>OX451736.1:936654586-942651544 GCA_948472305.1 Vicia faba
TTAGGGTTTGAATTTGCACAAGGATTTTTGGACCATCAATGCTTCATGTGACTTTCATACATCATTTTGGACCTCTAAGATTGCTCATACCAAGTTTCAATCCTTGAATCACATTTTTGCCCAGTCAATTGGACAGTTGACCTAAAAATCAACTGTATTGGGGAAAAAGTCAACCATGGCCAATTTACAGTCAAACCTAATAATTTTTTATCCACATCAACAATATGAACTCATATGTGTCATTTGATCAAGTTTGGGATCACAACTCCTCAAGAAATTTGATCAAATCATCAAAAGGGCAAAATGGTCAAAATTAGAGTTTTGACTGAGAAAGGGAAATTTCTGATTTTTAGCCTAGCCAATGACCAATTGGGTTCAAACATGGTTTCAAGGATACAATGGAATCATCTTGACCTAATTGCATGGTTCAAAAGATCTCAAGTACATAGGATTGACAGATGAATTTTCCAGTCAACTGATCAAAAATCAACTGTACACTGAAAAGTCAAACTTTGACTTTTAGGTCAAAATCAAGTGCCAAGGGTCATAATTCATCAAGATATGTCAAAATGTGAAACTTGTTGATCAAGAAACCTAAAATTCCAAATTAGGGTTGTAATTTTTAATTTTTCATAACTTAGAATTTTTCTAAGTATGGAAAATTTCTTATTTTTTCCCAACTTTTCCCAACTTTTTCACTATGAAGCAATTGGATTCAAATAAAACTTCCAACATGAAAGTTGTAGTCTTCCATTAAATCTACAACTTTTATTCACAAAGTTCTCCCAAAATATGCTTGGATCTCAAGTTATGATTTTGTGAATAGGGGTCTATAAACTAAATAACTTAGTGAAATTTTGCCCTATTTTAGGCAGGTTTTGGACCTAACTTCATGGAAACTTTTCACCTAGTTCCAAGAGGTATCTCAAGTTGCATTTCAAAGATGGATTGTAGAGCATATTACAAGCTTTCCAAAATGTCCAACAACTCTCCAAGTTCATTTGTGGTTAGGGAGAATCGAAGATGAGAAAATGGCATTTTGTCACTTTTATTCAAGCCATTTTCACAATGCACCAAGTTGCAAATCAGATCCTAGCATGCTTGTACCTTGCATTACAGGTCCTAAATCCCTTCTACAGTCCATAATTAAATGCTAACTCAATGGATATTGGCTTTATTTTGATCTTTGGAGCATTGTACAAGAGTTTATTCCATTTATGGCATAAAGGGCACAATGCCATTTTGATAAAGCAAGCTTTTCCAACTTTATCAGCCTTGGACTTGTTCTCTTGGTGCAGACAATCTCCACGGGAATTAAGCAAAGCATACCAACTATTATCAGCCCTTGAGATAGCTAGTACATGCCTTTTGCATAGTCACTTTAACTTTTCTTCAAATGCAAGCAAATTGGCAAAAGGGATCAGAACTTGCACATCTGTTAAAGAGGGGACTTGGCCTCATTAAAAACAACTTCACAAGCTTGTATCAAGCTAGAACACGAAGGCTTATGCTCTGAAACATTCCAAAACACAAAAACACAAATTTCTGCCCAAACAGGGCAGCTTCTGTAAAACTCTTGCCATTTCATTTTTGGCTCGTGCGTTTCTTGATTCAACACTTCAAACACTTCCCATACATCATATCCAAACCATCCAAGCCCTTGTCCTGTTGCTGTAACTTCTATTTCAGACATCACCATTTTCAAACTTGAAGGTTGCAGGTTGACTTCTACAGGGAGTTTCAAGCATCCTCAAGGCAAGCTAAGCATTGGAATAGTTTGAGGGAACTTCAAGAAAGCTCACACGATCCTCGGGCCTCACTCAAAGTCCCCACATTGCCATATCCAAACTCAGCTGAACAAGGTATTTTTCAAAACTTTATCTCTCTATTTAGGAATCCTCAAGCCTTGATTTGTGAAGCAAAGATGTAGTCCTTAACATGGTGAAGCTGTACATATGCATAGTTATCATTTATATTAACTGAGTAGTGAGAATTTGAAGCTTGAAGTTCATGAAAAAATTAGGTCAGAAATTAGGGCTACTGAAATTCTCCCTGGTCTTTGAGAGTTAGATTATGAATTTTATATTATCGGAATCGTGAGATTCTAAGCTACATTTTTTATGTTGCAAGTTTTTGTTTTTGTGCAAAGAATAGAAAGTTGCAGGATTGGACATAAACGCGCGCAAAGGAGATGCTGAAGGACAGAGACGAAGCTCCATATGGGCTTTTTGCAATCTTGGCCTTTTTGTTTCTACTTTTTGCACCGCCAGTTTAATTTTGCACCCCCTGCTTCATATTTTTTTTATTTTTGCATATTTTCTCATATTTTTTATATTTTTGACTTTAATATTTTTTTTTATGAACATTAAAAATCACAAAAATAATTTTCTTAATTTTTTGCTATTTTTTTTTATTTTTTTTTTCACATATAAAAATAGTTTTATGTTAATAAATAAAATTTATTTTCTTATAAAAAATTGTAAATACATTAAAATACTATACATTTTTATTTTTATTATTTAACACATAAAAATAATTGTTTTCACACATATTTAATTTTTAATATTGTATATAATATTATTTATATTTTCTTATACAAAAAAAAAAAGACAAAATATAAATATAGAATATAATTTTCTTTTAAATCAAAAACTAGGGTTTCACCTCTTTCAAAAATAATAAAAAAATTTTTCTTATTTTTAGGACTTAAATAATTTTATTTTTTTCATACATAAAATTAATACAAGACATTTTTGCATAAATACATTTTATTTGCATATTTAAATAATTGTGTATTTATTTATTTATTTATTGTACAATAATTCAATTGGGTTGTAATAGTATTTTAGGATTTTATTTTGTGCAAATATCCCCATTCAAAAACTTGTATCCCCCCTCCCATAATAATTGTTGTAATAGTTTAGTTTACTTTTAAGCAATTTATCGCATTTATACTATGCTAGTAAACTAGGGTTTTGCATGATAAGACAAAAATCAAACAAATAGAATGACCTAATTCAAGACAAACAAAGGCATGTAAAATGACAACACATTGCACACAAGCACCTCTAGGGTTTCACCCACTTTGTTGCCTTAAAAATGGCCATGGTATGCATGCAAAGTATCTTGGCAAAGCAAAACAAACAAAAGATCATAGTCCCTCGATGACGCTAAACAAAGTTGCCTAAACAAATGATCTTGGTCCCTCAAAATGCTAAAGATACCTAGCAACATTGCTATCATGGTCATACGATGACCCACGCCCGTCCGTTTAACATCCAAAGATAGGGTTGTCTACCAAAATAATGGTAGGTCAACAATATCAAAGGAATGAAAATGTACAAGAAAGACATTTGAGTAGGGTAGATAGTTCCTAGTTACTTGCTCTCTTCAAAACAATCCTTGCTATTTTCAAAAACAAACACACACACATTTCTAAAAAAATTTCCAAAACATTTCCAAACAACTTTCAAAAACATTGAAACATTTTTCAAAATACAAACATTTTTGTATACATTCTTACGAACGAGAATCATTACAAAGATTGCCTAAACGATGGCCTCTTTTCAAAATACTTTCAAAACCACACAAAGCACCATTTCAAGCAATTTTAAAAGCAAATCAAGTGATCCAGGCAAGTAACTAAGAGCCCATGGAAAATCATGGATGAAAAGGGTGCTAGTACCTTCCCTTTTCATAATCTACCCCCCGAACTCAAGAAAACATCTCAAAGGTCTTTCCTGTGATTTTTTACCTTTCCTTTTGGATAAAATAAAAGTCAGTGGCGACTCTTGCTAAACCGAAACATTTGCGACGAAACGCAACCGTATCACAGAACTGGCGACTCTGCTGGGGAGTATTATAAAAGTGGGGTTACCTTAGGGTTTAGATCACCTTCATTTACTTACATTTATTTGCCTTGTTTGCTTTACACTTTGGTTCTATTGTTTGGGTTTGAATCCTCTACCCAGATTTGGGAAACATTCATAGGTAAATGGCAATACGTTGTGGAAACTGTGTGGGGTATACCGACACGGTCTAAGCAATAGCTATGTTAGTGTGACATATTTGTGGGTATCGGTAGCCTTTGAGTCAATCAAAGAGAATACGAGGCCGCTGAGTGATGTCATGAAGCACTAACGAACTTCTAGAACCTTTACTTGACCAACTTGGCCTTTTAGGATGTAGTGAGATGACCGGCTTTGGTGCAGTCCGAAGTTGGTAGATACTCGATACTACACTCATTGAGGGTTGGTTCCTTGGAATATTTCAGTCGCCAGTAAAGAGGCTGAATTGAAACAATGAACAAGGAAACAATCCAGTGATATTGAGCTCCTTAGAACCTGGTTACTATTTCTAGGACAGGTTGAGCCAACTAAACTTCAAGAGGGTACTTACCTACGAAACCCCATGCAAGCCTAAACTAGGAACTTGTGTGATTTGTTTGTACATATATACTTGTGCATAACATCATGGACATCATGAAGCATCATATGCATCCACTAACCATTTCAAGGATTTTGGAAATTCATCTTTGTTCCTGTTTTGTAGGTTATGGATTCACTTCGCAGGAAAACTATCCAAGTCAACCTTGTAAGAATTCCTCCACAACTCAAGGAGCTAGCTTCAAGGATTCCTGAGAATTCTCCATTCACCGAGAGGCATGGTCGTCTTCTCAACTTAGTCACTTCCAACACAGAGGAAGACATGATGAAAGTTCTTTTCCAGTTCTTTGACCCTTTGCATCACTGCTTCACATTTCCTGACTACCAGCTTGTGCCCACTTTGGAGGAATTTTCTTAACTCTTGAGGATTCCTATTCTCAATCAACTACCTTTCAACGGTACGGAAAGAGATCCAAAGCCAGAAGAGATTGCTCAAGCCCTGCACTATCACTCATCTGATGTCACAGCCCATTGGGAAACTAGAAGTGGTGTCAAAGGTTTCTTGGCAAAGTTCTTGTTTGAGAAGGCCCAAAGTTGCTGGAATTCTTTGGACTTACAAGCTTTTGAGGAGATTGTAGCTCTTCTCATCTATGGGATGGTCTTGTTCCCTAACCCTAACCAACTCATAGATATGAGTGCTGTCAAAATCTTCATGACTCGCAATCCGGTGCCTACATTACTTGGAGATATCTTGTACTCTTTTCAAACTCGTACAATGAGGAAAAGAGGTGTACTCATGTGTTGCACTCCTCTACTGGCAAGATGGTTTATTTCTCATCTTCCCCAATCAGTCTTGAAGAATGAGCAAGGTTTGAGATGGTCACAATGATTGATGACTCTTACGTATTCATATATTCATTGGTGTTCTCGATCCAAAGAGAATGTTATTATCGTCGACCGTTGTGGAGAATTCCTTAATGTCCCTCTACTTGGCATTAGGGGAGGCATCACCTACAACCCTTGCTTGGCTCTGAGACAGTTTGGTTATGCCCGAAGGGGTGGCTCACATGACATGTTATTTCAAGGTTTGGTTTTCGACTTTGACAACGACAATCAAGGACTCCGACAAAGGTTTATCCAAGCTTGGAGGATGCCAAACAGGTAGACAGTAAGACCTTGGGACACAAGAATTCCATCCCCCTTGATCCTTACCTCAAGTGGGTACGAACCCACGCCCAAAGTCTTATAATGCCTTACCCCTCCATTCTCCCAGTGATTATAGAGCATGTTAAGGAAGGAGAGGTTCCATACACCCTCCTACATCCTGACATGCCAACATCACTCAAAGATTTACAAAGGAGTTGGATACAGCTCAAGGGAGAACGCAATACTTTTGAAGCCCAAGTCTACGCTAGCGAGAAGAAGGTTTTGGAACTTACTCGGTTACTTCACGAAGAGCAGACTCTCAACACCTACATTGCACCAAAGAGGATGCGCAATGTCTTTTTATCTTAGAATTTTGTACTATTTTACCCTAGGGGCATTGATGTAAACAAGTTCTATTTTATTAATATAACGTTTGTTCCTTTTTGTTTGAAACAAATTTGATTTTCAAATCCTTGAAAGCATTACATGAATACATATCATTTATCATATGCATAAACAGATCTTTGCAAGAAGTTTCCTCATCCTTCTGCTGTTTATTTCAGCAAGATAGATATTAAACAAACGGTTAAAGACTTGCAAGCTCAGAACTCACAATTTCAACAGCTACTCTTGACCTTGGCCAAGGGGCAGGAGGAGCTCAAGACTCTGCTAGAGAAAGAGAAGGAGAAAAAGAAAAAGAAGCGATCCGGTGTAGTTATCATGGGAAGAAGGTTTGAAGGACAAGCCAGACGGACCTTGGAATTTCCATCAACCTCTGAGGAAGGAGAAAGAAAGGGTAAGGAGACTGCAGTGCCATCTGATTCTGAGGCAGAAGAAGAAGAGGAAGAGGACTACTCCGAACAACAATACCCTCCGGGCGATGACAAATACAAAAATCTGGAAGAGCGTCTAGCTGCTATGGAGATACAGAGAGTACCGGGGCTGGACTTTGAAGAGTTAGGGTTGGTATCTGGAATTGTAATCCCTCCTAAGTTTAAGGTGCCACTATTTGCCAAGTACGATGGGGTGTCTTGTCCCAAGATGCACCTCCGCTCATATGTCAAGAAAATTCAACCGCATTCTGCTGACAAAGACCTCTGGGTCCACTTTTTCCAAGACAGATTGTCAGGAACACAGCTTGATTGGTTCTACCAGTTGGAGAGAGCAGATGTCCATAATTGGGAAGACTTAGCAGCCGCCTTCTATAAACAGTATCAATACAACGCCGACTTGGCACCAATCCGTACTCAACTCCAGAGTATGGCTATGGTGTCCAATGAGGGCTTCAAAGACTACGCCCAAAAATAGAGGGATTTAGCCGGAAGGGTGCAACCACCTTTATCTGAAAGAGAGCTACTGGACATGTTCTTGGGGACTCTGTCAGGTCCTTTCTTTAATCACCTAATTGGAAGCTCCTCTGCAGGTTTCACTGAATTCATTTTAACTGGCGAGAGGGTGGAAGTCGGTATTAGAAGCGGGAAAATTCAGAAAGACGCGTCTACCTCTGCTGCTGTAAAAAATCCCTTCACTGGAAAGAAGGAAGTGTCTGCTGCCTATGCTCAGTGGAATCAGGGAAGAACCGAGCGTCGTTCAACGGTGGGGGCCGTTATGATTCAGAAGTCTGTATCAGACCAACCAAGAAACAACCAGCCGAGAAATGATCAGCCGAGAATTAACCAACAAAGGGTGGAAACGCTTGTAAGGCAATTCACCAAGATAAACATGACTCCTGCTCAAGTCCTACCACATCTCCTGAAGTTAAATCTTTCCATGTTGAAAGAGGCCCCTAAAAATCCTAATACTTCATCTCCCCACTACCATCCGAATGTAAGGTGCGCTTAACATTCAGAAAGTCCAGGACACGACACCAACAACTGTTGGGCTCTGAAGAATAAGATTCAAGATCTGAGTGACGTAAAGGAAGTTGAATTTGAAGCTCCTGAAAAGCCGAATGTTATCTCCGCTCCAATGCCTAGGCATGGATACAATGCCAGTGCTGTGGAAGAAGATCTGTTTGTTTCTACTGTGGATGAACTGTTAACTCCTCTCCTAACCATCAAGTTGAATTTGTTAAAATCTGGGGTGTTCCCAGGTTGTGACAAAGATTGTCGTATTTGTCTATCCTCGTCCTTTAACTGTCCTTTATTGAAGAAAGGTATCCAACAACTGATTGATAACCAGGAAATTTTGTTTGAGAAAACTCATGTTTCACCCATTCCAGTTCCAGAAGTTTCAATAATAACCATATACGCCAATCCTTCTAGGGTTCCTAAACAACCCGTTAGGATTACATCCGCTCCTATGACTACTCCGTTGAAGATAACAATGCCCGGGCCATCCCCATACAAATCAGATAAAATGGTACCATGGAACTATGGTGGAGAAATCTACTATCATGGTGTCAAACAGATTGAAGAGACTGCCGATGAAGAAAGCTCTGAAGAGGATAATTCCGACATCAGTAACATTGCCGGAACAAGCAAAATTACCCGCAGTGGGAGAATTTTCTCTCCAGAGATTGCGCCTCCAGAGGCAGTCTCTGGACCCGTGGTTGTTCCGAAGATTACAGCTGTACCAGTGATTACACCTGCAAGTGTACCCTCCAACAATGACAATACAATTCCTATCCCTACTTCCGCTGCTGAGAATAAAGGAAAGAATGTTCAAGAGGAGAGTGTCTTGACGAAGGCTCAATCACTTGTTATTCCTGAGACATCCAAGAGGAAGATGGAAGAAATCATGAGGATCATTAAGAAAAGTGATTATGATGTGGTCGAACAACTGGGGCAGACCCCCTCCAAAATCTCTATGTTAGCCTTGTTGTTGTGCTCTGAGGCACATGCTAAAGCTTTGGTCAAGTTTTTGAAGACAGCGCATGTTCCGCAAGAAACTTCGACTGATCAATTCCAAGAGTGTGTGGCCAGTTTAACAGCTGAAAATGGCATGGGTTTCTCCGATACTGACTTGACCTCCAAAGGGAGAAAGCATAACGACGCACTACATGTCTCGGTGGAGTGTAGGGGAACCACCCTAGCTCATGTCTTAGTTGATACTGGATCATCCTTGAACGTCTTGACAAAGAAAGCCTTGGATAGATTGGATTGTGAGGGGCTGACCCTAAAACCCAGTAACATCATTGTGAGAGAATTTGACGGCTCTAAAAGGATGGTCCATGGGGAGGTGGACATCCCGATCAAGGTGGGTACCCAGACGTTCAATTCAACATTCTACGTGATGGACATTCGTCCTTCCTACTCTTGCCTGTTGGGACATCCCTGGATTCACAACGCCGGTGTTGTCACCTCGACTTTGCATCAGATGCTGAAGTACCCTGTCCAAGGGAAAATCATAATTGTCCATGGTGAAGAGGAATACATAATTAGTCATCTAAATTCTTTTCGATATGTAGAATTGGATGGAGAATTCATTGAAACCCCTTTCCAACATTTTGAAGAAGTTTCTCAGGAAATAGCAGTGACCAAAGCGGTGTCCTCAACTCCAGTGATCACAAGACCTCCACCTCGGATGTCTTCTCTAAAAGATGCAAGGGCAGTAGTGGAAGAAGGCGGATCCACCATCTGGGGTCAGCTTCCAGACTTTCCTTTCAAATCAGACAAGTTTGGCCTGGGATTTACTTCAACTGCTCAGAAGGTCGTGCGCCGCTCCCGTGCCAGAGGGCCACCTATGAAGATCAGCCATCAAGGGGTTAATGCACTAGAGGAAAGTGAAGAAGACGGCAGCTTGGAAGACTGGATTTTTCCTACTGTTGGCGGAGGAATGTGCAACTGGGAAGCAAAAGACTTTGTTCCGATTACTTTCATACTGCAGTAATTTATCTTTTCCATTTCTGTTAGATCTGTAATAATTCACAAACAATTTGTACTTTTTCAACCTTGTGTCTTACCCGAGGCACAACGGTCCATTTGTAAGGGTTCTTATTTCATTTTCATATGTCATTTTAATGAATCATGGACGCTTTTCATATATAAACCTTTTGTGTTCATTATCTTTCTTTTACATTTTGTTGTTTTAAGATGGCTATGCCCTTACACACACCCACACTCACAAATGCAGGTACCCTTCCACTTCGGAACCCATGGGTAACGATACTGCTATAGCCTTCAATGACTCTTAAGATCTAGTCTACCAAGCCGAATACGAAGGTGAGGAAGATTGTGAGGTGCCAGGGGAATTGGCCAGACTTCTACAACAAGAGGAAAGAGCAATTTTGCCTCATGAGGAGCTGTTGGATACAATCAACTTGGGTACACAGGAAGACAAGAAGGAAATCAGAGTGGGTGCCAACTTAGAGCCGAGTGTCAAGGAGTGCCTAATTCAGCCGTTGCATGAATATGTTTAGATCTTTGCTTGGCCATGGTAGATTTGTTTCATGATATGATACATCATGAGATAGAGGTCTACGTAGATGTCATGATAGCCCGATCACAAACTGAAGAAGAACACCTTGATCACTTGCAAAAGCTGTTTGTCAGGTTGAAGGACTACAAGCTAAGATTGAACCCTAACAAGTGCACATTTAGAGTCTGGTCCGGTAAACTCTTGGGTTTCATTGTGAGCAACAAAGGCATCGAGGTTGATCCTGCCAAAGTCAAAGCTATACAAGAAATGCCTACTCCTCGCACTGAGAAGGAGGTCAGAGGTTTCTTGGGACGCCTAAACTACATTGATAGGTTCATTTCTCACCTAACATCTACCTGTGAACCAATCTTCAAGCTGTTGAAGAAAGATCAGGTAGTTAAATGGAATGATGACTGTCAATTTGCTTTCGATAAAATCAAGGAGTATTTGCAAGAGCCTTCTGTCTTGATGCCGCCCGTCGAAGGAAGACTATCTGACTGTCTTTGAGAACTCAATGGGGTGCGTACTGGGGCAGCATGACGAGTCTGGGCGAAAAGAGCATGCCATTTATTACCTTAGCAAAAAGTTTACCGACTGTGAAACCAGATATTCACTGCTCAAGAAAACTTGTTGCACTTTGGTATGGGCTGCTCGCCGACTAAAGCAGTATATGTTGACTCATACCACTCTACTGATATCTAAGATGGATCTGATAAAATACATCTTCGAGAAGCCTGATTTGTCCGGAAGGATAGCCAAATGGCAGATGATTCTGATAGAATACGATATACAGTACACAACCCAAAAAGCTATAAAGGGGAGTGTGCTAGCCGATCATCTGGCTCATCAAGCTGTAGAAGATTACCAATCCATGAAGTTCGACTTCCCTGACGAAGACATCATGACATTGGACAATGTTGAAGATTTCAGACCATATGACGGACCTGAACAAGGATCCCGATGGACTCTGTACTTTGATGGGGCATCCAATGCACTTGGAAACGGTATCGGTGTTGTGCTTATATCTCTAGAAGGTTGCCGTACTCCTTTTACAGCCAGACTTTGCTTCAACTGTACGAACAACATGGCAGAGTATGAAGCATGCATCTTTGGACTCAAGGCTGCCATAGACTTGGGAATCAAATATTTAATTGTGTTTGGGGACTCAAATTTGGTCATCAGTCAGATCAAAGGAGAGTGAGATACTAAGCATCCAAACCTCATCCCTTACAAAGAACATGTCTTGACATTGTTACCACATTTCGAGCAGATTACCTTCGAGCACTTTCCGCAAGAAGAAAATCAGCTAGCAGATGCTCTAGCTACAATATCATCCATGTTTAAACTTAATTGGGACAATGAGGCTCCCCGGATCACCATTGAACGGATGGATGAACCTGCACACTGTCACGAGATTAACACCGAAGAAGTAGTGGACCAGCCTTGGTTTCATGAAGTCAAAAGGTATCTCGAGGCTCAGGAATATCCTGAAGGAGCTTCAGTCAATGACAAAAATTTCTTAAGGAGATTCTCGGCTAAGTTCTTCCTAAGTAATGGCATCCTGTACAAACGCAATCATGATTCTATTCTGCTCTATTGTGTGGACAAGATTGAAGCTAAAAGAATTATGGATGAATTGAATGAAGGTACCTTTGGCACTCACTCTAGAGGGCATACGATGGCTAAGAAGATTCTAAGGGCAGGCTATTACTGGTCTACCATGGAAGCAGACTGCTATCAGCACTCCCGGACTTGTCATAAATGCCAAATCTATGCAGACAAGGTACACGTGCCCCCAGTTCCTCTAAATGTATTAACAGCTCCTTGGCCATTCGCTATGTGGGGAATCGACATGATTGGGGAGATCAAGCCTACAGCCTCCAATGGACACCGCTTTATTCTAGTGGTCATTGATTATTTCACAAAATGGGTCAAAGCAGCTTCCTTCGCATCCGTTACTAAGAATGTTGTTGCCCGCTTCATCAAACATAATCTTATTTGCCGGTACAGTATCCCCGAAAGGATCATCACTGACAATGGTATAAACCTTAACAATACTATGATCACCGCCCTGTGCGAGCAGTTCAAGATTCAACATCACAATTCATCTCCCTATCGGCCAAAGATGAACGGTGCTGTCGAAGTTGCAAACAAAAACATCAAAAAGATCATACAGAAAATGACACTCACCTACAAGGACTGGCATGAGATGCTACCGTTTGCTCTCCACGGGTACCGTACCACGACTCGTACATCAACTGGGGAAACACCCTATTCTTTGGTATATGGCATGGAGGCTGTTCTACCTATCGAGGTTCAGATTCCCTCCTTGAGAATCATGAAATATGCTGGTTTGGGTGAAGACGATTGGATTCAGACCCAGCTTGATCGGTTGAACTTAATTGATGAGAAGAGACTTACTGCTGTTTGTCATGGTCAGACGTATCAAAAGTGGATGATCAAGGCTTTCAACAAGAAAGTCAGACGCCAGACATATCAAGTTGGAGATCTTGTGATCAAGCGCATCATCTTGTCACAAAGTGATCCTAGGGGCAAATGGACTCCTACTTATGAAGGACCATTTGTAATCAAGAACATCTTTTCTGGTGGGGCAATGATCTTAACCACCATGGAAGGCGACGACTTGCCGCACCCTGCGAACGCAGACATAGTCAAAAGATACTACGCATAAGAGACCCGCTAGGTTGACACACCTAGGAAAAACAAGGGCATCCCGGTGAATCCAAAACCCGAAAGGGCGATTCAGGCAAAAATTAGGGATAGAAATAAAAAAAATTGTATACCCGGCAAGTTGAAAACCCGAAAGGGCGACTTGGGCAAAAAAAGGTTTCCCGATGGATCGAAAACCCAAAAGGGCGGTCCAGGCAAAAGTTAGGGAATTAAAGCGTATGACTATGTCTCGCCGGATCACTTTAAGGATAATCTCTTCACTGGCAAACCTGGAGCTTCTGATCAATCCAATCATCTTCGGATGGAGCAACAAATGGACAAGGTCCTCGGAGATACGAAGGCTATAGCAGAATGGGAACCCCACGGGATTTTTTACACATAGCTATCTTTCTTTGTATAAATTTTTCTCATTTTTTATGACACCGTCCTCTTACTAGGACGTCTGTCTCCTTTGTACAAAATACTTATTCAAAGTAAATACAAAGATATCTCTCTAAAGTGCAGAAAACCATTTGTCTTTTTCTTTTACACTTGTGTTTTATTTGCAAAAACGTCCAATGATTCATTAATGAACATATGCATTTGAACATAATTACTGTTTACAAATAAACAGGATGAAAAAGAATAATTACTGACAGGTTGAAAGAATAGGAAAATGTCTTTAGGCTATTCCATGAGAAATCCCTACAGTACATCATTTAGACCCCCAGCGGAGCTAAAATTTCAAACCCTTAATCCCCATAAGAGTTAAAACTCCAAACTCCCAGATTCCCAGCGGAGCCAAAATTTCCAACTATCAATCCCAAGCGGAAACTAACCAGTTTCTCCAAATTCCCCAGCAAGTTATCTTGAAGTCTGAAAAGCAACCAAATAACAGTTAACTTTTGTTTCTCCCCAACCTAGGGTGATTCCCCAGTAGAATGGCATACAAACCAAACTCCTGGACCTACTCCCCAGCAGTAAGCTTTCTTCCCCACAGAATTTTTATTGCTCCCCAACAGAATGAAGATTCTCATTTTTAATTCCTTGCAGAAGCCATCAGAGTTTTCTCTATTTCCAAGCAGAACAAGGATCCACTTTGTGTAATCCCCAGTAGACGTCATCGAAGTTCTCTGGATTCTCCAAGCAGATTTCTCAAGTAGTATTTGGCATTACTCTCACAACAGAATTTTTGTCAATACTCTAACTTCAAGACATGAAGGATCCCTATATCCCCAGAGAAGTCAAGGATTTTTAATCCCCAACAGTTGCCAAGGATTTCTCATTCTCAGCAGTCAAGGATTTATTTTCCCCGACAGCAGTCAAGGAGTTATTATCCCCAGCCGCCAAAGATTTCTTATCCTCAGCAATCAAGGGTTTATTTTCCTCAGCAAAACATCGAATTAGCTTACATGCGCATACATTACATTCATATATCATAAACATTGATAAAGCACATATATTGCATCATGCATCTCATGCAACATAACTTTGTGGTTTAACTAACATTTTACCCTTTTCAGGATAAGATTAACAGTTATCATTAACAATGTTCAAAGATTTCAGATACAATACAAATATACTCCAGACACGGAAGCCATTTTGTCACTCATTCAGATTTCTTATTCAGATACAATAAAGATACACTCCAGACACGGAAGTCATTCTATTACTCATTCAGAATCCAAAGTCAAGATACAGTCCAGATACACTCCAGACACGGTTACCATTCTGTCACTTATTCTGATTTTCCCCAGCTTAGATACGCTCCAGACATGGATGTCATTCTGTCGCCTATTCATATTTCAGATTTTAGATACAGTAAAGATACACTCCAGACACGGAAGTCATCCTGTCTCATTCAGATTCAAATACAGTTACAGCTCAGATACGCTCCAGACACGGACGCCATTCCATTGCTCATGCAAAACTCAGTCTCCAGATACAGTTCAGATACGTTCCAGATACGGACAACATTCTGATGCTCATTCTTTTGACTTACAACAAACATTTTTGGATGGAATCTACAAGCCCATCTCCAACAAGACTCTATCACCTCTCCAAATGGCATCTTTAAGCCCATTCCCTCAACTACACTTTGACGAGTGTAAATTTACGGGCACTCTAGTGTCCAATCATCTTTTACCTTCGACTCACGAACGACAAAACTCGCCAATCTAACTCTTCAGGTTCAAGAAGATTGAATAGGGGCAGTTGTTGTACCCCAAAAGTTTCCCTCTCATTTATCAAGATTTTCCTTACAAGACTTCTTGGACTCAAGACAAGATTAGGATTTAGTCAGCTCAAGACACCTCCTCTTGCACTGATGACCTGAAATTAGGGTTTGAGTTTGCACACGGATTTTTGGACCATCAATGCTTCATGTGACTTTCATACATCATGTTGTACCTCTAATATTGCTCATACCAAGTTTCAATCCTTGAATCACATTTTTGCCCAGTCAATTGGACAGTTGACCTAAAAATCAGCTGTATTGGGGAAAAAGTCAAACATGGCCAATTTACAGTAAAACCTCATAATTTTTGATACACATCAACAATATGAACTCATATGTGTCATTTGCTCAAGTTTTGGATCACAACTCCTCAAGAAATTTGATCAAATCATCAAAAGGTCAAAATTAGGGTTTTGACTAAGAAAGGGCAATTTCTGATTTTTAGCCTAGCCAATGACCAATTGGGTTCAAACATGGTTTCAAGGATCCAATGGCATCATCTTGACCTAATTGAATGGTTCAAAAGATCTCAAGTACATAGGATTGACAGATGAATTTTCCAGTCAACTGATCAAAAATCAACTGCACATTGAAAAGTCAAACTTTGACTTTTAGGTCAAAATCAAGTGCCAAGGGTCATAATTCATCAAGATATGTCAAAATGTGAAACTTGTTGATCAAGAAACCTAAAATTGCAAATTAGGGTTTTAATTTGATATTTTTCATAACTTAGAATTTTTCTAAGTATGGAAAATTTCTTATTTTTTCCCAACTTTTTCACCATGATGCAATTGGATTCAAAGAAAACTTACAACATGAAAGTTGTAGTCCTACATGAAATCTACAACTTTCAATCACAAAGTTTTCCCAAAAGATGCTTGGATCTCAAGTTATAATTTTGTGAATAGGGGTCCATAAACTAAATAACACAGTGAAATTTTGCCCTATTTTAGGCCGATTTTTTACCTAACTTCATGGCAACTTTTCACCTAGTTCCAAGAGGTATCTCAAGTTGAATTTCAAAGAGGGATTGTATATAATGTTGCAAGCTTTCCAAAATGTCCAACAACTCTCCAAGATCAATTGTGGTTAGGGAGAATCGAAGATGAGAAAATGGCATTTTGTCACTTTTGTTCAAGCCATTTTCACAATGCACCAAGTTGCAAATCAGATCCTAGCATGCTTGTACATTGCATTACAGGTCCTAAATCCCTTCTACACTCCATAATTAAATGTTAACTCAATGGATATTGGCTTTATTTTGATCTTTGGAGCATTGTACAAGAGTTTATTCCATTTATGGCATAAAGGGCACAATGCCATTTTGATAAAGCAAGCTTTTCCAACTATATCAGCCTTGAGCCTTGGACTTGTTCTCTTGGTGCAGAAAATCTCCATAGGAATTAAGCAAAGCATACCAACTATTATCATCCCTTGAGATAGCTAGTACAGGCCTTTTGCATAGTCACTTCAACTTTTTTTTCAAATGCAAGCAAATTGGCAAAAGGGATCAGAACTTGCACATCTATTAAAGAGGGGACTTGGCCTCATTAAAAACAACTTCACAAACTTGTCTCAAGCTAGAACAGGAAGGCTTATGCTCTGAAACATTCCAAAACACAAAAACACAAATTTCTGCCCAAACAGGGCAGCTTCTGCAAATATCTTGCCATTTCATTTTTGGCTCGTGCGTTTATTGATTCAACACTTCAAACACTTTCCATACATCATATCTAAACCATCCAAGCCCTTGTCCTATTGCTGTAACTTCTATTTCAGACATCACCATTTTCAAACTTGAAGGTTGCAGGTTGACTTCTACGGGGAATTTCAAGCATCCTCCAGGCAAGCTAAGCATTGGAATAACTTGAGGGAACTTCAAGAAGCTCACATGATCCTCAGGCCTCACTCAAAGTCCCCATATTGCCATATCTAAACTTAGCTGAACAAGGTATTTTTCAAAACTCTATCTCTCTATTTAGGAATCCTCAAGCCTTGATTTGTGAAACAAAGATGTAGTCCTTAACATGGTGAAGATGTACATATGCATATTTATCATTTATATTAACTGAGTAGTGAGAATTTGAAGCTTGAAGTTCATGAAAAAATTAGGTCAGAAATTAGGGCTACTGAAATTCTCCCTGGTCTTTGAGAGTTAGATTATGAATTTTATATCATTGGAATCGTGAGATTCCAAGCTACATTTTTTATGTTTCAAGTTTTTGTTTTTGTGCAAAGAATAGCAAGTTGCAAGATTGGACATAAACGCGCGCGAAGGAGATGTTGAAGGACAGGGACGAAGCTCCATATGGGCTTTTTGCAATCTTGGCCTTTTTGTTTCTACTTTTTGCACCCCCAGTTTACTTTTGCACCCCCTGCTTCATATTTTTTTATTTTTGCATATTTTCTCATATTTTTTATATTTTTGACTTTAATATTTTTTTCTGAACATTAAAAATCACAAAAATAATTTTCTTAATTTTTTGCTATTTTTTTTTATTTTTATTATTTTTTTTTTCACATATAAAAATAGTTTTATGTTAATAAATAGAATTTATTTTCTTATAAAAAATTGTAAATACATTAAAATACTATACATTTTTATTTTCATTATTTAACACATAAAAGTAATTATTTTCACACATATTTAATTTTTAATATTGTATATAATATTATTTATATTTTCTTATCCAAAAAAAAAATAGACAAAATATAAATATAGAATATAATTTTATTTTAAATCAAAAAATAGGGTTTCACCTCTTTCAAAAATAATAATATTATTTTTTCTTATTTTTAGGACTTAAATAATTTTATTTTTTCATACATAAAATTAATACAAGACATTTTCGCATAAATACATTTTATTCGCATTTTAAATAATTGTGTATTTATTTATTTATTGTGCAATAATTCAATTGGGTTGTAATAGTATTTTAGGGTTTTATTTTGTGCAAATATCCCCATTCAAAAACTTGTATCCCCCCTCCCATAATAACTGTTATAATAGTTTAGTTTACTTTTACGCAATTTATCGCATTTATACTATGTTAGTAAACTAGGGTTTTACATGATAAGACAAAAATCAAACAAATAGAATGACCTAATTCAAGACAAACAAAGGCATGTAAAATGACAACACATTGCACACAAGCACCTCTAGGGTTTCACCCACTTTGTTGCCTTAAAAATGGCCATGGTATGCATGCAAAGTATCTTGGCAAAGCAAAACAAACAAAAGATCATAGTCCCTCGATGACGCTAAACAAAGTTGCCTAAACAAATAATCTTGGTCCCTCAAAATGCTAAAGATACCTAGCAACATTGCTATCATGGTCATACAATGACCCACGCCCATCCCGTTTAACATCCAAAGATAGGGTTGTCTACCAAAACAATGGTAGGTCAACAATATCAAAGGAATGAAAATGTACAAGAAAGACATTTGAGTAGGGTAGATAGTTCCTAGTTACTTGCTCTCTTCAAAACAATCCTTGCTATTTTCAAAAACAAACACACACACATTTCTTAAAAAAATTCCAAAACATTTCCAAACAACTTTCAAAAACATTGAAACATTTTTCAAAAGACAAACATCTTTGTATACATTCTTATGAACGAGAATCATTACAAAGATTGCCTAAATGATGGCCTCTTTTCAAAATACTTTCAAAACCACACAAAGCACCATTTCAAACAATTGTAAAAGCAAAGCAAGTGATCCAAGCAAGTAACTAAGATCCCATGGAAAACCATGGATGAAAAGGGTGCTAGTACCTTCCCTTTTCATAATCTACCCCCTGAACTCAAGAAAACATCTCAAAGGTCTTTCTTGTACTTTTTTACCTTTCCTTTTGGATAAAATAAAAGTTGGTGGCGACTCTTGCTAAACCGAAACATTTGCGATGAAACGCAAAACCTCAAGTCAGTTCTCCCACTGTATCACACTACCCTATTACAATAAATAGGGGGTGGGGGTACAAATTTATGAATGGGGAGTGCCAGCGAGAAAAATAAATAAAATAACAAGGGGAATAAAGATAGAAAAAATAAAAGGATCAGCGTGCTGCTGAAAGGAAGTCAGAGGTTCTGACCCTGGCATGCTGCAGAACAGAAACCTGTTAGTGAAAATGTATAGGTCAGAGGTTCTGACCCTGACACGCTGCAAAACAGAAACCTGTTAGTGAAAATGTATGAGGTCAGAGGTTCTGACCCTGCTGGGAACACAGTAATTTTCAGAAGTTCTGATATTACTGATAACAAAATAGACTTCAGAAGCGCTGGTGCCAATATCAGAACTTGGTCTCTCCCTATACTAGTCAGAACATCTGCAATTTGGTTATTTCTCCACAGAATAGAAGACATGCCTAGGACAGTTTCAGCAGGTGTCATAGTGCTTCAGAAATAAGGAAAATTAGAACCAAAAATCAGAGGCAAGTATGCCTTTGCTAATCCTAACTCTAAGTTTTAGTTTCTTCAAGGAAGTTCTGAACTGATTCACTCTCTACTTAAACATACAGATGTGTGAAAATCTCAGAATACGTACAACATCAGAAGCATGATATCTATATTGTGTTTTTTTGAGCATGCAAATCTGGTGATGCTTAAGCAATGTGGTGAGAGTCAGCAAATGCTTACCTTGCAGCTGGAAGAAGTTCTGTGAGCTGGAGTTAGCCTCAACTCTGATGATGTTCTGAATTCTTTGAATGGATGGATGGAGGGTATATAGTAGTATGAATACAAAATCTACGACAGTTTCCAACGCGTGGGTCAGAAACTGTACGAATGGTTTTTTTAGTCAAGAAATATTTTGAGAACAAATGGAGTTTGAAACCAGGGGATCCAAAGTTAATGATTTTTTTGTGCGTTGTGTTTATAGTTCTTGAAACACTAAGAATTTTGGCAGAGATTCAAGGTATTCTCTTGCTCAAACTTTTTGTCTCCTTTCAGCAATTTTTCTGGCCTTCCACCTGGACTTCTTCTCAATGGCCAATGGTATTCTATCTATAGGCAAAGCTTTTATGGGTTTTGAAATGTCAAGTGGCGCCAATATCATGCACTAGATGCTGACTTACTCTTGAAGAAAGTTCATAAAAAGTTGTGATGATTGACATCTTTTAGCCTAGGCTGGATTAGTAAGCAAGGATTAAGGAAAAGTGACACCCATAAGCGAAAAGTAGGGCATGGACCCATACCTAAATCTATACAAAGGTATTTTTATGCTACACGTGGAGAGACCCTTTGGACAAAGACTCAAAAGTGGTTGTGAGCATTAATGAACATTAAATGGTGATGAGATTTATCAAAATCAAAAATCCTGGGGGATTTTGCATCATTGCCTAAATCTAAGCCAGAAGTTCCATTTCAACGTAGTCTAGAACAAAGTACCCAAGTTATGATCTTGATATCCTGCTACCTTAGCAAGTTCCGAGGGATCCTTAGGCTTTCCAACATGTTCTGAAAGAGCATTCAAATTTTTTATTACGCCTTATAATCTTCTATTTTTAACCTGGAAAACTCTGACTGAGCTTGCGTAGCTGCTGAAGAGCCACATTCTGACTGAAGGTTATGTGTTGAGCTAAGTTTGCAACTTCTGACTGCTCCTGTCTGGAGGTTGGTTCAGAACTTCTGAAGTGTCATTTTTTTCTTAAATACTTAGAAAAATCCCAAGTATTTAGAAATTTGGTTTTTGAACTTTAGATGGAACAAACTTCCTATTTCAACATGTTTTGATGAAATATGATTTTTGAGATTCAAAAGGTCAAAGTTTGGTCTTTCAGCGTGTAAATGACCATTTTATCCTTGTGAGTGATCTTCATGAAAAATTTGTAATTCAAAGCTTGGGATTGGATGGCAGATCCAGGGTGATTACTGGAGAAAAATGAGAGGGCAAATTTTGGGGTACAACAGCTGCCCCTGTTCAATCTTCTTAAACTTGAAAAGCGAGATTGACATGCTTGTCATTCGTGGCTTGAGAGTGGAAGATGATTGAATACTAGAGCGCCCATAAATTTGCACTTGATGGCGCGCTGGTTGATTGTGTAGGAAATGGGCTTAAAGATGCCACTTGGAGAGGTGATAGAGTCTTGTTGGAGATGGGCTTGTAGATGCCATCCAAGAATGCTCGTTGAGATGTAGTTTGTATGTTGAACATCATAATGGCGTCTGTATTTAGAGCGTATCTGTATTGTATCAAAAGGTTGGATCTGCCTGAGTATCAGAATGGCTTCCGTGTCTGGAGCGTATCTGAACTGTATTAGGAAGTTAAATCTGAATGAGTATCATAATGGCTTCCGTGTCTGGAGCGTATCTGAACTGTATTGGGAAGTTGAATCCGAATGAGTATCAGAATGGCTTCCGTGTCTGGAGCGTATCTGAACTGTATTAGGAGGTGTCATTGAATGAATGAGTATCAGAATGGCTTCCGTGTCTGGAGCGTATCTGAACTGTATCAAGAGGTTGAAACTGAATGAGTATCAGAATAGCTTCCGTGTCTGGGGCGTATCTGAACTGTATCAGGTGGTTGAAACTGAATGAGTATCGGAATAGCTTCCGTGTTTGGAGCATATTTGAACTGTATCAGGAAGTGTCTTTGAATCTGAATGAGTATCAGAATAACGTTCGTGTCTGGAGCGTATTTGGACTGTATCAAGGTTGCTTTGAACATTGTTAATGGTAGCTTTTAATCTTATCCTGAAAAGGGTAAAAGGTTAGCTAAAATGCAAGATCATGTTGTATGACATGTATTATATAATGCTCTTTTTTATTTTTTTATCAGTGTTTATGATATATGAATGCGATGTATGCGCATGTGAGCTGATTTTCTGTATTGCTGTCGGATTGGGGAAAATAAATCCCTGACTGTTGCTGAGGATATGTAAGTCTTCATGTCTTAAAGTCGAAGTGTTGATGAATTTCTTCTGAGAGAAATAAACTCTTATTGTAAGAGAAATGTCATGTATTGCTCGTAAGATCTTCTTGGGGAAACTTGAGAATCTTGACGACTTCTACTAGGGATTAATCATTGGGAGTTTTTGTTTCGCTGGGGAGCATTTGCTTAATCTGTTATTTCATGGAATGTCTTGATTAAATTCGTATGATTGTATTCTTAATCTTTAATCGTTGTTTACGTCGCTTAGTCATTAAATCGCGTTTTATATCGTGTTTGCTTAATTCACGATTGTATTAATCCGTTTGCTTAATTCAGAATGAGAATTCAATCTATTTTATATCTATTGCGCTTGTCAATTGGTATTGAAATCGAATAGAGGTCGAAGCTGCTTAGGGAATTGGTAAGTTAAAAACCAGTGATTAGCAGGAACCTGAAAACAGTAGATTGACTTATTTTTATAATCACTTATTTTAATCACTTACTTGCTCAGCTCCTTAAAAATTGATCCTGAATTAAATCCTCCATAATCACTTATGTTGGTTAATAACAATACAAGAATCCTCACGATACGATACTTGAGTCACTGTCGCTAAACTACATTTTTTTGAAAGTGACTCGTTTTTTATTCGTCTGCGACAGTGGATCAAAATTGGCGCCGTTGCCGGGGATTCTTGTTTTTATTAACTGATATTATAGTCATAGGTTTAGTGTTCTTGTTATTTTTTTTCTTGGTTTTTTTGTTGTTTTGTTGTGTTTGTTGATTTTCAGGATTGCAATTCCGGTTGCACTACAGTTTTTCAACCTGTCAGGTAAGTTTAAAAGTTACTGTTTCGATTTGCTCCGAATTTTTTCCACAAACAGAAAAAAATCGACGAACATTAGTCTTTTAGAATAGAATTCTAAAAGAATTTTACCCTCAAAATCGAAAATTCGTCTTTTTTCTATTTTTAAATAATTTTTTACTATTTTCATAGTGTCGAAAAAATCCAAAAAAAAAACCCAAAATTCCTATTTTGCTTCATTAAATTAAATTTTGTATTTTTGTATTTTTTTGAATTTATTTTAATCGTTTTCTTTCTTTCTATTTGTTTCTTCCTGTTTGGGACATAGTTGGTATTTTTGTGTTTATTGATAACATGGCTGAACAAAGAACTTTGAGGCAGTTGGCTGGCGTTGATGTGAGCTATAATGGTTTATGTATTGACTATCCTGCAGCTGATATACCTTTTGAATCAAAATCTGATTTAATACACTTGTTGTCAAAGCTTAATAGTCTTACAGGTGAGGATCCACATAAGCATCTGAAAGAATTCCAGGTTGTGTGCTCAACACCTTCTGAACCTTCACTAGAGGACATTGTCAAAGAAATGGATGCAAATAATCTCCAATATGAACAACAAATAAATTCTACTCTCCAGACTTTGCAAACACAGATTGAACAACTTGCCTCTTTGATGAATATCATGCAACAAGCTCAAGGATCTAACCAACAACCCTTGGAAGAGAATTCTGTTTTTCCAATAGAGTTGCTTTCTGAGACTGTTGATGACACTTGTACTGATTTATTTGCAGCTGATTTTCCATCATTATCTAATTTTGATGATGTTTACTCTTGTGATGTTTGTACTGATATTAAAATTTGCTCTGTTTGTGCTAAAATTGAGGTCGCCTTGCAAGTTGATATTCTTACTGCATATGAGGTTGCAAATGAAGTTGTTCATGTGGAAGAAGCTCTCGATACTCCGGCTGCCCGAAACAAACCATCCATTAAACAACCACCTTTCCGAGAGCTGAAACTAATTACTGAATGTCTTAATTATGCTTATCTAGAGATGAATGAAAAACTCCCAGTTATAATTTCTTCTAAACTTTATTTTGATCAAGAAAGTAAATTTTTGCAGGTTTTGAAGAAGCATAAGAAAGGAATTAGATGGACCTTAGATGATATTTATGATATTAGTCCGTCCATGTGCATGTATAGGATCTCACTTGAAGATGTAGCAAAAGCAGTGAGGCAGCCCCGTAACCTTTTGATCCTTGATGTTGTGAAATATGAGATCACGTTCACGTGCCCATTTGACACTTTTACTTTTAGAAGAACATTCTTTGATCCGAGAATAAAAAGTGCAGGTACTCATAAAAATTGAAAAGTAAAAGGACATCGCCTCAAGCTATTCCATGAGAGTCCCACATTAGAAGAGGAAACTATAAAAGATCTCTCGTTGGGAAAGGCTACTTATGCAATCATCTATCCGCCTTGATTCCTCGGGTGTGTTCTTTCCTCTGTCCTCGCTCTTATTTTATGCTTGTTTCTTTCAATGAGGACAATGTGTGTTTTAAGTATGGGGGAGAGAATCATTTATTTGTTTTTGTTTTCTTTGCTTTTGTTCGTTATTTTATTTTCAGTTATAAAAAAAATAAAAAAAATATGCACCTTTTTGAAAGTTTTGAGTTATAGATTAATATGAGGTTAGTTGTGGAGACTTGGGAAAAGTTCACAAGATCGGTATCATCTTAACACTGTAAATCTCATGCATATGGAAGTTAATTTGAATTTTTATTATGACGTAGCCTTGAATTCTCATCTTTTAATAGCTCTTGAGTAGTTTATTTCAGCAGTTAGCACCATCTCACACGCACTCTATGCAGGGAAGCCGATGAAAATAAGTGAGTGATCCAAGTTTTATTTTTTAAAAAAAGGAAAGAAAAAGGAATATGCCTTCTAAGTTTGGTGACCCTCACCCGGTCACTTAACCCAACGGTCATAGAACCTACAAAAAAAATTGATAATAAGACTCGTTGTTAGTTGGTTCAGCGGTTTCTGGTGCTGAACTTGGTAGGGCGGATTACGGTCTGATCCCCCGCAACTACAACTGAGTAAGCAAAGGGTTATGCCATGTAAGTACTAGAACCCCGTGCAAAAAGGATCAGAGTCACTAACCGGTCGCCTTACTATGAGTGTGTGGAGATAACAGACTTAATATGATTGCGCCTGAATGAAAAAGAGCAAAAAGGAGGATGAGTAAGTTAGACTTTGATATAATAATATGATTCGAATTAGTTTGTATATTCAAGAGACAAGATTAATATTCCTACAATATCTTTAGTGTGCAAGATTAGTACCTATTGATGCAATCTTAACCGAAGAAGAGTTTGTAGCCTAGAATGAGTAGCTGACGATGCTGTTGTGTTTCTTTTGATTTTATTTTGCTCGTTCAAGTGTGGGGGAATTTGATCAGTGCATTTTGATGCACATTCTTCTATGATTGTACTTATGCATTTTCATGGTTTATTTAGCTTATTTTTGTATTTTATAGTGTTTTTCTATTTTAGTTTATTTCTACTCATATTTGATTTTCGCACTTTATTTTCAGCATTAGCAGTCTGCACGAATAAATTCATAACTTGAGCTACGGGAGTCGGAATGAGGCGTGCTACCAGTCGTTGGAAAGCTAAGAGAAAGAGCTACGATTTTCATTCAGAAGTCGAGAGATGAATCGGACTGTAGTAAGGCTATAAAATTCGTTGAAGTTGCAGTATTTTATATTTAAGTTTTGGGTCTGGGTTATGTTTTCGACCCAGTTGGGTTATGAGCTGAATCCTTGTCCTTGCTATACCTAGCAGCCGCTATAGTAATTTAGTTTTTACCTTTTCATTATTCAGGAAAAAAACTTTGACTTGTACGCTTGAATGAAGAACTAATCATCCAGAGTTGATCTACTGTAATCGTGTTCCGATGCTTTGAGGTTTTTAACTTATCAATTCAATTTTGTTTCTCTTTCAATTCTATTTTATGAAACTGCATTTGCTTAATCTTTTATTTCATGGAATGTATTGATTAAATTCGTATGATTGTATTCCTAATATTTAATCGTTGTTTACGTTGCTTAGTCGTTAAATCACGTTTTATATCGTGTTTGCTTAATTCACGATTGTATTAATCTGTTTGCTTAATTCGGAATTAGAATTCAATCTATTTTATATCTATTGCGCTTGTCAATTGGTATTGAAACCAAATAGAGGTCGAAGCCGCTTAGGAAATTGGTAAGTTAAAAACCAATGATTAGCAGAAACCTGAAAATAGTAGATCAACTTATTTTTATAATCACTTATTTTAATCACTTACTTGCTCAGCTCTTTAAAAATTGATCCTGAATTAAATCCCCCATAATCACTTATGTTGGTTAATAACAATACAAGAATCCTTGTGATACGATACTTGAGTCACTGTCGCTAAACTATATTTTTTTTAAAGTAACTCGTTTTTGATTCGTCTGCGACAACGGATCAGTGGAGTATGATTGTTGGTGAAGATAGTGAAAGCTTATGTATCATTTTCAATCAAGGTGGAGATTATTGGGGTTGGTTGAAAATATACATGTTGAAGAAGTCCTACATTGCTTATTTTTCTAAAGGAAAAAGGAGTCTAAGACTATATATAGAATTAAATTTTTTCCAAGTCTCACATTGCTTAGTTTAGTAATGGAAGAGAGAATCCAAGGCTATATATATGATTCAAGTTTTTCTTTACAAGATGTACCAGTTAAAAACATTTTAAGTTTATATTTTATTTTTTCTCTTATACTCTTGTTTTAGAGTGTAGTGAGAGGTAGTTAAATATTTTCTTTGGAGAGTGTGGGGGTTTATTGGGGTCTTGTGGTGTTTGAGAGTAGTCTATGTGTTGTAACAATTTTCACATGGTGATATTCTCTGGTTGTATTTGACAACGGTCGTGATTTTTTCTCCGATTTTGGAGTTTCCACGTTACTCTCTTATGTTGTTATTATGTTTCTCTTTTTTATCTATGTTTTGTTTTTTCCTAACACATTAGACTCGCCATTCTTTCCCGTGCAAGGGGAAATTTAAGTGTGAAACAAATAGTTAAAGCAATGATTCTAAATCTCCATCAAGCAATGATTTTTACAAAATATGGGTCTAACATATAATAACACATGAAATTGGATAGGGAATAAATTTATTTCATAAAATGGTTCTGAATATATACATCATCATATAATTTATTGAAGATTATGAATAAAATACCATGGACGTAAAGAGAGTACATACCATCAGATGTAGCATGTACGCCCTAGCGGCAACCTGAAATCTATGGTCCTCCACAAGCTCCACTTACAATTTCCTCAACCAAGACACTCTAAGGTGAAATCCTCGGTTAAAGTCAAGCTCCTCTAGCACCTTCGCCTCAGATACCTCCAAATCATCCATAACCATATGCGCCGCTGTCGCATGGGTAATATGAGGAGGTGTGAAGAATGTACCAACGACCGGGATGTGAAATAGAGAGACAACATCATCCAATGTGATCGTCATCTCCCCAAGTGAAAGATGAAATGATGATGTCTCTGGGTGTCACCGCTCAACAAAAGTAGACAACAGAGAGGCGTCCAACATGGTCAAGGAGCATTGGGCGAACTCCAGCAGCTGGAAATCTCTAACAATACTACTGACCTCCTCAGGCATGAGACTCTCTGGGAAGTTCTTCAACTTTAAACCATGAAAAATGACCTTCAACACCGGGCGCTCTTGTAAGAAGCAAAAATAAAATACATCAACTTTCAAACACTTGAAAAATTGTGCAATTAAAGATATATATATATATATATATATATATATATATATATATATATATATATATATATATATATATATATATATATATATATATATATATAT
Organism: Vicia faba; assembly: GCA_948472305.1. NCBI lineage: Eukaryota > Viridiplantae > Streptophyta > Magnoliopsida > Fabales > Fabaceae > Vicia > Vicia faba. Next base: position 936,681,969 of record OX451736.1, read on the forward strand.
ATATACACACACACACACACATCGCCATGCCATATCCTATAAGCAACATGGTCAACAAATTATGTCAGCATAGACCTATCTGAAGGTCCTTTTTGAAAGGCTCTATCAGTGTGAACGGACGACTCTGTAGACACACGAGTCGTGGTGTCTGTATCCGTGAGGGGCACCTCGTCAACACGCTCAACAATAACCACCTCAACCTGTTATACAATCTCCCCAGTTGCCAGCTCCATAACCGACTCGGCTTCCGGCTCAACTGCCGGCTCCACAAGAGGCACAAACTCCTCAACATGTTGCTCAACAATCGGCTCAATCACAAGCACGTCCACAGGAGCAGAACTATGTACCTCATCAGCGGTAGAAACTCTAAGTCCTCGACGACGGGGTGTACGAAACTGCGCCTGCTGCTCAGCCATCTATTTCCGGTAAGAATCGGTCGGAGGACGTCGTTCAGCCCGTAGCTCAAAAGCATGTGCCTCGTCAGTCCGGGCTTGAGCTTCTGCTCTATCGGCCACCCTACCCGCAACAGAACCATCTTTGCCCCTGATCCTCACTGAAACATTGAAAAAAATTAAGAAAATATGTACTACCGGAATTTTCTAAATTTCCAGTATTTTTTTAAAAAAATTGAACTATCAGAAATTTTGAAATTTCCGGTACATGCTGTTATGCTCCGGAAATTTCAAAATTTCCGGTACAAAAGATAAATGTATTACCCAGAAATTTCAAAATTTTCGGTTCTAATATACTGAATATTTGAAATTTTTGATATAAAGTACCGGAAATATCACAAATCTACCGTAAATTCCTTACTTGTTCAACAAATTTCCGGTATCGCCTCTGAATTTCTGGTATCGTCCAAAGAATTTGAAATTTTCGATGTGATACCACAAATTTTAAATTTTTGAGAAATTTTTAAATTTGAATAATTATGTCTTTTCATACCCTTTAAAAAATACCATATATATATATATATATATATATATATATATATATAACATGCGGATGGGTGAAATGTTAATTGCTCTTATTTAACTAGTTATCTTGAAGTCTTAATCCTTACATATTATAATGATTTTGCGTCAACGTCATATGCCAAATTGAAGAGCTTTTATCCTTTCCAATAGACATTACTATAAAATCAAAGGTCTTCCATGGATAAGAATCACCACCAGTATTGATATTTTATTAGCAACAAAAATTATGACTCTAGATCCATTAAATGGGATTACAATTTATAAATTACCACCTCTACACATAGTATAGAAACCTCATTAACATTTGACAACATAAAATAATTTGCGATCTTGTTTAATGGTATTTTTAGTAAATTAAATTATAAATTTTAGTTTATTTAATTGATTAAACTCGAAAAAATCTTAAGAATAATTTGTGCAAAATAATGTATCAACAAGTATTTGTTTCTGGAACTTGAATGTTTGGATATCAAGAATTTGGATAGAAATAAATGATCGAAACAATATAAAATTGCTTTGGAAGAAGAAAGTAAATGAAAAACATAATAAATATCATTAAACTAAATGCTAGAATTTGAAGAAAGAAAACAAAATCATAAATTTTCTCACATATTATTTCTCTCGTGACTTGGATACTTTAGTTCTATAGAGAATAAGTACAAATTGCAACCTTGATTATGTGAATTAATTTGATTTATATAGTAAATTTAAGTAAGTGTCTATAACGGGTTACTCATTAGGCGTTCAACACATGTCCTACTACATGGGCTTCCAACTTCTGATATACTTCTGAAGGTTCAATGAAACACGAGAAAGGGGGTGTTTGAATTGAGTTTTAAGATTAAATTTTTTTTGTTCTCCCAAACAACACATATTCAACAAAGATAAAGAACTCGAGAATTTTATCCTGGTTCACGGTTAACAAGGCTACCTTCAATCCATCCACCAAACTTATTTTTCCTTCTCAACAAAGACTTAATCCACTAATCAAAAACTTGGATTACAACCACAAAGACCACAATTAATGTCTTCTCAAGGATTCTGACTATACCCTAGTCCCTCTAGGAAATCAACCAACTTGTTAAGTTTACAAGATTTTGTGTTTACGAAGTGCTTCTAATAAAGTTGATACACACAGTTTCAATACAACAAGATTCACAAAGAATGAAAGGAATAAAGCTTTCAGAATAATAACAACTTTCTTCTTTATGTAGTTTCTCAACTTTTAGTTCTGAGCGCTCCTCACTTTATCTTTCTCACTTCATTATGTACGTTCTTGTACTCTATTTACATTGCTTTAAGGTCTCCTTTGTATAGATGATGAATATATCCGTTGGATGGTGAAGTTGGAATTTTTTAAATTATAGCTGCATGAAGACGTTTGATGCACATTAGTATCGCACCGTGAAAAATACCCGAGCCTAAGGAACGCTCGAAATATAGACATAGTCACCACCGAACTTTATTTATTCCAAAGGAAATGGAAAATATCGATAAAACCCCAAAATTAAAAAGAAAATGGTCGTCACAATCAAATTTAGGTTCAGGAGTCGATTTTGCAAAGGGAATGTATTAGCATCCCTCACATATGTTGTATTCAACAAGAACCGTTTGATCGTTTCACATGTAGGTGTTAGCTAAAAGTTTGCTTGTGATTTCTCTCGATTGTTATTCTATCTTTAAAGGCTAAAATTAAAGTTTTAATTAGGAGAAAAAAACAATTTTTTAATTAATCTGCCTGACAAGATTTTCAAATCTTACTCATACATATCTCCAGGAGCGATAGAGAACTCAGAGCTACGTAGTTCTTGGTAGAAAATAAGTATTTGTTAGTTGATTTTATTGAATGGTGTTAAGACCGTGTTCTAGAAGTTAAACGCTGCTTGTATGCTCGCGCATGGGAGACTTGACAGTTTGTTTGTATTACGTTAGAATGGATACACTTGAATCGTATTCTAGCAGTTAAACATAGCTTGCATGCTCGCGCATAGGAGGCTTAAGCATTAGTTTGTATTGTGATAGAATGGGTATAACTTGTTCGTTTATGAAAAGATCTTTTGTGTTTCCCTAAGGCGAAAAATAGAGTTTGATTGGTTATGTTTGATTTTAGTGTGGAAGTCAAGTATCTAGACCACAAGATATACATCAAGCATCCAAATACTTGTGCAAATGAGAGGCATACGTCCAACAAGACCTTTTTCCTCATTTATTATGAAAAATGTTTGATGAAGATCGAACTAAAGTCCATGAGTGAAGATGAACACTTTGAGCGAAAAGTCATACGACAATATTCAAGTACTCGAAACAAAGAGACATATGTCAAATGTTCCTTCTTCACTACTTAGGGCTCGTGGCGTTTGATTGCATCTGATTAAGTATTTTAGTAGAAAGACAAGTATTCAAACCACTAGTTATATAGCGGACATTCAAATACTCGAGAAAAAGAGAGACATACGTCCAACCAATCCTTTTTATCCGTTTATTATAAAAATAGTATTTTGGTTTATAATATAGATTATAATGTGAATCCATGGACAATTAACTCAAATGATCGTAATAAACCATTAAAATATTTATCAAATCATATAACCATTTTTTATGGACAAAAATAACTAATTATTTAGTAACCGAAACACATAGTCAATTAATAAAAAATTTATTAATTCGCCCATTTGTAAAAACTATTGACTAATTATTCAATTAATCACCAATTTTTTATTTGTAAAAAAACTAAATGGTCAAATTAAACCTAATTGGATTGGGCACCTGATTTTTATGGAGCCCAATTCGAAACCTAATGGAAGCAAAGGCTAGAGGGTTTATGGTGTAAAAGAAGGGTATGTAAAGACATAGGTTGGGTTAAAAGGGATAAGTCTATTTCTCACTTTTCATTTTACGATTTTAGAGCTTGTTTAGGTTTAGATCACGATTAAAGAGGGAGATGATGAAGAAGTGCTTGTTTAGGTTTAGATCACTATTTTAGAGCTTCAACGTTAAACTCTAAATAGCTGGGTTTTGAGCTTTAGTGATAAGGGTTTGAGAAAAGATGAGAGAGATGGAAGGTGAGGAGTTTGTAGAGAGTGGGAAGAGGAAGTGAGTTATGGGAATTCTTCAGAAGAAGAGTTAGCTTGGGCTTGATGATAAAGGTAGGTTTTTATAGGTAGCAAGTTGTTAGAGGAGTTAGAAGCAGTTAGAGGTTGTAAAGATTGGATGGTGATGATTGAAATTTGAGTGATTCGTGTCTCAGTGGATTTGATTTTGTGTTTTCCTTTGGTTTTGTTGAGATAAAGTGAATTTGGTTTAGTTTGTAACTGATTTTAGTTAGTTGTAATGTGAAGTTAATTAGGAGATTAAATGTAGTTAGGGGGTTGGTTAGAGTTTGATGAATGAGAGCCCTTAAGATTTTGATCCCCTTGAGGTGATTAAGTATAGCTGAGATTAGGTTAGAATGAATTTGGAGTGAATTTCAACATGGTTTTGTTGAAATTCACGTTTATAGTGAATTTGTGTTTAGGTACAGTTGAGAGTTATTTGTTGGTTTGAAATTCTGTTTGAGTAAGTTGGCTTCAGCTTGGCTTGGAAGTTAGGTTAGTTAAGTCATTAGGTTAGTTAAACTGTTAGGTTAGTCAGCTTACATTAGGCTTGAATTTCAGTTAAGTTGGCTTGCATTCCTGCATACTAGGATGGAGTTTTGATATAGGTTTAGCTTGATATGAGCTTCTCTCTTTATGTTTAAACATGACTGTTATTTTGTTTGACTTATGCATGACTATTTGAACTGAACTTCAATGTACCTCCTTGTGCCTTTCATTTGTTTTTTAAACTAAGTTTGAGCTTTACTTAGCTTTGCTCAAATTCAAATTGTGGTTGTCAGCTTAAATTCAAATTATGGCTAAGGAGTGCATTTGCACTTGATTGTTCTTGGATTGAATTAAACTGCAATTTTGTTTGCTTATGAATTGTGCTTGCATTAATCATATTTGTGTATCCGTGAGTGTTTGAACTAATTCTGAATGAACATAATGAATTGGTGTGCATACTGAGCTTGCATTTCGCATTGATTTTAGGCCAAACATAGGCTAAAGTAGAATGAATTTGAATGGATTTATGATTGCTTGACTGACTTTGTGCATTGGTTTTGAATTAGTGCTTTGTATGATGCATTTCACATACTTTCTGAACCAAACTTGCATGGTTTGACTATTTACTTTTGGACTGAATTGAGCTTCATGTTTTATGCAGGCTCGATGTGACTGCAAGGCTTAAAGGTTGAATTTTTGAATGCTAAATGTCTTGGATTATGTGAAGATAAAATGACACTGATGTATGTTTGGTTATGCAAGGTTGTCAGCTCTGTTGTAGGTTTATGCATAGCAGGTTTGAAGCATGGAGAAGAATGATCACTACTACAAAACACGGAAATAACAACGCCCAAGTCACCACGGTTCTTCCAAACACCGTGGTGACATCTCTAAACTCAGACGTTAACATTTTATTTTATTTTAATTAAAAATTATTAGGACATATATAAGCGAATTAACTCTTGCTTCTTGATAGTATATATAAGCGAATTAACTCTCGCTTCTTGATAGTATCATCGTATCTTTCACAGCAAAATTCTAACACCCATTTTTTCTCTTCTTCGTCATTAACCCCTCATTGAACTTGTATTCATTTAAATTGATTTTTGAGATAATAATTAAAATAAGTAAATTATTCTTGAAAATCAACTTAGACGATCGAATATTTTTTCGAATTGCATGTATCTTGTAAATCATAATTTCCTCTTTAGCATATAGAATTTCATTCAATGCCACAAATTCTTCAAAACAATATTGATAAATGGATGTCAGTCTGGATCTTTCACACAAATCTTGATGTTTGAAAAATAAACTAGAAAAGAAGAGGGAATTAAATTTTGTGCGAAAGACTCAGACTGACATTCATTCATCAACATTACTTTGAAGAATTTGGGATTGAATCAAATTCTATAGGCTAAAGAGGAAATCATGATTTATAAACGATATGCAATTCAGAAAACATTGAATCGTCTAAGATGTTTTTCAAAAATAATTTAATTTTTCTGATTATTATCTCAAAAATCTATTTGAATGGTTGTATATGGTTAATGAGGGAAAGGGAAAAACAAGCAATCTCATATTTTATAATAAACTCGTACATATATTACAATAGTTGGAACTTATAACCGTGGTGAAATGTTATTTGCTATGCGCTTTAATTTTGGTTGTAGTTGGGTATTGAACCCGTGACACTATATTTATGACAACCGTTGATTATGTTAATTGTTGTGATAGATAGTTTACTATAAAGGTCACTGGACCGTGATTGTAAGTAATGTATATACAACCACACGCTATATAAAAACGTCTGGTCTTGCGTGATTATATGTCTTTTCCAGCCGTTGTTGTATGCCTTTTTCATAGTAGTGTATGCTGAACTATTTTCTTCTTTTGGTTATGCTATGCAGATTTTGAAGTGTTGAAACAATATTATATAGCTTAGCATGGTCACTTATGCTGTAAGGTTTAAGTTGGCATGGTAAGCTTGAATTAATCAATGAGTTTGCTCGAAGCAAAGCATGGCATAAGGGTTTATGTGAGATTATTTGAAGAACAATTTTGAAGACTTTTGGTAAACATGTTCTTGGTCTGGTCAACAAGTCAACCTTGTTGACCAAAAAGTCAACTATCTATTTTTGTTCATTTTCTCATGTAGTTGTGTAATGTAAATTTGTGCTTAGCCTTGGTCATATACTTCGAAATACATTGGTTTTATAATTGAACTTGTAATAGCTAAGTTTGACTTTGTAAATGTCTCAAAGTTTTAATGAATCTTCCTTTCTTCTTCCAAATCAAATGCTTCTTTCCTTTACCTTATTCAAGTCTTTGTTTTCTCTTCATTTTAATAATGCTTGAACCTTAGGTCAATAAAACCACATCATAAGATGAAAATAACTAACACTAATGCCTTAAATCAAAACAACCAGGAGAGAACTATTTGGTCATTAAGCCCTTAGGAAACAAACCCACCTTGACATATCAAAGTTCAATCCCGTCCAAAGAGCTTTTAACCTAAAATGATTTAAGATGCAAAATGGACCATATGATGGATGAGGATATTAAATGAATGAATGTTATGAGATCTAGCCATTTACATGTATGCCGACAAAATTAATAACAAGCTAAATAAATAAAAATGGGTAGGGAAAATATGGGATATGACAGCTAGCCGTATTTAATCGTCTTAAACTTGAATTTATGAATGACAACGGACTTCACACATTTGAGATAGAAGAGGATTAAATACAAAGACCTAAAATTTTGTCCTCCAAAGAAAAGACAAATACATAGTGGTCTATAAAAGATCAGTCCCCGTGGATGTTAATCCATATTTTGTGAGTTAATACTTGCCTTTAGTTTTAGTTAATTAGTCTTTTTATTTGCTTAATAGTTATAATTTCTTGCATTTGAGTTATTTTTATTAGTTTAGATTGGAGCACAATAGGTGCTCTATTTTTATTATTAATGTGTGTTTTGTAAGTAATGGTTCGTAGAGTCAAGCCGAGGCAAGACTGCAGTGGTCTGCTACAAGGGGCATAAACGAAAAGAACACGAGAGACTTAGACCAAAGGGAAATTAATATTTCAAGCAGCTGGTTGATATGGATAGTGTGTAAGGAAGAACACATTGGAAGGAAAACTTGGTTGTGCTGAAAAAGAGGAAGAAAGTGAAGAAGGGAAAAATACAAGAGGGTGGGATCTCAAAATTCAATGATAAAGAACACGTTGATTTTTATCCTGGTTCGTTTGAACTCAAACTACTCCAGTCCACCTGACAAGGTGATTTCGCCTCTCTCCAACAAGGTCTTAATCCACTAATCAATCCTGATTACAAAACTACTTTGACAACTGACAAAGTCTTCTTGAGTCCAAAACCACAACCCGGTTTTCTCAAGGAAATGCACTAAACAATAATTGAATAAATGTGTACAATAGTGTTTCTAATAAAATAGTATCACTAACAGTGATGTTTTACACAGTTTAATATGAACGTTTGAGGATGAAAGTTAATTGATGCGTTACTGTACTTTCACGTGAATTCTTATTTTTGTGCGCAGTAGTTCATCACTTGAAATCTTCTTTTTGTCTTCTTTTTATAGGCCATGCAACAGTGTCATAAGAAGATGCTTTTGGTATGTTCATAACACGAGTTAATGAACTTTCCAAACTAGGAGATCCTTGTCTGTTTGTAGCCGTTACTTTTGATATGCATTGATAAATTATAACGCTTCAAAGCTTCTCACATCAGAGGATGAATGTTACCGTTGAGAGTCCTTTACAGCTTGTATCAGAAATTTATAGATCAGAGTATCAGAGATCATGTTTCACAGTGCTGGTGCATTCAAAAGTTGTAACATAACTTCTTTATATAAGCGTGTCACACATATTTGCTTCTAAGAAGGATGCATCTGATTCTATCACAGTGCTCTCATCTTCTGTGCTTGCATAATCAGAACTTTTAGTGATGTTCTGGCAGATCGTCTATGCTCCTTACATCAGAACATCTTTTTTCACATCATAATTTTCTGCATATAAAGATACTTTTATTGCAAGCATATTTGTTCTTTATATATATATATCATCTGTTTGTTATCATCAAAACTCTTGCAGGAATGTAGAACCAAATTATGTTCTTACAATCTCCCCCTTTTGATGATGACAAAAACTTGTATATTTTGATGGAGCATAAAGAACAAAGGATAAACACCCTCTGAGTATAATACTCAGATAACGAGCAAATAAAATACTTCCCTGAAGATCTTCTGATAGGCATCAAAATATCACTGGTTCTCCCTCTTTTTGTCAATAATCAAAAAGTAGGAATTTGCTTGAGAAGGTGTGAAAATCGTTTTCTGGACTCAACTGAGATTCTTTAGAGAGCTTCTGATGCTGTATTCTCATTACCGTTCCCAATAGTTCCAGAGATAATAGCTTTTTCTATCCGATTGCCTCTGAAACTTGCGAATCCTCCAGATTTAACTTCCAGGCTTTAGAACATATGCTTTCTTCCCGTCATGTGTAGAAAGCATCCAGAATCCAGGTGTTAATACCGGTGTTTCAACTTTGCTATTAAAAATATCAGCAACATAGATGATTTTGTCTTTTAGTACCCACATCTTTTTGGTTCCATGACTGTTAGAGTTTCCAAAATTCTGTTTGAATTTTGGTTTAGCATAAAACGCCTTACTGGTATATTTTATATCATGTGTTTTCCCAGTAGTGAAGTGAGAATAAAGAGGAGTGCGTTTAATAACCAAATCCTTGACTTTCTTAAGTTGAGATACTTTACCTTTGTATCCTAACCCTTTTATGCCATTTCTACTAACTCCATAGATCATAGAAGCCATCTTGCTTCTATCTATGTTTTTAGCGAGGAGCTTCTGAAAGCTGTGATCATATTCCTTTATGATTTTATCAGGGTTACTGGGAACTTTTGAGACAGTTTCCTTCTGAGTATTTTGTAAATCATTTTCAAGTTTTAAATTTTTTTCTTTTAACTCAGAATTTTCTAGTCTCATATTCTTAGTTTCTTCAGAGTTAGAAACTAGATCCTTTTTCAGGTTCTTGTTTATGACTCGAAGCGTCTGATACCTTTCTAGAATTTCTGACAGACTCTCCTCTAATTGAGATCTAGAAAAGTTAGAATATACCTCTTTTGACTCTGAGTCCGATTCTGATTCTGATTCTAATTCTAATTCTAATTCTGATTCAGAGGATTCTGAGACATATGATAAGTTATCCATTTGAGCTATATTGGCTTGTTCATCTTCTGATTCTGTTCCGTCTTCAGAAGATTCAGAGTCATCCCACGTTGCCATAAGACTTTTCTTCTTCTCCTTAACGATCTTCCTCTTAGGTTTATCCTTCTGAAGCCTTGGATAATCGCTTTTGTAGTGACCTTGTTTATTGCATTCATAACAGGTAATGTTTCTGGATTTTCTGTACCCAGAAGATTGTTCAAAGTTATTCCCTTTTCTTCTGGAGTTTCTGAATTTCCTCTTCCTGTGCTTCCACAACTGATTGATTCTTTTGGATAGAAGGAACAATTCGTCTTCTTCTGACGAGGATTCACCAGAGTTTTCTGCTTCTGCTTTTTCCTGCAAAAATTTGATTTCATATTTATTAGATTTCAGAGCGAGGGACTTACCTTGCTTATGGGGATCATCATCTTCTAACTCTATCTCATGACTTCTGAGAGAGCTGACAAGTTCTTCTAGAGAGATTTTGTTCAGATCTTTTGCAAGTTTGAGAGAAGTGACCATGGGTCTCCATTTCCTTGATAAACTTCTGATGACCTTCTTTACATGATCAGCAGTTGAGTAGCCTTTGTCCAGAACCTTTAGCCCAGCAACTAGAATTTGAAATCTAGAGAACATTATTTCAATGGTTTCATCTTCTTCCATTTTGAAGGCTTCGTACTTCTGAATGAGCGCAAGGGATTTGGCTTCTTTGACTTGCGTGTTGCCTTCATGCATCATTCTTAAGGAATCAAACATGTGCTTTGATGTCTCTCTGTTTGTGATCTTCTCATACTCTGAGTATGAGATGACACTCAAGAGAATAGTTTCGGCCTTGTGATGATTTTTGAAGTCTTGCTTTTGATGATATGTCATTCTTTTTCTATCAATCTTCTGACCTCTTTCATCAACAGGATGTATGTACCCATCAGTCACCATATCCCAGAGTTCAGCGTCATAGCTAGGAAGAAACTTCTGATCATATCTTTTCAGTAGTCAAAATTTTCACCGTCAAATATTGGGAGGCTGCTGCTGATGTTCTGACTTGGTCCCATCATAGTGTTTTTCCTCCTTGAATCTTTTTCTGACACGGTTAAGTGTTTTCACCAAGATCCAAGTGCTCTGATACCAATTGAAGAAGGGAAAAACACAAGGGGGGGGGGGGGGGGGGGGTGAACTGGGATCTCAAAATTCAATGATAAAGAACACATTGATTTTTATCCTGGTTCATTTGAACTCAAACTACTCCAGTCCACCCGCCAAGGTGATTTCTCCTCTCTCCAACGAGGTCTTAATCCACTAATCAATCTTGATTACAAAACTACTTTGACAACTGCCAAAGTCTTCTTGAGTCCAAAACTACAACCCGGTTTTCTCAAGGAAATGCACTAAACAATAATTGAATAAATGTGTACAATAGTGTTTCTAATAAAACAGTATCACTAACAGTGATATTTTACACATTTTAATATGAACGTTTGAGGATGAGAGTTGATTGCTGCGTTACTGTACTTTCACGCGAATTCTTCTTTTTGTGCATTCAAGTTCATCAATTGAAATCTTCTTTTTGTCTTCTTTTTATAGGCCATGCAACAATGACATAAGAAGATGTTTTTGGTATGTTCATAACACGAGTTAATGAACTTTCCAAACCAGGAGATCTTTTTCTGTTTGTAGTCGTTACTTTTGATATGCATTGATAAATTATAACACTTCAGAGCTTCTCACATCAGAGGATGAATGTTACTGTTGAGAGTATTTTGCAGCTTGTATCAGAACTTTACAGATCAGAGTATCAAAGATCCTGTTTCACAGCGCTGGTGCATTCAGAAGTTGTAACATAACTTCTTCATATAAGCGTGTCACACAGATGTGCTTCTAAGAAGGATGCATCTGATTCTATTATGGTACTCTCATCTTCTGTGCTCGCATAATCAGAACTTCTAGTGATGTTCTGGCAGATCGTCTATGCTCCTTACATCAGAACATCTTTTTCACATCAGAACTTTCTGCATATAAAGATACTTTTATTAGCGAGCATATTTGTTCTTTGTATATATCATGTGTTTGTTATAATCAAAACTCTTGCAGGGATGTAGAGCCAAATTATGTTCTAACATAAAGCCTTTCAAATTCAAAGAATAAGGTGTAAGCGCTAGAAGACAAAATCGGGTACAATAGTACACTAAGAAAATGACAGAGTGCTGTCTGCACCTGATGTGGCAGTCTTCCACACTACACCTTTTTTCCCACCATGGTCTCTTTGTATCAGATTTCTTGTTTTCTAAGTAGCCGATTTTGTGTGTTGGCGTTACTTTTAATATGGGCTTGATGTGATTCCTTAAACATAATCCCATGATCAAATTCAACACAAACCCTAATCATTGGTCTATAAATAGAACTGTAATGAGAAATGAAAGGGAGTTTTGTGGTTCTAAGAGAAAAACACCAAGAGTCTAAGTGCATGGAGAGTGGAACGTGAAATAGTTTCTCTCTTCACCTAATCATTTACCATCTGATGAACAATGGTGTAATTGGGTTCATCTCTTGAAGACTAGTCATCTCAAGGAATCCTTCCAGTATCTCTTAGGTTTCTATATTTTCTTCATTTATTGTTAAAAGATGTTCTTGTTGAGAACCATGTTTGTAGCTTGTATTCAGCTTATCATGAGTTAAACCTTTGGTAGTTGAGCAATGTATAGTTAATATTAAAGTGTTTTCATGTTATATGGTATGTTGTTAAGTGACTCGTTTTATTATATGTTAATTTGTTATAAGTTTACTTATTTTCATGATCAACTTAGAAGTAGATGACAACTTGTTATTGTGAGAGATCCAACAACAAGTGATTTTCTTAATAAAAATTGTTGAATGAGTAGGATAAATATATTCACTTGCCTAGCTTACTTAGATATAAGAATATACAACTATTGAGGATTTTATAATACCAATAGATGCATATTAGGGTTATAAGTGAGGCTTAGATATTTGTTCCCTTTCCCTTTATATGCATGCTTTCATGTTGTAGAGATACACCACAAGATCACTCTGACCTCACCTGTCACGACCCTATACGTCATATGATTACACTAATGATATTAATGGAACATAGCTCAAATCAATCACTCTAATATATTTCCACTTTTTTCCATACTACTTTTGATATATGTTTTAAAGGAAATTTGAACTTATAAACACCAAACATTATTTCTCTCTGCTCATGCTTAAATCAAAATAATAGTGTTGTGATCGGTGGATCTGGAACTGACTGTTTAACGCTGGTTCGCGAAATATCGCGGAAGCAAGAGTCGCCACCGTCTTTTATTTTCTCCAACATGGACAGGACAAAAGCACAGCAAAATTACTTATGAGATTATCTCTCGGTTCGGGAGGTAGATTTATAGAAAGGGAAGGTGTTAGCACACTTTCTATCCATGGTTATCCATGGGCTCTTAGATACTTGCTCATTGTGTTTTCAAAATGTTTGCTTGCTTTTCAATCGTGAGTGGGTTTGAAAAAGTTTCGTTTAAAGTTTCAGATCGACTCTTGTATCAGTCCTCAAGAGTGTTTGAAAAGTTGTTTTTGAAAGCTTTTTGAAAAGGGTCGGTGTGAAAAGAAGTTTTGATTTGTTTTAAATTAGAGCAAGTATCTATGAGTCATCTACCTACCCTAAGGAATTAGGCTGTGTAAATGTCCTTAAGGTAGTGCCATCCCACCATTAAGAGGTAGGTAGCACCACCGTTGGAGGTGTTCGGGTCAATTCGATGATTAGGGACAATGTGGTCACCGAAGCAATGGTAGGATACCTTAGAAGCTACCCTTATGCCATTGATCCTTTTTTAATCCGAGGCAACTTTTCCGAGGCAACTGGATCATGGACACAAGGACTTACTAAAACGTCCTATACTCGACGACCACGTTTCAAGGGGCAAGGCAACAGTGTGGTCACCAGAGCAACAGTAGGACACCTTAGAAGCTACCCTTATGCCATGTTCATGGACATAAGGACTTACTAAAACGTCCTATACTCGACGACCACGTTTCGAGGGGCAAGGCAACAGTGAGGCGTACCCTAGGAGTGGTGTGTGAATTGTGTGTCATTTTCAATTATGTTTTATCTTGATCATGCATTGGGTGAGCTACGCTTTGATTTTATTTGGGCCATTCATTTTTTCATGTGATTAGCAGTTAAAAGGTGCGGAAATTAAAATGCGGAAAATAAAGGTCCTACGCTATTACAAGGCGCGGGTCTATACATCGCCAAATTAACAAAGACCCGTTTTTTAATAAAATACAGAAAGTAAATAAATTTCCTAGTTACTATTACAAGGCTTTGGCAATTACATAATATTTAAAAGAAACATAAGAATACGCGTGCGAAAAGAAATTAGAATCGGATAGGCGAGGGCGTTGGACCCTTTAAAGATGAAATTGAAATTAAAAATTGATTAATGATTAAATAAAGAAAAGAAATTATTTTTATGTTTTTTGGTATTTATGAAATAAAGAAAATTAATTGAAATTAGAAATTAAATAAAACCCTAGTTCTAAATTATTTTTAAATGTTAAAGAAAAATATTTAAGTTCTGACCTAATTTACACTAATTATTTAATTACAAGTTTATTTACAAAATTAATTAATAATTATTAATAATAATAAGAAATTATTTATTAAAAAAGAAAAAATACTGAAGACCTAATTTCTACACATTTTATTTATTTAGAAAAAATTAAAGTTAAAACCCTAAATTAAACTAAATTGATTATTAAGAATTCATGTACAAAAATATTAATGATTTTAAATATTAAATAAAACATATTTTTATTTTTATGATTTCTGATTTTTTTGTATTATGAAAATTATTTTGTGAATTAAAAGAAACAATTAAAATAATTAATATAAATAAAAAGAGAAAAAAAGAGAGAAAGAAAATACAAACAAGGGGGGTATTGAGACCCAATTTGGAGGTGTTGTTGAAGCAGTTTGGCCCACTCAATTCCAGGCCTTGTTTGACTTTTTGTAATTACGTGTGGATCCTTTGACTAGCGCGTATGGTAGTCTTCTTGTGATAGCCATCAGATTGATCCCTGGAGACATGTGGCATGCACAAGCGTTGGATGTTTGGTGGACCACTGGGGGGAAATTGTACCTGAACACATTGTAACCAAAATTATGGAGAATATGGGGGACCTGGGAATCGAACCCAGGTCCCAATGCCTGTAGGACAACGCACAAGCCAACTGAGCCAACGCGTTAGTTTGATATTATTATGGAACGTGAATAACATATGTAAAAAAAACGCTGGTGGCCTGAAGCAAAACAAAAACGCGCTAAATTCAAACTGTCCAGTCTTGCTGAGACACGTCCACATTCTTCTTCGTTTACCTGAAAATACAAAATAGATAGCGGGGGTTTTAAACCCCCACTAAACTCAAACAATAAAAATAGCGATTAGCTCCTGGGCAAATATAAAAATGGCGCGAGTATTGGCTTTATCTCGTCTGAATGTCCTGAATCCAATGGTATAGGTTTGAACGGCCAATTGTTCCTTATGTGTGAAACCCCAAATCAAAGCTTCAGAAACCCTAAAAAGCTTTCATGGTGGATTCTTGTACAGGGCTTAATAATTCAATCAAAGCATGCCATTAGCTTCAGAATACTCATGTTAGTATAAATCAACAATTAAAAATCACAAATGATGCATTAAATTTAAAACACGATTATGAATGATTTTATGAAAAGTGAGACTTCAATCTACCAATTCCTTGAGTATGGAGGCGTGGTTTTGATTGGAAAAGCTTCCTGGTAATGTCAGGAGTGTTTTGGAATAGCTTTTAGGCTTTGAAACGAGCTCTAGCTAGGTTTTCAGTTTCAAGTTTTTTTTTGTGAAAAATGCAAGTTTTGTTCTATGCCTTCTGCGCAGCTTCTTGTGTTCTAGGCATTAGGTTTCAATTGTGCATATATGTGTGAATGAATTAGGTTAAAAGTCAGCCCAAAATCCATTGGTTTAATGATCTTGAATACTTGATTTTCCATGATCTTTTTTTCAATCTTTTTCATGCCTTTCTTATGCCAATCATTGCCAATCATGTAGAAACTTTCCTTATTGAATGATGCACGAAATATTGAGTGAATTCTATGCACAAAAAAAATTGAAAAGTATGATTTAGTATTTTTCTCATATTTAATTTTAATTAAATGAATTAATAGGATTAAAAATTCAATTAATTAATTAAAAATAAGAAAATAACTCCCTTTAAAGTCAATGGGTCGTGCATGGCCTTTGGGTGATGATTCATGGAAGAAATTGAGGCCCATTAGCAATTTTGAGGCATTTGAAGTAAAGTTGACTTTTCAAAATTCCCAAACATTTCCCAACTTCCACAAGGCATATCTTGCTCAATTTTTAAGCTTTGATCATGTTCTTGGACATTTTGGAAAGGTCTTGAAGTCCTCTAACCAATGTCTTTGGTCCCATGTCATTTTGATTTACCAATCTCAAGTTATGGTCTTTGACTTAAAGTGCCTTTTTGTTGACTTTTGAAAATGACCTATAATGTTGAGATTGATAACTTTTTATGAGAGAATTTCTTGGACTTGAAGTGTGAAGATGAGTTGTAGGAAATGTCATTCTCTTCAAAATGAGCTTTGGATGGAATTTTTATGATAAACCATGTGGAAGTTATGCCTTGGTCAATTTGCAGTTGACTTTTTCAACTGTCCAAAAATAGAAACTTTTGCATCTTGAGACTTTTTGAGCCATGCCTTGAGAATCATGATCAAGAATTGATCAAATGATGTTTGTGGCTTCAAAATAAGATGTTGACCAAATTTTTTGACTTTTGACTGTCAAATGACCATTTTGCCCCTGCAGTTGACTGTGAAGCATCTAGGGTTTTTGACTGTGCAATTTTGTGCTGTGAGTCTTGAAACTTGGCATATGGATGCTTGTCAATGTTTATAGGCATGTGGGACTTGTTTGGACCCTTGGAAGCTTCAATTTCTTTGCCAGAACCAAAACCCTAATTTTTGACTGTTTAGGAGGCAATTGGACTGTGCAACCCTTGGGAGATTTTGAAGCATTATCTTGGCAAACCTTGAAGAATAAGGGAGGGAAAATTTTGGGGTACAACAGTTGCCCCTGTTCAATCTTCTTAAACCTGAGGATGTAGATTGGCTGTCGTGCCTTTCGTAATCCGAAGGTGGAAGATGATTGAACACTAGAGTGCCCAGAAATTTGCGCTCACATGTAGAGTATGATGGTGGGAATGGGCTTACAAATGCCATTTGGAGATTGATGGATAGGAAGATGGGCTTACATATTCCATGTTGAGAGGTGATGGATAGGTGGATGGGCTTATAGATGCCATCTGGGTGTCGATCGCGTAAGAGTTTCCTTAGCGAGAACTTGCGTACCTGAGAAAGAAAATGATTACCTGGCCTGTTACATGAGTTGGTCTTCAAACTCTTGGTGTAGATGCACCCTGGCTGGGTACAGGAATCAGATCTTTAAATTCTTTAGACGTTCCCTGGCGAGATACAGGAATCGAGTCCGGAGAATACAGTCGTCAACAGATACACCCTAGCAAGATACAGGAGTCGGATCTTCGAACTCTTCAGACACACCCTGGCAAGATACTGGAATTGGGTCTGGTAATGTTAGTCGTCCACAGATACACCCTGGCAAGATACAGGAATCAGATCCTCAAACTCTTCAGACGCACCCTGGCAAGATACATGAATCGGGTCTGGTAATGCTAGTCGTCAACAGATACACCCTGGAAAGACACAGGAATCAGATCCTCAAACTCTTTAGACGCACCCTGGCAAGATACAAGAATCGGGTCTGGTAATGCTAGTCGTCAACAGATACACCCTGGCAAGATACAGGAATCGGATCCTCAAACTCTTCAGATGCACCCTGGCAAGATACAGGAATCGGGTCTGGTAATGTTAGTCGTCAACGGATACACCCTGGCAAGATACAGGAATCAGATCCTCAAACTCTTCAGACGCACCCTGGCAAGATACAGGAATTGGGTCTGGTAATGTTAGTCGTCAACAGATACACCCTGGCAAGATACAGGAATCGGATCCTCAAACTCTTCAGACGCACCCTGGCAAGATACAAGAATCGGGTCTGGTAATGTTAGTCGTCAACAGATACACCCTGGCAAGATACAGGAATCGGATCCTCAAACTCTTCAGACGCACCCTGGCAAGATACAAGAATCGGGTCTGGTAATGTTAGTCGTCAACAGATACACCCTGGCAAGATACAGGAATCGAATCCGCAAACTCTTCAGACGCACCCTGGCAAGATACAGGAATCGGGTCTGGTAATGTTAGTCGTCAACGGATACACCCTGGCAAGATACAGGAATCGGATCCTCAAACTCTTCAGACGCACCCTGGCAAGATACAAGAATCGGGTCTGGAATTGATCGTCAACAGATACACCCTGGAGAGATACAGGAATCGGATATTTAGTTGTGACCATGGATAATAATTATCTTTGTATTAACCTTTGTCCTGAAAAGACAAAACGTTAGTTGTATGCGATGTCATGGTGTATGACATGCGAGATGAGATTGTATGTTCATGATGCGTATATGCATGCTGTAATGTATGGAAATGCGATGTTTATGAATGTATGTTTTTGTCTAGGAAAGTAAATCCTTGACGGGTGCCGGGAAGTTGAATCCTGGGCTGATGTTGAGGAATAGAGCTTCGTTGTTTCCGTAGGGGATGATGGTTGCAAGAATACCGGTAGGAGAAGATAACTCCGTTGGGGAATAAGCTTGGCGAATGGATTACTCTACGGGGAGAAAATTATTCTAGCGACCTTGCTGGGGAACAATACTCCGTGGGGAGAGAGGTACTTTGCTGGGATGTTGATGATAACTCCATTGGGGATACCATTGATGTGTTCTGTTAGAAGATTGGATGAACTCCACTGGGGATAGGAAGACTTTGTCGGGGACGATCTTTCTGTGGCAATTGGCTGAGGATAACCCAGTTATATCCTGGTGGGGAAATAACCTTCTGAATAAAGCCGGGAGACGCGTCCATGCTCTGCGGGTGACAAGCTTCCAGAATCTACTGGGGATAAGCTTCCTGCTGGGGAGATGATTCAGCTTTCCTGGGGAAATCTTCAGACTGGACTCTCCTGGGGGAACTTTGAACTGTACGGGGGAAGTGGCTCCACTGAATGTCTGATATACTGCCGGGGAACAATCTTAGATCAAGACTGTCGGGGATGCTTGTTTAGGAATATTCGTATATTGTGCTGAGGAATGTTGAGATCTGCTGGGGATACCCAACATCCTTAAGGCTGATAGTATAGCTCTGCTTGGGGAGAGTGCATTGACTTGCTGACTCACTCTCTGGGGAATTAAGATATCTTGGTTATGTTCTTCGGCTGAACCTACCTTGGTACCTTGACGGACAGAGCAATTAGATTGCTTAGACAACTCATTATTGCCCCTGTTTCTAATGTTACCTATAATTAATCCTTTGTTTCGTATGCAAATGAGTTAGCAATTATTGTCAAATGCATATATCACAAATTGAACCTTGGACGTTCTTCGCAAAACAAAACAGAAAAAAGGAAAAAACAACTGGCAATTTTAGCTGAAAAGTGAATTTGTATTGATTTTTGAATTTGCCTGTGAATAGGTGTTTATGTACAAGAGGCTGACGTCCTAGTAAGAGAACGCCGCTGAACAAAAGAGTTTATACAAATTTGTACAAGGGAAACAAAACATCTATGTGAAAAGAATAATCCCACTGGGTTTCAACTCTGCTATCGCCTTTATATCTTCGAGCGTCTCATCACTTTGCTGCTCAGTTGACGATGAAGCTGACTGATTGATGCCGTTTGAACTTGATAGTTGATACCGAAGTCTGGATGCAGGGTGATCCTATGAGACATAGTATTACGCTTTAATCCCTAATTTTTGCCTGGACCGCCCTTTCGGGTTTTCAGTCCACCGGGATACCCATTTTTTCCCAAGCCGCCTTTTCAGGTTTTCGACTTGCCGGGTGTACAGATTTTTTCATTTCATCCCTCATTTTGCCCGAACCATTTTGGTTCGCCGGGAAGCCCTAATTTTTGCCTAGGTATGTCAACCTAGCGGGTCTTTTATCATGCGTAGTATCTTTTTACTATGTATGCATTGGCGGGGTGAGGAAGGTCGTCACCATCCATGGTGGTTAGGATCATGGCTCCTCCTGAGAACACATGTTTAACCATAAATGGCCCTTCGTACGTAGGGGCCCATATGCCCCTTGGATCACTCTGAGGAAGGATGATACGTTTGATTACCAAATCCCCAACTTGATACTCTTGTGGTCTGACCTTCTTGTTAAATGCCCTGATCATCCGTTTTTGGTACGTCTGACCATGACAAATAGCAGTGAGTCTATTTTCATCGATTAAGTTTAGCTGATCAAGTCGTGTCTGGATCCAATCATCTTCGCTCAGATCTGCATCCTTCATTATCCGGAGAGAGGGTATTTGCACTTCGATCGGTAAGACTGCCTCCATGCCGTAGACCAGGGAAAAAGGAGTTGCCCCGGTTGATGTCCTTGCTGAGGTACGGTACCCATGAAGAGCAAACGGTAACATCTCGTGCCAATCTTTGTAGGTCACTGTCATCTTCTGCACAATCTTCTTGATATTCTTATTCGCTGCTTCTACAGCCCCATTCATCTTCGGCCGGTAAGGAGAAGAGTTGTGGTGCTGTATCTTGAATTGCTCGCAGAGCTCAGTGATCATCTTGTTATTAAGATTGGTACCGTTGTCTGTAATGATCCTTTCCGGGACTCCGTATCGACAGATCAGGTTATGCCGAATGAACTGTGCCACGACATTCTTGGTTACTGTAGTGTAAGAAGCTGCTTCAACCCACTTTGTAAAGTAATCAATCGCTACCAGGATGAAGCGATGCCCATTGGATGCCGTAGGTTTAATCTCGCCGATCATATCTATGCCCCACATTGCAAACGGCCAAGGTGCTGTCAAGACATTCAGAGGAACTGGAGGAACGTGCACCTTATCTGCATAAATCTGGCATTTATGACATGTCCGAGAATGTTGGTAACAGTCGGCTTCCATTGTGGACCAGAAATATCCTGCCCGAAGGATCTTCTTTGCCATGGTGTGTCCACTGGAATGTGTTCCGAAGGTACCTTCATGTAGCTCTGCCATGATCCTTTCTGCTTCAGTTTTATCCACACAACGCAGTAAGGTTGAATCATGGTTTCGCTTGTACAGAATGCCATTGCTGAGGAAGAACTTCGCTGCGAACCTTCTCAGAAACTTCTTGTCGTTGACAGATGCACCTTCAGGGTACTCTTGAGCTTCCAAGTATCTCTTCACCTCATGGTACCAAGGTTTCTCAGTCACTACCTCAGCTTCAAGATCACAACAGTATGCCGGTTCATCCAGTTTCCAAATAATGACCCGGGGAGCCTCATTGTCCCACTTGACTTTGAACATGGAAGACATCGTAGCTAACGCGTCCGCCAATTGATTCTCCTCTCTCGGAAAGTGTTCAAAAGTTATCTCTGTGAAATGGGGGATCGATGTCAACACACATTCTTTGTAAGGAATAAGATTTGGATGTTTCGTATCCCACTCACCTTTGATCTGATTGATCACGAGAGCGGAATCTCCGAAGACACTCAGAAACTTGATCCTTAAGTCAATCGCAGCTTGAAGACCCATGATGCATGCCTCATACTCCGCCATGTTGTTGGTGCAGTTGAAACATAGCCGGCCAGTGAGTGGAGTATGAGTGCCTTGAAGAGATATGATCACAGCTCCGATACCGTTACCCAAAGCGTTGGAGGCTCCGTCAAAGTGCATAGACCATCGGGATCCTTCCTCAGGTCCTTCATCCGGTCCAGGTACTTCACAATCAGTCACTATCATGATGCTCTCGTCCGGAAACTCGAAGTTCATTGACTGATAGTCGTCTACTGCTTGATGTGCCAAGTGGTCTGCCAATACACTTCCTTTGATGGCTTTCTGAGTCGTGTACTGGATGTCGTATTCTGTCAAGATCATTTGCCATCTTGCTATTCTCCCAGACAGAGCAGGCTTTTCAAATATGTACTTTATTGGATCCATCTTTGAAATCAACAAGGTAGTGTGAGTCAGCATATACTGTCTCAGCCGGCGAGCAGCCCATACCAAAGCGCAGCAAGTTTTCTCGAGCAGTGAGTATCGGGTCTCACAGTCGGTAAACTTTTTGCTAAGGTAATAAATGGCATGCTCTTTTCGGCCAGACTCGTCATGCTGCCCCAACACACACCCCATTGAGTTGTCAAGTACTGTCAGGTATAATATCAGAGGTCTCCCTTCAACCGGTGGCATAAGAATGGGTGGTTCTTGGAGATACTCTTTGATTCTGTCAAAAGCGGCCTGACATTCGTCATTCCAACGCACTACCTGATCTTTCTTCAGCAGCTTGAAGATTGGTTCACAGGTAGCAGTTAGATGCGAGATGAACTGGGCAATGTAATTCAGGCGTCCTAAAAAGCCTCTAACTTCTTTCTCTGTCTTGGGAACTGGCATCTCTTGAATGGCTTTAACCTTGGCAGGGTCCACCTGAATACCCTTGTCACTTACAACGAAGCCTAGAAACTTTCCAGATCTAACCCCGAATGTGCACTTGTTCGGGTTCAACCTCAGCTTGTACAGTTTCAAACGGTCAAACAATTTCTGCAGATGGTCAAGGTGTTCCTCTTCATTTTGAGACCTTGCAATCATGTCGTCGACATACACTTCTATCTCATGATGGATCATGTCATGAAATAAAGCGACCATGGCACGCTGGTAGGTTGCCCCAGCATTTTTCAACCCAAAAGGCATGACCTTGTAGCAGAAGGTGCCCCACTGAGTAACAAAGGTAGTCTTTTCCATATCTTCAGGAGCCATCTTGATCTGATTATACCCTGAAAAACCATCCATGAAAGAGAACACCTTGTGCTGAGCAGTATTGTCAACTAGAACGTCAATGTGAGGTAGGGGAAGTCATCCTTGGGGCTGGCCCTGTTCAGATCCCTGTAGTCGACACACATTCTGACCTTACCATCTTTCTTTGGTACCGGCACCACATTAGCAACCCACTGAGGGTAAGAAGTCACTGCAAGAAACCCGGCATCGAATTTTTTCATAACCTCAGCTTTAATCTTCTCAGACATCTCTGGACGCATACGGAGGACCTTTTGCTTAACCGGAGGGCAGTCTTCCTTGGTAGGCAAATGATGGACCACAATGTTGGTATCCAACCCGGGCATGTCTTTGTAGGACCAGGAAAAGATCTCCACATAATCATGTAGCATCTGAGTCAACCGTTGTTTTACGCTGAGCTCTAGATTGGCACCAATCTTGACTTCCTTCCTATCTATCTCCGTACCCAGATTTATTGTTTCCACTGGCTCTTCATGTGGTTGAATTACCCTCTCTTCCTGGAGTAACAGTCTTGCAAGCTCACCAGGCACTTCGCAATCATCTTCACCTTCGTCTTCGGCTAAGTTGATCAGATTTTCGAAGTCATAACTGGCAGTAGCAGAGTCGTTACCAGTGAGATCCAGAGTGGATTGAAACCTGTGTAGGTGAGTGTGTGTAAATACAGCTGTTTTGCAATATATAAAGAAAGAAAGAAAGAAAGAGAGCACAAGATTTGAAATGCGAAAAAACGTCCAAGATCTTTATTCATGATATATGGAAATGAAAGTTATAAGCCCTCACAAATGAAGCCAACGGTGCCCCGGGTAAGACACCGGGCCATAAAGTTTCAATTCATTGTTTATTACAAATAACAGAAACAAAGGAATTCATTACTGCGTAACAAAAGTAACAGGTGTATGATCTTTTGCGGTCCAATTGTTCAATCCACCGTCAGTCGTCGGGTAGATCCAGCTATCGAACTCTGATTCGTCCACTTCGTCTTCATCCCCAATAGCGTTCACTCCTGGATTGGTAATGAGCACAGGAGGTTTTCCGATCCTAGATTTGCGCACAACCCTCTGAGCCTCTGCAGTAAAACCCAGTCCAACCTTGTCAGTTTTAGGAGTGAAATCAGGGAGCCTGCCCCAGTTAGCACATTCACCTTTCTTGATTACAGCCCGGGCGTCCTTTAAGGAGGCCATCTTCAAAGGAAAGTCCTCTTCAACCACTGTTTCCGCTGCTGCCAATGTTGGAGGTACCTCTTCAAAATGCTGAAAGGGGGTTTCAATAAACTCCCCGTCCATCTCGATATACCGGAAGGAATTCATATGACTCACCATATATTCTTCCTCCCCCTGCACAGTGACAATCTTCCCTCGGACAGGGTATTTGAGCTTCTGGTGTAGAGTGGAAGTCACTGCCCCAACTTTGTGAATCCAAGGTCGACCCAGTAAACAGGAATAAGATGGAAGGATATCCATCACATAGAAAGTTGAGTCAAATACTTGAGAACCCACACAAATAGGAATGTCTACTTCTCCATGAACCATCCTCTTCGATCCGTCAAAGGCTCGGACAATGATGTTGCTAGGTTTCTACTCCAGGCCCTCGCAATCCAACCGGTCTAAGGCCTTCTTGGGCAACACATTCAGGGAAGAACTAGTGTCCACCAACACGTGAGCAAGAGTAGTGCCCCTGCATTCTATAGAGACATGCAGGGCATCGTTGTGGTTCTTTCCCTTAGCGGTAAGATCAGCATCCGAGAAACCCAAGCCGTTGTCAACTGTCAAATTGGCCACACAGTCAGTGAATTGATCTGCAGAAGTCTCCTGTGGCACATGGGCCGTCTTCAGAAATGAAATCAGGGCATTAGCATGGGCCTCTGAGCACATCAGTAATGAGAGCATAGAGATCTTGGAGGGGGTATGCCCCAACTGTTCAACGACATTGAAGTCGCTCTTCTTGATTATTTTAAGAATTTCCTCCATCTCTTGTTGGGAGGCTTCCACATTCACAGACTTTGGTGCCTCCATCTGGGCAGGCTCATCATCAAACCCTTTGCCCCGAGCATTAGATGACTCGGCAGCAGGGGAAGCAACTGGATCAGTAGTGGAAACGGGCGCACTTGCAGGTGTTATAATGAGAGGTCTTCGGATAACTGGTGGTGCAATGTCAGGCGAGAAGAGCCTGCCACTGCGAGTAACTTTAGCTGGACCGGTAATATTGCTGATGCTGGTACCGGTGTTGAACTCTTGCTTTATTCCAAGTACATATACGTCTGCCCTATAGTGCCATGTGACAGCCTTATCAGATTCATAGGGGAGGGGCCCCGGAACAGTAATAACAATGGGTGCAACAGTCATGATTTTAACTGGCTTCCTCGGGGGAGCCTTGATCGGATTGTTGAAAATGGTAACGACAGATACTTCTTCCACAGGAACAAAAGGAACAGCGGTCTTCTTGAACAAAATCTCTTTGCTGTCCATCAGGCTTTGGATGCCTAACTTCAGCAACGGACAACCAGTAAGGGAAACATCACACAAAAGGCAACCCTCGCTACAACCCGGAAATAAACCGGCTAGCAACAGGTTCCTCTTAACAGCCAACAGAGGAGTAGCTACATCATTCACAGAAACGGCATACAAGTCTTCATCAACGGCATTTACTCCATGCTGGGGCATAGGAGCAGTCACAACATTTGGCCTCTCAGGCGCCTCAAATTGTATCTCCTTTGCATCAATAAGGTCCTGCACCTTATTCCTCAGGGCCTAGCAGTCATCAGTAGAATGCCCCGGGCTATCAGAGTGATAAGCACAGCGGGCATTTGGATTATACTTGGGGGATGCAGTATTCACAACCTTTGGAGCCTCTTTGACAGTCACCAAGTTGGTGGATAGCAGCTGCGGTAAGATTTGTGACAAGGTCATACTCAGCCGAGTAAATTCTCTTCTGGGTCTCTCACCCCTTGGTTGATTAGCTTGTTGAGGAGCGGCAGCAGGCTTAGCAATCACCACCGCGTTGACAGTTTGGCGGCGCTCTGGTTTGTCTTGCCTTCTAGGCCCATATACAGCACTGGCCTCCTTTTTGAAGGGCTTCTTCTCAGAACTTGAAGACGCACCTTTCTGAATCTTTCCTGACTTCATACCAGCCTCTATCCTTTCCCCAGTCAGAATAAGGTCTGTGAATCCTGCAGATGAATTGCAAATGAGATGATTAAAGAATGGCCCGGATAGGGTCCCCAAGAACATATCCACTAGCTCACGGTCTGTTAACGGAGGCTGCACCCTGCCAGCCAAATCCCTCCACTTCTGCGCATACTCTTTAAAACCTTCGCCTGATCCTAGCGACATACCCTGGAGTTGGGTACGTGTAGGAGCAAGGTCGGCATTATATTGATACTGCTTGTAAAAAGCAGTAGCCAACTTCTCCCAGTTACGAACCTTGGTTCCATCCAGCTGATAGAACCATTCGAGATGAGTCCCTGAAAGACTCTCCTGGAAGAAGTGGATCCACAAGTTCTTGTCCACTGTATACGGCTGAATCTTCCGCACATAGGATCTGAGGTGTAGCTTAGGGCAGGATTCCCCGTCATACTTGGTGAAAGATGGTGCTTTAAACTTGTGAGGGATGATCACACCAGAAGATAAGCCCAAGTCTCCGAAATCCAAACTAGGCACTTGTTGAATTTCCATGGCGTTCAGACGGTCTTCCAACTGCTTGTATCTGTCTTCAGCTGGAGGATACTGTTCCTCATTAAAGTCAGTCTCGTTGTCAGAGACCACCGGACTAGGAGCCCTTCCCCCCTAGGGACTGTCTTTGCCTACAGAAGAACCAGCTTCCTCATTCTGCAGTGTGTTACCAAACCTCCGGCCTGTGTTGAATAGAACAATCCTCTTCTTCTTCTTCTTCTTAACCAGCAGAGCCTTCAGCTCCTCTTGACCTTGGGCCAGACCCATGATCAACTCTTAAAATTGCGCGTTCTGCGCCTGAAGGGCCTTGATAGACAGCTCGGTAGATGATTCAGGGTTCATGATGCTGAAATAAACAGCGAAGCACAGTAAGCAACCTGAAAAGAAGAGTACCTGCTATGCACATGATGAATGAAATGCGTATGATTTATGTTTTCAAAGACAATCGGGAATCAACTTTGTAAACAAAAAGGAACACACTTCATTAGATTCAACTTTGAAATTTAAATTGTTCAACAGGTTGCCCTTAGGCGTTACATAGAAAATGGAAATACTGAAAAGGGAAATAAAACTGTAAAAGAAAATCCAAATCTCCTCATTGATCCCAGGGTCTCCTCTTCTCAGTATGGATGTAGTCATTCAGAGCTCGCTCATTCTCCAACTGCTTTGTCAACTTCTGGATCTTCAGTTCCTGCTCGTTGAACTTTTCCCGGTAAGAATCCCGTTCTTCTCGCAGTTGCGCCCAAGACCTCTTTAATGTCTCATAATCAGTAGGTATCTGAGGAGGGAGGACAGTTGGAGGAACCCCATCTCTATCAGGATATTCAAGAATGATGGGTCTGACAGCTTCATATGGCATACCTAGCTTCTGAGCACGGATGCGGACCCATTTGGAGTAGGCTTCCATAGGTAGAGAAGTCTTTGGTCCCAACTCTTGTGGGTCAGCTTTGTGAACTCTGTCCCAAGCCTTGATGAACCTACGTCGCAGCTCGTCACTATCCTCCTGAAACTCAAAACTGATATGAGGTACCAACATCTCTTGAGGCCCTGCTCTTCTGGCTCTTCCAAACTGACGGAGAGCTAGACATGGATTATAAGAGATTCCTCCTTGGGTACCAATCAGAGGAACATTAGGGTATTCTCCGCAACGATCAATAACAGCTACCTCATCCAAACCTCTGAGAGTCCAAATGATGTCTTTATCAGTGAGAGACATTAACCTATGAGCCCAGCCTCTTCCTTCTTGGTTCTTCAGTACGAACTTAGGGAGGTGCGAAATAAACCACCTCACCAACAAAGGAATGCAACACCACAGAGTTCCTCGTCTTCGGGCAGTACGAGCATAAAGTTGTTGCAGGATGTCACCCAAGAGAGTGGGCATAGGATTCTGAGACATGAAGATCCTTATGGCAGTGACATTAATGAAGCTATCAGGATTAGGAAACAAGACTAGACCATAGATTAAGAGAGCCAGAATTTCTTCATACGCCCTAAAGTCCAAGTCATTCCAGAAACTGTTAGCTTTACCAACCAAGAACTTGGCCAAGAAACCCTTAACTCCGCTTCTAGTCACCCAGTTGTCCATTACTTCTTGATGAGTCAAGGGAAGAGCTGCAGCAACCTCCTCAAGCCTAAGAGTCTTTTCCCAACCAGTGTAGGGAGTCTGATCCAAGATAGGGATACCAAGCAAATCAGAGAACTCTTCCAGGGTAGGGACCAGCTAGAAGTCTTGAAAGGTGAAGCACTGGTACAGAGGGTCATAAAACTGGGTCAGGACACTCATCAACTGTTGGTCCCACTTTGCCGTGACTAAACTGAGAAGAGAACCATGCCTCTGGATGAAGGAAGTAGTATTTGGAATTCTGCTAACCAACTCTTCAAGCAATTCAGGTGGGTGAACAAAGTTGAACCGGATAGTATTCCTTCGCATAGGCATCATGATGTCCTACAAAACAGAGCAAAGGTGAAACCCTCTTGTCTTTGAAATGGTCAGTCCTTATGCAGGATGCATGCAATGTTTATGATGGCATGATGTTATGATAAAGCACACCACCAATATTTACAAAGGCAAACATGATAAGGCACACAAGTCACACAAGACAAGCCCTTAGAGTTTAGGCCAGCATGGGGTCTAGGTGTTACCCTCTTTCAGTTTGTTGGTTCATACCTGTCCTATCAGAAGTAACCGGGTTCTAGAGGATCCCAATATCACTGACTACCCTCAATCGGTCATAACTCCAGCATCACAATCTTTTCTTGCGGCCAGAACCATCACGAGAGTTTAGCCTCAATGGGCGTAGCATACTGCTACTGTTCTATTGGCCAAGTTGAGTCATTTAAGGTTCTAAGGTCGGTTGGTGCTTAATGACTCCTCAGAAGACCCATATTCTCCTCGTTGCAACACAAGGGATATCGGTACAGACCAAGGCGCCACACCAACGTAGCCACTGCTTCACCCATGTCGGTCTACGCCGGACAGGTCCCTCATAACTTATGCTACCTAACAGGGTATCCCCAGATCCGGGTTAGGATCTATGTAACTCTGATGCAACCCACAATTTAAAGCAAACAAAGCACATCAATTGAAAACACAAGTGATCTTAGTCCTAAGGTACACCTCACTTTATAAGATGTCCCCAACAGAGTCGCCAGTTCTGTGATCGGTGGATCTGGAACTGACTGTTTAACGCTGGTTCGCAAAATGTCGCGGAAGCAAGAGTCGCCACCGTCTTTTATTTTCTCCAACATGGACAGGACAAAAGCACAGCAAAATTCCTTATGAGATTATCTCTCGGTTCGGGAGGTGGATTTATAGAAAGGGAAGATGTTAGCACCCTTTCTATCCATGGTTATCCATGGGCTCTTAGATACTTGCTCATTGTGTTTTCAAAATGTTTGCTTGCTTTTCAATCGTGAGTGGGTTTGAAAAAGTTTCGTTTAAAGTTTCAGATCGACTCTTGTATCAGTCCTCAAGAGTGTTTGAAAAGTTGTTTTTGAAAGCTTTTTGAAAAGGGTCGGTGTGAAAAGAAGTTTTGATTTGTTTTAAATTAGAGCAAGTATCTATGAGTCATCTACCTACCCTAAGGAATTAGGCTGTGTAAATGTCCTTAAGGTAGTGCCATCCCACCATTGAGAGGTAGGTAGCACCACCGTTGGTGGTGTTCGGGTCAATTCGATGATTTGGGACAGTGTGGTCACCGAAGCAATGGTAGGATACCTTAGAAGCTACCCTTATGCCATTGATCCTTTTTTAATCTGAGGCAACTTTTCCGAGGCAACTGGATCATGGACACAAGGACTTACTAAAACGTCTTGTACTCGACGACCACGTTTCGAGGGGCAAGGCAACAGTGTGGTCACCAGAGCAACAGTAGGACACCTTAGAAGCTACCCTTATGCCATGTTCATGGACATAAGGACTTACTAAAACGTCCTATACTCGACGACCACGTTTCGAGGGGCAAGGCAACAGTGAGGCGTACCCTAGGAGTGGTGTGTGAATTGTGTGTCATTTTCAATTATGTTTTATCTTGATCATGCATTGGGTGAGCTACGCTTTGATTTTATTTGGGCCATTCATTTTTTCATATGATTAGCAGTTAAAAGGTGCGGAAATTAAAATGCAGAAAATAAAGGTCCTACGCTATTACAAGGCGCGGGTCTATACATCGCCAAATTAACAAAGACCCGTTTTTTAATAAAATGCAGAAAGTAAATAAATTTCCTAGTTACTATTACAAGGCTTTGGCAATTACATAATATTTAAAAGAAACATAAGAATACGCGTGCGAAAAGAAATTAGAATCGGATAGGCGAGGGCGTTGGACCCTTTAAAGATGAAATTGAAATTAAAAATTGATTAATGATTAAATAAAGAAAAGAAATTATTTTTATGTTTTTTGGTATTTATGAAATAAAGAAAATTAATTGAAATTAGAAATTAAATAAAACCCTAGTTCTAAATTATTTTTAAATGTTAAAGAAAAATATTTAAGTTTTGACCTAATTTACACTAATTATTTAATTACAAGTTTATTTACAAAATTAATTAATAATTATTAATAATAATAGTAAGAAATTATTTATTAAAAAAGAAAAAATACTGAAGACCTAATTTCTACACATTTTATTTATTTAGAAAAAATTAAAGTTAAAATCCTAAATTAAACTATATTGATTATTAAGAATTCATGTACAAAAATATTAATGATTTTAAATATTAAATAAAACATATTTTTATTTTTATGATTTCTGATTTTTTTGTATTATGAAAATTATTTTGTGAATTAAAAGAAACAATTAAAATAATTAAAATAAATAAAAAGAGAAAAAAAGAGAGAAAGAAAATACAAACAAGGGGGGTATTCAGACCCAATTTGGAGGTGTTGTTGAAGCAGTTTGGCCCACTCAATTCCAGTCCTTGTTTGACTTTTTGTAATTACGTGTGGATCCTTTGACTAGCGCGTATGGTAGTCTTCCTGTGATAGCCATCAGATTGATCCCTGGAGACATGTGGCATGCACAAGCGTTGGGTGTTTGGTGGACCACTGGGGGGAAATTGTACCTGAACACATTGTAACCAAAATTATGGAGAATATGGGGGACCTGGGAATCGAACCCAGGTCCCAATGCCTGTAGGACAACGCACAAGCCAACTGAGCCAACGCGTTAGTTTGATATTATTATGGAACATGAATAACATATGTAAAAAAAACGCTGGTGGCCTGAAGCAAAACAAAAACGTGCTAAATTCAAACTGTCCAGTCTTGCTGAGACACGTCCACCTTCTTCTTCGTTTACCTGAAAATACAAAATAGATAGCGGGGGTTTTAAACCCCCACTAAACTCAAACAATAAAAATAGCGATTAGCTCCTGGGCAAATATAAAAATGGCGCGAGTATTGGCTTTATCTCGTCTGAATGTCCTGAATCCAATGGTATAGGTTTGAACGGCCAATTGTTCCTTATGTGTGAAACCCCAAATCAAAGCTTCAGAAACCCTAAAAAGCTTTCATGGTGGATTCTTGTACAGGGCTTAATAATTCAATCAAAGCATGCCATTAGCTTCAGAATACTCATGTTAGTATAAATCAACAATTAAAAATCACAAATGATGCATGAAATTTAAAACACGATTATGAATGTTTTTATGAAAAGTGAGACTTCAATCTACCAATTCCTTGAGTATTGAGGCGTGGTTTTGATTGGAAAAGCTTCCTGGTAATGTCAGGAGTGTTTTGGAATAGCTTTTAGGCTTTGAAACGAGCTCTAGCTAGGTTTTCAGTTTCAAGTTTTTTTTTGTGAAAAATGCAAGTTTTGTTCTATGCCTTCTGCGCAGCTTCTTGTGTTCTAGGCATTAGGTTTCAATTGTGCATATATGTGTGAATGAATTAGGTTAAAAGTCAGCCCAAAATCCATTGGTTTAATGATCTTGAAAACTTGATTTTCCATGATCTTTTTTTCAATCTTTTTCATGCCTTTCTTATGCCAATCATTGCCAATCATGTAGAAACTTTCCTTATTGAATGATGCACGAAATATTGAGTGAATTCTATGCACAAAAAGATTTGAAAAGTATGATTTAGTATTTTTCTCATATTTAATTTTAATTAAATGAATTAATAGGATTAAAAATTCAATTAATTAATTAAAAATAAGAAAATAACTCCCTTTAAAGTCAATGGGTCGTGCATGGACTTTGGGTGATGATTCATGGAAGAAATTGAGGCCCATTAGCAATTTTGAGGCATTTGAAGTAAAGTTGACTTTTCAAAATTCCCAAAAATTTCCCAACTTCCACAAGGCATATCTTGCTCAATTTTTAAGCTTTGATCATGTTCTTGGACATTTTGGAAAGGTCTTGAAGTCCTATAACCAATGTCTTTGGTCCCATGTCATTTTGATTTACCAATCTCAAGTTATGGTCTTTGACTTAAAGTGCCTTTTTGTTGACTTTTGAAAATGACCTATAATGTTGAGATTGATAACTTTTTATGAGAGCATTTCTTGGACTTGAAGTGTGAAGATGAGTTGTAGGAAATGTAATTCTCTTCAAAATGAGATTTGGATGGAATTTTTCTGATAAACCATGTGGAAGTTATGCCTTGGTCAATTTGCAGTTGACTTTTTCAACTGTCCAAAAATAGAAACTTTTGCATCTTGAGACTTTTTGAGCCATGCCTTGAGAATCATGATCAAGAATTGATCAAATGATGTTTGTGGCTTCAAAATAAGATGTTGACCAAAATTTTTGACTTTTGACTGTCAAATGACCATTTTGCCCCTGCAGTTGACTGTGAAGCATCTAGGGTTTTTGACTGTGCAATTTTGTGCTGTGAGTCTTGAAACTTGGCATATGGATGCTTGTCAATGTTTATAGGCATGTGGGGCTTGTTTGGACCCTTGGAAGCTTCAATTTCTTTGCCAGAACCAAAACCCTAATTTTTGACTGTTTAGGAGGCAATTGGACTGTGAAACCCTTGGGAGATTTTGAAGCATGATCTTGGAAAACCTTGAAGAATATGGGAGGGCAAATTTTGGGGTACAACAAGTGTCTATACAAAAATCAAATCTAAGTAACAACACTCCATGTGGGTACGATACTCTTATATTTCTTACTTGCTGCAATCACAACATGTATACTTGCATGTGACACACTTTAAAAGTAGACAACAAGTTTTTGGATCATTGCCGGGGAGTGTTTAGTTACATTTCTGATTTTGTATTCAATACTCATTTTTGTTTTTAAGTATTCGAGCTTTTAACGTTTCACTATTATCTGGTGTCACGACACATTTTTAGCTATTGTATGCACAAGTCATTATGCCCAGTTTACAGTGGATAACCTGAACCTAAAAGAGCACTCAGAGCACTAAGAAGACATCAACTTACTAGACATATACCAGGGGGTCACATTGTTGTTAATATGGAAGATTTAGGAGACCTAGAACAACCAATGCAAGCTGAAGAAGAAAAGGAGCCAATCCTTGTCATGGTTGATAACGATATCATCGGTATTTCCAATGATAGGGCCTGTAACATCATGGACTATGCAGTTTTTGATCCAGATTCCATGAATATTGGTACCATCTTACCAGAAATCTCAGAAGCTCAATTCGAATTCAAGCCCATGATGTTTCAGATGCTGCAGACTACTGGCCAGTACTCAGGTTCTCCTAATGAAGACCCTCATTTGCACTTGAGACAGTTCTTGGATGTTGCTAGTAATTTTAAGATTCTTGGCGTGACTAACAATGCCTTTTAGTTGAGGTTGTTTTCTTATGTGAGTACAACTTCAATATATGGTGTTTTGCATGATGTCAAAACCGGGAAAGATGGCACACCGTTAAAATTAATTGTATCTCTTTGTCTTGTGACACTCCTCTGCATCATAGGTCTTAGGAACCATCAAAAAGCACTTTGAAATTGACCAAACTCATTGAAAAACACTTTCTGTATGTTTTTGCCTTGCATGTGTCAACATATCCGAGTTTCAGGTCGACACATGTAACTTCATTTTAAAGCCTACGAGCTTCTGTAAGTCACGGGTCGACACATGCATCATACAGGTCGACACATACTAAAAGATTTCTGAAATTGTAGAAATTATTATTTTATGTGTCGACACATCCATATTCCAGGTCGACACATTTATTCACGTTTTAATTCCTGTAGCTACTTACTTGCTCAGGTCGACACATAAAGTCCTTCAGGTCAACACATGCAGCCTTTTTATAAAGTTTGTGCTGACACATACGATTTTAAGGTCGACATGTTGATGTCGCGATTGACCTAATGTGTCTAACGGTATCTTAACTGCAAGTGCACAGTCTATCGCGGTAGTAATAAAAAGATGTCGAACCCACAGGGACTTCGTAACCACTCTAGTGTTATAAAACATGTTAGTTTAGCTAAGGCGGAAATTGTCACGTTTGGTTTTTTAGAAGGGTAAAACTAAAGGGAAACTAAATTCAATTAAGGGAATTAATATTAAAGTGGTCGGAGCGTAATGATTTGAACCTATGCGAATTAAGTTGTACCTAAGCATATAAAAGTATTTAACTCAATTGTTCTGTAGTACTTATCAGTTTAAAACCCTCGATTCACACTCTCGTGGTCTTACCTCGGATCATACTCCTAAAGCCAAATGTCTGCTCTCGCTAGTCCATAAGTGTTTAGAAAACATCTTTTTGAAAACTAAATAAGTCTAATTCGTTTTAAAGCGCTCTCTCTGTATTTAAATCGAATGCCTAACTTTAGCTATCCGGTTAAAACCTCACACTCTCGTGGTTTTGATTTCTCCCTATTTCACTTTCTTTACTCTCGTAATAAAAAGCTTAATTTTTAATTATAAAAAGTCACGGCCAGAAATTAAGTTGATTAAGGTTTTAGCTTAGAAAAACATTAATTTATTCGGTTATTTCATCACACCCCGACTACGGGTATTTAGCTACTCATAATGCTCGGAATTAAAAAGCAGGAAATAAATTCAGAAAACAATAGCGCATGCATAATAAATAAAGAATAAAAATATAACATAAATAATATTTGCAATTATATTGAATACAATAAAAACCTGAAAAGCAATAAAATCTGAGATCCTTCTTCCACAAGCCGGCAAGATTGGAACGTCGGAATGAGAATTTAAATGGACGAAGTTCGGAAATAAAATCGAGATTAAAAATCGGCAGAGCTTCCGCAAGGTTTTTGTGAACTAGACTCTCCTCCCTTTCCTTTCTAAGTCTAAGCTATATATAGAGAGTAAAAGTACGGTTGGAATTATATTTGAATTCCTAGATTCTTGGTTTTACTGAGAAAAATGAGGAGAAAGTGGCCTTGGAAGTTGGAGAGAAATTAGGCACGTATGCATGCTTTGCTTGACCACTTCATTCTGCTTTACCATGTTCTGTTGCTTGACCACGTTCAATTTTTACAACTTATAAGCTTGTTACGAGCGTGGCTGCTGCGTTACGCGCAGTTTGCATGAAATAGCGCGTTACGGTCGTGGCAGGGGCGTGACGAGCGTAACGCGCGTCTGAAGCGTCTTACGCTCGTGGCAAGGGCGTGACGACCGTAATGGTAGCAATTATGGATTTCTTGACAGATTTATCTTTTCTCTTCTGGTCTTGGCCGTTCTCTCGCACATTTCACGTTTCTTTCTAGTTTGAGCTGAGATATGTTGTGCCTGCATAAAACCATACAAAACTCGGAATATTCGAGAGTTAATCGGGTAAATACGACATAAAATGGATAAATTTTATGGTAAATATATGATATGATTTCGCGTTATCAAATCCTCCCATACTTAAACCTTTGCTTGTCCTCAAGCAAATAGTCGTAAAATATCGGACAAGTGTTCGCTAGGCGCATGTGCACGACATACCTTTTGTTTTCAAGATAAAACACAGGAAACCAATCGTCAGTCGGTCGGTACTCGAGTAAAACGTCAGTGATATGCCAATGACACAATTGAGTCGCGAATTTCCACCTTAACAAACCGCTTAATCGTTTCGTCATATTTAAACCTCGATCCTCTCGTGCTTTTTCGCCCGGTTTCGTTCTGGCGCAATAACATTAAGCCCTTTGTCTTTTCACGCGCGTAGTGGGGCAGCCGGTTAGTGACTTTGATCCTATTTCTGTCGCGGGGTCTGGTACACGGATGTGGTTACCCTGGATTTTTCCAAATTGGAGGTTGCGGGGGATCGAGCCGTAGCACGCCCTACCAAGTTCAGAACCAGATACCTCTGAACCAACCAACAATGGACTTCTTCTCTTATACTCATATCTCGTATGCGATCTTTGTCTTTTGGCACAAGATTTTCTTTGTTTAGCATCGAGATGAGAAGGGTGTTTCATTGATTAGGCATCAAACACTTATATTCATCGGCTCCCCACGTGGTTTGTGTCCAGACGGTGCTGACTGCTAGTATAAACTACTAGGGGTTACTTCAAAACTTAAAAATCGAGGTGTACATATAACGTTTTGTTTAGACGGGTTGCATAAGTAGGTTGTTCACGGTGTCATAGTCGTATTGATTTTGTTTACTCGTTCTCGTCTACCTAACTAGGTTTCTGTTTTAAGGCAGGTATGTCGAGCTATGCGAGCGGAGAATTTTTTTGGTATGGCTTAAAATACGGGGAAAACTTGAAAAACTTGAGAATATCATAGAATAACCATAAATTTACTGCAACATGAAGGAAGTATAACGTCTCTCCCACACTATATCAGACATTGACTCAATGGCATGATATAAGATAGGAAGGAATACAAATAGAAAAACTGACGGAAAAGGGAAATAAATGAAATACAAAAATAAAATAAAACTACTGGTGGCCTCTGCCTCTGCTACGTGTGCGGGAGCGCCGGGTAGGTGTGGCCTCGAGGTCGATATCATGCGAGCCAAGAGCGGTGACGTCCATGCGTAAGGCGTTTAGCTCGGAGAAAACCTCGTCCAGCTTCTCGTTGACGTTGCGCTGGCCGCTCAGGATTTGGACGTTTTGCGCATGTAGAGTGTCATACTGCTCCTGATGCTTTCTTTCAAGAGCTACAACCATCTGATTTTGCTGATGGAGGGCTCTGAGGACGTCCTCCATAGTAAAAGGAGGTGGTGCAGAAGAGGACTCAGGAATGTCGGGAGCAGGTGTTTCGCGGTCCAATTCCTCCTGGATCTCGTCAGTTGGAGCATCTGGCTGGGCATCGTGCACAGGAGCATGGCCGTCAGGGGCATCAAATAGCCAATTGGCTCGGTTATGTGGATCGATATGGTCCCTGCAAGGCAAAACAATGTTAGAATAAACAACGTTACGGATCACTGGATGGAACCGGCCGTCGTCCCGTTGGTGAATGAGATGAGCAGATTTGCAATGGTCTAAGGTAAGCAAGACCGGTGCTCTGGAAGGCAGATGGGCAAGGGTGTCGCCATGATTCAGGGCCAATGCAATATAAGTGACAAGCCCTCAGAAATAGAAGGGTTTGCCGCCGCGAGTGCAAATAGAATGAATATGGGCCAAGAGGAATGGTGCGGCGTTGATTTTCTGATTGGTAAACGCACAGTGCATGAAGAACAACTCTTTGGAGTTAAGCTTGTGGTTACTATCCCTTGCAAAAATGGTGTTGCATAAGATGCGATGGAAGTAGCGAATGGCGGGGTTATGGATTTGGGTTGTGGGATGGAGTTTGTGAGGTATCGGTTGTGAGATGTAGATAATGATGAGGGAAATGTATTGGGAAGGATGAAAATTAATGGAGAATGAATGTGAGTTAAGTGGTGTGAGTGGGGATTGATGAAGGGAGTGGGAAGGTTTTGAAATAGTGGAAAAAGAGGGAAGGTTGCAGAAGAAGCGCTACTGTCTGCTACAAGGGTCACTGATGTAACCCGTGTTACGGTCGTAACACAGGGATGACGATCGTAACAACTGCAAAATGTGCAATTTCTTAACAGACTGTGCTGTATCAAGTCTGCAACATTCTATCTCCACACAGAGGCATTTTAATAGCAATATAAATTCAATGGTATACCAAGAAAATGCAAGCATATATGTTCCAAAACATCACACCATCAGCAATTAGAGTAAAAGCCCGCAATATATGTAAAGCATTATAATTCGTGCAGAGGAATCTAGGAAACCAGTATTAAACAACTGAAACGATGATTTCGTAAAACTGCATGTTCAACAACATAAACTCAAAAATTACATAAATATAAATTTGTTCTAAATTTAAAACGAAACTGAAAGTGTGCAAAAATTGGAAACTTCCTAGAAACAAAATGAAATGAAATATAAAACTGTAGCTGCCATTCGTGACTTCATCCAAGCTTTGCTTTTATTTCTTCGAGTGAATTATGAATGTAATAAAATTGCTCCACGGTTATGTCGGTTAATCCCAGTATCTCCAGACGCATGCTTTTTATTTCATCTTTTAATCCATTAATGTTAGTCTGGTAGGTATTAAGTGTGGTGGCAATTTTGTTAAGGTTATCAGTATAATCCTTCGTTGTTGTCTCAGGGGCTGCATGGGCTTCCGCCATGTTGACATTTTCGTAATAACCAGGAGGAGTCTCGGGGTCACCCATATCGGACATAATATCATCATAAATTTGGTAATCTTGCGGTGTCTCAGGTGTAGGAGGTTGGTCGGGCGGGTTTAGCTCATAAAGCCAGTTGTCACGGTTATGGACACTCACTTTGTTATGGTTTGGAAGGGTGAATAAGTTTACAACTTCATCTCTTATCAGATAATCATAAGGTGGGTAAGCATGGTTTGCTATCATACGGCGGTTAAAGCAAAAAGCAAGATTCATGGGACGAATCATACCAAAATGTGGGCAACTATTCAGCTGGTGTCTTAGGCCGAGGGCATGTTAAATCATTGTGACCAGGACACCTATGATGATTGGTTCATCAGGGTTATCGATAATGCGGTAAAAGGTTTGCATCAGTAAGGGTACGACATTAACGGGGTGGCCTTGGTGCATACAATACAGTAAAAATATCTCGTCCTTAGACACTGCAATTTGGTTCTCCTCTTTCCCGAATACAGTATGGGCTAGAATCTTATGGAAATAGCGGATAGCAGGGTTATGAATTTCATCATTATCCATGTTATCCGGATCAGGGTGATAATTACCGGTCAAAGTACCCCAAAAGTAGTCTAGCTCAATATCCATCAGCTCAACCTGGGTAGTGGAATAGGCAAAAGGGCCGCTAGGGAATCCTAACAGGTCAGCTAGTTCCTTATGATTGTAAACAAAATTAATGCCAAAGAGACAGAAACTTATGAATCCTTTACGGGTTCCTTTTCCATGTTCTGGTAAATGGACTAGTGAGCTTAGGAATTCAAAGGTGAGCTCACGGTAGGTGGCAAACCTAGTCTTAATAAGGGCTTTTTCCCACCCCAACTGGTTAAACAAGTACATAACACTATCCAATATACCTAGGGCATTCATAGTGGGTTCATCATGATAAAGTGTTATGCCAATGTTTCTTTTAGATAATTCCTCGAATTTTCTCTTTTGGTTTATACCCCTAAAGGTGGTTTCTAAGAAATTATGTGGCTTTGGTTCCATGGTTATTGTTAGGGAAACTAGTCAGAAGAGAAGGTACAAGAGAAACAAAAACTTTTCAGAAATCCTGTGGCAAGTAAAATTATTTTTGAAATTAGTAGCAGTTTTCATGAAAATTATAATAGAAGAAAGAAAATGAAAATGAAACTTAAATAGAAATAAATGCAGAAATGAAAAGTATAATAAATAACAATTAACAATTAGGTGGGTTGCCTCCCACTCAGCGCTGTTTTTAACGTCAAAAGCCTGACAGTGCCTAGCAGCAGATTATTCGGGTGAAATATCGGGTAATTTTAAAAGTCTTAGACTATTCGTATAGTCTCTATTTTCAATGTTATTGTATATTTTTAACCGCTGCCCGTTTACTGTAAACGGGTCAGTATTTCTACCCTTAATTTGTATCGCTCCGCTAGGAAACACTTTTGTAATTTCATACGGACCTGACCATCTAGATTTTAATTTACCAGGGAAAAGCCTAAGTCTTGAGTTAAATAATAGTACGACATCTCCCACACTAAATTCTTTCCTAGCCAAACGCTTGTCATGCCATTTTTTAGTTCTTTCTTTGTATATTTTAGCATTCTCGTAAGCATCTAATCTTAACTCTTCTAATTCATTTAAATCCAGGACTCGTTTTTCTCCCGCAGCAGTGTAGTTCATGTTGAGCGTTTTAATTGCCCAATACGCTTTGTGTTCTAATTCTACTGGGAGGTGACAGGATTTTCCGTATACGAGCTTGAAGGGTGTAGTTCCTATAGGGGTCTTGTAGGCCGTCCTATAGGCCCATAAAGCTTCATTGAGCTTTGATGACCAATCCTTCCTGGTTGTGGCTACAGTTTTTTCTAAGATCTGCTTAATTTCTCTGTTCGATACTTCGACTTGTCCACTGGTTTGTGGGTGGTATGGTGTCGCTATACGATGTTTTACTCCATACTTAAAAAGCAATTTGTCGAATATCTTCGAGATGAAATGGGAGCCACCGTCACTGATGACGAGTCTCGGTACGTCGAATCTTGGAAAAATTATGTTTCTAAAGAGTTTGATTACCACTCGGGTGTCATTTGTAGGAGAGGCTATGGCCTCGATCCATTTTGAGACATAATCAACCGCGACGAGTATATATTTGTTTCCAAAAGAAGATGGGAAGGGTCCCATGAAATCGATTACCCATACGTCGAAGATTTCTACCTCTAGTATTCCCCTTTGAGGCATTTCATCGCGTCTTGAAATATTGCCGGTGCATTGACACCGATCGCAATTTCTAACAGCGATGTGGACATCTTTCCATAGATTAGGCCAGAATAGGCCAGCTTGTAAGATCTTTGCACAAGTTTTGGAAGTGCTTGCGTGTCCCCCGTAAGGAGATGAATGATAGTGGGAAATGACATCTTCTATCTCTTCCTCGGGTATGCATCGACGAAAGATTCTGTCTGGTCCTCTTTTAAACAGTAAGGGCTCGTCCCAATAGTAGTGTTTGAGATCGTGGAAGAATTTCTTTTTCTGTTGGTAAGTAAGATCTGGTGGGAGCGCGTTTGCAGCTAGATAGTTAACTATGTCGGCATACCATGGCAGTCCCATGGTTACATGGATTGCTTTTACGGCTTCCTTGGGTTTTGGTTCGTTTAAGTTTAAATGAGCCAGGTCGCTCCTTATTTGGGTTATCAATTGCTCATATGGAAAATCGTCGTTAATCGGCACTTGTTCGGGTTTTATATCTTCCAATCTTGACAAGTGATCCGCTACGACGTTTTCGGTCCCTTTTTTATCCTTAATTTCTAAGTCAAATTCTTGCAAAAGCAGGATCCACCTGAGGAGCCTTGGTTTTGCATCTTTCTTATTTAATAGATATCTTATAGCAGCGTGGTCCGTGTAGATGATGATTTTCGCTCCTACTAGATAGGAACGGAATTTGTCAAGCGCGAAGATGACTGCTAATAGCTCTTTCTCAGTCGTGGCGTAGTTCATTTGGGCTTGGTCTAGCGTTCTGCTAGTGTAGTAAAAAGCGTGTAGTTTCTTGTCTTTCCTCTGTCCAAGAACTGCGCCTACAGCGTAATCACTCGCGTCGCACATGATTTCGAAGGGTAAATTCCAATCGGGCGGTTGCATGATTGGTGCGGTGATAAGGGCTGATTTTAGAGTTTCAAACGCTTTATGACAATCATCGTCGAATATGAACTCAGCGTCTTTCATCAACAGACCGGTAAGTGGTTTGGTAATTTTTGAGAAATCTTTAATGAATCGCTGGTAAAAACCGGCGTGTCCTAAAAAGCTTCGTATTTCTCTAACGGTCTTAGGTGGTCGGAGTTCTTTTATGACTTCTATTTTGGCTTTGTCAACTTCAATCCCTTTATTGGATATGACATGTCCTAGCACGATTCCTTCTCTGACCATGAAATGGCATTTTTCCCAATTGAGCACGAGGTTTACTTTTACGCACCTTTCTAAGACTTTCTCTAGGTTTGACAGACATCCTTCGAAACTTCCCCCACACACTGAGAAATCATCCATGAACACCTCCATGATGTTGTCTATAAAATCAGCAAAGATTGACATCATACATCGTTGGAAGGTAGCTGGGGCATTACACAATCCGAAGGGCATTCGTCTATATGCGAACGTTCCATACGGACACGTGAAAGTAGTCTTTTCTTGATCGTCAGGGTGAATGGGGATTTGAAAGAATCCGGAGTAACCGTCTAGATAGCAGAAATAGGAATGTTTGGCTAACCGTTCTAGCATTTGATCTATGAAGGGTAGAGGAAAATGGTCTTTTCGAGTGGCTTTGTTTAGTTTTCTATAATCTATACAAACTCTATGTCCATTGACTACTCTTTGAGTTATTGGTTCGTCTTTCGCGTTCTTAACAACGGTGATACCTCCTTTCTTGGGCACCACGTGTACTGGGCTCACCCACTTACTATCAGAGATCGGGTATATGATTCCAGCTTCCATAAGCTTTGTAATTTCATCTCTGACTACAGTGCTAAGAATCGGGTTAATCCTTCTTTGAGGTTCTCTAGAGGTTTTACAATCCTCTTCTAGTAAAATACGGTGCATACAAATTGAAGGACATATTCCTTTCAAATCAGATATGTTATACCCTAGTGCGGTTGGATACCTTCTTAGGATGCCCAAAAGTTTTTCAGTTTTGAGCTCTCCTAAGTTGGAGTTTACTATTACTGGTCGCGTGTGTTCGGTATCAAGGAATTCGTATCTTAGATTCTTAGGTAAAATTTTCAATTCTACACTGGGGTTCTTCGTGCATGGCATATGATCGGGCGTGAGTGCTAAGCTTTCGTTTAGACTGTCATCGTTTTCGAATATTGGAGAGGTTTGGATTTCCATTATCTCGGAATATTTTGTCTGTTCTGCTTCCAATTCCCTTACGCACTCGTCAATGACATCTATAAGATGACATGTGTCATTCATGGCTGGTGCTTGTAAGAATTGAGTAAGGATGAATTCCACTTTTTCTTCCCCAACTTCGAACGTTAGTCTGCCCTTCTTTACATCAATTATAGCTCCGGCGGTGGATAGGAAGGGTATTCCTAGTATGATAGGGGTAACTGAGTCCTCGGTTATGTCCATGATGATGAAATCGGTCGGGATATAGAATTGACCTATTCTAACTGGAACGTTTTCCAGTATACCTACAGGGTATTTAACTGATCGGTCGGCTAATTGAACGGACATTTTCGTGGGTCTGAGTTCTCCCATCTCTAGCTTTTTGCAGATAGATAAGGGCATGACACTAATGCTTGCTCCTAAGTCACATAGAGCTTTGTCTATGACAAATTTTCCAATATTACAAGGTATAGAGAAACTACCTGGGTCTTTTAGCTTAGGAGGCATATTGTTTTGAATGATCGCGCTACACTCGACAGTGAGTGTAACTATTTCGTTATCTTCTATCTTTTTCTTGTTGGATAGGATTTCCTTGAGAAATTTAGCGTACGAGGGCATCTGAGTGATGGCTTCTGTAAAAGGTATTGTTATATTGAGTTGTTTCAGAAGTTCAACGAATTTCTTGAATTGGCCCATCGTCTTGGAATTTGTAAGTCTCTGAGGATACAGGATTTGTGGTTTATAAGGTGGTGGAGGTACATAAGGCTTCTCTTGCTCCACTGCCTCTTGAGTTTCGTTTTCCTTTTCTTTTTCTCTAGGTTCATTGGCTTTTTCAGTCGGCTCGCTCTGCTTTTGGTACATGGCTGGATTTTCTAGTCTCGGGTCAACAGGTCCGCCGAGTTCTTTTCCACTTCTCAGTATCACAGCATTAGCATGTCCTTTTGGGTTGGGCTATGGTTGACCACGAAAAATTCCAGCCGGTGCTGCAGTAGGTGCTTGTTGTTGAGCTACCTGTGAAATTTGCGTCTCAAGCATCTTGTTATGGGTGGCTAAAGCATCAACCTTGCTAGTTAATTATTTTATCTGCTCATTAGTATGTAAATTTTGATTCATAACGTCTTTATTAGTCTGAGCTTGGGAAGCAATGAAGTGCTCTATCATGATTTCTAGGTTAGATTTCCTAGGAGTATTAGGTCCATTACCAGGATGATTTGGGGTAGCTTTTGGATAACTGGGTGGTGTGGCAGGAGCTTGTCCAGGCGCGTATAACGCGTTGTTACTTTTGTATGAAAAATTCAGATGATTTTTCCAACCAGGGTTATAGGTATTGCTATAAGGGTTCCCTTGTACATAGTTTGCTTGTTCAGCTGGAACTCCTGTTAGAAGTGGGCATTCTGGAGCAAGATGTGATTGAAGACCACATAGATCGCAAGTTTAGACAACTGCAGCCACGGTAGCTGCAGGAGCAGTGGTAAGGTTTTCTAGCTTTTGGGTAAGAGCTTCCACTTTAGCATTGACTTGGTCCAGGATATTCACTTCGGACATTCCACCTTTGGTTTGGGATTTCTCCACATTATCTCTTTCGCTTCCCCATTGATAGTGGTTTTGGGCCATACTCTCAATAAGTTGATTTGCTTCGGCATATGGTTTATCCATTAGTGCGCCACCAGCAGCGGCGTCTATAGTCATTCTTGTGTTATACAAGAGACCGTTATAAAACGTATGAATGATTAGCCATTCTTCTAAACCATGATGAGGACAGAGTCTAATCATATCCTTGTAACGTTCCCATGCTTCGAAAAGTGATTCGTTATCTTTTTGTATAAAACCGTTGATGCTAGCTCTAAGCATAGCAGTTTTGCTTGGTG
The DNA here is from genome assembly GCA_948472305.1 of Vicia faba. Classification (NCBI taxonomy): domain Eukaryota; kingdom Viridiplantae; phylum Streptophyta; class Magnoliopsida; order Fabales; family Fabaceae; genus Vicia; species Vicia faba. Next base: position 936,726,691 of record OX451736.1, read on the forward strand.
GGAAATATCTAGCCAAGAAGACTTTTTTCAATTCATCCCATGTGGTGATTGAATTTGAAGGAAGAGATTGGAGCCAGGCTCGGGCTCTGTCTCTTAAAGAAAAAGGAAATAGGCACAATCGTATCGCCTCGGGGTTTACACCATTCGCTTTTACAGTGTCTGCGTACTGCACAAACACTGACAAATGTAGGTTAGGGTCGTCAGTAGGAGATCCGGAAAATTGGTTCTGCTGAACGGCGGATAGAAGCGAAGGTTTCAGCTCAAAATTGTTTTGAGCGATAGCAGGGGCGACAATGTTGTTGTGAGGTTCCGCTTGCGAAGGAACTGCGTAGTCCTTAAGAGCGCGAGGCGGATTTGGTACGTCAGCCATTGTCGATTCTTCGGTAGATTCTGATAACGGGATATCAGGAATTTTAGTCGGAGGAAGATTGTTGAGAGATCGGTATTCTTGAATTCGGCGTCTTAATCTTAAGTAACGCTCGATATTGTTAATTTGTAGATGCAAAGGCTCGTTTTGAGAACGAGTGTTTGGCATACAACAGAGGGAAATATAAAAAGTTGCCTTAGTCTAGACAGCGTTGTTTTCAGATTACACTAGTGACTAAACTAAAATCCCCGGCAACGGCGCCAAAAACTTGATGTCGCGATTGACCTAATGTGTCTAACGGTATCTTAACTGCAAGTGCACAATTTATCGCGGTAGTAATAAAAAGATGTCGAACCCACAGGGACTTCGTAATCACTCTAGTGTTATAAAACAGGTTAGTTTAGCTAAGGCGGAAATTGTCACGTTTGGTTTTTTAGAAGGGTAAAACTAAAGGGAAACTAAATTCAATTAAGGGAATTAATATTAAAGTGGTCGGAGCGTAATGATTTGAACCTATGCGAATTAAGTTGTACCTAAGCATATAAAAGTATTTAACTCAATTGTTCTGTAGTACTTATCAGTTTAAAAACCCTCGATTCACACTCTCGTGGTCTTACCTCGGATCATACTCCTAAAGCCAAATGTCTGCTCTCGCTAGTCCATAAGTGTTTAGAAAGCATCTTTTTGAAAACTAAATAAGTCTAATTCGTTTTAAAGCGCTCTCGCTGTATTTAAATCGAATGCCTAACTTTAGCTATCCGGTTAAAACCTCACACTCTCGTGGTCTTGATTTCTCCCTATTTCACTTTCTTTACTCTCGTAATAAAAAGCTTAATTTTTAATTATAAAAAGTCACGGCCAGAAATTAAGTTGATTAAGGTTTTAGCTTAGAAAAACATTAATTTATTCGGTTATTTCATCACACCCCGACTACGGGTATTTAGCTACTCATAATGCTCGGAATTAAAAAGCAGGAAATAAATTCAGAAAACAATAGCGCATGCATAATAAATAAAGAATAAAAATATAACATAAATAATATTTGCAATTATATTGAATACAATAAAAACCTGAAAAGCAATAAAATCTGAGATCCTTCTTCCACAAGCCGGCAAGATTGGAACGTCGGAATGAGAATTTAAATGGACGAAGTTCGGAAATAAAATCGAGATTAAAAATCGGCAGAGCTTCCGCAAGGTTTTTGTGAACTAGACTCTCCTCCCTTTTCTTTCTAAGTCTAAGCTATATATAGAGAGTAAAAGTACGATTGAAATTATATTTGAATTCCTAGATTCTTGGGTTTACTGAGAAAAATGAGGAGAAAGTGGCCTTGGAAGTTGGAGAGAAATTAGGCATGTATGCATGCTTTGCTTGACCACTTCATTCTGCTTTACCATATTCTGTTGCTTGACCACGTTCAATTTTTACCATTTATAAGCTTGTTACGGGCGTGGCTGCTGCGTTACGCGCAGTTTGCATGAAATAGCGCGTTACGGTCATGGTAGGGGCGTGACGAGCGTAACGCACGTCTGAAGCGTCTTACGCTCGTGGCAAGGGCGTGACGACCGTAATGGCAGCAATTATGGATTTCTTGACAGATTTATCTTTTCTCTTCTGGTCTTGGCCGTTCTCTCGCACATTTCACGTTTCTTTCTAGTTTGAGCTGAGATATGTTGTACCTGCATAAAACCATACAAAACTCGGAATATTCGAGAGTTAATCGGGTAAATACGACATAAAACGGATAAATTTTATGGTAAATATATGATATGATTTCGCGTTATCACACGTAAATTCTATTTTGGTCAAAATTTGTTTTTTAATTAGGTGTGGATATAGCTTATACCCATTTTTGATTATAAGTGGTTTTGTATATCAACACCACTCAAGGAAAAATTCCGAAAATTCACTTGCACGCCAAGTGTTTGATAAAACGATCAAGTTTGTTATTTAATTATTTAGACTTGGAAATAGAATTGCAAAATGATTGCGTTCAAACAATAAATAAGTGGACTGTTGTTTTGAGTTTGTATGAATCAGTTACTCAATTTTGTCTCATAGATTTATCTTTAATAATTTGTATATCCGAGTTTCCAATAATTTGTTTTTAGACGACTTATCCAATTTGTTCTTGCTAAACACCAAGTATGAGATTTCCCTGCTGCTCGGAGGATGAGAGTGAGAACCTTAAACGAGTGAGAGGATGTTGTTTATGATATTAAGGGATTCAGAGGCTTACACGAGTATGTGTAAGCTCCAAGCGATGTGTCTTGCTTACCCCTCAATCAGGAGCCCTATATATAGAGGTGTATAAACCTCATTGATTACCGCATGTAATTGTTATGGATTTCCATGTTACGTAACTGATTTGTTTTAAAGGCAAGTAACGTTTGTCATCGCCAATGATGACTATTATCATAACATGCGCTGTCGTATAATGATGATCGGTTACGCCCTTAATGGACCGGACATTACGTAATGACTCCATTAAGGTCTAACTTAGGGTAACCTCTAGATCCAGGGTATGAGCCCGACTTTTGCCTCTTCATCTTCTTCCATGGCCGATTACACGACCCTTCAATCACACAACCAGGTTTAGGCCTTATGATCTTGACCCGGGGTGGTAACCAGATGATTGCCCACTTGCCTTTCTCGTTCTTTCAACCATGCCTTGTATTTTATCTCTTCTAGCCCGGGAAATAGATTTATGTATGAACATAAGCCCCACGAGCATATGGATTTTACTTGAAGCCTTATGTTCAGTCAATATAGGAATGGATCTATCTCCGGGCTAGGCCTTTAAGATCGGATGATGATACCTCGACGCGTGTGTTACTTACACCCTAGTTTCTCAACAGTCCCCTAGCCCCTTAGGCGTAATCATTGCTAAGACAAATTTTGAATGTTTAGACACACTTCCTCTTATTTAAGCGTTTTATTTCCCATAACTCTTCTTTTATAAAAACCTTTCCTTTTTTTGTTTCCGTAAGACTCTCATACTTCCCTTTGCAAGCGCACTTATCCATTTCTTCCAAAAAATCTCTCAACCGACCATTGTTACCAAGTATTTCTTCTCTTCCTTTAACTTATTTTTTGTATATTTTTATTTTTGAGGGATGATTATCATCAGAGAGTGTGATGATTTTGGAAATAAAAGACGTAATAGTAATAAGGAGCAGAGAGTCGTATGGGAGGAGTGCATGTAAGAGATGAGAGCTGCTTTAGGTATAGATGAGTACGCACGGGTCATGAATAATGTTTATAATAAAGTTTTTACTTCTGAAAGTGATTCTGACCTCGATTCTTCAGGTTCCGTGGAGGTCCTGATGGAAACTTCCGGCTCTTTTAGTGAAGAGGTGATGGGTTATGATTAAAGCTTCATGGATGAGGTGAAGATATCAAAGCTTCACTCTCTACGAAAGGTGTCCTCGACTGAGAATGAGGACGATGTGGTCTTGGAGGCTTGTATCCCTGGCGAACGAGTCTGTATGTCCCGACCAAAGGGAGTACAAAATGAGTGGTTATATTTCTATGTCGGGGTGTTGGAAGATATGTTTATCTGCACCCCTTTCACTGATTTTGAAGTGGATGTATTGTAGACGATGAACGTAGCCCCCTCTCAACTTCTCCCTAACAGTTGGGGTTTTATCAAAGCTTTTGAGATGATCCGTGAATCGTTCGATGTGACTCCGACTATTGGTTTATTTTTTCTTTATTATTTTGAAGTCAAGAATGTATAATCTGGGAGCTGGGTTGCCATTAGCGGCGCACCTCGCAGGAGTTTCCTTCAAGCGTTTACCACTAATTACAAGGGATTCAAGGACCAATTCCTTTGGGTTAGGTGCGGACCAAGGTGTCCTCAGGTTGTTTATGCCATCGGTGGTCATCCTAAGTTCCCTTTGTACTGGACGGGAATCCTTTTCCCGTATTTGGGTTTGATTATGATAAGTTGAGTGATGTTGAGACTCAATCTTTGCAAGTGTTAGACTCCTTCCGTCCATTCAAGGTTAAGGACTTGTTACCCTTGCTTGATAAAGAGGTTCCAGACTTTTTGGGTAAGGCTCATTTTAATTCTCCGCCGCCTAAGTGTTTTTTAACTCCTTTCTTACATACTCTTTTTTGATGTTTTTTGCAGATAAGATGAATGATCTCTCTGTTAAAGAGCAAAAGAAGGTGATGGCTGCTGCCCATAGAGCGGCTGGAGGGCCTTCTCAGTCCAAACCCGACTTGACTGGTTTAGAATTCCGAGTAGAAAAGAATAAGAATGGACCCGGCCAAAAGGCGTACGTTATCATTAGCATGCCTCAATCACCGTCCAAGCATGCCTTGACAATTAAGGAGCCCTCTCAGAGATATTTAAAGCGGATGAAGACCGTAATGACGGATGAGGTATGCCCGATTGATTGGGAAGTCTCGACTCTGATGCAGGAGATTGGTGAGGGCTTGGCTCCGGTCTCTAATAAGAATAAGTTCTGGTAAAACAACTTCGATGGGATGAAGTTCCTTTATGACCAACTCAATGCCACCGAGAATGTCAACAAGGTGAAGAGACTTGGTCCTAAGAAGCTCACCCAAAACTCAAGTTCTTACCTGATGAGGTGTGCTGTGTTGGCCCGAGGTTTGTTTGAGTCCTATGACGACTTGGAGGAGAGGTGTACAAACCTTAAGAAGGATGTACAACAACTCATAGAGAGCGAGAAGTCTTATGCTGACAAATGTTTAGCTCTGGAGAAGAAGTTGCTTGAAGAAAGTTCAAAGAACAAGTCTTTGACCAAGGAAAATGAGGATCTTAAGGCCTCAAATACCAAGCTTAATGATGGTTTGAATGTTGCAGAGAGGTCATTCATTGACCTGAAAAAGTATTTGGAGAAGTTTCAGATGGATGTCCTTGATGTCGAGGATATGAATTTCGATCGGGCTAAGGATCAGGTACTACGCCTCTATCCAGAGTTAGACATCTCCTCAGTGGAATTTTTCAAGAACATTATGGATAGTAAGCTGGTGGACGTGGAAGCTGATGAAGACGATGATGAATCCTCGACCACAGGTGAGCCGGCTACTGACGATGCTTCCCAGGCCGATATGACCAAGTGATTCCTTATTTTTCTTGAATACTTGATTGTTAGTCACCCTTTTCTAGTGGGTGCACTTTTGTAATGGCTTTTTAATGCATGTTCTGACAATTTCCATATGGGCTTTTTATCATTAATATTACTTTTGCTTTTGTTTTACAATATCCGTTTATGTTGGTTTTCGCTTATATGTATTTTGTATGCCCATACATGAGAAGATTATGGATGTATGGCAGCCCCCTGGTCATGTGGTTTTGGCAAAAACCATATTTATTTGTTTTGAAGGAAGGCCCTAATCCTCTCTGATATGCCTGGCCGATCTCATTGGAATGATTTCATCTCGACCTTAATCCTCGTAGGGTTTGTAACTTTGTTTGAGAGATACGACTGTTTATTTAAGCATTTGTTTTGCTTGTATTTTTAAGCCATCGCCTGAAATTTCTTTGTTTTGAACAGTCGTATAGGCTTGTGGAGGTTGGGAGGCCTCTTTATGTGCATAAACACTTTTCGGCGCTGGACCCTGTACTTATGAAAGCCGAGATATATGGGCTATAATGTTATGTCTAGTTGGCTCAGGAGGATCAGACTTTAGGTGGTTCCAGTTTGGTCCAAGGTGTGATGTCCGGGGAGGTTACACCTGAGGTGGCTCAAGATGCGATTTGAGGTGTAGAACCTTTGAAGGGGAGGAATCTGATTTAAGGTTCGTCGTCGAGAAGGTTACACCTGAGGTAGCTCAAGATATGAACCGAGGTGTAAAACCTTTGAAGGGGTGAAATCCGATTTAAGGTTCATCGCCGAGAAGGTTACACCTGAGGCGATTCAAGATGTGAACTGAGGTGTAGAACCTTTGAATGGGTGGAATCTAATTTAAGTTTCATCATCGAGAAGGTTACACCTGAGGAGGCTCGAGATATGAACTGAGGTGTAGAACCTTTGAAGGGACGATATTCGATTTAAGGTTCATCGCCGAGAAGGTTACACCTGAAGGCGGCTCAAGATATGAACCAAGGTGTAGAACCTTTGAAGGGACATAATCCGATTTAAGTTTCATTATCGAGAAGGTAACACCTGAGGCGGCTCGAGATATGAACCAAGTTGTAGAACCTTTGAAGGGGAGGAATCCGATTTAAGGTTCATCACCGAGAAGGTTACACTTGAGGCGGCTCAAGATTTGAACCGAGGTGTAGAACCTTTGAAGGAGTGGAATCCGATTTAAGGTTCATCACTGAGAAGGTTATACCTAAGGCGGCTCGAGATATGAACCGAGGTGTAGAACCTTTGAAGGGGAGGAATCTGATTTAAGGTTTATCGCCGAGAAGATTACACCTGAAGGCGGCTCAAGATATGAACCAAGGTGTATAACCTTTTAAGGGGCGGAATCTGAATTAAGGTTCATCACCGAGAAGGTTACACCTGAGTGGCCTGAGATATGAACCGAGGCGTAGAACCTTTGAAGGGGCAGAATATGATTTAAGGTTCATCGCCGAGAACGTTAGACCTGAGGCGGATCAAGGTGTGAACCGAGGTGTAGAACCTGGAAAGGTTATACCTGAGGAGGTTTAAGTTTAAACCAAGGTATAAAGCCTTTTGAAGTGAGTATGGTGACAAAAACGATGTTTTTATAGGTTGCCTCATTAAAAACCTTGGCCCTTGCCAGGGAAAAGAGTGCATGTGTATTTTATTTATTATTACACGAGCTTATATGACTAGCTAAAATAAATCCTAAGACTATATACATGCCATGTCCTAGGAATTTCTATGATGTCTAATGTCTCTAGCTTGTAAGCTCCATTGCTGAGTTTCTCAACAACTCGGAAAGGTCCCTTCTAGTTTGGTGAGAACTTTCCCTTCTTTGTTGGATCTATGATTCTCTTTAGAACCATATCCCCTTTGAAGAAGCCTCTTTGTTTCACCTTCATGTTGAATATATAGCTAGATCACATTTAATTGATTTTATTGTTTGACTTGCTTGCTTTATATTTATGGGTCCTTGTTTGGGTTTGTATTGATCCTCTACCCGGATCGGGGAACACCATTAGGTAAGTAGCAATAGATTATGGAAATTATGTGGGGTATATCGACATGGTTGAAGCGATGGCTACGTTAGTGTGACACATTTGTTGGTACCGGTAGCCCTTGAGTTTAGTCAAGGAGAATATAGGGCCGCTGTGCGGTTTTATGAAGTACTAACTGACCTTAGAACCTTTAAATTGAACAACTTAGACATTAGGAAGTAGTGAGGTAGTCGGATTTGGTGTAGTATGAAGTTAGTTGATACTCGATACTACGCTCATTGAGATCGGACTTTCGAGATATTTCGGTCGCCAATAAAGAGGCTTGTGCCAAAATAATGCCCGTTGAAGAAAGGTCAGTGATATTGAGATCCCTAAAACCTGGTTACTTTCTAGGACAGGTTGAGCCAACTAAACTTCAAGAGGGTACTTGCCTATGAACCTCATGCAAGTCTAAACCTAAGGACTTGTTTGCTTTGTGTATATATGTTTGTTTGCACATAACATCATGACATCATACCACAACATTTTGAACTAAACATTTCAAGGATCTAGAGATTTATCTTTGCTTTATTTTGTAGGACATGGCTTCCACTCGCAGAAATACTATCCAAGTCAACCTCTTCAAAAAGCCTCCTCAACTCAAGGAATTGGAATCAAGGGTCCTCAATGATTCTCCATTCACCAAGAAATACAGTCGTCTCGTCAACTTGGTTCCAAAAAGCTTTGAAGAGGATGTGGTGTGTTTTATCATAACATCATAACATCATGAGCATTGCATGCATCCTGCATAAGGACTGACCATTTCAAAGACAAGAGGGTTTCACCTTTGCTCTGTTTTGTAGGACATCATGATGCCTATGCGAAGGAATACTATCTGGTTCAACTTTGTTCACCCACCTGAGTTGCTTGAAGAGTTGGTTAGCAGGATTCCAAATACCACTTCCTTCATCCAGAGGCATGGTTCTCTTCTCAGTTTGGTCACTGCAAAGCGGGATCAACAGTTGCTGAGTGTCCTGGCCCAGTTCTATGACCCTCTGTACCAGTGCTTCACCTTTCAAGACTTCCAGCTGGTCCCTACCCTGGAAGAGGTATCTGATTTGCTTGGCATCCCTATCTTGGATCAGACTCCTTACACTGGTTGGGAAAAGACCCTCAGGCTTGAGGAGGTTGCTGTAGCTCTTCCTTTGACCCATCAAGAAGTAATGGATAACTGGGTGACTAGAAGCGGGGTTAAGGGTTTCTTGGCCAAGTTTCTGGTTGGTAAAGCTAACAGTTTCTGGAATGACTTGGACTTTAGGGCATATGAAGACATCCTAGCTCTCTTAATCTATGGGCTAGTCTTGTTTCCTAATCCTGACAACTTCATCAATGTCACTGCCATAAGGATCTTTATGTCTCAGAACCCTGTGCCCACTCTCTTGGGTGACATCCTACAACAACTTTATGCTCGTACTACCCGAAGACGAGGAACTCTATGGTGTTGTATCCCTTTGTTGGTGAGGTGGTTTATTTCGCACCTCCCTAAGTTCGTGCTGAAGAACCAAGAAGGAAGAGGTTGGGCTCATAGGTTAATGTCTCTCACTGATAAAGACATCATTTGGACTTTCAGAGGTTTGGATGAGATAGCTGTTATTGATCGCTGTGGGGAATACCCTAACGTTCCTTTGATTGGTACTCAAGGAGGGATCTCCTACAATCCATGTCTAGCGCTCCGTCAGTTTGGAAGAGCCAGAAGAGCAGGGCCTCATGAGATGTTGGTGCCTCACATCAGTTTTGAGTTTCAGGTAGATAGTGACGAGCTGCGTCGTAGGTTCATCAAGGCTTGGGACAAAGTTCATAAAGCTGACCCACAAGAGTTGGGGCCAAAGACTTCTCTACCTATGGAAGCCTACTACAAATGGGTTCGCATCCGTGCTCAGAAGTTAGGTATGCCATACGAAGCTGTCAGACCCATCATTCTTGAGTATCCTGACAAAGATGGGGTTCCTCCAACTGTCCTCCCTCCTCAGATACCTACTGATTATGAGACATTAAAGAGGTCTTGGTCGCAACTGCGAGAAGAACGGGATTCGTATCGGGAAAAGTTCAATGAGCAGGAATTGAAGATCCAGAAGCTGACAAAGCAGTTGGAGAATGAGCGAGCTCTGAATGATTACATCCGTACTGAGAAGAGGAGACCATGGGATCAATAAGGAGCTCCGGATGTTCTTTTACAGTTTTATTTCCCTTTGTATTTCCCTTTCATGTAACGCCTAAGGGCAATCTGTTGAACAATTTAAAGTTTCAAAGTTGAATCTAATGAAGTGTGTTCCTTTTGTTTACAAAGTTGATTCCCGATTGTCTTTGAAAACATAACTCATACGCATTCCATTCATCATATGCATAACAGGTTTTCTTCTTTTCAGGTTGCTTACTGTTCTTCGCTGTTTATTTCAGCATCATGAACCCTGACTCATCATCAACCGAGATGTCTATCAAGGCCCTTCAGGCGCAGAATGCGCAATTTCAGGAACTGATCATGGGTTTGGCTCAAGGCCAAGAAGAGCTGAAGGCTTTACTCTTGAAGAAGGAGAAGAAGAAGAAGAAGATAACTGTTCTTTTCAACTCGGGCCGAAGGTTTGGCAACACTCTGCAGAATGAAGAGGCTGGTTCTTCTATAGGCAAGAGCAGTCCCCAAGGGGGAAAAGGTCCTAGTCTGGTAGTCTCTAACAACGAGACTGACTTTAATGAGGAACAGTATCCTCCTGCTAAAGACCGGTATAAGCAGTTGGAAGACAGACTGGATGCTATGGAGATCCAACAAGTGCCTGGGCTGGATTTCAGAGACTTGGGCTTATCTACAGGTGTGATTATTCCTTACAAGTTTAAGGCACCATCTTTCACCAAGTATGACGGGGCGTCTTGTCCCAAGCTACACCTCAGATCTTATGTGCGGAAGATTCAGCCGTACTCATTGGACAAGAACTTGTGGATCCACTTCTTCCAGGAGAGTCTTTCAGGGACTCATCTCGAATGGTTCTATCAGCTGGATGGGACCAAGGTTCGTAACTGGGAGGAGTTGGCTACTGCTTTTTACAAGCAGTATCAATACAATGCCGACCTTTCCCCTACACGTACCCAACTCCAGGGTATGTCGCTAGGGTCAAGCGAAGGTTTCAAAGAGTATGCACAGAAGTGGAGGGATCTGGCTGGTAGGGTGCAGCCTCCGTTAACAGATCGTGAGCTGGTGGATATGTTCTTGGGGACCCTATCTGGGCCATTTTTCAATCATCTTATCGGTAACTCATCTGCAGGGTTCACTGATCTTATTCTGACTGGAGAGAGAATAAAGGCTGGAATGAAGTCCGACAAAATTCAGAAGGGTGCATCGTCAAATTCAGAGAAGAAGCCCTTTAAAAAGGAGGCCAGTGCTGTATATGGGTCTAGAAGACAAGAGAAACCTGAACGCCGCCAATCTGTCAACGCGGTGATGATTGCTAAGCCTGCTGCCGCTCCTCGGCAAACCAATCCTCAAAGGGGTGAAAGACCCAGAAGAGAGTTTACCCGTCTAAGCATGACTCTATCACAAATCTTGCCGCAGTTGCTGTCCACTAATCTAGTGACTGTTAGAGAGGCCCCGAAGGTTGTAAATACCGCTTCTCCCAAGTACAATCCAAATGCCCGCTGTGCTTATCACTCCGATAGCCGGGGGCATTCCACTGATGACTGCCGGGCCTTAAGGAACTAGGTGCAAGACCTTATTGACGCGAAAGAGATACAATTTGAAGCGCCTGAGAGGCCGAATGTGGTGACTGCTCCTATGCTCCAGCATGGAGTGAATGCCGTTGATGAAGATGTATATGCCGTTTCTGTGAATGATGTAGCTACTCCCTTGATGACTGTTAAGAGGAACCTATTGCTGGCCGGTTTATTTCCGGGTTGTAGTGAAGGTTGCCTTTTCTGTGCTGTTTCCCTTTCTGGTTGTCCTTTGCTGAAGTTGGGCATTCAAAGCCTGATGGACATCAAAGAGATTCTGTTCAAGAACACTGCTGTTCAGTTTGTTCCGGTGGAAGAAGTTTCTGTTGTTACAATCTTTAATAATCCGATCAAGGCTCTCCCAAGGAAGCTGGTTAAAATCATGACTGTCGCACCCATTGTGATTACTGTTCCGGGGCCTCTCCCCTATGAATCCGATAAGGCTGTCCCCTGGCACTATGGGGCAGACGTGTATGTACATGGAATAAAGCAAGAATTCAACACTGGCACCAGCATCAGCAATATCACTGGTCCAGCAAAAGTTACCCGCAGTGGCAGGCTCTTCTCGCCTGACATTGCACCACCAACTATTCAAAGACCCCTCACTATAACACCTGCAAGTGTACCTGTTCCCAGTTCTGATCAAGTTGTTTCCCCTGCTGCCGAGTCATCTAATGCTCGGGGCAATGGGATTGAAGATGAGCCTGCCCCGATGGAGGCACCAAAATCTGTGAATGCTGAGGCCTCCCAATAAGAGATGGAGGAAATTCTGAAAATAATCAAGAAGAGTGACTTTAATGTTGTTGAGCAGCTGGGGCATACACCCTCCAAAATCTCTATGCTCTCCTTACTATTGTGCTCAGAGGCCTATGCTAAGGCCTTGATTTCATTTCTCAAGACGGCCCATGTGCCACAGGAGACATCTGCTGTCCAGTTTACTGATTGCGTAGCCAATTTGACAGCCAACAATGGTTTGGGTTTCTCGGATGCCGACCTTACTGCTAAGGGAAAGGACCACAACGACACCCTGCATGTCTCTATTGAATGCAGGGGCACTACTCTTGCGCACGTGTTGGTGGACACTGGTTCTCCCCTAAATGTGCTACCCAAGAAGGCTTTAGACCGGCTGGATTGTGAAGGCCTGGAGCTGAAACCTAGCAATATCATCGTCAGAGCCTTTGACGGTTCTAAAAGGATGGTTCACGGAGAGGTAGACATTCCTATTCGTGTGGGTTCTCAAGTATTCGACTCAACTTTCTATGTGATGGATATCCGTCCATCATATTCTTGTCTACTGGGTCGACCTTGGATCCACAAAGCTGGGGCAGTGACCTCTACCCTACACCAGAAGCTCAAGTACCCCGTCAGAGGGAAGATTGTCATTGTGCAGGGAGAGGAGGAGTATATGGTGAGCCATTTGAATTCCTTCAGGTATATTGAGATGGACGGGGAGTTTACTGAAACCCCCTTTCAGCATTTCGAAGAGGTACCTCCAACATTGGCAGCAGCGGAAACAGTGGTCAAAGAGGATGTTCCTTTGAAGATGGCTTCCTTGAAGGATGCCCGGGCTGTAATAAAGAAAGGTGAATGTGCTAACTGGGGCAGGCTCCCTGATTTTACACCTAAAACTGACAAGTTTGGACTGGGTTTTACTGTAGAGGGTCAGAAGGCTATGCGCAAGGCAAAGACTAGAAGACCTCCTGTGCTCATTACCAATCAAGGAGTGAATGCTATTGAGGATGAAGATGAAGTGGGAGAGTCAGAGTTCGATAGCTGGATCTACCCGACGGCTGATGGCGGATTGACCAATTGGATTGCTAAAGATCATACTCCTGTTACTTTTGTTACGCAGTAATAAACTCCTTTGTTTTGTTATTTGTAATAAACAATTAAAACTCTATGGCCCGGTGTCTTACCCGGGACACCGTGGCTTCATTTGTGAGGGTATATTAAATTGTCATTTCATATATCATGAATAAAGATCTTGGACGTTTTCTCGCATTTCAAATCTTATGCTCCTTTTCTTTCTTTCCTTTCTTTATATATTGCAAAACAGCTGTATTTACACACACTCACTCATACAGGTTTCAATCCACTCTGGATCTCACTAGTAACGACTCTGCTACTGCCAGTTATGACTTTGAAAATCCGATCAACTTAGCCGAAGACGAAGGTGAAGATGATTGCGAAGTGCCTGGCGAGCTTGCAAGACTGTTACTCCAGGAAGAGAGGGCAATTCAACCACATGAAGAGCCGGTGGAAACAATAAATCTGGGTACTGAGACGAACAGAAAGGAGGTTAAGATTGGTGCCAACCTAGAGCTCAGCGTGAAGCAACGGTTGACTCAAATGTTACATGATTATGTGGAGATCTTTGCCTGGTCCTACAAAGACATGCCCGGGTTGGATACTGACATTGTGGTCCATCATTTGCCTACCAAGGAAGACTGCCCTCCGGTCAAGCAAAAGGTCCGCCGTATGCGTCCAGAGATGTCTGAGAAGATCAAAGCCGAGGTTATGAAACAGTTTGACGCCGGGTTCCTTGCAGTGACTTCTTACCCTCAGTGGGTTGCTAATATGGTGCCAGTACCTAAGAAAGATGGAAAGGTCAGAATGTGTGTCGACTACAGGGATCTGAACAGGGCCAGCCCCAAAGATGACTTCCCTCTACCTCACAGTGATGTCCTGGTTGACAATACTGCTCAGCATAAGGTGTTCTCTTTCATGGATGGTTTTTCAGGTTACAATCAGATCAAGATGGCACCTGAAGACATGGAAAAAAATACCTTTGTTACTCAGTGGGGCACCTTCTGCTACAAGGTCATGCCTTTTGGACTGAAAAATGCTGGGGCAACCTACCAACGTGCCATGGTTGCCTTATTTCATGACATGATCCATCATGAGATAGAAGTGTATGTTGACTACATGATCGCAAGGTCCCAGACTGAGGAAGAACACCTAGATCATCTGCAGAAATTGTTTGACCGACTGAAGTTGTACAAGCTGAGGTTGAACCCGAACAAGTGCACCTTCGGGGTTAGATCTGGAAAGTTGCTAGGCTTCGTCATAAGTGACAAGGGTATTCAAGTGGACCCTGCCAAGGTTAAAGCCATTCAAGAGATGCCAGTTCCTAAGACAGAGAAAGAGGTCAGAGGCTTTCTAGGACGCCTGAATTACATTGCTCGATTCATCTCGCATCTGACTGCCACCTGTGAACCAATCTTCAAGCTGCTGAAGAAAGATCAGGTAGTACGTTGGAATGATGAATGTCAGGCTGCTTTTGACAGAATCAAAGAGTATCTCCAAGAACCACCCATCCTTATGCCACCGGTTGAGGGGAGACCTCTGATACTATACCTAACGGTACTTGACAACTCAATGGGGTGTGTACTGGGGCAGCATGACGAGTCTGGCCGAAAAGAGCATGCCATTTATTACCTTAGCAAAAAGTTTACCGACTGTGAGACCCGATACTCACTGCTTGAGAAAACTTGCTGTGCTTTGGTATGGGCTGCTCGCCGGCTGAGGCAGTATATGCTGACTCATACCACCTTGCTGATCTCAAAGATGGATCCTATAAAGTACATATTTGAAAAGCCTGCTCTGTCCGGGAGAATAGCAAGATGGCAAATGATCTTGATAGAATACGACATTCAGTACACGACCCAGAAAGCCATCAAAGGAAGTGTATTGGCAGACCACTTGGCACATCAGGCAGTAGACGACTATCAGTCAATGAATTTCGAGTTCCCGGATGAGAGCATCATGATAGTGACTGATTGTGAAGTACCTGGACCGGATGAAAGACCTGAGGAAGGATCCCGATGGTCTATGCACTTTGACGGAGCCTCCAACGCTTTGGGTAACGGTATCGGCGCTGTGATCATATCCCCTCAAGGCACTTATACTCCACTCACTGCCCGGCTATATTTCAACTGCACCAACAACATGGCAGAGTATGAGGCATGCATCATGGGTCTCCAAGCTGCAATCGACTTAAGGATCAAGTTTCTGAGTGTCTTCGGAGATTCCGCTCTCGTGATCAATCAGATCAAAGGAGAGTGGGATACGAAACATCCGAATCTTATTCCTTACAGAGAATGTGTGTTGACATTGATCCCCCACTTCACAGAGATAACCTTTGAACACTTTCCGAGAGAGGAGAATCAGCTGGCGGACGCGTTAGCTACAATGTCTTCTATGTTCAAGGTCAAATGGGACAATGAGGCTCCCCAGGTCACTATCTGGAAACTGGACGAACCGGCATACTGTTGTGATCTCGAGACTGAATTGGTGACTGAGAAGCCTTGGTACCATGAGGTGAAGAGATATTTGGAAGCTCAGGAATACCCTGAAGGGGCATCTGTCAACGATAAGAAGTTTCTGAGAAGGTTCGCAGCGAAGTTCTTCCTTAGCAACGACATCCTGTACAAGCGAAACCATGATTCGACCTTACTACGTTGTGTGGATAAAACTGAAGCAGAAAGGATCATGGAAGAGCTACACGAAGGGACATTCGGAACACATTCCAGTGGACACACTATGGCGAAGAAAATACTTCGGGCAGGGTATTTCTGGTCCACAATGGAAGCCGACTGTTACCAACACTCTCGGACATGCCATAAATGCCAGATTTATGCAGACAAGGTGCATGTTCCTCCAGTTCCTCTGAATATCTTGACAGCACCTTGGCCGTTTGCAATGTGGGGCATATAGATGATCGGTGAGATTAAACCAACGGCATCCAATGGGCATCGCTTCATCCTGGTGGCAATTGATTACTTTACAAAGTGGGTTGAAGCAGCTTCCTACGCCACAGTAACCAAGAACGTTGTGGCACGGTTCATCCGGCATAACCTGATCTGTCGATACGGTGTCCCAGAAAGAATCATTACAGACAACGGTACCAATCTTAATAACAAGATGATCACTGAGCTCTGCGAGCAGTTTAAGATACAACACCACAACTCTTCTCCTTACAGACCGAAGATGAATGGGGCTGTAGAAGCAGCAAATAAGAACATTAAGAAAATCGTGCAGAAGATGACAGTGACTTATAAATATTGGCACGAGATGTTACCGTTCGCTCTACATGGGTACCGTACCTTAGCCAGGACGTCAACCGGGGCAACAACTTTCTCCTTGGTCTACGGTATGGAGGCAGTCTTACCGATCGAAGTGCAAATACCCTCTCTCCGGATAATGAAGGATGCAGATCTGAACGAAGATGATTGGATCCAGACACGACTTGATCAGCTAAACCTTATTGACGAAAAGAGACTTGCTGCTATTTGTCATGGTCAGACGTATCAGAAACGAATGATCAGGGCATTTAACAAAAAGGTCAGACCACAAGAATATCAAGTTGGGGATCTGGTAATCAAGCGAATCATCCTTCCTCAGAGTGATCCAAGGGGCAAATGGACCCCTACGTACGAAGGGCCATTTGTGGTTAAACATGTGTTCTCAGGAGGAGCCATGATTCTAACCAACATGGATGGTGACGACCTTCCTCACCCCGCCAATGCAGACATAGTAAAAAGATACTACGCATAAAAAAGACCCGCTAGGTTGACATACCTAGGCAAAAATTAGGGCTTCCCGGCGAACCAAAAGGGTTCGGGCAAAATGAAGGGATGAAATAAAAAAATCTGTACACCCGGCAAGTCGAAAACCTGAAAAGGCGGCTTGGGCAAAAATGGGTATCCCGGTGGACTGAAAACCCGAAAGGGCGGTCCAGGCAAAAGTTAGGGATAAAGCATAATACTATGTCTCATTGGATCACTTTGCATCCAGAATCCGGTATCAGCATCAAATTCAGACGGCATCGATCAATCAGCTTCATCCTCGACTAGGTCGTCAAGTGATGAGACGCTCGAAGATATAAAGGCAATAGCAGAGTTGAAACCCAGTGGGATCATTCTATTCACACAGCTGTTTATTTTCCTTTGTATAAATTTGTATAAACTCTTTTGTTCGGCGGCGTTCTCTTACTAGGACGTCAGCCTCTTGTACATAAAACGCCTATTTTACAGGCAAATTCAAAAATCAATACAAAAAATCACTTTTCAGCTCAAATTGCCTTTTGTTTTTTCCTTTTTCTTTTTTGTTTTGTGAAGAACGTCCAAGGTTCAATTTGTGATATATGCATTGACAATAATTTGCTAACTCATGAATATTTGCATACGAAACAAAGGATTAATTACAGGTAACATTAGAAACAGGGGCAATAAAGAGTTGTCTAAGCAGTCTAATTGTTCTGTCCTCCAAGGTATCAAGGTAGGTTCAGCTGAAGAACATAACCAATATGCCTTAATTCCCCAGAGAGCGAGTCAGCAAGTCAAAACACTCTCCCCAAGCAAAGCTATATTATCAGCCTTAAGGAAGTTGGGTATCCTCCAGCAGATCTCAACATTCCCTAACACAATATACAGACATTCTTAACAAGCATCCCCGGCAGCCTTGACCTAAAGATTGTTCCCCGGCGGCATATCAAACATTCAATGGAGTCACTTCCCCAATATAGTTCAAATTTTCCCCAGGAGAATCCAATCCAGTTTCCCCAGGAAAGTTGGAGTCATCTCCCCAGCAGTAAGCTTATCCCCAGTAGATTCTGGAAGCTTATCCCTCGCAGAGCACGAACGCGTCTCCCGGCTTTATTCAAAGAGTTATTTCCATACCAGGATATAACTGGGTTATCCTCAGCCAAAAGCCACAGAAAGATCATCATCGACGAAGTCTTCTTATCCCCAGCGAAGTCTATTAACACTTCCAACGTAACAACGGTATCCCCAGCGGAGTTATCCTCAACATCTCAGCAAAATACCTCTCTCCCCAGAGTATTGTTCCCCAGCAAGATCGCTAGAGTAATTTTCTCCCCGCAGAGTGTTCCATTCGCCAAGTTTATTCCCCAACAGAGTTATCTTCTCCTACCGGTATGCTTGCAACTATCATCCCCAGCGGAAGCAAAGATCTATTCTTCAACATCAGCCCAGAATATGACTTCCCGGCACCCCGTCAAGGATTTACTTTCCTAGACGAAAACATACATTCATAAAACATACATATTACATACATTATAGCATGCATATACACATCATATCTTACAAATTTTATTTATGTTGAGAACATCATCGCTTGATTCATATCATGCCTTGCATATGACTGACCTTAACCTTTCAGGAAAGATCCAGTTAAATTCTCAAGCTATATTTCAAGACCTAGACCGGTTAAGTTAAATCGACCCTAAGATTTTCCTGATTCTTATCCAGTCAAAGGCCTTCTCTGGTTCAGTCAGATCGACCCTAAGATTTCCCTGATTCTTATCCAGTTGAAGACTCTAAGACCTAGCCTGGTTCAGTTAAATCGACCCTAAGATTTTCCTGATTCTTATCCAGTCAAAGGCCTTCTCTGGTTCAGTCAGATCGACCCTAAGATCTCCCTGATTCTTATCCAGTTGAAGATTTCAAGACCTTGACCGGTTCAGTTAAATCGACCCTAAGATTTTCCTGATTCTTATCCAGTCAAAGGCCTTCTCTGGTTCAGTCAGATCGACCCTAAGATCTCCCTGATTCTTATCCAGTTGAAGATTCCAAGACCTTGACCGGTTCAGTTAAATCGACCCTAAGATTTTCCTGATTCTTACCCAGTCAAAGGCCTTCTCTGGTTTAGTCAGATCGACCCTAAGATCTCCCTGATTCTTATCCAGTTGAAGATTCCAAGACCTTGTCCGGTTCAGTTAAATCGACCCTAAGATTTTCCTGATTCTTATCCAGTCAAAGGCCTTCTCTGGTTCAGTCAGATCGACCCTAAGATCTCCCTGACTCTTATCCCAGTTGAAGTCACCCATGATTCTCTCAGCGTTACTGTTGAGGTTGAAGTCGCCCAAGATTCTCTCAGCGTTCCTGTTGAGGTAGTAATCGCCCAAGGTTCTCTCAGTGTTCCTGTTGAGGTAGTAATCGCCCCAGATTCTCTCATCGTTACTGTTGAGGTAGTAATCGTCCAAGGTTCTCTCAGCGTTCCTGTTGAGGTAGTAATCGCCCCAGATTCTCTCATCGTTACTGTTGAGGTGGTAATCGTCCAAGGTTCTCTCACCGTCCCGTTGAGGTAGTAACCATCCCTGGTTCATTCATCACCGTTTTAAGCTCCAGACCCGACTCCTGTAACCAGTCAGGGCACGGCTATACAAAGAGTTTGAAGACCAGCTCCTGTAACAGGCCAGGTACTCATTTTCTTTTTCAGGTACGCAAGTTCTCGCTAAGGAATCTCTTATGCGATCGACATCCAGATGGCATCTATAAGCCCATCCACCTTCCATCACCTCTCAACATGGCATCTATAAGCCCATCTTCCTATCCATCAATCTCCAAATGGCATCTATAATCCCATTCCCATTATCACACTACTATGTGAGCACAAATTTCTGGGCACTCTAGTGTTCAATCATCTTCCACCTTCGGATTACGAAAGGCACGTCAGCCAATCTACATCCTCAGGTCTAAGAAGATTGAACAGGGGCAACTGTTGTACCCCAAAATTTGCCCTCCCATATTCTTCAAGAATTGCAAAGAACATGCTTCAAAATCTCCCCAAGGGTTGCACAGTTCAAAGGCCTCCTAACAGTCAAAGACTAGGGTTTTGGGTCTGGCAAAGAAATGGAAGTTTTCAAGGGTCCAATCAAGTCCCACATGCCTACAGACATGGTCAAGCATCCTTATGCCAAGTTTCAAGACTTACAGCACAAAATTGCACAGTCAAAAACCCTAATTGCCCTACAGTCAACTACAGGGGCAAAATGGTCATTTTGACAGTCAAAAGTTCAAATTTTTGCTCAACATCTTATTTTGAAGCCACAAACATCATTTGATCAATTCTTGATCATGATTCTCAAGGCATGGCTCAAAAAGTCTCAAGATGCAAAAGTTTCCATATTTGGACAGTTGAAAAAGTCAACTGTAACTTGACCAAGGAATAACTTCCACATGGTTTATCAGAAAAATTCCATCCAAATCTCATTTTGAAGAGAAAGACATTTCCTACAACTCCTCTTCACACTTCAAGTCCATGAAATGCTCTCACAAAAAGTTATCAATCTCAACATTATAGGTCATTTTCAAAAGTCAACAAAAAGGCACTTTAAGTCAAAGACCATAACTTGAGATTGGTAAATCAAAATGACATGGGACCAAAGGCATTGGTTATAGGACTTCAAGAACTTTCCAAAATGTCCAAGAACATGATCAAAGCTTAAAATTTGAGCAAGATATGCCTTGTGGAAGTTGGGAAATTTTTGGGAATTTTGAAAAGTCAACTTTGCTTCAAATGCCTCAAAATTGCTAATGGGCCACATTTTCTTCCAAGAATCATCATCCAAAGGCTATGCACGACCATTTGGCCCAAAGGGGATTTATTTCATCATTTTTTATTATTTATTTGAATTTTTATCAACATTAATTCATTTAGTTAAATAAAATATGAAAAAAATACAAAAGCATGTATTCTAAATCTTTTTATGCAGCTAATAGGTCTAATAAAACCTAAGGATTTCGTGCATGCCCAAAGGAGAAAGATTCCATGCAAATTGGCTAGGTTTCATGATAAAAAGATTTGAAAAGATTATGCAAAATCATAAAAAATCAAAAGCATTGATTCCATGGATATTGGACTTGTTTTGTTGACCTAAAACATTCCATATACATATACAAATGCAAACCTAATCAGAACAACCTTGAAGCTGCGCAAAAAAAACTCAGACACACTTTGCAATTTTTTGTGAAAAAGTCAAAACTGAAAATTGCATTAGAGGACGATTCAAAGCTTCTAACCAATTCCAAAAGATTTCAGAGGCATCAAGGAACCTAACTGCATCCTTTTCCAGTCCCCACGCATCAAGAATTGGTATATAGAACTCAAAATTCCTCATACTTTATGCATAATCGTATTTGAATTTCTGGGCATTTTCCATACATTTTGATTGTTGTTTTATACTAACATGGACCTTCTGAGTCTATTGATATGGTTCAATTGAGTTTTCGTGCCTTATATGGGAATCCACCATTGGAGCTCTCTAGGTTTTCAAAACTGTGAAATTAGGGCTTTGCGTTTGGAGAAAAATTGGCCAACAAGACTTGGACCACTGAACTCACGACCTTCGTACGAATTCATTGCACATATCGCGCTCAATTTATGAGCAACAATGGCCTAATCGCTATTATCCTGTTCTTCATTTAGTGGGGGTTTAAAACCCCCGCTATCCATCTGTTTTTTTTCTAGGCAAAGCAAACGAGTGGAGAAGAAGATGAGGTGTAAGCCAGCGGTTGGTGCGTTTGAATTTCACGCGAAATACACCACTAATCGTTGTTTTATGTTATATTCTTTATTTTCTATATTATATACAACGCGTTCAAATGGCACAGTTGGTGGAGAAGAGCATTGGCAAGCCTTGGGACCTTGGTTCGATTCCCAGGTCCCCCATATGTCTTTCTATTTTTTCTTGTAATGTGATCAGGTACTCAACATGTCCAGATGACCACCAAACACGCAACGCTGAGGCTTGCCACATGGCCACTGAGATCAATCCAAAAGCCAAGGCATGAGTTCCATGGTGCACCTCAGTCCAGGGGTCCACACGTGACCACCAAAAGTCAAAAGAGGCCTCCAATAATTGGGCCTGATTGCTCACAACATAACCTCCAAATTGGGGTCAACACCCCCCATTGGTTTGCTTTTTTTTTCATTCTCTTTGTTTTTTTATTTATTTGTTTTATTTATTTTTAGTTTAATTCATAAATTAATTTTTTATAACATAAAAAAAAAATAATAAAAAAATCAGAAAGACAAAAATAAAAATATATTTTATTTAATGCTTTTTTTGTAAATAAATTTTAACAATTAAGTTAGTTTTAATTCTAGGTTTAAATTTTAATATTTTTTGTAATAAACTAAAAATGTAGAATTAGGGTTTTATACTTTTATCCTTTTTTCTTTTCTTTTCACCATATTTAATAATTAATTATTTATTTTGTAAATGAATTTGCCATTAAATACTTAGGTTAAAACTAGGTTAAATTTAAACATTTTTTTAATAAATTAAAAATAGTTAGAACTAGGGTTAATTATCTTTTTTAATTTCATTTAATTTTCTTACTAAATTCCATAAATACAAAAAACTCAAAAATAATTTCCTTTTCTCATTTAACTTAATTAATTTATTAATTGTAATTTAATTTCCTTAAAAGGGTCCAACGCCCTCGCATTCGATCATAATTCTATTTCGCGCGCTTATTTTATTTCCTTTTTATAAATTTCATGTAATTATCCCAAAGCCATGTAATAGATTAATTATGACATTTATCTTTCCGCATTTTATTTTATTTCAAATCGGGTCTTGGATTAATTTGGCGATGTAGACCCGCGCCTTTGTAATAGCGTAGGACCTTTTAATCCGCATCTTTTTAACTGTTAATAATTTGCATGAAAGAATGAATGCCAAAAATAAAAACAAAGCGTAGATCACCAATGCATGACAAGACAAAAATATCTGAAAACGACACACAAATCACACACCACCCCTAGGGTACGCCTCACTGTTGCCTTGCCCCTCGAAAGGTGGTCGTCGAGTAGAGGATGTTTTAGTAAGTCCTCATGTCCATGAACATGGCATGAGGGTAGCTTCTAAGGTGTCTTCCTATTGCTCCGGTGATCACCATGTCCCGAACCCTCGAATTGACCCGAACACCTCCTACGGTGGTGCTACCTACCTCTCAATGGTGGGATGGCACTACTTTAAGGACATTTACACAGATGAATTCCTTAGGGTAGGTAGAGAACTCGTAGATACTTGCTCTAATTTCAAAACAAAAATCAAAAACTTCTTTTCACACCGACACCTTTCAAAAAGCTTTCGAAAGCAACTTTTCAAACACTCTTGAGGACTGATACAAGAGTCGAACTGAAATTTTCAAAGAAACTTTTTAAACCCACAGTTGAAAAGCAAGCAAACAATTTTGAAAACACAAATGAGCAAGTATCTAAGAGCCCATGGATAACCATGGATAGAAAGGGTGCTAACACCTTCCCTTTCTATAAATCTACCTCCCGAACCGAGAATTAATCTCGATAAGGAATTTTTCTGTGCTTTTGTCCTTTCCATTTGGAGAAAATAAAAGACGGTGGCGACTCTTGCTTCTGTGATATTTCGCGAACCAGCGTTAAACAGTCAGTTCCAGATCCACCGATCACAGAACTGGCGACTTTGTTGGGGACATTTATAAAGTGAGGTGTACCTTAGGATAGTTCATAACTGTGTTTTCAATTGTATTGACTTGCTTGCTTTAAAATTGTGGGTTGCATGGGAGTTACGTAGATCCTAACCCGGATCTGGGGATGCCCTGTTTAGGTAGCATAAGCTGTGAGGGACCTGTCCGGCGTAGACCGACACGGGTGAAGCAGTGGCTACGTTGGTGTGGCACCTTGGTCTGTACCGGTATCCCTTGTGTTGCAACGAGGAGAATATGGGTCTTCCAAGGAGTCATTAAGCACCAACAGACCTTAGAACCTTAAATGACCCAACTTGGCCATTAGAACAGTAGCAGTATGCTACGCCCATTGAGGCTAAACTCTCGTGATGGTTCTGGCTGCAAGAAAAGATTGCGATGTTGGAGTTATGACCGATTGAGGGTAGTCAATGATATTTGGATCCTCTAAGAACCCGGTTACTTTTGATAGGACAGATATGAACCAACAAACTGAAAGAGGGTAATACCTAGACCTCATGCTGGCCTAAACTTTAAGGGCTTGTCTTGTGTGACTTGTGTGCCTTACCATGTTTGCCTTTGTAAATATTTGTGGTGTGTTTTATCATAACATCATAACATCATGAGCATTGCATGCATCCTGTTGTACCCCAAAATTTGCCCTCCCATATTCTTCAAGATTTGCCAAGTCAAGCTTCAAATTTCCCCAAGGGTTGCACAGTGCAAGGGCCTCCTAAGCAGGCAAAATTAGGGTTTTGGTTCTGATCAAGAAAATGAAGTTTCCAAGGGCCCAATCAAGTCCCACATGCCTACAAATATGGTCAAACATCCTCATATCAAGTTTCAAGACTTTCAGCACAAAATTGCACAGTCAAAACCCTAATTGCACTACAGTCAACTGTAGGGGCAAAATGGTCATTTGACAGTCAAAAGTTCAAATTTTTGGTCAACATATCATTTTGAAGCCACAAACATCATTTTATCAATGCTTGATCATGATTCTCAAAGCTTGGCTCAAAAATCATCAAGATGCAAAAGTTTCCTTATTTGGACAGCTGAAAAAGTCAACTGAAATTGACCAGGGGATAACTTTCACATGGATTATCAGAAAAATTCCATCCAAAGCTCATTTTGAAGAGAAAGACATTTCCTACAACTCATCTTCATACTTCAAGTCCAAGAAATGCTCTCACAAAAAGTTATCAATTTCAACATTATAGGTCATTTTCAAAAGTCAACAAAAAGGGACTTTAAGTCAAAGGCCATAACTTGATATTGGTAAATCAAAATGACATGGGACCAAGGACATTGGTTAGAGGACTCAAAAACCTTTCCAAAATATCCAAGAACATGAGCAAAGTTTAAAAATTGAGCAAGTTATGCATTGGAGAAGTTGGGAAATTTTTGTGAAATGGCCAAAATCATTTATCCTTGAAATCTCATTTTTGACACAAGGGGCCCACTTTTTCCACTTGAATTAACTTGGCCATGCCTCCCACGTGTCCCACCTTTTATTTCATATTTTTTAATTAATTTTTTCATTTTTAATTGATTTTATTGGATTTAATTAAGTTTAAATCTTTTAAAATCAAGAAAAAAATCAAAAAGTTTGATTAAATGAAATATTTGGCCTTAACTAGCCTTGAAACATCATTAAGCCTATACCATTTTCGTGCTAAGGCTCAAATAAGGCAAGAATTCAAAATAAGGCAAAAAATGGAAAGTGTGATAATGGTGGTTTATGCCAAAATCCTAAACATCAATGCAAGGCATTATTGGCCATAACTATCATCCAAACACATTGCCTAGAGTATATACAAGTGATACACAACAAGATTGGAGAAGAGCTGCGCCCCAAGACTGAAAACAAAAACTCATATTTTGGCCATATTTTTGAATTCTGAAAACTCACTTAGAGATCGATTCAAGCCTCAAAACCTATCTCATTAGCTTCCTCAAGCATTATAGGACGTATCCCAATCAAGAACTCTCATCAAAACGCCCAGAATTGGTATAATGAAGTCAAACTGTTGCAAATAAAATTCATGATCGTGCATACTAATTCATGCGTTCTTTACAAGTTTTAATATATGATTTACATTCTTTATACTATTCTGAAGTTAACCCATGCGTTTGATTTGATTATTATGCATTATAGACGATTTCACCATTGCCAAGTTTTAGGTTTTGCAGAGTTTTGAATTAGGGGTTTTAAGATACAGCAAAATCAGAACACCACAGTGCCATGGTTGTGATCAGCGCATCTGGACGAAGAAGAGGCCACCATCGCGCCTAATTTATAGAGCCCCTAGGGCTAGTCGTTATTTTCTGGTATACTATCTTAGGCAACGCATGAAAAACCGTTGCCATGCTTTATTTGTTTTTTTCAGGAAAATAATACATGAAGAAGATGATACCGTGGCGAATGGTGATAGGCTGATTCAAAAATTCGCGCGCTAGAGCCCACTGACCATTGTTTATTTTATATTATTTGTTTGTTGTTTAAATTACAGATAGCGCGTCTAGAACAATTGGCAAAGCATGTGTGTGTTAACGTCCAAGACCTGGGTTCGAGCCCCAGGTCTTCAGTATTCTCAATATATTTTTTCAATTGATCTTCCCATACAGGTTCCATGCTGAAGCACACGATACACTCTCAAAATCAAACCATTCACAAAGTCAGGGTGATCAATCAAAGGTCCAGATCCAAGGCACATGGTAGTCCAGGTCAACGCTCCAGCACCTTGCCTGGAAAAGTCAAACGAACCATGCTAATGGGCCAGAATTACTTGGGCTGCACCCCTCTAGTTTGCTTTCTTTTTAACTTTTTTTTTTTTTTATATTTTCTTCTCTTTTCTTTGTTTTGATTAATTTTTTTTAAATGCTTTAATTTAATATTTTCAAAATATAAAAATAGCATAAAAATCAGAAAAAAAGCAAAAATAATAAATATTTTATTTTAGTGTTAATTTTGTAAATAAATCCCATAATTAATTTAGATTTAATTTTAGGTTGTAATTTAATTCTTTTTTTTTTTACAATAAACCAAAAATAATAAAAATAGATCTTTGACCCCTTTTACCCTTTTTTTTTAATTAATTAAATATTTTATTATAAGTATCATCAACCATTAATTTTGTAAATAAATTTCATAATTAATTTAGTTTTAATTCTAGGTTTTAACTTTAATGCATTTTCTTTAATAAATTAAAAACAATTAGAATTAGAATTAATTATTTGACTTTTAATTAATTTAATTTTCTTTAATGTCATCAAAAAACAAAAAAACATAAAAAAAATAAGTTCTTTCTTTTTTAACTTAATTATTTTAACTTAATCATTTTAATTCCTTTAAAGGGTTCAACGCCCTCGTATCCGATTGTATTCTCTTTTCGCGCGTTTTACTTATTTCTTTGATGTAAATATAATGTACTCGTTCCAAAGCCCTGTAATAGCTATTAGACATTTATTTTCTGCACTTTATTTTAAATCGGGTCTGGATTAATTTGGCGTTGTAGACCCGCGCCTTTGTAATAGCGTAGGACATTTATCTTTTCCGCACTTTAAATTCCCGCACCTTTAACTGTTAAACAATAACATGAAAGAATGAATGCTCAAAAATAAAATCAAAACGTAGATCACCAATGCATGATAAGACAAATAATAAACTGAAAATGACACGCAATTCACACACCACCCCTAGGGTATGCTTCACTGTTGCCTTGCCCCTCGAAAGGTGATCGTCGAGTAGAGGATGTCTTAGTAAGTCCTCATGATCCGGGAACCTGGCATGAGGGTAGCTTCTAAGGTGTCTTCCCATTGCTCTGGTGATCACCATGTCCCGAACCTCGAATTGACCCGAACACCTCCAACGGTGGTGCTACCTACCTCTCAATGGTGGGATGGAACTACTTTAAAGGACATCTACACAGACGAATTCCTTAGGGTAGGTAGATTCTCATAGATACTTGCTCATCTCAAAAACAAACAAAATACTTTTCACACCTACACTTTCTAAAAGTTTTCAAACAAATTTTTCATACACTCTTGAGGACAGATACAAGAGTTACTTAGAGATTTTTCAAACGAAACTTTTTTAAAACCCACTCACCTTGAAAAGCAAACAAACATTTTGAAAACACAATGAGCAGGTATCTAAGAGCCCATGGATAACCATGGATAGAAAGGGTGCTAACACCTTCCCTTTCTATAATCTACCTCCCGAACCGAGAGCAATCTCTATAAGGAATTTTTCTGTGCTTTTGTCCTTTCCATTTGGAGAAAATAAAAGACGATGGCGACTCTTGCTTACCGCGACATTTTGCGAAACCAGCTAAAAACAGTCAGTTCCAGATCCACCGATCACAGAACTGGCGACTCTGTTGGGGACACTTATAAAGTGAGGTGTACCTTAGGACTAAGATCACTGTGTTTTCAATTGCTTTGATTTGTTTGCTTTAAATTGTGGGACTGTCTTGGGAGTTCTATAGATCCTAACCCGGATCTGGGGATACCTTCTTAGAAAGTAGCAACAAGGCTGTGAGGGAACTATGCGGGGTATACCGACATGGTTGAAGCAGTCTGCTACGTTGATGTGGCACTTTGGTGTGTACCGGTAACCCTTGAGTCAATCAAGGAGAGTACGGGGCCTCCGCGTGGTGCCGTGAAGCATCAACAGACCTTAGGAACCTTAATTGAACCTTCTTGGCCTCTTTAGGGTAGTGAGATAACTACTTTGGTGTACTCCGAAGTCGGTTGATACTCGATACTACACTCAATTGAGGGTTGTTTTCTTGGGATATTTTGATCGCCAGTCAGTGGCTAAATCGAAACGATGAACAATGAAAGCAATCCAATGATATTGAGATCCTTAGAACCCGGTTACTTTGATAGGACAGGTTTGAGCCCACCAACTTCAAGAGGGTAATACCCAGACCCCATGCTGGCCTAAACTCTAAGGGCTTGTCTTGTGTGACTTGTGTGCCCTACATGTTTGCCTTTGTAAATATTTGTGGTGTGCTTAATCATAGCATCATAACATCATACATCATCATATGCATCCACTAACCATTTCAGGGGTTCGAATCTTCATCTTTGTTCTTGTTTTGTAGGACATGGAAACTATCCGCAGAAAGACAATTCAGATCAACCTTATAAGGGTCCCTCCTCAGCTCAAGGAGCTTACATCCAGGATTCTCGAGAACTTGTCATTCAGTGAAAGGCATGGTAGACTCATCAGCCTGGTCAATACCAATATTGAGGAAGAGATGGTAAAGGTCCTTTTCCAATTCTTTGACCCTCTGCATCACTGTTTTACTTTCCCGGATTATCAGCTGGTGCCTACTCTAGAAGAGTTTTCCCAGCTTTTGAAGATTCCCATTCTCAATCAACTACCCTACAACGGTACGGAAAGGGAACCAAAACTTGAAGAAGTGGCTAAAGCATTATGCCTACAACCATCTGACATCAAGGGGCATTGGGAAGCCAGAAATGGTATCAAAGGATTCTTGGCAAAGTTTATGTTTGAGAAGGCCCAAGAGTGTTGGAATTCCCTTGACCTACAAGCCTTTGAAGAAGTTGTAGCCCTCCTTGTCTATGGGTTGGTGTTGTTCCCTAAACCAGATCAGCTTATAGATATCAGTGCTGTCAAGGTCTTCATGTCCAGGAATCCTATACCTACGTTGCTGGGGGACATCCTTCACTCATGTTACACTCGAACCATGAGAAAAAGGGGTGTTCTTATGTGCTGCACTCCCCTCCTGGGAAGGTGGTTTATTTCGCACCTTCCACAATCAGTTTTGAAGAACGAGCGAGGTTTGAGGTGGTCACAACGGTTGATGACTCTTACACATGCAGATATACATTGGTGTTCTCGGTCCAGAGAGGATGTCACTATCATTGATCGTTGTGGGGAGTACCCTAATGTTCCTTTACTTGGAATCAGAGGAGGTATTACTTACAACCCGTGCCTGGCTTGGAGACAGTTTGGTTATGCTCGGAAAGATGGCCCTCATGAGATGTTAATTCCTGACATAGTTTTTGACTTCGACAAGGATACGCAAGGACTTCGCCAGAAATTTATCAAAGCTTGGAGGATGCCCAGCAAAATAGACAGCAAGACCCTGGGGCACAGGAATTCCATCCCATTGGAGCCTTATCTCAAGTGGGTACGAGCCCGCTCCCAGAAGCTGTTGATGCCATATCCTCATGTTCTCCCCGTGATCAAAGAGCCAGACTTGGAAGGAGAGGTGTCCTACACCATTCAACATCCTGACATGCCCACGTCCTGGGAAGAGATGCAGAAGAGTTGGATCCTTCTTAAGGAAGAACGGGATTCTCTGGAAACTAATCTACATGCCAGTGAGAAAAAGGTCCTGGAGCTCACCCGCTTGCTGCACGAGGAGAGGAATCTCAATACCTATATTGCTCCGAAGAGGATGCGTAGTGTCTTTTGGGACTGATCTGCTTTGTAATGTTTGCCTATGAGGCTTTAATGTACTGAACAATTATTTTCTTAATAATAACGTGTGTTCCTTTTGGTCTACAACAAAGTTGAATTTTCGAACTCTTGAATGCATTGCATAAACACATATCATTCATCATATGCATCACAGGTACTCTTCTTTTCAGGCTGCTGACTGTTCTTCGCTGTTTATTTCAGCATCATGAACCCTGAATCATCAACCGAGGCATCTATCAAGGCTCTTCAGGCGCAGAACGCCCAATTTCAAGAGCTGATCAAGGGTCTGGCTCAGGGTCAACAAGAGTTGAAGACCATGCTTCTGAAGAAGAATAAGAAGAAGAGGAGGACTGTGCTATTTAACACTGGGCGCAGACTCGGGAACACCTTGCAAAATGAGGCTGAGAGGACTACTCCATCTGTGGGGGAAGGTAGTCACCAAGAAAGAGAGGTCCCTACTCCTGTGGTCTCTGACACCGAGACAGACTTCAATGATGAACAGTACCCTCCTGCTGACGACCAGTACAAGCAGCTGGAGGACAGATTAAAAGCTATGGAAGTTCAGCGTGTTCCTGGACTGGATTTCGGAGACTTGGGGTTATCTACTGGGGTGGTAATTCCACACAAGTTCAAGGCACCTGCCTTTGTAAAGTATGACGGGGCTTCCTGTCCCAAGATGCACCTCCGTTCTTATGTAAGGAAGATCCAGCCTTACACAGCAGACAAGAACTTATGGATCCACTTCTTCCAGGAGAGTCTTTCAGGGACTCACCTCGAATGGTTCTATCAGCTGGATGGAATCAACATTCGTAACTGGGAGGATCTGGCCACTGCTTTTTACAAGCAGTATCAATATAATTCCGACCTCGCTCCTACGCGTACCCAGCTCCAGGGTATGTCGCTAGGGTCGGGTGAAGGTTTTAAGGAGTACGCCCAGAAGTGGAGGGATCTGGCTGGCAGGGTGCAGCCACCGTTGACGGACCGGGAGCTGGTGGATATGTTTTTGGGGACTCTATCTGGTCCATTTTTCAATCATCTCATTGGTAATTCCTCTGCTGGGTTTACTGATCTGATCCTGACTGGTGAGAGGATCGAGGCCGGTATAAAATCGGGGAAGATACAGAAGGTTGCCTCCTCCAATGCTGAAAAGAAACCCTTCAAAAAGGAGGCTAGTGCTGTATATAGCTCCCGGAGACCAGAGCGACCTGAGCGCCGCCAATCTGTCAGTGCGGTAATGATTGCCAAGCCTGCTGCCGCTCCTTGGCCGACCAATCCTCAAAGGGCTGAGAGACCCCGGAGAGAGTTTACCCGCTTGAGCATGACCTTATCACAGATCCTGCCGCAGTTGCTATCCACCAATTTAGTGACTGTCAGAGAGGCTCCGAAGTTTCCCAATACTACATCTCCTAAGTACAATCTGAATGCTCATTGTGCTTATCATTCTGATAGCCCGGGGCATAGTACAGATGACTGTTGGACCCTAAAGAATAAGGTTCAGGACCTTATTGACGCAAAGGAGATACAGTTTGAGGCGCCCGAGAGGCCGAATGTTGTAACCGCTCCCATGCCCCAGCATGGAGTGAATGCTGTTGAGGAGGATTTGTATGTAGCTTCGGTGGATGATGTTGCTACTCCACTGCTGACGGTCAAGAGGAACCTGTTGCTAGCCGGTTTATTTCCGGGATGTAGCAAAGGTTGCCCTCTATGTGTTGCTTCCCCTACTGGTTGTTCTTTGCTGAAGTCAGGCGTCCAAAACATGATGGATAGTAGAGAGATTTTGTTCAGAAAAACTGCTGTTCCTGCTGCTCCTGTTGAAGAAGTTTCAATTGTTACCATCTTCAACAACCCTTCCAAGGCTCCTGCAAAGAAGCCTATCCAAATTTTGCCGGTTCACAAGATTGCTCCCATCACCATTACTGTTCCGGGGCCCATCCCCTACAAGTCTGATAAGGCTGTCCCATGGCACTATGGGGCAGATGTTTACGTTCTGGGTGTGAAACAAGAGTTCAACATTGATGCTGGTGTCTCCAACATCACTGGGCCTGCTAAGGTCACTCGTAGTGGAAGACTGTTCTCGCCAGACATTGCTCCTCCGGTAATTCATAGGCCTTTGGTCTTCACACCCGCCAGTGTGCCTGTTTCTCCCCCTGACCAAGTATCCACCCCTGCTGCCGAGTCATCTGATACTCGGGGCAAGGGGATTGCTGCTGATGTGCCTGCCCGGACGGAGGCACCGAAGACCATTGTTGAGGCTTCCAGGCAGGAAATGGAAGAAATCCTCAAGATAATAAAGAAAAGTGATTTCAACGTCGTGGAACAGCTGGGGCACACCCCCTCCAAAATCTCCATGTTGTCACTACTGCTGTGTTCAGAGGCCCATGCCAAGGCTCTGATTGCTTTCTTAAAGACAGCCCACGTACCCCAAGAGACGTCTGCTGACCAGTTCACCGACTGTGTGGCCAACCTAACCGCTGATAATGGCCTGGGTTTCTCTGATGCCGATCTGACAGCAAAAGGGAAGAACCATAATGATGCCCTGCATGTCTCCATTGAATGCAGAGGCACTACTCTTGCTCATGTGCTGGTTGACACTGGTTCTTCATTAAACGTGCTGCCCAAAAAGGCTCTGGATAGGCTGGACTGTGAGGGTCTAGAGCTCAAACCAAGTAACATTGTTGTCCGGGCCTTTGACGGGTCCAAAAGAATGGTACATGGGGAGGTGGACATCCCAATCAGGGTTGGGTCACAGGTCTTCGATTCAAAATTCTATGTGATGGACATCCGTCCATCCTATTCTTGTTTGCTGGGTCGCCCGTGGATCCACAAGGCTGGAGCTGTGACCTCCACATTGCATCAGAAGCTCAAATACCCGGTTAGGGGGAAGATTGTAACAGTGCAAGGGGAAGAGGAATACATGGTCAGCCACCTCAACTCCTTCAGGTACGTGGAAATGGATGGGGAGTTCATTGAGACCCCCTTTCAACATTTTGAGGAGGTGCCACAAACTTTGGCAGCAGCAGAAGCAGTGGTTGAAGAGGTTTCTCCTTTGAAGATGGCCTCCTTAAAGGACGCCCGGACTGTGATCGAAAGAGGTGAATGTGCAAACTGGGGCGAGCTCCCTGATCTTACTCCTAAGACAAACAAGTTTGGGCTGGGTTTCACTACGGAGGCTCAGAAGGCTGTGCGCAAGGCAAGAATTGGAAGACCTCCTGTGCTCATCACCTACTCAGGAGTGAATGCTATTGGAGAGGAAGACGAAGTGGAGGGGTCAGAGTTCGATAGCTGGATCTACCCGACGATTGTTGGTGGATTGACCAATTGGACTGCTAAAGACTTTACACCCATAACTTTTGTTCCCCAGTAATGAACTTCTTTGTTTTGGATTTGTAATAAACAATAATTTGAAACTGTATGGCCCGGTGTCTTACCCGGGGCACCTTGGTCTTATTTATGAGGGCTTTTGTTTGTCACTGTCATATATCATAAATAAAAGCATTGGACGTTTTTCACATTTCAAATTTTGCGCTCCTTTTCTTTCCTTTCTTTACATATTGCAAAACAGCTGTATTTACACACACTCACTCATACAGGTTTCAATCCACTCTGGATCTCACTGGTAACGACTCTGCTACTGCCAATTATGACTTCGAAAATCCGATCAACTTAGCCGAAGACGAAGGTGAAGATGATTGCGAAGTACCTGGCAAGCTTGCAAGACTGTTACTTCAAGAGGAAAGGGCAATTCAACCCCATGAAGAGCCAGTGGAAACAATAAACTTGGGTACTGAGGCAGACAGGAAAGAGGTAAAGATTGGTGCCAACCTAGAGCTCAGCGTGAAGCAACGGTTGACTCAAATGCTGCATGATTATATAGAGATCTTTGCCTGGTCCTACGAAGACATGCCCGGGTTGGATACCGACATTGTGGTCCATCACTTGCCAACTAAGGAAGATTGCCCTCCGGTTAAGCAAAAGGTCCGCCGTATGCGTCCAGAGATGTCTGAGAAGATTAAAGCCGAGGTTATGAAGCAGTTTGATGCCGGATTTCTTGCAGTGACTTCTTACCCTCAGTGGGTTGCTAATGTGGTGCCGGTACCAAAGAAGGACGGTAAGGTCAGAATGTGTATCGATTACAGGGATCTGAACAGGGCCAGCCCCAAGGACGACTTCCCTCTACCTCACATTGATGTCCTTGTTGATAATACAGCTCAGCATAAGGTGTTCTCTTTCATGGATGGCTTTTCAGGCTACAATCAGATCAAGATGGCTCCTGAAGACATGGAAAAAACTACATTTGTTACTCAGTGGGGCACCTTCTGCTACAAGGTCATGCCTTTTGGACTAAAGAACGCTGGGGCAACCTACCAACGTGCCATGGTTGCTTTATTTCATGATATGATCCATCATGAGATAGAAGTGTATGTTGACGACATGATCGCAAGGTCTCAGACTGAGGAAGAACACCTTGATCATCTGCAGAAACTGTTTGACCGTCTGAAATTGTACAAGCTGAGGTTGAACCCGAACAAGTGCACCTTCGGGGTAAGATCTGGGAAGTTGCTAGGCTTCGTCGTAAGTGATAAGGGTATTCAAGTGGACCCTGCCAAGGTTAAAGCTATTCAAGAGATGCTAGTTCCTAGAACAGAGAAGGAAGTTAGAGGCATTTTAGGACGCCTGAACTACATTGCTCGATTCATCTCCCACCTGACTGCTACCTGTGAGCCAATCTTCAAACTGCTGAAGAAAGATCAGGTAGTACGTTGGAATGATGAATGTCAGGCTGCTTTTGACAGAATCAAAGAGTATCTCCAAGAACCACCCATCCTTATGCCACCGGTTGAAGGGAGGCCTCTGATACTTTACCTGACAGTACTTGATAACTCAATGGGGTGTGTGCTGGGGCAGCATGACGAGTCTGGCCGAAAAGAGCATGCCATTTATTACCTTAGCAAAAAGTTTACCGACTGTGAGACCCGATACTCACTGCTTGAGAAAACTTGCTGCGCTTTGGTATGGGCTGCTCGCCGGCTGAGACAGTATATGCTGACTCACACTACTTTGTTGATCTCAAAGATGGATCCTATAAAGTACATATTCGAAAAGCCTGCTCTGTCTGGGAGAATTGCAAGATGGCAAATGATCTTGACGGAATACGACATTCAGTACACGACCCAGAAAGCCATCAAGGGAAGTGTATTGGCAGACCACTTGGCACATCAGGCCGTAGATGACTATCAGTCAATGAACTTCGAGTTTCTGGATGAAAGCATCATGATAGTGACTGATTGTGAAGTACCTGGACCGGATGAAGGACCTGAGGAAGGATCCCGATGGTCTATGCACTTTGACAGAGCCTCCAATGCTTTGGGTAATGGTATCGGTGCTGTAATTATATCCCCTCAAGGCACTCATACTCCACTCACTGCCCGGCTATGTTTCAACTGCACCAACAACATGGCGGAGTATGAGGCGTGCATCATGGGACTCAAAGCTGCAATTGACTTAAGGATCAAGTTTCTGAGTGTCTTCGGAGATTCCGCTCTCGTGATCAACCAGATCAAAGGCGAGTGGGATACGAAACATCCGAATCTTATTCCTTACAAAGAATGTGTGTTGACAATGATCCCCCATTTCACAGAGATAACCTTTGAACATTTCCCGAGAGAGGAGAATCAGTTAGCGGACGCGTTAGCTACAATGTCTTCTATGTTCAAAGTCAAGTGGGACAATGAGGCTCCCCGGGTCATCATCTGGAAATTGGACGAACCGGCATACTGTTGTGATCTCGAGACTGAGTTGGTGACTGAGAAGCCTTGGTACCATGAGGTGCAGAGATATCTGGAAACTCAGGAATACCCTGAAGGTGCCTCTATCAATGATAAGAAATTCCTGAGAAGGTTCGCGGCAAAGTTCTTCCTCAGCAACGGCATCTTGTACAAGCAAAACCATGATTCAACCTTACTGCGTTGTGTGGATAAGACTGAAGCAGAAAGGATCATGGAAGAGCTGCATGAAGGGACCTTTGGTACACATTCCAGTGGGCACACTATGGCGAAGAAGATCCTTCGGGCAGGATATTACTGGTCCACAATGGAAGCTGACTGCTACCAACATTCCAGGACATGCCATAAGTGTCAGATTTATGCAGACAAGGTGCATGTTCCTCCAGTTCCCCTGAATGTTCTGACCGCACCTTGGCCTTTTGCAATGTGGGGCATTGACATGATTGGTGAGATCAGACCTACGACATCTAACGGGCATCGCTTCATCCTTGTAGCGATTGATTACTTTACAAAATGGGTCGAAGCAGCATCCTATGCTACGGTAACCAAGACTGTTGTGGCACGGTTCATTCGGCATAACCTGATCTGTCGATACGGCGTCCCTGAGAGAATTATTACAGATAACGGTACCAATCTGAATAACAAGATGATCACTGAGCTCTGCGAGCAGTTCAAGATACAGCACCACAATTCTTCTCCTTACAGACCGAAGATGAATGGGGCTGTAGAAGCAGCAAATAAAAATATCAAGAAAATCGTGCAGAAGATGACAGTGACTTATAAAGATTGGCACGAGATGTTACCGTTTGCTCTACATGGGTACCGTACCTCAGCTAGGACGTCAACCGGGGCAACTCCTTTCTCTTTGGTTTACGGCATGGAGGCAGTCTTGCCAATCGAAGTGCAGATACCCTCTCTCCGGATAATGAAGGATGCAAATCTGAACGAAGATGATTGGATCTGGACACGACTTGATCAGCTAAACCTCATTGATGAAAAGAGACTTGCTGCTATCTGTCATGGTCAGACGTATCAGAAACGGATGATCAGGGCATTTAACAAAAAGGTCAGACCACAAGAATATCAAGTTGGGGATCTGGTAATCAAGAGAATCATCCTTCCTCAGAATGATCCAAGGGGCAAATGGACCCCTACGTACGAAGGGCCATTTGTGGTTAAACATGTGTTCTCAGGAGGAGCCATGATTCTAACCAACATGGATGGTGACGACCTTCCTCACCCCGCCAATGCAGACATAGTAAAAAGATACTACGCATAAAAAGACCCGCTAGGCTGACATGCCTAGGCAAAAATTAGGGCTTCCCGTCGAACCAAAAGGGTTCGGGCAAAATGAAGGGATGAAATGAAAAAAATCTGTACACCCGGCAAGTCGAAAACCTGAAAAGGCGGCTTGGGCAAAAATGGGTATCCCGGTGGACTGAAAACCCGAAAGGGCGGTCCAGGCAAAAATTAGGGATAAAAGCGTAATACTATGTCTCATTGATCACTTTGCATCCAGAATCCGGTATCTACATCAAGTTCAGACGGTATCGATCAGTAAGCTTCATCTTCGTTTAGGTCATCAAGTGATGAGACGCTCGGAGATATAACGACAATAGCAGAGTTGAAACCCAGTGGGATTATTCATTTCACACAGCTGTTATATTTTCTTTTGTACAAAATTTGTATAAACTCTTTTGTTCGGCGGCGTTCTCTTACTAGGACGTCAGCCTCTTGTACACAAAACGCCTATTTTCGGGCCATTCAAAAATCAATACAAATATATTGTTCAGTTAAAAGTGCCAAATGCTTTTCTTTTTCTGTTTTGTTTTGTGAAGAACGTCCAAGGTTCAATTTGTGATATATGCATTGACAATAATTTGCTAGCTCATAAATATTTGCATACGAAACAAAGGATTAATTACAGGTAACATTAGAAACAGGGGCACTAAAGAGTTGTCTAAGCAATCTAATTGTTCTATCCTCCAAGGTACCAAGGTAGGTTCAGCTAAAGAACATAACCAGATATCCTAACTCCCTAGAGAGTGAGCCAGCAAGTCGGTGCACTCTTCTCCAAGCAAAATTATCAACTTAAGGAAAGTTGAGTATCCCCCAGCAGATCTCAACATTCCCCAGCAGTACATGCATTCTTAACAAGCATCCCCGGCAGTCTTGGTCTAAAGATTGTTCCCCGGCGGTACATCAAACGTTCAGTGGTGTCACTTCCCCCGATACATCTCAAAACTTCCCTAGGAGAATCCAATCCAGTTTCCCCAAGAAGTTGGAATCCATCTCCCCAAGCAGTAAGCTTATCCCCAGTAGATTCTGGAAGCTTATCCTCGCAAAGACACGAACGCGTCGTCCGGCTTTATTTAAAGAGTTATTTCCTTAACAGGATATAACTGGGTTATCCTCAGCCAAAAGCCACGGAAAGAGCGTCCTCGACGGAGTCTTCTTATCCCCAGCGAAGTCCATTAACACTTCCAATATAACGATGGTATCCACAGCAAGTTATCATCAACACTCAACAAAGTATCTCTCTCCCCACAGATTATCGCTTCCCAGCAAGATCGTCAGGGTACCTTTCTTCCCGCAGAGTTATCCATTCGCCAAGTCTATTCCCCAACGGAGTCATCTCCTCCTACCGGTATTCTTGCAGCTATCATCCCCAGCGGAAGCGAAATCTATTCTTCAAACATCAGCCCAGGATATGACTTCCCGGCACCCGTCAAGGATTTACTTTCCTAGACGAAAACATACATTCCTAAACATCACATACATCATTAAAGCATGCATAGACGCATCATACAAATCTCATTTATGTTGAGAACATCATTGCTTGGTCCATATCATGCATTGCCTATGACTGACCTTTATCTTTCAGGAAGGATTCAGCTAAATTCTCAATCATATTTCAAGACCTAGACCGGTTCAGTTAATCGACTCCAAAGATTTCTTATCCAGTCCAAGGCCTTCTCTAGTCCAGCTAAATCGACTCCCAACAGATTTTTCTGATGAAGACTCAGTAGAAGTTATCTCAGGTTTTTCTCAAACGCCCGCTTTTGAGATTATAATTTCCTTTGGTTCTCTCCCGACGTTGTGGAGATGATAATTCCATTCCAGGTTTTTCTCAGACGCCCGCTTTTGAGATTATAATTTCCTATGGTTCTCTCCTGACGTTGTGAAGATGATAATTCCATTCCAGGTTTTTCTCAAACGCCCGCTTTTGAGATTATAATTTCCTTTGGTTCTCTCCCGACGTTGTGGAGGTGATAATTCCATTTCAGGTTTTTCTCGAACGTCCGCTTTTGAGATTATAATTTCCTATGGTTCTCTCCCAACGTTGTGGAGACGATAATTCATTTCAGGTTTTTCTCAAACGTCCGCTTTTGAGATTATAATTGCCTATGGTTTTCTTCCCGATCCTGCGAAGATGGTAATTCCCACCAAGATTTTCTCAACGAGCGTTGTTGAAGTTAAAGTCACCCAAGGTTCTCTCACTGCTCATGCTGAGGTAGCAACCACCCCTGTTTCATTCATCACCTTTTGAAGATCCAGACTCAGCTCCTGTAACCAGTCAGGACACATCCATACCAAGCATCTTAAAACCAGCTCCTGCAACATGTCAGGTACTCATTTTTCTTTTGCAGGTATACAAGTTCTCGCTAAGGAATCTCTTATGCGATCAACGTCCAGATGGCATCTATAAGCCCATCATCCTACTCGTCAATCTCTAAATGGCACCTATAAGCCCATTCCCATCATCGCATTGCTACTATGTGAGCGCAAATTTCTGGGCACTCTAGTGTTCAATCACCTTCTACCCTCGGATTACGAAAGGCACGTCAGCCAATCTGCATCCTCAGGTCTAAGAAGATTGAACAAGGGCAACTGTTGTACCCCAAAATTTGCCCTCCCATATTCTTCAAGATTTGCCAAGTCAAGCTTCAAATTTCCCCAAGGGTTGCACAGTGCAAGGGCCTCCTAAGCAGGCAAAATTAGGGTTTTGGTTCTGATCAAGAAAATGAAGTTTCCAAGGGCCCAATCAAGTCCCACATGCCTACAAATATGGTCAAACATCCTCTTATCAAGTTTCAAGACTTTCAGCACAAAATTGCACAGTCAAAACCCTAATTGCACTACAGTCAACTGTAGGGGTAAACTGGTCATTTGACAGTCAAAAGTTCAAATTTTTGGTCAACATATCATTTTGAAGCCACAAACATCATTTGATCAATGCTTGATCATGATTCTCAAAGCTTGGCTCAAAAATCATCAAGATGCAAAAGTTTCCTTATTTGGACAGCTGAAAAAGTCAACTGAAATTGACCAGGGGATAACTTTCACATGGATTATCAGAAAAATTCCATCCAAAGCTCATTTTGAAGAGAAAGACATTTCCTACAACTCATATTCATACTTCAAGTCCAAGAAATGCTCTCACAAAAAGTTATCAATTTCAACATTATAGGTCATTTTCAAAAGTCAACAAAAAGGGACTTTAAGTCAAAGGCCATAACTTGATATTGGTAAATCAAAATGACATGGGACCAAGGACATTGGTTAGAGGACTCAAAAACCTTTCCAAAATATCCAAGAACATGAGCAAAGTTTAAAAATTGAGCAAGTTATGCATTGGAGAAGTTGGGAAATTTTTGTGAAATGGCCAAAATCATTTATCCTTGAAATCTCATTTTTGACACAAGGGGCCCACTTTTTCCACTTGAATTAACTTGGCCATGCCTCCCACGTGTCCCACCTTTTATTTCATATTTTTTAATTAATTATTTCATTTTTAATTGATTTTATTGGATTTAATTAAGTTTAAATCTTTTAAAATCAAGAAAAAATCAAAAAGTTTGATTAAATGAAATATTTGGCCTTAACTAGCCTTGAAACATCATTAAGCCTATACCATTTTCGTGCTAAGGCTCAAATAAGGCAAGAATTCAAAATAAGGCAAAAAATGGAAAGTGTGATAATGGTGGTTTATGCCAAAATCCTAAACATCAATGCAAGGCATTATTGGCCATAACTATCATCCAAACACATTGCCTAGAGTATATACAAGTGATACACAACAAGATTGGAGAAGAGCTGCGCCCCAAGACTGAAAACAAAAACTCATATTTTGGCCATATTTTTGAATTCTGAAAACTCACTTAGAGATCGATTCAAGCCTCAAAACCTATCTCATTAGCTTCCTCAAGCATTATAGGACGTATCCCAATCAAGAACTCTCATCAAAACGCCCAGAATTGGTATAATGAAGTCAAACTGTTGCAAATAAAATTCATGATCGTGCATACTAATTCATGCGTTCTTTACAAGTTTTAATATATGATTTACATTCTTTATACTATTCTGAAGCTAACCCATGCGTTTGATTTGATTATTATGCATTATAAACGATTTCACCATTGCCAAGTTTTAGGTTTTGCAGAGTTTTGAATTAGGGGTTTTAAGATACAGCAAAATCAGAACACCACAGTGCCATGGTTGTGATCAGCGCATCTGGACGAAGAAGAGGCCACCATCGTGCCTAATTTATAGAGCCCCTAGGGCTAGTCGTTATTTTCTGGTATACTATCTTAGGCAACGCATGAAAAACCGTTGCCATGCTTTATTTGTTTTTTTCAGGAAAATAATACATGAAGAAGATGATACCGTGGCGAATGGTGATAGGCTGATTCAAAAATTCGCGCGCTAGAGCCCACTGACCATTGTTTATTTTATATTATTTGTTTGTTGTTTAAATTACAGATAGCGCGTCTAGAACAACTGGCAAAGCATGTGTGTGTTAACGTCCAAGACCTGGGTTCGAGCCCCAGGTCTTCAGTATTCTCAATATATTTTTTCAATTGATCTTCCCATACAGGTTCCATGCTGAAGCACACGATACACTCTCAAAATCAAACCATTCACAAAGTCAGGGTGATCAAATCAAAGGTCCAGATCCAAGGCACATGGTAGTCCAGGTCAACGCTCCAGCACCTTGCCTGGAAAAGTCAAACGAACCATGCTAATGGGCCAGAATTACTTGGGCTGCACCCCTCTAGTTTGCTTTCTTTTTAACTTTTTTTTTTATATTTTCTTCTCTTTTCTTTGTTTTGATTAATTTTTTTTAAATGCTTTAATTTAATATTTTCAAAATATAAAAATACCATAAAAATCAGAAAAAAAGCAAAAATAATAAATATTTTATTTTAGTGTTAATTTTGTAAATAAATCCCATAATTAATTTAGATTTAATTTTAGGTTGTAATTTAATTCTTTTTTTTTACAATAAACCAAAAATAATAAAAATAGATCTTTGACCCCTTTTACCCTTTTTTTTAATTAATTAAATATTTTATTATAAGTAT
Organism: Vicia faba; assembly: GCA_948472305.1. Taxonomy (NCBI): domain Eukaryota; kingdom Viridiplantae; phylum Streptophyta; class Magnoliopsida; order Fabales; family Fabaceae; genus Vicia; species Vicia faba. The sequence continues at coordinate 936,768,742 of OX451736.1, forward strand.
CATCAACCATTAATTTTGTAAATAAATTTCATAATTAATTTAGTTTTAATTCTAGGTTTTAACTTTAATGCATTTTCTTTAATAAATTAAAAACAATTAGAATTAGAATTAATTATTTGACTTTTAATTAATTTAATTTTCTTTAATGTCATCAAAAAACAAAAAAACATAAAAAAAAATAAGTTCTTTCTTTTTTAACTTAATTATTTTAACTTAATCATTTTAATTCCTTTAAAGGGTTCAACGCCCTCGTATCCGATTGTATTCTCTTTTCGCGCGTTTTACTTATTTCTTTGATGTAAATATAATGTACTTGTTCCAAAGCCCTGTAATAGCTATTAGACATTTATTTTCTGCACTTTATTTTAAATCGGGTCTGGATTAATTTGGCGTTGTAGACCCGCGCCTTTGTAATAGCGTAGGACCTTTATCTTTTCCGCACTTTAAATTCCCGCACCTTTAACTGTTAAACAATAACATGAAAGAATGAATGCTCAAAAATAAAATCAAAAAGTAGATCACCAATGCATGATAAGACAAATAATAAACTGAAAATGACACGCAATTCACACACCACCCCTAGGGTACGCTTCACTGTTGCCTTGCCCCTCGAAAGGTGATCGTCGAGTAGAGGATGTCTTAGTAAGTCCTCATGATCCGAGAACCTGGCATGAGGGTAGCTTCTAAGGTGTCTTCCCATTGCTCTGGTGATCACCATGTCCCGAACCTCGAATTGACCCGAACACCTCCAACGGTGGTGCTACCTACCTCTCAATGGTGGGATGGCACTACTTTAAAGGACATCTACACAGACGAATTCCTTAGGGTAGGTAGATTCTCATAGATACTTGCTCATCTCAAAAACAAACAAAATACTTTTCACACCTACACTTTCTAAAAGTTTTCAAACAAATTTTTCATACACTCTTGAGGACAGATACAAGAGTTACTTAGAGATTTTTCAAACGAAACTTTTTTAAAACCCACTCACCTTGAAAAGCAAACAAACATTTTGAAAACACAATGAGCAGGTATCTAAGAGCCCATGGATAACCATGGATAGAAAGGGTGCTAACACCTTCCCTTTCTATAATCTACCTCCCGAACCGAGAGCAATCTCTATAAGGAATTTTTCTGTGCTTTTGTCCTTTCCATTTGGAGAAAATAAAAGACGGTGGCGACTCTTGCTTACCGCGACATTTCGCGAAACCAACTAAAAACAGTCAGTTCCAGATCCACCGATCACACATCCTGCATAAGGACTGACCATTTCAAAGACAAGAGGGTTTCACCTTTGCTCTGTTTTGTAGGACATCATGATGCCTATGCGAAGGAATACTATCTGGTTCAACTTTGTTCACCCACCTGAGTTGCTTGAAGAGTTGGTTAGCAGGATTCCAAATACCACTTCCTTCATCCAGAGGCATGGTTCTCTTCTCAGTTTGGTCACTGCAAAGCGGGATCAACAGTTGATGAGTGTCCTGACCCAGTTCTATGACCCTCTGTACCAGTGTTTCACCTTTCAAGACTTCCAGCTGGTTCCTACCCTGGAAGAGGTCTCTGATTTGCTTGGCATCCCTATCTTGGATCAGACTCCTTACACTGGTTGGGAAAAGACCCTCAGGCTTGAGGAGGTTGCTGTAGCTCTTCCTTTGACCCATCAAGAAGTAATGGATAACTGGGTGACTAGAAGCGGGGTTAAGGGTTTCTTGTCCAAGTTTCTGGTTGGTAAAGCTAACAGTTTCTGGAATGACTTGGACTTTAGGGCATATGAAGACATCCTAGCTCTCTTAATCTATGGGCTAGTCTTGTTTCCTAATCCTGACAACTTCATCAATGTCACTGCCATAAGGATCTTTATGTCTCAGAACCCTGTGCCCACTCTCTTGGGTGACATCCTGCAACAACTTTATGCTCGTACTACCCGAAGACGAGGAACTCTATGGTGTTGTATCCCTTTGTTGGTGAGGTGGTTTATTTCGCACCTCCCTAAGTTCGTGCTGAAGAACCAAGAAGGAAGAGGTTGGGCTCATAGGTTAATGTCTCTCATTGATAAAGACATCATTTGGACTTTCAGAGGTTTGGATGAGATAGCTGTTATTGATCGCTGTGGGGAATACCCTAACGTTCCTTTGATTGGTACTCAAGGAGGGATCTCCTACAATCCATGTCTAGTGCTCCGTCAGTTTGGAAGAGCCAGAAGAGCAGGGCCTCATGAGATGTTGGTGCCTCACATCAGTTTTGAGTTTCAGGTAGATAGTGACGAGCTGCGTCGTAGGTTCATCAAGGCTTGGGACAAAGTTCATAAAGCTGACCCACAAGAGTTGGAGCCAAAGACTTCTCTACCTATGGAAGCCTACTACAAATGGGTTCGCATCCGTGCTCAGAAGTTAGGTATGCCATACGAAGCTGTCAGACCCATCATTCTTGAGTATCCTGACAAAGATGGGGTTCCTCCAACTGTCCTCCCTCCTCAGATACCTACTGATTATGAGACATTAAAGAGGTCTTGGTCGCAACTGCGAGAAGAACGGGATTCGTATCGGGAAAAGTTCAATGAGCAGGAATTGAAGATCCAGAAGCTGACAAAGCAGTTGGAGAATGAGCGAGCTCTGAATGATTACATCCGTACTGAGAAGAGGAGACCATGGGATCAATAAGGAGCTCCGGATGTTCTTTTACAGTTTTATTTCCCTTTGTATTTCCCTTTCATGTAACGCCTAAGGGCAATCTGTTGAACAATTTAAAGTTTCAAAGTTGAATCTAATGAAGTGTGTTCCTTTTGTTTACAAAGTTGATTCCCGATTGTCTTTGAAAACATAACTCATACGCATTCCATTCATCATATGCATAACAAGTTTTCTTCTTTTCAGGTTGCTTACTGTTCTTCGCTGTTTATTTCAGCATCATGAACCCTGACTCATCATCAACCGAGATGTCTATCAAGGCCCTTCAGGCGCAGAATGCGCAATTTCAGGAATTGATCATGGGTTTGGCTCAAGGCCAAGAAGAGCTGAAGGCTTTACTCTTGAAGAAGGAGAAGAAGAAGAAGATAACTGTTCTTTTCAACTCGGGCCGAAGGTTTGGCAACACTCTGCAGAATGAAGAGGCTGGTTCTTCTATAGGCAAGAGCAGTCCCCAAGGGGGAAAAGGTCCTAGTCCGGTAGTCTCTGACAACGAGACTGACTTTAATGAGGAACAGTATCCTCCTGCTAAAGACCAGTATAAGCAGTTGGAAGACAGACTGAATGCTATGGAGATCCAACAAGTGCCTGGGCTGGATTTCGAAGACTTGGGCTTATCTACAGGTGTGATTATTCCTTACAAGTTTAAGGCACCATCTTTCACCAAGTATGACGGGGCGTCTTGTCCCAAGCTACACCTCAGATCTTATGTGCGGAAGATTCAGCCGTACTCAGTGGACAAGAACTTGTGGATCCACTTCTTCCAGGAGAGTCTTTCAGGGACTCATCTCGAATGGTTCTATCAGCTGGATGGGACCAAGGTTCGTAACTGGGAGGAGTTGGCTACTGCTTTTTACAAGCAGTATCAATACAATGCCGACCTTGCCCCTACACGTACCCAACTCCAAGGTATGTCGCTAGGGTCAAGCGAAGGTTTCAAAGAGTATGCACAGAAGTGGAGGGATCTGGCTGGCAGGGTGCAGCCTCCATTAACAGATCGTGAGCTGGTGGATATGTTCTTGGGGACCCTATCTGGGCCATTTTTCAATCATCTTATCGGTAACTCATCTGCAGGGTTCACTGATCTTATTCTGACTGGAGAGAGAATAGAGGCTGGAATGAAGTCCGGCAAAATTCAGAAGGGTGCATCGTCAAATTCAGAGAAGAAGCCCTTTAAAAAGGAGGCCAATGCTGTATATGGGTCTAGAAGACAAGAGAAACCTGAACGCCGCCAATCTGTCAACGCGGTGATGATTGCTAAGCCTGCTGCCGCTCCTCGGCAAACCAATCCTCAAAGGGGTGAAAGACCCAGAAGAGAGTTTACCCGTCTAAGCATGACTCTATCACAAATCTTGCCGCAGTTGCTGTCCACTAATCTAGTGACTGTTAGAGAGGCCCCGAAGGTTGTAAATACCGCTTCTCCCAAGTACAATCCAAATGCCCGCTGTGCTTATCACTCCGATAGCCCGGGGCATTCCACTGATGACTGCTGGGCTTTAAGGAACAAGGTGCAAGACCTTATTGACGCGAAAGAGATACAATTTGAAGCGCCTGAGAGGCCGAATGTGGTGACTGCTCCTATGCCCCAGCATGGAGTGAATGCCGTTGATGAAGATGTATATTCCGTTTCTGTGAATGATGTAGCTACTCCCTTGATGACTGTTAAGAGGAACCTATTGCTGGCCGGTTTATTTCCGGGTTGTAGTGAAGGTTTCCTTTTCTGTGCTGTTTCCCTTTCTGGTTGTCCTTTGCTGAAGTTGGGCATTCAAAGCCTGATGGACATCAAAGAGATTCTGTTCAAGAACACTGCTGTTCAGTTTGTTCCGGTGGAAGAAGTTTCTGTTGTTACAATCTTTAATAATCCGATCAAGGCTCTCCCAAGGAAGCTGGTTAAAATCATGACTGTCGCACCCATTGTGATTACTGTTCCGGGGCCTCTCCCCTACGAATCCGATAAGGCTGTCCCCTGGCACTATGGGGCAGACGTGTATGTACATGGAATAAAGCAAGAATTCAACACTGGCACCAGCATCAGCAATATCACTGGTCCAGCAAAAGTTACCCGCAGTGGCAGGCTCTTCTCGCCTGACATTGCACCACCAACTATTCAAAGACCCCTCACTATAACACCTGCAAGTGTACCTGTTCCCAGTTCTGATCAAGTTGTTTCCCCTGCTGCCGAGTCATCTAATGCTCGGGGCAATGGGATTGAAGATGAGCCTGCCCCGATGGAGGCACCAAAATCTGTGAATGCTGAGGCCTCCCAATAAGAGATGGAGGAAATTCTGAAAATAATCAAGAAGAGTGACTTTAATGTTGTTGAGCAGCTGGGGCATACACCCTCCAAAATCTCTATGCTCTCCTTACTATTGTGCTCAGAGGCCCATGCTAAGGCCTTGATTTCATTTCTCAAGACGGCCCATGTGCCACAGGAGACATCTGCTGTCCAGTTTACTGATTGCGTAGCCAATTTGACAGCCGACAATGGTTTGGGTTTCTCGGATGCCGACCTTACTGCTAAGGGAAAGGACCACAACGACGCCCTGCATGTCTCTATTGAATGCAGGGGCACTACTCTTGCGCACGTGTTGGTGGACACTGGTTCTCCCCTAAATGTGCTACCCAAGAAGGCTTTAGACCGGCTGGATTGTGAAGGCCTGGAGCTGAAACCTAGCAATATCATCGTCAGAGCCTTTGACGGTTCTAAAAGGATGGTTCACGGAGAGGTAGACATTCCTATTCGTGTGGGTTCTCAAGTATTCGACTCAACTTTCTATGTGATGGATATCCGTCCATCATATTCTTGTCTACTGGGTCGACCTTGGATCCACAAAGCTGGGGCAGTGACCTCTACCCTACACCAGAAGCTCAAGTACCCCGTCAGAGGGAAGATTGTCATTGTGCAGGGAGAGGAGGAGTATATGGTGAGCCATTTGAATTCCTTCAGGTATATTGAGATGGACGGGGAGTTTACTGAAACCCCCTTTCAGCATTTCGAAGAGGTACCTCCAACATTGGCAGCAGCGGAAACAGTGGTCGAAGAGGATGTTCCTTTGAAGATGGCTTCCTTGAAGGATGCCCGGGCTGTAATAAAGAAAGGTGAATGTGCTAACTGGGGCAGGCTCCCTGATTTTACACCTAAAACTGACAAGTTTGGACTGGGTTTTACTGCAGAGGGTCAGAAGGCTATGCGCAAGGCAAAGACTAGAAGACCTCCTGTGCTCATTACCAATCCAGGAGTGAATGCTATTGAGGATGAAGATGAAGTGGGAGAGTCAGAGTTCGATAGCTGGATCTACCCGACGGCTGATGGCGGATTGACCAATTGGATTGCTAAAGATCATACTCCTGTTACTTTTGTTACGCAGTAATAAACTCCTTTGTTTTGTTATTTGTAATAAACAATTAAAACTCTATGGCCCGGTGTCTTACCCGGGGCACCGTGGCTTCATTTGTGAGGGTATATTAAATTGTCATTTCATATATCATGAATAAAGATCTTGGACGTTTTCTCGCATTTCAAATCTTATGCTCCTTTTCTTTCTTTCCTTTCTTTATATATTGCAAAACAGCTGTATTTACACACACTCACTCATACAGGTTTCAATCCACTCTGGATCTCACTAGTAACGACTCTGCTACTGCCAGTTATGACTTTGAAAATCCGATCAACTTAGCCGAAGACGAAGGTGAAGATGATTGCGAAGTGCCTGGCGAGCTTGCAAGACTGTTACTCCAGGAAGAGAGGGCAATTCAACCACATGAAGAGCCGGTGGAAACAATAAATCTGGGTACTGAGACGAACATAAAGGAGGTTAAGATTGGTGCCAACCTAGAGCTCAGCGTGAAGAAACGGTTGACTCAGATGTTACATGATTATGTGGAGATCTTTGCCTGGTCCTACGAAGACATGCCCGGGTTGGATACTGACATTGTGGTCCATCATTTGCCTACCAAGGAAGACTGCCCTCCGGTCATGCAAAAGGTCCGCCGTATGCGTCCAGAGATGTCTGAGAAGATCAAAGCCGAGGTTATGAAACAGTTTGACGCCGGGTTCCTTGCAGTGACTTCTTACCCTCAGTGGGTTGCTAATGTGGTGCCGGTACCTAAGAAAGATGGAAAGGTCAGAATGTGTGTCGACTACAGGGATCTGAACAGGGCCAGCCCCAAAGATGACTTCCCTCTACCTCACATTAATGTCCTGGTTGACAATACTGCTCAGCATAAGGTGTTCTCTTTCATGGATGGTTTTTCAGGTTACAATCAGATCAGGATGGCACCTGAAGACATGGAAAAAACTACCTTTGTTACTCAGTGGGGCACCTTCTGCTACAAGGTCATGCCTTTTGGACTGAAAAATGCTGGGGCAACCTACCAACGTGCCATGGTTGCCTTATTTCATGACATGATCAATCATGAGATAGAAGTGTATGTTGACGACATGATCGTAAGGTCCCAGACTGAGGAAGAACACCTAGATCATCTGCAGAAATTGTTTGACCGACTGAAGTTGTACAAGCTGAGGTTGAACCCGAACAAGTGCACCTTCGGGGTTAGATCTGGAAAGTTGCTAGGCTTCGTCGTAAGTGACAAGGGTATTCAAGTGGACCCTACCAAGGTTAAAGCCATTCAAGAGATGCCAGTTCCTAAGACAGAGAAAGAGGTCAGAGGCTTTCTAGGACGCCTGAATTACATTGCTCGATTCATCTCGCATCTGACTGCCACCTATGAACCAATCTTCAAGCTGCTGAAGAAAGATCAGGTAGTACGTTGGAATGATGAATGTCAGGCTGCTTTTGACAGAATCAAAGAGTATCTCCAAGAACCACCCATCCTTATGCCACCGGTTGAGGGGAGACCTCTGATACTATACCTAACGGTACTTGATAACTCAATGGGGTATGTACTGGGGCAGCATGACGAGTCTGGCCGAAAAGAGCATGCCATTTATTACCTTAGCAAAAAGTTTACCGACTGTGAGACCCGATACTCACTGCTTGAGAAAACTTGCTGCGCTTTGGTATGGGCTGCTCGCCGGCTGAGGCAGTATATGCTGACTCATACCACCTTGCTGATCTCAAAGATGGATCCTATAAAGTACATATTTGAAAAGCCTGCTCTGTCCGGGAGAATAGCAAGATGGCAAATGATCTTGACAGAATATGACATTCAGTACACGACCCAGAAAGCCATCAAAGGAAGTGTATTGGCAGACCACTTGGCACATCAGGCAGTAGACGACTATCAGTCAATGAATTTCGAGTTCCCGGACGAGGGCATCATGATAGTGACTGATTGTGAAGTACCTGGACCGGATGAAGGACCTGAGGAAGGATCCCGATGGTCTATGCACTTTGACGGAGCCTCCAACGCTTTGGGTAACGGTATCGGCGCTATGATCATATCCCCTCAAGGCACTCATACTCCACTCACTGCCCGACTATGTTTCAACTGCACCAACAACATGGCAGAGTATGAGGCATGCATCATGGGTCTCCAAGCTGCGATCGACTTAAGGATCAAGTTTCTGAGTGTCTTCGGAGATTCCGCTCTCGTGATCAATCAGATCAAAGGAGAGTGGGATACGAAACATCCGAATCTTATTCCTTACAGAGAATGTGTGTTGTCATTGATCCCCCACTTCACAGAGATAACCTTTGAACACTTTCCGAGAGAGGAGAATTAGCTGGCGGACGCGTTAGCTACAATGTCTTCTATGTTCAAGGTCAAATGGGACAATGAGGCTCCCCAGGTCACTATCTGGAAACTAGACGAACTGGCATACTGTTGTGATCTCGAGACTGAATTGGTGACTGAGAAGCCTTGGTACCATGAGGTGAAGAGATATTTGGAAGCTCAGGAATACCCTGAAGGGGCATCCGTCAATGATAAGAAGTTTCTGAGAAGGTTCGCAGCGAAGTTCTTCATTAGCAACGACATCCTGTACAAGCGAAACCATGATTCGACCTTACTACGTTGTGTGGATAAAACTGAAGCAGAAAGGATCATGGAAGAGCTACACGAAGGGACATTCGGAACACATTCCAGTGGACACACTATGGCGAAGAAAATCCTTCGGGCAGGGTATTTCTGGTCCACAATGGAAGCCGACTGTTACCAACACTCTCGGACATGCCATAAATGCCAGATTTATGCTGACAAGGTGCATGTTCCTCCAGTTCCTCTGAATGTCTTGACAGTACCTTGGCCGTTTGCAATGTGGGGTATAGACATGATCGGTGAGATTAAACCAACGGCATCCAATGGGCATCGCTTCATCCTGGTGGCAATTGATTACTTTACAAAGTGGGTTGAAGCAGCTTCCTACGCCACAGTAACCAAGAACGTTGTGGCACGGTTCATCCGGCATAATCTGATTTGTCGATACGGTGTCCCGGAAAGAATCATTACAGACAACGGTACCAATCTCAATAACAAGATGATCACTGAGCTCTACGAGCAGTTTAAGATACAACACCACAACTCTTCTCCTTACAGACCGAAGATGAATGGGGCTGTAGAAGCAGCAAATAGGAACATTAAGAAAATCGTGCAGAAGATGACAGTGACTTATAAAGATTGGCATGAGATGTTACCGTTCGCTCTACATGGGTACCGTACCTCAGCCAGGACGTCAACCGGGGCAACAACTTTCTCCTTGGTCTACGGTATGGAGGCAGTCTTACCGATCGAAGTGCAAATACCCTCTCTCCGGATAATGAAGGATGCAGATCTGAACGAAGATGATTGGATCCAGACACGACTTGATCAGCTAAACCTTATTGACGAAAAGAGACTTGCTGTATTTGTCATGGTCAGACGTATCAGAAACGAATGATCAGGGCATTTAACAAAAAGGTCAGACCACAAGAATATCAAGTTGGGGATCTGGTAATCAAGCAAATCATCCTTCCTCAGAGTGATCCAAGGGGCAAATGGACCCCCACGTACGAAGGGCCATTTGTGGTTAAACATGTGTTCTCAGGAGGAGCCATGATTCTAACCAACATGGATGGTGACGACCTTCCTCACCCCGCCAATGCAGACATAGTAAAAAGATACTACGCATAAAAAAGACCCGCTAGGTTGACATACCTAGGCAAAAATTAGGGCTTCCCGGCGAACCAAAAGGGTTCGGGCAAAATGAAGGGATGAAATAAAAAAATCTGTACACCCGGCAAGTCGAAAACCTGAAAAGGCGGCTTGGGCAAAAATGGGTATCCCGGTGGACTGAAAACCCGAAAGGGCGGTCCAGGCAAAAGTTAGGGATAAAGCGTAATACTATGTCTCATTGGATCACTTTGCATCCAGAATCCGGTATCAGCATCAAATTCAGACGGCATCGATCAATCAGCTTCATCCTCGACTAGGTCGTCAAGTGATGAGATACTCGAAGATATAAAGGCAATAGCAGAGTTGAAACCCAGTGGGATCATTCTATTCACACAGCTGTTTATTTTCCTTTGTATAAATTTGTATAAACTATTTTGTTCGGTGGCGTTCTCTTACTAGGACGTCAACCTCTTGTACATAAAACACCTATTTTACAAGCAAATTCAAAAATCAATACAAAAAATCACTTTTCAGCTCAAATTGCCTTTTGTTTTTTCCTTTTTCTGTTTTGTTTTGTGAAGAACGTCCAAGGTTCAATTTGTGATATATGCATTGACAATAATTTGCTAACTCATGAATATTTGCATACGAAACAAAGGATTAATTACAGGTAACATTAGAAACAGGGGAAATAAAGAGTTGTCTAAGCAATCTAATTGTTCTGTCCTCCAAGGTATCAAGGTAGGTTCAGCTGAAGAACATAACCAATATGCCTTAATTCCCCAGAGAGTGAGTCAGCAAGTCAAAACACTCTCCCCAAGCAAAGCTATATTATCAGCCTTAAGGAAGTTGGGTATCCTCCAGCAGATCTCAACATTCCCCAACACGATATACAGACATTCTTAACAAGCATCCCCGGCAGCCTTGACCTAAAGATTGTTCCCCGGCGGCATATCAAACATTAAATGGAGTCACTTCCCCAATATAGTTCAAATTTTCCCCAGGAGAATCCAATCCAGTTTCCCCAGGAAAGTTGGAGTCATCTCCCCAGCAGTAAGCTTATCCCCAGTAGATTCTGGAAGCTTATCCCTCGCAGAGCATGAACGCGTCTCCCGGCTTTATTCAAAGAGTTATTTCCATACCAGGATATAACTGGGTTATCCTCAGCCAAAAGCCACGGAAAGATCATCATCGACGAAGTCTTCTTATCCTCAGCGAAGTCTATTAACACTTCCAACGTAACAACGGTATCCCCAGCGGAGTTATCCTCAACATCTCAGCAAAATACCTCTCTCCCCACAGAGTATTGTTCCCCAGCAAGATCGCTAGAGTAATTTTCTCCCCGCAGAGTGTTCCATTCACCAAGTTTATTCCCCAATGGAGTTATCTTCTCCTACCGGTATGCTTGCAACTATCATCCCCAGCGGAAGCAAAGATCTATTCTTCAACATCAGCCCAGAATATGACTTCCCGGCACCCCGTCAAGGATTTACTTTCCTAGACGAAAACATACGTTCATAAAACATACATATTACATACATTATAGCATGCATATACGCATCATATCTTACAAATTTTATTTATGTTGAGAACATCATCGCTTGATTCATATCATGCCTTGCATATGACTGACCTTTACCTTTCAGGAAAGACCCAGTTAAATTCTCAAGCTATATTTCAAGACCTAGACCGGTTCAGTTAAATCGACCCTAAGATTTTCCTAATTCTTATCCAGTCAAAGGCCTTCTCTGGTTCAGTCAGATCGACCCTAAGATCTCCCTGATTCTTATCCAGTTGAAGACTCTAAGACCTAGCCTGGTTCAGTTAAATCGACCCTAAGATTTTCCTGATTCTTATCCAGTCAAAGGCCTTCTCTGGTTCAGTCAGATCGACCCTAAGATCTCCCTGATTCTTATCCAGTTGAAGATTTCAAGACCTTGACCGGTTCAGTTAAATTGACCCTAAGATTTTCCTGATTCTTATCCAGTCAAAGGCCTTCTCTGGTTCAGTCAGATCGACCCTAAGATCTCCCTGATTCTTATCCAGTTGAAGATTCCAAGACCTTGACCGGTTCAGTTAAATCGACCCTAAGATTTTCCTGATTCTTATCCAGTCAAAGGCCTTCTCTGGTTCAGTCAGATCGACCCTAAGATCTCCCTGATTCTTATCCAGTTGAAGATTCCAAGACCTTGTCCGGTTCAGTTAAATCGACCCTAAGATTTTCCTGATTCTTATCCAGTCAAAGGCCTTCTCTGGTTCAGTCAGATCGACCCTAAGATCTCCCTGACTCTTATCCCAGTTGAAGTCACCCATGATTCTCTCAGCTTTACTGTTGAGGTTGAAGTCGCCCAAGATTCTCTCAGCGTTCCTGTTGAGGTAGTAATCGCCCAAGGTTCTCTCAGCGTTCCTGTTGAGGTAGTAATCGCCCCAGATTCTCTCATCGTTACTGTTGAGGTAGTAATCGTCCAAGGTTCTCTTAGCGTTCCTGTTGAGGTATTAATCGCCCCAGATTCTCTCATCGTTACTGTTGAGGTGGTAATCGTCCAAGGTTCTCTCACCGTCCCGTTGAGGTAGTAACCATCCCTGGTTCATTCATCACCGTTTGAAGCTCCAGACCCGACTCCTGTAACCAGTCAGGGCACGACTATACAAAGAGTTTGAAGACCAGCTCATGTAACAGGCCAAGTACTCATTTTCTTTTTCAGGTACGCAAGTTCTCGCTAAGGAATCTCTTATGCGATCGACATCCAGATGGCATCTATAAGCCCATCCACCTTCCATCACCTCTCAACATGGCATCTATAAGCCCATCTTCCTATCCATCAATCTCCAAATGGCATCAATAAGCCCATTCCCATCATCACACTACTATGTGAGCGCAAATTTCTGGGCACTCTAGTGTTCAATCATCTTCCACCTTCGGATTACGAAAGGCACGTCAGCCAATCTACATCCTCAGGTCTAAGAAGATTGAACAGGGGCAACTGTTGTACCCCAAAATTTGCCCTCCCATATTCTTCAAGAATTGCAAAGAACATGCTTCAAAATCTCCCCAAGGGTTGCAAAGTTCAAAGGCCTCCTAACAGTAAAAAATTAGGGTTTTGGGTCTGGCAAAGAAATGGAAGTTTTCAAGGGTCCAATCAAGTCCCACATGCCTACAGACATGTCAAGCATCCTTATGCCAAGTTTCAAGACTTACAGCACAAAATTGCACAGTAAAAAACCCTAATTGCCCTACAGTCAACTGCAGGGGCAAAATGGTCATTTTGACAGTCAAAAGTTCAAATTTTTGCTCAACATCTTATTTTGAAGCCACAAACATCATTTGATCAATTCTTGATCATGATTCTCAAGGCATGGCTCAAAAAGTCTCAAGATGCAAAAGTTTCCATATTTGGACAGTTGAAAAAGTCAACTGTAACTTGACCAAGGCATAACTTCCACATGGTTTATCAGAAAAATTCCATCCAAAGCTCATTTTGAAGAGAAAGACATTTCCTACAACTCCTCTTCACACTTCAAGTCCAAGAAATGCTCTCACAAAAAGTTATCAATCTCAACATTATAGGTCATTTTCAAAAGTAAACAAAAAGGCACTTTAAGTCAAAGATCATAACTTGAAATTGGTAAATAAAAATGACATGGGACCAAAGGAATTGGTTAGAGGACTTCAAGACCTTTCCAAAATGTCCAAGAACATGATCAAATCTTAAACATTGAGCAAGATATGCCTTGTGGAAGTTGGGAAATTTTTGGGAATTTTGAAAAGTCAACTTTGCTTCAAATGCCTCAAAATTGCTAATGGGCCACATTTTCTTCCAAGAATCATCATCCAAAGACTATGCACGACCATTTGGACCAAAGGGGATTTATTTCATCATTTTTTATTATTTATTTGAATTTTTATCAACATTAATTCATTTAGTTAAATAAAATATGAAAAAAATACAAAAGCATGTATTCTAAATCTTTTTATGCAGCTAATAGGTCTAATAAAACCTAAGGATTTCGTGCATGCCCAAAGGAGAAAGATTCCATGCAAATTGGCTAGGTTTCATGATAAAAAGATTTGAAAAGATTATGCAAAATCATAAAAAATCAAAAGCATTGATTCCATGGATATTGGACTTGTTTTGTTGACCTAAAACATTCCATATACATATACAAATGCAAACCTAATCAGAACAACCTTGAAGCTGCGCAAAAAAAACTCAGACACACTTTGCAATTTTTTATGAAAAAGTCAAAACTGAAAACTGCATTAGAAGACGATTCAAAGATTCTAACCAATTCCAAAAGCTTTCTGAGGCATCAAGGAACCTAACTGCATCCTTTTCCAGTCCCCACGCATCAAGAATTGGTATATAGAACTCAAAATTCCTCATACTTTATGCATAATCGTATTTGAATTTCTGGGCATTTTCCATACATTTTGATTGTTGTTTTATACTACATGGACCTTCTGAGTCTATTGATATGGTTCAATTGAGTTTTCGTGCCTTATATGGGAATCCACCATTGGAGCTCGCTAGGTTTTCAAAACTGTGAAATTAGGGCTTTGCGTTTGGAGAAAAATTGGCCAACAAGACTTGGACCACTGAACTCACGACCTTCGTACGAATTCATTGCACATATCGCGCTCAATTTATGAGCAACGATGGCCTAATCGCTATTATCCTGTTCTTCATTTAGTGGGGGTTTAAAACCCCCGCTATCCATCTGTTTTTTTTTCAGGCAAAGCAAACGAGTGGAGAAGAAGATGAGGTGTAAGCCAGCGGTTGGTACGTTTGAATTTCGCGCGAAATACACCACTAATCATTGTTTTATGTTATATTCTTTATTTTCTATATTATATACAACGTGTTCAAATGGCACAGTTGGTGGAGAAGAGCATTGGCAAGCCTTGGGACCTGGGTTCGATTCCCAGGTCCCCCATATGTCTTTCTATTTTTTCTTGTAATGTGATCAGGTACTCAACATGTCCAGATGACCACCAAACACGCAGCGCTGAGGCTTGCCACATGGCCACTGAGATCAATCCAAAAGCCAATGCATGAGTTCCATGGTGCACCTCAGTCCAGGGGTCCACACGTGACCACCAAAAGTCAAAAGAGGCCTCCAATAATTGGGCCTGATTGCTCACAACATAACCTCCAAATTGGGGTCAACACCCCCCATTGGTTTGCTTTTTTTTCATTCTCTTTGTTTTTTTATTTATTTGTTTTATTTATTTTTAGTTTAATTCATAAATTAATTTTTTATAACATAAAAAAAAATAATAAAAAAATCAGAAAGACAAAAATAAAAATATATTTTATTTAATGCTTTTTTTGTAAATAAATTTTAACAATTAAGTTAGTTTTAATTCTAGGTTTAAATTTTAATATTTTTTGTAATAAACTAAAAATGTAGAATTAGGGTTTTATACTTTTATGCTTTTTTCTTTTCTTTTCACCATATTTAATAATTAATTATTTATTTTGTAAATAAATTTGCCATTAAATAATTAGGTTAAAACTAGGTTAAATTTAAACATTTTTTTAATAAATTAAAAATAGTTAGAACTAGGGTTAATTATCTTTTTTAATTTCATTTAATTTTCTTACTAAATTCCATAAATATAAAAAACTCCAAAATAATTTCCTTTTCTCATTTAACTTAATTAATTTATTAATTGTAATTTAATTTCCTTAAAAGGGTCCAACGCCCTCGCATTCGATCATAATTCTATTTCGCGCGCTTATTTTATTTCCTTTTTATAAATTTCATGTAATTATCCAAAAGCCATGTAATAGATTAATTAGGACATTTATCTTTCCGCATTTTATTTTATTTCAAATCGGGTCTTGGATTAATTTGGCGATGTAGACCCGCGCCTTTGTAATAGCTTAGGACCTTTAATTCCGCATCTTTTTAACTGTTAATAATTTGCATGAAAGAATGAATGCCAAAAATAAAAACAAAGCGTAGATCACCAATGCATGACAAGACAAAAATATCTGAAAACGACACACAAATCACACACCACCCCTAGGGTACGCCTCACTGTTGCCTTGCCCCTCGAAAGGTGGTCGTCGAGTAGAGGATGTTTTAGTAAGTCCTCATGTCCATGAACATGGCATGAGGGTAGCTTCTAAGGTGTCTTCCTATTGCTCCGGTGATCACCATGTCCCGAACCCTCGAATTAACCCGAACACCTCCTACGGTGGTGCTACCTACCTCTCAATGGTGGGATGGCACTACTTTAAGTACATTTACACAGACGAATTCCTTAGGATAGGTAGAGAACTCGTAGATACTTGCTCTAATTTCAAAACAAAAATCAAAAACTTCTTTTCACACCGACACCTTTCAAAAAGCTTTCGAAAGTAACTTTTCAAACACTCTTGAGGACTGATACAAGAGTCGAACTGAAATTTTCAAAGAAACCTTTTAAACCCGCAGTTGAAAAGCAAGCAAACAATTTTGAAAACACAAATGAGCAAGTATCTAAGAGCCCATGGATAACCATGGATAGAAAGGGTGTTAATACCTTCCCTTTCTATAAATCTACCTCCCGAACCGAGAACTAATCTCGATAAGGAATTTTTCTGTGCTTTTGTCCTTTCTATTTGGAGAAAATAAAAGACGGTGGCGACTCTTGCTTCCGCGACATTTCGCGAACCAGTGTTAAACAGTCAGTTCCAGATCCACCGATCACAAAAGGGTTCCTAGCCAAGTTTTTGTTGGAGAAGGCTCAAGATTGTTGGGATGCTATAGATTTACAAGTCTTTGAAGAAGTATTGGCTCTTCTCATCTATGGGATGGTACTGTTTCCCAATCCGGACCAACTTATAGATGTGAACACAGTCAAAAAAAATTTATCTCGCAATCCGGTGCCTACTTTACTTGGGGATATCTTGCATTCTCTTCACACTTGCACCATGAAGAGAAGAGGACTTCTTATGTGTTGCACTCCTCTTTTGGCTAGGTTTTTTATTTCGCACCTACCCTGATCTGTTGTGAAGAACGAGCAAGGCTTAAGATGGTCTCAAAGATTATTCTCACTCACACATTCTGATATTTATTGGAGTGCTCGATCTATGGAAGACCTTACTATTATTGACCGTTGTGGGGAATTCCATAATGTACCTCTACTTGGCATTAGGGGAGGTATCACCTACAATCCTTGTTTGGCTTTGCAACAGTTTGGGTATGCTAGGAGGGATGGCCCTCATGATGCACTTGTTCAAGGAATTGCGTTCAACTACGAGAACGATGTCTAAGGTTATCGTCAGAGATTCACACGAGCTTGGGGAATGGTTAACAAGGTTGATAGCAAGACGTTGGGGCATAAGAACTCCATCCCTTTGGAGCCTTATCTCAAGTGGGTGCGAACTCGCACCCAAAACCTCATGATGCCTTATAAAGCCATCTTACCTATCATCACGGAGCCTGCTGTCGAAGGAGATGTTCCATATACTGTCCTTTATCCTAACATGCCTACTTCTCTTGAAGATTTTCAAATAGATTGGATTTAACTAAAGGAAGAGAGAGACACCTTTGAAACCCCGTTCTACGTAAGTGAAAAGAAGGTTTTGGAGCTTACAAGACAGCTTCATGAAGAGAGAAGTTTGAACGCCTACATTGCACCGAAATCGATGCGCTTGACCTTTTTGTCTTAGGAGTTTGTTTTGTACTTATTTCCTCCATTGTAAGCCCAAGAGGCATGTTTGTAATCAGTTTAAACTTATTAATGAAATTAATGTTTGTTCCTTTTGTCTAAACAAATTTAAATCTTCTAAGTCCTTGAAATCATTTGCATACGCATTTTCATGCATCATAACATAAACAAGTTTTTCATAGCAGGTTTCCTTATCTTTCTACTGTTTATTTCAGTAAGATGGATATTGAACAAATAGTGAAGGACTTACAAGGGCAGAATTCCCAGTTCCAAGAGACCTTGCTGACCCTGGCTAAGGGGAAACAAGAGCTGATGACTATGCTAGTAGCCAAGAAGAAAACCAAAAAGAAGGCCTTCATCAACATGGGTAAGAGATTCAAAGGTCCGATTCGTCAGGTACAAATAGTCGAAGAGTCATATGAGGAGGATGAAAATCAAGATGAAGAGGCTAGGAGCTCCCGTGCTAGGGGTGCCAATAATCAAGCTTCTGAAGATGAAGATTACTTTGATGAGCAATATCCTCTGATTGAGGATAAATACAAGCAGTTGGAGGATGGACTAAAGGATGTTGAAATTCAAGCCGTACCTGGTTTAGATTTTAGTGAGTTGGGCTTAATACCTGGGGTCGTCATCCCCCATAAGTTTAAAATACCAGTCTCTGCTAAGTATGACGGGGTTTCCTGCCTGAAACTTCATCTAAGGTCTTACGTGCGCAAGATGCAGCCGCACACTATCGACAAAAAGCTCTGGATCCATTTCTTCTAAGAGAGTCTGGCTGGGACTCAACTAGAATGGTTCTATCAATTGGAGGTTTCCTGCATCCATACATGGGAAGATCTAGCCATTTCTTTTTATCATCAATATCAATACAATGCCGATCTGGCACCAACTAAAGTCCAACTTCAAGGTATGACAATGGGTACCAATGAGGGGTTCAAGGAGTACGCACAAAAATGGAGGGATCTTGCTGGTAGGGTCCAACCACCACTAACTAACAGAGAACTAGTTGACATGTTCATGGGTACATTAACTGGCCCATTTTTCAACTTATTGATTGGTAGTTCTTCGTATGGTTTCACCGAGTTAATTCTAACTGGCAAAAGGGTCGAAAGTGGCATTAAGAGCAGAAAAATTCCCATGACACCTGCTTTTGAATCCAATGCTATAAAGAAGCCTTTCACTGGAAAGAAAGAAACAAATGTTATGTATGGGACAAGGGCCCATACCAAGAAGGATCACAGACCCTCTGTTAATGTTGTGTTAATCTCCAACCCTCCATCTGCTCAAAGACAATCATCCAACAATCAATGATCCGAAGTTCCTCGAAGACAGTTCACAAGGATTAGCATGTCATTGTCCCAAGCCTTGCAACATTTGTTGAATGCTAACTTAGTGACATTGCGTGATCCACCATCCAATCCAAACATTTCATCACCTAAGTATAATCCAAATCCCAAGTGCGCGTATCATTCCAACAGCCCAGGGCATGAAATTGATCAATGTCGGGCTCTGAAGAATAAGATTTAAGACCTGATAGATAATAAAACAATTGAATTTGATCCACCTGCTACTCCAAATGTGATAACCGCACCAATGTTGAACCATGTCAAAGGTGTTAATACAATTGATGATATTAATTTTGTCTCCTCCATTGAAGATTTAACAACCCCATTAACTACTGTAAAGGATAATTTACTGAGGGTCGGAGTGTTCCCTGGCTGTTCTAAAGATTGTATTTGTTGTGGTCAGCAAGTAAATGGGTGCAAGTGGCTGAAGGAAGGCGTGCAACGCCTGATAAATAGCCGCGAGATTCTGTTTGAGAAGATTCCTACCATCAAAATTTTAACTAACAAAGTTGAAGACCTGTCCATAATAACCATTTCCAACAAGCCTCTTAGGATCCACTCAAAGGGTTCTATTAGGATTTCAAAAGAACCAACCATTGCTCCTCTAATAATCACTGCCGCCGGGCCTATTCACTACTCCTCTAATAAAGCATTTCCATGGAACTATGGTGCCGAGGTTTATTATCATGGGATAAAACAAGATTCTTGGAACAATAAAGACAAAGCTGATGTCACTAATATTGCAGGTTCTAGTAAGGTGACAAGAACAGGGAGAATCTTTTCCCCTGATATTTCACCACCCACTACTGCTCCCATCTGCATAACCAAAGACAAGTCTAGTGCTAACCCCAAAGGAAAAGAAAAAAAAGGTGAGCCTGCTGGGATAGAAGCACCTACCAAAGATACTGATGCTGAAGAACCCTTCACTCAAGAGATGGAGGAAATCCTAAAAATCATAAATAAGAGTGACTTCAAAATAGTTGAGCAGCTGGGGCAAACTCCCTCCAAAATTTCCATGCTGTCATTATTACTCTGTTCGGACGTTCATGCCCAGGCTCTAATCAAGTTCTTGAATAAAGCCCATGTACCCTAAGAAACCACAACTAACCAATTCAAGAACTATGTATAAAGTTTAACGGCTGACAATGGATTAGGGTTCTCCGATGCTGATTTAACTCATATGGGAAGAAACCACAACAAAGCCTTGCATATCTCTATTGAATGCAAGGGAACCACCCTAGCTCATGTCTTAGTTGATATTGGCTCATCTTTAAATGTGTTACCTAAAGGTGATTTGGACCGGCTAGATTGTGAAGGACTGGTTTTGAAGCCAAGCGATGTTGTCGTAAGGGATTTCGATGGGTCTAAGAGAATGGTTCATGGAGAGGTGGATCTCCCAATTAAAGTTGGCTCACAGATTTTCAGCTCTACCTTTTATATAATGGACATACGTCCCGCCTATTCTTGCTTGCTTGGGCGCCCTTGGGTCCATGAGGCAGGGGCAGTAACATCCACCCTTCATCAAAAATTGAAATACCCAGTCAAGGGGAAAATCGTTACTGTTTGCGACGAAGAAGAGTTTATGGTGAGCCATCTCAATTCCTTCAAGTATGTGTAAATGGATGGTGAATTCATAGAGACTCCATGCCAGGCCTTCTAAATTGTTCCTCCTATGGTTGCTGCCACCAAAATCTCCTCCAACATATCAAAAGTTGATGAAGTTATACCAAGAATGGTTTCACTTAAGGATGCTCGTGCCGTGGTCGAAGATGGAAGCTGTACTATCTGGGGACAAATTGACATTCCATTTAAAGTAGAAAAATTCGGATTGGGTTTCACCATCAAAGCTCAAAAAGAAGTCAGGCGCGCTCGCATGGGAAAGCCACCTCTCCGCATCGGAAGTCATGAAGTGAATATTATGGAAGACTCTGATGATGAATGCACTTTTGAAGAATGGGTCTACCCTACTGCCGGAGGAAAGCTCAACAACTGGCATGCAAAGGATTTCACCCCCATCTACTTAATTGAGGAGTAATTATTGCTTACTGTTTTCTGTTAATTTAAGAACTTTTGTCTGTAATCTTAAATTCCAAACAATGACTTTTAAGCCATGTGCCTTGCCTAGGGCACTTTGGTCCATTTTGTTAAGGGTTTTGTTCATGTTCATTTATCATGTGATCATTTAATATAAACCATTTGACTTTTTGCATTCAAACTTTTATGTTTATTGTCTTTCTTTTCCTTTATTACATTTTTTTCAATAGCCATGTACCTTACATGCACACACACACACACTTGCAGATCTTCATCCACTCCGAATCTCATTTCCAACGACTCTACTATTGCCAGTTATGATTTCGAGCATCCAGTCAACCAATCCGAAGACGAAGGCGAGGAATATTGTGAAATACCAGGAGAATTAGCCAGACTTCTAATGCTAGAAGAGAAATCTATTAAACCTCATGAAGAGCCAGTTGAAGTTATCAACTTAGGTACTGAGATAGATAAGAGAGAGGTCAAGATCTACGCCAACCTAAAAGATGGTATCAAGAGCAGATTGGTTCAGATGTTACATGACTATGTTAAAGTGTTTGCTTGGTCGTATGAAGATATGCCAAGATTGGATACCGACATTGTGGTTCATCATCTATCAATGAAGGAAGATTTTCCCCCTGTTAAGCAAAAGGTTCGTCGTATGTGGCCCGACATGTCTGAAAAGATAAAGGCTGAGGTAATGAAGCAATTTGATGTAGGTTTTCTGGCCATCACATCTTATCCTCAATGGGTTGGGAACATGGTCCCCGTGCCAAATAAAGATGGAAAGGTTCACAAGTGTGTAGATTATAGGGATCTGAATAGGGAAAGCCCCAAAGGTGATTTCCCTCTACCCTATATTGACGTCTTGATTGACAACACCGCGCAATATAAAGTCTTCTCCTTCACTGATGGATTTTATGGCTACAACCAAATCAAGATGGCTCCTGAAGACATGGAGAAGACTACTTTTGTTACGTAATAGGGCACCTTCTTCTATAAAGTCATGTCGTTCGGATTAAAGAATGCATGGGCAACATATCAAAGAGTTATGGTAGCTTTATTTCATGATATGATTCATCATGAAATATAAGTCTATGTGGATGATATGATTGCAAGGTCGTAAACCGAATAAGAGCATCTCGATCACCTACACAAGCTATTTGAGAGGTTGAAGAAGTACAAGTTGAGGTTGAACCCTAATAAGTGCACATTCGGATTAAGGTCTGGAAAGATTCTAGGTTTTGTCGTCAGTGGTAAAGGCATCGAAGTTGATCCTGCAAAGGTAAAAGCCATCCAAGAAATGCTCGTTCCCCATTCCGAAAAGGAAGCCAGAGGTTTCTTGGGTCGACTTAACTACATTACCCGCTTCATATCTTATTTAACTACTACTTGTGAACCAATCTTCAAACTCTTGAAGAAAGATCAAGTAGTTAAATGGAACGACGACTGTCAAGCTGCCTTTGACAAGATCAAAGAATATTTGCAAGAACCTCCTATCTTTATGCCTCCAGTGTAAGGAAGACCATTGATCATGTACTTGACTGTGCTAGAGAATTCTATGGGGTGTGTGTTGCGCCAACTCGACGAGTATGACCGAAAAGAGCATGCAATATACTACCTGAGCAAAAAGTTTACCAACTGCGAAACCAGATATTTACTACTCGAGAAAACTTGTTGCACTCTGGAATGGGCTGCTCGCCGGCTAAGACAGTATATGTTGACTCACACCACTTTATTGATTTCTAAGATGGACCTTATCAAGTACATCTTCGAGAAGCCCGCTCTTTCCGGACGGATAGCTAGATGGCAAATAATTCTGACTGAATACAATATTCAATATACAACACAAAAGGCCATCAAAGGAAGTGTATTGGCATATCATTTGGCCCATCAAGCTGTCAACGATTATCAATCTATGAACTTTGACTTCTCGAATGAGAATATCATGTTAGTGACTGACTATGTAAAACATGGACCGTATGACAAATCTGATTAAGGATCCCGATGGATTATGGTTTTGGATGAAGCTTCCAACGCTCTGGGTAATGGAATTGGTGTTGTAATTATTTCTCCTGAGGGTTACCATACTCCTTTCACTGCTAGATTATGCTTCAATTGTACGAATAATATGGCTGAGTACGAGGCGTGCATCTTAGGTTAGGCTTCTATTAACTTAAGGATCAAGCATTTGGACGTATTCGAAGATTCTTCTCTAGTGATCAGTCAAGTCAAAGGAGAATGGGACACTAAGCATCCTAACCTGATTCCTTACAAATAGCTTGTGTTAACTCTAATTCCATACATTGAGGAGATCACCTTTGAACAATTTCCTAGAGAAGAAAATCAGTTGGCTGACGCCTTGGCAAAAATGTATTCCATGTTCAAGGTCAAATGGGACAACGAAGCTCCTATGATTACTATTGAGAGATTTCACGAACCTATGCACTACTTTAAGCTTGACACCGACGCAGAAAAACCATGGTACCATGAGGTGAGGAGATATCTTGAGGCACAAGAATATCCAGAAGGAGTGTCCGTGAATGATAAGAAATTCTTGCGAAGATTTTCAACCAAATTCTTTCTAAGCAACAAAATCTTATACAAGCGCAACCATGATTCTACTCTACTCCGATGTATGGACAAGAAGGAGGCAGAGAAAATTATAGAAGACATGCATGATGGCCTCTTTGGGACCCACTCTAGTAGAAACACTATGGCCAAGAAAATTCTGAGGGCTGGTTACTATTGGTCCATAATGGAAACTGATTTTCATCATCACTCAAGGACTTGCCACAAGGGTCAAATCTATGCTGACAAGGTCCATGTATTTCCTATTCCTCTAAATGTCATGACTGCTCCATGGCCATTTGCAATATGGGGCAATGATATGATTGGAGAAATCAAACCTACTTCCTCAAATGGACACTGTGATACGGTGGCAGAACCAACTGTTGGACGCTGGTTTGTGTTTTGCACTTTTTATTCGCAAAATGTCGTGGTAAGTAAGAGTCGCCACCGACTTTTATTTTATCCAATCGGAAAGGAAAAAAGTATAGAAAAAAAATCATTTTTTGAGATATTCTGAGTACGGGGGGTAGATTATAGAAAGGGAAGGTGTTAGCACCATTTCTATCCATGGTTTTCCATGGGCTCTTAGGTACTTGCTCATATTTTGAAAATTTCTTGTGTATGTGCTTTGTTTTTGAAAATGTTTTTACTTCGTGACAACCCTTGTATCAGTCCTCAAGGGTGTGACGAAGCTTTGAAAGTTTGTTTGGAAAGTGTAAGTGTGAAAAGTTTTGATTTGAGCAAGTACCTACTAGCATCTACTTACTCGAAAAAAGATTGTTTCTATTCTTGTTTCCTTTAGACAGCGCTATCCCACTATTGAGAAATAGGTAGCACCGTCGTTGGATTTGTAAGGGTCAATTCGAAAGGGACGTACGATCACTAAAGCAATATTAGGATGTTTTAGTAAGAACCCTAGAGTCTTAAGATCATATTCAAGGCAACATTTCCGAGGCCATATTTCCGAGGCAACATTCGAATGGGAAATTTGATCTTTTTTAGACAAGAGGGCAACCACTAAGACACCCTATGCTTAATGATCGTTTACCGAAGGCAACCGAAGTGAGAGTATACCATAAGAGTGATATGTGCGAATGATCTGTTTTCAGTTATTTAATCTTTGCACATTAGGGTTTTCTAACTGTGTTAATTTGTCATGCATCCTTGCCATACAATCCTATTAACATACATCTAAAAAACTTAAATATTTGCAGAAATTAAGATGCGAGAAAGTAAATCTACGCTATTACAAGGCTTCGGGGTAGGGGATTAATTACATAGCCAAAAACCCAGGGAAAAAGCGATAAGTAAAAAGCCCTAGATTAAACTATTACAAACCATGAACAATTACAAAAATATTGGCAAAAATAATAAACGCGCGCGATGAATTAAATACGAGACAAATAGGGTTTTGACCCTTGACTATACCTATTAGCGATTAAAAAAATGTTTTTGTCATGTTTTTGTTATTTAAGAAAATAATGAAACAATTAAATTAAAAAGAAAATCCTAAGTTCTAATTAATTTTAAATTAAAGGAAAATACATTAATTTATTCTAAAACCTATTTTTGAATTTTTATGTATTTGAGAAAAAGAGAAAATAAAATTAAATCAAGAGTTTTAACCTAATTTCTATTTGATTTTATTTATGAAAATAAATCACAATTTTCCTAAGTTAAACTAAATTAAATCAAATTTGATAATAGTAAAAAAAACTAATTCTAATTTTTGTGAATTTTTGATTTTATGATTTTTATGAAAACTGATTAATTTGTGAATTAAGAATAAATAAAAGAAATATTAAAAGAATTAAAAATAAATAAATAAAGAAAGATGAGATGGGCCTGTGTATTAGCACACGGGGGTTGGAATCTGAATTCACAAGGCCCAGATAGCTAAGGCCTGCTTGACTTTGCCAGATCTGACGCGTATGCTGGCTTGGGGTACATGGTGGACCTTCAATGGAAAGACATTGGATCTGGCTGGGGAGGCTTTTGATGGTTGGATCTGGATGGCATATGGTGGACATCCTTTTAAGCAGCGTACCTGATCACCTATTGAAAAATAATATGAAACAAATATGGGACCTGGGGATCGGACCCAGGCCCTTATGCATGTCTCCAATACACGCTTGCCAACTGAGCCACGCGTTTCTGTTCTACACATAATGGAAGTAAAATAATATAATCAAAAAACCAATAATGTATTCAAAAACACGCTAAAATTCAAATCACCCAATCATTGAGTGCCACGCATTGTCTTTTTCCTCCCAACCGTCGTTTTAGCCTAAGATACTTTTACCTACCGTTGCCTCGCTGTAGCTACAGACCTGTTCATCTCAAAAATTCTCTACAGGCAATATAAATCAAATTCAAAGGTACCAATCAACTCATCTCATCCTCACGAGTATCACGGTACCAAAATCCAAGCCCAATTTAGCCTATACTGCAAAGCCCTAAACAAGAACACAAAACCCTAGCTATGGCAATATCATGTACATGCGTCAAAAATACAATTAAGTGGTACCAATAGTTTGCAAACTCAATGATGAACAAGAATATATAATCAAAACATGCGTAGGATGAGTAAATCAACGAAATCGAAATTGAGTTTGGAGGCAAACCGTGGTACCTGTAACTTACAATTCCAAGCGTGAAAAGGCTTGCAATTGATTGGGATATGTTCCTGGGATGTCCAACAATCTGTTGGCAATGTTAGAATGGCTTGGATTGGCCTCTAGGATGGAAATTGGATCACCATATTCTCTTGAATTTTTTCAGTTTTGTTCTTGCTCTGCACGACTGTTCAACCCCTATTCTTGCTTTGGATACGTTCAATATATATCATAGAATGCATTAGGGTTGTAAAAACTGATCACATCTTTGGAAGTTTTCAAGATTTGATTTGATTTTCATGGCACATGAAAACTTGCTATATTGAGCCAAATTATGCCTTTCTTGTCCCAATCAGCCTTGATTCGAATTGATCATGATATCCTTGCATTATTTGATTGAGATCCTGTCCAAAAATCAAATGACAACATATCTTTTCCATTATTCATCAATTATTTGATTTAAGTGAAATTTTAATTAACAAAAAATCAAAATAAATTGAAAAGTGAAGCAAATAACATGAGGTTTGATATTTGGGTCGTGGATCATATTATAAGTGAGGTGCAAGTATAAAAAGTTGGGCCCATTTAGCAAAAAATGCAAATTTGAGCACATTTGACTTTTAGCAATTTTGCAAAAATGGTCAACTTGGTCAATGCACAACTTTCTCAATTTTGACCCTAGAGAGGTGTTCTTGGAATTTTTAGATATCTTAGTATGTCCTCTAAGCAAACCTTTTGGTCTCATCTCAATTGAATCTTCCATTTTCATGTATGAAGCTTTGACCCAAAAGGTGATTTTCTTGACTTTCCAAAATGACCTATAATGTCAAAATTCATATATTTTTGTGAGTGCATATTTTGAACTTGGGAACTGAATATTAATTGTAGGGAATTTCATCCTCTTAAAAATGAGCTTTGGATGGGTCATTTCTGATAAAGTATGAGAAAGTTATGCTTGGTCAAAGTTGAGTTGACTTTTCCTACAAAACCCTAATTTAGCAACTTTTGGGTTTTGATGAATTGTGAGCAATCCTTGAGGAATCATGATCAAACCTTGATCAAATGATGGATAATACTTCAAAATGATGATGTTGACCAAAAATCTTGAAGTTTGACTGTATGTGGGCCACAGTTTGCTTTTGACCTAGCACAATTTATTTTCAGGAATTTGAGCAATTGACTGAGCAAACTTCCTCTACAAGGCTTGAAACTTGACATGGATGATCTTGAGAACATATTAGGACCTTGGAAGGAATTTGGGATCCTTTGGACTCAAGCACCTTGATGAAAAATGAAACCCTAATTTGAGTTAGACTGCCTTAGGAGAGAGTTTGTCTGGTCAACTCTTGAACTTCCTTGAGAAATTTAGGGACCTCACATGACATTTGTTGAGAAATATGGGAGGGAAAATTTTGGGGTACAACAGCTGCCCCTGTTCAATCTTCTTAAACCTGAGGATGTAGATTGGCTCGTCTGCCTTTCGTGATCTGAAGGTGGAAGATGATTGAACACTAGAGTGCCCAGAAATTTGCACTCGCATGAACTGATACTTGACTTGCAATATCGGGAATGGTCTTATAGATGTCATTTGGACGTCTCTAGAGAGTTATCGGAGATGGGCTTAAAGATGCCATCCGAAGAAGTTTTGATCGCATAAAAGATTCCTTCGCGAGAACCCGTATACCTGTTGTTGAGGAGGACTTTGTTGGGGAATGCTGGTCTCTGTCTTGAGAGAAATAGAGTTCTAGGAGCTTCAGTTGTCCGTTACTCTTCTGGAGAATAATTCCAGTTTGGGAAGCAGAAGTGAATTGTGTGTTTGGTCGGGGTATATGCTGCACCGCGACTTACTGGGGGAATGTAAAACCCATCATGTTTGATCGGGTCCCGGTCTTACAGTGTTGTGGACTGTTGTCTGGGGATAAGAGAGGAAGAACCCGAATAGTAAGTGTTGTACCCCAAAATTTGCCCTCCCATATTTCTCAAAACATTGCAAGAGAAATCTCCAAGTTCAAAATTGGATCAACATATTTAGGCCAACAAAATTGCTATGGTCACCTCCAAAAAAGTCCCATTCTCACTCTTTCTCTTATATTTTCTTTTTTTATTTAGTTATTTTATTTTATTTAATTAATTTCTAACCAATAAACAAATTTCTTTTTTTATCAAAAAATCACAAAAATATTTTTTATCCAATTAAAATTCAGAATTTTTTTTATTAATAAATACTAATTAATTAATTAGGACATTAATTAGGGAACTTTAATTTGTTTTGTAAATAAATAAAATTAATTAGAATTAATTAGGTTTTAACTTTAGTTTAATTATTCTTATTTTCTTTCTTAAAATAACAAAAACTCCAAAACCATGTCATTAATTATTTTTTTCCATTAATTTATTTAATAATTAATTTAGTATTTATTTTAGGATTTAATTTCTTTCCTTAAAATAAAAATAACAAAAAAACATTTTCTTTTAAAAGGGTCAAAACCCTAAATCTCACATTCGATTCAATTTCACTCGCGCAATTTATTTTTCCTTATTCAATTATTGATGTATCTGCTCCCGGTTTGTAATAATTAATTAGGACCTTTATTTATTTTACCGCTTTATTTTATTTTCAAAGGGTTTCTTTTGGCGATGTAAATACCCGACGCCTTGTAATTTAATTTCCGCATTTTAATTCCGCAAATTATACAACTGTTAGATGTTTTATAATAGGGCTTGCATGACAAGAACGAATGCCTAATTTAAAAGACAGTTAGATCACCCTTAACATGTGCAAAGATAAAAAAACTGAAAACAACACACTCGCACATGCGCACTCTTAGGGTACACTCCACTTGGTTGCCTTCGTACACGGTCATTGAGTATAGGTCGCTTTAGAGGTCGCCCTCTTGTCTAAAAGATCATAGTCGCCTTAAAATGGTTGCCTCGGATATTGTTGCCTCAAACAAATTATCTAAGACATTAGGGTTACCGCTAAGGCGTCCTAACATTGCTTTAGTGACTGTATGTCCCACATTCAAATTGACCCTCAAACTCCAACGACGGTGCTACCTACTCACTAATAGTGGGATAGCATTGTCTAAAGGAAATTAGCATAGAATGATTCCTTTTTCGAGTAGGTAGATTAGCACTTAGATACTTGCTCTTTCAAAACAATTTTTTTTCACACTTACACTCCTTTTCGAACAAAGTTTTTAAAACACTTCATTACACTCTTGAGGACAGAAGTAAGAGTTAAATCGAAGTTTTAAAACAAAAACTTTTTCAAACCCACAAGCACAAAGAAAACAATTTTGAAAACAATTGAGCAAGTACCTAAGAGCCCGTAGATGACTACAGATAGAAAGGGTGCTAATACCTTCCCTTTCTATAAATCTACCCCCTGTACTCAGAAATATCTCGAAAAAGGAATTTTTCTTTGATTTTTTCCTTTCCTTGTTGGATAAAATAAAATTCGGTGGCGACTCTTGCTTACCACGACATTTTGTGAAAACAAACGCAAAACACAAACCAGCATTCCAAAAAACAGTCAGTTCTTCCCACCGTATCACAGAACTAGCGACTCTGCCGGGGAGAGTTATAAGTGGGGTGTACCTTAGGAATAGTTCATAATGTTTTCAATTGCTTGATTTTTATGCTTTATCTTTGTGGGTTTGAATCGGAGTTACTATAGATCCTAACCCGGATCTGGGGGATATCCTTTAGGTAAGTAGCAATAGACTGTGAGGGAACTGTACGACGTAGACCGATACGGTTGAAGCAGTAGCTATGTTGGTGTGGCACTTTAGTTTGTACCGATATCCCTTGTGGCGCAACAAGGAGAATATAGGTTTGCTAAGGGGTCATTAAACACCAACTAAGCTTAGAACCTATAATTGACCAACTTGGCCATAGGACAGTAGCAGTATGCTACACTCATTGAGACCAAACTCTCGCGATGATTTCGGCCGCAAGAAAAGGTTGCTAAACTGGAATTATGACCGATCGAGGGTGGTCAGTGATATTTAGATCATCTAGAACCCAGATACTATTTCTAGGACAGGTTGAACCAACTAAACTGAAAGAGGGTAGTGCCTAAACTCCTTGCCAGCCTGAAATCTAAGGGCTATCTGTGTGACTTGTTTTCCCTTACCATGTTTGATATCTGTGAATACTTGTGGTGTGTTTCTATCATGACATCATGCATCATGACATTGCATGCATATTGCATTGGACTAACCATTTAAAAGACCAATGAGATTCATCTTTGTTCTATTTTGTAGGTCATGGCATCTATACGTAGAAACACTATTCGGATCAGCTTTGTACAGATTCCCACTCAGCTTAGAGATTTGGTTGCAAAGGTTCAAGATACTTCCTCCTTTATCAGAAGACATGGGCACCTCCTCAGTCTAGTCACCTCCAAGATGGATGAATAAATGATGAGTGTCTTAGTCCAGTTCTTTGATCCATTGTACCACTGCTTCACTTTTCCGGACTACCAGTTGGTCCCTACCTTGGAAGAGTTCTCTGATCAACTTGGTATCTCCATTCTAGAGAAGACGCCGTTTACAGGTGTGGAGGTAGCCCTTAAGCCGGAAGAGATTGCTTCAGCCCTACACCTGACAAAGGCTGAGGTAATGTCTAATTGGGAATCTCAGAGTGGGACAAAAGGCATCTTAGCTAAATTCTTGGTTAATCAGGCTAATCAGTTCTGGGACAGTTTAGACTTTCAGGCGTTCAAAGACATCCTGGCACTTCTTATTTATGGTCTGGTTCTGTTTCCAAACTCAGATTCCTTTGTTGACGTGAATACGGTGAAGATTTTCATGTCCCATAATCCAGTGCCCACTATCTTGGGTGATATTCTGCATACCCTATATGCCCGTACTGCTCGGAAACGGGGAACCCTTATGTGCTGTGCACCATTGCTGGCGAGGTGGTTTATTTCTCACCTCCCCAAATCAGTTTTGAAGAACAAGGAAGGCATGGGTTGGGCCTACAGAATTTTGTCCCTGGCTCACACGGACATCATTTGGACTACTAAAGACATGGAAGACATAGCTATTATTGATCGCTGTAGGGAATACCCCAATGTTCCACTACTAGGAATCAATGGAGGGATCACCTATAATCCTTGTTTGGCCTTACGCCAATTTGGGTGAGCTAGGAGGGACGGACCTCATGAGTTGCTACTTCTGAGCATTGTCTTTGACTTTCAAGGGGATAGTGATGAGCATCGCTGCAGGTTTATACGAGCTTGGAACAGGGTACACAGGTCTGATCCGCACGAGCTAGGCGTGAAGACTTCTCTTCCAATGGAACCATATCTCCGGTGGGTTCGTACACTTGCTCAGAAGCTAGGGATGCCCTACGAAGCTGTCTTACCTGTGATAGTTGAACATGCTGATGAAGAAGGGGTTCCTCCTACCATCCTCCATCCGTACATGCCTACTGACATTGGGGCATTAAAGAGGTCTTGGATCCAGCTAAGGGAAGAGCGGGATACTTATAGAGAAAAGTATCACGAGCAAGAGCGGAAGATCCTGAAGTTGACAAGGCAACTGGAGAACGAGCAGATCCTCAACGACTATGTCAGCACCAACGGAAAACGACCATGGGAGCGCTGATGTCTTTTGTTATTTCTAGTTTTGATTTACTTTTCAGTTTTTATTTTTGTAACGCCTTAAAGGCACTTGTTGAACATTGAATTCAAGTTTTATCTAATAAAAGTGTGTTTCATTTTGGTTTACGAATTTGAATCTCTAAAGTCTTTGAAATCATATCATACGCATTCCATTCCCATGCACCTCATTATAGGTACCCTTACAGGTTTCTCATCTTCTTCGCTGTTTATTTCAGCACATCATGTCTTCTGAAACATCGACTAATCAAGCCATCAAGGCTCTGCAAGCTCAAAACACCCAGTTCCAGGAAATGTTCATGAACCTGGCCAAGGGTCAGCAAGATCTGAAGACCCTTATCTTGAAGGATAAGAAGAAGAAGAAGAAGACGGTCCTACTAAATATGGGTCGCAGATTCGGAAACAATTTATGAGAAGAGGTTGATTTGATTCACTCATCTGGAGGGGGAGAAAATCAGGAAGAAAGAAGGGCTCCTAGCCCTGTGGTTTCTGACAACGAGACTGACTTTGATGAAGACCAGTATCCTTCGGCTGAGGACAGGTATAAGCAACTCGAAGACCGGTTGAGCGCAATGGAGGTCCAGAAAGTCCCTGGTATGGACTTTGGAGATTTGGGTTTGTCATATGGGGTGGTAATTCCCCACAAGTTTAAAGCACCAGTCTTTGCTAAATACGACGGGGTTTCTTGCCCAAAACTGCACCTCCGCTCGTATGTTAGAAAGATCCAGCCATACACTGCTGACAAGAACCTCTGGATCCACTTCTTTCAAGATAGTCTTTCAGGGACTCAACTTGAATGGTTTTACCAGCTGGAAGGAGCTAGTGTCTGTAACTGGGAGGACTTGGCTGCTGCTTTCTACAAGAAGTACCAATACAATGCCGACCTTGCTCCCACGCGTACCCAACTTCAAGGTATGTCTATGGGTGTGAGCAAAGGTTTCAAAGACTACGCTAAAAAATGGAGGGACCTTTCCGGAAGAGTACAACCCCCTTTGGTTGACAGGGAGTTAGTAGATATGTTTCTTGGGACCTTGTCTGGCCCGTATTTTAACCATCTGATTGGAAGTTCATCGTCCGGGTTTACTGAGCTGATTATGACCGGGGAAAGAGTTGAGGCCGGTATCAAGAGCGGTAAAATACATAAGGGTGCTTCATCAAGTACCGAAAAGAAGCCTTTTAAGAAGGAATCTAGCGCTGTTTACAGCTCAAAGAGCCATAACAAACCTGAACGCCGCCAAGCAGTTAATGCGGTGGTTATATCAAGACCTGCTGTTGCTCCTCAGTGCAACAACCAACCAAGAGCCGAGAGGCTGCGAAGACAGTTCACTCAGCTCCATATGACCCTGTCTCAGATTCTTCCGCAGTTATTGAAGACCAACTTGGTGATTCTGAAGGAGGCCCCGAAGAATCCCAATACAACATCACCAATGTACAATCCGAACGCCCGCTGTGCTTTTCACTCTGATAGCCCGGGGCATGATACGAATGACTGTTGGGTTTTGAAGAATAAGGTACAGGACCTGATTGATGCTAAGGAGATTGAGTTCGAAGCGCCTGAAAGACCTAATGTTATGACTGCTCCTATGCCCAAGCATGGAGTGAATGTTGTAGTTGAAGACTCGTTTGTGGTTTCTGTGAAAGACATTGCTACTCCATTGATGATTGTGAAGAAGAACCTTCTGTTAGCCGGTTTATTTCCGGGTTGTGGCGAAGGTTGCCATCTGTGTGCCGTCCTACCTATCGGTTGCCATCTTTTGAAGTCAGGTGTCCAACGCCTGATGGATAATAAAGAAATTCTGTTTGAGAAGACTTTTGTTCCATTGGTTCCTTTTGAAGACATTTCTATAATCACCATTTTCGACAATTCTTCCAAGGCTTCCTCGAGAAAGCCTGTTAGAATTACATCTGTTCCGAGAATTTCTCCCTTGATCATTATTGTTCCTGGGCCTATCCCCTATACGTCAGATAAGGCTGTCCCTTGGCACTATGGGGCTGGCGTGTATTATCACGGGGTTAAACAAGACTTGAATGCTGAAGAGGCTGATACTGACGTCAGCAATATTGTTGGGTCTAGTAAAGTCATCCGCAGCGGAAGGCTTTTCTCCCCTGAGATCTCTCCATCAGTTGTTCGGAAGCCTGTTGTTATTACACCTACCAGTATATCTGCTACTGTTCCTGTTCCTGTTCCAATCCTTACCCCTGCCGCCGAGTCATCTGACACTCGGGGCAAAGGGATCACCGGTGAGCCTACCCGGACGGAGGCACCGAAGAAGATTACTGTTGAAGCCTCTAGACAAGAGATGGAGGAAATTTTGAAGATCATCAAAAAGAGCGACTATAACGTAGTCGAGCAGATGGGGAAAACCCCATCAAAAATATCTATGTTGTCTCTGTTTCTATGCTTAGAAGCCCATGCTAAGGCTCTGATTGCTTTCTTGAAAACTGCGCACGTGCCGCAAGAAACATCCGCTGATCAGTTCAAAGACTGCGTGGCTAGTCTGACTGCTGATAACGGGTTGGGTTTCTCCGACGCCGACTTGACTGCTAAGGGGAAGAATCACAATGATGCTCTGCATGTTTTAATTGAGTGTAGGGGCACTACTCTAGATCATGTATTGGTAGATATTGGGTCTTCGTTGAATGTTTTACCCAAGAAGGCGTTAGACCAGTTAGACTGTGAAGGGTTGGTGCTGAAGCCGAGTAACATTGTAGTCAGGGCTTTTGACGGGTCCAAGAGGATGGTACACGGAGAAGTGGATATTCCAGTGAAGGTTGGTTCTTAGATTTTCGCATCTACATTCTATGTGATGGACATTCGACCATCTTATTCTTGTTTGCTGGGTCGCCCATGGATCCATAAAGCTGGGTGTGATACGATGGGAGAACTGACTTGAGGTTTTGCGTTTGTGTTCGCACTTGTTCGGTTTAGCAAGAGTCGCCACCGACTTTTTATTTTATCCTAAGGAAAGGTCAAAAAGCATAGGAAAGACCTTTGAGATGTTTTGTTGGGTTCGGGGAGTAGATTATAGAATGGGAAGGTATTAGCACCCTTTCTATCCATGGTTATCCATGGACTCTTAGTTACTTGTTTTAGATCACTTGCCTTTTCTTTTCAATTGTTTGAAATGGTGCTTTGTGTGTGTGGTTTTGAAAATGTTTTGAAAAAGATGCCTTGTCTAGGCAACCTTTGTAATGATTCTTGTTTTGAATATATACAAAGGGGTGTGTCTTTTTGAAAAGATATTTCAATGTTTTGAAAGTTGTTTTGTGTTGTGAAGTGTGTTTGAAAATGGCAATGATGTTTTGCAAATTTTTGATCAAGTAACTAAGAGTTGTCTACCCTATTTTACTCAAAGATCTTTCTTATGTTTTTAACCCTTTTTAACAGTGTTTTTTCACCATTGTATTTGATGAACAACCTTGTGTTAAGATGTTAAACGGGACAGGCGCGGGTCATCGTATACAATCATTGAAAGCAACTTGTGAGACGCTCTAGCAATTTTGTAAGGGACGAGATCATTTTATCGAAGGCAACATTGAGGGTCGTCGAGGGACTACGATCTTTTTTTACTAAAGGGGCATTTGCTAGAGTGTCTCATACTCGAGGGACATGATTGCATTTTCTGAGGCAACAAGCGAGGTTACCCTAGAGGTGCAAGTGTGAATTGTGTATTGATTTTCATACATTTATCTTGTATTAGGTTATCTAGCGATTGATTTTGAATCTTCGCATACAAACCCTAATTACTATACAGTATATTGAAAGCAATAAATTGCAGGAATTTAAAGTCTAAGTTATTACAAATGAGTATCCGGGGATGGGGGTACAATTATTTACAAATGGGGATGAGTCTTTATCAGAATAATGTCCAAGTATATATTACAACCAAATTGAACTGTCGCATTTTTAATGTAAAAATTGTAACAAATTATAAAATAAGGAAGATCATATAAATATAGGATGCATGTATTTATTTACAAATGAACAAACAAAATTTAACCTAGTAAAGACTTAAGTATTTTTTTTTGTGCTTTTATTAATTATGAAAAGAAAAGCTTTAAAGAAAGAAAAATCATTTAAATTAATGTTTCTATCATTTTTGTATTTTTTAAAGAAAACGAAAATAAAATCTCTATTATTATTGTATTTTTATTAAATGTAAAATATTAATTAGTAAAGAAAATTAAAATTATGTTAAGAAAATTAAAGTAATTATTATCAAAATAAAAAAAGATCAAATTACTTAAAATGAAAATAAAAGAAAAGTATTAGTTTAACAAAGATAAGATTAAAAAGATGATGGGCCTAGAGTTAGTATGAATGAGCAGGCCCAAAACAAAGAAAGGAGAAGAATAAGGTTTAGGAATAAAAGGGATGTGTGTTCACGCTTAGAGAACGCTGGGCTTTAGCAATTGGGGCGCACAAGCCCATAATGAAGTGTTGTACAACATTTGCTAGGGTTGATGTTTCATGTACTCAGAATTAGGGTTTACAGTCTTTGGCTTCAACGGCGCCGCTCCTCTCATCTTCTTCGTTTCCTTCGTCTCTCTCAAACTCCCTCTCTCTCTCTATGTCCTAGGTTACCATGCGCTGCCCTCTCTCACTTCCTCTCCTCTCACAGCGGCCCACAATTGTGGTGTGAATGGTACAAGTTTTTTTTTAATCTTTTCTCTCTCGCGCTTTTTACAGATTTGTTCATTTGTTTGCATGTTCGTGTTTTACAGCTTTAATCTCTTTAACCTATGATGTTTTGAAGGAAATTTACCTTGAGGAGGATGGAGAGGAAAGTGGAGGAAAGGAGAGGGATTGGTGGCGCCTCCGGTGGCCGGAACAGAGGGCGGAGATGATGGTTGCTTGCTTTGGCTTCTGGTCTTTCTGTATTTCTTTTGAATGTTTGATGATGAGTGTTATGAGAACTGTTTATGTTGACTTGATCTTCGTTGATGATGAAAATATAATCTGAAACTTTTGCTCCTTTGTTTGTTTTTGTTGGCTTGATGATTTGTTGATGATGAAAATATAATCTGAAACTTTTGCTCCTTTGTTTGTTTTTGTTGGCTTGATGATTCGTTAATGATGAAAATATAATCTGAAACTTTTGCTCCTTTGTTTGTTTTGCCTCTACACTCTTCCTCTCTCCTTGTTGACCCTGATTATCTGATGATGATGTTGTTCTGAGAACTGCTTTGGTTGCTTCTTCTTTATCTTTCTAGCTTGTTAATGTTAATGATGATGAAAAAGAAAATCTGAAACTTGTTGGTTCCTTGTTGTCTTGGCCAACTTGAGTAAGCTAGCTTTGCAGTTTGGAAATGTTTACAGGTTCTTTTTTGTTGGGCCTGTGAGCATGTTTTGACTTGAGCTTGTATTTTGAGTAGTTTAGGCAGGTTAGAGAGTTGCAGTGGTTTTTTTTCTTCAGGTTTGTTGTTTTTTTTAGACAGGCAGGCTTGAAGGTTATGCAGGTTAAGTTGGTTTGCAGTTTTGCAGGCTTGTAATGCAGGTTTGCAAGTTTTGGCTCAAACAGGTTTTGGGCCTATTTTCTTGGCTTACAGTTTTGCAAGGTTGGGGAATTGTAGTCATGTAGGTTTTTGACTTGCTTGATATGGGCAGCAGGTTTATGATTTTTGTTTGGCCTTTATGCAGGCTTGTTGAGTTTTGTTTGTTGACAGGGTTGTTTTTTGAGATGCATTTTTGCAGATTTGTGAGTTTGGCTTGCAGGTTTTGTTATGTTTGTAAGGTAGGCTTGAACTTGTTTGGATTTGCAAGCAGGTTTCTGTAGGTTTGCTTTGGCTAGCAGGTTATGCAGCTTAAGCAGGTTTGTGTTTTGGAGGCAGTTTTGCAGATTTGTGAGTTTTCTGCAGTAGTTTTGGAAGCAGGCTTGAGTTGTTTTTTTTCTCTCAATGTTCTCCCCTTCTCTGTTGGACTGTTAGACTGTTATATCTTTTCTTTTTTGTTCCTCTTACTTCCTTTTACAGCCTGCCTTTAGCCAAAACTGCAAAACCTATTCACTAGGTTCTCTCTTTCTTCTCTCTCCCTTCATAAGCATTTTTAATTGCTTATTATATTTAAAATTATGAAAAGTTTGCTGGCCAGAAAATGATGATGGCTTGGACAAGCCTTCTTGCTTGTAACTTAGTTTATCTTGCTGCATTGTTGTACTTTCTTTCCATATTTTCTGCATTGTGTACTTTCTTTGACAGCTTTGCAACTTTCTGCTTTGTATACTTGGTTGCTTGTATGCTTCTGCATTGTACTTGCTGTGACAGTTTGGCAACTCAGTTTGACATTTGGTTAATGCATTTTGAAACTCAGTTTGCAGTTCAGTTTACTTGGTTAATGCAGCTTTGTACCTTTGTATTTGAACCATTTTTTTGCATCTAGTTTGACATGCTTGCATTTTATATATTTTATTTTTCTCTCTGTGAACCGAGAAGAGCGATCTTCTTGTGATTTGCAGAGAGGAAAATAAAATATGATGAACATAGCATTTCTGATTCCGGCCGGCAAACTTTAATGATGACTTTTATTTCTTCCTTTTCTGCTTGAAAATTCTTATACTAATTTCTTTTTCTCTGTCTTTTGCAGGTAAGTACCAATTGGATGATAGAGGAAGCAGTAGAAGTCCAAGACCTTAGGAGATTAGGCTTAGATTTGCTTTTTCCATTTATTGTAAACAAATATTATTGTAAATACCATAAGTTGTAATCTTACAATATTCGAATAAAATTTGTAACAACATTTGAAATAAATAAAATAAGGTCTTTGTCAAATATCTTCCAATTTTCCTTTGCATTGTTTATTTAATTATTTAAGACTCTTAAATCAAAATAATTGAAACGGTGTCTCAATAATTCTAATCCAGATGAAATAAATAATAAACAAACTTTGCAGTCTCGCAACCTTACATCAATCACAATACGCGTAGTATTCCAATTAACATATGCGTTGTACAGTTAAACAAACAAGCATTCCATAACCCTTTCACTCCACTGATCAAACAAATGCCTTAATGTTCTAAACAAAAGTCTCAGCTCTTATCCCAGATAATTAGGTTTTGAGAAACAACCAGTAATCTTGAACAAGCATGAAAACAATGTAATAGTTAACTGAATTTCTCAGGATTCAGTTTCTTCTGAGAAATACGAGCGAAAACCCTAATTCCGGATTTGTTGTCAAAGAAAAGTATGCTTGATCAATTCTTGAGTCAACCTTAACAAAATCAGTGAAAACCCTAATTCCGGATTGACTGATAAAGAAAAGTCTGTTTGATCGATTCTTGAGCCAATCTGAAAAATCAGAGAAAACCCTGAGGTTGTGATTTCTTGTGAAAAAGGGAGGGCAAATTTTGGGGTACAACAGTTGCCCCTGTTCAATCTTCTTGAACCTGAAGAGTTAGATTGGCAATTTTGCCGTTTGCGACTCGAAGGTAAAAGATGATTGGACACTAGAGTCCCCTTAAATTTGAACTCGTCAAAGCATAATTGAGGGAATGGGCTTAAAGATGCCATTTGGAGATGTGACAGAATCTTGTTGGAGATGGGCTTAAAAGATGCCATCCGAAAATGTTTGTTGAATGAGTATCAGAAAGGTATCCGTGTTTGGAGCATCTCTGAGCTGGGGGTCTGAGTAAGCAATAGATTAGCATCCGTGTCGGGAGGCATCTGTGAACTGTTTTCAGAAATCCTTGAAGTTTGAAACTTGCTAAACTTATCCTGCGACATATGAAATATTAGCTGAAACACAAAGTTATGCTGTATGATGCAATGTATGTATTATATCAATGCTTATGATATATGAATGTAATGAATGCGCATGTAAGCTGATTAGGCGTCTTGCCGAGGAAGATAAATCCTGGATAGCTGGAGATAATAAAATCTTTGACCGCTGTCGGGGAAAATAAATCCTTGACTGCCGCTGGGGATTGAAAATCCTTTGATCATTGAAAATGAGAAGTCTTGGGACCACTGTTGGCGAAATCAGGAGTTTGGGTTGTATGCCAATCTACTGAGGATTCCTGTTTTTTCGTTT
Organism: Vicia faba; assembly: GCA_948472305.1. NCBI lineage: Eukaryota > Viridiplantae > Streptophyta > Magnoliopsida > Fabales > Fabaceae > Vicia > Vicia faba. The sequence goes on from OX451736.1 coordinate 936,808,363, forward strand.
TGAGAAGAACTCCGCTGGGGAATATCTAAAAACTTTGTGGAGAAATGAGAATGAGAGTCTTCATTCTGCTCGGAGAATTTGTGTTGAGGTTCCAAGAACGAGAATCTTCGACCTGCAGAGGATTTGAAATTCTGACAAATTCATGCTGAGAGTAAAGAAAGCTCCGGAGAATCAAGGATGAGAGTCTTGAATTTGTTGGGGAGTAAGAACTCTATGGGGAATAGCCATACTGTTGTGGAGTGGCTATTCTATTGGAGCGTAAAACTCAGGATTCTGGAAAAAGCTTATTCCTGCTTGGAAAAAGTTCAGTTTTAGGTTGTATGCCACTTTGAGAATGAGAATCTTCATTCTGTCGGGGAGAATCAGGAGGTTGGGTGTATGCCAATTTACTGGGGAAGCCAAAATGAGAATCTTCATTCCGGTCTGGGGTCAGAAGGTTGGGTGTATGCCAATCTACTGGGGAAGAAAAAATGAGAATCTTCATTCAGGTCTTGGGTCAGAAGGTTGGGTGTATACCAATCTACTGGGGAAGCGAGAAATGAGAATCTTCATTCTGTTAACGGTATCAGGAGCTTGGGAGTATACCAATCTCTTGAGGTTTAAAGGATGATAATCTTCATTCTGTTAAGGGTATCAGGAGCTTGGGAGTATACCAATCTTCTGAGGTTTCAAGGATGAGAATCTTCATTCTGTTAACGGTATCAGGAGCTTGGGAGTATACCAATCTCTGAGGTTTCAAGGATGAGAATCTTCGTTCTGTTAACGGTATCAGGAGCTTGGGAGTATACCAATCTCTTGAGGTTTCAAGGATGGGATTCTTCATTCTGTTAACGGTATCAGGAGATTGAGAGTATACCAATCTCTTGAGGTTTCAAGGATGAGAATCTTCATTCTGTTAACGGTATCAGGAGCTTGGGAGTATACAAATCTCTTGAGGTTTCAAGGATGAGAATCTTCATTCTGTTAATGGTGTCAGGAGCTTGGGAGTATACCAATCTTCTGAGGTTTCAAGGATGAGAATCTTCATTCTGTTAATGATGTCAGGAGCTTGGGAGTATACCAATCTTCTGAGGTTTCAAGGATGAGAATCTTCATTCTGTTAAGGGTATCAGGAGCTTGGGAGTATACCAATCTTATGAGGTTTCAAGGATGAGAATCTTCATTCTGTTAACGGTATCAGGAGCTTGGGAGTATACCGATCTTCTGAGGTTTCAAGGATGAGAATCTTCATTCTGTTAAGAGAAACAGATTTTTAGGAGCTTCAGTTGTCCGTTATTCTGTTGGTGGGTATCAGGAGGTTGGGAGTATACCAATATTATGAGGTTTCAAGGATGAGAATCTTCATTCTTGAGAGAAACAGATTCTTAGGAGCTTCAGTTGTCCGTTATTCTGTTGGTGGGTATCAGGAGGTTGGGAGTATACCAATCTTCTGAGGTTTCAAGGATGAGAATCTTCATTCTTGAGAGAAACATATTTTTAGGAGCTTCAGTTGTCCGTTATTCTGTTGGTGGGTATCAGGAGGTTGGGAGTATACCAATCTTCTGAGGTTTCAAGGATGAGAATCTTCATTCTTGAGAGAGAAAGAATTTCAGGAATTTCATTTGTCCGTTATTCTGTTGATGGGTTGTTTCTGCTGAAATCTTAGGAACTTGTCCGTAATTCAACTGAAGAAAAGCTTTGTCGCTTGAATTTGATTGTACCTTTCCTGAAAGGTAAAGGTTAGTGGCATAGATCAAATAATGATGTCCTCAAAATAAATGAGATCGCGTTGCATGATGTCTTAATGAACAAAGGTGTAATGTTTTTCAAGATGACCTTTCGCTGGGGAAAATAAATCCCGAGCTGATGAAGGAGAAAAGAGTTGGATTCTTCATCTCTGGTATTGAAGAAAACCAGAATAAATCGCTGGGAGATTTATCTGAAATATCAAAAACCCGGAAGATCTTCCATTGGCATAAGAATTAGGGAGATCTTAGTGTTGATCTGACCAAAACAGAGAGGGTCTTGGATTAAATTTGACTCAACCGGATGATGGAGGAATCTATGACGACCATAACTTCCAACAGGTGATGAAGGAATCTTCGATGACCGTAACTTCCAACAGATGATGAAGGAATTTTTGACGATCGTAACTTCCAACAGGTGATGAAGGAATCTTTGGCGACCGTAACTTCCAACAGGTGATGAAGGAATCTTTATTTGTCGATTAAACTGCGTATGTTATGAATGTTGTTGAAATGTAATTTGTTTCAGAGAATAAATCCTTGACAAATGTTGGGGAAATAAACCCACGACTGCTGGTCTGCTAGAGAGGTGATGAACTTCTCGAGGACGCTTGAATTTCTTTTCAGAAAGATTTCGGAGAGATTCGTCACTGCCCCTAGTATCAAGTGCTTGTGGTACTGCTAGGAAACTTGGACTGTACGTAACCCTTTGATGATATTGACGTTTAAATGCCCCAAGTGATGGTGAGGGAGACTTGCCCCAAGTTAATCTGTAATTGAGAGATTTCTTGAAATCTTGACTGGACTGCCCCAGGTTTAATGGATTTTGAAAGATTTGTTGAAATCTTGACTGGACTGTCCCAGGTTTACTGGACAATACCATATCAAGTCCCCTTTTGCTGATAGGAGATTTTTTCCACGGGAGTGTCATCCCACTTGAAGTGATTTTACTCACTGAGAGAGCTTTCGTTCCTCCGAACATTCACTGTATGAATTTCTTCGCTGTCAAACAAATAACCATGTACAAACAACGATATTCAAATAATGCAAAGTTTATGCTTGTCTCGAAGTTTTGAAAAAAATGCGTTTTTTAGCAGAAAACTTTTTATAAGACAAATTCAACACAAGATTTAGGGCAAAGCCTTACAAGAGTCAGGATACCTTTTGTAACAGTATGCTTTCGAACTAACCCATGCTTCAATTAGGACTTTTGAAGGGTTATAACGTGGCTTGGTTCACGGTTTAAGAAACAAAGGATAAAGGCCCAAAGTATATTTGTACCCACCCGCTCTTCATGATGTTCTTCAATCCTAAACTCAGTTAATTGTGCATCGAACTCTATTCGAATTTGGAACGACATTTTGGTGATGGTCCACACAAGCTGAAATTGTTGGAAGGCAGTCATTTTTGCAACATTTTTCATGTCGTTGAAGATTTATAACGACCTCTTTCTTTTGATTCATTATCCCTAACTTTTGCCTGACTGTTCCTATTTTCGAGATTACAGTCAGCGGGATGCCCCGGCTTTCTTAAGCCTCCCTTGTAGGTTTTGGCTCAGTGGGTTTTTTTTTGGAGAGATAATGACTTCCTATGAGATAAAGAACCATCACTGTCTTTTGGTTCCAAAGGAATGTTTTTGATGTCATTCGTTGTATTAGGAACTGAGAGTTTGCGACTTCAATGCACATCTTTTGAATTAACTGAGAGACTACCCTACCCCTGGTTTGATTAAAGGTTTCAACTTATGTTTAAAATAGAAAACTTCTACTTCTTTGGCTCAAAGGGGTTGACTAGGGATTATCTTCCTTATAACTCCAGTGTTTAGGGTTTAAAAGAAATGCCTGTACATCGTCAGCAAGGTCTATTCAAAAGCATACCGTATGAGATTATGGCATTATTTCGTCATCCTCCCTCTAAAGGCTTGTAACTTTTATCAAGAGTTAAATATAATAAAGAAAGTAGGAAGCATAATTCAAGAATAGTGAAAACGAATGGATGAATTTAAGACAAACATATGCAATGCATTAATGAAACAGAGTTTGACATCAACCGATAATTGTTTGAACAACAAAAGGAATTACAACTTGAAAATTCAAATGAAACAAAAGTCTCTTAGTTTGAACTTGTCATTTCAGATGGAGAAACCCCTAGCGGAAAATTTTCATCTCGCCATCCGGCATGAATTTCAACACTCCATTGTCAATCAAATCTTGAATTTTATTTTTCAAAGCCCAACAATCGTCGGTGTCATGTCCAGGACTATAGGAGTGGTATACACAAAATGCGTCAGGGTGATAGCTAGGAGCAGAGGTATCAGGCTTCCGAATAGGATCCTTCAAAGCAGTCAGATTGACCTCCAACAAGCGTTCTAGTATTAGAGATGATGGTATGTCAGTCTCAGTGAAATGTCTTCCGGACGCATTTTTCTTACACTGATTACCCTGTTGACGCTGGCGAGGTTGTTGCTAGGCTTGTGACCCTGAAGCAAGTTGGGGAGCCTTTCCCTTGTCTTCTTGTATCAAAGGAGGTTGAATGATGACTTGATCTTCAACCCTAGTTGTTTGCGTCACTTGGTTATCTTGAAGCAGTTTGTTGACGAGAACCCTAAGCTCCTCTTGTCTTTGAGCCAGATCTTGAATGAGAGCCATCTGGCCCACCAGCTAACCCATCATCTGGATATTCATTGTTGCCAACTCAATCTGTAGCCCTTCCAACTGATCATTCCTGATGCCTCCTGGATTCTATAGGACCATGCCCCTTGTGAGGAGAGCTTTCACCTCTTCTTGCCCCTGGGACATGTTCAAGAACATTTCTTGAAGTTGAGCGTTTTGAGCCTGGATATCTTCGATAGTCCTCTCTAGAGCCATCTCTACTGAAATAAACAGTAGGAGAATAAGGAAGCCTGAAAGGGAAAACCTGTCATGATGTGGATGCATGTTATGTGGATGCATGTTTTCAAGGATCTCGCGGGGTAAACACAAGAAAATGTTAGAGATTGAACTTCGATCAACATCTTTGATTGGAGAACTTTGTATCGGTGGATGTCTTTCCACGAGAATCAAGCTCACCATGTCAAGTGGGTCATAGCCCTTGATTCAAGTTATTGTAATTGATCTTTGACAGCGTTTGTTTAGAGGAAAATCCTCTTTCCCTTTGGTAGATGTCTGGTTCAACGTGCCCCTGCATCAAAGACCCTCGAGATCCTCGAAATGGTTATTGAAAATGCTATGGTATGATGTTATGATGTTATGATGTTATGTACAGGTATGCAAAAGTAAGCAAGTGTATATACAGATAATCACAATCACACAAAGCAGACAAGTCCTTAGGTTTAGGCTTGCATGGGGTTTGTAGGTAAGTACCCTCTTTGAAGTTAATTGGCTCAACCTGTCCTACAAATAAAAACCTGGTTCTAAGGAGCTCAATATCACTGGATTATTTTCTGTGTTCATTGTTTTGGTTTAGCCACTTAACTGGCGACCAAAATAATCCAAGAAAACAACCCTCAATGAGTGTAGTATCAAGTATCTACCGACTTCGGACTGTACCAAAGCCGATCATCTCACTACCCCTAATAAGGCCAAGATGGTCAAGTAAGGTTCTAAGAGTTCGTTAGTGCTTCATGACATCACTCAGCGGCCCCGTATTCTCTTTGATTTACTCAAAGGCTACCGGTACCCACAAATATGTCACACTAACGTAGCTACTGTTTCAACCATAGCGGTATACCCCGCACAGTTCCCTCACAGTTTATTGCTACTTACCTAAAAGGTGCCCCCAAATCCGGGTGTAGGATTTAAAACAAACCCAAACAAGGAACCCAAAAAGTAAAGCAATCAAAGCAATCAAGGTAAGCATGTAAAGGTGATCTAAAACCTAAGGTAACCCCACTTTTAAACTTGATTCCCCAGCAGAGTTGCCAATTCTGGGATACGGTGGGAGAACTGACTTGAGGTTTTGCATTTGTGTTCGCACTTGTCCGTTATTCTGTTGGTGGGTATCAGGAGGTTGGGAGTATACCAATCTTTTGAGGTTTCAAGGATGAGAATCTTCATTCTTGAGAGAAACCGATTTTTAGGAGCTTCAGTTGTCCGTTATTCTGTTGGTGGGTATCAGGAGGTTGGGAGTATACCAATCTTCTGAGGTTTCAAGGATGAGAATCTTCATTCTTTAGAGAGAAAGAATTTCAGGAACTTCATTTGTCCGTTATTCTGTTGATGGGTTGTTTCTGCTGAAATCTTAGGAACTTGTCCGTAATTCAACTGAAGAAAAGCTTTGTCGCTTGAATTTGATTGTACCTTTCCTGAAAGGTAAAGGTTAGTGGCATAGATCAAATAATGATGTCCTCAAAATAAATGAGATCGCGTTGCATTATGTCTTAATGCACGGAGGTGTAATGTTTTTCAAGATGACCTTTCGCTGGGGAAAATAAATCCCGAGCTGATGAAGGAGAAAAGAGTTGGATTCTTCATCTCTGGTATTGAAGAAAACCAGAATAAATCGCTGGGAGATTTATCTGAAATATCAAAAACCCGGAAGATCTTCCATTGGCATAAGAATTAGGGAGATCTTAGTGTTGATCTAACCAAAACAGAGAGGGTCTTATATTAAATTTGACTCAACCGGATGATGGAGGAATCTTTGACGACCATAACTTCCAACAGGTGATGAAGGAATCTTCGATGACCGTAACTTCCAACAGATGATGAAGGAATTTTTTATGACCGTAACTTCCAACAGGTGATGAAGGAATCTTTGGCGACCGTAACTTCCAACAGGTGATGAAGGAATCTTTATCTGTCGATCAAACTGCGTATGTTATGAATGTTGTTGAAATGTAATTTGTTTCGGAGAATAAATCCTTGACAAATGTTGGGGAAATAAACCCACGACTGCTGGTCTGCTAGAGAGGTGATGAACTTCTCGAGGACGCTTGAATTTCTTTTTAGAAAGATTTCTGAGAGATTCGTCACTGCCTCTAGTATCAAGTGCTTGTGGCACTGCCAGGAAACTTGGACTGTACGTAATCCTTTGATGAGATTGACGTTTAAATGCCCCAAGTGATGGTGAGGGAGACTTGCCCCAGGTTAATCTGTAATTGATAGATTTCTTGAAATCTTGATTGGACTGCCCCAGGTTTAATGGATTTTGAAAGATTTGTTGAAATCTTGACTGGATTGTCCCAGGTTTACTGGACAATACCATATCAAGTCCCCTTTTGCTGATAGGATATTTTTGCCACGGGAGTGTCATCCCACTTGAAGTGATTTTACTCACTGAGAGAGATTTCGTTCCTCTGAACATTCACTGTATGAATTACTTCGCTGTCAAATAAATAACCATATGCAGACAATGATATTCAAATAATGCAAAGTTTATGCTTGTCTCGAAGTTTTGAAAAAAATGTGTTTTTTAGCAGAAAACTTTTTATACAGGTCTACATCCACTCTGGATCCTACTGATAACGACTCTACTACTGCCGTTTATGACTTCGAAAGTCCGATCAACTTAGCCGAAGACGAAGGTGAAGATGATTGCGAAGTGCCTGGTGAACTTGCTAGACTGCTACTTCAGGAAGAGAGGGTCATACAGCCGCATGAAGAGCCAGTGGAATCCGTGAATCTGGGTATAGAGGTAGACAAGAAAGAGGTCAAGATCGGCGCAAATCTGGAGCCTAGTGTTAAACAACGGTTGATTCAGATGCTACGTGACTATGTTGAGATCTTTTCCTGGTCTTATGAAGACATGCCTGGGTTGGATACTGATATTGTGGTTCACTGCCTGCCTACCAAGGAAGACTTTCCTCCAGTAAAATAGAAGGTCTGCCGAATGCGCCCGGAGATGTCTGAGAAAATCAAGCATGAGGTTATGAAATAGTTTGACGTCGGTTTTCTAGAAGTTACTTATTACCCACAGTGGGTTGCCAACGTGGTTCCAGTGCCGAAGAAGGATGGTAAAGTTAGAATGTGTGTTGACTATAGGGATCTGAACAGGGCAAGCCCCAAGGATGATTTCCCTCTACCTCATATCGACGTTCTGGTTGACAACACCTCACAATATAAGGTCTTCTCCTTTATGGATGGTTTCTCCGGTTACAATCAGATTAAGATGGCTCCTGAAGACATGGAGAAGACAACCTTTGTTACTCAATGGGGTACCTTTTGCTACAAAGTCATGCCTTTCGGATTGACGAATACTGGGGCAACGTATCAGCGCGCCATGGTCGCTTTGTTCCACGACATGATCCATCATGATATTGAGGTATACGTCGACGATATGATTGCAATATCCCAGACTGAGGAAGAACACCTTGACCATCTTCAGAAGCTATTTGATCGGTTGAAGTTGTACAAGCTAAGGTTAAACCCGAACAAGTGCACCTTCGGGGTGAGATATGGTAAACTGATGGGTTTCGTCGTAAGCGATAAAGTTATTCAAGTGGATCCTGCAAAGGTGAAGGCTATACAGGAGATGCCAACTCCCCGAACAGAAAAAGAAGTTAGAGGTTTTCTGGGACGTCTGAACTATATTGCCCGATTCATCTCACACCTGACTGCTACTTGTGAGCCAATCTTCAAGCTACTGAAGAAAGATCAAGTGGTAAGATGGAATGATGAATGTCAGGTCGCTTTCGAAAGGATCAAAGAAAATCTCCAAGAGCCACCTATTCTGATGCCTCCAGTTGAAGGGAGACCTTTGATCTTATACTTGACAGTACTCAATAACTCAATGGGGTGTGTGCTGGGGCAGCATGACGAGTCTGGCCGAAAAGAGCATGCTATTTATTACCTTAGTAAAAAGTTTACCGACTGCGAGACCTGATACTTGTTTCTTGAGAAAACTTGCTGCGCTTTGGCATGGGCTGCTCGCCGGCTGAGATAGTATATGCTGACTCACACTACTCTATTGATATCAAAGATGGATCCAATCAAGTATATCTTCGAGAAGCCTGCCTTGTCCGGAAGAATAGCAAGATGACAGATGATCTTGATTGAGTATGACATCCAATACACGACCCAAAAGGCAATTAAGGGAAGTGTGTTGGCGGATCATTTGGCACATCAAGCAGTGGATAATTACCAGTCTATGAACTTTGAATTCCCGGATGAGAATATCATTATAGTGACTGATTGTGAGACACCTGGACCGAATGAAGGACCTGAGGAAGGATCCCGATGGTCTATGTACTTTGATGGAGCTTTGAACGCTTTGGGTAATGGCATTGGCACCGTGATCATATCTCCTAAAGGCTCTCATACTCCGTTCACCGCCTGACTATGTTTCAACTGCACCAACAATATGGCGGAGTATAAAGTATGCATCATGGGTCTTCGAGCAGTAATTGACCTAAGGATTAAGTTCTTGAGTGTGTTCGGAGATTCCGCTCTCGTGATCAGTCAGAACAAAGGCGAGTGGGATACGAAACACCCAAATCTTATTCCTTACAATGAGTATGTTTTGACGTTGCTTCCACATTTCGAAGAGATAACCTTTGAACACTTCCCTAGAGAGGAGAATCAGTTGGCGGACGCGCTGGCTACGATGTCTTCTATGTTCAAAGTCAATTGGGACAAGAAAGCTCCCCGGATTATCATTGAAAGGTTGGACGAACCTGCACATTGCTGTGACATTGAGATTGAAGAGGTAGCAGATAATCCCTGGTTTCACGAGGTAAAGAGGTATCTCGAGGCTCAGGAGTACCCCGAGGGTGCATCTGTTAATGATAATAATTTTCTGAGGAGGTTCGCGGAGAAGTTCTTCATCAGTAATGACATCCTTTACAAGCGTAACCATGATTCGACCTTACTGCGATGTATGGATAAGAATGAGGCAGAAAGGATTATGGTAGAGTTACATGAAGGTACTTTCGGAACTCATTCCAGTGGACACACCATGGAAAAGAAAATCCTACGGGCAGGATATTATTGGTCCACCATGGAAGCCGACTGTTATCAGCATTCTCGGACCTGTCACAAGTGCCAAGTCTATGCTGATAAAGTGCACATACCTCCATTTCCTCTGAACATCTTGACAGCCCCGTGGCCTTTTGCAATGTGGGGCATTGACATGATCGGCGAGATCAGACCTACGGCATCCAACGGGCATCGTTTCATCCTGGTAGCAATTGATTACTTTACGAAGTGGGTTGAAGCAGCTTCCTTTGCTACTGTGACCAAGAACGTCGTGGCACAGTTCATTCGGCATAATCTGATCTGCCGATACAGTGTACCGGAGAGGATCATTACGGATAATGGTACAAATCTCAACAATAAGATGATCATCGAGCTCTGCAAGCAGTTCAAGATACAACATTATAACTCTTCTCCCTACCGGCCGAAGATGAATGGGACTGTTGAAGCGGCTAATAAGAACATTAAGAAGATTGCGCAGAAGATGACAGTGACATACAAAGATTGGCACGAGATGTTACCATTTGCTCTTCATGGGTACCGTACCTCAGTGCGGACGTCAACAGGGGCAACACCCTATTCCTTGGTATTTGGCATGGAGGCAGTCTTGCCCATTGAAGTTCAGATACCCTCTCTTCGGATTATGAAGGATGCAGGTTTGAGCGAAGATGACTGGATTCATACCCGACTTGATAAACTAAACTTAATCGACGAAAAGAGACTTACTGTTATTTGTCATGGTCAGATGTATCAAAAGCGGATGATCAAGGCATTTAACAAGAAAGTTAGACGACAAGAGTATCAAGTTGGGGATCTGGTAATCAAGCGCATTATCTTACCTCAAGGTGATCCCAGGGGAAAATGGACCCTACCTACGAAGGGCCATTTATGGTTAAGAACATTTTCTCAGGAGGAGCTATGATTCTAACCACCATGGATGGTGACGACCTTCCTCACCCCGTCAATGCAGACATAGTGAAAAAATACTACGCATAATCAAAGACCCGCTAGGTTGACTGGCCTAGGAAAAAATAAGGGCTTCCCGGCAAACCAAAAGTGTTCGGGCAAAAATAAGGGATGAAAAAAAAAAATGTACACCCGGCAAGTTGAAAACCTGAAAAGGCAGCTTGGGCAAAAAAGGGTATCCCGGTGGACTGAAAATCCGAAAGGGCGGTCCAAGCAAAAATTAGGGATCAAAGCGTAACACTATGTCTCATTGGATCACCTTGCAACCAGACTTCGGTATCAACTATCAAGCTCAGACGACACTAATCAATCTGATCTACCTTCAACCAAGTAGCAAAGTAATAAGATGCTCGAGGATATAAAGGCAATAGCAGAGTTGGAACCCAGTGGGATTATTCACATAGCTGTTTTGTTTAGTTTTTCACAAATTGTGTAAATTCTATTGTTCGGCTGCGTTCTCTTACTAAGACGCCAGCCTCTTGTACAAAAACGCCTATTTACAGGCCAAACTTCAAAATCGATACAATTCATTTTCAGAGAAATTTCAAACTGTTTTTCCTTTTTCAGTTTTGTTTTGCAAAAGAACGTCCAATGTTCATTTTTTGATATATGCATTTGACATTAATTGCTGCTCATAAATATTTACATGCGAAACAAAAGACGATTACTCGTAATATCAGAAACAAGGGCAATAAGATTTGTCCAAGCTTTACAGTTGCTTTATCCACCAGGTACAAAGGTAGATTTAGCTAAAGAATATGGCCAAGGTGCATTTACTCCCCACAGAATAAGAAAAGACAGTAATGTTAACTCTCCCCAGCTGAGACTTGCAACTGTGAATGAATCAGTAATGTTCTCCCCAAGCAGAGTTTATCTACCATCAGCACTAAAAAGTCTTATTATCCCCGGCGGAGTATAAAATATCCCCAGTGGAGTTTGAAAGTTTTCCCCAGTGCAGTCTGAAAAAGCTTCCCCCAGTAGACTCTGGAAGATTGTCCCCAGAAGAGACTAAAAGGTCATCCCCAGTGAAGTCGCAACTGAAAGATCATCCCTAGCGGAGTTCTTTCCTTTCACAAATAAGAATTCAATCCCCAACAGGATTCAGTATCACCAGCAACGGTAATTCATCCCCAACATAATTTATCAGCGGAATCCTCAGCGGAACATCTCTTCCCCACAGAGTAATCTCCTCATCAGTTTATTCCCCAACAGAGTTATCCTCTCTTGCAGGTTTATTCTCACAATCATCTTCGTTCTCCATCCCCAGCGGAAACGAAGAATTCAACCTCTCCAGCAGCTATCCGGGATTTATTTCCCCCAGCTAAAAACATTACATTTCCATACATCATGACACATGCATATACGCATCATACAACACAATCTCATTTATTTTGAGAACATCATCGCCTGATATATATCATGCATTACATATAACTAACCTTTACCTTTCAGGAAGGATGCAGTTAAATTCTCACAAAATTCAAAGCTATGAAGCTTTTACCTCAGTTGAAGTACAAACGAGTTCTTAAATCTCAGCAGAGATGTTTTCTCATTTGAAGTACAGGCAAGTTCCTAAATCTCGACAAAAGTGTTCCTCCGTTGAATTACAAACGAGTTCCTAAATCTCAACAGAGAAGTTTTCTCAGTTGAATTACGAGCGAGTTCTTAAATCTCGACGAAGATGTTTCCCCAGTTGAATTACGGACAAGTTCTTAAATCTAAGCAGAGATGTTTTCTCAGTTGAAGTACAGACGAGTTCCTAAATCTCGACAAAAGTGTTCCTCCGTTGAATTACAGACAGGTTCCTAAATCTCAACAGAGATGTTTTCTCATTTGAATTACGGGCGAGTTCTTAAATCTCGACGAAGATGTTTCCCCTCAGTTGAATTACAGACAAGTTCTTAAATCTCAGTAGAGATGTTTTCTCAGTTGAAGTACAGACAAGTTCCTAAATCTCAACACCTCAGTTGAATTACGGGCAAATTCCTAAATCTCGACCCCTCAATTGAATTACGAACAAGTTCTTAAATCTCAGCAGAGATGTTTTCTCAATTGAAGTACAGACGAGTTCCTAAATCTCGACAAAGATGTTCCTTCATTGAATTATAGACGAGTTCCTAAATCTCAACAGATAAGTTTTCTCAGTTGAATTACGGGCGAGTTCTCGACGAAGATGTTTCCCCCTAGTTGAATTACAGACAAGTTATTAAATCTCAACAGAGATGTTTTCTCAGTTGAAGTACAGGCAAGTTCCTTAATCTCGACAAAGTATTCCTCCGTTGAATTACACAAAAGTTCCTAAATCTCAGCAGAGAAGTTTTCTCAGTTGAGTTACGGGAGAGTTCTTAAATCTCGACGAAGATGTTTCCCCTAGTTGAATTACGGACAAGTTCTTAAATCTCAGCAGAGATGTTTTTCTCAGTTGAATTACAGACAAGGTCTTAAATCTCGACAAAGTTCCTCCGTTGAATTACAGACAAGTTCCTAAATCTCAGCAGGGAAGTTCTCTCAGTTGAATTACGGGCGAGTTCTTAAATCTCAATGAAGATGTTTCCCTCAAGTTGAATTACTGACAAGTTCTTAAATCTTAGCAGAGATGTTTTTCTCAGTTGAATTACAGACAAGGTCCTAAATCTCGACAAAGTTCCTCCGTTGAATTACAGACAAGTTCCTAAATCTCATCAGAGAAGTTTTCTCAATTGAATTACGGGCGAGTTCTTAAATCTCGACGAAGATGTTTCCCCTCAGTTGGATTACGGGAAAGTTCCTAAATCTCGACACCTTAGTTGAATTACGGGCAAGTTCCTAAATCTCAACAAAGATCAGACTTCCCCAGCGAAATCTTCTAAAACAACGGGTATACAAGCTCTCACTAAGGAATCTCTTATGCGATCGACACTCCTTCAGATGGCATCTTTAAGCCCATCCTCCCATCACCAATCTCCAAATGGCATCTGTAAGCCCATTCCCGACGTCACAAGGTAATTACCACTTCATGCGAGTGCAAATTTCTGGGCACTCTAGTGTTCAATCCTCTTCCACCTTCGGATCACGAAAGGCACGAAAGCCAATCTACATCCTCAGGTTTAAGAAGATTGAACAAGGGAAGCTGTTATACCCCAAAATTTACCCTCCCATATTTCTCAAAACATTGCAAGAAAAATCTCCAAGTTACTCAAGGTTGCTCAAGGATTGACCAGACAAGCTATCTCCTAAGGCAGTCTATTCCAAATTAGGGTTTCACATTGCATCAAGATCCTTGAGTCCAAGTGACCCCAAGTGCTCATCAATGTCCTAATATGTTCTCAAGATCATCCAGGTCAAATTTCAAGCCTTGCAGAGGAAGTTTGCTCAGTCAATTGCTCAAAGGTCCAAAAAACGACTGTGATAGGGCAAAAGTCAACTGTGACCTATATACATTCAAACTTCAAGATTTTTTGTCAACATTCTCATTTTTAAGGATATTTCATCATTTGATCAAGGGTTGATCATGATTCATCAAGGATTGCTCACAATTCATCAAGATCCAAAAGTTGCTAAATTAGGGTTTTGTAGGAAAAGTCAACTCAACTTTGACCAAGCATAACTTTCTTATACTTTATGAAAAATGACCCATACAAATCTCATTTTTAAGAGGATTAAATTCCCTACAATCCACATTCATACCCCAAGATCAAAATATGCACTCACAAGAAGTTATGAATTTTTGACATTATAGATCATTTTTGAAAGTCAACAAAAACACCTTTTTTGTCAAAGCTTCTAACTTGAGTATGGAATATCAAAATGAGATGAGACCAAAAGGGTTGGTTAGAGGACATCTCAAGCTTTATAAAATTCCAAGAACACCTCCAAAAGTTCAAAATTGAAGAAGTTATGCATTGTTGAAGTTGGACATTTTTGCAAAATTGCCAAAAGTCAACTATCCCCAAAACTTCAAATTTTGCCAAATGGGCCCATTCTTTTTCACTTGTTTTGAGTTTGCATTATTGCCCACGTGCTCCAGCCTTGGCCATGTGTCCATATCATATTTTTATTATTTAATTTGGTTTTTATTTGAATTAATTCATTTTAAATCAAATAAAATCACATAAAAATCAAAAACATTGAAAACTAAAGAGCTTGTGATCATTTCAGGCTCCAACTACAGCTAGCATTGCAATCAAACTCGTATCAAGGTCATTATGCACAAGGAGATTGGATTTAGGCCAAATTTGGAAGGCTTTAATGGAGGATAAAATCAAATATCAAAATCATCAATGGAGGAAGATTTGGACAGAAGTTTTTACCCTAATACATTGTGCATTACATAAGGAAGCGAGACATACAGGAATAAGGGTTAGAGATCATTTGGAGAGGCAGAACCAAATTGGCAAAAACCAAGAAAAAGTGTGACTTTGAAATCAATCCTAGAGGCAATTTCAAGACTTTAAACTTGTCTCAATCTCTTCCTGGCCATCTCCACAAGCGAAAGCAACCAAAACCAGGCATTTTCAGACCCTCACACACACTGTAAGTCCCTCACGGATCCACCATGTTATTGAAATCGAAAATCTTTATTCTTGCATCCATTGTAAAAAATAATTGCATATTCTGATTCACCATATCATTTGTAAGCTTTTTACAATAACCAATTTCATTTATCTAACCTATATCACAGATCACCATTGTTAGGGTTTTTTGTTCGTTTTTAGGGCTTTTTGTTTCAGGAAAAATTAGCTTTAGTAATGGGTATGGTTATGATCAGAAGAGGATGACGAGTTCAACTATGGTCCTAGAACTCATTTATATGGCCTGAGGAATATCTTAGGATGAAGCTACGCTTTTAGCTGCGAATAAAAATCCGCAGGTAAAAGTTGCAGGATTTAGAGGACAGGGATGATGAGTTGTCGTCCTCCCATAGGACCATTCAAAATACGCGCGCGTTTTTATTTATTTATTTCTGACCATTGAATTTTGTTTTTTATATTATTATTACTTTGTGTTTATTTAACAACAAAAACCACTTGGCCTAGTGGTTGCCACGCTTGATTCCAAGGCATATGGAGCTGGAGGTCAGGGGTTCGATCCCTGCCTCCAGCATTTGTTATTTTTCCAATTGCTTTCAGGAAATCATGTGCATATTCAAGCTGGAGGTTCACCATGGACATTCATTATCAAAGCGCCAGATGGCCAGATTTGGTGGCCAAGCATCTAAGGCACACCATAAGCCAGTCAACGCGCGTGTATGGGATCCCAAAAAGTCAATTGGATCAGCATATTTAGGCCAACAAAATTGCTATGGTCACCTCCAAAAAAGGCCCATTCTCACTCTTTCTCTTATATTTTCTTTTTCATTTAGTTATTTTATTTTATTTAATTAATTTCTAACCAATAAACAAATTTCTTTTTTTATCAAAAAATCACAAAAATATTTTTTATCCAATTAAAATTCAGATTTTTTTTAATTAATAAATACTAATTAATTAATTAGGACATTAATTAGGGAACTTTAATTTGTTTTGTAAATAAATAAAATTAATTAGAATTAATTAGGTTTTAACTTTAGTTTAATTATTCTTATTTTCATTCTTAAAATAACAAAAACTCCAAAAACATGTCATTAATTATTTTTTTCCATTAATTTATTTAATAATTAATTTAGTATTTATTTTAGGATTTAATTTCTTTCCTTAAAATAAAAATAACAAAAAAACATTTTCTTTTAAAAGGGTCAAAACCCTAAATCTCGCATTCGATTCAAATTCACTCGCGCGATTTATTTTTCCTTATTCAATTATTGATGTATCTGCTCCCGGTTTGTAATAACTAATTAGGACCTTTATTTATTTTACCGCTTTATTTTATTTTCAAAGGGTTGCTTTTGGCGATGTAAATACCCGACGCCTTGTAATTTAATTTCCGCATTTTAATTCTGCAAATTATACAACTGCTAGATGTTTGATAATAGGGTTTGCATGACAAGAACGAATGCCTAATTTAAAAAATAGTTAGATCACCCTTAACATGTGCAAAGATAAAAATAACTGAAAATAACACACTCGCACATGCACACCCTTAGGGTACACTCCACTTGGTTGCCTTCATACACGACCATTAAGTATAGGTCGCTTTAGAGGTCGCCCTCTTGTCTAAAAGATCATAGTCGCCTCGAAATGGTTGCCTCGGATATTGTTGCCTCAAACAAATGATCTAAGACATTAGGGTTACCGCTAAGGCGTCCTAACATTGCTTTAGTGATCGTATGTCCCTCATTCGAATTGACCCTCAAACTCCAACGATGGTGCTACCTACTCACTAATAGTGGGATAACATTGTCTAAAGGAAATTAGCATGGAACGATTCCTTTTTCGAGTAGGTAGATTAGCTCTTAGATACTTGCTCTTTCAAAACAAAACTTTTTTCACACTTACACTCCTTTTCGAACAAAGTTTTCAAAACACTTCATTACACTCTTGAGAATAGAAGCAAGAGTTAAATCGAAGTTTTAAAACAAAAACTTTTTCAAACCCACAAGCACAAAGAAAACAATTGAGCAAGTACCTAAGAGCCCGTAGATAACTATGGATAGAAAGGATGCTAATACATTCCCTTTCTATAAATCTACCCCCCGTACTCAGAAATATCTCGAAAAAGGAATTTTTCTGTGCTTTTTTCCTTTCCTTGTTGGATAAAATAAAAGTCGGTGGCGACTCTTGCTTACCGTGACATTTTGCGAAAATAAACACAAAACGTAAACCAGTATTCCAAAAAACAGTCAGTTCTTCCCACCGTGTCACAACAAGGTTACGAGAAGGAACCTGGATAGTAGGGTTACTTTGGTATGAAAGCCGGGATAGTAGGTCTGTGAGAAGGAACCTGGATAGTAGGGTTACTTTGGTATGAAAGCCGGGATAGTAGGGCTGTGAGAAAGAACCTGGATAGTAGGGTTACTTCGATATGAAAACCTGGATAGTAGGGCTATGAGAAGGAACCTGGATAGTAGGGTTACTTAGAGATGAAAGTCGGGATAGTAGGGCTGTGAGAAGGAACCTGATAGTAGGGTTACTTCAATATAAAAGCCTGGATAGCAGGGATATGAGAAGGAACCTGGATAGTAGGGTTACTTCGATACAAAAGCCTGGATAGTAGGGCTGTGAGAAGGAACCAGGATAGTAGGGTTACTTTTGATATGAAAGCCGGGATAGTTGCGCTGTGAGAAGGAACCTGGATAGTAGGATTACTTCGAAATGAAAGCCGGGATAGTTGGGCTGTGAGAAGGAACCTGGATATTAGGGTTACTTCGATATGAAATCCGGGATAGTAGGGTTGTGAGAAGGAACCTAGATAGTAGGGTTACTTTGATACGAAAGCCTGGATAGTAGGGTTGTGAGAAGGAACATGGATAATAGGGTTACTTCGATATGAAATCCTGGATAGTAGGGCTGTGAGAAGAACCTGGATAGTAGGGTTACTTCGATATGAAAGTCGGGATAATAGGGCTGCTTCGGAATGAGTTTGGGTAAAACTGCAGAAGGAACCTGGGTAAGGTTGTTCTTCTCGCGCCGATGATTACTCTGTTTAGCTTCGAGTGTTGATCATGGACCTGCTGGAAATTGTTGATAATAAATGTCTTTCCTGAAAGAAATACATGGTTAGTTATGTGCGATGCATGAGATGCATTGTATGATGATGTTCTCAATAATAAATGAGACTATGTTATATGTGTTGTATGCATATGTCATGATGTATGAACATGAAATGCTGACGTAATAATCTGAGTATGGGAAAATAAATCCCTGACTGCTATTTGGAGAGTAGGAGAAATGTTATTCTTGACCGTTGTAAAGAACCATAGTTCCTCTGCTTCTGTTGGGGATGGTGAACAATGATGACTATGCCGGGGATTTTCCACTTGCCTGGCGAATATTCTGCTGGAAGAGACCTTATCTGAGGATAACTCTGCGGGGAATAAATCTGTTAGAGAGGAGATACTCTATTGATAGATCTGCCGATTTGGAGAAATAAACTCAGCTAGGGATAAATTTCCGTTGCTGGTGATACTGAATTCTGTTGGAGATTGAATTTCTACTTGTGAGAGAAATAAACTCTGCTTGGGGAAAAAATTACTGACTCACTCGCGATTGTGAACCTCAGCTGGGGAGAGTTATGTTCTGTTCAGGAAAGCTAACATCATTATCTTTGGATACTTTTTACTCTGTGGGGAGTCTATGCAACACCACTTATGTTCTCAAGCTGGCTCTATCCCTGTACCTGATGGGCAGAGTAACTGTAAGGTTTAGACACTTCTTGTTTGTCCCTGTTCCTGAAATTACGAGTAATCGTCTTTCGTTTCTTATGTAAATATTTATGAGCAACCATTATTTTCAAATGCATATATCAAAAATGAATCATTGGAAGTTCTTGCAAAACAAAACAGAAAAAGAAAAACAAATTGGAATTTCTTGTGAAAATGAATTGTATTGATTCTTGAAGTTGGCCTATAATAGGCATTTTTTGTACAAAGAGGCTGATGTCCTAGTAAGAGAACGCCGCCGAAAGATAGAAATTATACAATTTGTGTAAAAGAAAGAAAAACAGGTATGTGAAACGATCTCATCGGGTTCCAACTCTGTTATTGCCTTTATATCTTCAAGCGTCTCATCACTTTGCTGCTTGGCCAAAGGTGGATCAGATTGATTGACGCCGTCCAAGCTTGATAGTCGATACCGAAGTCTAGTTGCAAGATAATCCAATGAGACACAGTGTTACGCTTTAATCCCTAATTTTTTCCTAGATCGCCCTTTCGGGTTTTCAGTCCACCGGGATACCCTTTTTTTACCCAAGTCGCCTTTTCAGGTTTTCGACTTGCCGGGTGTACAGTTTTTTTCATTTTCATCCCTAACTTTTTCCCGAACCCTTTTGGTCCGCCGGGAAGCCCTTATTTTTGCCTAGGCTAGTCAACCTAGCGGGTCTTTGATTATGCGTAGTATCTTTTCACTATGTCTGCATTGACGGGGTGAGGAAGGTCATCACCATCCATGGTGGTTAGAATCATAGCTCCTCCCGAGAAAATATTCTTAACCACAAATGGCCCTTCGTATGTGGGGGTCCATTTGCCCCTGGGATCACCTTGCGGTAGTATGATGCGTTTGATCACTAGATCCCCGACTTGATACTCTTGACGTCTGACTTTCTTGTTAAAAGCCTTGATCATCCACTTTTGATACGCCTGACCATGACAGATAGCAGTAAATCTCTTTTCATCGATTAGGTTCAGCTGATCAAGTCGGTTTTGGATCCAGTCATCTTCGTTCAAACCCGTATCCTTCATAATCCTAAGATAAGGTATCTGTACTTCGATGGGTAGGACTGCCTCCATGCTATACACCAAAGAGTAGGGTATTACCCCTGTCGATGTCCATGCTGAGGTACGGTACCCATGAAGAGCGAATGGTAACATATCATGCCAAACTTTGTATGTCACCGTCATCTTCTGTATAATCTTCTTGATGTTCTTGTTAACGGCTTCAACAACCCCATTCATCTTCGGCCGGTAGGGAGAAGAGTTATGATGCTGAATCTTGAACTGCTTGCAGAGCTCGGTGATCATCGTGTTTTTGAGATTTGTACCATTGTCGGTAATAATCCTCTTGGGTACACCATATCGACAGATCAGATTGTGTCGGATAAACCGTGCCACGACGTTCTTGGTTACTATAGCAAAGGAAGCTGCCTCAACCCACTTTGTAAAATAATCAATGGCTACCAGAATAAAGCGATTCCCGTTAGACGCAGTGGGTCTGATCTCGCCGATCATGTCGATGCCCCACATTGCAAAGGGCCAAGGAGCTGTCAAAACATTTAGGGGAACTGGAGGCGCATGCACCTTATCAGCATAAACTTGGAACTTATGGCAGGTTCGAGAGTGCTGATAACAATCAGCTTCCATAGTGGACCAGTAATATCCTGCTCGTAGGATTTTCTTTGCCATGGTATGTCCACTAGAATAGGTTCCGAAAGTTCCTTCATGTAACTCTGCCATGATCCTTTCAGCCTCGCTTTTGTCTACACACCGCAGTAAAGTCGAATCATGGTTACGCTTATAAAGGATCCCATTGCTAAGAAAGAACTTCGCTGCGAACCTTCTTAGAAACTTATTATCATTAACAGATGCCCCCTCGGGGTATTCCTGAGCCTCAATATACCTCTTTACCTCGTGAAACCATGGTTTATCTGCTACTTCTTCAGTCTCAATGTCACAATAATGTGCGGGTTCGTCCAACCTCTCAATGGTAATCTGCGGAGCTTCATTGTCCCACCTTACTTTGAACATAGAAGACATGGTAGCTAGCGCGTCCGCCAACTGATTCTCCTCTCTTGGGAAGTGTTCAAAGGTTATATCTTCAAAGTGTGGGAGAAATGTCAATACATACTCTTTGTAAGGAATAAGATTCAGGTTCTTTGTATTCCACTCGCCTTTGATCTGACTTATTACCAGAGCGGAATCTCTGAACACGCTCAAGAACTTAATCCTCAGATCAATAGCAGCTCAAAGACCCATGATACACGCTTCATACTCCGCCATATTGTTGGTGCAGTTGAAACATAATCCGGCGGTGAATGGAGTATGACAGCCCTCAGGAGATATGATTACAACGCCAATGCCATTACCCAATGCGTTTGAGGCTCCATCAAAATACATAGACCATCGGGATCCCTTCTCGGGTCCTTCATCTGGTCCAGGTTCTTTGCAGTCGGTTACTAACATGATATTCTCATCCAGGAACTCGAAATTCATGGACTGGTAGTCATCCACGGCCTAATGCGCCAAATGATCAGCCAATACACTCCCCTTGATTACTTTTTGGGTTGTGTACTGGATGTCGTACTCGGTTAAGATCATCTGCCATCTTGCTATTCTTCTAGATAAGGCGGGCTTCTCGAAAATATACTTGATTGGATCCATCTTTGATATCAACAAAGTAGTGTGAGTCAGCATATACTGTCTCAGTCGGCGAGCAGCCCATGCCAAAGCGCAACAAGTTTTCTCGAGCAATGAGTATCGGGTCTCACAGTCGGTAAACTTTTTGCTAAGGTAGTAAATGGCGTGCTTTTTTCGGCCAGACTCGTCATGCTGCCCCAGCACACACCCCATTGAATTGTCTAGCACTGTCAAGTATAATATCAAAGGCCTTCCCTCAACTGAAGGCATCAAAATTGGTGGTTCTTGAAGGTATTCCTTGATTCTTTTGAAAGCGGTATGGTATTCATCATTCCACTTTACCACTTGATCTTTTTTCAGTAGCTTGAAGATTGGCTCACAAGTAGCAGTCAGATATGAAATGAACCTGGAGATGTAATTCAGACGTCCCAAGAAACCTCTAACTTCTTTTTTTGTGCGAGGAGCCGACATCTCTTGTATGGCCTTTACCTTTGTAGGGTCTACCTAAATACCTTTGTCACTAACAACAAAACCCAGAAGCTTACCAGACCTTACTCCGAAGGTACACTTGTTCGGATTAAACCTCAGCTTGTACGTCTTCAACCTGTCAAACAGTTTCTGGAGATGATCAAGGTGCTCTTCCTTTGTCTGGGACCTGGCTATCATGTCATCAACATAAACCTCGATCTCATGGTGAATCATATCATGGAACAAAGCGACCATGGCACGCTGATAAGTTGCCCCAACATCCTTCAACCCAAAAGGTATTACTTTATAACAGAAGGTGCCCCATCTTGATCTGGTTGTAGCCAGAAAAACCATCCATGAAGGAGAAGATCTTGCATTGCACGGTGTTGTCGACTAGAACATCAATGTGAGGAAGTGGGAAGTCATCCTTGGGGCTTGCCCTGTTTAGATCTTCTTAGTCCACACACATCCATACCTTACCATCCTTCTTAGGTACCGAAACGACTTTGGCAACCCACTGCGGGTAAGAAGTGACAGCTAAGAATCCTGCGTCAAACTGTTTCATGACCTCTGCTTTGATTTTCTCTGACATTTCAGGGCGCATACGACGAACCTTCTGCTTTACCGGAGGGAAGTCCTCTTTAGTCGGCAGGCGATGTACTACAATATCAATGTCCAAACCAGGCATGTCTTCATAGGACCAGGCGAAGATCTCAACATAGTCGTGTAGCATCTGCATTAACCGTTGCTTGACACTAGGCTCCAGATTCGCACCTATTTTAACCTCTTTCCTGTCTTCCTCTGTACCCAAATTCACTGACTCAACCAGATCTTCATGAGGTTGTATGGCCCTTTCTTCCTGCTGTAATAGTCTAGCAAGTTCTCCAGGAACCTCACAATCATCCTCACCTTCATCCTCGGCTTGGTTGATCGGATTTTTGAAGTTATAACTGGCAATAGCAGAGCTTTTATCAATGGGATCCAGAGTGGATATGGATCTGCATTATGATACGTGAGTGTGTGTAAGAGAATAACAGTTTTGATAAAGTGAGAGATAAAAAAGAAAAATAAGGAGCGCAAAATTTGTGTGCAAGAAACGTCCAATGCTTTATTAAATGATATGTGAAATGACAAATAATAAGCCCTCACAAGCAAAGCCAAGGTGCCTCGGGTAAGGCATTGGGCCGTAAAGTTTCAAACTGTTTATTACAAATCTTAAAACAAAAGTCAATTACTGCAGAATAAAAGAAACAGGTATGAAGTCCTTCGCCGTCCAGTTATTCAGTCCACCGTTGGTTGTTGGGTAGATCTAACTGTCGATGTCTGAATCTTCTTCATTGTCCTCAATTGCATTAACTCCCAGATTGCTGATGTGTAGAGGAGGTCTTCCAATCTGTGCACGCCTAACTGCCCTTTGAGCCCCTGTAGTAAAGCCTAAACCAAATTTGTCAGTTTTGTGAGTGAAATCAGGGAGCTGACCTCAATTGGTACACCCACCTTCTTCAACTACAACCCTGACGTCCTTGAGAGAAGCCATCTTCAGCGGAGATTTGTTCGTAGTAACTTCAGTTGATGCCGAGAACTGAGGGACCTCTTCAAAATTCTGACAAGGAGTTTCTATGAATTCCACGTCCATCTCTACGTAGCGGAAGGAGTTGAGATGACTTACCATATACTCTTCTTCACCTCGCACCATGACAATCTTCCCCTTCACCGGATATTTCAACATTTGATGGAGTGTGGAAGAAACTGAACTAGCCTTATGAATCCAAGGACGACCCAACAAGTAATAATATGATGGCCTGATATCCATCACGTAGAAGGTGGATGCAAAAGTCTGAGAACCCACTTTGACAGGAATGTCCACCTCCCCGTGCAAAATTCTCTTCGACCCGTCAAAAGCCATCACCACAATGTTGCTCGGCTTTAAGGTTAAACCCTCACAATCCAAACGGTCCAACGCTTTCTTTGGAAGAACATTCAGCGAAGACCCGGTATCTACTAGCACATGAGCCATAATGGTGCCCCTGCACTCAATCGAGACATGCAGAGCATCATTATGACTCTTCCCCTTAGGGGTCAGATTCGCATCTGAAAAGCCTAGCCCATTGTCAGCAGTCAGGCTAGCCACACAATCTTTGAACTGATCTGCGGAAGTTTCCTGCGGCACATGCGCAGTCTTGAGAAACGCAATCAAAGCCTTCGCACGAGCTTCAAAACATAATAACAGAGACAACATGGAGATTTTTGACGGGGTCTGCCCCAGCTGCTCGACTACATTGTAGTCGCTCTTCTTGATAATCTTCAGTATTTCCTCTATTTCTTCTTTAGAGGCTTCCACAACGATTTTCTTAGGTGCCTCCGTCCGGGCAGGCTCACCTATGATTTCCTTGCCCCGAGTCATAGATGGCTCAGCAGTAGGGGTGATAACTGGGGTAAGAACAGGAATAGTAGAAGGTATAATAACTGGAGTAGGAACAAGAGAAATGTCAGGAGTGCTGGTTGGAACAACAATTGGAATAACAGTAGGCTTGATGATGGACTTCGCGGAAATCTCAAGAGAGAAGACCCTTCCATTTCGGGTAACTTTACTAGTCCCGACGATATTACTGACATTAGTATTAGCTTCTTCATTCTTCAGATCTTTCTTAACACCATGATAATGCACATCAACACCATAATGCCATGGGACAACCTTGTCTGAGGTATACGGGATGGGACCAGGAACAATGATTATTAGCGAAGCAATTCTTTGAACAGGTGTAACCCTAAGAGGTCTTCTTGAGGAAACCTTGGAAGGATTGGCGGAAATGGTTATAATTGCAACATCTTCAGTGGGAACAACATGAATCATAGTCTTCTCGAACAAAATCTCTTTATTATCCATCAGGCGCTGAACACCTGACTTCAACAAACGGCAACCATTAGGCATAATTGGACACATGTGGCAACCTTCACCACAACCCAGAAATAAATCGGCCAATAACAAATTCTTCTTAACAGTCATAAGAGGAGTAGAAATTTATTCAACAGAAGTCACAAACAAATCAGTGTTAACAACATTAACTCCACGACCGTGTTTGGGCATGGGAGCAGTTATAACATTCGGCTTTTCTGGAGCATCAAACTCTATTTCCTTGGCTTCGAGCAAATCTTGTACTTTATTTCTCAGGGCCCAACAATCATTTATATCGTGGCCTGGACTCTCAGAATGGTAGGCGCACCGCGCGTTGGGATTATATCTGGGAGAAGTAGTGTTTGGATTCTTGGGAGCCTCTCTCAAGGTCGCCAAGTTGGATTTTAACAGATGAGGCAGAACTTCAGCCAAAGTCATATTTATGCGGGTAAAATGCCATTACGGTCTTTCCACCCTTTGTTGATTGTTGCATTGTGGAGCAACTGTGGGTCTTGGTATCTGTGATCGGTGGATCTGGAACTGACTGTTTAACGCTGGTTCGCGAAATGTCACGGAAACAAGAGTCGCCACCGTCTTTTATTTTCTCCAACATGGAAAGGACAAAAGCACAGAAAAATTCCTTATGAGATTTGTTCTCGGTTCGGGAGGTAGATTTATAGAAAGGGAAGGTGTTAGCACCCTTTCTATCCATGGTTATCCATGGGCTCTTAGATACTTGCTCATTTGTGTTTTCAAAAGTGTTTTCTTTTCAATTGTGAGTGAGTTTGAAAAAGTTTCGTTTAAAATGTCAGATCGACTCTTGTATCAGTCCTCAAGAGTGTTTGAAAAATTGTTTTTGAAAGCTTTTTTGAAAAGTGTCGGTGTGAAAAGAGTTTTGATTTGTTTTGAATCAGAGAAAGTATATATGAGTCATCTACCTACCCTAAGGAATTAGGCTGTGTAAATGTCCTTTAGGTAGTGCCATCCCACCATTGAGAGGTAGGTAGCACCACCGTTGGAGGTGTTCGGGTCAATTCGAATTAAGGGACAGTGTGGTCACCGAGCAACAGTAAGACACCTTAGAAGCTACCCTTATGCCATTGATCTTTTTATTCCGAGGCAACCGTTTCGAGGCAACTATTCCGAGGCAACTAGATCAATGGACATAAGGACTCACTAAGACGTCTTATACTCGACGACCACGTTTCGAGGGGCAAGGCAACAATGAGGCGTACCCTAGGAGTGATGTGTGAATTGTGTGTCATGTTCAGTTATGTTTTATCTTGTCATGCTTTTGGTGATCTACGCTTTGATTTTATTTGGGCCATTCATTCTTTCATGCAATAGTTAGCAGTTAAAAGGTGCGGAAATTAAAATGCGAAAAATAAAGGTCCTACACTATTACAAGGTGCGGGTCTATACATCGCCAAATTAACAAAGACCCGATTTTGAATAAAATGCGGAAAATAAATAAACGTCCTAATTACTATTACAAAGCTTTGGGGCAATTACATAATATTTAAAAAGAAAAATAAGAACAAACGCGCGAGAAAAGAAATTATAATCGAAGGTGCGAGGGCGTTGGACCCTTTAAAGAAATTAAATTGGAATTGAAAGTTAATTAATTATTAAATAAAGAAAATAAATGTTTTTTTGTTTTTTTTGTATTTAATGGAAATAAAGAGAATTAATTGAAATTAGAAATTAAATAAAAACCCTAATTCTAAGTTTGTTTTTTAATTATTAAAAAAAAGTTTAAGTTTTGACTTAATTTACACTAATTATTTAATTACAAGTTTATTTACAAGATAATTAATAGTTAATAATAATAATGATAGGAATTATTTATTTATTTAAGAAAAAGGATGAAAATGTGACAAACCCTAATTTCTACATTTTTTAGTTTATTTAAGAAAAAAAAGCATTAAAGTTGAAAACCTAAAATTAAACTAATTTGATTATTAAAATTTATTTACAAAACTATTAATGAATAAAAAATTAAATATACATATTTTTATTTTTGACTTTTCTGGATTTTTTTGTATTTTTGTATTATGAAAATTAATTTGGTGAATTAAAAGAAAATAATTAAATTAAAATAAATAAAAGAAAAAAAAAGAGAGAAAGAAAATACAAACAAAGGGGGGGTTTCTGCCCAATTTGGAGGTTTTGTTGAAGCAGTTTGGCCCATTAGAAAGCTGGCCCTTTTGGACTTTTTGTGGTTACGTGTGCGTCAGTTGACCAGGGTACATGGTGGACTCCAGGTTCTGGCCTTTGAATTGGGGCTTCAGGGCGCGTGGCAAGCCAAGGCGTTGGGTGTATGGTACTCCTTTGAGTGAGATAATCACCTGAACATGTTTACACAAAAAATATGGAGAAATATGGGGGACCTGGGAATCGAACCCAGGTCCCAGTGCCTGCATGACAACGCACCAACCAGTTGGACTAGCGTGTTTCCTTGTATAGTTAGTGGACAATGATTATTATATGTGAAAAAACAAGCGTTATGCTGGATTAAAATAAAACGCGCCAATGTTTGAATCAGCCAACCACGTTTGAACACATAGGCTTCATCTTCCTTGCTTCTTCGTTTTGCCTGAAATTATCAAATAGATAACGGGGGTTTTAAACCCCCACTAAGCTTCAACCTGCAAAATAGCGATTAGCATATAGTGAAAAAGAAAAAGGGCGCGATGGTTGGTTTCTATTCGTTGGAAGGTCCTGGTTTCAATGGTATTGGTTTGAATGTCCAATTGTTCCATATGAAAGAAGCCCTAATTTCAAACTCCTGAAACCCTAATATGCATTCATGGTAGATTCTTATTTAGGCGACCATTCTTCAATTGAACGGTACCGTTAGCTTCAGAATGATCATGTTAGTACAAATCAATGATTAAAAATTACAAATAATGCTTGGATAATGAAACACGATTATGAATAATTTTGTGGAAAGTGAGACTTCAATATACCAATTCCTTGAGAATGGATGCGTGGTTTTGATTGGAACAGCTTCCTGGTAGTGTCAGGAGTTTTTTGGAATACTTTTGCAGTCTTGAATTATGCTCTAGCTATCAAAACAGTTCCAAGGTTTTTTTGTGAAAAATGCAAAGTTGTTTTTGATCTTGCAGCGCAGCTTCTTGTTCTTATGCATTAGGTTATTGTTCTGCATATGTAAGTGAGTGAATTAGGTTAACAATCCAAGCCCAAAGTCCTTGCATTCATGTTTTGGAGATTTGATTTTTCCTTATATCTTTTTCAATCTTTTTGTCATGAAAAACATGCCAATTATGGAAGATTTGCCTTTTTTGGACATGAAACGAATTTCCACCTTGCCCTAGTAGGATTTGCTGCATCAAAAAGATTTAAAAGCATTATTTTGTATTTTTCTCATATTTAATTTTAATTAAGTGAATTAATAATAATAAAAATTCAAATAATTAATAAAAAATGATGAAATAACTCCCTTGGATGTCAATGGGTCGTGCATAGCTTTTGGGTGATGATTCATGGAAGAAATTGAGGCCCATTAGCAATTTTGAGGTATTTGAAGCAAAGTTGACTTTTCAAAATTCCCAAAAATTTCCCAACTTCCACAAGGCATATCTTGCTCAATATTTAAGTTTTGATCATGTTCTTGGATATTTTGGAAAGGTATTGAAGTACTCTAACCAATGCCTTTGGTCCCATGTCATTTTGATTTACCAATATCAAGTTATGGTCTTTGACTTAAAGTGCTTTTTTGTTGACTTTTGAAAATGACCTATAATGTTGAGATTGATAACTTTTTGTGAGAGCATTTCTTGGACTTGAAGTGTGAAGATGAGTTGTAGGAAATGTCATTCTCTTAAAAATGAGCTTTGGATGGAATTTTTCTGATAAACCATGTGGAAGTTATGCCTTGGTCAATTTGCAGTTGACTTTTTCAACTGTCCAAAAATAGAAACCTTTGCATCTTGAGACTTTTTGAGCCATGCCTTGAGAATCATGATCAAGAATTGATCAAATGATGTTTGTGGCTTCAAAATAAGATGTTGACCAAAATTTTTGACTTTTGACTGTCAAATGACCATTTTGCCCCTGCAGTTGACTGTGAAGCAATTAGGGTTTTTGACTGTGCAATTTGATGCTGTGAGTCTTGAAACTTGGCATATGGATGCTTGACAATGTTTATAGGCATGTGAGACTTGATTGGACCCTTGGAAACTTCAACTTCTTTGCCAGAACCAAAACCCTAATTTTTTGACTGTTAGGAGGCAATTGGACTGTGCAACCCTTGGGAGATTTTGAAGCATGATCTTGGCAAATTTTGAAGAATATGGGAGGGCAAATTTTGGAGTACAACAGTTTCCCCTGTTCAATCTTCTTAGACCTGAGGATGTAGATTGGCTAGCGTGCCTTTCGTAATCCGAAGGTGGAAGGTGATTGAACACTAGAGTGCCCAGAAATTTGCACTCACATAGTAAAGTGTCAGCAGTATGATGTGGGGAATGGGCTTACAGATGCCATTTAGAGATTGATGGATAGGAAGATGGGCTTATAGATGCCATGTTCAGAGGTGACGGATAGATGGAGATGGGCTTATAGATGCCATCTGGGTGTCGATCGCGTAAGGGTTTCCTTAGCGAGAACTTGCGTACCTGAAAAAGAAAGATTACCTGGCCTGTTACCGGAGTTGGCCTTCAAACTCTTTGTGTAGATGCGCCCTGGTTGGATACAGGAATCGGATCTTTGAACTCTTCAGACGTGCCCTGGCGAGATACAGGAATCGAGTCTGGAGCTTCAAAAGGTTGTGAATGAATCATGGATGGTTACTACCTCAACGGGACGATGAGAGAACCTTGGACGATTACTACCTCAATAGTAACGATGAGAGAACCTTGGGAGATTACTACCTCAACAGTAACGATGAGAGAACCTTGGGCGATTACTACCTCAACAGTAACGATGAGAGAACCTTGGGCGATTACTACCTCAACAGTAACGATGAGAGAACCTTGGGCGATTACTACCTCAACAGTAACGATGAGGGAATCTTGGATGTCTTCTACTAGTCTTCATCAGGAAAATCTTTAGGAATCGATTTAACTGGACCAGAGAAGGCCTTTGACTGGATCGGCATCAGAAAAATCTTTAGGAGTCGATTTAACTGAACCAGGAAAGGTCTTGGAATCTTCAACTGGAATAAGAATCAGGGAGATCTTAGCGTCGATCTGACTGAACCAGAGAAGGTCTTGGATTAACTTTGACTGGATAAGAATCAGAAAAATCTTAGAATTGATTTAACTGAACCAGACTAAAGTCTTGGAATATCTTCAACTGGAATAAGAATAAGGGAGATCTTAGGGTCGATCTGACTGAACCAGAGAAGGTCTTGGATTAACTTTGACTGGATAAGAATCAGAAAAATCTTAGGGTCGATTTAACTGAACCAGACTAAAGTCTTGGAATATCTTCAACTGGAATAAGAATCAGGGAGATCTTAACATCGATCTGACTGAACCAGAGAAGGTCTTGGAATATATTTGACTGGATAAGAATCAGAAAAATCTTAGGGTCGATTTAACTGAACCAGACGAAAGTCTTCCATAGGTGTAGTTTTTTTCTTCTCTTTTGAGGGGACTACTAGGTCATATGAGCGGTCAGCGGTGTTTACTGATTCGTCTTTCCCTGAAACGGTAAAGGGTCAGTCATATGCAATGTCATGATGCATGATATATATCAAGCAATGATGCTCTCAACATAAATGAGATTGTAAGATATGATGCGTTTATGCATGTATCATGATGTATGTGATGTTTTTGAATGTATTTTCGTCTTAGGAAAATAAATCCTTGACGGATGCCGGGAAGTTAAATCCTGGGCTGATGTAGAGTTTTTGTTTCCACTAGGGAGTGATGGTTGCAAGAATGCCGGTAGGAGAAGGTGACTCCATTGGGGAATAAACTTGGCGAATGGATTACTCTGCGGGGAGAAAATTACTCTAGCGATCTTGCTGGGGAGAAATACTTCTGTGGGAAGAGAGGTATTCTGTTGAGATGTTGATGATAACTTCGCTGGGGATACCGTTGTTATGTTGTGTTTTAATAGACTCTGTTGGGGATAGGAAGATTTTGCCGAAGACGGTCTTTCCGTGGTTATTGGCTTAGGATAACCCAGTTATACCCTGGTAGGGAAATAACCTCTTGAATAAAGCTGGGGGACGCGTTCGTGCTCTGCAGGGGGGAAGCTTCCAGAATCTACTGGGGATAAGCTTCCTGCTGGGGAGATGGATTCAAACTTTCCTGGGGAAATCTTGGACTAGACTCTCCTGGGGAAATTTTTGAGATACATTTGGGGAAGTGGCTCCGCTGAATGTCTGGTGTACCGCCGGGGAACAATCTTAGATCAAGACTGCCGGGGATGCTTGTTAAGAATGTTCGTATAATTTGCTGAGGAATGTTGAGATCTGCTGGAGGATACCCAACTTCCTTAAGGCTGATAATATAGCTTTGCTTGGGGAGAGTGCATTGACTTGCTGGCTCACTCTCTGGGGATTTAAGATATCTTGGTTATGTTCTTCAGCTGAACTTACCTTGGTACCTTGATGGACAGAGCAATTAGATCTCTTAGACGACTCATTATTCCCCTTGTTTCTAATGTTACCTGTAATTAATCCTTTGTTTTGTATGAAAATATTTATGAGTTAGCAATTAGTGTCAAATGCATATATCACAAATTAAACCTTGGACGTTCTTCGCAAAACAAAACAGAAAAAAGAAAAAACAAATGGCAACTTGTCTGAAAAGTGAATTGTATTGATTTTTGAATTTTCCTGAAAATAGGCGTTTATGTACAAGAGGCTGACGTCCTAGTAAGAGAACGCTGCCGAATAAAAGAGTTTATACAATTTGTACAAAGGGAAAACAAAACAGCTATGTGAAAAGAATAATCCCACTGGGTTCCAACTCTGCTATCGCCTTTATATCTTCGAGCGTCTCATCACTTGATGACCTAGCTGAAGATGAAGCTGATTGATTGATGCCTTTTGAACTTGACAGTTGATACCTGATTCTGGATGCAAGGTGATCCAATGAGACATAGTATTACGCTTTAATCCCTAACTTTTGCCTGGATCGCCCTTTCGGGTTTTCAGTCCACCGGGATACCCATTTTTGCCCAAGCCGCCTTTTCAGGTTTTCGACTTGCCGGGTGTACAGATTTTTTCATTTCATCCCTCATTTTGCCCGAACCCTTTTGGTTCGCCGGGAAGCCCTAATTTTTGCCTAGGTATGTCAACCTAGCGGGTCTTTTATCATGCGTAGTATCTTTTTACTATGTCTGCATTGGCGGGGTGAGGAAGGTCGTCACCGTCCATGGTAGTTAGGATCATGGCTCCTCCTGAGAACACATGTTTAACCACAAATGGCCCTTCGTACGTAGGGGTCCATTTGCCCCTGGGATCACTCTGAGGAAGGATGATACGTTTGATTACCAGATCTCCAACTTGATATTCTTGTGGTCTGACTTTCTTGTAAAATGCCCTGATCATCCGTTTTTGGTACGTTTGACCATGGCAAATAGCAGTGAGTCTCTTTTCGTCGATTAAGTTTAGTTGATCAAGTCGTGTCTGGATCCAATCATCTTCGCTCAGATCTGCATCCTTCATTATCTGGAGAGAGGGTATCTGCACTTCGATCGGTAAGACTGCCTCCATGCCGTAGACCAAGGAGAAAGGAGTTGCCCCGGTTGACGTCCTTGCTGAGGTACGGTACCCATGTAGAGCAAATGGTAACATCTCGTGCCAATCTTTATAAGTCACTGTCATCTTCTGCACGATTTTCTTGATATTCTTAATCGCTGCTTCTACAGCCCCATTCATCTTCGGCCGGTAGGGAGAAGAGTTGTGGTGCTGTGTCTTAAATTGCTCGTAGAGCTCAGTGATCATCTTGTTATTGAGATTGGTACCATTGTCTGTAATGATCCTTTCTGGGAAGCCATATCGATAGATCAGGTTATGACGAATGAACCGTGCCACGACATTCTTGGTTACTGTAGCGTAGGAAGCTGCTTCAACCCACTTTGTAAAGTAATCGATTGCTACAAGGATGAAGCGATGCCCGTTGGATGCTGTAGGTTTAATCTCACCGATCATATCAATGCCCCACATTGCAAAAGGACAAGGTGCAGTCAAGACATTCAGAGGGACTGGAGGAACATGCACCTTATCTGCATATATATGACATTTATGACATGTCCGAGAATGTTGGTAACAGTCAGCTTCCATTGTGGACCAGAAATATCCTGCCCGAAGGATCTTCTTTGCCATGGTGTGTCCACTGGAATGTGTTCCGAATGTACCTTCATGCAGTTCTGCCATGACCCTTTCTGCTTCAGTCTTATCCACACAACGCAGTAAGGTCGAATCATGGTTTCGCTTATACAGAATGCCATTGCTGAGGAAGAACTTTGTTGCGAACCTTCTCAGAAACTTCTTGTCGTTGACAGATGCACCTTCAGGATACTCTTGAGCTTCCAAGTATCTCTTAACCTCATGGTACCAAGGTTTCTCAGTCACTACCTCAGCCTCGAGATCACAACAGTATGCCGGTTCGTCCAGTTTCCAGATAATGACCCGGGGAGCCTCATTGTCCCACTTGACTTTGAACATGGAAGACATCGTAGCTAACGCGTCCGCCAACTGATTCTCCTCTCTCGGGAAGTGTTCAAATGTTATCTCTGTGAAATGGGGGATCAATGTCAACACACATTCTTTGTAAGGAATAAGGTTTGGATGTTTCGTATCCCACTCGCCTTTGATCTGATTGATCACGAGAGCGGAATCTCCGAAGACACTCAGAAACTTGATCCTTAAGTCAATCGCAGCTTGAAGACCCATGATGCATTCCTCATACTCCTCCATGTTGTTGGTGCAGTTGAAACATAGCCGGGCAGTGAGTGGAGTATGAGTGCCTTGGGGGGATATGATCACAGCGCCAATGCCGTTACCCAAAGCGTTGGAGGCTCCGTCAAAGTGCATAGACCATCGGGATCCTTCCTCAGGTCCTTCATCCGGTCCAGGTACTTCACAATCAGTCACTATCATAATGCTCTCATCAGGAAACTCAAAGTTCATTGACTGATAATCGTCTACTGCCTGGTGTGCCAAGTGGTCTGCCAATACACTTCCTTTGATAGCTTTCTGAGTTGTGTACTGGATTTCGTATTCTGTCAAGATCATTTGCCATCTTGCTATTATCCCAGACAGATCAGGCTTTTCAAATATGTACTTTATAGGATCCATCTTTGAAATCAACAAAGTAGTGTGAGTCAGCATATACTGTCTCAGCCGGCGAGCAGCCCATACCAAAGCGCAACAAGTTTTCTCGAGCAGTGAGTATCGGGTCTCACAGTCGGTAAACTTTTTTCTAAGGTAATAAATGGCGTGCTCTTTTCGGCCAGACTCGTCATGCTGCCCCAGCACACACCCCATTGAGTTGTCAAGTACTGTTAGGTATAGTATCAGAGGTCTCCCTTCAACCGGTGGCATAAGGATGGGTGGTTCTTGGAGATACTCTTTGATTCTGTCAAAAGCGGCCTGACATTCATCGTTCCAACGTACTACCTGATCTTTCTTCAGCAGCTTGAAGATTGGTTCACAAGTAGCAGTTAGGTGCGAGATGAATCGAGCAATGTAATTCAGGCGTCCCAGAAAGCCTCTGACCTCTTTCTCTGTCTTAGGAACTGGCATCTCTTGAATGGCTTTAACCTTGGCAGGGTCCACTTGAATACCCTTGTCGCTCACGACGAAGCCTAGCAACTTTCCAGATCTAACCCCGAAGGTGCACTTGTTCGGGTTCAACCTTAGTTTGTACAGTTTCAGACGGTCAAACAGCTTCTGCAGATGGTCAAGGTGTTCCTCCTCAATTTGGGACCTTGCAATCATGTCATCGACATATACCTCAATCTCATGATGGATCATGTCATGAAATAAAGCAACCATGGCATATTGGTAGGTTGCCCCAACATTTTTCAACCCGAATGGCATGACCTTATAGCAGAAGGTTCCCCACTGAGTAACAAAGGTAGTCTTTTCCATATCTTCCGGAGCCATCTTGATCTGATTATACCCTGAAAAACCATCCATGAAAGAGAACACCTTGTGCTGAGCAGTATTATCAACCAGAACATCAATGTGAGGTAGGGGGAAGTCATCCTTGGGGTTGGCCCTATTCAGATCCCTGTAATCAACACACATTCTGACCTTACCATCCTTCTTCGGTACCGGTACCACATTGGCAACCCACTGAGGGTAAGAAGTCACTGCGAGAAACCCGACATCAAACTGTTTCATAACCTCGGCTTTGATCTTCTCAGACATCTCTGGACGCATACGGCGGACCTTTTGCTTAACCGGAGGGCAGTCTTCCTTGGTAGGCAAATGATGGACCACAATATCAGTATCTAACCCAGGCATGTCTTCGTAGGACCAGGCAAAGATCTCCACATAAAAATGTAACATCTGAGTCAACCGTTATTTTATGCTGAGCTCCAGGTTAGCACCAATCTTGACTTCCTTTCGGTCCGTCTCAGTACCCAGATTTATCGTTTCCACTGGCTCTTCATGTGGTTGAATTGCCCTCTCTTCCTGGAGTAACAGTCTTGCAAGCTCGCCAGGCACTTCGCAATCATCTTCACCTTCGTCTTCGACTAAGTTGATCGGATTTTCGAAGTCATAACTGGCAGTAGCAGAGTCGTTACCAGTGAGATCCAGATTGGATTGAAACCTGTGTAGGTGAGTGTGTGTAAATACAGCTGTTTTGCAATATATAAAGAAAGAAAGAAAGAAATGGAGCACAAGATTTGAAATGCGAAAAATGTCCAAGATATTTATTCATGATATATGGAAATGACAGTTATAAGCCCTCACAAATGAAGCCAACGGTGCCCCGGGTAAGGCACCGGGCCATAAAGTTTCAATTTATTGTTTATTACAAATAACAAAAACAAAGGAATTCATTACTGCGTAACAAAAGTAACAGGTGTATGATCTTTGGCAGTCCAATTGCTAGGTCCACTGCCGGCTGTCGGATAAATCCAGCTGTCGAACTCAGATTCTTCCACCTCGTCATCATCCTGATAGCATTCACTCCATGAGTAGGCAGGGGAGCTGTCACTACATTGGGCTTCTCAGGTGCCTCAAACTGTACCTCCTTCGCATCAATGAGGTCCTGCACCTTATTCCTCAGGGCCCAGCAGTCATCAGTTGAATGTCCCGGGCTATCGGAGTGATAAGCACAGCGGGCATTTGGATTATACTTGGGAGATGCAGTATTCACAACCTTTGGAGCCTCTCTGACAGTCACCAGGTTGGTGGATAGCAACTGCGGCAAGATTTGTTACAAGGTCATACTCAACCGAGTAAATTCTCTTCTAGGCCTTTCAGCCCTGGGTTGATTAGTTTGCCGAGGAGCGGCAGCAGGCTTAGCAATCACCACCGCGTTGACAGATTGGCGGCGCTCTGGTTTATCTTGCCTTCTAGGCCCATAAACAACACTGGCCTCCTTTTTAAAGGGTTTCTTCTCAGCACTTGAAGACGCACCTTTCTGAATTTTTCCGGACTTCATTCCAGCCTCTATCCTTTCCCCAGTCAGAATGAGATTAGTGAACCCTGCAGATGAATTACCGATAAGATGATTGAAGATTGGCCTGAATAAGGTCCCCAAGAACATATCTACCAGCTCACGGTCAGTTAATGGTGGCTGCACCCTGCCATCCAGGTCCCTCCACTTCTGCGCATACTCTTTAAAACCTTCGCCTGATACTAGCGACATACCCTGGAGTTGGGTACGTGTAGGAGCAAGGTCGGCATTATACTGATACTGCTTGTAAAAAGCAGTAGCCAACTCCTCCCAGTTACGAACCTTGGTTCCATCCAGCTGATAGAACCATTCGAGATGATTCCCTGAAAGACTCTCCTGGAAGAAGTGGATCCACAAGTTCTTGTCCACTGTATACGGCTGAATCTTCCGCACATAGGATCTGAGGTGTAGCTTAGGGCAAGACGCCCCGTCATACTTGGTGAAAGATGGTGCTTTAAACTTGTGAGGGATGATCACACCAGAAGATAAACCCAAGTCTCCGAAATCCAAACCAGGCACTTGTTGAATTTCCATGGCGTTCAGCCGGTCTTCCAACTGCTTGTATCTTTCTTCAGCTGGAGGATACTGCTCCTCATTAAAATCAGTCTCGTTGTCAGAGACTACTGGACTAGGACCTCTTCCCCCTTGGGGACTGTCTTTGCCTACAGAAGAACCAGCTTCCTCATTCTGCAGAGTGTTACCAAATCTCCGGCCCGAGTTGAATAGAACGGTTCTCTTCTTCTTCTTCTCCTTCTTCAGGAGCAAAGCCTTCAGCTCTTCTTGAGCTTGAGCCAAACCCATGATCAACTCCTGAAATTGCGCGTTCTGTGCCTGAAGGGCCTTGATAGACATCTCGGTAGATGATTCAGGGTTCATGATGCTGAAATAAACAGCGAAGAACGGTAAGCAACCTGAAAAGAAGAGTACCTGCTATGCACATGATGAATGATATGTGTTCATGCAATGCATTCAAGGGTTCGAAAGTTCAAATTTGTTGTAGACAAAAAGGAACACACGTTATCATTAAGGAAATAATTGTTTAGTCCATCAAAGCCTCGTGGGCACACATTACAAAGCAAATCAATCCCAAAAGACACTACGCATCCTCTTCGGAGCAATGTAGGGGTTGAGATTCCTCTCCTCGTGCAATAGGCGGGTGAGCTCCAAGACCTTCTTTTTACTAGCATGTAGACTGGTCTCAAGAGAATTCCGTTCTTCCTTAAGCTGGATCCAGCTCTTTTGCATTTCTTCCCAGGACGTGGGCATGTCAGGATGTTGAATGGTATAGGACACCTCTCCTTCCAATATTGGCTCTTTGATCACAGGGAGAACATGAGGATATGGCATCACTAACTTCTGGGAGCGGGCTCGTACCCACTTGAGATAAGGTTCCAACGGGATGGAGTTCCTGTGCCCTAGGGTCTTGCTATCTATCCTACTTGGCATCCTCCAAGCTTTGATAAATCTCTGGCGAAGTCTTTGTGCATCGTTGTCGAAGTCAAAAACTATGTCAGGAATTAACATGTCATGAGGGCCATCCCTCCGAGCATAACCAAACTGTCTCCAAGCCAAGCATGGGTTATAAGTAATACCTCCTCTGATTCCAAGTAAAGGAACATTAGGGTACTCCCCGCAACGATCAATGATAGTGACATCCTCTCTGGACCGAGAGCACCAATGTATATCTGCATGTGTAAACGTCATCAATCGTTGTGACCATCTCAAACCCCGCTCCTTCTTCAAAACTGATTGCGGAAGGTGCGAAATAAACCACCTTCCCAAGAGAGGAGTACAGCACATAAGAACACCTCTTTTTCTCATGGTTCGAGTGTAACATGAGTGAAGGATGTCTCCCAGTAACGTAGGTATAGGATTCCTGGACATGAAGATCTGGACAACACTGATATCTATAAGCTGATCTGGATTAGGGAACAACACCAAACCATAGACAAGGAGGGCCACAACTTCTTCAAAAGCTTGTAGGTCAAGGGAGTTCCAACATTCTTGGGCCTTCTCAAACAGAAACCTGGCTAAGAACCCTTTGATACCACTTCTAACTTCCCAATGTCCCTTGAGGTCAGATGGTTGTAGGTGTAAGGCTTTAGCAATCTCTTCAAGTTTGGGTTCCTTTTCCGTACCGTTGTAGGGTATTTGATCAAGGATAGGGATCTTCAGAAGCCGGGAGAACTCTTCTAATGTAGGTACCAGTTGGTAATCCAGGAAAGTGAAACAGTGATGCAGAGGGTCAAAGAACTGGAACAGGACCTTTATCATATCCTCCTCAATGTTGGTGTTGACCAAGCTGATGAGTCTTCCATGTCTTTCACTGAATGAAGAGCTCTCGGGAATCCTGGATATAAGCTCCTTAAGCTGAGGAGGGATCCTTACAAGGCTGATCTGAATTGTCTTTCTGCGAACAGTTTCCATATCCTACAAGACAAGAACAAAGATGAAGATTCGAACCCCTAAAATGGTTAGTCAATGCATATGATGCTGGATGATGTCATGATGCTATGATTAAACACACCACAAATATTTACAAAGGCAAACATGATAAGGCACACAAGTCACACAAGACGAGCCCTTAGAGTTTAGGCCAGCATGGGGTCTGGGTATTACCCTCTTGAATTTGGTGGGCTCAACCTGTCCTATCAGAAGTAACCGGGTTCTAAGGGTCCCAATATCACTGGATTGCTTTCATTGTTCATCGTTTCGATTTAGCCACTGAACTGGCGACCGAAATATTCCAGGAAAGCAACCCTCAATTGAGTGTAGTATCGAGTATCAACCAACCTCGGACTGCACCAAAGTCAGTTATCTCACTACCCTAAAGAGGCCAGGATAGTTCAATTAAGGTTCCTAAGGTCAGTTGATGCTTCACGACACCACATGGAGGCCCCGTACTCTCCTTGACTGAACTCAAGGGTTACTGGTACACACCAAAGTGCCACATCAACGTAGCATACTACTTCAACCATGTCGGTATACCCCGCACAGTTCCCTCACAGCCTTGTTGCTACTTTCTAAGAAGGTATCCCCAGATCCGGGTTAGGATCTATAGAACTCCCAAGACAGTCCCACAATTTAAAGCAAACAAGTCAAAGCAATTGAAAACATAGTGATCTTAGTCCTAAGGTACACCTCACTTCAAAAACATCCCCAGCAGAGTTGCCAGTTCTGTGATCGGTGGATCTGGAACTGACTGTTTAACGCTGGTTCGCGAAATCTCGCGGAAGCAAGAGTCGCCATCGTCTTTTATTTTCTCCAACATGGAAAGGACAAAAGCACAGAAAAATTCCTTATGAGATTTGTTCTCGGTTCGGGAGGTAGATTTATAGAAAGGGAAGGTGTTAGCACCCTTTCTATCCATGGTTATCCATGGGCTCTTAGATAATTGCTCATTTGTGTTTTCAAAAGTGTTTGCTTTTCAATTGTGAGTGAGTTTGAAAAAGTTTCGTTTAAAATTTCAGACCGACTCTTGTATCAGTCCTCAAGAGTGTTTGAAAAATTGTTTTTGAAAGCGTTTTTGAAAAGTGTCGGTGTGAAAAGAGTTTTGATTTGTTTTGAATCAGAGAAAGTATCTATGAGTCATCTACCTACCCTAAGGAATTAGGCTGTGTAAATGTCCTTTAGGTAGTGCCATCCCACCATTGAGAGGTAGGTAGCACCACCGTTGGAGGTGTTCGGGTCAATTTGAATTAAGGGACAGTGTGGTCACCGAGCAACAGTAAGACACCTTAGAAGCTACCCTTATGCCATTGATCTTTTTATTTCGAGGCAACCGTTTCGAGGCAACTATTCCGAGGCAACTAGATCAATGGACATAAGGACTCACTAAGACGTCTTATACTCGATGACCACGTTTCGAGGGGCAAGGCAACAGTGAGGCGTACCCTAGGAGTGATGTGTGAATTGTGTGTCATGTTCAGTTATGTTTTATCTTGTCATGCTTTTGGTGATCTACGCTTTGATTTTATTTGGGCCATTCATTCTTTCATGCAATAGTTAGCAGTTAAAAGGTGCGGAAATTAAAATGCGAAAAATAAAGGTCCTACACTATTACAAGGTGCGGGTCTATACATCGCCAAATTAACAAAGACCCGATTTTGAATAAAATGCGGAAAATAAATAAACGTCCTAATTACTATTACAAAGCTTTGGGGCAATTACATAATATTTAAAAAGAAAAATAAGAACAAACGCGCGAGAAAAGAAATTATAATCGAAGGTGCGAGGGCGTTGGACCCTTTAAAGAAATTAAATTGGAATTGAAAGTTAATTAATTATTAAATAAAGAAAAGAAATGTTTTTTTGTATTTTTTTTGTATTTAATGGAAATAAAGTGAATTAATTGAAATTAGAAATTAAATAAAAACCCTAATTCTAAGTTTGTTTTTAATTATTAAAAAAAAGTTTAAGTTTTGACTTAATTTACACTAATTATTTAATTACAAGTTTATTTACAAGATAATTAATAGTTAATAATAATAATGATATGAATTATTTATTTATTTAAGAAAAAGGATGAAAATGTGACAAACCCTAATTTCTACATTTTTTAGTTTATTTAAGAAAAAAAAGCATTAAAGTTGAAAACCTAAAATTAAACTAATTTGATTATTAAAATTTATTTACAAAACTATTAATGAATAAAAAATTAAATATACATATTTTTATTTTTGACTTTTCTGGATTTTTTTGTATTTTTGTATTATGAAAATTAATTTGGTGAATTAAAAGAAAATAATTAAATTAAAATAAATAAAAGAAAAAAAAATGAGAGAAAGAAAATACAAACAAAGGGGGGGTTTCTGCCCAATTTGGAGGTTTTGTTGAAGCAGTTTGGCCCATTAGAAAGCTGGCCCTTTTGGACTTTTTGTGGTTACGTGTGCGTCAGTTGACCAGGGTACATGGTGGACTCTAGGTTCTGGCCTTTGGATTGGGGCTTCAGGGCGCGTGGCAAGCCAAGGCGTTGGGTGTATGGTACTCCTTTGAGTGAGATAATCACCTGAACATGTTAACACAAAAAATATGGAGAAATATGGGGGACCTGGGAATCGAACCCAGGTCCCAGTGCCTGCATGACAACGCACCAACCAGTTGGACTAGTGCGTTTCCTTGTATAGTTAGTGGACAATGATTATTATATGTGAAAAAACAAGCGTTATGCTGGATTAAAATAAAACGCGCCAATGTTTGAATCAGCCAACCACGTTTGAACACATAGGCTTCATCTTCCTTGCTTCTTCGTTTTGCCTGAAATTATCAAATAGATAGCGGGGGTTTTAAACCCCCACTAAGCTTCAACCTGCAAAATAGCGATTAACATATAGTGAAAAAGAAAAAGGGCGCGATGGTTAGTTTCTATTCGTTGGAAAGTCCTGGTTTCAATGGTATTGGTTTGAATGTCTAATTGTTCCATATGAAAGAAGCCCTAATTTCAAACTCCTGAAACCCTAATATGCATTCATGGTAGATTCTTATTTAGGCGACCATTCTTCTATTGAACGGTACCGTTAGCTTCAGAATGATCATGTTAGTACAAATCAATGATTAAAAATTA
Organism: Vicia faba; assembly: GCA_948472305.1. Lineage (NCBI taxonomy): Eukaryota > Viridiplantae > Streptophyta > Magnoliopsida > Fabales > Fabaceae > Vicia > Vicia faba. Next base: position 936,850,432 of record OX451736.1, read on the forward strand.
CAAATAATGCTTGGATAATGAAACACGATTATGAATAATTTTGTGGAAAGTGAGACTTCAATATACCAATTCCTTGAGTATGGATGCGTGGTTTTGATTGGAACAGCTTCCTGGTAGTGTCAGAAGTTTTTTAGAATACTTTTGCAGTCTTGAATTATGCTCTAGCTATCAAAACAGTTCCAAGGTTTTTTTGTGAAAAATGCAAAGTTGTTTTTGATCTTGCAGTGCAGCTTCTTGTTCTTATGCATTAGGTTATTGTTCTGCATATGTAAGTGAGTGAATTAGGTTAACAATCCAAGCCCAAAGTCCTTGCATTCATGTTTTGGAGATTTGATTTTTCCTTATATCTTTTTCAATCTTTTGGTCATGAAAAACATGCCAATTATGGAAGATTTGCCTTTTTTGGACATGAAACGAATTTCCACCTTGCCCTAGTTGGATTTGCTGCATCAAAAAGATTTAAAAGCATTATTTTGTATTTTTCTCATATTTAATTTTAATTACGTGAATTAATAATAATAAAAATTCAAATAATTAATAAAAAATGATGAAATAACTCCCTTGGATGTCAATGGGTCTTGCATAGCTTTTGGGTGATGATTCATGGAAGAAATTGAGGCCCATTAGCAATTTTGAGGTATTTGAAGCAAAGTTGACTTTTCAAAATTCCCAAAAATTTCCCAACTTCCACAAGGCATATCTTGCTCAATATTTAAGCTTTGATCATGTTCTTGGACATTTTGGAAAGGTCTTGAAGTCCTCTAACCAATTCCTTTGGTCCCATGTCAGTTTGATTTACCAATATTAAGTTATGGTCTTTGACTTAAAGTGCCTTTTTGTTGACTTTTGAAAATGACCTATAATGTTGAGATTGATAACTTTTTGTGAGAGAATTTCTTGGACTTGAAGTGTGAAGATGAGTTGTAGGAAATGTCATTCTCTTCAAAATGAGCTCTGGATGGAATTTTTCTGATAAACCATGTGGAAGTTATGCCTTGGTCAATTTGCAGTTGACTTTTTCAACTGTCCAAAAATAGAAACCTTTGCATCTTGAGACTTTTTGAGCCATGCCTTGAGAATCATGATCAAGAATTGATCAAATGATGTTTGTGGCTTCAAAATAAGATGTTGACCAAATTTTTTGACTTTTGACTGTCAAATGACCATTTTGCCCCTGTAGTTGACTGTGAAGCAATTAGGGTTTTTGACTGTGCAATTTGATGCTGTGAGTCTTGAAACTTGGCATATGGATGCTTGACAATGTTTATAGGCATGTGAGACTTGATTGGACCCTTGGAAACTTCAACTTCTTTTCCAGAACCAAAACCCTAATTTTTTGACTGTTAGGAGGCAATTGGACTGTGCAACCCTTGGGAGATTTTGAAGCATGATCTTGGCAAATTTTGAAGAATATGGGAGGGCAAATTTTGGGGTACAACAATATCACTACAGCATTTACCGTTTGATGATGTTCAGATCTGCTTTGGCCCCTCAGGCTATAGACTGTATTTGCTTCCTTCTTACCAGTAAAAGGCTTCTTTGCTGAACTCGAGGAGGCATCCTTCTGTATTTTACCACTTCGAATGCCAGATTCTACTCTTTCTCCAGTCAAAATCAACTCAGTGAAACCAGATGATGAGTTGCCGATCAAGTGATTGAAAAATGGACCAGAAAGCGTCCCCAGAAACATATCAACCAACTCCCTATCAGACAAATGGGGGTTGGACTCTTCCAGCCAAGTCTCTCCACTTTTGAGCATAGTCCTTAAAACCTTCACCTGTACCCATGGACATACCCTGGAGCTGAGTGCAAGTGGGGGCAAGGTCGGCGTTATACTGATACTGATTGTAGAAAGTAGTAGCAAGATCTTCCCAGTTTCGGACACTGGCCCCCTCCAACTGGTAGAACCATTCAAGCTGAGTCCCTGACAGACTATCTTGAAAGAAGTGCACCCACAAATTTCTACCAGCTGTGTGGGGTTGGATTTTTTGGACATATGAGCGGAGATGAAGTTTTGGGCAGGATATTCCATCATACTTGGCAAAAACCGGAGCTTTGAACTTATGAGGGATGACCACTCCCGATACTAGTCCCAATTCTCCAAAATCTAAACCAGAGATCTTCTGAACTTCCATAGCACTCAAACGGTCTTCTAGCAGTTTGTACCTATCCTCAGCAGGAGGATATTGCTCATCATTGTAATCAGTATCATTGTCAGAAACTGCAGGACTAGGGTCCTTTTCCCTTTCTTGGTTCTCTCCGTCCTTGGATGAAGAGGTCAGATCAGTTTGATGCTTTAACCTTTCTCCGAATCTTCTACCCATGTTCAAAATACCGACCTTCTTCTTCTTCTTCTTCTCTTTCATAATAAGGGTCTTCAGATCCTCTTGCCCTTTATCCAGACTTATGAACATCTATTGGAATTGGGCATTCTGCGCCTGAAGATCTTTGATGGCTTGATCAGAAGACATTTCAGCTGAAATAAACAGCAATGAAGATGAGAAACTTGTAGGGGTATCTGTAATGATGTGTATGATAATGGGATGCGCATGTAATGATTTCAAAGACTTTGGGAGATTTAAATTTTCAAACCAAAAATAAACAAAACTTTATTATCTTAACTTTGAAAGGTTCAACAATGCCTTTAAGGCGTTACAAAGAAGTAAATAAAACAAATCTAAAACTAGAAAAAGCAAAATCAAAAGTCCCATGGACACTTCCTCTCTATGCTGATATAGTCATTGATCACTCTTTCTTCCTCGAGCTGCCTGGTGAGCTTCAAAACCTTCCTTTCTTGCTCATGGAACTGCTCCCAGTAAGTATCCCGCTCATTCCTCAGCTGAATCCAAGACCTCTGTAACACCCCAGGATCAGTGGGCATGTAAGGATAGAGAACCATGTAAGGAATTCCTTCTTCATTAGCGGGCTCCACAATTACTGGTAATACGGCCTCATAAGGCATCCCAAGCTTCTGGGCACGAGCCCGAACCCATTAGAGATAATGCCGCATAGGAAGGGAAGTCTTCGGTCCTAAATCTTCGGGGTCAGATCTGTTTACCATGCCCCAAGCCCGTATGAACCTCCGACAATGCTCCTTAACGTCCTCCTTATAGTCGAATACAATGTCCTCGAGAAGTAACTCATGAGGACCATCCCTTCGAGCACAACTAAATTGTCGCAAAGCTAGACAAGGATTGTAAGTTATACCCCCTCTGATTCCAAGCAATGGGACATTAGGGTATCCCCCACAATGGTCAATAACAACAATTCCTTCCATAGCCCGGGAACACCAAAGAATATCTGTATGGGCAAGTGACATTATTCTGTATGACCAACCCAAACCTTCTTCGTTCTTCAGCACAAATTTAGGGAGGTGAGAAATAAACCACCTCGACAACAACGGCATGCAACACATAAGAGTCCCTCTTCTCCTCATAGTACAAGTATAGAGAGCATGTAAGATATCTCCCAGCAAGGTAGGCACAGGGTTGCGAGAAAGGAAAATCTTGACAGCATTCACATCTACAAAGGAATCCGAATTAGGAAAGAGAACCAAACCATAGATAAGAAGAGCCAAGACATCTTCAAAAGCCTGAAAATCCAAATCATCCCAGAATAGCTGAGCCTGGTCCATCAGAAATTTGGCTAGAAAACCTTCGACCCCGCTTCGTGTTTCCCAATTGGATACTACATCAGCCCATTTCAAATGCAGAGCTGAGGCAATGTCTTCTGGTCTAGGAACTTCTTCCATACATGTGAAGGGTACCTGTTCAAGAATTGATATGCCCAATAGATGAGAGAACTCTCCCAAGGTGGGTACCAGCTGGTAATCTGGAAAGGTGAAGAAATGATGCACAAGATCAAAGAACTGAAATAGTATGCTCATCATCTGTTCATCAAGATTTGAAGTAACCAAGCTAAGAAGTTGACCGTGTCTCTTAATGAACATAGAAGTCTCAGAAACTCTTTAGGCTAGCTCTTTAAGTTGGGCAAGTATCTGCACAAAGTTGACTCAGATGGTATTTCTGCGCACAGAAGCCATGATCTGTAAAACAGAACAAAGATAAATTCCCCTGGTCTTTGAAATGGTTAGTGTAATGAAGCATGAATTCCATGTTATGATGCATGATGTCATGATAAACCACAGGTATAGAAAACAACAGGTATTGCAAACACAGTCAAATCACACCAAGCCCTTAGGTTTAAGGCTTGCATGAGGTCAAAGGTAGTACCCTCTTGAAGTGAAGTTGGTTTCAAACCTGTCCTAGCAAAGTAACCGGGTTCTAGAGGATCTCAATATCATTGACCATCCTCCATCGGTCATGGTTTCAGCTCACACAATCTTTTCTTGCAGCCGGAACTATCCCGAGAGTATGGTCTCAATGAGTGTAGCATCGAGTATCAACCAGTTCTCAGCTCTACACTGAGGCCGGCTATCTCACTACTTTCTAATGGCCAAGTTGGGCGACAGAAGGTTCTAAGGTCAATTGATGCTTAACGACACCATGCAACGGCCTCTTATTCTCCTCATTTCTCCATAAGGGATACCAGTACCAACCAAATTGCCACATCAATGTAGCTACTGCTTCAACCGTATCGGTCTACGCTGTACAGTTCTCTCACAGTCTATTGCTACTTACCTAAAAGGTATCCCCAGATCCGGGTTAGGATCTATAGTAACCCCAAACAAAAACCCTTAAAAGTAAAGCAAACAAAGCAATCAAGAGAAGCAATTATGATGAACTAGATCCTAAGGTATACCCCACTTATATATCCCCAACAGAGTCACCAGTTCTGTGATACGGTGGCAGAACTGACTGTTTGACGCTGGTTTGCATTTTGCGCTTTTTATTCGCAAAATGTCGCGGTAAGCAAGAGTCACCACCGAATTTTATTTCATCCAATCAGAAAGGAAAAAAGTACAGAAAAAAATCCTTTTTCGAGATATTCTGAGTACGGGGGGTAGATTATAGAAAGGGAAGGTGTTAGCACCCTTTCTATCCATGGTTTTCCATGGGCTCTTAGGTACTTGCTCATCTTTTGAAAATTGCTTGTGTATGTGCTTTGTTTTTGAAAATGTTTTTACTTCGTGATAACCCTTGTATCAGTCCTCAAGGGTGTGACGAAGTTTTGAAAGTTTGTTTGGAAAGTGTAAGTGTGAAAAGTTTTGATTTGAGCAAGTACCTACTAGCATCTACTTACTCGAAAAAAGATCGTTTCTATTCTTATTTCCTTTATACAGCGCTATCTCACTATTGAGAAATAGGTAGCACCGTCGTTGGAGTTGTAAGGGTCAATTCTAAAGAGACGTACGATCACTAAAGCAATATTAGGACATTTTAGTAAGAACCCTAGAGTCTTAAGATCATATTCGAGGCAACATTTCTGAGGCCAAATTTCCGAGGCCACATTTCCGAGGCCATATTTCCGAGGCAACATTCGAACGAGACATTTGATCTTTTTTAGACAGGAGGGCAACCACTAAGACACCCTATGCTTAATGATCTTTTACCGAAGGCAACCAAAGTGAGAGTATACCCTAAGAGTGATATGTGCGAGTGATCTGTTTTCAGTTATTTAATCTTTGCACATTAGGGTTTTCTAACTGTGTTAATTTGTCATGCATCCTTGCCATACAATCCTATTAACATACATCTAAACAACTTAAATATTTGCAGAAATTAAGATGCGAGAAAGTAAATCTACGCTATTAAAGGCTCTAGGGTAGGGGATTAATTACATAGCCAAAAACCCGGGGAAAAAGCGATAAGTAAAAAGCCCTAGATTAAACTATTACAAACCATGAACAGTTACAAAAATATTGGCAAAAGTAATAAACGCGCGCGATTAATTAAATACGAGACAAATAGGGTTTTGACCCTTGACTAGACCTATTCGCGATTAAAAAAATGTTTTTGTCATGTTTTTGTTATTTAAGAAAAGAATGAAATAATTAAATTAAAAAGAAAATCCTAAGTTCTAATTAATTTTAAATTAAAGGAAAATACATTAGTTTATTCTAAAACCTATTTTTGTATTTTTATGTATTTGAGAAAAATAAAAAATAAAATTAAATCAAGAGTTTTAACCTAATTTCTATTTTATTTTATTTATGAAAATAAATCACAATTTTCCTAAGTTAAACTAAATTTAATCAAATTTGATAATAGTAAAAAAAAACTAATTATAATTTTTGTGAATTTTTGATTTTATGATTTTTATGAAAAAAGATTAATTTGTGAATTAAGAATAAATAAAAGAAATATTAAAAGAATTAAAATAAATAAATAAAGAAAGATGAGATGGGCCTGTGTATTAGCAATCATGAGGGTTGGAATCTGAATTCACAAGGCCCAGATAGCTAAGGCCTGCTTGACTTTGCCAGATCTGACGCGTATGCTGACTTGGGATACATGGTGGACCTTCAATGGAAAGACATTGGATCTGGCTAGGGAGGCGTTTGATGGTTGGATCTGGATGGCATATGGTGGACGTCCTTTTAAGCACCGTACCTGATCACCTATTGAAAAATAATATGAAATGAATATGGGACCTGGGGATCGAACCCAGGCCCTTATGCATTTCTCCAATACACGCTTTCCAACTAAACCACGCATTTCTGTTGTACACATAATGAAAGTAAAATAATATAATCAAAAAACCAATAATGTATTCAAAAATGCGCTAAAATTCAAATCACCCAATCATTGAGTGCCACGCATTGTCTTCTTCCTCCCAACCGTCGTTTTAGCCTAAGATACTTTTACCTACGGTTGCCTCGTTGTAGCTACAAACCTGTTCATCTCAAAAATTCTCTATAGGCAATATAAATGAAATTTAAAGGTACCAATCAACTCGTCTCATCCTCACGAGTATCATGGTACCAGAATCCAAGCCCAATTTAGCATATACTGGAAAGCCCTAAACAAGAACACAAAACCGTAACTATGCATGTACAGGCATCAAAAATGCAATTAAGTGGTACCAATAGTTTGCAAACTCAATGATGAACAAGAATATATAATCAAAACATGCATAGGATAATTAAATCAACGAAATCGAAATTAAGTTTGGAGGCAAACTGTGGTACCTGTAACTTACAACTCCAAGCGTGAAAAGGCTTGCAATTGATTGGGATATGTTCCTGGGATGCCCTGTAATCTGTTGGCAATGTTAGATTGGCTTGGATTGGCCTCTAGGATGGAAATTGGATCACCACTTTCTCTTGAATTTTTTCAGTTTTGCTCTTGCTCTGCACAACTTTTCAACCCCTTTTCTTGCTTTGGATACGTTCAATATATATCATAGAATGCATTACTGTTGTAAAAACTGATCACATCTTTGAAAGTTTTCAAGATTTGATTTGATTTTCATGGCACATGAAAACTTGCTATATTGAGCCAAATTATGCCTTTCTTGTCCCAATCAGCCTTGATTCGAATTGATCATGATATCCTTGCATTATTTGATTGAGATCCTGTCCAAAAATCAAATCACAACATATCTTTTCCATTATTCATCAATTATTTGATTTAAGTGAAATTTTAATTAACAAAAAATCAAAATAAATTTAAAAGTGAAGCAAATAACATGAGGTTTGATATTTGGGTCGTGGATCATATTATAAGTGAGGTGCAAGCATAAAAAGTTGGGCCCATTTAGCAAAAAATGCAAATTTGAGCACATTTGACTTTTGGCAATTTTGCAAAAATGTTCAACTTGGCCAATGCACAACTTTCTCAATTAAGAGAGCTTTTCTTGGACTTTTTAGAAAGCTTAGGATGTCCTATAATCAACCCTTTTGGTCTCATCTCAATTGAGTCTTCCATGTTCATGTATGAAGCTTTGACCCAAAAGGTGTTTTTGTTGACTTTCCAAAATGACCTATAATGTCAAAATTCATATCTTTTGTGAGTGCATATTTTGAACTTGGGAGATGAAGATGAATTGTAGGTAATTGCATCCTCTTCAAAATGAGATTTGGATGGGTCATTTATGATAAAGTATGAGAACGTTATGCTTGGTCAAAGTTGAGTTGACTTTTCCTGCAAAACCCTAATTTAGCAACTTTTGGGTTTTGAAGAATTGTGAGAAATCCTTGAGGAATCATGATCAAAACTTGATCAAATGATGGATAATACTTCAAAATGAGGATGTTGACCAAAAATCTTGAAGTTTGACTGTATGTGGGCCACAGTTGACTTTTGACCTAGCATAGTTGATTTTCAGGCATTTAAGCAATTGACTTCGCAAACTTCCTCTGCAAGGCTTGAAACTTGACATGGATGATCTTGAGAACATATTAGGACCTTGTAAGGCATTTGGGATCCTTTGGACTCAAGCACCTTGATGAAAAATGAAACCCTAATTTGAGTTAGACTACCTTAGGAGAGAGTTTGTCTGGTCAACTCTTGAACTTCCTTGAGCAATTTAGGGACCTCACATGACATTTGTTTAGAAATATGGGAGGGAAAATTTTGGGGTGCAACAAACACCTTTTTATCCTTGTTGCCATTGATTACTTTACCAAGTGGGTCGAAGCTGCCTCATATGCCTCAGTTACCAAAAATGTTATAGCCAGGTTTATTAAACATAACCTCATCTTCCGTTACGGTATCCCCGAAAGGATCATCACTGACAATGGAACCAACCTTAACAATTCCATGATTATGGAACTCTATACTCAGTTTAAAATCAAGCATCATAATTCTTCTCCATATAAACCCAAGATGAATGGCGTATTGGAAGTTGCCAACAAAAATATCAAGAAGATTGTGCAAAAGATGGTGGTCACATATAAAGAATGGCATGAGATGTTACCGTTTGCTCTCCATGGCTACCGTACTTCAACTCGAACATCAACTAGGGAAACCCCGTTCTCCTTGGTCTATGGCATAGAGGTTGTCCTACCTGTCGAGGTTCAGATTCCCTCTCTAAGGATAATGAAAGAAGCAGATTTAGGGGAAGACAAATGGATTCAGACTAGGTTGAATCAGTTGAACTTGATTGACGAGAAGCGACTGGCTGTTGTTTGTCATGGTTAGATGTACCAAAAACGTATGATCAAGTGTGATACGGTGGGAGAACTGACTTGAGATTTTGCATTTGTTTTCGCAAATGTTTCGGTTGAGCAAGAGTCGCCACCGACTTTTTATTTTATCCTAAGGAAAGGTTAAAAAGCACAGGAAAAACCTTTGAGATGTTTTCTTGGGTTCGGGGAGTAGATTATAGAAAGGGAAGGTATTAGCACCCTTTCTATCCATGGTTATCCATGGGCTCTTAATTACTTGTTTAGATCACTTGCCTTTGCTTTTCAATTGTTTGAAATGGTGCTTTGTGTGTGGTTTTGAAAATGTTTTGAAAAAGATGCCTTGTCTAGGCAACCATTGTAACAATTCTTTACTCGAATGTTTTACAAAGGTGTTTGTCTTTTCGAAAAGATGTTTCAATGTTTTTGAAAGTTTGTTTTGAAGTTGTGTTATGAGGTGTGTTTTGAAAAATGGCAAGGATGTTTTCTTTGCAAGTTTGATCAAGTAACTAAGAGTTGTCTACCCTATTTTACTCAAAGATTTTTCCTATGTTTTAACCCTTTTAACAGTGTTGTTTCACCATTGTATTTGGTGAACAACCTTGCGTTAGGATGTTAACGAGACGGGAGCGGGTCATCGTTTAGACCATGAGTGCAATAGTGTCAAGTATTTTGGCAATTTCCTTGAGGGACTGTGATCATTTTGTTTAGGCAACAAGATAGCGTCATCGAGGGACTATGATCATTTTGTTTGTTTTTGTTTTGTTTTGCCCAAGTACTTGACATGAAAACATGGCCCATTTTTGAAGGCAACAAGTGGAGTAACCCTAGGGGTGTAAGTGTGCATTGTGTTTGTTTTTTCATGCATATTTATCTTGGATTAAGTCAAACTACTTGTTGATTTTATTTGCATACAAACCCTAAGTCTAAGCATGGCATAATTGAAAGCTTTAAAATGCGAAAATTTAAATGCTAAGCTATTACAACAATGATTATGGGGATGGGGGTACAAGTTTGAATTTCGGGATATCTGACAAGAGATTAAATTCTAAGCTATTACATCCATATTGAATATACAAGACAAATATTTAACATTTAAATAAATACAATGTAAATAAATATTAAAATGCAATGTATTAGGCAAAAAATGATTTTTTTATGCATGTAAAAAGGTTTTCATGTTTGAAGTATAAACAAAATAAAAAAAGTCATTTTTTGGTTATTTTTGTTGTTTAGGGTAAAATCCTAATTTTCAAGTAAATAGTATTTATTTATTGATTATGTGCAATATATATTAATTTTTACAAAAAATAAATAAAAAGGAAGTATATTGTAGAAAAAGTATTTTTGATGTCAAATATTAAATAAAAATAGAAATGTATTATTTTTGTATTTTGCCATAAATATTTAATAAAATATGTATATATATATATATATATATATATATATATATATATATATATATATATATATATATATATATATATATATATATATATATATATATATATATATATATATATATATATATATATATATATATATATATATATATATATATATATATATATATATATATATATATATATATATATATATATATATATATATATATATATATATATATATATATATATATATATATATATATATATATATATATATATATATATATATATATATATATATATATATATATATATATATATATATATATATATATATATATATATATATATATATATATTATATATATTAAATATGCTAAATATGTACAAAAAATAAAATATTAATTATTTACAAAAATGTATATTTAAGAAAATGTTTTCAAAATGTAAATAAAAAATAATAACTAAAAATAAATATTTTTGTATTATTTTTTAGGGTTTTAAATAAAAAGGTTTTTATATTATTTACATGTATATGTTTAATAAAGCACATAAATACCAAATAAATGTAAAAAAATGTGGAAAAATATTTTTGGTGTTTTTTATGCTTGAGCAAAAAATATAAAGTCAGAATCAAAAAGAAAAATGCAAAAATATCAAATATTTCACATAATGGGCCAGAGGGGTGTAAATGGAAAAAAAGGGTGTAAACAGCAAGACTGACTCAGGCCCAGCCCAAGCCAGTCATCTTCAACCTTCAGCATTGTCAAACGCGCGTCTCTCCTTTCAAAATACAAACTCCTGATTCCTTGATTTTTAGCAAAAACTCATAACACAAACAATGTAGAGCATCAAACCACGATTCGAAACATGTAAAAAACTTGACCTAACTCTAAGAAACCAGGGAGAATTTCTTCACCCCCAATTTCTGACCTAGTTTTTCTTCAATGTTCATGGCTAAAATTCTCACAGCATGCTTGATATAAATGAAAAGTAAACACATGTATTGCTTCAGGGCTATGAGTAGAACATGTTTCATTCACAAACCTAAGCTTAACTCTTCCGAGATTGAGAGATAGAAGTCCATAGATTACCTGTTTCAACTTGGATCGTGTAGAGCAATGTGGCCACCTTCAATGGAGTTTGAGCTTCTGTATAGCTTGCCTGAAGTCCAAGGATGCTTCCCAAATGCCTAGCTTGCTTTGAAACCACCTGTATTGTGCTGTAGAAGTTCACCTGCACAGCTTGAAAGTGAAAATGGCAAACGGGGTTAGGGGTGTTACAGTTTGAGTTTAAGGCTTGGAATAGTTTCAGTGGATGGTATGGAATGTGTTTGAAAGGTTTTTAGCCAAAGTGCACGAGCCAATCGAGTTATGGACCTCAATCTGCAGCAGGTACCCTGTTTTTGCAGCAAGAGGGTGTTTTGGTGTATTAGGAGGTATGAGGGGTGGTTGAGTCGTGTTTCAGGCTTCATTTGATGTATGTAAAATGTTCACAAGGTTTGCTTTGGCTTATGCTTGCAGGAAATGAAAGTTGGTTTGAGTTTGCAAGGTTTCTTCTATTGTAAGCAAAGATAGTGTGTGTTTTTGTCAAAGGCCTGTACAGGCCATCTTGTATGATGCAAACAAACCTCTAGGCCCCCTCTAATCCCTGGATTTGATTTGCAATCTCAGATCTTTGTCCAAGGCTCAATGCATAGTGGTTTGACATAAAGCTATTTTTGCAAAAATGGCAAAATCACTTTTACCAATTAAGGGTTAGTTTGATGTGTAATGTCCAAATGGGTGAAATAATACCTTAACACAATGGTTAGGCATTAAATTATTGAGTGTAAAGAGGTTTAGAGGCCTGCAAGATAGCATAAACCATGCTTATTTGAAAAATGCAATTGTTATGAACATGCTTTGGCCATGAACAAAAGTGAGTTTTGGCCAACTTTGCAAATTCGATTCTCTCTAACCACAAGGGTGTTTGAGAATTTCTTGGACAATTTGGAAATCTTGGAATGTGTAATATAACCCATCTTTGTAATTCAAATTGAAACTCCAAGTGGAACCGTGTGAAAAATGGCCAAGAAGTTGGACAAAAATCCTGCCTAGAATAGGGCAAAATTTCTCAAAGTTAAAAATGTTTTGCACCCTTGTTCCAAAAATCATAACTTGAGATACAAGATTCCTTTGAGAAAACTTTGTGAATCAAAGTTGTAGATTTTGCAATATACTATAACTTTCATGTTTCAAGTTTTGTTTGAATCCATTTGCATCTTGGTGAAAAAATGGGACAAAGTTAGGAAAAAATGAGAAAATTTTATAACTTAGAAAATTTCTAAGTTATGAAATTTTTTCATTTTAAACCCTAATTTGCAATTTTGGGTTTCTTGATGAACAAGTTTCATAATTTGACATGTCTTGATGAAAAATGAACCTTGGCACTTGATTTTGACTAAAAAGTCAAAGTATACAGTCAAATTTTGATCAATTGACTGAAAAATTCATCTGTCAATCCTATGCATTTGAGATCTTTTGAACTTGTTGAATGGGTCAAGACATTGCCATTGAGTCCTTGAGTCCATATGTGAGCTTGGTTTGCCATTGGTTAGGTCAAACAGTCAAAAATTGCCTTTGTGCAATCAAAACCCTAAAAATGACCATTTTGCCCTTTTGGTGATCTGATCAAATTTCTTGTGAAATTGTGATCCAAACGTGACAAATGGTTCATGTGATTTCATTATGTTGATGTGGGTCAAAATTCATGAGGTTTGACTGTCAATTGGCCACAGTTGACTTTTTCCCAATACAGTTGATTTCTAGGTCAACTGTCCAATTGACTGGGCAAAGATTGGAATCAAGGCTTGAAACTTGGTATGGATAAACTTGTAAGTCCAACATGAAGCATGAAAGTCATTTTGGGCCTTTTAGGTCAAAACATCCCTGTGCAAACTCAAACCCTAATTTGGGTCAACAGTGCAAGGAGGGGTCTTGAGTAGAGCAAACCCTAACTTGATCTTGAGTTCCAAGAGTCTTGTGATGAGAAAATGTTGATGAAATGAGAGGGAAAATTTTGGGGTACAACAGTTTCCCCTGTTCAATCTTCTTACACCTGAAGAGTTAGATTGGCAAGATTGCCTTTCGCGACTCGAATGGTAAAAGAGGATTGGACACTAGAGTGCCCGTAAATTTGCACTCGTCAAGACATGGATGCGGGAATGGGCTTAAAGATGCCATTTGGAGATGGGCTTAAAGATGCCATCTGGAGATGTGACAGAATCTTGTCGGGGGATGGGCTTAAAGATGCCATCTGGAATGTATGTTGAACTGTTATGTTGTTGGTGAAAGAAATGAGTATCAGAAAGGTGTCCATGTTTTGGAACATCTCTAAGCTAGGGGTTTGAATAAGCAATAGATTGACATTCGTATTTGGAAGCATCCGTAAACTGTTTTCAAAAGTTGAATCTGAACAAGCGATAAATTAACATCCGCATTTGGAAGCATCCGTAAACTGTTTTCAGAAGTTGAGTCTGAACAAGCGATAGATTGACATCCATATCTGGAAGCACCCGTAAACTGTTTTCAGAAGTCTTGGAATCCGAACAAGCGATAGATTAACATCCATATCTGGAGAACCCGTAAACTGTTTTCAGAAATTTGGAATCTGAACAAGCGATAGATTAACATCCATATCTGGAGAACCCGTAAACTGTTTTCAGAAGTCTTGGAATCTGAATAAGCGATAGATTAACATCCATATCTGGAGAACCCGTAAACTGTTTTCAGAAGTCTGAATCTGAACAAGTGATAGATTAACATCCATATCTGGAGAACCCGTAAACTGTTTTCAGAAGTCTTGGAGTCTGAACAAGCGATAGATTAACATCCATATCTGGAGAACCCGTAAACTGTTTTCAGAAATTGAGAATCTGAACAAGAGATAGATTAACATCCATATCTGGAGAACCCGGAAACTGTTTTCAGAAGTCTTGAATCTGAACAAGCGATAGATTCACATCCATATCTGGAGAACCCGTAAACTGTTTTCAGAAGTCTTGGAGTCTGAACAAGCGATAGATTAACATCCATATCTGGAGAACCCGTAAACTGTTTTCAGAAGTCTTAGAGTCTGAACAAACGATAGATTAACATCCATATCTGGAGAACTCGTAAACTGTTTTCAGAAGTCTTGAATCTGAACAAGCGATAGATTAACATCCATATCTGGAGAACGCGTAAACTGTTTTCAGAGGTTTTGAATCTGAACAAGCGATAGGTTAACATCCATATCTGGAGAACCCGGAAACTGTTTTCAGAAATCTTGAATCTGAACAAGCGATAGATTAACATCCATATCTGGAGAACCCGTAAACTGTTTTCAGAAATTGAGAATCTGAACAAGCGATAGATTAACATCCATATCTAGAGAACCCACAAACTATTTTCAGAAATTGAGAATCTGAACAAGCGATAGATTAACATCCATATCTGGAGAACCCGAAAACTGTTTTCAGAAGTCTTGAATCTGAACAAGCGATAGATTAACATCCATATCTGGAGAACCCGTTAACTATTTTCAGAAGTCTTGGAGTCTGAACAAGCGATAGATTAACATCCATATCTGGAGAACCCGTAAACTGTTTTCAGAAGTCTTGGAGTCTGAACAAGCGATAGATTAACATCCATATCTGGAGAACCTGTAAACTGTTTTCAGAAGTCTTGAATCTGAACAAGCGATAGATTAACATCCATATCTGGAGAACTCGTAAACTGTTTTCAGAGGTTTTGAATCTGAACAAGTGATAGGTTAACATCCATATCTGGAGAACCCGAAAACTGTTTTCAGAAGTCTTAAAGTTGAATAAGCAATAGATCAACATCCATGTTGGGAAGCGTCCGTAAACTGTTTTCAGAAGTTGTTAATCTGATCCTGAAAACGGGTAAAATATTAGCTGAAGCACAAAGTTATGTTGCATGAAATGTATGATGCAGTATATATGTTATATCAATGTTTATGATATATGAATGTAATGAATGCGCATGTAAGCTGATGAGCTGTCTTGCTGAGGTTAGATGAATCCTTGATAGCCGGAGATAATAGAATCTTGATTGCTGCCCGGGAAAGTGAATCCTTGACTGCTGCAGGGGATTGCAATAATCTTTGATTGCTGAAGCTGGGACATCCTTGTTGACTGCTGACTGCTTGGGGAACAAGATCTTCAATTGTTGAGGGATCTTAGGTCCACTGCTGGGATTGAAAATCCTTGGTGACTTGTGGGGAATGAGAGTTCTGACGATCTCTACTGGGGAATTTAAAACCTGGGAGGCTTGTGCTGAGAAGTGAGACTGAGAATCTTCAATCTGATGGGAAGTATCTCTGTGGGGAGAATGTTCATTCCTGCAGGTTCCGCTGGGGATTGATAGTTGGAAGTTTTAGCTCCGCTGGGGATTAACAGTTTTTGGCTCCACTGGGGACTTTGAAACTTACCTCTGAGGGGAATTAAGTTCTGGAAGGCTCTCTTGGCTGGGGAAATCAGCTTTGAGAAAGCTTTTGTTCTGCTGAGGATCCTGAAGTTTAACTCTGTTTGGGGAATTAAGTTCTGGATTTTAACTTTGTTGAGGAATTTGGAGTTTAATTCCGCTGGGGATTTCTTCTGAAAGGGCATCAAGATATCTATCTGTACCTTCAACCTATCAGCAATCATCTTTCTTGATTTGTAATAAAATGATTATGTTCAAATGTATATTCCTATTTTAACAAAACATTGGACGTTTCTCAAATAAAACATAAGTGTAAAAAAGCAACAGGAAGACAAAGAAAATTTCTGTATTTGGAAAAGTGTTTGTATTAACTTTTTATGAGTATCTTTGTACAAAGGAGACAGGCATCCTAGTAAGAGGATGTTGTCGTAAAAAATTGAAAAATTTATACAAAAGAAAGATGTCTATGTGTAACAATTCCATGGGATTCCATTCTGTTATAGCCTTCACAACTCTGAATATCTTGTCCATTCAATGCTTTGTCCGCCGATGATTGGATTGATCAGAAGCTCGGAGCTTGTTGATGAAGAGATTGTTCTTTAAAGTAATCCGACGAGACATAGTCATACACTTTAATTCCCTAACTTTTGCCTGGATCGCCCTTTCGGGTTTTCAATCCACCGGGAAACCCTTTTTTGCACAAGTCGCCCTTTCGGGTTTTCAACTTGCCGGGTGTACATATTTTTTTTGTTTTATCCCTAATTTTTGCCTGAACCGCCCTTTCGGGTTTTCGGTTCACCGGGATGCCCATTTTTGCCCAAGTCGCCCTTTTGGGTTTTCAACTTGTCAGGTTATTTTATGCGTAGTATCTTTTGACTATGTCTGTGTTCGCAGGGTGTGGCAAATCGTCGCCGTCCATGGTGGTCAGAATCATTGCACCACCAGAAAAGATGCTCTTGATTACAAATGGTCCTTCGTAAGTAAGAGTCCATTTGCCCCTGGGATCACTTTGCGGCAAGATGATCCTCTTGATTACAAGATCTCCGACGATATACTTAACGTCTGACATTCTTGTTGAAAGCCTTGATCATCCGTTTTTGGTACATCTGACCATGGCAAACAGCAGTGAATCGCTTCTCATCGATCAAATTGAGTTGATCAAGTCGGGTATGAATCCAATCGTCTTCACTCAAACCAGATTCCTTCATAATCCTTAAAGAAGGAATCTGAACTTCCATGGGTAGGACAGCTTCCATGCCATATACCAAATAAAATGGGGTTGCCCCTGTTGAAGTACGTGTCGTGGTACGGTATCTATGCAAAGCAAACGGTAACATCTCATGCCAGTCTTTGTAGGTAAATGTCATTTTCTGAATGATCTTCTTGATGTTTTTGTTTGCAGCTTCAACAGCACCGTTCATCTTCGGCCGATAGGGAGATGAATTGTGATGATAAATCTTGAACTGTTCGCATAAAGCGGTGATCATAGTATTGTTCAGATTTGTACCGTTGTCTGTGATGATCCTGTCGGGGACACCGTACCAGCATATGAGGTTCTGCTTGATGAAGCGGGCAACCACATTTTTTGAAACAGAGGCAAAGGAAGCTGCTTCAACCCACTTGGTGAAATAGTCAATAGCGACCAGGATGAAGTGATGTCCATTGGACGTTGTGGGCTTGATCTCTCCAATCATGTCAATGCCCCACATTGCGAATGGCCAAGGAGCTGTCAGAACGTTGAGAGGAACAGGAGGAATATGAATCTTGTCAGCGTAGACTTGACATTTGTGGCAAGTACGGGAATGTTGATAGCAATCAGCTTCCATGGTAGACCAGTAATAGCCTGCCCTTAGAATCTTCTTGGCCATCGTATGTCCGCTCAAGTGGGTACCAAATGTGCCACTGTGTATCTCAGTCATGATTAACTCTGCTTCAGCTTTGTCTACACATCGGAGTAAAACACAATCATGGCTGCGCTTATAAAGGATGCCATTGCTTAGGAAGAACTTGGCCGCAAATCTCCTTAAGAACTTTTTGTCATTGACGGAAGCTCCTTCGGGATATTCTCTAGTCTGGAGATACCTTTTGATTTCATGAAACCAGGGTTGTTCCACTACTTCTTCGGTATTAATCTCATGACAATGCGCAGGTTCATCCATTCGCTCGATGGTGATTTGGGGAGCCTCGTTATCCCAGTTGAGTTTAAACATGGAAGACATTGTAGCCAGAGCATCTGCTAGTTGATTTTCTTCTCGCGGGAAATGCTCGAAAGTAATCTGCTCGAAATGAGGCAGCAATGTCAGGATATGTTCTTTGTATGGGATAAGATTAGGATGTTTGGTGTCCCATTCTCCTTTGATTTGACTGATAACTAAAGCCGAGTCCCCAAATACGATCAAAGATTTGATCCCCAAGTCTATAGCAGCCTTGAGACCAAAGATGCAAGCTTCATATTCGGCCATGTTGTTGGTACAGCTGAAACAAAGTCGGGCAGTGAAAGGTGTATGGCAACCTTCTGGGGAAATGAGTACCGCACCGATACTGTTTCCAAGTGCATTTGAAGCACCATCAAAGTACAAGGTCCATCGGGATCCATTTTCAGGTCCGTCATACGGTCCGTTACCTTTAATGTTGTCCAATGTCATGATGTCCTCGTCCGGGAAGTCGAATCTCATGGATTGATAATCTTCGATAGCTTGATGAGCTAGATGGTCAGCTAGTACACTCCCTTTTATAGCTTTTTGGGTAGTATATTGGATGTCATATTCGGTCAGGATCATTTGCCATCTAGCAATTCTTCCAGATAAAGCAGGCTTCTCAAAGATATACTTGATAGGATCCATTTTGGAAATCAGCAAAGTGGTATGAGTCAACATATACTGCCTTAGTCGGCGAGCAGCCCATTCCAAAGCGCATCAAGTTTTCTCGAGCAGTGAGTAGCGAGTCTCACAGTCGGTAAACTTTTTGCTAAGGTAATAAATGGCATGCTCTTTTCGACCATACTCGTCATGTTGGCCCAGTACGCACCCCATTGAGTTGTCCAAAATAGTCAGATACATGATCAGCGGCCTTCCTTTGACGGGTGGCATCCGAATAGGAGGTTCTAGCAAATACTCCTTGATCTTATCAAAAGCAGTTTGACAATCATCGTTCCATTCGACTACCTGATCTTTCTTTAATAGTTTGAAAATTAGCTCACAGGTAGACGTCAGGTGAGAGATGAACCTGGCGATATAGTTCAAGCGTCCCAAGAATCCTCTAACCTCCTTTTCAGTACAGGGGGCAGACATTTCTTGTATAGCCTTTACTTTTGCTGGATCGACCTCAATGCCTTTGTTGCTGACAATAAATCCTAGAAGTTTACCATACCTAACTCTAAAAGTGCACTTACTTGGATTCAGTCTGAGTTTGTATTCCTTCAACCTGGCAAACAGCTTTTGCAAATGTTCAAGGTGTTCCTCCTCTGTTTGTGATCGAGCTATCATATCGTCTACGTAAACTTCGATATCATGATGTATCATATCATGAAACAAAGCTACCATGGCGCGTTGATAAGTTGCCCCTGAGTTTTTCAGTCCGAACGACATCACCTTGTAACAGAAGGTACCCCATTGTGTAACAAAGGTTGTTTTCTCCATGTCCTCGGGAGCCATTTTAATCTGGTTGTAGCCCGAGAATCCGTCCATGAAAGAAAACACTTTGTGCTGAGCCGTGTTGTCAACCAAGATGTCAATGTGCGGCAGCGGAAAATCATCTTTAGGGCTAGCCCTATTCAAATCCCGATAGTCTACACATATTCTGACCTTGCCGTCTTTTTTAGGTACTGGCACAATGTTAGCAACCCATTGTGGATAGGATGTAACAGCCAAAAAGCCAGCGTTGAATTGCTTCATTACTTCAGCCTTAATTTTCTCAGACATGTCAGGCCTCATTCGGCGGACTTTTTGCTTGATCGGTGGACAGTCTTCTCTTGTAGGGAGACGGTGAACCACAATATCTGTGTCTAACCCTGGAATGTCTTCATAAGACCAGGCAAAGATTTCAACGTATTCATTCAACAACTGTATTAAGCGCTCCTTGACACTTGGTTCCAAGCTGGCACCCACTTTGACTTCTTTTCTGTCTTCCTCTGTTCCTAAGTTGACGGTTTCCAACAACTCTTCATGAGGTAAGATGGCCCTCGCTTCCTGTTGTAGAAGTCTGGCTAACTCTCCTGGTACTTTAGAATCTTTGTCATCTTCGTACTCAGCCTGATTGACCAAATCTTTAGAGTTATTGAAGGATACAACAGAATAGTCACCCATGGAATCTGGAGTGGATGGGTACCTGCATTTGTGAGTGTGGGTGTGTGTAAGGGATAGCCATCCTTAAACAAACAAAAATGCAAAAGGAAAGAAAATGAACACAGCAGATTATACATGAAAAACGTCCAATGATTCATCAAACATGGCATATGATTATGAAGAGAATCAAGCCCTTACAAATGGACCTACATGCCTCGGGCAAGGCATGAGGTGAAAAAGTGTGCAGATTGTTTTAGTAATTATTACAGACCAACAGGAAATGTTCGAAAGATAAATTACTGATTGATGAAAGTAATGGGAACGAAGTCTTTCGCCTCCCAGTTGTGCAGTCCCCCTTCATTGGTTGGGAAGATCCAATCTTCAAAGTTACCCTCTTCGTCTTCGTCTTCTAAAGCATTGATTCCATGAGGAGAAATCTTGATGGGTGTCCTTTCAATTTTGGAGCGACGCATAGCCTTTTGCCCCGCAACGGTGAACCCCAACCCAAACTTGTCTGTCTTGTGAGGAAAGTCAGGCAACTGTCCCCACCCTATGCTCTTACCTTCCTTTATAGCAACCTTTGCGTCCTTCAGAGATGCCATCCTGGCCACCTGCTTGGGTACCTCAGCTACTGCCTTTGCTACTGCCACTTCGGGAGAAACTTCCTCGAAGTGTTGAAAGGGTGTTTCGATGAATTCACCATCCACTTCCACATACCGAAAGGAATTCAGATGACTGATCATGTACTCCTCCTCACCGTGTACAGTTATAATTTTACCCTTAACAGGGTATTTCAACATCTGATATAGGGAGGAAGTGACTGCCCCAGCATTATGAATCCAAGGTCTTCCTAGCAAGCAAGAGTATGATGGGCGGATGTCCATCACATAGAATGTTGAGTTGAACACCTCAGTGCCTACCTTGATGGGAATGTCGACCTCCCCATGCACCATTCTTTTAGACCCGTCAAAGGCCCTTACAATAATATTACTTGGTTTCAGCTCCAAGCCTTCATAATCCAACCGGTCCAGAGCCTTCTTAGGCGACACATTTAGAGAAGAACCAGTATCGACCAAGACATGGGCGAGAGTGGTTCCTCGGCATTCAACTGACACATGCAATGCGTCATTGTGCTTTCTTCCCTTCGGAGTCAGGTCATCATCAGAGAAACCCAGGATGTTGTCGGCGGTAAGGCTGGCTACACAATCCTGGAATTGGTCGGTTGAGGTTTCCTGGGGCACATGGGCTGTCTTCAGAAATCTTATCAATGCTTTGGCATTAGCCTCCGAACAAAGCAGTAGGGCCAACATGGAGATCTTCGAGGGGGTTTTCCCCAGTTGCTCTACAACATCATAATCACTCTTCTTGATTATTTTCAGAATCTCCTCCATTTCTTTTTTAGAGGTCTCAGGGATGACCAATGGCTGAGCCCTCGTCTTGAAGAGCTCTTCTTGGATCCCTTTCCCCTTATCATTAGCAGCAGCAGAAGGGGCAACCACATGCGTTATAATTTCTTCAATCATTGGAGTTCTTGCAGATAGTTTTACCGGTGTAGGGGTAACCTTGGGAACAACTGAGGGTCCAAAGATTGCCTTTGGAGGGGCAATCTCTAGAGAGAAAATTCTTCCACTTCGGGTAATTTAGCTCGTACCGGCAATGTTTCCAATGTTGGTAGTTTCTTTGTCAGAGCTCTCTTCAGTTATCTCAATTTGTTTAACATCGTGGTAGTAGATTTCTCCACCATAATTCCATGGTATCGATTTGTCAGATTTGTATGGGACGGGCCCAGGCATGGTTATCTTCAAGGGTACAATCTTCGGAGCGGATGTAATCTTAACATGCCTTTTGGGGACCTTGGAAAGATTGGTGGAAATGGTTATTATTGAAACTTCATTGATAGGAGTTGGAGTAACAGGAGTCTTTTCGAAAAGAATTTGTTGGCTGTCCATCAGGCCTTGGATGCCTATCTTCAGCAATGGACAATCGATTGGTAGGGAGGAACAACAGTAGCAGTCTTCTTTACATCCTGGGAAAATCCCAGCTTTCAACAGATTCAACTTGATTGTTAGTAGTGGAGTTACCAGATCATCAACAACAGCAACATACAGATCCTCTTCAATAGCATGGATATTGCGACCATGCTTTGGCATCAGAGCGGATATTACATTCGGTTTCTCCGGAGCATCGAACTCAACCTCTTTTGCATCTATCAAGTCTTGAATTTTATGCTTAAGCGCCCAACAATCGTTGGTGTCATGCCCAATGCTGTCAGAATGATATGCACATTTAGCATTGGGGTGGTAATGTGGGGAAGTTGTATTCATATTTTTTGGTGCCTCTTTGATAGTGGTGAGATTTAGCTTCAACAAATGGGGAAGAACTTGTGTAGGCATCATGTTGATGCGGATGAACTGTCGTTGTGTCCGTTCTACCCGTTGCTGGTTAGGTCTGGACTGATTGTTACGAGGCTGATCATTTGACGAATTTTGAATCATCACGGCCCCTACAGTCGGCCGGCGCTCCGTTCTTCCCAATCTTTTCTGAGAGTATATAACAACTGCTTCCTTCTTGGCCGGAAATGATTTCTTAACAGTTGTGGATGCAGAGGCATCCCTTTGAATCTTCCCACTCTTAATACCAGCTTCCACCCGTTCTCCAGTCAGGATCAATTCAGTAAACCCTACAGAAGAGCTCCCGATCAAATGGTTGAAGAACGGGCCAGATAGGGTCCCCAAGAACATATCAACTAGTTCCTTATCAGAAAGAGGTGGTTGTACTCTTCCGGTCAAGTCGCGCCATTTCTGGGCGTATTCTTTGAATCCCTCATTTAAGGCCATCCCCATACTCTGTAGCTGAGTACGGGTTGGCGCCAAGTCAGCGTTATATTGATACTGGCGATAAAAGGAACCTGCCAAGTCTTCCCAGTTATGCACTTCTGACCTCTCAAGCTGGTAAAACCAGTCTATCTGTGTACCGGACAAACTGTCCTGAAATAAGTGTACCCAAAGATTTCTATCGGATGTATGAGGTTGAATTCTTCTGACATATGACCTTAGGTGCATTTTCGGGCAAGACAGCCTGTCATATTTTGCAAAAATTGGCACCTTAAACTTTGGAGGGATCACAATTCCAGCAATCAATCCCAATTCTTCAAAATCTAACCCAGGAACCCTTTGCAGCTCCATAGCTTCCAGTCTATCCTCCAAGTTTTTGTATTTGTCGTCCGCTGGTGGGTATTGCTGCTCTGAGTAGTCTTCATCTTCCTCTACCTCTTCCTCTTCAGCCTCAGACTCAGAAGGTAATGCAACTCATTTTCCTTTACCGGTTCCCTCATCAGATGTGGAGGGAAATTCAAGAACTCTCCTAGCTTCATTCTCAAATCTTCTTCCCAGTGTAGCTACCCCAACTCTTTTCTTCTTCTTTTTCACTTTTTCTTGCTCTTTGTTCCCCAACAGTGCTTTTAGATCCTCCAGACCCTTGGCCAAGGTCATAAGGATCTGTTGAAACTGCGAGTTTTGTGACTGCAGATCTTTGACCGTCTGTTCAAGATCCATCTTACTGAAATAAACAGTAGAAAGATAAGGAAACCTGGCGTGAAGACCTGTTTATGCATATGATGAATGATATGTTTGTTCATGCAATGCATTCAAGGATTTGGAAATTCAAAATTGTTGCAGACAAAAAGAACACACATCATATTAATAAGAAGAAATTTTGTCAGTACATAAATGCCCCATGGGCCAAATATTACAAAAACTTCTTAAGGTAAAAAGACATTGTGCATCCTCTTTGGTTCGATGTAGGTGTTGAGGGTCTCCTCCTCGTGAAGTCGGCGGGTAAGCTCCAAAACCTTCTTCTCACTGGCATAGAAGTTGGCTTCAAAAGTATTCCGTTCCTCCTTGAGTTGGATCTAACTCTTCTGCATCTCCTCCCATGATGTTGGCATGTCAGGATATAGGATGGTGTAGGGAACCTCTCCTTCCTTAACAGGCTCTTTAATCAAAGGGAG
Source organism: Vicia faba (assembly GCA_948472305.1). Lineage (NCBI taxonomy): Eukaryota > Viridiplantae > Streptophyta > Magnoliopsida > Fabales > Fabaceae > Vicia > Vicia faba. The sequence continues at coordinate 936,874,608 of OX451736.1, forward strand.
AATATGATGGTAAGGCATCATAAGACTCTGGGCTAGGGTCCTTACCCACTTGAGATAAGGCTCAAGAGGGATGGAGTTCTTGTGCCCCAGTGTCTTTCTATCTACCTTGTTAGGCATCCTCCAAGCTTTGATGAATCTTTGGCGAAGTCCTTGCGCATCATTGTCGAAGTCAAAAACTAGGTCAGGAATCAGCATGTCATGAGGGCCATCCCTCCGTGCATATCCAAATTGTCTCAAAGCTAGACAAGGGTTGTAGGTAATGCCTCCCTTAATGCCAAGTAATGGAACATTAGGGAACTCACCACAACGATCGACAATGATGACATTTTCTCTGGACCGAGAACACCAATGTACATCAGAATGTGTGATGGTCATCAACTGCTGTGACCACCTAAAGCCTTGCTCATTCTTCAAAATAGATTGTGGAAGGTGAGAACAAAACCACCTTGCAAGGAGAGGAGTACAACACATGAGAACACCTCTCTTCCTCATTGTTCGTGTGTAAAATGAGTGGAGGATGTCCCCAAGCAATGTAGGTATGGGATTCCTGGATAGGAAAATCTTAACAGCATTGACATCTATAAGTTGGTCAGGATTTGGGAACAAGACCAACCCATAAATGAGGAGTGCCACAATCTCTTCAAAGGCTTGTAGATCCAAGGAGTTCCAACACTCTTGTGCCTTCTCAAACAAGAATTTTGCCAAGAAGCCTTTGACACCACTTCTAGTCTCCCAATGCCCCTTGATGTCAGATGGTTGCAAGTGTAGTGCTTGAGCAACATCTTCAGGCTTTGGTTCTTTTTCCGTACCGTTTTAGGGTAGTTGATTAAGAATAGGAATTCTCAGTAGTTGAGAAAATTCCTCCAAAGTAGGCACCAATTGACAGTCGGCGAATGTGAAACAGTGGTGAAGGGGGTCAAAGAATTGGAACAACACTTTCACCATGTCTTCTTCAATGCCGGTGTTGACTAGGCTGAGCAGTTTGCCATGTCTTTCACTGAAGAGAGAACTTTCTAGAATTCTGGATGTAAGCTCCTTGAGTTGAGGGGGGATTCTCACATGGTTGACTTGGATAGTTTTCCTGCGAAGAATTTCCATGACCTTTAAAACAAGAACAAAGATGAAGATCCAAACCCTTGAAATGGTTAGTGGATGCATATGATGCTTTATGATGTTCATGATGTATGCACAAACATATGTACAAGCAAGTCACACAAAACCCTAGTTTCAGGCTTGCACGAGGTTTCATAGGTAAGTACCCTCTTGAGTGAAGTTGGCTTAAAAACCTGTCCTATAAATAGTAACCGGGTTCTAAGGAGCTCAATATCATTGAATTGTTTTCTATGTTCATTGTTTTGGTTTAGCCACTTAACTAGCGACCAGAATATTCCAAGAAAACAACCCTCAATGAGTGTAGTATCGAGTATCTACCAACTTCGGACTGCACAAAAGCCGGTCATCTCACTACCCCTAATAAAAGGCCAAGATGGTCAAGTAAGGTTCTAGGTCATTAGTGCTTAGTGACATCACTCAGTGGCCCCGTACTCTCCTTGATTGAACTCAAGGGTTACCGGTACTCACAAATATGTCGCACTAATATAGCTATTGCTTCAACCGTGTTTGTATACCCCGCACAGTTTCCACAACGTATTGCTATCTATGAATGTTTCCCCAAATCCGGGTGTAGGATTTCAAGCCCAAACAAGATAACCAAAATGTAAATCAATCAAAACAAACAATTAGTCATGCAAAAGGGTGATCTAAGCCCTAAGGTTACTCCACTTTTAAAGTCATCCCCAGCAGAGTCGCAAGTTCTGTGATACGGTGGGAGAACTGACTTGAGGTTTTGCGTTTGTGTTCGCAAATGTTTCGGTTTAGCAAGAGTCGCCACCGACTTTTTATTTTATCCTAAGGAAAGTTTAAAAAGCACAACAAAAACCTTTGAGATGTTTTCTTGGGTTCGGGGAGTAGATTATAGAAAGGGAAGGTATTGGCACCCTTTCTATCCATGGTTATCCATGGGCTCTTAGTTACTTGCTTAGATCACTTGCCTTTGCTTTTCAATTGTTTGAAATGGTGCTTTGTGTGTGTAGTTTTGAAAATGTTTTGAAAAAGATGACTTGTCTAGGCAACCATTGTAACAATTCTTTACTCGAATGTTTTACAAGGGTGTTTGTCTTTTTGAAAAGATGTTTCAATGTTTTTGAAAGTTGTTGTGAAAGTTGTGTTGTGGAGTGTGTTTTGAAAGTAGGAAGGTGTGTTTTGAAAGTAGGCAAGTGTGTTTTGCAAGTTTGATCAAGTAACTAAGAGTTGTCTACCCCTAAATTTACTCAAAGATCTTTCCTATGTTTTAACCCTTTTAACAGTATTGTTCCACCATTGTATTTGGTGGACAATCTTGTGTTAGGATGTTAACGGGACGGGCGCGGGTCATCGTTTAGACCATGAATGCAATAGTGCCAAGTGTCTTTAGCAATTTTTCCTTTAAGGGACTTGATCATTTTTTAGGCAACTTGAGAAAGCGTCATCGAGGGACTATGATCATTTGACTTGTTTTGTTTTGCCAAAGACACTCAACATGCAACATGGCCCATTTTTTGAAGGCAACAAGTGGAGTAACCCTAAGGGTGCAAGTGTGCATTGTGTTGTCCATTTTCATGCTTTTTTGTCTTTGTATTAGTCAAGCTATTTGTTATTTGATTTGCACACAAACCCTAAGTCTATCATGGCATAATTTGAAAGCTTTTAAATGCGGAAATTTAAAGTCCTAAATTATTACAACATGATTATGGGGATGGGGGTACAAATGTTTGAATGGGGGGATATTTAGCAAGAAATTAAATCTAAAACTATTACATCCATATTGAATATACAAATATCAAATTGTACAATATTTAAACAAATATAATAAATATGCAAAATGTATTATGCACAAAAAGGATTTTTTATGTATGAGAAAGTATTTTTCAATGTGAAATGTAAACAAAAATAAAAAGGTCAAATTTTTGAATATTTTGTGGTTTAGGGCAAAACCCTAGTTTGTTAAATAAATAATATTTATTTATTAATTATATACAATATTTGTTAATTATATACAAAAAATAAAAATAAAAAGAAGTATATTGTAAAAAAGAGTATTTTTTAGTGTCATATATTAATAAAAATAAATATGTATTATTTTCATATTTTTATCCTAAATATTCTAATAAATAAACAAGTATTTATATTATATATTTTAATATACTAAATATATACAAGAATAAAATATTAATTATTTACAAAAATGGTATATTTTAGAAAATGTTTTCAAAATGTAAATAAAAAATAATGACTGAAAATATATATATTTTTGTATTATTTTTTAATATTTTAAATAAAAAGTATTACATTTATTTATATACATATGCTAAATGAAACAAATAAATATCAAATAAATGCAAAAATGTGAGAAAAAATATTTTTAGTGTTTTTTTCATGTTTGAATAAAAATATAGAATCAGAAACAAAAAGAAAAATGCAAAAATAATGAATATTTCACACAAAGGGCCAGGGGGGTGAAAATGGAAAAAAGGGGTGTGAACAACATGCTGACTCAGGCCCAGCCCAAGCCAGCTTTGTCTTCAACCTCCAGCTCCATTCAAACAGAAAACGCGCGCGCCTCTTATGCAATCATCATCTCCTGATTCTTTGACTTTTAACAAAAACTCATAGCATAAACAATGTAGAGCATCAAGAGACGAATTCATACATATAAAACACATGACCTAACTCTAAGAAATGAAGGAGAATTTCTTCATCCCCAATTTCTGACCTAAATTTTCTTCAATGTTCATGGCCAAAATTCTCACAGCACGCATAATATAAATGAAAAGTAAATACATGGATGGCTTCAGGGCTATGAGTAGAACATGTTTTCTTCACAAACCTAAGCTTAATCATGCCTGGATAGAGAGATAGAAGTTCATGTTTTTACCTGTTTCAGCTTGACTTGAACAGAACAAAGTAGCAACTTCCAATGGATTTTGAGCTTTTGTACAGCTTGCTTGAAGTCCAAGGATGCTTCTCCAACTCCTAGCTTGCTTTAAAATCAACTGAATCATGCTATGGAAGTCAACCTGCACAGCTTGAAAATAAAAATGGCAAACTTGGTTATGGGTGTTACAGTTTGAGCTCAATGCTTGGGATAGCTTCAGTGGATGATATGGAACATGTTTGAACTCTTTTTGGCCAAAGTGCACGAGTGGAAATGTTTGTGGAAGTCAAGTTGCAGAAATTGCTATGTTTCTGCAGCAAGAGGGTGTTTTTGTGTATGGGGAGGTATTGAGGATGAAGGACTCGTGTTTTAGGTCAGTTAGGGAGTGTGGAAGATGTTTGCAAAGTTTGATTTGGCTTGTCTTTACAGGAATGAGAGATGGATGGTTTTTGCAAGCTTTCTTCTAATGTAAGCAAGGATATGTCAACTTGTGATATAGGCTTGTCCAATGTCCTCAAGCATGCTGCATATCTTGTTCTTGATCAGAGGGATTTGTGTACAAATGCTAGCCTCAAAGATCTGGCCCATGCCTCTTGGATTTGTTATTTGACATAAAGCACTACTTTATCAAAATGGCAAATATGCTTTTTCCAATTAAGGGTTAATCTTGCATGTAATGACCAAATGAACAAAATAACACCTTAGCACAATGGTTAGGCATTTAATTATGGTGTTTGAGACTGGTTTTGAGGCCTGCAAGCTAGCTTGTACAAGCTGATTTGAAAAATGCTAATGTATGAACATGTATTTGGTTATGAACAAAAGTGACTTTTGCCCAACTTTGCAAATTCGATTCTCTCTAACTACAAGGGTGTTTCAGAAGTTCTTGGACAATTTGGAAAGGTTGGAATGTGTACTACAATCCATCTTTGTAATGAAAATTGAAACTCCAAGTGGAACCATGTGAAAAGTGGCCAAGAAGTTGGACAAAAATCCTGCCTAGAATAGGTCAAAAATGTTTCTAAGTTAAAAATGTTTTGCACCCTTGTTCCAAAAATCATAACTTGAGCTACAAGCTTCCTTTGAGAAAACTTTGTGAATAAAAGTTGTAGATTTTTCAATGGACTACAACTTTCATGTTTTGAGTTTTGTTTGAATCCATTTGCAGTTTGGTGAAAAAAAGGGACAAAGTTATGAAAAAAAATAAGGAAGTTTCATAACTTAGAAAAATTCTAAGTTATGAAATTTTCTCATTTTAAACCCTAATTTGCAAATTTGGATTTCTTGATGAACAAGTTTCATAATTTGACATGTCTTGATAAAAAAAGAATCTTGGCACTTGATTTTGACCAAAAAGCCAAAGTTTGACTTTTCAGTATACAGTCAAATTTTGATCAGTTGACTGGAAAATTCATCTGTCAATCCTGTGCATTTGAGACCTTTTGAACTTGTTGGATGGATCAAGACAATGCCATTGATTTCTTGAGTCCATATGTGAGCTTGGTTTGCCATTGGTTTGGTCAAATAGTAAAAAATTGCCTTTGTGCAGTCAAAACCCTAAAAAGGACCATTTTGCCCTTTTGGTGATCTGATCAAATTTCTTGTGGAATTGTGATCCAAACTTGACCAAATGGTTCATATGAGTTCATTATGTTGATGTGGGTCAAAAATTATGAAATTTGACTGTCAATTGGCCACAATTGACTTTTTCCCCAATACAGTTGATTTTTAGGTCAACTATCCAATTGACTGGGTAAAGATTGGAATCAAGGCTTGAAACTTGATATGGATAAACTTGTGAGTCCAAGATGAAGCATGAAAGTCACTTTGGGAATTTTAGGTCAAAACATCTTTGTGCAAACTCAAACCCTAATTTGGGTCAACAATGCAAGGAGAGGTCTTGAGCAGAGCAAACCTTAACTTGATTTTCAGCTCCAAGGGTCTTGTGATGAGAAAATGTTGATGAAATGAGAGGGCAAATTTTGGGGTACAACAGTTGCCCCTGTTCAATCTTCTTGAACCTAAAGAGTTAGATTGGCAAGTTTGCCTTTCGCGTCTCGAAGGTAAAAGGAGATTGGACACTAGAGTGCCCGTAAATTTGCACTCGTCAAAACAATGGATGTGGGAATGGGCTTAGAGATGCCATTTGGAGACGGGCTTAAAGATGCCATCTGGAGGGGTGATAGAATCTTGTCGGGGGATGGGCTTAAAGATGCCATCTGGAATGCTTGTTGAATTGTATGTCGTTGATGAGTGAGCGAGCATCAGAAAGGTATCCATGTTTTGGAACATCTCTGAACTGGGGGTCTGAATAAGCAATAGATCGACATCCATGTTTGGAGAATCCGTAAACTGTTTTCAGAAGTTGAATCTGAACAAGCGATAGATTAACATCCGTGTGTGGAGAATCCGTAAACTGTTTTCAGAAGTCTTGGATCTGAACAAGCGATAGGTTGACATCAATGTCTGGAGAACCCGTAAACTATTTTCAGAGGCTTTGAATCTGAACAAGCGATAGATTAACATCCGTGTTTGGAGAATCCGTAAACTGTTATCAGAAGTCTTGAAATTGAATAAGCAATAGAGCAACATCCATGTTGGGAAGCGTCCGTAAACTGTTTTCAAAAGTTGAGTCTGAATAAGCGATAGATTAACATCCATGTTTGGAGAATCCGTAAACTGTTTTCAGAGGTTGAAGAATCTGAACAAGCAATAGGTTAACATCCGTGTCTGGAGAACCCGTAAACTATTTTCAGAAGTCTTGAAGTTGAATAAGCAATAGAGCAGCATCCATGTTGGGAAGCGTCCGTAAAATGTTTTCAAAAGTTGAGTCTGAACAAGCGATAGATTAACATCCGTGTCTGGAGAATCCGTAAACTGTTTTCAGAAGTCTTGGATCTGAACAAGCGATAGGTTGACATCCGTGTCTGGAGAACTCGTAAACTGTTTTCAGAAGTCTTGAAATTGAATAAGCAATAGAGCAGCATCCATGTTGGGAAGCGTCCGTAAACTGTTTTCAAAATTTGAGTCTGAACAAGCGATAGATTAACATCCGTGTTTGGAGAATCCGTAAACTGTTTTCAGAAGTTGAGTCTAAACAATCGATAGATTAACATCCGTGTCTAGAGAATCCATAAACTGTTTTCAGAAGTCTTGGATCTGAACAAGCGATAGGTTGACATCCGTGTCTGGAGAACCCGTAAACTGTTTTCAGAAGTCTTGAAGTTGAATAAGCAATAGAGCAGCATCCATGTTGGGAAGCGTCCGTAAACTGTTTTCAAAAGTTGAGTCTGAACAAGTGATAGATTAACATCCGTGTTTGGAGAATCCGTAAACTGTTTTCAGAGGTTGAAGAATCTGAACAAGAGATAGGTTAACATCCGTGTCTGGAGAACCCGTAAACTGTTTTCAGAAGTCTTGAAGTTGAATAAGGAACCAGTGTAGGGTTGCGTGATGATGATTCCGTGTAAAACCGCATATGAAATAATTGTTAATGATAGCCTTTTATTCTTATCCTGAAAAGGACAAGATGTTAGCTAAACACAAAGTTATGCTGCATGAAATGTATGATGCAATATATGTTATATCAATGTTTATGATATGAATGTGATGAATGCGCATGTGAGTTGATGAGCTGTCTTGCTGGGGATAGATGAATCCTGGATAGCTGGAGATAATAGAATCTTGATTACTGCCAGGGAAAGTGAATCCTTGACTGCTGCAGGGGATTGCAAGAATTTTTTATTACTGAGGATGAGACATCCTTGTTGACTACTGACTGCTTGGGGAACAAGATCTTCAATTGTTGAGGGATCTTAGGACCACTGCTGGGGATTGGAACTCCTTGGTGACTTGTAGAGAATGAGAATTCTGATGATCTCTACTGGGGAGTTCAGAACCTGGTAGACTTATGCTGGAGAAGTAAGACTAAGAATCTTCAGTCTGGCGGGAAGTATCTCTGTGGGGAGAAGGTTCACTAGTCTGGTTCCGCTGGAGATTGATAGTTGGAAGTTTTAGCTCCGCTGGGGATTGGTAGTTTTGACTTCAATTGGGGATATGATTTTCAGATTTTTAAGGCTCCAATGGGGATACTGAAACTTAACTCTGAGGGGAATTGAGTTCTGGAAGGCTCTTTGGCTGGGGAAATCAGCTTTGAGAAAGCTTTTGTTCTGCTGAAGATCCTGAAGTTTAACTCTGTTTGGGGAATTAAGTTCTGGATTTTAACCTCTTTGGCTGGGGAAATCAACTTTGAGAAAGCTTTTGTTCTGCTGAAGATCCTGAAGTTTAACTCTGTTTGGGGAATTAAGTTCTGGATTTTAACCTCGTTGAGGAAATCAGCTTTGAGAAAGCTTTTGTTCTGCTGAAGATCCTGAAGTTTAACTCTTTTTGGGGAATTAAGTTCTGGATTTTAACCTCGTTGAGGAATTTGGAGTTTAGAGCCGCTGGGGATTCCTTCTGAAAGGGCATCAAGATATCTATATGTACCTTCAGCCTATCAGTAATCACCTTTTCTTGGTTTGTAAGGAAAATGATTATGTTCAAATGCATATGCCTATTTAACAAAACATTGGACGTTTCTCAAATAAAACATAAGTGCAAAAGAGAAAAAGGACGACAAAGCAAATTTCTGTATTTAGAAAAGTATTTGTATTAACTTTGTATGAGTATCTTTGTACACATGAGACAGACATCCTAGTAAGAGGATGTTGTCGTAAAAATTGAAAATTTTATACAAAAGAAAGATGGCTATGTGAAATAATTTCATGGGGTTCCCATTCTGCTATAGCCTTCACAACTCTGAATATCTTGTCCATTCAATGCTTAGTACGCCAATGATTGGATTGATCAGAAGCTCGGAGCATGCCGATGAAGAGATTGTTCTTTAAAGTGATCCGACGAGACATAGTCATACGCTTTAATTCCCTAACTTTTGCCTGAATCGCCCTTTCGGGTTTTCGATCCACCGGGAAACCCTTTTTTGCCCAAGCCGCCCTTTCAGGTTTTCGACTTGCCGGGTATACAGATTTTTTTGTTTTATCCCTAATTTTTGCCTGAACCGCCCTTTCGAGTTTTCGGTTCACCGGGATGCCCTTTTTGCCCAAGTCGCCCTTTCGGGTTTTCAACTTGTCTGGTTGTTTTATGCGTAGTATCTTTTGACTATGTCTGCGTTCGCAGGGTGCGGCAAATCGTCACCGTCCATGGTGGTCAGAATCATTGCACCACCAGAAAAGATGCTCTTGATTACAAATGGTCCTTCATAAGTAGGAGTCCATTTGCCCCTGGGATCACTTTGCGGCAAGATAATCCGCTTGATTACGAGATCTCCGGCTTGATATACTTGACGTCTGACTTTCTTATTGAAAGCCTTGATCATCCGTTTTTGGTACGTCTAAGCATGGAAAATAGCAGTGAGTCGCTTCTCATCGATCAAATTGAGTTGATCAAGTCGGGTATGAATCCATTCGTCTTCACTCAAACCAGAGTCCTTCATAACCCTTAAAGAAGGAATTTGAATTTCCATGGGTAGGACAACTTCCATGCCATATACCAAAGAAAATGGGGTTGCCCCTGTGGAAGTACGTGCCGTGGTACGGTATCCATGCAGAGCAAACGGTAGCATCTCATGCCAGTCCTTGTAGGTGACTGTCATTTTCTGAATGATCTTCTTGATGTTTTTGTTCGCAGCTTCAACAGCACCGTTCATCTTCGGCCGATAGGGAGATGAATTGTGATGATAAATCTTGAACTGTTCGCATAGAGCGGTGATCATAGTATTATTCAGATTTGTACTGTTGTCTGTAATGATCCTGCCGGGGACACCATACCGGCATATGAGGTTTTACTTGATGAAGCGGGCAACCACATTTTTTGTAACAGAGGCGACGGAAGCTGCTTCGACCCATTTGGTAAAATAGTCGATGGCGACCAGGATGAAGCGATGTCCGTTGGACGCCGTGGGCTTGATCTCTCCAATCATGTCAATGCCCCACATTGCAAATGGCCAAGGAGCCGTCAGAACGTTAAGAGGAACAAGAGGAATATGAATCTTGTCAGCGTAGACTTGACATTTGTGGCAAGTACGGGAATGTTGATGCCAATCAGCTTCCATGGTAGACCAGTAATAGCCTGCCCTTAGAATCTTTTTAGCCATCGTATGTCCACTCAAGTGGGTGCCAAAGGTGCCACTGTGTATCTCAGTCATGATCAACTCTGCTTCAGCTTTATCTACACAACGAAGTAAAACACAATCATGGCTGCGTTTATAGAGGATGTCGTTGCTCAGGACTAACTTGGCAGCAAATTTCCTTAGGAACTTTTTGTCATTTACGGAAGCTCCTTCGGGATATTCTCTAGTCTGGAGATACCTTTTGATTTCGTGAAACCAAGGTTGTTCCACTACTTCTTCGGTATTAATCTCATGACAATGCGCAGGTTCATCCATTCGCTCGATGATGATTTAGGGAGCCTCGTTATCCCAGTTGAGTTTAAACATGTAAGACATTATAGCCAGAACATCTGCTAGCTGATTCTCTTCTCGCGGGAAATGCTCGAAGGTGATTTGCTCGAAATGAGGTAACAATGTCAGGACATGTTCTTTGTATGGGATAAGATTAGGATGTTTGGTGTCCCACTCTCCTTTGATTTGACTGATAACCAAAGCCGAGTCCCCAAATACGATCAAAGATTTGATCCCCAAGTCTATAGCATCCTTGAGACCAAAGATGCAAGCTTCATATTCGGCCATGTTGTTGGTACAGCTGAAGAAAAGTCGGGCCGTGAAAGGTGTATGGCAACATTCTGGGGAAATGAGTACCGCACCGATACCGTTTCCAAGTGCATTTGAAGCACCATCAAAGTACAGGGTCCATCGGGATCCATTTTCAGGTCTGTCATACGGTCCGTTACCTTCAATGTTGTCCAAAGTCATGATGTCCTCGTCCGGGAAGTCGAATCTCATGGATTGATAATCTTCGATAGCTTGATGAGCTAGATGGTCAGCTAGTACACTCCATTTTATAGCTTTTTGGGTGGTGTACTGGATGTCATACTCAGTTAGGATCATTTGCCATCTAGCGATTCTTCCAGATAAAGCAGGCTTCTCGAAGATATACTTGATAGGATCCATTTTGGAAATCAACAGAGTGGTATGAGTCAACATATACTGCCTTAGTCGGTGAGCAGCCCATACCAAAGCGCAACAAGTTTTCTCGAGCAGTGAGTAGCGAGTCTCACAGTTGGTAAACTTTTTGCTAAGGTAATAAATGGCATGCTCTTTTCGACCAGACTCGTCATGCTTGCCCAGTACACACCCCATTGAGTTATCCAAAACGGTCAGATACATGATCAACGGTCTTCCTTCGACGGGTGGCATCAAAATAGGAGGTTCTAGCAAATACTCCTTGATCTTATCAAAAGCAGCTTGGCAATCGTCGTTCCATTCGACTACATGATCTTTCTTTAATAGTTTGAAAATTGGCTCACAGGTAGACGTCAGATGAGAGATGAATCTGGCAATATAGTTCAAGCGCCCCAAGAACCCTCTAACCTCCTTTTCAGTACGGGGGCCCCACATTTCTTGTATAGCTTTCACTTTTGCTGGATCGACCTCAATGCCTTTGTTGCTGACAATGAATCCTAGAAGTTTACTAGACCTAACTCCAAAAGTGCACTTACTTGGATTCAGCCTGAGTTTGTACTCTTTCAACCTGGCAAACAGCTTTTGCAGATGTTCAAGGTGTTCCTCCTCTGTTTGTGATTGAGCTATCATGTCGTCTACGTAAACTTCGATCTCATGATGTATCATATCATGAAACAAAGCTACCATGGCGCGTTGATATGTTGCCCCTGCGTTCTTCAGTCCGAACGGCATCACCTTGTAGCAGAAGGTACCCTATTGTGTAACAAAGGTTGTTTTATCCATGTCCTCGGGGGCCATTTTGATCTGGTTGTAGCCCGAGAAGCCATCCATGAAGGAAAACACTTTGTGCTGAGCTGTGTTGTCAATTAAAATGTCGATATGCGGTAGCGGAAAATCATCTTTAGGGCTAGCCCTGTTCAAATCCCGGTAGTCCACACACATTCTGACCTTGCCATCTTTTTTGGGAACTGGCACAATGTTAGCAACCCATTGTGGATAGGATGTAACAACCAGAAAGCCAGCGTTGAATTGCTTCATTACTTCAGCTTTAATCTTCTCAGACATGTCGGGCCTCATTCGGCGGACCTTTTGCTTGATCGGTGGACAGTCCTCTCTTGTAGGGAGACGGTGAACCACGATGTCTGTGTCTAACCCTGGCATGTCTTCATAAGACCAGGCGAAGATTTCCACGTATTCATTTAACAGCTGTATTAAGCGCTCCTTGACACTTGGTTCCAGATTGGCACCCACTTGTACTTCTTTCCTGTCTTCCTCTGTTCCTAAGTTGACTGTTTCCAACAACTATTCATGAGGTAAGATGGCCCTCTCTTCTTGTTGTAAAAGTCTGGCTAGCTCTCCTGGTACTTCACAATCTTCGTCATCTTCGTATTCAACCTGATTGACCAAATCTTCAGAGTTATTGAAGGATACAACAGAATAGTTACCCATAGAATCCAGAGTGGATGGGTACCTGCATTTATGAGTGTGGGTGTGTGTAAGGGATAGCCATCCTTAAACAAACAAAAATGCAAAAGGAAAGAAAATGAACACAGCAGTTTATCAATGAAAAACGTCCAATGAATCATTAAACATGGCATATGAATATGAAGAGAATCAAAACCCTTACAAATGGACCTACATGTCCCGGGCAAGGCATGAGGTGAAAAAAGTAGTGTGCATATTGTTTAAAAGTAATTATTACAGACCAACAGGAAATGTTTGAAAGATAAGTTACTGATTAATGAAAGTAATGGGGACGAAGTCTTTCGCCTCCCAATTGTGTAGTCCCCCTCCGATGGTTGGGAAGATCCAGTCTTCAATGTTACCCTCTTCGTCTCCGTCTTCCAAAGCATTGACCCCATGAGGAGAAATCTTGATGGGTGTCCTTTCAATTTTTGAGCGACGGATAGCTTTTTGCCCCGCAGCGGTAAATCCCAACCCAAACTTGTCTGTTTTATGAGGAATGTCAGGCAACTGACCCCACACTGTGCTTTTTCCTTCCTTCATCGCAGCCTTTGCGTCTTTCAGAGATGCCATCCTGGCCACCTGCTTGGGTACCTCGACTACTGCCTTTGCTACTGCAACTTCGGGAGCAATTTCTTCAAAGTGTTGGAACGGTGTTTCAATGAATTCGCCCTCCACCTCTACATACCTAAAGGAGTTCAGATGACTGATCATGTACTCCTCCTCACCGTGTACAGTTATGATCTTTCCTTTGACAGGGTATTTCAGCATCTGATGTAGGGAGGAAGTGATTGCGCCAGCATTATGTATCCATGGTCTCCCTAGCAAGCAAGAGTATGACGGACGGATGTCCATCACATAGAAAGTTGAGTGGAATACTTCAGTGCCCACCTTGATGGGAATGTCGACCTCCCCATGCACCATTCTTTTAGACCCGTCGAAGGCCCTGACAATGATATTACTTGGTTTCAGCTCCAAGCCTTCACAATCCAACCGGTCGAGAGCTTTCTTAGGCAACACATTTAGAGAAGAACCAATGTCGACCAAGACATGGGCGAGAGTAGTTCCTCAGCATTCAACTGACACATGCAATGCGTCATTGTGCTTTCTTCCTTTCGGAGTCAGGTCAGCATCAGAGAAACCTAGGCCGTTGTCGGCGGTAAGGCTGGCTACACAATCCTGAAATTGATCGGCTGAGGTTTCTTGGGGCACATGGGCTGTCTTCAAAAACCTTATCAAGGCCTTGGCATGAGCCTCCGAACAAAGCAGCAAAGCTAACCTGGAGATCTTCGAGGGGGTTTGCCCCAGTTGCTCCACCACGTCATAATCGCTCTTCTTAATTATTTTCAGAATCTCCTCCATTTCTTTCTTAGAGGTTTCGGGGATGACCAATGGCTGAGCCCTCATCCTGACGAGCTCATCTTTGATCCCTTTCCCCTTATCAGCAGAAGTAGGAGGGAGGAAATACAGGAGTAACAGTTTCTTCAATTAATGGAGTTCTTGCAGAAAGTTTTATCGGTGCAGGAGTAACCTTGGCAGCAGCTGAGGGTCCAAAGATTGCCTTTGGAGGGGAAATCTCTGGAGAGAAAATTCTCCCACTTCGGGTAATCTTGCTCGTATCGGCAATGTTTCCAATGTCGGCATTTTCTTCGTCAGAGCTCTCTTCAGTTATCTCAACTTGTTTGACACCGTGGTAGTAGATTTCTCCACCATAATTCCACGGTATCGATTTGTCAGATTTGTAGGGGACAGGCCCAGGCGTGGTTATTTTCAGAGGAACAATCTTCGTAGCGGATGTAATCTTAACAGGATTTTTAGGGACCTTGGAAAGATTGGTGGAAATGGTGATTAATGAAACATCTTTGATAGGGGTTGGAGTAGCAGGAATCTTTTCGAAAAGAATTTGTTGGCTGTCCATCAGGCCTTGGATGCTTATCTTCAGCAATGGACAATCGATTGGTAGGGAGGAACAACAGTAGCAGTCTTCTTTACATCCTGGGAAAATCCCAGCTTTCAACAGATTCAACTTGATTGTTAGTAGTGGAGTTACCAGATCATCAACAGCAGCAACATACAGATCCTCTTCAATAGCATGGATATTGCGACCATGCTTTGGCATCAGAGCGGATATTACATTCGGTTTCTCCGGAGCATCGAACTCAACCTCTTTTGCATCTATCAAGTCTTGAATTTTATGCTTAAGCGCCCAGCAATCGTTGGTGTCATGCCCGATGCTATCAGAATGATAGGCACATTTAGCATTGGGGTGGTAATGCGGGGAAGTTGTATTCATATTTTTTGGTGCCTCTTTGATAGTGGTGAGATTTAGCTTCAACAAATGGGGAAGAACTTGTGTAGGCGTCATGTTGATGCGGATGAACTGCCGTTATGGCCGTTCTACCCGTTGCTGGTTAGGTCTGGACTGATTGTTACGAGGCTGATCATTTGACGAATTTTGAATCACCACGGCCCCTACAGTCGACCTGCACTCCGTTCTTCCCAATCTTTTCTGAGAGTATATAACAACTGCTTCCTTCTTGGCCAGAAATGATTTCTTAACAGTTGTGGATGCAGAGGCATCCCTTTGAATCTTCCCACTCTTAATACCAGCTTCCACCCGTTCGCCAGTCAGGATCAATTCAGCAAACCCTGCGGAAGAGCTCCTGATCAAATGGTTGAAGAACAGGCCAGATAGGGTCCCCAAGAACATATCAACTAGTTCCTTATCAGAAAGAGGTGGTTGTACTCTTCCGGCCAAGTCGCGCCATTTCTGGGCGTATTCTTTGAATCCCTCATTTGAGGCCATCCCCATACTCTGTAGCTGAGTACGGGTTGGCGCCAAGTCATCATTATATTGATACTGGCGATAAAAGGCAGCTGCCAAGTCTTCCCAATTATGCACTTCTGACCTCTCAAGCTGGTAAAACCAGTCTATCTGTGTACTGGACAAACTGTCCTGAAAGAAGTGTACCCAAAGATTTCTGTCGGATGTATGAGGTTGAACTCTTCTGACATATGACCTTAGGTGCATTTTCGGGCAAGACAACCCGTCATATTTTGCAAAAATTGGCACCTTAAACTTTGGAGGGATCACAATTCCAGCAATCAATCCCAATTCTTCAAAATCTAACCCAGGAACCCTTTGCAGCTCCATAGCTGCCAGTCTATCCTCCAAGTTTTTGTATTTGTCGTTCGCTGGTGGGTATTGCTGCTCTGAGTAGTCTTCATCTTCCTCTACCTCTTCCTCTTCAGCCTCAGACTCAGAAGGTAATGCAACTCCTTTTCCTTTACCGGTTCCCTCATCAGATGTGGAGGGAAATTCAAGAACTCTCCTAGCTTCATTCTCAAATCTTCTTCCCAGTGTAGCTACCCCAACTCTTTTCTTCTTCTTTTTCACTTTTTCTTGCTCTTTGTTCCCCAACAGTGCTTTTAGATCCTCCTGACCCGTGGCCAAGGTCATAAGGAGCTGTTGAAACTGCGAGTTTTGTGACTGCAGATCTTTGACCGTCTGTTCAAGATCCATCTTACTGAAATAAACAGTAGAAATATAAGGAAACCTGGCGTGAAGACCTGTTTATGCATATGATGAATGATATGTTTGTTCATGCAATGCATTCAAGGATTTGGAAATTCAAAATTGTTGCAGACAAAAAGAACACACGTCATATTAATAAGAAGAAATTTTGTCAGTACATAAATGCCCCATGGGCCAAATATTACAAAAACTTCTTAAGGTAAAAAGACGTTGCGCATCCTCTTTGGTGCGACGTAGGTGTTGAGGGTCTCCTCCTCGTGAAGTCGGCGGGTAAGCTCCAAAACCTTCTTCTCACTGGCATAGAAGCTGGCTTCAAAAGTATTTCGTTCCTCCTTGAGTTGGATCCAACTCTTCTGCATATCCTCCCATGATGTTGGCATGTCAGGATATAGGATGGTGTAGGGAACCTCTCCTTCCTTAACAGGCTCTTTAATCAAAGGGAGAATATGAGGGTAAGGCATCATAAGACTCTGGGCTCGGGTCCTTACCCACTTGAGATAAGGCTCAAGAGGGATGGAGTTCTTGTGCCCCAGTGTCTTGCTATCTACCTTGTTAGGCATCCTCCAAGCTTTGATGAATCTTTGGCGAAGTCCTTGCGCATCGTTGTCGAAGTCAAAAACTAGGTCAGGAATCAGCATGTCATGAGGGCCACCCCTCCGTGCATATCCAAATTGTCTCAAAGCTAGACAAGGGTTGTAGGTAATGCCTCCCCTAATGCCAAGTAATGGAACATTAGGGAACTCACCACAACGATCGACAATGATGACATTTTCTCTGGACCGAGAACACCAATGTACATCAGAATGTGTGAGGGTCATCAACCGCTGTGACCACCTTAAGCCTTGCTCATTCTTCAAAACAGATTGTGGAAGGTGAGAAATAAACCACCTTGCAAGGAGAGGAGTACAACACATGAGAACACCTCTCTTCCTCATTGTTTGTGTGTAAAATGAGTGGAGGATGTCCCCAAGCAATGTAGGTATGGGATTCCTGGATAGGAAAATCTTGACAGCATTGACATCTATAAGTTGGTCAGGACTTGGGAACAAGACCAACCCATAAATGAGGAGTGCCACAATCTCTTCAAAGGCTTGTAGATCCAAGGAGTTCCAACACTCTTGTGCCTTCTCAAACAAGAATTTTGCCAAGAAGCCTTTGACACCACTTCTAGTCTCCCAATGCCCCTTGATGTAAGATGGTTGCAAGTGTAGTGCTTGAGCAACATCTTCAGGCTTTGGTTCTTTTTCCGTACCGTTGTAGGGTAGTTAATTAAGAATAAGAATTCTCAGGAGTTGAGAAAATTCCTCCAAAGTAGGCACCAATTGACAGTCGGCGAATGTGAAACAGTGGTGAAGGGGGTCAAAGAATTGGAACAACACTTTCACCATGTCTTCTTCAATGCTGGTGTTGACTAGGCTGAGCAGTCTGCCATGTCTTTCACTGAAGAGAGAACTTTCTAGAATTCTGGATGTAAGCTCCTTGAGTTGAGGGGGGATTCTCACAAGGTTGACTTGGATAGTTTTCCTGCGAAGAATTTCCATGACCTACAAAACAAGAACAAAGATGAAGATCCAAACCCTTGAAATGGTTAGTGGATGCATATGATGCTTTATGATGTTCATGATGTATGCACAAACATATGTACAAGCAAGTCACACAAAACCCTAGTTTCAAGCTTGCACGAGGTTTCATAGGTAAGTACCCTCTTGATTGAAGTTGGCTTAAAAACCTGTCCTATAAATAGTAATCGGGTTCTAAGGAGCTCAATATCATTGAATTGTTTTCTATGTTCATTGTTTTGGTTTAGCCACTTAACTAGCGACCAAAATATTCCAAGAAAACAATCCTCAATGAGTGTAGTATCGAGTATCTACCAACTTCGGACTGCACTAAAGCCGGTCATCTCACTACCCCTAATAAAAGGCCAAGATGATCAAGTAAGGTTCTAGGTCATTAGTGCTTAGTGACATCACTCAGTGGCCTCGTACTCTCCTTGATTGAACTCAAGGGTTACCGGTACTCACAAATATGTCGCACTAATATAGCTATTGCTTCAACCGTGTTGGTATACCCCACACAGTTTCCACAACGTATTGCTATCTATGAATGTTTCCCCAAATCCGGGTGTAGGATTTCAAGCCCAAATAAGAGAACCAAAATGTAAAGCAATCAAAACAAACAATTAGTCATTCAAAAGGGTGATCTAAGCCCTAAGGTTACTCCACTTTTAAAGTCATCCCCAGCAGAGTCGCCAGTTCTGTGATACGGTGGGAGAACTGACTTGAGGTTTTGCGTTTGTGTTCGCAAATGTTTCGGTTTAGCAAGAGTCGCCACCGACTTTTTATTTTATCCTAAGGAAAGTTTAAAAAGCACAACAAAAACCTTTGAGATGTTTTCTTGGGTTCGGGAGTAGATTATAGAAAGGGAAGGTATTGGCACCCTTTCTATCCATGGTTATCCATGGGCTCTTAGTTAATTGCTTAGATCAATTGCCTTTGCTTTTCAATTGTTTGAAATGGTGCTTTGTGTGTGTAGTTTTGAAAATGTTTTGAAAAAGATGCCTTGTCTAGGCAACCATTGTAACAATTCTTTACTCGAATGTTTTACAAGGGTGTTTGTCTTTTTGAAAAGATGTTTCAATGTTTTTGAAAGTTGTTGTGGAGTGTGTTTTGAAAGTAGGCAGGTGTGTTTTGAAAGTAGGCAAGTGTGTTTTGCAAGTTTGATCAAGTAACTAAGAGTTGTCTACCCCTAAATTTACTCAAAGATCTTTCCTATGTTTTAACCCTTTTAACAGTATTGTTCCACCATTGTATTTGGTGGACAATCTTGTGTTAGGATGTTAACAGGACGGGCGTGGGTCATCGTTTAGACCATGAATACAATAGTGCCAAGTGTCTTTAGCAATTTTTCCTTTAAGGGACTTGATCATTTTTTAGGCAACTTGAGAAAGCGTCGTCGAGGGACTATGATCATTTGACTTGTTTTGTTTTGCCAAAGACACTCAACATGCAACATGGCCCATTTTTTGAAGGCAACAAGTGGAGTAACCCTAAGGGTGCAAGTGTGCATTGTGTTGTCCATTTTCATGCTTTTTTGTCTTTGTATTAGTCAAGCTATTTGTTATTTGATTTGCACACAAACCCTAAGTCTATCATGGCATAATTTGAAAGTTTTTAAATGCGGAAATTTAAAGTCCTAAATTATTACAACTTGATTATGGGGATGGGGGTACAAATGTTTGAATGGGGGGATATTTAGCAAGAAATTAAATCTAAAACTATTACATCCATATTGAATATACAAATATCAAATTGTACAATATTTAAACAAATATAATAAATATGCAAAATGTATTATGCACAAAAAGGATTTTTTATGTATGAGAAAGTATTTTTCAATGTGAAATGTAAACAAAAATAAAAAGGTCAAATTTTTGAATATTTTGTGGTTTAGGGCAAAACCCTAGTTTGTTAAATAAATAATATTTATTTATTGATTATATACAATATTTGTTAATTATATACAAAAAATAAAAAAGAAGAAGTATATTGTAAAAAAGAGTATTTTTTAGTGTCATATATTAATAAAAATAAAGATGTATTATTTTCATATTTTTATCCTAAATATTCTAATAAATATACAAGTATTTATATTATATATTTTAATATACTAAATATATACAAGAATAAAATATTAATTATTTACAAAAATGGTATATTTTAGAAAATATTTTCAAAATGTAAATAAAAAATAATGACTGAAAATATATATATTTTTGTATTATTTTTTAATATTTTAAATAAAAAGTATTACATTTATTTATATACATATTCTAAATGAAACAAATAAATATCAAATAAATGCAAAAATGTTAGAAAAAATATTTTTAGTGTTTTTTTCATGTTTGAATAAAAATATGGAATCAGAAACAAAAAGAAAAATGCAAAAATAATGAATATTTCACACAATGGGCCAGGGGGGTGCAAATGGAAAAAAGGGGTGTGAACAACATGCTGACTCAGGCCCAGCCCAAGCCAGCTTTGTCTTCAACCTCCAGCTCCATTCAAACAGAAAACGTGCGCGCCTCTTATGCAATCATCATCTCCTGATTCTTTGACTTTTAACAAAAACTCATAACATAAACAATGTAGAGCATCAAGAGATGAATTCATACATATAAAACACATGACCTAACTCTAAGAAACGAAGGAGAATTTCTTCATCCCCAATTTCTGACCTAAATTTTCTTCAATGTTCATGGCCAAAATTCTCACAGCACGCATAATATAAATGAAAAGTAAATACATGGATGGCTTCAGGGCTATGAGTAGAACATGTTTTCTTCACAAACCTAAGCTTAATCATGCCTGGATAGAGAGATAGAAGTTCATGTTTTTACCTGTTTCAGCTTGACTTGAACAGAACAATGTAGCAACTTCCAATGGATTTTGAGCTTTTGTACAGCTTGCTTGAAGTCCAAGGATGCTTCTCCAACTCCTAGCTTGCTTTAAAATCAACTGAATCGTGCTATGGAAGTCAACCTGCACAGCTTGAAAATAAAAATGGCAAACTTAGTTATGGGTGTTACAGTTTGAGTTCAATGCTTGGGATAGCTTCAGTGGATGATATGGAACATGTTTGAACTCTTTTTGGCCAAAGTGCACGAGTGGAAATGTTTGTGGAAGTCAAGTTGCAGAAATTGCTCTGTTTCTGCAGCAAGAGGGTGTTTTTGTGTATGGGGAGGTATTGAGGATGAAGGACTCGTGTTTTAGGTCAGTTAGGGAGTGTGGAAGATGTTTGCAAAGTTTGCTTTGGCTGGTCTTTACAGGAATGAGAGATGGATGGTTTTTGCAAGCTTTCTTCTAATGTAAGCAAGGATATGTCAACTTGTGATATAGGCTTGTCCAATGTCCTCAAGCATGCTGCATATCTTGTTCTTGATCAGAGGGATTTGTGTACAAATGCTAGCCTCAAAGATCTGGCCCATGCCTCTTGGATTTGTTATTTGACATAAAGCACTACTTTATCAAAATGGCAAATATGCTTTTTCCAATTAAGGGTTAATCTTGCATGTAATGACCAAATGAACAAAATAACACCTTAGCACAATGGTTAGGCATTTAATTATGGTGTTTGAGACTGGTTTTGAGGCCTGCATGCTAGCTTGTACAAGCTGATTTGAAAAATGCCAATGTATGAACATGTATTTGGTTATGAACAAAAGTGACTTTTGCCCAACTTTGCAAATTCGATTCTCTCTAACCACAAGGGTGTTTGAGAAGTTCTTGGACAATTTGGAAAGGTTGGAATGTGTACTACAATCCATCTTTGTAATGTAAATTGAAACTCCAAGTGGAACCATGTGAAAATTGGCCAAGAAGTTGGACAAAAATCCTGCCTAGAATAGGTCAAAACTTTTTCTAAGTTAAAAATGTTTTGCACACTTGTTCCAAAAATCATAACTTGAGCTACAAGCTTCCATTGAGTAAACTTTGTGAATCAAAGTTGTATATTTTGCAATGGACTACAACTTTCATGTTTTGAGTTTTGTTTGAATCCATTTTCATTTTGGTGAAACAATGGGACAAAGTTATGAAAAAAAAAAGGAAGTTTCATAACTTAGAAAAATTCTAAGTTATGAAATTCTCTCATTTTAAACCCTAATTTGCAAATTTGGATTTCTTGATGAACAAGTTTCATAATTTGACATGTCTTGATAAAAAATGAATCTTGGCACTTGATTTTGACCAAAAAGCCAAAGTTTGACTTTTCAGTATATAGTCAAATTTTGATCAGTTGACTGGAAAATTCATCTGTCAATCCTGTGCATTTGAGACCTTTTGAACTTGTTGGATGGATCAAGACAATTCCATTGAGTTCTTGAGTCCATATGTGAGCTTGGTTTGCCATTGGTTAGGTCAAACAGTCAAAAATTGCCTTTGTGCAGTCAAAACCCTAAAAATGACAATTTTGCCCTTTTGGTGATCTGATCAAATTTCTTGTGGAATTGTGATCCAAACTTGACCAAATGGTTCATATGAGTTCATTATGTTGATGTGGGTCAAAAATTATGAAATTTGACTGTCAATTGGCCACAGTTGACTTTTCCCCCAATACAGTTGATTTTTAGGTCAACTATCCAATTGACTGGGTAAAGATTGGAATCAAGGCTTGAAACTTGATATGGATAAACTTATGAGTCCAAAATGAAGCATGAAAGTCACTTTGGGAATTTTAGGTCAAAAAATCTTTGTGCAAACTCAAACCCTAATTTGGGTCAATAGTGCAAGGAGAGGTCTTGAGCAGAGCAAACCCTAACTTGATCTTGAGCTCCAAGGGTCTTGTGATGAGAAAATGTTGATGAAATGAGAGGGAAAATTTTGGGGTACAACACTTGGTATGGATAAACTTGTAAGTCCAACATGAAGCATGAAAGTCATTTTGGGCCTTTTAGGTCAAAACATCCCTGTGCAAACTCAAACCCTAATTTGGGTCAACAGTGCAAGGAGGGGTCTTGAGCCGAGCAAACCCTAACTTGATCTTGAGTTCCAAGAGTCTTGTGATGAGAAAGTGTTGATGAAATGAGAGGGAAAATTTTGGGGTACAACATCAAGGATTTCAACAAAAAGATCAAGCCTCGAGTATATCATACTGGTGACCTGGTAATAAAGCACATCATTCTTCCACAAGGCGACTCCAGGGGCAAATGGACTACCACTTACGAAGGACCATTTGTGGTAAAAAAGTTTTCTCTGGAGGTGCCATGATGCTGACTAATATGGATGGTGAAGACTTCTCACATCATGTGAATGCGGATATAGTTAAAAAATACTACACATGAAATGACCTGCTAGGTTGATATACCTAGGCAAAAATAAGGGCATACCGACGAACCAAAGAGGTTCAGGAAAAAATTAGGGATATATGCAAAAGATTGTACACCCGGCAAGTTGAAAACCCGAAAGGGAGACTTGGGAAAAATGGGTATCCTGTCCAGGAAAAAGTTAAGGATTAAAGCGTATGACTATGTCCCATAGGATCTCTACAACCGACTTTATTACCAAGGTCCGAGTTCAAATGATCCAAGATAAATCTAATCAACTTCTATTAGACGACAAGGGGTAATGTTCGAAGACATAGGGCAATAGTGGGGTTGGAACACAATGAGATTACTTTCACATGGCTATTATTTTGTTTTCACTTTGTATTCTTTCCATTCTTTCGACGATTTCCTCTTACTAGGATCTCAGTCTCTTTGTACAAAAAATGTCTATTCATGGGCAAAACATCAATACAAATATACTTTGAAGTGCAAACTTCTGCTTTTCTGTTTCGAGTGCAAAAGTGTCCAATGATTAAAATTTAATGAGCATATGCATATGAACATGATTAAACTTTTAACAAATGTATGCTTAAAAACAGTGATAACAATCTCCTTAAATGCATTTGAGATATCCCCAGTGTTATTTCAATAGCATTGTCTCCATAGGTTTGGATTCATAAAATCCCCAGCCAGAGTTTCAATCTCTTGAAAATCCTCTCCCCAGCCGAGTTAGTCTCAAAAAAGAAGCCTTGTGGAGTTTCTTCCTAAAAAAGAAGTCACTTCCCCAGCAGTTCATCAAATATCTTTTTCAACAGGGTTTATTTTCCCTAACAAACTATAGATTCCCCAGCTTAAGTTTGCCTCTCGGACTATTACAAATTAATGGACCACAACGCCTAATCCCCAGCGAAGTCGCCAACAGAGTCGTTACTATCCCCAAAAGTTACTATAAAGTTTGGACCCGACCAGATACCAGTTCAACTCCATCCTACTCTCAAATTGCTTAAACCAGGACCCGACCAGTAAACAACCCAAGTTACTGAAGCCTGGACCCGACCAAATACCAGTTAACCTCAAGTTCAAATTATTATAGAACCTGGATCCGACAAGTAAATAGTTCCAAGTTACTAAAGCCTTGACCCGACCAAATAATAGTTTAACTTCTCAAATTGCTTAAGCCTGGACCCGATCGGTCAATAGCTCAAGCCTGGACCCGAAAAGATAATAACTTAACTTCCACAAATTACTGCAAAGGCTGGACCTGACCAGAAAACAATTTTAAGTTACTAAAGCCTGGACCCGACCAAATAATAGTATGACTTCTTCAATTGTTGAAATATGGACCCGACTAGATAACAATTTGAGTTTTTGAAACCTCGATCCGACCAGATAACAGTAAATATCAATTCTTAGTTACTAAAGCTTGGACCCGACCAGATAATAGTTTGACTTTTTCTATTGCTGAAACCTGGACCCGACCAGATAACAGTTTGAGTTACTGAAACTTGGACCCAACCAAATAGCAGTTTAACTTCCTCAAATCATTTTTGAAACCTGGACCTGACCAGATAGTAGTTTAACTTCTCCAGTTACTGCAAAGCCTGGACCCGACCAGTTAACAATTCAAGTTACTTAAACCTGGACCCGACCAGATACCAGTTAAACCTCAAGTTCAAAATTGCTGAAGCCTGGACCCGACCAGATAGAAGTTTAAAAGATCCTCTTACCTAGTAGAGTTTGCCACTATCCCCAGTGAGTTGCTGTAAAGCCTGGGATCTGACCAGATAATAGTTAACTTCCTTATCTCTAGCAAGTTGGTGTGAAACATGGAATCCGACCGGATAACAACTAACTTTCAAGAGGTAATTCCCCACTAGAGAAACAAATGACTAGAAATCCTGAACTCTTTCCCCCAAGTAGAGATCAACACTCTCCATATAGTCTTCTCAAGAAAAAAAATCAATATTCCCCAGTGGAATTCTCCTCAACACAACAGGAATCCCTAGCGGAAGTATCGTGTCCAACATCTATCAAGGATAAGCTTCAACAACATTTTCGCATTCATATATCATACAATATACATAACACAACATAATATCATTTATTTTGAGAACATCATTACACCATGCATACTTGCGCATATAGCTAACCCCTTTGTTTCCTTGCAGATAAAATCACTGATCCAAAGACCTCTTCTGGATCAGAATTATTTCTTCCAGTGAAAGACAGACAAAACACCTAGTTTTCAGCACGAATCGACCAAAGGTTTACACTGATGTTTCCCCCCAGATTCTACCATCATCTCTCCAAATGGCATCTATAAGCCCATTCCCAAATCAATACATCATCGAGTGCAAATTTTTGGGCACTTTAGTGTTCAATCATCTTTCACCTTCAAATCACGAAAGGCAGATCCGCCGATCTCACTCTCCAGGTTCAAGAAGATTGAACAGGGGCAGTTGTTGTACCCCAAAATTTTCTTTCTCAATTTCTCAAGATTTCTCTCACAAGATCTCCTTTGATTCAAGACTGCACAAGGTTTGATCAGCTCAAGATACCTCCCTAAACACTGGTGACTCAAAATTAGGGTTTGAGTTTGTATAAGGACAATTGGACCTTTAATGATTCATATGATTTTCATAAATCATTTTGGACTCCCAAGATTTCTCATGTGAAGTTTCAGGCTTTGGATCATATTTTTACTCAGTCAATTGATCAATTGACCTAAAATCAACTATATTGGGAAAAAAGTTAATTGTGGTCAATTCACAGTTAAAATTCATAATTTTTTATTCATACCAACATGTTGAACTCATATATGTCAATTGGTCAAGTTTGGATCACAGTTGCTCAAGAAATTTGATCAAATCACAAAAAGGGAAAAATTATGGTTTTGACTGAGAAGGTTCAATTTTTGAATTTTGACCTAGCACATGACTTGTTTGGTTTGAGACATGATATCAAGGATTTAAAATGCATTGTTTTGACCTAATGGCATGGTTCAAAACAGTTCTCAGGATCAATTGATTGATAGTTGAAAATTGGACAGCTGATAAAAAAGTCAAATGTACACTGAAAAGTCAAACTTTGACTTTTGGATCAAAATCAAGTTTCAAAAATCATATTTCATCAATACATGTCAAAATATGAAGATTGTTCATCAAGAAATCAAAAGTCAAGATTACTTTGAAAAAAGTCAAAGTTCTAAACACTTAGAATTTTTTCTAAATGCTAAGAAAAATGTGATAATTTCATAACTTTGTGCCAGATTTTCACCATGATGCAAGATGATTCAAGAAAAACTTCCAACATGGAATTTGTAGATCTCAATGAGAACAGAAACATTATAAGGCATAATTTATTCTATAAATGCTTGGATCTCAAGTTATAAATCCATGAAGACATGTCCATGACACTAAAACACTTAGTAAAGTTCTGGGCATTTTAAGTCAGAATTTTGACAGAACTTCTGGACCAATTCTCATATAGTTACAATGGGAATGTCCAAAATTGATTTAAAGAGGGATTGCAGAGCATGTTACATGATTTCTAAAAATTCGAAGAACTCTTTCAGATCATGCTGGAGCAGGGAAAATCGAAGATCAGAAGTTGGACATTCATTCTTAAATTATGAGTCATTTTTCTGATGAACATCTGATTCCAATTCCAAGCAATGTTGCATAATACCATTTTTCAGGCCCTCTAACGTGTGTATCTATCCTTAATCAGAATATTACACAAGCTTTTGAGCTATTAATCACTTGATTTAAGCTTTTTCCAATACACCTTGCCATTTAAGGAAGAAAGTTCACACTTCCATTCTGGAAAAGTGACTTTAATCACAAAGTCCACTCTCCTTGAGCTTTGTGTTTGTTCTTTCTGCACAAGCATCCCCTATAAACTCAGAACAGACATGTTTAAAGTTGTTAGCCACCCTATCTTGCCTTGAAACCATGTTTATCTAAGCTTAATTCAAAAATAAGTCAAAATCCATAACATGTGATTTTGTACTTCTGACTTCTCCAAGCTTCTAAGCCCTTTGCCTATAAATTAAACATTCATTTACAATCTAAAAGAGGATTTTGGACAAGCCTTGAAACTTAGTAAAACTCTCTAGAACCAGAAATTGCAACACAAGCACAAAAACTTGTCATTTCTGATTTTTGAATCCAATCTCCAAATCCCCTCGTGCGTTTCTTTGCCAAACCATTCATAAAGTTTTTGATACACATATAGAAGCTATCCCAATCTCTGTTTTCAGACTGTAACATCATCTTCACCAACCTCCATTTTCAAAAATAGAGCATCACATCTTGACTCCTTCAGAACATTCCATCCACCCATAGCTAAAGCTAAGGGTTGCATTAGCTTCTTAGGAACTTGAGGAAGCTAACCAGATTATCACAGTAACTTGAATCAAGCTCTAATTCAAAACACGATCTCCAGCTGCAAGGTAAGTTCTTCTGATTTTCATCTCATTATTTAGGCATTGTTAGACTTGCATTTTCAAAGACAAAATGTAGATATCACTGCTCTGAAACTGTACATATTCATAGATTTGATTTACATGGCCCGAGTAGAGAGAATTTTGGCTCAGAACTTCTTGAAAAATTAGGGTTCAGATTAGGGCTAGCAAAATTCATGTTTGTTTCTGATTTATAGTTTTAATGCTTTAAAGTTCTGGAACCATGATGAAATTTTCCATAACTTTCATGTTTACATTTTCCATTTTGGTTGAGAAATGATTGAGTTGCAGATGCTCTGGCCGGCGCGAGGAAGAAGATGAAGTTCATCATCAAAACTGATTTTGTAATATATATTTGTGGTTTTATTTATAATACCAGATGTATAGCCACCCCAGTGGTAGAGAGCACGCGCGTAAGGCATTAGTGTTAAGGGTCCTTGGTTCTAGCCCCAGGAGCACCTTTTTTTATTTCTTAATATTTTACCCCACGTATTTGTTAGCAACAGGCCTGGGTCAGAAATTCTAGGCTGTCTCATTTTTTCTTCCAACATCACCCCCATCTGCCTGTTAACAGTACGCTTGGGCCAGAACTTCTAGGATGTCTCATTTTTGCTTCTAGCATCATCCCCTATTGTACCCCAAAATTTGCCCCCCCTCATTTCTCAAAGGACCACCCTGGATCCTCAAGTTTTCTCCCCTCCAATTTCAAGCCTTGACTTACAAATTTTTCAAGAAGGTCATTCACAAGGGAAAAATGGTCATTTACAAGGGCACAATGGTCATTTACACACTAAAGAGTCAAACTTTGACTTTTGGATCAAAATCAAGCTTCAAGAATCAGAGTTCATCAAGACACGTTGAAATATGAAGTTTGTTTCATCAAGAATTCAAAAGTCAAAATTCTAAATACTTAGAATTTTTTCTAAGTGTTTAAGAAATATGACAAGCTCAGAACTTCTGATCAGATTATCACCATGATGCAAGCTGATTCTGTAAGAACTTCTGGCACAAATTTATAGATTTCAATAAGATCCAAAACATTGCAGAACAGAACTTCCCCTGGAAATGCTGGAATTTCAAGTAATAAATGTTCAAGGATACGTCTATGAAAACTAAAGTATTCAGCAAATTTTGGGCACTTTCAAGACAGAGTTGGGTCAGAACTTTTGAGCCAGTTTTCATAAAGGTTCAGTCAGAGTTTGCAAGGGTAAGTCAAAGAAGGTTACAAAGAGTGCTTTAAGCTTCCTGGAAAGTTTGAGAGCTCCTTCAGAACATGCTGGAGCTAGGAGATACAAGGATCAGAAGATTGGATGTCTATTATAAGCTATGCTGAAGCTGAACTTCTGATCCAGAATTAAACAATGAGGCAGAGTTTCACATGGCAGGATTTCTGATTTGCTAAATCTCATCATCATTTAATGCTCATTTAATGCTCACAACCACTTTTGAGTCTTTATCCAAAGGATTTCCCCACGTGTGGCATAAAAGTACCATTGCTGTCTTGGAAAAGCAAACTCTTGTACAAGAGTATGCTGGGCCCATGCGTTACTTTTTCTTTGGAAGTTACTTTTCCTTAATTCCTGCTTACAAATACAGCATAGGCACGGCTAAAAGCTGTTAACCACCTTAATTTATGCCTTGAACCATACTTGTTTGAACTTGCTTCAAGAACACGTCAGCGCCTAACATATGGTGACTATATTTTTTATTTCTCCAAGCTACAATATTTTTGCCTATAAATTGAGAGCCATTGGCAACGGTAAAAAGGGTCGGAAATTTGAGAAAGAAAAGCCCTGAACCCCTTCTAAAATTCCAAGAGTCCAAAAACTGTAAACACAACATACAAAACCTGTTAACTTTTGATTCCTTGTGTTCAAACTTCATTTGTTCCCAAGTGTTTCTTGACTATAACCATCCACACAGTTTCTGACTCATATATTAGAAGATATCCTAACTTCTGTATCCATACTGCAATACACCCTCCATCCACCTTCACCTCAAAGAAGTTAGAACATCACCCCTTGGTTGTTCCAGAAATTGAAAACTTCCAACCTGCTGGGTACGTGAAGAAGTTGCTCAGAACATCACCAGAGTTCAGGACCAACCTCCAGTTCACAGAATCTTTTCCAGCTGCAAGGTGATATTCTGCTGACTCTCATCATATTACTTAGGCATTGTCAAATTTTTCATGTTTAAAATACAATGTAGATATTCTGATTCTGATGATGTACATATTCTGAGATTTCATGCATCCGCCTGCCTAAGTAGAGGGAATTCCAGTTCAAAATGTCATGAAGAAATTAGGACTCAGAATTAGGATTAGCAAATTCACTTTTTCTTCTGATCTATATTGCTGATATCTCTTGCTTCTGAAATATTATGAAACTTGTCATAATTGTTATATACGTAACTTCTGTTCTGTTAAGAAATGACTAAGTTGCAGATGTTCTGAGTAGCATGGAGAGGGAGATGAAGTTCTGTAAGTGACATCAGAACTTCTGAAAACTTCTTTGTTCCCAGCAGATCTAGAACTTCTGACTTTCCCTATTTCTATTAACGTTGTTTCTGTTTGTGCAGTATGCCAGAGTCAGAACTTCTGACCTCTTCTTTTCAGCATTTGCGCTGATTCTGTCTTTCTTCTCTTTGTTTTTTTACCATCACTTTTATTTTTTTCATTAATAAAAAAAACACCAAAAATATTTCATATTCACATATTATATTTTATTTCTTTCAACACAAAAAGATCAAAATATTTTCTTAAACCAAACTTATCTCTTTTCTAAAATAAAACAAGTTCATTTCATATTTCCTTGTGCATTCTTATCCATTTCAATATGGTTGTAATAGTAACTTAGGATTTAATTTTGTTTGTAACCCCCATTCATAAATGTGTACCCCTATCCCTACAAATGTTGTAATAGCGTAGGACATCTAAATTTCACAATTTATCGCTTTTATATAACATGCTAGTAATTAGGGTTTGTATGGCAAGATAAAAATCAAACAAATAGATCACCCTAATCAAGACTAAAATGCATGCAATCAAACACACTTGCACACTAGCACCCCTAGGGTAAAACCCACTTGGTTTCCTTTCAAAATGGCCATATTACGCATGTAAGGTATCTTAGAAAAAACAAACAAATACAAGATCATAGTCCTTCAATGACGCTATTCTAAGTTGCCTTACAAAATGATCTTAGTCCCTCAAAAAATGCTAAGATACCTTACAAACATTGCTAATCATGGCTATACGATGACCCACGCCCGTCTCATTTACATCCAAAGATAGGTTTGCTTACCAAATCAATGGTAAGACAACAATGTCAAAGGAAAGAGGAAATAAAGATGAAAGACTTTTGAGTAGGTAGATTGCTCCTAATTACTTGCTCCATTTTCAAAACAAAAACATCCTTTCTATTTTCAAAACAAACACACACATTTCAAAACATCTTACAAACTTGAAAACATTTTCAAAAAGACAAACATCTTTGTATACATTCTTACGAATGAGAATCATTTTAAATATTGCCTAAACAATGGCCTCTTTTACAAAATACTTTCAAAAAACTACACAAAGCACAATTTCAAACAAAAAGCAAGTGATCTAGTAAGTAACTAAGAGCCCATGGAAAACCATGGATGAAAAGGTTGCTAATACCTTCCCTTTTCATAATCTACCCCCCGAACTCAAGAAACAATCTCAAAGGTCTTTCCTGTTCTTTTTCACCTTTCCTTTTGGATAAAATAAAAGTCGGTGGCGAATCTTGCTAAATGCAACATTTGCGATCAAACGCAAAACAATCAAGTCAGTTCTCCCACCGTATCACAGAACTGGCGACTCTGCTGGGGATTCTAAAAGTGGGGTTACCTTAAGGATAGATCAAATTTACTTGCTTACATTGTTTGACTTGTATGCTTTACATTATGGTTCTTTATTTGGGTTTGAATCCTCTACCCGGATTTCGGATACATTATAGGTAAGTAGAAATGCGTTGTGGAAACTATGCGGGGTATACTGACATGGTCTAAGCAATAACTATGTTAGTGCGACATATTGGTGGGTACCAGTAGCCTTTGAGTTAATCAAAGAGAATACGGGGCCACTGAGTGATGTCATAAAGCACTAATGAACCTCTAGAACCTTTACTTGACCAACTTGGCCTTTTGGGATGTAGTGAGATGACTGGCTTTGGTGCAATCCGAAGTTGGTAGATACTCGATACTACAATCATTAAGGTTTGGTTTCTTGGGATATTTCGGTCTCCATTAAAAAGACTTGAGCTGAAACAATGACCAAGGAAACAATCCAATGATATTGAGCTCCTTAGAACCCGGTAACTATTACTAGGACAAGTTTGAGCGAACCAAACTTCAAGAGGGTACTTACCTATAAAACTCCATGCGAGCCTAAAGCTAGGATTTGTTTGCTTTTCTTGTATGCATACTTGTACATAACATCATGGACATCATGAACATCATATACATCCACTAACCATTTCAAGGATTTTGGATTCATCTTTGTTCTTGTTTTGTAGGAAATGGATTCACTTCGCAGGAAAACTATTCAAGTGAACCTTGTGAGGATCCCCCCACAACTTAAGGAGCTAGCTTCAAGGATTCCTAAGAACTCTCCATTCACCGAGAGACATGGTCGTCTACTCAACTTGGTCACCTCTAACACATATGAGGATATGATGAAGGTGCTCTTTCAGTTCTTTGATCCTTTTCACCATTGCTTCACATTCCCCGACTATCAACTTGTGCCTACTGTGGAAGAATTCTCCCAAGTCTTGAGGATTACCATTCTCAATCAACTACCTTTCAACGGTACGGAAAGATATCCAAAGCCAGAAGATATTTCTCAAGCTCTACACTTGCACTCATTTGATGTCACAACCCATTGGGAAACTAGGAGTGGTGTCAAAGGTTTCTTAGCAAAGTTCCTGTTTGAGAAAGCCCAAAGCTGTTGGAATTCCCTAGACTTGCAAGCCTCTGAGGAAATTGTGGCTATCCTTATCTATGGGATGGTTTTGTTTCCAAATCCTGACCAACTCATAGATGTGAACACCGTCAAAATCTTCATATCACGCAACCCAGTGAGGAAAAGAGGTGTTCTTATGTGTTGCACTCCTCTCTTGGAAAGATGGTTTATTTCTCATCTTCCCCATTTGGTTTTAAGGAATGGGCAAGGTTCAAGGTGGTCACAAAGGTTGATGACGCTCAAACATTCAGACATTCATTGGTGCTCTCGACCCAAAGAGAATGTCATCATTGTCGACCGTTGTGGAGAATTCCCTAATGTCCCTTTACTTGGAATCAGGGGAGGTATCACCTACAACCCTTGTTTGGCATTAAGACAGTTTGGTTATGCCCGAAGGGATGGCCCGCATGAGATGCTGATCAAAGGTTTGGTATTTGACTACGACAACGACGATCAAGGTCTTCGCCAGATATTTATCCGAGCCTGGAGGATGCTAAAAAAGGTGGATAGAAAGACTTTAGGACACAAGAATTCCATCCCTCTCGAGCCTTACCTCAAATGGGTACGAACTCGCGCTCAGAGTCTTATGATGCCTTACCCCTCCATTCTCCTGGTAATCATTGAGCCTGTTAAAGAAGAAGATGTTCCATACACTATCCTACATCCTGACATGCCCACATCTCTTGAAGACCTCCAAAGGGATTGGATACAACTCCAAGGAGAGCGAGATACTTTTGAAGCCCAATTCTATGCAAGCGAGAAGAAGGTTTTGGAGCTCACTAGGCTACTTCATGAGGAGCAAACTCTGAATGCCTACATTGCACCAAAGAGGATGCGCACTACTTTTCTATCTTAGAGTTTTGTATTATTTTGCCCAAGGGACGTTGATGTACTCAAACTTTATCTTATTAGTATAACGTGTTTTTCCTTTTTTGTCTAAAGAA
This sequence comes from Vicia faba, assembly GCA_948472305.1. NCBI lineage: Eukaryota > Viridiplantae > Streptophyta > Magnoliopsida > Fabales > Fabaceae > Vicia > Vicia faba. The sequence goes on from OX451736.1 coordinate 936,907,934, forward strand.
AATTTGAATCTTTGAAATCCTTGAAAACATTACATATGTATATATCATTCATCATAACATAAACAAGTCTTTTGCGACAAGTCTCCTCATCTCTCTAATGTTTATTTCAGTAAGATGGATCTCGAGCAAACAGTGAAAGATCTCCAAGCTCAGAATACGCAGTTTCAGCAGTTACTCATGACCTTAGCCAAGGGGCAAGAAGAGTTGAAGACTCTATTGGCTGAAGAGAGAAAAAAGAAAACCAAGAAGGTAACCAGAGTCTTAAACATGGGAAGAAGATTTTATGGATAGAAAAGGAGGACCTTGGACTTTGCAACAATATCCGATGAAGGAGGGGGGAAAGGCAAGGAAACAGTTGTCTCATCAGAATCGAAAGAGGAGGAAGGAGAAGAGGACTACTCTGAGAACAATACCCTCAAACTGATGATAAGTATAAACATCTCGAAGAACGATTGAGCACAATGGAAATCCAAAAGGTACCAGGCTTGGACTTTGAGGAATTGGGTTTGGTGTCGGGGATTGTGATTCCTCTGAAATTCAAAGCACCTGTATTCGCTTAATATGATGGAGTTTCATTCCCTAAGATGCATCTCCGGTCATACGTGAGAAAAATCCAACCCCATACTGCTGATAAAGACTTATGGGTGCATTTTTTCCAAGACAGTCTATCTAGAACACAACTCGACTGGTTTTACCAACTAGAAAGAGCCAACGTTCACAATTGGGAAGATCTTGCCGCAACTTTCTACAAGCAATATCAATACAATGCTGATTTGGCGCCTAGCCGTACTCAACTCCAGAGTATGACCATGGCTTCCAATGAAGGTTTCAAAGATTATGCACAAAAATGGAGAGACCTGGCTGGAAGAGTTCAACCCCCTCTGTCTGAAAGGGAATTGGTGGACATGTTCTTAGGCACTTTATCTGGACCTTTCTTCAACCATTTAATTGGAAGTTCATCTGAGGCTTTACTGAACTAATATTAACCAGAGAGAGGGTGGAAGCTGGCATAAAAAGTGGAAAGATTCAGAAGGATTCATCTTCTTCTACAGCTGTAAGAAATCCTTTCTTCGGGAAGAAATAGGTAGCTGCTATATATCCACAAAGGAACCAAGATAGGGCCTAACGCCGACCAATGGTGGGGGCTGTTATGATTCCCAAACCTACATCTGATCAACAAAGAAGTAATCAACCAAGGGTGGAAAGGCCATTCAGGAAATTCACCAGAATCAACATGACTTTGTCTTAAGTATTACCACATCTACTAAAATCCAACTTGGTAACCTTGAAAGAAGCTCCGAAAAACCCCAATACAACATCTCCTCATTATCATCCCAATGCCCGTTGCGCTTATCACTCTGAAAGTCCTGGTCACGATACTAATAATTATTGGGCCTTGAAGAACAAAATACAAGACCTCATCGAAGCTAAAGAAATTGAGTTTGATGCGCCCGAGAAGCCAAATGTCATTTCTGCTCCTATGCCCAGACATAGCCACAATACTAATTCCATTGAAGAAGATTTGTTTGTTACCTCTGTTGGTGAACTCATGACCCCACTTCAGACTGTTAAAATGAACTTGTAATGAAGTCTGCCATATCTGCTTATCCTCACCAACGGGTTGTCCTTTGTTGAAAGTAGGCGTTCAGTGCCTGATAGATAACAAAGAGATTTTGTTTGAAAAGACTCCCGTTACAACTGTTTCTTTTGAAGATGTTTCTATCATTACCATTTCCGCCAATTCTTCCAGGGTCTCCACCAAAAGACCCGTTAGAATTACATCAGTTCCGAAAACAACTCCTTTAATAATCATAATGCCTGGGCCAGTCCCATATGAATTAGACAAGACTGTGTCGTGGAATTACGGAGGGGACATTTACTACCATGGTGTCAAGCAAGACTGGCCGACCGCTGAAGTGATAAATTCCGAGAAAGAAGACTCCAACATCAGTAATATTGCCGGAACTAGCAAAATTACCCGAAGTGGTAGGATCTTTTCTCCAGAAATTGCTCCCCTAAAAGCAGTTTCTGGACCCGTGCTTATCCCTGTAGCTGCTCCAAAGGTTGCTCCTACACCCATAATCATCTCTGAAAATACTCCAATTGACAAAGTCGTTACAACCCCTGTAATCGTTCTTACTGATACTCCTGTTGCCGAGTTAACCGAGGCTCGAGGAAAAGGTGTTATGGTTGAGCCTGTCCGGATGAAGGCTCAGTCATTGACTATCCCTGAGACCTCCAAGAAGGAAATGGAGGAGATCTTAAAAATTATAAAGAAAAGCGACTATGATGTAGTTGAACAACTGGGGAAAACCCCCTCTAAGATCTCCATGCTTGCATTACTACTATGTTCCGAGGCACATGAAAAAGCCTTGGTGAAGTTCTTAAAAACCGCCCATGTACCTCAAGAGACGTCTGCTGATCAATTTCAAGACTGCGTGGCCAGCCTAACTGCACACAGTGGTTTAGATTTTTCAGATGCTGATCTGACGCCGAAGGGAAGAAAGCATAATGAGGCGTTGCATGTCTCAGTGGAATGTAGGGGCACCACTCTGGCCTATGTCTTGGTGGACACTGGCTCATCTTTGAATGTATTACCGAAAAAAGCTCTTGACAGACTTGACTGCGAGGGACTGAAATTAAATCCAAGTAACATAGTAGTAAGAGCTTTTGACGGCTCGAAGAGGATGGTGCACGAGGAAGTGGATATCCCCATAAAGGTGGGAACTCAAACTTTCAATTCAACTTTTTATGTGATGGACATCCGCCCTTCATACTCCTGTCTGCTAGGCCGGCCATGGATCCACAATGCTGGCGCTGTTACCTCTACATTGCACCAGATGCTGAAGTATCCGGTTCAAGGGAAGATTATCATTGTCCATGGAGAGGAAGAATACATGATCAACCATCTCAATTCCTTCAGATATGTGGAATTGGACGGTGAATTCATTGAAACCCCATTTCAACACTTCAAGGAGGTCCCCGAAGAGGTGGCAATGACCAAGACTGTGTCCCAGATTCCCAAGATTACAAGACCTCCACTCCGGATGTCATCACTAAAGGACGCCAAAGAAGTGGTAGAGGAAGGTGGATGCACCATATGGGGGCAACTTCCAGATATCCCGTATAAGTTTAACAAGTTTGGCCTAGGTTCCACTTTAAGTGCTCAAAAGGTTGTACGACGTGCCCGTGCTGGAGGGCCACCCTTGAAGATTAGCAACCGCGAGGTCAACGCAGTAGAAGATGGTGAAGATGATTGCAATATGGAGGATTGGATCTTTCCGACTTTCAATGGAGGACTCAGTAATTGGGAGGCTAGAGACTTCGTCCCAATCACTTTTATTCCACAGTAATTTATGTTTACATTTTGTTGAATCTGTAATATTCAAAAATAATTTGCACTCTTAAAATCTTGTGTCTTACCCGAGGCACAATGGTCCATTTGTAAGGGTTATTATTTCATCTTCATATGACATAAATGAATCATGGATGTTTTCGCATACAAACTTTTGTGTTCATTGTTTTTCTTTTACATTTTATTTTCTTTCAAAGATAGCTATACCCTTACACACACCCACACTCACAATGCATGTATCCATCCATTCTGGATCCCATGGGTAACGATACTGCTATGGCCTTTCGTAACTCTGAGAATCTAATCTACCAAGTTGAAGATGAAGGTGAGGAAGATTGTGAACTACTAGGGGAACTGGCCAGAATGCTACAACAAGAAGAAAGAACCATTCAGCCTCACGAGGAAGCCGTGGATACAATCAACTTGGGTACTGAAGAAGATAAAAAAGAGGTCAAATGGGTGCCAATCTGGAACCCAATATCAAGAAGCGTCTGATTCAGCTGTTGCATGATTATGTCGAAGTCTTTGTCTGGTCGTATGAAGACATGCCAGGACTTGATGAAGATATTGTGGTACATCGTCTGCCTATAAGAGAGAATTGTCCGCCAATAAAGCAAAAGGTTTGCCGCATGAGACCTGATATGTCAGAAAAGATTAAAGCAGAGGTCATGAAGCAATTCAACGCTGGATTCTTGGTTGTCACCTTTTATCCCCAATGGGTTGCCAACGTTGTTCCCGTGCCCAAAAAAGACGGCAAAGTGAGAATGTGTGTGGACTACAGAGATTTGAATAGGGCAAGCCCTAAGGATGATTTTCCACTCCCCCACATTGATATCCTAGTTGACAATACGACATAACACAAAGTGTTTTCCTTCATGGACGGATTCTCAGGTTACAACCAAATAAAAATAGCACCTGAGGACATGGAGAAAACAACATTTGTCATACAATGGGGCACATTCTTCTACAAGGTGATGCCATTCGGACTAAAGAATGCTGGGGAAACCTATCAGCGTGCCATGGTAGCTTTATTTCATGACATGATACATCACAAAATAGAAGTCTATGTGGACGATATGATAGCCAGATCTCAAACAGAAGAAGAGCATCTTGATCACTTACAAAAGTTGTTTGAGAGACTGAAGAAGTACAAGCTGAGGTTGAATCCAAACAAGTGTATGTTTGGGGTACAGTCTTGTAAACTCCTAGGCTTTATCGTAAGAAACAAGGGTATCGAGATCGACCCTGCCAAAGTTAAAGCAATACAAGAGATGTCTGCTCCTCGTACTGAGAAGGAAGTCAGAGGATTCTTGGGACGTTTGAACTATATTGCCAGATTCATTTCTCACCTGACAATTACTTGTGAGCCAATCTTCAAGCTCTTGAAGAAAGATCAAGTAGTCAAATGGAATGATGAGTGCCAAGTTGCTTTTGACAAAATCAAGGAATAATTACAAGAGCCTCCTGTATTGATGCCACCTGTTGTACCCCAAAATTTGCTCTCCCATTTTCTCAATATTTTCTCATCACAAGGCCCTTGGAGTTCAAGATCCAGTTAGGGTTTCCTCTGCTCAAGACTTCTCCTAGCATTGTTGACCCAAATTAGGGTTTGTGTTTGCACAAAGATGTTTTGACCTAAAATGCCTAAGATGACTTTCATGCTTCATGTTGGACTCCTAAGTTTACCCATACCAAGTTTCAAGCCTTGATTCCAACCTTTGCCCAGTCAATTGGACAGTTGACCTAGAAATCAGCTGTATTGGGGAAAAAGTCAACTATGGCCAATTGACAGTCAAACCTCATGATTTTTGATCCACATCAACATAATTAACTCATATGAACCATTTGATCAAGTTTGGATCACAATTCCACAAGAAATTTGATCAGATCACCAAAAGGGCAAAAGGGTCACTTTTAGGGTTTTAACTGCACAAAGGCAATTTTTGACTGTTTGACCTAGTCAATGGTAAACCAAGCTCACATATGGATTCAAGGACCCCACAGAATTGTCTTGACATACCCAACAAGTTCAAAAGATCCCAAATGCACAAGATTGACAGTTGAATTTCCCAGTTAATTGATCAATTTCTGACTGTATACTGAAAAGTCAAACTTTGACTTTTTGGTCAAAATCAAGTGTCAAGATTCATTTTTCATCAAAACATGCCAAATCATGAAACTTGTTCATCAAGAAATCAAGAATCACAAATTAGGGTTTGAAATGAAGATTTTTCATAACTTAGAATTTTTCTAAGTTATGAAAAACCCTAATTTTTTCCTAACTTTGTCCCACTTTCTCACCAAGATTCATTTGGATTCAAGCAAAAGTCAAAACATGAAAGTTGTAGTCCATTGCAAAATCTACAACTTTGATTCACAAAGTTTCCTCAAAAGAAGCTTGTAGCTCAAGTTACAATTTTTGGAACAAGGGTACCAAACCATTCTTAACTTAGAGAGATTTTGGCCTATTTTAGGCAGGATTTTTGCCTAACTTCAAGACCACTTTTCACATGCTTCCACTTGGAATTTCAATTTTCATTACAAATATGGATTGTAGTACACATTCCAAGCTTTCCAAAATGTCTAAGAACTCATCAAACAACCTCATGATTAGGGAGAATCGAATTTGGCAAGTTGGGAAAAAGTCACTTTGATTCATGGCCATGTACATGTTCATACACTTAGGCAATTTTGAACTCAGCTTGCATCCCTTGATTACAGGTCCTATATCCCATTTGCACTCATAAATTTAATGCTAACCCATTGTTCCAAGACCTTATTTTATGTGTTTAAGCATTGTATGCAAAATTAAGCCATAAGTAGAAAAAGCATTATATCCATTTTAGAAAAGTTGAACTTTATGTCAAATGCAAATCCAAGAAGCATAGGCACAATCTTTTGAGCTGGTATTTTGTACACAAATCACTCTAACCAAGACTAATGTATGCAACATAGATTGGGGGCCTGCACAAGTCTAGAACCCAACTTGGCATTTTGTTGCTTAAAGGTGAAGAAAACTTGCATAACAGCTACCAAATCTCATTCCCGTCAACAAGAGCTTAAGCAAAGATTGTGAACACTTTCTAAACACCAACCCTGACCTGAAACACAAGCCAACCACTTCCCATACCTTCTCAAACACAGAATCACCATAAAACTGCAAAAACAGGGCATAAGCTACAGTTGGACTTCCATAGCTCATTTCCCTCGTGTACCTTGACCAAAAACACTTCAAACACATTCCACACCATCCCTTGAAACTGTTCCAAGCCCTAAACACGACCTGTAACACCCCTAACTAATATCACCATTTTTATATTTTCTGTTTTGCAGTTGAAGTGCCATAACACAATTCACTTGGTTTTGAAGCAAACTAAAGGTTGGAATAGCATCCTGGGACATCAAGTAACCTGTGCCAATCATTACCTTGCCTTGAAAGCATCTCCATTGTTGCACACGATTCCAACTGAACAGGTAAATCTTTGGACTTCTATCTCTCAATGTAGGAAGAATTAGCTCTAAGTTTGTGAATGAAAAATGTCATACTCATGTCCCTGAAGCTATACATATCTTTACTTTCCATTTATTTTGCCTGTGCTATGAGAATTTGAGGTCTGAACATTGATAAAAAGTTAGGTTAAGAATTAGGAATGGAGAAATTCTCTCTCATTTCTGAGAGTTAGGATGAGTTCTTTATATGTCCAGAATCGTGGTTTGATGCTTAACACTTTTCATGTTGTGAGTTTATGCTAAAAATCAGGGAATCTGGAGATAGGAAAACGCGCGTTTTTGTTGATTCAAACAGGTTCTGAGGTTGAAGACAAAGTCTTCTTGGGCTGGGCCTGAGTTTGACTTCCTATTTGCACCTTGTTTTTACTTTTGAACCCCCTTGGCCCATTGTGCTTATTTTGATCATTTTTTGACTTTTTCTTGTTGTTTCTGACTTATTTATTTTTTCTCATAACATTAAAATATCAAAAATATTTTTCAAACCATTTTTTGTATTTATTAAGCATTTATTTGTTTTAACTTGATATTTGTATATAAATAAACACATAAATCCCTTTTATTTAAGAATATTAAAAAAAAATTCAAATACTTTTATTTTCTGATTCTTGTTTTATTTTTATCTTAAAAAACATTTTTATAAAAAATATATTGTTTATTAAATATTAAATATTAATATTTTTGTGTATATTTAGTATTTAGTAAATATTATAAATACATATATGTTTATTAATATATTTAGAAAAATACAAAGAATTAATACATTTTGTTTTTACTAATATTTTGACCTCAAAAATACTTTTTATATAAAATACCTTCTTTTATTTATTTTTTGTAAATAATTAATAAATATTGCATATATCATACAATAAATACTTTTATTTGTAAAAATTAGGGTTTTTGCCCTAAATGCATAAAAATACCAAAAATTAATTGATTTTATTTTTGCTTATTTGATACATGATAAATACTTTTTACATACATATGAAAAACCCTTTTTTTTGCATTTTGCATATTTATCTTATTTTTATTTGAATATTGTGTAAATAAATACCTTGCAAAATTCCAAGTTTGATGTAATAGTCTAGGGTTTTAATTCTTGTCAAAATACCCCCATTTGAACATTTGTACCCCCCTTCCCATATATTGTGTTGTAATAACTTAGGAACTTTATTTTTCGCACTTTAAAGCTTTCTAATTATACCATGCTAGAATTAGGGTTTGTATGCAAATTAATTAACCAAAATAGTTTGACCTAACTTCAAGATAAACAAGCATGAAAATGGCCAACACCAATCACACTTGCACCCCTAGGGTATTCCACTTGTTGCCTTCAATAATGGGCCATATTGCATGTTAGGTATCATTGGGCTAAAACAAAACAATCAAATGATCATAGTCCCTCGATGACGCTTTCGAAAGTTGCCTAAAAATGATCAAGTCCCTCAAAGGAAAAATTGCCCAAAGATACTTAGCACCATTGCAATCATGGTCTAAACGATGACCCGCGCCCGTCCCTTTAACATCCTAACACAAGATTGTCCACCAAATGTAATGGTGGAACAAATTTGTTAAAAGGGTTAAAACATAGCAAAGATCTTTGAGAACTTTAGGGTAGATAGCTCTTGAATACTTGTCAACTTGCAAAACAAAAACACTTGCCTATTTTTCAAACCACACATCACTACACTTTCAAAACAACTTTCAAAAAACCTTGAAACATCTTTTCAAAAAGACAAACACCTTTTGTAAAACATTCGAGTAAAGAATTGTTACAAGGGTTGCCTAGACAATGCATCTTTTTCAAAACATTTTCAAAAACCATGCACAAAGAACCATTTCAAACAATTGAAAATCAAGGCAAGTTGATCTAAGCAAGTAACTAAGAGCCCATGGATAACCATGGATAGAAAGGGTGCTAAGACCTTCCATTTCTATAATCTACTCCCCGAACCCAAGAAAACATCTCAAAGGTTTTTGCTGTGCTTTTTAACCTTTCCTTAGGATAAAATAAAAAGTCGGTGGCGACTCTTGCTCAACCGAAACATTTGCGAAAACAAACGCAAAACCCTAGTCAGTTCTCCCACCGTATCACAGAACTGGCGACTCTGCTGGGGATATTTTTTAAGTGGAGTAACCTTAGGGCTTAGATCACCCTCTTGCATGACTAATTGTTTGATTTGATTGCTTTATATCTTGGCTCTCTTGTTTGGGTTTGCAATCCTACACCCAAATTTGGGGAAACATTCATAGATAGCAATACGTTGTGGAAACTGTGCGGGGTATACCGACACGGTTGAAGCAATAGCTATATTAGTGCGACATATTTGTGAGTACCGGTAACCCTTGAGTTCAATCAAGGAGAGTACGGGGCCTCTGAGTGATGTCACTAAGCACTAATGACCTAGAACCTTACTTGACCATCTTGGCCTTTTATTAGGGGTAGTGAGATGACCGGCTTTGGTGCAGTCCGAAGTTGGTAGATACTCGATACTACACTCATTGAGGGTTGTTTTCTTGGAATATTTTGGTCGCTAGTTAAGTGGCTAAACCAAAACAATGAACAATGAAAACAATCCAATGATATTGAGCTCCTTAGAACCCGGTTACTATTTATAGGATAGGTTTTTAAGCCAACTACACTCAAGAGGGTACTTACCTATGAAACCTCATGCAAGCCTGAAACTAGGGTTTGGTGTGATTTGCTTGTACATATGTTTGTGCATACATCATAAACATCATAAAACATCATATGCATTCACTAACCATTTCAAGGGTTTAGATCTTCATCTTTGTTCTTGTTTTGTAGGTCATGGAAATTCTTCGAAGAAAAACCATCCAAGTCAACCTTGTGAGAACCCCTCCCCAACTCAAGGAGCTCACATCAAGAATTCCGGAAAGCTCATCCTTCAGTGAAGGACATGGTAGACTGCTCAGCCTAGTCAACACCAACATCGAAGAGGACATGATGAAAGTGCTATTCCAGTTCTTTGACCCTCTTCACCACTGTTTCACTTTCCCGGACTACCAGTTGGTCCCCACTTTGGAGGAGTTTTCTCAACTCCTGAGAATTCCTATCCTTAATCAACTACCCTACAACGGTACAGAAAAGGAACCGAAGCCTGAAGATGTTGCTCGAGCACTACATCTATAGCCATCTGACATCAAGGGGCATTGGGAAACTAGAAGCGGCGTCAAAGGATTCTTAGAAAAATTCTTGTTTGAGAAGGCACAAGAATGTTGGAATTCATTGGACCTACAAACCTTTGAAGAAATTGTGGCACTCCTTATCTATGGGTTGGTCTTGTTCCCAAATCCTGACCAGCTGGTAGATGTCAATGCCGTCAAAATCTTCTTATCCAGAAATCCAATACCAACATTTCTTGGGGAAATTCTTCACTCATTTTACACACGAACAATGAGAAAGAGGGGTGTTCTCATGTGCTGTACTCCTCTCCTTGCAAGGTGGTTTATTTCGCACCTTCCACAATCTGTCTTGAAGAATGACCAAGGCTCAAGGTGGTCACAACGGTTGATGACCCTTACTCACTCTGATGTACATTGGTGTTCTCGGTCCAGAGAAAATGTCACCATCGTCGATCGTTGTGGAGAGTTCCCTAATGTTCCATTACTTGGCATTAGAGGGGGCATTACCTACAACCCTTGTCTAGCTTTGAGGCAATTTGGATATGCACGGAGGGATGGCCCTCACGACATGTTGATTCCTGACCTAGTTTTTGACTTCGACAACGATGCGCAAGGACTTCGCCAAAGATTCATCAGAGCTTGGAGGATGCCCAACAAGGTTGATAGCAAGACACTGGGGCACAAGAACTCTATCCCTCTTGAGCCTTATCTCAAGTGGGTACGAGCCCGAGCCCAGAGTCTAATGATGCCTTATCCTCATGATCTCCCTGTGATTAAAGAGCCCGTTACGGAAGGAGAGGTTCCCTATACCATCCTATATCCTGACATGCCTACATCGTGGGAGGAAATGCAGAAGAGTTGGATCCAACTCAAAGAAGAACGAAACACTTTTGAAGCCAGCTTCTACGCCAGTGAGAAGAAGGTTCTAGAGCTTACCCGCCGAATCCATGAGGAAGAGACCCTCAACACCTACATCGCACCAAAGAGGATGCGCAACGTCTTTTTACCTTGAGAAGTTTTGTAATATTTGGCCCATGGGGCATTTATGTACTGACAAATTTCTTCTTATTAATATGACGTGCGTTCTTTTTTGTTTGCAACAATTTTGAATATTCTAAATCCTTGAATGCATTGCATACATAAGCATATCATTCATCATGTGCATAAGCAGGTCTCACACCAGGTTTCCTTATCTGTCTGCTGTTTATTTCAGTAAGATGGATCTCGAGCAAACAGTCAAGGACTTGCAGGCTCAAAATGCACAGTTTCAGCAACTCCTGATGACCTTGGCTAAGGGTTAGGAGGACCTAAAGGCCCTATTGGGGAATAAAGACCCAGTGAAAAAGAAGAAAAAGAGACTCAGGGTGGCTACTTTAGGGAGAAGATTTTAAGGAGAAGCCAGAAGAGTGCTTGAATTTCCTCCTACTTCTGAGGAGGGAACCAGTAAGGGGGGTGCGGCTGCGGTACCTTCCGAGTCCGATATGGAAGAAGAGGAGGCTGAAGAGGACGAAGACTACTCTGATCAACAATACCCTCCGGCTGATGACAAGTACAAAGGTTTAGAAGACAGGTTGGCAGCTATGGAGCTGCAGAGAGTTCCGGGTTTAGATTTCGAAGACTTGGGTTTAGTTGCCGGAATTGTGATTCCCCCAAAGTTCAAAGTGCCAGTTTTCGTGAGGTATGACGGGTTGTCCTGTCCAAAAATGCATCTCAGGTCCTATGTAAGAAAGATCCAACCTTACACCGCGGACAAAAACCTTTGGATTCATTTCTTTCAGGATAGCCTTTCTGGGGCTCAACTTGAGTGGTTCTATCAACTGAATGGAGCCAGTATCCGAAACTGGGAAGACTTGGCCACCGCTTTTTATAAACAATATCAGTACAATTCTGACCTTGCTCCTACGCGTACCCAACTTCAGGGTATGTCACTAGGAACGGGCGAAGGATTCAAAGAGTATGCACAAAAATGGAGAGACTTGGCTGGAAGGGTGCAAACGCCTTTGACTGACCGTGAGCTGGTTGACATGTTCCTAGGGACCCTGTCTGGTCCATTCTTCAACCATCTGGTTGGTAATTCTTCCGCGGGGTTTACAGATTTGATCTTAACTGGGGAGAGGATAGAAGCCGGCATCAAGTCAGGAAAGATACAGAAGGGTGCCGCTACAAGTGTTGAGAAGAAACCTTTCAAGAAGGAAACGGCTGTGGTGTACTCTCAGAGAAGAGCAGGGAAGACTGAGTGCCGGCCGACTGTGGGGGCCGTAATGATCCAAAACCCCTCAAGTGAGCAGCCTCGCTATAACCAGTCCAGACCAAATCAACAACGGGTGGAACGGCCACAACGGCAGTTCACCCGCATTAATATGACGCCAGCGCAAGTGCTTCCCCATCTGTTAAAGTTGAATCTCGCCACTATCAAAGAGGCACCAAAAAATGTGAATACATCCTCTCCGCATTACCATCCTAATGCTAAATGCGCCTACCATTCTGACAGTGTCGGGCACGACACCAACGATTGTTTGGCACTCAAGCATAAAATTCAAGACCTGATAGAGGCGAAAGAGGTGGAGTTCGACGCTCCAGAGAAGCCGAACGTGATATCCGCTCCAATGCCGAAGCACGGTCGAAATGTCAATGCTATTGAAGAAGATTTGTATGTTGTTGATGTCAATGATCTGATGACTTCGTTGTTAACCATCAAGTTGAATCTGTTAAAGGCCGGGATTTTTCCGGGATGTAAGGAAGATTGCTACTATTGTTACTCTCTGCCGTTTGACTGTCCGTTACTGAAGAAAGGCATCCAAGGCCTAATGGACAGTCGACAAATTTTGTTTGAAAAAGTTTCTGTTATTCCAACCCACATTGAAGAAGTCTCAATTATAACCATTCACGTCAATCTTTCCAAGGCCGTCAGAAAGCCTGTTAAGATTACACCAGCTACGAAGTCTGTTCCCCTAAAGATAACAATGCCAGGGCCTGTCCCCTACATTTCTGAGAAGTCAATACCATGGAACTACGGCGGTGACGTCTACTACCATGGTATTAAACAAGTTGAAGTAACTGAAGGAAGCTCGGATGAAGAAGAAGCCAGCATTGGAAACATTGCAGGCACAAGCAAGATCACCCGAAGCGGGAGAATATTTTCTCCAGAGATTGCCCCTCCAAAAGCAATCTTTGGACCCTCATCTACTGCCAAGGTTATTTCTGCACCAATAAAACTCTCCACTAGAACCCAATTGATTGAGGATGTTGTTGTTCCTAGTATTGTCCCTCCTACCTCTGCTGATAAAGGTAAGGGAACCCAAGATGAGCTCGTCAGGACGAGGGCTCAACCCTTGGTCATCCCGGAAACCTCCAAGAAAGAAATGGAAGAGATCTTGAAGATAATTAAAAGGAGTGATTACGACGTGGTAGAACAACTGGGGCAAACCCCCCGAAAATCTCCATGTTGGCACTACTACTTTGCTCAGAAGCGCACGCCAAGGCTTTGATAAAATTCCTAAAGGCAGCCCATGTGCCCCAGGAAACCTCTGCAGACCAATTCCAAAATTGCGTGGCCAGTCTTACTGCAGACAATGGATTAGGTTTCTCTGATGCCGACCTAACTCCTAAAGTTATAAACCACAATGATGCTTTGCACATTTCAGTCGAGTGCCGAGGAACTACTCTCGCACATGTCTTGGTCGACATTGGTTCTTCGCTGAATGTACTGCCTAAGAAAGCTTTGGACCGACTAGATTGTGAAGGTTTAGAGCTGAAGCCGAGTGATATTATTGTCAGAGCTTTCGATGGTTCGAAGAGGATGGTCCATGGGGAAGTTGATATTCCCATCAAGGTAGGCACTGAGGTGTTTAAATCTACTTTCTATGTGATGGACATCCGTCTGTCATACTCTTGCTTGTTGGGAAGGCCTTGGATACACAATGTCGGGGAAGTCACCTCTTCCTTACATCAAATGTTGAAGTATCCTGTCAAGGGAAAGATCATAACCGTCCATGGTGAAGAGGAATATATGATCAGCCACCTGAACTCCTTCCGGTATGTGGAGGTAGAGGGTGAGTTCATTGAGACACCATTCCAGCATTTCGAAGAAGTCCCTCCTGAAATAACAGTAGCAAAGTTGGTAGATGAAGTACCAAAGCAGATGGCCAGGATGGCATCTCTGGAAGACGCGAAGGCCACAATAAAGGAGGGGAAGAATTCAGCATGGGGGCAGTTTCCTGATATTCCATATAAAACAGACAAATTTGGATTAGGATTCACTGCCGCGGGCCAGAAAGCTATGCGCCGTTCAAAGATCGAAAGAGCGCCAATCAAGATTTCTCCTTACGGAATCAACGCTTTGGAGGGTGAAGACGAAGAGGACAACATTGAAGAGTGGATCTACCCAACTATCAAGGGAGGACTATGCAACTGGGAGGCAAAAGACTTTGTTCCCATTACTTTTATTAATCAGTAATTTATCTGTCAAACATTTCCTTTGGTCTGTAATAATTACTTTTGAACAATCCGCACACTACTTTTTTACCTCATGCCTTGCCCGGGGCATGTAGGTCCATTTGTAAGGGTTTTGATTATCTTCATATCCATATGCCATGTTTAATGATTCATTGGACGTTTTTCATTTGATAAACTGCTGTGTTCATTTTCTTTCCTTTTGCATTTTTTGTTTAAGGATGGCTATCCCTTACACACACCCACACTCACAAATGCAGGTACCCATCCACTCTGGATTCCATGGGTGACTATTCTTCTATATCCTTCAATAACTCTGAAGATCTGGTCAATCAAGCCGAATATGAAGATGACGAAGGTTGTGAAGCACCAGGGGAACTAGCCAGACTTCTACAGCAAGAGGAAAGGGCCATCTTACCTCACGAAGAGTCATTGGAAACTATCAACTTAGGAACCGAGGAAGACCGGAAGGAGGTACAAGTGGGTGCCAATCTGGAACCAAGTGTCAAGGAACGCCTGATACAGTTGTTAAATGAGTACGTTGAAATCTTCGCTTGGTCTTATGAAGACATGTCAGGTTTAGACACAAACATCGTGGTTCACCGTCTCCCCACAAGAGAGGATTGTCCACCGATCAAACAAAAAGTCCGCCGAATGAGGCCTGACATGTCTGAAAAGATCAAAGCAGAAGTGATGAAGCAATTCGACGCTGGTTTTCTGGCTGTTACGTCTTATCCTCAATGGGTCGCTAACATCGTGCCAGTACCTAAAAAAGATGGCAAAGTCAGGATGTGTGTGGACTACCGGGATTTGAATAGGGCCAGCCCCAAAGATGATTTTCCGCTACCACACATTGACATTTTGATCGACAATACAGCTCAGCATAAAGTGTTTTCCTTCATGGACGGATTCTCGGGTTACAATCAAATCAAAATGGCCCCCGAAGATATGGAGAAAACAACCTTTGTCACACAATGGGGTACTTTCTGTTACAAGGTGATGCCGTTCGGGCTGAAGAACGCAGGGGCAACTTATCAATGCGCCATGGTAGCTTTAATTCATGATATGATACATCATGAGATTGAAGTTTACGTAGACGATATGATAGCTCGGTCACAAACAGAGGAGGAGCACCTTGAACATCTAGAAAAGCTGTTTTCCAGGTTGAAAGAATACAAACTCAGGCTGAATCCAAGTAAGTACACTTTTGGAGTTAGGTCTCGTAAACTTCTAGGATTCATTGTAAGCAACAAAGGCATTGAGGTCGATCCAGCAAAAGTGAAAGCAATACAAGATATGCCAGCTCCCCGTACTGAAAAGGAGGTTAGAGGGTTCTTGGGACGCTTGAATTATATTGCCATATTCATCTCTCATCTGACTTCTACCTGTGAGCCAATTTTCAAACTATTAAAGAAAGATCAGGTAGTAGAATGGAACGACGATTGACAAACTGCTTTTCATAAGATCAAGGAGTATTTGCTAGAACCTCCTATTCTGATGCCACCCGTCGAAGGAAGACCATTGATCATGTATCTGACCGTCTTGGATAACTCAATGGGGTGTGTTTTGGGCCAGCATGATGAGTCTGGTCGAAAAGAGCATGCTATTTATTACCTTAGCAAAAAGTTTACCGACTGTGAGACTCGCTACTCACTGCTCGAGAAAACTTGTTGTGCTTTGGTATGGGCTGCTCGCCGACTAAGGCAGTATATGTTGACTCATACTACCCTGTTGATTTCCAAAATGGATCCTATCAAGTATATCTTCGAAAAGCCTGATTTATCTGGAAGAATAGCTAGATGGAAAATGATCCTAACTGAGTATGACATCCAGTACACCACTCAAAAAGCTATAAAAGGGAGTGTACTAGCTGACCATCTGGCTCATCAAGCTATCGAAGATTATCAACCCATGAGATTTTACTTCCCAGACGAGGACATCATGAATTTGGACAACATTGAAAGTAACAGACCGTATGACGGACTCGAAAAGGGATCCCGATGGACCCTGTACTTTGATGGTGCTTCAAATGCACTTGGAAACGGTATCGGCGCGGTACTCATTTCCCCGGAAGGTTGTCACACACCTTTCACGGCCCGACTTTGCTTCAGCTGCACAAACAACATGGCTGAATATGAAGCTTGCATCTTTGGTCTCAAGGCTGCTATAGACTTGGAGATCAAATCGTTGATCGTATTTGGGGACTCGGCTTTGGTTATCAGTCAAATCAAAGGAGAGTGGCATACCAAGCATCCTAATCTTATCCCATACAAAGAACATGTCTTGACATTGTTGCCTCATTTCTAGCAAATTACCTTCGAGCATTTCCCGCGAGAAGAGAATCAGCTAGCAGATGCTCTAGCTACAATGTCTTCCATGTTTAAACTCAACTGGGATAATGAGGCTCCCCAAATCACCATCGAGCGAATGGATGAACCTGCACATTGTCACGAGATTAATACCGAAGAAGTAGTGGAACAACCCTGGTTCCATGAAATCAAAAGGTATCTCCAGACTAGAGATTATCCCGAAGGAGCTTCCGTAAATGACAAAAAGTTCCTAAGGAAATTTGCTGCCAAGTTCTTCCTGAGCAACGGCATCCTTTACAAACGAAGCCACAATTGTGTATTACTCCGATGCATAGACAAAGCTGAAGCAGAGTTGATCATGATTGAGATACACAACGGCACATTTGGCACTCACTTGAGCGGGCATACAATGGCTAAGAAGATCCTAAGGGCAGGCTATTACTGGTCTACCATGGAAGCTGACTGCCATCAACATTCCCGTACTTGCCACAAATGTCAAGTCTACGCTGACAAAGTTCATATCCCTCCGGTTCCTCTCAACGTTCTGACTGCTCCTTGGCCATTTGCAATGTGGGGCATCGACATGATTGGAGAGATAAAGCCCACGGCATCCAACGGACATCGTTTCATCCTGGTTGCCATTGACTATTTCACCAAATGGGTCGAAGCAACTTCCTTCGCCTCTGTTACTAAAAATGTGGTCGCCCGCTTCATCAAGCAAAATCTCATATGCCGATATGGTGTTCCAGACAGGATCATCACAGACAACGGTACAAATCTGAATAACACGATGATCACCGCATTGTGCGAACAGTTCAAGATTTATCATCACAATTCATCTCCCTATCGGCCGAAGATGAACGGTGCTGTTGAAGCTGCGAACAAAAACATTAAGAAGATCATTCAGAAAATGACAGTCACTTACAAAGACTGGCATGAGATGTTACCGTTTGCTCTACATGGGTACCGTACGATGGCACGTACTTCAACCGGGGCAACCCCATTTTCTTTGGTATACGGCATGGAAGCTGTCCTGCCTATGGAAGTTC
Source organism: Vicia faba (assembly GCA_948472305.1). Lineage (NCBI taxonomy): Eukaryota > Viridiplantae > Streptophyta > Magnoliopsida > Fabales > Fabaceae > Vicia > Vicia faba. The sequence goes on from OX451736.1 coordinate 936,925,753, forward strand.
AGATTCCTTCTCTAAGGATTATGAAGGACACGGGTTTGAATAAAGATGATTGGATTCAGACCCGACTTGATCAACTCAATTTGATCGACGAGAAGCGACTCGCTGCTGTATGCCATGGTCAGACGTATCAAAAGCGGATGATCAAGGCCTTCAATAAGAAAGTCAGACGTCAAGTGTATCAAGTCGGAGATCTCGTAATCAAGCGGATTATCTTGCCGCAAAGTGATCCCAGGGGCAAATGGACTCCTACATATGAAGGACCATTTGTGATCAAGAGCATATTTTCTGGTGGTGCAATGATTCTGACCACCATGGACGGTGAAGATTTGCCGCACCCTGCGAACGCAGACATAGTCAAAAGATACTACGCATAAAATAACCCGACAAGTCGAAAACCCGAAAGGGCGGCTTGGGCAAAAATGGGCATCCCGGTGAACCGAAAACCCGAAAAGGCGGTTCAGGCAAAAGTTAGGGATAAAAAAAACAAAAAAATCTGTACACCCGGCAAGTTGAAAACCCGAAAGGGCGGCTTGGGCAAAAAGGGGTTTCCCGGTGGATTGAAAACCCGAAAGGGCGATTCAGGAAAAAGTTAGGGAATTAAAGCGTATGACTATGTCTCGTCGGATCACTTTAAGGACAATATCTTCATCAGTCAGTTCCAAGCTTCTGATCAATCCAGCCATCGACAGACGAAGCATTGAATGGACAGATATTCAGAGTTGTGAAGGCTATAGCGGAATGGAATCCCAGGGAATTATTTCACATAGCCATCTTTCTTTTGTATAAATTTTTCAATATTTACGACGAAATCCTCTTACTAGGATGATTGTCTCCTTTGTACAAATATACTCATAGAAAGTTAATACAAATACTTTTCCAGAAATCTGCGTCGTTTCCTTTTCTCTTTTCTTTTGCACTTATGTTTTATTTGAGAAACGTCCAATGTTTTGTTAAATAGGCATATGCATTTGAACATAATCATTTCCTTATGAATCAAGAAATAGTGATTACTAGCAAGTTGAAGGTACGATTAGATATCTTGATACCCTCTCAAAGGAAATCCCGAGCAAATTTGAAATCCACATTCCTCAGTTAGAACTTAATTCCCTAAACGGAGTCAGACTACAGAATCCTCATCAGGAAAAGCTCTCCCAATACTGATTTCTCCCGTCAAAGAGCCTTTCAGAACCCGATTCCCCTCAGAGTCAAGTTTCAGTATCCCCAGCTGAACCAAGCTAGTGAACCTTTTCCCCACAGAGATGCTTCCCACCAAGCTGAGGATGCTCAGCCTTACCTTTCCATCATGAGTCTATCAGGTTCTAAATTCCCCAGTAGAAATCATCAGAAATTCTCTTACCCTGCAAGTCACCAAGGAAATTCCAATTCCCCGCAGTGGTTCTAAGGCCCCTTAACGATTGAAGATCTGGTATTCCCCAAGCAAATCTAAAGACTTTCATTTTCAGTTCCTCAATGCACATTCAAAGATTCCCCAGAGAATTGGTATACAACCCAAGCTCCTAATTCCCCAGCAACAGCCAAGGAATTATTCTTCCCGGCAGCAGTCAAGATGCTTTTATTTTCAGCCATCTAGGATTCATTTATCCTCCGCAAGACAGCTCTCCAGCTTACATGCACATTCATTTACATTCATATCATATAACATACATTGCATCATGCATCACGACATTGCATATAACTAACTCTTTACATGTTCAGGTAAGATCAGTCGACAGACAAAAATCATGATTTTCCGAGATTCTTTATAGAAATAGTTCAGATGTGACCCAGACATGGCAACATTCTGATGCTTATTCCAGATGCATCCAGATGCAGTTTTATACGAACTCATCATCAGGAAACCCTACACCGATTCTTCCTCCACCTTCAAGACTTCTGAAAACAGTTCACGGGTTCTCCAGTAACGGATGTTAACCTATCGCTTGTTCAGATTCTTCTCAAGACTTCTGAAAACAGTTTATGGATTCTTCCCAACAACGGATGTTAATCTATCACTTGTTCAGATGCAATTTTGAAAACAGTTTACGGACACTTCCCAACAACGGATGCTGCTCTATTGCTTATTCAACTTCAAGACTTCTGAAAACAGTTTATGGATTCTTCCCAACAACGGATGTTAATCTATCACTTGTTCAGATGTAATTTTTGAAAACAGTTTACGGACGCTTCCCAACAACGGATGCTGCTCTATTGCTTATTCAACTTCAAGACTTCTGAAAACAGTTCACGGGTTCTCCAGTAACGGATGTTAATCTATCACTTGTTCAGATGCAATTTTTGAAAACAGTTTACGGATGCTTCCCAACAACGGATGCTGCTCTATTGCTTATTCAACTTCAAGACTTCTGAAAACAGTTCACAGGTTTTCCAGTAACGGATGTTAACCTATCGCTTGTTCAGATTCTTCTTCAGACTTCTGAAAACAGTTTACAGATTCCTCCCAACAACGGATGTTAATCTATCGCTTGTTCAGACTCTTCTCAACTTTTGAAAACAGTTTACGGATGCCTCCAGATACGGATGTCAATCTATTGCTTATTCAGACCCCCAGTTCGGAGATTGTCCAAAACATGGACACCTTTCTGATACTCATTCCAGATGGAATCTTTAAGCCCATCCCCGACAAGATTCTGTCACCCTTCCAGATGGCATCTTTAAGCCCATCTCCAAATGGCATCTCTAAGCCCATTCCCACATCCGTTGCTTTGACGAGTGCAAATTTAAGGGCACTCTAGTGTCCAATCTCCTTTTACCCTCGAGTCGCGAAAGGCAAACTTCCCAATCTAACTCTTCGGATTCAAGAAGATTGAACAGGGGCAACTGTTGTACCCCAAAATTAGCCCTCCCATTTTCTCAATATTTTCTCATCACAAGGCCCTTGGAGTTCAAGATCCAGTTAGGGTTTCCTCTGCTCAAGACTTCTCCTAGCATTGTTGACCCAAATTAGGGTTTGTGTTTGCACAAAGATGTTTTGACCTAAAATGCCTAAGATGACTTTCATGCTTCATGTTGGACTCCCAAGTTTACCCATACCAAGTTTCAAGCCTTGATTCCAACCTTTGCCCAATCAATTGGACAGTTGACCTAGAAATCAACTGTATTGGGGAAAAAGTCAACTATGGCCAATTGACAGTCAAACCTCATGATTTTTGACCCACATCAACATAATGAACTCATATGAACCATTTGATCAAGTTTGCATCACAATTCCACAAGAAATTTGATCAGATCACCAAAAGGGCAAAATGGTCATTTTTAGGGTTTTGACTGCACAAAGGCAATTTTTGACTGTTTGACCTATTCAATGGTAAACCAAGCTCACATATGGATTCAAGGACCCCATGGAATTGTCTTGACATACCCAACAAGTTCAAAAGATCCCAAATGCACAAGATTGACAGTTGAATTTCTCAGTTAATTGATCAATTTCTAACTGTATACTGAAAAGTCAAACTTTGACTTTTTAGTCAAAATCAAGTGTCAAGATTCATTTTTCATCAAAACATGCCAAATCATGAAACTTGTTCATCAAGAAATCAAGAATCACAAATTAGGGTTTGAAATGAAGATTTTTAATAACTTAGAATTTTTCTGTTATGAAAAACCCTAATTTTTTCCTAACTTTGTCCCACTTTCTCACCAAGATTCATTTGGATTCAAGCAAAAGTCAAAACATGAAAGTTGTAGTCCATTTCAAAATCTACAACTTTGATTCACAAAGTTTCCTCAAAAGAAGCTTGTAGCTCAAGTTACAATTTTTGGAACAAGGGTACCAAACCATTCTTAACTTAGAGAGATTTTGGCCTATTTTAGGCAGGATTTTTGCCTAACTTCAAGACCACTTTTCACATGCTTCCACTTGGAATTTCAATTTGCATTACAAATATGGATTGTATTACACATTCCAAGCTTTCCAAAATGTCCAAGAACTCATCAAACAACCTCGTGGTTAGGGAGAATCGAATTTGGCAAGTTGGGAAAAAGTCACTTTGATTCATGGCCATGTACATGTTCATACACTTAGGCAATTTTGAACTCAGCTTGCATCCCTTGATTACAGGTCCTATATCCCATTTGCACTCATAAATTTAATGCTAACCCATTGTGCCAAGACCTTATTTTATGTGTTTAAGCATTGTATGCAAAATTAAGCCATAAGTAGAAAAAGCATTATATCCATTTTAGAAAAGTTGAACTTTATGTCAAATGCAAATCCAAGAAGCATAGGCACAATCTTTTGAGCTGGTATTTTGTACACAAATCACTCTAACCAAGACTAATGTATGCAGCATAGATTGGGGGCCTGCACAAGTCTAGAACCCAACTTGGCATTTTGTTGCTTAAAGGTGAAGAAAACTTGCATAACAGCTACCAACTCTCATTCCTGTCAACAAGAGCTTAAGAAAAGATTGTGAACACTTTCTAAACACCAACCCTGACCTGAAACACAAGCCAACCACTTCCCATACCTTCTCAAACACAGAATCACCATAAAACTGCAAAAACAGAGCATAAGCTGCAGTTGGACTTCCATAGCTCATTTCCCTCATGTACCTTGACCAAAAACACTTCAAACACATCCCACACCATCCCTTGAAACTGTTCCAAGCCCTAAACACGACCTGTAACACCCCTAACTAACATCACAATTTTCATATTTTCTGTTTTGCAGTTGAAGTGCCATAACACGATTCACTTGGTTTTGAAGCAAACTAAAGGTTGGAATAGCATCCTGGGACATCAAGTAAGCTGTGCCAATCATTACCTTGCCTTGAAAGCATCTCCATTATTGCACACGATTCCAACTGAACAGGTAAATCTTTGGACTTCTATCTCTCAATGTAGGAAGAATTAGCTCTAAGTTTGTGAATGAAAAATGTCATACTCATGTCCCTGAAGCTATACATATCTTTACTTTCCATTTATTTTGCCTGTGCTATGAGAATTTGAGGTCTGAACATTGATAAAAAGTTAGGTTAAGAATTAGGAATGGAGAATTTCTCTCTCATTTCTGAGAGTTAGGATGAGTTCTTTATATGTCCAGAATCGTGGTTTGATGCTTAACACTTTTCATGTTGTGAGTTTGTGCTAAAAATCAGGGAATCTGGAGATAGGAAAACGCGCATTTTTGTTGATTCAAACAGGTTCTGAGGTTGAAGACAAAGTCTTCTTGGGCTGGGCCTGAGTTTGACTACCTATTTGCACCTTGTTTTTACTTTTGAACCCCCTTGGCCCATTGTGCTTATTTTGATCATTTTTTGACTTTTTCTTGTTGTTTCTGACTTATTTATTTTTTCTCATAACATTAAAATATTAAAAATATTTTTCAAACCATTTTTTGTATTTATTAAGCATTTATTTGTTTTAACTTGATATTTGTATATAAATAAACACATAAATACCTTTTATTTAAGAATATTAAAAAAAAATTCAAATACTTTTATTTTCTGATTCTTGTTTTATTTTTATCTTAAAAAACATTTTTATAAAAAATATATTGTTTATTAAATATTAAATATTAATATTTTTGTGTATATTTAGTATTTAGTAAATATTATAAATACATATATGTTTATTAATATATTTAGAAAAATACAAAGAATTAATACATTTTGTTTTTACTAATATTTTGACCTCAAAAATACTTTTTATATAAAATACCTTCTTTTATTTATTTTTTGTAAATAATTAATAAATATTGCATATATCATACAATAAATACTTTTATTTGTAAAAATTAGGGTTTTTGCCCTAAATGCATAAAAATACCAAAAATTAATTGATTTTATTTTTGCTTATTTGATACATGATAAATACTTTTTACATACATATGAAAAACCCTTTTTTTGCATTTTGCATATTTATCTTATTTTTATTTGAATATTGTGTAAATAAATACCTTGCAAAATTCCAAGTTTGATGTAATAGTCTAGGGTTTTAATTCTTGTCAAAATACCCCCATTTGAACATTTGTACCCCCCTTCCCATATATTGTGTTGTAATAACTTAGGAACTTTATTTTTCGCACTTTAAAGCTTTCTAATTATACCATGCTAGAATTAGGGTTTGTATGCAAATCAATTAACCAAAATAGTTTGACCTAACTTCAAGATAAACAAGCATGAAAATGGCCAACACCAATCACACTTGCACCCCTAGGGTATTCCACTTGTTGCCTTCAATAATGGGCCATATTGCATGTTAGGTATCATTGGGCTAAAACAAAACAATCAAATGATCATAGTCCCTCGATGACGCTTTCGAAAGTTGCCTAAAAATGATCAAGTCCCTCAAAGGAAAAATTGCCCAAAGATACTTAGCACCATTGCAATCATGGTCTAAACGATGACCCGCGCCCGTCCCTTTAACATCCTAACACAAGATTGTCCACCAAATGTAATGGTGGAACAAAATTGTTAAAAGGGTTAAAACATAGCAAAGATCTTTGAGAACTTTAGGGTAGATAGCTCTTGAATACTTGTCAACTTGCAAAACAAAAACACTTGCCTATTTTTCAAACCACACATCACTACACTTTCAAAACAACTTTCAAAAAACCTTGAAACATCTTTTCAAAAAGACAAACACCTTTTGTAAAACATTCGAGTAAAGAATTGTTACAAGGGTTGCCTAGACAAGGCATCTTTTTCAAAACATTTTCAAAAACCATGCACAAAGCACCATTTCAAACAATTGAAAATCAAGGCAAGTTGATCTAAGCAAGTAACTAAGAGCCCATGGATAACCATGGATAGAAAGGGTGCTAATACCTTCCCTTTCTATAATCTACTCCCCGAACCCAAGAAAACATCTCAAAGGTTTTTGCTGTGCTTTTTAACCTTTCCTTAGGATAAAATAAAAAGTCGGTGGCGACTCTTGCTCAACCGAAACATTTGCGAAAACAAACGCAAAACCCTAGTCAGTTCTCCCACCGTATCACACCACCATTCGAGGGAAGACCGTTGATCATGTATCTGACTATTTTAGAAAACTCAATGGGGTGTGTATTGGGGCATCATGACGAGTCTGGCCGAAAAGAGCACGCTATTCACTACCTGAGCAAAAAGTTTACCGACTGTGAAACCTGATATTCACTGCTCGAGAAAACTTGTTGCGCTCTGGCATGGGCTGCTCGCCAGCTAAGACAGTATATGCTGACTCATACTACCTTATTGATATCTAAGATGGATCCGATAAAATACATCTTCGAGAAGCCTGCTCTTTTTGGGATAATAGCAAGATGGCAGATGATCTTGACAGAATATGACATACAATATACTACCCAGAAAGCTATAAAGGGCAGTGTGCTAGCTGATCACCTTGCTCACCAAGCTGTAGAAGACTATCAGTCCATGAAGTTTGAATTCTCGGATGAAGACATCATGATATTAGACAACTGCGAAGAAATCAGGCCATATGACAGAGCTGAACAAGGATCCCGATGGACCATGTTCTTTGATGGAGCATGCAATTCACTTGGTAATGGTATCAGTGTTGTACTCATATCTCCGGAAGGGTTTCATACTCCCTTTACCGCCAGACTTTGCTTCAATTGTACGAACAACATGGCGTAATACGAAGTGTGCATCTTTGGTCTCTGAGCTACCATAGAGTTGGGGGTCAAATCATTGGATGTATTAGGGGACTCAGCCTTGGTCATCGGTCAGATCAAAGGGGAATGGGACACCAAACGCCCAAACCTTATCCCTTACAAAGAACATGTTTTGACATTGCTACCACATTTTGAGAAGATTACCTTCAAGCATTTCCCGCGAGAAGAAAATCAGCTAGCAGACGCTCTAGCCACAATGTCATCTATGTTTAAACTTAATTGGGATAACGAGACTCCCCAGATCACCATCGAACGAATGGATGAACCAACACACTGTCACGAGATTAATACTGAAGAAGTAGTGGACCAACAATGGTTTCACGAAGTCAATAGGTATCTCAAGGCTCAAGAATATCCAGAAGGAGCTTCAATCAATGATAAGAAGTTTTTAAGGAGATTTTCTGCTAAGTTCTTCCTTAGTAATGGCATCCTGTACAAACATAATCACGACTCTGTGTTACTTCGGTGTGTAGATAAGGTTGAAGCTAAAAGGATCATGGATGAATTACACGAAGGCACTTTTGGCACCCATTCCCGTGGGCATACGATGGCAAAGAAAATCCTACGGGAAGGCTATTGTTGGTCTACCATGGAAGAAAATTGCTATCAACACTCTCGAACCTGCCATAAATGCCAGATTTATGCAGATAAGGTGCACGTACCTCCGGTTCCTATGAATGTATTGACAACTCCTTGGCTCTTTGCTATGTGGGGAATATATATGATTGGGGAAATCAAGCCGACAACCTCCAATGGACATCGCTTCATCCTAGTCCATGCACATTCGTACTTTGCCGTCTTTTTTAGGTACGGGAACAATGTTGGCAACCCATTGAGGGTAGGAAGTGACAACCAAGAATCCAACATTTAATTGCTTCATGACCTCCGCTTTGATCTTTTCTGACATATCAGGTCTCATGCGGCGAACTTTTTGTTTTACTGGCGGATAATCTTCTCTTGTAGGTAAACGATGTACCACGATGTTCGTATCAAGTCTTGGCATTTCTTCATATGACCGAGCAAAGATCTCAACATAATCATGCAACAGCTGAATCAGACGCTCCTTGACACTAGGTTCTAGATTGGCACCCACCTTGACCTCTTTTTTATCCTCCTCGGTACCCTAGTTGATTGTATCCACAGGTTCCTCGTAAGGCTGAATGGTTCTTTCCTCTTGTTGTAGTAGTCTGGCAAGTTCCCCTGGTACTTCACAATCTTCCTCACCTTCGTCTTCGGCTTGGTAGATTAGATCCTCAGAGTCACAAAAGGCCATAGCAGTATCGTTACCCATGGGATCCAGAATGGAGGGGTAACTGCATTTGTGAGTGTGGGTGTGTGTAAGGGTAAAGCCATCCTTAAAAATAAAATGTAAAAGAAAAACAATGAGCGCAAAAGTTTGTATGTAAAAAACGTCCATGATTTATTGGATGTCATATGAAGATGAAATAATAACCCTTACAAATGGACCATTGTGCTTCGGGCAAGACATAAGGTTTTAAGAGTGCGAATTGTTTTTGAATATTACAGGTCCAACATAATGTAAAGATAAATTACTGAGGGATGAAAGTTATTGGGATGAAGTCTCTAGCCTCCCAATTGCGGAGTCCTCCATTGATAGTCGGAAAGATCCAATCCTCCAAGTTGCAATCTTCTTCACCATGTTCTATCGCGTTGACCTCTCAGTTGCTAATCTTCAAGGGTGGCCCTCCAGCACGGGCACAACGTACAGCCTTTTGAGCACTTGAAGTGAAACCTAAGCCAAACTTATCAGACTTATACGGGATATCCGGAAGTTTCCCCTAGATGGTGCATCCACCTTCCTCTACTACTGCTTTGGCGTCCTTCAGAGATGACATCCGGAGTGGAGGTCTTGTAATCTTGGGAATCTGGGACACAGTCTTGGTCACTTCTACCTCGTGGGGGACCTCTTCAAAGTGTTGAAAAGGAGTTTCAATGAACTCGTTGTCTAATTACACATACCTGAAGGAATTGAGATGGCTAATCATATATTCTTCCTCTCCATGGACAGTGATAATCTTTCCTTGAACTGGATACTTCAGCATCTGGTGCAATGTAGAGGTGACAGCGCCAACATTATGGATCCTTGGCCGTCCTAGCAGACAAGAGTACGAAGGGCGGGTGTCCATTACATAAAAAGGTTGAATTGAAAGTTTGAGTCCCAACCTTTATGGGGATATCCACCTCCCTGTGTACCATCCTCTTTGAGCCATCAAATGCCCTTTCTACTATGTTACTTGGCTTTAAAGTTAGTCCTTCGTAGTCAAGTCTATCAAGAACTTTTTTCCGTAAGACATTCAAAGATGAGCCTATGTCCACTAAGACATGGGCCAGAGTGGTGCCCCTACATTCCACAGAGACATGCAATGCCTCGTTGTGTTTTCTTCCCCTTGGTGTCAGATCAGCATCCGAGAAGCCTAGGCCGTTATCTGCTGTCAAGATGGCTACGCAGTTTTGAAATTGATCTGCAGACGTCTCTTGAGGCACATGGGCTGCCTTTAGAAATTTCACCAAGGCTTTCGCATGTGCCTCAGAACACAGTAGTAATGCCAACATGGAGATTTTGGAGGGAGTTTGCCCCAACTGTTCAACTACATCGTAGTCGCTCCTCTTTATTATTTTTAGGATCTCCTTCATTCCTTTCTTTGAGGTCTCGGGGATAGTCAGTGGCTGAGCCTTCGTCCAGACAGGCTCTACTTGAATACTTTTTCCTCGAGTTTGGAAAGGTTAAAAAGCACAGGAAAAACCTTTGAGATGTTTTCTTGGGTTCGGGGAGTAGATTATAGAAAGGGAAGGTATTAGCACCCTTTATATCCATGGTTATCCATGGGCTCTTAGTTACTTGCTTAGATCACTTGCCTTTGCTTTTCAATTGTTTGAAATGGTGCTTTGTGTGTGTGGTTTTGAAAATGTTTTGAAAAAGATGCCTTGGTCTAGGCAACCCTTGTAACAATTCTTTACTCGAATGTTTTACAAAAGGTGTTTGTCTTTTTGAAAAGATGTTTCAATGTTTTTGAAAGTTATTTAGGAGATTGTGTTTGTGAAGTGTGTTTTGAAAAAATGGCAAGGATTTGTTTTGCAAGTTGGTCAAGTAACCAAGAGCTATCTACCCTAAATTTCTCAAAGATCTTTCCTATGTTTTAACCCTTTTAACAGTATTGTTCCACCATTGTATTTGGTGGACAATCTTGTGTTAGGATGTTAACGGGACGGGTGCGGGTCATCGTTTAGACCATGAATGCAATAGTGACAAGTGTCTTTGGCAACTTTCTTTAAGGGACTTGATCATTTTTAGGCAACTTGAGAAAGCGTCATCGAGAGACTATGATCATTTGATTTGTTTTGTTTTGCCAAAGTACTTGACATGCAAACATGGCCCATTTTTTGAAGGCAACAAGCGGGATTACCCTAGGGGTGCAAGTGTGAATTGTGTTGTCCATTTTCATGCTTTTTTATCTTTGTATTAGTCAAGCTATTTGTTATTTGATTTGCATACAAACCCTAAGTCTATCATGGCATAATTTGAAAGCTTTTAAATGTGGAAATTTAAAGTCCTAAATTATTAAAACATAATTATGGGGATGGGGGTACAAATGTTTGAATGGGGGGATATTTAGCAAGAAATTAAATCTAAAACTATTACATCCATATTGAATATACAAATATCAAATTGTACAATATTTAAACAAATATAATAAATATGCAAAAATGTATTATGCACAAAAAGGATTTTTTATGTATGAAAGTATTTTTTCAATGTGAAATATAAACAAAAATAAAAAGGTCAATTTTTGGATATTTTGTTATTTAGGGGCAAAACCCTAATTTTTGAATAAATAGCAATTATTTATTAATACTATACAATATTATATATTAATTTATACAAAAATAAAAAAAAAGAAGTATATTGTAAAAAAATTATTTTTTAATGTCATATATTAATAAAAATAAAAATGTATTATTTCTATATTTTTGTCCTAAATATCTAATAAAATATACAAGTATTTATATTATATATTAAATATACTAAATATATATACCAAAATAAAATATTAATTATTTACAAAAATGTATATTTTTAGAAAATATTTTCAAAATGTAAACAAAAAATAATAACTAAAAATATATTTTTGTATTATTTTTTTAGTGTTTTAAATAAAAAGTATTATATTTATTTATATATATGCTAAATAAAACCAAATAAATGCCAAATAAATGCAAAAATGTATGGAAAAATATTTTTGATATTTTTGATATTTGAGTAAAAAACAATAAGTCAGAATCAAAAAGGAAAAATAAAAAATGATCAAAATATCACACAATGGGCCAAGGGGGTGCAAATGGAAAAAAGGGGTGTGAACAGCATGCTGACTCAGGCCCAGCCCAAGCCAGCTTTGTCTTCAACCTCCAGCTCCATTCAAACAGAAAACGCGCGCGCCTCTTATGCAATCATCATCTCCTGATTCTTTGACTTTTAACAAAAACTCATAACATAAACAATGTAGAGCATCAAGAGACGAATTCATACATATAAAACACATGACCTAACTCTAAGAAACGAAGGAGAATTTCTTCATCCCCAATTTCTGACCTAAATGTTTTTCAATGTTCATGGCCAAAATTCTCACATCACGCATAATATAAATGAAAAGTAAATACATGGATGGCTTCAGGGCTATGAGTAGAACATGTTTTCTTCACAAACCTAAGCTTAATCATGCCTGGATAGAGAGATAGAAGTTCATGTTTTTACCTGTTTCAGCTTGACTTGAACAGAACAATGTAGCAACTTCCAATGGATTTTGAGCTTTTGTACAGCTTGCTTGAAGTCCAAGGATGCTTCTCCAACTCCTAGCTTGCTTTAAAATCAACTGAATCGTGCTATGGAAGTCAACCTGCACAGCTTGAAAATAAAAATGGCAAACGTGGTTATGGGTGTTACAGCTTGAGTTCAATGCTTGGAATATCTTCAGTGGATGATATGGAACATGTTTAAACTCTTTTTAGCCAAAATGCACGAGTGGAAATGTTTGTGGAAGTCAAGTTGCAGAACTTGCTCTATTTCTGCAGCAAGAGGGTGTTTTCATGTTTGAGGAGGTTTGAGGGGTGGTTGATTCGTGCCTTAGGCTTTCTTGGATGTATGAAAGATGAGAACAAGGTTTGCTTAGGCTTATGCTTGCAGGAATGAAAGATGGATTTGTTTTGCCAAGTTTCTTCTACTTGAAGCAAGAAAATGCAAGTTTCAGTACAGGCCTGTACAATGCCCTAAAGTATGCTGCCCATCTTGTTCTTGATCAGAGGGATTTGTGTACAAATGCTAGCCTCAAAGATCTGGCCCATGCCTCTTGGATTTTGAATTTGACATAAAGCACTACTTTACAAAAATGGCAAAGTTGCTTTTTCTAATTATGGATTAGTTCTTTGTGTAATGACTAAATGCACAAAACAAAGCTTGAACACAAAGGTTAGGCATTTAATTATGGAGTGCAAACTTGGTTTAGAGGCCTGCAAACAAGCTTTGTACAAGCTGATTTGAAAAATGTCAATGTATGAACATGTATTTGGTTATGAACAAAAAATGGATTTTGCCCAACTTTGCAAATTCGATTCTCCCTAACCACAAGGGTGTTTGAGAAGTTCTTGGACAATTTGGAAATCTTGGAATGTGTACTACAATCCATCTTTGTAATGCAAATTGAAACTCCAAGTGGAAGCATGTGAAAAATGACCAAGAAGTTGGACAAAAATCCTGCCTAGAATAGGTCAAAATTTCTCTAAGTTAAAAATGTTTTGCACCCTTATTCCAAAAATCATAACTTGAGCTACAAGCTTCTTTTGAGAAAACTTTGTGAATAAAAGTTGTAGATTTTTCAATGGAATATAACTTTCATGTTTTGAGTTTTGTTTGAATCCATTTGCATCTTGGTGAAAAAATGGGACAAAGTTAGGAAAAAATAAGGAAATTTTATAACTTCGAAAATTTCTAAGTTATGAAATTTCTTCATTTTAAACCCTAATTTGAAATTTTGGGTTTCTTGATGAACAAGTTTCATAATTTGACATGTCTTGATGAAAAATGAATCTTGGCACTTGATTTTGACCGAAAAGTCAAAGTTTGACTTTTCAGTATACAGTCAAATTTTGATCAGTTGACTGGAAAATTCATCTGTCAATTCCTATGCATTTGGGATCTTTTGAACTTGTTGAATGTGTCAAGACAATGCCATTGAGTCCTTGAGTCCATATGTGAACTTGGTTTGCCATTGGTTAGGTCAAACAGTCAAAAATTGCCTTTGTGCAGTCAAAACCCTAAAAATGACCATTTTGCCCTTTTGGTGATCTGATCAAATTTCTTGTGGAATTGTGATCCAAACTTGACCAAATGGTTCATATGAGTTCATTATGTTGATGTGGGTCAAATTTCATGAGGTTTGACTGTCAATTGGCCACAGTTGACTTTTTCCCCAATATAGTTGATTTTAGGTCAACTGTCCAATTGACTGGGCAAAAATTGGAATAAAGGCTTGAAACTTGGTATGGATAAACTGGTGAGTCCAACATGAAGCATGAATGTCATTTTGGGCATTTTAGGTCAAAACGTCTTTGTGCAAACTCAAACCCTAATTTGGGTCAACAGTGCAAGGAGAGGTCTTGAGCAGAGCAAACCCTAACTTGATCTTGAGCTCTAAGAGTATTGTGATGAGAAAATGTTGAAGAAATGAGAGGGAAAATTTTGGGGTACAACAGTTTCCCCTGTTCAATCTTCTTGCACCTGAAGAGTTAGATTGGCAAGTTTGCCTTTCGCGTCTTGAAGGTAAAAGGAGATTGGACACTAGAGTGCCCGTAAATTTGCACTCGTCAAAACAATGGATGCGGGAATGGGCTTAAAGATGCCATTTGGAGATGGGCTTAAAGATGCCATCTGGATATGTGACCAAGATCTTGTCAGGGGATGGGCTTAAAGATGCCATCTAGAATGAGTATCAGAAAGGTGTCCATGTTTTGGAATATCTCTGAACTGGGGGGTCTGAACAAGCAATAGATTGACATCCACGTTGGGGAAGCGTCTGTAAACTGTTTTCAGAGGTCTTGAATCTGAACAAGCGATAGGTTAACATCCGTGTCTGGAGAACCCGTAAACTGTTTTCAGTAGTTGATCCTGAACAAGCGATAGATTAACATCCGTGTTTGGAGAATCCGTAAACTATTTTCAGAAGTCTTGGATCTGAACAAGCGATAGGTTAACATCCGTGTCTGGAGAACCCATAAACTATTTTCAGAAGTCTTGAAATTGAATAAGGAATCGGTGTAGGGTTGCCTGATGATGAGTCCGTGTAGAACTGTATCTGAATAATTGTTAATGATAGCCTTTTATTCTTATCCTGAAAAGGACAAAGTATGAGCTAAACACAAAGTTATGTTGCATGAAATGTATGATGCAATATATGTTATATCAACGTTTATGATATGAATGTAATGAATGTGCATGCCAGCTGATGAGCTATCTTGCTGAGGATAGATGAATCCTAGATAGCCGGAGATAATAGAATCTTGACTGCTGCCAGGGAAAGTGAATCCTTGATTGCTGCAGGGGATTGAGAATCCTTTGATCGTTGAAGATGAGAAGTCCTAGGACTGTTGTTGGGGAATCAGGAGCTTGGGTTAGATACCAATCTACTGGGGATTTCAGGACGAGAGTCTTCATTCTGATAACTCTTAAATGTTATCTGGTCGATCTCCAGGCTTTCACAGAAACCTGTATTGTCATCTGGTCGTAATCCAGGCTTCACAATAGCTTGCTAAGCTGTTATCCGGTTAAATCCGGGCTTCACGGCTTGTGTTGAAGATATACCACTATCTGATCGACTCCAGGCTTCGTAGTATTCTTGACTGCTGTCTGGTCATAATCCAGGCTTCACAGAAACTTGTATTGTCATCTGGTCATAATCCAGGCTTCATAATAGCTTGCTAAGCTGTTATCCGGTCAAATCCGGGCTTCACGGCTTGTGTTGAAGATATACCACTATCTGGTCGACTCCAGGCTTCGTAGTATTCTTGACTGCTGTCTGGTCGTAATCCAGGCTTCACAGAAACTTGTATTGTCATCTGGTCGTAATCCAGGCTTCACAATAGCTTGCTAAGCTGTTATCCGGTTAAATTCGGGCTTCACGGCTTGTGTTGAAGATATACCACTATCTGGTCGACTCCAGGCTTCGTAGTATTCTTGACTACTGTCTGGTTGTAATCCAGGCTTCACAGAAACTTGTTGGGGATTAAACTATTATCCGGTCGAATCTGGGCTTCATAGTTTGCTCCGAGGGGATACCACTATCTGGTCGCAATCCAGGCTTGGCGGTTGTCTGGCATTGTTATTCGGTCGTACTCCGGGCTTCACAATATGCTGTAGAGATCAAGATACTATTCGGTCATATCCGGGCTTCGTAACTTGAATTTTGTGAGAATTTGATCTTTGGCGACTGTAACTTCCAACAGGTGATGAAGGAACTTTTGAACGACCGATCAATTTGAAATGTAATTTGTTTTGGAGAATAAATCCTTGACAAATGTTGGGGAAATAAACCCATAAACGAAGCTGGGGATAGAAAAATCCTTTGGTTACTGAGGGCGGAAAATCCTTGTTGACTGCTGATTGCTTGGGGGGCCAGATCTTCAGTTGTTGAGGGATCCTAGGACCACTGCTGGGGATAGAAAATCCTTGGTGACCTGCGGGAAATGAGAATTCTGATGATCTCTACTGGGGAGTCCAGAACCTGGGAGCCTCACGCCGGAGGGGTAAGACTGAGAATCTTTAATCTGATGGGAAGTATCTCTGTGGGGAGAAGGTTCACTAGTCTGGTTCCGCTGGGGATTGATAGTTGGAAGTTTTAGCTCCGCTGGGGATAGGATTTTCAGATCTTTAAGGCTCCACTGGGGATACTGAAACTTAACTCTGAGGGGAATTGAGTTCTGGAAGGCTCTCTGGCTGGGGAAATCAGTTTTGAGAAAGCTTTTGTCCTGCTGAGGATCCTGAAGTTTAACTCTGTTTGGGAAATTAAGTTCTGGATTTTAACCTTGTTGAGGAATTTGGAGTTTAGTTCCGCTGGGGATTCCTTCTGAAAGGGCATCAAGATACCTATCTGTACCTTCAACCCATCAGTAATCATCTTTCTTGGTTTGTAAGGAAATGATTATGTTCAAATGCATATGCCTATTTAACAAAACATTGGACGTTTCTCAAATAAAACATAGGTGTAAAAATCAAAAGGAAGACAAAGCAAATTTCTGTATTTGGAAAAGTATTTGTATTAACTTTTTATGAGTATCTTTGTACAAAGGAGACAGGCATCCTAGTAAGAGGATGTTGTCGTAAAAAATTGAAAATTTTATACAAAAGAAAGATGGCTATGTGTAACAATTCCATGGGATTCCATTCTGTTATAGCCTTCACAACTCTGAATATCTTGTCCATTCAATGCTTCGTCCGCCGATGATTGGATTGACCAGAAGCTAGGAGCTTGTTGATGAAGAGATTGTTCTTTAAAGTGATCCGACGAGACATAGTCATACGCTTCAATTCCCTAACTTTTGCCTGGATCGCCCTTTCGGGTTTTCGATCCACCGGGAAACCCTTTTTTGCCCAAGCCGCCCTTTCGGGTTTTCAACTTGCCGGGTGTACAGATTTTTTTTGTTTTATCCCTAATTTTTGCCTGAACCGCCCTTTCGGGTTTTCGGTTCACCGGGATGCCCATTTTTGCCCAAGTCGCCCTTTCGGGTTTTCAACTTGTCGGGTTTGTTTCATGCGTAGTATTTTTTGACTATGTATGCGTTCGCAGGGTGTGGCAAACCGTCGCCGTCCATGGTGGTCAGAATCATTGCACCACCAGAAAATATGCTCTTGATTACAAATGGTCCTTCGTAAGTAGGAGTCCATTTGCCCTTGGGATCACTTTGCGGCAAGATAATCCGCTTGATTACAAGATCTCCGACTTGATATACTTGACTTCTTACTTTCTTGTTGAAAGCCTTGATCATCCGCTTTTGGTACGTCTGACCATGGCAAACAGTAGTGAGTCGCTTCTCGTCGATCAGATTGAGTTGATCAAGTCGGGTCTGAATCCAATCGTCTTCATTCAAACCAGCATCCTTCATGATCCTTAAAGAAGGAATCTTAACTTCCATGGGTAGGATAGCTTCCATGCCATATACTAAAGAAAATGGGGTTGCCCCTGTTGAAGTACGTGCCGTGGTACGGTATCCATGCAGAGCAAACGGTAACATCTCATGCCAGTCCTTGTAGGTGACTGTCATTTTCTGAATGATTTTCTTGATGTTTTTGTTCGCAGCTTCAACAGCACCGTTCATCTTCGGCCGATAGGGAGATGAATTGTGATGATAAATCTTGAACTGTTCGCATAGAGCGGTGATCATAGTATTGTTCATATTTGTACCGTTGTCTGTAATGATCCTGTCGGGGACACCATACCGGCATATGAGGTTCTGCTTGATGAAGCGGGCAACCACATTTTTCGTAACGGAGGCGAAGGAAGCTGCTTCGACCCATTTGGTAAAATAGTCGATGGCGACCAGGATGAAGCGATGTCCGTTGGACGTTGTGGGCTTGATCTCTCCAATCATGTCAATGCCCCACATTGCGAATGGCCAAGGAGCTGTCAGAACATTGAGAGGAACTGGAGGAATATGAATTTTGTCAGCGTAGACTTGACATTTGTGGCAAGTACGGGAATGTTGATGGCAATCAGCTTCCATGGTAGACTAGTAATAGCCTGTCCTTAGAATCTTCTTAGCCATAGTATGCCCGCTCAAGTGGGTTCCAAATGTGCCACTGTGTATCTCAGTCATGCTCAACTCTGCTTCAGCTTTGTCTACACATCGGGGTAAAACACAATCATGGCTGCGTTTGTAGAGGATGTCGTTGCTCAGGAAGAACTTGGCAGCAAATCTCCTTAGGAACTTCTTGTCATTTACGGAAGCTCCTTCGGGATATTCCCTAGTCTGGAGATACCTTTTGATTTCGTGAAACCAGGGTTGTTCCACTACTTCTTCGGTATTAATCTCATGACAATGCGCAGGTTCATCCATTCTCTCGATGGTGATTTGGGGAGCCTCGTTATCCCAGTTGAGTTTAAACATGGAGGACATTGTTGCCAGAGCATCTGCTAGATGATTCTCTTATCACGGGAAATGCTCGAAGGTGATTTGCTCGAAATGAGGCAACAATGTCAAAACATGTTCTTTATATGGGATAAGATTAGGATGTTTGGTGTCCCACTCTCCTTTGATTTGACTGATAACCAAAGCCGAGTCCCCAAATACGATCAAAGATTTGATCCCCAAGTCTATAGCAGCCTTGAGACCAAAGATGCAAGCTTCATATTCAGCCATGTTGTTGGTACAGCTGAAGCAAAGTCGGGCCGTGAAAGGTGTGTGGCAACCTTCCGGGGAAATAAGTACCGCACCGATACCGTTTCCAAGTGCATTTGAAGCACCATCAAAGTACAGGGTCCATCGGGATCCATTATCAGGTCCATCATATGGTCCATTATCTTCAATGTTGTCCAAAGTCATGATGTCCTCGTCTGGGAAGTCGAATCTCATGGGTTGATAATCTTCGATAGCCTGATGAGCTAGATGGTCAGCTAGTACACTCCCTTTTATAGCTTTTTGGGTAGTATACTGGATGTCATACTCAGTTAGGATCATCTGCCATCTAGCGATTCTTCTAGATAAAGCAGGCTTCTCGAAGATATACTTGATAGGATCCATTTTGGAAATCAGCAAAGTGGTATGGGTCAACATATACTGCCTTAGTCGGCGAGCAGCCCATACCAAAGTGCAACAAGTTTTCTCGAGCAGTGAGTAGTGAGTCTCACAGTCGGTAAACTTTTTGCTAAGGTAATAAATTGCATGCTCTTTTTGACCAGACTCGTCATGCTGGCCCAGTACGCACCCCATTGAGTTATCCAACACGGTCAGATACATGATCAACGGTCTTCCTTCGATGGGTGGCATCATAATAGGAGGTTCTAGAAAATACTCCTTGATCTTATCAAAAGCAGCTTGGCAATCGTCGTTCCATTCGACTACCTGATCTTTCTTCAATAGTTTGAAAATTGACTCACAGGTAGACGTCAGATGAGAGATGAATCTGGAAATATAGTTCAAGCGCCCCAAGAACCCTCTAACCTCCTTTTCAGTACGGGGGGCAGGCATTTCTTGTATAGCCTTCACTTTTGCTGGATTGACCTCAATGCCTTTGTTGCTGACAATAAATGTTAGAAGTTTACCAGACCTAACTCCAAAAGTGCACTTACTTGGATTCAGCCTGAGTTTGTATTCCTTCAATCGGGCAAACAACTTTTGCACATGTTCAAGGTGTTCCTCCTCTGTTTGTGATCTAGCTATCATGTCGTCTATGTAAACTTCGATCTCATGATGTATCATATCATGAAACAAAGCTACCATGGAGCGTTGATAAGTTGCCCCTGCGTTCTTCAATCCGAACGGCATCACCTTGTAGCAGAAGGTACCCCACTGTGTAACAAAGGTTGTTTTCTCCATGTCCTCGGGGGCCATTTTGATCTGGTTGTAGCCCGAGAATCTGTCCATGAAGGAAAACACCTTGTGCTGAGCTGTGTTGTCAATTAAAATGTCGATATGTGGTAGCGGAAAATCATCTTTAGGGCTAGCCCTGTTCAAATCCCGGTAGTCCACACACATTCTGACCTTGCCGTCTTTTTTGGGAATTGGCACAATGTTAGCAACCCATTATGGATAGGATGTAACAGCCAGAAAGCCAGTGTTGAATTGCTTCATTACTTCTGCTTTAATCTTCTCAGACATGTCGGGCCTCATTCGACGGACTTTTTGCTTGATCGGTGGACAGTCCTCTCTTGTAGGGAGACGGTGAACCACAATATCTGTGTCTAAACCCGGCATGTCTTCATAAGACCAGGCGAAGATTTCAACATATTCATTTAACAGCTGTATTAAACGCCCATTGACACTTGGTTCTAGATTGGCACCCACTTGTACTTCTTTCCTGTCTTCCTCTGTTCCTAAGTTGACTGTCTCCAACAAATCTTCATGAGGTAAGATGGCCCTCTCTTCTTGTTGTAGAAGTCTGGCTAGCTCTCCTGGTACTTCACAATCTTCGTCATCTTCATACTCAGCCTGATTGACCAAATCTTCAGAGTTATTGAAGGATACAACAGAATAGTCGCCCATAGAATCAAGAGTGGATGGGTACCTGCATTTGTGAGTGTGGGTGAGTGTAAGGGATATCCATCCTTAAACAAACAAAAATGCAAAAGGAAAGAAAATGAACACAACAGTTTATACATGAAAAACGTCCAATGATTCATTAAACATGGCATATGAATATGAAGAGAATCAAAACCCTTACAAATGGACCTACATGCACCGGGCAAGGCATGAGGTGAAAAATAGTGTGCAGATTGTTTTAGTAATTATTATAGACCAACAGGAAATGTTCGAAAGATAAGTTACTGATTAATGAAAGTAATGGGGACGAAGTCTTTCGCCTCCCAGTTGTGTAGTCCCCCTCCGATGGTTGGGAAGATCCAGTCTTCAATGTTACCCTCTTCGTCTTCGTCTTCCAAAGCATTGACCCCATGAGGAGAAATTTTGATGGGTGCCTTTTCAATTTTTGAGCGACGCATAACTTTTTTCCCCGCAGCGGTAAATCCTAACCCAAACTTGTCTGTCTTGTGGGGAAAGTCAGGCAACTGACCCCACACTGTGATTTTTCCTTCCTTCATTGCATCCTTCGCGTCTTTCAGAGATGCC
Organism: Vicia faba; assembly: GCA_948472305.1. Taxonomy (NCBI): domain Eukaryota; kingdom Viridiplantae; phylum Streptophyta; class Magnoliopsida; order Fabales; family Fabaceae; genus Vicia; species Vicia faba. The sequence continues at coordinate 936,947,228 of OX451736.1, forward strand.
ATCCTGGCCACTTGCTTGGGTACCTCAACTACTGCCTTTGCTACTGCAACCTCAGGAGCAATTTCCTCGAAGTGTTGGAACGGTGTTTCAATGAATTCGCCCTCCACTTCTACATACCTAAAGGAGTTCAGATGACTGATCATGTACTCCTCTTCACCGTGTACAGTTATGATTTTTCCTTTGACAGGGTATTTCAGCATCTGATGTAGGGAGGAAGTGACTGCGCCAGCATTATGTATCCATGGTCTCCCTAGCAAGCAAGAGTATGACGGACGGATGTCCATCACATAGAAAGTTGAGTGGAATACTTTAGTTCCCACCTTGATGTGAATGTCGACCTCCCCATGCACCATTCTTTTAGACCCGTCAAAGGCCCTGACAATGATATTACTTGGTTTCAGCTTCAAGCCTTCATAATCCAACCGGTCGAGAGCCTTCTTAGGCATCACATTTAGAGAAGAACCAATGTCGACCAAGACATGGGCGGGAGTAGTTCCTCGGCATTCAACTGACACATGCAATGCGTCATTGTGCTTTCTTCCTTTCGGAGTCAGGTCAGCATCAGAGAAACCTAGGCCGTTGTCGGCGGTAAGGCTGGCTACACAATCCTGAAATTGATCGGCTGAGGTTTCCTGGGGCACATGGGCTGTCTTCAAAAACCTTATCAAGGCCTTGGCATGAGCCTCCGAACAAAGCAGCAAAGCTAACATGGAGATCTTCGAGGGGGTTTGCCCCAGTTGCTCCACCACGTCATAATCACTCTTCTTAATTATTTTCAGAATCTCCTCCATTTCTTTCTTAGAGGTTTCAGGGATGACCAATGGCTGAGCCCTCGTCCTGACGAGCTCATCTTGGATCCCTTTCCCCTTATCAGCAGAAGTAGGAGGGACAACCATAGGAGTAACAACTTCTTCAATTAACGGAGTTCTTGCAGAAAGTTTTATCGGTGCAGGAGTAACCTTGGCAGCAGCTGAGGGTCCAAAGATTGCCTTTGGAGGGGCAATCTCTGGAGAGAAAATTCTCCCACTTCGGGTAATCTTGCTCGTACCGACAATGTTTCCAATGTCGGTAGTTTCTTCGTCAGAGCTCTCTTCAGTTATCTCAGTTTTCTTAACACTATAGTAGTAGATTTCTCCACCATAATTCCATGGTATTGATTTGTCAGATTTGTAGGGGACAGGCCCAGGCATGGTTATTTTCAGAGGAACAATCTTCGTAGCGGATGTAATCTTAACAGGCTTTTTAGGGACCTTAGAAAGATTGGTGGAAATGGTGATTATTGAAACATCTTCGATAGGGGTTGGAGTAGCAGGAATCTTTTCGAAAAGAATTTGTTGGCTGTCCATCAGGCCTTGGATGCCTATCTTCAGCAATGGACAGTCGATTGGTAGGGAGGAACAACAGTAGCAGTCTTCTTTACAACCTGGGAAAATCCCAGCCTTCAACAGATTCAACTTGATTTTTAGTAGTGGAGTTACCAGATCATCAACAACAACAACATACAGATATTCTTCAATAGCATGGACATTACGACCATGCTTCAGCATCGGAGCGAATATTACATTCAGCTTCTCTGGTGCGTCGAACTCAACCTCTTTAGCATCTATCAAGTCTTGAATTTTATTCTTAAGCGCCCAGCAATTGTTGGTGTTATGCCCGGCGCTGTCAGAATGATAGGCACATTTAGCATTGGGATGATAGTGTGGGGAAGTGGTATTCACAATCTTTGGCGCCTCTCTAATAGTGGTGAGATTTAGCTTCAACAAATGGGGAAGAACTTGTGCAGGCGTCATGTTGATGCGGGTGAACTGCCGTTGTGGCCGTTCTACCCGTTGCTAGTTAGGTCTGGACTGATTGTTACGAGGCTGGTCATTTGATGAATTTTGGATCATCACGACCCCCACAGTCGGCCGACGCTCAGTTCTTCCCAATCTTTTCTGAGAGTATATAACAGCTGCTTCCTTCTTTGCCGGGAATGGTTTCTTAACAGTCGTGGATGCAGAGGCATCCCTTTGAATCTTCTCACTCTTAATACCAGCTTCCACCCGTTCACCAGTCAGAATCAATTCAGTAAACCCTGCGGAAGAGCTCCCGATCAAATGGTTGAAGAACGGGCCAGATAGGGTCCCCAAGAACATATCAACTAGTTCCCTATCTGAAAGAGGTGGCTGCACTCTTCCGGCCAAGTCGTGCCATTTCTGGGCGTATTCTTTGAATCCCTCATTTGAGGCTGTGATACGGTGGGAGAACTGACTTGGGTTTTGCGTTTGTTTTCGCAAATGTTTCGGTTGAGCAAGAGTCGCCACCGACTTTTTATTTTATCCTAAGGAAAGGTTAAAAAGCACAGCAAAAACCTTTGAGATGTTTTCTTGGGTTCGGGGAGTAGATTATAGAAAGGGAAGGTATTAGCAACCTTTCTATCCATGGTTATCCATGGGCTCTTAGTTACTTGCTTAGATCACTTGCCTTGCATTTTCAATTGTTTGAAATGGTGCTTTGTGTGTGGGTTTGGAAATGTTTTGAAAAGAGGCCATTGTTGTGGCAACCTTTGTAATGATCCATGTTTGAATGTATACAAAGGTGTGTATCTTTTGAAAAGTTTTCAATGTTTTTGAAAGTTGTTTTGAAAGTGTGTTGATTTTGAAAAGTAGGCAAGTGTGTTTTGCAAGATTGGTCAAGTAACCAAGAGCTATCTACCCTAAATTTCTCAAAGATCTTTCCTATGTTTTAACCCTTTTAATAGTATTGTTCCACCATTGCATTTGGTGGACAATCTTGTGTTAGGATGTTAACGGGACGGGCGCGGGTCATCATTTAGACCATGAATGCAATAGTGCCAAGTGTCTTTGGCAATTTTTCCTTTAAGGGACTTGATCATTTTTAGGCAACTTTCGAAAGCGTCATCGAGGGACTATGATCATTTGAATTTCTTTGTTTTGCCAAAGACACCCAACATGCAACATGGCCCATTATTGAAGGCAACAAGAAATTTAAATCTAAACTATTACAATCCAAATTGAATATACAAGTTATTTTAATTGTACAATAATTAAATAAATATAATAAATATGCAAAATGCACAAAATGGTTTTATATGTATGTAAAAAGTATTTTTCTTGTGACAAATAAACAAAAATAAAAAAAAAAGTTAATTTTTGGGTATTTTCATGGTTTAGGGCAAAACCCTAATTTTCTAAATAAAAAGTATTTATTATTTATTATATACAATATTTATTAATTATATACAAAAAAACAAATAAAAGAGAAGTATATTATGAAAAAGTAATTTTTGAGTTCAAGTATTAATAAAAATAAAAATGTATTATTTTTTGTATTTTATCCTAAATATTCTAATAAATATAAGTATTTATATTATGTATTAAATATATTAAATATATACAAAAAATAAAATATTTATTATTTATATAAAAAGGTATATTTTAAGGAAATGTTTTCAAAAAATAAAAAAAAATAAAAACAGAAAATAAATGTATTTGTATTATTTTTTAGTATTTTAAATAAAAAAGTAATATGTTTACTTATATGTACAAGTTTAATAAAGCAAATAAATTCACAATAAATGCAAAAATGTATAGAAAAATATTTTTAATATTTTTTATGTTTTGACAAAAAAATAATAAGTCAGGAGAAAAAATAAAAAGTCAAAAATGATTAAAAAAATCACACAATGGGCCAAGGGGGTGTAAGTGGAAAATGAGTGTGCTAACAGAAAAATGAAACAGGCCCAGCCCAAAGGCAAGCTTCTTCAACCTCCAGCCATTTCTGTCTCAAAAACGGACGCTTCTCATGCTTGTTCAAACATCCTGATTCTTTGATTTTTAGCACAAACTTATAACATCAAAAATGTAGAGCATCAAACCACGAATTCATACATATAAAGAACTTGATCTAACTCTCAGAAATGAGAGAGAATTTCTCCTCCCCCAATTCTTGACCTAACTTTTTTTCAATGTTCAGGTTCAAAATTCTCTCAGTACACACAACATAAATGAAAAGTAATGATATGGGTAGATTCAGGGCCATGAGTAGGACATAACTTCTTCACAAACCTAAGTCTAGATATGCTTGGATAGAGAGATAGAAGTTCAAACTCTTACCTGTTCAGCTTGAATCGTGTACAACAATGGAGGTACTTCCAATGCAGTGTGAGGACTTGTACAGCTTGTTTGAGGTCCAAGGATGCTTCTTCAATGCTTGGTGTGCCTTGAATCTTACTTTATCAAGCTACAGAAGTAAACCTGCAAGAGAGAAAAGTGAAAATGGCACACTTGGCTATGGCTGTTACAGCTTGTATCTAAGGCTTGGGATAGTTTGTATGGATGATGTAGGATGTGTTTGAACTGGTTTGGATGAAAACGCACGAGGGAAATGAACTGGCCAAGTCAAAATGCAGAATGTCCTGTTTCTTCCAGAGAAATGGTGTTTCTGTGAATGAGGGAGTTTTAAGGATGGTTTGGTCGTGCTTCAGGTTAGTTAGGGAGTATGAAATGTGTGGACAAAATTTGTTTTGGCTCTTGCTTGCAGGAATTGAATGTTGGACCAGTTTTGCCAAGTTTCTTCTTTGATAAGTAAGAAAATGTGTATTGACCATGCCGGCCTGTACTACCCTCAATCTATGCTGCATAAATCACTCTTGATCAGTGGAATTTTTTCATGAATCTTGTGCCCAAAGATCTGCTTTGTACTTCTTAGATTGTGAACTTGACATAAAGCACTTCTTTTCAAAAATGGCTAAAATGCTTTTTTCATTTTAAGACTAATCCTTTGTGTAATGACTTAATGAACAAGATAATGCTAGGACACAAAGGTTTTGCATTAAATTATTGAGTAAGAATGGGATTAGAGGCCTGTAATCTAGCTTGTGCAAGCTGACTTGAAAAATGCAAAGTGTTATGATCATGAAATTGGCCACGAACAAAGTGACTTTTGCCCAACTTCACAAATTCGATTCTCCCTAACCACAAGGGTGTTTGATGAGTTCTTGGACAATTTGGAAAGCTTGGAATGTGTACTACAATCCATCTTTGTAATGCAAGTTGAAATTCCAATTGGAAGCATGTGAAAAGTGGTCTTGAAGTTGGGTAAAAATCCTGCCTAAAATAGGTCAAAAAAATTTCTAAGTTAAGAATGTTTTGCACCCCTATTCCAAAAATCATAACTTGAGCTACAAGCTTCTTTTGAGGAAACTTTATGAATAAACGTTGTAGATTTTGCAATGGACTATAACTTTCATGTTTTGAGTTTTGTTTGAATCCAAATGTATCTTGATGAAAAGATGGGACAAAGTTAGGAAAATAATTAGGAAATTTCATAACTTAGAAAATTTCTAAGTTATGAAATTTCTTCATTTCAAACCCTAATTTGTAATTTTTGGTTTCTTGATGAACAAGTTTCATAATTTGACATGTTTTGATGAAAAATGAATCTTGACACTTGATTTTGACCAAAAAGTCATAGTTTGACTTTTCAGTATACAGTCAAATTTGGATCAATTGATTGGAAAATTCATCTGTCAATCCTGAGCATTTGGGATCTTTTGAACTTGTTGAATATGTCAAGACCATGTCATTGAGTCCTTGAGTCCATATGTGAGCTTGTTTTGCCATTGGCTAGGTCAAACAGTCAAAAATTGCCTTTGTGCAATCAAAACCCTAAAAATGACCATTTTGCCCTTTTGGTGATCTGATCAAATTTCTTGTGGAATTGTGATCCAAACTTGATCAAATGGTCCATATGAGTTCATAATTTTGATGTGGGTCAAAAATCATGAGGTTTGACTGTCAATTGACCACAATTGACTTTTTCCCCAATACAGCTGATTTCTAGGTCAACTGTCCAATTGACTGGGCAAAGATTGGAATCAAGGCTTGAAACTTGGTATGGATAAACTTGTGAGTCCAACATGAAGCATGAAAGTCATTTTGGGAATTTTAGGTCAAAACATCTTTGTGCAAACTCAAACCCTAATTTGGGTCAACAGTGCAAGGAGGAGTCTTGGGCAGAGCAAACCCTAACTTGATCTTGAGCTCCAAGGGTCTTGTGGTGAGAAAATATTGATGAAATGGGAGGGAAAATTTTGGGGTACAACAGTTGCCCCTGTTCAATCTTCTTGAACCTGAAGAGTTATATTGGCAAGTTTGCCTTTCGCGACTCGAGGGTAAAAGGAGATTGGACACTAGAGTGCCCAGAAATTTGCACTCGCATAGTGGAGTATTAGCAATGTGATGTCGGGAATGGGCTTATAGATTCCATTTGGAAGTGTAAGAGATAGTTGTGGGGATGGGCTTAAAGATGCCATCGAGGGTGTCGATCGCGTAAGAGATTCCTTAGCGAGAACTTGCGTACCTGAGAAAGAAAGATGGTTTCCTGGCTTGCTACAGGTGTTGATCTTCAGTCTCTTCATGCGGATATGCCCTGGCTAGATACAGGTATCGAATCTACAATCAAACGCTCACAGATATGCCCTGGCTAGGTACAGGAATCGAATCTGGAACTTCAAAAGGTTGCTTACAGACGTGCCCTAGCTGGATACAAGTATCGAATCTCTAAACTACTCATGCAGATATGCCCTGGCTAGATACAGGTGTCGAATCCACAATCAAATACTCACAGATATGCCCTGGCTGGATACAGGAATCGAATCTGGAATTGGTCGTCTATAGATATGCCCTGGCTGGATACAAGTATCGAATCTCTAAACTATTCATGCAGATATGCCCTGGCTAGATACAGGTGTCGAATCCATAATCATATACTCACAGATATGCCCTGGCTGGATACAGGAATCGAATCTGGAATTGGTCGTCTATAGATATACCCTGGCTGGATACAGGAATCGAATCTGGAATTGGTCGTCTACAGATATGCCCCGACTTGATACAATAATCGAATCTCTAAACTCTTCATGTAGACATGCCCTGGCTGGATACAGGTATCGAATCTACAATCAGTCACTCACAGATATGCCCTGGCTAGATACAGGAATCGAATCTGGAATTCTGACGGTTGATAGTAATCATCTTTGGATTGTCCTTTTTCCTGAAAAGGCAAAACATCAGTTGTATGCAATGTCATGATGTATGAGATGCATGATGTCATGATGTTCTCAAAAATAAATGAGATCGTGTGATATGATGCGCATATGCATGCGTCATGGTGTATGATAATGTGATGAATGTATTTTTGTCTAGGAAAATAAGTCCTTGACGACTGCCGGGAGTTTGTGGAATCCTGGGCTGATGTTGAAGAGTGGAGTTCTTCGTTTCCGCTGGGGATGATGGTTGCAAGAATAAACCGGTAGGAGAAGATGACTCTGTTGGGGAATAAACTTGTTTGAGAGATTACTCTGCGGGGAATTACTCTGTGGGAAGAGATACTTCGCTGAGGTTTTGATGAGAGCTCCGCTGGGGATTCCACTGATAAGTTATGTTGGGGAATTTGATGAACTCCGCTGGGGAATAGGAAGAACTTCGCCGAGGATGATCTTTCTGTGGTAATTAGCTGAGGATAACCCAGTTATACCCTGGTGGGGAAATAACCTTTGAATAAAGTCGGGGAGAGACGTATGTACTCTGCAGGTGATAAGCTTCCAGAATCTACTGGGGATAAGCTTCCAGAATCTACTGGGGATAAGCTTCCAGAATCTACCGGGGAAACTTTAGACTGTATTGGGGAATGGTTCCACTGGAGTGTCTGTATACCGCCGGGGAACAAATATTATATTAAGACTGCCGGGGATGCTTGCTGAGGAATGTCTATACTCTGCTGGGAAATGTTGAGATCTTCTGGGGATACCCAACTTTCTTAAGTCTGACAGCAGAATGACTCTGCTTGGGGAGAGTATCGCTGACTTGCTGGAGATACTGTGCCTTTTCAGGGCTGATGGGAGACCAACTCTGCCTGGGGAGAGTATCGCTGACTTGCTGGAGATACTGTGCCTTTTCATGGCTGATGGGAGACCAACTCTGCCTGGGGAGAGTATTGCTGAATCTTGTCTTACTCAACGGGGAGTGAAGGTATCCTGGTTACGTTCTTCAGCCGAACCTACCTTGGTACCTTGGTGGACAGAGCAACTAGATCGCTTAGACAATTCTTTATTTCCCCTGTTTCTGATGTCATCTGTAATTAGTCCTTTGTTTCGCATGCAACTATTCATGATTAGCAATTAATGTCAAATGCATATATCAAAAATGAACATTGGACGTTCTTTGCAAAACAAAACAAAAAAAGAAAAAAAACGATGGGTAATTTGTCTGAAAAATTGAACTTGTATTGATTTTGAAATTTGCCTGTAAATAGGCGTTTTATGTACAGGAGGCTGACGTCCTAGTAAGAGAACGCCGCCGAGAAAAATAGAGTTTATACAATTTTGTGAAAAGGAAACAAAACAGCTATGTGAAAAGTAATCCCACTAGGTTCCAACTCTGCTATCGCCTTTATGTCTTCAAGCGTCTCATCACTCTGCTGCTTAGTTGAAGATGAAGCTGATTGATTAGTGCCGTCTGAGCCCGATAGTTGATGTCGAATTCTGGATGCAAGGTGATCCAATGAGACATAGAATTACGCTTTATCCCTAACTTTTTCCTGGACCGCCCTTTCGGGTTTTCAGTCCACCGGGATACCCATTTTTGCCCAAGCCGCCTTTTCAGGTTTTCGACTTGCCGGGTGTACAGATTTTTTCATTTCGTCCCTCATTTTTTCCCGAACCCTTTTGGTTCGCCAGGAAGCCCTTATTTTTGCCTAGGTGTGTCAACCTAGCGGGTCTTTAATTCATGCGTAGTATCTTTTTACTATGTCTGCATTGGCGGGGTGAGGAAGGTCGTCACCATCCACGGTGGTTAGAATCATAGCTCCTCCTGAGAAGATATGCTTAACCACAAATGGCCCTTCGTACGTAGGGGTCCATTTGCCCCTGGGATCACTTTGAGGAAGAATGATGTGCTTGATTACCAGATCTCCGACTTGATACTCTTGTCGTCTGACCTTCTTGTTAAATGCCCTGATCATCCGTTTTTGGTACGTCTGACCATGACAAATAGAAGTGAGTCTCTTTTTGTCAATTAGGTTTAATTGATCAAGTCGAGTCTGGATCCAGTCATCTTCGCTCAAACCTGCATCCTTCATTATCCGGAGAGAGGGTATCTGGACTTCAATAGGCAAGACTGCCTCCATGCCATAGACCAAGGAAAATGGAGTTGCCCCTGTTGACGTCCGTGCTGAGGTACGATCCCATGGAGAGCAAACGGCAACATTTCGTGCCAATCTTTGTAGGTCACTGTCATCTTCTGCACAATCTTCTTGATGTTCTTATTTGCTGCTTCTACAACCCCATTCATCTTCGGTCGATAGGGAGAAGAGTTGTGGTGCTGTATCTTGAATTGCTCGCAGAGCTCAGTGATCATTTTGTTGTTAAGATTGGTACCATTATCCGTAACGATCCTCTCAGGTACACCGTATCGACAAATCAGGTTGTGCCGAATGAATCGTGCCACGAAGTTCTTGGTTACAGTAGCGAAGGAAGCTGCCTCGACCCACTTTGTGAAGTAATCAATTGCTACTAAGATGAAGCAATGCCCGTTGGATGCCGTAGGTCTGATTTCGCCGATCATATCAATGCCCCACATTGAAAAGGGCCAGGGTGCTGTCAAGATGTTCAGAGGGACCGGAGGAATGTGCACCTTATCAGCATAGATCTGGAATTTATGACAAGTTCGAGAATGCTGATAACAGTCGGCTTCCATTGTGGACCAGAAATATCCTGCCCGAAGGATTTTCTTTGCCATTGTATGTCCACTGGAATGTGTTCCGAAGGTACCTTCATGTAGCTCCGCCATGATCCTTTCTGCTTCAGTCTTATCCACACAATGCAGTAAGGTTGAATCATGGTTTCGCTTGTAGAGAATGCCATTGCTGAGGAAGAACTTTGCCGCAAACCTTCTCAGGAACTTCTTGTCATTAACAGATGCGCCTTCGGGGTATTCTTGAGCTTAAAGGTACCTCTTCACTTCATGATACCAGGGTTTTTCTGTTACCTCTTCGGTCTCGAGATCGCAACAATGTGCAGGTTCGTCCAACTTCCAGATAATGATCCGGGGAGCCTCGTTGTCCCATTTGACTTTGAACATAGAAGACATCGTGGCCAACGCGTCCGCTAACTGATTCTCCTCTCTTGGGAAATGTTCAAAGGTTATCTCCTCGAAGTGGGGAATCAACGTCAGCACATACTCCTTGTAAGGAATAAGATTTGGGTGTTTCGTATCCCACTCGCCTTTGATCTGATTGATCACGAGAGTGGAATATCCGAAGACACTTAGAAACTTGATCCTTAGGTCAATTGCAGCTTGAAGACCCATGATACATGCTTGATACTCCGCCATGTTGTTGGTGCAGTTGAAACATAGCCGGGCAGTGAGTGGAGTATGAGTGCCTTTAGGGGATATGATCACAGCGCCGATACCATTACCCAAAGCGTTTGAGGCTCCGTCAAAGTGCATAGACCATCGGGATCCTTCCTCAGGTCCTTCATCTGGTTCGGGTACTTCATAATCAGTCACTACCATGATATCCTCGTCTGGAAATTCAAAGTTCATCGACTGGTAATCGTCCACTGCCTGGTGCGCCAAATGGTCTGCCAACACACTTCCCTTGATTGATTTTTGAGTCGTGTACTGTATGTCATATTCCGTCAAGATCATCTGCCGTCTTGCTATTCTTCCGGACAAGGTGGGCTTTTCGAATATGTACTTGATTGGGTCCATTTTTGAAATCAACAGAGTAGTGTGAGTCAACATATACTGTCTCAGCCGGCGAGCAGCCCATACCAAAGTGCAGCAAGTTTTCTCGAGCAGTGAGTATCGGGTCTCACAGTCGGTAAACTTTTTGCTAAGGTAATAAATGGTTTGTTCTTTTCGGCCAGACTCGTCATGCTGCCCCAGCACACACCCCATTGAGTTGTCCAGTACTGTCAAGTATAAGATTAGAGGTCTCCCTTCAACCGGCGGCATAAGAATGGGTGGTTCTTGGAGATACTCTTTGATTCTTTCGAAAGCGGCCTGACATTCATCGTTCCAACGTACTACTTGATCCTTCTTCAGCAGCTTGAAGATTGGTTTACAGGTAGCAGTTAGATGCGATATGAATCGGGCAATGTAGTTGAACCGTCCTAGAAAGCCTCTGACTTCTTTCTCTGTCTTGGGAGTTGGCATCTCTTGTATGGCTTTCACTTTGGCAGGGTCCACTTGAATGCCTTTTTCGCTTACGACGAAGCCTAGAAATTTTCCAGATCTCACCCTAAAGGTGCACTTGTTTGGGTTCAACCTCAGCTTGTACAACTTCAAACGGTCAAACAGCTTCCGTAGATGGTCAAGGTGTTCCTCCTCAGTTTGGGACCTTACAATCATATCGTCGATGTATACTTCTATCTCGTGATGGATCATGTCATGAAATAAAGCGACCATGGCACGTTGGTAGGTTGCCCCAGCATTTTTCAACCCAAAAGGCATGACCTTGTAGCAAAAGGTGTCCCACTGAGTAACAAAAGTGGTCTTCTCCATGTCTTCAGGAGCCATCTTGATCTGATTATAATCGGAGAAGCCGTCATGAAGGAGAATACTTTATGCTGAGCAGTGTTGTCAACCAGAACGTCGATATCAGGCAGAGGGAAATCATCCTTAGGGCTCGCCCTGTTCAAATCCTTGTAATCAACACACATTCGGACCTTACCATCCTTCTTCGGCACTGGAACCACGTTGGCAACCCACTGAGGGTAAGAAGTCACTGCTAGAAACCCGGCATCAAATTGTTTCATAACCCCAACTTTGATTTTCTCGGACATTTCTGGACGCATACGGCGGACCTTCTGTTTTACCGGAGGATAGTCTTCCTTGGTGGGCAAGTGATGAACCACAATGTCGGTATCCAACCCAGGCATGTCTTCGTAAGACCAGGCGAAGATTTCCACATAGTCATGCAACATCTGAATCTACCGTTGTTTCACACTGAGCTCTAGATTGGCACCAATCTTGACTTCCTTTCTGTCTGTCTCAGTACCCAGATTTACCGTTTCCACTGGCTCTTCATGTGGCTGAATGGCCCTCTCTTCCTGGAGTAACAGTCTTGCGAGCTCCCCAGGCACTTCACAATCATCTTCACCTTCGTCTTCGGCTAAGTTGATCGGATTTTCGAAGTCATAACTGGCAGTAGCAGAGTCGTTACCAGTGAGATCCAGAGTGGATTGGAACCTGTATAAGTGAGTGTGTGTAAATACAGCTGTTTTGCAATATATAGTAAAGAAATAAAAGGAGCGCAAGATTTGAAATGCAAAAAACGTCCAATGCTTTTATTAATGATATATGAAAATGACACACGAAAGCCCTCACAAATGAAGCCACGGTGCCCCGGGTAAGACACCGAGCCATAAAAGTTTCAAAATATTGTCTGTTACAAATTCAAAACAAAAGAGTTCATTACTGAGTGACAAAAGTAATAGGTGTGAAGTCTTTGGCAGTCCAGTTGCTTGGTCCACCGTCGGTTGTTGGGTAGATCCAGCTATCGAATTCAGATTCCTCCACGTCGTCTTCAATAGAATTTACTCCCGGGTTGGTGATGAACATAAGAGGTCTTCCAATCCTTGCCTTACGAACAGCCCTCCGAGCTTCTGCAGTGAAGCCCAAACCAAACTTGTCAGTCTTTGGAGTGAAATCAGGAAGTCGGCCCCAGTTTGCACACTCACCCTTCTCAACCACAGCCCGGGCATCCTTCAAGGAAGCCATCTTCAAAGGAAAATCTTTTACAGTCACAGTCTCTGCTGATTCCAGTGTCTGAGGCACCTCTTCAAAGTGTTGAAAGGGGGTTTCAATGAACTCCCCATCCATCTCTACGTACCGGAACGAGTTGAGGTGGCTGACCATATATTCTTCTTCCCCTTGAACTGTAACAATCTTCCCTCTGACCGGGTACTTCAGCTTCTGATGTAGTGTGAAGGTCACAGCTTCAGCCTTGTGGATCCATGGACGACCCAGCAAACAAGAGTAGGATGGTCGGATGTCCATCACATAGAAAGTAGAATCAAAAACTTGAGAACCAACCCTGATTGGAATGTCAACTTCCCCATGTACCATCCTTTTCGAACCGTCAAAGGCCCGAACCACAATGTTACTAGGCTTGAGCTCCAAACCCTCACAATCCAACATGTCTAGGGCCTTCTTGGGTAATACGTTCAATGAAGAACCGGTGTCTACCAACACATGGGCAAGAGTAGTGCCCCTGCATTCAATGGAGACATGCAGGGCGTCGTTATGGTTCTTTCCTTTGGCAGTCAGATCGGCGTCAGAGAAGCCCAACCCATTATCGGCAGTCAAGTTGGCCACATAATCGGTAAATTGATCAGCAGACGTTTCTTGTGGCACGTGGGCCGTCTTCAGGAAGGAAATCAGGGCCTTGGCATGGGCCTCTGAACACAACAACAGTGATAGCATAGAAATTTTTGATGGGGTGTGCCCCAGCTGCTCAACTACGTTGAAATCACTCTTCTTAATGTTCTTGAGAATCTCTTCCATCTCTTGCTGGGAAGCTTCCACATTGGTTGTCTTTGGTGCCTCTGTCAGGGCAGGCAAATCAGTAGCAATCCCTTTGCCTCGAGCGTCAGATGACTCGGCAGCAGGGGTAGAAACAGGGACTTGGTCAGGAAGGGGAGCAGGCACACTTGCAGGTGTGATGATAAGAGGTCTCTGAATAGCTGGTGGTGCAATATCAGGTGCGAAAAGCCTACCACTGCGAGTAACTTTGGCAGGCCCGGTGATGTTACTGACGCCGGTACTAGTATCGAACTCTTGTTTAATTCCAAGCACATAAATATCTGCCCCATAGTGCCAAGGGACAGCTTTGTCAGATGTATAAGGGAGGGGCCCCGGAACAGTAATAATGATAGGAGCAACTTTCTGAGTAGACATGATTTTGACAGGCTTCTTTGAGGGAGCCTTAGGAGGGTTGTTGAAAATAGTGACAATGGACACTTCTTCAGTAGGGACAGCAGGAACAACAATCTTCTCGAACAAGATCTCTTTGTTATCCATCAGGTTTTGGACACCTGACTTCAACAAAGAACAACCAGCAGGTGAAACAGAACATAGAAGGCAACCTTTACTACATCCCAGAAATAAACCGGCCAGCAACAGGTTCCTTTTGACAGTTAGCAACGGAGTAACAATATCTTCCACAGAGGCCACATACAGGTCTTCTTCCACAGCATTCACTCCATGCTGGGGCATGGGAGCAGTCACAACATTGGGCCTTTCGGGCGCCTCGAACTGTATTTCCTTGGCATCAATAAGGTCCTGAACCTTATTCCTCAGAGTCCAGCAATCATCCATAGTATGCCCCAGGCTATCAGAGTGATAAGCGCAACGGGCGTTGGGGTTGTACTTTGGAGAAGCTGTGTTCACTATCTTCGGAGCTTCTTTGACAGTTACCAGATTGGTTTGCGGCAAAATTTGAGACAGGGTCATGCTAAGTCGAGTGTACTGCCTTTTGGGTCTCTCACCCCTTGGTTGGTTATACTGTTGAGGAGCAGCAGCAGGCTTTGAAATTACCAACGCATTGACAGCTTGGCAGCGTTCCGGTTTGTTCTGTCTCCTTGGACCATAAACAGCACTGGCTTCCTTCTTGAAGGGCTTCTTTTCAGTACTCGAGGAGGCACCTTTCTGTATCTTCCCCGACTTGATACCGGCTTCTACTCGCTCGCCAGTCAGAATTAATTCAGTAAACCCTGCGGAAGAGCTACCGATCAGATGGTTAAAGAAAGGACCAGACAAGGTCCCCAGGAACATATCAACAAGTTCTCTATCAGAAAGAGGTGGCTGCACTCTTCCGGCCAGATCACGCCATTTCTGGGTGTATTCCTTGAATCCTTCACCTGAGGCTATCCCCATACTCTGTAGCTGAGTACGGGTTGGCGCCAAGTCAGAGTTATACTGATATTGGTGATAAAAAGCAGCTGCCAGATCCTCCCAACTATGTATCTCTGACCTTTCCAGCTTGTAAAACCAGTCTAGCTGAGTGCCAGACAGGTTATCTTGAAAGAAGTGCACCCAAAGATTTCTGTCGGAAGTGTGAGGTTGGATTCTTCGGACATACGACCTTAGGTGCATTTTTAGGCAAGACAGCCCGTCATATCTTGCAAAGATTGGCACTTTGAACTTCGGGGGGATCACAATTCCAGCAATTAATCCCAAATCTTCGAAATCTAAGCCGGGAACTCTCTGCAGCTCCATAGCTGCCAACCTGTCTTCCAAGCTCTTGTACTTATCATCGGCCGGTGGGTATTGTTGCTCTGAGTAGTCTTCGTCTTCTTCAGCCTCTTCTTCTTCAGCTTCGGATTCGGAAGGTACCGCAACCCCTTTTCCTTTACTGGTTCCCTCTTCAGATGTAGGGGGAAATTCAAGAACTCTTCTGGCTTCACCCTCAAACCTTCTTCCCAGGGTAGCCACCCCGACTCTTTTCTTCTTCTTGTTCACTTGCTCTTTGTTCCCAAGTAGGGCTTTTAGATCCTCCTGACCCTTTGCCAAGGTCATCAGGAGATGTTGAAACTGTGAGTTTTGAGACTGCAAATCCTTGACGATCTGTTCGAGATCTATCTTACTGAAATAAACAGCAGAAAGATAAAGAAACCTGGTGTGGAGACCTGCTTATGCGCATGATGAATGATATGTTTGTTTATGCAATGCATTCAAGGATTTAGAAAATTCAAAATTGTTGCAAACAAAAAGAACACACGTCATATTAATAAGAAGAAATTTTGTCAGTACATAAATGCCCCATGGGTCAAATATTACAAAAAACTTCTCAAGGTAAAAAGACGTTGCGCATCCTCTTTGGTACGATGTAGGTGTTGAGGGTCTCTTCCTCATGGAGTCGGCAGGTAAGCTCCAAAACCTTCTTCTCACTGGCGTAGAAGCTGGCTTCAAAAGTATTTTGTTCCTCCTTGAGTTGGATCCAACTCTTCTGCATCTCCTCCCATGATGTTGTCATGTCAGGATATAGGATGGTGTAGGGAACCTCTCCTTCCTTAACAGGCTCTTTAATCACAGGGAGAACATGAGGGTAAGGCATCATTAGACTCTGGGATCGGGTTCGTACCCACTTGAGATAAGGCTCAAGAGGGATGGAGTTCTTGTGCCCCAGTGGCTTGCTGTCTACCTTGTTAGGCATCCTCCAAGCTCTGATGAATCTTTGGCGAAGTCCTTGCGCATCGTTGTCGAAGTCAAAAACTAGGTCAGGAATCAGCATGTCATGAGGGCCATCCCTCCGTGCATATCCAAATTGTCTCAAAGCTAGACAAGGGTTGTAGGTAATGCCTCCTCTAATGCCAAGCAATGGAACATTAGGGAACTCTCCACAACGATCGACGATGATGACATTTTCTCTGGACCGAGAACACCAATGTACATCAGAGTGAGTGAGGGTCATCAACCGTTGTGACCACCTAAAGCCTTGGTCATTCTTCAAGACAGATTGTGGAAGGTGCGAAATAAACCACCTTGCAAGGAGAGGAGTACAGCACATGAGAACACCCCTCTTTCTCATTATTCGTGTGTAAAATGAGTGAAGGATGTCCCCAAGCAATGTTGGTATGGGATTCCTGGATAAGAAGATCTTGACGGCGTTGACATCTATAAGCTGGTCAGGATTTGGGAACAGGACCAACCCATAAATGAGGAGTGCCACAATTTCTTCAAAGGCTTGTAGATCCAATGAATTCCAACATTCTTGTGCCTTCTCAAACAAGAATTTTGCCAAGAAGCCTTTGACACCGCTTCTAGTTTCCCAATGCCCCTTGATGTCAGATGGTTGCAAGTGTAGGTCTTGAGCAACATCTTCAGGCTTTGGTTCTTTTTCCGTACCGTTGTAGGGTAGTTGATTAAGAATAGGAATTCTCAGGAGTTGAGAAAATTCCTCCAAAGTGGGCACCAATTGATAGTCGGGGAATGTGAAACAGTGGTGAAGGGGATCAAAGAACTGGAAAAACACCTTTACCATGTCCTCTTCAATGCTGGTGTTGACTAGGCTGAGCAGTCTACCATGTCTTTCACTGAAAGGAGAGCTTTCCGGAATTCTGGATGTGAGCTCTTTAAGTTGAGGAGGGATTCTCACAAGGTTGACTTGGATAGTTTTCCTGCGAAGAATTTCCATGACCTACAAAACAAGAACAAAGATGAAGATCCAAACCCTTGAAATGGTTAGTGAATGCATATGATACTTTATGATGTTCATGATGTATGCACAAACATATGTACAAGCAAATCACACAAAACCCTAGTTTCAGGCTTGCATGGGTTTCATAGGTAAGTACCCTCTTGAGTGAAGTTGGCTTAAAAACCTGTCCTATAAATAGTAACCGGGTTCTAAGGAGCTCAATATCACTGGATTGTTTTCCATGTTCATTGTTTTGGTTTAGCCACTTAACTAGCGACCAAAATATTCCAAGAAAACAACCCTCAATGAGTGTAGTATCGAGTATCTACCAACTTCGGACTGCACCAAAGCCGGTCATCTCACTACCCCTAATAAAAGGCCAAGATGGTCAAGTAAGGTTCTAGGTCATTAGTGCTTAGTGACATCACTCAGCGGCCCCGTACTCTCCTTGATTGAACACAAGGGTTACCGGTACTCACAAATATGTCGCACTAATATAGCTATTGCTTCAACCGTGTCGGTATACCCCACACAGTTTCCACAACGTATTGCTATCTATGAATGTTTCCCCAAATCCGGGTGTAGGACTTCAAGCCCAAACAAGAGAACCAAGATGTAAAGCAATCAAAGCAAACAATTAGTCATGCAAAGGTGATCTAAGCCCTAAGGTTACTCCACTTTTAATAATTTCCCCAGCAGAGTCGCCAGTTCTGTGATACGGTGGGAGAACTGACTTGGGTTTTGCGTTTGTTTTCGCAAATGTTTCGGTTGAGCAAGAGTCGCCACCGACTTTTTATTTTATCCTAAGGAAAGGTTAAAAAGCACAGCAAAAACCTTTGAGATGTTTTCTTGGGTTTGGGGAGTAGATTATAGAAAGGGAAGGTATTAGCACCCTTTCTATCCATGGTTATCCATGGGCTCTTAGTTACTTGCTTAGATCACTTGCCTTGCATTTTCAATTGTTTGAAATGGTGCTTTGTGTGTGGGTTTGAAAATGTTTTGAAAAGAGGCCATTGTTGTGGCAACCTTTGTAATGATCCATGTTTGAATGTATACAAAGGTGTGTATCTTTTGAAAAGTTTTCAATGTTTTTGAAAGTTGTTTTGAAAGTGTTTTGATTTTTAAAAGTAGGCAAGTGTGTTTTGCAAGATTGGTCAAGTAACCAAGAGCTATCTACCCTAAATTTCTCAAAGATCTTTCCTATGTTTTAACCCTTTTAACAGTATTGTTCCACCATTGCATTTGGTGGATAATCTTGTGTTAGGATGTTAACGGGACGGGCGCGGGTCATTGTTTAGACCATGAATGCAATAGTGCCAAGTGTCTTTGGCAAATTTTCCTTTAAGGGACTTGATCATTTTTAGGCAACTTTCGAAAGCGTCATCGAGGGACTATGATCATTTGAATTGCTTTGTTTTGCCAAAGACACCCAACATGCAACATGGCCCATTATTGAAGGAAACAAGTGGAGTAACCCTAGGGGTGCAAGTGTGATTGGTGTTGTCCATTTTCATGCTTTGTTGTCTTTGAATTAGGTCAAGCTATTCGTTATTTTTTATTCGCATACAAACCCTAAGTCTATCATGGTATAATTAGAAAGCTTTAAAATGCGGAATTTAAAGTCCTAAATTATTACAACATAATTATGGGGATGGGGGTACAAATGTTCAAATGGGGATATTTAGCAAGAAATTTAAATCTAAACTATTATAATCCAAATTGAATATACAAGTTATTTTAATTGTACAATAATTAAATAAATACAATAAATATGCAAAATGCACAAAATGGTTTTATATGTATGTAAAAAGTATTTTTCATGTGACAAATAAACAAAAATAAAAAAAAAGTTAATTTTTGGGTATTTTCATGGTTTAGGGCAAAACCCTAATTTTCTAAATAAAAAGTATTTATTATTTATTATATACAATATTTATTAATTATATACAAAAAAAACAAATAAAAGAGAAGTATATTATGAAAAAGTAATTTTTGAGGTCAAGTATTAATAAAAATAAAAATGTATTATTTTTTGTATTTTATCCTAAATATTCTAATAAATATAAGTATTTATATTATGTATTAAATATATTAAATATATACAAAAAATAAAATATTTATTATTTATATAAAAAAGTATATTTTAAGGAAATGTTTTCAAAAAATAAAATAAAATAAAAACTGAAAATAAATGTATTTGTATTATTTTTTAGTATTTTAAATAAAAAAGTAATATGTTTACTTATATGTACAAGTTTAATAAAGCAAATAAATTCACAATAAATGCAAAAATGTATAGAAAAATATTTTTAATATTTTTTATGTTTTGACAAAAAAATAATAAGTCAGGAGAAAAAATAAAAAGTCAAAAATGATTAAAAAAATCACACAATGGGCCAAGGGGATGTAAGTGAAAAATGAGTGTGCAAACAGAAAAATGAAACAGGCCCAGCCCAAAGGCAAGCTTCTTCAACCTCCAGCCATTTCTGTCTCAAAAACGCGCGCTTCTCATGCTTGTTCAAACATCCTGATTCTTTGATTTTTAGCACAAACTTATAACATAAAAAATGTAGAGCATCAAACCACGAATTCATACATATAAAGAACTTGATCTAACTCTCAGAAATGAGAGAGAATTTCTCCTCCCCCAATTCTTGACCTAACTTTTTTTCAATGTCCAGGTTCAAAATTCTCTCAGTACACACAACATAAATGAAAAGTAATGATATGGGTAGATTCAGGGCCATGAGTAGGACATAACTTCTTCACAAACCTAAGCCTAGATATGCTTGGATAGAGAGATAGAAGTTCAAACTCTTACCTGTTTAGCTTGAATCGTGTACAACAATGGAGGTACTTCTAATGCAGTGTGAGGACTTGTACAGCTTGCTTGAGGTCCAAGGATGCTCCTCAAATGCTTGGTGTGCCTTGAATCTTACTGTATCAAGCTACAGAAGTCATCCTGCAAGAGAGAAAAGTGAAAATGGCACACTTGGCTATGGCTGTTACAGCTTGTATCTAAGGCTTGGGATAGTTTGTATGGATGATGTAGGATGTGTTTGAACTGGTTTGGATGAAAACGCACGAGGGAAATGAACTGGCCAAGTCAAAATGCAGAATGTCCTATTTCTTGCAGAAAAATGGTGTTTCTGTGAATGAGGGAGTTTTAGGGATGGTTTGGTCGTGCTTCAGGTTAGTTAGGGAGTATGAAATGTGTGGACAAAGTTTGTTTTGGCTCTTGCTTGCAGGAATTGAATGTTGGACCAGTTTTGCCAAGTTTCTTCTTTGATAAGTAAGAAAATGTGTATTGACCATGCCGGCCTGTACTACCCTCAATCTATGCTGCATAAATCACTCTTGATCAGTGGAATTTTTTCATGAATCTTGTGCCCAAAGATCTGCTTTGTACTTCTTAGATTGTGAACTTGACATAAAGCACTTCTTTTCAAAAATGGCTAAAATGCTTTTTCCATTTTAAGACTAATCCTTTGTGTAATGACTTAATGATCAAGATAATGCAAGGAAACAAAGGTTTTGCATTAAATTATTGAGTAAGAATGGGATTAGAGGCCTGTAATCTAGCTTGTGCAATCTGACTTGAAAAATGCAAAGTGTTATGAACATGAAATTGGCCATGAACAAAGTGACTTTTGCCCATCTTCACAAATTCGATTCTCCCTAACCACAAGGGTGTTTGATGAGTTATTGGACAATTTGGAAAGCTTGGAATGTGTACTACAATCCATCTTTGTATTTCAAGTTGAAATTCCAAGTGGAAGCATGTGAAAAGTGGTCATGAAGTTGGGCAAAAATCCTGCCTAAAATAGGTCAAAAAAATTTCTAAGTTAAGAATGTTTTGCACCCCTATTCCAAAAATAATAACTTGAGCTACAAGCTTCTTTTGAGGAAACTTTGTGAATAAAAGTTGTAGATTTTGCAATGTACTATAACTTTCATGTTTTGAGTTTTGTTTGAATCCAAATGTATCTTGATGAAAAGATGGGACAAAGTTAGGAAAAAAATTAGGAAATTTCATAACTTAGAAAATTTCTAAGTTATGAAATTTCTTCATTTCAAACCCTAATTTGTAATTTTTGGTTTCTTGATGAACAAGTTTCATAATTTGACATGTTTTGATGAAAAATGAATCTTGACACTTGATTTTGACCAAAAAGTCAAAGTTTGACTTTTTAGTATACAGTCAAATTTGGATCAGTTGATTGGAAAATTCATCTGTCAATCCTGAGCATTTGGGATCTTTTGAACTTGTTGAATATGTCAAGACCATGTCATTGAGTCCTTGAGTCCATATGTGAGCTTGGTTTGCCATTGGCTAGGCCAAACAGTCAAAAATTGCCTTTGTGCAGTCAAAACCCTAAAAATGACCATTTTGCCCTTTTGGTGATCTGATCAAATTTCTTATGGAATTGTGATCCAAACTTGATCAAATGGTCCATATGAGTTCATAATGTTGATGTGGGTCAAAAATCATGAGGTTTGACTGTCAATTGACCACAGTTGACTTTTTCCCCAATACAGTTGATTTCTAGGTCAACTGTCCAATTGACTGGGCAAAGATTGGAATCAAGGCTTGAAACTTGGTATGGATAAACTTGTGAGTCCAACATGAAGCATGAAAGTCATTTTGGGCATTTTAGGTCAAAACATCTTTGTGCAAACTCAAACCCTAATTTGGGTCAACAGTGCAAGGAGGAGTCTTGGGCAGAGCAAACCCTAACTTGATCTTGAGCTCCAAGGGTCTTGTGGTGAGAAAATATTGATGAAATGGGAGGACAAATTTTGGGGTACAACAGAGGCCATCCCCATACTTTGTAGCTGAGTACGGGTTGGCGCCAAGTCAGTGTTATATTGATACTGGCGATAAAAGGCGGCTGCCAAGTCTTCCCAGTTATGCACTTCTTACCTCTCAAGCTGGTAAAACCAGTCTAGCTGTGTACCGGACAAGCTGTCCTGAAAGAAGTGTACCCAAAGATTTCTGTCGGATGTATGAGGTTGAATTCTTCTGACATATGACCTCAGGTGCATCTTCGGGCAAGACAGCCCGTCATATTTTGCAAAAATTGGCACCTTAAACTTTGGAGGGATCACAATCCCAGCAATCAATCCCAATTCTTCAAAATCTAACCCAGGAACCCTTTGCAGCTCCATAACTGCCAGTCTATCCTCCAGGGTTTTTTATTTGTCGTCCGCTGGTGGGTATTGCTGCTCTGAGTAGTCTTCATCTTCCTCAACCTCCTCCTCTTCAGCCTCGGACTCAGAAGGTAATGCAACTCCTTTTCCTTTACCGGTTCCCTCATCAGATGTGGAGGGAAATTCAAGAACTCTCCTAGCTTCATTCTCAAATCTTCTTCCTAGCGTAGCTACCCCAACTCTTTTCTTCTTCTTTTTTTCCTTTTTCTTGCTCTTTATTCCCTAACAGTGCTTTAAGATCCTCCTGACCCTTGGCCAAGGTCATAAGGAGCTGTTGAAACTGCGAGTTTTGTGACTGCAGATCTTTGACCGTCTGTTCGAGATCCATCTTACTGAAATAAACAGCAGAAAGATAAGGAAACCTGGTGTGAAGACCTGCTTATGCATATGATGAATGATATGTTTATTCATGAAATGCATTCAAGGATTTAGAAATTCAAAATTGTTGCAGACAAAAAGAATACATGTCATATTAATAAGAAGAAATTTTGTCAGTACATAAATGCCCCATGGGCCAAATATTACAAAAACTTCTCAAGGTAAAAAGACGTTGTGCATCCTCTTTGGTGCGATGTAAGTGTTGAGGTTCTCCTCCTCGTGAAGTCGGTGGGTAAGCTCCAAAACCTTCTTCTCACTGGCGTAGAAGCTGGCTTCAAAAGTATTCCGTTCCTCCTTGAGCTGGATCCAACTCTTCTACATTTCCTCCCATGATGTTGGCATGTCAGGATGTAGGATGGTGTAGGGAACCTCTCCTTCCTTAACAGGCTCTTTAATCAAAGGGAGAATATGAGGGTAAGGCATCATAAGACTCTGGGCTCGGGTCCTTACCCACTTGAGATAAGGCTCAAGAGGGATGGAGTTCTTGTGCCCCAGTGTCTTGCTATCTACCTTGTTAGGCATCCTCCAAGCTGTGATGAATCTTTGGCGAAGTCCTTGCGCATCGTTGTCGAAGTCAAAAACTAGGTCAGGAATCAGCATGTCATGAGAGCCATCCCTCAGTGCATATCCAAATTGTCTCAAAGCTAGACAAGGGTTGTAGGTAATGCCTCCTCTAATGCCAAGTATTGGAACATTAGGGAACTCACCACAACGATCGATGATGATGACATTTTCTCTGGACCGAGAACACCAATGTACATCAGAGTGTGTGAGGGTCATCAACCGTTGTGACCACCTTAAGCCTTGCTCATTCTTCAAAACAGATTGTGGAAGGTGAGAAATAAACCACCTAGCAAGGAGAGGAGTACAACACATGAGAACACCTCTCTTTCTCATTGTTCGTGTGTAAAATGAGTGGAGGATGTCCCCAAGCAATGTAGTTATGGGATTCCTGGATAGGAAAATCTTGACAGCATTGACATCTATGAGTTGGTCAGGATTTGGGAACAAGACCAACCCATAAATAAGGAGTGCCACAATCTCTTCAAAGGCTTATAGATCCAAGGAGTTCCAACACTCTTGTGCCTTCTCAAACAAGAATTTTGCCAAGAAGCCTTTGAAACCACTTCTGGTCTCCCAATGCCCCTTGATGTCAGATGGTTGCAAGTGTAGTGCTTGAGCAACATCTTCAGGCTTTGGTTCTTTTTCCGTACCGTTGTAGGGTAGTTGATTAAGAATAGGATTTCTCAGGAGTTGAGAAAATTCCTCCAAAGTGGGCACCAATTGGTAGTCGGGGAATGTGAAACAATGGTGAAGGGGGTCAAAGAACTGGAACAACACTTTCACCATGTCTTCTTCAATACTGGTGTTGACTAGGCTGAGCAGTCTACCATGTCTTTCACTGAAGAGAGAGCTTTCTGGAATTCTAGATGTAAGCTCCTTGAGTTGAGGAGGGATTCTCACAAGGTTGACTTGG
Organism: Vicia faba; assembly: GCA_948472305.1. Classification (NCBI taxonomy): domain Eukaryota; kingdom Viridiplantae; phylum Streptophyta; class Magnoliopsida; order Fabales; family Fabaceae; genus Vicia; species Vicia faba. Next base: position 936,971,505 of record OX451736.1, read on the forward strand.
ATAGTTTTCTTGCGAATTTCCATGACCTACAAAACAAGAACAAAGATGAAGATCCAAACCCTTGAAATGGTTAGTGGATGCATATGATGCTTTATGATGTTCATGATGTATGCACAGACATATGTACAAACAAGTCACACAAAACCCTAGTTTTAGGCTTGCATGGGGTTTCATAGGAAAGTACCCTCTTGAGTGAAGTTGGCTTAAAAATCTGTCCTATAAATAGTAACCGGTTTCTAAGGAGCTCAATATCATTGAATTGTTTTCTATGTTCATTGTTTTGGTTTAGCCACTTAACTAGCGACCAAAATATTCCAAGAAAACAACCCTCAATGAGTGTAGTATCGAGTATCTACCAACTTTGGACTGTACCAAAGTCGGTCATCTCACTACCCCTAATAAAAGGCCAAGATGGTCAAGTAAGGTTCTAGGTCATTAGTGCTTAGTGACATCACTCAGCGGCCCTGTACTCTGTTAGAACAAAGTTTGAATCTACTACCCTAAGTTTAAGTTTTGATGATAACAAAATGCTAAGATATATTAATTGTATGATTCATGTAAGACACATATGCTATCTAAAAATTACATTCTGTTTTACAGAAACTCTGATGGATATCAGCAAGAGAACATCATCATCAGCATCAGAAGATAAGATATCAACATCAGCATCAGAAGATGTTATATCAGATGCCAGAATCAGAAGATCAACTTGTGCTTACGCTGAAGCGTGATGAACATATCTGCGCGTAACAATCTGAACTCTGATCAAGACAACAGTTCATCAGCACCTAAGCAGCGTCAGAATGAGCCAAAGCCAGAACAAGCTTAAGTAGCAACGGTACTGTGCATTCAAGATGCTTTATTACCAACGGCATCATTCCAGACAAGATCTGCTTAATAAGGAAAGAATGCTATTGGCATTGAAACGGAATTACTACTCCAACGTACCTTATTTCCAATGCTATATAAACAAGTCAATGAAGATTGAATTGGCTAATGCTCTACAACCTTCTACACGCCTAAAGCTATTCATCATCTTCCTCACTCTCAGTTTGCTAAAAGCTCTCAAAGTCTTTATTCAATTACTTTAGCACTCTAGCTCTCATAAGCTCAAATTGTGTAGTATCACAGTTGTGATAAACAGTTTTTGTAGAAAACATTCACACACCTAGATTTCAATTCTTTGTAAGAAAGTATTTCCTTGAGAAACTGGTTTGTGGTTTGACTCAAGAAGGCTTTAGCAGTTGTTAAAGCAGTTGTAATATTCAGTTGAATATAGTGGATTAAGACCTCGTTGGAGAGAGGCGAAATCACCTTGACGGGTGGACTGGAGTAGTTTGAGATCAAACGAACCAGGATATAAATACTATTTTGACTGCAATTGATTTCCAGTTTTTACAATTCAACCCCCCTTCTTGTGTTTTTCACTTCTTCAATTGGCATCAGAGCGCCTGGTTCTGAGCTAAAACACTTAACCGTGTCAGTACAAGATCTAGCGTCAGAAAAACACAATGGCAGGAACTTATCAACACACCAGCAATGACAACAATGAAGACAGAGACAGATTCAGCGGAAAACCTCCAGTCTTTGATGGAGAAAATTTTGATTATTAGAAAGACAGAATTGAAAGCTTCTTTCTGGCACATGATGCTGATCTGTGGGACATGGTGACAGATGGATACACGCAACCAGTGAATGCAAGCGGTCAGAAGATTGACAGGAAAGCAATGTCTGACCAACAAAAGCGTGACTTCAAAAATCACCACAAGGCCAGAACCATCATTCTCAACGCCATCTCTTACGCTGAATATGAAAAGATCTCTAACAGAGACACAGCAAAGAACATGTTTGACTCACTCAGAATGACGCATGAAGGCAACATTCAGGTCAAAGAAACTAAAGCTCTTGCGCTCATTCAGAAGTATGAGGCATTCAAAATGGAAGAAAGTGAATCCATTGAAACAATGTTCTCAAGATTCCAAATTCTGGTGGCTGGTCTCAAGGTTATGGACAAAGGATACTCTACTGCTGATCACGTCAAGAAGATCATCAAAAGCTTACCAAAGCAGTGGAGGCCAATGGTTACAGCTCTGAAGCTAGCTAAAGATCTCAACAAAATTTCTCTGGAGGAACTTATCAGCTCCCTCAGAAGTCACGAGATAGAGCTGGAAGTTGATGAACCTCAGAAGCAAGGTAAGCCTTTAGCATTAAAATCTAACAAAAAATATGAGTCTAAAGTTTTGCAGGCAGTTGAAGAAACATCTGATGGATCCTCATCAGAAGAAGACGAACTTTCTCTCCTCTCCAGAAGAGTGAACCAACTGTGGAAGCAGAGGCAAAGGAAGTTCAGGAATCCCAGAAGATCTGATCAGAATGAGTCTTCTTCCAGATACAGAAGGACAGAGTCTTCCTCTGGATACAGAAGATCTGAAGGCTCCTCAGGAAGCAGAAAGCCAAACACCAAGGACATCATCTGCTATGAATGCAATGAGCAAGGACACTACAAGAGTGACTGCCCAAAGCTTCAGAGGGAAAAGCCCAAAAAGAAGTTTGGAAGAGAAAAGAAGAAAAGTCTCATGGCTACATGGGATGACTCTGACTCGTCTGAAGCTGACTCAGAATCAGATGATGAGAGAGCAAACATAGCTCTCATGGCCAACATTTCAGAAGACAGTGAAGCTTTTGAATCAGACTCAGAATCAGACACCGAAGAGGTATTTCCTGACTTTGCAATTAATTTTACTAAGCCTGAACTTGCTGAAAGCCTCAACGAAATTCTGGAAAGGTACCAGCAGATTAGAGTTAAATTCAGAAACCTAAAAAGGAATCTTGAATCTGACTCTGATAAGACTGAGAGTCTTAAATTGGAAAATTCTGAGCTGAGAAATAAAATTTCAAAATTAGAAAATGTTTTACAAAACTCTCAGAAGGAACCAATTTCTGAAACTCCCAGTAGCGCTGATGAGATCATCAAGGAGTATGATCATAGTTTCCAGAAGTTCCTTGCTAAAAGCATAGATAGAAGCAAAATGGCTTCAGTGATCTATGGAGTTAGCAGAAACGGTAGAAAGGGAATAGGATACCAAGGTAAGGTTCCTACACCAAAGAATGCCATGGATTTAACCATTAAACACACTCCTCTGAACTCACATTTTGTGTATGGTCACACACATGATATTAAATACACTAGCAGTAAGTATTCTGTGAAACCAAAATTCAACCAGAGTTTTGGTAAATCTAACAAATCAGGACCCAAGAAAATCTGGGTACCTAAGGATAAAATAATACATGTTGCAGATATCTTTAGCAGCAAATCAGAAACACCAGTCATGGTACCTGGACTCTGGCTGCTCGCGACACATGACGAGAAGAAGGCATATGTTCCAAAGCCTGGAACTTAAGCCTGGAGGCCACGTTGGCTTTGGAGGCAATCAGAGGGGAAAGATCATTGGCTCTGGAACTGTAGGTAATGGAAATCTTCCCTCTATAAATAATGTTCTGCTAGTAGATGGATTAATGCATAATCTGTTATCCATAAGTCAATTAAGTGATAACGGTTATGATATAATCTTTAATCAAAAATCATGTAAAGCTGTTAGTCATAAAGATGGGACTATCCTATTTAATGGAAAGAGGAAAAACAACATTTACAAAATCAAACTTTCTGAACTGAAAAGTCAGAATGTAAAGTGTCTTCTGTCTATTAACAACGAGCAGTGGATCTGGCACAGAAGATTGGGGCATGTTAGTATGAGAAGAATATCTCAGATTAACAAACTCAATCTGGTCAGAGGACTTCCTAATTTGAAGATCAATTCAGATGCTCTGTGTGAAGCATGTCAGAAAGGCAAGTTTGCAAAACCTTCTTTCAAATCTAAAAATGTTGTTTCTACCTCTAAGTCATTAGAACTTCTGCACATTAACTTATTTGGACCAGTTAAAACTGCTTCAGTCAGTGGCAAGAAGTATGGGTTAGTAATCGTAGATGACTATAGCAGATGGACATGGGTAAAGTTCTTAAGACACAAGGACGAGTCACACTCTGTGTTTGTTACCTTCTGTAACCAAGTTCGGAATGAAAAGGATCTTAGAATCGTTAAAGTCAGAAGTGATCATGGTGGAGAGTTTGAAAACAAAGATTTTGAGTCTTTTTTTAATGACAGAGGCATTCTGCATGATTTCTCTTGTCCTAGAACTCCCCAACAAAATGGAGTTGTAGAACGAAAGAACAGAACATTGCAAGAAATGGCCAGAACCATGATCAATGAGACAAACGTTGCTAAGATCTTCTGGGCAGAAGCAATAAACACAGCGTGCTACATTCAGAATAGAATCTCAATAAGACCTATTCTGGAAAAGACTCCATATGAATTGTGGAAGAACAGAAAGCCCAACATTTCATATGTTCATCCATTTGGATGTACTTGTTTTATGTTAAATACAAAAAATTATTTGAACAAGTTTGACTCTAAAGCACAGAAGTGTACTATGTTAGGATACTCTGAAAGCTCAAGAGGGTACAGAGTATACAATACAAAAACACAGATTGTGGAAGAATCAATCAGTGTTCATTTTGATGATAAGCTTGACTCTGAAAAGTCAAAGAAGAATGAAGTTTTTGCAGGTATGGAAGTCGAATTTACAGGTTCTGAAGACAAGTCATCAGAAGCTCTCAACAAAGACACTCCTTCAACATCTGAAAGGAGCACTGCTAGCAATCCTACAACAGCTACTGATCAACCTCAGAAGAGACTACCCAGAAGCAACTTGGATCACCCAGAAGAAACTATCTTAGGAAGAAAGGAAGATCCAATCAGAACAAGAGCCAGCTTCAGAAACTCTGAAGAATCCCTCATGGGACTTGTGCCTCTGATTGAACCTTCTTCTATTGATGAAGCACTTCTGGACAACGACTGGATTCTAGCAATGCAAGAAGAGCTGAATCAATTCACCAGAAATGACGTATGGGATCTTGTTCCCAGACCAAAAGGATTCAACGTCATTGGAACAAGATGGGTGTTCAGAAACAAGCTGAATGAACAAGGTGAAGTTATCAGAAACAAAGCACGACTGGTAGCACAAGGTTATAGTCAGCAAGAGGGGATAGACTATACAGAAACCTTTGCTCCAGTCTCCAGGTTAGAATCTATCAGACTTTTAATTTCATTTGCTGTTAATAAAGGCATCACTCTGTATCAGATGGATGTCAAGAGTTCATTCTTAAATGGTTATATAGAAGAAGAGGTTTATGTGCACCAACCCCCTGGTTTTGAAAGTACAAAACATCCAGAACATGTTTTCAAACTAAAGAAGTCACTATATGGTCTAAAATAAGCTCCTAGAGCTTGGTATGAAAGACTAAGTAACTTTATGTTAGAAAATGAATTCACCAGAGGGAAGGTGGACACTACCTTATTCTGCAAGTCAGTTAAGAATGACATCTTAGTCTGTCAAATTTACGTAGATGATATTATTTTTGGATCTACTAATCCTTCTATTGGAAGAAAATTTGCTAAGTGTATGCAGGAAGAATTTGAGATGAGCCTCATGGGAGAACTGAAATTCTTTCTGGGAATTCAGATCAATCAAAACCCAGAGGGAACTTACATTCACTAGAGAAAATATGTCAGAGAACTTCTGAAGAAATTTGACCTCTCAGAATGTAAGCCATCAAAGATTCCAATGCATCCCACGTGCATTCTGGAAAGAGAAGAGGTAAGCAAAAAGGTAGAACAGAAGGTCTACAGAGGTATGATTGGCTCTCTCCTTTATCTGACGGCTTCAAGGCCTAATATCTTATTCAGCGTATGTATTTGTGCTAGATTCCAATCAGATCCTAGAGAATCTCACTTAACAGCTGTTAAGCGAATTTTCAAGTATCTGAAAGGTACTACTAATCTGGGTCTATTTTATAGAAAATCTGGTGATTACAGCTTAGTAGGCTACTGCGATGCTGACTTTGCTGGAGACAGAGTAGAGCGTAAAAGTACTTCTGGAAGCTGCCAGTTTCTGGGAGAAAATCTGATATCTTGGTCCAGCAAAAGGCAAACCACAATTGCGCTATCAACAGCAGAAGCTGAGTACATAGCAGCAACAGGTTGTAGCACACAAATGCTCTGGATGAAAAGTCAACTTGAAGACTTCCAGATTTTTGAGAGTAACATCCCTATACTCTGTGACAATACTTCTGCCATTTGCTTAAGTAAAAATCCTATTTTGCATTCTAGGGCTAAGCATATAGAAATAAAACATCACTTCATTAGGGACTATATTCAGAAAGGAATTTTGAACTTAAAATTTATTGATACAGACCATCAATGGGCTGATATCTTCACTAAACCTCTTTCTGAAGATAGGTTCAATTTCATTATGAAACATCTCAGCATGAAACTCTGCCCAGAGTGAAAATGTTTTAATTTTATATATTAACCTTCAGAATGTGTTTTCCTTTTTACTGTGAACTTCTGATCAATCTCCTTTCAAAAAGATAGACATGCAGATTGTATCAGATTCTATTCTTAAAGATCTGAGTGTTTCAGCTCAAGGATAGACGTGCTGCTCACTAAATCAAACAAGTGTCATCCAATCATCAGCAAATCTCTGAAGCAGAACATGCGTGCACGCTTCTGAGAAGGAAAAATGCTGATTGGGTGCATTGAGACACATGTCTGGTAACCGTTTCAAGTATCTTTCTCAAATCCCCCAAAATCAGCAAGCATTAAATGCACGTAATCATGTTTTAAAATGTAATCATGAATTAATTCTCTTTCTTAAAACCGTTTACATTTTCAAAAATCATTTTGAAATCTATTTAAGCACATTAACATCATTCATTAAATTTTTACCGTTTCTTACAATCATCCAAATATTTTCTGCATTTTTACTTGTGCAATCATCCTTCTCAAAAGAAACCCCTTTTTCTCAAAAATTTTCTCAGAAAACCCTAAGTGTGAACATGGAAACCTCTAGCAATGTTTCTGCAGGTTCTCAGAAGGAGGCTTTATCTGAACAATACCAAGTTCCCTTTAGAACACTCCTTACACCAGTGAAGAACTTGGAAGTGCTGTCTGAACTGATTGTTGATTTCTCCAGTCTGAAAGAAAATGGATTCGATTTGACAGAAGAAGTTAGGGCACAAGGATGGGAGAGATACTTTGATAGGTTGGTGGGTCCAACGTTTCCAGTATTGGTCAAGGAATTCTGGATTCATGCGTCGTCATCAACACTTCAAGTTACTTCCTACATAATGGGAAAGAAGATTGTGATCACTGAGGATCACATTGCAAGATTGATTGGATACAGTGGTGGTGGTATCCGCTGTATCGACATGGCAGAAAGATGCTCTGACGCTGGTGTCATTGCAAGAGAGATTTTCACCCATGGGGTTCCCAGCAGCAAAATCAGAGACTTAAAGGATCAGCACAGAATATGGGCGAAGATTATTCTGGGGTGCTTCAATCACAGGAAGCCCACCAGCTCTCCTGATTATATAAACATAGATCAGCAGTTTCTGATCTACTTTATTAATCAGAAGGTAAAGATTAACTTGGCTCATCTTCTGTTTAATCACCTCAGGACTAGCGTCAAGGAGACAAGGGAATAAGAAAGGACAAAAAGGGATTGGATACCCTTTGGTAGGTTAATATCAGATATTCTGACTGAGAATAGGCTGATAGAACACCTTACAGAAGCTCAGGAATTAAGTTCTATTGAACCTACTGTTGGCAAGCCTCTGAACGCCAAGAATCTGAAGAAAATGAAACTGATAGAGAATATCAGAAAGGAGCCCAGCGTCACTCCTCTTGCTGACATCACCAGCAGAAGAGTCCCTCTGGACGACTTTCCAATATTTTCTGAGATTGACTCTAAACCAGTCATTGTTCTCAGATACTTGGACGCTTGCAAGGCTGGTGGCACAGATCCCACTCTGAACATAAAATATTTGCACCATCAAAATCCAGAAGTTACTGTGAAGAAGACGAAGAAAAGAAAGGCTACTTCAGAAGGACCATCCCAGCAGACCCCTAAGAAGAGAGGTAATCTATCTGCTGCTAATGTTTTAAATTCTTCTGCTATTCCAACATCAATCCCAACCCCAGCTTCATTTGAACTTCCAATCCCCATACCAACCATTGATGAAACCGAACCAGAGGCTGACCCTTATGAGTCACTGACTCTCAGGAGATCCCACACCAAATCCCAAACTCCAAAACCCACAACATCAACAGAATCAGAACTTGACAAAGTTCTGTCTGAAATTGATCAACGTGCTTCTGCTCCCCTCTCAGAAAATCCAAACACTCAACCAGAAATTGCCCACTCTCCTCAACCAGAACATACTCTTTCACCCATACCAGAACAACCAGAAATTCCACCTCCTTCTCCACAACCAGAAATTCCACCTCCCTCTCCTCAACCAGAACTTCATCCACTTTCACCTTAACCATCACCTCCACACCCTGAGTTTCAACACTCTGAAACTCCATCACCTGAACATCAAACTCCTGAACCTCATTCTCCTCAATCCTCTGAGCCACAACCCTTGGCAATTCATCTGCCATGTGGTACAACTGTAAACATGGCCCAACTGTCATCCTCACCAGAAACTACCCCTCCAAATACTCCAAACAGTCCAATAATCATTTCTGATTCTCCCTCTCCATCTCCCAAACAAAATACTGAAGACCTCAGCAGGACCTTTATTGATTTAACAAGCCTTAACCGTCTTGCTGACCTTAAACACAAAATAGCCATCCCCAAACCCAAACAACTAGATGTTGGTGTTGGCATTTTGAATTTTGAAACAGGCTTGCAGAATTGGATTGCTTCTCTAAAGCAGGTCTGTCCTGGAATGATTGACCCTGCCGCTTCATACCATCTATGGACTCAATTCAGAAAGTGGGTACGCGCTGAAGCCCTCAAGCTGCAAGACATCAATTATGAACAGGCACAATAGAACTTCAGCAAGCTGCTGAAGGAAGTTGAAAGTCAGTTGCCACAGGACGAAGTGCTCTTTCTGGATAGTGAGTCATGGTCTGAGAAGCGTCCAGCTTCAAAAGTTCAGCAAGCAGAAGATCAGACTATTCAAGCTGGAGAGGTTAGTCAAGCTGAAGATGTTGCAGAAAGCTCTCAGAAGCATCCTGCTTCTGATGTTTCTCAAGCTGCCTTGGACAGGCAGACTCTAGAAGAGCTGAAGCAGAATGATATTCGTCTGCAGCAAAGAATGGATGAGAATGATCAGAAGATGAAGGAAAGGATGGATGTGCAAGACAGCAAGGTAGATACAGTAGTCAGCATGGTACACAAGCAGAATGAAACTGCTGATCAGATTAAGACAATGCTAGAGACTCTGTTCACACGCCTTCCACCCCAACCTTAGATTTTCACTCATGATATTTTCATTGTTTTCTTTGCATATTGTTGTACCCCAAAATTTGCCCTCCCATATTCATCAAGAAATTGCCAAGTCAAGGTCACAAAATTCCCCAAGGATTACACAGCTCAACTGTCTCCTATACAGTCAAACTAGGGTTTGAGTCCTGGTCAAGCAAATGAACTTTTCAAAGGTCCAATAAAGTCTCATATGCTTACAAAGATGGTCAAGTATCCTCATGTCAAATTTCAAGGCATTCAGCTCAAAATTGCACAGTCAAAACCCTAAATTGCACTACAGTCAACTGTAGGGGCAAAATGGTCATTTGACAGTCAAAAGTTCAAATTTTTGGTCAACATATCATTTTGAAGCCACAAACATCATTTGATCAATGCTTGATCATGATTCTCAAGATTTGGCTCAGAAATCATCAAAGATGCAAAAGTTGCTATATTTGGACAGCTGAAAAAGTCAACTGAAATTGACCAGGGCATAACTTTCACATGGATTATCAGAAAAATTCCATCCAAAGCTCATTTTGAAGAGAAAGACATTTCCTACAATTCATCTTCATGTTCCAAGACCAAGAAATGCTCTCACAAAAAGTTATCAATTTCAACATTATAGGTCATTTTCAAAAGTCAACAAAAAGTGACTTTAAGTCAAAGGCCATAACTTGATATTGGTAAATCAAAATGACATGGGACCAAAGGCATTGGTTAAAGGACTCAAAGAACTTTCCAAAATGTCCAAGAACATGTGAAAAGCTTAAAAATTGACCAAGTTATGCCTTGTGTAAGTTGGGAAATTTTTGGGAATTTTGAAAAGTCAACATTGATGCAAAAGGCCTAAAAATGCAAATGGGCCCATTTTTCTTCCAAGTTTCTTCATGCCAAGCCTATGCACGACCACTAGGCCCAAAGGGAAGTATTTTCATATTTTTTAATTATTTATTTGAATTTATATTAATTTATATTCATTTAAATCATTTTAATACATGAAAAATATAAACCTAACCTAAAAAAATCTTTTTATGCACATTCCAAGGTCAATATTTCGTGCACTTCTTAATCAAGCAAGTTTTGGTGCTAATTGATCAGATTTGGTACAAAATACATGAGAAAAAAGATATGAAAAGATCATTGAAATCAAATCTCCAAAAACCATTATGGCCATGGATTTTATTCAATCTTTTTGACCTAAATCGTTCCATACAAGTACTAGAACAAGACCTAATGCCAAGGAGACTGCAAGCTGCGCCCCAAGAACCATTGGCATATTGAAATTTTTCACAAAAAACTCAAACACTGAAAACCAATTTCAAGGTCGATTCAAGCCTCAAGTTTCATTCCAATAGCATCCTGAGACATCCCTGAACGTTTCTCAATCATAAACAACAAGCAAAACGCCTTGAATTGGTATTAGGAACTCAAACTGTACCAAGAAAATCTTGAAATCGCATAGCATAATTTAAGCATCTTTTTGCATTTTTGTTTATATATTCATGTTCCTGATGAAGTTTGTGAACTAACCATCATATTCAATTGAGTTTTTATGGTACATACACGATTCCACCATATGCGATTTTTAGGGTTACAGGTTTCCCAGATTGGGGCTTTCACAACCAAGTGAAATTAGGGCTCAAGATGGCCATGGCTGGAGTCAGCACATCAAGACGAAGAAGTCTTGACCCTCGCGCCCAATTTATATACATCATAGCGCTAGTCGCTATTTTTCCGTTGCCTGCCTAAAACCACGCCCAAAAATCGTTGCCAATATGTTTCATGTTTCGGGAAAACGAAGAAGAAGAAGTCGTGTCAGAATGTGATTGATCCATTCAAAATCTGGCGCGCTTCCCTCCACTAACTTTACTTTTCTTTTATATTATTTGCGTTATATTATATATTAAATGAAACGCGCTTGGCTCAGTGGTAACACGCTATGCATATGACATCAAAGACCTGGGTTCAAGTCCCAGGTCTGGCAAAAATCCCATATTATTTTTCAAAACGAAATTCTATGCTATGCTAACATCCAGGTACACCCTATTCCCTCCATCATCAACATGCCACGTCCGTTTGGAGGTCAATCTAAAGGTTGGAAGCTGAAGAACACCTACGCCTGGTCAAACGCGTCATACATGATCCAGAAAGTCAATGAATTCCAAATCAAATGGGCCAGAATTTCCAGGCCTATACCTCCATATGGGGCCTGAACCCCCCCCCCTGGTTTGCTTTTCTTTTCTTTTATTATTTTAATTATTGTATTATTTATTTTTATTGCTTTAATTAATTAATTTTCTTTTTTTTACAAAATATAAAAAACATCATAAAATTCAGAAAAGACCAAAAAATATAATTTTTGTATTATAATTATTTTCACAAATGTTTGTAATTATTTAGTTTTAATTAGGTTTTCAAATTTAATTCTTTTAATAAGTAAAATCCAAAAAAATAGAGTTTAGGTTAATTACTTTTGATTTTCTTTTTTTAATTTTCTTTTTTTTTAGAATAATAATATTATTTATTTATTTTTATAAATTAAAAATTGTACATAAATAAATTAGGGTTTAATGTAGATTATATTTTAATTCTTTCGCAATAAATAAAAATATTAGAATTAGGGTTTGCTTTATAGTTTAATTTCAATTAACTCCTGTTTTCTTTTAATAAATAAAAAAACATAAAAATCCTAAAAACATTTCTTCTTAATTTTCATTTTAATTCCTCTTTATTTAATTTTTTAATTCTCGTTAACTTTTAATTTTTCGCAAACGGGTCCAACGCCCATTGTTTAATCATTTAATTTCGCATGATTTATTTTTATCGTTCATTGTAATTATGTAAATCTCCCAAAGCCATGTAACATTTATTTCTCGCACTTTTATTTCTTCGCATTATTTATTTTCCGCTAAATCGGGTCCGGTTTAATTTTGGTGATGTGGACCCGTGCCATTTGTAATAGCCTTAGATTTATTTTCCGCAAATTTTATAACTGTTAAATATGCATGCAAGAATGAATGGACAAATTAAAATCAAGCGTAGATCACAACAAACATGACAAGACAAATAACTGAAACATGACACACGATTCGCACACACCACCCCTAGGGTACGCCTCACTGTTGCCTTTCGAAAGGTGGTCGTCGAGTAGAGGACGTCTTAGTAAGTCCTCATGATCCGGGAACCTGGCATGAGGGTAGCTTCTAAGGTGTCTTCCCATTGCTCTGGTGATCACCATGTCCCGAACCTCGAATTGACCCGAACACCTCCAACGGTGGTGCTACCTGCCTCTCAATGGTGGGATGGCACTACTTTTAAGGACATTTACACAGACGAATTCCTTAGGGTAGATAGGTTCTCAAGGATACTTGCTCTAATTTCAAAACAAAATCAAAATCTTTTCACCAACACACTTTCAAAAGCTTTCAAAACAAACTTTTCAAACACTCTGACGTATGAGTCGATCTGAAATTTTTCAAAGAAACTTTTTAAACCCACATTGAAAAGCAAACAAACAATTTTGAAAACACATTGAGCAAGTATCTAAGAGCCCATGGATAACCATGGATAGAAAGGGTGCTAACACCTTCCCTTTCTATAACCTACCTCCCGAACCGAGAGCAATCTCTTTAAGGAATTTTTCTGTGCTTTTGTCCTTTCCATTTGGAGAAAATAAAAGACGGTGGCGACTCTTGCTTCCGCGACATTTCGCGAACCAGCGTTAAACAGTCAGTTCCAGATCCACCGATCACAGAACTGGCGACTCTGCTGGGGACACTTTAAAGTGAGGTGTACCTTAGGGCTAGCTTATAACTATGTTTTCAATTGTTTTCCTTGTGTGCTTTAAATTGTGGGTTGCTTGGGAGTTCTATAGATCCCAAACCCGGATCTGGGGGATACCTTTCTTAGAAAGTAGCAACAAGGCTGTGAGGGAACTGTGCGGGGTATACCGACATGGTTGAAACAGTCTGCTACGTTGATGTGGCACTTTGGTGTGTACCGGTAACCCTTGAGTTCAGTCAAGGAGAGTACGGGGCCTCCGCGTGGTGTCGTGAAGCATCAACAGACCTTAGGAACCTTAATTGAACTATCTTGGCCTCTTTAGGGTAGTGAGATAACTGACTTTGGTGCAGTCCGAGGTTGGTTGATACTCGATACTACACTCAATTGAGGGTTGCTTTCCTGGAATATTTCGGTCGCCAGTTCAGTGGCTAAATCGAAACGATGAACAATGAAAGCAATCCCGTGATATTGGGAACCTTAGAACCCGGTTACTTTGATTAGGACAGGTATGAACCCACCAACTTCAAGAGGGTACTACCCAGACCCCATGCTGGCCTTAAACCTTAAGGGCTTGTCTTGTGTGCCTTGTGTGCCTTACATGTTTGTCTTTGTAAATATCTGTGGTGTGTTTAATCATAGCATCATGACATCATCCAGCATCATATGCATTGACTAACCATTTCAGGGGTTCGGATTTTCATCTTTGTTCTTGTTTTGTAGGACATGGAAACTGCTCGTAGAAAGACAATTCAGGTCAATCTTGTAAGAATCCCTCCTCAGCTTAAGGAGCTTATATCCAGGATTCCTGAGAACTCTTCATTCAGTGAAAGGCATGGAAGCCTCATCAGCTTGGTCAACACCAACATTGAGGAAGATATGATAAAGGTCTTGTTCCAATTCTTTGACCCTCTGCATCACTGCTTTACCTTCTTGGACTATCAGTTGGTACCTACATTGGAGGAGTTCTCCCGGCTCCTGAAGATTCCTATCCTTGATCAGCTACCCTTCAGCGGTACAGAAAGGGAACCTAAGCTTGAAGAGATTGCTAAAGCCTTGCACCTCCAGTCATCTGACCTCAAGGGACATTGGGAAGTCAGAAGTGGTATCAAAGGGTTCTTAGCCAGGTTTCTGTTTGAGAAGGCCCTTGAATGTTGGAACTCCCTTGACTTGCAAGCTTTTGAGGAGGTTGTGGCTCTCCTTGTTTATGGTTTGGTATTGTTCCCTAACCCAGACCAGCTTATTGATATCAGTGCCGTTCAGATCTTCATGTCCAGGAATCCCATACCTACATTGCTGGGGGACATCCTTCACTCATGTTACACTCGAACCATGAGAAAAAGAGGTGTCCTTATGTGTTGCACTCCTCTCCTGGGAAGGTGGTTTATTTCGCACCTTCCACAATCAGTCCTGAAGAATGAGCGGGGTTTGAGATGGTCACAACGGTTGATGACTCTTACACATGTAGATATACATTGGTGCCCTAGATCCAGAGGAGATGTCACTATCATTGATCGTTGTGGGGAGTACCCTAATGTTCCTTTACTTGGAATCAGAGGAGGTATTACTTATAGTCCATGCCTGGCTTGGAGACAGTTTGGTTATGCTCGGAGGGACGGTCCTCATGACATGCTAATTCCCGACATAGTTTTTGACTTCGACAATGATACTCAAGGACTTCGTCAGAGATTTATCAGAGCCTGGAGGATGCCTAGTAGGATAGACAGCAAGACACTGGGGCATAGGAATTCCATCCCTTTGGAGCCTTATCTCAAATGGGTACGCGCCCGCTCTCAGAAGTTAGTGATGCCTTATCCTCACATGCTCCCAGTAATCAAGGAACCAGTCCTGGAAGGGGAAGTGTCCTACACTATTCAGCACCCTGATATGCCCACATCCTGGGAAGAGATGCAGAAGAGCTGGATCCAGCTTAAGGAAGAAAGGAATTCTCTTGAGACCAGTCTGCATGCCAGTGAAAAGAAAGTCCTGGAGCTCACTCGCCTGTTGCATGAGGAGAGGAATCTCAACACCTACATAGCTCCGAAGAGGATGCGCAGTGTGTTTTGGGATTGACTTGATTTTTGTACTTTTGCCCATGAGGCCTTGATATATTAAACAATGATTTCATTAATGATAACGTGTGTTCTTTTCTTGTCTACAACGAATTTGAACTTTCGAACCCTTGAATGCATTGCATACGCATTTCATACATCATGTGCATAGCAGGTTTTTCCCCTTTTCAGGTTGCTTACAGTTCTTCGCTGTTTATTTCAGCATCATGAATCCCGGATCTAAATCCACAGAGACATCAATCAAGGCTCTCCAGGCGCAGAATGCGCAATTTCAAGAACTAATCATGGGTCTAGCTAAAGGCCAAGAGGAACTGAAGACTATGCTCCTGAAAAAGGAGAAGAAGAAGAAAAGAAGAATTGTTCTATTCAACTCGGGCCGAAGGTTGGGTAATACTCTGCAACATGAAGAGGCTGCTTCTTCTGTTGGCAGGACTCCTTCTCAGGCAGAAGTAAAGGTTCCTACTCCAGTGGTCTCCGACAACGAGACAGATTTTGATGAAGAGCAGTACCCTCCTGCAGATGACAGGTACAAACAACTGGAAGACAGGTTGAAGGCTATGGAGGTGCAACAGGCACCTGGGCTGGATTTCGGAGATCTGGGTTTGTCGACTGGTGTAATTATCCCGCACAAGTTCAAAGCTCCAACCTTTTCTAAGTATGACGGGGCGTCCTGTCCCAAGCTGCATTTGAGGTCCTATGTTCGAAAGATTCAGCCGTACTCTGCGGACAAGAATCTATGGATCCACTTCTTCCAGGAGAGTCTTTCAGGGACTCATCTCGAATGGTTCTATCAGCTGGATGGAACCAAAGTTCGTAACTGGGAGGAGCTGGCTACTGCTTTCTATAAGCAGTATCAGTATAATGCCGACCTTGCCCCTACACGTACTCGGCTCCAGGGTATGTCGTTAGGTGCAAGTGAAGGTTTTAAAGAATACGCGCAGAAGTGGAGAGATCTGGCTGGCAGGGTGCAGCCACCTTTGACTGATCGAGAGTTAGTGGACATGTTCTTGGGGACCCTATCTGGGCCGTTTTTTAACCATCTCATTGGGAATTCTTCTGCTGGTTTCACTGATTTAATCTTGACTGGAGAGAGAATCGAAGCTGGGCTGAAATCTGGGAAGATTGCAAAGGGTGCATCATCTAGTGCAGA
Source organism: Vicia faba (assembly GCA_948472305.1). Taxonomy (NCBI): domain Eukaryota; kingdom Viridiplantae; phylum Streptophyta; class Magnoliopsida; order Fabales; family Fabaceae; genus Vicia; species Vicia faba. The sequence continues at coordinate 936,987,882 of OX451736.1, forward strand.
AAAGAAGCCGTTCAAAAAGGAGTCTAGTGCCGTGTATGGTTCTAGGAAATCAGAGAGACCAGAGCACCGCCAATCTGTCAGCACGGTAATGATCGCTAAGCCTGCTGCCGCCCCCCGGCCAAACAATCCTCAAAGGGCTGATAGACCCCGGAGAGAATTTACCCGGTTAAGCATGACCCTATCGCAAATCCTGCCACAGTTACTATCCACCAATTTGGTGACTGTCAAGGAGGCGCCAAAGTTCTCAAACACTACCTCTCCTAAGTACAACCCGAATGCTCGTTGTGCTTATCATTCAGAAAGCCCGGGGCACTCTACCGATGACTGTTGGGCACTAAAGAACAAGCTGCAGGACCTCATTGACGCTAAGGAGGTACAGTTTGAGGCGTCTGACAAGCCTAATGTGGTGACAGCTCCCCTGCCTGCTCATGGAGTTAATGCTATTGGTGATGAAGAGGAAGTTGACGAAACTGAGTTCGATAGCTGGATCTACCCGGCTGCTGATGGTGGACTTAACAATTGGAGCGCCAAGGACAATCTCTCTGTTTCTTTTGACACTAAGTAATAAATTTCTTTTGTTATTTTGTAATAAACATTGATAAACTCTATGGCCCGGTGTCTTACCCGAGGCACCGTGGTTCTATTTGTGAGGGCATACAAACTGTCATTTTATACATCATGAATGAAAATCTTGGACTATTTTCGCATTGCAAATATTGTGTTCCTTTTCTATCTTTCCTTTCCTTTACATAATTTTCAAAAACAGCTGTATTTACACACACACTCACTCATACAGGTTCCAATCCACTCTGGATCTCACTGACAACAACTCTGCTAATGCCAATTATGACTTCGAAAATCCGATCAACTTAGCCGAAGACGAAGGTGAAGATGATTGCGAAGTGCCTGGCGAGCTTGCAAGACTGTTACTTCAGGAAGAGAGGGCAATTCAACCCCATGAAGAGCCAGTGGAAACCATAAACCTGGGTACTGAGGCAGATAGAAAAGAGGTAAAGATTGGTGCCAACCTAGAGCTCAGCGTGAAGTAACGGTTAACCAAGATGTTACATGACTATATGGAGATCTTTGCCTGGTCCTACGAAGACATGCCAGGGTTGGATACCGATATTGTTGTCCATCATTTGCCGACTAGGGAAGACGGCCCTCCAGTTAAACAAAAGGTTCGTCGGATGCGTCCGGAGATGTCCGAGAAGATTAAAGCCGAGGTCATGAAACAGTTTGATGCTGGTTTCCTTGCAGTGACTTCTTATCCTCAGTGGGTTGCTAATGTAGTGCCGGTACCTAAAAAGGACGGTAAGGTCAGAATGTGTGTCGATTACAGGGATCTGAACAGGGCCAGCCCCAAGGATGACTTCCCCTTACCTCACATTGATGTCCTTGTGGATAATACAGCTCAACACAAAGTATTCTCTTTCATGGATGGCTTTTCAGGTTATAATCAGATAAAGATGGCACCTGAAGACATGGAAAAGACTACATTTGTTACTCAGTGGGGCACCTTCTGTTACAAGGTCATGCCGTTCGGATTAAAGAATGCTGGGGCAACCTACCAGCGTGCCATGGTTGCCTTATTTCATGATATGATCCATCATGAGATCGAAGTATATGTGGACGACATGATCGCAAGGTCCCAGACTGAGGAAGAGCACCTAGATCACCTACAGAAGTTGTTTGACCGGTTGAAATTGTACAAGCTGAGATTGAACCCGAACAAGTGCACCTTCGGGGTAAGATCTGGGAAGCTGCTAGGCTTCGTGGTCAGTGATAAAGGTATTCAAGTGGACCCTGCTAAGGTCAAGGCTATTCAAGAGATGCCAGTTCCCAAGACAGAGAAGGAAGTCAGAGGCTTTTTAGGGCACCTGAATTACATCGCTCGATTCATCTCTCATCTGACCGCTACCTGTGAGCCAATCTTCAAGCTGTTGAAGAAAGATCAGGTAGTACGTTGGAACGATGAATGTCAGGCTGCTTTCGACAAAATCAAAGAGTATCTCCAAGAACCACCTATCCTTATGCCACCGGTTGAAGGGAGACCTCTGATCCTATATCTGACAGTGCTGGACAACTCAATGGGGTGTGTGCTGGGGCAGCATGACGAGTCTGGCCGAAAAGAGCATGCCATTTATTACCTTAGCAAAAAGTTTACCGACTGTGAGACCCGATACTCACTGCTTGAGAAAACTTGCTGCGCTTTGGTATGGGCTGCTCGCCGGCTGAGACAGTATATGCTGACTCACACTACCTTGTTGATCTCAAAGATGGACCCTATTAAGTACATATTCGAAAAGCCTGCTCTGTCTGGGAGAATTGCAAGATGGCAAATGATCTTGACGGAATACGACATTCAGTACACAACCCAGAAAGCCATCAAGGGGAGTGTATTGGCAGACCACTTAGCTCATCAAGCTGTAGATGACTACCACTCAATGAACTTCGAGTTTCCAGATGAAAGCATTATGATAGTAACTGATTGTGAAGTACCTGGACCGGATGAAGGACCTGAACCAGGATCCCGATGGTCTATGCACTTTGACGGAGCTTCCAATGCTTTGGGAAATGGTATCGGCGCCATCATTATATCTCCACAAGGTACTCATACTCCACTCACTGCCCGGCTATGTTTCAACTGTACCAACAACATGGCGGAGTATGAGGCGTGTATCATGGGTCTTCAAGCTGCGATTGACCTAAGGATCAAATTTCTAAGTGTCTTCGGAGATTCCGCTCTGGTGATCAATCAGATCAATGGAGAGTGGGATACGAAACATCCAAACTTGATCCCTTACAAAGAATGTGTGTTGGCCCTGATTCCCCACTTCACAGAGATAACCTTCGAACACTTTCCAAGAGAAGAGAACCAGTTAGCGGACGCGTTAGCTACAATGTCTTCAATGTTCAAGGTTAAATGGGATAATGAAGCCCCCCGGATCATCATCTGGAAACTGGACGAACCGGCATACTGTTGTGATCTCGAAACTGAATTGGTAACTGAGAAGCCTTGGTACCACGAAGTGAAGAGATATCTGGAAGCTCAGGAATACCCTGAAGGTGCATCCATCAACGATAAGAAATTCCTGAGGAGGTTTGCAGCCAAGTTCTTCCTAAGCAACGGCATCTTGTACAAGCGAAACCATGATTCAACTTTACTGCGTTGTGTGGATAAGACTGAAGCGGAAAGAATCATGGAAGAGTTACATGAAGGGACCTTTGGTACGCATTCCAGTGGACATACTATGGCTAAAAAGATCCTATGGGCAGGATACTATTGGTCCACAATGGAAGCTGACTGCTACCAACACTCCAGGACATGCCACAAGTGCCAGATCTATGCAGATAAGGTGCATGTTCCTCCAGTTCCCCTGAATGTTCTGACTGCGCCTTGGCCATTTGCAATGTGGGGCATAGACATGATCGGCGAGATCAAACCTACGGCATCTAATGGACATCGCTTCATCCTAGTGGCGATTGATTATTTTACGAAGTGGGTCGAAGCAGCATCCTACGCTACAGTAACCAAGACTGTTGTAGCACGGTTTATTCGGCACAATCTGATCTGTCGATACGGCGTCCCTGAGCGAATTATTACAGACAACGGTACCAATCTGAACAATAAGATGATCGCTGAGCTTTGCGAACAATTCAAGATACAGCACCACAATTCTTCTCCTTACAGACCGAAGATGAATGGGGCTGTAGAAGCAGCAAATAAGAACATCAAGAAGATCGTGCAAAAAATGACAGTGACCTATAAAGATTGGCACGAGATGTTACCGTTCGCTTTGCATGGGTACCGTACCTCAGCCAGGACGTCAACCGGGGCAACTCCTTTCTCTCTGGTTTATGGCATGGAGGCAGTCTTGCCGATCGAAGTGCAAATTCCCTCGCTCCGGATAATGAAGGATGCAAATCTGAACGAAGATGATTGGATCCAGACACGACTTGATCAACTCAACCTCATCGACGAAAAGAGACTTGCTGCTATCTGTCATGGTCAGACGTATCAGAAACGGATGATCAGGGCATTTAACAAGAAGGTCAGACCACAGGAATATCAAGTTGGGGATCTGGTTATCAAGAGAATCATCCTTCCTCAGAGTGATCCAAGGGGCAAATGGACCCCTACATATGAAGGGCCATTTGTGGTTAAGCATGTGTTCTCAGGAGGAGCAATGATCTTAACTAACATGGATGGTGACGACCTTCCTCACCCCGCCAATGCAGACATAGTTAAAAAATACTACGCATGAAAAAGACCCGCTAGGCTGACATGCCTAGGCAAAAATTAGGGCTTCCCGTCGAACCAAAAGGGTTCGGGCAAAATGAAGGGATGAAAATGAAAAAATCTGTACACCCGGCAAGTCGAAAACCTGAAAAGGCGGCTTGGGCAAAAATGGGTATCCCGGTGGACTGAAAACCCGAAAGGGCGGTCCAGGCAAAAATTAGGGATAAAAGCGTAAAACTATGTCTCATTGATTACTTTGAATCCAAAATCCGGTATCTACATCAAGTTCAGACGGCATCGATCAGTCAGCTTCACCTTCAACCAAGGTCATCAAGTGATGAGACGCTCGGAGTTATAAAGGCAATAGCAGAGTTGAAACCCAGTGGATCATTCCTCTGTCACACAACTGTTTTATTTTCATTTGTACAAAACTTGTATAAACTCTTTTGATCGGCGACGTACCTCTTACTAGGACGTCAACCTCTTGTACACCAAACGCCTAGTTTCAGGCCATTCAAAAATCAATACAAATATATTTTTCAGTTAAACGTGCCAAGTGTTTTTTCTTTTCCTGTTTTGTTTTGCGAAGAACGTCCAAGGTTCAATTTGTGATGTATGCATTGACAATAATTTGCTAACTCATAAATATTTGCATACGAGACAAAGGAATTAATTGCAGGTGACACTGGAAACAGGGGCAATAAAAAGTTGTCTGAGCAGTCTAATTGTTCTATCCTCCAAGGTACCAAGGTAGGTTCAGCCAAAGAACATGACCGAGTATCTTAATTCCCCAGAGAGTAGTTCAGTAAAACAATACATGTCTCTCCAAGCAAAATTACAGATATCAAGGGAATTGAGTATCCTCCAGCCGATCTCAAACATTCCTCAGCAGCAATACATATATTCTTAACAAGTATCCCCGGCAGTCTTGGTCTAAAGATTGTTCCCCGGCGGCATACCACCATTCAAAGGGATCATCCTCCAGCATATCAAAACTCCCCATGAGAGTCCAATCCAGTTCCCCAAGAAATTTGGAGTTCATACCCCCAAGCAGTAAGCTTATCCCCAGTAGATTCTGGAAGCTTATCCTCAGAGCACGAACGCGTCGTCCCGGCTTGATTTAAAGAGTTATTTCCGTAACAGAATATAACTGGGTTATCCTCAGCCAAAAGCCACGGAAAGAGCGTCCTCGGCAAAGTATCTTCTTACCCCCAGCGAAGTCTATCAACACTTCCAGCACAACAAGGATATCCCCAGCGGAATTCATCAATTCCCCCAGCATAACTCATCAACGGTATCCCCAGCGGAGTTATCTCCATCAACTCAGCAAAACATCGCTATCCCCACAGAGTAGCACTCCCCAGCATGATCACTAGAGTATCTTTTCTCCCGCAGAATTATTTCATTCCTCAACGGAGTTATCTTCTCCTACCGGTATTCTTGCAACGAATCATCCACAGCGGAAGCAAAATATCTTCCTCAACATCAGCCCAGGATATGACTTCCCGGCACCCGTCAAGGATTTATTTTCCTAGACAAAAACATACATGAATCATCACATACATCATTATAGCATGCATGTACGCATCATATCATATAAATCGCATCCATATTGAGAACATCATTGCTTGATCCATATCATGCATTGCATATAACTGACCTTTACCTTGCAGGAAAGATGCAGGTGAAATTCTCAAACATATTTCAAGGACTTCTCCAGTCCAGTTAAATCGACTCCAAACAGATTTTTCTGATAAAGACTCAGTAGAAGTTCTCTTATGGTCCCCTCTCCAACGGCGTGTGAGGTGGTAATTCCTTCTTCAGATGTTCCCCTCTCCGGCATGAGCGTGAGGTGATATTCTCTTATGGTCCCCTCTCCAACGGCGTGTGAGGTGGTAATTCCTTCTTCAGATGTTCCCCTCTCCGGCATGAGCGTGAGGTGATATTCTCTTATGGTCCCCTCTCCAACGGCGTGTGAGGTGGTAATTCCTTCTTCAGATGTTCCCCTCTCCGGCATGAGCGTGAGGTGATATTCTCTTATGGTCCCCTCTCCAACGGCGTGTGAGGTGGTAATTCCTTCTTCAGATGTTCCCCTCTCCGGCATGAGCGTGAGGTGATATTCTCTTATGGTCCCCTCTCCAACGGCGTGTGAGGTGGTAATTCCTTTTTCAGATGTTTCCCTCTCCGGCATGAGCGTGAGGTGATATTCTCTTATGGTCCCCTCTCCAACGGCGAGTGAGGTGATATTTTCCTTCCAGATTATAATTTCCTATAGTTCCCTCTCCAGCGGTGAGTGAGGTGACTCCCTTTGAGATTATAATGTCCTTTGGTTCTCTTCCTGACACTACGAAGATGGTAATCCTCACCAAGATTTTCTCAACGAGCGTTGTTGAGGTTGAAATCAGTCAGGATTCTCTTACCATTCATGCTAAGGCAGTAACCATCCCTGGTTCATTCATCAGCGTTTGAAGCTCCAGACTCAGCTCTTGTAACCAGTCAGGACACATCTGTATCAAGCCTCTAAAAATCAGCTCCTGCGACGTGTCAGGTACTCATTTTCTCTTTTGCAGGTATGCAGGTTCTCGCCAAGGAACCTCTTACGCGATCAACATCTAGATGGCATCTATAAGCCCATCATCCTATCCAGCAATCTCTAAATGGCATCTATAAGCCCATTCCCCCATCACACTGTTACTATGTGAGCGCAAATTTCTGGGCACTTTAGTGTTCAATCATCTTCTACCCTCGGATTACGAAAGGCACGTCAGCCAATCTGCATCCTCAGGTCTAAGAAGATTGAACAGGGGCAACTGTTGTACCCCAAAATTTGCCCTCCCATATTCATCAAGAAATTGCCAAGTCAAGGTCACAAAATTCCCCAAGGATTACACAGCTCAACTGTCTCCTATACAGTCAAACTAGGGTTTGAGTCCTGGTCAAGCAAATGAACTTTTCAAAGGCCCAATCAAGTCTCATATGCTTACAAAGATGGTCAAGTATCCTCATGTCAAATTTCAAGGCATTCATCTCAAAATTGCACAGTCAAAACCCTAAATTGCACTACAGTCAACTGTAGGGGCAAAATGGTCATTTGACAGTCAAAAGTTCAAATTTTTGGTCAACATATCATTTTGAAGCCACAAACATCATTTGATCAATGCTTGATCATGATTCTCAAGATTTGGCTCAGAAATCATCAAAGATGCAAAAGTTGCTATATTTGGACAGCTGAAAAAGTCAACTGAAATTGACCAGGGCATAACTTTCACATGGATTATCAGAAAAATTCCATCCAAAGCTCATTTTGAAGAGAAAGACATTTCCTACAATTCATCTTCATGTTCCAAGACCAAGAAATGCTCTCACAAAAAGTTATCAATTTCAACATTATAGGTCATTTTCAAAAGTCAACAAAAAGTGACTTTAAGTCAAAGGCCATAACTTGAGATTGGTAAATCAAAATGACATGGGACCAAAGGCATTGGTTAAAGGACTCAAAGACCTTTCCAAAATGTCCAAGAACATGTGAAAAGCTTAAAAATTGACCAAGTTATGCCTTGTGTAAGTTGGGAAATTTTTGGGAATTTTGAAAAGTCAACATTGATGCAAAAGGCCTAAAAATGCAAATGGGCCCATTTTTCTTCCAAGTTTCTTCATGCCAAGCCTATGCACGACCACTAGGCCCAAAGGGAAGTATTTTCATATTTTTTTAATTATTTATTTGAATTTATATTAATTTATATTCATTTAAATCATTTTAATACATGAAAAATATAAACCTAACCTAAAAAAATCTTTTTATGCACATTCCAAGGTCAATATTTCGTGCACTTCTTAATCAAGCAAGTTTTGGTGCTAATTGATCAGATTTGGTACAAAATACATGAGAAAAAAGATATGAAAAGATCATTGAAATCAAATCTCCAAAAACCATTATGGCCATGGATTTTATTCAATCTTTTTGACCTAAATCGTTCCATACAAGTACTAGAACAAGACCTAATGCCAAGGAGACTGCAAGCTGCGCCCCAAGAACCATTGGCATATTGAAATTTTTCACAAAAAACTCAAACACTGAAAACCAATTTCAAGGTCGATTCAAGCCTCAAGTTTCATTCCAATAGCATCCTGAGACATCCCTGAACGTTTCTCAATCATAAACAACAAGCAAAACGCCTTGAATTGGTATTAGGAACTCAAACTGTACCAAGAAAATCTTGAAATCGCATAGCATAATTTAAGCATCTTTTTGCATTTTTGTTTATATATTCATGTTCCTGATGAAGTTTGTGAACTAACCATCATATTCAATTGAGTTTTTATGGTACATACACGATTCCACCATATGCGATTTTTAGGGTTACAGGTTTCCCAGATTGGGGCTTTCACAACCAAGTGAAATTAGGGCTCAAGATGGCCATGGCTGGAGTCAGCACATCAAGACGAAGAAGTCTTGACCCTCGCGCCCAATTTATATACATCATAGCGCTAGTCGCTATTTTTCCGTTGCCTGCCTAAAACCACGCCCAAAAACCGTTGCCAATATGTTTCATGTTTCAGGAAAACGAAGAAGAAGAAGTCGTGTCAGAATGTGATTGATCCATTCAAAATCTGGCGCGCTTCCCTCCACTAACTTTACTTTTCTTTTATATTATTTGCGTTATATTATATATTAAATGAAACGCGCTTGGCTCAGTGGTAACACGCTATGCATATGACATCAAAGACCTGGGTTCAAGTCCCAGGTCTGGCAAAAATCCCATATTATTTTTCAAAACGAAATTCTATGCTATGCTAACATCCAGGTACACCCTATTCCCTCCATCATCAACATGCCACGTCCGTTTGGAGGTCAATCTAAAGGTTGGAAGCTGAAGAACACCTACGCCTGGTCAAACGCGTCATACATGATCCAGAAAGTCAATGAATTCCAAATCAAATGGGCCAGAATTTCCAGGCCTATACCTCCATATGGGGCCTGAACCCCCCCTGGTTTGCTTTTCTTTTCTTTTATTATTTTAATTATTGTATTATTTATTTTTATTGCTTTAATTAATTAATTTTCTTTTTTTTACAAAATATAAAAAACATCATAAAATTCAGAAAAGACCAAAAAATATAATTTTTGTATTATAATTATTTTCACAAATGTTTGTAATTATTTAGTTTTAATTAGGTTTTCAAATTTAATTCTTTTAATAAGTAAAATCCAAAAAAATAGAGTTTAGGTTAATTACTTTTGATTTTCTTTTTTTAATTTTCTTTTTTTTTAGAATAATAATATTATTTATTTATTTTTATAAATTAAAAATTGTACATAAATAAATTAGGGTTTAATGTAGATTATATTTTAATTCTTTCGCAATAAATAAAAATATTAGAATTAGGGTTTGCTTTATAGTTTAATTTCAATTAACTCCTGTTTTCTTTTAATAAATAAAAAAACATAAAAATCCTAAAAACATTTCTTCTTAATTTTCATTTTAATTCCTCTTTATTTAATTTTTTAATTCTCGTTAACTTTTAATTTTTCGCAAACGGGTCCAACGCCCATTGTTTAATCATTTAATTTCGCATGATTTATTTTTATCGTTCATTGTAATTATGTAAATCTCCCAAAGCCATGTAACATTTATTTCTCGCACTTTTATTTCTTCGCATTATTTATTTTCCGCTAAATCGGGTCCGGTTTAATTTTGGCGATGTGGACCCGCGCCATTTGTAATAGCCTTAGATTTATTTTCCGCAAATTTTATAACTGTTAAATATGCATGCAAGAATGAATGGACAAATTAAAATCAAGCGTAGATCACAACAAACATGACAAGACAAATAACTGAAACATGACACACGATTCGCACACACCACCCCTAGGGTACGCCTCACTGTTGCCTTTCGAAAGGTGGTCGTCGAGTAGAGGACGTCTTAGTAAGTCCTCATGATCCGGGAACCTGGCATGAGGGTAGCTTCTAAGGTGTCTTCCCATTGCTCTGGTGATCACCATGTCCCGAACCTCGAATTGACCCGAACACCTCCAACGGTGGTGCTACCTGCCTCTCAATGGTGGGATGGCACTACTTTTAAGGACATTTACACAGACGAATTCCTTAGGGTAGATAGGTTATCAAGGATACTTGCTCTAATTTCAAAACAAAATCAAAATCTTTTCACCAACACACTTTCAAAAGCTTTCAAAACAAACTTTTCAAACACTCTGACGTATGAGTCGATCTGAAATTTTTCAAAGAAACTTTTTAAACCCACATTGAAAAGCAAACAAACAATTTTGAAAACACATTGAGCAAGTATCTAAGAGCCCATGGATAACCATGGATAGAAAGGGTGCTAACACCTTCCCTTTCTATAACCTACCTCCCGAACCGAGAGCAATCTCTTTAAGGAATTTTTCTGTGCTTTTGTCCTTTCCATTTGGAGAAAATAAAAGACGGTGGCGACTCTTGCTTCCGCGACATTTCGCGAACCAGCGTTAAACAGTCAGTTCCAGATCCACCGATCACACATATCATCTGTACTGTTTGTCTGGCTCTGAATTTAATATAACAAGTTTTTCTGCTCTGATTGTTTTAGCCTATATTACTAACACTTTTTGATTGCTGACAAAAAGGGGGAGAACAAGAATGATATTTTTCAATAACGGATTACTGAGACAAAAAGTCTCAAACATTCTAACACTCGAATATACTTGAATGTTTTCTGTTTTGCATAAGCTTACAGGTACAAGAAGTTAATCATCTCTGATACACTGAAGCTCTGATATACTGATCTGAAGCTCTGATATTCTGATGTTCAAAGAAAGTCAATAAAGATCTGATCCTGAAGAACTCTTGGAATTAAAAAGGGAAGTAATAAATTCAGGGGGAGTATCTCCGATCTAAACTCTGATATCTCTTTATCCCTTATCTTTGATAACTCCCTATTTAACTCTGATACAACTTATTATTTAGTTATCTCTGATACTTTTCACGTTAATTTTCAATTAAAAAATATCTAGTTTTTGTCATCATCAAAAAGGGGGAGATTGTTAGAACAAAGTTTGAATCTACTACCCTAAGTTTAAGTTTTGATGATAACAAAATGCTAAGATATATTAATTGTATGATTCATGTAAGACACATATGCTATCTAAAAATTACATTCTGTTTTACAGGAACTCTGATGGATATCAGCAAGAGAACATCATCACCAGCATCAGAAGATAAGTTATCAACATCAACATCAGAAGATGTTATATCAGATGCCAGAATCAGAAGATCAACTTGTGCTTACGCTGAAGCGTGATGAACATATTTGCGTGTAACAATCTGAACTCTGATCAAGACAACAATTCATCAGCACCTAAGCAGCGTCAGAATGAGCCAAAGCCAGAACAAGCTTAAGTAGCAACGGTACTGTGCATTCAAGATGCTTTATTACCAACGACATCATTCCAGACAAGATCTGCTTAATAAGGAAAGAATGTTATTGGCATTGAAACGGAATTACTACTCCAACGTACCTTATTTCCAATGCTATATAAACAAGTCAATGAAGATTGAATTGGCTAATGCTCTACAACCTTCTACACACCTAAAGCTATTCATCATCTTCCTCACTCTCAGTTTGCTAAAAGCTCTCAAAGTCTTTATTCAATTACTTTAGCACTCTAGCTCTCATAAGCTCAAATTGTGTAGTATCACAGTTGTGATAAACAGTTTTTGTAGAAAACATTCACACACCTAGATTTCAATTCTTTGTAAGAAAGTATTTCCTTGAGAAACCGGTTTGTGGTTTGACTCAAGAAGGCTTTAGAAGTTGTTAAAGCAGTTGTAATATTCAGTTGAATATAGTGGATTAAGACCTCGTTGGAGAGAGGCGAAATCACCTTGATGGGTGGACTGGAGTAGTTTGAGATCAAACGAACCAGGATAAAAATACTGTGTTGACTGCAATTGATTTCCAGTTTTTACAATTCAACCCCCTTTTCTTGTGTTTTTCACTTCTTCATACTCTCCTTGATTGAACTCAAGGGGTACCGGTACTCACAAATATGTCGCACTAATATAGCTATTGCTTCAACCGTGTCGGTATACCCCGCACAGTTTCCACAACGTATTGCTATCTATGAATGTTTCCCTAAATCCGGGTGTAGGATTTCAAGCCCAAACAAGAGAACCAAAATGTAAAGCAATCAAAACAAACAATTAGTCATGCAAAAGGGTGATCTAAGCCCTAAGGTTACTCCACTTTTAATCTTTCCCCAACAGAGTCGCCAGTTCTGTGATACGGTGGGAGAACTGACTTGAGGTTTTGCGTTTGTTTTCGCAAATGTTTCGGTTGAGCAAGAGTAGCCACCGACTTTTTATTTTATCCTAAGGAAAGGTTAAAAAGCACAGGAAAAACCTTTGAGATGTTTTCTTGGGTTCGGGGAGTAGATTATAGAAAGGGAAGGTATTAGCACCCTTTATATCCATGGTTATCCATGGGCTCTTAGTTACTTGCTTAGATCACTTGCCTTTGCTTTTCAATTGTTTGAAATGGTGCTTTGTGTGTGTGGTTTTGAAAATGTTTTGAAAAAGATGCCTTGGTCTAGGCAACCCTTGTAACAATTCTTTACTCGAATGTTTTACAAAAGGTGTTTGTCTTTTTGAAAAGATGTTTCAATGTTTTTGAAAGTTGTTTTGGAGATTGTGTTTGTGAAGTGTGTTTTGAAAAAATGGCAAGGATTTGTTTTGCAAGTTGGTCAAGTAACCAAGAGCTATCTACCCTAAATTTCTCAAAGATCTTTCCTATGTTTTAACCCTTTTAACAGTATTGTTCCACCATTGTATTTGATGGACAATCTTGTGTTAGGATGTTAACGGGACGGGCGCGGGTCATTGTTTAGACCATGAATGCAATAGTGCCAAGTGTCTTTGGCAACTTTCTTTAAGGGACTTGATCATTTTTAGGCAACTTGAGAAAGCGTCATCGAGGGACTATGATCATTTGATTTGTTTTGTTTTGCCAAAGTACTTGACATGCAAACATGGCCCGTTTTTTGAAGGCAACAAGCGGGATTACCCTAGGGGTGCAAGTGTGAATTGTGTTGTCCATTTTCATGCTTTTTTGTCTTTGTATTAGTCAAGCTATTTGTTATTTGATTTGCATACAAACCCTAAGTCTATCATGGCATAATTTGAAAGCTTTTAAATGCGGAAATTTAAAGTCCTAAATTATTACAACATAATTATGGGGATGGGGGTACAGATGTTTGAATGGGGGGATATTTAGCAAGAAATTAAATCTAAAACTATTACATCCATATTGAATATACAAATATCAAATTGTACAATATTTAAACAAATATAATAAATATGCAAAAATGTATTATGCACAAAAAGGATTTTTTATGTATGAAAGTATTTTTTTCAATGTGAAATATAAACAAAAATAAAAAGGTCAATTTTTGGATATTTTGTTATTTAGGGGCAAAACCCTAATTTTTGAATAAATAGCAATTATTTATTAATATTATACAATATTATATATTAATTTATACAAAAATAAAAAAAAGAAGTATATTGTAAAAAAAGTATTTTTTAATGTCTTATATTAATAAAAATAAAAATGTATTATTTCTATATTTTTGTCCTAAATATCTAATAAAATATACAAGTATTTATATTATATATTAAATATACTAAATATATATACCAAAATAAAATATTAATTATTTACAAAAATGTATATTTTTAGAAAATATTTTCAAAATGTAAACAAAAAATAATAACTAAAAATATATTTTTGTATTATTTTTTTAGTGTTTTAAATAAAAAGTATTATATTTATTTATATATATATGCTAAATAAAACCAAATAAATGCCAAATAAATGCAAAAATGTATGGAAAAATATTTTTGATATTTTTTATATTTGAGCAAAAAATAATAAGTCAGAATCAAAAAGGAAAAATAAAAAATGATCAAAATATCACACAATGGGCCAAGGGGGTGCAAATGGAAAAAAGGGGTGTGAACAGCATGCTGACTCAGGCCCAGCCCAAGCCAGCTTTGTCTTCAACCTCCAGCTCCATTCAAACAGAAAACGCGCGCGCCTCTTATGCAATCATCATCTCCTGATTCTTTGACTTTTAACAAAAACTCATAACATAAACAATGTAGAGCATCAAGAGACGAATTCATACATATAAAACACATGACCTAACTCTAAGAAACGAAGGAGAATTTCTTCATCCCCAATTTCTGACCTAAATGTTTTTCAATGTTCATGGCCAAAATTCTCACAGCACGCATAATATAAATGAAAAGTAAATACATGGATGGCTTCAGGGCTATGAGTAGAACATGTTTTCTTCACAAACCTAAGCTTAATCATGCCTGTATAGAGAGATAGAAGTTCATGTTTTTACCTGTTTCAGCTTGACTTGAACAGAACAATGTAGCAACTTCCAATGGATTTTGAGCTTTTGTACAGCTTGCTTGAAGTCCAAGGATGCTTCTCCAACTCCTAGCTTGCTTTAAAATCAACTGAATCGTGCTATGGAAGTCAACCTGCACAGCTTGAAAATAAAAATGGCAAACGTGGTTATGGGTGTTACAGCTTGAGTTCAATGCTTGGGATATCTTCAGTGGATGATATGGAACATGTTTGAACTCTTTTTAGCCAAAATGCACGAGTGGAAATGTTTGTGGAAGTCAAGTTGCAGAACTTGCTCTGTTTATGCAGCAAGAGGGTGTTTTTATGTTTGAGGAGGTTTGAGGGGTGGTTGATTCGTGCCTTAGGCTTGCTTGGATGTATGAAAGATGAGAACAAGGTTTTCTTAGGCTTATGCTTGCAGGAATGAGAGATGGATCTGTTTTGCCAAGTTTCTTCTACTTGAAGCAAGAAAATGCAAGTTTCAATACAGGCCTGTACAATACCCTAAAGTATGTTGCCCATCTTGTTCTTGATCAGAGGTATTTGTGTACAAATGCTAGCCTCAAAGATCTGGCCCATGCCTCTTGGATTTTGAATTTGACATAAAGCACTACTTTACAAAAATGGCAAAGTTGCTTTTTCTAATTATGGATTAGTTCTTTGTGTAATGACTAAATGCACAAAACAAAGCTTGAACACAAAGGTTAGGCATTTAATTATGGAGTGAAAACTTGGTTTAGAGGCCTGCAAACAAGCTTTGTACAAGCTGATTTGAAAAATGCCAATGTATGAACATGTATTTGGTTATGAACAAAAAATGGATTTTGCTCAACTTTGCAAATTTGATTCTCCCTAACCACAAGGGTGTTTGAGAAGTTCTTGGACAATTTGGAAAGCTTGGAATGTGTACTACAATCGATCTTTGTAATGAAAATTGAAACTCCAAGTGGAAGCATGTGAAAAATGACCAAGAAGTTGGACAAAAATCCTGCCTAGAATAGGTCAAAATTTCTCTAAGTTAAAAATGTTTTGCACCCTTATTCCAAAAATCATAACTTGAGCTACAAGCTTCTTTTGAGAAAACTTTGTGAATCAAAGTTGTAGATTTTGCAATGGAATATAACTTTCATGTTTTGAGTTTTATTTGAATCCATTTGCATCTTGGTGAAAAAATGGGACAAAGTTAGGAAAAAATAAGGAAATTTTATAACTTAGAAAATTTCTAAGTTATGAAATTTCTTCATTTTAAACCCTAATTTGCAATTTTGGGTTTCTTGATGAACAAGTTTCATAATTTGACAAGTCTTGATGAAAAATGAATCTTGGCACTTGATTTTGACCGAAAAGTCAAAGTTTGACCAGTTGACTGGAAAATTCATCTGTCAATTCCTATGCATTTGGGATCTTTTGAACTTGTTGAATGTGTCAAGACAATACCATTGAGTCCTTGAGTCCATATGTGAACTTGGTTTGCCATTGGTTAGGTCAAAAAGTCAAAAATTGCCTTTGTGCAGTCAAAACCCTAAAAATGACCATTTTGCCCTTTTGGTGATCTGATCAAATTTCTTGTGGAATTATGATCCAAACTTGACCAAATGGTTCATATGAGTTCATTATGTTGATGTGGGTCAAATTTCATGAGGTTTGACTGTCAATTGGCCACATTTGACTTTTTCCCCAATACAGCTGATTTTAGGTCAACTGTCCAATTGACTGGGCAAAAATTGGAATCAAGGCTTGAAACTTGGTATGGATAAACTTGTGAGTCCAACATGAAGCATGAATGTCATTTTGGGCATTTTAGGTCAAAACATCTTTGTGCAAACTCAAACCCTAATTTGGGTCAACAATGCAAGGAGAGGTCTTGAGCAGAGCAAACCCTAACTTGATCTTGAGCTCTAAGAGTCTTGTGATGAGAAAATGTTGAAGAAATGAGAGGGAAAATTTTGGGGTACAACAGTCCCCACTGTAATTCCATGGCACAGTTTTATCTGATTCATATGGGACTGGCCCAGGCATTGTGATTATTAGAGGAGTAGTTTTCGGAACTGATGTAATTCTAACGGGTCTTTTGGGAACCATGGAAGAATTGGCGGAGATGGTAATGATTGAAACATCTTCAACAGGAACAGGTGAAACAGGAGTACTTTCAAACAAAATCTCTTTGTTGTTTATCAAGCGTTGAATGCCTATTTTCAACAAAGGGCAATCAGTTGGTGAAGATAAGAAGAGGTGGCAGTCTTCATTACAACCCGGGAATACACCGACTTTCAACAAGTTTATCTTAATGATTGGGAGTGGAGTCACGAGTTCATCAACTGTGGTAACAAACAAATCTTCTTCAATAACATTGGTGTTGTGACCATGTCTGGGCATAGGAGCAGAAATGACGTTTGGCTTCTCGGGAGCATCAAACTCAATTTCTTTTGCTTCAATGAGGTCTTGTATTTTGTTTTTCAAAGCCCAAAAATTGTTAGTATCGTGACCAGAACTTTCGGAGTGATATGCGCAACGGGCATTGGGGTGATAATGAGGGGACGCTGTGTTGGGGTTTTTTGGAGCTTCTTTCAAAGTTGCCAAATTAGATTTCAGAAGATGTGGTAATACTTGAGACAGAGTCATATTGATTCTGGTGAATTCCCTGACTGGACTTTCCACCCTTGGTTGATTACCTCTTTGTTGATCAGACGTAGGCTTTGGAATCATAACGGCCCCTACCATTGGTCGGCGTTCGGCTCTCCCTTGGTTTCTTTGTGGATAAACAGCAGTTACCTCTTTCTTCCCAATAAAAGGCTTCCTCACAGTTGTAGAAGAAGATGAATCCTTCTGAATCTTTCTATTTTTTATGCCAGCTTCCACCCTCTCTCTGGTCAGTATTAACTCAGTAAATCTTGCAGATGAGATCCCAATCAAATGGTTGAAGAAAGGGCCAGACAAAGTGCCTAAGAACATGTCCACCAATTCCCTTTCAGACAGAGGGGGTTGAACTCTTCCAGCCAGATCTCTCCATTTCCACACGTAATCCTTGAAACTCTCATTGGAAGCCATAACCATACTCTGAAGTTGAGTACGGGTAGGCGCCAAATCAGCATTATATTGATATTACTTGTAAAAAGCTGCGGCAAGATCTTCCCAATTATGGACGTTGGCTCTTTCTAGTTGGTAAAACCAGTCGAGTTGTGTTCCAGATAGACTATCTTAGAAAAAATGCACCCACAAGTCTTTATCAACGGAGTGTGGTTGGATCTTTCTCACATATGATCAGAGGCGCATCTTAGGACATGACACCCCATCATATTTTGTGAACAAAGGCACTTTGAATTTCGGAGGAATCACAATCCCCGACACTAGTCCCAATTCTTCAAAGTTTAAGCCTGGCACCATTTGTATTTCCATTGCGCTCAAACGCTCTTCGAGATGTCTGTACTTATCATCAGCTGGAGGAAACTGTTCCTCAGAGTAGTCTTCCTCTTCTTCCTCCTCTTCAGATTCTGACGGGACCACTGTTTCCTTTCCTTTCCCCTCTCCTTCACCGAATGTTGTTGCAAAATTCAAGGTTCTTCTTGTCTGCCCCTGAAATCTTCTTCCCATGTTTAAGACCCCGGTGACCTTCTTTGTTTTCTTTTTCCTCTCATCAGCCAGCAGAGTCTTCAACTCTTTTTTCCCCTTGGCTAGGGTCATGAGCAACTGTTGAAACCGCGTGTTCTGAGCTTGGAGATCTTTGACTGTTTGTTCGAGATCCATCTTACTGAAATAAACAGTAGAGAGATGAAGAAACTTGTTGCAAAAGACCTGTTTATGTTATGATGAATGATATGTGCATATGCAATGTTTTCAAGGATTTTAAAGATTCAAGTTCGTTTTAGACAAAAAGAAACACACGTTATATTAATAAGATAAAGTTTGAGTACATCAATGCCCCTTGGGCAAAATAATACAAAACTCTAAGATAAAAAGGTAGTGCGCATCCTCTTTGGTGCTATGTAGGCATTTAGAGTCTGCTCCTCATGAAGTAGCCTAGTGAGTTCCAAAACCTTATTCTCTCTTGCGTAGAATTGGGCTTCGAAAGTATCTCGTTCTCCTTTGAGTTGTATCCAATACCTTTGTAGGTCTTCAACAAATATGGGCATGTCAGGATGTAGGATAGTGTATGGAACATCTCCCTCCTTAAGAGGCTCAATAATTACCGGAAGAATGGAAGGATAAGGCATCATAAGACTTTGAGCGCGGGTTCGTACCCATTTGAGGTAAGGCTCAAGAGGGATGGAATTCTTGTGTCCCAAAGTCTATATATCCACCTTATTTAGCATCCTCCAAGTTCGGATGAATCTCTGGCTAAGACCTTGATCGTCGTTGTCGTAGTCGAATACGAAACCTTGAATCAACATCTCGTGCGGGCCATCCCTTCGAGCGTAACCAAATTGTCTTAGAGCTAAACATGGGTTATAGGTGATGCCTCCCTTAATGCCAAGTAGAGGGACATTAGGGAATTCCCCACAACGGTCAACAATGATAACATTCTTTTTGGATCGGGAGCACCAATGAATATCTGAATGTTTGAGCGTCATTAACCTTTGTGACCACCTTGAACCTTGCTCATTCTTTAAGATTGATTGGGGAAGATGAGAAATAAACCATCTTGCGAGGAGAGGAGTGAAACACATAAGGACACATCTTTTCCTCATTGTGCGAGTGTGAAAAGAGTGTAGGATATCCCCTAGTAATGTAGGCACCGAGTTGCGTGATATGAAGATTTTGACGGTGCTCACATCTATGAGTTGGTCAGGATTGGGAAATAAGACCATCCCATAGATAAGAAGAGCCACAATTTCCTCAAAGGCTTGCATGTCTAAGGAATTCCAACAGCTTTGGGCTTTCTCAAACAGGAACTTTGCTAAGAAGCCTTTGACACCACTTCTAGTTTCCCAATGAGTTGTGACATCAGATGAGTGCAATTGCAGAGCTTGAGAAATCTCTTCTGGCTTTGGGCCTCTTTTCGTACCTTTGAAAGGTAGTTGATTGAGAATGGAAATCCTCAAGAGTTGAGAGAATTCTTCCAAAGTAGACACAAGCTGATAGTCGGGAAATGTGAAGCAATGGTGTAAAGGATCAAAGAAATGAAAGAGCACCTTCATCATATCCTCATATGTGTTGGAGGTGACCAAGTTGAGTAGACGACCATGTCTCTCGGTGAATGGAGAGTTCTCAGGGATCCTTGAAGCTAGCTCCTTAAGTTGTGGAGGAATTCTTACATGGTTGACTTGGATAGTTTTCCTGCGAAGTGAATCCATATCCTACAAAACAAGAACAAAGATGAATCTCAAAAAAATCCTTGAAATGGTTAGTGGATGCATGTGATGTTCATGATGTCCATGATGTTACGTACAAGTATGCATATACAAGCAAAGCAAACAAGTCCTTAGTTTTGGCTTGCATGGAGTTTTATAGGTAAGTACCCTCTTGAAGTTTAGTTGGCTCAAACCTGTCCTAGTAATAGTAACCGGGTTCTACGGAGCTCAATATCACCGGATTGTTTCCTTGGTCATTATTTCAGCTCAAGCCTCTTTAATGGCAACTGAAATATCCCAAGAAACCAAACCTCAATGAGTGTAGTATCGAGTATCTACCAACTTCGGACTGCACCAAAGCCGGTCATCTCACTACATCCTAAAGGCCAAGTTGGTCAAGTAAAGGGTTCTAGAAGTTCATTAGTGCTTCATGACATCACTCAGCGGCCCCGTATTCTCTTTGATTAACTCAAAGGCTACCGGTACCCATAAATATGTCACACTAACATAACTATTACTTAGACCATGTCGGTATACCCCGCACAGTTTCCATAATGTATTGCTATTTACCTATAATGTATCCCAAATCCAGGTAAAGGATTTCAAACCCAAACAAAGAACCATAATGTAAAGCATACAAGTCAAACAATGTAAGCAAATAAATGTGATCTAGCCCTAAGGTAACCCCACTTTTATAATTATCCCCAGCAGAGTCGCCAGTTCTGTGATATGGTGGGATAACTGACTTGAAGGTTTTGTGTTTTATCGCAAATGTTGCGGTTAGCAAGAGTCGCCACCGACTTTTCTTTTATCCAAAAGGAAAGGTAAAAAAGCACAGGAAAGACCTTTGAGATTGTTTCTTGAGTTCGGGGGGTAGATTATGAAAAGGGAAGGTATTAGCACCCTTTTCATCCATGGTTTTCCATGGGCTCTTAGTTACTTGCTAGATCACTTGCTTTTGTTTTGAAATTGTGCTTTGTGTGGTTTTGAAAGTATTTTGTAAAAAGAGGCCATTGTTTAGGCAATCTTTTTAATGATTCTCGTTCGTAAGAATGTATACAAAGAAGTTTGTCTTTTTGAAACTGTTTTCAATGTTTGTAATATGTTTGGAAATGTGTGTGTTTGTTTTGAAAATAGCAAGGATATTTGTTTGAAATGGAGCAAGTAACTAGAAGTAATCTACCTACTCAAATGTCTTTCTTGTTCATTTTCTTTTCTTTTGATATTGTTGTCTTACCATTGATTTGGTAAGCAACCCTATCTTTGGATGTTAACGGGACGGACGTGGGTCATCGTATAACCATGATTAGTGTTGTACCCCAAAATTTTCTCTCTCATTTATCATGATTTTCCTCACAAGACTTCTTGGACTCAAGACAAGATTAGGGTTTGCTCAGCTCAAGACATCCCCTTGCACTGATAACCTGAAATTAGGGTTTGAGTTTGCACAAGGATTTTTTGACCATCAATGCTTCATGTGACTTTCATACACTATCTTGGACCCTAAGTTTGCTCATATTAAGTTTCAAGCCTTGGATCACATTTTTGCTCAGTCAATTGGACAGTTGACCTAAAAATCAGCTTTATTGAGGGAAAAATCAACCATGGCCAATTTACAGTCAAACTTCATAATTTTTTATCCACAAAAACATTTTATACTCATATGTATCATTTGATCAAGTTTGGATCACAATTCCTCAAGAAATTTGATCAATTCATCAAAAGGGCAAAATGGTCAAAATTAGGGTTTTGATTGAGAAAGGGAAATTTCTGATTTTTAACCTAGCCAATTACCAATTGAGTTCAAGCATGATTTCAAGGACTCAATATCATCATCTTGACCTAATCATATAGTTCAAAAGGTCTCAAGTTCATAGGATTGACGGATGAATTTTGCAGTCAACTGATCAAAAGTCAACTGTACACTGAAAAGTCAAACTTTGACTTTTTGGTCAAAATCAAGTGCCAAGGGTCATAATTCATCAAGACATGTCAAAATATGAAACTTGTTCACCAAGAAAACCAATTTTGAAAATTAGGGTTTTGAATTTGAAAATATTTCATAACTTAGAATTTTTATAAGTATGGAAATTTTCTTATTTTTCCCCAAATTTTCACAACTTTTTCACCATGATGCAATTTGATTCAAAGAAAACTTACAACATGAAAGTTGTAGTCCTCCATGAAATCTAAAACTTTGCTTCACAAAGTTTTCTCAAAAGATGCTTGTATCTCAAGTTATGAATTTGTGAATAGGGGTCCATGAACTAAATGACTTAGTGAAAATTTGCCCTAATTTAGGCAGGTTTTTGACCCAACTTCATGGCAACTTTTCACCTAGTTCCAAGAAGTATCTCAAGTTTCATTTCAAATATGGATTATAGAGCATGTTTCAAGCTTTATAAAATTTCCAAGAACTCTCCAAGATCATTTGTGGTTAGGGAGAATCGAAGAAGGGAAGTTGGCATTTTGTCACTTTTGTTCAAGCCATTTTTACATGAGATCAAGTTGCAAATCAGATCCTAGCATGCTTGTACCTTGCATTACAGGTCCTAAACTCCTTCTACACTCCATAATTAAATGCCAACTCAATGGATAAAGGCTTTGTTTTCACTTTTGGAACATTGTACAAGAGATAATTCCATTAATGGCATAAAGGGCACATTGCCATTTTCATAAAGCAAGCTTTTTGCAACTTTAAAATTCTTGAGCCATGGACCTGTTTCTTTGAGGCTAGCAACTTTCACAGATATCAAGCATTGTTTACCAACTCTCTGCAGCTAGCAAGCAAGCAAGGACAGGCCTGTTGCACAAGTCACTTCACTTTTCTTCAAAAGCAAGAGAAATTGCAAAAGTCCAAAGAACTTGTACATTTGATAAAGGGTGGACTTGGTATCATTCTACATATCTTCACAAACTTATCACAAGCAAATACACGAAGGCATAACCTCTAAAACTCTCTAAAACACAAAAACCCAATTTTTCTGCCAAAAACATACAGTTATGCAAAATCATAGCAAGCTCATTATTTGCTCGTTTGTTTTGCCTCTTAACACTTAAAACATCTTCTCCACATCATATCCAAACTATCCAAGCCTTTGCATTGTTGCTGTAACCCTTGTTTCAGCCATTGCCATTTTCACTTTGGAAGCTTGCAACTTGACTTCTACAAAGAGTTTCAGCCATCCAGAAAGCCAGCTAAGCATTGGAATAGCTTGAGGGAACTTCAAGGAAGCTCACACGGTCCTCAGGCCTCACTCAAAGTCCCCACATTGCCATATCCAAATCCAGCTGAAGGAGGTATTTTTCAAAACTCTATCTCTCTATTTAGGCATCCTCAAGCCACGATTTGTGAAGCAAAAATGTAGTCCTTAACATGGTGAAGCTGTACATATGCATACTTGCCATTTATATTAACTGAGTTGAGAGAATTTGAAGTCTGAAAATGCTGAAAAAGTTAGGTCACGATTTAGGGCCATTAAAATTCTCCCTGATCTTTTAGAGTTAGGTTACAAATCTTATATCATTGGAATCGTGAGATTAAGAGCTACAAGTTTCATGTTACAAGTTTTTGTTTTTGTGCAAGCGTTTGAGAGTTGCAGGTTGAACTGAGTACACGCGTGCAAGGTGGACAAAGGACAGAGAAGATGGTTGGCTTGGGCCTTGGGCCTACTGTTTTTGTTTCTCACACCCCCCTGACCACTATTTGCACCCCCTGACTTTGTTTGTTATATTTTTCATATTTTCTTTTCATTTTTATATTTTATCACTTTTGATTATTTTTCTGAATCACAAAAATCATGAAAAATATTTTCTTTATTTTTTGCATTTTATTTTATTTTTTTATTATTTTTTGGCACAAAAAATAGTTTTATTAGGGTAATATACTTTATTTTCTTAAATACATTTAATAAAAATACTATACATTTTTATTTTATTATTTCACACATAAAATAATTATTTTCATACATATTTTATTTTTTAATATTTGTACATAATTTTATTTACTATTTTCTTATACAAAAAATGGACAAAATAAAAATATAAGACATATATTTTATTTTAATTAAAAAAACTAAGGTTTCCCCTTTTCAAAAATAACAATATTATTTTTCTCTTTTTCTAGGGTTTAATAAATCAGTTTTTCTCATACAAAAAATCAAATATAAAAACATTTTGCATGAATATATTTTTATTGCATTTTTAATATTTGTACATTTATTTATTTGCACATAATTCAATTGGGTTGTAATAGTATTTTAGGGATTATTTTTGTGCAATATCCCCATTCAAAAACTTGTATCCCCCCTCCCATAATAATTGTTGTAATAGCTTAGTTTACTTTTATGCAATTTATCGCATTTATACCATGTGTAGTAAATTAGGGTTTTGCATGATAAGACCAAAAACAAACAAATAGAATGACATAATCCAAGACAATCAAAAGCATGTAAAATGACACACATAGCACACAAACACCCTTAGGGTTTCACCCACTTGGTTGCATAAACAAAAATGACCATGGTATGCATGCAAAGTATCTTGGCAAAACAAAACAAAACAAAAAGATCATAGCCCATCGATGACGCTATCAAAAGGTTGCCTAAAACAAAATGATCTTGGTCCCTCAAAATGCTAAGATACTTGGCAACATTGCTATCATGGTCATACGATGACCCACACCCGTCCCGTTTAACATCCAAAGATAGGGTTGTTTACCAAAGCAATGGTAAATCAACAATGTCAAAGGAATAAAAATGCATAGGAAAGACATTTGAGTAGGGTAGATAGTTCCTAGTTACTTGATCTCTTCCAAACAATCCTTGCTATTTTAAAAAACACACACACACATTTCAAAACATTTTCCAAACATCTTTCAAAACATTGAAACATTTTTCAAAAGACAAACATCTTTGTATACATTCTTACGAACGAGAATCATTACAAAGATTGCCGAAACGATGGCCTCTTTTTAAAATGCTTTTCAAAACCACACCAAATACAAAGCACCATTTCAAACAATTTAAAAAGCAAAGCAAGTGATCTAAGCAAGTAACTAAGAGCCCATGGAAAACCATGGATGAAAAGGGTGTAGCACCTTCCCTTTTCATAATCTACCCCCGAACTCAAGAAAACATCTCAAAGGTATTTCCTGTGCTTTTTTACCTTTCCTTTTGGATAAAATAAAAGTCGGTGGCGACTCTTGCTAAACCGCGATATTTGCAACAAAACGCAAAACCTCAAGTCAGTTCTCTCACCGTATCACAATTAGCAATGTGGCAAAGTATCTTAGAATTTTTGAGGGACCAAGATCATTTTGTATGGAAACTTTGAATAGCGTCATCGAGGGGCTATAATCTTATACTTGTTTGTTTTGCTAAGATACTTCGCATGCGTAATATGGCCATTTTTATATAAGGCAACCAAGTGGAGTAACCCTAAGAGTGCTTGTGTGCAAGTGTGTTATTTTCATGCTTGGTTTTATCTTGGATTAGGATTTTCTATTTGATTTGTTTTTATCTTGCCATTCAAACCCTAATTACTAGCATGTTATGTAAAAGCGATAAATTGCGTAATTTAAAGATTACTACGCTATTACAACATTTTATGGGAGGGGGTATACAAATTATGAATGGGGATTTGCAATAATGTAAATCTAATTTAATCTATTACGACCAAATCGAATTTGTACGAATATTTGAATAAATAATATACAATATAAATTAAATATACAATGGTATGTATAGGCAAGAAAAAGATTTTTGTTTTGTTTTTTATATGAAAAAGAGTTTTTGAACTAAACCTAATAATTTAAGAAAAAAAGGAAATTATTTTTATAAATTGGTTAACCCTAATTCTAGTTTGTAAAAGAAAATAAAGTTCTTTAAGTATTATTTTTGTGTATTTTTGTCTTGAAAATAATAAATAGTATTTTATGAAATATCTAGTCCTTTTATACATTAGAAAAAATATTTACAAGTGTGAAGGAAAAGAAATAAAAGTTAATCTAAGTCTATTTTATTTTACAAGTTTTATTTAAGAAAGAATAATTAATATATAATTTAATAAAAATATTTTGCATGAGAAAATAAAATAAAATGAACAAAATGAAATATTTAGCATTTTTATATTTTTTATGATTTTATAATATTTAAGAAAAATATTTAATGAAGTAAACAAAAATAAATTAAATAAATGAAAATAAATTTGGCCAGGGGTGTCCTGAGTAATCAGGAGGTAGTATGCTAGAAAAAATATGAGGCCCAGTAGTTGAGCCCACGCTGCAAAAGTGACAAAAAATGAAGCTGAAAAATATGAAAAATGCAAAAGGTAGCGCCAAGGTTCGAACCCACGACCTATGCAATTTAAGCGTGTTGTCTTGCCACTGGGGTGGCTGTACATCCGTTAGTTCAAATGAAACAAAAAATAGATAACATGAATCTCTTCCTTGCTCTGTACTTCGTCTTCTTCCTCTAGCTAGCCAGACCAAACATATCTCTCTCATTTCTCCATGAAAATGGAAACTTCAAACATGAAAATGGTAGTACTCTTTCCCACAATTTCAACCATGTAACTCATGTAAACTATCAGTCAAAGATCAAAGCTAATTTCAATGGCCCTAATTTCAAACCTAATTTTTACAGAAATTTGAAATCTAAAATTCTCTATACACAATGAATATAAATGAAATCTATGAACATGGTTGGTTTTAGCATAAGGATATCTACATTTTATCTTCACAAATAGAGACTAAAGGATGCCTGTATGAAGAGATAGAAGTTAGAGTTCTTACCTCTTTCAGCTGAGATCGTGAATGGAGTTTGCGTGAGTTTTGAGAAGGCCTGGAGATCCCTTCAGCTTGCCTGGACCTTCCTGAGTGTGTTCCAATCTTTACCTTGTCTTGAAAGTGCCCGAATCTCCCTATCCAAGTCAACCTGCAAGCTTGAAATCCAAAAATGGCAGATGGAGAAGGAGGAGTTACAGTGAAGGGATGATGGTCTGGAACACGTAGATATGATGTAGGTTTAGTGTTTAGGTGATTAGAACTTGAAACGCATGAGTAGATTTTTGGATTGCTATGCTTGATGCAAAACTGCAAGTTATGGCAGGTTTTTGGAGATAGAGAGTTTGGGAGAGTTCCTGGCCTTTAGAAATCGTGTGTTAGGTTGTAATATATTTGTGTATAAGTATAGAGAAGGTTTCAAATCAATTCCACAACAGGTTTCTGAGTTATAGGCTTTTTGCTCTATTGCTTGCCTTTTAAGAAAAGTGAGGAGACAACTCTCTACATGCTTGTACAGGCCTGATTTGAGTTGGTACAAGTCTTACGCACTTTGATTTTGGTTTATAGGACTTGTGTGTGCAGAAGGAACAAATACAAAGCTCAAGAAGTTGACAAATGCAAAAGTTGTGCTTTTCTAAAATGGAAGTGGCAACTTTGTGCCATTTATGGAATTAAAGCTTGTACAAAGGCTCTTATGCTTGGATTAAGGCTTTATCAACTGTGTAAGCATTAAATTATGGAGTGAGAAACAAGTTTGAGACCTGTAAAGCAAGGATTATGCAGCCTAGGATTATGCAGCCGACCGATGACAAATACAAACACTTGGAAGAACGACTAGTTGCTATGGAGTGCAGAGAGTACCGGGGTTAGACTTTGAGGAACTAGGGTTGGTATCAGGAATCATAATCCCTCCTAAGTTTAAAGTGCCACTGTTGCACCCCAAAATTTTCCCTCCCATATTCTTCAAGATTTGTCAAGATCAATCTCCAAATGGGTCAAAATCTCTCAAGGGTTGCACAGTCCAATTGCCTCCTGACACAGTCAAAATTAGGGTTTTGGTTCTTGCAAGGAAGTTGAGGTTTTCAAGGGTCCAATCAAGTCCCATATGCATATATACATTGTCAAGCATCTACATGTCAAATTTCAAGGCTCACAGCATCAAATTGCATAGTCAAAAGCCCTAATTACTTCACAGTCAATTGCAGGAGCAAAATGGTCATTTGGCAGTCAAAAGTCAAACTTTTTGGTCAACATCTTATTTTGAAGCCACAATCATCATTAGATCAAGTCTTGATCATGATTCCACAAGCATGGTTCAAAAATCATCAAGATGCAAAAGTTTCTATTTTGGACAGTTGAAAAAGTCAACTGAAAATTGACCAGGGCATAACTTTTTCATGGTTCATCAGAAAAATCCCATCCAATGCTCATTTTGAAGGGGATGACATTTCCTACAACTCATCTTCACACTCCAAGTCCAAGAAATGCTCTCACAAAAAGTTATCAATTTCTACATTATAGGTCATTTTCAAAAGTCAACAAAAAGGCACTTTAAGTCAAAGACCATAACTTGATATTGGTGAATCAAAATGATATGGGACCAAAGGCATTGGTTAGAGGACTTCAAGACCTTTCCAAAATGTCTAAGAACATGTTCATAGCTTCAAAATTGAGCAAGATATGCATTGGAGAAGTTGGGAAATTTTTGGGAATTTGCAAAAGTCAACTTTGCCCAAAACACCTCATTTTTGCTAATGGGCCTCAAATTCTTTCTTGAATCTTTACCCAAGGCTTATGCACGACCCATTAAGATTAATTTGAATTATTTTCTTATTTTTATTAATTATTTGGATTTTTAATTGATTAATAATTCATTTAATTAATTTAATTGTAGGAAAATATCAAAACATGGTTTTCAAATCTTTTTATGAAGCAAATGAGATCAGGGAAAGCTGGCAATTCGTGTACATATCAAGGACATCAAAATCACCCAATTTTGGCAAGTTTTGTCAATAAAAAAAGTTGGAAAAGATTTGATTAAAATTAAATATTGCAAACATGAATACAATGGATTTTTGGGCCTAAAGTTGACCTAATTCCCTTCCCATACAAATGCTGAAGCAAACCCTAAAGCTTGTCACGTGAAAAAGCTGCTGAAAACACCATTGCCAAATTGAAAAAAAAGCCAAGAAATTTGAAAACTGAATTCTCACTTGCAGGCCAATTCGAACCCTTTTCTTGTTTCCAATATATTGTTGGACCTTCCAGGAACACGTTGCCATCGAGAACAAGCCTTAAAGCTCAAGAGAACGCTCTAACAGATTCACGGTTTATCACTTTTCTTCCAAAATCATAACCATCGATTCATGCATTTTTGACATCTTTCATTGTTTGTTTTGTGTTTATAGAACTCAGGCGAAGCTTTTGGTACAATTCAATTGCGTTATAATGCCCAGAATTGCAAAACACCATTGAAGAAACCTAGGGTTTCAGAGCTTTCAATTTAGGGCTTTTCAGCATAAGTAAAATTAGAGACCATAATGCCCATGGCTGAAACCGTCTGAATGAGACGATCAAGATGGAATCATCGCGCCAAATTTATATGCACCCTAACTCTAATCGTTATTTTTCGTCGTTGTAGTTAGTGGGGGTTAAAAACCCCCCGCTATCTTGTTTTGTTTTACAGGGAAACGAGGAAGAAGATAATAGGTGTCAGTGCGTGGTTGGGGGATTCAAAAACAACGTGCGTTTTGGTTTCTTCAGAACATTATTTGTTTTTTATATATTATAATTAATGACCACTATAATATCAAAGGCGTTCGCTTGGCTGAGTGGTGGATGACTTGTCCAATGACCATTGGGACCTGGGTTCGATTCCCAGGTCCCCCAAATGCTTGTTATATCTTTTTTCATCATATGTTCTAATGCAGCGCTTGTTAAAGATTCCACCATATACCCTCACAGATCAGCATACCAAGTGTCCCAAGCGTCCATCCAAAGGCCAAGAGGGAAGGAACATCATGTTCTCTGGTCAAAGCAGGCATAGGCGATCCCCAAAGTCAACAAGGCTTGGAGTGTTCTTGGGCCAGAATTTCTAAATCAAACCTCCATCTGGGCCTTCAAACCTCCCCTGGTTTTGCTATTTTATTTTATTTTCTTTTTTTCCCTTTTAATTATTTCATAACTAATTATTATTATTTATTAACTAACAAATTAATTTTCATAATAAATTCAGAGATCACAAAATTGTAAATATTTTTATTATTTATTATTTATTATTTTTACTATTAACTATTATTTTCGTAAATAAATACTAACAATTAATTAGTTTAAATTAGGTTCAATTTTGATTCCTTTTTTTTTAAAAAAATAAACTTAGAATTAGGGTTTCTTTTGACTTCTAACTTCTTTATTTTTATTTTCATTAAAAATATAAAAAATATTAAAAAACACAAAAACATTTTTTTCTTTGATTAATTAATTAGTTAGTTTTAGGTTTAATTTTCAATTAATTGCAAAAAGGACAATTTTCTTTCTTTATTTCTCAAAAGGGTCAAAAACCCTAGGACGTTCCAATTTAAATTTCTTTCCGTATTATTTTTATTTGGATTATTTATGTATCTGCTCAATGGATGTAATAGTAATTAGGATTTACCGCTTTCCTTTATTTTCGCATTTTTCAAAATGGGTCTTTGTTTTTTTGGCGATGTATAGACCCGCGCCTTGTAATAGCGTAGCTTTACATTCCCGCACTTTAATTTTCCGCACTCTTAACTGTTAATATGCATGAAAGACTGAATGACAAATTAAAAACAACTCGTAGCTCACAACATTACATGTACAAGGTAAATCTTAACTGAAAAACAACACACAAGCACATGCCACTTCTAGGGTACGCCTCACTCGTTGCCTCGAACGTGGTCGTCAAGTATAGGTTGTTTTAGAGGTTGCCCTTCTGTCTAAGATCCAGTTGCCTCGAAACGGTTGCCTCGATAAAAAGGATCTAGGACATTAGGGTTACTTCTAAGGTGTCCTATTGTTGCTTCGGTGACCATACTATCCCTATAATCGAATTGACCCGAACACCTCCAACGGTGGTGCTACCTACCTCTCAATGGTGGGATAGCACTATCTTAAGGACTCTTACACAACCTAATTCCTTAGAGTAGGTAGATTCTCATAGGTACTTGCTCTCTTCAAAACAAACAAAACATCTTTTCACACCGACACTTTCAAAAGTTTTTCAAAACAAATTTTTCATACACTCTTGAGGACAGATACAAGAGTCACTTAGAAATCTTTCAAACGAAACTTTTTTCAAACCCACTCACATTTGAAAAGCAAACATATTTTGAAAACATAAGAGCAAGTACCTAAGAGCCCGTGGATAACCACGGATAGAAAGGGTGCTAACACCTTCCCTTTCTATAATCTACCTCCCGAACCGAGAAACATCTCGAAAAGGAATTTTGCTGTGCTTTTGTCCTTTCCTTGTTGGAGAAAATAAAAGACGGTGGCGACTCTTGCTTACCGCGACATTTCACGAACCAGCATTTCAAAACAATCAGTTTTATTTCCACCGATCACAGAACTGGAGACTCTGCTGGGGACACTTAATAAGTGAGGTGTACCTTAGGATTAGACCACTCTTATGTTTTCAATTGCTTGCTTTGCTTGATTTAATATTGTGGGTTTGTCTTGGAGTTTCATAGATCCTAACCCGGATCTGGGGGATACCTTTTAGAAAGTAACAACAAACTGTGAGGGAACTGTGCGGGGTATACCGACACGGTTGAAGCAGTTTGCTACGTTGATGTGGCACTTTGGTGAGTACTGGTAACCCTTGAGTCAAGTCAAGGAGAGTACGGGGCCGCCGCGTGGTGTCGTGAAGCATCAACTGACCTTAGGAACCTTACTTGACCATCCTGGCCTCTTTAGGGGTAGTGAGATGACCGACTTTGGTGCAGTCCGAAGTTGGTAGATACTCGATACTACACTCGTTGAGGGCTGTTTTCTTGGAATATTTTGATCGCCAGTTCAGTGGCTAAATCAAAACAATGAACATAGAAAACAACCCAATGATATTGAGCTCCTTAGAACCCGGTTACTTTTGATAGGACAGGTTTTGAGCCCACCAACTTCAAGAGGGTAGTACCCCAAACTTCATGCTGGCCTAAACTGTAACGACTGTCTTGTGTGACTTGTGTGCCTTCAAACTTGAACTACTTGCACATTCTTGTTATCTGACACATGAGTTTCTTCCAGGTTTTGTTTACAGTCCTTAATTGGGACTCATTACAGGGCCTACTTACATCACTCCATGCATAG
The DNA here is from genome assembly GCA_948472305.1 of Vicia faba. Lineage (NCBI taxonomy): Eukaryota > Viridiplantae > Streptophyta > Magnoliopsida > Fabales > Fabaceae > Vicia > Vicia faba. Next base: position 937,019,941 of record OX451736.1, read on the forward strand.
CATAACATCATACCATTGCACACATCCTGCATAAGGACTAACCCATTTCAAGGATCTCAAGGGTTTCTGATGCAGGTCATGATGAATCAAATGTCTAGCAAGGGGCAAAGGGGATTTATTTTCCTCTAGCCAAGGTTGTCCAGAAATCCAAGCATGATGACCTGAGTCAGGGGCTATGACCCACTCGATATGGTGAGCCTTGACTCTTGAAGAAGGACTCTCAACAATATGCAGTGCCTTCCATCAAGCTACAAAATTCAAATTCTAACAATTTTTCTTGTTTACCCCGCGAGGTCCTTGAAAACATTGCATGCATACATATATGTCATTGCATAACAGGTACCCTTGTTACAGGTCACTTACCTTCTTCGCTGTTTATTTCAGCAATCATCATGAATCCTGAATCATCCAATGAATAAGCTATCAAGGCCCTCCAGGCCCAGAATGCCCAGTTCCAGGAGTTGGTTATGAGTCTAGCCCAAGGTCAACAGGATTTGAAGACTCTGCTCTTGAAGAAGAAGAAGAAGAGGACGGTGCTGTTCAACCCTAGACGCAAATCTGGGAATGGATCACAAAATGAGGCTGAGCTGACTACCCCATCTGTTGGAAAAGACAGTCCCCAAGAGAGAGAGGTTCCTAGTCCAGTGGTCTCCGATAACGAGACGAATTTCAATGATGAACAGTACCCTCCTGCTGAGGACAGGTACAAACAGCTCGAAGACCGGTTAAGTGCTATGGAGATACAAAAAGTGCTCGGCCTAGACTTCGAAGATCTAGGTCTGTCTTCTGGGGTAGTGATCCCACACAAGTTCAAGACACCTGCTTTTGCAAAATATGACGGGGCTTCCTGTCCTAAGCTGCATCTCAGGTCATACATAAGGAGGATCCAGCCCTACACGGCTGACAAGAATTTGTGGATTCACTTCTTCCAGGATAGTCTGTCAGGGGCTCAACTCGAGTGGTTCTATCAACTGGATGGAGCCAGTATCCGCAACTGGGAGGACCTTGCTGCTGCCTTTTACAAGCAATACCAATATAATTCCGACCTCGCTCCTACGCGTACCCAACTCCAGGGTATGTCACTAGGGACGGGTGAAGGATTCAAAGAGTATGCGCAAAAGTGGAGAGACCTTGCTAGAAGGGTGCAACCACTTCTGACTGACCGTGAGCTTGTTGACATGTTCTTGGGGACCCTGTCTGGTCCATTCTTCAACCATCTGATTGGGAATTCTTCTGCTGGGTTTACAGATCTGATCTTAACTGGTGAGAGGATAGAAGCTGGTATCAAGTCTGGGAAAATACAGAATGGTGACTCCTCGAGCACTGAGAAGAAACCATCCAAGAGAGAATCGAGTGATGTCTATGGTTCAAGAGGGCAGAAGAGGTCCGAACACCGCCAAGATGTCAACGCGGTAGTTATTGCAAAACCGGTCGGCACTCCTCAGCGTCACAATCAACAAAAGGAAGAGAGACCTAAAAGGCAATTCACTCCCCTCGGCATGACCTTGTCCCAGATATTGCCACAGTTGCTGGAGACCAAGTTGGTAACTCTAAGAGACCCTCCAAAGAATCCCAACAGGACACCTTCAAGGTATACCCCCAATGTTCGTTGCGCTTATCATTCTGACAGCCCGGGGCATGCTACAGATGATTGTTGGACTTTGAGAAACAAGGTTCAGGATCTGATCGACGCAAAGGAAGTCCAGTTCAACTCTCCAGAGACACCCAATGTGATCGCTGCTCCCTTGCCAAAACACGGCTAGGATTGAAATTTTTTTGTTCATTCGAATGTTCAAGTTGTATTTTTCTTTGATTGTTCGAACATTCTATTCATGTCAAACGTTGTTATTTCATTAATGCATTACACATGTCTGTTTTGAAGTAATTATTTCGTATTCACTATATGCAAACTGTTTTCATATTTTTGTGATGATCAACTCTTGATTGAAAATTCTAAGCCTCTTGAGGGAGGATGAAGAAAACGATACCACGATCCTTACAGTATGCTTTTGAACAGACCCCGCTGATGAGGTACATGCATTGTTTCAATTCCTAAACACTGGAGTTATAAGGAAGATAATCCCTCGTCAACCCCTTTGAGCCAAAGAAGTAGGAGTTTTTTCTTTTCACGAAAAATTAAAACCCTTAATCATAACCTGGGGCAGGGTAGTTCTCTCAGTTGATCCAAGTGCACAATGGATGACATCAAAGGAGTCCTTCCAAAACAAAAGACAATGATGGTTCCGAATAATCATAAGGACAGGTAGTCATTATCTCTCAAAAAATAAAAACCAATTAAGTCAAAACCTATGAAGGAGACTTACAAAACTGGGGCATCCCGCTGACTGTAAATTCAAAAAGAAACAGTTCAGGCAAAAACATGGATAACGAAATCAAAAAGAAAGAGGTCCTACAAACCCTCAACAAAAAAGAAATGACTGCCTATTCAAAATAAACGATCAATATCCGAACCATCACTGGTATATCAAAGCAAAGACTCCACAAGGTCTAACGCACGATCAGCTAAGTTTAGGTTTGAAGAACATCACGAAGAGCGGGTGGGTACAAATAAAATTTGAGCCTTTATCCTTTGTTTCTTAAACCGTGAACCAGGCCACGTTATAACCCTTAAAAGCCCTAGCTGAAGCATGGGTTAGTTTGAAAGCATACTGTTACGAAAGGTATCCTGACTCCTTAAGGCTTGCGGTAAAAAAACGAGTTGATATCACAGTTTACAAAAAAATCACTTGTTTTATTAAAAACTGTATTTTCAAAAGCTTCAAGACAGACATAAGCTTTGCATTTTTAACATAACTTTGTTTGCATATGACTTTTTGTTCGAACAGCAAAGAAATTCGCACGAAGAATATCTAGTGAATAAAAGCACTTCCAACCAAAGGGGCATGGCATGATCATTGTCCATCATCTGGGGCAGTTAAGTCAAGATTCGGAGAATCTCTCAAAAGGCCAACCAGCTTGGGCCAAATCTCCATCTGGATCACTTGAGGCATTGAACGATCAAACGAAGATCTTCTGGTGGTATGACAATGCAACACTACTAACAGGGGAAACTCCCTACATCCTGAGAGTACGAACATAGTCGAAAAAAATACTACGCATAATCAAAGACCCGCTAGGTTGACACACCTAGGCAAAAATAAGGGATGAAAATGAAAAATTTGTACACCCGGCAAGTCGAAAACCTGAAAAGGCGGCTTGGGCAAAAAATGGGTATCCCGGTGGACTGAAAACCCGAAAGGGCGGTCCAGGAAAAATTAGGGATAAAAGCGTACGAATATGTCCCGTCATCTCGTCACTTGCCTACCAGAAGAAGATTGGTCAAATCGGCAGTTATCAAGCACCTCCACAGGTACCTTCTCCCGCAGAAGCTGGGGCAATCAGAATTGTCTAAGCAGGTATAAGGTAGATTCAGCTGAAGAATATGACCAAGATACCTTCACTCCCTACAGAGTAAGGCAAGATTCAACAAAACTCTCCCCAAGCAGAGTTAGGCTCCCGTCAGCCCCGAAAAGGCACAGTATCTCCAGCAAGTCAGCAAAACTCTCCCCAAGCAGAGTTAGTCTACTGTCAGCCTTAAGGAAGTTGGGTATCCCCAGAAGATCTCAATGTTCCCCAGCGGAATATACAGATGTTCCTAATCAAGCATCCCCGGCAGTCTTGATCTAAGATTGTTCTCCGGCGGAATACAGACCTCCAGTGGAGCCATTCCCCATTGCAGTCCAAAAGTTTCCCCAGGAAAGTTGAATCAATCTCCCTAGTAGATTCTGGAAGCTTATCCCCAGTAGATTCTGGAAACTTATCCCCAGTAGATTCTGGAAGCTTATCACCTGCAGAGTACATACGTCTCTCCCCGACCATATTCAGAGGTTACTCCCCACCAGAGCTTATAACTGGGTTATCCTCAGCTAATTACCACGGAAAGATCGTCCTCGGCGAAGTTCTTCCTATCCCCAGCGGAGTTCATCTAATTCCCCAACATAACTTATCAACGGTATCCCCAGCGGAGTTATCATCAAAACCTCAACAAAGTATCTCTTCCCACAGAGTATCTCCCTACAGAGTAATTCCCCGCAGAGAAATCTCTTCACCAGGTTTATTCCTCAACGGAGTCATCTTATCCTTCCGGTTTATTCTTGCGATCATCCCCAGCAGAAACGAAGAACTCTACTCTTCAGCATCAGCCCAGGATTCAACTTCCTGGCATGCGTCAAGGACTTACTTTCCCAGACGAAGATACATTCATAAAAATCACATTACATCATGATACATGCATATACGCATCATATCATATAATCTCATTTATGTTGAGAACATCATCGCTTTATCCATACCATGCATTGCATATGACTGACCTTTACCTTTCAGGAAGGATACAGTTAAATGATCAGCTATGTCAAAGTAGACAAATACAGTCAAAAGAGACCAATCCAGTCAAAGAAGACAAATTCAGTCAAAAGAAGACAAGTCCAGTTAAAATTAATTCCACTCATCGTTATAGACACTCGTCGTTATAGACACTCGTCGTTATAGACACTCGTCGTTATAGACACTCGTCGTTATAGACACTCGTCGTTATAGACACTCGTCGTTATAGACACTCGTCGTTATAGACACTCGTCGTTATAGACACTCGTCGTTATAGACACTCGTCGTTATAGACACTCGTCGTTATAGACACTCGTCGATATAGACACTAGTCGTTATAGACACTCGTCGTTATAGACACTCGTCGTTATAGACACTCGTCGTTATAGACACTCGTCGTTATAGACACTCGTCGTTATAGACACTCGTCGTTATAAACACTCGTCGTTATAGACACTCGTCGTTATAGACACTCATCGTTATAGACACTCGTCGTTATAGACACTCGTCGTTAAAGACCACCCGTCCATGAAGACAACCCGTTAAAAGAGACAACTCGTCAGAGAAGACAATACCCCCTTAGTTCAGTTAAATCAATCCCTAAAGGTTTTCTGAGATAACCTGTCAGTAGAGACAACTCACCAACCTTTTTGAGTTCCAGATTCGATTCCTGTATCCAGCCAGGGCACGTCTGAAGAGTTTGAAGATTCGATTCCTGTATCCAGCCAAGGCATATCTGTTGATGACTAATTCTAGATTCGATTCCTGTATCTAGCCAGGGCGCGTCTGAAGAGTTTGAAGATTCGATTCCTGTATCCAGCCAGGGCATATATGTTGACGACTAATTCCATATTCGATTCTTGTATCTAGCCAGGGCGCGTCTGAAGAGTTTGAAGATTCGATTCCTGTATCCAGCCAGGGCATATCTGTTGACGACTAATTCCAGATTCGATTCCTGTATCCAGACAGGGCACGTCTGAAGAGTTTGAAGATTCGATTCCTGTATCCAGCCAGGGCATATCTATTGACGACTAATTCCAGATTCGATTCCTGTATCCAGCCAGGGCACGTCTGAAGAGTTTGAAGATTCGATTCCTGTATCCAGCCAGGGCATATCTGTTGACGACTAATTCCAGATTCGATTCCTGTATCTAGCCAGGGCGCGTCTGAAGAGTTTGAAGATTCGATTCCTGTATCTAGCCAGGGAATATCTGAGAGCGATTGTTCGTAGATTCGATACCTGTATCCAGCCAGGGCATATCTACATAAAGAGTTTGAAGATCAACCCCTGTAACAGGCCAGGTAATTATCTTTCTTTCTCAGGTGTTGTACCCCAAAATTTGCCCTCCCATATTCTTCAAGAAATTGCCAAGCCAAGTCACAAAATTCCCCAAGGGTTGTGCAGTCCAACAGTCTCCTATACAGTCAAAACTAGGGTTTGGATTCTGATCAAGAAAAGGAAGTTTTCAAAGTCCCAATCAAGTCTCATATGCTTACAAAGATGGTCAAGTATCCTCATAGCAAGTTTCAAGGCATTCAGCTCAAAATTGCACAGTCAAAACCCTAAATTGCACTACAGTCAACTGTAGGGGCAAAATGGTCATTTGACAGTCAAAAGTTCAAATATTTGGTCAACACATCATTTTGAAGCCACAAACATCATTTGATCAATGCTTGATCATGATTCTCAAAATTTGGCTCAGAAAATCATCAAGATGCAAAAGTTACTATATTTGGACAGCTGAAAAAGTCAACTGAAATTGACCAGGGCATAACTTTCACATGGATTATCAGAAAAATTCCATCCAAAGCTCATTTTGAAGAGAAAGACATTTCCTACAATTCATCTTCATACTTCAAGTCCAAGAAATGCTCTCACAAAAAGTTATCAATTTCAACATTATAGGTCATTTTCAAAAGTCAACAAAAAGGGACTTTAAGTCAAAGGCCATAACTTGAGATTGGTAAATCAAAATGACATGGTACCAAAGTCATTGGTTAGAGGACTCAAAGACCTTTCCAAAATGTCTAAGAACATGTGAAAAGCTTAAAAATTGAGCAAGCTATGCCTTGTGGAAGTTGGGAAATTTTTGGATATTTTGAAAAGTCAACTTTGATTCAAATGGTCCAAAATTGCTAATGGGCCTATTTTTCTTCCATGATTCACCATTCCAAGCCTATGCACGACCACTTGGCCCAAAGGGAAGTATTTTCTCATTTTTTATTTATTTATTTGAATTATTATTCATATTAATTCAATTAAATCAATTAAATATGTGAAAAAATATTTAACCTAACAAAACCAATCTTTTTATACATGTTTTGGCTTCTATAATTCGTGCATATACCAATGTGGAAAGTTTTGGTTTGAATTGATCATAATTTGCACAAAAACCATGTGGAAAAGATATGAAAAGATCTTGAAAAATCAAATATGCAAAATCATCAATGCCATGGATTTTATTCAACTTTGTTGACCTAAAATGTTCAATACATAAACAGGAACACAACCCTAATCCTTGTACACTCTAAGCTGCGCAAAAGAACCATATACAAACTTGAAAAAATTCCTTGAAAACAAAATTCTGAAATCATTGTTGGAGGACGATTCAAGCCTTAATCTTGATCCCAATAGCTTGCTCAAGGTCTATTGAGCGTATTTCGATCCAAATCATTCATCCAAACGCTAAGAACTGGTAAAACGAACCTCAACTGTGTCAAGAAAAATTCAGAACTGTGCATCACGATTTACGCATCCTTTGCCATTTTTATTTATTGATTCGTGTTTGTTGTGAGTTTCTTATGCTAACCAATGCCTTTAATTGCATTTTTACACCATACACACGATTATGCCATGATTACGTTTTAGGGTTTGCAGAGCTCTAAATTGGGGTTTTTTACCCAAGGCAAAATTAGGACTCAGGAGTAATACCATTGGCATGAGCACGTCCAGACGAAGAAATCCCAACCCTCGCGCCTAATTTATATTTAGAATTGAGCTATTCGCTATTTTCTCCAAAACGGCCTAACACAACGCGTGCAAAACTGTTGCCTAAAGCTTTATGTTACAGGGACGATGAAGGGGACGATGCGTTGTCAAAACGTGATAGGCGGATTCAAACTTTCGCGCGCTGACTCCCACTAATATAGCTTTTCTTTTATATTATTTATTTGATATTATATATTAAACGTAATCAAACTGGCTCAGTGGCAGGTGGAAGCGCTTGCAATGCTCATGACCTGGGTTCAAGTCCCAGGTCTGTACTATTCTCAATAATATTTTTCCCATGATTTTCATATGCAGCGCCCAAAGTTAAGGCTACCATATCCCCTCCATCATCAACGTGACACGTTCCCCTGGAGATCAAACCAAAGGCTTAGATCTGAAGAGCACCATGTACCATAGTCAAACGCATCACACGCTATGCAAAAAGTCAAACGAATCCAAGCTTAATTGGGCCAGAATTTCTAAAGACACACCTCACAATTGGGGCCTGAACCCCCCCCTGGTTTGCTTTTGCTATATTTTTCTTATTTCATTTTTTATTGTTATTTTATTTTTTTATTTGTCTAAAGTAATTATTATTTTTACAAAAATATAAAAATGTCACAAAAAATCAGAAAATATGAAAATGTAATAAATATTTAATTTAATTATTTTCATAAATAAATTAACATGTAAATTAACTTAGTATTAATTTAGGTTGCAACTTTAATTCTTTTCATAATAAAATATAAAAAATATAGAATTTAGGTTTAATTGATGATTTTTATTCCTTTTAATTTTTCCTTTTTTATAATAATACTTATTTTATTTTTTATAATTAAATGTACATAAGTAAAAATTAGGGTTTAATTTAGGTTGATTTAACATTTTCATAATAACTAAAAATAATTAGAATTAGGGTTTGACATTTTATTTTCATTATAATTAATTCTCTTTTTTCTATTAAATCTAAAAAACATAAAAACACTAAAAAAACATTTTCTTTTAACTCTTAATTTTAATTCCTTATTAATAACATTTTGCAAAAGGGTCCAACGCCCTCGTTCGTAATTTATTTAATTTGCGTATTTATTTTATTTCGCTTAAATAGTTATGTATCTGTCCCGAAGCGTTGTAACTTAAACTTCTCGCACTTTATTTTGCCTTATTTATTTTTCTGTCAAATCGGGTCCGGTTTAATTTTGGCGATGTGGACCCGCGCCATTTGTAATAGCTTTAGATTTATTTTCCTCGCAACCTTCAACTGTTAAATAAGCATGCAAGAATGAATGGCCTTAAATAAAATCAAGCGTAGATCACAACAAACATGACAAGACAAATATCAATGAAAATGACACACAATTCGCACACACCACCCCTAGGGTACGCCTCACTGTTGCCTTGCTTCGAAAGGTGATCGTCGAGTAGAGGACGTCTTAGTAAGTCCTCATGATCCGGGAACCTGGCATGAGGGTAGCTTCTAAGGTGTCTTCCCATTGCTCTGGTGATCACCATGTCCCTACAAACTCGAATTGACCCGAACACCTCCAACGGTGGTGCTACCTACCTCTCAATGGTGGGATGGCACTACTTTAAAGGACATTTACACAGACGAATTCCTTAGGGTAGGTAGGTTCTCAAGGATACTTGCTCTAATTTCAAAACAAACTGAAATCTTTTCACACCAACACTTTTCAAAAGCTTTCAAAGCAAATTTTTCAAACACTCTGACGTACGAGTCGATCTGAAATTTTCAAAAGAAACTTTTAAAACCCACATTGAAAAGCAAGCAAATATTTTGAAAACACATTGAGCAAGTATCTAAGAGCCCATGGATAACCATGGATAGAAAGGGTGCTAACACCTTCCCTTTCTATAACCTACCTCCCGAACCGAGAGCGATCTCTTTAAGGAATTTTTCTGTGCTTTTGTCCTTTCCATTTGGAGAAAATAAAAGACGGTGGCGACTCTTGCTTCCGCGACATTTCGCGAACCAGCGTTAAACAGTCAGTTCCAGATCCACCGATCACAGAACTGGCGAATCTGCTGGGGACTATTTTTAAAGTGAGGTGTACCTTAGGGTAGTTCATAACTGTGTTTTGAATTGTATTGACTTGCTTGCTTTATTATTGTGGGACTGTCTTGGGAGTTCTATAGATCCTAACTCGGATCTGGGGATACCTTCTTAGAAAGTAGCAACAAGGCTGTGAGGGAACTGTGCGGGGTATACCGACATGGTTGAAACAGTCTGCTATGTTGATGTGACACTTTGGTGTGTACCGGTAACCCTTGAGTTCAGTCAAGGAGAGTACGGGGCCTCCGCGTGGTGTCGTGAAGCATCAACAGACCTTAGGAACCTTAATTGAACTATCTTGGCCTCTTTAGGGTAGTGAGATAACTGACTTTGGTGCAGTCCGAGGTTGGTTGATACTCGATACTACGCTCAATTGAGGGTTGCTTTCCTGGAATATTTCGGTCGCCAGTTCAGTGGCTAAATCGAAACGATGAACAATGAAAGCAATCCCGTGATATTGGGAACCTTAGAACCCGGTTACTTTGATTAGGACAGGTTGAGCCCACCAACTTCAAGAGGGTAATACCCAGACCCCATGCTGGCCTAAACTCTAAGGGTTTCTCTTGTGTGACTTGTGTGCCTTCGTACTTGACTATTTGCATGCTTATTATCTGACCCTTGAGTTTCTTGCAGGTTTTGTTTATAGTCCTTAATTGGGACTCATAACAAGGTTTACCGAGTTTCTTGCAGGTTTTGTTTATAGTCCTTAATTGGGACTCATAACAGGGTTACTAAGTCTTGCAGGTTTTGTTTATAGTCCTTAATGGGGACTCATAACAGGGTTTACTAAGTTTCTTGCAGGGTGTTTATAGTCCTTAATAGGGACTCATAACAAAGTATACTGAGTTTCTTGCAGGGTTTGTTTATAGTCCTTAATTTGGGCTCATAACAGGGTCACTTACGTTATCCCATGCATAGCATGACATCATACCATTGCATACCATTGCATACATCCTAACCCGTTTCAAGGATCTCAAGGGTTTGTGATGCAGGTCATGATAAACCAATTACCCAGCAAGGGGCAAAGAGGATTTATTTTCCTCTAGCCAAGGGTGTCAGGGGCTATGACCCACTGGATATGGTGAGCCTTTGACCCTTGAAGAAGGGCTCTCTACAACAGGAAGTTCCTTCAATCAAGTTGCCAGTTTCCAATTCTAACAAGTTTCTCTGTTTACCCCGCGAGGTCTTTGAAATCATTGCATGCATGTCATACATCTCATTGCGTAACAGGTGCCCTTTCTCTGCAGGTTGCTTACCCTTCTTCGCTGTTTATTTCAGCCGATCGTCATGAATCCTGAATCATCAGCTGAGCAGTCCATCAAGGACCTCCAGGCTCAGAACGCCCAGTTCCAAGGGTTGATCATGAATTTGACCCAGGGGCAACAGGATCTGAAGGCTCTGCTCTTGAAGAAAGAAAAGAAGAAGAGGAGGACTGTTTTGTTCAGCCCTAGACGCAGATCTGGGAATACACCGCAGATTGAAACTGAGAGGACAACTCCATCTGTGAGGGAAGGTAGTCATCAGGAGGAAAGGGTTCCCAGTCCAGTGGTCTCCGACAACGAGACAGATTTCAACGACGAACAATACCCTCCGGCCGAAGACAAGTACAAACAGTTGGAGGATAGGCTGAATGCTATGGAAATCCAACAGGTACCTGGGCTGGATTTTGGAGATCTGGGTTTGTCAACTGGTGTGATTATTCCTCGGAAGTTCAAAGCACCATCCTTTACCAAGTATGACGGGGCGTCTTGTCCCAAGTTACATCTCAGGTCCTATGTTCGGAAGATTCAACCATATACGGTGGATAAGAATTTGTGGATCCACTTCTTCCAGGAGAGTCTTTCAGGGACTCATCTCGAATGGTTCTATCAGCTAGATGGGACCAAGGTTCGTAACTGGGAGGAGTTGGCTACTGCTTTCTACAAGCAGTATCAATATAATGCCGACCTTGCTCCTACGCGTACCCAACTCCAGGGTATGTCGTTAGGATCGAGTGAAGGTTTTAAAGAATATGCGCAGAAATGGAGGGATCTTGCTGGAAGGGTACAACCGCCTCTGACTGATCGGGAACTTGTCGATATGTTCTTGGGGACCCTGTCTGGTCCGTTCTACAACCACCTAATTGGGAATTCGTCTGCTGGATTCACAGATCTTATCTTGACTGGAGAGCGAATAGAAGCTGGCATCCGGTCTGGGAAAATTCAAGAGGCTGCACCTTCTGATAAAAAGCCTCATCATGGAAAGAAAGAATCCAATGCTGTGCACGGTAAAAAGAGCCGTCATGAGGTAGGGGCAATCCAGATCTCCAATCCTGGACCTGCTCAACAAGGACAGGGGCAGCAGCGCAAGGAGAAACGACAGTACACCAAAATCAACATGTCGCTGGATCAAGCACTGCAACAAATGTTGAAGGCAGGGCTGATCACCTTAAGGGATCCTCTTCGGAATCCGAACACTTCTGCTCTCAACTATCATCCCAATGATAGGTGCGCATATCATTCTGATAGCCCGGGGCATACTACGGACAACTGCTGGCCTCTCAAGAACAAGATTCAAGACATGATCGACGCCGGGGAGATTCAGTTTGAAGTGCCTGAGACTCCGAACATAATCACTGCTCCGTTGCCCAATCATTGAAGCCTTTTGTTTATTTGAATTTTTGAGTTGTATTTTTCTTTGCTTATACAAACAATTAATGTCATAGCAAACTCTTTTATTCTATCAATGCATCGCATACGTCTGTTTTGGGAATTAATACAATTGTTTTCACTATGTTCAAATTTCTTTTCATATTTTTTCTGATGTCAACTCTGGATCTAAAATTCTAAGCCTCTTGAGGGAGGATGACGAAAACGATACCATAATCTACAGTATGCTTTTGAACAGACCCCGCTGATGAGGTACAGGCATTGTTTCAAATCCTAAACACTGGAGTTATAAGGATGATAATCCCTCGTCAATCCCTCTGAGCCAAAGAAGTAGGAGTTTTTCTTTGCAAAATTTAAAACCCTTAATCATGACCTGGGGCAGGGTAGTCTCTCAGTTGATCCAAGTGCATAACAAATGGCACCAAAGAAGTCCTCACAAAACGAAGAAAGACAGTGATGGTTCCGAATAATCAATAAAGAAAGGCAGTCATTATCTCAAAAAAATAAAAAGCCCATTAAGTCAAAACCCATGAAGGAGACTTACAAAACTGGGGCATCCCGCTGACTGTAAATCCAAAAAAGGAAACAGTTCAGGCAAAAAAAGAAAGGGATAACAAAAATCAAGAAAGAGGTCTCACAAACCCTCAACAATAACAAAAAATGACTGCCTATTCAAAAGAAATCATCAACATCCGAATCATCACCAGAAAATCAGAGCAAAGACTCAAACAAGGTCTAACGTATGATCAACTGAGTTTAGGTTTGGAGAACATCACGAAGAGCGGGTGGGTACAAATAATTTGAGCCTTTATCCTTTGTTTCTTAAACCGTGACCAGGCCACATTATAACCCTCAAAAGTCCTAGCTGAAGCATGGGTTAGCTCGAAAGCATACTGTCATGAAAGGTATCCTGACTCCTTAAGGCCTACGGTAAATACGGAGTTGACATCACGTTTTACAAACATTCACTTGTTTTATGAAAAAAGAATGCATTTTCAAAATCTTTGAGACAGACATAAGCTTTGCATTTTTAACATAACTTTGTCTGCATATGACTTTTTGTTTGAACAGCATAGAAATTCGCATGACGAAAGTCTAATGAACAAGAGTATCTCCAATCAAGGGGGCATGGCATGACTATTGTCCATCATCTGGGGCAGTTAGGTCAAGATCCAGAGAATCTCTCAAAAGGCCAAAAAGCCTGGGGCAAATCTCTGCCTGAGTCACTTGGGGCACTCCAGCAACGAATCTTGCACGATCAGACATCTTCTGGTAACATGGCAACATAAATAGCCAGGGGCACCTCCCTGCATTCTAAGAACATGGACATAGTCGAAAAAATACTACGCAGAATCAAAGACCTGCTAGGTTGACATACCTGGGCAAAAATAAGGGCTTCCCGGCGAACCAAAAGGGTTCGGGCAAAAATAAGGGATGAAATGAAAAAAAATTTGTACACCCGGCAAGTCGAAAACCTGAAAAGGCGGCTTGGGCAAAAAATGGGTATCCCGGTGGACTGAAAACCCGAAAGGGCGGTCCAGGCAAAAGTTAGGGATTAAAGCGTACGATTATGTCCTGCCATCTGTCTACCAGAAGAAGGTTTGTCCATCAACAACTATCAGCACCCCACAAGTGCCTCCCCCATAGAAACAGGGGCAATAATGGGTGGTCTAAGCAATCTGTTGGTTCTGTCCTCCAGGGTATCAAGGTAGGTTCCGTTGAAGAACATAACCAATGCAGTTCAATACTTCCCCAGGAGAGTCCAATCTGATTCCCCAGGAAAGTTGGAATCCATCGCCCCAAGCAGTAAGCTTCTCCCCAGTAAAATTCTGGAAGCTTATCCGCTCGCAAAACACGAACGCGTCGCCCAACTTTATTTAAAGAGTTATTTCCTTAACAGGATATAACTGGGTTATCCTCAGCCAAAAGCCACGGAAAGGTCGTCGTCAACGTAGTTCTTTCCTATCCCCAGCGAAGTCCCTCAACACTTCCAACAACAAGACATCCTCAGCAAGTCATTATCAATTCAGCAACGCATCTTTATCCCCACAGAATATTGCTTCCCAGCATGGTCGGTAGAGTATCTTTTCTCCCCGCAGAATCCTCCATTTGCCAAGTCTATTCCGCAACGGAGTCATCTTCTCCTACCGGTATTCTTGCAGTTATCATCCCCAGCGGAAGCAAAATCAATACTTCAACATCAGCCCAGGAGTGACTTCCCGGCACCCGTCAAGGATTTACTTTCTTAGACAAAAATACATTCATAAACATCACATTTTCATGCATACGCATCATGCTACACGAATCTCATTAATCTCGAAGACATACAGTTCATGCATCATGATTTTGCATACAATTATGTTTTGCCTTTTCAGGAAAAAAGATCAATACAAAAATGATTACTACCAACTATCGCAATTCTTTCTAGATATAGTTTCGGATATGATCCAGAGATGGTGACGTTCTGATACTGCTTCCAGATTTCCTTCTAGATATAGTTTCGGATATGATCCAGATATGGTGACGTTCTGATGCTGCTTCCAGATTTCCTTCTAGATATAGTTTCGGATATGATCCAGAGATGGTGACGTTCTGATGCTGCTTCCAGATTTCCTTCTAGATATAGTTTCGGATATGATCCAGATATGGTGACGTTCTGATGCTGCTTCCAGATTTCCTTCTAGATATAGTTTCGGATATGATCCAGAGATGGTGACGTTCTGATGCTGCTTCCAGATTTCCTTCTAGATATAGTTTCGGATATGATCCAGATATGGTGACGTTCTGATGCTGCTTCCAGATTTCCTTCTAGATATAGTTTCAGATATGATCCAGATATGGTGACATTCTGATACTGCTTCCAGACATCCTTCTAGATATAGTTTCAGATATGACCCAGATATGGTGACGTTCTGATGCTGCTTCCAGATTTCCTTCCAGATATAGTTTCAGATGTAAACCAGAGATGGTGACGTTCTGATACTGCTTCCAGATTTCCTTCTAGATATAGTTTCGGATATGATCCAGAGATGGTGACGTTCTGATGCTGCTTCCAGATTTCCTTCTAGATATAGTTTCGGATATGATCCAGATATGGTGACGTTCTGATGCTGCTTCCAGATTTCCTTCTAGATATAGTTTCGGATATGATCCAGAGATGGTGACGTTCTGATGCTGCTTCCAGATTTCCTTCTAGATATAGTTTCGGATATGATCCAGATATGGTGACGTTCTGATCTGCTTCCAGATATCCTTCTAGATATAGTTTCAGATATGACCTAGATATGGTGACGTTCTGATGCTGCTTCCAGATATCCTTCTAGATATAGTTTCAGATATGACCTAGATATGGTGACGTTCTGATGCTGCTTCCAGATTTCCTTCCAGATATAGTCCAGATATGAACCAGATATGGCGACGTTCTGACACTTATTCCGGTTGAAGACATTTCAAGACCTCCTCTAGTCCAGCTAAATCGACTCCCAACAGATTTTTCTGATAAAGACTCAGCAGAAGTTATGTTTCCCTCTCCGACGAGGAGTGTGAGGTGATAGTCTCCCATGGTCCCCTCTCCGACAAGTGCGTGAGGTGGTAATTCCTTTTTCAGATGTTTCCCTCTCCGACGGTGAGTGTGAGGTGATAGTCTCTTATGGTCCCCTCTCCGACGGTGTGTAAGGTGGTAAGTCCTTTTCAGATGTTTCCCTCTCCAACGATGAGTGTGAGGTGATAGTCTCTTATGTTTCCCTCTCCAACGATGAGTGTGAGGTGATAGTCTCTTATGGTTCCCTCTCCGACGATGAGTGTGAGGTGACAATTCCTTTTCCTATGATTCCCTCTCTGACGATGAGCGAGGTGATTCCCTTTCAGATTATAATTTTCTATGGTTCTCTTCCCGATATTGCAAAGATGGTAATTCCCGCCAAGATTTTTCTCAACGAGCGTTGTTGAAGTTAAAGGCGCCCAAGGTTCTCTTACCATTCATGCTAAGGCAGTAACCATCCCTGGTTCATTCATCGCCGTTTGAAGCTCCAGACTCAGCTCCTGTAACCAGTCAGGACACATCTATACCAAGCATCTAAAATCAGCTCCTGCAACGTGTCAGGTACTCATTTTTTCTTTTGCAGGTATGCAGGTTCTCGCCAAGGAATCTCTTATGCGATCAACATCCAGATGGCATCTATAAGCCTATCATCCTATCCAGCAACCTCTAAATGGCATCTATAAGCCCATTCCATCATCGCACTGCTACTATGTGAGCGCAAATTTCTGGGCACTCTAGTGTCCAATCATCTTCTACCCTCGGATTACGAAAGGCACGTCGGCCAATCTGCATCCTCAGGTCTAAGAAGATTGAACAGGGGCAACTGTTGTACCCCAAAATTTGCCCTCCCATATTCTTCAAGAAATTGCCAAGCCAAGTCACAAAATTCCCCAAGGGTTGTGCAGTCCAACAGTCTCCTATACAGTCAAAACTAGGGTTTGGGTTCTGATCAAGAAAAGGAAGTTTTCAAAGGCCCAATCAAGTCTCATATGCTTACAAAGATGGTCAAGTATCCTCATAGCAAGTTTCAAGGCATTCAGCTCAAAATTGCACAGTCAAAACCCTAAATTGCACTACAGTCAACTGTAGGGGCAAAATGGTCATTTGACAGTCAAAAGTTCAAATATTTGGTCAACACATCATTTTGAAGCCACAAACATCATTTGATCAATGCTTGATCATGATTCTCAAAATTTGGCTCAGAAAATCATCAAGATGCAAAAGTTACTATATTTGGACAGCTGAAAAAGTCAACTGAAATTGACCAGGGCATAACTTTCACATGGATTATCAGAAAAATTCCATCCAAAGCTAATTTTGAAGAGAAAGACATTTCCTACAATTCATCTTCATACTTCAAGTCCAAGAAATGCTCTCACAAAAAGTTATCAATTTCAACATTATAGGTCATTTTCAAAAGTCAACAAAAAGGGACTTTAAGTCAAAGGCCATAACTTGAGATTGGTAAATCAAAATGACATGGGACCAAAGGCATTGGTTAGAGGACTCAAATACCTTTCCAAAATGTCCAAGAACATGTGAAAAGCTTAAAAATTGAGCAAGCTATGCCTTGTGGAAGTTGGGAAATTTTTGGATATTTTGAAAAGTCAACTTTGATTCAAATGGTCCAAAATTGCTAATGGGCCTATTTTTCTTCCATGATTCACCATTCCAAGCCTATGCACGACCACTTGGCCCAAAGGGAAGTATTTTCTCATTTTTTATTTATTTATTTGAATTATTATTCATATTAATTCAATTAAATCAATTAAATATGTGAAAAAATATTTAACCTAACAAAACCAATATTTTTATACATGTTTTGGCTTCTATAATTCGTGCATATACCAATGTGGAAAGTTTTGGTTTGAATTGATCATAATTTGCACAAAAACCATGTGGAAAAGATATGAAAAGATCTTGAAAAATCAAATATGCAAAATCATCAATGCCATGGATTTTATTCAACTTTGTTGACCTAAAATGTTCAATACATAAACAGGAACACAACCCTAATCCTTGTACACTCTAAGCTGCGCAAAAGAACCATATACAAACTTGAAAAAATTCCTTGAAAACAAAATTCTGAAATCATTGTTGGAGGACGATTCAAGCCTTAATCTTGATCCCAATAGCTTGCTCAAGGTCTATTGAGCGTATTTCGATCCAAATCATTCATCCAAACGCTAAGAACTGGTAAAACGAACCTCAACTGTGTCAAGAAAAATTCAGAACTGTGCATCACGATTTACGCATCCTTTGCCATTTTTATTTATTGATTCGTGTTTGTTGTGAGTTTCTTATGCTAACCAATGCCTTTAATTGCATTTTTACACCATACACACGATTATGCCATGATTACGTTTTAGGGTTTGCAGAGCTCTAAATTGGGGTTTTTTACCCAAGGCAAAATTAGGACTCAGGAGTAATACCATTGGCATGAGCACGTCCAGACGAAGAAATCCCAACCCTCGCGCCTAATTTATATTTAGAATTGAGCTATTCGCTATTTTCTCCAAAACGGCCTAACACAACGCGTGCAAAACTGTTGCCTAAAGCTTTATGTTACAGGGACGATGAAGGGGACGATGCGTTGTCAAAACGTGATAGGCGGATTCAAACTTTCGCGCGCTGACTCCCACTAATATAGCTTTTCTTTTATATTATTTATTTGATATTATATATTAAACGTAATCAAACTGGCTCAGTGGCAGGTGGAAGCGCTTGCAATGCTCATGACCTGGGTTCAAGTCCCAGGTCTGTACTATTCTCAATAATATTTTTCCCATGATTTTCATATGCAGCGCCCAAAGTTAAGGCTACCATATCCCCTCCATCATCAACGTGACACGTTCCCCTGGAGATCAAACCAAAGGCTTAGATCTGAAGAGCACCATGTACCATAGTCAAACGCATCACACGCTATACAAAAAGTCAAACGAATCCAAGCTTAATTGGGCCAGAATTTCTAAAGACACACCTCACAATTGGGGCCTGAACCCCCCCTGGTTTGCTTTTGCTATATTTTTCTTATTTCATTTTTTATTGTTATTTTATTTTTTTATTTGTCTAAAGTAATTATTATTTTTACAAAAATATAAAAATGTCACAAAAAATCAGAAAAGATGAAAATGTAATAAATATTTAATTTAATTATTTTCATAAATAAATTAACATGTAAATTAACTTAGTATTAATTTAGGTTGCAACTTTAATTCTTTTCATAATAAAATATAAAAAATATAGAATTTAGGTTTAATTGATGATTTTTATTCCTTTTAATTTTTCCTTTTTTATAATAATACTTATTTTATTTTTTATAATTAAATGTACATAAGTAAAAATTAGGGTTTAATTTAGGTTAATTTAACATTTTCATAATAACTAAAAATAATTAGAATTAGGGTTTGACATTTTATTTTCATTATAATTAATTCTCTTTTTTCTATTAAATCTAAAAAACATAAAAACACTAAAAAAACATTTTCTTTTAACTCTTAATTTTAATTCCTTATTAATAACATTTTGCAAAAGGGTCCAACGCCCTCGTTCGTAATTTATTTAATTTGCGTATTTATTTTATTTCGCTTAAATAGTTATGTATCTGTCCCGAAGCGTTGTAACTTAAACTTCTCGCACTTTATTTTGCCTTATTTATTTTTCTGTCAAATTGGGTCCGGTTTAATTTTGGCGATGTGGACCCGCGCCATTTGTAATAGCTTTAGATTTATTTTCCTCGCAACCTTCAACTGTTAAATAAGCATGCAAGAATGAATGGCCTTAAATAAAATCAAGCGTAGATCACAACAAACATGACAAGACAAATATCAATGAAAATGACACACAATTCGCACACACCACCCCTAGGGTACGCCTCACTGTTGCCTTGCTTCGAAAGGTGATCGTCGAGTAGAGGACGTCTTAGTAAGTCCTCATGATCCGGGAACCTGGCATGAGGGTAGCTTCTAAGGTGTCTTCCCATTGCTCTGGTGATCACCATGTCCCTACAAACTCGAATTGACCCGAACACCTCCAACGGTGGTGCTACCTACCTCTCAATGGTGGGATGGCACTACTTTAAAGGACATTTACACAGACGAATTCCTTAGGGTAGGTAGGTTCTCAAGGATACTTGCTCTAATTTCAAAACAAACTGAAATCTTTTCACACCAACACTTTTCAAAAGCTTTCAAAGCAAATTTTTCAAACACTCTGACGTACGAGTCGATCTGAAATTTTCAAAAGAAACTTTTAAAACCCACATTGAAAAGCAAGCAAATATTTTGAAAACACATTGAGCAAGTATCTAAGAGCCCATGGATAACCATGGATAGAAAGGGTGCTAACACCTTCCCTTTCTATAACCTACCTCCCGAACCGAGAGCGATCTCTTTAAGGAATTTTTCTGTGCTTTTGTCCTTTCCATTTGGAGAAAATAAAAGACGGTGGCGACTCTTGCTTCCGCGACATTTCGCGAACCAGCGTTAAACAGTCAGTTCCAGATCCACCGATCACATCAGGTACGCAAGTTCTCGCTAAGGAATCTCTTATGTGATCGACACCTAGATGGCATCTATAAGCCTATCCACATACCAACAGTCTCCAAATGGCATCTATAAGCCCATTCCCGACAAGGCTCCGTTACAGCTCCATATGGCATCTATAATCCCATCCTCCTATCCATCATCTCTCCAAATGGCATCTGTAAGCCCATTCCCGCCATCACGCTGCTGATACTCTACTATGCGAGTGCAAATTTCTGGGCACTCTAGTGTTCAATCATCTTCCACCTTCGGATCACGAAAGGCACGCAAGCCAATCTACATCCTCAGGTCTAAGAAGATTGAACAGGGGCAACTGTTGCACCCCAAAATTTTCCCTCCCATATTCTTCAAGATTTTTCAAGATCAATCTCCAAATGGGTCAAAATCTCTCAAGGGTTGCACAGTCCAATTGCCTCCTGACATAGTCAAAATTAGGGTTTTGGTTCTTGCAAGGAAGTTGGGGTTTTCAAGGGTCCAATCAAGTCCCATATGCCTATATACATTGTCAAGCATCTACATGTCAAATTTCAAGGCTCACAGCATCAAATTGCATAGTCAAAAGCCCTAATTGCTTCACAGTCAATTGCAGGAGCAAAATGGTCATTTGGCAGTCAAAAGTCATAATTTTTGGTCAACATCTTATTTTGAAGCCACAATCATCATTTGATCAAGTCTTGATCATGATTCCACAAGCATGGTTCAAAAATCATCAAGATGCAAAAGTTTCTATTTTGGACAGCTGAAAAAGTCAACTGCAAATTGACCAGGGCATAACTTTTTCATGGTTCATCAGAAAAATCCCATGAAATGCTCATTTTGAAGGGGATGACATTTCCTACAACTCATCTTCACACTCCAAGTCCAAGAAATGCTCTCACAAAAAGTTATCAATTTCTACATTATAGGTCATTTTCAAAAGTCAACAAAAAGGCACTTTAAGTCAAAGACCATAACTTGAGATTGGTGGATCAAAATGACATGGGACCAAAGGCATTGGTTAGAGGACTTCAAGACCTTTCCAAAATGTCCAAGAACATGTTCATAGCTTCATAATTGAGCAAGATATGCATTGGAGAAGTTGGGAAAGTTTTGGGAATTTGCAAAAGTTAACTTTGCCCAAAACACCTCATTTTTGCTAATGGGCCTCAAATTCTTTCTTGAATCTTTACCCAAGGCTTATGCACGACCCATTAAGATTAATTTGAATTATTTTCTTATTTTTATTAATTATTTGGATTTTTAATTGATTAATAATTCATTTAATTAATTTAATTATAGGAAAATATCAAAACATGGTTTTCAAATCTTTTTATGAAGCAAATGAGATCAGGGCAAGCTGGCAATTCGTGTACATATCAAGGACATCAAAATCACCTAATTTTGGCAAGTTTTGTCAATCAAAAAAGTTGGAAAAGATTTGATTAAAATCAAATATTGCAAACATGAATACAATGGATTTTTGGGCCTAAAGTTGACCTAATTCCCTTCCCATAAAAATGCTGAAGCAAACCCTAAAGCTTGTCACGTGAAAAAGCTGCTGAAAACACCATTTCTAAATTGAAAAAAAAAGCCAAGAAATTTGAAAACTGAATTCTCACTTGCAGGCCAATTCGAACCCTTTTCTTGTTTCCAATATATTGTTGGACCTTCCAGGAACACGTCGCCATCGAGAACAATCCTTAAAGCTCAAGAGAACGCTCTAACAGATTCACGGTTTATCACTTTTCTTCCAAAATCATAACCATCGATTCATGCATTTTTGACATCTTTCATTGTTTGTTTTGTGTTTATAGAACTCAGGCGAAGGTTTTGGTACAATTCAATTGCGTTATAATGCCCAGAATTGCAAAACACCATTGAAGAAACCTAGGGTTTCAGAGCTTTCAATTTAGGGCTTTTCAGCATAAGTAAAATTAGAGACCATAATGCCCATGGCTGAAACCGTCTGAATGAGACGATCAAGACGGAATCATCGCGCCCAATTTATATGCACCCTAACTCTAATTGTTATTTTTCGTCGTTGTAGTTAGTGGGGGTTAAAAAACCCCGCTATCTTGTTTTGTTTTACAGGGAAACGAGGAAGAAGATAATAGGTGTCAGTGCGTGGTTGGGGGATTCAAAAACAGCGCGCGTTTTGGTTTCTTCAGAACATTATTTGTTTTTTATATATTATAATTAATGCCCACTATAATATCAAAGGCGTTCGCTTGGCTGAGTGGTGGATGACTTGTCCAATGACCATTGGGACCTGGGTTCGATTCCCAGGTCACCCAAACGCTTGTTATATCTTTTTTCATCATATGTTCTAATGCAGCGCTTGTTAAAGATTCCACCATATACCCTCACAGATCAGCATACCAAGTGTCCCAAGCATCCATCCAAAGGCCAAGAGGGAAGGAACATCATGTCCTCAGGTCAAAGCAGGCATAGGCGATCCCCAAAGTGAACAAGGCTTGGAGTGTTCTTGGGCCAGAATTTCTAAATCAAACCTCCATCTGGGCCTTCAAACCCCCCCTGGTTTTGCTATTTTATTTTATTTTATTTTTTCCCTTTTAATTATTTCATAACTAATTATTATTATTTATTAACTAACAAATTAATTTTCATAATAAATTCAGAGATCACAAAATTGTAAATATTTTTATTATTTATTATTTTTACTATTAACTATTATTTTCGTAAATAAATACTAACAATTAATTAGTTTAAATTAGGTTCAATTTTGATTCCTTTTTTTTAAAAAAATAAACTTAGAATTAGGGTTTCTTTTGACTTCTAACTTCTTTATTTTTATTTTCATTAAAAATATAAAAAATATTAAAAAACACAAAAACATTTTTTTCTTTGATTAATTAATTAGTTAGTTTTAGGTTTAATTTTCAATTAATTGCAAAAAGGACAATTTTCTTTCTTTATTTCTCAAAAGGGTCAAAAACCCTAGGACGTTCCAATTTAAATTTATTTCCGTATTATTTTTATTTGGATTATTTATGTATTTGCTCAATGGATGTAATAGTAATTAGGATTTACCGATTTCCTTTATTTTCGCATTTTTCAAAACGGGTCTTTGTTTTTTTGGCGATGTATAGACCCGTGCCTTGTAATAGCGTAGCTTTACATTCTCGCACTTTAATTTTCCGCACTCTTAACTGTTAATATGCATGAAAGACTGAATGACAAATTAAAAACAACTCGTAGCTCACAACATTACATGTACAAGGTAAATCTTAACTGAAAAACAACACACAAGCACATGCCACTTCTAGGGTACGCCTCACTCGTTGCCTCGAACGTGGTCGTCAAGTATAGGTTGTTTTAGAGGTTGCCCTTCTGTCTAAGATCCAGTTGCCTCGAAACGGTTGCCTCGATAAAAAGGATCTAGGAAATTAGGGTTACTTCTAAGGTGTCCTACTATTGCTTCGGTGACCACACTATCCCTATAATCGAATTGACCCGAACACCTCCAACGGTGGTGCTACCTACCTCTCAATGGTGGGATGGCACTATCTTAAGGACTCTTACACAGCCTAATTCCTTAGAGTAGGTAGATTCTCATAGGTACTTGCTCTCTTCAAAACAAACAAAACATATTTTCACACCGACACTTTCAAAAGTTTTTCAAAACAAATTTTTCATACACTCTTGAGGACAGATACAAGAGTCACTTAGAAATCTTTCAAACGAAACTTTTTTCAAACCCACTCACATTTGAAAAGCAAACATCTTTTGAAAACATAAGAGCAAGTACCTAAGAGCCCGTGGATAACCACGGATAGAAAGGGTGCTAACACCTTCCCTTTCTATAATCTACCTCCCGAACCGAGAAACATCTCGAAAAGGAATCTTGCTGTGCTTTTGTCCTTTCCTTGTTGGAGAAAATAAAAGACGGTGGCGACTCTTGCTTACCGCAACATTTCGCGAACCAGCATTTCAAAACAGTCAGTTCTATTTCCACCGATCACAACCACTATTTGCCAAGTATGATGGGGTGTCTTGTCCCAAGATGCACCTACGATCTTATGTCAGGAAAATTCAACCACATTCTGCTGACAAAGACTTGTGGGTCCATTTTTTCCAGGACAGTTTGTCAGGAACGCGGCTTGATTGGTTCTACCAGTTGGAGAGAGCAGATGTCCATAATTGGGAAGACTTGGCAGCCGCCTTCTATAAACAGTATCAATACAACGCCGACTTGGCACCAACCCGTACTCAACTCCAGAGTATGGCCATGGTATCCAATGAGGGCTTCAAAGACTACGCCCAAAAGTGGAGGGATTTAGCCGGAAGGGTGCAACCACCTTTATTTGAGAGGGAGCTAGTGGATATGTTCTTGGGGACTCTGTCAGGTCCTTTCTTTAATCATCTGATTGGGAGTTCCTCTGCAGGATTTACTGAGTTGATTCTAACTGGCGAGAGGATAGAAACCGGTATAAGAAGCGAGAAAATTCAGAAGGACACGTCTACCTCTGCTGCTACCAAAAAGCCCTTCACCAGAAAGAAGGAAGTGTCTGTTGTCTATGCACAGAGAAATCAGGGAACAACCGAACAACGACCAACTGTGGGGGCCGTTATGATTCAAAAGTCTGCATTAGACCAGCCAAGAAACAATCAGCCGAGAAATGACCAGCCGAGAAATAATCAGCAAAGGGTGGAAAGGCCTGTAAGGCAATTCACCAAGATAAACATGACTCCTGCTCAAGTCCTACCACATTTTCTAAAGTTGAACCTTGCCATGTTAAAAGAGGCCCCTAAAAATCCCAATACTGCATCTCCCCACTACCATCTGAATGCCAGGTGCGCTTACCATTCTGAAAGTCCAGGGCACGACACCAACAACTGTTGGGCTCTGAAGAACAAGATTCAAGATCTGATCGACGCAAAGGAAAATGAATTTGAAGCTCCTGAAAAACCGAATGTTATATCCGCTCCAATGCCTAGGAATGGACACAATTCCAGTGCTGTTGAGGAAGACTTATTTGTTGACACCGTGGATGAATTTCTAACTCCGCTCTCGACCATCAAGTTGAATTTGTTAAAGGCTGGGGTGTTCCCAGGTTGTGACAAAGATTGTCGTATTTGCCTATCCTCATCATTTGATTGTCCTCTGTTGAAGAAAGGTATTTGTTGTACCCCAAAATTTGCCCTCTCATATTTCTCCAAACATTGCAAGAAAAATCTCCAAGTGGCTCAAGATTTCTCAAGAGTTGGACAGTCAAGCTATCTCCTAAGGCAGTCAACCCCAAATTAGGGTTTTGTGTTGCATCAAGATCCTTGGGTCAAAATGACCTCAAGTTCTCCCCAATGTCCTAATATGTTCTCAATATCATCCATGTCAAATTTCAAGCCTTGCAGAGGAAGTTTGCTCAGTCAATTGCACAAAGGGTCCAAAAATCGACTGTGCTAGAGCAAAAGTCAACCGTGGCCTATAAACAGTCAAACTTCAATATTTTTTGTCAACATTATCATTTTTAAGGATATTTCATCATTTGATCAAGGGTTGAGCATGATTCATCAAGGATTTCTCAAAATTCATCAAGACTCAAAAGTTGCTAAATTAGGGTTTTGTAGGAAAAGTCAACTCAACTTTGACCAACTATAACTTCCTCATAATTTATGAGAAATTACCCATCCAAAGCTCATTTTGAAGAGGATGAAATTTCCTACAATCCCTCTTTACACCCCAAGATCAAGAAATGCACTCACAAGAAGTTATAAATTTGGATATTATAGGTCATTTTTGAAAGTCAACAAAAACACCTTTTCTCCAAAGCTTATAACTTGAGCATGGAATATCAAATTGAGATGAGACCAAAAGGATTGGTTAGAGGACATCTCAAGCTTTCTAAAAAGTCATAGAACACTTCCAAAAGTTCAAAATGGAAGAAGTTATGCATTGTTGAAGTTGGACATTTTTGCAAAATTGCCAAAAGTCAACTATCCCCAAAACTTCAAATTTTGTCAAATGGGCCCATTCGTTTCCACTTGATTTGAGCTTGCACCATTACACACGTGTCCTAGCTCCAGCCTTGAGATCATATTTCTTTTTTATTATTTTATTTGATTTTTTATTGAATTATTTCATTTTAAATCAAATTAAATCATATAAAATCCAAATATTGATTACTTAAGATCTTTTTGGTTGTTTTATGTCTTAATTATCATCATGATCAACATCAAATTCGTATCTCACCATATCATGTACAAAAAGATGGATATTTGATAAATTTGGCAAGCTTTAAAGGGTGAATCAAATCAAATCATAAGGCATCGATTTAGAGGGATTCCATCCAAATTTGTTACCCTAGCACATTCCATAATACATAAAGAAGCCAAAGGACACGAAATATAGGTTGGAGGCTGCAAGAAGAGGCAGAACAAAGTTTGAAAAAGTCACCAAAAAGCTTGAATTCGAAACCATGGCAAGAGGCAATTTCAGAAGCTTAGACCGGTCTCAAACGATTCCAGGGTGTTCACTCAGTCTACCTGGATCAAGAACAAGCATTCTCAGACAATCTAGCACGTTGTAAGTATCACGTTATCTTGCTCTGTATTTGAAATCATAACCCACTATTTTTGCATCATTTGAACAAATCATTGATATATTTGTGATCTTCATAATATTTCCAAGCTTTTGGCATTAGTTAATTTTGTTTATCTGACCTGTAAAGCCAAATACCATAGCTAGGGTTTCGTGTTTTTTTTTGTGTTTCTCTTTCAGGAAAAAATGGTCATCAAGAAGGGTATGGTTGTGACTGGGATGATGAGACGAGCACAACCATGCCCTTAGAATTCATTTTCATGGCTTACAGAGATTTTTGGAATGTGCATGACTTATAGTGACGGTCTGTGTCCGTTGGTATAAGTCTGGAATGTTTTAGCCACGGACGTGAGGTAGAAGACGAAGACGTGTCACACCATCAATGGCCAGTTCAAAACCACGCGCGCTTTTTACTTTTTTGCTGACATATTGACTTGTTTTTAATATAATATATTATTTGTATATTATTAACAAAAAAAACGAGTGGCCTAGTGGTAAACGTGTACATCTATTATCCTACAGGACCTGGGTTCGAATCCCAAGTCCCCCACTTTCTTTGTTATTTTCATTCTTCAGGTAATTACATGCATATTCAAGCGCGCAGAACACCATACGCCTTCACATATCCAACTGCCAGATGGCCCAAGGCCAAATCTGATGGCCAATAATTGATGGTTCACCATAGACAAAGTCCATGCACACCTACTGGATCTTAAAAGTCAACAAAGGGCCAGCTAGTTTGGGCCACAGATCTGTTGTTTAAACACCCATATTCAGGCCCATACCCCCTCTTCTCTTTATTTTATTTTATTTAGTATTTGTTTTATTATTATTATTTAATTCTATTAACCAATCACAAATTTCCTTTTTTTCATAAAATAAAATCACAAAATATTTTTCTTTATCAAACCAAACTTTAAATTTTTATTTTTTATTAATAAATACTAATAAATTAATTTGGGTTTAATTAGAATAACTTTAACATATTTTTGTAAATAATTAAAATTAAACTAGATTTGATTAGGTTTTTACTAACATTAATTAATTTTATTTTTCTTTCTTAAAATACCAAAAACCCAAAAATAACTTTTCTCATTTAATTAATTAATTTATTAATTTAGTAATTAATTTAGGATAGTTTCTTTCTTAATTCAAAAACAACAAAAAAAAGATACTTTCTCTCAAAAAGGGTCAAAACCCTAGAATCTTGCGCTCGATTTAATTTCCCGCACGCGATTTATTTATTTTATCCAATAATGTACTTGCTCCTGGTTTGTAATAGTTAAATAGGACTCTTTATTTATTTTTTATCGCTTTATTTATTTTTAAAGGGTTTGTCTTTGGCGATGTAAATACCCGACGCCTTGTAATTTAATTTCTGCACTTTTATTTTCTGCAAAATATAAATGTTAGATGTTTGATAATAGGATGCATGACAAGACTGAATGTTTTAACCTAAAATCAACATAGATCACCATTAACATGTACAAAGATAAAAATAACTGAAAATGACACACTCGCACATGCGCACTCTTAGGGTACACCCCCACTTGGTTGCCTTCGTACGCGGTCATTGAGTATAGGTCACTTTAGAGGTCGCCTTCTTGTCTAAAAGATCATAATTGCCTCGAAACGGTTGCCTCGGATATTGTTGCCTCAAAATAAATGATCTAAGACATTGGGGTTACCGCTAAGGCGTCCTACCATTGCTTTGGTGACCGTAAGTCCCTAATTCGAATTGATCCTCAAACTCCAACTAAGATGCTACCTACTCATCAATAGTGGGATAGCATTGTCTAAAGGAAGATAGCATAGAACAATTCCTTTTTCGAGTAGGTAGATGGTTCTTAGATACTTGCTCTTTTAAAAACAAAAACTCTTCACACTTACACTTTTTCGAACAAAGTTTCCAAAAACACTTCATACACTCTTGAGGACAGAAGCAAGAGTTAAATTGAAGTTTTCAAAACAAAAACTTTTTCAAACCCACAAGCACAAAGAAAGCAATTTTTGAAAACAATATGAGCAAGTACCTAAGAGCCCGTGGATAACCACAGATAGAAAGGGTGCTAATACCTTCCCTTTCTATAATATACCCCCCGAACCCGAGAAATATCTCGAAAAAGGAATTTTTCTGTGCTTTTTTCCTTTCCTTGTTGGATAAAATAAAAGTCAGCGGCGACTCTTGCTTACCGCGACATTTTGCAAAAACAAACGCAAAACGCAAACCAGCATTCCAAAAAACAGTCAGTTCTTTCCCACTGTATCACAGAACTGGCGACTCTGCTGGGGACGCTTATAAGTGGGGTGTACCTTAGGAATAGTTCATCATAATTTTTTCAATTGCTTGATTTGTATGCTTTATCTTTGTGGGCTTGAATCGGATTTACTATAGGTCCTAACCCGGATCTGGGGATACCCTTTACGTAAGTAGCAATAAACTATGAGGGAACTGTACGACGTAGACCGATACGATTGAAGTAGTAGCTACGTTGGTGTGGCACTTTAGTATGTACCGATATCCCTTGTGGCGTAACGAGGAGAATATGGGTCTGCTAAGGGGTCATTAAGCACCAACTGACCTTAGAACCTTTAAATTGACCAACTTGGCCATAGAACAATAGCAGTATGCTACACTCATTGAGACTAAACTCTCGCGATGATTCTGGCTGCAAGAAAAGGTTGCTAAACTGGAATTATGACCGATCGAGGGTAGTCAGTGATATTGAGGTCCTCTAGAACCCAGTTACTATTTTTAGGACAGGTTTAAACCAACTAAACTGAAAGAGGGTAATACCTAAACTCCTTGCCAGCCTGAAATCTAAGGGCTATTGTGTGACTTGTGTGCCTTTCAAACTTGATCTACTTGCACATTCTTGTTATCTGACAATATGAGTTCCTTGTAGGTTTTGTTTACAGTCCTTATCCAATAATTTGGATTTATTGCAGGGTCTACTTACATCACCTCACACTTTTGCTTAAACGCATAGCATACACATCATAACATCATGCCTTAACATTTCCTTAACCATTCCAAGGATCTCAAGGGTTTGTGATGTAGGTTATGGTAAATCAAATGTCTAGCAAGGGGAAAAGGGGATTTATTTTCCTCTAGCCAATGTTGTCTAGAGATAAAAACACGATGACTTGAGTCAGGGGCTATGACCCACTCGATATGGTGAGCTTGACTCTTGAAGAAGGACTCTCGACGACACGAAGTTCCTTCAATCAAAGCTACAAAATTCAAATTCTAACAGTTTCTTGTTTACCCCGCGAGATCCTTGAAAACATTGCATCCATATATCATACATATTATTGCATAACAGGTCTCCCAGTACAGGTCTCTCATGTTCTCGCTGTTTATTTCAGCAATGGCTTTCCAACAAGAGAACCAAGATCTTCAAACTCAAGAAGCTCAGTTCAGAGACGTGTTCTTAAACCTATCCAAGGGGCAGGAAGAGTTGAAAACACTCCTCGTCAGGAACTTGGTCAAGAAAAGTCCTGAAGACAATAAGGACGAACGGTTGGAACAACTGCAAGCTGAGTTAGGCGCCATGAAAACCCAGATGATGGGGAAGATGGCCCTTATCCAAAGCTTAGCCCGGAAACAAGAAGAGCTGAGAACCATTATCAACTAGCTTCATCAAGACAGATACAACAGAATGAAGAAAACAGTCAAGGCCAGGGACCAAGTCATTGATCAGCCTCCAAGAAGACAAGGTTTTTGTTTGGTAAATGTGATACGGTGGGAGAACTGACTTTGGATTTTGCATTTGTGTTTGCAAATGTTTCGATTTAGCAAGAGTCCCCACCGACTTTTTATTTTATCCTAAGGAAAGGTCAAAAAGCACAGGAAAGACCTTTGAGATGTTTTCTTGGGTTCGGGGGGTAGATTATGAAAAGGGAAGGTGCTAGCACCCTTTTCATCCACGGTTATCCATGGGCTCTTAGTTACTTGCTTTAGATCACTTGCTTTGCTTTTCAATTGTTTGAAATGGTGTTTTGTGTGTGGTTTTGAAAATGTTTTGAAAAAGATGCCTTGTCTAGGCAACCTTTGTAATGATTCTTGTTTGAATATATACAAAGGTGTGTGTCTTTTTGAAAAGATATTCCAATGTTTTGAAAGTTATTTTGAAATTATTTTGACGTTGTGTTGTGAAGTGTGTTTGAAAAATGGCAAGGATGTTTTGCAAGATTTTTGATCAAGTAACTAAGAGTTGTCTACCATATTTTACTCAAAGATCTTTCTTATGTTTTTAACCCTTTTAACAGTGTTGTTTCACCATTGTATTTGGTGAACAACCTTGTGTTAGGATGTTAAACGGGACAGGTGCGGGTCATCGTATACAATCATTGAAAGCAACTTGTGAGACGCTCTAGCAATTTTGTAAGGGACGAGATCATTTTATCGAAGGCAACATCGAGGGTCGTCGAGGGACTACGATCTTTGTTTATCGAAGGGGCATTTGCTAGAGTGTCTCATACTCGAGGGACATGATTGCATTTTTCGAGGCAACAAGCGAGGTTACCCTAGAGGTGCAAGTTTGAATTGTGTATTGATTTTCATGCATTTATCTTGTATTAGGTCATCTAACGATTGATTTTGAATCTTCGTATACAAACCCTAATTACTATACAGTATATTGAAAGCGATAAATTGCGGGAATTTAAAGTCTAAGTTATTACAAATAAGTATCCGGGGATGGGAGTACAAATGTTTACAAATGGGGATGAGTCTTATCAGAATAGTATTGTCCAAGTATATGTTACAACCAAATCGAACTGTCGCATTTTCATTGTAAAATCATAACAAAGTATAAGATAGTGAAAATCAAAGAAATATAAGATGCGTGTATTTATTTACAAATGATCAAATAAAAATTTTAACCTAAAAAAGACTTAAGTATTATTATTATTTTTATTGTGTTTTATGTTTTTTAGGAACTTATATAAAAAGATTAATTAAACATAGTATTCTTTTATATTTAATTAAATATACAAATATTAAAGAAAATATATCAAAACAAACTTCAATTTATTATTTCTATTTATTATTAACAAAAAAAAATTTTTTAGAATAGAAAAATAAAAAAAGAAAAGTATTGGTTCAAAGGAAATTAATTAGTGAAAGAAAAGTTTGAATATTAATTTAAAAAATTGAAAGGGAAAGATGATGGGCCTATGAGTTATGGCCCAAGAAGAATGAAGAAGAACAAATTTATAATATCAAAAATGAAGGAAAGGGGGGTATGGCGCTGGAAAGTGTATTGGGCTTAGGGGTTTTATTTGGGCGAAGGCCCATGTGGGTGTTTGAACAAGTTTTGTTAGGGTTGGTATTTTGTGGGTTCAGAAATTAGGGTTTGGTTTTGGTACAACGGCGCCTCCTTTCATCTTCTTCGTTCTCTCTTCCTCGTTCTCAGCCATGGACAACTGATATCCTCTCCCCTCGCCTTATCCACCGGAGCATCGCCTCCATCTACCTCCTGCCTTCCCTTTGCAGCGGTCTAGGGTTCTCGCATCGTGACGGTACGATTTGTTAACCTTTGTTTTAGGGTTTTGTGATATTACGCTTTCATTTTGCTTGATCACTACATGTGGGTTTTAATCCATGTTTCTTTTGATATTTACATGTAGTAGGAGCTTTGAGAGATGTACCTTGGCATTTTGTTCTGTAAATTGAAGGAGTAGGAGGGTGAGTTGGCCGGCGGCGCTTCCAGGAGGCTAGGCGAAGGAAGGACGTGACGATTGCGTTGGCTCTTCTGGTATTTCGTATCTTTTGACTTCTCTTTGAATGTTTGATGATTCGTTGATGATGAATGTTTTCTGAGACTATTCTTGCTTGTTATTCTGATTTGAGCTGATGATGCTTGATAATGATGAACTTGTTTGTTCTTTTGCTTCTACACTTTTCCTCTCTTTGGTTTTGTCAATGATGATGATTTTCTGAGACCATTGTGGTCGCTTTTAAACTCTTCCTCTTTCTGGTTTTGTCAATAATGAACAATACCTCTGAGATTTTTTGTTGGTGATGTTTAGTGATGATGAGCTTGTTCTGAAAAAATAGCTTATGAACCTAGTTTGATGATAATGAACTTTGCTTCTGAACTTTTGCTTATTTTTTTGTTGATTCGATGAAACTAGACTGTGTTTGCAGTTTTGGAAACAAGCTTGAGTGTTTGTTTCATGTTTTGGAAATTGCATATTTGCTTTGGGTTTGTAAGTTTTACTTGCAAGTTTTTTTGTTGTTTGAGCTTGTAGTTGGGCCTGAGTACTTGTAATGCAGGCTTGAGTAGTTTTGCAGACTGGTAATGCAGGTCTGCAAGCTTTGGCTTGCTTGATGTTCAGGCAAGTTTGTTGTTTACAGGTTGGGAAGTTTGTTGTGTGGAGAAGGTAGTTTTGCAGGTTGAACAGGTTTTGGAAAACAGGCTTGTGTTATTTATTGGTATGTTTAGGCAGACTTGCTGTTAGTTGCTTGCTTTTGGTATTGTTGGAAGCAGGCTTCAGTTGGAGGCCTTTATGCAGGCTTGTTGTTTGAACAGGTTCAGCAGTTTATGCAGGTTTTCTTTGTGTTTGGTAAGGCAGGCTGTGTGTTTCTTAAGCTTGCAGTTTTTGCTCTATATCTCCTCTTCCTCTGAACTGTTAGACTTGTTCTATTTATCTGCTTTCTCACTGCCTTTTACAGCCTTCCAAAACTGCAAACCCCACTTCACTCTCTTTCTCTCTCCATAAAAGCATTTTTAATTGCTTATTTTATTTTAATCTGAAAAGCTTTTTGGGCAGAACATGATGATGAAAGATTGACAAGCCTTCTTGCTTGTAACTTGGTTTATCTTGCTGCATTGTTGTACTTTCTTTCCATATTTTCTGCATTGTTCTTTCTTTGACAGCTTTGCAACTTTCTTGGACAACTTTTCTGTTTTGACAGCTTGGTAACTTAGTTTGACATTGCATTTGTAGTCAGCTGACTTAGTTGACTAATGCAGTTTGGGAATTCAGTTTGCTTTGTCTTGCTTCCTTATATCTTTGCATTTTGAATTAATTGTATGCTTGTAAATTATTTTTACTTTCCTCTTTGTGAACCAAGAAAATAAATCTTCTTGTGATTTGCAAAGAGAATAAGTAAAACATGATGAATCCAATAACAATCTGATTTCGACCAACAAGCTTTAATGATGACTTTTTTATTTATCTGCTTGGAAATACTTTTCAGTTAACTGCACTGATTTCCTTTTTCTTCTGTCCTTTGCAGGTAGGTACCAGTTGAATAATGGAAGAAGCAGTAGAAGTAGAAGTCAAAGATCTCAAGAGATTTAGATTTATTATATATTTTTTCATTTATTGTAAACAAATATTATTGTAAACACTGTAAATTGTAAATTTACAACATTCGAATAAAATTTGTAACAATATTTGAAATAAATAAGTCTTTGTCAAATAAGAATTTTCTACTGTCAAATATTCCATTATTTCCCTTGTACTATCTATTTAATTATTTAAGTCTCTTAAATTAAAATAACTGGAAATTCATCCCAATAACTTTAATCCAGATGAAATAAATAAATTAACAAACTTTGACGTCTCGCAATCTCGCATTAATCACAATACGCCTGGCATTCCAATTAACCATGCTTTGTACAGTTAAACAAACAAGCATTCCATACACTTTTCACTCCACTGATCAAAACAATGCCTCAAAGTTTCAAACAAAGCCTCAGCTCCTATCCCAGATATTTAGGTTTTGAGAAACAACCAGTAATTTTGAACAAGCGTAAAAATAATGTAACAGTCAACCGAATTATTGTGGATTCAATTTCTTCTGAGAAATACGAGCGAAAACCCTAATTCCAGATTACTGCCAAAGAAAGATCTGTCTGATTGATTCCTGAGCCAATCTCAACAAAATCAGTGGAAACCCTAATTCTGGATTAATTGATAAAGAAGAGTCTGTCTGACCGATTCTCGAGCCGATCTGAAAAATCAAAGAAAATCCTGAGGTTGTAATTTCTTGTGTAAAAGGGAGGGAAAATTTTGGGGTACAATATTTGCCCCTGTTCAATCTTCTTGAACCTGAAGAGTTAGATTGGCAATTTTGTCGTTCGCGACTCGAAGGTAAAAGATGATTGGATAATAGAGTGCCCAAAAATTTGCACTCGTCAAAGCATAGTTGAGGGAATGGGCTTAAAGATGCCATTTGGAGATGTGACCGAATCTTGTCGAAGACAGGCTTAAAGATGCCATCCAAGAATGTTTGTTGAACTGTATGTTCTAGGTGAGTGGGTGAGTATCAGAAAGGTATCCATGTTTGGAACGTCTCCGAGCTGGGGGTCTGAATAAGCAATAGATTAGCATCCGCATTTGGAGCTTCCGTAAACTGTTTTCAGAAGTCCTTGAAGTTTGAAACTTGCTAAACTTATCCTATGACGGATGAAATATTAGTTGAAACACAAAGTTATGTTGTATGATGCAATGTATATGTTATATCAATGCTTATGATATATGAATATAATGAATGCGCATGTAGGCTGATTAGCCGTCCTGCTGAGGAAGATAAATCTTGGATAGCTGGAGATAATAAAATCTTTGACCGCCGTCGGGGAAAGTAAATCCTTGATTGCTGCCGGGGATTGAAAATCCTTTGATCGTTGAAAATGAGAAGTCTTGGGACCAGTGTTGGGGAAATCAGGAGTTTGGGTTGTATGCCAATCTACTGGGGATTCCT
This sequence comes from Vicia faba, assembly GCA_948472305.1. Classification (NCBI taxonomy): domain Eukaryota; kingdom Viridiplantae; phylum Streptophyta; class Magnoliopsida; order Fabales; family Fabaceae; genus Vicia; species Vicia faba. The sequence continues at coordinate 937,055,377 of OX451736.1, forward strand.
GTTTTTTTTAGAAGAACTCCGTTGGGGAATATCTGAAAACTTTGTGGAGAAATGAGAATGAGAGTCTTCATTCTGCTTGAGGAATTGGTGTTGAGGAGTCGAGAACGAGAATCTTCGATCTGCAGGGGTTTTGAAATTCTGACAAATTCATGCTAAGAGTAAAGAAAACTCCGGAGAATCAAGGATGAAAGTCTTGATTTTGTTGGGGAGTAAGAACTCTGTGGGGAATAGCCATACTGTTGCGGAGTGGCTGTCCTTTTGGACAGTAAAACTCAGGATTCTGGAAAAAGCTTATTCCTGTTTGGAATAAGTTCAGGTTTAGGTTGTACGCCCCTTTGAGAATGATAATCTTCATTCTGTCGGGAATATCAAGAATCTAGGTTATATGCCACTTTGAGAATGAGAATCTTCATTATGTCGGGAATATCAGGAGGTTGGGAGTATGCCAATCTATTGGGGAAGCGAGAAATGAGAATCTTCATTCAGGCGTTTGGGTCAAAAGGCTGGGTGTATGCCAATCTCTTTGAGGTTTCAAGGATGAGAATCTTCATTCTGTTAACTGTATCAGGAGCTTGGGAGTATACCAATCTTCTGAGGTTTCAAGGATGAGAATCTTCATTCTGTTAACGGTATCAGGAGCTTGGGAGTATACCAATATCTTGAGGTTTCAAGGATGAGAATCTTCATTCTGTTAAGGGTCAGGAGGTTGGGAGTATACCAATCTTCTGAGGTTTCAAGGATGAGAATCTTCATTCTGTTAACGGTATCAGGAGCTTGGGAGTATACCAATCTTCTGAGGTTTCAAGGATGAGAATCTTCATTCTATTAAGGGTCAGGAGGTTAGGAGTATACCAATCTTTTGAGGTTTCAAGGATGAGAATCTTCATTCTGTTAACGGTATCAGGAGCTTGGGAGTATACCAATCTCTTGAGGTTTCAAGGATGAGAATCTTCATTCTGTTAAGGGTCAGGAGGTTGGGAGTATACCAATTTTCTGAGGTTTCAAGGATGAGAATCTTCATTCTGTTAACGATATCAGGAGCTTGGGAGTATACCAATCTTCTGAGATTTCAAGGATGATAATCTTCATTCTGTTAAGGGTCAGGAGGTTGGGAGTATACCAATCTTCTGAGGTTTCAAGGATGAGAATCTTCATTCTGTTAACGATAACAGGAGCTTGGGAGTATACCAATCTCTTGAGGTTTCAAGGATGAGAATCTTCATTCTGTTAAGGGTCAGGAGGTTGGGAGTATACCAATCTTCTGAGGTTTCAAGGATGAGAATCTTCATTCTGTTAACGGTATCAGGAGCTTGGGAGTATACCAATCTCTTGAGGTTTCAAGGGTGAGAATCTTCATTCTTGAGAGAAACCGATTTTTAGGAGCTTCAGTTTCCCGTTATTCTGTTGGTGGCTGTAACTTCCAACAGGTGATGAAGGAATCTTTGATGACGACCTTGACTTCCAACAGGCGATGAAGGAATCTTTGATGACGACCGTAACTTCCAACAGGCGACGAAGGAATCTTTGATGATGACCGTAACTTCCAACAAGTGATGAAGGAAATTTTTTGATGACGACCGTAACTTGCAGCAGGTGATGAAGGAAATTTTGAACGACCGTCAATTTGAAATGTAATTTGTTTTTGAGAATAAATCCTTGACAAATGTTGGGGAAATAAACCCATGACTGCTGCTCTGCTTAGAGAGGTGATAAACTTCTCGAGGACGCTTGAACTTCTTTTCAGAAAGATTTCAGAGAGGTTCATCACTTCCCCTAGTATCAGATGCTTGTGGCACTGCCAGGAAACTTGGACTGTTCGTAACCCTTTGATTAGATTGACGTTTTAATGCCCCAAATGATGGTGAGGGAGACTTGCCCCAGGTTACTCTGCACTTGAGAGATTTGTTGAAATCTTGACTGGACTGCCCCAGGTTTACTGAACTTTGAAAGATTAGTTGAAATCTTGACTGGACTGCCCCAGATTTGTTGGACCATACCAAATCAAGTCCCCTTCTTGTTGATAGGAGATCTTTGCAACGGGAGTGTCATCCCACTTGAAGTGATTTTATTCACTGAGAGAGCTTTCGTTCCTACGAACATTCACTGTATGAATTTCTTCGCTGTCAAACAAATAACCATGTGCAAACAACGATATTCAAATAATGCAAAGTTTATGCTTGTCTCGAAGTTTTGAAAAATGCGTTTTTTAGCAGAAAACCTTTTATAAGACAAATTCAACATAAGATTTAGAGCAAAGCCTTACAGGAGTCAGGATACCTTTTGTAACAGTATGATTTCGAACTAACCCATGCTTCAATTAGGACTTTTGAAGGGTTGTAACATGGCCTGGTTCACGGTTTAAGAAACAAGGATAAAGGCTCAAAGTATATTTTTACCCACCCGCTCTTCGTGATGTTCTTCGATCCTATACTCAGTTAATTGTGCGTCGAACTCTATTCAAGTTTAGAACGACGTTTTGGTGATGGTTCACACCAGTTGAATTTTATGGGAAGGCAATCATCTTTGCAACATTTTTCATGTTGTTGAGGATTTATAACGACCTCTTTCTTTTGATTTGTTATCCCTAATTTTTGCCTGACTGTTCTTATTTCCGAGATTACAGTCAGCGGGATGCCCCAGCTTTCTTAAGCCTCCTTTGTAGGTTTTGGCTCAGTGGGATTTTATCTTTTAAGATATAATGACTGCCTATGAGATAAAGAACCATCACTGTCTTTTGATTCCCAGGGAATGTTTTTGATGTCATTCGTTGTATTACGAACTGAGAGTTTGCGACTTCAATGCCCATCTTTTTGAATTAACTGAGAGACTACCCTGCCCCAGGTTTAATCAAAGGTTTCAATTTGTGTTTAAAACAGAAAACTTCTACTTCTTTGGCTCGAAGGGGGTTGACTAGGGATTATCTTCCTTATAACTCCAGTGTTTAGGATTTGAAAGAAATGCATGTACATCGTCAGCAAGGTCTGTTCAAAAGCATACTGTATGAGATTATGGCATTGTTTCGTCATCCTCCCTCTAAAGGCTTGTAGCTTTTTTGCAAGAGTTAAATGTCATAAAGAAAGTAGAAAGCATAGTTTAAGAATATTGAAAACGAAAGGATGAATTCAAGACAAACATATGCAATGCATTAATGAAACAGAGTTTGACATCAACAGATAATTGTTTGAATAACAAAAGAAATTACAACTTGAAAATTCAAATGAAACAAAAGTCTCTTAGTTTGAACTTTGTCAATTCAGGTGGAGAACCGTTAGTGGAAGATTTTCATCTCGCCATCCGGCATGAATTCCAGCACTCCTTCGTCAATCAAGTCTTGGATCTTGTTTTTCAAAGCCCAACAGTCGTCGGTGTCATGTCCAGGACTATAGGAGTGGTATACACAAAATGCATCGGGGTGATAGCCAGGAGCAGAGGTATTGGGCTTCTAAATAGGATCCTTTAAAGCAAGCAGATTGACCTCCAATAAGCATTTCAGTATTAGAGATGATGGTATATCAGTCTCAGTGAACTGTCTTCCAGACGTATTTTTCTTACACCGATTACCCCGTTGATGCTGGCGAGGTTGTTGTTGGGATTGTGACCTTGAAGCAAGTTGAGGAGATTTTCCCTTGTCTTCTTGTCTCAAAGGAGGTTGAATGATGACTTGATCTTCAACCCTAGTTGTTTGCCCCACTTGGTTATCTCAAAGCAGTTTGTTGACGAGAACCCTGAGCTCTTTTTGTCTTTGAGCCAAGTCTTGAATGAGAGCCATCTGGCCCACCAGTTGTCCCATTATCTGGATCTTCATTGTGGCCAGCTCAATCTGTAGTTCTTCCAACTGATCATTCCTGACACTGCCTGAATTCCCTAGGACCATGCCCCTTGTGAGGAGAGCTTTCACTTCTTCTTGCCCCTGGGACAGGTTCAAGAACATTTCCTGAAGCTGAGCGTTTTGATCCTGGATATCTTTGACAGTCCTCTCTAGAGCCATCTCTACTGAAATAAACAGTAAGAGAATAAGGAAACCTAAAAAGGAAAACCTGTTATGATACAATGCATGATATGTGGATGCATGTTTTCAAGGATCTATCGGGGTAAACACAATAAAATGTTAGAGGTTGAACTTTGATCAGCATCTTTGACTGGAGAACTTTGTATCGGTGGATGTCTTTCCACGAGAATCAAGCTCACCATGTCAAGTGGGTCATCGCCCCCGATTCAAGTTGTTGCACTTGATCTTTGACGGTGTTTGTTTAGAGGAAAACGCTCTTGCCTTTTGGTAGATGTTTGGTTCAACGTGACCCTGCATCAGAAGACCCTCGAGACCCTTGAAATGGTCATTGAAAATGCTATGGTACGATGTTATGATGTTATGTACATGTATGCAAAAGTAAACAAGTGTATATATAGATGATCACATTCACACAAAGCAGACAAATCCTCAGATTTAGACTTGCACGGGGTTTGTAGGTAAGTACCCTCTTGAAGTTAGTTGGCTCAACCTATCCTAGAAATAGTAACCGGTTTCTAAGGAGCTCAATATCACTGGATTATTTTCTGTGTTCATGGTTTCAGTTTAGCCACTTTACTGGCGACCGAAATATTCCAGGAAAACAATCCTCAATGAGTGTAGTATCGAGTATCTACCAACTTCGGACTGCACCAAAGCCGGTCATCTCACTACCCTAAATAAGGCCAAGATGGTCAAGTAAGGTGCTAAAAGTTCATTAGTGCTTCACGACATCACTCAGCGGCCCCGTATTCTCTTTGATTAACTCAAAGGCTACCGGTACCCACAAATATATCACACTAACGTAGCTACTGCTTCAACCATGTCGGTATACCCCACACAGTTCCCTCACAGTTTATTGCTACTTACCTAAAAGGTGTCCCCAAATCTGGGTGTAGGATTTAAAACAAACCCAAACAAGGGACCCAAAAAGTAAAGAAATCAAAGCAATCAAGGTAAGCATGTAAAGGTGATCTAAAACCCTAAGGTAACCCAACTTTTAGAAATTTCCCCAGCAGAGTCGCCAGTTCTGTGATACGGTGGGAGAACTGACTTGGGATTTTGCGTTTGTGTTTGCAAATGTTTCGGTTTAGCAAGAGTTGCCACCGACTTTTTATTTTATCCTAAGGAAAGGTCAAAAAGCACAGGAAAGACCTTTGAGATGTTTTCTTGGGTTCGGGGGGTAGATTATGAAAAGGGGAGGTGCTAACACCCTTTTCATCCATGGTTATCCATGGGCTCTTAGTTACTTGCTTTAGATCACTTGCTTTGCTTTTCAATTGTTTGAAATGGTGTTTTGTGTGTGGTTTTGAAAATGTTTTGAAAAAGATGCCTTGTCTAGGCAACCTTTGTAATGATTCTTGTTTGAATATATACAAAGGTGTGTGTCTTTTTGAAAAGACATTCCAATGTTTTGAAAGTTGTTTTGAAATTGTTTTGACGTTGTGTTGTGAAGTGTGTTTGAAAAATGGCAAGGATGTTTTGCAAGATTTTTGATCAAGTAACTAAGAGTTGTCTACCCTATTTTACACAAAGATCTTTCTTATGTTTTTAACCCTTTTAACAGTGTTGTTTCACCATTGTATTTGGTGAACAACCTTGTGTTAGGATGTTAAACGGGACAGGCGCGGGTCATCGTATACAATCATTGAAAGCAACTTGTGAGATGCTCTAGCAATTTTTTAAGGGACGAGATCGTTTTATCAAAGGCAACATCGAGGGTCATCGAGGGACTACGATCTTTGTTTATCGAAGGGGCATTTGCTAGAGTGTCTCATACTCGAGGGACATGATTTCATTTTCTGAGGCAACAAGCGAGGTTACCCTAGAGGTGCAAGTTTGAATTGTGTATTGATTTTCATGCATTTATCTTGTATTAGGTCATCTAACGATTGATTTTGAATCTTCGCATACAAACCCTAATTACTATACAATATATTGAAAGCGATAAATTGCGGGAATTTAAAGTCTAAGTTATTACAAATAAGTATCCGGGGATGGGAGTACAAATGTTTACAAATGGGGATGAGTCTTATCAGAATAGTAATGTCCAAGTATATGTTACAACCAAATCGAATTGTCGCATTTTCATTGTAAAATTATAACAAAGTATAAGATAGTGAAAATCAAAGAAATATGAGATGCGTGTATTTATTTACAAATGATCAAATAAAAATTTTAACCTAAAAAAGACTTAAGTATTTTTTATTTATTGTGTTTTATGTTTTTTAGGAACTTATATAAAAAAGATTAATTAAACATAGTATTCTTTTATATTTAATTAAATATACAAATATTAAAGAAAATATATCAAAACAAACTTCAATTTATTATTTCTCTTTATTATTAACAAAACAAAAAATTTTAGAATAGAAAAATAAAAAAAGAAAAGTATTGGTTCAAAGGAAATTAATTAGTTAAAGAAAAGTTTGAATATTAATTTAAAAAATTGAAAGGGAAAGATGATGGGCCTATGAGTTATGGCCCAAGAAGAATGAAGAAGAACAAATTTATAATATCAGAAATGAAGGAAAGGGGGGTATGGCGCTGGAAAGTGTATTGGGCTTAGGGGTTTTATTTGGGCGAAGGCCCATGTGGGTGTTTGAACAAGTTTTGTTAGGGTTGGTATTTTGTGGGTTCAGAAATTAGGGTTTGGTTTTGGTACAGCGGCACCTCCTTTCATCTTCTTTGTTCTCTCTTCCTCGTTCTCAGCCATGGACAAATGATATCCTCTCCCCTCGCTTTAGCCACCGGAGCATCGCCTCCATCCACCTCCTGCCTTCCCTTTGCAGCGGTCTAGGGTTCTCGCTTCGTGACGGTACGGTTTGTTAACCTTTGTTTTAGGGTTTTGTGATATTACGCTTTCATTTTGCTTGATCACTACATGCGGGTTTTAATCCATGTTTCTTTTAATATTTACATGTAGTAGGAGCTTTGAGAGATGTACCTTGGCGTTTTGTTCTGTAAATTGAAGGAGTAGGAGGGTGAGTTGGCCGGCGGCGCTTCCAGGAGGCTAGGCGAAGGAGGGACGTGACGATTGCGTTGGCTCTTCTGGTATTTTGTATCTTTTGACTTCTCTTTGAATGTTTGATGATTCGTTGATGATGAATGTTTTCTGAGACTATTCTTGCTTGTTGTTCTGATTTGAGCTGGTGATGCTTGATAATGATGAACTTGTTTGTTCTTTTGCTTCTACACTTTTCCTCTCTTTGGATTTGTCAATGATGATGATTTTCTGAGACCATTGTGGTCGCTTTTAAACTCTTCCTCTTTCTGGTTTTGTCAATAATGAACAATACCTCTGAGATTTTTTGTTGGTGATGTTTGGTGATGATGAGCTTGTTCTGAAAAATAGCTTCTGAACCTAGTTTGATGATAATGAACTTTGCTTCTGAACTTTTGTTTATTTTTTTGTTGATTCGATGAAACTAGACTGTGTTTGCAGTTTTGGAAACAAGCTTGAGTGTTTGTTTCATGTTTTGGAAATTGCAGATTTGCTTTGGGTTTGTAAGTTTTACTTGCAGGTTTTTTTGTTGTTTGAGCTTGTAGTTGGGCCTGAGTACTTGTAATGCAGGCTTGAGTAGTTTTGTAGACTGGTAATGCAGGTCTGCAAGCTTTGGCTTGCTTGATGTTCAGGCAAGTTTGTTGTTTACAGGTTGGGAAGTTTGTTGTGTGGAGAAGGAAGTTTTACAGGTTGAACAGGTTTTGGAAAACAGGCTTGTGTTATTTGTTGGTATGTTTAGGCAGGCTTGCTGTTAGTTGCTTGCTTCTGGTATTATTGGAAGCAGGCTTTAGTTGGAGGCCTTTATGCAGGCTTGTTGTTTGAACAGGTTCAGTAGTTTATGCAGGTTTTCTTTGTGTTTGGTAAGGCAGGCTGTGTGTTTCTTAAGCTTGCAGTTTTTGCTCTATATCTCCTCTTCTTCTGAATTGTTAGACTTGTTCTATTTATCTGCTTTCTCACTGCCTTTTACAGCCTGCCAAAACTGCAAACCCCACTTCACTCTCTTTCTCTCTCCATAAAAGCATTTTTAATTGCTTATTTTATTTTAATCTGAAAAGCTTTTTGGGCAGAACATGATGATGAAAGATTGACAAGCCTTCTTGCTTGTAACTTGGTTTATCTTGCTGCATTGTTGTACTTTCTTTCCATATTTTCTGCATTGTTCTTTCTTTGACAGCTTTGCAACTTTCTTGGACAACTTTTCTGTTTTGACAGCTTGGTAACTTAGTTTGACATTGCATTTGTAGTCACCTGACTTAGTTGACTAATGCAGTTTGGAAATTCAGTTTGCTTTGTCTTGCTGCCTTATATCTTTGCATTTTGAATTAATTGTATGCTTGCAAATTATTTTTACTTTCCTCTTTGTGAACCAAGAAAAGAAATCTTCTTGTGATTTGCAAAGAGAATAAGTAAAACACGATGAATCCAATAACAATCTGATTCCTGCCAACAAGCTTTAATGATGACTTTTTTATTTATCTGCTTGAAAATGCTTTTCAGTTAACTGCACTGATTTCCTTTTTCTTCTGTCCTTTGCAGGTAGGTACCAGTTGAATAATGGAAGAAGCGGTAGAAGTAGAAGTCAAAGATCTCAAGAGATTTAGATTTATTATATCTTTTTTCATTTATTGTAAACAAATATTATTGTAAACACTGTAAATTGTAAATTTACAACATTCGAATAAAATTTGTAACAATATTTGAAATAAATAAATAAAAAAGTCTTTGTCAAATAAGAATTTTCTACTGTCAAATATTCCATTCTTTCCCTTGTACTGTCTATTTAATTATTTAAGTCTCTTAAATTAAAATAACTGGAAATGCATCCCAATAACTTTAATCCAATTGAAATAAATAAATCAACAAATTTGCCGTATCGCAATCTCGCATTAATCACAATACGCCTGACATTCCAATTAACCATGCTTTGTACAGTTAAACAAACAAGCATTCCATACACTTTTCACTCCACTGATCAAACCAATGCCTCAAAGTTTCAAACAAAGCCTCAGCTCCTATCCCAGATATTTAGGTTTTGAGAAACAACCAGTAATTTGAACAAGCGTAAAAATAATGTAACAGTCAACCGAATTATTGTGGATTCAATTTCTTCTGAGAAATACAAGCGAAAACCCTAATTCCATATTATTGCCAAAGAAAGATTTGTCTGATTGATTCCTGAGCCAATCTCAACAAAATCAGTGGAAACCCTAATTCTGGATTAACTGATAAAGAAGAGTCTGTCTGACTGATTCTCGAGCCGATCTGAAAAATCATAGAAAACCCCGAGGTTGTGATTTATTGTGAAAAAGGGAGGGAAAATTTTGGGGTACAACAGTAAAGAATGGACCTCTCCAAGTTGCTGCTACCTCACGGGTCCAACAACAACCTCGCCAAGAACAACAGGTTAATCAGAGTAAGCCGGATACACCCAAGATGCAGTTTACCAAGCTCAACATGCCGCTGTCTCAAGCTTTACAACACCTGTTGAGATTGAATCTGGTGACGTTAAGGGACCCTCCTAAGAATCCCAACATAACCTCCCCAAGGTACAATCCTGATGCAAGGTGTGCATATCACTCCAACAGCCCGGGGCATGATACTAACATCTGTTGGGCGTTGAGAAACAAAATTCAAGACCTGATTGATGAAGGAGCATTGGGACTCACACAAGACGGTCAGATTGAATTCTTTTGCCATCCCCCCAAGGTTCACCATTTGAAGTGACAAGTACTGAGACGAGAAGACTTTTTGTTCATTAGAATTTTCAAGTTGTAATTTTCTTTTGATTGTTCGAACATTTATTCATGTCAAACTTTATTACTTTATCAATGCATTGCATATGTCTGTTTTGAATCAATACATTCGTATTCACTATATTCAAATTGTTTTCATTTTTGTGATGATCAACTCTCGATTAAAAAAAATTCTAAGCCTTTAGAGGGAGGATGACGAAAAAGATATCAAATCTCTACAATATGCTTTTGAATAGACCCCGCTGACGAGGTACAGGCATTGTTTCAAATCCTAAACAATGAAGTTATAAGGAAGATAATCCCTAGTCAACCCCTTTGAGCCAAAGAAGTTGAAGTTTTTCTTTTCACAAATTAAAACTCGTAATTATAACCTGGGGCAGGGTAGTTTTCTCAGTTAATCCAAGTGCATAATGAATGACATCAAAGAGGTCCTTCCAAAATAAAATATGGTGATGGTTCCTTATAATAGTCAGGACAGGCAGTCATTATCTCTCAGAAATAAAAGCCCATTAAGTCAAAACCTATGAAAGAGACTTACAAAACTGGGGCATCCCGCTAACGGCAATCACAAAAAGAAACAGTTCAGGAAAAAGGCAGGGATGATAAAATAAAAAGAAAGAGATCCTGCAAACTCTCAACAAAATGACTGACTGTTCAAAATAAATTGTCAGTATCCGAACCATCACTGGTATATCAGAGCAAAGACTCAAACAAGATCTAATGCATGATTAGCTGAGTTTAGGATCGAAGAACATCACAAAGAACGGGTGGGTACAAATAAAATTTGAGCCTTTATCCTTTGTTTCTTAAATCGTGAAGAAGGCCACGTTATAACCCTTAAAAAGTCCTAGCTGAAGCATGGGTTAGTCCGAAAGCATACTGTTACAAAAGGTATCCTGACTCCTGTAGGGCTTGCTGTAAATCCTGAGTTGACGTCACATTTTACAAAATTTTCCTATCTTACTGAAAAATTCATTTTCAAAAACTTCAAGACAGACATAAGCTTTGCATTCTTAAAATAACATTGTTTGCATTTGACTATTTGTTCAAACAGCAGAGAAATTCGCACGACGAATATCTAGTGAACAAAAACCTTTTCAATAAAAAGGGTCACCTCAAGTGGAAAAAACACCTCCAACCAAGGGGCACGGCATGAGCATTGTCCATCATCTGGGGCAGTTAAGTCAAGATTTAAGGAAACTCTCAAAATGCCAAATAGCCGGGGGCATTGGACATTGGACATGAATTCCAGCAACGAATCTTGCATGATCAAACGAAGATCTTCTGGTAGTATGGCAACACAAACCGACAGTGACACCTCCCTACATCCTGAGAGCATGGACATAGTCAGAAAATACCACGCATGAATAAAGACCCGCTAGGTTGACTGGCCTAGGAAAAAATAAGGGCTTCCCGGCGAACCAAAAGGGTTCGGGCAAAAATTAGGGATGAGAATGAAAAATTGTACACCCGGCAATTCGAAAACCTGAAAAGGCGGCTTGGGCAAAAAAGGGTATCCCGGTGGACTGAAAACCCGAAAGGGCGGTCTAGGAAAAAATTAGGGATCAAAGCGTACGACTATGTCTCGTCATATCGTCACTGGCATACCATAAAAAGACTTGTCATTTTGACCGAAAGATACCAAGCACCTCATAGGTGGGGATAATACTCGATCCACAGGGCCTCCGCAGGCACCTTCTCCTGCAGAAACAGGGGAAAAAAAGTCTCGATGCAAGCCATCGTCATATCCTTAGCACGCGTCCCAGTAACATTCACTCCCCGCAGAGTAAGACAATAAAGATAGCTCTCCCCAGCCGAGGCTTGCAACTGTGAATGAGTCGGTAATATTCTCCCCAAGCAGAGTTTATCTACCATCAACACTGAAAAGGCTTAATATCCCTGACAGTCTTAATATTCCCCAGCGGAGTATAAGAATATTCCCCGGTAGAATACAAGATATCCCCAGTGGAGTTAAAATTTTCCCAGTACAGTCTGAAAAAGCTTCCCCAATGGAGTTGAAGAATCATCCCCAGTAGACTCCAGAAGTTCGTCCCCAACGGAGTATAAAAATGAATATCCCCAACCGAGTTCAAAGGAAGATTGTCCCCAGCAAAGCTCAAAGGATTATCCCCATTAGAGCCTAAAAGGTTATCCCCAGTGAAGTCGCAACTGAAAGATCATCCCCAGCAGAGTTCTTTCCTTTCACAAACAGGAATTCAATCCCCAACAGGATTCAGTATCACCAGCAACGGTAATTCGTCCCCAACGGAATTTATCAGTGGAATCCTCAGCAGAGCATCTCTTCCCCACAGAGTAATCTCCTCATCAGTATATTCCCCAACGGAGTTATCCTCTCTTGCAGGTCTATTCTCATAATCATCTTCGTTCGTCATCCCCAACGGAAGCAAAGAATTCAACTCTTTTCTCCAGCAGCTATCCGAGATTTATTTTCCCCAGCTAAAACATTACATTTCCATACATCATGACACATGCATATACGCATCATACAATACAATCTCATTTATTTTAAGAACATCATTGCTTGATATATATCATGCATTGCATACGACTGACCTTTACTTTTCAGGAAAGATACAGTTAAATTTCTCAGCCATGACGAAGACCTGACCAGTTCTTAAATCTCAACTAAATTATTCTCGGTTTAATTGCAGATAAGGTTCTCAATCTCGACAATTTTCCTCCGTCGAAGTGTGGACGAGTTCTAAAATCTCAACAGAATTATCCTTCGTTGAAGACCAGACAGTTCCTAGATCTTGATGAATATGTTTCCCTCAGTCGAAGACCTGACCGGTTCTTAAATCTCAATTGAATTATCCTCGGTTGAATTTTAGATAAGGTTCTCAATCTCGACAATTTCCTCCGTCGTAGTGTCGACGAGTTCTAAAATCTCAATAGAATTATACTCTGTTGAAGACCAGACAGTTCCTAGATCTTGATGAAGATGTTTCCCTCAGTCGAAGACCTGACCGGTTCTTAAATCTCAACTGAATTATCCTCGGTTGAATTTCAGATAAGGTTCTCAATCTCGACAATTTTCCTCCGTCGAAGTGTGGACGAGTTCTAAAATCTCAACAGAATTATCCTCTGTTGAAGACCATACAGTCTTAGATCTTGATGAAGATGTTTCCCTCAGTCGAAGACCTGACGGGTTCTTAAATCTCAACTGAATTATCCTCGGTTGAATTTCAGATAAGGTTCTCAATCTCGAAAATTTTCCTCCGTCGAAGTGTGGACGAGTTCTAAAATCTCAACAGAATTATCCTTCGTTGAAGACCAGACAGTTCCTAGATCTTGATGAATATGTTTCCCTCAGTCGAAGACCTGACCGGTTCTTAAATCTCAACTGAATTATCCTCGGTTGAATTTCAGATAAGGTTCTCAATCTCGACAATTTTCCTCCGTCGAAGTGTGGACGAGTTCTAAAATCTCAACAGAATTATCCTCCGTTGAAGACCAGACAGTTCCTAGATCTTGATGAAGATGTTTCCCTCAGTCGAAGACCTGACCGATTCTTAAATCTCAACTGAATTATCCTCAGTTAAATTTCAGATAAGGTTCTCAATCTCGACAATTTTCCTCCGTCGAAGTGTGGACGAGTTCTAAAATCTCAACAGAATTATCCTCCGTTGAAGACCAGACAGTTCCTAGATCTTGATGAAGATGTTTCCCTTAGTCGAAGACCTGACCGATTCTTAAATCTCAACTGAATTATCTTCGGTTGAATTTCAGATAAGGTTCTCAATCTCGACAATTTTCCTCCGTCGAAGTGTGGACGAGTTCTACAATATCAACAGAATTATCCTCCGTTGAAGACCAGACAGTCCTAGATCTTGATGAAGATGTTTCCCTCAGTCGAAGACCTGACCGGTTCTTAAATCTCAACTGAATTATCCTCGGTTGAATTACAGATAAGGTTCTCAATCTCGACAAATTTCCCCCAGTTGAATTACGGACAAGTTCTTAAAACTCAGCAGAGGCATTCTCTCAGTTGAAGTACATGCAAGTTCCTAAATCTCAACAAAAACTAGGTTTCCCCAGCGGAATCCTCCACAACAACAGATATGCAAGTTCTTGCTAAGGAATCTCTTATGTGATCGACACTCCTGCAGATGGCATCTTTAAGCCCATCCTCCCACCAGCAATCTCCAAATGGCATCTGTAAGCCCATTCCCGACATCACAAGGCTGATACCACTTCATGCGAGTGCAAATTTCTGGGCACTCTAGTGTTCAATCATCTTCCACCTTCGGATCAAGAAAGGCACGAAAGCCAATCTAAATCCTCAGGTTTAAGAAGATTGAACAGGGGCAGATCTTGTACCCCAAAATTTTCCCTCTCATATTTCTCCAAACATTGCAAGAAAAATCTCCAAGTGGCTCAAGATTGCTCAAGAGTTGGACAGTCAAGCTATCTCCTAAGGCAGTCAACCCCAAATTAGGGTTTTGTGTTTCATCAAGATCCTTGAATCCAAATGACCTCAAGTTCTCCCCAATGTCCTAATATATTCTCAAGATCATCCATGTCAAATTTCAAGCCTTGCAGAGGAAGTTTGCTCAGTCAATTGCTCAAAGGATCCAAAAATCGACTATGCTAGAGCAAAAGTCAACTGTGGCCTATAAACAGTCAAACTTCAAGACATTTTGTCAACATTCTCATTTTGAAGGATATTTCATCATTTGATCAAGGGTTGATCATGATTCATCAAGGATTGCTCAAAATTCATCAAGACTTAAAAGTTGCTAAATTAGGGTTTTGTAGGAAAAGTTAACTCAACTTTGACCAAGCATAACTTTCTCATACTTTATGAGAAATGACCCATCCAAAGCTCATTTTTAAGAGGATGAAATTTCCTACAATCCCTCTTCACACCCCAAGATCAAGAAATGCACTCACAAGAAGTTATAAATTTGGACATTATAGGTCATTTTTGAAAGTCAACAAAAACACATATTTTGCCAAAGCTTATAACTTGAGCATGGTATATAAAATTGATATGAGACAAAAAGGGTTGGTTGGAGGACATCTCAAGATTTCTAAAAAGTCATAGAACACTTCCAAAAGTTCAAAATTGAAAAAGTTATGCATTGTTGAAGTTGGAAATTTTTGCAAAATTGCCAAAAGTCAACTATCCCAAAACTTCAAATTTTGTCAAATTGGCCCATTCTTTTCCACTTGATTTGAGCTTGCACCATTGCACACGTGTCCTAGCTTCAGCCTTGAGATCATATTTCTTTTTTATTATTTTATTTGATTTTTTATTGAATTATTTCATTTTAAATCAAATTAAATCATATAAAATCCAAATATTGATTACTTAAGATCTTTTTGGTTGTTTCAGGTCTTAATTATCATCATCATCATCATCATCAAATTCGTATCTCACCATATCATGTACAAAAAGATGGAGATTTGATAAATTTGGCAAGCTTTAAAGGGTGAATCAAATCAAATCATAAGGCATCGATTTAGAGGGATTCCATCCAAATTTGTTACCCTAGCACATTCCATAATACATAAAGAAGCCAAAGGACACGAAATATAGGTTGGAGGCTGCAAGAAGAGGCAGAACAAAGTTTGAAAAAGTCACCAAAAAGCTTGAATTCGAAACCATAACAAGAGGCAATTTCAGAAGCTTAGACCGGTCTCAAACGATTCCTGGGTGTTCACTCAGTCTACCTAGATCAAGAACAAGCATTCTCAGACCACCCAGCACGCTGTAAGTATCACGTTATCTCGCTCTGTATTTGAAATCATAACTCACTATTCTTGCATCATTTGAACAAATCATTGATATATTTGTGATCTTCATAATATTTCCAAGCTTTTAGCATTAGTTAATTTTGTTTATCTGACCTGTAAAGCCAAATACCATAGCTAGGGTTTCGTGGTTTTTTTTTTGGTGTTTCTCTTTCAGGAAAAATTGGCCATCAAGAAGGGTATGGTTGTGACCGGGATGATGAGACGAGCACAACCATGCCCTTAGAATTCATTTTCATGGCTTACATAGATGTTTGGAATGTGCATGACTTATAGTGACGGTCTGTGTCCGTTGGTATAAGTCTGGAATTTTTTAGCCACAGACGTGAGGTAGAAGACGAAGACGTGTCACACCATCAATGGCCAGTTCAAAACCACGCGCGCTTTTTACTTTTTTGCTGGCATATTGACTTGTTTTTTATATTATATATTATTTGTATATTATTAACAAAAAAACCGAGTAGCCTAGTTGTAAACGTGTACATCCATTAGCCTACAGGACCTGGGTTCGAATCCCAGGTCCCCCACTTTCTTTGTTATTTTCATTCTTCAGGTAATTACATCCATATTCAAGCACGCAGAACACCATACGCCTTCACATATCCAACTGCCAGATGGCCCAAGGCCAAATCTGATGGCCAATAATTGATGGTTCACCATAGACAAAGTCCATGCACGCCTACTGGATCTCAAAAGTCAACAAAGGGCCAGCTCGTTTGGGCCACAGATCTGTTGTTCAAACACCATATTCAGGCCCATACCCCCTCTTCTCTTTATTTTATTTAGTATTTGTTTTATTATTATTATTTAATTCTATTAACCAATCACAAATTTCCTTTTTTTCATAAAATAAAATCACAAAATATTTTTCTTTATCAAACCAAACTTTAAATTTTTATTTTTTATTAATAAATACTAATAAATTAATTTGGGTTTAATTAGAATAACTTTAACATATTTTTGTAAATAATTAAAATTAAACTAGATTTGATTAGGTTTTTACTAACATTAATTAATTTTATTTTTCTTTCTTAAAATACCAAAAACCCAAAAATAACTTTTCTCATTTAATTAATTAATTTATTAATTTAGTAATTAATTTAGGATAGTTTCTTTCTTAATTCAAAAAAAAAAAGATACTTTCTCTCAAAAAGGGTCAAAACCCTAGAATCTTGCGCTCGATTTAATTTCCCGCACGCGATTTATTTATTTTATCCAATAATGTACTTGCTCCCGATTTGTAATAGTTAAATAGAACTCTTTATTTATTTTTTATCGCTTTATTTATTTTTAAAGGGTTTGTCTTTGGCGATGTAAATACCCGACGCCTTGTAATTTAATTTCCGCACTTTTATTTTCCGCAAAATATAACTGTTAGATGTTTGATAATAGGATGCATGACAAGATTGAATGTTTTAACCTAAAATCAACATAGATCACCATTAACATGTACAAAGATAAAAATAACTGAAAATGACAAACTCGCACATGCGCACTCTTAGGGTACACCCCACTTGGTTGCCTTCGTACGTGGTCATTGAGTGTAGGTCACTTTAGAGGTCGCCCTCTTGTCTAAAAGATCATAGTCGCCTCGAAACGGTTGCCTCGGATATTGTTGCCTCAAAACAAATGATCTAAGACATTGGGGTTACCGCTAAGGCGTCCTACCATTGCTTTGGTGACCGTAAGTCCCTAATTCGAATTGACCCTCAAACTCCAACGATGATGCTACCTACTCATCAATAGTGGGATAGCATTGTCTAAAGGAAGATAGCATAGAACAATTCCTTTTTCGAGTAGGTAGATGGTTCTTAGATACCTGCTCTTTTAAAAACAAAAACTCTTCACACTTACACTTTTTCGAACAAAGTTTCCAAAAACACTTCATACACTCTTGAGGACAGAAGAAAGAGTTAAATTGAAGTTTTCAAAACAAAAACTTTTTCAAACCCACAAACACAAAGAAAATATTTTTGAAAACAATATGAGCAAGTACCTAAGAGCCCGTGGATAACCACAGATAGAAAGGGTGCTAATACCTTCCCTTTCTATAATCTACCCCCCGAACCCGAGAAATATCTCGAAAAAGGAATTTTTCTATGCTTTTTTCCTTTCCTTGTTGGATAAAATAAAAGTCGGTGGCGACTCTTGCTTACCGCGACATTTTGCGAAAACAAACGCAAAACGCAAAACAACATTCCAAAAAACAGTCAGTTCTTTCCCACCGTATCACAGTATCCAACAACTTATTGATAACCATGAAATTTTGTTTGAGAAAGCTCCTGTTTCACCCATTCCAGTTCCAGAAGTTTCAATAATAACCATATACGCCAATCCTTCCAGGGTTCCTAAAAAACCCGTTAGGATTACATCTGCTCCAGTGACTATTCCATTGAAGATAATAATGCTCGGGCCAACCCCATACAAATCAGATAAGACGGTACCATGGAACTATGGTGGAGAAATCTACTATCATGGTGTCAAACAGATTGAACAGACTGCCGAAGATGAGAGCTCCTAAGAGGACAATTCCGACATCCGTAACATTGCCGGAACAAGCAAAATCACCCGCAGTGGGAGAATTTTCTCTCCAGAGATTGCCCCTCCAAAGGAAGTCTTTGGACCCGTGGTCGTTCCGAATATTACATTTGTACCAGTGATTACACCTGCAAGTGTACCTGCCAACAAAGAAGACAATGCAATTCCTATCCCTACTTTCGCTGCTGAGAATAAAGGAAAGAATGTTCAAGAGGAGCCTGTCTTGACGAAGGCTCAATCACTAGTTATTCCTGAAACATCCAAGAAGAAGATGGAATAAATCCTGAGGATCATTAAGAAGAGTTATTATGATGTGGTCGAACAACTGGGGCAGACCCCCTCCAAAATCTCTATGTTAGCCCTGCTGCTGTGCTCTGAGGCATATGCTAAAGCTTTGGTCAAGTTTCTGAAGACAACGCACGTGCCGCAAGAGACATCCGGGGATCAATTCCAAGAGTGTGTGGCCAATTTAACAGCTGACAATGGCCTGGGTTTCTCCGATGTTGACTTGACCTCCAAAGGGAGAAAACACAACGATGCACTACATGTCTCAGTGGAGTGTAGGGGAACGACCTTAGCCCATGTCTTGGTTGATACTAGATCATCTCTGAAAGTCTTGCCAAAGAAAGCCCGGGATAGGTTGGATTGTGAGGGGCTGACTTTAAAACCCAACAATATAATTATGAGAGCTTTTGACGGCTCTAAAAGGATGGTCCATGGAGAGGTGGACATCCCAATCAAGGTGGGTACCCAGACGTTCAATTCAACATTCTATGTGATGGACATCCGTCCTTCTTACTCTTGCCTGTTGGGACGCCCCTGGATTCACAATGCTGGTGCTGTCACTTCCACCTTGCATCAGATGCTGAAGTACCCTGTCCAAGGGAATATCATAACTATCCATGGGGAAGAGGAATACATGATTAGTCATTTGAATTCTTTCCGATATGTAGAATTGGATGGTGAATTCATTGAGACCCCTTTCCAACATTTTGAAGAATTCTCTCAAGAAATAGCGGCGACCAAGGCAGTATCCTCAACTCCTGTGATCACAAGACCTCCAACTCGGATGTCTTCTCTAAAAGATGCAAAGGCAGTAGTGGAAGAAGGCGGATCCATTATATGGGGATAGCTTCTAGACTTTCCTTACAAATCAGACAAGTTTGGCCTGGGATTTACTTCGACTGCTCAGAAGACCGTGCGCCGCGCCCGTGCCGGAGGGCCACCTGTGAAGATCAGCCACTAAGGGTTTAATGCACTAGAGGACAGTGAAGAAGATGGAAGCTTGGAAGACTGGATTTTTCCTACTGTTGACGGAGGACTATGCAACTGGGAAGCAAAAGACTTTATTCTGATTACTTTCATACCGCATTAATTTATCTTTTCCATTTCTGTTGGATCTGTAATAATTCGCAAACAATTCGTACTTTTTCAACCTTGTGTCTTACCCGAGGCACAACGGTCCATTTGTAAGGGTCTTTATTTCATTTTCATATGTCATTTTAATGAATCATGGACGCTTTTCATATTTAAACCTTTTTGTGCTCTTTGTCTTTCTTTTACATTTTGTTGTCTTAAGATGGCTATACCCTTACACACACCCACACTCACAAATGCAGGTACCCTTCCATTCTTGAACCCATGGGTAACGATACTCTTATAGCCTTTAGTGACTCTGAAGATCTGGTCCACCAAGCTGAATACGAAGGTGAGGAAGATTGTGAGGTGCCCGGGGAATTGGTGAGACTATTACAACAAGAAGAAAGAGCTATTCTGCCTCATGAGGAGCTGTTGGATACAATCAACTTGGGCACTGAGGAAGACAGAAAGGAAATCATCGTGGGTGCCAACCTAGAGCCGAGTGTCAAGGAGCGCCTAATTCAGTTGTTGCATGATTATGTTGAGATCTTTGCCTGGTCATACGAAGACATGCCGGGACTCGATACAGATATTGTGGTACACCGTCTACCCACAAGAGAAGACTATCCACCAGTGAAACAAAAAGTCTGCCGTATGAGGCCCGACATGTCAAGATCAAAGCAGAAGTTATGAAGTAGTTCAATGCTAGATTTCTTGCCGTATCTTCTTATCCTTAATGGGTTGCTAACATTGTTCCCGTACCTAAAAAGGACGGAAAAGTGAGAATGTGCGTGGATTATAGAGATTTAAACAGGGTCAGCCCCAAAGATGACTTTCCACTTCCGCACATCGACATCCTGGTTGACAATACAGCTCAGCACAAAGTATTTTCTTTCATGGACAAATTCTTAGGCTATAACCAGATCAAAATGGAACCTGAGGACATGGAGAAAACTATATTTGTCACACAGTGGGGTACGTTCTGCTACAAAGTGATTCCATTTGGACTGAAGAATGTCGGGGAAACCTATCAACGTGCCATGGTAGCTTTGTTTCATGATATGATACATCATGAGATAGAAGTCTACGTAGATGACATGATAGCCCGATCACAAATTGAAGAAGAACACCTTGATCACTTGCAAAAGTTATTTGTCAGGTTGAAGGAGTATAAATTAAGGTTAAAGTCGAACAAGTGCACATTCAGAATCCGGTCCGGTAAACTCTTGGGTTTCATTGTCAGCAACAAAGGCATCGAGGTTGATCCTGCCAAAGTCAAAACTATACAAGAAATTCCTGCTCCTCGCACTGAGAAGGAGGTCAAAGGTTTCTTGGGACGCCTAAACTACATTGCTAGGTTCATTTCTCACCTAACATCTACTTGTGAGCCAATCTTCAAGCTGTCGAAGAAAGATCAGGTAATTAGATGGAATGATGACTGTCAAATTTCTTTCGATAAAATCAAAGAGTATTTACAAGAGCCTCCTGTCTTGATGCCACCCGTCGAAGGAAGAACGCTAATCATGTATCTAACCATCTTAGAAAACTCAATGGGGTGCGTACTGGGGCAGCATGATGAGTCTGGCCGAAAAGAGCATGTCATTTATTACCTTAGCAAAAAGTTTACCGACTGTGAAACCAGATATTCACTGCTCGAGAAAACTTGTTGCGCTTTGGTATGGGCTGCTCACCGGCTAAGGCAGTATATGTTGACTCATACCACTTTGCTGATATCTAAGATGGATCCGATAAAGTACATCTTCGAGAAGCCTGCTTTGTCTGGAAGGATAGCTAGATGGCAAATGATCCTCACAGAGTATGACATACAGTATATGACCCAAAAAGCTATAAAGGGGAGTGTGCTAGCTGATCATCTGGCCCATCAAGCTGTAGAAGATTATCAATCTATGAAGTTTGACTTCCCTGACGAAGACATCATGACATTGGACAATGTTGAAGATTTCAGACCATATGATGGACCTGAACAAGGATCCCGATGGACCCTGTACTTTGATGGGGCATCCAATGTGCTTGGTAACGGTATCGGAGCTGTGCTTATATCTCCAGAAGGATGCCATACTCCTTTCACAGCCAGACTTTGCTTCAACTGTACGAACAACATGGCAGGGTATGAAGCATGCATCTTTGGACTCAAGGCTACCATAGACTTGGGAATCAAATCTTTAGTTGTGTTTGGGGACTCATCTTTGGTCATCAGTCATATCAAAGGAGAGTGGGACACTAAGCATCCAAACCTCATCCCTTACAAAGAACATGTCTTGACATTGTTACCACATTTCAAGAAAATTACCTTTGAGCACTTCCCGCGAGAAGAAAATCAGCTAGCAGATGCTCTAGCTACAATGTCATCCATGTTTAAACTTAATTGGGATAATGAGGCTCCCCAGATCACCATTGAACGGATGGACAAACTTGCACACTGTCACGAGATTAATACCGAAGAAGTAATGGACCAGCCTTGGTTTCATGAAGTCAAAAGGTATCTCGAGGCTCAAGAATACCCTGAAGGAGCTACAGTCAATGACAAAAAGTTCTTAAGGAGATTCTCAACTAAGTTCTTCCTAAGTAATGGCATCCTGTACAAACGTAATCACGATTCTATTCTGCTCCGTTGTCTGGACAAGCTTGAAGCTGAAAGGATTATGGCTGAATTGCATGAAGGCACCTTCGGCACTCACTCTAGCGAGCATACGATGGCTAAGAAGATTCTACGGGTAGGCTATTACTGGTCTACCATGGAAGCATACTGCTATCAACACTCTCGTGCTTGTCATAAATGTCAAATTTATGCAGACAAGGTACACGTGCCCCCGGTTCCTCTAAATGTCTTAACAGCTCCTTGGCCCTTCGCTATGTGGGGAATCGGTATGATTGGGGAGATCAAGCCTACAACCTCCAATGGACACTGCTTCATTCTAGTGGCCATTGATTATTTCACAAAGTGGGTCGAAGCAGCTTCCTTCGCATCCGTGACTAAAAATGTTGTTGCCCGCTTTATCAAGCAGAATCTCATTTGGCGGTACGGTATCCCCGAAAGGATCATCACTGATAACGGTACAAAACTTAACAATACTATGATCACTGCCTTGTGTGAGCAGTTCAAGATTCAACATCACAATTCATCCCCCTATCGGCCAAAGATGAATGGTGCTGTCGAAGCTGCGAACAAAAACATCAAAAAGATCATACAGAAAATGACAGTCACCTACAAGAACTGGTATGAGATGCTATCATTTGCTCTCCACGGGTACAGTACCACGGCTTGTACATCAACTGGGGCAACACCCTATTCTTTAGTTTATGGCATGGAGGCTGTTTTACCTATTGAGGTTCAGATCCCCTCTTTAAGAATCATGAAGGATGCAGGTTTGAGTGAAGACGATTGGATCCAAACCCGACTTGATCAGTTGAATTTAATTGATGAAAAGAGACTTACTGTTGTTTGCCACGGTCAGACGTATCGAAAGCGGATGATCAAGGCTTTCAACAAGAAAGTCAGACGCCAAGTGTATCAAGTTGGAGATCTAGTGATCAAGCGCATCATTTTTCCACAAAGTGATCCCAGGGGAAAATGGACTCCTACCTATGAAGGACCATTTGTAATCAAGAACATCTTTTCTGGTGGGGTAATGATCTTAACCACCATGGATGGCGACGACCTGCCGCACCCTGCGAATGCAGACATAGTCAAAAGATACTACGCATAAAAGACCCGCTAGGTTGACACACCTAGGTAAAACAAGGGCATCCCGGTGAATCGAAAACCCGAAAGGGCAGTTCAGGCAAAAATTAGGGATACAAGTAATAAATAAAAAATCTGTACACCCGGCAAGTTGAAAACCTGAAAGGGCGACTTGGGCAAAAAAGGGTTTCCCTGTGGATCGAAAACCCGAAAGGGCGATTCAGGCAAGATTTAGGGAATTAAAGCGTATGACTATGTCTCGTTGGGTCACTTTAAGGATAATCTCTTCATTGACAAACCTGGAGCTTCTGATCAATCCAATCATCTTCGGACGAAGCAGCGAATGGACAAGATATTCAGAGATACAAAGGCTATAGCAGAATGGGAACCCCATGGGATTTTTTACACATAGCTATCTTTCTTTGTATAAATTTTTCTCAATTTTTTATGACACCATCCTCTTACTAGGATGTCTATCTCCTTTGTAAAAAATACTTATTCAAAGTAAATACAAAGATATCTCTTTAAAGTACAGAAAACCATTTGTCTTTTTTATACTTGTGTTTTATTTGCAAAAACGTCCAATGATTCATTAATGAACATATGCATTTGAACATAATTACTGTTTACAAATAGACAGAAGTGAAAAAGAACAATTACTGACAGGTTTAAAGATTAGGAAAATGTCTTTAGGCTATTCCATGAGCAATCCCTACAGTACATCATCTAGATCCCCAACGGAGCTAAAATTTCAAACCCTTAATCCCCATCAGAGTTAAAACTCCAAACCCCCAATCCCCAGCGGAGCCAAAATTTCCAACTATCAATCCCCAGCAGAAACCATCCAGTTTCTCCAAATTCCCCAGCAAGCTATCTTGAAGCCTGAAAACTAACCAGACAACAACCTCAGATAATTCCCCAGTAGATTGGCAGACAACCCAAACTCCTGAACTTTGTTCCAAACAGGAATAAGCTTTTTCTCACAGAGTCTTCACTACTTCCCAGCCGAATAGCTTTCTTCCCCACAGAGTTTTCATTGCTCCCCAACAGAATGAAGAATATCATTCTTTATTTCCCAGCAGAACAAGGATTCCCTTTGTGTAATCCCCAGTAGACGTCATCAAAGTTCTCTGGATTCTCCAAGCAGATTCCTCAAGCAGTACATGGCATTACTCTCACATCGGAATTTTTGTCAATACTCCAACTTCAAGACATGAAGGATCCCCATATCCCCAGTGAAGTCATCAAGGATTTTTAATTCCCAACAGTCGCCAAGGATTTCTTATCCTTAGAAGTCGAGGATTTATTTTCCCCGGCAGCAGTCAAGGATTTATCTTTCTCAGCAAAACAGCTAATCAGCTTGCATGCGCATACATTACATCCATATATCATAAACATTGATAAAGCACATTTATTGCATCATACATCTCATGAAATATAACTTTGTGTTTCAGATAACATTTTACCCTTTTCAGGATAAGATTAACAGCTATCATTAATAATGTTCAAAGATTTCAGATACAGTACAAATACGCTCCAGACAAGGATGCCATTCTGATACTCATTCAGATCTCAACTTCAGATACAATAAAGATACACTCCAGATACGGAAGTCATTCTATTACTCATTCAGAATTCAAAGTCAAGATACAGTTCAGATAAGCTCCAGACACGGAAGCCATTCTGTCACTTAATCAAATCTCTTATTCAGATATAATGCAGATACGCTCCAGACACGGTTGTCATTCTGTCACTTGTTCTAATTTCCCCAGCTTAGATACGCTCCAGACACAGAAGCCATTCTGTTACTTATTCAGATTCTCACAGTTCAGACACGCTCCAGACACGGAAGCCATTTTGTCACTTATTCAGAGTCAAGTTCAAGATACAGTTCAAATACGTTCCAGATACGGATACCATTCTGATGCTCATTCTTCTGATTTACAACAAACATTCTTGGATGGAATCTATAAGCCCATCTCCAACAACATTATATCACCTCTCCAAATGGCATCTTTAAGTCCATTCCCTTAACTACACTTTGACGAGTGCAAATTTATGGGCACTCTAGTGTCCAATCATCTTTTACCTTTGAGTCACGAACGGAAAAACTCACCAATATAACTCTTCAAGTTCAAGAAGATTGAAAAGGGGAAACTGTTGTATCCCAAAATTTTCCCTCTCATTTATCAAGATTTTCCTCACGAGACTTCTTGGACTCAAGACAAGATTAGGGTTTGCTCAGCTCAAGACATCCCCTTGCACTGATAACTTGAAATTAGGGTTTGAGTTTGCACAAGGATTTTTGGACCATCAATGCTTCATGTGACTTTCATACACCATCTTGGACCCCTAAGTTTGCTCATGTTAAGTTTCAAGCCTTGTATCACATTTTTGCTCAGTCAATTGGACAGTTGACCTAAAAATCAGCTGTATTGGAGGAAAAGTCAACCATGGCCAATTTACAGTCAAACTTCATAATTTTTGATCCACAACAACATTTTAGATTCATATGTATCATTTGATCAAGTTTGGATCACAATTCCTCAAGAAATTTGATCAATTCATCAAAAGGGCAAAATGGTCAAAATTAGGGTTTTGACTGAGAAAGGGCAATTTCTGATTTTTAACCTAGCCAATGACCAATTGGGTTCAAGCATGATTTCAAGGACTCAATATCATCATCTTGACCTAATCACATAGTTCAAGGTCTCAAGTTCATAGGATTGACAGATGAATTTTGCAGTCAACTGATCAAAAGTCAACTGTACACTAAAAAGTCAAACTTTGACTTTTTGGTCAAAATCAAGTGCCAAGGGTCATAATTCATCAATACATGTCAAAATATGAAACTTGTTCACCAAGAAAACCAATTTTGAAAATTAGGGTTTTGAATTTGAAAAAATTTCATAACTTAGAATTTTTCTAAGTATGGAAATTTTCTTATTTTTTCCCAACTTTTCACAACTTTTTCACCATGATGCAATTTGATTCAAAGAAAACTTCCAACATGAAAGTTGTAGTCCTCCATGAAATATGAAACTTTTCTTCATAAAGTTTTCTCAAAAGATGCTTGGATCTCAAGTTATGAATTTGTGAATAGGGGTCCATGAACTAAATGACTTAGTGAAAATTTGCCCTAATTTAGGCAGGTTTTTGACCCAACTTCATGGCAACTTTTCACCTAGTTCCAAGAAGTATCTCAAGTTTCATTTCAAATATGGATTGTAGAGCATGTTGCAAGCTTTCTAAAATGTCCAAGAACTCTCCAAGATCATTTATGGTTAGGGAGAATCGAAGAAGGGAAGTCGGCATTTTGTCACTTTTGTTCAAGCCCTTTTTACATGAGATCAAGTTGCAAATCAGATCCTAGCATGCTTGTACCTTTCATTACAGGTCCTAAACTCCTTCTACAATCCATAATTAAATTCCAACTCAATGGATAAAGGATTTGTTTTCACTTTTGGAACATTGTACAAGAGATAATTCCATTAATGGCATAAAGGGCACATTGCCATTTTCATAAAGCAAGCTTTTTGCAACTTTACAATTCTTGAGCCATGGACTTGTTTCTTTGAGGCAAGCAACTTTCACAGATATCAAGCATTGTTTACCAACTCTCTGCAGCTAGCAAACAAGCAAGGATAGGCCTTTTGCACAAGTCACTTCACTTTTCTTCAAAAGCAAGAAAAGTTGCAAAAGTCCAAAGAACTTGTACATCTAATAAAGGGTTGACTTGGTATCATTCTACACATCTTCACAAACTTATCACAAGAAAAGACATGAAGGCATAACCTCTGAAACTCTCTAAAACACAAAAACCCCATTTTTCTGCCAAAAACATACAGTTCTGCAAAATCATAGCAAGCTCATTATTTGCTCGTGCGTTTTGCCTCTTAACACTTGAAACATTTTCTCCACATCATATCCAAACTATCCAAGCCTTTGCATTGTTGTTGTAACCCCTGTTTCAGCCATTGCCATTTTCACTTTGGAAGCTTGCAACTTGACTTCTACAAAGAGTTTTAGCCATCCACAAAGCCAGCTAAGCATTGGAATAGCTTGAGGGAACTTCAAGGAAGCTCACACGGTCCTCAGGCCTCACTCAAATCCCTACATTGCCATATCCAAATCCAACTGAAGGAGGTATTTTTCAAAATTCTATCTCTCTATTTAGGCATCCTCAAGCCATGATTTGTGAAGCAAAAATGCAGTCCTTAACATGGTGAAGTTATACATATGCATACTTGCCATTTATATTAACTGAGCTGAGAGAATTTGAAGTCTGAAAATGCTGAAAAAGTTAGATCACGATTTAGGGCCATTAAAATTCTCCCTGATCTTTTAGAGTTAGGTTACAAATCTTATATCATTGGAATCGTGAGATTAAGAGCTACAAGTTTCATGTTACAAGTTTTTGTTTTTGTGCAAGCGTTTGAGAGTTGCAGGTTGAACTGAGTACACGCGTGCAAGGTGGACGAAGGACAGGGAAGATGGCTGGCTTGGGCCTTGGGTGCCTTGGGCCTTCTGTTTTTGTTTCTCACACCCCCTTGACCACTATTTGCACCCCCTGACTTTGTTTGTTATATTTTTCATATTTTCTTTTCATTTTTATATTTTATCACTTTTGATTATTTTTCTGAATCACAAAAATCATGAAAATATTTTCTTTATTTTTTGCATTTTATTTTATTTTTTTATTATTTTTTGGCACAAAAAATAGTTTTATTAGGGTTATATACTTTATTTTCTTAAATAAATTATAAATACATTTAATAAAAATACTATACATTTTTATTTTATTATTTCACACATAAAATAATTATTTTCATACATATTTTATTTTTTAATATTTGTACATAATTTTATTTACTATTTTCTTATACAAAAAATGGACAAAATAAAAATATAAGACATATATTTTATTTTAATTAAAAAAACTAGGGTTTCCCCTTTTCAAAAATAACAATATTATTTTTCTCTTTTTCTAGGGTTTAATAAATCAGTTTTTCTCATACAAAAAATCAAATATAAAAACATTTTGCATGAATATATTTTTATTGCATTTTTAATATTTGTACATTTATTTATTTGCACATAATTCAATTGAGTTATAATAGTATTTTAGGGTTTATTTTTATGCAATATCTCCATTCAAAAACTTGTATCCCCCCTCCCATAATAATTGTTGTAAAAGCTTAGTTTACTTTTATGCAATTTATCGCATTTATACCATGTGTAGTAAATTAGGGTTTTGCATGATAAGACCAAAAACAAACAAATAGAATGATCTAATCCAAGACAATCAAAAACATGTAAAATAATACACATTGCACACAAACACCCTTAGGGTTTCACCCACTTGGTTTCCTAAACAAAAATGGCCATGGTATGCATGCAAAGCATCTTGGCAAAACAAAACAAAAAGATCATAGCCCCTCGATGACGCTATCAAAAGGTTGCCTAAAACAAAATGATCTTGGTCCCTCAAAATGCTAAGATACTTGGCAACATAGCTATCATGGTTATACGATGACCCACGCCTGTCCCGTTTAACATCCAAAGATAGGGTTGTTTACTAAAGCAATGGTAAATCAACAATGTCAAAGGAATAAAAATGCATAGGGAAGACATTTGAGTAGGGTAGATAGTTCCTAGTTACTTGCTCTCTTCCAAACAATCCTTGCTATTTTCAAAAACACACACACACATTTCAAAACATTTTCCAAACATATTTCAAAACATTGAAACATTTTTAAAAAGACAAACATCCTTGTATACATTCTTACGAACAAGAATCATTACAAAGATTGCCTAAACGATGACCTCTTTTCAAAATACTTTTCAAAACCACACCAAATACAAAGCACCATTTCAAACAATTTCAAAAGCAAAGCAAGTGATCTAAGCAAGTAACTAAGAGCCCATGGAAAACCATGGATGAAAAGGGTGCTAGCACCTTCCCTTTTCATAATCTATCCCCCGAACTCAAGAAAACATCTCAAAGGTATTTCCTGTGCTTTTTTACCTTTCCTTTTGGATAAAATAAAAGTCGGTGGCGACTCTTGCTAAACCGCGACATTTGCGACGAAACGCAAAACCTCAAGTCAGTTCTCCCACCGTATCACAATTATCAATGTGGCAAAGTATCTTAGAATTTTTGAGGGACCAAGATCATTTTGTAAGGCAACTTTGAATAGCGTCATCGAGGGGCTATGATCTTATACTTGTTTGTTTTGCTAAGATACTTCGCATGCGTAATATGGACATTTTTAGATAAGGCAACCAAGTGGAGTAACCCTAAGAGTGCTTATGTGCTATATGTTATTTTCATGCTTGGTTTTATCTTGGATTAGGATTTTCTATTTGATTTGTTTTTATCTTGACATTCAAACCCTAATTACTAGCATGTTATATAAAAGCGATAAATTGCGCAATTTAAAGATTACTACACTATTACAACATTTTATGGGAGGGGGATATACAAATTATGAATGGGGATTTGGAATAATGTAAACCTAATTTAATCTATTACGACCAAATCAAATTTGTACGAATATTTGAATAAATAATATACAATATAAATTAAATATGCAATGGTATGTATAGGCAAGAAAAGATTTTTGTTTTTTTTTTATATGAAAAAGAGTTTTTGAACTAAACCTAATAATTAAGAAAAAAAAGGAAATTATTTTTATAAATTGGTTAACCCTAATTCTAGTTTGTAAAAGAAAATAAAGTTATTTAAGTATTATTTTTATGTATTTTTGTCTTGAAAATAATAAATAGTATTTTATGAAATATCTAGTCCTTTTATACATTAGAAAATATATTTACAAGTGTGAAGCAAAAGAAATAAAAATTAATCTAAGTCTATTTTATTTTACAAGTTTTATTTAAGAAGAATAATTAATATATAATTTAATAAAAATATTTTCCATGAGAAAATAAAATAAAATGAACAAAATGAAATATTTAGCATTTTTATATTTTTTATGATTTTATAATATTTAAGAAAAATATTTAATGAAGTAAACAAAAATAAATTAAATAAATGAAAATAAATTTGGCCAGGGGTGTCCTGAGTAATCAGGAGGTAGTATGCTAGAAAAAATATGAGGCCCAGTAGTTGAGCCCACGCTGCAAAAGTGACAAAAAATGAAGCTGAAAAATATGAAAAATGCAAAAGGCAGCGCCAAGGTTTGAAGCCACGACCTATGCAATTTCAGCGTGCTGTCTTGCCACCGGGGTGGTTGTACATCCGTTAGTTCAAATAAAACAAAAAATAGATAACATGAATCTCTTCCTTTCCCTGTACTTCATCTTCTTCCTCTAGCTAGCCAGATCAAACATATCTCTCTCATTTCTCTATGAAAATATAAACTTCAAACATGAAAATGATACTACTATTTCCCACGATGTAACTCATGTAAACTATCAGTCAAAGATCAAAGCTAATTTCAATGGCCCTAATTTCAAACCTAATTTTTACAGAAATTTGAAATCTAAAATTCTCTATACACAATGAATATAAATGAAATCTATGAACATGGTTGCTTTTAGCATAAGGATATCTACATTTTATCTTCACAAATAGAGACCAAAGGATGCCTGTATGAAGAGATAGAAGTTAGAGTTCTTACCTTTTTCAGCTGATATCGTAAATGGAGTTTGAGTGAGTTTTGAGAAGGCCTGAAGATCCCTTTAGCTTGCCTGGACCTTCCTGAGTGTGTTCCAATCTTTACCTTGTATTGAAAGTGCCTGAATCTCCCTATCCAAGTCAACCTGCAAGCTTGAAATGCAAAAATGGAAGATGGAGAAGGAGGAGTTACAGTGAAGGGATGATGGTCTGGAACACTTAGATATGATGTAGGTTTAGTGTTTAGGTGATTAGAACTTGAAACGCACAAGTAGATTTTTGGACTGCTATGCTTGATGAAAAACTGCAAGTTATGGCAGGTTTTTGGTGATAGAGAGTTTGGGAGAGTTCCTGGCCTTTAGAAATCGTGTGTTAGGTTGTAATATGTTTGTGTATAAGTATAGAGAAGGTTTCAAATCAATTCCACAACAGGTTCCTGAGTTATAGGCTTTTTGCTCTATTGCTTGCCTTTTAAGAAAAGTGAGAAGACAACTCTCTACATGCTTGTACAGGCCTGATTTGAGTTGGTACAAGTCTTAGGAAATTTGATTTTGGTTTATAGGACTTGTGTGTGCAGAAGGAACAAATACAAAGCTCAAGAAGTTGACAAATTCAAAAGTTGTGCTTTTCTAAAATGGAAGTGGCAACTTTGTGCCATTTATGGAATTAAAGCTTGGACAAAGGCTCTTATGCTTGGATTAAGGCTTTATCAACTGTGTAAGCATTAAATTATGGAGTGAGAAACAAGTTTGAGACCTGTAACGCAAGGATTATGCAGCCTAGGTTTGGATTTGAATTTTGTTCTTCATGAAAAGGCTTGAAATCAAAGTGAGAAATTGCCAACTTCATCTCTTCGATTCTCCCTACTCAAGAATGATCTTAAGGAGTTCTTGGACATTTTGGAAAGCTTGCAATGTTATCTATAACTAATATTTCAAATTCTTTTCAAGATTCCTCTTGGAACTAGGTGAAAAGTTGCCATGAAGTTAGGTCAAAAACCTTCCTAAATTAGGGCAAATTTTCACTAAGTTATTTTAGTTCATGAGCATGTATTCACAAAATTATATATTGAGATCCAAGCATTTTTAGGAGAAAATGTGTGAGGCAAAGTTGTAGATTTCATGGAGATCTACAACTTTCATGTTGGGAACTTTCTTTGAATCATCTTGTATCATGGTGAGAATTTGGCTTAAATTTGAGAAAAAATAAGAAATTTTCTTTACTTAGAAAAATTTCTAAGTTAAGAAAATTTCAAATTTCAAAATAAAATCTTCAATCTTTGATTTATTGATGAATAAGTTTCACATTTTGACATGTTTTGATGAATTGTGATCCTTGGCATTTGATTTTGACCAAAAAGTCAAAGTTTGACTTTTTAGTATACAGTTGACTTTTGATCAGTTGAGTGCAAAATTTATCTGTCAATCCAATGGACTTGCAATATTTTGAACCATGTCACTCGGTCAAGATGATGAAATTTAACTCTTGAAATCATGCTTCAAACCAATTGGTCATTTTCTAGGTCAAAAATCAGAAATTGCCCTTTCTCAATCAAAACCCTAATTTTGACCATTTTTCCCTTTTGATGATTTGATCAAATTTCTTGAGGAATTGTGATCCAAACTTGATAAAATGATACATGTGAGTCTAAAATGTTGATGTGGATAAAAAATTATGAAGTTTGACTGTAAATTGGCCATGGTTGACTTTTTCCTCAATACAGTTGGTTTTTATGTCAACTGTCCAAATGACTGATCAAAAATATGGTTCAAGGCTTGAAACTTGACATGAGTAATATTAGGGGTCCATGATGATACTTTAAAGTCATATGAAGAATTGATAGTCCAAAAATCCTTGTGCAATCTGAAACCCTAAATTTGGTCATCAGTGCATGAGGAGGTGTCTTGAGCTGATCAAACCCTAATGCAGTCTTGAGTTTAAGAGATCTTGTGGGGAAATCTTTGATAAGGGAGAGGGAAAATTTTGGGGTACAACAGCTTCCCCTGTTCAATCTTCTTAAACCTGAAGAGTTAGATTGGCGAGTTTTGCCATTCGTGACTCGAAGGTGAAAGGTGATTGGACACTAGAGTGCCCAGAAATTTGCACTCGACGATGTGTAGTTGAAGGAATGGGCTTAAAGATGCCATTTGGAGAGGTGATAGAATCTTGTTGGAGATGGGCTTGTAGATGCCATCCAAGAATGTTTGTTTAATTGTAAGTTGTAAGCTGAAAGAATAAGTATCAGAATGGTGTCCGTGTCTGGAGCGTATCTGAACCGTATCTGAAAGGTTGTATTTGAATGAGTATCAGAATGGTGCCTGTGTCGGGAGCGTATCCGAACTGTATTTGAAAGTTGAATCTGAATGGGTATCAGAATGGCATCCGTGTCTGGAGCGTATCCAAACTGTATTTGAAAGTATATTGTCAATATCTGAATGAGTATCAGAATGGCATCCGTGTCTGGAGCGTATCCGAACGGTATCTGAAAGTTAAATCTGAATGAGTATCAGAATGACATCCGTGTCTCGAGTGTAACACCCTAATTCTACCCCTCGTAATTAATAATAAAATCAGAGTTTCAAAATTTCATCCAAACATAAATTGAGGTATCACATATTCGTGTTTTTTATCACTTTGCATTATAATGCACATCATAAAATCAAAAGTCGGATATACTGATTCATAACATAAATCATCATATAAACATATGACTAATCACATCATCGCGGATGTGTTCACAGAATATATGTATCATCATGTTATCATCAATACATAAAGTCATAAGATAGTATACATAAACTATCCTATCAAAATAATAACGTCGCCCAAATCCCGAGTGTTACTACTATCAGAGCAGAGCGACTCAAAATAAAGAGACCCGAGATAAACCTCATCATCCTCGCGGATCACCTGCACGTTACCAATAATAAGGCAACTGCGAAATAAGTAAAGGGTGAGATACTCCAAAACATATAATTAAAGGCATGATAAAATATATAAATAGTTTTGGAATCATAAATGATATAGGATTAATAAGAGTATGTCATCATATATCCAAATCTCACACACTTTAAATCATCATTTAGTGTATAAAATCAACACTTTAATTTCGTCACGTAATCATCATAATCATACCAAAACAAGACATAAACTTTATCTCCATTGTTGTACCCCAAAATTTTCCCTCTCATTTTATCAAGATTTCCCCTCACAAGACTCTTTTAACTCAAGACCAAGCTAGGGTTTGCTCTGCTCAAGACATCTCCTTGCACTGTTGACCTAAATTAGGGTTTGAGTTTGCACAAGGAATTTTGGACTTCTAATGCCCCATGTGACTTTCATACTTCATGTTGTACTCCTAAGATTGCTCATACCAAGTTTCAAGCCTTGAATCAGATTTTTGCCCAGTCAATTGGACAGTCGACCTAGAAATCAGTTGTATTGGGGAAAAAGTCAATTGTGGCCAATTTACAGTCAAACCTCCTAATTTTTGACCCACATCAACAATATAAACTCATATGAACCATTTGATTAAGTTTGGACCACAACTCCTCAAAAGATTTGATCAGATCACCAAAAGGGCAAATGGTCATTTTTAGGGTTTTGACTGTAGAGGGGTAATTTCTGATTTTTGACCTAGCCAATGGAAAATTGGGTTCAATCATGGATTCAAGGACTCAATGGCATCATCTTTACATAATCACAAGGTTTAAAAGATCTCAATTGCATTGGATTAATAGATGAATTTTCCAGTCAACTAATCAAAAAATTAATTGTACACTGAAAAGTCAAACTTTGACTTTTTGGTCAAAATCAAGTGCCAAGGGTCATTTTTCATCAAAATGTGTCAAAACATGAAAAAATTTCATCAAGAAACCTAATTTTTCAAATTAGGGTTTAAGATTGAAAATTTTCATAACTTAGAAATTTTCTAAGTTATGAAATTTTCTTATTTTTTCCCAACTTTGCCCAACCTTTTCACTATGATGAATTTGGATTAAAACAAAAATTCCAACATGAAAGTTGTAGTCCTCCACAAAATCTACAACTTTGATTCACAAAGTTTTCCCAAAATATGCTTGGATCTCAAGTTATGATTTTTGGAATAAGGGTCCATGAAACTTTTAACTTAGTGAAATTTTGCCCTAGTTTAGGCAGGATTTTGACCTATCTTCATGGAAATTTTTCACATAGTTCCACTTGGAATCTCAAAATTCATTTCAAATATGGATTTTATATCATGTTACAAGCTTTCCAAAATGTTCAAGAACTCTCCAAAATCATTTATGGTTATGGAGAATCGAAGGTTTGAATTTGGAAAAAAGTCACTTTGATCCATGGCATTTTTCATGTTGCTACAAATTGCAAATTCTATCCAGCCTTACTTGTACTTGCTCACAGGTCTTTAAACCCTTCAAAACTCAAAAATTGAATGCAAACTCAATGGTTTAAGGCATTATTCTGATCAATAGAGGTTTACACATTGAATTAATCTAAAAATGGCAAAAAGGTAGCATTGCCATTTTGGTAAAGTTAGCTTTATGTCAAGTTGTTCCTCTTGAGCCAAGGACCCAATATTTTGCAGCAAACAAAGTTCACTAATCTCAGGCAATTGTTACCAACTCTTGGCAGACCCTAAGCTAGATGGTACAGCCTTTTGCATTGTCATTTCACACTTTTCTTAAAAGCCAAGTCAACTTGCAAAAACAAAGAGAACTTGGAAATCTGATAAAACCAACTCTTGTAGCCATTCCAAACAACTTTTTCATATCACATTGAGCCAGAAACACGAGCTCTCCAATCCTTAAACACCCTTGAAGGTCAAAACACCAAGAACTTGCAAAACAGGGAAGCTTCTGCATTTTGAGTTCCAAAACAAAAACTACTCGTGCGTTTTTCCCCAAACCTCTTCCAACACACTCCATACAACCTATCTGAACTATCCTAACCATTGGCCAGTGACTGTAACTCCATTAACAAGCTTCACCATTTTTAAATTCTGCTTTTACAGGTTGACTTCTACAGGCTTATTCAAGCAAACTCAAAGCAAACTAAGCAATGGGGAAGGTCAAAGGAAGTTCAAGCAAGCTCCCAAGCATCTCAGGCCTCATTGAAAACCTCCATATTGCCATACTCGAGTTCAACTGAAGCAGGTATTTTCCAACTTTCTATCTCTCTATTTAGGAATCATTAGGCTTAGGTTTGTGAATAAAAAATGTAGTACTCATTGCCCTTAAGATGTACATATGCATAGATTTCATTTAAGTTAATTGTGTTGAGAGAATTTGATTGATGAACTTTCTGAAAAAGTTAGGTTAGAAATTAGGGCCAGAGAAATTCTCTCTGGTCTTTGAGAGTTAGATTAAGCTTTTTATATGGTTAGAATCGTATGATCATGCTCTATAACTTTCATGTTGCAAGTTTTCATTTTTAAGCATAAATGCAGGAGATACGAGTTTGTACAAGGAACGTGCGTTTTTTGTTTGATCAGAGGTTGAAAACGAAGTAGCTGGGCTGGGTCTGGCTATTTCTCACTTTTGGTGCCCCCCAACTTATTGATTGCACCCCCCTGGCCCATTTCATTATTTTTTTAATATTTTTTTCTATTTTATTTACATTTC
Organism: Vicia faba; assembly: GCA_948472305.1. NCBI lineage: Eukaryota > Viridiplantae > Streptophyta > Magnoliopsida > Fabales > Fabaceae > Vicia > Vicia faba. Next base: position 937,091,778 of record OX451736.1, read on the forward strand.
TGATTTTATTTTATTTTTCTAAACATAAAAAATTACCAAAAACATTTTCATAAATTTTCATATTTTATTTTGTATTTTTTTATTATTTTTTCTAACATAAAAAATAGTTTTCTTAAATAATATACTTTTATTTTTCTAAATAAACTTGTAAATACTACAAAAAATATTATACTTTTATTTTCATTATTTATATACTTAAATAATATTTTTTCTAACATATTTTTATTTTTTGACATTTGTATATATTTTTATTTTATTGTACATAAATAAATAATACATAATATATATATATATATATATATATATATATATATATATATATATATATATATATATATATATATATATATATATATATATATATATATATATATATATATATATATATATATATACTTTCTTAAAACAAATTAGGGTTTCCACCCCTTAACAAAAATAATATTTTTTTCTTATTTTTAATACATTAAATATTTTATTTTTACATACATAAAAATAATACAAAAAAACATTTTTTTGCATATTTATAATATATTGCATATTTATTTAATTGTCCATTTAAATATTTACTTATTTATTATTTGAACAAAGAATTCAATATGGTTGTAATAATCTTAGGGTTTTATTTTCTTGCAAATAATCCCCTATTCAAAATTGTATCCCCCTCCCCATGTCAATGTTGTAATAGTCGTAGATTTATTTTACGCATTTATAGCTTCCAAATATGCCATGATAGAGATTAGAGTTTGTATGCAAAAATCCAAAATCAAACAAATAGTTTGACCTAATACAAGACATAAAAGCATGTAAATTGACAACACAATGCACACAAGCACCCCTAGGGTTTCATCCACTTGTTGCCTTTAAAATGGCCATGGTATGCATGTTGAGTATCTTGGCAAAACAAAATCAAAACAAAAAGATCATAGTCCCTCGATGACGCTATCTTGGTTGCCTAACAAAAATGATCTAGTCCCTCAAAATTTGCTAAGATACTTAGCACAATTGCTATCATGGTCAAATACGATGACCCGCGCCTGTCCCGTTTAACATCCAAACACAAGTTTGTTTACCAAATACAATGGTAAAACAACAATGTCAAAGGGTTAAAAATATGTAGGAAAGATCTTTGAGTAGATAGGGTAGATGCTCCTAGTTACTTGATCAATTTTCAAACATCCTTGCTATTTTCAAAACACACAACTTCAAAACATTTCCCAAAACAAACTTTCAAACATTGAAACATCTTTTCGAAAGACAAACACCTTTGTATATATTCAAACAAGAATCATTACAAAGGTTGCCTAGACAAAGGCCTCTTTTCAAAACATTTTCAAAACCACACACAAAGCACCATTTCAAATAATTGAAAAGCAAAAGCAAGTGATCTAAACAAGTAACTAAGAGCCCATGGAAAACCATGGATGAAAAGGGTGCTAGCACCTTCCCTTTTCATAATCTATCCCCCGAACCCAAGAAAACATCTCAAAGATCTTTCTTGTGCTCTTTGACCTTTCCTTTGGATAAAATAAAAAGTCGGTGGTGACTCTTGCTAAACCGAAACATTTATGTACACAAATGCAAAACCTCAAGTCAGTTCTCCCACCGTATCACAGAACTGGCGACTTTGCTGGGGACTAATCTAAAAGTGGGGTTACCTTAGGGTTTAGATCATCTTTACATGCTTACTTTGTTTTCTTTGATTGCTTTACATTTGATTCTATTGTTTGGGTTTGAAATCCTCTACCCGGATTTGGGAAACATTCATAGGTAAATAGAAATATGTTATGGAAACTGTGCGGGGTATACCGACATGGTTGAAGCAATAACTATATTAGTGCGACATATTTGTGGGTACCGATAGCCTTTGAGTCAATCAAAGAGAATACGGGGCCGCTGAGTGATGTCATGAAGCACTAATGGAATTTTAGAACCTTTACTTGACTATCTTGGCCTTTTTAGGAGTAGTAAGATGACCGGCTTTGATGCAGTCCGAAGTTGGTAGATACTCGATACTACACTCATTAAGGGTTGTTTTCTTGGAATATTTCGGTCGCCAGTAAAGTGGCTAAACTGAAACAATGAACACAGAAAATAATCCAGTGATATTGAGCTCCTTAGAACCCGGTTACTATTTATAGGATAGGTTGAGCCAACTAAACTTCAAGAGGGTACTTACCTATGAAACCCCATGCAAGCCTGAAACTAGGATCTTGTGTGATTTGCTTGTACATATACTTGTGCATACACCATGGACATCATGAAGCATCATATGCATCCACTAACCATTTCAAGGGTTTGGATCTTCATCTTTGTTCCTATTTTGTGGGTTATGGATTCACTCTGCAGGAAAACAATCCAGGTCAACCTTGTGAGAATCCCTCCTCAACTCAAGGAGCTTACTTCCAAGATTCCAGAGAATTCTCCCTTCAGTGAAAGACATGGTAGACTTCTCAACTTGGTCAACTCCAACATTGAAGAAGACATGGTGAAAGTTCTCTTCCAGTTCTTTGACCCCCTACACCACTGCTTCACATTTCCTGATTACCAACTAGTGCCTACTTTGGAGGAATTTTCTCAACTCCTGAGGATTCCTATTCTCCATCAAATACCCTACAACGGTACAGAAAGAGATCCAAAGCCTGAAGATGTTTCTCAAGCCTTACACTTGCAACCATCTGATATCAAAGGTCATTGGGAAACCAGAAGTGGTGTCAAGGGTTTCTTGGCAAAGTTTCTGTTTGAGAAGGCACAAGAATGCTGGAATTCTCTAGATCTGCAAGCTTTTGAGGAGATTGTAGCACTTCTCATCTATGGGTTGGTCTTGTTCCCAAACCCTGATCAGCTTATAGATGTGAATGCTGTCAAGATTTTCATATCTCGGAATCTCGGACTCATTTCACACACGAACAATGAGGAAAAGAGGTGTTCTCATGTGATGTACTCCTCTTCTAGCTAGGTGGTTTATTTCTCACCTTCCCCAGTCAGTCTTGAAGAATGAGCAAGGCTTGAGGTGGTCACAACGGTTGATGATCCTTACACATTCTGATGTTCATTGGTGTTCTCGGTCCAGAGAAAATGTCATCATCATTTATCATTGTGGGGAATTCCCTAATGTCCCACTACTTGGAATCAGGGGAGGTATTACCTACAACCCTTGTTTGGCCCTGAGACAGTTTGGGTATACCCGAAGGGATGGCCCTCATGACATGCTGATTCCAAACTTGGTTTTTGACTTTGACAACGATGCTCAAGGACTTCGACAAAGGTTTATCCGAGCTTGGAGGATGCCCAACAAGGTAGACAGTAAGACCCTGGGACATAATAATTCCATCCCCCTTGAGCCTTACCCCAGGTGGGTACGAACCCGCACCCAGAGTCTTATGATGCCTTACCCCCACATTCTCCCTGTGATCAAAGAGCCTGTTATGGAAGGAGAGGTTCCATACACCCTCCTACATCCTGACATGTCGACATCATTGGAAGATCTGTAAAAGAGTTGGATACAGCTCAAGGAAGAAAGAAACACTTTTGAAGCCAGCTTCTACGCCAGTGAGAAGAAGGTTTTAGAACTTACTCGTCGACTTCACGAAGAGCAGACTCTCAACACCTACATTGCGCCAAAGAGGATGCGCAACATCTTTTTACATTAGATTTTTGTATTATTTTGTCCATGGGGCATTTATGTACTAACAAATTCTATGTTATTAATATGACGTGTCTGAATCCTTGAATGCATTACATGAATACATATCATTCATCATATGCATAAACAGGTCTTCACACCAGGTTTCCTTATCTCTCTGCTGTTTATTTCAGCAAGATGGATATAGAGCAGATGGTCAAAGATCTACAAGCGCGGAATTCACAGTTCCAACAACTCCTCATGACCTTGGCAAAGGGTCAGGAGGATCTTAAATCACTGTTAGAAAAAGAAAAGGAAAAAGAGAAAAAGAAAAATAAAAGAGTTGGTGTGGCTACTCTGGGTAGAAGATTTGAAGGTCAGACTAGAAGGGTCCTGGATTTCCCCTCAACATCTGATGAAGGGGTAGGTAAAGGAAAGGGAGCTGCAGTACCATCTGAGTCTGAGGCTGAAGAAGAAGAAGAAGAAGAGGATGAAGACTATTCTGAACAGTAGTACCCTCCTGCAGATGACAAGTACAAGAATCTGGAAGAACGTCTGGCAGCCATGGAAGTGCAAAGAGTGTCTGGGCTGGATTTCGAAGAGTTAGGGTTGGTTTTTGGGATTGTCATTGCCCCCAAGTTTAAAGTTCCTCTGTTCGCTAAATACGATGGGTTGTCTTGCCCGAAGATGCACCTACGGTCTTACGTCAGAAAAATTCAACCTCATTCTTCTGACAAGGACCTGTGGGTCCACTTTTTTCAAGATAGTTTGTCGGGTACGCAATTGGATTGGTTCTACCAGCTTGAGAGATCTGATGTGCACAATTGGGAGGATTTGGCTGCTGCCTTCTACAGACAATATCAATATAATGCGGACTTAGCACCTACTCGTACTCAATTATAGAGTATGGGTATGGTCTCTAATGAAGGCTTTAAGAAGTATGCCCAGAAATGGAGGGACTTGGCTGGAAGGGTGCAGCCACCATTGTCTGAAAGAGAGCTGGTTGATATGTTTTTGGGGACTCTATCAGGTCCATTCTTTAATCACTTGATAGTAAGTTCTTCTGCGGGCTTCACCGAGTTAATTCTGACTGGTGAAAGAGTTGAAGCTGGCATCAAGAGCGGTAAAATTCAGAAGGACACATCTGCTTCCGCTGTCGTCAAGAAAACTTTTCCCGCTAAGAAAGAAGTCTCAGCTGTCTACTCTCAAAAAGGATAAAGAAGAGTTGAGCGCCGACCAGCAGTGGGGGACGTAATGATTCAGAAGTCCGCATCTGATCAGCCTCGAAACAGTCAACCAAGAACCAACCAGCAAAGGGTAGAAAGACCACAACGGCAGTATACCCGGATAAACATGACACTCGCTCAGGTTCTACCCCGTATCTTGAAGTTAAACCTTACAACCTTGAAAGAGGCACCAAAGAACCCGAATACGACTTCTCCTTTTTACCATGTCAACGCCAAATGTGCCTATCATTCGGACAGCCTGGGGCACAACACCAACAATTGTTGGGCCCTCAAGAATAAGATCCAGGATTTAATCGACGCTAAGGAGGTGGAATTCGACGCGCCCGAAAAGCCGAATGTGATCTCTGCCCCAATGCCAAAGTATGGTCACAATGCCCATGCTATTGAAGAGGGTCTGTATGTTGCTGCTGTTGATAATTTGATGACTCTGTTGCCAATAATCAAGATGAATCTGTTGAAAGCCGGGATTTTCCCAGGCTGTAGAAAAGATTGTTACCTTTGTTCGTCCTTACAATCCGATTGTCCGTTGTTAAAGTTAGGCATCCAAAGCCTAATGGATAGTCAAGAAATCCTCTTTGAGAAAACTCTTGTTACTCCAACTCCTGTCCAAGATGTTGCTATAATTACCATTTCCACCAATCTTTCTGAGGTCTCCAAAATACCTGTTAAGATTACATCCGATCCAAAGGTTGTACCCCTGAAGATAACTATGTCGGGGCCTATCCCATACAAGTCCAACAAATCAATACCGTGGAATTATGGAGGAGAGATATTCTACCAAGGTGTTAAGCAGATTGAGTCAGTTGAAGAAAGTTCCGATGAAGAAACTCCTGACATAAGAAATATTGCTGAGACGAGTAAGATCACCCACAGCGGAAGAATTTTATCTCCGGAGATTTCTCCTCCAAGGGCAATCTTCGGACCCTCAAATGCTCCTAAGGTTACTCCTGTGCCGGTCAACATCTATATGCGAACTCCAGTTATTGAAGAAATTGTTACTCCTGTAGTTGTACCCTCTGCTGTTGCTGCTGATAAAGTTAAGGGGATCCATGAAGCGCCCGTCAGGACGAGGGCTCAGCCTTTGGTCATCCCCGAGACCACTCAAAAGGAAATGGAGGAGATTTTAAAAATAATTAAGAAAAGCGACTATGATGTCGTAGAACAACTGGGGCAAACCCCTTCAAAAATCTCTATGCTGGCCCTATTTCTCTGTTCCGAAGCTCATGCCAAAGCCTTGATCAAATTCCTGAAGACGGCCCACGTGCCTCAAGAAACCTCTGCAGACCAGTTCCAAGAGTGTGTATCCAGCTTAACAGCCGACAACGGTCTTGGTTTCTCCGATGCCGATTTAACATCTAAGGGGAGAAAGCATAATGACGCGCTGCATGTCTCGGTGGAATGCAGAGGGACTACTTTAGTTCATGTTCTGGTTGATACTGGGTCATCTTTAAATGTCTTGCCGAAGAAAGCATTGGATAGATTGGACTGTGAAGGTTTGATCCTGAAGCCCAACAATATCATTGTGAAAGCCTTTGACGGTTCTAAAAGGATGGTCCACGAGGAGGTGGACATCCCGATTAAGGTGGGAACGGAAACTTTCAACTCTACATTTTATGTGATGGACATCCGTCCTTCATATTCTTGCTTGTTGGGAAGACCCTAGATCCACAATGTTGGGGCCGTCACTTCTTCTCTGCACCAAATGCTCAAATACCCAGTCCAGGGGAAAATTATAACAGTTCATGGTGAGGAGGAGTATATGATAAGCCATCTTAATTCTTTCCGCTATGTGGAGTTAGATGGTGAATTCATAGAAACCCCTTTCCAACACTTTGAAGAAGTTTCTCCTGAAGTTGCGGCAGCCAAGACAATGACTTCTGTACCCATCATTACCAAACTTGTGTCTCGAATGTCATCCCTCAAAGATGTGAAGGCTGTAATTGAAGAAGGAGGAAGCATAGTATGGGGTCAGCTACCAGACTTTCCTTACAAGACAGATAAGTTCGGCTTGGGTTTCACTGCTTCTGCTCAAAAGGCTGTGCATCGCTCTCGGGCTGGAGGGCCACCATTAAAGATCACTCAACATGGAGTTCATGCTTTGGAGGATGGTGAAGATGAGAGCAACTTTGAAGACTGGATTTTCCCGACTGCTAAAGGAGGACTGAACAACTGGGAGGCAAAGGATTTTGTTCCCATTACTTTCATAAATCAGTAATTTATCTTTCGAACATTTTTGTTAGTCTGTAATAATTCTTAAACAAGTCGTACACTTTTGCCTTATGCCTTACCCGAGGCATATAGGTCCATTTGTAAGGGCTTGATTTTTCATCTTCATATGCCATTTTTAATGAATCATGGATGTTTTCACATATAAAGTTTTATGTTCATTTTCTTTCTTTTTACATTTTATTTGTTTAAAGGTGGCTATCCCTTACACACACCCACACTCACAAAATGCAGGTACTCTTCCATTCCGGATTTCATGGGTAACAATTCTGCTATGGCCTTCAGTGACTCTGAAGATCTGGTCAATCATGCCAAATACGAAGGTGATGAAGACTGTGAAGTGCCGGGAGAATTGGCTAGACTTCTACAACGGGAAGAAAGGGCTATTCTGCCCCATGAAGAGCTGTTAGAGACTATCAACTTGGGTACTGCCGAAGACAGAAAAGAGGTTAAAGTGGGTGCCAACCTAAAGCCAAATGTCAAAGAGTGCTTAGTTCAGCTGTTGAATAAATATGTTGAGATCTTCTCCTGGTCCTACGAAGACATGTCGGGACTCGATACAGATATTGTGGTACACCGTCTCCCTAAAAGAGAAGATTGTCCACCAATTAAACAGAAAGTCCGCCGAATGAGGCCCGATATTTCTGAAAAGATCAAAGCTGAAGTGATGAAGCAGTTCAACACTGGGTTCCTTGCTGTTACTTCCTATCCATAATGGGTTGCTAACATTGTGCCTGTGCCTAAGAAAGACGGCAAAGTGAGAATGTGCGTGGATTACAGAGACTTAAACAGGGCTAGCCCTAAAGATGACTTTCCACTACCGCACATTGACATCTTGGTTGACAATACAACTCAACATAAGGTATTTTCTTTCATGGATGGATTTTCAGGGTACAACTAGATCAAAATGGCCCCCGAAGACATGGAAAAGACTACTTTTGTTACACAGTGGGGTACCTTCTGCTATAAAGTGATGCCATTCGTACTGAAGAATGTAGAAGCAACCTATCAACGAGCCATGGTAGCTTTGTTTCATGACATGATACATCATGAGATTGAAGTCTACGTAGACGGCATGATAGCCCGTTCACAGACAGAAGAAGAACACCTCGACCATCTGCAAAAGCTATTTGTCAGGTTGAAGGAATACAAGCTCAGACTGAACCCTAACAAGTGCACTTTCGGAGTTAGGTCTGGTAAACTCTTGGGATTCATTGTCAGCAACAAAGGCATCGAGGTTAATCCTGCCAAAGTCAAAGCCATACAAGAAATGCCTGCCCCTCGCACTGAAAAGGAGGTCAGAGGTTTCTTGGGACACCTAAACTACATTGCAAGGTTCATTTCTCACCTTACATCTACCTGTGAGCCAATCTTCAAGCTGTTGAAGAAAGATCAAGTGGTTAAATGGAACGATGACTGTCAAGTTGCTTTCGATAAAATCAAGGAGTATTTTCTAGAACCTCCTATCTTGATGCCTCCCGTTGAAGGAAGACCGCTAATCATATACCTGACTGTTTTGGATAATTCAGTGGGGTGCGTACTGGGCCAACATAATGAGTCTGGCCAAAAAGAGCATGTCATTTATTACCTTAGCAAAAAGTTTACCGACTGTGAGACCCGCTACTCACTGCTCGAGAAAACTTGTTGCGCTTTGGTATGGGTTGCTCGTCGGCTAAGGCAGTATATGTTGACTCATACCACTCTACTAATATCTAAGATGGATCCAATCATGTATATCTTCGAAAAGCCTGCTTTATCTGGAAGGATAGCTAGATGGCAAATGATCCCGACTAAGTATGATATTCAGTAAACAACCCAAAAATATATAAAGGGGACTGTACTAGCTGACCATCTAGCTCATCAAGCTATCGAAGATTACCAATCCATGAAGTTTGACTTCCCCGACAAAGACATTATGACATTGGATAACATTGAAGTTAACGGACCGTATGACGGACCTGAACAAGGATCCCGATGGACTCTGTACTTTGATGGTTCCTCTAACGCACTTGGGAACGGTATCGGTGTTGTGCTCATCTCACTGGAAGGTTTCCATACACCTTTCACCGCCAGACTTTGCTTTAACTGCACCAACAACATGGCCGAGTATGAAGCTTGTATCTTTGGTCTCAAGGCTGCAATAGACCTGGGAATCAAATCTTTGGTTGTGTTTGGGGACTCAGCTTTGGTTATCAGTCAAATCAAAGGATAGTGGGATACTAAACATCCTAATCTCATCCCATACAAAGAACATGTCTTGACATTGCTACCTCACTTCGAGAAGATTACCTTCGAGCACTTCCCGCGAGAAGAGAACCAGCTAGCAGATGCTCTAGCTACAATGTCATCCATGTTTAAACTTAATTGGGATAATGAGGGTCCCCAAATCACCATCGAGCGGATGGACGAACCTGCTCATTGTCATGAGATTAATACCGAATAAGTAGTGGACCGACCCTGGTTTCACGAGGTCAAAAGGTATCTCGAGACTCGAGAATACCCTGAAGGAGCTTCAGTCAACGACAAAAAGTTCTTGAGGAGATTCTCTGCCAAGTTCTTCCTGAGCAATGGTATCCTATACAAGCGCAATCATGATTGCATTCTGCTTCGTTGTGTGGACAAGGTTGAAGCTGAGCAGATCATGACTGAACTGCACAATGGCACGTTTGGCACCCACTCGAGCGGTCACACAATAACTAAGAAGATTCTACAGGAAGGCTATTACTGGTCTACCATGGAAGCTGACTGTCATCAACATTCCCGTACTTGTCACAAATGTCAAATCTATGCGGACAAGGTACATATTCCTCCAGTTCCTCTCAATGTCCTAATAGCTCCTTGGCCATTCGCAATGTGGGGAATCGACATGATTGGAGAGATCAAGCCTACAACATCCAATGGACACCGCTTCATCCCGGTGGCCATTGATTGCTTTACCAAGTGGGTCGAAGCAGCTTCCTTCGCCTCCATTACAAAGAATGTGGTTGCCCGTTTCATCAAGCAGAACCTCATATGCCGATATGGTATCCTCGACAGGATTATCACAGACAACGGTACAAACCTGAATAATACTATAATCACCACTCTGTGCGAGCAGTTCCAGATCCAACATCATAATTCATCTCCTTATCGGCCAAAAATGAACAGTGTTGTCGAAGCTGCGAACAAAAATATCAAGACGATCATTCAAAAGATGACAGTCACCTACAAGGACTGGCATGAGATGTTACCGTTTTCTCTTCACGGGTATCGTACCACGGTGCGTACTTCAACTGGGGCAACCCCCTTTTCTTTGGTATATAGCATGGAAGTTGTTCTGCCTATCGAGGTTCAGATTCCCTCCTTGAGAATCATGAAGGATGCTGGTTTGAGTGAAGACGATTGGATTCAGACCCGACTTGATCAACTTAACTTGATTGATGAAAAGCGACTTACTGCTATTTGTCATGGTCAGACGTATCAAAAACGGATGATCAAAGCTTTCAACAAGAAAGTCAGACGCCAGGTATATCAAGTCGGGGACCTTGTAATCAAGCGGATCATCTTGCCGCAAAGTGATCCCAGGGGCAAATAGACTCCTACTTACGAAGGACCATTTGTGATCAAAAATATCTTTTTTGGTGGGGCAATGATATTAACCACCATGGACAGCGACAACCTGTCGCACCCTGCGAACACAGACATAGTCAAAAGATACTACGCATAAATGACCCGACAAGTTGAGAACTCGAAAGGGCGACTTGGGCAAAAATGGGCATCCCGGTGATTCGAAAACCCGAAAGGGAGGTCCAGGCAAAAGTTAGGGAATTAAAGCGTATGACTATGTCTCGTCGGATCATTTTAAGGATAATCTCTTCACAGACAAATTCCAAGTTTCTGATCAATCCAATCATCTGCGGACGAAGCAACGAATGGACAAGATACTCAGAGTTACGAAGGCTATAGCAGAATGGGAACCCCATGGAATTTTGTTAACATAGCCATCTTTCTTTGTATAAATTTTTTTCAATTTTATGACAACATTCTCTTACTAGGATGTCTGTTTCCTCTGTACAAAATACTTACACAAAGTTAATACAAAGATACTTCAAAGTGCAGAAAACTATTTGCCTTTTATTTCCTTTTTACACTTGCGTTTTATTTGAAAACGTCCAACAGTTTATTAAATGAGCATATGCATTTGAATATGATCACTACATACAAATAAAACGAAAAGGGAAAGAATAATTACTGATAGGTTGAAAGTATAGGAAGACGTCTTTAGGCTATTCCAGGAGAAATCCCCTGCAGTATATCATCTAGATCCCCCAGCGGAGCTAAAACCTTGAAATACATATCCCTGGCGGAGTCAAATTTCAAAATCCACACCAGAGTTAAGTTTTCAAACTCCCAATCCCCAGCGGAGCAAAACTTTGAACTACAGACCCTCAGCGAAGATGAAACCTTCTTCCCTAGCGGAGTCAAATTTCCATACACAATCAAATTAACATGTCATCTAGATCCCCAGCGGAGCTAAGACTATTAATCTACCGCAAAAACCATTCAGTTTCTCCAGATCCCCCGGCAAGTTGTCTTAAAGTCTGAAAATTAACCAGATAACAGTTAAACTTTGTTTTATCCCCAACCGAGGATAACTCCCCAGAAGATTGGCATACACCCAAACTCCTGATATCTTTAACAGGATGAAGATTCTCATTCTTGAAAACCCAGAAGAATGGCATACACCCAAACTCCTGATATCTTTAACAGAATGAAGATTCTCATTCTTGAAAACCCAGAAGATTGGCATACACCCAAACTCCTGATATCTTTAACAGAATGAAGATTCTCATTCTTGAAAATCCAGAAGATTGGCATACACCCAAACTCCTGATATCTTTAACAGAATGAAGATTCTCATTCTTGAAAACCCAGAAGATTGGCATACACCCAAACTCCTGATATCTTTAACAGAATGAAGATTCTCATTCTTGAAAACCCAGAAGATTGGCATACACCCAAACTCCTATTATCTTTAACAGAATGAAGATTCTCATTCTTGAAAACCCAGAAGATTGGCATACACCTAAACTCCTGATATCTTTAACAGAATGAAGATTCACATTCTTGAAAACCCAGAAGATTGGTATACACCCAAATTCCTGATATCTTTAACAAAATGAAGATTCTCATTCTTGAAAACCCCAGAAGATTGGCATACAACCCAAACTCCTGATCTCCCCATCGGGACAGCTACTCCCCATAGAGTTTTTTTTCACTCCCCCAACAGATTGAAGATTCTTATTCTTGGTTCCCCAGTGAAATTGCCAGAGCCTTCTTTACTCTCAGCATGAATTTGTCAGAATTTTTAATCCCCTAGCAGATCGAAGATTCTCATTCTTAGTTCCCCGCAGAAGCCATCAAGAGCATTCCTTATTCTCCAGCAGACCAAGGTTTTCCTTTGATTGATCCCCGATAGAGATCTCCAGAGTTTCCCTTATTCCCTAGCCGAGTAAGGATTCTCATCGTATAATCCCCACGGAAGTTGTCAAAGTTTTGATAATCCCTGCGAGTTGCCGAGGATTCTCTATCCCCAAGAAGTCAGCAAGGATTTCTCATCTTCAGCAGTCAAAGATTTTGAATCTCCAGCAGTGGTCAAGGATTTATTTTCCCTGACAGCAGTCAAAGATTTTATGATCTCCAGCTATCAAGGATTCATTTTCCTCAGCAAGACAGCTAATCAGCTTACATGCGCATGCATTACATTCATATGTCATGAACATTGATAAAACACATATATTGCATCATACATTTCATGCAACATAACTTTGTGTTTCGGCTAACATTTTACCCTTTTCAGGATGAAATTAACAAGCTACCAGTATACAATCATGAAAACAGCCTAGAGATGCTCCAGACACGGTGTTGTACCCCAAAATTTTCCCTCCCATTTCCTCAACATTTTCTCATCACAAGACCCTTGGAGCTCAAGATCAAGTTAGGGTTTACTCTGCTCAAGACTCCTCCTTGCACTGTTGACCCAAATTAGGGTTTGAGTTTGCACAAAGATGTTTTGACCTAAAAGGCCCAAAGTAACTTGCATGCTTCATGTTGGACTCACAAGTTTATCCATACCAAGTTTCAAGCCTTGATTCCAATCTTTGCCCAGTCAATTGGACAGTTGACCTAGAAATCAACTGTATTGGGGGAAAAGTCAACTATGGTCAATTGACAGTCAAACTTCATGATTTTTGACCCACATTAACATTATGAACTCATATGAACCATTTGATCAAGTTCGGATCACAATTCCACAAGAAAGTTGATCAGATCACCAAAAGGGCAAAATGGTCATTTTTAGGGTTTTGACTGCACAAAGGCAATTTTTGACTGTTTGATCTAACCAATGGCAAACCAAGTTCACATATGGACTCAAGGACTCAATGACATGGTCTTGGCACATTCAACAAGTTCAAAAGATCCCAAATGCACAAGATTGACAGATGAATTTTCCAGTCAATTGATCAAATTTGACTGTATACTGAAAAGTCAAACTTTGACTTTTTGGTCAAAATCAAGTGCCAAGATTCATTTTTCATCAAAACATGTCAAATTATGAAACTTGTTCATCAAGAAATCAAAAATTACAAATTAGGGTTTGAAATGAAGAAATTTCATGACTTAGAAATTTTCTAAGTTATGAAATTTCCTAATTTTTTCCTAACTTTGTCCCATTTTTTCATCAAGATACATTTGGGTTCAAACAAAACTCAAAATATGAAAGTTGTAGTCCATTGCAAAATCTACAACTTTGAATCACAAAGTTTCCTCAAAAGAATCTTGTAGCTCAAGTTATGATTTTTGGAATAAGGGTGCAAAACATTCTTAACTTAGAAATATTTTGACCTATTTTAGGCAGGATTTTTGCCCAACTTCATGGCCACTTTTCACATGCTTCCACTTGGAATATCAACTTTCATTACAAAGATGGATTGTAGTACACATTCCAAGCTTTCCAAATTGTCCAAGAACTTCTCAAACACCCTTGTGGTTAGGGAGAATCGAATTTGTAAAGATGGGAAAAAGTCACTTTGTTCATAAGCCAATTACATGTTCATAACTTTGCATTTTCAAACTCAGCTTGCACAAACTAGATTACAGGCCTCTAATCCCATTCTCACTCAATAATTTAATGCATATCCTTTGTGCTTATGTCTTTTTTTGTGTATTTAACCATTACATACAAGATTAAGCCATATTTGGGAAAAAGCATTTTATCTATTCTTGTAAAGAAGCACTTTATGTCAAATTTACAATCTAAGAAGTACAAAGCAGATCTTTTAGGCACAATATTATGAACTAATCCCACTGATCAAGGAGAGATTTTGCAGCATGCATGAGGGGCCTGTAGTAGCCTATAATCAAGTTGGACAAACTTTGCTTATCTAGGAAGAAACTTTGCAAAACTGACCACAACTCACATTCCTGCAAGCAAGAGCCAAAGCAAACTTTGTAAACACTTTTCACTTGATCCAACTGACCTGAAACACGAGCCTACCATATTCCAAACCTCATCATTCATCAAAACACCATTTTGCTGCACAAAACAGGGCATCCCTGCAGATTGAGTTGCACAACTCAGTTTGCTCGTGCGTTTTAGCCAAAGCTTGTTCAAACACACTCCCTACCATCCATTGAAACTGTTCCAAGCCCTAAACACCAGCTGTAACACTCCTAACCCCATCTGCCATTTTCATTTTTCAGTTTTGCAGGTGAACTTCCATAACTCGATTCAGTTAGTTTCAAAGCAAGCTAGAGGTTGGAGAAGCATCCCTGAACTTCAAGCAAGTTGTACAAGTCCTCAAATTCCATTGAAAGTGCCTCCATTGTTGCACACAATTCAAGATGAACAGGTAAAAGTTTGAACTTCTATCTCTCTATCCAAGCATATTTAGGCTTAGGTTTGTGAAGAAGTTATGTCCTACTCATGGCCCTGAAGCTACCCATATCATTACTTTTCATTTATGTTGTGTGTACTGAGAGAATTTTGGACCTGAACATTGGAAAAAAAACTAGGTCAGGAATTGGGGGAGAAGAAATTCTCTCTCATTTCTGAGAGTTAGATCAAGTTTTTTATATGTATGAATTCGTGGTTTGATGCTCTACATTTTTTATGTTATAAGTTTTTGTTAAAAGTCAAAGAATCGAGAGATAGCAGTTGGAGAAGGAAACACGCGTTTTTTGTTTGGAAAGTCGCTGGAGGTTGAAGACAAAGTCCCTTGGGCTGGGCCTGATTCTTTTTTCTGTTTGCACACTCATTTTCCACATACACCCCCCTGGCCCATTATGTGATATATTTGTCATTTTTGATTTTTTCTTTTTGATTCTGATTTTATATTTTTATTCAAGCATGAAAAAACACTAAAAATATTTTTCTCACATTTTTTGCATTTTATTTGATATTTATTTGTTTCATTTAGTTACATATATAAATAAATATAATACTATTTGTTTAAAACATTAAAAATAATAATACAAAATATATTTTTTTTAGTTATTATTTTTTTATTTATCTTTTGAAAACATTTTCTAAAAAATATACTTTTTTTTTTAAATAATTAACATTTTTTTATTTTTGTACATATTTAATATATTTAGTAAATAATATAAATACTTATCTATCTTTTATTAAATATTTAGGATAAATATAAAAATAATATATTTTTATTTTTATTAATATTTGACCTCAAAAATCACTTTATTACAATATACTTCCTTTTTACTTATTTTTTTGTATATAGTTAATAAATATTGTATATAATAAATAATAAATACTTTTTATTTAGCAAATTAGGGTTTTGCCCTAAACCATGAAAATACCCAAAAATTAACCCTTTTTTTTATTATTTTTGTTTATTTGTCAAATGAAAAATACTTTTCACATACACATAAAAACATTTTTGTGCATAATACATTTTACATTTTATTTGTATTTATTCAATTATTGTACAATTAAATAACTTGTATATTCAATTTGGATTGTAATAGTTTAGATTTAAATTTCTTGCTAAATATCCCCATTTGAACATTTGTATGACCCATCCCATAATTATGTTGTAATAATTTAGGATTTTATTTTCCGCACTTTAAAGCTTTCTAAAAATGCCATGATAGATTTAGGGTTTTGTATGCAAAAATCAAAAATAACAAATAGCTTGACCTAATTCAAAGACAAAAAAGCATGAAAATGGACAACACCAATCACACTTGCAACCCTAGGGTTACTCCACTTGTTGTCTTCAATAATGGGCCATGTTGCATGTTGAGTTTCTTTGGCAAAACAAAACAAATCAAATGATCATAGTCCCTCGATGACGCTTTCGAAAGTTGCCTAAAAATGATCAAGTCCCTTAAAGGAAAAATTGCCAAAGACACTTGGCACCATTGCAATCATGGTCTAAACGATGACCCGCGCCCGTCCCGTTAAAATCCTAACACAAGATTATCCACCAAATACAATGGTGGAACAAAATTGTTAAAAGGGTTAAAACATAGGAAAGATCTTTGAGAAATTTAGGGTAGATAGCTCTTGGTTACTTGACCAAATCTTGCAAAATAATCCTTGCCATTTTTCAAAACACACATCACAACACACTTTCAAAACAAATTTCAAAAAACATTGAAAACTTTTCAAAAGATAAGTACACCTTTGTATACATTCAAACATGGATCATTACAAAGGTTGCCACAACAAATGGCCTCTTTTCAAAACATTTTCAAACCCACACACAAAGCACCATTTCAAACAATTGAAAACACAAGGCAAGTGATCTAAGCAAGTAACTAAGAGCCCATGGATAACCATGGATAGAAAGGGTGCTAATACCTTCCCTTTCTATAATCTACTCCCCGAACCCAAGAAAACATCTCAAAGGTTTTTGCTGTGCTTTTTAACCTTTCCTTAGGATAAAATAAAAAGTCGGTGGTGACTCTTGCTCAACCGAAACATTTGCGAAAACAAACGCAAAACCTCAAGTCAGTTCTCCCACCGTATCACAGAACTGGCGACTCTGCTGGGGAATAATTTGAAAGTGGAGTAACCTTAGGGTTTAGATCACCCTCTTGCATGACTAATTGTTTGCTTTGATTGCTTTATATTTTGGTTCTCTTGTTTGGGCTTGAAATCCTACACCCGGATTTGGGGAAACATTCATAGATAGCAATACATTGTGGAAACTGTGCGGGGTATACCGACACGGTTGAAGCAATAACTATATTAGTGCGACATATTTGTGAGTACCGGTAACCCTTGAGTTCAATCAAGGAGAGTACGGGGCCGCTGAGTGATGTCACTAAGCACTAATGACCTAGAACCTTACTTGACCATCTTGGCCTTTTATTAGGAGTAGTGAGATGATCGGCTTTGGTGCAGTCCGAAGTTGGTAGATACTCGATACTACACTCATTGAGGGTTGTTTTCTTGGAATATTTTGGTCGCTAGTTAAGTGGCTAAACCAAAACAATGAACATGGAAAACAATCCAATGATATTGAGCTCCTTAGAACCCGGTTACTATTTATAGGACAGGTTTTTAAGCCAACTGCACTCAAGAGGGTACTTACCTATGAAACCCCATGCAAGCCTGAAACTAGGGTTTTGTGTGAATTGCTTGTACATGTGTTTTGTGCACACATCATAAACATCATAAAGCATCATATGCATCCACTAACCATTTCAAGGGTTTGGATCTTCATCTTTGTTCTTGTTTTGTAGGTCATGGAAATTCTTCGCAGGAAAACTATCCAAGTCAACCTTGTGAGAATCCCTCCTCAACTCAAGGAGATCACATCCAGAATTCCAGAAATCTCTCCCTTCAGTGAAAGACATGGTAGACTGCTCAGCCTAGTCAACACCAGCATTGAAGAGGACATGGTAAAGGTGTTGTTCCAGTTCTTTGACCCCCTTCACCACTGTTTCACATTCCCCGACTACCAATTGGTGCCCACTTTGGAGGAATTTTCTCAACTCCTGAGAATTCCTATTCTTAATCAACTACCCTACAACGGTACGGAAAAAGAACCAAAGCCTGAAGATGTTGCTCAAGCACTACACTTGCAACCATCTGACATCAAGGGGCATTGGGAAACTAGAAGCAGTGTCAAAGGCTTCTTGGCAAAATTCTTGTTTGAGAAGGCACAAGAGTGTTGGAATTCATTGGACCTACAAGCCTTTGAAGAAATTGTGGCACTCCTCATTTATGGGTTGGTCCTGTTCCCAAATCCTGACCAGCTTGTAGATGTCAACACCGTCAAGATCTTCTTATCCCGGAATCCAATACCAACATTACTTGGGGACATCCTTCACTCATTTTACACACGAACAATGAGAAAGAGGGGTGTTCTCATGTGTTGTACTCCTCTCCTTGCAAGGTGGTTTATTTCGCACCTTCCACAATCTGTCTTGAAGAATGACCAAGGCTTAAGGTGGTCACAACGGTTGATGACCCTCACTCACTCTGATGTACATTGGTGTTCTCGGTCCAGAGAAAATGTCATCATCGTCGATCATTGTGGAGAGTTCCCTAATGTTCCATTGCTTGGCATTAGGGGAGGCATTACCTACAACCCTTGTCTAGCTTTGAGACAATTTGGATATGCACGGAGGGATGGCCCTCATGACATGGTGATTCCTGACCTAGTCTTTGACTTCGACAACGATGCGCAAGGACTTCGCCAAAGATTCATCAGAGCTTGGAGGATGCCTAACAAGGTAGACAGCAAGACACTGGGGCACAAGAATTCCATCCCTCTTGAGCCTTATCTCAAGTGGGTACGAACCCGAGCCCAGAGTCTAATGATGCCTTACCCTCATGTTCTCCCTGTGATTAAAGAGCCCGTTAAGGAAGGAGAGGTTCCCTACACCATCCTATATCCTGACATGCCAACATCATGGGAGGAGATGCAGAAGAGTTGGATCCAACTCAAGGAGGAACGGAATACTTTTGAAGCCAGCTTCTACGCCAGTGAGAAGAAGGTTTTGGAGCTTACCCGCCGACTCCATGAGGAAGAGACCCTCAACACCTACATCGCACCAAAGAGGATGCGCAACGTCTTTTTACCTTGAGAAGTTTTTTTTTGTAAATATTTGGCCTATGGGGCATTTATTTCCTGACAAAATTTCTTCTTATTAATATGACGTGTGTTCTTTTTGTTTGCAACAATTTTGAATTTTCTAAATCCTTGAATGCATTGCATAAATAAACATATCATTCATCATGCGCATAAGCAGGTCTCCACACCAGGTTTCCTTATCTTTCTGCTGTTTATTTCAGTAAGATGGATCTCGAACAGACGGTCAAGGATTTGCAGTCTCAAAACTCACAGTTTCAACATCTCCTGATGACCTTGGCAAAGGGTCAGGAGGATCTAAAATCCCTGCTTGGGAACAAAGAGCAAGTGAAAAAGAAGAAGAAAAGAGTCGGGGTGGCTACCCTGGGAAGAAGGTTTAAGGCTGAAGCCAGAAGAGTTCTTAAATTTCCCCTTACTTCTGAAGAGGGAACCAGTAAAGGAAAAGGGGTTGCGGTACCTTCCGAATCCGAAGCTGAAGAAGAAGAGGCTGAAGAAGACGAAGACTACTCAGAGCAACAATACCCGCCCGCCGATGATAAGTACAAAAGCTTGGAAGACAGGTTGGCAGCTATGGAGCTGCAGAGAGTTCCCGGCTTAGATTTCGAAGATTTGGGATTAATTGCTGGAATTATGATCCCCCCGAAGTTTAAAGTGCCAATTTTTGCAAGGTATGACGGGTTGTCCTGCCCGAAGATGCATCTCAGATCATATGTAAGGAAGATCCAACCTTACATTGCAGACAAGAACCTATGGATCCATTTCTTCCAGGATAGCCTTTCAGGGGCTCAACTCGAATGGTTCTATCAACTGGATGGAGCCAGTATTCGAAACTGGGAGGACTTGGCTACTGCATTTTATAAGCAGTATCAGTACAATTTCGACCTCGCTCCCACGCGTACCCAACTCCAGGGTATGTCACTGGGGACGGGCGAAGGATTCAAGGAGTATGCGCAAAAGTGGAGGGACCTGGATGGCAGGGTGCAGCCACCACTGACTGACCGTGAGCTTGTGGACATGTTCTTAGGGACCCTGTCTGGTCCGTTCTTCAACCATCTGATTGGGAATTCTTCTGCTGGGTTTACAGATCTGATCTTGACTGGTGAGAGAATAGAAGCTGGTATCAAGTCGGGGAAGATACTGAAAGGTGCCTCCTCGAGTACTGAAAAGAAGCCCTTCAAGAAGGAAGCCAGTGTTGTTTATGGTCCCAGATGACAAAATAAGCCAGAATGCCGCCAAGCTGTCAATGCGTTGGTAATTTCAAAGCCTGCTGCTGCTCCTCAGTAGTATAACCAACCAAGGGGTGAGAGACCCAAAAGGCAGTACACTCGGCTCAGCATGACCCTGTCTCAGATTTTGCTGCAACTACTGTCAACCAATCTGGTAACTGTCAAAGAAGCTCCGAAGGTAGTGAACACAGCTTCTCCAAAGTACAACCCCAACGCCCGCTGCGCTTATCACTCTGACAGCCCGGGGCATACTACGGATGATTGTTGGGCTCTGAGGAATAAGGTTCAGGACCTTATTGATGTTAAAGAAATACAATTTGAGGCGCCCGAAAGACCCAATGTTGTGATTGCTCCCATGCCCCAGCATGGAGTGAATGTTGTGGAAGAAGACCGGTATGTAGCCTCCGTGGAAGAGATTGTTACTCCGTTATTGACCGTCAAAAGGAACCTGTTGCTAGCCGGTTTATTTCCGGGATGTAATAAAGGTTGCCATCTATGTACTGTTTCACCTGCTGGTTGTCCCTTTCTGAAGTCAGGCGTCCAAAACCTGATGGATAGCATAGAGATCTTGTTCGAGAAGATTGTTGTTCCTGTTGTCCCTGCTGAAGAAGTGTCTATTGTTACTATTTTCTACAACCCTCCTAGGGCTCCTTCAAAAAAGCCTGTCAAAATCATGTCTACTCAGAAGATTTCTCCTATCATCATCACTGTTCCGGGGCCTCTCCCTTATACATCCGACAAAGCTGTCCCATGGCACTATGGGGCAGATGTTTATGTTCTTGGAGTAAAACAAGAGTTTGATACAAGTACCGGCATCGGTAACATCACCGGGCCTGCCAAAGTTACTCGCAGTGGTAGGCTGTTCTCACCAGATATTGCGCCACCAGCTATTCAGAGACCTCTTATCATCACACCTGCAAGTGTGCCTGCTCCCTTTCCTAATCAAGTTCCTGTTTCTACCCCTGCTGCCGAGTCATCTGACGCTCGGGGCAAAGGGATTACTACTGATTTGCATGCCCTGACGGAGGCACCAAAGACAACCAATGTTGAAGCTTCTCAGCAAGAGATGGAAGAGATTCTCAAGATTATCAAGAAGAGTGATTTCAACGTAGTTGAGCAGCTAGGGCACACCCCCTCTAAAATTTCTATGCTATCATTATTGTTGTGTTCAGAGGCCCATGCCAAGGCCCTGATTTCCTTCCTGAAGACGGCCCATGTGCCACAAGAAACGTCTGCTGATCAATTTATCGATTGTATGGCCAACTTGACTGTCGATAATGGGTTGGGCTTCTCTGACGCCGATCTGACTGCCAAAGGAAAGAACCATAACAACGCCCTGCACGTCTCCATTGAATGCAAGGGCACTACTCTTGCCCATGTGTTGGTAGACATCGGTTCTTCATTAAACGTATTACCCAAGAAGGCCCTAGACAGGTTGGATTGTGAGGGTTTGGAGCTCAAGCCTAGTAACATTGTTGTCCGGGCCTTTGACGGTTCGAAAAGGATGGTACATGGGGAAGTTGACATCCCAATCAGGGTTGGTTCTCAAGTCTTTGATTCTACTTTCTATGTGATGGACATCCGACCATCCTATTCTTGTTTGCTGGGTCGTCCATGGATCCACAAGGCTGGAGCTGTGACCTCCACACTACATCAGAAGCTTAAGTACCCGGTCAGAGGGAAAATTGTTACAGTTCAGGGGGAGGAAGAGTATATGGTCAGCCACCTCAACTCGTTCTGGTACATAGAAATGGATGGGGAATTCATTGAGACTCCATTCCAGCACTTTGAAGAAGTTCCTCAGACACTGGCATCAGCTAAAAATGTGATTGAAGACCCTCCTTTGAAGATGGCTTCCTTAAAGGATGCCCGGGCTGTTATTGAGAAGGGTGAGTGCGCAAACTGGGGCCGACTTCCTGATTTCACTCCAAAGACTGACAAGTTTGGTTTAGGTTTCACTGCAGAAGCTCAGAGGGCTGTTTGTAAGGCAAGGATTGGAAGACCTCCTGTGTTCATCACCAATCCGGGAGTAAATGCTATTGAAGACGACGTGGAGGAATCTGAATTCGACAGCTGGATCTACCCAACAACCGACGGTGGACCAAGCAACTGGACTGCCAAAGACTTCACACCTATTACTTTTGTCACTCAGTAATGAACTCTTTTGTTTTGAATTTGTAATAGACAATATTTTGAAACTTTTATGGCTCGGTGTCTTACCCGGGGCACCGTGGCTTCATTTGTGAGGGCTTTTGTGTGTCATTTTCATATATCATTAATAAAAACATTGGACGTTTGTTGCATTTCAAAATCTTTCGCTCCTTTTCTTTCTTTATTATATATTGCAAAGCAGCTATATTTACACACACTCACCTATACAGGTTCCAATCCACTCTGGATCTCACTGGTAACGACTCTGCTACTGCCAGTTATGACTTCGAAAATCTGATCAACTTAGCCGAAGACGAAGGTGAAGATGATTGCGAAGTGCCTGGTGAACTTGCAAGACTACTACTCCAGGAAGAGAGGGTCATTCATCCACATGAAGATCCAGTGGAAACAGTAAATCTGGGTACTGAGACAGACATAAAGGAAGTCAAGATTGGTGCCAATCTAGAGCTCAGTGTGAAACAACGGTTGATTCAGATGCTGCATGACTATGTGGAAATCTTTGCCTGGTCTTACGAAGACATGCCTGGGTTGGATACCGACATTGTGGTTCATCACCTGCCTACCAAGGAAGAATGCCCTCCGGTAAAACAGAAGGTCTGTCGTATGTGTTCAGTAATGTCCGAGAAAATCAAAGCTGAGGTTATGAAACAATTTGATGTCGGGTTTCTAGCAGTGACTTATTACCCTCAGTGGATTGCCAACGTGGTTCCAGTGCCGAAGAAGGATGGTAAGGTTCGAATGTGCATTGATTACAGGGATTTGAACAGGGCGAGCCCTAAGGATGATTTCCCTCTGCCTCATATCGATGTTCTGGTTGACAACACTGCTCAGCATAAAGTATTCTCCTTCATGGACGGCTTCTCCGGTTATAATCAGATCAAGAAGGCTCCTGAAGACATGGAGAAGACCACCTTCGTCACTCAGTAGGGCACCTTTTGCTACAAGGTCATGCCTTTTGGGTTGAAAAATGCTTGGGCAACCTACCAACGTGCCATGGTTGCTTTGTTTCATGATATGATCCATCACGAGATAGAAGTATACGTCGACGATATGATTGCAAGGTCCCAAACTGAGGAGGAACACCTTGACCATCTACGGAAGCTGTTTGACCGTCTGAAGTTGTACAAGCTGAGGTTGAACCCAAACAAGTGCACCTTTGGGGTGAGATCTGGAAAATTGCTAGGCTTCGTCGTAAGCGACAACGGTATTCAAGTGGACCCTGCCAAAGTGAAAGCCATACAAGAGATGCCAACTCCCAAGACAGAGAAAGAAGTCAGAGGCTTTCTAGGACGTCTGAATTACATTGCCCGATTCATCTCACATCTAACTGCTACTTGTGAACCGGTCTTCAAGCTGTTGAAGAAAAATCAAGTAGTGCGTTGGAACGATGAATGTCAGGCCGCTTTCGAAAGAATCAAAGAGTATCTCCAAGAACCACCCATTCTTATACCACCGGTTGAAGGGAGACCTCTAATATTATACTTGACAGTACTTGACAACTCAATGGGGTGTGTGTTGGGGCAGCATGACGAGTCTGGACGAAAAGAACACGCCATTTATTACCTTAGCAAAAAGTTTACCGACTGTGAGACCCGATACTCACTGCTCGAGAAAACTTGTTGTGCTTTGGTATGGGCTGCTCGCCGGCTGAGACAGTATATGTTGACTCACACTACTCTGTTGATTTCAAAAATGGATCCAATCAAGTACATATTCGAAAAGCCTGCCTTGTCCGGAAGAATAGCAAGATGGCAGATGATCTTGACAGAATATGACATCCAGTACACGACTCAGAAAGCAATCAAGGGAAGTGTATTGGAAGACCATTTGGCACACCAGGAAGTGAACGATTACCAGTCGATGAACTTTGAATTTCCAGACGAGGATATCATGGTAGTGACTGATTGTGAAGTACCTGGACCGGATGAAGGACCTGAGAAAGGATCCCGATGGTCTATGCACTTTGACGGAGCCTCGAACGCTTTGGGTAATGGTATCGGCGCTGTGATCATATCCCCTAAAGGCACTCATACTCCACTCACCGCCCGGCTATGTTTCAACTGCACCAACAATATGGCAGAGTATGAGGCATGCATCATGGGTCTTCAAGCTGCAATTGACTTAAGGATCAAGTTTCTGAGTGTCTTCGGAGATTCCGCTCTCGTGATCAATCAGGTCAAAGGCGAGTGGGATACGAAACACCCAAATCTTATTCCTTACAAGGAGTATGTGTTGACGTTGATTCCCCACTTCGAGGAGATAACTTTTGAACACTTCCCAAGAGAGGAGAATCAGTTAGCGGACGCGTTGGCTACGATGTCTTCTATGTTCAAAGTCAAATGGGACAACGAGGCTCCCCGGATCATCATTTGGAAGTTGGATGAACCTGCACATTGCTGTGATCTCGAGACCGAAGAGGTAACAGAAAAACCCTGGTATCATGAAGTGAAGAGTTACCTTGAAGCTCAAGAATACCCCGAAGGCACATCTGTTAATGACAAGAAGTTCCTGAGAAGGTTTGCAGCAAAGTTCTTCCTCACCAATGGCATTCTCTACAAGCGAAACCATGATTCAACCTTACTGCGTTGTGTGGATAAGACTGAAGCAGAAAGGATCATGACAGAGCTACATGAAGGGACCTTCGGAACACATTCCAGTGCACATACCATGGCAAAGAAAATCCTTCGGGCAGGATATTTCTGGTCCACAATGGAAGCTGACTGTTATCAGCATTCTCGAACTTGTCATAAATGCCAGATCTACGCTGATAAGGTGCACATTCCTCTGGTTCCTCTGAATGTCTTGACAGCACCTTGGCCTTTTTCAATGTGGGGCATTGATATGATCGGCGAAATCAGACCTACGGCATCCAACGGGCATCGCTTCATCTTGGTAGCGATTGATTACTTTACAGAGTGGGTTGAAGCAGCTTCCTACGCTACCGTAACCAAGAACGTCGTGGCACGGTTCATTCGGCACAACCTGATCTGTCGATACGGTGTACCTGAGAGGATCATTACGGATAATGGTACCAATCTTAACAACAAGATGATCACTGAGCTCTGCGAGCAATTCAAGATACAGCACCACAACTCTTCTCCCTATCGACCGAAGATGAATGGGGCTGTAGAAGCAGCAAATAAGAATATCAAGAAGATTGTGCAGAAGATGACAGTGACCTACAAAGATTGGCACGAAATGTTACCGTTTACTCTTCATGGGTACCGTACCTCAGCACGGACGTCAACAGGGGCAACTCCCTTTTCCTTGGTCTATGGCATGGAGGCAGTCTTGCCTATTGAAGTCCAGACACCCTCTCTCCGGATAATGAAATATGCAGATTTGAGCGAAGATGACTGGATCTAGACTCGGCTTGATCAATTAAACCTAATCGACGAAAAGAGACTCATCGCTATTTGTCATGGTCAGACGTACCAAAAACGGATGATCAAGGCATTTAACAAAAAAGTCAGACGACAAGAGTATCAAGTCGGAGACCTGGTAATCAAGCGCATCATCCTTCCTCAAAGTGATCCCAGGGGCAAATGGACCCTTACGTACGAAGGTCCATTTGTGGTTAAACATATCTTCTCAAGAGGAGCTATGATTCTAACCATCATGGATGGTGACGACCTTCCTCACCCCGCCAATGCAGACATAGTAAAAAAATACTACGCATGATCAAAGACCCGCTAGGTCGACTGGCCTAGGCAAAAATAAGGGCTTCCCGGCGAACCAAAAGGGTTCGGGAAAAAACAAGGGACGAAATGAAAAAATTTGTACACCCGGCAAGTCGAAAACCTGAAAAGGCGGCTTGGGCAAAAATGGGTATCCCGGTGGACTGAAAACCCGAAAGGGCGGTCCAGGCAAAAGTTAGGGATAAAGCGTAATACTATGTCTCATTGGATCACCTTGCATCCAGAATTCGGCATCAACTATCGGGTTCAGGCGTCGCCAATCAATCAGCTTCATCTTCAACTAAGCAGCAAAGTGATGAGACGCTTGAAGACATAAAGGCGATTGCAGAGTTGGAACCCAGTGGGATTATTTTTCACATAGCTGTTTTGTTTCCTTTTCAAAATTGTATAAACTCTATGTTGCTCAACGGAGTTCTCTTACTAGGACGTCAGCCTCCTGTACATAAAACGCCTATTTACAGGCAAATTTCAAAATCAATGCAAGTTCAATTTTTCAGACAAATTACCCATCGTTTTTCCTTTTTCTGTTTTGTTTTGCAAAGAACGTCCAATGTTCATTTTTTATATATGCATTTGACATTAATTGCTAATCATGAATATTTGCATGCGAAACAAAGGATTAATTACAGGTGACGACAGAACTGGGGGCAATAAAGAATTGTCTAAGCGATCTAGTTGCTTTGTCCACCAAGGTACCAAAGTAGGTTCAGCTGAAGAACGTAACCAGGATACCTTCACTTCTCGTTGAGTAAGACAAGATTCAGCAATACTCTTCCAGGGAAGAGTTGGTCTCCCATCAGCCTTAAAAAGGCACAGTATCTCCAGCAAGTCAGCGATACTCTCCCCAAGCAAAGTTAGTCTACTGTCAGCCTTAAGGAAGTTGGGTATCCCCAGAAGATCTCAATATTCCCCAGCGGAGTATAGACATTCCTCAGCAAGCATCCCCGGCAGTCTTAATATAAGGTTGTTCCTTGGCGGAATAGCAGACACCCCAGTGGAGCCACTTCCCCAGTACAGTCTGAAAAGTTTCCCCAGGAAAACAGAATCCATATCCCCAGTAGATTCTGGAAGCTTATCCCCAGTAGATTCTGGAAGCTTATCACCTGCAGAGTACATACGTCTCTCCCCGACTTTATTCAAAGGTTATTTCCCCACTAGGGTATAACTGGGTTATCCTCAGCTAATTACCACGGAAAGATCGTCCTCGGCGGAGTTCTTCCTATCCCCAGCGGAGTTCATCAAATTCCCCAACATAACTTATCAGTGGAATCCCCAGCGGAGCTATCATCAAAACCTCAGCGAAGTATCTTTTCCCACAGAGTAATCTCTCCAACAAGTTTATTCCCCAACGGAGTCATTTTCTCCTACCGGTTTATTCTTGCAACCATCATCCCCAGCGGAAACGAAGAACTCCACTCTTCAACATCAGCCCAGGATTCCATAAACTCCCGGCAGTCGTCAAGGATTTATTTTCCTAGACAAAAAATACATTCATCACATTATCATACACCATGACGCATGCATATACGCATCATATCACACAATCTCATTTATTCTTGAAAAACATCATGACATCATGCATTTCCTACATCATGACATTGCATACAACTAATGTTTTGCCTTTTCAGGAAAAGGTCAATCCAAAGATGATTACTATCAACTATCGCAATTCCAGATTTAATACCTGTATCTAGCCAGGGCATATCTGTGAGTGATTGATTGTAGATTCGATACTTGTATCCAGCCAGGGCATATCTGCATGAAGAGTTTAGAGATTCGATACTTGTATCCAGCCAGGGCATATCTGTAGACGACAAATTCCAGATTCGATACCTGCATCCAGCCAGGGCATATCTGTAGACGACAAATTCCAGATTCGATACCTGCATCCAGCCAGGGCATATCTGTAGACGACCAATTCCAGATTCGATTCCTGTATCCAGCCAGGGCATATCTATGAGTATTTGATTATGGATTCGACACTTGTATCTAGCCAGGGCATATCTGCATGAATAGTTTAGAGATTCGATACCTGTATCCAGCCAGGGCACGTCTGTAAGCAACCTTTTAAAGTTCTGGATTCGATTCCTGTATCTATCCAGGGTATATCTGTGAGCAATTGATTGTAGATTCGATACTTGTATCTAGCCAGGGCATATCTGCATGAAGAGACTGAAGATCAACACCTGTAGCAAGCCAGGAAACCATCTTTCTTTCTCAAAGTACGCAAGTTCTTGCTAAGGAATCTCTTACGCGATCGACACCCCCGATGGCATCTATAAGCCCATCTCCACAACTATCCATCACACTTCCAAATGGCATCTATAAGCCCATTCCCGAAATCACATTGCTGATACTCCACTATGCGAGTGCAAATTTCTGGGCACTTTAGTGTTCAATCATCTTCCACCTTCGGATTACGAAAGGCACGCAAGCCAATCTACATCCTCGGGTCTAAGAAGATTGAATAGGGGCAACTGTTGTACCCCAAAATTTTCCCTCCCATTTCCTCAACATTTTCTCATCACAAGACCCTTGGAGCTCAAGATCAAGTTAGGGTTTACTCTGCTCAAGACTCCTCCTTGCACTGTTGACCCAAATTAGGGTTTGAGTTTGCACAAAGATGTTATGACCTAAAAGGCCCAAATTAACTTTCATGCTTCATGTTGGACTCACAATTTTATCCATACCAAGTTTCAAGCCTTGATTCTAATCTTTGCCCAGTCAATTGGACAGTTGACCTAGAAATCAGTTGTATTGGGGAAAAAGTCAACTGTGGTCAATTGACAGTCAAACCTCGTGATTTTTGACCCACATCAACATTACGAACTCATATGAACTATTTGATCAAGTTCGGATCACAATTCCACAAGAAAGTTGATCAGATCACCAAAAGGGCAAAATGGTCATTTTTAGGGTTTTGACTGCACAAAGGCAATTTTTGACTGTTTGACCTAACCAATGGCAAACAAAGTTCACATATGGACTCAAGGACTCAATGACATGGTCTTGGCACATTCAACAAGTTCAAAAGATCCCAAATGCACAAGATTGACAGATGAATTTTCCAGTCAACTGATCAAATTTGACTGTATACTGAAAAGTCAAACTTTGACTTTTTGGTCAAAATCAAGTGCCAAGATTCATTTTTCATCAAAACATGTCAAATTATGAAACTTTTTCATCAAGAAATCAAAAATTACAAATTAGGGTTTGAAATGAAGAAATTTCATGACTTAGAAATTTTCTAAGTTATGAAATTTCTTAATTTTTTCCTAACTTTGTCCCATTTTTTCATCAAGATACATTTGGATTCAAACAAAACTCAAAACATGAAAGTTGTAGTCAATTGCATAATCTACAACTTTGAATCACAAAGTTTCCTCAAAAGAATCTTGTAGCTCAAGTTAAGATTTTTGTAATAAAGGTGCAAAACATTCTTAACTTAGAAATATTTTGACCTATTTTAGGCAGGATTTTTGCCCAACTTCATGGCCACTTTTCACATGCTTCCACTTGGAATCTCAACTTGCATTACAAATATGGATTGTAGTACACATTCCAAGCTTTCCAAATTGTCCAAGAACTTCTCAAACACCCTTATGGTTAGGGAGAATCGAATTTGTAAAGATGGGCAAAAGTCACTTTGTTCATAAGCCAATTACATGTTCATAACTTTGCATTTTCAAACTCAGCTTGCACAAACTAGATTACAGGCCTCTAATCCCATTCTCACTCAATAATTTAATGCATATCCTTTGTGCTTATGTCTTGTTTTGTGTATTTAACCATTACATACAAGATTAAGCCATATTTGGGAAAAAGCATTTTATCTATTCTTGTAAAGAAGCACTTTATGTCAAGTTTACAATCTAAAAAGTACAAAGCAGATCTTTTAGGCACAAGATTATGAACTAATCCCACTGATCAAGGAGAGATTTTGCAGCATGCTTGAGGGGCCTGTAGTAGCCTATAATCAAGTTGGACAAACTTTGCTTATCTAGGAAGAAACTTTGCAAAACTGACCACAACTCACATTCCTGCAAGCAAGAGCCAAAGCAAACTTTGTAAACACTTTTCACTTGATCCAACTGACCTGAAACACGAGCCTACCATATTCCAAACCTCATCATTCATCAAAACACCATTTTGCTGCACAAAACAGGGCATTCCTGCAGATTGAGTTGCACAACTTAGTTTGCTCGTGAGTTTTGGCCAAAGCTTGTTCAAACACACTCCCTACCATCCATTGAAACTGTTCCAAGCCCTAAACACCAGCTGTAACACTCCTAACCCCATCTGCCATTTTCATTTTTCAGTTTTGCAGGTGAACTTCCATAGCTCGATTCAGTTAGTTTCAAAGCAAGCTAGAGGTTGGAGAAGCATCCCTGAACTTCAAGCAAGCTGTACAAGTCCTCAAATTCCATTGAAAGTGCCTCCATTGTTGCACACGATTCAAGCTAAACAGGTAAAAGTTTGAACTTCTATATCTCTATCCAAGCATATTTATGCTTAGGTTTGTGAAGAAGTTATGTCCTACTCATGGCCCTGAAGCTACCCATATCATTACTTTTCATTTATGTTGTGTGTACTGAGAGAATTTTAGACCTGAACATTGGAAAAAAAACTAGGTCAGGAATTGGGGGAGAAGAAATTCTCTCTCATTTCTGAGAGTTAGATCAAGTTTTTTATATGTATGAATTCGTGGTTCGATGCTCTACATTTTTGATGTTATAAGTTTTTGTTAAAAGTCAAAGAATCAAGAGATAGCAGTTGGAGAAGGAAACACGCGTTTTTTGTTTGGAAAGTTGCTGGAGGTTGAAGACAAAGTCCCTTGGGCTGGGCCTGATTCTTTTTTCTGTTTGCACACTCATTTTCCACATACACCCCCTGGCCCATTATGTGATATATTTTTCATTTTTGATTTTTTCTTTTTGATTCTGATTTTATATTTTTATTCAACCATTAAAAAACACTAAAAATATTTTTCTCACATTTTTTGCATTTTATTTGAAATTTATTTGTTTCATTTAGTTACATATATAAATAAATATAATACTATTTGTTTAAAACATTAAAAATAATAATAATACAAAATATATTTTTTTTTAGATATTATTTTTTTATTTATCTTTTGAAAACATTTTCTAAAAAATATACTTTTTTTTGTAAATAATTAACATTTTTTTATTTTTGTACATATTTAATATATTTAGTAAATAATATAAATATTTATCTATCTTTTATTAAATATTTAGGATAAATATAAAAATAATACATTTTTATTTTTATTAATATTTGACCTCAAAAATCATTTTTTTACAATATACTTCCTTTTTATTTATTTTTTTGTATATAGTTAATAAATATTGTATATAATAAACAATAAATACTTTTTATTTAGCAAATTAGGGTTTTGCCCTAAACCATGAAAATACCCAAAAATTAACCCTTTTTTTTTATTATTTTTGTTTATTTGTCACATGAAAAATACTTTTCACATACACATAAAAACATTTTTGTGCATAATACATTTTACATTTTATTTGTATTTATTCAATTATTGTACAATTAAATAACTTGTATATTCAATTTAGATTGTAATAGCTTAGATTTAAATTTTTTGCTAAATATCCCCATTTGAACATTTGTACCCCCCATCCCATAATTATGTTGTAATAATTTAGGATTTTATTTTCCGCACTTTAATGCTTTCTAAAAATGCCATGATAGATTTAGGGTTTTGTATGCAAAAATCTAAAATAACAAATAGCTTGACCTAATTCAAAGACAAAAAAGCATGAAAATGGACAACACCAATCACACTTGCACCCCTAGGGTTACTCCACTTGTTGCCTTCAATAATGGGCCATGTTGCATGTTGAGTTTCTTTGGCAAAACAAAACAAATCAAATGATCATAGTCCCTCGATGACGCTTTCGAAAGTTGCCTAAAAATGATCAAGTCCCTTAAAGGAAAAATTGCCAAAGACACTTGGCACCATTGCAATCATGGTCTAAACGATGACCCGCGCCCGTCCCGTTAACATCCTAACACAAGATTGTCCACCAAATACAATGGTGGAACAAAATTGTTAAAAGGGTTAAAACATAGGAAAGATCTTTGAGAAATTTAGGGTATATAGCTCTTGGTTACTTGACCAAATCTTGCAAAACAATCCTTGCCATTTTTCAAAACACACATCACAATACACTTTCAAAACAACTTTCAAAAAACATTGAAAACTTTTCAAAAGATAAGTACACCTTTGTATACATTCAAACATGGATCATTACAAAGGTTGCCACAACAAATGGCCTCTTTTCAAAACATTTTCAAACCCACACACAAAGCACCATTTCAAACAATTGAAAACACAAGGCAAGTGATCTAAGCAAGTAACTAAGAGCCCATGGATAACCATGGATAGAAAGGGTGATAATACCTTCCCTTTCTATAATCTACTCCCTGAACCCAAGAAAACATCTCAAAGGTTTTTGCTGTGCTTTTTAACCTTTCCTTAGGATAAAATAAAAAGTCGGTGGCGACTCTTGCTCAACCAAAACATTTGTGAAAACAAACGCAAAACCTCAATTCAGTTCTCCCACCGTATCACACACGGATGCTAATCTATTGCTTATTCAAATTCAAGGATCATGAAAACAGTTTACGGATGCTCCAGACATGGATGCTAATCTATCGCTTGTTCAGATTCAGCTTCAGAAAACAGCTTAGAGACGCTCCAAACATGGATGCAACAAGATTCAGAAAACAACTCAGAGATGCTCCAGACACGGATACCATTCTGATGCTCATTCTCCTGATTTTCAACAAACATTTTTGGATGGCATATTTAAGCCCGTCTCCAACAAGATTCACACTTCCAAATGACATCTTTAAGCCCATTCTCTCAACTATATTTTGACGAGTGCAAATTTACGGGCACTCTAGTGTCCAATCCTCTTTTACCTTCGAGTCACGAAAGGCAAACCCGCCAATCTAACTCTTCAGGTTCAATAAAATTGAACAGGGGCAGCTGTTGTACCCCAAAATTTGTCCTCTCATTTTATCAAGATTTCCTCTCACAAGACTCTTTGAACTCAAGACTAAGCTAGGGTTTGCTCTGCTCAAGACATCTTCTTGCACTGTTGACCTAAATTAGGGTTTGAGTTTGCACAAGGAATTTTGGACTTCTAATGCCCCATGTGACTTTCATACTTCATGTTGGACTCCTAATATTTCTCATACCAAGTTTCAAGCCTTGAATCAGATTTTTGCCCAGTCAATTGGACAGTTGACCTAGAAATCAGCTGTATTGGGGAAAAAGTCAACTATGACCAATTTACAGTCAAACCTCCTAATTTTTGACCCACATCAACAATATAAACTCATATGAACCATTTGATCAATTTTGGACCACAACTCCTTAAAAAATTTGATCAGATCATCAAAAGGGCAAAATGGTCATTTTTTGGGTTTTGACTGTAGAGGGGCAATTTCTGATTTTTGATCTAGAAAATGGAAAATTGGGTTCAAGCATGGATTCAAGGACTCAACTGAATCATCTTGACCTAATCACAAGGTTCAAAAGATCTCAATTGCATTGGATTGATATATGAATTTTCCAGTCAACTGATCAAAAAATCAATTGTACACTGAAAAGTCAAACTTTGACTTTTTGGTCAAAATCAAGTGCCAAGGGTCATTTTTCATCAAAATGTGTCAAAACATGAAACTTGTTCATCAAGAAACCTAATTTTGCAAATTAGGGTTTAAGATTGAAAAATTTCATAACTTAGAAATTTTCTAAGTTATGAAATTTTCTTATTTTTTCCCAACTTTGCCCAACCTTTTCACCATGATGCATTTGGATTCAAACAAAACTTCTAACATAAAAGTTGTAGTCCTCCACAAAATCTACAACTTTTATTCACAAAGTTTTCCCAAAATATGCTTGGATCTCAAGTTATGATTTTTGGAATAAGGGTCCATGAAACTTTTAACTTAGTGAAATTTTCCCTAGTTTAGGCAGGATTTTGACCTATCTTCATGGCAATGTTTCACATAGTTCTACTTGGAATCTCAAAATGAATTTCAAAGATAAATTGTATAGAATGTTACAAGCTTTCCAAAATGTCCAAGAACTCTCCAAAATCATTTGTGGTTAGTGAGAATCGAAGGTTTGAATTTGGAAAAAAAGTCACTTTGATCCATGGCATTTTTCATGTTGCTACAAATTGCAAATTCTAACCAGCCTTACTTGTACTTGCTCACAGGTCTTTAAACCCTTCCACACTCAAAAATTGAATGCAAACTCAATGGTTTAAGGAATTATTCTGATCAATAGAGGTTTACACATTGAATTAATCTAAAAATGGCAAAAAGGTAGCATTGCTATTTTGGTAAAGTTAGCTTTATGTCAAGTTGTTCCTCTTGAGCCAAGGACCCAATCTTTTGCAGCAAACAAAGTTCACTAATCTCAGGCAATTGTTACCAACTCTTGGCAGACCCTAAGCTAGATGGTACAGCCCTTTGCATTGTCATTTCACACTTTTCTTAAAAGCCAAGTCAACTTGCAAAAACAAAGAGAACTTGGCAATCTGATAAAACCAACTCTTGTAGCCATTCCAAACAACTTTTGCATATCACATTGAGCCAGAAACACGAGCTCTCCAATCCTCAAACACCCTTGAAGATCAAAACGCCAAGAACTTACAAAACAGGGCAACTTCTGCATTTTGAGTTCCAAAACAAAAACTACTCGTGCATTTTGCCCCAAACCTCTTCCAACACACTCCATACAACCTATCTGAACTATCCCAACCATTAGCCAGTGACTGTAACTCCATTAACAAGCTTCACCATTTTTAAATTATGCTTTTACAGGTTGACTTCTACAGGCTTATTCAAGCAAACTCAAAGCAAACTAAGCATTGTAGAATGTCAAAGGAAGTTCAAGCAAGCTCCCAAGCATCTCAGGCCTCATTGAAAACCTCCACATTGCCATACTCGAGTTCAACTGAAGCAGGTATTTTCCAACTTTCTATCTCTCTATTTAGGAATCATTAGGCTTAGGTTTGTGAATAAAAAATGTAGTACTCATTGCCCTTAAGCTGTACATATGCATAGATTTCATTTAAGTTAATTGTGTTGAGAGAATTTGATTGATGAACTTTCTGAAAAAGTTAGGTTAGAAATTAGGGCCAGAGAAATTCTCTCTGGTCTTTGAGAGTTATATTAAGTTTTTTATATGGTTAGAATCGTATGATCATGCTCTATAACTTTCATGTTGCAAGTTTTCGTTTTTAAACACAAATGCAGGAGATACGAGTTTGTACAAGGAACGCACATTTTTTGTTTGATCAGAGGTTAAAGACGAAGTAGTTGGGCTGGGCCTGGCTATTTCTCACTTTTGGCGCCCCCCAGCTTGCTGATTGCACCCCCTGGCCCATTTCATTATTTTTTTATATTTTTTCTATTTTATTTACATTTCTGATTTTATTTTATTTTTCTAAACATAAAAAATTACCAAAAACGTTTTCATAAATTTTCATGTTTTATTTTGTATGTTTTATTATTTTTCTAACATAAAAAATAGTTTTCTTAAATAATATACTTTTATTTTTCTAAATAAACTTGTAAATACTACAAAAAATATTATACTTTTATTTTCATTATTTATATACTTAAATAATATTTTTTCTAACATGTTTTTATTTTTTGACATTTGTATATATTTTTATTTTGTTGTACATAAATAAATGATACATAATATATATATATATATATATATATATATATATATATATATATATATATATATATATATATATATATATATATATATATATATATATATATATATATATATATATATATATATACTTTCTTAAAACAAATTAGGGTTTCCCTTAACAAAAATAATATTTTTTTCTTATTTTTAATACATTAAATATTTTATTTTTACATACATAAAAATAATACAAAAATTTTTTTTTTGCATATTTATTTAATTGTCCATTTAAATATTTGCTTATTTTTTATTTGAACAAAGAATTCAATATGGTTGTAATAATCTTAGGTTTTTATTTTCTTGCAAATAATCCCCTATTCAAAATTGTATCCCCCTCCCCATGTCAATGCTGTAATAGTTGTAGATTTATTTTATGCATTTATAGCTTCCAAATATGCCATGATAGAGATTAGGGTTTGTATGCAAAAATTCAAAATCAAACAAATAGCTTGACCTAATACAAGACATAAAAGCATGTAAATTGACAACACAATGCACACAAACACCCCTAGGGTTTCATCCACTTGTTGCCTTTAAAATGGCCATGGTATACATGTTGAGTATCTTGGCAAAACAAAATCAAAACAAAAAGATCATAGTCCCTCAATGACGCTATCTTGGTTGCCTAACAAAAACGATCTAGTCCCTCAAAATTTGCTAAGATACTTAGCACAATTGCTATCATGGTCAAATACGATGACCCGCGCCTGTCCCGTTTAACATCCAAACACAAGTTTGTTTACCAAATACAATGGTAAAACAACAATGTCAAAGGGTTAAAAATGTGTAGGAAAGATCTTTGAGTAGATAGGATAGATGCTCCTAGTTACTTGATCAATTTGCAATCATCCTTGCTATTTTTAAAACACACAACTTCAAAACATTTCCCAAAACAAACTTTCAAGCATTGAAACATCTTTTCGAAAGACAAGCACCTTTGTATATATTCAAACAAGAATCATTACAAAGGTTGCCTAGACAAAGGCCTCTTTTCAAAACATTTTCAAAACCACACACAAAGCACCATTTCAAACAATTGAAAAGCAAAAGCAAGTGATCTAAACAAGTAACTAAGAGCCCATGGAAAACCATGGATGAAAAGGGTGCTAGCACCTTCCCTTTTCATAATCTACCCCCCGAACCCAAGAAAACATCTCAAAGGTCTTTCCTATGCTTTTTGACCTTTCCTTTGGATAAAATAAAAAGTCGGTGGCGACTCTTACTAAACCGAAACATTTGCAAACACAAACGCAAAACCTCAAGTCAGTTCTCCCACTGTATCACAGCCATAAACTCATATCGTCGATTTACCGTCATGTTATATTCATCGCTTACTCATCATGAAATTATCGCATCATATTCACTTTATGTTCAACACAAAAATCATCACAAAACAAAGTATCATGCATCATCACAATTCATCATAAGCCATGAAATAAAACTCAACGCCAAAAGACTCAAAAATAAACATAACCAACTCCTTGAGACACGACTATGTTATGCATGTGGTACCCGTCGCTTTGTCCATAATTAAGGACATTCGGCATAAAAGCTCATCGTTGCTTTGGCATAAAAGCCCTCGTCGCTTGGCATAAAAGCCCTCGTTGCCAATGCAATGTATGTGACTCGACAACACGACAACACAAACACGACACAACAAAACATCATCATCGCACATCAAAATTGGTATAAAGCCCACGTCGCCATATTTATCCACATCAAGATAAACATATCATCGCATCGCATATCATCAAGTATTCATTATAAATAAACCGTCGCAAACATCATGTTTAATCACACCACATCATTATCAAATAATTCTTCAAATTTCAAACACGGAAAAATAGTCCAACATCAATAATTGTCGCGAAAGTCATTCATAATAATCGGCATCAATCATAATCATTAACGTCACAATCGGATTGTCCATACGCGACTTAAATTGACTAAAACGCAACCCATTTCAAATTAACCGTAAATTGGCCTATTTCAGGTCACTTCATAAAAACTCAAAATCTCGAAAAACTAACCTCACCATGATGTTCTACACGTCGAAATTAGCTAGCACGTCAATTTTCGTTCAATTCGGAGCAACTAGCTCCGTCGCCGAAATTGCCGAAATCGGGAAATCGGACATAATCGAATTCCAAATTAAATCGGATAACTTATGTAATATTTGTATTTACTTAATATAAATATTTAATATATTAAATTAAGAAAAGAAAAAGAAAAACATAAACTTTTCATTTACTTCTTCTCTCGGTTTCTCCAACTAAGATCTACAGATAAAAGCTAAAGGCTAAAGCCAACCTTTAATGTATATCTATAGTTACCTGGAAACTTCAATTTCCACCTAGCTTTCTCACGCTAATATATCAAATATTTGTACCAAAAACATTGTGTTTGATAACTGATATATCAAAGTAAAAGTTATGCACATACTAATTAGGTTAAATGACATTGGTATGTATCAATTGAATTGATAATGCAAAGTTAAGTTGAATATTTCAATAATGTGATTCGTATAAGAGATGACCGCATACAGATGTTTGTGTAATGTTAAGCTGTGAGTACAAGCTTATTAAATAGCGTGTATTTGGAAAATTCGTTTGTTGCATCATGGTATGAATTCTGCAGGGTATATTGGTGGGGGAAAAAGGAGAAAAAACTTCCAAGTGGTTGGAAATTTTGAAAGCAGTGTTGTCCAAAAGGAAAAACTAATCAGAGCACATACTACTAGTTTTGTTTTCTATAACTTAATTTAATTAATATAAATTAGTTTTCTAATTTAATTTCTATTAACATAAAAATAATCCCACAACACTAACACTTAAATTAACTCTCCTAATTTATCTCAACAAATCTCAAGAACCCTAACATCAATTTTATCCCAAATCAAAATATATCAAATCAAATCCTAACTATAAGCATTGGAAAATTAAACCCCTTACCTTAGATGTTTGAAATGATTCTTGATGTTCCAACCAACCCAAAACTCAAACTTTGTGTTCTTGTTCTTCTCTTCCTCCAAGACTCTCTCTAGTTCTCTCTAAGTCTCACAAAGTGTGTTTTGTATATTATGACATAAAACAAGGAAATGGTGGGTTTGGTTTGTTTAGTAGCAAGACACAAGCTAGACAAAATACCAAAAATCCCTTCTTAAAATATGCTACTAATTAACACTAAATAATATCAAATAATATTATTAACCCAAATAATTAAAATAACTCTAAATAATTAAATATCGGTCCGAATAATATTTTACCGAACCGAACGGAATAAATACCAGACCGAATAAAATAATTACCGGTCCCTCAAAACAAATACCGGACCGAATAAAATAATTACCGGTCCCTCAAAACAAATACCGGACCGAATAAAACGTCGCCGGATATATTAACAGATATAACGGTTAATTTAAATATTCTCGTCGCAAAAATAAACGTCAAACGGTAACTCAAAAATATTAATATAATATAATATTAAATAAAACTGGGAATTACAACTCTCCACCACTTATAAAAGTTTCGTCCTTGAAATTACCTGACTCGAAAAGCTCGGGATAGGAATCCCGCGTCTTGCTTTCTAACTCCCACGTCGCACTTTCACCAGTTGCTCCTATCCAAACAACTTTAACCAAGGAGATCTCTTTGCCGCGAAGTGACTTCATCTCACGATATTCGATCCTTAATGGCATCGTCTCCACCGTAAGATTGTCTCACACTTGAATATCATCCATTTCAATCACATGTGAAGGATCCGGAACATACTTCTGAAGTTGCGACACATGGAACACATCATGCAAGTTTGAAAGATTTGGAGGTAACTCCACTCTATAAGCCACTTTTCCCACTTTCCTAGTAATTTGGTAAGGACCAATAAAGCGGGGAGTTAGATTCTTCGACTTCAATGCTCGCCCAACGCCGGTTGTAGGAGTAACTCGCAAAAATACATGATCACCCTCTTGAAATTCCAAGTCTTTTCTCCTTTTATCATGATAACTCTTTTGTCGACTTTGAGAAATTCTCATCTTTTCTCTAATCATCGTCACCGTCTCAGTAGTCTCTCTAACCAATTCTGGTCCAAGCACCACACTTTCACCCGACTCATGCCAACACAAAGGAGTTCTACACCTCTGACCATACAAAGCCTCGAACAGTGCCATTCCAATACTAGCATGAAAACTATTGTTATAAGTAAACTCAATCAAAGGAAGATATGTATCCCATGAACCACCATGTTCAAGAATACAAGCACGTAACAAGTCTTCCAACGATTGAATCGTCCTTTCCGTCTGACCATCAGTTTGAGGATGATAAGCCGAAGCCTCTTGCAAGCTCTTCCAAAATTCAGAAGTAAACCTCAGATCTCTATCCGAAACAATACACAAAGGAATACCATGTAATCTCACAATCACATGCGTATAAATTTCCGCCAACTTCGATACGAGATAAGTGATGTTAATAGGAATAAAGTGAGTCGACTTCGTAAGCCTATCAACAATCACCCAAATCGCATCGTGTCCTCTTGGTGTATTCGGTAACCCCATTACGAAATCCATAGAAATGCTATCCCATTTCCATTCTGGAATCTCTAACGGTTGCATCAACCCTGCAGGTTCCTGATGCTCCACTTTAGACTTCTGACAAGTCAAACAAGCATAAACAAACTGAGCCACCTCTCTCTTCATGCCCGACCACCAAAATAGTTTCTTTAAATCTTGATACATTTGGGTCGCTCTGGGATGAATACTCAAATTTCTTCTATGACTTTCTTCCAAGATCATTCTCTTCAAATCCACATCATCGGGAATACAAATCCTATCCCGGAACCTCAATACACCCTGAGCATCCAACTTGAAATCTTCATTTTCAGTTTGTCCAATACCAACCAACAAATTAACAAGTTTCACATCAAGCTTCTGAGCTTCTCTAACACTATCAAGGAAATCGTTATTGATCTTTAACATTCCCAAGATAACACTCTTCGGCGTCACTTCTACTACAAGACTCATATCTCTAAATTGCTCAATCAATTCCAACTCTTTCACCATCAAAAGTGACATATGCAAAGTCTTTCGACTTAAAGCATCGACCACCACATTAGCTTTACCAGGATGGTAATTCAATCCAAAATCATAATCTTTCAACAATTCAAGCCATCTTCTTTGTCTCATATTAAGCTCTTTCTGTTCGAACAAGTACTTCAAACTTTTATGGTCACTAAATACTTCAAATCTAGAACCATAAAGATAATGCCTCCAAATCTTAAGCACAAAAACAACCGCTGCAAGCTTCCAAATCGTGCGTAGGATAATTCTTCTCATGAATCTTAAATTGCCTATAAGCATAAGCAACCACTTTGCCATTTTTCATAAGTACACCACCTAAACCCATCTTATAAGCATCACAATAAACAACAAACGATTCTTCAGGATTAGGTAGAATCAAGATCAGAGTCGTTGTCAACCTTTTCTTCAATTCAACAAAACTTTCTTCACACTTGACATCCCACACAAATGCAGCTCCTTTACAAGTCAACCTTGTCAAAGGGAGCGCCAACTTAGAAAAACCTTCAATGAACCTTCTATAGTAACCAGCCAATCCTAAGAAACTTCTAATCTCAGCAACTGACTTAGGAGTTTCCCATCTCAACACATCATTAACTTTAGAAGGATCAACTGCAATGCCATCACCAAAAATGACATGCCCCAAAAAGCTCACTTCACTTAACCAGAACTCGCACTTTGACAACCTAGCATAAAGCTTCTTCTCTTTCAGAACTTCCAACACGATGCACAAATGTTCTACGTGCTCTTCTTCCGATTTAGAATAAACCAGAATATCATCAATGAAAATAACCACGAAACAATCCAAGTAAGGATGGAAAATACGATTCATGTACTCCATGAATACACCCGGTGCATTAGTGACACCGAAAGGCATCACCGAATATTCGTAATGTCCATACCTCGTCCTGAAAGCAATTTTCTGAACATCTTCTTCTTTCACCCTTATTTGATGGTAACCCGATCTCAAATCAATCTTACTAAAAATGTGAGCGCCAACCAACCGGTCCATTAAATCATTAATTCTAGGAAGTGGATACCTATTGTTGTACCCCATAATTTTCCCTCTCATTTATCAAGACTTTTCTCACAAGACTTCTTTGACTCAAGACAAGATTAGGGTTTGGTCAGCTCAAGACATCTCATCTTGCACTGATAACCCAAAATTAGGGTTTGAGTTTGCACAAGGATTTTATGACCACCAATGCTTCATGTGACTTTCATACATCATTTTGGACCCCTGAGATTGCTCATGATAAGTTTCGAGCCTTGGATTACACTTTTGCTCAGTCAATTGGACAGTTGACCTAAAAATCAGTTGTATTGGGGAAAAAGTCAACCATGGCCAATTTACAGTCAAAATTCATAATTTTTGATCCACATCAATATTTTAGACTCATATGTACCATTTGATCAAGTTTGGATTACAACTCCTCAAGAAATTTGGTCAAATCATCAAAAGGGAAAAATGGTCAAAATTAGGGTTTTGACTGAGAAAGGGAAATTTCTGATTTTTAAACTAGACAATGACCAATTGAGTTCAAGCATGATTTCAAGGATTTAATGGAATCATCTTGACTTAATTACATGGTTCAAAACATCTCAAGTTCATTAGATTGACAGATGAAATTTGCAGTCAACTGATCAAAAGTCAAACTGTACACTGAAAAGTCAAACTTTGACTTTTTGGTCAAAATCAAGTACCAAGAGTCATAATTCATCAAGACATGTCAAAATGTGAAACTTTTTCACCAAGAAAACCAAATTTTAAAATTAGGGTTTTGAATTTGAAAATTTTCAAAACTTCGAATTTTTCTAAGTATAAAAATTTTCTTATTTTTTCTCAACCTTACACCACTTTTACACCATGATTCCTGATGATTCAAGGAAACTTCCCAACATGAAAGTTATAGATCTCCATGAAATATACAACTTTTATTCACAAAATTTTCCCTAAAGATGCTTGGATCTCAAGTTATGAATTTGTGAATACATGGTCACGAACTTCTTAACTTAGTGAAATTTTGCCCTAATTTAGGTAGGTTTTGGACCCAACTTCATGGAAATGTTTCACCTAGTTCCAAGAGGTATCTCAAAATTCATTTCAAATATGGATTATAGAGCACA
Source organism: Vicia faba (assembly GCA_948472305.1). Taxonomy (NCBI): domain Eukaryota; kingdom Viridiplantae; phylum Streptophyta; class Magnoliopsida; order Fabales; family Fabaceae; genus Vicia; species Vicia faba. The sequence goes on from OX451736.1 coordinate 937,135,064, forward strand.
TTTCAAGCTTTCCAAAATGTCTAAGAACTCTCGAAGATCATTTTTGAGTAGAGAGAATCGAAGAGAGGAAGTTGGTATTTTCTCACTTTTTGTTCAAGCCATTTTCATAAAGGACCAAGTTGCAAACCAATCCTATGCTGGCTATTTCATGCTTTACAGGTCCTAAACTTGATACACACTCCTTAATTAAATGCTTACTCAGTTGAAAAAGCCTCTATCCGTGCTTTTGAACCTTTATCCAATTGATAAATCCACTTATGGCAAAAAGGTTCCATTGCCATTTTCATAAAGAGCAACTTTTGCAAACTTTGTGATCTTGGGCATTGGACCTGTCCCCTTGATACATGCAAGTACCACAGACCAAAGGCAACTAGTAGGTAAGAAATACCAACCCTAAGAAAGCTGGTACAAGCATGTGAGTTTTATCTTATCAACTTGCTTCAAGTACAAGAAAAGTGGCAAAAAGGCTAGGGCTTGTACAACTGATAGAGAGCTGACTTAAAACCATTTCTATACTAATATGCAAAGAATATACAACACATAAAACACCAAGCAAAGTCCTGAAACACTTAGAGCAAGCAAAGCACCAAAAAATGTCCAAAACATACAATTTTTGCACAAACATGTCCAGCATCCATTTGGCTCGTGCATTTTGTGTTTAGATCACTCAAACATATTACATACTTGATACCTAGTCAATCCAAACCATCATCCCTGTTCTGTAACCTTTGTTTCACCATTTGCCATTGTTAACTTTGAAGCTTGCAGTTGGACTTGGTCAGGGAGTTCTAGCCACTTTCAGAGCAAGGTAGGGGTTGGAATAGATTCAGGGAAGCTCAAGGAAGCTCAAGCAATCATCAGGCCTCCATCAAAGTCCCTGCATTTCCATACACGATTCCAGCTGAAGGAGGTAATTTTTCAAACTCTATCTCCTTGTACAGGCAACCTCAGGCCACGATCTGTGAATAAAATATGTAGTTCTCATCATAACGAAGTTGTACATATCATTATCTTGCATTTATATTACTTGTGCTAAGAGAATTTGGAGTTTGAAATCTCTGAAAATTTTAGGTTATGATTTAGGGATTTCAAAATTCTTTTTGATCTTTGATAGTTAGATTACATAATTTATATGGTTGGAGTCGTGAGTTCAAATGCTACATTTTTCATGTTATAAGTTTTCATTTTTATGCAAGCATGAGAAAGTTACAGGTTGAATCGGCCATGGCGTGAGGAAGGAGAAGGCAGGACTGGGACGAAGCTGTATTGGGCTTTTTGGCTTCCTGGGCTTTTTGTTTTGCTAGCACTACCACTGATTTGCTATCTCACCCCCTGCTAACTCTTTCATATTTTATTTTTTCATTTTTTATATTTAATACTTTTAATTATTTTCTTTACTGATAAAAAATCCTAAAAAATAATTTAATTATTTTTACACTTTTATTTTATTTTATTTATTAATTCTCACATAAAAAATATAGTTTATTTTGATAGGATATAATTTATTTTCTTGATAAACTTATAAATATAATTAAATATACTTAATATTTTTATTTTATATTTCATACTTACAAATACCTATTTTTTGCATATATTTAATTTCTAATATTTATATACAATATTATTTATTATTTCATACAAGAAAATATACAAAAATAATAATATAGAAACTTTATTTTCTCATAAATAAAATTAGGGTTAAACCCCTTTCAAAAAATTAAATCTTTTTCTTTATATTTTTATGTTTAAATTAAATATTCTTTTACATAAAAATAAGAAATCAAAATCTCTTTACATGTACATTACATTTCATTACATTTTAAATATTGTATTATATTTATTTTAATTTGCACAAATTCGATTTGGTTGTAATAATGTATTTAGTTTTATATTTGTGCAAATCCCCATTCAAACTTGTATTCCCCCCTCCCATTAAATTGTTGTAATAGCTTAGTATATTTACATTACGCAATTTATTGCTTTCATATGTCATGATTAGTAATTAGGGTTTGTATGACAAGAACGAAACAAAACAAATAGAAAACCCTAAATGCAAAATCATAAAGCATGAAAATGATATACTTTGCACACAAGCACCCTTAGGGTTTCTCCCACTTGGTTGCCTAAAGTAAAATGGTCATGTTACGCATGTGAAGTATCTTGGCAAAACAAAATAAATATAAGATCATAGCCCCTCGATGACGCTATTCAAAAGTTGCCTTATAAAATGATCTTGGTCCCTCAAGAATTCTAAGATACTTTGCAAACATTGCTAATCATGGTTATACGATGACCCATGCCCGTCCCATTTACATCCAAAGATAGGGTTGCTTACCAAATCAATGGTAAGTCAACAATGTCAAAGGAATAAAAAATGCATAAGAAAGATATTTGAGTAGGTAGATAGCTTCTAGTTACTTGCTCCATTTCAAATAACAATCCTTGCTATTTTCAAAGCAAACACACACATTTCAAAAACACCTTACAAATATTGAAAACATTTTCAAAATACAAACATCTTTGTATACATTCTTATAAACGAGAATCATTACAAAGATTGCCTAAACGAATGGCCTCTTTTACAAAATACTTTCAAAACCACATCAAATACCATTTCAAACAAACCAAAGTAAGTGATCTAAGCAAGTAACTAAGAGCCTATGGAAAACCATGGATGAAAAGGGTGCTAGCACCTTCCCTTTTCATAATCTACCCCCCTGAACTCAAGAAAACATCTCAAAGGTCTTTCCTGTGCTTTTTCACCTTTCCTTTTGGATAAAAGAAAAGTCGGTGGCGACTCTTGCTAACCGCGACATTTGCGATAAAACGCAAAACCTCAAGTCAGTTATCCCACCGTATCACACATATTCTTGATAGTCACTTTATTCAACTGACGATAATTAATACAAAGTCTCATGATACCGTCTTTCTTCTTCACCAATAACACAGGAGCTCCCCACGACGACACACTAGGCCTAACAAACTTCTTCTCGAGCAAATCTTCTAATTGTCTCTTCAATTATGCTAACTCAGATGCGGACATCCTGTATAGTGCCATAGAGATAGGTTTGGTACCAGGGACAAGATCCACAGAAAATTCAACTTTTGTTTTTGGAGGTGCACTAGGAATCTCATCAGGGAATACTTCGGGAAAGTCGCACACCACCGAAAAGTTTGCTATCACAGCTTGACTCTCCACAGAAAGAGTCGCCATCAACAAGAAAACCAACACCTCATCCTTCATGAACTCATTCAACTGCTTCGTCGACACCAACATAGATTGTTCTTATTCTACTAAGGAAGAAAACCTCACAGTGTTGTCATAGCAAATGATATGGACATAATTAGCTTTTAACTAGTCCATACCTAAAACCACGTCCAACCCGAAAAGTGGTAAACAAACAAGATCCACCACACGGTCTCTATCAAAGATTGATAAAGGGCAACTTGCACACACAAAAGAAGTAGTAATCGTTCCCTTAGCCGGAACTTCTACCACCATATCTCTATCCAGAGACGGCAAAGTGAGACACAATCTCTTTACACAATCAACAACTGTGATACGGTGGGAGAACTGACTTGAGGTTTCGCATTTGTGTTCGCATTTGTTCCGTTTAGCAAGAGTCGCCACCGACTTTTTATTTTATCCAAAGGAAAGGTCAAAAATCACAGGAAAGACCTTTGAGATGTTTTCTTGGGTTCGGGGGGTAGATTATGAAAAGGGAAGGTGCTAGCACCCTTTTCATCCATGGTTTTCCATGGGCTCTTAGTTACTTGTTTTAGATCACTTGCCTTTGCTTTTCAATTGTTTGAAATGGTGCTTCGTGTGTGGTTTTTGAAAATGCTTTAAAAAAGAGGCCTTGTCTAGGCAACCTTTGTAATGATTCTTGTTTGAATATATACAAAGGTGTGTGTATTTTTGAAAAGATATTTCGATGTTTTGAAAGTTGTTTTGAAGTTGTGTTGTGAAGTGTGTTTGAAAATGGCAAGGATATTTTGCAAGATTTTTTATCAAGTAACTAAGAGTTGTCTACCCTATTTTACTCAAAGATATTTCTTATATTTTTAACCCTTTTAACATTGTTGTTTCACCATTGTATTTGGTGAACAACCTTGTGTTAGGATGTTTGAACGGGACAGGCGCGGGTCATCGTATACAATCATTGAAAGCAACTTTTGAGACGCTATAGCAATTTTGTAAGGGACGAAATCGTTTTATCGAAGGCAACATCGAGGGTCATCGAGGGACTACGATCTTTGTTTATCGAAGGGACATTTGCTAGAGTGTCTCATACTCGAGGGACATGATTGCATTTTCCGAGGCAACAAGCGAGGTTACCCTAGAGGTGCAAGTGTGCATTGTGTTTGTCATTTTCATGCATTTGTTTTGTATTAGGTCATCTAGCGATTGATTTTAGACTTTCACATACAAACCCTAATCTCTAATCATGGCATAATTAAAAAGCATAAAGTGCGAGAATTAAATTCTAAGCTATTACAAAAGAGTATCCGGGGATGGGGGTACAATCATTTACAAATGGGGATGAGTCTCTCGAGAATAATAATGTCCCAAATATTATGGGTTACAACCAAATCCAATCGACGCAATTCAAATATTAACAAATTATAACAAAACATAAAAATAAAGAGAATCAAAAGTATTATGAGATGCATGTGTTTATTTACAAATAAAATTTAACCTAATAAAGATTTAAGTATGATTATTATTTTGTTTTATTAATTATGAAAAGAAAAGTTTTAAAGAAAGAAAAATTATTTAAATTAAAGTTTCTATTATTTACACATTTTTAGTAGTATAACAAATATTAATTAATAAAGAAAATTAAAACTATGTATATATGAAAATTAAAATAGTTAATCAAAATAAGATTTTAATAAATTGTTTGGTTTTCTTTTTTTATTATTAACAAAACAAATTATTTTAGAATGAAGATAATTAAAAAGAAAAGTATTGGTTTAAAGAAAAGAAAATTAATATTGGTAAAAAAAGTATTAGCTTTAAAAAAGGAAAATGGGCTTAGGATTTAATTGGGGGTTCATGGGCCCAAATGAGAAAAAAAAAGAAACAAAAAGCAGAAATGGATGAAATGGGGGGGTACACGCAGAAGAAAGCTATGGGCTTATGGTTTTGTTTGGGGCGAAGGCCCAATTGTGAACTTGAAAAAATTTTAGGGTTAATGTTTGGTGTGCTCAGAATTAGGGTTTGCAATCTTTTGCTTCAACGGCGCCGCTCCTCTCATCTCTTCTTCTTCTCTGTTTCTCTTAGTCACGATGCCCACTGATTCTCTTAAGCCTTTAAGTCACCGGAGCGCCGCCCTATCTCACTCCCTTCCTTCTCATAGTGACTCACGCTTTTTTTGAATGAACGGTACGAATTGTTATCCTTTGTTTTAGGGTTTCACAGTTATGTTTTCGTTTTGCTTGATTATTACATGCATGTTTTAATCCATGGTTTTTTTGATGTTTACATGTAGTAAGGATTTGAGGGACGTACCTTGAGCGTTTTGTTCTGTAAAATGGAAGGAGAAGGACGTGAGACTGGCCGGTGGCGCTCCCAGGAGGCTAGGAGGAGGAAGAACGTGATGATAGTGCTTTGGCTTCTGGTATCTTTGTCTTTTCTTTCTTTTTGAATTTTATGATGAATCTTGATTCTGAGATCTTGCTATTGTTGTTCGCTTCGTTGATATTGTTGATGATGAAGGTGTTTCTGAAACTCTATGTTATTTTGCTTCTAAAAACTCTTCCTCTTTCTTCTTGGCCCTGATTGTTTTAATGATGATCTTTAGCTTCTAAAAACTGTGTGTTTCTGACTTTTGTTGACGGACACAAACTGAAACTTAGCTTTGCTTGATTTTCGTTGATGATGAATGTACTTCTGGCCCTTGTTGGATTTGCTTCTGAAATTCTTCCTTCCTCTTTGTATGTTAATGATAAAAGAATTTCTGAAACTAAGTTGGTTTTGCTTTTGAAAACTCTTCCTTTCTCTTTGTATGTTAATGATGAAAGAATTTCTGAAACTACTGGTTGCTTGTTCTTTGTTGGTTTGAAACTTGTTGGTGATAGTTTTGGTTGGGTTTTTGAGCAAGTTTCAATTTTGGCTTGCCTTTGAGTTCGGATTTTGCAGTTTTAGATGCAGGCTTAAGTTTTTTCTGGTTTCTAATGCAGTTTGAGATGGTTTGGCCTTTGTTCTATTTGTGTTTGTTGAACAGACAGGTTTGGGCTAGCAGATTTGGCAAGCTTGATGTTTCTTGTGTATCTTGCAGGCTTGTTTTGGTTTTGAGATGCAGGCTGTTGAGTTTGGCTTGTGTGTTTGTAGTTTTGACAGGTTTGTTGTTGTTTTTGGACAGGCAGTTTGAATTGCAGGTTTGAGTTTTTTCTGGTTTGTAATGCAGTTTGAGATGGTTTGTCCTTTGTGCTGGCCTGACAACAGGTTTTGGCTCGAGCAAGCTTGGCTTATGGATTGGCTGAGTTTTTTAGTTTGGACAGGTTTTAGTTTGATATCTTGTGCAGGTTTGGCAAAAACAAGTTTTTTAGTTTGCAGCTTGCTCAATATTTCTCTCCCTTGGACTGTTATACAGTCTCTTCTCTTTATATCCATTTGTTGTTTTCTTTACTGTCTTTAACAGCCTTCCTTAGCCAAACTGCAAAACTTCTCACTTCAGGTCCTCTCTTTTCTCTCTCTCTCTCTCATAAGCATTTTTGCTTATTATATTTTAATTTCTGAAAAGTTGGTTGTCTAGAAAATGATGAAAGCCTTTTGACAAGTGAATTACCTCTTGTTGTCTTGCTTTTGCCTGCTGTATTTCTGTTTCCATGTTGCATTACCATATTTATCCAATTTATCTTGTAACTTGGTTTTGGGCAATTTGTTCTGTAGCTGAATATGGGACTTTGCTTGCTGATGTATTATGCATTTGTTTGACTTATACCTTGGAAGTTTTGGCGCCTGTTTGTCCCTTTGAATTTGTGACTCAGTTTGGTTTGGTTGTCATGTTTGGTTTGCTTGGTTAGACAGTTTGTAACTCAGCATGCTTGCATTTTTCAATTTGTATTTTAATTTTCTCTTTGTGAACCAAAAAGAGAAATCTTCTTGTGATTTGCAGAGAGAAAAATAAAGTGTGACAAAAATAAGTAATATGATTCCAGACGGCCAATTTTAATGATGATTTCTTTTCTTCTGCTTGAAAATTCTTTTCAATTAATTGTGCTAATTTCTTTCCTTTCTTCTTTTTCAGGTGAATGCATCTTGGGCAATAGCGGAATCAGTAGAAGCCAAAGATTTTAGGAGATTAGGCTTAGATTTATTTTTTTCATTTATTGTAAACAAATATTATTGTAAATACTGTAAGTTGTAAATTTACAATATTCAGATAAATTTTGTAACAACATTTGAAACGAATAAATAAAAAAAGTCTTTGTCAAATATCTTCCAATCTTTCCTTGCATTGTTTATTTAATTATTTAAGACTCTCAAATCAAAATAATTGGAACTGTATCCCAATAATTTTAATTCAGATAAAATAAATAATCAACAAACTTTGCAGTCTCGTAACCTTGTAATACGCGTGGTATTCCAATTAACATATGCGTTGTACAGTTAAACAAACAAGCATTCCATAAACCTTTTACTCCACTAATCAAGCAAATGCCTTAATGTTCCAAACAAAAGTCTCAGCTCTTATCCCAGATAATTAGGTTTTGAGAAACAACCAGTAATCTTGAACAAGCGTGAAAACAATGTAACAGTTAATTAAATTTCTGAGGATTCAGTTTCTTCTGAGAAATGCGAGCGAAAACCCTAATTCCGGATTTGCCAAAGAAATATCTGTCTGATCGATTCTTGAGCCAATCTTCAAAAAATCAGAGAAAACCCTAATTCTGGATTGACTGATAAAGAAAAGTTTGTTTGATCGATTCTTAAGCCAATCTCAAAAATCAGAGAAAACCCTGGGGTTGTGATTTCTTGTGAAAAAGGGAGGGCAAATTTTGGGGTATAACAACATCAATAAAACAGTGAGTAGCACAAGTATCAATAATAGTAATAAGAGGAAAGCTATTAATGAAACTAGTACCTCGAACAAGACCATCCTCGTTTGCCGTCAGAGCACCCAACAAAGCAAACACCTTTCCTGCTCCTTGAGTCCTCTTAGGCTTCTTACACTGAGCACTAATGTGACCTCCCTCGCCACAATTAAAATAGACCACATCCTTATGTCTACAATCGCGAGTCATATGACCCACTTCTCCAAATCAGAAACATCTCACCTCATTCTCCTTAGATCTAACATCGCTTCGATAAACATTAATTTTGTGGCCAGGTTTCCCACACTTGTAACAAACAATACTAGCAGGAGCATCTCGCCCACTAGTTCTTCGCCCTTGGAACGCTTTCTGTTTCCCTTTACCAGCTGGAGCATCATACGGTTTTCCATGGCTTTGCTGACCTTTATTTCTCTTATCAGACATAATCTTATAATGAGCATTACTGTCCTCCTCAAAGATCCTACAACTATCAATCAAATCCGAAAAGACATGGATTTTCTGATAACCAACAGCTTTCTTAATCTCAGGACGCAAACCATTTTCAAACTTGATGCATTTAGAGAACTTGCCATTCGGCCCATCATAATGCGGATAGAACTTGGCCAACATAGTGAACCTTTCCGCATAATCAGTGATAGACATGCTTCCTTGATTTAATTTAAGGAACTCTATCTCCTTCTTTCCCCGAACATCTTCCGGGTAATACTTCCTTATGAATTCCCTTCGGAAAACTTCCCATGTCACTTCCTCACCAGCAACCTCAAGCCTCTGACGGGTTTCAACTCACTAGTCATCCGCTTCAGCACTTAGTTTATGAGTACCATAACTGATCCTTTTCACAGGAGTGCAATCCATCACGCGGAAGATTCTTTCAATCTCCTTCAGCCACGCCAAAGCACCTTCGGGATCATACTTTCCTTGGAAAGTAGGAGGATTCTCTCTTTGGAAGGTTGCCAAACTACGAGACCCAGCGTTCTCGTCAGCATTCGGCAGGTTTTGGAAAGCCTGAGCCATTGCCTGCATAGTAGCAGCAAGAGCCTCATCATTCCTACCAGTGCTCATTCCAGCCATAACAACTTCTGCTCAAAACAAAACAAGGATTAGAATCAACAAATAACAATACTTGATTGATGGACGACAACAAACTCAACAACTTGGCCGGACAGACCGACCTGCTCTATACCACTAATGTAACACCCCAATTCTACCCCTCGTAATTAATAATAAAACCAGAGTTTCAAAATTTCATCCAAACATAAATTGAGGTATCACATATTCGTGTTTTTCATCACTTTGCATTATAATGCACATCACAAAATCAAAAGTCGGATATACCGATTCATAACATAAATCATCATATAAACATATGACTAATCACAACATCGCGGATGTGTTCACAGAATGTACGTATCATCATGTTATCATCAATACATAAAGTCATAAGATAGTATACATAAACTATCCTATCAAAATAATAACGCCGCCTAAATCCCGAGTGTTACTACTATCAGAGCAGAGCGACTCAAAATAAAGAGACCCGAGCTAATCCTCATCATCCTCGTGGATCACCTGCACATTACCAATAATAAGGCAACGGCGAAACAAGTAAACGGTGAGATACTCCAAAACATATAATTAAAGGCATGATAAAATATATAAATAGTTTTGGAATCATAAATGATATAGGATTTATAAGAGTATGTCAGCACATATCCAAATCTCACACTTTAAATCATCATTTAGTGTATAAAATCAACACTTTAATTTCGTCACGTAATCATCATAATCATACCAAAACAAGACATAAACTTTATCGCCATAAACTCATATCGTCGCTTTACCGTCATGTTATATTCATCGCTTACTCATCATGAAATTATCGCATCATATTCATTTTATGTTCAACATAAAAATCATCACAAAACAAAGTATCATGCATCATCGCAATTCATCATAAGCCATGAAATAAAACTCAACGCCAAAAGACTCAAAAATAAACATAACCGACTCCATGAGACACGACTATGTTATGCATGTGGTACCCGTCGCTTTGTTCATAATTAGGGACATTCGGCATAAAAGCCCATTGTGATACGGTGGGAGAACTGACTTGAGGTTTTGCGTTTGTATTCGCACTTGTTCGGTTTAGCAAGAGTCGCCACCGACTTTTTATTTTATCCTAAAGGAAAGGTTAAAAAGCACAGGAAAAACCTTTGAGATGTTTTCGTGGGTTCGGGGGGTAGATTATGAAAAGGGAAGGTGCTAGCACCCTTTTCATCCATGGTTATCCATGGGCTCTTAGTTACTTGTTTTAGATCACTTGCCTTGATTTTCAATTGTGTGAAATGGTGCTTTGTGTGTGTGGTTTTGAAAATGTTTTGAAAAAGATGCCTTGTCTAGGCAACCGTTGTAACAATTCTTTACTCGAATGTTTTACAAAGGTGTTTGTCTTTTTGAAAAGATGTTTCAATGTTTTTGAAAGTTGTTTTGAAAGTTGTGTTGTGGAGTGTGTTTCTAAAGTAGGCAAGTGTGTTTTGCAAGTTTGATCAAGTAACTAAGAGTTGTCTACCCCTAAATTTACTCAAAGATCTTTCCTTATGTTTTTAACCCTTTTAACAGTGTTGTTTCACCATTGTATTTGGTGAACAACCTTGTGTTAGGATGTTAACGGGACGGGCGCAGGTCAACGTTTAGACCATGAATGCAATAGTGTCGAGTGTCTTTGGCAATTTTCTTGAGGGACTATGATCATTTTGTTTAGGAAACTTCGAAAGCGTCATCGAGGGACTATGATCATTTTGTTTGTTTTTGTTTTGCCAAAGTACTTGACATGTAAACATGGCCCATTTTTGAAGGCAACAAGCGGGATTGCCCTAGGGGTGCAAGTGTGAATTGTGTATTGATTTTCATGCATTTGTCTTTGTATTAGGTTATCTAGCGGTTGATTTTGAATCTTCGCATACAATCCCTAATTACTATACAGTATATAGAAAGCGATAAATTGCGGGAATTTAAAGTCTAAGCTATTACAAATAAGTATCCGGGGATGGGGGTACAAATGTTTACAAATGGGGATGAGTCTTATCATGATAGTAGTGTCCAAATAATATTTACAACCAAATCGAATCATTGTATTCTCAATGTAAAAATATAGTAAGGTATAAGAGTAAAAAGAATCAAAAGCAAAATACGATGCACATGATTATTTACAAGTGATATAAATGTTAACCTAATGTATTTGTTAAGTATTTTATTATCTTTTTGTATTTTTGTTAATTATATAAACAAAAAGTTTTAAAGAAAAGAAAAGAAAAAGTGTTTAAGTTAAAGAAAATTAATGTTTATGTACTTTAGTTTATATATACAAAGTTTAGTTAAGCAAAAGAAGTTTTAAAGAGAAAATTGTTTAAACTTAAATAAATCTAATATTTATACATTTCAAGTGTGATAAAAAGTATTAGTAAATCTTTTTACAAAAAAAAGAAGTTAATGTATCATTTTTTATTTAACAAAGATATTAGTTTAAGTTATATAAAAAAGTAAAGTGATAGAAATAAAATGGTATTAGTTTGAAAAAAGGGGTAAAAGATTAAATGGGCTTGGTGTTATGTTGTTTGGCCCAAACAAAAGAGCAAACAAAGTCAAAGAAGAGGGTGTGCGCCAGTTTCATGGGCTTAAGGGTTTTGATGGGGCAGGCCCATACGCTTGTGACAATGTTTAGGGTTTGTTTTGTTCCGTTTCAGAAAAAGGGTTTGTGTTGAACGAACGGCGCTCTCTTCCCCATCTTCTTCTTCGGCTTTCTTGTTCTCAAGCAAAGGCCATTGATGCTCCTCCAACCGCCTCAGGCCACCAGGCGCCATCTCCGCTTCCTCCTCCTCATGGTTGAGCAAGGCAGTGACGGAAAGAAAAAAAGGTAACGAATAATTTCTAAGCTCTTAGGGTTTTCAGGTTTTCTCTTGCATGTTTTACTTTTGACACGTTTTGATCTTCTGTTATTTATGTTTGTGTGAGATATTAAAGAAAAGGGAGGAGTTACTACCTTTAGGGTTCGTTGCTGGAGAGGAGGAGAAGTGGACAGGAGGCGTCTCCGGTGGCCAAGGCGAAGGAGTATGTGATGCTGGCTTCGTTCTGGTAAACTTGTATCTTTCTTCTTTTTGATGTTTTAGGATGACACTATAGTCTGAAAACAATGCTTCTGTAACGTTTTGCTTCCAAGTTGCTTTTCCTCTCTCTTTCGCTTAACTGAATGCTTGCCTCTGTGGTTTGCTTCTGATTGCTTGCTTCAGACTGCTTGCTTCTGATTGCTTGCTTTAGAGTTTGACGATGTTGTTGTTGCCTTATTCTGAGATGCCTATTGTTGTGCTTCTGAGTTGCTGATATGCTAACCCTATGATGAATTTGATTCTGAGGGTGTTATTTGATGCTGATTTTTGATGTTTGGACTTTGAACAAAGGTTTGTTAGGGTTAGTGATGTTTTGACAGGTTTTTTAGGCTTTTTGATTTGAAGGCTTGCTTCAGTTTGTAAGCTTGTTTGCTTTTGAGAGGCTTTTGATGCAGGATGCTTGGAAGCAGGCTTGTGTTTTGACAGGCTTTGGTATTATGCAGGCTGTATGTTTTAAAGCAGTTTTGAGGCCACTTCTGGTTTTTGTATATTAGTACAGGCTTGTTTGAACAAAGATTTGTTTGTGAGTTTTGAAGGTTTTGGTATTATGCAGGCAAGTTTACTGATACTGGTTTTTAGGCAGGTTGATACAGTTTTAAGCTTAGCAGGTTTGAGAGCTTGTTTTGAAGTTACAGGCTTGAGAGCTTGTGTTATATTTTTCTTTATGTTTTTCTGCCCTCCTCTGACAATGTTTTGATTTTGTTATTTTTATCTCTAAGCCTGCCTGGAAAACTGTAAGCCTGCTACTTTTCCCTCTCTTTCTCTCTCCATAGAAAGCACATCTTTTCTTAGAATACCTCTTTTTTTTCTGAAGAGATTTTGGCCTGGAAAATGATGAATAAAAATGTACTCTTCACAAGCTTGCTTGCATTTGTCTTTCCTCTGCATATCTTCTTACCTCCAGATTTTATGCCTTGCTTTTGTGTACTTGTTGACCGCTTTTGACAGTTACAGCTTAGTTGACATTTTGACAATGCAATTTGGTTTTGGAATTTCAGTTTGGTTTGCCTTTTCAGTTTGCAATTTGGTTTGAAATTATGCAGCTTGTTTGGCATTTCAGTTTGCACTTTGCAATTTAAATTTATGCAGCTTTGTGCATTTCAATTTGCACTTTGCAATTTAAATTTATGCAGCTTTGTGCATTTTGTAAAATAATTCATATGCTTGCAAACATTTTACTTCCCTCTTTGTGAACCAAGAAGAGACATCTTCTTGTGATTTGCAGAGAGGACGAACAAACTGATTCCGGCCAAAACCTTTAATGATGAGTTTTTATTTATCTGTTTGAGAATGCCCTTTTAATTTTAACTGTATTGACTTCTTCCTTTTTGTCTTTGCAGGTAAATATCAATTGAGCAAAGGATGCAACAGTAGAAGATGAAGACTTCAAGAAAATTAGGATATAGCTTTATTTTATTTTAATCATTTGTAATAAATATTATTATAAATACTTGTAAATAAAATTACTGTATTTAAATAACACTTGTACCAATAATTAAAAATAAATAAAAGTCCTTTTGTCATATAATTCTCTAATTCACTGTTTATTTATTTATTTAAATCTCTTAAATTAAAACGACTGGAAATGCATTCCAATTATTTTAGCTTAGATAAAATAAATAATTAATAAACACTGTAGTCTTGTAACTTCGCATTAACCAATAATAAACCCGGTGTTCCAATTAACCATAAGCATTGCACAGTTAATCAAACAAACGTCCATATGCCTTTCCTTTTACTGATTAAACCAAACACTGCAAATTCTCAATCAGAAGCCTCAACCCATATCCCAGATGTTTAGACTTTGAAAAACAAACTGAAACCTCGAACAGGCGTCAAAGCATTGTGACAGCCAATTAAGACACTGTGGATTCAAATTCTTCTGAAAATGCGCGTGCAAACCCTAATTCTTGATTTATTGTCAAAGAAGAGTCTGTTTGATCAAACCCTGAGCCAAACCCAACCAAACCCTAGCAATCTGCTTGAAATGATTCAAAAGTTAATGGAAACCCTAATTTTGTTTGACTGATAAGAAAAGTCTGTTTGACCGATTCTCAAGCCAATCTGAAAAATCAGAAAAAGCCCGAAGCTGTGATTTCTTGTGGAAAAGAGAGGGCAAATTTTGGGGTACAACAGTTGCCCCTGTTCAATCTTCTTAAACCTGAAGAGTTAGATTGGCAAGTTTGCCTTTCGCGACTTGAAGGTAAAAGGAGATTGGACACTAGAGTGCCCAAAAAAACTTTGCACTCGTCAAAACGTAGCTGGGGGAATGGCCTTAAAGATGCCATTTGGAGATGGGCTTGTAGATGCCATCTGGAATGTGTGACAGAATCTTGTCGGGGGATGGGCTTAGAGATGCCATCTGGAAATTGTTGGTAGGAGGATGGGCTTATAGATGCCATCTGAAGGTGATTGTATCTGTTTTTTGAATGAGTGACAGAATTACATCCGAATCTGGATCGTATCTGGACTGTATTCGAATGAATCTAGAATAAGTATCAGAATGTCGCCATGTCTGGGTCACATCTGAACTATCTCTGGAAGGAATCTGGAATAAGTATCAGAATGTCGCCATGTCTGGGTCACATCTGAACTGTCTCTGGAAGGAACCTGGAATAAGTATCAGAATGTCGCCATGTCTGGGTCACATCTGAATTGTCTCTGGAAGGAATCTGGAATAAGTATCAGAATGTCGCCATATCTGGGTCACATCTGAATTGTCTCTGGAAGGAATCTGGAATAAGTATCAGAATGTCTCCATGTCTGGGTCACATCTGAACTATCTCTAGAAGGAATCTCGGAAGATGATGATCTTTGTCTGTTGATTGATCTTTCCTGAAAAGGTAAAGAGTTAGTTGTATGCAATGTCATGATGTAATGAATTGTACTTCATCAATGTTTATGATATGAATGGATGCGCATGTAAGCTGAGTAGCTATCTTGCTGAGGATAGATGAATCCTGGATAGCTGGTGTTGTACCCCAATATTTGCCCTCCCATATTCTTCAAGAAAATTGCCAAGTCATGCTTCAAAATTCCCCAAGGGTTGCACAGTTCAAGGGCCTCCTAACAGTCAAAATTAGGGTTTTTGTTCTGATCAAGAAAATGAAGTTTCCAAAGGTCCAATCAAGTCCCACATGCCTACAAATATGGTCAAGCATCCTCATATCAAGTTTCAAGACTTTCAGCACAAAATTGCACAGTCAAAAACCCTAATTGCACTACAGTCAACTGTAGGGGCAAAATGGTCATTTGACAGTCAAAAGTTCAAATTTTTGGTCAACATCTCATTTTGAAGCCACAAACATCATTTGATCAATGCTTGGTCATGGTTCGCAAAGCTTGGCTCAAAAATCATCAAGATGCAAAAGTTTCCTTATTTGGACAACTGAAAAAGTCAACTGTAAATTGACCAGAGCATAACTTCTACATGGCTTATCAGAAAAATTCCATCCAAAGCTCATTTTGAAGAGAAAGACATTTCCTACAACTCATCTTCATACTTCAAGTCCAAGAAATGCTCTCACAAAAAGTTATCAATTTCAACATTATAGGTCATTTTCAAAAGTCAACAAAAAGGGACTTTAAGTCAAAGGCCATAACTTGAGATTGGTAAATCAAAATGACATGGGACCAAATCCATTGGTTAGAGGACTCAAAGACCTTTCCAAAATGTCCCAGGACATGAGCAAAGCTTAAAAATTGAGCAAGTTATGCCTTGTGGAAGTTGGGAAATATTTGGATATTTTGAAAAGTCAACATTGATTCAAATGACCTAAAATTGCTAATGGGCCTCTTTTTCTTCCACAATTCATTATCCAAAGCATGTGCACGACCACTTGGCCCAAAGGGAAGTTTTTCTTCATTTTTATTTATTTATTTGGATTTTTATTATTAATAATTCATTTAAATTAATTAAAATACATGAAAAATATAAAACCTAATGTTTCAAATCTTTTTATGCATATAATATCTCCAAGATTTTGTGTAAGTCAGATTAGGAAAAATTGAAGCTAATTGGACATGATTTGGTAGCAAAAGCATGTGAAAAAGATTGCAAAATAATGGCTTGAAAATCAAATATTGCATAATCGATTCCTTGATTCTTTTGATCAGATTCTTGACCTAAATCATCCTCCTATACATACACAATCAAGACCTAATGCTCATTACCAAAAAGCTGCGCATAAACTCCATTATCAAACTCACACTTTTGGCCTAAAAATTTCAAAACTGAAAACAAGGTTAGAGGTTGATTCAAGCAAAGAGACGTATTCCATCACCTTCCTGAGGCTTTAAGGAAGGTTCCCAAATCAAAACCACAAGCTTTCATCCCCAGAAACGTGAGAACGACCTCACCCTGTACAGAAAATATTTGATACTCTTGCATCTCGATTCATACACTTTCCATAATTTTTTATGCTTGATTTGTGTTCATTGTAAGATTCTGAAGCTAACCATATAAATTAATTGTGTTTCTATGCGATATACATGATTCTACCATTGATGCAGGCTAGGTTTTCTTAAATTCCAAATTAGGGGTTTCTTGATACTGTAAAATTAGGGGACCTCAATGCCATGACCATGTTCAGCGCGCTTGGACGAAAAGAATAGCATTCTCGCGCTTAATTTATATACCCAGATGGCTTAATCGCTATTATTATAAATGGCTTGTTTTGGGGGAGTTCAAAACCCCCGCTAACCCTTTTGCATTTTCAGGAAGAAACAAAACCAGGAAGAAGATGATCCAGTGGCAATCAATGATTGGTCTATTTGAATTTTCGCGCTGGAATTCCACTAACCCATATTCTTGCTTATGTTATTTGTGTGTTATTTAATATACAAAGTGCGTTGGATGGCTCAGTGGTGAAGCGTGGCATTGGTAAACCATAGGACCTGGGTTCGATCCCAGGTCCCCACCCCCCTTTCATATTATTTTTTCTTTAATACTTGTGTGCAGTTTCAACCTTGAGGAGCACCGTATGTCCATAAAATCTATCCATCCACGTGCCCAATGGAGACGATCAGAAGGCCACGATCTGAGGAACAGGATAAGCTGCAGTCAAAGGTGCCACATGCTAGCCACGAAAGTCAATCAGGCCATGAATCTAAATGGGCTGGAAATGCTAATAAACTCTCCTACTGGGGACAGAACCCCCCATGGTTTGAATTTCCTTTCTTTTTCTTATCTTTTTTATTTCAATTATTGTCTTTATTTTAGTTAATTCTTTTAATTTAATTATTTTCACAATAATATAAAACACAAAAAAAATCAGAAAAGACCAAAATTAAATACCTTTATTTAATTAGTATTTTTTGTAAATAAATAACTTGAATTGATTAGTTTTAATTTAGGAGAAAACCTTAATATTTTCTTAATTAATTTAAAAGTGGTAGAACTAGGGTTTAATCAATTTTTTCCTTTTCCTTTTCTTTCATAATAATTAAATATTTCCTATTATTTACTTTTATAATTAAATTGCATGTAAATAATTAGGTTAAATATTAGGTTAAAATTTAATCTTTTCTTAATAAACTAAAAACAACTAGAATTAGGGTTAGCATTTTATTTTAATTAATTCTTTTTTTCATTAAAATCATAAAATACCAAAATACCAAAAAACAATTTCTTTTCTTTAATTTGATTAATTTAATAATTGTTTAATTTAATTTAATTAAAAAAAGGGGGTCCAACGCCCTCGTTTCAATTTAATTCTTATTCAATTCGCATATTTATTTCTGTTTTCTTTTAATTATCTATGTACCTCTCCCAAAGCCGTGTAATTTCATACTTTCTCGCACTTTTACTTTAATTCTTTATTTTTCTGTCAAATCGGGTTCTGGAAATTTTGGCGATGTGAACCCGCGCCTTTTGTAATAGCTTAGAACTTTACTTTTCTCGCATTTTTAACTGTTAATCAAGGCATGCAAGAATGAATGGACAAAAATAAAAACAAGCGCATAGATCACTAATAACATGACAAAATAAATGAATCTGACACACAAATCACACACCACCCCTAGGGTACGCCTCACTGTTGCCTTGCCTCGAAAGGTTATCGTCGAGTAGAGGATGTTTTAGTAAGTCCTCATGATCCGGGAACCTGGCATGAGGGTAGCTTCTAAGGTGTCTTACCTTTGCTCGGTGACCACAATGTCCCTAAACCCCGAATTGACCCGAACACCTCCAACGGTGGTGCTACCTACCTCTCAATGGTGGGATGGCACTACTTTAAAGGACATTTACACAGACGAATTCCTTAGGGTAGGTAGACGACTCTAGATACTTGCTCTAATTTCAAAACAAAAATTCAAAAATACTTTTCACACCGACACCTTTTCAAAAAGCTTTCGAAAGCATTTTTTCAAACACTCTTGAGGACTGATACAAGAGTCGAACTGAAATTTTCAAAGAAACTTTTTTTAAAACCCACAATTGAAAAGCAAGCAAACCATTTTTGAAAACACAAATGAGCAAGTATCTAAGAGCCCATGGATAACCATGGATAGAAAGGGTGCTAACACCTTCCCTTTCTATAATCTACCTCCCGAACCGAGAGCAATCTCTTTAAGGAATTTTTCTGTGCTTTTGTCCTTTCCATTTGGAGAAAATAAAAGACGGTGGCGACTCTTGCTTCCGCGACATTTCGCGAACCAGCGTTAAACAGTCAGTTCCAGATCCACCGATCACAGAACTGACGACTCTGCTGGGGAGTAAACTTAAAGTGAGATGTACCTTAGGGTTAGTTCATAACTGTGTTTTCAATTGTTTTCTTTGCTTGCTTTAAATTTGTGGGTTGCATGGGAGTTCTATAGATCCTAACCCGGATCTGGGGATACCCTGTTAGGTAGCATAAGCTGTGAGGGACCTGTCTGGCGTATACCGACATGGGTGAAGCAGTGGCTACGTTGGTGTGGCGCCTTGGTCTGTACCGATATCCCTCGTGTTGAAACGGGGAGAATATGGGTCTTCCAAGGAGTCATTAAGCACCAACAGACCTTAGAACCTTAAATGACCCAACTGGGCCATTAGAACAGTAGCAGTATGCTACGCCCATTGAGGCTAAACTCTCGTGATGGTTCTGGCTGCAAGAAAAGATTGTGATGCTGGAGTTATAACCGATTGAGGGTAGTCAATGATATTGGGATCCTCTAAGAACCCGGTTACTTTGATAGGACAGGTATGAACCAACAAACTGAAAGAGGGTAATACCTAGACCTCATGCTGGCCTAAACTCTAAGGGTTTCTCTTGTGTGACTTGTGTGCCTTTGTACTTGCCTACTTGCATGCTTGTTAGCTGACACATGAACTACTTGCAGGTTTTGTTTATAGTCCTTAATTAGGACTCATAACAAGGTTCACCGAGTTTCTTGCAGGTTTTGTTTTAGTCCTTAATTGGGACTCATGACAGTTTTTACTTGAGTTTCTTGCAGGTTTTGGTTTGCAGTCCTTAATTGGGACTCATAAGAGGGTTACTTACATTACCCCATGCATAACATAACATCATACCATTGCACACATCCTAACCCATTTCAAGGATCTCAAGGGCTCGTGATGCAGGTCATGGTGAATCAACTATCCCAGCAAGGGGCAAAGAGGATTTATTTTCCTCTAGCCAAGGTTGTCAGGGGCTATGACCCACTTGATATGGTGAGCTTTGACTCCTGGAGAAGGTTCCCCTAACCAAGGTTGTTTGGAAGCCAGAACTAGACATGATGACTAAAGTCAGGGGCTATGAACCACTCGATATGGTGAGCCTTGACCCTGGAAGAAGGACTCTCAACAACCCGAAGTTCCTTCAATCAAGCTACCGGACCCAAATTCTAATAAATTTTCTTGTTTACCCCGCGAGATCCTTGAAAACATTGCATGCATATCATACACATCATCACATAACAAGTATCCTTGTTGCAGGTCACTTACCTTTCCCGCTGTTTATTTCAGCAATGACTTCCCAACAAGATAACCAGGACCTTCTTGCTCAAGAGACTCGATTCGGGGAAATCCTCCTGAATCTATCCAAGGGGCAGGAGGAGCTAAGGACACTTCTCATGGGGACCTTTGTCAGGAATAGTGCTGAGGATGAAAGGCTGAAACACCTACAAGCTGAGGTGGATGCATTAAAGGTCCAGATGTTGGGGAAGATGACTGCCATTCAAGGGTTAGCTCAAAGACAAGATGAGCTCGGGGTTCTCATCAACCAACTGCTTCAGGGTAACCAACTGGGGCAAATGTCTAAGGGTAAAAAGCCAGTCATCGTTCAACCACCTTTGAGACAAGGAGATAAGGGGAGAGCTCCTCAAATGGCTCCAGTGTCACAAATTCAGCACCAACCTCACCGGCTTCAGCCAGACAAGTCCATGAGGCAATTCACCCCGCTCAACATGTCGCTGTTTCAAGCTTTACAACGCCTGTTGAGGTTGAACCTGATCACATTAAGGGCTCATCCCCAGAACCCCAACACAGCACATCCTACTTATGATCCCAATAAAAGGTGTGCCTACCACTCTGCCTGTCCAGGACATGATACAAATGAGTGTTGGGCTCTGAAGAACAAGATCCAGGACCTGATTGATGAAGGAGCACTGGAGTTCACTCAAGATGGTCAGGCTGAATTTGTCTACCATCCCTCCAAGGCTCACCATTTGAAGTAATAGGCCCTGAGAAGAGAAAACTTTTGTTCATTCGAATGTTCAAGTTGTAATTTTCTTTTGTTCAAACATTTACTCATGTTAAACATCGTTATTTCATTAATGCATCGCATACGTCTGTCTTGAAGCAATATATTCGTATTCACTATACGCAAATTATTCTCATATTTTTTCTGATGATCAACTCTTAAATAATAATTCTAAGCCTCTTGAGGGAGGATGACGAAAACGATACCATAATCTACAGTATGCTTTTGAACAGACTCCGCTGATGAGGTACAGGCATTGTTTCAATCCCTAAACACTGGAGTTATAAGGATGATAATCCCTCGTCAACCCCTCTGAGCCAAAGAAGTAGGAGTTTTTCTTTTCGAAATTTAAAACCCTTAATCATAACCTGGGGCAGGGTAGTCTCTCAGTTGATCCAAGTGCATAACGAATGGCACCAAAGAGGTCCTTAAATAAACAAAAGACAGTGATGGTTCCGAATAATCATAAAGACAGGCAGTCATTACCAAAATCAAAAACCCATTAAGTCAAGACCTATGAAGGAGACTTACAAAACTGGGGCATCCCGCTGACTGTGATTCCAAAAAAGGAAACAGTTCTGGCAAAAAAAAGAAAGGGATAACAAAAATCAAAAAAAGAAAGAGGTCCTACAAACCCTCAGCAAAAAAGGAGATGACTGCCTATTCAAATAAACGTTCAATATCTGAACCATCATTGGAACATCAGGACAAAAACTCAAATAAGGTCAAACGCACGATCAGCTGAGTTTAGGTTTGGAGAACATCACGAAGAGCGGGTGGGTACAAATAATTTGAGCCTTTATCCTTTGTTTCTTAAACCGTGAACCAGGCCATGTTATAACCCTTAAAAGTCCTAGCTGAAGCATGGGTTAGTTCGAAAGCATACTGTTACGAAAGGTATCCTGACTCCTTAAGGCCTACGGTAAATACGGGGTTGACATCACGTTTTACAAACATTCACTTGTTTTATGAAAAAAGAATGCATTTTCAAAATCTTCAAGACAGACATAAGCTTTGCATTTTTAACATAACTTTGGTTGCATATGACTTTTTGTTTGAACAGCAGGGAAATTCGCACGATGAATACCTAGTGAACAAAAGCACTTCCAATCAAGGGGCATGGCATGAGCATGGTCCATCATCTGGGGCAATCCAATCAAGATTCGGAGAATCTCTCAAAGGCCAAATAGCCTGGGGCAAATCTCCGCCTGAGTCACTGGGGGCATCCTAGCAACGAATCTTGCCTGGTCAAACACCTTCTGGCGGCATGACAAAACACTTCTGACAGGGGCAATTCCCTACATCCTGAGGACACGGACATAGTCGAAAAAATACTGTGCATAATCAAAGACCCGCTAGGTTGACATACCTAGGCAAAAGTAAGGGCTTCCCGGCGAACCAAAAGGGTTCGGGCAAAATGAAGGGATGAAATGAAAAAAATCTGTACACCCGGCAAGTCGAAAACCTGAAAAGGCGGCTTGGGCAAAAATGGGTATCCCGGTGGACTGAAAACCCGAAAGGGCGGTCCAGGCAAAAGTTAGGGATCAAAGCGTACGACTATGTCCTGTCATCTTGTCACCTGCCTACCTGAAGAAGGTTTGACCCTCAACAATTATCAGCATCCCACAGGTTCCTCTCCCACATCAGAAACAGGGGCAATAAAGAGTTGTCTAAGCAATCTGATTGTTCGGTCCTCCAAGGTATCAAGGTAGGTTCCGTTGAAGAACCTAATCAATACAGTTCAATACTTCCCCAGAAGAATCCAATCCAGTTTCCTCAGGAAAGTTGGAATCCATCTCTCCCAGCAGTAAGCTTATCCCTAGTAGATTCTGGAAGCTTATCCCTGCAGAGCACGAACGCGTCCCTCGGCTTTATTCAAAGAGTTATTTCTTTACCAGGATATAACTGGGTTATCCTCAGCCAAAAGCCACGGAAAGAGCGTCCTCGACGAAGTCTTCTTACCCCAGCGAAGTCTATCAACACTTCCAATACAACAAGGGTATCCCCAGCAAGTTATTTTCAACGACTCAGCAAGGTATCTCTCTCCCCACCGAGTTTTGCTTCCCAGCAAGATCGTTAGAGTACTCTTCTCCCCGCAGAGTTATCCATTCGCCAAGTTTATTCCCCCAACGGAGCTATCTTCTCCTACCGGTATTCTTGCAACTATTATCCAGCGGAAGCAAAATCTGTTCTTCAACATCAGCCCAGGATATGACTTCCCGGCACCCGTCAAGGATTTACTTTCCTAGACGAAAAAAATACATTCATAAACATCGCATTTCCATACATCATTATAGCATGCATAGACGCATCATATCTTACAAATCTCATTTATGTTGAGAACATCATTGCTTGGTCCATGTCATGCATTGCATATGACTGACCTTTACCTTTCAGGAAAGATTCAGTTAAATTCTCAACCATATTTCAAGACCTAGACCGGTTCAGTTAATCGACTCCAAAGATTTCTCATCCATTCAAAGGCCTTCTCTGGTTCAGTCAGATCGACTCCAAAGATTTCTCTGTTTCTTATCCAATTAAAGACGTTCCAAGACCTAGACCGATTCAGTTAATCGACTCCAAAGATTTCTTATCCAGTTCAAGGCCTTCTCTAGTCCATCTAAATCGACCCCAAACAGATTTTTCTGATGAAGACTCAGTAGAAGTTATCTAAGGTTTTCTCAATGATTGCTATTGAGTTGTAATCGCCTATGGTTCTCTCCCCGATCCTGCGGAGACGATAATTCCATCTAAGGTTTTCTCAATGATTGCTATTGAGTTGTAATCGCCTATGGTTCTCTCCCCAATGCTGCGGAGATGATAATTCCATCCCAGGTTTTCTCAATGATTGCTATTGAGTTGTAATCGCCTATGGTTCTCTCCCCAATGCTGCGGAGATGATAATTCCATCCCAGGTTTTCTCAATGATTGCTATTGAGTTGTAATCGCCTATGGTTCTCTCCCCGATACTGCGGAAATGATAATTCCATCCAAGGTTTTCCCAATAATTGCTATTGAGGTTGTAATCGCCTATGGTTCTCTCCCCGATACTGCGGAGATGATAATTCCATCCAAGGTTTTCCCAATAATTGCTATTGAGGTTGTAATCGCCTATGGTTCTCTCCCCGATACTGCGGAGATGATAATTCCATCCCAGGTTTTCTCAATGATTGCTATTGAGTTGTAATCGCCTATGGTTCTCTCCCTGATACTGCGGAGACGATAATTCCATCCCAGGTTTTCTCAATGATTGCTATTGAGTTGTAATCGCCTATGGTTCTCTCCCTGATACTGCGGAGACGATAATTCCATCCCAGGTTTTCTCAATGATTTCTATTGAGTTGTAATCGCCTATGGTTCTCTCCCCGATCCTGCGGAGATGGTAATTCCCACCAAGATTTTCTCAATGATTGCTGTTGAGGTTAAAGTCATCCAAGGCTCTCTCACCGTTCCTGTTGAGGTAGTAACCATCCCTGGTTCATTCATCACCATTTGAAGCTCCAGATACAGCTCCTGTAACCAGTCGGGACACACCTGCACATCTATCTGAAGACAAGCTCCTGTAATAGGTCAGGTAATCGTTTTTTCTTTTACAGGTACGCAAGTTCTCGCTAAGGAATCTCTTATGCGATTGACATCCAGATGGCATCTATAAGCCCATCATCCTATCCATCAATCTCTAAATGGCATCTATAAGTCCATTCCACCATCACACTGCTACTATGTGAGCGCAAATTTCTGGGCACTCTAGTGTTCAATCATCTTCCACCTTCGGATTACGGAAGGCACGTCAGCCAATCTGCATCCTCAGGTCTAAGAAGATTGAACAGGGGCAACTGTTGTACCCCAAAATTTGCCCTCCCATATTCTTCAAGAAAATTGCCAAGTCATGCTTCAAAATTCCCCAAGGGTTGCAAAGTTCAAGGGCCTCCTAACAGTCAAAATTAGGGTTTTTGTTCTGATCAAGAAAATGAAGTTTCCAAAGGTCCAATCAAGTCCCACATGCCTACAAATATGGTCAAGCATCCTCATATCAAGTTACAAGACTTTCAGCACAAAATTGCACAGTCAAAAACCCTAATTCAACTACAGTCAACTGTAGGGGCAAAATGGTCATTTGACAGTCAAAAGTTCAAATTTTTGGTCAACATCTCATTTTGAAGCCACAAACATCATTTGATCAATGCTTGGTCATGGTTCTCAAAGCTTGGCTCAAAAATCATCAAGATGCAAAAGTTTCCTTATTTGGACAGTTGAAAAAGTCAACTGTAAATTGACCAGAGCATAACTTCCACATGGATTATCAGAAAAATTCCATCCAAAGCTCATTTTGAAGAGAAAGACATTTCCTACAACTCATCTTCATACTTCAAGTCCAAGAAATGCTCTCACAAAAAGTTATCAATTTCAACATTATAGGTCATTTTCAAAAGTCAACAAAAAGGGACTTTAAGTCAAAGGCCATAACTTTAGATTGGTAAATAAAAATGACATGGGACCAAATCCATTGGTTAGAGGACTCAAAGACCTTTCCAAAATGTCCAAGAACATAAGCAAAGCTTAAAAATTGAGCAAGGTATGCCTTGTGGAAGTTGGGAAATTTTTGGATATTTTGAAAAGTCAACTTTGATTCAAATGACCTAAAATTGCTAATGGGCCTCTTTTTCTTCCACAATTCATTATCCAAAGCATGTGCACGACCACTTGGCCCAAAGGGAAGTTTTTCTTCATTTTTATTTATTTATTTGGATTTTTATTATTAATAATTCATTTAAATTAATTAAAATACATGAAAAATATAAAACCTAATGTTTCAAATCTTTTTATGCATATAATATCTCCAAGATTTTGTGTAAGTCAGATTAGGAAAGAATTGAAGCTAATTGGACATGATTTGGTAGCAAAAGCATGTGAAAAAGATTGCAAAATAATGGCTTGAAAATCAAATATTGCATAATCGATTCCTTGATTCTTTTGATCAGATTCTTGACCTAAATCATCCTCCTATACATACACAATCAAGACCTAATGCTCATTACCAAAAAGCTGCGCATAAACTCCATTATCAAACTCACACTTTTGGCCTAAAAATTTCAAAACTGAAAACAAGGTTAGAGGTTGATTCAAGCAAAGAGACGTATTCCATCACCTTCCTGAGGCTTTAAGGAAGGTTCCCAAATCAAAACCACAAGCTTCCATCCCCAGAAACGTGAGAACGACCTCGCCCTGTACAGAAAATATTCGATACTCTTGCATCTCGATTCATACACTTTCCATAATTTTTTATGCTTGATTTGTGTTCATTGTAAGATTCTGAAGCTAACCATATAAATTAATTGTGTTTCTATGCGATATACATGATTCTACCATTGATGCAGGCTAGGTTTTCTTAAATTCCAAATTAGGGGTTTCTTGATACTATAAAATTAGGGGACCTCAATGCCATGACCATGTTCAGCGCGCTTGGACGAAAAGAATAGCATTCTCGCGCTTAATTTATATACCCAGATGGCTTAATCGCTATTATTATAAATGGCTTGTTTTGGGGGAGTTCAAAACCCCCGCTAACCCTTTTGCATTTTCAGGAAGAAACAAAACCAGGAAGAAGATGATCCAGTGGCAATCAATGATTGGTCTATTTGAATTTTCGCGCTGGAATTCCACTAACCCATATTCTTGCTTATGTTATTTGTGTGTTATTTAATATACAAAGTGCGTTGGATGGCTCAGTGGTGAAGCGTGGCATTGGTAAACCATAGGACTTGGGTTCGATCCCAGGTCCCCACCCCCCTTTCATATTATTTTTTCTTTAATACTTGTGTGCAGTTTCAACCTTGAGGAGCACCGTATGTCCATAAAATCTATCCATCCACGTGCCCAATGGAGACGATCAGAAGGCCACGATCTGAGGAACAGGATAAGCTGCAGTCAAAGGTGCCACATGCTAGCCACGAAAGTCAATCAGGCCATGAATCTAAATGGGCCGGAAATGCTAATAAACTCTCCTACTGGGGACAGAACCCCCCATGGTTTGAATTTCCTTTCTTTTTCTTATCTTTTTTATTTCAATTATTGTCTTTATTTTAGTTAATTCTTTTAATTTAATTATTTTCACAATAATATAAAACACAAAAAAAAATCAGAAAAGACCAAAATTAAATACCTTTATTTAATTAGTATTTTTTGTAAATAAATAACTTGAATTGATTAGTTTTAATTTAGGAGAAAACCTTAATATTTTCTTAATTAATTTAAAAGTGGTAGAACTAGGGTTTAATCAATTTTTTCCTTTTCCTTTTCTTTCATAATAATTAAATATTTCCTATTATTTACTTTTATAATTAAATTGCATGTAAATAATTAGGTTAAATATTAGGTTAAAATTTAATCTTTTCTTAATAAACTAAAAACAACTAGAATTAGGGTTAGCATTTTATTTTAATTAATTCTTTTTTTCATTAAAATCATAAAATACCAAAATACCAAAAAACAATTTCTTTTCTTTAATTTGATTAATTTAATAATTGTTTAATTTAATTTAATTAAAAAAAGGGGGTCCAACGCCCTCGTTTCAATTTAATTCTTATTCAATTCGCATATTTATTTCTGTTTTCTTTTAATTATCTATGTACCTCTCCCAAAGCCGTGTAATTTCATACTTTCTCGCACTTTTACTTTAATTCTTTATTTTTCTGTCAAATCGGGTTCTGGAAATTTTGGCGATGTGAACCCGCGCCTTTTGTAATAGCTTAGAACTTTACTTTTCTCGCATTTTTAACTGTTAATCAAGGCATGCAAGAATGAATGGACAAAAATAAAAACAAGCGCATAGATCACTAATAACATGACAAAATAAATGAATCTGACACACAAATCACACACCACCCCTAGGGTACGCCTCACTGTTGCCTTGCCTCGAAAGGTGATCGTCGAGTAGAGGATGTTTTAGTAAGTCCTCATGATCCGGGAACCTGGCATGAGGATAGCTTCTAAGGTGTCTTACCTTTGCTCGGTGACCACAATGTCCCTAAACCCCGAATTGACCCGAACACCTCCAACGGTGGTGCTACCTACCTCTCAATGGTGGGATGGCACTACTTTAAAGGACATTTACACAGGCGAATTCCTTAGGGTAGGTAGACGACTCTAGATACTTGCTCTAATTTCAAAACAAAAATTCAAAAATACTTTTCACACCGACACCTTTTCAAAAAGCTTTCGAAAGCATTTTTTCAAACACTCTTGAGGACTGATACAAGAGTCGAACTGGAATTTTCAAAGAAACTTTTTTTAAAACCCACAATTGAAAAGCAAGCAAACCATTTTTGAAAACACAAATGAGCAAGTATCTAAGAGCCCATGGATAACCATGGATAGAAAGGGTGCTAACACCTTCCCTTTCTATAATCTACCTCCCGAACCGAGAGCAATCTCTTTAAGGAATTTTTCTGTGCTTTTGTCCTTTCCATTTGGAGAAAATAAAAGACGGTGGCGACTCTTGCTTCCGCGACATTTCGTGAACCAGCGTTAAACAGTCAGTTCCAGATCCACCGATCACAGCTGGGATAATAGAATCTTGACTGCTGTGGGGGAAAGTGAATCTTTGACTTCTGCAGGGGATTGAAAATCCTTCGATTGTTGAAAATGAGAAGTCCTGGGACGACTGTTAGGGAATCAGGAGCTTGGGTTGTATGCCAATCTACTGGGGATTCCTGTCTTGAGGAGATCTTTACTGGGGAATATCTGAATATCCTGTGAGGAACTGAGAATGAGAGTCTTCACTCTGCTTGGGGATTGATAGTTGGAAGTTTTAGCTCCGCTGGGGATTGCAAGATTCTTTTGATTGCTGCAGGTATTGATTTAGGATCTTGAAAAGGTTGGTCGGTGAGATAGTTGTCCTGGCTGGTTTCAGGTATTAACCTGGAACTTGGGTTATACGCCACTTTGAGAATGAGAATCTTCATTCTGTTGGGGGTCAGAAATTGGGTGTATGCCAATCTACTGGGGTTTCAAGGATGAGAGTCTTCATTCTGTTAAGGGTCAGAAATTGGGAGTATACCAATCTTCTGAGGTTTTAAGGATGAGAGTCTTTATTCTGCTTGGGGATTGAGTATCAGAATGTCGCCATATCTGGGTCACATCTGAACTGTCTCTAGAAGGAAATCTGGAATAAGTATCGGAATATCGCCAAATCTGGGTCACATCTGGACTATCTCTAGAAGGAAATCTGGAATAGGTATCGGAATGTCGCCAAATCTGGGTCACATCTGAACTATCTCTAGAAGGAAATCTGGAATAAGTATCGGAATGTCGCCAAATCCGGGTCACATCTGAACTATCTCTAGAAGGAAATCTGGAATAGGTATCGGAATATCGCCAAATCTGGGTCACATCTGAACTATCTCTAGAAGGAAATCTGGAATAAGTATTGGAATATCGCCAAATCTGGGTCACATCTGAACTATCTCTGGAAGGAAATATGGAATAAGTATCGGAATGTCGCCATATCTGGGTCACATCTGAACTATCTCTAGAAGGAAATTTGGAATAAGTATCGGAATGTCGCCAAATCTGGGTCACATCTGAACTATCTCTAGAAGGAAATCTGGAATAAGTATCGGAATATCGCCAAATCTGGGTCACATCTGAACTATCTCTAGAAGGAAATTTGGAATAAGTATCAGAATGTCGCCAAATCTGGGTCACATCTGAACTATCTCTAGAAGGAAATCTGGAATAGGTATCGGAATGTTGCCAAATCTGGGTCACATCAGAACTATCTCTAGAAGGAAATTTGGAATAAGTATCAGAATGTCGCCAAATCTGGGTCACATCTAAACTATCTCTAGAAGGAAATCTGGAATAAGTATCGGAATGTCGCCATGTCTGGGTCACATCTGAACTATCTCTAGAAGGTAATCTGGAATAAGTATCGGACTGTCGCCAAATCTGGGTCACATCTGAACTATCTCTAGAAGGAAATCTGGAATAAGTATCGGAATGTCGCCAAATCTGGGTCACATCTGAACTATCTCTAGAAGGAAATCTGGAATAAGTATCGGAATGTCGCCAAATCTGGGTCACATCTGAACTATCTCTAGAAGGAAATCTGGAATAAGTATCGGAATATCGCCAAATCTGGGTCACATCTAAACTATCTCTAGAAGGAAATCTTGGAAGATGATGAGAATCTTCATTCTGTTAACGGTCAGAAACTGGGAGAATACCAATCTTCTGAGGTTTTAAGGATGAGAGTCTTCATTCTTGAGGGTCAGAAATTGGGAGTATACCAATCTTCTGAGGTGATGAGAATCTTCATTCTGTTAACGGTCAGAAACTGGGAGTATACCAATCTTCTGAGGTTTTAAGGATGAGAGTCTTCATTCTTGAGGGTCAGAAATTGGGAGTATATCAATCTTCTGAGGTGATGAGAATCTTCATTCTGTTAACGGTCAGAAACTGGGAGTATACCAATCTTCTGAGGTTTTAAGGATGAGAGTCTTCATTCTTGAGGGTCAGAAATTGGGAGTATACCAATCTTCTGAGGTGATGAGAATCTTCATTCTGTTAACAGTCAGAAATTGGGAGTATACCAATCTTCTGAGGTTTTAAGGATGAGAGTCTTCATTCTTGAGGGTCAGAAATTGGGAGTATACCAATCTTCTGAGGTGATGAGAATCTTCATTCTGTTAACGGTCAGAAACTGGGAGTATACCAATCTTCTGAGGTTTTAAGGATGAGAGTCTTCATTCTTGAGGGTCAGAAATTGGGAGTATACCAATCTTCTGAGGTGATGAGAATCTTCATTCTGTTAACGGTCAGAAACTGGGAGTATACCAATCTTCTGAGGTGATGAGAATCTTCATTCTGTTAACGGTCAGAAACTGGGAGTATACCAATCTTCTGAGGTTTTAAGAATGAGAGTCTTCATTCTTGAGAGAAACAGATTTTTAGGAGCTTCAATTGTCCGTTATTCTGTTGGTGGTTGTAACTTCCAGCAGGTGATGAAGGAATTTTGATGATGACCGCAACTTCCAGAAGGAAATTTTGAACGCTCTTGAATTCCAGCAGGTGATGAAGGAATTTTTGATGATGACCGCAACTTCCAGAAGGAAATTTTGAACGCCCTTGGTTTTGACATTTGAATGCCCCAAGTGATGGTGAGGGAGACTTGCCCCAAGTTAATCTGTAATTGAGAGATTTGTTGAAATCTTGACTGGACTGCCCCAGGTTAACTGAACTTTGAAAGATCTGTTGAAACCTTGACTGGACTACCCCAGGTTAATTAAGCTTTGAAAGATTTTGTTGAACTCTTGACTGGACTTCCCCAGGTTAACTGGATAGTGACATGTCATGCCCCCTTGTTGATAGGAGATTTGTCGTTGGAAGTGTCATCCTTTTTGAAGTGATTTTGTTCACTGAGAGAGCTTTCGTTCATCGGATATTCGTTGTGTGAATTTCTCCGCTGTCAAACAAATAGCCAAATGCAAACAATGATATTCAGGTAATGCAAAGTTTATGTCTGTCTCGAAGTTTTGAAAAATGCGTTTTTTAGCAGAAAACTTTTTATAAGACAAATTCAACACAAGATTTAGAGCAAAGCCTTACAGGGGTCAGGATACCTTTTGTAACAGTATGCTTTTGAACTAACCCATGCTTCAATTAGGACTTTTGAAGGGTTGTAACGTGGCTTGGTTCAAGGTTTGAGAAACAAAGGATAAAGGCTCAAAGTATATTTGTACCCACCCGCTCTTCGTGATGTTCTTCAATCCTAAACTCAGTTAATTGTGCATCGCGCTCTATTCGAATTTGGAACGACATTTTGGTGATGGTTCACACCAGTTGAATTTTAGAGGGCAGTCATTTTTTTTTGCAACACTTTTCATGTTGTTGAGGATTGGTAGTGACCTCGTTCTTTTGATTTGTTATCCCTAACTTTTGCCTGACGGTTCTTGTTTTCGGGATTACAGTCAGCGGGATGCTCCAACTTTCTTAAGCCTCCTTTATAGGTTTTGGCTTAGTGGGCTTTTCTCTTTTGAGAGGTAATGATTTCCTATGAGATAAGGAACCATCACTGTCTTTTGGTTCCAAAGGAATGTTTTTGATGTCATTCGTTGTATTACGAACTGAGAGTTTGCGACTTCAATGCGCATTCTTTTTGAATTAACTGAGAGACTACCCTGCCCCAGGTTTAAATCAAAGGTTTCAATTTGTTTAGAACAGAAAACTCCTACTTCTTTGGCTCGAAGGGGTTGACTAGGGATTATCTGCCTTATAACTCCAGTGTTTGGGAATTGAAAGAAATGCATGTACATCATCAGCAAGGTCTGTTCAAAAGCATGCCGTATGAGATTATGGTATTGTTTCGTCATCCTCCCTCTAAAGGCTTGCAGCTTTTTATCAAGAGTTAAATATCATAAAGAAAGCATAAGAGTAGTGAAAACGAATGGATGAATTCAAGACAAACATATGCAATGCATTTAATGAAACAGAGTTTGACATCAACAGATAATTGTTTGAATAATAAAAGAAATTACAACTTTGAAAATTCAAATGAAACAAAGACATTCTCAATGATTTGGCATAGGAGCAGTGATTATGCTAGAGTCTCCGGAGGGTTAAACTCGATCTCCTTGGCATCGATCATGTCTTGGATCTTGTTCTTCAGAGGCCAATAGTTGTTTGTGTCATGTCCCGGACTGTCAGAGTGGTATGCACACCTTTCATTGGGATGATAGGTAGGAGCAGAAGTATTTGGGTTCCGGAGGGGAGCCCTCAATGTAATCAGCTCTGTCTGTAACATGCGTTGTAGCGCTTGACCCAGTGACATGTTGATCTTGGTGAATTGTCTTTTAGGTGCGACCTCCTTACGCTGATGCCCCTGTCTTTGTTGAGCAGGCGTAGGATTAGAGATCAAGATTGCTCCTGCGTGTTGGTCATGACGACTCTTTTGACCAGTCACTGCATTGGACTCTTTCTTCCCATTGTGGGGAATTTTCTGAGCATCAGAGGGTGTAACTCCTTGGATCTTTCCACTTTTGATGCCAGCTTCGACCCTTTCGCCGGTCAGTATTAGCTCGGTGAACCCGGATGAGGAGCTTCCAATTAAGTGATTGAAGAAAGGCCCTGTCAAAGTTCCCATGAAGATGTCAATCAGCTCTCTGTCAGTTAAAGGGGGTTGCACCCTACCAGCAAGATCTCTCCACTTTTGAGTGTATCCTTTGAAGCTCTCGTCGGAACCCATGGTCATGTTCTGCAATTGCACACGAGTTGGTGCAAGATCAGCATTGTATTGATATTGTTTGTAAAAAGCCATAGCTAAATCTTCCCAGGTGTGGATGCGAGAACTCTCCAATTGATAGAACCACTCGAGTTGAGCCCCCACCAGGCTTTCTTGGAAGAAATAGATCCAAAGCTTTGGATCAGTTGTGTATGGTTGAATCTTGCGGACATAAGACCTTAGATGCATCTTAGGGCAAGAGACTCCATCATACAGGGCCAAGGTAGGGACTTTGAACTTTGGAGGGATGACCAATCCAGAAACCAAACCCATGTCTCCTAAATCCAAGCCAGGTATTTGTTGAACCTCCATAGCATTGAGGCGATCCTCCAACTGTTTGTACTTGTCATCAGCGGGAGGATATTGTTCCTCGGAGTAGTCAGCTTCAACATCATTGATCTCCAAATTGTGGTCTTCTTCAAGACTGACCCCTATGCTGGGTGCAGTTGGAAGATCCAGGGTTTCAGGTCTTTTGCTCAAGTTCAGGATGCCCGCTGCTTTCTTGGACTTCTTCTTCTTGTCTTTGAGAAGGAGAGCTTTCAGATCTTCTTTCCCTTTACCCATATCCAGAAGCATTTGTTGGAATTGAGCGTTTTGAGCTTGGAGATCTTTCACCGTTTGTTCCATATCCATCTTACTGAAATAAACAGTAGGAAGATAAGGAGACCTGTATGGGAGAAACCTGTTATGCAATGATATGTGTGATATATGTATGCAATGTTTTCAAGGATCTCTTGGGGTAAACACAAGAGAATGTTAGAGGTTAAACTTCGATCTTTGATTGGAGAACTTTGCACTGGTGGATGTCTTTCCACGAGAATCAAGCTCACCATGTCAAGTGGGTCATAGCCCCTGATTCAAGTTGTTGCACTTGATCTTTGATGGCATTTGTTTAGAGGAGAAAACCTCTTTCCCCTTGGTAGACGTCTGGTTCAACGTGACCCTGCATCAAAAGACCCTCGAGATCCTTGAAATGGTTATTGAAAATGCTATGGTATGATGTTATGATGTTATGTACATGTATGCAAAAGCAAGTAAGTGTATATACAAGTAATCATATTCACACAAAGCAAACAAGTCCTTAGGTTTAGGCTTGCATGGGGTTTGTAGGTAAGTACCCTCTTGAAGTTAGTTGGCTCATCCTGTCCTAAAATAGAAACCGGGTTCTAAGGAGCTCAATATCACTGGATTATTTTCTGTGTTCATTGTTTTGGTTTAGCCATTTAACTGGCGACCAAAATATTCCAAGAAAATAACCCTCAATGAGTGTAGCATCGAGTATCTACCAACTTTGGACTGCACCAAAGTCGGTCATCTCACTACCCCTAAAAAGGCCAAGATGGTCAAGTAAGGTTCTAAGAGTTCGTTAGTGCTTCATGACATTGCTCAGCGGCCCTGTATTCTCCTTGACTACTCAAGGGCTACCGGTACTCACAAATATGTCACACTAACATAGCTTACTACTTCAACCATGTTGGTATACCCCGCACAGTTCCCTCACAGTTTTATTGCTATTTACCTAAAAAGGTGCCCCCAAATCCGGGTGTAGGATTTAACAAACCCAAACAAGGACCCAAAAAGTAAAGCAATCAAAGCAATCAAAGAAAGTAGTAAAGGTGATCTAAACCCTAAGGTAACCCCACTTTTAAATTTCTCCCCAGCAGAGTCGCCAGTTCTGTGATACGGTGGGAGAACTGACTTGAGGTTTTGCGTTTGTATTCGCATTTGTTCGGTTTAGCAAGAGTCGCCACCGAATTTTTATTTTATCCTAAAGGAAAGGTTAAAAAGCACAGGAAAAACCTTTGAGATGTTTCCGTGGGTTCGGGGGGGTAGATTATGAAAAGGGAAGGTCCTAGCACCCTTTTCATCCATGGTTATCCATGGGCTCTTAGTTACTTGTTTTAGATCACTTGCCTTGATTTTCAATTGTGTGAAATGGTGCTTTGTGTGTGTGGTTTTGAAAATGTTTTGAAAAAGATGCTTTGTCTAGGTAACCGTTGTTACAATTCTTTACTCGAATGTTTTACAAAGGTGTTTGTCTTTTTGAAAAGATGTTTCACTGTTTTTGAAAGTTGTTTTGAAAGTTGTGTTGTGGAGTGTGTTTCTAAAGTAGGCAAGTGTGTTTTGCAAGTTTGATCAAGTAACTAAGAGTTGTCTACCCCTAAATTTACTCAAAGATCTTTCCTTGTGTTTTTAACCCTTTTAACAGTGTTGTTTCACCATTGTATTTGGTGAACAACCTTGTGTTAGGATGTTAACGGGACGGGCGCAGGTCATCGTTTAGACCATGAATGCAATAGTGTCGAGTGTCTTTGGCAATTTTCTTGAGGGACTATGATCATTTTGTTTAGGCAACTTCGAAAGCGTCATCGAGGGACTATGATCATTTTGTTTGTTTTTGTTTTGCCAAAGTACTTGACATGTAAACATGGCCCATTTTTGAAGGCAACAAGCGGGATTACCCTAGGGGTGCAAGTGTGAATTGTGTATTAATTTTCATGCATTTATCTTTGTATTAGTTTATCTAGCGGTTGATTTTGAATCTTTGCATACAAACCCTAATTACTATACAGTATATAGAAAGCAATAAATTGCGGGAATTTAAAGTCTAAGCTATTACAAATAAGTATCCAGGGATGGGGGTACAAATGTTTACAAATGGGGATGAGTCTTATCAGGATAGTAGTTTCCAAATAATATTTACAACCAAATCGAATCATTGTATTCTCAATGTAAAAATATAGCAAGGTATAAGAGTAAAAAGAATCAAAAGCAAAATATGATGCACATGATTATTTACAAGTGATATAAATGTTAACCTAATGTATTTGTTAAGTATTTTATTATCTTTTTGTATTTTTGTTAATTATATAAACAAAAAGTTTTAAAGAAAAGAAAAGAAAAAGTGTTTAAGTTAAAGAAAATTAATGTTTATGTACTTTAGTTTATATATACAAAGTTTAGTTAAGCAAAAGAAGTTTTAAATAGAAAATTGTTTAAACTTAAATAAATCTAATATTTATACATTTCAAGTGTGATAAAAAGTATTAGTAAATCTTTTTACAAAAAAAAAAGAAGTTAATGTATCATTTTTTATTTAACAAAGATATTAGTTTAAGTTATATAAAAAAGTAAAGTGATAGAAATAAAATGGTATTAGTTTGAAAAAAGGGGTAAAAGATTAAATGGGCTTGGTGTTATGTTGTTTGGCCCAAACAAAAGATCAAACAAAGTCAAAGAAGGGGGTGCGCGCCAGTTTCATGGGCTTAAGGGTTTTGATGGGGCAGGCCCATACGCTTGTGACAATGTTTAGGGTTTGTTTTGTTCCGTTTCAGAAAAAGGGTTTGTGTTGAACGAACGGCGCTCTCTTCGCCATCTTCTTCTTCGTCTTTCTCGTTCTCAAGCAAAGGCCATTGATGCTCCTCCAACCGCCTCAGACCACCAGGCGCCATCTCCGCTTCCTCCTCCTCATGGTTGAGCAAGGCAGTGACGGAAAGAAAAAAAAGGTAACGATTCATTTCTAAGCTCTTAGGGTTTTCAGATTTTCTCTTGCATGTTTTACTTTTGACACATTTTGATCTTCTGTTATTTATGTTTGTGTGAGATATTAAAGAAAATGGAGGAGTTACTACCTTTAGGGTTCGTTGCTGGAGAGGAGGAGAAGTGGACAGGAGGAGTCTCCGGTGGCCAAGGCAAAGGAGTATGTGATGTTGGCTTCGTTCTGGTAACCTTGTATCTTTCTTCTTTTTGGTGTTTTATGATGACACTATAGTCTGAAAACAATGCTTCTGTAACGTTTTGCTTCCAAGTTGCTTTTCCTCTCTCTTTCGCTTAACTGAATGCTTGCCTCTGTGGTTTGCTTCTGATTGCTTGCTTCAGACTGCTGCTTTTGATTGCTTGCTTCAGAGTTTGACGATGTTGTTGTTGACTTATTCTGAGATGCCTATTGTTGTGCTTCTGAGTTGCTGATATGTTAACCCTATGATGAATTTGATTCTGAGGATGTTAATTGATGCTGATTTTTTATGTTTGGACTTTGAACAAAGGTTTGTTAGGGTTAGTGATGTTTTGACAGGTTTTTTAGGCTTTTTGATTTGAAGGCTTGCTTCAGTTTGTAAGCTTGTTTTCTTTTGAGAGGCTTTTGATGCAGGATGCTTGGAAGCAGGCTTGTGTTTTGACAGGCTTTGGTATTATGCAGGCTGTATGTTTTAAAGCAGTTTTGAGGCCACTTCTGGTTTTTGTATATTGGTACAGGCTTGTTTGAACAAAGATTTGTTTGTGAGTTTTGAAGCTTTTGGTATTATGTAGGCAGGTTTACTGATACTGGTTTTTAGGCAGGTTGATACAGTTTTAAGCTTAGCAGGTTTGAGAGCTTGTTTTGAAGTTACAGGCTTGAGAGCTTGTGTTATATTTTTCTTTATGTTTTTCTGCCCTCCTCTGACAATGTTCTGATTTTTTTATTTTTATCTCTAAGCCTGCCTGGAAAACTGTAAGCCTGCTACTTTTCCCTCTCTTTCTCTCTCCACAGAAAGCACATCTTTGCTTAGAATACCTCTTTTTTTAAGAGATTTTGGCCTGGAAAATGATGAATAAAAATGTACTTTTCACAAGCTTGCTTGCATTTGTCTTTCCTCTGCATATCTTCTTACCTCCAGATTTTCTGCCTTGCTTTTGTGTACTTGTTGACCGCTTTTGACAGTTACAGCTTAGTTGACATTTTGACAATGCAATTTGGTTTTGGCATTTCAGTTTGGTTTGCCTTTTCAGTTTGCAATTTGGTTTGAAATTATGCAGCTTGTTTGGCATTTCAGTTTGCACTTTGCAATTTAAATTTATGCAGCTTTGTGCATTTCAATTTGCACTTTTCAATTTAAATTTATGCAGCTTTGTGCATTTTGTAAAATGATTCATATGCTTGCAAGCATTTTACTTCCCTCTTTGTGAACCAAAAAGAGACATCTTCTTGTGATTTGCAGAGAGGACGAACAAACTGATTCCGGCCAAAACCTTTAATGATGAGTTTTTATTTATCTGTCTGAGAATGCCCTTTTAATTTTAACTGTATTGACTTCTTCCTTTTTGTCTTTGCAGGTAAATATCAATTGAGCAAAGGATGCAACAGTAGAAGATGAAGACTTCAAGAAAATTAGGATATAGCTTTATTTTATTTTAATCATTTGTAATAAATATTATTATAAATACTTGTAAATAAAATTATTGTATTTAAATAACACTTGTAACAATAATTAAAAATAAATAAAAGTCCTTTTGTCATATAATTCTCTAATTCACTGTTTATTTATTTATTTAAATCTCTTGAATTAAAACGACTGGAAATGCATTCCAATTATTTTAACTTAGATAAAATAAATAATTAATAAACACTGTAGTCTTGTAACTTCGCATTAACCAATAATAAACCCGGCGTTCCAATTAACCATAAGCATTGCACAGTTAATCAAACCAACGTCCATATGCCTTTCCTTTATTGATTAAACCAAACACTGCAAATTCTCAATCAGAAGCCTCAACCCATATCCCAGATGTTTAGACTTTGAAAAACAAACTGAAACCTCGAACAGGCGTCAAAGCAGTGTGACATCCAATTAAGGCACTGTGGATTCAAATTCTTCTGAAAATGCGCGTGCAAACCCTAATTCTTGATTTATTGTCAAAGAAGCGTATGTTTGATCAAACCCTGAGCCAAACCCAACCAAACCCTAGCAATCTGCTTGAATTGATTCAAAAGTTAATGGAAACCCTAATTTTGTTTGACTGATAAGAAAAGTCTGTTTGACCGATTCTCGAGCCAATCTGAAAAATCAGGAAAAGCCCGAAGCTGTGATTTCTTGTGGAAAAGAGAGGGAAAATTTTGGGGTACAACACCCATCGTCGCTTTGGCATAAAAGCCCTCGTCGCTTGGCATAAAAGCCCCCGTCACCAATGCAATGTATGTGACTCAACAACACGACATCACAAACACGACACAACAAAACATCATCATCGCACATCAAAATTGGTATAAAGCCCACGTCCCCATATTTATCCACATCAAGATAAACATATCATCGTATCGTATATCATCAAATATTCATTATAAATAAACCGTCGCAAACATCATGTTTAATCACACCACATCATTATCAAATAATTCACCAAATTTCAAACACGGAAAAATAGTCCAACATCAATAATCTTCACGAAAGTCATTCATAATAATTGGCATCAATCATAATTATTAACGTCGCAATCGGATTGTCCATACGCGACATAAACCGACTAAAACGCAACCCATTTCAAATTAACCGTAAATTGGCCTATTTCGGGTCACTTCATAAAAACTCGAAATCTCGAAAAAATAACCTTACCACGACATTCTACACGTCGAAATTAGCTAGCACGTCAATTTTCGTTCAATTCGGAGTAACTAGCTTCGTCGCCGAAATTAAGAAATCGGACATAATCGGGTTCCAAATTAAATCGTCTAACTTATGTCATATTTGTATTTAATTAATATAAATATTTAATATATTAAATTAAAAAAAGAAAAAGAAAAACATAAACTTTTCATTTACTTCTTCTCTCGGTTTCTCCAACTAAGATCTACAGATAAAAGCTAAAGGTTGAAGCCAACCCTTAATGTATATCTATAGTTACCTGGAAACTTCAACATTTCCACCTAGCTTTCTCAAACTAATATATCAAATATTTGCACCACAAACTTTGTGTTTGATAACTGATATATCAAAGTAAAAGTTATGCACATACTAATTAGGTTAAATGACATTGGTATGTATCAATTGAATTGATAATGCTAAGTTAAGTTGAATATTTCAATAATGTGATTCGTATAAGAGATGACCGCATACAGATGTTTGTGTAATGTTAAGCTGTGAGTACAAGCTTATTAAATGGCGTGTATTTGGAAAATTCGTTTGTTGCATCATGGTATGAATTCTGCAGAGTATATTGGTGGGGGAAAAAGGAGAAAAAACTTCCAAGTGGTTGGAAATTTTGAAAGCAGTGTTGTCCAAAAGGAAAAATTAATCAGAGCACATACTGCTAGTTTTGTTTTCTATAACTTAATTTAATTAATATAAATTAGTTTTTCTAATTTGATTTCTATTAACATAACAATAATCCCACAACACTAACACCTAAATTAACTCTCCTAATTTATCTCAACAAATCTCAAGAACCCTAACATCAATTTTATCCCAAATCAAAATATATCAAATCAAATCCTAACTATAAGCATTGGAAAATCAAACCCCTTACCTTAGATGTTTGAAATGATTCTTGATGTTCCAACCAACCCAAAACCCAAGCTTTGTGTTCTTGTTCTTCTCTTCCTCCAAGACTCTCTCTAGTTCTCTCTAAGTCTCACAAAGTGTGTTTTGTATATTATGACATAAAACAAGGAAATGGTGGGTTTGGTTTGTTTAGTAGCAAGACACAAGCTAGACAAAATACCAAAAATCCCTTCTTAAAATATACTACTAATTAACACTAAATAATATCAAATAATATTATTAACCCAAATAATTAAAATAACTCCAAATAATTAAATATCGGTCCGAATAATATTTTACTGAACCGAACGGAATAAAAATCGGACCGAACAAAATAATTACCGGTCCCTCAAAAAAAATACGAGACCGAATAAAATAATTACCGGTCCCTCAAAACAAATACCGGACCGAATAAAATAATTACCAGTCCCTCAAAATAAATACCGGACCGAATAAAATAATTACCGGTCCCTGAAAACAAATACCGGACCGAATAAAATGTTGCCAAATATATTAATAGATATAATGGTTAATTTTAATATTCTCGTCATAAAAATAAACGTCAAACGGTAACTCGAAAATATTAATATAATATAATATTAAATAAAACGGGGCGTTACATCGAGCGTATCCGAACTGTATCTGAAAGTTGAATCTGAATGAGTATCAGAATGGCATCTGTGTCTGGAGCGTATCCAAATTGTCTCTGAAAGTTGAATCTGAATGAGTATCAGAATGGCATCAGTGTCTGGAGTGTATCTGAACTGTATCTGAAAGTTGAATCTGAACGAGTATCAAAATGGCATCCGTGTCTGGAGCGTATCCGAACTGTATCTGAAAGTTGAATTTGAACGAGTATCAGAATGGCATCTGTGTCTAGAGCGTATCCGAACTGTATTTGAAATTTGAATCTGAATGAGTATCAGAATGGCATCCGTGTCTGGAGCGTATCCGAACTGTATCTGAAAGTATATTGTCAATGGTCTTATCCTGAAAAGGGTAAAATGTTAGCTAAAATATAAAGTTATGTTGCATGAAATGTATGATGCAATGTATTTGCTTCATTAATGTTTATTGATATATGGATGTAATGTATGCGCATGTGAGCTAATTTTCTGTATTGCTGTTTGATTGGGGAAAATAAATCCCTGACTGTTGTTGAGGATATGTAAGTATAAGTCTTCATGTTGTGAAGTCTAAGTGTTGATGAATTTTTGTTGAGAGAAGTAAATTTTGTTGTGAGGGCAATGCCATGTAATGCTTATAAGATTTGCTTGGGAAATCCTGAGAAATTTGACGACTTCTACTGGGGATTAATAATTTGAAATTTTGTTCCGCTGGGGATTTAAATGACGTATTGTAGGGGATCATTTATGGAATAGCCTAGAGACATTTTCCTATTCTTTTAACCCATTAGTAATTGTCTTTTTCATTTTGTTTATTCGTAAACAGTAATTATGTTCAAATGCATATGTTCAACAATGAATCATTGGACGTTTTTTGTAAACAAAACACAAGCGTAAAGAAAAAGACGAATAGTTTTTGCACTTTCAAAGGGGTATCTTTGTATTGACTTTGAATAAATATTTTATACAAAGGGGACAAACATTCTAGTAAGAGAATGTTGTCGTAAAACAAGAATAATTTATACAAAGAAAGATAGCTACGTGTAATAATCCCATGGGATTCCCATACTGCT
Source organism: Vicia faba (assembly GCA_948472305.1). Lineage (NCBI taxonomy): Eukaryota > Viridiplantae > Streptophyta > Magnoliopsida > Fabales > Fabaceae > Vicia > Vicia faba. Next base: position 937,177,243 of record OX451736.1, read on the forward strand.
ATAGCCTTCATATCTCTGAGTATCTTGTCTATTTGTTGCTTCGTCCGAAGATGATTGAATTGATCAGAAACTCTAAGTTTGTCAATGGAAGTCAAATGTTGTCTGTAAAGTGATCCGATGGGACATAGTCATACGCTTTAATTCCATAACTTTTGCCTGGACCGCCCTTTTGGGTTTTTAGTCCACCAGGAAACCCTTTTTTTCCCAAGTCGCCCTTTCGGGTTTTCAACTTGCCGGGTGTGATACAGTGGGAGAACTGACTTGGTGTTTTGCGTTTTGATCGCATTTGTGCGGATAGCAAGAGTCGCCACTGACTTTTCTTTTATCCAAAAGGAAAGGTAAAAAAAGCACAGGAAAGACCTTTCGAGATTATTTCTCGGGTTCGGGGGGTAGATTATGAAAAGGTAAGGTATTTGCACCATTTTCATCCATGGTTTTCCATGGGCTCTTAGTTACTCGTTTAGATCACTTGCTTTTATTTGACAGTGTGCTTATGGTGTGGGCTTTGAAAGTGTTTTGAAAAATCTCTTTGTAACGGTTCTCGTTTCTATAAGAACGCGTACAAAGTTTTGTTTCGAAAAATGGTTCAAAGATGTGTTTGTGGATTGTGTTTTGAAAAGATACTTTGCAATGGTTCTCGTCTCTATAAGAACGTATACAAAAGATTTTGTCTTTTGAAAATGCTTTGAGATAAAAGTGTTGGTGTAAAATGTTTTTGTCGTGAGCAAGTGAGTAACTAGGAGCGAATATACCTACTCGAAAGGTCTCAAGATTCTTTTCTTCCTCCTTTAGATGTTGCTATCTTACCATTGATTTGATAAGAAGCCCTATCGTTGGATGTAAAGGGACAGGCGTGGGTCATTTTTGTTTACAGTCATCGAAAGCAACTTATGTGACATTTTAGCAATTTTTGTAAGGGACGAGATCATTTTATCGAACGCAACATCGAGGGTCATCGAGGGACTACGATCTTTTTATCGAAGGGTCATTCCTAAAACGTCCCATATTCGAGGGACATGACTGTATTTCCGAGGCAACAAGCGAGGTTACCCTAGAGGTGCGCGTGTGAAGAGTGTGTTCGTTTCAAGTTAAGTTGCTCTTTGATTAGGTTATCTAGCGATTGATTTTAAATCTTGCCATACACGCCTAATTACCATACAATAATAAGTAAAACAATAAAATGCAGAAATTGAAATTCTACGCTATTACAGAGCTTGGGGAATGGGGGTACAAATTTACAAATGGGGATGAAGTAAAAGTCTAGTTAAACTATTACAAACCATAAGTCAATAATCGAAAGAATGCGAAAAATAGTAAACTACGAGCAAGTGAAAAAAAATTGTTTTTTTTAGTGTGTTTTGATTAGAAAAAGGTAAAAAAATATATATAATAGTAACATAACTAAAACAAAAGTTAATCTTAATTAAGTTAAAAAATTAAGATTATCCAAAAAAATTAAAGTTCTAAAATTTATTAAGACAAAACGAAAACTAGTTAATTTTAACTAAAAAGAAATTTTTTTATTTCTTTTTAATTACACTAATCATCCTAAGTTAATTACTAACATTAAAACTATTTAACAAATTTTTTTTTGGATTTTTATGAAATGTCTCTTTTTTTTAATAAAAAACAAAGGAATTACTCTTAAAGACAAATTAATTCAAAAAAAATAAAACTACTGTTGGGTCGGTCTGGGTTGACCCGGTTCCGAGCCCAACCCTTATCCAAATGAAATCATGGCTCCTCAAAAACCCTAAAATGATGAGGCTAATGCCTATTACCGATTGAACCTCCATCCGTTCAACAACAAAACCTAGGTTTAACTTATTATCTCTCTGTTCTAAGTTCGTCTCCCTCAAACCAACGAAAACGGCAACAATCTTCTGACTCTCCTAGTTCTAATAACGAAACAAAAACCCTACCTATCTCTCTGTCTCACGTGACTATGTTTGCTCAACTGTGTTTCCTTCTCTTTGCCTCTTCATTCATGATTTCAGAACAAACAAGACACTACAAATTGCAAGGATAATGGATAAATGCAGAGAAACAAAAAAATACCTGCTTTGAATATTCTCGGAGGTGACGAACCCAAGGTAAGCTCGATCCTTTTTCTCTGCTTCGTAAAGAAAACTTGTCTTTTGGATTCAGATGTTGCAACGTGTTGAGTTGCTGTCAATGTTTGCAGATTGGTTGATGCACGGTTGTGTTTTAGTGGAAGTTTATTGATGATGTTGCATGTGGTGGCCGACCAAATAGAATCAGGGGAGTTTTTGCTTTATATTTCCTCTTCTGGGTTTGAGATGATTTGTATTTGTTGAATTTTTGGCTTTGAGTTTTTTTTGTGATTTGCTGGTTCTGTGATGTTTTAGTTGGTTTGAGACAAAAGGTTTTTGGAATTTCTTGACTGAGTTGTTTATGAAGTTTTCTGGTTTTTTGAGTTTGTTTGAGACAAAAGGGCTTTTGGAATTTCTTGACTGAGTTGTTTTTTTTTTTTAATTTGCTTTGGCTTTTTTTTAGTTTGTTTGAGACAAAAAGGGCTTTTGGAATTTCTTGATTGAGTTGTTTTTGAAATTTGCTTTGGCTTTTTTCCTCTTGCCTTTGTTGAAACAGCAATTGGTGTTATATAAAAGAAAAACAAGGTCCAAAGTGGAGGGAAAATCTTAGAGTTTGAATATATTTTGATATGCTGACTTTGAAATCTTAAGGTGCAGGCCTTAAGTTACCTCTTTTGTGTAATGTTGGGGTTGAGTTTGGGCAGAGTTGGCTTTGGCATTTAGCAGGATTTTGGACTGCATTGGTTTGTGGTGATATCTCTTTCATCTTTCCTCTTTCCTCTTTCTATGAAACAAAAGCAATTTTCTGCTTATTTTATAAACTTCTGAAGGGTTTGTGATAATAAGGAAATGATGACATGTTAGCAAGTTAGCTTGCTACTGCTATGCTTATTTGTTCTGCTTTGTGGGCTTATGTATATGTTGCAGGTTTTATTGACTCTATTTGTTAGCTTGTTTTTTACTATGTGCTGCTTTGTATAGCAGTCTGATGTCTTGCTTGTTGTAGGTTGTATTTGTTGTGGGCTTGCCCCTGTTTTGTATTTGATTGCTGCTGTTTGTAGCCTTATAGTTTTTGTGTTACAGTTTTGGACAGTTTGTTTGTATTTGCTTTCCTGGCCTTGTTGACTTGCTTGTTGCAAATTGTATTTGTTGTAGGCCTGCCCCTGTTTTGTATTTGATTGCTGCTGTTTGCAGCCTTGTAATTTTTGTGTTGCAGTTTCGGGAAGTTTGTTTGTATTTGCTTGCCTTGTAGCTTCCTTTCTCTCTTTTTATGAACCAAGAATGATGATTTTTTTGTGATTTGCAATTGGGGAGAGAGGTGATGATAGACCAACAAGTTCTGATTCCTAAAAGCAAACCCTAGTGATGAATTTACCATACGTTCTTTTGTAAATTTTATACTCATGTTTATGTTACTAACAAAGTCTTTTTTCATTTTGTTTCATGTGATGAGAAAACCAATGGGCAATAGGAAAAACTGATGAGGAGTAACTTGAAGTGTTCGATGAAGACTTTGAAGAAAACTTCTTTGTAGTTTACTTTTTAGAACAAACTTGTATCCAATAAGAAATTTTGTTATATTGTGATTTTTCAATTTGTACTTTAAACAAACAATCCCTAATGATACCAAAAGTATGCAAAGTCTCTTGAAATTCAAATTTGAATTCTTCAAACATCCCATGAATCAGTTCCACAACAACTTGTGCCATGAAAATGAAATTGGATTGGAATTATTGAAAAACACTTTCCAAATCACTACTTGAATCCCTGATGATCACAACTGACTTTATAACTGCATTTCAAACAAACCTGTACCTTGTACTCCAATTCCTAAACAAAATAAATGTTTAAGAATGTAACTCAATTGGCCAACCTAAATCCACAATCATGATTGTTTTAAATGATAGCCTTAATCTTCATATCTTGTCTAAATAAACACGCTCTTGAGAATAATCATCAGTCCTTTAGTAAAAATTCTTAGCGATCAGACGACTATTATTTGAAATTAGGTCAAAATTCATTATGCGACTTCCAACGCATTCGAATCTTTGGTGATCTTCTATGCGTAATCAGTTCTTGATTTGTGAAGAGAAATTTGAGATGGCATCAAGGAGCATCATACGCAAGAAAAACCATTCAAAAATATTGAATAATGAAGAAGTTACGATCGTTTTGAATTTGTTCTCACAAAACGGTGACTTTTTTTTCTTAAGTCAATGTAGTCGTTTTCAGTTATCTGGCCCATTGCTTGAACAAATTTGCAATGCGAGGTTTGAAGACTGACTTAAACAAATCTTGAGGGGACATGAATACATATGAAGACCATTTGAAACCTTAAAGACTCAAATTTCTTTGAGAAAATGCAAAACCCTAATTGTTAACTGTTTTCCTAGGGAGAGAATTTGCTTGGTTAACTTTTGAGCCAAATTGAGTGTTTGAGGAACTCTGGGATAGCATCCTGAGTGGAAAATGGGAGGGAAAATTTTGGGGTACAACAGTTGCCCCTGTTCAATCTTCTTAAACTTGAAAAGCGAGATCGATGTGTTTGTCGTTTGTGGCTTGAAAGTAGAAGATGATTGAACACTAGAGTGCCCAGAAATTTGCACTTGATGATGATGCGCGGGTCGATTGCATAAGAAAATGGGCTTAAAGATGCCATTTGGAGAAGCGATGGAGAATCATCGGAGATGGGCTTATAGATACCATCCAAATATGATTATTGACAGAAAGTCTAAACTCAATTTTAATAGAAAATGAATTAGAATAAACCGTTGAGAGATTTATTTGAACCAAATAGAATCTGGAAACGAATCAGAATAAACCATTGAGAGATTTATCTGAACCAGTAAGAATCTGTCGACGAATCAGAATAAACTGTTGAGAGATTCATCTGAACCAGTGAAAATCTGGAAATGAATTAGAATAAACTGTTGAGAGATTTATCTGAACCAGTAAGAATCTGGAAACGAATCAGAATAAACCGTTGAGAGATTTATCTGAACCAATGAAAATCAGGTGATGAATCAGAATAAACCGTTGAGAGATTTATCTGAACCAGTAAGAATCTGGAAACGAATCAGAATAAACCGTTGAGAGATTTATCTGAACCAGTGAAAATCTGGTGATGAATCAGAATAAACCGTTGAGAGATTTATCTGAACCAGTAAGAATCTTGAAACGAATCAGAATAAACCGTTCAGAGATTTATCTGAACCAGTGAAAATCTGGTGATGAATCAGAATAAACCGTTGAGAGATTTATCTAAACCAGTGAAAATCTGGTGATGAATCAGAATAAACCGTTGAGAGATTTATCTGAACCAGTAAGAATCTGGAAAAGAATCAGAATAAACCGTTGAGAGATTTATTTGAACCAGTAAGAATTTGGCGACGAATCAGAATAAACCGTTGAGAGATTCATCTGAACCAGTGAAAATCTGGAAATGAATCAGAATAAATTGTTGAGAGATTCATCTAAACCATTGAAAATCTGGAAATGAATTAGAATAAACCGTTGAGAGATTTATCTGAACCAGTAAGAATCTGGAAGAAAAAACTTGTTATGTAGATGGTTGACCAATCTTTTCTTGTTGACAATCTTTGTCTGTTGGAAATTTGTTGATGATAATTTCCTGTCGAATGACTCTTTCCTGCAAAAGGTGAAGAGTTAATTGTATGCAATGCTATAATGTATGCGATGCATGGTGTGATGTTTGTCTCTCAAAATAAATGAGATTGCATTGTATGTACTTGTGTTGTCAATGCCATGATGTATGGATGCAAATGTATGGAATTAAAGATTGTTTGTGCCGTAGCGTTGCTGGAAGCGGGGAAAATAAATCCCTTCTGAAGCACTGATGGGTGAATTTCCAAATATAAACTTTGTTGTAGAAGGGAAAAGTCGGACATTGCTTGTAGACTTCGTGAAATCCTACTGGGGAAATCTGAGAAGTTGGGCAACTTACTGGGGACACTCTGGAGCGGTGGTTGGAAGTTTTACTCTATCAGGAATATGAGGATGCTCGATACCAACAGGCTGCATACTGGGGATATGTTAGCGATTCTGTAGTAGGATGTATTCGCTTCCGCTCCTGCTGGAGAAAATTCCCGTGGGGATCTTATGGAATGGCTTATAGATATTATCCTATTTCTTAAAGTCATTAGTAATTGTCTTTCCGTTTTTTTTTTAATTTGTAACAGTAACCACATTCAAATGCATATGCTCAAAAATAAATCATTGGACATTTTTGTAAACAATACACAGAAACAAAGAAAAAACAGATGGTTTTGCACTTTCAAAAGGGATATCTTTGTATTAATTTGCATAAGTATTTTTTGTACAATGAGACGAGCATTCTAGCGAGAGAATGTCATCGTAAAAAATGGAAATTGATACAAAGAAAAGATATCTATGTGACATAATACCATGGGGTTCCCATTCTGCTATAGTCTTCATGTCTCTGAATGTCTTGTCCACTTGTCACCTCGGCGAGTTTGATTGGATTAATTTAGAGTCGTTTGAGTTGATTGGTCAACGCTGAAGATTGTCTGCAAGATGATCCAACGGGACATAGTCATACGCTCCAATCCCTAACTTTTTCCTGGACCGTCCTCTCGGGTTTTCAGTTCGCCGGGATACCCTTTTTTGCCCAAGCCGCCCTTTTGGGTTTTCGACTTGCCGGGTCTACAGTTTTTTTTTTTTTCATCCCTTATTTTTGCCCAAACCCTTTTGGTTCGCCGGGAAGCCCTTATTTTTGCCTAGGCCAGTCAACCTATCGGGTCTTTGATCATGCGTAGTATCTTTTAACCATGTCCATATTTACCGGGTGCGGGAGGCCGTCGCCATCCATAGTTGTCAAGATCATTGATCCACCAGAGAATGTGCTTTTGATTACAAACGACCCTTCATATGTAGGAGTCCATTTGCCCCTGGGGTCACCTTGTGGAAAAATGATACGCTTGATTACCAAGTCACCGACCCGATATACCTGACGTTTGACCTTTTTATTAAAAGCTTTAACCATGCATTTTTGGTACATCTGACCATGACAAATAGTTGTAAGCCTCTTATCATCAATCAAGTTTAGTTGGTCAAACCCAATCTGGATCCAATCTTCTTCATTCAAACCAGCATCCTTCATGATCCTTAGAGAGGGGATCTGGACCTCAATAGGCAAGACAGCCTCCATGCCGTATACCAGAGAATAGGGTGTTTCCCCAGTTGATGTGCGAGCTGTGGTACGATACCCGTGGAGAGAGAATGGTAGCATCTCATGCCAGTCTTTGTATGTGACTGTCATTTTCTGAATGATCTTCTTAATGTTTTTGTTAGCAGCTTCTACAGCACCATTCATCTTTGGCCGGTAAGGGGAAGAATTATGATGCTGAATCTTGAATAGCTCGCACAAGCCGGTTGTGATCGGTGGATCTGGAACTGACTGTTTAACGCTGGTTCGCGAAATGTCGCGGAAGCAAGAGTCGCCATCGTCTTTTATTTTCTCCAAATGGAAAGGACAAAAGCACAGAAAAATTCCTTAAAGAGATTGCTCTCGGTTCGGGAGGTAGGTTATAGAAAGGGAAGGTGTTAGCACCCTTTCTATCCATGGTTATCCATGGGCTCTTAGATACTTGCTCATTTGTGTTTTCAAAATTTGTTTGTTTGCTTTTCAACTGTGGGTTTTAAAAAGTTTCTTTGAAAATTTCAGTTCGACTCTTGTATCGGTCCTCAAGAGTGTTTGAAAAATGCTTTCGAAAGCTTTTTGAAAATGTGTTGGTGTGAAAAGTATTTTTGATTTGTTTCGTTTTGAATTAGAGCAAGTATCCACGAGTCGTCTACCTACCCTAAGGAATTCGTCTGTGTAAATGTCCTTTAAAGTAGTGCCATCCCACCATTGAGAGGTAGGTAGCACCGCCGTTGGAGGTGTTCGGGTCAATTCGAGGGTTCGGGACATGGTGATCACCAGAGCAATGGGAAGACACCTTAGAAGCTACCCTCATGCCAGGTTCCCGGATCATGAGGACTTACTAAGACATCCTCTACTCGACGATCACCTTTCGAGGCAAGGCAACAGTGAGGCGTACCCTAGGGGTGGTGTGTGATTTGTGTGTCGTTTTCATTTATTTTTGTCTTTTTTCATGTTAAAGGTGATCTAGCGTTTGTTTTTATTTTTGTCCATACATTCTTTCATGCCTTGATTAAACAGTTAAAGATTGCGAGAAGGTAAAAATTCTAAGCTATTACAAAAGGCGCGGGTCCACATCGCCAAAATTTCCAGAACCCGATTTGACAGAAAGTAAATAAAGAATTAAAAGTGCGACAAATAAAAGATGTTACATGGCCTTGGGAGAGATACATAAATATTATAAAGAATAAAAAATAAATATGCGAATTGGAATTAAAATTGAAACGAGGGCGTTGGACCATTTTTAACTAAATTAAATTAAACGATTAAATTAATTAAAATTAAAAAGAAAAGGAATTGTTTTTGGTATTTTTTGGTATTTTATTTTAATGGGGAAAATAATTAAATGCAATTAAACCTAATTCTACAATTTTTATTTGTTAAGAAAGCATTAAATTTTAACCTAAAATTAACCCTAATTAATTTACATGCAATTTTAATTTATAAAAATAAAAATAATATTTAATTATTAATTATTATGGAGGAAAAGAAAAAGAGGATAAAAACTAATTAAACCCTAATTCTATAAGTTTTATATTTTTATTAAAAAAGTTAAGATTAAAACCTAATTTAAAACTAATTAATTAATGGACTTTATTTACAAAAAAATACTATTAAATAAATATATTTAATTTTTCATCTTTTCTGATTTTTTGTGTATTTTTTATATATTATGAAAACATTAAATTAATTAATAACAATAATTAAAAGAAAGTAAAAAGAATGAAAAATAAAGAAATAATAAAAAAACATTTGCAAACCTAGGGGGGTTGCTGTCCCCAAAGTGGAGGTGTTTCTTTTAGCAATCTGGCCCATTTAACTTCCTGGCCCCTTTGACTTTTCCATTAGCGTGCATAAGCATTGACCTGGGCTTACCATGGTCTCCAAATCTGTGCCTTTGGATTGATGAAGTTGGACGCGCGGACGGTTTGATTGTGAAGGCGTACAGTGGTCCACCATATTGAATCTGCATATGAACACTAAATGAAGAAAAACATGAAAGGGGGTGAGGACCTAGGGCTCGAACCCAGGTCCTTTGGTTTACCAATCAACGCGCTTGTCAGTGGAGCTATTTTGTTTATCTGTAAATAACATAGTTAATAAACATAATAAAACAAAACGCGTTAGTGCTTCTTTTTTTCGCGCGAGATTTTGAACCAGCCATTCATCGTTCTACACATCATCATCTTCCTCGCATTGTTTTACTTTTCCTGAAACATAAAAACATAGGCCACGGTTTTTCAAATGTTCTAAAAGGCATCATTAGGGAAAATAGCGAATAGCCATTGGATGCTCATAAATTGAGCGCGAGGGTAGATTCATGATCGTCTCATCGTGTTTGTTTCAGTGGTCCAAGTCTCGTGCTCCAATTTTCCCTTATTTTAAAACCCTCAATTTGAGGTTCTGAAAACCCTAAATATCGCCCATGGTGATTTCTTATATAGCGCATAAAAACTCAATTCATCTACATGGTTAGCTTCAGAATCAACTAATTAACAAGAATTCATGAACAAAATGCAATGAATATGCTTAAACTGTAAAATACGATTATGAAAAAAAGTGAGAAAAGTTGGACTTCTGTACAATGATTCAAAGGGTTAGGGACTGTGTTTTTGATCCAGGCACGTTGCTTGATGTCCTTGGAAGGCAATAGGATGAGTTTCTTGGCTTGAATCGTCCTGCAAATAGGTTTTCAGAATTCACTTTTCAAGCAAAAATTTCAAGTTCTTTGTATGCTTTTCTGCGCAGCTTTTTGGTTAAATGCATTAGGTTTTGCTTTTTTGTATATGTATGAGTGAATTAGGTCAAAGAAAACAATCAAAATCCTTGGCATTCATGGTTTGGAAGATTTGATTTTTTAAGATCTTTTTTTCAATATTTTCCATGCTATTTTGTATCAATCATGACCAATTCTCCTCAATTCTTTCCATATTTGATTATGCACGAATTTTTGAACCTATTTCATGTACAAAAAGATTTGATAAATTAGGTTTAGTTATTTTCCATGTATTTAATTAATTTAAATGAATTATTAATAATAAAAATTCAAATAAATAAATAAAAAATGAAGAAAAACTTCCCTTTGGGCCAAGTGGTCGTGCACATGCCTTGGATGATGAATTGTGGAAGAAAAATAGGCCCATTAGCAATTTTAGGTCATTTGAATCAATGTTGACTTTTCAAAATATCCAAACATTTCCCAACTTCCACAAGGCATAACTTGCTCAATTTTTAAGCTTTGCTCATGTTCTTGGACATTTTGGAAAGGTCTTTGAGTCCTCAAACCAATGCCTTTGGTCCCATGTCATTTTGATTTACCAATCTCAAGTTATGGCCTTTGACTTAAAGTCCCTTTTTGTTGACTTTTAAAAATGACCTATAATGTAGAAATTGATAACTTTTTGTGAGAGAATTTATTGGACTTGAAGTGTGAAGATGAGTTGTAGGAAATGTATTTCTCTTCAAAATGAGCTTTGGATGGGATTTTTCTGATAATCCATGTGAAAGTTATGCCCTGGTCAATTTACAGTTGACTTTTTTTCAATTGTCCAAATAAGGAAACTTTTGCATCTTGATGATTTTTGAGCCAAGCTTTGAGAGTCATGATCAAGCATTGATCAAATGATGTTTGTGGCTTCAAAATGAGATGTTGACCAAAAATTTGAACTTTTGACTGTCAAATGACCATTTTGCCCCTGTAGTTGACTGTAGTGTAATTAGGGTTTTGACTATGCAATTTTGTGCAGAAAGTCTTGAAACTTGATATGAGGATGCTTGACCATATTTGTAGGCATGTGGGACTTGATTGGACCCTTGGAAACTTCATTTTCTTGATCAGAACCAAAACCCTAATTTTGACTGTTTAGGAGACCCTTGCACTGTGCAACCCTTGGGGAGATTTTGAAGCTTGACTTGGCAATTTCTTGAAGAATATGGGAGGGAAAATTTTGGGGTACAAAAGTTGCCCCTGTTCAATCTTCTTAGACCTGAGGATGCAGATTGGCTGACGTGCCTTTCGTAATCCGAGGGTGGAAGATGATTGAACACTAGAGTGCCCAGAAATTTACGCTCACATAGTAGCAGTGTGATGGAAATGGGCTTATAGATGCCATTTAGAGATTGATGAATAGGATGATGGGCTTATAGATGCCATCTGGATGTTGATCGCGTAAGAGATTCCTTAGCGAGAACCTGCATACCTGCAAAAGAAAAAATGAGTACCTGACATGTTGCAAGAGCTGGTTTTCAGATGCTTTGTGTAGATGTGTCCTGACTGGTTACAGGAGCTGAGTCTGGAGCTTCAAAAGATGATGAATAAACCAGGGGTGGTTGCTACCTCAGCATGAACAGTGAGAGAACCTTGGATGACTTTAACCTCAACAGCAATCGTTTGAGAAAATCTTGGTGGGAATTACCATCTCCGCAGTATCGGGGAGAGAACCATAGGAAATTATAATCTCAATAGCAAACATTGAGAAAAACCTGGAATGGAATTATCGTCTCCGCAGGATCGGGGAGAGAACCATAGGAAATTATAATCTCAAAAGCGGATGTTTGAGAAAAACCTGGAATGGAATTATCGTCTCCGCAGGATCCGGGAGAGAACCATAGGAAATTATAATCTCAAAAGCGGACGTTTGAGAAGTACCTGGAATGGAATTATCGTCTCCGCAGGATCGGGGAGAGAACCATAGGAAATTATAATCTCAAAAGCGGATGTTTGAGAAAAACCTGGAATGGAATTATCATCTCCGCAGGATCGGGGAGAGAACCATAGGAAATTATAATCTCAAAAGCGGACGTTTGAGAAAAACCTGGAATGGAATTATCGTCTCCGCAACATTGGGGAGAGAACCATAGGAAATTATAATCTCAAAAGCGGACGTTTGAGAAAAACCTGGAATGGAATTATCGTCTCCGCAACATTGGGGAGAGAACCATAGGAAATTATAATCTCAAAAGCGGACGTTTGAGAAAAACCTTTGATAACTTCTACTGAGTCTTCATCAGAAAAATCTGTTTGGGGTCGATTTGGCTGGACTAGAGAAGGCCTTGGACTGGATAAGAAATCTTTGGAGTTGATTAACTGAACCAGATAAGGTCTTGAAATATGATTGAGAATTTAACTGCATCTTTCCTGAAAGGTAAAGGTCAGTCATATGCAATGCATGATATGGATCAAGCGATGATGTTCTCAACATAAATGAGATTTGTAAGATATGATGCGTATATGCATGCTATAATGATGTATGTGATGTTTATGTATGTTTTCGTCTAGGAAAGTAAATCCTTGACGGATGCCGGGAAGTCACTCCTGGGCTGATGTTGAAGAATAAGCTTTTACTTCTGCTGGGGATGATAGTTGCAAGAATACCGATAGGAGAAGATAACTCAGTTGGGGAATAAACTTGGCAAATGGAATAAATCTGCGGGGAGGAAAGTACTCTAACGACTTTGCTGGGAAGCAATACTCTGTGGGGAGAGAGATACTTTGCTGAGTTGTTAATAATAACTTGCTGGAGATACCCTTGTTGTATCGGAAGTGCTGATAGACTTTGTTGGGGATAAGAAAGAACTGTGTTGACGATGACCTTTCCGTGGCTTTTGGCTGAGGATAACCCAGTTATATCCTGGTAGGGAAATAACTCTTTGAATAAAGTCGGACGATGCGTTCGTGCTCTGCGAGGGGATAAGCTTCCAGAATCTACTGGGGATAAGCTTACTGCTTTGGGAGATAAATCCCAACTTTCCTGGGGAACTGGATTGGACTCTCCTGGGGAAGTTTTGAACTGCCGGGGAAGTGATTCCTTTGAACGTTGGTATGCCGCCGGGGAACAATCTTTAGACCAAGACTGCCGGGGATGCTTGTTAAGGATAAATGCTGCTGGGGAATGTTGAGATCTACTGGAGGATACCCAATTTTCTTAAGGTTAACTGTATAACTCTGCTTGGGGAGAGTGCATGGACTTGCTGGCTCACTCTCTGGGGAGTTAAGATATCTGGTTATGTTCTTTAGCTAAACCTACCTTTACACTTTGATAGACAGAGCCGTTAGATCGTTTGGACGACTCTTTATTGCCCCTGTTTCTGAGGTGGGAGAGGAAGACATGTGAGGTGTTGATAGTTGTTGATGGACCAACCTCCTTCTGGTAGGCAGGGGACAAGATGACAGGACATAGTCGTACGCTTTGATCCCTAACTTTTTCCTGGACTGCCCTTCCGGGTTTTCAGTCCACCGGGATACCCATTTTTGCCCAAGCCGCCTTTTCAGGTTTTCGACTTGCCGGGTGTACAAATTTTTCATTTCGTCCCTTCATTTTGCCCGAACCCTTTTGGTTCGCCGGGAAGCCCTAATTTTTGCCTAGGTATGTCAACCTAGCGGGTCTTTGATTTTGCGTAGTATTTTTTCGACTATGTCCGTTCTCTCAGAAGGTAGGGAGTTGCCCCTGTTAGAAGTGTTTTGTCATGCCACCACAAGGTATTTGATCAGGCAAGATTTGTTGCTGGGGTGCCCCAAGTGACTCAGGCGGAGGTTTGCCCCAGGCTATTTAGCCTTTGCGAGATTCTCCGAATCTTGACTGAACTGCCCCAGATGACGGACCATGATCCTGCCATGCCCCTTGATTGGAAGTGCTTCTGTTCATTGGGCATTCATCGTGCGAATTTCTCTGCTGTTCAAACAAAAAGTCATATGCAAACAAGGTTATGTTAAAAATGCAACGCTTATGTCTGTCTTGAAGATTTTAAAAATGCATTCTTTTTCATAAAATAAGTGAATGTTTGTAAAACGTGATGTCAACTCCTTCTTTATAGCAAGCCTTAAGGAGTCAGGATACCTTTCGTAACAGTATGCTTTCGAACTAACCCATGCTTCAGCTAGGACTTTTAAGGGTTATAACGTGGCCTGGTTCACGGTTTAAGAAACAAAGGATAAAGGCTCAAATTATTTGTACCCACCCGCTCTTCGTGATGTTCTCCAAACCTAAACTCAGTTGATCATACGTTAGACCTTGTTTGAGTCTTTGCTCTGATTTTCCGGTGATGATTCGGATGTTGATAACTTATTTTGAATAGGCAGTCATTCCTTTTTCGTTGAGGGTTTGTAGGATCTCTTTCTTGTCTAATTTTTTGTTATCCCTTTCTTTTTTTTGCCTGAACTGTTTCCTTTTTTTGGAATTACAGTCAGCGGGATGCCCCAGTTTTGTAAGTCTCCTTCATGGGTTTTGACTTAATGGGTTTTTTATCTTTTGAGATAATGACTGCCTTTCTTTATTGATTATTCGGAATCATCACTGTCTTTCTTTTTTTTCGTAAGGATCTCTTTGGTGCCATTTGTTGTGCACTTGGATCAACTGAGAGAACTACCCTGCCCCAGGTTATGATAAAGGGTTTTAATTTTCGAAAAGAAAAACTCCTACTTCTTTGGCTCAGAGGGGTTGACGAGGGATTATCATCCTTATAACTCCAGTGTTTAGGGATTTGAAACAATGCCTGTACCTCATCAGCGGGGTCTGTTCAAAAGCATACTGTAAAGATCGTGGTATCGTTTTCGTCATCCTCCCTCAAGAGGCTTAGAATTATTATTTAAGAGTTGATCATCAGAAAAAATATGAAAATAATTTGCATTTAGTGAATACGAATATATTGTTTCAGAACAGACATATGCGATGCATTAATGAACTAACAACGTTTAATCATGAATAAATGTTTGAACAAAAGAAAATTACAACTTGAACATTCGAATGAACAAAAGTCTTTTCATCTCAGGGCTTGTCACTTCACATGGTGAATCTTGGAGGGATGGTAGAAAAATTCTGCCTGGCCATCTTGTGTGAACTCCAGTGCCCCCTCATCAATCAGGTCTTGGATCTTATTTTTCAAGCTCCAACAATCATCTGTAGTATGCCCCGGGCTGTCAGAGTGATAAGCGCAACGGGCGTTGGGGTTATACTTCGGTGACGTTGTATTTTGGTTCTTCGGAGCTTCTTTTAGAGTTACCAGCTTGGTCTCCAGCAACTGTGGCAATATCTGGGATAAGGTCATGCTGAGCCGAGTGAACTGCCTTCTCTCGCTCTTTTGTTGGTTGTGATGTTGAATTTGTGACACTGGAGCCATTTGAGGAGCTCTCCCCTTACCTCCTTGTCTCAAAGGTGGTTGAACGACGACTGGCTTTTTACCCTTAGACTTTTGCCCCAGTTGGTTACCCTGAAGCAGTTGGTTGACGAGAAACCAGAGCTCATCTTGTCTTTGAGCTAACCATTGAATAGCAGTCCCCTGCCCCAGCATTTGGGCTTTCGTTGCATCCATCTCAGCTTGTAGGTGTTTCAGCCTTTCATCCTCAACAATGTTCCTGACAAAGGTCTCCATGAGAAGTGTCCTTAGCTCTTCCTTCCCCTTGGATAGATTCAGGAGGATTTTCCCGAACCGGGTATCTTGAGCAAGAAAGTCCTGGTTGTCTTGTTGGGAAGCCATGGCTGAAATAAACATCAAGGAGGGTAAGTGACCTGCAACAAGGGTACCTGTTATGTAATGATATGTACGATATGCATGCAATGTTTTCAAAGATCTCACGGGATAAACAAGAAAATTTGTTAGAGTTTGAGTCCGGTAGCTTGGTTGAAAGAAACTTCATATTTGTTGAGAGTCTTTCTTCAAAGGGTCAAAGGCTCACCATATCCAGTGGGTCATAGCCTCTGACTTTAGTCATCATGTCTGGTTTTGATTTCCAAACAACCTTGGTTAAGGGAACTTTCTTCAAGAGTCAGAGCTCACCATATCGAGTGGGTCATAGCCTCTGACATCCTTGGCTAGGGGAAAATAAATCCTCTTTGCCCCTTGCTAGATGTTTGACTCATCCTGACCTGCATCACAAACCCTTGAGATCCTTGAAATGGGTTAGGATATATGCAATGGTATGATGTTATGATGCATGGGGTAATATGGATAAGCCCTGTTATGAGCCCTTATTAAGGACTGCAAACCAAAACCTGCAAGAAACTTAGTACACTCTGTTATGAGTCCCAATTAAGGACTAAAACAAACCCTGCAAGAAATCTGGTAAACCTTGTTATGAGTCCTAGTTAAGGACTAAAACAAAAAACCTGCAAGAAACTTAGTAAACCTTGTTATAAGTCCTAGTTAAGGACTACGAACAAAACCTGCAGGAAATTCAGTAAACCCTGTTATGAGTCCCAATTAAGGACTATAAACGAAACCTGCAAGAAACTCAAGTGTCAGACAACAAGCATGCAAATAGTCAAGTACGAAGGCACACAAGTCACACAAGAGTAGCCCTTAGAGTTTAGGCCAGCATGGGGTCTGGGTATTACCCTCTTGAAGTTGGTGGGCTCAACCTGTCCTATTAGAAGTAACCGGGTTCTAAGGATCCCAACATCACGGGATTGCTTTCATTGTTCATTGTTTCGATTTAGCCACTGAACTGGCGACCGAAATATTCCAGGAAAGCAACCCTCAATTGAGTGTAGTATCGAGTATTAACCAACCTCGGACTGCACCAAAGTCAGTTATCTCACTACCCTAAAAAGGCCAAGATAGTTCAATTAAGGTTCCTAAGGTCTGTTGATGCTTCACGACACCACGCGGAGGCCCCGTACTCTCCTTGACTGAACTCAAGGGTTACCGGTACACACCAAAGTGCCACATCAACGTAGCAGACTGTTTCAACCATGTCGGTATACCCCGCACAGTTCCCTCACAGCCTTGTTGCTACTTTCTAAGGAGGTATCCCCAGATCCGGGTTAGGATCTATAGAACTCCCAAGCAACCCACAATTTTAAAGCAAGCAAGTCAATACAATTGAAAACACAGTTATGAACTAACCCTAAGGTACACCTCACTTTAAGTTTTGTTCCCCAACAGAGTCGCCAGTTCTGTGATCGGTGGATCTGGAACTGACTGTTTAACGCTGGTTCGCGAAATGTCGCGGAAGCAAGAGTCGCCACCGTCTTTTATTTTCTCCAAATGGAAAGGACAAAAGCACAGAAAAATTCCTTAAAGAGATTGCTCTCGGTTCGGGAGGTAGGTTATAGAAAGGGAAGGTGTTAGCACCCTTTCTATCCATGGTTATCCATGGGCTCTTAGATACTTGCTCATTTGTGTTTTCAAAATTTGTTTGTTTGCTTTTCAACTGTGGGTTTTAAAAAGTTTCTTTGAAAATTTCAGTTCGACTCTTGTATCGGTCCTCAAGAGTGTTTGAAAAATGCTTTCGAAAGCTTTTTGAAAATGTGTTGGTGTGAAAAGTATTTTTGATTTGTTTCGTTTTGAATTAGAGCAAGTATCCACGAGTCGTCTACCTACCCTAAGGAATTCGTCTGTGTAAATGTCCTTTAAAGTAGTGCCATCCCACCATTGAGAGGTAGGTAGCACCGCCGTTGGAGGTGTTCGGGTCAATTCGAGGGTTCGGGACATGGTGATCACCAGAGCAATGGGAAGACACCTTAGAAGCTACCCTCATGCCAGGTTCCCGGATCATGAGGACTTACTAAGACATCCTCTACTCGATGATCACCTTTCGAGGCAAGGCAACAGTGAGGCGTACCCTAGGGGTGGTGTGTGATTTGTGTGTCGTTTTCATTTATTTTTGTCTTTTTTCATGTTAAAGGTGATCTAGCGTTTGTTTTTATTTTTGTCCATACATTCTTTCATGCCTTGATTAAACAGTTAAAGATTGCGAGAAGGTAAAAATTCTAAGCTATTACAAAAGGCGCGGGTCCACATCGCCAAAATTTCCAGAACCCGATTTGACAGAAAGTAAATAAAGAATTAAAAGTGCGACAAATAAAAGATGTTACATGGCCTTGGGAGAGATACATAAATATTATAAAGAATAAAAAATAAATATGCGAATTGGAATTAAAATTGAAACGAGGGCGTTGGACCATTTTTAACTAAATTAAATTAAACGATTAAATTAATTAAAATTAAAAAGAAAAGGAATTGTTTTTGGTATTTTTTGGTATTTTATTTTAATGGGGAAAAGAATTAAATGCAATTAAACCTAATTCTACAATTTTTATTTGTTAAGAAAGCATTAAATTTTAACCTAAAATTAACCCTAATTAATTTACATGCAATTTTAATTTATAAAAATAAAAATAATATTTAATTATTAATTATTATGGAGGAAAAGAAAAAGAGGATAAAAACTAATTAAACCCTAATTCTATAAGTTTTAGATTTTTATTAAAAAAGTTAAGATTAAAACCTAATTTAAAACTAATTAATTAATGGACTTTATTTACAAAAAAATACTATTAAATAAATATATTTAATTTTTCATCTTTTCTGATTTTTTGTGTATTTTTTATATATTATGAAAACATTAAATTAATTAATAACAATAATTAAAAGAAAGTAAAAAGAATGAAAAATAAAGAAATAATAAAAAAACATTTTCAAACCTAGGGGGGTTGCTGTCCCCAAAGTGGAGGTGTTTCTTTTAGCAATCTGGCCCATTTAACTTCCTGGCCCCTTTGACTTTTCCATTAGCGTGCATAAGCATTGACCTGGGCTTACCATGGTCTCCAAATCTGTGCCTTTGGATTGATGAAGTTGGACGCGTGGACGGTTTGATTGTGAAGGCGTACAGTGGTCCACCATATTGAATCTGCATATGAACACTAAATGAAGAAAAACATGAAAGGGGGTGAGGACCTGGGGCTCGAACCCAGGTCCTTTGGTTTACCAATCAACGCGCTTGCCAGTGGAGCTATTTTGTTTATCTGTAAATAACATAGTTAATAAACATAATAAAACAAAACGCGTTAGTGCTTCTTTTTTTCGCGCGAGATTTTGAACCAGCCATTCATCGTTCTACACATCATCATCTTCCTCGCGTTGTTTTACTTTTCCTGAAACATAAAAACATAGGCCACGGTTTTTCAAATGTTCTAAAAGGCATCATTAGGGAAAATAGCGAATAGCCATTGGATGCTCATAAATTGAGCGCGAGGGTAGATTCATGATCGTCTCATCGTGTTTGTTTCAGTGGTCCAAGTCTCGTGCTCCAATTTTCCCTTATTTTAAAACCCCCAATTTGAGGTTCTGAAAACCCTAAATATCGCCCATGGTGATTTCTTGTATAGCGCATAAAAACTCAATTCATCTACATGGTTAGCTTCAGAATCAACTAATTAACAAGAATTCATGAACAAAATGCAATGAATATGCTTAAACTGTAAAATACGATTATGAAAAAAAGTGAGAAAAGTTGGACTTCTGTACAATGATTCAAAGGGTTAGGGACTGTGTTTTTGATCCAGGCACGTTGCTTGATGTCCTTGGAAGGCAATAGGATGAGTTTCTTGGCTTGAATCGTCCTGCAAATAGGTTTTCAGAATTCACTTTTCAAGCAAAAATTTCAAGTTCTTTGTATGCTTTTCTGCGCAGCTTTTTGGTTAAATGCATTAGGTTTTGCTTCTTTGTATATGTATGAGTAAATTAGGTCAAAGAAAACAATCAAAATCCTTGGCATTCATGGTTTGGAAGATTTGATTTTTTAAGATCTTTTTTTCAATATTTTCCATGCTATTTTGTATCAATCATGACCAATTCTCCTCAATTCTTTCCATATTTGATTATGCACGAATTTTTGAACCTATTTCATGTACAAAAAGATTTGATAAATTAGGTTTAGTTATTTTCCATGTATTTAATTAATTTAAATGAATTATTAATAATAAAAATTCAAATAAATAAATAAAAAATGAAGAAAAACTTCTCTTTGGGCCAAGTGGTCGTGCACATGCCTTGGATGATGAATTGTGGAAGAAAAATAGGCCCATTAGCAATTTTAGGTCATTTGAATCAATGTTGACTTTTCAAAATATCCAAACATTTCCCAACTTCCACAAGGCATAACTTGCTCAATTTTTAAGCTTTGCTCATGTTCTTGGACATTTTGGAAAGGTCTTTGAGTCCTCTAACCAATGCCTTTGGTCCCATGTCATTTTGATTTACCAATCTCAAGTTATGGCCTTTGACTTAAAGTCCCTTTTTGTTGACTTTTGAAAATGACCTATAATGTAGAAATTGATAACTTTTTGTGAGAGCATTTCTTGGACTTGAAGTGTGAAGATGAGTTGTAGGAAATGTATTTCTCTTCAAAATGAGCTTTGGATGGGATTTTTCTGATAATCCATGTGAAAGTTATGCCCTGGTCAATTTACAGTTGACTTTTTTTCAACTGTCCAAATAAGGAAACTTTTGCATCTTGATGATTTTTGAGCCAAGCTTTGAGAGTCATGATCAAGCATTGATCAAATGATGTTTGTGGCTTCAAAATGAGATGTTGACCAAAAATTTGAACTTTTGACTGTCAAATGACCATTTTGCCCCTGTAGTTGATTGTAGTGTAATTAGGGTTTTGACTGTGCAATTTTGTGCTGAAAGTCTTGAAACTTGATATGAGGATGCTTGACCATATTTGTAGGCATGTGGGACTTGATTGGACCCTTGGAAACTTCATTTTCTTGATCAGAACCAAAACCCTAATTTTGACTGTTTAGGAGACCCTTGCACTGTGCAACCCTTGGGGAGATTTTGAAGCTTGACTTGGCAATTTCTTGAAGAATATGGGAGGGAAAATTTTGGGGTACAACAGCGGTGATCATAGTGTTGTTTAGATTCATACCATTATCAGTGAGGATTCTCTCTAGGATACCGTACCGACAGATGAAATTTTGTTTGATGAACCGGGCGACCACATTCTTGGTAACGAAAGCGAAGGAAGCTGCCTCAACCCACTTTGTAAAATAGTCGATGGCCACTAAGATGAAGCGGTGTCCATTGGAGGCCATTGGCTTGATTTCCCCAATCATGTTGATTCCCCACATAGCAAAGGGCCAAGGAGATGTCAAGACGTTCAGAGGAACCGGAGGTACGTGCACTTTATCCGCATAAATCTGACACTTATGGCAAGTCTGAGAGTGTTGATAGCAATCTGCCTCCATGGTAGACCAATAATAGCCTTCCCATAGTATTTTCTTTGCCATCGTATGCCCGATGGAATGGGTACCAAATGTGCCTTCGTGCAATTCAACCATGATCCTTTCAGCTTCAACTTTGTCTACACACCGAAGTAAAACAGAGTCATGACTGCGTTTGTACAAAATATCGTTACTGAGGAAGAATTTAGCCGACAATCTTCTTAGGAACTTCTTGTCATTCACTGAAGCTCCTTCTGGGTATTCCTGAGACTCGAGATACCTTTTAATTTCATGGAACCAAAGTCGATCCAATACTTCTTCAGTACCGATCTCATGACAGTAGGATGGTTCATTCATCCGCTCAATGGTGATTTGAGGAGCCTCGATCCCAATTAAGTTTAAACATAGATGACATTGTGGCTAGTGCGTCTGCTAGCTGATTTTCTTCTCGCAGGAAATGCTCGAAGGTAATCTTCTCAAAATGCGGTAGCAATGTCAATACATGTTCTTTGTAAGGGATAAGGTTGGGGTGTTTTGTGTCCCATTCCCCTTTGATCTGACTGATGACCAAAGTTGAATCTCCAAATACATCCAAGGATTTGATCCCCAAGTCTATAGCAGCTTTGAGACCGAAGATGCATGCTTCGTATTCTGCCATGTTGTTTGTACAGTTGAAGCAAAGTCTGGCAGTGAAAGGAGTATGACATCCTTATGGATATATGAGTACGGCACCGATACCATTGCCAAGTGCATTGGATGCTCCATCAAAGAATAGGGTCCATCGGGATCTCTATTCAAGTCTGTCATATGGCCTGACTTTTTCACAGTTGTCTAATGTCATGATGTCTTCATCCAGGAATTCAAACTTCATGGACTGATAGTCTTCCACAGCTTGGTGATCAAGGTGATCAGCTAATACACTACCCTTTATAGCCTTCTGGGTAGTATACTATATGTCATACTCTGTCAGGATCATCTGCCATCTCGCTATTCTCCCAGAAAGAACGGGCTTCTCAAAGATGTATTTTATCGGATCCATTTTAAATATCAACAAGGTAGTATGGGTCAGCATATACTGTCTCATCCGGCGAGCAGCCCATGCCAGCGCGCAACAAGTTTTCTCGAGCAGCGAATATCTTATTTCACAGTCAGTAAACTTTTTGCTCAGGTAATAAATAGCATGCTCTTTTCGGCCAAACTCGTCATGCTGCCCCAACACACACCCCATTGAGTTTTCTAAAATAGACAAATACAGGATTAAAGGTCTTCCCTCGATGGGTGGTAACAATACATGAGGCTCTTGTAAATATTCCTTGATTTTGTCAAAAGCAACTTGGCATTCATCATTCCATTTGACTACTTGATCTTTTTTCAAAAGCTTGAAGATTGGCTCACAAGTAGCTGTCAGGTGAGAAATGAACCTGGCGATGTAATTCAAACGTCCCAAGAATCCTCTGACTTCTTTCTCAGTACTAGGAGAAGGCATCTCTTGTATCGCTCTAACCTTGGCAGGATCAACCTCGATACCTTTGTTGATGACGATAAAACCTAGGAGTTTACCAGACCGGACTCCAAACATGCACTTGTTTGGATTCAATCTCAACTTGTACTTCTTCAGCCTCTCAAACAGTTTCTGTAAGTGATCAAGGTGCTCTTCTTCCGTTTGCAATCTGGCTATCATATCGTCTACGTAGACCTCTATCTCATGATGTATCATGTCATGAAATAAAGCTACCATGGCGCGTTGATAAGTTGCCCCAGCATTCTTCAGTCCGAATGGAATGACCTTATAGCAGAAAGTGCCCCACTGTGTAACAAAGGTTATTTTCTCCATATCCTCGGGCACCATTTTGATTTGGTTGTAGCATGAGAAACCGTTCATAAAGGAAAACACTTTGTGTTGTGTCGTATTGTCAACCAGAATTTCGATGTGGGGGAGTGGGAAATCGTCTTTGGGGCTTGCCCTATTCAAATCTTTGTAGTCCACACACATTCGCACTTTACCGTCTTTCTTGGGCATAGGAAAAACATTGGCAACCCATTGGGGATAAGAGGTGACAGCCAAGAATCCAGCATTGAATTGCTTCATGACTTCTGCTTTGATATTTTCCGACATATCAGCCCTCATGCGACGAACCTTTTGCTTTACTAGGGTACAATCTTCTCTTGTAGGCAGACGATGTACCACAATGTCTATATCAAGTCCCGGCATGTCTTCGTACGACCAGGCAAAGACTTCAACATAATCGTGCAACAACTGAATCAGACGCTCCTTGACATTAGGTTCCAAATTGGCACCCACCTTGACCTCCTTCTTGTCTTCCTCAGTTCCCAAGTTAACTATTTCAATTGGCTCTTCGTGCGGCTGAATGGTCCTTTCTTCCTGTTGCAACAACCTGGCCAACTCCCCTGGCACCTCACAATCTTCCTCACTTTCGTCGTCAGCTTGGTAGATCAGATTTTCAAAGTCACAATTGGGCATAGCAGAACTGTTACCCATGGGATCCTGAGTGGATGTAGATCTGCATTTTTAATATGTGAGTGTGTGTAAGAGCATAGCTACCTTTGAAAGAAATAAAATGTAAGAAAGAAAAGACAAAGAAAACAAAATTTGATGCAAAAACGTCCATGATTCATTAATGACATATGAGAATGAAGTGACAACCCTCACAAATGGACAGTTGTGCCTCGGGTAAGACACAAGGTTTAAAAAAAAGTCTGAATTGTTTAAATGTTACAAGCCTGGAAATATTAAAAGACAATTACTCTTGAATAAAAGTAATAGGAACGAAATCGTTGGCCTCCCAATTATTGAGCCCTCCGCCGATGGTTGGAAAAATCCATTCATCCATGTCACAACTGCCATCAATGTCTTCTATTGCATTGACTCCTTGATTGCTGATATGCAGAGGTGGTCCCCCAGCGCGAGAACATCGAACAACTTTTTGGGCCTCTGAAGTGAACCCCAATCCAAATTTGTCGGACTTATAGGGAATATCCGGAAGCTGACCCCAGATAGTACATCCTCCTTCTTCAATTACTGCTCGAGCATCTTTCAAAGAGGCCATCTTCAGTGGAGGTCTGGTAATCTTCGGGACCTTTGGAGTAGACTTGGTTGCCGCGACCGTTGCTGGAACCTCCTCAAAGTTCTGACAGGGAGTCTCTATGAATTCACCATCCATTTCAACATACCTGAAAGAGTTCAGATGGCTAACCATGTACTCCTCCTCTCCGTGAACTGTGACAATCTTTCCTTTGATCGGATATTTTAGCATTTGGTGTAGGGTAGAAGTGACAGAACCAGCACCATGGATCCAGGGTCGACCCAACAGACAAGAGTATGAAGGGCGGATGTCCATCACATAGAAAATTGAGTCAAAAGTCTGAGTCCCAATTTTTATGGGGATACTAACTTCTTCGTGCACTGTCCTCTTGGAGCCATCAAAGGCCCTTACTATGATGTTTCTTGGTTTCAATATAAGCCCCTCGCAATCCAGTCGGTCGAGAGCATTTTTGGGCAAAACATTCAATGATGAGCCGGTATCCACCAAAACATGGGCAAGTGTGATGCCCCTGCATTCTATGGAAATATGTAGGGCATTGTTGTGCTTCCTTCCCTTAGAGGTTAAATCAGCATCGGAAAAGCCCAATCTGTTATCAGCAGTTAGACTGGCCACACAATTTTCAAATTGGTCGATGGAGGTCTCTTGGGGCACGTGAGTGGTCTTAAGAAACTTTACCAAGGCTTTGGCATGGGTCTCAGAACACAAAAGTAAAGACAACAATGATATCTTTGAGGGGGTCTGCCCTAACTGTTCGACAATGTTGTAGTCACTTTTCTTGATTATCTTCAGTATTTCTTCTATTTCTTTTCTAGAATCTTCAAGGATGACCTCAGGACGTTCTCTTTCTTGGGCAGGCTCAATCAAAGCCTCTTTTCCCCTTGTATCAGTAGCAGGGATAACAGTAGGAGTATCACTAGGAGTGTCGGTAGGAGTGGAAGTAGGAATGATTACAGGAGTAGCAATGGTCTTTGGAGAAATCTCAGGTGAGAAGATTCTTCCACTTCTTGTTATTTTGCTGGTCCCAGTGATGTTACCGATATCGAGATCAATATCTCTCGCAACTTCTTCTTTGACAGCCAACTGCTCTTGCTTGATGCCATAGTAATAAACGTCAGCCTCATAACTCTAGGGAACAGCTTTATTCGACGAGTACGATATTGGTCTTGGCATAGTGATGATTAAAGGTGCGGATCTTGGGACAGATGTAATCCTGACGGGTCTTTTGGTTGAGACCCTGGGAGGATTGTCGGAAATGGTGATTATCGAAACATCTTGATAAGAACTCTTGATAAGGGGTAGCTTTTCAAATAGGATCTCTTTGCTAGTCATCAGGCGCTAGACGCCTATCTTTAGCAACAAACAACCGTTCGGTAGAGACTTGCACAAGTGGCAATTTTCATCACAACTCGGAAACAGACCGGCTTGCAGTAGATTCCGTTTAATGGTCAACAAAGGGGTAATTAAGTCATTCACAGAGGAGATAAAATGATCATCATCAATGGCATTGATACCTTGGCCATGTCTGGGCATTAGCGCCATTATTACATTAGGCGTTTTTGGGAGATCAAACTCAATCTCTTTCGCATCGATAAGGTCTTGTACCTTATTCTTCAAGGCCCAACAGTCATTTGTATCGTGCCCCGGGCTTTCAGAATGGTAATCACATCGAGCGTTCGGGTTATAGCAAGGAGAAGCAGTATTGGGGTTCTTGGGAGCTTCTTTTAAAGTTGTCAGATTAGTCTTTAAAAGGTGTGGCAAAATCTGAGACATGGTCATGTTGATCCGAGTAAACCGTCTCATGGGTGCTTCTGGTTTGCGCTGATAATTTCACTGTTGATTTGGCACAGGGTTAGAAATCATGACAGCCCCTACCGCCGGGTGATGGTCAGTTTTGTTTTGATTTCTATAGTCATATGCAGCACTGACCTCCTTCTTTCCAACAAAGGGCTTCTTCACCATACTCGAGGATGCATCTCTTTGAATTTTGCCGCTTTTTATACCGGCCTCGACCCGCTCACCAGTCATGATTAATTTGGTAAACCCAGCTGAGGAACTCCCAATCAGGTGATTGAAAAATGGTCCTGACAAGGTACCTAGGAACATATCCACTAATTCTTTGTCGGATAGAGGGGGCTGGACCCTGCCTGCGAGATCCCTCCATTTTTGAGCTTATGTTTTGAAATCTTCACCCGTTCCCATAGAAATGCTTTGTAACTGCGTCCTAGTTGGAGCCAAATCAGCATTGTACTGATATTGTTTGTAGAAAGCGGCGGCCAACTCTTCCCAATTGCGAACATTGGTCCCTTCCAATTGATAGAACCAATCCAACTGCGTCCCAGATAAGCTCTCTTGGAAGAAATGCACCCACAGATTCTTGTCAGCTGTGTGGGGTTGAATCTTTCTGACGCGTGACCTTAGATGTATCTTCGGGCAAGAGACACCGTCGTACTTGGCGAAAGTGGGGACCTTGAATTTTTGTGGGATGACAACCCCTGAGATGAGTCCTAATTCTTCAAAATCAAAACCAGGTACCCTCTGAATCTCCGTAGCATTCAAACGATCCTCTAGTTATTTGTATTTATCATCAGCGGGAGAATATTGTTCCTCAGAGTAATCAGGCTCTTCCTCTTCCTCGGATGCTAGGTTGTTGTTCACTTCTTGGGTTTGATTATCTCCTTCGCCTGAAGACGTCTCAAAGTCCAAAGTTCGTCTGGTTTGTCCTTTAAACCTTCTTCCCATGATCACAACACCGGTTGATTTCTTCGTTTTCTTCTTCTTCTCTTTGGCCAGCAGAGTCTTCAACGCTTCTTGTCCTTTTGTCAGAGCCAAGAGCATTTGTTGAAATTGGGTGTTCTTCACCTGAAGATCTTTCACAGTCTGTTCAACTTCCATCTCACTGAAATAAACAGTTGAAGGATAAGGTGACCTGTTATGAGAAACCTGTATGATGTTATGATGAATGAAGATGCAATATGCAAATGATTTCAAGGAAATTTAGAGATTTAAATTTGTACAAACCAAAAAGAACACACGTTATATTAATAAAACCAAGTTTGAATACATCAGGCCTCCTTGGGCTTACAATAAAAAAAATAACAGCAAAGCTCCTAAGACAAAAAGACCGAACGCATCCTCTTTGGAGCAATGTAGGTATTCAGGTTTTTCTCTTCATGAAGTAGCTTGGTGAGCTCCAGGACCTTCTTCTCACTGGCATAATACTGGGATTCAAAGGTGTCTCGCTCTTCTTTTAACTGAACCCAAGCTTTCTGCAGGTCTTCGAGAGAGGTAGGCATGTCAGGATGAAGAATGGTGTATGGGACGTCTCCTTCAATAACAGGCTCAACGATGACAGGAAGGATGGAAGGGTAAGGCATCAAGAGACTCTGGGCACGAGCCCGTACCCACCTAAGGTAAGGCTCGAGAGGGATAGAGTTTTTATGTCCCAAAGTCCTACTGTCCACCTTGTTCACCATTCCATAAGCACGTGTAAACCTCTGACGGTAACCTTGGTCTTCTTTGTCGTAGTCAAACACCAGACCTTGGATGAGCATCTCGTAAGGGTCGTCTCTTCGGGCATACCCAAAATGTCAAAGAGCTAAGCATAGGTTATAGGTTATACCTCCCCTAATACCAAGCATAGGTACGTTAGGGAACTCCCCACAGCGGTCAATGATAGAGACATCTTCCAAGGATCTCGAACACCAATGGATGTCAGAGTGGGTGAGAGACATCATCCTTTGAGACCAAGTCAGTCTTTGCTCGTTCCTTAATGATGACTAAGGTAGGTTTGAAGTGAACCACTTAGAGAGTAAGGGGATACAACACAAAAGAGTACCTCTTTTCTTCATGGTACGGGTATGAAGGCAATGCAAGATATCTCCAAGTAAGGTAGGTATAGGATTGCGAGAGAGAAAGACTTTGATGGCGTTAACGTCTATGAGTTGGTCTGAATTGGGAAACAGAACCAAACCATAAATGAGAAGAGCCAGAACGTCTTCGAAAGCTTGGAAATCCATGTCGTCCCAGAATGAACGAGCCTTTTCCAATAAAAACTTAGCTAGAAAACCTTTAACCCCGCTTCTTATTTCCCAATTGGCTATGACGTCGGCCCTCTTCACATGTAAAGCTTCGGCGATAACTTCAGGTTTTGGAATCCCTTCTAGACTGGTGAACGGTATTTGATTAAGCACGAGCACCCCCAAGAGTAGGGAGAACTCTTCCAATGTAGGTACCAACTGATAGTCCGAGAAAGTGAAACAATGGTGTACGGGATCAAAGAATTGGAATAGTACACACATCATCTCTTCTTGGAAGTTGGATGTAGCCAAACTGAGGAGTCGACCATATTTCTTGGTAAAAGGAGAATCCTCGGGCACTCTTGAGGCTAGCTCTTGAAGTTGAGGATGTGCTTTTACAAAGCTGATTCAGATGGTGTTTCTTCGGAGGGAATTCATGTCCTACAAAACAAAAACAAAGATAAATTTTAAAAACCTTAAAATGGTTAGTGAGCATGCGTATGATGTTCATGATGTTTATGATGTTTATGTACAAATAAATATATACACACACAACAAACAAGTCCCTATGTTTTAGGCTTGCATGAGTTTTGTAGGTAAGTACCCTCTTGAAGTCTAGTTGGCTCAACCTGTCCTAGAAATAGTGATCGGGTTCTAAAGGATCTCAATATCACCGACCTTTCTCTTAGGCATTGTCTCAGCATAATAATCTTTTCTTGCGACCGAGATATCCCAAAAGTCTAGCCTCAATGAGTGTAGTATCGAGTATCAACCAAGTTTCAGCTCTACACTGAAATCGGCTATCTCACTACGTCCTAATGGCCAAGTTTGTTTAATTAGGGTTCTAAAGTCAATTAGTGCTTCATGACGCCACTCAGCGGCCCCGTATTCTCCTCGATTCACCATGAGGGATACTGGTACCCACAAATGTGCCACACTAACATAGCCATTGTTTCAACCATATCGATCTACACCGCACAGTCTCCACAATCTATTGCTATTTACCTAAAAAGGTGTCCCAGATCCGGGTGGAGGATCAAAGCAAGCCCAATACAAAGAACTAAATATAAAGCACACAAATCAAATAATGAAAGCGAGTAAAGGTGATCTAACCCTAAGGTAACCCCACTTTTATATTCATCTCTTCCCCAGCAGAGTCGCCAGTTCTGTGATATGGTGGGAGAATTGACTTGGTATTTTTCATTTAGATCGCATTTGTGCGGATAGCAAGAGTCGCCACCGACTTTTCTTTTATCCAAAAGGAAAGGTAAAAAAGCACAGGAAAGACCTTTCGAGATTATTTCTCAGGTTCGGGGGATAGATTATGAAAAGAGAAGGTATTAGCACCCTTTTCATCCATGGTTTTCCATGGGCTCTTAGTTACTCATTTGGATCACTTGCTTTTATTTGACAGTGTGCTTGTGGTGTGGGCTTTGAAAGTGTTTTGAAAAATCTCTTTGTAATGGTTCTCGTTTCTATAAGAACGCGTACAAAGTTTTGTTTCGAAAAATGGTTCAAAGATGTGTTTTTGGATTGTGTTTTGGAAAGTGTTTTGAAAATATATTTTGCAATGGTTCTCGTCTCTATAAGAACGTATACAAAAGGTTTTGTCTTTTGAAAATACTTTGAGATAAAAGTGTTGGTGTAAAATGTTTTTGTCGTGAGCAAGTGAGTAACTAGGAGCGAATATACATACTCGAAAGGTCTCAAGGTTCTCTTCTTCCTCCTTTAGATGTTGATATCTTACCATTGATTTGATAAGAAGCCTCATCATTGGATGTAAAGGGACAGGCGCAGGTCAATTTTTTTTTACAGTCATCGAAAGCAACTTATGTGACGTTTTAGCAATTTTTGTAAGGGACGAGATTGTTTTATCGAAGGCAACGTCGAGGGTCATCGAGGGACTACGATCTTTTTATCGAAGGGTCATTGCTAAAACGTCCCATATTCGAGGGACATGATTGTATTTCCGAGGCAACAAGCGAGGTTACACTAGAGGTGCGCGTGTGAAGAGTGTGTTCGTTTCAAGTTAAGTTGCTCTTTGATTAGGTTATCTAGCGATTGATTTTAAATCTTGCCATACACGCCTAATTACCATACAATAATAAGTAAAACAATAAAATGCGGAAATTGAAATTCTACGCTATTACAGAGCTTCGGGAATGAAGGTACAAATTTATAAATGGGGATGAAGTAAAAGTCTAATTAAACTATTACAAACCATAAGTCAATAATCGAAAGAATGCGAAAAATAGTAAACTACGAGCAAGTGAAAAAAAGAAAGAAAATTATTTATTTTTTTTAGTGTGTTTTGATTAGAAAAAGGTAAATATATATATATATATATATATATATATATATATATATATATATATATATATATATATATATATATATATATATATATATATATATATATATATATATATATATATATATATATATATATATATATATATATATATATATATATATATATATATATATATATATATATATATATATATATATATATATATATATATATATATATATATATATATATATATATATATATATATATATATATATATATATATATATATATATATATATATATATATATATATATATATATATATATATATATATATATATATATATATATATATATAATAGTAACATAACTAAAACAAAAG
The DNA here is from genome assembly GCA_948472305.1 of Vicia faba. Taxonomy (NCBI): domain Eukaryota; kingdom Viridiplantae; phylum Streptophyta; class Magnoliopsida; order Fabales; family Fabaceae; genus Vicia; species Vicia faba. Next base: position 937,208,184 of record OX451736.1, read on the forward strand.
TTAATCTTAATTAAGTTAAAAAATTAAGATTATCCAAAAAAATTAAAGTCTAAAATTTATTAAGACAAAACGAAAACTAGTTAATTTTAACTAAAGAGAAATTTTTTTATTTCTTTTTAATTACACTAATCATCCTAAGTTAATTACTAACATTAAAACTAATTAACAATTTTTTTTTTGTATTTTTATGAAATGTCTCTTTTTTTTTAATAAAAAACAAAGGAATTACTCTTAAAGACAAATTAGTTCAAAAAAAAAAGTACTGCTGGGCCGGTCCGGGTTGACCCGGTTCCGAGCCCAGCCCTTATCCAAATGAAATCATAGGTCCTCAAAAACCCTAAAATGATGAGGCTAATGCCTCTTACCGATTGAACCTCCCTCCGTTCAACAACAAAACCTAGGTTTAACTTATTATCTCTCTGTTCTAAGTCCGTCTCCCTCAAACTAAACGAAAACGACATCAATCTTCTGACTCTCTTAGTTCTAATAACGAAACAAAAACCCTACATATCTCTCTGTCTCTCGCGACTATGTTTGCTCAACTGCGTTTCCTTCTCTTTGCCTCTTCATTCATGATTTCAGAACAAACAAGAAACTACAAATTGCGAGGATAATGGATAAATGCAGAGAAACTGAAAAATACCTGCTTTGAATATTCTCGGAGGTGACGAACCCATGGTAAGCTCGATCCTTTTTCTCTGCTTCGTAAAGAAAACTTGTCTTTTGGATTCAGATGTTGCAACGTGTTGAGTTGCTGTCAATGTTTGCAGATTGGTTGATGCACAGTTGTGTTTTAGTGGAAGTTTAATCGATGATGTTGCATGTGGTGGCCGACCAAACAGAATCAGGGGAGTTTTTGCTTTATATTTCCTCTTATGGGTTTGAGATGATTTGTATTTGTTGAATTTTTGGCTTTGAGTTTTTTTTGTGATTTGCTGGTTCTGTGATGTTTTAGTTGGTTTGAGAGAAAAGGTTTTTGGAATTTCTTGACTGAGTTGTTTATGAAGTTTTCTGGTTTTTTGAGTTTGTCTGAGACAAAAGGGCTTTTGGAATTTCTTGACTGAGTTGTTTTTTTTTTAAATTTGCTTTGGCTTTTTTTTAGTTTGTTTGAGACAAAAGGGCTTTTGGAATTTCTTGACTGAGTTGTTTTTGAAATTTGCTTTGGCTTTTTTCCTCCTGCCTTTGTTGAAACAGCAATTGGTGTTATATAAAAGAAAAACAAGGTCCAAAGTGGAGGGGAAATCTTAGAGTTTGAATATATTTTGATATGCTGACTTTGAAATCTTAAGGTGCAGGCCTTAAGTTGCCTCTTTTGTCTAATGTTGGGGCTGAGTTTGGACAGAGTTGGCTTTGGCATTTAGCGGGATTTTGGACTGCATTGGTTTGTGGTGATATCTCTTTCATCTTTCCTCTTTCCTCTTTCTATGAAACAAAAGCAATTTTCTGCTTATTTTATAAACTTCTGAAGGGTTTGTGATAATAGGGAAATGATGACATGTGAGCAAGTTAGCTTGATACTGCTATGTTTATTTGTTCTGCTTTGTGGGCTTATGTATATGTTGCAGGTTTTATTGACTCTATTTGTTAGCTTGTTTTTTGCTATGTGCTACTTTGTATAACAGTCTGATGTCTTGCTTGTTGCAGGTTGTATTTGTTGTAGGCTTGCCCATGTTTTGTATTTGATTGTTGCTGTTTGTAGCCTTGTAGTTTTTGTGTTACAGTTTCTGACAGTTTGTTTGTATTTGCTTGCCTGGCCTTGTTGACTTGCTTGTTTCAGATTGTATTTGTTGTAGGCCTGCCCTTGTTTTGTATTTGATTTTTGCTGTTTGCAGCCTTGTAATTTTTGTGTTGCATTTTCGGGCAGTTTGTTTGTATTTGCTTGCCTTGTAGCTTCCTTTCTCTCTTTTTGTGAACCAAGAATGATAATTTTTTTGTGATTTGCAATTGGGGAGAGAGGTGATGATAGACCAACAAGTTCTGATTCCTAAAAGCAAACCCTAGTGATGAATTTACCATACTTTCTTTTGTAAATTTTATGCTCATGTTTATGTTACTAACAAAGTCTTTTTTCCTTTTGTTTCATGTGATGAGAAAACCAATGGGAAATAGGAAAAACTGATGAGGAGTAACTTGAAGTGTTCGATGAAGACTTTGAAGAAAACTTCTTTGTAGTTTACTTTTTAGAACAAACTTGTATCCAATAAGAAATTTTGTTATATTGTAATTTTTCAATTTGTACTTTAAACAAACAATCCCTAATGATACCAAAAGTATGCAAAGTCTCTTGAAATTCAAATTTGAATTCTTCAAACATCCCATGAATGAGTTCAACAATAACTTGTGCCATGAAAATGAAATTGGATTGGAATTATTGAAAAAAACTTTCCAAGTCACTACTTGAATCCATGATGATCACAATTGACTTTATAACTGCATTTCAAACAAACCTGCACCTTGTACTCCAATTTCTAAACAAAATAAATGTTTAAGAATGTAACTCAATTGGCCAACCTAAATCCACAATCATGATTGTTTTAAATTATATCCTTAATCTTCATATCATGTCCAAATAAACACGCTCTTGAGAACAATCGTCAGTCCTTCAGTAAAAATTCTTAGCGATCAGACGACTGTTATTTGAAATTAGGTCAAAATTCATGATGCGACTTCCAACGCATTCAAATGTCGTTCTTGTTCATTTTTCTTTTCTTTTGATATTGTTGTCTTACCATTTATTTGGTAAGCAACCCTATCTTTGGATGTTAACGGGACGGGCGTGGGTCATCGTATAACCATGATTAGCAATGTGGCAAAGTATCTTAGCATTTTTTAGGGACCAAGATCATTTTGTAAGGCAACTTTGAATAGCATCATCGAGGGGCTATGATCTTATACTTGTTTGTTTTGCTAAGATACTTCGCATGCATAATATGGTCATTTTTATATAAGGCAACCAAGTGGAGTAACCCTAAGGGTGCTTGTGTGCAAGTGTGTTATTTTCATGCTTGGTTTTATCTTGGATTAGGGTTTTCTATTTGATTTGTTTTTATCTTGCCATTCAAACCCTAATTACTAGCATGTTATGTAAAAGCGATAAATTGCGTAATTCAAAGATTACTACGCTATTACAACATTTTATGGGAGGGGGTATACAAATTTTGAATGGGGATTTGCAATAATGTAAATCTAATTTAATCTATTATAACCAAATCGAATTTGCACGAATATTTGAATAAATAATATACAATATAAATTAAATATGCAATGGTATGTATATGCAAGAAAAAGATTTTTGTTTTGTTTTTTATATGAAAAAGAGTTTTTGAACTAAACCTAATAATTTAAGGAAAAAAAAGGAAATTATTTTTATAAATTGGTTAACCCTAATTCTAGTTTGTAAAAGAAAATAAAATTCTTTAAGTATTATTTTTGTGTATTTTTGTCTTGAAAATAATAAATAGTATTTTATGAAATATCTAGTCCTTTTATACATTAGAAAAAATATTTACAAGTGTGAAGGAAAAGAAATAAAAATTAATCTAAGTCTATTTTATTTTACAAGTTTTATTTAAGAAAGAATAGTTAATATATAATTTAATAAAAATATTTTCCATGAGAAAATAAAATAAAATGAACAAAATGAAATATTTAGCATTTTTATATTTTTTATGATTTTATAATATTTAAGAAAAATATTTAATGAAGTAAACAAAAATAAATTAAATAAATGAAAATAAATTGGGTCAGGGGTGTCCTGAGTAATCAAGAGGTAGTATGCTAGAAAAAATATGAGGTCCAGTAGTTGAGCCCACTTTGCAAAAGTGACAAAAAATGAAGCTGAAAAATATGAAAAATGCAAAAGGCAGCGCCAAGGTTCGAACCCACGACCTATGCAATTTCAGCGCGCTTCCTTGCCACTAGGGTGGCTGTACATCCGTTAGTTCAAATGAAACAAAAAATATATAACATGAATCTCTTCCTTGCCCTGTACTTCGTCTTCTTCCTCTAGCTAGCCAGACCAAACATATCGCTATCATTTCTCCATGACAATGGAAACTTCAAACATGAAAATGGTAGTACTCTTTCCCATGATTTCAACCATGTAACTCATGTAAACTATCAGTCAAAGATCAAAGCTAATTTCAATGGCCCTAATTTCAAACCTAATTTTTACAGAAATTTGAAATCTAAAATTCTCTATACACAATTAATATAAATGAAATCTATGAACATGGTTGGTTTTAGCATAAGGATATCTATATTTTATCTTCACAAATCGAGACCAAAGGATGCCTGTATGAAGAGATAGAAGTTAGAGTTCTTACCTCTTTCAGCCGAGATCGTGAATGGAGTTTGAGTGAGTTTTGAGAAGGCTTGAAGATCCCTTTAGCTTGCCTGGACCCCCTGAGTGTGTTCCAATCTTTACCTTGTCTTGAAAGTGTCTGAATCTCCCTATCCAAGTCAACCTGCAAGCTTGAAATGCAAAAATGGCAGATGGAGAAGGAGGAGTTACAGTGAAGGGATGATGGTCTGGAACACTTAGATATGATGTAGGTTAAGTGTTTAGGTGATTAGAACTTGAAATGCACGAGTAGATTTTTGGATTGTTATGCTTGATGCAAAACTGCAAGTTATGGCAGGTTTTTGGTGATAGAGAGTTTGGGAGAGTTTCTGGCCTTTAGAAATCGTGTGTTAGGTTGTAATATGTTTGTGTATAAGTATAGAGAAGGTTTCAAATCAATTCCACAACAGGTTTCTGAGTTATAGGCTTTTTGCTCTATTGCTTGCCTTTTAAGAAAAGTGAGGAGACAACTCTCTACATGCTTGTACAGGCTTGATTTGAGTTGGTACAAGTCTTAGGCACTTTGCTTTTGGTTTATAGGACTTGTGTGTGCAGAAGGAACATGTATAAAGCTCAAGAAGTTGACAAATGCAAAAGTTGTGCTTTTCTAAAATGGAAGTGGCAACTTTATGCCATTTATGGAATTAAATCTTGGACAAAGGCTCTTATGCTTGGATTAAGGATTTATCAACTGTGTAAGCATTAAATTATGGAGTGAGAAACAAGTTTGAGACATGTAAAGCAAGGATTATACAATCTAGGTTTGGATTTGAATTTTGTTCTTCATGAAAAGGCTTGAAATCAAAGTGAGAAATTGCCAACTTCATCTCTTCGATTCTCCATACTCAAGAATGATCTCAAGGAGTTATTGAACATTTTGGAAAGCTTGAAATGTGCTCTATAACTCATCTTTGAAATGCTTTTCAAGATTCCTCTTGGAACTAGGTGAAAAGTTGCCATGAAGTTAGGTCAAAAACCTGCCTAAATTAGGGCCAAATTTCACTAAGTTATTTTAGTTCATGAGCATGTATTCACAAAATTATATCTTGATATCCAAGCATATTTAGGAGAAAATGTGTGAAGCAAAGTTGTATATTTCATGGAGATATACAACTTTCATGTTGGGAACTTTATTTGAATCATCTTGTATCATGGTGAGAATTTGGCTTACAGTTGAGAAAAATAAGAAATTTTCTATACTTAGAAAAATTTCTAAGTTAAGAAAATTTCAAAATTCAAAATAAAATCTTCAATCTTTGATTTCTTGATGAATAAGTTTCATATTTTGACATGTTTTGATGAATTGTGATCCTTGGCATTTGATTTTGACCAAAAAGTCAAAGTTTGACTTTTCAGTATAAAGTTGACTGCAAAATTTATTTATCAATACAATGGACTTGCAATGTTTTGAACCATGTCACTAGGTCAAGATGATGCAATTGAACTCTTGAAATCATGCTTCAAACCAATTGGTTATTTGCTAGGTCAAAAATTAGAAATTTCCCTTTCTCAGTCAAAACCCTAATTTTGACCATTTTTCTCTTTTGATGATTTGATCAAATTTCTTGAGGAATTATGATCCAAACTTGATCAAATGATACATGTGAGTCTAAAATGTTGATGTGGATCAAAAATTATGAAGTTTGACTGTAAATTGGCCATGGTTGACTTTTCCCTCAATACAGTTGATTTTTAGGTCAACTGTCCAAATGACTGATCAAAAATATGGTTCAAGGCTTGAAACTTGACATGAGTAATCTTAGGGGTCCATGATGATACTTGAAAGTCATATGAAGCATTGATAGTCCAAAAATACTTGTGCAAACTCAAACCCTAATTTTGGACATCAGTGCATGAGGAGGTGTCTTGAGCTGATCAAACCCTAATGCAGTCTTGAGTTTAAGAGATCTTGTGGGGAAATCTTTGATTAGTGAGAGGGCAAATTTTGGGGTACAACACCCGGCAAGTTGAAAACCCGAAAGGGAGACTTGGGCAAAAAGGGGTTTCCCGGTGGACTGAAAACCCGAAAGGGCGGTCCAGGCAAAAGTTAGGGAATTAAAGCGTATGACTATGTCCCATTGGATAACTTTACGAACAACCTTTGGCTTCCACTGACAAACTCAGAGGTTCTGATCAATTCAATCATATTCAGACAAGGAAACAAATAGACAAGACGCTCGGAGATACGAAGGCTATAGCAGAATGGAAACCCCATGGGATTTTTGTACACATAGCTATCTTTTCTTTGTATCAAAATTTTCATTTTTTTTACGACAGCATTCTCTTACTAGAATGTTTGTCTCCTTGTACGAAAAATACTTATTCAAAGTCAATATAAAATATTCCTTTTAAAGTGCAAAAACTATTTGTCTTTTCTTTACGCTTGTTTTGTTTACAAAAACGCCCAATGATTCATTATTGAGCATATGCATTTGAACATAATTACTGTTTACAAAAACGAAAAGAAAAGAGACAATTACTGATAGATTGAAAGGATAGGGAAATATCTCTAAGCTATTCCATAAGTAAACCCCTACAGTACGTCATTTAAATCCCCAGCGGAGCAAAATTTCAAATTGTGAATCCCCAGTAGAAGTCGTCAAATTTTTCAGGATTCCCCAACAAGATTCTACAAGCAGTACACGGCATTTCCCTTACAACAGAATTCGTTTCTCTAAACGGAAATTCACCAACATTTTGACTTCAAAACATGAAGACTTCCATATCCTCAGCGGCAGTCAGGGATTTATTTTCCCCATCCCAACAGCAGTGCAGCAAACTAGCCCACATACGCATACATTGCATCCATATATCATAAACATTGATAACACAAGTGCAGTATACTATGCATTTTGTGATACGGTGGGAGGACTGACTTGAGGTTTTGCGTTTGTGTTCGCAATTGTGCGGTTTAGCAAGAGTCGCCACCGACTTTTTATTTTATCCAAAGGAAAGGTCAAAAAGCACAGGAAAGACCTTTGATATGTTTTCTTGGGTTCGGGGGATAGATTATGAAAAGGGAAGGTGCTAGCACCCTTTTCAACCATGGTTATCCATGGGCTCTTAGTTACTTGTTTAGATCACTTGCTTTTGCTTTTCAATTGTTTGAAATGGTGCTTTGTGTGTAGTTTTTGAAAATGCTTTGAAAAAGAGGCCTTGTCTAGGCAACCTTTTTAATGATTCTTGTTTGAATATATACAAAGGTGTTTTTCTTTTGAAAAGATATTTCAATGTTTGAAAGTTTGATTTGGGAAATGTTTTGAAATTGTGTTGTGAGGTGTGTTTGAAAATAGCAAGGATGTTTTGCAAGTTTTGATCAAGTAACTAAGAGTTGTCTACCCTATTTTACTCAAAGATCTTTCCTTTATGTTTTTAATCTTTTGACATTGTTGTTTTACCATTGTATTTGGTAAACAAACTTGTGTTTGGATGTTAAACAGGACAGGCGCGAGTCATCGCATACAATCATTGAAAGCAACTTGTGAGACGCTCTAGCAATTTTATAAGGGACGAGATCGTTTTATCGAAGGCAACATCGAGGGTCATCGAGGGACTGCAATTTTTGTTTATTAAAGTGTCATTTGCTAGAGTATCTCATATTCGAGGGACATGATTGTATTTCCGAGGCAACAAGTGAGGTTACCCTAGAGGTGCACGTGTGAAAAGTGTATTGATTTTAAGTTGCTTATTCTTGGATTAGGTCATCTAGCGATTGATTTTTGAATCTTGCCATACACGCCTAATTACTACACAGTATATTGAAAGCAATAAATTGCGGGAATTAAAAGTCTAAGCTATTACAAAAGTATCCGGGAATGGGGGTACAATTATTACAAATGGGGATGAGTCTCACAAGAACAACAATGTCCAAATATCGAGTATTACAACCAAATCGAATTATCGCGATTCAATATAAAACTATAACAAATGAAGAAGTCAATAAAGTACGAAATGCATGTATTTACTTGAAAATAAATAAATAAAATCTATTCTAAAAAGAAAGATTAAATATTTTATTACTATTATTCTATGTGGTTTTATTAAATAATAAAAAAAGTTTAAAGGAAGCAAACTAATTAAATTAATTTAAAAGTTTCTTTTTTTGGTATTTTCATTATGTGCAAGAAAAAATAATAAAAAGAAAATTAACTAAGCTAATTTAATTTGATAATAAATAGAAAAATTATTGAGTTTTTTTTAAGAAATTGTTAACAAAAGTAAATAAATAAATAAAAAAAGCAAAAATGGGCTTTAAGAGAAGATATTGATGTTGGGCCCAAGAAAAAAAGAAGAAAAAAAGAAGTAAGGCCAGAAAATGGGGGGGGTACGCTAGCAATTCGTGTGGGCTTTGGTTGGGGGCGGACAGGCCCAATTGCTCAAGTTTGTAACATTTGGTTTTGGAAAAATTAAGGTTTAGAAAAATCAGGGTTTGTCGTTCTTGTTTCACAGCGGTGCCGCTTGCCTTCGTTCTCTCTTCTTCATCTTTCTCAGCCTCAAACGCTCTGATATTCCCCTCCCCTAAGCCACCGGAGCGCTATCCCTCACTCTCTAACCTCTTCCTAACGATCCATGGCTTTGTTTTAAAACGGTATGGTTCGGTTTCTTTTTGATTTAGCATTTTTCGTTTGATTCGCATGCTTTGTTCATATTTAGTTTGTTTAACCTATTGTATCAGGTGTCTAAGATGTAGTAAAGGGATTTGAAGAGAAGTATACCTTCTGAACCTTTATGGAAGAAAGGAGAGGAATGATGTTGGACTGAGGGCGTTCACTTGGTGGCTGGATACAAGGGGAAGAGATGATGACGGTGATATTTCTAATTTTGTTGATGAGTTGTGATTCTGAAACTCTGTTATGATTTGTTGTTTTTGTTGATGATTTCACTTCTGAAACTTTTATGATGATACTACTTCTGAAAACTTTTATGATGATACTACTTCTGAAAAGTTTGTTACCTCTTTCCTCTCTCTTTGAATTTGAATGATGGTGCTTGCTAGCTTTCTGAAACTTTGTTTGTACAATGATTGATGATGATGCTTGTTGTTGTGTCTGAAACTTTGTTGGTTTGAGTTACTGAAGGTTTTTTGCTTGAAACTGATTTCTAAAACTTTGATTTTTGTAAGTTTGTTGATGATGATTTCTGAAACTTGCTTGTTATCTGATATGATTTTGTTCTTCTGATTTGAACTTATTGGTGATGATTGCTGGCTTGAGTTTTACAGTTGAAGGTTTTTGGGAGTTTTGTGCAGTTTGGTAGGCTGTGATTTTTGAACTGCTAACAGGTTTGGACAATGGTTATGCAGGTTGTGTGATTTTTGTTTTGTGAGTTTGTTCACAAGGTTTGGGAATTTTTGTACAGGTTTTGGTTACTTGATAACAGGTTGGGAGTTTCTGTTTGATTGTGCAGGTTTTGTAGTTTGGGCTGTTAACAGGTTTTTGGATGTTGGTAGTTTTGGCCTGTTTGAAACTGATATGCAGTTTTGTGGTTTTAGCTTTTAAAGCTTTTGCAGGTTTTATTGCTTGGAACTGTTATACAGTTTTGGATTGTTTGTCTTGTGAGTTTTCAGGCTTTTGCAGGTTTTTTGCAATGGAACTGTTATACAGTTTTGGGTTGTTAACAGGTGTTTTGTGATTTTTTGTGGCTTGTGATAGTTTTGGAACTGCAGGTTTGGGATTGTTGTGAAACTGTTTGCACAGGTTTTTGTGGTTTGGTCAGCAGGCTGGTTCTGCTAACAGGTTTTTTGGGAGAGTTGTGCAGGTTTGAAACTATTATACAGTTTTGGGAGCTTAGCTAGTTTTTTGTGTTTGAAACTGTTAGGCAGTGTTTTGGAGATTTTTGCAGTTTATTTGACAAAATGCTCTCTCCCCCAACTTCTTGCTGTTTTGATGGTCTTATATCCTTTTGCCTTTTGACAGATTTTTAGCCAAACTGTACACTCTCACCAAAAAGGTGATATCTCTCCTCTCTCTCCTCTCTCCATGATAAAGCAATTTACTTTTCCACTTTTCTGAAAAGTTTGCCTAAATCCCTGGAAAATGATGAAAAGTTGTGATAAGCCTTTTGCTTGTTATTTGGTTTACCCTCTTTGTACTTTTTGCCTGTTGTTGTCTGCACTTGTACTTGCTGCATTGTTCAGCTTGCTTACTTTGTAATGTATAGTTTGGCCTTGTTGCAATGCTTAGTTTGCTGCAATGTTTGGTTTACTGCAAAGTTTGGTTTGTTGCAATACTTGCATCCAGTTTGCCTTTGTATGCTGCATTGTTTAGTACAGTTTGGCGTCTGTTTGCCTTAGTTGCTTGACAGTTTGGCCTTGTTTAGTTGCTTGACAGTTTGGCCTTGTTATGTTTTCATTTGAACCATTTGCCATGCATTCTTGCATTTTTCATTTTTTCTCTTTGTGAACCAAGAAGAGCAATCTTCTTGTGATTTGCAAAGAGAAAAAATAAAAACATGATGAAATGAAAATAGCTCCTCTGATTCCAAACGGAAAACTTTAATGATGAACATTTTCTTTCTTTTTTTTGTTTGAAAATTCTATTTAATTAACTGTACTAATCCTCTTTTCTTTGTCTTTCTTTCATGTGAGCACAAATTGGGGAGACTTTGTGGCGAGCACGGGAGCAATGGAAGCTTAGGCTTAGACTTTTTCTTTGATAGATTTTCCATTAATTGTAATAATTTATTTTTCAATAACTATAAGTTGTAAAAACCTAAAGCATATGAATAATAATTTATCTTTGTATCAACATCTGAAATAAATGAAAAATCTTTGTGAGATAATCTGATATCCAAACAAATCTTCTACTGTCAATATCTTGCAATTCTTCCTTCAAGTCTTCACTGATTATTTAAGATTCCTGATTTAAAATAACTGAAACTGCATTCCAATAATTTCAATACAGATAACTTAAACTTTAAGTAATCCAATAACTCTGCAATCTCGTAACCTTGCAACAGCATTCCAATCAAAATACGCACTGTGTATTCCAATAAACAAGCAAACGTTTCATTCCATTAACAAAGCAAATTTCTTAACAGACGCACATTATCTGGCTAACCTGGATCAGACAAAATCTGAATATTCTAAATGACAGTCTCAGCTCCCATTTCTTGTCCCAGATGAACAGACCTTGAGAACAACCAGTAACCTTTCAGTAAGCTTGAAAAAGTGTGAAAACACGTGACATTTAATTGAATTTTTGAGAATTCAGTTTCTTCTGAGAAATGAGGGAAAAACCCTAATTCTTGATCTACTGCCAAAGAAAAAACAGTCTGATCGATTCCTGAGCCAATCTTGAAAATCTGAGAAAACCCTAGGGTTGTGATTTCTTGTGAAAAAGGGAGGGCAAATTTTGGGGTACAACAGTTGTCCCTGTTCAATCTTCTTGAACCTGAAGAGTTAGATCGGCGAGTTTATCGTTCGCGACTCGAAGGTAAAAGATGATTGGACACTAGAGTGCCCATAAATTTGCACTCGTCAAAGCATATTTTGAGGGAATGGGCTTAAAGATGCCATTTGGAGATGTGACAGAATCTTGTCGGAGATGGGCTTAAAGATGCCATCCAAGAATGTTCATTGAATTGTATGTTGTAAGTCGAAATAATGAGTATCAGAAAGGTATCCATGTCTGGAACGTCTCTGAGCTGGGGGTCTGAATAAGCAATAGATTAGCATCCGTGTTTGGAGCATCCGTAAACTGTTTTCATGAACTGAATCTAAACAAGCGATAGATTAGCATTCGTGTTTGGAACATCCGTAAACTATTTTCATGATCCTTGAGTTTGAATAATGATCAGTCCGTGTAAAACTTCATCCGAAATTTCCTGAAAAGGGACCTGTGTAGAGTTGCTTCATGATGAGTCCGTGTAAAATTGTATCTGGAATTGAGAAGGAACCGGTATAGGGTTGCTTCATGATGAGTCCGTGTAAAACTGTATCTGGAATTGAGAAGGAACCGGTGTAGGGTTTCTTCATGATGAGTCCGTGTAAAACTGCATCTGGAATTGAGAAGGAACCGGTGTAGGGTTGCTTCATGATGAGTCCGTGTAAAATTGCATCTGGAATTGAGAAGGAACCGGTGTAGGGTTGCCTGATGATGAGTCCGTGTAAAACTGCATCTGGAATTTAGAAGGAACCAGTGTAGGGTTGCTTCATGATGAGTCCGTGTAAAACTGCATCTGGAATTGAGAAGGAACCGGTGTAGGGTTGCTTCATGATGAGTCCGTGTAAAACTGCATCTGGAATTGAGAAGGAACCGGTGTAGGGTTGCTTCATGATGAGTCCGTGTAGAACTGCATCTGGAATTGAGAAGGAACCAGTGTAGGGTTGCCTGATGATGAGTTCGTGTAGATAGTTGTCCTGGCTGGTTTCCGGTATTAATCTTCAATCAGTCATCCACAGATAGTTCTCCTGGCTGGTTTCAGGTATTAATCTGGAACTTGAAAAGGTTGCTGGTAACCATCTGTTGATTGACCTTTTCCTGAAAAAGGTAAAACGTTAGTTGTATGCAATGTCATGATGTATGAAATGCAACATGTTTATTGAAGTGTATTTTCCTCTGGGGGAAATAAATCCTTGACAAATGTCAGGGCGTCTCTAGATCCTAGACTGCTGTTGAAGAGTATGTGTGTCTTCAAGCTTTGCTTAGAATACTTCTACCGGGGATTCTTGTTTTATTGTTTGAGGAGAACTCCGCTGGGGAATATTTGAAAACTCTGTGGGGAATTGAGAATGAGAATCTTCATTCTGCTAGGGGAATTTATGCTGAGGAGTCAAGAACGAGAATCTTCGATCTGCAGGGGATTAAAAACTCTGACAAATTTATACTGAGAGTAAAGAAGGCTCTGTCAACTTCGCTAGAGAATCAAAGATGAGAATCTTCATTCTGTTGGGGAGTAAAAACTCTGTGGGGAATAGATATACTATTGGGGAGTAGCTATCCTGCTGGAGAGTAAGCTCAGGACTCTGGGGGAAAGCTTATTCCTGTTTGGAAGAAGTTCGGGAGTTTAGGTTGTATGCCACTTTGAGAATGAGGATCTTCATTTTGTCGGGAATATCAGGAATTTGGGTTGTATGCCAATCTTCCGGGGAAGCAAGAATGAGAATCTTCATTCAGGCGTTTGGGTCAGGAGGTTGGGTGTATGCCAATCTACTGGGGAAGCAAGAATGAGAATCTTCATTCAGGTGTTTGGGTCAAGAGGTTGGGTGTATGCCAATCTTCTGAGGTTTCAAGAATGAGAATCTTCATTCTGTTAACGGTATCATGAGCTTGGGAGTATGCCAATCTTCTGAGGTTTCAAGAATGGGAATCTTTATTCTGTTAACGGTATCAGGAGCTTGGGAGTATGCCAATATTCTGAGGTTTCAAGAATGAGAATCTTCATTCTGTTAACAGTTAACTGTTATCTGGTTTGATCTCCAGGCCTCACAGTTTTGTATTGCGATTTGGTCAACGTCCAGGCTTCACGATACTTTACTTCCTATCTGGTCAACCTCCAGTCTTCAGAAGGAAATCAAATGGTTATCCGGTCGCCTCTAGTTTTCCCTTTGATTTTAGAGCCTACTAATATCCGGTTGAATCCGGGCTTCAAAGTAATTGTCTGAGTAAACTGTTATTTGGTAAACATCCAAGTTTCACAGTATACCTTACTGTTATCTGGTCAACATCCAGGTTTCACAGTGTTGTATCATTATCTGGTCAACGTCCAGGCTTCACGATACGAATTTTATGAGAAATTAATTTCATCTTTCCTGAAAGGTAAAGGTTAGTGGCATGACATATATCAAACAATGACGTTCTCAAAATAAATGAGATTGCATCGTATGATGTCCTGATGTACGTATGTGTAATGTTTTTCAAGACGACCTCTCGTTGGGGGAAATAAATCCTGAACTTGTGATGGAGAAAAGAGTTGGATTCTTCGTTTCCGATAGTGAAAAATCTGGCGACTTCAATGGGAAAAAATTTCAGGAATTCTTGAGGTCGACTTAGCTGGGAAGAGGTTGCCAAAGGTCGAAACTCTGGCTGGGAGCCATCCTATGAGAAGGATCTCGGAGAGATTTGTCACTGCCCCAAGTAACGAGTGTTTATGGCTTTGCCAGGAAATGTTTGACTGTATGCAACCCTTGGTTGGGATTAACGTTCAATGCCCCAAGTGACGGTGACGGAGACTTGCCCCTAGTTACTCTGCACTTGAGGGATTTCTTGAAATCTTGACTGGACTGCCCCAGGTTAACTGGACTTTGAGAGATTTATTGAAATCTTGATTGGACTGCCCCAGGTTTACTGGTCTTTGAGAGATTTCTTGAAATCTTGACTGGACTGCCCCAGGTTTATTGGACAATGCCATGTTATGTTCCCTGTGTTGATAGGGGATTTTTGCAACGGAAAGTGTCATCCCACTTGAAGTGATTTTGTTCGCTGAGAGAGCTTTCGTTCATCGGAACATTCACTGTGTGAATTTCTTCGCTGTCAAACAAATAGCCATATGCAAACAACGATATTCAAATAATGCAAAGTTTATGCTTGTCTTGAAATTTTTGAAAAATGCGTTTTTTAGCAGAAAACTTTTTATAAGAAAAATTCAACTCAGGATTTAGAGCAAAGCCTTATAGGAGTCAGGATACCTTTTATAACAGTATGCTTTCGAACTAACCCGTGCTTCAATTAGGACTTTTGAAGGGTTGTAACATGGCTTGGTTCATGATTTTAAGAAACAAAGGATAAAGGCTCAAATTATATTTGTACCCACCCGCTCTTCGTGATGTTCTTCAATCCTAAACTCAGTTAATTGTGCGTTGAACTCCAAATGAGTCTGGAACGACATTTTAGTGATGGTTCACACAAGTTGAATTTGTTGGAAGGCAGTCATTTTTTTTGTAACATTTTTCATGTTGTTGAGGATTTATAGTGAACTCTTTCTTTATTATCCCTAATTTTTGCCTGACTGCTCCTATTTTTGAGATTACAGTCAGCGGGATGCCCGAGTTTTTTTCTTTAAGTCTCCTTCGCAGGTTTTCACTTAGTGGGCCTTCCTCTTTTTTTTGAGAGATAATGATTGCCTATGTGATAGGGAACCATCACCATCTTTTGATTCCAAAGGAATGTTTTTGATGTCATTCATTGTATTACAGGATGAGAGTTTGCGACTTTTACACGCATTTGAATTAACTGAGAGACTACCCTGCCCCAGGTTTGATTAAAGGTTTCAATTTGTGTTTAAACAGAAAACTTCTACTTCTTTGGCTCGAAGGGGTTGACTAGGGATTATCTTCCTTATAACTCCAGTGTTTAAGATTTGAAAGAAACGCCTGTACATCGTCAGCAAGGTCTGTCCAAAAGCATACTGTATGGGATTATGGCATTTTTTTCGTCATCCTCCCCTAAAGGCTTATAACTTTTAGCAAGAGTTAAATGTCGCAAGAAGAATAAAAACATAGTTTAAATATAGTGAAAACGAATGGATGAATTCAAGACAAACATATGCAATGCATTAATGAAACAAAGTTTGACATTAATAGATAATTGTTTGAATAACAAAAGAGATTACAACTTGAAAATTCAAATGAAACAAAGACGCTCTCCATAATTCGTCAAAGGAGCAGTGATTATGCTAGAGTCTCCGGAGGATCAAACTCAATCTCCTTGGCATCAATCAAATTCTGAATCTTGTACTTCAATGCCCAACAATCGTTAGTATCATGCCCGGGACTGTTAGAATGATAAACGCACGTCGCATTAAGATTGTAGTTAAGAGAAGAAGTCTTGGGGTTTGGATGAGGTCCTATCAATGCAATCAGATTCATCCTCAACAAGTGTTGCAGCGCTTGAGACAGCGGCATGTTGATGTTGGTGAACTGTCTTTTAGGCTCGTCTGGCCTTCGTTGATTTCCCTTTTTCTGTTGTCGGTGTGACGCAGAACCAGAGATCAGGACTGCCCCTATGTGTTGGTCACGGTGACTCTTTTGACTATTCACAGCATTGGACTCTTTCTTCCCATTATAGGGAATTTTCTGAGCATCAGAGGGTGTAGCTCCTTGGATCTTTCCACTTTTGATGCCAGCTTCGACCCTTTCGCCGGTCAGTATTAGCTCGGTGAACCCGGCTGAGGAGCTTCTAATTAAGTGATTGAAGAAAGGCCCTGTCAAAGTTCCCATGAAGATGTCAATCAGCTCCCTGTCAGTTAAAGGAGGTTGTACCCTACCATCCAGATCTCTCCACTTTTGAGCGTATCCCTTGAAGTTCTCGTTGGAACCCATGGTCATGTTCTGCAATTGCACACGAGTTAGTGCAAGATCAGTGTTGTACTGATACTGTTTGTAAAAAGCAGCAGCTAAATCCTCCCAGGTGTGGATGCGAGAACTCTCCAATTGATAAAACCACTCGAGTTGAGTCCCTACCAGGCTTTCTTGGAAGAAATGGATCCAAAGCTTTGGATCAGTTGTGTATGGTTGAATTTTGCAGACATAAGACTTTAAGTGCATCTTAGGGCAAGAGACTTCATCGTACAGGGAAAAGATAGGGACTTTGAACTTTGGCGGGATGACCAATCCAGAAACTAAACCCATGTCTCCTAAATCCAAGCCATGTATTTGTTGAATCTCCATAGCACTGAGGCGATCCTCCAACTATTTATACTTGTTATCAGCGGGAGGATATTGTTCCTCGGAGTAGTCAGCTTCAACATCATCAATCTCTAAATTATGGTCTTCTTCAAGACTACCCCCTATGTTGGATGGAGTTGAAAGATCTGGGGCTTTAGGTCTTCTTCTGAAGTTCAGGACACCTACTGTCTTCTTTGACTTCTTCTTTTCTTTGAGAAGGAGAGCTTTCAGGTCCTCCTACCCTTTACCCATAGCCAGAAGCATTTGTTGGAACAGAGCGTTTTGAGCTTGGAGGTCTTTCACCGTTTGTTCCATATCCATCTTACTGAAATAAACAGTATGAAGATAAGGACACCTGTATGGGAGAAACCTGTCATGATATGATATGTGGATGCATGTTTTCAAGGATCTCGCGGGGTAAACACAAGAAAATGTTAGAGGTTGAACTTCGATTAACATCTTTGATTGGAGAACTTTGTATTGGTGGATGTCTTTCCACGAGAATCAAGCTCACCATGTCAAGTGGGTCATAGCCCTTGATTCAAGTTGTTATACTTGATTTTTGACGGTGTTTGTTTAGAGGAAAATGAATCCTCTTTCCCTTTGGTAGACGTCTGGTTCAACGTGACCCTGCATCAAAGACCCTCGAGATCCTTGAAATGGTTATTGAAAATGCTATGGTATGATGTTATTATGTTATGTACAAGTATGCAAAAGTAAGCAAGTGTATATACAAATAATCACATTCACATAAAGCAGATAAGTCCTTAAGTTTAGGCTTGCATGGAGTTTATAGGTAAGTACCCTCTTGAAGTTAGTTGGCTCAACCTGTCCTAGAAATAGTAATCGGGTTCTAAGGAGCTCAATATCACCGGATTATTTATTGTGTTCATTGTTTCAGTTTAGCCACTTTACTGGCGACCGAAATATTCCAAGAAAACAACCCTCAATGAGTGTAGTATCGAGTATCTACCAACTTCAGACTGTACCAAAGTCGGTCATCTCATTACATCCTAAAAGGCCAAGTTGGTCAAGTAAGGTTCTAAAGTCAGTTGATGCTTCACGACACCACGCGGCGGCCCCGTACTCTCCTTGATTCAACTCAAGGGTTACCGGTACCAACCAATATGCCACATCAATATAGCTACTACTTCAACCATGTCGGTATACCACGCACAGTTCCCTCACAGTTTATTGCTACTTACCTAAAAGGTGCCCCCAAATCCGGGTGTGGGATTTAAAACAAACCCAAACAAGGAACCAAAAAGTAAAGCATACAAGTCAAATAAGATAAGCATGTAAAGGTGATCTAAAACCTAAGGTAACCCCACTTTTAATAATAGTCCCCAACAGAGTCGCCAGTTCTGTGATACGGTGGGAGAACTGACTTGAGGTTTTGCGTTTGTGTTCGCAATTGTGCAGTTTAGCAAGATTCGCCATCGACTTTTTATTTTATCCAAAGGAAAGGTCAAAAAGCACAGGAAAGACCTTTGAGATGTTTTCTTGGGTTCGGGGGGTAGATTATGAAAAGGTAAGGTGCTAGCACCCTTTTCATCCATGGTTATCCATGGGCTCTTAGTTACTTGTTTAGATCACTTGCTTTTGCTTTTCAATTGTTTGAAATGGTGCTTTGTGTGTGGTTTTTGAAAATGCTTTGAAAAAGAGGCCTTGTCTAGGCAACCTTTGTAATGATTCTTGTTTGAATATATACAAAGGTGTTTGTCTTTTGAAAAGATATTTCAATGTTTGAAAGTTTGATTTGGGAAATGTTTTGAAATTGTGTTGTGAGGTGTGTTTGAAAATAGCAAGGATGTTTTGCAAGTTTTGATCAAGTAACTAAGAGTTGTCTACCCTATTTTACTCAAAGATCTTTCCTATACGTTTTTAATCTTTTGACATTGTTGTTTTACCATTGTATTTGGTAAACAAACTTGTGTTTGGATGTTAAACGGGACAGGCGCGGGTCATCGCATACAATCATTGAAAGCAACTTGTGAGAGGCTCTAGCAATTTTGTAAGGGACGAGATCGTTTTATCGAAGGCAACATCGAGGGTCATCGAGGGACTGTGATCTTTGTTTATCGAAGGGTCATTTGCTAGAGTGTCTCATATTCGAGGGACATGATTGTATTTCTGAGGCAACAAGCGAGGTTACCCTAGAGGCGCACGTGTGAAAAGTGTATTGATTTCAAGTTGTTTATTCTTGGATTAGGTCATCTAGCGATTGATTTTTGAATCTTACCATACACGCCTAATTACTACACAGTATATTGAAAGCAATAAATTGTGGAAATTAAAAGTCTAAGCTATTACAAAAGTATCTGGGAATGGGGGTACAATTATTACAAATGGGGATGAGTCTCACAAGAACAACAATGTCCAAATATCGAGTATTACAACCAAATTGAATTGTCGTGATTCATTATAAAACTATAACAAATGAAGAAGTCAATAAAGTACGAAATGCATGTATTTACTTGAAAATAAATAAATAAAATCTATTCTAAAAAGAAAGATTAAATATTTTATTACTATTATTCTATGTGTTTTTATTAAATAAAAAAAAAGTTTAAAGGAAGCAAACTAATTAAATTAATTTAAAAGTTTCTTTTTTTGGTATTTTCATTATGTGCAAGAAAAAATAATAAAAAGAAAATTAACTAAGCTAATTTAATTTGATAATAAATAGAAAAAGTATTGAGTTTTTTTTTATGAAATTGTTAACAAAAGTAAATAAATAAATAAATAAATAAATAAAGCAAAAATGGGCTTTAAGAGAAGATATTGATGTTGGGCCCAAAACAAAAAGAAGAAAAAAAGAAGTAAGGCCAGAAAATGGGGGGGGGGGGGGTACGCTAGCAATTCGTGTGGGCTTTGGTTGGGGGCGGACATGCCCAATTGCTCAAGTTTGTAACATTTGGTTTTGGAAAAATTAGGGTTTGGAAAAATCAGGGTTTGTCATTCTTGTTTCACAGCGGTGCCGCTTGCCTTCGTTCTCTCTTCTTCATCTTTCTCAGCCTCAAATGCTCTGATCTTCCCCTCCCCTAAGTCGCCGGAGCGCTATCCCTCACTCTCTAACCTCTTCCTAACTATCCATGGCTTTGTTTTAAAACGGTATGGTTCGGTTTCTTTTTGATTTAGCATTTTTCATTTGATTCGCATGCTTTGTTCATATTTAGTTTGTTTAACCTATTGTATCATGTGTCTAAGATGCAGTAAAGGGATTTGAAGAGAAGTATACCTTCGGAACCTTTATGGAAGAAAGGAGAGGAATGAGGTTGGACTGAGGGCGTTCACTTGGTGGCTGGATACAAGGGGAAGAGATGATGACGGTGATATTTCTGATTTTGTTGATGATTTGTGATTCTGAAACTCTGTTATGATTTGTTGTTTTTGTTGATGATTTCACTTCTGAAACTTTTATGATGATACTACTTCCTAAAACTTTTATGATGATACTACTTCTGAAAACTTTGTTACCTTTTTCCTCTCTCTTTGAATTTGAATGATGGTGCTTGTGATCGGTGGATCTGGAACTGACTGTTTAACGCTGGTTCGCGAAATGTCGCGGAAGCAAGAGTCGCCACCGTCTTTTATTTTCTCCAACATGGAAAGGACAAAAGCACAGAAAAATTCCTTATGAGATAGTTTCTCGGTTCGGGAGGTAGATTTATAGAAAGGGAAGGTGTTAGCACCCTTTCTATCCATGGTTATCCATGGGCTCTTAGATACTTGCTCATTTGTGTTTTCAAAAGTGTTTGCTTTTCAAGTGTGAGTGGGTTTGAAAAAGTTTCGTTTAAAGTTTCAGGTCGACTCTTGTATCAGTCCTCAAGAGTGTTTGAAAATTTGTTTTGAAAGCTTTTTGAAAGTGTCGGTGTGAAAAGAATTTTTGATTTGTTTTTTAGAGCAAGTATCTATGAGTCATCTACCTACCCTAAGGAATTAGGCTGTGTAGAAGTCCTTAAGGTAATGCCATCCCACCATTGAGAGGTAGGTAGCACCACCGTTAGAGGTGTTCGGGTCAATTCGTGTTTAGGGACAGTGTGGTCACCAGAGCAACAGTAGGACACCTTAGAAGCTACCCTTATGCCATTGATCCTTTTTAATTCCGAGGCAACCGTTTCGAGGCAACTGGATCATGTCATGGACATAAGGACTTACTAAAATGTCCTATACTCGACGACCACGTTTCGAGGGCAAGGCAACAGTGAGGCGTACCCTAAGAGTGGTGTGTGAATTTGTGTGTTATTTTCATGTTATGTTTTATCTTGTACGTGTATCATGGTGATCTACGCTTGTTTTTATTTTAGGCCATACATTCTTTCATGCAAAGTTTAGCAGTTTTAAGAGTGTGGAATTTTAAATGCGGAAAGATAAATCCTACGCTATTACAAGGCGCGGGTCTAGACATCGCCAAATTACAAAGACCCGTTTTGGTAAAAATGCGGAAAGTAAAATAAATTCCTAATTACTATTACAAGGCTTGAGAAATTACATAAGGTTAAAAAGAAAAATAAGAACAAACGCGCGAGAAAAGAAATTATAATCGAAGGTGCGAGGGCGTTGGACCCTTTAAAGAAATTAAATTGAAATTGGAAGTGAATTAATTATTTAATAAGAAAAGAAGTTATTTTTTGGTTTTTTGGTATTTAATGAAAATAAAGAAAATTAATTAAAATTAAAAGTTAAATAAAACCCTAATTCTAAATTTGTTTTTAATTATTAAAAAAATTGTTTAAGTTTAACCTAATTTAACCCTAATTAATTAATTACAAGTTTATTTACAAGATAGTTAATAATTAATAATGATAAGAATAAAAAAGTTATTTATTAAGAAAAAGAATAAAAATACTAAAACCCTAATTTCTACATTTTTAGTTTATTTAAGAAAAAAAACATTAAAGTTGAAAACCTAAAATTAAACTAATTTGATTATTAAGATTTATTTACAAAAACTATTAATGAATTAAAAATTAAATAAACATATTTTATTTTTGACTTTTCTGATTTTTTTGTGTTATAAAAATTATTTTTTGAATTAAATAAAACAAAAGAAAAACAATTAAAATAAATAATAGAGAAAAAATGAGAGAAAGAAAATACAAACAAGGGGGGGTTTCTGCCCAATTTGGAGGTGTAGGAAAGGAATTTAGGCCCATTAGAAAGCTGGCCACGTTGACTTTTCCAGCTTGAACGCTCCTTCATGGACTGAGGCACATGGTGGACGCTTGTTGGTAGCCATTCTTCAATTGAACGATACCATTAGCTTTAGAATGATCAGGTTAGTATAAATCAAACATTAAAATGTATGGAAAATGCGTATGAATTCAAATACGAATGTGAAAAAGTTCATGAACAGGGCGATGTCAATCTACCAATTCTGGATGTATGGAGACTTGATTTCAATTGGAAACGCTTCCTAGGTAGTCCAGCAACGTATTGGAATGCTTTTGAGGTCTTGAAATGAGCTCTAGCTATGAAAACAGTTTTGAGGTTTTTGTCAAAAAATGCAAGTTTGGTTCTATGCCTTATGCGCAGCTTTCTGTGTTCTTCTCATTAGGGTTGCAATGTGCATATATGTGTGAATGAATTAGGTTAGAAAAACTGGCCCAAAATCCATGTTTTAATGCTTTTCAATATTTGATTTTCCATGATCTTTTTCAATCCTATTTGCCATCAAACCATTGCCAATCATGGGAGATTCTTTCCATTTTGGATGATACACGAATATTGAGTACATAAAGAGTGCATATGCTGCATAAAAAGATTTGAAAGGTGGCATTTGATATTTTTGTCATATTTAATTTTAATTAAGTGAATTAATAATAATAATAATTCAAATAATTAATCAAAAATGATAAAAATAACTCCCATGGATGTCAATGGGTCTTGCATAGCCTTTGGGTGATGATTCATGGAAGAAATTGAGGCCCATTAGCAATTTTGAGGCTTTTGAAGCAAAGTTGACTTTTCAAAATTCCCAAAAATTTCCCAACTTCCACAAGGCATATCTTGCTCAATTTTTAAGCTTTGATCATGTTCTTGGACATTTTGAAAAGGTCTTGAAGTCCTCTAACCAATGTATTTGGTCCCATGTCATTTTGATTTACCAATCTCAAGTTATGGTCTTTGACTTAAAGTGCCTTTTTGTTGACTTTTGAAAATGACCTATAATGTTGAGATTGATATCTTTTTGTGAGAGCATTTATTGGACTTGAAGTGTGAAGATGAGTTGTAGGAAATGTCATTCTCTTCAAAATGAGCCTTGGATGGAATTTTTCTGATAAACCATGTGGAAGTTATGCCCTGGTCAATTTGCAGTTGACTTTTTCAATTGTCCAAAAATAGAAACTTTTGCATCTTGAGACTTTTTGAGCCATGCTTTGAGAATCATGATCAAGAATTGATCAAATGATGTTTGTGGCTTCAAAATAAGATGTTGACCAAAAATTTTGACTTTTGACTGTCAAATGACCATTTTGCCCCTGCAGTTGACTGTTGAGCAATTAGGGTTTTTGACTGTGTAATTTTGTGCTGTGAGTCTTGAAACTTGGAATGAGGATGCTTGACAATGTTTATAGGCATGTGGGACTTGTTTGGACCTTTGGAAACTTTAATTTCTTTGCCAGAATCAAAACCCTAATTTTTGACTGTTAGGAGGCAATTGGACTGTGCAACCCTTGAGAGATTTTGAACCTTGGCCTTGGCAAATCTTGAAGAATATGGGAGGGCAAATTTTGGGGTACAATAGTTTCCCCTGTTCAATCTTCTTAGACCAGAGGATGTAGATTGGCTGTCGTGCCTTTCGTAATCCGAAGGTGGAAGATGATTGAACACTAGAGTGCCCAGAAATTTGCGCTCACATGTTAGCAGTGTGATGGTGGGAATAGGCTTACAATTGCCATTTGGAGATTGATGGATAGGAAGATGGGCTTACAGATGCCATGTTGAGAGGTGATGAATAGGTGGATGGGCTTATAGATGCCATCTGGGTGTCGATCGCGTAAGAGTTTCCTTAGCGAGAACTTGCGTACCTGAAAAAGAAAGATAATTACCTGGCCTGTTACAGGAGTTTGACTTTAAAATTCTTTATATAGACGCGCCCTGGCTGGATACAGGTATCGAATCTTTGAACTCTTCAGACGTGCCCTCAACGGGCCGGTGAGAGAACCTTGTACGATTACTACCTCAACAGTAACGATGAGAGAACCTTGGGCGATTACTACCTCAACAGTAACGATGAGAGAACCTTGGGCGATTACTACCTCAACAGTAACGATGAGAGAACCATGGATGATTACTACCCAAACAGTAACGATGAGAGAACCTTGGGCGATTACTACCTCAACAGTAACGATGAGAGAACCTTGGGACGATTACTACCTCAACGGGATGATGAGAGAATCTTTCAGACGCACCCTGGCAAGATATAAGAATCGGGTCTGGTAATGCTAGTTGTCAACAGATACACCCTGGCAAGATACGGGCATCGGATCCTCGAACTCTTCAGACACACCCTGGCAAGATACAGGAATCGGATCTGGTATTGTTAGTCTTCAACGGATACACCCTGGCAAGATACAGGCATCGGATCCTCGAACTCTTCAGACGCACCCTGGCAAGATACAGGAATCGGGTCTGGTAATGCTAGTCGTCAACAGATACACCCTGGCGAGATACAGGCATCGGATCCTTAAACTCTTCAGACGCCCCCTGGCAAGATACAGGAATCGGGTCTGATAATGTTAGTCTTCAACGGATACACCCTGGCAAGATACAGGCATCGGATCCTCAAACTCTTCAGACGCACCCTGGCAAGATACAGGAATCGGGTCTGGTATTGTTAGTCTTCAACGGATACACCCTGGAAAGATACAGGCATCGGATCCTCGAACTCTTCAGACACACCCTGGCAAGATATAGGAATCGGGTCTGGAATCGATCGTCAACAGATACACCCTGGCGAGATACAGAAATCGGATCTTTAGTTGCGACCGTTGGTGGTAATCATCTTGGTATTAACCTTTGTCCTGAAAAGACAAAACGTTAGTTGTATGCGATGTCATGATGTATGACATGCGTGATGAGATTATATGTTCATGATGCGTATATGCATGCTATAATGTATGGAAATGCGATGTTTATGAATGTATGTTTTCGTCTTAGGGTTGATGTAGAGCTTTTGTTTCCACTGGGGAGTGATGGTTACAGGAATACCGGTAGGAGAAGATAACTCCATTGGGGAATAAACTTGGCGAATGGATTACTCTGCGGGGAGAAAATTACTCTAGCGATCTTGCTGGGGAATAATACTCCGTGGGAAGAGAGGTACTCTGTTGAGATGTTGATGGTAACTTCGTTGGGGATACCGTTGATGTGTTGGAAGTTTTGATAGACTCCGCTGGGGGTAAGAAGACTTTGCCGAGGACGATCTTTCCGTGGCTTTTGGCTGAGGATAACCCAGTTATATCCTGGTAGGGAAATAACCTTTGAATAAAGCCGGGGGACGTGTTCGTGCTCTGCAGGGGGGAAGCTTCCAGAATCTACTGGGGATGAGCTTCCTGCTGGGGAGATGATTCAGCTTTCCTGGGGAAATCCTCAGACTGGACTCTCCTGGGGAAATCTTTGAGATATATTGGGGAAGTGGCTCTGCTGAATGTATGGTATACCGCCGGGGAACAATCTTAGATCAAGACTGCCGAGGATGCTTGTTAAGAATATCTGTATGATTATGCTGGGGAATGTTGAGATCTGCTGGAGGATACCCAACTTCCTTAAGACTGACAGGATAACTCTGCTTGGGGAGAGTGCATTGACTTGCTGGCTCACTCTCTGGGGACTTAAGATATCTTGGTTATGTTCTTCAGCTGAACCTACCTTGGTACCTCGGTGGACAGAGCAACTAGATCGCTTAGACGACTCATTATTGCCCCTGTTTCTAATGTTACCTGTAATTAATCCTTTGTTTCGTATGCAAATATTTATGAGTTAGCAATTAATGTCAAATGCATATATCACAAATTGAACCTTGGACGTTCTTCGCAAAACAAAACAGAAAAAGGAAAAACAATTGGCAATTGATCTGAAAAGTGAATTTATATTGATTTTTGAATTTTCCTGTAAATAGGCGTTTATGTACAAGAGGCTGACGTCCTGGTAGGAGAACGCCGCTGAATAAAAGAGTTTATACAATTTGTACAAAGGGAAAACAAAACAGCTATGTGAAAAGAATAATCCCACTGGGTTCCAACTCTGCTATCGCCTTTATATCTTCGAGCGTCTCATCACTTGATGACCTAGTTGAAGATGAAGTTGATTGATTGATGCCTTTTGAACTTGACAGTTGATACCTGATTCTGGATGCAAGGTGATCCAATGAGACATAGTATTACGCTTTAATCCCTAACTTTTGCCTGGACCGCCCTTTCGGGTTTTCAGTCCACCGGGATACCCATTTTTGCCCAAGCCGCCTTTTCAGGTTTTCGACTTGCCGGGTGTACAATTTTTTTCATTTCATCCCTCATTTTGCCCGAACCCTTTTGGTTCTCCGGGAAGACCTAATTTTTGCCTAGGTATGTCAACCTAGCGGGTCTTTTATCATGCGTAGTATCTTTTTAATATGTCTGCATTGGCGGGGTGAGGAAGGTCGTCACCATCCATGGTGGTCAGAATCAAGGCTCCTCCTGAGAACACATGTTTAACCACAAATGGCCCTTCGTAGGTAGGGGTCCATTTGCCCCTGGGATCACTCTGAGGAAGGATGATACGTTTGATTACCAGATCTCCAACTTGATATTCTTGTGGTCTGACTTTCTTGTTAAATGCCCTGATCATCCGTTTTTGGTACGTTTGACCATGGCAAATAGCAGTGAGTCTCTTTTCGTCAATTAGATTCAATTGATCAAGTCGAGTCTGGATCCAATCATCTTCGCTCAGATCTGCATCCTTCATTATCCGGAGAGAGGGTATTTGCACTTTGATCGGTAAGACTGCCTCCATGCCGTAGACCAAGGAAAAAAGAGTTGCCCCGGTTGACGTCCTTGCTGAGGTACGGTACCCATGTAGAGCAAACGGTAACATCTCGTGCCAATCTTTATAGGTCACTGTCATCTTCTGCACAATTTTCTTGATATTCTTATTCGCTGCTTCTACAGCCCCATTCATCTTCGGTTGGTAAGGAGAAGAGTTGTGGTGCTGTATCTTGAATTGCTCGCAGAGCTCAGAGATCATCTTGTTATTGAGATTGGTACCGTTGTCTGTAATGATCCTTTCAGGAACGCCGTATCGACAGATCAGGTTATGCCGAATGAACCGTGCCACAACGTTCTTGGTTACTATGGCGTAGGAAGCTGCTTCAACCCACTTCGTGAAGTAATCAATCGCTACCAGGATGAAGCGATGTCCGTTGGATGCCGTAGGTTTAATCTCACCGATCATATCTATGCCCCACATTGCAAACGGCCAAGGTGCTGTCAAGACATTCAGAGGAACCGGAGGAACGTGCACCTTATCTGCATATATTTGACACTTATGACATGTCCGAGAATGTTGGTAACAGTCGGCCTCCATTGTGGACCAGAAATACCCTGCCCGAAGGATCTTCTTCGCCATAGTGTGTCCACTGGAATGTGTTCCGAAGGTACCTTCATGTAGCTCCGCCATGATCCTTTCTGCTTCAGTCTTATCCACACAACGCAGTAAGGTCGAATCATGGTTTCGCTTGTACAGAATGTCGTTGCTAAGGAAGAACTTCGCTGCGAACCTTCTCAGAAACTTCTTGTCATTGATAGACGCACCTTCAGGGTATTCCTGAGCTTCCAAGTATCTCTTCACCTCATGGTACCAGGGTTTTTCAGTCACTGTTTCAGCCTCAAGATCACAACAGTATGCCGGTTCGTCCAGTTTCCAGATAATGACCCGGGGAGCCTCATTGTCCCATTTGACTTTGAACATGGAAGACATTGTAGCTAACGGGTCCGCCAGCTGATTCTCCTCTCTTGGAAAATGTTCAAAAGTTATCTCTGTGAAGTGGGGGATCAATGTCAACACACATTCTCTGTAAGGAATAAGATTCGGATGTTTCGTATCCCACTCGCCTTTGATCTGATTGATCACGAGAGCGGAATCTCCGAAAACACTCAGAAACTTGATCCTTAAGTCAATCGCAGCTTGAAGACCCATGATGCATGCTTCATACTCCGCCATGTTGTTGGTGCAGTTGAAACATAGTCGGCCAGTGAGTGGAGTATGAGTGCCTTGAGGGGATATGATCATAGCGTCGATACTGTTTCCCAAAGCGTTGGAGGCTCCGTCAAAGTGCATAGACCATCGGGATCCTTCCTCAGGTCCTTCATCCGGTCCAGGTACTTCACAATCAGTCACTATCATGATGCTCTCGTCCGGAAACTCGAAGTTCATTGACTGATAGTCGTCTACTGCCTGGTGTGCCAAGTGGTCTGCCAATACACTTCCTTTGATGGCTTTCTGAGTCGTGTACTGGATGTCGTATTCTGTCAAGATCATTTGCCATCTTGCTATTCTCCCAGACAGAGCAGGCTTTTCAAATATGTACTTTATTGGATCCATCTTTGAGATCAACAAGGTAGTGTGAGTCAGCATATACTGTCTCAGCCGGCGAGCAGCCCATACCAAAGCGCAGTAAGTTTTCTCGAGCAGTGAGTATCGGGTCTCACAGTCGGTAAACTTTTTGCTAAGGTAATAAATGGCGTGCTCTTTTCGGCCAGACTCGTCATGCTGCCCCAGCACACACCCCATTGAGTTGTCAAGTACTGTCAGGTATAGTATCAGAGGTCTCCCTTCAACCGGTGGCATAAGGATGGGTGGTTCTTGGAGATACTCTTTGATTCTGTCAAAAGCGGCCTGACATTCATCGTTCCAACGTACTACCTGATCTTCCTTCAGCAGCTTGAAGATTGGTTCACAGGTAGCAGTTAGGTGCGAGATGAATCGAGCAATGTAATTCAGACGTCCTAGAAAGCCTCTGACCTCTTTATCTGTCTTGGGAACTGGCATCTCTTGAATGGCTTTAACCTTGACAGGGTCCACTTGAATACCCTTGTCACTTACGATGAAGCCTAGCAACTTTCCAGATCTAACCCCGAAGGTGCACTTGTTCGGGTTCAACCTCAGCTTGTACAGTTTCAGGCGGTCAAACAGCTTCTGCAGATGATCAAGGTGTTCCTCCTCAGTTTGGGACCTTGCAATCATATCATCGACATATACTTCTATCTCATGATGGATCATGTCATGAAATAGAGCAACCATGGCACGTTGGTAGGTTGCCCCAGAATTTTTCAGTCCAAAAGGCACGACCTTGTAGCAGAAGGTGCCCCACTGAGTAACAAAGGTAGTCTTTTCCATGTCTTCAGGAGCCATCTTGATCTGATTATACCCTGAAAAACCATCCATGAAAGAGAACACCTTATGCTGAGCAGTATTGTCAACCAGGACATCAATGTGAGGTAGAGGGAAGTCATCCTTGGGTGGCCCTGTTCAGATCCCTGTAATCAACACACATTCTGACCTTGCCATCTTTCTTTGGTACTGGCACCACATTGGCAACCCACTGAGGGTAAGAAGTCACTGCAAGAAACCCAGCATCAAACTGTTTCATAACCTCAGCTTTGATTTTCTCAGACATCTCTGGACGCATACGGCGGACCTTTTGCTTAACCGGAGGGCAGTCTTCCTTGGTAGGCAAATGATGGACCACAATGTCAGTATCCAACCCGGGCATGTCTTCGTAGGACCAGGCAAAGATCTCCACATAATCATGTAACATCTGAGTCAACCGTTGCTTCAGGCTGAGTTCTAGGTTGGCACCAATCTTAACCTCCTTTCTGTTCGTCTCAGTACCCAGATTTATTGTTTCCACGGGCTCTTCATGTGGTTGAATTGCCCTCTCTTCCTGGAGTAACAGTCTTGCAAGCTCACCAGGCACTTCGCAATCATCTTCACCTTCGTCTTCGGCTAAGTTGATCGGATTTTCGAAGTCATAACTGGCAGTAGCAGAGTCGTTACCAGTGAGATCCAGAGTGGATTGAAACCTGTGTAGGTGAGTGTGTGTAAATACAGCTGTTTTGCAATATATAAAGAAAGAAAGAAAGAAAGGGAGCACAAGATTTGAAATGCGAAAAAAAACGTCCAAGATCTTTATTCATGATATATGTAAATGACAGTTATAAGCCCTCACAAATGAAGCCAACGGTGCCCCGGGTAAGACACCGGGCCATAACGTTTCAATTCATTGTTTATTACAAATAACAAAAACAAAGGAATTCATTACTGCGTAACAAAAGTAACAGGTGTATGATCTTTTGCGGTCCAATTGTTCAATCCACCGTCAGTCGTCGGGTGGATCCAGCTATCGAACTCCGATTCTTCCACTTCGTCTTCATCCCCAATAGCATTCACTCCTGGATTGGTGATGAGCACAGGAGGTCTTCCGATTCCAGCTTTACGCACAGCCCTCTGAGCCTCTGCAGTAAAACCCAGTCCAAACTTGTCAGTTTTAGGAGTGAAATCAGGGAGCCTGCCCCAGTTAGCACATTCACCTTTCTCGATCACAGCCCGGGCGTCCTTCAAGGAAGCCATCTTCAAAGGAAAGTCCTCTTCAACCACTGTTTCTGCTGCTGCCAATGTTGGAGGTACCTCTTCAAAATGTTGAAAGGGGGTTTCAATAAACTCCCCGTCCATCTCAATATACCGGAAGGAATTCAAGTGACTAACCATATACTCCTCCTCTCCCTGCACAGTGACAATCTTCCCTCTGACGGGGTACTTGAGCTTCTGGTGTAGGGTAGAGGTCACTGCCCCAGCTTTGTGAATCCAAGGTCGACCCAGTAAACAGGAATAAGATGGACGGATATCCATCACATAGAAAGTTGAGTTGAATACTTAAGAACCCACACGAATAGGAATGTCTACCTCTCCATGAACCATCCTCTTAGAACCGTCAAAGGCTCTGACAATGATGTTGCTAGGTTTTAGCTCCAGGCCCTCACAATCCAACCGGTCTAAGGCCTTCTTGGGCAACACATTCAGGGAAGAACTGGTGTCCACCAACACGTGCGCGAGAGTAGTGCCCCTGCATTCTATAGAGACATGCAGGGCATCATTGTGGTTCTTTCCCTTAGCGGTAAGATCAGCATCCGAGAAACCCAAACCATTGTCAGCAGTCAAATTGGCTACGCAATCAGTAAACTGGTCTGTAGATGTCTCTTGTGGCACATGGGCCGTCTTTAGAAATGAAATTAGGGCCTTAGCATGGGCCTCTGAGCACAGCAGCAAGGAGAGCATAGAGATCTTGGAGGGTGTATGCCCCAGCTGTTCAACGACATTGAAGTCTCTCTTCTTGATTATCTTAAGAATTTCCTCCATCTCTTGCTGGGAGGCTTCAACATTCACAGACTTTGGCGCCTCCATTCGGGCAGGCTCATCATCAATCCCTTTGCCCCGAGCATTAGATGACTCGGCAGCAGGGGAAACAACTTGATCAGAAGTGGAAACAGGTGCGCTTGCAGGCGTAATTATGAGAGGTCTTCGAATAGCTGGTGGCGCAATGTCAGGCGAGAAGAGCCTGCCACTGCGGGTTACTTTGGCTGGACCGGTGATATTGTTGATGTTGGTACCGGTATTGAACTCTTGCTTTATTCCAAGTACATATACATCTGCCCCATAGTGCCATGGGACAGCCTTATCAGATTCATAGGGGAGGGGCCCCGGAACAGTAATAACAATGGGTGCAACAGTCATGATTTTAACTGGCTTCCTCGGGGGAGCCTTGATCGGATTGTTGAAAATGGTAACGACAGATACTTCTTCCACAGGAACAAAAGGAACAGCGATCTTCTTGAACAGAATCTCTTTGTTGTCCATCAGGCTTTGGATGCCTAACTTCAGCAACGGACAACCAGTAAGGGAAACAGCACACAAAAGGCAACCCTCGCTACAACCCAGAAATAAACCGGCTAGCAACAGGTTCCTCTTAACAGTCAACAGAGGAGTAGCTACATCATTCACAGAAACGGCATACAAATCTTCATCAACGGCATTCACTCCATGCTGGGGCATAGGAGCAGTCACAACATTTGGCCTCTCAGGCGCCTCAAATTGTATCTCATTTGCATCAATAAGGTCCTGCACCTTATTCCTCAGGGCCCAGCAGTCATCAGTAGAATGCCCCGGGCTATCGGAGTGATAAGCACAGCGAGCATTTGGATTATACTTGGGGGATGCAGTATTCACAACCTTTGGAGCCTCTCTGACAGTCACCAAGTTGGTGGATAGCAACTGTGGTAAGATTTGTGATAAGGTCATACTCAGCCGGGTAAATTCTCTTCTGGGTCTTTCAGCCCTTGGTTGATTGGTTTGCCGAGGAGCGGCAGCAGGCTTAGCAATCACCACTGCGTTGACAGATTGGCGGCGCTCTGGTTTGTCTTGCCTTCTAGGCTCATACACAGCACTGGCCTCCTTTTTGAAAGGCTTCTTCTCAGCACTTGAAGACGCACCTTTCTGAATTTTTCCGGACTTCATTCCAGCCTCTATCCTTTCCCCAGTCAGAATGAGATCAGTGAACCCTGCAGATGAATTGCCAATAATATGATTAAAGAATGGCCCAGATAGGGTCCCCAAGAACATATCTACCAATTCACGGTCTGTTAACGGAGGCTGCACCCTGCCAGCCAAATCCCTCCACTTCTGTGCATACTCTTTAAAACCTTCGCCTGATCCTAGCGACATACCCTGGAGTTGGGTACGTGTAGGAGCAAGGTCGGCATTATATTGATACTGCTTGTAAAAAGCAGTAGCCAACTCCTTCCAGTTACAAACTTTGGTCCCATCCAGTTGATAGAACCATTCGAGATGAGTCCCTTAAAGACTCTCCTGGAAGAAGTGGATCCACAAGTTCTTGTCCACTGTATACGGCTGAATCTTCCGCACATAAGATCTGAGGTGTAACTTAGGGCAAGACGCCCCGTCATACTTGGTGAAAGATGGTGCTGGTGCTTTAAACTTGTGAGGAATGATCACACCAGAAGATAAACCCAAGTCTCCGAAATCCAAACCAGGCACTTGTTGAATTTCCAAGGCGTTCAGACGGTCTTCCAACTGCTTGTACCGGTCTTCAGCTGGAGGATACTGTTCCTCATTAAAATCAGTCTCATTGTCAGAGACCACCGGACTTGGAGCCCTTCCCCCCTGGGGACTGTCTTTGCCTACAGAAGAACCAGCTTCCTCATTCTGCAGAGTGTTACCAAACCTCCGGCCCGAGTTGAATAGAACAGTTCTTTTCTTCTTCTTCTCCTTCTTCAGGAGCAGAGCCTTCAGCTCTTCCTGACCTTGAGCCAAACCCATGATCAGCTCCTGAAATTGTGTGTTATGCGCCTGAAGGGCCTTGATAGACATCTCGGTAGATGATTCAGGGTTCATGATGCTGAAATAAACAGCGAAGAACAATAAGCAACCTGAAAAGAAGAGTACCTGCTATGCACATGATGAATGATATGTGTTTATGCAATGCATTCAAGGGTTCGAAAATTCAAATTTGTTGTAGACAAAAAGGAACACACGTTATCATTAAGGAAATAATTGTTTGGTACATCAGGGCCTCATGGCCAAAACATTACAAAAGTGAATCAATCCCAAAAGACACTACGCATCCTCTTTGGAGCAATGTAAGTGTTGAGATTCCTCTCCTCGTGCAGTAGGCGGGTGAGCTCCAAGACCTTCTTTTCACTAGCATGTAGACTGGTCTCAAGAGAATTCCGTTCTTCCTTAAGCTGGATCCAGCTCTTCTGCATCTCTTCCCAGGATGTGGGCATGTCAGGATGTTGAATGGTGTAGGACACCTCTCCTTCCAATACTGGCTCTTTGATCACAGGGAGAACATGAGGATAAGGCATCACTAACTTCTGGGAGCGGGCTCGTACCCACTTGAGATAAGGCTCCGACGGGATGGAATTCCTGTGCCCCAGGGTCTTGCTGTCTATCCTACTTGGCATCCTCCAAGCTCTGATAAATCTCTGGCGAAGTCCTTGTGCATCATTGTCGAAGTCAAAAACTATGTCAGGAATTAACATGTCATGAGGGCCGTCCCTCCGAGCATAACCAAACTGTCTCCAAGCCAGGCATGGGTTGTAAGTAATACCTCCTCTGATTCCAAGTAAAGGAACATTAGGGTACTCCCCGCAATGATCAATGATAGTGACCTCCTCTCTGGACCGAGAGCACCAATGTATATCAGCATGTGTAAGAGTCATCAATCGCTGTGACCATCTTAAACCCCGCTCATTCTTCAAAACTGATTGCGGAAGGTGCGAAATAAACCACCTTCCCAGGAGAGGAGTACAGCATATAAGAACACCTCTTTTTCTCATGGTTCGAGTGTAACATGAGTGAAGGATGTCCCCAAGCAACGTAGGTATAGGATTCCTGGACATGAAGATCTGGACAGCACTGATATCTATAAGCTGATCTGGATTAGGGAACAACACCAAACCATAGACAAGGAGGGCCACAACTTCTTAAAAAGCTTGTAGGTCAAGGGAGTTCCAACATTCTTGGGCCTTCTCAAACAGAAACCTGGCTAAGAACCCTTTGATACCACTTCTAACTTCCCAATGTCCCTTGAGGTCAGATGGTTGTAGGTGTAAGGCTTTAGCAATCTCTTCAAGCTTGGGTTCCTTTTCCGTACCGTTGTAGGGTATTTGATCAAGGATAGGGATCTTCAGAAGCCGGGAGAACTCCTCCAATGTAGGTACCAGTTGATAATCTAGGAAAGTGAAACAGTGATGCAGAGGGTCAAAGAACTGGAACAGGACCTTTATCATATCTTCCTCAATGTTGGTGTTGACCAAGCTGATGAGTCTTCCATGTCTTTCACTGAATGAAGAGCTCTCGGGAATCCTGGATATAAGCTCCTTAAGTTGAGGAGGGATCCTTACAACGCTGATCTGAATAGTCTTTCTACGAACAGTTTCCATGTCCTACAAAACAAGAACAAAGATGAAGATTCGAACCCCTGAAATGGTTAG
Organism: Vicia faba; assembly: GCA_948472305.1. Lineage (NCBI taxonomy): Eukaryota > Viridiplantae > Streptophyta > Magnoliopsida > Fabales > Fabaceae > Vicia > Vicia faba. The sequence goes on from OX451736.1 coordinate 937,243,186, forward strand.
TCGATGCATATGATTATGTATGATGTTATGATGCTATGATTAAACACACCACAAATATTCACAAGAAGCAAACATGGTAAGGCACACAAGTCACACAAGACAGCCCTTAGAGTTTAGGCCAGCATGGGGTCTGGGTATTACCCTCTTGAAGTTGGTGGGCTCAACCTGTCCTATCAGAAGTAACCGGGTTCTAAGGGTCCCAATATCACTAGATTGCTTTCATTGTTCATTGTTTCGATTTAGCCACTGAACTGGCGACCGAAATATTCCAGGAAAGCAACCCTCAATTGAGTGTAGTATCGAGTATCAACCAACCTCAGACTGCACCAAAGTCAGTTATCTCACTACCCTAAAGAGGCCAAGATGGTTCAATTAAGGTTCCTAAGTTCAGTTGATGCTTCACGACACCACGCGGCGGCCCCGTACTCTCCTTGACTGAACTCAAGGGTTACCGGTACACACCAAAGTGCCACATCAACGTAGCAGACTGCTTCAACCATGTCGGTATACCCCGCACAGTTCCCTCACAGCCTTGTTGCTACTTTCTAAGAAGGTATCCCCAGATCCGAGTTAGGATCTATAGAACTCCCAAGACAGTCCCACAATAATAAAGCAAACAAGTCAAAGCAATTGAAAACACAGTTATGAACTTATCCTAAGGTACACCTCACTTTATAAGTTATTCCCCAGCAGAGTCACCAATTCTGTGATCGGTGGATCTGGAACTGACTGTTTAACGCTGGTTCGCGAAATGTCGCGGAAGCAAGAGTCGCCACCGTCTTTTATTTTCTCCAACATGGAAAGGACAAAAGCACAAAAAAATTCCTTATGAGATAGTTTCTCGGTTCGGGAGGTAGATTTATAGAAAGGGAAGGTGTTAGCACCCTTTCTATCTATGGTTATCCATGGGCTCTTAGATACTTGCTCATTTGTGTTTTCAAAAGTGTTTGCTTTTCAAGTGTGAGTGGGTTTGAAAAAGTTTCGTTTAAAGTTTCAGGTCGACTCTTGTATCAGTCCTCAAGAGTGTTTGAAAATTTGTTTTGAAAGCTTTTTGAAAGTGTCGGTGTGAAAAGAATTTTTGATTTGTTTTTTAGAGCAAGTATCTATGAGTCATCTACCTACCCTAAGGAATTAGGCTGTGTAGAAGTCCTTAAGGTAATGCCATCCCACCATTGAGAGGTAGGTAGCACCACCGTTAGAGGTGTTCGGGTCAATTCGTGTTTAGGGACAGTGTGGTCACCAGAGCAACAGTAGGACACCTTAGAAGCTACCCTTATGCCATTGATCCTTTTTAATTCCGAGGCAACCGTTTCGAGGCAACTGGATCATGTCATGGACATAAGGACTTACTAAAATGTCCTATACTCGACGACCACGTTTCGAGGGCAAGGCAACAGTGAGGCGTACCCTAAGAGTGGTGTGTGAATTTGTGTGTTATTTTCATGTTATGTTTTATCTTGTACGTGTATCATGGTGATCTACGCTTGTTTTTATTTTAGGCCATACATTCTTTCATGCAAAGTTTAGCAGTTTTAAGAGTGCGGAATTTTAAATGCGGAAAGATAAATCCTACGCTATTACAAGGCGCGGGTCTATACATCGCCAAATTACAAAGACCCGTTTTGGTAAAAATGCGGAAAGTAAAATAAATTCCTAATTACTATTACAAGGCTTGAGCAATTACATAAGGTTAAAAAGAAAAATAAGAACAAACGCGCGAGAAAAGAAATTATAATCGAAGGTGCGAGGGCGTTGGACCCTTTAAAGAAATTAAATTGAAATTGGAAGTGAATTAATTATTTAATAAGAAAAGAAGTTATTTTTTGGTTTTTTGGTATTTAATGAAAATAAAGAAAATTAATTAAAATTAAAAGTTAAATAAAACCCTAATTCTAAATTTGTTTTTAATTATTAAAAAAATTGTTTAAGTTTAACCTAATTTAACCCTAATTAATTAATTACAAGTTTATTTACAAGATAGTTAATAATTAATAATGATAAGAATAAAAAAGTTATTTATTAAGAAAAAGAATAAAAATACTAAAACCCTAATTTCTACATTTTTAGTTTATTTAAGAAAAAAAACATTAAAGTTGAAAACCTAAAATTAAACTAATTTGATTATTAAGATTTATTTACAAAAACTATTAATGAATTAAAAATTAAATAAACATATTTTATTTTTGACTTTTCTGATTTTTTTGTGTTATAAAAATTATTTTTTGAATTAAATAAAACAAAAGAAAAACAATTAAAATAAATAATAGAGAAAAAATGAGAGAAAGAAAATACAAACAAGGGGGGGTTTCTGCCCAATTTGGAGGTGTAGGCAAGGAATTTAGGCCCATTAGAAAGCTGGCCACGTTGACTTTTCCAGCTTGAACGCTCCTTCATGGACTGAGGCACATGGTGGACGCTTGTTGGTAGCCATTCTTCAATTGAACGATGCCATTAGCTTTAGAATGATCAGGTTAGTATAAATCAAACATTAAAATGTATGGAAAATGCGTATGAATTCAAATACGAATGTGAAAAAGTTCATGAACAGGGCGATGTCAATCTACCAATTCTGGATGTATGGAGACTTGATTTCAATTGGAAACGCTTCCTAGGTAGTCCAGCAACGTATTGGAATGATTTTGAGGTCTTGAAATGAGCTCTAGCTATGAAAACAGTTTTGAGGTTTTTGTCAAAAAATGCAAGTTTGGTTCTATGCCTTATGCGCAGCTTTCTGTGTTCTTCTCATTAGGGTTGCAATGTGCATATATGTGTGAATGAATTAGGTTAGAAAAACTGGCCCAATATCCATGTTTTAATGCTTTTCAATATTTGATTTTCCATGATCTTTTTCAATCCTTTTTGCCATCAAACCATTGCCAATCATGGGAGATTCTTTCCCTTTTGGATGATACACGAATATTGAGTACATAAAGAGTGCATATGCTGCATAAAAAGATTTGAAAGGTGGCATTTGATATTTTTGTCATATTTAATTTTAATTAAGTGAATTAATAATAATAATAATAATTCAAATAATTAATCAAAAATGATAAAATAACTCCCTTGGATGTCAATGGGTCGTGCATAGCCTTTGGGTGATGATTCATGGAAGAAATTGAGGCCCGTTAGCAATTTTGAGGCTTTTGAAGCAAAGTTGACTTTTCAAAATTCCTAAAAATTTCCCAACTTCCACAAGGCATATCTTGCTCAATTTTTAAGCTTTGATCATGTTCTTGGACATTTTGGATAGGTCTTGAAGTCCTCTAACCAATGTCTTTGGTCCCATGTCATTTTGATTTACCAATCTCAAGTTATGGTCTTTGACTTAAAGTGCCTTTTTGTTGACTTTTGAAAATGACCTATAATGTTGAGATTGATATCTTTTTGTGAGAGCATTTCTTGGACTTGAAGTGTGAAGATGAGCCTTGGATGGAATTTTTCTGATAAACCATGTGGAAGTTATGCCCTGGTCAATTTGCAGTTGACTTTTTCAACTGTCCAAAAATAGAAATGTTTGCATCTTTAGACTTTTTGAGCCATGCTTTGAGAATCATGATCAAGAATTGATCAAATGATGTTTGTGGCTTCAAAATAATATGTTGACCAAAAATTTTGACTTTTGACTGTCAAATGACCATTTTGCCCCTGCAGTTGACTGTTGAGCAATTAGGGTTTTTGACTGTGCAATTTTGTGCTGTGAGTCTTGAAACTTGGCATGAGGATGCTTGACAATGTTTATAGGCATGTGGGACTTGTTTGGACCTTTGGAAACTTCAATTTCTTTGCCAGAATCAAAACCCTAATTTTTGACTGTTAGGAGGCAATTGGACTGTGCAACCCTTGAGAGATTTTGAACCTTGACCTTGGCAAATCTTGAAGAATATGGGAGGGCAAATTTTGGGGTACAACAGTCCTTGCTGGATTTCTGAAACTTTGTTTATACAATGATTGATGATGATGCTTGTTGTTGTGTCTGAAACTTTGTTGGTTTGAGTTACTGAAGGTTTTTTGCTTGAAACTGATTTCTGAAACTTTGATTTTTGTAAGTTTGTTGATGATGGTTTCTGAAACTTTCTTGTTATTTGATATGATTTTGTTCTTCTGATTTGAACTTGTTGGTGATGATTGCTGGCTTGAGTTTTACATTTGAAGGTTTTTGGGAGTTTTGTGCAGTTTGGTAGGTTGTGATTTTTGAACTGCTAACAGGTTTGGACAATGGTTATGCAGGTTGTGTGATTTTTGTTTTGTGAGTTTGTTCACAAGGTTTGGGAATTTTTGTACAGGTTTTGGTTACTTGATAACATGTTGGGAGTTTCTGTTTGATTTTGCAGGTTTTGTAGTTTGGGCTGTTAACAGGTTTTTGGATGTTGGTAGTTTTGGCCTGTTTGAAACTGATATGCAGTTTTGTGGTTTTAGCTTTTAAAGCTTTTGCAGGTTTTATTACTTGGAACTGTTATACAGTTTTGCATTGTTTGTCTTGTGAGTTTTCAGGCTTTTGCAGGTTTTTTGCAATGGAACTGTTATACAGTTTTAGGTTGTTAATAGGTTTTTTGTGATTTTTTGTGGCTTGTGACAGTTTTGGAACTGCAGGTTTGGGATTGTTGTGAAATTGTTTGCACAGGTTTTTGTGGTTTGGTCAGCAGGCTGGTTCTGCTAACAGGTTTTTTGGGAGAGTTGTGCAGGTTTGAAACTATTATACAGTTTTGGGAGCTTGGCTAGTTTTTTGTGTTTGAAACAGTTAGGCAGTGTTTTGGAGATTGTTGCAGTTTATTTGACAAAATGCTCTCTCCCCCAACTTCTTGCTGTTTTGATGGTCTTATATCCTTTTGCCTTTTGACAGATTTTTAGCCAAACTTTACACTTTCACCAAAAAGATGATATCTCTCCTCTCTCTCCTCTCTCCATGATAAAGCAATTTTCTTTTCCACTTTTCTGAAAAGTTTGCCTAAATCCCTGGAAAATGATGAAAAGCTGTGACAAGCCTTTTGCTTGTTATTTGGTTTACCCTCTTTGTACTTTTTGCCTGTTGTTGTCTGCACTTGTACTTGTTGCATTGTTCAGTTTACTTACTTTGTAATGTACAATTTGGCCTTGTTGCAATGCTTAGTTTGCTGCAATGTTTGGTTTGCTGCAAAGTTTGGTTTGTTGCAATACTTGCATCCAGTTTGCCTTTGTATGCTGCATTGTTTAGTACAGTTTGGCGCCTGTTTGCCTTAGTTGCTTGACAGTTTGGCCTTGTTTGCCTTAGTTGCTTGACAACTTGGCCTTGTTATGTTTTCATTTGAACCATTTGCCTTGCATTCTTGCATTTTTCATTTTTTTCTCTTTGTGAACCAAGAAGAGCAATCTTCTTGTGATTTGCAAAGAGAAAAAATAAAAACATGATAAAATGAAAATAGCTCCTCTGATTCCAAACGGCAAACTTTAATGATGAACATTTTCTTTATTTTTTTGTTTGAAAATTCTATTTAATTAACTGTAATAATCCTCTTTTCTTTGTCTTTCTTTCATGTGAGCACAAATTGGGGAGACTTTGTGGCGAGCACGGGAGCAATGGAAGCTTAGTCTTAGACTTTTTTCTTTGATAGATTTTCCATTAATTGTAATAATTTATTTTTCAATAACTATAATTTTTAAAAACCTAAAGCATATGAATAATAATTTATCTTTGTATCAACATCTGAAATAAATGAAAAATCTTTGTGAGACAATCTGATATCCAAACAAATCTTCTACTGTCAATATCTTGCAATTATTCCTTCAAGTCTTCACTGATTATTTAAGATTCCTGATTTAAAATAACTGAAACTGCATTCCAATAATTTCAATACAGATAACTTAAACTTTAAGTAATCCAATAACTCTGCAATCTCGTAACCTTGCAACAGCATTCCAATCAAAATACGCATTGTGTATTCCATTAAACAAGCAAACGTTTCATTACATTAACAAAGCAAATGTCTTAACAGACGCACATTATCTGGTTAACCTGGATCAAACAAAATCTGAATATTCCAAATGACAGTCTCAGCTCCCATTTCTTGTCTCAGATGAACAGACCTTGAGAACAACCAGTAACCTTTCAGTAAGCTTGAAAAAGTGTGAAAACACGTGACAGTTAATTGAATTTCTGAGAATTCAGTTTCTTCTGAGAAATGAGGGGAAAACCCTAATTCTTGATCTACTGCCAAAGAAAAAACGGTATGATCGATTCCTGAGCCAATCCTTAAAATCTGAGAAAACCCTAGGGTTGTGATTTCTTGTGAAAAAGGGAGGGAAAATTTGTGGGTACAACACATTTCATACAACATAAGCATATTCTTTTAGCTAACATTTTACCCTTTTCAGGATAAGGTTAACAGCTACCATTAACAATATTCAAAACTTCGGATACAGTTTTAGATACGCTCCAGACACGGATACCATCCTGATACTCATTCAAAGACAACTTTTGGTACAGTTTCAGATACGCTCCAGACACGGATGTCATCCTGATACTCATTCAAAGACAACTTTTGATACAGTTTCAGATACACTCTAGACACGGATTTTATCCTGATACTCATTCAAAGACAACTTTTGATACAGTTTCAGATATGCTCCAAACATGGATGCCATCCTGATACTCATTCAAAGACAACTTTTGATACAGTTTCAGATACGCTCCAGACACGGATACCATCCTGATACTCATTCAAAGACAACTTTTGATACAGTTCCAGATACGCTCCCGACACGGATGCCATCCTGATACTCATTCAAAGACAACTTTTGATACAGTTTCAGATACACTCCCGACACGGATGCCATCTTGATACTCATTCAGAGACAACTTTTGATACAGTTTCAAATACGCTCCAAACACGGATGCCATCCTGATACTCATTCAAAGATAACTTTTGATACAGTTTCAGATACGCTCCAGACACGGATGCCATCTTGATACTTATTCAAAGACAACTTTTGATACAGTTTCAGATACGCTCCAGACACGGATACCATCCTGATACTCATTCAAAGACAATCTCGGATACAGTTTCAGATACGCTCTAGACACGGATGACATCCCTATACTCATTCGAAGACAACTTTTGATATAGTTCATATATGCTCCATGCATGGATGCCATTCTGATACTCGTTCAGATTCAGCTTTCAGATACAATTCAGATACGCTCCAGACATGGATGCCATTCTGATATTCATTCTTACAGCTCACAAATTACAAAACCAATAATCACTTTTGGATGGCATCTTTTAAGCCCATCTCCAACAACTATCCATCATTTCTCTAAATGGTAAATCTACCAACCCTGCTATCCAGGCTTTCATCTCGAAGTAACCCTACTGTCCAGGTTCCTTCTCCCTTATCTCCAGCCAACAGTTTATAACACCGAAAGGCCCCGACCAGATACAGTCAGTTTCACATTTCCCCAGTAGGTCGTTGTACAACCTAGACTCTAACTAGGTATACATTCTACTTTCACTCCCTCAATCAAGAGTTAATTCCCCAGTAGAGTAATGGACAACCGAAGCTCCTAGATCTTACCTCCCAGGGCATAAATCTACATTCCTCAGTGAAGTCCTCCTCAACAGCAGGTACATGAATTATAGCCAAGGAATCTCTTATGCAACCGATCTTTTCTGGATGGCATCTTTAAGCACATTCTCGACATCACCAATCAGCATTACTTTATACGAGTGCAAATTTCGGGGCACTCTAGTGTTCAATCATCTTCCACCTTCAGATCACGAAAGGCAGGCCAGCCAATCTACATCCTCGGGCTTAAGAAGATTGAACAGGGGCAGCTGTTGTACCCCAAAATTTTCCCCCTCTCATTTCTCAAAGGACCACCCTGGATCCTCAAGTTTGCTCCCCTCCAATTTCAAGCCTTGAATTACAAATTTTTCAAGAACGTCATTCATAAGGGAAAAATGGTCATTTATACACTAAAGAGTCAAACTTTGACTTTTGGATCAAAATCAAGCTTCAAGAATCAGAGTTCATCAAGACACGTTGAAATATGAAGTTTGTTTCATCAAGAAATTCAAAAGTCAAAATTCTAAATACTTAGAATTTTTTCTAAGTGTTTAAGAAATATGGCAAGCTCAGAACTTCTGATCAAATTATCACCATGATGCAAGCTGATTCTGTAAGAACTTCTGGCACAAAGTTATAGATTTCAATAAGATCCAAAACATTGCAGAACAGAACTTCCCCTAGAAATGCTGGAATTTCAAGTAATAAATGTTCAAGGATACGTCCATGAAAACTAAAGTATTCAGCAAATTCTGGGCACTTTCAAGACAGAGTTGGATCAGAACTTCTGAGCCAGTTTTCATAAAGGTTCAGTCAGATTTTGCAAGGGTAAGTCAAAGAAGGTTACAAAGCATGTTACAAGCTTCCTGGAAATTCTGCGAGCTCCTTCGGAACATGCTGGAGCAAGGAGATACAAGGATCAAAAGATTGGATGTTTATTATAAGTTATGCTGAAGTTGAACTTCTGATCCAGAATTAAACAATGAGGCAGAGTTTCACATGGCAGGATTTCTGATTTGATAAATCTCATCATCATTTAATTCTCATTTAATGCTCACAACCACTTTTGAGTCTTTATCCAAAGGATTTCCCCACGTGTGGCATAAAAGTACCATTGTTGTCTTGGAAAATCCAGCTTACAAATCCAGCATAGGCACGGCTAAAAGTTATTAACCACCTTACTTTGTGCCTTGAACCATACTTGTTTGAACTTTCTTCAAGAACACGTCAGCGCCTAGCATATGGTGACTATATTTTTGATTTCTCCAAACTACAAGATTTTTGCCTATGAATTGAGAGCCATTGGCAACGGTAAAAAGGGTCGAAAATTTGATAAAGAAAAGCCCTGAACCCCTACTAAAATTCCAAGAGTCCAAAAAATGTAAACACAACATACGAAACCTATTAACTTTTGATTCCTTGCATTCAAACTTCATTTGTTCCCAAGTGTTTCTTGACTATAACCATCCACACAGTTTCTGACTCATATATTAGAAGATATCCTAACTTCTGTATCCATACTGCAATACACCCTTCATCCACCTTCACCTCAAAGAAGTCAGAACATCACCCCTTGGCTGTTCTAGAAATTGAAAACTTCCAACCTGCTGGGTACGTGAAGAAGTTGCTCAGAACATCACCAGAGTTCAGGACCAACCTCCAGTTCACAGAATCTTTTCCAGCTGCAAGGTGAGATTTTGCTGACTCTCATCATATTACTTAGGCATTGTCAGATTTTGCATGTTTAAAATACAATGTAGATATTCTGATTCTGATGATGTACATATTCTGAGATTTCATGCATCTGCCTGCCTAAGTAGAGGGAATTTCAGTTCAGAACGTCATGAAGAAATTAGGACTCAGAATTAGGATTAGAAAATTCACGTTTGCTTCTGATCTATATTGCTGATATCTCTTGCTTCTGAAATATTATGAAACTTGTCATAATTGTTATATATGTAACTTCTGTTCTATTAAGAAATGACTAAGTTGCAGATGTTTTGAGTAACATGGAGAGGGAGATAAAGTTCTGTCAGTAGCATCAGAACTTCTGAAAACTTCTTTGTTCCCAGCGGATCCAGAACTTCTGACTTTCCCTATTTCTATTGACGTTGTTTCTGTTTATGCAGTATGCCAGAGTCAGAACTTCTGAACTCTTATTTTCAGCATTTGCGCTGATTCTGTCTTTCTTCTCTTTGTTTTTTTTTACCATCACTTTTATTTTTTTCATTAATAAAAAAAACACCAAAAATATTTCATATTCACATATTATATTTTATTTCTTTCAACACAAAAAGATCAAAATATTTTCTTAAACCAAACTTATCTCTTTTCTAAAATAAAACAAGTTCATTTCATATTTCCTTGTACATTCTTATCCATTTCAATATGGTTGTAATAGTAACTTAGGATTTAATTTTGTTTGTAACCCCCATTCATAAATATGTACCCCCATCCTTACAAATGTTGTAATAGCGTAGGACATTTAAATTTCGCAATTTATCGCTTTTATATAACATGCTAGTAATTAGGGTTTGTATGGAAATATAAAAATCAAACAAATAAATCACCCTAATCAAGACTAAAATGCATGCAATCAAACACACTTGTACACTAGCACCCCTAGGGTAAAATCCACTTGGTTGCCTTACAAAATGTCCATATTACGCATGTAAGGTATCTTAGCAAAAACAAACAAATACAAGATCGTAGCCCCTCGATGACGATATTCTAAGTTGCCTTACAAAATGATCTTAGTCCCTCAAAAAATGCTAAGATACCTTACAAACATTGCTAATCATGGCTATACGATGACCCACGCCCGTCCCGTTTACATCCAAAGATAGGTTTGCTTACCAAATCAATGGTAAGACAATAATGTCAAAGGAAAGAGGAAATAAACATGAAAGACTTTTGAGTAGATAGATTGCTCCTAATTACTTGCTCCATTTTCAAAACAAAAACATCCTTGCTATTTTCAAAACAAACACACACATCTCAAAACATCTTACAAACTTGAAAACATTTTCAAAAAGACAAACATCTTTGTATACATTCTTACGAATGAGAATCATTACAAAGATTGTCTAAACAATTGCCTCTTTTACAAAATACTCTTAAAAAACCACACAAAGCACAATTTCAAACAAAAAGAAAGTGATATAGCAAGTAACTAAGAGTCCATGGAAAACCATGGATGAAAAGGGTGCTAATACCTTCCCTTTTCATAATCTACCCCCGAACTCAAGAAACAATCTCAAAGGTCTTTCCTGTGCTTTTTCACCTTTCCTTTTGGATAAAAGAAAAGTCGGTGGCGACTCTTGCTAAACGCAACATTTGCGATCAAACGCAAAACAATCAAGTCAGTTCCCCCACTGTATCACACCCCCCTTATTTAACTGTTAATAACATGTCTGGGCCAGAACTTCTAGGCTGTCTCATTTTTGCTTCCAGCATCACCACCCATGTACTTATTAGCAGCACGCCTGGGCCAAAACTTTTGGGTTTTCTCATATTGCTTCCAATAACACCCCCCATCCATTTTTTCATCATGCTGCCCAACATAACCTTGTTATTTTCTTTCTAATTATGACCACAATAATACATTTGGGCCTAAACCAAACAGAAATCAGTTTTACTTACAAACATCCTTTCCACTTTCTAACCCCCCCCCCCCTTGAATTTAATTTTATTTATTTTATATTTTATGTTATTTCTACTATTATCTTTACTATTGTTATTATTATTATTATTATTATTATTTATTAATCAGAAACACCAAAAATATTATATTAAATATTTAAATTATTTAGTTTATTTTTATTTAACTTCTTAAAACAAAAAAGACAAAAAAACATTTTCCTATTTAATTTCTTTTCTTTAACTTAATATTAAACTTAGATTTAGTTCATTCTCTTTGTTTAAATTGAAATTAACTTAGTTTAATTTTCTTACTTCTAACTATTTATCTTCTTTTAGAAAATTAGGTTAAAATATTTTCTTAAACAAAATTAAAACAAATTCATTTTCTTTTCATTCATGTCTTGTACATTGTGATCGGTGGGAATAGAACTGACTGTTTTGGAATGCTGGTTCGCGTTTGCGTTTGTTTTTGCAAAATGCCGCGGTAAGCAAGAGTCGCCATCATCTTTTATTTTATCCAACAAGGAAAGGACAAAAGCACAGAAAAATTCCTTTTCGAGATGTTTCTCGGGTTCGGGAGGTAGATTATAGAAAGGGAAGGTGTTAGCACCCTTTCTATCCGTGGTTATCCACGGGCTCTTAGGTACTTGCTCACTATGTTTTCAAAAGTTTGCTTTTCTTTGTGATTGTGGGTTTGAAAAGAGTTTTTGTTTGAAAGAGAGTGTAAGTGCGAAAAGTTTTGTTTTGTTTTAAAAGGAGCGAGTACTTAAGAACATCTACCTACTCAAAAAGGAATTAAACTGTGCAAATGTCCTTTAGACAATGCTATCCCACTATTGAGGAGTAGGTAGCATCGTCGTTGGAGTTTTCGGGTCAACTCGATTAAGGGACGTGTGGTCACTAAAGCAATGTTAGGATGCCTTAGCGGTAACCCTAATGTCTTAGATCATTTTTATCCGAGGCAACCGTTTCGAGGCAACTTATGATCTTTGGACAAGAGGGCGAACTCTAAAACATCCTATACTCAATGACCACGTTCGAGGCAACCAAGTGAGGTGTACCCTAAGAGTGGCATGTGCGAGTGTATTGTTTTTCAGTTATATTATCTTTGTACATGTTATGGTGAGTTACGGTTGACTTTAAATTAAAGGTTAATCTTGTCATGCATAGCCTATTATTCAAACATCTAACAGTTAATGGTTGCGGAAAATAAATCGCGGAAAATAAAACTAAGCTATTATAAGGCGTCGAGTATTTACATCGCCAAAAACAAACCCTTAAAATTAAATGCAAAGAAGTAAATAAAAGCGGTAAATAAAATCCTAAGTTAAAGCTATTACATCCTCGGAGCAATTACAATATATGGATCAAAAATTATATGCGCGCGAGAAAAATTGAATCGGAGTGTCCTAGGGTTTTGACCCTTTTTTTCATTAAATAAAGCATATTTTTGGTCTTTTTTGAATTAAGAATTAAGTCTAAATTAATAATGGAATTAATTAATTAAAAAAAGAAAATATTTTTGAGTTTTATTTTAATTAAGGAAATAAAATTAAAAAGGTAAAAATATATCAAAACCCTAATTCTAAACCAATTTTAATTTAATGCGAAATATGTTAAGATTAAACCTAATTAAAACTAACTTAATTAATCAATGATTTATTTACAAAAAATAAAAATAGTGAAATTAATAAATATTATGTTTTGTTATTTCTGATTTTTTTTTTTAAAAAAAAGGTTAGTTTGTTAATTAATTAGTTTTAATAATAATAATGAAAAGCAATAAAAAAATGAAAAGAAATAAAATATAAGCAAACTTTGGGGGGGGGGGCTGAAGAGGTTGTATGATCAGCAATTTTTCCAGGCCCAGAATGCTGGCCCTTGTTGATCCTCCAGATTGCCTATGCTTGCATTGACTTGAATCCATGGTGGATCAATGGTTCTGGCCCTTGGATCTAGCTTGAAGCCACTTGGCACATTGAGATCTGAGGACGCATGGTGGTCCACGCTTGGGATGCTGCGCCTGAATACCTGAAGGAAAAACATAACAAAGTTTTGGGGGACCTGGGATGTTGGACCTACAAGGAAGTTTGTTAGAAATTGAAAATACAAGGCCTGTGATATTGGATCCTAGTCCCTTCGATTGAGCGAATTCCCTTTCACCCCTGAGCTGCTTGCTCATTCAAAAGGTATGACTCCTGCTTTTGGCCCTGCAAATTAGTCAATTCAGAACTAAACAACATAGAGAAACGTCTCATTCGAAATCAATTCTTGAATCCAGATCTGGGTTGGTTTCGATTTGTCACAGCCAAGATCATGGATTTCAAATGTAACCTGCTTTGAAAGAAACTTTATCCATGGGGGGTTCAAACGTATGAACACTGCATCTTATACACGCTTTGTTAAATCGCTCACAAGTAATAACAAAAAAAACTATGAATATGAAATTATGAGTAATTTTAAGATTAAGTGAGATTGAACATTATACCACTGGAGGCGCCTGGATTTGGACGGAAGGTGCCTGCAATGGAGTCTAGACTTTCGTGGGGCAGGCTGGTGCTTTTGCGAGGCAAGGTATATGTGGCCGTCTTTGTGGGTTTTTCCGTTTCTGCAGAGTTTTGTGTGTCTTTCCCCCCGTGCTTTTTTCTTTGTAAGTATGAGGTTTATATAGACAAAGGAATTTAGGTCAATATTTGTGTATCAAATCTTGGCCCATTATGATGAAGAGATTTGATTTGATTCACTTTGAATATCATTCCAAAATAGCCTAATTCAATCTTTTTGTCCACACCATGCCTTTACACGAATTTGATTTGATTTCTCCATAAAGACTTTCTATTTTTGATTCAATCACGTGCCAATCTGCTTTCATGCGTTACTGCCAGCCTGTTATGAGCTGTCTGGGCCTCCAACATGATGAAAATCGAAAGTTGACTTGCCCTTTGTAGACCCATTTCCCTTCTAATCTACTCTCTTCGATAGCTCTAAGCTCCATTTCGAATTAATCCATCTTCGATATCACAACCCCTTCGATTGAGACTCCTTCTGCTTCGACTGCTTGATTTGAAAAGAATCACTCTGGTTGAATCAGCTCTTGTGGAGTTAGGAACAGAAAAGGCAAGAATCTGGCCTTTGACTCAGGAATTAAATCCATAATCAATTGAATTCTTGCCATATTTGCAAGGAAAACATGCCATTTTATCATGTTCAGTGTACCTGGACATGTTTTTTGAGTGCCCTCTTGATGGCCTCTTTCGAATGGCCTGGAAGGAGTTCTTCAAATGGCCCTTGTCCAAATATCAATCGAAGGGTATTTATTGAAATATCAATCGAAGAGTCCTTTGCTACGCCAATCGAAAGATCTTGTTCATGCTAATCAAAGGACATGGTTAACATGCTTGTCGAAGCTGCCTTGACACAATGCTAAACCGAAGGATCCCTTGGCATGCCAATTGAAATGCTTGGCCCAGGGTGCCAAACGAAAAGGTCTTTCAGAATTCCAATCGAAGGCCTTGACACAATGCCAATCGAAGTGCTTGTCCATAATGCCAATTGAAGCATTTTTGGAATGTCAATCGAAAGGATTGGCCATAATGCCAATCGAAGGGAATTATCCATGCCGATCGAAAGGCTCCTTCAGAATGCCAATCGAAAGGTACTTAAAGCACCACTCAAAAATTTTCTTTTTCCTTAGGCAAGGGTTTCTGGTCAACCATGTAAGGGGAAGACTTTGGAAAACATGAGAGGGCAAATTTTGGGGTACAACAGCTGCCCCTGTTCAATCTTCTTAAACCTGAGGATGTAGATTAGCTTGCGTGCCTTTCGTGATCCGAAGGTGGAAGATGATTGAAGACTAGAATGCCCAGAAATTTGCACCCGCATGGTGTAGTATCGGCATTGTGATATCGGGAATGGGCTTACATATGCCATTTGGAGATTGTTGGTAGGAGATGGGCTTAAAGATGCCATCCAGAAGTGATTGTTGGACTGTATCTATAAGCTGGAACTGGATGATTGCCAGAATTGCGTCTGCATCTGGAGCGTATCTGAAATGTATTTGAATGAGTGACAGGATGACATCTGAATCTGGATCGTATCTGGACTGTAATTTGAATGAGTGACAGAAAGACATCTGAATCTGGATCGTATCTGGACTGTATTTTGAATGAATTTGGAATAAGTATCAAAACGTCATCCATATCTAGATCGCATCTGAACTGTCTCTAGAAGGGATCTGGAATAAGTATCAGAATGTCAGCCATATCTGGATCGCATCTGAACTGTCTCTAGAAGGAATCTGGAATAAGTATCAGAATGTCAGCCATATCTGGATCGCATCTAAACTGTCTCTAGAAGGAATCTGGAATAAGTATCAGAATGTCAGCCATATCTGGATTGCATCTGAACTGTCTCTAGAAGGAATCTGGAATAAGTATCAGAATGTCAGCCATGTCTGGATCGCATCTGAACTGTCTCTAGAAGGAATCTGGAATAAGTATCAGAATGTCAGCCATATCTGGATCGCATCTGAACTGTCTCTAGAAGGAATCTGGAATAAGTATCAGAATGTCAGCCATATATGGATCGCATCTGAACTGTCTCTAGAAGGGATCTGGAATAAGTATCTGAATGTCAGCCATATCTGGATCGCATCTGAATTGTCTCTAGAAGGAATCTGGAATAAGTATCAGAATGTCAGCCATATCTGGATCGCATCTGAACTGTCTCTAGAAGGAATCTGGAATAAGTATCAGAATGTCAGCCATATCTGGATCGCATCTGAACTGTCTCTATAAGGAATCTGGAATAAGTATCAGAATGTCAGCCATATCTGGATCGCATCTGAACTGTCTCTAGAAGGAATCTCAGAAGATGATGATCTTTGCCTGTTGATTGATCTTTCCTGAAAAGGTAAAGAGTTAGTTGTATGCAATGTCATGATGTATGCATTGTGTAATGATGTTCTCAAAATAAAATGAGATTTATGTCATATGTATTTTGTATGCATATGTTATGAATGTTATTGAAGTGTAATTTTGTCTTGGACTTTGCTCAAAATGTTTCCACCGGGGATCCCTGCTTTGTTGTTTGAGGAGAACTCCACTGGGGGATATTGAAAACTCTGTGGGGAGTATGTTTATTTCTGCTTGGGAAAAGAGTTTAGGAGTCTTAGTCGTCCGTTGCTCTACTGGGGAGTCGAAGTTGAACTGATATCTGGTCGGGTCCAGGTTTCGCAGTAACTTGTTGGGGATTATAGAGTAGTCTACTGGGGAAGAGGAGTTGTGGTCCTTTGATTTGTAGTAGTCGGAGAGGCAAACTCAAGCTGGGGAATCCTGGTGTTGTTGGGGAAATAAACCCTGTCGTCAGTCCGCTAGAGAAGTGACATCTTCGTTGGGGGAAGTCCTCGAGGATTATGGGGAAAGATTTTCAGAGATTAAACCCTTGCTGGGAGTCATCCTATGAGAAGGATTTTGGGGAGATTTGTCATTGCCCCTAGTAGCAAGTGTTTGTGACATTGCCAGAAAATGTTTAATTGTATGTAACCCTTCACTGAGATTGATGTTCAATGCCCCAAGTGACGGAGATGGAGACTTGCCCCTGGTTACTCTGCACTTCTTCAGATATTTCTTGAAATCTTGACTGGACTGCCCCAGGTGTGCTGGATAGTGACATGTCAAGTCCCCCTGTTGATAGGAGATTCGTCAATGGAAGTGTCATCCTTCTTGAATTGATTTTGTTCACTGAGAGAGCTTTTGTTTACTGGATATTCATTGTATGAATTTCTCCGCTGTTAAACAAATAGCCATATGCAAACAATGATATTCAAGTAATGCAAAGTTTATGTTTGTCTTGAAGTTTTTTGAAAATGCGTTTTAGCGAGTAAAGAAATTTTGCTAAGAAAATTCAGACTCGGGATTTAGAGCAAAGCCTTACAGGAGTCAGGATACCTTTTGTAACAGTATGCTTTCGAACTAACCCATGCTTCAATTAGGACTTTTGAAGGGTTATAACGTGGCTTGGTTCACGGTTTAAGAAGCAAAGGATAAAGGCTCAAAGTATATTTGTACCCACCCGCTCTTCGTGATGTTTTTCAATCCTAAACTCAGTTAATTGTGCATTTGAACTCCTAATGAGTCTGGAATGACATTTTTGGTGATGGTTCACACAAGTTGAATTTGTTGGAAGGCTGTCATTTTTGCAACATTTTTCATGTTGTTGAGGATTTGTAGCGACCTCGTTCTTTTGATTTGTTATCCCTAACTTTTGCCTGACTGTTTCTGTTTTCGAGATTACAGTCAGCGGGATGCCCCAGCTTTCTTAAGCCTCCTTTATAGGTTTTGGCTCAGTGGCCTTTTCTCTTTTGAGAGATTGACTGCCTATGAGATAAGGAACCACCACTGTCTTTTGATTCCGGAGGAATGCTTTTGATGTCGTTCGTTGTATTATGAACTGAGAGTTTTGCGACTTCAATGCGCATCTTTTGAATTAACTGAGAGACTACCCTGCCCCATGTTTAAATTAAAGGTTTCAATTTGTGTTTAAAACAGAAAACTCCTACTTCTTTGGCTCGAAGGGGTTGACTAGGGGTTATCTTCCTTATAACTCCAGTATTTAGGATTTGAAAGAAACGCCTGTCCATCGTCAGCAAGGTCTGTCCAAAAGCATACTATATGAGATTATGGCATTGTTTCGTCATCCTCCCTCTAAAGGCTTGTAACTTTTAGCAAGAGTTGAATGTCATAAAGTGAGTAAAAAAACATAGTTTAAATGTAATGAAAATGAGTGGATCAAATCAAGACAAACATATGCAATGCATTAATGAAACAGAGTTTGACATTAATAGATAATTGTTCGAATAACAAAGAGATTACAACTTGAAAATTCAAATGAACAAAAGCTTTTAATGATTCGTCATAGGAGCAGTGATTATGTTTGGAGTCTCCGGAGGGTCAAACTTGATCTCCTTGGCATCAATCATGTCTTGGACCTTGTTCTTCAGAGCCCAACAGTTGTTTGTGTCATGTCTCGGACTGTCAGAGTGGTATGCACACCTTTCATTGGGATGATAGGTAGGAGCGGAAGTATTTGGGTTCCGGAGAGGAGCCTTTAATGTAATCAGCTTTGCCTTCAACATGTGTTGTAGTACTTGAGCCAGTGACATGTTGATCTTAGTGAATTGTCTTTTAGGCGCGACCTCCTTACGCTGATGCCCCTGTCTTTGTTGAGCAGGCGTAGGATTAGAGATCAAGATTTATCCTACGTGTTGGTCATGACGACTCTTTTGACCATACACAACATTGGACTCTTTCTTCCCATTGTAGGGCTTTTTCTGAGCATCATAAGGTGTAGCTTCTTGAATCTTCCCACTTTTGATGCCAGCTTCGACCCTTTCGCCGGTCAGTATTAGCTCGGTGAACCCGGCTGAAGAGCTTCCGATCAAGTGAAGAAAGGCCCTGTCAATGTTCCCATGAAGATGTCAATTAGCTCCATGTCAGTTAAAGGGGGTTGCACCCTACCGGCAAGGTCCCTCCATTTTTGAGCATACTCTTTAAATCCTTCACCTGTTCCTATTGACATACCCTGGAGTTGGGTACGCGTAGGAGCGAGGTCGGAGTTGTACTGATACTTCCTATAGAATGCAGTAGCCAAATCTTCCCAGCTACAGATACTGTCTCCATCCAGCTGATAGAACCACTCAAGCTGAGTCCCTGAGAGACTATCTTGAAAGAAATGGATCCACAAGTTCTTATCAGCAGTGTAAGGCTGGATCTTTCTTACATATGACCGGAGGTGCAGCTTTGGACAGGAAGCTTCGTCATACTTGGCAAAGGCAGGTGCCTTGAATTTATGGGGAATCACCACCCCAGAGGATAGACCTAGATCTCCGAAGTCCAGACCGGGCACCTTCTGTATCTCCATAGCGCTCAAATGATCTTCCAGTTGTTTGTACTTATCCTCAGCAGGAGGATACTGTTCTTCATCATAGTCCGTCTCGTTGTCGGAGACCATAGGGCTAGGGCCCCTCCTTTCTTGTGGACTATCTTTCCCTCCAGATGAGGTGGTCAGATCAACTTCATTCTGCAGCCCGTTTCCAAACCTGCGTCCAGTGTTGAACAAGATGGTCCTCTTTTTCTTCTTCTTTTTCTACTTCAGAATCAAAGTCTTCAGGTCCTGCTGACCCTTAGCTGGATTCATGAACAACTCTTGAAATTGGGCATTCTGGGCCTGGAGGGCCTTGATAGCTTGCTCGGTTGAAGGTTCAGTAGACATGATGATTGCTGAAATAAACAGCGAAGAAGATAAGAGACCTGCACTGGGAGACCTGTTATGCAATGATATGTATGATATATGTATGCAATGTTTTCAAGGATCTCGTGGGGTAAACAAGAAACTGTTAGAACCTGAATCTGGTAGCTTGATTGAAGGAACTTCATGTTGCTGAGAGTCCTTCTTCAAGAGTCAAGCTCACCATATCGAGTGGGTCATAGCCCCTGACTCAAGTTATCGTGTTTTGATCTCTAGATGGCATTGGCTAGAGGAAAATAAATCCCCTTTGCCCCTTGCTGGACATCTGATTTACCATAACCTGTATCACAGACCCTTGAGATCCTTGAAATGGTTAAGGAAATGTTAAGGCATGATGTTATGATGTGTATGCTATGCGTTTAAGCAAAAGTATGAGGTGATGTAAGTAAACCCTGCAATAAGTCCAAATTATTGGATAAGGACTGTAAACAAAACCTGCAAGGAACTCATGTTGTCAGATAACAAGAATGTGCAAGTAGTTCAAGTTTGAAGGCACACAAGTCACACATATAGCCTTAAGTTTAGGCTGACATAGAGTTTAGGTATTACCCTCTTTCAGTTCAGTTGGTTTAAACCTGTCCTAAAAATAGTAACCGGGTTATAGAGGATCTCAATATCACTGACTACCCTCAATCGGTCATAATTCCAGTTTAGCAACCTTTTCTTGCGGCCGGAATCATCGCGAGAGTTTAGTCTCAATGAGTGTAGCATACTGCTACTGTTCTATGTCCAAGTTGGTCAATTTAAGGTTCTAAGGTTAGTTGGTGCTTAATGACTCCTTAGAAGACCCATATTCTCCTCGTTCCAACACAAGGGATATCGGTATAGACTAAGGTGCCACACCAACGTAGCTACTGTTTCATCCGTGTCGGTCTATGCCGGACAGATCCCTCGCAGTTTATTGCTACTTACCTAAAGGGTATCCCCAAATCCGGGTTAGGATCTATAGAACTCCGATACAAGCCCACAAAATTAAAAGCATACAATTGAAAACACAAGTGATCTAATCCTAAGGTACACCTCACTTATAGATTCCCCAGCAGAGTCGCCAGTTCTGCCAAACGAAAAGGTCTTTCAGAATTCCAATCGAAGGCCTTGACACAATGCCAATCGAATTGCTTGTCCATAATGCCAATTGAAGCATTTTTGGAATGTCAATCGAAAGGATTGGCCATAATGCCAATCGAAGGGAATTATCCATGCCGATCGAAAGGCTCTTTCATAATGCCAATCGAAAGGTACTTAAAGCACCACTCAAAAATTTTCTTTTTCCTTAGGCAAGGGTTTCTGGTCAACCATGTAGGGGGAAGACTTTGGAAAACATGAGAGGGCAAATTTTGGGGTACAACATACATTATATACATTTCAATTCTTGTATATTATTAAAGTTCAATATGGTTGTAATAGATAATTAGGTTTAATTTCTTGCAATCCCCATTTGTAAATTTGTACACCCCATCCCCAAATGATGTAATAGCGTAGGATATTTACTTTCCGCAATTTATCACTTTCATATAAATGCTAGTAATTAGGGTTTGTATGGAAAGATAAAATTAATGCTTAGAAAGCCCTAATCCAAGATAAACCAAGCATGAAATACAAACATTTGCACACTTTCCACCTCTGGGGTTTACTCCACTTTGTTACCTTAAAAATGGTCATGTTATGCATATGAGACGCCTTAGCAAAGAACAATAAAAAATACAAGATCACAGTCCCTCGATGATGCTTCGAATGTTGCCTTACAAATGATCTTAGACCCTTAAGAAATATGATAAGGTATCTCACAACATTGCATCTTATGACTATACAATACCCGTCCCTTTACATTCAAAGATAAGGTTACTTACCAATCAATGGTGAGATAGCAATATCAAAGGAAGGGAGAAATGAACAAGACTTTTGAGTAGATAAAATGGTCTTAGTTGCTTGCTCATAATCCATATTCAAACATAAACATCTTTTGAAACACACTAAACACTTTCAAAAACATGAAATATTTTCAAAAGTCCAACACTTTGTGTGCATTCTTATAGAGACGAGGACCATTATAAAGTTTGCCTAAATGAAGGCGTTTTTCAAAAAAATACTTTCAAAACTCACCACAAACACATTTCAAAACAAAGCAATTTCAAAAGTGATCTAGCAAGCAAATAAGAGTCCGTAGATAACTACGGATGAAAAGGGTGCTAACACCTTCCCTTTTCATAACCTACCCCCCGACTCAAGAAAATATCTCAAAGGTCTTTCCTGTTCTTTTCACCCTTTCCTTATTGGATACAAGAAAAGTCGGTGGCAACTCTTCCTATCCGCAACAATTGCGATCAAACGCAAAACAACCAAGTTAGTTCTCCTACCGTATTACAGATAGCCATGAGATTTTATTCAAAAAAGCTCCATCTATAAAAAGTTTGACCCAAAGTGTGTCTCAAGAATTTGAAGACGTGTCCATCATTACTATCTCAAACAAACCTATTAGGATCACCTCCAAAGGTCATATTATGATTCCCATTGAACCAATAATAGCTCCACTAATTATCACCACATCAGGGCCAATCCCCTACTCTTCTGATAAGGCGGTGCCCTGGAACTATGGGGCGGAAGTGTATTACCATGGTATCAAACAAGATTCATGGATTGATGAGGATGAAATTACTGACATTACAAACATTGTTGGCTCTAACAAAGTAACTAGGACGGGGGGAATCTTCTCTCCTGATATTTCACCTCCAACCACCACAACTACACCCATTCAAATTACTGTTGATAAACCTAGTAATGATGCTAGGGGAAAAGAAAAGATGATTGAGCCTTCCAGGATGGAGGCGCCTGCGAAAGATATTACCATTGAGGAACCATCTACCCAAGAGATGGAGGAAATTTTGAAGATTATAAGAAAAAATGATTATAAGATAGTATAATAGTCGGGGCAAACACCCTCGAAGATCTTTATGCTATATTTGTTACTATGCTTCGATGCGCATACTCAAGCATTGATAAAATTATTGAAAAATACTTATGTTCCTCAAGAAACTACGGCCGATCAGTTTGAAAACTGTGTAGTGAGTTTGACTGTCGATAATAGTTTGGGATTCTCGGATGCCAATTTAACTCTAGCCATAAAAAATCACAACTAAGCTTTGCATATCCCCATCAAATGAAACAGAACCACTTTAGCCATGTATTGGTGGATACTGGGTCCTCTCTGAATGTCTTACCCAAAGGTTCCCTAGATTGGTTGGATTGCGAAGGTTTGATACTTAAGCCAAGTGAAATTGTGGTAAGAGCTTTTAACGCATCAAAAAGGATGGTCCATGGAGAAGTTTATCTCCCCACCAAAGTTGGGTCTCAAGTTTTCAACTCAACTTTCTATGTGATGGATATTTGTCCTGCTTACTCTTGCCTACTTGGACGCCCATGGATCCATGGGGTAGGTGCAATGACTTCCACACTAAATCAAAAGTTGAAATATTCGGTCAAAGGAAAAATCGTTACCGTCTGTGGTGAAGAAGAGTTTATGGTTAGCCATCTAAATTCATTTAAGTATGTTGAGATGGATGGTGAGTTCTTAGAAACTCCTTGTCAAGCCTTTGAAGTGGTCTCTCCCATGGTTGCTACCACCAAGGTTTCTCCTGACATTCCAAAAGATACTAAAGATGTGCCAAAGATGGCTTCTCTCAGAGATGTCCATGTTGTTATTGAAGAAAGAGGTTGCACCATTTAGGGATAACTTCCTGATTTCCCTTTCATTTCAGACAAATTTGGATTGGGCTTCACTTCCAAAGCTCAAAAGTAGGTTCGACGTGCTCGTGCAGGGAAACCACCTTTCCGAATTAGTAACCATGAGATTAATGCCCTTGAAGACTCTGATGCTGATTATGACTTTGATGACTGGATCTACCTCGACTGCTGATAGAGGGATCAACAACTAGCGTGCCAAGGATTTCATTCCCATCTTCTTCAACAAGGAGTAATTACCATATACTGTTTCATTAATTTGAGAACTTTGTTTGTAATTTCTATTAAAGCAATGACTTTAAGCCATGTGCCTTGCCTGGGGCACTGTGGTCCATTTGTTAAGGGTTTGTCATTACCATATGGCATATGCTCATTTTAATGAAAAAACATTGGACTATTTTGCATTCAAATTTTGTGATCATTGTCTTTCTTTCACTTTATTACATTTTTAAAATAGCCATGTGATATTACATGCACACACACACACACACATTTGTAGATCACATCCACTCCAGATCTCATTGACAACGACTCTGCTATTGCCATCTATGACTTTAAACATCTAATCTACCAAGCCGAGGATGAAGGCGGAGAAGATTGTGAAATACTTGAGGAACTAGCTAGACTTCTGATGTAATAGGAAAAGGCCATTCAACCGCACGAGGAACCAGTAGAAGCGAACAACCTAGGTACTGAGGTAGACAAGAGAGAAGTCAAGATCGGCGCTAACTTGGAAGACTAAGTCAAGAGAAGATTGGTCCAAATGTTGACGACTATGTAGAGGTGTTCGCTTGGTCATATGAAGATATGTCGGGACTTGATACTGATATAATAGTCCATTGTCTACCAATGAAGGAAGACTGTCCTCCAGTCAAGCAAAAGGTTCGTCGCATGCGGCCAAACATGTCTGAGAAAATAAAAGCTGAGGTAATGAAGAAATTTAATGCAGGTTTTCTGGCAGTAACGTCATACCCCCAATGGGTGGAAAATGTGGTTCTGGTACCGAAGAAGGATGGAAAAGTCCGTATGTACATAGACTATATGGATTTGAATAGGGCAAGCCCCAAAGATGATTTCCCACTACCATATATTGACGTTTTGGTCGACAATACTGCTCAACATAAAGTCTTCTCCTTTATGGATGGCTTTTCCGGCTACAATCAAATCAAGATGGCTCCCGGGGACATGGAGAAGACCACCTTTGTCTTACAGTGGGGCACTTTTTGCTACAAGGCCATTCCTTTTGCTTTGAAGAATGCAGGGGCAACCTATCAACAAGCTAAGGTAGCTCTATTTCATGACATGATCCATCATGAGATGGAAGTCTATGTTGATGACATGATTGCAAGATCGGAAACTGAGAAACAACACCTTGATCATCTTTACAAGCTGTTTGAGAGATTGAAGAAATACAAGCTGAGGCTGAATCCCAACAAATGCACCTTCGGGGTAAGGTCTGGAAAACTCATGGGCTTTGTCGTCAATGGCAAAGGCATTGAATTCGATCCTGCAAAAGTCAAATCCATACAAGAGATGCCAGCTCCTTTTACTGAGAAGGAGGTCAGGGGTTTCTTAGGTCGACTCAACTACATTACTCGATTTATCTCTCACTTAACTGCTACCTGTGAGCCGATCTTCAAACTGTTGAAGAAAGATCAAGTAGTTAGATGGAATGAAGACTGTCAAGCAGCTTTTGACAAGATCAAAGAGTACTTACAAGAACCTCCAATCCTGATGCCTCCAGTTGAAGGAAGACCTCTGATTATGTACTTGATTATATTAGAGAATTCAATGGGGTGTGTTATGGGTCAACATGACGAGTCTGGTCGGAAAAAGCATGCAATATACTACCTTAGAAAAAAGTTTACCGACTGTGAAACTAGATATTCAATGCTCGAGAAAACTTGCTACACTTTGGCATAGGCTACTCGCCGGCTAAGACAATATATGTTGACGCATACTACCTTATTGATTTCTAAGATGGATCCCATCAAATATTACTTCGAGAAGCCAACTCTCTCCGGATGAATAACTAGATGGAAAATGATTTTGACTGAATATGATATCCAGTACACTACATAAAAAGCGATCAAGGGAAGTGTATTGGTTGACCATTCGGAACATCAAGCTTTAGACGACTACCAGTCCATGAACTTTGAATTCTCTGACGAGAACATCATGTCGGTAACAAATTATGAAGAACCTGGACCATATGAAGGACCTGGGCAAGGATCCCTGTGGAGGCTCTCAGCCAAGTTCTTCCTAAGTAATTGGATTCTGTACAAGTGCAACCATGATTCTACTCTGATCCGCTGTGTGGACAAGAAGGAAGCAGATAAAATCATGGAGGACATGTATGGGGGAATATTTGGAACCCACTCTAGTGGACACACTATGGTCAAGAAAATTTTGAGGGCTGGTTACTATTGGTTGACAATGGAAACTGATTGTCACCACCACTCAAGGACTTGCCATAAGTGTTAGATCTATGCTGTGATATGGTGGGAAGAACTGACTGTTTTTAGGAATGTTGGTTTGCGTTTTGCGTTTGTTTTTGCAAAATGTCGCGGTAAGCAAGAGTCGCCACCGACATTTATTTTATCCAACAAGGAAAGGAAAAAAGCACAAAAAAATTCCTTTTTCGAGATATTTCTGAGTACGGGGGGTAGATTATAGAAAGGGAAGGTATTAGCACCCTTTCTATCTGTAGTTATCTACGGGCTCTTAGGTACTTGCTCATCATTTTCAAAATTGTTTTCTTTGTGTTTGTGGGTTTGAAAAAGTTTTTGTTTTTAACTTCGATTTAACTCTTGCTTCTGTCCTCAAGAGTGTAATGAAGTGTTTTTGAAAACTTTGTTTGAAAAGAGTGTAAGTGTGGAAAATTTGTTTTGTTTTGAATGAGCAAGTATCTAAGAACTAATCTGCCTACTCAAAAAAGGATTCGTTCTATGCTAATTTCTTTTAGACAATGCTATCCTACTATTAGTGAGTAGGTAGCACCGTCGTTGGAGTTTGAGGGTCAATTCGAAAGGGACATACATTCACTAAAGCAATGTTAGGACGCCTTAGCGGTAACCCTAATGTCTTAGATAATTTGTTTGAGGCAACAATATCCGAGGCAACCATTTCGAGGCGACTATGATCTTTTAGACAAGAGGACGACCTCTAAAACGACTTATGCTCAATGACCGTGTACGAAGGCAACCAAGTGGGGTGCACCCTAGGAGTGCGCATGTGCGAGTGTGTTGATTTCAGTTATTTTTATCTTTGCACATGTTTAGGGTGATCTAACCATTTTAAGATTTAAGCATTCATTCTTGTCATGCAAACCCTATTATCAAACATCTAGCAGTTGTATAATTTGCGGAATTAAAATGCGGAATTTAAACTAACTATTACAAGGCGTCGGGTATTTACATCGCCAAAAACAACCCTTTGAAATTTAAATGCGGAAAAATAAATAAATGTCCTGATTATTTATTACAAACCGGGAGCAGATACAATAATTGAATAATAAAAATAAAGCGCGCGAGAAAATTGGATTGAATGCGAAACTAGGGTTTTGACCCTTTTAATTAAAGAAAATGTTTTTGTTGTTTTTATTTTTAAGAAAAGAAATTAAATCCTAAAATTAAATGCTAAATTAATTATTAAATTAATTAATTAATGAAAAAATAGTTAATGACATATTTTTTGAGTTTTTTATTAATTTAGGAAAGAAGAATAAAATAATTAAATTAAAGTTAAAACCTAATGATTTCTAATTACTTTTCAAATATTTACAAAAATAAATTCAAGTTATCTAATTAATCAACCTAATTAATTAATTAATATTTATTAAATAAAAATAAAGTTCTGAAATTTAATTGGATAAAATGTTTTTTTGTGATTTTTTTGATAAAAAGAAATTATTTTATTGGTTAGTAATTAAATTAAACAAAATAAATAAATGAAATAAACAAAAATATATAGAAAATAGAGAATGGGCCTAATTGGAGGGTGTGTGAATAATAATTGGCTGGCCCAATAATGCTGATCCATTGGACTTTTTGTAATCCAGTGCATATGTGTTGATTGGCCCTTTTGATGCTCCTTCAATATTGACCACCAGATCTGGCCATCTGGCCATCTGGCATGCTGGATGGTGAGATTCCATGGTGTATCTTAGGCTTGAGTATGCACATGATTTCCTGTAAGAATAATGCAAAATAACAAATGCTGGAGGCAGGGATCGAACCCCTGACCTCCAGCCTCCAATGCCTTAAGACCTGCGTGGCTACCACTAGAGCACTTATGTTTATTTGTTTGTTAATCAAATGCTGAAAATAATATACAAAACAAAAGAATACTGAAAGAAACAATAAAAAATGCGCGCGGCAATTTGAACAGGCAAATGGGGAAGCGACACGCCTTCGTCCCCTTCCTTGAACCGTTGCTAAAAATCAAAGGGGCTATACCCACGAACAGATGTCCGTCACTACAAACCAAGCATCCTTAAAATCTCGTACAAGCCATGTAAATGAACTCTAAGACCATGGTTGAGTTCGTCTCCTTCTTCTGATCACAACCATGGCCATTATGTAGGCTAATTGTACCTGAAAACAAAAGCCCTAAAAAACTCCAAGGAAACCCTACAATGGTGATTCACGATATAGGTGATATAAATGCAATTGGCTATTGTAAAAAGCTTGCAAATGATATAGTGATGAAGAATATGCCAATATTTTTTACAATGGATGCAAGAATAAAGCTTTTCGATTTCAAGAATATAGTGAATCCGTGGATGACTTACAGTGCACTGGGAGGCTTGAAAACGCGTGGTTTTGCTTGCTTTCGCTTGTGGCGATTGCCAGGAGACGATTGGGACAATTGCCAAGCCTTGAGGATGCCTCTAAGCCCTGTTTCAATCCCACACTTTTCTTGTTTTTTTGCAAATTTGGTTCTGGCTCTATGCTTGATCTCTAACCCATATTCTTGTTTGCCTCGCCTCCTTATGTAATGTACAATGTATTAGGGTAGCAAACTCTGTCCAAATCTCTCTCCATCAATGACTTTGAATTCGATTTGATC
This sequence comes from Vicia faba, assembly GCA_948472305.1. Taxonomy (NCBI): domain Eukaryota; kingdom Viridiplantae; phylum Streptophyta; class Magnoliopsida; order Fabales; family Fabaceae; genus Vicia; species Vicia faba. The sequence goes on from OX451736.1 coordinate 937,271,482, forward strand.
CTCCTTTAAAGCTTTCCAAAATTGGCTTGATTTGGATCTTTTTGTGCACACAAGCTTTGATACGAACTGGGAATGGTTCTAGCTGTCCAATGAAACCTGAAATCATCAAAAGATCTTTGGTTTTTTAATATTTTTGATTTTATTTAATTTAATTTGATTTAAAATGAATTAATTCAAATAAAAACCAAATTAAATAATAAAAATATGATATGGACACATGGCCAGGGCTAGAGCACGTCGGCTATAATGCCAACTCAAAACAAGTGAAAAAGAATGGGCCCATTTGGCAAAATTTGAAGTTTTGGGGATAGTTGACTTTTGGTAATTTTGTAAAAAAGTCCAACTTCAACAATGCATAACTTCCTCAATTTTGAATCTTTTGAGGTGTTATTAGACTTTTTAGAAATCTTGATATGTCCTATAAGCAACCCTTTTGGTCTCATCGCATTTTTATATTCCATGCTCAAGTTAGAAGCTTTGACAAAAAAAGTGTTTTTGTTTACTTTAAAAAATGACCTATAATGTCCAAATTCATAACTTCTTGTAAGTGCATATTTTGAACTTGGAAGATGAAGATGGATTGTAGGAAATTGTATCCTATTCAAAATAAGCTTTGGATGGGTCATTTCTCATAAAGTATGAGAAAGTTATGCTTGGTCAAAGTTGAGTTGACTTTTCCTGCAAAACCCTAATTTAGCAATTTTTTAGTCTTGATGAATTATGATCAGTCCTTGATGTATCATGATCAACACTTGATCAAATGATGAAATATCCTTCAAAATGAGAATGTTGACAAAAAATCTTGAAGTTTGACTGTATGTAGGTCACAGTTGACTTTTGCCCTAGCACAGTCGATTTTTGGACCTTTGAGCAATTGACTGAGCAAACTTCCTCTGCAAGGCTTGAAACTTGACATGGATGATCTTGAGAACATATTAGGACATTGGTGAGAACTTGGGATCACTTGGACTCAAGTATCTAGATGCAACATGAAACCCTAGTTTGGGGTAGACTGCCTTAGGAGAGAGCTTGTCTGGCCAACCCTTGGACTACCTTGAGCAACTTGGAGATTTTTCTTGCAATGTTTTGAGAAATATGGGAGGGAAAATTTTGGGGTACAACATCTGCCCCTGTTCAATCTTCTTAAACCTGAGGATGTAGATTGGCTTTCGTGCCTTTCGTGATCCAAAGGTGGAAGATGATTGAACACTAGAGTGCCCAGAAATTTGCACTCACATGAAGTGGTAATTGTCTTGTGATGTCGGGAATGGGCTTACAGATGCCATTTGGAGATCAGTGACGGGATATGGGCTTAAAGATGTCATCCGAAGGAGTGTCGATCGCATAAGAGATTCCTTAGCGAGAGCTTGTATACCTGTTGTTGGGGAAGATTCCGCTGGGGGAAGTCTAATCTTTGTTGAGAGAAAGGAACTCGTCTGTAATTCAACTGAGGTGTTGAGATTTAGGAACTCGTCCATAATTCAACTGAGGTGTCGAGATTTAAGAACTTGTCTGTAATTCAACTGATGTGTCGAGATTTAGGAACTTGCCCGTAATTCAACTGATGTGTCGAGATTTAGGAACTTGCCCGTAATTCAACTGATGTGTCGAGATTTAGGAACTTGCCCGTAATTCAACTGATGTGTCGAGATTTAGGAACTTTCCCATAATTCAACTGATGTGTCGAGATTTAGGAACTTGTCCGTAATTCAACTGGGGAAACATCTTCGTCGAGATTTAAGAACTCGCCTGTAATTCAACCGAGAAAACTTCTCTGCTGAGATTTAGGAACTTGTCTGTAATTCAATGGAGGAACACTTTTGTCGAGATTTAGGAACTCGCATGTACTTCAACTGAGAAAACATCTCTGCTGAGATTTAAGAACTTGTCCGTAATTCAACTGGGGGGAAGCATCTTCGTCGAGATTTAAGAACTCGCCCGTAATTCAACTGAGAAAACTTCTCTGCTGAGATTTAGGAACTTGTCTGTAATTCAACGGAGGAACACTTTTGCTGAGATTTAGGAACTCGCATGTACTTCAACTGAGAAAACATCTCTGCTGAGATTTAAGAACTTATCCGTAATTCAACTGGGGGGAAACATCTTCGTCGAGATTTAAGAACTCGCCCGTAATTCAACTGAGAAAACTTCTCTGCTGAGATTTAGGAACTTGTCTGTAATTCAACGGAGGAACACTTTTGCTGGGATTTAGGAACTCGCCTGTACTTCAACTGAGAAAACATCTATGCTGAGATTTAAGAACTTGTCTATAATTCAACGGAGGAACATCTTTGTCGAGATTTAAGAACTCGTCTGTACTTCAACTGAGAAAACATCTCTGCTGAGATTTAAGAACTTGTCCGTAATTCAACTGGGGGGAAACATCTTCGTCGAGATTTAAGAACTCGCCCGTAATTCAACTGAGAAAACTTCTCTGCTGAGATTTAGGAACTTGTCTGTAATTCAATGGAGGAACATATTTGTCGAGATTTAGGAACTTGCCCGTACTTCAACTGAGAAAACATCTCTGCTGAGATTTAAGAACTTGTTCGTAATTCAACTGGGGAAACATCTTCGTCGAGATTTAAGAACTCGCCCGTGATTCAACCGAGAAAACTTCTTTGCTGAGATTTAGGAACTTGTCTGTAATTCAATGGAGGAACACTTTTTTCGAGATTTAGGAACTCGCCTGTACTTCAACTGAGAAAACATCTCTGTTGAAATTTAAGAACTTGTCCGTAATTCAACTGGGGGGAAGCATCTTCGTCGAGATTTAAGAACTCGCCCGTAATTCAATTGAGAAAACTTCTCTGCTGAGATTTAGGAACTTGTCTGTAATTCAACGGAGGAACACTTTTGCTGAGATTTAGGAACTCGCCTGTACTTAAACTGAGAAAACATCTCTGCTGAGATTTAAGAACTTGTCCGTAATTCAACTGGGGGGAAACATCTTCGTCGAGATTTAAGAACTCGCCCATAATTCAACTGAGAAAACTTCTCTGCTGAGATTTAGGAACTTGTCTGTAATTCAACGGAGGAACACTTTTGCTGAGATTTAGGAACTCGCCTGTACTTCAATTGAGAAAACATCTCTGCTGAGATTTAAGAACTTGTCTATAATTCAACGGAGGAATATCTTTGTCGAGATTTAGGAACTCGCTTGTACTTCAACTGAGAAAACATCTCTGCTGAGATTTAAGAACTTGTCCGTAATTCAACTGGGGGGAAACATCTTCGTCGAGATTTAAGAACTCGCCCGTAATTCAACTGAGAAAACTTCTCTGCTGAGATTTAGGAACTTGTCTGTAATTCAACGAAGGAACATATTTGTCGAGATTTAGGAACTTACTCGTACTTCAACTGAGAAAACATCTTTGCTGAGATTTAAGAACTTGTCTGTAATTCAACTGGGGGGAAACATCTTCATCGAGATTTAAGAACTCGCCCGTAATTCAACTGAGAAAACTTCTCTGCTGAGATTTAGGAACTTGTTTGTAATTCAAAGGAGGAACACTTTTGTCGAGATTTAGGAACTCGCATGTACTTCAACTGAGAAAATATCTCTGCTGAGATTTAAGAACTCATCCGTACTTCGACTGAGGTAAAAGCTTCATAGCTTTGAATTTTATGAGAACTTGATTGTATTTTTCCTGAAAGGTAAAGGTTAGTTGTATGTAATGCATGATATGTATCAGGAAATGATGTTCTCAAAATAAATGAGATTATGTTGTATGATACGTATATGCATGTGTCATGATGTATGGAAATGTAATGCTTTTAGTTGGGGAAAATAAATCTCGGATATCTGTTGGAGAAAAGAGTTGAACTCTTCGTTTCCACTAAGGCTAGCGAATGAAGATGTTTGTGAGAATAAACCTGCAGGAGAGGATAACTTTGCTGGGGAATAAACTGATGAGGAGACTACTCTGTGGGGAAGAGACGCTCTGGTGAGGATTTCGCTGATAAATTCCACTGGGGATGCATTATTGTTGCTGGTGATACTGAATGTTGTTAGGGATTGAGTTTCTGTTTGTGAAGGGAATGAACTCCACTGGGGATGATCTTTCAGTTACGACTTCACTGGGGATAACCTTTTAGACTCTACTGGGGACAATCTTCCAAAGTCTACTGGGGATTATCCTCCAAACTCCACTGGGGAAGCTTTTTCAGACTACGCTGGGGAAAATTTTCAAACTCCACTGGGGATATTTATTTTTTATACTCCGCTGGGGATGATAAGACTTTTAGTGCTTATGGTAGATAAACTCTGCTTAGGGAGAATATTATCGATTCATTCACAGTTGCGAGTCTCAGTTGGGGAGAGTTAACATTACTGTCTTTTCTTACTCTGCGAGGAGTAAATGCGCCTTTAGCCATATTCTTCAGCTAAATCTACCTTGTACCTGGTGGACAAAGCAACTGTAAAGCTTGTACAGTTCTTATTTACCCCCGTTCCTGATATTACGAGTAATCGTCTTTTGTTTCGCATATAAATATTCATGAGCAGCAATTAATGTCAAATGCATATATTAAAAACGAACATTGGACGTTCTTTGCAAAACAAAACAGAAAAAGGAAAACAGTTTTGAAACTTCTCTGAAAATGAATCGTATTGATTTTGAAGTTTGGCCTATAAATAGGCGTTTTTGTACAAGAGGTTGACGTCCTAGTAAGAGAACGCCGCTGAATAATAGAATTTAGACAACTTGTGAAAAACTAAACAAAACAGCTATGTGAATAATCCCACTGGGTTCCAATTCTGCTATTGCCCCTATGTCCTTGAGCATCTCATCACTTTGCTACTTGGTTGAAGGTAGATCAGATTGTTTAGTGTCGTTCGAGCTGGATAGTCGATACCGAAGTCTGGTTGCAAGGTGATCCAATGAGACATAGTGTTACGCTTTGATCCCTAATTTTTGCCTGGACCGCCCTTTCGGGTTTTCAGTCCACCGGGATACCCTTTTTTAGCCTAAGCCTCCTTTTCAGGTTTTCGACTTGCCGGGTGTACAGATTTTTTTATTTTCATCCCTTGTTTTTGCTCGAACCCTTTTGGTTCGTCGGGAAGCCCTTATTTTTGCCTAGGTCAGTCGACCTAGCGGGTCGTTGATTATGCATAGTATTTTTTCACTATGTCTGCATTGACGGGGTGAGGAAGGTCGTCACCATCCATGGTGGTTAGAACCATAGCTCCTCCTGAGAAAATGTTCTTAACCACAAATGGCCCTTCGTAAGTAGGGGTCCATTTGCCCCTGGAATCACCATGAGGTAAGATAATGCGCTTGATCACCAGATCCCCATCTTGATACTCTTGTCGTCTAACTTTCTTGTTAAATGCCTTGATCATCCGTTTTTGATACGTCTGACCATGACAAATAGCAGTAAGTATTTTTTCGTCGATTAAGTTCAGCTGATCAAGCCGGGTCTGGATCCAATCATCTTCGCTCAAACCTGTGTCTTTCATAATCCGAAGAGAGGGTATCTGAACTTCAATGGGCAATATGGCCTCCATACCATATACCAAGGAATAGGGTGTTTCCCCTGTTGACGTCCGCGTTGAGGTACGGTACCCATGAAGAGCAAATGGTAACATCTCGTGCCAATCTTTGTATGTCACTGTCATCTTCTGTACAATCTTCTTAATGTTCTTATTAGCCGCTTCAACAGCCCCATTCATCTTCGGCCGGTAGGGAGAAGAGTTGTGATGTTGTATCTTGAACTGCTTGCAGGGCTCGGTGATCATTTTATTATTGAGGTTTCCACCATTGTCCGTAATGATCCTCTCTGATACACCATATTGACATATCAGGTTATGTCGGATAAATCGTGCCACGACGTTCTTGGTCACTGTAGCAAAGGAAGCTGCTTCAACCCACTTCGTAAAGTAATCAATTGCTACCAAAATGAAACGATGCACACTGGATGCAGTAGGTCTGATCTTACCAATCATGTCGATGCCCCACATTGCAAAAGGCCACGGAGTTGTCAAGACGTTCAGAGGAATTGGAGGTATGTGCACCTTATCAGCATAAACTTGGCATTTGTGACAGGTCCGAGAATGCTGATAACAGTCGGCTTCCATAGTGGACCAATAATATCCTGCCCGAAGGATTTCCTTTGCCATGGTGTGTTCATTGGAATGAGTTCCGAAAGTACCTTCATGTAACTCTTCCATGATCCTTTCTGCCTAGTTCTTATCTGTTGTACCCCAAAATTTTCCCTCCCATTTCATCAACATTTCTCATCACAAGACTCTTGGAACTCAAGATCAAGCTAGGGTTTGCTCTGCTCAAGACACCTCCTTGCACTGTTGACCTAAATTAGGGTTTGAGTTTGCACGGGGATATTTTGACCTACAATGCCCAAAGTGACTTTCATACTTCAGTTTGGACTCTCAAGTTTGTCCATACCAAGTTTCAAGCCTTGATTCAAATTTTTTCCCAGTCAATTGGACAATTGACCTAGAAATCAGCTGTATTGGGGAAAAAGTCAATTGTGGCCAATTGACAGTCAAACCTCATGAATTTTGACCCACATCAACATTATGAACTCATATGAACTATTTGATCAAGTTTGGATCACAATTCCACAAGAAATTTGATCAGACCACCAAAAGGGCAAAATGGTCATTTTCAGGGTTTTGACTGCACAAAGGCAATTTTTGACTGTTTGACCTAACCAATGGCAAATCAAGCTCAACCATGGACACAAGGACTCAATGACATTTTCTTGACCCATTCAACAAGTTCAAAAGATCTCAAATGCATAGGATTGACAAATGAATTTTTCAGTCAACTGATCAAAATTTGACTGTACACTGAAAAGTCAAACTTTGACTTTTTGGTCAAAATCAAGTGCCAAGGGTCATTTTTCATCAAGACATGTCAAATTATGAAACTTGTTCATCAAGAAACCCAAAATTGCAAATTAGGGTTTAAAAGGGAAAATTTTCATAACTTAGAAATTTTCTAAGTTATAAAATTTTCTTATTTTTTCCAAACTTTGCCCCACATTTTCACCAAGATGCAAATAGATTCAATCAAAACTTACAACATGAAAGTTGTGGTACATCACAAAGTATACAACTTTGATTCACAAAGTTTTCTCAAAATAATCTTGGATCTCAAGTTATTATTTTTGGAACAAGGGTACCTAAAACTTTTAGCTTAGAGAAATTTTGCCCTAGTATAGGCAGGATTTTGACCCATCTTCTTGGCCATTTTTAACATGGTTCCACTTGGAGTTTCAAGTTGCATTTCAAATATGGATTATAGTACATGTTGCAATCTTTCCAAATTGTCCAAGAACTCCTCAAACACCTTTGTGGTTAGGGAGAATCGAATGCTTGAAGTTGGCAAAAACCCAATTTGTAACCATGGCCAATACATGTTCATACCACTTGCCAAATCTGACCAAACTAGCTTAGTACATAATTATAGGCCTCTAAACCAATTTAAACTCAAAAATTGAATGCAAATATATTAGACATTGACATTGTTCTGATCAAGAGAGCATTGTACAATGAACATTTCCATTTTGAGCATAAAGGTCATACTTCCATTTTCATAAAGGCCACTTTATGTCAAATTGCATTTTCTTGAGCCTTGGACTTTTTTCCTTGCAGCAAACAAGTTCCATAATCTCAGGCATGGTACACCAACTTGAGCATGCTTGTAACTAGCCTGTACAGGCCATAGCTTGGTCACTTCACATCTTTGCTTTCAAAACAAGTCAAATGGCAAAAAGCTCATAACTCACACATCTGATATTTTGAACTTAAGCAAAGTTTTCAAACAAGTTTCTCATATCCTTGTAAGCCAGAAACACGAGTCTTTGACCTCTAAAACACCCTTAAGCATAAAATCTTCATTTCTGCCCAAAACAGGGCCAGTTCTGCAAATCACAAGCCACAATCAAATCCCCTCGTGCGTTTTGTCCCAAATCACTTCAAACACATTCCAAACAATATACCTAAGTTGTCCAGACCATTCACAAGTTGATGTAACTCCATTAACACACATCATCATATTTGTTTGGAAGCTCTGCAGGTTGAGTTCTGTAGCACGATTCAGGCCACTTCAAAACAAACTAAGCATTGGGAAAGGTTCAGGGGACATCAAGCAAGCTCAAAAGAACCTCATGCCCCATTGAAAGTTGTTGCATTGTCCAGCTCGAACTCAACTGAAACAGGTATTTCATGAACTTCTATCTCTCTATTTAGGAACATTTAGACTTAGGTTTGTGAATGAAAGATGTTGTACTCATTGCCCTGAAACCATACATGTGCTTAGTTTTCATTTATATTAATCGTGCTAGGAGAATTTCATCCATGAACTTTCTGAAAAAACTAGGTTAGAAATTAGGGCCAGAGAAATTCTCTCTGGTCTTTGAGAGTTAAATTAAGTTTTTTATATGGTTAGAATCGTGGTTTGATGCTCTACAAGTTTCATGTTTTGAGTTTTGTCAAAAGATCACAAATACAGGAGATACGAGTTTGTGTAGCAAGCGCGCGTTTTTTCAAAGTCTGGAGGAAGAAGATGAAGTTGATGGGCTGGGCTGGCTTGTTTTTGCTTCTAACACTTGCTTTTTCAGTTTCACACCCCCTGGCCCATTTCTTTGTATATTTATTATTTTTGCATTTTTATTTCATTTCTGACTTTATTATTTTATTTCCAAACATAAAAAATGTCTAAAAAATATTTTCATAAATTTTTATATTTATTTGGTATTTATTTTAATTATTTCTAACATTAAAATGTTTAATTACTTTATATTATTTTGTTTAAATTTTTAAATAATGTAAAAAATACTTTTATTTTCATTTATTATTTTTATTCACATTTGAAAATATTTTCTTGAAATATATGTAGTTTTGTAAATAATTTATTTTATTTTTTACACACTTAATATATTTAATATATATATATATATATATATATATATATATATATATATATATATATATATATATATATATATATATATATATATATATATATATATATATATATATATATATATATATATATATATATATATATATATATATATATATATATATATATATATATATATATATATATATATATATATATATATATATATATATATATATATATATATATATATATACTTTATATTATTAAAAGCATAGAATAAAAAACATAAAAATAATGCATTTTTATTTTTATTGATATTTTATACTAAAGAATACTTTTTTTCAATATACTTTTATTTTTGTACATATTGATACATTTTTGTATATAAATATTAAATAATACCATTTCTTTAAGGAATTAGGGTTTACCCTAAAAAAAATTAGAATTAACTTTTTATTTATTTCTTTACATTTCTTTCCATTGAAAATACTTTACATACCTAAAAAACCTTTTTTGCATAATACTTTTTATTTGATATTTATTTATTGTATTTTATTTAAATATTGTACATTTAAATATTATGCCTTGCAAATTCAATTTGGATGTAATAGTAATTAGGGTTTTATATTTCTTGTCAAATACCCCCCTATTCAAAATTGTACCCCCCCCCCCCCCTCCCTATATCATGTTGTAATAGTTTAGAATTTAAATTCTCGCACCTTTAAGCTTTCAATTATGCCATGATTAGAGAATTAGGGTTTGTATGCAAAAATCAAAACCAACAAATAGTTTGACCTAATCAAAGACAAAATGCATGAAAATCAAACACAATACACACTTGCACCCCTAGGGTTACAATCCACTTGTTGCCTTCAAAATTGGGCCATGGTATGCATGTTAAGTACTTTGACAAAACAAAAATAAAACAAAAGATCATAGTCCCTCGATGACGCTATTTGAGTTGCCTAAACAAAATGATCAAGTCCCTCAAGAAAATTGCCAAAAATACTTGACACTATTGCTATCATGGTCTATACAATGACCCGCGCCTGTCCTGTTTAACATCCTAACACAAGTTTGTCCACCAAACACAATGGTGAAGCAACACTGTTAAAAGGGTTAAAAACATAAGAAAGATCTTTGAGTAAAATAGGGTAGATAACTCTTAGTTACTTGATCAAAAGCTTGCAAAACATCCTTGTTATCTTCAAAACACACTTCACCACACAATTTTAAAACCCTACTTTTAAACATTGGAAACTTTTCAAAAGACAAAAACACCTTTGTATACATTCAAACAAGAATCATTATAAAGGTTGCCACAATGATGGCTTCTTTTCAAATCATCTTTCAAAACCACACACAAAGCACCATTTCAAACAATTTGAAGAGCACCATTTCAAACAATTGAAAAGCAAAGCAAGTGATCTAAACAAGTAACTAAGAGCCCATGGATAACCATGGATAGAAAGGGTGCTAATACCTTCCATTTCTATAATCTACTCCCCGAACCCAAGAAAACATCTCAAAGGTATTTCCTGTGCTTTTTGACCTTCCCTTAGGATAAAATAAAAAGTCAGTGGCGACTCTTGCTAAACTGAAACATTTGCAAACACAAATGCGAAACCTCAAGTCAGTTCTCCCACCGTATCACAGAACTGGCGACTCTGCTGGGGAATACTTTAAAAGTGGAGTAACCTTAGGGCTTAGATCACCCTTTGCATGATTATATTGTTTGCTTTGATTGCTTTACATTTGGTTCTCTTGTTTGGGCTTGAAATCCTCTACCCGGATTTGGGAAACATTCATAGGTAAATAGCAATACATTATGGAAATTGTGCGGGGTTTACCGACGTGGTTGAAGCAATAGCTATATTAGTGCGACATATTTGTGAGTACCGGTAGCCTTTGAGTCAATCAAAGAGAATACGGGGCCGCTGAGTGATGTCATAAAGCACTAATGAACTCATAGAACCTTACTTGACCATCTTGGCCTTTTATTAGGGGTAGTGAGATGACCGGCTTTGGTGCAGTCTGAAGTTGGTAGATACTCGATACTACACTCATTGAGGGTTGTTTTCTTGGAATATTTTGGTCGCTAGTTAAGTGGATAAACCAAAACAATGAACGTAGAAAACAATCCAGTGATATTGAGCTCCTTAGAACCCGGTTACTATTTATAGGACAGGTTTGAGCCAACTAAACTCAAGAGGGTACTTACCTATGAAACCTCATGCAAGCCTGAAACTAGGGTTTTGTGTGACTTGCTTGTACATGTGCTTGTGCATACATCATGAACATCATAAAGCATCATATGCATCCACTAACCAATTCAAGGGTTTGGATCTTCATCTTTGTTCTTGTTTTGTAGGTCATGGAATCTCTTCGCAGGAAAACAATTCAAGTCAACCTTGTGAGAATCCCTCCTCAACTCAAGGAGCTCACTTCCAGGATTCCAGAGAATTCTCTCTTCAGTGAAAGACATGGTAGGCTTCTCAACTTGGTCAACTCCAACATTGAAGAAGACATGGTGAAAGTTCTCTTCCAGTTCTTTGACCCCCTACACCACTATTTCACATTTCCTGATTACCAACTAGTACCCACTTTGGAGGAATTTTCTCAACTCCTGAGAATTCCTATTCTTCATCAACTACCCTACAACGGTACGAAAAAAGAACCAAAGCCTGAAGATGTTGCTCAAGCATTACACTTGCAACCATCTGATATCAAGGGTCATTGGGAAACCAGAAGTGGTGTCAAGGGTTTCTTGGTAAAGTTTCTGTTTGAGAAGTCACAAGACTGCTGTTAAGAAAACCTTCCCAGCTAAGAAGGAAGCCTATGCTGTTTATTCTCAAAAAAGTCAAGGAAGAACCGAGCGCCGGCCAACTGTAGGGGTTGTGATGATTCAAAACTCTTCAAATGATCAACCTCGCAGCAATCAGCCAAGATCTAATCAACAACGGGTAGAAAGGCCACAACGGCAGTTCACCCAAATCAACATGACGCCAGCTCAAGTACTCCCTCATTTGTTAAAGCTGAATCTTACCAGTTTGAAGGAAGCGCCAAAGAACCCTAATACCTCCTCTCCATACTACCACTCAAATGCCAAGTGTGCTTACCACTCTGACAGTGCAGGGCATGATACCAACAATTGTTGGGCGCTTAAGAACTAAATCCAAGACCTGATTGACGCCAAGGAAGTATAATTCGATGCGCCCGAAAAGCCAAATGTGATTTCTGCCCCAATGCCCAAGCACGGTCATAATGTTCATGCCATTATGGAAGACCTTCATGTTACCAATGTTTCTGACCTTTTGACTCCCTTACCAGTGATTAAAGTGAATTTGATGAGAGTTGAGATATTCCCAGGCTGCGGAAAAGACTGCTACTTTTGTTTAAACATACGAGTTTCCTGCCCAATGTTGAAGTCAGGCATCCAACGCCTGATGGATACCCAAGAGATACTCTTCCAAAAGACCCCTGTTGATACCTTTACTCTTGTTACTCCTGCTACTTTTGCTACTTCAACCAACGACATTGCAATAATAACCATTTCCGACAATCTTCCCAAGGCTTGCAAAAGGCCTGTCAAGATTACGCCCGACTCTAAATTTGTACCATTAAAAATCACCATGCCGGGGCCTGTCCCGTATCAATCTAACAAAACGATACCATAGAACTACGGAGGAGAAATCTTCTATCATGGTATCAAACAGATTGAATCAGTCCAAGAGAATTCTGAAGAGGAAACCCCTGATATAGGGAACATTGCGGGAACAAGCAAGATAACCCGCAGCTGACGGATTTTTTCTCTGGAAATTGCTCCCCCTCGAGCAGTTTTCGGACCCTCGAAAGCTTCTGTACCTGTTAAGCCATCTGTGCAAGACCCGATAATTGAAGAATTGGATACTCCTGAAGAAAGACCATCTGTTGATACTACCGATAAGGGCAAGGGAATACTAGAAGCGCCTGTCAGGACGAAGGCACATACTGTGGTTATCCCCGAAACCACCCAGAAAGAAATGGAGGAAATCTTGAAAAAAGTCAAAAGGAGCGATTTCGACGTCGTGGAATAGCTAGGGCAGACCCCTTCTAAAATATCCATGTTGGATCTTCTACTCTGCTCTGAGGCCCATGCTAAGGCCTTGATCAAATTTTTAAAGACGGCACACGTGCCCCAAGAAACTACGGCTGACCAGTTTCAGGAGTGTGTGGCCAGCCTTACTGCTGATAATGGCCTTGGCTTTTCCGATGCTGATTTGACTCCCAAGGGAAGGAAACACAACGACGCGCTACATGTCTCAGTTGAATGCAGGGGAATAACCCTCGCCCATGTCTTAGTTGATACTGGTTCTTCCTTGAATGTGCTGCCGAAGAAAGCGTTGGACCGTTTGGACTGCAAAGGATTGACCCTCAAACCCAGTAACATCGTTGTTAGGGCCTTTGATGGGTCCAAAAGAATGGTTCACGGAGAGGTTGACATTCCTATCAAAGTAGGCACAGAAGTCTTCAACTCCACCTTTTATGTGATGGACATCCGTCCTTCATATTCGTGTTTGTTGGGAAGACCGTGGATCCATTATGCTGGGGCAGTTACCTCCTCTTTACACCAAATTCTGAAATATCCTGTTAAGGGTAAGATTATAACGGTGCACAGTGAGGAAGAGTACATGATAAGTCACCTCAACTCCTTCCGCTATGTGGAGTTGGATGGCGAATTCATCGAAACGCCTTTCCAACATTTTGAGGAAGTTTCTCCTGAGGTCGCAGTTGCGAAGACAATTGTTGAGGTGCTTATCATTCCCAAGCATGTATCTAGGATGGCATCTCTCAAGGACGCAGAGGCGGTAATCAAAGAAGGAAAGAGCACAGTGTGGGGGCAACTGCCTGATTTTCCCCATAAGATGGACAAGTTTGGATTAGGGTTTACTGCTGCAGGACAAAAGGTTATGCGTCGCTCCAAGACTAGAGGACCACCCGTAAAAATCACCTACCATGGAATTAATGTTGTAGAAGATGAGGATGAAGAGAACAACTTTGAAGATTGGATCTTTCCAACCGTCGAAGGGGGTTTAAGCAACTGGGAAGCAAAGGATTTTATTCCCATCACCTTCATCAACTAGTAAATTTATCTTTGAACAATTTCCCATTTTTTGGTCTGTAATAACTAAACAATTCGTACACTATTTTCACCTCATGCCTTGCCCGGGGCATGTAGGTCCATTTGTAAGGGATTGATTTTCTTCATTATCATATTCCATGTTTTAATGAATCATTGGACATCTTCATCTATAAACTTTTGTGTTCATTTTCTTTCCTTTTGCATTTTGTTTTGTTTAAGGATAGTTATCCCTTACACGCACCCACACTCACAAATGCAGGTACCCATCCACTTCGGATTCCATGGGTGACTATTCTGCTTTAGCCTTCGGAAACTCTGAAGATTTGGTCAATCATGTTGAGTACGAAGTTGACGAAGACTGTGAAGTGCCGGGAGAGTTAGCCAGACTTTTGCAACAAGAAGAGAGGGCTATTCTGCCTCATGAAGAATTGCTAGAAACCATCAACTTGGGGACAGAGGAAGACAAGAAAGAGGTAAAAGTGGGTGCCGACCTGGAACCAAGTGTCAAAGAGCGCTTAGTGCAGTTGTTGAATGAATATGTTGAAATCTTCGCCTGGTCTTATAAAGACATGCCGGGATTGGACACAGATATCGTGGTTCACCGTCTCCCTACAAGAGAAGACTGTCCACCGATCAAGCAAAAGGTCCGCCGAATGAGGCCCGACATGTCTGAGAAGATCAAAGCTGAGGTAATGAAGCAATTCAACGCTGGCTTTCTGGTTGTTACTTCCTATCCATAATGGGTTGCTAACATTGTGCCCGTGCCTAAGAAGGATGGCAAAGTCAGAATGTGTGTGGACTATCGCGATTTAAACAGGGCTAGCCCCAAGGATGATTTTCCACTGCCACATATCGATATCTTGGTTGACAACACAGCTCAACACAAGGTATTTTCCTTCATGGATGGATTCTCGGGATACAACCAGATCAAAATGGCCCCCGAAGACATGGAGAAAACTACTTTTGTCACGCAATGGGGTACCTTCTGCTACAAAGTGATGCCATTCGGACTGAAGAATCCAGGGGCAACCTATCAACGCGTCATGGTAGCTTTATTTCATGACATGATACATCATGAGATTGAACTCTACATAGACGACATGATAGCTCGATCACAGACAGAAGAAGAACACCTTGATCATTTGCAAAAGTTGTTTGCCAGGTTGAAGGAATATAAGCTCAGACTGAACCCAAGCAAGTGCACTTTTGGAGTTAGGTCTGGTAAACTTTTGGGATTTATTGTCAGCAACAAAGGCATTGAGGTTGATACAGCTAAAGTAAAGGCTATACAAGAAATGTCTGCCCCTCGCACTGAAAAGGAGGTTAGAGGATTCTTGGAACGCTTAAACTATATTGCGAGGTTCATCTCTCACCTGACATCTACCTGTGAGCCAATTTTCAAACTGTTGAAGAAAGATCAGGTAGTTGAATGGAACAATGATTGTCAAGTTGCTTTTGATAAGATCAAGGAGTATTTACTGGAACCTCCTATTTTGATGCCACTCGACGAAGGAAGGTCGTTAATCATGTATCTGACTGTTTTGGATAACTCAATAGGGTGCATACTGGGCCAACATGACGAGTCTGGCCGAAAAGAACATGCCATTTATTACCTTAGCAAAAAGTTTACCGACTGTGAGACTCGCTACTCACTACTCGAGAAAACTTGCTGCGCTTTAGTATGGGCTGCTCGCCGGCTAAGGTAGTATATGTTGACTCATACCACTCTGCTGATTTCCAAAATGGATCTGATCAAGTATATCTTCGAGAAGCCTGATTTATCTGGAAGAATCGCTAGATGGCAAATGATCCTGACTGAGTATGATATCCAGTATACTACGCAAAAATCTATAAAGGGGAGTGTACTAGCTGACCATCTAGCTCATCAAGCCGTCGAAGATTAGCAATCTATGAGATTCGACTTCCCTGACGAGGACATCATGACATTGGACAACATTGAAGGTAATGGACCGTATGACGGACCTGAACAAGGATCCTGATGGACCCTGTACTTTGATGGTGCTTCAAATGAACTTGGCAATGGTATCGGTGCGGTACTCATTTCTCCGGAAGGTTGCCATACACCCTTCACTGCCCGACTTTGCTTTAGCTGTACCAACAACATGGCTGAATATGAAGCTTGCATTTTTGGTCTCAAGGCTGCTATAGACTTGGGAATTAAATCTTTGGTCGTATTTGGGGACTCGGCTTTGGTTATCAGTCAAGTCAAAGGAGAGTGGGACACCAAACATCCTAATCTTATCCCATACAAAGAACATGTCTTGACATTGTTGCCTCATTTCGAGCAGATTACCTTCGAGCATTTCCCGCGAGAAGAAAATCAATTAGTCGATGCTCTGGCTACAATGTCTTCCATGTTTAAACTCAACTAGGATAACAAGGATCCTCAAACCACCATTGAACGAATGGACGAACCTGCGCACTGTCACGAGATTAACATCGAAGAAGTAATGGAACAACCCTGGTTTCATGAAATCAAAAGGTATCTCCAGACTCGAGAATACCCTGAAGGAGCTTCCGTCAATGACAAAAAGTTCTTAAGGAGATTTGCTGTCAAGTTCTTCCTAAGCAATGACATCCTTTATAAGCGCAACCATGATTGTGTTCTACTTCGTTGTGTGGACAAGGTTGAAGCAGAGTTGATCATGACCGAGATACATAGTGGCACATTTGGCACTCACTTGAGCGGACATACGATGGCTAAGAAGATTCTAAGGGCAGGCTACTACTGGTCCACCATGGAAGCTGATTGTCATCAATATTCCTGCACTTGTCACAAATGCCAAGTCTATGCCGACAAGGTACATATTCCTCATGTTCTTCTCAACGTTCTGATAGCTCCTTGGCCATTCGCAATGTGGGGCATTGACATGATTGGAGAGATCAAGCCCACGGCATCCAACGGACATCACTTCATCCTGGTGGCTATTGACTACTTCACCAAATGGGTTGAAGCAGCTTCCTATGCCTCGGTTAAAAAGAATGTGGTTGCCCGCTTCATCAAGCAGAACCTCATATGCTGGTATGGTATCCCCGACAGGATTATCATGGATAACTGTACAAATTTGAACAACACTATGATCACCGCTCTATGCGAACAATTCAAGATTTATCATCACAATTCATCTCCCTATCAGCCGAAGATGAACGGTGTCGTTGAAGCCGCGAACAAAAATATCAAGAAGATCATTCAAAAGATGACAGTCACCTACAAGGACTGGCATGAGATGTTACCGTTTGCTCTGCATGGATATCGTACCACGGCACGTACTTCAACAGGGGCAACTCCATTTTCTTTGGTATATGGCATGGAAGCTATTCTACCTATGGAAGTTCAGATTCCTTCCTTGAGGATTATGAAGGATGCCGGTTTGAGTGAAGAAGATTGGATTCAGACCCGGCTTGATCAACTTAACTTGATCGATGAGAAGCAGCTTACTGTTGTTTGTCATGGTCAGACGTATCAAAAACGGATGATCAAGGCCTTCAATAAGAAAGTCAGGCGTCAGGTATATCAAGTCGGAGATCTTGTAATCAAG
The DNA here is from genome assembly GCA_948472305.1 of Vicia faba. NCBI lineage: Eukaryota > Viridiplantae > Streptophyta > Magnoliopsida > Fabales > Fabaceae > Vicia > Vicia faba. The sequence goes on from OX451736.1 coordinate 937,289,040, forward strand.
CGTATCATCTTGCCGCAAAGTGATCCCAGGGGAAAATGGACTCCTACTTACGAAGGACCATTTGTGATCAAGAGCATCTTTTATGGTGGAGCAATGATTCTGACCACCATGGACAGCGACGATTTGCCGCACCCTGCGAATACAGACGTAGGTAAAAGATACTACGCATAAAATAAACCGACAAGTTGAAAACCCGAAAGGGCGACTTGGGCAAAAATGGGCATCCCGGTGAATCGAAAACCCGAAAGGGTGGTTCAGGAAAAAATTAGGGATAAAACAAAAAAATATGTACACCCGACAAGTTGAAAACCCGAAAGGGCGACTTGGGCAAAAAAGGGTTTCCCGGTGAATCGAAAACCCGAAAGGGCGGTCCAGACAAAAGTTAGGGAATTAAAGCGTATGACTATGTCTAGTCAGATCACTTTAAGGACAAGCTCTTCACCAACAAGCTCCAAGCTACTGATCAATCCAATCATCGGCGGACGAAGCAGCAAATGGACAAGATACTCAAAGTTGTGAAGGCTATAGCAGAATGGGAATCCCATGGAATTGTTACACATAGCCATCTTTCTTTTGTATAAAAATTTTCTCAGTTTTTACGACAACATTCTCTTACTAGGATGTTTGTATCCTTTGTACAAAGATACTTACAAAAGTTAATACAAAGATACTTCAAAATGCAGAAATTTGCTTGCCTTTCTTTCTTTTTTTACACTCATGTTTTATTTGAAAACGTCCAAAGTTTTGTTAAATAGGCATATGCATTTGAATATAATCACTGCTTACAAATAAAACGAAATTGAGAAAGGATAATTACTGATAGGTTGAAGGTGTAGGAAGATATCTTTGTGCCATTCCAGAAGAAATCCCCTGCAATACATTGTTTATATCCTCAACAAAGCCAAAGTCTCAAAGTATGTGTCCTCAGCGGAGTTAAATTTCAAGACCCCCAGTGGAGCCCGAAAACCCTGAAAAACCTATCCCCAGCGGAGCCAGAATATTCTAGACCTTCTTCCCCAGCGAAGTCAAATTTCCAACTATCAACCCCCGGTGGGAACTGTTCAACTTCCCCCAATTCCCCCAGCAGGCTATCTTAAAAGTCTGAAAACCAAGCAGATAACAGTTAACTTCTTGGCTTATCCCCAACTAGGATGTTTCCCCAGTAGATTGGCGTACAACCCAAAGCTCCTGATTTCACCGGCCGAGTAAACATTCTCCCCACAAGGTTATCTCCCAGCAGATCGAAGATTCTCGGTCTCATTTCTCCAAGCAGAAGCCTCCTAGGTTTTAACTCCCCGGTAGAGATTTTCAGAGTTTTCCTTATTTCCCAGGAAAGTCATGAAGGATTCTCATTCCCCGCAGAAGTTGTCAAGGCTCTTGTTAATCCCCACTAGTCACCAAGGATTTTCAATCCCCAGTAGTGGTCCCAGGTTTTCTCATTCTCAACAATCAGAGATCTTTAATCCCCAAGCGGTCAGCAAGGTTTTCTCATCTTCAACAGAGATTTCTGAGTCCTCAGCATCGGTCAGGATTCACTTTCTCTGGCAGCAGTCAAGGATTTCATTATCTCCAGTTATCAAGGATTTATTTTCCTCATCAAGACAGCCACTCGGCTTACATGCCCATCCATTACATTCATATATCATAAACATTGATGAAACACAGTTCATTGCATCATACATATCATGCAACATAACTTTGTGTTTTAGCTAACATTTTACCCTTTTCGGGATAAGATTAAAAGGCTATCGTTAACATTTTTCTGATACAGTATGGATACACCCCAGACACGGCGGTCATTCTATTACTCATTCATAATTTCAAGTCAAAATACAGTACGGATACACCCCAGACACGGCGGTCATTCTACTACTCATTTAGACTTCAGCAATCCGATACAGACTAGATACGCTCCAGACACGGTAACCATTCTATCTCTCATTCAGATTCAATTATCAACTACAAGTTCAGATACGCTCCAGACACGGATGCCATTCTGGCCCTTACACCAGAAGTTTGATTCTCCCCAGTGCAGTCGCCACGGAAGTCATTCTGTCACTTATTCAGATCCCAGTTACAGTCTCAGATACACTCCAGACACGAAAGTCATTCTGCTACTCATACAGATCTCAACTTCAGATACAATACAGATATACTCCAGACACTGCAGTCATTCTAATATTCATTCAAAGTTCAAATACAGTTACAGCTCAGATACGCTCCAGACACGAACGCCATTCTTTTGCTCATACAGACTCAGTCTCCAGATATAGTTCAAATGCATTCCAAACACGGATACCATTTTGATGCTCATTCTTCTGACCTACAACATTGCAATTCAACAAACATTCTTGGATGGCATCTTTAAGCCCATCTCCAGCAAGATTCTACCGTCTCCAAATGACATCTTTAAGCCCATTTCCTCAACAATATCTTGACGAGTCCAATCCTCTTTTACCTTCGAGTCGCGAAAGGCAAAACTTGCCAATCTAACTCTTCAGGTTCAAGAAGATTGAACAGGGGAAACTGTTGTACCCCAAAATTTTCCCTCCCATTTCATCAACATTTCTCATCACAAGACTCTTGGAACTCAAGATCAAGCTAGGGTTTGCTCTGCTCAAGACACCTCCTTGCACTGTTGACCTAAATTAGGGTTTGAGTTTGCACAGGGATATTTTGACCTACAATGCCCAAAGTGACTTTCATACTTCATGTTGGACTCTCAAGTTTTTCCATACCAAGTTTCAAGCCTTGATTCAAATTTTTGCCCAGTCAATTGGACAGTTGACCTAGAAATCAGCTGTATTGGGGAAAAAGTCAATTGTGGCCAATTGACAGTCAAACCTCATGAATTTTGACCCACATCAACATTATGAACTCATATGAACCATTTGATCATGTTTGGATCACAATTCCATAAGAAATTTGATCAAACCACCAAAAGGGCAAAATGGTCATTTTCAGGGTTTTGACTACACAAAGGCAATTTTTGACTGTTTGACCTAACCAATGGCAAATCAAGCTCAACCATGGACACAAGGACTCAATGACATTGTCTTTACCCATTCAACAAGTTCAAAAGATCTCAAATGCATAGGATTGACAAATGAATTTTTCAGTCAACTGATCAAAATTTGACTGTACACTGAAAAATCAAACTTTGACTTTTTGGTCAAAATCAAGTGCCAAGGGTCATTTTTCATCAAGACATGTCAAATTATAAAACTTGTTCATCAAGAAACCCAAAATTGCAAATTAGGGTTTAAAAGGGGAAATTTTCATAACAGAAATTTTCTAAGTTATAAAATTTTCTTATTTTTTCCTAACTTTGCCCCACATTTTCACCAAGATGCAAATGGATTCAATCAAAACTTACAACATGAAAGTTGTAGTCCATCACAAAGTATACAACTTTTATTCACAAAGTTTTCTCAAAAGAAGCTTGGATCTCAAGTTATGATTTTTGGAACAAGGGTACCTAAAACTTTTAACTTAGAGAAATTTTGCCCTAGTATAGGCAGGATTTTGACCCATCTTCTTGGCCATTTTTCACATGGTTCCACTTGGAGTTTTAAGTTGCATTTCAAATATGGATTATAGTACATGTTACAAGCTTTCCAAATTGTCCAATAACTCCTCAAACACCTTTGTGGTTAGGGAGAATCGAATGCTTGAAGTTGGCAAAAACTCACTATGTAACCATGGCCAATACATGTTCATACCACTTGCCAAATCTGACCAAACTAGCTTAGTACATAATTACAGGCCTCTAAACCAATTTAAACTCAAAAATTGAATGCAAATACATTGGACATTGGCATTGTTCTGATCAAGAGAACATTGTACAATGAACATTTCCATTTTGAGCATAAAGGTCATACTTCCATTTTCATAAAGGCCACTTTATGTCAAATTGCATTTTCTTGAGCCTTGGACTTTTTTCCTTGTAGCAAACAAGTTCCCTAATCTCAGGCATAGTACACCAACTTGAGCATGCTTGTAACTAGCCTGTACAGGCCATAGCTTGGTCACTTCACATCTTTGCTTTCAAAACAAGTCAAATGGCAAAAAGCTCATAACTCACACATCTGATATTTTGAACTCAAGCAAAGTTTTCAAACAAGTTTCTCATATCCTTGTAACCCAGAAACACGAGTCTTTGACCTCTAAAACACCCTTAAGCACAAAATCTTCATTTCTGCCCAAAACAGGGCCAGTTCTGCAAATCACAAGCCACAATCAAATCCCCTCGTGCGTTTTGTCCCAAATCACTTCAAACACATTCCAAACAATATACCTAAGTTTTCCAGACCATTCACAAGTTGTTGTATCTCCATTAACACACATCACCATTTTTATTTGGAAGCTTTGCAGGTTGAGTTCTGTAGCACGATTCAGGCCACTTCAAAACAAACTAAGCATTGGGAAAGGTTCAGGGGACATCAAGCAAGCTCAAAAGAACCTCAGGCCCCACTGAAAGTTGCTACATTGTCCAGCTTGAACTCAACTGAAACAGGTATTTCATGAACTTCTATCTCTCTATTTAGGAACATTTAGTCTTAGGTTTGTGAATGGAAGATGTTGTACTCATTACCCTGAAACCATACATGTGCTTAGTTTTCATTTATATTAATCGTGCTAGGAGAATTTCATCCATGAATTTTCTGAAAAAACTAGGTTAGAAATTAGGGCCAGAGAAATTCTCTCTGGTCTTTGAGAGTTAAATTAAGTTTTTTATATGGTTAGAATCGTGGTTTGATGCTCTACAAGTTTCATGTTTTGAGTTTTGTCAAAAAATCACAAATACAGGAGATACGAGTTTGTGTAGCAAGCGCGCGTTTTTTCAAAGTCTGGAGGAAGAAGATGAAGTTGATGGGCTGGGCTGGCTTGTTTTTGCTTCTAACACTTGCTTTTTCAATTTCATTCCCCCTGGCCCATTTCTTTGTATATTTATTATTTTTGCATTTTTTTTCATTTCTGACTTTATTATTTTATTTCCGAACATAAAAAATGTCTAAAAAATATTTTCATAAATTTTTATATTTATTTGGTATTTATTTTAATTATTTCTAACATTAAAATGTTTAATTACTTTATATTATTTTGTTTAAATTTTAAAATAATGTAAAAAATACTTTTACTTTCATTTATTATTTTTATTCACATTTGAAAATATTTTCTTGGAATATATGCATTTTTGTAAATAATTTATTTTATTTTTTACACACTTAATATATATATATCCATATATACTTTATTTTATTAAAAGCATAGAATAAAAAACACAAAAATAATGCATTTTTATTTTTATTGATATTTTATACTAAAGAATACTTTTTTTCAATATACTTTTATTTTTGTACATATTGATACATTTTTGTATATAAATATTAAATAATACCATTTCTTTAAGGAATTAGGGTTTATCCTAAAAAAAAATTAGAATTAACTTTTTATTTATTTCTTTACATTTCTTTCCATTGAAAATACTTTACATACCTAAAAAACCTTTTTTGCATAATACTTTTTATTTGATATTTATTTATTGTATTTTATTTAAATATTGTACATTTAAATATTATGCCTTGCAAATTTAATTTGGATGTAATAGTAATTAGGGTTTTATATTTCTTGTCAAATACCCCCTATTCGAAATTGTACCCCCCTCCCTATATCATGTTGTAATAGTTTAGAATTTAAATTCTCGCACCTTTAAGCTTTCAATTATGCCATGATTAGAGAATTAGGGTTTGTATGCAAAAATCAAAACCAACAAATAGTTTGACCTAATCAAAGACAAAATGCATGAAAATCAAACACAATACACACTTTCACCCCTAGGGTTACAATCCACTTGTTGCCTTCAAAAATGGGCCATGGTATATGTTGTACCCCAAAATTTTCCCTCCCATCTCTCATTGATTTCTCATCACAAAACCCTTGAAGCTCAAGATCCAATTAGAGCTTCATCTGCTCAAGACTTCTCCTTGCACTGTTGACCCAAATTAGGGTTTGTGTTTGCACAAAGATGTTTTGACCAAAAATGCCTAAGATGACTTTCATGCTTCATATTGGACTCCCAAGTTTATCCACCTCAAGTTTCAAGTCTTGATTCCAAATTTTGCCCAGTCAATTGGACAGTTGACCTAGAAATCAGCTGTATTAGGGAAAAAGTCAACTATGGCCAATTGACAGTCAAATATCATGAAAATTGACCCACATCAACATTATGAACTCATTTGGACCATTTGATCAAGTTTGGATCACAATTCCACAAGAAATTTGATCAAATCACCAAAAGGGCAAAATGGTCATTTTTAGGGTTTTGACTGCACAAAGGCAATTTTTGACTGTTTGACCTAGCCAATGGCAAACCAAGCTCACATATGGACTCAAGGACGCCATGGAATTGTCTTGACATGCTCAACAAGTTCAAAAGATCCCAAATGCACAAGATTGTCAATTGAATTTCCCAGTCAATTGATCAATTTTGACTGTATATTGAAAAGTCAAACTTTGACTTTTTGGTCAAAGTCAAATGTCAAGATTCATTTTTCATCAAAACATGCCAAATCATGAAACTTGTTCATCAAGAAATCAAGAAATGCAAATTAGGGTTTGAAATGAAGATTTTTCGTAACTTAGAATTTTTCTAAGTTATGAAAAAACCTAATTTTTTCCTAACTTTGCCCCACTTTCTCACCAAGATTCATTTGGATTCAAGAAAAAGTCAAAACATGAAAGTTGTATCCTATTGCATAATCTACAACTTTGATTCACAAAGTTTTCCCAAAAGAAGCTTGTAGCTCAAGTTACAATTTTTGGAACAAGGGTACCAAACCATTCTTAACTTAGTGAAAATTTGACCTATTTTAGGCAAGGTTTTTACCTAACTTCAAGACCATTTTTCACATACTTCCACTTATAATTTCAATTTGCACTTTAAAGATGGATTGTAGTACACATTCTAAGCTTTCCAAAATGTCCAAGAACTCATCAAACAACCTCATGGTTAGGGAGAATCGAATTTGGCAAGTTGGGCAAAAGTCACTTTTGTTCTTGACCAAGACATGTTCATACACATTACCATTTTCAAGTCAGCTTGGTTTATGCTACATTGCAGGCCTCTAATCCCATTTGCACTCAATAATTTAATGCATACTCATTGTGCCAAAGCCTTATTTTGTATGTCCAAACATTATTTGCAAGATTAAGCCATTTTTAGATAAAGCATAATATCCATTTTTGAAAAGTTAAACTTTATGTCAAAGTTGCAAATCAGCAAGTACATTTGAAATCTCTTTGGCACAAGTTTAGGACTAATCACACTGATCAATGCCAAGGTTTGCAGCACATTAGGGGGGCCTCTAGCTGTCTAAAACTCAAGTGGACATTTGCTTGCTTAAGTGTGAAGAAAGCTAGCATAACACAACACAACTTTCATCTCAGCACAAAAGAGCTTAAGCAAATACTTTGTACACTTCCTAAACATCCATCCTAAGCTAGAACACGAGCTAACCAAGTCCCAAACACTCTCACTCACAAAATCACCATTGAACTGCACAAAAACAGGGCCTGCTGTAGTTTGAGTTCCAACTCTCATCCCTTTCATGCATTCTTGCTAAAACCACATCAAACACACCCCACAACATCCCTTGAAGCTAATCCAAACCTCAAACACGACCTGTAACATTCCCAGGCAACACCACCATTTTCATTTTCTTGTTTTGCAGCTGAAGTTCCATAGCTCGATTCAAAAGGTTTCAAGACAAAGTAAAGCTTGGAATAGCATCCCTGGACATCAAGGAAGTTGTACCAATCATCACCTTGCTCTGAAAGTACCTCCATCATCAGATACAACTTCAACTGAACAGGTATATTCTTGAACTTCTAACTCTTAATGTAGGCATTGTTAGCTCTAGGTTTGTGAATAAGAAGTGTTCTACTCATGCCCCTGAAACTGTACATACCTTTACTTTTCATTTATTTTGCATATGCTGTGAGAATTTAAGGTCTGAATATTGATAAAAAGTTAGGTTAAGATTTGGGAATGATAAAATTCTCTCTCATTTCTGAGAGTTAGGAGGAGTTCTTTACATATTCAGAATCGTGATTCAATGCTTAACATTTTTGGTGTTGTAAGTTTGTGCAAAAAGTCAAAGAATCCAGGTGTTTGAACCAGTGTTCCAAGCGCGTGTTTTTGTCACAGTTCTGGCCAGAGGTTGAAGAAGAACCTATTGGGCTGGGCTTGTACTATATTTCTTATTTGCACCATGTTATTACTTTCACACCCCCTGAGCCCATTTTGTTTGTTTTAATGATTTTTTGACTTTTCCTTTTTTATTCTGATTTATTTATTTTTGATAAAAGTATTAAAAACATAAAAAATATTTTTACACCATTTTTATATTTTTTAGGCATTTATTTGATTATATTGATATTTGTATGTAAATAAGTACATAATATTATTATTTAGAATAAATATAAAAAATAATGTAAACACATTTTTATTCCATTTTTATTTTATTTTATCTTTTGAAAATATTTGATATAAAATATACTTTTTTTTATAAATATTGAATATTATTATTTTTGTATATATAATATATATTTAGTAAATAATACAAATATTTATATATATATTAGTATATTTAGGTTAAAATACAAATTATACACACTTTTATTTTTTATTAATATTTAATATAAAAAATACCTTTTTGACAAATATACTTCATTTTTATTTTATTTTGTATATAATTGATAAATATTTGTACCTATTAAATAATTAATATATTTACTTAATAAATTAGGGTTTTGCCCTTAAAACACAAAAACTCCAAAAAATAATACTTTTTTTATTTTGATTATTTGACATATAAAAAAATACCTTTTTCATACATATAAAAACCCTTTTGCATCTTGCATATTTATTTTATTTCCATTTAATTTGTGCAATTGATTATCTTGTAAATAATTCCAAATTGATGTAATAGCTAGGTTTAAATTCCTTGTCAAATCCCCCCATTTGAACATTTGTACCCCCCTTCCCATATTGTGTTGTAATAGTTTAGAACTTTAATTTTCGCACTTTATTGCTTTCTAATTATACCATGTTAGAATTAGGGTTTGTATGCAAATAAAAAGAACAAAAAATAGTTTGACCTAATTTCAAGATAATCAAGCATGAAAATGGACAACACATATCACACTTGCACCCCTAGGGTATTCCACTTGTTGCCTTCAATAAATGGGCCATATTGCATGTTAGGTCTCTTTGGGCAAAAACAAAACAAACAATCAAATGATCATAGTCCCTCGAAGACGCTTTCGAAAGGTTGCCTAAAAATGATCAAGTCCCTTAAAGAAAATTACCCAAAGATACTTGGCACCATTGCAATTATGGTCTAAACGATGACCCGCGCCCGTCCCTTTCACCTCCTAACACAAGATTGTCCACCAAATGCAATGGTGGAACAAAATTGTTAAAAGGGTTAAAATATAGCAAAAATATTTGAGAACTTTAGGGTAGATAGCTCTTAAGTACTTGTCAACTTGCAAAACAAAACACTTGCCTATTTTTCAAATCACACTTCACAAACACCTTTCAAAACAAACTTTCAAAAAACCTTGAAACATCTTTTCAAAAAGACAAACACCTATTGTAAAACATTCGAGTAAAGAATTGTTACAAGGGTAGCCTAGACAAGGCATCTTTTTCAAAGCATTTTCAAAAACCACACACAAAGCACCATTTCAAACAATTGGAAACCAAGGCAAGTTGATCTAAGCAAGTACCTAAGAGCCCATGGATAACCATGGATAGAAAGGGTGCTAATACCTTCCCTTTCTATAATCTACTCCCCGAACCCAAGAAAAATATCTCAAAGGTTTTTGTTGTGCTTTTTAAACCTTTCCTTAGGATAAAATAAAAAGTCGGTGGCGACTCTTGCTCAACCGAAACATTTGCGAAAACAAACGCAAAACCATAGCCAGTTCTCCCACCGTATCACAATATGCATGTTAAGTACTTTGGCAAAACAAAAAAAAAAACAAAAGATCATAGTCCCTCGATGACTCTATCTGAGTTGCCTAAACAAAATGATCAAGTCCCTCAAGAAAATTGCCAAAAATGCTTGACACTATTGCTATCATGGTCTATATGATGACCCGCGCCTGTCCCGTTTAACATCCTAACAAAAGTTTGTCCGCCAAACACAATGGTGAAGCAACACTGTTAAAATGGTTAAAAACACAAGAAAGATCTTTGAGTAAAATAGGGTTGATAACTCTTAGTTACTTGATCAAAAGCTTGCAAAACATCCTTGCTATCTTCAAAACACACTTCACCACACAATTTCAAAACCCTACTTTTAAACATTGGAAACTTTTCAAAAGACAAAAACACCTTTGTATACATTCAAACAAGAATCATTACAAAGGTTGCCACAACGATGGCTTCTTTTCAAAACATCTTTCAAAACCACACACAAAGCACCATTTCAAACAATTGAAGAGCACCATTTCAAACAATTGAAAAGCAAAGCAAGTGATCTAAACAAGTACCTAAGAGCCCATGGATAACCATGGATAGAAAGGGTGCTAATACCTTCCCTTTCTATAATCTACTCCCTGAACCCAAGAAAACATCCCAAAGGTCTTTCCTGTGCTTTTTGACCTTTCCTTAGGATAAAATAAAAAGTCGGTGGCGACTCTTGCTAAACCGAAACATTTGCAAACACAAACGCGAAACCTCAAGTAAGTTCTCCCACCGTATCACATTATACACACATCACAGTAAGGTTGAGTCATGGTTACACTTGTAAAGGATGTCATTACTGATGAAGAACTTCTCTGCGAACCTCCTCAGAAACTTCTTGTCATTAATAGATGCACCCTCGGGGTACTCTTGAGCCTCGAGATACCTCTTCACCTCATGAAACCAAGGTTTATCTGTTATCTCTTCAGTCTCAATGTTACAGCAATGTGTGGGTTCGTCCTACCTTTCAATGGTAATTCGGGGAGCCTCGTTGTCTCAATTGACTTTGAACATAGAAGACATCGTAGCCAGCGCGTCCGCTAACTAATTCTCCTCTCTAGGGAAGTGTTCAAAGGTTATCTCTTCGAAGTGTGGAAGCAACGTCAATACATACTCCTTGTATGGAATAATATTTAGGTGTTTCGTATCCCACTCGCCTTTGATCTGACTGATCACGAGAGCGGAATCTCCGAACACACTCAAGAACTTAATCCTTAGGTCAATTGTTGCTCAAAGACCCATGATGCACGCTTTATACTCTGCCATATTGTTGGTGCAGTTGAAACATAGTCGGGCGATGAACGGAGTATGAGAGCCTTTAGGAGATATGATCACGGCGCCAATGCCGTTACCCAAAGCGTTTGAACCTCCATCAAAGTACATAGACCATCGGGATCCTTCCTCAGGTCCTTCATTCGGTCCAGGTTCTTCACAGTCAGTCACTATCATGATATTCTCATCTGGAAATTCGAAGTTCATAGACTGGTAATCATCTACAGCCTGATGTGCCAAATGATCTGCCAACAAACTTCCCTTGATTGCCTTTTGGTTCGTGTACTGGATGTCATAATCAGTCAAGATCATCTGCCATCTTGCTATTCTTCAGGACAAAGTAGGCTTCTCGAAGATATACTTGATTGGATCCATCTTTGATATCAATAGAGTAGTGTGAATCAGCATATATTGTCTCAGCTGGCGAGCAGCCCATGCCAAAGCGCAACAAGTTTTCTCAAGCAATGAGTATCGGGTCTCGCAGTCGGTAAACTTTTTGCTAAGGTAATAAATAGCACGCTCTTTTCAGCCAGACTCGTCATGCTGACCCAGCACGTACCCCATTGAATTGTCGAGTACTGTCAAGTATAAGATCAAAGGTCTCCCTTCAACTGGAGGCATCAGAATAGGTGGCTCTTGGAGATATTCTTTGATCCTTTCGAAAGCGGCTTGACATTCATCGTTCCATCTTACCACTTGATCTTTCTTCAATAGCTTAAAGATTGGCTCACAAGTAGCAGTCAGGTGTGAGATGAATCGGGCAATGTAGTTCAGACGTCCCAGAAAGCCTCTGACTTATTTTTTTGTTCGAGGAGCTGTCATTTCCTGCATAGCCTTCACCTTTGCAGGATCCACCTGAATACCTTTATCGCTTACAACAAAACCTAGCAGCTTACCAGACCTCACCCCGAAGGTGCACTTGTTCGGGTTTAACCTTAGTTTGTACAACTTTAGCCTGTCAAATAACTTTTGAAGGTGGTCCAGATGTTTTTCCTCAGTCTGAGATCTTGCAATCATGTCGTCGACGTACCCCTCAATCTCATGATGGATTATGTCATGGAACAAAGCAACCATGGCGCACTGATATGTTGCCCCAGCATTCTTCAATCCGAAAGGCATAACGTTGTAGCAAAAGGGACCCCACTATGTAACGAACGTTGTCTTCTCCATGTCTTCGGGAGCCATTTTAATCTGATTATAACCGGAGAAACCATCCATGAAGGAGAAGACCTTATGTTGTGCGGTGTTGTTAACCAGAACAAAATTGCAATGGTGGAACAAAATTGTTAAAAGGGTTAAAATATAGCAAAAATCTTTGAGAACTTTAGGGTAGATAGCTCTTAAGTACTTGTCAACTTGCAAAACAAAACACTTGCCTATTTTTCAAATCACACTTCACAAACACCTTTCAAAACAAACTTTCAAAAAACCTTGAAACATCTTTTCAAAAAGACAAACACCTATTGTAAAACATTCGAGTAAAGAATTGTTACAAGGGTAGCCTAGACAAGGCATCTTTTTCAAAGCATTTTCAAAAACCACACACAAAGCACCATTTCAAACAATTGGAAACCAAGGCAAGTTGATCTAAGCAAGTACCTAAGAGCCCATGGATAACCATGGATAGAAAGGGTGTTAATACCTTCCCTTTCTATAATCTACTCCCCGAACCCAAGAAAAATATCTCAAAGGTTTTTGCTATGCTTTTTAAACCTTTCCTTAGGATAAAATAAAAAGTCGATGGCGACTTTTGCTCAACCGAAACATTTGCGAAAACAAACGCAAAACCATAGTCAGTTCTCCCACCGTATCACAGAACTGGCGACTCTGCTGGGGACAAACTTAAAAGTGGAGTAACCTTAGGGCTTAGATCACCCTCTTGCATGACTAATTGTTTGCCTTGATTGCTTTATATTTTGACTCTCTTGTTTGGGTTTGCAATCCTACACCCGGATTTTGGGAAACATTTCATAGATAGCAATACGTTGTGGAAACTGTGTGGGGTATACCGACACGGTCGAAGCAATAGCTATATTAGTGCGACATATTTGTGAGTACCGGTAACCCTTTAGTTCAATCAAGGAGAGTACGGGGCCGCTGAGTGATGTCACTAAGCACTAATGACCTAGAACCTTACTTGACCATCTTGGCCTTTTATTAGGGGTAGTGAGATGACCGGCTTTGGTGCAGTCCGAAGTTGGTAGATACTCGATACTACACTCATTGAGGGTTGTTTTCTTGGAATATTTTGGTCGCTAGTTAAGTGGCTAAACCAAAACAATGAACAATGAAAACAATCCAGTGATTTTGAGCTCCTTAGAACCCGGTTACTATTTATAGGACAGGTTTTTAAGCCAACTACACTCAAGAGGGTACTTACCTATGAAACCTCGTGCAAGCCTGAAACTAGGGTTTGGTGTGATTTGCTTGTACATATGTTTTGTGCATACATCATAAACATCATAAAGCATCATATGCATTCACTAACCATTTCAAGGGTTTGGATCTTCATCTTTGTTCTTGTTTTGTAGGTCATGGAAATTCCTCGCAGAAAAACCATCCAAGTCAACCTTGTGAGAATATCTCCTCAACTCAAGGAGCTCACCTCAAGAATTCCGGAAAGCTCATCCTTCAGTGAAAGACATGGTAGATTGCTCAGCTTAGTCAACACCAATATTGAAGAAGACATGATGAAAGTGCTATTCCAGTTCTTTGACCCTCTTCACCACTGTTTCACTTTCCCCGATTACCAGCTGGTGCCCACTTTGGAGGAGTTTTCTCAACTCCTAAGAATCCTTATCCTTAATCAACTACCCTTCAACGGTACGGAAAAGGAACCAAAGCCGGAAGATGTTGCTCGAGCATTACATCTACAACCATCCGACATCAAGGGGCATTGGGAAACTAGAAGCGGTGTCAAAGGCTTCTTAGCAAGATTCTTGTTCGAGAAGGCACAAGAATGTTGGAATTCATTGGACCTACAAGCCTTTGAAGAAATTGTGGCACTCCTTATCTATGGGTTGGTCTTATTCCCAAATTCTGACCAATTGGTAGATGTCAACGCCGTCAAAATCTTCTTGTCCAGAAATCCAATACCAACATTGCTTGGGGACATCCTTCACTCATTTTACACACGAACAATGAGAAAGAGGGGTGTTCTCATGTGTTGTACTCCTCTCCTTGCAAGGTGGTTTATTTCGCACCTTCCATAATCTGTCTTGAAGAATGACCAAGGCTCAAGGTGGTCCCAACGGTTGATGACTCTTACTCACTCTGATGTACATTGGTGTTCTCGGTCCAGAGAAAATGTCATCATCGTCGATCGTTGCGGAGAGTTTCCTAATGTCCCTTTACTTGGCATTAGAGGAGGTATCACCTACAACCCTTGCCTATCTTTGAGGCAATTTGGATATGCACGGAGGGATGGCCCTCACGACATGTTGATTCCTGACCTAGTTTTTGACTTCGACAACGATGCGCAAGGACTTCGCCAAAGATTCATCAGAGCTTGGGGAAGGCCCAACAAGGTTGATAGCAAGACACTGGGACACAAGAACTCCATCCCTCTTGAGCCTTATCTCAAGTGGGTACGAGCCCGAGCCTAGAGTCTAATGATGCCTTATCCTCATGTTCTCCCTGTGATTAAAGAGCCCGTCAAGGAAGGAGAGGTTCCCTACACCATCCTACATCCTGACATGCCTACATCGTGGGAGGAAATGCAAAAAAGTTGGATTCAACTCAAGGAGGAGCAGAACACTTTTGAAGCCAGCTTCTATGCTAGCGAGAAGAAGGTTCTAGAGCTTACCCGCCGACTCCATGAGCAAGAGGCCCTCAACACCTACATCGCACCAAAGAGGATGCGCAATGTCTTTTTACCTTGAGAAGTTATTTTTGTAATATTTGGCCCATGGGGCATTTATGTACTAACAAATTTCTTCTTATTAATATGACGTGCGTTCTTCTTTGTCTGCAACAAGTTTGAATATTCTAAATCCTTGAATGCATTGCATACATAAGAATATCATTCATCATGTGCATAAGCAGGTCTTACGCCAGGTTTCCTTATCTGTCTGCTGTTTATTTCAGTAGGATGGATCTCGAGCAAACAGTCAAAGACCTACAAGCTTAAAATGCACAGTTCCAGCAACTCCTGACGACCTTGGCTAAGGGTCAAGAGGATCTCAAGACCTTGCTGGGGAATAAAGACCCAGTGAAAAAGAAGAAAAAGAGACTCGGGGTGGCTACTTTAGGGAGAAGATTTGACGGAGAGGCCAGGAGAGTGCTTGAATTTCCTCCTACTTCTGATGAAGGGACCAGTAAAGGAGGTGGGGCTGCGGTACCTTCCGAATCCGATGTGGAAGAAGAGGAGGTCGAAGAGGATGAAGACTACTCTGATCAACAATACCCTCCAGCTGATGATAAATACAAAGGTTTAGAAGACAGGTTGGCTGCCATGGAACTACAAAGAGTACCGGGTTTGGATTTTGAAGACTTGGGTTTGGTTGCCGGGATTGTGATTCCCCCAAAGTTCAAAGTGCCCGTTTTTGTGAGGTATGATGGGCTGTCCTGTCCAAAAATGCATCTCAGGTCCTACATGAGAAAGATCCAACCCTATACGGCAGATAAAAACCTTTGGATCCATTTCTTCCAAGACAGCCTTTTTGGGGCTCAATTGGAGTGGTTTTATCAGCTAGAGGGAACCAGTGTCCGAAATTAGGAAGACTTGGCCACCGCCTTTTACAAACAATATCAGTATAATTCTGACCTTGCTCCTACACGTACCCAACTTCAGGGTATGTCACTGGGAACAGGCGAAGGATTCAAGGAATATGCACAAAAATGGAGGGATTTGGCTGGCAGGGTGCAGCCTCCTTTAACCGACCGTGAACTTGTTGATATGTTTCTAGGGACCCTATCTGGGCCATTTTTCAATCATCTGATTGGTAACTCTTCCGCGGGGTTTACCGATTTGATCTTAACAGGCGAAAGAATAGAAGCTGGCATCAAGTCAGGAAAGATTCAGAAGGGTGTTGCTGCAAGCGTTGAGAAGAAGCCTTTTAAGAAGGAAACGGCTGTGGTATATTCTCAGAGAAGAGCAGGGAAGACTAAACGTCAGCCAACCGTGGGGGCCGTAATGATTCAAAACCCTTCAAGTGAGCAACCTCGCTATAACCAGTCCAGACCAAATCAACAACGGGTGGAACGGCCACAACGGCAGTTCACCCGCATTAATATGACTCCAGCGCAAGTGCTTCCCCATCTGTTGAAGTTGAATCTCGCCACTATCAAGGAGGAACCAAAGAATGTGAATACGTCCTCTCCGCATTATCATCCTAATGCTAAATGCGCCTACCATTCCGACAGTATCGGGCACGACACCAATGATTGTTGGGCACTCAAGCATAAAATCCAAGATCTGATAGAGGCAAAGGAGGTGGAGTTTGACGCTCCGGAGAAGCCTAATGTGATATCTGCTCCAATGCCGAAGCACGGCCGAAATGTTAATGCCATTGAAGAGGATTTGTATGTTGCTGATGTTAATGATCTGATAACTCCATTGTTAACCATCAAGTTGAATCTGTTAAAGGTCGGGATTTTCCCGGGATGTAAAGAAGACTGCTATTGTTGTTACTCTCTGCCGTTTGATTGTCCATTACTGAAGAAAGGCATCCAAGGCCTAATGGATAGTCGACAAATTTTGTTTGAAAAAGTTTCTGCTGTTCCAACCCATACTGAAGATGTCTCAATCATAACCATTCACGCCAATCTTTCCAAGGCCGTCAGAAAGCCTGTTAAGATTACACCAGCTACAAAATCTGTTCCTTTGAAGATAACAATGCCAGGGCCTGTCCCCTATATTTCTGAGAAGTCAATACCATGGAACTATGGAGGTGACGTCTACTACCATGGTATTAAACAAATCGAAATAACTGAAGAAAGTTCGGATGATGAAGAAGCCAGCATTAGAAACATTGCAGGCACGAGCAAAATCACCCGGAGCGGGAGAATATTTTCTCCAGAGATTGCCCCTCCAAGAGCAATCTTTGGACCCTCATCTGCCAACAAGGTCATCCCTGCACCAATAAAACTCTCCGCTAGAACCCCATTGATTGAAGATGTTGTTGTTCCTAGTACTGTCCCTCCTACCACTGCTGATAAAGGTAAGGGAATCCAAGATGAGCTCGTCAGGACGAGGGCTCAACCCTTGGTCATCCCGGAGACTTCCAAGAAAGAAATGGATGAGATCTTGAAGATAATCAAAAGGAGTGATTACGATGTGGTAGAAAAACTGGGGCAGACCCCCTCAAAGATCTCCATGCTGGCATTGCTACTTTGCTCGGAAGCGCACGCTAAAGCTCTGATAAAATTCCTGAAGGCAGCCCATATGCCCCAGGAAACCTCCGCAGATCAATTTCAAAATTGCGTGGCTAGCCTTACTGCGGACAATGGATTAGGTTTCTCTGATGCCGACCTAACTCCTAAAGGTAGAAACCACAATGATGCTTTGCACATTTCAGTCGAGTGCCGAGGAACTACTCTCGCACATGTCTTGGTCGACACTGGTTCGTCGCTGAATGTACTGCCTAAGAAGGCCTTGGACTGACTAGATTGTGAAGGGTTGGAGTTGAAACCGAGTGATATTGTTGTCAGAGCTTTCGATGGTTCGAAGAGGATGGTCCATGGGGAGGTTGAAATTCTCATCAAGATAGGCACTGAGGTGTTTAAATCTACTTTCTATGTGATGGACATTCGTCCGTCATACTCTTGCTTGCTGGGTAGGCCTTGGATACACCATGCTGGGGCAGTCACCTCCTCCTTACATCAGATGTTGAAGTATCATGTCAAGGGAAAGATCATTACCGTCCATGGTGAAGAGGAGTACATGATCAGCCACTTGAACTCCTTCCGGTACGTGGAGGTAGAAGGTGAGTTCATTGAGACACCTTTCCAGCATTTCGAAGAAGTCCTTCCTGAGATAACAGTAGCAAAATTGGCAGCTGAAGCACCGAGGCAGATGGCCAGGATGGCATCTCTAGAGGACGCAAGGGCCGCAATAAAGGAGGGGAAGAATTCAGCATGGGGGCAGTTGCCTGATATTCCACATAAGACAGACAAATTTGGATTAGGGTTCACTACCGCGGGCCAGAAAGCTATGCGCCGTTCGAAGATTGAAAGAGCGCCAGTCAAAATTTCTCCTTACGGAATCAACGCTTTGGAGGATGAAGACAAAGAGAGCAACATCGAAGAGTGGATTTACCCAACTGTCAAAGGAGGATTGTGCAACTGGGAGGCAAAAGACTTTGTCCCCATCACTTTTATTCATCAGTAATTTATCTGTCAAACATTTCCTATTGGTCTGTAATATTTATTTTCAAACAATCCGTACACTATCTTTTCACCTCATGCCTTGCCCGGGGCATGTAGGTCCATTTGTAAGGGTTTTGATTATTTTTCATATCCATATGCCATGTTTAATGATTCATTGGACGTTTTTCATTTGATAAACTGCTTGTGTTCATTTTCTTTCCTTTGGCATTTTTTGTTTAAGGATGGCTATCCCTTACACACACCCACACTCACAAATGCAGGTACCCATCCACTCCGGATTCCATGGGTGACTATTCTGCTATATCCTTCAACAACTCTGAGGATCTGGTCAATCAAGCCGAGTATGAAGATGACGAAGGTTGTGAAGTCCCAGGGGAACTAGCCAGACTTCTACAGCAAGAGGAAAGGGCCATCTTACCTCACGAAGAGTCATTGGAAACTGTCAACTTAGGGACCGAGGAAGACCGGAAGGAGGTACAAGTGGGTGCCAATCTGGAACCAAGTGTCAAGGAACGCCTGATACAGTTGTTAAATGAGTATGTTGAAATCTTCGCTTGGTCTTATGAAGACATGCCGGGTTTAGACACAGACATCGTGGTTCACCGTCTCCCCACAAGAGAGGATTGTCCACCGATCAAGCAAAAAGTCCGCCGAATGAGGCCTGACATGTCTGAAAAGATCAAAGCAGAAGTGATGAAGCAATTCGATGCTGGCTTTCTGGCTATTACGTCCTATCCTCAATGGGTCGCTAACATCGTGCCAGTACCTAAGAAAGATGGCAAAGTCAGGATGTGTGTGGACTACCGGGATTTGAATAGGGCCAGCCCCAAAGATGATTTTCCACTTCCACACATTGACATTTTGATCGACAATACAGCTCAGCACAAAGTGTTTTCCTTCATGGATGGATTCTCGGGCTACAATCAAATCAAAATGGCCCCCGAGGATATGGAGAAAACAACTTTTGTCACACAATGGGGCACTTTCTGTTACAAGGTGATGTCGTTCGGGCTGAAGAACGCAGGGGCAACTTATCAACGCGCCATGGTAGCTTTGTTTCATGATATGATACATCATGAGATTGAAGTTTACATAGACGATATGATAGCTCGGTCACAAACAGAGGAAGAGCACCTTGAACATCTAGAAAAGCTGTTTGTCAGGTTGAAAGAATACAAACTCAGGCTGAATCCAAGTAAGTGCACTTTTGGAGTTAGGTCTGGTAAACTTCTAGGATTCATTGTAAGCAACAAAGGCATTAAAATCGATCCAGCAAAAGTGAAAGCAATACAAGAGATGCCTGCTCCCCGTACTGAAAAGGAGGTTAGAGGGTTCTTGGGGCGCTTGAACTATATTGCCAGATTCATCTCTCATCTGACTTCAACCTGCGAGCCAATTTTCAAACTCTTGAAGAAAGATCAGGTAGTCGAATGGAATGACGATTGCCAAGCTGCTTTTGATGAAATCAAGGAGTATTTGCTAGAACCTCCTATTCTGATGCCACCCGTCGAAGGAAGACCATTGATCATGTATCTAACCGTCTTGGATAACTCAATGGGGTGTGTTTTGGGCCAGCATGACGAGTCTGGTCGAAAAGAGCATGCTATTTATTACCTTAGCAAAAAGTTTACCGACTGTGAGACTCGCTACTCACTGCTCGAGAAAACTTGCTGCGCTTTGGTATGGGTTGCTCGCCGACTAAGGCAGTATATGTTGACTCATACTACCTTGTTGATTTCCAAAATGGATCCTATCAAGTATATCTTCGAGAAGCCTGCTTTATCTGGAAGAATAGCCAGATGGCAAATGATCCTAACTGAGTATGACATCCAGTACACCACCCAAAAAGCTATAAAAGGGAGTGTACTAGCTGACCATCTGGCTCATCAAGCTATCGAAGATTATCAACCCATGAGATTTGACTTCCCAGACGAGGACATCATGAACTTGGGAAACATTGAAAGTAACGGACCGTATGACGGACCCGAAAAGGGATCCCGATGGACCCTGTACTTTGATGATGCTTCAAACGCACTTGGAAACGGTATTGGCGCAGTACTCATTTCTCCGGAACGCTGTCACACACCTTTCACGGCCCGACTTTGCTTCAGCTGCACAAACAACATGGCTGAGTATGAAGCTTGCATCTTTGGTCTCAAGGCTGCTATAGACTTGGGGATCAAATCTTTGATCGTATTTGGGGACTCGGCTTTGGTTATCAGCCAAATCAAAGGAGAGTGGGATACCAAGCATCCTAATCTTATCCCATACAAAGAACATGTCTTGACATTGTTGCCTCATTTCGAGCAAATTACCTTCGAGCATTTCCCGCGAGAAGAGAATCAGCTAGCAGATGCTCTAGCTACAATGTCCTCCATGTTTAAAATCAACTGGGATAACGAGGCTCCCCAAATCACCATTGAGCGAATGGATGAACCCGCACATTGTCACGAGATTAATACCGAAGAAGTAGTGGAACAACCCTGGTTCCATGAGATCAAAAGGTATCTCGAGACTAGAGATTACCCCGAAGGAGCTTCCGTAAATGACAAGAAGTTCTTAAGGAAATTCGCGGCTAAATTCTTCCAGAGCAACGGCATCCTTTACAAACGAAGCCATGATTGTGTATTACTCTGATGCGTAGACAAAGCTGAAGCAGAGTTAATTATGACTGAGATACACAGCGGCACATTTGGCACTCACTTGAGCGGACATACAATGGCTAAGAAGATCCTAAGGGCAGGCTATTACTGGTCTACCATGGAAGCTGACTGCCATCAACATTCCCGTACTTGCCACAAATGTCAAGTCTACACTGACAAAGTTCATATCCCTCCGGTTCCTCTCAACGTTCTGACTGCTCCTTGGCCATTTGCAATGTGGGGCATTGACATTATTGGAGAGATCAAGCCCACGGCTTCCAACGGACATCGCTTCATCCTAGTTGCCATTGACTATTTCACCAAATGGGTCGAAGCAGCTTCCTTCGCCTCTGTTACTAAAAATGTGGTTGTCCGCTTCATCAAGCAAAATCTCATATGCCGGTATGGTGTTCCAGACAGGATCATCACAGACAACGGTACAAATCTGAATAACACAATGATCACCACCTTGTGCGAGCAGTTCAAGATTTATCATCACAATTCATCTCCCTATCGGCCGAATATGAACGGTGCTGTTGAAGCTGCGAACAAAAACATTAAGAAGATCATTCAGAAAATGACAGTCACTTACAAAGACTGGCATGAGATGTTACCGTTTTCTCTGCATGGATACCGTACGACGGCACGTACTTCAACCGGGGCAACCCCATTTTCTTTGGTATATGGCATGGAAGCTGTCCTACCTATGGAGGTTCAGATTACTTCTCTAAGGATTATGAAGGACGCAGGTTTGAATGAAGATGATTGGATGCAGACCCGACTTGATCAACTCAATTTGATCGACGAAAAGCGACTCGCTGCTATATGCCATGGTCAGACGTATCAAAAACGGATGATCAAGGCCTTCAATAAGAAAGTCAGACGTCAAGTGTATCAAGTCGGAGATCTCATAATCAAGCGGATTATCTTGCCGCAAAGTGATCCCAGGGGCAAATGGACTCCTACATATGAAGGACCATTTGTGATCAAGAGCATATTTTCTGGTGGTGCGATGATTCTAACCACCATGGACGGTGACGATTTGTCGCACCCTGCGAACGCAGACATAGTCAAAAGATACTACGCATAAAATAACCCGACAAGTCGAAAACCCGAAAGGGCGGCTTGGGCAAAAATGGGCATCCCGGTGAACCGAAAACCCGAAAGGGCGGTTCAGGCAAAAATAAGGGATAAAAACAAAAACTGTACACCCGGCAAGTTGAAAACCCGAAAGGGCGGCTTGGGCAAAAAGGGGTTTCCCGGTGGATCGAAAACCCGAAAGGGCGATTTAGGCAAAAGTTAGGGAATTAAAGCGTATGACTATGTCTCGTCGGATCACTTCAAAGACGATCTCTTCCTCAACCAGTTCCAGGCTTCTGATCAATCCAGTCATCGGCAGATGAAGCATTGAATGGACAGATATTCAGAGTTGTGAAGGCTATAGCAGAACGGAATCCCATGGAATTATTTCACATAGCCATCTTTATTTTGTATAAATCTTTCAATATTTAAGACAAAATCCTCTTACTAGGATGATTGTATCCTTTGTACAAATATACTCAGAGAAATTTAATACAAATACTCTTCCCAGAAATTTGTGTCATTTCCTTTTTCTTTTTCTCTTGCACTAATTGTTTTATTTTGAGAAACGTCCAATGTTTTGTTAAATAGGCATATGCATTTGAACATAATCATTCCCTTATAAATCAAGAAAGAGGATTACTGATAGGTTGAAGGAGCAGTTGGATATCTTGATGCCCCTTCAAAGGAAACCCCCAGGAGATTTGGAATCCATATCCTCAGCAAGTCTTGAAGCTTATCCCCAGTAGATTCTGGAAGCTTATCCCCTGCAGAGTACGGACGTCTCTCCCGAGCTTTATTCAAAGTTATTCCTCATGAGGACTTATAACTGGGTTATCCTCAGCTTATCGCCACGGAAGATCGCACTCGGCAGAATTCTCCCTATCCCCAGCGGAGTTCATTAGAGTTCCCCAGCATGACTTATCAATACAATCCCCAGAGGAGTTTATCTTTGTTATCCCCAGCCAGAGAATCCTCCAGAACTCAATTCCCCTCAGAGTCTAAGTTTCAGTATCCCAAGCAGAGCTGAAACTTCAAATTATCAATTCCCAGCGGAGCCAGACTAGTGAACCCTCTCCCCACAGAAATGCTTCTCACTAGACCAGAAATTCTCAGTCTTATCTCCCCAGCTTAAGTCTACCAGGTTCTGAAATCCCCAGTAGAAATCATCAGAAATTCTTTTACCCTGCAAGTCACCAAGGAAATTCCAAGTCCCCGCAAGTGGTTCTAAGGCCCCTCGATGTTTGAAGGTCTGGTATTCCCCAAGCAAATCTAAGGACTCTCAGTTCTCAGTTCTTCATTGTATATTCAAGATTCTCCAATGAAGATCTCCTCAAGACAGGGATTCCCCAGAAGATTGGTATACAACCCAAGCTCCTTATTCTCCAACAACAACCAGGAATTATTCTTCCCGGCAGCAGTCAAGATACTTTTATCTTCAGCCATCTCGGATTCATCTATCCTTCGCAAGACAGCTCTCCAGCTTACATGCCCATTCATTTACATTCATATCATATAACATACATTGCATCATGCATCATGACATTGCATACAACTAACCCTTTACCTTTTCAGAGATTCTTTCCAGGAATAGTTCAGATGTGACCCCGACACGGCGACATTCTGATGCTTATTCCAGATTCATCCAGATGCAGTTCTACACGACCTCATCATCAGGAAACCCTACACCGGTTCCTCCTCAAACTTCAAGATTTCTGAAAACAGTTCACGGGTTCTCCAAGTAACGGATGTTAACCTATCGCTTGTTCAGATTCTTCTCAAGACTTCTGAAAACAGTTTATAGATTCTTCCCAACAACGGATATTAATCTATCGCTTGTTCAGATGCCACTTCTGAAAACAGTTTATAGATTCTTCCCAACAACGGATATTAATCTATCGCTTGTTCAGATGCCACTTTTGAAAACAGTTTATGGACGCTTCCCAACAACGGATGCTGCTCTATTGCTTATTCAACTTCAAGATTTCTGAAAATAGTTCACGGGTTCTCCAGTAACGGATGTTAACCTATCACTTGTTCAGATTCTTCTCAAGACTTCTGAAAACAGTTTACAGATTCTTCCCAATAACGGATGTTAATCTATCGCTTGTTCAGACTCTTCTCCACTTCTGAAAACAGTTTACAGATTCTTCCCAACAACGGATGTTAATCTATCGCTTGTTCAGACTCTTCTCAACTTTTGAAAACAGTTTACGGACGCTTCCCAATAACGGATGCTGTTCTATTGCTTATTCAATTTCAAGATTTCTGAAAACAGTTCACGGGTTCTCCAGTAACGGA
Source organism: Vicia faba (assembly GCA_948472305.1). Classification (NCBI taxonomy): domain Eukaryota; kingdom Viridiplantae; phylum Streptophyta; class Magnoliopsida; order Fabales; family Fabaceae; genus Vicia; species Vicia faba. The sequence continues at coordinate 937,313,700 of OX451736.1, forward strand.
TGTTAACCTATCGCTTGTTCAGATTCTTCTCAAGACTTCTGAAGGCAGTTTATAGATTCTTCCCCACAACGGATGTTAATCTATCGCTTGTTCAGATTCTTCTCAAACTTCTGAAAACAGTTTACGGATGCCTCCAGATACGGATGTCAATCTATTGCTTGTTCAGACCCCCAGTTTAGAGATGGTCCAAAGCATGGACACCTTCATGATACTCATTCCAGATGGAATCTTTAAGCCCATCCCCGACAAGTTTCTGTCACATCTCAGATGGCATCTTTAAGCCCATCCCCAACAAGTTTCTGTCACTCCTCCCGATGGCATCATTAAGCCCATCTCCAAATGGCATCTCTAAGCCCATTCCCGCATCCATTGCTTTGACGAGTGCAAATTTAAGGGCACTCTAGTGTCCAATCTCCTTTTACCCTCGAGTCGCGAAAGGCAAACCTGCCAATCTAACTCTTCGGATTCAAGAAGATTGAACAGGGGGCAACTGTTGTACCCCAAAATTTGCCCTCCCATCTCTCATTGATTTCTCATCACAAAACCCTTGAAGCTCAAGATCCAGTTAGGGTTTCATCTGCTCAAGACTTCTCCTTGCACTGTTGACCCAAATTAGGGTTTGTGTTTGCACAAAGATGTTTTGACCAAAAATGCCTAATATGACTTTCATGCTTCATATTGGACTCCCAAGTTTATCCACCTCAAGTTTCAAGTCTTGATTCCAAATTTTGCCCAGTCAATTGGACAGTTGACCTAGAAATCAGCTGTATTAGGAAAAAAGTCAACTGTGGCCAATTGATAGTCAAATCTCATGAAAATTGACCCACATCAACATTATGAACTCATTTGGACCATTTGATCAAGTTTGGATCACAATTCCACAAGAAATTTGATCAAATCACCAAAAGGGCAAAATGGTCATTTTTAGGGTTTTGACTGCACAAAGGCAATTTTTGACTGTTTGACCTAGCCAATGGCAAACCAAGCTCACATATGGACTCAAGGACCCCATGGAATTGTCTTGACATGCTCAACAAGTTCAAAAGATCCCAAATGCACAAGATTGACAATTGAATTTCCCAGTCAATTGATCAATTTTGACTGTATACTGAAAAGTCAAACTTTGACTTTTTGGTCAAAATCAAATGTCAAGATTCATTTTTCATCAAAACATGCCAAATCATGAAACTTGTTCATCAAGAAATCAAGAAATGCAAATTAGGGTTTGAAATGAAGATTTTTCATAACTTAGAATTTTTCTAAGTTATGAAAAAACCTAATTTTTTCCTAACTTTGCCCCACTTTCTCACCAAGATTCATTTGGATTCAAGCAAAAGTCAAAACATGAAAGTTGTAGCCTATTGCATAATCTACAACTTTTATTCACAAAGTTTTCCCAAAAGAAGCTTGTAGCTCAAGTTACAATTTTTGGAACAAGGGTACCAAACCATTCTTAACTTAGTGAAAATTTGACCTATTTTAGGCAAGGTTTTTACCTAACTTCAAGACCATTTTTCACATACTTCCACTTGGAATTTCAATTTGAACTTCAAAGATGGATTGTAGTACACATTCCAAGCTTTCCAAAATGTCCAAGAACTCATCAAACAACCTCATGGTTAGGGAGAATCGAATTTGGCAAGTTGGGCAAAAGTCACTTTTGTTCTTGACCAAGACATGTTCATACACATTACCATTTTCAAGTCAGCTTGGTTTATGCTACATTGCAGGCCTCTAATCCCATTTGCACTTAATAATTTAATGCATACTCATTGTGCCAAAGCCTTATTTTGTGTGTCCAAACATTATTTGCAAGATTAAGCCATTTTTAGATAAAGCATAATATCCATTTTTGAAAAGTTAAACTTTATGTCAAAGTTGCAAATCAGCAAGTACATTTGAAATCTCTTTGGCACAAGTTTAGGACTAATCACACTGATCAATGCCAAGGTTTGCAGCACATTAGGGGGGCCTCTAGCTGTCTAAAACTCAAGTGGACATTTGATTGCTTAAGTGTGAAGAAAGCTAGCATAACACAACACAACTTTCATCTCAGCACAAAAGAGCTTAAGCAAATACTTTGTACACTTCCTAAACATCCATCCTAAGCTAGAACACGAGCTAACCAAGTCCCAAACACTCTCACTCACAAAATCACCATTGAACTGCACAAAAACAGGGCCTGCTGCAGTTTGAGTTCCAACTCTCATCCCTTTCATGCATTCTTGCTAAAACCACATCAAACACACCCCACAACATCCCTTGAAGCTAATCCAAACCTCAAACACGACCTGTAACATTCCCAGGCAACACCACCATTTTCATTTTCTTGTTTTGCAGCTGAAGTTCCATAGCTCGATTCAAAAGGTTTCAAGACAAAGTAAAGCTTGGAATAGCATCCCTGGACATCAAGGAAGCTGTACCAATCATCACCTTGCTCTGAAAGTACCTCCATCATCAGATACAACTTCAACTGAGCAGGTATATTCTTGAACTTCTAACTCTTAATGTAGGCATTGTTAGCTCTAGGTTTGTGAATAAGAAGTGTTCTACTCATGCCCCTGAAACTGTACATACCTTTACTTTTCATTTATTTTGCATATGCTGTGAGAATTTAAGGTCTGAATATTGATAAAAAGTTAGGTTAAGATTTGGGAATGATAAAATTCTCTCTCATTTCTGAGAGTTAGGAGGAGTTCTTTACATATTCAGAATCGTGATTCAATGCTTAACATTTTTGGTGTTGTAAGTTTGTGCAAAAAGTCAAAGAATCCAGGTGTTTGAACCAGTGTTCCAAGCGCGCGTTTTTGTCACAGTTCTGGCCAGAGGTTGAAGAAGAACCTATTGGGCTGGGCTTGTACTATATTTCTTATTTGCACCATGTTATTACTTTCACACCCCCTGAGCCCATTTTGTTTGTTTTAATGATTTTTTGACTTTTCCTTTTTTATTCTGATTTATTTATTTTTGATAAAAGTATTAAAAACATAAAAAATATTTTTACACCATTTTTATATTTTTTAGGCATTTATTTGATTATATTGATATTTGTATGTAAATAAGTACATAATATTATTATTTAGAATAAATAGAAAAAATAATGTAAACACATTTTTATTCCATTTTTATTTTATTTTATCTTCTGAAAATATTTGATATAAAATATACTTTTTTTTATAAATATTGAATATTATTATTTTTGTATATATAATATATATATATAGTAAATAATACAAATATTTATATATATATTAGTATATTTAGGTTAAAATACAAATTATACACACTTTTATTTTTTATTAATATTTAATATAAAAAATACCTTTTTGACAAATATACTTCATTTTTATTTTATTTTGTATATAATTGATAAATATTTGTACCTATTAAATAATTAATATATTTACTTAATAAATTAGGGTTTTGCCCTTAAAACACAAAAACTCCAAAAAATAATACTTTTTTTATTTTGATTATTTGACATATAAAAAAATACATTTTTCATACATATAAAAACCCTTTTGCATCTTGCATATTTATTTTATTTCCATTTAATTTGTGCAATTGATTATCTTGTAAATAATTCCAAATTGATGTAATAGCTAGGTTTAAATTCCTTGTCAAATCCCCCCATTTGAACATTTGTACCTCCCTTCCCATATTGTGTTGTAATAGTTTAGAACTTTAATTTTCGCTCTTTATTGCTTTCTAATTATACCATGTTAGAATTAGGGTTTGTATGCAAATAAAAAGAACAAAAAATAGTTTGACCTAATTTCAAGATAATCAAGCATGAAAATGGACAACACATATCACACTTGCACCCCTAGGGTATTCCACTTGTTGCCTTCAATAAATGGGCCATATTGCATGTTAGGTCTCGTTGGGCAAAAACAAAACAAACAATCAAATGATCATAGTCCCTCGACGACGCTTTCGAAAGGTTGCCTAAAAATGATCAAGTCCCTTAAAGAAAATTGCCCAAAGATACTTGGCACCATTGCAATTATGGTCTAAACGATGACCCGCGCCCGTCCCTTTCACCTCCTAACACAAGATTGTCCACCAAATGCAATGGTGGAACAAAATTGTTAAAAGGGTTAAAATATAGCAAAAATCTTTGAGAACTTTAGGGTAGATAGCTCTTAAGTACTTGTCAACTTGCAAAACAAAACACTTGCCTATTTTTCAAATCACACTTCACAAACACCTTTCAAAACAAACTTTCAAAAAACCTTGAAACATCTTTTCAAAAAGACAAACACCTATTGTAAAACATTCGAGTAAAGAATTGTTACAAGGGTAGCCTAGACAAGGCATCTTTTTCAAAGCATTTTCAAAAACCACACACAAAGCACCATTTCAAACAATTGGAAACCAAGGCAAGTTGATCTAAGCAAGTACCTAAGAGCCCATGGATAACCATGGATAGAAAGGGTGCTAATACCTTCCCTTTATATAATCTACTCCCCGAACCCAAGAAAAATATCTCAAAGGTTTTTGCTGTGCTTTTTAAACCTTTCCTTAGGATAAAATAAAAAGTCGGTGGCGACTCTTTCTCAACCGAAACATTTGCGAAAACAAACGCAAAACCATAGTCAGTTCTCCCACCGTATCACAGTATGCATGTTAAGTACTTTGGCAAAACAAAAACAAAATAAAAGATCATAGTCCCTCGATGACTCTATCTGAGTTGCCTAAACAAAATGATCAAGTCCCTCAAGAAAATTGCCAAAAATGCTTGACACTATTGCTATCATGGTCTATACGATGACCCGCGCCTGTCCCGTTTAACATCCTAACACAAGTTTGTCCACCAAACACAATGGTGAAGCAACACTTTTAAAATGGTTAAAAACACAAAAAAGATCTTTGAGTAAAATAGGGTTGATAACTCTTAGTTACTTGATCAAAAGCTTGCAAAACATCCTTGCTATCTTCAAAACACACTTCACCACACAATTTCAAAACCCTACTTTTAAACATTGGAAACTTTTCAAAAGACAAAAACACCTTTGTATACATTCAAACAAGAATCATTACAAAGGTTGCCACAACGATGGCTTCTTTTCAAAACATCTTTCAAAACCACACACAAAGCACCATTTCAAACAATTGAAGAGCACCATTTCAAACAATTGAAAAGCAAAGCAAGTGATCTAAACAAGTAACTAAGAGCCCATGGATAACCATGGATAGAAAGGGTGCTAATACCTTCCCTTTCTATAATCTACTCCCTGAACCCAAGAAAACATCCCAAAGGTCTTTCCTGTGCTTTTTGACCTTTCCTTAGGATAAAATAAACAGTCGGTGGCGACTCTTGCTAAACTGAAACATTTGCGAACACAAACGCGAAACCTCAAGTAAGTTCTCCCACCGTATCACATTATACACACATCACAGTAAGGTTGAGTCATGGTTACACTTGTAAAGGATGTCATTACTAATGAAGAACTTCTCCGCGAACCTCCTCAGAAACTTCTTGTCATTAATAGATACACCCTCGGGGTACTCTTGAGCCTCGAGATACCTCTTCACCTCATGAAACCAAGGTTTATCTGTTATCTCTTCAGTCTCAATGTTACAGCAATGTGTGGGTTCGTCCTACCTTTCAATGGTAATTCGGGGAGCCTCGTTGTCCCAATTGACTTTGAACATAGAATACATCGTAGCCAGCGCGTCCGCTAACTAATTCTCCTCTCTAGGGAAGTGTTCAAAGGTTATCTCTTCGAAGTGTGGAAGCAACGTCAATACATACTCCTTGTAAGGATTAATATTTGGGTGTTTCGTATCCCACTCGCCTTTGATCTGACTGATCACGAGAGCGGAATCTCCGAACACACTCAAGAACTTAATCCTTAGGTCAATTGTTGCTCGAAGACCCATGATGCACGCTTTATACTCTGCCATATTGTTGGTGCAGTTGAAAAATAGTCGGGCGATGAACGGAGTATGAGAGCCTTTAGGAGATATGATCACGTCGCCAATGCCGTTACCCAAAGCGTTTGAACCTCCATCAAAGTACATAGACCATCGGGATCCTTCCTCAGGTCCTTCATTCAGTCTAGGTTCTTCACAGTCAGTCACTATCATGATATTCTCATCTGGAAATTCGAAGTTCATAGACTGGTAATCATCTACAGCCTGATGTGCCAAATGATCTGCCAACAAACTTCCCTTGATTGCCTTTTGGTTCGTGTACTGGATGTCATACTCAGTCAAGATCATCTGCCATCTTGCTATTCTTCCGGACAAAGCAGGCTTCTCGAAGATATACTTGATTGGATCCATCTTTGATATCAATAGAGTAGTGTGAGTCAGCATATATTGTCTCAGCTGGCGAGCAGCCCATGCCAAAGCACAACAAGTTTTCTCAAGCAATGAGTATCGGGTCTCGCAGTCGGTAAACTTTTTGTTAAGGTAATAAATAGCACGCTCTTTTTAGCCAGACTCGTCATGCTGACCCAACACGTACCCCATTGAATTGTCGAGTACTATCAAGTATAAGATCAAAGGTCTCCCTTCAACTGGAGGCATCAGAATAGGTGGCTCTTGGAGATATTCTTTGATCCTTTCGAAAGCGGCTTGACATTCATCGTTCCATCTTACCACTTGATCTTTCTTCAGTAGCTTAAAGATTGGCTCACAAGTAGCAGTCAGGTGTGAGATGAATCGGGCAATGTAGTTCAGACGTCCCAGAAAGCCTCTGACTTATTTTTCTGTTTGAGGAGCTGTCATTTCCTGCATAGCCTTCACCTTTGTAGGATCCACCTGAATACCTTTATCGCTTACAACAAAACCCAGCAGCTTACAAGACCTCACCCCGAAGGTGCACTTGTTCGGGTTTAACCTCAGTTTGTACAACTTTAGCCTGTCAAATAACTTTTGAAGGTGGTCCAGATGTTCTTCCTCAGTCTGAGATCTTGCAATCATGTCGTCGACGTATACCTCAATCTCATGATGGATTATGTCATGGAACAAAGCAACCATGGCGCACTGATATGTTGCCCCAGCATTCTGCAATCCGAAAGGCATAACTTTGTAGCAAAAGGGACCCCACTATGTAACGAACGTTGTCTTCTCCATGTCTTCGGGAGCCATTTTAATCTGATTATAACCGGAGAAACCATCCATGAAGGAGAAGACCTTATGTTGTGCGGTGTTGTTAACCAGAACATCGATATGAGGCAGAGGGAAATCATCCTTGGGGCTTTCCCTGTTCAGATCCCTATAATCAACACACATTCGAACCTTACCATCCTTCTTTGGCATAGGAACCACGTTGGCAACCCACTGCGGGTAAGAAGTAACTGCTAGAAAACCGGCATCAAACTGTTTCGTAACTTCAGCCTTGATTTTCTTAGACATCTTCGGGCGCATTCGGCGGACCTTTTGTTTCACTGGAGGACAGTCTTCCTTGGTAGGCAGGCGGTGAACCACAATATCGGTATCCAACCCAGGCATATCTTCATAAGACCAGGCAAAGATCTCAACATAGTCACGCAGCATCTGAATCAACCGTTGCTTAACTCTAGGCTCTAGATTTGCACCGATCTTGACCTCTTTCTTGTTTACCTTTGTACCTAGATTCACTGATTCCACTGGCTTTTCATGCGGTTGTATGGCCCTCTCTTCCTGAAGTAACAGTCTAGCAAGTTCACCAGGCATTTCGCAATCATCTTCACCTTCTTCAGCTAAGTTGATCGGACTTTCAAAGTTATAACTGGCAGTAGCAGAGTCGTTATCAGTGGGATCCAGAGTGGATGTAGACCTGTATATGTGAGTGTGTGTAAAATAGTTGTTTTTCAAGATAAAAAAGAAAAACAAGGAGCGCAAAATTTGAAATGCAAGAAACGTCCAATGCTTTTATTAATGATATATGGTAATGACACATATAAAGCCTTCACAAACAAAGCCACGGTGCCTCGGGTAAGACACCGGGCCGTAAAGTTTAAAAATTGTTTGTTACAAACTTGAAAAAAAAGTCTCATTACTGGGTAATAAAAGAAATTGGCACGGAATCCTTTGTCGTCCAGTTGCTTAATCTGTCGTCGGTAGTTGGGTAGATCCAACTGTCAAACTCAGACTCTTCATCATCGTCTTCAATGGCATTCACTCCTGAATTGCTGATAAACAGGGGAGGTCCTCCGATCTGCGCACGCCGAACAGCCCTTTGAGCTTCTACAGTGAAGCCCAAACCAAACTTGTTAGTCTTATGTGCAATGTTAGGGAGTTGAACCCAATTTGCACACCCACATTTCTCAACAACAGCCCGGGCATCCTTGAGGGAAGCCATCTTCATTGGAGGATCTTCAGTAACAGTTTCAGCCGACGCCAGAGTCTGGGGGACTTCTTCAAAATGTTGACACTGGGTTTCAATGAACTCTCCGTCCATTTCCACATACCGAAAAGAGTTGAGGTGGCTAACCATGTACTCCTCTTCCCCTCGTACTGTAACTATTTTCCCCTTCACTGGGTATTTCAGCATCTGGTGGAGCGTAGAAGTTACTGCCCCAGCTTTGTGGATCCACAGGGCAACCCAACAAACAAGAATAAGATGGTCGAATGTCCATCACATAGAACGTAGATGCGAAAATCTGAGAACCAACCTTAACTAGAATATTCAATTCTCCGTGTACCATCCTCTTGGACCCGTCAAAGGCCCTAACCACAATATTGCTTGGCTTCAGCACTAACCCTTCACAGTCTAACTGGTCTAATGCTTTCTTGGGTAAAACATTCAGCGAGGACCCAGTATCCACCAACACGTGAGCCAGAGTAGTGCCCCTACACTCGATTGAAACACGTAGAGCATCATTGTGATTCTTCCCCTTGGCAGTCAAGTTGGCGTCGGAGAAACCCAAACCATTATCAGCAGTTAAACTAGCCACGCAGTCTTTGAACTGATCAGCAGATGTTTCTTGCGGCACGTGCTCAGTTTTCAAGAAAGCAATCAGAGCCTTAGCATGGGCCTCTGAGCATAGCAACAAAGACAACATCGAGATCTTTGACGGGGTTTGCCCCAGCTGCTCGACTATGTTGTAGTCGCTCTTTTTGATGATCTTCAAAATTTCCTCTATCTCTTGTCTAGAGGCTTCAACAATAATCTTCTTCGGTTCCTCCGTCCGGGAAGGCTCACCGGTGATCCCTTTTCCCCAAGCGTCAGACGACTCGGCGACAGGGGTAATGATTGGAACATGAACAGGGACAATAGCAGATGTACTGGTAGGTATAATAACAATAGGCTTCCGAACAGTTAGAGGAGAGATCTCAGGGGAGAAAAGTCTTCCGCTGTGGGTGACTTTACTAGATCCAACAATATTGCTGATGTCAGTATCAGCCTCTTCATCTTTCAAATCTTGTTTAACCCCGTGATAATACACGTCAGCCCCATAGTGCCACGGGACAGCCTTATCTTACGTATAGGGGATAGGCCCAGGAATGGTAATGATCAACGGTGCAATTCTCAGAACAGATGTAATTCTAACATGCTTTCTCGAGGAAGCCTTGGAAGAATTGGCGGAAATGGTGATTATAGAAATGTCTTCAAAAGGAACCAATGGAACAAAAGTCTTCTCAAACAGAACTTCTTTATTATCCATCAGGAGTTGGACACCTGACTTCAATAGATGGGAACCAGTAGGTAGGACGGAACACAGACGGCAACCTTCGCCATAGCCCGGAAATAAACCGGCTAACAGAAGGTTCTTCTTCACAGTCATCAATGGAGTAGCAATGTCTTTTATGGAGGTCACAAATGAGTCTTCATCTACAGCATTCACTCCATGCTTGGGCATAGAAGCAGTCATAACATTAGGCTTTTCAGGCGCTTCGAACTCAATCTCCTTAGCATCAATCAGATCATGTACTTTATTCTTCAAGACCCAACAGTCATTCGTATCATGCCCCGGGCTATCAGAGTGAAAAGCACAGCGGGCGTTCGGATTGTACAGTGGTGATGTTGTATTGGGATTCTTCGGGGCTTCCTTCAGAATCACCAAGTTGGTCTTTAACAACTATGGCAGAATCTGAGACAGGGTCATATGGAGCTGAGTGAATTATATTCGCGGCCTCTCGGCTCTTGGCTGATCGTTGCATTGTGGGGCAATAGCAGGTCTTGATATAACCACCGCATTAACTGCTTGGCGGCGCTCAGGTCTGTTATGGCTCTTTGCATTGTAAACTACGCTTGACTCCTTCTTAAAAGGCTTTTTTTCGGTACTTGATGAAGCACCCTTCTGTATTTTACCTCTCTTGATACCGGCCTTAACTCTTTCCCCGGTCATAATCAGCTCAGTAAACCTGGATGATGAACTTCCAATCAGATGGTTGAAATACGGACCAGACAAGGTCCCAAGAAACATATCCACTAACTCCCTATCAGCCATCGGGGGTTGTACTCTTCCAGCAAGGTCCCTCCATTTCTGAGCGTAGTCCTTGAAACCTTTGCTCGCACCCGTAGACATACCCTGAAGTTGGGTACGCGTGGGAGCGAGGTCAGCATTGTATTGGTACTGCTTGTAAAGAGCAGCAGCAAGGTCTTCCCAATTACTGACGTTAGCTCCTTCCAGTTGGTAAAACCATTCAAGTTGAGTCACTGAGAGACTATCTTGAAAGAAATGTATCCAGAGGTTTTTATCGGCAGTGTATGGTTGAATCTTTCTAACATACGAGCGGAGGTGCGGCTTTGGGCAAGAAACCCCGTCGTATTTAGCAAAGACTGGTGCTTTAAACTTGTGGGGAATCACCACCCCAGATGACAAACCCAAATCTCTAAAGTCCAGACCAGGCGCTTTTTGGACCTCCATTGCGCTCAACCGGTCTTCGAGTTGCTTATACCTATCCTCAGCCGGAGGATACTGGTCTTCGTCAAAGTCAGTCTCGTTGTTAGAAACCACAGGGCTAGGAGCCCTCCTTTCTTCCTGATTCTCTCCCCCTCCAGGTGAATGAGATAAATCAACATCTTCCCGCAAATTGTTTCCAAATCTATGACCCATATTCAGTAGGACCGTCTTCTTCCTCTTCTTCTTATCCTTCAAGATAAGAGTCTTCAGATCTTGCTGACCCTTGGCCAAGTTCATGAACATTTCCTGGAACTGAGCGTTTTGAGCTTGCAGAGCCTTGATAGCTTGTTCAGTTGATGTTTCAGAAGACATGATGTGCTGAAATAAACAGCGAAGAAGATGACATACCTGTAAGGGTACCTGTAATGAGGTGCATGGGAATGGAATGCGTATGATATGATTTCAAAGACTTTGGAGATTCAAATTCGTAAACTAAAATGAAACACACTTTTATTAGATTAAAATTGAATTCAATGTTCAACAAATGCCTTTAAGGCGTTACAAAAAGAAATACTGAAAGCAAATCAAACTAGAAATAACAAAAGACATCAGCGCTCCCATGGTTGCTTTCTGTTGGTGCTGACATAATCGTTGAGGACCTTCTCGTTCTCCATCTTCCTTGTAAGCTTCAGGATCTTCCGCTCTTGCTCGTGATACTTTTCTCTGTAAGTATCCCGTTCTTCCCTTAGTTGAATCCAAGACCTCTTTAATGCCCCAATGTCAGTAGGCATGTATGGATGGAGGATGGTAGGAGGAACCCCTTCTTCATCAGCATGTTCAACTATCATATGCAAGACAGCTTCGTAGGGCATCCCTAGCTTCTGAGCTCGGGCTCGAACCCACCGGAGATATGGTTCCATCGGAAGAGAAGTCTTCACGCCTAGCTCGTGCAGATCAGACCTATTAACCCTATCCCAAGCTCGTATGAATCTGCGGCGATGTCCCTCATCATCTCCCTGGAAGTCAAAGATAATGCTTGGAAGCAGCAACTCATGAGGTCAGTCCCTCCTAGCTCGCCCAAACTGTCGTAAGGCCAAACAAGGATTATAGATGATCCCTCCTCTGATTCCCAACAATGGAACATTGGGGTACTCCCCATAACGATCAATAATAGCCACTTCTTCCATGTCTTTAGTAGTCCAAATGATGTCCGTGTGAGCAAGGGACATAATTCTGTAGGCCCAACTAATGCCTTCCTTGTTCTTCAAAACAGATTTAGGGAGGTGAGAAATAAACCACCTCGCCAGCAATGGTGCACAACACATAAGGGTTCCCCGCTTCCGAGCAGTACGTGCATAGAGAGTGCAGAATATCACCCAAGAGAGTGGGTACTGGATTACGGGACATGAAAATCTTCACCGCATTCACGTCAACAAAGGAATTTGAATTTGGAAACAGAACTAGACCATAAATGAGAAGAGCCAGGATGTCTTCAAAAGCCTGAAAGTCTAAACTGTCCCAGAACTGATTAGCCTGATCAACCAAGAATTTAGCCAAGAAGCCTTTTGTCCCACTCCGAGTCTCCCAATTAGACATTACCTCAGCCTTTGTCAGATGTAGGGCTATAGCAACATCCTCTGGCTTAAGAGATGTCTTCCAACCTGTAAATGGCGTCTGCTCTAGAATAGAAATACCAAGTAGATCCGAGAACTCTTCCAAGGTAGGGACCAACTGATAGTCTGGGAAGGTAAAGTAGTGGTACAATGGATCAAAGAACTGGAATAAGACACTCATCTTATGTTCATCCATCTTGGAAGTGACTAGACCGAGGAGGTGACCATGTCTTCTGTCAAAAGAGGAAGTGTCAGGAACCTTGGAAACCAAATCTTTAAGCTGAGTAGGAATCTTTATAAAGCTGATCCGAATAGTGTTTCTACGCATAGATGCCATGATCTGCAAAACAGAACAAAGATGAATCCCATTGGTCTTTGAAATGGTAAGTCTAATGCAATATGCATGCAATGTCATGATGCATGATGTTATGATAGAAACACACCACAAGTATTCATAGATAGCAAACATGGTAAGGGAAAACAAGTCACACAAATAGCCCTTAGATTTCAGGCTGGCAAGGAGTTTAGGTACTAACCTCTTTCAATTTAGTTGGTTCAACCTATCCTAGTAATAGTAATCGGGTTCTAGAGGATCTCAATATCACTGACCACCCTCGATCGGTCATAATTCTAGTCTAGACTATCCCAGAACTGATTAGCCCGATCAACCAAGAATTTAGCCAAGAAGCCTTTTGTCCCGCTACGAGTTTCCCAATTAGACATTACCTCAGCCTTTGTTAGATGGAGAGCTGAAGTAATTTCTTCTGGCCTAAGGATTTTCTCCCAACCTGTGAACGGGGTCTGCTCCAGAATAGAGATACCAAGTAGATCAGAGAACTCTTCCAAGGTAGGGACCAACTGGTAGTCCGGAAAAGTAAAGCAGTGGTACAATGGATCGAAGAACTGGCACAGAACACTCATCATTTGTTCATCCAATATGGAAGTGACTAAACCAAGGAGGTGACCATGTCTTCTGATAAAAGAGGAAGTATCTGGAACCTTTGCAACCAACTCCTTAAGCTGAGTGGGAATCTGGACAAAGTTGATCCGAATTGTGTTTCTACGCATGGGTGCCATGACCTATAAAACAGAACAAAGATGAATCCCTTCTGTCTTTGAAATAGGTTAGTCCAATGCAAGATGCATGCAATGTCATGATGCATGATGTCATGATAGAAAACACACCACAAGTATCCACAAATAGCAAACATGGTAAGGGCAAACAAGTCACACAGATAGCCCTTAGATTTCAGGCTGGCAAAGAGCTTAAGTACTACCCTCTTTCAGTTTAGTTGGTTCAAACCTGTCCTAGAAATAGTAACCGGGTTCTAGAGGATCTCAATATCACTGACCACCCTCGATCGGTCATAATTCCAGTTTAGCAAACTTTTCTTGCATCCGGAATCATCGCGAGAGTTTGGTCTCAATGAGTGTAGCATACTGCTACTGTTCTATGGCTAAGTTGGTCAATTATAGGTTCTAAGGTCAGTTGGTGCTTAATGACCCCTTAGCAGACCCATATTCTCCTTGTTCCACCACAAGGGATATCGGTACAAACTAAAGTGCCACACCAACGTAGCTACTGCTTCAACCGTATCGGTCTACACTATACAGTTCCCTCACAGTCTATTGTTACTTACCTAAAGGGTATCCCCAGATCTGGGTTAGGATCTATAGTAACTTCGATTCAAACCCACAAAGATAAAGCATACAAATCAAGCAATTGAAAATAATATGAACTAATCATAAGGTACACCCCACTTATAAGAGCATCCCCAGCAGAGTCGCCAGTTCTGTGATACGGTGGGAAGAACTGACTGTTTTTAGGAATGTTGGTTTGCGTTTTGCGTTTGTTTTTGCAAAATGTCGCGGTAAGCAAGAGTCGCCACCGAATTTATTTTATCCAACAAGGAAAGGAAAAAAGCACAAAAAAATTCCTTTTTCGAGATATTTCTGAGTACGGGGGGTAGATTATAGAAAGGGAATGTATTAGCACCCTTTCTATCCGTAGTTATCTACGGGCTCTTAGGTACTTGCTCATAATTTTCAAAATTGTTTTCTTTGTGTTTGTGGGTTTGAAAAAGTTTTTGTTTTTAACTTCGATTTAACGCTTGCTTCTGTCCTCAAGAGTGTAATGAAGTGTTTTTGAAAACTTTGTTTGAAAAGAGTGTAAGTGTGGAAAATTTGTTTTGTTTTGAATGAGCAAGTATCTAAGAACTAATCTGCCTACTCGAAAAAGGATGCGTTCTATGCTAATTTCTTTTAGACAATGCTATCCTACTATTAGTGAGTAGGTAGCACCGTCGTTGGAGTTTGAGGGTCAATTCGAAAGGGACATACAATCACTAAAGCAATGTTAGGACGCCTTAGCAGTAACCCTAATGTCTTAGATCATTTGTTTGAGGCAACAATATCCGAGGCAACCATTTCGAGGCGACTATGATCGTTTAGACAAGAGGGCGGCCTCTAAAACGACCTATGCTCAATGACCGTGTACGAAGGCAACCAAGTGGGGTGTACCCTAGGAGTGCGCATGTGCGAGTGTGTTGATTTCAGTTATTTTTATCTTTGCACATGTTTAGGGTGATCTAACCATTTTAAGATTTAAGCATTCATTCTTGTCATGCAAACCTGTTGTACCCTAAAATTTTCCCTCCCATATTTCTTAAAACATTGCAAGAAAGATCTTCAAGTTGCTCAAGATAGTCCAAGGGTTAGCCGGACAAGCTCTCTCCTAAGGCAGTTTACCCCAAATTAGGGTTTTGTGTTGCATCAAGATCTTTGAGTCCAAGTGACCCCAAGTGCTCATCAATGTCCTAGTATGTTCTCAAGACCATCCATGTCAAGTTTCAAGCCTTGCAGAGGAAGTTTGCTCAGTCAATTGCTCAAAGGTCCAAAAATCGACTTTGCTAGGGCAAAAGTCAACTGTGATTCAAATACAATCAAACTTCAAGATTTTTTTGTCAACATTCTCATTTTGAAGGATATTTCATCATTTGAGCAAGGGTTGATCATGATTCATCAAGGATTGCTCAAAATTCATCAAGACTCAAAAGTTGCTAAATTAGGGTTTTGCAGGAAAAGTCAACTTAACTTTGACCAAGCATAACTTTCTCATACTTTATGAGAAATGACCCATACAAAGCTCATTTTGAAGAGGATGAAATTTCCTACAATCCATCTTCATACCCCAAGATCAAAAAATGTACTCACAAGAAGTTATGAATTTGGACATTATAGGTCATTTTTTAAAGTCAACAAAAACACCTTTTTTGCCAAAGCTTATAACTTGAGCATGGAATATCAAAATGAGATGATACCAAAACAGTTGGTTAGAGGACATATCAAGATTTCTAAAAAGTCCTAGAACACTTCCAAAAGTTTAAAATTGAAGAAGTTGTGCATTGTTGAAGTTGGACTTTTTTGCAAAATTGCCAAAAGTCAACTACTCCCAAAACTTCAAATTTTGCCAAATGGGCCCATTCTTTTCCACTTGATTTGAGTTTTCATTGTTGCCCACGTGCCCTAGCTCCATCCATGTGTCCATATCAGTTTTTTATTAATTATTTTGATTTTATTTGAATTAATTTGATTTAAATTAAAATAAATCAAATAAAAATCAAAAGGCATTGATAACCAAGATCTTGTGTTGATTTCAGGCTCCAAATATAGCTATTATCATCCTCAAATTCGTATCAAGTGAATCATGTGCAAAAAGATTGGAATTAAGAAAATTTGGCAAGTTTGTAAATGGAGATCAAATCAAATATGCAAGCATTGATAAGGCAAGATTTGAACCAAGTTTGTAAACCTAATGCACTGAGTAATACATAAGCAAGCTAAAGCACACGAAATAGGGGTTGAAAATCGTTGGAAGAGGAAGAACAAGAACTGAAAAAATCACAAAAAAGCTTGAGGTTAAAATCCAGGTTAGAGGCGTTTTCAGAGGTCGAGACTTGTTCCAATCGATTCCTGGTCATTCACACAAGCTAACTGGATCCAAACCAAGCATTATCAGGTCCTTAAACGCACTGTAAGTCTCACGCTATTCACCCTTGTTCTTGATTTCGATTTGAATCATTCTTGCATCTATTAAACAAACTAATAGCATATTTTGAATCTACAAACCATTTGCAAGCGTTTGGTATCATTCAATTGCATTTATCTGGCCTGAATAAAAAACCACCATTGTTAGGGTTTGGTCTGCGTTTTTGGGCATTTTTGTTTCAGGTACAATTGACCTCTATGAAAGACATGGTTGTGACCGGGAGGGTGAGACGAACACAACCATGCCCTTGAAATTCATTTTTATGGCCTGTACAGGATTTTGGAGATGGACATGCCTGTAGCTACGGACTTCTGTTCGTTGGTATAAGTGTTTGACCTTTTAGCCACAGACGAGAGGTTAGGGATGATGCGTGGCATCCCTCTATTGGACCATTCAAATATTACGCGTGTTTTTTCTTCTTTTCTGGCAATTGTTTTGTTTTTATATAATATATATTATTTATGTTGATATAACAAACACAACAGCGTGCCCCAGTGGTCAACACGTTAGTTTCCAAGGCATTAGTGGCTGGAGGTCAGGGGTTCGATCCCTGCCTCTAGCACTTTGTATTTTCTTATTTCTTTTCAGGTTATTGCATGTGCGCTCAAGCTTGTAACCCACCATGCTCCCTCATGATCCAAGTGCCATATGGCTAAGGAGCCAGATCTGGTGGTCCACGTTGGAAGTCCACCAAAGCGTTGGTCAATGCGTATACACATGATCCAAAAAGTCAATCTGGACCAGCATCAAATGGGCCAACAGATTTGCTACTCACACCCTCCTGATCAGGCCCAACTCCTCTCTCTTTTATTTATTTTGTTATATTTTTATTTAATTGTTTTATTTTATTTAATTAATTTTCTAACCAATAACAAAATTCTTTTTATCAAATAAAATCACAAAAATATTTTTTTATTCAACCAAATTTTAAACTTTTATTTTTCTTAATAAATTTATTAATTGATTAGGTTTTTAATTAGAAAACTTTAATTCATTTTTTGTAAATAATTAAAATTAATTAGATTTAATTAGGTTTTAACTACTAATTTAATTCATTTTATCTTCTTTCTTAAAATAACAAAAAAAAATCAAAAATATGTCATAATTTATTTTTTTCATTAATTAATTTATTTTATAATTAATTTAGGATTAATTTCTTTTCTCAAATAAAAAACAATAAAAGATGGCATTTTCTTTCAAAAGAGTCAAAACCCTAAA
Source organism: Vicia faba (assembly GCA_948472305.1). NCBI lineage: Eukaryota > Viridiplantae > Streptophyta > Magnoliopsida > Fabales > Fabaceae > Vicia > Vicia faba. The sequence continues at coordinate 937,331,363 of OX451736.1, forward strand.
ATTCGCACTTGATCTAATTTCCCGCGCGCTTTTATTTATTTTTATCATATTTATGTATCTGCTTACGGATTGTAATAATTAATTAGGACCTTTATCTATTTTATTTTACCGCTTTATTTTACTTTTTCAAAGGGTTTGTCTTTGGCGATGTAAATACCCGACGCCTTGTAATTTAAATTCCACACCTTTAATTTCTGCAAATTATGCCTCTTAGATGTTTGATAATAGGGTTTGCATGACAAGACTGAATGCTTAAACTAAAATCAAATTAGAATACCCTTAACATGTACAAAGATAAGAATAACTGAAAACGACACACTCGCACATGCGCACTCCTAGGGTACACCCCACTTGGTTTCCTTCGTACACGGTCATTGAGTATAGGTCGCTTTAGAGGTCGTCCTCTTGTCTAAAAGATCATAGTCACCTCGAAACGGTTGCCTCGGATATTGTTGCCTTAAACAAATTATCTAAGACATTAGGGTTACCGCTAAAGTGTCCTAACATTGCTTTGGTGACCGTATGTCCCTCATTCGAATTGACCCTTAAACTCCAACGACGGTGCTACCTACTCATCAATAGTGGGATAGCATTGACTAAAGGAAATTAACATAGAACGATTCCTTTTTTTTCGAGTAGGTAGATGGTTCTTATATACCTTCTCTTTCAAAAACAAAACTTTTTTCACACTTACACTCCTTTTCGAACAAGTTTTCAAAAATACTTCATTACACTCTTGAGGACAGAAGCAAGAGTTAAATCGAAGTTTTCAAAACAAAAACTTTTTTCAAACCCACAATCACAAAGAAAGCAATTTTGAAAACAATGAGCAAGTACCTAAGAGCTTGTGGATAACCACGGATAGAAAGGGTGCTAATACCTTCCCTTTCTATAATCTACCCCCCATACTCAGAAATATCTCGAAAAAGGAATTTTTCTGTGCTTTTTTTCTTTCCTTGTTGGATAAAATAAAAGAAGGTGGCGACTCTTGCTTACCGCGACATTTTGCAAAAACAAACCCAAAACGCAAACAAGCATTCCAAAAAATAGTCAGTTCTTCCCACTGTATCACAGAACTGGCGACTCTGTTGGGGACTTCTTATAAGTGGGGTGTACCTTAGGAATAGTTCATAATGTTTTCAATTGTTTGACTTGTATGCTTTATCTTTGTGGGTTTGAATCAGAGTTACTATAGATCCTAACCCGGATCTGGGGGATACCCTTTAGGTAAGTAACAATAAACTGTGAGGGAACTGTACGATGTAGACCGATACGGTTGAAGCAGTAGCTACGTTGGTGTGGCACTTTAGTATGTACCGATATCCCTTGTGGCGCAATGAGGAGAATATGAGTCTGCTAAGGGGTCATTAAGCACCAACTGACCTTAGAACCTATAATTGACCAACTTGGCCATAAAACAGTAGCAATATGCTACACTCATTGAGACCAAACTCTCGCGATGATTCCGGCTGCAAGAAAAGGTTGCTAAACTGGAATTATGACTGATCGAGGGTGGTCAGTGATATTGAGATCCTCTAGAACCCGATTACTATTTCTAGGACAGGTTTGAACCAACTAAACTGAAATAGGGTAGTACTTAAGCTCTTTGCCAGCCTGAAATCTAAGGGCTATCTGTGTGACTTGTTTGCCCTTACCATGTTTGCTATTTGTGGATACTTGTGGTGTGTTTTCTATCATGACATCATGCATCATGACATTGCATGCATCTTGCATTGGACTAACCTATTTCAAAGACAGAAGGGATTCATCTTTGTTCTGTTTTGTAGGTCATGGTACCCATGCGTAGAAACATAATTCGGATCAACTTTGTCCAGATTCCCACTCAGCTTAAGGAGTTGGTTACAAAGGTTCTAGATACTTCCTCTTTTATCAGAAGACATGGTCACCTCCTTGGTTTAGTCACTTCCATATTGGATGAACAGATGATGAATGTTTTGTGCCAGTTCTTCGATCCATTGTACCACTGCTTTACTTTTCCGGACTACCAGTTGGTCCCTACCTTGGAAGAGTTCTCTGATCTACTTGGTATCTCTATTCTGGAGCAAACCCCGTTCACAGGTTGAGAGAAAATCCTTAGGCCAGAAGAAATTACTTCAGCTCTCCATCTGACAAAGGCTGAGGTAATGTCTAATTGGGAAACTCGTAGCGGGACAAAAGGCTTCTTGGCTAAATTCTTGGTTGATCGGGCTAATCAGTTTTGGGATAGTCTAGACTTTCAAGAATTTGAAGACATTCTGGCTCTTCTCATATATGGTTTGGTGTTGTTTCCTAACTCAGATTCTTTCGTCAACGTGAATGCATTGAAGATTTTCATGTCCGGTAATCCTGTGCCCACTCTCTTGGGTGACATGTTGCACTCTCTCTATGCCCGTACTGCTCTGAAACGGGGAACCCTTATGTGTTGTGCACCATTGCTGGAGAGGTAGTTTATTTCTCACCTCCCCAAATCAGTTTTAAAGAACAAGGAAGGCATGGGTTGGGCCTACAGGATTATGTCCCTCTCTCACATGGACATCATTTGGACTATTAAGGGCATGAAAGATGTGGCTATTATTGATCGCTGTGGGGAATACCCCAATGTCCCACTTCTAGGAATCAATTGAGGGATCACTTATAATCATTGTCTGGCCTTACGTCAGTTTGGGCGACCTAGGAGGGAAGGACCTCATGAGTTGCTGATGCCAAGCATTGTCTTTGACTTCCAAGGGGATAGTGACGAGCAACGCCGCAGGTTCATACGAGCTTGGGATAGAGTACACAGGTCTGATCCGCACGAGCTAGGTACGAAGACTTCTCTTCCGATGGAGCCATATCTCCTATGGGTTCGAATCCGTGCCCAAAAACTAGGAATGTCGTACGAAGCCGTCTTGCCTATAATTGTTGAGGTTGCTGATGAAGAAGGGGTTCCTCCTACCATCCTCCATCCATACATGCCTACTGACATTGGGGCATTAAAGAGATCTTAGATGCAGCTGAGAGAAGAACGGGATACTTACAGAGAAAAGTATCACGAGCAAGAGCAGAAGATTCAAAAGTTGACAAGGCAATTGGAGAATGAGAAGATCCTTAATGATTATGTCCGCACCAATGGGAAACGACCATGGTAGTGCTGATTGTCTTTTGATTATTGCTAGTTTTGATTTACTTTCCAGTTTTTCTTTCTTGTAACGCCTTAAAGGCATCATTTGAACAATTGAATTTCAAGTTTATCTAATAAAAGTGTGTTTCATTTTTTGTTTACGAATTTGAATCTCTAAAGTCTTTGAAATCATATCATACACATTTCATTCCCATGCACCTCATAACAGGTACCCTTATAGGTTTTTCTCATCTTCTTCGTTGTTTATTTCAGCATCATGTCTTCTGAAACGTCAACTGAACAAGCCATCAAGGCTCTGCAAGCTCAAAACGCCCAGTTCCAAGAATTGTTCATGAGTTTGGCTAAGGGTCAGCAAGATCTGAAGACCCTTATCTTGAAAGAGAAGAAAAAGAAGAAGAAGAAGAAGAAGACGGTCCTACTGAATATGGGTCGCAGATTTGGAAATAATTTGCGGGAAGAGGTTGATTTGACCCACTCATCTGGAGGGGGAGATAATCAGGAAGAAAGGAGGGCTCCTAGCCTTATGGTTTCAGACAATGAGACTGACTTTGACGAAGACCAGTATCCTCCGGTCGAGGATAGATATAAGAAACTGGAAGACCGGTTGAGCGCAATGGAGGTTCAAAAGGTCCCTGGACTCGACTTTGGATACTTGGGTTTGTCATCTGGGGTGGTGATTCCCCACAAGTTTAAAGCACCAGTCTTTGCTAAATACGACGGGGTTTCTTGCCCAAAACTGCACCTCCGCTCGTATGTTAGGAAGATTCAGCCATACACCGCTGATAAGAACCTCTGGATCCACTTCTTTTAAGACAGTCTTTTAGGGACTCAGCTTGAATGGTTTTACCAGCTGGAAGGAGCTAGTATCCGTAATTGGGAGGATTTGGTTGCTGCTTTCTACAAGCAGTACCAATACAATGCCGACCTCGCTCCCACACGTACCCAACTCCAGGGTATGTCTATGGGTGCGGGAGAAGGTTTCAAAGACTACGCTCAGAAGTGGAGGGACCTTGTTGGAAGAGTGCAACCACCCTTGGCTGATAGGGAGCTAGTGGATATGTTTCTGGGGACCTTGTCTGGTCCGTATTTCAACCATTTGATTGGAAGTTCATCATCCGGGTTTACAGAGCTGATTATGGCCGGGGAAAGAATTGAGGTCGGTATCAAATCCGGTAAAATAGAGAAGGGTGCTTCATCAAGCACCAAGAAGAAGCCTTTTAAGAAGGAGTCGAGTGTTGTTTACAGCTCGAAGAGCCATAATAGACCTGAACACCGCCAAGCAGTCAATGTGGTGGTTATATCAAGACCTGCTGTTGCTCCTCAGTGCAACAATCAGCCAAGGGCCGAGAGGCCGCGAAGATAATTCACTCAGCTTCATATGACCCTGTCTCAGATGCTGCCACAGTTGTTAAAGACCAACTTGGTGATTCTGAGGGAAGCCCCGAAGAATCCCAATACAACATCACCCATGTACAATCCGAACGCCCGTTGTGCTTTTCACTCTGATAGCCCGGGGCACGATATGAATGACTGCTGGGTTTTAAAAAATAAGGTGCAGGATCTGATTGATGCTAAGGAGATCGAGTTTGAAGCGCCAGAGAAGCCTAATGTCATAACGACACCCATGCCCAAACATGACGCAGGAGTAAATGCCATTGAAGACGATGATGAAGAGTTTGATATTGACAGCTGGATATACACTACTGCTGATGGTGGACTAAGCAACTGGACGACAAAGGATTCTATCCCAATTTCTTTTATTACCCAGTAATGAGACTTTTGTTTTGTGTTTGTAACAGACAATTTTTAAACTTTATGGCCCGGTGTCTTACCCGGGGCACCGTGGCTTCATTTGTGAGGGATTTATGTGTGTCATCTACATATATCATTAATAAAAGCATTGGACGTTTTTTGCATTTCAAATTTTGCGCTCCTTGTTTTTCTTTTTTTATATATTGCAAAACAGCTATTTTACACACACTCACATATACAGATCTACATCCACTCTGGATCTCACTGGTAACGAATCTGCTACTGCCAGTTATGACTTCGAAAGTCCGATCAACTTAGCCGAAGACGACGGTGAAGATGATTGTGAAGTGCCTGTGAACTTGCTAGACTGCTACTTCAGGAAGAGAGGGCCATACAGCCGCATGAAGAGCCGATGGAATCAGTAAATTTGGGTACAGAGATAGACAAGAAAGAGGTCAAGATTGGTGCAAATCTGGAGTCCAGTGTTAAGCAATGGCTGATTCAGATGCTGCGTGACTATGTTGAGATCTTTGCCTGGTCTTATGAAGATATGCCTGGGTTGGATACCGATATTGTGGTCCACCGCCTGCATACCAAGGAAGACTGTCCTCCAGTGAAACAGAAAGTTCGTCGAATGCGCCCAGAGATGTTTGAGAAAATCAAGGCTGAAGTTATGAAACAGTTTGACGCTGGTTTTCTAGCAGTTACTTCTTACCCGCAGTGGGTTGCCAACGTGGTTCCTGTGCCAAAGAAGGATGGTAAGGTTCGAATGTGTGTTGACTATAGGGATCTGAACAGGGCAAGCCCCAAGGATGATTTCCCTCTACCTCATATCGACGTTCTGGTTGACAACACCACACAACATAAGGTCTTCTCCTTTATGGATGGTTTCTCCGGTTATAATCAGATTAAGATGGCTCCCAAAGACATGGAGAAGACAACTTTTGTTACAAGGTCATGCCTTTTGGATTGAAGAATGTTGGGGCAACGTATCAGCGTGCCATGGTTGCTTTATTTCATGATATGATCCATCATGATATTGAGGTATACGTTGACGACATGATTGCAAGATCTCAGACTGAGGAAGAACACCTTGACCATCTTCAGAAGCTATTTGACAGGTTGAAGTTGTACAAGATGAGGTTAAACCCGAACAAGTGCACCTTCGGGGTGAGATCTGGTAAGCTGTTTGGTTTCGTTGTAAGTGATAAAGGTATTCAAGTGGATCCTGCAAAGGTGAAGGCTATACAGGAGATGCCAGCTCCCCGAACAGAAAAATAAGTCAGAGGGTTTCTGGGACGACTGAACTACATTGCCCGATTCATTTCACACTTGACTGCTACTTGTGAGCCAATCTTCAAATTACTGAAGAAAGATCAAGTGGTAAGATGGAACGATGAATGAAAGGCCGCTTTCGAAAGGATCAAAGAATATCTCCAAGAGCCACCTATTCTGATGCCTCCAGTTGAAGGGAGACCTCTGATCTTATACTTGACAGTACTCGATAATTCAATGGGGTGCGTGCTGGGGCAACATGACGAGTTTGGCCGAAAAGAGCATGCTATTTATTACCTTAGAAAAAAATTTACCGACTGTGAGACTCGATACTCACTGCTCGAGAAGACTTGCTGCACTTTGGCATAGGCTGCTCATCGACTGAGACAGTATATGCTGACTCAAACTACTCTATTGATATCAAAGATGGATCCAATCAAGTATATCTTCGAGAAGCCTGCCTTGTCCAGAAGAATAGCAAGATGACAAATGATATTGACTGAGTATGACATCCAGTATACGACTCAAAAGGCAATCAAGGGAAGTGTGTTGGCAGTCCATTTAGCACATCAGGCAGTGGATGATTACCAGTCTATGAACTTTGAATTTTCGGATGAGAATATCATGATAGTAACCAACTGTGAAGAACCTGGACTGGATGAAGGACCTGAGGAGGGATCCTGATGGTCTATGTACTTTGATGGAGCTTCAAACTCTTTGGGTAATGGCATTGGCGCCGTGATTATATCTTCTAAAGGTTCTCATACTCTGTTCACCGCCCGATTATGTTTCAACTGCACCAAGAATATGGCGGAGTATGAAGCGTGCATCATGGGTCTTCGAGCAGCAATTGACCTAAGGATTAAGTTCTTGAGTGTGTTCAGAGATTCTGCTCTCGTGATCAGTCAGATCAAAGGCGAGTGGGATATGAAACATCTGAATCTTATTCCTTACAAGGAGTATGTATTGATGTTGCTTCCGCATTTCGAGGAGATAACCTTTGAACACTTCCCTAGAAAGGAGAATCAGTTAGCAGACGCGCTAGCTACGATGTCTTATATATTCAAAGTCAATTGGGACAACGAAGCTCCCTGGATTACCATTGAAAGGTTGGATGGGCCTGCACATTGCTGTGACATTGAGACTGAAGAGGTAACAGATACACCCTGGTTTCATGAGGTGAAGAGGTATCTTGAGGCTCAGGAATACCCCGAGGGTGCATCTGTTAATGACAAGAAGTTTCTGAGGAGGTTCGCGGCAAAGTTCTTCATCAGTAATGACATCCTTTACAAGTGTAACCATGATTCGACCTTACTGCAATGTATGGATAAGAACGAGGCAGAAAGGATCATGGTAGATTTACATAAAGGTACTTTCGGAACTCATTCCAGTGGACACACCATGGCAAAGAAAATCCTACGGGCAGGATACTACTAGTTTACAATGGAAGCCGACTGTTATCAGCATTCTCGGACCTGTCACAAGTGCCAAGTCTATGCTGATAAGGTGCACATACCTCCAGTACCTCTAAACGTCTTGACGGCACCTTGGCCTTTTGCAATGTGGGGCATTGATATAATTGGTGAGATTAGACCTATGGCATCCAACGGGCATCATTTCATCCTGGTAGTTATTGATTACTTTACGAAGTTGGTTGAAGCAGCTTCCTTTGCTACTGTAACCAAGAACGTCATGGCACGTTTCATTCGGCATAATCTGATTTGTCGATACGGTGTACCAGAGAGGATCATTACGGACAATGGTACAAATGTCAATAATAAGATGATCACCGAGCTCTGCAAGCAGTTCAAGATACAATATCACAACTCTTCTCTTTACCGGCCGAAGATGAATGTGGCTGTTGAAGCGGCTAATAAGAACATCAAGAAGATTGTGCAGAAGATGACGATGACATACAAAGACTAGCACGAGATGTTACCATTTGCTCTTCATGGGTACCGTACCTCAGCGCGAACATCGACAAGGGCAACACCCTATTCCTTGGTATATGGTATGGAGGATGTATTGCCCATTGAAGTTCAGATACCCTCTCTTCGGATTATGAAGGATGCAGGTTTGAGAGAAGATGACTGGATCCAGACCCGGCTTGATCAGCTGAATTTAATCGACAAAAAGAGACTCACTGCTATTTGTCATGGTCATACGTATCAAAAGCGGATGATCAAGGCATTTAATAAGAAAGTTAGATGACAAGAGTATCAAGTTGGCGACCTGGTTATCAAGCGCATCATACTACCTCAAGGTGATCCCAGGGGAAAATGGACCCCTACCTACGAAGGTCCATTTATGGTTAAGAACATTTTCTCGGGAGGAGCTATGATTCTAACCACCATGGATGGTGACGACCTTCCTCACCCCGTCAATGCAGACATAGTGAAAAATACTACGCATAATCAAAGACCCGCTAGGTCGACTGGCCTAGGCAAAAATAAGGGCTTCCCGGCGAACCAAAAGGGTTCGGGCAAAAATAAGGGATGAAAATGAAAATATGTACACCCGGCAAGTCGAAAACCTGAAAAGGCGGCTTGGGCAAAAAAGGGTATCCCGGTGGACTGAAAACCCAAAAGGGCGGTCCAGGCAAAAATTAGGGATCAAAGCGTAACACTATGTCTTATTGGATCACCTTGCAACCAGACTTCGGTATCAACTATCAAGCTCGGACGGCACTAATCAATCTGATCTGCCTTCAACCAAGTAGCCCAGTGATGAGATGCTCGAGGACATAAAGACAATAGCAGAGTTAGAACCCAGTGGGATTATTCACATAGCTGTTTTGTTTAGTTTTTCACAAATTGTACTATTATTCGGCGGCGTTCTCTTACTAGGACGTCAACCTCTTGTACAAAAACGCCTATTTACAAGCCAAACTTCAAAATCAATACAAGTCATTTTCACAAATAAATTTGTCTTTGCCTGTTTTGTTTTGCAAAGAACGTCCAATGTTCATGTTTTATATATGCATTTGACATTAATTGCTGCTCATAAATATTTACATACGAAACAAAAGACGATTACTTGTAATATTAGAAACAGGGGCAAATAAGAATTGTCCAAGCTTTACAGTTGCTCTATCCACCAGGTACAAGGTAGATTCAACTGAAGAATATGGCCAAGATACTTTCACTCCCCGCAGAGTAAGAAAGGACAGTGATGTTAACTCTCCCCAGCTGAGACTCACAACTGTGAATGAACCGGTAATATTCTCCCCAAACAGAGTTTATTTACCATCAGCACTGAAAAGTCTTATCATCCCTGACGGAGTATATATTCCCCAGTGGAGTATAAGAATATGCCCCGATAGAATACAAAATATCCCCAGTGGAGTTTGAAATTTTTCCCAGCGCAGTCTGAAAAAGCTTCCCCAATGGAGTTTGGAGAATCATCCCCAGCAGACTTTGGAAGATTATCCCCATTAGAGTCTAAAAGGTTGTCCCCAGTGAAATCGCAACTGAAAGATCATCCCTAGCGGAGTTCTTCCCTTTCACAAATAAGAATTCAAATCCCAAACAGGATTCAATATCACCAGCAACGGTAATTCATCCCCAACGGAATTTATCAGTGGAATCCTCTGCAGAGCATCTCTTCCCCACAGAGTAATATCCTCATCAGTTTATCCCCCAACGGAGTTATCCTCTCCTGCAGGGTTATTCTCACAAACATCTTCATTCGCCATCCCCAGCAGAAACAAAGAATTCAACTCTTTTCTCCAGCAGCTATCCGGGATTTATTTTCCCCAGCTAAAAACATTACATTTCCATACATCATGACACATGCATATACGCATCATACAACATAATCTCATTTATTTTGAGAACATCATTGCCTGATACATATCATGCATTACATACAACTAACCTTTACCTTTCAGGAAGGATGCGATTAAATTCTCAGCTATGAAGCTTTTATCTCAATCGAACTACTGACCAGTTCTTAAATCTCAACAGAATTATCCTCAGTTGAATTACAGATAAGGTTCTAAATCTCGACAAAGTTCCTTCGTCGAATTATAGACGAGTTCCTAAATCTCAGCAGAGTTTTCTCAGTTGAATTACGGGAGAGTTCTTAAATCTCGATGAAGATGTTTCCCTCGGTCGAACTACTGACCAGTTCTTAAATCTCAACAGAATTATTCTCAGTTGAATTACAGATAAGGTTCTAAATCTCGACAAAGTTCCTCCGTCGAATTACATATGAGTTCCTAAATCTCAGCAGAGTTTTCTCAGTTGAATTACGGGCGAGTTTTTAAATCTCGATGAAGATGTTTCCCTCAGTCAAACTACTGACCAGTTCTTAAATCTCAACAGAATTATCCTCAGTTGAATTACAGATAAGGTTCTAAATCTCGACAAAGTTCCTCCGCCGAATTACAGACGAGTTCCTAAATCTCAGCAGAGTTTTCTCAGTTGAATTACGGGCAAGTTCTTAAATCTCGATGAAGATGTTTCCCTCAGTCGAATTACTGACCAGTTCTTAAATCTCAACAGAATTATCCTCAGTTAAATTACAGATAAGGTCCTAAATCTCGACAAAGCTCCTCCGTCGAATTACAAATGAGTTCCTAAATCTCAGCAGAGTTTTCTCAGTTGAATTACGACAAGTTCTTAAATCTCGACGAAGATGTTTCCCCCTCAGTTAAATTACGGGCAAGTTCTTAAAACTCAACAGAGATGTTCTCTCAGCTGAAGTACAGGCAAGTTCCTAAACCTCAACAAAAATCAGACTTCCCCGGCGGAATCTTCCACAACAACAGGTATACAAGCTCTCGCTAAGGAATCTCTTATGCAATCGACACTCCTCCAAATGGCATCTGTAAGCCCATTCCCGACATCACAAGGCTGATACCACTTCATGCGAGTTCAAATTTCTGGGCACGCTAGTGTGCAATCATCTTCCACCTTCGGATCACGAAAGGCACGAAAGCCAATCTACATCCTCAGGTTTAAGAAGATTGAACAGGGGCAGCTGTTGTACCCCAAAATTTGCCCTCCCATATTTCTCAAAACATTGCAAGAAATATCTTCAAGTTGCTCAAGATAGTCCAAGGGTTGGCCGGACAAGCTCTCTCCTAAGGCAGTCTACCCCAAATTAGGGTTTTGTGTTGCATCAAGATCTTTGAGTCCAAGTGACCCCAAGTGCTCATCAATGTCCTAATATATTCTCAAGACCATCCATGTCAAGTTTCAAGCCTTGTAGAGGAAGTTTGCTCAGTCAATTGCTCAAAGGTCCAAAAATCGATTGTGTTAGGGCAAAAGTCAATTGTGACCCAAATACAGTCAAACTTCAAGATTTTTTGTCAACATTATCATTTTGAAGGATATTTCATCATTTGAACAAGGGTTGATCATGATTCATCAAGGATTGCTCAAAATTCATCAAGACTCAAAAGTTGCTAAATTAGGGTTTTGTAGGAAAAGTCAACTCAACTTTGACCAAGCATACCTTTCTCATACTTTATGATAAATGACCCATCCAAAACTCATTTTGAAGAGGATGCAATTTCCTACAATCCATCTTCATACCCCAAGATCAAAAAATTCACTCACAAGAAGTTATGAATTTGGACATTATAGGTCATTTTTAAAAGTCAACAAAAACACCTTTTTTTCCAAAGCTTATAACTTAAGCATGGAATATAAAAATGAGATGATACAAAAAGGGTTGGTTAGAGGACATATCAATATTTCTAAAAAGTCCTAGAACACTTCCAAAAGTTCAAAATTGAAGAAGTTATGCATTGTTGAAGTTGGACTTTTTTGCAAAATTGCCAAAAGTCAACTATCCCCAAAACCTCAAATTTTGCCAAATGAGCCCATTCTTTTCCACTTGATTTGAGTTTGCCTTGTTGCCCACGTGCCCTAGATCCATCCATGTGTCCATATCATTTTTTTATTAATTATTTTGATTTTATTTGAATTAATTTGATTTAAATCAAAATAAATCAAATAAAAATCAAAAGGCATTGATAACCAAGATCTTGTGTTGATTTTAGGCTCCAAATACAGCTATTATCATCCTCAAATTCGTATCAAGTGAATCATGTGCAAAAAGATTGGAATTAAGCAAATTTGGCAAGTTTGTAAATGGAGATCAAATCAAATATGCAAGCATTGATAAGGCAAGATTTGAACCAAGTTTGTAAACCTAATGCACTGAGTAATACATAAGCAAGCTAAAGCACACGAAATAGGGGTTGAAAATCGTTGGAAGAGGCAGAACAAGAACTGAAAAAATCACAAAAAAGCTTGAGGTCAAAATCCAGGTTAGAGGCGTTTTCAGAGGTCGAGACTTGTTCCAATCGATTCCTGGTCATTCACACAAGCTAACTGGATCCAAACCAAGCATTATCAAGTCCTTAAACGCATTGTAAGTCTCACGCTATTCACCCCTGTTCTTGATTTTGATTTTAATCATTCTGGCATCTATTGAACAAACTAATAACATATTTTGAATCTACAAACCATTTGCAATCGTTTGGTATCATTCAATTGCATTTATCTGGCCTGAATAGAAAACCACCATTGTTAGGGTTCGGTCTGTGTTTTTGGGCATTTTTATTTCAGGTACAATTGACCTCTATGAAAGACATGGTTGTGACCGGGAGGGTGAAACGAACACGACCATGCCCTTGAAATTCATTTTTATGGCCTGTACAGGATTTTGGAGATGGACATGCCTGTAGCTACGGACTTCTGTCAGTTGGTATAGGTGTTTGACCTTTTAGCCACGGGCGAGAGGTTAGGGATGATACGTGGCATCCCTCTATTGGACCATTCAAATATTACGCGCGTTTTTCTTCTTTTCTGGCAATTGTTTTGTTTTTATATAATATATATTATTTATGTTGTTATAACAAACACAACAGCGTGCCCCAGTGGTCAACACGTCAGCTTCCAAGGCATTAGTGGCTGGAGGTCAGGGGTTCGATCCCTGCCTCCAGCACTTTGTATTTTCTTATTTCTTTTCAGGTTATTGCATGCACGCTCAAGCTTGCAACCCACCATTCTCCCTCATGATCCAAGCGCCAGATGGCTAAGGAGCCAGATCTGGTGGTCCACGTTGGAAGTCCACCAAAGCGTTGGTCAATGCGTATACACAGGATCCAAAAAGTCAATCTGGACCAGCATCAAATGGGCCAACAGATTTGCTACTCACACCCTCCTGATCAGGCCCAACTCCTCTCTCTTTTATTTATTTTGTTATATTTTTATTTAATTGTTTTATTTTATTTAATTAATTTTCTAACCAATAACAAAATTCTTTTTATCAAATAAAATCACAAAAATATTTTTTTATTCAACCAAATTTTAAACTTTTATTTTTCTTAATAAATTTATTAATTGATTAGGTTTTTAATTAGAAAACTTTAATTCATTTTTTGTAAATAATTAAAATTAATTAGATTTAATTAGGTTTTAACTACTAATTTAATTCATTTTATCTTCTTTCTTAAAATAACAAAAAAAAATCAAAAATATGTCATAATTTATTTTTTCATTAATTAATTTATTTTATAATTAATTTAGTAATTAATTTAGGATTAATTTCTTTTCTCAAATAAAAAACAATAAAAGATGGCATTTTCTTTCAAAAGGGTCAAAACCCTAAAATTCGCACTCGATCTAATTTCCCGCGCGCTTTTATTTAATTTTATCATATTTATGTATCTGCTTACGGATTGTAATAATTAATTAGGACCTTTATCTATTTTATTTTACCGCTTTATTTTACTTTTTCAAAGGGTTTGTCTTTGGCGATGTAAATACCTGACGCCTTGTAATTTAAATTCCACACCTTTAATTTCTGTAAATTATGACCGTTATATGTTTGATAATAGGGTTTGCATGACAAGACTAAATGCTTAAACTAAAATCAAATTAGAACACCCTTAACATGTACAAAGATAAGAATAACTGAAAACGACACACTCGCACATGCGCACTCCTAGGATACACCCCACTTGGTTGCCTTTGTACACGGTCATTGAGTATAGGTCGCTTTAGAGGTCGTCCTCTTGTCTAAAAGATCATAGTCGCCTCGAAACGGTTGCCTCGGATATTTTTGCCTCAAACAAATGATCTAAGACATTAAGGTTACCGCTAAAGTGTCATAACATTGCTTTGGTGACCGTATGTCCCTAATTCGAATTGACCCTTAAACTCCAACGACGATGCTACCTACTCATCAATAGTGGGATAGCATTGTCTAAAGGAAATTAGCATAGAACGATTTCTTTTTTTTCGAGTAGGTAGATGGTTCTTAGATACCTGCTCTTTCAAAAACAAAACTTTTTTCACACTTACACTCCTTTTCGAACAAGTTTTCAAAAACACTTCATTACACTCTTGAGGACAGAAGTAAGAGTTAAATCGAAGTTTTCAAAACAAAAACTTTTTTCAAACCCATAATCAAAAAGAAAGCAATTTTGAAAACAATGAGCAAGTACCTAAGAGCCCGTGGATAACCACGGATAGAAAGGGTTCTAATACCTTCCCTTTTTATAATCTACCTCCCGTACTCAGAAATATCTCAAAAAAGGAATTCTTCTGTGCTTTTTTCCTTTCCTTGTTAGATAAAATAAAAGTCGATGGCGACTCTTACTTACCGCGACATTTTGCGAAAACAAACGCAAAACGCAAACCAGCATTCTAAAAAATAGTCAGTTCTTCCCACCGTATCACAGAACCCTATTATCAAACATCTAGCAGTTGTATAATTTGCGGAATTTAAACTAACTATTACAAGGCGTCGGGTATTTACATCGCCAAAAATAACCCTTTGAAATTTAAATGCGGAAAAATAAATAAATGTCCTAATTATTTATTACAAACCAGGAGCATATACAATAATTGAATAATAAAAATAAAGCGCGCGAGAAAATTGGATTGAATGCGAAACTAGGGTTTTGACCCTTTTAATTAAAGAAAATGTTTTTGTTGTTTTTATTTTTAAGAAAAGAAATTAAATCCTAAAATTAAATGCTAAATTAATTATTAAATAAATTAATTAATGAAAAAATAGTTAATGACATATTTTTGGAGTTTTTTTATTAATTTAGGAAAGAAGAATAAAATAATTAAATTAAAGTTAAAACCTAATGATTACTAATTACTTTTCAAATATTTACAAAAATAAATTCAAGTTATCTAATTAATCAACCTAATTAATTAATTAATATTTATTAAATAAAAATAAAGTTCTGAAATTTAATTGGATAAAATGTTTTTTTGTAATTTTTTTGATAAAAAGAAATTATTTTATTGGTTAGTAATTAAATTAAACAAAATAAATAATTAAATGAAATAAACAAAAAATATAGAAAAGTAGAGAATATGCCTGAATGGAGGGTGTGTGAATAGCAATTGGATGGCCCAATAATGCTGATCCATTGGACTTTTTGTAATCCAGTGCATATGCGTTAACTGGCCCTTTTGATGCTCCTTCAATATTGACCACCAGATCTGGCCATTTATACATCTGGCGTGCTGGATGGTGAGAGTCCATGGTGTATCTTAGGCTTGAGTATGCACATGATTTCCTATAAGAATAATGCAAAATAACAAATGCTGGAGGCAGGGATCGAACCCCTGACCTCCAGCCTCCAATGCCTTAAGACCTGCGTGGCTACCACTGGAGCACTTATGTTTATTTGTTTGTTAATCAAATGCTGAAAATAATATACAAAACAAAATAATATTGAAAGAAACAATAAAAAACGCGCGCGGTAATTTGAACGGGCGAATGGGGAAGCGACACGCCTTCGTCCCCTTCCTTGAACTGTTGCTAAAAATCAAAGGGGTTATACCCACGGACAGATGTCCGTCACTACAAACCAAGCATCCTTAAAATCTCGTACAAGCCATGTAAATGAACTCTAAGACCATGGTTGAGTTCGTCTCCTTCTTCTGATCACAACCATGGCCATTATGTAGGCTAATTGTACCTGAAAACAAAAGCCCTAAAAAACTCCAAGGAAACCCTATAATGGTGATTCACGATATAGGTGATATAAATGCAATTGGCTATTGTAAAAAGCTTGCAAATGATATAGTGATCAAGAATATGGTAATATTTTTACAATGGATGCAAGAATAAAGTTTTTCGATTTCAAGAATATAGTGAATCCGTGGATGACTTACAGTGCATTGGGAGGCTTGAAAACGTGTGGTTTTGCTTGCTTTCGCTTGTGGAGATTTCCAGGAGACGATTGGGATAATTTCCAAGCCTTGAGGATGCCTCTAAGCCCTATTTAGATCCCACATTTTTTCTTATTTTTTTGCAAATTTGGTTCTGGCTCTATGCTTGATCTCTAACCCCTATTCTTGTCTGCCTCGCCTCCTTATGTAATGTACAATCTATTAGGGTAGCAAACTCTGTCCAAATCTCTCTCCATCAATGACTTTGAATTTGATTTGATCCTCTTTTAAAGCTTTCCAAAATTGGCTTGATTTGGATCTTTTTGTGCACACAAGCTTTGATACGAATTGGGAATGGTTCTAGTTGTCCAATGAAACCTGAAATCATCAAAAGATCTTTGGTTTTTTAATATTTTTGATTTTATTTGATTTTATTTGATTTAAAATGAATTAATTCAAATAAAAACCGAATTAAATAATAAAAATACGATATGGACACATGGCCAGGGCTAGATCACGTGGGCTATAATTCCAACTCAAAACAAGTGAAAAAGAATGGGCCCATTTGGCAAAATTTGAAGTTTTGGGGATAGTTGACTTTTGGCAATTTTGCAAAAAAGTCCAACTTCAACAATGCATAACTTCCTCAATTTTGAATCTTTGGAGGCGTTCTTAGACTTTTTATAAATCTTGAGATGTCCTATAAGCAACCCTTTTGGTCTCATCGCATTTTGATATTCCATGCTGAAGTTAGAAGCTTTGACAAAAAAAAGTGTTTTTGTTTACTTTAAAAAATGACCTATAATGTCCAAATTCATAACTTCTTGTAAGTGCATATTTTGAACTTGGAAGATGAAGATGGACTGTAGGAAATTTTATCCTCTTCAAAATGAGCTTTGGATGGGTCATTTCTCATAAAGTATGAGAAAGTTATGCTTGGTCAAAGTTGAGTTGACTTTTCTTGCAAAACCCTAATTTAGCAATTTTTGAGTCTTGATGAATTATGATCAATCCTTGATGTATCATGATCAACACTTGATCAAATGATGAAATATCCTTCAAAATGATAATGTTGACAAAAAATCTTGAAGTTTGACTGTATGTAGGTCACAACTGACTTTTGCCCTAGCACAGTCGATTTTTGGACCTTTGAGCAATTGACTGAGCAAACTTCCTCTGCAAAGCTTGAAACTTGACATGGATGATATTGAGAACATATTAGGACATTGGTGAGCACTTGGGATCACTTGAACTCAGGTATCTAGATGCAACATGAAACCCTAGTTTGGGGTAGACTGCCTTAGGAGAGAGCTTGTCTGGCCAACCCTTATACTACCTTGAGCAACTTGGAGATTTTTCTTGCAATGTTTTGAGAAATATGGGAGGGAAAATTTTGGGGTACAACATATGCCGACAAGGTTCATGTGCCTCCAATACCCTTGAACGTCGTTATTGCTCTGTGGCTATTTTCAATATGGGGAATTGATATGATTGGAGAGATCAATCCCACTGCTTCTAATGGACATCACTTCATCCTCGTCGCCATTGATTACTTCACCAAATGGGTCGAAGCTGCTTTGTTTTCCTCAGTCACTAAGAATGTTGTAGCCCGATTTATCAAGCATAACCTCATCTGTCGGTATGACATCCCTGAAAGGATCATCACTGACAACGGAACCAATCTCAACAATGTCATGATTACTGAACTCTACACGCAATTCAAAATCAAACACCACAATTCTTCTCCATATAGACCTGAGATGAATGAAGCAGTGGAAGCTTCCAACAAGAATATAAAGAAGAGTATGCAAAAGATGGTGGTGACTTACAAAGATTTTCATGAGATGCTACCATTTTCTCTTCATGGCTATCGTACTTCGGATCGAACATCAACTAGGGCAACCCATTTCTCTTTAGTATATGGCATGGAAGTCGTCCTACCTATCGAAGTTCAGATTCCTTCCTTAAGGATTATGAAAGAAGCAGACTTAGGCGAAGACGAATGGATTCAGACTAGGTTGGATCAGTTGAACTTGATTGATGAAAAGAGGTTGGTTGCTGTTTGTCATGGTCAAATTTATCAAAAGCGTATGATCAAGACATTCAACAAAAAGATTAAACCTCGAGTATACCAGGATGGTGACTTGGTAATAAAGCGCATCATTTTACCATAAGGAGATCCCAGGGGAAAATGGACTCCCACTTACGAAGGGCCAGTTGTTGTTAGGAAAGTATTCTCTGGCGGTGCTATGATGCTAACCACTATGGACAACGAAGATTTCCCGCATCCTGTGAATGCAGACATAGTCAAAAAAATACTATGCATGAAAAATGACATGCTAGGTTGACATACCTAGGAAAAAGTAAGGGCATCCCGGTGAACCAAAAGGGTTCAGACAAAAATTATGGATATATACAAAATATTATACACCCGGCAAGTCGAAAACCTGAAAGGGCGGCTTGGGCAAAAATGGGTATCCTGGTGGACTGAAAACCCGAAAGGGCGGTCCAGGCAAAAGTTAAGGATTAAAGCGTACGACTATGCCTTGTCAGATCACTAACAACCAACTTTATTACCAAGGCCGAAAGTTTAAAAGTTACTATATCAATTCAATCAACTTCTTTCAATGGCAAGAGATGATATTCGAAGACATAAGGGCAATAGCAGAGTTGGAACCCAATGGAATCACTTCCACATGGCTATACATTTTGTTTTCACTTTGTATTCCTTTCATTCTTTCGACGATTTCCTCTTACTAGGACTTGTGTCTCCTTGTACAAAAAATGCCTGCTTTTAGGCAAAACATCAATACAAATATACTTTAAAGTGCAAACTTTTTTTCCCTGTTTTAAGTGAAAAAACGTCCAACGACCTAAATTGAATGAACATATGTATATGAACACGATTAACCGTTACTAAATGTATGCATAAGAACAGTAATAAGCATTTACTTAAGGATTTGAGATGTCCCCACAAAGTTACTTTAATAACATTATCCCCACAGAGTTACTCTATCCAGAGTTCATATCGACACATTCCTTGGAAATTCTCTTCCCTAGTCAAGTCTTCCAGAACAAAAAAAGAAACTTTGCAAAAGTCCTTCCCTTAATGAATTCAATTCCCCAATAAGGTCTTCAGAATACCTTCCTCGACATGGTTTATTTTCCCAATAGACTACAATCTCCCCAACCCGAGTTTACTTCTCAACAAACAACAACCCTTGTCCCCAACATAATTGATACTATCACCAAAAGTTACTATGAAGCCTGAAACCCCAGTTAACCTCATTTTCCCCAAACAATCAGAAGTCTAATCATCTCTTTTATCCCCAGTCAAGGTATAGGATAATTAAATTCCCCAGTAGAGCAATGGACAACCAAGATTCCTGAATTCTACTCCCCAAGCAGAAACCAACATTCCCTACATATTTTCCTCAAACAACAAACAGGAATTCCCAGTGGAAGCATTCTAAACAAGGTTGAAGATACACATACTCTTCATCTCCAACAATAGTTCAGGATTTAGCTTCCCGAATCTCCCCAGCAGATGTCAAGGGTTTATTTTCCCAGACAAAGATGCACTTCAATAACATTTTACATCATGACATATGCATACTAAGCACATATAGAAATCTCATTTATTTTGAGAACATCATTATGCAACACATGCATCATGGCATTGCATTACAACTAATTCTTTACCTTTTCAGGAAAGAACAAGTCACCATATGAATACCATAAACAACAAACATCTTCTTCAAGATTTCTGTTGGTTTAGTTTAAATCAATCAATGATTTATTCTGATTTCGTTCCGGTAGACACTTTCTCTGGTTCAGTTAAATCGCTCCGAAGATTTATACTGATTCGTTATCCATTTAAAGATTATTCAAGATCTCTACTGGTTCAGTTTAAATTGATAAATGATTTATTCTGATTCTGTTGCGGTAGACACTTTCTCTAGTTCAGTTAAATTGCTCTGATGATTTATACTGATTTGTTGTCCAGTTAAAGATTATTCAAGACCTCTGCTGTTTCAGTTTAAATCGATCAATGATTTATTCTGATTTTGTTTCAGTAGACACTTTCTCTGGTTCAATTAAATCGCTCCGAAGATTTATACTGATTCGTTACTCGGTTAAAGATTATTCAAGGCTTCTGTTGGTTCAGTTTAAATCAATCAATGATTTATCCTGATTCTGTTTCGGTAGACACTTTCTCTGGTTCAGTTAAATCGCTCCGTAGATTTATACTGATTCGTTACTCGGTTAAAGATTATTCAAGGCTTGTACTAGTTCAGTTTAAATCAATTAATGATTTATCCTGATTCTGTTTCGGTAGATACTTTCTCTGGTTTAGTTAAATCACTCCGAAGATTTATACTGATTCACTATCCAGTTAAAGATTATTCAAGACCTTTGTTGGTTCAGTTTAAATCAATAAATGATTTATCCTGATTCCGTTCTGGTAGACACTTTCTTGGGTTTAGTTAAATCGCTCTGAAGATTTATGCTGATTCGTTATCCAGTTAAAGGTTACAAAGGACATCTTTTGTTTTAGTATAAATTGACCAAATATTTATTCTGATACTTCTTCCCATCTCTATCAACGATCACCTCAGATGGCATCTCTAAGCCCATCTCTTATAACTCTTCATCACCTCTCCAAATGACATCTTTAAGCCCATTTTAGACACAATAAACTAACACATTACTTCATGTATTAGCGGGTGCGAATTTCTGGGAACTCTAGTGTTCAATCATCTTCCACCTTCAAGTCACGAATGACGGACTCGCCAATCTACCTCTTCAGGTTTAAGAAGATTTAACAGGGGAATCTGTTGTACCCTAAAATTTTCCCTCTCTTTTCTCAAGACATTTCTCACAAAGATCTTCAATGGCTCAAAACTGCACAAGTGTTGACTAGGGCAAACCATCTCCTCAACATTGATGCTTCAAATTAGGGTTTTGATTTTCACAAGGACAATTAGACTTATAAGGCCTCAAATGACTTTCATGGATCATTATAGACCTCTAAGAATACTCGTGTCATGTTTCAAGTCTTGAATCACAATTTTGCTCAGTCAATTGCACAGATGACTGAAAATCAGTTGTATTGGGTAAAAAGTTAATTGTGGTTAACCTACAGTCAAACTTCATGATTTTTGGCCAACATCAAAATTTTAAAGTCTTGTTCATCATTTGATCAAGTATTGATCACAATCCCTCAAGAAAAGCACTCAATTTACCAAAAGGGCAAAATGGTCAAAATTAGGGTTTTGACTGTAATTGACTGATCAATAACTTTTGACCTAATACATGATCTAATGGCTTGAAGCATATTCTCAAGGATTAAATTACAATATATTGACCTAATTTCATGGTTCATAACATTCCTCAAGATCAATGGTTTGATAGTTGAAATTTGATCAATTGATGAAAAGTCAACTGATACACAAAAAGTCAAACTTTAACTTTTTGGTCAAAATTCAATTTCAAATATCACAATTCATCAAGATATTAAAAAATATGAAGCTTGATCATCAAGAAATCATGAAAGTCAAAAGTCAATGTGAAAAGTCAAAGTTTTCAAGACTTGGAAATTTTTTCTAAGTGCTTTTATACATGATAATTTCATTACTTCATGTCAATCTTTCACCAAGATGCAAAATGATTCAAAGAAAACTTTCAACATGAAAGTTACAGATATAGATGAGATCTATAACTTTTCTTTGCTGATCAAGTCTTAGAAGTGCTTGGATTTTAAGTTATAAATTCCTAAAGTCATGACATTTTTCATAAAACACTTAGAAAAATTTTCAACAGGTTTTGGTCAATTTTTATCTCAACTTCTTAGCCAATTTTCATCAAGTTCCAATTTGATTTATCAAAAATAGTCAACATAAAAGTTGTAGAAAATGTTTCAAGCTTTCCAAAACATCCAAGAGCATGGATTTATCATACTTGAGATGGGAGATTCAAAGGCATGAAGTTGGACATCCACTCTTGAATTACAAATCATTTTTGGTGAAGAACACATAACCTAATCTACATGTTATGCTGCATAATCTTGTGTTGCAAGCCTTTTAAATTGCCAATATCACCATAATTTAACTCTTACACAAACTTTTGAGCTATGGACCATTTGATTTAAGCATTGTCCAAGTGATCTTTCCATTTTTGGCACAAAGTTAACATTTCCATTCTTGCAAAGTAACTTCAATCACAAAGTCAACTCTTCTTGAGCCTCTAACTTGTTAATTCTACACACACTCAACATACAAAATCAGATGAGCATGCTTAAAGTGTCCAATAACTCTATGCAACAAAGTACAAAGCATTGGAACTATGATCTTCAAGCTTGCTTCATTGACAATCCAACCTAGCCACAACATGTGATCTTGCAAAATCTGATCAACATTTATCCCAAACCTTTTACCTATAAATAGAGAGATCAATTGCAAGATATAGAGGTCATAAACAACAAATTAATAAGCATTGAAACTCCCTCAAACCCACTCAAACCAGAAATTATACAAAAAACTCCATTTTTACCACAGTCCTGACCTTGAACATCCATCTCTCATTTCCCTCGTGAATTTTCCATTTTTATCAATCACTAAGATTCTAATACATATGTAGAAGTTATTGCCATCCCTGTTTCACAGTTTTAACACATCCATCACCATTGTCCAAACCTCACTTTGCACCTCTACAACTTGACTTTTCTAGAAGAATACAACCACTCTTCATCTAAACTAAGAATTGCATTAGCTTCCTGGAGGTTCACTGAAGTTATTCTAATCATCACAACATCTTGAAAGGTGCTCAAACTTAAAACACGATCTCCACTTGCATGGTAAGTTTTCTGAACTTTCAACTCTTCATACAAGCATCATTTGATTCTGATTTGTGAAGATAAAATGTAGACATCATAGCCCTGAAGCTAACCATGTCTTTGGAGTTCATTTATATTGCTTGAGTAATAAGAATTTTGAGTTTGAAATTACTGAAAAAATTAGGTTAGATTTGGTACCAAACAAAATTCCCACTCGTCTTTGATTTATAGTTTATGGAATCTATATGGATGAATTTGTGTTGAAAAATAGATAAGTTTCATGTTTACATTTTTTTGATTTGGTTGAGAAATGAGGAAGAAGAAGTTGGCGCGAGGTTAGGGATGAAGTGCAAAATTGACTTATATATGAAACAGAAAAATGTTAGAAGTAAAAATGCAGCATGAGTCGATGCATATCTCATATGAGTCGACTCATGTTAGTCACAAAACATGGTATGAGTTTATACAATGCATTATATATCAATACATACTATTATCAAGACATGTTATAGAGAGACAAAATGTGCATGAGTCGATGCAAAACACGAATGTGTCAATGCAACCAGGAAATGAGTCGGTGCAAACCATTGTGTATCAATACATACTGAGTTGGTTTTGATTTCCAAAAACAAGAAGTGATATGTATCGATGCATAAGTGCATGTGCCGATGCATAAAGGTTTTTTAAAACATTTTTCCTTTCTTTTTACATTATTTTTATATTTTTATATATTTTTATTCATTATTCAATATGGTTGTAATAGTAATTATGTTTTAATTGCTTTCACTCCCCATTTGTGATTTGTATCCCTATCCCCAAAAAGATGTAATAGCATAGAACTTTAAATTTCTGCAATTTATTGCTTTCAATATTTTTGCAAGTAATTAGGGTTTGTATGGCAAGACTTAAAATCAACAAGTAGACAATCCAAATTCAAGACAAAAATTCATGAAATCAATACACTTTGCACACTTTCATCTATAGGGTTAACCCACACTTGCTGCCTTATAATAAAACAATCATGTCCCTCGAACATGGGATACTTTAGCAAATACCCTCAATTACAAGATTGTAGTCCCTCAATGACCCTTCGATGTTGCCTTCAGTAAACGAATCTTAGACCCCTCACAATAAATTGCTAAGGTATCCTACAATGTTGCCTTCTATGACTGTATGACGACCCACGTTTGTCCCTTCATATCCAATGATAAGGTTGCTTACTAACTAATGGTAAGATAACACTATCTAAAGAAAAGGAAAAGAACAAAGACTTTTTGAGTAGGTAGAACATTTGTAGTTGCTTGCTCACAAACATTTCAAAACATCTTTCAAACACACCAACACTTTCCATGAAATATTTTCAAAAGTCAACACTTTGTATACATTCTTATATAGACGAGAATCATTACAAAGTTTGCCTAAACAAAGACACTTTTAAAAAATACTTTCAAAAACAAATCACAAGTGCATGCATTTCAAAGTGAGCTAGCAACTAAGAGCCCGTAGATAACTACAGATGAAAAGGGTGCTAACACCTTCCTTTTTTCATAACCTACCCCCCGAACTCAAGAAAATATCTCAAAAGGTCTTTCATGTTCTTTTCACCCTTTCCTTTATTGGATAAAAGAAAAGTCGGTGGAGAATCTTGCTATCCACAACAATTGTGATAAAACACAAAATACCCAAGTCAGTTCTCCCACCGTATTACAGTCGGCCTTCGTGGTAGGCATTTATGAATGCCTTAATTTTTTCCTTTATGCTTATTTATTTATAAATGATTGCTTGTCATTGTGTTTGACTTGCTTAATGTATGAAAGTTAGTATTTCTAAGGTTGGAGATTAGTGCTTGACCTTGGTTGTGATTGACACATGTCGAATGTGTCAAGGAAATGGAGTGGGGATTGAACGAGCTCAAGATCGCGGTCTGGATCTTAAGTTCGTGGCGTGAACTTCCCATCACGAGCTGGGTGTTCTTCCTGTTGGATACTTCAACAGTAGAGCTCAGTTGAGGTGTCCCTATCGGGCTAAGGTTCTGCTTGACAAATGAACAACAACCTGCCAACGTTAATATTTGGAGTCCATGTTTGTACCTTAACATGCCTACATGGTCGAGCTCATCCCGTCATCGATTAGAGAGGACTTTTTTATTGCCAATGCCCATAGTAGGATAAGGACTTAGCTGTAATATTGTTTCAGTTTTATGGCGTTCCATGGTCGAGGTAGTGGTTCTCCATTTAGGTGCTCGAGGTAGTACGCCATAGTACTGGTAGCTCCGCGGATGCGGTATGGTGCTTCCCAGTTCATGGCCAGCTTCCCTTCGCAAGAATCTTTCTGATTTCTCTGCAGGACTAGGCTGTCGAGATGGAATCAACGCTTTTTGTCTTTGTTGTCATGGAAAAGCGTTATTTGTTGTTTCAGTGTGGCCTCGCGAAGAGTTGATCCTGAACGAATTTCCTCGACTAGGTCGAGCTTTTCTCTTAGGGTCTTTTTGTTTAGTTCCTCGTCCACCTTCGTTTAGTTCCTCGTTCAAAGGGGCTTCAGTTCTTCTGGACGGTCCCTTGTACGAAAGGTCTGAGAATGTCCATTCCCCACCAGACGAATGGCCATGGGGAGGATATTGTAGTTAGCTCGTGCGAAGGCGCGAGGTGCATGTATGCGAGTCTATGGAACTTGTCGCATTTCTTGACATGCTCCTTGGCGTCTTATTGCATGGTCGGCCAGTAGTAACTTGCTCACAGCGTCTGGGTGTTGATTCCCTCGTGCATTTCTCGTAGTATCTCGGGGATTATGGATTCTTTGACACATTTCAAGAGTGGGATAGAGAATCCACGACGGTAAAGTTTGTGTTCGAGTACCACGTATGAACATGCACATCATTTGGTCGAGGCTACCTCTCTTTGGTCCAGGGGAAGTTCCCCCTTTGTCAGAAAGTTGAACACTGGAGTCATCCAACATGTGTTGTCCCCAATGGCATTTACCTTGGGTGGCATAGTGGACTTTTCAATGCTCGGGCGACAAAGGGATTTTTGGATGACAGATTTGTTCCCGCCTTTCTTCTTTTTGCTCGCGAGCTTTGAGAGTATGTCGGCCCACGTGCTCTGCTCCGTGGCACGTGTGTGATCTCCTCCCGATCAAACTTATTCACATGTTCTTTGACCAGGTTTAAATATTCGATAATGCTCTTGTTCTTAGCCTGGTATCCCCTTGAACTTGAGATGCAACAAGTTAGGAGTCAGTGAAATTTTTTATCTCCCGGGCACCCATATCCTCGGCCAGTCTTAATCATGTGAGCAATGCCTCATACTCAGCTTGATTGTTCGACGTTGGAAACAAAAGAGCGAGAGAGTGTTCGATCACGATGCCTTCCTCGTTCTCGAGGAGGATTCCAGCTCCACTCCCTGTCGAGCTAGAAGCTCCATCCACAAACATGGTCCACTTGTACTTCTTCTCTATGGGGGGATCATGGGCGGTCATCTCTGTGATGAAGTCGGCCAGTGCTTGGGCCTTGAGGGCCTTTTTGCTCTTGTACTGTATGTCGAACTCCGAGAGATCCAATGACCATTTTAGCATTTGACCTTCCATGTCTAGTCAACATAGGAGTTGTCTCACGGGTTGGTCTTTCTGTACGATGATCGTGTGCGCCAAAAAGTAATGTCTAAGCCTCCTCGCTGTATTGACGAGGGCCAAGGCCACCTGCTCAATCTGTTGATACCTGACCTTAGGCCCCTAAAGTGCTTTACTCGTGAAATACACTGGCTTTTGCCTGCCTGGAGTCTCACGAACGAGGACCGTACTTACGGCCTCGACAGAGACGACCAGGTAAAGGAACAAGGTTTCCCTGTCCTCAGTTCACAACATCACGGGCGGTCGCGAAAGGCTTTGCTTGAGATGGAGGAAGGCTTGCTCGCGCTCCTCGATCCACTTGAAAAATGGAAGAGTGTGTTATGCGGACTTCGCCACAAATCGGGAGAGGAAGGTGAGCATGTCGTTTAGGACTTGTATGGATTTCTTCGAGCTAGGTGTGGGGAGCTCGGAGAATGCCTGGAATTTGTCAAGGTTGGCTTTAATTCCCTATTCTGTCAGATAGAAATCGAGGAATTTGCCCGCCTTAACCCTAAAAGTGCATTTCTTAGGGTTCAACCTCATTCTGCATTATCTCGCCTGGGCAAAGACCTTTTTGAGATGGGAAACATGGTCGGTATCTGCTCGAGATTTTACGATCATGTCGTCCATGTACACCTCGAGCATATCCCCGATCTCGTTGCAAAAGACTTTATTCATCATCCGCTGGTATGTTTCCCCTGCGTTTTTCAGGCCGAAGTGCATTATGTTGTAGTAGTGATTGCCTGAGCTGGTCATTAAAGCAGTGCAATACTTGTTGCTCATCGCCATAGGGATTTGGTTGTAGCCCGAGTAGGTGTCCATAAACGATAAAATTTTATAGTCGGCCGAATTGTCGACCAACATGTCATATTAGGCAAAGAAAAAGCGTCTTTGGGACATGCCCGGTTAAGATCAATATAGTCAACACACATTATCCATTTTCCATTATTTTTCTTAACAAGTACAACATTTGAGAGCCAGGTTGAATACCGGGCCTCGAAAATAAAATTAGCCTATAAGAGGTCTTTTACAACATTTTCAGCGGCCTTCGCTTTCTCGAGAGACTGCCTACGTCTATGTTGTACTATTGCCCTAGCAGTTAGATCAATGACCAAGTGGTGACAGGCGACCTTGGGGTCGAGTCCGTGCATCTCTGTGGCGCTCCATGTAAACAAGTATGCGGTCTCCCTCAAGAAAGCTTTGATCTACTTCCTCACCAGGTTGGGGAGTCTGGTTCCGATCTTCACGCCTTTGTGAGGGTCTTCACCGAGGGGGACGAACTCGAAGTCTCTGTCCGTGATTGGTCAGAGGAGTCCCTGTTCGCCGTTGGGTGCTTCATCCTTATCGAAGCGGTGTCAAGCGAGATGGAGTTGACCTTGGGTGGAGCTCTTTGTTTTTATGTCTTGACGGGTTGTGGCTCAGGTCGAGCAGTAGCAGCTCTCTTAGCGGGTCGTGTGAAACAACTGGCTGAAAATTATCAAACAATAAAGTCGCCATCGAACGTCTTTTATCCCACATGAAGGGAAAGGTAAACATCGAGAAAACTTGAGAAGGGAGAAGTCACGGTCTTGCAACCGAGAGATAAGGGTAAAGGAGTCTGTTACGCAAGGGGAAGGTATTAGCACCCCACACGCCCGTAGTACTCTACGGTATCCACTTTTGTTATCTATCTTATGGGTGTGTAAGAATCTATATCTAAGTTGTACAAGGAATGCATGCAAAATAAAGGGAAAAGAATGTAGGGAAAATAAAATTGTGCTCGCTTGGGCCCTACCCCAATGCCTACATATCCGTTTTGAGGAATCAGAGCTACCGTAGTTCGACTCATATGTTTTTGTTGGTTTGTATTTTTTAATGAACAATATTAATTTCGCCTTCTGCCGTAACTCGACCTTTGGAGACTTACGCGTCAGCACAAAAATGAATTAACATGCTCTTTCTGAAAAAAGTTTTGGAGAAAATGTGCTTGGGCGCACAAAAAGGTTTGAACTGGTTTGTGTTTTTTCTTTCTTTTTAATAGACAATATTAATTTCGCCTTCTTCCGCAACTCGACCTTTGGAGACTTACGCATCAGCACAGAAGTGAATTAACATGTTCTTTTGAAAAGAGTTTGAAAGAAACGCCCATAGGCAAAAAGAGTTTATATTTGTTGATGTTTTTGCTTGTAGATAACAACTAGTTGGCCTCAAGAGAGAGATTTTAGTCATTTCTCTACTTGTTTATGAAATAAGTCTTTGAGACTTGAACCATGCCAAGGCTTAGAATGAAAAAACAATAAGATCGAGAAGAGACCCGCTTATCATCTCCCATGTTCAACAAAGGCACGACTCTCGTCAGTAAATTTTTTTTAAAGTATTTTTTTGAAGTTTGCAAGGAAAAGAAGTTTTTAACTTTAGTGCAAATGCAAAAGGAAAAGAAAAGTCAAAGGGGAGACTAGCCTATTTCTACACCTAATTTTATCATGCATTGTTGGACCTAAAATAGGAATTTAGAGAGAATTCTACCTAGTGTTTTCATGCTTGGATTTAGGAGCCTCGTATTTAATTTTTGTTCAATTAAATCGAAGATCAAATTTGAACCAACATATTCTAAGGGACCCTAAAAGACTATACAAACAAGCAAAATTGGTAGCAAGTCCTAAAATATAGCACACGATCCATGCTCGAAAATTACAAGCAAAACACATGATATAAAACGAATAAAACTAATGATAAATTGACTAAAAAGTTAGTAAAAGGGGAAATAAATCTCTTGATTAATTCCTAAAAGACATCACCTAACTCTAAGATTTTTCCTTTTTTACACTTTTATTCACAAGAATTATGCCATAATATAAAAGGGATGCAAGAGGTTCTATATAAAAACAAACTAAAAAAAAGGGTGTACTGTATAAGTAGGGGGTGCAGGCTCAAAGCAGAGGCCCATAGTGGCCGTTTTTTTGTTGTAAACATCAGGCTCTAAAAATTCACGTTGGGCCTTAGAATGGGTACAATTCGGCCCAGCTTAACAAGACCAGTCCAGTTTTTTGTTAATTCTTTTGACTTTAAAAAACGAACCATGGGCTTAGGATCCAATAACACCAATCCGTTTTTAGTTACTTCAGTTCTTTTTATTGTTAATTACTAGACAAAGTAAATAAAAATAAAAATAAAAATAAAGAGGAATCTAGGGTTAAAAGTTGCGATATTCCTCCTTCTTCCTACAAACTCTCGCCTCTCTTATTCCCAACTCTACATCGGCCGGAAATTGCTCCACCACGCCAAAGGCGGTGGAGTTTCAACGATCACAAAATTTCTTACATCTCCCTCTTCTCTGATTCTCGCCATCGTCACAACTACGATTATCACACTATGAACCTCCCTTCTCCGCCTATCTCACTCAATGCCATGGTTCTGAACTCCCTGTTCGCCTTCATCAACCCCTATTCAGTTCTTCTACCTCTAACGATTTAACCTAAGCCCTAAGTTGCCTCACATCAATATTAAATGGCGAATACGGAGCGTACGACCATGGATCAAAGGGGTTGTGGTTCACTGAGCTTCATGCTCCATATTGGTAACAAAAGTCTAGCATATATGTGAAGAACCAAGGGAGTACAAGAGTTACCTGTTGAAGATCTCGAAGGTGAAAGAGAGAATTAGAGAGAAGGTTCCAGGTGAGAAATTACTTCAGTTCCTCCTTCTATTTTCTTTTCCGCGATTCCAATTCTGTGAATTATTGTTGAAGATTGATGATGCTGAAATGTTCTTGTGTTGATTCATAAAGAGGTTGACAGTTACAAATTATTGAAGCTTTGAGAGCTGATGAATGAAGCACGGTTATGCAGTGAGAGTGAAGTTCCAATGTGGCTGCGGTGATAACGGTTATGATTGGAGAATCATTGAAGAGGCTGAAGTTGCAGGTTTATGATGGCATAGGCAAGGTACAACATGAAGAAGAGAAGATGATGATGTTGAAGATTCAGTTATGGTCTGGAGCAGAGAGGAGAGGAAGATTTTTGTGATTTTGTTATCAATCTTTTCTGGATGAATGAAGGTTTATATATGCGGTTTCGTATGGAGAAAGTAAGTTACAGGTAAAGTTAATCATGGCCCTTGATTCTTGAATTTCAGTTAGAGATGAATGGTGATGATTTTTGTTAGTTATAGTTAGTTATGAGCTAGCAATTTTTTTGGTTTAGAAGTTAGTTGGAGGGATATTTCAGTTATGACAGTTGGTGAGGGTTTGTTGAATTCGGTTAGAAAACAGTTAGTAGGTTAGAGGAAGTTTGTTAAGTTCTGTTGGAAAGTTAGTTCTTCTGTTTAGAAAAAATGGTTACGGGATTGAGTTCTGTTAGGATGTTCTGTTAATTTTCTATTAGGGAGTGTGGTTAAATTCAGTTGGAATTTGTTAGAGTTGTTAGAAAATAGCAAAAATCTGCTAGCTTTAGTCTTGGGAAATTTAGAAGTTGGAAACTGTAAAAAAAAACAGTTAGGAGATAGTGGGAAAACTTGTTAGATGGTTGGGTAGAGGTTAGTTGCAAGCTGTTAGCAATTTTAATTAAGTTTGTTAAATTAGAAATTCCGTTTGAGTTTGTTAAATGTTGGTTATTTGAACTTGAAAGTTAGTTATTGCTTATCAAATTTTGTTATGAGTTGTCCTGTCAGTTGTTGGGTTCTGTTTAGAAGTTGATTGTTATACAGAGCCGTCAATTCTGGTTTTCTGATGCAGGGCTGCGATTACGCATTAAACTGAACAGGGTATCAAGTTATTTGGTGAACTACTTTGGTATAAACTAATTTTTGAACTGGTTTTCTCTTGCGGGAATTTGATAACTATATGGATCGCATACTCCAGTTGTTTCGTTCAATTTAGCAAGTGGAAAATAAGAACCAAGTGGACATGTTATCATGCAAGTTAATCCCTGAGGACAAAAAAATCCTTCACAACATGGTTGACAGTCATTGGTTCTAGAAGGAACATCTTTTGTATCTTTTTTTAGATCAATTCTTTGATCAACACTACAACTCCAACCCGGCTCACAACCAGAAACCCATGAAGTCAAGTTGTAATTTTTGTTCGGTTTCATGTAACTCGCAGATGTGCCTCCTTCTAGGAAAAAAACTCTGAAAGTAGTTCCTTATTTCAGCAGTGGTACAAACTCTATCAGTAAAATCACCTTTTTTCTTAACACGAGCCTCTACAAAATCCAATTCCCCCTTAAAATTAAAGGCTTCCTCCCAATCTTTATTCACATCTTGTATACAGAAACCTAAGTCTTGTTTGATATCTTTTGTTAAAGTGGTAGGGAGACCTTCAAGCTGTTTGTAGATTTCGATCTAGACATAGAACATGTGGTAGTAGTAGCAAATTTGTGATGGTAAAAGCAGACAAGAATAAAATGTGATTCATTTCCATTACAACATTTCTTGAAGATGTTGCTTGATCATGAAACAATGTATAATGTGCTATGAATTGTTAACATGGTGATGAAGAGATTAGATACAAGGAACTGTAGGAATGCAGAAATTGGAGTGATGGATTTTGATTTTGTAACTCCAAGCAATCCATATTTGCAGATTATGAACTCATGGCACTAAGTAGTCACTGTGATGGGTAATTCACAATAGCGAATTCGACTCAAATTCGAATCTTAAATCCAAAATTCAATCTCGAATCCAAATCAATTTGTATGAGAAGTGATTTGAATAGTTAATAAGATCTCGATCCTAAAGAATTCATGACCTCACCTTTTATATTACGACTCATATTCCACGATTCAATCCATAAATCTCTTATCTTGACAAAGTCCTTCCCTAATTGGCGACCTTAAATCATCAAAGATGGACATAAATGATAATGAAAGACTATGAGCAAGATTAACATGAAACTTTATTTCCCCTGATCTTCAATTACTGAACATTTATCAACGAATAGAAACCCAGATTTTTAATGAAATTTTCCTTTTCTGAACCAATATTTCTTTTCCTTTTTCCATACCATTCTTCAAATGCAACTTGAATGCCTAACACATATTAGATGAAAGTTCAAGGGAGAACTTGGTCCAAAAGTTAATTTTTCAAAGCTTATTTTGACCGAAGTCAACAAATCTTATCCACGTATCTTGAACTCGGCCCATGATTATGCATCACAAGGTCTCATGAGAGCTTGTAAGCCCATCAATTAAGTATGCCACGTTGAACAAAACCTTGCCTTGAATGCCTTGAACCTTGAATTACTTTGCATGAATTCATCCATGAGAAGCCTACTTCAATCCAAATCTACTCGCATTGCAGATAACAAATGACAATGATAAAGACAATAATTGCCTTGGTTAAGAAGAAGTCCACAAATTCATATCTTAGGTCATGAACCACGCTTCACAATTCGATCCCCAGCCCTTAGCGATCAGTTATTTCAACTCAAAATTAGTGTCATGAGGAACATCTTACAGATGGATGATAAAGTCTGAATCACAGAAGAATTCCCTTGACGTGAAACCCTAGTCGCGCAAATGAAAACCCCAACACTTGCCAAGACTGGATAAAACAATTATATCTTGAAGAGAAAGAAATCCTATTAACCATACCTCACAATCTTGATTCCTCGGTTTAGACGCATAAAGAAATATCCAGATGAAACATCTTTGAACCACGATTCGAGAAAACCTAAATTGATTAACTGAAGAGTAGATGAATGCCATGTCATAGTCATTAATCCTAATCAAATGATAAGCATACTTATATGAATAGACGCCATGATTCGAAGCCCACATACGCTAGGTCACGCCCTGGAGTTCTTGACCAGAATAACCTACAACCAGTTGTTCATCAGAAGATATTAGCCTTGTAACTTGGTGGAGAAGAAGTCCAAAAATGAGCATGCTCAAAAACCGTAGTTCCAGTCTTATACACCAGGAAGACCCTGGATAATCAAACTTACTCAACACATACACCTCAAATCAGTTGTGAACCCTGGCTCCCTAACTGCTGATCTTTTGAACCTCAGGAGATCTATTTTATGAAAATGTGTGCTATGCACATGACCCATTGGAATGATGCAAATGAATGCAAAGTCTAAGCTAGAATAAAAGTGATTTAGGAGGGCAAATTTTGGGGTGCAACATTGTGCCCTGGTGTCGACTGTGCTTTGTCCCTTTGAAGCTGCGTTGAAATATCTTTGGGCAGTTGAGATGTTGTCGTGGATGGTGGCGATGCATCCCTTCTCCGTGTAGAACTTCATCTTTAGATGGACGGTGGAGGGGATATTGGTCAATTCGACCAACATTGGTCTCCCTAGGATGCAATTGTAGAGAGACGGGAAGTCGATGACCATAAATCGCACCTTAGCCTGCTTGGCGGCGGTTTCTTCCCCGAAGGTGACGAAGAGCTCCACGTGCCCCCATGGTTTGGAGGTCGAGCCATTGAAGCCTTGTAGGTCGGACCCCACATATGGTGAAAGGTGGGTGTCGTCGAGCTGCAAGGTTCAGAACAAATGGTTGTACATAACATCGATGGAACTCCCTTCATCGACCAAGACGCGGTGAACGTCAAAATTAGCCATTCTTGCCCTTACCAAAAGAGGGATGCTCGAGTTAGGGCCCCCTCCGGGTAACTCTTCGAGGTGGAATGTGATCAGCTCTGATCTTCCCTTGACCTTATCGAATATTACCGCTTGAGTCGGGGCCGTGTCGACCAACTCGTCGAGCTTCCTCTTTATGGAGTTTATGGAGATGTTGTTGAACCCCCCTCCAGTTATAACCATGGTGGAGGGGAATTTTTCCCACCTACTGTGCATGGACAGAGGTTCTTCTTCGTGTATGTCGGGGACGTAGAAGTCATCCGGCCTTGTAACAGAGAAGGCTATTTGGATGGGGGCTTCATCCGATGGACGAGTGTTTTCCTCGACCTCTCTTGTTTCGCGGGCGTCCCAGCGAAGGGCATCATTGTGGCGATATTGCCCGAGCCTGCCACCCTTGATGAGGGTTTCAATGGCGTCTTTGAGATGGACGCAGTCTTCAATCAGATGCCTGTGGCTCTAGTGGTACTGATGATATTTGCTCCTGTCAGCCTCGGGCTTGGCAGGGGCAGAGCGAGGACGTTTGACGCCGCCGTCCTTGAATTCGGTATTAGCACACTCCACCAAGATACTGCTCGTAGGAAGCTGTCAACAGAGTGTATTTGGTGAATCGCCCTGCAGGCCCATTATGCTTGCGGGGATCCCGTGGTTTGTTATCCCTCCTCTTCTCGCCCGTTTGTTGAGGAGGGATTTCATCCTGGTTTTGCAGAGTACTGGTCGATTCGCTATTCCTTGGGTCGCGGGCTCTGTTGGCCGCTTCCCTCTCCTCGTAGTCCATATAGGCCATAGCTTTCTCGAGGAGAGCATCGAAAGTCAGGGGCGATTCGATGCCAACGACCTTCCTGAACTCTATGCTCGGGAAGAGTCCTCTTTCGAGAAAATATCTCTTCATGTGATC
The DNA here is from genome assembly GCA_948472305.1 of Vicia faba. NCBI lineage: Eukaryota > Viridiplantae > Streptophyta > Magnoliopsida > Fabales > Fabaceae > Vicia > Vicia faba. Next base: position 937,366,559 of record OX451736.1, read on the forward strand.
GGTGCACGAGACCTGAATGACCTCGCAGTTGAACCGATAATAAACTCCCCGAGGGTTTCGTCGCTTCTTTGGACGATAGCCTCAAGGGCGGCCTCGGTCTTCGGGTGTCGACAAGACACTGTAAAGGAGCTGATGAACTGGTTCTTCAGGTTCTTCCAGGAGGTGATCGACCCTGGGGGGATGTTTTTATACCAGTCATCGCATGTTTCCTCAAGGTCGTAGGGAACAACCGACACTTGATTGGCCCCATGATGTTATGATAATGGAGCATTGCTTCGAACCCATCGACGTGGTTGACTGGGTCAGCAATGCCATCATACTCCTTCAGTTGGGGAGGCTTTTCCATGCCCCTGGGAATGGACGCCTCCATGATTGCCTGCGACAAGGGACCGCTGGGGTCATCTTCGTCGCTCCTGTAGGGGGAATGGGAAGGGGGTCGGTTGTAGTGGCGGTCATAACGATGTCCTTGGTCTCGGCGAAGATCCCTTGGACGAGGATATGTTTCTATGTTGCCCCTGTTTCTGTTTTCAAAGGATCATTGTTCCCTACGCGGGGGGGGGGGGGGGTCGCGTCTCCCGGTAGCCTCAGACATGGTTCTCTCCAGCGTGGGGCGTCGGCCAGTCCGTCGGGGAGAGAGGCTTCGTGACCTGTCCCGTCTGTGTCTCCGCGAGAGAGATTGAAGACGGTATTCATCCTAACGAGGAGGTGGAGTGTCAGGTCTTCTATATCTTCTAGGGGCTCGACGAGAGTCTTCGAGCGCCCTTAATCGCCTGCCTTGCGAGAAGATCATGTAGTCGTCTAGTTTATGGCCGCGAACAGGGCCCTCGTCTTGGCATCAGCGCCTGGAGGGACGAGGACTTCCTAGAAAGCGTTCGGTTCGTAGTTCTGGGGCGGATGAGCGCCCTCGTTTGGTCGAGAGCGTGATGAGGAAGAGGCAGTCATGCCGTCTCGATAATTCTGCATGAGACCGGCCATGTCACCGTCATTTTCATTGTTGTTGTTGTTGTTGCCCACGTTGTCGACGATGTTGTTGTTGGGGTCGGCGAGATGGACGTCCAAGATGTTGTTGGAAGTTGTGTCATCCATGACAATCAAGAATTTGGAGTTGCTTTTGTCTTAGATAAATGAAAGACGGGGAAACTAGTTTCCCATAGACGATGCCACTGATCGTACCTGAGCATAATGGATCGTCAGGGCCTTCGTCGAGCTGAGGTTGAAAGCGAGATGGGGGGGTACCTGCAAGACACTTTGATGCCAAAGTAAGTTTCAGGAAGAGTGAAGCAAGTGTGAGTATGAGCGAGAGAATGAATACCTGACCCTCTCAAATGAGAGAGTATTTATAGCCCTTAGCTCTGGGCCAAGGTCCCCATTGTTGAGCCACGATGAGGCTCAATAATAAGTCTGTCAGGGCTTACGTGTGTATGAAGTCCAGCACGTGGACTCCCCCTGGTCAACTGCCGCGGAAGAATATATGTTGGATCCGTGATTTCCGGAGGGCAGTTATGATGACAATCTTAAGAACACGTGGGCCACGTTCCTCAACGGATGTGCGGGGAGTTGCCCAACGATCTCCAACTTGAACTGTTTGCCTTTGGATCTTGTACAAAGGTGTTGGATTGGACCTCCCTTACAATAAGATAAGTGTGAGTCCAATCCAAATTAATTTTTAAATAAATCTGTTGAGACGTGTATCATTAATGATAAATATATATTTTGTTTTTTAAAATATTTTTTAAGAACCCTTTTATTGTGTGCATGATGTATCTATGTATATTAAAATGTTTTTTTTTGTCAAACTTTTTGTTTTATTGTTTTCAAAAATTCTATTTTGTTTTTTTATGGTATTTGATTTGATTTAGTTAATTTTTTATTATAAAATAATTGTTAGATATTTATGAATGTTTGATTTTTATTTTAATTATATATAAAATATTATATATAAATAATTGTGATGCATCCACTTTGAAAAACTTTTTATATATAAATCATATCCAATAAATCTCTTAAAAAGTTTCAATATTCTGTAATATAAAAAAAAATATTTTATTATAAAAAGTAATAAAAAAGATATTTTAAAAGAAAAAAAAGTAATTCCTCTCGTGCATCGCTCTAGAAATGCCCATCAAGGGAATCACGAAAACCAGGATTTTACAACACTTCACCGTAGAACCAACGATTCAAATAATAATATAAACAGGGCACGGTAACAACTTGCTCAGATCAACGATAACTCTCTCTGTCCCTTCTGATCACGCCTTCGTTCAGGTTTCAGCTGAATCAAATTCTCTCAGGAAAATAACCTCAAAGCTACGAAAATTCGGAGGGTTTTGATTTTCCTGCGGATAACGTCTTCCGGTATACTATCCGTGCCCTAATTGATCAACGAGCGGCGAATTGACAAACTCCGATCGAAATTCCCTAGGGTTCGTTGCCGCCGGCGAGGGAGAGAAACCTAATTTGTCAACTTCTTGTGATTTTAGCGTTTTCCGAAAGCAAGAGGAAGTTGCAGGGTGGAATAGCGTTAGTGAAGTTTGAATTTCAGGGTTTTTGAGGTCTCTGTCATTGATCGAACAGAAGCATCGCTATAGAAGGTATAAGGCGTTTGGAGAAGAGAGTTGTCGGAATTGGCTTAATGAGTTATCTATTTCGGCATTGAATTGTTCTATAGGGTTGTTCAACAACAACAACATGGGATATGATTCTGATAGCCCCTCGCGAGATGAAGGTATTTGTGTTTACTGAAAAGTGAAAACTTTAGAATACTGGTATAGAGGTGAAAGGAACTAGGAGAAAGTGGAAGTGTATCATGTAGTATCAGATGTATGATGTATCATTTAATTAAGAGTGGTTTTTTAGCTTCAATACTTTTTCTTCGACCATACTTAGAAGTTAGAAATCTAAGGAAACCCTATTTTAAGTTAACTAGTGACAAGCATAATTATGCGAGCAATGGAGCATCTATTCTTAAAATTTGTGAATTTATCTATGGACCAGAATGTACTTACTTGTCTTTCCTTTGCTTGTAGTTTCTGTTTATCAAATTCAGGATCTCTAGTTGTAATGGATTTTTAATAACGGGTTTAGTCTCTAAAGCAGAGTTATCAATCTCAGATAGTGGAGCGGAGCGGGGCCAACCCCAAAAATCGGATAGCGGGATAACTTATATTTGACTATTTTTTGGACTAATTATATAAATAATTACTTGAAAACTGAAGCGAATCCTCTTTTGTGTTTTGAGTTAGGGCAAATTGGTAAAATTTCTTAAAACTCCTCCAACGTTTACTTTTTTTAGGGGTAAATCTGGGTTTTTGCTATCAAAACTGATGAAATCCGTTTGGGCCGGGAAGCCCTCTGCTCTTGTGACAACCTCAAACTGAGACGCGAACTGCTCCTCCATAGCGGAGGGTCGCTGCTCCGAGACGCTATCCCGGGATAGCGCCGATATCGGCCGCTATTGATAACTCTGCTTTAAAGCACGACTGACTTGATGACATCGTTGTTTATGACCATGTGCTGAAATATATAAATTGTTTGTATGGGAATTTAAGCGGTGTTCATTTGTTTAGCTTAGTTTTTGTTTGACATAGTTCATTAACTCAGTATGTTTGATAAATTCGAATTAATAGATGACGAAGAAGAATACGAGGAGTCTGGCAAGGGTAATGGGTTATTTGGGTTCATGTTTGGAAATGTTGATAACTCTGGTGATCTCGATGCTGATTATCTTGATGAGGTAATTTAATGCGGCCTTTGATGTCCAATGTGAACTTGATTGTTGAAATGTTTGGAGAACCAAGATTGATACTTGCTAGTTTTTTGTTAGTTATTTTCCATGATTCCCAAAGTACCTCCTAAGTAGTTTTCTGCAATTTCTTAAGCTATTGTAGTATCATCATGATTGGTAAGTGGAGGTTTCTTAAGTTACCAAACTTTTATATTAGAAGAGTTAAAACCATTTGTACGGTTTTGAGACAATTTTTGAAAGATCATGTTTTTATAGGAGACCCACACTGTAACTTGAAAAAAAAACTAGTAGACAGTTTGGCATATTGCTGCATTATGGTTGTCTAAACAAAAAAAGCTATTATGTGATTCAGTTTTGGCGGATTTGATTTAGTGTGCAATGCATAGATTATTATTTGTTAAACTGGTTAAGGTCAAGTGGATTCGTTACAAATAAATTGGTCTTTACTAAACGGGTTTAAGATTTTAAGCACCAGAATTTACAGCCGATTGTAGAGTGCAATAAAAGGTTGCCTTACATTTTTGTACTATAAGATTAATTAATGTTTATACTTATACTTTTTACTGTGGTTAATGATGTTAGAGTTGGACATTCCAGATTATCAATTATCCATAGTAGGATCTGTTGGAGGTTCTAGGATAATTGTTTCTTTTAGGATTTGTTATCTTACTTTGAAAAATAGAACTATGATTATTGTAAGATGCACATTTCGTTGTCCTGGATTGTTTATGCTTCTTGATTTGTTTGTGTTTTGGTCAAAAACAGTAAACTTGGTGCTAATAAGCATATTTCCTTTTAGGATGCAAAGGAGCATCTCTCTGCATTGGCTGACAAGCTGGGACCATCACTGACAGATATAGATGTAAGGACATTGAAATATCTTCATTGTTTTTACAGAGTATCAAATATCATTATCAGGCTGTAGTGTTGAATTTAGAAATACAAATTCTATCTGTTGATTTTGTTAACAATTGTTTAATTATAAAAAATTTCTCGTATTATCATTGTTTTGCCATCTTCTATTTTGATGATGATATGAATATGCCCTCTTTGCAGTTGTCAGGAAAGTCACCACATACACCACATGGCATTGTTGAACAAGGTGAAGTTGTCTGCCAGGAAAAAACTATATCATGCAGTTTTTGATATTCTGTTGGTATCTTTTTTTTCCCTCATCATCTGAGAGCACTACCCCTATGTTTTATTTCTACTGGAATTCTTTCCTACACGAAGTATGCTTGGTGGAAAATATCACGTGAAGTAGCTATTTTCCTTTCGTCTTCCATGATTTTTCCTTCGTGTATTATCCCATATTCCCATGGTATTGGGTGATATAGGAATGCTAGCAACAGGCTCTTCATCCCACTACTATGCTTTGTCCTTTTTAAAACCATTCAGCACACTCATCACACTACCTATGATTTGTTCACTTCTTAAAAAGAATGTTGACTTTTATAAATATGATTCAATCATAAAGATTGTGTTCAAAAGAATTTGTTGCTAACATTCTTCTTGGGGGATAGGAGTGAGTCGACTACTCCTGGTGGACACTTTATTTTGGATATAGAAAAGTATCGTTTTTGTATAACTAGGTAGTCATGCCTGATGTTAGGGGTTAGCAAGGGCTAGTCAATTGAACTAGACTAATAAAGCTAGCTGGTGTGTAGTTTTAGTGATGGCTTGTAGCTGTTGTTCACAACATGAACAGGTAATAGCCATCTAGTGGTGGCCATATAGTGTTCCATGGCTTGGCTTCTGAAATATAGTGTCAGTGTATGTGCGCCTGCTTTCTGTGTGTATGATGCACACATAACGGATTTTTATTTCTCTGCTGGAGTGCATTTTAGTTGATACAAGCTGTCTTTTGAAAGACTTCATTGGACCCCTTTTTTGTGATTCAATCAATTTTCTGTGTTCTTCTCTCGGTCTCCCGTGGCGTAGGGCGGGATGTGCATCTTGTTTTCCTTTTCCTTTTTTTTTTTTTTTTTTAAATTTACCTTTGCAATTTTTGCTTCAAATTGATGTTAGGGTTGGGTTAGGTCTGTGTGTCTAGCTTCGGCTGAGTCACTATTCAGAAAGGCACAATGAAGTTGCTTCATGGTTTAGTCTGTTTGTTTAGTTAGCTTAAGTTATTAATTTAAATCATGAATTGCGTAATGTTTATGCTTCTCATATGACTCATGAATTTTTATCCGCCCGCCCACACATATAATATACGACTTTGGTGAATATTATATGATCTGACGATCCATGTTACGATTCCATGATGTACAATTTTGTCCCCTTTCTTGGTCCTAAGTAAAATTTTGATTTTGACTACTCCCTCCAATCTTTAATACTAGCAACACAGAAATTTTCTTTGATGATCTAAAAAGACATCCACACACATACCAAAAATGCCTCTAAAAACCGGAAATGCATTTCCGGGACGCACCCACACACATACAATTTTTTCGTTTTTGAGATACGCCCTATTTTACGACATAATTTATTCCGGAAATGCATTTCCGGAAATGTATTTCCGGTTCCTAGTTTTACATGTTCACACCTACACTGTGTTGTATTGCTAACCATACTGATATCTCAAGGGGTGTAAAGTAGTTTTTTTGCTTATATGACACCGGAGGGAGTACCCACATATAATAGAATATAGCAGAAAACAATAGTAGAAACTATTGATTACATAGTGGTATAAAACTCAACTAAATTGGAAAGTTCTGTGAATCTTTGAAAAGATAAAAGCTTTATTTATTGTAAACAACTTGCACCCGTGCTACATAGACCTTATGCTTCATGTTTGGTATGTGCTTTCATGTGAAATTTTCTGGTAATTTACTAACTTTAATTATTTTAATCTTAGACTGTGGTGAAAAGGCTGACAATGCTGTTGATTACGAAGATATTGATGAAGAATATGATGGTCCAGAGACTGAAACGGCAAATGAAGAGGACTATTTATTGCCAAAAAAGGAATTTTTCGCTGCCGAAGCCTCTCTTGAAGCTTTGGAACGCAAAACTTCCGTCTTCGATGATGAAAATTATGATGAAGAATCTGACAAGGAACAAGACTTAGAGAGTAATGATGCTAAAGTTGATAACATCTCTTTAGCTGGTAATATATTTTTTATTTTACTTTCAAAACTTTAGCTGGTAATATGTTTTTTATTTTACTTTCAAAACTTTAGCTGTTGTACTTTGTGAACTTTTAAATTAAGGTATAGATTTACATGTGTTCTAGTCAGTATGAAAATGGATGCAAGTTGGTTCTTGTTATGTGGTTCTAGTAATTTTTTTGTAGCCTTGCTCAGATATAATCTGTAAACATTTCTTGCCGATATTGCATAACATTTTGAATCTTCATTTTCTTGCATCTCCTATTCACAACTTATAGAAAGTTTTCTCTTTCCTCTTCTAAGGGTAGGTTTGGTGGTATACATTACTACTTTTTTATGGAATAGATTTTTGATAGTTTGTCTGTTTGCATTTTCTCATTGGTGGCGTGATTGTTTAACCACACTGGTATGCTTTGTAGCTTTTGTAAGATTTATTTTCATATTTCAACCTATAAGAAGATATATTTGTACTGTTCGATACATTGTTTAGTAATGGAATGTGTGCGACTGTCACCTGATACTGGTATTGTTGGAAGTTATTTTCATTGAATTTTTAAGATTGATGGAAAGAACACTTGTCTGGGAATTAGATTTGCACTGTGCTGAACTACATATCAAAATAATTAAAACACTGATTTAAAATGGTATTTGAATCTAGCTATTCGCTGCACATGGTAGGTAGATTTGACTTGATGTTACGTTTTTCGGTAGACTAATTAAATGAGCTCACTGCTTTCTTCCCTCTAAGTAAAAAAATATCATTCAAAGATACATAAATTTTATGAAATTTATACGGATTATATGTTTTTGAAAAAATATTCAAAAACCTCAGAAAAGGTTCCTTTAGTACTCTTTTCGTTGGCTAAAATAGCTAGCAGGGTTTTGATAGTTTCTATAAAAAGATGCATCACATAATCACATTTTCTTTATTTAAACTTAACTTATGGATCATATGTTGAATTCAAATTTGTATACAAGGTTTGCGGATTCATTAGCTTGTAAGCTGATTGGCTAAGAATCAGTTTAATTGATTACATTTCAAATTGTCATTATAGTAAATTTAATTATATTGTAAGATATAGTATTAAATCAGTCAAGTTTGAGCCCAAGTTCTTCCTTAAATACTCAGCTTAAATTTGAGTATAGTAACTGTGTTTGAGCTATAATTTAATATCCAAGTGTTTGGCTCAATTCACCTCAAAGCAAAGAACACCTAATAATAATGTGAGGTTTGAAGCATGTAATCTTAGGGAAGGCAGTGAATTTCACATTGGAGTCTTGCAATTTACTAATGTTAGCTTCTCTCTTTCAGTAGAGCAGGAGGAGAGCTTTGTAGATGCATCTAAAGGAGGGAGTGCTCTTGAGCATGATGTACAAGTTGGGTCTCCGCAGGCTGAAGAACTGGATACTGATGTTCAAATACCTGAGGTCAGTTTTTGCTGCCTCCCAAGTGTTTTCATCTTCTTCCTTTTCAGCTTTTTTGATGTTTATTGCGCTGCAAGGGGTTGTGACAGTGAACAACACACATTCTATTGCGCACTGTTGGCAGCATAGGTCTTGAATGATATTTATGTTTTGTACTTTTCTCATCATTTGATGAATATAAATACTGGGTTGAAGCTTCTACTAAATTCTCTATCAAATATGTAATGTTGGATAACTTGTAGTCTTGCAGTTGCTGACGAGATTTATTGATATAGCCAAGTGAAAGCATTGACATAATTTTTTTATGCAGAGCTTAGTTAATATTATGTGCACTTGCTAAACTTGTACAGCAAGAAAATCAACGTCATGACAAATATTTAAAACATAGCTATTAATAGCATGAGGTAGCTGTGCTATTGTGCTGTTGCAGATCATAGTGACTGATGGCCACCATTTGATCATGGTTATGTTTAGTTTTCAAGTAGTGGCTGTGGCGGCCGATTTATGAACTTTTCCATGCAAATGGGTCACTTAGGTGAAACCATCTGAAAACCCGTATGTTACTGCACAACCCATTGTTCTTCGACGAGTTATCTGCTATGACCTGTTGTGTTTTGGCCGGTATCCTTCGCAGTGACTAAACGGAGAATAAACTATAAGGAAGATGAAATAAAATTCAAGAAACAAAGGAGGCGGATAAGAAAGATCTAGAGACACAGCGATGTAGCTGTGGGTTACCGCAGTAGGAGAGTAGTGGCTTTGTATATTTTATTGTTTTATGGAGAAGAGGGCATTTCAGTTTTACGGTTTGGGGTTTCACGTAATATGCCCAATGATGACCCAAGTATTCTTTTGGTGAATAAGTTAACATGAATAGCTCTCACTGAATTTGTGTCAACGGTAACTCAATAAAAAATTTGTGTGACTTGAGCTCCTTCGCTAACATGTTAATGATCCCAATCCTTGCCAATGCATCTTTCATTATTCATAAATAAATTATGTATTTTTTTTTTATAAAATTTTGATCAAGTTCTATGGAAATAGATTCCCCTGCCTGCCCAAAAAGTCTATATAGTATTGAATTGCCAGTTATTTTGAGCACAAAATCTGATTAAAATACACTGAATTCAAGCTTATTATGCTTTTGTGGGGTGGGTGAGGGGGGCATGTTTGGGAAATATAACCATTTGTGTCCCTGTACCCAACAACTTAAGCTTTTGGATAGATTGTGCCGTGAAAGGTTTTTTGGTGCGGGGCTAGAGCAAAATGAATGCTGTATAATGGGACTCACTAACTTCAAAATTTGGTTGGCTGTATGCCTTTATGTAATTTTAGGCTTCATACTGGTGCGGTACACAGGTAAAAGCCAACCTAACAAAGTATTGCGCACTGACTTTTTTTTTCTCCTAAAATGATGATACTTTTTGTTGACAGGATTACAAAATTTTCATGGTTGACTTTCTCTTAACATGTTAATGGCTTAATTAATGAAATTGACATGTTAATGGCTTGATTAATGAAATGAGCAGGAAGGACCCGAAGCTTTAAAAAGATCTATGGCTACACCGTTGCCTGTATTGTACGTGGACGATGGAAAAGTAGTTTTACGTTTCTCTGAAATCTTTGGTATTCAGGAACCTCCTCGAAAGGGAGAAAAGAAAGAGCGTCGGCATTCCACTCCTAGAGGTATATACCTTTAGATAGCATATTTTCCTGAATTTTGTTTGCAAATGTTAGAACCTGTTGAATTTTTTTTAGAGGCACTTAACCACCACTCTCTCACCCATTCATCTTCAAATATTCACTAAAGTATAAAAGTTACCAAATAGTAAAGGTAGTAAATCCATTCCCATGACTTTAGTAGTTGTTTCAATTTTGTGCTGTTCACAAACAATTAAATTTATAACTAGGCATTGGTGAAATTTAATGACAAAACTGAGCTGCTTTCATTCTGTGGTGTATGACATTATGGCTTCTGTCCTTATTGGCTGTTTTTTCACTTCTATTTCTAGATAGATACAAGTCTTCGGATTTATCTGATGATATTGTAGAAGAGGATGAAGAGGAGTTCCTTAAAGGCTTCTCTCAGAGTCTCACACTCAGTAAACAGGTTTGTGTAATCGATACTGATGTATCAGAAAACGATAATGTTGACTTGGAATTTCCAAAGTTTGGATTTCTTCACGGAGATGCCTCACTTACTGCCAAAGATGACCGGCAACCAAAGGACTCTTGTCTTAGTGGTGAACCAATGAAAGGGGATTTCGCAGATGAACTTTCTTGGAAAGATCATCCCCTCATGTTGGCCAACTTTTATCCTCTTGACCAGCGAGACTGGGAAGATGAAATCCTTTGGGGCAACTCTCCTGTTGCAAGTGATAATGATAATAATATCTGTGAAATTTCTGGACCTGAATTGAGAGCTTCTGGTGATGGTGAAATAGAAATTGAAAGTGGGATACAAAATCTTCAGTCAGATCCCCATAAGATACTGGAGAAGAAGGATCATAATGTATTCATTTGCTGCTCTCCTGTTTCATTGGACCCCTTTGACTCAAGGGATTCTAATGGGGCTAAAACCAATTCAATGCCCGAAAGTCCATTTCATCCCCAACTTCTGAGGCTAGAAGTAGACAGTTCTCATCTTGCAGATGAAAGAGGGGCAGATATATCTGAGAATCATAATCAAAGTGGTCAAGTAAAGCGTTTGACCAAGGTTATGTCACAAAACAGAGATCTCATGGATGACTCATGGATAAACAAGATAATGTGGGAAGAGCTTGACAGGCCTAAGGTGAAACCAAAGCTTATATTTGATCTTCAGGATAATCAGATGCACTTCGAAGTTCTGGATAGCAAGGACGGTACCCATCTTCGCCTTCATGCTGGGGCTATGATCTTAGCCCGCTCTTTGAATTCCACTAACGCGGACTCTTCTGAGCTACCGGGACTTGGAGGTCAATATGGATGGAGACACGTTGCTAATGACAAACATTATTCAAATCGGAAAACTTCTCAGCAACTGAAATCAAACTCAAAAAAGCGCTCTGCTCACGGTGTCAAAATTTTTCACTCGCAACCTGCACTGAAACTGCAGACCATGAAATTGAAGTTGAGCAAGTAAGAATTTTTCATTTGAGGGAGGGTGTTGCATGTTTTACCTGGATTTAAGATGTTATTTGCCTAGTTAGTATATTATGTTTTTAAAATCAATTATCTGGTAGTTCTTAGATGCAAGCTTCTTTAATGTTTGTGTGGTTACTTGATACTTAATATGGTATCCCTTCTTCCTAAGACTTTGGGGTTTCTAATTTTCTTGGCTTATCAGCCCTATTCTTGTGTCCATAGTTTTTCAAAGTCGGATGCATATGGAAGAATTCTATTTTATCACTTGTCTTGTGTGGTACGGGCTTCCCTAGTTTGTACAGAAATGTGTTGATAAATAATTACTATCCATGCTTATGAAAGATTAAAATAAAAGGTTATTTTGCATGGAATGATAAGAAAGTAAATATGCTGAAAGGAATAACAGTGCATGCATTCCTACTGAATAACACTGGCCCATTCTTTTATCAGTCACTTGGCTATATTAATTTTTGATTTGCTTATGTCACTTATCAAGTTGCTGTGAAACCTTAACTGATTTGCACAAGCGGGGTCTACCATTTTTCTGTCCTTTAATTTCCATATGTGCATTGTAGGTATTTCGTGTTTTTATATTCTTACTAACTCTTTTGCAGTAAAGATATTGCAAATTTTCACCGGCCTAGAGCACTGTGGTATCCCCATGATAATGAGGTGGCTGTTAAAGAACAAGGAAAATTACCAACAAAAGGATCCATGAAAATTATTATGAAAAGCTTGGGTGGTAAGGGGTGTAAACTGCACGTCAATGCTGAAGAAACTATCTCTTCTGTTAAAGCAAAAGCTTCCAAAAAGCTAGGTTGTCAACTTTTCTTCTTTGTTTTCTAGTAAAATTCCTTATTTGAATAATTAAATTTATTAAAATCACGTTAAGCTGTCATTTTCATTCTGTTCCTTAATTTTTTGTTTTCCTTCTCTTTTGGGTCTTTTTCTTGTGTTTAGTTATACTTTAGCCTCTTCTTAATAGGACTGACCAGGGATTATTGATTTTGGTAGATTTCAAGGCATCAGAAGCAGTGAAAATATTTTATTTGGGTGGGGAGCTTGAAGATCACATATCACTTATTGCACAAAATGTTCAGCCAAACTCCTTGTTACATCTTGTCCGTACAAAGATACATTTATGGCCTAGGGCACAAAGAGTTCCTGGTGAGGACAAGTCGTTGCGTCCTCCGGGAGCATTCAAGAAAAAATCTGATCTGTCTGTAAAAGATGGACATGTGTTTCTTATGGAGTGAGTGACTTGAAACTTTTGGTCTGTTACTTTGTACGCATGCTCTTTGTTGGGCCAGCATTATTTTCTATTTCGCATACTTCAAAGTGAAAATTCTATTTTGAAGGTTGAGAACGACCATTTATGTTACTATTGTCAGAGATACAATGCCATAGTTTGTTCTCTTCTGGTTAATAGTGCTCCATAAAGCCTTCATTAGCAGTTAGCAATGCTTTTTTCCGATTTCTATGTGTCTGATTAACCTATACAACGCACATTGCTCGTATAACACTTGTCATTTTACTCTAGTGTTTTGTCCTTTGATTGCACCTTGCTCGTACAACACTTGTCATTTTACTCTAGTGTTTTGTCCTTTGATTGCTTCATGGAACGACATACTTTCTTATAAAGATTTGCATTATTGGGTGACTAAATTCTGGAAGTATAATTTTTTGCAAATTAGCTTTCCTGCTTGTTACTCTGCTTGCAGTAATATGTAGTAATTCTGAATGCTCAACTCTCCCTTCCGTTGAAATATAAATGATTTTGAGATGGTTCTTTATAATTCGTAGTCCTTAAGATAAAACGTAAATAATTGTGAGCATTGAAATGAATATTTATTTTTTGCCTGGAATTAATAGTGAGCATGTCCCCTCGACACCAAATCTGATATATTGAAGAGAAACATTGTTTTGGCAATGCACTACTTGATTTTATTTTGTTTATGTTTTTTTCTAACAATGATTGTACTCTTGTTATTTTGTTTTCCCTTGGTACTTTGCTAAGTGAATGAGGATTGGGGATACTCCATCATTTAACTCATTGATTATGTTTTCCTTAGGTATTGTGAAGAAAGGCCTTTACTTCTGAGCAATGTTGGAATGGGCGCAAGACTTTGCACATATTATCAAAAAAGTTCACCGGAAGACCAATCTGGGTCCTTATTACGCAACACAGATAGTAGCTTGGGGCATGTTATTTCTCTGGACCCTGCCGACAAATCTCCTTTTCTTGGTGATTTGAAACCTGGTAGCAGTCAGTCATCACTCGAGACCAATATGTATAGAGCACCCATATTTACTCATAAAGTTCCACCAAATGACTACCTGCTGGTTCGTTCTTCAAAGGGAAAGCTATCATTAAGGCGCATTGATAAAGTTAATGTTGTTGGACAGCAGGTCAGTGTATCCTTGTTAATTGTCGTTTGTAGAATTCATAATTGTCTTTTAATTCTTTGAATTTATTTTAATGGTAAACTGAATGAGTTTATTTTTTAAGTCTCATTGTTTGATAGTGATTAACAGATGGAATATTTTGAGCTGTCATAATATGTTGCTAATCTCCATTAGCTTTTCCTTGTTTGATACTGCCATTTGCATCCCAAATATACACCACTGAAAATTTGTTGGTAGATGATATATTCAATTACTCTTTGCAGGAGCCTCTCATGGAGGTGTTCTCGCCCGGAAGTAAGAATCTTCAGACTTTCATGATGAACAGGCTATTGGTACACATGTGCCGTGAGTTCCAAGCTGCAGAGAAGCAGCACTTGTCTCCATACATTCGCATTGACTACTTTCTTTCACAGTTTCCCTTCCTATCAGAAGCCTCATTTCGTAAGAGGATCAAGGAATATGCTAATTTACAGGTATTGATGGTTCACAGAGCTAATTTTCCATGATAGAATAAGAAGTGGATGCTAATGGAATTCCTTATTTTTTCAAAATAATTGAGCGGTAGTTCTGCAAGATTTTGCATTGGATTTTATGTGATTTTATACAATCTTAGTTTTAACCTTCATTATACCTTCGGTATACCTGAATGTTTCATTAAATGTGTATTACTGCAGAGAGGTGCACATGGGCAATCCATTTTTGTTAAAAAGCGTAATTTCCGCATGTGGTCGGAGGATGAATTGAGAAAAATGGTGACACCAGAGCTTGTGAGTTACATCATTTGAGATTCGGTTCCTTTGTTGATGAATACTACATCTCTTTATATTGACATGCACTGTTAAAGCATAATAGTTACACATAAAATTGTCTTAAAAGCATGATATGATGGTTTGGAACTTGCACTGTAGAAATTATCCCATCAGGTACGCGGTTCAGAGTTGCCTACCTGATACTGTTCTCTTGGGTTGTTGAAAAAGTATGGTTTGAAACAGAGTTATTAATCCCGGATAGCGGAGCGGAGCGGCCGACCCCCGGGAATGGGAAAAGTGGGAATAGCGGGATCCCGGATAGCGGGATAATCTTTTATATACTAATAATTATATTGTAATAATCTATAAAAGAGGGCTTGCGAATGGCGGAGATGTGAGACAAAAGTAGAAGAAGATGGAACGGTGGAGATTGGAGAAGATGTACTTGCTGGAACGGTGTATGGTGCTGTTGCTGCCTTGCTGGAAGCCTGGAACGGTAGAGAAGATGCAGACTGCAGTTGTATGTTGCTGTCTTGCTGGAACTGGAACGGTGGAAGTGGAACAGTGGAGAAGAAGGGCACAAAAATTAGGGCAGAAGAAGAAAGTGAGAAAGTGAAACGAAGGAAAGAAAATATATTGCAAATCTGTTTTAAAAAGTATTTTAAAAGAGGGATAAAACAATAATTTTGTCCCAAAAAAAATAAAAAATAAAAAACCAGGCCCAAACCGCTCCGCCCTGGAGGCGCCCGCTATCCGCGACCCGGGATAGCGGCGATAGCGCCCGCTATCTTCTCTCCGCCACCGCACCCTTGTGCGCGCGCGGCAGGCCTCCGCTCCGCTCTGGAGCGCCGCTATAGCGGCCGCTACGGGCGCTATTAACAACTTTGGTTTGAAAAATTATCATGAGTTTTTCAGTTACTCTGCCTGGTAGGCTGGTACTGTCAAAAGCATGATTTGATGGTTTGGAACTCGCACTGTAAAAGTTATCCTGTCAGTTACGCGGTTCAGAGTTGCGTTCCTGATACTGTTCTCTTGGGTTGTTGAAAAAGTATGGTTTGAAAAACTATCATGAGTTTTTACCAGTTACTCTGCCTGGTACTTTTTATATGATTTTATAAGGTTCAGAGTCTTGATGCTTCTTAAGTTGGTGTGGGCTCTGAAGGTCCTTTAATTGCTTGTCATTGTGTGTCCCAAGTCTGCATACTTATGCTTTATTGTTTGTTTTTATAAGATACATCTCTTTCTTTAATATGATTCCTTCTTTGCCTATCTGTTTGATATCCATTGTTTTAGGTCTGTGCTTTTGAAAGCATGCAAGCTGGCCTCTACCGCTTAAAACATTTAGGAATTACTGAAACACATCCTAATAATATTTCGTCTGCAATGAGTCGGCTTCCTGATGAAGCAATAGCACTGGCTGCTGCATCACACATTGAGAGGGAACTGCAAATTACTCCATGGAACTTGAGTAGCAATTTTGTTGCCTGTACAACTCAGGTGATGTATGTTTATTTGATTTTTAGATTAGTTGACTTCAGCTTCATCATATATCTTGCTTATCAGTTACGTGTTCAAAATTTCTAAATATCAAGACTTTTTAAGGTAAAAGTAAATCTGGGTTTAAAATTTAAAGGGAAAGAGAGGAAGATTTCTTTCAAAAGAAACAACTGCCTTTAATAAACAGTGTATTATAGATTGATCTTACTCTAGGATATAATTGTAATACATATATGTAATCTGTTCCCAAATGAGTTGCTGACTTGTGTAGGTCCTTCATGCTTCATAGTGTATTTACACATTTTTGTTTTTAGTTATTCTAAGATTTCTATAGTTGGACCCCCATCTCAAAAAAAAAAAAATGGTTCTTTTTTTCTTTTTGACCTTCTCATTTATATTTTGCTACTTGGAAATGGAGTGAAAAAATAACATTTAACTCAACTTATGAAATTAGATTCCTGTAGCAAAATAATTCATGCATCCATTATTTTTCGTGATAATTTTCTTTTATGGATAGAATTGAAACAAAAATTATGTTTTCAGAAGATAGGGTTTATGATGAATTTTATCGTCTCTATTTTCTGTTATATAAAGACATTTCACTACACTGATTATTCTGTTCTCATCCTTTTTTTCTCTCACTAATCGACTAAATTACTTATGAAAAGTTCCTCCCCGCCCCTGGCACATTCTCTATGGCAGGGTAAGGAAAATATTGAACGGATGGAAATTACTGGCGTTGGTGATCCATCAGGCCGCGGCTTGGGTTTTAGCTATGCTAGGGCACCTCCAAAGGCACCAGTGTCTAGTGCAGTGGTGAAGAAAAAAGCAGCTGCTGGCAGGGGAGGTTCCACTGTTACTGGTACGGATGCTGATTTACGTAGATTAAGCATGGAGGCTGCACGAGAGGTGTGTTGCATTTTAGTGGTCTGCTCTGAACTGTATGTGGTTAACTATAACTGTATGTGAATCATAGTGCTTCATTTTAAAGATGAATTTCTTTTCTAGAATTTTGTATCATTTGACTGTGAGTAAAGCTGAGATAAGTTGAGAAACATGGAATAAAAAATTAGTGCTGCAAAATGTTTTAATCTGTACTGTATATTAATAACAACAAAAAAGGGAGTCTAAAAGCAGAAGTGGAAAATTGATTTTCATTGATGCCTAGTCAAGAAGTTCATTTACTTGAATAGGCAAGCACCTTTATGGATGTTGTTCATTACCTTGTCCTTTTTCTTAAACTTAGGACTGCACGTGATTATGAAATATGATTGTTTTGCTTATCTCCAATTTCACAATTTTCCCTTCTTGATCAGATTTTAGTCCAATGTATTAATTGCTTTTGTTTTCTCAAACATAAATAGGCAGCAAACGAGTTTTCTAGATATAAATGCTCCAAAACAAAGGAATATATCACCATTGCACTGCTTTATGTGTCTTGTTGGCTTCTGATTGCTTGAACCATGGAGGGATAACATAGCATATTTAATCCGTATGGATGGATGCATGTTTTTAATTTCAGACATTTTCTTATTCCAGGTACTTCTTAAATTCAATGTTCCTGAGGAAGTCATTGCAAAGCAAACCAGATGGCATCGCATTGCTATGATACGTAAACTATCAAGTGAGCAAGCTGCGTCTGGGGTTAAGGTTGATCCAACAACTATAGGAAAATATGCCCGTGGTCAGCGAATGTCCTTTCTTCAGTTACAGCAGCAGACCAGAGAGAAGTGCCAAGAGATTTGGGATAGGCAAGTTCAGAGTTTGGCAGCTTTAAATGGTGATGATAATGAGAGTGATTCAGAAGGAAATAGTGATCTAGATTCTTTTGCTGGAGATCTGGAAAATTTGCTTGATGCTGAGGAATTTGAAGAGGGAGAAGAAGGTACTAATGACTTAAAACGTGATAAGGGAGACGGTGTTAAGGGTCTTAAAATGAGAAGGCGCACAACTTTGGCTCAGGCAGAGGAGGAAATAGAAGATGAAGCAGCCGAGGCCACTGAATTATGCAGGCTGCTTATGGATGGTATGATATCTTATTGGTTATTGAAATATCATTCCATACCTTTATCGGTACTTAACTTGATCTTTGTGCTGTTCTAATGAAGTGACCATAATTTGTTAATTGAATCACTATTTTGAAATGAACATGGATGCTGCTTGTCATATTTGAATATTTTTTGCAATATTATATTCAGATGACGGAGCTTGCCGGAAGAAAAAGAAGAACACTGGGGTTATGGTGGATGCAAGAAGATTGATACCGAAACTACAACCAAAATTTGTCTTTGACAGCACTGAACAAGTAAAGCAAATAACAAATGCAACATTGCAACTCGATGGAACTAATCATTTTAAGGAGGATGCAATTACAGATCTTAGGGAGGTAAGGCAAAAATTAGTTTAGTCGCATATTTCCCAATATGCACTTTGTGTGAAGAATAGATCATAAATTGTCATGTAAAGAATTAAATTTGCTACTGTTGAAGTCTAATTCTTTTACTATGTATGTTTTTGGCAGGATGATAAATTTTCTTCTAAGAAAAGCAAATCAGTTAAGGTCAATAAAGCAAAGAAGAGTGACATTTCACCTATTAGTCTATCAAATAAAAAAATCAAACTAAATATGGGAGAAGGAATCAAGGTAAGCAGGTGACATTTGTGTTTCATTATTCTCTTTTCTCTATATAGAAAGACCCTTCTGAAAGGCACACCAGAGCTTTTCATTTAACGGTGCTTGCTGATGAAGATGCTTTGCATCTATTCCTGTATCAAAGCCTTGATTTTGTTTTTCTGCAACTAATGCATAAATACATTCATACACGAAGTAATTTCATAAGGACAAGAATAGTATTTCTATGTAATCAGCTCTGTTCTAGGATCACTGATAAAAACTCATTAAGCTACACCAAAGAATTTCACAGGGATATTTGAAAACAATTTCAGACAAAGTATGTTTTTAATTTCTCGATTATTGATAGAAAGACTGCTAATCCTAGAGCAGAAACAAATGCTTGGAAATAGTCTTTTCTATATGTTCAAAGATTGCAAACCATTATCATGTTTGACAGACGTGCCATAATCTTTGATACTTTTCTCAGTGTTTCTGTGTGAATTTTGTAACTGCATTGGAAGTTTGTTGTTTTTACTTCTTCTGAAATTATCTTTAACTTATGTCTGAAGAACCAGGTATTTAAGGAGAAAAAACCGTCAAGGGAAACTTTCGTTTGTGGAGCATGTGGCCAGGTGCGTATCTGGAGTTTACCCTTGTAGCCTTTTAGTTATGTAAAGTTTTTGCACTCCATACCTTTATGTATTATTGTTGTAATTATTTTGTTGATGAACCAGCTTGGGCACATGCGAACGAACAAGAATTGTCCGAAATATGGTGAAGATCTAGAAGCACAACTTGAACCTATGGACATGGAAAAATTAACTGGAAGATCCAGCTTTGTTGATTCTTCTAGCCAGTCTCAGCATAAACTCTCCTCCAAAAAGTCAATATCAAAGATTGTAACAAAAATGGCTCCAGTTGAGAATTCAACAAAAATTCCGTTGAAGTTCAAATGCAGTTCAACAGAGAAATCTTCTGATAGACCTGCAATAGAAACCCTGCAGAGTTCTGACAAGCCAGTCACTTCTGACTCAGAAACTGCTAAGTCTGCTAAGATTAGTAAGATAATTATTCCAAACAAAGTGAAATCAGAAGATACACAGGCTGAATCTCTTAAGCATGCTATTGTTATACGCCCTCCTACTGATCCAGGTAGAGGTCAGGTTGATTCTCATAAGTTCCCAATTAAAATCCGTCCGCCTGCAGAAATAGATAGGGAGCAAAGTCACAAAAAGATTGTTATAAAGCGTACAAAGGATGTTGCTGATCTGGAACTTGACAGTCCTGGTGGAAACACACGACTTGAAAACAGAAAAACTAAAAGAATTGTGGAATTGGCGAATTTTGAGAAGCACAGAAAGCAGGACACCATGTATTCAACTGAAAGTATGGTAAAATGGAATCCTAAAGAGGATAGAAGATGGTGGGAAGAACAAGAGAAACGAAGAAATGAAGTGAGACTTAGAGAAAAGAATGCAAAGAGGTATGGCACAGAAGAAAGGAAGATGCGCAAGGAACGAGAAAGGTTAGATGAGTTAAAAAGATATGAACAAGAAAGGTTAGATGAGTTAAAAAGATATGAAGAAGATATTAGAAGAGAGAGGGAAGAGGAAGAACGACAAAAAGCTAAGAAGAAAAAGAAAAAGAGAAAGCCCGATTTAAGAGATGAGTATTTAGACGATCCCAGGGAAAGAAGATATGGTAAGAGGATGCTAGAAAGAGAACGAAGTGGAAAACGGAGATCAGTTGTTGAGACAGGAAAGATTAGTGGAGATTTTCTGCCGCCAACTAAACGCCGAAGAGGGGGAGGAGGAGAGGTACATTTCTTGCTTGTCATTTTCACTATTTTGTGCACTTGTTTCACCTAGTGGCATCTTTCTGTTAGTTTTGAGGAAAGTACGGTCATTTGTTGTGTGTTGGTTTCACCTCCATTTACACATCCACATCCACATACATGGGATGTAGGAGAAATAACTACATTGTCATTTGAGTACTTGTGGTTGTATTTGCAGCAAATCTTTCTAGAATTGCAATTAAAGGAAAAAATGTCATTTAATTGTGGGTGCTGTCTGTTTTATTTTATAAAAACTATGATACATGATTTTAGTAAGATGTTTTAAAAAAAAAATTAGTTGTATGGTTGTGGTGGTTGGTCCTTTCAATTATTTAATGGAAAATGCTAACTTGTGCCCTTAGGGCAAAAGTTAAGAAACCAAATGTAGAAATTTTGGTTTGTAAATTGTGCACCAACTTTTTTTAAAAAAATTTGAAGTTTGCTGTTTTCAACACAATTCTCTATTCTTGGAACTTTTGAGTTTCTTAACTTGTGCCTTGGGGAACAAGTTAGCATGGCACTTTATTTGTAGCATAGGTAGTGCTTGTTGACAAACTACTTGGCTTGAATTCTGTGCTAACTTTAATTTTTTCTGAAGGTTGGTTTGGCAAATATCTTGGAGAGTATTGTGGATGCCATTGTGAAAGACAGGCACGATCTGTCTTATCTCTTTGTGAAACCAGTGCCCAAGAAAGAGGCCCCTGACTACCTGGATATCATAGAGACACCTATGGATCTTTCAAAAATCAGGCAACGGGTACGTAATATGGAGTACAAAAGTCGCGAAGACTTCAGACATGATGTATGGCAAATTACTTTTAATGCCCATAAATATAATGATGGACGAAATCCTGGAATCCCTCCAGTTGCGGATATGCTTTTGGAATATTGTGATTATTTGTTGAATGAGAATGATGATAATCTTACTGCCGCTGAAGCTGGCATTGAAATTAAAGATTTCTAAGTGATTTCAAATTCAAACCATGATATTGGTATGAAGTGTAAGTTCTAGATTTTTTGGTAGATATTGTAGTGTAAGTTCTAGTTTGAAAAGAAAAGTAAAATCATTTTGTATTTTTCATTTAAAGATGTCATAGAGCGTTGCAATTTGTATGGAAACAAGGTGATAATATCACTGTGTGGCTCATTGAATTTTTCGGCTGTAGTAGTATAGTATGATAGTCCCCTCAATAATTCTCTGGGTTAGGAAAAAAAATAGCAGATACAGAATAGAAAGTCCTTTGTTTTTTTTTTCCCCACCAATTGTTGACTATTAATTGAAAAAGTCCTTCGAAATTGTGCTAACTAACATCTCCTTAAGTATACCATTAATGAAGTTTGGGATCATTGTTTATTTGTTGTCTTTGGACCAATTAGTTTTTTGGACCTGCACGCACCATTATGAATGCCATGGTATCGAGGAAACGTTATCTTAAATTAACTAACATGCATTTGGCTTAGGCGCGTGTCTAACTTAATGGTTATTTTCAACTAATCGATATTGTTTTTTGATAATCAAAATTTATTAATAAGAGTATAAGGGGTATTAATGGTTTAGAAAATTTATAGGAGAACACAACTAATTACTTTATTGTGCATTTTTTCCTCTATTACCAATAGTATGTCATAACCAAGACAACACTTGGATATTCATAACAAGATTAAGAGAAATTAAGTTGCTACCGTCATATTATACATGCCATCCTTAGACATGGCACATTTATGAAATTGTTTCCAAAAGATATCAGAATTTTTGAATTTTTCAGTTCTATATCGGAAATTTCATGCAAATATTGGAAGTTTCATTAATTTTTTAATTTTTACCGTGTCATATGAATGTAATCGGAAATTTGAAATTTCCGATATCGGATATTTCAAATTTTTGGTGTTTTTCATCGTTATAAAAAAATTGGAAATTTGAAATTTCCGATGTGTGAAAAACACCGGAAATTTCAATTTTTTTGATAATACTGGGACTTAACTTTTGTTTTTGTTTTTTTAAATTATTACTTGAATAAAATATACGATATCTGTGATGAAGAACTGTGTAAGATCAGTACATGAATTCATAGAAGAAGTTGAAACTGTCGATTCAGGACTGCAAAAATATAAAACTTCATCTGCAAACATACCAAAATTTTCAAGTATAAGTGAAATTTCCAGTACACCGAAAATTCGATATTCTCGGTGAAGATTTTCTATCACATGTAATGACTTTTGTAAAAATTTATAGAAATTCTTAAATTTCCGGTAAATTGTAATCGAAATTTTTGAAATTTCTGATAAATGGCAACCGAAAATTTGTAGAAGTATAAAATTTCTGGTATGCGATAAAAATCGGTACCGGAAATTTGTTAAGAGTATCGCAAATTTCGATTTTTATCCCCTTTGATCAATAATAATTTTTTTTAATAAAAGTAAAATTTTTAGAATAAATAGTAAAAAAGTATTTTGAGAATAATGAAATTTTGGGGATGACATGTATAATATGGAAGGTGGTATGTTATCTAGAACACATAAATCACCTTTGAATGTTGTTTCTGAAATTTCATATGGACCAAACTGTAACCAGTCACTCTAAACCGATTTTCTTCTTAATTTTCCCATGAGTGCATGTGTGAAATGTTTATAGTGAATTAAGCCATCATAACCATCCACGTCCTTCATTTCCAACCAACAATATATGCTCCTCAATATTTTTTAGCTTATTTTGCATTTGAAAAAGTAAGTGAACTAAATCTTCTATCTTTTTAAAACATAACACATATATCTTGTCATACTTATTTTAAATGATCTTCCTCTTCACCACTTGATCTCTTGTTGCGAGTCTGTTTAACATCATCCTTTAGACAAAGATCTTTAATTTTGAAGGTATGTTAGTCTTCCATATCCTCTTCAGAGACATTTTTTTATCCACTTCCGACATGTCTTCCAATTCCCTTTTACACAGAAAATTATAACAATTTTCATACTAAAATTTTCATCTTGATTTGACCATCACTTAATCATATCAATGTCTTCACATGTAGGTTTGATATTTGTCGGCATTTCAATAAGACCAAACACTTCTTCTATTGCTATCGGATCACCTAGAATTAACTCTGGCGCAATATGCAGATCTCAAGTCCACTATTCAGTCTGCATCCTACCCATCTCAATGATCTTCTCCAATGAATTCCTTGACATGCTGAAAAGAGTAGGGAAACATTTTGAGAGGAGAGTCCCCTATCCATATGTTGACCTAGAACAAAGTTCTCCTTCTCGCATCTAATTTATAAATGATGTTACCTGCAAAACAGTCAGATTTATTAGTTTTATGTACACTAGCATAATGAGTATCCAACCATCAAACTGGAGATTTTTTGTTTTTCTTTGAATCGATCCCCATCAACACAACATATGCTGCAAATCACCATATCTTACCATCAACATTTGTTTCTAAATGGTGTCATCTTAATTTAACATTTTCCATTTTTATTTGCACAGACTTTATTAAAATAACCAATGTGTCTAATACCAAACCCTCCCTTATCTTTAGGTCTACAACTAATTGATATTTTGTTACTCAATTTCTTATCCTATCTTATGAGGCGAAAAATAATCCTATGAAAATTCAAAAATACATCTCAATTTTTAGAGATGTATTTCCAGATGAACTCTTTGCATAATTCAATGATGCATAAAATCAGTGTCACTCCATTTCAAAACAAATTTTGTTTTGGAGATGTAACTCTGGACAGATCAATTCAATATGTTGTTGACTGAGCATCCCAGTCAAGTTTTTAGAGATATATTCCGTAGTTTTAAAGCGGGAATATGAAAATTTGTCACCTTTGTATGTCAGGCTGTTTCGGAGATGCATCTTTGAAAATATCCAACATGAATTTGTTAAAAATATCCACCTGCATGATCATACTCCATATTCATTTTTCTAAAAATCCTTTCCAAAAAAATCTTTCCATTCTCAATCAAGACTTTTACATCAATTTTTTTTTTTGTGTGTTTCATCACATCGAAAGGAGCAAAAGAAACTGAAATTGAAGGTAAATTTCATTTATTTAAAGCCTCATTGCCCACATTAATCTTGTGCTGTAGTTGAAAAACTAACGTTTAATCTGAAAATACATTTCCGAATTCAGTATGAATGTCTTCAGAAATTCATTTTCGGATACTGTAAGTCTTCATTTTGCAGCGGTCTCTTTTCAATATTAGTTTTTTTATACTATTTTATGTTATTATTTTCATTAGATATGGTGTGCTCTGATGTATTCTCGAAATCTATTATATCTCTGAATGTCAAATGTGTAATAACCAGTTTAAAAATAAGATGAATTAGAGATTCTAAATTGTTGGACTCGTTCTTAGATGAAGGAAAGGTGTTAGGTACCCCTCATCTATCTTGTTCACAAGGATACTAGGGTTTAGAATCGCGGCTTAGGAAATAAGATTTTAATTTTTATTAGGGGAATTCGCCACGATTTTAGTCGTATGCATACATATTCTTTTATGAGGAATCAGAGTCCCAATTCGTAGTTCATAGTTGGTTGGTGTTTTTTATGGATTACGAAAATATTTGAATTCCCCTTGTACTTAGTCTGGGTGTATGAATAGCGGAGTTGTTAGACGAAGTTCGCAGTCGATTAAAATATTTTCGTAATCTTTTTTGAAAATTTATTTAGAGTTAATTAATTTATTAAAAAAAGATTTAGTGTTGGTTAAATATTTTTTAAATGTGTTAATTATAAAATATCTTATTAATGCATGGTTAAAAATAATTTTAATGCAATAAATAAATATTTGGACGAGTTTAGAAAATAAATATTTGATTTTATGATAATAGTAAATATATTAGAATTTATAAATATATTAAAATATAAAAAATAATAATTATAAATAATTAAAAAAAATGCAGGGGAGTGTATATTGTGTTGGGCTAGCAAAACAGGGGGACATAGGTAGTAGGGCCCTGAATTCAGATGTTAAATTCATGCCCAAACGCAGGGGGTGTAACTCCTAACGTGATAACAAATCTGGAAGTTTATTCAGCAAGGGCCCAAGTTCAGATACTGAATCGGGTCCAATAGCGCAGGGGGGTGTGATCTCTTAACGTAGTAGCAAAACAAAATCAGGGGGGTGTGAGTAGTGATGGGCTTAGGCCCAAGATTGCAAACGCTTTGTTGAGAGGTCCGTCTGGACTTTGTAAGGGACCGTGCACCTGGTTAAAGTGGATGTGCATTTTCAGGGACGTTGGATTATGATCACATGGAAGACGTGAAAGGTGCACGATAGGGAGCGACACACAGGATTACAAGACATTATATTTTCTGTTTTCGTTTTAATTGATTCATTTTTATCTCTTATTTCTCTCGTTTCTCTGTTCTCTCTCCCTAAACACAACAACAACATAAAAACCCTAATCGCCACTATTTCTCAAAATCCTAATTGGTGAAGATTGTCCCTCTTTCCCCAAATTAACAAAAAAAAAACCCCAATTGTGATGGTAAACAAAGAAAACGCAAAAGCTAAGTTACCTCTATACGACTATTCTTCAAGCCTCCTCTGTGTAACTCTCTTTCTGATCTCTTTCTCAATTTCTGTTTGGCAGGTACTGGACATAGGTGATGATGGAAGTGGCGTCGGCAGAAGTGCTAGGCTTTCAGATTTTGAAACCCTAAGCTTACACGGAGCAACGATGTGCAAAAGATTACGACGGTGGTGCTCAAATCTCTCTCTTCTCTCAGGCTTTCTCTTCTTTGTCCTTCGATCCCTACTCTCTTAGAATTTTTAGGCTTTTTATAGCATTTTGGTTGAGATAATTTAGGAAGTTCTATATTTTTTGTCACAAAGAGAATTGATTTAGGTTTGATTAGTGAATTTGGGATTTAGAGATTTATTTGTAATTTGGTATGAATCTGTATAACAAGATTTGATTTAGTCACGATTTGATTCGATTTTGTATTAAGTTTGATTATCAATTTTTTTTGTAAAATTTTTAGACAATTCAATGTGTAAATATTGATTTTGTTTTGATTTGAACATTAATTGTATAGCCTTAAAAATGTGTTTTTCCTTCTTGATTTGAACAGTGTGTGTTTTAGCTTTAAAACAAAGCGTTTCGCTTTCTTGAACAGTGTGTGTTTCGATCGAGCTTGTTAGGGAAGAAGAGGAACATTGGGCCCTTGACGATAATTATGGTTTCTCTTGCCTCTCTTGACTCAGTCAACGAAAAAAGTAGATAATAATGATATATAAAATATAGTTTATAATAATTAATAATAAATACTTATAATGAGATCATATAATAACGTTTAAAATAAAAATAAGAGAAAAATAATTATAATAAGATGGTAAGTTGACTCGGTCAACCAAAGTTGATGGGCCCTTAAGAACAAATTGACACGGGTCTTCAGATTCAAAAAGGACACCCCTCTTTTATGAACCCAATCACAACTATAATGGACCCTTAATGAACCTAAATGGGCCTTCGAATTCACATGAGCCTTTCTGATTTAGAAAGGCCCAAGAATCCTTAATAAGATAAAACCCCTTCCAAATTTGAAATGGGATGAAAGCGAAACCAAAAGGCCTTAACCAAAACGAAATGGGCTTAGCAAATTGGATGCTAAGCCCCTAACCTAAGATGCACCTTTCATTAGCAAGTGAAGCTTTAATGGGCTTAAAACAAGATCAAAATGAGCTAATAAGTCTCAAGCATATACACCCTATTTCTAATCAAAAAACCTAATGGGTCATCCATTTTACACGGGCTTTCCTGATTTAGAAAGACCTATTAATTCTTTAATAAGTTAAAATCTCCCTTTATAAACTTAGACCCCCATGAATATATTAATTTGACAGCAATATATTATAAAGCAAATGATAACTCTAGAAATTAATAAGGAATAAAAATGATTAGAAATCAGTAGGGCGAATTTGGGGTATGACATCTGCCCCTATTTAATTGCCTTTCGATTGAACAATGCGAGAACACGCAGTTTTCACACGCTTTGATCAGAAGTTTATTAAATAATGGAAGACCCCAAAATTTTTCTGAAAGATTATAAGGATACGATATACAACATTCCCATGGGTATGAAAAGTAGGCATAGATGATGATGTATCATCTTACCAGCGTTTGAACCAAAGTTTCGATTTGAATTAGATATGATGACGCAGATAACCTAGGAGGTAAATAATACAAGTTTGAAAAGATGACTTACTAATTCTTTGAGACTAATATCGTAAGTTTATGACGCAGGTTTTGTCTATTCATCGTAACCTAGGGGATGAATAAAACAGAGTTTGATAACACATTGCTGCATGGAGACTGATGTAATGGATTATACAAATTTTGTTATGTTTAGTACGACCTACGGAGTAAACAGTACGAGGATGAACCTGTGTATTTATCACAACCTAGGGGATAAAATACAACAATGGTAGGCTTATGTTATTCATCACAACCTAGGGGATGAATAATATAACCCTGAAAATTTGCATACCTATCGCAACCTAGGGGATATATATTTGAAGAACTTGTGTATTTACCACAACCTAAGGGATAAACGACACAATGATAGATTCACATATTCATTAAAACCTAGGGAACAAATAATATGAATCTGGTAATTCGCACACCTACCACAACCTAGGGGATAGATGATTGAAAAGTGTTTTGATGATCAAATCTTAGATAACTAGACCAAAGATGAGATCGGATTTTTACCGGTCGTGTCTGTTCTCAACCAAGGTAAATGCTTGTTTTTTTAAACTGACAAAGGTCCCCAAGATATTGGTTTTACCCAAAGTGTGTTTGGAAAATTTCCATGTATGATGTATATGCATAATGTCCTGGATTGATATGGAGCCCAAAATGTATATGTATCGAGTATTTTGCGTATGCCCTAAATGCACCGAATGTGTATATGCCCCAAATGTAATATAATGTTTTTTGATATTCTCTCCTTTTAAACAAATGGTTTTGTGTTACCAACTCCCTAACATTGTGTTGTTGTGGTATCTTTGAATTGATTTGAACACGATGAAAAGTGTCTGCAGGATCTTGATATTTGTATCATAGACACAAGCGTAGGCGTGGGCATAGTTGTGGATGCATGCGTGGGCGTAGACGTAGGCGTGGATTCTCTTTTTGATGTTTTTCTAACCAAAATGATTTTTGATATTTCATCAAATGCTTTTATTCGTCAAATCCCCAAAATGATTTCAATGCAATATTCACAAAAATAATCGTAGTATTTTGCAAACAAGTCCGAAAAGAAAAAACGCAATTGAAAGATTTGAAAAAGTCAATGTTTAATTGATAAATATGCCTCTGAACAGGCGAGTGTACAAGATGCTATTCCTTGAAAGAGGTAATTACATAAAGTTTCAAAACTGAAAATGGCAATAAAAATGATAATTGTTACTATTGTTTCTCCAATATTCTTTTGATAGCTCCAATCTCCTTTTTTTGAGTTAAATGATTTGGATCAGTCTCTTCCTTTGTGGTTTGAAGTCGTAGTTCTTAGATCACAATCTTTTTGTTCTTTATTTTTTGAATAAGATCCCTAATTTTTGCTTGGAACGCCTTCTCGGGTTTTCAATCCTCCGAGATGATTTTTTTTATGTGTGTCCCTAATTTTTGCTTGGATTTCTCTTTTAGGGTTTTCAATCCACCGGGACGCTCCTTTTTGCCTAAGTCGTCTGTTTAAGGTTCAAACTTAGCGAGCTTTTTATACATAGTATTTTTTGACTGCGTCTAAATTTGCTGGATGTGGTAGTTCTTCCCCATACATTGTTGTGAGGATGAGACAACCACCAAAGAATGATGTTTTTACCACATATGGACCTTCATAGTTGGGTGTCCATTTACCACGTGATTCGAGGCGAGGTAGCAGAATCTTCTTGAGAACCAAATCCCCTTCTTTGAACACTCAAGGGTGGACTTTCTTGTCGAATGATTTCTTCATCCTCTTTTGGTACAATTGACCATGGCACAAAGCTATCAAGCGTTTCTCTTTAATGAGGTTGAGATAACCAAGTCGCATTTGGACCCACTCTGCTTCTTCAAGCTTTGTTTCCATTAGAACTCGAAGTGATGGAATTTCTACTTCAACCAGGAGTATTGCCTCTATGCCATATACTAGCGAGAAATGAGTTGCACCTGTTGATGTATGCACGAAAATGCGATAGCCATGTAGAGCAAAGGAAAGCATTCCATGCCAATCTTTATATGTCTTCACAATTTTCTGAATGATTTTCTTAATGTTCTTGTTGGCATCTTAAACCACCCCGTTCATCTTGGGTCGATATGGTGAGGAATTATGATGCTCGATCTTGAAATTATCGCATAACTCCTTCATCATTCTGTTGTTCAGATTGGACCCGTTGTCCGTAATGATTCTGCTTGGAACCCCATATCTGCATATGAGATTTTTTTTGATGAATTGAGTAACCACTTTACTTGTCATATTCGCGTACGATGCCGCTTCTACCCATTTGGTGAAGTAATCAATGGCAACCAGTATGAACCGGTGTCCGTTAGATGCTTTCGGTTCGATCATGCCTATCATATCAATTCCCCACATCGAAAATGGCCAAGGAGAGCTCATGACATTCAGAGGAGTTGGTGGTACATTCATTTTATCAGCGTAGATTTGGAACTTGTGACATGTATTTGTATAGTGATAGCAATCAGCTTCCATCGTTAACCAATAATAACCTGCTCGCAGGATTTTCCTAGAAATGTCATGTCCATTTGTATGTGTCCTGAAAGTACCTTCATGGATTTTTCTCATAAGTGTATATGCTTCCTGTTTCTCCATGCACCTAAGTAACACCATATCTTAGTTTCTTTTGTACAATACGTCATCATTCAGAAAGAATTTTGAGGCTAGCTTCCATAGAGTTCGTTTGTCAATGATAGAGGAATTTTCTGGATATTCTTGTTTTTCAAGGTATCTCTTTATTTCATAGAATCAAGGCTTGTTATTCGGTACCTTTTCAATAGCAAGGCAATGTGCAGGCTCTTCAAAATGTCTAATTATAATGCACGGTTCGTGGTTCGGCCAAGTTACTTTGAACATGGAATATAAAGTTGCCAAGGTGTCCTCCATCTGATTTTCTTCTCGTGGGATATGACTGAAGGTGATCTCAGTGAATTCCGTAGCTAGCTTTAAAACACGATCTCGATATGGAACTAATTTGGGATGTTTAGTGTCCCATTCGCCGTTGACTTGGTATATGACTAGCGCAGAGTCTCCAAATACTTCGAGATGTTTGATTCTTAGATCGATGGAAACTTTTAGACCTAGGATACAAGCTTTGTATTCGTTGACATTGTTGGTGCAGTCAAAACATAAGCTTATAATATAAGGCTTGTGAAAGTTTTTTAAAGTCAGAACTGCCCCAATGTCGTGCCCTAGTGCATTTGAAGCCCCGTCGAACATGAGTGTCCAACGTGCCCCTGGTTCAGGTTCTTCGTTGGGCCCTGGTATTTTGTAGTCACTTATAACCATGACATCTTCGTCTGGAAAGTCAAAATTCATTGGTTGATATTCTGGTAATGGCTGATGAGCTAAATTGTTAGCTAGTACACTACCCTTAATAGCCTTTTGAGTAATGTATTGGATGTCGTACTCTGATAGTAACATCTGCCATCGGGAAATCCTTCCTGTAAGAGCTGGTTTTTCGAACACATATTTCAAAGGATCCATTCTTTCTATTACCCACGTGATGTGAGTTAACATGTATTTCCTCAATCTTTTAGCAGCCCAAGCCAATGCACAATAAGTTTTCTCGAGTATTAAGTACCTAGTTTCACAGTCAATAAATTTCTTGCTGAGGTAGTAGATTGCATGCTCTTTTCTACCTGTTTTGTCATGTTGTCCCAACACACATCCCATTGATCCTTCAAGCACTACCAGATACATGATGAGTGGTCTTCTAAGAACTGGTGGCATTAAGATCAATGGCTCTTGTAATATTGCTTTATTGTCTCGAAGGTTATTTGATATTCATTATTCCATACCACCGTCTAATCTTTTCGAAGTAATTTGAATATAGGCTCGCACGTAGCAGTTAGGTGTGATATGAATCTTGAAATGTAATTCAATCGTCCTAAGAAACCACAAACCTCTTTATCTATCCTCGGAGCTGGCATTTCTTATATGGCTTTTACCTTGTCGGGGTCTACCTCAATACCACATTGACTTACAATAAAACCCAGTAGCTTGCCTGACCTGACACCAAATGTGAACTTGTTCGGATTTAACCTTATTTTGAACCTTCGCAGACGCTCGAATAGATTTTGTAAATGTATGATGTGATCCTCCTTCGTATGAGATTTGGATATCATGTTATCTACGTACACCTCAACCTCTTTGTGAATCATATCAAGGAATAGTGTGACCATAGCCCATTGATAAGTTTCCCCTACGTTCTGTAGACCGAACGTCATTACTTTATAACAGAAAGTGCCCCAAGGTGTCATGAAAGTAGTCTTTTACATATCTTCGGGTGCCATTTTGATTTGGTTATAACCCGAGAAACCGTTCATGAATGAGAATACTGAAGCTTGGGCTGTATTGTACACCAAAACATCTATGTGAGGTAACGGGAAATCGTCTTTGGGACTTGCTTTATTCAGATCCCGGTAATCCACACACATACGTACTTTTCCATCCTTCTTGGGTACTAGTACGATGTTAGCTATCCAAGGTGGATAATCTACTACTACTAAGAACCATGCACCAAATTGTTTAAGGACCTCTTCTCGAATCTTGTTGGACATGTCTGGACGAGTTCTTCTGAGGTTCTGCCTAAATGGAGAGAAACCTTCCTTAAGAGTTAATATGTGCACCACAATGTTTGTATCCAATCCCGACATATCTCTGTAAGACCAGACGAATATATCCACACATTCATGTAAAAACTTGATCAACCTCTCTTTGACACTTTTCTCCAATGTTGCCCCTAGCTTGATCTTTTTCAAATCTTCTTTTGTGCCAAAGTTAATGGTCTCAATGGATTCTTGGTATGGTTGTATATTATCATCTTTTTTCTCCATCTCCCTTTCTAATTCTTTAGAAAGTTCAAGATCTTCATCATCTTCCTCTTCCGCTTGGTTGATAGGTGCATCAAAATTATATCAGAGAACAACAGTAACATTATCAGTGATTTTGGGCATAGATCTGCACATTTATCATGTTTTGGCGCAATTTTTATCATGTGAATTTGGAAAGTGCATATGAAGAAAAGTATTCCCATTTTTAAATATAAGAGATAAATGCAAGATAAAGACAAGGATCTTAATTGAATGCAAAATATAACTTTTATTAATTATGAATATTGTCTGAAACAAATTGGGGAACCCTTACAAACAACCCCTATGCCTCAGGCTTGGCATAGGTTCTTTCAAAACACGAAAAATTACTTTAGAAAGAAAAAGATCTCCGGAATCTCCATAGTTGTCAAATTCTTGAGTTCTTCGCGTGGGGCGCATTCATGGATGAAATCAGATGCCCTTTTGATGCTGTTGTTGTTAGATATCATTACCACCTATCCACCATGATCTACTCCTTTGTTGACGAAGGTCTCCTAGATTGGAGGAAACCATGTTTTTTCTTTCAGAGCAACCTTTGATAATTCGTAACCCAAACCAAAATGATTCTTCTTCTCAAGTATTTCTGGGAGCTTTCCCCAACCCTTTGAGGCACCACTTTCCACCACTATTTGCAAATCTCTCTAAGAAGTCACAATAGGTTTCTTGATTTTTCCATCGGTAGGTTTACCATTGAGGCAACCTCTAAGACTTGAAATGGTGTGGCTATACAGTCTTCATCCGCACTGATATTCCTGTAGGATTCTATGTGACTTACAAAGATATCCTCTTCACCATCGATTATGACCAAGCTTCCTTCAATGAAGAACTTCATTTCTGATGTAAAGTTGAAGTGACTGCCCCTGTTGCATGAATCTAGGATCGCCCGAATAAACATGTATATGCTGGTTTTATATCCATGACTTGAAAAGTGATATAGAACATATGTAGACCGATCTTGACAGGAAGGTCCACTTCTCCAAATACTGAACTTTGAGAATCGTCAAAAGCTTTAACTATCATAGAACTGGGCCTTATTACAACGCCATCTAGCGTTAACTTCATCAAACTAGATTTTGGTAATACATTTAGGGAAGAACCAATATCGGTGAGTACTCTGGATAAGCTTGTAGTAACTATCTGAATGGAGATGTGCAATGCCTTGTTGTGAGATTGACCTTGTGGAGGTAACTCACTATCATTAAAACCCATATATGATCCAGACGTCAGATTTGCTACAACATTCTCAAATTGTTTACAATAATTTCCTCTGCGACATGAGCAGAATTCAGAACCTTCATTAGTGAGTCTCGATGCGCTTCCAAATTAATGAGCAACGAGAGTATACAATTTTTTGTCGGGGTTTGGTGAAGCTGATCCACCACCCTATAATCACTTTTTATTTATTATTTTCAAAAATTATTTTGCCTCTTACTCAGTAAAGTTCTTGCTCAGAAAATCTTGTTCTTGACTTGCCTTCACCACTGATTTTCCTTTATCTTTCACCAATGTATCATTTTTATTTTTTACCATAGTATCATTCTTCTTTTGTAGTTCGGAGCCAAAGATTTGACCACTGTGAGTCATGCCCCCTGTTCTTGCTATATTTGAGATTGCAGGTCCTTGACTTATCGACGACTCATATTCTTGCTTTAAACCATTGGCATATACAGTAGAATCATAACTCTATGGTATTGCTTTGTCACTTTCATAAGGGGTAGGATATGGCCCCCTAATTACCATCGTGGTTTTTGGAAATACTGGTATCCTCAGAGTTTGTCTTGGTGTCATTATTAGTGTTTCTGTTGATTCTCCCCATGTAATCACAAGAGTCTTCTTATGAAGATTTGGTCCTTGGCAAGGAATTACCAATTTCTTCTTTGTACTTCCCTTGACCGCGGCTACATATTCTTCTTTAGGGTATGATACAAATTGGA
Source organism: Vicia faba (assembly GCA_948472305.1). Classification (NCBI taxonomy): domain Eukaryota; kingdom Viridiplantae; phylum Streptophyta; class Magnoliopsida; order Fabales; family Fabaceae; genus Vicia; species Vicia faba. The sequence goes on from OX451736.1 coordinate 937,401,105, forward strand.
CTATCCCCTGGTCCACCAATTTTTGCAATGTATTTTCAAAAGATTCATTCTATTCCAAAAGGAACCCACACTCCAATGGATATTCCTTCAACAAATTTATTGGGGACTTTACTCGTCTGATTTCCCCAAAGTTAGTGACTACTTAAATTTCATTTAATGCTAGTCCACCACACGGAGGCATATGGTTTGACTTTATATTTGGTTTATCAAAAGTGATGTATTAATAATCCAACAAATCTTGAACCTTATGTTTGAAGGCCCAATATTTTTCTATAGTATGCCTGGGAGAATTAGCATGATACTCGCATCTGGCATTGGCATCATATCTTGGTGGGCACTACGCCAAAAAAGACCTACAAAAGCGCTTTTTTTGGCCTTTAAAAGCGCTTTCTAAGGTGGCGCTGCTATAGGTTTTAGCAGCGCATTTTGTTTAATGAAAAGCGCTTTCGTAGGTCTACTTATGACAACGCTTTTTCTAAAAAGCGCTCTCTTAAGTACCCTTATGGCAGCATTTTTTCTATAAAGCGCTCTCTTTAGTACCCTTATGGCAGTGCTTTTTCTAAAAAGCGCTCTCTTAAGTAGGCTTTTGGCAGCACTTTTTCTAAAAAGCGCTCTCTTAAGTAGGCTTTTGGCAGCGCTTTTTTATGAAAAAGCGCTTTCATTGGTGGCGCTTTTTTTGGAAAAAAGCTTTCATAGGTTGTCTTTTAGCAGCGCTTTTTTTTGGAAAAGCGCTGTCATATGTTTAGCTTAGACAGCGCTTTATGTGAAAAAGCGCTGTCATAGGTCTACCTATGAAAGCGCTTTTCTCCAAAAAGCGCTTTCATAGGGTGTTTTTTTTAGAGGTATTATTTATATAATTCATATACCTGCATTGTGCCATAACCTGTAATTCATAAATAGCGGTAATGCATTGTAATTCCGATACCCCGTTCTCGTACTCTTTCGATAATCGATTGGAATACATCCATGTCTTATCCATGGTTTACGGTTTGAGTCAAAACCAATACTCAATATAACGAAACCAATACTCAATACTTTTCACTAAATTCATTTTTATTCTATCAACTACTTTAGTACACAAGTATAACACAAGAAACCATAAACAAGAAACTATCATTGCTCAAAATCAATCATAAATTATGTTTGTATCTCAAATTATATATAAACCATTGTTATCAGTATTGTAACTCAAAATCAGTCTTACAAAATCAACCCTAACAACAACTAAACCAGTCCTTATATTATTCTCTGCTCAATAAAATATTGACACAACTCCTCTTTGGTTTCTTCCAACTGAAGTTTCGTGTAATATGCACATTTGTACTCATCGAAGTACTACATAAGAAAACATAATATGCATGATTTAGTTAAAAGTAAAAAATTATATGGAATATCCGAGAAATAATAAAACAAATCCTAAGTTATAAATTCATACCGTGACTGGAATCTCTATTTGATTCAGTTGAATGATTTCTTTGATAAACCGCATAACGAAGTATCCGCAATCTATACCGTTTTGCTGTTGAGGACACTACATAGAAAAACAAATAAGAATATATAGTTGTATTGTTTTATCAAATAGCGTAAATATTATAAGCAAAATAGTAGAAATTAATATACCTGCACTTTGATCCAATTAATGTTGTTTGATTTAGATCGTCGTACCCGAACTTCTCTTTGACACCAGAATACTTGTATCGCTCTAACAAAATAAAAATATATATTTAGAACAATGTCACAAAAATAATTAAATACATAAATACACACAAATATTTAGAATAATCTCACTTACGTATCAATCATTAACTTCATATCCGGATAATTTGTCCAATCACCGTCAACCGAATTCAGATAGTAGACCACTTCTTTTATAGGATCGATAGCAACCAACAACCAGTGACGTCTATAAATTAAAACAACAGTTTAGAAGAAATTTTTCTACGCAAAAATTATAAATATTAAAATGAACTTAGAATGAAAATCTAACCCTGTAGGAATAGTATTATATGCCCAAAGATATAAGCTTTCTGTACTGCCAGTTGCCATGAATCTTTCGACTAAGTGCTCTCTTACTGAATCCGGTTCCCTACCAATTGTCGCTCCGCTGACACGGGAGGAAGACACAAAATGGAATATGTTTGACAATTGATTCCCGCGCATCAATTTGTCATATAACAGCCTTAAATAAAAACATAATTAATATTAGAGTATATTCATTGAAAATGTTTAAAAAAGATTTCAGCTAATTACATAATATAAAGATGGGGTTACCGGATGTATGCGTGCATAATACTGACGCCCAATTCTTTATGACGGAAAATCTGTTCCACGTCCTCATGTCCAATTATTTCGGTGCAAGGAAAACCAAAAATACCTTGATCCATATCCATTTGACGAATACCACCATCCATCAAATTTGTTGTTCCCACTATTGTTTCAAGACACTGCCGGTATCGAGGGAAAAATCTAGTAGGCACCCTTTTCTTGGGTGGTACGCCAACGATTTTCTGGCTCACTTGTTGTGACCCATGAAAAGGTACCTAAAAATCATATAAACTCGGTTAAATTATAAAATTATGTAGTTTTTTATTCGGATCATATAATTAACACTTTAAACGTACTTCTTTTGGTGATACGTCAGACTCGTCGTGCCGCAAAATCCCTTTACCCTTAGATGCGGGTGTTGTAGGAGTCTATAATTACCGTGGAAATAACTGAGGTCAGAACTGACAGTTGAAGACTTAAAGATTCATAATTGTTTTCAACATACCTGATCATCTATGAAAATGAGGTCGGATGGCCATGCAACAAAAGATCCAATTGCATCTCGCAGCAATGTGGTCTCAGCAACAATGTCAGGTACCGACAGCAATGCATCCATATCTAAAGCAATGTCAACCGATACTTTCATGTGACCATCCGGAAGCGGTCTATTATGAAGTAAATCTCCCGAACTGTTATGGACTTTTCCCTTGCCAACTAGTCGATAAGTCAGTGACGATAAGTATAGCTGGCAAGATGAAATGCCCTAAACCAATAATAACTGTTAGAAGTGACTAAAAATATTCTATAGTAATAACTGATATATATTGAAAATTACCTCGGGAAATTTATGCTGGCAGTTGATACTAGCTTTGTCACTAGTTTCTTTCAATTGTGAACTGCTCTTTTCCGCCATATATCTCTCTTTATCCTTCTGCAATTCACGAACTTGAGCTTGTAAATCCTGCAATGTTTGCATCACTTCTGCATTGCTAGGATTTCTTCTCCTTGGATGCTTATACAAAGAGGTTGGAGTCACACCATGATCTTTACCCCTCACCCGACCCGGATACTCAGCAATATTTAGTGCTCGACTAAGTACGCTCCTGGTATCGTGAGGATCCTTACCTGGGGATACCGATTGGGACAAGGTCTCCTGTAATTCAATTATATATATAAAATTATTAGTGGAGATAAAAAATTACTTAAATATTAATAAACATTAATTGATTTAACTAAAGACACAATCTTATACTTACACATTCATCATACACATGTTGAATATCGGGATTAACAGCTTGATCCTTGCCCACACGGGCTTCCTTCTACAACAAATGTGCCGGTAGTGATGTTGCGTCACTTTTCGTCTCTTCTAACTATGCAATGACGGAAGTCTTAAGATCATCAACTATATAACACATTGAGAGAATTAATAAGATCGTAGAGTTTATATTTACTTACAATTTTTTCCTCTAAGCGAGCATATCCCAAACGCCCTTTTTTGTATGGATATGCGGGTTTTGACGCTCTCTCGCGATTTATAGCACTCACTTTCTTGAAATTCTCGTCTCTTCTTTGGCCTACAAAACCAACCCATTCTTCAGGTGTAATAAAGTTCTCATATTTCTTTGGACGTTCCGGATCCTCTTCAAGAAAATTTCCTTCATCATCTTTAAGATACTTGTTTGTTAAAAATGTTCTCCACCCTCTGTCTTTTTCCAACCAAACCCATTATATACTTTTTACGGGTATCTTCAATGTTAAAATACCTCTACAAAAAAACATACGCATAAAGTGTGTTAGTAAAAGAAATTTAAACACATATTATCGTCAAGATAAAGCAAATAACAAAAACCATATATGTACCTTTATCTCAGTCCAAACTTTCTCCTTAGCCTCATCCAACTCTCCTCTTTTCCATCTAGGAGTGGTGATCGGAATGTGTGTACGAACAAGCGTACCAATGTAGCTTGCCAACTTTGCAGCATTAGACCCAATTAATTGGTCATTATCATTCCATTCTAGATTATATGTTACTCCTCTATCTCTATCACGTATGATTCCCCTCATAATAGTTATACCTCGTGTAATATCTTTTTCTGAAGTATTTTCTTGAGTATTTTCAGGAGCATTTTCAGGAGCATTTGCATCTTTTGCGTTATCTTGATTACTAGCCATTTGACCTGTAATAATGAAAAAAAAATAAAAATGAAATGGCAAATAAAAATGAAATGACAAATATAAAAATGAAATGACAAATAAAAATGAAATGGCAAATTAAAATGAAATGACAAATATAAATGAAATAGCAAATAAAAATGAAATGACAAATATAAAAATGAAATGACAAATAAAAATTAAATGGCAAATTAAAATGAAATGACAAATATAAAAATGAAATGGAAAGTTATATATACTATTACCCTTTTCACTAAGGTCTCTTTCTTTTCTTGGTAGGAATGTGTTCTACTCATCTCTTAACAACGCGGACAGTTGGATTGATCCAAATACCCTCATTATGATCGTTTCTAATACATGATTCATTATCATTTTGATCAGTTATGGTTAAAGATTCAATGTCAACACCAATATCACTTTGATCTCCAATGCTTTCATCAATTACTTTGTTAGATAATATCACTATAGACCATTTCGTACTTGTCGGATCATTGACATAAAACACTTGTTTAGCTTGAGAGGCTAGAATGAAAGGCTCATCTTTGTACCCCACCCTATTAAGATCCACTTGCAAAAAACCTGACTTATCCATTCGTATGCCATTATTATTTTCAACCCACTTGCAACCAAATATAGGAATCTGAAACTTCTCGTAATCAAACATCCAAATGCGGTCGATAACCCCAAAATATGACAGGTTTGCAAATTTTGGGTTTAAGTCCTTCACACTTGATATATGCATTGCTTCAGCGATCAAGGTGACACCACTATTTTGCATAGTACTTTTGTCATCCTGTTCTTTGGTATAAAATGTGTATCCATTAATTGCATATGCGCTATAAGAAAACACAATTAAACTTGGACCGTATGCTAAACATCTCAATCTTTCTGTTACTGAAGCATGATCTGAACGATACTTTGAATAAATATGTTCCTTAAACCATGGTATGAAACTTCGATTATGCTCTCGTACAATCTAATTCTCATTTCTATTCGGATTTAAACCTCGAAGAACACCCTTGTGAATTTCAACATACGGCTCAACTTCAAGCTCATTATGCAGAACATACAAATGCACTTGATCCCGTTCGACCATTGATACTGTCACAACTTTATTTCCAATTAGCTTCTTACCTTCTTTTTTTTCAACAATGTGAGATTTAGGGAGTCCAATTGATTGAACATTTGACAGATATTCAGTACAAAACTCAATCGCTTCTTCAACAATATATCGTTCAGCAATACAACCCTCTGGTCGACTTCGGTTTTTCACATACCCTTTTAATATTTTCATATAATGTTCAGTAGGGTACATCCATCTCATATAAGCTGGTCCGCACAGTTGTGTCTCTTTGACAAGATGAACGACAAGATGAACCATTATGTCAAAAAACGAGGGAGGGAAATACATTTCAAGATCACACAAAGTAACAACTATTTCTTTTTGCAATGTTGGTAAGATCTCAGGATCGATCACCTTGCTGCAAATTGACTTGAAGAAAAAACACAGTTTAGTTATTGTGCTTCTTACTTTTTCTGGAAGAATAGAACGTATACCTATCGGTAGAAAATTTTCCATTATAACATGGCAATCATGCGTCTTTAAACTCTTTAACTTGAGGTCTTGCATAGACACAAGTCTTCTAATATCTGATGAGTAGCCTTCTGGAACTTTAACCTCACTTAGGAACTTACACAACATTTTTTTCTCCTTTCTGGATAGAGTGTAAACAGCAGGTGGTAGATATGTTCGTGTTCCTTTTTTCACGGGTCCCAATTCAGTTCTTATTCCCATCTCTACCATGTCCTCCCTTGCTTTAAGACCATCCTTAGACTTCCCTTTTATATTGAGTAACGAACCAATAACACTGTCAAATACATTTTTTTCAATATGCATAATGTTGTACCCCAAAATTTGCCCTTCCATTTCTCATTGATTTCTCACCACAAAGCCTTTGAAGCTCAAGATCCAGTTAGGGTTTCATCTGCTCAAGACCTCTCCTTGCACTGTGGACTCAAATTAGGGTTTGTGTTTGCACAAAGATGTTTTGACCTAAAATGCCCAAGATGACTTTCATGCTTCACATTGGACTCCCAAGTTTACCCATATCAAGTTTCAAGTCTTGATTCCAAGTTTTGCCCAGTCAATTGGACAGTTGACCTAGAAATCAACTGTATTGGGGAAAAAGTCAACTGTGGCCAATTGACAGTCAAACCTCATGAAATTTGACCCACATCAACATTATGAACTCATATGAACCATTTGGTCAAGTTTGGATCACAATTCCCTAAGAAATTTGATCAGATCACCAAAAGGGCAAAATGGTCATTTTTAGGGTTTTGACTGCACAAAGGCAATTTTTGACTGTTTGACCTAGCCAATGGCAAACCAAGCTCACACATGGACTCAAGGACCCTATGGAATTATCTTGACATGATCAACAAACTCAAAAGACCCCAAGTACACAGGATTGGCAGTTGAATTTCCCAGTCAATTGATCAATTTTGACTGTGAACTGAAAAGTCAAACTTTGACTTTTTGGTCAAAATCAAGAGTCAAGATTCATTTTTCATCAAAGCATGCTAAATCATGAAACTTGTTCACCAAGAAATCACAAAATGCAAATTAGGGTTTAAAATGGAATTTTTCATAACTTAGAATTTTTCTAAGTTATGAAAAACCCTAATTTTTTCCCAACTTTGCCCCACTTTCTTACCATGATCCATTTGGATTCAAACAAAAGTCCAAACATGAAAGTTGTAGTTTGTTGCATAATCTACAACTTTTATTCACAAAGTTTTCTCATTTGAAGCTTGCATCTCAAGTTACAAATTTTTGAATAAGGGCACTAAACCATTCTTAACTTAGTGAATTTTTGACCTATTTTGACAAGGTTTTCTACCCCACTTCAAGGCCATTTTCCATACACTTCCACTTGGAATTTCAAATTGCATTTCAAAGATGGATTGTAGTACACATTCCAAGCTTTCCAAAATGTCCAAGAACTTCTCAAACAACCTCATGGTTAGGGAGAATCGAATTTCACAATATAGCAAAAAACCACTTTGTTCATGACCAAGTTACATGTTCATAACCATGCAACTTGAACTCAACATGCTTTAGATTAGATTACAGGTCCTTAAACCAAGTTACACTCAATAATTTAATGCTTGTTCATTGTGTCAAAGTGTTATTATATGAGTTCAAGTATTGTACACAAGCCTAATCCATTTTTAGATAAAGTGAACTATCCATTTTTGCAAAAGTTCACTTTATGTCCAATTGGTAAATCAAGCAAGTACAAGCTAAATCTCTTTGGCACAAGATTATGGACAAAATTGCTCTGATCAAGAGAAGCTTTGCAGCAGGATTAGAGGTCTCCTACTGACCTAAACCATCAAGTTGCATTTTGTTGCTTAAGAGTGAAGAAAAGTGCCATAACATCACACAACATCCATCTCAGCTTAGACACACAAGAACTAAGTTATCAAACACATTCCAAAGATCATAACCAAGCTGATACACGACCCTTGCACCTCTCAAACACTCCCATTGCCATAATCACCCTCAAACTGCACAAACAGGGCAAAGCCTGCAGTTTGAGTGCTATCTTCCATTTCCTTCAAGCTCTTTTGCCAAAATCAGTTCATACACATTCCCTAGCACATATGCAAGCTAACCATGCCTTGAAACACGACCTGTAACTCCTCTAACAAGTTCCACCATTTTCACTTTTTCATTTTGCAGTTGAAGTTCTACAGCTCAGTGCAAGGTGTCTCAAGGCAAAGTAGATATTGGAACAGCATCACCACACCTCAAGGAAGCTATACCAATCAGTATCTTGCACTGTAATCTCCCCATTTTCCAGTTAGAACTCCAGCTGAACAGGTATTTTGATGAACTCGTATCTCTCTTATTATGCATCATTAGTCTTAAGTTTGTGAAGAAACAATGTCCTATTCATGCCACTGAACATGTACATTCTTTTACTTTTCATTTCTTTTGCCCGAGTAGAGAGAATTTGGAGTTTGAAAATGGTAGAAAACTTAGGTTAGGATTTGGGATCGTTAAAATTCTCTCTCATTTTTGAGAGTTAGGAGATGTTCTTTATATATTTGGAATCGTGGTTTCATGCTTAACATCTTTTGTGTTGGAAGTTTGTGCAAAAGCTCAAAGAATCAGGATGTTTGAATCCCTATTAGAAGCGCGCGTTTTTGATACATTTGTGGCTGAAGGTTGAAGAAGATGCTATGTGGGCTGGGCCTGTGTCATTTTTTTATTCACACCATGTTTTTGATATTGCACCCCCTGAGCCAATTTTGTCCATTTGCTTGATTTTTTGACTTTTCTTTTTTATTTCTGACTTATTTATTTTTATTAATAATATAAAAAACATAAAAATATTTTTCCTCACCATTTTTTAATTTATTAGGTATTTATTTGATTTTCTTCTAATTTATACATAAATAAAGAAATATATACATTTTTGTTAAAATATTAAGAAATATGTAAAAACACATTTATTTTCATTTTTATTTTTATTTTGCCTTCTGAAAATATTTATATGAAAAAATACTATTTTCTAAAATATTAAATATTATTATTATTTATATATATAATACATATTTAAAATAATACATATATACATATACTCATTAATATATTTAGGATAAATACAAAATATACACCCCTTTCTATTTTTCTTATTAATATTTAATATAAAAAAATGCATTTTTGACAAATACCTCATTTTATTTTATTTTTATATATACACAAATATTTGTTCATAATAAATAGATGATATGCTTTATTTAATAGAATTAGGGTTTTTGCCCTAAATTCAAAAATACTCCAAAAATGATATCCCTTTTATTTTCTTTTTATTTCACATAAATAATACTTTTTTTTTATACATATAAAAATTCCTTTTGCATACTTGCATATTTGTTTTATTTACCATTTGAATTATACATTTTTATTTATCTTGTAAATATTCATAAAAATGATGTAATAGTTTAGGTTTAATTTTTTATCTAAATATACCCCATTTGAACATTGTACCCCCTCCCCATATTATTATGTTGTAATAGCGTAGGATTTTAAATTTCGCACTTTTATCGCTTTCTAAACATACTATGCTAGAATTAGGGTTTTGTATGCAAATAAAAATGAACAAAATAGTTGGACCTAATACAAGATAAATGAGTATGAAAAATGGACAACACATTTCACACTTGCACCCCTAGGGTATTCCACTTTGTTGCCTTCAAATAATTGGGCCATGTTGCATGTTGAACTTCTTTGGGTAAAACAAACAATCAAATGATCATAGTCCCTCAAAATGTTGCTTAAATAAATGATCAAGTCCCTTTTAAAATTGCCCAAAGAAATTTAACACTATTGCAATTATGGTCTAAACGATGACCCGCGCCCGTCCCTTTAAACTCCTAAAACAAGATTGTCCACCAAATGCAATGGTGGAACAAAATTGTCAAAAGGTTTGAAACATAAACAAAAATCTTTGAGAAAATTTTTAGGGTAGATGAACTCTTAAGTACTTGTCAATTTTCCAAGAAAACACTTGCCTTATTTCAAAATCCACTTCACAAAAACTTTCAAAACAAACTTTCAAAAAACCTTGAAACATCTTTTTAAAAGACAAAACACCTTTTGTAAAACATTCGAGTAAAGAATTGTTACAAGGGTAGCCTATACAAGGTATCTTTTCAAAAACATTTTCAAAACCATACACAAAAGCACCATTTCAAACAATTGAAAACCAAGGCAAGTTGATCTAGGCAAGTACCTAAGAGCCCATGGATAAACATGGATAGAAGGGGTGCTAATACCTTCCCCTTCTATAATCTACTCCCCGAACCCAAGAAAAATCTCAAAGGTTTTTGCTGTGCTTTTTAAACCTTTCCTTAGGATAAAATAAAAAGTCGGTGGCGACTCTTGCTCAACCGAAACATTTGCGAAAACAAACGGAAAACCCTAGTCAGTTCTCCCACCGTATCACACATAACATCAAGAAAATGTCTTACGTACAAAGATTTACAATATGGAAATTCAAAAAAAATCGACCTCTTCTTCCACCCACCTGTAACAACTTTATGTGCAAAAGGCTTGCCAAACTGAATACTCACATCTTTCACCTTTTCAAATAATTGATCACCTGTCAATCCAGGTGGAGCTCTACGTTGTTCGATATCTCCATTGAACGCTTTTCTCCATCCACGATATTGATGTTTAAAATTTAAGAATCTACGATGACCGAGAAAGACATTCTTCTGACAAAGTTTCAATCGCATCGTATCGGTTCCATCTTCACAGATAGGACACGCTTTTTCACCTTTAATGCTATACCCGGATAGATTTCCGTAGGCTGGAAAATCGTTAATTGTTCCAAACAACATCGCCCTCAAGTTGAAACTTTCTTTCCTATACCCATCATAAACCTCCACACCGTTCTCCCACAAAATCTTCAAATTTTCTATTAAAGGTTCCAAATATACGTCTATGTCATTTCCTGGTTGTTTAGGCCCAGAAATTAACATAGATAACATCATGTACTTACGCTTCATACATAACCACGGAGGTAGGTTATAAATCATAAGAATTACAGGCCATGTGCTATGCGAGATACTTTGAATACCGTGTGGGTTCATTCCATCAGTAGACAATGCCAAGCGAAGGTTTCTTGCGTCTTTTCCAAATTCAGGATAATCATTATCAATTTTCATCCACTGTGGTGAATCTGCCGGATGTCCAAACTTTCCATCAACAATTCTTTCATATGCATGCCAAGTTAAGTGTCTTGAATCGGTTTCACTATGATACATCCGTCTAAATCTCAGAATTATAGGAAAATACCATAAGACTTTTGCCGGAGACAACTTTTTCTTATATCGAGGGGCACCGCATTTAGGACACTCATTTAACGATGCATACTCGTTTCGAAACAAAACGCAATCTTTTGGACATGCATGTATCTTGTCATAGCTCATGCCAATAGAGTACAACATCTTTTTGGCCTCATACGTTCGATTGGGGAGAACATTATCCTCTGGTAGCATATCTTTCATAAGGGTTAATAACTCTGTGAAACTTTTATCCGACCATCCATTGCCCGCCTTTAAGTTGTACAACTTTAATACCGCAGACAATCTTGTGAATTTTGTACAACCATTATACAACGGTTTCTCTGCATCGCTTACCAACCTCTTGAACATTTTGGGACAATCATTAAGATCTTCTTCAAGCGCTTCTGCAATCTCTTCAACTCGATCATAATCGTATGTATCTGTGCCATTGTCGTTTGAAGCATAGGTCCTATTATCCCCCGATTCATCATTCCCGTCACTTTTCTCACCATGCATATTCCAACATGTATAACTTCTATCAATTCCATACCGTATTAGATGCGATGCCAACTGAACCGCGTCAACCCGATTCCCATAACAACAACACAAACAAGGATATGTCATTCGACTGGGGTCTTCGGCGTGCATAACAACAAACTTAACGAATTCCGATACCCCGTTCTCGTACTCTTTCGACAATCAATTGAAATACATCCATGTCTTATCCATGGTTTACGGTTTCTGAGTCAATCTGAGCTAAATGATAAGTTAGAAAACAAAACCAATACTCAAAACTTGCACTTGCTCTTGCACAACCATATAACAAAACTAATACTCAATACTTTTCACTAAATTCATTTTATTCTATCAACTAATCACATTTTATGATTACATCACTAATCACAATTCTTAACTCTCACAATTTTATATAAGCATGCATTCTGTTACCTTAAAAAGTTGTTTTTGTTTCTTTATCCATCTCATTAACAAGTTAATTAATCACTTTACATTATCTCTAATTAAATATACATATAGATATAGATATATAGATACATAATAATGAATGGTAATGTGAAATGGGTAACCCCGTTTGTTAATGAATCATAATTTCCACCACCATTCACTAACACAACACAACATCATTAGCACAACCCTCTACATGTCCGTTTCTTATATACTAGTACACCCTTGTTTCATCAAACTCAAGGGATACCCTATACCAAACTTCATCTGTTTCTTATATATGGCATGGCCTCATTTTAGTCTAAGATATGTTTTATGATACGAAATTTTGTAATAAACAAAAAGGACAAAATATTTTGTATAGATTGAAAAGAAGAAACAATCACCTGACGGTTCTCCTGTGGCAAGCGGTTCTCCGGTGAGATATATGGCTCTTGTTTTCTGACGATTTGACACGTTTGAGTTCTCCGGTGAGATATGTTGCTCTGAATCGGAAGGAACCACTGCTTCACTTTCCCTGATTATCAGTTGGTACCCACTTTGGAGGAGTTTTCTCAACTCCTAAGAATCCCTATCCTTAATCAACTACCCTTCAACGGTACGGAAAAGGAACCAAAGCCAGAAGATGTTGCTCGAGCATTACATCTACAACCATCCGACATCAAGGGGCATTGGGAAACCCGAAGTGGCGTCAAAGGGTTCTTAGCAAAATTCTTGTTTGAGAAGGCACAAGAATGTTGGAACTCATTGGACCTACAAGCCTTTGAAGAGATTGTGGCACTCCTTATCTATGGGTTGGTCTTGTTCCCAAATCCTGACCAATTGGTAGATGTCAATGCTGTCAAAATCTTCTTGTCCAGAAATCCAGTACCAACATTGCTTGGGGACATCCTTCACTCATTTTACACACGAACAATGAGAAAGAGGGGTGTTCTCATGTGCTGTACTCCTATCCTCGCAAGGTGGTTTATTTCGCACCTTCCACAATCTGTCTTGAAGAATGACTAAGGTACAAGGTGGTCCCAACGATTGATGACGCTTACTCATTCTGATGTGCATTGGTGTTCTCGGTCCAGAGAAAATGTCATCATCGTCGATCGTTGCGGAGAGTTTCCTAATGTTCCTTTACTTGGAATTAAGGGAGGTATCACCTACAACCCTTGCCTAGCTTTGAGGCAATTTGGATATGCACGGAGGGATGGCCCTCATGACATGTTGATTCCTAGCCTAGTTTTTGACTTCGACAACGATGCGCAAGGACTCCGCCAAAGATTCATCAGAGCTTGGGGAAAACTCAACAAGGTTGATAGCAAGACTCTGGGACACAAGAACTCCATCCCTCTTGAGCCCTATCTCAAGTGGGTACGAGCCCGAGCCCAAAGTCTAATGATGCCTTATCCTCATGTTCTCCCTATGATTAAAGAGCCCGTCAATGAAGGAGAGGTTCCCTATACTATCCTACATCCGGACATGCCTACATCATGGGAGGAAATGCAGAAGAGTTAGATTCAGCTCAAGGAGGAACAGAACACTTTTGAAGCTAGCTACTACGCCAGTGAAAAGAAGGTTCTAGAGCTCACCCGCCGACTCCACGAGCAAGAGGCCCTCAACACCTACATCGCACCGAAGAGGATGCGCAATGTCTTTCTGCCTTAAGAAGTTTATTTTGTAACATTTGGCCCATGGGGCATTTATGTGCTAACAAATTTCTTCTTATTAATATGACGTGCGTTCTCCTTTGTCTGAAACAATTTTGAATGTCCTAAATCCCTGAATGCATTGCATACATCAGCATACCATTCATCATGTGCATAAGCAGGTCTCACTCCAGGTTTCCTTATCTATCTGCTGTTTATTTCAGTAGGATGGATCTCGAGCAAACAGTTAAAGACCTACAAGCCCAGAATGCACAGTTCCAGCAACTCTTGATGACTTTGGTTAAAAGTCAAGAGGATATCAAGGCTCATCTGGAGAATAAGGACCCAGTGAAGAAGAAGAAGAGGGTCGGAGTGGCTACTTTGGGGAGAAGGTTTGACAGAGAAGCTCAGAGAGTGCTTGAATTTCCTCCTACTTCTGATGAAGGGACTAGTAAAAGGGATCGAGTTGCGGTGCCTTCCGAGTCTGATGCAGAGGAGGAAGAGATTGAAGAGGATGAAGATTATTCTGACCAGCAATACCCTCCAGCTGATGATAAGTACAAGGGTTTAGAAGACAGATTGGCTGCCATGGAATTGCAAAGGGTACCGGGTTTGGATTTTGAAGACACGGGCTTGGTTGCCGGAATTGTGATTCCCCCAAAATTCAAAGTGCCAGTGTTTGTGAGGTATGATGGGCTGTCCTGTCCCAAAATGCATCTCAGGTCCTACGTGAGAAAAATTCAACCCTATACGGCAGATAAAAATCTCTGGATTCATTTCTTTCAAGACAGCCTATCGGGAGCCCAGTTGGAGTGGTTTTATCAGCTAGAAGGAACCAGTGTCAGAAATTGGGAAGATTTGGCCACCGCTTTCTACAAACAATACCAGTATAATTCTGATCTTGCTCCTACTCGTACCCAACTTCAGGGTATGTCACTAGGAACGAGTGAGGGATTCAAAGAATATGCACAAAAATGGAGGGACTTTGCTGGCAGGGTGCAGCCTCCTTTAACCGATCGTGAGCTCGTTGATATGTTTCTTGGGACCCTATCTGGGCCATTTTTCAATCATCTAATTGGTAACTCTTCCGCAGGGTTTACCGATTTGATCTTAACCGGCGAAAGAATAGAAGCTGGCATCAAGTCAGGAAAGATTCAGAAGGGTGTTGCTGCAAGTGTTGAGAAGAAGCCTTTTAAGAAGGAGACAGCTATGGTATATTCTCAGAGAAGAACAGGGAAGATGGAGCGTCGGCCAACTGTGGGGGCCG
This sequence comes from Vicia faba, assembly GCA_948472305.1. NCBI lineage: Eukaryota > Viridiplantae > Streptophyta > Magnoliopsida > Fabales > Fabaceae > Vicia > Vicia faba. Next base: position 937,416,276 of record OX451736.1, read on the forward strand.
TAATGATTCAAAACACCCCGAGTGAGCAGCCTCGCTATAACCAGTCCAGACCAAATCAGCAACGAGTGGAACGGCCCCAACGGCAGTTCACCCGCATTAATATGACTCCAGCGCAGGTGCTTCCCCATCTATTGAAATTGAATCTTGCCACTATCAAGGAGGCGCCAAAGAATGTGAATACGTCCTCCCCGCATTATCATGCCAATGCTAAATGCGCCTATCATTCAGACAGTGTTGGACACGACACCAATGATTGTTGGGCACTCAAGCATAAGATCCAAGACCTGATAGAGGCTAAGGAGGTAGAGTTTGACGCTCCAGAGAAGCCTAATGTGATATCTGCACCTATGCCGAAGCACGGCCAAAATATCAACGCCATTGAAGAGGATTTGTATGTTGCTGACGTCAGTGATCTGACTACTCCACTGCTAACCATTAAGTTGAATTTGTTAAGGGCCGGGATCTTCCCGGGATGTAAAGAAGACTGCTACTGTTGCCACTCTCTGCCGTTTGATTGTCCGCTACTGAAGAAAGGCATCCAAGGCCTTATGGATAGCCGACAAATTTTGTTCGAAAAAGTTTCTGCTGTTCCAGTTCATGTTGAAAATGTCTCAATCATAACCATTCACGCCAATCTTTCCAAGGCCGTCAAAAAGCCTGTTAAGATTACACCAGCTACAAAATCTGTTCCTTTAAAGATAACGATGCCAGGGCCTGTTCCCTATGTTTCTGAGAAGTCGATACCTTGGAACTATGGTGGTGACATCTACTACCATGGTATCAAGCAAGTCGAAGTAATTGAAGAAAATTCAGAGGATGAAGAAGCCAGCATTAGTAACATTGCGGGCACCAGCAAAATCACTAGGAGCGGGAGAATATTTTCTCCAGAGATTGCCCCTCCAAGAGCAGTCTTTGGACCCTCATCAGCTAAAGAAGTCATCCCTGCACCAGTAAAGCTCTCTGCCAGAACTCCTTTGATCGAAGAGGTTGTTGTTCCTAGTGCTGTCTTTCCTACCGTTGCTGATAAAGGAAAGGGAATACAGGATGAGCCTGTCAGGACGAGGGCTCAACCCTTGGTGATCCCGGAAGCCTCCAAGAAAGAAATGGACGAGATTTTGAGGATAATCAAGAGAAGTGATTACGATGTGGTGGAACAGTTGGGGCAAACCCCCTCCAAGATCTCCATGCTGGCATTATTGCTTTGCTCAGAAGCGCACGCTCAAGCTTTGATTAAGTTTCTGAAGGCAGCTCATGTGCCCTAGGAAACCTCTACAGATCAATTTCAACATTGCGTGGCTAGCCTGACTGCGGACAATGGCTTAGGTTTTTCTGATGCCGACCTAACCCCTAAAGGCCGAAACCACAATGATGCTTTGCATATTTCAATCGAGTGTCGCGGAACCACCCTGGCACATGTTTTGGTTGATACCGGTTCGTCACTGAATGTTTTGCCTAAGGAGGCCTTAGACCGGCTAGATTGCGAAGGGTTGGAATTGAAGCCGAGTGATATTGTCGTCAGAGCTTTCGATGGGTCGAAAAGAATGGTCCATGGAGAGGTTGAAATTCCCATCAAGATAGGTACTGAGGTGTTTAAATCCACTTTCTATGTAATGGACATCCGTCCATCATACTCCTGCCTGCTGGGTAGACCTTGGATACATCATGCTGGGGCAGTCACCTCCTCCTTGCATCAAATGCTGAAGTATCCTGTCAAGGGAAAGATCATCACTGTCCACGGCGAAGAAGAGTACATGATTAGCCACTTAAATTCTTTCCGGTATGTGGAGGTTGAAGGAGAGTTCATCGAGACGCCGTTTCAACATTTCGAAGAAGTTCTTCCTGAAGTAGCAGTGGCAAAGTTGGCAGTTGAGGCACCAAGATAGATGGCCAGGATGGCATCTCTGGAGGATGCAAGAGCCGCAATCAAAGAAGGGAAGAATTCAGCGTGGGGGCAGTTACCCGATTTTCCGCATAAGACCGACAAGTTTGGATTAGCGTTCACAGCCGCTGGCCAGAAAGCTATGCGCCAGTCAAAGATTGAAAGAGCGCCGGTCAAAATTTCTCCTTACAGAATCAACGCCCTGGAAGATGAAGACAAGGAAAGCAACTTTGAAGAGTGGATCTATCCAACTGTCAGAGGAGGATTGAGCAATTGGGAGGCTAAAGACTTTGTCCCCATCACTTTTATTCATCAGTAATTTATCTATTAAACATTTCCTATTTGGTCTGTAATATTTTACTTTCAAACAATCCATACACTATCTTTTCACCTCCTGCCTTGCCCGGGGCAGGTAGGTCCACTTGTAAGGGTTTTGACTATTTTTCATATTCATATGCCATGTTTAATGATTCATTGGACGTTTTTCATTTGATAAACTGCTTATGTTCATTTTCTTTCCTTTTGCATTTTTTGTTTAAGGATGGCTATCCCTTACACACACCCACACTCACTAATGCAGGTACCCATCCACTCCGGATTCCATGGGTAACTATTCTGCTGTATCTTTCAATAACTCTGAAGATCTGGTCAATCTAGCCGAATATGAAGATGACGAAGGTTGTGAAGTACCCAGGGAACTAGCCAGACTTCTGCAACAAGAGGAAAGGGCCATCTTACCGCATGAAGAGCCATTGGAAGCTGTTAACTTGGGAACCGAGGAGAATCGGAAGGAGGTGCAAGTGGGTGCCAACCTGGAACCAAAAGTCAAGGAACGCTTGGTACAGTTACTGAATGAGTATGTTGAAATCTTCGCTTGGTCCTATGAAGACATGCCGGGTCTAGACACCGACATCGTGGTTCATCGTCTCCCCACAAGAGAAGACTGTCCACCAATCAAGCAAAAAGTTCGCCGAATGAGGTCTGACATGTCCGAAAAGATCAAAGCGGAAGTAATGAAGCAATTCGATGCTGGCTTCCTGGCTGTTACGTCCTATCCTCAATGGGTCGCTAACATTGTACCGGTACCAAAGAAAGATGGCAAAGTCAGAATGTGTGTGGACTACCGGGATTTGAATAGGGCCAGCCCTAAAGATGATTTCCCGCTGCCTCATATTGACATCTTAATCGACAATACAGCTCAGCATAAAGTGTTTTCCTTCATGGACGGATTCTCGGGCTACAACCAAATCAAAATGGCTCCCGAGGATATGGAGAAAACAACTTTTGTTACACAATGGGGCACTTTCTGTTACAAGGTAATGCCGTTCGGGCTGAAGAACGCAGGGGCAACTTATCAACGCGCCATGGTAGCTTTATTTCATGACATGATACATCATGAGATTGAAGTTTACGTAGACGATATGATAGCTCGATCACAAACAGAGGAAGAGCACCTTGAACATCTGGAAAAGCTGTTTGCCAGGTTGAAAGAGTACAAGCTCAGGCTGAATCCAAGTAAATGCACTTTTGGAGTTAGGTCTGGTAAACTCCTGGGATTTATTGTAAGCAACAAAGGCATCGAAGTCGATCCGACAAAAGTAAAAGCAATACAAGAGATGCCTGCTCCCCATACTGAAAAGGAGGTTAGAGGATTCTTGGGGCGCATAAACTATATCGCCAGATTCATCTCACATCTGACTTCTACCTGTGAGCCAATTTTCAAATTCTTGAAAAAAGATCAGGTAGTGGAATGGAACGACGACTGCCAAGCTGCTTTTAATAGAATCAAGGAGTATTTACTAGAACCTCCTATTCTGATGCCACCCGTCGAAGGAAGACCATTGATCATGTATTTGACCGTCTTGGATAACTCAATGGGGTGTGTTTTGGGCCAGCATGACGAGTCTGGTCGAAAAGAGCATGCTATTTATTACCTTAGCAAAAAGTTTACCGACTGTGAGACTCGCTACTCACTGCTCGAGAAAACTTGCTGCACTTTGGTATGGGCTGCTCGCCGACTAAGACAGTATATGCTGACTCATACCACTTTGTTGATATCCAAAATGGACCCTATCAAGTATATCTTCGAGAAGCCCGCTTTATCTGGAAGGATAGCTAGATGGCAAATGATCTTAACCGAGTATGACATCTAGTACACCACCCAAAAAGCTATAAAAGGGAGTGTACTAGCTGACCATCTGGCTCATCAGGCTATTGAAGACTATCAACCCATGAGATTTGACTTCCCAGACGAGGACATCATGAATTTGGACAACATTGAAAGTGACGGACCGTATGACGGACCCGAAAAGGGATCCCGATGGACCCTGTACTTTGATGGTGCTTCAAATGCACTTGGAAATGGTATTGGCGCATTACTCACTTCTCCGGAAGGTTGTCACACTCCTTTCACAGCCCGACTTTGTTTCAGCTGCACAAACAACATGGCTGAGTATGAAGCTTGCATCTTTGGTCTCGAGGCTGCTATAGACTTGGGGATCAAATCTTTGGTCGTATTTGGGGACTCGGCTTTGGTCATCAGCCAAATCAAAGGAGATTGGGATACCAAGCATCCTAATCTTATCCCATACAAGGAACATGTCCTGACATTGTTGCCGCATTTCGAGCAAATTACCTTCGAGCATTTCCCGCGAGAAGAGAATCAGCTAGCCGATGCCCTAGCCACAATGTCCTCCATGTTTAAACTCAACTGGGATAACGAGGCTCCCCAAATCACCATCAAGCGAATGGATGAACCGGCACATTGCCACGAGATTAATACCGAAGAAGTAGTGGAATAACCTTGGTTCCATGAAATCAAAAGGTATCTCGAGACCAGAGATTATCCTGAAGGAGATTTCGTAAATGACAAGAAGTTCTTAAGGAAATTCGCTGCTAAATTCTTCCTGAGCAACGACATCCTTTACAAACGAAGCCATGATTGTGTATTACTCCGATGTGTGGATAAAGCTGAAGCAGAATTGATCGTGACTGATATACACAACGGCACATTTGGCACTCACTTGAGCGGGCATACAATGGCTAAGAAGATCCTAAGGGCAGGCTATTACTGGTCTACCATGGAAGCTGACTGCCATCAACATTCCCGTACTTGTCACAAGTGTCAAGTCTATGCTGACAAAGTTCATATTCCCCCGGTTCCCCTCAACGTCCTGACTGCTCCGTGGCCCTTTGCAATGTGGGGCATTGATATGATTGGAGAAATCAAGCCCACGGCTTCCAATGGACATCGCTTCATCCTAGTTGCCATTGACTACTTCACTAAATGGGTCGAAGCAGCTTCCTTCGCCTCTGTCACCAAAAATGTGGTTGCCCGCTTTATCAAGCAAAATCTCATATGTCGGTATGGTGTTCCAGACAGGATCATTACGGACAACGGTACAAATCTGAATAACACAATGATCACTGCATTATGCGAACAGTTCAAGATTTATCATCACAATTCATCTCCCTATCGGCCAAAGATGAACGGTGCTGTTGAAGCTGCAAACAAAAACATTAAGAAGATCATTCAGAAAATGACAGTCACTTACAAAGACTGGAATGAGATGTTACCGTTTGCTCTGCATGGATACCGTACGACGACACGTACTTCAACTGGGGCAACCCCATTTTCTTTGGTTTATGGCATGGAAGCTGTTTTGCCTATGGAAGTCCAGATCCCTTCTCTAAGGATTATGAAGGATGCAGGTTTGAATGAAGATGATTGGATGCAGACCCGACTTGATCAACTCAATCTGATCGATGAGAAGCGACTCGCTGCTATATGCCATGGTCAGATGTATCAAAAGCGGATGATCAAGGCCTTCAATAAGAAAGTCAGACGTCAAGTGTATCGAGTCGGGGATCTCGTAATCAAGCGGATTATCTTGCCGCAAAGTGATCCCAGGGGCAAATGGACTCCTACATATGAAGGGCCATTTGTGATCAAGAGCATATTTTCTGGTGGTGCAATGATTCTGACCACCATGGACGGCGACGATTTGCCGCACCCTGCGAACGCAGACATAGTCAAAAGATACTACGCATAAAATAACCCGACAAGTCGAAAACCCGAAAGGGCGGCTTGGGCAAAAATGGGCATCCCGGTGGATCGAAAACCCGAAAGGGCGATTCAGGCAAAAATTAGGGATAAAAACGAAAAAAATCTGTACACCCGGCAAGTCGAAAACCCGAAAGGGCGGCTTGGGCAAAAAGGGGTTTCCCGGTGAATCGAAAACCCGAAAGGGCGATTCAGGAAAAAGTTAGGGAATTAAAGCGTATGATTATGTCTCGTCGGATCACTTCAAAGACAATCTCTTCATCAACCGGTTCCAGGCTTCTGATCAATCCCGTCATCGTCAAGTAAAGCATTGAATGGACAAATATTCAGAGTTGTGAAAGCTATAGCAGAGCGGAGTCCCATGGAATTATTTCACATGGCCATCCTTTATTTTGTATAAAATCTTTCAATATTTACGACAAAGTCCTCTTACTAGGATGATTGTCTCCTTTGTACAAATATACTCAAAGAAAATCAATACAAATACTCTTCCCAAAATTTGTGTCATTTCCCTTTTCTTTTTCTCTTGCACTATTTGTTTTATTTTGAGAAACGTCCAATGTTTTGTTAAATAGGCATATGCATTGGAAACATAATCACTTCCTAAATGAACCTAAGAAAAAGGATTACTGATAGGATGAAGGTACAGATGGATGTCTTGACACCCTTTCGAAGGAAATCCCCCAAGAGATTTGGAATCAACATCCCTAGCAGACCCTGAGGCTTATCTCCAGCAGACTCTCGAAGCTTATCCCCAGTAAGGTTCTGGAAGGTATTTCCCCGCAGAGCACGAACGTCTCTCCCGAGTTTTATTCAAAGTTATTCCCTACAAGGGCTTATAACTGGGTTATCCTCAGCTAACAGCCACAGAAGATCGCACTCGCCAGAATTCTTCCTATCCCCAGTGGAGTTCATCAAGAGTTTCCCAACACAATTTATCAATATGATCCCCAGCAGAGCTTATCCTTGTTATCCCCAGCCAGAGGATCCTCCAGAACTCATTTCCCCTCAGAGTTTAAGTTTCAGTATCCCCAGCCGAGCTAAAAACTCAAATTGTCAACCCCTAGCGGAGCCAGACTAATGAGCCTTCTCCTCACAGAGTCTTAGAAAGAGAAATCTTGAGTTCCCTAGCGAGATCGCCAGAGTTACTTCCCATCAAATTGAAGATTCTCAGTCTTACCTCCCCAACATGAGTCTACTAGATTGATACTCCCCAGTAAAGGTCATCAGAAATTCTCTTTTCCAGCAGCAGCCAAGGATTTATTTTCCCCAGCAGCAGTCAAGATGCTTTTATCTTCAGCCACCTCGGATTCATTTATCCTCAGCAAGATAGCTCGTCAGCTTACATGCGCATTCATCACATTCATGTCATAAACATTGATGTCACGTATATTGCATCATGCATCATGACATTGCATACAACTAACTCTTTACCTTTTCAGGAAAGATCAGTCGACAAACTAAAATCATTCAACTTCAAGACTTCTGAAAACAGTTCACGGGTTCTCCAAGTAAATGGATGTTAACCTATCACTTGTTCAGATTCTTCTTTAAGACTTCTGAAAACAGTTATGGATTCTTCCCAACAACGGATGTTAATCTAATCAACTTGTTCAGATGCAACTTTTGAAAACAGTTTACGGACGCTTCCCAACAACGGATGCTGCTCTATTGCTTATTCAACTTCAAGATTTCTGAAAACAGTTCATGGGTTCTCCAAGTAAACGGATGTTAACCTGTCACTTGTTCAGATTCTTCTTCAAGACTTCTGAAAACAGTTTACGGGTCCTCCAAGTAAACGGATGTTAACCTATCGCTTGTTCAGTTTCTTCTCCAAACTACTGAAAACAGTTTACAGATTCCTCCCAACAACGGATGTCAATCTTTTGCTTGTTCAGACCCCCCAGTTCAGAGATGGTCCCAAGCCTGGACACCTTCCTGATATTCCCTTCCAGATGGCATCTCTAAGCCCATCTCCGACAAGAATTCTGTCACTCTCCCATATGGCATCGTTAAGCCCATCTCCAAATGGCATCTCTAAGCCCATTCCCACATCCATTGCTTTGACGAGTGCAAATTTCCGGGCACTCTAGTGTCCAATCTCCTTTTACCCTCGAGTCACGAAAGGCAAACTTGCCAATCTAACTCTTCGGATTCAAGAAGATTGAACAGGGGCAACTGTTGTACCCCAAAATTTGCCCTTCCATTTCTCATTGATTTCTCACCACAAAGCCTTTGAAGCTCAAGATCCAGTTAGAGTTTCATCTGCTCAAGACCTCTCCTTGCACTGTGGACTCAAATTAGGGTTTGTGTTTACACAAAGATGCTTTGACCTAAAATTCCCAATATGACTTTCATGCTTCATATTGGACTCCCAAGTTTACCCATATCAAGTTTCAAGTCTTGATTCCAAGTTTTGCCCAGTCAATTGGACAGTTGACCTAGAAATCAACTGTATTGGGGAAAAAGTCAACTGTGGCCAATTGACAGTCAAACCTCATGAAATTTGACCCACATCAACATTATGAACTCATATGAACCATTTGGTCAAGTTTGGATCACAATTCCCCAAGAAATTTGATCAGATCACCAAAAGGGCAAAATGGTCATTTTTAGGGTTTTGACTGCACAAAGGCAATTTTTGACTGTTTGACCTAGCCAATGGCAAACCAAGCTCACACATGGACTCAAGGACCCTATGGAATTATCTTGACATGATCAACAAACTCAAAAGACCCCAAGTACACAGGATTGGCAGTTGAATTTCCCAGTCAATTGATCAATTTTGACTGTGAACTTAAAAGTCAAACTTTGACTTTTTGGTCAAAATCAAGAGTCAAGATTCATTTTTCATCAAAGCATGCTAAATCATGAAACTTGTTCACCAAGAAATCACAAAATGCAAATTAGGGTTTAAAATGGAATTTTTCATAACTTAGAATTTTTCTAAGTTATGAAAAACCCTAATTTTTTCCCAACTTTGCCCCACTTTCTTACCATGATCCATTTGGATTCAAACAAAAGTCCAAACATGAAAGTTGTAGTTTGTTGCATAATCTACAACTTTTATTCACAAAGTTTTCTCATTTGAAGCTTGCATCTCAAGTTACAAATTTTTGAATAAGGGCACTAAACCATTCTTAACTTAGTGAATTTTTGACCTATTTTGACAAGGTTTTCTACCCCACTTCAAGGCCATTTTCCATACACTTCCACTTGGAATTTCAAATTTCATTTCAAAGATGTATTGTAGTACACATTCTAAGCTTTCCAAAATGTCCAAGAAATTCTCAAACAATCTCATGGTTAGGGAGAATTGAATTTCACAATATAGCAAAAAACCACTTTGTTCATGACCAAGTTACATGTTCATAACCTTGCAACTTGAACTCAGCATGCTTTAGATTAGATTACAGGTCCTTAAACCAAGTTACACTCAATAATTTAATGTTTGTTCATTGTGTCAAAGTGTTATTCTATGAGTTCAAGTATTGTACACAAGCCTAATCCATTTTTAGATAAAGTGAACTATCCATTTTTGCAAAAGTTCACTTTATGTCCAATTGGTAAATCAAGCAAGTACAAGCTAAATCTCTTTGGCACAAGATTATGGACAAAATTGCTCTGATCAAGAGAAGCTTTGCAGCAGGATTAGAGGTCCCCTACTGACCTAAACTATCAAGTTGCATTTTGTTGCTTAAGAGTGAAGAAAAGTGCCATAACATCACACAACATCCATCTCAGCTTAGACACACAAGAACTAAGTTATCAAACACATTCCAAAGATCATAACCAAGCTGATACACGACCCTTGCACCTCTCAAACACTCCCATTGCCATAATCACCCTCAAACTGCACAAACAGGGCAAAGCCTGCAGTTTGAGTGCTATCTTCCATTTCCTTCAAGCTCTTTTGCCAAAATCAGTTCATACACATTCCCTAGCACATATGCAAGCTAACCATGCCTTGAAACACGACCTGTAACTCCTCTAACAAGTTCCACCATTTTCACTTTTTCATTTTGCAGTTGAAGTTCTACAGCTCAGTGCAAGGTGTCTCAAGGCAAAGTAGATATTGGAACAGCATCATCACACCTCAAGGAAGCTATACCAATCAGTATCTTGCACTGTAATCTCCCTATTTGCCAGTTAGAACTCCAGCTGAACAGGTATTTTGATGAACTCGTATCTCTCTTATTATGCATCATTAGTCTTAAGTTTGTGAAGAAACAATGTCCTATTCATGCCACTGAACATGTACATTCTTTTACTTTTCATTTCTTTTGCCTGAGTAGAGAGAATTTGGAGTTTGAAAATGGTAGAAAACTTAGGTTAGGATTTGGGATCGTTAAAATTCTCTCTCATTTTTTAGAGTTAGGAGATGTTCTTTATATATTTGGAATCGTGGTTTCATGCTTAACATCTTTTGTGTTGGAAGTTTGTGTAAAAGCTCAAAGAATCAGGATGTTTGAATCCCTGTTAGAAGCGCGCATTTTTGATACATTTGTGGCTGAAGGTTGAAGAAGATGCTATGTGGGCTGGGCCTGTGTCATTTTTTTTATTCACACCATGTTTTTGATATTGCACCCCCTGAGCCCATTTTGTCCATTTGCTTGATTTTTTGACTTTTCTTTTTTATTTCTGACTTATTTATTTTTATTAATAATATAAAAAACATAAAAATATTTTTCCTCACCATTTTTTAATTTATTAGGTATTTATTTGATTTTCTTCTAATTTATACATAAATAAAGAAATATATACATTTTTGTTAAAATATTAAGAAATATGTAAAAACACATTTATTTTCATTTTTATTTTTATTTTGCCTTCTGAAAATATTTATATGAAAAAATACTATTTTCTAAAATATTAAATATTATTATTATTTATATATATAATACATATTTAAAATAATACATATATACATATACTCATTAATATATTTAGGATAAATACAAAATATATACCCCTTTCTATTTTTCTTATTAATATTTAATATAAAAAAATGCATTTTTGACAAATACCTCATTTTATTTTATTTTTATATATACACAAATATTTGTTCATAATAAATAGATGATATGCTTTATTTAATAGAATTAGGGTTTTTGCCCTAAATTCAAAAATACTCCAAAAATGATATCCCTTTTATTTTCTTTTTATTTCACATAAATAATACTTTTTTTTATACATATAAAAATTCCTTTTGCATACTTGCATATTTGTTTTATTTACCATTTGAATTATACATTTTTATTTATCTTGTAAATATTCATAAAAATGATGTAATAGTTTAGGTTTAATTTTTTGTCTAAATATACCCCATTTGAACATTGTACCCCCCTCCCCATATTATTATGTTGTAATAGCGTAGGATTTTAAATTTCGCACTTTTATCGCTTTCTAAACATACTATGCTAGAATTAGGGTTTTGTATGCAAATAAAAATGAACAAAATAGTTGGACCTAATACAAGATAAATGAGTATGAAAAATGGACAACACATTTCACACTTGCACCCCTAGGGTATTCCACTTTGTTGCCTTCAAATAATTGGGCCATGTTGCATGTTGAACTTCTTTGGGTAAAACAAACAATCAAATGATCATAGTCCCTCAAAATGTTGCTTAAATAAATGATCAAGTCCCTTTTAAAATTGCCCAAAGACATTTAACACTATTGCAATTATGGTCTAAACGATGACCCGCGCCCGTCCCTTTAAACTCCTAAAACAAGATTGTCCACCAAATGCAATGGTGGAACAAAATTGTCAAAAGGTTTGAAACATAAACAAAAATCTTTGAGAAAAATTTTAGGGTAGATGAACTCTTAAGTACTTGTCAATTTTCTAAGAAAACACTTGCCTTATTTCAAAACTCACTTCACAAAAACTTTCAAAACAAACTTTCAAAAAACCTTGAAACATCTTTTTAAAAGACAAAACACCTTTTGTAAAACATTCGAGTAAAGAATTGTTACAAGGGTAGCCTATACAAGGCATCTTTTCAAAAACATTTTCAAAACCATACACAAAAGCACCATTTCAAACAATTGAAAACCAAGGCAAGTTGATCTAGGCAAGTACCTAAGAGCCCATGGATAACCATGGATAGAAGGGGTGCTAATACCTTCCCCTTCTATAATCTACTCCCCGAACCCAAGAAAAATCTCAAAGGTTTTTGCTGTGCTTTTTAAACCTTTCCTTAGGATAAAATAAAAAGTCGGTGGCGACTCTTGCTCAACCGAAACATTTGCGAAAACAAACGCAAAACCCTAGTCAGTTCTCCCACCGTATCACACATAACATCAAGAAAATGTCTTACGTACAAAGATTTACAATATGGAAATTCAAAAAAAATCGACCTCTTCTTCCACCCACCTGTAACAACTTTATGTGCAAAAGGCTTGCCAAACTGAATACTCACATCTTTCACCTTTTCAAATAATTGATCACCTGTCAATCCAGGCGGAGCTCTACGTTGTTCGATATCTCCATTGAACGCTTTTCTCCATCCACGATATTGATGTTTAAAATTTAAGAATCTACGATGACCGAGAAAGACATTCTTCTGACAAAGTTTCAATCGCATCGTATCGGTTCCATCTTCACAGATAGGACACGCTTTTTCACCTTTAATGCTATACCCGGATAGATTTCCGTAGGCTGGAAAATCGTTAATTGTTCCAAACAACATCGCCCTTAAGTTGAAACTTTCTTTCCTATACCCATCATAAACCTCCACACCGTTCTCCCACAAAATCTTCAAATCTTCTATTAAAGGTTCCAAATATATGTCTATGTCATTTCCTGGTTGTTTAGGCCCAGAAATTAACATAGATAACATCATGTACTTACGCTTCATACATAACCACGGAGGTAGGTTATAAATCATAAGAATTACAGGCCATGTGCTATGCGAGATACTTTGAATACCGTGTGGGTTCATTCCATCAGTAGACAATGCCAAGCGAAGGTTTCTTGCGTCTTTTCCAAATTCAGGATAATCATTATCAATTTTCATCCACTGTGGTGAATCTGCCGGATGTCCAAACTTTCCATCAATAATTCTTTCATATGCATGCCAAGTTAAGTGTCTTGAATCAGTTTCACTATGATACATCCGTCTAAATCTCAGAATTATAGGAAAATACCATAAGACTTTTGCCGGAGACAACTTTTTCTTATATCGAGGGGCACCGCATTTAGGACACTCATTTAACGATGCATACTCGTTTCGAAACAAAACGCAATCTTTTGGACATGCATGTATCTTGTCATAGCTCATGCCAATAGAGTACAACATCTTTTTGGCCTCATACGTTCGATTGGGGAGAACATTATCCTCTGGTAGCATATCTTTCATAAGGGCTAATAACTCTGTGAAACTTTTATCCGACCATCCATTGCCCGCCTTTAAGTTGTACAACTTTAATACCGCAGACAATCTTGTGAATTTTTTACAACCATTATACAACGGTTTCTCTGCATCGCTTACCAACCTCTTGAACATTTTGGGACAATCATTAAGATCTTCTTCAAGCGCTTCTGCAATCTCTTCAACTCGATCATAATCGTATGTATCTGTGCCATTGTCGTTTGAAGCATAGGTCCTATTATCCCCCGATTCATCATTCCCGTCACTTTTCTCACCATGCATATTCCAACATGTATAACTTCTATCAATTCCATACCGTATTAGATGCGATGCCAACTGAACCGCGTCAACCCGATTCCCATAACAACAACACAAACAAGGATATATCATTCGACTGGGGTCTTCGGCGTGCGCAACAACAAACTTAACGAATTTCGATACCCCGTTCTCGTACTCTTTCGACAATCAATTGAAATACATCCATGTCTTATCCATGGTTTACGGTTTCTGAGTCAATCTGAGCTAAATGATAAGTTAGAAAACAAAACCAATACTCAAAACTTGCACTTGCTCTTGCACAACCATATAACAAAACCAATACTCAATACTTTTCACTAAATTCATTTTATTCTATCAACTAATCACATTTTATGATTACATCACTAATCACAATTCTTAACTCTCACAATTTTATATAAGCATGCATTCTGTTACCTTAAAAAGTTGTTTTTGTTTCTTTATCCATCTCATTAACAAGTTAATTAATCACTTTACATTATCTCTAATTAAATATACATATAGATATAGATATATAGATACATAATAATGAATGGTAATGTGAAATGGGTAACCCCGTTTGTTAATGAATCATAATTTCCACCACCATTCACTAACACAACACAACATCATTAGCACAACCCTCTACATGTCCGTTTCTTATATACTAGTACACCCTTGTTTCATCAAACTCAAGGGATACCCTATACCAAACTTCATCTGTTTCTTATATATGGCATGGCCTCATTTTAGTCTAAGATATGTTTTCTGATACGAAATTTTGTAATAAACAAAAAGGACAAAATATTTTGTATAGATTGAAAAGAAGAAACAATCACCTGACGGTTCTCCTGTGGCAAGCGGTTCTCCGGTGAGATATATGGCTCTTGTTTTCTGACGATTTGACACGTTTGAGTTCTCCGGTGAGATATGTTGCTCTGAATCGGAAGGTCCTGAAGAAGTTAAAGAAACCGATTAATTTCCAAAACACATTAAACAAACATCAAAAGACAGAGAGCCTTAATCGGGAATCACAACCTGCCGTCCAACTAGTGTGAATGAGAAACACTAACTGTGCTTGCTAATCAATGAAACAAGAATTTTGTATGTCACTATGGCTTCCAAGAATATATTCCGTGCCCGATTATTCAATAAACGCTCAATAACTTTTAAAACATAATCACCTAACACTAAACCGTCCATTGCTCCAAAAAAAAGGTAACAAAAAAATCATCAAAGGGTTTTAGGAAACATTCAAAAATCATCAAACAACAACAACAACCAATACACTGTGAATGAGAAGAAAATAATAATCAACGAAAACCAAAACTGATTTCAGAATACATAACAGCCACAATACGAACCTTGTGAAAAGAGGGACTAGTCGTGCGGCGGCGATGAGAGTTTACGATGGTGGCGATTGAACGGAAAGAGCTACCGTGAGAGGACGAAGAAGGAACAGGAATGAATTTGGGGGTTGGGACGTTGGAAGAAAGGAAACACAACAGCCACAGTACGAACACACCTTTAATCAAAAACAATAAAATTTATTATAAAACAACCTACGAAAGCGATTTTAAAAACGCTTTCTAATGGTCATGTATAACAGCGCTTTTACATAAAAAAGCGCTTTCGTAGCATATCCTATAGCAGCGCTTTTAAAAGCGCTTTCTAAAGGCCAGATTTAGCAGCGCTTTTGAAAAGCGCTTTCTAAGGCTGACCTTTAGCAGTGCTTTTGAAAATCGCTTTCTTAGGTTCCCTCTGAAAGGCACCCTTTAGCAGCACTTCTCAAAAAGCGCTTTCTAAGGGTGACCTTTAGCAGCGCTTTTGAAAAGCGCTTTCTTAAGGAACCCTTTGAAAGCGCTTTTTTTAAGCGAATTTTTTTTAATACCTACAACAACGCTTTTTCCTAAAAGCGCTTTCGTATGTGTGCTGCTAAAGCTTATTTTTGGCGTAGTGGGGGGTGCCCCTATTAGAGGAGCTATAGGTCTTATCTCTACCAAAGATGCCTTGACCAAGTGTTGTAATAATTGACTGGGTGACATAGGGAGCGGGTCAAACTTTCTTGGCAGTCTTTCAAATTTGTTCTGTTGCTGTTCTTGTGGAATTATTAATGGTTGTTGTTCCCTTGGTTGTGAGGCTACAACATTAACTTCTCACTCCTTCTTTTTTGAGAAGCTAGGAACATGTATTTTTGCATTGTAAGGGGCAATAGATGATCCCCCTTGTATCTTTCCGCATTTTATTCTAGCTTCAATCCTTTCTCCAATAGTTACCAAATCCGAAAAACTAGAGGAGACGCTTCCTACCAACTTTTCATAATACAATCCTTGCAAAGTTCCCATCAACATATCGACTAATTATTTCTCCAGAAGTAGTGGTTGTACACGAGCTGCCATTTCTCTCCACCTTTGGGCATATTCCTTGAAATACTCCTCCTTTTTCTGAGACAAGTTCTGGAGTTACATGCGGGTGAGATCCATGTCCAAGTTATATTTATACTGTTTCAGGAAGGCATTAGCAAGATCTTCCCATGTCTGGACATGAACCTGTTCCAACTGCATGTAGCAATCCAAGAATGCTCCACTCAAACTGTCATGGAAACAATGAATCATCAGCTTCTGGTCTTGAGCATAGGCATGCATCTTCCTGGAATACATGCGCAGATGGTTCCTTGGATATGTGAGCCCCTTTTATTTTCCAAAGTTAGGTACTTTGAATTTTGGTGGGATCAGCACATCAAGAACTAGACCCATTTCGAGAGCATCTACATCAAAAGCATCGTATCCCTCCACAAATTTTAACATTTCTTCTAGAGCTTTGTATTTGTTGAGCGCCAATGGATTTTCAGTAGCTTGAGTATGGGTTGTTCTTTGAGGGGCTTGATTGACGTCCTCTTAGTCGTGGTCTCCATATTGCAAATCTAAGTAGTTGTCTGCATTATTAATTGGAATCTGCAAGGTATGAGATGCCCCTACCTTTGCTAGAGGTGGGACAAACCCTTTAGTATCAGTGTTGTACCCCAAAATTTACCCTCCCATTTTCTTCAAGACATTCTCACGAGGTCTCCATTTGCTCAAGGATTCTCAAGAGTTGATAAGACAAACTCACCTCCTAAGCAAGGGTCTTCAACTAGGGTTTGGTGTTTCTCAAAGAAGATTGGTCTGCAAGGGTCTCAAATGACTTTCATGGTTCATCACATGGCTTTAAAAATGCTCATACCAAGTCTCATACCTTGCGTCACAAGTTTGCTCAGTCAATGGCTCAGATGACTGAAAATCAATTGTATTGGGTAAAAAGTTAATTGCGGTCAACATACAGTCAAATTTCAAGATTTTTTGTCAACATTAACATTCTGAGGTGATATTCATCATTTGATCAAGGGTTGACCATGATTCCTCAAGGAAAGCCCTCAAATCATTAAAGGTCAGGAAATTGTCAAATTAGGGTTTTGATTGAAGATGACTGATCATTGACTTTTGACCTAATGCATGACTTAATGGCTTGAAGTATGATCTCAAGGATTCAAATACAACATATTGACCTAATTACATGGCTCAAGACATTTCCAAAGATGCAAGTGATTGACAGTTGAAAAATTGAATTAATTGATAAAAGTCAACAGTTACAAAAGTCAAACTTTGATTTTTTATCAACATTGGAATTCAAAAATCAAGAATCATCAAGATATTCAAAGCTATCAAACTTGATCATCAAAAATCAAGAAAGTCAACAAAAGTCAAAAGTCAAGACTTTCAAACACTTAGAAAAAATTCAAGTGTTTTGTACCTAAAAAACTCTAACTTCACAAGTAAGTTTCCTCAAGATACAAGCTGATTCAAGGAAAACTTTCAACATGAAAGTTGTAGGGATTGATGAATTCTACAACTTTTATAATGTGGGGTGATCCTCAAAAGTGCTTAATTTAATAGATATTATCCCATGAAGTTCAAATTTTTTTACCACACACTTAGAAAAAATTTCTAAGTGTTTTGTTCTTAACAAAGTCACTACTTTATTGCCATTTTTCACTAAGATCCAAATTGATTTAGCAAAAACTCACAACATGAAATTTGTAGATTTTGATTCAAGCTTTCCAAAATGTCCGAGAACACATTTTTATCATACTAGAGCTAGGAGATTCGAAGATATGAAGTTGGACATCCATTCTTGAATTTCAAGTCATTTTGTGAAGAACTCAAGAGCAAATCTCATAACCTTATCATTCAATCTAACTTTTCAGGCCATGTTGCTTCTAAATCTCCACATAATAAGATATTTACATAAAATTATGGTGCATTACACAAAGGTTTGAAGCTTTATCCACTCGACCCTACCATTTTTGGATGAAATTGCAAAAAGCTCCATATCCATTTGCATAAAGATCACTTTAATCACAAAGTCCACTCCTTGAGCCTCTAACTTATTTCTTTTGATCACACTCAACATGAATGCTCATAAGCAACATCTCAAATCCTACCAACCACCCTATTGATGCATTGGAACAACAATTTTC
Organism: Vicia faba; assembly: GCA_948472305.1. Lineage (NCBI taxonomy): Eukaryota > Viridiplantae > Streptophyta > Magnoliopsida > Fabales > Fabaceae > Vicia > Vicia faba. The sequence goes on from OX451736.1 coordinate 937,434,389, forward strand.
ACACAAACTTGGTTGTTTCACTTCAACCAAATCAAAATTCTATTACTTGCAAACCTGACCATCTTATCATCTCTAACCTTTTTCCTATAAATATAAAGCTCATTTACAAGCCATAGCAAGAGTTCACAAGCTCTCAAACCCCCCCAATATCTCCCAAGTGAGAATTGGCCAAAAAATGTCCATTTTTAAGCTTTTGAAACTTTAACTTCGAAACTCATCACCCTTGCAACTTTTGTCCAAACAAACCATCTAAACACCTCATAATCATCATTTAGAACTTGTCTAAACCCCTGTTTCATCACTGTAACATCATCTTCATCATCTACCATTTTCAAAATCCACCTTTGCAACTTGACTTGAGTATACCAATCCAGACACTCTCAAGGCAAAGTAAAAGTTGCAACATACTCACCAAGGTCCAAGGAAGCTAAAGCAAGCTTCACATTACTTCTGGAAGTCGTGTAAAGGGCATTGAATTTTTGATTCAAGAGGTAAGTTTTTCCAACTTTGAAATCTTGATACAAGCATCATTTGCAATTACTTTCAAAAGATAAAATGTAGATATCATGTCTATGAAGCTAACCATGTCCTTAGTTTTCATTTTAATTGATTGTGTGATGAGAATTTTGAAACTGAATTTTCTGGAACATTGGGTTTACAGTTTGGTACCAAATAAAATTCGTCCTAACCATTGACTTATAACTTTTAAAAATTACATGGTTGGATTCCTTGTTAAAAATCAAGCAAGTTTGGTATTTATTTGTTTTAGAAATGAAGGATTTAAAAAAAAATCAAAGAATTGAAATCATGGTGTTTTTCGTTACTGCTAGCGTGCAAGAGGAAGAAGAAGGATGACTTGGCCATTTTTCAAATTTTGACATCCAAGTTCATATTATATTTACTGATTGTTGTTTCATAAACGAATGTAACAACCACCCCAATGGCAAGCAACATGCGTTTCATGTCACTTCTTACCCTAAGGGCGCTGGTTCGAACAATAATGAACCCCCCTTTTGACATTTTGTGATTTATTTTGGTTTTTTGTGATTTCAAAAACATGTTTCACATATATTTTTACTAAGGTGCTCCCTTAACAATATACACGCGTGGTCTGGTGGTAAGTTTTTGAAGCTGTTACCCTAAGGTCCTGAGTTCAAGCCTTGAAAATTTTAATTTTTTTTTACAACTATTTTTCTTTAGTTTTTTTAACAAACTTCAACCAATTTTTTAACCAATCAAAACTTCTTCTTTTGAGCTGATTTTTTGTACACTACTAGTTTACTACCTCTATTTTATGAATATTAAAAAATATCACAAAAATATTTTTATTTCATTATTTTTCAATTAAATCAAAATGCCTCTTTTAGGGTTGTTGTTGTGAGGTTTTTGATCAAATTTTCAACTTTGCTCCAAAGTTTGATTTTACCATGATAAGTTTTGATTCTCATGAGATATCTTGACATTTGAGTAAACATTTCATGATGGCTTGATCCTTCTTAGGATTTTTCTCAACCAAATTCACATTAAAACATGAAACATGCATAAAAATTAAAACTATGCTCCATGACTTTCATCTTGATTGTTCTGCATACACTTGTTTCAAACATACCAACTCCAACAATTTTTCATAAAAATATAAGAACATTCCAATTCCTTTTTTTCCCTTATCCCTTATTTACATTTTTAGACCAATTGTATAGGTTGCAACTATTGATGTAATGGCGTAGATTTCTTTCCACATTTTTCATATTTATGTAAATGGTCTGTAATAGATAATTAGGGTTTATTTCTTTTCTCCCTATTCACAAATTTGTACCCCCATTCCCAAAGTATTGTAATAGCGTAGGACATTTAATTTCCGCAATTTATTGCTTTCCATATTTCTGTTAGTAATTCGGGTTTGTATGGCAAGATTTAAAAACAATCGTAGGAAAACCCTAATTCAAGATAAAAATAAATTGAACACACTTTTCACACACGCACCTCTAGGATAACCTCACTTGTTTCCTTCGGATAAAACAGTCATGTCCCTCGAACGTAGAATACTTTAGCAAAGACCCTCGATTAAAAGATCATAGTCCCTCGATGACCCTTCGATGCTGCCTTCGGTAAACGATCTTAGTCCCTTACGACAAATGCTAAAGTGTCCTACAAGTTGCCTTCTATAACTATACAATGACCCACGTCTGTCCCTCACATCCAATGATAGGGATTCCTATTAACTAATGGCAGGGTAACACTATCTCATAGTGAACCCTACTTTTGACATTTTATGATTTATTTTGGTTTTTTGTGATTTCAGAAACATGTTTCACATATATTTTTACTAAGGCGCTCCCTTAACAATACACACGCGTGGTCTGGTGGTAAGTTTTTGAAGCTGTTACCCTAAGGTCCCGAGTTCAAGCCTTGAAAATTTTAATTTCCTTTTTTTTTACAACTATTTTTCTTTAGTTTTTTTAACAAACTTCAACCAATTTTTTAACCAATCAAAACTTCTTCTTTTGAGCTGATTTTTTGTACACTACTAGTTTACTACCTCTATTTTATGAATATTAAAAAATATCACAAAAAATATTTTTATTTAATTATTTTTCAATTAAATCAAAATGCATCTTTTAGGGTTGTTGTTCTGAGGTTTTTGATCAAATTTTCAACTTTGCTCCAAAGCTTGATTTTACCATGATAGGTTTTGATTCTCATGAGATATATTGACATTTGAGTAAAAATTTCATGATGGCTTGATCCTTCTTAGGATTTTTCTCAACCAAATTCACATTAAAACATGAAACATGCATAAAAATTAAAACTATGCTCCATGACTTTCATCTTGATTGTGATGCATACACTTGTTTCAAACATACCAACTCCAACCATTTTTCATAAAAATATAAGAACGTTCCAATTCCTTTTTTTCCCTTATCCCTTATTTACATTTTTAGACCAATTGTATAGGTTGCAACTATTGATGTAATAGCGTAGATTTCTTTCCACACTTTTCATATTTATATAAATGGTATGTAATAGATAATTAGGGTTTATTTCTTTTCTCCCCATTCACAATTTTGTACCGCCATTCCCAAAGCGTTGTAATAGCGTAGGAAATTTAATTTCCGCAATTTATTGCTTTCCATATTTCTGTTAGTAATTCAGGTTTGTATGGCAAGATTTAAAAACAATCGTAGGAAAACCCTAATTCAAGATAAAAATAAATTGAACACACTTTTCACACATACACCTCTAGGGTAACCTCACTTGTGGCCTTCGGATAAAACAGTCATGTCCCTCGAACGTAGAATACTTTAGCAAAGACCCTCAATTAAAATATCATAGTCCCTCAATGACCCTTTGATGCTGCCTTCGGTAAACGATCTTAGTCCCTTACGGCAAATGCTAAAGCGTCCTACAAGTTACCTTCTATGACTATACAATGACCCGCGTCTGTCCCTCACATCCAATGATAGGGCTTCCTATTAACTAATGGCAGGGTAACACTATCTAAAGGAGGAGGAAAACAACAAAGACTCTTTGAGTAGGTAGAACACTCATAATCGATTTCTCACAAAATAAAACCATCTTCACACCTCATACTTTCAAAAGCAACTATTTTCAAACGCTTTATAAACACTCTTGAGGACAAATACAAGGTTTATTATAAAGCAAATTGCCTTACATTGGCATCTTCGAAACAATTTTCACAAAACAACACTTTATTTCGAATAAATATTTTCAAAACAAACATTTTGTATACATTCTCAATGATACGAGAATCATTAAAAAATTGCCACACTTAGGCGTTTTCAAAATATTTTCAAATATACACAAACACAAAAGCATTTCAAAGTGAGCTAGCAATTAAGAGCCCGTAGATAACTACAGATGAAAAGGGTGCCAACACCTTCCCTTTTCATAACCTACCCCCCGAACTCAAGAAAAATTCTCAAAAGGTCTTTCCTGTTCTTTTCACCATTTCCTTTATTGGATAAAAGAAAAGTCGACAGTGACTCTTGCTGTCCGCAACATTTGCGATAAAACGCTAAACCCAAAAGTCAGTTCTCCCACCGTATTACAGAACTGGAGAATATGCTGGGGAGATCTAAATTAAAAGTGGGATTACCTTAGATCTATATCACATTTAAAATGCTTTACTTGCTTGATTTATATGCTTTACATTTTGGGGTTATGCTTGGGTTTATTTCTTGTATAGATCCTATACCAGGGTCTGGGGGAATTTTAGGTAAGTAGCAATAGATCGTGAAAACTGTATGGCGTAGACCGATATGGTTGAAATGATGGCTACGTTAGTGCAACATTGGTTTGTGCTGGTTTCCCTTGAATCAATCAAGGAGGATGCTGGGCTACCGCATGGTGTCATAAGTACTAACTGATCGTAGAACCTTAGTTGACACAACTTAGCCATTAGAAAGTAGTGAGATGGCTGGCTTTGGTGCAGATTGAAGTTGGTTGATACTCGATGCTACACTCATTGATATTAGACTCTTGGGATATTTCATTCAAAATTTAGATGCTTGTGCTGAAACAATGCCTGAGAGAAAGGTCAGTGATATTGAGATTCCTAGAACCCGATTGCTTCTTTTAGGACATGTTGAGCCAACTAAACCTCAAGAGGGTACTAACCTATAAACTCCATGCAAGCCTGAACCTAAGGCCTTGTGTGTTTTGACTGTGTTTGATTAAACTGTTCGAACATGACATCATAACATCACACCATATCATTTTCACTGACTAGTTCAAGGATCTCAAAGGCCTCTAATGTAGGTTATCATGAACCGGCATCTAGAAAGGGGCAAGGTGATTTATTTTCCTCTAACAAATAATGTCAAATATAGAAGCATGTTATCTTGAGTCAAAGGCTAGGACCCACTTGACATGGTGAGCTTGATTCTCATAGAAGGACATTCAGCGATACGAAGTTCTTCCATCAAAGCTGCAATCGGATTCAGTTTCTAAACATTTTCTTGTGTTTACCCCACGAGATCCTTGAAAACATTGCATCCACATATCATACATGTCATTACATAACATGTATTCTCAAGACAGGTTTCTCACTTTCTCGCTTTTTATTAAAGGTAAGAAAAATGACTCTCGAACAGAATGTCAGAGATCTCCAAGCTCAAGATGCTTAGTTCAAGAAAATGTTCCTGAATCTATCCAAGGGGTAAGAAGAAGTGAAAGCACCCTTCGCTTAGAACATGACCAAGAAAAATCCTGAAGACAACAGGGATGACCAGTTGGAACAATTGCAAGTTAAGATGGCAACGATGAGAATCCAGATGATGGGTCAGATGGCTCTTATCCAAAACTTAGCTTGGGGACAAGAAGAGTTGAGAATCCTCATAAAAAAGCTTCATCAAGATGAATACAACCGTATGGGATGAACGGCTAGAATTGGGGATCAAATCATTAATCAACCTCCAATGAGACAGAAATTTGGCTTGGTTAAAAGTAGGCCTTTCCGGATTACTACTACATCACAAGCCTAACAATGACCTCGCCAACAACAATAGGGTAATCAACATAAGAAGGACATGCTCAAAATACAATTTACCAAAATCAACATGTATTTGGCTCAAGCATTGTAACCCATGTTGAAGGAGGAGCTGGTTACATTTAAGAACCCTCCCCAGACCCCCAATACTTCTTCTCCACGTCACAACCCTAATGAAACGTGTGCATACCATTCCAACAGTCCTAGACATGACACTAATAGCTGTTGGACATTGAAACATAAGATTCAAGACTTGATTGATGAGTGTTGGAATTCACACAAGATGGTCAGATTGAATTCTTTCGTCGTCCCTCAAAGGCACACCATCTGAAGTGACAAATTCAGGCGAAAAAGCTTTTTATTCATTTAAATTTTTCATTTGTAATTTATTTAGTTGATTCAAACACTTACCTTTATGTCAGACTTTGGTTGTCCCCATTAATGCATTGCATATGTTTGTCTTGAATTAATCCATTCATTTTCACTATACTGAAACTATGCTTTTACTTTATTTTTGTGACATTCGACTCTCGATTAAAAGCTATAAGCCTTTAGAGGGAGGATGACAAAAAAGATGTCGTAATCTCTATAATATGCTTTTGAACGGACCTTGCTGACGAAGTACAAATGTTGTTTCCAATCCTAAACATCAGAGTTATAAGGAAGATAATCCCTAGTCAACCCCTTTGAGCCTAAGCAGTAGGAGTTTTCTTTTTCTCACAAACTGAAACCTTTAATCATAACCTGGGGTAGGGTAGTTTCTCAGTTAATTCAAATGCGCATTTCAGTCACAACCTTTCACTTCACACACAACAAGTGATATAAAAAAACAGCCTCCCGAATCAAAAGACGGTGATGGTTCCCCATGAAACAGGCAGTCATTATCTCTCAAAAGAAAGGCCAACTAAGTCAAAACCTATGAAGGAGACTTAAGGAAAAAAATGTAATACCAAGATTCTCAATGAACTTCATTTTGATGAAGACAAACCATAATGGAAAAAAGGCAAAGATATTGATCAAGCTAAAGCATCAATGGATAAAAGTCTTTGATTCAAGCTCTTGGCAAATTTCACAAGGTATAATAACAAATCTTGCTATGAACTTAAGTCTTAGAGGCTCAATGATCAAAAGAAGTGTTTAAAACTTGTCCAAACTTTTTCTCAAGTTTTCTAAGAAAAAAAATCCATTTTTACTTTTGTGCAATCGATTTACACGTTGGTGCAATCGATTGCATGACTCACATTTCCAGCTATTTTGCTTTTGTTTCTTAGTGCAATCGATTTACACAAGACTTCAATCAATTGCTCTCTGGTTAAAAATGCTTTTGTTTTTAAAGTGCAATCGATTGCTCACTGTGATCGGTGGATCTGGAACTGACTGTTTAACACTGGTTCGCGAAATGTCGCGGAAGCAAGAGTCGCCACCGTCTTTTATTTTCTCCAAATGGAAAGGACAAAAGCACAGAAAAATTCCTTAAAGAGATTGCTCTCGGTTCGGGAGGTAGGTTATAGAAAGGGAAGGTGTTAGCACCTTTTCTATCCATGGTTATCCATGGGCTCTTAGATACTTTCTCATTGTGTTTTCAAAAATGGTTTGTTTGCTTTTCAATGTGGGTTTTAAAAAGTTTCTTTGAAAATTCCAGTTCGACTCTTGTATCGGTCCTCAAGAGTGTTTGAAAAATTGCTTTCGAAAGCTTTTTGAAAAGGTGTCGGTGTGAAAAGTATTTTTTTGAATTGTTTTTGAATTTAGAGCAAGTATCTAGAGTCGTCTACCTACCCTAAGGAATTCGTCTGTGTATATGTCCTTTAAAGTAGTGCCATCCCACCATTGAGAGGTAGGTAGCACCACCGTTGGAGGTGTTCGGGTCAATTCGAGGTTCGGGACATGGTGATCACCAGAGCAATGGGAAGACACCTTAGAAGCTACCCTCATGCCAGGTTCTCGGATCATGAGGACTTACTAAGACATCCTCTACTCGACGATCACCTTTCGAGGCAAGGCAACAGTGAGGCGTACCCTAGGGGTGGTGTGTGATTTCGTGTGTCGTTTTCATTGATATTTATCTTGTCATGGTATAGGTGATCTAAGCATTTGTTTTCACTTAAGGCCATTCATTCTCGCATGCATTTGTTAACAGTTAAAAAAGATGCGGAAATTGAAAGTTCTAAACTATTACAAAGGCGCGGGTCCACATCGCCAAAATTAAAATCCAGGACCCGATTTGACGGAAAGATAAAGAATTAAAGAAAAGTAAAGTGCGAGAAAATTAAAAGGTTACATGGCTTCGGGAGAGATATATAAATATTTAAACGGAAAAGAAATGAATATGCGAATTGATAAGAAATTAAGAACGAGGGCGTTGGACCCTTTTGCAAAATTAAATTACATGGAATTAATTAATTAAAAAAAGAAAGGAAATTGTTTTTGTTTTTTGGTATTTTATGACTTTTAAGACTTAATATAAAAAAAAAGAATTAATTGAAATTAATACTAACCCTAGTTCTAATGGCTTTTAATTTATTTAAGAAAACATTGAATTTTAACCTAAATTAACCCTAATTTTTATATACAAATTTAATTGTAAAAATAGATAAAATAAATAATATTAAATATTTGAAAGAAAAATAAAAAGGATGAAAAATTATTAATTAACCCTAATTCTATGTTTTTTTTTAGATTTTTATTATGAACATATTGAGTTTAAACCTAATTAATTTACTAAATGAATTAATATAATTTATTTATGAAAATACTTAAAATAAAATATTTATTATATTTTTCCTTTTTTCTGATTTTTTTATGGTATTTTTATATTTATGAAAATAATAAAACTAATTAAATAAACAATAATAAAAAGAAGTATAAATAATAAAAAGAATAAAGAAAGTAAAAAAAACTATGCAAACCTAGGGGGTTCAGACCCCAAATGGGAGGTATCTTGGTAATTCAGGCCCATTCAATTTCCTGGCCTTGTGGACTTTTTCACTCACGTGCAGAAGCGTTGACTACAATCCATGGTATTGCGCAGTTCTTGGCCTTCTGATTATTCTATTGGGACTCGTAGCCATCTGATCATGAAGGAGTATGGTGGTATCCAGCGTGGGATCTGCATGTGATTATCAACTGAAAAATAATATTGAGATAGTGAAGACCTGGGGCTCGAACCCAGGTCATGTACTTTACCAACAACCACGCTTGCCAGCTGAACCAATTTACACATGTTAATATATAATAAACAACAAATATAATAAATAAAACAAGCGTTAGTGGGGCCTCTGCGCGCGAACTTTCAAACAGGCCAACCATCTCTTGCCACGAGTTCATCTTCTTCGTTGTATTTTATTTTTCTGAAATACAAAGGACAAAGGCCACGGTTTCCTGAGCGTCCTCTTAGGCCATCTATGGAAAAATAGCGACTAGCTCTAGGACACTCATAAATTGAGCGCGAGGGTGGGTATAAGATCGTCTGAGTATGCTGAAGTGAATGGTCTAATTCATATGCTCCAATTTTTCCTTGTTTTAAAATCCCTAATTTGGAATCCTGTAAACCCTAAAAATTGACAATGGCGAAATCGTATACAATGCATAATAATTCAATCAAATCACATGGTTAGCTTTAGAATCACACAAGGAACATGAATCAAACATTAAAAAAAGCTAAATGCGCGTGAATTGGGATGCACGATTATGAAAAAAAAGCAAGAAAAGTTAGCTTCTGTACAACGATTCTTTGAGTTTTGATGGATGTTTTTGATTGGAAATCGTTCAGTGAACCTCCAGGAAGATGTTTGGACAACTATTATGCCTTGAATCAGCCTGCAAAAGGGTTTTCAATTTTGAGTTTCTTAACAAAAATTTCAAGTTTGATGGATGGCTTCTAGCGCAGCTTGATGGTCCTTCACATTAGGTTTTTGTTCTCTACTTATGTGAGACTGAATTAGGTCAAGAAAAACAGAACAAATCAATTGCATTCATGGTTTTTGGAAATTTGATTTTCAAGGATCTTTTTCAATCTTTTCCATGTGTTTTTGTACAAATTAAGATCAATTCTCTCCAAATCTTTCCCTATTTAATTGTACATGAATTATTGAGTAGATTTTATGCACAAAGAGATTGTAAAACTTAGGTTAAATATTTTTCATGTATTTAATTTGATTTAAATGAATTATTATTAATAAAAATTCAAATAAATAAATAAAAAATGAAGAAATACTTCCCTTTGGGCCAAGTGGTCTGCACATGCCATGGATGATTAATTGTGGAAGAAAAATGGGCCCATTAGCAATTTTAGGTCATTTGAATCAATGTTGACTTTTCAAAATACCCAAAAATTTCCCAACTTCTACAAGGCATAACTTGCTCAACTTTTAAGCTTTTCTCATCTTCTTGGACATTTTGGAAAGGTATTTGAGTCCTCTAACCAATGCCTTTGGTCCCATGTCATTTTGATTTACCAATCTCAAGTTATGGCCTTTTACTTAAAGTCCCTTTTTGTTGACTTTTGAAAATGACCTATAATGTTGAAATTGATAAATTTTTGTGAGAGCATTTCTTGGACTTGAAGTATGAAGATGAGTTGTAGGAAATGTCTTTCTCTTCAAAATGAGCTTTGGATGGAATTTTTCTGATAATCCATGTGAAAGTTATGCCCTGGTCAATTTACAGTTGACTTTTTCAATTGTCCAAATAAGGAAACTTTTGCATCTTGATGATTTTTGAGCCAAATTTTGAGAATCATGATCAAGCATTGATCAAATGATGTCTGTGGCTTCAAAATGACATGTTGACCAAAAATTTGAACTTTTGACTGCCAAATGACCATTTTGCCCCTACAGTTGACTGTAGTGCAATTAGGGTTTTGACTGTGCAATTTTGTGCTGAATGTCTTGAAACTTGGTAGGGGGATGCTTGAACATATTTGTAGGCATGTGGGACTTGATTGGACCTTTGGAAACTTCATTTTCTTGATCAGAACACAAACCCTAATCTTGACTGTTCAGGAGGCTTTTACACTGTGCAACCCTTGGGGAATTTTTGAAGCTTTGCTTGGCAATTTCTTGAAGAATATGGGAGGGAAAATTTTGGGGTACAACAGTTGCCCCTGTTCAATCTTCTTAGACCTGAGGATATAGATTGGCTGACGTGCCTTTCGTAATCCGAGGGTAGAAGATGATTGAACACTAGAGTGCCCAGAAATTTGCGCTCACATAGTAGCAGTGATGGTGGAAATGGGCTTACAGATGCCATTTAAAGGTTGGTGAATAGGATGATGGGCTTATAGATGTCATCTGGATGTTGATCGCGTAAGAGATTCCTTAGCGAGAACTTGCGTACCTGCAAAACAGAAAAATGAGTACCTGACACGTTGCAGGAGCTGGTTTTCAGATGCTTGGTACAGATATGTCCTGACTGGTTACAGGAGCTGGATCTGGAGTTTCAAACGGCGATGAATGAACTAGGAGCGGTTACTACCTTAGCATGAACGGTAAGAGAACCTTGGGTGACTTTAACTTCAACAACGCTCGTTGAGAAAATCTTGGTGGGAATTACCATCTTCGCAGTATCGGGAAGAGAACCAAAGGAAATCATAATCTGAAAAGGAATTACATCTCACGCACTGTCGGGGAGAGAACCATAGGAAATTATAACCTGAAAGGGAATTACATCTCACGCACCGTCGGGGAGAGAACCATAGGAAATCATAATCTGAAAGGGAATTACATCTCACGCACCGTCGGGGAGAGGACCATAGGAAATTATAACCTAAAAGGGAATTACATCTCACGCACCGTCGGGGAGAGGACCATAGGAAATTATAATCTCAAAAGGAATTATCACCTCACGCACCGTCGGGGAGGGAACCATAGGAAATTATAATCTGAAATGGACTTATCACCTCACGCACCGTCGGGGAGGGAACCATAGGAAATTATAATCTCAAAAGGAATTATCACCTCACGCACCGTCGGGGAGGGAACCATAGGAAATTATAATCTCAAAAGGAATTATCACCTCACGCACCGTCGGGGAGGGAACCATAGGAAATTATAATCTCAAAAGGAATTATCACCTCACGCACCGTCGGGGAGGGAACCATAGGAAATTATAATATGAAATGGACTTATCACCTCACGCACCGTCGGGGAGGGAACCATAGGAAATTATAATCTCAAGGAAAAACCTAATAACTTCTACTGAGTCTTCATCAGAAAAATCTATTGGGAGTCGATTTAGCTGGACAAGAGAAGGCATTGGACTGGATAAGAAATCTTTGGAGTTGATTAACTGAACCGGCCTAGGTCTTGAAATATGCTTGAGAATTTTAACTGCATCTTTCCTGAAAGGTAAAGGTCAGTCGTATGCAATGCATGATATGGATCAAGCAATGATGTTCTCAACATAAATGAGATTTGTAAGATATGATGCGTCTATGCATGCTATAATGATGTACGTGATGTTTTATGAATGTGTTTTTCGTCTAGGAAAGTAAATCCTTGACGGGTGCCGGGAAGTCATATCCTGGGCTGACATTGAAGAATAAGCTTTCGCTTCCGCTGGGGATGATAACTGCAAGAATACCGGTAGGAGAAGATGACTCCGTTGAGGGATAAACTTGGCAAATGGAAGATTCTGCGGGGAGAAAAATACTCTAGCGACCATGCTGGGGAGTGATACTCTGTGGGAGAGGGATGCTGAGTTGTTGATAGTAACTTGCTGGGGATATTTTTGCTGTATCGGAAGTATTGATAGACTTCGCTGGGGATAAGAAAGAACTGTATTGACGACGACCTTTCCGTGGCTTTTGGCTGAGGATAACCCAGTTATATCCTGTTAAGGAAATAACTTTTAAAATAAAGCCGGGTGACGCGTTCGTGCTCTGCGAGGGATAAGCTTCCAGAATTTACTGAGGATAAGCTTACTGCTTGGGGGTATGAATTCCAACTTTCCTGGGGAACTAGATTGGACTCTCCTGGGGAGGTTTTGAACTGCGGGGGAAGTGATTCCTTTGAATGTTGATGTGCCGCCGGGGAACAATCTTTAGACCAAGACTGCCGGGGATGCTTGTTTAAGAATATATATATATATGCTGCTGGGGAGATGTTGAGATCTACTGGAGGATACTCAACTTCCTTGAGATTTGATAACTCTGCTTGTAGAAGAGTGCACTGACTTCTGACTTACTTTCTGGGGAATTAAGATGTACTGGTCATGTTCTCTAGCTGAACCTACCTTGGTACCTTAGAGGACAGAACAATTAGATTGCTTAGACAACTCTTTATTGCCTCTGTTTCTAGTGTTACCTGTAATTAATTCTTTGTTTCGTATGCAAATATTTATGAGTTAGCAAATTATTGTCAATGCATATATCACAAATTGAACCTTGGACGTTCTTCGCAAAACAAAACAGAAAAAGAAAAACAGTTGGCACGTTTAACTGAAAAGTATATTTGTATTGATTTTTGAATGGCCCGAAAATAGGCGTTTTGTGTACAAGAGGCTGACGTCCTAGTAAGAGGACGCCGCCGAGCAAAAGAGTTTATACAAATTTTGTACAAAAGAAAATAAAACAGTTGTGTGAAATATGAATGATCCACTGGGTTTCAACTCTGCTATTGCCTTTATAACTCCGAGCGTCTCATCACTTGATGACCTTGGTTGAAGGTGAAGCTGACTGATCGATGCCGTATGAACTTGATGTAGATACCGGATTCTGGATGCAAAGTGATCCAATGAGACATAGTATTACGCTTTATCCCTAACTTTTGCCTGGACCGCCCTTTCGGGTTTTCAGTCCACCGGGATACCCATTTTTGCCCAAGCCGCCTTTTCAGGTTTTCGACTTGCCGGGTGTACAGATTTTTTTTCATTTCATCCCTTCATTTTGCCCGAACCCTTTTGGTTCGCCGGGAAGCCCTAATTTTTGCCTAGGCATGTCAGCCTAGCGGGTCTTTTTATGCGTAGTATCTTTTTACTATGTCTGCATTGGCGGGGTGTGGAAGGTCGTCACCATCCATGTTAGTTAGAATCATGGCTCCTCCTGAGAACACATGTTTAACCACAAATGGCCCTTCGTACGTAGGGGTCCATTTGCCCCTTGGATCACTCTGAGGAAGGATGATTCACTTGATCACCAGATCCCCGACTTGATATTCCTGTGGTCTGACCTTTTTGTTAAATGCCCTGATCATCCGTTTCTGATACGTCTGACCGTGGCAGATAGTAGCAAGTCTCTTTTCATCAATGAGGTTGAGCTGATCAAGTCGCGTCTGGATCCAATCATCCTCGTTCAGATTTGCATCCTTCATTATCCGGAGAGAGGGTATTTGCACTTCGATCGGTAAGACTGCCTCCATGCCATAAACCAGCGAGAAAGGAGTTGCCCCGGTTGACGTCCTAGCTGAGGTACGGTATCCATGTAGAGCGAACGGTAACATCTCGTGCCAATCTTTATAAGTCACTGTCATCTTCTGCACGATTTTCTTGATGTTCTTATTTGCTGCTTCTACAGCCCCATTCATCTTCGGTCTGTAAGGAGAAGAATTGTGGTGCTGTATCTTGAACTGCTCGCAGAGCTCAGCGATCATCTTGTTGTTCAGATTGGTACCGTTGTCTGTAATAATTCTCTCAGGGACGCCGTACCGACAGATCAGATTATGCCGAATGAACCGTGCCACAACAGTCTTGGTTACCGTAGCATAGGAAGCCGCTTCGACCCACTTCGTAAAATAATCAATCGCTACCAGGATGAAGCGATGCCCATTAGACGCCGTAGGTTTAATCTCACCGATCATGTCTATGCCCACATTGCAAACGGCCAAGGCGCAGTCAGAACATTCAGGGGGACCGGAGGAACATGCACCTTGTCTGCATAAATCTGGCACTTGTGGCATGTCCTGGAATGTTGGTAGCAGTCAGCTTCCATTGTGGACCAGTAATATCCTGCCCGTAGGATTTTCTTAGCCATAGTGTGTCCACTGGAATGTGTACCAAAGGTCCCTTCATGTAGCTCTTCCATGATCCTTTCTGCTTCAGTCTTATCCACACAACGCAGTAAGGTTGAATCATGGTTTCACTTGTACAAGATGCCATTGCTAAGGAAGAACTTGGCTGCGAACCTTCTCAGGAACTTCTTATCATTGATAGAGGCACCTTCAGGGTATTCCTGAGTTTCCAGATATCTTTTTACCTCATGGTACCAAGGCTTCTCAGTCACCAATTCAGTCTCGAGATCGCAACAGTATGCCGGTTCATCCAGTTTCCAGATGATGATCCGGGGAGCCTCATTATCCCATTTGACCTTGAACATTGAAGACATTGTAGCTAACGCGTCCGCCAACTGATTCTCTTCTCTTGGAAAGTGTTCAAAGGTTATCTCTGTAAAATGGGGGATCAGGGTCAACACACATTCTCTGTAAGGGATAAGATTCGGATGTTTCGTATCCCACTCTCCTTTGATCTGATTGATCACAAGAGCGGAATCTCCGAAGACACTCAGAAACTTAATCCTGAAGTCAATCGCAGCTTGAAGACCCATGATGCAAGCCTCATACTCCGCCATGTTGTTGGTACAGTTGAAACATAGCCGGGCAGTTAGCGGAGTATGAGTACCTTGAGGTGATATGATTATGGCGCCGATACTGTTTCCCAAAGCGTTGGAGGCTCCGTCAAAGTGCATAGACCATCGGGATCCTGGTTCAGGTCCTTCATCCAGTCCAGGTACTTCACAATCAGTTACAATCATGATGCTTTCATCCGGAAACTCGAAGTTCATTGATTGATAATCATCTACGGCCTGATGTGCCAAGTGGTCTGCCAATACACTTCCCTTGATGGCTTTCTGGGTTGTGTACTGAATGTCGTATTCCGTCAAGATCATCTTCCATCTTGCTATTCTTCCAGACAGAGCAGGCTTTTCGAATATGTACTTTATAGGATCCATCTTTGAGATCAACAAAGTAGTGTGAGTCAGCATATACTGTCTCAGCCGGCGAGCAGCCCATACCAAAGCGCAGCAAGTTTTCTCAAGCAGTGAGTATCGGGTCTCACAGTCGGTAAACTTTTTGCTAAGGTAATAAATGGCATGCTCTTTTCGGCCAGACTCGTCATGCTGCCCCAGCACACACCCTATTGAGTTGTCGAGTACTGTCAGGTATAGTATCAGAGGTCTCCCTTCAACCGGCGGCATAAGGATAGGTGGTTCTTGGAGATACTCTTTGATTCTGTCGAAAGCAGCCTGACATTCATCGTTCCAACGTACTACCTGATCTTTCTTCAGCAGCTTGAAGATTGGCTCACAGGTAGCAGTTGGGTGTGAGATGAATCGAGCAATGTAATTCAGACGTCCTAAAAAGCCTCTGACTTCCTTCTCTGTCTTAGGGACTGGCATCTCTTGAATAGCTTTGACCTTAGCAGGGTCCACTTGAATACCCTTATCACTGACCACGAAGCCTAGTAACTTTCCAGATCTTACCCCGAAGGTGCACTTGTTCGGGTTCAATCTCAGCTTGTATAGTTTTAATCGGTCAAACAGTTTCTGCAGATGATCTAGGTGCTCTTCCTCAGTCTGGGACCTTGCGATCATGTCGTCAACATATACTTCTATCTCATGATGGATCATGTCATGAAATAAAGCAACCATGGCACGTTGGTAGGTTGCCCCAGCGTTCTTCAACCCGAATGGCATGACCTTGTAACAGAAGGTGCCCCACTGAGTAACAAATGTAGTCTTTTCCATGTCTTCAGGTGCCATCTTGATCTGATTGTAACCTGAAAAGCCATCCATGAAAGAGAACACCTTGTGTTGAGCTGTATTATCAACAAGGACATCAATGTGAGGTAAGGGGAAGTCATCCTTGGGGCTGGCCCTGTTCAGATCCCTGTAGTCGACACACATTCTGACCTTTCCATCCTTCTTTGGTACCGGCACCACATTAGCAACCCACTGAGGGTAAGAAGTCACTGCAAGGAACCCAGCATCAAACTGTTTCATAACCTCGGCTTTAATCTTCTCAGACATCTCTGGACGCATTCGACGGACCTTTTGCTTAACTGGAGGGCAGTCTTCCTTGGTTGGCAAGTGATGGACCACAATATCGGTATCCAACCCGGGCATGTCTTCGTAGGACCAGGCAAAGATCTCCATATACTCATGCAGCATTTTAGTCAACCGTTGCTTCACGCTGAGCTCTAGGTTGGCACCAATCTTTACCTCTTTCCTGTCTGCCTCTGTACCCAAGTTTATTGTTTCCACTGGCTCTTCATGGGGTTGAATTGCCCTCTCTTCCTGAAGCAACAGTCTTGCAAGCTCGCCAGGCACTTCGCAATCATCTTCACCTTCGTCTTCGGCTAAGTTGATCGGATTTTCGAAGTCATAACTGGCAGTAGCAGAGTCGTTACCAGTGAGATCCAGAGTGGATTGAAACCTGTATGAGTGAGTGTGTGTGTAAATACAGCTGTTTTGAAATATATGTAAAAGAAAGAAAGACAGAAAAGGAGCATAAAATTTGCAATGCAAGAAAACGTCCAAGATTTTCATTCATGATATATGAAATGACAATTTATATGCCCTCACAAATGACACCACGGTGCCTCGGGTAAGACACCGGGCCAAAGAGTTTATTATTGTTTATTACAAAATAACGAAACAAAGAAATTTATTACTGCGTCACAAAGGTAACAAGAGTATGGTCTTTGGCAATCCAATTGTTCAACCCGCCTTCGGTCGTCGGGTAGATCCAGCTATTGAATTCCGCTTCATCCCCTTCGTTGTCTTCCCCAACAGCATTCACTCCTGGATTTGTAATGATCACAGGAGGTCTTCTGATCTTCGCCTTCCGCATAGCTTTCTGACCTTCTGTAGTAAAGCCCAGCCCGAATTTATCAGTTTTCTGTGTGAAGTCTGGAAGCCTGCCCCAGTTAGCACATTCACCCTTTTGAACCACAGCCCGGGCATCCTTTAGGGAAGCCATCTTCAAAGGAACACTTTCTTCCGTTGCTGTTTCTGATGCTGCTGTAATTGGAAGCACCTCCTCGAAATGCTGAAAGGGGGTTTCAATAAACTCCCCGTCCATCTCAATGTATCTGAAGGAGTTCAGGTGGCTTACCATATATTCATCCTCTCCCTGCACAGTGACGATCTTCCCTCTGACAGGGTACTTCAGCTTCTGATGCAAGGTAGAGGTCACTGCCCCAGCCTTATGTATCCAAGGTCGACCCAATAGACAAGAGTAAGATGGACGGATATCCATCACATAAAATGTAGAGTCAAACACCTGAGAGCCCACACGAATCGGAATGTCAACCTCTCCATGAACCATCCTCTTTGAACCATCAAAGGCCCTGACGATGATATTGCTGGGTTTCAATTCCAGGCCTTCACAATCTAAACGGTCCAAAGCCTTCTTGGGTAGCACATTCAAAGACGAACCAGTATCCACCAACACATGTGCCAAGGTAGTGCCCCTGCATTCGATAGAGACATGCAGAGCATCATTATGGTCTCTTCCCTTCGCGGTCAAGTCAGCATCTGAGAAACCCAAGCCATTGTCTTCCGTCAGATTTGCTACGCAATCAGTGAACTGGACTGCATATGTCTCATGTGGCACATGGGCCGTCTTGAGGAATGAGATTAAGGCCTTAGCATGGGCCTCGGAGCACAGCAATAAAGAGAGCATGGAGATCTTGGAAGGCGTGTGCCCCAGCTGTTCCACAACATTAAAGTCACTCTTCTTTATAATTTTCAGAATCTCCTCCATCTCTTGTTGGGAGGCCTCAGCAGTTATAGGTACAGGTGCCTCCATCTGGGCAGGCTCAACTTTAACTCCTTTGCCTCGAGCATTGGATGACTCGGCAGCAGGGGAAACAACTTGATCAGCAATAGGAGCAGGTACACTTGTAGGAGTTATAAGGAGTGGTCTTCGAGCAGCAGGCGGTGCAATGTCAGGCGAGAAGAGCCTGCCACTGCGGGTGACTTTGGCTGGGCCCGTGATATCACAGATGCTGGCGCCAGCGTTGAACTCTTGTTTAAACCCATTCACATACACATCGGCCCCATAATGCCAGGGGACAGCTTTATCAGATACATAGGGCAGGGGCCCCGGAACAGTGATAACAATAGGTGCAACAGTCATGATTGAGACAGGCTTCTTTGGGAGAACCGGGATTGGATTATTGAAGATAGTCACCACAGAAACTTCTTCCACCGGAACCGACTGAACAACAAACTTCTTAAACAGAATCTCCTTGCTATCCATTAGGCTTTGGATACCTAACTTCAGCAAGGGACAACCAGATAGGGACACAACACAGAACAAGCAACCCTCACTGCAACCCGGAAATAAACCGGCCAGCAGCAGGTTCTTCTTGACAGTCTTCAGAGGAGTGGCTAGATCATCCACAGAAACAGCATAAGCATCTTCGTCAACAGCATTTACCCCATGCTGCGGCATAGGAGCAGTAACTACATTCGGCCTCTCAGGCGCTTCGAACTGTATCTCCTTTGCGTCGATAAGGTCTTGCACCTTACTCCTTAACGCCAAACAGTCATCAGTAGAATGCCCCGGGCTATCTGAATGGTAAGCACAACGAGCATTTGGGTTGTACTTAGGAGATGCAGTATTTGGAAATTTCGGCGCTTCTCTGACAGTCACTAAGTTGGTTGAGAGTAACTGTGGTAAGATCTGCGACAAGGTCATGCTCAACCGGGTGAACTCTCTCCGGGGTCTTTCAGCCCTTTGAGGATTGGTCGGCCGAGGAGCGGCAGCAGGCTTAGAAATCGTTACCGCACTGACAGCTTGGCAGCGTTCTGGTCGCTCTGATTTCTTGGAACCATACACGGCACTAGCCTCCTTCTTGAAGGGTTTCTTCTCAGAACTAGACGATGCACCCTTCGGAATCTTTCCAGACTTCAACCCAGCCTCAATTCTTTCTCCAGTCAGAATCAAATCAGTGAACCCAGCAAAAGAATTCCCGATGAGATGGTTGAAAAATGGCCCAGATAGGGTCCCCAAGAACATGTCTACCAATTCCCGATCAGTCAACGGTGGCTGCACCCTGCCAGCCAGGTCTCTCCACTTCTGAGCGTACTCCTTAAAACCTTCACTTGAACCTAACGACATACCCTGGAGTTGGGTACGTGTAGGGGCAAGGTCGGCATTATATTGATACTGCTTATAGAAAGCAGTAGCCAACTCCTCCCAGTTACGAACCTTGGTCCCATCCAGCTGATAGAACCATTCGAGATGAGTCCCTGAAAGACTCTCCTGGAAGAAGTGGATCCACAAATTCTTATCCGCAGAGTACGGTTGAATTTTCCGAACATAGGACCTGAGATGTAGCTTGGGACAAGACGTCCCGTCATACTTAGAGAAGGATGGTGCTTTGAACTTATGGGGAATGATCACACCAGTAGACAAACCCAGATCTCCGAAATACAGCCCAGGTACCTGTTGTATCTCCATAGCTTTCAACCTGTCCTCCAACTGCTTGTAACGGTCTTCTGTAGGAGGGTACTGCTCTTCATCAAAATCAGTCTCGTTGTCGGAGACTACCGGACTAGGAACCCTTGCTTCTGCCTGAGGAGTACTCTTGCCAACAGAAGAACCAGCCTCTTCCTGCTGCAAGGTATTACCAAACCTTCAGCCCGAGTTGAACAGAACAGTTCTTCTCTTCTTCTTCTTCTCCTTCTTCAGGAGCATAGCCTTCAGCTCCTCTTGGCCCTGAGCCAAACCCTTGATTAATTCCTGAAACTGCGCATTCTGCACCTGAAGAGCCTTGATGGAGGTCTCGGTTGATGACGAGTCAGGATTCATGATGCTGAAATAAACAGCGAAGAACTGTAAGCAACCTGAAAAGAGGAAAAACCTGCTATGCACATGATGTATGAAATGCGTATGAATTATGTTTTCAAAGACAATCGGGAATCAACTTTGTAAACAAAAAGGAACACACTTCATTAGATTCAACTTTGAAACTGAAATTATTCAACAGGTTGCCCTTAGGCGTTACATGAAAGGAAATACTGAAAAGGAAATAGAACTGTAAAAGCACATCTGGAGCTCCTTATTGATCCCATGGTCTCCTCTTCTCAGTACGGATGTAAGCATTCAGAGCTCTCTCATTCTCCAACTGTTTTGTCAGCTTCTGGATCTTTGATTCCTGCTCGTTGAACTTTTCCCGGTAAGAATCCTGCTCTTCTCGTAGTTGCGACCAAGATCTCTTCAATGTCTCATAATCAGTAGGTATCTGAGGAGGAAGGACAGTTGGAGGAACACCATCTTTGTCAGGACCCTCAAGAATGACGGGTCTGACAGCTTCATACGGCATACCTAACTTCTGAGCACGGATGTGAACCCATTTGTAGTAGGCTTCCATAGGTAAAGAGGTCTTTGGCCCTACCTCTTGTGGGTCAGCTTTATGAACTTTGTCCCAAGCCTTGATGAACCTACGACGCAGCTCGTCACTATCCACCTGAAATTCAAAACTGATGTGAGGCACCAACATCTCATGGGGACCTGCTCTTCTTGCTCTTCCAAACTGACGGAGTGCTAGACATGGATTGTAAGAGATCCCTCCTTGGGTGCCAATCAGAGGAACATTAGGGTATTCCCCGCATCGATCAATAATAGCTATCTCATCCAAACCTCTACAAGTCCAAATGATGTCTTTATCGGTGAGAGACATTAACCTATGAGCCCAACCTCTTCCTTCCTGATTCTTCAGTACAAACTTAGGGAGGTGCGAAATAAACCACCTCACCAACAAAGGGATACAACACCATAGGGTTCCTCGTCTTCGGGTAGTACGGGCATGAAGTTGTTGCAAGATGTCACCCAAGAGAGTGGGCACAGGATTCTGAGACATAAAGATCCTTATGGCAGTGACATTGATGAAGTTGTCAGGATTAGGAAACAGGACTAACCCATAGATTAGGAGAGCCAAGATGTCTTCATATGCCCTAAAGTCCAGGTCACTCCAGAAACTGTTAGCTTTACCAATCAGAAACTTGGCCAAGAAACCCTTAACTCCGCTTCTAGTCACCCAGTTGTCTGTTACCTCTTGATGGGTCAAAGGAAGAGCTGCAACAATATCCTCAAGCCTGAGGGTCTTTTCCCAACCAGTAAAGGGAGTCTGATCCAAGATAGGGATACCAAGCAAATCAGAGAACTCTTCCAGGGTAGGGACCAGCTGGAAGTCTTGAAAGGTGAAGCACTGGTACAGAGGGTCATAGAACTGGGTCAGAACACTCATCAACTGTTGATCCCGCTTTGCAGTGACTAAACTGAGAAGGGAACCATGCCTCTGAATGAAGGAAGTGGTATTTGGAATTCTGCTAACCAACTCATCAAGCAACTCAGGTGAACGAACAAAGTTGAACCGGATAGTATTCCTTCGCACAGGCATCATGATGTCCTACAAAACAGAGCAAAGGTGAAACCCTCTTGTCTTTGAAATAGTCAGTCCTTATGCATGATGCATGCAATGCTCATGATGCTAAGATGTTATGATAAAGCACACCACATATAGATACAAAGGCAAACATGGTAAGGCACACAAGTCACACAAGGCAAGCCCTTAAGGTTTAGGCCAGCATGAGGTCTAGGTACTACCCTCTTTCAGTTTGTTGGTTCATACCTGTCCTAATCAAAAGTAACCGGGTTCTTAGAGGATCCCAATATCATGGACTACCCTCAATCGGTCATAACTCCAGCATCGCAATCTTTTCTTGCGGCCAGAACCATCACGAGAGTTTAGCCTCAATGGGCGTAGCATACTGCTACAATTCTAAAGGCCAAGTTGTGTCAATTAAGGTTCTAAGGTTGTTGGTGCTTAATGACTCCTCAGAAGACCCATATTCTCCTCGTTGCGACACAAGGGATATCGGTACAGACCAAGGTGCCACACCAACGTAGCCACTGCTTCACCCGTGTCGGTCTACGCCGGACAGGTCCCTCACAGCTTATGCTACCTAACAGGGTATCCCCAGATCCGGGTTAGGATCTATGTAACTCCCATGCAACCCACAAATTTAAAGCAGACAAGTCAATACAATTGAAAACACAGTTATGAACTAGCCCTAAGGTACACCTCACTTTAAGTTTAAGTCCCCAGCAGAGTCGCCAGTTCTGTGATCGGTGGATCTGGAACTGACTGTTTAACGCTGGTTCGCGAAATGTCGCGGAAGCAAGAGTCGCCACCGTCTTTTATTTTCTCCAAATGGAAAGGACAAAAGCACAGAAAAATTCCTTAAAGAGATTGCTCTCGGTTCGGGAGGTAGGTTATAGGAAGGGAAGGTGTTAGCACCCTTTCTATCCATGGTTATCCATGGGCTCTTAGATACTTGCTCATTGTGTTTTCAAAAATGGTTTGTTTGCTTTTCAATGTGGGTTTTAAAAAGTTTCTTTGAAAATTCCAGTTCGACTCTTGTATCGGTCCTCAAGAGTGTTTGAAAAATTGCTTTCGAAAGCTTTTTGAAAAGGTGTCGGTGTGAAAAGTATTTTTTTAAATTGTTTTTGAATTTAGAGCAAGTATCTAGAGTCGTCTACCTACCCTAAGGAATTCGTCTGTGTAGATGTCCTTTAAAGTAGTGCCATCCCACCATTGAGAGGTAGGTAGCACCACCGTTGGAGGTGTTCGGGTCAATTCGAGGTTCGGGACATGGTGATCACCAGAGCAATGGGAAGACACCTTAGAAGCTACCCTCATGCCAGGTTCCCGGATCATGAGGACTTACTAAGACATCCTCTACTCGACGATCACCTTTCGAGGCAAGGCAACAGTGAGGCGTACCCTAGGGGTGGTGTGTGATTTCGTGTGTCGTTTTCATTGATATTTATCTTGTCATGGTATAGGTGATCTAAGCATTTGTTTTTACTTAAGGCCATTCATTCTCGCATGCATTTGTTAACAGTTAAAAAAGATGCGGAAATTGAAAGTTCTAAACTATTACAAAGGCGCGGGTCCACATCGCCAAAATTAAAATCCAGGACCCGATTTGACGGAAAGATAAAGAATTAAAGAAAAGTAAAGTGCGAGAAAATTAAAAGGTTACATGGCTTCGGGAGAGATATATAAATATTTAAACGGAAAAGAAATAAATATGCGAATTGATAAGAAATTAAGAACGAGGGCGTTGGACCCTTTTGCAAAATTAAATTACATGGAATTAATTAATTAAAAAAAGAAAGGAAATTGTTTTTGTTTTTTGGTATTTTATGACTTTTAAGACTTAATATAAAAAAAAGAATTAATTGAAATTAATACTAACCCTAGTTCTAATGGCTTTTAATTTATTTAAGAAAACATTGAATTTTAACCTAAATTAACCCTAATTTTTATATACAAATTTAATTGTAAAAATAGATAAAATAAATAATATTAAATATTTGAAAGAAAAATAAAAAGGATGAAAAATTATTAATTAACCCTAATTCTATGTTTTTTTTAGATTTTTATTATGAACATATTGAGTTTAAACCTAATTAATTTACTAAATGAATTAATATAACTTATTTATGAAAATACTTAAAATAAAATATTTATTATATTTTTCCTTTTTTCTGATTTTTTTATGGTATTTTTATATTTATGAAAATAATAAAACTAATTAAATAAACAATAATAAAAAGAAGTATAAATAATAAAAAGAATAAAGAAAGTAAAAAAAACTATGCAAACCTAGGGGGTTCAGACCCCAAATGGGAGGTATCTTGGTAATTCAGGCCCATTCAATTTCCTGGCCTTGTGGACTTTTTCACTCACGTGCAGAAGCGTTGACTACAATCCATGGTATTGCGCAGTTCTTGGCCTTCTGATTATTCTATTGGGACTCGTAGCCATCTGATCATGAAGGAGTATGGTGGTATCCAGCGTGGGATCTGCATGTGATTATCAACTGAAAAATAATATTAAGATAGTGAAGACCTGGGGCTCGAACCCAGGTCATGTACTTTACCAACAACCACGCTTGCTAGCTGAACCAATTTACACATGTTAATATATAATAAACAACAAATATAATAAATAAAACAAGCGTTAGTGGGGCCTCTGCGCGCGAACTTTCAAACAGGCCAACCATCTCTTGCCACGAGTTCATCTTCTTCGTTGTATTTTATTTTTCTGAAATACAAAGGACAAAGGCCACGGTTTCCTGAGCGTCCTCTTAGGCCATCTATGGAAAAATAGCGACTAGCTCTAGGACACTCATAAATTGAGCGCGAGGGTGGGTATAAGATCGTCTGAGTATGCTGAAGTGAATGGTCTAATTCATATGCTCCAATTTTTCCTTGTTTTAAAATCCCTAATTTGGAATCCTGTAAACCCTAAAAATTGACAATGGCGAAATCGTATACAATGCATAATAATTCAATCAAATCACATGGTTAGCTTTAGAATCACACAAGGAACATGAATCAAACATTAAAAAAAGCTAAATGCGCGTGAATTGGGATGCACGATTATGAAAAAAAAGCAAGAAAAGTTAGCTTCTGTACAACGATTCTTTGAGTTTTGATGGATGTTTTTGATTGGAAATCGTTCAGTGAACCTCCAGGAAGATGTTTGGACAACTATTATGCCTTGAATCAGCCTGCAAAAGGGTTTTCAGTTTTGAGTTTCTTAACAAAAATTTCAAGTTTGATGGATGGCTTCTAGCGCAGCTTGATGGTCCTTCACATTAGGTTTTTGTTCTCTACTTATGTGAGACTGAATTAGGTCAAGAAAAACAGAACAAATCAATTGCATTCATGGTTTTTGGAAATTTGATTTTCAAGGATCTTTTTCAATCTTTTCCATGTGTTTTTGTACAAATTAAGATCAATTCTCTCCAAATCTTTCCCTATTTAATTGTACACGAATTATTGAGTAGATTTTATGCACAAAGAGATTGTAAAACTTAGGTTAAATATTTTTCATGTATTTAATTTGATTTAAATGAATTATTATTAATAAAAATTCAAATAAATAAATAAAAAATGAAGAAATACTTCCCTTTGGGCCAAGTGGTCTGCACATGCCATGGATGATGAATTGTGGAAGAAAAATGGGCCCATTAGCAATTTTAGGTCATTTGAATCAATGTTGACTTTTCAAAATACCCAAAAATTTCCCAACT
Organism: Vicia faba; assembly: GCA_948472305.1. NCBI lineage: Eukaryota > Viridiplantae > Streptophyta > Magnoliopsida > Fabales > Fabaceae > Vicia > Vicia faba. Next base: position 937,460,008 of record OX451736.1, read on the forward strand.
TCTACAAGGCATAACTTGCTCAACTTTTAAGCTTTTCTCATCTTCTTGGACATTTTGGAAAGGTCTTTGAGTCCTCTAACCAATGCCTTTGGTCCCATGTCATTTTGATTTACCAATCTCAAGTTATGGCCTTTTACTTAAAGTCCCTTTTTGTTGACTTTTGAAAATGACCTATAATGTTGAAATTGATAACTTTTTGTGAGAGCATTTCTTGGACTTGAAGTATGAAGATGAGTTGTAGGAAATGTCTTTCTCTTCAAAATGAGCTTTGGATGGAATTTTTCTGATAATCCATGTGAAAGTTATGCCCTGGTCAATTTACAGTTGACTTTTTCAATTGTCCAAATAAGGAAACTTTTGCATCTTGATGATTTTTGAGCCAAATTTTGAGAATCATGATCAAGCATTGATCAAATGATGTCTGTGGCTTCAAAATGATATGTTGACCAAAAATTTGAACTTTTGACTGCCAAATGACCATTTTGCCCCTACAGTTGACTGTAGTGCAATTAGGGTTTTGACTGTGCAATTTTGTGCTGAATGTCTTGAAACTTGGTAGGGGGATGCTTGAACATATTTGTAGGCATGTGGGACTTGATTGGACCTTTGGAAACTTCATTTTCTTGATCAGAACACAAACCCTAATCTTGACTGTTCAGGAGGCTCTTACACTGTGCAACCCTTGGGGAATTTTTGAAGCTTTGCTTGGCAATTTCTTGAAGAATATGGGAGGGCAAATTTTGGGGTACAACACTCACTGAAAATATTTGAATTTTCTGGCTGTTAGAACCCGTGCAATCGATTTGCATCAAGGGTGCAATCGATTGCTTGCTGAATGTTTTTGAAAAATAGCAGTTTTGAACATACCTTTTCATAACACCACTTCATGGAATCTTTTCATTTAATCTTGAAAATTATTCATGATTAATTTACAGAAACTTATGTTGTTTCAAAGGGGTGCTATGAACATATAAATACTGAAATTTTAAAATAAAAAATAATCTCTTCCAATCAATATTTTTCTGAATTTTCAAATATTCAACTCAAGCCTTTTTCACTTCCATTCAAAAAGTTTTCAGCATATTTTCATATCTTGTATAACAAAAAACTTTGAGCAATATAAGTCTTGAGTCATTGTATATCATTGTTATTGGAAGAGAAGATCAAGTTATTGATAAAATCACTCAAAGTGATTATTGCTCTTGTGATACGGTGACAATACCGACAGTTAATACTGGTTTGCTTTTTTTGTTTGCAAATGTCGCGGTAAGCAAGAGTCACCACCAACTTTTCTTTTATCCAACAAAGGAAATGGTGAAAAGAACAGAAAAGACCTTTTTCGAGATTTTCCGAGTAAGGGGGGTAGATTATGGAAAGGGAAGGTATTAACACCCTTTCCATCCGTGGTTTTCCACGGGCTCTTAGATACTTGCTCATTTTTGAAAACTATTTTCGTGTTTGTGTGTTTTGAAAGATTTTTGTTTGCTTTATGATAAGTCTTGTATCAGTCCTTAAGAGTGTGATAAAGCGTTTTTGAAAAAGAATTTTAAAAAGTGTGTAAGTGTAAAAAATCAGATTTGAGCAAGTACTTAACAACTATCTACCTACTCGAAAAAGGATGTTCTTTTCCTCCTACCCTTTAGATAGTGATATCCTACTATTAGTGAGTAGGTAGACCTATCGTCGGATGTTGAGGGACTATCTAAAGGGACATTTATGGTCATCGAAGGCAACATGTAAGGATACCTTAGCATTTCAAAGGGATTGTCATCATATAGGCAACATCGAGGGACAAGATCATTTCTCGTAGGCAACTCGAGGGACATTTAGGGACTATGATCTTTATGATGACTTTAAACCGAGGGTCTTTGCTAAGATATTCCTACATTCGAGGGACATGACAATTCCGAGGCAACCAAAGTGGGGAAATACCCTAGGGGTTCAAGTGTGCAACAATGTGCTTTTTTCAGATATTTTATCTTGGAGTTAGTGACCTAATGATTAATTGATTAATACTTGTCATGGACGTCTAATTTACTAGCAGTTCATATACAAACATATAAGAAATATAAAAGCGAGAAATAAAGTTCCTACAGCTATTACAAGGCTTTGGTGTAGTTATATAAATAATGACTGCAAAGTAAAATGGGGAAATTGAAAACCCTAATTAAACTATTACAAACCGGGAACAGTTACATAATAAAATAATCGTATGAAAAATAATAGCGCGCAAAAATTGAGACGAGAATAAGTTCTAAACCCTAAAAATCTAATTGCCTATTAAAAACATTTTTGGTATTTTATGAAAAAAAATAGAAATTTAACCTAATTTTTAACTAATTTTAAATTAAAGAAAAAGAGTTAAAATTTAATTAAATTAATTTGCAAAAATTAATTTTTCTAAAAAAAAACTCTAAATCCTATTTTTTGATGATTTTCTAATTTTCTGATTTCAAAAAATGAATAAACAAATTAATATAAACTAATTAAGAAAGAATAAAGAAGTTGAAAAAATGGGCATGTGGGGTGAGAAAGCAAACTGAGGGGTGCATGCTGAAATTCCAAAGCCCAGATCTTATGCAAGCCCAAAGCCTGCACTGGATCTGGTGTTGTTGTGTTAGGGAGGTCCATGGTATGCCTGCGTGCTAGAGGCGTTGGATCCAGGTCAGCTGAGATCTGATGGTGATGATGTGGTTAGCCCATGATGCGCGTCAGTGGCCTGGCTACACTGGATCTGGAGGAAAATCCTTAGAAAAAATAAACTTCAAGACCTGGGAATCGAACCCAGGTGTGATACGGTGGGAGAACTGACTTGGGATTTTGCGTTTGTGTTCGCACTTGTTCGGTTTAGCAAGAGTCTCCACCGACTTTTTATTTTATCCAAAGGAAAGGTAAAAAAGCACAGGAAAGACCTTTGAGATATTTTCTTGGGTTCGGGGGGTAGATTATGAAAAGGGAAGGTGCTAGCACCCTTTTCATCCATTGTTATCCATGGGCTCTTAGTTACTTGTTTTAGATCACTTGCCTTTTGCTTTTCAATTGTTTGAAATGGTGCTTTGTGTGTGTGGTTTTGAAAATGCTTTGAAAAAGATGCCTTGTCTAGGCAACCTTTGTAATGATTCTTGTTTGAATATATACAAAGGTGTGTGTCTCTTTGAAAAGATATTCCAATGTTTTGAAAGTTGTTTTGAAATTGTTTTGAAATTATTTTGTTTTGAAGTTGTGTTGTGAAGTGTGTTTGAAAATGGCAAGGATGTTTTGCAAGGTTTTTGATCAAGTAACTAAGAGTTGTCTACCCTATTTTACTCAAAGATCTTTCTTATGTTTTTAACCCTTTTAACAGTGTTATTTCACCATTGTATTTGGTGAACAACCTTGTGTTAGGATGTTAAACGGGACAGGCGCGGGTCATCGTATACAATCATTGAAAGCAACTTGTGAGACGCTTTAGCAATTTTGTAAGGGACGAGATCATTTTATCAAAGGCAACATCGAGGGTCATCGAGGGACTACGATCTTTGTTTATCGAAAGGGCATTTACTAGAGTGTCTCATACTCGAGGGACATGATTGCATTTTCCGAGGCAACAAGCGAGGTTTTCCTAGAGGTGCAAGTGTGAATTGTGTATTGATTTTCATGCATTTATCTTGTATTAGGTCATCTAGCGATTAATTTTGAATCTTCGCATACAAACCCTAATTACTATACAATATATTGAAAGCGATAAATTGCAGGAATTTAAAGTCTAAGTTATTACAAATAAGTATCCGGGGATGGGGGTACAAATGTTTACAAATGGGGATGAGTCTTATCAGAATAGTAATGTCCAAGTATATATTACAACCAAATTGAACTGTCGCATTCTCAATGTAAAATTATAACAAAGTATAAGATAATAAAAATCAAAGAAATATGAGATGCGTGTATTTATTTACAAATGACCAAATAAAATATTTTAACCTAAGAAAGATTAAGTATAATTATTATTGTATTTTTGTTAATTATATAAACAAAGAGTTTTAAAGAAAAGAAAAATTATTTAAGTTAAAGTTCTATTATTTATGTATGTTTATTAAATGTAATAATTATTAAGAAAATTTATACAAAAATTTACTATATTTTTATTTAACAAAAAAAGAAAAAAAAGAAAAAGATTATAAAGAATGATAATAAAATGATAAAAAAGTGTTAGTTTTAAAACATTAAAAGGAAGAAAAAGATAAATGGGCCTAAGGAATATCTTGGATGGCCCAAAAATAAAAAAAGATAAAGAACCAGCAAATTATGAAGAAAGAAGGGAGGTGTGGCATGCTCATAAGCGTTGGGCTCAAGTGTTGTATGGGGCAAAAGCCCAATTGAAATGTACAGCGTTTTTGTAGGGTTTGTTCATTGTCTAGGGTTTGCAGTTTTCGTCTCAACGGCACCGCTCCTCTCATCTTCTTCGTCTCTCTTCGCCTTTCTCAAACCCATGGGCCTCTAATCCTTCCTCCAACCTTCAAGCTGCCAGAGCGCCACCTTCATCCATCTCCCCTCCACAACGATACAAGGCGGTGGTTTAGAAGGTATCTCTCTTTCGTTCCGAACGCATTTTTTATAGTTTGCATGTTTAATTCTCTTAAACGTTTATGTTATTGTTTTGTCATTTTGATTCATGGCATTTGCGTCTAAGATGCAGTTATGTTTTGAAAAAAAAAGATCATACCTTTGGCGATGAGTCTCTGGAAAGGGGATGGAAGGAGAGGGCTTAGAACGGCGGCGCTCTTGGTGGCCGGAGGTGGAGAAGATGACGACAACAATTGCTAGCTCGCCTCTGGTATTTCTGTATCTTTAACTTCTTTTTGAATCGTTTAATGATGATGTTTTCTGAAAACTATGCTTCTGAGTTGAACTTTCGTTGATGATGAATATTTTCTGAGACTTATTGTTGTTTTGATCTTTCACTTCTGGACCTCTTCCTCTTCTTAGGGTACTGACTTTTGATGATGAGTATATGTATTCTGAAAAAAGCTATTTGTTGTTGTTCTTCATGTTGTTTGAAACTTGTTGGTGAACACAACCTAGAACTTGTTGCTTGTTCTTCTTTTTGATATTTATGTTTGGATGTTTTGATGATGATTTCATTTCTGAAAACCCCCTTTACTTCTTTGTTGAATATTATTGATGAAATAGTTCTAAAAAGGCTAGCTTGATGATTTTGTTATTTTGACTTGATGATGGTGAATTCTTGTCTCTGAATCGTGTTGCTGAAACTAGCTCATGTTTGAACTGTTTTCTTGATGGTCAACTCTGAAATTTACTTGTTTTTGTTGGTTTGATATTATCTTGTGGACTGTTTGAGGCAGTTTGCAGTTGGTTTTGCAGACTTGTAGTGTTAGTTCTGTTGAGAAGGTAGGCTTGGGTGTTTTTGAGTTTTTGAAAGCAGCCTGAGTGTTTAGTACAAGCAGGCTTGTAACTTTGTCTTTTGTTTGATGGTTTTAGTTTTGCAGGTTGAGTAGGTTTTAGTTTTGGAGGCAGTTTTGCTTCTGGTGTTTTTTAGTACAGGCAGGTTTTTGGTAAGCTTTAGGCAGGCTTGCTGTTGGTTTCAAAGTTTTAGCTTGGTTTTGCTTGAGAAGCAGTTTTGCAGGTTATGCAGGCAGGTTATGTGGAGAAGGCAGGCTTGCTGTTTAAGCAGGTTTGCTTGCTTATGCAGATTTTTTTTGTGTTTGGTAAGGCAGGCTGTGTGTTTCTTAAGCTTGCAGTTTTTGCTCTATATCTCCTCCTCTTCTGAACTGTTAGACTTGTTCTATTTATTTGTTTTCTTACTGCCTCTTTATAGCCTGCCAAAACTTCAAAACCCCTCTTCACTCTCTTTCTCTCTCCATAAAATCACTTTTTGCTTAATATATTTTAATCTGAAAAGCTTGTTTGTCAGAACATGATGAGAGCTAGGACAAGCTCTTGCTTGTAACTTGGTTCATCTCTGCATTGTTGTACTTGTTTCCATATTTCCTGCATTGTACCTTCTTAGACAGCTTTATGTACTTTCTTGGACAGCTTGCTGTGACAGTTTTGCAACTTAGTTTGCTTTTGTGTGAAGCCTTGTGCCTTTGGTTGACTAATGCAGTTTGTTGTTCAGTTTGCTTTGCCTTCTTTGTGTGCAACCTTGTGCCTTTGTATTTTGAATAACTTGTATGCTTGCAATTTTATATATTTATTTTTCTCTCTGTGAACCGAGAAGAGAAATCTTCTTGTGATTTGCAGAGAGGAAAATGAAACATGATGAACATAGCATTTCTGATTCCGGCCAACAAGCTTTAATGATGATTCTTTTATTTATCTGCTTAAAAATGCTTTTCAGTTAATTGCACTGATTTCCTTTTTCTTCTGTTCTTTGCAGGTAAGTATCAGTTGAATAATGGAGGATGCAGTAAAGGTCAAAGATTTCAAGAGACTTAGGCTTTAGATTTATTTTATTTTCTCTTCATTTATTGTAATAAATATTATTGTAAACACTGTAAATTGTAAATTTACAATATTCAAATAAAATTTGTAACAACATTTGAGATAAATAAAATAAAAAAGTCTTTGTCAAATAAGAATTTCCTAATGTCAAATATTCCATTCTTCCCCTTGTACTGTCTATTTAATTATTTAAGTCTCTTAAATTAAAATAACTGGAAATGTATCCCAATAACTTTAATCCAGATGAAATAAATAATCAACAAACTTTGCTGTCTCGCAACCTTGCATTAATAATGATACACCTAGTATTCCAATTAACATATGCGTTGTATGGTTAAACAAACAAGCGTTCCCTACACCTTTCACTCTACTGATCAAGCAAATGCCTCAAAGTTTCAAACAAAGCCTCAACTCCTATCCCAGATATTTAGGTTTTGAGAAATAACCAGCAATCTTGAACAAGCGTAAAAATGACGTAACATTCAACTGAATTTCTGAGGATTCAGTTTCTTCTGAGAAATGAGAGCGCAAACCCTAATCCTGGGTTACTGTCAAAGAAAGATTTGTTTGATCAATTCTTGAGTCAATCTTAACAAAATGAGTGGAAACCCTAATTCTGGATTAACTGATAAAGAAAAGTCTGTTTGACCGATTCTTGAGCCAATCTGAAAAATCAGGGAAAACCCTGAAGTTGTGATTTCTTGTGAAAAAGGGAGGGAAAATTTTGGGGTACAACACCAGGTCTCTCCCTTTGCACCCTTATGCTTTTGCCATCTGCGCTGCTGGATCATTCATGTATATAAACAAAATAGAATTATATAATATAAAATAAGGATAACTGCTAAGTTGTCAAACACGCGACAACAAGTGGGCCCCTGATATTTGAAACGAACCAATCATAGCATCCTAACATGCCACGCAAAGTCCTTGCCCGGTCAAACCACCCTGGATGGTGGTTCCAGTCATCTTCTCCGTTTGAGCAAAAACTCAAACCTGCAAAATTCAATGGAAACAAACAATAGAACAACCCTACTTGAATAATTGAGACCTTGCAATTCCAATGGCATGGCTGGTTTATCCTAAAAAGGTATGTATCATGTGATCTGAAACTTCAAAATCTTCGTGCCCTAACAATGACACAATGGTGTTTCTGCGTTAAAACCTTCATGTGAAACGTTAGAACACTTATAATGATGTGTATGAATTATGCTAGCATGCTTACACTAATTGAAATCGCTTTAAAACTTGAAAATTAAAACCTACCAACTTACCAACCAAAGTTTGTACAAGGAGGGGTTTTGGGGTTGATTTACAATGAGTAAGGACTGGTATCAAACCCTGGCAACTTCAGGAAGGTGTTTGGCTCTTTTGTTTTGATCAACAAAGGCTAGAACTGATGCTTTTCACCTTCAAGATTTTCTTGAAATTTTTCACTTTGATATGGTTCTTTTTGTGGCTGCTGCGCTTTTTCTTTTGATCTAGGGTTGTTATGTATATGTAGTAAATCAAACTAGGGTAACAATTGTGGAAGAAAATCCAATGCTTTGCGGAGAAATATCCTTCTTTCAATTATTTTATTTTTGGCTTGTTTTGGAACAAATCCAGTCTTTCTTCCCTCCATGATTTCCCTTTGAAGAGAAAAAGATTCCCCAATCATATCTTACATATTTTCCTTTATTTATTTTTTTAATTTTGACTTTTAATGAATAAAAAATCAAAATAAATAATAAAAATAATTAAATAATGTATGAGTGAGCTCATAGGTCATGGGCCATGTTAGAAACAAGTTTCAAGCATGAAAACTTGGGCCCATTTGGAAAAAATTCAAGTTAGGTCAATATTGGCTTCATGCACATTTCCAAAAATTGGCCAACTTTAGCAATGGATATCTCTCTCATTTTTAACCCTAAGAGGGTGTTCTTAGACTTTTTAGAGAGCTTAGGATGTCCTCTAAACAACCTTTTTGTTTTTACTTCAATTGGATCTTCCATTTTCATGTAAGGAGCTTTGACCCAAAAGGTGTTTTTGTTGACTTTTTGAAAGGACCTATATTGTCTGAGGTTGTATATTTCCAAGGGTGCATTTATTGAACTTGAGGGATGAAGAGAAGTTGTAGGGAATTAGATTCTATTAAAAATTAGCCTTGGTGGAAAAATTTCTGACAAAGTATGAGAAAGTTATGCCTGGTCAAAGTTTGGTTGACTTTTCCTATAGAAACCCTAATTTGCCATTTTTGACTTTTGATGAGTTAGGAGCATTTCTTGAGGAATCATGATCAACCCTTGATCAAATGATGGATATTACTTCAAAATGTTGATGTTGACCAAAAATCTTGAAGTTTGACTGTATTTGGGCCACAGTTGACTTTTGACCTAGTACAGTTGATTTCTAGGTATTTGAATAGTTGACTGAGCAAACTTGTTGTTCAAGGCATGAAATTTGGAATGGATGATATTTAGGGCCCATTATGACAATGGAGAACATTTAGGATCCTTGGGACTCACACATCTTTCTTAAAATTGAAACCCTAGTTGAGGTTTATTGCCTTAGGAGGAGAATTTGTCTGGTCAATTCTTGGCCATCCTTGGGAAAGTTGGGGACCTCAATGGGCATGTGTTGAGTAAAAAGGGAGGGAAAATTTTGGGGTACAACAACTGCCCCTGTTCAATCTTCTTAAACCTGAGGATGTAGATTGGCTGGTCTGTCTTTCGTGATTTGAAGGTGGAACATGATTGAACACTAGAGTGCCCAGAAATTTGCACTCGTCTGAGAAGATACTTGACTGTGCAGATAATATCGGGAATGGACTTACAGATGCCATTTGGAGAAGATGACAGAAGATCATCGGAGATGGGCTTAAATATGCCATTCATATAATATGACGGAGAATTGTCGGAGATGGCTGAGGGATGCCATCCAGAGAATATAACAGAGAGTTGTCAGAGATGGACTTAGAGATGCCATCTAGAACAATGTTGATTTCATGAGATACTCCTTTGTGGGAATTCCTATGCCTGTCATTGGGGAGGACACCACTGAGGAATATCAATCTTTGTCTTGGGAAATAGAGTTTAGGAGCTTCAGTTGTCCATTACTCTACTGGTGAGTCATCTCTTGATTGAAGAGACAGAAGTGAACTACTATCTGGTCAGGATCCAGGCTTCACAGTGACTTGCTGAGGATAATAAGGCCGGCTGTTATCTGGTCATATTCCAGGCTTCACAGCGACTTACTGTGGAATGAGATTAAACCGTTAGCTGGTCGTACCCAGGCTTCACAGTAACTCAAAGTGTTATCTGGTTGGAATCCAGGCTTCAGTGACTTGGAGAAATTAAGCTGTTATCTGGTCGGATCCAGGCTTCAACTTGAATTTGAGGTACACTATTATCTGGTCGAGTCTAGGCTTCATAGTAATTGACAGATTAAACTGCTATCTGGTCGGATTCCAGGCTTCACATCACCTTACACTGTTATCTGGTCGGATTCCAGGCTTCACAGTGTATTGAATTTTTGATTGACTATTATCCGGTCAGATTTCGGGCTTCAACCATGATGTTAACTGCTATCTGGTCGGGTCCAGGCTTCACAGTATGGTGAACTTCTATCTGGTCGTATTCCAGGCTTTGCAGTTTCTTTAACTGGAATAGAAATCAGAAAAATCTTAGTATCAATTTAACTGAACTAGAGAAAGGTCTTGAGTTGTTCTTCAACTGGAATAGAAATCAAGAAAATCTTAGTATCGATTTAGTTGAACCAGATGAAGGTCTTGAGTTAACTTTGACTGAAATGGAAATCAGGAAAATCTTAGTATCAATTTAACTGAACAAGACAAAAGTCTTGGAATATCTTCAACTGGAATAGAAATCAGAGAGATCTTAGTATCGATCTAACTGAGCCAGAGAAGGTCTTTTGAGAACATCTTTCTGAGGAAAATTCTGAAATAGCCCTTCATCAGACACAACTTTTGAGAAGACTACTGGGTCACGTAAGTAGTCAACGGTGTTTGTGGATTTGATCTTTCCGTGAAAAAGGTAAAGAGTTAGTCGTATACAATGTCATGATGTATGAAATGCATTGTAATGATGGTCTCAAAATAAATGAGATCATGCTGTATGCGATGTATATGCGCATGTTATGATGTATGCATATGGGATGTTGAATCCTTCATTTCCGCTGGGGATTATGAAGGGAGATGATTCGCTAGGGATTTCCTCTTTCCGTTTGAAGATATTCTGCCCGGGATTCATAACTCCTACCTAAAAATAACTCGGTGGAGAGAGATAATGCTTTGCTGGAAGGTTTTGCCGATGTAGAGAAATAAACTCTGTTGGGGATTCCGCCGTAGTTAGAGAAATAAACTCTTCCCGAGAGGAAGTTTTATAAACTGTTTGAAATTATAAAAATCCGCTGGGGAAAACAGATTTCAGCTCTCTGAAGGAACTTTGCTGGAGAAGGTAATTCCTGCTTGGGGAAGAGGAGATCAAAACCTTGGTTGCTTATACTCTGTAGGGAACATAGATGTCACGGGGTCGTATGTAATGGTGACTTCGTCTCAAAATGTCTCTGCCCCTGTACCATGTTGGAAAGAGTAATTGTCGAGACTACAAATGGATTTTTTAGACTCTGCCCCGTTTCTTATAGTCACTGGGAACCGTCTTTCTATTTCTTATGCAAGTATTTGTGAACAATGATCATATTTAAATTCATATGTCAAAAATAATCATTGGACGCTTTTTCCAAACAAAACAGAAAAATAAAATCAAGTAGTTTTGTACTTTCAAAGAAATGATTTGTATTGATTTTTGAGATTCACATATAACAGGAATTTTTGTACAAAGAGGCTGACATTCTAGTAGGAGAACGCCACCGTGAAATGAAAACTATACAAAATAGTGTGCAAAGAGAAAACAACTATGTGTAATAATCCCATTGAGTTTCAATTCTGCTATTGCCCCTATGTCCTTGAGCGTCTCATCACTTTGCTACTTGTCTGAAGCCGACTGGATTGATTGGTACCGTTTGAGTTTGGTAGTTGATACTGAAGTCTGGTCACAAGGTGATCCAATGGTACATAGTTGTACACTTCAAATCCCTAACTTTTGACTGGACCGCCCTTTCGGGTTTTTAATCCACCGGGACACCCTTTTTTGCCCAAGCCGCCCTTTCGGGTTTCCGACTTGCTGGGTGTAGAATTGTTTTTGTATTTATCCCTAATTTTTTCCCGAACCCTTTTGGTTCGCCGGGATGCCCTTATTTTTTCCTAGGCCAGTCAACCTAGCGGGTCTTTATTTACGTGTAGTATCTTTTCACTATGTCCACATTAACATGGTGAGGAAGGTCGTCACCATCCATGGTGGTCAGAATCATGACTCCACCAGAAAATATGCTTTTGATCACAAATGGCCCTTTGTACGTGGGAGTCCATTTGCCCCTGGGATCACCTTGTAGTAGTATGATGCGCTTGATTACTAGATGACCCACTTGATATACTTGACGTCTGACCTTTTTATTGAAAGTCTTGATCATCCGTTTTTGATACATTTGACCATGACAGACAGCAGTGAGTCTTTTCTCATCAATCAGATTCAGTTGATCAAGCCGAGTCTGGATCTAATCATCTTTGTTCAAACCCGCATCCTTAATGACCCTCAAAGAAGGGATCTGGACCTCAATAGGTAGGACAACCTCTATACCATATACCAGAGAATAAGGTGTTGCCCCTGTTGACGTACATGCTGAGGTATGGTAACCATGAAGAGCAAATGGTAACATCTCATGCCAGTCTTTATATGTCACCATCATCTTCTGTATGATTTTCTTAATATTCTTGTTAGCAGCTTCCACAATGCCATTCATCTTCGGCCGGTAAGGGGAAGAATTATGATGATGGATCTTGAATTGTTTACAGAGTTCAATGATTTTTGTATTATTGAGATTTGTACCATTGTCTGTGATGATTTTCTCTGGCACACCATATCGACAAATCAAGTTATGCTTGATAAACTGCGCCACAACATTCTTGGTAAAAGTAGCAAAAGAGGCAACCTCAACCCACTTCGTGAAGTAATCAATGGCCACTAGGATGAAGAGATGCCCATTGGTGGAGGTGGGTCTAATTTCTCCGATCATGTCAATGCCCCACATTGCAAAGGGCCACAGAGCCGTCAAGACATTCAAGTGAACCAGAGGTACATGTACTTTATCAGTGTAGATCTGGCATTTATGACAAGATCGAGAATGCTGATAAAAGTATGCTTCCATAGTGGACCAATAGTATCCTGCCCGTAGGATCTTTTTAGCCATGGTATGTCCACTAGAGTGGGTGCCAAAGGTACCTTCATGTAAATCTACCATAATCCTCTCTGCTTGGCTATTGTCTACACACCGAAGTAAAGTAGAGTCATGGTTACTGTTGTACCCAAAAATTTACCCTCTCATTTCTCAAGGATTCTCTCACAAGATCTTCTACGATGTCAAGTTTGCAGCATTGATACATTAATTTAGGCTTGGAATTGGCACAAGGGCAAAATGGTCAATTGCATACTGGAAAGTCAAACTTTGACATTTTGGTAAACATTACATTCCAAAGATCAAATTTCATCAAGACATTCAAGAATATCAAGCTTGATCATCAAGAAGCCAAGAAAGTCAAAAGTCAACTTGAAAAATCAAGATTTCCAAGACTTAGAAATTTTCTAAGTGTTTTTATACATGATAATTTCATCACTTCACGCCATTCTTTCACCAAAATGCAAGATGATTCAAAAGAAGCTTTCAACATGAAAGTTGTTGATCTCCATGATATCTACAACATTGATTTACACAACTTCTCCTAAATATGCTTGGATCCCAAGTTATAAATTCATGAAATCATGACATTTTCATATAACACTTAGAGAAATTTTCAACAGATTTTGTTCAGGATTTTATCCCAACTTCTTGGAATTTTTTCACATAGTTACAAGATGATTCTGTCAAAATTGCCAACATGAAATTTATAGAGGATGTTTCAAGCTTTCCAAAACATCCAAGAGCATGAATTTATCATACTTGAGCTAGGAGATCCAAGGGCTTAAAGTTGGGCATCCATCCTTGAATTACAAGTCATTCTAGTGAAAAAACACATAACAAAACTCTAATGATTTGCTGCATAATCTTATGTTGCAGGCTTCTTTGCTTGCAAATATCATCATAATTTAATGCTTACACCCACTCTTGAGCTATTACCCAAGTGTTTAAACCATTGTCCAAAAGATCTTTCCATTTATGGCATAAAGGCACCATTGCTATTCTTAAAAAGAAAGCTTTTTGTACAAAGTTTGTCTTGAGCCCATACCTTGCTGGTTGCTGATTATACACCACCATAAATCATGGTAAATAACTCCTCAATACCAGCAACTTTGGTACTTCATCTTGGGACTATGGAGTACTTGACTTAGTTTGATCTTTGTAATCCAACCAAACCCTAACATGCTGCTCTGAAAACCCAATCAGCTCATATGCATAAACCCCTTGCCTATAAATAGAAGAAGCATTTGCAAGAGAAAGAGGTTAGAGAAAATAGAGATAGAGGTTAGAAAAAAGAGAGAGAAAAAAGCCAGAAGTGTTTGTTGTAAACTAACCCTCAAAATCTCATATTCATAAAAGCTATAAAAGTCTATAAAGCTTCCATTTCTTGAGTTTTAAAATCCAAATCCTAGAACTCTACATATCTTACAAGCTCCGTCCAAACATCTAAGCACTTCACATATATCACCTAGAAATTGTTCAAACTCCAGAGCAAGCTTCTTCAACATCTCTGTTTTCTTTTCCAAGTTCAAGAACAGTCAAGACAACAACTCAAGCTCAAGATATAAGATCCAGCTCCAAGGTAAGTTTCTTGACTTTAGTTCCCCATTTCAAGCATCATTAGTAATCCATTTTTGAAGAAAAAGTGTGGTAACCTTTGTCCTTGAAGCTAACCTTTTGTTTATCTTCCACTATTTTCATTATGTGTTGAGAACTAACCCATATATGCAGCAAAACAATGTTGAAATAACAAAAATGATAGTATGAGTTGACACATAGCCTTATGAGTCGATACATACTGCTTTACAGACCTAAAAACAGAGGGAAAACGAGTATATCAGTCGACACAAAGCACGTATGAGTCGACACATGCAGTGTATGAGTTGACACATACTGTTGTACCCCAAAATTTTCCCTCTCACTTATCAAAAATTTGCTCACAAGATCTCCATTGGCTCAAGACTGCATTAGGGTTTGATCAGCTCAAGACACCTCCTTAAGCACTGATGACCAAAATTAGGGTTTAAGATTGCACAAAGATTATTGAAATTTAAATACTTCATATGATTTTCATGGATCAATATGGACCCCCAAGATTACACATGTCAAGTATCAAGCTTTGAATCACATTTTTAATCAGTCAATTGAGCAGTTGACCTAAATATCAATTGTATTGGGGAAAAAGTCAACTATGGCCAATTTAAAGTCAAACATCATAATTTTTGATCCATATAAATATTATAAACTCATATGTATCATTTGATCAAGTTTGGACCACAACTCCTCAAGAAGTTTGATCAAATCTCCAAAAGGGTAAAATGGTCAAAATTAGGGTTTTGATTGGGAAAAGGCAATCCCTGGTTTTTGACCTAGAAAATGGCCAATTGGTTTAAGGAATGATCTTAAGAGTCCAATTGCATCATTTTAACCTAATGACATGGTTCAAAACATTGCAAGTCCATTGGATTGACAAATGAATTTTGCAATCAACTGATCAAAAGTCAACTGTACACTGAAAAGTCAAATTTTGACTTTTTAGTCAAATTCAAGTTCCAAAGATCATAATTCATCAAAACATGTCAAAATATGAAACTTATTCATCAATAAATCAAAAAGTCAAGATTTCATTTTGAAAAGTCAAAATTTCTAAACTTAGAAATTTTTCTAAGTGTTGGAAATTTCATGTTTTTTCAAAACTTTGAGCCAAATTTTCACCATGATGCAAGATGATTCAAGAGAAACTTCCAACATTAAAGTTATAGATATCCATGAAATCTAAAACTTTTCTTCACACAACTTCTCCCAAAAGTGCTTGGATCTCAAGCTATTATTTTATGAACATAGGGTCATGAAACTAAACACTTAGTGAAATTTTGCCCTAATTTGGTCAGGATTTTGACCCAACTTCATGGAACTTTTTCATATAGTTCCAAGGGGAATCATCAAAATAAATTCAAAGATGGGTTATAGAGCACATTGAAAGCTTTCTAAAATATCAAAGAACTCCTTTAGATCATTCTTGAGTAGGGAGAATCGAAGAAATGAAGTTAGGGTTTTGTCACTTGAATTATAAGTCATTTTTTATGAACATATGAACCGAATCCATAGCCATGCTGCATGATCCTCACTTTGCATGCCTCAAACTTGTTTTTCACGCCATAATTAATGGTTTACAGAACTGATTATGCCCTTATCCAAGTGTTTCAAGCTTTGTCCAAATCAATTTTCCATTTTAGGGAGAAAGTAACATATCCATTCTTGTAAAGCAAGCCTTATGCACAAAGTCAGCTTCTTGAGCTCCCAAATTGTTTTTCTTAATTACACTCCATCCATAAAGTCAGAAGCATTGTGTTTAAAGTGGTTAACAACTCTATGAACCAAGTATAAGGCATGGAAACTTGAATTTCTCAAAAATCACATGTTATGCATAAACATGTAAATTTGAATTCTGATCAACTAGAGCACTCCAAACTTGTTGCTTATAAATAGAGTAACTATTTGTGAGCTAGAATACGAGCTTGAGCACCCTGAAATACACCAAAACTCTCTCAAATCAGAAATTGCCCAAAAACTCCATTGTTGCACAGTTTTTGACCTTGAACCACAAACTCACATTTCCCTCGTGCGTTTCTTCGCCTTTTAGTTTCTAAAGCTTCCTTACATCAAGTGTAACTTATCCCTGTACCTGTTTCATTTCTGTAACATCATTTACCCTATCTCCCATAACCAAAAACAGAGCATTTCACATTGACTTCTCCAAGTCATTTCAGCCACTCTCAGCTCAAGCAAACCATTGCATTAGCTTCCTAGAACCTCAAGGAAGCTAACATGATCATCACCATCACTTGAAACAAGCTCAAACTCCAAACACGATTTCCAATTTTGAGGTAAGTTTTATCAACTTGAAACTCTTCATACAGGCATCATCAATAGTTTATTTGTGAATAAAACATGTAGATATCATTGCCCTGAAGCTAACCATGTCCTTAGTTTCGATTAATTTTGCTTGAGCTTAGAGAATTTTGAAACTGAAACTTCTAAAATTTTTAGGGTTCAGATTAGGGCCATTAAAATTCTTGCTTATCATTGATCTATAGTTTTAATACTTTACATTTCTGGAATCGTGAGAAAATTTGCTACAAGTTTCATGTTTACAGTTTTCATTTTTGAAGATAAAGTCTTCAGAACACGTTTTGCCTTACATATTTATTGTTTCATTTGTATTAACGGATGTATAGTCACCCCAGTGGTAGAAGCGCGCTCCTGTAACCTATGGGACCTGGGTTCGAGCCCCAGTGGTACCCTTATGCATTTTTTCATGTTTTTGCAATTCTGACTCTTTTTTTTGTTTAGCAGGCGCTAGGCCCTTTGGGCCTGACTCATTTTTGTTTTTGCTAGCTGACTTCCATACTAACTTTTGGCACCCCCTGGCCCAAATTATTTTATTTATTCATTTATTTCATTTTTTTATTTTTCTTTTCTTAAAAATATTTTCTAAATACTAAAAATCATAAAAATACAAAAAAAATGATATATTTTATATTTTGACTTATTTTATTTTATTTTTCCATAAATAAAAATATTTTTATACTTTATTCATTTTATTAAGTAAATCTTATAAACTTACTTAATATTATATTATTTATTTATTTTTCTTCACACCATTTAAAATACATTATGTTAATATAAAAAAGGACTAAAAATAATTTTATAATACTACAAATATTTTCAAGATAAAAAGAATACTAAAAAAATACTTTTCTTAACCTTATGTTATTTTGATTAATTAATAGAATTAGGGGTTTCTTTTAAAATCTTTTTCTTAATAAATTCAAACTTAATTAACTATTTTCTTTATTTAAAATAGGTTAAGACAAAAACTTTTTTCATGAAAACCAAACAAAATTTATTTTCTTTACATTTTCCATCCTTGTACATTTATTCATTTTTATACTTTGTATTTATTTAAATTCCTTGTATATTCATACCAATTCAATATGGTTGTAATATACTAATTAAGTTTAAATTCTTGCAATCCCCATTTACAAAATTTACACCCCCTCCCCACAAATATTGTAATAGCGTAGTAACTTTAAATTTTGCAATTTATCGCTTTCATATAACATGCTAGTAATTAGGGTCTGTATGAAAAGACTAAAATCAATGCTTAGAAAATCCTAATTCAAGACAACAACAATCATGAAAACAACACACTTGCACACAAGAACCCCTAGGGTTATCCCACTTGGTTGCCTTATAAAAAATGACCATATTACGCATGTAAGGTGTCTTAGCAAAAACAAGCAAAAACAAGATCATAGTCCCTCAATGACGCTATCTAAGTTGCCTTACAAATGATCTTAGTCCCTAAAAAAGAATGCTAAGATACCTTGCAATATTTCTAATCATGGTTATACGATGACCCATGCCAGTATCGTTTACATCCAAAGATAGGGTTGCTTACCAAATCAATGGTAAGATAACAATGTCAAAGGAAAAGAAAATGAACAAGAAAGACATTTGAGTAGGTAGATTACTCATAATTACTTGCTCCATTTAAAAAAAAACAGACATCCTTGCTATTTTCAAAAACAATCACACACATTTTCAAACATCTTACAAACATTGAAATTTTTTCAAAAGATCAAACATCTTTGTATACATTCTTACGAACGAGAATCATTACGAAGATTGCCTAAACAATGGCCTCTTTAAGAAATACTTTCAAAAACCACACAAAACACAATTTCAAACAAAAACCTAGTGATCTAGGAAGTAACTAAGAGCCCATGGAAAACCATGAATGAAAAGGGTGCTAATACCTTCCCTTTTCATAATCTACCCCCCGAACTCAAGAAACAATCTCAAAGGTCTATCCCGTGCTTTTTCACCTTTCCTTTTGGATAAAAGAAAAGTCAGTGGCGACTCTTGCTAACAGTAACATTTGCAATCAAATGCAAAACCTTCAAGTCAGTTCTCCTACCGTATGACAGAACTAGCGACTCTGTTGGGGATAATTTTAAAAGTGGGGTTACTTTAGGGATAAATCACATTTACTTGCTTTCATTGTTTGATTTGTTTGCTTTACATTTTGGTTCTTTGTTTGGGGCTTAAATCCTCTACCCAGATTTTGGATACCTTATAGGTAAGTAACAATACGATGTAGAAATAGTGCGGGGTATACCGACATGGTCTAAGCAATAGCTATGTTAGTGCGACATATTTGTGGGCACCAGTATCCTTTGAGTTAATCAAAGAGAATACTGGGCTGCTGAGTGATGTCATGAAGCACTAATGAACTTCTAGAACCTTTACTTGACTAACTTGGCCATTTAGGATGTAGTGAGACGACCAGCTTTAGTGCAGTACGAAGTTGGTATATACTCGATACTACACTTATTGAGGTTTGGTTTCTTGGGATATTTCGGTCACCATTAAAGAGGCTTGGGATGAAACAATGACCAAGGAAACAATCCATTGATATTGAGCTCATTAGAACCCGATTACTATTACTAGGACATGTTTAAGCCAACTAAACTTCAAGAGGGTACTTACCTATAAAACTCCATGCAAGCCTAAACCTAAGGATTTATTTGCTTTGTTTGTATATACATACTTCTACATAACATCATGAACATCATAAACATCATACACATCCACTAACCATTTCAAGGATTTTGGATTTATCTTTGTTCTTGTTTTGTAGTATATGGATTCTCTTCGCAGGAAAACTATTCAAGTCAATCTTGTGAGGATCCCTCCACAACTTAAGGATCTAGCTTCAAGGATTCCAGAAAACTCTCCATTCACTAAGAGACATGGTCGCCTACTCAACTTGGTCACCTCTAACAAGGATGAGGACATGATGAAGGTGCTCTTTCAGTTCTTTGATCCTTTACACCATTGCTTCACATTTCCCGACTATCAACTTGTGCCTACTTTAGAAGAATTATCCCGAGTCTTGAGGATTCCCATTCTCAATACACTACCTTTCAATGTTACGGAAAGAGACCCAAAGCCAGAAGAGATTGCTCAAGCTCTACATTTGCACTCATCTGATGTCACAACTCATTGGGAAACAAGAAGTGGTGTCAAGGGTTTCCTAGCAAAGTTCCTGTTTGAGAAAGCCCAAAACTGTTGGGATTCATTGGATTTGCAAGCCTTTAAGGAAATTATGGCTCTCCTCATCTATGGAATGATTTTGTTTCTAAATCCTGACCAACTCATAGATGTGAACACCGTCAAAATCTTCATATCCCGCAACCCGGTGCCTACATTGCTAGGGGATATCCTACACTCTTTTCACACTTGCACAATGAGGAAAAGAGGTGTTCTTATGTGTTACACTCCTCTCTTTGCAACATGGTTTATTTCTCATCTTCCCCAATCTGTATTAAAGAACGAGCAAGGTTCAAAGTGGTCACAAAGGTTGATGACGCTCAAACATTCAGACATCCATTGGTGCTCCCAATCCATAGAGAATGTTACTATTGTCGACCGTTATGGGGAACTTCCTAATGTACCTTTACTTGGAATTATGGGAGGTATCACCTACAACAATTGCTTAGCCTTAAGACAATTTGGTTTTACCCGAAGGGATGGCCCGCACGAGATGCTGATTCAAGGTTTGATATTTGACTACGACAACAAAGATCAAGGTCTTCGTTAGAGATTTGTCCGAGCTTGGAGGATGTTAAACAAGGTAGATAGCAAGACATTGTGGCATAAGAATTCCATCCCTCTTGAGACTTACCTCAAATGGGTACGAACTCGTGCTCAGAGTCTTATGATGCCTTACCCCTCCATTCTCCAGGTAATCATTGAGCCTGTTATGGAAGGAGATGTTCCATACACTATCCTACATCTTGACATGCCTACCTCTCTTGAAGACCTACAAAGGAATTGGATACAACTCAAGGGGGAGTGAGATACCTTCGAAGCCCAATTCTACGCAAGCGAGAAGAAGGTTTTGGAACTCACTAGGCTACTTCATTAGGAGCAAACTATGAATGCTTACATTTCACCAAAGAGGATGCGGACCACCTTTTTATCTTAGAGTTTTTTTTTAATTTTACCAAAGAAGGCATTGATGTACTCAAAAGCTTTAACTTATTAATATAACGTGTGTTTCCTTTTTGTCTAAAACAAATTTGAATCTTAAAATCCTTGAAAGCATTACATATGCATTTACCATTCATCATAACATAAGCAGGTTTCTTGCAACAAATCTCCTCATCTCTCTACTGTCTATTTCAGTAAGATGGATCTCAAGCAAACAATGAATGACCTCCAAGATCAGAATGTACAGTTTCAACAGTTGTTCTTAACCCTAGCCAAAGGACAAGAAGAGTTGAAGACTTTGCTAGCTGAGGAGAAGAAAAAGAAGACAAAGAAGATAACCAGAGTTCTAAACATGGGAAGAATATTCCAAGGGCAGACAAGAAGGGCCTTAGACTTTGCAACAACATCCGGTGAGAAAGACAATTAAGATGGGAAGGGCAAAGAAACAGTTGTCCAGTCAGAATCAGAAGAGGAAGAGGAAGAAGAAGACTATTCTAAATAACAATACCCTACAACTAATGACAAGTATAAACATCTCGAAGAACGGTTGAGTGTAATGGAAATCCAAAAAGTGCCTGGCTTGGACTTTGAAGAGTTGGGATTGGTATCAGGAATTGTCATTCCTCTGAAATTCAAAGCACTTGTGTTCGCCAAATATGATGGAGCTCATGCCCTAAAATGCATCTCCGGTCCTATGTGAGGAAAATCCAGCCCCATACCGCTGACAAAGATTTATGGGTACATTTCTTCCAAGGCAGTCTGTCTGGAACTCAACTTGATTGGTTTTATCAGTTAGAAAGAGCCAATGTTTATAATTGGGAAGATCTTGTTGCAGCCTTTTACAAACAATACCAATACAAAGATGATCTTGCGCCTACCCGTACTCAACTCCAGAGTATGTCCATGGTTTCTAATGAAGGCTTCAAGGACTATGCGCAAAAATGGAGGGACTTGGTGGGGAGAGTCCAGCCTCCTTTATCTAAAAGAGAGTTAGTTGATATGTTCTTGGGCACCTTGTCTGGTCCCTTCTTCAATCACTTAATTGAGAGTTCATAGGCATGTTTCACTGAATTGATATTGACCAGAGAAAGGGTAGAAGCCGAGATAAAAAGTGGAAAGATTCAAAATGATTCATCCTCTGCTGCTGTAAGAAAGCCATTTATCGGAAAGAAAGATATAATTACTGTTTATCCTCAGAAAAATCAAGATAGGGTCGAGCGCGGTCCAATGGTGGGGGCTGTTATGACTCCTAAACCCGCGCCTGATCAACAAAGAAACAATCAACCAAGAATGGAAAGACCATTCAAAAAATTCACCAGAATTAATATGACCTTATCTCAAGTATTGCCACATCTGTTAAGATCCAACCTAGTGACTTTGAAAAAAGCTCCAAAGAATCCTAACACAACATCTCCTCACTATCATCCTAATGCTCATTGTGCATGCCACTCTGAGAGTCCCGGCCATGACACTAACAACTGTTGGGCTCTAAAGAACAAAGTACAATACCTCATTGAAGCCAAAAAAATTGAATTCGATGCGCCTGAAAAGCCAAATGTCATTTCTGCCCCTATGCCCAAACACTTCCATAACGCCAACGCCATTGAGGAAGATATGTTTGTTACTTCAGTTGATGAACTTATGACCCCACTCCTGATTATCAAAAAGAATTTGTTGATTTCCTGTGTATTCCCAGGCTACGATAAAGGCTGTCATTTCTGTTTGTCCTCACCAACTAACTGTCCTTTGTTGAAAGCAGGCGTTCAGTGCCTAATAGATAACAAGGAATTTTTTTTTGAAAATACTTCTGATCCACTTGTTCCTTTTAATGATGTTTCTATCATTACCATTTCCGTAAATTCTTCCAGGGTCTCCACTAAAAGACCCGTTAGAATTACATCAGTTCCAAAATAGCTCCTTGGATAATTACAATGCCTAGACCAGTTCCATATTCGTCAGACAAAACCATACCATGGAATTATAGAGGGGATGTCTACTACCACGGTATCAAGCAAGATTGGCCAGCTGTTGAAGATTCAAGTTCCGATAAAGTTAACTCCGATATCAGTAATATTGTAGGGACTAGCAAGATTACTCGAAGCCGAAGGATATTCTCTCCAGAAATTGCTCCCCCAAAAGCAGTTTCTAGACCCGTAATCGTTCCTGTTGTTGTTGCTCCTCCAAAGGTTATTCCCAGTCCTACAATCATCTCCACCAATACTCCAACTGAAAAAGCTGTTACAACCCCTGCTATCACTCCTACTGACATTCCTACTGCCGATTTAACCGAGACTCGAGGTAAAAGTATTATGATTGAGCCTGTCCGGACGAAGGCACAATCATTGGCTATCCCTGAGACCTCCTGGAAAGAGATGGAGGAAATTCTAAAGATCATAAAAAGAAGCGACTACGATGTAGTTGAACAACTGGGGAAAACTCCATCTAAAATTTCCATGTTGGCTTTACTACTATGTTCCGAAGCGCATGCAAAAGCCTTGGTAAAATTCCTGAAAACTGCCCATGTACCCCAAGAAACATCTGCCGATCAATTCCAAGACTGTGTAGCCAGCCTGACTGCAGATAATGGTCTAGGTTTTTGGGATGCTGATTTAACGCCAAGAGGAAGGAAGCATAATGAGGTATTGCATGTCTCAGTGGAATGTAGGGGCACAACCTTGGCTGATGTTTTTATGGACACTGGCTCGTCTTTGAATGTATTGCCTAAAAAGGCTCTTGATAGGCTTGACTGTGAGGGATTGACATTGAAGCCAAGCAACATAGTAGTGACGGCTTTTGACGGCTCGAAAAGAATGATGCATGGGGAAGTGGATATCACCATAAAGGTTGGAACCCAAACATTTGATTCAACCTTTTATGTAGTGGATATTCGCCCTTCATATTCCTGCTTGCTAGGCCGACCATGGATTCACAATGCTGGCGTTGTTACTTCTATGTTGCACCAAATGCTGAAGTATCCAATTCAAGGGAAGATTATCACCGTTCATATAGAAGAAGAGTATATGATCATCCATCTCAATTCCTTCAGATATATGGAGTTAGATGGTGAATTTATTGAAACTCCATTCCAACACTTTGAAGAAGTCCCGCAAGAAGTGGTAGTGACCAAGGTTGTTCCCAAGATCACAAGGCCTCTACTCAGGATGTCATCTTTGAAAGATGAAAAGGCAGTGATAGAAGAAGGTGGGTGCACTATCTGGGGACAACTCCCAGATTTACCATATAAGTCTGACAAGTTTGGCCTAGGTTTTACGTCAGGTGCTCAAAAGACTGTACACTACGCTCGTGCTGGAGGACCACCCCTGAAGATCAGCAACCGTGAAGTCAACACGGTAGAGGATGATAAAGATGGATGCAACCTGGAGGATTGGATATTCCCAACTGTCAGTGGAGGGTTCAGCAATTGGGAGGCTAGAGATTTCATCCCGGTCACTTTTATCCCACAGTAATTTGTCTTCACATTTTGTTGGATCTGTAATATTAAAACAATTCAGACTCTTAAAACCTTGTGTCTTACCCGAGGCACAAGGGTCCATTTGTAAGGGTTATCATCTCATTTCCATATGACATCAATGAATCATGGACGTTTTGCATACAAACTTTGTGCTCATTGTTTTTCTTTTTACATTTTTTATTTCTTTCAAAGATAGTTATAACCTTACACACACTTACACTCACAATGCAGGTCTACATCCATTCGGGATCCCATGGGTAACGGTTCTGCTATGGCTTTCTGTGACTCTAAAAATCTAATCTACCAAGCCGAAGACGAAGGTGAGAAAGATTGTGAAGTACTAGGGGAACTTGCCAGATTACTACAACAAGAAGAGATAACCATTCAACCCCACGAGGAACCCGTGGATACAATCAACCTAGGTACCGAGGAAGACAAAAGAGAAGTCAAGGTGGGTGCCAACCTGGAACCCAGTGTCAAAGAGCGTCTGATTCAGTTGCTACACGAGTATGTTGAGGCCTTTTCCTGGTCGTATGAAGACATGCCAGGACTTGATGCAGATATTGTGGTACATCGTCTACCTATAAAAGAGGATTTCCCACCAGTAAAACAAAAGGTTCGTCGTATGCGACCAGATATGTAAAAGAAGATTAAAGCAGAAGTCATAGAGCAATTCAATGCTGGATTCTTGGCCGTCACCTCCTATCCGCTGTGGGTTGCCAATGTTGTTCCCGTGCCCAAAAAGGATGGCAAGGTACGAATGTATGTAGACTACAGAGATTTGAATAGGGAAATCCCTAAGGATAATTTTCCACTTCCCCACATTGATATTCTAGTTGACAATAAGGCACAACATAAAGTGTTTTCCTTCATGGACGGTTTCTCAGGCTACAACCAAATCAAAATGGCGCATGAAGACATGGAGAAGACAACTTTTGTCACCCAGTGGGGCACATTCTGCTACAAGGTTATGCCATTCGGACTGAAGAATGCTGGGGAAACCTATCAGTATGCCATGGTAGCCCTATTTCACGACATGATACACCATGAAATAGAGGTCTATGTGGACGACATGATAGATAGGTCTCAAATAGAAGAAGAGCATCTTGATCATTTACAGAAACTTTTTGAGAGGCTAAAGAAATACAAGTTGAGGTTGAACCCAAATAAATGAACGTTTGGGGTGAGGTCTGGTAAACTCCTAGGCTTTGTTGTCAGCAATAAGGGTATTGAAGTAAATCCTACTAAGGTGAAAGCGATACAAGAGATGCCTGCTCCTTGTACTAAGAAGGAAGTCAGAGGATTCTTGGGATGTTTAAACTACATTGCTAGATTCATTTCTCACCTGACAGCTACTTGTGAACCAATCTTCAAACTATTAAAGAAAGATCAAGTAGTCAAATGGAATAATGAATTCCAAAATGCTTTTGACAAAATCAAAAAGTACCTGCAAGAGCCTTCTGTTTTAATGCCACCATTCGAGGAAGACCATTGATCATGTATTGACCATTTTGGAAATTTCAATGGGGTGTGTGCTGGGGCAGCATGACGAGTCTGGCCGAAAAGAGAATGCTATTTATTACCTGAGAAAAAAGTTTACCGACTGTGAAACAAGATATTCACTGCTCGAGAAAACTTGCTGCGCTCTGGCATGGGCTGCTCGCCGACTAAGACAGTATATGTTGACTCATACTACCCTGTTGATATCTAAAATGGATCCAATAAAATACATCTTCGAGAAACCTGCTCTCTCTGGGAGAATAGCGAGATGGAAGATGATCCTGACAGTATATGACATACAGTATACTACCCAAAAATCAATAAAGGGCAGTGTACTAGCTGATCACCTTATTCACCAAGCTGTGGAAGACAACCAGTCCATGAAGTTTGAATTCCCAGATGAAGACATCATGATGGTAAACAACTGTGAAGAATTCAGACCATATGACGAACCTGAACAAGGATCCCGATGGACCCTTGTTTTTGATGGGGCATCTAACGCACTCGACAATGGTATTGGTGATGTAATCATATCTCCTGAAGGATGTCATACTCCTTTTACGGCAAGACTCTGCTTCAATTGTACAAATAACATGGCGAAATACGAAGCGTGCATCTTTGGTCTCAAAGCTGCCATAGACTTGGGGATCAAATATTTGAATGTATTCGGAGATTCAGCTTTGGTTATCATCCAGATAAAAGGGGAATGGGACACCAAACACCCTAACTTTATCCCTTACAAAGAACATGTTTTGACATTGCTCCCACATTTCGAGAAGATTACCTTCGAGCATTTCCCGCGAGAAGAAAATTAGCTAGCAGACGCACTAGCTACAATGTCATCTATGTTTAAATTTAAATGGGATAACGAGGCTCCCTAGATCACCATCGAGAGAATGAAGGAACCAACACACTGTCACGAGATTAATACTGAAGAAGTAGTGGACAACCTTGGTTTCACGAAGTCAAGAGGTATCTTGAGGCTCAAGAATATCCAGAAGGAGCTTCGGTAAACGACAAGAAGTTCTTAAGGAGATTCTCTTCTAAATTCTTCCTTAGTAATGACATTCTTTACAAACGCAACCATGATTCTGTGTTACTTTGGTGCATAGACAAGGTTGAAGCTGAAAGGATCATGGCTGAGTTACATGAAGGCACTTTTGGAACCTATTCCAGTGGGCATACGATGGCAAAGAAAATCCTACGGGCAGGCTATTACTGGTCTACCATGGAAGCAGATTGCTATCAACACTCTCAAACCTGCCATAAGTGTCAGATTTATACTGACAAGGTGCACGTACCTCTGGTTCCTCTGAATGTCTTGAAAGCTCCTTGGCCCTTTGCTATGTGGGGGATTTATATGATTGGGGAAATCAAGCCAACAACCTCCAATGGACACCGTTTCATCTTAGTGGCCATTGACTATTTTACAAAATGGGTGGAGGCAGCTTCTTTCGCTTCCGTTACCAAGAATGTTGTCGCCCGGTTCATTAAGCAGAATCTCATCTGTCGTTACGGTATCCCAGAATGGATCATTACAGAAAATGGTACGAATTTGAACAATACTATGATCACCGCCCTGTGCGAGCAATTCAAAATCAAACATCACAATTCTTCCCCTTACCGGCTGAAGATGAATGGTGTCGTCGAAGCTGCAAATAAGAACATTAAAAAGATCATACAGAAAATGATAGTGACATATAAATACTGGCATGAGATGTTACCATTCGCTCTCCACGGATATCGTACCACGACATGCACATCAACCGGGGCAACACCCTACTCTCTGGTATACGACATGGAGGTTGTCTTGCCTATTGAAGTCCAGATCCCCTCTCTAAGAATTATGAAGGATGCATGGCTGAATGAAGAAGATCGGATCCAGACTCGACTTGATCAACTAAACTTGATTGACGAGAAAAGGCTTACTGCTGTTTGCCATGGTCAAATGTATCAAAAACGGATGATCAAGGCTTTCAACAAAAAGGTCAGACACCAAGTGTATCAAGTTGGAGATTTGGTGATCAAACGTATCATACTTCCGCAAGGTGATCCTAGGGGCAAATAGACTCCTATATACAAAGGACCATTTGTAATCAAAAACATATTTTCTGGTGGAGCAATGATCTTGACCACCATGGATGGCGACGACCTGCCGCACCCTTACGAACACAGACATAGTCAAAAGATACTACACATAAGAGAACCGCTAGGTTGACACACCTAGGAAAAACAAGGGCATCCCAGCGAACCAAAAGGTTCTGGCAAAAATTAGGGATAAAAAAAATCTGTACACCCGGCAAGCTGAAAACCCGAAAAGGCGGCTTGGGCAAAAAAGGGTATCCCGGTGGACTGAAAACCCGAAAGGGCGGTCCAGGAAAAAGTTAGGGAATTAAAGTGTATGACTATGTCCCGTTGGATCAACTTACGGACAACTTGCAAACTCGACATTTATGACCAATTCAATCATCTTCGGACAAGGCAACAAATAAACAAGATGCTCAGAGATACAAAGGCTATAGCAGAATGGGAACCCCATGGGATTATTGCACATAGCTATCTTTTCTTTGTATTAAAATTTTCATTTTTTACGACGACATTCTCTTACTAGAATGTTTGTCTCATTGTACAAATACTTACTCAAAGTCAATACGAAGATATCCCTTTGAAAGTGCAAAAACTATCTGTTTTTTCTTTTCGCTTGTGTTTTGTTTACAAAAACGTCCAATGATTCATTGTTGAACATATGCATTTGAACATAATTACTGTTTACAAATAAACAAAATAAAAGACAATCACTGATGGCTTTAAGGGATAGGGAAATCTCTCTAAGTTTATCTCCATAAAATTCCCCACAGTAAGTAGTTTAATCCCCAACAGAACAAAGCTTCCAATTATTAATCACCAGTAGAAGTCATCCATATTTCTCGGAATTCCCCAACCAAGATTTTTTAAATATTACACGACATTCCCCTTACAACAGAGTTTATTTCTATAAACGGAAATTCATCAACACTTCTACTTCAAGACATGAATACTTACATATCCTCAGCAACATTCATGGATTTATTTTCCTCAATCCAACAAACAGTGCAACAGACTAGCTCACATACGCATACATTGCATCCATATATCATAAACATTGATAACACAAATGCATCATACCATGCATTTCATACAACATAACTTTTCATTTTATCTAACATTTTACCCTTTTCAGGATAAGGTTAACACCTACCATTAACAATGGTCAAAGCTTTCAGATACAATTCAGATACGATCCAGACACGGATGCCATTCTGATACTCATTCAGATTCAACTTTCAGATACAGTTCAGATACACTCCAGACACGGATGCCATCCTGACACTCATTCAGATTCAAGTTTTCAGATACAGTTCAGATATGCTCCATACGCGGATGTCATTCTGATACTCATTTCGAACAAATCTTTCAGATACAGTTCAGATACGCTCCAGACACGGACGCTATTATGATACTCATTCTTTCAGCTTACAAGTTACAATTCAAACAATCACTTTTGGATGGCATATACAAGCCTATCTCCTACAACTTTCTATCACCTCTTCAAATGGCATCCCTCAACCATCACATCGCCAAGTGCAAATTTCTGGGCATTCTAGTGTCCAATCATCTTCCATCTTCGAGTCACGAATGGAAAATCTTGCCAAATCTAACTCTTCAAGCTTAAGAAGATTGAACAGGGGCAGATGTTGTACCCAAAAGTTTTCCCTCTCACTTATCAAAAATTTTCTCACAAGATCTGCATTGACTCAAGACTGTATTATGGTTTGATCAGCTCAAGACACCTCCTTAAGCATTGATGACCAAAATTAGGGTTTGAGATTGCACAAGGATTATTGAACTTTCAATACTTCATATTATTTTCATGGATCATTATGGACCCCAAGATTACACATGTCAAGTTTCAAGCTTTGAATCACATTTTTGATCAGTCAATTGAGCAGTTGACCTAAAAATCAATTGTATTGGGGAAAAGTCAACTATGGCTAATTTACAGTCAAACATCATAATTTTTGATCCATATCAACATTATAAACTCATATGTATCATTTTATCAAGTTTGGACCACAACTCCTCAAGAAATTTGATCAAATCTCCAAAAGGGCAAAATGGTCAAAATTAGGGTTTTAATTGGGAAAAGGCAATCCCTGGTTTTTGACCTAGCAAATGGAAAATTTGTTTAAGGCATGATCTCAAGAGTCCAATTGCATCATTTTAACCTAATGACATGGTTCAAAACATTGCAATTCTATTGGATTGACAGATGAATTTTGCAGTCAACTGATCAAAAGTCAACTGTACACTGAAAAGTCAAACTTTGACTTTTTGGTCAAATTCAAGTGCCAAAGATCATAATTCATCAAAACATGTAAAAATATGAAACTTATTCATCAAGAAATTAAAAACTCAAGATTTCATTTTGAAAAGTCAAAATTTCTAAACTTAGAAATTTTTCTAAGTGTCGGAAATTTCATGTTTTTTCATAACTTTGAGCCAAATTTTCACCATAATGCAAGATGATTCAAGAGAAACTTACAACATGAAAGCTGTATATCTCCATGAAATCTACAACTTTGCTTCACACATCTTCTTCCAAAAGTTCTTGGATCTCAAGTTATAATTTTATGAACATAGGGTCATGAAACTAAACACTTAGTGAAAATTTGCCCTAATTTGGTCAGGATTTTGACCCAACTTCATGGCACTTTTTTCATATAGTTCCAAGGGGAATATTCAAAATTAATTGAAAGATGGGTTGTAGAGCACATTTCAAGCTTCCTAAAATGTCCAAGAACTCCTTGAGATCATTCTTGAGTAGGGAGAATCGAAGAGATGAAGTTAGGGTTTTGTCACTTGAATTACAAGTCATTTTTGATGAACATATGAACCAAATCCATAGCCATGTGTCATAATCCTCACTTTGCAGGCCTCAAACTTGTTTTTCACTCCATAATTAATGGTTTACACAACTGATTATGCCCTTATCCAAGTGTTTCGAGCTTTGTCCAAATCAATTTTCCATTTTAGGGAGAAAGTAACATATCCATTCTTGTAAAGCAAGCTTTATGCACAAAGTCTGCTTATTGAGCTCCCAACTTGTTTTTCTTGATTACACTTCATCCACAAAGTCAGAAGAATTGTGTTTAAAGTGGTTAACAACTCTATGAACCAAGTTCAAGGCATGGAAACTTGAATTTCTCAAAAATCACATGTTATGCATAAACATGTAAATTTGAATTCTGATCAACTAGAGCACTCCAAACTTGTTGCTTATAAATAGAGTCACTATTTGTGAGCTAGAACACGAGCTTGAGCACCCTGAAATACACCAAAACTCTCTCAAATCAGAAATTGCCCAAAAACTCCATTGTTGCACAGTTTCTGACCTTGAACCTCAAACTCACATTTCCCTCGTGCGTTTCTTGGCCTTTTAGTTTCTAAACTTCCTTACATCAAGTGTAACTTATCCTTGTACCTGTTTCATTTCTGTAACATCATTTACCCTATCTCCCATAACCAAAAACAGAGCATTGCACATTGACTTCCCCAAGTCATTTCAGCCACTCTCAACTCAAGTAAACCATTGCATTAGCTTCCTAGGACCTCAAGGAAGCTAACCTCATCATCACCATCACTTGAAACAAGCTCAAACTCCAAACACGATTTCCAGTTTTGAGGTAAGTTTTCTCAACTTGGAACTCTTCATACATGCCTCATAAATAGTTTATTTGTGAATAAAACATGTAGATATCATTGCCCTGAAGCTAACCATGTCCTTAGTTTCCATTAATTTTGCTTGAGCTTAGAGAATTTTGAAACTGAAACTTCTGAAATTTTTAGGGTTCAGATTAGGGCCATTAAAATTCTTGCTTATCTTTGATATATAGTTTTAATACTTTACATTTCTAGAATCGTGGGAAAATTTGCTATAAGTTTCATGTTTACAGTTTTCATTTTTGATGAGAAATGAGCAAGTTACAATTGGTCTGACTGGAGGTTGAAGATGAAGTCTTCAGAACACGTTTTGCCTTACATATTTATTGTTTCATTTGTATTAACGGATATATAGCCATCCCAGTGGTAGAAGCGCGCGCCTGTAACCTATGGGACCTGGGTTCGAGCCCCAGTGATACCCTTTTGCATTTTTTTCATGTTTTTGCAATTCTGACTCTTTTTTTTTGTTTGGCAGGCGCTGGGCCCTTTGGGCCTGGCTCATTTTTGTTTTTGCTAGCTAACTTCCATACTGACTTTTGGCACCCCCTGGCCCAAATTATTTTATTTATTCATTTATTCATTTATTTCATTTTTTAATTTTTCTTTTCTTAAAAATATTTTCTAAATACTAAAAATCATAAAAATACAAAAAATGATATATTTTATATTTTTACTTATTTTATTTTATTTTTCCATAAATAAAAATATTTGTATATTTATTCATTTTATTAAGTAAATCTTATAAACTTAATTAATATTATATTATTTATTTATTTTTCTTCAGACCATTTAAAATACATTATTTTAATATAAAAAAGGACTAAAAATAATTTTATAATACTATAAATATTTTCAAGATAAAAAAAATACTAAAAAATACTTTGCTTAAACTTATTTTCTTTTGATTAATTAATAGAGTTAGGGTTTTCTTTTAAAATCTTTTTCTTAATAAATTCAAACTTAATTAACTATTTTCTTTATTTAAATTAGGTTAAGACAAAAATCTTTTTTCATGAAAACCAAACAAAATTTATTTTCTTTATATTTTGCATCCTTGTACATTTATTCATTTTTATACTTTGTATTTATTTAAATTCCTTGTATATTTATACCAATTCAATATGGTTGTAATAGACTAATTAGGTTTAAATTCTTGCAATCCTCATTTACAAATTGTACGCCCCCTCCCCACAAATATTGTAATAGCATAGTAACTTTAAATTTCGTAATTTATCGATTTCATATAACATGTTAGTAATTAGGGTTTGTATGAAAAGACTAAAACCAATGCTTAGAAAACCCTAATTCAAGACAACAACAAGCATGAAAACAACACACTTGCACACAAGCACCCCTAGGGTTATCCCACTTGGTTTCCTTATTCAAAATGACCGTATTACGCATGTAAGGTGTCTTAGCAAAAACAAGCAAATACAAGATCATAGTCCCTCGATGACGCTATCTAAGTTGCCTTATAAATGATCTTAGTCCCTAAAAAAGAATGCTAAGATACCTTGCAATATTGCTAATCATGGTTATACGACGACCCACACCCGTCCCGTTTACATCCAAAGATAGGGTTGCTTACCAAATCAATGGTAAGACAACAATGTCAAAGGAAAAGAAAATGAACAAGAAAGACGTTTGAGTAGGTAGATTGCTCCTAATTACTTGCTCCATTTCAAAAAAAAAACGACCTTGCTATATTCAAAAACAATCACACACATTTTCAAACATCTTACAAACATTGAAAACATTTTCAAAAGATCAAACATCTTTGTATACATTCTTACGAACGAGAATCATTTCGAAGATTGCCTAAACAATGGCCTCTTTACAAAATACTTTCTAAAACCACACAAAGCACAATTTCAAACAAAAAGCAAGTGATCTAGCAAGTAACTAAGAGCCCATGGAAAACCATGGATGAAAAAGGTGCTAATACCTTCCCTTTTCATAATCTACCCCCCGAACTCAAGAAACAATCTCAAAGGTCTTTCCTGTGCTTTTTAACCTTTCCTTTTGGATAAAATAAAAGTCGGTGGCGACTCTTGCTAACCGCAACATTTACGATCAAACGCAAAACCTTCAAGTCAATTCTCTCACCGTATCACAGAACTGGCGACTCTGCTGGGGATAATTTTAAAAGTGGGGTTACCTTAGGGAACGGTCACATTTACTTGCTTTCATTGTTTGATTTGTTTGCTTTATATTTTGGTTCTTTGTTTGAGGCTTAAATCCTCTACCCGGATTTGGGATACCTTATAGGTAAGTAGCAATAAGTTGTGGAAACTGTGCAGGGTATACCGACATAGTCTAAGCAATAGCTATGTTAGTGCGACATATTTGTGGGTACCGGTAGCCTTTGAGTTAATCAAAGAGAATACGGGGCCGCTGAGTGATGTCATGAAGCACTAATTAACTTCTAGAACCTTTACTTGACCAACTTGGCCATTTAGGATGTAGTGAGATGACCGCCTTTGGTGCAGTCCGAAGTTGGTAGATACTCGATACTACACTCATTGAGGTTTGGTTTCTTAGGATATTTCAGTCGCCATTAAAGAGGCTTGAGATGAAACACTGACCAAGGAAACAATCCGGCGATATTGAGCTCCTTAGAACCCGGTTACTATTACTAGGACATGTTTAAGCCAACTAAACTTCAAGAGGGTACGTACCTATAAAACTCCATGCAAGCCTAAACCTAAGGATTTGTTTGCTTTGTTTGTATATACATACTTGTACATAACATCATGAACATCATAAACATCATACACATCCACTAACCATTTCAAGGATTTTGGATTTATCTTTGTGCTTGTTTGGTAGGATATGGATTCTTTTCGCAGGAAAACTATTCAAGTCAATCTTGTGAGGATCCCTCCACAACTTAAGTAGCTAGCTTCAAGGATTCTAGAAAACTCTCCATTCACCAATAGACATGGTCGCCTACTCAACTTGGTCACCTCCAACACAGATGAGGACATGATGAAGGTGCTCTTTCAGTTCTTTGATCCTTTACACCATTGCTTCACATTTCCTGACAATCAACTTGTGCCTACTTTGGAATAATTCTTCCTACTCTTAAGGATTCCCATTCTCAATCAACTACCTTTCAACAGTACGGAAAGAGACCCAAAGCCAGAAGAGATTGCTCAAGATCTACACTTGCACTCATCTGATGACACAACTCATTGGGAAACAACAAGTGGTGTCAAGGGTTTCCTAGCAAAGTTCCTGTATGAGAAAACCCAAAACTGTTGGGATTCCTTGGATTTTCAAGCCTTTGAGTAAATTGTGTCTCTCCCCATTTACGGGATGGTTTTGTTTCCAAATCCTGACCAACTCATAGATGTGAACGCCGTCAAAATCTTCATATCCCGCAACCCGATGCCTATGTTGCTAGGGGATATCGTACACTCTTTTCACACTCGTACAATGAGGAAAAGAGATGTCCTTATGTGTTGCACTCCTCTCTTGGCAAGATGGTTTATTTCGCATCTTCCCCAATCTGTATTAAAGAATGAGCAAGGTTCAAGGTGGTCACAAAGGTTGATGACGCTCAAACATTCAGACATCCATTGGTGCTCCCGATCCATAGAGAATGTTACTATTGTCGACCGTTGTGTGGAATTTCCTAATGTACCTTTACTTGGAATTATGGGAAGTATCACCTACAACCCTTTCTTAGCCTTAAGACAATTTGGTTTTTCCCGAAGGGATGGCCCGCACGAGATGCTGATTCAAGGTTTGGTATTTGACTACGACAACAACGATCAAGGTCTTCGCCAGAGATTTGTCCGAGCTTGGAGGATGTTAAACAAGGTATATAGAAAGACACTAGGGCACAAGAATTCCATCCCTCTTGAGCCTTACCTCAAATGGGTACGAACTTGTGCTCAGAGTCTTATGATGCCTTACCCCTCCATTCTCCCGGTAATCATTGAGCCTGTCATGGAAGGAGATGTTCCATACACTATCCTACATCCTGACATGCCTACCTCTCTTGAAGACCTACAAATTGATTGGATACAACTTAAGGGGGAGCGAGATACCTTTGAAGCCTAATTCTATGCAAGCGAGAAGAAGGTTTTGGAACTCACTAGGCTACTTCATTAGGAGCAAACTATGAATGCTTACATTGCAGCAAAGAGGATGCGGACCACCTTTTTATCTTAGAGTTTTTTTTATTATTTTACCCAAAAAGGCATTGATGTACTCGAAAGCTTTAACTTATTAATATAACGTGTGTTTCCTTTTTGTCTAAAACAAATTTGAATCTTAAAATCCTTGAAATCATTACATATGCATTTACCATTCATCATAACATAAGCAGGTTTCTTGCAACAAGTCTCCTCATCTCTCTACTGTTTATTTCAGTAAGATGGATCTCAAGCAAACAATGAATGACCTCCAAGATCAGAATGTACAGTTTCAACAGTTGTTCTTAACCCTAGCCAAAGGACAAGAAGTTTTGAACACTTTGCTGGCTGAGGAGAAGAAAAAGAAGACAAAGAAGATAACCAGAGTTCTAAACATGTGAAGAAGATTCCAAGGGCAGACAAGAAGGGCCTTAGACTTTGCAACGACATCTGGTGAGAAAGACAATCAAGATGGGAAGGGAAAAGAAACAGTTGTCCAGTCAGAATCAGAAGAGGAAGAGGAAGAAGAAGACTATTCTGAAGAACAATACCCTCCAGCTGATGACAAGTATAAACATCTCGAAGAACGGTTGAGTGCAATGGAAATTCAAAAAGTGCCTGGCTTGGACTTTGAGGAGTTAGGACTGGTATCAGGAATTGTCATTCCCCCTGTGATCGGTGGATCTGGAACTGACTGTTTAACGCTGGTTCGCGAAATGTCGCGGAAGCAAGAGTCGCCACCGTCTTTTATTTTCTCCAAATGGAAAGGACAAAAGCACAGAAAAATTCCTTATAGAGATTGCTCTCGGTTCGGGAGGTAGATTATAGAAAGGGAAGGTGTTAGCACCCTTTCTATCCATGGTTATCCATGGGCTCTTAGATACTTGCTCACTTGTGTTTTCAAAAATGGTTTGTTTGCTTTTCAACTATGGGTTTTAAAAAGTTTCTTTGAAAATTTCAGTTCGACTCTTGTATCAGTCCTCAAGAGTGTTTGAAAAATTGCTTTCGAAAGCTTTTTGAAAATGTGTTGGTGTGAAAAGTATTTTGATTTGTTTTGAGATTTAGAGCAAGTACCTAGAGCTGTCTACCTACCCTAAGGAATTCGTCTGTGTAAATGTCCTTTAAAGTAGTGCCATCCCACCATTGAGAGGTAGGTAGCACCACCGTTAGAGGTGTTCGGGTCAATTCGAGGTTCGGGACATGGTGATCACCAGAGCAATGAGAAGACACCTTAGAAGCTACCCTCATGCCAGGTTTCCGGATCATGAGGACTTACTAAGACATCCTCTACTCGACGATCACCTTTCGAGGCAAGGCAACAGTGAGGCGTACCCTAGGGGTGGTGTGTGATTTGTGTGTCGTTTTCATTTATTTTTGTCTTTTGTCAAAGTGATCTATGCGTTTGTTTTTATTTTATCATTCATTCTTGCATGTCATTATTAATAGTTAAAAATTGCGAGAAATATAAAGTTCCTAAACTATTACAAAGGCGCGGGTCCACATCGCCAAATTAAACCAGGACCCGATTTGACATAAAATAAAGAAATAAAATGCGGGAAATATAAAATGTCCGAGTTACATGGCTTGAGCAATTACATAATATTTGAAAGAAAATAAATGTGCGAAAGAAATAAAAATAGAACGTTCGAGGGCGTTGGACCCTTTAAAGAAATTAAATGAAATTAAAAAGCTAATTAATTATTTAATAAAAGGAAAGAAATGTTTTTTAGTTTTTTTGTATTTATGAAATAAAGAAAATTAAAATTAAAAGAAACTCTAATTCTAAGTTTTTTTAATTATTAATGAAAATGTTAAAGTTTAACCTAATTTACTAAATATTTAATGTACATGTTTATTTATAAAAATATTTAATAATTAATAACAATAATAATAAGAAAAAATTATTTATTAAAAGGATGATGAAAAGTTAAAAACCCTAATTTCTACATATTTTAATTTGTTAAGAAAAAGACTTAAGTTTTAAAACCTAATTTAACTAAATTAATTATTTTACAAAAATATTTAATAAGTAATTTAATTAACATATTCTTAGTTTTTGATTTTCTGGTTTTATATTATAAAAATTAATTCATGAATTTAAAGAAAACAATTAAAACAATTAAAAGAATGAAAAAGGAAAATCAAATAAAAAATAAAAATGATGCAAACCATGGGGGATGTCTGGCCCTTTTTGGAGGTGAATTGGAGTGGTTTGACCATTTGTGTTCTGGCTGTTGGCCATTTGTGTTCTGGCCTCATCATGCATAAGTTGTTCTACTTTGGCCATTTGGCTTTTGGCTTTTGGCCATTTGTGTTTTGACCTCAACGTTCCTTAATGAACCTGCATGGGATCCTGTCTAAATCTGCAACCTCATGAACACATTAAATAAAATCATAAAAATTCAAATAAAACCAACATATGAAGAAATTTAATGTTTAGGCACAATATGGCATGTATGAATGATTATACCCTTTTGATCATGGAGATCAAATCAATCTTACCCTTACTGGAAAACTAGTGACCTGAATGCTTTTATGCCTTACTGGAAAATTAGGATCATGGAGATCAAGCCAGCCTTATCCTTACTGAAGAAGTAGTGAGGTATTGGTTTGTAAATGTGATGGCTTGTTTGTAGTGAGAGAGGGATTTGTAATAAGGGTTTCAAGGTTTTTAGGGTTTTTGAGAGAATTTGATATTCTAACAGTGTTGTGGCAAGGTTTTTTTTCTCTCTTCTTTTCTCCTCTTCTCTGGTTTGTGTGAAAAGAAGGTGATTATATAATGGAAATTAGGGTAAAGAAAATGGGCTTTGAATGTGCAATTGGGCCTCCCATGTTCACTTGAGTTCGTCACTTTCCAGGCTAAATCGCAGGGACTTAAGTGCAATTTTTGAAGTTGAAATGTGAAAACAAAATGTATCCGGCATCGAGAACTAACTCCTGTCCGAAAATCGACTCAATCGGATAAACGGTGAATTAGTTATGAATTTTTGAAGTTTCAGCTCAGACAAACTTATTTTGGGCTCCAGTGTCGACTCTGACACGTTCTTCAATAAAAAACTGGTATTGATCGGAGCATAATCCGGTCTCGACTTTTGAAGCAAAGTTGTAGATCTATGAGTCAGTGACCTTGTGTAAAAATATGAGTCAAATCCGATAAAAATTGACCGAGTTATGAATTTTCGAAGTTTCGGCCCAGATGAAATAATATTCAGCATTCAGGATTTTCAGCGTGTCACGCACTCTGAGCAAAAAACGAAGGCCTTTTGAATACCGTTTGAACTCAATACCTTCTGTGAAAATGTAGCCAACTCAATTTGTGAAATTTTGGCACCGGAACCAGCTCGATACGATGAAAATCGACCAAGTTATGATTTTTTGAACATGACGCAAATAAACTTCTGTCACAAATTTTCTGCACGAAAATACTTGATAAATCCACATTTTTGAAGACCTTCTGATCGAAATTGGCTTCCATCCGTGAGATATGAAAACGTAGATAATGTCAAGACGGAATTTTGGCCACCGGAACGGGTTCAAAACGAGTCACGATCTTCAAGTTATGAATTTTTTAGCGCGTAAAAACTGCACTTTCAGCACACTTTTTCACTATATTTCTTCAAGAAAACTCACACATTCTGATACCTTCTTTAAAGAATTGACTCTTGAGCCGAACCTGAATTTGAGAATATGTTATCAGAGATATCTTGGCGAAAGAACACCTGAATATAACGCGCCGGGTTGGACTTGTGAATTTTCTTGAAATGTTTTGAGAAATATGGGAGGGAAAATTTTGGGGTACAACAGTTGCCCCAGTTCAATCTTCTTAGACCTGAGGATGCAGATTGGCTGACGTGCCTTTCGTAATCCGAAGGTGGAAGATGATTGAACACTAGAGTGCCCAGAAATTTGCGCTCACAT
This sequence comes from Vicia faba, assembly GCA_948472305.1. Classification (NCBI taxonomy): domain Eukaryota; kingdom Viridiplantae; phylum Streptophyta; class Magnoliopsida; order Fabales; family Fabaceae; genus Vicia; species Vicia faba. The sequence continues at coordinate 937,499,590 of OX451736.1, forward strand.
AGTAGTGTGACGGGGGAATGGGCTTATAGATGTCATTTAGAGATTGATGGATAGGATGATGGGCTTATAGATGCCATGCTAAGAGATGATGGGTAGGTGGATGGGCTTATAGATGCCATCTGGGTGTCGATCGCGTAAGAGATTCCTTAGCGAGAACTTGCGTACCTGCAAAAGAAAAATGAGTACCTGACATGTTGCAGGAGCTGGTCTTCAGATGCTTTGTATATATGTGTCCTGACTGGTTACAGGAGCTAAGTCCGGAGCTCCAAACGGTGATGAATGAACCAGGGATGGTTACTACCTCAGCAGGAACGGTGAGAGAACCTTGGATGACTTCAACCTCAACAGTATCGCTGAGAGAATCTGGGGATGATTACTACCTCCGCAGTATCGGAGAGAGAACCACAAGCGACTACAACCTTAACAGCAATCATTGAGAGAATCTTGGGCGACTTCGACTTCAACAGTATCATTGAGCGAAACTTGGGATTACCACCTCCGCAATATCGGGGAGAGAACCATAGGCGACTACAACCTCAATAGCAATCATTGAGAGAATCTTGGATAACTTCAACTTCAACAGCAATCATTGAGCGAAATATGGGATTACCACCTCCGCAGTATCGGGGAGAGAACCATAGGCGACTACAACCTCAACAGCAATCATTGAGAGAATCTTGGATAACTTCAACTTCAACAGCAATCATTGAGCGAAATCTGGGATTACCACCTCCGCAGTATCGGGGAGAGAACCATAGGCGACTACAACCTCAATAGCAATCATTGAGAGAATCTTGGATAACTTCACTTCAACAGCAATCATTGAGCGAAATCTAGGATTACCACCTCCGCAGTATCGGGGAGAGAACCATAGGCGACTACAACCTCAACAGCAATCATTGAGAGAATCTTGGATAACTTCAACTTCAACAGCAATCATTGAGCGAAATCTGGGATTACCACCTCCGCAGTATCGGGGAGAGAACCATAGGCGACTACAACCTCAACAGCAATCATTGAGAGAATCTTGGATAACTTCAACTTCAACAGCAATCATTGAGCGAAATCTGGGATTACCACCTCCGCAGTATCGGGGAGAGAACCATAGGCGACTACAACCTCAACAGCAATCATTGAGAGAATCTTGGATGTCTTCTACTGAGTCTTTATCAGGAAAATCTGTTTGGGGTCGATTTAGCTGGACTAGAGAAGGCCTTGGACTAGATAAGAAACAGAGAAATCTTTGGAGTCGATTAACTGAACCGGTCTAGGTCTTGAAATCTTTAACTGAGTCTTCAAAAGAAAAATCTTTAGGAATCGATTTAACTAGACCAGAGAAGGCCTTTGACTGGATAGTAACCAGGAAAATCTTTAGGAGTCGATTTAACTGAACCAGACAAGGTCTTGGAGTCTTCAACTGAGTCTTCAAAAGAAAAACCTTTAGGAGTCGGTTTAACTAGACCAGAGAAGGCCTTTGACTGGATAATAACCAGGAAAATCTTTGGGAGTCGATTTAACTGAACCAGACAAGGTCTTGGAATGTAGCTTGAGAACTTAACTGGATCTTTCCTGAAAGGTAAAGGTCAGTCATATGCAATGCATGATATGGGTCAAGCAATGATGTTCTCAACATAAATGAGATTTGTAAGATACGATGCGTATATGCATGCTATAATGTATGGAAATGCGATGTTTATGAATGTATCTTTTTCGTCTAGGAAAGTAAATCCTTGACGGGTGCCGGGAAGTCACTCCTGGGCTGATGTTGAAGAATAGATTTTTGCCTCCGCTGGGGATGATAGCTGCAAGAATACCGGTAGGAGAAGATAACTCCGTCGGGGAATAAACTTGGTGAATGGATTACTCTGCGGGGAGAAAAGTACTCTAATGATCTTGCTGGGGAATAATACTCTGTGGGGAGAGAGATACTTTGTGGAGTTGTTGATGGTAATTTTGCTGGGGATACCATTGTTGTGCTGGAAGTGTTAATAGACTTCGCTGGGGATAAGAAGGCTCCGTCGAGGACGCTCTTTCCGTGGTTTTTGGCTGAGGATAACCCAGTTATATCCTGGTAAGGAAATAACTCTTTGAATAAAGCCGGGGGACGCGTTCGTGCTTTGCGAGGATAAGCTTCCAGAATCTATCGGGGATAAGCTTACTGCTTGGGGAGATGGATTCCAACTTTCCTGGGGAAACCTGATTGGACTCTCTTGGGGAAGTTTTGAATTGTACTGGGGAAGTGACTCCGCTGAATGTTTGATATACCGCCGGGGAACAATCTTTAGACCAAGACTGCCGGGGATGCCTGTTAAGAATGCATATATGCTGTGGGGAATGTTGAGATCTGCTGGAGGATACTCAACTTCCTTAAGGTTTGATAATATAGCTTTGCTTGAGGAGAGTATACTGCTTGCTGACGCACTCTCTGGGGAATTAGAATATTTGGTTGTGTTCTTTAGCTGAACCTGTCTTGGTACCTTGGTGGACAGAACAATTAGATTGCTTAGACCACCCATTATTGCCCCTGTTTCTAAGGTGGGAGAGGAAGGCCTATGAGGTGCTGATAGTTGTTGACGGGAAAACCTTCTTCTGGTAGGCAGATGACATAGTCGTACGCTTTGATCCCTAACTTTTGCCTGGACCTCCCTTTCGGGTTTTCAGTCCACCGGGATACCCATTTTTGCCCAAGCCGCCTTTTCAGGTTTTCGACTTGCCGGGTGTACAGATTTTTTCATTTCATCCCTTATTTTTGCCCGAACCCTTTTGGTTCGCCGGGAAGCCCTTATTTTTGCCTAGGTGTGTCAACCTAGCGGGTCTTTGATTATGCGTAGTATTTTTTTCCGACTATGTCCACGTTCTCAGAAAGTAGGGAGTTGCCCCTGTTAGAAGTATTTTGTCATGCCCCCACAAGGTATTTGATCAGGCAAGATTCGTTGTTGGAATGCCCCAAGTGACTTAGGAGGAGATTTGCCCCAGGCTATTTGGCCTTTGAGAGATTCTCCGAATCTTGATTGGACTGCCCCAGATAATAGACCATGATTATACCGTGCCCCTTGATTGGAAGTACTTCTGTTCATCAGGTATTCATCGTGCGAATTTCCCTGCTGTTCAAACAAAAAGTCATATGCAAACAAAGTTATGTTAAAAATGCAAAGCTTATGTCTGTCTTGAAGATTTTGAAAATGCATTCTTTTTTTCATAAAACAAGTGATTGTTTGTAAAACGTGATGTCAACTCTGTATTTACCATAAGCCTTAAGGAGTCAGGATACCTTTCGTAACAGTATGCTTTCGAACTAACCCGAGCTTCAGCTAGGACTTTTAAGGGTTGTAGTGTGGCCTGGTTCACGGTTTAAGAAACAAAGGATAAAGGCTCAAATTATTTGTACCCACCCGCTCTTCGTGATGTTCTTCAAACCTAAACTCAGTTGATCATACGTTAGACCTTGTTTGAGTCTTTGCTCTGATTTTCCGGTGATGATTCGGATATTGATATTTTATTCTGAATAGGCAGTCATTTTTGTCGAGGGTTTGTAAGACCCCTTTCTTTTTGATTTTGTTTATCCCTAAATTTTTCCTGAACTGTCTCTTTTGTGATTACAGTCAGCGGGATGCCCCAGTTTTGTAAGTCTCCTTTTTTATAGGTTTTGACTTTTTAGGATTTTCATTTATGAATTTTTTGATAATGACTGCCTGTTTGTTCGGAACCATCACTGTCTTTCTTTTTTTCGTAAGGATCTTTTTGGTGCCATTTGTTGCGCACTTGGATCAACTGAGAGAACTACCCTTCCCCAGGTTATGATTAAGGGTTTTAATTTTCGAAAAGAAAAACTCCTACTTCTTTGGCTCAGAGGGGTTCACGAGGGATTATCATCCTTATAACTCCAGTGTTTAGGGATTAAAACAATGCCTGTACCTCATCAGCGGGGTCTGTTCAAAAGCATACTGTAGATTATGGTATCGTTTTCGTCATCCTCCCTCAAGAGGCTTAGAATTATTAATCGAGCGTTGATCATCAGAAAAAATATAAAAATAATTTGCATATAGTGAATACGAATATATTGCTTCAAGCAGACATATGCGATGCATTAATGAAATAACAATGTTTAACATGAGTAAATGTTTGAACAAAAGAAAATTGCAACTTGAACATTCGAATGAACAAAAGTCTTTTCATCTCAGGGCTTGTTATTTCAACTGGTGAGCCTTGGAGGGATGGTAGAAAAATTCAGCCTGACCATCTTGTGTGAACTCCAGTGCTCCTTCATCAATCAGATCCTAGATTTTGTTTTTCAGAGCCCAACATTCGTTTGTATCATGTCCTGGACAGGCAGAGTGGTAGACACACCTTTTATTGGGATCATAGACAGGAGATGCTGTATTGGGGTTCCGGGGATGAGCCCTTAATGTGATCAGGTTCAACCTTAACAGGCGTTGTAAAGCTTGAAACAACGACATGTTGAGCTGGGTGAATTGCCTCCTGGGCTTGTCTGTCTGAAGTTGGTGAAGTTGCTTCTGAGTTTGTGATACTGGAGCCATTTGAGGAGTCCTCCCCTTACCTCCTTGTTTCAAAGGTGGCTGAACGATGACTGGCTCTTTACCCTTAGACGCTTGCCCCAGTTGGTTACTCTGAAGCAGTTGGTTGATGAGAACACCGAGCTCTTCTTGTCTTTGAGCTAAACCTTGAATAGTAGTCCCCTGCCCCAGCATTTGGGCTTTCATTGCATCCATCTCAGCTTGCAGGTGTTTCAGCCGTTCGTCCTCAGCGCTGTTCCTGACCAAAGTCTCCATGAGAAGTGTCCTTAGCTCCTCCTGCCCCTTGGATAGATTCAGGAGGATTTCCCCGAACCGAGTTTCTTGAGTAAGAAGGTCCTGGTTATCTTGTTGGGAAGCCATTGCTGAAATAAACAGCGAGAGAGGTAAGTGACCTGCAACAAAGATACCTGCAACGCAACGATGTGTATGATATGCATGCAATGTTTTCAAGGACCTCACAGGGTAAATAAGAAGATTGTTAGCATTTGAATCCGGTGGCTTGATTGAAGGAACTTTATGTTGTTGAGAATCCTTCTTCAAAGGGTCAAAGGCTCACCATATCCAGTGGGTCATAGCCTCTGACTTTAGTCATCATGTCTGGTTTTGATTTCCAAACAACCTTGGTTAGGGGAACCTTCTTCAAGTGTCAAAGCTCACCATATCAAGTGGGTCATAGCCCCTGACAACCTTGGCTAGAGGAAAATAAATCCTCTTTGCCCCTTGCTGGGATAGTTGATTCACCATGACCTGCATCACAAGCCCTTGAGATCCTTGAGATGGATTAGGATGTATGCAATGGTATGATGTTATGGTATGCATGGGGTAATGTGAGTAGCCCTGTTATGAGTCCCAATTAAGGACTGCAAACCAAAACCTGCAATAAACTTAGTAAACCCTGTCATGAGTCCCAATTAAGGACTATAAACGAAACCTGCAAGAAACTCGGTAGACCTTGTTATGAGTCCTAATTAAGGACTACAAACAAAACCTGCAAGAAGCTCAAGTGTCAGACAACAAGCATGCAAATAGTCAAGTACGAAGGCACACAAGTCACACAAGAGAAACCCTTAGAGTTTAGGCCAGCATGGGGTCTGGGTATTACCCTCTTGAAGTTGGTGGGCTTAACAGGTCCTATTAGAAGTAACCGGGTTCTAAGGGTCCCAATATCACTGGATTGCTTTCATTGTTCATCGTTTCGATTTAGCCACTGAACTGGCGACCGAAATATTCCAGGAAAGCAACCCTCAATTGAGTGTAGTATCGAGTATCAACCAACCTCGGACTGCACCAAAGTCAGTTATCTCACTACCCTAAAGAGGCCAAGATAGTTCAATTAAGGTTCCTAAGGTCTGTTGATGCTTCACGACACCACGCGGAGGCCCCGTACTCTCCTTGACTGAACTCAAGGGTTACCGGTACACACCAAAGTGCCACATCAACGTAGCAGACTGTTTCAACCATGTCGGTATACCCCACACAGTTCCCTCACAGCCTTGTTGCTACTTTCTAAGAAGGTATCCCCAGATCCGGGTTAGGATCTACAGAACTCCCAAGACAGTCCCACAATTTAAAGCAAACAAGGAAAGCAATTGAAAATACAGTTATGAAAACACACCTCACTTTAAGTTAAGTCCCCAGCAGAGTCGCCAGTTCTGTGATCGGTGGATCTGGAACTGACTGTTTAACGCTGGTTCGCGAAATGTCACGGAAGCAAGAGTCGCCACCGTCTTTTATTTTCTCCAAATGGAAAGGACAAAAGCACAGAAAAATTCCTTATAGAGATTGCTCTCGGTTCGGGAGGTAGATTATAGAAAGGGAAGGTGTTAGCACCCTTTCTATCCATGGTTATCCATGGGCTCTTAGATACTTGCTCACTTGTGTTTTCAAAAATGGTTTGTTTGCTTTTCAACTGTGGGTTTTAAAAAGTTTCTTTGAAAATTTCAGTTCGACTCTTGTATCAGTCCTCAAGAGTGTTTGAAAAATTGCTTTCGAAAGCTTTTTGAAAATGTGTTGGTGTGAAAAGTATTTTGATTTGTTTTGAGATTTAGAGCAAGTACCTAGAGCTGTCTACCTACCCTAAGGAATTCGTCTGTGTAAATGTCCTTTAAAGTAGTGCCATCCCACCATTGAGAGGTAGGTAGCACCACCGTTAGAGGTGTTCGGGTCAATTCGAGGTTCGGGACATGGTGATCACCAGAGCAATGGGAAGACACCTTAGAAGCTACCCTCATGCCAGGTTCCCGGATCATGAGGACTTACTAAGACATCCTCTACTCGACGATCACCTTTCGAGGCAAGGCAACAGTGAGGCGTACCCTAGGGGTGGTGTGTGATTTGTGTGTCGTTTTCATTTATTTTTGTCTTTTGTCAAAGTGATCTATGCGTTTGTTTTTATTTTATCATTCATTCTTGCATGTCATTATTAATAGTTAAAAATTGCGAGAAATATAAAGTTCCTAAACTATTACAAAGGCGCGGGTCCACATCGCCAAATTAAACCAGGACCCGATTTGATATAAAATAAAGAAATAAAATGCGGGAAATATAAAATGTCCGAGTTACATGGCTTGAGCAATTACATAATATTTGAAAGAAAATAAATGTGCGAAAGAAATAAAAATAGAACGTTCGAGGGCGTTGGACCCTTTAAAGAAATTAAATGAAATTAAAAAGCTAATTAATTATTTAATAAAAGGAAAGAAATGTTTTTTAGTTTTTTTGTATTTATGAAATAAAGAAAATTAAAATTAAAAGAAACTCTAATTCTAAGTTTTTTTAATTATTAATGAAAATGTTAAAGTTTAACCTAATTTACTAAATATTTAATGTACATGTTTATTTATAAAAATATTTAATAATTAATAACAATAATAATAAGAAAAAATTATTTATTAAAAGGATGATGAAAAGTTAAAAACCCTAATTTCTACATATTTTAATTTGTTAAGAAAAAGACTTAAGTTTTAAAACCTAATTTAACTAAATTAATTATTTTACAAAAATATTTAATAAGTAAATTAATTAACATATTCTTAGTTTTTGATTTTCTGGTTTTATATTATAAAAATTAATTCATGAATTTAAAGAAAACAATTAAAACAATTAAAAGAATGAAAAAGGAAAATCAAATAAAAAATAAAAATGATGCAAACCATGGGGGGTGTCTGGCCCTTTTTGGAGGTGAATTGGAGTGGTTTGACCATTTGTGTTCTGGCTGTTGGTCATTTGTGTTCTGGCCTCATCATGCATAAGTTGTTCTACTTTGGCCATTTGGCTTTTGGCTTTTGGCCATTTGTGTTTTGGCCTCAACGTTCCTTAATGAACCTGCATGAGATCCTGTCTAAATCTGCAACCTCATGAACACATTAAATAAAATCATAAAAATTCAAATAAAACCAACATATGAAGAAATTTAATGTTTAGGCACAATATGACATGTATGAATGATTATACCCTTTTGATCATGGAGATCAAATCAATCTTACCCTTACTAGAAAACTAGTGACCTGAATGCTTTTATGCCTTACTGGAAAATTAGGATCATGGAGATCAAGCCAGCCTTATCCTTACTGAAGAAGTAGTGAGGTATTGGTTTGTAACTGTGATGGCTTGTTTGTAGTGAGAGAGGGATTTGTAATAAGGATTTCAAGGTTTTTAGGGTTTTTGAGAGAATTTGATATTCTAACAGTGTTGTGGCAAGGTTTTTTTTCTCTCTTCTTTTCTCCTCTTCTCTGGTTTGTGTGAAAAGAAGGTGATTATATAATGGAAATTAGGGTAAAGAAAATGGGCTTTGAATGTGCAATTGGGCCTCCCATGTTCACTTGAGTTCGTCACTTTCCAGGCTAAATCGCAGGGACTTAAGTGCAATTTTTGAAGTTGAAATGTGAAAACAAAATGTAGCCGGCATCGAGAACTAACTCCTGTCCGAAATTCGACTCAATCGGATAAACGGTGAATTAATTATGAATTTTTGAAGTTTCAGCTCAGACAAACTTATTTTGGGCTCCAGTGTCGACTCCGACACGTTCTTCAATAAAAAACTGGTATTGATCGGAGCATAATCCGGTCTCAACTTTTGAAGCAAAGTTGTAGATCTATGAGTCAGTGACCTTGTGTAAAAATATGAGTCCAATCCGATAAAAATTGACCGAGTTATGAATTTTCGAAGTTTCGGCCCAGATGAAATATTATTCAGCATTCAGGATTTTCAGTGTGTCACGCACTCTGAGCAAAAAACGAAGGCCTTTTGAATACCGTTTGAACTCAATACCTTCTGTGAAAATGTAGACAACTCAATTTGTGAAATTTTGGCACCGGAACCAGCTCGATACGATGAAAATCGACCAAGTTATGATTTTTTGAACATGACGCAAATAAACTTCTGTCACAAATTTTCTGCATGAAAATACTTGATAAATCCACATTTTTGAAGACCTTCTGATCGAAATTGGCTTCCAGCCGTGAGAGATGAAAACGTAGATAATGTCAAGACGGAATTTTGGCCACCGGAACGGGTTCAAAACGAGTCACGATCTTCAAGTTATGAATTTTTTAGCGCGTAAAAACTGCACTTTCAGCACACTTTTTCACTATATTTCTTCAAGAAAACTCACACATTCGGATACCTTCTTTAAAGAATTGACTCTTGAGCCGAACCTGAATTTGAGAATATGTTATCAGAGATATCTTGGCGAAAGAACACCTGAATATAACGCGCCGGGTTGGACTTGTGAATTTTCTTGAAATGTTTTGAGAAATATGGGAGGGCAAATTTTGGGGTACAACACCCCCAAAATTCAAAGCACCTGTGTTCGCCAAATATGATGGAGTCTCATGCCCTAAAATGCATCTCCGGTCCTATGTGAGGAAAATCCAGCCCCATACAGCTGACAAAGATTTATGGGTACATTTCTTCCAAGACAATCTGTCTGGAACTCAACTTGATTGGTTTTATCAGTTAGAAAGAGCCAATGTTCATAACTGGGAAGATCTTGCTGCAGCCTTTTACAAACAATACCAATACAATGCTGATCTTGTGCCTACCCGTACTCAACTCCAGAGTATGACCATGGTTTCCAATGAAGGCTTCAAGGACTATGCGTAAAAATGGAGGGACTTGGCGGGGAGAGTCCAACCTCCTTTATCTGAAAGAGAGTTAGTTGATATGTTCTTGGGCACCATGTCTGGTCCCTTCTTTAATCACTTAATTGGGAGTTCATCGGCAGGTTTCACTGAATTTATATTGACCGGAGAAAGGGTAGAAGCCGAGATAAAAAGTGGAAAGATTCAAAATGATTCATCCTCTGCTGCTGTAAGGAAGCCATTTATTGGAAAGAAAGATGTGATTGCTGTTTATCCTCAGAAAAATCAAGATAGGGCCGAGCGCCGTCCAATGGTGGGGGTTGTTATGATTCCTAAACCCGCGCCTGATTAGCAAAGAAACAATCAACCAAGAATTGAAAGACCAGTCAGACAATTCACCAGAATTAATATGACCTTATATCAAGTATTGCCACATCTGTTAAGATCCAACCTAGTGACTTTGAAAGAAGCTCCAAAGAATCCTAACACAACATCTCCTCACTATCATCCTAATGCCCGTTGTGTATAACACTCTGAGAGTCCCGGCCATGACACTAACAACTGTTGGGCTCTAAAGAACAAAGTACAAGACATCATTGAAGCCAAAGAAATTGAATTCGATGCGCCCGAAAAGCCAAATGTCATTTCTGCCCCTATGCCGAAACACGACCATAACGCCAATGGCATTGAGGAAGATATGTTTGTTACTTCAGTTGATGAACTTATGACCCCACTCCTGATTATCAAAAAGATTTTGTTGATTGTCGGTGTATTCCCAGGCTGCGATAAAGGCTGTCATTTCTATTTGTCCTCACCAACTAGCTGTGCTTTGTTGAAAGCAGGCGTTCAGTGCCTAATAGATAACAAGGAAATTTTGTTTGAAAAGACTTATGTTCCACCTGTTCCTTTTAATGATGTTTCTATCATTACCATTTCTGCCAATTCTTCCAGGGTCTCCACCAAAATACCCATTAGAATTACATCAGTTCCAAAAGCAGCTCCTTTGATAATTACAATGCCTGGACCAGTCCCGTATTCGTCAGACAAAACCATACCATGGAATTATGGAGGGGATGTCTACTACCACAGTATCAAGCAAGATTGCCAGCTGCCAAAGATTCAAGTTCTGAGAAAGTTAACTCCGATATCAGTAATATTGCAGGGACTAGCAAGATTACCCGAAGCGGAAGGATATTCTCTCCATAAATTGCTCCCTCAAAAGCAGTTTCTGGACCGGTAATCATTCATGTTGTTGTTGCTCCTCCGAAGGCTATTCCCAGTCCTACAATCATCTCCTCCAATACTCAAACTGACAAAGCTGTTACAACCCCTGCTATCACTCCTACTGACATTCCTGCTGCCGAGTTAACCGAGACTCGAGGTAAAAGTATTCTGATTGAGCCTGTCTAGATGAAGGCACAGTCATTGGCTATCCCTGAGACCTCCCGGAAAGAGATGGAGGAAATTCTAAAGATCATAAAAAGAAGCGACTATGATGTAGTTGAACAACTGGGGCAAACTCCATATAAAATTTCCATGTTGGCTTTACTACTATGTTCCGAAGCGCATGAAAAAGCCTTGGTAAAATTCCTGAAAACTTCCCATGTACCCCAAGAAACATCTGTCGATCAGTTCCAAGACTGCGTAACCAGCCTGACTGCAGATAATGGTCTAGGTTTTTCGGATGCTGATTTAACGCCAAGAGGAAGGAAGCATAATGAGGCATTGCATGTCTCAGTGGAATGTAGGGGCACAACCTTGGCTCATGTTTTTGTGGACACTGGCTCGTCTTTGAATGTATTTCCTAAAAAGGCTCTTGATAGGCTTGACTGTGAGGGATTGACATTGAAGCCAAGCAATATAGTAGTGAGGGATTTTGACGGCTCGAAAAGAATGGTGCATGGGGAAGTGGATATCCCCATAAAGGTTGGAACCCAAACATTTGATTCAACCTTTTATGTAATGGATATTCGCCCTTCATATTCCTGCTTTCTAGGACGACCATAGATTCACAATGCTGGCGTTGTTACTTCTACATTGCACCAAATGCTGAAGTATCCGATTCAAGGGAAGATTATCACCGTTCATGGAGAAGAATAGTATATGATCAGCCATCTCAATTCCTTCAGATATGTGGATTTAGATGGTGAATTTATTGAAACTCCATTCCAACACTTTGAAGAAGTCTTGCAAGAAGTGGCAATGAACAAGGCTATTCCCATGATCAGAAGGCCTCCACTCAGGATGTCATCTTTGAAGGATGCAAAGGCAGTGATAGAAGAAGGTGGGTGCACTATCTGGGGACAACTCCCAGATATCCCATACAAGTATGAGAAGTTTGGCCTAGGTTTTACTTCAGGTGCTCAGAAGACTGTACGCCGCGCTCGTGCTGGAGGACCACCCCTGAAGACCATCAATCGCAAAGTCAACGCGGTAGAGGATGATGAATATGGCTGCAACCTGGAGGATTGGATATTCCAAACTGCCAGTGGAGGGTTCGGTAACTGGGAGGCTAGAGATTTCATCTTGATCACTTTTATCTCACAGTAATTTGTCTTCATATTTTGTTGGATCTGTAATATTAAAACAATTTAGACTCTTAAAACCTCGTGTCTTACCCGAGGCACAAGAGTCCATTTGTAAGGGTTATTATCTCATTTACATATGACATCAATGAATCATGGACGTTTTGCATACAAACTGTGATCGGTGGAATGAGAACTGACTATTTTGGAATGCTGGTTCGCGTTTGCATTTGTTTTTACAAAATGTCGCGGTAAGCAAGAGTCGCCACCGTCTTTTATTTTATCCATCAAGGAAAGGACAAAAGCACAGAAAAATTCCTTTTCGAGATGTTTCTCGGGTTCGGGAGGTAGATTATAGAAAGGGAAGGTGTTAGCACCCTTTCTATCCGTGGTTATCCACGGGCTCTTAGGTACTTGCTCACTGTGTTTTCAAAAGTTTGCTTTTCTTTGTGTTTGTGGGTTTGAAAAGAGTTTTTGTTTTAAAAGGGGTGTAAGTGCGAAAAGTTTTGTTTTGTTTTTAAAAGAGCAAGTACTTAAGAACATCTACCTACTCAAAAAGAAATTAAACTGTGCAAATGTCCTTTAGACAATGCTATCCCACTAGAGGAGTAGGTAGCACCGTCGTTGGAGTTTTCAGGTCAATTCGATTTAAGGGACATGTGGTCACTAAAGCAATGTTAGGACGCCTTAGTGGTAACCCTAATGTCTTAGATCATTTTATCCGAGGAAACCATTTCGAGGCAACTTATGATCTTTGGACAAGAGGGCGACCTCTAAAACATCCTATACTCAATGACCACGTTCGAGGCAACCAAGTGAGGTGTACCCTAAGAGTGGCATGTGCGAGTGTATTGTTTTTCAGTTACATTATCTTTGTATATTTAGGTGTTCTACCGTTTGTTTTCAGATCTTGTCATGCAATCCTAGTTAGCATACATCTAAACAGTTAATATATGCATAGGAATTTAAAGTGCGGGAATTGTAAATCCTATGCTATTACAAGGCTTCGGGGAGGGGGATTATTTACATGTCCAAAATTGGGGGAATAAAGCAGTAAAGTGTAAAAGTCTTAGTTAAGCTATCACAAACCAGTAGGTAGTTACAATAAAATAAACGCTCGCGGATCTGAAAATAACCTCTAAAAATCCTAAGAATAAAATCTTTTTGTTGTTTTATTTTATTTTGGGAAAATGATCTAAATCTTCTTAATTTTAGTTTTGAGAAAATGTTAAGATATTTAAATGATTAATTAACAAAGTTAATTTAATAGAAAAACTAGCCTAATGTTTTTGTGGTTTTTCTTTTTAATTAATTTTATGTTGATTAAAAAAAAAGAAATAAAATAGTCAAAACAAAGATGAAATCGAAGGAACAGACAGTAAATTAAGAAAGGTATAATTCTGGAGGCCTGGATCGAAAGAGGTATGGGCTGTCTTTCGATCCAGTGAAGAGGCTTGATCGAAGGTGCATGAGGGGCTGCACTTTGGGGGTGTTCGATCTGGATATGTCATCCTTCGATTTGGGAACCCTAGATCCAGTTCGAAGCTAAGCTGCTAAGCCTCGAAGCTCTGAACAAGATTCTAAGAAGATATTTCCTGCAAAACGAGACAAATGTTAAAGATCCAGGGGGTACATTACCCCCCTGATTCGAATCTCCTCCCAATTCGAATCCTTCCTCAATTTGAATCTGCTGAATCTGGGCCTGGGTTTGTTTTATCCTGAGATTCGAAGGAGAAACTTAGATCGTGCCCCAGCAATGGCACGATCTCATCTTTGCGCTTCAGCTTACATGCAACATAATCAGTAATAACAAGAATACATATGCAATGTGTATTTAAATGTCATGAAGGTGCAATTTTGGTTTTGCAAACCCTTACCAATTAAAGATGTATGATCTGTGGCTCTGGGTGTGGAGATGTTCGCTGAATGGCTGCTTTGGCTTGGATTACTTATGAAAATACTGATAACCTTTGGTGGGTTTGTGGGCAGCGTATCTCCAAATCCTCCTTGTTTTCTTCTCTTTTCTTTTTTCGTTCCCCTCCTGGCACTGTATGCTGGCCCTTGTATTTATAGGAGTATGATGGTCTAGTAACAGCAAGAGACAACCAATTAAACAGGCCTTTAAAGCCATGAGACAAGAATCAAACATATTAAAAGATTTCCTTTTTTGAAATATTCATGTCTCTTTGGAATCTTGAATGAACCTGGACACTTTTGATTTTCGAATGCCTCCAGGCCATGCTCTTCGATTGGTCTTGAGTTGCCTCCTTCGAATGGATTTCTTATGTACCCTTCGAACGGGCCTTCTTTGCCAGCTTCAAAGTCCAATTTGAATCTATTTAGAACATTCCCTATTAGACAACTTCGACCAGCCCTTGGCCTTGTGATGAGTCTAAGTTCTGATTCGAAGTGTTCAGAACTTCCTTCATCAGAGCATCTTAGATTAAGAGAAACTCTGCACTGAAATGCCATTCGAAGGTCATTTCGCTCTGATGTTCTTATTAAGGGAAACTATGAAGTTCCAGTCGAAGGACACTCTGAAGTTCCAGTCTAAGGACCTTTTGAAATTCCAATTGAAGGGTATTTGTCCATATACCAATCAAAGGGTACTTGTTAAAATTCCAATCGAAAGGCTTTGTTAACAGGCCAATCGAAAGGTGATGTTCATGCTAATCGAAGGACATGGTTAACATGCTTGTCGAAGCTGCCTTCACAATGCTAAATCGAAGGATCCCTTGGCATGCCAATTGAAAGGCTTGGCCCAGGGTGCCAAACGAAAAGGTCTTTCAGAATTCCAATCGAAGGCCTTGACACAATTCCAATCGAAGTATTTGTCCATAATGCCAATCGAAGGGAATTATCCATGCCAATCGAAAGGCTCCTTCAGAATACCAATCGAAGGGTCTTTCAAAATGCCAATCGAAAGGTACTTAAAGCACCACTCAAAAAATTTCTTTTTCCTTAGGCAAGGGTTTCTGGTCAACCATGCAGGGGGAAGACTTTGGAAAACATGAGAGGGCAAATTTTGGGGTGCAACAGTTGCCCCTGTTCAATTTTCTTAAGCCTGGGGATATAGATTGGCTTTCGAGCCTTTCGTGATCCGAAGGTGGAAGATAATTGAACACTAGAGTGCCCAGAAATTTGCACTCGCATGGTGTAGTATCAGCATTGTGACGTCGGGAATGGGCTTACAAATTCCATTTGGAGATTGTTGGTAGGAGGATGGGCTTATAGATGCCATATGCAGGAGTGATTGCTGGACTGTATCTATAAGCTGGAACTGGATGATTACCAGAATTGCGTCTGCATCTGGAGCGTATCTGAAATGTATTTGAATGAGTGACAGAATGACATCCGAATCTGGATCGTATCTGGACTGTAATTTGAATGAGTGACAGAATGACATCTGAATCTGGATCTTATCTGGACTGTAATTTGAATGAGTGACAGAATGACATCTGAATCTGGATCATATCTGGACTGTAATTAGAAGGAATCTGGAATAAGTATCAGAATGTCAGCCATATCTGGATCGCATCTGAACTGTCTCTAGAAGGAATCTGGAATAAGTATCAGAATGTCAGCCATATCTGGATCGCATCTGAACTGTCTCTAGAAGGAATCTGGAATAAGTATCAGAATGTCAGCCATATCTGGGTCGCATCTGAACTGTCTCTAGAAGAAATCTGGAATAAGTATCAGAATGTCAGCCATATCTGGATCGCATCTGAACTGTCTCTAGAAGGAATCTGGAATAAGTATCAGAATGTCATCCATGTTTGGATCGCATCTGAACTGTCTCTAGAAGGGATCTGGAATAAGTATCAGAATGTCAGTCATATCTGGGTCGCATCTGAACTGTCTCTAGAAGGAATCTGGAATAAGTATCAGAATGTCAGCCATATCTGGGTCGCATCTGAAATGTCTCTAGAAGGAATCTGGAATAAGTATCAGAATGTCCGCCATATCTGGATCGCATCTGAACTGTCTCTAGAAGGAATATGGAATAAGTATCAGAATTTCAACCATGTCTGGATCGCATCTGAACTGTCTCTAGAAGGAATCTGGAATAAGTATCAGAATGTCAGCCATATCTGGGTCGCATCTGAACTGTCTCTAGAAGGAATCTGGAATAAGTATCAGAATGTCAGCCATATCTGGATCGCACCTGAACAGTCTCTAGAAGGAATCTGGAATAAGTATCAGAATGTCAGCCATATCTGGATCGCATCTGAACTGTCTCTATAAGGAATCTTGAATAAGTATCAGAATGTCAGCCATGTCTGGATCGCATCTGAACTGTCTCTAGAAGGAATCTGGAATAAGTATCAGAATGTCAGCCATATCTGGATTGCATTTGAACTGTCTCTAGAAGGAATCTGGAATAAGTATCAGAATGTCAGCCATATCTGGGTCGCATCTGAACTGTCTCTAGAAGGAATCTGGAATAAGTATAAGAATGTCAGCCATATCTGGGTCGCATCTGAACTGTCTCTAGAAGGAATCTGGAATAAGTATCAGAATGTCAGCCATATCTGGATCGCATTTGAACTGTCTCTAGAAGGAATCTCAGAAGACAATGATCTTTGCCTGTTGATTGATCTTTCCTGAAAAGGTAAAGAGTTAGTTGTATGCAATGTCATGATGTATGCATTCTGTAATGATGTTCTCAAAGTAAAATGAGATTTGTGTCATATGTATTTTGTATGCATATGTTATGAATGTTGTTGAAGTGTAATTTTGTCTTGGACTTTGCTCAAAATGTTTCCACCGGGGATCCCTGCTTTGTTGTTTGAGGATAACTCCACTGGGGGATATTGAAAACTCTGTGGGGAGTATGTTTATTTCGGCTTGGGAAAAGAGTTTAGGAGTCTTAATCGTCCGTTGCTCTACTGGGGAGTCGAAGTTGAACTGATATCTGGTTGTGTCCAGGTTTTGCAGTAACTTGCTAGGGATTGTAGAGTAGTCTACTGGGGAAGAGGAGTTGTGGTCCTTTGATTTGTAGTAGTCGGAGAGGCAAACTCAAGTTGGGGAATCCTGGTGCTGTTGGGGAAATAAACCCTGTTGTCAGTCCGCTAGAGAAGTGACATCTTTGTTGGGGGAAGTCCTCGAGGATTCTTGAGGTTGATTCAGCTGGGGAAAGGTTTTCAGAGATTAAACCCTTGCTGGGAGTCATCCTATGAGAAGGATTTTTGGGGATATTTGTCATTGCCCCTAGTAGCAAGTGTTTGTGACATTTCCAGAAAATGTTTAATTGTATGTAACCCTTCACCGAGATTGATGTTCAATGCCCCAAGTGACGGAGATGGAGACTTGCCCCTGGTTACTCTGCACTTCTTCAGAGATTTCTTGAAATCTTGACTGGACTGCCCCAGGTGTGCTGGATAGTGACATGTCAAGTCCCCTTGTTGATAGGAGATTTGTCAATGAAAGTGTCATCCTTTTTGAAGTGATTTTGTTTACTGAGAGGGCTTTCGTTCATCGGATATTCGTTGTGTGAATTTCTCTGCTGTCAAACAAATAGCCAAGTGCAAACAGTGATATTCAAATAATGCAAAGTTTATGCTTGTCTCGAAGTTTTGAAAAATGCGTTTTTTAGCAGAAAACTTTTTATAAGACAAATTCAACACAAGATTTAGGGCAAAGCCTTACAGGAGTCAGGATACCTTTTGTAACAGTATGCTTTTGAACTAACCCATGCTTCAATTAGGACTTTTGAAGGGTTGTAACGTGGCTTGGTTCATGGTTTAAGAAACAAAGGATAAAGGCTCAAAGTATATTTGTACCCACCCGCTCTTCGTGATGTTCTTCAATCCTAAACTCAGTTAATTGTGCGTCGAACTCTATTCGAATTTGGAACGACGTTTTGGTGATGGTTCACACAAGTTAGATTTTTGAAGGCAGTCATCATTTTTTTGCAACATTTTTCATGTTGTCGAGGATTTGTAATGACCTCGTTCTTTTGATTTATTATCCCTAATTTTTGCCTGACTGTTCCTGTTTTCGAGATTACAGTCAGCGGGATGCCCCAAATATCTTGAGCCTCCTTTATAGGTTTTGGGTCAGTGGGCTTTTCTCTTTTGAGAGATTGACTGCCTATGAGATAAGGAACCACCACTGTCTTTTGATTCTAGAGGAATGCTTTTGATGTCGTTCGTTGTATTATGAACTGAGAGTTTTGCGACCTCAATGCACATCTTTTTGAATTAACTGAGAGACTACCCTGCCCCAGGTTTAAATTAAAGGTTTCAATTTGTGTTTAAAACAGAAAACTCCTACTTCTTTGGCTCGAAGGGGTTAACTAGGGATTATCTTCCTTATAACTCCAGTGTTTAGGATTTGAAAGAAATGCCTGTACATCGTCAGCAAGGTCTGTCCAAAAGCATACTGTATGAGATTATGGCATTGTTTCGTCATCCTCCCTCTAAAGGCTTGTAACTTTTAGCAAGAGTTGAATGTCATAAAGTGAGTAAAAAGCATAGTTTAAATGTAATTAAAATGATTGGATCAAATCAAGACAAACATATGCAATGCATTAATGAAACAAAGTTTGGCATTAAATAGATAATTGTTTGAATAACAAAGAGATTACAACTTGAAAATTCAAATGAACAAAAGCTTTCAATGATTCGTCATAGGAGCAGTGATTATGTTTGGAGTCTCCGGAGGGTCAAACTTGATCTCCTTGGCATCAATCATGTCTTGGACCTTGTTCTTCAGAGCCCAACAGTTGTTTGTGTCATGTCCCGGACTGTCAGAGTGGTATGCACACCTTTCATTGGGATGATAGGTAGGAGCGGAAGTATTTGGGTTCCGGAGAGGAGCCTTTAACGTAATCAGCTCTGCCTTCAACATGTGTTGTAGCGCATGACCCAGTGACATGTTGATCTTAGTGAAGTGTCTTTTAGGCATGACCTCCTTACGCTGCTGCCCCTGTCTTTGTTGAGCAGGCGTAGGATTAGAGATCAAGATTTCTCCTACGTATTGGTCATGACGACCCTTTTGACCATACACAGCGTTGGATTCTTTCTTCCCATTGTAGGGCTTTTTCTGAGCATAAGAAGGTGTAGCTTCTTGAATCTTCCCACTTTTGATGCCAGCTTCGACTCTTTCGCCGGTCAGTATTAGCTCGGTGAACCCGGCTGAAGAGCTTCCGATCAAGTGGTTAAAGAATGGACCAGACAGGGTCCCCAAAAACATATCAACAAGTTCACAATCAACTAAAGATGGTTGCACCCTTCCGGCAAGGTCTCTCAATTTTTGAGCATACTCTTTAAATCCTTCACCCGTCCCTATTGACATACCCTGGAGTTGGGTACGCGTAGGAGCGAGGTCGGAGTTACACTGATACTGCCTATAGAATGTAGTAGCCAAATCCTCCCAGCTGCGGATACTGGCTTCGTCCAACTGATAGAACCACTCAAGCTGAGTCCCTGAAAGACTGTCTTGAAAGAAATGGATCCACAAGTTCTTATCAGCAATGTAAGGCTGGATCTTTCTTACATATGACCGGAGGTGCAACTTTGGACAAGAAGCTCCGTCATACTTGGAAAAGGTAGGTGCCTTAAATTTATGGGGAATCACCACCCCAAAGGATAGACCTAGATCTCCGAAGTCCAGACCGGGCACCTTCTGTATCTCCATAGCGCTCAAACGGTCTTCCAGCTGTTTGTACTTATCCTCAGCAGGAGGATACTGTTCTTCACCATAGTCCGTCTCGTTGTCGGAGACCATAGGGCTAGGGGCCCTCCTTTCTTGTGGACTATCTTTCCCTCCAAATGAGGTGGTCAGATCAACTTCATTCTGCAGCCCGTTTTCAAACCTGCGTCCAATGTTGAACATGATGGTCCTCTTTTTCTTCTTCTTTTTCTCCTTCAGAATCAAAGTCTTCAGGTCCTGCTGACCCTTAGCTAGATTCATGAACAACCCTTGAAATTAGGCATTCTGGGCCTGGAGGGCCTTGATAGCTTGCTCGGTTGAAGGTTCAGTAGACATGATGATTGCTAAAATAAACAGCGAAGAAGATAAGAGACCTGTACTGGGAGACCTGTTATGCAATGATATGTATGATATATGTATGCAATGTTTTCAAGGATCTCGCGGGGTAAACAAGAAACTTGTTAGAATCTGAATCTGGTAGCTTGATTGAAGGAACTTCATGTTGCTGAGAGTCCTTCTTCAAGAGTCAAGCTCACCATATCGAGTGGGTCATAGCCACTGACTCAAGTTATCGCGTTTTGATCTCTAGATGACATTGGCTTAGAGGAAAATAAATCCCCTTTGCCCCTTGCTAGACTTTTGATTTACCATAACCTGCATCACAGACCATTGAGATCCTTGAAATGGTTAAAGAAATGTTAAGGCATGATGTCATGATGTGTATGCTATGCGTTTAAGCAAAAGTGTCAGATGCTGTAAGTAAACCCTGCGATAAATCCAAATTATTGGATAAGGACTGTAAACAAAACCTGCAAGGAACTCATGTTGTCAGATAACAAGAATGTGCAAGTAGTTCAAGTTTGAAGGCACACAAGTCACACAAACAGCCTTAAGTTTAGGCTGGCATGGAGTTTAGGTATTACCCTCTTTCAGTTTCAGTTGGTTCAAAACCTGTCCTATAAATAGTAACCGGGTTCTAAGGAGCTCAATATCATTGGATTGTTTTCTATGTTCATCGTTTTGGTTTAGCCACTTAACTAGCGACCAAAATATTCCAAGAAAACAATCCTGAAAATTCTGCATTTACCGAAAGACATGGTTGCCTACTAAACTTGGTTACCTCCAACACTGATGAAGACATGATGAAGGTGCTCTTTCAGTTCTTTGATCCTCTACACCATTGCTTCACATTTCTCGATTATCAACTTATGCCATGGAAGAATTCTCCCAACTCTTAAGGATTCCCATTCTAAATAAACTACCTTTCAACGGTACGGAAAGAGATCCAAAGCCAGAAGAGATTTCTCAAGCTCTACACTTGCAACCATCTGATATCACAACTAATTGGGAAACAAGGAGTGGTGTCAAAGGCTTCCTAGCAAGGTTCTTGTTTGAGAAAGCCCAAAACTGTTGGAACTCTTTGGATTTGCAAGCCTTTGAGGAAATTGTGGCTCTCCTCATCTATGGGATGGTTTTGTTTCCAAATCCTGACCAACTCATAGATTTGAACGCCGTCAAAATCTTCATGTCTCGTAACCCAGTTCCTACTTTGCTAGGGGACATCCTACATTCTTTTCACACTCGCACCATGAGGAAAAGAGGTATCCTTATGTGTTGTACCAATCAGTTATACACAATCTAAACATTCATCAACACCATCACGTATCGCTCACAAAAGCGTTTATCTCTAAACAACTATTGAGAGTTAAACCTTTTAGTTGATGATGTCTCTATTCATTAAACAGTTCCTACCTTATTGTTTATTCAAAGATGTCTCAAGCAATTAAATAACAAGGAGCATTAAAGTTAGATAATCTTTGTAAATGTTAGCCTAAATTTATTTCTATAGTTTAGAAACCTATCAGTTCTTCATCTTAGTTCAAGTTTTGAACCATATTTGTCAGTAATAATCTGAACTCATTAAGATAAAAGTTAAATCAAAGATAACATCAATATAGATTCAAGCATAGATTGTAAACAACACCATGATTAATACAAAACAAAATACAAAGAGAAGAGAGAAAATGAACAAATATCAACCTTGATGACTCAAAAATCGACGCGAATCCATCTTTGGATCTTTAAGATACATCATCTCTTGTTGATTTCTAAGCATCCAACACTTCAAAATTGGTTTCTCACGATGGTTTTTACACTTTAGTGTCTCACGATACTACGAAAATTAATACATCAATGTCAGGCATATCAATTAGTATAATTATCATAAAATAGATGTTTAAAATCATAAGTATATATTTGTTCTACCTCTCCTTCTAACACATGATCATTGAAATGGTTTGCATATTAGTGGAGTAGTGAACCTTGAGGTCCAATAACATTAAGTCAAATAGAAGCAAGTATGGTGGGAGCATGTGAACCAAGAGCATGTACGGTAGCATTAGGAGCATATAGGAAAGTAGCATGTGCATTATCATATGCCAGAGATCCATGACCATTGAATGACGATCCCTCAGCAGTATCCCATGACTTTCCAACTACATAAGAAGAATCATCTTTCTCTTTATGCATTATAGTATGTTGAGATAACCGACCATGCATGTACCTCGGTTGTTCGTCATCCATTTTTCTATAGTCACACGAGACAAGGTAGTTAACATAAATAAATATATCAAACTAAAAACAATCATAAGTTGTTGTGTTATCAAACTAGAATCAAACTAAGGCTTGAATAGTAATGTATACCAACCATATCAATAACTTACATACAATTATAACAAACCTCTAATTGACATAACAAAAAGATGCATTAGACCTCTAACTGACATAATAGAAAAGATAATTTTTATTGTATCTTCCATATTTATTCTATCTCTTATGAGTTTGGAATCCAACATTCATTGTCTAGGAGTTTTAGCCTCAATTGTAGTTAGATGGCTCAACATATTATCTAGGGGTTATGGGAATTCTCTTGAAATTGAACCTAAGGTGGGGAATTCCCCAATGTACGATTTTGATTCACCTCTATATTATTTCTAGCAAGATTTCCAATTAAAATTGGTGTATTACATTGGTAAAAAGGATTCATGATCCATGATTCTTCACCTGTAAGCAACAACTGGTCTAGGTGTTGTCAAACCCACCAAGGGTGGCATTGGTACATTAGTCTTGACAGGAATATTATAGGATTTCCTAATACATGTGGGAAAGTTACACATGGCTTCTAAATCAAATAATTTCCAATTGTTCTTTTAATTCGTTTTGTTGGGGAAAAGGCTTGTTCTCCTATGTAATACATAATGTTTGCCTACATAGTGTTGACATAAGGTAATACTTGTGGCATACCAATTGTTCATGTTATTTCAAGTGGTCTTCATGCCATATGTACATGTCAAAATTGAATACTAATTGAATTATATGTATCATTCGCCATTGCGTATCCCCAAGGTTTTCGTGGAATAAGTATTGGATGGAGAATCACATTGAGTAAAAGGTACATGTTGTACCTGAATCACATAAGCATTGGAAGACCCTACTATGATATTGAGAAACTGCTTTAAGTGTCAATGTATGTGATGACACTTCATTTGTAAGGTGTAGTTGATTTTCTTTACATTTAATTTTCCATGAATCCCTTAAGGATGAATGGCTAGTTTCCTTAGATTAAGTAACTTAGATGAATTTGCTCCTATTAATGTGAATCATGTGATTCGTTTAGATCTTCTCTCTGTATTATATTCCTCTTATAGTTATTCGGTAATATTTTGCATTTAATATTTTTTTCCCGTCTACGAATTTAGGGAAATTGATATACATAGTGTTTAAGAGCTAGCAACACATAAAACTATTGAAATTAAATATTATTGGGATGTTATTTATAATCACTAGACAATAATTTATTTACCATCGTGACATAATTATTTTATGTGGGACCAAACACTGCAATGAAAAATGTCTTTTACCTTGGTTAAAAAAGAGGTCTTACCTCGGTTTCTCAGGTGAGATAACGAAGGACATCATGAAAAGTCTTGGGGTCTTACCTCGGTTTTAAAATAACCGATGAGTAATGTGTAAAGATCATGGATTAGATCCCCATGGATATCCTAGTTGGAATTCTAAAATAGAGAAAACACATTTCACGTCGATTTTGACTTTCAACCGACAGGTATAGCACTTTTCGCCTTGGTTTAGACATAAAACTGACATGTTAAACACGATTGAGTTTATTAAATCTAATTTGTATTTCTTATCTCACTAAACCCTCACTGAACGTATAATGTCTCAAAATTGTTAGGAAAGTAATTATATGAACAATTGTATTATATTTAAAGAACAACTTACACTAATCAATGATTTTGAAGAATCTTGTAACTCATCATTCATCTCACATTCTTTCATGGTTAAAATCTCTTCAATGTTTCAAGTTCTTTATTCAACACTTCCTTTTCTACTAATTCATTCTTAAAAGCATGAAATTTTATGCTTTGAAAAATGAACAAATATGAAAGTAAGTTGAACAAAAACTCAAAGTTAGAGAGATTTTAACCATAAAAGAGCATGAGATAGATGATGAGTTGTAGAATGCTATAAAATCATTAATCAGTGTAAGATATAATTATAATACAACATAATTTTTCATATGATTATTTTCAAAATCAATTTAATAGGTTATATGTTCAAAGAGTTATTAGTGAAATAAACAATCGATATTAGATATAATAAACTCAACTCAAAAGAACAAGATGAGAGCTGCATAAAGAATCACAAAAAACATAAACTCATTATCAACAACACTCTAAAACTTAAACTAAATAACAACAACTAAACTACAACATATAGACTTTCATAACTTTGGGTAGTATAACAACTAAACAACAACAACAACAATAATAACATCAACAATGAGCCTCAATAACAACAACGACATAAAACCTTTAGTGTCTCAACAACGAACTCAAAAACAATAACAATAAGATAAAACATATAACATAAATTTGTTTAAACAAAAACAAAAACAAAAACAACATCAACAACAAGATAAACATATAACATAAATTTGTTTAAACAACAACAACAAGATAAAACTTATAGGGTTT
Source organism: Vicia faba (assembly GCA_948472305.1). Taxonomy (NCBI): domain Eukaryota; kingdom Viridiplantae; phylum Streptophyta; class Magnoliopsida; order Fabales; family Fabaceae; genus Vicia; species Vicia faba. Next base: position 937,524,445 of record OX451736.1, read on the forward strand.
TGGGTCTCAACAACATCAATAAACTTATAACATAAATATGTTTAAACATAAACAACAACAACAACATAAAACCTCAAGGGTTTCAGATCTCAATAACAACAATATGAGTAGTGATATTTGACGTATCAGATCTCTGAAGAAGAAGTGAAAAAAATGATTGGGATCTCTAAAGAAGAAACGAGAGTCCTAAACACATATCATTTTCGTATTGAAGATGATATGTGTTTATGTCTCTCGTAGTTTAGGGCTCTCTTGTTGGCTCTCTTGTTAAGGATTATTCGTTAGGGTTCTATTTGTGTTGCTTAACAAAGTGAAACTGAAATCTATAAGCTAAAGCTATATAAATTAGATAAACAAAATCACATCGGTTGGAAAACAAAACCGAGGTGAAAAGTGGTGTATTTTTAGATGAAAAATAAAATATTCAAGAAGACGCAACTTTTAATGGAATAAAAACATAATCTGAAGTTGTTAGGATTAAATGTTAGAATATTTTAATAATACAAGTCTTGTATTAGTATTCCAATAATTATGTGGCCAAATATATTTATTTAATTATATTAACTATTTTATTAAATAAAGTGCCTTAAATAATTATTTGATTAAATAATATTAAAATACTATTTAGATTTTATTTTGGGAATATTAAATTAATTAATTAAACAATTGGGTATGGACTCAAATATGAGTGGATGTTAGGATGACCCATTCGGGAATAATGGGAACACTAATTGGTCATCACACTATATAAAGGCTATGGTCCCCAATATACCTACACAAACAAAATAATCTCTTCTCCTTGTCTGAAGAGTATTCAAGACATTAGGAGTACCGGTTGAGAAAGATCTACAAGCCAATAAGTGCCGGTCACTTGTCTCTACACTTTTGTGTTTCAGGATTACATTTACCACTGCCAAAAGTTTTTTTTATCTTATGGATCCAAGTATTCTTGAAATCTCATATCTCTTATACTAACATGTCGTAGATCCTATAATTATATACATGTTCATAATTATTTATTATATTCCATACTAAAGTATATGATTTAATATATAGAACACGTATATGTAATTAATTGTTATTGAATTAATTCCAACAAGTGATATCAGAACGAGTCTTCATATTTAGTTTATTGAGATTTATCCTCTAAACACTAATGATTTTTTTTTTGGATCATGAAAACATATATTTTAAATTCGTGATTTTTTTTAATATTGATATATATGTTTTATGAGGCATGAAGTTTTAATGATAACTTTTTAGTAGTTTTTTGTTACACTTAGTATAGAGTTTATGTTTTGTACATTATATTTATTTTCCAAAGATTTATATAGAATTAGGATCTTCCATATCTTTTGTATGAATTCTTGAAAATAAATTTGGTTACAGTATATATTTAAATGATATTTATTTTGATGATCACATTTGAAATTATAATTGTGATTTAAAAACTATGATATAACGGTAAGAATCTATTTTTAAGTTATAATTCATAGAATTATATTTGTGATAATTGAAAGTTTTGAATTTGATATAGAAACTATATGATAAGATTTTTTTTTTTAATTAAAATTTGAATATTTTTGGAAGAAGTGTGTTTGTGAAAATTTTGATTTTCTTTGGGAGATATGTTATTTAATATATATTATACTAAATATATTTGGAATCACATATATGATTATGATAAATGATTGAGAATCCTAAAATCTATTTTCTTTTAAAGAATTTTGATTCTCAATACTTTGTTTATGGCTAAAAATAATATATTTAGAAATATACATCTATGTCAACTATTTGGAAAAGATAAATATTGAATTTAAATCTTATTTTTGTGATTTGATTCTTGGTTTTGAATTTTTTTTAAAAACATTATTATCAAATATTTTTATTTGATTTTTTAATTATTATTTTATCTTTCAATTTGATTCACATAAAATCTGCACATGAATTTTGATTTTGAGAGATAAGACAAATACTAATTTGCTTAATATATATTTAGTTATTATATACTATTTATGGAATTTTTTTTAATATTTGAAATATCTCTCAAAATTATAAGGTAAAACTAAAGATTTGATTCTTTAGATTTTGGATACTTTGGATTTTAGAATGGATTTTGTTGATTCTAAAATAATTTATTTAAAGAATTATTTGTTGTTGTAATATGGTAGAAGAACTGACTTTTGGGTTTTGTATTTTATCGCAAATGTTGCGGATAGAAAGAGTCGCCATCGACTTTTCTTTTATCCAATAAAGGAAAGGATGAAAAGAACACGAAAAACTTTTTGAGAATTTTCTGAATAAGAGGATAGATTATGAAAAGGGAATGTGTTAGCACCCTCTTAATCGTTAGCTCACTTTTTGGAAATGCTTTGTTCTTTGTGTATGTTTGAAAATGCCTAAGCGCGACAATTTTGTAATGATTCTCGTATCATTGAGAATGTATACAAAATATTCGTTTCAAAAATATTTGTGAAAGAAAGTGTTGTTTTGTGAAAATATGTTTTGTTTTGAAAAGTTTGTGAGCAAGCGATTACGAGCGTTCTACCTACTCAAAAAAATCTTTGTTCTTTTCCTCCTCCTGTAGATAGTGCTACCCTACCATTAGTTAGTAAGAAGCCCTATCATTGGATGTGAGGGAGAGGCGCGGGTCATCGTACAATCATAGAAGACAACTTGTAGGATGTTTTAGCAATTTTCACAAGGGACTAAGATCGTTTACTGAAGGCAGCATCGAAGGGTCATCGAGGGACTACGATCTTTTAACCAAGGGTCTTTACTAAAGCATCCCACGTTCGAGGGACATGACTGTTTTTTATTCGAGGCAACAAGTGAGGGTCACCCTAGAGGTGCGCGTATGCAAAGTGATTGGTTTCATTTATTTTTGTCTTGGATTTATGGTTATCTAACGTTTGCTTTTAGTCTTTGTCATACAATCCTATTAAACTAACAGTAATAAGGAAAATAACAAATTGTGGAAATTAAATGTTCTACGCTATTACAAGGCTTCGGGGATAGGGAGTACAAACCATAAAAATTGAGGAGAAAAGTAAAGTAAACCCTATTTGATCTATTACATCCTTTAGCAATTACACAATTATGAAAATAACGATGCAAAAAATAAACAAATGCGCGAAAATGGTGAAAAGGAAAAGAAATTTAAAACCTAAGAAATTCTAATATTTTTGGGTGTTTTATTTAGAAAAATATTTTATATTGTAGAAATAATAAACCCTAATTCTAATTAATTTACAAACTAATTAATAAAATAAAATAAAGTGTGATTAAAATAAAAAAATTTATTTATAAAAGTTTAATTAAAAAAACCTAAATCTAATTGATTTTAATTTTTTTTAAAAGAAAAGTTTCTAAATTAATTAATTTAACAAAGAAAAGTTAAATAATAACCCTAAAAAAAACTAAATTAATTAATTTAAATGAAAAAAGTTAAATTTATTTAATTAATTTTTTTTATTAAGTTAATAAAAAAACCTAATGTCTAGATTAATTTTATTTAAGAAAAAGTTAATTTAATTATGTAGAAAAAGTAATTAAAACAAAAAAAGGATAGGGATTTGGGCTTGATATGAAGAAGTTTAGGGGGTGCTGGAAATAGAAATTACTAGGCCCAAACAACAAGCCCACATACTATATTGATCCATTGTGGCTTTCCATTGAGGGTTCATCATAGGCGCGTGGATCTGGGGCGTCAGATCTGAGAATGTAAAGATCTGACTGTGATGAGGTGAGGGCACACGATGGATTTGAAAAGGCTTGGTGTGCTGAATCTACAAGAAAAATATGTGAAAAACAAAAGGGTACTACTAGGGCTCGAACACAGGTCTCTGAGATCATAGGCACGCATAGTTTACCACTAGGGTGGCTGTTTCATCCAGTTATGAAATGCCCCCCAATAAATATAATATGAACTCAGTTTTGAAAATTTGAAAATGCCATCTCCATCTCCCTCGCACGAACAGGCCCCCTACACCACCATTGTTGATTTTCGAAAACTCTCATTTCTCAACCATTTTAAAAACTTCAAACACCAAACTTGCTTGATTTTAAACAAGGAATCCGACCATGTAAATTATTTAAGCTATAAATCATAGATGAGGATGAATTTTACTTGGTACCAAACTGAAACCCTAATGGTTCTGAAAACTCAAACCCAAATTCTCATCACACAGTCAATTAAAATGCAACTAAAGGACATGGTTAGCTTTGTAAAGATTATATCTACATTTTATATTCAGAAAATAAATGCAAATGATGCTTGTACATAGATTTCAAAGTTTGAAAAACTTACCTCTTGATACAAAAATTCAATGCCCTCTACACGACTTCTAGAGGTGAAATGATGATTTGGTAAGCTTGCTTGGACCCTGGGGAAGCTGTTTGGATACTCACTTGGTGTTGAGAACCTCTAGATACCTCTGACGAAGTCGACTTACAAGTATGAAAAGTGAAAATGGTGGATGATGAAGGTGATGTTACAGTGATGAAACGAAAGTTTGGATCACTTATACATGATGTGTATGAAGTGTTTGGACAAAAGTTGCAAGGTTTAAGAGTTTCAAAGAAATGGATTTTGAAAACTCAAGAAATGAGTTTTATGGCCAATTTGGGTGTGAGAGTGTATGAGAGGTTTAGAGGGCTTGTCAATTCGTGTTTTGGTGTAAAGATGAGCCTCCTATTTATAGGGAAATCTCAGAGGTAATGAGATGGTCAGGTTTGCAAGTGATAGAGTTTTGGCTTGGTTGAGATGGAACAACCAAGTTTATGTGAAAATTATTGTTCCAATGCATAGTATAAAATGGATCTGAAGTAGTTAAGAGCTTTAGACATGTTGCTTCTTGCTTTAGTGCTTGAGTGTGATAGGAAGTAATGTATGGGCTCAAGGAGTTAACATTTTGATTAAAGTTATTTTTACAAGAGTGAAAGTGTTAACTTTGTGCCAAAAATGAAATGATGCATTGGACAAAGCTTCTAATCCTTGTGTAATGGCTCAAGATTTCGTGTCATCTTCTGATTATGGATAGATTTAGGAGTTTAGAGGTCTGCAAAGTGAGATCTCTAAGCATGGCATGAGGATTTGATCTTATGGCTCAAAACAATTACCTCTAATATGGCCAACTTCATCACTTCGAATATCCCTGCTCAAACATGATCTTTTCATGCTCTTGGACATTTTGGAAAGCTTGAATCAAGATCTTCAACTTTAATGTTAACCACTTTGGCTAATTCAAAAGGCAAATTGGTGAAAATGGCTAAGAAGTTGAGATGAAAAACTGATAAAAAATATTTCTAAGTGTTAGATAAAAGTATCAGAATTTCATGGGCCCATATCTCTTAAACCAAGCACTTTTTGAGGATCATCCCACCTTAAAAAAGTTGTAGAATTCATTAATTCTTACAACTTTCATGTTGAAAGTTTTCCTTGAAACAGTTTGTATCTTAGTGAGAAATGGCCATAAAGTAGTGACTTTGTTAAGAACAAAACACTTAGAAATTTTTCTAAGTGTTGGAAAATTTTCCAACTTTTGACTTTTTTTGACTTTTTCTTGATTTTCTTGAATATTTTGATTCTTGATGATAAAACTTGATAATTTTGAATGTTTTGATGATTTTTGAATTTTGAGTTCCAATGTTGACCAAAAGGTCAAAGTTTGACTTTTATGTGACTGTTAACTTTTTATCAATTGATTCAATTCTTCAATTATCAACCACTTGTATATTTGGAAATGTATTGAGCCTTCTAATTAGGTCAAGATGTTGTATTTGATCCCTTGAGATCATTCTTTAAGGCATTAGGTCATGCACTAGGCCAAAAGTCAATGATCAGTCATCTTCAATCAAAATCCTAATTTGGCAATTTTTGACCTTTGGTGATTTGAGGGCTTTCCTTGAGGAATCATGATCACCCCCTGATCAATAATGAATATCACCTCAAAATGTTGATGTTGATAAAAAATCTTGAAGTTTGACTTTATATTGACCATAGTTGACTTTTTACCCAATACAATTGTCTTTCAATCTTCCGAGTCATTGACTGAACAAACATGTGATGCAAGACTTGAAACTTGACATAAGCATTATTGAGGATCTATGATGAACCATGAAATTCATTTGAGACCCTTTCAACCCAATATTCTTTGAGAAGCACCAAACCCTAGTTGAAGACCCTTGCTTAGGAGGAGGTTTGACCAGTCAACTCTTGAGTGACTTTGAGTATTTGAGACCTTTTGTGAGCATGTTTTGAAGAAAATGGGAGGGAGAATTTTGGGGTACAACAACTAAATATGTGAATTTGTTTGACTTTTAATTTGGATATATAAATATTTAATATTTATCTGATTTGAAATTATACATTTAGTAGGATTATGTTATTTGAGGTTATTGTTATTAATTTTTATACAATAACTTTTTTTAATCATGCAATTTGTATAAATTTATAAAACTTATGTTTTATTATAAATTTGTTCACACACTAAAGACTTTCAAGAAATATTATTATTATCAAACGACTTCTTAAATGAATACGACATACATTTCTGGATAATGCCTTATAAATTTAAAACTCTTCCCATTGAATTATTAAAATATCTAGTAATTTTGGTTGATTTGGTTGAAGCAACGTGTTGCAAAAGTAATCTCTGTTGTGTAAATTTGATTCAATCAGAATTACAAAATATGTAGTGTGTAATTGTTCATGTGAACTGTTAGGTCGACCAAAAGGAAGACACAATTTGGCCGAACAATTGCATATCTGTTTTGGTAAATATGTAGTTGTTATTAATTTTATCCATGTGGATAATGATTGATGTCAGAGACGTCCATTATCTGACCGGACTTATTACTAATGTTTGATCATTGCGAGAGAGTACCGTTTACAATTTATTTTTGCAATCAAAGATTGAGAATTAATGGTGTGTTTGGTATCTTATTTGAGTCTTTTAAGTTATAAGTAAAGATGAATGTCTATATATAATAATTTATTGTCATATTAATAATGATGTTGTATGAGTGTAAATCTTTCAGTTGTTTATTTGATTGCACTCACACATATAAGATAAACAGGTGACGATTGTAAGAATTTATTGTTTATAAATATTAATTATCAGTGTTTGATTGATCATTAAAAATAAATTACTAGCAATTGATTTTATTGCCTAAACACTTAATATCAATGGTGAGCTTGATATTTTGGTGAGTGCATTTTTTTATTATCTATAAACTAATATAGTTTATATATCTATAAAATAAGTTAGATTTTGATTCTCAAAAGTTCTAACTTTTAAGAATAAAATATGAACATTATGATTTTTGGATCTATACCTTACATAATGATGAAGAAACTCAAATTATCTCTCAATTTAGTATATTTAAAGTTAGACTCAAGTTTAAAAGTGAGTACACTCCAAATTAGTTCTATAATATTAAAGTTTTGCAATTCAGAGATATTAGAGGTGTTATTTAAGATGACATAAATTTTATCATATTATTTTTACTTAAAATCTAGTGCTTCTAAAGCAATTAAGCGAAAGACAATCACTCATTGGAGTGATGACTTTTCATTAAGATTATTAAGCAAAGAAAATATCATAAGCATATTACGAAACTATTTAATCTTGCTAAACCGCTATAGTTTCATCAATTAGGTGACTTTGTCGAAAATTTAGCATATGGTATTCTCTTTGCACAATTAAGTTTATAAATATTAAAGTTAGAAATTCTTCTTTAATAGAATAATTTCATAAAGTGTGCAATAAAGGAAAGATTGAAGCAAGAGAAAATAAAATATTGCTCATTTAGTAAATACCTCAAAGGATAAGGACAAATAAAGAATAATAAGAAAAATACGATCTGAACTGTCAAATGTTCAACGGTGTTGAAAGATACATCAATTTAAAAGGGACAAATTTGGTGAAAATTAATATTCTTTTATTTATTTTTAACTATTTTAGATTGTCATTATAAGCTTAAATTTGTATTTAAAAGATAATTTGGTGGATGAATAAAGTTTTATTTTAATATTATAACTTTTTTTTTTAAATGATGGATTCAATTTGTCTTTTAAATTCAAATATTATTATAGTTAATTCAGTCATGACTTGTGACAATTTAGAATTGTTTAAAAGCTTGAGAAATATAAACTTTAGTCCCAAGTTAAGGAATATTTTGAGACAAATATTATAATGTGTCTCTAGAATATTGAGTTTGAGGGAGAGATATGTTCAAAGAACCAAATTGAGTGGGAAAGAATTGGTTCTAACTCAATTCATATAGTTGTTATTTATATAGCAAATTTGGACCCTCATGCAGATATTATTGTTCTTTCTCTTAATTAAAATAAGAAATTAATCCTTGAAGATCAAACTCAATATTCTCAAGAACTAGAGCATCAAGTGTCATAAAGAATTGACTGAAAAGAGAAATTCTATTCAATATGATTGAAAGTTTCTATTATGATAGTTGTGACACTTGTTACTTGTTATATTTTTGGAGCTTCGTAGGATGGATATCAAATTAGTGTTTCTTAATGGCGACATTAAGATAAATAATATGGTGCAACTGGAGAAAATTTTGTATCAATAGATACAAGGTTTATGGTTTTCAAACAGATAAAATTCATTTATAAGTTAATGAAATTGTCTCATTTGTGATACCGCAATATTTCATAAGGTAATTGTCTCGTTTGGTTTTTAGATTTCTATTATGAAAAATTATTGGATTTTACAAGTTCGGTGGGAGTAAATTTATATTCCTAGTTTAATGTGTCGATTTTATTTAATCAGCAATAATATATGATTGTTGTGTGAAACCAAGAAATCTCTAACAATTATGAAAGATCTTGGACACATCTCTTTTGTATTAGGTATTTAGATACTTAGAGATTATTCTCAAGGTATCATCCGGTTATCACAAAAGATATATATATATATATATATATATATATATATATATATATATATATATATATATATATATATATATATATATATATATAGTTGGAAATAAAACTGACATGAAAGACAATAACTGGGGTATGTCTCAATTATTAAGGGATACTATTAAGTCTCAATCATTGTCCAAAAGAAAAAAATCTGGAAATTTAGAAAATTAAGTTTTTTATACTTTGGTTGTGGGAATCTTATATATGATTTTATACGTATATGGAAAGACGTACATAAAATTATTAAGTAGATACTTAAACAATTCAAAATTGAATTGTTGAAAAAAATTCCAACCATGAGGATTATTGTAGAGAACAAAAGAATTTGTACTCACAAATTGGAAACCTGACAATATGGAGATCATTAGTATTTTTGGCTCTGATATTGTAGATGTCAAATAGACGATTTAATAAATAATAAATGAATGTATGTATTTATGTCATTCAGTTACAATTCAATATAAGGCTTTGAAAAATCACTCAATTTATATTTTGTTGTAAGACAGTATATATTGTTTCAACAATAGATTTTAAAAGTTCATTGTCTTATAAGTTATTATTGTTGAAACTAGAATATATGCATATGAAATTTAATCTAAAGACTCACTAATCAAAGACTTGACATATAAAGACTTTCATATGATTATTGTCACTAAGGATGTCTTAGATTAGCGGGAGTCACTCTTTCCTTATATTTAATAATATTATTTTGATATCGATACATAATTTATGTTAAGATTATCTGTAGAAATAATGTTTATAAGGTTATTTATGTTATAACCATTTATGTATTGTTTGTTCAAATATTGAATTTTCAAACTTTAGTTTGATCTCAATAAAGACTTCACTTGGACCTGTTGGAAATATACATGATTTAGAGATCACATTGCATGAAATTTCTATACCACTCTTCCATATCGATATATGTCATCAAGTACATATATGTGGTAGTCGTCGGGGTTCCGTCACGTTATATGTTAGTGTTCCATTGTTGATGTATGAGGTGGACCCGATTGTAAAGTTGAAATCTAAAGATAAATAACATTTGGATGCACACCTAAGGAATTATGATATAATTATTAAAATATATTGGCCAAGTGGAATATTGTTGGAATATTTTAATAATATAGTCTTATATTAGTATTCCAATAATTATATGGTCAAATATGTTTATTTAATTATATTAGTTATTTTATCAAATAAAGTGTCTTAAATGACTATGTGATCAAATAATGTTAAAAGGCTATTTAAATTTTATTTAAAATTATTTAATTAATTAATTAAATAATTGGGTATGGACTTAAATATGAGTGGATGTGAGGATGGCCTATTTGGGAATAATGGGAACCCTAATTGGCCATCACACTATATAAAGGTTATGGTCTCTAATATACCGTACACAAGCAAAATAATCTCTTCTCCCCGTCTAACATGTCGTAGATCCTATAGTTATATGCATGTTCATAATTATTTATTATATTCTGCACTAAAGTACATGGTATAATATATAGAACATGTATATGTAATTAATTGTTGTTGAATTAATTCCAATATTAGAAGCATGTACACTAAAATAGTTTAGCTCTCTATTTTGTCATGAAAATCCGACGAAATAGATTGTATATTTTTTAAGAAAAAAACACGGTGCATCAAGGGATTATACCTCGGTTTTTTAATATGTGAGGTTGAATTGTTGTCATTAAAAGTAGTTTTTCTAGTAGTGAAACCTTCACCGGTTGCGACTTCGCCCATGATATTGGAGGATTATAATCAAACAGGGTGGATTGTATGACAAGACATTGCACACAACTGTTTTGTAAAATTGTATGATATAAGAAGAAACATTATAGGTTCAAATACAGATTAACAATGAAAAAAATAAAAGAATTCAAAAGGGGGCTTAATCGTTTCACTTATTAGAATTTTCAACTGTTAGGTAGTTTAATTAATTTTTACAATAATTTCACAACAAATAAAATTACGCTATGTGTACGCCTTTTTTACAATTATGTTAGTCGTTAACTTATAGAAAATATGATTCCTTTAGTTTTGATAAAATAATCACAGTCTCTTTAAATCGATAATTTCCATTTAGCATTAATAGGGGTAGAAATAGGTCAGACCAACTAATAGGGACTTACGGTCTAGCCTACACAGGCTCTGGTCAGGCCAAACTTTTTTCAAATAGAAAAGACGTAGGCTATTTTATAAACCTATTTAATTAAAGAGGTAAGACTACATGTCATAAAAAAAACTTTTAAATCAGACCATCATATTTAAATAAATATGAATAACTTCATTTTTTATTATAACATTGTATTTGGATTTTGAATTAAAATACAAAAATAAAAGTTAGTTATCTTGAACAACTTATGAAAATAAAACTCTTGTGCTTACAGGTTTCTGAGATACTCAATTTATTGGAAGTGCTCTGGTAGAACCTTACGAGCATTTGGCAAGGTTAAAAGAGACATGTTTATTTTCAACCCAACATGAATAATCAAAAACCAAAAGAGGCTCATTCCATTTTTTTAACTAAGATCCCATATTCCATTTGTATCATTGTATAACAAATATTCACAAGCGATTCGATCTAGTCTTGCCAATTTTCGAATCAGATTTCAAAAATTCACAACTTCTTTAAATTTTGATACTTTCGAGTGGTTCTTTTTGCATATAATTCTCCTTGACATCATCTACAACTTTTCTTTACAAGTAAAGAGCTGATTATGTTTTGAAAAGTCACGAAAAAATAGAAACATTAGGAGTCGTTTTCTGAATTTAGTGGAATTTGATTTTAATCTTGATTGTTTTACCGACTTTATCAAACCATGCATTCTACAATTTTTCTTCTTCTCTTATTCATCGTTTATTTTTCATTTAAGAAATCTAAAAAAATATGTAATTGACATCAATTTATTTCATTTGCAAGTTTCTTTTCTTTTAATTCAAAAAATATAGTTTAGTCTTTTTCATTTACATTGTAGAATATAATTCTTTTATCCTTCTTTTTTTAAATTGCATTTTCATTTTTCTTCAATTTTAGATTCAAGAGACAAAAAATATTAAGTTTAGCTAATGTTATTTATTTTAGTTTTTCTATTTTATATAATTGTTATTATCATTGTTACTAACTTTTTTTGTCTTTTTTAGTTATTATTATTGTTATTATTATTATTATTCTTATTATTATTCTTGTTATTATTATTATTATTATTTTGTCATTTTATTTTTTTGTGTCAATAAAGAAAAGTTGGGAACACTACAATGTAGTATAAACACTTTACATGGATTGTCAAATTGGATTTGTCAATGACCAAGAATCATTCTCACACTTCACATGGATTGTCAACTTGGACTTATCAATGACTAAGAATAATTCTCATAAAGTCACATGGATTGTCACATCAACAATTCCTCCTCATTCACACTATAAATAAGATATTTCTTTCTCTCATTTTGGATACTAACAATACCACACATATATTCTCAAAACCTTGCACATTCATTATATATTTTTCAAGTCAAATCTTCTTTTGTTTTTTTTAGGAATCAAATTTTATCATTTTCTTTTGCTTACACAATATCCATAAACATTCACCATCTTCACCATAATAACAACCTCCATCAAAACACATTCACTTCCTTCAACACAACAAGCTCAACACTTGCTAGTTTTGGAGTTTGTGAGTATCATTCATCTTTTATTTTCGTTCATACCATATATAGCTAGTAGTTTAGTTTATATATTTTTTAGTTTGTGAAGTTATGTTGTAAAAATGTAATATTTTTATGTGTTCATATTTTGTTGTTGTTATAGTGTTAGTATAGGTTAGCTTATGATCAATCTCCATGTAAATCCAAGTTGTAGGTTTTTTACCTCTTTATTCTTAACAATAAGTTTCATTAAACACAAAAATTGTCCTTGCATCTTATTAGGATATTTTAGGATATTAGGATATTTTAGCTTTTTCAGGATATTTTAGATTAGCTAGATTAACAAACTTGTACATAATCACTAATTAAAAACAAAAATATTTTTCTTAATCAAATCCATAAACATTAAAAATATAAAAACACCAAAAACATGTCTTTGTATCTTTTAGGAATTAGTTAGCTTAGCTTAGAATTAATTTAGTAACCTTTGCAAATATTAATATTTTGTTTTTAGTTTAGTTAACAATTTTTAGTTTATTCGTTTAAGTGGTCATTTCTTTTCTTTTATATTTGATTTCATTTGTATTTTAAATTAAATTTCTCATTGTTTATTTTTTGTCATTATTTATTTGTTTATTCGAATTTATTTCCTTGTCATTTTCCTTCTTGTAGATCTTTGAGTGTTTATATTTTTATATTTATCTTATTATACTTACTTGTGATTAAAAATCCAAAGGAAGACATTGTATTTGTTGACTATTTTGTCATGTTTTAATCTTAACTTGTATGTTTGATGATTCATTTGATTCCTTTGACTATTTTGTCATGTTTTAGTCTTGACTTGTATGTTTTCCTTTTATCATCCTTGTTTTATGTTTGATCCTTAAATCCCAATCTTTTTTTGCAAACAAACTCTTTTAACTATAAAAAAACACAGAGATAATAAGAGGTTCCTATAGAGTACTATAGATACATAGGTTGTTAGTACCTTCCCTTTTTATAACTAATCCTTGTACCTTAGATGTCTTTAAACGCATTGTTCTTGCTTTACTTTTAGTGTTGCTTTTACTTTGTATATTTATGAGTTTTATTTTTCTCTTTTCCGTTTCCCTTGGAAATAATAAAGCGCGATGTCGACTTTCACTATAATGAGTCAAGTCAATCAATGGCTTGATCTCAAAAGATTTCACCGCTAAAGAAATGACGACTTCACTAAGGACAAATCTCTAAGTGGGTTAAGCATAATTTGTTATATCTGTGTTTATGTTATTATTATTTGTTTGTTACTTTCTGTTTGTTGGGTATTGGTGATGTTTGCAATGATAAGTCCTATATTCGAACTAAGTAACACTTAAGATTAGGAGGAGGTATAGTCATGTTGACATATCTAGAGCAGTCCTAAGCATGTTGGTATGAGATCCCTTGCTCATTGGAGGCCCATTTGAGGGTGGTAATATTAAACAAGCCAGTTGTGCGACATTATCAATTTTCGTCCTAGGAGTATGTGAAGCTGGGTTCCGTAGAATTCATAACCCATCTTGAACTTTTAGGATGTAGTACGAAAACTATTCAGGTGTAGGATCAAATTAGTTGTCAAGCGAGACTGCACTCAGACGAGTTGCTCTTGAATATAATATTGGTTTCCCAACAGTCGGTAGACCGATAATATTTGAAAGAGGAATCACAACTCTGAGAATCTTTAGAACCTTATTGTACAGGTGATAAACCCTTAGTACATACCTTGTGGTTGGTTCTTACCCGTGACTCCATACTCGTGACGTTGAACCTTTGAATCTTGTTTGTGACTTTGTTTGTAATTGTTGCATAACCATGCATTCGTGCATTCATGAAACTCTTTTCACTTGATTTTCAAGGAATTTGGAGGTTTTTCTTTCTAAACATCATAAGTTTCATCAAACTCAATGGATCTTGGGTGTTGATAGAGTGAAAACCATAATCCATCAAAATGGATGGTTGACTTTAATGATAACTTGATCAATGCTTTGATCCAATTTAGGATTTACTTTCTTCATGTTTTGATGTTTACAATTTAATATCTTGAGTTCCTTGAAAGTCAAATAAAAACCAAAATTTGCATACATCCAGGTTATCCAGGATCTTATCCCATTTTTCTTCTTCTTCAGAGTTATCTGTCAACTGTCAAAGTTGTTTCCTCAACACAAGTACAGAACCAGAGCCAACGTCAAAAGAAGAATGGTATACCAGAGTTCAAGAACTGTTTAGGGCATTTTGTCCTTCAAAGATACATGTCCTAATGTCAACAAATATTCCCCTGTTGGGGCATGAGAAGTGAAGCTTCATTTAGAGTATTCCAGATCACCTCTTAAAGCCAGTGTTTCAGACATCACAACTCATCCTTGTTGCTGATTATTCACTAGGTCATGTTTCTTTCTGTTTCCTTTTTCCTATGGGTGTATTAATTGTTTGCTTTTAAACTTTGTTTTGTACTTCCATTTTAATGAAATGAGCATTTTGCATCTTTGAATCAATTTATGGTTTCAATTACTGCCTTTGTATATATCTTGTTTTACTTTCTTTATTAAACTTTTTTTATGCAATGATTGGAGGGATAATGAAGAAAACAAAGTACTCAAATTGATGTATAGTATGCTTTCAATTAAAACTTTGCTGATGATATAAGGCATTGTTTCAATTCCCAAACACTGGAGAAATAAGGAAGTTAATCCCTTGTCAACCCTTTTGAGCCTGGAAGTTGGAGTTTCTTTCTATACGAAAAAACCCGCAATCTTAACTTGGGGCAGGGTGGTTCTCAGTTAATTCGACCATGCATTCAAATAACAAGAGAATCATTCAAGACACATTTCAATAAAGGATACAACTACAAGATTTCCTTCGCACACATCAAAGAAGTGTCGTAGATGTATCTCAAATTAAAAGTCATATGATGGTTCCTAAAAATCATTAAACCAGACAGTCACTTTGTTTCAAAAAGAAAAATCAAATAAAAGCTCGCTAAGTCAAAATCTGTTAAGGAGACTTTGGAAAAATTGGGGGATCCCGCTGACGGTAATCTCAAATGAAATAGTTCAGGAAAAAGTTAGGGATGACAATAAAAATCAAGAGAAGTCATTAAGATAGAAATGATTTCCATCTCAAGAATGCCTTGGCTTATGAGCCATCATCATTATACCATAAATGTATTTCCAAAATCTCTTGGAACCTGAATGTATACGTTGACTTAATTGAACGTAGGTCTGAAGATCATCACGAAGAATGGGGTGAGTACAAATACACTTTGACCCTATATCTTTTGTTTCTGAAATCGTGAATCGGACCACATTACAACCCTCATAAGACCTAATTGAAGATAGGTTACTTTTGAAATCATAATACAACAAGGTTGTGTCAACAAACTCCCAAGTTTCCACTAATCTTTTTCTATTAGCATTATGCCATTTCTTTATCTTTTACTTTAAACCAATGTGCTTTAACCAGTGATCTCTTGGTTTATCTTTTACTTTAAATGTTTAAACCAATGTGTTTTGGCAAGTGAACTCTTTGCTCTTTCATCAATGATGTCGCTCCAATAGTGATTTTAATTAAAATTACCATTTTTTGAATGAACATGTTTATTTGCAAACATGTTTTCCTCATCAAGGAATTTTTAAACTATCAAGAAACTTGATCTATGTTTTAATCATGGGCAAGTATCTTCAAGGTCATGTTGGAGCTTATTCTAGGATTTGTTTATCAATGATTTTTTCTCTTACAAGTTTATTCGAATTTATTCTACAAGACTCAGGTTAGGGCAAGTGTGCTAGGTATATAACAATGACATGTCATTTGACACTAGTTAGTTGGGTTTGGAGACATCTTATTCAGTAATCCCTAAGAAGCTCTACAGTCCTTCATCCAAGGATATATTTGTTCATTACAATTCACATATATGATAGAAGGCTTGGCAATGTTCCCGGTGTTGAGGAATCAAAGTCAAATCTCGCCTCAAAAAAGAGTCTAATTCAGTTGTGTTAGCATCAACATTGCATAAAGCATTCATATAACATGCGTACTCATGTGAGTTTTCCTAGATCTTGTTGTTTTTAACATCTTACCTTGTGGTCAAAGTCTAACTTGATGGGTGCCTACCAAAGAAGATGTTTGTCCATCCGTCTCTTTTCCGTCCAACGCTAATTTTGGATGTGTTGTTTCTCTTTTTGTCCAATGCTAATCTTAGATATCCTTCTTCTAACTTTCAACCAATGCTAATATTGGATATCATGTTTCTCTCTACCAGCCAAAGTAAATATTGGATATTATGATCTTTTGTCGCCGTCCAAAGCCATTAATTGGATGTCTCGACCTTTTGTTAATCCAAAGCTAATCATTGGATGTCACATCTCTTTTGACCTTCATTCAAATTAAATTATTAGATGTTGCGGTCGTCTTTCATCCAAAGCCAATGATTGGATGTCATAAAACTTTTTCCCCTCATCTAAAGCCAATGATTAGATGTTGTGGTCTTTTTTTATCCAAAGTTAATCATTGGATGTCCCAAGCTTTTATTCCCTTCATTCAAAGCAAATAATTGGATGTCGTGGTTTCTTTCGTCCAAAGCCAATGATTGGATGTCGTATATATTTTTCCCTCCATCCAAAGCAAATCATTGGATGTTGTTGTTGTCTTTTACCCAAAGCCAATGATTAGATATCAGAAATATGTTTCCCCTTATCTAAAGCCAATGATTAGATGTTGTGGTATTCTTTTATCGAAAGCTAATCATTGGATGTCCTAAGCTTTTTCCCTTTATTCAAAGCAAATAATTGGATGTCGTAGTTTTCTTTCATCCAAAGCTAATCATTGGATGTCACCTCTCTTTCTCCCTTCATTCAAAGCAAATCATTGGATGTTGCGGTCGTCTTTCATCCAAAGCCAATGATTGGATGTCATAAAGATTTCTCCCCTCATCTAAAGCCAATGATTAGATGTTATGGTCTTCTTTTATCCAAAGTTAATCATTGGATGTCCCAAGCTTTTTTCCCTTCATTCAAAGCAAACAATTGGATGTTGTTGCTTTCTTTCGTCCAAAGCCAATGATTGGATGTCATAAATATTTTTCCCTCCATCCAAAGCAAATCATTGGATGTTGTAGTCATCTTTTATCCATATCCAGTGATTGGATATCAGAAATATTTTCTCCCCGTCTAAAGCCAATGATTAGATGTTATGGCCTTCTTTTATTCAAAACTAATCATTGGATATCCCAAGATTTTTCCCTTCATTCAAAGCAAATAATTGGATGTCGTGATTTTCTTTCATCCAAATCTAATCATTGGATGTCGCATCTCTTTTTCCTTTCATTCAAATCAAATCATTTGATATTGCGGTTGTCTTTCATCCAAAGATAATTATTTGATTCCATAAAGCTTTCTCCCCTCATCTAAAGCCAATGATTAGATGTTATGGTCTTTTTTTATCCAAAGTTAATAATTGGGTGTCCCAAGCTTTTTCCCTTTATTCAAAGAAAATAATTGGATGTCATGGTTTTATTTCGTCTAAAGTCAATAATTGGATATCATATTTCTTTTACCCTCCATCCAAAGCAAATCATTCTATGTTGCGGTTGTCTTTTATCCAAAGCCAATGATTGGATATCAGAAATATTTTTCCCCTCATATAAAGCCAATGATTAGATGTTGTGGTCTTCTTTTATCAAAAGCTAACCATTGGATGTCTCAAGCTTTCTTCCCTTCATTCAAAGCAAATATCGGATGTCATGGTTTTCTTTCGTCCAAAGCCAATGATTAGATGTCACATCTCTCTTTCCCTTCAATCAAAGCAAATCATTTGATGTTGCGGTCGTCTTTCATCTAAAGCCAATGATTGGATGTCATTAAGCTTTATCCCCTCATCTAAAGCCAGTGATTAGATGTTGTGGTCTTCTTTTATCCAAATCTAATCATTGGATGTATCAAGCTTTTTTCCTTTATTCAAAGCAAATAATTGGATGTCGTGGTTTTCTTTCGTCCAATGCCAATGACTGGATGTCATATATTTTTCCCTCCATCCAAAGCAAATCATTGGATGTTTCATTCGTCTTTTATCCAAAGCCAATGTTTGGATATCAAAAATATTTATCCCCTCATCTAAAGCCAATGATTAGATGTTGCGGTCTTCTTTTATCCAAAGTTAATTATTGGATGTCTCAAGTTTTTTTTCCTTCATTCAAAGCAAAAAATTGGATGTCGTGGTTTTCTTTCGTCCAAAGCCAATGATTAGATGTCATATATCTTTTTTCCTCCATCCAAAGCAAATTATTGGATATCGCGGTCGTCTTTTATCCAAAGCCAATGATTAGATATCAGAAATATTTTCCCCTTTATATAAAGCCAACGATTGGATGTTGTGGTCTTCTTTCATCTAAAGCCAATGATTAGATACTGTAGTGTTCTTTCATCTAAAGCTAATGATTAGATGTCGCGGTCTTCTTTCATCTAAAGCCAATGATTGGATGTCATAATTCTTTTTCGCGTCATTTAAATCCAACAATTGAAGGTCGTGGTCCTCTCTTATCCAAAGCCAATAATTAGATGTCATGGTCCTCTTTCATAGTTTTGTTGTCGTCCAAAGCCAATAATTGAATGTCTTATCCCCAGTATAATATTTTTCACCTCCTCCAATGCCAATATTGGATGTAGCCCTCCAATGCTAATCTTGGATGCAATAATATTTTATTGCTATCCAATGCCAATCTTAGGTGTAGCCATTATTCAATGCTATTCTTGGATGTCACTATTTGTCTTTTCAGGGTCTCGTCCTCCTTTTCCCAAGTATTGGCAGATACTTCTTGTTGCCTTGACAGATATCTAAAAATAGCTTATGTTTCCCATTGTGTCTTGCCATGTCATCCCTTTCAATCTACCATAACTGACTTATTTCAAGCCTTATTCTCATAGAGCTTGTCTCTCATGTCATATACTATAAAAAATGTGTGTAAAAAAAGTCCATTGCATTCATGTCTGTGATACGGTGGCAGAACTGACTGTTAATACTGGTTTGCATTTTGAATTTTTGTTCGCAAAATGTCGCGGTAAGCAAGAGTCGCCACCGACTTTTATTTCATCAAATCTTGGAAAAGGAAAAAGAACAGAAAAAACCTTTTTTCGAGATATTCTAAGTACGGGTAGATTATAGAAAGGGAAGGTGTTAGCACCCTTTCTATCCATGGTTTTCCATGGGCTCTTAGGTACTTTCTCATTTTTAAAATTGCTTGTGTGTGTGCTTTGCTTTGAAAAGTTTTACTTCGTGATAATCCTTGTATCAGTCCTCAAGGATGTGACGAAGTTGTTTTGGAAGGTGTTTGTGTGAAAAGTTTTTATTGAGCAAGTACTTAAGATTCTACCTACTCGAAAAAAGGATTGTTCGTTCTATTTCCTTTAGACAATGCTATCCTACTATTAAGGAGTAGGTAGCAGCGTCGTTGGAGTTGTAAGGGACATTCGAAAGGGACAAGTACAATCACTAAAGCAATAGTTAGAAAACTTTAGTAGTAACCCTAGAGTCTTAAGATCTTTCCGAGGCAACATTTCCGAGGCAACATTTCTGAGGCAACATCTCCGAGGCAACATTCGAATGGGACATTTTGATCTTTCAGACTGGAGGGCAACCACTAAAATCTCCTATGCTTAATGATTGTTTACCGAAGGCAACCGAAGTGAGGTAAACCCTAGGAGTGAAATATGTGCATATGATTTGTTTCAGTTATTTAGTCTTTGCACATTAGGTGATCTACCGTTTTAAATTTCAAGCATTCTTTCCATACAATCCTATTAGCCATGCATCTAGACAATTAAATATTATGGGAATTTAAAGTGCGAGAAAAATACATCTAGCTATTACAAGGCTTCGGGGAGGGGGATTAATTACATGACCAAAAATCGGGGATTTAAACAATAAATAAAAAAAACTAATTAATCTTTTACAAACCCTGAGCAGTTACAAAATAATGGACAAATAATTAACAAGCACGCGACAAATTAAATGCGAGGACGATTGAAATAACCTAAAACCCTAATTGAGAGAGAAAAGATTTTTTGTGGATTTTTATTGAAGAAAACAATTTAATTGCAAATTAATTAAACCTAATTTCTTATTGTTTTTTAATTATGAAGGAAATTAAATTATCCTATTTTTCTAATTAATTAATTAATTAAAGGAATACATATTTTATGAGAAAAATGATCTTGGTGTATTTTTGAAGAAAATTAATTAAGTTATGTACAATTAAAATCCTAAGTCTAATTATTTTTAATTATAAAAAAAAATTGAATTGCCCTAAGTTAACTTAAACTAACTAATTTAAAAAAAATAAAAACATTATTAAAAAAAGATTTTTGTGATTTGTGGTTTGTTGATTTAATAAAAAATAATTTTGTGTTAATTAAAAGAAAAAGAAAACAATTAAAGAAAATAGATAGAGAAATTAAAAAAAGTATAGACAAAAAAAATAACCAAATGGGCCTGTTGTCTTGCTGAAAGAGGGGGTGAGCATCTGAATTTTCTGGCCCAACAAGCTAAGCCCAGGTTAACCACGCTTGATCCCGTGCAGTATTGACCTGAGGTGCATCATGGTCCTTCATGCTGGAAGCGTCAGATCTGGGTAAGAGCGCATCAACCGGCTGGATGTTGAGGTTCTATGGAAGGCGCTTGAGATTGTGAGGCACTGGATCTACTGATAGAAAGGAAAATAAAGAAAGCGCTGGGACCTGGGATCGAACCCAGGTCCTCACGCTTAAATCCAATGCCACACTGCCAGCTGAGTTATGATTGTTAGTTGTTATTACAATAATAATAAAACATAATATATGAAAAACAAAAGAGTTGATTCCAAAGCGTGCGAGATTCAAACGGACGAATGGCTGGCTGACACGCACCTTCTTCTTCCTTGAACCGTCGTCTTAGGTTTATGAACTTTTACCTACAGACACAAGTCTGTAGCTACAACCCTGTGAAACTCAAAAATCTCATACGAGCATGATAAATTGATTGTGATGGTACCAATCAACTCGTCTTGGCCTCACGAGCATCATGGTACCTAATTCATGGTCTAATTTTTCATGTATCAAGAAATCCTAAAAAAACATGGAAACCCTAACAATGGCAGATGCGTGTAAAGGCTTCAAAAATGCAATTAAATTGTTCAATCAGCTTGCGAACATGATGACAAACACGAATATAACAATCAAAAGTGCTAATGATGCAAGAATTATGATAATCGAATTGGAAAATTATGTCAAACCATATGAGGTGTAGCACGCGTTTTTGGGTGTTTCAGGCTTTGCAAACGATTGGGACAACTTCCTGGGACGTCCAACAATGGATTGGGATAGCTAGGATGGCTTGAGATGGCATGTGGAGTGAAAACCAATTCACACTTTTCTTTGAATTTTGTGACTTTGCTCTGCCTTTTTTCACGACTCTCCCCCTTGTCTTATGCCTTGGAATTGTTCAATACATATAAGAGAACGAATTAGGTCAGTAAAATTGCATCCTATCTTGAGAAATAATGAAAATATGATTTGATTTGATTCATGTATGATATCTTTCCAAAACAAGCTTCAATCCAATCTTTTCCAATCCTCATGAGTCTTGCACGAATTGATCATCATGCTAGTTGTACATAGACTCCAAATGTGCACAAAAATCCCAAGATTTGATTTGCTTTTATTATTTTACCATTTAATTTAATTTATTTTGATTTAAATGAATAAAAAATAAAAATAAATGATAAAAATAATAAAATAATATCTGGAAAAGCTCATGGGTCGTGGGTCCTAATAGAAACATGTTTCAAACAAGAAAACACGGGCCCCTTTGGGAAAAATGCAAATTTGATCAATGTTGACTTTTGACAATTTTCCAAAAATTGCCAACTTTGACAATGCACAACTCTCTCAATTTTGACCCTAGGAGGGTGTTCTTGGACTTTTTAGAAATCTTATGATGTACCCTAAACAACCCTTTTAGTTTCATCTCAATTGCATCTTCCATGCTCATGTATGAAGCTTTGACCCAAAAGGTGTTTTTGTTGACTTTTCAAAAGGACCTATAATGTAAAAATTCATATCTTTTGATGAGTGCATATTTTGAACTTGTGGGATGAAGATGAATTATAGGGAATTGAGTGATATTAAAAATGAGCCTTGGATGGAAATTGTTTGATAAAGTATGAAGAAGTTATGCTTGGTCAAAGTTGGGTTGACTTTTACTAAGAAACCTTAATTTAGCAACTTTTGGGTTTTGATGAATTTGGAGCATTCCTTGAGGAATCATGATCAAACCTTGATCAAATTATGGAAGTCACTTCAAAATGTTGATGTTGACCAAAAATCTTGAGGTTTGACTGTATGTGGGCCACAATTGACTTTTGACCTAATACAGTCGATTCTCAAGCATTTGAGCAGTTGACTGAGCAAACTTCTTTGTGCAAGGCATGAAACTTGAAATGGATGATATTAGGAACATATTAGGACCTTGGGAAGCATTTGAGTCCTTTGTGGTTCACATATCTTGATGAAAAGGGAAACCCTAATTTGAGGTATACTACCTTAGGAGAGAGTTTGTCTGGTCAACTCTTGGACTTCCTTGAGCAACTTGGGGACCTCAATTGACATTTGTTGAGTAAAATGGGAGGGCAAATTTTGGGGTACAACAACTTCCCCTGTTCAATCCTCTTAAACCTGAGGATGTAGATTGGCTAGTCTGCCTTTCGTGATCTGAAGGTGGAAGATGATTGAACACTAGAGTGCCCAGAAATTTGCACTCGCATGAAGTGGCTCTTGATTTGTGATATCGGGAATGGGCTTACAGATGCCATTTGGAGGTCGATAATGGAAGATTTCCGGAGATGGGATTAAAGATTCCATCCTGGATGCGACGGAGAATTGTCGGAGATGGGCTTAAAGATGCCATATAGAGAATGTGGATTTCCTGAGATATTCCTTTGACGAGAGTCCCTGTTGTTGAGGAGGAATCTACTGAGGAATGTTGGTATCTATCTTGGGAGATATAGAATTTTAGGAGCTTCAGTTGTCCGTTACTCTACTGGGGAATTAACTCTGGAGGTGAACTACATATTTGGTCAGTGTACAGGCTGCACCGCGACTTACTGGGGAAATGCCAAACTAATCGGGTTTGATCAGGTCCAGGTCTTACAGTGTTGTGGACTGCTATCTAGAGATAAGAGAAAAGAAACCTGGGTGATAAGGTTATGAGAAGGAACCTGGATAGTAGGGTTACTTCGATATGAAAAGCCTGGATAGTAGGGCTGTGAGAAGGAACCTGGATAGTAGGGTTACTTCGATATGAAAAGCCTGGATAGTAGGGCTGTGAGAAGGAACCTGGATAGTAGGGTTACTTTGATATGAAAGCTTGGATAGTAGGGTTGTAAGAAGGAACCTGGATAGTAGGGTTACTTCGATATGAAAGCCTAGATAGTAGGGCTGTGAGAAGGAACCTGGATAGTAGGGTTACTTCGATATGAAAAGCATGGATAGTAGGGCTATGAGAAGGAACCTGGATAGTAGGGTTACTTCGATATGAAAGCCTGGATAGTAGGGCTGTGAGAAGGAACCTGGGTAGTAGGGTTACTTCGATATGAAAGTCTGGATAGTAGGGTTGTGAGAAGGAACCTGGATAGTAGGGTTGCTTCGATATGAAAAGCCTGGATAGTATGGCTGTGAGGAGGAACCTGGATAGTAGGGTTACTTCGATATGAAAGCCTAGATAGTAGGGTTGTGAGAAGGAACCTGGATAGTAGAGTTGCTTCGATATGAAAAGCCTGGATAAAAGGGCTGTGAGAAGGAACCTGGATAGTAGGGTTACTTTGATATGAAAAGCATGGATAGTAGGGTTGTAAGAAGGAACCTGGTTAGTAGGGTTACTTCGATATGAAATCCTGGATAGTAGGGATGTGAGAAGGAACCTAGATATTAGGGTTACTTCGATATAAAAAGCCTGGATAGTAGGGCTGTAAGAAGGAACCTGGATAGTAGGGTTACTTCGATATGAAATCCTGGATAGTAGGGATGTGAGAAGGAACCTGGATAGTAGGGTTACTTTGATATGAAAAGCCTGGATAGTAGGGCTGTGAGAAGGAACCTGGATAGTAGAGTTGCTTCGATATGAAAAGCCTGGATAGTAGGGCTGTGAGAAGGAACCTGGATAGTAGGGTTACTTTGATATGAAAAGCCTGGATAGTAGGGCTGTGAGAAGGAACCTGGATAGTAGGTGTGATACGGTGGCAGAACTGACTGTTTTGAAAAAATGCTGGTTTGCGTTTGTGTTTGCAAAATTTCGCGATAAGCAAGAGTCACCACTGACTTTTATTTCATCCAATCGGAAAGGAAAAAAGTACAGAAAAAACCCTTTTCGAGATGTTTCTGAGTACGGGGGGTAGATTATAAAAAGGGAAGGTATTAACACCCTTTCTATCCATGGTTTTCCATGGGCTCTTAGGTACTTGCTCATCATTTTAAAAAAAATTTCTTCCGTGTTTGTGTGTTTTGAAAAGTTTTGGTTTTACTTCGTTCTAACCTTATATCAGTCCTCAAGAGTGTTACGAAGTGTTTTTGAAAACTTTGTTTGAAAAAAGTGTAAGTGTGAAAAGTTTGATTTTGAGCAAGTACTTAACAGTATCTACCTACTCGAAAAAAGATTATTTATGTTCTTGTTTCCTTTAGACAATGCTATCCTACTATTGAGAAATAGGAAGCACCGTCGTTGGAGTTGTAAGGGTCAATTCGTAAAGGACGTACGATCACTAAAGCATTGTTAGGACGTCTTAGTAATAACCCTAATGTCTTAAGATCATATTCGAGGCAACATTTCCGAGGCAACCTTTCCGAGGTAACATTTCCGAACGGGACATTTGATCTTTGTTTAGATAGAAGGGCGACCAATAAAATACTCTATACCTAATGATCGTTTACCGAAGGCAACCAAAGTGAGAGTATACCCTAAGAGTGCGCATGTGTGAGTGATTTGATTTCAGTTATTATCTTTTCACATTAGGGTTTGCTAGCCATTTTAAATTAACATACAATCTTGTCATACAACCCTATTAGCATACATCTAACAGTCAATATTTGCAAGAATTAAAATGCGAGAAAATGATACCTACGCTATTACAAGGCTTCGGGGTAGGGGATTAATTACATAGCCAAAAACCCGTAAACGATAAATAAAAGAAAACCCTAATTAAACTATTACATATCGTAAGCAGTTACGTTAATATCGTAAAAATAAATAAGCGCGCGCGATGAATCGAAACGAGAGAATTAGGGTTTTGACCCCACTAAACCTAATTAAAAGAAAAATCAATTTTTGTGGTTTTTGTGTTATTTTGAGAAAAATAGAATTTAATTGAATAAATAAAGAAACCTAATTACTAATTAATTTAAATTAAGAAAAATAATTAAATCGACCTATTTTTGTATTTTGTTTATTGAAAAAAAAATTAAATCAAAGGCAACCCTAATTTTCTAACTTGATTTTAATTATTTACAAAAGTTAGAATTACCCTAAAATTAAATTTAACTAATATAAAATTAAATTTTGTAAAATAAAATAAAACCTAAATTCTAAATTGGTGAAATTGATTTTATGATTTTTTTTTGTGAAAAAAAGAAATTATTTTGTGGTTAGAAAATAATTAAACAAAATAAATTAAATAAAAGAAACAAAAAAAGAAATAGAAATGGGCCTGGTTGTTGCTAGCAAAAAGGGGGAGTTGATTGCAAATATCAAGCCCAATAACACTTGGCCTGCTTTGACTTTCCAGATCTTGTGCATGCGCTTGACTCATGCCTATAGTGGTCCCTCAAGGACAGGCCTTTGATCTGGAATGTGGATGATTTGGATGAATGGATGCTGAGGATGCATGGTAGACTTGTTGGACGTATGGGCACCCGATCATGTAAAAGAAAATAATATTGAACAAATATGGGGACCTGGGGATCGAACCCAGGTCCTTTGGCATAATTATACTGTGCGCTGACCAGCTGGGCTGGCTTGGTTAGTTGTACAAAGAATGCCAAATAATCATTATATGGAAAAAGAAAAATAATAATCATCAAAATGCATGCAGATTTGAATGGGCCATTCGTGGGGCGCCACGTTATCATCTCCTTCCTCCCACCGTTGCTAAAAGTTCTCTGACCTTTACCTACAGTCATCTGGGCGTAGGTATAAGCCTGTGTTTCTTCAAAATCTTATGCAAGCATCATAAACCACAACCAATGGTGCCATCTTGCTCGTTGCAACCTCACGAGCATTATGGTACCATTATTAACGACAAGTTGTTCCTGTATTAAGAATCCCTAAAAACAAAGCTCGAATCCTAATCATGGCATCTTGGTATGCAGTCAATAAAATGCAATTAAATACAACCATTAGCTTGCAAATGATTCAAGGATTAAGAATATGCAAATAAATCATGCTAAAAGTGCCAAAATTGTGATATTCGATTTCAAGAAAGTATGTATATCGTGAGATACTTACAGCGTGTTTCTGGGCTCGAGGGAGCTTGCTAAGGGTTGAAACACGTTCCTGGAATGTCCAGCAAAGGTTTGGGATGCTTAGGATGCTTTGAATTGGTCTGCAACTTAGAAATCAGTGTGCCACTTTTTTCCAATTTTTTGAAACTTGCTTTCTTGTTTTCACGCCTCCAATCTCCTTGTTTTTGATCTGAACATCTTCCTTATGTACCCAAGAATGAATTAGGGTTGCAATTTGGTTTCAAATCTTCTCCAATAATGATCATTGATTCATGATTTGATTCTTAGTGCAAATCTTTCTAAATTGAGAAAATCCAATCTTTTGTGTCCAAATGAAGCTTGCAAGATTTGATTCCATCTCCAGCTGTATAATAGACCTAAACATGCACAAAATCTCAAGTTTTGATTAGTTTTTGATATTTTCATGATTTTATTTTGATTTTATTTGATTTAATTGAAATAAAATCCAAATAAATGACAAAATTAAAAGAATGACAAATGGGAAGGATCATGGGTCGTGGGTCACGTTACAAACTCAACGCAAGCATAAAAAGTTGGGCCCATTTGACAAAATTTGCAATTTTGGCCACATTTGACTTTTGGCAATTTTGCAAAAAGCGTCAACTTTACCAATGCATAACTCCATCAATTTTGACCTTAGAGAGGTGTTCTTGGACTTTTTAGAAAGCTTAAGATGTCCTCTAAGCAACCCGTTTTGTATCATCTCAATTTAGTCTTCCCTGTTCATGTATGAAGCTTTGACAAAAAATGTGTTTTTGTTAACTTTCCAAAATGACCTATAATGTCCAAATTTATATCTTCTTGTGAGTGCATATTTTGAACTTGGGAGATGAATATAGATTGTAGGGAATTACATCCTCTTCAAAATGAGCTTTGGATGGGTCATTTTTGATAAAGTATGAGAAAGTTATGCTTGGTCAAAGTTGAGTTGACTTTTCCTACAAAACCCTAATTTAGCAACTTTTGGGTTTTGATGAATTGTGAGCAATCCTTGAGGAATCATGATAAGCCCTTGATCAAATGATGAATAATACTTCAAAATGAGAATGTTGACCAAAAATCTTGAAGTCTGACTGTATGTAGGACACAATTGAGTTTTGCCCTAGCATAGTCGATTTTCAAGCCTTTGAGCAATTGACTGAGCAAACTTCCTTTGCAAGGCTTGAAACTTGACATGGATGATCTTGAGAACATATTAGGACAATGGTGAGCATTTGGGATCCTTTGGACTCAAACATCTTGATGCAAACTGAAACCCTAATTTGAGGTAGACTGCCTTAGGAGAGAGTTTGTCTGGTCAACCCTTGGACTTCCTTGAGCAATTTGAGGACCTCACTTGAAATGTATTGAGACATATGGGAGGGAAAATTTTGGGGTACAACAGCTGCCCCTGTTTAATCTTCTTAAACCCGAGGATGTAGATTGGCTTGTCTGTCGTTCGTGATCCGAAGGTGGAAGATGATTGAACACTAGAGTCCCCAGAAATTTGCACTCACATAAAGTGGTACTCGTCTTGCGATGTCAGGAATGGGCTTATAGATGCCATTTGGAGGTTGATGTCAGAATATGGGCTTAAAGATGCCATCAGAGGAGGCGTCGATCCATAAGAGATTCCTTTGCAAGAGCCCGTATACCTGTTGTTGAGGAGGACTACGCTGGGAAATGTTGGTCTCTGTCTTGAGAGAAATAGAGCTTTAGGAACTACAATTGTCTGTTACTCTACTGGGGAATCATCTCTTAGTCGAAGAGGTGAAAATGAACTGCTATCTAGTCGTGCTCCAGGCTTCACAGTGATTTGCTGAGAAAAATAAGATCGACTGTTATCTGTTCGTGCTCCAGGCTTTACAACGACTTACTGGGGGGATGAGATTAAACTTGCTATCTAGTCGTTATCCAGGCTTTGCAATTTCTTACTTCTTATCTGGTCGTGCTCCTGGCTTCAGAAGGAATCAAGTGGTTATCCGGTCGCATCCGAGCTTCCATTTGATTTTAATGCATACTAATATCCGGTCGATTCCGAGCTTCTTAGTAATTTACCGGGTAAACTGCTATTCGGTCAAATTCCGAGCTTTGCAGTACCTTATATTATTATCTGGTCATGATCCAAGCTTCAGTATCCTTTGCCGCTATCTGGTCGTGATCCAGGCTTCACGGTGTCTTATACCATTATCTGGCCGAGTCCATGCTTCATGGTATTTTGTATTGCTATCTGGTCGATTTCCAGGCTTCACAATAACTTGTTGAGGGGTTAAGCTGTTTTCTGGACGATCTCCAGGCTTCACAGCTTGTGTTTATGATATACCACTATCTGGTCGATTCCAGGCTTCATGGTGTCTTGTACTGCTATCTGGTCGATTTCCAGGCTTCACAGTAACTTATTGGGGATTCAACTATTTTCCGGTCGATTTTCGGGCTTCATAGCTTTAAATTTGGGATATACAACTATCTGGTCGATTCCAGGCTTCGTAGTATTTTGGAGAAATCAAGATATTATCCAGTCGTATCCGGGCTTCATAACTTGGACTGGAACATAAATCTTGGCATTAATTTGACTGAACCAGAGAAAACTTGTGAAAATTTGATCGCATCTTTCCCTGAAAGCTAAAGAGTTAGTCGTATGTAATGTCATGATGTATGAAGTGTGTTGAGTAAGGATGTTCTTAAAATAAATGAGATTGTGCTGTATGAAGCATATACGCATGCTATAATGTATGGACATGAAATGCTCTTATGATACTCTCTAGCTGGGGAGAATAAATCATGGACTGTTGTTGAAGAGTTCAAGGAGTTGAGTTCTTCACGCTCACTGGGGATAACGACCAAAGATGATTAGCCGGAAACCTGCGTCCGTTCTGTTTGAGAATATTCCGCCGGGAGAGACTCTGCTGGAGAATAAATTGGTGAGAGAATGACTCTGTGGGGAAGAGAGGTACTCTGCTAGAAGATCTGTTGATTTGGAGAAATAATCTCAACTGGGGATGAATTACCGTTGCTGGTGATGATGAACCCTGCCGGGGATTGAGTTTCTGCTTGTGGAAGAACTAAACTCCACTGATGGTGAACTTCTATTGTTGGTGACAGATAAACTCTGCTTGAGGAGAATTAATACCACTGTCTTCGGATACTTCCTACTCTGCGGGGAATGTATGTACCTTCAGTTATATTTTTAAGCTGGCTTTATCCCTGTACCTGGTGGGTAGAGCAACTATAAGGTTCAGACGCTTCTTGTTTGCCCCTGTTCCTGAAATTACGAGCAATTGTCTTTTGTTTCGTATGTAAACATTTATGAGCAACAATTATTCTCAAATGCATATATAAAAAATGAATCATTGGACGTTCTTGCAAAATAAAGCAGAAAAAAGGAAAAGAAACAAGTTGAAATTTCTTGTGAAAATGAATTGTATTAATTTTGAGGTTGGCCTGTAATAGGCGTTTTGTACAAAGAGGTTGACGTCCTAGTAAGAGAATGCCGCCGAAAGAACAGAATTTATACAATTTGTGTAAAATAAAGAAAAACAGCTATGTGAACAATCCCATTGGGTTCCAACTCAGCTATTGCCTTTATATCTTTGAGCGTCTCATCACTTTGCTACTTGGTGGAAGATAGATCAGATTGATTAGCGTCGTCCGAGCTTGATAGTCGATACCGAAGTCTAGTTGCAAGATGATCCAATGAGACATAGTGTTACGCTTTGATCCCTAATTTTTGCCTGGACCGCCCTTTCGGGTTTTCAGTCCACCGGGATACCCTGTTTTTGCCCAAGCCGCCTTTTTAGGTTTTCGTCTTGCCGGGTGTACAAATTTTCTTTATTTGCATCCCTTACTTTTGCCTGAACCCTTTTGGTTCGCCGGGAAGCCCTTATTGTTGCCTAGGCCAGTTGACCTAGCGGGTCTTTGATTATGCGTAGTATCTTTTCACCATGTCTGCATTGACAGGGTGAGGAAGGTCGTCACCATCCATGGTGGTTAGAATCATAGCTCCTCCCGAGAAAATATT
Source organism: Vicia faba (assembly GCA_948472305.1). NCBI lineage: Eukaryota > Viridiplantae > Streptophyta > Magnoliopsida > Fabales > Fabaceae > Vicia > Vicia faba. The sequence goes on from OX451736.1 coordinate 937,555,610, forward strand.
CTTAACCACAAATGGCCCTTCGTACGTGGGGGTCCATTTTCCCCTGGGATCACCTTGCGGCAGTATGATGCGTTTGATCACTAGATCCCCGATCTGATATTCTTGTCGTCTGACTTTCTTGTTAAAAGCCTTGATCATTTGCTTTTGATACGTCTGACCATGACAAATAGCAGTAAGTCTCTTCTCGTCGATTAAGTTCAGCTGATCAAGTCGGGTCTGGATCCAATGGTCTTTGCTCAAACCTGCATCCTTCATGATCCGGAGAGAAGGTATCTGGACCTCAATGGGTAATACTGCCTCCATGCCGTACACCAGAGAGTAGGGTGTTGCCCCTGTCGATGTCCGTGCTGAAGTACGATACCCATGAAGAGCGAATGGTAACATCTCGTGTCAGTCTTTGTATGTCATTGTCATCTTCTGCACAATCTTCTTGATGTTCTTATTAGCTGCTTCAACAGGCCCATTCATCTTCGGCCGGTAGGGAGAAGAGTTGTGATGCTGTATCTTGAACTGTTTGCAGAGCTCAGTGATCATCGTATTGTTAAGATTTGTACCATTATCCGTAATGATCCTCTCTGGTACACCGTATCGACAGATCAGATTGTGTCGGATAGACAACGCCACAATGTTCTTGGTTATTGTAGCAAAGGAAGTCGCCTCAACCCACTTCGTAAAGTAATCAATAGCTACCAGAATGAAACAATGTCCATTAGACGCAGTAGGTCTGATCTCGCTGATCATGTCGATGCCCCACATTGCAAAAGGCCAAGGAGCTATCAAAACATTCAAAGGAACCGGAGGTACATGCACCTTATCAGCATAGACTTGGCACTTATGATAGGTCTGAGAATGCTGATAACAGCCGGCTTCCATAGTGGACCAGTAATATCCTGCCCGTAGGATTTTCTTTGCCATGGTATGTCCACTGGAATGAGTTCCGAAGGTACCTTCATGTAACTTTGCCATGATCCTTTCTGCCTCGCTTTTGTCCACACACCGCAGTAAGGTTGAATCATGGTTTCGCTTGTAAAGGACCCCATTACTGATGAAGAACTTCATAGCGAACCTTCTCATAAACTTCTTATCATTAACAGATGCACCCTCGGGGTACTCTTGAGCCTCAAGATACCTCTTTACCTCGTGGAACCAGGGTTTATCTACTACCTCTTCAGCCTCAATGTCACAGTAATGTGCGGGTTCATCCAACCTCTCGATAGTAATCTGGGGAGCTTCATTGTCCCAGTTGACTTTGAACATAGAAGACATGGTAGCTAGCGCGTCTGCTAACTGGTTCTCTTCTATAGGGAAGTGTTCAAAGGTTACCTCCTCAAAGTGTGGGAGCAATCTCAGCATATACTCTTTGTAAGGAATAATATTTGGGTGATTTGTATCCCACTCACCTTTGATCTGACTGATCACTAGAGCAGAATCTCCGAATACACTCAAGAACTTAATCCTTAGGTTAATAGCAGCTCGAAGACCCAGGATACACGCTTCATACTCCGCCATATTGTTGGTGTAGTTGAAACATAATCGGGCGGTGAATGGAGTATGACAACCTTCAGGAGATATAATTACAGTGCCAATTCCATTACCCAATGCGTTTGAGGCTCCGTCAAAATACATAGACCATCGAGATCCTTCCTCAGGTCCTTCATCCGGTCCAGGTTCTTCACGGTCGGTCACCAACATGATGTTCTCATCCGGGAACTCAAAATTCATGGATTGGTAGTCATCCACGGCCTGATGCGCCAAATGATCCGCCAATACACTCCCCTTGATTGCTTTTTGGGTTATGTATTGGATGTCATACTCGATTAAGATCATCTTCTATCTTGCTATTCTTCCAGATAGAGCGGGCTTCTCGAAGATATACTTGATTGGGTCCATCTTTGATATCAACAAGGTGGTGTGAGTCAGCATATACTGTCTCAGCCGGCGAGTAACCCATGCCAAAGCGCATCAAGTTTTCTCGAGCAGTGAGTATCGGGTCTCGCAGTCGGTAAACTTTTTGCTAAGGTAGTAAATAGCGTGCTCTTTTCGGCCAGACTCGTCATGCGGCCCCAGCACGCACCCCATTGAATTATCCAGCACCGTAAAGTATAAGATCAAAGGTCTTCCTTCAACTGGAGGCATTAGAATTGGTGGCTCTTGGAGGTATTCCTTGATCCTTTCGAAAGCGGTCTGACATTCATCATTCCATTTTACCACTTGATCTTTCTTCAGCAGCTTGAAGATTGGCTCACAAGTAGCAGTCAGGTGTGAAATGAACCGGGAAATGTAGTTCAGACGTCCCAAAAAGCCTCTAACTTCCTTTTCTTTGCGGGGAGTCGGCATCTCCTGTATAGCTTTCACCTTGGCAGGATCCACCTGAATACCCTTATCACTGACGACGAAACCCAACAGCTTACCAGACCTTACCCCGAAGGTGCATTTGTTCGGGTTCAACCTTAGCTTGTACGTCTTCAACCTGTCGAACAATTTCTGGAGATGGTCAAGGTGTTCTTCCTCAGTCTGGGACCTTGCAATCATGTCATCAACATAAACCTCAATCTCATGGTGAATCATGTCATGGAACAAAGCGACCATGGCACGCTGATAAGTTGCCCCATCATTCTTCAACCCGAAAGGCATTACCTTGTAACAGAAGGCGCCCCACTGTGTAAAGAAGGTTGTCTTCTCCATGTCTTCAGGAGCCATTTTGATCTTATTGTAACCAGAAAAACCATCCATGAAAGAGAAGATCTTATGTTGAGCGGTGTTGTCTACCAGAACATCGATACGAGGAAGTGGGAAATCATCCTTGGGGCTTGCCCTATTCAGATCTCTATAGTCCACACACATCCGCACCTTACCATCCTTCTAGGGCACCAGAACAACGTTGGCAACCCACTGCGGATAAGAAGTGACAGCTAGAAATCCGGTGTCAAACTGTTTCATGACCTCAACTTTAATTTTCTCGGACATCTCAGGGTGCATACGACAAACCTTATGCTTTACTGGAGGGCAGTCTTCTTTGGTTGGTAGGCGGTGTAGCACAATATCAGTGTCCAAACCAGGCATATCTTAATAAGACCAAGCGAAGATCTCAACATAGTCGCGTAGCATCTGTATCAACCGTTGCTTGACACTAAGCTCCAGATTCGCACCTATCTTGACCTCTTTCCTATCTTCCTCTGTACCCAAATTCACTGATTCAATTGGATCTTGATGAGGCTGTATGGCCCTTTCTTCCTACAGTAATAGTCTAGCAAGTTCCCCAGGCACCTCACAATCATCCTCACCTTCTTCCTTGGCTTGGTTGATCGGATTTTCGAAGTCATAACTGGCAGTAGCAGAGTTGTTATCAATGGGATCCAGAGTGGATATGGATCTGCATTATGATACGTGAGTGTGTGTAAGACAAAAGCTGTTTTGTTAAAGTGCGAGATAGAAAAGAAAAATAAAGAGCGCAAAATTTGTAATGCAAGAAACGTCCAATGTTTTATTGATGATATATGAAAATGACAAACAATAAACCCTCACAAACAAAGCCAAGGTGCCCTGGGCAAGGCACCAGGCCATAAAGTTTCAAACTGTTTATTACAAATCTCAAAACAAAAGTCAATTACTGTGTAATAAAAGAAACGTGCATGAAGTCTTTCACCGTCCAGTTTCTTAATCCTCCATTGGTTGTAGGGTAGATCCAGCTGTCAATGTCTGAATCTTCTTCACCATCTTCAATCGCATTAACTCCCGGATTACTGATATGCAGAGGAGGTCTTCCAATCCGCGCGCGCCTAACAGCCCTTTGAGCCCCTGTAGTGAAGCCCAAACCAAATTTGTCAGTTTTATGCGTGAAATCAGGGAGCTGATCTCAATTTGCACACCCACCTTCTTCAATTACAGCCCTAGCATCCTTTAGGGAAGCCATCTTCATCGGAGGTTTGTCAGTAGCAACTTCAGTTGACGCCAAAGTCTGGGGGACCTCTTCAAAGTTCTGACAAGGGGTTTCGATGAATTCCCCATCCATCTCCACATAGAGGAATGAATTGAGATGACTCACCATGTACTCCTCTTCGCCTCGCACCGTAACAATCTTCCCCTTTACCGGATATTTCAACATTTGATGGAGCGTGGAAGTCACTGCCCCAACCTTATGAATCCAAGGGCGACCCAGCAAGCAAGAATATGATGGTCGGATATCCATCACATAAAAGGTAGATGCAAAAGTCTGAGAGCCAACTTTAACAGGGACGTCCACCTCCCCGTGCACCGTCCTTTTTGACCCGTCGAAAGCCCTGACCACAATATTGCTCGGCTTCAAAATCAAACCTTCACAGTCTAGACGGTCTAATGCTTTCTTTGGCAAAACATTCAATGAGGACCCGGTATCCACCAGTACATGGGCCATAGTAGTGCCCATGCACTCAATCGAGATGTGCAGAGCATTATTGTGATTTCTTCCTTTAGTAGTCAGATCTACGCCTGAGAAACCTAGCCCATTATCGACAGTCAAACTAGCTACACAGTCCTTGAATTGATCGGCCGAAGTTTCCTATGGCACATGCACAATTTTTAGGAAAGCAATTAGAGCCTTTGCATGGGCTTCTGAACACAATAACAAGGACAACATGGATATTTTCGACGGGGTCTGCCCCAGCTGCTCGACTACGTTGTAGTCGCTCTTCTTGATAATATTCATAATTTCCTCTATCTCCTGCTTAGAGGTTTCTACAATGATCTTCTTAGGTGCCTCCGTCCGGGCAGGCTCACCTGTGATTTCTTTGCCCCGAGTCCTAGATGGCTCGGCGACAGGGGTGATAACTGGAATAGGAACTGAGATGGTAGCTGATGTACCAGCAGATGGAATGACAACAGGTTTATGGACAGTCGGAGGGGAAATCTCGGGAGAAAAGAGTCTTCCACTTCTGGTGACCTTGCTAGCTCCGACAATATTGCTGATATCAGCTTCCTCACTCTTTAAGTCTTGCTTAACTCCATGGTAATACACATCGGCCCCATAGTGCCAAGGGACAGCCTTATCCGAAGTGTATGGGATAGGACCAGGGACAGTAATTATTGACGGAGCAATTCTTGGAACGGATGTAATCCTAACAGGTTTTCTCGAGGAAACCTTGGAAGGATTGGCAGAAATGGTTATAATGGAAACATCTTGGATTAGAACCAACAGAATCATAGTCTTTTCGAATAGGATCTCTTTGTCATCCATCAGGCGCTGAACACCTGATTTCAATAAGTGGCAACCAGCAGGCAGAATTAAACACAAGTGGCAACCTTCGCCACAGCCCGAAAATAAACCAGCCAACAATAGATTCTTCTTAACAGTCATCAAAGGAGTAGAAATGTCTTCCACATAGGTCACAAATAAATCATCGTCCACAACATTCACTCCATGACCATGTTTGGGCATAGGAGCAGTTATGACGTTAGGCTTCTCCAGAGCGTCAAACTCAATCTCTTTGGCTTCGATCAAGTCTTGCACCTTGTTTTTCAAGGCCCAACAGGTGTTGTATCATGACCTGGACCTTCGGAATGATAGGCGCATCGGGCATTCGGGTTATATAGCGGAGATGTGGTGTTGGGATTCTTCGGGGCTTCCCTCAGAGTTACCAGGTTGGTCTTTAATAACTGTGGTAAAATTTGAGACAAGGTCATATTGAGCCGAGTGTACTGCCTCTGTGGTCTTTCCACCCTCTGTTGATTGTGGTATTGTGGAGCAACTGTGGGTTTTGATATCACTATCGCATTTACCGCTTGACGGTGTTCAGGTCTGCTTTGGCTCCTCGAGCCGTAGACTGCACTAGCTTCTTTCTTACTGGTGAAAGGCTTCTTTACTGCACTTGATGAAGTATCTTTCTGTATCTTACCACTTCGGATACCAGCTTCTACTCTCTCCCCAATCAAAATTAACTCAGTAAACCCAGATGATGAACTGCCGATCAGATAATTGAAAAACGGACCCAATAGCGTCCCCAGAAACATGTCAACCAACTCCCTATCAGACAAAGGGGGTTGGACTCTTCCAGCCAAATATCTCCACTTTTTAGCATAGTCCTTAAAACCTTCGCTTGCACCCATAGACATACCCTGAAGCTGAGTATGAGTGGGAGCAAGGTTCGCGTTATACTGATACTGCTTGTAAAAAGCAGCAACAAGGTCTTCCCAGTTTCGGACGTTAGCTCCTTCAAACTGATAAAACCATTCAAGTTGAGTCCCTGACAGACTATCTTGAAAGAAATGTACCCACAAATTTCTATCAGCAATGTGGGGTTGGATTTTTCTGACGTACGAGCGGAGATGGAGTTTTGGACAGGATACTCCATCGTACTTGGAAAAAATCGGAGCTTTAAACTTATGAGGGATCACCACTCCAGATACCAGTCCCAGTTCTCCGAAATCCAAACCAGGGATCTTCTGAATCTCCATAGCACTCAGACGGTCTTCTAATTGCTTGTACATATCCTCGGCAGGAGGATATTGCTCCTCATCATAGTCCGTATCATTATCAGAAACTGCAGGACTGGGGCCCTTTTCTTATTCTTGGTTCTCCCCTTCCTTGGATGAAAAGGACAGATCAGCTTGTTGTTTCAACCTATCCCCAAACCTTTTGTCCATACTCAGAAGAACGACCTTCTTCTTCTTCTTCTTCTTCTTTTTCTCTTTCTCTTTCAGAATGAGAGCTTTCAAATCCTCTTGCCCTTTAGCCAAGCTCAAGAACATCTCTTGGAACTGGGCATTTTGTGCCTAAAGATCTTTGATAGCTTGATCAGAACACATAACTGCTGAAATAAACAGCGAAGAAGATGAGAAACCTGTGATGGTACCTGTAATGGCGTGCATGATAATGGGATGCATATGTAATGATTTCAAAGACTTTGGGAGATTTAAATTTGCAAACCAAAAATAAACAAACTTTATTAGATTTAACTTGTAAAAAGGTTCAACAATGCCTTTAAGGCGTTACAAAGAAATAAATGAAAAACAAATCTAAAACTAGAAAAGCAAAATCAAAAATCCCATGGACGCTTCCCCTTGGTGCTGACGTAGTCATTGATCGTTCTTTCATTCTCGAGTTGCCTGGTGAGCTTCAATATCTTCCTTTCTTGCTCATGGTACTTTTCCCGGTAGGTATCCCTCTCCTCTTTCAGCTGAATCCAAGACCTCTTCAATGCCCCAAGATCAGTGGGCATGTAGGGATAAAGGACTGTGTAAGGAACTTCCTCTTTGTTGGTGGGCTCCACAATCACTGGCAACACAGCTTCATAAGGCATCCCGAGCTTCTGGTCTCGAGCTCGGACCCACTGGAGATAAGGCTGCATAAGGAGAGAAGTCCTTGGTCCTAGCTCTTGAGGGTAAGATCTATTCACATGCCCCAAGCTCGTATGAACCTCCAGTGGTGCTCGTCGATGTCTTCCTTGTAGTCAAATGCAATATATGTAAGAAGTAACTCATGAGGACCGTCTCTCCGAGCATGACCAAACTGTCGTAGAGATAGACAAGGACTGTAGGTTATACCCCCTCTGATTCCAAGCAACGGGACATTAGGGTATCCCCCACAACGATCAATGACAGTAGTGCTTTCCATAGCCTTGGAACTCCAAAGAATGTCTGTATGGGCAAGGGACATTATCCTGTAAGACCATCCTAAACCTTCTTCATTCTTCAACACAGACTTGGGGAGGTGCGAAATAAACCACCTCAACAACAGCGGCATGCAACACATGAGGGTCCCTCTTCTTCGCACAGTACGAGTGTAGAGGGCATGCAAGATATCACCCAGTAGAGTAGGCACTAGATTGCGAGACAAGAAGATCTTAACCGCATTCACATATACAAAGGAATTTGGATTCGGGAAGAGAACCAAACTGTAGATAAGGAGAGCTAAGATGTCTTCGAAAGCCTGGAAATCCAAGTTATCCCAGAATAACTGAGCTTGATCCATCAGAAACTTGGCTAAGAAACCTTCAACCCCGCTTCGTGTTTCCCAATTAGATACTACATCAGCCCGTTTCAAGTGTAGAGCTGAAGCAAAGTCTTCTGGTCTAGGAGTCTCTTCCAAACCTGTGAAGGGCATCTGCTCAAGGATGGATATATCCAATAAGTGAGAAAACTCTTCCAAAGTGGGAACTAGCTGATAATCTGGGAAGGTGAAGCAATGATGCACATGATCGAAGAACTGGAAAAGCACACTCATCATCTGCTCATCAAACTTTGAGGTAACCAAGCTAAGAAGCTGACCATGTCTCTTAATGAATGAAGAAGTCTCAGAAACTTTTGAGGCTAACTCTTTGAGTTGAGCAGGTATTTGCACAAAGTTAACTCGGATGGTGTTTCTGCGCATGGAAGCCATAACCTGCAAAATAGAAAAAAGATAAATCCCCTAGGTCTTTGAAACAGTTAGTATAATGAAGTATGCATGCTATGTTATGATGCATGATGTCATGATAAAACAAACAACAGGTATAGCAGATAACAGACATGGAAAAGGCAAACAAGTCACACAAAAGCCTTTAAGTTTAAGGCTTGCATGGGGTCTAAGGTATTACCCTCTTGAAGTTCCGTTGGTTTCAACCTGTCCTAACAAAAGTAACCGAGTGCTAGGGGATCTCAATATCACTGACCATCCTCCATCGGTCATGGTTTCAGCTCACGCAATCTTTTCTTGAGGCCGGAACTATCTCGAGAGTATGGTCTCAATGAGTGTAGTATCGAGTATCAACCAGTTCTCATCTTTACACCGAGGCCGGATATCTCACTACTTCCTAATGGCCAAGTTGGTCTATTAAGGGTTCTAAGGTCAGTTGATGCTTAACGACACACATAGCGGCCCCGTATTCTCCTCGTTTCTCCACAAGGGATACCGGTACCAACCAATGTGCCACATCAACGTAGTTACTGCTTCAACCGTATCGGTCTACGCCGTACAGTTCCCTCACAGTTTATTGCTACTTACCTAAAAGGTGTCCCCAGATCCGGGTTAGGATCTATAGTAACTCCCAATATAAAAACCCTTAAAAGTAAAGCAACCAAAACAAACAAGAGAAGCAAACATGATGAACTAATCCTAAGGTATACCCCACTTATAATGATTCCCCAGCAGAGTCGCCAGTTCTGTGATACGGTGGCAGAACCGAATGTTTTGAAAAAATGATGGTTTGCGTTTTGCGTTTGTGTTCGCAAAATGTCGCGGTAAGCAAGAGTCGCCACCGACTTTTATTTCATCCAATCGGAAAGGAAAAAAGTACAGAAAAATCCTTTTCGAGATGTTTATGAGTACGGGGGGTAGATTATAGAAAGGGAAGTTATTAGCACCCTTTCTATCCATGGTTTTCCATGGGCTCTTAGGTACTTGCTCATCATTTTAAAAAAATTTGCTTCCGTGTTTGTGTGTTTTGAAAAGTTTTGGTTTTACTTCGTTCTAACCCTTGTATCAGTCCTCAAGAGTGTTACGAAGTGTTTTTGAAAACTTTGTTTGAAAAAAGTGTAAGTGTGAAAAAGTTTGATTTTGAGCAAGTACTTAACAGTATCTACCTACTCGAAAAAAGATTACTTTTGTTCTTGTTTCCTTTAGACAATGTTATCCTACTATTGAGAAATAGGAAGCACCATCGTTGGAGTTGTAAGGGTCAATTCGTAAGGGACGTACGATCACTAAAGCAATGTTAGGACGTCTTAGTAATAACCCTAATGTCTTAAGATCATATCCGAGGTAACATTTCTGAGGCAACCTTTCTGAGGCAACATTTCCAAACGGGACATTTGATCTTTGTTTAAACAGAAGGGCGACCACTGAAATACCCTATACCTAATGATCGTTTACCTAAGGCAACCGAAGTGAGAGTATATCCTAAGAGTGCGCATGTGCGAGTGATTTGATTTCAGTTATTATCTTTGCACATTAGGATTTGCTAGCCATTTTAAATTAACATACAGTCTTGTCATACAACCCTATTAGCATACATCTAACAGTCAATATTTGCAAGAATTAAAATGCGAGAAAATGAAACCTACGCTATTATAATGCTTCGGGGTAGGGGATTAATTACATAGCCAAAAACCCGTAAAACGATAAATAAAAGAAAACCCTAATTAAACTATTACATACCGTAAGCAGTTACATTAATATCATAAAAATAAATAAGTGCGCGCGATGAATCGAAACGAGAGAATTAGGGTTTTGACCCCACTAAACCTAATTAAAAGAAAAATCAATTTTTGTGGTTTTTGTGTTATTTTGAGAAAAATAGAATTTAATTGAATAAAGAAAGAAACCTAATTACTAATTAATTTAAATTAAGAAAAATAATTAAATCGACCTATTTTTGTATTTTGTTTATTGAAAAAAAAAATTAAATCAAAGGCAACCCTAATTTTCTAACTTGATTTTAATTATTTACAAAAGTTAGAATTACCCTAAAATTAAATTTAACTAATATAAAATTAAATTTGGTAAAATAAAATAAAACCTAAATTCTAAATTGGTGAAATTGATTTTATGATTTTTTTTGTGAAAAAGAGAAATTATTTTGTGGTTAGAAAATAAATTAAATAAAAGAAACAAAAAAAGAAATAGAAATGGGCCTGGTTGTTGCTAGCAAAAAGGGGGTGCTGATTGCAAATATCAAGCCCAACAACACTTGGCCTGCTTTGAATTTCCAGATCCTGTGTATGCGCTTGACTCATGCCTATAGTTGTCCCTCAAGGACAGGCCTTTGATCTGGAGTGTGGATGATTTGGATGAATGGATGCGGAGGATGCATGGTAGACTTGTCGGACGCATGGGCACCTGATCATGTAAAAGAAAATAATATTGAACAAATATGGGGACCTGGGGATTGAACCCAGGTCCTTTGGCATAATTACATTGTGCGCTGACCAGCTGGGCTGGCTTGGTTAGTTGTACAAAGAATGCCAAATAATCATTATATGGAAAAAGCGAAATAATAATCATCAAAACGCACGCAGATTTGAATAGGCCATGCGTGGGGCGCCACATTATCATCTCCTTCCTCCCACTGTTGCTAAAAGTTCCCTGACCTTTACCTACAATCATCTGGGCGTAGGTATAAGCCTGTGTTTCTTCAAAATCTTATGCAAGCATCATAAACCACAACCAATAGTGCCATCCTGATCGTTGCAACCTCACGAGCATTATGGTACCATTATTAACGGCCAATTGTTCTTGTATTAAGAATCCCTAAAAATAAAGCTCGAACCCTAATCATGGCATCTTGGTATGCAGTAAATAAAAATGCAATTAAATACAACCATTAGCTTGCAAATAATTCAAGGATTAAGAATATGCAAATAAATCATGCTAAAAGTGCTAGAATTGTGATATTCGATTTCAAGAAAGTATGGATATCGTGAGATAATTACATCATATTTCTGGGCTCGAGGGAGCTTGCTAAGGGTTGAAACACGTTCCTGGGATGTCCAGCAAACGTTTGGGATGCTTAGGATGCTTTGAATTGGTCTACAACTTAGAAATCAGTGTGCCACTTTTTTCCAATTTTTTGAAACTTGCTTTCTTGTTTTCACGCCTCCAATCTCCTTGTTTTTGATCTGAACATCTTCCTTATGTACCCAAGAATGAATTAGGGTTGCAATTTGGTTTCAAATCTTCTCCAATAATGATCATTGATTCATGATTTGATTCTTAGTGCAAATCTTTCTAAATTGAGAAAATCCAATCTTTTTGTGTCCAAATGAAGCTTGCACGATTTGATTCCATCTCCAGCTGTATAATAGACCTAAACATGCACAAAATCTCAAGCTTTGATTAGTTTTTGATATTTTCATGATTTTATTTTGATTTTATTTGATTTAATTGAAATAAAATCCAAATAAATGACAAAAGTAAAAGAATGACAAATGGGAAGGATCACGGGTCGTGGGTCATGTTACAAACTCAACGCAAGCATAAAAAGTTGGGCCCATTTGACAAAAATTGCAATTTTGGCCACATTTGACTTTTAGCAATTTTGCAAAAAGCATCAACTTTACCAATGCATAACTCCCTCAATTTTGACCCTAGAGAGGTGTTCTTGGACTTTTTAGAAAGCTTAAGATGTCCTCTAAGAAACCCGTTTGGTCTCATCTCAATTGAGTCTTCCCTATTCATGTATGAAGCTTTTACAAAAAAGGTGTTTTTGTTGACTTTTCAAAATGACCTATAATGTCCAAATTTATATCTTCTTGTGAGTGCATATTTTGAACTTGGGAGATGAAGATTTATTGTAAGGAATTACATCCTATTCAAAATGAGCTTTGGATGGGTCATTTTTGATAAAGTATGAGAAAGTTATGCTTGGTCAAAGTTGAGTTGACTTTTCCTACAAAACCCTAATTTAGCAACTTTTGGGTTTTGATGAATTGTGAGCAATCCTTGAGGAATCATGATAAACCCTTGATCAAATGATGAATAATACTTCAAAATGAGAATGTTGACCAAAAATCTTGAAGTTTGACTGTATGTAGGACACAATTGACTTTTGCCCTAGCATAGTCGATTTTCAAGCCTTTGAGCAATTGACTGAGCAAACTTCCTTTGCAAGGCTTGAAACTTGACATGGATGATCTTGATAACATATTAGGACAATGGTTAGCATTTGGGATCCTTTGGACTCAAACATCTTGATGCAAACTGAAACCCTAATTTGAGGTAGACTGCCTTAGGAGAGAGTTTGTATGGTCAACCCTTGGACTTCCTTGAGCAATTTGAGGACCTCACTTGAAATGTATTGAGACATATGGGAGGGAAAATTTTGGGGTACAACAGCTTCCCCTGTTTAATCTTCTTAAACCTGAGGATGTAGATTAGCTTGTCTGCCGTTCGTGATCCAAAGGTGGAAGATGATTGAACACTAGAGTGCCCAAAAATTTGCACTCGCATGAAGTGGTACTCGTCTTGCAATGTCGGGAATGGGCTTATAGATTCCATTTGGAGGTTGATGTTAGAAGATGGGCTTAAAGATGCCATCAGAGGAGGCTTCGATCGCATAAGAGGTTCCTTTGCGAGAGCCCGTATACTTGTTGTTGAGGAGGACTACGCTGGGAAATGTTGGTCTCTGTCTTGAGAGAAATAGAGCTTTAGGAACTTTAGTTGTCCGTTACTCTACTGGGAATCATCTCTTAGTCGAAGAGGTGAAAATGAACTGCTATCTGGTCGTGCTCCAGGCATCACAGTGATTTGCTGAGAAAAATAAGATCGACTGCTATCTGGTCGTGCTCCAGGCTTTACAACGACTTACTGGGGGGATGAGATTAAACTTGTTATCTAGTTGTTATCCAGGCTTCGCAATTTCTCACTTCTTATCTGGTTATGCTCCGGGCTTCAGAAGGAATCAAGTGGTTATCCAGTCGCATCGGGGCTTCCATTTGATTTTAATGCATACTAATATCCGGTCGATTCCGGGCTTCTTAGTAATTTACCGGGTAAACTGCTATTCGGTCAAATTCCGAGCTTCACAGTACCTTATACTGTTTTCTGGTCGTGATCTAGGCTTCAGTATCCTTTGCCGCTATCTGGTCGTGATCCAGGCTTCACGATGTCTTATACCATTATCTGGTCGAGTCCAGGCTTCATGGTATTTTGTATTGCTATCTGGTCGATTTCCAGGTTTCACAATAACTTGTTGAGGGGTTAAGATGTTTTCTGGTCTATCTCTAGGCTTCACAGCTTGTGTTTATGATATACCACTATTTGATCGATTCCAGGCTTCATGGTGTCTTGTACTACTATCTGGTCGATTTCTAGGCTTCACAGTAACTTGTTGGGGATTCAACTATTTTCCGGTTGATTTCCGGGCTCCATAGCTTTGAATTTGGGATATACCACTATCTGGTCGATTCCAGGCTTCATAGTATTTTGGAGAAATCAAGATATTATCCAGTCGGATCCGGGCTTCATAACTTGGACTGGAACAAAATCTTGGCATTAATTTGACTGAACCAGAGAAAACTTGTGAGAATTTGATCGCATCTTTCCCTGAAATCTAAAGAGTTAGTCGTATGTAATGTCATGATGTATGAGATGTATTGAGTAAGGATGTTCTCAAAATAAATGAGATTGTGCTGTATGAAGCATATGCGCATGCTATAATGTATGTACATGCAATGCTCTTATGATGTTCTCTAGCTGGGGAGAATAAATCCTGGACTGATGTTGAAGAGTTCAAGGAGTTGAGTTCTTCGCGCTCGCTGGGGATAACGACCAAAGATGATTAGCCGGAAACTTGCGTCCGTTCTGTTTGAGAATATTCTGCCGGGAGAGACTTTGCTGGAGAATAAATTGGCGATAGAATGACTCTGTGGGGAAGAGAGATACTCTGCTAGAAGATCTGTTGATTTGGAGAAATAATCTCAACTGGGGATGAATTACCGTTGCTGGTGATGATGAACCCTGTCGGGGATTGAGTTTCTGCTTGTGGAAGAACTAAACTCCACTGATGGTGAACTTCTATTGTTAGTGATAGATAAACTCTGCATGGGGAGAATTAACACCAGTGTCTTCGGATACTTCCTACTCTGCGGGGAATGTATGTACCTTCAGTTATATTTTTAAGCTGGCTTTATCCCTGTACCTGGTGGGTAGAGCAACTGTAAGGTTCAGACACTTCTTGTTTGCCCCTGTTCCTGGAATTACGAGCAATTGTCTTTTGTTTCGTATGTAAACATTTATGAGCAGCAATTATTCTCAAATGCATATATAAAAAATGAATCATTGGACGTTCTTGCAAAACAAAGCAGAAAAAAGGAAAAGAAACAAGTTGAAATTTCTTGTGAAAATGAATTGTATTAATTTTGAGGTTGGCCTGTAATAGGCGTTTTGTACAAAGAGGCTGACGTCCTAGTAAGAGAATGCCGCCGAAAGAACATAATTTATACAATTTGTGTAAAATAAAGAAAAACAGCTATGTGAACAATCCCATTGGGTTCCAACTCTGCTATTGCCTTTATATCTTCGAGCGTCTCATCACTTTGCTACTTGGTGGAAGATAGATCAGATTGATTGGCATCGTCCGAGCTTGATAGTCGATACCGAAGTCTAGTTGCAAGATGATCCCATGAGACATAGTGTTACGCTTTGATCCCTAATTTTTGCCTGGACCGTCCTTTCGGGTTTTCAGTCCACCGGGATACCCTTTTTTTGCCCAAGCCGCCTTTTCAGGTTTTCGTCTTGCCGGGTGTACAAATTTTCTTTATTAGCATCCCTTACTTTTTCCTGAACCCTTTTGGTTCGCCGGGAAGCCCTTATTGTTGCCTAGGCCAGTCGACCTAGCGGGTCTTTGATTATGCGTAGTATCTTTTCACTATGTCTGCATTGACGGGGTGAGGAAGGTCGTCACCATCCATGGTGGTTAGAATCATAGCTCCTCCCGAGAAAATGTTCTTAACCACAAATGGCCCTTCGTACGTGGGGGTCCATTTTCCCCTGGGATCACCTTGCAGCAGTATGATGCGTTTGATCACTAGATCCCCGATCTGATATTCTTGTCGTCTGACTTTCTTGTTAAAAGCCTTGATCATTCTATTTTAATACGTCTAACCATAACAAATAGCAGTAAGTCTCTTCTCGTCGATTAAGTTCAGCTGATCAAGTCGGGTCTGGATCCAATGGTCTTCGCTCAAACCTACATCCTTCATGATCCGGAGAGAAGGTATCTGGACCTCAATGGGTAATACTGCCTCCATGTCGTACACCAGAGAGTAGGGTGTTGCCCCTGTCGATGTCCGTGCTGAATTACGATACCCATGAAGAGCGAATGGTAACATCTTGTGCCAGTCTTTGTATGTCACTGTCATCTTCTGCACAATCTTCTTGATGTTCTTATTAGCCGCTTTAACAAGCACATTCATCTTCGGTCGTTAGGGAGAAGAGTTATGATGCTGTATCTTGAATTGTTTGCATAGCTCGGTGATCATTGTATTGTTAAGATTTGTACCATTGTCCGTAATGATCCTCTCTGGTATACCATATCGATAGATCAGATTGTGTCGGATAAACCACGCCACGACGTTCTTGGTTAATGTAGCAAAGGAAGCCGCCTCAACCAACTTCGTAAAGTAATCAATAGCTATCGGAATGAAACGATGTCCGTTAGACGCAGTAGGTCTCATCTCGCCGATCATGTCGATGCCCCATGTTGTACCCCAAAATTTTCCCTCTCATTTCATCAACATTTTCTCACCACAAGACTCTTGGAACTCAAGATCAAGTTAGGGTTTGCTCTGCTCAAGACCCCTCCTTGCACTGTTGACCCAAATTAGGGTTTGAGTTTGCACAGGGATGTTTTGACCTAAAATGCCCAAAGTGACTTTCATGCTTCATGTTGTACTTACAAGTTTATCCATACCAAGTTTCAAGCCTTGATTCCAATCTTTGCCCAGTCAATTGGATAGTTGACCTAGAAATCAGCTGTATTGGGGAAAAAGTCAACTGTGGCCAATTGACAGTCAAACCTCATGATTTTTGATCCACATCAACATTATGAACTCATATGAATCATTTGATCAAGTTTGGATCACAATTCCACAAGAAATTGGATCAGATCACCAAAAGGGCAAAATGGTCATTTTTAGGGTTTTGACTGCACAAAGGCAATTTTTGACTGTTTGACCTAACCAATGGAAAAGCAAGCTCACATAGGGACTCAAGGACTCAATGGCATTGTCTTGACTCATTCAACAAGTTCAAAAGATCTCAAATGCATAAGATCGACAAATGAATTTTTTCAGTCAACTGATCAAAATTTGACTGTATACTGAAAAGTCAAACTTTGACTTTTTGGTCAAAATCAAGTGCCAAGATTCATTTTTCATCAAGACATGTCAAATTATGAAACTTGTTCATCAAGAAACCCAAAATTGCAAATTAGGGTTTAAAATGAAAAAATTTCATAACTTAGAAATTTTCTAAGTTATAAAATTTTCTTATTTTTTCCTAACTTTGTCCAATTTTTTCACCAAGATGAAAATGGATTCAAACAAAACTTGAAACATGAAAGTTGTAGTCCATTGCAAAATCTAAAACTTTGATTCACAAAGTTTTCTCAAAGGAAGCTTGTATCTCAGGTTATGATTTTTGGAACAAGGGTGCAAAACACTTTTAACTTAGAGGAAGTTTGCTCTATTCTAGGCAGGATTTTGGCCCATCTTCTTGGCCATTTTTCACATGGTTCCACTTGGAGTTTCAATTTTCATTACAAAGATGGATTATAGTACACATTCCAAGCTTTCCAAATTGTCCAAGAACTTCTCAAACACCCTTGTGGTTAGAGAGAATCGAATTTGCAAAGTTGGCCAAAACTCACTTTTGTTCATGGCTAAAAGCATGTTCATAACAATTGCATTTTTCAAATCAGCAGGGTTTGTGATAGCTTGCAGGCCTCTAAACCTCCTCACACTCAATAATTTAATGCCTAACCATTATTTTAAGGCTTTATTTCATTCATTTGGACAATACATGCTAAATTAACCCTTAATTGGAAAAAGCAAATTTGCCATTTTTGAAAAGTGATACTTTATGTCAAGTTCCAAATCCTTGAGGTACAGGCCATATCTTTGAGGAAAAGCTTTGTGCACAAATCCCATTTATCAAGAGCAAATGCTGCATCATATAGACATAGAGTACACAGGCCTGCATTGCAACTTGAGTTTTCTTACTTAAAAAACAAGAAACATTGCAAAACATAGACAAGTTTCATTTCCTGCAAACTAGAGCTTAAGCAAACCTTGTGAACATTTTCCATACATCATACCAAGCCTGAAACACGACTAAACCACCCCTCATACCTCCTAATACACCAAAACACCACCTTGCTGCAGAAATAGGGCATCCCCTGCAACTTCAGTTCCATAATCAATTCCACTCGTGCGCTTTGGCTAAAACTTGTTCAAACACATTCCATACTATCCATTGAAACTATTCCAAGCCTTAAACTCAAGCTGTAACACCCCTAACCTCGTTTGCCATTTTCACTTTCAAGCTGTGCATGTGAACTTCTACAGCACGATACAGGTGGTTTCAAAGCAAGCTAGGCATTTGGGGAGCATCCTTGGACTTCAGGCAAGCTCAACAAAAGCTCAAACTCCATTGAAAGTTGCTACATTGCTTTGTTCAAGTCAAGCTGAAACAGGTAATCTATGGACTTCTGTCTCTCTATCCAGGCATGATTAAGCTTAGGTTTGTGAATGAAACATGCTCTACTCATAGCCCTGAAGCCATACATGTGTTCACTTTTCATTTATATTAAGCATGCTGTGAGAATTTTAGCCATGAACATTGAAGAAAAACTAGGTCAGAAATTGGGGGTGATGAAATTCTCCCTGGTTTCTTAGAGTTAGGTCAAGTATTTTATATGTTTGAAATCGTGGTTTGATGCTCTACATTATTTGTGTTATGAGTTTTGGCTAAAAATCAAGGTCAGGAGTTTGTATGAAGCAAGGAAAACGCGCGTTTTTTGTTGTTCAAACAGAGCTGGAGGTTGAAGACAAAGTTGGCTTGGGCTGGGCCTGAGTCAGTTTGGCTTTTCGCACCCCTTTTTTTCCATTTGCACCCCCTGGCCCATTGTGTGAAATATTTGGCATTTTTGCATTTTTCTTTTTGATTCTGATTTTATATTTTTTGCTCAAACATAAAAAACACAAAAAATATTTTTCCATCCTTTTTTATATTTATTTGGCATTTATTTACTTTACTAAGCTTATGTAGGTAAATAAATATAATTCCTTTTCATTTTAAAACCCTAAAAAATAATATAAAAAATATTTACTTTTAGTTATTATTTTTCATTTACACTTTGAAAACATTTTCTAAAATATACATTTTTGTAAATAATCAATATTTTATTTTTGTACATATTTAGCATATTTAATATATAATATATAAATACTTGTATATTTTATTAGATAATTAGGGCAAAAAATACAAAAATAATACTTTTATTTTTTATTTAATATTTGACACCAAAAATACTTTTTCTACAATATACTTCCTTTTTTATTATTATTGTATAAATTAATATATCTTGTACATAATTAATAAATAAATACTATTTGTTCAAACATTAGGGTTTTGCCCTAAAACCACAAAAATAATCAAAAACATGACCTTTTTTATTTTGTTTATACTTCAAACATGAAAACCTTTTTTTCATACATAAAAAATTATTTTTGTGCATAATACATTTTGTTTATTTATTATATTCATTTCAAGTATTGTACAATTAAATGTTGTAACCTATACATTCGATATGGTTGTAATAATTTAGGTTTTATTTCCTTGTCAAATATCCCCCATTCAAATTTGTACCCCCTCCCTATATCATGTTGTAATAGCTTAGCATTTAAATTTTCGCATTTAAAAGCTTTCAATTATGCCATGATAGACTTAGGGTTTGTATGCAAAATCAATCAACAAATAGCTTGACCTAATTAAAGATAAACATGCATGAAAAACAAACACAATGCACACTTACACCCCTAGGGTTACACCCACTTGTTGCCTTCAAAAAATGGGCCATGGTTGCATGTTAAGTGTCTTTGGCAAAACAAAAACAAATCAAATGATCATAGTCCCTCGATGACGCTATCGGAGTTGCCTAAACAAAAATGATCATAGTCCCTTAAGAAAATTGCCAAAAATACTTGACACTATTGCTTTCATGGTCTAAACGATGACCCGCGCCCGTCCCGTTAACATCCTAACACAAGGTTTTTCACCAAATACAATGGTGAAACAACACTGTTAAAAGGGTTAAAACATGAGAAAGATCTTTGAGAAATTTAGAGTAGATAGCTCTTAGTTACTTGATCAAACTTGCAAAACACACTTGCCATTTTTCAAAACACCCATCACAACACAACTTCAAAAACAAACTTTCAAAAAACATTGAAACATCTTTTCAAAAAGACAAACACCTTTGTAAAACATTCAAACAAGAATTGTTACAAAGGTTTCCTAGACAAGGCATCTTTTTTAAAACATTTTCAAAAACCACACACACAAAGCACCATTTCAAACAATTGAAAAACAAAGGCAAGTGATCTAAGCAAGTAACTAAGAGCCCATGGATAACCATGGATAGAAAGGATGCTAATACCTTCTCTTTCTATAATCTACTCCCCGAACCCAAGAAAACATCTCAAAGGTCTTTCCTGTGCTTTTTGACCTTTCCTTAGGATAAATAAAAAGTCGATGGCGACTCTTGCTCAACCGAAACATTTGCGAAAACAAACGCAAAACCTCAAGTCAGTTCTCCCACCGTATCATAGAACTGGCGACTCTGCTGGGGAATTTTTTAAAAGTGGAGTAACCTTAGGGCCTAGATCACCCTTTTGCATGATTAATTGTTTGTTTTGATTGCTTTACATTTTGGTTCTCTTGTTTGGGCTTGAAATCCTCCACCCGGATTTGGGAAACATTCATAGATAGCAATACGTTGTTGAAACTGTGCGGGGTATAACGACACGGTTGAAGCAATAGCTATATTAGTGCGACATATTTGTGAGTACCGGTAACCCTTGAGTTCAATCAAGGAGTGTACGGGGCCGCTGACTGATGTCACTAAGCACTAATGACCTAGAACCTTACTTGACCATCTTGGCCTTTTATTAGGGGTAGTGAGATGACCGGCTTTGGTGCAGTCCGAAGTTGGTAGATACTCGATACTACACTCATTGAGGGTTGTTTTCTTGGAATATTTTGGTCGCTAGTTAAGTGGCTAAACCAAAACAATGAACATAGAAAACAATCCAATGATATTGAGCTCCTTAGAACCCGGTTACTATTTAGGACAGGTTTTAAGCCAACTAAACTCAAGAGGGTACTTACCTATGAAACCCCATGCAAGCCTGAAACTAGGGTTTTGTGTGAATTGCTTGTACATGTGCTTGTGCATACATCATGAACATCATAAAGCATCATATGCATCCACTAACCATTTCAAGGGTTTGGATCTTCATCTTTGTTCTTGTTTTGTAGGTCATGGAAATTCTTCGCAGGAAAACTATCCAAGTCAACCTTGTGAGAATCCCTCCTCAACTCAAGGAGCTTACATCCAGAATTCCAGAAAATTCTCTCTTCAGTGAAAGACATGGTAGACTTCTCAACCTAGTCAACATCAGCATTGAAGAAGACATGGCGAAAGTGTTGTTCCAGTTCTTTGACCCCCTTCACCACTGTTTCACATTCCCCGACTACCAATTGGTGCCTACTTTGGAGGAATTTTCTCAACTCCTGAGAATTCCTATTCTTAATCAACTACCCTACAACGGTACGGAAAAAGAGCCAAAACCTGAAGATGTTGCTCAAGCACTACACTTGCAACCATCTGACATCAAGGGGAATTGGGAAACCAGAAGTGGTGTCAAGGGCTTCTTGGCAAAGTTCTTGTTTGAGAAGGCGCAAGAGTGTTGGAATTCCCTGGATCTGTAAGCTTTTGAACAGATTGTGGCACTACTTATTTATGGGCTGGTCTTGTTCCCAAATCCTGACCAACTTATAGATGTGAATGCCGTCAAGATTTTCATATCCAGGAATCCCATACCTACATTGCTTGGGAACGTCCTCCACTCATTTCACACACGAACAATGAGGAAAAGAGGTGTTCTCATGTGCTGTACTCCTCTCCTAGCAAGGTGGTTTATTTCTCACCTTCCACAATCAGTTTTGAAGAATGAACAGGGTTCAAGGTGGTCATAACGATTGATGACCGTCACACATTCTGATGTACATTGGTGTTCTCGATCCAGAGAAAATGTCATCATCATTGATCATTGTGGTGAGTTCCCTAATGTTCCATTACTTGGCATTAGGGGAGGCATTACCTACAACCCCTGTCTAGCTTTAAGACAATTTAGATACGCTCGGAGGGATGGCCCTCATGACATGCTGATTCCTGACCTAGTTTTTGATTTCGACAACGATGCGCAAGGACTTCGACAAAGATTCATCAGAGCTTGGAGGATGCCTAACAAGGTAGATAGCAAGACACTGGGACACAAGAACTCCATCCCTCTTGAGCCTTACCTCAAGTGGGTACGAACCCGCGCCCAGAGTCTTATGATGCCTTACCCTCACATTCTCCCTTTGATCAAAGAGCCAGTTAAGGAAGGAGAGGTTCCACACACCATCCTACATCCTGACATGCCCACATCATGGGAGGAAATGCAGAAGAGTTGGATCCAACTCAAGGAAGAAAGGGATACTTTTGAATCCAGCTTCTACGCCAGTGAGAAGAAGGTTTTGGAGCTTACCCGCCGACTTCACGAGGAGGAGACCCTCAACACTTACATCGCACCAAAGAGGATGCGCAACATCTTTTTACCCTAAGAAGTTTTTGTAATATTTGGCCCATGGGGCATTTATGTACTGACAAAATTTCTTCTTATTAATATGATGTGTGTTCTTTTTGTCTGCAACAATTTTGAATTTCTAAATCCTTGAATGCATTACATGAATAAACATATCATTCATCATATGCATAAACAGGTCTTCACACCAGGTTTCCTTATCTTCCTGCTGTTTATTTCAGTAAGATGGATATTGAGCAGACGATCAAAGATCTGCAGGCACAAAACTCGCAGTTTCAACAGCTTCTCATGACCTTAGACTCGTAACAATCAGTCTAGACCTAATCAGCAACGGGTAGAACGGCCACAACGGCGGTTCACCCGCATCAACATGACGCCTGCACAAGTTCTTCCCCATTTCTTGAAGCTAAATCTCACCAATATTAAAGAGGCGCCAAAGAATGTGAATACCACTTCCCCATATTATCATCCCAACGTAAAGTGTGCCTATCATTCTGACATCGCCGGACATGACACCAACGATTGCTGGGCGCTTAAGAATAAAATTCAGGATTTGATAGACGCTAAAGAGGTTGGGTTCGACGCCCCTGAGAAGCCGAATGTGATCTCCGCTCCAATGCCAAAGCATGGTCGCAATGTCCATGCTGTTGAAGAAGATCTGTTTGTTTCTACTGTTGATGATCTGATAACTCCACTACTGACAATCAAGTTAAATTTGCTGAAAGCTGGGATTTTCCCAGGATGTAAAGAAGATTGCTACCTTTGTTCCTCCTTACCAACCGACTGTCCACTGTTGAAGTTAGGCATCCAGCACCTAATGGACAACCAAGAAATTCTTTTCGAAAAGACTCTTGTTACTCCAACTCCTATCAATGAAGTTTCAATAATAACCATTTCCGCCAATCTTTCCAAGGTCCCCAAAAGGCCTGTTAAGATTACATCCGCTCTGAAGACTGTACCCTTGAAGATAACCATGCCTGGGCCCGTCCCATACAAATCTGACAAATCAATACCGTGGAACTATGGTGGAGAAATCTACTACCACGGTGTTAAACAAATTGAATTAACCGAAGAAAGCTCTGATGAAGAGACTTCCAACATTGGAAACATTGCCGGAACGAGCAAAATTACCCGAAGTGGAAGAATTTTCTCTCCAGAGATTGCCCCTCCAAAGGCAATCTTTGGACCCCCATCTGCTCCCAAGGTTACCCCTGCACCGGTAAAACTATCTGCAAAAACTCCAATGATCGAAGAAATTGTAACTCCTGTGGTTGTCCCTTATGCTGCTGCTAATGATAAAGGGAAAGTGATCCAAGAAGAGCTCGTCAGGACGAGGGCTCAACCATTGGTCATCCCTGAAACCTCTAAAAAGGAATTGGAGGAGATTTTGAAAATAATCAAAAAGAGCGATTATGATGTTGTGGAGCAACTGGGGCAAACCCCCTCAAAGATCTCCATGTTGGCCCTACTGCTTTGTTTGGAGGCTCATGCCAAAGCTTTGATAAGGTTTTTGAAGACAGCCCATGTTCCCCAGGAAACCTCAGCCGATCAATTTCAGGATTGTGTAGCCAGCCTTACTGCCGACAACGGCCTGGGTTTCTCTGACGCTGACCTGACTCCTAAGGGAAGGAAGCACAATGACGCATTGCATGTGTCAGTTGAATGCTGAGGAACCACTCTCGCCCATGTCTTGGTCGATATTGGTTCTTCCCTAAACGTGCTGCCTAAGAAAGCTCTGGGCCAATTGGATTGTGAAGGCTTGGAGCTGAAACCAAGTAATATCATTGTCAGGGCCTTTGACGGGTCTAAAAGAATGGTGCATGGGGAGGTTGACATTCCCATCAAGGTAGGCATTGAGGTGTTCCACTCCACATTCTATGTAATGGACATCCGCCCATCATACTCTTGCTTGCTAGGAAGACCGTGGATTCAAAATGTTGGGGCAGTCACCTCTTCTCTACATCAGATGCTGAAATACCCTGTTAAGCGTAAAATCATAATTGTACACGGTAAGGAGGAGTACATGATCAGTCATCTGAATTCCTTTCGATATGTGGAAGTGGATGGCGAATTCATCGAAACACCCTTTCAACACTTTGAGGAAGTTTCTCCCGAGGTGGCAGTAGCAAAGGCAGTGGCTGAGGTACCGATCATTCCCAAACAGGTGTCCAGGATGGCATCTCTGAAAGACGCAAAGGCTGCAATGAAGGAGGGGAAGAGCACAGTGTGGGGACAGTTGCCTGACTTTCCCCACAAGACAGACAAGTTTGGGTTGGGGTTTACTACTGCGGGGAAAAAGGCTATGCGTCGCTCCAAAATTGAAAAGACACCCATCAAGATTTCTCCTCATGGAATCAATGCTTTAGAAGACGAAGACGAAGAGGGTAACGTTGAAGATTGGATCTTCCCAACCATTGAAGGGGGACTGCACAACTGGGAGGCGAAAGACTTTGTTCCCATTACTTTCATCAATCAGTAATTTATCTTTCGAACATTTCCTGTTGGTCTGTAATAATTACTAAAACAATTCGCACACTACTTTTCACCTCATGCCTTGCCCGGGGCATGTAGGTCCACTTGTAAGGGCTTGATTCTCTTCATAATCATATGCCATGTTTAATGAATCATTGGACGTTTTTCATTTATAAACTGCTGTGTTCATTTTCTTTCCTTTTGCATTTTTGTTTGTTTAAGGATGGCTATCCCTTACACACACCCACACTCACAAATGCAGGTACCCATCCACTCCGGATTCCATGGGTGACTATTCTGTTGTATCCTTCAATAACTCTGAAGATTTGGTCAATCAGGCTGAGTACGAAGATGACGAAGATTGTGAAGTACCGGGAGAGCTAGCCAGACTTCTACAACAAGAAGAGAGGGCCATCTTGCCTCATGAAGAGTTGTTGGAAACCATCAACTTAGGGACAGAGGAAGACAAGAAAGAATTACAAGTGGGTGCCAACTTGGAACCAAGTGTCAAAGAACGCCTAATACAGCTGTTGAATGAATATGTTGAAACCTTTGCCTGGTCTTATGAAGACATGTCGGGGTTAGACACAGATATCGTGGTTCACCGTCTCCCCACAAAAGAAGACTATCCACCGATCAAGCAAAAAGTCCGCCGAATGAGGCCCGACATGTCTGAGAAGATTAAAGCTGAAGTAATGAAGCAATTCAACGCTGGCTTTCTGGCTGTTACATCCTATCCACAATGGGTTGCTAACATTGTGCCCGTTCCCAAAAAAGACGGCAAAGTCAGAATGTGTGTGGACTACCGGGATTTGAACAGGGCCAGCCCTAAAGATGATTTTCCGCTACCACATATCGACATTTTGATTGACAACACAGCTCAGCACAAAGTATTTTCTTTCATGGACGGATTCTAGGGCTACAACCAGATTAAAATGGCCCCCGAGGATATGGAGAAAACAACCTTTGTTACACAATGGGGTACCTTCTGTTACAAGGTGATGTTGTTCGGACTGAAGAACGCAGGGGAAACTTATCAACGCGCCATGGTAGCTTTGTTTCATGATATGATACATCATGAGATTGAAGTTTACGTAGACGACATGATAGCTCGATCACAAACAGAAGAGGAACACCTTGAACATTTGCAAAAGCTATTTTCCAGGTTGAAGGAATACAAACTTAGGCTGAATCCAAGTAAGTGCACTTTTGGAGTTAGGTCTGGTAAACTTCTGGGATTTATTGTCAGTAACAAAGGCATTGAGGTCGATCCAGCAAAAGTAAAGGCTATACAAGAAATGCCTGCCCCCCGTACTGAAAAGGAGGTTAGAGGATTCTTGGGACGCTTGAACTATATCGCCAGGTTCATCTCTCACCTGACGTCTACCTGTGAGCCAATTTTCAAACTATTAAATAAAGATCATGTAGTCGAATGGAACGATGATTGTCAAATTGCTTTTGATAAGATCAAGGAGTATTTTCTAGAACCTCCTATTCTGATGCCACCCGTCGAAGGAAGGCCGTTGATCATGTATCTGACTGTTTTGGACAACTCAATGGGGTGCGTACTGGGCCAACATGACGAGTCTGGTCGAAAAGAGCATGCCATTTATTACCTTAGCAAAAAGTTTACCGACTGTGAGACTCGCTACTCACTGCTCGAGAAAACTTGCTGCGCTTTGGTATGGGCTGCTCGCCGACTAAGGCAGTATATGTTGACTCATACCACTTTGCTGATTTCCAAAATGGACCCGATCAAGTATATCTTCGAGAAGCCTGCTTTATCTAGAAGAATCGCTAGATGGCAAATGATCCTGACTGAGTATGACATCCAGTATACTACCCAAAAAGCTATAAAAGGGAGTGTACTAGCTGACCATCTAGCTTATCAAGCTATCGAAGATTATCAATCCATGAGATTCGACTTCCTGGACGAGGACATCATGACTTTGGACAACATTGAAGGTAACGGACCGTATGACGGACCTAAAAATGGATCCCGATGGACCCTGTACTTTGATGGTGCTTCAAATGCACTTGGAAACGGTATCGGTGCAGTACTCATTTCCCTAGAAGGTTTCCATACACCTTTCACGGCCCGACTTTGTTTCAACTGTACCAACAACATGGCCGAATACGAAGCTTGCATCTTTGGTCTCAAGGCTGCTATAGACCCGGGGATCAAATCTTTGGTTGTATTTGGGGACTCGACTTTGGTTATTAGTCAAATCAAAGGAGAGTGGGACACCAAACATCCTAATCTTATCCCATACAAAGAACATGTTTTGACATTGCTGCCTCATTTCGAGCAGATTACTTCGAGCATCTCCCGCGAGAAGAAAATCAGCTAGCAGATGCTCTGGCTACAATGTCTTCCATGTTTAAACTCAACTGGGATAACGAGGCTCCCCAAATCACCATCGAGCGAATGGATGAACCTGCACATTGTCATGAGATTAATACCGAAGAAGTAGTGGAACAACCCTAATTTCATGAAATCAAAAGGTATCTCCAGACTAGAGAATATCCCGAAGGAGCTTCCGTCAATGACAAAAAGTTCTTAAGGAGATTTGCGGCCAAGTTCTTCCTAAGCAATGACATCCTTTATAAGCGCATCCATGATTGTGTTTTACTCTGATGTGTAGACAAAGCCGAAGCAGAGTTAATCATGACTGAGATACACAATGGCACATTTGGCACCCACTTTAGCGGACATACGATGGCTAAGAAGATTCTAAGGGCAGGCTATTACTGGTCTACCATGGAAGCTGATTGCCATCAACATTCCCGTACTTGTCACAAATGCCAAGTCTATGCCGACAAAATACATATTCCTCCTGTTCCTCTCAACGTTCTGACCGCTCCTTGGCCATTCGCAATGTGGGGCATTGACATGATTGGAGAGATCAAGCCCACAGCGTCCAATGGACATCGCTTCATCCTGGTCGCTATTGACTATTTCACCAAGTGGGTCGAAGCAGCTTCCTTTGCCTCTGTTACAAAGAATGTGGTTGCCCGCTTCATCAAGCAGAACCTCATATGCCGGTATGGTGTCCCCGACTGGATCATCACAGACAACGGTACAAATCTGAACAATACTATGATCACCGCTCTATGCAAACAGTTCAAGATTTATCATCACAATTCATCTCCCTATCGGCCGAAGATGAACGGTGCTGTTGAAGCTGCAAACAAAAACATCAAGAAGATCATTCAGAAAATGACAGTTACCTACAAGGACTGGCATGAGATGTTACCGTTTGCTCTACATGGATACCGTACCACGGCCCGCACTTCAACAGGGGCAACCCCATTTTCTTTGGTGTATGGCATGGAAGCTATTCTACCCATGGAGGTTCAGATTCCTTCCTTAAGGATTATGAAAGACGCTGGTTTAAGTGAAGACGATTGGATTCAGACCCAACTTGATCAACTCAATTTGATCGACGAGAAACGACTCACTGTTGTTTGCCATGGTCAGACGTACCAAAAACGGATGATCAAGGCTTTCAACAAGAAAGTAAGACGTCAAGAATATCAAGTCAGAGATCTTGTAATCAAGCGGATCATCTTACCGCAAAGTGATCCCAGGGGCAAATGGACTCCTACTTACGAAGGACCATTTGTGATCAAGAGCATATTTTCTGGTGGGGCAATGATTCTGGCCACCATGGACGGCGACGATTTGCCACACCCTGCGAACGCAGACATAGTCAAAAGGTACTACGCATAAAATAACCCGACAAGTCGAAAACCCGAAAGGGCGGCTTGGGCAAAAATGGGCATCCCGGTGAACCGAAAACCCGAAAGGGCGGTTCAGGCAAAAATTAGGGATAAAACAAAAAAATATGTACACCCGGCAAGTTGAAAACCCGAAAGGGTGGCTTGGGCAAAAAAGGGTTTCCCGGTGGATCGAAAACCCGAAAGGGCGATTCAGGCAAAAGTTAGGGAATTGAAGCGTATGACTATGTCTCGTCGGATCACTTTAAAGAACAATCTCTTCACCAACAAGCTCCGAGCTTCTGATCAATACAATCATCGGCGGACGAAGCAGTGAATGGACAAGATATTCAGAGTTGTGAAGGCTATAGCAGAATGGGAATCCCATGGGATTATTACACATAAGCCATCCTTCTTTTGTATAATTTTTTTCAATTTTTACGACAATATTCTCTTACTAGGATGTCTGTTTCCTTTGTACAAAGATACTCATAAAAAGTTAATACAAATACTTTTCCAAGTACATAAATTTGCTTTGTCTTCTTTTTCTTTTTACACTTATGTTTTATTTGAGAAACGTTCAATGTTTTGTTAAATAGGCATATGCATTTGAACATAATCATTTGCTTACAAATCAAGAAAAGAGGATTGCTGATAGGTTGAAGGTATAGGTAGATATCTTGATACCCTTTCAGAAGAAGTCCCCAGTGGAATTAAACTCCAAGTTCCTCAACAAAGTTAAAGTCCGGAATATACTTCCCCAACAGAGTTAAACTTCAAAATCCTCAGCAGAGCAAAAGCTTTCTAAAGTTGGATCCCCCAGCTAAGATGAATTTCAAAATTACCCTCAGAGTTAAGTTTCAAGATCCCCAGTGGAGCCAAAACTATCAATCCCCAGCGGAACCAGATTAGTGAACATTCTCCCACAGAGATACTTCCCATCAGATTGAAGATTCTCAGTCTCACTTTTCCAGCATAAGTCTCCCAGGTTTCAAATTCCCCAGTAGAGATCGTCAGAATTCTCATTCCCCACAAGTCACCAAGGATTTTCAATCCCCAGCAGTGGTCCTAAGATCCCTCAACAACTGAAGATCTTATTCCCCAAGCAGTCAGCAGTTAACAAGGATTTCTCATCTTCAGTAATCAAAGATTCCTGCAATCCCCTGCAGCAGTCAAGGATTCACTTTCCCTGGCAGCAGTCAAAGATTCTATTATCTCCAGCTATCCAGGATTCATCCATCCTCAGCAAGATAGCTACTCAGCTTACATGCGCATTCATTACATTCATATATCATAAACATTGATATAACATATATATCGCATCATACATTTCATGCAACATAACTTTGTGTTTCAGCTAATATTTTACCCTTTTCAGGATAAGATTAATAAGCTTCAAACTTCTGAAAACAGTTTACGGGTTCTCCAGATATGGATGTTAATCTATCGCTTGTTCAGATTCAAGACCTCTGAAAACAATTTACGGGTTCTACAGATATGGATGTTAATCTATCACTTGTTCAGATTCAAAACTTCTGAAAACAGTTTACGGGTTCTCCAAATTTGGATGTTAATCTATCACTTGTTCAGATTCAAGACTTCTGAAAACAGTTTACGGGTTCTCCAGATATGGATGTTAATCTATCGCTTGTTAAGATTCCAAACTTCTGAAAACAGTTTACGGGTTCTCCAGATATGGATGTTAATCTATCGCTTGTTCAGATTCCAAACTTCTGAAAACAGTTTACGGGTTCTCCAGATATGGATGTTAATCTATCGCTTGTTCAGATTCAAGACCTCTGAAAACAGTTTACGGGTTCTCCAGATATGGATGTTAATCTATCGCTTGTTCAAATTCCAAACTTCTGAAAATAGTTTACGGGTTCTCCAGATATGGATGTTAATTTATCGCTTGTTCAGATTCAAGACCTCTGAAAACAGTTTATGGGTTCTCCAGATATGGATGTTAATCTATCGCTTGTTCAGATTCAAGACCTCTGAAAACAGTTTACGGGTTCTCCAGATATGGATGTTAATCTATCGCTTGTTCAGATTCCAAGCTTCTGAAAACAGTTTACGAGTTCTCCAGATATGGATGTTAATCTATCGCTTGTTCAGATTCAAGACCTCTGAAAACAGTTTACGGGTTCTCCAGATATGGATGTTAATCTATCGCTTGTTCAGATTCAAGACTTCTGAAAACAGTTTACGGGTTCTCCAGATATGGATGTTAATCTATCGCTTGTTCAGATTCCAAACTTCTGAAAACAGTTTACGGGTTCTCCAGATATGGATGTTAATCTGTCGCTTGTTTAGATTCAAGACCTCTGAAAACAGTTTACGGGTTCTCCAGATATGGATGTTAATCTATCGCTTGTTCAGATTCAAGACCTCTGAAAACAGTTTACGGGTTCTCCAGATATGGATGTTAATCTATCGCTTGTTCAGATTCCAAACTTCTGAAAACAGTTTACGGGTTCTCCAGATATGGATGTTAATCTATCGCTTGTTTAGATTCAAGACCTCTGAAAACAGTTTACGGGTTCTCCAGATATGGATGTTAATCTATCGCTTGTTCAGATTCAAGACCTCTGAAAACAGTTTACGGGTTCTCCAGATATGGATGTTAATCTATCGCTTGTTCAGATTCCAAACTTCTGAAAACAGTTTATGGGTTCTCCAGATATGGATGTTAATCTATCGCTTTTTCAGATTCAAGACCTCTGAAAACAGTTTACGGGTTCTCCAGATATGGATGTTAATCTATCGCTTGTTTAGATTCCAAACTTCTGAAAACAGTTTACGGGTTCTCCAGATATGGATGTTAATCTATCGCTTGTTCAGATTCAAACTTCTGAAAACAGTTTACGGGTGCTTCCAGATATGGATTTCAATCTATCGCTTGTTCAGACTCAACTTCTGAAAACAGTTTACGGGTGCTTCCAGATATGGATGTTAATCTATCGCTTGTTCAGACTCAACTTCTGAAAACAGTTTACGGGTGCTTCCAGATATGGATGTTAATCTATCGCTTGTTCAGACTCAACTTCTGAAAACAGTTTACGGGTGCTTCCAGATATGGATGTCAATCTATCGCTTGTTCAGACTCAACTTCTGAAAACTGTTTACGGGTGCTTCCAGATACGGATGTTAATCTATCGCTTGTTCAGATTCAACTTTTGAAAACAGTTTACGGATGCTTCCAAATACGGATGTCAATCTATTTCTTATTCAGACCCCCAGCTCAGAGATGTTCCAAAACATGGACACCTTTCTGATACTCATTTCTTTCACCAACAACATAACAGTTCAACATACATTCCAGATGGCATCTTTAAGCCCATCCCCCGACAAGATTTTGTCACATCTCCAGATGGCATCTTTAAGCCCATCTCCAAATGGCATCTTTAAGCCCATTCCCTCAAACTACGCTTTGACGAGTGCAAATTTTTCGGGCACTCTAGTGTCCAATCTCCTTTTACCTTCGAGACGCGAAAGGCAAACTTGCCAATCTAACTCTTCAGGTTCAAGAAGATTGAACAGGGGCAACTGTTGTACCCCAAAATTTTCCCTCTCATTTCATCAACATTTCTCACCACAAGACTCTTGGAACTCAAGATCAAGTTAGGGTTTGCTCTGCTCAAGACCCCTCCTTGCACTGTTGACCCAAATTAGGGTTTGAGTTTGCACATGGATGTTTTGACCTAAAATGCCCAAAGTGATTTTCATGCTTCATGTTGGACTTACAAGTTTATCCATATCAAGTTTCAAGCCTTGATTCCAATCTTTGCCCAGTCAATTGGACAGTTGACCTAGAAATCAGCTGTATTGGGGAAAAAGTCAACTGTGGCCAATTGACAGTCAAACCTCATGATTTTTGACCCACATCAACATTATGAACTCATATGAATCATTTGATCAAGTTTGGATCACAATTCCATAAGAAATTGGATCAGATCACGAAAAGGGCAAAATGGTCATTTTTAGGGTTTTGACTGCACAAAGGCAATTTTTGACTGTTTGACCTAACCAATGGCAAACCAAGCTCACATAGGGACTTAAGGACTCAATGGCATTGTCTTGACTCATTCAACAAGTTCAAAAGATCTCAAATGCATAGGATCGATAGATGAATTTTTTCAGTCAACTGATCAAAATTTGACTGTATACTGAATAGTCAAACTTTGACTTTTTGGTCAAAATTAAGTGCCAAGATTCATTTTTCATCAAGACATGTCAAATTATGAAACTTGTTCATCAAGAAACCCAAAATTGCAAATTAGGGTTTAAAATGAAAAAATTTCATAACTTAGAAATTTTCTAAGTTATAAAATTTTCTTATTTTTTCCTAACTTTGTCCCATTTTTTCACCAAGATGCAAATGGATTCAAACAAAACTTGAAACATGAAAGTTGTAGTCCATTGCAAAATCTACAACTTTTATTCACAAAGTTTTCTCAAAGGAAGCTTGTATCCCAGTTTATGATTTTTGGAACAAGGGTGCAAAACACTTTTAACTTAGAGGAAATTTGCCCTATTCTAGGCAGGATTTTGGCCCATCTTCTTGGCCATTTTTCACATGGTTCATCTTGGAGTTTCAATTTTCATTACAAAGATGGATTATATTACACATTCCAAGCTTTCCAAATTGTCCAAGAACTTCTCAAACACCCTTGTGGTTAGAGAGAATCGAATTTGCAAAGTTGGCCAAAACTCACTTTTGTTCATGGCCAAAGCATGTTCATAACAATTGCATTTTTCAAATAAGCAGGGTTTGTGATAGCTTGCAGGCCTCTAAACCTCCTGACACTCAATAATTTAATGCCTAACCATTGTGTTAAGGCTTTATTTCATTCATTTGGACAATACATGCTAAATTAACCCTTAATTGGAAAAAGCAAATTTGCCATTTTTGAAAAGTGATACTTTATGTCAAGTTCCAAATCCTTGAGGTACAGGCCAGATCTTTGAGGCAAAGCTTTTTGCACAAATCCCATTTATCAAGAGCAAATGTTGCAGCATATAGACATAGAGTACACAGGCCTGCATTGCAACTTGAGTTTTCTTACTTCAAAAACAAGAAACATTGCAAAACATAGACAACTTTCATTTCCTGCAAACTAGAGCTTAAGCAAACCTTGTGAACATTTTCCATACATCAAACTAAGCCTGAAACACGACTAAACCACCCCTCATACCTCCTAATACACCAAAACACCACCTTGCTGCAGAAACAGGGCATCCCCTGCAACTTGAGTTCCATAATCAATTCCACTCGTGCGCTTTGGCTAAAACTTGTTCAAACACATTCCATACCATCCATTGAAACTATTCCAAGCCTTAAACTCAAGTTGTAACACCCCTAACCTCGTTTTCCATTTTCACTTTCAAGTTGTGCAAGTGAACTTCTACAACACGATACAGGTGGTTTCAAAGCAAGCTAGGCATTTGGGGAGCATCCTTGGACTTCAGGCAAGCTCAACAAAAGCTCAAACTCCATTGAAAGTTGCTACATTGCTCTGTTCAAGTCAAGCTGAAACAGGTAATCTATGGACTTCTATCTCTCTATCCAGGCATGATTAAGCTTAGGTTTGTGAATGAAACATGCTCTACTCATAACCCTGAAGCCATACATGTGTTCACTTTTCATTTATATTAAGCATGCTGTGAGAATTTTAGCCATGAACATTGAAGAAAAACTAGGTCAGAAATTGGGGGTGATGAAATTCTCCCTGGTTTCTTAGAGTTAGGTCAAGTATTTTATATGTTTGAAATCGTGGTTTGATGCTCTACATTGTTTGTGTTATGAGTTTTGGCTAAAAATCAAGGAATCAGGAGTTTGTATGAAGTAAGGAAAACGCGCGTTTTTTGTTGTTCAAACAAAGCTGGAGGTTGAAGACAGAGTTGGCTTGGGCTGGGCCTGAGCCAGTTTGGCTTTTCGCACCCCTTTTTTCCATTTGCACCCCCCTGGCCCATTGTGTGAAATATTTGACATTTTTGCATTTTTCTTTTTGATTCTGATTTTATATTTTTTGCTCAAACATAAAAAACACAAAAAATATTTTTCCATCCTTTTTTATATTTATTTGGCATTTATTTACTTTACTAAGCATATGTAGGTAAATAAATATAATTCCTTTTCATTTTAAAACCCTAAAAAATAATATAAAAAATATTTATTTTTAGTTATTATTTTTTATTTACACTTTGAAAACATTTTCTAAAATATACATTTTTGTAAATAATCAATATTTTATTTTTGTACATATTTAGCATATTTAATATATAATATATAAATACTTATATATTTTATTAGATAATTAGGGCAAAAAATACAAAAATAATACTTCTATTTTTTATTTAATATTTGACACCAAAAATACTTTTTCTACAATATACTTCCTTTTTTATTATTATTGTATAAATTAATATATCTTGTACATAATTAATAAATAAATACTATTTGTTCAAACATTAGGGTTTTGCTCTAAAACCACAAAAATAATCAAAAACATGACCTTTTTTATTTTGTTTATACTTCAAACATGAAAACCTTTTTTTCATACATAAAAAATCATTTTTGTGCATAATACATTTTGTTTATTTATTATATTCATTTCAAGTATTGTACAATTAAATGTTATAACCTATACATTCGATATGGTTGTAATAATTTAGGTTTTATTTCCTTGTCAAATATCCCCCATTCAAATTTGTACCCCCCTCCCTATATCATGTTGTAATAGCTTAGCATTTAAATTTTCGCATTTAAAAGCTTTCAATTATGCCATGATAGACTTAGGGTTTGTATGCAAAATCAATCAACAAATAGCTTGACCTAATTAAAGATAAACATGCATGAAAAACAAACACAATGCACACTTACACCCCTAGGGTTACACCCACTTGTTGCCTTCAAAAAATGGGCCATGGTTGCATGTTAAGTGTCTTTGGCAAAACAAAAACAAATCAAATGATCATAGTCCCTCGATGACGCTATCGGAGTTGCCTAAACAAAAATGATCATAGTCCCTTAAGAAAATTGCCAAAAATACTTGACACTATTGCTTTCATGGTCTAAACGATGACCCGCGCCCGTCCCGTTAACATCCTAACACAAGGTTTTTCACCAAATACAATGGTGAAACAACACTGTTAAAAGGGTTAAAACATGAGAAAGATCTTTGAGAAATTTAGAGTAGATAGCTCTTAGTTACTTGATCAAACTTGCAAAACACACTTGCCATTTTTCAAAACACCCATCACAACACAACTTCAAAAACAAACTTTCAAAAAACATTGAAACATCTTTTCAAAAAGACAAACACCTTTGTAAAACATTCAAACAAGAATTGTTACAAAGGTTTCCTAGACAAGGCATCTTTTTCAAAACATTTTCAAAAACCACACACACAAAGCACCATTTCAAACAATTGAAAAACAAAGGCAAGTGATCTAAGCAAGTAACTAAGAGCCCATGGATAACCATGGATAGAAAGGATGCTAATACCTTCTCTTTCTATAATCTACTCTCCGAACCCAAGAAAACATCTCAAAGGTTTTTCCTGTGCTTTTTGACCTTTCCTTAGGATAAATAAAAAGTCGATGGCGACTCTTGCTCAACCGAAACATTTGCGAAAACAAACGCAAAACCTCAAGTCAGTTCTCCCACCGTATAACACCCCATATTGCAAAAGGCCAAGGAGCTGTCAAAACATTCAGAGGAACCGGAGGTACATGCACCTTATCAGCATAGACTTGGCACTTATGACAGGTCCGAGAATGCTGATAACAGTTGGCTTCAATAGTGGACCAATAATATCCTGCCCGTAGGATTTTCTTCGCCATGGTATGTCCACTGGAATGAGTTCCCAAAATTTTCCCTCCCATATTCTTCAAGATTTGCCAAGTCAAAGCTTCAAAATGTCCCCAAGGGTTGCACAGTTCAAGGGCCTCCTAACAGACAAAAATTAGGGTTTTGGTTCTGACAAAGAAATTTAAGTTTCCAAGGGTCCAATCAAGTCCCACATGCCTATAAACATTGTCAAGCATCCATATGCCAAGTTTCAAGACTTACAGCACAAAATTGCACAGTCAAAAACCCTAATTGCTCAACAGTCAACTGTAGGGGCAAAATGGTCATTTGGAAGGCAAAAGTTCAAATTTTTGGTCAACATCTTATTTTGAAGCCACAAACATCATTTGATCAATTCTTGATCATGATTCTCAAGGCATGGCTCAAAAAGTCCCAAGATGCAAAAGTTTCCATGTTTGGACAGTTGAAAAAGTCAACTGTAACTTGACCAAGGCATAACTTCCACATGGATTATCAGAAAAATTCCATCCAAAGCTCATTTTGAAGAGAAAGACATTTCCTACAACTCCTCTTCACACTTCAAGCCCAAGAAATGCTCTCACAAAAAGTTATCAATTTCAACATTATAGGTCCTTTTCAAAAGTCAACAAAAAGAGACTTTAAGTCAAAGGCCATAACTTGAGATTGGTAAATCAAAATGACATGGGACCAAAGTTATTGGTTAGAGGACTTCAAGACCTTTCCAAAATGTCCAAGAACATGATCAAAGCTTAAAAATTGAGCAAGATATGCCTTGTGGAAGTTGGGAAATTTTTGGATATTTTGAAAAGTCAACTTTGCTTCAAATGCCTTAAAATTGTTAATGGGCCACATTTTCTTCCAAGATTCATCATCCAAAGCATATGCACGACCATTTGGCCCAAAGGGAAGTTATTCATCATTTTTATTTATTTATTTGAATTTTAAATTGCTATTAATTCATTTAATTAATTAAAATATGGAAAAAATACCAAAGCAAGCTTTTCAAATCTTTTTATGCATGAAATATCCTCAAGATCTCGTGCATTATCTGATAGGGAAAGAATCAATGTGATTTGCCATGATTGGAATCAAATATGCATGGAAAAGATTTGAAAATATATGCATAAAAATCAAATATCTTGTACATCAATGCAAAGGGTTTTGGATCCAATTTTCAACCCTAATCAGTTCCCATACTTATACTAATGCAAACCCTAGTGTTGGAGACCTCTAAGCTGCACCAGAAAACAAGAACAAAGTTTGCACTTTTTGTGAAAAATTCCAAAACTGAAAACGTGGTTCCAAAGCATTTCAAGGCAAGAAAATTATTCCATTGCATTCCTGAGACTTCAAGGAAGGATTCTAGATCAAAACCATCAACTCTAACGCAAAGAATTGGTAGAACAACCTCGTTCTGTTCATGTTTTTTTCCATATTCTTGCATCATGATTCATGCGTTATATGCAACTTTTAATGTTTGGTTTATGTTATTTGATTCATTCTAAAGCTAACCATGTGTTTTTATTGAGTTTTTATGCATCGTACACGATTTTTCCATTGAAGCACGCTAGGGTTCTTCAAGTTTCAAATTGGGCATTTTCGTATACTGTAAAATTAGGACTTCCCAATACCATGGCTAAACTCAGGAAGCTTGGGCGAATATAACCCACTAATCGCGCCTAATTTATATGGCAAGACGAGTTAATCGCTATTTTAAAAAGCTTGCATTTTGGGGGGGTTTAAAACCCCCGCTACTTCTTTTTATTGCAGGGATGAACGAAGAAGAAGATTAGGTGGCGAGCATGGTTGGCTAATTTGAAATTAACGCGCGTTTTTGTTGTTTCTAGGCCACTGACCACTTTTCTCTTATATTGTTTATTTGCTATTTTACATACAACGCACGTGAAGAGCTCCGTTGGTGGACAAGGCGTTTGGTAACCCCTGGGACCTGGGTTCGAATCCCAGGTCCCCCCTTCTTATTTCCATATTTTTCTTCTAACCATGTTCCTGTGCAGCTTGCTCCCTGATGACCATCATACGCCCACAATCTCAACGCGCCACATGGCCACTGAAGGCAATCTAAAGGCCCAGATCTGATGAACACCATGGACATTGGTCAATGCACACGCACGCTTCCAGGAAAAGTCAAAGAGGCCTTGAAATAAATGGGCCTAATTGCTAGACAATTCCTCCAATTTGGGGACAGCACCCCCCTTGGTTTGCTCTCTTCTATTCTTTTTCTATTTTTATTTGTTTTGTTTAATTCTTATTTAATTCTTTAAATTAACATTTTCTTAACATAAAAAAATAATAAAAATCAGAAAGTCATAAAAAATAAAATATATTTTATTTAAATGCTATTTTGTAAATAAAACCTTTATTAATTGATTTAGTTTTAAATTCTAGGCATAATTCTAAACATTTTTCTCAATAAACTTAAAAAATTGTAGAATTAGGGTTTTGATTATTTTTACCTTTTCTTTTTCACCATATTAATAATTAATTATTTATTTTTGTAAATAAAACTTGCCATTAATTAATTAGGTTAATTTTAGGTTTAACTTTAACATGTTTTTTTAATAAATTAAAAATAGCTAGAACTAGGTTTTAATTCCAATTTAATTTTTCTTATTAAAAATCCATAAATACAAAAAACTAAAAAAATAATTTCTTTTCATTTTAATTAATTCCATAATTACAATTTAATTTCCTTAAAAGGGTCCAACGCCCTCGCTTTCGATTATTAGCTCGTTTTGCACATTTTATTTCCTTTCTTATAATATTAATGTAATTCTCCCAAAGCAATGTAAATTGGATATTTATATTTCTCGCATCTTTATTTTATGTCAAATCAGGTCCTGGATTTAATTTGGCGATGTGGACCCGCGCCTTTGTAATAGTTTAGGAACTTTATATTTCTCGCAACTTTTTAACTGTTAATTAAATTGCATGCAAGAATGAATGTTAAAATAAAAACAAAAGCGTAGATCACCCTCGACATGAACAAGATAAATATAAATGAACATGACACACAAATCACACACCACCCCTAAGGTACGCTTCACTGTTGCCTTGCCTCTCGAGAGGTGATCGTCGAGTAGAGGATGTCTTAGTAAGTCCTCATGATCCGGGAACCTGGCATGAGGGTAGCTTCTAAGGTATCTTCCTATTTCTCTGGTGATCACCATGTCCCGAACCTTCGAATTGACCCGAACACCTCCAACGGTGGTGCTACCTACCTCTCAATGGTGGGATGGCACTACTTTAAAGGACATCTACACAGACGAATTCCTTAGGGTAGGTAGACGACTCTAGATACTTGCTCTAATTTCAAAACAAATTCAAAAAATACTTTTCACACCGACACATTTTCAAAAAGCTTTCGAAAGCAATTTTTCAAACACTCTTGAGGACCGATACAAGAGTCGAACTGGAATTTTCAAAGAAACTTTTTTAAAACCCACAATTGAAAAGCAAATAAACCATTTTGAAAACACAAGTGAGCAAGTATCTAAGAGCCCATGGATAACCATGGATAGAAAGGGTGCTAACACCTTCCCTTTCTATAATCTACCTCCCGAACCGAGAGCAATCTCTATAAGGAATTTTTCTGTGCTTTTGTCCTTTCCATTTGGAGAAAATAAAAGACGGTGGCGACTCTTG
Organism: Vicia faba; assembly: GCA_948472305.1. Classification (NCBI taxonomy): domain Eukaryota; kingdom Viridiplantae; phylum Streptophyta; class Magnoliopsida; order Fabales; family Fabaceae; genus Vicia; species Vicia faba. The sequence goes on from OX451736.1 coordinate 937,595,622, forward strand.
CTTCCGCGACATTTCGCGAACCAGCGTTAAACAGTCAGTTCAAGATCCACCGATCACAGAACTGGCGACTCTGCTGGGGACAAATCTTTTAAAGTGAGGTGTACCTTAGGACTAAGATCACTTGTGTTTTCAATTGTTGTGCTTGTTTGTTTTATTATTGTGGGACTGTCTCGGGAGTTCTATAGATCCTAACCCGGATCTGGGGATACCTTCTTAGAAAGTAGAAACAAGGCTGTGAGGGAACTGTGCGGGGTATACCGACATGGTTGAAGCAGTCTGCTACGTTGATGTGGCACTTTGGTGAGTACCGGTAACCCTTGAGTTCAGTCAAGGAGAGTACGGGGCCTCCGCGTGGTGTCATAAAGCATCAACTGACCTTAGGAACCTTAATTGAACTATCTTGGCCTCTTTAGGGTAGTGAGATAACTGACTTTGGTGCAGTCCGAGGTTGGTTGATACTCGATACTACACTCAATTGAGGGTTGCTTTCCTGGAATATTTCGGTCGCCAGTTCAGTGGCTAAATCGAAACGATGAACAATGAAAGCAATCTCGTGATATTGGGACCCTTAGAACCCGGTTACTTCTAATAGGACAGGTTGAACCCACCAACTTCAAGAGGGTACTACCCAGACCCCATGCTGGCCTTAAACCCTAAGGGCTTGTCTTGTGTGACTTGTGTGCCTTACATGTTTGCCTTTGTAAATATCTGTGGTGTGTTTAATCATAGCATTATGACATCATCCAGCATCATATGCATTGACTAACCATTTCAGGGGTTCGAATCTTCATCTTTGTTCTTGTTTTGTAGGACATGGAAACTGTTCGCAGAAAGACAATTCAAATCAACCTTGTAAGGATCCCTCCTCAGCTTAAGGAGCTTATATCCAGGGTTCCCGAGAGCTCTTCATTCAGTGAGAGACATGGAAGACTCATCAGCTTGGTCAATACCAACATTGAGGAAGATATGATAAAGGTCCTGTTCCAGTTCTTTGACCCTCTGCATCACTGTTTCACCTTCTTGGATTATCAGCTGGTACCTACATTGGAGGAGTTCTCCCGGCTCCTGAAGATCCCTATCCTTGATCAACTACCCTACAACGGTAAGGAAAAGGAACCCAAGCTTGAAGAGATTGCTAAAGCCTTACACCTACAATCATCTGACTTTAAGGGACATTGGGAGGTTAGAAGTGGTATCAAAGGGTTCTTAGCCAGGTTTCTGTTTGAAAAGGCCCATGAATGTTGGAACTCCCTTGACTTACAAGCTTTTGAAGAAGTTGTAGCCCTCCTTGTCTATGATTTGGTGTTGTTCCCTAACCCAGATCAGCTTATAGATATCAGTGATGTCTAGATCTTCATGTCCAAGAATCCTATACCTACGTTGCTGGGAGACATCCTTCACTCATGTTACACTCGAACCATGAGAAAAAGAGGTGTCCTTATGTGCTGCACTCCTCTCCTGGGAAGGTGGTTTATTTCGCACCTTCCACAATCAGTTTTGAAGAACGAGCGGGGTTTGAGATGGTCACAACGGTTGATGACTCTTACACATGCAGATATACATTGGTGCCCTCGGTCCAGAGAGGATGTCACTATCATTGATCGTTGCGGGGAGTACCCTAATGTTCCTTTACTTGGAATCAGAGGAGGTATTACTTACAACCCATGCTTGGCTTGGAGACAGTTTGGTTATGCTCGAAGGGATGGCCCTCATGACATGTTAATTCCTGACATAGTTTTTGACTTCGACAACGATGCACAAGGACTTCGCCAGAGATTTATCAGAGCCTGGAGGATGCCAAGTAGGATAGACAGCAAAACACTGGGGCACAGGAACTCCATCCCGTTGGAACCTTACCTCAAGTGGGTACGCGCCCGCTCTCAGAAGTTAGTAATGCCATATCCTCATATGCTCCCTGTGATCAAAGAGCCAGTCTTGGAAGGAGAAGTGCCCTACACTATTCAGCATCCTGACATGCCCACATCCTGGGAAGAGATGCAGAAGAGATGGATCCAGCTTAAGGAAGAACGGAATTCTCTTGAGACCAGTCTACATGCTAGTGAAAAGAAGGTCCTGGAGCTCACCCGCCTATTGCATGAGGAGAGGAATCTCAACACCTACATAGCTCCAAAGAGGATGCGTAGTGTCTTTTGGGATTGATTTGCTTTTGTATTTATTTTGCCCATGAGGCTCTGATGTACGGAACAATTATTTCCTTAATGATAACGTGTGTTCTTTTCTGTCTACAACAAATTTGAACTTTCGAACCCTTGAATGCATTGCATAAACACATATCATTCATCATGTGCATAGCAGGTTTTCTTCTTTTTAGGTTGCTTACTGTTCTTCGCTGTTTATTTCAGCATCATGAATCCTGACTCATCATCAACTGAGATGTCTATCAAGGCTCTTCAGGCGCAGAATGCGCAATTTCAGGAACTAATCATGGGTTTGGCTCAGGGCCAAGAAGAGCTGAAGGCTCTGCTCCTGAAGAAGGAGAAAAAGAAGAAGAAGAGAACTGTTCTTTTCAACTCGGGCCGAAGGTTTGGCAACACTCTGCAGAATGAAGAGGCTGGTTCTTCTATAGGCAAGGGTAGTCCCCAAGAGGGAAAAGGTCCTAGTCCGGTAGTCTCTGACAACGAGACTGATTTCGATGAGGAACAGTATCCTCCGGCAGAAGACAGATACAAGCAGTTGGAAGACAGACTGAATGCTATGGAGATCCAACAAGTGCCTGGGCTGGATTTTGGAGACTTGGGTTTGTCTACTGGTGTGATCATTCCTCATAAGTTCAAAGCACCATCCTTTACCAAGTATGACGGGGCGTCTTGTCCCAAACTACACCTCAGGTCTTATGTGCGGAAGATTCAACCGTACTCAGTGGACAAGAACTTGTGGATCCACTTCTTCCAGGAGAGTCTTTCAGGGACTCATCTCGAATGGTTCTATCAGCTGGATGGGACCAAGGTTCGTAACTGGGAGGAGTTGGCTACTGCTTTTTATAAGCAGTATCAATATAATGCCGACCTTGCCCCTACACGTACCCAACTCCAGGGTATGTCGCTAGGTTCAAGCAAAGGTTTTAAAGAGTACGCACAAAAGTGGAGGGATCTGGCTGGCAGGGTGCAGCCTCCGTTGACTGACCGGGAGTTGGTAGACATGTTCTTGGGGACCCTATCTGGGCCATTTTTCAACCATCTTATCGGTAACTCATCTGTAGGGTTTACTGATCTTATTCTGACTGGAGAGAGAATAGAGGCTGGGATGAAGTCTGGTAAAATTCAGAAGGGTGCATCGTCAAGCTCTGAGAAGAAGCCCTTTAAAAAGGAGGCCAGTGCTGTATACGGGTCTAGAAGACAAGAGAAACCTGAACGCCGCCAGTCTGTCAATGCGGTGATGATTTCTAAGCCTGCTGTTGCTCCTCGGCAAGCCAATCCTCCAAGGGCTGAAAGACCTAGAAGGGAGTTTACCCGTTTGAGTATGACTTTATCGCAAATCTTGCCGCAGTTGCTGTCCACCAATCTAGTGACTGTCAGAGAGGCCCCAAAGGTTGTGAATACTGCCTCCCCCAAATACAATCCAAATGCCCACTGTGCTTATCACTCCGATAGCCCGGGGCATTCCACTGATGATTGTTGGGCCTTAAGGAATAAGGTACAAGACCTTATTGACGCAAAAGAGATACAGTTTGAAGCGCCTGAGAGGCCAAATGTGGTGACTGCTCCTATGTCCCAGCATGGAGTAAATGTTGTCGATGAAGATGTATACGCCGTTTTTGTGGATGATGTGGCTACTCCCTTAATGACTGTCAAGAGGAATCTACTGTTGGCCGGTTTATTTCCGGGTTGTAGTGAAGGTTATCTTTTCTGTGTTGTTTCCCTCTCTGGTTGTCCTTTGCTGAAGTTGGGCATCCAAAGCCTAATGGACAGCAAAGAGATTCTGTTCAAGAAGTCCGCTGTTCAGTTTGTTCCGGTAGAAGAAGTTTCCGTTGTTACAATATTTAATAATCCAATCAAGGCTCTCCCGAGGAAGCCTGTTCAAATCATGACTGTCGCACCTGTTGTTATTACTGTTCCGGGGCATCTCCCCTACGAATCTGATAAGGCTATCCCCTGGCACTATGGGGCAGATGTGTATGTGAATGGAATCAAACAAGAGTTCAACACTGGCACCAGTATCAGCAATATCACTGGTCCATCAAAGGTTACCCGCAGTGGCAGGCTCTTCTCGCCTGACATTGCACCGCCCGCTATTCGAAGACCCCTCACTATAACACCTGCAAGTGTACCTGTTCTTGCTTCTGATCAAGTTGTTCCCCCTGCTGCCGAGTCATCTAATGTTCGGGGAAAAGGGATTGAAGATGAGCCTGGCTGGACGGAGGCACCAAGACCTGTAACTGCTGAGGCCTCCCAACAAGAGATGGAGGAAATTCTAAAAATAATCAAGAAGAGTGACTTTAATGTTGTCGAGCAGCTGGGGCATACATCCTACAAGATCTCAATGCTCTCCTTATTACTGTGCTCAGAGGCCCATGCTAAGGCCCTAATCTCATTCCTCAAGACGGCCCATGTGCCACAGGAAACATCTGCAGTTCAGTTCACTGATTGCATAGCAAATCTGACAGCGGACAATGGCTTGGGTTTCTCAGATGTTGACCTTACTGCTAAGGGAAAGGACCACAATGACGCCCTGCATGTCTCTATTGAATGCAGGGGCACTACTCTTGCGCACGTGTTGGTGGACACTGGTTCTTCCCTAAATGTGCTACCCAAGAAGGCCTTAGACCGTTTGGATTATGAGGGCCTGGAGCTGAAACCTAGCAACATTATCGTCCGAGCCTTTGACGGTTCCAAGAGGATGGTTCATAGAGAGGTTGACATTCCTATTCGTGTGGGCTCTTAAGTATTCGACTCTACTTTCTATGTGATGGATATCCGTCCATCTTATTCTTGTCTATTGGGTCGACCTTGGATCCACAAAGCAGGGGCAGTGACCTCTACCCTGCACCAGAAGCTCAAGTACCCCGTCAGAGGGAAGATTGTCACTGTGCAGGGAGAGGAGGAGTATATGGTGAGCCATTTGAATTCCTTCAGGTATATTGATATGGACGGGGAGTTTATTGAAACCCCCTTTCAGCATTTCGAAGAGGTACCTCCAACTTTGGCAGCAGCAGAAACAGTGGTCGAAGAGGATGTTCCTTTGAAGATGGCTTCCTTGAAGGATGCCCGGGCTGTGATCCAGAAAGGTGAATGTGCTAATTGGGGCAGGCTTCCTGACTTTACACAGAAAACTGACAAGTTTAGACTGGGTTTTACTGCAGAGGGCCAGAAAGCTATGCGGAAGGCAAAGACCAGAAGACCTCCTGTGCTCATTACCAATCCAGGAGTGAATGTTGTTGGGGAGGATAATGAAGTGGATGAAGCTGAGTTCGATAGCTGGATCTACCCGACAACTGATGGCGGATTGACCAATTGGATTGCTAAAGATCATACTCCTGTTACTTTTGTTACGCAGTAATAAACTCCTTTGTTTTGTTATTTGTAATAAACAATTAAAACTCTATGGCCCGGTGTCTTACCCGGGGCATCGTTGGCTTCATTTGTGAGGGCATATAAATTGTCATTTCATATATCATGAATAAAAATCTTGGACGTTTTCTCGCATTTCAAATCTTATGCTCCTTTTCTTTCTTTCCTTCCTTTATATATTTCAAAACAGCTGTATTTACACACACTCACTCATACAGGTTTCAATCCACTCTGGATCTCACTGGTAATGACTCTGCTACTGCCAGTTATGACTTCGAAAATCCGATCAACTTAGCCGAAGACGAAGGTGAAGATGATTGCGAAGTGCCTGGCGAGCTTGCAAGACTGTTACTCCAGGAAGAGAGGGCAATTCAACCACACGAAGAGCCAGTGGAAACAATAAATCTGGGTACTGATACAGACAGGAAGGAGGTAAAGATTGGTGCCAACCTAGAGCTCAGCGTGAAGCAACGGTTGACTCATATGCTACATGATTATATGGAGATCTTTGCTTGGTCCTACGAAGACATGCCCGGGTTGGATACCGATATTGTGGTCCATCACTTGCCTACTAAGGAAGACTGCCCTCCGGTTAAGCAAAAAATCCGCCGTATGCGTCCAGAGATGTCTGGGAAGATCAAAGCCGAGGTTATGAAACAGTTTGATGCCGGGTTTCTTGCAGTGACTTCTTACCCTCAGTGGGTTGCTAATGTGGTGCCGGTACCAAAGAAGGACGGTAAGGTCAGAATGTGTGTCGACTACAGGGATCTGAACAGGGCCAGCCCCAAAGATGACTTCCCCCTACCTCACATTGATGTCCTTGTTGACAATACAACTCAACATAAGGTGTTCTCTTTCATGGATGGTTTTTCAGGTTACAATCAGATCAAGATGGCACCTGAAGACATGGAAAAAACTACCTTTGTTACTCAGTGGGGCACCTTCTGCTACAAGGTCATGCCTTTTGGACTGAAGAACGCTGGGGCAACCTACCAACGTGCCATGGTTGCTTTATTTCATGACATGATCCATCATGAGATAGAAGTGTATGTTGACAACATGATCGCAAGGTCCCAGACTAAGGAAGAAAACCTTGATCATCTGCAGAAATTGTTTGACCGGTTGAAATTGTACAAGCTAAGGTTGAACCCGAACAAGTGCACCTTCGGGGTAAGATCTGGGAAGTTTCTAGGCTTCGTTGTAAGTGATAAGGGTATTCAAGTGGACCCTGCCAAGGTTAAAGCTATTCAAGAGATGCCAGTTCCTAAGACAGAGAAAGAGGTCAGAGGCTTTTTAGGACGCCTGAATTACATTGCTCGGTTCATCTCGCACCTAACTGCTACTTGTGAACCAATCTTCAAGCTACTGAAGAAAGATCAGGTAGTACGTTGGAATGATGAATGTCAGGCTGCTTTTGACAGAATCAAAGAGTATCTCCAAGAACCACCCATCCTTATGCCACCGGTTGAAGGGAGACCTCTGATATTATACCTGACAGTACTGGACAACTCAATGGGGTGTGTGCTGGGGCAGCATGACGAGTCTGGCCGAAAAGAGCATGCCATTTATTACCTTAGCAAAAAGTTTACCGACTGTGAGACCCGATACTCACTGCTCGAGAAAACTTGCTGCGCTTTGGTATGGGCTGCTCGCCGGCTGAGACAGTATATGCTGACTCACACTACCTTGTTGATCTCAAAGATGGATCCAATAAAGTACATATTCGAAAAGCCTGCTCTGTCTGGGAGAATAGCAAGATGGCAAATGATCTTGACAGAATACGACATCCAGTACACAACCCAGAAAGCCATCAAGGGAAGTGTGTTGGCAGACCACTTGGCACATCAGGCCGTAGATGACTATCAGCCAATGAACTCCGAATTTCCAGACGAGAGCATCATGATAGTGACTGATTGTGAAGTACCTGGACCGAATGAAGGACCTGAGGAAGGATCCCGATGGTCTATGCACTTTGACGGAGCCTCCAATGCTTTGGGTAACGGTATCGGCGCCGTGATCATATCCCCTCAAGGCACTCATACTCCACTCACTTCCCGGCTATGTTTCAACTGCACCAACAACATGGCGGAGTATGAGGCATGCATCATGGGTCTCCAAGCTGCGATCGACTTAAGGATCAAGTTTCTGAGTGTCTTCGGAGATTCCGCTCTTGTGATCAATCAGATCAAAGGAGAGTGGGATACGAAACATCCGAATCTTATTCCTTACAGAGAATGTGTGTTGACATTGATCCCTCACTTCACAGAGATAACCTTTGAACACTTCCCGAGAGAGGAGAATCAGTTGGCGGACGCGTTAGCTACAATGTCTTCTATGTTCAAGGTCAAATGGGACAATGAGGCTCCCGGGATCATCATCTGGAAACTGGACGAACCGGCATACTGTTGTGATCTCGAGACTGAATCGGTGACTGAGAAGTCTTGGTACCATGAGGTAAAGAGATATTTGGAAGCTCAGGAATACCCTGAAGGTGCGTCTGTCAACGATAAGAAGTTTCTAAGGAGGTTCACAGCGAAGTTCTTCCTTAGCAACGGCATCCTGTATAAGCGAAACCATGATTCGACCTTACTGCGTTGTGTGGACAAGACAGAAGCAGAAAGGATCATGGAAGAGCTACATGAAGGGACCTTTGGAACACATTCCAGTGGACACACTATGGCAAAGAAGATCCTTCGAGCAGGGTATTTCTGGTCCACAATGGAAGCAGACTGCTAGCAACATTCTCGGACATGCCATAAATGCCAGATATACGCAGACAAGGTGCATGTTCCTCCAGTTCCTCTAAATGTTCTGACTGCGCCTTGGCCGTTTGCAATGTGGGGCATAGACATGATCAGTGAGATTAAACCTACGGCATCTAACGGACATCGCTTTATCCTGGTGGCGATTGATTACTTCACAAAGTGGGTCGAAGCGGCTTCCTACGCTACAGTAACCAAGACTATTGTGGCACGGTTCATTCGGCATAACCTGATCTGTCAATACGGCGTCCCAGAGAGAATTATTACAGACAATGGTACCAATCTCAATAACAAGATGATCACTGAGCTCTGCGAGCAATTTAAGATACAGCACCACAACTCTTCTCCTTACCGGCCGAAGATGAATGGGGCTGTAGAAGCAGCAAATAAAAATATCAAGAAAATCGTGCAGAAAATGATAGTGACTTATAAAGATTGGCACGAGATGTTACCGTTCGCTCTACATGGGTACCGTACCTCAGCCAGGACGTCAATCGGGGCAACTCCTTTCTCCTTGGTCTACGGTATGGAGGCAGTCTTACCGATCGAAGTGCAGATACCCTCTCTCCGGATAATGAAGGATGCAGATCTGAATGAAGATGATTGGATCCAGACGCGACTTGATCAGTTAAACCTTATTGATGAAAAGAGACTTGCTGCTATCTGTCATGGTCAGACGTATCAGAAACGGATGATCAGGGCATTTAACAAAAAAGTCATACCACAAGAGTATATAGTTGGGGATCTGGTAATCAAACGAATCATCCTTCCTCAGAGTGATCCAAGGGGCAAATGGACCCCTACGTACGAAGGGCCATTTGTGGTTAAACATGTGTTCTCAGGAGGAGCCATGATTTTAACCAATATGGATGGTGACGACCTTCCTCACCCCGCCAATGCAGACATAGTAAAAAGATACTACGCATGAAAAAGACCCGCTAGGCTGACATGCCTAGGCAAAAATTAGGGCTTCCCGGCGAACCAAAAGGGTTCGGGCAAAATGAAGGGATGAAATGAAAAAAATCTGTACACCCGGCAAGTCGAAAACCTGAAAAGGCGGCTTGGGCAAAAATGGGTATCCCGGTGGACTGAAAACCCGAAAGGGCGGTCCAGGCAAAAGTTAGGGATAAAGCGTAATACTATGTCTCATTGGATCACCCTGCATCCAGAATCTGGTATCTACATCAAGTTCAGACGGCATCGATCAGTCAGTTTCATCTTCAACCAAGGTCATCAAGTGATGAGACGCTCGGAGATATAAAGGCAATAGCAGAGTTGAAAACCAGTGGGATCATTCATATCACACAACTGTTTTATTTTCTCTTGTACAAATTTGTATAAACTCTTTTGTTCGGCGGCGTTCTCTTACTAGGACGTCAGCCTCTTGTATATAACCGCCTATTTACAGGCAAATTCAAAATCAATACAAAAAATCACTTTTCAGTTAAAATTGCCAATTGTTTTTCCTTTTCTGTTTTGTTTTGCGAAGAACGTCCAAGGTTCAATTTGTGATATATGCATCGACAATAATTTACTAACTCATGAATATTTGCATACGAAACAAAGGTCTAATTACAGGTAACGTTAGAAACAGGGGTAATAAAGAGTTGTCTAAACAATCTAATTGTTCTGTCCTCCAAGGTATCAAGGTAGGTTCAGCTGAAGAACATAACTAGTATATCTTAATTCCCCAGAGAGTGAGCCAGCAAGTCAGTGCACTCTCCCCGAGCAAAGTTATTATCAAACTTAAGGAAGTTGGGTATCCCCCACAGATCTCAACATTCTCCAGCAGTATATACGCATTCTTAACAAGCATCCCCGTCGATCTGGGTCTAAAGATCGTTCCCCGGTGGTATATCAAACATTCATTGGAGTCATTTACCTGGTACAATTCAAATCTTCCCCCAGGAGAGTCCAATCCAGTTCCCCCAGGAAAGTTGGAATCCATCTCCCCAAGCAGTAAGCTTATCCCTAGTAGATTCTGGAAGCTTATCCACGCAGAGCACGAACGCGTCTCCCGGCTTTATTCAAAGAGTTATTTCCTTACCAGGATATAACTGGGTTATCCTCAGCCAAAATCCACCGAAAGAGCGTCCTCGACGAAGTCTTCTTATCCCCAGCGAAGTCTATTAACACTTCCAACACAACAAGGGTATCCCCAGTAAGTTATTATCAACAGTTCAACAAAGTACCTCTCGCCCCACAGAGTATTGCTTCCCAGCAAGATTGCTAGAGTACTTTTCTCCCTGCAGAGTAATCCATTCGCCAAGTTTATTCCCCAACGGAGTCATCTTCTCCTACCGGTATTCTTGCAACTATCATCCCCAGCGTAAGCAAAGATCTATTCTTCAACATCAGCCCAGGATATGACTTCCCGGCACTTGTCAAGGATTTACTTTCCTAGACGAAAACATACATTCATAAACATCACATACATCATTATAGCCTGCATATACGCATCATATCTTACAAATCTCATTTATATTGAGAACATCATTGCTTGATCCATATCATGCATTGCATACGACTGACCTTTACCTTTCAGGAAAGATTCAGTTAAGTTCTCAACTATATTTCAAGACCTAGACCGGTTCAGTTAAATCGACCCTAAGATTTTTCTGTTTCTTATCCAGTCAAAGGCCTTCTCTGGTTCAGTCAGATCGACCCTAAGATCTCCCTGATTCTTATCCAGTTGAAGACATTTCAAGACCTAGACCGGTTCAGTTAAATCGACCCTAAGATTTTACTGTTTCTTATCCAGTCAAAGGCCTTCTCTGGTTCAATCAGATCGACCATAAGATCTCCCTGTTTCTTATCCAGTTGAAGACATTTCAAGACCTAGACCGGTTCAGTTAAATCGACCCTAAGATTTTCCTGTTTCTTATCCAGTCAAAGGCCTTCTCTGGTTCAGTCAGATCGACCTTAAGATCTCCCTGTTTCTTATCCAGTTGAAGATTTCAAGACCTAGACCGGTTCAGTTAAATCGACCCTAAGATTTTCCTGTTTCTTATCCAGTCAAAGGCCTTCTCTAGTCCAGCTAAATCGACCCCTAACATATTTTTCTAATAAAGACTCAGTAGAAGATATCCAAGATTCTCTCAGCGTTACTGTTGAGGTAGAAGTCGCCCAAGATTCTCTCAGCGTTACTGTTGAGGTAGAAGTCGCCCAAGATTCTCTCAGCGTTACTGCTGAGGTTGAAGTCGCCCAAGATTCTCTCAGCGTTACTGTTGAGGTTGAAGTCGCCCAAGGTTCTCTCAGCGTTCCTGTTGAGGTAGTAATCGTCCAAGGTTCTCTCACCGTTCCTGTTGAGTTAGTAACCACCCCTGGTTCATTCATCACCTTTTGAAGATCCAGATCCAGCTCCTGTAACCATCCAGGACACATCTATACAAAGAGTTTGAAGACCAGCTCCTGCAACAGGTCAGGTAATCATTTTTCTTTTTCAGGTACGCAAACTCTCGCTAAGGAATCTCTTACGCGATCAACATCCAGATGTTATCTATAAGCCCATCCACCTATCCATCATGGCATCTATAAGCCCATCATCCTATCCATCAATCTCCAAATGGCATCTAGAAGCCCATTTCCATCATCACATTACTATGTGAGCGCAAATTTCTGGGCACTCTAGTGTTCAATCATCTTCCACCTTCGGATTACGAAAGGCACGTCAGCCAATCTACATCCTCAGGTCTAAGAAGATTGAACAGGGGCAACTGTTGTACCCCAAAATTTTCCCTCCCATATTCTTCAAGATTTGCCAAGTCAAAGCTTCAAAATCTCCCCAAGGGTTGCACAGTTCAAGAGCCTCCTAACAGTCAAAAATTAGGGTTTTGGTTCTGACAAAGAAATTGAAGTTTCCAAGGGTCCAATCAAGTCCCACATGCCTATAAACATGGTCAAGCATCCATATGCCAAGTTTCAAGACTTACAGCACAAAATTGCACAGTCAAAAACCCTAATTGCTCAACAGTCAACTTTAGGGGCAAAATGGTCATTTGGCAGGCAAAAGTTCAAATTTTTGGTCAACATCTTATTTTGAAGCCACAAACATCATTTGATCAATTCTTGATCATGATTCTCAAGGCATGGCTCAAAAAGTCCTAAGATGCAAAAGTTTCCATGTTTGGACAGTTGAAAAAGTCAACTGTAACTTGACCAAGGCATAACTTCCACATGGATTATCAGAAAATTCCATCCAAAGCTCATTTTGAAGAGAAAGACATTTCCTACAACTCCTCTTCACACTTCAAGCCCAAGAAATGCTCTCACAAAAAGTTATCAATTTCAACATTATAGGTCATTTTCAAAAGTCAACAAAAAGAGACTTTAAGTCAAAGGCCATAACTTGAGATTGGTAAATCAAAATGACATGGGACCAAAGGCATTGGTTAGAGGACTTCAAGACCTTTCCAAAATGTCCAAGAACATGATCAAAGCTTAAAAATTGAGCAAGATATGCCTTGTGGAAGTTGGGAAATTTTTGGATATTTTGAAAAGTCAACTTTGCTTCAAATGCCTTAAAATTGCTAATGGGCCACATTTTCTTCCAAGATTCATCATCCAAAGCATATGCACGACCATTTGGCCCAAAGGGAAGTTATTCATCATTTTTATTTATTTATTTGAATTTTAAATTGCTATTAATTCATTTAATTAATTAAAATATGGAAAAAATACCAAAGCAAGCTTTTCAAATCTTTTTATGCATGAAATATCCTCAAGATCTCGTGCATTATCTGATAGGGAAAGAATCAATGTGATTTGCCATGATTGGAATCAAATATGCATGGAAAAGATTTGAAAATATATGCATAAAAATCAAATATCTTGTACATCAATGCAAAGGGTTTTGGATCCAATTTTCAACCCTAATCAGTTCCCATACTTATACTAATGCAAACCCTAGTGTTGGAGACCTCTAAGCTGCACCAGAAAACAAGAACAAAGTTTGCACTTTTTGTGAAAAATTCCAAAACTGAAAACGTGGTTCCAAAGCATTTCAAGGCAAGAAAATTATTCCATTGCATTCCTGAGACTTCAAGGAAGGATTCTAGATCAAAACCATCAACTCTAACGCAAAGAATTGGTAGAACAACCTCGTTCTGTTCATGTTTTTTTCCATATTCTTGCATCATGATTCATGCGTTATCTGCAACTTTTAATGTTTGGTTTATGTTATTTGATTCATTCTAAAGCTAACCATGTGTTTTGATTGAGTTTTTATGCATCGTACACGATTTCGCCATTGAAGCACTAGGGTTCTTCAAGTTTCAAATTGGGCATTTTCGTATACTGTAAAATTAGGACTTCCCAATACCATGGCTAAACTCAGGAAGCTTGGGCGAATATAACCCACTAATCGCGCCTAATTTATATGGCAAGACGAGCTAATCGTTATTTCTAAAAAGCTTGCATTTTGGGGGGGTTTAAAACCCCCGCAACTTCTTTTTATTGCAGGGATGAACGAAGAAGAAGATTATGTGGCGAGCGATGGTTGGCTAATTTGAAATTAACGCGCGTTTTTGTTGTTTCTAGGCCACTGACCACTTTTCTCTTATATTGTTTATTTGCTATTTTACATACAACGCGCGTGAAGAGCTCCGTTGGTGGACAAGGCATTTGGTAACCCCTGGGACCTGGGTTCGAATCCCAGGTCCCCCCTTCTTATTTCCATATTTTTCTTCTAACCATGTTCCTGTGCAGCTTGCTCCCTGATGACCATCATACGCCCACAATCTCAACGCGCCACATGGCCACTGAAGGCAATCTAAAGGCCCAGATCTGATGAACACCATGGACATTGGTCAATGCACACGCACGCTTCCAGGAAAAGTCAAAGAGGCCTTGAAATAAATGGGCCTAATTGCTAGACAATTCCTCCAATTTGGGGACAGCACCCCCCTTGGTTTGCTCTCTTCTATTCTTTTTCTATTTTTATTTGTTTTGTTTAATTCTTATTTAATTCTTTAAATTAACATTTTCTTAACATAAAAAAATAATAAAAATCAGAAAGTCATAAAAAATAAAATATATTTTATTTAAATGCTATTTTGCAAATAAAACCTTTATTAATTGATTTAGTTTTAAATTCTAGGCATAATTTTAAACATTTTTCTCAATAAACTTAAAAAATTGTAGAATTAGGGTTTTGATTATTTTTACCTTTTCTTTTTCACCATATTAATAATTAATTATTTATTTTTGTAAATAAAACTTGCCATTAATTAATTAGGTTAATTTTAGGTTTAACTTTAACATGTTTTTTTAATAAATTAAAAATAGCTAGAACTAGGTTTTAATTCCAATTTAATTTTTCTTATTAAAAATCCATAAATACAAAAAACTAAAAAAATAATTTCTTTTCATTTTAATTAATTCCATAATTACAATTTAATTTCCTTAAAAGGGTCCAACGCCCTCGCTTTCGATTATTAGCTCGTTTTGCACATTTTATTTCCTTTCTTATAATATTAATGTAATTCTCCCAAAGCAATGTAAATTGGATATTTATATTTCTCGCATCTTTATTTTATGTCAAATCGGGTCCTGGATTTAATTTGGCGATGTGGACCCGCGCCTTTGTAATAGTTTAGGAACTTTATATTTCTCGCAACTTTTTAACTGTTAATTAAATTGCATGCAAGAATGAATGTTAAAATAAAAACAAAAGCGTAGATCACCCTCGACATGAACAAGATAAATATAAATGAACATGACACACAAATCACACACCACCCCTAAGGTACGCTTCACTGTTGCCTTGCCTCTCGAGAGGTGATCGTCGAGTAGAGGATGTCTTAGTAAGTCCTCATGATCTGGGAACCTGGCATGAGGGTAGCTTCTAAGGTATCTTCCTATTGCTCTGGTGATCACCATGTCCCGAACCTTCGAATTGACCCGAACACCTCCAACGGTGGTGCTACCTACCTCTCAATGGTGGGATGGAACTACTTTAAAGGACATCTACACAGACGAATTCCTTAGGGTAGGTAGACGACTCTAGATACTTGCTCTAATTTCAAAACAAATTCAAAAAATACTTTTCACACCGACACATTTTCAAAAAGCTTTCGAAAGCAATTTTTCAAACACTCTTGAGGACCGATACAAGAGTCGAACTGGAATTTTCAAAGAAACTTTTTTAAAACCCACAATTGAAAAGCAAACAAACCATTTTGAAAACACAAGTGAGCAAGTATCTAAGAGCCCATGGATAACCATGGATAGAAAGGGTGCTAACACCTTCCCTTTCTATAATCTACCTCCCGAACCGAGAGCAATCTCTATAAGGAATTTTTCTGTGCTTTTGTCCTTTCCATTTGGAGAAAATAAAAGACGGTGGCGACTCTTGCTTCCGCGACATTTCGCAAACCAGCGTTAAACAGTCAGTTCCAGATCCACCGATCACATATGGTCTCAATGAGTGTAGTATCGAGTATCAACCAGTTCTCGTATTTACACTGAGGCCGACTATCTCACTACTTCCTAATGGCCAAGTTGGTCTATTAAGGGTTCTAAGGTCAGTTGATGCTTAACGACACACATAGCGGCCCCGTATTCTCCTCTTTTCTCCACAAGGGATACCGGTACCAACCAATGTGCCACATCAATGTAGCTACTGCTTCAACCGTATCGGTCTACATCGTACAATTCCCTCACAGTTTATTTCTACTTACCTAAATGGTGTCCTCATATCTGAGTTAGGATCTATAGTAACTCCCAATAAAAAACCCTTAAAAGTAAAGCAACCAAAACAAATAAGAGAAGCAAACATGATGAACTAATCCTAAGGTATACCCCACTTATAATGATTCCCCAGCAGAGTCACCAGTTCTGTGATACAGTGGCAGAATCGACTGTTTTGAAAAAATGCTGGTTTGCGTTTGTGTTCTCAAAACATCGTGGTAAGCAAGAGTCGCCACCGACTTTTATTTCATCCAATCGGAAAGGAAAAAAGTACAGAAAAAATCCTTTTCGAGATGTTTCTGAGTACGGGGGTAGATTATAGAAAGGGAAGGTATTAGCACCCTTTCTATCCATGGTTTTCCATGGGCTCTTAGGTACTTGCTCATCATTTTAAAAAAATTTGCTTCCGTGTTTGTGTGTTTTGAAAAGTTTTGGTTTTACTTCGTTCTAACCCTTGTATCAGTCCTCAAGAGTGTTACGAAGTGTTTTTGAAAACTTTGTTTGAAAAAAGTGTAAGTGTTTAGTTATTGGCATGTATTTTTGGAAAAACCAGGTGTGTGAATGTCATGACTAATGTCATAACATTCTGGGTTATTAGGTACTTTATGCAGAAAAAGAATGGCATACAGTAGCTGGTATTTATGAGTGTGTATCTGAGCATTTTGCAATGATCACATTTATTACTTTCTACCAAAATCAGTAAACAGGATTTATGTTGTCATAACAAATGTTAAGACATCCTTTACTGATCTAACAGTTATGCAGTTTGGTTAATTCTGAGTTTTTTCAGGAATTTGGTTCATACTTTCCAGAACAGAATCTCACGTGGACTTTAGGTTAACCTAGCTTAACCCTAATCTGGTTGATAAAGTCTTGTGACCAAGTCTTGAGGTTAACCCTAATTAACCCTAGCTTTTCGTGGAAGCCCTAACTGAAGAAACAGCTGCATATATATTCAACAGGAAAGCTAATTGGAATTTAACTCTTTGACAGAAGATCAATTAGGGGCTGTATAGTTTTAACTGTTGTAATCCAAGCAAGTATCATTGTGATAAGTGACTTGGAGTAGGTTTTGATTGTAAGGGTTGTGTCACTCAAAGCTTTAAAGCAAGAGTGTTTTGTGTCACTTGACTAAAGCTTTGAAGCAAGGTCAAGTTAGGTTTATGTATCACTCAAAGCTTTGAAGCACGAGTGGTTGTGTTACTTGATTGAAAGCTTTGAAGCATAATCAAGTGTATGTTCTGAAGAGCGTCTTCATTAATTCATTAGTCAATTGTTTAGTATCACTGCTGTGATTGAGGGGGAGTGAGTAGGAACTCAGGTTTAAGTTGAACTTAGATTGAAGTTGCATTGGGTAGGTCTTAAGTGAAGGAGATAAACTGGTTGGTTTATTCCTGAATTAATATCTCTTATAATGGATTTCCTCCCTGGCTTGGTAGCCCCCAAAGTAGGTGTTGTTTCACACTGAACTGGGTAAACAATTGACTGTGTTCTTTACTGTTTCTTTTATTTACTGTCTTATAGAAAGTCAAATACGATGTCATAACATTCACTGTGACATTGAGTATCTGCTGCCAGAATTTCAATTGGCATCAGAGCAGGCACCCTGCCTGTCTTACTGGGTGAGATATAGGGATATCACTTTCTGAGGCTATGGACAAAGAAGGAGTTTTTGGAAACAGACCACCCATTCTGGATGGATCGAATTATGACTACTGGAAACCTCGTATGATTGCCTTCTTAAAATCACTGGACAAAAAGGCTTGGAGAGCTGCTGACAAAGGATGGAACCATCCCACCATAACTGAGAAAGATGGGACAATCAGTCTGAAACCTGAGGAAGAATGGAGCAAAGAAGAAGATGAGCTAGCCCTGGGTAATTCCAAAGCATTAAATGCCTTGTTCAATGGAATTGATAGAAACATATTCAGACTAGTACATCAATGTGAACTAGCCAAGAAAGTTTGGGACACTCTCAAAACTACCCATGAGGGCACATCCAAAGTAAAAATGTCAAGGCTTCAGATGCTGACTACCAAATTTGAGAACCTAAGGATGATGGAAGATGAAACCATTCATGAGTTTCACATGAACATCTTGGAGATTGCCAACACCTCAGAAGCATTGGGAGAAAAGATGTCAGAAGAAAAACTGGTGAGAAAGATTCTCAGATCCTTGCCTAAAAGATTTGCAATGAAGGTAACTGCTATAGAGGAAGCCCAGGATATCAGCAAGTTGAAGGTGTATGAACTCATTGGGTCCCTTCAGACTTTTGAGATGGGGATCAGTGACAATATTGACAAGAAAAACAAGAGCATAGCACTTATATCCAACACTGAAGATGAAAACAAGGAGGATGAAGAAGAAAATATTTCAGAAGCTATAGCCATGCTTGGAAGACAATTCAACAAACTCATCAAGAGAATGGATCCAAAGTCAAGGTCAAATGTTAAGAACGTTCCTTCTGAAATTAACAGATCTTATGACTCCAGCAGAAGACCAAAGTCTGAAGAGAAGGGAAATCAAAGCAGAGGAATTCAATGCCATGGATGTGAAGGATATGGGCACATTCGAGCTGAATGTCCTACCTTTCTTAAGAAACAAAAGAAAGGAATGTATGTTACCTGGTCTGACTGTGATTCAGAAAGCAATTCTGAAGAAGAATCTGCCAAACTAGTTACTTCTCTAACTGGTGTTTGTACCTCTGAAAGTGACACTAGTGATGAGGAAGTGACATTTGAAGAACTGGCTGATACCTACAAGAAATTATGTATCAGAAGTGCTGAAGTCTGTCAGCAAAATGAGAGACAAACAAAACTCATAATAAAGTTGGAGGCTGAGAAAAGGGCAGACATTGAAACTATAAGTCATCTAGAAGGGGAAGTTCAAATGCTGAACTCAAAACTGAACCAGGTGACCAAATCTGTCAAGATGCTGACAAATGGAACTGACAAATTGGAAGAAATCCTTCAGGTTGGACAAAATGTGGGAAACAAGTCTGGTCTAGGATTTGTGGCAGCAAAGAAATCTAGTGCAGACAAGAAGATCAGGCCTGATAAACAAATGTCAAAGCAGATGTCACAACATAGCACTCAACATCGGGAACAGAGAAATATGAAGAAAAAGTACCAAAGATGGAGATGTCATCATTATGGGAGGTTTGGTCACATAAAGCCATTCTGCTTCAGATTCTATGGATACCCTAATCAGAACCCAGGTGTCAAACCTAAGTCTAACAAGGTACCACATACTCCACAGTGGAAGAAAAAGGCTACTTCCCTGATAGCCCACACTTCTCTTAGAGTCTCTGCAAAGGAAGACTGGTACTTTGACAGTGGGTGTTCTAAGCACATGACTGGAATCAAGAACCTTCTCAATAATGTTAAACCTCACACCACTAGTTTTGTGACCTTCGGAGATGGTGCTAGAGGAGAAATCAAAGGAGTTGGTAACTTGGACTTCCCTGGAGTTCCAAATCTAAATGAAGTATTATTAGTAAAAGGCCTGACTGCTAATCTCATTAGTATCAGTCAATTATGCGATCTAGGATTCAAGGTCAACTTCTCAAAATCTGAATGTCTTGTAACTAATGAGAAACAAGAAGTTGTAATGAAAGGAGTCAGATCTAAAGACAACTGTTACTTGTGGGAGCCTGAGAACACTAATTACTCCACTGTGTGTTCTATTGCCAAAGAAGAAAAAGAGGTGAAACTGTGGCACCAAAAACTTGGCCATCTTCATCTAAGAGGAATGAAAAGGATTATATCCATGGAGGCAGTCAGAGGGATTCCAAGACTGCAAATTGATGAAGGAAGAGTTTGTGGTGAATGTCAGGTTGGTAAGCAGACTAGGATGTCACATCCAAAGTCAAGACATCTGACCACCTCTAAGGTTCTAGAACTTCTACATATGGATCTGATGGGACCAATGCAGGTGGAAAGTCTTGGTGGAAAAAGATATGCCTATGTTGTTGTGGATGGTTTTTCCAGATTCACCTGGATTAACTTCATTAGGGAAAAATCTGATGTATTTGAAGTTTTTAAAGAACTGTGCAAAAGAATTCAAAGAGAAAAAGAAGGGTGTATTGTCATAATCAGAAGTGATCATGGCAAGGAATTTGAAAACAGTAAGTTTAATGAGTTCTGTTCCTCAGAAGGAATTAGTCATGAATTCTCTTCTCCTATAACTCCTCAACAAAATGGAGTTGTAGAAAGGAAAAATAGAACCATACAGGAATCTGCCAGAGCAATGATACATGCCAAAAGACTTCCTATTCATTTTTCGGCTGAAGCTATGAATACAGCCTGTTATGTCCATAACAGAGTCACTTTGAGAAAGGGAACCTCATCCACCATTTATGAACTCTGGAAAGGTAGAAAGCCAACTGTGAAGTACTTCCATATATTTGGTAGCAAATGCTATATTCTGGCAGATCGTGAACAAAGGAGAAAGCTGGACCCTAAAAGTGATGAAGGAATATTTATAGGATACTCCACCAACAGCAGAGCTTATAGGGTATTCAATTCCAGGACCAAAGTCATGATGGAATCTATAAATGTCATAGTTGATGATTATCATGAGGAAACAGATGTCCCTTGTAATGTTGAGACATTCTTTGAGACTCCAACTCAACAGAATGACCTACCTAACACCACTGCAGCAGACTCTGAATCCAAGGAAGCTAGCAAAATCCCTTCTGTGATCGGTGGATCTGGAACTGACTGTTTAACGCTGGTTCGCGAAATGTCGCGGAAGCAAGAGTCGCCACCGTCTTTTATTTTCTCCAAATGGAAAGGACAAAAGCACAGAAAAATTCCTTAAAGAGATTGCTCTCGGTTCGGGAGGTAGGTTATAGAAAGGGAAGGTGTTAGCACCCTTTCTATCCATGGTTATCCATGGGCTCTTAGATACTTGCTCAATGTGTTTTCAAAAATGTTTGTTTGCTTTTCAATGTGGGTTTAAAAGTTTCTTTTGAAAAATTTCAGATCGACTCGTACGTCAGAGTGTTTGAAAAATTTGCTTTGAAAGCTTTTGAAAATGTGTTGGTGAAAAGATTTTGATTTGTTTTTTGAAGAGAGCAAGTATCCTTGAGAACCTACCTACCCTAAGGAATTCGTCTGTGTAGATGTCCTTTAAAGTAGTGCCATCCCACCATTGAGAGGTAGGTAGCACCACCGTTGGAGGTGTTCGGGTCAATTCGAGGTTAGGGACATGGTGATCACCAGAGCAATGGGAAGACACCTTAGAAGCTACCCTCATGCCAGGTTCCCGGATCATGAGGACTTACTAAGACGTCCTCTACTCGACGATCACCTTTCGAGGCAAGGCAACAGTGAGGCGTACCCTAGGGGTGGTGTGTGCGATTCGTGTGTCATGTTTCAGTTATTTGTCTTGTCATGTTTGTTGTGATCTACGCTCGATTTTAATTAAACATTCATTCTTTCATGCTTGGTTAACAGTTAAAAAGTTGCGGAAAGATAAAATTCCTAAACTATTACAAAAGGCGCGGGTCCACATCGCCAAAATTTCCAGGACCCGATTTAGCGAAAAAATAAATAATGCGAAGTAAATAAAGTGCGAAAAGTAAATTACATGGCTTAGGGACAATCACATAATTATAATTACGACATAAGATAAATGCGCAAATTAAATAATTAAAACGAAACTAGGGCGTTGGACCCTTTTACAAACAATAATTAAAATTAATGAATTAATTAAATAAAGAGGAATTAAAATTAAAATTAAGAAGAAAAATGTTTTTAGGTATTTTTATGTTTTTTAGATTTAATAAGAAAAAAGGTTAATTAAATTAAGCGGCGAACCCTAATTCTAGTATTTTTTTATTTATTATGAAAGGAATTAAATTAACCTAAATTAAACCCTAATTTATTTATGTACAATTTTAATTATAAAATAAAATAATAAATAAATAGTATTGTGAGAAATAAAAATTAAAAAGACATTAAAACTATCAATTAACCTAATTCTACATGTTTTTGGATTTTTATTAAAAAAGAAATTAATATTAAAACATAATTAAACTAAACAATTTACATTCTAATCTATTCATGGCAATAATAAAATAAAATTGTATTTTTTGTCTTTTCTGTATTTTTTAATGTTTTTTTTTATATTTTATAGAAAAAATAAGTTAATTAAATTAAGACACTAAAATAAATAAAACAATAAAAATAAAAGTGAGGAGAAAAACATAAAATGCAAACCAGGGTGGGGTGTTGCCCCAGATTGAGAGGTGTTGGTCCAAAGATCAGGCCCAATAAGCATGGAAGTTCGTTGACTCTTCTGGATTATGTATGATGCGTTTGACTTGAGTGCATGTGTTCTTCAGAATCTTGGCTTTGGATTGGTCTTAGTGCACACGTGAGTGGCCTGGATGTAGCGTGTATGGTGTACCTTGACATGAGCGTTGCATGGAATTAGTTGATGAAAAATAACATGGAATATGTGAAAGACCTGGGGTTCGAACCCAGGTCTTGTGGATTGTCCTTGCATGTGCCTGCCATCTGTGCCATTTGCGTTTCAATTAATATACAATAGTCAATAAATATTATATAAAAAAAGTTAGTGCTCTTTGATACGCGCGCGAAATTTCGAATTAACCAATCCCTGCGTGCCACGGAGTTGTCTTCTTCGCGTGCCTGAAAATAAAAAACAATATGGCAACGGTTTTAACGTGTTGCAGAAAGGTGCCTATTGAAAAATAACGATTAGAACCCTAGGCATCATAAATTGTTCGCGAGCATATGGATCTTCTCGTCTCTGAGCCCTGAGTTCAACCATGGTGGTTTGGAGTTCTGATTTTGCCTCTACGTAAAAACCCTCTTTCAAGCTCCTGAAAACCCTAAAAAAGAAACATGGCAATGTCTTCTATACAACACAAAAACTCAATTAAATATAATGGTTAGTTGTAAAACCTTGTAAGGAACATGAATATATCATTAAAATGCCATGATCATGCCTTAACACCAAAATACGATTATGGATGTTCTTTGGTACAGTTTGAACCCGTTTTACCAATTCTTGTAGCTTTGCTTGTGGTTTATGATTGATACACGTCCAGAATCACACAAGGAAGCTATTGCAAAAGGAATGGAGGCTTGAATCTACTTAGAACCTTGAAATCAGTTTTCAAATTTTTTGACAATTTTCAAGTTTTTGTTTTTACTTTTGAGCGCAGCTTGCAGTCCAAGGGCATTAGGTTTGCATTCCTGAATATGTAGTGATCACTTTAGGTTAACAAATTTCCACAAAATCTCTTGTATTCAATGATTTCAAGATTTGATTTTACAAGATATTTTCCAAATCTTTTTTCATGGTTCTTGTGTCAATTAGGTTTCAATCAAGCCAAAACCTTCTATATCAGCATGTGCACGAAATCTCAAGTCCAAATCATGCATAAAAAGATTTGTTTAGGTTAAGGTTATATTTTTCATGAATTAAAATGATTTAAATGAATATAAATTAATATAAATTCAAATAAATAATGAAAATACTTCCCTTTGGGCCTAATGGTCGTGCATAGGCTTGGCATGAAGAAACTTGGAAGAAAATTGGGCCCATTTGCATTTTTAGGCCTTTTGCATCAATGTTGACTTTTCAAAATTCCCAAAAATTTCCCAACTTCCACAAGGCATAACTTGGTCAATTTTTAAGCTTTTCACATGTTCTTGGACATTTTGGAAAGGTCTTTGAGTCCTTTAACCAATGCCTTTGGTCCCATGTCATTTTGATTTACCAATCTCAAGTTATGGCCTTTGACTTAAAGTCACTTTTTGTTGACTTTTGAAAATGACCTATAATGTTGAAATTGATAACTTTTTGTGAGAGCATTTCTTGGACTTGGAAAATGAAGATGAATTGTAGGAAATGTCTTTCTCTTCAAAATGAGCTTTGGATGGAATTTTTCTGATAATCCATGTGAAAGTTATGCCCTGGTCAATTTCAGTTGACTTTTTCAGCTGTCCAAATATAGCAACTTTTGCATCTTTGATGATTTCTGAGCCAAATTTTGAGAATCATGATCAAGCATTGATCAAATGATGTTTGTGGCTTCAAAATGATATATTGACCAAAAATTTGAACTTTTGACTGTCAAATGACCATTTTGCCCCTACAGTTGACTGTAGTGCAATCTAGGGTTTTGACTGTGCAATTTTGAGCTGAATGCCTTGAAACTTGACATGAAGACACTTGACCATCTTTTTAAGCATATGAGACTTGATTGGGCCCTTGAAAAGTTCATTTACTTGACCAGAACTCAAACCCTAGTATTGACTGTATAGGAGACAGTTGAGCTGCACACCCCTTGGGGAATTTTGTGACCTTGACTTGGCAATTCTTAATGAATATGGGAGGGCAAATTTTGGGGTACAACAGTTGCCCCTGTTCAATCTTCTTAGACCTGAGGATGCAGATTGGCTGACGTGCCTTTCGTGATCCGAGGGTAGAAGATGATTGAACACTAAAGTGCCCAGAAATTTGCGCTCACATAGTAACAGTGATGATGAAGGAATGGGCTTATAGATGCCATTTTTAGAGGTTGCTGGATAGGATGATGGGCTTATAGATGCCATCTGGACGTTGATCGCGTAGGAGATTCCTTAGCGAGAACCTGCATACCTGCAAAACGGAAAAATGAGTACCTGACACGCTGCAGGAGCTGATTTTAGATGCTTGGTATAGATGTATCCTGACTGGTTACAGGAGCTGGGTCTAGAACTTCAAACGCTGATGAATGAACCAGGGATGGTTATTGCCTTAGCATGGATGGTAAGAGAATCCTGAATGATTTCAACCTCAACAACGCTCGTTGAGAAAATCTTGGTGGGAATTACCGTCTTCATAGTGTCAGGAAGAGAACCAAAGGACCTTATAATCTCAAAGGGAGTCACCTCACTCGCCGTTGGAGAGGGAACTATAGGAAATTATAATCTGAAAGGAAATATCACCTCACGCTCATGCCGGAGAGGGAAACATCTTTGAAAGGGAATTACCACCTCACACGCCGTTGGAGAGGGGACCACAAGAGAATATCACCTCACGCTCATGCCGGAGAGGGAAACATCTGAAGAAGGAATTACCACCTCACACGCCGTTGGAGAGGGGACCATAAGAGAATATCACCTCACGCTCATGCCGGAGAGGGGAACATCTGAAGAAGGAATTACCACCTCACACGCCGTTGGAGAGGGGACCATAAGAGAATATCACCTCACGCTCATGCCGGAGAGGGGAACATCTGAAGAAGGAATTACCACCTCACACGCCGTTGGAGAGGGGACCATAAGAGAACTTCTACTGAGTCTTTATCAGAAAAATCTGTTTGGAGTCGATTTAACTGGACTAGAGAAGTCCTTGAAATATGTTTGAGAATTTCAACTGCACCCTTCCTGAAAGGTAGAGGTCAGTTATATGCGATGCATGATATGAATCAAGCAAACATGGATACGATTTATATGATGTGATGTGTACATGCATGCTATAATGATGTATGTGATGATTCATGTATGTTTTCGTCTGGGAAGATAAATTCTTGACAGGTGCCGGGAAGTCATATCCTGGGCTGATGTGGAGGAAGAGATTTTGCTTCCGCTGTGGATGATTGTTGCAAGAATACCGGTGGGAGAAGATAACTCCGTTGAGGAATAAACTTGGCAAATGAAATAATTCTGCGGGAGAAAAGATACTCTAGCGATCATGCTGGGGAGTGCTACTCTGTGGGGATAGCGATGCTTTGCTGAGTTGACGAAGATAACTCCGCTGGGGATACCGTTGATGAGTTATGCTGGGAGATTTGATGGATTCCGCTGGGGATGAGAAGGCTTCGTCGATGACGCTCTTTCCGTGGCTTTTGGCTGAGGATAACCCAGTTATATCCTGTTACGGAAATAACTCTTTAAATCAAGCCGGGACGACGCGTTCGTGCTCTGCGAGGGATAAGCTTCCAGAATCTACTGGGGATAAGCTTGCTGCTTGGGGAGATATGAATTCCAACTTTCCTGGGGAAACTGGATTGGACTCTCCTGGGGGAAGTTTTGATATGCTGGGGAAGTGATTCCTTTGAATGCTTGTATGTCGTCGGGGAACGATCTTTAGACCAAGACTGCCGGGGATACTTGTTAAGGATATATGTATTGCTGCTGAGGAATGTTTGAGATCGGCTGGAGGATACTCAATTCCCTTGATATTTGACAATTTTGCTCGGAGAAGAATGTATTGACTTGTTGAACCATTCTCTGGGGGATTAAGATACACTTGGCCGTGTTCTTTAGCTGATCCTACCTTGGTACCTTGGAGGATAGAACAATTGGACTGCTCAGACAAATCTTTATTGCCCCTGTTTATATGGAAGAAGGCATCTGTGGAAATGTTTGATAGTTGTTGATGGACAAACTTTCTTCTGCTAGACAGGTGACAAGATGACAGGACATAGTCGTACGCTTTGATCCCTAACTTTTGCCTGGACCGCCCTTTCGGGTTTTCAGTCCAACGGGATACCCATTTTTGCCCAAGCCGCCTTTTCAGGTTTTCGACTTGCCGGGTGTACATATTTTTTTATTTTACCCCTTCATTTTGCCCGAACCCTTTTGGTTCGCCGGGAAGCCCTTACTTTTGCCTAGGTGTGTCAACCTAGCGGGTCTTTGATTATGCGTAGTATTTTTTCGACTATGTCCGTGCTCTTAGAATGTAGGGAGTTGCCCCTGTTTAGAAGTGTTTTGTCACCAGAAGATGTTTGATCAGGTCAGATTCGTTGTTGGAGTGCCCCAGGTGGCTCATGCGGAGATTTGCCCCAGTCTATTTGACTTTTGAGAGATTCTCCGAATCTTGACTGGATTGCCCCAGATGACGGACCATGATTAGGTCGTGCCCCTTGATTGGAGATGCTCTTGTTCACTAGGTATTTCTCGTGCGAATTTCCCTGCTGTTCAAACAAAAAGTCATGTGCAAACAAAGTTATGTCAAAAACGCAAAGCTTATGTCTGTCTCGAAGATTTTGAAAATGCATCTTTTCATAAAACAAGTGAATGTTTGTAAAACGTGATGTCAACTCGTTATTTTACCGTAGGCCTTCAGGAGTCAGGATACCTTCGTAACAATATGCTTTTGAACTAACCCATGCTTCAGCTAGGACTTTTAAGGGTTATAACGTGGCCTGGTTCACGGTTTAAGAAACAAAGGATAAAGGCTCAAATTTTATTTGTACCCACCCGCTCTTCGTGATGTTCTCCAAACCTAAACTCAGTTGATCGTGCGTTAGACCTTGCTTGAGTCTTTGCTTTGATGTTCCAGTAATGGTTGATAGCTTATTTTGAATAGGCAGTCCTTCTTTGTTTTTGTTGAGGGTTTGTGAGACCTCTTTCTTGATTTTGTTATCCCTTTATTTTTTTGCCTGAACTGTTTCCTTTTTTTTTTGAATTACAGTCAGCGGGATGCCCCAGTTTCGTAAGTCCCCTTTGTAGGTTTAGACTTTTTGGGCTTTTCATTTATGAATTTTGATGATGACTGCCTGTCCTTTTGATTGTGTTGAACCATCACTGTCTTTGTTCGTTTTGTAAAGATCTCTTCGGTGCCATTCGTCATGCACTTGGACCAACTGAGAGACTACCCTGCCCCAGGTTATGATTAAGGGTTTTGATTTTCGAAAATAAAAACTCCTACTTCTTTGGCTCTGACGGGTTAACGAGGGATTATCATCCTTATAACTCCGGTGTTTAGGGGTTTGAAACAATGCCTGTACCTCATCAGCGGGGTCTGTTCAAAAGCATACTGTAATGATCGTGGTATCGTTTTCGTCATCCTCCCTCAAGAGGCTTAGAATTATTAATTGAGAGTTGACATCAGAAAAAATATGAAAACAGTTTGCATATAGTGAATGCGAATATATTGATTCAAAACAGACATAAGCGATGCATTAATGAAATAACAACGTTTGACATGAATAAATGTTTAGACAATCAAAGAAAAATGCAACTTGAACATTCGAATGAACAAAAGTTTCTTAGTTTGAATTAGTCACTTCAGATGGGAGACTCTCAGCAGAAGCATTTCATTTGGCCACCCGGCATGAACTCCAGCACCCTTCCGTCGATCAAGTCCTGGATCTTGTTCTTCAAGCTCCAACAGTCATTGGTGTCATGTCCAGGACTGTCAGAATGGTAGGCACATCTTTTATCAGGGTTATAAGTAGGAGCAGAGATGTCAGGATTCTGGGGAGGACCCTTTAAAGTAATCAGATTGACCTCCAACAAGTGTTCCAGCATTATAGATGGTGGTATGCCAGTCTCAGTGAAATGTCTTCCAGGCGTGTATCGCTTGCGTCGATTACCCCGTTGATACTGGGCTTGTGAAGTAGTAGCAATTTGGAGAGGTTCATTCTTCACCATACCAGACTTTGGTCCTCTTGGTGGCTGATTAAAGACTTGGTCCCTGACTTGGGCTGGTTGCTTCATATCTTGATGAAACTGACTGATCATGGCCCTCAGCTCTCCTTGCTCCTGAGCTAAACCTTGAATGAGGGCCCTTTGCCCCAGCATCTGGGTTTTCAATGTGTCTACCTCAGCTTGTAGACGTTTCAGTTGTTCGTCCTTATCATCTTCAGGACTCTTTCTGATCAGATTCCCCATGAGGAGTGCCCTCAACTCTTCCTGCCCCTTGGATAGACCTAGGAAGATTTCCCTGAACTGAGTCTCTTGAGCATGAAGACCCTGGTTACCTTGTTGGGAAGCCATTGCTGAAATAAACAGCGAGAAGGGTAAGTGACCTGCAACAAGGATACCTGCTATGCAATGATGTGTATGATATGCATGCAATGTTTTCAAGGACCTCGCGGGGTAAACAAGAAAGTTTGTTAGCATTTGGATCCGGTAGCTTGATTGAAGGAACTGCATGTTGTTGAGAGTCCTTCTTCAAGGTCAAAGGCTCACCATATCCAGTGGGTCATAGCCCCTGACAACCTTGGCTAGGGGAACCTTCTTCAAGTGTCAAAGCTCACCATATCAAGTGGGTCATAGCCTCTGACAACTTTGGCTGGAGGAAAATAAATCCTCTTTGCCCCTTGCTAGATGTTTGATTCATCATGACCTGCATCACAAGCCCTTGAGATCCTTGAAATGGGTTAGGATGTATGCAATGGTATGATGTCATGCTATGCATGGGGTGATGTAGGCAAACCCTGTTATGAATCCCAATTAAGGACTATAAACAAACCCTGCAAGAAATTCAGTATACTTTGTTATGAGTCCCAGTTGAGGACTATAAACAACACCTGCAAGAAATTTGGTAAACCCTGTCATGAGTCCTGGTTAAGGACTATAAACAAGACCTGCAAGTAATTTGGTAAACCCTGTCATGAGTCCTAGTTAAGGACTATAAACGAAACCTGCAAGAAACAAATGTCAGGTAACAAGCATGCAAATAGTCAAGTACGAAGGCACACAAGTCACACAAGAGAAGCCTTTAGGGTTTAGGCCAGCACGAGGTCTAGGTACTACCCTCTTTCAGTTTGTTGGTTCATACCTGTCCTAATCAAAAGTAACCGGGTTCTTAGAGGATCCCAATATCATTGACTACCCTCAATCGGTCATAACTCCAGCATCGCAATCTTTTCTTGCGGCCAGAACCATCACGAGAGTTTAGTCTCAATGGGCGTAGCATACTGCTACAATTCTAAAGGCCAAGTTGTGTCAATTAAGGTTCTAAGGTTGTTGGTGCTTAATGACTCCTTAGAAGACCCATATTCTCCTCGTTGCGACACAAGGGATATCGGTACAGACCAAGGTGCCACACCAACGTAGCCACTGTTTCACCTGTGTCGGTCTACGCCGGACAGGTCCCTCACAGCTTATGCTACCTAAACAGGGTATCCCCAGATCCGGGTTAGGATCTATGTAACTCCCATGCAACCCACAATAGTAAAGCAAGCAAAGAAGACAATTGAAAACACAGTGATCTTAATCCTAAGGTACACCTCACTTTAAGTTTAAGTCCCCAGCAGAGTCGCCAGTTCTGTGATCGGTGGATCTGGAACTGACTGTTTAACGCTGGTTCGCGAAATGTCGCGGAAGCAAGAGTCGCCACCGTCTTTTATTTTCTCCAAATGGAAAGGACAAAAGCACAGAAAAATTCCTTAAAGAGATTGCTCTCGGTTCGGGAGGTAGGTTATAGAAAGGGAAGGTGTTAGCACCCTTTCTATCCATGGTTATCCATGGGCTCTTAGATACTTGCTCAATGTGTTTTCAAAAATGTTTGTTTGCTTTTCAATGTGGGTTTAAAAGTTTCTTTTGAAAAATTTCAGATCGACTCGTACGTCAGAGTGTTTGAAAAATTTGCTTTGAAAGCTTTTGAAAATGTGTTGGTGAAAAGATTTTGATTTGTTTTTTGAAGAGAGCAAGTATCCTTGAGAACCTACCTACCCTAAGGAATTCGTCTGTGTAGATGTCCTTTAAAGTAGTGCCATCCCACCATTGAGAGGTAGGTAGCACCACCGTTGGAGGTGTTCGGGTCAATTCGAGGTTAGGGACATGGTGATCACCAGAGCAATGGGAAGACACCTTAGAAGCTACCCTCATGCCAGGTTCCCGGATCATGAGGACTTACTAAGACGTCCTCTACTCGACGATCACCTTTCGAGGCAAGGCAACAGTGAGGCGTACCCTAGGGGTGGTGTGTGCGATTCGTGTGTCATGTTTCAGTTATTTGTCTTGTCATGTTTGTTGTGATCTACGCTCGATTTTAATTAAACATTCATTCTTTCATGCTTGGTTAACAGTTAAAAAGTTGCGGAAAGATAAAATTCCTAAACTATTACAAAAGGCGCGGGTCCACATCGCCAAAATTTCCAGGACCCGATTTAGCGAAAAAATAAATAATGCGAAGTAAATAAAGTGCGAAAAGTAAATTACATGGCTTAGGGACAATCACATAATTATAATTACGACATAAGATAAATGCGCAAATTAAATAATTAAAACGAAACTAGGGCGTTGGACCCTTTTACAAACAATAATTAAAATTAATGAATTAATTAAATAAAGAGGAATTAAAATTAAAATTAAGAAGAAAAATGTTTTTAGGTATTTTTATGTTTTTTAGATTTAATAAGAAAAAAGGTTAATTAAATTAAGCGGCGAACCCTAATTCTAGTATTTTTTTATTTATTATGAAAGGAATTAAATTAACCTAAATTAAACCCTAATTTATTTATGTACAATTTTAATTATAAAATAAAATAATAAATAAATAGTATTGTGAGAAATAAAAATTAAAAAGACATTAAAACTATCAATTAACCTAATTCTACATGTTTTTGGATTTTTATTAAAAAAGAAATTAATATTAAAACATAATTAAACTAAACAATTTACATTCTAATCTATTCATGGCAATAATAAAATAAAATTGTATTTTTTGTCTTTTCTGTATTTTTTAATGTTTTTTTTTATATTTTATAGAAAAAATAAGTTAATTAAATTAAGACACTAAAATAAATAAAACAATAAAAATAAAAGTGAGGAGAAAAACATAAAATGCAAACCAGGGTGGGGTGTTGCCCCAGATTGAGAGGTGTTGGTCCAAAGATCAGGCCCAATAAGCATGGAAGTTCGTTGACTCTTCTGGATTATGTATGATGCGTTTGACTTGAGTGCATGTGTTCTTCAGAATCTTGGCTTTGGATTGGTCTTAGTGCACACGTGAGTGGCCTGGATGTAGCGTGTATGGTGTACCTTGACATGAGCGTTGCATGGAATTAGTTGATGAAAAATAACATGGAATATGTGAAAGACCTGGGGTTCGAACCCAGGTCTTGTGGATTGTCCTTGCATGTGCCTGCCATCTGTGCCATTTGCGTTTCAATTAATATACAATAGTCAATAAATATTATATAAAAAAAGTTAGTGCTCTTTGATACGCGCGCGAAATTTCGAATTAACCAATCCCTGCGTGCCACGGAGTTGTCTTCTTCGCGTGCCTGAAAATAAAAAACAATATGGCAACGGTTTTAACGTGTTGCAGAAAGGTGCCTATTGAAAAATAACGATTAGAACCCTAGGCATCATAAATTGTTCGCGAGCATATGGATCTTCTCGTCTCTGAGCCCTGAGTTCAACCATGGTGGTTTGGAGTTCTGATTTTGCCTCTACGTAAAAACCCTCTTTCAAGCTCCTGAAAACCCTAAAAAAGAAACATGGCAATGTCTTCTATACAACACAAAAACTCAATTAAATATAATGGTTAGTTGTAAAACCTTGTAAGGAACATGAATATATCATTAAAATGCCATGATCATGCCTTAACACCAAAATACGATTATGGATGTTCTTTGGTACAGTTTGAACCCGTTTTACCAATTCTTGTAGCTTTGCTTGTGGTTTATGATTGATACACGTCCAGAATCACACAAGGAAGCTATTGCAAAAGGAATGGAGGCTTGAATCTACTTAGAACCTTGAAATCAGTTTTCAAATTTTTTGACAATTTTCAAGTTTTTGTTTTTACTTTTGAGCGCAGCTTGCAGTCCAAGGGCATTAGGTTTGCATTCCTGAATATGTAGTGATCACTTTAGGTTAACAAATTTCCACAAAATCTCTTGTATTCAATGATTTCAAGATTTGATTTTACAAGATATTTTCCAAATCTTTTTTCATGGTTCTTGTGTCAATTAGGTTTCAATCAAGCCAAAACCTTCTATATCAGCATGTGCACGAAATCTCAAGTCCAAATCATGCATAAAAAGATTTGTTTAGGTTAAGGTTATATTTTTCATGAATTAAAATGATTTAAATGAATATAAATTAATATAAATTCAAATAAATAATGAAAATACTTCCCTTTGGGCCTAATGGTCGTGCATAGGCTTGGCATGAAGAAACTTGGAAGAAAATTGGGCCCATTTGCATTTTTAGGCCTTTTGCATCAATGTTGACTTTTCAAAATTCCCAAAAATTTCCCAACTTCCACAAGGCATAACTTGGTCAATTTTTAAGCTTTTCACATGTTCTTGGACATTTTGGAAAGGTCTTTGAGTCCTTTAACCAATGCCTTTGGTCCCATGTCATTTTGATTTACCAATCTCAAGTTATGGCCTTTGACTTAAAGTCACTTTTTGTTGACTTTTGAAAATGACCTATAATGTTGAAATTGATAACTTTTTGTGAGAGCATTTCTTGGACTTGGAAAATGAAGATGAATTGTAGGAAATGTCTTTCTCTTCAAAATGAGCTTTGGATGGAATTTTTCTGATAATCCATGTGAAAGTTATGCCCTGGTCAATTTCAGTTGACTTTTTCAACTGTCCAAATATAGCAACTTTTGCATCTTTGATGATTTCTGAGCCAAATTTTGAGAATCATGATCAAGCATTGATCAAATGATGTTTGTGGCTTCAAAATGATATATTGACCAAAAATTTGAACTTTTGACTGTCAAATGACCATTTTGCCCCTACAGTTGACTGTAGTGCAATCTAGGGTTTTGACTGTGCAATTTTGAGCTGAATGCCTTGAAACTTGACATGAAGACACTTGACCATCTTTTTAAGCATATGAGACTTGATTGGGCCCTTGAAAAGTTCATTTACTTGACCAGAACTCAAACCCTAGTATTGACTGTATAGGAGACAGTTGAGCTGCACACCCCTTGGGGAATTTTGTGACCTTGACTTGGCAATTCTTAATGAATATGGGAGGGCAAATTTTGGGGTACAACACCTTCCATCAGAATTCAGAAAGATTAACCTAAAGAACTCATCATAGGAGATCCTAACATTGGATTCATTACAAGATCTAGAGAAATCATCTCAAACTCTTGCTTTGTGTCTAAAATTGAACCAAGAAATGTTAAGGAGGCTTTAACTGATGAATACTGGATTGGTGCAATGCAAGATGAATTGAACCAATTTAAGCAACATGAAGTTTGGGAGTTAGTTCCTAGACCAGAGGGAACAAACATCGTTGGCACAAAATGGATATACAAGAACAAATCAGATGCTGAAGGAGTTGTCACCAGGAATAAGGCAAGACTTGTTGCCCAAGGATACACTCAAGTTGAAGGGGTTGATTTTGATGAGACCTTTGCCCCTGTAGCCAGACAGGAATCTATCAGACTCCTATTGGGAATTGCTTGTCTCCTGAAGTTCAAGTTATTTCAAATGGATGTAAAAAGTGCCTTCCTAAATGGGTACTTAAATGAGGAAGTTTATGTGGAATAACCTAAAGGTTTTGTGGATCCAAACCACCCTGATCATGTCTACAAATTGAGGAAAGCTTTATATGGCCTGAAACAAGCTCCTAGAGCATGGTATGACAGGTTAACAAAATTTCTCTCAGACAAAGGATACAAAAAAGGAGGCTTGGATAAAACCCTCTTTGTCAAAAATGAAGGAGGAAAATTAATGGTAGCTCAAATATATGTTGATGACATAGTGTTTGGGGGAATGTCAGATAGAATGGTTAAACATTTTGCTGACTAAATGCAGGCTGAATTCGAAATGAGCCTCATGGGAGAATTGACCTACTTTCTTGGACTGCAAGTCTCACAGATGGAAGACTCAATGTTTCTATCTCAAAGCAAGTATGCAAAGAACATTGTCAAGAAGTTTGGTATGGAGAATGCAAGTCACAAAAGGACTCCTGCTCCTACTCATTTAAAGCTATCCAAAGACTCAAGTGGGGTTAAGGTGGACCAAAGCTTGTACATAAGCATGATAGGAAGTCTGCTGTACTTAACAGCCAGCAGACCTGGCATTGCTTTTGCAGTTGGAGTTTGTGCAAGATACCAAGCTGATCCCAAAGTCAGATATATCAACCAAGTGAAGAGAATCTTGAAGTATCTAAACTTACAACTATGGCTTGCTATAATCTCATGGTTGTGAACCAACCTTGACTGGTTACTGTGATGCTGATTGGGCTGGAAGTGCTGATGATAGAAAAAGCACCTCTGGAGGATGTTTCTTCTTAGGAAACAATCTGGTCTCCTGGTTCAGCAAGAAACAGAACTGTGTGTCTCTCTCTACTGCTGAAGCTGAATACATTGCAGCTGGTAGTAGCTATTCTCAAATGATCTGGATGAAACAGATGCTTACTGAGTATAATGTCACACAAGATGTTATGACATTGTACTGTGACAATCTGAGTGCAATCAACATTTCCAAGAATCCTATTCAGCATAGCAGGACCAAGCATATTGACATTAGACATCACTTTATCAGAGACCTTGTAGAGGAGAAGACGATTAAACTGGAACATGTTGCCACTGAGCTATAGCTGGCTGACATTTTTACCAAGGCACTTGATGCAAATCAATTTGAAAATTTGAGGGGCAAGTTGGGAATTTGCCAACATGAGGAATTGTAGCAATTAATTTTGCTTAAAACAAGGGTTGAAGGAGTTTTGTTTGTTAAGTCTATTTTGATTGGGTTAATCATATGTTTTCCCATTTCTTTCAAAATTATTAAGAAGTTGAATAGACACTCATTTACCTCCTTCCTCTCTCGGTTCTGCAACAAATCCCATTCTCTCAATCAAAGATTTCTCTCTCGTTGCTACTGGTTCTCTAAGAATATCAAAATGTCTCAAACATCATCCTCATCCAAGACGACTGTTTCATCTGCTTCCTCTGATCGAGATTCTAGGGCAATCACATCATGCATGGATTCTGATGTCCTGGAGATTACTCCTCTTAGAGTAATGGCAACTAACCCCTCTAAGGTTAAAAAGCTGAGAACAAGGCATGCAGGAAGGTCTCAAGCTACTTAATCCGGTAATCCCTCTCAACCTTCATCTTCTGTTCCAAATAGGGAAGGCTCAACTTATGTTCATCAAGCAATAGCCAGGCTTGTTACAAGAATTCTGAGTGAGAACCACTTTGTGCCCGGCATTTCTGTTCCTTTAAATCAAGAATCAACAAGTCCAAATGTTGACATAAATCCAGATGTCTCTGAGAATGTTGAGACACCAAATGACAACATTCAGAAATCATCTGATAATCTTGATGATCTCTAGAACCCTTCAGAGAAGGAGGTTGAACCCCCCGTTATTGATGTGGATGAAGACTACTCAGACAATGACCTAATTGCAAATATCAACCCTAGCATAGCTAGGAGAATGATGAACAGAAAAGGCAAGCAGGATACTGCAAAATGTCTGACCAAAGAGAAGACTGCTGATGTTACTCACAAGAAAACCAGGTCTGAAGGCAAGACTGGTGTAGAAACTGTGAAGACTGGACTGTCCAAAGGGAAGGTGAAAACCCGAGTACATGCTGGGTGTCTCTCAAAGCCTGTGAGACAACCAATAGCAAAGAAAAGGAAAGAGCCTGAACCTTCTGATTCTGATGAGGAATCGGAATTTGAAATTGATGCTGAAGACATTCCTCTCAGAAGGAAACTCCCTTCCAGCAAAATGGCTAAAGTTCCTGAAGTCCCCACTGACAACATTTCATTTCACCACCCTGAAAATGCCAACAGATGGAAGTATGTTTGCTTGAAAAGAATAGCCTTGGAAAGAGAACTGAACAATGGTGCCATGGATTGTAAGGAGATCATGGACCTAATCAAAGTTGCTGGACTAATGAATACTGTGGTAAAGTTTACCAAATTCTATGAAAATCTTGTCAAGGAATTCATAGTGAATTTGTCTGATGAATGTGCTGATGGAAGGTCAGCTGACTTTAAATGTGTCTATGTGAGAGGAAGAAAGGTTAATTTCTCTCCCTCTGAAATTAACAAATTCCTTGGAAGACCAGATGAGGCTTGACCTGAACTAGAGGTTACTGACAATGAAGTTTGCCAAACCATCACTGCAAGACAAGTCAAGTGCTGGCCCTTAAAAGGCAAGCTGAATGCTAGCAAGCTAAGCATGAAGTTTGCCATCCTGCACAAGATTGGTGCAGCCAACTGGGTTCCTGCCAACCATAAATCAACCATCTCCACAGGATTGGGAAGATTCATTTATGCTGTTGGAACCAGGACTGAATTTGACTATGGCAGGTATATCTTTGATCAAACTTTAAAACATGCTGAAAGCTATGCTGTTAAAGGCCCTATTGCCTTTCGCTCCCTCCTATGTGGTATTGTCCTTGCTCAGTATCCTGACATTCTAGTGGAAAGAGATACTGTATGCAAAAGAGCCCCTGCTCTTGGGTTGCACTATAAGCTATTCCAGGGATCTCATGTTCCTGATATTGTCATGACATCAGCTGAGACATCAACTGTAAAAACTCAGTCCAAGACATCTGATGTTATAGCTATGCTGAAGGAAACCTGCAAAGAGCTGGAGACAAGGAAAAGGACTCTTGGGAACCTAATTGCCAGATTAGAACATGAGGAGACTGAAGGACAAAGAAGGGAAGAGGATGCTGTTGAAGATCAGCTCAATGCTGAAGAAAGTGCCTCCTTTGAAGATGACAGTGCCTGAAGTTTGGTGGAGTTGTCAAGCTTGCTGCTGGTACCTGTTGCTGCAAGTAATTTCAGTTTTTTTGTTGTTTTTATTACTCATTTTGGATGACTGTATAACATATAAGTACATGTATCTTTGGCCTATTTGTGGCTAAAGAGGGGGAGATATTTTGTGTTAATTACTTGGTAGATGTTGTACCCCAAAATTTGCCCTCGTATTTTTCCACAAGAAATCACAGCTGCGGTCTTTTCCTGATTTTTCAGATTGGCGTAAGAATCAGTCGAATAGACTTTTCTTATCAGTCAGACAAAATTTAGGGTTTTCATTAGTTTTAAAGCAGTTCAGGCAGATTGCTAGAGTTTGGTTGAGTTGGCTCAGGTTTTGATCGGGCAGACGTTTCTTTGACATTTAATCAAGAACTAGGGTTTGTGCGCGCACAAAGAATTAATTTCATAGTTCTTTTCAGTTTACTCTGAGATTTGGATTGAGGCATTTGAATCAAGAAATTGAAGTGTTTTTTTTAATCAGTAAAGGCTAAGGCATTTGAGTTGAGATGAAAGTTGAGGTACTTAAATTGAGAATCTACAGTGTTTGATTTGATCAGTAAAAAGATAAATATCTGGATATTGGTTTGATTAACTGTGCATTGGATATTTGGAGCGCCAGGTTTATTATTGATTCAATGACAAGGCCACAATGTTTATTAATTATTTTTCTAAGTCAGAATAATTGGATGCTTCCGATTATTTTAATTTAAGAAATTCAAAATAATTAAATGAACATTGAGTTGAAAGAAGAATTAACTGATAAAAAGGATGTTTATTCACTTTGAAATGTTTGTTACAGATATTATTTAAATACTGTTAAATTTATTTACAGTTATTTAATAATATTATTACAAATATTTAAAATGAAATAAAAACTATCCTAATTCCTAAGTCTTCATTTTCCATCCTTTACTCCCTCTGCTTCATCTGATTTTATCTGCAAAAAATAAGAAAAGAAAGAAAAGTCAAAGCAGATAAATTAAAAAGACAGACAGTAATTTAAAGATTCATCATTAAAGGCAACTGGCCGGAATCAGTTCGCCCTCTCTGCAAATCACGCGATTTCTCTCGGTTCACAAAGAGGGATGAAAATAATGCTTGCAAAAAAGGGTATGAATGCACAAAGTTATGATTTTGCACAAGTTAAATTTGTCAAACCTACTGCATGATTTCAAAACTGCCAAACAAACTACAAAGTTCCAATTTCAAACTTTCCACAAGCTGCCAAAGTGCTATCAAAAGGCTAGTCAAAACAAGTACAAAATGATGTCACAAAGAAGCAGAAAACATGGAAAAAGAGATAAAGTATGCAGAGGCAAAGCAACTAGTGCAAGCAAACTTTTTGTCACATCACTTTCCAAAGGCCATTGCTTTTTCAGAAATTAGTACATAAGCAATATAATAATGTTGTAATCTGTACTAGAGAGAGAGAGAGAGAGAAGAAAGAAAAGAAGAAGGAGGCTTACAGGGCTCAGGCTTTAGGCAAGAAAATATATAAAACAAAACAACTAACACAGTTGACAGGGACAGAGATATTACAAAAAATCAGAACCTCACAAGAACTGTATGAAAAACTGCCTCCACCCTGCTGAAGCAAAACAGAAGCACACTAAGCCTCAAACGAACTCAGGCCTTACCATAAAAAACTGAAACAGCATATCAAAACCTCACCAACACCCAATACTTCAACCTGTCAAAACAAAAGCTTTGAACCTGCTGAAACCAAATAGAACTACCAAGTCCCAAACCTGCATTAACCTTCAAAATACCACAGCCTAAACCAGTAAAACAAAACCTGAAGCATCAAGCTTCAAGACAAAAAAAACCTCACAACAAACCAGACTAGCATAAGCCTTAAAACACCCGACCTGTCAAGCCTTACCTGATTCACATACTTCCAAGCCTTTAACCTGTCAAAAGGCCAAGCCCCTAACTGAAGCAACCAAGGCCCTCAGAGGAAGCCTCATCACAGGGCAAGCACACCAAGGCCATAACAAATATCTCAACATACAAAAATACCTCAGCATATCAAACACTAAGCATTTTTTCGAATCAACCAAACCCTCAGAACATTGTCATCACTAGGTTAACACACAGGCAACTCAACAATTCAAAAGGCAACAGAAACGAGGCAGAGAGAGGAGAGGGAAAGCTAGTCAAAACCAACGTTTCAACAATAGCATATCAGAGGCAAATACTCAAAATCATCATCAAATAATACAAACATCCTAAGCATCTCATCAAGTTCGTAGTGGAAGAGGAAAAAGAAGCGTACAAGTTTGCAAACATACAAGGCAATTCAGTACAGCAATCACTCAAGGGTCAAGCATACGAGGAAACTGAAGCAACAGAAAGAGAAGAAGAAAAGAGGTGATAAACTAAGTTCTCAGAACATCATCACTGAACCAACACATAAAAAAGACAAAACACGAAATACCAGGGTCCCAAGCAAGCTAGCGTGCATCACCATCGTTCCCCTCGCCGTCAAGCCGTCGGAGCGCCTCCACGTCCCTCCTCCTCCGTCTCCAAGAGGTAGCATTTCTCTTCTTTTCTTTCCTTTCCACAAACTCAATCAGAACACAAACAAGAACATAAAGGAAATCAGAAACGGAACTAAAACATACAAAGATATGAGCTTAAACCCTAACGCATTACAACGAAGAAATTGAACCTCGTAGCTACCGCTCGCGTGGTCATGGAGAATAGGAGGCAACGGTGGCGTCCGGTGGCTAGAGATGAAGAAGACGTCAGTAGTTAAGCATGGCGTGAGAAGACGAAGAAGCGATGAAGAGAGCGAACGGCGCCGTAACTCACGAACACGAACCCTAAATCCTAATTGAACGAATTCTGAAAGAACCCTAAACAAAATTGATCCAAAACTTGGGCTTTGTCCCACAAAAGCAAGCATAAGGCCCATGCGCATACCCCCCCTTCTTCCTATTTTTCTCATAGACTCAGTGGGCCATTTGTTCAAGCTTTAGGCCCACATAACCTCTTTTATTTTTTCTATTAACAAACCCTTCTTAATCTTTTCTTAATTTTCACTTATTTCATAACCTAACTTCCTTTTTATAATACATTAACTTTTTGATATAAAATAGTCCAAATTACTCTTTTTATTTTTTAAGATAGTACGATTAATGTATATAAATTTAGAATGTCTTAAAACTTTTTTTTTTCAATTAAAAAGCTTTGTATATTAACTAAACATAGATAATAGAATATTTTGAATCTAAAACATTTTTCTTTTCTTTAGTTAAATCTTTTGTATAAAAAACATAAATACATAAATACATAAAACATTAAAACATTTTATTTGTCCATATCTAATAAAATACCAAATGATAACAATTTATAAATGAAATATTCAAATTTCTCATTAAGTTAACGATACTTAATACATTAACATTTCGCATCTTTTAAATAAACCTCATACATTTACACACACTTACACATTTACAATATACAAGTACGTCGATACATTTACTTTGCTTGACACATATACATTTGCTATTCTTATGCATTGCTATACATTATATTTTACATTTGCGCAATTCGATTTGGTTGTAATTATTTGGATACTATCCTCCTATAAGTCTCATCCCCCATGTGTATCCTTGTACCCCCACTCCCGGATACTATTTTGTAATAGCGTAGACTTTAAATTCCCGCAATTTACCACTTTCAAATATACCATGGTTAGACCTAGGGTTTGTATGTACATAAAATCAAACGCTAGATAACCTAATACAAGACAAATACATGAAATCAATACACAATCACACTTGCACCCCTAGGGTAATCCCACATGTTGCCTTCCAAAATGGCCCATGCTTGCACGTCGAGTTTCTTTGGCAAAACAATTCAAATGATCATAAGTCCCTCGATGACGCTTTCGAAAGTTTCCTATCAAAATGATCATAGTCCCTTCAAGCAAAATTGCCAAAGACACTTGGCACCATTGCATTCATGGTCCATACGATGACACGCGCCTGACCCGTTAAACATCCTAAACGCAAGATTATCCACCAAACACAATGGTGGAACAAAATTGTTAAAAAGGGTTAAAACATGAGAAAAACCTTTGAGTACATTAGGGGTAGACAAAACTCTTAGTTACTTGATCAACTTGCAAAAACACTTTCCTACTTTTCAAACCACACTCCACAAACACGTTCAAAACAAACTTTCAAAAACATTTGAAACATCTCTTCGAAAAGATACACACCTTCGTATATACTCAAACACGAGTCATTACAACGGTTTCCGAAACAAAGGCGTCTATTTCAAAACATTTTCAAAACACAAATACACACACCATTTCAAGCAATCAAAAATCAAGGCAAGTGATCTAAAACCAAGTAACTAAGAGCCCATGGATAACCATGGATGAAAAGGGTGCTAATACCTTCCCTTTTCATAATCTACCCCCCGAACCCACGAAACATCTCAAAAGGTTTTTCCTGTGCTTTTTTAACCTTTCCTTTAGGATAAAATAAAAAGTCGGTGGCGACTCTTGCTAAACCGAACAAGTGCGAATACAAACGCAAAACTCAAGTCAGTTATCCCACCGTATCACAGAACTGGCGAATCTGATGGGGATAAACTTAGAAGTGGGGTTACCTTAGTGTTTTAGATCACCCTCTTGCATGATTAATTGTTTTCTTTGATTGATTTACTTTTTGGGTCCCTGTTTGGGCTTGTTGTGAATCCTACACCCGGATTTGGGGCACCTTTTTAGGTAAATAGCAATAAAACTGTGAGGGAACTGTGCGGGGTATACCGACATGGTTGAAGCAGTAAGCTATGTTAGTGTGACATATTTGTGAGTACCGGTAACCCTTGAGTTCAATCAAGGAGAGTACGGGGCCGCTGAGTGATGTCGCGAAGCACTAACGAACTCTTAGAACATTACTTGACCATCCTAGCCTTTTTAGGGGTAGTGAGATGACCGACTTTGGTGCAGTCCGAAGTTGGTAGATACTCGATACTACACTCATTGAGGGTTGTTTTCTTGGAATATTTTGGTCGCCAGTCAAGTGGCTAAACCAAAACAATGAACACATAAAACAATCCAATGATATTGAGCTCCTTAGAACCCGGTTTCTATTTTTAGGACAGGATGAGCCAACTAACTTCAAGAGGGTACTTACCTACAACCCCATGCAAGCCTGAACCTAAGGACTTGTTTTGCTTTGTGTGAATATGATTGCCTGTATATACACTCACTTGCGTTTTGCATACATGTACATAACATCATAACATCATACCATAGCATTTTTCAATAACCATTTCAAGGATCTCGAGGGTTCTTTGATGCAGGGTTACGTTGAACCAGACGTCTACCAAAGGGCAAGAGGTTTCTCCTCTAAACAAATGCCAGTCAAAGATCAAGTGCAACAACTTGAATCAGGGGCTAGGACCCACTTGACGTGGTGAGCTTGATTCTCGTGGAAAGACATCCACCGGTGCAAAGCTCTCCAATCAAAAGATCAAAGTTCAACCTCTAACATTATCTTGTGTTTACCCCAAGAGATCCTTGAAAACATTGCATATATATCATACATATCATTGCATAGCAGGTTTCTCCTTTTCAGGTCTCCTTATTCTTCCTACTGTTTATTTCAGTAAGATGGATATGGAACAAACGGTGAAAGATCTCCAGGCTCAAAATGCTCAATTCCAAAAAATGCTTCTGGCTATGGGGAAAGGGCAAGAGGATCTGACAGCTCTCCTTCTCAAAGACAAGAAGAAGTCCAAGAAGATCACCCGCATCCTGAACTTGAGAAGAAGAACTAAGACCCTAGACCTTGCAACTCCACCCAGCTTAGGGGCCAGTCTTGAAGAAGACCACAATGTGGAGATGGTTGAAGAGGAAGCTGACTACTCCGAGGAACAATACCCTCTCGCTGATGACAAGTACAAAGAGTTGGAGGATCGCCTCAATGCCATGGAGGTCCAACAAATACCTGGCCTGGATTTAGGAGACTTGGGTTTAGTTCCTGGATTTGTCATTCCCCCAAAGTTCAAGGTCCCTACCTTTTCCATGTACGATGGAGTCTCTTGCCCTAAGATGCATCTAAAGTCTTATGTTCGCAAGATTCAACCATACACAACTGATCCAAGGCTTTGGATCCATTTCTTCCAAGAAAGCCTGGTAGGAGCTCAACTCGAGTGGTTCTATCAATTGGAGAGTTCTCGCATCCACACCTGGAAGGACTTAGCTTTTGCTTTCTATGAGCAATATCAGTACAATGCTGATCTTGCACCAACTCGTGTGCAGTTGCAGAACATGACCATGGGTTCTGACGAGAGCTTCAAGGGATATGCCCAAAAGTGGAGAGATTTGGCTGGCAGGGTGCAACCTCCTTTAACTGATAGGGAGCTGATTGACATCTTCATGGGAACTTTGACCGGGCCTTTCTTCAATCACTTAATTAAAAGCTCCTCAGCCGGGTTCACCGAGCTAATACTGACCGGCGAGAGGGTCGAAGCTGGC
The DNA here is from genome assembly GCA_948472305.1 of Vicia faba. NCBI lineage: Eukaryota > Viridiplantae > Streptophyta > Magnoliopsida > Fabales > Fabaceae > Vicia > Vicia faba. Next base: position 937,639,560 of record OX451736.1, read on the forward strand.
ATCAAGAGTGGAAAGATCCAAGGAACCACATCCTCGGATACTCAGATAATTCCCTACAATGGAAAGAAAGAGTCAAATGCTGCGAACAGTCAAAAGGGTCGTCATGACCAACACGTAGGAGCAATCTTGATCTCCAGTCCTACGCCTTCTCAACAAAGACAGGGGCATCAGCATAAGGAGGTCGCACCTAAGAGACAGTTTACCAAGATCAACATGTCACTGTCTCAGGAACTGCAACACTTGTTGAAGAGGGATCTGATTACATTGAGGGCTCCTCTTCGGAACCCAAATACTTCTGCTCCTACCTATCACCCCAATGAAAGGTGTGAATACCACTCTGACAGTTCGGGGCATGACACCAACAACTGTTGGCCTCTGAAGAACAAGATCTAAGACATGATTGATGCCAAGGAGATTGAGTTTGGTCCTCCGGAGACTCTAGCATGATCACTCCTCCTATGCCAAATCATTGAGATTGTTTTTGTTTCATTCGAATTTTCAAGTTGTAACTTCTTGTATTATTCAAACAATTATCTTTTAATGTCAAACTCTGTTTCATTAATGCATTGCATATGTTTGTCTTGAAATCATCCATTCATTTTCACTACTCTTATGCTTTCTTTATGATATTTGACTCTTGATAAAAAGCTGCAAGCCTTTAGAGGGAGGATGACGAAACAATACCATGATCTCATGCAGTATGCTTTTGAACGGACCTTGCTGATGATGTACAAGCATTTCTTTCAATTCCCAAACACTGGAGTTATAAGGAAGATAATCCCTAGTTAACCCCTTCGAGCCAAAGAAGTAGGAGTTTTCTGTTCTAAACAATCAAAACCTTTGATATAAACCTGGGGCAGGGTAGTATCTCAGTTGATTCAAAAAGAAAATGCGCGTTGAAGTCGCAAACTCTCAGTTCGTAACACAACGAACAATGAATGACAAGAAAAGCGTTCCTTTGGAATCAAAAGACAGTGATGGTTCCCTATCACATAGGTAGTCAATCTCTCAAAAGAGAGGAGCCCACTAAGCTAAAACCTATAAAGGAGGCTTAAGAAAGCTGGGGCATCCCGCTGACTGTGATCTCGAAAATAGAGACGGTCAGGCAAAAGTTAGGGATAACAAATCAAAATCAAAATAGAGAGGTCATTACAAATCCTCAACAACATGAAAAAAGGTTGCAAAAGAAAAAGGAGATGATGACTGTCTCCCAAATTCAATTGGTGAACCATCACCCAAAAGGTCGTTCCAAACTCAAAAAGAGTGCGACGCACAATTAACTGAGCTTAGGGTTGAAGAACATCACGAAGAGCGGGTGGGTACAAATATACTTTGAGCCTTTATCCTTTGTTTCTTAAGCCGTGAACCAGGCCACGTTACAACCCTTCAAAAGTCCTAATTGAGGCATGGGTTAATTCGAAAGCATAATGTTCAAAAGGTATCCTGACTCCTGTAAGGCTTTGCTCTAAATCATATGTTGATCTGTCTTATAAAAAGTTTTCTGCTAAAAGGCACATTTTTCAAATCTTCGAGACAAACATAAACTTTGCATTGCTTAATATCACTGTTTGCATTTGGCTATTTGTTTGACAGCGAAGAAATTCATACAACGAATGTTCGGAGGAACGAAAACTCTCTCAGTGAGTAAAATCACTTCAGAAGGACGACACTTCCATTACAAATCTCCTATCAACAAGGGGCATAACATGTCACTATCCAATTAACCTGGGGCAATCCAGTCGAGGTTTCAACAGATCTTTCAAAAGTTCAGTTAACCTGGGGAAGTCCAGTCAAGATTTCAAGAAATCTCTCAATTCGCAGAGTAATTTGATTCAAGACTCCTTCATCATCACTTGGGGCATTCGAATGTCAAAAGTGTTCAAAATTCCCTCATCACCTCAGAAGATTGGTACACTCCCAATTTCTGACCCTTAACAAAATCAAGATCTAGATATAGTTCAAGATGTGACCCAAGATTTGGCGACATTCTATAACTCATTCAGATTTCATTCCAGATATAGTTCAAGATGTGACCCAGATTTGGCGACATTCTATAACTTATTCAGGATTTCCTTCCAGATATAGTTCAAGATGTGACCCAAGATTTGGCGACATTTTATAACTCATTCAGATTTCATTCCAGATATAGTTCAAGATGTGACCCAGATTTGGCGACATTCTATAACTCATTCAGATTTCATTCCAGATATAGTTCAAGATGTGACCCAAGATTTGGCGACATTCTATAACTCATTCAGATTTCATTCCAGATATAGTTCAAGATGTGACCCAGATTTGGCGACATTCTATAACTTATTCAGGATTTCCTTCCAGATATAGTTCAAGATGTGACCCAGATTTGGCGACATTCTATAACTCATTCAGACTTCCTCTAGATATAGTTCAAGATGTGACCCAAGATTTGGCGACATTCTATAACTCATTCAGATTTGCTTCTAGATATAGTTCAAGATGTGACCCAAGATTTGGCGACATTCTATAACTCATTCAAATTTGCTTCTAGATATAGTTCAAGATGTGACCCAAGATTTGGCGACATTCTATAACTCGTTCAGATTTGCTTCTAGATATAGTTCAAGATGTGACCCAAGATTTGGCGACATTCTATAACTCGTTCAGATTTGCTTCTAGATATAGTTCAAGATGTGACCCAAGATTTTGCGACATTCTGATACTCTTTCCAGATTTGCTTCTAGAGATAGTTCAAGATGTGACCCAGAGATGGCGATATTCCGTAACTTATTCCAGATCAACACCTGCAGCAATCAAAAGATTCTTGTAATCCCCATCCAGAGAGCCTTACAGAATCTAGTTCCCCTCAGAATCAAGTTTCAAGATCCCCAGCTGAGCTAAAACTTACAACTATCAATCCCCAAGCAGAGTGAAGACTCTCATTTTTAGTTCCTCACAGAATATTCGAATATTCCCCAGTGAAGACCTCCTCAAGACAGGAATTCCCCAGTAGATTGGCATACAACCCAAGCATCGGATTCCCCGACAGTGGTCCCAGGACTTTTTATGATCAAAGATTCTTGCCCTCCCCAGCAGCAGCCCAGGAATTATTTTCCCCGGCAGCAGTCAAGATTCTTTGTCTCCAACCATCCGGGATTCATCTATCCTCAGCAAGATAACTCATCAGCTTACATACACATTCATCGCATTCATATCATAAACATTGAAATAACATACATTGCATCATGCATCATGACATTGCATACAACTAACTCTTTACCTTTTCAGGTAAGATCAATCGACAGACAAAAATCACCATCTTCCGAGATTCTTTCTAGAATTAGTTCAGATGTGACCCAGACACGACGACATTCTGATACTTATTCCAGATTCACTCAGAGATAGTTCAGATGTGACCCAGACATGGCGACATTCTGATACTTATTCCGGATTCATTCAGATGCAGTTTTACACGGACTCGTCATCAGGAAACCCTACACCGGTTCCTTCTTCAACTTCTGAAAACAGTTTACGGACGCTTCCCAACCACGGATGCTACTCTATCGCTTATTCAACTTCGATTCCTGAAAACAGTTTACGGATTCTCCAAACACGGACGTCAATCTATTGCTTACTCAGATCCCCAGTTCAGAGATGTTCCAAAACATGGATACCTTTCTGATACTCGTCCACTCACCAGTGACATACAGTTCAACAATTTCCAGATGGCATCTATAAGCCCATCCTCGTCCAGACATTTCCAAAGGGCATCTTTAAGCCCATTTCCAGATGGCATCTTTAAGCCCATCCTCCTACCAGCAACTTCCAAATGGCATCTTTAAGCCCATTTCCAAATGGCATCTCTAAGCCCATCCCCCGACAAGATTCCGTCACATCCCTAGATGGCATCTTTAAGCCCATCACCAAATGGCATCTGTAAACCCATTCCCTCTACCATCACATCACCGAGTGTAAATTTTTTGGGCACTCTAGTGTCCAATCTCCTTTTACCCTCGAGTCGCGAAAGGCAAACTTGCCAATCTAACTCTTCAGGTTCAAGAAGATTGAACAGGGACAACTGTTGTACCCCAAAATTTGCCCTCGTATTTTTCCACAAGAAATCACAGCTGCGGTCTTTTCCTGATTTTTCAGATTGGCGTAAGAATCAGTCGAACAGACTTTTCTTATCAGTCAGACAAAATTTAGGGTTTTCATTGGTTTTAAAGCAGTTCAGGCAGATTGCTAGAGTTTGGTTGAGTTGGCTCAGGTTTTGATCGGGCGGACGTTTCTTTGACATTTAATCAAGAACTAGGGTTTGTGCGCGCAAAAAGAATTAATTTCAGAGTTCTTTTCAGTTTACTCTGAGATTTGGATTAAGGCATTTGAATCAAGAAATTGCAGTGTTTTGTGTAATCAGTAAAGGCTAAGGCATTTGAGTTGAGATGAAAGCTGAGGTACTTAAATTGAGAATCTACAGTGTTTGATTTGATCAGTAAAAAGATAAATATCTGGATATTGGTTTGATTATCTGTGCATTGGATATTTTGAGCGCCAGGTTTATTATTGATTCAATGACAAGGCCACAATGTTTATTAATTATTTTTCTAAGTCAGAATAATTGGATGCTTCCGGTTATTTTAATTTAAGAAATTCAAAATAATTAAATGAACATTGAGTTGAAAGAAGAATTAACTAATAAAAAGGATGTTTATTCCCTTTGAAATGTTTGTTACAGATATTATTTAAATACTGTTAAATTTATTTACAGTTATTTAATAATATTATTACAAATATTTAAAATGAAATAAAAACTATCCTAATTCCTAAGTCTTCATTTTCCATCCTTTGCTCCCTCTTCTTCATCTGATTTTATCTGCAAAAAATAAGAAAAGAAAGAAAAGTCAAAGCAGATAAATTAAAAAGACAGACAGTAATTTAAAGATTCATCATTAAAGGCAACTGGCCGGAATCAGTTCGCCCTCTCTGCAAATCACGAGATTTCTCTCGGTTCACAAAGAGCGATGAAAATAATGCTTGCAAAAAAGGGTATGAATGCACAAAGTTATGATTTTGCACAAGTTCAATTTGTCAAACCTACTGCATGATTTCAAAACTGCCAAACAAACTACAAAGTTCCAATTTCAAACTTTCCACAAGCTGCCAAAGTGCTATCAAAAGGCTAGTCAAAACAAGTATAAAATGCTGTCACAAAGAAGCAGAAAACATGGAAAAAGAGATAAAGTATGCAGAGGCAAAGAAACTAGTGCAAGCAAACTTTTCGTCACATCACTTTCCAAAGGCCATTGCTTTTTCAGAAATTAGTACATAAGCAATATAATAATGCTGTAATCTGTACTAGAGAGAGAGAGAGAAGAAAGAAAAGAAGAAGGAGGCTTACAGGGCTCAGGCTTTAGGCAAGAAAATATATAAAGCAAAACTGCTAACACAGTAGACAGGGATGGAGATATTACAAAAAATAAGAACCTCACAAGAACTGTATGAAAAACTGCCTCCACCCTGCTGAAGCAAAACAGAAGCACACTAAGCCTCAAACGAACTCAGGCCTTACCATAAAAAACTGAAACAACATATCAAAACCTCACCAACACCCAATACTTCAACCTGTCAAAACAAAAGCTTTGAACCTGCTGAAACCAAACAGAACTACCAAGTCCCAAACCTGCATTAACCTTCAAAATACCACAGCCTAAACCAGTAAAACAAAACCTGAAGCATCAAGCTTCAAGACAAAAATACCTCACAACAAACCAGACTAGCATAAGCCTTAAAACACCCGACATGTCAAGCCTTACCTGATTCACATACTTCCAAGCCTTTAACCTGTCAAAAGGCCAAGCCCCTAACTGAAGCAACCAAGGCCCTCAGAGGAAGCCTCATCACAGGGCAAGCAAACCAAGGCCATAACAAATATCTCAACATACAAAAATATCTCAGCATATCAAACACTAAGCATTTTTTTGAATCAACCAAACCCTCAGAACATTGTCATCACTGGGTTAACACACAGGCAACTCAACAATTCAAAAGGCAACAGAAACGAGGCAGAGAGAGGAGAGGGAAAGCTAGTCAAAACCAACGTTTCAACAATAGCATATCAGAGGCAAATACTCAAAATCATCATTAAATAATACAAACATCCTAAGCATCTCAGCAAGTTCGTAGTGGAAGAGGAAAAAGAAGCGTACAAGTTTGCAAACATACAAGGCAATTCAGTACAGCAATCACTCAAGGGTCAAGCATACGAGGAAACTGAAGCAACAGAAAGATAAGAAGAAAAGAGGTGATAAACTAAGTTCTCAGAACATCATCACTGAACCAACACATAAAAAATACAAAACACGAAATACCAGGGTCCCAAGCAAGCTAGCGTGCATCACCACCGTTCCCCTCGTCGTCAAGCTGCCGGAGCGCCTCCACGTCCCTCCTCATCCGTCTCCAAGAGGTAGCATTTCTCTTCTTTTCTTTCTTTTCTACAACCTCAATCAGAACACAAACAAGAACATAAAGGAAATCAGAAACGGAACTAAAACATACAAATATATGAGCTAAAACCCTAGCGCATTACAACGAAGAAATTGAACCTCGTAGCTACCGCTCGCGTGGTCATGGAGAAGAGGAGGCAACGGTGGCGTCCGGTGGCTAGAGATGAAGAAGACGTCAGTAGTTAAGCATGGCGTGAGAAGACGAAGAAGCGATGAAGAGAGCGAACGGCACCGTAACTCACGAACACGAACCCTAAATCCTAATTGAACGAATTCTGAAAGAACCCTAAACAAAATTGATCCAAAACTTGGGCTTTGTCCCACAAAAGCAAGCATAAGGCCCATGCGCATACCCCCCCTTCTTCCTGTTTTTCTCATAGACTCAGTGGGCCATTTGTTCAAGCTTTAGGCCCACATAACCTCTTTTCTTTTTTCTATTAACAAACCCTTCTTAATCTTTTCTTAATTTTCACTTATTTCATAACCTAACTTCCTTTTTATAATACATTAACTTTTTGATATAAAATAGTCCAAATTACTCTTTTTATTTTTTAAGATAGTACGATTAATGTATATAAATTTAGAATGTCTTAAAACTTTTTTTTTCAATTAAAAAGCTTTGTATATTAACTAAAACATAGATAATAGAATATTTTGAATCTAAAACATTTTTCTTTTCTTTAGTTAAATCTTTTGTATAAAAAACATAAATACATAAATACATAAAACATTAAAACATTTTATTTGTCCATATCTAATAAAATACCAAATGATAACAATTTATAAATGAAATATTCAAATTTCTCATTAAGTTAACGATACTTAATACATTAACATTTTGCACCTTGTAAATAAACCTCATACATTTACACATACACTTACACATTTACAATATACAAGTACGTCGATACATTTACTTTGCTTGACACATATACATTTGCTATTCTTATGCATTGCTATACATTATATTTTACATTTGCGCAATTCGATTTGGTTGTAATTATTTGGATACTATCCTCCTATAAGTCTCATCCCCCATGTGTATCCTTGTACCCCCACTCCCGGATACTATTTTGTAATAGCGTAGACTTTAAAGAAAAATTCCTTATGAGATCATGTTCTCGGTTCGGGAGGTAGATTTATAGAAAGGGAAGGTGTTAGCACCCTTTCTATCCATGGTTATCCATGGGCTCTTAGATACTTGCTCATTTGTGTTTTCAAAATGTTTGTTTGCTTTTCAAAGTGAGTGGGTTTGAAAAAGTTTCGTTTAAAATTTCAGTTCGACTCTTGTATCAGTCCTCAAGAGTGTTTGAAAAGTTGTTTTTGAAAGCTTTTTGCAAAGTGTCGGTGTGAAAAGATGTTTTTGATTAGTTTTGAATTAGAGCAAGTATCTACGAGTCATCTACCTACCCAAAGGAATTAGTCTGTGTAAATGTCCTTGAGGTAGTGCCATCCCACCATTGAGGGGTAGGTAGCACCACTGTTGGAGGTGTTCGGGTCAATTCGAGTTTAGGGACAGTGTGGTCACCAGAGCAATAGTAGGACACCTTAGAAGCTACCCCCATGCCATGTTCATGGACATGAGGACTTACTAAAACGTCCTATACTCGACGACCACGTTTCGAGGGGCAAGGCAACAGTGAGGCGTACCCTAGGAGTGGTGTGTGAATTGTGTGTCATTTTCAGTTATTATTTGTCTTGTCGTGCATTGGGTGAGCTACGCTTCGATTTTATTTGGGTATACATTCTTTCATGTGATTAACAGTTAAAAGGTGCGGGAATTAAAATGCGGAAAATAAAAGTCCTACGCTATTACAAGGCGCGGGTCCATACATCGCCAAATTAACAAAACTCGATTTTGAATAAAAGTGCGGAAAGTAAATGTCCTAATTATCTATTACAAGGCTTTGGGGAAAATACATTATATTTAAAAAAGGAAATAAAAGTAAATGCGCGAAAAGAAATAAGAATCGAGAGTGCGAGGGCGTTGGACCCTTTAAGGAAATTGAATCGAAGTTACAAATTAATTAATGATTAAATAAAGAAAAGAACTTATTTTTTGATGTTTTTGTATTTAATGGAAATAAAGAAAATTAAAAGGAAAAGAAACCCTAATTCTACATGTTTTAATTATTAAAAAATTAAAAATTAAATAAACATATTTTTATTTTTTGACTTTTCTGATTTTTTTTATGTTATAAAAATTATTTTGTGGAATTAATTAAAACAATGAAACAAATTAAAAAGAATTAAAAAGGAAAAGAAAGAAAAATTAAAAGGAAGAATACAAACAGCAGGGGGGTGTCTGGCCCCTTTGGAGGTGTTTTTATGAGAATTTTGGCCCACTTCAATCAGGCCTTTTTTGACTTTTCAAACTTGTGTATGGAGTTGTTGACCAATGCGTATGGTGATCTACAAGTTCTGACCTTTGGATTGGGACCCCTGGCCACTTGGCAGGCAAGTACGTATGCGTGTATGGTGGACTTCAGGGGAGGCGCTGCATGGAAACATATTAAGAAAAATAATATTGAGGAAGAGGGGGACCTGGGAATCGAACCCAGGTCCCAATGCTTGCATGACAACACAGCTTCCACCCAGCCAAACGCGTTTATCTGATGTTATAGTGGGCAATGAATATTATATGTGGAAAACAAGTGTCATGCTGGATTAAAAAATAAAACGCACCAATGTTTGAATCTGGCCAACCATCATCCAACACGCTAGCATCTTCTTCTCCCTTTGCCTGTAACTAGAAACAGATAGCGGGGGTTTTAAACCCCCACTAACTCAAACCTGCAAAAATAACGATTAGGCCATAGCATAATATAAATTGGGCGCGATATGTGGAATCGAATCGTCTGGACATCACGATTGTAATGGTGTGGGTCTTGTTGTCTAATTTTTCCAGACGTGTAAAGCCCTAAATCAAGGTCTCTGAAACCCTAAGCAATATCCATGGTGAATTCGTGTTTAGACAGCTATTCTTTAATTGAGTAATACCATTAGCTTTGGAGAGATCATATTAGTGTAAACCAACAATTAAAAGACATTAATCATGCATGGAAAATGGAATACGATTATCAAATTTTTCAAGAAAAGTAGAACACGGTTATACCAATTCCTTGAGTATGGAGGGTTGAATTTGATTGGAATGGCTTCCTGGATGTGTCAGGAGTGTAATGGAATAGTTATTTGGCTTTGAAACGAGCTCTAGCTGTGAAAACAGTTTTCAATTTTTTTTGGAAAAATGCAAAGTTGTTCTCTCAATTCCTGCGCAGCTTTCTTGTTGTTATGCATTAGGTTTCCTTTGACTATGTATGAGGAATCATTCTAGGTCAAAAACAAAGCCCATGATCCATGTATTCAATGCTTTTGAATTTGTGATTTTCAAGCATCTTTTTCAATCTTTTTCATACCTTTCTTATGCCAATCATTGAAGATTCTTTCCTTTTGAGGGATGCACGAAATATTTAGGTCATAAAGAGTGAATATGCTGCATAAAAGGATTTGGAAAACATGTTTTAGTATTTTTCTTATATTTAATTTTAATTAAATGAATTAATAGGATTAAAAACTCAATTAATTAATTAAAAATAAGAAAAGAACTCCCCTTTGGGTCAATGGGTCGTGCATAGCCTTTGGGTAATGATTCATGGAAGAAATTGAGGCCCATTAGCAATTTTGAGGCATTTGAAGCAAAGTTGACTTTTCAAAATTCCCAAAAATTTCCCAACTTCCACAAGGTATATCTTGCTCAATTTTTAGGCTTTGATCATGTTCTTGGACATTTTGGAAAGGTCTTGAAGTCCTTTAACAAATTCATTTGGTCCCATGTCATTTTGATTTACCAATCTCAAGTTATGGTCTTTGACTTAAAGTGCCTTTTTGTTGACTTTTGAAAATGACCTATAATGTTGAGATTGATAACTTTTTGTGAGAGAATTTCTTGGACTTGAAGTGTGAAGATGAGTTGTAGGAAATTTCATTCTCTTAAAAATGAGCTTTGGATGGAATTTTTCTAATAAACCATGTGGAAGTTATGCCCTGGTCAATTTGCAGTTGACTTTTTCAATTGTCCAAAAATAGAAACTTTTGCATCTTGAGACTTTTTGAGCCATGCCTTGAGAATCATGATCAAGAATTGATCAAATGATGTTCGTGGCTTCAAAATAAGATGTTGACCAAAATTTTTGACTTTTGACTGTCAAATGACCATTTTGCCCCTGCAGTTGACTGTTGAGCAATTAGGGTTTTTGACTGTGCAATTTTGTGCTGTGAGTCTTGAAACTTGGCATGTGGATGCTTGACAATGTTTGTAGGCATGTGGGACTTGATTGGACCCTTGGAAACCTCAACTTCTTTGCCAGAACCAAAACCCTAATTTTTGACTATTAGGAGGCCATTGGACTGTGCAACCTTTGGGAGATTTTGAAGCATGCTCTTAGCAAATCTTGAAGAATATGGGAGGGAAAATTTCGGGGTACAACAGTTTCCCCTGTTCAATCTTCTTAAACCTGAGGATGTAGATTGGCTGACGTGCCTTTCGTAATCCGAAGGTGGAAGATGATTGAACACTAGAGCGCCCAGAAATTTGCGCTCACATAGTAGTGTGATGGTGGGAATGGGCTTACAGATGCCATTTGGAGATTAGTGGATAGGAGGATGGGCTTAAGATGCCATGTTGAGAGGTGATGGATATGTGGATGGGCTTATAGATGCCATTTGGGTGTCGATCGCGTAAGAGTTTCCTTAGCGAGAACTTGCGTACCTGAAAAAGAAAGATAATTACCTGGCCTGTTACAGGAGTTGGTCTTCAAACTCTTTGTGTAGATATGCCCTGACCGGTTACAGGAATTGAATCTTTAAACCTCTTCAGACGTGCCCTGGCGAGAAACAGGAATCGAGTCTGGAGCTTCAAAAGGTGATGAATGAATCGGGGATGGTTACTATCTCAACAGTAACGATGAGAGAATCTGGGGCGATTACTACCTCAACAGTAACGATGAGAGAATCTGGGGCGATTACTACCTCAACAGTAATGGTGAGAGAATCTGGGGCGATTACTACCTCAACAATAACGATGAGAGAATCTGGGGCGATTACTACCTCAACAGTAACGATGAGAGAATCTGGGGTGATTACTACCTCAACAGTAACGGTGAGAGAATCTGGGGCGATTACTACCTCAACAGTAACGATGAGAGAATTTGGGGTGATTACTACCTCAACAATAATGGTGAGAGAATCTGGGGCAATTACTACCTCAACAGTAACGATGAGAGAATCTGGGGTGATTACTACCTCAACAGTAACGATGAGAGAATCTGGGGTGATTACTACCTCAACAGTAACGATGAGAGAATCTTGGATGTCTTCTACTGAGTCTTCATCAGGAAAATCTTTAGGAATCGATTTAACTGGACCAGAGAAGGCCTTTGACTGGATCGGCATCAGAAAAATCTTTAGGAGTCGATTTAACTGAACCAGGCAAGGTCTTGGAATCTTCAACTGGAATAAGAATCAGGGAGATCTTAGGGTCGATCTAACTGAACCAGAGAAGGCCTTTGACTGGATAAGAATCAGAAAAATCTGAAGGGGTGAAAAACACAAGAAGGGGGGTTGAATTGTAAAACTGGAATCTTAAAGCAAATGACAAGGTATTTTTATCCTGGTTCGTTTGATCTCAAACTACTCCAGTCCACCCGTCAAGGTGATTTTGCCTCTCTCCAACGAGGTCTTAATTCACTATATTCAACTGAATACAAATCTGCTTTAGCAACTGCTAAAACCTTCTTAATTCAAACCACAATCCGGTTTGTCAAGGCAACACTTTCTTACAAAGGTATAAGCAAATGTGTGTGAATGTTTTCTACAAAAACTATATCACAACTGTGATGTTTACACAAATGAAGCTTAGAAACTTAGAATGCTAAACGCTAATGGAGTATCAGAGTTTGTTGGTTTAGCAAAACTGGTAGATGAAGATTATGTTCAGCTTTTTGCGTGTAGAGAGTTTGGAAGCATTAGCCATGATAATCTTCAAAGCTTGATTTATATAGCACTTGAGAAGATGAACGTTGATGCAAATATTCTTGATTCAATGCTATTAACAAGCTTTCCTTTTTGAGCAGATCTTGTCTGGAATGAGGCCGTTGGAATTGATTAGCGTTCAATGCACAGTACCGTTGCTTCTTCAATGCACGATCTGGCTTGGCTCATTCTGATTCTGCTTCGCTGCTGATGAACTATTTGATTCTGTATCAGAGTGTTTTACGCGCAGTTCTGTTCATCAAGCTTCAGCATGTGCAAGCGTTGATCATCTGATCTTGACGTTCTGATTCAGCAACTTCTGATGCTGGTGTATGAAAACATAATCTGATGCTGAGAACGTGATCTTGCTTATTTTAATCAGCATATCTGCAGATTAGAGCATAGTAATTTTAGGCAGCATATAATTCAATCATGAAATATTTAACTACTATATCTTTTCACTTTGTTATCATCAAAACTAAAATATAGGGTACTAGATTCAAACATTGTTCTAACAATCTCCCCCTTTTTGATGATGACAAAAACTGGATATTTTAAATGAAAAATAACGTGAAAAGTTATCAGAGCTATGTATCAGAATAAGAAGTACGGAGAATTCAGAGTTTAAGAGATACTCCCCCTGAGTTTGTTACTTCCCTTTGATATGCGTGTTCTTCAGAGTCAGATCTTTTTCTATCTTTGAGCATCAGATTATAGGTCTTTGACTTATCAGAAAGCAAAGCTTCAGAGCTTTTCCTGTCAGAGTTTTGCTTAGGATCAGAGTGATAGGACAATCAGAGCTTCATATATCAGAACTTCATATTTGATCAGAGCAACATGAGCTTCTAGTTCTTAGTCTTCATAGTGTTCGGAGCTTCCTTGTGCCTGTAGACTTAACAACAAAACAGAAAAAAAACATTTCAAGTAATAGAGTTAGAATGTTTGAGAGTTTCTGTTTAGTTAGCCGTTATTGATTTTAAATATCATTCTTGTTCTCCCCCTTTTTGTCAGCAATCAAAAAGTGATAGTGATGTGCTAAAACAATTTAGATCAGAAAAACAAATTATATTGAAGGTAGTTCAGTGCAAAAGAACATTACACAAACATAGTCAAAATAGTACATCAGAATGAAGAAAACATAAAAGGTTATGCATGACAGAAAAAATTTTAAGGTTGTGGGGGCATGCGTGAGAACAGGCTTTCCAGCATTGCTTGAATCTTTTCAGAAGTGTCATTCTGCTTCTGAACCATGGTGACAACAGTATCAATCTTGCTGTCCTGAACATTCATTCTTGCTTCCATCTTCTGATCATTCTCTTCCATCCGCTGCTGTAGACGCAAGTCATTCAACCTTAGTTCTTCCAGAGCCTGCCTGTCCAAGGCAGCTTGAGAACTTTCAGCAGGAGGAAGTTTCTCAGAACTTTCAGCTATATCTTCTGCTGGATTTTCTTCCTGAAGAGTCTTGTCTTCTTCTGGTGCTTGCACCTGTGCAGCTTGCTCTTTCTCAGACCAGGATTCACTGTCCAGAGGGAGCACAACTTCTTGAGGCAGCTGACTCTCAACTTCCTTCAGCAGTATGCTAAAGTTCTGTTGAGCCTGCTCGTAGTTGACGTCCTGCAGCTTGAGTGCTTCAGTACGTACCCATACTCTGAACTGTGACCAGAGCTGATCAGAAGCAGCTGGGTCGATCATCCCCGGGCAGACTTGCTTCAAGGAAGCAATCCACTGCAGCATACCTGTTTCAAAGTCCAAAATACCAGAGCCAACATCTAATTGCTTTGGTTTGGGAATGGCCAATTTGTGTCTTAAATCAGCAAGACGTTCAAGACTTGTTAAGTCAATGAAGATTTTGCTGGGGTTTTCAGAGGATTGGTTTTCAGAGGTTTGCTGAGGTGCTGTTTGTTTTGGAGGATGGTTATCAGAGTCAGAGGATATATCTATTGGAGTGGTTGGAGTTTTTGGAGGTGTTGATTCCTCTGATGATGGTAACTGGGGTCTGACAATGGTGGTTCCACATGGCAACTGGATTGCCAGCGGTGAAGGTTGAGGTGAGTGGGGATCAGAATGATGAGGAGATGGGGTTTCATAGCGTTGAAACTCTGGTTGTGGTGAGGGTGGATTGTTTTCTGGTTGAGGAGGTGGAATCTCTGATTGCTCAGGGATCAGAGGTTCTTCTGTGATTGGTTGTTGAGATTGTGGTTCTGGTTCAGGTTGAATTTCTGGTTCAGGTTGAATTTCTGGTTCAGGTTGAATTTCTGGTTCAGAGTGAGGTTGAACAGAAACATGTTCACGCTCAATATCAGCTAGCACTCTATCAAGTGCTGGTGTTGTTGAAACAGTTGGTTGTTGTTTGGGAATTTTGATTGGAATTTTAATTCTGGTTCTTCTGAGTAGTAAGGCCTCAGAAGGGTCTTCTGGTATGGTTTCATCAATAGAGGGGATTGGGATGGATATTCTGTGAGAGGTTTGAGGAGGGGCAGCAGATGTTGGAATAGTAGATGAAATTGAAATAGGAGCAGCAGATGTATTACCTCGTTTCTTTGGAGTCTGATGAGATGATCCTTCTGCTTTCCTCTTCTTTGTCTTCTTCTGAGTCACTTCAGGTTGAACTTGACTCAGATCTTTGATCTTCAGCTTTGAACCTGCATCTTCTTCCTTGTATGAATCTGGATACTTGGGGAACATATCAGGTTGGGATTCCATTTCAGAAAATCTTGGGAAATCACTCAGAGGCATTCTTCTTCTGGAGATGTCAGCAGTTGAAGCAGCTCTGGGTTCCTTCCTAATATTTTCTATCAGCTTCATCTTTTTCAGGTTCTTAGCATTCAGCGGTTTTCCAACAGTTGGTTCAAAATTGCCCAGCACTTTAGCTTCGCTCAGATAATCTATCAGCTTATTCTCTGTCAGAATATCTGATATGAGCCTCCCAAACGGTATCCAGTCTCTTTTGGTCCTTTCTTCTTCTCTAGTCTCTTTCACACTAGTCTTCAGATGATTGAACAGGAAATGTGCCAAATTGATCTTCACCCTCTGATCAATAAAGTAGATCAGAAATTGCTGATCCACGTTTATATAGTCAGGAGAGCTTGTTGGCTTCCTGTGATTGAAACAGCCTAGAACAATCTTGGCCCACACTCTGCAGTGATCCTTCAGATCCTTGATTTTGCTGCTGGGAAAACCAAGAGTGAAAATGCAGTTGGCTACCACACCTATATCAGGGCATCTATCAGCCATGTCCACACAACGGACTCCACCACCACTTTGACCAATTAACCTAGCAATGAGGTCTTCAGAAATTATTATCTTCTTTCCCATGACATAGGAGATGACTAGATGTTTATGAATCTTGGCGTGAATCCAAAATTCCTTGACAAGCTCTGGGAAGGTTGGTCCAACCAATCTATCAAAGTACCTCTCCCACTTTTGAGCTTTGACTTCCTCAGTTAGGTCAAATCCATTATCCTTCAAACTTTCGAAATCGATGATTAACTCAGAGAGAACCTCAAGATTCTTTACTGGTGTGAGAAGAGTTCTGGTAGGCGCTTGATATTGCTCAGAGGTTTCTTTCTTCTGATTTCCTGCAGAAATGCTGGAGGATGCCATTGTTCTCACACAAAAAGCTTGAGAGTGATTTGAGAAAAAAAGGGTTTGAAGATGGTAAACTCAGAAGTATGCAGAAAAATTCTTAAGAGATTATGAGAAAGCGTAAAGATTAAGAATGAAGAGTAATGTGCTTAAATAGAATTTTCAAAAATTATTTTGAAAAATAAAACGTTTTTTAAGAGAGAGAAAAAAAAATAATGATTGCCATTAACAAGCGTGATTACTTTTGCATTTAATGCTTGCTGATTTTGGGGGATTTGAGAAAGATACTTAAAAACGGTTACCAGACATGTGTCTCAATGCACCCAATCAGCGCTTTCCTTTCTCAGAAGCGTGCACGCGTTCTGCTTCAGGGATTTGCTGATGATTGGATGACACTTGTTTGATGTAGTGATCAGCACGTCTGTCTTTGAGATTAGACTCTCAGATCTTTAGACTTGCCTCTGATACAATCTGCATGTTCTAACTTTCTGAAAGAAGATTGATCAGAAGTTCACAGTAATATAAATACATTCTGAAAGATAAAAAATATGGAATTAAAACATTTTCATTCTGGGCATACTTTCATGTTGAGATGTTTCAGAATGAAATTAAACCTATCTTCTGAAAGGGGTTTAGTAAAGATATCAGCCCATTGATGGTCTGTATCTATAAATTTCAAGTTTAAAATTCCTTTCTGAATATAGTCCCTAATGAAATGATGTTTTATTTCTATATGTTTAGCTCTAGAATGTAAAATAGGATTCTTACTTAAGCAAATAGCAGAAGTATTATCACAAAGAATAGGAATGTTACTCTCAAAAATCTGGAAGTCTTCAAGCTGACTTTTCATCCAGAGCATCTGTGTGCTGCATCCAGCTGCTGCTATGTACTCAGCTTCTGCTGTTGACAGAGCAATAGTTGATTGCCTTTTGCTGGACCACGAGATCAGATTTTCTCCCAGAAACTGGCAGCTTCCAGAAGTACTTTTGCGTTCCACTCTGTCTCCAGCAAAATCAGCATCACAGTAGCCTACTAAGCTGTAATCACTAGATTTTCTATAAAACAAACCCAGATTAGTAGTACCTTTCAGATACTTGAAAATTCGCTTAACAGCTGTTAAGTGAGATTCTCTAGGATCTGATTGGAATCTAGCACAAATACATACGCTGAATAAAATATCAGGTCTTGAAGCAGTCAGATAAAGGAGAGAACCAATCATACCTCTGTAGACTTTCTGTTCTACGCTTTTGCTTACCTCTTCTCTTTCCAGAATGCACGTGGGATGCATTGGAATCTTTGATGGCTTACATTCTGAGAGGTCAAATTTCTTCAGAAGATCTCTGATGTATTTGCTCTGATGAATGTAAGTTCCCTCTGGAGTTTGATTAATCTGAATTCCTAGAAAGAATTTCAGTTCCCCCATGAGGCTCATCTCAAATTCTGCCTGCATACACTTAGCAAATTTTCTTCCAAGAGAAGGATTAGTAGAACCAAAGATTATATCATCAACATAAATTTGACAGACTAAAATGTCACTCTTAACTGTTTTACAGAATAGAGTAGTGTCCACTTTCCCTCTGGTGAATTCATTTTCAAGCAGAAAGTTACTTAGCCTTTCATACCAAGCTCTGGGAGCTTGTTTCAGACCATACAGTGACTTTTTCAGTTTGAAAACATGTTCTGGATGTTTTGTATTTTCAAAACCTGGGGGTTGGTGAACATAAACTTCTTCTTCTATATAACCATTTAAGAATGCACTTTTGACATCCATCTGATACAGAGTGATGCCTCTATTAACAGCAAATGAGATTAAGAGTCTGATAGATTCTAACCTGGCGACTGGGGCAAAGGTTTCTGTATAGGCTATCCCCTCTTGCTGACTATAACCCTGTGCAACCAGTCGTGCCTTGTTTCTGACGACTTCACCTTGTTCATTGAGCTTGTTTCTGAACACCCATCTTGTTCCAATGACGTTGAAACCTTTTGGTCTTGGAACGAGATCCCATACGTCGTTTCTGGTGAATTGATTCAGCTCTTCTTGCATTGCCAGAATCCAGTCATTATCCAGAAGTGCTTCATCAATAGAAGAAGGTTCAATCAGAGACACAAGTCCCATAAGAGTTTCTTCAGAGTTTCTGAAGCTTGCTCTTGTTCTGATTGGATCTTCCTTTCTTCCTAGGATAGTTTCTTCTGGGTGATCCAAACTGCTTCTGGGTAATCTCTTCTGAGGTTGATCAGCAGCAGATGAAGGATTTCTAGCATTGCTTCTTTCAGACGTTGAAGGAATGTCTGTGTTGAGAGCTTCTGATGACTTGTCTTCAGAACCTGCAAATTCAATTTCTATACCTGCAAGATTTTCATTCTGCTTTGACTTTTCAGAGTCAAGCTTGTCATCAAAACGAACACTGATTGATTCTTCCACAATCTGTGTTTCTGTATTGTATACTCTGTACCCTCTTGAGCGTTCAGAGTATCCTAACATAATACACTTCTGTGCCTTAGAATCAAACTTGTTCAAATAATTCTTAGTGTTTAACATATAGCAAGTACATCCAAATGGATGAAAATACGAAATGTTGGGCTTTCTGTTCTTCCACAATTCATATGGAGTCTTTTCCAGAATAGGTCTTATTGAGATTCTATTCTGAATGTAGCACGCTGTGTTTATTGCCTCTGCCCAGAAAGTCTTAGCAACGTTTGTCTCGTTGATCATGGTTCTGGCCATTTCTTGCAATGTTCTGTTCTTTCGTTCTACAACTCCATTTTGTTGGGGAGTTCTAGGACAAGAGAAATCATGCAGAATGCCTTTGTCATTAAAGAATGACTCAAAATCTTTATTTTCAAATTCTCCACCATGATCACTTCTGACTTTAACGATTCTAAGATCTTTTTCATTCTGAACTTGGTTACAGAAGGTAACAAACACAGAGTGTGACTCGTCCTTGTGTCTTAAGAACTTTACCCATGTCCATCTGCTATAGTCATCTACGATTACTAACCCATACTTCTTGCCACTGACAGAAGCAGTCTTAACTGGTCCAAATAAGTCAATGTGCAGAAGTTCTAATGGCTTAGAGGTAGAAACAACATTTTTGGATTTAAAAGAAGGTTTTGCAAATTTGCCTTTCTGACATGCTTCACACAGAGCATCTGAATTGAACTTCAAATTTGGAAGTCCTCTGACCAGATTGAGTTTGTTAATCTGAGATATTCTTCTCATACTAACATGCCCCAATCTTCTGTGCCAGATCCACTGCTCGTTGTTAACAGACAGAAGACATTTTACGTTCTGACTCTTTAGTTCAGAAAGTTTGATTTTGTAAATGTTGTTTTTCCTCTTACCATTAAATAGGATAGTCCCATCTTTCTGACTAACAGCTTTACATGATTTTTGATTAAAGATTATATCATAACCGTTATCACTTAATTGACTTATGGATAACAGGTTATGCATCAATCCATCAACAAGCAGAACATTATTAATAGAGGGAAGATTTTCGTTACCTACAGTTCCAGAGCCAATTATCTTTCCCCTCTGATCGCCTCCAAAGCCAACGTGGCCTCCAGGCTTAAGTTCCAGGCTTTGGAACATATGCCTTCTTCCCGTCATGTGACGTGAGCAGCCAGAGTCCAGGTACCATGACTGGTGTTTCTGACTTGCTGCTAAAGATATCTGCAACACGTATTATTTTATCCTTAGGTACCCAGATCTTCTTGGGTCCTGATTTGTTAGTTTTACCAAAACTCTGGTTGAATTTTGGTTTCACAAAGTGATTACTACTGGTATATTTGATGTCATGTGTGTGACCATACACAAAGTGTGAATTTAGAGGAGTGTGTTTAATAACTAAATCCATGACATTCTTAGGTGTAGGAACCTTACCTTGGTATCCTATTCCTTTCCTGCCGTTTCCGCTAACTCCATAGATCATTGAAGCCATTCTGCTTCTATCTATGCTTTTAGCAAGGAACTTCTGGAAACTATGATCATACTCCTTGATGATCTCATCAGCGTTGCTGGGAGTTTCAGAAATTGGTACCTTCTGAGAGTTTTGTAAAGAGTTTTCTAATTTTAAAATTTTATCTCTCAGCTCAGAGTTTTCCAATTTGAGACTCTCAGACTTATTAGAGTCAGATTCAAGAGTCCTTTTCAGGTCTCTGAATTTAGCTCTAATCTGCTGATAACGTTCCAGAATTTCATTTAGGCTTTCAGCAAGTTCAGCCTTTGTAAAATTAACAGCGAAGTTAGGAAATACCTCTTCTGTGTCTGATTCTGAGTCTGAGTCAGAAGCTTCACTGTCATCTGGAATGCTAGCCATGAGCGCTATGTTCGCCCTTTCATCATCTGATTCTGAGTCAGCTTCAGACGAGTCAGAGTCATCCCATGTGGCCATGAGACTTTTCTTCTTCTCTCTTCCAAACTTCTTTTTGGGCTTTTCCCTCTGAAGCTTTGGACAGTCACTCTTGTAGTGACCTTGCTCATTGCACTCGTAGCAGATGATGTCTTTTGTATTTGGCTTCTTGCTACCAGAGGAGCCTTCAGATCTTCTGTATCCAGAGGAAGAATCTGTCCTTCTGTATCTTGAAGAAGACTCGTTCTGATCAGATCTTCTGGGATTCCTGAACTTCCTTTGTCTTTGCTTCCACAGTTGATTTACTCTTCTGGAGAGAAGAGAAAGCTCGTCTTCTTCTGATGAGGATCCATCAGATGTTTCTTCAACTGCCTGCAAAACTTTAGATTCAGATTTTCTGTTAGATTTTAAAGCTATAGGCTTACCTTGCTTCTGAGGCTCGTCAGCTTCCAACTCTATCTCATGACTTCTGAGGGAGCTTATAAGTTCCTCCAGAGTGATTTTGTTGAGATCTTTCGCCAGCTTCAGAACAGTAACCATAGGCCTCCACTGCTTGGGTAAACTTTTGATTATCTTCTTGACATGGTCAGCAGTAGAGTATCCCTTGTCCAGAACTTTGAGACCAGCTACCAGAATCTGGAATCTAGAGAACATAGTTTCAATGGATTCAGATTCTTCCATTTTAAACGCCTCATACTTCTGAATGAGCGCCAGAGCTTTTGTTTCTTTGACTTGAACGTTGCCCTCATGCGTCATTCTGAGAGAATCAAAGATGTTCTTAGCTGTGTCTTTGTTGGAGATCTTCTCATACTCAGTATATGAGATGGCACTGAGGAGGATGGTTCTGGCCTTATGGTGATTCTTGAAATCACGCTTTTGTTGATCAGTCATTGATTTTCTTTCAATCTTCTGACCAGTTGCATTCACAGGGTGCGTGTATCCATCTGTCACCATATCCCACAGATCAGCATCATGTGCTAGAAAGAAGCTTTCAATTCTGTCTTTCCAGTAGTCAAAGTTTTCTCCATCAAAGACTGGAGGTTTGCCGCTGAATCTGTCTCTATCCTCATTGTTGTCATTGCTGAAATGAGAGTTGTTTCCTGCCATTGTGTTTTTCTGACGCTGGATCTTGTACTGACACGGTTAAGTGTTTTAGCTCAGAACCAGGAGCTCTGATGCCAATTGAAGGGGTGAAAAACACAAGAAGGGGGGGTTGAATTGTAAAACTGGAATCTTAAAGCAAATGACAAGGTATTTTTATCCTGGTTCGTTTGATCTCAAACTACTCCAGTCCACCCGTCAAGGTGATTTTGCCTCTCTCCAACGAGGTCTTAATTCACTATATTCAACTGAATACAAATCTGCTTTAGCAACTGCTAAAACCTTCTTGATTCAAACCACAATCCGGTTTGTCAAGGCAACACTTTCTTACAAAGGTATAAGCAAATGTGTGTGAATGTTTTCTACAAAAACTATATCACAACTGTGATGTTTACACAAATGAAGCTTAGAAACTTAGAATGCTAAACGCTAATGGAGTATCAGAGTTTGTTGGTTTAGCAAAACTGGTAGATGAAGATTATGTTCAGCTTTTTGCGTGTAGAGAGTTTGGAAGCATTAGCCATGATAATCTTCAAAGCTTGATTTATATAGCACTTGAGAAGATGAACGTTGATGCAAATATTCTTGATTCAATGCTATTAACAAGCTTTCCTTTTTGAGCAGATCTTGTCTGGAATGAGGCCGTTGGAATTGATTAGCGTTAAATGCACAGTATCGTTGCTTCTTCAATGCACGATCTGGCTTGGCTCATTCTGATTCTGCTTCGCTGCTGATGAACTATTTGATTCTGTATCAGAGTGTTTTACGCGCAGTTCTGTTCATCAAGCTTCAGCATGTGCAAGCGTTGATCATCTGATCTTGACGTTCTGATTCAGCAACTTCTGATGCTGGTGTATGAAAACATAATCTGATGCTGAGAACGTGATCTTGCTTATTTTAATCAGCATATCTGCAGATTAGAGCATAGTAATTTTAGGCAGCATATAATTCAATCATGAAATATTTAACTACTATATCTTTTCACTTTGTTATCATCAAAACTAAAATATAGGGTACTAGATTCAAACATTGTTCTAACAAAATCTTTAGGAGTCGATTTAACTGAACCAGAGGAGGTCTTGAAATAACTTTGACTGGATAAGAATCAGAAAAATCTTAGGGTCGATTTAACTGAACCAGACGAAAGTCTTGGAATATCTTCAACTGGAATAAGAATCAGGGAGATCTTAGGGTCGATCTGACTGAACCAGAGAAGGCCTTTGACTGGACCGGCATCAGAAAAATCTTTAGGAGTCGATTTAACTGAACCAGGCAAGGTCTTGGAATATCTTTGACTGGATAAGAATCAGAAAAATCTTAGGGTCGATTTAACTGAACCAGAGGAGGTCTTGAAATAACTTTGACTGGATAAGAATCAGAAAAATCTTAGGGTCGATTTAACTGAACCAGACGAAAGTCTTGGAATATCTTCAACTGGAATAAGAATCAGGGAGATCTTAGGGTCGATCTGACTGAACCAGAGAAGGTCTTGAAATAACTTCAACTGGATAAGAATCAGAAAAATCTTTAGGAATCGATTTAACTGAACCAGAGGAGGTCTTGGACATAGCTGAGAATTTAACTGGATCTTTCCTGAAAGGTAAAGGTCAGTCATATGTAATGCATGATATGGATCAAGCCATGATGTTCTCAACATAAATGAGATCGTATGTTCATGATGCATATATGCATGCCATAATGTATGGAAATGCGATGTTTATGAATGTATGTTTTTTTGTCTAGGAAAGTAAATCCTTTACGGGTGCCGGGAAGTCACATCCTGGGCTGATGTTGAGGAATAGTGCTTTGTTGTTTCCGCTGGGGATGATGGTTGCAAGAGTACCGGTAGGAGAAGATAACTCCGTTGGGGAATAAGCTTGGCGAATGGATTACTCTGCGGGGAGAAAATTACTCTAGCAATCTTGCTGGGTAACAGTACTCTATGGGAGGAGAAGTACTTGGTTGAGGTGTTGATGATAACTTCGCTAGGGATACCATTGTTATGTTGGAAGTGTTAATAGACTCCGCTGGGGATATGAAGACTTTGCCGAGGACGATCTTTCCGTGGCTTTTGGCTGAGGATAACCCAGTTATATCCTGGTAGGGAAATAACCTTTGAATAAAGCCGGGGGACGCGTTCGTGCTCTGTAGGGGATAAGCTTCCAGAATCTACTGGGGATAAGCTTCCTGCTGGGGAGATGGATTCAAACTTTCCTGGGGAAATCTGGATTGGACTCTCCTGGGGAGATTTTGAGATGTACTGGAAGTGACTCCACTGAATGCCTGGTATACCGCCGGGGAACAATCTTAGATCAAGACTGCCGGGGATGCTTGTTAAAAATATTCGTATATTATGCTGGGGAATGTTGAGATCTCCGGGGGATACCCAACTTCCTTAAGGCTGACAGGATAACTCTGCTCGGGGAGAGTGTATTGCCTTGCTGGCTCACTCTCTGGGGAATTAAGGTATATTGGTTATGTTCTTCAGCTGAACCTACCTTGGTACCTTGGTGGACAGAGCAATTAGATCGCTTAGACAACTCATTATTGCCCCTGTTTCTAATGTTACCTGTAATTAATCCTTTGTTTCGTATGCAAATATTTATGAGTTAGCAATTAACGTCAAATGCATATATCACAAATTGAACCTTGGACGTTCTTCGCAAAACAAAACAGAAAAAGGAAAAAACAAATGGCAATTTGAGCTGAAAAGTGTATTTGTATTGATTTTTGAATTTGCCCGTAAATAGGCGTTTATGTACAAGAGGCTGACGTCCTAGTAAGAGAACGCCGCCGAACAAAAGAATTTATACAAATTGTACAAAGGGAAAACAAAACAGCTGTGTGAAAAGAATAATCCCAATGGGTTCCAACTCTGCTATCGCCTTTATATCTTCGAGCGTCTCATCACTTGATGACCTAGCTGAAGATGAAGCTGATTGATCGATGCTGTCTGAACTTGGTGGTTGATACCGGATTCTGGATGCAAGGTGATCCAATGAGACATAGTATTACGCTTTATCCCTAACTTTTTCCTGGACCGCCCTTTCGGGTTTTCAGTCCACCGGGATACCCATTTTTGCCCAAGCCGCCTTTTCAGGTTTTTGACTTGCCGGGTGTACAGATTTTTTTCAATTTTATCCCTTATTTTTGCCTGAACCCTTTTGGTTCGCCAGGAAGCCCTAATTTTTGCCTAGGTATGTCAACCTAGCGGGTCTTTTATCATGTGTAGTATCTTTTTACTATGCCTGCATTGGCGGGGTGAGGAAGGTCGTCACCATCCATGGTGGTTAGGATCATGGCTCCTCCTGAGAACACATGTTTAACCACAAATGGCCCTTCGTATGTGGGGGTCCATTTTCCCCTTGGATCACTCTGAGGAAGGATGATACGTTTGATTACCAGATCCCCAACTTGATATTCTTGTAGTCTGGCCTTTTTGTTAAATGCCCTGATCATCCGTTTTTGGTACGTCTGACCATGACAAATAGCAGTGAGTCTCTTTTCGTCGATTAGATTTAACTGATCAAGTCGTGTCTGGATCCAATCATCTTCACTCAGGTTTGCATCCTTCATTATCCGGAGAGAGGGTATTTGCACTTCGATTGGTAAGACTGCCTCCATACCGTAGACCAGGGAGAAGGGAGTTGCCCCGGTTGATGTCCTTGCTGAGGTACGGTACCCATGTAGAGCGAATGGTAACATCTCGTGCCAATCTTTATAGGTCACTGTCATCTTCTGCACAATTTTCTTGATATTCTTATTCGCTGCTTCTACAGCCCCATTCATCTTCGGTCGGTAAGGAGAAGAGTTGTGGTGCTGTATCTTAAATTGCTCGCAGAGCTCAGTGATCATCTTGTTATTGAGATTGGTACCATTGTCCGTAATGATCTTTTCTGGGATGTCGTATCGACAGATCAGATTGTGCCGAATGAACCGTGCCACGACATTCTTGGTTACTGTAGCGTAGGAAGCTGCTTCGACCCACTTCGTAAAGTAATCAATCGCTACAAGGATGAAGCGATGCCCGTTGGATGCCGTAGGTTTAATCTCGCCGATCATATCTATGCCCCACATTGCAAAAGGCCAAGGTGAAGTCAGGACATTCAGAGGGACTGGAGGAACGTGTACTTTATCAGCATAAATCTGGCATTTATGACATGTCCGAGAATGTTGGTAGCAATCAGCTTCCATTGTGGACCAGAAATACCCTGCCCGAAGGATTTTCTTTGCCATAGTGTGTCCACTGGAATGTGTTCCAAAGGTACCTTCATGTAGCTCTGCCATGATCCTTTCTGCTTCAGTCTTATCCACACAACGCAGTAAGGTCGAATCATGGTTTCGCTTGTACATAATGCCATTGCTGAGGAAGAACATCGCTGCGAACCTTCTCAGAAACTTTTTATCATTGACAGATGCACCTTCAGGATACTCTTGAGCCTCCAAGTATCTCTTCACCTCATGGTACCAGGGTTTTTCAGTCACTAACTCTGCCTCAAGATCACAACAGTATGTCGGTTCGTCCAGTTTCCAGATGATGACCCGGGGAGCCTCATTGTCCCATTTGACTTTGAACATGGAAGACATCGTAGCTAACGCGTCCGCCAACTGATTCTCCTCTCTCGGAAAGTGTTCAAAAGTTATCTTTGTGAAATGGGGGATCAATGTCAACACACATTCTCTGTAAGGAATAAGATTCGGATGTTTCGTATCCCACTCCCCTTTGATCTGATTGATCACGAGAGCGGAATCTCCGAAGACACTCAGAAACTTGATCCTTAAGTTGATTGCAGCTTGAAGTCCCATGATGCACGCCTCATACTCCGCCATGTTGTTGGTGCAGTTGAAACACAGCCGGGCAGTGAGTGGAGTATGAGTGCCTTGAGGGGATATGATCACAGCGCCGGTACCATTACCCAAAGCGTTGGAGGCTCCGTCAAAGTGCATAGACCATCAGGATCCTTCCTCAGGTCCTTCATCCGGTCCAGGTACTTCACAATCAGTCACTATCATGATGCTCTCGTCAGGAAACTCGAAGTTCATTGACTGATAGTCGTCTACTGCCTGATGCGCCAAGTGGTCTGCCAATACACTTCCTTTGATAGCTTTCTGAGTCGTGTACTGGATGTCGTATTCCGTCAAGATCATCTGCCATCTTGCTATTCTCCCGGACAGAGCAGGCTTTTCAAATATGTACTTTATTGGATCCATCTTTGAGATCAACAAGGTAGTGTGAGTCAGCATATACTGTCTCAGCCGGCGAGCAGCCCATACCAAAGCGCATCAAGTTTTCTCGAGCAGTGAGTATCGGGCCTCACAGTCGGTAAACTTTTTGCTAAGGTAATAAATGGCATGCTCTTTTCGGCCAGACTCGTCATGCTGCCCCAACACACACCCTATTGAGTTATCGAGTACTGTCAGGTATAATATCAGAGGTCTCCCTTCAATCGGTGGCATAAGGATGGGTGGTTCTTGGAGATACTCTTTGATTCTGTCAAAAGCGGCCTGACATTCATTGTTCCAACGTACTACTTGATCTTTCTTCAGCAGCTTGAAGATTGGCTCACAGGTAGCAGTTAGGTGCGAGATGAACCGAGCAATGTAATTCAGGCGTCCTAAAAAGCCTCTGACCTCTTTCTCTGTCTTAGGAACTGGCATCTCTCGAATGGCTTTAACCTTAGCAGGGTCCACTTGAATACCCTTATCACTTACAACGAAGCCTAACAACTTTCCAGATCTTACCCCGAAGGTGCACTTGTTCGGGTTCAACCTCAGCTAGTACAGTTTCAGATGGTCAAATAACTTCTGCAGATGATCAAGGTGTTCCTCCTCAGTTTGGGACCTTGCAATCATGTCGTCGACATATACCTCAATCTCATGATGGATCATGTCATGAAATAAAGCAACCATGGCACGTTGGTAGGTTGCCCCAGCATTTTTCAACCCGAATGGCATGACCTTGTAGCAGAAGGTGCCCCACTGAGTAACAAAGGTAGTCCTCTCCATGTCTTCAGGAGCCATCTTGATCTGATTATACCCTGAAAAACCATCCATGAAAGAGAACACCTTATGCTGAGTAGTATTGTCAACCAGGACGTCAATATGAGGTAGGGGAAAGTCATCTTTGGGGCTGGCCCTGTTCAGATCCCTGTAGTCGACACACATTCTGACCTTACCGTCTTTCTTCGGTACCGGCACCACATTAGCAACCCACTGAGGGTAAGAAGTCACTGCAAGAAACCCGGCATCGAATTGCTTCATAACCTCGGCTTTGATCTTCTCAGACATCTCTGGACGCATACGGCGGACCTTCTGCTTAACTGGAGGGCAGTCTTCCTTGGTAGGCAAGTGATGGACCACAATGTCGGTATCCAACCCAGACATGTCTTCGTAGGACCAGGCAAAGATCTCCACATAATCATGTAACATCTGAGTCAACCGTTGTTTCACGCTAAGCTCCAGGTTGGCACCAATCTTAACCTCTTTCCTATCTGTCTCGGTACCCAGATTTATCGTTTCCACTGGCTCTTCCTGTGGTTGAATTGCCCTCTCTTCCTGGAGTAGCAGTCTTGCAAGCTCGCCAGGCACTTCGCAATCATCTTCACCTTCGTCTTCAGCTAAGTTGATCGGATTTTCGAAGTCATAACTGGCAGTAGCAGAGTCGTTACCAGTGAGATCCAGAGTGGATTGAAACCTGTATGGGTGAGTGTGTGTAAATACAGCTGTTTTGCAATATATAAAGAAAGGAAAGAAAGAAAAGGAGCATAAGATTTGAAGTGCGAGAAAACGTCCAAGGTCTTTATTCATGATATATGAAATGACAATTAATATGTCCTCACAAATGAAGCCACGGTGCCCCGGGTAAGACACCGGGCCATAGAGTTTTAATTCATTGTTTATTACAAATAACAAAAACAAAGGAATTCATTACTGCGTAACAAAAGTAACAGGTAGGTTGTCCTTTGCAGTCCAATTGCTAGGTCCACTGTCGGCCGTCGGATAAATCCAGCTATCGAACTCAGATTCTTCCACTTCGTCATCATCCCTGATAGCATTCACTCCATGAGTGGGCAGGGGAGCTGTCACTACATTGGGCTTCTCAGGTGCCTCAAACTGTACCTCCTTTGCATCAATAAGGTCTTGCACCTTATTCCTCAAGGCCCAGCAGTCATCAGTAGAATGCCCCGGGCTATCGGAGTGATAAGCACAGCGAGCATTTGGATTATACTTGGGAGATGCAGTATTCACAACCTTTGGAGCCTCTCTGACAGTCACCAGGTTGGTTGATAGCAATTGCGACAAGATTTGTGATAGGGTCATACTCAGCCGGGTGAACTCTCTTCTGGGTCTTTCAGCCCTTTGTTGATTGGTTTGCCGAGGAGCGGCAGCAGGTTTAGCAATCACCACCGCGTTGACAGATTGGCGGCGCTCTGGTTTATCTTGCCTCCTAGGCCCATACACAGCACTGGCCTCCTTTTTGAAGGGCTTCTTCTCAGAACTTGAAGACGCACCTTTCTGAATCTTACCTGACTTCATGCCATCCTCTATCCTTTCCCCAGTCAGAATGAGGTCAGTAAACCCTGCAGACGAATTGCCAATAAGATGATTGAAGAATGGCCCGGAGAGGGTCCCCAAGAACATATCTACCAGCTCACGGTCTGTTAACGGAGGCTGCACCCTGCCAGCCAGATCCCTCCACTTCTGTGCATACTCTTTAAAACCTTCGCCTGATCCTAGCGACATACCCTAGAGTTGGGTACGTGTAGGAGCAAGGTCGGCATTATATTGATACTTCTTGTAAAAAGCAGTAGCCAACTCCTCCCAGTTACGAACCTTGGTCCCATCCAGCTGATAGAACCATTCGAGATGAGTCCCTGAAAGACTCTCCTGGAAGAAGTGGATCCATAATTTCTTGTCCACTGTGTACGGTTGAATCTTCCGCACATAGGATCTGAGGTGTAGCTTAGGGCAGGACGCCCCGTCATACTTGGTGAAAGATGGTGCTTTAAACTTGTGAGGGATGATCACACCAGTAGATAAACCCAAGTCTCCGAAATCCAAACCAAGCACTTGTTGAATTTCCATGGCGTTCAGCCGATCTTCCAACTGCTTGTATCTGTCTTCAGCTGGAGGATACTGTTCCTCATTAAAATCAGTCTCGTTGTCAGAGACCACCGGACTTGGAGCTCTTCCCCCCTGGGGACTGTCTTTTCCTACAGAAGAACCACCCTCCTCATTCTGCAGAGTGTTACCAAACCTCCGGCCCGAGTTGAAAAGAACAGTTCTCTTCTTCTTCTTCTCCTTCTTCAGGAGCAAAGCCTTCAGCTCTTCTTGACCTTGAGCCAAACCCATGATCAGCTCTTGAAATTGTGCGTTCTGCGCCTGAAGGGCCTTGATAGACATTTCGGTTGATGATTCAGGGTTCATGATGCTGAAATAAACAGCGAAGAACAGTAAGCAACCTGAAAAGAAGAGTACCTGCTATGCACATGATGAATGGAATGCGTATGATTTATGTTTTCAAAGACAATCGGGAATCAACTTTGTAAACAAAAGGAACACACTTCATTAGAGTCAACTTTGCAATTTAAATTGTTCAACAGGTTGCCCTTAGGCATTACAAAAAATGGAAATACTGAAAAGGGAAATAAAACTGTAAAAGAACATCCAAAGCTCATCATTGATCCCAGGGTCTCCTCTTCTCAGTACGGATGTAGTCATTCAAAGTTCGCTCATTCTCCAACTGCTTTGTCAGCTTCTGGATCTTCAATTCCTGCTCGTTGAACTTTTCCCGATAAGAATCCCGTTCTTCTCGCAGTTGTGACCAAGACCTCTTTAATGTCTCATAATCAGTAGGTATCTGAGGAGGGAGGACAGTTGGAGGAGCCCCATCTTTGTCAGGATACTCAAGAATGACGGGTCTGACAACTTCGTATGGCATCCCTAACTTCTGAGCACAGATGCGAACCCATTTGTAGTAGGCTTCCATAGGTAGAGAAGTCTTTGGCCCCAACTCTTGTGGGTCAGCTTTATGAACTCTGTCCCAAGCCTTGATGAACCTCCGACGCAGCACGTCACTATCCACCTGAAACTCAAAACTGATGTGAGGCACCAACATCTCATGAGGCCCTGCTCTTCTGTCCCTTCCAAACTGACGGAGCGCTAGACATGGATTGTAAGAGATTCCTCCTTGAGTACCAATCAAAGGAACATTAGGGTATTCTCCGTAACGATCAATAACAGCTATCTCATCCAAACCTCTGAAAGTCCAAATGATGTCCTTATCAGTGAGAGACATTAACCTATGAGCCCAACCTCTTCCTTCTTGGTTCTTCAGCACGAACTTAGGGAGGTGCGAAATAAACCACCTCACCAACATAGGGATGCAACACCACAGAGTTCCTCATCTTCGAGCAGTACGAGCATAAAGTTGTTGCAGGATGTCACCCAAGAGAGTGGGCACAGGATTCTGAGACATGAAGATCCTTATGGCAGTGACATTGATGAAGTTGTCAGGATTAGGAAACAAGACTAGCCCATAGATTAAGAGAGCCAAGATGTCTTCATATGCCCTAAAGTCCAAGTCATTCCAGAAACTGTTAGCTTTACCAATCAGAAACTTGGCCAAGAAACCCTTAACTCCGCTTCTAGTCACCCAGTTGTCCATTACTTCTTGGTGAGTCAAGGGAAGAGCTGCAGCAACCTCCTCAAGCCTAAGAGTCTTTTCCCAACCAGTGTAGGGAGTCTGATCCAAGATAGGGATACCAAGCAAATCAGAGAACTCTTCCAGGGTAGGGACCAACTGGAAGTCTTGAAAGGTGAAGCACTGGTACAGAGGGTCATAGAACTGGGTCAGGACACTCATCAGTTGTTGGTCCCGTTTTGCAGTGACTAAACTGAGAAGAGAACCATGCCTCTGGATGAAGGAAGTGGTGTTTGGAATTCTGCTAACCAATTCTTCAAGTAACTCAGGTGGGTGAACAAAGTTGAACCGGATAGTATTCCTTCGCATAGGCATCATGATGTCCTACAAAACAGAGCAAAGGTGAAACCCTCTTGTCTTTGAAATGGTCAGTCTTTATGCAGGATGCATGCAATGCTCACGATGGCATGATGTTATGATAAAGCACACCACAAATATTTACAAAGGCAAACATGATAAGGCACACAAGTCAC
Source organism: Vicia faba (assembly GCA_948472305.1). Lineage (NCBI taxonomy): Eukaryota > Viridiplantae > Streptophyta > Magnoliopsida > Fabales > Fabaceae > Vicia > Vicia faba. Next base: position 937,671,280 of record OX451736.1, read on the forward strand.
ACAAGACAAGCCCTTAGAGTTTAGGCCAGCATGAGGTCTAGGCATTACCCTCTTTCAGTTTGTTGGTTCATACCTGTCCTATCAAAAGTAACCGGGTTCTTAGAGGATCCCAGTATCATTGACTATCCTCAATCGGTCATAACTCCAGCATCGCAATCTTTTCTTGCGGCCATAACCATCACGAGAGTTTAGCCTCAATGGGCGTAGCATACTGCTATTGTTCTATTGGCCAAGTTGTGTCATTTAAGGTTCTAAGGTCTGTTGGTGCTTAATGACTCCTCAGAAGACCCATATTCTCCTCGTTGCAACACAAGGGATATCGGTACAGACCAAGGCGCCACACCAACGTAGCCACTGCTTCACCCATGTCGGTCTACGCCGGACAGGTCCCTCACAGCTTATGCTACGTAAACAGGGTATCCCCAGATCCGAGTTAGGATCTATGTAACTCCGATGCAATCCACAATTTAAAGCAAACAAGTCAAAACAATTGAAAACACAGTTATGAACTATCCTAAGGTACACCTCACTTTATAGAATTCCCCAGCAGAGTCTCCAGTTCTGTGATCGGTGGATCTGGAACTGACTGTTTAACGCTGGTTCACGAAATGTCATGGAAGCAAGAGTCGCCACCGTCTTTTATTTTCTCCAACATGGGAAGGACAAAAGCACAGAAAAATTCCTTATGAGATTATGTTCTCGGTTCGGGAGGTAGATTTATAGAAAGGGAAGGTGTTAGCACCCTTTCTATCCATGGTTATCCATGGGCTCTTAGATACTTGCTCATTTCTGTTTTCAAAATGTTTGTTTGCTTTTCAAAGTGAGTGGGTTTGAAAAAGTTTCGTTTAAAATTTCAGTTCGACTCTTGTATCAGTCCTCAAGAGTGTTTGAAAAGTTGTTTTTGAAAGCTTTTTGCAAAGTGTCGGTGTGAAAAGAAGTTTTTGATTAGTTTTGAATTAGAGCAAGTATCTACGAGTCATCTATCTACCCTAAGGAATTAGTCTGTGTAAATGTCCTTGAGGTAGTGCCATCCCACCATTGAGGGGTAGGTAGCACCACCGTTGGAGGTGTTCGGGTCAATTCGAGTTTAGGGACAGTGTGGTCACCAGAGCAATAGTAGGACACCTTAGAAGCTACCCCCATGCCATGTTCATGGACATGAGGACTTACTAAAACGTCCTATACTCGACGACCACGTTTCGAGGGGCGAGGCAACAGTGAGGCGTACCCTAGGAGTGGTGTGTGAATTGTGTGTCATTTTCAGTTATTATTTGTCTTGTCATGCATTGGGTGAGCTACGCTTCGATTTTTTTTGGGTATACATTCTTTCATGTGATTAACAGTTAAAAGGTGCGGGAATTAAAATGCGGAAAATAAAAGTCCTACGCTATTACAAGGCGCGGGTCCATACATCGCCAAATTAACAAAACCCGATTTTGAATAAAAGTGCGGAAAGTAAATGTCCTAATTATCTATTACAAGGCTTTGGGGCAAATACATTATATTTAAAAAAAGGAAATAAAAGTAAATGTGTGAAAAGAAATAAGAATCGAGAGTGCGAGGGCGTTGGACCCTTTAAGGAAATTGATCGAAGTTACAAATTAATTAATGATTAAATAAAGAAAAGAACTTATTTTTTGATGTTTTTGTATTTAATGGAAATAAAGAAAATTAAAAGGAAAAGAAACCCTAATTCTACATGTTTTTAATTATTAAAAAATTGTTTAAGTTTAACCTAATTTAACCCTAATTAATTAATTATAAGTTTATTTACAAGATAATTAATGATTAATAGTAATGATGATAAGGAAATAAATTATTTAGTGAGAAAAGAGAATAAAAAAATGCTAAAAACCTATTTTTATATTTTTTAGTTATTTAAAAAGGCATTAAAATGAAACCTAATTTTAAACTAATTTGATTTAAATTTATTTACAAAACTATTTAGGAATTAAAAATTAAATAAACATATTTTTATTTTTTGACTTTTCTGATTTTTTTTATGTTATAAAAATTATTTTGTGGAATTAATTAAAACAATGAAACAAATTAAAAAGAATTAAAAAGGAAAAGAAAGAAAAATTAAAAGGAAGAATACAAACAGCAGGGGGGTGTCTGGCCCCTTTGGAGGTGTTTTTATGAGAATTTTGGCCCACTTCAATCAGGCCTTTTTTGACTTTTCAAACTTGTGTATGGAGTTGTTGACCAATGCGTATGGTGATCTGCAAGTTCTGACCTTTGGATTGGGACCCATGGCCACTTGGCAGGCAAGTACGTATGCGTGTATGGTGGACTTCAGGGGAGGCGCTGCATGGAAACATATTAAGAAAAATAATATTGAGGAAGTGGGGGACCTGGGAATCGAACCCAGGTCCCAATGCTTGCATGACAACACAGCTTCCACCCAGCCAAACGCGTTTATCTGATGTTATAGTGGGCAATGAATATTATATGTGAAAAACAAGTGTCATGCTGGATTAAAAAATAAAACGCGCCAATGTTTGAATCTGGCCAACCATCATCCAACACGCTAGCATCTTCTTCTCCCTTTGCCTGTAACTAGAAACAGATAGCGGGGGTTTTAAACCCCCACTAACTCAAACCTGCAAAAATAACGATTAGGCCATAGCATAATATAAATTGGGCGCGATATGTGGAATCGAATCGTCTGGACGTCACGATTGTAATGGTGTGGGTCTTGTTGTCTAATTTTTCCAGACGTGTAAAGCCCTAAATCAAGGTCTCTGAAACCCTAAGCAATATCCATGGTGAATTCGTGTTCAGACAGCTATTCTTCAATTGAGTAATACGATTAGCTTTGGAGAGATCATATTAGTTTAAACCAACAATTAAAAGACATTAATCATGCATGGAAAATGGAATACGATTATCAAATTTTTCAAGAAAAGTAGAACACGGTTATACCAATTCCTTGAGTATGGAGGGTTGAATTTGATTGGAATGGCTTCCTGGATGTGTCAGGAGTGTAATGGAATAGTTATTTGGCTTTGAAACGAGCTCTAGCTGTGAAAACAGTTTTCAATTTTTTTTGGAAAAATGCAAAGTTGTTCTCTCAATTCCTGCGCAGCTTTCTTGTCGTTATGCATTAGGTTTCCTTTGACTATGTATGAGGAATCATTCTAGCTCAAAAACAAAGCCCATGATCCATGTATTCAATGCTTTTGAATTTGTGATTTTCAAGCATCTTTTTCAATCTTTTTCATACCTTTCTTATGCCAATCATTGAAGATTCTTTCCTTTTGAGGGATGCACGAAATATTTAGGTCATAAAGAGTGAATATGCTGCATAAAAAGATTTGGAAAACATGTTTTAGTATTTTTCTTATATTTAATTTTAATTAAATGAATTAATAGGATTAAAAACTCAATTAATTAATTAAAAATAAGAAAAGAACTCCCCTTTGGGTCAATGGGTAGTGCATAGCCTTTGGGTAATGATTCATGGAAGAAATTGAGGCCCATTAGCAATTTTGAGGCATTTGAAGCAAAGTTGACTTTTCAAAATTCCCAAAAATTTCCCAACTTCCACAAGGCATATCTTGCTCAATTTTTAAGCTTTGATCATGTTCTTGGACATTTTGGAAAGGTATTGAAGTCATTTAACCAATTCCTTTGGTCCCATGTCATTTTGATTTACCAATCTCAAGTTATGGTCTTTGACTTAAAGTGCCTTTTTGTTGACTTTTGAAAATGACCTATAATGTTGAGATTGATAACTTTTGTGAGAGCATTTCTTGGACTTGAAGTGTGAATATAGTTGTAGGAAATGTCATTCTATTAAAAATGAGCTTTGGATGGAATTTTTCTGATAAACCATGTGGAAGTTATGCCCTGGTTAATTTGCAGTTGACTTTTTCAACTGTCCAAAAATAGAAACTTTTGCATCTTGAGACTTTTTGAGCCATGCCTTGAGAATCATGATCAAGAATTGATCAAATGATGTTTGTGGCTTCAAAATAAGGTGTTGACCAAAAAATTTGACTTTTGACTATCAAATGACAATTTTGCCCCTACAGTTGACTGTTGAGCAATTAGGGTTTTTGATTGTGCAATTTTGTGCTGTGAGTCTTGAAACTTGGCATGTGGATGCTTGACAATGTTTGTAGGCATGTGGGACTTGATTGGACCCTTGGAAACCTCAACTTCTTTTCCAGAACCAAAACCCTAATTTTTGACTGTTAGGAGGCCATTGGATTGTGCAACCTTTGGGAGATTTTGAAGCATGCTCTTAGCAAATCTTGAAGAATATGGGAGGGCAAATTTTGGGGTACAACAGGGAGTTTGTAAGTGTTTAGTTGTTGGCATGTATTTTTGGAAAAACCAGGTGTGTGAATGTCATGACTAATGTCATAACATTCTGGGTTATTAGGTACTTTATGCAGAAAAAGAATGGCATACAGTAGCTGGTATTTATGAGTGTGTATCTGAGCATTTTGCAATGATCACATTTATTACTTTCTACCAAAATCAGTAAACAGGATTTATGTTGTCATAACAAATGTTAAGACATCCTGTACTGATCTAACATTTATGCAGTTTGGTTAATTCTGAGATTTTTCAGGAATTTGGTTCATACTTTCTAGAACAGAATCTCACGTGGACTTTAGGTTAACCTAGCTCAACCCTAATCTGGTTGATAAAGTCTTGTGACCAAGTCTTGAGGTTAACCCTAATTAACCCTAGCTTTTCGTGGAAGCCCTAACTGAAGAAACAACTGCATATATATTCAACAGGAAAGCTGATTGGAATTTAACTCTTTGACAGAAGATCAATTCGGGGTTGTATAGTTTTAACTGCTGTAATCCAAGCAAGTATCATTGTGATAAGTGACTTGGAGTAGGTTTTGATTGTAAGGGTTGTGTATCACTCAAAGCTTTAAAGCAAGAGTGTTTTGTGTCACTTGACTAAAGCTTTGAAGCAAGGTCAAGTTAGGTTTATGTATCACTTAAAGCTTTGAAGCACGAGTGGTTGTGTTACTTGATTGAAAGCTTTGAAGCATAATCAAGTGTATGTTCTGAAGAGTGTCTTCATTAATTCATTAGTCAATTGTTTAGTATCACTGCTGTGATTGAGGGGGAGTGAGTAGGAACTCGGGTTTAAGTTGAACTTAGATTGAAGTTGCATTGGGTAGGTCTTAAGTGAAGGAGATAAACTGGTTGGTTTATTCCTGAATTAATATCTCTTATAGTGGATTTCCTCCCTGGCTTGGCAGCCCTCAGAGTAGGTGTTGTTTCACACTGAACTGGGTAAACAATTGACTGTGTTCTTTACTGTTTCTTTTATTTACTGTCTTATAGAAAGTCAGATACGGTGTCATAACATTCACTGTGACATTGAGTATCTACTGCCAGAATTTCAAAAAGTGTAAGTGTGAAAAAGTTTGATTTTGAGCAAGTACTTAACAGTATCTACCTACTCGAAAAAAGATTATTTTTGTTCTTATTCCCTTTAGACAATGCTATCCTACTATTGAGAAATAGGAAGCACCGTCGTTGGAGTTGTAAGGGTCAATTCGTAAGGGACGTACGATCACTAAAGCAATGTTAGGACGTCTTAGTAATAACCCTAATGTATTAATATCATATCCGAGGCAACATTTCCGAGGAAACCTTTCCGAGGCAACATTTCCGAACGGGACATAAATACCCTATACCTAATGATCGTTTACCGAAGGCAACTGAAGTGAGAGTATACCCTAAGAGTGCGCATGTGCGAGTGATTTGATTTCAGTTATTATCTTTGCACATTAGGATTTGCTAGCCATTTTAAATTAACATACAGTCTTGTCATACAACCCTATTAGCATACATCTAACAGTCAATATTTGCAAGAATTAAAATGCGAGAAAATGAAACCTACGCTATTACAAGGCTTCGGGATAGGGGATTAATTACATAGCCAAAAACCCGTAAAACGATAAATAAAAGAAAACCCTAATTAAACTATTACATACCGTAAGCAGTTACATTAATATCGTAAAAATAAATAAGCGCGCGCGATGAATCGACACGAGAGAATTAGGGTTTTGACCCCACTAAACCTAATTAAAAGAAAAATCAATTTTTGTGGTTTTTGTGTTTTTTGAGAAAAATAGAATTTAATTGAATAAATAAAGAAACCTAATTACTAATTAATTTAAATTAAGAAAAATAATTAAATCGACCTATTTTTGTATTTTGTTTATTGAAAAAAAAATTAAATCAAAGGCAACCCTAATTTTCTAACTTGATTTTAATTATTTACAAAATTTAGAATTACCCTAAAATTAAATTTAACTAATATAAAATTAAATTTGGTAAAATAAAATAAAACCTAAATTCTAAATTGGTGAAATTGATTTTATGATTTTTTTTGTGAAAAAAAGAAATTATTTTGTGGTTAGAAAATAAATTAAATAAAAGAAACAAAAAAAGAAATAGAAATGGGCCTGGTTGTTGCTAGCAAAAAGGGGGTGTTGATTGCAAATATCAAGCCCAACAACACTTGGCCTGCTTTGACTTTCCAGATCCTGTGCATGCGCTTGACTCATGCATATAGTTGTCCCTCAAGGACAGGCCTTTGATCTGGAGTGTGGATGATTTGGATGAATGAATATTGAGGATGCATGGTAGACTTGTCGGACGCATGGGCACTTGATCATGTAAAAGAAAATAATATTGAACAAATATGGGGACCTGGGGATCGAACCCAGGTCCTTTGGCATAATTACACTGCGTGCTGACCAGCTGGGCTGGCTAGGTTAGTTGTACAAAGAATGCCGAATAATCATTATATGGAAAAAGCAAAATAATAATCATCAAAACACGCGCAGATTTGAATGGGCCATTCGTGGGGCGCCATGTTATCATCTCCTTCCTCCCACCGTTGCTAAAAGTTCCCTGACCTTTACCTAAAGTCATCTGGGCGTAGGTATAAGCAAGTGTTTCTCCAAAATCTTATGCAAGCATCATAAACCACAACCAATGGTGCCATCCTGATCGTTGCAACATCACGAGCATTATGGTACCATTATTAACGGCCAATTGTTCCTGTATTAAGAATCCCTAAAAACAAAGCTCGAACCCTAATCATGGCATCTTGGTATGCAGTCAATAAAAATGCAATTAAATACAACCATTAGCTTGTGTGATCGGTGGATCTGGAACTGACTGTTTAGCGCTGGTTCGCGAAATGTCGCGGAAGCAAGAGTCGCCACCGTCTTTTATTTTCTCCAAATGGAAAGGACAAAAGCACAGAAAAATTCCTTATAGAGATTGCTCTCGGTTCGGGAGGTAGATTATAGAAAGGGAAGGTGTTAGCACCCTTTCTATCCATGGTTATCCATGGGCTCTTAGATACTTGCTCACTTGTGTTTTCAAAAATGGGTTGTTTGCTTTTCAACTGTGGGTTTTAAAAAGTTTCTTTGAAAATTTCAGTTCGACTCTTGTATCGGTCCTCAAGAGTGTTTGAAAAATTGCTTTCGAAAGCTTTTTGAAAAGGTGTCGGTGTGAAAAGTATTTTTGATTTGTTTTGAAATTAGAGCAAGTATCTAGAGTCGTCTACCTACCCTAAGGAATTCGTCTGTGTAAATGTCCTTTAAAGTAGTGCCATCCCACCATTGAGAGGTAGGTAGCACCACCGTTGGAGGTGTTCGGGTCAATTCGAGGTTCGGGACATGGTGATCACCGGAGCAATAGGAAGACACCTTAGAAGCTACCCTCATGCCAGGTTCCCGGATCATGAGGACTTACTAAGACATCCTCTACTCGACGATCACCTTTCGAGGCAAGGCAACAGTGAGGCGTACCCTAGGGGTGGTGTGTGATTTGTGTGTCATGTTCAGTTATTTTGTCTTATTCATGTCAAGGTGATCTATGCGTTTGTTTTTATTTAGACATTCATTCTTGCATGCAATTATTAACAGTTAAAAAAGTTACGGAAATTAAAGTTCCTAAACTATTACAAAGGCGCGGGTCCACATCGTCAAATTAAAATCCAGGACCCGATTTGACAAAAAATAAAGAACTAAAGTGCGAGAAATATAAAATGTCCGAGTTACATGGCTTTGGGAGAATTACATAAATATTTAAAAGAAGGAATAAAGATGCGCGAATTGAATTGAAATTGAAAGCGAGGGCGTTGGACCCTTTTTAATGAAATTAAATTATATTGAGCAAATTAATTAAATTAAAATAAAAAAAGAAATTATTTTTGAGGTTTTTTGTATTTATGGTTTTTTATGAGAATTAAATGAAATTAAAATATTAATTAACCCTAATTCTATTTTTTTTCATTTATTAAGAAAAGCATTAAACTTTAACCTAAAATTAACCCTAATTAATTAATTGCAAGTATTTACAAAAATAATAATTAATAATTAATAATTAAAAGAAAAAGAATGAAAAATACTTAAAACCCTAATTCTACACTTTTAAGTTTATTATGAAAAATATTTGAATTAAACCTAATTTTAAAAAGCTAAATCAATTAATGATATTTATTTACAAAAAAAAATAACATTTAAATAAAAATATTTATTTTTGTCTTTTTCTGATTTTTGTATTGTTTTTATATTTTATGAAAATTAATTTATGAAATTAAAGAAAACAATTGAAAACAATTAAAAGAATAAAAAGGAAAATCAAATAAAAAAATAAAAATGTGCAAACCATGGGGGGTATTCAGACCCAAAGGGAGGTTTTTTGTGAGAAATCTGGCCCATTAGACAAAAAGCCTTGTTTGGCTTTCTGGCATCACGTGCGTGTTCATTGACTCCTGAGTACCGTGGTCTGCATTCTTTGGCCATTGGATTGAGTTTCATGGCTATTTGTGTTCTGGCCTCAACGTTCCTTAATTCTCTCAGGATGTCTGTCTCGCCATGTATTGGTGTCATGCATAAGTTTTTCTACTTTGGCCATTTGGCTTTTGGCCTTTGGCTTTTGGCTTTTGGCCATTTGGCTTTTGGCCTCAACGTTCCTTAATGAACCTGCATGGGATCCTGTCTAAACCTGCAATGTTGAATCTCACGAACACATTAAATAAAATCATAAAATGCAAATAAAGCCAATATATGAAGAAATTTAATGTTTAGGCACAATATGGCATGTATGAATGATTATACCCTTTTGATAATGGAAATCAAATCAATCTTACCCTTACTGGAAAATTAGTGACCTGAATGCTTTTATGCCTTACTGGAAAATTAGGATCATGGAGATCAAGCCAGCCTTATCCTTACTGAAGAAGTAGTGAGGTGTTGGTTTGTAACTGTGATGGCTTGTTTGTAGTGAGAGAGGGATTTGTAATAAGGATTTCAAGGTTTTAGGGTTCTTGAAAGAGTTTGATATTCTAACAGTGTTGTGGCAAGGTTTTTTTTCTCTCTTCTTTTCTCCTCTCTTTTTTTTTCTCCTCTTTCTCCTCTCTGGTTTGTGTGAAAAGAAGGTGATTATATAATGGAAATTAGGGTAAAGAAAATGGGCTTTGAATGTGCAATTGGGCCTCCAATGTTCACTTGAGTTCGTCACTTTCCAGGCTTAATCGCAGGGACTTAAGTGCAATTTTTGAAGTTGAAATGTGAAGACAAAATGTAGCCGACATCGATAACTAACTCCTGTCCGAAAATCGGCTCAATCGGATAAACGGTGAATTAGTTATGAATTTTTAAAGTTTCAGCTCGGACAAACTTATTTTGGGCTCTAGTGTCGACTATGACACGTTCTTCAATAAAAAACTGGTATTGATCGGTGCATAATCCGGTCTCGACTTTTGAAGCAAAGTTGTAGATCTATGAGTCAGGGACCTTGTGTAAAAATATGAGCCCAATCCGATAAAAATTGACCGAGTTATGAATTTTCGAAGTTTCGGCCCAGATGAAATAATATTCAGCATTCAGGATTTTCAGCGTGTCACGCACTCTGAGCAAAAAACAAAGGCCTTTTGAATACCGTTTGAACTCAATACCTTCTGTGAAAATGTAGCCAACTCAATTTGTGAAATTTTGGCGCCAGAACCAGCTCGATACGATGAAAATCGACCAAGTTATGATTTTTTGAACATGACGCAAATAAACTTCTGTCACAAATTTTCTGCACGAAAATACTTGATAAATCCACATTTTTGAAGACCTTCTGATCGAAATTGGCTTCCAGCCGTGAGAGATGAAAACGTAGATAATGTCAAGACGGAATTTTGGCCACCGGAACGGGTTCAAAACGAGTCACGATCTTCAAGTTATGAATTTTTTAGCGCGTAAAAACGGCACTTTCAGCACACTTTTTCACCATATTTCTTCAAGAAAACTCGCACATTCGGATACCTTCTTTAAAGAATTGACTCTTGAGCCGAACCTGAATTTGAGAATACGTTATCAGAGATATCTTGGTGAAAGAACACCTGAATATGACGCGCCGGGTTGGACTTGTGAATTTTTCTTGAAATGTTTTGAGAAATATGGGAGGGCAAATTTTGGGGTACAACAGTTGCCCCTGTTCAATCTTCTTAAACCTGAGGATGTAGATTGGCTTGCGTGCCTTTCGTGATCCGAAGGTGGAAGATGATTGAACACTAGAGTGCCCAGAAATTTGTGCTCACATAGTAGTGTGATGTGGGGAATGGGCTTATAGATGCCATTTAGAGATTGATGGATAGGATGATGGGCTTATAGATGCCATGCTAAGAGATGATGGAAGGTGGATGGGCTTATAGACGCCATCTGAGTGTCAATCGCGTAAGAGATTCCTTAGCGAGAACTTTCGTACTTGCAAAAGAAAAAATGATTACCTGACTTGTTGCCGGAGCTGGTCTTCAAATTCTTTGTGTAGATGTGTCCTGACTGGTTACAGGAGCTGGATCTGGAGCTTCAAAAGGTGATGAATGAACCAGGGATGGTTACTACCTCAACGGGATGGTGAGAGAACCTTGGACGATTACTACCTCAACAGGAACTCTGAGAGGACCTTGGGCGACTTCAACCTCAACAGTAACGCTGAGAGAATCTTGGGCGACTTCAACCTCAACAGTAACGCTGAGAGAATCTTGGGCGACTTCAACCTCAACAGTAATCATTGAGAGAATCTTGGGCGACTTCAACCTCAACAGTAATCATTGAGAGAATCTTGGGCGACTTCAACCTCAACAGTAATCATTGAGAGAATCTTGGGCGACTTCAACCTCCACAGTAATCATTGAGAGAATCTTGGGCGACTTCAACCTCAACAGTAATCATTGAGAGAATCTTGGGGCGATTACTACCTCCGCAGTAACGGGGAGAGAACCACAGGCGACTACAACCTCAACAGTATCATTGAGAGAATCTTAGATAACTTCTACTTCAACAGTAACGCTGAGAGAATCTTGGGCGACTTCAACCTCAACAGTAATGCTGAGAGAATCTTGGGCGACTTCAATCTCAACAGTAATCATTGAGAGAATCTTGGGCGACTTCAACCTCAACAGTAATCATTGAGAGAATCTTGGGCGACTTCAACCTCAACAGTAATTATTGAGATAATCTTGGACGACTTCAACTTCAACAGCAATCGTTGAGCGAATCTTGGGATGATTACTACCTCCGCAGTATCGGGGAGAGAACCATAGGCGACTACAACCTCAACAGCAATCATTGAGAGAATCTTGGGTAACTTCAACTTCAACAGCAATCGTTGAGCGAATCTTGGGATGATTACTACCTCCGCAGTATCGGGGAGAGAACCATAGGCGACTACAACCTCAACAGCAATCATTGAGAGAATCTTGGATAACTTCAACTTCAACAGCAATCGTTGAGCGAATCTTGGGATGATTACTACCTCCGCAGTATCGGGCAGAGAACCATAGGCGACTACAACCTCAACAGCAATCATTGAGAGAATCTTGGATAACTTCAACTTCAACAGCAATCGTTGAGCGAATCTTGGGATGATTACTACCTCCGCAGTATCGGGGAGAGAACCATAGGCGACTACAACCTCAACAGCAATCATTGAGAGAATCTTGGATAACTTCAACCTCAACAGCAATCGTTGAGCGAATCTTGGGATGATTACTACCTCCGCAGTATCGGGGAGAGAACCATAGGCGACTACAACCTCAATAGCAATCATTGAGAGAATCTTGGATAACTTCTACTGAGTATTTATCAGGAAAATCTGTTTGGGGTCGATTTAGCTGGACTAGAGAAGGCCTTGGACTGGATAAGAAACAAAAAATCTTAGGGTCGATTAACTGAACCGGTCTAGGTCTTGAAATCTTCAACTGGAATAGGTGTCAGAACGTCGCCATGCCTGGGTCACATCCGAACCATATCTGGAAGGAAGTCTGGAAGAAGTATCAGAATGTTACCATATCTGGTTCACATCTGAACTATATCTAGAAGGAAATCTGGAAGAAGTATCAGAACGTCGCCATATCTGGTTCACATCTGAACTATATCTAGAAGGAAATCTGGAAGCAGTATCAGAACGTCGCCATATCTGGTTCACATCTGAACTATATCTAGAAGGAAATCTGGAAGAAGTATCAGAACGTCGCCATATCTGGTTCACATCTGAACTATATCTAGAAGGAAATCTGGAAGAAGTATCAGAACGTCGCCATATCTGGTTCACATCTGAACTATATCTAGAAGGAAATCTGGAAGCAGTATCAGAACGTCGCCATATCTGGTTCACATCTGAACTATATCTAGAAGGAAATCTGGAAGAAGTATCAGAACGTCGCCATATCTGGTTCACATCTGAACTATATCTAGAAGGAGTTGCGATAGTTGATAGTGATAATCTTTGTATTGACCTTTCCTGAAAAGGTGGAGCATCAGTTGTATGCAAGATCATGATGCATGAACTGCATGATTTCAAGATGTCCTCAAAATTGATGAGATTCGTGTAGTATGATGCATATGCAAGCTATAATGTATGAAGATGTAATGTTCATGAATGTATTTTCTTGTCTAAGAAAATAAATCCTTGACGGGTGCCAGGAGGTTAACTCCTGGGCTGGTGTTGAAGAAAAGATTTTGCTTCCGTTGGGGACGATAGTTGCAAGAATACCAGTAGGAGAAGATAACTCCGTTGGGGAATAGACTTGGCGAATGGATTACTCTGCGGGGAGAAAAGTACTCTAACGATCTTGCTGGGGAGTAATACTCTGTGGGAAGAGGGATACTTTGCTTGAGATGTTGATGACTCCGCTGAGGATACCATTGTTGTGTTAGAAGTGTTAATAAAATTCACTGGGGATAAGAAGACTTCGTCGAGGACGCTCTTTCCGTGGCTTTTGGCTGAGGATAACCCAGTTATATCCTGGTAAGGAAATAACTCTTTGAATAAAGTCGGGAGACGCGTTCGTGCTCTGCGAGGATAAGCTTCCAGAATCTACTGGGGATAAGCTTACTGCTTGGAGAGATGGATTCCAACTTTCTTGGGGCAACTGGATTAGATTCTCCTGGGGAAGTATTGAACTGTACTGGTTAGGTTCTTCAACGGAATCTACCTTGATACCTTGAAGGACAGAATAATCAGATTGCTTAGACCACCCATTATTGCCCCTGTTTCTACGGGGGAGGCACATGTGGGATGCTGATAATTGTTGAGGGTCAAACCTTCTTCAGGTAGGCAGGTGACAAGATGACAGGACATAGTCGTACGCTTTGATCCCTAACTTTTGCCTGGACCGCCCTTTCGGGTTTTCAGTCCACCGGGATACCCATTTTTGCCCAAGCCGCCTTTTCAGGTTTTCGACCTGCCGGGTGTACAGATTTCTTTTCATTTCATCCCTTATTTTTGCCCGAACCTTTTTGGTTCGTCGGGAAGCCCTTATTTTTGCCTAGGTGTGTTAACCTAGCGGGTCTTTGATTGTGCGTAGTATTTTTTTGACTATGTCCATGCTCTTAGAATATAGGGAAGTGCCCCTGTTGTTGTGTTGCCATGCCCCAGAAGAGGTTTGATCAGGCAAGATTCGTTGCTGGAATGCCCCAAGTGACTCAGGCGGAGATTTGCCCCAGTCTATTTGGCCTTTGAGAGATTCTCCGAATCTTGATTGGATTGCCCCAGATGATTGGACCATGATCATGTCGTGCCCCTTGATTGGAAGTGCTTTTGTTCACTAGGTATTCTTCGTGCGAATTTTCCTGCTGTTCAAACAAATAGTCATATGCAAATAATGTTATATCAAAAATGCAAAGCTTATGTCTCTCTTGAAGATTTTGACAATGCATTCTTTTTCATAAAACAAGTGAATGTTTGTAAAACGTGATGTCAACTCCGTATTTATCGTAGGCCTTAAGGAGTCAGGATACCTTTCGTAACAGTATGCTTTCGAACTAACCCATGCTTCAGCTAGGACTTTTAAGGGTTATAACGTGGCTTAGTTCACAATTTAAGAAACAAAGGATAAAGGCTCAAATTTTATTTGTACCCACCCGCTCTTCGTGATGTTCTCCAAACCTAAACTCAGTTGATCATACGTTAGACCTTGTTTGAGTCTTTGCTCTGATTTTCCGGTGATGATTCGGATGTTGATAATTTATTTTGAATAGGCCGTCATTCCTTTTTTTTGTTGAGGGTTTGTAAAACCTCTTTCTTGTCTGATTTTTTTATCCCTTTCTTTTTTACCTGAACTGTTTCCTTTTTTGGAATTATAGTCAGCGGGATGTCCCAGTTTTATAAGTCTCCTTCATGGGTTTTGACTTAATGGGTTTTTTATTTTGAAAGATAATGACTGCCTTTCTTTATTGATCATTCGAAACCATCACTGTCTTTCCTTGTTTTGTAAGGACCTCTTTTGATGCTGTTCATTATGCACTTGGATCAACTGAGAAAACTACCCTGCCCCAGGTTATGATTAAGGGTTTTAAATTTCGAAAAAAAAAACTCCTACTTCTTTGGCTCAGAGGGGTTAACGAGGGATTATCTTCCTTATAACTCCAGTGTTTAGGGATTGAAACAATGCTTGTACCTCATCAGCGGGATCCGTTCAAAAGCATACTGTAGATTATGGTATCGTTTTCGTCATCCTCCCTCAAGAGGCTTAGAATTATTATTTAAGAGTTGATCATCAGAAAAAATACGAAAATAATTTGCATTTAGTGAACATGAATATATTGTTTCAGAACAGACATATGCGATGCATTAATGAAATAACAACGTTTGATATGAATGGAATGCTTGAACAATCAAAAGAAAATTACAACTTGAAAGATTCTAATGAACAAAAATTTCTCGATCCTAGCCATGTTTTGACAAGGGAGCAATGATCACATTGGGAGTCTCGGCGGGCTCGAACTCGATCTCTTTAGCATCGATCATATTCTGAATCTTGTACTTCAGTGCCCAACAATCCTCAGTATCGTGCCCCGGGCTACTAGAATGGTAAGCGCACCTTGCTTCTGGGTTGTAATTTGGAGAGGAAGTCTTTGGATTTGCAGGAGGGTTGATCACCGCAATCAGGTTCATCCTTAACATGTGCTGCAAAGCTCGTGACCATGACATGTTAATGTAGGTGAATTGTCTCTTAGGCTCGTCCGACCTGTTCTGATCAACCCGCTGTTCTTGGCGAGGTCGTTGTTGAACCTGGGAAGTAGTAGCAACTCGGAGAGGTCTATTCATTGGACCCGACCTTTGCCTTCTTGGAAGCTGTTCTATGACCTGGTCCCTGATTTGGGTTGGTTGCTTCATGCCTTGAGGAAGCTGGCTGATCATGGCTCTCAGCTCTCCTTGCTCCTGAGCTAAACCTTGAATGAGGGCCCTTTGCCCCAGCATCTGGGTTTTCAATGTGTCTACCTCAGCTTGTAGACGTTTCAGTTGTTCGTCCTTGTCATCTTCAGGACTCTTTCTGATCAGATTCCCCATGAGGAGTGTCCTCAACTCTTCCTGCCCCTTGGATAGGCCTAGAAAGATTTCCCTGAACTGAGTCTCTTGAGCGTGAAGGTCCTGGTTATCTTGTTGTGAAGCCATTGCTGAAATAAACAGCGAGAAAGGTAAGTGACCTGCAACAAGGATACCTGTTATGCAATGATGAGTATGACATGCATGTAATGTTTTCAAGGACCTCGCGGGGTAAACAAGAAAATTTGTTAGCATTTGGATCCGGTAGCTTGATTGAAAGAACTTCATATTTGTTGAGAATCTTTCTTCCAAGGGTCAAAGGCTCACCATATCAAGTGGGTCATAGCCCCTGACTCAAGTCATCAATCTTATTTTGCTTTCCAAACAACCTTAGCTAGGGGAACCTTCTTCAGGAGTCAAAGCTCACCATATCAAGTGGGTCATAGCCTCTGACAACTTTGGCTAGAGGAAAATAAATCCTCTTTGCCCCTTGCTGGATGTTTGATTCATCATGACCTGCATCACAAGCGCTTGAGATCCTTGAAATGGGTTAGGATGTATGCAATGATATGATGTCATAATGCATGGGGTAATATGAATAAACCCTGTTATGAGCCCTTATTAAGGACTATAAACAGAACCTGCAAGAAACTCGGTAAACCCTGTTATGAGTCCCAATTAAGGACTATAAACAAAACCTGCAAGAAACTCGGTAAACCCTGTTATGAGTCCCAATTAAGGACTGCAAACAAAACCTGCAAGAAGTTCATGTGTCAGATAACAAGCATGCAAGTAGTCAAGTTGGAAGGCACACAAGTCACACAAGACAAGCCCTTAGAGTTTAGGCCAGCATGAGGTCTAGGTACTACCCTCTTTCAGTTTGTTTGTTCATACCTGTCCTATCAAAGTAACCGAGTTCTTAGATGATCCCAATATCATTGACTACCCTCAATCGATCATAACTCCAGCATCGCAATCTTTTCTTGCGGCCAGAACCATCACGAGAGTTTAGCCTCAATGGGCGTAGCATACTGCTACTGTTCTATTGGCCAAGTTGTGTCATTTAAGGTTCTAAGGTTGTTGGTGCTTAATGACTCCTCAGAAGACCCATATTCTCCTCGTTACAACACAAGGGATATCGGTACAGACCAAGGTGCCACACCAACGTAGCCACTGTTTAACCCATGTCGGTCTACGCCGGACAGGTCCCTCACAGCTTATGCTACCTAAACAGGGTATCCCCAGATCCGGGTTAGGATCTATGTAACTCCCATGCAACCCACAAATTTAAAGCCGACAAGTCAATACAATTGAAAACACAGTTATGAACTAACCCTAAGGTACACCTCACTTTAAGTTTATTCCCCAGCAGAGTCGCCAGTTCTGTGATCGGTGGATCTAGAACTGACTGTTTAACGCTGGTTCGCGAAATGTCGCGGAAGCAAGAGTCGCCACCGTCTTTTATTTTCTCCAAATGGAAAGGACAAAAGCACAGAAAAATTCCTTATAGAGATTGCTCTCGGTTCGGGAGGTAGATTATAGAAAGGGAAGGTGTTAGCATCCTTTCTATCCATGGTTATCCATGGGCTCTTAGATACTTGCTCACTTGTGTTTTCAAAAATGGTTTGTTTGCTTTTCAACTGTGGGTTTTAAAAAGTTTCTTTGAAAATTTCAGTTCGACTCTTGTATCGGTCCTCAAGAGTGTTTGAAAAATTGCTTTCGAAAGCTTTTTGAAAAGGTGTCGGTGTGAAAAGTATTTTTGATTTGTTTTGAAATTAGAGCAAGTATCTAGAGTCGTCTACCTACCCTAAGGAATTCGTCTGTGTAAATGTCCTTTAAAGTAGTGCCATCCCACCATTGAGAGGTAGGTAGCACCACCGTTGGAGGTGTTCGGGTCAATTCGAGGTTCGGGACATGGTGATCACCGGAGCAATAGGAAGACACCTTAGAAGCTACCCTCATGCCAGGTTCCCGGATCATGAGGACTTACTAAGACATCCTCTACTCGACGATCACCTTTCGAGGCAAGGCAACAGTGAGGCGTACCCTAGGGGTGGTGTGTGATTTGTGTGTCATGTTCAGTTATTTTGTCTTATTCATGTCAAGGTGATCTATGCGTTTGTTTTTATTTAGACATTCATTCTTGCATGCAATTATTAACAGTTAAAAAAGTTGCGGAAATTAAAGTTCCTAAACTATTACAAAGGCGCGGGTCCACATCGCCAAATTAAAATCCAGGACCCGATTTGACAAAAAATAAAGAACTAAAGTGCGAGAAATATAAAATGTCCGAGTTACATGGCTTTGGGAGAATTACATAAATATTTAAAAGAAGGAATAAAGATGCGCGAATTAAATTGAAATTGAAAGCGAGGGCGTTGGACCCTTTTTAATGAAATTAAATTATATTGAGCAAATTAATTAAATTAAAATAAAAAAAGAAATTATTTTTGAGGTTTTTTGTATTTATGGTTTTTTATGAGAATTAAATGAAATTAAAATATTAATTAATCCTAATTCTAGTTTTTTTTCATTTATTAAGAAAAGCATTAAACTTTAACCTAAAATTAACCCTAATTAATTAATTGCAAGTATTTACAAAAATAATAATTAATAATTAATAATTAAAAGAAAAAGAATGAAAAATACTTAAAACCCTAATTCTACACTTTTAAGTTTATTATGAAAAATATTTGAATTAAACCTAATTTTAAAAAGCTAAATCAATTAATGATATTTATTTACAAAAAAAAATAACATTTAAATAAAAATATTTATTTTTGTCTTTTTCTGATTTTTGTATTGTTTTTATATTTTATGAAAATTAATTTATGAAATTAAAGAAAACAATTGAAAACAATTAAAAGAATAAAAAGGAAAATCAAATAAAAAAATAAAAATGTGCAAACCATGGGGGGTATTCAGACCCAAAGGGAGGTTTTTTGTGAGAAATTTGGCCCATTAGACAAAAAGCCTTGTTTGGCTTTCTGGCATCACGTGCGTGTTCATTGACTCCTGAGTACCGTGGTCTGCATTCTTTGGCCATTGGATTGGGTTTCATGGCCATTTGTGTTCTGGCCTCAACGTTCCTTAATTCTCTCAGGATGTCTGTCTCGTCATGTATTGGTGTCATGCATAAGTTTTTCTACTTTGGCCATTTGGCTTTTGGCTTTTGGCCATTTGGCTTTTGGCTTTTGGCCATTTGGCTTTTGGCCTCAACGTTCCTTAATGAACCTGCATGGGATCCTGTCTAAACCTGCAATGTTGAATCTCACGAACACATTAAATAAAATCATAAAATGCAAATAAAGCCAATATATGAAGAAATTTAATGTTTAGGCACAATATGGCATGTATGAATGATTATACCCTTTTGATCATGGAGATCAAATCAATCTTACCCTTACTGGAAAATTAGTGACCTGAATGCTTTTATGCCTTATTGGAAAATTAGGATCATGGAGATCAAGCCAGCCTTATTCTTACTGAAGAAGTAGTGAGGTGTTGGTTTGTAACTGTGATGGCTTGTTTGTAGTGAGAGATGGATTTGTAATAAGGATTTCAAGGTTTTAGGGTTCTTGAAAGAGTTTGATATTCTAACAGTGTTGTGGCAAGGTTTTTTTTCTCTCTTCTTTTCTCCTCTCTTTTTTTTTCTCCTCTTTCTCCTCTCTGGTTTGTGTGAAAAGAAGGTGATTATATAATGGAAATTAGGGTAAAGAAAATGGGCTTTGAATGTGCAATTGGGCCTCCAATGTTCACTTGAGTTCGTCACTTTCCAGGCTAAATCGCAAGGACTTAAGTGCAATTTTTGAAGTTGAAATGTGAAGACAAAATGTAGCCGACATCGATAACTAACTCCTGTCCGAAAATCGGCTCAATCGGATAAACGGTGAATTAGTTATGAATTTTTGAAGTTTCAGCTCGGACAAACTTATTTTGGGCTCTAGTGTCGACTATGACACGTTCTTCAATAAAAAACTGGTATTGATCGGTGCATAATCCGGTCTCGACTTTTGAAGCAAAGTTGTAGATCTATGAGTCAGGGACCTTGTGTAAAAATATGAGCCCAATCCGATAAAAATTGACCG
Source organism: Vicia faba (assembly GCA_948472305.1). Taxonomy (NCBI): domain Eukaryota; kingdom Viridiplantae; phylum Streptophyta; class Magnoliopsida; order Fabales; family Fabaceae; genus Vicia; species Vicia faba. Next base: position 937,691,189 of record OX451736.1, read on the forward strand.
AGTTATGAATTTTTGAAGTTTCGGCCCAGATGAAATAATATTCAGCATTCAGGATTTTCAGCGTGTCACGCACTCTGAGCAAAAAACGAAGGCCTTTTGAATACTGTTTGAACTCAATACCTTCTGTGAAAATGTAGCCAACTCAATTTTGAAATTTTGGCGCCAGAACCAGCTCGATACGATGAAAATCGACCAAGTTATGATTTTTTGAACATGACGCAAATAAACTTCTGTCACAAATTTTCTGCACGAAAATACTTGATAAATCTACATTTTTGAAGACCTTCTGATCGAAATTGGCTTCCATCCGTGAGAGATGAAAACGTAGATAATGTCAAGATAGAATTTTGGCCACCGGAACGGGTTCAAAACGAGTCACGATCTTCAAGTTATGAATTTTTTAGCGCGTAAAAACTGCACTTTCAGCACACTTTTTCACCATATTTCTTCAAGAAAACTCGCACATTCGGATACCTTCTTTAAAGAATTGACTCTTGAGCCGAACCTGAATTTGAGAATACGTTATCAGAGATATCTTGGTGAAAGAACACCTGAATATGACACGCCGGGTTGGACTTGTGAATTTTTCTTGAAATGTTTTGAGAAATATGGGAGGGCAAATTTTGGGGTACAGCAGCTTGCAAATGATTCAATGATTAAGAATATGCAAATAAATCATGCTAAAAGTGCCAGAATTGTGATATTCGATTTCAAGAAAGTATGGATATCGTGAGATACTTACAGCGTGTTTCTGGGCTCGAGGAAGCTTGCTAAGGGTTGAAACACGTTCCTGGGATGTCCAGCAAACGTTTGGGATGCTTAGGATGCTTTGAATTGGTCTGCAACTTAGAAATCAGTGTGCCACTTTTTCCAATTTTTTGAAACTTGCTTTCTTGTTTTCACGCCTCCAATCTCCTTGTTTTTGATCTGAACATCTTCCTTATGTACCCGAGAATGAATTAGGGTTGCAATTTGGTTTCAAATCTTCTCCAATAATGATCATTGATTCATGATTTAATTCTTAGTGCAAATCTTTCTAAATTCAGAAAATCCAATCTTTTTGTGTCCAAATGAAGCTTGCACGATTTGATTCCATCTCCAGCTGTATAATAGACCTAAACATGCACAAAATCTTAAGCTTTGATTAGTTTTTGATACTTTCATGATTTTATTTTGATTTTATTTGATTTAACTGAAATAAAATCCAAATAAATGACAAAAGTAAAAGAATGACAAATGGGAAGGATCATGGGTCGTGGGTCATGTTACAAACTCAATGCAAGCATAAAAAGTTGGGCCCATTTGACAAAAATTGCAATTTTGGCCACATTTGACTTTTGGCAATTTTGCAAAAAGGGTCAACTTTACCAATGCATAACTCCCTCAATTTTGACCCTAGAGAGGTGTTATTGGACTTTTTAGAAAGCTTAAGATGTCCTCTAAGCAACCAGTTTAGTCTCATCTCAATTGAGACTTCCCTGTTCATGTATGAAGCTTTGACAAAAAAGGTGTTTTTGTTGACTTTTCAAAATGACCTATAATGTCCAAATTTATATCTTCTTGTGAGTGCATATTTTGAACTTGGGAGATGAAGATGGATTGTAGGGAATTAAATCCTATTCAAAATGAGCTTTGGATGGGTCATTTTTTATAAAGTATGAGAAAGTTATGCTTGGTCAAAGTTGAGTTGACTTTTCCTACAAAACCCTAATTTAGCAACTTTTGGGTTTTGATGAATTGTGAGTAATCCTTGAGGAATAGTGATAAACCCTTGATCAAATGATGAATAATACTTCAAAATGAGAATGTTGACCAAAAATCTTGAAGTTTGACTGTATGTAGGACACAATTGACTTTTGCCCTAGCACAGTCGATTTTCAGGCCTTTGAGCAATTGACTGAGCAAACTTCCTCTACAAGGCTTGAAACTTGACATGGATGATCTTGAGAACATATTAGGACAACGGTGAGAATTTGGGATCCTTTGGACTCAAACATCTTGATGCAAACTGAAACCCTAATTTGAGGTAGACTGCCTTAGGAGAGAGTTTGTTTGGTCAACCCTTGGACTTCCTTGAGCAATTTAAGGACCTCGCTTGAAATGTATTGATACATATGGGAGGGAAAATTTTGGGGTACAACAGTAGGGTTACTTCAATATGAAATCCTGGATAGTAGGGCTGTGAGAAGGAACCTGGATAGTAGGGTTACTTCGATTAGAAAATCCTGGATAGTAGGGCTGTGAGAAGGAACCTGGATAGTAGGGTTACTTCGATATGAAAGCCTGGATAGTAGGGCTGTGAGAAGGAAACTTGATAGTAGGGTTAATTTTATATGAAAAGTCTGGATAGTAGGGTTGTGAGAAGGAACCTGGATAGTAGGGTTGCTTCGATATGAAAAGCCTGGATTATCGGGCTATGAGAAGGATCCTGGGTAAGGTTACTTTGTGATAAGTTCGTGTAAAACTTCAGGATGAACCGGGGTAAGGTTACTTTGATCTGATAATGTAGATTAGTTGACCCGTTTGATTTCGGGAACTGAGTTTCATTAGTTGTCTGTAGATGTGATCTGTATAACTGCTGGATTCATTGAAGCTAATCATCTTTTCCTGCAAAAGATATTAAGGTTAGTTGTATGTGATGCATGAAATGCAGGGTGAGATGATGTTCTCAAAATAAATGAGATTATGTTATATATGATATGTATGCGTATGTCATGATGTATGTTCATGAAATGTTGTCGGGGTATGCTCGCGTCTGGGAAAATAAATCCCTGACGGTTACTGGAGATTTGCAAATATTCTGCCGGGAAGAGATGATGGAGAATAACTCTGCGGGGACCAGACCTTGAGGGAAGAGATACTCTGATGGTAGACTTGCTGATATGGAAGAACAAATTTAGCTGGGGATGAAATTCCGTAGCTGGAAGTGATGAGCTCTGTTGGAGATTGAGCTTATGTATCTGGAGAAGTAAACTCCGCTTGGGGGATGAAATTTATTGACTCGCCTGCAATTACGAACCTCGGCTAGAGGTATTTATGTCCTGTTTTGGGGAAGCTGGCATCAGCCTTTGGATACTTTTACTCTGTGGGGAGTGTATGTACCAATAATCATGTTCCAAAGTTGGCTCTATCCCGATACCTGCTGGATAGAGGAACTGTCGGGTTTGGTACTTCTTGTTTTTTCCTGTTTCTAGAATTACGAGTAATTGTCTTCTGTTTCTTATGTAAATATTTATAAGCAGCAATCATTTTCAAATGCATATATCAAAAATAAATCATTGGACGTTCTTGCAAAACAAAACGGAAAAAGAAAAAAAACAGATTGAAGTTTTGTGAAAATAATTTTGTATTGATTTTGAAGTCGGCCTGTAATAGGTGTTTTGTACAAAGAGGCTGACACTCTAGTAAGAGAATGCCGTCGAAAGACAGAAATTATACAATTTGTATAAAAGAAAGAAAAACAACTATGTGAAATGACCCCATTGGGTTCCAACTCTGCTATTGCCTTTATATCTTCAAGCGTCTCATCACTTTGCTACTTGGTCGAAGGTTGATCAGATTGATTGGCGTCGTCCGAGCTTGATAGTCGATACCGAAGTTTGGTTGCAAGATGATCCAATGAGACATAGTGATACGCTTCAATCCCTAACTTTTTCTTGTACCGCCCTTTCGGGTTTTCGACTTGCCGGGTGTACAGATTTTTTTCATTTTCATCCCTTATTTTTGCCCGAACCCTTTTGGTTCGCCGGGAAACCCTTATTTTTGCCTAGGCCAGTCAATCTAGCGGGTCTTTGATTATGCATAGTATCTTTTCACTATGTCTACATTGACAGGTGAGGAAGGTTGTCACCATCCGTGGTGGTTAGAATCATAGCTCCTCCCGAGAAAATGTTTTTAACCATAAATGGTCTTTCGTACGTGGGGGTCCATTTTCCCCTGGGATCACCTTGCGGCAGTATTTGATCACCAGATCCCCGACTTAATATTCTTGGCGTCTGACTTTCTTGTTAAAAGTCTTGATCATTCTCTTTTGATACGTCTCACCATGGCAGATAGCAGTAAGTCTCTTTTCATTGATTAGATTCAGTTGATCAAGTCGGGTTTGGATCCAGTTGTCTTTGTTCAAACCCGCATCTTTCATAATCCTGAGAGAGGGTATCTAGACTTCTATGGGTAGAACTGCCTCCATGCCATATACCAGAGAGTATGGTGCTTCCCCTGTCGACGTCCGTGCTGAGGTACGGTACCCATGAAGAGCGAATGGTAACATCTCATGCCAGTCTTTGTATGTCACTGTCATCTTCTGTACAATCTTCTTGATGTTCTTGTTAGCTGCTTCAACAACGCCATTCATCTTCGGCCGGTAAGGAGAAGAATTATGGTGTTGTATCTTGAACTGTTTGTAGAGCTCGGTAATCATTGTGTTGTTGAGATTCATTCCATTGTCAGTAATAATTCTCTCTGGCCCACCGTATCGACAGATCAGATTGTGTCGGATAAACCGCGCCACGACGTTCTTGGTCACAGTAGAAAAAGAGGTTGCCTCAACCCACTTTGTGAAGTAATCAATGGCTACTAAGATGAAACGATGCCCATTAGATGCAGTAGGTCTGAACTCACCGATCATGTCGATGCCCCACATCGCAAAGGGCCAAGGAGCTGTCAGGACGTTCAAAGGAATTGGAGACACATACATCTTATCAGCGTAGACTTGGCACTTATGACAAGTTCGAGAGTGCCGATAACAATCGGCTTCTGTAGTGGACCAGTAATATCCTGCCCGTAGGATCTTCTTAGCCATGGTATTTCCACTAGAATGGATTCCGAAGGTGCCTTCATGTAGATCTGTCATGATCCTCTCTGCTTCGCTCTTGTCTACACACTGTAGTAGTGTGGAGTCATGGTTGCGTTTATAGAGGATCCCATTACTAAGGAAGAACTTTGCAGTGAACCTTCTCAGAAACTTCTTATCATTGACAGATGCCCCTTCGGGATACTCCTGAACCTCGAGATACCTTTTGACTTCGTGAAACCAGGGTTTGTCTGCCACTTCTTCGGCGTCGATCTCACAGCAGTGTGCTGGTTCATCCAACCTCTCAATGGTAATTTGGGGAGCTTCATTGTCCCACCTAACTTTGAACATAGAAGACATGGTAGCTAGCGCGTCCGCCAACTGGTTCTCTTCTCGTGGGAAATGTTTAAAGGTTACCTCCTCAAAGTGTGGGAGCAATGTCAGTACATACTCTCTGTAAGGAATGAGACTCGGGTGCTTCGTATCCCACTCGCCTTTGATTTGACTTATCACCATAGTGGAATCCCCAAATACACTTAAGAACTTAATCCTTAGGTCAATAGCAGCTCGAAGACCCATAATACATGCTTCATACTCCGCCATGTTATTTGTGCAGTTGAAACATAATCGGGCAGTGAACGGAGTATGACAGCCCTCGGGAGATATGATTATAGCACCAATGTCGTTACCTAGTGCGTTTGAGGCTCCATCAAAATACATAGACCATCGGGATCCTTCCTCAGGTCCTTCATCCGGTCCAGGCTCTTCGTAGTCAGTCACCAACATGATATTCTCATCCGGGAACTCAAAATTCATGGACTGGTAATCATCCACAGCCTGATGAGCCAAATGATTAGCCAATACACTTCCCTTAATTGCCTTTTGGGTCGTATATTATATGTCGTATTCGGTTAAGATCATTTGCCACCTTCCTATCCTTCCGGAGAGAGCGGGCTTCTAGAAAATATACTTGATTGGATCCATCTTTGATATCAACAATGTAGTGTGAGTCAGCATATATTGTCTCAGTCGGTGAGCAGCCCATGCCAAAGCGCAACAAGTTTTCTCGAGCAATGAGTATCGTGTCTCACAGTCGGTAAACTTTTTGCTAAGGTAGTATATGGCGTGCTCTTTTCGGCCAGACTCGTCATGCTGCCCCAGCACACACCCCATTGAATTGTCTAGCACTGTCAAGTATAATATCAAAGGTCTTCCTTCAACTGGAGGCATCAGAATTGGCGGTTCTTGAAGGTATTCTTTAATTCTTTCGAAAGCGGTTTGGCATTCATCATTCCATTTTACCACTTGATCTTTCTTCAGTAGCTTGAAGATTGGCTCACAAGTAGCAGTCAGATGTGAAATGAACTTGGCGATAAAATTCAGGCGTCCTAAGAAACCTCTAACTTCCTTCTCTGTACGGGGATCCGACATTTCTTGTATGTCCTTTACCTTCGCAGGGTCTACCTAAATACCCTTGTCACTGACGATAAAACCCAGAAGCTTACCAGATCTTACCCCGAAGGCACACTTGTTCGGATTCAACCTCAGCTTGTATGTCTTCAATCTGTCGAACAACTTTTGGAGATGATCAAGGTACTCTTCCTCAGTCTGAGACCTGGATATCATGTCATCAACATACACTTCGATCTCATGGTGAATCATATCGTGAAACAAAGCGACCATGGTGCGCTGATAGGTTGCCCCAACATTCTTCAACCCAAAAGGCATCACCTTGTAGAAGAAGGTGCCCCACTGTGTAACGAATGTTGTCTTCTCCATGTCTTCAGGAGCCATCTTGATCTGGTTGTAGCCAGAGAAACCATCCATGAAAGAGAAGATTTTGTGTTGCACGGTGTTGTCAATCAGAACATCAATGTGAAGAAGTGGGAAGTCATCCTTGGGGCTTGCCCTGTTCAGATCTCTGTAATCAACATACATCCGTACCTTACCTTCCTTCTTAGGTACTGGAACAACGTTGGCAACCCACTGTGGATAGGAAGTGACAACTAAGAATCCTACATCAAACTGTTTCATGACCTCTGCCTTGATTTTCTCTGACATTTCAGGACGCATACGGCGGACCTTCTGCTTAACCGGAGGATAGTCTTCTTTAGTTGTCAGGCGATGTACCACAATATCAGTGTCTAAACCAGGCATGTCTTCATAGGACCAAGCAAAGATCTCAACATAGTCGTGCAACATTTGTATCAACCTCTATTTGACGTTAAGCTCCAGATTTTCACCTATTTTAACCTCTTTTCTGTCTTCCTCAATACCCAAGTTCACTGTCTCAACCGGCTCTTCATGAGGCTATATGGCTCTTTCTTCCTGCTATAGTAGTCTAGCAAGTTCTCCAGGCACCTCACAATCATCCTCACCTTCGTCCTCGACTTGGTTGATCGGATTTTTGAAGTCATAACTGGCAATAGCAGAGCTGTTATCAATGGGATCCAGAGTGGATATGGATCTGCATTATGATATGTGAGTGTGTGTAAGAGAATAGTTGTTTTGGTAGAGTGAAAAACAGAAAGGAAAAACAGAGAGCACAAAATTTGTATGCAAGAAACGTCCAATGCTTTTTTAATGATTATGAAATGACAAATAATAGCCCTCACAAGCAAAGCCAAGGTGCCTCAGGCAAGGCACCGGGCCGTAAAGTTTCAAATTGTTTGTTACAAATCTAAAACAGGTAAGACAATTACTATGGAATAAAAGAAACAGGTATAAAGTCCCTAGTCGTCCAGTTACTCGGTCCACCGTTGGTAGTTGGGTAGATCCAGCTGTCAATGTCTGAGTCCTCTTCACTGTCTTCAATGGCGTTAATCCCACGATTGCTGATGCATAGGGGAGGTCCTCCAGCCCGAGCGCATCTAACAGCCCTTTGAGCCCCTGTAGTAAAGCCCAGACCAAATTTATCAGTTTTATGAGTGAAATCAGGGAGCTGACCCCAATTGGCACACCCACCTTCTTCAACCGCGACCCTAGCGTCCTTGAGAGAAGCCATCTTCAAAGGAGGTTTGTTGTTAGCAGTTTCAGTCGATGCCAAGATCTGAGGGACCTCTTCAAAATTCTGACAAGGAGTTTCTATGAATTCCCCGTCCATCTCTACATAGCGGAAGGAGTTAAGGTGACTCACCATATATTCTTCTTCACCCTGTACCGTGACAATATTTCCTTTCACCGGGTACTTCAGCATTTGGTGGAGTGTGGAAGTAACTGCCCCAGCCTCGTGGATCCAAGGACGACCCAGCAAACAAGAATATGATGGCCTGATATCCATCACATAGAAGGTGGACCCAAAATATGAGAACCCACTTTGACAGGGATGTCCACCTCCCCGTGCACCATTCTCTTCGATCCGTCAAAAGCCCTTACCACAATGTTACTAGGCTTTAGAGTTAGACCCTCACAATCCAAACGGTCCAATGCCTTCTTTGGCAGAAAATTCAGTAAAGACCCAGTATCTACCAGCACATGAGCCATAGTGGTGCCCCTGCATTCAATCGAGACATGCAGAGCATCATTATGCTTCCTTCCCTTCGGTGTTAAGTCTGCATCTGAAAAACCCATCCCATTATCAGCAGTCAGGCTGGGCACACAATCTTTGAATTGATCAGCTGAGGTTTCCTGCGGAACATGTGCAGTCTTGAGAAATGCAATCAAAGCCTTCGCATGGGCTTCTGAACACAACAGCAGAGACAACATGGATATCTTTGATGGGGTCTGCTCCAGCTGCTCGACCATATTGTAGTCGCTCTTCTTAATTATTTTCAGCATTTCCTCTATTTCTTGCTTAGAGGCTTCCACAACAATTTTCTTAGGCGCCTTCGTCCGGGCAGGCTCACCTATAACCTCCTTGTTGCGGGTATCAGATGATTCTCCGACAGGAGTAATAACCGGAGTAAGAACAGGAACTGTAGTTGATGTACTAGCAGGAACAACAGATGGAATGACGATTGGCTTGTTGACAGTCTTAGGGGAAATCTCGGGAGAGAAAACCCTTCCACTACAGGTAACTTTGTTGGTTCTGACAATGTTACCAATATCATAATCAACCTCTTCCTCTTTCAAATCTTGTTTGATGCCATGATAGTACACATCGGCACCATAATGCCAAGGGACAGCTTGTCCGAGACATACGGGACAGGACCAGGAACAATAATTATTAGCGGAGCAATTCTTGGAGAAGATGTAATCCTAACAGGTCTTCTCGAGGAAACCTTGGAAGGATTGGCAGAAATGGTTATAATGGAAACGTCTTCAATTGGAACAACAGGAATCATAGTCTTCTTGAACAAAATCTCTTTGCTATCCATCAGGCATTGAACACCTAACTTTAGCAAATGGCAACCAGAAGGTAGAAGCGAACACATGTGGCAACCTTCACCACAACCCGGAAATAAACCGTCCAACAGCAAATTCTTCTTAACAGTCATGAGAGGAGTAGAAACTTCATCAACAGAGGTAACGAACAAATCAGTATCAACAGCATTAACTCCACGACCGTGTTTAGGCATGGGAGCATTTATCACGTTGGGCTTCTCCGGAGCATCAAAATCTATTTCCTTAGCTTCAATCAAGTCTTGTATTTTGTTTCTCAGAGCCCAGCAGTCATTTTTATCATGGCCAGGACTCTCAGAATGATAGGCACACCGGGCATTTGGATTATATCAGGGAGATGTAGTATTTGGATTCTTGGGGGCCTCTCTCAAGGTTGCCAAGTTGGATCTTAGCAGATGAGGTAGAACTTCAGCCAATGTCATGTCGATGCGGGTAAACTTCCGTTGTGGTCTTTCCACCCTTTGTTGATTGTTGCATTGTGGAGCAACTGCAGGCCTAGGTATCATTATAGCACTTACTGTCTGGCGGTGTTCAGCCCTGTTTTGGCTCCTCGGGCTATAGATGGCACTGTCTTCCTTTTTACCAGCAAAAGGCTTCTTTACCGAACTCGAAGAAGCATCCTTCTGTATTTTGACGCTTCGAATCCCAGCTTTTACTTTCTCTCCAGTCTGAATCAGCTCGGTGAAACCAGCTGATGAGATGCCGATCAGATGATTAAACAATGGACCAGATATCGTCCCCGGAAACATATCAACCAGCTCCCTATCAGACAATGGGGTTGAACTCTTCCAGCCAAGTCTCTCCATTTTTGGGCATAATCTTTAAAACCTTCACTTGCACCCATGGACATACTCTAGAGTTGAGTACGAGTAGGAGCAAGGTCGGCGTTGTATTGATATTGCTTGTAGAAAGCAGCAGCCAGATCTTCCCAGTTTCGGATATTTGTTCCCTCTAGCTGGTAGAACCATTCAAGCTGAGTCCCTGACAGACTATCTTGAAAGAAATGAACCCACAGATTTCTATCGGTGATGTGGGGATGAATTTTCCTGACATAGGAACGGAGATGGAGCTTTGGGCAGGACACCCCATCATACTTAGCAAAAACTGGAGCTTTGAACTTCTGCAGGATGACTACTCCCGACACTAATCCCAATTCTTCAAAATCCAGTCCAGGTGTCCTCTAAACTTCCATGGCACTTATACGATCTTCCAACTGTTTGTATATATCCTTAACAGGAGGATATTGCTCATCACTGTAATCGGTATCATTGTCAGAAACTGTAGGACTGAGGTCCTTCTCTTCTTCCTGATTCTCCCCTTCCTTAGATGAAGAGGTCAGATCGACTTGTCGTTTCAACCGCTCTCCAAACCTTCTGCCCATATTCAGAATATTGGCAACCTTCTTCTTTTTCTTCTTTTCTTTCAGGATGAGGGCCTTTAGATCCTCCTGACCTTTTGCCAGACTTATGAACATTTTTTGGAACTGGGTGTTCTGTGCCTGAAGGTCCTTGATGGTTTGCTCAGAAGACATTTCGTGCTGAAATAAACAGCGAAGAAGATGAGAAACCTGTAATGGTACCTGTAATAATGTGTATGATAATGGGATGCACATGCGATGATTTCAAAGACTTTGGGAAATTTAAATTTGCGAACCAAAATAAACAAAAAACTTTATTAGCTGAATTTGAAGTTCAAATGCCTTTTAGGCGTTATAATTAAAAATAAATCTAAAACTAGAAAAGAAATCAAAATTCCCATGGATGCTTCCTCTTTGTGCCGAGATAGTCATTCAGTCCTTTTTCCTCATGGAGTTGCTTTGTGAGCTCTAAAACCTTCCTCTCTTGAGCATGGAACTGATCCCTGTAAGTATCCCGCTCCTTCATCAACTGAATCCAAGACTTTTGTAATTCCCCAAGATCAGTGGGCATGTGAGGATAGAGAACCGTGTAAGGAATGCCTTCTTCAGTAGTGGGTTCCACAATCACTGGTAAAACGGCCACATAGGGCATCATAAGCTTCTGGGCACGGGCTCGTACCCATTGGAGGTAAGGTTCCATAGGAATGGAAGTCTTTGGCCCCAAAGCCTTGGCGCCAGATCTGTTTACCACGCCCCAAGCTCGTATGAACCTCCGGCGATACTCTTTAACATCATCCTCATAGTTGAACACAATACCCTCGATAAGTAACTCATGGGGGCCATCCCTTCGAGCGTGACCAAATTGTCGCAGAGCTAAACAGGGGTTATAGGTTATACCTCCTCTGATACCAAGTAACGGGACATTAGGGTACTCCCCGCAGCGGTCAATAATAGCAGTGTTTTCCATAGCTCGAGAACACCAAAGAATATCCGTATGAGCGAGTGACATTATCCTTTGCGACCAACCCAAACCTTCTTCGTTCTTCAGTACGTACTTAGGGAGGTGAGAAATAAACCACCTCGACAGCAATGGCATACAACACATAAGAATCCCTTTTCTCTTCATGGTACGGGTATGGAAAGTGTGCAAAATATCTTCGAGCAAGGTAGGCACAGGGTTGCGGGAGAGAAAGACCTTGATAGTATTCATATCTATGAATGAGTCCGGATTAGGGAATAGGACTAACCCATAGATTAGAAGAGCCAAGATCTCCTCAAAAGCCTGAAAATCCATATCATCCCAAAACAGCTGGGCCTTGTCTATCAGAAACTTAGCTAGAAAACCCTTGACTCAGCTTCTTGTTTCCCAATTGGATACCATGTCGGCCCGTTTCATATGCAAAGCTGAGGCAATGGCTTCTGTCTTAGGGACTTCTTCTAGACCTGTGAAGGGCAACTGTTCAAGAATGGGTATATCCAACAGCTGAGAGAATTCTTCCAAGGTAGGTACCAACTGATAGTCTAGAAAGGTGAAGCAATGGTTCTTGGGATCGAAGAACTGAAAAAGTACACTCATAATCTTTTCATCAAAGTTTGAAGTAACCAAGTTGAGAAGTTGATCGTGTCTCTTAGTGAACACAGAAGTTTCAGAAACCCTTGATGCTAGCTCTTTGAGTTGGGAAGGTATCTTCACAAAGCTGATTCGGATAGTGTTTCTACAAACAGAAGCCATGATCTGCAAAACAGAACAAAGATAAATTCCCTTGGTCTTTGAAATGGTTAGTGTTGTACCCCAAAATTTTCCCTCCCATATTCTTCAAGAATTGCAAAGAGCATGCTTCAAAATCTCCCCAAGGGTTGCACAGTTCAAGGGCCTCCTAACAGTCAAAAATTAGGGTTTTGGTTCTGGCAAAGAAATTGAAGTTTTCAAGGGTCCAATCAAGTCCCACATGCCTACAAACATGGTCAAGCATCCTCATGTCAAGTTTCAAGACTCACAGCACAAAATTGCACAGTCAAAAACCCAAATTGCCCTACAGTCAACTACAGGGGCAAAATGGTCATTTGACAGTCAAAAGTTCAAATTTTTGGTCAACATCTTATTTTGAAGCCACAAACATCATTTGATCAATTCTTGATCATGATTCTCAAAGCTTGGCTCAAAAAGTCTCAAAATGCAAAAGTTTCCATATTTGGACAGTTGAAAAAGTCAACTGTAACTTGACCAAGGCATAACTTCCACATGGTTTATCATAAAAATTCCATCCAAAGCTAATTTTGAAGAGAAAGACATTTCCTACAACTCCTCTTCATACTTCAAGTCCAAGAAATGCTCTCACAAAAAGTTATAAATTTCAACATTATAGGTCATTTTCAAAAGTCAACAAAAAAGGACTTTAAGTCAAAGGCCATAACTTGAGATTGGTAAATCAAAATGACATGGGACCAAAGGCATTGGTTAGAGGACTTCAAGACCTTTCCAAAATGTCCAAGAACATGATCAAATCTTAAAAATTGAGCAAGATATGCCTTGTGGAAGTTGGGAAATTTTTGGGAATTTTGAAAAGTCAACTTTACTTCAAATGCCTCAAATTTGCTAATGGGCCACATTTTCTTCCAAGATTCATCATCCAAAGGCTATGCACGACCATTTGGACCAAAGGGGATTTATTTCATCATTTTTTATTATTTATTTGAATTTTTAATTACTATTAATTCATTTAATTAAGTAAAATATGAAAAAAAATACTAAACCAATGTGATTGAATCTTTTTATGCAGTATAATCACTCATTGGCTACTCAAGATTTCGTGCATACCAAAATTGGAAGGTTTGGCCATGATTGACATCAAAATCACATGGAAACAATTTGAAAGATATTCATGGAAAATCAAATATTCCATACATCAATGCATTGATCCTTTGGCTCAAGATTTAACCCTAATCCATCACATACATAAGGAAGATCATAACCCTAATGCTAAGAACCCTGGAAGCTGCGCTCAAGCCATAAACAAACTTTGTATTTTTTGAAGAAAATTTCAAAACTGTTTTCCTAGTTTCAGTAGGTTTGAAAGCAAAACAACAATTCCATTGCATTCCTGATACATCCAGGAACCTTCCCCAATCGAAATCAGTCCTCTACACCTCAAGAAACGGTAGAACACAGTTACCCTGTACAGAGATTTTTCCTTAATCGTATTCGAATCTACACGCCATATCCATGCATTTTTATTGTTATTTTATACTAATGTGTTGATTCTGAAGCTAACCATGTATTTTAATTGAGTTTTTGTGCATTATATGAGAATCCACCATTGGAGCATTCTAGGTTTTCAGAGGTCACGAATTAGGGGTTTCCTCTTCAGGAAAAATTGAGACATGAGACTTAGGCCATTAGAACCAAGAGCCTCGGACGAATTCAATGCATAGGTCGCGCCCAATTTCTGATCAACGACGGCCTATTCGCTATTTTTCCCTGTATCATATAGTGGGGGTTTAAAACCCCCGCAATCTTGTTTAATATTTTCAGGCCAAAAGCAAACCAACGAAGAAGAAGGCATGCTGTCTCAACACCATTGGTCTATTCAAGTTTAGCGCGTTTTTTTTAATTAACGTCATTAGCGTGTTTTGTTTTATATATTATTTATTTTCCATTAATGTTACAAAGAAAGCAAATGGCATAGTTGGTTGGTGCGTTGTCCTCTGAACATTGGGACATGGGTTCGATTCCCAGGTCCCCTCACTCTCTTAATATATTTTGCTTCTATGTGATTCCATGCAGTTTCAATCCAAAAGACCACCATGCGCTCCACGCTCCAGCACGCCACTTGTCCCACTGCATCCATCCAGTGGCCAGGATTCAAGGTCTATGGTATGCATCAGTCAAACATGCCACACGCTTCCAGGAAAAGTCAAAAGAGGCCTTCCACAAATGGGCCTGATTGCTACCAGCATACCTCCAAATGAGCCTACAAACCCCCCATGTTTGCCTTCTTTTCTCTATTTCTTTTATGCTTTTTTATTAGTTATTTTAATTCTTTTCTCTATTTTATTTAATTCCATAAAATTGATCTTTTAAATATAAATAATAAAAAAAATCAGAAGGACAAAAACAAAAATATATTTTATTTAATGTTACCTTGTAAATAAGTCTTAATAATTAATTTAGTTTTTAATTCTAGGGTTTAATTCTAATATTTTCTTAATAAACTAAAAAAAATGTAGAATTAGGGTTTTAATTACTTTTATCCTTTTTTCTTTTCTTTTATCATTATTAATAATTAATTATTTATTTTTGTAAATAAAATTGTATTAATTAATTAGGTTAATTTTAGGTTTCACATTTTCTTAATAAATTAAAAATAGCTAGATTTAGGTTTTAATTAATTCTCATTAAAATTCATAAATACACAAAAAATTCACAATAATTTCCTTTCCCATTTAACTTAATTAATTTATTAATTTTAATTTAATCTCTTTAAAAAAGGGTCCAACGCCCTCGCATTCCCGACTTTAATTCTCTTCGCCTTTTTATTTCTTTTTGTGAATATTCATGTAATTCTCCCAAAGCCATGTAATAGAATAATTAGGATATTTATTTTTCGCACTTTATTTTATTTCAAATTGGGTCCTGGATTAAATTTGGCGATGTGGACCCGCGCCTTTGTAATAGCGTAGGATTTTTATGTTCCCGCAACTTTTAACTGTTAACCATCGCATGAAAGAATGAATGTCAAAATAAAAGCAATGCGTAGATCACCAATACATGACAAGACAAAAATATCTGAAAACGACACACAAATCACACACCACCCCTAGGGTACGCCTCATTGTTGCCTTGCCCCTCGAAAGGTGATCGTCGAGTAGAGGACATTTTAGTAAGTCCTCATGTCCATGAACATGGCATGAGGGTAGCTTCTAAGGTGTCTTCCTATTGCTCCGGTGATCACCATGTCCCGAACCTTCGAATTGACCCGAACACCTCCAATGGTGGTGCTACCTACCTCTCAATGGTGGGACGGCACTACTTTAAGGACATTTACACAGACGAATTCCTTAGGGTAGGTAGACGACTCTAGATACTTGCTCTAATTTCAAAACAAATCAAAAAAATACTTTTCACACCGACACCTTTTCAAAAAGCTTTCGAAAGCAATTTTTCAAACACTCTTGAGGACTGATACAAGAGTCGAACTGAGATTTTCAAAGAAACTTTTTAAAACCCACAATTGAAAAGCAAACAAACCATTTTTGAAAACACAAATGAGCAAGTATCTAAGAGCCCATGGATAACCATGGATAGAAAGGGTGCTAACACCTTCCCTTTCTATAACCTACCTCCCGAACCGAGAGCAATCTCTATAAGGAATTTTTCTGTACTTTTGTCCTTTCCATTTGGAGAAAATAAAAGACGGTGGCGACTCTTGCTTCCGCGACATTTCGCGAACCAGCGTTAAACAGTCAGTTCCAGATCCACCGATCACAGAACTGGCGACTCTGCTGGGGACTAAAACTTAAAGTGAGGTGTACCTTAGGATTAGTTCATAACTGTGTTTTCAATTGTATTGATTTGCTTGCTTTAAATTGTGGGACTGTCTTGGGAGTTCTATAGATCCTAACCCAGATCTGGGGGATACCTTCTTAGAAAGTAGCAACAAGGTTGTGAGGGAACTGTGCGGGGTATACCGACATGGTTGAAGCAGTCTGCTACGTTGATGTGGCACTTTGGTGTGTACCGGTAACCCTTGAGTCCAGTCAAGGAGAGTACGGGGCCTTCGCGTGGTGTCGTGAAGCATCAACAGACCTTAGGAACCTTAATTAAACTATCTTGGCCTCTTTAGGGTAGTGAGATAACTGACTTTGGTGCAGTCCGAGGTTGGTTGATACTCGATACTACACTCAATTGAGGGTTGCTTTCCTGGAATATTTCGGTCGCCAGTTCAGTGGCTAAATCGAAACGATGAACAATGAAAGCAATCCAGTGATATTGGGACCCTTAGAACCGGTTACTTCTAATAGAACAGGTTGAGCCCACCAACTTCAAGAGGGTAATACCCAGACCCCATGCTGGCCTAAACTCTAAGGGCTTGTCTTGTGTGACTTGTGTGCCTTACATGTTTGCCTTTGTAAATATCTGTGGTGTGTTTAATCATAGCATCATGACATCATACAGCATCATATGCATTGGCTAACCATTTCAGGGGTTCGAATCTTCATCTTTGTTCTTGTTTTGTAGGACATGGAAACTGGTCGCAGAAAGACAATTCAAATCAGCCTTGTAAGGATCCCTCCTCAGCTTAAGGAGCTTATATCCAGGATTCCTGAGAGCTCTTCATTCAGTGAAAGACATGGCAGACTCATCAGCTTGGTCAATACCAACATTGAGGAAGATATGATAAAGGTCCTGTTCCAATTCTTTGACCCTCTGCATCACTGTTTCACTTTCCTGGATTATCAGCTGCTACCTACATTGGAGGAGTTCTCCCGGCTCCTGAAGATCCCTATCCTTGATCAACTACCCTACAACGGTACGGAAAAGGAACCCAAGCTTGAAGAGATTGCTAAAGCCTTGCACCTACAATCATCTGACCTCAAGGGACATTGGGAAGTTAGAAGTGGTATCAAAGGGTTCTTAGCCAGGTTTCTGTTTGAAAAGGCCCATGAATGTTGGAACTCCCTTGACTTACAAGCTTTTGAAGAAGTTGTGGCCCTCCTTGTCTATGGTTTGGTGTTGTTCCCTAACCCAGATCAACTTATAGATATCAGTGCTGTCCAGATCTTCATGTCCAGGAATCCTATACCTACGTTGCTGGGGGACATCCTTCACTCATGTTACACTCGAACCATGAGAAAAAGAGGTGTCCTTATATGCTGCACTCCTCTCCTGGGAAGGTGGTTTATTTCGCACCATCCATAATCAGTTTTGAAGAACGAACGGGGTTTGAGATGGTCACAACGGTTGATGACTCTTACACATGCAGACATACATTGGTGCCCCCAGTCCAGAGAGGATGTCACTATCATTGATCGTTGCGGGGAATACCCTAATGTTCCTTTACTTGGAATCAAAGGAGGTATTACTTACAACCCATGCCTGGCTTGGAGACAATTTGGTTATGCTCGGAGGGACGGTCCTCATGACATGTTAATTCCTGACATAGTTTTTGACTTCGACAACGATGCACAAGGACTTCGCCAGAGATTTATCAGAGCTTGGAGGATGCCAAATAGGATAGACAGTAAGACACTGGGGCACAGGAACTCCATCCCGTTGGAACCTTATCTCAAGTGGGTACGCGCCCGCTCCCAGAAGTTAGTAATGCCTTATCCTCATATGCTCCCTGTGATCAAAGAGCCAGTCTTGGAAGGAGAAGTGTCTTACACTATTCAACATCCCGACATGCCCACATCCTGGGAAGAGATGCAGAAGAGCTGGATCCAGCTTAAGGAAGAACGGAATTCTCTTGAGACCAGTCTACATGCTAGTGAAAAGAAGGTCTTGGAGCTCACCCGCCTATTACATGAGGAGAGGAATCTCAACACCTACATAGCTCCAAAGAGGATGCGTAGTGTCTTTTGGGATTGATTTGCTTTTGTATTATTTTGCCCATGAGGCTTTGATGTACTGAACAATTATTTCCTTAATAATAACGTGTGCTCCTTTTTGTCTACAACAAATTTGAACTTTCGAACCCTTGAATGCATTGCATAAACACATATCATTCATCATGTGCATAGCAGGTTTTCTTCTTTTCAAGTTGCTTACTGTTCTTCGCTGTTTATTTCAGCATCATGAATCCTGACTCATCATCAACTGAGATGTCTATCAAGGCTCTTCAGGCGCAGAACGCGCAATTTCAGGAACTAATCATGGGTTTGGCTCAGGGCCAAGAAGAGCTGAAGGCTTTGCTCCTGAAGAAGGAGAAGAAGAAGAAGAAGAAGAGAATTGTTCTTTTCAACTCGGGCCGAAGGTTTGGAAACACTCTGCAGGATGAAGAGGCTGGTTCTTCTATAGGCAAGAGCAGTCCCCAAGGGGGAAAAGGTCCTAGTCCGGTAGTCTCTGACAACGAGACTGACTTCAATGAGGAACAGTATCCTCCGGCTGAAGACCGGTACAAGCAATTGGAAGACAGACTGAATGCTATGGAGATCCAACAAGTGCCTGGGCTGGATTTCGGAGACTTGGTTTTGTCTACTGGTGTGATTATTCCTCACAAGTTTAAGGCACCATCCTTCACCAAATATGACGGGGCGTCTTGTCCCAAGCTACATCTCAGATCCTACGTGCGGAAGATTCAACCGTACTCAGTGGACAAGAACTTGTGGATCCACTTCTTCCAGGAGAGTCTTTCAGGGACTCATCTTGAATGGTTCTATCAGCTGGATGGGACCAAGGTTCGTAACTGGGAGGAGTTGGCTACTTCTTTCTACAAGCAGTATCAATATAATGCCGACTTTGCTCCTACACGTACTAAACTCCAGGGTATGTCGCTAGGGTCAAGCGAAGGTTTTAAAGAGTATGCACAAAAGTGGAGGGATCTGGCTGGCAGGGTGCAGCCTCCGTTAACTGACCGGGAGTTGGTAGACATGTTCTTGGGGACCCTATCTGGGCCATTTTTCAATCATCTTATCGGTAACTCATCTGCAGGGTTTACTGATCTTATTCTGACTGGAGAGAGAATAGAGGCTGGGATAAAGTCTGGTAAAATTCAGAAGGGTGCATCCGCAAGTTCTGAAAAGAAACCCTTTAAGAAGGAAGCCAGTGTTGTATATGGGTCTAGAAGACAAGAGAAACCTGAGCGCCGCCAATCTGTCAACACGGTCATGATTGCTAAGCCTGCTGCCGCTCCTCGGCAAACCAATCCTCAAAGGGCTGAAAGACCCAGGAGAGAGTTTACCCGGTTAAGTATGACTTTGTCGCAGATCTTGCCGCAGTTGCTGTCCACCAACCTGGTGGCTGTTAGAGAGGCCCCGAAGGTTGTAAATACTGCTTCTCCCAAATACAATCCAAATGCCCGCTGTGCTTATCACTCCGATAGCCCGGGGCATTCCACTGATGACTGTTGGGCCTTAAGGAATAAGGTGCAAGACCTTATTGACGCAAAAGAGATACAGTTTGAAGCGCCTGAGAGGCCAAATGTGGTGACTGCTCCTATGCCCCAGCATGGAGTAAATGCCGTTGATGAAGAGGTATACGCCGTTTCTGTGAATGATGTAGCTACTCCCTTGATGACTGTTAAGAGGAACCTACTACTGGCCGGTTTATTTCCGGGTTGTAGTGAAGGTTGCCTTTTCTGTGCTGTTTCCCTTTCTGGTTGTCCTTTGCTGAAGTTGGGCATCCAAAGCCTAATGGACAGCAAAGAGATTCTGTTTAAGAAGACTGCTGTTCAGTTTGTTCCGGCGGAAGAAGTTTCTGTTGTTACAATCTTTAATAATCCGATCAAGGCTGTCCCAAGGAAGCCGGTTAAAATCATGACTGTCGCACCTGTTGTTATTACTGTTCCGGGGCCTCTCCCCTATGAATCTGATAAGGCTGTCCCATGGAACTATGGGGCAGACGTGTATGTGCATGGAATCAAGCAAGAGTTCAACACTGGCACCAGTATCAGCAATATCACTGGTCCAGCAAAAGTAACCCGCAGTGGCAGGCTCTTCTCGCCTGACATTGCACCACCAGCTATTCGAAGACCCCTCACCATAACACCTGCAAGTATACCTGTTCCCAGTTCTGATCAAGTTGTTTCCCCTGCTGCCGAGTCATCTAATGCTCGGGGCAAAGGGATTGAAGATGAGCCTGCCCGAATGGAGGCACCAAAATCTGTGACTGCTGAGGCCTCCCAACAAGAGATGGAGGAAATTCTGAAAATAATCAAGAAGAGTGACTTTAATGTTGTTGAGCAGCTGGGGCATACCCCCTCCAAGATCTCCATGCTCTCTTTGCTACTGTGCTCAGAGGCCCATGCTAAGGCTCTGATTTCATTCCTCAAGACGGCCCATGTGCCACAGGAGACATCTGCAGTCCAGTTCACTGATTGCGTAGCAAATCTGACAGCGGACAACGGTTTGGGTTTCTCGGATGCTGACCTTACTGCTAAGGGAAAGGACCACAATGACGCCCTGCATGTCTCTATTGAATGCAGGGGCACTACTCTTGCGCACGTGATGGTGGACACTGGTTCTTCCCTAAATGTGCTACCCAAGAAGGCCTTAGACCGTTTGGATTGTGAAGGCATGAAGCTGAAACCTAGCAACATCATCGTCAGAGCCTTCGACGGTTCTAAGAGGATGGTCCATGGAGAGGTAGACATTCCTATTCGTGTGGGTTCTCAGGTATTTGACTCTACCTTTTATGTGATGGATATCCGTCCATCGTATTCTTGTCTACTGGGTCGACCTTGGATCCACAAAGCTGGGGCAGTAACCTCTACCTTGCACCAGAAGCTCAAGTACCCCGTCAGAGGGAAGATCGTCACTGTGCAGGGAGAGGAGGAGTATATGGTAAGCCATTTGAATTCCTTCAGGTATATTGAGATGGACGGGGAGTTTATTGAAACCCCCTTTTAGCATTTCGAAGAGGTACCTCCAACATTGGCAGCAGCAGAAACAGTGGTTGAAGAGGACATTCCATTGAAGATGGCTTCCTTGAAGGATGCTCGGGCTGTGATCAAGAAAGGTGAATGTGCTAACTGGGGCAGGCTCCCTGATTTTACACCTAAAACTGACAAGTTTGGACTGGGTTTTACTGCAGAGGGTCAGAAGGCTATGCGCAAGGCAAAGATCAGAAGACCTCCTGTGCTCATTACCAATCCAGGAGTAAATGTTGTTGGGGACGAAGATGAAGTGGAAGAGTCAGAGTTTGAAAGCTGGATCTACCCGACGACTGATGGTGGATTGACCAATTGGACTGCTAAGGATCATACTCCTGTTACTTTTGTTACGCAGTAATAAACTTCTTTGTTTTGTTATTTGTAATAAATAATTAAAACTCTATGGCCCGGTGTCTTACCCGAGGCACCGTTGGCTTCATTTGTGAGGGTATAATAAATTGTCATCTCATATATCATGAATAAAAATCTTGGACGTTTTCTCGCATTTCAAATCTTATGCTCCTTTTCTTTCTTTCCTTTCTTTATATATTGCAAAACAGCTGTATTTACACACACTCACTCATACAGGTTTCAATCCACTCTGGATCTCACTGGTAACGACTCTGCTACTGCCAGTTATGACTTCGAAAATCCGATCAACTTAGCCGAAGACGAAGGTGAAGATGATTGCGAAGTGCCTGGCGAGCTTGCAAGACTGTTACTCCAGGAAGAGAGGGCAATTCAACCACATGAAGAGCCAGTGGAAACCATAAATCTGGGTACTGAGACGGACAGGAAGGAGGTAAAGGTTGGTGCCAACCTAGAGCTCAGCGTGAAGCAACGGTTGACTCAAATGTTACATGATTATATGGAGATCTTTGCCTGGTCCTACGAAGACATGCCCGGGCTGGATACCGATATTGTGGTCCATCATTTGCCTACCAAGGAAGACTGCCCTCCGGTTAAGCAAAAGGTCCGCCGTATGCGTCCAGAGATGTCTGAGAAGATCAAAGCCGAGGTTATGAAACAGTTTGATGCCGGGTTTCTTGCAGTGACTTCCTATCCTCAGTGGGTTGCCAATGTGGTGCCAGTACCAAAGAAAGATGGAAAGGTCTGAATGTGTGTCGACTACAGGGATCTGAATAGGGCCAGCCCCAAGGATGACTTCCCCCTACCTCACATTGATGTCCTTGTTGACAATACTGCTCAGCATAAGGTGTTCTCTTTCATAGATGGTTTCTAAGGGTATAATCAGATCAAGATGGCTCCCGAAGACATGGAGAAGACTACCTTTGTTACTCAGTGGGGCACCTTCTGCTACAAGGTCATGCCTTTTGGACTGAAAAACGCTGGGGCAACCTACCAACGTGCCATGGTTGCTTTATTTCATGACATGATCCATCATGAGATAGAAGTGTATGTTGACGACATGATCGCAAGGTCCCAAACTGAGGAAGAGCACCTAGATCATCTGCAGAAGTTGTTTGACCGTCTGAAGTTGTACAAGCTGAGGTTGAACCCGAACAAGTGCACCTTCGGGGTAAGATCTGGAAAGTTACTAGGCTTCGTTGTAAGTGATAAGGGTATTCAAGTGGACCCTGCCAAGGTCAAAGCTATTCAAGAGATGTCAGTTCCTAAGATAGAAAAAGAGGTCAGAGGCTTTTTAGGACGCCTGAATTACATTGCTCGATTCATCTCACACCTGACTGCCACCTGTGAACCAATCTTCAAGCTGCTGAAGAAAGATCAGGTAGTACGTTGGAATGATGAATGTCAGGCTGCTTTTGACAGAATCAAAGAGTATCTCCAAGAACCACCCATCCTTATGCCACCGGTTGAGGGGAGACCTCTGATATTATACCTGACAGTACTTGACAACTCAATGGGGTGTGTGCTGGGGCAGCATGACGAGTCTGGCCGAAAAGAGCATGCTATTTATTACCTTAGCAAAAAGTTTACCAACTGTGAGACCCGATACTCACTGCTTGAGAAAACTTGCTGCGCTTTGGTATGGGCTGCTCGCCGGCTGAGACAGTATATGCTGACTCACACTACCTTGTTGATCTCAAAGATGGATCCTATAAAGTACATATTTGAAAAACCTGCTCTGTCTGGGAGGATAGCAAGATGGCAAATGATCTTGACAGAATACGGCATTCAGTACACAACTCAGAAAGCCATCAAGGGAAGTGTATTGGCAGACCACTTGGCACATCAGGCAGTAGACGACTATCAGTCAATGAACTTCGAGTTTCCAAACGAGAGCATCATGATAGTGACTGATTGTGAAGTACCTGGACCGGATGAAGGACCTGAGGAAGGATCCCGATGGTCTATGCACTTTGACGGAGCCTCCAATGCTTTGGGTAACGGTATCGGCGCTGTGATCATATCCCCTCAAGGCACTCATACTCCACTCACTGCCCGGCTATGTTTCAACTGCACCAACAACATGGCGGAGTATGAGGCATGCATCATGGGTCTTCAAGCTGCGATCGACTTAAGGATCAAGTTTCTGAGTGTCTTCGGAGATTCCACTCTCGTGATCAATCAGATCAAAGGAGAGTGGGATACGAAACATCTAAATTGTATTCCTTACAGAGAATGTGTATTGACAATGATCCCCCACTTCACAAAGATAAACTTTGAAAACTTTCCGAGAGAGGAGAATCAGCTGGCAGACGCGTTAGCTAAAATGTCTTCCATGTTCAAGGTCAAATGGGACAATGAGGCTCCCCGGATCATCATCTGGAAACTGGACGAACCGGCATACTGTTGTGATCTCGAGACTGAATTGGTGACTGAGAAGCCTTGGTACCATGAGGTGAAGAGATATTTGGAAGCTCAGGAATACCCGGAAGGTGCATCTGTTAATGATAAGAAGTTTCTAAGAAGGTTCGCAGCGAAGTTCTTCCTTAGCAACGGCATCCTGTACAAGCGAAACCATGATTCGACCTTACTGCGTTGTGTGGATAAAACTGAAGCAGAAAGGATCATGGAAGAGCTACATGAAGGGACCTTCGGAACACATTCTAGTGGACACACTATGGCGAAGAAAATCCTTCGGGCAGGGTATTTCTGGTCCACAATGGAAGCTGACTGCTACCAACACTCTCGGATATGCCATAAATGCCAGATATATGCAGACAAGGTGCATGTTCCCCCAGTTCCTCTAAATGTTCTGACTGCGCCTTGGTCGTTTGCAATGTGGGGCATAGATATGATTGGTGATATTAAACCTACAGCATCCAATGGGCATCGCTTCATCTTGGTAGCAATTGATTACTTCACGAAGTGGGTTGAAGCAGCATCCTACGCTATGGTAACCAAGACTGTTGTGGCACGGTTCATTCGGCATAATCTGATCTGTCGATACGGCGTCCCATAAAGGATCATTACAGACAACGGTACCAATCTTAATAACAAGATGATCACTGAGCTCTTCGAGCAGTTTAAGATACAGCACCACAACTCTTCTCCTTACAGACCGAAGATGAATGGGGCTGTAGAAGCGGCGAATAAGAACATTAAGAAAATCGTGCAGAAAATGACAGTGACTTATAAAGATTGGCACGAGATGTTACCGTTCGCTCTACATGGGTACCGTACCTCAGCCAGGACGTCAACCGGGGCAACTCCTTTCTCCTTGGTCTCTGGTATGGAAGCAGTCTTACCGATCGAAGTGCAGATACCCTCTCTCCGGATAATGAAGGATGCAGATCTGAACGAAGATGATTGGATCCAGACACGACTTAATCAATTAAACCTTATCGACGAAAAGAGACTTGCTGCTATTTGTCATGGTCAAACGTACCAAAAACGGATGATCAGGGCATTTAACAAAAAGGTCAGACCACAAGAATATCAAGTTGGGGATCTGGTAATCAAGCGAATCATCCTTCCGCAGAGTGATCCAAGGGGCAAATGGACCCCTACGTACGAAGGGCCATTTGTGGTTAAACATGTGTTCTCAGGAGGAGCCATGACTCTAACCAACATGGATGGTGACGACCTTCCTCACCCCGCTAATGCAGACATAGTAAAAAGATACCACGCATGAAAAAGACCCGCTAGGTTGACACACCTAGGCAAAAATAAGGGCTTCCCGGCGAACAAAAAGGGTTCGGGCAAAATGAAGGGATGAAATGAAAAAATTTGTACACCCGGCAAGTCGAAAACCTGAAAAGGCGGCTTGGGCAAAAATGGGTATCCCGGTGGACTGAAAACCCGAAAGGGCGGTCCAGGAAAAAGTTAGGGATAAAGCGTAATACTATGTCTCATTGCATCACTTTGCATCCAGAATCTGGTATCTACATCAAGTTCAGACGGCATCGATCAGTCAGCTTCATCTTCAACTAAGGTCATCAAGTGATGAGACGCTCGGAGATATAAAGGCAATAGTAGAGTTGAAACCCAGTGGATCATTCATTTCACACAGCTGTTTTATTTTGTACAAATTTGTATAAGCTCTTTTGTTCGGAGGTGTTCTCTTACTAGGACGTCAGCCTCTTGTACATAAACGCCTATTTTACAGGAAGATTCAAAAATCAATACAAAAATCACTTTTCAGTTGAAATTGCCAATTGTTTTTCCTTTTTCTGTTTAGTTTTGCAAAGAACGTCCAAGGTTCAATTTGTGATATATGCATTGACAATAATTTGCTAACTCATGAATATTGCATACGAAACAAAGGATTAATTACAGGTAACATTAGAAACAGGGGCAATAAAGAGTTGTCTAAGCAATCTAACTGTTCTGTCCACCAAGGTACCAAGGTGAGTTCGGCTGAAGAACATAACCAGATATCTTAATTCCCCAGAGAGTGAGTCAGCAAGTCAATACACTCTCCCCAAGCAAAGCTATAACGTCAGCCTTAAGAAAGTTGGGCATCCTCCAGCAGATCTCAACATTCCCCAGCACATCATACAGACATTCTTAATAAGCATCCCCGGCAGTCTTGGCCTAAAGATTGTTCCCCGGCGGCATATCAAACATTCAGTGGAGTTACCCCCAGTATATCTTAAATTTTCCCCCAGGAGAGTCCAATCCAGTTTCCCCAGGAAAGTTGGAATCCATCTCCCCAAGCAGTAAGCTTATCCCCAGTAGATTCTGGAAGCTTATCCTCGCAGAACACGAATGCATCTCCCGGCTTTATTCAAAGGTTATTTCCCTACTAGAGCTTATAACTGGGTTATCCTCAGCTAAAAGCCACGGAAAGATCGTTCTCGGCAAAGCCTTCTTATCCCCAGCGAAGTCTATTAGCACTTCCGACAACAACGGTATCCCCAGCGAAGTTACCATCAACATTTCAGCAAGGTACCTCTTTCCCCACAGAGTATGGTTCCCCAGCAAGATCGTTAGAGTACTTTTCTCCCCGCAGAGTAATCCATTCGCCAAGTTGATTCCCCAACGGAGTTATCTTCTCCTACCGGTATTCTTGCAACTATCATCCCCAGCAGAAGCAAAGATCTATTCTTCAACATTAGCCCAGGAGTGACTTCCCGGCACCCGTCAAGGATTTATTTTCCTAAAACGAAAAGATACATTCATAAACATCACATTTTCATACATTACAGCATGCATATACGCATCATATCTTACAAATCTCATTTATATTGAGAACATCATTGCTTGATCCATATCATGCATTGCATATGACTGACCTTTACCTTTCAGGAAAGATCCAGTTAAGTTCTCAGCTATATTCCAAGACCTTGTCTGGTTCAGTTAAATCGACCCTAAGATTTTTCTGTTTCTTATCCAGTCAAAGGCCTTCTCTGGTTCAGTCAGATCGACCCTAAGATCTCCCTGTTTCTTATCCAGTTGAAGATTTCAAGACCTTGACCGGTTCAGTTAAATCGACCCTAAGATTTTTCTGTTTCTTATCCAGTCAAAGGCCTTCTCTGGTTCAGTCAGATCGACCCTAAGATCTCCCTGTTTCTTATCCAGTTGAAGATTTCAAGACCTAGACCGGTTCAGTTAAATCGACCCTAAGATTTTTCTGTTTCTTATCCAGTCAAAGGCCTTCTCTGGTTCAGTCAGATCGACCCTAAGATCTCCATGTTTCTTATCCAGTTGAAGATTTCAAGACCTAGACCGGTTCAGTTAAATCGACCCTAAGATTTTCCTGTTTCTTATCCAGTCAAAGGCCTTCTCTAGTCCAGTTAAATCGATCCCTAACAGATTTTCCTGATAAAGACTCAGTAGAAGACATCCAAGATTCTCTCAGCGTTGCTGTTGAGATTGAAGTCGCCCAAGATTCTCTCAGCGTTACTGTTGAGGTTGAAGTCGCCCAAGATTCTCTCAGTGTTCCTGTTGAGGTAGTAATCATCCAACGTTCTCTCACCGTCCCTGTTGAGGTAGTAACCATCCCTGGTTCATTCATCACATTTTGAAGCTCCAGATCCAGCTCCTGTAACCAGTCAGGACACATCTACGCAAAGAATTTGAAGACCAGCTCCTGTAACAGGCCAGGTAATCATTTTCTCTTCTCCAGGTACGCAAGTTCTCGCTAAGGAAACTCTTACGCGATCGACACCCAGATGGCATCAATAAGCCCATACACATATCCATCATCTCTTAGCATGGCATCTATAAGCCCATCATCATCCTATCTCCAAATGGCATCTATAAGCCCATTCCCACCATCACACTACTATGTGAGCGCAAATTTCTGGGCACTCTAGTGTTCAATCATCATCCACCTTCGGATTACGAAAGGCACGTCAGCCAATCTGCATCCTCAGGTCTAAGAAGATTGAACAGGGGCAACTGTTGTACCCCAAAATTTGCCCTCCCATATTCTTCAAGAATTGCAAAGAGCATGCTTCAAAATCTCCCCAAGGGTTGCACAGTTCAAGGGCCTCCTAACAGTCAAAAATTAGGGTTTTGGTTCTGGAAAAGAAATTGAAGTTTCCAAGGGTCCAATCAAGTCCCACATGCCTACAAACATGGTCAAGCATCCTCATGTCAAGTTTCAAGACTCACAGCACAAAATTGCACAGTCAAAAACCCAAATTGCCCTACAGTCAACTGCAGGGGAAAATGGTCATTTGACAGTCAAAAGTTCAAATTTTTGGTCAACATCTTATTTTGAAGCCACAAACATCATTTGATCAATTCTTGATCATGATTCTCAAAGCTTGGCTCAAAAAGTCTCAAAATGCAAAAGTTTCCATATTTGGACAGTTGAAAAAGTCAACTGTAACTTGACCAAGGCATAACTTCCACATGGTTTATCAGAAAAATTCCATCCAAAGCTCATTTTGAATAGAAAGACATTTCCTACAACTCCTCTTCATACTTCAAGTCCAAGAAATGCTCTCACAAAAAGTTATCAATTTCAACATTATAGGTCATTTTCAAAAGTCAACAAAAAGGGACTTTAAGTCAAAGGCCATAACTTGAGATTGGTAAATAAAAATGACATGTGACCAAAGGCATTGGTTAGAGGACTTCAAGACCTTTCCAAAATGTCCAAGAACATGATCAAAGCTTAAAAATTGAGCAAGATATGCCTTGTGGAAGTTGGGAAATTTTTGGGAATTTTGAAAAGTCAACTTTACTTCAAATGCCTCAAATTTGCTAATGGGCCACATTTTCTTCCAAGATTCATCATCCAAAGGCTATGCACGACCATTTGGCCCAAAGGGGATTTATTTCATCATTTTTTATTATTTATTTGAATTTTTAATTACTATTAATTCATTTAATTAAGTAAAATATGAAAAAAAATACTAAACCAATGTGATTGAATCTTTTTATGCAGTATAATCACTCATTGGCTACTCAAGATTTCGTGCATACCAAAATTGGAAGGTTTGGCCATGATTGACATCAAAATTACATGGAAAAGATTTGAAAGATATTCATGGAAAATCAAATATTCCATACATCAATGCATTGATCCTTTGGCTCAAGATTTAACCCTAATCCATCACATACATAAGGAAGATCATAACCCTAATGCTAAAAACCCTGGAAGCTGCGCTCAAGCCATAAACAAACTTTGTATTTTTTGAAGAAAATTTCAAAACTGTTTTCCTAGTTTCAGTAGGTTTGAAAGCAAAACAACAATTCCATTGCATTCCTGATACATCCAGGAACCTTCCCCAATCGAAATCAGTCCTCTACACCTCAAGAAACGGTAGAACACAGTTACCTTGTACAGAGATTTTTCCTTAATCGTATTCGAATCTACACGCCATATCCATGCATTTTTATTGTTATTTTGTACTAATGTGTTGATTCTGAAGCTAACCATGTATTTTAATTGAGTTTTTGTGCATTATATGAGAATCCACCATTGGAGCATTCTAGGTTTTCAGAGGTCACGAATTAGGGGTTTCCTCTTCAGGAAAAATTGAGACATGAGACTTAGGCCATTAGAACCAGGAGCTTCGGACGAATTCAATGCATAGGTCGCACCCAATTTCTGATCAACGACGGCCTATTCGCTATTTTTCCCTGTATCATATAGTGGGGGTTTAAAACCCCCGCAATCTTGTTAAATATTTTCAGGCCAAAAGCAAACCAACGAAGAAGAAGGCATGTTGTCTCAACGCCATTGGTCTATTCAAGTTTAGCGCGTTTTTTTTTTAATTAACGTCATTAGCGTGTTTTGTTTTATATATTATTTATTTTCCATTAATGTTACAAAGAAAGCAAATGGCATAGTTGGTTGGTGCGTTGTCCTCTGAACATTGGGACCTGGGTTCGATTCCCTGGTCCCCTCACTCTCTTAATATATTTTGCTTCTATGTGATTCCATGCAGTTTCAATCCAAAAGACCACCATGCGCTCCACGCTCTAGCACGCCACTTGTCCCACTGCATCCATCCAATGGCCAGGATTCAAGGTCTATGGTATGCATCAGTCAAACATGCCACACGCTTCCAGGAAAAGTCAAAAGAGGCCTTCCACAAATGGGCCTGATTGCTACCAGCATACCTCCAAATGGGCCTACAAACCCCCCATGTTTGCCTTCTTTTCTCTATTTCTTTTATGCTTTTTTATTAGTTATTTTAATTCTTTTCTCTATTTTATTTAATTTCATAAAATTGATCTTTTAAATATAAATAATAAAAAAAATCAGAAGGACAAAAACAAAAATATATTTTATTTAATGTTACCTTGTAAATAAGTCTTAATAATTAATTTAGTTTTTAATTCTAGGGTTTAATTCTAATATTTTCTTAATAAACTAAAAAAAATGTAGAATTAGGGTTTTAATTACTTTTATCCTTTTTTCTTTTCTTTTATCATTATTAATAATTAATTATTTATTTTTGTAAATAAAATTGTATTAATTAATTAGGTTAATTTTAGGTTTCACATTTTCTTAATAAATTAAAAATAGCTAGATTTAGGTTTTAATTAATTCTCATTAAAATTCATAAATACACAAAAAATTCACAATAATTTCCTTTCCCATTTAACTTAATTAATTTATTAATTTTAATTTAATCTCTTTAAAAAAGGGTCCAACGCCCTCGCATTCCCGACTTTAATTCTCTTCGCCTTTTTATTTCTTTTTGTGAATATTCATGTAATTCTCCCAAAGCCATGTAATAGAATAATTAGGATATTTATTTTTCACACTTTATTTTATTTCAAATCGGGTCCTGGATTAAATTTGGCAATGTGGACCCGCTCCTTTGTAATAGCGTAGGATTTTTATGTTCCCGCAACTTTTAACTGTTAACCATCGCATGAAAGAATAAATGTCAAAATAAAAGCAATGCGTAGATCACCAATACATGACAAGACAAAAATATCTGAAAACGACACACAAATCACACACCACCCCTAGGGTACGCCTCATTGTTGCCTTGCCCCTCGAAAGGTGATCGTCGAGTAGAGGAAGTTTTAGTAAGTCCTCATGTCCATGAACATGGCATGAGGGTAGCTTCTAAGGTGTCTTCCTATTGCTCCGGTGATCACCATGTCCCGAACCTTCGAATTGACCTGAACACCTCCAATGGTGGTGCTACCTACCTCTCAATGGTGGGACGGCACTACTTTAAGGACATTTACACAGAAGAATTCCTTAGGGTAGGTAGACGAATCTAGATACTTGCTCTAATTTCAAAACAAATCAAAAAAATACTTTTCACACCGACACCTTTTCAAAAAGCTTTCGAAAGCAATTTTTCAAACACTCTTGAGGACTGATACAAGAGTCGAACTGAGATTTTCAAAGAAACTTTTTAAAACCCACAGTTGAAAAGCAAACAAACCATTTTTGAAAACACAAATGAGCAAGTATCTAAGAGCCCATGGATAACCATGGATAGAAATGGTGCTAACACCTTCCCTTTCTATAACCTACCTCCCGAACCGAGAGCAATCTCTATAAGGAATTTTTCTGTACTTTTGTCCTTTCCATTTGGAGAAAATAAAAGACGGTGGCGACTCTTGCTTCCGCGACATTTCGCAAACCAGCGTTAAACAGTCAGTTCCAGATCCACCTATCACAGTTAGTGCCATAAGAATGGATGCCATGTTACGATGCATGATGTTATGAGAAACCAAAGGTATAGCAAACACAAGTATAGCAAACACAGTCAAGTTACACCAAGTCCTTAGGTTTAAGGCTTGCATGAGGTTAAAGGTAGTACCCTCTTACAGTTTAGTTGGTTTCAAACCTGTCTTAAAAAGTAACCGGGTTCTAGAGGATCTCAATATCATTGACCATCATTTATCGGGCATTGTTTCAGCTCAATCAATCTTTTCTTGCGGCCAAAATATCCCCAAAAGTCTGATCTCAATGAGTGTAGCATCGAGTATCAACCAATCCTCAGCTCTACACCAAGGTCGGCTATCTCACTAATTTCTAATGGCCAAGTTTGTTCAACTAAGGTTCTAAGGTCCGTTAGTGCTTCATGACACCATGCACGCGGCCCTGTATTCTCCTCGTTTCCCCATGAAGGATACCGGTACCAACCAAAGTGTCACACCAACACAGCCATCGCTTAAACCATATTGGTCTACGCCGTACAGTCTCCACGATCTATTTCTGTTTACCTAATGAGTGCCCCCAGATCTAGGTGTAGGATCTATAGTAACTCCAAACAAACCCTTAAAAGTAAAGCAATCAAGACAATTAAGAGAAGCAATTTAATGACCTAGATCCTAAGGTATACAACACTCTATTTTCCCCAGCAGAGTCGCCAGTTCTGTGATATGGTGGCAGAACCAACTGTTAATATTGGTTTGCATTTTGCGTTTTTGTTCAAAAAATCTCGCGGTAAGCAAGAGTAGCCACCGACTTTTATTTCATCCAATCTTGGAAAAGGAAAAAGAATAGAAAAAACCTTTCTTCGAGATATTCTGAGTACGGGGGGTAGATTATAGAAAGGGGAGGTGTTAGCACCCTTTCTATCAATGGTTTTCCATGGGCTCTTAGGTACTTACTCATTTTTCAAATTGCTTGTGTGTGTGCTTTGCTTTGAAAAGTTTTATTTCGTGATAATACTTGTATCAGTCCTCAAGTATGTGACGAAGTTGTTTTGAAAATTTGTTTTGAAAGGTGTTTGTGTGAAAAGTTTTTATTGAGCAAGTACTTAAGATTCTACCTACTCAAAAAAAGGATTGTTCGTTCTATTTCCTTTAGACAGTGCTATCCCACTATTAAGGAGTAGGTAGCACTGTCGTTGGAGTTGTAAGGGACATTCGAAAGGGACAAGTACAATCACTAAAGCAATAGTTAGAAAAATTTAGTAGTAACCCTAGAGTCTTAAGATCTTTCCGAGGCAACATTTCCGAGGCAACATTTCTGAGGAAACATTTCTGAGGCAACATTTCCAAGGCAACATTTCCGAGGCAACATTTCTAAGGCAACATTCGAATGGGACTGTGATACGGTGGCCAGAACCGGGACGTGTTTCCCTTTTTAAGGAATTGCTGGTTTGCTTTTTGCGTTTGTGTTCGCAAAATGTCGCGGTAAGCAAGAGTCGCCACCGAATTTTATTTTATCCAACAAGGAAAGGAAAAAAAGCATAGGAAAATTCCTTTTTTTGAGATATTTTTTAGTACGGGGGGTAGATTATAGAAAGGGAAGGTATTAGCACCCTTTCTATCCGTAGTTATCTACGGGCTCTTAGGTACTTGCTCATCATTTTCAAAATTGTTTTCTTTGTGTTTGTGTGCTTTGAAAAGTTTTTTTTTTTACTTCGATTTAACTCTTGCTTCTGTCTTCAAGAGTGTAATGAAGTGTTTTTGAAAACTTTGTTTGTAAAGGAGTGTAAGTGTGAAAAAGGTTTGTTTTGTTTGAGCAAGTACTTAAGAGCTAATCTACCTACTCAAAAAAAGAATCGTTTTATGTTCGTTTCCTTTAGACAGCTGTTGTACCCCAAAATTTTCCCTCCCATATTTCTCAAGACATTGCAAGGATAATCTCCAAGTGGCTCAAGATTGCTCAAGAGTTGGACAGTCAAATCATCTCCTAAGGCAGTCAACCTCAAAATTAGGGTTTTCTGTTGCATCAGGGTCCTTGCATCCAAATGACCTCAAGAGCTCACCAATTTCCTAATATGCTCTCAAGTTCATCCATGTCAAAATTCAAGCCTTGCAGAGGAAGTTTGGTCAGTCAATTGCTCAAGAGGTCCAAAAATCGACTGTACTAGGGCAAAAGTCAACTGTGACCTACAAATAGTAAAACTTCAAGATTTTTTGTCAACATTCTCATTTTGAAGGATATTTCATCATTTGATCAAGGGTTGATCATGATTCATCAAGGATTGCTCAAAATTCATCAAGACTCAAAAGTTGATAAATTAGGGTTTTGTAGGAAAAGTCAACTCAACTTTGACCAAGCATAACTTTCTCATACTTTATGACAAATGACCCATCCAAAGCTCATTTTGAATAGGATGAAATTTCCTACAATCTATCTTCACACCCCAAGATCAAGAAATGCACTCACAAGAAGTTGCAAATTTGGACATTATAGGTCATTTTTGAAAGTCAACAAAAACACCTTTTTTTCCAAAGCTTATAACTTGAGCATGGAATATAAAAATGAGTTGAGACCAAAAGGGTTGGTTATAGGACATCTCAAGGTTTCTAAAAAGTCCTATAACACTTCCAAAAGTTCAAAATTGAAGAAGTTATGCATTGTTGAAGTTGGGCATTTTTCCAAAATTGCCAAAAGTCAACTATCCCCAAAACTTCAAATTTTGTCAAATGGGCCCACTTTTTTCCACTTGATTTGATCTTGTCACACTACACACGTGTCCTATATTCAGTCTTGTGTCCATTTATTGATTTTTCTATTTTATTTGATTTTTATTGAATTAATTCATTTTAAATCAATTTAAATCCAAATAAAATCTAAATATTGATGACTTATGATCTTTTTGATTGATATAGGTCTTAAATATCATCATGGACATAGTAAAACTCGTATCAAGCCATATCATGCACAAAATATTGGTTTTTGGACAAATTTGGAAGCTTTTTAATGGTGAACAAATCACATCTTCAAGCATCAATGCACAAAGATTCAAAGCCCAAAACTTGACCTAATGCATTGCTTGATAGATATACAAGTGAGAGGCACGAGTTTCAGGACCGAGAGGCTGCAAAATCAGAAGAACCAAACTTGAGAAAAATTTGAAAAAGCTTGAAACTGAAATCTGTTTTAGAGGCTGATTCAAAGCAAAGTCTCAACACTATTCTCTTGCTGGACATCCACTGACTCTATAGCAATCAAAAGCAAGGACATTCACATCCTCAATCGCGCTGTAAGTCTCCCTAAACCTTGCCCTGTATTTGAAATCGCATACTCGTATTCTTGCATTTTCTTGGTGAAATCTTTACACAATCATGCCTATCGTTCCATTTAGAAGCTGTTTGCATTACTGAATTGCGTTTTCATGACCTATAGCGCCATACCCGAACCTAGGGTTTTGGAAGTTTGTTTTTGGGCATTTTCTTTGCAGGAAAAATTGGAACCAATAATGGACATAGACTTGCTCAGGATGTCCAGACGAACATGTCCATGGTTTTTGTTTTTATTTTTATAGCCTATAATTAATTTTATGATGCAGCTACGCATTTAGCTGCGGATGTAAATCCGCAGGTAAAAAAACCAGGTTTCATTGGAGAAGATGAAGACGTGCCTCTTCCTTATTGGATGATTTTGAATCTGGCGCGCGTTTTTATAATTTCTGGCATATTTATTGTTTTCTCCATATAATAATTGTTGTTTATTATAATAACAAATGGAAGGCAGTGGTGTGGTGGTAAGTGCGTTGTTCAGTGACTCATGGGACCTGGGTTCGAATCCCAGGTCCCCCACATATTTGCTATTGTTTTTCTTCAGATATTCCAATGCATTTCAAAGATTATGGCCTATCATATAGCCTCATTCATATGCCTGCCAGATGGCCCCAGGCCAGATCTGGTGGCCCAAAGGTGATATCCACCATACACCCAAGTCAACATGCGCGTGGAGAAACAAAAAAGTCAATCAGGCTTGCAGCAAATGGGCCTGGAAAATGCTAATCTCACCTCCAATCTGGGCCCAAACCCCTTGGTTATTTCTTTCTTTTATTTATTTTGTTTATTTGTTTATTAATTATTTTTATTGTTTAATTAACCAATTAAGTTTTTCCTCATAAAATCAAAAACACAAAAATGTATTTTATTTATTAAAATTAAATTCATCATTTTATTTTTGCAAATAAATACTAACTTAATTAATTTAGTTTTAAATAGGTATAACTTTTAATGTTTTTTGCAATAATTAAAATCAATGTAGAAAATTAGGTTTTTATTGACTTTAATCAAATTTATTTTATTTCTTTAAATATCCAAAAATCCCAAAATATCTTTTTTTAATTAATTAATTTATTCATTTAATTAACTTAGTTTATTTCTTTTAATTCAAAAAATAACCAAAAAATGCTTTCTTTCAAAAAAGGGGTCAAAACCCTAAAAAATGCATTCGATTTAATTTTTCGCGTGCGATCCATTTTACCATTGATGTAAGTGTTTCCTGGAATGTAATAGCTTTAAATAGGACCTTTAATATTTTTTATCGCTTTATTTACTTTCCGCAATTTAATTTCAAGGGTTGTTTTTGGCGATGTAAATACCCGGCGCCTTGTAATAGTTAGATTTAATTTCCGCAATTTAATTCCTGCAAACTATAAATTGTTAGATGTTTGATAAATAGGGAATGCATGACAAGATCAAATGTTTGAACCTAAAATCAACATAGATAACCATTGACATGTACAAAAGATAAAATTAACCGAAGCAACACACTCGCACATGCGCACTCTTAGGGTACACCTCGCTTGGTTGCCTTCGAACGTGGTCATTGAGTATAGGAAGTTTTAGAGGTCGCCCTCTTGTCCAAAGATCATAAGTTTCCTCGAAACGGTTGCCTCGGAAAAAATGATCTAAGACATTAAGGTTATCGCTAAGGCGTCCTAACATTGCTTTAGTGACCACACGTCCCTTAATCGAATTGACCCTTAAACTCCAACGACGATGCTACCTACTCATCAATAGTGGGATAGCATTGTCTAAAGAACATTAGTACAGATTGATCCCTTTTTCGAGTAGGTAGATGGTTCTTAAGTACTTGCTCTCTCAAAACAAAACAAAACTTTTCACACTTACACCTTTCAAACAAAAACTTCTTTCAAACCCACAAACACAAAGAAAAGCAATTTTTGAAAACACTTTGAGCAAGTACCTAAGAGCCCGTGGATAACCACGGATAGAAAGGGTGCTAACACCTTCCCTTTCTATAATCTACCCCCCGGACCCGAGAAACATATCAAAAAAGGAATTTTTCTGTGCTTTTTTCCTTTCCTTGTTGGATAAAATAAAAGACGGTGGTGACTCTTTCTTACCGTGACATTTTGCAAAAACAAACGCAAAACGCGAACCAGCATTCCAAAAATAGTCAGTTCTCTCCCACCGCATCACAACAGCGCTACCCACTATTAGTGAGTAGGTAGCACCGTCGTTGGAGTTTTTAGGGTCAATTCGAAAGGGACGTACGATCACTAAAGCAATGTTAGGACGTCTTAGTAATAACCCTAATGTCTTATATCAATTATCCGAGGCAACAATATCCGAGGCAACCATTCCGAGGTAACTTTGATCTTTGGACAAAAGGACGACCACTAAAGCATCCTATACTCAATGACCGTTTACTGAAGGCAACCAAGCGGGAGTGTACCCTAAGAGTGCGCATGTGCGAGTGATTTAATTTCAGATTATTATCTTTGCACATTTAGGGTTATCTAACTGTTTTTAAAAGTTACATACATTCTTGTCATACATCCTGTTGTACCCCAAAATTTGCCCTCCCATATTCTTCAAGAAATTGCCAAATCAAGTCTCAAAGTTCCCCAAGGGTTGCACAGTCAAAGATCTCCTATACAGTCAAGATTAGGGTTTTTGTTCTGATCAAGAAAATGAAGTTTTCAAAGGCCCAATCAAGTCTCACATGCCTACAAATATGGTCAAGCATCCTCATATCAAGTTTCAAGGCATTCAGCACAAAATTGCACAGTCAAAACCCTAAATTGCACTACAGTCAACTGTAGGGGCAAAATGGTCATTTGACAGTCAAAAGTTCAAATTTTTGGTCAACATATCATTTTGAAGCCACAAACATCATTTGATCAATGCTTGATCATGATTCTCAAAATTTGGCTCAGAAATCATCAAGATGCAAAAGTTTCCTTATTTGGACAGTTGAAAAAGTCAACTGAAATTGACCAGGGCATAACTTTCACATGGATTATCAGAAAAATCCCATCCAAAGCTCATTTTGAAGAGAAAGACATTTCCTACAACTCATCTTCATACTTCAAGTCCAAGAAATGCTCTCACAAAAAGTTATCAATTTCAACATTATAGGTCATTTTCAAAAGTCAACAAAAAGGGACTTTAAGTCAAAGGCCATAACTTGAGATTGGTAAATCAACATGACATGGGACCAAAGGCATTAGTTAGAGGACTCAAAGACCTTTCCAAAATGTCCAAGAACATGAGAAAATCTTAAAAATGGAGCAAGTTATGCCTTGTGGAAGTTGGGAAATTTTTGGATATTTTGAAAAGTCAACATTACTTCAAATGACCTAAAATTGCTAATGGGCCCATTTTTCTTCCACAATTCATCATTCCAAGCATGTGCACGACCACTTGGCCCAAAGGGAAGTATTTTCTCATTTTTTATTTATTTATTTGAATTTTTATTCATATTAATTCATTTAAATCATTTAAATATGTGAAAAATATTTAACTTAGCCAAACCAATCTTTTTATATATGTTTTATGCTCAATAATTCGTGCCTAGCCAAATAAGGAAAGAATTGGACTGATTAGATCATGATTTGCACAAAAGCACATGGAAAATATTTGGAAAATAAAGCTTGAAAATCAAATCTTCAAAACTATGAATGCAATAGATTTGATTGATTCTTTTTAACCTAATTCACTACTACATATGCCAGGATCATAACCCTAATGCAAATACACACTAAGCTGCGCAAGAAAGCTCTTCACAAACTTGAAAAAAATTGTCAAAAAAGTCAATTCTGAAAACATCATTCCAGGACGATTCAAGACCTAATTCTTGTTTCAATAGCTTCCTCAAGGTTCCCTGAACGTATTCCAATCAGAAACAACCACTAAAACGCAAGGAATTGGTATACAGCATTCAAGATACCTCATGAAAAATTCATTATCGTGTTTCAATATTTACGCACATTCATAGCATTTTGATTATAGATTCATGTTCCTTGTGAAATTCTGAAACTAACCAATATGATTAATTGCATTTTTATGTTGTATACACGATTTCACCATGTTTGAGTTCTAGGGTTTGCAGGACCTCAAAATTGGGGTTTTTTATTTAAAGAACAATTGGCCTTCAAGAATACCATGGTTGCAATCAGCCAGTCTGGACGAATGGAAACTACCCATCGCGCCTAATTTATTGACCCTCTAAGACCTATTCGCTATTTTCTCAAAACTGACCTTAAACAACGCGTAAAAAACCGTTGCCTCATGTTCTTGTATTTCAGGGATGGTGAAGACGACGACGTTGTGGCACACGCTGATTGGCTTGTTTAAAATTCGCGCGCGTTTCCAAGCCATTAACCCACTTTCTTTTATATTATTTGTTTGTTTATTATATATCAAACGCGTTAGTTGGCACAGTTGGTTAGAGAAAGCATTGGCAATGTATATGACCTGGGTTCGAGCCCCAGGTCTACGTTATTTCAATATTATTTTCCAATTCATCATCACATGCAGGCATCATATTGAGAACCATCATAGTCCTTCATCATCTATCCATCCACGTGCACACTGAGATCAAATCAAGGGCATAGATTGGAAATGCATCATAAGCCTGGTCAAAGGTACCACATAGTGCCTGGAAAAGTCAACGAATTTGAAGGTTATTGGGCTCAGATTTCTTGGGCCAGACCTCCACTTTGGGGACTACCACCCCCCCTGGTTTGCAATTTTCCATATTTTTCTTATATTTTATTTTCAATTATTGTATTATTTTCTTTATTGTTTTGATTTAATTAATTATTCTCACAAAATATAAAAAATGCATAAAAATCAGAAAAGATAAAAAATACAATAAATATTTTTGTTTTAATATTTTCATAAATAAATGCATGTAAATTATTTAGTTTTAAATTAGATTGCAATTTTAACTCTTTTCATAATAAAAAATCTAAAAAATGTAGAAATAGGTTTAATCAATGTTTTATTCCTTTTTAATTTTTCTTTTTCACAATAATATTATTCATTTTATTTATTTTCATAATTAAAATTGTATATAAGAATTAGGGTTAATTTAGGTTAAATTCTAATGTTTTCTCAATAAATTAAAATGACTAGAATTAGGGTTTGCGTCGTATTTTGATTAATTCTTTTTCTATTAAATCTTAAAACATTAAAAACACCAAAAAACAAATTCTTGCCTTCTTTCAATTTTAATTTTAATTCCTCATTAATTTTAATATTTTGCAAAAGGGTCCAACGCCCACGTTCTTAATTTCTTATTTGTTCGCATATTTATTTTATTTCGCTTAAATAATTATGTACCTCTCCCGAAGCCGTGTAAATTACTTTTCGCACTTTTAATTCTTTTACTTTATTTATTTTCCGTCAAATCGGGTCCTGGTTAATTTTGGCGATGTGGACCCGCGCCATTTGTAATAGCTTTAGATTTACTTTTCCGCAAATATTTCAATTGTTAATCAAAAGCATGCAAGAATGAATGGTCTTAAATAAAAACAAGCGTAGAACACCAATAACATGACAAGATAAATGCAAATGAAAATGACACACAAATCGCACACACCACCCCTTGGGTACGCCTCACTGTTGCCTTGCCTCGAAAGGTGATCGTCGAGTAGAGGATGTCTTAGTAAGTCCTTATGATCCGGGAACCTGGCATGAGGGTAGCTTCTAAGGTGTCTTCCCATTGCTCTGGTGATCATCATGTCCCGAACCTCGAATTGACCCGAACACCTCCAACGGTGGTGCTACCTACCTCTCAATGGTGGGATGGCACTACTTTAAAGGACATTTACATAGACGAATTCCTCAGGGTAGGTAGACAACTCTTAATACTTGCTCTAATTTCAAAAACAAATCACAAAATACTTTTCACACCAACACATTTTCAAAAAGCTTTCGAAAGCAATTTTTCAAACACTCTTGAGGACCGATACAAGAGTCGAACTGGAATTTTCAAAGAAACTTTTTTTAAAACCCACAGTTGAAAAGCAAACAAACCATTTTTGAAAACACAATGAGCAAGTATCTAAGAGCCCATGGATAACCATGGATAGAAAGGGTGCTAACACCTTCCCTTTCTATAACCTACCTCCCGAACCGAGAGCAATCTCTTTAAG
Organism: Vicia faba; assembly: GCA_948472305.1. Classification (NCBI taxonomy): domain Eukaryota; kingdom Viridiplantae; phylum Streptophyta; class Magnoliopsida; order Fabales; family Fabaceae; genus Vicia; species Vicia faba. Next base: position 937,732,178 of record OX451736.1, read on the forward strand.
GAATTTTTCTGTGCTTTTGTCCTTTCCATTTGGAGAAAATAAAAGACGGTGGCGACTCTTGCTTACCGCGACATTTCGCGAACCAGCGTTAAATAGTCAGTTCCAGATCCACCGATCACAAAACTGGCGACTCTGCTGGGGATATCTTATAAAGTGGGGTGTACCTTAGGGCTAAGATCACTGTGTTTTCAATTGTCTTCTTTGCTTGCTTTATTATTGTGGGTTGCTTGGGAGTTCTATAGATCCTAACCCGGATTTGGGGGATACCTTCTTAGAAAGTAGCAACAAGGCTGTGAGGGAACTGTGCGGGGTATACCGACATGGTTGAAACAGTCTGCTACGTTGATGTGGCACTTTGGTGTGTACCGGTAACCCTTGAGTTCAGTCAAGGAGAGTACGGGGCCTCCGCGTGGTGTCGTGAAGCATCAACAGACCTTAGGAACCTTAATTGAACTATCTTGGCCTCTTTAGGGTAGTGAGATAACTGACTTTGGTGCAGTCCGAGGTTGGTTGATACTCGATACTACACTCAATTGAGGGTTGCTTTCCTGGAATATTTCGGTCGCCAGTTCAGTGGCTAAATCGAAACGATGAACAATGAAAGCAATCCCGTGATATTGGGAACCTTAGAACCCGGTTACTTTGATTAGGACAGGTTGAACCCACCAACTCCAAGAGGGTACTACCCAGACCCCATGCTGGCCTTAAACCTTAAGGGCTTGTCTTGTGTGCCTTGTGTGCCTTACATGTTTGTCTTTGTAAATATTTGTGGTGTGTTTAATCATAGCATCATGACATCATCCCGCATCATATGCATTGACTAACCATTTCAGGGGTTCGAATTTTCATCTTTGTTCTTGTTTTGTAGGACATGGAAACTGTTCGTAGAAAGACAATTCAAGTCAGTCTTGTAAGGATCCCTCCTCAGCTTAAGGAGCTTATATCCAGGATTCCCGAGAACTCGTCCTTCAGTGAAAGACATGGAAGCCTCATCAGCTTGGTCAACACCAACATTGAGGAAGATATGATCAAGGTCCTGTTCCAATTCTTTGACCCTCTGCATCACTGTTTCACCTTCTTGGACTATCAGTTGGTACCTACATTGGAGGAGTTCTCCCGGCTCCTGAAGATCCCTATCCTTGATCAGCTACCCTTTAACGGTACAGAAAAGGAACCTAAGCTTGAAGAGATTGCTAAAGCCTTGCACCTACAGTCATCTGACCTCAAGGGACATTGGGAAGTTAGAAGTGGTATCAAAGGGTTCTTAGCCAGGTTTCTGTTTGAAAAGGCCCTTGAATGTTGGAACTCCCTTGACTTGCAAGCTTTTGAAGAGGTTGTGGCCCTCCTTGTGTATGGTTTGGTGTTGTTTCCTAACCCAGATCAGCTTATTGATATCAGTGCTGTCCAGATCTTTATGTCCAAGAATCCCATACCTACGTTGCTGGGGGACATCCTTCACTCATGTTACACTCGAACCATGAGAAAAAGGGGTGTCCTTATGTGTTGCACTCCTCTCCTGGGAAGGTGGTTTATTTCGCACCTTCCACAATCAGTCCTGAAGAATGAGCGGGGTTTGAGATGGTCACAACGGTTGATGACTCTTACACATGCAGATATACATTGGTGCCCTAGGTCCAGAGAAGATGTCACTATCATTGATCGTTGCGGGGAGTACCCTAATGTTCCTTTACTTGGAATCAGAGGAGGTATTACTTATAGCCCATGCCTGGCTTGGAGACAGTTTGGTTATGCTCGGAGGGATGGTCCTCATGACATGCTAATTCCTGACATAGTTTTTGACTTCGACAACGATACTCAAGGACTTCGCCAGAGGTTTATCAGAGCCTGGAGGATGCCGAGTAGGATAGACAGCAAGACACTGGGGCACAGGAACTCCATCCCATTGGAACCTTATCTCAAGTGGGTACGCGCTCGCTCCCAGAAGTTAGTGATGCCTTATCCCCATATGCTCCCTGTGATCAAAGAACCAGTCTTGGAAGGAGAAGTGTCCCATACTATTCAGCACCCTGATATGCCCACATCCTGGGAAGAGATGCAGAAGAGCTGGATCCAGCTTAAGGAAGAACGGAATTCTCTTGAGACTAGTCTACATGCCAGTGAAAAGAAGGTCTTGGAGCTCACCCGCCTGTTGCATGAGGAGAGGAACCTCAACACTTACATAACCCCAAAGAGGATGCGCAATGTATTTTGGGATTGATTTGATTTTTGTATTACTTTGCCCATGAGGCCTTGATGTATTAAACAATGATTTCCTTAATGATAATGTGTGTTCCTTTTTGTCTACAACAAAGTTGAACTTTCGAACCCTTGAATGCATTGCATAAACACATATCATTCATCATGTGCATAGCAGGTTGCTCCTCTTTTCAGGTTGCTTACAGTTCTTCGCTGTTTATTTCAGCATCATGAATCCCGACTCTGCATCAACTGAGACATCAATCAAGGCTCTTCAGGTGCAGAATGCACAATTCCAGGAATTAATCAAGGGTCTGGCTCAAGGCCAAGAAGAACTGAAGGTTATGCTCTTAAAGAAGGAGAAGAAGAAGAAGAGAAGGACTGTTCTGTTCAACTCGGGCCGAAGGTTTGGCAATACTCTGCAACAGGAAGAGGCTGGTTCTTCTGTTGGCAGGAGTAATCCTCAGGTAGAAGCAAGGGTTCCTAGTCCGGTAGTCTCCGACAACGAGACAGATTTTGATGAAGAGCAGTACCCTCCTGCAGAAGACAGATACAAGCAACTGGAGGATAGATTGAAGGCTATGGAGATTCAACAGGTACCGGGGCTGGATTTCGGAGATCTGGGTTTGTCAACTGGTGTGATCATCCCTCACAAGTTCAAAGCACCATCCTTCTCTAAGTATGACGGGGCGTCTTGTCCCAAGCTGCATCTGAGGTCCTATGTTCGGAAAATTCAGCCGTACTCTGCGGATAAGAATTTGTGGATCCACTTCTTCCAGGAGAGTCTTTCAGGGACTCATCTCGAATAGTTCTATCAGCTGGATGGGACCAAGGTTCGTAACTGGGAGGAGTTGGCTACTGCTTTCTATAAGCAGTATCAATATAATGCCGACCTTGCCCCTACACGTACTCAACTCCATGGTATGTCGTTAGGTGCAAGCGAAGGTTTTAAGGAGTACGCTCAGAAGTGGAGAGACCTGGCTGGTAGGGTGCAACCACCATTGACTGATCGGGAGTTGGTAGACATGTTCTTGGGGACCCTATCTGGGCCGTTCTTCAACCATCTGATCGGGAATTCTTCTGCTGGGTTCACTGATTTGATTCTAACTGGAGAGAGAATTGAAGCTGGGTTAAAGTCTGGGAAGATTGCGAAGGGTGCATCGTCTAGTTCGGAAAAGAAACCATTCAAGAAGGAGTCTAGTGCAGTGTATGGTTCCAGGAAATCAGAGAGACCTGAGCGCCGCCAATCTGTCAGTGCGGTAATGATTGCTAAGCCTGCTGCCGCTCCTCGGCCGACCAATCCTCAAAGGGCTGAAAGACCCCGGAGGGAGTTTACCCGGTTAAGCATGACCCTATCACAGATCCTGCCACAGTTGCTATCCACCAATTTGGTGACTGTCAGGGAGGCTCCAAAGTTCCCCAATACTGCATCTCCTAAGTACAACCCGAATGCTCGTTGTGCTTACCATTCAGATGGCCCGGGGCACTCTACCGATGACTGCTGGGCGTTAAAGAATAAGGTGCAAGACCTTATCGACGCGAAGGAGATACAGTTCGAAGCGCCTGAGAGGCCGAATGTAGTTACTGCCCCTATGCCTCAACATGGGGTAAATGTTGTTGACGAAGACGTTTATGCTGTTTCTGTGGATGATCTAGCCACTCCTCTGAAGATTGTCAAGAAGAACCTACTGCAGGCCGGTTTATTTCCGGGTTGCAGTGAGGGTTGCCTGTTCTGTGCTGTGTCCCCATCTGGTTGTCCCTTGCTGAGGTTAGGCATCCAAAGCCTAATGGATAGCAAGGAAATTCTGTTTAAGAAGTCTGCTGTTCGGTTGGTTCCAGTGGAAGAAGTTTCTGTGATAACCATATTCAATAATCCAATCCCGGCTCTCCCGAAGAAGCCCGTTCAAATCATGACCGTTGCACCTGTTATTATCACTGTTCTAGGGCCCCTGCCCTATGTATCTGATAAAGTTGTCCCCTGGCATTATGGGGCAGATGTATATGTAAACGGGATTAAACAAGAGTTCAACGCTGGCGCCAGCATTTGTGACATCATTGGCCCAGCCAAGGTTACCCGCAGTGGCAGGCTCTTCTCGCCTGACATTGCACCGCCTGCTGCCCGAAGACCGCTCCTGATAACTCCTACCAGTATACCTGTTCCTGTTGCTGATCCAATTGTGTCTCCTGCTGCCGAGTCATCCAATGCTCGGGGCAAAGGAGTTGAAGTTGAGCCTGCCCAGGTGGAGGCACCTGTACCGATAACTGCTGAGGCCTCCCAACAAGAGATGGAGGAGATTTTAAAAATTATAAAGAAGAGTGACTTCAATGTTGTGGAACAGCTGGGGCATACGCCCTCTAAAATCTCCATACTCTCTTTATTGCTGTGCTCCGAGGCCCATGCCAAGGCCTTAATCTCATTCCTCAAGACGGCCCATGTGCCACATGAGACATCTGCAGTCCAGTTCACTGATTGCGTAGCAAATCTGACGGCAGACAATGGCTTGGGTTTCTCAGATGCTGACTTGACCGCAAAGGGAAGAGACCATAATGATGCTCTGCATGTCTCTATCGAATGCAGGGGCACTACCTTGGCACATGTGTTGGTGGACACGGGGTCTTCTTTGAATGTGCTGCCCAAAAAGGCTTTGGATCGCTTAGACTGTGAAGGCCTGGAATTGAAACCCAGCAATATCATCGTCAGGGCCTTTGATGGTTCAAAGAGGATGGTTCATGGAGAGGTTGACATTCCGATTCGTGTGGGCTCTCAGGTGTTCGACTCCACTTTTTATGTGATGGATATCTGTCCATCTTACTCTTGTCTATTGGGTCGACCTTGGATACATAAGGCTGGGGAAGTGACCTCTACCTTGCATCAGAAGCTGAAGTACCCCGTCAGGGGGAAGATCGTCACTGTGCAGGGAGAGGAGGAATATATGGTGAGCCACCTGAACTCCTTCAGGTACATTGAGATGGATGGGGAGTTTATTGAAACCCCCTTTCAGCATTTCGAGGAGGTGTTTCCAATTGCAGCAGCATCAGCAGAAACAGCAACAGAAGAAGGTGCTCCTTTGAAGATGGCTTCCCTAAAGGACGCCCGGGCTGTGGTTCAGAAGGGTGAATGTGCCGACTGGGGCAGGCTCCCAGACTTCACACAGAAGACTGATAAATTTGGGCTGGGTTTTACCACAGAAGGTCAGAAGGATATGAGGAAAGCGAAGATCGGGAGACCTCCGGTATTCATTACAAGTTCAGGAGTGAATGCTGTCGGGGAAGACAACGAAGTGGACGAAGCTGAATTCAACAGCTGGATCTATCCGACGGCCGAAGGCGGATTGAACAACTGGATTGCTAAAGACCATACCCCTGTTACCTTTGTGACGCAGTAATATATTTCTTTGTTTTGTTATTTTGTAATAAACAATAAATAAACTCTATGGCCCGGTGTCTTACCCGAGGCACCGTGGTATCATTTGTGAGGGCATATAAATTGTCATTTCATATATCATGAATGAAAATCTTGGACGTATTTTCGCATTGCAAATTTTATGCTCCTTTTCTGTCTTTCTTTCCTTTACATATATTTCAAAACAGCTGTATTTACACACACACTCACTCATACAGGTTTCAATCCACTCTGGATCTCACTGGTAATGACTCTGCTACTGCCAGTTATGACTTTGAAAATCCGATCAACTTAGCCGAAGACGAAGGTGAAGATGATTGCGAAGTGCCTGGTGATCTTGCAAGACTGTTGCTTCAGGAAGAGAGGGCAATTCAACCCCATGAAGAGCCAGTGGAAACAATAAACTTGGGTACTAAAGCAGACAGGAGAGAGGTAAAGATTGGTGCTAACCTGGAGCTCAGCGTGAAGCAACGGTTAACCAAGATGCTGCATGATTATATGGAGATCTTTGCCTGGTCCTACGAAGACATGCCCGAGTTGGATACCGATATTGTGGTCCATCACTTGCCAACTAGGGAAGACTGCCCTCCAGTTAAGCAAAAGGTCCGTCGGATGCGTCCAGAGATGTCCGAGAAGATTAAGGCCGAGGTTATGAAACAGTTTGATGCCGGGTTTCTTGCAGTGACTTCTTACCCTCAGTGGGTTGCTAATGTGGTGCCGGTACCGAAGAAGGACGGTAAGGTCAGAATGTGTGTCGACTACAGGGATCTGAACAGGGCCAGCCCCAAAGATGACTTCCCCTTACCTCACATTGATGTCCTTGTTGATAATACGGCTCAGCACAAAGTATTCTCTTTCAAGGATGGCTTTTCAGGTTACAATCAGATTAAGATGGCACCTGAAGACATGGAAAAGACTACATTTGTTACACAGTGGGGCACCTTCTGTTACAAGGTCATGCCATTTGGATTAAAGAATGATGGGGCAACCTACCAACGTGCCATGGTTGCTTTATTTCATGATATGATCCATCATGAGATAGAAGTGTATGTCGATGATATGATCGCGAGGTCCCAGACTGAGGAAGAGCATCTAGATCATCTGCAGAAGTTATTTGACCGGTTGAAACTGTACAAGCTGAGATTGAATCCGAACAAGTGCACCTTCGGGGTAAGATCGGGAAAATTGCTAGGCTTCGTGGTCAGTGACAAAGGTATTCAAGTGGACCCTGCTAAGGTCAAAGCTATTCAAGAGATGCCAGTCCCTAAGACAGAGAAGGAGGTCAGAGGCTTTTTAGGACGCTTGAATTACATTGCTCGCTTCATCTCACATCTGACTGCTACCTGTGAGCCAATCTTCAAGCTGCTGAAGAAAGATCAGGTAGTACGTTGGAATGATGAATGTCAGGCTGCTTTTGACAGAATCAAGGAGTATCTCCAAGAACCACCTATCCTTATGCCACCGGTTGAAGGGAGACCTCTGATATTACACCTGACAGTGCTTGACAACTCAATGGGGTGTGTGCTGGGGCAGCATGACGAGTCTGGCCAAAAAGAGCATGCCATTTATTACCTTAGCAAAAAGTTTACCGACTGTGAGACCCGATACTCACTGCTTGAGAAAACTTGCTGCGCTTTGGTATGGGCTACTCGCCGACTGAGACAGTATATGCTGACTCACACTACCTTGTTGATCTCAAAGATGGATCCTATAAAGTACATATTCGAAAAGCCTGCTCTGTCTGGGAGAATTGCAAGATGGCAAATGATCTTGACGGAATACGACATTCAGTACACAACCCAAAAAGCCATCAAGGGAAGTGTATTGGCAGACCACTTGGCACATCAGGCCGTAGATGATTATCAGTCAATGAACTTCGAGTTTCCGGACGAGAGCATCATGATAGTGACTGATTGTGAAGTACCTGGACTGGATGAAGGACCTGAACCAGGATCCCGATGGTCTATGCACTTTGACGGAGCCTCCAATGCTTTGGGAAATGGTATCGGCGCCATCATCATATCTCCTCAAGGTACTCATACTCCACTCACTGCCCGGCTATGTTTCAACTGTACCAACAACATGGCGGAGTATGAGGCGTGCATCATGGGTCTTCAAGCTGCGATCGACCTAAGCATCAAATTTCTGAGTGTCTTCGGAGATTCCGCCCTTGTGATCAATCAGATCAAAGGAGAGTGGGATACGAAACATCCGAACCTTATTCCTTACAGAGAATGTGTGTTGACCCTGATTCCCCACTTCACAAAAATAACCTTTGAACACTTTCCGAGAGAAGAGAATCAGTTGGCGGACGCGTTAGCTACAATGTCTTCAATGTTCAAGGTCAAATGGGATAATGAGGCTCCCCGGATCATCATCTGGAAACTGGACGAACCGGCATACTGTTGCGATCTCGAGACTGAATTGGTAACTGAGAAGCCTTGGTACCATGAAGTAAAAAGATATCTGGAAGCTCAGGAATACCCTGAAGGTGCCTCTATCAATGATAAGAAGTTCCTGAGAAGGTTCGCAGCAAAGTTCTTCCTTAGCAACGGCATCTTGTACAAGCGAAACCATGATTCAACCCTACTGCGTTGTGTGGATAAGACTGAAGCAGAAAGGATCATGGAAGAGCTACATGAAGGGACCTTTGGTACACACTCCAGTGGACACACCATGGCTAAGAAGATCCTACGGGCAGGATATTACTGGTCCACAATGGAAGCTGACTGTTACCAACATTCCAGGACATGCCACAAGTGCCAGATTTATGCAGACAAGGTGCATGTTCCTCCGGTTCCCCTGAATGTTCTGACTGCGCCTTGGCCGTTTGCAATGTGGGGCATAGACATGATCGGCGAGATTAAACCTACGGCATCTAATGGACATCGCTTCATCCTAGTGGCGATTGATTACTTCACAAAGTGGGTTGAGGCAGCATCCTATGCTACGGTAACCAAGACTGTTGTGGCACGGTTCATTCGGCACAACCTGATCTGTCGGTACAGCGTCCCTGAGCGAATTATTACAGACAATGGTACCAATCTGAATAATAAGATGATCACTGAGCTCTGCGAACAGTTCAAGATACAGCACCACAATTCTTCTCCTTACAGACCGAAGATGAATGGGGCTGTAGAAGCAGCAAATAAGAACATCAAGAAAATCGTGCAGAAGATGACAGTGACTTATAAGGATTGGCACGAGATGTTACCGTTCGCTCTACATGGGTACCGTACCTCAGCTAGGACGTCAACCGGGGCAACTCCTTTCTCTCTGGTTTATGGTATGGAGGCAGTCTTGCCGATTGAAGTGCAAATACCCTCTCTCCGGATAATGAAGGATGCAAATCTGAACGAAGATGATTGGATCCAGACACGACTTGATCAGCTCAACCTCATTGATGAAAAGAGACTTGCTGCTATCTGTCATGGTCAGACGTATCAGAAACGAATGATCAGGGCATTTAACAAAAAGGTCAGACCACAGGAATATCAAGTCGGGGATCTGGTGATCAAGCGAATCATCCTTCCTCAGAGTGATCCAAGGGGCAAATGGACCCCTACGTACGAAGGGCCATTTGTGGTCAAACATGTGTTCTCAGGAGGAGCAATGATATTGACCAACATGGATGGTGACGACCTTCCTCACCCCGCCAATGCAGACATAGTAAAAAAATACTACGCATGAAAAAAGACCCGCTAGGCTGACATGCCTAGGCAAAAATTAGGGCTTCCCGTCGAACCAAAAGGGTTCGGGCAAAATGAAGGGATGAAAATGAAAAAATATGTACACCCGGCAAGTCGAAAACCTGAAAAGGCGGCTTGGGCAAAAATGGGTATCCCGGTGGACTGAAAACCCGAAAGGGCGGTCCAGGCAAAAATTAGGGATAAAGCGTAATACTATGTCTCATTGATCACTTTGCATCCAGAATCCGGTATCTACATCAAGTTCAGACGGCATCGATCAGTCAGCTTCACCTTCAACCAAGGTCATCAAGTGATGAGACGCTCGGAGTTATAAAGGCAATAGCAGAGTTGAAACCCAGTGGGATCATTCATTTCACACAGCTGTGTTATTTTCTTTTGTACAAAATTTGTATAAACGCTCTTGTTCGGCGGCGTTCCTCTTACTAGGACGTCAGCCTCTTGTACACAAAATGCCTATTTACAGGCCATTCAAAATCAATACAAATATATTTTCAGTTAAACGTGCCAATTGTTTTTCTTTTTCTGTTTTGTTTTGCGAAGAACGTCCAAGGTTCAATTTGTGATATATGCATTGACAATAATTTGCTAACTCATAAATATTTGCATACGAAACAAAGGAATTAATTGCAGGTGACACTAGAAACAGGGGCAATAAAGAGTTGTCCAAGCAATCTAATTGTTCTATCCTCCAAGGTACCAAGGTAGGTTCGGCTAAAGAATACGACCAGTACATCTTAATTCCCCAGAGAGTCAGCAGTCAGTGCATTCTTCTCCAAGCAGAGTTATCAAATCTCAAGGAAGTTGGGTATCCTCCAGCAGATCCCAACATTCCCCAGCAGCAATATACATGTTCTTAACAAGCATCCCCGACAGTCTTGGTCTAAAAGATTGTTCCCCGGCAGCATATCAGCATTCAAAAGAATCACTTCACCAGCATATCAAAACTTCCCCAGGAAAATCCAGTTTCCCCAGGAAAATTGGAGTTCATATCCCCAAGCAGTTAAGCTTACCCCCAGTAGATGTTGGAAGCTTATCCCTCGTAGAGCACGAACGCGTCGTCCAGCTTGATTTAAAGAGTTGTTTCCTTAACAGGATATAATTGGGTTATCCTCAGCCAAAAGCCACGGAAAGAGCGTCCTCGATGAAGTCTTCTTATCCCCAGCGAAATCTATTAGCACTTCCAATACAACAAGGGTATCCCCAGCCAGTTATTATCAACACTCAGCAAGGCATCCCTCTCCCCACAGAGTATCACTCCCCAGCATGGTTGCTAGAGTATTTTTTCTCCCCGCAGAATCTTCCACTCGCCAAGTTTATTCCCCAACGGAGTCATCTTCTCCTACCGGTATTCTTGCAGTTATCATCCCCAGCGAAAGCAAAATCTATTCTCCAACAGCAGCCCAGGAGTGACTTCCCGGCATCCGTCAAGGATTTACTTTCCTAGACAAAAAACATACATTCATAAAACATTACATACATCATTATAGCATGCATAGACGAATCATATCATACAAATCTCATTTATGCTGAGAACATCATTGCTTGACCCATATCACGCATTGCATATGACTGACCTTTACCTTTCAGGAAAGAAGCAGTTGAAGTTCTCAATCATATTTCAAGACCTAGACCGGTTCAGTTAATCAACTCAAAAGATTTCTTATCCAGTCCCAGGCCTTCTCTAGTCCAGCTAAATCGACTCCCAACAGATTTTTCTGATAAAGACTCAGTAGAAGTTATCCCAGATTATAAATTCCTATTGGTTCCCTCTCCGACGGTGAGTGAGGTGATAGTCTCCTACGGTTTCCTCTCCGACGGTGAGTGAGGTGGTAAGTCCTTTTCAGATGTTTCCCTCTCCGACGGTGAGTGAGGTGATAGTCTCATACGGTTCCCTCTCCGACGGTGAGTGAGGTGGTAAGTCCTTTTCAGATGTTTCCCTCTCCGACGGTGAGTGAGGTGATAGTCTCCTACGGTTCCCTCTCTGACGGTGAGTGAGGTGGTAAGTCCTTTTCAGATGTTTCCCTCTCCGACGGTGAGTGAGGTGATAGTCTCCTACAGTTCCCTCTCCGACAGTGAGTGAGGTGGTAAGTCCTTTTCAGATGTTTCCCTCTCCGACGGTGAGTGAGGTGATAGTCTCCTACGGTTCCCTCTCCGACGGTGAGTGAGGTGGTAAGTCCTTTTCAGATGTTTCCCTCTCTGACGGTGAGTGAGGTGATAGTCTCCTACGGTTCCCTCTCCGACGGTGAGTGAGGTGGTAAGTCCTTTTCAGATGTTTCCCTCTCTGACGGTGAGTGAGGTGATAGTCTCCTATGGTTCCCTCTCCGACGGTGAGTGAGGTGGTAAGTCCTTTTCAGATGTTTCCCTCTCCGACGGTGAGTGAGGTGATAGTCTCCTATGGTTCCCTCTCCGACGGTGAGTGAGGTGGTAAGTCCTTTTCAGATGTTTCCCTCTCCGACGGTGAGTGAGGTGATAGTCTCCTACGGTTCCCTCTCCGACGGTGAGTGAGGTGGTAAGTCCTTTTCAGATGTTTCCCTCTCCGACAGTGAGTGAGGTGATAGTCTCCTATGGTTCCCTCTCCGACGGTGAGTGAGGTGGTAAGTCCTTTTCAGATGTTTCCCTCTCCGACGGTGAGTGAGGTGATAGTCTCCTACGGTTCCCTCTCCGATGGTGAGTGAGGTGGTAAGTCCTTTTCAGATGTTTCCCTCTCCGACGGTGAGTGAGGTGATAGTCTCCTATGGTTCCCTCTCCGACGGTGAGTGAGGTGGTAAGTCCTTTTCAGATGTTTCCCTCTCCGACAGCGAGTGAGGTGATAGTCTCCTACGGTTCCCTCTCCGACGGTGAGTGAGGTGGTAAGTCCTTTTCAGATGTTTTCCTCTCCGACGGTGAGTGAGGTGATAGTCTCCTATGGTTCCCTCTCCGACGGTGAGTGAGGTGATAATTCCTTTTCTTATGGTTCCCTCTCCGACGGCGAGTGAGGTGACAATTCCCTTTCAGATTATAATTGCCTATGGTTCTCTTCCCGATACTGCAAAGATGGTAATTCCCGCTAAGATTTTTCTCAACGAGCGTTGTTGAAGTTAAAGTCGCCCAAGGTCCTCTTACCGTTCATGCTAAGGTGGTAACCATCCCTGGTTCGTTCATCATCTTTTGAAGCTCCAGACTCAGCTCCCGTATCCAGTCAGGACATATCTATGCCAAGCATCTGAAATCAACTCCTGCAACGTGTCAGGTACTCATTTTTCTTTTGCAGGTATGCAGGTTCTCGCTAAGGAATCTCTTACGCGATCAACATCCAGATGGCATCTATAAGCCCATCATCCTATTCATCAACCTCTAAATGGCATCTATAAGCCCATTCCACCACACTGCTACTATGTGAGCGCAAATTTCTGGGCACTCTAGTGTTCAATCATCTTCCACCCTCGGATTACGAAAGGCACGTCAGCCAATCTGCATCCTCAGGTCTAAGAAGATTGAACAGGGGCAACTGTTGTACCCCAAAATTTGCCCTCCCATATTCTTCAAGAAATTGCCAAATCAAGTCTCAAAGTTCCCCAAGGGTTGCACAGTCAAAGATCTCCTATACAGTCAAGATTAGGGTTTTTGTTCTGATCAAGAAAATGAAGTTTTCAAAGGCCCAATCAAGTCTCACATGCCTACAAATATGGTCAAGCATCCTCATATCAAGTTTCAAGGCATTCAGCACAAAATTGCACAGTCAAAACCCTAAATTGCACTACAGTCAACTGTAGGGGCAAAATGGTCATTTGACAGTCAAAAGTTCAAATTTTTGGTCAACATATCATTTTGAAGCCACAAACATCATTTGATCAATGCTTGATCATGATTCTCAAAATTTGGCTCAGAAATCATCAAGATGCAAAAGTTTCCTTATTTGGACAGCTGAAAAAGTCAATTGAAATTGACCAGGGCATAACTTTCACATGGATTATCAGAAAAATCCCATCCAAATCTCATTTTGAAGAGAAAGACATTTCATACAAATCATCTTCATACTTCAAGTCCAAGAAATGCTCTCACAAAAAGTTATCAATTTCAACATTATAGGTCATTTTCAAAAGTCAACAAAAAGGGACTTTAAGTCAAAGGCCATAACTTGAGATTGGTAAATCAAAATGACATGGGACCAAAGGCATTGGTTAGAGGACTCAAGGACCTTTCCAAAATGTCCAAGAACATGAGAAAAGCTTAAAAATGGAGCAAGTTATGCCTTGTGGAAGTTGGGAAATTTTTGGATATTTTGAAAAGTCAACATTACTTCAAATGACCTAAAATTGCTAATGGGCCCATTTTTCTTCCACAATTCATCATTCCAAGCATGTGCACGACCACTTGGCCCAAAGGGAAGTATTTTCTCATTTTTTATTTATTTATTTGAATTTTTATTCATATTAATTCATTTAAATCATTTAAATATGTGAAAAATATTTAACTTAGCCAAACCAATCTTTTTATACATGTTTTATGCTCAATAATTCGTGCCTAGCCAAATAAGGAAAGAATTGGACTGATTAGATCATGATTTTCACAAAAGCACATGGAAAATATTTGGAAAATAAAGCTTGAAAATCGAATCTTCAAAACTATGAATGCAATAGATTTGATTGATTCTTTTTAACCTAATTCACTACTACATATGCCAGGATCATAACCCTAATGCAAATACACACTAAGCTGCGCAAGAAAGCTCTTCACAAACTTGAAAAAAATTGTCAAAAAAGTCAATTCTGAAAACATCATTCCAGGACGATTCAAGACCTAATTCTTGTTTCAATAACTTCCTCAAGGTTCCCTGAACGTATTCCAATCAGAAACAACCACTAAAACGCAAGGAATTGGTATACAACATTCAAGATACCTCATGAAAAATTCATTATCGTGTTTCAATATTTACGTACATTCATAGCATTTTGATTATAGATTCATGTTCCTTGTGAAATTCTGAAACTAACCAATATGATTAATTGCATTTTTATGCTGTATACACGATTTCACCATGTTTGAGTTCTAGGGTTTGCAGGACCTCAAAATTGGGGTTTTTTATTTAAAGAACAATTGGCCTTCAAGAATACCATGGTTGCAATCAGCCAGTCTGGACGAATGGAAACTACCCATCGCGCCTAATTTATTGACCCTCTAAGACCTATTCGCTATTTTCTCAAAACTGACCTTAAACAACGCGTAAAAAACCGTTGCCTCATGTTCTTGTATTTCAGGGATGGTGAAGACGACGACGTTGTGGCACACGCTGATTGGCTTGTTTAAAATTCGCGCGCGTTTCCAAGCCATTAACCCACTTTCTTTTATATTATTTGTTTGTTTATTATATATCAAACGCGTTAGTTGGCACAGTTGGTTAGAGAAAGCATTGGCAATGTATATGACCTGGGTTCGAGCCCCAGGTCTACGTTATTTCAATATTATTTTCCAATTCATCATCACATGCAGGCATCATATTGAGAACCATCATAGTCCTTCATCATCTATCCATCCACGTGCACACTGAGATCAAATCAAGGGCATAGATTGGAAATGCATCATAAGCCTGGTCAAAGGTACCACATAGTGCCTGGAAAAGTCAACGAATTTGAAGGTTATTGGGCTCAGATTTCTTGGGCCAGACCTCCACTTTGGGGACTACCACCCCCCCTGGTTTGCAATTTTCCATATTTTTCTTATATTTTATTTTCAATTATTGTATTATTTTCTTTATTGTTTTGATTTAATTAATTATTCTCACAAAATATAAAAAATGCATAAAAATCAGAAAAGATAAAAAATACAATAAATATTTTTGTTTTAATATTTTCATAAATAAATGCATGTAAATTATTTAGTTTTAAATTAGATTGCAATTTTAACTCTTTTCATAATAAAAAATCTAAAAAATGTAGAAATAGGTTTAATCAATGTTTTATTCCTTTTTAATTTTTCTTTTTCACAATAATATTATTCATTTTATTTATTTTCATAATTAAAATTGTATATAAGAATTAGGGTTAATTTAGGTTAAATTCTAATGTTTTCTCAATAAATTAAAATGACTAGAATTAGGGTTTGCGTCGTATTTTGATTAATTCTTTTTCTATTAAATCTTAAAACATTAAAAACACCAAAAAACAAATTCTTGCCTTCTTTCAATTTTAATTTTAATTCCTCATTAATTTTAATATTTTGCAAAAGGGTTCAACGCCCACGTTCTTAATTTCTTATTTGTTCGCATATTTATTTTATTTCGCTTAAATAATTATGTACCTCTCCCGAAGCCGTGTAAATTACTTTTCGCACTTTTAATTCTTTTACTTTATTTATTTTCCGTCAAATCGGGTCCTGGTTAATTTTGGCGATGTGGACCCGCGCCATTTGTAATAGCTTTAGATTTACTTTTCCGCAAATATTTCAATTGTTAATCAAAAGCATGCAAGAATGAATGGCTTTAAATAAAAACAAGCGTAGAACACCAATAACATGACAAGATAAATGCAAATGAAAACGACACACAAATCGCACACACCACCCCTAGGGTACGCCTCACTGTTGCCTTGCCTCGAAAGGTGATCGTCGAGTAGAGGATGTCTTAGTAAGTCCTTATGATCCAGGAACCTGGCATGAGGGTAGCTTCTAAGGTGTCTTCCCATTGCTCTGGTGATCATCATGTCCCGAACCTCGAATTGACCCGAACACCTCCAACGGTGGTGCTACCTACCTCTCAATGGTGGGATGGCACTACTTTAAAGGACATTTACACAGACGAATTCCTCAGGGTAGGTAGACAACTCTTAATACTTGCTCTAATTTCAAAAACAAATCACAAAATACTTTTCACACCAACACATTTTCAAAAAGCTTTCGAAAGCAATTTTTCAAACACTCTTGAGGACCGATACAAGAGTCGAACTGGAATTTTCAAAGAAACTTTTTTTAAAACCCACAGTTGAAAAGCAAACAAACCATTTTTGAAAACACAATGAGCAAGTATCTAAGAGCCCATGGATAACCATGGATAGAAAGGGTGCTAACACCTTCCCTTTCTATAACCTACCTCCCGAACCGAGAGCAATCTCTTTAAGGAATTTTTCTGTGCTTTTGTCCTTTCCATTTGGAGAAAATAAAAGACGGTGGCGACTCTTGCTTACCGCGACATTTCGCGAACCAGCGTTAAACAGTCAGTTCCAGATCCACCGATCACACATCCCTATATCATATATCTAACAGTTGAATAGTTACGGAATTTAAAGTGCGGAAATTAAACTACGCTTTTACAAAGCTTCGGGTATTTACATAGCCAAAAAAAAAACCCTTGAAAAAAATAAAGTGGTAAATGAGAATAGAAGTCCTAATTTAAACTATTACAACTTGTGAGCGGTTACAATAATTGGGATAAAAAAATAAAATAAAGTGCGCGCGAAGAAAATCAGATCGGGAAGAAATTAGGGTTTTGACCCTTCTAACCTAATTAAAATAAAAATGTTTATTTGTTGTTTTTAATATTTTTTAAGAAAAAAAGATTAGGTTTTAAAAATAAATGTACAAATTAATTAGTGATTAAATTAATTAATAAAAATAATTACATAACCTATTTTTGGGTTTTTGTTATTTTTAAGAAAAGAAAATAATTAAATTAGAAATAAAACCTATTTGTTCTAATTAATTTTAGTTATATACAAAAAGAATTAAAGTTATCTAAATTAACAATCTAATTTAATTAATTAATTTTTTGACAAAAAAAATAATATCTAAACCTGATTTGTGAAAGTTATTATTTTTATGATTTTTGATAAAAATAAAATAATTAATTTGTTAGTAAAATAAAATAAATAAATTAATTAAAATAAAATATAAAAAGAAAAAGGGATAAGGAATTGGGCCTGCAAAAGCAATTTGGAGGGTGCAAAAAGCTAAATCTGGGCCCAAGAAGAATGAGGTCCACGTTGACTTGCATGATCATGTGCTTTGTGTTGACTAGACTTCATGATGCACCTTCAGATGATAGCCATCAGATTTGGCCATCTGGAGATCTAAGGGCTAGATCTTGAGAGCCCATGGTAGTCCTTTAATTTGTAAACGCGTTAGATCCTGAAAAGAAAAATAACATAGAGAAATTGGGGGACCTAGGATTTGAACCCAGGTCCAGAAGCTCTTTCCACGCCCTCACTACCACTGCACCACTTGTGTTTTGTTATACATAAGATAAATAATAATAATAATAATAATATGCAAAACAAATGAAATAATAAAATATTTAGCGCGAAATTCAAATGGACGAGTGACGGCTTGCCACGTCTTCGTCTCCTTCCTCTCTCTATGGCTAAAAGGTTTGGAAACCTTTACCTACGGACAACGTCCGTCGCTATAGCCCTGCAATTTCTCAAAATCAAATACAAGTGATATAAATGACTACCAAGGCCATGAATGGACTCGTCTGGATTTGCTGAGCACAGTGGTGGCCCTTTCATGGCCGAATTTTGCTTGCACGCAGAAATCCCAAATTGAGCTTGTAAACCCTAATAATGGTGAAACTTCATACAAGCCATAAAAACATAATTAAAGAATACAGAGAGCTTGCAAATGTTCTATGGATCAATAATATATGGTTAATTCATGCTAACAATGCCTAAATTGTGCAAACTGAATTCAAAAATTCATGGATGTCGTGAATGACTTACAGCGCTTTTTGGTACTGGAAAGGCTTTGTTATTGATTGCTTCTGCTTTCCTACACTCCCAAGAATCGATTGGAATGGGCAAAGAGTCTTGAATTGGCCTGGAACAATGAAATCGTGTTTGCACTTTTTCTTGATTTTTTCAAGTTCTGTTCTTGATGTTGCGCCTCCTTCTCTAGCCTCTTTTGGTCTGCACACACTCCTTATGTATTGAGGAGTGAATTAGGGTTGAAAGAATGCACTCAATCTTCCTCCATTAATGAGTTTGATCTTGATTTGATTCACCTTAAAATCTTTCCAAAAATGGCCTAAATCTAATCTTTTTATGCACACCAAGCCTTTACACGAGTTTGATTTGATGCTAGCTGTAATTTAAAACCTGAAACAAGCACAAAATCTTTTGTTTTCAATATTTTGGATTTTCTATAATTTGGTTTGATTTAAAATGATTTAATTCAAATAAAAATCAAAATAAATAATAAAAATAAGATAATTACAAGTGGCAAAGGCTAGGGCTCGTGGACCATGTTGCCAACTCAAAACAAGTGAAAAAGATTGGGCCCATTTGGCAAAAATTGAAGTTTTAGGCATAGTTGACTTTTGGCAATTTTGCAAAAAAGGTCAACTTCACCAATGCATAACTTCCTCAATTTTGACTCTTTGGATGTGTTCTTGGACTTTTTAGAAAGCTCTAGATGCCCTCTAATCAAAACTTTTGGTCTCATATCAATTTGATATTCCATGCTCATGTATGAAGCTTTGACAAAAAAGGTGTTTTTGTTGACTTTTCAAAATGACCTATAATGTCCAAATTCATAACTTCTTGTGAGTGCATATTTTGAACTTGGGAGCTGAAGATGGATTGTAGGGAATTGCATCTTATTCAAAATGAGATTTGGATGGGTCATTTCTCATAAAGTATGAGAAAGTTATGCTTGGTCAAAGTTGAGTTGACTTTTCCTACAAAACCCTAATTTAGCAACTTTTGAGTCTTGATGAATTATGAGCAATCCTTGATGAATCATGATCAACCCTTGGTCAAATGATGAAATATCCTTCAAAATGAGAATGTTGACTAAAAATCTTGAAGTTTGACTGTATGTGGGCCACAGTTGACTTTTGCCCTAGCACAGTCGATTTCCAGGCCTTTGAGCAATTGACTGACCAAATTTCCTCTGTAGGGCTTGAAACTTGACATGGATGTTCTTAAAAACATATTGGGACAATGTTGAGCATTTGGGGTCTCTTGGACTCAATTATCTTGATGCAACATGAAACCCTAATTTGAGGTAGACTGCCTTAGGAGAGAGCTTGTCTGGCCAACCCTTGGACTACCTTGAGCAACTTGGGGATCTTTATGTAAATGTTTTGAGAAATATGAGAGGGAAAATTTTGGGGTACAACAGCTGCCCCTGTTCAATTTTCTTAAACCTGAAGATTTAGATTGGCTTGTCTGCCTTTCGTGATCTGAAGGTGGAAGATGATTGAACACTAGAGTACCCAGAAATTTGCACTCGCATGAAGTGGTAATTCTCTTGTGATGTCGGGAATGGGTTTAATGATGCCATTTGGAGACTGATGACGGGAGATGGGCTTAAAGATGCCATCCGAAGGAGTGTCGATCGCATAAGAGATTCCTTAGCGAGAGCTTGTATACCTGTCGTTGAGGAAGATTCCGCTGGGGAAGGCTGATCTTTGTTGAGAGAAATAGAATTTTAGGAGCTTCGGTCGTCCGTTATTCTGCTGGTGAGTCGTCTCTGTTTGAATTTTAGGAACTTTGGTCGTCTGTTATTCTACCGAGTAATCATCTCTGTTAAATTTTAGGAACTTCGGTCATCCGTATTCTACTGAGGAATCATCTTTGTTGATTTTTAGGAACTTCGGTCGTCCGTATTCTACTGAGGAAACATCTATGTTGAATTTTAGGAACTTCGGTCGTCCGTATTCTACTGAGGAACCATCTCTGTTGAATTTTAGGAACTTCGGTCGTCCGTATTCTACTGAGGAAACATCTCTGTTGAGTTTTAGGAACTTCATTCGTCCGTTATTCTACCGAGGAATCATCTCTGTTGAATTTTAGGAACTTCGGTCGTCCGTATTCTACCGAGGAATCATCTCTGTTGAATTTTTGGAACTTCGGTCGTCCGTATTCTACTGAGGAACCATCTCTATTGAATTTAGGAACTTCGATCGTCCGTTATTCTACTGAGGAATCATCTCTATTGAATTTTAGGAACTTCGGTCGTTCGTATTCTACTGAGGAATTATCTCTGTTGAATTTTAGGAACTTCGGTCGTCCGTATTCTACTGAGGAACCATCTCTGTTGAATTTTAGGAACTTCGGTCGTCCATATTCTATTGAGGAATCATCTTTGTTGAATTTTAGGAACTTCGATCGTCCGTATTCTACTGAGGAAACATCTCTGTTGAATTTTAGGAACTTCGATTGTCCGTTATTCTACTGAGGAATCATCTCTATTGAAGAGGAAAGTTGAATTTGAACTACTATCTAGTCGTGGTCCAGGCTTCATAGTGACTTACTGGGGATTAAACTATTATCCAGTCGTACTCGAGCTTCACAGCTTGAATTTTGTGAGAATTTGATTGTATCCTTCCTAAAAGGTAAGGGTTAGCTGTATGTAATGCATGATATGTATCAAGCAATGATGTTCTCAAAATAAATGAGATTGTGTTTGTATGATGTGTATATGCATGTGTCATGATGTATGGAAATGTGATGTTTTTAGCTGGGGAAAATAAACCCCGGATTGCTGCTGGAGAAAAGAGTTGAATTCTTCGTTTCCGCTGGGGATAGTGAATGAAGGTGATTGTGAGAATAAACCTGCAGGAGAGGATAACTCCGCTGGGGAATAAACTGACGAGGAAATGACTCTAAGGGGGGACATATTCTGCTAGAGGACCTGTTGATTTGGATAAATAACCTCGGCGGGGGATGAATCATTGTTGCACCCCAAAATTTGCACTCTCATGTCTCTCAAAACATTTCAAGAAAAATCTCCAAGTGGTTCAAGATTGCTCAAGAGTTGGACAGTCAAATCATCTCCTAAGGCAGTCAACCTCAAATTAGGGTTTTGTGTTGCATCAAGATCCTTGAGTCCAAATGACCTCAAGTTCTCCCCAATGTCCTAATATGCTCTCAAGATCATCCATTCCAAATTTCAAGCCTTGCAGAGGAAGTTTGCTCAGTCAATTCCTCAAAAGGTCCAAAAATCGACTGTGCTAGGGCAAAAGTCAACTGTGACCCAAATGCAGTCAAACCTCAAGATTTTTTGTCAACATTCTCATTTTGAAGGATATTTCATCATTTGATCAAGGGTTTATCATGATTAATCAATGATTTCTCAAAATTCATCAAGACTCAAAAGTTGCTAAATTAGGGTTTTGTAGGAAAAGTCAACTCAACTTTGACCAAGCATAACTTTCTCATACTTTATGAGAAATGACCCATCCAAATCTCATTTTGAATAGGATGCAATTTTCAACAATCCATCTTCATACCCCAAGATCAGAAAATGCACTCACAAAAAGTTACAAATTTGGACATTATAGGTCATTTTTGAAAGTCAACAAAAACACCTTTTTTGCCAAAGCTTATAACTTGAGAATGGAATATAAAAATGATATTAGACCAAAAGGGTTGGTTATAGGACATCTCAATCTTTCTAAAAAGTCTAAGAACACTTCCAAAAGTTCAAAATTGAAGAAGTTATGCATTATTGAAGTTGGGCATTTTTGCAAAATTGCCAAAAGTCAACTATGCCCAAAACTTCAAATTTTGTCGAATGGGCCCATTCTTTTCCACTTGATTTGATATTGCCACATTGCACACGTGTCATATCTTAAGCCTTGTGTCCATTTATCAATTTTATTATTTTATTTGATTTTTTATTGAATTATTTCATTTTAAATCAATTTAAATCAAATAAAATCACAAAACTTGATTATATGAGATCTTTTTCTATTTTCAGGACTTACTCATCATCATCAAGTGTATCAAATTCGTATCAAGAATTCCATGTGCAAAAAGATTGGATTTTTGGCAAATTAGGCAAGTTATCAATGGTGAATCAAATCCAATCTCAAGGCATCAATGTGCAAGGATTCAGTCCACAAAAGTTAACCTAATACACTCCATATTACATATACAAGGCAAAGGCACGAAATCCAGACCTAGAGACTACAAGAACACCAAAAGAAAAACTTGCAAAAATTGACAAAAAGTGTGAGACTGAAATCAAGCTTGGAGGCACTTTTAGGACCTAACAAGCACCACAATCGCTTCCTGGCAATCCTCAGAAGCAAAACCAACCAGAATCACTCATTCTCCAGCCTCCTAGAGCACTGTAAGCATCTCACGAATCCGCTATGTTCATGAAGTCTCAAGTCTTTATTCTTGCATCCATTGTCAAAAACAATTGCATATTCTGATTCCTCACATCATTTGTTAACTTTCTACAATAACCAATTTCGTTCTTATGTTGTGTATCGTAAAACGCCATTGTAGGGTTTCCTAGGTTTTTTTTAGGGGTTTTTATTATAGGTATAATTAGACCTATTGATGGACATAGACATGACCGGAGGAGAAAGACAAGCACAACCATGGCCTTGGATGGAGTTTATATGGCCTGAGATGGGTTTTTGAAATGACATACGCTTTTAGCTGCGAATCTAAATCCGCAGGTAATTTCCTTGCAGACCTGAGGACAGAGACGACCACGTGCCCCCATCTGATTGCCCCGTTCAAACTTCGCGCATTTTATTTTTTTTATTCTGGCATATTACGTGTTTTCCCATATTATTATTATTGTCTAATACTATAACAACTAAAGCACAATGGTTGAGTGGCAAAGGCGTGCATCCAAGTACCAACAGGACCTGGGTTCGAATCCCAGGTCCCCCCATATGCTTTGTATTTTTTCTCTTCAGGTGATCCAGTGTTGATGCCAGCGCGTGATGCACCATACTCTCACATTCAATCAATGGACAAATGGCCCCAGGCCAAATCTGATGGCCCAGATGGAATGTCCACCATACTCCCTAGTCAAAGTGCCACGCTGGATTCCAAAAAGTCAGCCAGGCCTGCTCATTTGGGCCAAGGAATTTGCTATTCAGACCCCCTAAACAGGCCCAAACCCTAACTCTTTCTATTTTCTTTTTATTTCTTTTAATTATTTATTGTTATTATTTTAATTATTAACCGACCAATTAAACTTTTTCTTCATAAAATTAAAAATCAAAAAATATTTTGTTTATTAAATTAATTTTCAGTATTTTATTTTTGTTAATAAATTTTAATTTAATTAATTTAGTTTTAATTAGGAATAACTTTTAATATATTTTGCAATAATTAAAATTAACTTAGACAATTAGGTTTTTATTAACATTGAATAAATTTATTTTTATTTCTTTAAATATCAAAAATCCAAAAATATTATTTTCATTAATTAATTAATTAGTTTATTAATTTAATAATTAATCCAATTTCTTTTTCTTCCATAAATTCAAAATAACCAAAAAAATATTTTCTTTAATAATCAAAGGGTCAAAACCCTAAAACTTGCGTCCGATTTAATTTCCCGCACGCGATCCATTTTATTCAATATTGTATCTGTTTCCTGGAATGTAATAGTTTAATAGGACTTTAAATATTTTTATCGCTTTATTTATTTTCCGCATTTTAATTTCAAGGGTTGCTTTTGGCGATGTAAATACCCGACGCCTTGTAATAGTTAGTTTAATTTCCGCAATTTAATTCCCGCAACTTATAAACTGTTAGATGTTTGATAATAGGGAATGCATGACAAGATTGAATGTTTAAACCTAAAATCAACATAGATCGCCATTAACATGTACAAAGATAAAATTAACCGAAAACAACACATTCGCACATGCGCACTTCTAGGATACACCCCACTTGGTTGCCTTCGTACGCGGTCATTGAGTATAGGAAGATTTAGAGGTCGCCCTCTTGTCCAAAGATCATAGTTGCCTCGAAACGATTGCCTTGGAAAAATGATCTAAGACATTAGGGTTACCGCTAAGGCATCCTAACATTGCTTTAGTGACCGCATGTCCCTTAATCGAATTGACCCTTAAACTCCTACGACGGTGCTACCCACTCATTCATAGTGGGATAGCATTGTCTAAAGGAAGATAGCATAGAATGATTCCCTTTTCGAGTAGGTAGATGGTTCTTAAGTACTTTCTCTTTCAAAAAACAAAAAAGAAATCTTTTTCACACTTACACCTTTCAAAACAAAAGCTTCTTCAAACCCACAAACACAAAGAAAAGCAATTTTGAAAACACTATGAGCAAGTACCTAAGAGCCCGTGGATAACCACGGATAGAAAGGGTGCTAACACCTTCCCTTTCTATAATCTACCCCCCGAACCCGAGAAATATCTCAAAAAGGAATTTTTCTGTGCTTTTTTCCTTTCCTTGTTGGATAAAATAAAAGACGGTGGCGACTCTTGCTTACCGCGACATTTTGCGAAAACACGCAAAACGCAAACCAGCATTCCAAAAACAGTCAGTTCTCTCCCACCGTATCACAGAACTGGAGACTCTGCTGGGGACGCTTAATAAGTGGGGTGTACCTTAGGAATAGTTCATAATGTTTTCAATTGCTTGATTTGTATGCTTTATCTTTTTGGGTTGAATCGGAGTTACTATAGATCCTAACCCGGATCTGGGGATACCCTTTAGGTAAGTAGCAATAAACTGTGAGGGAACTGTACTGCGTAGACTGATACGGTTGAAGCAGTAGCTACATTGGTGTGGCACTTTAGTATGTATCGATATCCCTTGTGTTGGAACAAGGAGAATATGGGTCTGCTAAGGGGTCATTAAGCACCAACTGACCTTAGAACCTTTAAATTGATCAACTTGGCCATAGAACAGTAGCAGTATGCTACACTCATTGAGACTAAACTCTCACGATGATTCCGGCTGCAAGAAAAGGTTGCTAAACTGGAATTATGACTGATTGAGGGTAGTCAGTGATATTGAGATCCTCTAGAACCCAGTTACTATTTCTAGGACAGGTTTGAACCAACTAAACTGAAAGAGGGTAGTACCTAAGCTCTTTGCCAGCCTGAAATCTAAGGGCTCTCTGTGTGACTTGTGTGCCTTTACCATGTTTGCTATTTGTGGATACTTGTGATGTGCTTTCTATCATGACATCATGACATCATAACATTGCATACATCTTGCATTGGACTAACCTATTTCAAAGACAGGAGAGATTCATCTTTGTTCTATTTTGTAGGTCATGGCACCCATGCGTAGGAACACCATCCGGAACAACTTTGTCCAAGTTCCCACTATGCTTAAAGAATTGGTTGCAAAGATGTATGATACTACCTCCTTCATCAGAAGACATAGGAATCTTCTCAGTTTGGTCACCTCCAAATTGGACGAGCAGATGATGAGTGTCCTAGTCCAGTTCTATGATCCACTGTACCATTGCTTTACTTTTCAGGACTACCAGTTGGTTCCCACCTTAGAAGAGTTCTCTGATCTACTTGGTATCCCTATCCTGGAGCAGACCCCGTTTACTGGTTGGGAGAATATTCTTAGGCCGGGAGAGATTGCTTCAGCCCTTCATATGACAAAGGATGAGGTAATGGCTAATTGGGAGACTAGAAGTGGAGCAAAGGGTTTTCTGACTAAGTTTTTGGTTGGTAAGGCTAATTATTTCTGGGATAGTCTAGACTTCAAGGCATTCGAAGATATTCTGGCTCTTCTGATATATGGCTTGGTATTGTTTCCGAACCCTGATTCTTTTGTTGATGTGAATGCGGTGAAAATATTCATCTCTCGTAATCCTGTACCCACTCTCTTGGGTGACATTCTTCATCAGCTTTATGCACGTACTGCTTGGAAGCGGGGAACCTTGATGTGCTGTGCTCCATTATTGGCAAGGTGGTTTATTTCGCACCTCCCCAAATCAGTGCTAAAGAACAAATAAGGCATGGGTTGGGCCTATAGGGTTATGTCTCTCTCTCATAATGACATTATCTGGACTATCAAGGGTATGGACGAGGTGGCTATTATTGATCGATGTGGGGAGTACCCCAATGTTCCCCTGATAGGAACCAACGGAGGAATTTCTTACAATCCATGCTTGGCCTTACGACAATTTGGGCGAGCCAGAAGAGAAGGACCTCATGAGCTGCTAATGCCTAGTATCTTCTTTGATTTTCAAGGGGATAGCAACGAGCAATTCCGCATATTCATAAGGGCTTGTTATAGAGTTCACAGATCTGATCCCCACGAGCTGGGTCCAAAGACTTCCCTTCCAATGGAGCCATATCTCAGATGGGTTTGTATCCGTGCCCAAAAGTTGGGTATGCCGTATGAAGTCGTCCGGCCTATCATTGTTGAAGTTGCTGATGAAGAAGGGGTTCTTCCGACCATCCTCCATCCTCATATGCCCACTGACACTGGGGCACTGAAAAGGTCTTGGATGCAGCTGAGAGAAGAGTGGGACGCTTACCGAGAAAAGTTTAACGAGCAAGAGCAGAAGATCCAGAAGTTGACTAGGCAGCTGGAGAACGAGCGGATTCTCAATGACTATGTCTGCACCGACAAGAAGCGACCATGGGAGCACTGATTGTCCTTTGATTATTTCCAGTTTTTATTTACTTTTCAGTATTTCCTTTCTTGTAACGCCTTAAAGGAAATTTGTTGAACAATTAATTTCAAAGTTTATCTAATAAAAGTGTGTTTCATTTCTTGTTTACAAATTTGAATCTCTCGATGTCTTTGAAATCATAGCATACGCATTTCATTCCATGCACCTCATAACAGGTACCATTACAGGTCTCTTATCTTCTTCGCTGTTTATTTCAGCATCATGTATGCTGAACCATCAACCGAGCAAGCAATCAAGTCCCTACAGGCTCAAAATGCCCAATTTCAAGAGTTGTTCATGAATCTAGCTAAGGGTCAGCAAGATCTAAAGACCCTGATTCTGAAAGAGAAGAAGAAGAAAAAGAAAAGGACAGTCCTATTTAACACGGGTCACAGGTTTGGAAACAGGCTACAAGATGAAGTTTATTTGACCACCTCATCTGGAGGGAAAGATAGTCAAGAAGAAAGGAGGGCTCCTAGCCCTGTGGTTTCAGACAACGAGACGGACTTCGATGAAGACCAGTATCCTCTGGCCGAGGATAGATACAAACAACTGGAAGACCGATTGAATGCGATGGAAGTTCAGAAGGTGCCTGGTCTGGACTTTGGTGATCTGGTTCTATCATCTGGGGTGGTGATTCCCCACAAGTTCAAGGCACCAGCCTTTGCTAAGTATGACGGAGTGTCTTGTCCGAAGCTGCACCTCCGGTCATATGTAAGGAAGATTCAGTCGCACACCGCTGATAAGAACCTATGGATCCACTTCTTTCAAGACAGTCTCTCAGGGACTCAGCTTGAATTGTTTTACCAGTTGGACGGGGCCAGTATCCGCAGTTGGGAAGATTTGGCTACTGCTTTCTACAGGCAGTACCAATATAATTCCGACCTTGCTCCCATGCGTACCCAGCTCCAGGGTATGTCTATGGGAACGGGCGAAGGTTTCAAAGATTATGCTCAGAAGTGGAGGGACCTTGCCGGAAGAGTGCAACCACCCTTGGCTGATCGGGAGCTTGTGGATATGTTTCTAGGGACCTTGTCTGGTCCATTTTTCAACCATCTGATTGGAAGCTCTTCGTCTGGGTTTACGGAGCTAATTATGACTGGTGAAAGGATTGAAGCTGGTATTAAGGATGGTAAGATACAAAAGGGTGCTTCATCGAGCACCGATAAAAAGCCTTTTAAGAAGGAGTTCAGTGTTGTTTACAGTTCGAAAAGCCAGAATAGACCTGAACGCCGCCAAGCTGTTAATACGGTTGTTATTTCAAGACCTGCTGGGGCTCCTCAGCGCAACAATCAACAAAAGGTCGAGAGACCTCGAAGGCAATTCACCCATCTCAATATGACTTTATCTCAGATTCTGCCACAGTTACTGAAAACCAATCTAGTGATTCCAAGGGAGGCCCCGAAGAATCCCAACACTACATCACCAAAGTATAACCCTAATGCCCGCTGTGCTTTTCACTCAGATAGCCCGGGACATGATACAGATGATTGTTGGGCTTTGAAGAACAAGGTACAAGACTTGATCGATGCGAAGGAGATTGAGTTCGGAGCACCAGAAAAGCCTAAACAGGATGTGGGAGTGAATGCTATCAGGGACGACGATGATGAAGAGTTTGATATTGACAGTTGGATCTATCCGACTGCCGATGGTGGACTAAGCAACTGGACAGCGAAGGATTCTATGCCCGTTTCTGTTATCACCCAGTAATGAGACTTTTTGTTTTGAATTTGTAATAGACAATGTTTTAAACTTTATGGCCCAGTGTCTTACCCGGGGCACCGTGGCTTCATTTGTGAGGGCTTTATGTGTGTCATTTTCATATGTCATTAATAAAAGCATTGGACGTTTCCTTGCATTTCAAATTTTGCGCATCTTGTTTTTCTTCTTATTATATTGCAAAATAGCTATTTTACACATACTTACATATACAGGTCTACATCCACTCTGGATATCACTGGTAACGACTCTTCTACTGCCAGTTATGACTTCGAGAGTCCGATCAACTTAGCTGAAGACGTAGGTGAAGATGATTGCGAAGTGTCGGGTGAACTTGCAAGACTGTTACTCCAAGAGGAGAGGGCCATACATCCGCATGAAGAGCCAGTGGAAACAGTGAATCTGGGTACAGAGATAGACAAGAAAGAACTTAAGATCGGTGCAAATCTGGAGCTTAGTGTGAAGCAACGGTTGATTCAGATGTTGCGTGACTACGTTGAGATCTTTGCTTGGTCTTATGAAGATATACCTGGCTTGGATACCGATATTGTGGTTCACTGATTGCCTACCAAGGAAGACTGTCCTCCAGTAAAACAGAAGGTCCGCCGAATGCGTCCGGAGATGTCTGAGAAAATCAAGGATGAAGTGATGAAACAGTTTGACGTTGGTTTTCTAGCAGTTACTTCTTACCCACATTGGGTGGCCAACGTGGTTCCTGTGCCGAAGAAGGATGGTAAGTGTGATACGGTGGGAAAACTGACTTGGGATTTGGCGTTTGTATTCGCACTTGTTCGGTTTAGCAAGAGTCGCCACCGACTTTTTATTTTATCCAAAGGAAAGGTCAAAAAGAACAGGAAAGACCTTTGAGATGTTTTCTTGGGTTCGGGGGGTAGATTATGAAAAGGGAAGGTGTTAGCACCCTTTTCATCCATGGTTTTCCATGGGCTCTTAGTTACTTGTTTTAGATCACTTGCCTTTGCTTTTCAATTGTTTGAAATGGTGCTTTGTATGTGTGGTTTTGAAAATGTTTTGAAAAAGATGACTTGTCTAGGCAACCTTTGTAATGATTCTTGTTTGAATATATACAAAGGTGTGTGTCTTTTTGAAAAGATATTTCAATGTTTTTGAAATTTGTTTTTGAAGTTGTTTTGAAGTTGTGTTGTGAAGTGTGCTTGAAAAATGGCAAGGATGTTTTGCAAGATTTTTGATCAAGTAACTAAGAGTTGTCTACCCTATTTTACTCAAAGATTTTTCTTATGTTTTTTAACCCTTTTAACAGTGTTGTTTCACCATTGTATTTAGTGAACAACCTTGTGTTAGGATGTTTTGAGGGACTGGCGCGGGTCATCGTATACAACCATTGAAAGCAACTTGTGAGACGCTCTAGCAATTTTGTAAGGGACGAGATCGTTTTATCGAAGGCAACATCGAGGGTCATCGAGGGACTACGATCTTTGTTTATTGAAGGGGCATTTTCTAGAGTGTCTCATACTCGAGGGACATGATTGTATTTTCCGAGGCAACAAGCGAGGTTACCCTAGAGGTGCAAGTGTGAATTGTGTATTGATTTTCATGCATTTATCTTGTATTAGGTCATCTAGCGATTGATTTTGAATCTTCGCATGCAAACCCTAATTACTATACAGTATATGGAAAATGATAAATTGCGGGAATTTAAAGTCTAAGTTATTACAAATAAGTATCCGGGGATGGGGGTACAAATGTTTACAAATGGGGATGAGTCTTATCAGAATAGTAATGTCCAAGTATATGTTACAATCAAATCGAACTGTCGCATTTTCAATGTAGAATTATAACAAAGTATAAGATAATGAAAATCAAAGAAATATGGGATGTGTATATTTATTTACAAATGATCAAATAAAAATTTTAACCTAAAAAGATTAAGTATAATTATTTTATTTTTTTTGTATTTTTGTTAATGTTTTTTTTAGAAACTTATATAAAAAGATTAATTAAACATAGTATTCTTTTATATTTAATTAAATATACAAATATTAAAGAAAATATATCAAAACAAACTTTAATTTATTATTTCTCTTTACTATTAACAAAACAAAAAAAATTTAGAATAAATAAAAAGAAAAGTATTAATTTTTCTAAAGAAAGTAAATTAATTAGTAAAGAAGAGAAAAGAGTATTATTTAAAAAAAAATCAAAAAAGAATGGTGATGGGCTTAAGCATGTATTTTGGCCCAAATAAAAAACAAGAATTTGGTTTAAAAGGGGGGGTGCAGGCGCTAGGAGTGTTGTGGGCTCAGGGTTTTGTTTGGGCGAAGGCCCATGTGATGCTTAACAAATTTTTAGGGTTAACTCATTTGTTTGGAAATTAGGGTTTACAGTTTGTACAGCGCCGCTCCTCTCCTCTTCGTTCTCTTTGTCTCTCTCAAACCCCATGAGCAACTGATTCGTCCTCCAAGCTTCAGGCCACCAAAGCGCCACCTTCATCCATCTCTCTCCACGACGGAACGGGGCGGTGGTTTAGAAGGTATATTTTTTTTTGTCTTGTTCTGGGCGCGTTTCTTTACAGTTTAGGTTTGATTCTTGCATGTTATCGTTTTACAATGTTTTATTTTTGGTGTTTCGTTGTGAGATGCAGAAAAAGAAAGATGGAAAGGAAATTATTACCTTGGCGTTTCGTTCTCTGGAAAGGGGGTGATGGATTGGAACGACGGCGCTCTAGGTGGCCGGAGGAGGAAGACGAGGATGATACGTATGGGCTTCTGGTATTTCTGTGCTTGACTCTTTTTTTTTAATGTTTAATGATGATATTTTCTGAAAACTATGCTTCTGAGTTGAACTTTCGTTGATGATGAATTTTTTTCTGAGACTTATTGTTGTTTTCTTCACTTCTGGACTTCTTCCTCTTCTTTGAGTGCTGACTTTTGATGATGAACTTTGTTTTTTCTGATTTTGAGTTGACTCTCTTCCTTTCTTTGGGTACTGATTTTTGATGATGAACTTTGTTTGTTCTGATTTTGAGTTGACTCTCTTCCTTTCTTTGGGTACTGACTTTTGATGATGAACTTTGTTTGTTCTGATTTTGAGTTGACTCTCTTCCTTTCTTTGGGTACTGACTTTTGATGATGAACTTTGTTTGTTCTGAGATTGACTATTGTTGTTGCTTGGTGATGATGAGCTTGTTCTAAAAAATAGCTTCTGAATCTAGTTTGATGATAATGAACTTTGCTTCTGAACTTTTGCTTATTTTTTTGTTGATTCGATGAAACTAAACTGTGTTTGCAGTTTTGGAAGCAAGCTTGAGTGTTTGTTTCATGTTTTAGAAATTGCAGATTTGCTTTGGTTTTGTAAGTTTTACTTGTAGGTTTTTGTTGTTGTTTTGAGCTTGTAGTTGGGAAGGCAAGCTTGAGTTGTTTTTGGTTTCTCCTGGTATGCAGGTTCAGTTGGAGGCAGTTTGTAGGTTTTTTTAGGCTTGCTTGACAGGCTTCTGAGTTTGGAGGTTTTAGTGTTTGAGTAAGCTTTAGGCAGGTTTTTGAGTTGCAGTTATGCAGGCTTTCTGTTTGATAGTTTGAGTTTTGCAGGTTGAGTTTGGAGGCAACTTTGCTTCTGGTGTTTTGTGTTTTTCTGATTTGGAAAACAGGTTTTTGGTAAGTTTTAAGCAGGCTTCAGGTTTCAAAGTTTTGGCTTGAGGTTTTTGTTTGGTAAGGCATGCCTGGGTGTTGGGCTTGCTTCTTGGATGCAGGTTCAGTTTGAGGCAGTTTTGCGGGTTTGATAACTTGCAGTTCTTGTGACTGCAGTTTGATGAGTTTAGGTAGGTTTTTTTTTAAGTTGCAGATATGCAGGCTTGGTAACTTGCAGTGTTTTAGGCAAGTTTAAATTGAGTTACAGTTTGTGGCTCCCCCTCTTGACTGTTTACAGTCTTGTTCTCTTATATCTTTTAAGCCTGCCAAAACTGCAAAACCTTTTTTTCTGGTTCTCTCTTTCTCTCTCCATAAAAGCATTTTAAATTACTTATTATATATTTACTGAAAAGCTAGTTGGCCAGAATATGATGATGAGTTTGACAAGCCTTCTTGTTTGTATCTTGGTTTATCTCTGCATTCTGTACTTGTTTCCATATTTCTTGCATTGTATGCTTTCTTTGACAGCTTGTGTACTTTCTTGGACAGCTTTTCTGTTTTGACAGCTTTGTGTACTTGGTTTGATAGTTTTGCAACTTAGTTTGCTTTTGTATGCAGCCTTGTGCCTTTGGTTGACTAATGCAGTTTGGGAATCCAATTTGCTTTGCCTTGCTGCCTTATATCTTTGCATTTAATTGTATGCTTGCAAATTATTTTTACTTTCCTCTTTGTGAACCAAGAAGAGAAATCTTCTTGTGATTTGCAAAGATGACAAGTAAAACATGATGAACCCAATAACAATTTGATTCCGGCCAACAAGCTTTAATGATGACTTTATATTTATCTGCTTGAAAATGTTTTTTCAGTTTAACTGCACTGATTTCTTTTTTCTTCTGTCCTTTGCAGGTAAGTACCAGTTGAATAATGGAGGATGCAGTAAAAGTAGAAGATTTCAAGAGATTTAGGCTTTAGATTTATTTTCTTTTCATTTATTGTAATAAATATTATTGTAAACACTGTAAATTATAAATTTACAATATTCGAATAACATTTGTAACAATATTTGAAATAAATAAATAAAAGTCTTTGTCAAATAAGAATTTTCTACTGTCAAATATTCCATTCTTTCCTTTACTGTCTATTTAATTATTTAAGTCTCTTAAATTAAAATAACTGGAAATGTATCCCAATAACTTTAACCCAGATGAAATAAATAATCAACAAACTTTGTCGTCTCGCAACCTTGCATTAACCACAATACGCATGGCACTCCAATTAACCATGCTTTAAACAAACAAGCATTCCATACACTTTTAACTCCATTGATCAAACCAATGCCTCAAAGTTTCAATCAAAAGCCTCAGCTCCTATCCTAGATATTTAGGTTTTGAGATACAACCGGTAATCTGGAATAATGCAACAGTCAATTGAATTATTGTGGATTCAATTTCTTCTGAGAAATACGAGCGAAAACCCTAATTCCAGATTTGTCGTCATAGAAAAGTCTGCTTGATCAATTCCTGAGCCAATCTCAACCCAATCAATGGAAACCCTAATTCTGGACTTACTGTCAAAGAAAAGTTTGTTTGATCAATTCCTGAGCCAATCTCAACAAAATCAGTGGAAACCTTAATTCTGGATTTACTTGATAAAGAAAAGTCTGTTCGACCGATTCTTGAGCTAATTTGAAAAAATCAGGGAAACCTTAATTCTGGATTGACTGATAAAGAAAAGTCTGTTTGACCGATTCTTGAACCAATCTCAACAAAATCAAATGGAAACCATAATTCTGGATTGACTGATAAAGAAAAGTCCGTTTGACCGATTCTTGAGCCAATCTTGAAAAATCAGGGAAAACCCTGAAGTTGTGATTTCTTGTGAAAAAGGGAGGGCAAATTTTGGGGTACAACAGTAAGGTTCGAATGTGTGTCGACTATAGGGATCTGAACAGGGCAAGTCCCAAGGATGATTTCCCTCTGCCCCACATCGATGTTCTGGTTGACAACACCGCTCAGCACAAGGTATTCTCCTTTATGAATGGTTTCTCCGGTTATAATCAGATTAAGATGGCTCCCGAAGACATGGAGAAGACAAACTTTGTTACTCAATGGGGTACCTTTTGCTACAAGGTCATGCCTTTTGGATTGAAAAATGTTAGGGCAACGTATCAGCGTGCCATGGTCGCTTTGTTTCATGACATGATCCATCACGAGATTGAGGTATACGTCGACGACATGATTGCAAGGTCCAAAATTGAGGAGGAACACCTTGACCACCTTCAGAAGTTGTTTGACAGGCTGAAGTTGTACAAGCTAAGGTTAAACCTGAACAAGTGCACCTTCGGGTGAGATCTGGTAAGCTGCTGGGCTTCATCGTAAGCGATAAAGGTATTCAGGTGGATCCTGCAAAGGTGAAAGCTATACAGGAAATGCCAGCTCCCAGAACAGAGAAAGAAGTCAGAGGCTTTCTGGGACGTCTGAACTACATTGGTCGATTCATCTCGCACCTGACTGCTACTTGTGAGCCAATCTTCAAGTTATTGAAGAAAGATCAAGTAGTACGTTAGAATGATGAATGTCAGGCCGCTTTCGAAAGGATCAAAGAGTATATCCAAGAGCCACCTATTTTGATGCCACCAGTTGAAGGGAGACCCTTAATCCTATACTTGACAGTACTCGACAACTCAATGGGGTGTGTGTTGGGTCAGCATGACGAGTCTGGCCGAAAAGAGCATGCTATTTATTACCTTAGCAAAAAATTTACCGACTGCGAGACCCGACACTCGTTGCTCGAGAAAACTTGCTGCACTTTGGCATGGGCTGCTCGCCGGCTGAGACAGTATATGCTGACTCACACTACTCTATTGATTTCAAAAATGGATCCAATCAAGTATATCTTCGAGAAGCCTACCTTGTCCGGAAGAATAGCAAGATGGCAGATGATCTTGACTGAGTATGACATCTAATATACGACTCAAAAAGCAATCAAGGGAAGTGTGTTGGCAGATCATTTGGCACATCAGGCAGTGGATGATTACCAGTCTATGAACTTTGAATTTCCGGACGATAATATCATGATAGTGACTGACTGTGAGACATCTGGACCGGATGAAGGACCTGAGGAAGGATCCCGATGGTCTATGCACTTTGATGGGGCTTCGAACGCTTTGGGTAATGGCATTGGCGCCGTGATAATATCTCCTAAAGGCTCTCATACTCCTTTTACCGCCCGACTATGTTTCAACTGCACCAATAATATGGCGGAGTATGAAGCGTGCATTATGGGTCTTCGAGCAGCAATTGACCTAAGGATTAAGTTCTTAAGTGTTTTCAGAGATTCCTCTCTCGTGATCAGTCAGATCAAAGGCTGGGATACGAAACACCCAAATCTTATTCCTTACAAGGAGTATGTATTGACGTTGCTTTCGCACTTCAAGGAGATAACCTTTGAACACTTCCCTAGAGAGGAGAATCAGTTAACGGACGCGCTGGCTACAATGTCTTCTATGTTCAAAGTCAATTAGGACAACGAAGCTCCCCGGATTATCATTGAAAGATTGGACGAACCTGCACATTGCTGCGATCTTGAGACTGAAGAGGTAGCGGATAAACCCTGGTTTCATGAGGTGAAGAGATACCTTGAGGCTCAGCAATACCCCGAGGGTGCATCTGTTAATGACAAGAAGTTTCTGAGGAGGTTCGCAGAAGTTTTTCATCAGCAATGGTATCCTTTACAAGCGTAACCATGATTCGACCTTATTGCGATGTGTGAATAAGAGCGAGGCAGATAGAATCATGGCAGAATTACATGAAGGTACCTTTGGAACTCATTCCAGTGGACATACCATGGCAAAGAAAATCCTTCGGGCAGGATATTTCTGGTCCACAATGGAAGCCGACTGTTATCAGCATTCTCGAACCTGTCACAAGTGCCAAGTCTATGCTGATAAGGTGCACATACCTCCAGTTCCTCTGAACGTCTTGACGTCACCTTGGCCTTTTGCAATGTGGGGGATTGATATGATCGGCGAGATCAGACCTACGGTATCCAACGGGCATTATTTCATCCTGGTGGCTATTGATTACTTTACGAAGTGGGTTGAAGCAGCTTCCTTTGCTACTGTAACCAAGAACGTCGTGGCACGGTTCATTCGGCACAATCTGATCTGTCGATATGGTGTACCAGAGAGGATCATTACGGACAATGGTACCAATCTCAATAATAAGATGATCACTGAGCTCTGCAAGCAATTCAATATACAGCATCACAACTCTTCTCCCTACCGGCCGAAGATGAATGGGGCTGTATAAGCGGCTAATAAGAACATTAAGAAGATTATGCAGAAAAGGACTGTGACATACAAAGATTGGCACGAGATGTTACCATTTTCTCTTCATGGGTACCGTACCTCAGCAAGGACGTCAACAGGGGCAACACCTTATTCCTTGGTATATGGCATGGAGGCAGTCTTGTCCATTGAAGTTCAGATACCCTCTCTTCGGATCATGAAAGATGCAGGTTTGAGTGAAGATGACTGGATTTAGACCCGGCTTGATCAGTTAAACCTAATCGACGAAAAGAGACTTACTGCTATTTGTCATTATGATCGGTGGAAATAGAACTGGCTGTTTTTAAGCTGGTTTCACGAAATGTCGCGGTAAGCAAGAGTCGCCACCGTCTTTTATGTTCTCCAACATGGAAAGGACAAAAGCACAGCAAAATTCCTTATGAGAATGTTTCTCGGTTCGGGAGGTAGATTTATAGAAAGGGAAGGTGTTAGCACCCTTTCTATCAGTGGTTATCCACGGGCTCTTAGGTACTTGCTCTTATGTTTTCAAAATTTGCTTGCTTTTCAAGTGTGTGTAGGTTTTGAAAAAGTTTAGTTTGAAAATTTTCTAAGTAACTCTTGTATCTGTCCTCAAGAGTGTATGAAGTATTGTTTGAAAACTTTTTGAAAGTGTAAGGTGTGAAAAGTATTTTATTTGTTTTTGAAAAGAGCAAGTACCCATGAGTCATCTACCTACCCTAAGTAATTAAGCTGTGTAAGAGTCCTTTAGATAGTGCTATCCCACCATTGAGAGGTAGGTAGCACCATCGTTGGAGTTGTTCGGGTCAATTCGATTATCGGGACAGTGTGGTCACCGAAGCAATGGTAGGACACCTTAGAAGTAACCCTAATGTCCTAGATCCTTTTATCCGAGGCAACCGTTTCGAGGCAACTGGATCTTTAGACAAAGGGTGACCTCTAAGACGTCCTATACTTGATGATTACGTTTCGAGGCAACGAGTGAAGCGTACCCTAGGAGTGGCATGTGCTTTGTGTGTTGTTTTTCAGTTAATTGTCTTTGTACATGTTATTTGTGAGCTACGGATTAATTTTATTTACATACATTCTTTCATGCATTTAATAGTTAGGGGTGCGGAAAATTAAAGTGCGGGAATGTAAAGCTACGCTATTACAAGGCGCGGGTCTATACATCGCCAAAAAAACAAAGACCCGTTTTGATAAAGTGCGGAAAGTAAAGAAAGCAATAAACCTAATTACTATTACATTCTTGGAAGCAGTTACATAATAATCAAAATAAAATAAATGCGCGCGAATAAAAATTAATCGGGAATGCCTTAAGGGTTTTGACCCTTTTAAGAAAAGAAATGAATTTTTTTTGTCCCTTTTTTGTGATTAAATGGAATTAAAACTAATTATTTAACTTATTAATTAATTAATTAAAAAAATGTTTTTGTGTTTTTTTTTATGTTTTTAATGAAAATAAAATAAAAGAATTAAAATTAAAAGTTAATAAGAACCTAATTCTAAATTTATTTTTAGTTATTAAAAAAAAAGGTTAAAGTTGCTTAATTAAAACTAATTCAATTTATTAGTATTTATTTACAAAAATAACATGAAATTAATAATAATAATAATATTAGTTCTTTTTTTGATTTTTTATGGGAAAAGTTAATTATGTTAATAGTTAATAACAAAAAAAAGAATAAGAAATAAAATAAGGCAAATAGAAAAAATAAAATGACAAAATAAAATAAAAGCAAACCCAGGGGGGGGGGGGGGGGGGGGGTTGGGCCAGATTGGGGGTTTATTGTTGAATTTCTGGCCCAATAGAAACAAGCTCTTGCTGACTTTGGGAATTGCCCGCGCCTAGGTTGACTCCTGAGCATGGTGTTCTTTCATTCCTGGGCCTTCAGATCCATGATCATGGACATGTGGCGTATGGACTAGTGAGGCACATGATGAACCCCTTCAGGAAGCCTGCATAGGATCATATTTGGAAAAAAATTAACAAGCCTTTGAGGGACCTGGGGATCGAACCCAGGTCCCAACGAATCCCAAGCGTGTTACCAGCCACTGCACCACTTTGTCTCAATTGTAATAATAATAAGCAAATAACATTATATTGAATAAACGAGTCACATGCTGGAAAATAAAAAAGAGAGCGTGCTTGATTTGAATAAACCACCCACGCATGGACACATCATCATCGTCTTCATTTATCTGCAAAAACAAAAGCAAGATAGCGGGGGTTTTTAACCCCCACAATGCAAAACTGTGGAAAATAGCGATTAGCTATATAGTGAACATAAAAAGGGCGTGAGGTGTGTTTTGTGTTTGTCTCCTCAAGCCGGTTTCAACCATGGGTGTTTGAGGTTCTGATTTTACAGTATGGGAAAATCCCCAAATCACAAGCTTTGAAAACCTAGCATCCGTTCATGGTGGTTTTCATTTTAAGGCACCATATTCAAATTAACTCATGTCAAAAGCTTCATCACAATGTTAGAAATACAAAGCAATATTCAAAATGTGTTAATGATGCGTGAAAAATGAATTTAGATTATGAACAAAATGATGAACCGTGTGACTGTATTGAGGCGATTCCTGAAGGTCTAAGGCTTGTTCTTGATGGCAAAAGGTTCCTAGGACTGTTGGGAACGTGTTTGGATCAAAAGAAATGCTTGAATTGCACTGGAAGGTTGAAAACAATTTTCACTTTTTTGCTTGGATTTTTGAGTTTGGTTCTTTTGTTTCAGAGGTTTCTAGGTCGTGTAAATGGTATGAGAGGCTTGCATATATGTCTTTGAATGAGAATCAAGCAATAATGTGAGCCTTTAACCCTTGCAATGAAGTTTTGGATTTTGCCATAACCTCCATTAAAGAAACTTGCCATTTTTGTCCAAATTTGAATTTCATGCTCATAATAGGCTTGGCACGAATTTGGTATGTGACTTATGATGCATCAAGGTCATTCAAACCACAAGATATCCTTTGATTAATTTTTTTTATTTTTATTTGAATTTTATGGATTTAAAATGAATTAAATCAAATAAAATTAAATAAAAATAGAAAAATTAATTTTTAATCTTGAAATAAATAATGGGACACGTGGGTAGCATGACAAGGCTGAATCAAATGGAAAAAGTGGGCCCTTTTATCAAAAAATGAAGTTTCAAGGATAGTTGACTTTTGCCATTTCACAAAATTTTCCTAACTTCTCCAATGCATATCTTGCTCAATTTTGATCATATGAACATGTTCTTGGACATTTTGGAAAGGTCTTGAAGTCATATAACCAATGCCTTTGGTCCCATGTCATTTTGATTTACCAATCTCAAGTTATGGTCTTTGACTTAAAGTGCCTTTTTGTTGACTTTTGAAAATGACCTATAATGTTGAAATTGATAACTTTTTGTGAGAGCATTTCTTGGACTTGGAATGTGAAGATGAGTTGTAGGAAATGTCCTCCCCTTCAAAATGAGCATTGGATGGGATTTTTCTGATGAACCATGAAAAAGTGATGCCTTGGTCAAGTTACAGTTGACTTTTCAGCTGTCCAAAAATAGAAACTTTTGACACCTTGATGATTTTTGAGCCATTCTTGTGAAATCATGATCAAGACTTGATCAAATGATGATTGTGGCCTCAAAATAAGATGTTGACCAAAAATTTTGACTTTTGACTGCCAAATGACCAGTTTGCCCCTACAGTTGATTGTGAAGCAATTAGGGTTTTTGACTGTGCAACTTGATGCTGTGAGTCTTGAAACTTGACATGTGGATGCTTGACAATGTGTATGAGCATATGGGACTTGATTGAGCCCTTGAAAACCTCAACTTCCTTTCAAGAACCAAAACCCTAATTTGACTGGCTTAGGAGGATGGTTGACTGTGTAGCCCTTGAGTAGACTTTGAGCAAATTGAGATGATGCTTGTCAAAAATTTGAAGAATATGGGAGGGCAAATTTTGGGGTACAAAAGTTGCCCCTGTTCAATCTTCTTAGACCTGAGGATGTAGATTGGCTTGTGTGCCTTTCGTGATCCGAGGGTGGAAGATGATTGAACACTAGAGTGCCCAGAAATTTGCACTCACATAGTAGAGTATCAGCAGTGTGATGACGGGAATGGGCTTACAGATGCCATTTAGAGAAATGGTGGATAGGAGGATGGGCTTATAGATTCCATATGGAGATGTGACAGAACCTTGTCGGGAATAGGCTTATAGATGCCATTTAGAGTTGTGATGGATAGGAGGATGGGCTTATAGATGCATCTGGATGTCGATCGCGTAAGAGATTCCTTAGCGAGAACTTGCGTACCTGAGAAAGAAAGATAATTACCTGGCCTGTTACAGGGATTAATCTTCAAACTCTTTATGTAGATATGCCCTGGCTGGATACAGGAATCGAATCTTCAAACTCTTCAGACGTGCCCTGGCTGGATACAGGAATCAAATCTGGAATTAGTCGTCAACAGATATGCCCTGGCTGGATACATGAATCGAATCTTCAAACTCTTCAGACGTGCCTTGGCTGGATACAGGAATCGAATCTGGAATTAGTCGTCAACAGATATGCCCTGGCTGGATACAGGAATCGAATCTTCAAACTCTTCAGACGTGCCCTGGCTAGATACAGGAATCGAATCTGGAATTAGTCATCAACAGATATGCCCTGGCTAGATACAGGAATCGAATCTTCAAACTCTTCAGATATGCCCTGGCTGGATACAGGAATTGAATCTGGAATTAGTCGTCAACAGATATGCCCTGGCTGGATACAGGAATCGAATCTTCAAACTCTTCAAACGTGCCCTGGCTGGATACAGGAATCGAATCTGGAATTAGTCGTCAACAGATATGCCCTGGCTGGATACAGGAATCGAATCTTCGAACTCTTCAGACGTGCCTTGGCTAGATACAAGAATCGAATCTAGAATTAGTCGTCAACAGATATGCCCTGGCTGGATACAGGAATCGAATCTTCAAACTCTTCAGATATGCCCTGGCTGGATACAGGAATCAAATCTGGAATTAGTCATCAACAGATATGCCCTGGCTGGATACAGGAATCGAATCTTCAAACTCTTCAGACGTGCCCTGGCTGGATACAGGAATCGAATCTGGAATTAGTCGTCAACAGATATGCCCTGGCTGGATACAGGAATCGAATCTTCAAACTCTTCAGACGTGCCCTGGCTGGATACAGGAATCGAATCTGGAATTAGTCGTCAACATATATGCCCTGGCTGGATACAGGAATCGAATCTTCAAACTCTTCAGATATGCCCTGGCTGGATACAGGAATCGAATCTGGAATTAGCGACAGTTGATAGTAATTATCTTTGGATTGATCTTTTTCCTGAAAAGGTAAAACATCAGTTGTATGCAATGTCATGACGTATGAAATGCATGATGTCATGATGTTCTCAAGAATAAATGAGATTGTGTGTTATGATGCGTATATGCATGCGTCATGGTGTATGATAATGTGATATTTATGAATGTATTTTTGTCTAGGAAAATAAATCCTTGACGAATGTCGGGAGCTTGAATCCTGGGCTAATGTTTGAAGAGTAGAGTTCTTCGTTTCTGCTGGGGATGATGAGTGAAGATGGTTGCAAGAATAAACCGGTAGGAGCAGATGACTCCGTTGGGGAATAAACTTGTTGGGGAGATTACTCTGTGGGGAATTACTCTGTGGGAAGAGATGCCTTGCTGAGGTTTGATGATAACTCCGTTGGGGATACCGTTGATAAGTTATGTTGGAATTTTGATGAACTCCGCTGGGGACAGGAAGAACTTCACCGAGGACAATCTTTCCGTGGTAATTAGCTGAGGATAACCCAGTTATAAGCTCTGGTGGAGAATAACCTTTGAATAGAGCCGGGGAGATGCGTTCGTACTCTGCAGGGGATAAGCTTCTAGAATCTACGAGGGAGATTAATTCAACTCTCCTGGGGAAACTTTTGAGACTGTACTGGGGAAGTGGCTTCACTGGGTTTCTTGTATTCCGCCGGGGAACAATCTTATATTAAGACTGTCGGGGATGTTTTGCTTAGGAACGTCTGTGTACTCCGCTGGGGAATATTGAGATTTTCTGGGGGTACCCAACTTCCTTAAGGCTAACAGTAGACTAACTCTGCTTGGGGGAGAGTGTTGCTGACTTGCTAGGGATACTGTGCCTTTTTGGGGCTGATGGGAGACCACTCTGCTCGGGGGGAGAGTATTGCTGAGTCTTGTCTTACTCTGCAGGGATTGAAGGTATCTTGGTTACATTCTTCAGCCGAACTTACCTTGGTACCTTGGTGGACAGAGCAACTAGATTGCTTAGACAACTCATTAGTGCCCCTGGTTCTGATGTCACCTGTAATTAGTCCTTTGTTTCGTATGCAAATATTTATGAGTTAGCAATTAGTGTCAAATGCATATATCACAATTGAACATTGGACGTTCTTCGCAAAACAAAACAGGAAAAGGAAAAATAATTGGCAACTTGTCTGAAAAAGTGAATTTGTATTGATTTTTGAATTGGCCTGTAAATAGGCGTTTATGTACAAGAGGCTGACGTCCTAGTAAGAGAACGCCGCCGAACAACAGAGAGTTTATACAATTTTGAAAAGGAAACATAACAGCTATGTGAAAAATAATCCCACTGGGTTCCAACTCTGCTATCGTCTTTATGTCTTCAAGCGTCTCATCACTTGGCTGCTTAGTTGACGATGAAGTTGACTGATTGGTGCCGTCTGAACTTGATAGTTGATGCCGAATTCTGGATGCAGGGTGATCCATTGAGACATAGTATTACGCTTTAATCCCTAACTTTTGCCTGGACCGCCCTTTCGGGTTTTCAGTCCACCGGGATACCCATTTTTGCCCAAGTCGCCCTTTCAGGTTTTCGACTTGCCGGGTGTACATATTTTTTTCATTTCATCCCTTATTTTTGCCCGAACCCTTTTGGTTCGCTGGGAAGCCCTTATTTTTGCCTAGGTGTGTCAACCTAGCGGGTCTTTTATTCATGCGTAGTATCTTTTTACTATGTCTGCATTAGCGGGGTGAGGAAGGTCGTCACCATCCATGGTGGTTAGAATCATGGCTCCTCCTGAGAAGACATGTTTAACCACAAATGGCCCTTCGTACGTAGGGGTCCATTTTCCCCTGGGATCACCTTGAGGAAGAATGATGTGTTTGATTACCAGGTCTCCGACTTGATACTCTCGGCGTCTGACTTTCTTGTTAAATGCCCTGATCATCCGTTTTTGGTACGTTTGACCATGACAAATAGCAGTGAGTCTTTTTTCGTCGATTAGGTTTAATTGATCAAGTCGAGTCTGGATCCAGTCATCTTCGCTCAGATCTGCATCCTTCATTATCCGGAGAGAGGGTATCTGGACTTCAATAGGCAAGACTGCCTCCATGCCATAGACCAAGGAAAAGGGTGTTGCCCCTGTTGACGTCCTTGCTGAGGTACGGTATCCATGAAGAGCAAACGGTAACATCTCGTGCCAATCTTTATAGGTCACTATCATCTTCTGCACAATTTTCTTGATATTCTTATTCGCTGCTTCTACAGCCCCGTTCATCTTCGGCCGGTAAGGAGAAGAGTTGTGGTGCTGTATCTTGAATTGTGCGCAGAGCTCAGTGATCATCTTGTTGTTAAGATTGGTACCATTGTCTGTAATGATCCTCTCAGGTACACCGTATCGACAGATCAGGTTGTGCTGGATGAACCGTGCCACGACGTTCTTGGTTACCGTAGAGTAGGAAGCTGCTTCAACCCACTTTATGAAATAATCAATCGCTACCAGGATGAAGCGATGCCCGTTGGACACCGTAGGTCTGATCTCGCCGATCATATCAATGCCCCACATTGCAAAAGGCCAAGGTGCTGTCAAGACATTCAGAGGTACTGGAGGAACGTGCACCTTATCAGCGTATATCTGGCATTTGTGACATGTTCGAGAATGTTGGTAACAGTCGGCTTCCATTGTGGACCAGAAATATCCTGCCCGGAGGATTTTCTTTGCCATGGTATGTCCACTGGAATGCGTTCCAAAGGTACCTTCATGTAGTTCTGCCATGATCTTTTCTGCTTCAGTCTTATCCACACAACGCAGTAAGGTTGAATCATGGTTTCGCTTGTACAGAATGTCGTTGCTAAGGAAGAACTTTGCCGCGAACCTTCTCAAAAATTTCTTGTCGTTGACAGATGCGCCTT
The DNA here is from genome assembly GCA_948472305.1 of Vicia faba. Lineage (NCBI taxonomy): Eukaryota > Viridiplantae > Streptophyta > Magnoliopsida > Fabales > Fabaceae > Vicia > Vicia faba. Next base: position 937,776,648 of record OX451736.1, read on the forward strand.
CAGGGTATGCTTGAGCTTCCAGGTATCTCTTCACTTCATGATACCAAGGCTTTTCAGTTACCTCTTCAGCCTCAAGATCACAGCAATATGCAGGTTCATCCAGTTTCCAGATAATGATCCGGGGAGCCTCGTTGTCCCATTTGACTTTGAACATAGAAGACATCGTAGCCAGCGCGTCCGCCAACTGATTCTCCTCTCTTGGGAAGTGTTCAAAAGTTATCTCCTCGAAATGGGGGATCAACGTCAACACATACTCCTTGTAAGGAATAAGATTTGGGTGTTTCGTATCCCACTCGCCTTTGATCTGGTTGATCATGAGAGCGGAATCCCCGAAGACACTCAGAAACTTGATCCTTAAGTCAATTGCAGCTTGAAGACCCATGATACATGCTTCATACTCCGCCATGTTGTTGGTGTAGTTGAAACATAGCCGGGCAGTGAGTGGAGTATGAGTGCCTTTTGGGGATATGATCACAGCGCCAATACCATTACCCAAAGCGTTTGAGGCTCCATCAAAGTGCATAGACCATCGGGATCCTTCCTCAGGTCCTTCATCCGGTCCAGGTACTTCACAATCAGTTACTACCATGATATCTTCGTCTGGAAATTCAAAGTTCATTGATTGGTAATCATCCACTGCCTGGTGTGCCAAATGGTCTGCCAATACACTTCCCTTGATTGCTTTCTGAGTCGTGTACTGGATGTCGTATTCAGTCAAGATCATCTGCCATCTTGCTATTCTCCCGGACAGAGCAGGCTTTTCGAATATGTACTTGATTGGATCCATTTTTGAAATCAAGAGAGTAGTGTGAGTCAACATATACTGTCTTAGCCGGCGAGCAGCCCATACCAAAGCGCAGCAAGTTTTCTCGAGCAGTGAGTATCGGGTCTCACAATCGGTGAACTTTTTGCTAAGGTAATAAATGGCGTGCTCTTTTCGGCCAGACTCGTCATGCTGCCCCAGTACACACCCCATTGAACTGTCAAGTACTGTCAAGTATAAGATTAGAGGTCTCCCTTCAACCGGTGGCATAAGAACAGGTGGTTCTTGGAGATACTCTTTGATTCTTTCGAAAGCGGCCTGACATTCATCATTCCAACATACTACTTGATCTTTCTTCAGCAGCTTGAAGATTGGTTCACAGGTAGCAGTTAGGTGTGTGATGAATCGGGCAATATAGTTCAATCGTCCCAGGAAACCTCTGACTTCTTTCTCTGTTCTGGGAGCTTGCATCTCTTGTATGGCTTTCACCTTGGCAGGGTCCACTCGAATACCTTTGTCGCTTACGACGAAGCCTAGCAATTTTCCAGATCTTACCCCGAAGGTGCACTTGTTCGGGTTCAACCTCAGCTTGTACAACTTCAGACGGTCAAATAGTTTTTGTAGATGGTCAAGGTGTTCCTCCTCAGTTTGGGACCTTGCAATCATATCGTCGACATATACTTCAATCTCATGATGGATCATGTCATGAAATAAAGCAACCATGGCACGTTGGTAGGTTGCCCCAACATTTTTCAACCCAAAAGGCATGACCTTGTAGCAAAAGGTGCCCCACTGAGTAACAAAAATGGTCTTCTCCATGTCTTCAGGAGCCATCTTGATCTGATTATATCCGGAGAAGCCGTCCATGAAGGAGAACACCTTGTGTTAAGCAGTGTTGTCAACCAGAGCGTTGATATGAGGCAGAGGGAAATCATCCTTAGGGCTGGCCCTGTTCAAATCCCTGTAATCAACACACATTCGGACCTTACCATCTTTCTTTGGCACTGGAACCACGCTGGAAACCCACTGAGGGTAAGAAGTCACTGCTAGAAAACTGGCGTCAAATTGTTTCATAACCTCAGCCATGATTTTCTCGGACATCTCTGGACGCATACGGCGGACCTTCTGTTTTACCGGAGGGCAGTCTTCCTTAGTAGGCAGGTGATGGACCACAATGTCAGTATCCAACCCAGGCATGTCTTCGTAAGACCAGGCAAAGATTTCCACATAGTCATACAACATCTGAATCAACCGTTGTTTCACACTAGCCTCCAGATTAGCACCAATCTTGACTTCCTTTATGTCTGTCTCAGTACCCAGATTTACCGTTTCCACTGGCTCTTCATGTGGCTGAATGGCCCTCTCTTCCTGGAGTAACAGTCTTGCAAGCTCACCCGACACTTCGCAATCATCTTCACCTTCGTCTTCGGCTAAGTTGATCGGATTTTCGAAGTCATAACTGGCAGTAGCAGAGTCGTTACCAGTGAGATCCAGAGTGGATTGGAACCTGTATAAGTGAGTGTGTGTAAATATAGCTGTTTTGCAATATATAAAGAAAGAAAGGGAGCGCAAGATTTGAAATGTGAAAAACGTCCAATGCTTTTATTCATGATATATGGAAGTGACATACAAAAGCCCTCACAAATGAAACCACGGTGCCCCGGGTAAGACACCGGGCCAAAAAGTTTAGTAATATTGTTTGTTACAACTTTAAAACAAAAGAGTTCATTACTGAGTGACAAAAGTAATATGTGTAAAGTCTTTTGCAGTCCAGTTACTAGGTCCACCGTTGGTCGTCGGGTAGATCCAGCTGTCGAATTCAGATTTGTCCGCTTCGTCCTCAATAGCATTCACTCCCGGGTTGGTGATGAGCACAGGAGGTCTTCCCATCCTTGCCTTGCGCACAGCCTTCTGAGCTTCTGCAGTGAAACCCAAGCCAAATTTGTCAGTCTTTGGAGTGAAATCAGGAAGTCTGCCCCAGTTTGCACACTCACCCTTCTCAACCACAGCCCGGGCATCCTTCAAGGAAGCCATCTTCAAAGGAGAACCCTCTTCAGTTACAGTTTCTGTTGCTGCCAATGTCTGAGACGCCTCTTCAAAGTGTTGAAAGGGGGTCTCAATGAACTCCCCATCCATCTCTACGTACCGGAATGAGTTGAGGTGGCTGACCATGTATTCCTCTTCCCCTTGCACTGTAACAATCTTCCCTCTGACCGGGTACTTAAGCTTCTGATGCAATGTGGAGGTCACAGCTCCTGCCTTGTGAATCCAAGGACGACCCAGCAAACAAGAGTAGGACGGTCGGATATCCATCACATAGAATTTTGAATCAAAGACTTGTGAACCCACCCTGATTGGGATGTCAACCTCACCATGTACCATCCTTTTGGACCCGTCAAAAGCCCAAACAACAATGTCACTTGGTTTGAGCTCTAAACCCTCACAGTCCAGCCTGTCTAGAGCTTTCTTGGGTAGTACGTTTAATGAAGAACCAGTGTCAACCAGCACATGGGCAAGAGTAGTGCCCCTGCATTCAATGGAGACTTGCAGGGCATTGTTATGGTTCTTTCCCTTGGCAGTCAGATCGGCGTCAGAGAAACCCAAACCATTATCAGCAGTTAAGTTGGCCACACAGTCGGTGAATTGATCAGCAGACGTTTCTTGGGGCACGTGGGCCGTCTTCAGGAAGGCAATCAGGGCCTTGGCATGGGCCTCTGAACACAGCAACAGTGATAGCATAGAGATTTTAGAGGGGGTGTGCCACAGCTGCTCAACCACATTGAAATCACTTTTCTTGATAATTTTAAGGATCTCTTCCATCTCTTGCTTGGAAGCTTCAACAGTGGTCTTCGGTGCCTCCGTCCGGGCAGGCACATCAGTAGCAATCCCCTTGCCCCGAGCGTCAGATGACTCGGCAGCAGGGGTAGAAACTTGATCAGGAGGGGAAACAGGCACACCGGTAGGTGTGATGACAAGAGGTCTCTGAATTGCCGGAGGTGCAATGTCTGGTGAGAACAGTCTTCCACTACGAGTGACTTTAGCAGGCCCGGTGATGTTGGTGTCACCGGTACCAGTATTGAACTCTTGTTTAACTCCCAGAACATAAACATCTGCCCCATAGTGCCATGGGACAGCTTTGTCAGACTTATAGGGGATGGGCCCCGGAACAGTGATGGTTATAGGAGCAATCTTGTGAACAGGAATAATTTTGACAGGCTTCTTTGAAGGAGCCTTGGAAGGGTTGTTGAAAATGGTGACAATTGAAACTTCTTCAACAGGGGCAGCAGGAACGGCAATCTTCTTGAACAAGATCTCTTTACTATCCATCAGGTTTTGGACGCCTGATTTCAGCAAAGGACAACCAGCAGGTGAATCAGCACACAGATGGCAACCTTTACCACATCCCGGAAATAAACCGGCTAGCAACAGGTTCCTCTTGACGGTCAACAGCGGAGTAGCAACATCATTCACAGAAGTTACATACAGATCCTCCTCAACAGCATTCACTCCATGCTAGGGCATGGGAGCGGTCACTACATTTGGCCTTTCGGGCGCCTCGAACTGTATTTCCTTAGCATCAATAAGGTCCTGAACCTTATTCCTTAGGGCCCAACAATCATCAGTAGAATGTCCCGGGCTATCAGAGTGATAAGCGCAACGGGCATTGGGGTTGTACTTTGGAGATGTTGTGTTTACCACCTTCGGGGCTTCCTTGACAGTTACCAGGCTAGTTGACAGCAGTTGCGGCAATATCTGAGAGAGAGTCATGCTGAGCCGAGTATACTGCCTTTAAGGCCTCTCAACTCTCGGCTGGTTGTACTGCTGAGGAGCAGCAGCAGGCTTTGAAATTACCACCGCGTTGACAGCTTGGCGGCGTTCCGGTTTGTTCTGTCTCCTGGGACCATACACAGCACTAGCTTCCTTCTTGAAGGGCTTCTTTTCAGAACTTGAGGATGCACCCTTCTGTATCTTCCCCGACTTAATACCAGCTTCGATCTTCTCACCAGTCAGGATCAGGTCTGTAAACCCAGCAGAGGAATTACCAATGAGATGGTTGAAGAATGGACCAGATAGGGTCCCCAAGAACATATCCATTAGTTCACGATCCGTCAACGGTGGCTGCACCCTGCCAGCCAGGTCTCTCCATTTCTGTGCGTACTCCTTAAAACCTTCGCCCGTTCCTAGTGACATACCCTGGAGTTGGGTACGCGTGGGAGCGAGGTCGGAATTATACTGATACTGCTTATAAAAAGCAGTGGCCAAGTCCTCCCAGTTACGAATATTGGTTCCATCCAGCAGATAGAACCATTCGAGGTGAGTCCCTGAAAGACTCTCCTGGAAGAAATGGATCCATAAGTTCTTGTCTGCAGTGTAAGGCTGGATCTTCCTTACATAAGAGCGGAGGTGCAGCTTAGGACAAGAAGCCCCGTCGTACTTCACAAAGGCAGGTGCCTTGAACTTGTGTGGGATTACCACCCCAGAAGATAAACCCAAGTCTCCAAAATCCAAACCAGGCACGCGTTGAATTTCCATAGCATTTAGTCGGTCCTCCAGCTATTTGTACCGGTCCTCAGCAGGAGGGTATTGTTCATCATTGAAGTTCGTCTCGGTGTCAGAGACCACAGGACTAGGAACTTCTCTCCCTTGGTGACTGCCTTCCCCAACAGATGGAGTAGTCCTCTCAGCTTCATTTTGCAGTGTATTCCCGAGTCTGCGTCCAGTGTTGAACAACACAGTCCTCTTCTTCTTCTTCTTTTTCAGGAGCAAAGCCTTCAACTCCTGTTGTCCCTGGGCCAAGTTCATGACCATCTCTTGAAACTGAGCGTTCTGGGCCTGGAGGGTCTTGATAGCTTGTTCAGTAGTTGGTTCAGGATTCATGATGACTGAGTGCTGAAATAAACAGCGAAGAAGATTAAGCAACCTGTAGAAAAAGGGTACCTGTGATGCATATGATGAATGAAATGCATATGAATTATGTTTTCAAAGACAATCGGGAATCAACTTTGTAGACAAAAGGAACACACTTTATTAGATTTAAACTTTGGAATTTAGATTGTTCAACAAATTTCCCTTAGGCGTTACAGGAATGAAAATACTGAAAAGGAAATAAAAGCTATAAAGGAAACATCCAAAGCCCATCAGTGCTCCCATGGCCTCCTCTTCTCAGTACGGATATAGTCATTCATGATCCGCTCGTTCTCCAATTGCTTGGTCAGCTTCTGGATCTTCTGTTCCTGTTTGTTGAACTTTTCCCGATAATAATCCCGCTCTTCCTGTAGTTGCGCCCAAGACCTCTTTAGGGTATCAACATCAGTGGGTATCTGAGGAGGGAGTATGGTTGGAGGAACCCCGTCTCTATCAGGAATTTCAAGAATGATAGGACTGACAGCTTCATATGGCATACCTAACTTCTGAGCACGGATGCAGACCCATCTGTAATAGGGTTCCATTGGTAGAGAAGTCTTCGGTCCCAACTCATGTGGGTCAGCTTTGTGAATTCTGTCCCAAGCTTTGATGAATCTACGGCATAGTTCGTCACTATCTACCTGAAACTCAAAACTGATGTGAGGCACCAACATCTCATGAGGCCCTGCTCTTCTGGCTCTTCCAAACTGATGGAGAGCTAAACATGGATTATAAGAGATTCCGCCCTGGGTACCGATCAATGGAACATTAGGATATTCTCCACAACGATCAATAACAGCCACCTCATCTAAACCTCTGAGAGTCCAAATGATGTCATTATCAGTGAGAGACATTAACCTATGAGCCCAGCCTCTTCCTTCTTGGTTCTTCAGCACGAACTTGGGGAGGTGCGAAATAAACCACCTCACTAACAAAGGAGTACAACACCACAGGGTTCCTCGTCTTCGAGAAGTACGAGCATAGAGTTATTGCAGGATATCACCCAAGAGAGTGGGTACGGGGTTCTGAGACATGAAGATCCTTATGGCATTGATATTGACAAAGTTATCAGGATTTGGAAACAAAACTAGACCATAGATTAAGAGAGCCAGAATGTCCTCGTACGCCCTGAAGTCTAAGTCATTCCATAAACTGTTAGCTTTACCAATCAGAAACTTAGCCAAGAAGCCCTTAACTCCGCTTCTAGTCACCCAGTTGTCCATTACCTCCTTGTTGGTCAAAGGAAGGGCTGCTGCAATCTCCTCAAGTCTAAGAGCCTTTTCCCAACCAGTGAAGGGAGTCTGATCCAAGATAGGGATACCAAGCAAATCAGAGAACTCTTCCAGGGTAGGGACCAGCTGGAAGTCTTGAAAGGTGAAGCAACTGTACAAGGGATCATAAAATTGGGTCAAGACACTCATCAGTTGCTGGTCCCACTTTGAAGTGACTAAACCGAGAAGAGAACCATGCCTCTGGATGAAGGAAGCAGTGTTTGGAATTCTGTCAACCAACTCTTTAAGCAAATCATGTGGGTGAAAAAAGTTGAGCTGGATAGTGTTCCTTCGCACAGGCATCATGATTTCCTACAAAACAGAGCAAAGGTGAAACCCTCTTGTCTTTGAAATAGGTCAGTCCTTATGTAGGATGTATGTGATGGTATGATGGTATGATGTTATGGTAAAGCACACCACAAGTATTCACAAAGGCAAACATGATAAGGCACATGTGATACGGTGGGAGAACTGACTAGGGTTTTGCGTTTGTATTCGCAAATGTTTCGGTTGAGCAAGAGTCGCCACCGACTTTTTATTTTATCCTAAGGAAAGGTTTAAAAAGCACAGCAAAAACCTTTGAGATTTTTCTTGGGTTCGGGGAGTAGATTATAGAAAGGGAAGGTATTAGCACCCTTTCTATCCATGGTTATCCATGGGCTCTTAGGTACTTGCTTAGATCAACTTGCCTTGGTTTTCAATTGTTTGAAATGGTGCTTGGTGTGTGGTTTTGAAAATGTTTTGAAAAGATGCCTTGTATAGGCTACCCTTGTAACAATTCTTTACTCGAATGTTTTACAAAAGGTGTTTTGTCTTTTGAAAAGATGTTTCAAGGTTTTTGAAAGTTGGTTTTGAAAGTGTTTGTGAAGTGTGGTTTGAAATTAGGCAAGTGTTTTCTTTGCAAATTGACAAGTACTTAAGAGTTATCTACCCTAAAGTTTTCTCAAAGATTTTTGTTATGTTTTGAACTTTTTGACAATTTTGTTCCACCATTGTATTTGGTGGACAATCTTGTATTAGGAGGTAAAAGGGACGGGCGTGGGTCATCGTTTAGACCATAATTGCAATAGTGTTAGATGTCTTTGGGCAATTTTTCTTTGAAAGGGATTTGATCATTTTAGGCAACTTTTGGAAGCATCATCGAGGGACTTATGATCATTTGATTGTTTGTTTTACCCAAAGAAACCCAACATGCAACATGGCCCAATTATTTGAAGGCAACAAAGTGGAATACCCTAGGGGTGCAAGTGTGAGATGTGTTGTCCATTTTCATACTTGTTTATCTTGAAATTAGGTCAAACTATTTTGTTCGTTTTATTCGCATACAAACCCTAATTCTAGCATGGCATATTTAAAAGAGCGTTAAAGTGTGAAATTTAAATTCCTACACTATTACAACATAATAATATGGGGAGGGGGGTACAAATGTTTCAAATAGGGATTATTTAGACAAGAATTTAAATCTAGCTATTACATCATCTTCTTTGAATATTTACAATATAATTAAAAGCATAAATTAAATAGAAATAAAACAAATATGCAAGAATGCAAAAAAGAATTTTTATATGTATAAAAAAAAAGTATTATTTATGTAAAATAAAAAGAAATAAAAAAAGGGCATTATTTTTTTAATATTTTCATATTTAGGGCAAAACCCTAGTTTTAATCAAAAGGGTATTAATTATTTAATATATATAATATTTACTATTTATATACAAAAATAAAATAAAAATGAGGTATATTTGTAAAAAAGTATTTTTTAGTGTTAAATATTAATAAAAATAAAAATATGTATATTTTTGGTATTTTATTCTAGGTGTACTAATATATATATATTTACTTATATTATTTACAAAATATATTAAATATGCACAAAATAATAATGTCTAATTTTTTATAAAAAAAGTATTTTTTATACAAAATGTTTCAAAAGGGAAAAATGAAATAAAAAATCAGAAATACAATATGTTTACATTATTAATAATATTTCTAAATAATAGTATATATATATTTATGTATAATAGTATATATAAACAAATAAATACTTAAAAAATGCAAAAATGGTGTAAAAATGATTTTTCAAGTTTTAAACATTATTAGAAAAAATAAATGAGTCAAAAAAAATAAAAAAGTAAAAATCAAAAAAACATTAAATCAAGCAAATGGGCTCAGGGGGGTATGAATCAAAAAGTATGGTGTAAGAAGCAAAACAAAAGTTGGCCCAGCCCATGAGGCACCTTCTTCAACCTCTGAACAACATTATTCAAAAAAACGCGCGCCCCGTTCTTCCATCCAAACATCCTGATTCCTGGCTTATTAATGAAAACTCATAACATAAAAAATGTTCAGCATCAAGAGACGAATCCAACCATATGCAGATCTTGATCTAACTCTCTAAGATGAGAGAGAATTTCTTCTCCCCCAAATCCTGACCTAGATTTTCTGCCATTTTCAAACCTTAAATTCTCACAGCTCAGGCAAAAGAAATGAAAAGTAAAAGCATGTACAGGTTCAATGGCATGAGTAGAACATTGCTTATTCACAAACTTAGAGCTAATGATGCCTAATAAGAGAGATAAAAGTTCACCAAAATACCTGTTCAGTTGAAGTTCTATCTGGCAATGGGGGAGCTTTCAGTGCAAGATAATGGTTGGTATAGCTTCCTTGAGGTGTGGTGATGCTGTTCCAATATTTACTTTGCCTTGAGACACCTTGAATTGAGCTGTAGAACTTCAACTGCAAAATGAAAAAGTAAAAATGGTGGAACTTGTTAGAGGAATTACAGGTCGTGTTTCAAGTCATGGTTAGCTTGCATAGATGCTAGGGAATGTATGTGAACTGGTTTGGGCAAGAAAGCTTGAGAGAAATGGGAGATGGCACTCAAACTGCAGGCCTTGCCCTATTCTTGCAGTTTGAAGGTGATTCTGGGATTGGGAGTGTATGAGGGTTGTTAGGGTCGTGTACTAGCTTGGTTGGGATGCCTTGAATCTGTTTTACAAGTTTGCTTAAGTGTTTGTAAGCTGATATGAGAGTTCTCTTACAAAATGCCGAGTTACTTACACTTTAAGCAACAAATGCCCAAGTTGTGTTCTAGGTCAGTAGAGGCCCTCTAATGAGCTGCATAATCTCTCCTTGATCAGAGTGTTTTGCTCATAATCTTGTGCCAAATAGATCTCATCTGTACTTCTTGGATTTTCAATTGGACATAAAGCTTAACTTTTTCAAAATGGAAATAATGCTTTATCTATAAATGGATTAATCTTCTAGGCAATGCTTGAACACACAAAACATGGTCTTGGCACAAAGGTTTTGCATTGAATTATTGAGTGTCAAAGGGTTTTAGGACCTGTAATGTAGCACAAACTATGCTGACTTGAAAATGGCCTAAGTTATGAACATGCTCATGATCAATTCAAAAGTGAGTTTTTGCCATATTGTGAAATTCGATTCTCTCAAGTTATGAGGTTGTTTGATGAGTTCTTGGACATTTTTGAAAGCTTGGAATATGTAATACAATCCATCTTTGAAATGAAAAATGAAATTTCAAGTGTAAGTGTATGGAAAATGGCCTTGAAGTTGGGTAGAAAACCTTGTCAAAATAGGTTAAAATTTCACTAAGTTAAGAATGGTTTAGTGCCCTTATTCAAAAATTTGTAACTTGAGATACAAGCCTCATTTGGGAAAACTTTGTGAATCAAAGTTGTAGATTATGAAACAAGCTACAAATTTCATGTTTTGACTTTTGTTTGAATCCAAATGAATCTTGGTGAGAAAGTGGGGAAAAGTTTGGAAAAAATTAGGGTTTTCCATAACTTCGAAAAATTCTAAGTTATGAAAAATTCCCATTTCTAACCCTAATTTGCATTTTTTGATTTCTTGGTGAACAAGCTTCATGATTTGGCATGTTTTGATGAAAAATGAATCTTGACTCTTGATTTTGACCAAAAAGTCAAAGTTTGACTTTTCAGTATACAGTCAAAATTGATCAATTGACTGGGAAATTCAACTGTCAATCTTGTGTACTTGGGATCTTTTGAGTTTGTTGAGCATGTCAAGTTAATTCCATGGGGTCCTTGAGTCCATATGTGAGCTTGGTTTGCCATTGGTTGGGTCAAACAGTCAAAAATTGCCTTTGTGCAGTCAAAACCCTAAAAATGACCATTTTGCCCTTTTGGTGATCTGATCAAATTTCTTGTGGAATTGTGATCCAAACTTGATCAAATGGTTCATGGAAGTTTATAATGTTGATGGGGGTCAATTTTCATGAGGTTTGACTGTCAATTGGCCACAGTTGACTTTTTCCCCAATACAGCTGATTTTTAGGTCAACTGTCCAATTGACTGGGCAAAACTTGGAATCAAGACTTGAAACTTGGTATGGATAAACTTGGGAGTCCAATATGAAGCATGAAAGTCATCTTAGGCATTTTAGGTCAAAACATCTTTGTGCAAACACAAACCCTAATTTGGGTCAACGGTGCAAGGAGAAGTCTTGAGCAGATGAAACCCTAACTGGATCTTGAGCTTTAAGGGCTTTGTGGTGAGAAATCAATGAGAAATGGGAGGGCAAATTTTGGGGTACAACAGTTGCCCCTGTTCAATCTTCTTGAATCCGAAGAGTTAGATTGGCAAGCTTGCCTTTCGTGACTCGAGGGTAAAAGGAGATTGGACACTAGAGTGCCCGGAAATTTGCACTCGTCAAAGCAATGGATGCGGGAATGGGCTTAGAGATTCCATTTGGAGATGGGCTTAATGATGCCATCTGGAAGAGTGACAGAAACTTGTCGGGGATGGGCTTAAAGATACCATCTGGAAATGAGTATCAAGAAGGTGTCCATACTTTGGACCGTCTCTGAACTGGGGGTCTGAATAAGCAATAGATTGACATCCGTTGTTGGGAGGAATCTGTAAACTGTTTTCAAAAATTGCATCTGAATAAGTTGATAGATTAACATCCGTTGGGAAGAATCCATAAACTGTTTTCAGAAGTCTTGAGGTTGAATAAGCAATAGAGCAGCATCCGTTGTTGGGAAGCATCCGTAAACTGTTTTCAAAGGTTGAGAAGAGTCTGAACAAGCGATAGATTAACATCCGTTGTTGGGAGGAATCCATAAACTGTTTTCAGAAGTCTTGAGAAGAATTTGAACAAGCGATAGGTTAACATCCGTTACTTGGAGAACCCGTAAACTGTTTTTAGAAGTCTTGGAGTTGAATAAGCAATAGAGCAGCATCAGTTGTTGGGAAGCGTCCGTAAACTGTTTTCAAAGGTTGCATCTGAACAAGTGATAGATTAACATCCGTTGTTGGGAAGAATCCATAGACTGTTTTCAGAAGTCTTGAGAAGAAACTGAACAAGCGATAGGTTAACATCCGTTACTTGGAGAACCCGTAAACTGTTTTAAGAAATCTTGAAATTTGAGGAGGAACCGGTGTAGGGTTGCCTGATGATGAGTCCGTGTAAAAATGCATCTGAAACTGTTAATGATAGCCTTTTATTCTTATCCTGAAAAGGACAAAATGTTAGCTAAACACAAGATTATGTTGCATGAAATGTATGATGCAATATATGTTATATCAATGTTTATGATATGAATGTAATGAACGCGCACGTAAGCTGATGAGCTGTCTTGCTGGGGATAGAGGAATCCTGGATGGCTGAAGATAAAAGCATCTTGACTGCTGCCGGGAAGAATAATTCCTTGGCTGTTGTTGGAGAATAAGGAGTTTGGGCTGCATACCAATCTTCTGGGGAATTCCTGATGACTTCTACTGAGGAGTCCCAAGTTAATAGACTCATGCTGGAGATACAAGACTGAGAATCTTCAATTTAGCGGGAAGCATCTCTGGCGACTTCACTGGGGAACTCAAGGTTTGTTCTCCTAAACCTCCGTGGGGAGAAGGTTCATTAGTCTGGTTTCGCTGGGGATTCTGAAACTTAAACTCTGAGGGGAATTGAATTCCTGAGGACCCTCTGGCTGGGGGATTGTAAAGATAAGTTACTGCTGGGGAATTTTGATGAACTCCGCTGGGGATAGGAAGAATTTTGGCGAGTGCGATCTTCCGTGGTTGTTAGCTGAGGATAACCCAGTTATAAGGCCTTGTGAGGAATAGCTTTGAATAAAAATTCGGGGGAGACGTCCGTACTCTGCGGGGGATAAGCTTCCAGAATCTACTGGGGATGAGCTTCAAGACTTGCTAGGGATATGGATTCCAAATCTCCTGGGGGTTTCCTTTGAAAGGGTATCAAGATATCCGACTGTACCTTCAACCTATCAGTAATCCTCTTCTTTGATAAGGAAATGATTATGTTCAAATGCATATGCCTATTTAACAAAACATTGGACGTTTCTCAAAATAAAACAAACGGTGCAAGAGACAAGAAAAGGAAATGACACAAATTTCTGGGAAAAGTATTTGTATTGATTTTCTATGAGTATATTTGTACAAAGGAAACAATCATCCTAGTAAGAGGATTTTGTAGTAAATATTGAAAGATTTATACAAAATAAATATGGCTATGTGCAATAATTCCATGGGATTCCATTCCGCTATAGCTTCCACAACTCTGAATATCTGTTCATTCACTGCTTCGCTTGACGATGACTGGATTGATCAGAAGCCTGGAACCGGTTGGTGAAGAGATTGTCTTTGAAGTGATCCGACGAGACATAGTCATACGCTTTAATTCCCTAACTTTTGCCTGAATCGCCCTTTCGGGTTTTCGATTCATCGGGAAACCCCTTTTTGCCCAAGCCGCCCTTTCGAGTTTTCAACTTGCCGGGTGTACAGATTTTTTCGTTTTTATCCCTAATTTTTGCCTGAACCGCCCTTTCGGGTTTTCGATCCACCGGGATGCCCATTTTTGCCCAAGCCGCCCTTTCGGGTTTTCGACTTGTCGGGTCATTTTATGCGTAGTATCTTTTGACTATGTCTGCGTTCGCAGGGTGCGGAAAATCGTCGCCGTCCATGGTGGTCAGAATCATTGCACCACCAGAAAATATGCTCTTGATCACAAATGGTCCTTCATATGTAGGAGTCCATTTTCCCCTGGGATCACTTTGCAGCAAGATAATCCGCTTGATTACGAGATCTCCGACTTGATACACTTGACGTTTGACTTTCTTATTGAAGGCCTTAATCATCCGTTTTTGATACGTCTGACCATGGCATATAGCAGCAAGTCGATTTTCGTCGATCAGATTGAGTTGATCAAGTCGGGTCTGCATCCAATCATCTTCATTCAAACCTGCATCCTTCATAATCCTTAGAGAAGGTATCTGGACTTCCATAGGCAAAACAACTTCCATGCCATAAACCAAAGAAAATGGGGTTGCCCCAGTTGAAGTACGTGTCGTCGTACGGTATCCATGCAGAGCAAACGGTAACATCTCATGCCAGTCTTTGTAAGTGACTGTCATTTTCTGAATGATTTTCTTAATGTTTTTGTTCGCAGCTTCAACAGCATCGTTCATCTTCGGCCGATAGGGAGATGAATTGTGATGATAAATCTTGAACTGTTCCCACAATGCGGTGATCATCATGTTATTCAGATTTGTACCGTTGTCTGTGATGATCCTGTCTGGAACACCATACCGACATATGAGATTTTGCTTGATAAAGCGGGCAACCACATTTTTAGTAACAGAGGCGAAGGAAGCTGTTTCGACCCATTTGGTGAAATAGTCAATGGCAACCAGGATGAAGCGATGTTCGTTGGAAGCCGTGGGCTTGATTTCTCCGATCATATCAATGCCCCACATTGCAAAGGGCCACGGAGCAGTCAGGACGTTGAGAGGAACCGGAGGGATATGAACTTTGTCAGCATAGACTTGACACTTGTGGAAAGTACGGGAATGTTGATGGCAGTCAGCTTCCGTGGTAGACCAGTAGTAGCCTGCCCTTAGGATCTTCTTAGCCATTGTATGCCCGCTCAAGTGAGTGCCAAATGTGCCGCTGTGTATATCAGTCATGATCAACTCTGCTTCAGCTTTATCTACGCATCGGAGTAATACACAATCATGGCTTCATTTGTAAAGGATGTCGTTGCTCAGGAAGAACTTAGCAGCAAATTTCCTTAAGAACTTCTTGTCATTTACGGAAGCTCCTTCGGGATAATCTCTGGTCTCGAGATACCTTTTAATTTCGTGAAACCAAGGTTGTTCCACTACTTCTTCGGTATTAATCTCGTGACAATGCGCAGGTTCATCCACTCGCTTGATGGTGATTTGGGGAGCCTCGTTATCCCAGTTGAGTTTAAACATGGAGGACATTGTGGCTAGAGCATCTGCTAGCTGATTCTCTTCTCGCGGGAAATGCTCGAAGGTAATTTGCTCGAAATGATGCAACAACGTCAGGACATGTTCTTTGTATGGGATAAGATTAGGATGCTTGGTATCCCACTCTCCTTTGATTTGACTGATAACCAAAGCCGAGTCCCCGAATACGATCAAAGATTTGATCCCCAAGTCTATAGCAGCCTTGAGACCAAAGATGCAAGCTTCATACTCAGCCATGTTGTTTGTGCAGCTGAAGCAAAGTCGTGCCGTGAAAGGTGTGTGACAACCTTCCGGAGAAATGAGTACCGCGCCGATACCATTTCCAAGTGCATTTGAAGCACCATCAAAGTACAGGGTCCATCGGGATCCCTTTTCGGGTCCGTCATACGGTCCATTACCTTCAATGTTGTCCAAATTCATGATGTCCTCGTCTGGGAAATCAAATCTCATGGGTTGATAATCTTCGATAGCCTGATGAGCCAGATGGTCAGCTAGTACACTCCCTTTTATAGCTTTTTGGGTGGTGTACTGGATGTCATACTCAGTTAAGATCATTTGCCATCTAGCTATCCTTCCAGATAAAATGGGCTTTTCGAAGATGTACTTGATAGGATCCATTTTGGAAATCAACAAGGTAGTATGAGTCAACATATACTGTCTTAGTCGGCGAGCAGCCCATACCAAAGCGCATCAAGTTTTCTCGAGCAGCGAGTAGCGAGTCTCACAGTCGGTAAACTTTTTGCTAAGGTAATAAATAGCATGCTCTTTTCGACCAGATTCGTCATGCTGGCCCAAAACACACCCCATTGAATTATCCAAGACGGTCAAATACATGATCAATGGTCTTCCTTCGACGGGTGGCATCAGAATAGGAGGTTCTAGCAAATACTCCTTGATTCTATCAAAAGCAGCTTGACAATCGTTGTTCCACTCGACTACCTGATCTTTTTTCAAGAGTTTGAAAATTGGCTCACAGGTAGAAGTCAGATGCGAGATGAATCTGGCAATATAGTTCAAGCGCCCCAAGAATCCTCTAACCTCCTTTTCGGTACGGGGAGCAGGCATCTCTTGTATTGCTTTTACTTTTGCGGGATCGACTTCAATGCCTTTATTGCTTACAATGAATCCCAGGAGTTTACCAGACCTAACTCCAAAAGTGCATTTACTCGGATTCATCCTGAGCTTGTATTCTTTCAATCTGGCAAACAACTTCTCCAGATGTTCAAGGTGCTCTTCCTCTGTTTATGACCGAGCTATCATATCGTCTATGTAGACTTCAATCTCATGATGTATCATATCATGAAATAAAGCTACCATGGCGCGTTGATAAGTTGCCCCTGCGTTCTTCAGCCCGAACGGCATCACCTTATAACAGAAAGTGCCCCATTGTGTGACAAAAGTTGTTTTCTCCATATCCTCGGGGGCCATTTTGATTTGATTGTAGCCTGAGAAACCATCCATGAAGGAAAACACTTTATGCTGATCTGTATTGTCGATCAAGATGTCAATATGAGGTAGCGGGAAATCATCTTTAGGGTTGGCCCTATTTAAATCCCGGTAGTCCACACACATCCTGACTTTGCCATCTTTCTTAGGTACTGGCACAATGTTAGCGACCCATTGAGGATAGGACGTAACAGCCAGAAAGCCAGCATCGAATTGCTTCATTACTTCTGCTTTGATCTTTTCGGACATGTCAGGCCTCATTCGGCGAACTTTTTGCTTGATCGGTGGACAGTCTTCTCTTGTGGGGAGACGGTGAACCACGATGTCTGTGTCTAAACCCGACATGTCTTCATAAGACCAAGCGAAGATTTCAACATACTCATTTAACAACTGTATCAGGCTTTCCTTGACATTCGGTTTCAAATTGGCACCCACTTGCACCTCCTTCCGGTCTTCCTCGGTCCCCAAGTTGACAGTTTCTAATGGCTCTTCATGCGGTAAGATGGCCCTTTCCTCTTGTTGCAGAAGTCTGGCTAGTTCCCCGGGTACTTCACAACCTTCGTCATCTTCATACTCGGCTAGATTGACCAGATCTTCAGAGTTATTGAAAGATATAGCAGAATAGTCACCCATGGAATCCGGAGTGGATGGGTACCTGCATTGGTGAGTGTGGGTGTGTGTAAGGGATAGCCATCCTTAAACAAAAAATGCAAAAAGGGAAGAAAATGAACACAAGCAGTTTATCACATGAAAAACGTCCAATGAGTCATTAAACATGGCATATGGATATGAAAAATAATCAAACCCTTACAGGTGGACCTACATGCCCCGGGCAAGGCAGGAGGTGAAAAGATAGTGTACGGATTGTTTGAAAGTAAATATTACAGACCAAATAAGAAATGTTTAACAGATAAATTACTGATGAATAAAAGTGATGGGGACAAAGTCTTTTGCCTCCCAGTTGCTCAATCCTCCCTTGATAGTTGGATAAATCCACTCTTCAATGTTGCTCTTTTTGTCTTCGTCTTCCAAGGCGTTGATTCCGTAGGGAGAAATTTTGTCTGGCGCCCTTTCAATCTTCGCACGGCGCATAGCTTTCTGACCAGCGGCTGTGAACCCTAATCCAAACTTGTCAGTCTTATGTGGAATGTCAGGTAACTGCCCCCATGCTGAATTCTTCCCTTCTTTTATTGCGGCCCTTGCGTCCTCCAGAGATGCCATCCTGGCCATCTGCCTCGGTGTCTCAGCTGCCAACTTTGCTACTGATATTTCGGGAAAGACTTCTTCGAAATGTTGAAACGGTGTCTCAATGAACTCTCCTTCAACCTCCACATACCGGAAAGAATTTAAGTGGCTAATCATGTACTCTTCTTCGCCATGGACAGTGATGATCTTTCCCTTGACAGGATACTTCAACATCTGATGTAAGGAGGAGGTGACTGCCCCAGCATGGTGTATCCAAGGTCTACCCAGCAGGCAAGAGTACGATGGACGGATGTCCATCACATAGAAAGTGGATTTAAACACCTCAGTGCCTATCTTGATGGGAATTTCAACCTCCCCATGGACCATTCTCTTCGAACCATCGAAAGCTCTGACAACAATATCACTCGGCTTCAACTCCAACCCTTCACAATCTAGTCGGTCCAAGGCCTTCTTAGGCAAAACATTCAGCGACGAACCAGTATCAACCAAGACATGTGCGAGAGTAGTTCCTCGACACTCGACTGAAATGTGCAAAGCATCATTGTGGTTTCTGCCTTTAGGAGTTAGGTCGGCATCAGAAAAACCTAATCCATTGTCCGCAGTCAGGCTAGCCACGCAATTTTGAAATTGATCCGCAGAGGTTTCCTGGGGCACATGGGCTGCCTTCAGGAATTTTATCAGAGCTTTAGCGTGCGCTTACGAGCAAAGTAGTAGTGCCAGCATGGAAATCTTGGAGGGGGTTTTCCCCAGCTGTTCTACCACATCGTAATCACTTCTCTTGATTATCCTCAAAATCTCATCCATTTCCTTCTTGGAGGTTTTCGGGATAACCAAGGGTTGAGCCCTCGTCCTGACGGGCTCATCTTGGATTCCCTTACCTTTGTCAGCAGCGATAGGAGAGACAGCACTAGGAACAACAACGTCTTCAATCAAAGGAGTTCTAGTAGAAAGTTTTATTGGTGCAGGGACGACCTTGTCAGCTGATGAGGGTCCAAAGACTGCTTTTGGAGGGGAAATCTCTGGAGAAAATATTCTCCCGCTCCTGGTGATTTTGCTAGTGCCCGCAATGTTACTAATGCTGGCTTCTTCATCATCCGAAATTTCTTCAATTATTTCGATTTGTTTGATACCATGGTAGTAGACGTCACCGCCATAGTTCCAAGGTATCGACTTCTCAGAAACATAGGGAACAGGCCCTGGTATTGTTATCTTCAAAGGAACAGATTTCGTAGCTGGTGTAATCTTAACAGGCTTTTTGACGGCCTTGGAAAGATTGGCGTGAATGGTTATGATTGAGACATCTTCAGTATGAACTGGAACAGCAGAAACTTTTTCGAACAAAATTTGCCGACTATCCATAAGGCCTTGGATGCCTTTCTTTAGTAACGGACAATCAAACGGCAGAGAGTAACAACAATAGCAGTCTTCTTTACATCCCGGGAAGATCCTGGCCCTCAACAGGTTCAACTTAATGGTTAGCAGTGGAGTAGTCAGATCGCTGACATCAGCAACATACAAATCTTCTTCAATGGCATTGACATTTCGGCCGTGCTTCGGCATGGGTGCGGATATCACATTAGGCTTCTCCGGAGCGTCAAACTCTACCTCCTTAGCCTCTATCAGGTCTTGGATTTTATGCTTGAGTTCCCAACAGTCATTGGTATCGTGTCCAACACTGTCTGAATGGTAGGGGCATTTAGCATTAGCATGATAATACGGAGAGGACGTATTCACATTCTTTGGCGCCTCCTTGATGGTGGTAAGATTCAACTTCAACAGATGAGGAAGCACCTGCGCTGGAGTCATATTAATACGAGTGAACTGCCGTTGTGGCCGTTCCACTCGTTGTTGATTTGGTCTGGACTGGTTATAGCGAGGCTGCTCACTTGGAGTGTTTTGAATCATTACGGCCCCCACAGTTGGCCGACGCTCCGTCTTCCCTGCTCTTCTCTGAGAATATACCACAGATGTTTCCTTCTTAAAAGGTTTCTTCTCAACACTTGCAGCAACACCCTTCTGAATCTTTCCTGACTTGATGTCGGCTTCTATTCTCTCGCCTGTTAAGATCAAATCGGTAAACCCCGCGGAAGAGTTACCAATTAGATGATTGAAAAATGGCCCAGATAGGGTCCCAAGAAACATATCAACGAGTTCACGGTCGGTTAAGGGAGGCTACACCCTGCCAGCCAAATCCCTCCATTTTTGTGCATATTCTTTGAATCCCTCGCTTGTTCCTAGTGACATACCCTGAAGTTGGGTACGAGTAGGAGCAAGGTCAGAATTATACTGGTATTGTTTGTAGAAAGCGGTGGCCAAATCTTCCCAATTTCTGACACTGGTTCCTTCTAGCTGATAAAACCACTCCAACTGAGCTCCCGAAAGGCTGTCTTGAAAGAAATGAATCCAGAGGTTTTTATCTGCTGTATAGGGTTGAATCTTTCTCACGTAGGACCTGAGATGCATTTTGGGACAGGACAGCCCATCATACCTCACAAACACTGGCACTTTGAATTTTGGGGGAATCACAATCCCGGCAACCAAACCCAAGTCTTCAAAATCCAAACCCGGTACTCTTTGTAATTCCATGGCGGCCAATCTGTCTTCTAAACCCTTGTACTTATCATCAGCTGGAGGGTATTGCTGGTCAGAATAATCTTCATCCTCTTCAACCTCTTCTTCTTCCGCATCAGACTCGGAAGGCACCGCAGCTCCATCTCTTTTACTAGTCCCCTCATCAGAAGTAGGAGGAAATTCAAGCACCCTCCGAGCTTCTCCGTCAAATCTTCTTCCCAAAGTAGCCACCCCAATCCTCTTTTTCTTCTTTTTCACTGGGTCCTTATTCCCCAATTGAGTCTTGATATCCTCCTGACCCTTAGCCAAGGTCATCAGGAGTTGCTGGAACTGTGCATTTTGTGCTTGTAGGTCTTTGACTGTTTGCTCGAGATCCATCCTACTGAAATAAACAGCAGACAGATAAGGAAACCTGGAGTGAGACCTGCTTATGCACATGATGAATGGTATGCTTATGTATGCAATGCATTCAAGGATTTAAGATATTCAAAATTGTTTCAGACAAAGAAGAACGCATGTCATATTAAGAAGAAGGTTGTTAGTACATAAATGCCCCATGGGCCAAATATTACAAAATAACTCCTTAAGGCAAAAAGACATTGCGCATCCTCTTTGGTGCGATGTAGGTGTTGAGGGCCTCTTGCTCATGGAGTCGGCGGGTAAGCTCTAGAACCTTCTTCTCACTGGCGTAGAAGCTAGCTTCAAAAGTATTCCGTTCCTCCTTGAGCTAAATCCAACTTTTCTGTATTTCCTCCCACGATGTAGGCATGTCTGGATGTAGGATGGTGTAGGGAACCTCTCCTTCATTGACGGGCTCTTTAATCACTGAGAGTACATGAGGATAAGGCATCATTAGACTTTGGGCTCGGGCTCGTACCCACTTGAGATAGGGCTCAAGAGGGATGGAGTTCTTGTGTCCCAGAGCCTTGCTATCAACCTTGTTGAGTTTTTTCCAAGCTCTGATGAATCTTTGGCGAAGTCCTTGTGCATCGTTGTCGAAGTCAAAAACTAGGTCAAAAATCAACATGTCATGAGGGCCATCCCTCCGGGCATATCCAAATTGCCTCAAAGCTAGGCAAGGGTTGTAGGTGATACCTCCCCTAATTCCAAGTAAAGGAACATTAGGAAACTCTCCGCAACGATCGACGATGATGACATTTTCTCTGGACCGAGAACACCAATGTACATCAGAGTGAGTAAGAGTCATCAACCGTTGGGACCACCTTGAGCCTTGGTCATTCTTCAAGACAGATTGTGGAAGGTGCAAAATAAACCACCTTGCAAGGAGAGAAGAACAGCACATGAGAACACCCCTCTTTCTCATTGTTCGTGTGTAAAATGAGTGAAGGATGTCCCCAAGCAATGTTGGTATTGGGTTTCTGAACAAAAATATTTTGACAGCGTTGACATCTACCAATTGGTCAGGATTTGGGAACAAGACCAACCCATAGATAAGGAGTGCCACAATCTCTTCAAAGGCTTGTAGGTCCAATGAATTCCAACATTCTTGTGCCTTCTCAAACAAGAATCTTGCTAAGAATCCCTTGACGCCGCTTCTGGTTTCCCAATGCCCCTTGATGTCGGATGGTTGTAGATGTAATGCTCGAGCAACATCTTCCGGCTTTGGTTCCTTTTCCGTACCGTTGAAGGGTAGTTGATTAAGGATAGGAATTCTCAGGAGTTGAGAAAACTCCTCCAAAGTGGGTACCAACTGATAATCAGGGAAAGTGAAACAGTGGTGAAGAGGGTCAAAGAACTGGAATAGCACTTTCATCATGTCTTCTTCAATGTTGGTGTTGACTAGGCTGAGCAGTCTACCATGTCTTTCACTGAAGGATGAATTTTCCGAAATTCTTGAGGTGAGCTCCTGGAGTTGAGGAGAGATTCTCACAAGGTTGACTTGAATGGTGTTTCTGCGAGGAATTTCCATGTCCTACAAAACAAGAACAAAGATGAAGATCCAAAACCCTTGAAATGGTTAGTGAATGCATATGATGTTTTATGATGTTTATGATGTTTATGATGTATGCACAAAACATATGTACAAACAAATCACACCAAACCCTAGTTTCAGGCTTGCATGGGGTTTCATAGGTAAGTACCCTCTTGAGTGTAGTTGGCTTAAAAACATGTCCTATAAATAGTAACCGGGTTCTAAGGAGCTAAATATCACGGGATTGTTTTCATTGTTCATTGTTTTGGTTTAGCCACTTAACTAGCGACCAAAATATTCCAAGAAAACAACCCTCAATGAGTGTAGTATCGAGTATCTACCAACTTCGGACTGCACCAAAGCCGGTCATCTCACTACCCCTAATAAAAGGCCAAGATGGTCAAGTAAGGTTCTAGGTCATTAGTGTTTAGTGACATCACTCAGCGGCCCCGTACTCTCCTTGATTGAACTCAAGGGTTACCGGTACTCACAAATATGTCGTACTAATATAGATATTGCTTCAACCGTGTCGGTATACCCCGCACAGTTTCCACAACATATTGCTATCTATGAATGTTTCCCAAAATCCGGGTGTAGGATTACAAACCCAAACAATAGAGCCAAGATATAAAGCAAACAATTCAAACAATTTGTCATGCAAGAGGGTGATCTAAGCCCTAAGGTTACTCCACTTTTAAATTTTTCCCCAGCAGAGTCTCCAGTTCTGTGATACGGTGGGAGAACTGACTAGGGTTTTGCGTTTGTATTCGCAAATGTTTCGGTTGAGCAAGAGTCGCCACCGACTTTTTATTTTATCCTAAGGAAAGGTTTAAAAAGCACAGCAAAAACCTTTGAGATTTTTCTTGGGTTCGGGGAGTAGATTATAGAAAGGGAAGGTATTAGCACCCTTTCTATCCATGGTTATCCATGGGCTCTTAGGTACTTGCTTAGATCAACTTGCCTTGGTTTTCAATTGTTTGAAATGGTGCTTGGTGTGTGGTTTTGAAAATGTTTTGAAAAGATGCCTTGTATAGGCTACCCTTGTAACAATTCTTTACTCGAATGTTTTACAAAAGGTGTTTTGTCTTTTGAAAAGATGTTTCAAGGTTTTTGAAAGTTGGTTTTGAAAGTGTTTGTGAAGTGTGGTTTGAAATTAGGCAAGTGTTTTCTTTGCAAATTGACAAGTACTTAAGAGTTATCTACCCTAAAGTTTTCTCAAAGATTTTTGTTATGTTTTGAACCTTTTGACAATTTTGTTCCACCATTGTATTTGGTGGACAATCTTGTATTAGGAGGTAAAAGGGACGGGCGTGGGTCATCGTTTAGACCATAATTGCAATAGTGTTAGATGTCTTTGGGCAATTTTTCTTTGAAAGGGATTTGATCATTTTAGGCAACTTTTGGAAGCGTCATCGAGGGACTTATGATCATTTGATTGTTTGTTTTACCCAAAGAAACCCAACATGCAACATGGCCCAATTATTTGAAGGCAACAAAGTGGAATACCCTAGGGGTGCAAGTGTGAGATGTGTTGTCCATTTTCATACTTGTTTATCTTGAAATTAGGTCAAACTATTTTGTTCGTTTTATTCGCATACAAACCCTAATTCTAGCATGGCATATTTAAAAGAGCGTTAAAGTGCGAAATTTAAATTCCTACACTATTACAACACAATAATATGGGGAGGGGGGTACAAATGTTTCAAATGGGGATTATTTAGACAAGAATTTAAATCTAGCTATTACATCATCTTCTTTGAATATTTACAATATAATTAAAAGCATAAATTAAATAGAAATAAAACAAATATGCAAGAATGCAAAAAAGAATTTTTATATGTATAAAAAAAAAGTATTATTTATGTAAAATAAAAAGAAGTAAAAAAAAGGGCATTATTTTTTGAATATTTTCATATTTAGGGCAAAACCCTAGTTTTAATCAAAAGGGTATTAATTATTTAATATATATAATATTTACTATTTATATACAAAAATAAAATAAAAATGAGGTATATTTGTAAAAAAGTATTTTTTAGTGTTAAATATTAATAAAAATAAAAATATGTATATTTTTGGTATTTTATTCTAGGTGTACTAATATATATATATTTACTTATATTATTTACAAAATATATTAAATATGCACAAAATAATAATGTCTAATTTTTTATAAAAAAAAGTATTTTTTATACAAAATGTTTCAAAAGGGAAAAATGAAATAAAAAATCAGAAATACAATATGTTTACATTATTAATAATATTTCTAAATAATAGTATATATATATTTATGTATAATAGTATATATAAACAAATAAATACTTAAAAAATGCAAAAATGGTGTAAAAATGATTTTCAAGTTTTAAACATTATTAGAAAAAATAAATGAGTCAAAAAAAAATCAAAAAAGAAAAATCAAAAAAACATTAAATCAAGCAAATGGGCTCAGGGGGGTATGAATCAAAAAGTATGGTGTAAGAAGCAAAACAAAAGTTGGCCCAGCCCATGAGGCACCTTCTTCAACCTCTGAACAACATTATTCAAAAAAACGCGCGCCCTGTTCTTCCATCCAAACATCCTGATTCCTGGCTTATTAATGAAAACTCATAACATAAAAAATGTTCAGCATCAAGAGACGAATCCAACCATATGCAGAACTTGATCTAACTCTCTAAGATAAGAGAGAATTTCTTCTCCCCCAAATCCTGACCTAGATTTTCTGCCATTTTCAAACCTTAAATTCTCACAGCTCAGGAGAAAGAAATGAAAAGTAAAAGCATGTACAGGTTCAGTGGCATGAGTAGAACATTGCTTATTCACAAACTTAGAGCTAATGATGCCTAATAAGAGAGATAGAAGTTCATCAAAATACCTATTCAGTTGAAGTTCTATCTGGCAATGGGGGAGCTTTCAGTGTAAGATAATGGTTGGTATAGCTTCCTTGAGGTGTGGTGATGCTGTTCCAATATTTACTTTGCCTTGAGACACCTTGAATTGAGCTGTAGAACTTCAACTGCAAAATGAAAAAGTAAAAATGGTGGAACTTGTTAGAGGAATTACAGGTCGTGTTTCAAGTCATGGTTAGCTTGCATAGATGCTAGGGAATGTATGTGAACTGGTTTGGGCAAGAAAGCTTGAGAGAAATGGGAGATGGCACTCAAACTGCAGGCCTTGCCCTATTCTTGCAGTTTGAAGGTGATTCTGGGATTGGGAGTGTATGAGGGTTGTTAGGGTCGTGTACTAGCTTGGTTGGGATGCCTTGAATCTGTTTTATAAGTTTTCTTAAGTGTTTGTAAGCTGATATGAGAGTTCTCTTACAAAATGCCAAGTTACTTACACTTTAAGCAACAAATGCCCAAGTTGTGTTCTAGGTCAGTAGAGGCCCTCTAATGATCTGCATAATCTCTCCTTGATTAGAGTGTTTTGCTCATAATCTTGTGCCAAATAGATCTCATCTGTACTTCTTGGATTTTCAATTGGACATAAAGCTTAACTTTTTCAAAATGGAAATAATGCTTTATCTATAAATGGATTAATCTTCTAGGCAATGCTTGAACACACAAAACATGGTCTTGGCACAAAGGTTTTGCATTGAATTATTGAGTGTCAAAGGGTTTTAGGACCTGTAATGTAGCACAAACTATGCTGACTTGAAAATGGCCTAAGTTATGAACATGCTCGTGATCAATTCAAAAGTGAGTTTTTGCCATATTGTGAAATTCGATTCTCTCATGTTATGAGGTTGTTTGATGAGTTCTTGGACATTTTGGAAAGCTTGGAATATGTACTACAATCCATATTTGAAATGCAAATTGAAATTCCAAGTGGAAGTGTATGGAAAATGGCCTTGAAGTTGGGTAGAAAACCTTGTCAAAATAGGTTAAAATTTCACTAAGTTAAGAATGGTTTAGTGCCCTTATTCAAAAATTTGTAACTTGAGATACAAGCCTCATTTGGGAAAACTTTGTGAATAAAAGTTGTAGATTATGCAACAAGCTACAACTTTCCTGTTTTGACTTTTGTTTGAATCCAAATGAATCTTGGTGAGAAAGTGGGGAAAAGTTTGGAAAAAATTAGGGTTTTCCATAACTTAGAAAAATTCTAAGTTATGAAAAATTCCCATTTCTAACCCTAATTTGCATTTTTTGATTTCTTGGTGAACAAGCTTCATGATTTGGCATGTTTTGATGTAAAATGAATCTTGACTCTTGATTTTGACCAAAAAGTCAAAGTTTGACTTTTCAGTATACAGTTAAAATTGATCAATTGACTGGGAAATTCAACTGTCAATCTTGTGTACTTGGGATCTTTTGAGTTTGTTGAGCATGTCAAGATAATTCCATGGGGTCCTTGAGTCCATATGTGAGCTTGATTTGCCATTGGTTGTGTCAAACAGTCAAAAATTGCCTTTGTGCAGTCAAAACCCTAAAAATGACAATTTTGCCCTTTTGGTGATCTGATCAAATTTCTTGTGGAATTGTGATCCAAACTTGATCAAATGGTTCATGGAAGTTTATAATGTTGATGGGGGTCAATTTTCATGAGGTTTGACTGTCAATTGGCCACAGTTGACTTTTCCCCAATACAGCTGATTTCTAGGTCAACTGTCCAATTGACTGGGCAAAACTTGGAATCAAGACTTGAAACTTGGTATGGATAAACTTGGGAGTCCAATATGAAGCATGAAAGTCATCTTAGGCATTTTAGGTCAAAACATCTTTGTGCAAACACAAACCCTAATTTGGGTCAACAGTGCAAGGAGAAGTCTTGAGCAGATGAAACCCTAACTGGATCTTGAGCTTCAAGGGCTTTGTGGTGAGAAATCAATGAGAAATGGGAGGGCAAATTTTGGGGTACAACAGCACACAAGTCACACCAGACAGCCCTTAGAGTTTAGGCCAGCATGAAGTTCAGGTACTACCCTCTTTCAGTTTCGTTGGTTAAGACCTGTCCTATCAAAAGTAACCGGGTTCTAGAGGATCCCAATATCACTGACTACCCTCAATCGGTCATAACTCCAGCGTCGCAATCTTTTCTTGCGGCTAGAACCATCGCGAGAGTTTAGCCTCAATGGGTGTAGCATACTGCTATTGTTCTATGGTCAAGTTGGGTCACATTAGGGTTCTAAGGTCGGTTGGTGCTTAATGACTCCTCAGAAGACCCATATTCTCCTCGTTGCAACACAAGGGATATCGGTACAGACCAAGGTGCCACACCAATGTAGCCACTATTTCACCCGTGTCGGTCTATGCCGGACAGATCCCTCACAGCTTATGCTACCTAAAAGGGTATCCTCAGATCCGGGTTAGGATCTATGAAACTCCGATGCAAAGCCCACAAATATAAAGCAATCAAAGCAAAGCAATTGAAAACATAAGTATGATCTAATCCTAAGGTACACGTCACTTTTATATCTTTACCCCAGCAGAGTCGCCAGTTCTGTGATCGGTGGAAATAGAACTGACTGTTTTTAAGCTGGTTTCGCGAAATGTCGCGGTAAGCAAGAGTCGCCACCATCTTTTATGTTCTCCAACATGGAAAGGACAAAAGCACAGCAAAATTCCTTATGAGAATGTTTCTTGGTTCGGGAGGTAGATTTATAGAAAGGGAAGGTGTTAGCACCATTTCTATCTGTGGTTATCCACGGGCTCTTAGGTACTTGCTCTTATGTTTTCAAAATTTGCTTGCTTTTCAAGTGTGTGTGGGTTTTGAAAAAGTTTAGTTTGAAAATTTTCTAAGTAACTCTTGTATCTGTCCTCAAGAGTGTATGAAGTATTGTTTGAAAACTTTTTGAAAGTGTAAGGTGTGAAAAGTATTTTATTTGTTTTTGAAAAGAGCAAGTACCCATGAGTCATCTACCTACCCTAAGTAATTAAGCTGTGTAAGAGTCCTTTAGATAGTGTTATCCCACCATTGAGAGGTAGGTAGCACCATCGTTGGAGTTGTTCGGGTCAATTCGATTATCGGGACAGTGTGGTCACCGAAGCAATGGTAGGACACCTTAGAAGTAACCCTAATGTCCTAGATCCTTTTATCCGAGGCAACCGTTTCGAGGCAACTGGATCTTTAGACAAAGGGTGACCTCTAAGACGTCCTATACTTGATGACCACGTTTCGAGGCAACGAGTGAAGCGTACCCTAGGAGTGGCATGTGCTTTGTGTGTTGTTTTTCAGTTAATTGTCTTTGTACATGTTATTTGTGAGCTACGGATTAATTTTATTTACATACATTCTTTCATGCATTTAACAGTTAGGGGTGCGGAAAATTAAAGTGTGGGAATGTAAAGCTACGCTATTACAAGGCGTGGGTCTATACATCGCCAAAAAAACAAAGACCCGTTTTGATAAAGTGCGGAAAGTAAAGAAAGCAATAAACCTAATTACTATTACATTCTTGGAAGCAGTTACATAATAATCAAAATAAAATAAATGTGCGCGAATAAAAATTAATCGGGAATGCCTTAAGGGTTTTGACCCTTTTAAGAAAAGAAATGAATTTTTTTGTCCCTTTTTTGTGATTAAATGGAATTAAAACTAATTATTTAACTTATTAATTAATTAATTAAAAAAAAAAAATTGTGTTTTTTTTTATGTTTTTAATGAAAATAAAATAAAAGAATTAAAATTAAAAGTTAATAAGAACCTAATTCTAAATTTATTTTTAGTTATTAAAAAAAAAGGGTTAAAGTTGCCTAATTAAAACTAATTCAATTTATTAGTATTTTTTTACAAAAATAACATGAAATTAATAATAATAATAATAATATTAGTTCTTTTTTTGATTTTTTATGGGAAAAGTTAATTATGTTAATAGTTAATAACAAAAAAAAGAATAAGAAAAAAAAAGGCAAATAGAAAAAATAAAATAAAAGCAAACCCAAGGGGGGGGGGGGGGGGGGGGTTGGGCCAGATTGGGGGTTTATTGTTGAATTTCTGGCCCAATAGAAACAAGCTCTTGCAGACTTTGGGAATTGCCCGCGCCTAGGTTGACTCCTGAGCATGGTGTTCTTTCATTCCTGGGCCTTCAGATCCATGATCATGGACATGTGGCGTATGGACTAGTGAGGCGCATGATGAACCCCTTCAGGAAGCCTGCATAGGATCATATTTGGAAAAAAATTAACAAGCCTTTGAGGGACCTGGGGATCGAACCCAGGTCCCAACGAATCCCAAGCGTGTTACCAGCCACTGCACCACTTTGTCTCAATTGTAATAATAATAAGAAAATAACATTATATTGAATAAACGAGTCACATGTTGGAAAATAAAAAAGAGAGCGCGCGTGATTTGAATAAACCACCCACGCATGGACACATCATCATCGTCTTCATTTATCTACAAAAACAAAAGCAAGATAGCGGGGGTTTTTAACCCCCACAATGCAAAACTGTGGAAAATAGCGATTAGCTATATAGTGAACATAAAAAGGGCGCGAGGTGTGTTTTGTGTTTGTCTCCTCAAGCCGGTTTCAACCATGGGTGTTTGGAGTTCTGATTTTACAGTATGGGAAAAGCCTTAAATCACAAGCTTTGAAAACCTAGCATCCGTCCATGGTGATTTTCATTTTAAGGCACCATATTCAAATTAACTCATGTCAAAAGCTTCATCACAATGTTAGAAATACAAAGCAATATTCAAAATGTGTTAATGATGCGTGAAAAATAAATTTATATTATGAACAAAATAATGAACCGTGTGACTGTATTTAGGCGATTCCTGAAGGTCTAAGGCTTGTTCTTGATGGAAAAAGGTTCCTGGGACTGTTGGGAACGTGTTTGGATCAAAAGAAATGCTTGAATTGCACTGGAAGGTTGAAAAACAGTTTTCACTTTTTTGCTTGGATTTTTGAGTTTGGTTCTTTTGTTTCAGAGGTTTCTAGGTCGTGTAAATGGTATGAGAGGCTTGCATATATGTCTTTGAATGAGAATCAAGCAATAATGTGAGCCTTTAACCCTTGCAATGAAGTTTTGGATTTTGTCATAACCTCCATTAAAGAAACTTGCCATTTTGTCCAAATTTGAATTTCATGCTCATAATAGGCTTGGCACGAATTTGGTATGTGACTTATGATGCATCAAGGTCATTCAAACCACAAGATATCCTTTGATTAATTTTTTTGATTTTTATTTGAATTTTATGGATTTAAAATGAATTAAATCAAATAAAATTAAATAAAAATAGAAAAATTAATTTTTAATCTTGAAATAAATCATGGGACACGTGGGTAGCATGACAAGGCTGAATCAAGTGGAAAAAGTGGGCCCTTTTGTCAAAAAATGAAGTTTCAAGGATAGTTGACTTTTGCCATTTCACAAAAATTTCCCAACTTCTCTAATGCATATCTTGCTCAATTTTGATCATATGAACATGTTCTTGGACATTTTGGAAAGGTCTTGAAGTCCTCTAACCAATGCCTTTTGTCCCATGTCATTTTGATTTACCAATCTCAAGTTATGGTCTTTGACTTAAAGTGCCTTTTTGTTGACTTTTGAAAATGACCTATAATGTTCAAATTGATAACTTTTTGTGAGAGCATTTCTTGGACTTGGAATGTGAAGATGAGTTATAGGAAATGTCCTCCCCTTCAAAATGAGAATTGGATTGGATTTTTCTGATGAACCATGAAAAAGTTATGCCTTGGTCAAGTTACAGTTGACTTTTCAACTGTCCAAAAATAGAAACTTTTGACACCTTGATGATTTTTGAGCCATTCTTGTAAAATCATGATCAAGACTTGATCAAATGATGATTGTGGCCTCAAAATAAGATGTTGACCAAAATTTTTGACTTTTGACTGTCAAATGACCATTTTGCCCCTACAGTTGATTGTGAAGCAATTAGGGTTTTTGACTGTGCAACTTGATGCTGTGAGTCTTGAAACTTGACATGTGGATGCTTGACAATGTGTATGAGCATATGGGACTTAATTGAGCCCTTGAAAACCTCAACTTCCTTGCAAGAACCAAAACCCTAATTTGACTGGCTTAGGAGGATGGTTGACTGTGTAGCCCTTGAGTAGACTTTGAGCAAATTGAGATGATGCTTGTCAAAACTTTGAAGAATATGGGAGGGCAAATTTTGGGGTACAACAGTCATGGTCAGATGTACCAAAAGCGGATGATCAAGGCATTTAACAAGAAAGTTAGACGACAAGAGTATCAAGTTGGGGATCTGGTAATCAAGCGCATTATCTTACCTCAAGGTGATCCCAGGGGCAAATGGACCCCTACTTACGAAGGGCCATTTGTGGTTAAGAACATTTTCTCAGGAGGGGCTATGATTCTAACCACCATGGATGGTGATGACCTTCCTCACCCCGTCAATGCAGACATAGTGAAAAAATACTATGCATAATCAAATACTCGCTAGGTTGACTGGCCTAGGCAAAAATAAGGGCTTCCCAGCGAACCAAAAGGGTTCGGGCAAAAATAAGGGATGAAAATGAAAAAATTTGTACACCCGGCAAGTCGAAAACCTGAAAAGGAGGCTTGGGCAAAAAAGGGTATCCTGGTGGACTGAAAACCCGAAAGGGCGGTCCAGGCAAAAATTAGGGACCAAAGCGTAACACTATGTCTCATTGGATCACCTTGCATCCAGACTTCGATATCAACCATCAAGCTCGGATGGCACTAATCAATCTGATCTACCTTCAACCAAGTATCAAAGTGATGAGATGCTCGAGGACATAAGGGCAATAGCAAAGTTGGAACCCAGTGGGATTATTCACATAGCTGTTTTGTTTTGTTTTCACAAATTGTTTAAATTTTATCTGCTCGGCGGTGTTCTCTTACTAGGACGTCAGCCTCTTGTACAAAAACGCCTATTTACAGGCCAAACTTCAAAATCAATAAAAATTCATTTTCAGACAAATTTCAAACTGTTTTTCCTTTTTCTGTTTTGTTTGCAAAGAACGTCCAATGATCATTTTTTATATATGCATTTGACATTAATTGCTGCTCATGAATATTTACATGCGAAACAAAAGACGATTACGGGTAATATCAGAAACAGGGGCAATAAAAATTGTCCAAACTATACAGTTGCTCTGTCCACCAGGTACCGGGTAAATTCATCCGAAGAATATGGCTAAGATACCTTCACTCCCTGCAGAGTAAGGCAGTAATGGTAGCTCTCCCCAGCTGAGACTTGCAATTGTGAATGAATCGGTAATATTCTCCCCAAGCAGAGTTTATCTACCATCAGCAATAAAAAGGCTTGATATCCCCGACATTCTTAATATTGCCTAGCGGAATATAAGAATGCTCCCCGGCAGGGTACAAGATATCCCTAGTTCAGTTAAAATTTTCCCAGCACAGTCTGAAGAAGCTTCCCCAACGGAGTTGAAACATCATCCCCAGTAGACTTTGGAAGTTTATCCCCAGCGGAGTACAAAATAAATCTCCCCAGCCGAGTTCAAAGGATCATTCCCAGCAGAATTCAGAGGATTATCCCCACAAAGGTCTAACAGGTTATCCCCAGTAACGTCGCCACTAAGAGATCGTCCCCAGCGGAGTTCTTCCCTTTCACAAATAAGAATTCAATCCTAAATAGATTCAATATCACTAGCAACGATAATTCATCCCGGCGGAATTTATCAGTGGAATCTTCAGTAGAACATCTCTTCCCCACAGAGTAATCTCCTCATCAGTTTATTCCCCCCAACAGAGTCATCCTCTCCTGCAGGTTTATTCTCTTCGTTCGCCATCCCCAGCGGAAACGAAGAATCCAGCTCTATTCTCCAACAGCTATCCGGGATTTATTTTCCCCAGCTAGAAACATTACATTTCAATATATCATGATGCATACATATACACATCATATAACACAATCTCATTTATTTTGAGAACATCATTGCTTGATCCATATCATGCATTGCATATGACTGACCTTTACCTTTCAGGAAAGATGCAATTAGGTTCTCAGATATTCAAGACCTTCTCTGGTTCAGTCAGATCGACCCTAAGATCTCCCTGATTCGTATTCCAGTTGAAGATATTCCAAGACTTTCGTCTGGTTCAGTTAAATTGATCCTAAGATTTTTCTGATTCTTATCCAGTCAAAGTTAATCCAAGACCTTCTATGGTTCAGTCAGATCGAGGCTAAGATCTCCCTGATTCGTATTCCAGTTGAAGATATTCCAAGACTTTTGTCTGGTTCAGTTAAATCGATCCTAAGATTTTTCTGATTCTTATCCAGTCAAAGTTAGTCCAAGACCTTCTCTGGTTCAGTCAGATCGACCCTAAGATCTCCCTGATTCGTATTCCAGTTGAAGATATTCCAAGACTTTCATCTGGTTCAGTTAAATCGATTCGAAGATTTTTCTGATTCTTATCCAGTCAAAGTTAGTCCAAGACCTTCTCTGGTTCAGTTAGGTCGATGCTAAGATCTCCCTGATTCCTATTCCAGTCGAAGTTCAGACCATCTATCAACAGTCTCCAAATGGCATCTATAAGCCCATTCCCGATATCACAAGGCTGATACCATTTCATGCGAGTGCAAATTTCTGGGCACTCTAGTGTTCAATCATCTTCCACCTTCGGATCACGAAAGGCACAAAAGCCAATCTACATCCTCAGATTTAAGAAAGTTGAACATGGGAAGCTGTTTCACCCCAAAATTTGCCCTCTCATATCTCTCAAAACATTTCAAGAAAAATCTCCAAGTGGTTCAAGATTGCTCAAGAGTTGGACAGTCAAATCATCTCCTAAGGCAGTCAACCTCAAATTATGGTTTTGTGTTGCATCAATATCCTTGAGTCCAAATGACCTCAATTGATCCCCAATGTCCTAATATGCTCTCAAGATCATCCATGCCAAATTTCAAGCCTTGCAGAGGAAGTTTGCTCAGTCAATTGCTCAAAAGGTCCAAAAATCGACTGTGCTAGGGCAAAAGTCAACTATGACCCAAATGCAGTCAAACCTCAAGATTTTTTTGTCAAAATTCTCATTTTGAAGGATATTTCATCATTTGATCAAGGGTTGATCATGATTCATCAAGGATTTCTCAAAATTCATCAAGACTCAAAAGTTGCTAAATTAGGGTTTTGTAGGAAAAGTCAACTCAACTTTGACCAAGCATAACTTTCTCATACTTTATGATAAATGACCCATCAAAAGCTCATTTTGAATAGGATGCAATTTCCTACAATCCATATTCATACCCCAAGATCAGAAAATGCACTCACAAAAAGTTACAAATTTGGACATTATAGTTCATTTTTGAAAGTCAACAAAAACACCTTTTTTCCAAAGCTTATAACTTGATCATGGAATATCAAAATAATATGATACAAAAAGGGTTGGTTAGAGTACATATCAAGCTTTCTAAAAAGTCTAAGAACACTTCCAAAAGTTCAAAATTGAAGAAGTTATGCATTGTTGAAGTTGGGCATTTTTGCAAAATTGCCAAAAGTCAACTATCCCCAAAACTCCAAATTTTGTCAAATGGGCCCATTCTTTTCCACTTGATTTGATCTTTCCACATTTCACACGTGTCCTAGCTTCATCCTTGTGTCCATTTATCAATTTTATTATTTTATTTGATTTTTTATTGAATTATTTCATTTTAAATCAATTTAAGTCAAATAAAATCATAAAACTTGATTATATGAGATCTTTTTTCTATTTTCAGGACTTAATCATCATCATCAAGTGTATCAAATTCGTATCAAGCATTCCATGTGCAAAAAGATTGGATTTTTGGCAAATTAGGCAAGTTATCAATGGTGAATCAAATCCAATCTCAAGGCATCAATGTGCAAGGATTCAGTCCACAAAAGTTGACCTAATACACTCCATATTACATATACAAGGCAAAGGCATGAAATCCAGACCTAGAGACTGCAAGAACACCAAAAGAAAAACTTGCAAAAATTGACAAAAAGTGTGAGACTGAAATCAAGCTTGGAGGCACTTTCAGGACCTAACAAGCACCACAATCCCTTCCTGGCAATCCTCAGAAGCAAAACCAACCAGAATCACTCATTCTCCAGCCTCCTAGAGCACTGTAAGCATCTCACGAATCCGCTATGTTCATGAAGTCTCAAGTCTTCATTCTTGCATCCATTGTCAAATACAATTGCATATTCTGATTCCTCACATCATTTGTTAACTTTCTGCAATAACCAATTTCGTTCTTGTGCTGTGTATCGTAAAACGCCATTGTAGGATTTCCTAGGTTTTTTTAGGTGTTTTTATTACAGGTATAATTAGACCTATTGATGGACATAGACATGACTGGAGGAGAAAGACAAGCACAACCATGGCCTTGGATGGAGTTTATATGGCCTGAGATGGGTTTTTGAAATGACATACGGTTTTAGCTGCGGATCTAAATCCGCAGGTAATTTCCTTGCAGACCTGAGGACAGGGACGACCACGTGCCCCCATCTGATTGCCCCGTTCAAACTTCGCGCGTTTTATTTTTTTTATTCTGGCATATTACGTGTTTTCCCCTATTATTATTATTGTCTAATACTATAACAACTAAAGCACAATGGTTGAGTGGCAAAGGCGTGCATCCAAGTACCAATAGGACCTGGGTTTGAATCCCAGGTCCCCCCATATGCTTTGTATTTTTTCTCTTCAGGTGATCCAGTGTTGATGCCAGCGCGTGATGCACCATACTCTCACATTCAATCAATGGACAGATGGCCCCAGGCCAAATCTGATGGCCCAGATGGAATGTCCACCATACTCCCTAGTCAAAGTGCCACGCTGGATTCCAAAAAGTCAGTCAGGCCTGCTCATTTGGGCCAAGGAATTTGCTATTCAGACCCCCTAAACAGGCCCAAACCCTAACTCTTTCTATTTTCTTTTTATTTCTTTTAATTATTTATTGTTATTATTTTAATTATTAACCAACCAATTAAACTTTTTCTTCATAAAATTAAAAATCAAAAAATATTTTGTTTATTAAATTAATTTTCAGTATTTTATTTTTGTTAATAAATTTTAATTTAATTAATTTAGTTTTAATTAGGAATAACTTTTAATATATTTTGCAATAATTAAAATTAACTTAGACAATTAGGTTTTTATTAACATTGAATAAATTTATTTTTATTTCTTTAAATATCAAAAATCCAAAAATATTATTATCATTAATTAATTAATTAGTTTATTAATTTAATAATTAATCCAATTTCTTTTTCTTCCATAAATTCAAAATAACCAAAAAAATCTTTTCTTTAATAATCAAAGGGTCAAAACCCTAAAACTTGCGCCCGATTTAATTTCCCGCACGCGATCCATTTTATTCAATATTGTATCTGTTTCCTGGAATGTAATAGTTTAATAGGACTTTAAATATTTTTATCGCTTTATTTATTTTCCGCATTTTAATTTCAAGGGTTGCTTTTGGCGATGTAAATAACCGACGCCTTGTAATAGTTAGTGTAATTTCCGCAATTTAATTCCCGCAACTTATAAACTGTTAGATGTTTGATAATAGGGAATGCATGACAAGATTGAATGTTAAAACCTAAAATCAACATAGATCACCATTAACATGTACAAAGATAAAATTAACTGAAAACAACACATTCGCACATGCGCACTTCTAGGGTACACCCCACTTGGTTGCCTTCATACGCGGTCATTGAGTATAGGAAGTTTTAGAGGTCGCCCACTTGTCCAAAGATCATAGTTGCCTCGAAACGGTTGCCTCGGAAAAATGATCTAAGACATTATGGTTACCGCTAAGGCGTCCTAACATTGCTTTAGTGACCGCACGTCCCTTAATCGAATTGACCCTTAAACTCCAACGACGGTGCTACCCACTCATTCATAGTGGGATAGCATTTTCTAAAGGAAGATAGCATAGAACGATTCCCTTTTAGAGTAGGTAGATGGTTCTTAAGTACTTGCTCTTTCAAAAAACAAAAAAGAAATCTTTTTCACACTTACACCTTTCAAAACAAAAGCTTCTTCAAACCCACAAACACAAAGAAAAGCAATTTTGAAAACACTATGAGCAAGTACCTAAGAGCCCGTGGATAACCACGGATAGAAAGGGTGCTAACACCTTCCCTTTCTATAATCTACCCCCCGAACCCGAGAAATATCTCAAAAAGGAATTTTTCTGTGCTTTTTTTCTTTCCTTGTTGGATAAAATAAAAGACGGTGGCGACTCTTGCTTACCGCGACATTGTGCAAAAACAAACGCAAAACGCAAACCAGCATTCCAAAAACAGTCAGTTCTCTCCCACCATATCACAATCACCATTTCTGGTGATGATAAACTCTGTTGGGGATTGAGTTTTTGTTTGTAAAAGGGATGGACTCCGATGGGGATGATTTTCCAGTTGCGACTTCACTGGGAATAATCTTTTAGACTCTACTGGGACAGTTTTCCAGACTTTATTGGGGATAATATTCCAGTGCTGGTGATAGATAAACTCTGCTTGGGGGAGAATATCGCCGACTCATTCGGGTTGTGTGCCTTAGCTGGGGAGAGTGATGTCCTGTTCGGGACCGCTAATGTCATTGTTTATAAATAATTGATGCTCATAAATATTTACAAACGAAACAAAAGACGATTACTCGTAATATCAGAAACAGGGGCAAACAAAGCAGAAAAAAGGAAAACAGTTCGAAATTTCTTTGTGAAAATGAATTGTATTAACTCTGAAGTTTGGCCCGTAAATAGGCGTTTTTGTACAAGAGGCTGGCGTCCTAGTAAGAGAACGCCGCCGAACAAATAGAATTTATACAATTTGTGAAAAACAAAGAAAAACAGCTATGTGAATAATCCCACTGGGTTCCAACTCTGCTATTGCCTTTATATCCTCGAGCATCTCATCACTTTGCTACTTGGTTGAAGGTAGATCAGATTGATTAGTGTCGTCCGAGCTTGATAGTCGATACCGAAGTCTGGTTGCAAGGTGATCCAATGAGACATAGTGTTACGCTTTAATCCCTAATTTTTTCCTGGACCGCCCTTTCAGGTTTTCAGTCCACCGGGATACCGTTTTTTTCCCAAGCCGCCTTTTCAAGTTTTCGACTTGCCGGGTGTACAGATTTTTTCATTTTCATCCCTTATTTTTGCCCGAACCCTTTTGGTTCGCCGGGAAGCCCTTATTTTTGCCTAGGCCAGTCAACCTAGCGGGTCTTTGATTATGCGTAGTATTTTTTCACTATGTCTGCATTGACGGGGTGAGGAAGGTCGTCACCATCCATGGTGGTTAGAATCATAGCTCCTCCTGAGAAAATGTTCTTAACCACAAATGGCTCTTCGTAAGTAGGGGTCCATTTTCCCCTGGGATCACCTTGCGGCAGTACGATGCGCTTGATCACCAAATCCCCAACTTGATACTCTTGTCGTCTGACTTTCTTGTTAAATGCCTTAATCATCCGTTTTTGATACATCTGACCATGATAAATAGCAGTAAGTCTCTTTTCGTCGATTAAGTTCAGCTGATCAAGCCGGGTCTGGATCCAGTCGTCCTTGCTCAAATCTGCGTCCTTCATAATCCAAAGAGAGGGTATCTGAACTTCAATGGGCAAGACTGCCTCCATGCCATATACCAAGGAATAGGGTGTTGCCCCTGTTGACGTCTGCGCTGAGGTACGGTACCCATGAAGAGCAAATGGTAACATCTCGTGCCAATCTTTGTATGTCACCATCATCTTCTGCACAATCTTCTTGATATTCTTATTATCCACTTCGACATCCCCATTCATCTTCGGCCGGTAAGGAGAAGATTTATGATGTTGTATCTTGAACTACTTGCAGAGCTCGGTGATCATCGTATTATTGAGATTTGTACCAATTTCCGTAATGATCCTCTCTGGTACACCATATCGACAGATCAAATTGTGCCGAATAAACTGTGCCACGATGTTCTTTTATACTGTAGCGAAGGAAGCTGCCTCAACCCACTTTGTAAAGTAATCAATCGCTACCAGGATGAAACGATGCCCGTTGGACGCAGTAGGTCTGATCTCACCAATCATATCGATGCCCCACATTGTGAAAGGCCAAGGAGTTGTCAAGACGTTCAGAGGGACTGGAGGTATGTGCACCTTATCAGCATAGACTTGGCACTTATGACAGGTCCGAGAATGCTGATAACAGTCGGCTTCCATGGTAGACCAATAATATCATGCCCGAAGGATTTTCTTTGCCATGGTATGTCCAATGGAATGAGTTCCGAAAGTACCTTCATGTAACTCCGCCATAATCCTTTCTGCCTCGTTCTTATCCACACATCGTAGCAAGGTTGAGTCATGGTTACGCTTGTAAAGGATACCATTACTGATGAAGAACTTTGTCGCGAACCTCCTAAAAAACTTCTTATCATTAACAGATGCACCCTCGGGGTACTCTTGAGCCTCAAGATACCTCTTTACCTCATGAAACCAAGGTTTATCTGCTATCTCTTCAGTCTCAATGTCACAGCAATGTGCGGGTTCGTTCGACCTTTCAATGGTAATCTGGGGAGCCTCGTTGTCCCACCTGACCTTGAACATAGAAGAAATCGTAGCTAGCGCGACTGCTAACTGATTCTCCTCTCTAGGGAAGTGTTCAAAGGTTATCTCCTCGAAGTGTGAAAGCAAAGTCAATACATACTCTTTGTAAGGAATAAGATTTGGGTGCTTCGTATCCCACTCGCCTTTGATCTGACTGATCACGAGAGCGGAATCTCGAATACACTTAAGAACTTAATCCTTAGGTCAATAGTTGCTCGAAAACCCATAATGCACGCTTCATACTCCGCCATGTTGTTGGTGCAGTTAAACATAATCGGGCGGTGAACGGAATATGACAGCCTTCAGGAGATATGATCATGGCGCCAATGCCATTACCCAAAGCGTTTGAAGCTCCATCAAAATACATAGACCATCGGGATCCTTCCTCAGGTCCTTCATCCGGTCCAGGTGTTTCACAGTCAGTCACCAACATGATTTTCTCATCCGGGAATTCGAAGTTCATAGACTGGTAATCGTCCCCTTCTTGATGTGCCAAATGATCTGCCAACACACTTCCCTTGATTTCCTTTTGGGTCGTGTATTGGATGTCATACTCGGTCAAGATCATCTTCCATCTTGCTATTCTTCAGGACAAGGCAGGCTTTTCGAAGATATACTTGATTGGATCCATCTTTTATATCAATAGGATAGTGTTGTACCCCAAAATTTGCCCTCCCATATTCTTCAAGAAATTGCCAAATCAAGCTGCAAAATTCCCCAAGGGTTGCACAGTCAAAGGTCTCCTATACAGTCAAGATTAGGGTTTGTGTTCTGATCAAGAAAAGGAAGTTTTCAAAGGCCCAATCAAGCCTCACATGCCTACAAATGTGGTCAAGCATCTTCATATCAAGTTTCAAGGCATTCAGCTCAAAATTGCACAGTCAAAACCCTAAATTGCACTACAGTCAAATGTAGGGGCAAAATGGTCATTTGACAGTCAAAAGTTCAAATTTTTGGTCAACATATCATTTTGAAGCCACAAACATCATTTGATCAATGCTTGATCATGATTCTCAAAATTTGGCCCAGAAATCATCAAGATGCAAAAGTTTCCTTATTTGGACAGTTGAAAAAGTCAACTGAAATTGACCAGGGCATAACTTTCACATGGATTATCAGAAAAATTCCATCCAAAGCTCATTTTGAAGAGAAAGACATTTCCTACAACTCATCTTCATACTTCAAGTCCAAGAAATGCTCTCACAAAAAGTTATCAATTTCAACATTATAGGTCATTTTCAAAAGTCAACAAAAAGGGACTTTAAGTCAAAGGCCATAACTTGAGATTGGTAAATCAAAATGACATGGGACCAAAGGCATTGGTTAGAGGACTCAAAGACCTTTCTAAAATGTCCCAGAACATGAGCAAAGCTTAAAAATTGAGCAAGTTATGCATTGGAGAAGTTGGGAAATTTTTTGTGAAATGGCCAAAATCATTTATCCTTGAAATCCCATTTTGACAAAAGGGGCCCACTTTTTCCACTTGAATTGACTTGGCCATGCTTCCCACGTGTCCCATCTTTTATTTCAGATTTTTTTATTAATTTTTTCATTTTTATTGATTTTATTGGATTTAATTAATTTTAAATCTTTTAAAATCAAAAGAAATTCAAAAAAATTAATTTAAAG
Organism: Vicia faba; assembly: GCA_948472305.1. Lineage (NCBI taxonomy): Eukaryota > Viridiplantae > Streptophyta > Magnoliopsida > Fabales > Fabaceae > Vicia > Vicia faba. The sequence continues at coordinate 937,818,115 of OX451736.1, forward strand.
GGATATTTTGCTTTGATTAACCTTGAAGCATCATTATGTGCCTACCATTTTTCGTGCTAAGGCTTAAACAAGGCAAAAATTCAAATTTGAATCAAAAGTGGAAAGTGCGATAATGGTGGTTTATGCCAAATCCTAAACATCAATGCAAGGCATTATTGGCCATAATTTTCATTCATACACATTGCATAAGACATGTACAAGTGAAAGTGTCCAGGTTCATTCAAGATACATGCATATTTCAAAAAAGGAAAACTTTTAATGTGTCTGATTCTTGTCTCATGGCATTAAAGGCCTGGTTAAATGGCTGTCTCTTACCGTTACAAGACCCTCACACTCCTATAAATACAAGGGCCAGTGGCACATTACAATGAACGAAAAAACACACAACAGGAGAACGAAAGAAACATTGGAGAGAGGCTGCCCACAAAATCCATCAAAGGTTGCCAGAATTTTCCAAGCAAAGCCACCCTTCAGCAAAAGTAGCCAAGCCCAGAAGCCCAGATCGAAGGTGCCTACATTCAGGAAGCGCCCAAATCGAAGGTCCAATCTACTGGTAAGAGAGGGTAAACTGTCCAACCTTGTATTTGCATTACACATTCGTGCTTGTTGTTACCTTCAATTTACTATCCTAGACAGGATCAAAGGGTCTGGGTTTGGCCCCAGGTCATGTTCTTCGTTTGCTAACATTTGCTGCAGATTTATCCTGAAAAGACTCAGCGCACGTAGGATCGAAGGGCCTGGGGTTCGATACCAGGCCCTGAGTTTATTTTGCTAACATACTTTTGCAGGTATAGCATCCCAGATCGAAGGAGACACCTTCTCTGGATCGAAGCTTCCCAGGCCTCCAGAATTATGCTTTTTTTTATTTGCTGCCTGTTTCCGTCGTTTTTCTTATACTTATTTTGACTTTTTTTATTTCTTTTTTTTAATCAACATAAAATCAAAAACACAAAAAAATCAGAAAAGACAAAAAAATAAATAATAATTTTATTTTAGTATTAATTTTGTAAATAAATCCCTTAATTAATTTAGATTTAATTTTAGGTTATAATTTAATTCTATTTCACAATAAACCAAAAATAATAAAAAATAGATCTTTAACACTTTTTACCTTTTTTTAATTAATTAAATATTTTTATTATAAGTATCATTAACCATTAACTTTGTAAATAAAATTTATAATTAATTTAGTTTTAATTCTAGGTTTTAACTTTAATGCATTTTCTTTAATAAATTAAAAACAATTAGAATTAGAATTAATCATTTGACTTTTAATTAATTTAATGTCATAAATACAAAAAAAAACATAAAAAACAAGTTCTTTCTTTTTATTTAATTTAATTATTCTATTAATTTTATTTTAATTCCTTAAAGGGTCCAACGCCCTCGCATTCGATCATATTTTCCTTTTTTCGCGCGTTTTATTTATTTCTGTTGTAAATATAATGTAATTGCTCCAAAGCCATGTAATAGCTATTAGATATTTATCTTCTGCACTTTATTTTAAATCGGGTCTGGATTAATTTGGCGTTGTAGACCCGCGCCTTTGTAATAGCGTAGGACCCTTTATCTTTTCCGCACTTTAAATTCCCGCACTTTTAACTGCTAAACAATAACATGAAAGAATGAATGCCCAAAAATAAAATCGAAACGTAGATCACCAATGCATGACAAGACAAATAATAAACTGAAAATGACACACAATTCACACACCACCCCTAGGGTACGCTTCACTGTTGCCTTGCCCCTCGAAAGGTGGTCGTCGAGTAGAGGATGTCTTAGTAAGTCCTCATGATCCGGGAACCTGGCATGAGGGTAGCTTCTAAGGTGTCTTCCCATTGCTCTGGTGATCACCATGTCCCTACAAACTCGAATTGACCCGAACACCTCCAACGGTGGTGCTACCTATCTCTCAATGGTGGGATGGCACTACCTAAAGGACAATTACACAGCTTAATTCCTTAGGGTAGGTAGATGACTCATGGATACTTGCTCTTTTCAAAAACAAATCAAAATACTTTTCACACCTTACACTTTTCAAAAAGCTTTCAAAACAACTTTTCAAACACTCTTGAGGACTGATACAAGAGTCGATCTGAAACTTTAAATGAAACTTTTTTTCAAACCCACTCACACTTTGAAAAGCAAACAAACATTTTGAAAACACAATGAGCAAGTATCTAAGAGCCCATGGATAACCATGGATAGAAAGGGTGCTAACACCTTCCCTTTCTATAATCTACCTCCCGAACCGAGAAACAAATCTCATAAGGAATTTTTCTGTGCTTTTGTCCTTTCCTTGTTGGAGAAAATAAAAGACGGTGGCGACTCTTGCTTACCGCGACATTTCGCGAAACCAGCTTTAAAACAGTCAGTTCCAGATCCACCGATCACAGAACTGGCGACTCTGCTGGGGAGAACTATAAAGTGAGGTGTACCTTAGGACTAAGATCACTGTGTTTTCAATTGCTTTGATTTGTTTGCTTTAAATTGTGGGACTGTCTTGGGAGTTCTATAGATCCTAACCCGGATCTGGGGATACCTTCTTAGAAAGTAGCAACAAGGCTGTGAGGGAACTGTGCGGGGTATACCGACATGGTTGAAGCAGTCTTCTACGTTGATGTGGCACTTTGGTGTGTACCGGTAACCCTTGAGTCAATCAAGGAGAGTACGGGGCCTCCGCGTGGTGTCGTGAAGCATCAACAGACCTTAGGAACCTTAATTGAACCATCTTGGCCTCTTTAGGGTAGTGAGATGACTACTTTGGTGTACTCCGAAGTCGGTTGATACTCGATACTACACTCAATTGAGGGTTGTTTTCTTGGGATATTTTGATCGCCAGTCAGTGGCTAAATCGAAACGATGAACAATGAAAGCAATCCAATGATATTGAGATCCTTAGAACCCGGTTACTTTGATAGGACAGGTTTGAGCCCACCAACTTCAAGAGGGTAATACCTAGACCCCATGCTGGCCTAAACTCTAAGGGTTTCTCTTGTGTGACTTGTGTGCCTTCGTACTTGAACTACTTGCGTGCTTATTATCTGACCCTTGAATTTCTTGCAGGTCTTGTTTACAGTCCTTAATTGGGACTCATAACAAAGTTTACTGAGTTTCTTGCAGGTTTTGGTTTGCAGTCCTTAATTGGGACTCATAACAGGGTTACTTACATTACCCCCATGCATAGCATGACATCATACCATTGCATACATCCTGCATAAGGACTAACCCATTTCAAGGATCTCAAGGGTCTGTGATGCAGGTCATGATGAATCAAACATCTAGCAAGGGGCAAAGAGGATTTATTTTCCTCTAGCCAAGGTTGTCAGAGGCTATGACCCACTTGATATGGCGAGCTTTGACTCTTGAAGAAGGTTCCCTTAACCAAGGTTGTTTGGAAATCAAAACCAGACATGATGACTAAAGTCAGAGGCTATGACCCACTGGATATGGTGAGCCTTTGACCCTTGGAAGAAAGATTCCCAACAAACATGAAGCTCTTTCAATCAAGCTACCGGATCCAAATGCTAACAAAATTTCATGTTTATCCCGCGAGATCCTTGAAAACATTGCATGCATATCATACACATCATTGCATAACAGGTACCCTTGTTACAGGCTACTTACCCTCTTCGCTGTTTATTTCAGCAATGGCTTTCCAATCAAACACCCATGAGTTCCCTACTCAAGAGACTCAGTTCAGGGAGATCTTCCTAAGCCTATCCAAGGGGCAGGAAGAGTTGAGAACGCTCCTCATGGGGAATTTGGTCAAGAACAGTCCAGAAGACGGTAAAGATGAACGGCTGAAACATATGCAAGCTGAGATAGACATAATGAGGACTCAGATGCTGGGGCAAATGGCCCTTATCCAAGGCTTAGCTCGGGAACAAGAAGAGTTGAGAACTGTGATCAACCAGCTTCAGCAAGACAGTATGAAGCAAGTAGCCAAGGCTGGAGACCAAACTGGTAATCAGCCTCCAAGAAGTCAAAGGCTTGGTTCAATGAATAGACCTCTCCAAGTTGCTACTACTTCACAGCTCCAACCACAACCTCGCCCAGAGCAACGGTTTGATCAGAGCAAGCCCAGAAGGCAATTCACCCAGCTCAACACGTCACTGTCCCAAGCTTTGTAACACCTGTTGAAGTTGAATCTGGTGACGTTGATAGGACCTCACCCTAATCCTAAGACTTCTTCACCCAACTATAATCCTGGGGCCAGGTGCGCATACCATTCTAACAGCCCGGGGCATGATACTGATGACTGTTGGAAGTTGAGGTACAAAATCCAAAGCCTGATTGATGAAGGAGCTGTGGAATTCACCCCAGATGGTCAGGTCGAGTTCTTCTACTATCCCTGTGAGGTTCACCATTTGAAGTAACAAGCCCTGAGGCTAGAAGACTTGTGTTTATTAGAATTTTCAAGTTGTAATTTTCTTTTGATTGTTCAAACATTTACTCATTGTTAAAACATTGTTATTTCATTAATGCATCGCTTATGTCTATTTTGAATCAATATATTCGTATTCACTATACGCAAATTATTTTCATATTTTTTCTGATAATCAACTCTCAATCAATAATTCTAAGCCTCTTGAGGGAGGATGACGAAAATGATACCACGATCTTTACAGTATGCTTTTGAACAGACCCCGCTGATGAGGTATAGGCATTGTTTCAATTCCTAAACACTGGAGTTATAAGGAAGATAATCCCTCGTCAACCCCTCCGAGCCAAAGAAGTAGGAGTTTTTTCTTTTCGAAATTTAAAACCCTTAATCATAACCTGGGGCAGGGTAGTCTCTCAGTTGATCCAAGTGCATAACAAATGGCACCAAAGAGGTCCTTACAAAACAAAAGACAGTGATGGTTCCGAAAAATCATACAGATAAGCAGTCATTATATCTCAAAAAATAAAAACCCATTAAGTCAAAACCTATGAAGGAGACTTACAAAACTGGGGCATCCCACTGACTGTAATCACAAAAGAAACAGTTCAGGCAAAAAAAAATAGGGATAATAAAATCAAAAAAAGAGGTCACACAAACCCTCAACAAAAAGAAATGACTGCCCATTCAGAATAAATCATCATTATTTGAACCATCATTGGTATATCAAAGCAAAGACTCAAACAAGGTCTAACGCACGATCAGCTGAGTTTAGGTTTGAAGAACATCACGAAGAACGGGTGGGTACAAATAAAATTTGAGCCTTTATCCTTTGTTTCTTAAACCGTGAACCAGGCCACGTTATAACCCTTAAAAGTCCTAGCTGAAGCACGGGTTAGTTCGAAAGCATACTGTTACGAAAGGTATCCTGACTCCTGAAGGCCTACGGTAAATACGGAGTTGACATCACGTTTTACAAACATTCACTTATTTTATGAAAAAAATAATGCATTTTCAAAATCTTCAAGACAGACATAAGCTTTGCATTTTTGACATAACTTTGTTTGCATATGACTTTTTGTTTGAACAGCAGGGAAATTCGCACGACGAATGCCTAATGAACAGAAGTACCTCCAATCAAGGGGCACAACATGGTCATGGTCCAATCATCTGGGGCAGCCCAATCAAGATTCGGAGAATCTCTCAAAGGCCAAATAGCCTGGGGCAAATCTCCGCCTAAGTCACTTGGGGCATTTCAACAACGAATCTTGCCTGATCAAACATCTTCCGGTAACATGGCAACATAAACAGCCAGGGGCACCTCCCTGCATTCTAAGAACATGGACATAGTCGAAAGAATACTACGCATAATCAAAGACCCGCTAGGTTGACATACCTAGGCAAAAATAAGGGCTTCCCGGCGAACCAAAAGGGTTCGGGCAAAATGAAGGGATGAAATGAAAAATCTGTACACCCGGCAAGTCGAAAACCTGAAAAGGCGGCTTGGGCAAAAATGGGTATCCCGGTGGACTGAAAACCCGAAAGGGCGGTCCAGGCAAAAGTTAGGGATCGAAGCGTACGACTATGTCCTGTCACCTTGTCGCCTGCCTACCAGAAGAAGTTTGGTCTATCAACAACTATCAGCATCCCACAGGTGCCTCCCCCATAGAAACAGGGGCAATAAAGAGTTGTCTAAGCAATCTAATTGTTCTGTCCTCCAAGATATCAAGGTGAGTACAGCTAAAAAACATAACTAGGCATCTTAAATTCCCCAGAGAGTGAGCCAGCAAGCAGTATACTCTCCTCAAGCAAGGCAGTTATCAACCTTAAAGAAGTTGGGTGTCCTCCAGCAGACCTCAACATTCTCCAGCAACATACATGTTCTTAACAAGCATCCCCGGCAATCTTGGTCTAAAGATTGTTCCCCAGCGGCATACCAAGCATTCAAAGGGATCACTTCCCCCGCAGTTCAAAACTTCCCCAGGAGAGTCCAATCCAGTTCCCCAGGAAAGTTGGAACTCATCTCCCCAAGCAGTAAGCTTATCCCCAGTAGATTCTGGAAGTTTACCCTCGCAGAGCACGAACGCGTCGTCCGGCTTGATTTAAAGAGTTGTTTCCTCAATAGGATATAACTGGGTTATCCTCAGCCAAAAGCCACGGAAAGAGCGTCGTCAACGAAGCCTTCTTATCCCCAGCGAAGTCTATTAACACTTCCAACATGACCACGGTATCCCCAGCGGAGTTCTCATACAACATCTCAACAAGAGTACCTCTCTCCCCACAGAGTATTGTTCCCCAGCCAGATCGCTAGAATAATTTTCTCCCTGCAGAATCCTTCATTTGCCAAGATTATTCCGCAACGGAGTCATCTTCTCCTACCGGTATTCTTGCAACTATCATCCCCAGCGGAAGCAAAATCTATTTTTCAACATCAGCCCAGGATACGACTTCCCGGCACCCGTCAAGGATTCACTTTCCTAGACAAAAACATACATAAAACATCATTATAGCATGCATAAACGCATCATATCATACGAATCTCATATATATTGAGAACATCATTGCTTGATCCATATCATGCATTGCATATGGCTGACCTTTACATTTCAGGAAAGATCCAGTTAAAGTTCTCAAGCTACATTCCAAGACCTTGTCCGGTTCAGTTAAATCGACCCTAAGATTTTCCTGATGCTTATCCAGTCAAAGGCCTTCTCTGGTTCAGTCAGATCGACCCTAAGATCTCCCTGATGCTTATCCAGTTGAAGATATTTCAAGACCTAGACCGGTTCAGTTAAATCGACCCTAAGATTTTCCTGATGCTTATCCAGTCAAAGGCCTTCTCTGGTTCAGTCAGATCGACCCTAAGATCTCCCTGATACTTATCCAGTTGAAGATATTTCAAGACCTAGACCGGTTCAGTTAAATCGACCCTAAGATTTTCCTGATGCTTATCCAGTCAAAGGCCTTCTCTGGTTCAGTCAGATCGACCCTAAGATCTCCCTGATGCTTATCCAGTTGAAGATATTTCAAGACCTAGACCGGTTCAGTTAAATCGACCCTAAGATTTTCCTGATGCTTATCCAGTCAAAGGCCTTCTCTGGTTCAGTCAGATCGACCCTAAGATCTCCCTGATGCTTATCCAGTTGAAGATATTTCAAGACCTAGACCGGTTCAGTTAAATCGACCCTAAGATTTTCCTGATGCTTATCCAGTCAAAGGCCTTCTCTGGTTCAGTCAGATCGACCCTAAGATCTCTATGATGCTTATCCAGTTGAAGATATTTCAAGACCTAGACCGGTTCAGTTAAATCGACCCTAAGATTTTCCTGATGCTTATCCAGTCAAAGGCCTTCTCTGGTTCAGTCAGATCGACCCTAAGATCTTCCTGATGCTTATCCAGTTGAAGATATTTCAAGACCTAGACCGGTTCAGTTAAATCAACCCTAAGATTTTCCTGATGCTTATCCAGTCAAAGGCCTTCTCTGGTTCAGTCAGATCGACCCTAAGATCTCCCTGATGCTTATCCAGTTGAAGATATTTCAAGACCTAGACCGGTTCAGTTAAATCGACCCTAAGATTTTCCTGATGCTTATCCAGTCAAAGGCCTTCTCTGGTTCAGTCAGATCGACCCTAAGATCTCCCTGATGCCTATCCAGTTGAAGATATTTCAAGACCTTGTCCGGTTCAGTTAAATCGACCCTAAGATTTTCCTGATGCTTATCCAGTCAAAGGCCTTCTCTGGTTCAGTCAGATTGACCCTAAGATCTCCCTGATTCTTATCCCAGTAGAAGACACCCAAGGTTTTTCTCAACGAGCGTTGTTGAAGTTAAAGTCACCCAAGGTTCTCTTACCGTTCATGCAAGTTAGTAACCATCCCTGGTTCATTCATCATCATTTGAAGCTCCAGACCCAGCTCCTGTAACCAGTCAGGACACATCTATACCGAGCATCTGAAAACCAGCTCCTGCAACGTGTCAGGTACTCATTTTTCTTTTGCAGGTATACAGGTTCTCGCTAAGGAATCTCTGACGCGATCAACATCCAGATGGCATCTATAAGCCCATCACCTTATTCATCAATCCCCAAATGGCATCTGTAAGCCCATTCCATCATCACCGCTACTATGTAAGCGCAAATTTTTGGGCACTCTAGTGTTCAATCATCTTCCACCTTCGGATTACGAAAGGCACGTCAGCCAATCTGCATCCTCAGGTCTAAGAAGATTGAACAGGGGCAACTGTTGTACCCCAAAATTTGCCCTCCCATATTCTTCAAGAAATTGCCAAATCAAGCTGCAAAATTCCCCAAGGGTTGCACAGTCAAAGGTCTCCTATACAGTCAAGATTAGGGTTTGTGTTCTGATCAAGAAAAGGAAGTTTTCAAAGGCCCAATCAAGCCTCACATGCCTACAAATGTGGTCAAGCATCTTCATATCAAGTTTCAAGGCATTCAGCTCAAAATTGCACAGTCAAAACCCTAAATTGCACTACAGTCAAATGTAGGGGCAAAATGGTCATTTGACAGTCAAAAGTTCAAATTTTTGGTCAACATATCATTTTGAAGCCACAAACATCATTTGATCAATGCTTGATCATGATTCTCAAAATTTGGCCCAGAAATCATCAAGATGCAAAAGTTTCCTTATTTGGACAGTTGAAAAAGTCAACTGAAATTGACCAGGGCATAACTTTCACATGGATTATCAGAAAAATTCCATCCAAAGCTCATTTTGAAGAGAAAGACATTTCCTACAACTCATCTTCATACTTCAAGTCCAAGAAATGCTCTCACAAAAAGTTATCAATTTCAACATTATAGGTCATTTTCAAAAGTCAACAAAAAGGGACTTTAAGTCAAAGGCCATAACTTGAGATTGGTAAATCAAAATGACATGGGACCAAAGGCATTGGTTAGAGGACTCAAAGACCTTTCTAAAATGTCCCAGAACATGAGCAAAGCTTAAAAATTGAGCAAGTTATGCATTGGAGAAGTTGGGAAATTTTTTGTGAAATGGCCAAAATCATTTATCCTTGAAATCCCATTTTGACAAAAGGGGCCCACTTTTTCCACTTGAATTGACTTGGCCATGCTTCCCACGTGTCCCATCTTTTATTTCAGATTTTTTTATTAATTTTTTCATTTTTATTGATTTTATTGGATTTAATTAATTTTAAATCTTTTAAAATCAAAAGAAATTCAAAAAAATTAATTTAAAGGGATATTTTGCTTTGATTAACCTTGAAGCATCATTATGTGCCTACCATTTTTCGTGCTAAGGCTTAAACAAGGCAAAAATTCAAATTTGAATCAAAAGTGGAAAGTGCGATAATGGTGGTTTATGCCAAATCCTAAACATCAATGCAAGGCATTATTGGCCATAATTTTCATTCATACACATTGCATAAGACATGTACAAGTGAAAGTGTCCAGGTTCATTCAAGATACATGCATATTTCAAAAAAGGAAAACTTTTAATGTGTCTGATTCTTGTCTCATGGCATTAAAGGCCTGGTTAAATGGCTGTCTCTTACCGTTACAAGACCCTCACACTCCTATAAATACAAGGGCCAGTGGCACATTACAATGAACGAAAAAACACACAACAGGAGAACGAAAGAAACATTGGAGAGAGGCTGCCCACAAAATCCATCAAAGGTTGCCAGAATTTTCCAAGCAAAGCCACCCTTCAGCAAAAGTAGCCAAGCCCAGAAGCCCAGATCGAAGGTGCCTACATTCAGGAAGCGCCCAAATCGAAGGTCCAATCTACTGGTAAGAGAGGGTAAACTGTCCAACCTTGTATTTGCATTACACATTCGTGCTTGTTGTTACCTTCAATTTACTATCCTAGACAGGATCAAAGGGCCTGGGTTTGGCCCCAGGTCATGTTCTTCGTTTGCTAACATTTGCTGCAGATTTATCCTGAAAAGACTCAGCGCACGTAGGATCGAAGGGCCTGGGGTTCGATACCAGGCCCTGAGTTTATTTTGCTAACATACTTTTGCAGGTATAGCATCCCAGATCGAAGGAGACACCTTCTCTGGATCGAAGCTTCCCAGGCCTCCAGAATTATGCTTTTTTTTATTTGCTGCCTGTTTCCGTCGTTTTTCTTATACTTATTTTGACTTTTTTTATTTCTTTTTTTTAATCAACATAAAATCAAAAACACAAAAAAATCAGAAAAGACAAAAAAATAAATAATAATTTTATTTTAGTATTAATTTTGTAAATAAATCCCTTAATTAATTTAGATTTAATTTTAGGTTATAATTTAATTCTATTTCACAATAAACCAAAAATAATAAAAAATAGATCTTTAACACTTTTTACCTTTTTTTAATTAATTAAATATTTTTATTATAAGTATCATTAACCATTAACTTTGTAAATAAAATTTATAATTAATTTAGTTTTAATTCTAGGTTTTAACTTTAATGCATTTTCTTTAATAAATTAAAAACAATTAGAATTAGAATTAATCATTTGACTTTTAATTAATTTAATGTCATAAATACAAAAAAAAACATAAAAAACAAGTTCTTTCTTTTTATTTAATTTAATTATTCTATTAATTTTATTTTAATTCCTTAAAGGGTCCAACGCCCTCGCATTCGATCATATTTTCCTTTTTTCGCGCGTTTTATTTATTTCTGTTGTAAATATAATGTAATTGCTCCAAAGCCATGTAATAGCTATTAGATATTTATCTTCTGCACTTTATTTTAAATCGGGTCTGGATTAATTTGGCGTTGTAGACCCGCGCCTTTGTAATAGCGTAGGACCCTTTATCTTTTCCGCACTTTAAATTCCCGCACTTTTAACTGCTAAACAATAACATGAAAGAATGAATGCCCAAAAATAAAATCGAAACGTAGATCACCAATGCATGACAAGACAAATAATAAACTGAAAATGACACACAATTCACACACCACCCCTAGGGTACGCTTCACTGTTGCCTTGCCCCTCGAAAGGTGGTCGTCGAGTAGAGGATGTCTTAGTAAGTCCTCATGATCCGGGAACCTGGCATGAGGGTAGCTTCTAAGGTGTCTTCCCATTGCTCTGGTGATCACCATGTCCCTACAAACTCGAATTGACCCGAACACCTCCAACGGTGGTGCTACCTATCTCTCAATGGTGGGATGGCACTACCTAAAGGACAATTACACAGCTTAATTCCTTAGGGTAGGTAGATGACTCATGGATACTTGCTCTTTTCAAAAACAAATCAAAATACTTTTCACACCTTACACTTTTCAAAAAGCTTTCAAAACAACTTTTCAAACACTCTTGAGGACTGATACAAGAGTCGATCTGAAACTTTAAATGAAACTTTTTTTCAAACCCACTCACACTTTGAAAAGCAAACAAACATTTTGAAAACACAATGAGCAAGTATCTAAGAGCCCGTGGATAACCATGGATAGAAAGGGTGCTAACACCTTCCCTTTCTATAATCTACCTCCCGAACCGAGAAACAAATCTCATAAGGAATTTTTCTGTGCTTTTGTCCTTTCCTTGTTGGAGAAAATAAAAGACGGTGGCGACTCTTGCTTACCGCGACATTTCGCGAAACCAGCTTTAAAACAGTCAGTTCCAGATCCACCGATCACAGGTAGTGTGAGTCAGCATATACTGTCTCAGCCGGCGAGCAGCCCATGCCAAAGCGCAACAAGTTTTCTCAAGCAACGAGTATCGGGTCTCGCAGTCGATAAATTTTTTGCTAAGGTAGTAAATAGCATGCTCTTTTCGGCCAGACTCATCATGCTTCCCCAACACACACCCTATTGAATTGTCGAGTACTGTCAAGTATAAAATTAAAGGTCTTCCTTCAACTGGAGGCATCAGAATAGGTGGCTCTTGGAGATATTCCTTGATCCTTTTGAAAGCGGCCTGACATTCATCGTTCCATCTTACCACTTTGTTGTACCCCAAAATTTGCCCTCCCATATTCTTTAAAGTTTTGACAAGCATCATCTCAATTTGCTCAAGTCTACTCAAGGGCTACACAGTCAACCATCCTCCTAAGCCAGTCAAATTAGGGTTTTGGTTCCTTCAAGGAAGTTGAGGTTTTCAAGGGCTCAATCAAGTCCCATATGCTCATATACATTGTCAATCACCTACATGTCAAGTTTCAAGGCTCACAAGGTCAAGTTGCACAGTCAAAAACCCTAGTTGCTTCACAATCAACTGCAGGGGCAAAATGGTCATTTGGCAGTCAAAAGTCAAAATTTTTGGTCAACATCTTATTTTGAAGCCACAATCATCATTTGGTCAAATCTTGACCATGATTTCACAAGAATGGCTCAAAAATCATCAAGATGCAAAAGTTTCTATTTTTGGACAGCTAAAAAGTCAACTGTAACTTGACCAAGGCATAACTTTTTCATGGTTCATCAGAAAAATCCCATCCAATGCTCATTTTGAAGGGGATGACATTTCCTACCACTCATCTTCACATTCCAAGTCCAAGAAATGCTCTCACAAAAAGTTATCAATTTCAACATTATAGGTCATTTTCAAAAGTCAACAAAAAGGCACTTTAAGTCAAAGACCATAACTTGAGATTGGTAAATTCAAATGACATGGGACCAAAGGCATTGGTTAGAGGACTTCAAGACCTTTCCAAAATGTCCAAGAACATGTTCATATGATCAAAATTGAGCAAGATATGCATTGGAGAAGTTGGGAAATTTTTGTGAAATGGCAAAAGTCAACTATCCTTGAAACTTCAATTTTTGACAAAAGGGCCCACTTTTTCCACTTGATTCAGCCTTGTCATGCCACCCACGGGTCCCATGATTAATTTCAAGATTAAACATTAATTTTTCTATTTTTATTTAATTTTATTGATTTAATTCATTTTAAATCCATAAAATTCAAATAAAAATCAAAAAAAATAATTAAATGATATCTTGTGTTTTGAATGACTTTGATGCATCATAAGTCAGCTACCAAATTTGTGTAAAGATCATTTAGGCATGAAATTCAAAATTTGAACAAAACATGGCAATGCCTTTAATGGTGGTTAAGAGGAAATCCAAAACTTAATTGCAATGGTTAAAGGCTCATCATATGATTTGATTCTCATTCAAACATACATATACAAGCCTTGCAGACCTCAAGCACGACCTAGAACATCTCTAAAACGGCCAGAACCAATTCCAAAAATTCCAAAGAAATTTGCAAACTGAAATCCACTTTTCAGCACGATTTAAAGTCTTTTTTTGATCCAAACACATTCCCAACACTCCCAGGAATCCATTGCAATCATAAACGAGCCATAAACCTCAAAGAATCGCTCACCACAGCCCCACGGTTTGTCAATTATTTTGAGAATCGAAATCCATATTCCATGCATTATTAACCCAATTTGTTGTTTGTTTTGTACTGTATGAATACACAGGGAACTTTTGGCATGGTTTAATTGTAGTATAACATGCAAAATCGTGACTTGCCATTAACATATTTTAGGGTTCTTAAGGTTTAGAATTGGGGCTTTACAGCATAAGTGAAATTAGAACCAATGATACCTATGGTTAAACTCAGAATGACAAGACGAATTCAACACCATACTCGCGCCCTATTTATATAGCGTACATTTCTAATCGCTATTTTCACATCTTGTATTTTATGGGGGTTTAAAACCCCCGCTATGTGTTTTGTTTTTGTGCAGGTTTGATGAAGAAGATGATTACGTGTTATTAAGTGATTGGAGCATTTGAAATAAAACGCACGCTTTTCTTTTGAGGAAGCATATGGCCTGACTTTCTAATATAATGAGCAGTTTGTATTATGATATCAAACGCGCTCAAATGGTGTAATGGTTGGTGACGTGCTTGGTAATTACTGGGACCTGGGTTCGATTCCCAGGTCCCCCCAAAATTCAATATTGTTTTTCCTAATGCGTTCCCATGCAGCATTTGTCCAGAAGTTCACCATACGCCTCACCAATCCACATGCCAAGTGCCTCAAAAGACAGATCCAAAGGCCAGGGATGGCTCCACACCATGTTCCAAGTCAATGAGCATGCATATGATTCCAGGAGTCAACGTGACTTTGTGGCAAATTGGCCTCAGCTTGCTTACAAAAACCCCCATTGCTGGCCCATACCCCCCTTTGGGTTTGCATTTTTTTTATTTTCTTTCTTATTAATTGCTTTGTTTTATTCTATTGTTTTTTATTTTATTTTATTAATTACTCATTAACAAATTATTTAACCCTTTCACAATTAAAAAAAATCAAAAAAGAACTAATATTATTATTATTATTAATTTCATGTTATTTTTTGTAAATAAAATACTAACAACTAAAATAGTTTAATTAGGTCAATTTTAATCTCTTTTCCTTTTAATAAATAAAAACAATTTAGAATTAGGTTAACTTTTAATTTTAATTCTTTTTACTTTATTTCATTAAAAATATAAAAACACAAAAAACATTCTTTTTCCTTTTAATTAATTAATTAGTTATTAATTTTAATTTCATTTAATCACAAAACGGGACAAAAATTCAATTCTTATTCAAAAAGGGTCAAAACCTTAAGACGTTCCAATTTATTCCTTTCGCGCATTATTCTTATTTTGATTATTTATGTAACTGTTTCCGGATATGTAATAGTAATTAGGTTTATCTCTTTATTTACTATTTCTCGCACTTCATTTCCAAACGGGTTTTGTTTTTTTGGCGATGTATAGACCCGCGCCTTGTAATAGTTAGATTTACATTTCCGCAATTTATTTTCCGCACTCCTAACTGTTAACAATGCATGAAAGAATGTATGTAAATAAAATCAATCTGTAGCTCACAAATAACATGTACAAGATAACCTTAACTGAAAAACAACACACAAAGCATATGCCACTTCTAGGGTACGCCTCACTGGTTGCCTCGTACGTGGTCATCAAGTATAGGGTGTCTTAGAGGTCTCCCTTTTGTCCAAAAGATCCAGTTGCCTCGAAACGGTTGCCTCGGATACAAAGGATCAAGGACATTAGGGTTACTTCTAAGGTGTCCTACTATTGCTTCGGTGACCACACATGTCCCTATAATCGAATTGACCCGAACACCTCCAACGACGGTGCTACCTACCTCTCAATAGTGGGATAGCACTATCTAAAGGACTTTTACACAGCCTAATTCCTTAGGGTAGGTAGATCTCATGGGTACTTGCTCTCTTCAAAACAAACAAAAAACAACTTTTCGCACCTACACTTTCAAAAGTTTTCAAACAAATTTTTCATACACTCTTGAGGACAGATACAAGAGTTACTTAGAAATTTTTCAAACGGAACTTTCTCAAAACCCACACACATTTGAAAAGCAAACAAATTTTTGAAAACATAAGAGCAAGTACCTAAGAGCCCGTGGATAACCACGGATAGAAAGGGTGCTAACACCTTCCCTTTCTATAAATCTACCTCCCGAACCGAGAAACATCTCGAATAAGGAATTTTGCTGTGATTTTGTCCTTTCCATATTGGAGAATATAAAAGACGGTGGCGACTCTTGCTTACCGCGACATTTCGCGAAACCAGCTAAAAAACAGTCAGTTCTATTTCCACCGATCACAGAACTAGCGACTCTGCTGGGGATATATAAAGTGAGGTGTACCTTAGGAATTAGACCACTCTTATGTTTTCAATTGCTTGCTTTGCTTGATTTAATATTGTGGGTTTGCCTTGGAGTTACATAGATCCTAACCCGGATCTGGGGGATACCTTTTAGAAAGTAGCAACAAATTGTGAGGGAACTGTGCGGGGTATACTGACATGGTTGAAGCAGTTTGCTACGTTAATGTGGCACTTTGGTGAGTACCGGTAACCCTTGAGTCAAGTCAAGGAGAGTACGGGGCCGCCGCGTGGTGTCGTGAAGCATCAACTGACCTTAGGAACCTTAATTGAACCATCTTGGCCTCTTTAGGGGTAGTGAGATGACTGACTTTGGTACAGTCCGAAGTTGGTTGATACTCGATACTACACTCATTGAGGGTTGTTTTCTTGGAATATTTTGATCGCCAGTTCAGTGGCTAAATCAAAACAATGAACACAGAAAACAACCCAATGATATTGAGCTCCTTAGAACCCGGTTACTTTTGATAGGACAGGTTTTGAGCCCACCAACTTCAAGAGGGTAGTACCCCAAACTTCATGCTGGCCTAAACTCTAAGGGTTGTCTGGTGTGACTTGTGTGCCTTATCATGTTTGCTTTTTGTAAATACTTGTGGTGTGTCCTTATCATAACATCATAGCATCATACAGCATCATATGCATTTACTAACCACTTCAAGGGTTCGAATCTTCATCTTTGTTCTTGTTTTGTAGGACATGGAAACTATCCGCAGAAAGACAATTCAAATCAACCTTGTAAGGGTCCCTCCTCAGCTTAAGGAGCTTACATCCAGGATTCCCGAGAACTCTTCCTTCAGTGAAAGGCATGGTAGACTCATCAACTTGGTCAATACCAACATTGAAGAGGATATGGTGAAAGTTCTCTTCCAGTTCTTTGACCCTTTGCACCACTGTTTTACTTTCCCGGATTATCAATTGGTGCCTATGTTGGAAGAGTTTTCTCAACTTCTGAAGGTTCCTATTCTTTATCAACTACCCTACAACGGTACGGAAAGGGAACCAAAACTTGAAGAGGTTGCTAAAGCATTATGCCTACAACCATCTGACATCAAGGGGCATTGGGAAACCAGAAGTGGTATCAAAGGATTATTAGCAAAGTTCCTGTTTGAGAAGGCCCAAGGATGTTGGAGTTCCCTTGACCTACAAGCCTTTGAAGAGGTTGTTGCTCTCTTTGTCTATGGGTTGGTATTGTTCCCGAATCCAGATCAGCTTATAGATATCAATGCTGTCAAGATCTTCATGTCCAGGAATCCTATACCTACGTTGCTTAGGGACATCCTTCACTCATGTTACACTCGAACCATGAGAAAAAGAGGTGTTCTCATGTGCTGCACTCCTCTCCTTGCAAGGTGGTTTATTTCGCACCTTCCACAATTAGTTTTGAAGAACGAGCGGGGTTTGAGATGGTCACAACGATTGATGACTCTTACAAATGCTGATATACATTGGTGTTCTCGGTCCAGAGAGAATGTCACTATCATTGATCGTTGTGGAGAGTTTCCTAATGTTCCTTTACTTGGAATCAGAGGGGGCATCACTTACAACCCCTGTCTGGCTTTGAGGCAGTTTGGATATGCTCGGAGGGACGGCCCTCATGACATGTTGATTCCTGACATAGTTTTTGACTTCGACAACGATGCACAGGGACTTCGCCAGAGATTTATCAGAGCTTGGAGGATGCCCAACAGGGTAGATAGCAAGACACTGGGGCACAATAACTCCATCCCCTTGGAGCCTTATCTCAAGTGGGTACGAGCCCGCTCCTAGAAGCTGGTGATGCCATATCCTCATGTTCTCCCCGTGATCAAAGAGCCAGTTTTGGAAGGAGAGGTGCCCTACACCATTCAACATCCTGACATGCCAACATCTTGGGAAGAAATGCAGAAAAGCTGGATCCAACTCAAGGAAGAACGGAATTCTCTTGAAACCAGTCTACATGCCAGTGAGAAGAAGGTTCTGGAGCTCACCCGCCTACTGCACGAGGAAAATACCCTCAACACTTACATAGCTCCAAAGAGGATGCGTAGTGTCTTTTGGGATTAAGTTTTGTAATGTTTTGCCCATGAGGCCCTGATGTACTGAACAGATTATTTCATAATACAATGTGTGTTCCCTTTTGTCTACAACGAATTTGAACTTTCGAACCTTTGAATGCATTGCATAAATAGCATATCATGCATCATGTGCATAACAGGTACCCTTTTTTTTCTACAGGTTGCTTAATCTTCTTCGCTGTTTATTTCAGCACTCAGTCATCATGAATCCTGAACCTACTACCGAGTAAGCTATCAAGGCCCTCCAGGCCCAGAACGCCCAGTTTCAAGAGATGGTCATGAACTTAGCCCAAGGACAACAGGAGTTGAAGGCTTTGCTCCTGAAGAAGAAGAAGAAGAAGAGGATTGTGATGTTCAACACTGGACGCAGACTCGGGAATACACTGCAGAATGAAGCTGAGAGGACTACTCCATCTGTTGGGGAGGGTAGTCACCAAGGGAGAGAGGTTTCTAGTCCTGTGGTCTTCGACACCGAGACAGACTTCAATGATGAACAGTACCCTCCTGCTGAGGACATGTACAAACAGCTGGAGGACCGACTAAATGCCATGGATATTCAACGTGTGCCTGGGTTGGATTTTGGAGACTTAGGGTTATCTTCTGGGGTGGTGATCCCACACAAGTTCAAGGCACCTGCCTTTGTGAAGTATGATGGGGCTTCATGTCCTAAGATGCACCTCCGTTCTTATGTAAGGAAGATCCAGCCTTACACTGCAGACAAGAACTTATGGATCCATTTCTTCCAGGAGAGTCTTTTAGGGACTCATCTCGAATGGTTCTATCAGCTAGATGGAACCAACATTCGTAACTGGTAGGACTTGGCTACTGCTTTTTATAAGCAGTATCAGTACAATTCCGACCTCGCTCCCACGCGTACCCAACTCCAGGGTATGTCACTGGGAACGGGTGAAGGTTTTAAGGAGTACGCACAGAAATGGAGAGACCTGGCTGGCAGGGTGCAGCCACCGTTGACTGATCGTGAACTCGTGGACATGTTCTTGGGGACCCTGTCTGGTCCATTTTTCAACCACCTGATTGGTAATTCCTCTGCTGGGTTTACAGACTTGATCCTGACTGGTGAGAGGATCAAAGCTGGTATCAAATCGGGGAAGATACAGAAAGGTGCCTCCTCGAGCTCTGAAAAGAAGCCTTTCAAGAAAGAAGCTAGTGTTGTGTATGGTCCCAGAAGACAGAATAAACCAAAACGCCGCCAAGCTGTCAACGCGGTGGTAATTTCTAAGCCTGTTGTTGCTCCTCAACAATATAACCAGCCAAGAGTTGAGAGGCCCAAAAGAAAGTATACTCGGCTCAGCATGACTCTCTCTCATATATTGCCGTAACTGCTGTGATTGGTGGATCTGGAACTGACTGTTTAAAGCTGGTTCGCGAAATGTCGCAGAAGCAAGAGTCGCCACCGTCTTTTATTTTCTCCAACATGGAAAGGACAAAAGCACAGAAAAATTCCTTATTGAGATTAGCTCTCGGTTCGGGAGGTAGATTTATAGAAAGGGAAGGTGTTAGCACCCTTTCTATCCATGGTTATCCATGGGCTCTTAGATACTTGCTCATTTGTGTTTTCAAAATGTTTGTTTTCTTTTCAACTGTGAGTGGGTTTGAAAAAGTTTCGTTTAAAATTTCAGTTTGACTCTTGTATCAGTCCTCAAGAGTGTTTGAAAAGTTGTTTTGAAAGCTTTTGGCAAAGTGTCGGTGTGAAAAGAAGTTTTTGATTTGAATTAGAGCAAGTATCTACGAGTCATCTACCTACCCTAAGGAATTCGTCTGTGTAAATGTCCTTAAGATAGTGCCATCCCACCATTGAGAGGTAGGTAGCACCATCGTTGGAGGTGTTCGGGTCAATTCGAGTTTAGGGACAGTGTGGTCACCAGAGCAATGGGAAGACACCTTAGAAGCTACCCCCATGCCATGTTCATGGACATGAGGACTTACTAAAACGTCCTCTACTCGACGACCACGTTTCGAGGGGCAAGGCAACAGTGAAGCGTACCCTAGGGGTGGTGTGTGATTTGTGTGTCATTTTCAGTTATATTTGTCTTGTCATGCATTGAGTGTTCTACGCTTTGATTTTATTTTTGGCCATTCATTCTTTCATGCAAATTATTAACAGTTAAAAGGTGCGGGAAGATAAAAGTCCTACGCTATTACAAAGGCGCGGGTCTACATCGCCAAATTAAACCAAGACCCGATTTGAAATAAATAAAATGCGGAAAGTAAATATCCTAATTATCTATTACAAAGCTTTGGGGCAATTACATGAAATCTAAAAAAGGAAATAAAAGTAAATGTGCGAAAAGAAATAAAATCGAGAATGCGAGGGAGTTGGACCCTTTTAAAGAAATTAAGTTGAAATCATAAATTTAATTAAATTAAATAAAAGAAAGAACCTTTTTTTTGGAGTTTTTGTATTTATGGAATTAAGGAGAATTAAATTGGAATTAAAAGTTAATTAAAACCCTAGTTCTAAATTGTTTTTAATTTATTAAAAAAAATGTTTAAGTTGTAACCTAATTTAACCCTAATTAATTAAATGGCATATTTATTTACAAAAATGATTAATAATTAAATATGGTGAAAAAGGAAAAAAAGAATAAAAGTATCAAAACCCTAATTTCTACATTTTAGTTTATTAAGAAAGCATTAAAATTAAACCTAAAATTAAAACTAAGTTAATTATTAAATTTATTTACAAAATAAAACATTAGTGAATTAAATAATAAAATATATTTTTATTTTTTGACTTTCTGATTTTTTTGTATTTTTATATTATTTAAAATTAATTTAAAGAATTAAAAGAAAATAATTAAAACAAAATAAAAAAAAAGAATAAAGGAAAGAAATACAAACAAGGGGATTTGTTGACCCTTTTGGAGGTTTGTAGAAAGCAATTAGGCCCAACAGATTCAAGGCCTGTTGACTTTTTCCAGCGCGTGTGTGGCATGGTCAACTGATGTGTATGATGGACCTTTCATCTTGACCTTTAGATTCATCTTCTGGGACATTTGGCAAGCTATGGCATTGAGTGCATGGTAGACCACTGAAGGGGACGCTGCATGGAAATATATAAAGCAAAATAATATTGAGAAGGGAGGGGACCTGGGAATCGAACCCAGGTCCCAATGCTTGAAGGACAACGCATCAACCAACCAGCCAAGCGCGTTTGTTTGATCATATAATGGATAAAGAATAATAAGAGAGAGAAAACAAGGGTTAGTGGGATTTTAACAAAACGCGCGCCAGGGTTTGAATTATCCAGTAGCATGCTTACACCTCAGCGTCTTCCTCATGGCCTCTTTGTTTTTCATGAAAAATACAAGCTAGATAGCGGGGGTTTTAAACCCCCACAATCTGAAACAACAAAAATAGCGAATAGAAATTGGTCAATGATAAATTGAGTGCGATGAGTGTTTTAGATTCGTTGGAATGTTACGAATTCAATGGTCCTAGTCTCATGGTCTGATTTTACCAGATGAAAGAAACCCCAAATTCAGAGTTTTGAAACCCTAATGTGTGTTCATGGTAACTTCTTATTTAGACGACCATTCTTCAATTGAACGGTACTGTTAGCTTCAGAAACATCATGTTAGCGTAAAACGACAATTAAAAGACATGAAACATGTGTATAAATCAAGATGCGATTATGAAAATTTCCATGAACAGGGCTATGGCGTTCTACCGTTTCTGGCTGTATGGAGAGTGGAAAAGTATTGGGTTATGTTCAGAGAAGTCCCAGCAAGCTTTTGAGATACTTTCCACGCCTTGAAATGCCTTGAAACTATGAAAACAGATTTGAAGTTTTTAAGAAAAAAGTGAGTTTGTGTTCTTGATTCTGAGCGCAGCTTCTTGGTTCTGAGCATTAGGGTTGTGTTTATGTATGTATATGGAATGAATTAGGGTGGAAATCCAAGTCCATAAACCTTTGCAATCAATGTTTCAATATTTGATTTTTAATGGTATCTTTTTCAATCTTTTTCATGTGAAGAACATGCCAATCATTACCAATCACCTTGATTCTTTCCTTATTGAATAGTGCACGAAATCTTGAGTGAATTCTATGCACAAAAAGATTTGAAAAGCATGGATTAGTATTTTTTCTTATAATTAATTTTAATTAAATGAATTAAATAGATTAAATATTCAATTAATTAATTAAAAATAGGAAAATAACTCCCCTTTCGGTCAATGGGTCGTGCATAGCTTTTGGATGATGATTCTTGGGAGAAATTGTGGCCCATTAGCAATTTTGAGGCATTTGAAGCAAAGTTGACTTTTCAAAAATCCCAAAACTTTCCCAACTTCCACAAGGCATATCTTGCTCAATTTTTAAGCTTTGATCATGTTCTTGGACATTTTGAAAAGGCCTTGAAGTCCTCTAACCAATGTCTTTGGTCCCATGTCATTTTGATTTACCAATCTCAAGTTATGGTCTTTGACTTAAAGTGCCTTTTTGTTGACTTTTGAAAATGACCTATAATGTTGAGATTGATAACTTTTTGTGAGAGCATTTCTTGGAATTTAAGTGTGAATATGAGTTGTAGGAAATGTAATTATCTTCAAAATGAGATTTGGATGGAATTTTTCTGATAAACCATGTGGAAGTTATGCCCTGGTCAATTTACAGTTGACTTCTTTCAATTGTCAAAATATGGAAACTTTTGCATCTTGAGACTTTTTGAGCCATGCCTTAAAAATCATAATCAAGAATTGATCAAATGATGTTTGTGGCTTCAAAATAAGATGTTGACCAAAAATTTGAACTTTTGACTGTCAAATGATCATTTTACCCCTACAGTTGACTGTTGAGCAATTAGGGTTTTTGACTGTGCAATTTTGTGTTGTGAGTCTTGAAACTTGGCATGAGGATGCTTGACAATGTTTATAGGCATGTGGGACTTGTTTGGACCCTTGGAAACTTCAATTTCTTTGCCAGAACCAAAACCCTAATTTTTGACTGTTAGGAGGCAATTGGACTGTGCAACCCTTGGGAGGTTTTGAAGCATGCTCTTTGCAAATCTTGAAGAATATGGGAGGGCAAATTTTGGGGTACAACAGCTGTCAACCAATCTGGTAACTGTCAAGGAAGCTCCGAAGGTGGTAAACACAGCATCTCCGAAGTACAACCCCAACGCCCGTTGCGCTTATCACTCTGATAGCCTGGGGCATTCTACTGATGATTGTTGGGCTCTGAGGAATAAGGTTCAGGACCTTATTGACGCTAAGGAAATACAGTTCGAGGCGCCCGAAAGGCCCAATGTTGTGACTGCTCCCATGCCCCAGCATGGAGTGAATGTTGTGGAAGAGGATCTGTATGTAGCTTCTGTGGGTGATATTGCTACTCCGCTGTTGGCCGTCAAGAGGAACCTGTTGCTAGCCGGTTTATTTCCGGGATGTAGTAAAGGTTGCCATCTATGTGTTGTTTCACCTGCTGGTTGTCCTTTGCTGAAGTCAGGCGTCCAAAACCTGATGGATAGCAAAGAGATCTTGTTCAAGAAGATCGTTGTTCCTGCTGTCCGTACCGAAGAAGTATCCATTGTCACCATTTTCAACAATCCTACCAAGGCTCCCCCGAAGAAGCCTGTCAAAATCATGCCTGTTCACAAGATTGCACCCATAACCATTACTGTTCCGGGGTCCCTCCCCTATACATCTGACAAGGCTGTCTCGTGGCACTATGGGGCAGATGTTTATGTTCTTGGAGTAAAACAAGAGTTTGATACTGCTACTGGCGTCAGCAACATCACCGGGCCTGCCAAGGTCACTCGTAGTGGTAGACTGTTCTCACCAGATATTGCGCCACCAGCCATCCCGAGACCTCTTTTCATCACACCTGCAAATGTGCCCACTTCTCCTCCTGACCAAGTTCCTGTTTCTACCCCTGCTGCCGAGTCATCTGGCACTCGGGGCAAAGGGATTGCTACTGATGTGCCTACCCGGACGGAGGCACCGAAGACAACCAATGCTGAAGCTTCCAAGCAAGATATGGAAGAGATTCTTAAGATCATCAAGAAAAGTGATTTCAATGTGGTTGAGCAGCTGGGGCACACCCCCTCTAAAATTTCTATGCTATCACTGTTGTTGTGTTCAGAGGCCCATGCCAAGGCCCTGATTGCTTTCCTGAAGACGGCCTACGTGCCACAAGAAACGTCTGCTGATCAATTCACCGACTGTATGGCCAACTTAACTGCTGATAATGGTCTGGGTTTCTCTGACGCTGATCTGACGGCCAAAGGGAAGAACCATAATGATGCCCTGCATGTCTCCATTGAATGCAGGGGCACTACTCTTTCCCATGTGTTGGTAGACACCGGTTCTTCATTAAATGTACTACCCAAGAAAGCTCTAGACAGGCTGGACTGTGAGGGTTTAGAGCTCAAACCAAGTAACATTGTTGTCCGGGCCTTTGACAGGTCCAAAAGGATGGTACATGGCGAGGTTGACATCCCAATCAGGGTTGGTTCACAAGTCTTTGATTCAAAATTCTATGTGATGGATATTCGTCCATCCTATTCTTGCTTGCTGGGTCGTCCTTGGATCCACAAGGCTGGAGCTGTGACCTCCACATTACATCAGAAGCTTAAGTACCCGGTCAGGGGGAAGATCGTAACAGTGCAAGGGGAAGAGGAATACATGGTCAGCCACCTCAACTCGTTCCGGTACGTAGAGATGGATGGGGAGTTCTTTGAGACCCCCTTTCAACACTTCGAAGAGGTGCCTCAAACATTGGCAGCAGCAGAAACAGTAACTGAAGAAGACTCTCCTTTGAAGATGGCTTCCTTGAAGGATGCCCGGGCTGTGATTGAGAAGGGTGAGTGCACAAACTGGGGCCGACTTCCTGATTTCACTCCAAAGACTGACAAATTTGGCTTGAGTTTCACTGCAGAAGCTCAGAAGGTTGTGCGTAAGGCAAGGATTGGAAGACCTCATGTATTCATCACCAACCTGGGAGTGAATGCTATTGAGGACGACGTGGAGGAATCCGAATTTGACAGCTGGATCTACCCAACAACCAACGGTGGACCAAGCAACTGGACTGCAAAAGACTTTACACCTATTACTTTTGTCACTCAGTAATGAATTCCTTTGTTTTAAAGTTGTAACGAACAATAATTTGAAACTTTATGGCCCGGTGTCTTACCCGCGGCACCGTGGTTTCATTTGTGAGGGCTTGTTACTTGTCACTTTCATATATCATGAATAAAAGCATTGGACGTTTTTTACATTTCAAATCTTGCGCTCCCTTTCTTTCTTTATATATTGCAAAACAGCTATATTTACACACACTCACTTATACAGGTTCCAATCCACTCTGGATCCCACTGATAACGACTCTGCTACTGCCAGTTATGACTTCGAAAATCCGATCAACTTAGCCGAAGACGAAGGTGAAGATGATTGTGAAGTGCCTGGTGAGCTCGCAAGACTATTACTCTAGGAAGAGAGGGCCATTCAGCCACATGAAGAGCCAGTGGAAACGGTAAATCTGGGTACTGAGACAGACAGAAAGGAGGTCAAGATTGGTGTCAATCTAGAGCCTAGTGTGAAACAACGGTTGATTCAGATGTTACATGACTACGTGGAAATCTTTGCCTGGTCTTACGAAGACATGCCTGGGTTGGATACTGACATTGTGGTTCATCATTTGCCTACCAAGGAAGACTGCCCTCCAGTTAAATAGAAGGTCCGCCGTATGCGCCCAGAAATGTCCGAGAAAATCAAAGTTGAGGTTATGAAACAATTTGATGTCGAGTTTCTAGCAGTGACTTCTTACCCTCAGTGGGTTGCCAACGTGGTTCCAGTGCCGAAGAAAGATGGTAAAGTCCGAATGTGTGTTGATTACAGAGACTTGAACAGGGCCATCCCTAAGGATGACTTCCCTCTACCTCACATCGACGTTCTGGTTGACAATACTGCTCAGCACAAAGTATTCTCCTTCATGGACAGTTTCTCCGGTTATAATCAAATCAAGATGGCTCCTGAAGACATGGAGAAGACCACTTTTGTTACTCAGTGGGGCACCTTTTGCTACAAAGTCATGCCTTTTGGATTGAAAAATGTTGGGGCAACCTACCAACGTGCCATGGTCACTTTGTTTCATGACATGATCCACCACGAGATCGAAGTATATGTCGACGATATGATTGCAAGGTCCCAAACTAAGGAGGAACACCTTGACCATCTACAGAAGCTGTTTGACCGTCTGAAGTTGTACAAGCTGAGGTTGAACCCGAACAAGTGCACCTTCGGGGTGAGATCCAGAAAACTGCTAGGCTTCGTCGTAAGCGACAAAGGTATTCAAGTGGACCCTGCCAAGGTGAAAGCCATACAAGAGATGCCAGCTTCCAAGATAGAGAAAGAAGTCAGAGGCTTTCTAGGACGACTGAACTACATTGCCCGATTCATCTCGCACCTAACTGCTACTTGTGAACCAATCTTCAAGTTGTTGAAGAAAGATCAAGTAGTACGTTGGAATGATGAATGTCAGGCTGCTTTCGAAAGAATCAAAGAGTATCTCCAAGAACCACCTATTCTTATGCCACCGGTTGAAGGGAGACCTCTAATCTTATACTTGACAGTACTGGACAACTTAATGGGGTGTGTGTTGGGGCAGCATGACGAGTCTGGCCGAAAAGAGCACGCCATTTATTACCTTAGCAAAAAGTTTACCGACTGTGAGACTCGATACTCACTGCTTGAGAAAACTTGTTGCACTTTGGTATGGGCTGCTCGCCGGCTGAGACAGTATATGTTGACTCACACTACTCTATTGATTTCTAAAATGGATCCGATCAAGTACATATTCGAAAAGCCCGCCTTGTCCAAAAGAATAGCAAGATGGCAGATGATCTTGACGGAATACGACATCCAGTACACGACTCAAAAAGAAATCAAGGGAAGTGTACTGGCAGACCATTTAGCACACCAGGCAGTGGATGACTACCAGTCAATGAACTTTGAATTTCCAGACGAGAATATCATGGTAGTGACTGATTATGAAGTACCTGGACCGGATGAAGGACCTGAGGAAGGATCTCGATGGTCTATGCACTTTGACGGAGCCTCGAACGCTTTGGGTAACAGTATTGGCGCTGTGATCATCTCTCCCAAAGGCACTCATACTCCACTCACTGCCCGACTATGTTTCAACTGCACCAACAACATGGCGGAGTATGAAGCATGTATCATGGGTCTTCAAGCTGCAATTGACTTAAGGATCAAGTTTCTGAGTGTCTTCGGAGATTCCGCTCTCGTGATCAATCAGATCAAAGGCGAGTGGGATACGAAACACACAAATCTTATTCCTTACAAAGAGTATGTGTTGACGTTGATTCCCCACTTCGAGGAGATAACTTTTGAACACTTCCCAAGAGAGGAGAATCAGTTGGCGGATGCGCTGGCTACGATGTCTTCTATGTTCAAAGTAAAATGGGACAACGAGGCTCCCCGGATCATTATCTGGAAACTAGACGAACCTGCATATTGCTGTGATCTTGAGGCTGAAGAGGTAACAGAGAAACCTTGGTATCATGAAGTGAAGAGGTACTTGGAAGCTCAAGAATACCCCGAGGGTGCATCTGTTAATGACAAGAAGTTTCTGAGGAGGTTCGCGGCAAAGTTCTTCCTCAGCAACGGCATTCTGTACAAGCGAAACCATGATTCAACCTTACTGCGTTGTGTGGATAAGACTGAAGCAGAAAGGATCATGGCAGAGCTACACGAAGGTACCTTCGGAACACATTCCAGTGGACATACCATGGCAAAGAAAATCCTTCGTGCAGGATATTTCTGGTCCACAATGGAAGCTGACTATTACCAACATTCTCGGACATGTCATAAATGTCAGATATATGCTGATAAGATGCACGTTCCTCCAGTACCTCTGAATGTCTTGACAGCACCTTGGCCTTTTGCAATGTGGGGCATTTATATGATCGGCGAGATCAGACCTACGGCATCCAACGGGCATCGCTTCATCCTGGTAGCAATTGATTACTTCACAAAGTGGGTTGAAGCAGCTTCCTACGCTACAATAACCAAGAATGTCGTGGCACGGTTCATTCGGAATAACCTGATCTGTCGATACGGTGTCCTGGAAAGGATCATTACGGACAATGGTACCAATCATAATAACAAGATAATCACTGAGCTCTACGAGCAATTCAAGATACAGCACCACAACTCTTCTCCTTACCGGCCGAAGATGAATGGGGCTGTCGAAGCAGCTAATAAGAATATCAAGAAGATTGTGCAGAAGATGACAGTGACGTACAAAGATTGGCACGAGATGCTACCGTTTTCTCTTCACGGGTACCGTACCTCAGCACGGACATCAACAGGGGCAACTCCCTTTTCCTTGGTCTATGGCATGGAGGCAGTCTTGCCTATTGAAGTCCAGATACCCTCTCTCCAAATAATGAAGGATGCAGGTTTGAGCGAAGATGACTGGATCCAGACTCGACTTGATCAATTAAATCTAATCGATGAAAAGAGACTCACCGCTATTTGTCATGGTCAAACGTACCAAAAACAGATGATCAGGGCATTTAACAAGAAAGTCAGACGACAAGAGTATCAAGTCGGAGACCTGGTAATCAAGCGCATCATTCTTCCTCAAAGTGATCCCAGTGGCAAATGGACCCCTACATACGAAGGGCCATTTGTGGTTAAACATATCTTCTCAGGAGGAGCTATGATTCTAACCACCATGGATGGTGACGACCTTCCTCACCCCGCCAATGCAGACATAGTAAAAAGATACTACGCATGAATTAAAGACCCGCTAGGTTGACACACCTAGGCAAAAATAAGGGCTTCCCGGCGAACCAAAAGGGTTCGGGCAAAAATAAGGGATGAAATGAAAAAATCTGTACACCCGACAAGTCGAAAACCTGAAAAGGCGGCTTGGGAAAAATGGGTATCCCGGTGGACTGAAAGCCCGAAAGGGCGGTCCAGGCAAAAGTTAGGGATAAAGCGTAATACTATGTCTCATCGGATCACCTTGCATCCAGAATTCGGTATCAACTATCAGGTTCAGACGGCATCGATCAATCAGCTTCATCATCAACTGAGCAGCAAAGTGATGAGACGCTTGAAGACATAAAGGCGATAGCAGAGTTGGAACCCAGTGGGATTTTTCACATAGCTATTTGTTTTCCTTTTCAAAATTGTATAAACTCTATGTTGTTTGGCGGCGTTCTCTTACTAGGAAGTCAGCCTCTTGTACAAAAATGCCTATTTACAGGCAAATTCCAAAAATCAATACAAATTCACTTTTCCATACAAATTGCCAATTGTTTTTCCTTTTTCTGTTTTGTCTTGCGAAGAACGTCCAATGTTCATTTTTGATATATGCATTTGACACTAATTGCTAACTCATAAATATTTGCATACGAAACAAAGGACTAATTACAGGTGACATCAGAAACAGGGACAATAATGAGTTGTCTAAGCAATCTAGTTGCTCTAATTCAGCAATACTCTCTCCCGAGCAGAGTTGGTCTCTCATCAGCCCTGGAAAGGCACAGTATCTCTAGCAAGTCAGTCAACGCTCTCCCCAAGCAGAGTTAGTTTACTGTCAGCCTTAAGGAAGTTGGGTATCCCCAGAAAATCTCAATATTCCCCAGCGGAGTATAAAGACGCTCCTAAGCAAAGCATCCCCGACAGTCTTAATATAAGATTGTTCCCCGGCGGAATACCAGACACCCCAGCGGAGCCATTCCCCAGTACAGTCCAAAAAGTCTCCCCAGGAGAGTTGAATCAATCTCCCCAATAGGAAGCTTATCCTCAGTAGATTCTGGAAGCTTATCACCTGCAGAGTACGAACGCGTCTCCCCGGCTCTATTCAAAGGTTATTCTCCACCAGAGCTTATAACTGGGTTATCCTCAGCTAATTACCACGGAAAGATCGTCCTCGGCGAAGTTCTTCCTATCCCCCAGCGGAGTTCATCAAATCCTCGCCATAACATATCAACGGTATCCCCAGCGGAGTTATCATCAATTTCAAAACCTCAGCGAAGTATCTCTTCCCACAGAGTATTTCCCGCAGAGTGATCTCTCCAACAAGTTTATTCCCCAAACGGAGTCATCTTCTCCTACTGGTTTATTCTTGCAACCATCATCCCCAGCGAAATGAAGAACTCTACTCTTCAAACATCAGCCCAGGATTCAACAATTTCCCGGCATTCGTCAAGGATTTATTTTCCTAGACGAAAATACATCATAAACATTACATTATCATACACCATGACGCATGCATATACGCATCATAACACACTATCTCATTTATTCTTAAGAACATCATGACATCATGCATTTCATACATCATGACATTGCATACAACCGATGTTTTACCTTTTCAGGAAAAGGTCAATACAAAGATGATTACTATCAACTGTCGTAATTCCAGATTCGATACCTGTATCCAGCCAGGGCATGTCTGTAGATGACTAATTCCATATTTGATTCCTGTATCCAGCCAGGGCACATCTGAAGAGTTTGAAGATTCAATTCCTGTATCCAGCTAGGGCACATCTGTAGACGACTAATTCCATATTTGATTCCTGTATCTAGCCAGGGCATATCTGAAGAGCTTGAAGATTCGATACCTGTATCCAGCCAGGGCATATCTGTAGATGACTAATTCCAAATTCGATTCCTGTATCTAGCCAGGAATATCTGTGAGTAATTGATTGTAGATTCGACACCTGTATCTAGCCAGGGCATGTCTGCATGAAGAGTTTAGAGATTCGATTCCTGTATCCAGCCAGGGCACATCTGTAAGCAACCTTTTTAAGTTCCGGATTTGATTCCTGTATCTAGCCAGGGCACGTCTGTAAGCAACCTTTTGAAGTTCCAGATTCGATACCTGTATCTAGCCAGGGCATGTCTGTGAGCGACTGAGTGAAGATCAACACCTGTAACAGGCCAGGAAATTATCTTTCTCAGGTACGCAAGTTCTCGCTAAGGAATCTCTTACGCGATCGACACCTAGATGGCATCTTTAAGCCCATCTCCACAATTATCCATCACACTTCCAAATGGCATCTATAAGCCCATTCCCGACAAGGTCCTGTCACATCCAGATGGCATCTATAAGCCCATCCTCCTATCCACCATCTCTCCAAATGGCATCTGTAAGCCCATTCCCGCCATCACACTGATGATATTCTACTATGTGAGTGCAAATTTATGGGCACTCTAGTGTTCAATCATCTTCCACCCTCGGATCACGAAAGGCACACAAGCGAATCTACATCCTCAGGTCTAAGAAGATTGAACAGGGGCAACTGTTGTACCCCAAAAATTTCCCTCCCATATTCTTCAAAGTTTTGACAAGCATCATCTCAATTTGCTCAAGTCTACTCAAGGGCTACACAGTCAACCACCCTCCTAAGCCAGTCAAATTAGGGTTTTGGTTCCTTCAAGGAAGTTAAGGTTTTCAAGGGCTCAATCAAGTCCCATATGCTCATATACATTGTCAAGCACCTACATGTCAAGTTCCAAGGCTCACAAGGTCAAGTTGCACAGTCAAAAACCCTAGTTGCTTCACAATCAACTACAGGGGCAAAATGGTCATTTGGAAGTCAAAAGTCAAAAAATTTGGTCAACATCTTATTTTGAAGCCACAATCATCATTTGGTCAAATCTTGACCATGATTTCACAAGAATGGCTCAAAAATCATCAAGATGCAAAAGTTTATATTTTTGGACAGTTGAAAAGTCAACTGTAACTTGACCAAGGCATAACTTTTTCATGGTTCATCAGAAAAATCCCATCCAATGCTCATTTTGAAGGGGATGACATTTCCTACCACTCATCTACACATTCCAAGTCCAAGAAATACTCTCACAAAAAGTTATCAATTTCAACATTATAGGTCATTTTCAAAAGTCAACAAAAAGGCACTTTAAGTCAAAGACTATTACTTGATATTGATAAATTCAAATGACATGGGACCAAAGGGATTGGTTAGAGAACTTCAAGACCTTTCCAAAATGTCCAAGAACATGTTCATATGATCAAAATTGAGCAAGATATGCATTAGAGAAGTTGGGAAATTTTTGTGAAATGGCAAAAGTCAACTATCCTTGAAACTTCAATTTTTGACAAAAGGGCCCACTTTTTCCACTTGATTCAGCCTTGTCATGCCACCCACATGTCCCATGATTAATTTCAAGATTAAACATTAATTTTTCTATTTTTATTTAATTTTATTGATTTAATTCATTTTAAATCCATAAAATTCAAATAAAAATCAAAAAAATTAATTAAATGATATCTTGTGTTTTGAATGACTTTGATGCATCATAAGTCAGCTACCAAATTCGTGTAAAGATCATTTAGGCATGAAATTCAAAATTTGAACAAAACATGGCAAGGCCTTTAATGGTGGTTAAGAGGAAATCCAAAACTTAATTGCAATGGTTAAAGGCTCATCATATGATTTGATTCTCATTCAAACATACATATACAAGCCTTGCAGACCTCAAGCACGACCTAAAACATCTCTAAAACGGCCAGAACCAATTCCAAAAATTCCAAAGAAATTTGCAAACTGAAATCCACTTTTCAGCACGATTTAAAGTCTTTTTTTGATCCAAACACATTCCCAACACTCCCAGGAATCCATTGCAATCATAAACGAGCCATAAACCTCAAAGAATCGCTCACCACAGCCCCACGGTTTGTCAATTATTTTGAGAATCGAAATCCATATTCCATGCATTATTAACCCAATGTGTTGTTTGTTTTGTACTGTATGAATACACAGGGAACTTTTGGCATGGTTTAATTGCAGTATAACATGCAGAATCATGACTTGCCATTAACATATTTTAGGGTTCTTAAGGTTTAGAATTGGGGCTTTACAGCATAAGTGAAATTAGAACCAATGATACCTATGGTTAAACTCAGAATGACAAGACGAATTTAACACCATACTTGCGCCCTATTTATATAGCGTACATTTCTAATCGCTATTTTTACATCTTGTATTTTGTGGGGGTTTAAAACCCCCGCTATGTGTTTTGTTTTTGTGCAGGTTTGATGAAGAAGATGATTACGTGTTATTAAGTGATTGGAGCATTTGAAATAAAACGCACGCTTTTCTTTTGAGGAAGCATATGGCCTGATTTCTAATATAATGAGCAGTTTGTATTATGATATCAAACACGCTCAAATGGTGTAATGGTTGGTGACGTGCTTGGTAATTACTGGGACCTGGGTTCGATTCCCAGGTCCCCCCAAAATTCAATATTGTTTTTCCTAATGCGTTCCCATGCAGCATTTGTCCAGAAGTTCACCATACGCCTCACCAATCCACATGCCAAGTGCCTCAAAAGACAGATCCAAAGGCCAGGGATGGCTCCACACCATGTTCCAAGTCAATGAGCATGCATATGATTCCAGGAGTCAACGTGACTTTGTGGAAAATGGGCCTCAGCTTGCTTACAAAAAACCCCATTGCTGGCCCATACCCCCCTTTGGGTTTGCATTTTTTTTATTTTCTTTCTTATTAATTGCTTTGTTTTATTCTATTGTTTTTTATTTTATTTTATTAATTACTCAGTAACAAATTATTTAACCCTTTCACAATAAAAAAAATCAAAAAAGAACTAATATTATTATTATTATTAATTTCATGTTATTTTTTGTAAATAAAATACTAACAACTAAAATAGTTTAATTAGGTCAATTTTAATCTCTTTTCCTTTTAATAAATAAAAACAATTTAGAATTAGGTTAACTTTTAATTTTAATTCTTTTTACTTTATTTCATTAAAAATATAAAAACACAAAAAACATTCTTTTTCCTTTTAATTAATTAATTAGTTATTAATTTTAATTTCATTTAATCACAAAAAGGGACAAAAATTCAATTCTTATTCAAAAAGGGTCAAAACCCTAAGACGTTCTAATTTATTTCTTCCGCGCATTATTCTGATTTTGATTATTTATGTAATTGTTTCCGGATATGTAATAGTAATTAGGTTTATCTCTTTATTTACTATTTCTCGCACTTTATTTCCAAACGGGTTTTGTTTTTTTGGCGATGTATAGACCCGCGCCTTGTAATAGTTAGATTTACATTTCCGCAATTTATTTTCCGCACTCCTAACTGTTAACAATGCATGAAAGAATGTATGTAAATAAAATCAATTCGTAGCTCACAAATAACATGTACAAGATAACCTTAACTGAAAAACAACACACAAAGCATATGCCACTTCTAGGGTACGCCTCACTGGTTGCCTCGTACGTGGTCATCAAGTATAGGGTGTCTTAGAGGTTGCCCTTTTGTCCAAAAGATCCAGTTGCCTCGAAACGGTTGCCTCGGATACAAAGGATCTAGGACATTAGGGTTACTTCTAAGGTGTCCTACTATTGCTTCGGTGACCACACATGTCCCTATAATCGAATTGACCTGAACACCTCCAACGACGGTGCTACCTACCTCTCAATGGTGGGATAGCACTATCTAAAGGACTTTTACACAGCCTAATTCCTTAGGGTAGGTAGATCTCATGGGTACTTGCTCTCTTCAAAACAAACAAAAAACAACTTTTCGCACCTACACTTTCAAAAGTTTTCAAACAAATTTTTCATACACTCTTGAGGACAGATACAAGAGTTACTTAGAAATTTTTCAAACGAAACTTTCTCAAAACCCACACACATTTGAAAAGCAAACAAATTTTTGAAAATATAAGAGCAAGTACCTAAGAGCCCGTGGATAACCACGGATAGAAAGGGTGCTAACACCTTCCCTTTCTATAAATCTACCTCCCGAACTGAGAAACATCTCGAATAAGGAATTTTGCTGTGCTTTTGTCCTTTCCATATTGGAGAATATAAAAGACGGTGGCGACTCTTGCTTAACGCGACATTTCACGAAACCAGCTAAAAAACAGTCAGTTCTATTTCCACCGATCACACACTTGATCTTTCTTCAGTAGCTTGAATATTGGTTCACAAGTAGCAGTCAGATGTGAGATGAATCAGGCAATGTAATTAAAACGTCCCAAAAAGCCTCTGACTTCTTTTTCAGTTCGAGGAGCTGGCATTTCCTGTATAGCTTTCACCTTTGCAGGATCCACCTGAATACCTTTATCACTAACGACGAAACCCAGCAGCTTACCGGACCTCACTCCGAAGGTGCACTTGTTCGGATTTAGCCTCAGTCTGTACAACTTCAACCTGTCAAATAGCTTCTGGAGATGGTCAAGATGTTCCTCTTCAGTCTGGGATCTTGCAATCATGTCGTCAACGTATACCTCAATCTCATGGTGAATCATGTCATGGAACAAAGCGACCATGGCGCGCTGATACGTTGCCCCCAGCATTCTTTAATACAAACGGCATGACCTTGTAGCAAAAGGCACCCCATTGCGTAACAAAGGTTGTCTTTTCCATATCCTCGGGAGCCATCTTAATCTGATTGTAACCGGAGAAACCATCCATAAAGGAGAAGAACTTATGCTATACGGTGTTGTCAACCAGAACGTCGATATGAGGCAGAGGGAAATCATCTTTGGGACTCGCCATGTTTAGATCCCTATAGTCCACACACATACGAACCTTACCATCCTTCTTCGGCACCGGAACCACGTTGGCAACCCACTGCGTATAAGAAGTAACTGCCAGAAACCCGGCATCAAACTGTTTTATAACTTTAGCCTTGATTTTCTCAGACATCTCTGGGCGCATTCGGCGAACCTTATGTTTCACTGGACGGCAGTCTTCTTTGGTTAGCAGGCGGTGAACCACAATATCGGTATCCAACCCAGGCATATCTTCATAAGACCAGGCAAAGATCTCAACATAGTCACGCAACATCTGAATCAACCGTTGCTTGACACTAGACTCCAGATTTGCATCGATCTTGACCTCTTTATTGTCTTCTTCGGTACCCAGATTTACTGTTTCCACTGGCTCTTCATGCGGCTGTATAGCCCTTTCTTCCTCAAGTAACAGTCTAGCAATTTCACCAGGCACTTTGCAATCATCCTTACCTTCGTCCTCAGCTTGGTTGATCGGATTTTCGAAGTCATAATTAGCAGTAGCAGAGTCGTTACCAGTGGAATCCAGAATGGATGTGGACCTGTATATGTGAGTGTGTAAGACAAATAGCCGTTTTGATAAAGTGCAAGATAGAAAAGAAAAACAAGGAGCACAAAATTTGTAATGCAAGAGAACGTCCAATGCTTTTATTGATGATATATGGAAATGACATATAATAAACCCTCAAACAAAGCCACAGTGTCTCGGGCAAGGCACCGGGCCGTAAAGTTTAAAATTGTCTGTTACAAATCTCAAAACAAAAGTCTTATTACTGTGTAATAAAAGAAACGGGCACGAAGTCCTTTGCCGTCCAATTGCTTAATCCGCCGTCGGTAGTCGGGTAAATCCAGCTGTCAAACTCAGACTCTTCATCATCATCTTCAATTGCATTCACTTCTGGATTACTGATTCGCAAGGGAGGTCTTCCAATCTGCGCACGCCGAACAGCCCTTTGAGCTTCTTTTTCGATAACGGCTCGGGCATCCTTGAGGGAAGTTGTGATCGGTGGAAATAGAACTGACTGTTTTTTAAGCTGGTTCGCGAAATGTCGCGGTAAGCAAGAGTCGCCACCGTCTTTTATGTTCTCCAACATGGAAAGGACAAAAGCACAGCAAAATTCCTTATTCGAGAATGTTTCTCGATTCGGGAGGTAGATTTATAGAAAGGGAAGGTGTTAGCACCCTTTCTATCCGTGGTTATCCACGGGCTCTTAGGTACTTGCTCTTATGTTTTCAAAATTTGTTTGCTTTTCTTGTGTTTGTGGGTTTTGAAAAAGTTTCGTTTGAAAAATTTCTAAGTAACTCTTGTATCTGTCCTCAAGAGTGTATGAAAAATTTGTTTGAAAACTTTTTGAAAGTGTCAGTATGAAAAGATGTTTTGTTTGTTTTGAGAAAGAGCAAGTACCCAGGAGAATCTACCTACTCTAAGGAATTAGGCTATGTAAGAGTCCTTTAGATAGTGTTATCCCACCATTGAGAGGTAGGTAGCACCGTCGTTGGAGTTGTTCGGGTCAATTCGATTATAGGGACAGTGTGGTCACCGAAGCAATAGTAGGACACCTTAGAAGTAACCCTAATGTCCTAGATCCTTTTTATCCGAGGCTACCGTTTCGAGGCAACAGGATCTTTAGACAGGAGGGCGACCTCTAAAACACCATATACTTGACGACCACGTCGAAGGCAACCAGTGAGGCGTACCCTAGGAGTGGCATGTGCTTGTGTGTTCAGTTCAGTTTATATTTATCTTTGAACATGTTACTTGTGAGCTACGGATTAATTTTATTTGGCATTCAGTCTTTCATGCATATTAACATTTAAAAGTGCGGAAAATAAAGTGCGGAAATATGAATCTACGCTATTACAAGGCGCGGGTCTATACAACGCCAAAAACATAACCCGTTTTGGAAAATAAATGCGGAAAGTAAAGAAAGCAATAAAATCCTAATTAACTATTACATCCTTTGAGAAGATACATAAATAATCAAAATAAGAATAATGCGCGAAAGAATGAATCGGGACGTCCTTAGGGTTTTGACCCTTTTTGAGAAAAAGAATTGAAATTTGTCCTTTTTTGTAATTAATCAAATATTAAACCTAAACCTAATTAATTACTTAATTATTTACAAGAAAAATGTTCTTTTGTGTCTTTTAATATTTTAATAAAAAAATAGGAAATTAAAAGTCAAAAGAAACCCTAATTCTAAATTTGTTTTATTTATTGTAAAAAGTTAAACTTAGACCTAATTTAAACTAAGTTAATTAATTAGAGTTTATTTACAAAATAAATTAATAAATAGGCATAATAATAATTAATGAAAATATTTACATTTTAATTTTCTGAATTTTGTTATGAAAAATAATTAATTTATGAATTAATAATAATAATTAATAAGAGTTAATAAAAATTAGTAAAAAGAAAATAAATAGAAATAAAATAAAAAGAAACATAGAAACCAGTGGGGGTATGTTGGCCCAGATGGAGGTAAATTTGTTGAATCTGGCCCATTAAGCACAAAGCCATGTTTGACTTCCTTGAATCGTCCAGATATGCATTGACTCCTGAACACCATGGTCTTCATTCTTTGGCCATTGGATTGAGGGTTGTGGACACTTTGCGCTTGGACCATTGGAGGTTTATGGTAGAATGCAATGAATAGCCTGCATAGGATTATATAAGAAAAAATATGAAACAAAGTTTGGGGGACCTGGGAATCGAACCCAGGTCCCATTGATTTCCAGACACGTCCTCTTCCACTAAGCCAACTGCATTGCATTTGTTAATATAATAACAAACAAATATATTATAAGAAAAAACAAGTCACATGCTGAAACAAAAAAAAAGAGGCGCGCGTGTTTGAATGATCCAGTGGGGTATTGCCAGCTCACCGTCTTCTTCGTTTTCCTGCAACAAAACACAACAGATAGCGGGGGGTTTTAACCCCCACAAAGTGAAACGACCAAAAATAGCGACTAGATCCCTAGGCAATATAAATAGGGCGCGAGGGTTGGTTCAAGTTCGTCTTGTCCTTCTGAGTTCAACCATGGGTATTATTGGTTCTGATTTTACTTGTGCAGTAAAGCCCTATTTTGAAAGCTTCGAAACCCTAAAAACTGTTAATGGTGGATTCTGATTCAAGGTGTTTCAATGCAATTAATTTATGCCAAAAGATTCCTGTGGATGCAAGCAACTCAAAACACACAAAAAATCACAGTAAAGATGCATGAATTATGAGTTTTGATTTTGACAAAGTTAGGCAAACCGTGAATCTGTTAGAGCGTGTTTCTTGAGCTTTATGGCTTGTTTATGATTTCTATGCGTTCCTGGGAATGTCAGCAATGTGTTTGAATCACTCTAAGGCTTTGAATTGTGCTGGAAGGTGGAATTCAGTTTCCAAATTTCTTGGCTTTTTTTCAATATGGTAATGGTGTTTTTGCAGCAGCTTGCACGTTCCAGGAATTAGGGTTAGCTTTAGTATATGTAGTGGAATGGAATTAGGGTAAAACTTTGTCCAAAAATCCATGGCTTTATGATTTCAATATTTGATTTCAATCAAATCTTTTTCAACCTTTTTGATTGATAAAACTTGCCAAAATTGGATGATTTTGTCTCCTTGATGTGTACACGAAATCTTCAGCATGTGTTGACCTCTTTTGCATCACAAAAAGATTTGAAAACCATATCTTTGAATTTCCTACATTTAAAATCAATTAAATGAATTAATATTAATAAAAAAATTCAATTAATTAATTAAAAATAAGAAAACAAATCAATTTAAGCTCATTGGGTCGTGCATAGGCCTTGGACAATGTTTCAAGAAAGAATTTGAGGCCCATTAGAAAAAATGAAGTGTTTTGGGCAAAGTTGACTTTTGCAAATTCCCAAAAATTTCCCAACTTCTCCAATGCATATCTTGCTCAATTTTGATCATATAAACATGTTCTTGGACATTTTGGAAAGGTCTTGAAGTCCTATAACCAATGCCTTTGGTCCCATGTCATTTTGATTTACCAATCTCAAGTTATGGTCTTTGACTTAAAATGCCTTTTTGTTGACTTTTGAAAATGACCTATAATGTAGAAATTGATAACTTTTTGTGAGAGCATTTCTTGGACTTGGAATGTGAATATGAGTTGTAGGAAATGTCCTCCCCTTCAAAATTAGCATTGGATGGGATTTTTCGGATGAACCATGAAAAAGTTATGCCCTCGTCAAGTTACAGTTGACTTTTCAACTGTCCAAAAATAGCAACTTTTGCATCTTTGATGATTTTTGAGCCATTCTTGTGGAATCATGATCAAGACTTGATCAAATGATGATTGTGGCTTCAAAATAAGATGTTGACCAAAAATTTTGACTTTTGACTGTAAAATGACCATTTTGCCCCTGCAGTTGATTATGAACCAAATGAAGCTTTTGACTGTGGACCTTGATGCTGTGAGACTTGCAACTTGGCATGTAGATGCTTGACAATGTATATAGGCCTATGGGAATTGTTTGGACCACTAAAAACCTTAAATTCTTTGCAAGAACCAAAACCCTAATTTTGACTGGCTTAGGAGGCCTTTGGACTGTGCAACCCTTGAGGAATCTTGAAGCATTTGAAGATTGATCTTGACAAATCTTGAAGAATATGGGAGGGCAAATTTTGGGGTACAACAGAAGCCATCTTCATTGGAGTATCTTCAGCAACAGTTTCAGTCGATGCCAGAGTCTGAGGGACTTCTTCAAAGTTTTGACACGGGGTTTCAATGAACTCCCCGTCCATCTCCATATACCGAAAAGAGTTGAGGTGGCTCACCATGTATTCCTCTTCTCCTCGTACTGTAACAATTTTCCCTTTCACTGGATATTTTAATATCTGATGGAGTGTAGAAGTCACTGCCACAGCCTTGTGAATCCACGGGCGACCCAGCAAACAGGAATAAGATGGTCGGATATCCATCACATAGAACGTAGACGCAAAAGTATGGGAACCAACCTTAACAGGGATATCCACCTCTCCATGTACCATCCTTTTGGACCCGTCAAAGGCCCTAACCACAATATTACTCGGCTTCAGCACCAACCCTTCACAGTCCAACCAGTCTAACGCTTTCTTGGGTAAAACATTTAACGAGGACCCAGTATCCACCAGCACGTGAGCCAGAGTAGTGCCCCTGCACTCGATTGAAACATGCAGAGCGTCATTGTGATTCTTTCCTTTGGCAGTCAAATCTGCGTCGGAAAAACCCAACCCATTGTCAGCGATCAAACTAGCCACACAGTCTTTGAATTGATCAGCAGATGTTTCCTGCGGCACTTGCGCAGTTTTCAGGAAAGCAATTAAAGCCTTAGCATGGGCTTCTGAGCACAACAACAAAGATAACACAGAGATCTTCGACGGGGTTTGCCCCAGCTGTTCGACTATGTTGTAGTCGCTTTTCTTGATGATTTTCAAAATTTCCTCTATCTCCTGCCTAGAAGTTTCAACAATAATCTTCTTTGGTGCCTCCGTATGGGCAGGCTCACCGGTGATCCCTTTGCCCCGAGCGTCAGATGACTCGGCGACAGGGGTAATGATTGGAACATGAACAAGGACAGTAGCAGATGTACTGGTAGGTGTAATAGCAACAGGCTTCCGAATAGTTGGTGGGGAGATCTCAGGAGAGAAAAGTTTTCCGTTACGGGTGACCTTGCTAGACCCGACAATATTGTTGACATCAGTACCAGCCTCTTCAACCTTCAAGTCTTGTTTAATCCCATGATAATACACAACGGCTCCATAGTGCCACGGGACAGCCTTATCCGAAGTGTAAGGGATAGGACCAAGAATAGTAATGATCAATGGAGCAACTCTCGGAACAGATGTAATCCTAACAGGCTTTCTCGAGGAAGCCTTGGAAGAATTGGCAGAAATGGTTATTATGGAAACATCTTCAACCGGAATCAATGGAGTCAAAGTTTTCTCGAACAAGATCTCTTTGTTGTCCGTCAGGCATTGAACACCTGATTTCAATAGATGGCAACCAGTAGGCAGGATGGAACACAGGTGGCAACCTTCGCCACAGCCCGGAAATAAACCGGCTGATAATAAGTTCTTCTTCACTGTCATCAACGGAGTAGAAACGTCTTCCACAGAGGTTACAAATGAATCATCATCCACAGCATTTACTCCATGCTTGGGCATAGGAGCAGTCATGACATTAGGCTTTTCCGGCGCGTCAAATTCAATATCCTTAGCTTCAATCAAATCTTGCACCTTATTCCTCAAGGCCCAGCAGTTGTTCGTGTCATGCCGCGGGCTATCGGAGTGATAAGCACAGCGGGCGTTTGGATTATATAGCGGTGATGTAGTACTGGGATTCTTTGGAGCCTCCTTCAGAGTCACCAAGTTGGTTTTCAACAGTTTCGGTAGAATTTGAGAGAGTCATACTGAGCCGAGTATAC
Organism: Vicia faba; assembly: GCA_948472305.1. NCBI lineage: Eukaryota > Viridiplantae > Streptophyta > Magnoliopsida > Fabales > Fabaceae > Vicia > Vicia faba. The sequence continues at coordinate 937,860,177 of OX451736.1, forward strand.
TTCCTTTGCGGTCTCTCTACTCTTTGCTGATTGTTGCGTTGTGGGGCAATAGTTGGCCTTGATATTACGACCGCATTAACTGCTTGGCGGCGTTCAGGACGGCTTTGGCTCCTCGAGCTGTAAACTGCACTGGATTCTTTCTTGAAAGGCTTCTTTTCTGTACTTGACGAAGCACCTTTCTGTATCTTGCCACTTTTGATACCGGCTTCAACTCTCTCCCTAGTCATAATCAATTCAGTAAACCCGGACGATGAACTACCGATCAAATGATTGAAGTATGGACCAGACAAAGTCCCAAGAAATATATCCACCAACTCCCTATCAGCCAGAAGGGGTTGTACTCTTCCAGCAAGATCTCTCCAATTCTGAGCGTAGTCCTTGAAACCTTCGCTCGCACCCATAGACATACCCTGAAGTTGAGTACGCGTGGGAGCAAGGTCGGCATTATACTAGTATTGCTTGTAAAAATCAGCAGCCAGGTCCTACCAGTTGCGGACATTAGCTTCTTCCAGTTGATAGAACCATTCAAGTTGAGTCCCTGATAGACTATCTTAAAAGAAATGAACCCAAAGGTTCCTATCAGCAGTATATGGTTGAATCTTTCTGACATACGAGCGGAGGTGTAACTTTGGGCAGGAGACCCCATCGTACTTAGCAAAGACAGGAGCTTTAAACTTGTGTGGGATCACCACCCCAGATGCAAAACCCAAATCTCCGAAGTCCAACCCAGGTATCTTCTGGATCTCCATTGCGCTCAACCGGTCTTCGAGTTTCTTATATCTATCCTTGGCAGGAGGATACTGGTCTTTATCAAAGTCAGTGTCATTGTCAGAAACCACAGGGCTAGGACCCTTCCTTTCCTCTTGATTCTCTCCTCCTCTAGATGAGTGGGACAGATCAACTTCTTCTCGCAACCTATTCCCAAATTTGTGACCCATATTGAGCAGGACCACCTTCTTCTTCTTTTTCTTCTTGTCCTTCAAGATAAGAGCCTTCAAATCTTGCTGCTCTTTGGCCAGGTTCAAGAACATCTCCTGGAACTGAGCATTCTGAGCTTGCAGAGCCTTGATGGCTTGATCAGTAGGTGTTTCAGAAGACATATTGTGCTAAAATAAACAGCGAAGAAGATAAGAAACCTGTAAGGGTACCTGTGATGAAGTGCATGGGAATGGAATGCGTATGAAATGATTTCAAAGACTCAGGGAGATTCAAATTTGTAAACCAAAATAAAACACACTTTATAATATTAAAACTTGTAACAAATGTTTAACAAATGCCTTTAAGGCGTTACGAAAGAAATACTGAAAAGAAAATCTAAACTAGAAACAATAAAAGACATCAGAAATCCCATGGTCTCTTTCCCTTCATGCTGACATAATCGTTGATTGTCCTCTCATTCTCAAGCTGCCTTGTAAGCTTCAGGATCTCCGTTCCTGCTCATGATACTTCTCTCTGTAGGTATCCCTTTATTCCTTTAATTGGATCCAAGATCTCTTCAATGCCCCAAGATCAGTAGGCATGTATGGATGGAGGACTGTATAAGGAACACCGTCTTCATCAGTATGCTCTACAATCACCGGAAAAACAGCTTCATATGGCATCCCCAGCTTTTGAGCACAGGCTCGAACCCACTGGAGATATGGTTGCATCGGAAGAGAAGTCTTCATTACTAGCTCATGTGGATCAGACCTGTTCACCCTATCCCAAGCTCGTATAAACCTGCGGCGATGTCCCTCAACATCCCCCTTGAAGTCAAAGATAATTCCTGTAAGCAGCAGCTCATGAGGACCGTCTCTCCGAGCTCGTCCAAACTGTCGTAAAGCCAAACAAGGATTATAGGTTATTCCTCCTCTAATTCCAAGCAATGGAACATTAGGGTATTCCCCATATCGATCAATGACAGCTACCCTTTCCATATCCTTAGTACTCCAAAGGATGTCGGTATGAGCAAGGGACATAATTCTGTAAGCCCAACCCATACCTTCCTCATTCTTCAATACAGATTTGGGGAGGTGAGAAATAAACCACCTCGCCAGCAACGGTGTACAACACATGAGAGTTCCCCTTCTCCGAACAGTACGGGTATAAAGAGCATGCAGAATATCACCCAAGAGATTAGGCACTCGGTTACGAGACATGAAGATCTTGACTGTGTTCACATCTATGAAGGCATCTGGATTCGGGAACAGGACCAAGTCGTAGATGAGGAGAGCCAGGATGTCTTTAAAAGCTTGAAAGTCCAAACTATCCCAGAACTGTTAAGCTTGATCGATCAAGAACTTAGCCAAGAAACCTTTAACTCCACTCCGAATCTCCCAGTTAGATACTACATCAGCCATTTTTAGATGTAGGGTTGAAGCAATATCCTCTGGCCTAGGAGCTATCTCCAAACCTGTAAAGGGTGTCTGCTCTAGAATAGATATGCCAAGTAAATCAGAAAACTCCTCCAAAATAGGGACTAACTGATAGTCCAGGAAGGTGAAACAGTGATGCAACAGGTCAAAGAACTGGAACAACACACTCATCATTTGCTCATCCAACTTTGAAGTGACCAAACTAAGGAGGTGACCATGTCTTCTAACAAATGAGGAAGTGTCAGGGACCTTTGAAACCAAATCTCTGAGCTGAGCAGGGATTTGCACGAAGTTGACTCGAATGGTATTTCTGCGCATAGAGGCCATGATCTGCAAAACAGAACAAAGATGAATCCACTCGGTCTTTGAAATGGTCAGTCTAATAAAATATGCATGCGATGTCATGATGCATGATGTCATGATAAAAACACACCACAGGTATCACAGATAGCAAACATGGTAAGGGCAAACAAGTCACACAATAGCCCTTAAATTTTAGGCTGGCATGGAGTCTAGGTCCTACCCTCTTGCAGTTTAGTTGGTTCAACCTATCCTAGTAATAGTAATCGGGTTCTATAGGTTCTCAATATCACTGACCATCCTCCATCGGTCATAATTCCAGTCACGCAATCTTTTCATGCAGCCAGAACCATCTCGAGAGTATGGTCTCAATGAGTTTAGCATACTGCTACTTTCTATGGCCAAGTTGGTCAATTATAGGTTCTAAGGTCAGTTGATGCTTAATGACCCATATAGCAGCCCCATACTCTCCTTGTTCCTCCACAAGGGATATTGGTACCAACTAATGTGCCACATCAACGTAGCTACTGCTTCAACCATATCGGTCTACGCTGTACAGTCCCCTCACAATCTATTGCTACTTACCTAAAAGGTATCCCCAGATCCGGCTTAGGATCTATAGTAACTCTGATTCAAAGCCCACAAAGATAAAGCAAACAAATCAAACAATTGAAAACAATATGATGAACTAATCCTAAGGTACACCCCACTTATATATATTCCCCAACAGAGTCGCCAGTTCTGTGATACGGTGGCCAGAACCAAGACGTGTTTCCCTTTTTAAGGAATTGCTGGTTTGCGTTTTGCGTTTGTGTTCGCAAAATGTCGCGGTAAGCAAGAGTCGCCACCGACTTTTATTTTATCCAACAAGGAAAGGAAAAAAAAAAGCACAGAAAAATTCCTTTTTCGAGATATTTCTGAGTACGGGGGGTATATTATAGAAAGGGAAGGTATTAGCACCCTTTCTATCCGTAGTTATCTACGGGCCCTTAGGTACTTGCTCATCATTTTCAAAATTGTTTTCTTTGTGTTTGTGTGCTTTGAAAAGTTTTTGTTTTGACTTCGATTTAACTCTTGCTTCTGTCTTCAAGAGTGTAATGAAGTGTTTTTGAAAACTTTGTTCGTAAAGGAGTGTAAGTGTGAAAAAGGTTTGTTTTGTTTGAGCAAGTACTTAAGAGCTAATCTACCTACTCAAAAAAAGAATCGTTCTATGTTCGTTTCCTTTAGACAACGCTATCCCACTATTAGTGAGTAGGTAGCATCATCGTTGGAGTTTTGAGGGTCAATTCGAAAGGGACGTACGGTCACTAAAGCAATGTTAGGACGTCTTAGTAATAACCCTAATGTCTTAGATCAATTATCCAAGGCAACAATATCCGAGGCAACCATTCCGAGGCAACTTTGATCTTTGGACAAAAGGACGACCACTAAAGCATCCTATACTCAATGATTGTTTACTGAAGGCAACCAAGCGGGAGTGTACCCTAAGAGTGCGCATGTGCGAGTGATTCAATTTCAGATTATTATCTTTGCACATTTAGGGTTATCTAACTGTTTTTAAAAGTTACATACATTCTTGTCATGCATCCCTATATCATACATCTAACAGTTGAATAGTTGCGGAATTTAAAGTGCGGAAATTAAACTACACTATTACAAGGCTTCGGGTATTTACATAGCCAAAAACAAACCCTTTAAAAATAAAGCGATAAATGAAAAGTAAAAATCCTAATTTAAACTATTACAACTTGTGAACAGTTACAATAATATGGATAAAAATAAAATAATAAAGCGCGCGATGAAAATTAGGACGAGTGCGAACTAGGGTTTTGACCCTTTCTGACCTAATTAAAAGAAAATGTTTTTTTGTTGTTTTTAATTATTTTAAGAAAAGAATTAGGTTTTCTAAATAAAATACAAAAATTAATTAGTTAATTAAATTAATTAATGAAAATAATTACATGGCCTATTTTTTTAGTTTTTGGTTATTTTTAATAAAAGAAAATAATTAAATTAGAAATAAAACCTATTTGTTCTAATTAATTTTAATTATGTACAAAAAAAATTAAAGTTTACCTAAAATTAAAATCTAATTAAATTAATTTAATTTTTGATAAAAAATAAAATAAAATCTAAACCTAATTTGTGAAAGTTATTATTTTTATGATTTTTGATAAAAATAAAATAATTAATTTGTTAGTAAAATAAAATAAATTAATTAATTAAAATAAAATATAAAAAGAAAAAGGGATAAGGAATTGGGCCTGCAAAAGAAATTTGGAGGGTGCAAAAAGCCAAATATGGGCCCAAGAAGAATGAGGTCCACGTTGACTTGCATGATCATGTGCTTTGTGTTGACTAGACTTCATGATGCACCTTCAGATGATGGCCATCAGATTTGGCCATCTGGAGATCTAAGGGCTAGATCTTGAGAGCCCATGGTAGTCCCTTAATTTATAAACGCGTTGGATCCTGAAAAGAAAAATAACATAGAGAAATTGGGGGACCTGGGATTCGAACCCAGGTCCTGAAGCTCTTTCCACGCCCTCACTACCACTGCACCACTTGTGTTTTGTTGTACATAAGATAAATAATAATAATAATAATAATATGCAAAACAAATGAAATAATAAAATATTTAGCACGAAATTCAAATGGACGAGTGACGGCTTGCCACGTCTTCGTCTCCTTCCTCTCTCTGTGGCTAAAAGGTTTAGAAACCTTTACCTATGGACAACGTCCGTCGCTATAGCCCTGCAATTTCTCAAAATCAAATACAAGTGATATAAATGACTACCAGGTCCATGAATGGACTCGTCTGGATTTGCTGAGCACAGTGGTGGCCCTTTCATGGCCCAATTTTGCTTGCACGCAGAAATCCCAAATTGAGCTTGTAAACTCTAATAATGGTGAAACTTCATACAAGCCATGAAAACACAATTAAAGAATACAGAGAGCTTGCAAATGTTCTATGGATCAATAATATATGGTTAATTCATGCTAACAATGCCTAAATCGTGCAAACTGAATTCAAAAATTCATGGATGTCGTGGATGACTTACAGCGCTTTTTGGTACTGGAAAGGCTTTGTTCTTGATTGCTTCTGCTTGCCTACACTCCCAGGAATCGATTGGAATGGGCAAAGAGTCTTGAATTGGCCTGGAACAATGAAATTGTGTTTGCACTTTTTCTTGATTTTTTCAAGTTCTGTTCTTGATGCTACGCCTCCTTCTCTAGCCTCTTTTGGTCTGCACACACTCCTTATGTATTGAGGAGTGAATTAGGATTGAAAGAATGCACTCAATCTTCCTCCATCAATGAGTTTGATCCTGATTTGATTCACCTTAAAATCTTTCCAAAAATGGCCTAAATCCAATCTTTTTATGCACACCAAGCCTTTACACGAGTTTGATTTGATGCTAGCTGTAATTTAAAACCTGAAACAAGCACAAAATCTTTTGTTTTCAATATTTTGGATTTTCTATAATTTGTTTTGATTTAAAATGATTTAATTCAAATAAAAATCAAAATAAATAATAAAAATAAGATAATAACAAGTGGAAAAGGCTAGGGCTCGTGGACCATGTTGCCAACTCAAAACAAGTGAAAAAGATTGGACCCATTTGGCAAAAATTGAAGTTTTAGGCATAGTTGACTTTTTGCAATTTTGCAAAAAAGGTCAACTTCACCAATGCATAACTTCCTCAATTTTGACTCTTTGGAGGTGTTCTTGGACTTTTTAGAAAGCTTGAGATGTCCTCTAATCAACACTTTTGGTCTCATCTCAATTTGATATTCCATGCTTATGTATGATGCTTTTAAAAAAAGGTGTTTTTGTTGACTTTTCAAAATGACCTTTAATGTCCAAATTCATAACTTCTTGTGAGTGCATATTTTGAACTTGGTAGATGAAGATGGATTGTAGGGAATTGAATCCTATTAAAAATGAGCTTTGTATGGGTCATTTCTGATAAAGTATGAGAAAGTTATGCTTGGTCAAAGTTGAGTTGACTTTTCCTACAAAACCCTAATTTAGCAACTTTTGAGTCTTGATGAATTATGAGCAATCCTTGATGAATCATGATCAACCCTTGATCAAATGATGAAATATCCTTCAAAATGAGAATGTTGACTAAAAATCTTGAAGTTTGACTGTATGTGGGCCACAATTGACTTTTGCCCTAGCATAGACGATTTTCAGGCCTTTGAGCAATTGACTGAGCAAATTTCCTCTGTAGGGCTTGAAACTTGACATGGATGTTCTTGAAAACATATTGGGACAATGTTGAGCATTTGGGGTCTCTTGGACTCAAGTATCTTGATGCAACATGAAACCCTAATTTGAGGTGGACTGCCTTAGGAGAGAGCTTGTTTGGCCAACCCTTGGACTACCTTGAGCAACTTGGGGATCTTTCTTGAAATGTTTTGAGAAATATGGGAGGGAAATTTTGGGGTACAACAGGGACATTTTGATCTTTCAGACTGGAGGGCAACCACTAAAATCTCCTATGCTTAATGATTGTTTACCGAAGGCAACCGAAGTGAGGTAAACCCTAGGAGTGAAATATGTGCATATGATTTGTTTCAGTTATTTAGTCTTTGCACATTAGGTGATCTACTGTTTTAAATTTCAAGCATTCTTTCCATACAACCCTATTAGCCATGCATCTAGACAATTAAAGATTGCGGGAATTTAAAGTGCGAGAAAAATAAACCTAGCTATTACAAGGCTTCGGGGAGGGGGGTTAATTACATGACTAAAAATCGGGGATTTAAATAGTAAATAAAAAAACTAATTAATCTATTACAAACCCTGAGCAGTTACAAAATAATGGACAAATGATTAACAAGTGCGCGACAAATTAAATGCGAGGACGATTGAAATAACCTAAAACCCTGATTGAGAGAGAAAAGATTTTTTGTGGATTTTTATTGAAGAAAACAATTTAATTGCAAATTAATTAAACCTAATTTCTAATTGTTTTTTAATTATGAAGGAAATTAAATTATCCTAATTTTCTAATTAATTAATTAATTAAAGGAATAAATATTTTATGAGAAAAATGATCTTGGTGTATTTTTGAAGAAAATTAATTAAGTTATGTACAATTAAAATCCTAAGTCTAATTATTTTTAATTATAAAAAAAATTAAATTGCCCTAAGTTAAATTAAACTAACTAATTTAAAAAAATAAAAATATTATTAAAAAAAGATTTTTGTGATTTGTGGTTTGTTGATTTAATAAAAAATAATTTTGTGTTAATTAAAAGATAAAGAAAACAATTAAAGAAAATAGATAGAGAAATTAAAAAAAAAAAGTATAGACAAAAAAATAACCAAATGGGCATGTTGTCTTGCTGAAATACGGGGTGAGCATCTGAATTTTCTGGCCCAACAAGCTAAGCCCAAGTTGACCACGCTTGATCCTGTGCAGTATTGACCTGAGGTGCATCATGGTCCTTCAGGCTGGAAGCGTCAGATCTGGGTAAGAACGCATCAAATGGCTGGATGTTGAGGTTGTATGGAAGGCGCTTGAGATTGTGAGGCACTAGACCTGCTGATAGAAAGGAAAATAAAGAAAGCGCTGGGACCTGGGATCAAACCCAGGTCCTCACGCTTAAATCCAATGCCACGCTGCCAGCTGAGCTATGATTGTTAGTTGTTATTACAATAATAATAAAACATAATATAAGAAAAACAAAAGAGTTGATTCCAAAGCGTGCGAGATTCAAACGGATGAATGGCTGGCTGACACGCACCTTCTTCTTCCTGGAACCGTCGTCTTAGGTTTATGAACTTTTACTTAGAGACACAAGTTTGTAGCTACAACCCTGTGAAACTCAAAAATCTCATACGAGCATGATAAATTGATTGTGATGGTACCAATCAACTCGTCTTGGCCTCACGAGCATCATGGTACCTCATTCATGGCCTAATTTTTCCTGCATCAAGAAACCCTAAAAAAACGTGGAAACCCTAACAATGGCAGATGTGTGTAAAGGCTTCAAAAATGCAATTAAATTGTTCAATCAGCTTGCAAACATGATGACAAACACGAATATAACAATCAAAAGTGCTAATGGTGCAAGAATTATGATAATCGAATTGGAAAATTATGTCAAATCGTATGAGGTGTAGCGCATGTTTCTGGGTGTTTCAGGCCTTGCAAACGATTGGGACAACTTCCTGGAACGTCCAGCAATGGATTGGGATAGCTAGGATGGCTTGAGATGGCCTGTGAAGTGAAAACCAATTCACACTTTTCTTTGAATTTTGTGACTTTGCTCTGCCTTTTTTCACGACTCTCCCCCTTGTCTTATGCCTTGGAATTGTTTAATACATATAAGAGAACGAATTAGGTCAATAAAATTGCATCCTATCTTGAGAAATAATGAAAATGTGATTTGATTAGATTCATGTATGATATCTTTCCAAAACAAGCTTCAATCCAATATTTTCCAATCCTCATGAGTCTTGCACGAATTGATCATCATGCTAGCTGTACATAGACTCCAAATGTGCACAAAAATCCCAAGATTTGATTTGCTTTTATTATTTTACCATTTAATTTGATTTATTTTGATTTAAATGAATAAAAAATCAAAATAAATGATAAAAATAATAAAATAATAGGTGGAAAAGCTCAGGGGTCGTGGGTCCTATTAGAAACATGTTTCAAACAAGAAAACATGGGCCCCTTTGGAAAAAATGCAAATTTGATCAATGTTGACTTTTGACAATTTTCCAAACATTGCCAACTTTGACAATTCACAATTCTCTCAATTTTGACCCTAGGAGGATTTTCTAGGACTTTTTAGAAATCTTAGGATGTCCCCTAAACAACCCTTTTGGTTTCATCTCAATTGGATGTTCCATGTTCATGTATGAAGCTTTGACCCAAAAGGTGTTTTTGTTGACTTTTTAAAAGGACCTATAATGTAAAAATTCATATCTTTTGATGAGTGCATATTTTGAACTTGTGGGATGAATATGAATTGTAGAGAATTGCATCCTCTTCAAAATGAGCCTTGGATGGAAAATTTATAATAAAGTATAAAGAAGTTATGCTTAGTCAAAGTTGGGTTGACTTTTACTAAGAAACCCTAATTTAGCAACTTTTGGGTTTTGATGAATTTTGGAGCATTCCTTGAGGAATCATGATCAACCCTTGATCAAATTATGGAAGTCACTTCAAAATATTGATTTTGACCAAAAATATTGAGGTTTGATTGTATGTGGGCCACAGTTGACTTTTGACCTAATACAGTCGATTCTCAAGCATTTGAGCAGTTGACTGAGCAAACTTCTTTGTGCAAGGCATGAAACTTGACATGGATGATCTTGGGAACATATTAGGACCTTGGGAAGTATTTGAGTCCTTTGTGGTTCACACATCTTGATGAAAAGGGAAACTCTAATTTGAGGTATGCTGCCTTAGGAGAGAGTTTGTCTAGTCAACTCTTGGACTTCCTTGAGCAACTTGGGGACCTCAATTGACATTTGTTGAGTAAAATGGGAGAGAAAATTTTGGGGTACAACAATGTCATACCATAAGCATCTTTGTGGTATCTTAGGGCCAAAGATTACGTACTTTTATATTTAAGTCTCTTCAATCACGTCAAGACAAAGATTTAAATCTACATATCTCCTTATAGAAGAAACTTAAATAGAGGCATTTGTCATACCCTAATTCATGACCTAAGATTCCACCTTCCATCTGCATCATTGCATAGCAAGTATTCACAAGCGATTCAACTTATTTTTGCCAATTCTCGAATCAGATTTCAAAAATTCATAACTTCTTATAATTTCGACATTTTTGAGCGTTTTTTTTTTGCATTTGATTTTAATCTTGATTGTTTTTATCGACTTTACCAAACCATACGTTTTGCATTTTTCTTCATCTCTTATTATTCTTTTCTTTTTCATTTAAAAAATCTATAAAAAAAATATGTAATTGACATCATTTTATTTCATTTGCAAGTTTTTTTTCTTTTAATTCAAAAAATCTCAAAAAATATAGTTTAGTCTTCTTCATTTACATTATAGAATATAATTCTTTTATCCTTCTTTTTTTAAAATTACATTTTCATTTTTCTTCAATTTTAGATTCAAGAGACAAAAATACTAAGTTTAGCTTAAGTTATTTATTTTAGTTTTTCTGTTTTATATAGTTGTTATTACCACTGTTACTATTTTTTTTTTTTTGTCTTTTTTAGTTATTATTATTATTATTATTATTATTATTATTATTATTATTATTATTATTATTATTATTATTATTATTATTATTATTATTTTGTCATTTTGTCTTTTTGTGTCAATAAAGAAAAGTTGGGACCACTACAATATAGTACAAACATTTTACATGGATTGTCAACTTGAACTTGTCAATGACAAAGAATCGTTCTCACACTTCACATGGGTTATCAATTTGGACTTATCAATGGTCAAGAATAATTCTCATAAAGTCATATGGATTTTCACATCAACAGTTCCCCTCATTCACAATATAAATAAGACATTTATTTCTCTCATTTTGGACACTAACAATACCACACATATATTTCAAAACCTTGCACATTCATTATATATTTTTCAAGTCAAAACTTTATTTTATTTTATTTTTAGGAATCAAATTTTATTATTTTATTTTGCTTACACAATATCCATAAATATTCACCATCTTCACCACAACAACAACCTCCATCAAAACACCTTCACTTCTTTCAACGCAACAAGCTCAACCTTTGCTAGTTTTGAGGTTTGTGAGTATCATTCATTCTTTATTTTCGTTCATACCATATATAGCTAATAGTTTAGTTTATATATTTTTTAGTTTGTGAAGTTATGTTGTAAAAATGTAATATTTTTATGTTTTCATGTTTTGTTGTTGTTATAGTGTTACTATAAGTTAGCTTATGATTAATCTTCATGTATATACATGAAGTAAATTTTTTACCTCTTTATTCTTAACAATAAGTTTCATTAAACACAAAAATTGTCCTTGCATCTTATTAGGATATTTTAGGATATTAGGATATTTTAGTATTTTTAGGATATTTTAGAGTAGTTAAATTAATAAACTTGTACATAATCACTAATTAAAAAGACCAAAAAATATTTCTTAATCAAATCCAAAAACATTAAAAATATAAAAGCACCAAAAACATGTCTTTGTGTCTTTTAGAAATTAATTAGCTTAGCTTAGAATTAATTTAGTAACCTTTGCGAATATTAATATTTTACTTTTAGTTTAGTTAGAAATTTTTAGCTTATTCATTTAAGTTATCATTTCTTTTCTTTTATATTTGATTTCATTTGTCTTTTAAATTAAATTTCTCATAGTTTATTTTTTGTCATTATTTCTTTGTTTATTCGGATTTATTTCCTTGTCATTTTCCTTCTTGTAGATCTTTGAGTGCTTATATTTTAGTATTTATCTTATTATACTTGCTTGTGATTAAATCCAAAGGAAGAGATTGCATTTGTAGACTATTTGTCATGTTTTAATCTTGACTTGTATGTTTGATGATTCATTTGTTTCCTTCGACTATTTTGTCACGTTTTAGTCTTGACTTGTATGTTTTCCTTTTACTATCCTTGTTTTATGTTTGATCCTTAAATCCCAATCTTTTTTGCAAACAAACACTTTTAACAACAAAAAACACAGATAATAAGAGGTTTTTATAGAGTACTATAGATACATATGGTGCTAGTACCTTCCCTTTGTATAATCAATCCCCGTACCTTAGATCTCTTTAAATATATTGTTCTTGCTTTACTTTTGGTGTTGCTTTTACTTTGCATATTTATGGATTTTATTTCACTATTTTCCATTTTTCTTGGAAATAATAAAGCGTGGTGGCAACTTTTATTGTAATGAGTCAAGTCAATTAATAGTTTGATCTAAAAAAATTCAACTGCTACAACGACGCCATTTTGTTGTTGCGGTAAAATAGCAAGCAACGGTGAGTATTTTTGTTTTATTGTCTCCATAGAGATTTGTGCAAGGTAAGAAATGTCGTTCAACGGTTAATACATATTTAAGCTTTAAATTGAATGATAGTTATACAGTATATAATGTAAACATAGACAAGTAAAAGTAAAGTTTTGGAAAGAAAGAAACTTGTTAGGATTGGATTTTATTTACCACAAGAATATGCATTTCTATCAATCAGTTACATACAATCTAAACATCCATCAATACCATCACATATCGCTCACAAAAGTGTTTATTTCTAAACAACTATTGAGAGTTAAACCTTTTAATTGATGATGTCTCGATTCGTTAAATAATTCCTACCTTATTGTTTATTCGAAGATGTCTCCAGCAATTAAACAACAAGGAGAATTAAGATTAGATAATCTTTGTAAATGTTAGCCTAAATCTATTTCTAGAGTTTAGAAACCTACCAGATGTTCATCTTAGTTCAAGTTTCGAACCATATTTGTCAATAACAATCTGAATCCATTAAGATAAAAGTTAAAACAAAGATAACATCAATATAGATTCAAGCATAGATTGTAAACAACACCATGATTAATATATATATATATATATATATATATATATATATATATATATATATATATATATATATATATATATATTCAAAAGAGGGTTTTAACTACTTATATAGAAAAATACAAAGAGAAGAGAGAAAATGAACCAATATCAACCTTGATATCTCAACAACGTACGCAAATCCATCTTCGGATCTTCAAGATGCATCCTCTCTTGTTGATTTCTAAGCATCAAACACTTCAAAATTGGTTTCTCACGATGGTTTTTACACTTCAGTGTCTCACGATACTACAAAAATTAATACATCAATGACAGGCATATCAATTAGTATAATTATCATAAAATCCCTCAGCAGTATCACATGACTTTCCAACTACATAAGAAGAATTATCTTTCTCTTTATGCATTATAGTATGTTGAGATAATCGACCATGCATGTACCTCGGTTGTTCGTCGTCCATTTTTCTATAGTCACACGAGACGAGGTAGTTAACATAAGTAAATATATCAAACTAAAAACAATCATAAGTTGTTATGTTATCAAACTAAGGCTTGAATAGTAATGTATCCCAGCCATATCAATAACTTACATACAATTATAACAAACCTCTAATTGACATAACAAAAAAATACATTATACATCTATATGACATAATAGAAAATACAATTTTTATTGTATCTTCCATATTTATTCTATCTAGGAGTTTTAGCCTCAATTGTAGTTAGATGGCTCAACATATTATCTAGGGGTTATGTAAATTCTCTGGAAATTAAACCTAAGGTGGGGAATTCCCTATTGTATGATTTTGATTCACCTCTATATTATTTCTTGCAAGATTCACCTCTATACATAGTGTTGACATAAGGCAATACTTGTGGCATACCAATTTGTCAAGTTGTCTCAAGTGGTCTTCATGCCATATGTACATGTCAAATTGAATACTAATTGAATTATATGTATCATTCGCCATAGCGTATCCCCAAGGTTTTCATGGAATGAGTATTGGATGGAGAATCACATTGAGTAAAAGATACATGTTGTACATGAATCACATAGGTATTGGAAGACCCTACTATGGTATTGAGAAACTGCTTGCACTATCAATGTATGTGATGACACTTCGTCATTGCATTTTTTAGTATAATTTTCATTCATTTTAAGTATTTTTTTAATTCGTTTATATTTTTTGTATGTATTGATTAAATCAATTCAACCCTAGATATATTGTGACGCTCAAGACAAGAGTTATGGTGAGATTTCTATGATCACAAAGTTGAAATGTCCCCAACATTGCAAAATTTGTGGCGCGCCACTGTTTACCTAGGGATTTGGTAAACAACCGCTGATCCTCCAAATGGTTACTTATTTGGTTACTCGCAGGATCGATCAGATTGATCCTATGGACATAGGTTGATTTTGAAGTTTAATTAATGTGGATAAGGCTTTAAGTAAATTGTTTAAAGTAAATTGCATAAAGGAAAGGCTTGGTAAAATAAACAAGGCTTGAATGTAAAGGTTCGACAGGAATCTTAAAGGGGAAAAGCATGTAAAATACTGGAAAAGTAAATGACTTGAATTGATAAAATTGGTGTTTCACACATACATTTCTCAACAATTCGTTCGCTCACACTGGGTACTTGAATCTAAATGAGTGACTATGTATCTATTGTGAACACACGCGAGAAACTACACGTCTACTCCTATTTATACAAAAACATTCCAAGTAACCGTCGGGCAGTTACACTGCTTCGAGATCAAGCCACTTGGCACGTTCTCCATGCTCGACGCTCCAGATCCTTGCACGTTTGCACGTAGTAACTGCTGGAAACCGTTTTCCCTCCAAAGCTTTGAATTTCAAACTGTTCCACTCTGGATCATCGAACACCTTCATCAAGAGACGTCTTCGACGAAAACTCCTTCGACGTCGAAGGCAATCAGCCTTCTTCCTTGGAAGAAATCTTCTAAGTATTTTGCCATCTTTCGACGGGCACTTCGACAAGCTTAGCCAGTCGAAAGCATCTTTCAGCTTTTAATGGCTGCCATCCATTAAAACAAAGGTGTCGAATTTAGGAGCTAACAAATTTCCCCCCAAGAATGCCTTATTTCGACTCTGAAAGAAAAAGGCATTCTTTGAAAACGCCATTCGACACCCATTTTTCCACGCTTAGTCACAAGTTAACTTGTGCACTTTTTGTTGCTTTTTACCAACTATTGGCAATCCCAAGAAACCATCATTGATTTGATCCTAGGACGTCACTTTCAGTACGGCGTGCAGTACCAAACGTCACTTCAAAATTTGTCATTATGACAAATCCCAAAAACGAGGACGCACGCTGCGTCTCTCTGTTTCTGCAGAAACGGCCAAAACAACAGGATGCTGCCACGCGTCCCACTAATTCCTGCAGCATTAAATGACATTTAATGCCCTCGTTATTGGGAATTTCTCCCACTACTATAAATAGTAGTGAATATCCCACTATGAGATTTTTCACGCAAACTAGCCCTCAAACTCCCTTGCTTTCATACAAACTTGTTCTCTTTGCAGAAAAAAACTCTTCCTTTTCCAACTTCATCTTCATCCTCAACAATGGCTTCTGCTTCCACTGCCACCAAGACTAACGCACCAACTGAACAACTTGCTAAGCCCAAGGTCTTTGTTACTGCTCCGGTAGTGAACGCTACAGGGAAACGAAGGGTCCCTGAACCTTCTAACATCTCCGTTCGCGATGCTTACTCGCGTCACTTGATGATCCCGGTTGGGTACTCCAACCAGATCTTCGCAATGTCTGGACCCATGAACCCAAGCATCTCTGAAGCTCTGAAGATCAAGAGCTATTTTCCCATCGTCGAGAAACTCAAGCCAGTAGCCTGTGCTAAGAAGGATGCAGAAGACAACGAAGATCCTACACACGAGAAGATCGACCTTCGTTTCTTCAACAGAAGTGTTAGAGTTTTTAGGTCTTGCCCTAATCTGACCTCTGACTATGTTGCTTGGCTAACAAAGTTGGAGAAACATCAAACTCCAGTCTGGAAGGAAATGGGAATCTTTGACCTAGTAATGCTGTCGAAGACAGGTTTAAACTACTCCCCAGAGATGCTTATAGCTTCGATGCTGTTCTGGGATAACTCTCACTTCACTTTTCACCTTCCATGTGGGATGTTAACCCCCACACTCTTCGACGTAGCGGCCATCACTGGCCTTCGACCAACCGGAGATTACTTCGACCCGGAAGAGATGTCGGAGGACCAAATTGGCTTCTCTGAAACCAAGCCAACATTCACCACCTTTATCAACCATTATCACGACAGGTCGACGGATACAGTGTCGGATGTCGAACACATAGCGTTTCTAGCCTTATGGCTAACTCGCTTTGTGTTTTGTTCGAAGTCTCTACAAGTGACCAAAAAGATGGTCACTCTGGCCACCCAACTGCATCACCGCCAAAACATCTGTTTGGCAGAACTAATTCTGGCCAGTCTTTATGACTCAATCAGCAATGGGGTTACTCTCCTGAAACATGTCGAAGATAGGAACAGTTTGCTACTCGCTGGGCCTTTCTGGCTACTTCAACTGTGGCTTAACGCCACTTTCGAATCTTTCTTACCCAAGAAGACTCAGATAAATGAACAAGCCCCAGCGATAGCTAATAGACGTATCGAAGGAATTAGGCTGGCTCTACTGACACCTGTAGAAGATGGGCTAGAGTTCCAACAAACCTTCACTAACTTCGTGCTGATGTTCGCTCGAAGGAAGGAATTTGTTTCAACTATGGCTCCATTTGCTCAACGAAAGGTGGGGCCAGCATGGTTTACGAGGCCACATCCAAAGGAGTCGAGTGGTCCCAATGTCGATGAGCACACTATACTTTGGGAGGCGTTCCTGACACCCAGGATCATGCCTCTCCGATTTAAGAGTTCTAAGACTCATCTGAGTCTGCTTGCCTATCAACCAAATCTGGTATCTCGCCAGTTTGGTATCATCCAAACCCTGCCTTCTCCCATTTTCCAAAGAGAGAAGTCAATGTTGTACTTCTGCAACGATTATACAGAAGAAGCTGCTACCAAGCATATCGGAAGGTATGCTGGTCGAACAATCCTCTCGCTGTTCAACTACCAGCTTAACTTCCTTTGCTCACCATCTTTTGAAGAGTGGTGGAGAAGCTATTACGCTGAGTACTTCTTCGACGAGAAGGACTTCATATCAGAGTTGCAGAAGTCTTTTGTCCTTGTGTTGGACAAAGTAAAGAAATGTAAGTTCATGCCCTCACATTTACTTTTTATCTTTCTCTTCGACTGTTAGCCTGTTAACTTTCCTTTTCGCTTCCAGTTGTTCGAAAACCCTTGGCCAAGAAGGCTACAGGAGGCCCACAAGGAGGGGTCCCTTCGACAAAACCTCCACCGCCGGCGAAGACTATAGCGCCGGCGAAGACAACAGGCAACCAACAGGGGGAAGGCTCTTCGAGGAGGCCTCCTGCATTGGTAACCAGATTTTCTTCATTTTTCTTCTGGCTTTCGATTTTTTATTTTCGACGTAATTATTCAATCGAATTCCTATTGGTTTTATAGGCCCCTTCGCCCAAGAAAAGGGCAGCATTGGTGATCGAATCGGGGAGTGATGGCGAAAGTGATTCTCCTCCTTCTCCCCTAAAGAGGCGAAAGTTAACGAAGGACGCTTCTGTTCCTACTCCAGCTCCTGAAGGTCGAACCGTCAGAATAAAGGTTGGTGTGAGAAAGCCTAGGCCACCTGCAGTGGTCATCGAGGAACCAACTGAGGAGGAACTGAACGCTCTTGTTACCAAGCCTGTCGAAAGTGACAATTCCAGCCCTGGGGCTGAAGTTAATCCACAGGTAATCTATTGGACCCTTCTCAAAACTTAGGCATAGATACCAGTATTCGATTATGTCTCTTTCGACATCTGAAGACTTGTCTTCTTTCTTTTCTTCAGGACACTACTGAAAGTTCTCCACCAAGGACTTCAGAAACTCTAGAATCTGCTGAACTCAGCAGGCCTCAGGAGAAAAATTTAGGTAATGACGAAGCCCACACTGAGACTGAGGCCAATGCTGAAACAGTGGAGAAGACAACTGAAGAGCCTATGGCGGAGGAAACACAGCCAGAAACGGTTCCTGTGGTAAACTTGTCATCAGAAGAGAATCCTGAAGGAAGAGACCAAGGCAATGGCGAAGAGAATCAAGATACTGTTGACGAAGAGCATCAAGGTGGTACTGGCAAAGACCACCAGGGTGACGCTAGCGAAAAGCCACAAAATGACGCTGGCGAAGGACCCCAAGGTGATGTTAACGAAGAACCACAAGTCAACGCTAGTACCGCCTCCGTCCAAGTCGAAGAGCAACCAAACGAGGCACTCAGCATTCAACAGCCTCCAGTCCAAGAAAATACCATGGCAAGGGTCACCTCCTCAAAGCACAGGTCAAAAGAGGACTTGGAAATCTTGAAACAAACTGACCCTGTCAGCTACCTTAATGCAATCGTCGAGAGTAAGAGTTCTTCTGACACTAGTCAGGAAATCCCTACTCTGTCGGGGAAATCAACTGAGACTTCTCCTCTTGATGATGCATTGGCGAAGGTTAAGGCCCAGTTCTTCAAGAGAGATTTAATGAAGGCTTTAGAGGGGGACCCCACTGCTCCATCATGCTTAAAAGAGGTTTTGAATGCTGTTGACTTCGATGCTGTAGCCCCAGAAATCTCAGACTTAATCATGGAATTACATTCTATGATTGACCAAGTCTCAGCGGATTACCGGCGCCAACGAACTTTTAACAGTCAGCTCGAAACGCTGCATGGCAAGAGCTTATCTGCGTGGACTGCTGTCTCAAGTTCGACTTCTCGAATTGCCGAGTTGTCGAAACAGAAAGCGTCTGCACAGGAAAGGTTCGATGCTATTGAGCGAGAGAATGTCTCCTTCCGAGCACAAATTGCAGAGATAGAGGCGAAGATAAACGCCAACACTGTGCTCCAGGAGGAAATTCTTTCGACCATCCCAGACACTGAGAGCGAGACTGAGATCAAGCAAGGCCTGGAATTCGCTGAGAGGGCTCAAAGCCTCGACGCCCAAATTGCCAAACTGGTGCAAGAAAAATCTTGGTGCAAGAAGAGGTTGGATCTGCAGCATGCCAAGTATCTTCGACTCAAGAATTCTCTTTCCTTTTGATTGATTCTCTTTTGTAACCATCTTCTGTAATCACTTTCGACAACAATTGCCATTTTGGCTGAAATTAATGAAAATTTCCATTTTGGCATTTTTATGGTTAATTTAGCTTGTTCTTTTATTGTTTTATTTTTATCTCTTGAAGTATAGGCTTATATTTTTTCAAATATTTACCATTCACTCTCAAGAGCCTTTTATCACCACTTATCTCTTCGACTTCATAGGCTCCCCCAGAAAAAGTTTGGATAATTCTGAAGGGTCCTTCCCATTTGGGTGACCATTTCCCCATGCTTCGATCCCGTCGATCCATGGGAAGAATTACCTTCCAAACTAAATCTTCAGGCAAAAATGCCTTAGGTTTTACCTTTCTATTATAAGAGTCTTCGACTCTTTTCTTCTGAAGCCTGAGTAAGTCGAGAGCATGTAGTCTCTCTTCGTCTAAATCCACCAGTTCATCTAACATCATATTCCAATAAACCTCAGAAGGAATATCATAATGCCTCTGAACTCTTGCAGATTGAAGACAAATTTCTGCTGGCAATACTGCATCATGGCCAAAAGTTAGCCTATATGGTGTTGTACCAGTGGCTTCTTTTGGGGACGTTCGACAAGCCCATAAAATCTGGTCTAACGTCTTATGCCAATTCTTTGGTTTCTTCCCAACATGTTTCTTTATCAAGCCAATCACCACTTTGTTAGCTGCTTCGACTTGACCATTCGCCTGTGCATAGTAAGGCGTGGATGTTAGGAGTTTGAAACCTGTTTCCTGAGCAAATTCCTGCATCTTTCGACCAGTGAAAACTGAACCTTGGTCAGTTGTTATTGTCTCAGGAATTCCATACCTAAATATAATGTTCTTTTGAATAAATTCAATGACATTTTCTTGGTCTACATTGACTAAAGGGACAGCTTCGATCCACTTAGTAAAATAATCAATGCCTACCAATATGTATTTCTGACTCTTTGATGATGCTGGTCGAATCTCTCCAATAAGATCCAACGCCCATCCTCGAAAGGGCCAAGGCTTCACTATCGAGTGAAGTTCGCTTGCTGGTACATGCTGGATGCCTGTATGAACTTGACACTCTTGGCAACCTTTGGCGAACTCAACACAATCTTTCAGCATAGTGGGCCAATATAGTCCTTGTCGAAACAACAACCATTTCATCTTATGGCCTGCTTGGTGAGCCCCACATGCCCCAGCATGCGTAGTCGAAAGGGCTATGTATGCTTCAGTTTCACTTAAACATTTCAGCAACACCCCTTCAGGCGTCTTCTTGAATAACTCATTACCCATGAGTACAAAACTCAACGCCCTATATTTTGTTTTTCGTTCTGTCGGAGCTCCTGGATTTTGAAGATAGTCCACAATGGGTTTCCTCCAATCCTGGTCTGATAAATTATCAATGAACGAAATCTCGAAGTTTGAGTGATCAGCATAACCTAGCCTTGTCGATTCCAAGTCTGATGGTGATAGACAAGTTGCCTTTATCTTTTCTCGAACTTCGATTGCTCTTTGTAATCTTGTTTTTGAAATCTTATACCCTGATGCAATCTGTGCCAAGTCATTGGCTATTTGATTTTCGACTCTGGGTATGTGTCGAATATTGACACTTTCAAATTGTTTCAATAAACGATTTGTTATCACAAAGTACATAATGAGATTCTCTCTTATGCATTTATACTCCTTTGTGACTTGCTTGATGACTAACTCTGAGTCTCCCATTATTTCGACTCGAGTTGCCCCCAATTCCAACAATATTTCAAGGCCAGTAATTAGAGCTTCATACTCAGCCTCATTGTTCGAACAAGAACCCTCGATTTGGTACTTGAATGTTGTTGGAATTTTATCTGGAGAAATAATCAAGACTCCTACTCCTGTTCCATTTTTATGGCTGGAACCATCGAAGTAGAATTTCCAAGGTTCTATCTCCACATAATTAATATCCTCGACTTGAATTGAGTGGTCGACTATGAAGTCTGCAACCACTTGTCCTTTTACTGCCTTAAGAGGCATAAAGGTCAAGGAGTATTCAGTCAATGCTAATGCCCACTTGCCAATTCGACTATGCAAGATAGGTTTCGACAACATATATTTGAAAACATCAAAATGAGACGAAACATAAACATCAACTGGTTTTATATATTGTTTGAGTTTTGTACAAGAGAAATACAGACATAGACACAATTTTTCAACTTCGCTATATCTAGTTTCTGCATCATTCAAAACTCGACTGAGATAATAAATGGGTCTTTCGACTCCATTCTCATCCTCTTGGGCTAACATACTTCCCAGAGTTTTGTCAGATGCAGCTATGTACAATCTCATACTCCTATTGCTACAAGGAGGCACCAAAATAGGTGGCTTAGTGAGGTACCCTTTGATTTTGTCGAAGGCTTCTTGTTGCTCTTGCCCCCATTCGAACCCCTCCTTATTCAGTCGAAGTAAGGGTGAAAAGGCCTGAGCTTTCCCACTTAGGTTAGATATAAACCTTCTCAAGAAGTTTATCTTGCCTAAGAGAGATTGCAATTCCTTCTTATTCGACGGCGCTTTCGCTTCCAAAATTGCCTTCGTCTTGTTCTGATTGATTTCGATTCCTTTCTTGTGGACAACGAAACCCAAGAAATCTCCAGCTTTTACACAGAACGCACACTTCAAAGGGTTCATCTTCAGACCATGTTCTCTCATTCTTTCGAATGATTGTCGAAGGTGGTCAATGTGACTCTTCCTGGAAACAGATTTTATAACAATATCATCAATATAAACTTGCATAAAAGTGTTAATAAAATCATGGAAGATAGTATTCATTGCTCGCTGGTACGTTGCCCCAGCGTTCTTTAGGCCAAAAGGCATCACTACCCATTCGTAAGTGCCTAAGGCCCCAGGGCATCGAAAGGCTGTTTTCGACACATCCTCTTCAGCAATAAATATTTGATTATATCCTGAATAACCATCGAGCATACTCAGGTATTCGTAGCCAGCGGCAGAATCGACTAGCATTTCCGCCACAGGCATAGGATATTCATCTTTGGGGGTGGCAGCATTCAAATCTCTGAAATCTATGCACACCCTTAACGTGCCATTTTTCTTAATTACTGGCACAATATTTGCAATCCATTCGACATACCTTGTAACACGGATGAATTTGCATTTCAGAAGTCTTTCGACCTCCGTTTTGATCTTCGACAAAATTTCTGGAGCGAAGCGTCTTGGATTTTGCTTGATTGGCTTCTTTCCAGGTTTGATTGGCAACTGAAGTTCTACCAATCTTCTGTCGAGACCAGGCATTTCGTCATAATCCCATGCAAAACAGTCTTTAAACTCTTTCAGCAATTGGATTACCTCCAACCTAAGTTCTGGATCAATTTTGGCGCTGATGTAGGTTGGCCTATTCTCTGATCCTTCGCCTAAGTTGATTTCTTCTAAAGGGTCTTGTGCTAACATCTTAATGTTGTTCGCCAAGGGATCCTTTTCGAAGCCCAAAGGCTCATCGTCATAGATGGCGTCGAGCCTCTGTTCCAACATTTCATCTGGCATGATGTCAGGGGGTCTTGGATCGAAATCCTTTCCTGGGCCAACAGCAGATAATTGTTGATCATTGGCCTGAGTGGCCATGTACTTTACTTCGGCTTCGAGAGCCATTATCATCTTGGTTTTGGCTACATAAGCCGAAATTCGCTTCAGAGATTGTGACTCAGTCATTATCACTGAATTCACTTCCCCAACCAGTTGGTTGGATGCCAGTTAGCCCACTGAAGTCTATGTGGGACAAGTCTTCTCTGTCCCATTGGAAACCATGCTCAGGATGCAGGTATAAGGAACAAAAGGTGTTTGGCGCTGGCGCCATGTCGAAGTCAGGGGTTGGACATGGCCCTATGTGAGCCAAGTTTTTGTCGAAATCTGTTACACCCAAGTGATTTACTTCGCCAAGGTAGTAACTTTGATCCGCCTCTATGTTTTCGACCATCCCATCTGGACGCCATAGAAGCAACCTTTGATGCATCGATGAAGGCACAGCACCTACACCATGAATCCACTCACGGCCTAACAAAAGGTTGTAGTTAGGTTTGGCCGAAATGACCATGAACATTGTTGGTCGAAGGATCGACCCAACTTTTATGTCGAGCTGGATCACTCCCATGGTGGTCCCAATGCCCCCTTCATAGTTGGACAGGACCATATTGTGAGGTTTGATTTCTTCATCCCTTTTGCCAATCTTTATTAGCACAGAATGAGGGATAATATTGATAGTGGCCCCACAGTCGACCAATATTTTGTTCACAGTGGTCTCTTCGAGCTTAGCCCTTATGAACAAAGGTTTGAGGTGATTCTTCATCGCCTCTGTAGGTGGCTCGAAGAAGCCATTTTGTTCTTCTGTAGTGCCATTGTCCATGACAAAATAGCACACTGGCCTGTGTTTGGCCATTTCTTGTTCCACCTCCCAGTCACTGGCTTCGACTTCTACCTGTCGATTGAATTCCCTAGGCAGTACCGAAACAATGTTCACCATTATGTCCAGAGTATCGTCGGACTCAGCATCATCTTCGTCTTCGACTTCGCTCTGGTTAGGCCAAACTAGCCTGTTGGTAACTGGTTCTCTCTCAAGAGGCTTTCTTTGTTTCCTTTGAGGCACATTCGAACTAGTTTCTGCCTTAGGTTCGTTGGCAGCCTCCCTTTCAGCTTTTCGCCTTCTTTGATATCTCCTCCATTGGGATCTCGACATAGGATTTTTTCCCTTGTAGTTGCTGGACACTTGAGCAACCTTGGGTGCAGCAACTTGAGGATCTTTCTTCTGAACTAAAGAGGAACCTCTTGGCACTTCGAAAGAATGCCATTTCTCTTCGCTTGGCCTTTTCCGGCCAGATGTTTTGTACCAAGTGTCTACTGGTACATTTGTTGGAGGCCTAAAAGTCAAAGGCCTCTTGTCTTGATGAGAACCCCTTCTGGGATCATGTCGAAGGTCCGCATTTTCCCTTCTCTTGTTCGCTGCTCTCACTCCTTGTATGTGCTCAGCAGCCTTTTTATCAAAGATAGAACTGCATCTTGGACACAGCATCACCTCTGATTTCTTCTTTTGGCATCTTTGTAAAAAATCTGCCAAGTTTTCGTTTTCCCTAGGGAAAGCCGTTTTATTTGCCTGCTCTTGCCTTATGGCTTCTTCTGAAGTTTTAGGGTCAGAAAGTTCAACCATGTTGATATTCATGGTATCCTTAGTAGCAAGAGTTAGTTGTTTCATTTGTGTCTCCAGATTCTCCGTCTGGCCTTGTACAGTGGCCAATTGGGAACTGGGCTTTGGTCCAGTTTTTTGTGCTTCAGCAGTCTTCGACTTTGGATCTTCGACCGCTTTCTGGACAGCCTCAATTGTCTTCCTGGATAAACTTCCAGAAAAACTGCCAAAGATTGGCATGTTGATGTGGTCCTTTGAGACTTCGACCAAGGTAATGCCTGGCTTCTTCGACTGGATCCTGGTTGCCTCTATCATGTTCACCTCAGAGGGTTCTGCATAGTGGGCTTCAGCCTTCAGTGGATTTGAGTCGACAGCCATGGGGGATTTGTCAGCAAACTTTAATCTCCCTTCCTCAATAGCGTCTTGCACAAGATTCCTGAAAAGAAAACATTGAGAAGTTTTATGGCCCAGAAAATTATGATATTTGCAAAAACCTCTCTTCTTTCTTTGATCAAGAGGAGGCACTTTTACCCCAGGGGGTACTATCATTTGGCCATCTTTAACTAGCAAGTCGAATATTTCATCACATTTTGTGATGTCAAAACTGTAAGTCTTTTTTGGGAACCTATCGTTGGTCTTGTCTGGACCAATGGGATTTTTCCCATTTGAGGGGACTAACTGTTTACAAGAGTATGGAGGCCCTTGTTTTAGTTCTGCTAAATCGACTTCTCCTTCTTCGATAGCTAAAGTGTCGTCGAAGGATTCTAGATCTTCGTCATCCATCTCAACGTAAGCTATTCTTTCTCTCTTGTGAGTTTTCGTTGCCTTAGCTTTCTCAGCTTTGAGGCGTTCGACCTGTCGAACTCTATCGGCCAGTTGGGCCATGTCTCTTAGGTACTGGGTATCTAGCTTCTTCCTAATGGAATAATCTAAACCACCTGCGGCCATTTCGACCAGCTCATGTTCTGGCACTTGTGTAAAACATCTCGCCTTAAGCAACCTAAACCTATTCAGATATTCGTCTATAGGTTCAGTGAAACGTCTCTTAACACTCGCCAGTTCTTTCAGGCTTATCTTGGTTTGCCCCATATAGAATTGTTCATGGAACAATCTTTCCAACTGGGTCCAATGGTGGATCGAATTGGGGGGTAGAGTTGTGAACCAAGTAAAAGCGTTCTTGGTTAAGGAACTTGGGAAGTATTTGATCCTTAGGTTTTCATTATTTGAAATGTCTCCTGCTTCGATCAAATATCTTGCCACATGTTCGACAGTGGATTCTGTCGTGTCCCCAGAAAACTTAGTAAATTTGGGGACTTTGCTTCTTGGAGGTAAGTCAGTTTGTAACACATATTCTGACAATGGAGATGTAAAGTTGGGCCTTCGAAAGCCCATGTTCATCCCATTCTGATTCATGATCCTTTCGATCATGGTTGCCAGATTATTTTCCAAACCCATGTTTTGGTGTTGGATATGCTGAACCACTTCGTCAGCATTTTGGTTTCTGTTAACTAACCTTACCTCTGGGGCTATTACCCTAGGTTCTTCGACAGGTTGTTCTACAGGCTGTTGGGCCTGATTAATGGTGGTTTCTTCCTCTACAAATATCCCCTGATTTCCTCTTATTTGCGCCCTTTGGGGCTGTCGAATAGGTGGGGGTACTCCAAAGAAGTCAGCCAAACGCGTCATTTGCGCTGTAACTTGCTGATTCGACTGAGTAGTATTTTGTATTAGAGGATTTAGCACTGTACTCAAAGTTTGTGCCAACATTTGCACCATATCATGGTTGCTTTCGTCCATCTGTTGCCTCAAGACTGCTGTCGAGGCATTTGTAAGGCCATGGGCTACTTGGGACGTTCCTCCTAAGAGTTGGGTCCTATTTCTATTCGCCATGCCTACTCCAGAGCCTTGGAGTGGCGAAGTGGCACTCACGAAAGGGTCTGAATAAGTGGACGCAGCATTCGTCAGGCTTGCCACTTCAGAAGTTGGCATACCATAGAATGGAATAAATCCTGGGGGAACCACAGGCCTTGGGCCTGTATTTCCCCTTGGTGGGGGGGTTCCCAAAGGCATTCTGGGGCCTGTAAACGAAGTTATTGGCCCCGTGGTTGTGACTGACACTGCTGGTGTCGAACCAACATTCGTCGCTTCACTCACGGTCATATTAACCGTTGCTCCCACGCTTGGTGGTGGAATTTCATTATTGTTTGGCGGATTCGCCATCTCTTCCCTTCTTCTGGCAGTATTGTTATCGTTGGTGTATATTCTACCACTCCTCAATAACATACAACTCGAAAAGATGAGATTTTTCAACAATCAACACACAGTCCCACCGGGTGTGCCAATTTGTTTACCTAGGGATTTGGTAAACAACCGCTGATCCTCCAAATGGTTACTTATTTGGTTACTCGCAGGATCGATCAGATTGATCCTATGGACATAGGTTGATTTTGAAGTTTAATTAATGTGGATAAGGCTTTAAGTAAATTGTTTAAAGTAAATTGCATAAAGGAAAGGCTTGGTAAAATAAACAAGGCTTGAATGTAAAGGTTCGACAGGAATCTTAAAGGGGAAAAGCATGTAAAATACTGGAAAAGTAAATGACTTGAATTGATAAAATTGGTGTTTCACACATACATTTCTCAACAATTCGTTCGCTCACACTGGGTACTTGAATCTAAATGAGTGACTATGTATCTATTGTGAACACACGCGAGAAACTACACGTCTACTCCTATTTATACAAAAACATTCCAAGTAACCGTCGGGCAGTTACACTGCTTCGAGATCAAGCCACTTGGCACGTTCTCCATGCTCGACGCTCCAGATCCTTGCACGTTTGCACGTAGTAACTGCTGGAAACTGTTTTCCCTCCAAAGCTTTGAATTTCAAACTGTTCCACTCTGGATCATCGAACACCTTCATCAAGAGACGTCTTCGACGAAAACTCCTTCGACGTCGAAGGCAATCAGCCTTCTTCCTTGGAAGAAATCTTCTAAGTATTTTGCCATCTTTCGACGGGCACTTCGACAAGCTTAGCCAGTCGAAAGCATCTTTCAGCTTTTAATGGCTGCCATCCATTAAAACAAAGGTGTCGAATTTAGGAGCTAACAGCCACTAAGGCAGTGCAGCATGATTGTACCAAAATAGTTTTTTTCCTTCTATAAATTGCCAAATGTGTTTGATTTTTAGGATTCTAAATTTTATGAGTAAAGAGGAAAATTCTAAAGAATTTGAGTAAGAGAGAAGGCAAATAATCATGAGGGTTTCATCTCTAATCGTTTGTAAGGTGTAATTGATCCTTTGCCATGAATCCCTTAAGGATGACTGGCTAGTTTCCCTAGATTAAGTCACTTAGATGAGTTTGATCCTATTAATGTGAATTATGTGATTCGTTTAGATCTTCTCTCTGTATTATATTTCTCTTATAGTTATTCAGTAATATTTTTCATTTAATATTTTTCCCGTCTACGAATTTGGGGAAATTGATATATATAATGTTTAAGAGCTAACAACACATAACACTATTGAAATTAAATATTATTGGGATATTATTTATAATCACTATACAATAAGGTATTTACCATCGTGGCATAATTATTTTATGTTCGACCAAACACTACAATGAAAAATGTCTTTTACCTCGGTTGAAAAAGAGGTCTTACCTCGGTTTCTCAGGTGAGGTAACGAAGGATATAATGAAAAGTCTAGGGGTCTTACCTCTATTTTAAAATAACCGATGAGTAATGTGTAAAGTTCATGGGTTAGATCCCCATGGAGATCCTAGTTGAAATTCTAAAATGGAGAATACATATTTCACCTCGGTTTTGACTTTCAACCGACAAGCATAATACTTTTTCACCTTGGTTTAGACATAAAACTGACATGTTAAATACGATTGAGTTTATTAAATATAATGTGTATTTATTATTTCACTAAACCCTCACTGAACATATAATATCTCAAAATTGTTAGGAAAATAATTATATGAACAATTGTGTTATATTTGAAGAACAACTTACACTAATCAATAATTCTGAAGCATCTTGTAACTCATCATTCATCTCATATTCTTTCATGGTTAAAATCTCTTCAATAATTCAAGTTCTTTATTCAACAGTTCCTTTTCTACTAAGTCATTTTTGAAAGCATACAATTTGATGCTTTGAAAAATGAACAAATATGAAAGTAAGTTGAACAAAAACTCGAAGTATTAGAGAGATTTTAACCATAAAAGAGCATGAGATAAATGAGGAGTTGTAGGATGCTATAAAATCATTAATCAGTGTAACATAAATACAACATAAATTTTTATATGATTATTTTCAAAATCAATTTAATAGGTTATATGTTCAAAGAGTGGTTACTGAAACAAACAATTGATATTAGATATAATAAACTCAACTCAACAGAACAAGATGAGAGATGCACAAAGAATCACAAAAAACATAAATTCATTATCAATAACACTAAAGCTTAAACTAAATAACAACAATTAAACTACAACATATAGACTTTCATAAATTTGGGTAGTAGAACAACTAAACAACAACAACAATAACATCAACAACGAGACTCAACAACAACAACGACATAAAACCTATAGTGTCTCAACAACGAACTCAAAAACAACAAACCCAAGATAAAATCTATAACATAAATTTGTTTAAATAAAAACAACAACAATAACAACATCAACAACAAGATAAAACCTACAACATAAATTTGTTTAAACAGCAACAACAAGATAAAACTTCTAGGGTTTCGGGTCTTAACAATATCAATAAACCTATAACATAAATATGTTTAGACATAAACAACAACAACAACATAAAACCTAGAGGGTTTTGGATCTCAATAACAACAATATGAGTAGTGATATTTGATGTAGTCGTTCTCTGAAGAAAAAGTGAAAGGAAATGATTGGGATCTCTGAAGAAGAAATGAGAGTCCTAAACACATATCATTTTCGTATTGAAGATGATATGTGTTTATGTCTCTCGTAGTTTAGGGCTCTCTTGTTGGCTCTCTTGTTAAGGGTCATTCGTTAGGATTCTATTTGTGTTGCTTAGCAAAGTGAAACTGAAATCTACAAGCTAAAGCTTTATAAATCAGTTAAAAAAATCACCTCGGTTGGAAAACAAAATCGAGGTGAAAAGTGGTGTATTTTTAGATTAAAAATAAAATATTCAAGAAGACACAATTTTTAATGGAATAAAAACATAATCTGAAGTTCTTAGGATTAGATGTTGAAATATTTTAATAATATAGTCTTATATTAGTATTCCAATAATTATGTGACCAAATATATTTATTTAATTATGTTAGCTATTTTATCAAATAAAGTGCCTCAAATAACTATGTGATCAAATAATGTTAAAAAACTATTTAGATTTTATTTAAGAAATATTTAATTAATTAATTAAATAATTGGGTATGAACTCAAATATGAGTGGATCTCAGGATGACTCATTTGAGAATAATGGGAACCCTGATTGGCCATCACACTATATAAAGACTATGGTCCCCAATATACCGTACACAAGCAAAATAATCTCTTCTCCCCATATGAAGAGTGTTCAAGGCATTAGGAGTACCGATTGAGGGAGATCCACAAGCCAACAAGTGTCAGTCACTTGTCTCTACACTTTTGTGTTTCAGGATTACAGTCATCATTGTCAAAAAAAAATTATCTTATGGATCCAGGTATTCCTAAAATCTCATACCTCATATACTAACATGTCGTAGATCCTATAGTTATATACATGTTCATGATTATTTATTATATTCCTTACTAAAGTATATCGTATAATATATACAACATGTATATGTGATTAATTGTTATTGAATTAATGTTAACAAGTGATATTAGAGCGGGTCTTCATATTTAATTTATTGAGATTTGTCCTATAAACACCAATGATTTTTTTTTCATTTTTTTGATCATGAAAACATATATTTTAAATTCATGATTTTTTTATTTTTTTTAATATTGATATATATGTTTTATGAGGCATGAAGTTTTAATGATAATTTTTTAGTAGTTTTTTGTTACACTTACTATGGAGTTTATGTTTTGTAATTTGATTCAATCAGAGTTACAAAATATGTAGCTGTAATTGTTCATGTGAACTGTTATGATCGACCAAAAGGAAGACACAGTTTGACCATCAGTGTTTGATTGATCATTAAAAATAAATATTACTAACAATTGATTTTATTGCCTAAAGACTTAATATCAATTGTGAGCTTGATATTTTGGTGAGTGCATTTTTTTGTTCTCTATAAATTAATATAGTTTATATATCTGCAAAATAAGTTAGATTTTGATTCTCAAAAGTTCTAACTTTTAAGAATAAAATATGAACATTATGATTTTTGGATCTATACCTTACATAATGATGGAGAAACTCAAATTCTCTCACAATTTAATATATTTAAAGTGAGACTCGAGTTTAAAAGTAAATACACTTCAAATTAGTTCTATAATCTTAAAGTTTTGCAATTCAGAGATATTAGAGGTGTTATTTAAGATGACATAAATTTTATCATATTATTTTTACTTAAAATCTAGTGCTTCTAAAGCAATAAAGCGAAAGACAAACTCTCATTGGAGTGATGACTTTTCATTAGAATTATTAAGCAAAGAAAATATCATAAACATATTATGAAACTATTTAATCTTGCTAAACCGTTATAGTTTCGTCAATTAAGTGACTTTGTCAAAAATTTAGCATATGATATTCTCTTTTCACAATTAAGTTTATAACTATTAATGTTAGAAATTATTCTTTAATAGAATAATTTAATAAAGTGTACAATAAAGGAAAGATTGAAGCAAGAGAAAATAAAATATTATTCATATGGTGAATACCTCATAGGATAAGGACAAATAAAGAATAATAAGAAAAATATGATATGAACTAGTAAATATTCAATGGTGTTGAAAGATACATCAACTTAAAAGGGGCAAATTTGGTGAAGATTGATATTTTTATTTAATTTTAACTATTTTTAATTGTCATTATAAGTTTAAATTTGTATTTAAAAGATAATTTGGTGGATGAATAAAATTTTATTTTAATATTATAATTTTATTTTAAATGACGGATTCCATTTGTCTTTTAAATTCAAATATTATTATAGTTAATTCAGTCAAGACTTGTGACAATCTTGAATTGTTAAAAAGTTTGGGAAATATAAACTTTAGTCTCAAGTTAAGGAATATTTTGAGAGAAATCTTATAATATGTCTCAAGAATATTGAGTTTGAGAAAGAGATATGTTCAAAGAATAAAATTAAGTGAAAAAGAATTGGTTCTAATTCAATTCATATAGTTGGTATTTATATAACAAATTTGGACCATCATACGGATATTATTGTTCTTTCTCTCAATTAAAATAAGATATTAATCTTTGAAGATCAAACTCAACATTTTCAGGAATTAGAGAAGTGTCATAAATAATTGACTGAAAAGAAAAAATTTATTTTGTATGATTGAAAGACTCTATAAGAATAGTTGTGTCACTTATTACTTGTTATAATTTTGGGACTTCGTAAGATGGATATCAAATTAGTGTTTTTTAATGGCGGCATTAAAAAAATCAATATATAGATACAAAATTTATGATTTTCAAACAGACAAAATTCATTTATAAATTAATGAAATTGTCTCGTTAGTAATACCGTAATATTTCATAAGGTAATTGTCTTGTTTGATTTTGAGATTTCTATTATGAAAAATTATTGGATTTTACAAATTCAGTGGGAGTAAGTTTATATTCTTAGTTTAATGTGTCGATTTTATTTAATCAGTAAAGATATATGATTGTTGTGTGAAACCAATAAATCTTTAACAATTATGAAATTTTGTATTAGATATTTAAATACTTAAAGATTATTCTCAAGGTATCATCCGATTATCACAAAAGATATATATATATATATATATATATATATATATGTTGTGAATTCAATGCCAATAACAAAGTATAGAATAAGGGAAGAATAAAGAACAAGGAAGAAGAAGAACACAAGAATTGGTTATAACTGCTATTCTTTACTTTCTCTTAGAAAACAAGATTACAAGTTTACAAGAATAACAAATAACCCTCTCACCCTAAATTAGGATTTGCTGTGATGCAATGATGAGAGACTAGTATGCTATTTATAATAAAACCTAACATACTAACTAATGGGCTTTTTCCACAAGGCCCATTATACAAGCTAACTTAATAATCAAGCTAACTTAACAAATTAGGGTTTAAACACTAAAACCTAATTTAACAAGCATTCTTCGACAGATACATGCTTCGACTACAGCATGTACTTCAATCATGCTAGAGTTCGATCCAAAATCCCACAAATCTCCACCTTGGACCTAACTCTACAGCATCAAGAGACACTAACTAGCTTTCTTCATGCAACTTTATCAACTGCATACAGTGGAAAAACTTGCAACTTGGCAATGTTTTGGTGATCATATCAGCGGCATTGTGATCTGTCGAGACCTTCAGCACTTGGACTTCTCCACGCTCGATTACCCCTCTGACGAAATGCAGCCTCACATCTATGTGCTTGGTTCGCTCATGATAGGCTGAGTTCTTCGACAGGTGTATTGCACTTTGACTATCACATTTAACAGTGATACCTTGACCTTGAAGTTTCAGCTCCTTCGCAAAACCTTCAAGCCACAATGCTTCTTTCACAGCTTCAGTTAGGGCAATATATTCTGCTTCAGTAGTTGATAAGGCAACAACCTTCTGAAGAGTTGCTTTCCAACTAATTGCTGTACCAAACATAGTGAAAACATATCCAGAAATAGATTTTCTGGAATCCATACAGCCTGCATAATCAGAGTCAACATAGCCTTCGACTGCTGCTTTACTATCTTCACCCAGGGCTCCACCATAAATTAAGACTCTGTTCAGAGACCCATTTATGTACCTTAGAATCCACTTTAACGCTTGCCAGTGAGCCTTTCCAGGATTCGCCATGTACCTGCTTACAAGACTTACTGCATATGCTATGTCGGGTCTAGTACAGACCATAGCATACATCAAAGAACCAACTATATTAGCATATGGGATGCTATTCATATAGGTTCTTTCAACATCAGTACTGGGACATTGATCAATACTCAGCTTGAATTGAGGGTTTGTTGGAGTCACAACAGGCTTTGAGTTCGACATACCAAACTTGTCAAGAATCTTTCGTAGGTATGCCTCTTGAGATAAGCATAATTTCGACTGCTTTCTATCTCTTCGAATGTCAATTCCAAGAATCCTAGATGCAGCTCCCAGATCCTTCATGTCAAACTCCTTATTGAGTTCAGCCTTCACCCTCATTACTTCTTCGACATTGTTGCTTGCTATCAGAATATCATCAACGTAAAGCAACAAAATTACAAATGAATTTTCAGGTCGAAATATGGAGTAAACACAATGGTCGAACTGACTTCTAATGAAACCTATGTGTTCCATGAACTTGTCGAATCTCTTATTCCACTGTCGAGGAGATTGTTTAAGTCCATATAAAGATCTCTTCAGTTTGCACACATAATCTTTTTTCCCCTTTTCGACATACCCTTCAGGTTGCCTCATCAGGATTGTTTCATCTAAGTCACCATACAAGAACGCAGTCTTCACATCCATTTATTCCAGTTCAAGGTCGAACTGAGCCACCATGGCAAGCAACATTCGGATGGATCTGTGCTTCACAACAGGGGAAAATACATCATTGAAGTCGACACCTTCTTTCTGAGTGAAACCCCTTGCGACTAATCTTGCCTTGTACCTCTTCGACATTACTCCTTCAATTCCTTCCTTAACTTTGAAAATCCACTTACAGCTGACTAACCTTGCCCCAACAGGTTTCTTGATTAGTTCCCAAGTGTGATTATCATGGAGAGATTTCATCTCATCATGCATGTCCTTTAGCCATTCAGTCTTCATTCGACTCCTTATAACTTCCTTATAATCTCTAGGTTCTTCGTCTAGAACTTCACTTGCAGAGATTAAGGCATAAGCTACAAGATCTGCATATCCAAGTCTCTGAGGTGGTTTTATGACTCTTCTTTGCCTATCTCTCGACAATAGGTAGTCATCAACAGTTTCCTCAACATCATCAGAATCTTCTGTTTCTTCTTCGACTTCATCTGGGATACGCATTTCAGCATCAACATGCTCCACCTCAACAGGAATCTCTACCTGTTCCAGCTCTTCGTCAACATCATCAGTTTTCTTGAAAGCCATTTCAGTTTCATTGAAAACTACATCTCGACTGGTGATACACCTCCTGTGACCTGGCTCTAGGCACCATAGCTTATAAGCTTTCACTCCTTCAGGGTATCCCATAAACATGCATTTCAGAGCTCTAGGTTCGACCTTGTCTTGCCTAATGTGAGCATAGGCTACACAGCCAAATACTCTTAGTTTGTCGAGATCTGGTGGATGTCCCGACCAAACTTCTTCAGGTGTCTTCATATCTAACGCTGTCGAAGGACATCTGTTTATCAGATATGCTGCTGTCGAAACAGCCTCAGCCCAAAACACCTTCTTTAATCCCGCACTAGTCAACATGCATCTAACTCTCTCCAAAATAGTTCGATTAAACCTTTCAGCCAAACCATTTTGTTGTGGAGTACCTGCGGTAGTTCTGTGCCTTGCAATACCAGAGGCAACACAAAAACTGTCGAACGCCTCATTGCAAAACTCAAGGCCATTGTCGGTTCTCAACCTCTTTACCTTTCTGCCAGTTTGATTTTCGACAAGAGTCTTCCAACTTTTGAAATTCTCAAAAGTTTCATCCTTAGTCTTCTGGATGAATACCCATAACTTTCTGGAATAGTCATCTACTATGGATAGAAAATACTTTGCTCCTGAATGTGATGGACACCTTGCAGGCCCCCAAAGATCAGCATGGATGTAATCAAGGGATCCATGTGTTCTTTGTTTGCCTTTGTTGAACTTCATTCTACAGGACTTTCCAAGTACACAGGGTTCACAAAACTTCAGCTTTTCGACTTTATCTCCACCAAGCAGATTTTGTTTCCCTAATTCAACCAGACCCCTTTCACTGACATGGCCCAATCTCATGTGCCAAATTTCTGTTTTCGACAAAGGTTTCGTGGATGCAACATTTGTCGAACCACTTACAACTTCAGCCTCAAGGGTATACAAGCCTTGTTTCTTCACGCCTCTCAAGACTTCCTTCGACCCTTTCATGACTCTTAGGATACTTTTCTCTCCTTGAAAAACATATCCTTTCTTGTCGAATTCACCAAGAGAAATCAAATTTCTCTTCAAATCAGGTACATACCTGACTTCAGTCAACAATCTTATTGACTCATCATGGAGCTTGAATCTCACAGATCCAACGCCTGCAATCTTGCAAGCTTTGTTGTTTCCCAGCAATACAGATCCACCATCTTGATCACATAATTCCTCGAACAAGTCTTTGTTTGGAGTCATGTGCCAAGTGCATCCAGAATCCATAATCCATTCCTTCGACGAGTTTTTGCTTGAAACCACAAGAACATCAGATGATTCGAAATCATCTTGGACAATAGCTGCGTTGCCATTATCCTTACCTCCATGATCTTTCAGGCGTTCAGGGCACACCTTTCTTGTGTGACCTACTTTCTTACAGTGATAGCATCTAATACCAGATGCATCACCACTATAAGACTTCGACTGATTTTTACCTTTCCTCTTGTCGAATTTTCCTTTAACAGCCAAACCTTCACCAACCGTCGAAGGTTTATGCTCCTTACGTTCGTTCAAGTCCTTAGAGTACAAAGCTGATTGAACTTCTTCAAAGGTCAGGGACTCTCTTCCATACAAGAGGGTTTCTTTGAAGTGAGCATGTGATCTGGGCAAAGCGCACAATAATAACAGCGCTTGATCTTCATCATCAATCTTTACATCAATATTTTCAAGATCAAGAATCAGCCTGTTGAACATATCCAACTGCTCAGCCAACACTTTGTCTTCAATCATCTTGAATGAATACAAAGCTTGCTTCAGGTAGAGTCGATTTACCAGAGATTTGGTCATATACAAACTTTCAAGTTTCACCCATAACCCTGATGCCGTCGTCTCCTTTGATACCTGTCGAAGAACCTTATCACCAAGGCTCAACAAAATTGCGCTGTGTGCTTTCTCGATCATGGTCGTCTTCTCTCTTTCTGTTAACGCAGCGTCCATCGCCGTCGCTCCCTTCAACGCTTCCAAACAACCCTGCTGAACAAGTAGGGCTTTCATCTTCAAGCGCCATAGACCGAAATCATTCACTCCGGTGAACTTTTCAATCTCATATTTTGTTGAAGGCATCTTCTCCACGCTCACCGCACCAATTTGTTGTGAATTCAATGCCAATAACAAAGTATAGAATAAAGGAAGAATAAAGAACAAGGAAGAAGAAGAACACAAGAATTGGTTATAACTGATATTCTTTACTTTCTCTTAGAAAACAAGATTACAAGTTTACAAGAATAACAAATAACCCTCTCACCCTAAATTAGGATTTGCTGTGATGCAATGATGAGAGACTAGTATGCTATTTATAATAAAACCTAACATACTAACTAATGGGCTTTTTCCACAAGGCCCATTATACAAGCTAACTTAATAATCAAGCTAACTTAACAAATTAGGGTTTAAACACTAAAACCTAATTTAACAAGCATTCTTCGACAGATACATGCTTCGACTACAGCATGTACTTCAATCATGCTAGAGTTCGATCCAAAATCCCACAATATATATATATATATATATATATATATATATATATATATATATATATATATATATATATATATATATATATATATATATATATATATATATATATATATATATATATATATATATATATATATATATATATATAAAGTTGGAAATTAAACTGACATTAAAGATAATAAAATAAGATATGTCTCAATTATCAAGAGATATTATTAAATCTCACTCATTATCCAAAATAAAAGAATCCGAAATTTAAAAAATTAAGTTTTGTAAACTTGACTAAATACCTTAAGACAAAGTACTAAGACTAAAGGGCTCAGTCTTTATCTTTGATCTAGTTCCAACATGTCCAACAGTTTCTTGTAACATGAGGAGTAAATTTAGCACAAAGATATAAAAAGAAAATCATTGCTTCACCTAATTCTCATCACATTGTCATGCCTAGTCAACTCTTTCGGCTGATAATAAATTCACAACAATAATAACAATCTCTTTTCATTTTAGTAGTATGAGAATATTCAACATTTGGACCTTATCCTTTTATTACAATAATATTTTGTATTTAGATACCTTCTTAATTTGAGTTATTACCCACTAGAGATAAGCCTCTAAATTTCTGCAACAATAAGAAAAATAACTGCTACATATGTATGAAGATGAATAATATGAAATAACTAAGTCAAACAGTTCATTCTTTCATGGATTCTTCATCACAGTGTCCACCCTTTGAATATTCTAGCAAGTACTATCATGTGTCTGAAAATGGAGGTGGATGTGTGAGACAAACAAGTTTCTTTCAAGGAAAACCTCTTCTTAACCAAGGAGTTGGATATTCAATCATTCTTGGTTTTGGTGCTTTCTTTGCTCTCTTCACCTCTTTCTTGGTTAGTACTAAGCCTTAAATAAGTTTCTTCCTACAAGTAGAAAATCACTTCCTAACATTCTACCACATGTTTTTCTCATATCTAGTCTATACTTTCATATGCTTTAAGATCATGCTTTTATTATTTTTCGTATCAAATAGTTCTTTGGCTCTCTAATAGAATCCTAAGGTATCCCACAGATTCGACCCTTTGGCTAATTGTCAGATTGAAAAGACTTATTTGGGTTTATCTACTGTCATAAGCACATATAAGCCTATTTGAAAGAACTTATAAAAACAACGTATCACATAAGTTGTTTTCATCTTACTTAAGTAAGTTCAAGGATAGCTTATGAAAACAACTTAATGCGTGTTACCAATTGAACCATATTCTGGTATGCTTGTGGAACAGGTATGGCTGGAGAAAAGGTATGTCGGCTCACGCCACACCTCTGAATGGTTCAATACAGCAGGAAGAAATGTTAAGACAGGACTCATTGCTAGTGTCATTGTGTCTCAGGTGATACATTCATACTAGTCTCTTCTTATTCCACACTTTTTAGATACTTGAATTTGTTCTGCTGCAGTGGACTTGGGCTGCTACAATCCTGCAAAGCTCGAATGTTGCTTGGGAGTATGGAGTTAGTGGACCTTTCTGGTATGCTAGTGGAGCCACCATTCAAGTATGTGAAGTTTCTTATAACTAAAACAATGGAAAATGAAATAAGACTGATACTTGACAATGATTAGGTGATGTTATTTGGAATTATGGCTATAGAGATTAAAAGAAAGGCTCCTTATGCCCATACCGTGTGCGAAATTGTCAAAGCCCGGTATGTTACTTTGTTTACACAGAAGTCTGATCATATGATTGAAGATGTCTGCGAAACCTATTAGTGTAAAAGCGATTCCGTGTGACATTCTAATGTGGTAACAATGTTTGTTTACCTCAGTTGGGGGGCTTCAGCACACATTGTATTCCTTTTCTTCTGCTTCATGACAAATATAATCGTAACGGCGATGTTACTTCTTGGTGGTTCTGCTGTTGTAAATGCATTAACTGGAGTCAATATTTATGCTGCTAGCTTTCTAATACCACTTGGAGTAATTGTCTATACACTAGCTGGTGGATTAAAGGCCACATTCTTAGCAAGCTATATACATTCTGTCATAGGTACAAATACAATGCTTCAACTTCTAATCACTTTGTTTACCTGCATTAACTTCTTGCTTCATTCATGTATCATATTGTTAAGCTTGTGAATTTGTTTGTTTTCGATTTTCAGTGCACGTTGTTTTGGTCATTTTTGTCTACCTTGTCTATACTTCTAGCAGCGAGCTTGGTAGTCCGAGTGTCGTTTACAATCGCTTGCTCGAGGTTGCGAGCAAATCAAGAACATGTCAAGATCCTATATCACACCATGGGCAATCTTGTGGTCCTGTTAGTGGAAATCACAAAGGCTCTTACTTAACAATGCTTAGTTCAGGTGGATTAGTTTTTGGGATTATTAACATTGTTGGAAACTTTGGCACCGTGTTTGTTGACAATGTAAGCATGACTTTGAATTCGTCGAAATACTCTACATTAGTTGCGATTTACTATTGATTGTTTTCAATTTGAAATGTATAGGGATATTGGGTGAGTGCTATTGCAGCAAGACCTTCATCAACTCATAAGGGCTACTTGTTGGGAGGTTTGGTCTGGTTTGCAGTGCCATTTTCTTTGGCTACCGCGCTTGGTTTGGGAGCACTAGCCCTTGATTTACCACTAAACGAAAGTGAAGCAGGTCGCGGACTTGTTCCACCTGCAACTGCTGTAGCTTTGATGGGGAAAGGTGGATCAGTTCTTCTTCTTACCATGCTTTTTATGTAAGTTACAATCTACTTCTCGACGCCTACAATTTTATGGACTATCACTCATGAACAACAATTATTTTACCTGATTATTTTTAATATACTTATTATCAGGGCAGTGACTTCTGCTGGTTCATCAGAGCTAATTGCGGTGTCGTCATTATGCACATATGATATTTATAGAACTTACATAAACCCTAATGCAAGTGGAAAGAAAATCCTCAAAGTATCAAGAGGAGTTGTCCTGGGATTTGGATGTTTCATGGGAATGTTAGCAGTTATACTAAACAAAGCAGGAGTTTCTTTAGGATGGATGTACCTTGCAATGGGAGTTTTGATTGGTTCAGCAGTTATTCCTATTGCTTTCATGCTTCTATGGAGAAAAGCAAATGCAATCGGAGCCATTTTAGGAACGGTATTCGGTTGCGTTCTTGGAATAATCACATGGTTGTCTGTTACAAAAATAGAGTATGGAAAGATAAACCTTGATACAAGTGGAAGAAATGCACCAATGCTTGCTGGAAACCTTGTTTCTATATTAACAGGTGGAGGTGTTCATGCTGTATGTAGCATGTTGTGGCCTCAGAACTATGATTGGAGCACTACTAGGCAAATCACTGTGGTTGAAAAGGAAAAGACTGATTTGCCAGTGGAAGAGTTTAAAGAAGAAAAGTTAATAAAGGCTAAAGTATGGATTGTGAAGTGGGGTGTTGGTTTTACTGTTTTGATAGTTATACTATGGCCTATTCTATCCCTCCCAGCAGGTAACTTTGAATTGAATTGCATTGCATTAGAAAATACTCCCTCTAGTCATTATTATAAGCAAACTTGGATACAATAGTTTTTTTTTCCAATGAATCTAGAAAGAGAATCTTTGCTTATAACAGTGATGGAAAAGTATATGAACGTGATTTTCTCTTATAATTTCAATCTCAATGTGACAGAAATTGCAACTTAAGACCTTCTTGTTTGCTCATTATCACAGGGGAGTTCAGCAAAGGATACTTCTATTTTTGGGCAGTAATTGCTATAGGATGGGGAACAATTGGTTCTGCTGTGATAATTGCTTTACCAATAATAGAGAGCTGGAATACCATCCAAACTGTCATTCTAGGAATGTGTACTAATGACAGACTCATGGAAAAGATGGATGAGTTGAATTTCAAGTTGCATACAATCATACAGGCAGTTCCAGAAGCAGAGAGACTTTACTTGCTTGAGAAGGAAAAAGCCAAAAAATC
Organism: Vicia faba; assembly: GCA_948472305.1. Taxonomy (NCBI): domain Eukaryota; kingdom Viridiplantae; phylum Streptophyta; class Magnoliopsida; order Fabales; family Fabaceae; genus Vicia; species Vicia faba. The sequence goes on from OX451736.1 coordinate 937,901,402, forward strand.
AGAAGCCTCGGAACAACAATCTTTTTCACTTCCTAGCTAATATTTTAAGGGTATTTGAGTTATAAATGTGGAAGAGTTTGTGAAAGAAAGCTAAAATGAGACGCTCAATATGGGCGTAAAAAAGTGTCATGACATACATATACATACATGTTAAGACGAAAGAATTCATCATTGTGTATCTAAGTATATTTGAACTACAAAACATCTGTGCTATATTACAAATAAGTACAGTATTCAAAAGTATAAGGAAATTTGAATTTCTATTTTTATATATGGCATCTATTTTAAAGGAGCAAAATGGCTCATGAAGAATAAATAAACACGAGCAAAATGAATTTTCTATATTAAACATTAGTTGTCTGTGTGGTATAATTACAAGAGACCTCTAGCATGTTGATGTGTTTCGCCTTTACCAGCAGCACAAGAGGAGATGCATGCACCTCGATATGACGGCCAGCATGGTCTTGGAAGGTATCGAACCCCAATAGTGCGTGCATGCATAAACGCACGAAAATTGCATTTGTGTGCAGATTGCATAGTTCAACTTCAGATAACTTGAACTGAGAGTAACCATGCCGCATGCATGTTTATGATATCTATCGAACAACATCTTTCCTAGAATGCATATTATTTGCTGCCTTTTCCTTCATGGCTTCTTTTTCTAGTTTCTTTTTCTCGGCATCTGCTAGCCTTTCGTTCTCCTCCTTGGACTTGTTGAAGGTCTTTACGAACACAATAAGTATTTGTGTCACTGCAACAATAGCACATGTTTAAAAGAAGAAATTTGGCAATATTTATATGTGATAAGCCAATAAAAGCATTTTGCGACTATTTGCTTTGTGATTTACAATATCAAGGTGCAAAAATCAGGCCCGACAGTTCTAACTAAGAATCCTTAGGATTAAGGACAACAACATAACCAAAAAGAGTTAGGCCAAAGTGATAAATTAATCCTTAACACCAAATAAGAGTTAAAACAAACTCAGTCCTGAAGAATACAACATACCTTGTTCAAAGGGGCACCTAGCTGGATCCTCCCCAAAGTATTGGGACAAAGAATCGGCACTTCTTCCCTACAAGAGAGTTTCAAAATAAAAAACGATAAATAAGTAGCAGTTGGACTTGGAAGAGTACGCTATCAACGTAGTCCTGTCTTCTCAGAGTATGCAATCTCCAACCATCCTAGAAAAACACCTTGAAAAAAGAGGGAGAAAAAATAAACTGTAACAGGACTCACCACATCGGCATACAATGATATAAGTGACCTCACATCAGCTTCGGCAAAATCAAGAAAACTCTTCAACACCTGAGCAGGCAAGGGAAACATTACTCAGAAAATCATGAGCACGTGCAATCAGTTCTTTTCTTTAATAATCAAATCAAGGATTTCCTCATCGGGCAACAGAACAAGTTGTACAAAAAGAAAATTAGCTCGATGCATGATAATTGGATTTGTGTTCCGTAAGATAAAAGAAAAAGAAAAAGTTGCCATTTCTGGTAGAAAAGTAGCTTTAGTTAAAAGCAGTATATCCTATTTCAGATAAGTACAAAAGCTACCATTTCTATTCGTTACCTTGCGAAATCCTGAAGATATCGAACCATCATTTTCAGAAGCAGTGAGTTCTTGCTCAACTTTCTCTAAACCTTTATGCACAGCTTGCATTTCTTCAGCTAATGCTTTTAGTTGGATCTAGATATTGGACAGGGGCACAAATCAGTAAACAATTAACCTTACACAAGAAATAATAAAGTGAATGTCTAGCATTAGTGTCAAGGAGAATACCTTAGAAGCAGCTTCCAAATGGACAAGATCTTTGTCAAAATCTATCAGTTCGGGCATTTTCTCAGCAAGAAGCTAGCAACACAAATAAAATTCTTAGAATTAGGGGAAACTTTTTTTGTAAAGATATAGCATCAAAACCAACACCATCGGAAAACAAAGGACAAATTTTTGCTATCTCTGTATAAAATAACATGGAACAAAAATGAATTAAAAACTCCTGTATTGAACAAAAAGGGAAAATAAAAAGTTGAAATCTGGATATCGTAGAAAAAGATCATAAGAGCCTCATTATCAAAAGTTACAGCGACAAGGTTTTTTAGAATGAAAATGGAAATTCTTGTCTTTCACATGATCGTTTGAGTGTAATATTATATCGGGATAGTCCACAACTACATTAACGATACAATAGTACAGAGCAAAATATAATTTGAAGATTTTGAGATACATACCTTACACAAATAATGCATTAAAGTCATTTTGTTATTTCTAGCACGGGTGTCAGATAACTTGAGAAGACTGTCCAATTTGAACCCTACTGCTGATCCTGCAATGAACAACATAGAAATGTAAGCTAAACAGCATAATAAAACCCATCTTAAATTAAAAATACATTCAAGTAGAATAAGATCTCATAAAGATACCTCGTGCAGTTCCCTGGTTCAAAGCATTGCCTAACGTAAGAATAGTCTGCATTATTTGACGCAGTTTTACAGATTCCTTGACCTGTAAGCATGAGAAATAATATAATGAATTTAACGATGCAGCCCAATGATGGTACATGTTTGTCAAGTAAGAGCCACTAAACAGTACCTCTCTGGTTGCATCTTTGATTGTATTCAAATTTTTCCTTAAATCACTCACCTGGAGAAGCAAAAAAACAAGTCTTTAAGCATATGACTTAATAGCATGCAAAAACATGCACGTGTAATAATAACTTAGATAACGTACCTGACCAGAAAAGGTGATTTTAAAAGCAAACACCCTTAACTTGGATTCTACTCGTGGAACCTTCATCAGCTCCATAAAAAACTGATGAAGATATTAAAGTAAACAATTTGTTAGAATAGACAGTGTTTGCAAGGATTCATTTACAAAAGGGTATCAAGAAGGAGAGAACCTGCTCACACTTTCCAAGCATATCCTTGTTCCCGGTATAGTTCTGAAAATAGAAAGATTTTTAGCCAGGAAATATAAAAAGACAATTTCCTTCTTCACCATTAAAAAACACAGCTACTTATAATTTTTAGGTATCTTTTTATATGAATTTTCAGTTTCTTCACCTTCTAAGACAGTTTTTTTTCCTTTCGTATATATTAAATGAAAGTCACAGATTGTAGTTCACGAAACATTTTATAGGTTATTACACAAGGGGGGAGAGGAGTACCTTCAGCACCTCCATCTCTTCCTTTGTAGGACAGAACTTGATGAGGTTCTCAACCTGATCAATATCCAGAACACAAGAATCCAATGCCAAAATTGCTTTCTAGAACCAAAAACAAAACCCAGAAAAATCAAAGCCAGAGGAAATATAAGAAAATAAAGCCAACTAACACCAAATTTATGTTTCATGATGTGAGTCTCTCGTCTTAATCTCTACTTAGTTAGTTCTTTCAAAAATTTGGGGCAAGACTCATGATGTACTTTTATCTCATTCGTTCTACACGCCCCTATACCTCAAAAAGTATTTTCCATCTGTTTATTGTAGTCCTTCTATTTTGTGATAAAAAAAATAATCTAATGAAGGAAAAAAGAAAATAGGAACAAGAATATGAGAAATTCTCCTTTAAAACTCCAACCCCGCTGGGTATCTTTTTAGAGGGGCGAGTTGAATATCAACTCACAAAATTGTCCATATTTAACATCAATATCAACAACACTAATTGGCTACATAGATAAATGAACACTGTAGGACCCTGTCTAATTCTTTATTTGTGATATGACACAACAGAGAAAAATGTCTGAAACAAGAATAAACGAGTTGGTTTCATCCAGTAAACTAGCAAGTCGCAAAATCAACTGAATGCAAGGATAGAGGAAACTTACAAGCATATCTGGCAGAGGAATTTTGACTTTAGAGAGCATTATTTCACAATTATATGCTCTACGCAGGTCAACCTGACAGTGAAAAAAAAATGAAAATTTGAAATTATTAGTTATATATTTCTTTTAGGCAAAATGCCCTTTTTGGTCCCGTATGTTAACGTCAAGGTTCATTTTGGTCCCTTAACTTAAAAAAGGTTCATATTGGTCTCTTAACTCTTCAAAACGCTTAATTTTAGTCTTTTTTGTCTAATTAGCGACCAATTTCTGAGTTTTTCCGTCGCTAATTAGACAGAAAGGAGTGAAATGAAGCGCTTTGAAGAGTTAAGGGACCAATATGAATTTTTTTAAAGTTAAGGGACTAAAATGAATCTTGACGTTAACATACAGAACCAAAAAGGATATTTTGCCTTTTTTTTATCAATCAGATACTAAAAATTAGAAAAATAATTATTAAGGCATCGTAATTAGGTTTAGAGAGCACGTAATAATACTGAGGTACCATATCCTAAAACCCCTGCAAACTCCAACGTGGAATAGTTGTTTCAACAGAAAATCGCATAGCGATTCAATCCAATCCAATATAAAACATATTAGCAATCAAATTTCTGTACTTCTCCCTTTCTTAAAGGCGTGCAATTAGCTGACCGTAAAAAAATGGATCTTTGGAGACTGCAGTTTTGATGCTTAATGTCTATTGATTTCCATTTTAATAGTGATCCCTAATTATCATTACATAGTATTATAATTATAATTAAGCATATTGTATATAAACTCTAAGCAGAAGGTAATAAAATAATTTATGCCAATGAGGAGTAGCTTACCAATTGTATTTTCTCAGGTTTGTTAATATTAGAACCACGCCTAAGTCCGCCTTTAGTACTATTTCCATCAGAAATAGATGCTGCTGAAAACAGGGTCTCAAGTTCTGATATGTCTATTTCAGGGGCCCTAACAAAAAATTTCATTATTTGAATCAGAAATGCTAAAAGGGACAAACATCCCACTCCCCCAAGTCCTATCCAATGAAGAGTTGGGGGATGCATACTATTGGTCATTACTATATTAAACAGCAAGTCTCACAACATTTTGATAAAACAAATCTTAAATAATAATACCTTGTAATGATGTAATAATTCGTAGGAAAATTAAGTCTGATGACATCAGGATGAAAAGTTGAAAATCAGTACCTTGAATCACTGCCTTGTTTCTGTGAATCAGCCCATAGACTCCCTTGTACTGCCCGAGAAACTTTCACCCAATGTAGAGGCTTTAACAAAGTTTTCTTAACAGCAATAGCACCAGTACCACGGCCTCTTCCCACATTTGTTGTTAATTTCCCTGGTGGTGGAGGCACACTAGAGGCCTTTCCTGCAGTAAGAGGAGGTGCCAGCGACGAACCGCGACCAAGTGGTGGTGGGGGAGGAGCATTAGGAGGCATTGGTGCTGTTGGCGGACCTGAACCCATTCGTGCACCTGGGGGAGGTGGAGGTGGTGGGGCTGAACCAGTTCGTGCAGGACCTGGTGGTGGTGGAGGTGGTGGGGCTGAACCTGATCGTGCAGGACCTGGAGGTGGTGGTGGAGGTGGTGGGGCTGAACCTGTTCGTGCAGGTCCTGGAGGAGGTGGTGGAGGTGGTGGGGCTGAACCTGTTCGTGCAGGTCCTGGAGGAGGTGGTGGAGGTGGTGGGGCTGAACCTGTTCGTGCAGAACCTGGAGGAGGTGGTGGAGGTGGTGGGGCAGAACCTGTTCGTGCAGGTCCTGGAGGAGGTGGTGGAGGTGGTGGGGCAGAACCTGTTCGTGCAGGTCCTGGAGGAGGTGGTGGAGGTGGTGGGGCAGAACATGTTCGTGGAAGACTTGGAGGAGGTGGGGCTGATCCTGTTCGTGCAGGTCCTGGAGGAGGCGGTGGAGGTGGTGGGGCTGAACCTGCTCGTGGAGGGCCTGGAGGAGGTGGTGGCGGGGGTGGTGGGGCTGAAACTGCTCGTGGAGGACCTGGGGGACCTGGGGGAGGAGGTAGTGGGGCTGAAACTGCTCGTGGAGGACCTGGGGGAGGAGGTGGTGGAGGTGGTGGGACTGATCCTGTTCGTGTAGAGCTTGGAGGCGGTGGTGGAGGTGCTGGGACTGCACCTATTTGTGCCAAAACTGGAGGAGGAGGAGGCAGGGCTGAACTTGTTCGTCCTAGAATTGGAGGAGGTGGTGGTGGTGGCGGAGGGGTTAAGCCTATGTGTGTAAGACCTGGGGCAGGAGGAGGAGGAGGAGGAGGGGGGTGGCGGGGCTGATTGTGCAGAACCTGGAGGAGGTGGAGGTGGAGGGGGGTAACGATGAACCAGTTTGTACATGCCCTGGAGGAGGTGGAGGAGGTGGGATTGAATGTGTTTGTACAGAACCTGGAGGAGGCGGGGGTGGTGGGATCGAACTTGTTCGTATAGGACATGGAGGAGGCGGAGGTGGGGATGGGGGAGATGAACCTGTCCGTACGAGACTTGGAGGTAGAGGGTTTGGGGAAGAACCTGTTTGAGCAAATTCTGGAGGAGGTGGTGGTGGGGGTGGAGGTAATGGGACTAAACTTGTATGTTCTGGTCCTGGAGGAGGAAGTGAAGACAATGTGGAAGCACTGCTAGCATTGCTGGCCATGGAAGGAAGAGGGGGTGGAGGAGGACCAGCAGCATTATCAGTGTTCCAACCAATATGAGGGCCAGAAACATGATGAGGTGATGAAACATTATCAGTCAATAAATGATCAGACATTCTTGAAGTGGGATTTACAAAATTTCCCCCATTGTTTTCTATGGCTAAATGATCCAAATCAGGGATGTCAGATGTCCATAATTTTGAAGAATCGGCAGAAGACTTGGGAGTAACATCAAAGGCCTCATCTGAACTATCAGCAACACTTGATTCATTAAATTCTTCTTCAGAGTCAGCTGGCGACGAAAACCAACTTCCTTTACCTTGCAACCTCGAAAACTCTTTGGCGTCATTTAAGACATTAAGCTGTCTAAGCAGCCACACTGCTGCAGCATCACCATTGTCACCCCAATCCACTCCACTAAAAAGTTCTTGAACTCTTGAAAATGCTTCAATGGGTAATCCACCTCTCTCCTCACCATTCAAAATGGTTGTTTCCATCGAAGTTCTCTGACAACTTGAGTTTTCAACCTCCCCAAATAAAACCTATATTTAGAAGTTTAACACAATCAGAACAACGACAACGAGTAACCTTCCTAGACCAAATTCACAATCATCACAAGTGGTAAACAGTTATAAATTGTATACAATACTAGAACATGCACTCACCTCAGCCCGGAAGCCTTTCGGATACCGCTCCTTAGAATCCCAAAGAATGTCCAAGTTTTCGGCGGTCAGCATCAATATATTGGATCGAATAAACGCCGTACTAAACATCACACGGAACATCATCACTTCCCTTTCCGGATCCAAATCCAAATGGACACACTCCAAAACCACATCTCCTTGCACTAAACATTGAATATCAATCTTAATCACATCACAGTCTACCTGAGATTCAAAAAGAAGACACCGCATTCCAACATCAACTCTATTAACTAACAGAATCAACTCAACAATAACATTAAACTCAATCACTACCAAAACACACAAAAACAAAACCGCAAACCTGACGATAATGCCTCAAGTTCTTCTTTTTATGCATGTTATAAATCATCTGAGTAGAAGGGCCACCTTTACTATACAAATTCCTCCCGAAAATCCTAAACATCGGCCTACATCCATTCGACGAATCAAAACTCGGAATCCCCCTAAGAATAACACAATCCAAAGACAAAGCCCTCTCCGGCGGAGGCCACTCAGGCGCAATATTCCTCCTCGCAACATATTGAATATACCGAAGCTGCGAAGGCAACGGATTCAAAGCCGACAACAACTGCAACAAACCCTTAGGTGCTTCTCTATGAACCATTTCAAGCGTCTTCCGCTCACCACTATGAACCCTTCTAAAAATCAACAAACTCGCCAACAAAAAAGCCAAAAGCGGCCAACCCCCTCTCTCACAATGAAACAAAATCACATTTTGATGGTTCCCAAGTGAAAGCCAACTCTCACAAACACGAAGAAAATGCTGAACAAGAGAAAGCGGCAAAAGAGGACAACCCTCGTGATTTTTGGGATAATCCATAACAATAACATCGTATTCACACATTAACTCAGCGAAATTGCTACGCTTCTCACCGTCACGAAAATTAAACGCTAAAAACGAAGATTCTGGAAACTCTTCGTGTAATTCAGTCACGATTTCGTGAAGGTAGAGCTCGTACATTCCATCTGATAACGCTTCAGTGGAGAAACACGAATCGAAAACTACAAAGAAAAACAAAAAATGAACAAAATTGAAGAAATTTGATGAAATTTTAAATAATAAAAAAAATTGAAAAGGGGAAATTTTTACCGTAAACTCTTGGGATGAATTCAAGTAAGCCATCTGGGGGTCTTTTGTAGAAGAATCGACTGAGAAGAGACATGGTAATCGCATGTGGGTTGATGGAAGAAGAATGAAGCTCAGAAACTGGAGTTCGTAGCTATGGAGTTTAGAGAGAGAGTTTAGAGAGAGAGAAAATGATTTTTGAAATTTGAATAAAATTGATTTTGTTATAATGATTATTTTTTTTCTAACTAATCTGAAAAGGTTGAACAAAGAAATTTGATTTGAATTTTCCAATTTTTTTTTTTAATTTTTTGTTTTTGGTTCAGTTAATAATAGTTTGTTTTAGTGTCGTAATCTATTTAGATTTTTGACAGATGGTAATTTAGTTAGTTAATGATGTTAAGAATTGTTCAACTTTTTACTATAGGAATATTTTATTAAGATTAAAATTACTGGTTGAAAATATGATTTTAATTTGTATGGTTGTAGTTTAATGTTTAGTTGTTCAGTAACCTAAATAAATAAATGTTGTCAATTTTTGTAGCTATGCGAAAATTATATAAGAATTTCTTTTTTAACATTTAATGCATTTCTTCTAAATTTCTAACGAAAATTTCAAAATATCTCTATATTTTAGAAATGGATATTCGAACACATCGTATTTGATAATAATAGATGTGTTCACATGTGCATATTGAAGTCATTTTATTTTGTCAAAAAAAATGATGACTTGTATGTGTATTTTCGAATTCATCTCAGAATTTATAATTTCGGAGATGCACATTGATCAGTGGTTTTTGCACCTTTATTTATCGGTAATTTTAGTTAATATTCTCGTTGTTTGCAAGTACATTATTTTTCTTTCTATCTGCATTTTATACTTTGGTTGTGTCTCTTTAGTGTTTTCAGGTTTAGATGCTTTTTGATCTTTTTGGAAAGGAATTGTGTGTTTTGCAGGACAAAAATAGAGATGATAGAACAAGAGTCTGAGAGCACTGGTCATATGCATGTAGATTGGCAAAAAAATGCACATCTTTGTCCAAATGTGTGCCCAGATGCGTGCCAACTCATGCAGACATCCAGAAATGTGTCTCTCTGCTCATACGCGTTCCTACATGCGCGCCAACAGCTCAAATGTGTCCCCAGACGCGTTCCATCAGTTCACGTGTGTCCCCAGACGCGTGCCAACAGGCCACGTGCGTCCCCAAACGCGTGCCAGATTCCCAGACGCGTCTCAGACTCCCAAATGCGTTCCAAAACGCGTGTGGACGTGAATTTTGTGGATTTTTGGTTTGAAAGCCCAAAAACGTGAATAAAAGGGAGAAAATGATATTTTGGAAGGGTTGTTGAATTTTGGAGATGAATTTTGATGACAAAGAACAAGGTTGAAGGTTGAAGAACTAATATTTATGCTTGGAATCAAGATTTTCATGATCTTTTACAATTGAAGAGTTATTTTCATCTATTATATGTAATGTCTACACTGAATACTATGTTTTTTTATTTCTATGAGTAGCTAAACCCCTCAATCTTATGGGGTGTCTTTAATTTGATTTTGTAATGAATACGATTATATGTGTGCAATAACAATTTGGTTTAAGTTATGTTTGATTTGTTCTCTTACTGTTCTTATTGCTTTCTCTGTCGGACAAACGGAGTTTGGTGTGTTGATACAATTAAGCTGGACAACTATTGTTCATCATCTGTTTGAGAACATATTTTAGTAGATATCACCTAAGACTAGGGATACCCTTCAATAATCAGAATATTCTTAATAATATAACGCTTGATTTCAATCGTAGTTTTCTATGGACATAGTAATTAGGTTGAAGGGCCAAAAAGTGTCTTCCTAACGATTTAGGAGTAATTACTCTTAAGAACCGATAATTTATTATTTAAACAAGTTGTTGCATTACATTGTCGGAGTCGTTACACAATTGAATTATACACCATCCCTAACATTCTATTCATATTTATTTCAATCATTCGCAAACTTTATTTATTTTATTCATAAATTAGTTATACTTATAACATCCCAAAACCATAGTTTTTGTTTAATTGAAGTGAAAACGAACTCTGTATTAATCCGTAGTCCTTGAGATTGATTTTTGGGAAATTCCCTACTATTACTATAATGGCAAAATAGTACATTTATTATTTTTTCGATCAAGTTTTTGGCGCCGTTATCGGGGAGTGCCAAATTATAGAGTTCAATTTTAATTCAATTAAAATTTTGTTGTTCTGCGACTAAAATTTTATTTTCTATTATTTGTATATTTTCTTCTTTTTTTGTTATTATTGATTTGTGTCTAACCTTTGTATGCGAGGAAAGCCCTCAATTGAATTTCCTTTTGACGTGGAAATTGAAAGGACTTTTCACGTAAGGTGCAAACAAGCTCAATTAGTTAGACTAGAATCATAAGGTTCATCAGATCATTCAGGTTCAGAGTCCGAAAAGGAAGAAAGACCAATGACTGAAGATCCACCACCACCTGAGAGACTTCTTGGGGACTATGAAGGAGTAAATGCTCCACAGGTCGGTTGACTATCGTGAATCAACCGGTAACTATTGCAAATTTTCAGCTGCACCCTTCAACCATCTCCCAGTTCGAGACAGATCTTTCACCAGAAAGATAAATGAAAATGCAAACAAACATTTGCAGAGGTTTCTCACTATGAACACTACTTTGAAAATTGAGGGGCACTCTGAAGAGGCAAAGAAATTGAGAATGTTTCCACTCATGCTGTCTGAAGATGCTGAATAGTGGTTTTACTCATTACCGACAGGGAGTATTACTACTTGGGAACAGATGGAGAATACTTTTCTTGATGAATACTTTCCTGCTTCTGTTTACATTTGCAAATGATATGATATTGTGAATTTTAAGCAGAAAGAAGGAGAGTTATTAGGTGATGCTTACAAGAGGTTCAAGAGGTTATTGGTAGCTTGTCCCACTCACAGTATGGATCAAACTGAGCAAATGCAAATGCTTGTGAATGGCCTTCGAATGAAGACAAAGTAGTTTATTTATACCGCAGTCGGTGACTCATCCAACTTTACAACAGCCACTGGTGTAAAAAAGATTATTGAATCCGTTGCTGCAAATGAGCATCTGGAGCTATATGACAGGGTTGTGAGTAAACCATTGGGGGTAATTAATATGAAATTAAAAGTGAACAAGTGTAATACGGTGGGAGAACTGACTTGGTTGTTTTGCGTTTGATCATAATTGTTTCGGATAGCAAAAGTCGCCTCCAGCTTTTTTTTTATCTAATAAGGAAAGGGTGAAAAGAACAGGAAAGACCTTTGAGATGTTTTCTTGAGTTCGGGGGGTAGATTATGAAAAGGGAAGGTGTTAGCACCCTTTTCATCCATAGTTATCTAGGGGCTCTTAGTTGCTTGCTAGATCACTTTTGAAATTGCTTTGTTTGAAATGTGCTTGTGGTGGGTGTAAGTTTGAAAATATTTTGCAAAATGCCTTTGTTGCGGCTAACTTTGTAATGATTCTCGTCTCTATAAGAATGCATACAAAGTGTTGTTTTTTTAAAATAGTTCAAAGAGATGTTTATTTTTTGAAGATGTTTTGAAAGTGTAAGTGTGGAAATGGTTTTAGTTTAAGAGCAAGCAACTATGAGCGTCTTACCTACTCAAAAGGTATATGTTCTTTTCTTCCTCCTTTAGATGTTACTATCTTACCATTGATTTGGTAAGAAGCCCCATCGTTGGATGTGAAGGGACGGATGTGGGTCAATCTTATAGTCATAGAAGGTAACTTATGAGACGTTTTATCAATTTTTGTTAGGGACTAGATCCTTTACCGAAGGCAACATCAAGGGACATCGAGAGACTACGATCTTTTTATCGAGGGTCTTTGCTAAAACGCCCATATTCAAGGGTGTAACACAGTGGGAGAACTGACTAGGGTTGTTTGTGTTTGATCGCAATTGTTACAGATAGTAAGATTCGCCACTGACTTTTCTTTTATCCAATAAGGAAAGGCTGAAAAGAATAGGAAAGACCTTTCGAGATTATTTCTTGAGTTCGGGGGGTAGGTTATGAAAAGGGAAGGTGTTAGCACCCTTTTCATCTGTAGTTATCTATGGGCTCTTAGTTGCTTGCTAGATCACTTGCTTTTATTTGAAAATGTGCTTGTGTTGTGGGTTTTAAAAGTATTTTAAAAATGTCTTTGTAATGGCTCTCGTTTCTATAAGAACATGTACAAAGTGTTGTTTTAAAAATAGTTCAAAGAGGTGTTTGTGGAATGTGTTTTTGAAAGTAATTTTGAAAAGGTGTCTTTGTAATGGTTCTCGTTTCTATAAGAACACGTACAAAGTGCTTTAACTTTTGAAAATGTTTCAAATGAAAGTGTTGGTGTATAAAATGTTTTTGTTGTAAGCAAGCGAGCAATTAGGAGCAACCTACCTACTCAAAAGGTATTAAATATTTTTTCCTCCTCCTTTAGATGTTGCTATCTTACCATTGATTTGGTAAGAAGCCCCATTATTGGATGTGAAGGGACGGGTGTGGGACGTTTGTATAGTCATAGAAGGCAACCTATGAGACGTTTTAGCAATGTCATTTAGGGACTAGATTGTTTACCGAAGGTAACATTGAGGGTCGTCAAGGGACTACGATCTTTTATCGAGGGTCTTTTCTAAAATGTCCATATTCGAGGGACATGACTATTTTTCTGAGGCAACAAGTGAGATTACCCTAAGATTGCATATGTGAATGGTGTGTTTGATTTACATGCATTTAGTCTTTGATTAGGGGTTATCTACTTGTTGTTTTTATCTTGTCATACATACCTTATTTTACTAGCAATCATATAAAAGTAATAAAATGCAGAAAGATAAAATCCTACACTATTACAACCATATTGAATTGTATGAAAATATAAAGGCCAAAATAAAATAAAAGCAATAAAAATGGGTCTTTCGATTTAGGCAGAAAACCATTCGATTCTGCACCCTTTGACCTCCTTCGATTTGGGGTCTGGAGTTAGTGGAGTCATGCCCTTCGATTTGTCTTTCTGCCTCCTTCGAATGGGGGCTGGCACCAGTGTAAGTGTGTCTTTCGATTGGGGCCTGGAGGCCAGCATGTTGTGCCTTTCGTCTGGGCCTGGAACCAATGCAAGATGTAATCTGCCTTTCTGCCTCCTTCGATTGGGGGTTGAAAGCAGTGAGGGAGTGCCTTTCGACTGGACCTGGAATCAGTGAGGAAGCTTGAGGCTTCGTTTCATACTCATCTCTCCTATTTATTTTGTTTGAGATATTAAATAGCAACATGGCCTAAGGCCATGCTAGCATTACCTTAGGGCCAGGTTAGTTCTTAAAACATTTGTAAGAAACCAAAGAATAAAACCAAAAGGAAAGGCAATAATAACAAACTAAAAGGGTGTAAACGAAAGGGGAACAAATGTTATGTATATGTTTGAAACGAAAAGGAATTTTATTTACATGTTGGGCTGGAAATGAAGGATCCAAGGTTAAGGATGACTTACCTTGCTTGAGGTTGGGACGTGTGTTGAGCCTTTAGGTGATTGCCTTAAGTGTCCCTGGAATCAAAGAGAAGGAGCGAGGGTAGCGTATCTACTGCTGGATTCTAAAGAGAAAAACAAGTGAAATGTCTTTCTTGCTGGATTTAAAGGGTAACAAGATGTAAGGATGTTTCAGATTAGAAGGGCACAAGTGTTTGAATTTTGGGTTTGTGTTTTCACAAGTGTTTAAGTGTTTGAGAACTTTATGGTGTTTGAGAAATTTGAAGATTCGTTCCTCTGGCCAAAAAAAAGTCCTTAAACATGTTGTGTAGCCTTTTATTTATAGGCAAAGTTGCCTGAAGCTTTTGGAGGGAAAACAAAAGGTTTGAACAATTTGAGTAACCTGCTCTTTGTAGCTTTCGAGAGACAGTGCCTTGTATGTTATTTTGGTGCAAGAATGGGACAGTGTTTCGGGACTAATGTGCAACAGTTTTAGCCAGTGTATCAGGCCTGAACTTGGCAGCAAGCATCTTTGAATATTTCACCCTTTCGTTTTGACCCTTCTTCGACCAGACTCTTCTCCCAACAATACTATTTGATTTTCCTCCAACAAGTGCCTTTCGAATGAGTCACTTTTGTGCACCCTTCGAAGGAGCCAAAAGTGTGACCCTTGGATGGGTCACCAAAACATGCCTTAAAGTAGGCTTTGTAAATCCTTTAAATGGACCAACAAGCATGTCCTTTGAATGGGATGCCTAGAGTTGTATTCGAAAGATGTTGATTCAAAGGGAACCAAATTTACACACGAAATCTTATGAAGGTGTTTCTGTCCATTCAAAGGCTTGTCTACCAAAGGTCCATGTGACCAAATGAAATAGTACATGTAAGGGATCCCTGCTTTGTGACTTCATGCAAACATGTAAAAGATCTTTGTTCAAACAAAAGCTTGCATGAAAGGAAACACATGCCCAAACGAAAGGTGTGACCAAAACCTTGTACTGAAGGATTCATGTTCCCAAACGAAGAAAGCATGAAGGGAGTCAAATGCCCAAATGAAGCTTGCAACAAAGGAACCACATGCCCAAACAAAAGGTGCATGCAGGAGGCCAAAATGTCCAGATTCGAAATAGGCATATAGGAGGCAAAAAGTGCAAATCAAAGGATGCCAAAAGGGAGACTTTTGCCTTGGAATCAAAGTAGGCTACATGAGGCTTTGTACTTTATGCATGCTAGCATGGGGGAAGCCTTTTGTGCGCAAGAAAGAACTTGTGGCCCAAACGAAAGCTTGTATGTGACTAGTCATTACTTTGTGAGTCAAGACAAGTATGGAGGTAAGTTTGTATGGCATGCAAGCATCAATCATCCAAACGAAATAGGCATATAGGCAGCTCCTGCCTTGTGAACCAAAACTAACGCGCCAGAGGCCCATGCTCAGTCGAAGGATGCAAGCCAAGCTTGCATCGAAAGAGGCCAAAAGGACAATCGAAGGAGCTGAAACGAAAGGACTTATTTTTCTCCAATTTCATCAAAAGATTATTTTTATCTGTTTTATCCCTTTTTGACAGTTTTCCTTTTAATCTTGGTACTGAAAAATCTCAATGTACATGTGCAAGCTTGAACCTTGAGAATCCTTGTGAGAAATGCCTTGAAAAATGAGAGGGCAAATTTTGGGGTACAACAGAGGGACATGACTATTTTCCGAGGCAACGAGCGAGGTTACCCTAGATGTGCATGTGTGTGAATAGTGTGTTTGATTGCATGCATTTTTGTCTTTGAAATTAGGGTTTTCTAACGGTTGATTTTATCTTGCCATACACACCCTAATTACTAACAATTTATATGAAAGTGATAAATTGCGGAAAGTAAATTTACTACGCTATTACATCATTTGGGGATGGGATGTAAAAATTTACAAATGGGAATTACAAGAAATTAAACTTAATTATCTATTATAACTATATCGAACTTGAATAATGTACAAGAATTAAAATGGATATGATGTACAAGGATAAACATGGAAAGGGGATGGATTTTGGTTAATTAAAATAAAATATTTTTTGTGATATTTGTATATATTCATAAAATAGGCATTGTAAATAAATAATGTGCAAAAAATCAACTCAAAAGGACTTGTTTTGATTGGTTGGAAAAATGTTGAAGTTTGTTAAAAAAAATGAAAGCAAAGCAAGTGATAAATATTTGTTTTGATTCTGCCAAGGTTTGAACCCAAGTTTTCCACTCCTTCCATTCAAAACATCCAACATTCAATATGTTGTAAACCTGCATGTTAGTTTGGAAAAATGGCAAAATAAATACAAAAAGTCTCACTGGGGCTCGAACCCAGAACCTTACACAGAAATGCCTTTCGCGCGCGCTGTTTGTACTACTGGGGTGGTCTGTTTCATTCGTTAGTTATCCAACTTCCATTAAATATAAAGTGAATCCATGGCTTCATATTCCTCCTTCGCGCGCACAGGGATATGTATCATCATGTTAGGCTTCTAAAAGCTTCGATTCTCAACTAAATCAAAAAGTGTAAATATCAAAATTGTCTAGAATTTGAAAACGAATCCAAACACATAATTTTCAAGAGCTATGAATCGAAGGTTAGCATGACTTTTGTTTGGTATCAAAATTAAAAAAAAAACTAACAGGTCTGAGTTGAAATTCTTAAAACACAAGCAGTGACAATCGAAAGCTAAGAGTATGGTCAACTTCCTAGATATGATATCTACATCTTTTCTTTTATTTGTATGTGCTGAAAATACTTGTATCAAGATATCACAGTTTAAGAGATCTTACCTCTTAAAGTGCAATTTGAATGAGTTCTGTATGACCTCCATAAATGGTTCGAATCAGGATTAAGCTTGCCTGGACCTCCTTGGAGCTACTCCAGTTACTAGAACGCCTTGTAGCTTGCCCAACTGTTCTGGACAAGTCAAGCTGTAATGGTGATTTTTTGGAAAATGGTGGATGAGGAAGAAGGAATTACAGTGGTGGTTTAAGGGCTGGGATAGTTTCTATGTGGTGTATAGATGATGTTCGAATGGAAAAATGGAAAATGCTCGAAGGGTTTTGGGGTTGGCTCTTCAAAGTCAGAAATGGCAAGCAATGTTGTTTTGGATGTAGATTTCAAAGAGTTTTGAGAGTGTTCAGAGTCTTGTAAAAATCTCTCCCTTTTTCTTTGTCAGAGACTTGTGTATATATATGTGTTGTACCCCAAAATTTTCCCTATCTCTTTTTCACAAGAAATCACAGCTTCGGGTTTTTCCTGATTCTTCAGATTGGCTCAAGAATCGGTCAAACAGACTTTTCTTATTAGTCAAACAAAATTAGGGTTTCCATTGACTCTTGAATCAGTCCAAGCAGATTATTAGGGTTTTTAGTGATTTGTTTGAGTTTGGCTCACGGTTTGATCAGGCGGACGTTTCTTTGACAGTAAATCCAACATTAGGGTTTGCGCGCACATTCTCAGAAGAATTTGAATCCACAGTGTCTAAATTGACTGTCATACTGCTTTGACGCTTGTTCAAGATTTCAGTTTGTTTCTCAAAATCTGAACCTCTGGGATAAAAGCTGAGGCTTCTGATTGAAAATTTGCAGTTTTAGTTTAATCAGTGAAGTGAAAGGCGTATGGACGTTTGTTTAACTGTGCAATGCTTTTGGTTAATTGGAATGTCGGGTGTACTGTTGGTTAATGCAAAGTTGCAAGACTACGGTGTTTATTAATTATTTATTTTATCTAAGTTAAAATAATTGGGATGCGTTTCCAGTCGTTTTAATTCAAGAGATTTAAATGATTAAATAAACAAGTGCAGAAGAATTAAAGAATTAACTGACAAAGGATTTTTTATTCATTTTCAATTGTTGTTACAAATGTTTATTTGATACAGTAAATTTATTTACAGTGTTACAATGACATTTATTACAATGATTAAAAATAAAATAAAACTATATCCTAAATCTCTTGAAGTCTTCATCTTCTACTGTTGCATCCTTTGCTCAACTGATATTTACCTGCAAAAAGAGAAGAAAGAAGTCAATACAGATGAATTAAAAAGGTATTTTTCAGACAGTTAATCAAAAACTCATCATTAAAAGTTTTGGCCAGAATCAGTTTGTTCGTCCTCTCTGCAAATCGCAAGAAGACTCTCTTCTTGGTTCACAAAGAGGGAAAGAAAATATGTTTGCAAGCATATGAATTAATTAAATACAAGGCAGCATGTTAAACAAAATACACAAACATGCATAAATTCAAACAAGGCAAACTGAACAGCCAAGTTACAAATTCAAACAAACTGCACATGTGCAAACTGAAAATGCCAAACCAAGTCACAAGTGTAAACAATGGCAAACCAAACTGTCAAAGCTGTCAAAGAAGATACCAAAAGATATCAAAGCTGTCAAAAACTGTCAAGAAAGATATCAAAGCTATCAAAATTGTCAACAAGTACACAAAAAGCAAACGCAGGAAATCTGGAAAGATGCAGAGGAAAATCAAAAAGTTGCAAGCAGCTTGTAAAACACTTCATCATTTTCCAGCCAACACTTTTTCAGAAAAAAGGACATTTAAGCAATATAATATGCTTTTTTCTGTGGAGAGAGAAAGAGAGAGAGAAGTAGAGGCTTACAGTTTTTCAGGCAGGCTTAAAGACAAATAAATATAACAAAGATCTCAGTTGAGAAAGGGGGGCAGAACACCACATAGAAAAAAATATACCACAAAAGCTGTAAACCCCTCCTGCATCAAAGCCTCTAAAAAAATAACACAAATCAAAAAACCTACAAAACTGTTACAGAAACAACAAGCCTGTAACCTTCAAGCCTGTCAAAACACATAACAGAAGCAAGCCTAAAAGCTTGTTCATCCTCAAGCCTGTACCAAGCGAACTGTACAATAAGCAAGCATTCAAGCCAAGCACAAGCCCTGAAGCCTGCATAAACATAACCTGCAATAAACCCAACTGTACCATAGCAAACCTCTAGAAGCCTAAAAACTTGTTCAGTTTCAAACCTGCTTCAAACTACCATAAGCCTTTCAAGCCTGTCAAAGCCTAAACCCCAACAAGCCTGTCAAAACCTATATCCTAAACAACGTTCAACCTGCCTTCAAGATCAAGTAACCAAACTCAAAGCAAAGCCAAAAAGCCCTCAGAACAAATTCATCATAGGGCTAACATCAACATATCAGTAGCAACAGTAGCAAATACCCTCAGAATCAAATTCAACATTAAAAATCATCAAAAAATCCAAGCCTCTCAGAACCAAGGTTCATCATTGAGAAACAAAGCCCAAGAAAGGAAAAGCAGCTGAAGCAAGCAACACAGAAGCAAAAACAACTGAAACACCAACTCAGAATCAAGGTTCATCTCAGAAAAAAGCCAACAAAACCAATATTCAAAAAGTCAGAAGCAAGAGCATCTCAGATTCAAATATTATCATCATTGAAAAAGGCAAAGCCCAAGAGAGGAAAAAGCCAAAAGTAAAAACAACAACAAGGCAAGCAATCAGAAGAAGAAAAGAAGATCCAGAAACGGATGTCCTAGGGTTCTCAGAAGCATTTTCATCATTAAACGTTCAAGGCTAAAGATACGAGGTTACCGGAAAAGCTTTCATCAGCATCACAGCCTCCTCGCCCGGCCGCCTGAGAAGCATCACCGTCTAACTCTCATTCTCCTCTCCAACAACAAACGCTAAAGGTATTGTCCTCCTTCTTTTCCACACCTCACAGAAAAAAATAACACAAAGATTAATAACATGCAAGACTAAAATTTGAAGAACCCTAAAAGATGTTCAGAAAGCAAATTGTTACCCATTTTTTTCCATCGCCCTGAGCAACTGTGGAGAGAAGAGATAGAGAGCGTCAGTGGCTCTTTTGAGAAAGGATGAAGAGGCGATGAAGAAGATGAGAAGCGGCGTCGTTCGTCAAGCTGAAACCCTATTCTGAGCCAAACGATTTGGAACCCTAAACAAAAACTTGTCAAATGCATTCTGGGCCTGTCCCTTGCACAAACTGCTAAAGCCCAATAAAACTGGCGCCTACACCCCTTTGTAAATCTGTTTGTTTTTGTTTGGGACAAGCATTTCCTTCAAAAGCCCATTTTATTTCTTTTCTTTGTTTACAAACTAATACTTTTCTTTTTATGACCACTTTATTTCTTTTTCTTTAAAACTAATTCCTTTAAATAAAAATGATATATTGTTTTTTCTATATATTAAAATTTTTAGTAACAATACTTTTTTATTACACTTGAAATACGTAAAAAAATAGATTTTATTAAGTTAAATACTTTTCTTTTTAAAACCTTTTTTTATATATGGCATTAACAAAAATACAAAAAATAATAAAATACTTAATAATACATTAGGTTAACCTTTTGATCACTTGTAAATAATCATGTGCATCATACATTGTTTTTATTCTTATACCTTGATTATATTTTACATTGAGAATGCGACAATTCAATTTGGTTGTAAATAATATTTGGACACTACTATTCTGATAAGACTCATCCCAATTTGTAAACATTTGTACCCCCATCCCCGGATACTTATTTGTAATATCTTAGACTTTAAATTCCCGCAATTTATCGCTTTTCATATACTGTATAGTAATTAGGGTTTGTATGCGAAGATTCAAAATCAACCGCTAGATAACCTAACACAAAGATAAATGCATGAAAATCAATACATAATTCACACTTGCACCTCTAGGGTAATCCCGCTTGTTGCCTTCAAAAATGGGTCATGTTTGCATGTCAAGTACTTTGGCAAAACAAAACGAAAACAAACAAAATGATCATAGCCCCTCGATGACGCTATCTTGTTGCCTAAACAAAATGATCATAGTCCCTCAAGAAAATTGCCAAAATACTTGACACTATTACATTCATGGTCTAAACGATGACCCGCGCCCGTCCCGTTAACATCCTAACACAAGGTTGTTCACCAAATACAATGGTGAAACAACACTGTTAAAAGGGTTAAAACATGAGAAAAACCTTCGAGTAAAATAGGGTAGACCAACTCTTAGTTACTTGATCAAACTTGCAAAACACACTTGCCATTTTCAAACACACTTCACAAACACAATTTCCAAAACATCTTTCAAAACATTGAAACATCTTTTCAAAAAGACAAACACCTTTGTAAAACATTCGAGTAAAAAATTGTTACAATGGTTGCCTAGACAAGGCATCTTTTTCAAAACATTTTCAAAACCACACACACAAAGCACCATTTCAAACATTGAAAAGCAAAGGCAAGTGATCTAAAACAAGTAACTAAGAGCCCATGGATAACCATGGATGAAAAGGGTGCTAGCACCTTCCCTTTTCATAATCTACCCCCCGAACCCACGAAAATATCTCAAAGGTCTTTCCTGTGCTTTTTGACCTTTCCTTAGGATAAATAAAAAGTCGGTGGCGACTCTTGCTAAACCGAACAAGTGCGAATACAAACGCAAAACCTCAAGTCAGTTCTCCCACCGTATCACAGAACTGGCGACTCTGCTGGGGAGAATTCTAAAAGTGGGGTTACCTTAGGGTTTTAGATCACCTTTACATGCTTGCTTTGATTGCTTTACTTTTTGGGTTCTTTGTTTAGGTTTGTTGTAAATCCTACACCCGGATTTGGGGGCACCTTTTTAGGTAAATAGCAATAAAACTGTGAGGGAACTATGCGGGGTATACCGACATGGTTGAAGCAGTAAGCTATGTTAGTGTGACATATTTGTGAGTACCGGTAGCCCTTGAGTAGTCAAGGAGAATACGGGGCCTCTGAGCGATGTCATGAAGCACTAACAAACTCTTAGAACCTTACTTGACCATCTTGGCCTTTTTAGGGGTAGTGAGATGACCGACTTTGGTGCAGTCCGAAGTTGGTAGATACTCGATACTACACTCATTGAGGATTGTTTTCTTGGAATATTTTGGTCGCCAGTTAAGTGGCTAAACCAAAACAATGAACAAAAAAAATAATCCAGTGATATTGAGCTCCTTAGAACCCAGTTTCTATTTTAGGACAGGATGAGCCAACTAACTTCAAGAGGGTACTTACCTACAAACCCCATGCAAGCCTAAACCTAAGGAATTGTTTGCTTTGTGTGAATATGATTACTTGTATATACACTCACTTGCTTTTGCATACATGTACATGACATCATAACATCATACCATAGCATTCACAATAACCATTTCAAGGATCTCGAGGGTCTTTTGATGCAGGGACACGTTGAACCAGACGTCTACCAATGGGCAAGAGGTTTCTCCTCTAAACAAACGCCATCAAAGATCAAGTGCAACAACTTGAATCAGGGGCTATGACCCACTTGACATAGTGAGCTTGATTCTCGTGGAAAGACATCCACCATTGCAAGGTTCTCCAATCAAAGATGTTGGTCAAAGTTCAACCTCTAACATTTTCTTGTGTTTACCCCGAGAGATCCTTGAAAATATGCATTCACATATCATGCATTGCATCATAACAGGTTTTCCTTTTTAGGTTTCCTTATTCTCCTACTATTTATTTCAGTAGAGATGGCTCTAGAGAGGATTGTCAAGGATATCCAGGATCAAAATGCTCAACTTCAGGAAATGTTCTTGAACCTGTCCCAGGGGCAAGAAGAAGTGAAAGCTCTCCTCACAAGGGGCATGGTCCAGGGGAATTCAAGCAATGCCATGAGTGATCAATTGGAAGAACTTCAGTTTGAGCTGACTGCAATGAGGATCCAGATGATGGGACAACTGGTGGGCCAGATGGCTCTTATCCAGGACTTGGCTCAAAGACAAGAGGAGCTCAGGGTTCTCGTCAACAAACTGCTTCGAGACAACCAAGTGGGGCAAACGTCTGAGGTTGAAGATCAAGTAATCATTCAACCCCCTTTGAGACAAGAAGACAAGGGAAAGGCTCCTCTACTTGCTTCAGGGTCACAAGCCCATCAACAACCGCGTCAACGTCAACGGGGTAATCGGCGTAAGAAAAATACGTCTGGAAGACAGTTCACTGAGACTGACATACCATCATCTCTAATACTGGAACGCTTGTTGGAGGTCAATCTGACTGCTTTGAGGGATCCTATTCGGAAGCCCAATACCTCTGCTCCTAGCTATCATCCTGACGCATTTTGTGTATACCACTCCTATAGTCCTGGACATGACACCGACGACTGTTGGGCCTTGAAGAACAAAATTCAAGATCTGATTAACAATGGGGTGCTGAAATTCATGTCGGATGGCGAGATGAAAATCTTCCGTTAAGGGTTTCTCCACCTGAAATGACAAAGCTCGGACTGAGAGACTTTTGTTCCATTTGAATTTTCAAGTTGTAATTTCTTTTGTTATTCAAACAATTATCTGTTGATGTCAAACTCTGTTTCATTAATGCATTGCATATGTTTGTCTTGAATTCATCCATTCGATTTCACTATTCTTATGCTTTCTTTATGATATTTAACTCTTGATAAAAAGCTACAAGCCTTTAGAGGGAGGATGACGAAACAATACCATAATCTCATACAATATGCTTTTGAACGAACCTCGCTGATGATGTACAGACATTTATTTCAAATCCTAAACATCGGAGTTATAAGGAAGATAATCCCTAGTCAACCCCTTCGAGCCAAAGAAGTAGGAGTTTTCTGTTTTAAACACAAATTGAAACCTTTGATTTAAACCTGGGGCAGGGTAGTCTCTCAGTTAATCCAAAAAAGGATGCGCATTGAAGTCGCAAACTCTCAGTTCGTAATACAACGAACGACATCAAAAAACATTCCTTTGGAACCAAAAGACAGTGATGGTTCCTTATCTCATAGGCAGTCATTATCTCTCAAAAGAGAAAAGCCCACTAAGCCAAAACCTACAAAGGAGGCTTAAGAAAGCAGGGGCATCCCGCTGACTATAATCTTGAAAACAGGAACAGTCAGACAAAAGTTAGGGATGATAAATCAAAAGAACGAGGTCATTACAAATCCTCAACAACATGAAAAATGTTGCAAAAAAAGGGAAATGATGGTTGCCTTCCCATAAAATTTAACTGGTGAACCATCGCCAAAAGTCGTTCCAAACTCGAATAGAGTTCGACGCACACTTAACTGAGTTTAGGATTGAAGAACATCACGAAGAGCGGGTGGGTACAAATATACTTTGAGCCTTTATCCTTTATTTCTTAAACTGTGAACCAAGCCACGTTACAACCCTTCAAAAGTCCTAACTGAAGCATGGGTTAGTTCGAAAGCATACTGTTTCAAAAGGTATCCTGACTCCTGTAAGGCTTTGCC
Source organism: Vicia faba (assembly GCA_948472305.1). NCBI lineage: Eukaryota > Viridiplantae > Streptophyta > Magnoliopsida > Fabales > Fabaceae > Vicia > Vicia faba. The sequence goes on from OX451736.1 coordinate 937,925,380, forward strand.
CTAAATCTTGTGTTGAATTTGTCTTATAAAAAGTTTTCTGCTAAAGAACGCATTTAAAAAAAAAAACTTTGAGACAAGCATAAACTTTGCATTATTTGAATATCGTTGTTTGCACAGGGTTTACTTGTTTAACAGCGAAGAAATTCATACAGTGAACGTTCGGAGGAACGAAAGCTCTCTCGGTGAGTAAAATCACTTCAAGTGGGATGATACTCCCATTGCAAAAATCTCCCGTCAACAAAAAGAGACTTGGTTTGGTATTGTCCAGCACACCTGGGGCAGTCTGTTCAAGATTTTAACAAATCTTTCAAAGTTCAATTAACCTGGGGCAGTCCAGTCAAGATTTCAACAAATCTTTCAAAGTTCAGTGTACCTGGAGGAAGTCTCCCTCACCATCACTTGGGGCATTTAAACTTAAATCTCATCAAAGGGTTACGTACAGTCCAAATTTCCTGGCAGTGTCACAAACATTTGATACTAGGGGCAGTGATGAAACCTCTCCGAAATCTTTCTGAAAAGAAATTCAAGTGTCCTCGAGAAGTTCATCACCTCTCTAAGTAGACCTGCAGTCATGGGTTTATTTCCCCAACATTTGTCAAGGATTTATTCTCCAAAACAAAATTATATTTCAACAACATTCTTAACATATGCAGATTGATCGACAGATTCCTTCATCTTTTGGAGTAGTAATCGTCAAAGATTCCTTCATCTTTTGGAGTAGTAATCAAAGATTCCTTCATCTTTTGGAGTAGTAATCGTCAAATATTCCTTCATCTTTTGGAGTAGTAATTAAAGATCCCTTCATCTTTTGGAGTAGTAATCAAAGATTTCTTCATCTTTTGGAGTAGTAATCGTGAAAGGTTCCTTCATCTTTTGGAGTAGTAATCGTGAAAGATTCCTTCATCTTTTGGAGTAGTAATCAAAGGTTCCTTCATCTTTTGGAGTAGTAATCATCAAAGATTCCTTCATCTTTTGGAGTAGTAATCGTCAAAGGTTCCTTCATCTTTTGGAGTAGTAATCGTCAAAAATTCCTTCATCACCTGCTGGAATTCAAAAGCGTTCAAAAATTTCCTTCATCACCTGCTGGAAGTTGCGGTCATTATCAAAATTTCCTTCATCACCTACTGGAGATTACAACCACCAACAAGATAACGGACAATTGAAGCTCCTAAAAATCTGTTTTTTTCTCAAGAATGAAGACTCTCATCCTTGAAACCTCATAATATTGGTATACTCCCAGTTTCTGACCCTTAACAGAATGAAGACTCTCATCCTCGAAACCTCAGAAGATTGGTATACTCCCAATTTCTGACCCTTAACAGAATGAAGACTCTCATCCTTAAAACCCCAGTAGATTGGCATACACCCAAGCTCCTGATATCCCCAACAGAATGAAGATTCTCATTCTCAAAGTGGTATATAACCTGAGTTCCTGATATCCCCAACAGAATGAAGATTCTCATTCTCAAAGTGGTATATAACCTGAGTTCCTGATATCCCCAACAGAGTGAAGATTCTCATTCTTAAAGTGGCATACAACCTAAACCTGAACTTCTTCCAGACAGGGATAAGCTTTTCCCAGAGTCCCGAGTTTTACTCTCCGACAGGATAGCTACCTTTCAACAGTATGGCTATTCCCCACAGAATTCCTATTCCCCAAGCAGAATGAAGACTCTCATTCTCAGCTCCTCACAGAGTATTCAGATATTCTCCAGTGAAGATCCCCTCAATACCGGAATCCCCAGTAGATTGGCATACAACCCAAACTCCTGATTTCCCCAACAGTGGTCCCAGGACTTCTCATTCTCAACAATCAAAGATTCTTGCAATCCCCTGCAGCAGTCAAGGATTTACTTTCCCCGACAGCAGTCAAAGATTTCATTATCCAAGACTCGTCTTCCTCAGCAAGACAGCTCATCAGCTTACATGCGCATTCATTACATTCATATCATAAACATTGATATAACATATATTGCATCATACATTTCATGCAACATAACTTTGTATTTCAGCTAATATTTTACCCTTTTCAGGATAAGATTGATAAGCTCATACTTTTGAAAACAGTTTATGGACGCTTCCCAACATGGATGCTGATCTATTGCTTATTCAACTTCAAGACTTCTGAAAACAGTTTACGGATTCTCCAAACACGAATGTTAATCTATCGCTTGTTCAGACTCGACTTCTGAAAACAGTTTACGGATTCTCCAAACACGGATGTTAATCTATCGCTTGTTCAGATTCAACTATTGAAAGCAGTTTACGGATGATTCCAAACATGGATGTCAATTCATTGCTTATTCAGATCCCCAGTTCAGAGATGTTCCAAACATGGATACCTTTCTGATACTCACCCACTCACCAACGACATACAGTTCAACAAACATTCTTGGATGGCATCTACAAGCCCATCTCCAACAAGATACAATCACCTTCAGATGGCATCTATAAGCCCATCCTCCTACCAACAATTTCCAGATGGCATCTCTAAGCCCATCCCCCGACAAGATTCTGTCACATCTCCAGATGGCATCTTTAAGCCCATCTCCAAATGGCATCTTTAAGCCCATTCCCTCAAACTACGCTTTGACGAGTGCAAATTTTTTGGGCACTCTAGTGTCCAATCTCCTTTTACCTTCGAGTCGCGAACGGCAAACTTGCCAATCTAACTCTTCAGGTTCAAGAAGATTGAACAGGGGCAACTGTTGTACCCCAAAATTTTCCCTATCTCTTTTTCACAAGAAATCACAGCTTCGGGCTTTTCCTGATTCTTTAGATTGGCTCAAGAATCGGTCAAACAGACTTTTCTTATCAGTCAAACAAAATTAGGGTTTCCATTGACTCTTGAATCAGTCCAAGCAGATTATTAGGGTTTTTAGTTATTTGTTTGAGTTTGGCTCAGAGTTTGATCAGGCAGACGTTTCTTTGACAGTAAATCCAACATTAGGGTTTGCGCGCACATTCTCAGAAGAATTTGAATCCACAGTGTCTAAATTGACTATCATACTGCTTTGACGCTTGTTCAAGATTTCAGTTTGTTTCTCAAAATCTGAACCTCTGGGATAGAAGCTAAGGCTTCTGATTGAAAATTTATAGTTTTAGTTTAATCAGTGAAGTGAAAGGCGTATGGACGTTTGTTTAACTGTGCAATGCTTTTGGTTAATTGGAATTCTGGGTGTACTGTTGGTTAATGCAAAGTTGCAAGACTACGGTGTTTATTAATTATTTATTTTATCTAAGTTAAAATAATTGGGATGCGTTTCTAGTCGTTTTAATTCAAGAGATTTAAATGATTAAATAAATAAGTGCAGAAGAATTAAAGAATTAACTGACAAAGGATTTTTTATTCATTTTCAATTGTTGTTACAAATGTTTATTTGATACAGTAAATTTATTTACAGTGTTACAGTGACATTTATTACAATGATTAAAAATAAAATAAAACTATATCCTAAATCTCTTGAAGTCTTCATCTTCTATTGTTGCATCCTTTGCTCAACTGATATTTACCTGCAAAAAGAGAAGAAAGAAGTCAATACAGATGAATTAAAAAGGTATTTTTCAGACAGTTAATCAAAAACTCATCATTAAAAGTGTTGGCCGGAATCAGTTTGTTCGTCCTCTCTGCAAATCACAAGAAGACTCTCTTCTTAGTTCATAAAGAGGGAAAGAAAATATGTTTGCAAGCATATGAATTAATTAAATACAAGGCAGCATGTTAAACAAAATGCATAAATTCAAACAAGGCAAACTGAACAGCCAAGTTACAAATTCAAACAAACTGCACATGTGCAAACTGAAAATGCCAAACCAAGTCACAAGTGTAAACAATGGCAAACCAAACTATCAAAGTTGTCAAAGAAGATACCAAAAGATATCAAAGTTGTCAAAAACTGTCAAGAAAGATATCAAAGCTATCAAAACTGTCAACAAGTACACAAAAAGCAAACGCAGGAAATCTGGAAAGATGCAGAGGAAAATCAAAAAGTTGCAAGCAGCTTGTAAAACACTTAATCATTTTCCAGCCAACACTTTTTCAGAAAAAAGGACATTTAAGCAATATAATATGCTTTTTTTGTGGAGAGAGAAAGAGAGAGAAGTAGAGGCTTATAGTTTTTCAGGCAGTCTTAAAGACAAATAAATATAACAAAGATCTCAGTTGAGAAAGGGGGGCAGAACACCACATAGAAAAAAATATACCACAAAAGCTGTAAACACCTCCTGCATCAAAGCCTCTCAAAAAATAACACAAATCAAAAAACCTACAAAACTGTTACAGAAGCAACAAGCCTGTAACCTTCAAGCCTGTCAAAACACATAACAGAAGCAAGCCTAAAAGCTTGTTCATCCTCAAGCTTGTACCAAGCGAACTGTACAATAAGCAAGCATTCAAGCCAAGCACAAGCCCTGAAGCCTGCATAAACATAACCTGCAATAAACCCAACTGTACCATAGCAAACCTCTAGAAGCCTAAAAACTTGTTCAGTTTCAAACCTGCTTCAAACTACCATAAGCCTTTCAAGCCTGTCAAAGCCTAAACCCCAATAAGCTTGTCAAAACCTATATCCTAAACAACGTTCAACCTGCCTTCAAGATCAAGTAACCAAACTCAAAGCAAAGACAAAAAGCCCTCAGAACAAATTCATCATAGGGCCAACATCAACATATCAGTAGCAACAGTAGCAAATACCCTCATAATCAAATTCAACATTAAAAATCATCAAAAAATCCAAGCCTCTCAGAACCAAGGTTCATCATTGATAAACAAAGCCCAAGAAAGGAAAAGCAGCTGAAGCAAGCAACACAGAAGCAAAAACAACTGAAACACCAACTCAGAATCAAGGTTCATCTCAGAAAAAAGCCAACAAAACCAATATTCAAAAAGTCAGAAGCAAGAGCATCTCAGATTCAAATATTATCATCATTGAAAAAGGCAAAGCCCAAGAGAGGAAAAAGCCAGAAGTAAAAACAACAACAAGGCAAGCATTCAGAAGAAGAAAAGAAGATCCAGAAACGGATGTCCTAGGGTTCTCAGAAGCATTTTCATCATTAAACGTTCAAGGCTAAAGATACGAGGTTACCTGAAAAGCTTTCATCAGCATCACAGCCTCCTCGCCCGGCCGCCTGAGAAGCATCATCGTCCAACTCTCATTCTCCTCTCCAACAACAAACGCTAAAGGTATTGTCCTCCTTCTTTTCCACACCTCACATAAACAAATAACACAAAAATTAATAACATGCAAGACTAAAATTTGAAGAACCCTAAAAGATGTTCAGAAAGCAAATCGTTACCCATTTTTTTCCATCGCCCTGAGCAACTGTGGAGAGAAGAGATAGAGAGCATCAGTGGCTCTTTTGAGAAAGGATGAAGAGGCGATGAAGAAGATGAGAAGCGATGTCGTTCGTCAAGCTGAAACCCTATTCTGAGCCAAACGATTTGGAACCCTAAACAAAAACTTGTCAAACACATTCAGGGCCTATCCCTTGCACAAACTGCTAAAGCCCAATAAAACTGGCGCCTACACCCCTTTGTAAATCTGTTTGTTTTTGTTTGGGCCAAGCATTTCCTTCAAAAGCCCATTTTATTTCTTTTCTTTGTTTACAAACTAATAATTTTCTTTTTATGACCACTTTATTTCTTTTTTTTTAAAACTAATTCCTTTAAATAAAAATGATATATTGTTTTTTCTATATATTAAAATTTTTAGTAACAATACTTTTTTATTACACTTGAAATACGTAAAAAAATATATTTTATTAAGTTAAATACTTTTCTCTTTAAAACCTTTTTTTATATATGGCATTAACAAAAATACAAAAAATAATAAAATACTTAATAATACATTAGGTTAACCTTTTGATCACTTGTAAATAATCATGTGCATCATACATTGTTTTTATTCTTATACCTTGATTATATTTTACATTGAGAATGCGACAATTCGATTTGGTTGTAAATAATATTTGGACACTACTATTCTGATAAGACTCATCCCCATCTGTAAACATTTGTACCCCCATCCCTGGATACTTATTTGTAATAGCTTAGACTTTAAATTCCCGCAATTTATCGCTTTTCATATACTGTATAGTAATTAGGGTTTGTATGCGAAGATTCAAAATCAACCGCTAGATAACCTAACACAAAGATAAATGCATGAAAATTAATACACAATTCACACTTGCACCTCTAGGGTAATCCCGCTTGTTCCCTTAAAAAATGGGTCATGTTTGCATGTCAAGTACTTTGGCAAAACAAAACGAAAACAAACAAAATGATCATAGCCCCTCGATGACGTTATCTTGTTGCCTAAACAAAATGATCATAGTCCCTCAAGAAAATTACCAAAATACTTGACACTATTGCATTCATGGTCTAAACGATGACCCACGCCCGTCCCGTTAACATCCTAACGCAAGGTTGTTTACCAAATACAATGGTGAAACAACACTGTTAAAAGGGTTAAAACATGAGAAAAACCTTTGAGTAAAATAGGGTAGACCAACTTTTAGTTACTTGATCAAACTTGCAAAATACACTTGCCATTTTCAAACACACTTCACAAACACAATTTCCAAAACAACTTTCAAAACATTGAAACATCTTTTCAAAAAGACAAACACCTTTGTAAAACATTCGAGTAAAGAATTGTTACAATGGTTGCCTAGACAAGGCATCTTTTTCAAAACATTTTCAAAACCACACACACAAAGCACCATTTCAAACATTGAAAAGCAAAGGCAAGTGAACTAAAACAAGTGACTAAGAGCCCATGGATAACCATGGATGAAAAGGGTGCTAGCACCTTCCCTTTTCATAATCTACCCCCCGAACCCACGAAAACATCTCAAAGGTCTTTCTTGTGCTTTTTGACCTTTCCTTAGGATAAATAAAAAGTCGGTGGCGACTCTTGCTAAACCGAACAAGTGCGAATACAAACGCAAAACCTCAAATAAGTTCTCCCACCGTATCACAATATGGAAAAAGGTTAAAGATTGCTTGCATAGCAGTTTTCTGAGTTTTAGCCTTTTGGCCCTATCACTTGCTTTTTCAAGGAAAAAGTGAGAAGACATGTTCTAGAGTATTGTACAAGTATGATCTGAGTTGGTAGTAGCTTTAGACATGTTGATTTTAGTTTGTATGTGTTGTAACCCAAAATTTGCCCTCCATATTCTTCAAAGTGTTGACAAGCATCATCTCAATTTGCTCAAGTCTACTCAAGGGTTGCACAGTCAAACCATCCTCCTAAGCCAGTCAAAATTAGGGTTTTGGTTCTTGCAAGGAAGTTGAGGTTTTCAAGGGCTCAATCAGATCCCATAGGCCTATACACATTGTCAAGCATCTACATGCCAAGTTTCAAGGCTCACAGCATCAAGTTGCACAGTCAAAAGCCCTAATTGCTTCACAATCAACTGTAGGGGTAAAATGGTCATTTGGCAATCAAAAGTCAAAATTTTTGGTCAACATATTATTTTGAAGCCACAATCATCATTTGATCAAGTCTTGATCATGATTCCACAAGAATGGCTCAAAAATCATCAAGATGCAAAAGTTTCCATTTTTGGACAGTTGAAAAGTCAACTGTAACTTGACCAAAGCATAACTTTTTCATGTTTCATCAGAAAAATCCCATCCAATGCTCATTTTGAAGGGGATGACATTTCCTACAACTCATATTCACATTCCAAGTCCAAGAAATGCTCTCACAAAAAGTTATCAATTTCTACATTATAGGTCAATTTCAAAAGTCAACAAAAAGGCACTTTAAGTCAAAGACCATAACTTGAGATTGGTAAATCCAAATGACATGGGACCAAAGGCATTGGTTAGAGGACTTCAAGACCTTTCCAAAATGTCCAAGAACATGTTCATATGATCAAAATTGAGCAAGATATGCATTAGAGAAGTTGGAAATTTTTTGTGAAATGGCAAAAGTCAATTATCCTTAAAACTTCAATTTTTGACAAAAGGGCCCACTTTCTTCCACTTGATTCAGCCTTGTCATGCCATACACGTATCCCATGATTACTTTCAAGATCAAACATTTATTTTTCTATTTTATTTAATTTTTATTGATTTAATTCATTTTAAATCCATAATAATTCAAATAAAATCAAAAAAATTAATGGAATAGCATCTTTTGGTTTGAATAGCTTTTATGTGTCATATGCTAGCTACCAAATTCGTGCCAAGCCATTTTGAGCATAAAATCCAAGTTTTGCTCCAAGTATGGAATGTCCTTTAATGGTGGTCAACAAGAATCCAAAACTTAATTGCACAAGGTTAAGGCTCAGCTGCTGACCTAATGCCCATTGATACCTACATATGCAAGCAATACAAACCTCATTCACGACCCAAGCATTGCTGAAACGGTAGAATCAAAACTCAAAAATTATGGAAAAAGAGTGAGATCAAGAACAGTGATAGAGGCATTTTCAGATCAAAAGAAGCACGTAGTCTTCCTCATTGCCATACCCTGAAGCTAAAGAGACCCTTACCACGCCCTAAGACCCCCTACACAGCGCTGTAAGTTGTCCTGAATCTTACTCTGAACATGGCATCTCAACTCTTAATCCTTGCGCCTTTTCTGTAATATTTTGGCATATTTGTGTTCACCATTAAAATTCCAGGCATCCTGTATTATTTAATTGCATTGTTGTAGCCTAGATCTCCCTACCCGGACCTAGGGTTTTGGGGGTTGCAATTTGGGGTTTTGTTTTATAGGAATAATTGATACAAGCCATAGCCATGGACGGATTCAGGAGCTTGAGACGAACAAGATGATGGCTTTGGCTGACATTTTCATGGCCTAGAGCTCAGTATAGGAGAAGGCAACGAATTTTGTTGGGGAACCAAAATCCGCAGGAAAGAAACACAGGGGCTATTGGAGAAGACGATGATGTGTCTTCACATCACTGGCCCATTCAAATCCAAAACGCGCGTTTTTTATTTTTATTTTCAGGATGTTGCTCATTTATTTTATATAATATCATTTTCTTATTATTATATCAAATGAAACATGCAGCTCAGCTGGCTAATGCGTTTGTGTAGTGAGCGCTGGGACCTGGGTTCGAATCCCAGGTCCCCAAATAATTGTTTCTTATTTTTCTCAATAGGTTCCCATGCAGGCTTGCTAGTGTATTCCATCACACGCCTCAAACAATAAGGCGCCATGTGTCCTTGAACCTAGATCTGATGACAAAAGATGAAGGACCACAATAATCCCCAGTCAACACTGGCACACCTGATCCAGAAGTCAACGCAGGCTTGGCTTAATGGGCTGGAATTACTCCTTCACCCCCAATGCTGGCCCAACACCCTTGGTTTATTATTCTTTCTTTCCTTTTATTTTTTCCTTTTATTTTCTTTAGTAATTATTATTAGTATTATTTAATTAATTAACAAATTAACATTTTTTCACCATAAAATTCAGAAAACCAAAAAAAACATTTTTTATTATTTATTAACTTATTTTGTAAATAAATGCAAATTAATTAATTTAGTCTTCTTATTAATTAGGTTTAATTTTAATCTTTTTTTACAATAAATAAAAACAAATTTAGACTTAGGTTTTTCTTTTGACATTTTTAATTTCTTTGTTCTTATTTTATTAAAACATAAAAAACACAAAAACATTTTTTCTTTTAATAAATTAATTAATTAGTAAATTAGTTTTAATTTTAATTAATTGCAAAAAGGACAATTTCAATTCTTTCTCAAAAAGGGTCAAAACCCTCAGAACGTCCCGATTGAATCTTTCGCGCGCGTATTTATTTTTTAATTCATTATTTTGTATCTGTTCAGGAAATGTAATAGTTAATTAGGACCTCCTTTATCGCTTTATTTATTTTCTCGCAGTTTATTTTTTCCAAACGGGTTTGTTTTTGGCGATGTATAGACACGCGCCTTGTAATAGCGTAGATTTACCTTTCCGCATTTTATTTTCCGCACTCTTAACTGTTAATATGCATGAAAGACTTGTATGAATAATAAAATCAATCCGTAGCTCACAAATGACATGTACAAGATAAACATAAACTGAAACAACACACATGCACATGCCACTCTCAGGGTACGCCTCACTGGTTGCCTCAACGTGGTCATCAAGTATAGGGTGTCTTAGAGGTCGCCTTCCTGTCTAAGATCCAGTTGCCTCAAAACGGTTGCCTCGGATAAAAAGGATCTAGGACATTAGGGTTACCGCTAAGGTGTCCTACCATTGCTTTGGTGACCGCATTGTCCCTTAATCGAATTGACCCGAATAACTCCAATGATGGTGCTACCTACCTCTCAATGGTGGGATAGCACTATCTAAAGGACTCTTACACAGCCTAATTCCTTAGAGTAGATAGATCTCATGGGTACTTGCTCTTTTCAAACAAACAAAACAACTTTTCGCACTCACACTTTCTAAAAGTTTTCAAACAAATTTTTCATACACTCTTGAGGACAGATACAAGAGTTACTTAGAAATTTTTCAAACGAAACTTTTTCAAAACCCACACACACTTGAAAAGCAAACAAATTTTTGAAAACATAGAGTGAGCAAGTACCTAAGAGCCCATGGATAACAACGGATAGAAAGGGTGCTAACACCTTCCCTTTCTATAAATCTACCTCCCGAACCGAGAGACATCTCAAAGAAGGAATTTTGCTGTGCTTTTGTCCTTTCCATGTTGGAGAACATAAAAGACGGTGACGACTCTTGCTTACCGCGACATTTCACGAACCAGCTTAAAAAATAGTCAGTTCTATTTCCACCGATCACAGTAGGGTTTATGTGTGCAGAAAATACAAGCGCAAGGATCAATACAAAACTTTTCTAAAAATGGCAACGGTAACTTTATGCCATTAAGGGAAAATTGGCTTGGACAATACTTTAAACACTTGGGTAAGAGCTTAATTAATTGTGTAAACAATTAATTATGGAGTGAGACACAAGTTTGAGGCCTGAAAAGCAAGATCATGTAGCATGGCCTATGTATTATGTTTTCAACTTGATTCCTTGAATCGAATACTCCATCCTTTCGTTTCAATCACAGAGATCCACAACTTTTGACCAGACTCATCAAAGCAATATTCGTTTCCACCAATTGTGTAGCCTTCGAATGGACCAACAATTGTATGTTCTTTGAATGGACCATCAAATGTATGTTCTTAGAATGGACCACATTCATCTGAATGTACCACTTTGAGCATGCAAGATGATCTTATTGGCATAGTCAAAATGAAAGAAATTCTGGATTACTTTCCTACTTTACAATGTTTTTTTTAGGCATCTCAAGACTTGGAAAACCATATCTTGAGTAATAAGTTGAAAGTTCAAATGTCTAAACTTCAAATGCCACAACCAATTATCCTTGTGGTTCGAAGCAAGTATGAAGATAGACTTGCTTTGTAGATCGAAGCAAGTATGAAGGAGGTCATTTCATTATGGATCGAAGCAAGTTTAGAGGTGGATCGAAGCAGGCATGAAGATAGTCATTGCCCAATCGAAGCTTATGTATCGAAGCAGGCATGAAGATAACTAATGCCCAATCGAAGTTTGTTTAGAGGTGGGTCAAAGAAAGTTGCTTCGAAGGAAACCATTGCTTTATGGATCGAAGCAAACTTTGCTCTTCTTCGATTTGTCAAAACCTATCCACCACTCCTTTCGATCTACTTTTCCCTTTCGATTGTTTCCTCTTCCTCCTCTCTTTGACTTGATGCTTGAGAGACTAATATGATCCATGGAAACTATATGGGGCATTAAAAGTCCAATTGTACTTGTCCAACCCCAAACCTTAATTTGAGCCATCAGTGTTGAGGAAGTATCTTGAGCTGATTAAACCTTGTGCAGTCTTGACCCAATAGAAATCTTGTGAGAAAATTCTTGAGAAATAAGAGGGAAAATTTTGGGGTACAACAGCTGCCCCTGTTCAATCTTCTTGAACCTGAAGACTGAGACTGCAAGATCTATCTTTTGTGACTTGAAGGTGAAAAATGATTGAACACTAAAGTGCCCAGAAATTTGCACTCGATGATGTGCTGAATGGGGAATGGGCTTATAGATGCCATTTAGAGAGATGATGGAGAGTTGTCGGAGATGGGCTTACAGATGCCATTCATAGTGACCGAAGAGGTCTTTGCTTCGCCTATTTTTAACTGGAAGAAATAAATCTAACCAGAAGAGGTATTTGATTCATCTGTCTTTAACTGGAAGAAGTAAATCTAACTAGAAGAGGTCTCTTATTCGCATGTCTTTAACTGGAAGAAGTAAATCCAACCAGAAGAGGTCTTTGATTCGTATGTCTTTAACTGGAAGAAATAAATCTAACCATAAGAGGTCTTTGACTCACATGTCTTTAACTGGAAGAAATAAATCTAACCAGAAGAGGTCTTTGATTCGCCTGTCTTTAACTGGAAGAAGTAAATCCAACCAGAAGAGGTCTTTGATTCGCTTGTCTTTAAATGGAAGAAGTAAATCTAACCAAAAGAGGTCTTTGATTCGCCTTCCTTTAACTGGAAGAAATAAAACTAACCATAAAAGGTCTTTGATTTGCCTGTCTTTAACTGGCAGAACTAAATCTAACCAGAAGAGGTCTTTGACTCACCTGTCTTTAACTGGAAGAAGTAAATCCAACCAGAAGAGGTCTTTGATTCGCCTGTCTTTAACTGGAAGAAATAAATCTAACCAGAAGAGGTCTTTGATTCGCCTGTCTTTAACTGGAAGAACTAAATCTAACCAGAAGAGGTCTTTGTTCGCTTGTCTTTAACTGGAAGAAGTAAATCCAACCAGAAGAGGTCTTTGATTCGCCTCTCTTTAAGTGGAAGAAATAAATCTAACCAGAAGAGGTCTTTGATTCGTCTGCTTTAACTGGAAGAACTAAATCTAACCAGAAGAGGTCTTTGTTCGCATATCTTTAACTGGAAGAAATAAATCTAACCATAAGAGGTCTTTGATTCACCTGTCTTTAACTGGAAGAACTAAATCAAACCAGAAGAGGTCTTTGTTCGCCTGTCTTTAACTGGAAGAAATAAATCTAACCAGAAGAGGTCTTTGATTCACCTGTCTTTAACTGGAAGAAATAAATCTAACCAGAAGAGGTCTTTGACTTGATTGACTTTTCCTGCTAGGAAGAGGGTTAGTTGCATGCAGAAGTATGCATGGCGTGATGATGTTCTCAAAATAAATGAGATTATGTTATATGTGTATGTTATATGATGCATGAATGTGAAATGTTACTGCAATGCATCTTTGTTTGGGAAAATAAATCCTTGACGTTGTTGGGGAGTTTTGAGAAATGAAATCCCAGACTGCTGTTGGGGATGAAGATATGCTCCTCTTCAGACCTTGTTTTAGGATATTTTCATTGAGGATTCCTGCTTTGTTGAGAAGAAACTCTGCTGGGGAATATTGACTTGTTTGAGAAGACTCTGTGGAGAGTGTTGATTTCTGCTTGGGGAAGAGAACTCAAGATTTCTAGTCATCCATTACTCTGGTGGGGAATTATCTCTTGAAGGTTAGTTGTTATCTGGTCGGGTTCCAGGTTACACACCAACTTGCTGGGGATAATGAAGTTAAGTGTTATATGGCCAGGTTCCAGGCTTTACAGTAACTTACTAAGGATTATAGAAAAGTCTGTCGGGGGAGAGGAGTTTTACTAGTGATTTTGTAGGAATTAAACTGCTATCTGGTCGGATCCAGGCTTTAGCAATTTTGAACTTGAGGTTAACTGGTATCTGGTCAGGTCCAGGTTTCAGTAACTTTGGGGATAGTGGCGACTCCGTTGGTGACTTCACTGGGGATTAGGGGTTGTGATCCCATAATTTGTAATAGTCGGAGAGGCAAACTCAAGCTGGGGAATTTATGAATCCTAATCCATGGAGATAATGTCATTGAAACAAACTTCGTGGGGATATCTCAAATCCATTTTGGGAGATGCTCGTCACTGTTTTGAGGCATACATTTTCTAGAAGTTTAATCATGTTCATATGCATATGTTCATTCAATTTGAGTCATTGGACATCTTTGCACTCAAAGAAGAAAAAAAACAAAAATTTTGTACTTCAAAGTATATTTGTATTGATATTTTTCCCATGAATAAGCATTTTTGTACAAAGAGACAGAGATCCTAGTAAGAGGAAATCGTCGAAAGAAATGAAAAGTGTACAAAGTGAAAACAAAATAATAGCCATGTGGAAGTGATCTCATTACCCCAACTCTGCTATTGCCTCTATGTCTTCAAGCAAACCCTTGTCATTGAAAAAAGTTGATTGGATTTATTTTGGACCATTTGAGCTTCGGATTTTGGTAATAAAGCTGGCTGTAGAGATCCCACGGGACATAGTCATACACTTTAATCCTTAACTTTTGCCTGGACCACCCTTTTGGGTTTTCAGCCCACCAGGATACCTATTTTTGCCCAAGTCGCCCTTTCGGGTTTTCGACTCGCCGGGTGTACAATCTTTTGCATATATCCCTAACTTTTGCTCAAACCTCTTTGGTTCATCGAGATGCTCATATTTTTGTCTAGGTGTGTCAACCTAGCGGGTCATTTTATGCGTAGTATTTTTTAACTATGTCTGTGTTTACGGGATGTGGGAAGTCTTCGCCATTCATAGTAGTCCGCATCATGGCACCACCAGAGAAAACTTTCTTTACAACAAATGATCCTTCATAAGTGGGAGTCTATTTTCCCCTGGGGTCGCCTTGTGGAAGAATGATGTGCTTTATTACCAATTCGCCAGCTTGATACACTCGAGGCTTGATCTTTTTGTTTAACGCCTTGATCATACGCTTTTGATACACCTGACCATGGTAAACAACAGTCAACCGCTTCTCGTCAATCAAGTTTAGCTGATCCAATCTAGTCTGAATCTATTCATCTTCGTCTAGACCTGCTTCTTTCATTATCCTTAGAGAGGGAATTTGAACTTCTACAGGCAAGACGACTTCCATGATATAGACCAAGGAGAAAGGAGTTGCCCTAGTTGACGTAGGAGCCGGAGTACGATAGCTATAGAGAGTAAATGGTAACATCTCATGCCAGTCTTTGTAGGTTACCACCATCTTTTTCACAATCTTCTTGATATTTTTATTGGCAGCTTCCACTACGCCATTCATCTTGGATCTGCACGGAGAAGAATTATGATGCTTGATTTTGAACTGAGTGCAGAGTTCCGTGATCATAGCATTGTTGAGGTTGGTTCCATTGTCGGTGATGATCCTTTCGAGAATACCATAACGGTAGATGAGGCTATGCTTGATAAACTTGGCTACCACGTTCTTGGTGACTGAGGCGTATGAAGCAACTTCGACCCACTTAGTAAAGTAATCAATGGCAACAAGGATGAAACGATGTCCATTTGAGGCAGTAAGTTTGATCTCTCTAATCATGTCAATGCCCCACATTGCCAACGGCCATGGAGCAATCATGACATTTAGAGGAATAGGAGGTAGATGGACCTTGTCAGCATAGATTTGACACTTATGGCAAGTCCTTGAGTGATGATAACAATCAGTTTCTATTGTGGACCAATAGTAACCAGCCCTCAAGATTTTATTGGTCATAGTGTGTCCACTAGAGTGGGTCCTAAATAGGCCATCATGCATGTCTTCCATAATTTTCTCTGCCTCCTTATTGCCCACACATCGGAGTAGAGTAGAATCATTGTTGCGCTTGTATAGGATTCCGTTGTTTAGAAAGAATTTTGCTGAAAATTTTTGCAAGAATTTCTAATCATTGACGGAAGCTCCTTCAGGATATTCCCGTGCCTCAAGATATCTCTTCACCTCATGGTACCACGGTTTCTCTTCGTTAGTGTTAAGCTCATAGCAGTGTGCATGTTCGTCAAATATTTCGATTGTTATCATAAGAGCTTCTTTGTCCCATTTGACTTTGAACACGGATGACATTATGGCCAAAGCATCGACTAACTGATTTTCCTCCCTAGGGAAATGGTCAAAGGTGATCTCCTCGAAGTATGGAATCAGAGTTAATACAAGCTCTTTGTAAGGAATCATGTTAGGATGCTTAGTGTCCCATTCCCGATTCACTTAGCTAATAACTAGAGCAGAGTCTCCGAATACATCCAAACTTTGATCCTTAAGTCGATGGCAGCCTTCAGACCTAAGATGCATGCTTCATACTCAACCATGTTATTCGTACAATCGAAGCATAATCTATTAGTGAAAGGAGTGTGGAAACCTTCAGGAGAAATTATCACAACACCAATTCCATTACCCAGAGCGTTGGAAGCTCCGTCAAAAAGCATAGTCCATCGGGATTGTAACACGGTGGGAGAACTGACTTGGTTGTTTTGCGTTTGGTCATAAATGTTCCGGTTACCAAGAGTCGCCACCGACTTTTCTTTTATCTAAAAAGGAAAGGCTGAAAAGAATAGGAAAGACCTTTAGAGATGTTTTCTTGAGTTCGGGGGGTAGATTATGAAAAGGGAAGATATTAGCACCCTTTTCATCCGTAGTTATCTACGGGATCTTAGTTGCTTGCTAGATCACTTGCTTTTGTTTGAAAATGTGTTTTGTGTGGTTTTTGAAAGTATTTTGAAAAGGCGCCATCGTTTAGGCAAACTTTGTAATAATTCTCGTTCGTAAGAATGTATACAAAGTGTTGATCTTTTGAAAATGTTTCAAGTTTTAAAAGATGTTTTGAAAGTGTTGGTGTTTGTTTTGAAAATAGCAAGGATATTTTGGTTTAAAAATGAGCAAGTAACTAGGAACATTCTACCTACTCAAAAGTCTTTCTTGTTTATTTTCTCTTTCCTTTGACATTGTTATTTTACCATGGATTAGTAAGTAACCTTATCTTTGGATGTAAAAGGGATAGGCAAGGATCATCGTATAGTCATGAATAACAATGTTGTAAGATATCTTAGCATTTTCAATAAGGGGCTAAGATCATTCGTAAGGCAACATTGATAACGTCATCGAGGGAATATGATCTTGTATTTTTGTTTGTTTTTGCTAAGACATCTTACATGCGTATTATGACCATTTATTTCTCAAGGCAACAAGTGGAGTTAACCCTAGAGGTGCAAAGTGTGCAAGTGTGTCTTTTTCATGCTTGTTTTGTCTTGAATTAGGGTTTGCTAACTTGTTGATTTTAATCTTTCCATACAAACCCTAATTTACTAGCATTTATATATAAAGTATTAAATTATGGAAAATAAAAATACTAAGTTATTATATCATTAGGGGAGGGGGTGTACAAATTTACAAATGGGAAAATTGCAAGAAAATTAAATCTAATTAACTATTACAACCATATTGAATATTGTACAAAATTGAAAATAAAATGCATGAATGCAAAAATGGAAAAAAAAAAGAAATGATTTTTGTTTGGTTTTTTAATGAAAGGGTTTAGTCTTGACCTAATTAAAGAAAATGATTAAGGAAAATTAAATAAAATTAAACTTAAACTAATTAAGAAAATAAATTAACTTAAAAAGGATTTTTAGGTTTTTTTAAGAAAAAGGGTTTTAAATTAATAAAAATAGAATGAGAAAATTAACTAATTAAGAGAAACCTAAATTCTAAGTTAATTTTGATTTAGGAAGATAAAATAATAATTAAACCTAAGTCTATATATTAATTAATTTAAGAGAAATAAATTTATTTATTAAAAGAAAAATGTTTCTGTTCTTTTTGTCTTTATAAAGAAAATAAAATAAATAAGTGTAAATAATAAAATAAAAATATTTTTATATTTTTTTCATTAATAAAAATAATAATAATAATAATAATAATAATAATAATAATAATAATAATAATAATAATAGTAATAAAAATAATAAAATAAGACTGAAAATAAAATAAAATAAGAAAGGAAATAAATAAAAATGAAATAAATAAAATAAAGTTGGGCCAGATGTGCAAAAGTAAGGCAGAGGGTTAGAAGCAGCAAAAAAAGAACAAAAGCCCAAAAGAGAGACACAGGCGCTACTGTGTGACAAAAAAGAGAGAAAATTTAAGAAATAAGGAAAAAGGTAGCGTGTTGGGTGTTAAACCCACACCCTCTTGGTTACCAGCGTGCTGCCTTACCACTGGGGTGACTATACATCCGTTTACTTATATGAAATGATAAATACATAACATATAATGCTTCCAAGGCCTGTACTTCATCTTCAACCTTCAGCCAACCAGAGTACCTGTAATTTCTTCATCTCTCAACAAAAATGGAAAGTACAAACATGAAAGTTGTGGCATTTCTTCCCATGAATCCAACCATATAAATAACTAAAGCTATAAATCCAAGATGAGTGAGAATTTTTCTGGCCCTAATTTAAAACCTAAAAATTTCAGAAACTTCAACTCCAAAATTCTCTAAGCTCGGGCCATATAAATGCAAACTATGGATATGTACAGCTTCGTGGCGATGGTATCTACATTTTATATTTGAAAATGGAAGCCTAACAATGCCTATATGAATAATTCAAAAGTCAGAAAACCCACCTTGCAAGAGGGTATCGTGTTTTGAGTTTGAGCAACTTTCAATGGGTTCTAGTGATTGAGTTAGCTTCCTCAAGTTCCTAGGAAGCTAATGTGATGCTTGACTTGAGCTGAAAGTGGCTGAGGAGTTCTGGAGAAGTCCACTTGAAGTGCTCTGTTTTGGAGTTTGGACAATGGTGGAAATGGAGTTACAGAACGGTAACAGGTATTGGGATGAGTTGTGGATGATGTTTAGGAATTTTTGGAATGGTTTGGAGACGAAACGCAAGAGTAATTTGGGAGATGGGAGTGTAAGGTCAGTTTCTGCACAAAAATGGAGTTTTGTGTGCAATCTGAGTTTTTGAGGGTTTTTAGTAAGTTTAAGGTCTTATACATGTATCCCTTATCTTACAAATAATGTATGTATTTATAGGCAATAGGTTTTGTGTTCTACAACAAGTCAGAATTTGAATTCACATGTTGTAAAACCTTTACTTGTTTTTAAAGCAAACATGACAAACATCCCAAAGCTTGTACCATGCTATTGTAGAGTGGTTGAACTTTAAACAAGCTTACTTCTGACTTGTAGATGTTTTTTGTGCAGAAGGATCCATTGAGAGGCTCAAGAAGGGTTGACATTTGCAAAAGCATGCTTTTCCAAAATGGAAGTCTTTCCTTTCTTCCAAAAATGGCAAGTTAACTTAGACAAAGCTTGGATTTAATGGATAATAGCCATAAAGTTTGTGTAATCTTCTGATTAAGGATAGATACACAAGTTAGAGGGCCTGATAAGGTATCCCAAATCCGGGTAAAGGATCCAAACCCAAACAAAGAACCATGATGTAAAGCATACAAGTCAAACAATGAAAGCAAGTAAATATGATCTAGCCCTAAGGTAACCCCACTTTTAGAATATCCCCAGCAGAGTTGCCATTTTTGTGATACAGTGGGAGAACTGACTTGGGTGTTTTTGCGTTTTATCGCAAATGTTGCGGTTAGCAAGAGTCGCCACCGACTTTTCTTTTATCCAAAAAGAAAGGTGAAAAAACATAGGAAATACCTTTGAGATTATTTCTTGAGTTCGAGGGGTAGATTAGGAAAAGGGAATCTATTAGCACCCTTTTCATCCATGGTTTTCCATGAGCTCTTAGTTACTTGCTAGATCACTTGTTTTTGTTTGAAATTGTGCTTTGTGTGATTTTTGAAAGTATTTTGTAAAGAGGCCATTTGTTTAGGCAAACTTTGTAATGATTCTCATTCGTAAGAATGTATACAAAGTGTTTGATCTTTTGAAAATGTTTTCAAGTTTGAAAGATGTTTTTTGAAAGTGTTAGTGTTTGTTTTGAAAATAGCAAGGATGTTTTGTTTTGAAATTAAGCAAGTAACTAGGAACATTCTATCTACTCAAAAGTCTTTCATGTTCATTTCCTCTTTCCTTTGACATTGTTATCTTACCGTTGATTTGGTAAGTAACCCTATCTTTGGATGTAAACGGGACGGGCGTGGGTCATTGTATAACCATGATTAGCAATGTTGCAAGGTATCTTAGCATTCTCTTTTAGGGACTAAGATCATTTGAATGGCAACAAAGATAACGTCATCGAGGGACTGTGATCTTGTATTTTGCTTGTTTTTTGCTAAGATACCTCACATGCGTAATATGACCATTTTGTAAGGCAACCTAGTGGATTTTACCCTAGGGGTGCTTGTGTGCAAGTGTATTATTTTTCATGCTTGATTGTGTCTTTGATTAGGGTTTTCTAATTGATTGATTTTAGTCTTCCCATACAAACCCTAATTACTAGCATTTGTATATAAAGCGGTAAATTGCGGAATTTAAAATTACTACGCTATTACAATACTTGTAGGAGAGGGTGTACAAATTATAAATGGGGACTGCAAGAAAATAAACCTAATTATCTATTACAACCATATTTAATTGGATAAATAATGTACAAAAATGAATAAATATACAAGAATGTAAATGTGAAGGAAATGAATATTTTGTTTGAATTTTTTAAGAATCGGATGAAGAGCCAGCTAGAAGATTATCATCTATATGAAAGTAAGATTCCTATCTTCTGTGATGATACCTCTGCTATTTTTCTTTCAAAAAATCCCATCTTACATTCTAAGGAAAAACATATAGAAATTAAACATCATTTCATAAGGGACTACATTCAGAAAGGAATTCTTAGTTTAAACTTCATAGACACAGACCATCAATGGGCTGATATTTTCACAAAACCCCTTTCTGAAGATAAATTTAACTTCATTTTGAAAAACATCAGTATGGAATTTTGTCCTGAATGAATTTTTTTTATATGTGTCTCCAGAATGTTCTGAAATGAATGTTCTAATTAACTACTCTTCAGAAGTGAGAAGAGGAGTTACATCAGAAGCCATTCATCATGTTCTGAAATGTGTCTAACGTTTCGTTACACAGATGGCTCATAATTTCATTATATTAAACCAGTTGTCATATGCTACCCTCAGAAGTTGAACGAGTGTTTCAACTCTGAAAGGTCACGCATGCGTGCGCTGCTATTGAGACGCCGTTCCTAGGTAACTGTTCAGATTTGATAAAATCTCACGCCTCCCCTCAATGTCATATTTCATTAATTGCTAGTAATGATTTTTTTTTTAATTTCAGTCATTCAAAATTCATTATTGGTTTTATTACCCAAAATTTTCTCAAGCTATAAATACCTTGCAAAATTCCTCTCTTTTACTTTTTACTCTCTCCCTCTAAGTTTCAATCGCCTTTGCGTTTTTGTGCAAACTCTCTCTATTTTTTCAAATCCTAAACCTAAATGTTCCAAATGGCTTCATCTTCATCTCCTTCTGAGAGCATTCATGTTTCATCAAGTAACTCTCAACATGCAGAAAGATATGTCGTTCCTAAAAGAACAACGCTCATACCTGTTGATAGCTTGGAAGTGGTGAGTGAACTTATGGTTGATTTTGATAATCTGAAAGCAAATGGGTTTGACTTGTTTCTGGCGGTGGAATTCCAAGGGTGGAAAAATTTATGTGATCGTCTTGTTAGACCAGTGTTTCCTTATCTAGTCAAGGAATTATGGATTCATGCCATTGCTTCTCCAAAGGTCATCCTTTCATTTGTCACGGGCAAAGAAATTTCCATCACTGACAATCTCATCAGGAAACTTCTAGGCTTTAAAGGAAATGGTGTTACTTGAATCTCTAGTAGACGAATGGATATGTCCAAATTTTATGCTAAAATCTTTACTACTGGGCAAGCTTCCAACAAAGTCAGAGATTTGAATAACCAGTATAAAATCTGGGCAAGAATCATTCATGGCTGCATTCATCACAGGAAGGAAACTAGTTCTCCTGACTACATCAATGCTGACCAACAATACATTTTGTTCTGTCTTGGCACAAATGTGAAGATTGATTTGCCATATCTTCTGTTCAACCACCTCTGAACGCATGTGAAGGAAACCAGGGAAGCTGAAAGGGTAAAAAACCCTAAGTAAAAAAGAAACTGGATCCCTTTGGGAAGATTAATCTCAAACATTCTGACTGAGAATGGTCTGATAGCTCATTTAGAGGATGCCAACTTGCTTGGTAAATTGGAGCCCACTTATGGAAAAGCTCTGACTGGGAAGAATTTGCTGAAAAGGAAGCTGATTAACAAACTTCTGGTAGAACCTACTCCATACGTGTCAGCAATTGTCACCAAAAGGAGAATCCCCATTGCAGATTTTCCTCTCTTTAACTGTGGTGATCATCCTGGGATCATTCTGCACTTCATTGAATCTTGAAAGGAAAATGGCATTCCCATTGACCCCGCATGGCTTCAAGGAAGAAATTTACCTGCTCCAGATGTTTTCCTCAGAAGAAGAAGAAAAGGCAAGCAGGAGAAGGCCCCTCTGCACGTCCTCAGAAGAAGAAGAAGAAATCTCCAGGTACATCCACTGAAACAATTTCTATTTGTGATTCTGTACGTATATCACCATCTGATGAACCCCAAACTCTAGGAGATATAGAAGTAGACATAGATCTCACCATTCCTTCTGAACCCCTCCAAAATAATCCTCAAATTGATCAAGTTTTATCTGACATAGACAATTTTGATATTGTAGTCCCTACACAATCTTAACCTCAACCACATATAACTCAACCTGACTCATCTACTTCTGCTCCCCATTAACAAAATCCAAATACTCCTACTGAAAACCCTCTTCCAACATCCCCCATCAGACCTTTATCCCCAAGATCCTCTGAGTGATATGATGGTTCTTGGAGATTACCAGGAATAAATGTGCCTCTGGCTACACAACCTCCGTCCTTCATCATTCCTTTTGAGAATATTTTTGCTGTAAATGAATCCCCTGCACCTATTCCTTCTTCCTCAGCCCAAACCACCTTCATCATTTCTCCTGAAATCACCCCTCCTACGTTACCAGCAATTCCCACACCTCTCTCACATGAACCCTCGTCACCTCACTCTCTAGAACCAACCTTTAGTCCATCCTCATCAGAACCTCCTGAACCCTCTGAACCTTCTAACTTCCTTAGGACTGGAGTTAATCCCGAAGCTCTACGATTTCTACAAATAATATCCACCAAAAAGGTTGTTCCCAAACTAACCCCAAAACCTGTTCAACTAGATGTTGTACGTTTTCTGAATTTTACAACAGAAATGCAGACGTGGATAGACCTGCTGAAGGCAAACAGTGTCAGCAACCTGGACCCAGCTGCATGTGATTTTGAGTGGGAAGCATTCAGAAGGAAATTCAATGATGAAACCTTCAAGTTGCAAGATCTGTGCTATTCTCGGGTTCTTGAGAATTTCACCCAGTATCTGAATACCTTCAAGACAGAAGTGGTAAATAGCCGGGACAAACAGTCTCCACTACAGATCACCAGTGCTCCGTTACCACTTGCTGACCACATGGAAATTTTAGAAGTCCAATGCTTTTATTTATGATATATGACAGTGACAAACAAAAGCCCTCATAAACAAAACCACGGTGCCTCGGGTAAGACACCGGGCCATACAGTTTCAAATTATTGTTTATTACAAATCCAAAACAAAGAAGTTCATTACTAGGGAACAAAAGTTATGGGTGCAAAGTCTTTAGCAGTCCAGTTGGTCAATCCACCCTCAGTCGTCGGGTAAATCCAGCTATCGAACTCTGACTCTTCCACTTCGTCTTCCTCTCCAACAGCATTCACTCCTGAGTAGGTGATGAGCACAAGAGGTCTTCCAATTCTCGCCTTGCGCACTGCCTTCTGAGCTTCTGTGGTGAAACCCAGCCCAAACTTATTAGTCTTAGGAGTAAGATCAGGGAGCTTGCCCCAGTTTGCACACTCACCTTTTTCGATCACAGCCCGGGCGTCCTTTAAGGAGGCCATCTTTAAAGGAGAAACCTCTTCAACCACTGCTTCTGCTGCTGCCAAAGTTTGTGGCACCTCCTCAAAATGTTGAAAGGGGGTCTCAATGAACTCCCCATCCATTTCCACGTACCTGAAGGAGTTGAGGTGGCTGACCATGTATTCCTCTTCCCCTTGCACTGTTACAATCTTCCCCCTGACCGGGTATTTGAGCTTCTGATGCAATGTGGAGGTCACGGCTCCAGCCTTGTGGATCCACGGGCGACCCAGCAAACAGGAATAGGATGGACGGATGTCCATCACATAGAATTTTGAATCGAAGACCTGTGACCCCACCCTGATTGGGATGTCCACCTCACCATGTACCATTCTTTTGGACCCGTCAAAGGCCCGGACAACAATGTTACTTGGTTTGAGCTCTAGACCCTCACAGTCCAGCCTATCCAGATCCTTCTTGGGCAGCACGTTTAATGAAGAACCTGTGTCAACCAGCACGTGAGCAAGGGTAGTGCCCCTACATTCAATGGAGACATGCAGGGCATCATTATGGTTCTTCCCCTTTGTTGTCAGATCGGCATCAGAGAAACCCAGGCCATTATCAGCGGTTAGGTTGGCCACACAGTCGGTGAACTGGTCAGCAGACGTCTCTTGGGGTACGTGGGCTGTCTTTAAGAAAGAAATCAGAGCCTTGGCATGGGCCTCTGAACACAGTAGTAGTGACAACATGGAGATTTTGGAGGGGGTGTGCCCCAGCTGTTCGACAACGTTGAAATCACTTTTCTTTATTATCTTGAGGATTTCTTCCATTTCCTGCCTGGAAGCCTCAACAGTGGTCTTCGGTGCCTCCGTCCGGGCAGGCACATCAGCAGTAATCCCCTTGCCCCGAGTATCAGATGACTCGGCAGCAGGGGTGGATACTTGGTCAGGGGGAGAAACAGGCACACTGGCGGGTGTGAAGACCAAAGGTCTATGAATTACCGGAGGAGCAATGTCTGGCGAGAACAGTCTTCCACTGCGAGTGACCTTAGCAGGCCCAGTGATGTTGGAGACACCAGCATAAATGTTGAACTCTTGTTTCACACCCAGAACGTAAACATCTGCCCCATAGTGCCACGAGACAGCCTTATCAGACTTGTAGGGGATGGGCCCCGGAATAGTAATGGTGATGGGAGCAATCTTGTGAACCGGCAAAATTTGGACAGGCTTCTTTGAAGGAGCCTTGGAAGGGTTGTTGAAGATGGTAACAATTGAAACTTCTTCAACAGGAGCAGCAGGAACAGTAGTCTTTCTGAACAAAATCTCTCTACTATCCATCAGGCTCTGGACGCCTGACTTCAGCAGAGAACAACCAACAGGGGAAGCAACACATAGAGGGCAACCCTTGCTACATCCCGGAAATAAACTGGCTAGCAACAGGTTCCTCTTGACCGTCAGCAGCGGAGTAGCAACATCATCCACCGAAGCTACATACAAATCCTCCTCAACAACATTCACTCCATGCTGGGGCATGGGAGCGGTTACAACATTCGGCCTCTCGGGCGCCTCAAACTGTATTTCCTTTGCATCAATAAGGTCCTGAACCTTATTCTTTAGGGCCCAGCAGTCATCTGTGTTATGCCCCGGGCTATCAGAGTGGTAAGCACAGCGGGCATTTGGATTAAACTTGGGGGACGCAGTATTCACAACCTTCGGGGCCTCTCTAACAGTCACCAAGCTGGCTGATAACAGTTGCGGCAGGATTTGAGAGAGAGTCATGCTGAGCCGAGTATATTGTCGCTTGGGCCTCTCAGCTCTGGGTTGATTGTACTGTTGTGGAGCAGAAGCAGGTTTAGAAATAACCACCGCGTTGACAGCTTGGCCGTGTTCAGGTTTGTTCTGCCTTCTCGGGCCATACACAGCACTTGCCTCTTTCTTGAAGGGCTTCTTTTCAGCATTTGAGGAGACAACCTTCTGTATCTTCCCTGATTTTATACCGGCCTCGATCCTCTCACCAGTCAGGATCAGATCGGTAAATCCAGCAGAGGAATTACCGATGAGATGATTGAAAAATGGACCAGAAAGGGTCCCCAAAAACATATCCACCAGCTCTCGGTCCGTCAATGGTGGCTGCACCCTGCCAGCCAGGTCTCTCCATTTCTGGGCGTACTCCTTAAAACCTTCACCCGACCCTAGCGACATACCCTGGAGCTGGGTACGCGTAGGAGCGAGGTCGGAATTATATTGATACTGCTTGTAAAAAGCAGTGGCCAGATCCTCCCAGTTACGAATGCTGATTCCATCCAGCTGATAGAACCATTCGAGGTGAGTCCCTGAAAGACTCTCCTGGAAGAAGTGGATCCAAAGGTTCTTGTCTGCTGTGTAAGGCTGGATCTTCCTTACATAAGAACGGAGGTGCATCTTGGGACAGGAAGCCCCGTCATACTTCACAAAGGCGGGTGCCTTGAACTTATGTGGAATCACCACCCCAGTAGATAACCCCAAGTCTCCGAAATCCAGTCCAAGCACACGCTGAACTTCCATAGCTTTTAATTTGTCCTCCAACTGCTTGTACCGGTCTTCAACAGGAGGGTACTGTTCGTCGTTGAAGTCTGTTTTAGTATCAGAGCCCACAGGAGTAGGGACTTCCCTTTCTTGGTGACTACCTTCCCCCACAGATGGAGTAGTCCTCTCAGCCTCAACCTGTAAGGTGTTCCCGAGTCTGCGCCCAGTGTTGAATAGCACAGTCCTCCTCTTCTTCTTAGTCTTCTTCAGAAGCATGGTCTTCAACTCTTGTTGGCCTTGAGCCAAACCCTTGATCAGCTCCTGAAATTGGGCGTTCTGCGCCTGAAGAGCCTTGATAGATGCCTCGGTTGATGATTCAGGGTTCATGATGCTGAAATAAACAGCGAAGAACAGTCAGCAGCCTGAAAAGAAGAGTACCTGTGATGCATATGATGAATGATATGTGTTTATGCAATGCATTCAAGAGTTCGAAAATTCAAATTTGTTGTAGACAAAAAGGAACACACGTTATTATTAAGAAAATAATTGTTCAGTACATTAAGGCCTCATGGGCAAGCATTACAAGACAGATCAATCCCAAAAGACACTACGCATCCTCTTCGGAGCAATATAGGTATTGAGATTCCTTTCCTCGTGCAGTAAGCGGGTGAGCTCCAGGACCTTTTTCTCACTGGCATGTAGATTGGTTTCCAGAGAATTCCGTTCTTCCTTAAGCTGGATCCAACTCTTCTGCATCTCTTCCCAGGACGTGGGCATGTCAGGATGTTGAATGGTGTAGGACACCTCTCCTTCCAAGTCTGGCTCTTTGATTACGGGGAGAACATGAGGATATGGCATCACCAGCTTCTGGGAGCGGGCTCGTACCCATTTGAGATAAGGCTCCAATGGGATGGAGTTCCTGTGCCCCAGGGTCTTGCTGTCTATTTTGCTGGGCATCCTCCAAGCTTTGATAAATTTCTGGCGAAGTCCTTGCGTATCCTTGTCGAAGTCAAAAACTATGCCAGGAATTAACATCTCATGAGGGCCATCTTTCCGAGCATAACCAAACTGTCTCCAAGCCAGGCACGGGTTGTAAGTAATACCTCCTCTGATTCCAAGTAAAGGAACATTAGGGTACTCCCCACAACGATCAATGATAGTGACATCCTCTCTGGATCGAGAACACCAATGTATATCTGCATGCGTAAGAGTCATCAACCGTTGTGACCACCTCAAACCTCGCTCGTTCTTCAAAACTGATTGCGGAAGGTGCGAAATAAACCACCTTCCCAGGAGGGGAGTGCAGCACATAAGAACACCCCTTTTTCTCATGGTTCGAGTGTAACATGAGTGAAGGATGTCCCCCAGCAACGTAGGTATAGGGTTCCTGGACATGAAGACCTTGACAGCACTGATATCTATAAGCTGATCTGGTTTAGGGAACAACACCAACCCATAGACAAGAAGGGCTACAACTTCTTCAAAGGCTTGCAGGTCAAGGGAATTCCAACACTCTTGGGCCTTCTCAAACAGAAACTTTGCCAAAAACCCTTTGATACCATTTCTGGTTTCCCAATGCCCCTTGATGTCAGATGGTTGTAGGCATAATGCTTTAGCCACTTCTTCCAGTTTTGGTTCCCTTTCCATACCGTTGTAGGGTAGTTGATTGAGAATGGGAATCTTCAGAAGTTGGGAAAACTCTTCTAGAGTAGGCACCAGCTGGTAATCCGGGAAAGTAAAACAGTGATGCAGAGGGTCAAAGAATTGGAAAAGGACTTTTACCATTTCTTCCTCAATATTGGTATTGACCAAGCTGATGAGTCTACCATGCCTTTCACTGAATGACGAGTTCTCGGGAATCCTGGATGTAAGCTCCTTAAGCTAAAGAGGGACCCTTATAAGGTTGATCTGAATTGTCTTTCTGCGGATAGTTTCCATGTCCTACAAAACAAGAACAAAGATGAAGATTCGAACCCCTGAAATGATTAGTGGATGCATATGATGCTGTATGATGTCATGATGCTATGGTTAAACACACCACAAATATTTACAAAGGCAAACATGTAAGGCACACAAGTCACACAAGACAAGCCCTTAGAGTTTAGGCCAGTATGGGGTCTGGGTATTACCCTCTTGAAGTTGGTGGGCTCAAACCTGTCCTATCAAAGTAACCGGGTTCTAAGGATCTCAATATCATTGGATTGCTTTCATTGTTCATCGTTTCGATTTGGCCACTGACTGGCGATCAAAATATCCCAAGAAAACAACCCTCAACTGAGTGTAGTATCGAGTATCAACCGACTTCGGAGTACACCAAAGTAGTCATCTCACTACCCTAAAGAGGCCAAGATGGTTCAATTAAGGTTCCTAAGGTCTGTTGATGCTTCGCGACACCACATGGAGGCCCCGTACTCTCCTTGATTGACTCAAGGGTTACCGGTACACACCAAAGTGCCACATCAACGTAGCAGACTGCTTCAACCATGTCGGTATACCCCGCACAGTTCCCTCACAGCCTTGTTGCTACTTTCTAAGAAGGTATCCCCAGATCCGGGTTAGGATCTATAGAACTCCCAAGACAGTATCCACAATTTAAATCAAACAAGTCAAAGCAATTGAAAACACAGTGATCTTAGTCCTAAGGTACACCTCACTTTAAAAGTTTATGTCCCCAGCAGAGTCGCCAGTTCTGTGATCGGTGGATCTGGAACTGACTGTTTAACGCTGGTTCGCGAAATGTCGCGGTAAGCAAGAGTCGCCACCGTCTTTTATTTTCTCCAAATGGAAAGGACAAAAGCACAGAAAAATTCCTTATAGAGATTGCTCTCGGTTCGGGAGGTAGATTATAGAAAGGGAAGGTGTTAGCACCCTTTCTATCCATGGTTATCCATGGGCTCTTAGATACTTGCTCACTTGTGTTTTCAAAAATGGTTTGTTTGCTTTTCAACTGTGGGTTTTAAAAAGTTTCTTTGAAAATTTCAGTTCGACTCTTGTATCAGTCCTCAAGAGTGTTTGAAAATTTGCTTTCGAAAGCTTTTTGAAAATGTGTTGGTGTGAAAAGTATTTTGAATTTTTGTTTGAAATTTAGAGCAAGTATCTACGAGAACCTACCTACCCTAAGGAATTCGTCTGTGTAAATGTCCTTTAAAGTAGTGCCATCCCACCATTGAGAGGTAGGTAGCACCACCGTTGGAGGTGTTCGGGTCAATTCGAGGTTCGGGACATGGTGATCACCAGAGCAATGGGAAGACACCTTAGAAGCTACCCTCATGCCAGGTTCCTGGATCATGAGGACTTACTAAGACATCCTCTACTCGACGATCACCTTTCGAGGCAAGGCAACAGTGTGATCACCAGAGCAACAATAGGACACCTTAGAAGCTACCCTTATGCCATGTTCATAGACATAAGGACTTACTAAGACGTCCTGTACTCGACGACCACATTTCGAGGGGCAAGGCAACAGTGAGGCGTACCCTAGGAGTGGTGTGTGAATTGTGTGTCATTTTCAGTTATTATTTGTTTGTCATGCATTTGGTGAGCTACGCTTTGATTTTATTTGGGCATACATTCTTTCATGTGATTAACAGTTTAAAGGGTGCGGAAATTAAAATGCGAAAAATAAAGGTCCTACGCTATTACAAGGCGCGGGTCTACATCGCCAAATATACAAAGACCCGATTTAAAATAAAAGTGCGGAAATTAAATGAGTCTCTAATTATTATTACAAGGCCTTGGGGAAATTACATTATATTTAGAAAAGGAAATCAAAATAAACGTGCGAAAGGAAATTAGAATCGAGTGCGAGGGCGTTGGACCCTTTAAAGAAATTAAATATTGAAATTGAAAATTAATTAATGATTTAATAAGAAAAGAAGTTATTTTTTGATATTTTTTGTATTTAATGGACATAAAGAAAATTAATTGGATTTTGAAATTAAATTTAAAAAAAAAACTAGTTCTAAATTGTTTTTAATTATTAAAGAAAATATTTAAGTTTAAACCTAATTTACTAATTGTTTAATTACAAGAGTATTCACAAATTTAATTAATAATAATAATAAGGAGAAAAAGTTATTTATTGAGAAAAGAATAAAGATACTAATAACCTAATTTTTATGTTTTTTTTAATTATTTAGAAAAAGACATTAAAGTTAAAAACCTAAATTTAAACTAATTGTTTTATTGGAATTTATTTACAAAATCAATAGAAATTAATATTAATAAAACATATTTTTTGTGTTTTCTTGATTTCTGATTTTTTTGTATTTTTGTGTTATAAAAATTAATTTGATGATTTAAATAAAACAAAAGGAAAACAATTAAAATAAAAAGAAGAAAAGAAAAATGAAAAAAGAAAATGTGATGCAAACCATGGGGGGTGTTGGCCCTTAGATCTGTGCTGGTGAGCACTTGGAGCGCTGGGATATGAGGTTTATGGTGTTCCTCTTTTGAGAATCTGCACATGAAAGCAATTGAAAAAATAATATGGAAATTATAGGGGACCTGGGAAGAACTTACAACGCGGTATGATGGATTTTTGATCTCACACTTTTTTTTGACACTTTTTAGTTTTTGCTCTGGCAGTTTGTGCACTTTTTCTAGGTTGTGAATGAGGCTTGCAAGGCTTGTATATATAGGCTTGGATGAGAATCAGTCACATTAAGGAGCTTTTAAGCCTTGCAATGAAGTTTTGATTTTCTCCATAATCACCATTGAAACAACTTGCCATATTTGTGAAAATTTGAATTTTCTTGCTTGGAATAGGCCTTGCACGAATTTGGAAGGTACTTCGAGGTGAATCAAAGCTAACCAACACAAAATATATCCCTCCATTAATTTCTTTGATTTTTATTTGAATTTTAAAGATTTAAAATGAATTAAATCAAATAAAATTAAATAAAAATGGAAAAATTAATTTTAAATCTTGAAATAAATTGTGGGACACGTGGGAAGCATGGCCAAGCTGAAACAAGTGGAAAAAGTGGGCCCCTTTTGTCAAAAATGAAGTTTCAAGGATAATTGATTTTGGCCATTTCACAAAAATTTCCCAACTTCTCCAATGCATATCTTGCTCAATTTTGAAGTTATGAACATGTTCTTGGACATTTTGGAAAGGTCTTGAAGTCCTCTAACCAATGTCTTTGGTCCCATGTAATTTTGATTTACCAATCTCAAGTTATGGCCTTTGACTTAAAGTCCCTTTTTGTTGACTTTTGAAAATGACCTATAATGTTGAAATTGATAACTTTTTGTGAGAGCATTTCTTGGACTTGGAATGTGAAGATGAGTTGTAGGAAATGTCATCCCCTTCAAAATGAGCATTGGATGGGATTTTTTTGATGAACCATGAAAAAGTTATGCCTTGGTCAAGTTACAGTTGACTTTTACAACTGTCCAAAAATAGAAACTTTTGCATCTTGAGACTTTTTGAGCCATGCCTTGAGAATCATGATCAAGAATTGATCAAATGATGTTTGTGGCTTCAAAATAAGATGTTGACCAAAAATTTTGACTTTTGACTGCCAAATGACCATTTTGCCCCTACAGTTGACTATTGAGCAAATGGGCCTTTTGACTGTGCAACTTGACCTTGTGAGCCTTGAAACTTGGCATGTAGATACTTGACAATGTATATGAGCATGGGAGACTTGATTGAGCCCTTGAAAACTTCAGCTTCCTTGTGAGAACCAAAACCCTAGTTTGACTGTTTTAGGAGGATGGTTTGACTGTGTGGCCCTTGAGTAAACTTGAACCAATTGTGGATGATTCTAGTCAAAACTTTGAAGATTATGGGAGGGCAAATTTTGGGGTACAACAGTTGCCCCTGTTCAATCTTCTTAGACCTGAGGATGTAGATTGGCGTGTGTGCCTTTCGTGATCCGAAGGTGGAAGATGATTGAACACTAGAGTGCCCAGAAATTTGCATTCACATAGTTGAGTATTAGCAGTGTGATAGCGGGAATGGGCTTACAAATGCCATTTGGAGAGATGGAGTGGATGATTGTGGATATGGGCTTATAGATGCCATCGGGAGGTGTCGATCGCGTAAGAGATTCCTTAGCGAGAACTTGCGTACCTGAGAAGGAAAGAAAATTACCTGGTCTGTTACCGGAGTTGACTTTCAAACTCTTTATGTAGATGTGCCCTGGCTGGATACAGGAATCGAATCTTTAAACTCTTCAGACATGCCCTGTCAAGATACAGGAATCGAGTCTGGTACTGTAGTCGTCAACAGATACTCCCTGGAAAGATACAGGAATCGGATCTTCGAACTCTTCAGACGTGCCCTGTCAAGATACAGGAATCGAGTCTGGTACTGTAGTCGTCAACAGATACTCCCTGGCAAGATACAGGAATTGGATCTTCGAACTCTTCAGACGTACCCTGTCAAGATACAGGAATCGAGTCTGGTACTGTAGTCGTCAACAGATACTCCCTGGCAAGATACAGGAATCGGATCTTCGAACTCTTCAGACGTTCCCTATCAAGATACAGGAATCGAGTCTGGTACTGTAGTCGTCAATAGATACTCCCTGGCAAGATACAGGAATCGGATCTTCGAACTCTTCAGACGTGCCCTGTCAAGATACAGGAATCGAGTCTGGCACTGTAGTCGTCAACAGATACACCCTGGCAAGATACAGGAATCGGATCTTCGAACTCTTCAGACGTGCCCTGTCAAGATACAGGAATCGAGTCTGGCACTGTAGTCGTCAACAGATACTCCCTGGCAAGATACAGGAATCGGATCTTCGAACTCTTCAGACGTGCCCTGTCAAGATACAGGAATCGAGCCTGGTACTGTAGTCGTCAACAGATACTCCCTGGCAAGATATAGGAATCGGATCTGGAATCACGACAGTTGATAGCAATTATCTTTGTATTAACTTTTGTCCTGAAAAGACAAAACGTTAGTTGTATGTGATGTCATGATGTATGACATGCGAGGTGTTCTCAGAATGAATGAGATTGTATGTTCATGATGCGTATATGCATGCTATAATGTATGAAGATGTGTTGTTTATGAATGTATGTTTTCGTCTTAGGAAACAAATCCTTGACGGGTGCCGGGAAGTCACATCCTGGGCTGATGTTAGAGAATAGTGTTTCCACTGGGGAGTGATGGTTGCAAGAATAACCCGGTAGGAGAAGATGACTCCGTTGGGGGAATAAACTTGTTGGGGAGATTACTCTGCGGGGAGAAAATTATTCTAGCGATCTGGTTGGGGAACAATACTCTGTGGGGAGAGAGATACTTTGTTGAAATGTTGTATGAGAACTCCGCTGGGGATACCGTTGTCATGTTGGAAGTGTTAATAGACTTCGCTGAGGATGATAAGACTTTGTCGACGACGATCTTTCCGTGGCTTTTGGCTGAGGATAACCCAGTTATATCCTGTTAAGGAAATAACTCTTTGAATAAAGCCGGACGACGCGTTCGTGCTCTGCGAGGGACAAGCTTCCAGAATCTATTGGGGATAAGCTTGCTGCTTGGGGAGATGAGTTCCAACTTTCCTGGGGAACTGGATTGGACTCTCCTGGGGAAGTATTGAACTGCGGGGGAAGTGATCCCTTTGAATGCTTGGTATGCCGCCGGGGAACAATCCTTAGACCAAGATTGCCGGGGATGCTTGTTAAGAACATGTATGCTGCTGGAGAATGTTGAGGTCTGCTGGAGGACACCCAACTTCTTTAAGGTTGATAACTGCCATGCTTGAGGAGAGTATACTGCTTGCTGGCTCACTCTCTGGGGAATTTAAGATGCCTGGTTATGTTCTTTAGCTGAACCTATCTTGGTACTTTGGAGGATAAAACAATTAGATTGCTTAGCCAACTCCTTATTGCCCCTGTTTCTAATGTCACCTATAATTAATCCTTTGTTTTGTATGCAAATACTCATGAGTTAGCAGGCTATTGTCAATGCATATATCACAAATTGAACCTTGGACGTTCTTCGCAAAACAAAATAGAAAAAGAAAAACAATTGGCACATTTTAACTGAAAAGTATATTTGTATTGATTTTTTGAGTGGCCTGTAAATAGGCGTTTTGTATACAAGAGGCTGACGTCCTAGTAAGAGAACGCCGCCGAGCAAAAGAGTTTATACAAATTTTGTACAAAAGAAAATAAAACAGCTGTGTGAAATGAATGATCCACTGGGTTTCAACTCTGCTATTGCCTTTATAACTCTGAGCGTCTCATCACTTGATGACCTTGGTTGAAGGTGAAGCTGACTGATCGATGCCGTCTGATCTTGATGTAGATACCGGATTCTGGATGCAAAGTGATCAATGAGACATAGTATTACGCTTTTATCCCTAATTTTTGCCTGGACCGCCCTTTCGGGTTTTCAGTCCACCGGGATACCCATTTTTGCCCAAGCCGCCTTTTCAGGTTTTCGACTTGTCGGGTGTACAGATTTTTTTCATTTCATCCCTTCATTTTGCCCGAACCCTTTTGGTTCGACGGGAAGCCCTAATTTTTGCCTAGGCATGTCAGCCTAGCGGGTCTTTTTTCATGCGTAGTATCTTTTTACTATGTCTGCATTGGCAGGGTGAGGAAGGTCGTCACCATCCATGTTGGTCAATATCATTGCTCCTCCTGAGAACACGTGTTTGACCACAAATGGCCCTTCGTACGTAGGGGTCCATTTGCCTCTTGGATCACTCTGTGGAAGGATGATTCGCTTGATTACCAGATCCCCAACTTGATATTCCTGTGGTCTGACCTTTTTGTTAAATGCCCTGATCATCCGTTTCTGATACGTCTGACCATGGCAGATAGCAGCAAGTCTCTTTTCATCAATGAGGTTGAGCTGATCAAGTCGTGTCTGGATCCAATCATCTTCGTTCAGATTTGCATCCTTCATTATCCGGAGAGATGGTATTTGCACTTCGACCGGTAAGACTGCCTCCATACCATAAACCAAAGAGAAAGGAGTTGCCCCGGTTGACGTCCTAGCTGAGGTACGGTACCCATGTAGAGCGAACGGTAACATTTCGTGCCAATCTTTATAGGTCACTGTCATCTTCTGCACGATTTTCTTGATATTTTTATTTGCTGCTTCTACAGCCCCATTCATCTTCGGTCTGTAAGGAGAAGAATTGTGGTGCTGTATTTTGAACTGTTCGCAGAGCTCAGTGATCATCTTGTTATTCAGATTGGTACCATTATCTGTAATAATTCTCTCAGGGACGCCGTATCGACAGATCAGGTTATGCCGAATGAACCGTGCCACAACAGTCTTGGTTACCGTAGCATAGGATGCTGCTTCAACCCATTTTGTAAAGTAATCAATCGCTACAAGGATGAAGCGATGCCCGTTAGATGCCGTAGGTCTGATCTCACCAATCATGTCAATGCCCCACATTGCAAAAGGCCAAGGTGCGGTCAGAACATTCAGGGGAACTGGAGGAACATGCACCTTGTCTGCATAAATCTGGCACTTATGGCATGTCCTGGAATGTTGGTAGCAGTCAGCTTCCATTGTGGACCAGTAATATCCTGCCCGAAGGATCTTCTTCGCCATGGTGTGCCCACTAGAATGTGTACCAAAGGTCCCTTCATGTAGCTCTTCCATGATCTTTTCTGCTTCCGTCTTATCCACACAACGCAGTAAGGTTGAATCATGGTTTCGCTTGTACAAGACGCCGTTACTAAGGAAGAACTTTGCCGCGAACCTTCTTAGAAACTTTTTATCATTGACAGATGCACCTTCAGGATACTCCTGAGCTTCCAGATATCTCTTTACCTCATGGTACCAAGGCTTCTCAGTTACCAATTCAGTCTCGAGATCGCAACAGTATGCCGGTTCGTCTAACTTCCAAATGATGACCCGGGGAGCCTCATTATCCCATTTAACCTTGAACATAGAAGCCATTGTAGCTAACGCGTCCGCCAGCTGATTCTCTTCTCTCGGGAAGTGTTCAAAAGTTATTTCTGTGAAGTGGGGGATCATTGTCAACACGCATTCTTTGTAAGGGATAAGATTCGGATGTTTCATATCCCACTCTCCTTTGATCTGGTTGATCACGAGGGCGGAATCTCCGAAGACACTCAGAAACTTAATCCTTAAGTCAATCGCAGCCTTGAGTCCCATGATGCACGCCTCATACTCCGCCATGTTATTGGTACAGTTGAAGCATAGCCGGGCAGTGAGTGGAGTATGAGTGCCTTGAGGGGATATGATCACAGCGCCGATACCGTTACCCAAAGCATTGGAGGCTCCGTCAAAGTGCATAGTCCATCGGGATCCTGGTTCAGGTCCTTCATCCGGTCCAGGTACTTCACAATCAGTCACAATCATGATACTTTCATCCGGAAACTCGAAGTTCATTGACTGATAGTCATCTACGGCCTGATGTGCTAAGTAGTCTGCCAATACACTTCCCTTGATGGCTTTCTGGGTTGTGTACTGAATGTCGTATTCCGTCAAGATCATTTGCCATCTTGCAATTCTCCCAGACAGAGCAGG
This sequence comes from Vicia faba, assembly GCA_948472305.1. NCBI lineage: Eukaryota > Viridiplantae > Streptophyta > Magnoliopsida > Fabales > Fabaceae > Vicia > Vicia faba. Next base: position 937,962,136 of record OX451736.1, read on the forward strand.
CTTTTCGAATATATACTTTATAGGGTCCATCTTTGAGATCAGCAAGGTAGTGTGAGTCAGCATATACTGTCTCAGCCGGCGAGCAGCCCATACCAAAGCGCAACAAGTTTTCTCAAGCAGTGAGTATCGGGTCTCACAGTCGGTAAACTTTTTGCTAAGGTAATAAATGGCATGCTCTTTTCGGCCAGACTCGTCATGCTGCCCCAGCACACACCCCATTGAGTTATCAAGTACTGTCAGGTAAAGTATCAGAGGTCTCCCTTCAACCGGTGGCATAAGGATGGGAGGTTCTTGGAGATACTCTTTGATTCTGTCAAAAGCAGCCTGACATTCATCATTCCAACGTACTACCTGATCTTTCTTCAGCAGCTTGAAGATTGGCTCACAGGTAGCAGTCAAATGCGAAATGAAGCGAGCGATGTAATTCAGGCGTCCTAAAAAGCCTCTGACTTCCTTCTCTGTCTTAGGGATTGGCATCTCTTGAATGGCTTTGACCTTAGCAGGGTCCACTTGAATGCCCTTATCACTGACTACGAAGCCTAGCAACTTCCCAGACCTTACCCCGAAGGTGCACTTGTTCGGGTTCAATCTCAGCTTGTACAGTTTCAGACGGTCAAACAGTTTTTGCAGATGATCAAGGTGTTCTTCCTCAGTCTGGGACCTAGCGATCATGTCGTCAACATACACTTCTATCTCATGATGGATCATGTCATGAAATAAAGCAACCATGGCACGCTGGTAGGTTGCCCCAGCGTTCTTTAGTCCAAAAGGCATAACCTTGTAACAGAAGGTGCCCCACTGAGTAACAAAGGTAGTCTTTTCCATGTCTTCAGGAGCCATCTTGATCTGATTGTAACCTGAGAAGCCATCCATGAAGGAGAACACCTTATGCTGAGCTGTATTATCAACAAGGACATCAATGTGAGGTAGAGGGAAGTCATCTTTGGGGCTGGCCCTGTTTAGATCCCTGTAATCGACACACATTCTGACCTTACCGTCCTTCTTAGGTACCGGCACCACATTAGCAACCCACTGAGGGTAAGAAGTCACTGCAAGAAACCCAGCATCAAACTGCTTCATAACCTCGACTTTAATCTTCTCAGACATCTTTGGACGCATACGGCGGACCTTTTGCTTAACCGGAGGGCAATCTTCCTTAGTTGGCAAGTGATGGACCACAATGTCGGTATCCAACCCTGGCATGTCTTCGTAGGACCAGGCGAATATTTCCATGTAGTCATGTAGCATCTTAGTCAACCGTTGCTTCACGCTGAGCTCTAGGTTGGCACCAATCTTCACCTCTTTCCTGTCTTCTTCAGTACCCAAGTTTATTATTTCCACTGGCTCTTCATGTGGTTGAATTGCCCTCTCTTCTTGTTGTAACAGTCTTGCAAGTTCGCCAGGCACTTCGCAATCATCTTCACCTTCGTCTTCGGCTAAGTTGATCGGATTTTCGAAGTCATAACTGGCAGTAGCAGAGTCGTTACCAGTGAGATCCAGAGTGGATTGAAACCTGTATGAGTGAGTGTGTGTGTAAATACAGCTGTTTTGCAATATATAAAGAAAGGAAAGAAAAGGAGCGCAAAATTTGAAATGTGAACAACGTCCAATGCTTTTATTTATGATATATGACAGTGACAAACAAAAGCCCTCATAAACAAAACCACGGTGCCCCGGGTAAGACACCGGGCCATACAGTTTCAAATTATTGTTTATTACAAATCCAAAACAAAGAAGTTCATTACTGGGGAACAAAAGTTATGGGTGCAAAGTCTTTAGCAGTCCAGTTGGTCAATCCACCCTCAGTCGTCGGGTAAATCCAGCTATCGAACTCTGACTCTTCCACTTCGTCTTCCTCTCCAACAGCATTCACTCCTGAGTAGGTGATGAGCACAAGAGGTCTTCCAATTCTCGCCTTGCGCACTGCCTTCTGAGCTTCTGTGGTGAAACCCAGCCCAAACTTATTAGTCTTAGGAGTAAGATCAGGGAGCTTGCCCCAGTTTGCACACTCACCTTTTTCGATCACAGCCCGGGCGTCCTTTAAGGAGGCCATCTTTAAAGGAGAAACCTCTTCAACCACTGCTTCTGCTGCTGCCAAAGTTTGTGGCACCTCCTCAAAATGTTGAAAGGGGGTCTCAATGAACTCCCCATCCATTTCCACGTACCTGAAGGAGTTGAGGTGGCTGACCATGTATTCCTCTTCCCCTTGCACTGTTACAATCTTCCCCCTGACCGGGTATTTGAGCTTCTGATGCAATGTGGAGGTCACGGCTCCAGCCTTGTGGATCCACGGGCGACCCAGCAAACAGGAATAGGATGGACGGATGTCCATCACATAGAATTTTGAATCGAAGACCTGTGACCCCACTCTGATTGGGATGTCCACCTCACCATGTACCATTCTTTTGGACCCGTCAAAGGCCCGGACAACAATGTTACTTGGTTTGAGCTCTAGACCCTCACAGTCCAGCCTATCCAGATCCTTCTTGGGCAGCACGTTTAATGAAGAACCTGTGTCAACCAGCACGTGAGCAAGGGTAGTGCCCCTACATTCAATGGAGACATGCAGGGCATCATTATGGTTCTTCCCCTTTGTTGTCAGATCGGCATCAGAGAAACCCAGGCCATTATCAGCGGTTAGGTTGGCCACGCAGTCGGTGAACTGGTCAGCAGACGTCTCTTGGGGTACGTGGGCTGTCTTTAAGAAAGAAATCAGAGCCTTGGCATGGGCCTCTGAACACAGTAGTAGTGACAACATGGAGATTTTGGAGGGGGTGTGCCCCAGCTGTTCGACAACGTTGAAATCACTTTTCTTTATTATCTTGAGGATTTCTTCCATTTCCTGCCTGGAAGCCTCAACAGTGGTCTTCGGTGCCTCCGTCCGGGCAGGCACATCAGCAGCAATCCCCTTGCCCCGAGTATCAGATGACTCGGCAGCAGGGGTGGATACTTGGTCAGGGGGAGAAACAGGCACACTGGCGGGTGTGAAGACCAAAGGTCTATGAATTACCGGAGGAGCAATGTCTGGCGAGAACAGTCTTCCACTGCGAGTGACCTTAGCAGGCCCCGTGATGTTGGAGACACCAGCATCAATGTTGAACTCTTGTTTCACACCCAGAACGTAAACATCTGCCCCATAGTGCCACGAGACAGCCTTATCAGACTTGTAGGGGATGGGCCCCGGAATAGTAATGGTGATGGGAGCAATCTTGTGAACCGGCAAAATTTGGACAGGCTTCTTTGAAGGAGCCTTGGAAGGGTTGTTGAAGATGGTAACAATTGAAACTTCTTCAACAGGAGCAGCAGGAACAGTAGTCTTTCTGAACAAAATCTCTCTACTATCCATCAGGCTCTGGACGCCTGACTTCAGCAGAGAACAACCAACAGGGGAAGCAACACATAGAGGGCAACCCTTGCTACATCCCGGAAATAAACTGGCTAGCAACAGGTTCCTCTTGACCGTCAGCAGCGGAGTAGCAACATCATCCACCGAAGCTACATACAAATCCTCCTCAACAACATTCACTCCATGCTGGGGCATGGGAGCGGTTACAACATTCGGCCTCTCGGGCGCCTCAAACTGTATTTCCTTTGCATCAATAAGGTCCTGAACCTTATTCTTTAGGGCCCAGCAGTCATCTGTGTTATGCCCCGGGCTATCAGAGTGGTAAGCACAGCGGGCATTTGGATTAAACTTGGGGGACGCAGTATTCACAACCTTCGGGGCCTCTCTAACAGTCACCAAGCTGGCTGATAACAGTTGCGGCAGGATTTGAGAGAGAGTCATGTTGAGCCGAGTATATTGTCGCTTGGGCCTCTCAGCTCTGGGTTGATTGTACTGTTGTGGAGCAGAAGCAGGTTTAGAAATAACCACCGCGTTGACAGCTTGGCCGTGTTCAGGTTTGTTCTGCCTTCTCGGGCCATACACAGCACTTGCCTCTTTCTTGAAGGGCTTCTTTTCAGCATTTGAGGAGACAACCTTCTGTATCTTCCCTGATTTTATACCGGCCTCGATCCTCTCACCAGTCAGGATCAGATCGGTAAATCCAGCAGAGGAATTACCGATGAGATGATTGAAAAATGGACCAGAAAGGGTCCCCAAAAACATATCCACCAGCTCTCGGTCCGTCAATGGTGGTTGCACCCTGCCAGCCAGGTCTCTCCATTTCTGGGCGTACTCCTTAAAACCTTCACCCGACCCTAGCGACATACCCTGGAGCTGGGTACGCGTAGGAGCGAGGTCGGAATTATATTGATACTGCTTGTAAAAAGCAGTGGCCAGATCCTCCCAGTTACGAATGCTGATTCCATCCAGCTGATAGAACCATTCGAGGTGAGTCCCTGAAAGACTCTCCTGGAAGAAGTGGATCCAAAGGTTCTTGTCTGCTGTGTAAGGCTGGATCTTCCTTACATAAGAACGGAGGTGCATCTTGGGACAGGAAGCCCCGTCATACTTCACAAAGGCGGGTGCCTTGAACTTATGTGGAATCACCACCCCAGTAGATAACCCCAAGTCTCCGAAATCCAGTCCAAGCACACGCTGAACTTCCATAGCTTTTAATTTGTCCTCCAACTGCTTGTACCGGTCTTCAACAGGAGGGTACTGTTCGTCGTTGAAGTCTGTTTCAGTATCAGAGCCCACAGGAGTAGGGACTTCCCTTTCTTGGTGACTACCTTCCCCCACAGATGGAGTAGTCCTCTCAGCCTCAACCTGTAAGGTGTTCCCGAGTCTGCGCCCAGTGTTGAATAGCACAGTCCTCCTCTTCTTCTTAGTCTTCTTCAGAAGCATGGTCTTCAACTCTTGTTGGCCTTGAGCCAAACCCTTGATCAGCTCCTGAAATTGGGCGTTCTGCGCCTGAAGAGCCTTGATAGATGCCTCGGTTGATGATTCAGGGTTCATGATGCTGAAATAAACAGCGAAGAACAGTCAGCAGCCTGAAAAGAAGAGTACCTGTGATGCATATGATGAATGATATGTGTTTATGCAATGCATTCAAGAGTTCGAAAATTCAAATTTGTTGTAGACAAAAAGGAACACACGTTATTATTAAGAAAATAATTGTTCAGTACATTAAGGCCTCATGGGCAAGCATTACAAGACAGATCAATCCCAAAAGACACTACGCATCCTCTTCGGAGCAATATAGGTATTGAGATTCCTTTCCTCGTGCAGTAAGCGGGTGAGCTCCAGGACCTTTTTCTCACTGGCATGTAGATTGGTTTCCAGAGAATTCCGTTCTTCCTTAAGCTGGATCCAACTCTTCTGCATCTCTTCCCAGGACGTGGGCATGTCAGGATGTTGAATGGTGTAGGACACCTCTCCTTCCAAGTCTGGCTCTTTGATTACGGGGAGAACATGAGGATATGGCATCACCAGCTTCTGGGAGCGGGCTCGTACCCATTTGAGATAAGGCTCCAATGGGATGGAGTTCCTGTGCCCCAGGGTCTTGCTGTCTATTTTGCTGGGCATCCTCCAAGCTTTGATAAATTTCTGGCGAAGTCCTTGCGTATCCTTGTCGAAGTCAAAAACTATGTCAGGAATTAACATCTCATGAGGGCCATCTTTCCGAGCATAACCAAACTGTCTCCAAGCCAGGCACGGGTTGTAAGTAATACCTCCTCTGATTCCAAGTAAAGGAACATTAGGGTACTCCCCACAACGATCAATGATAGTGACATCCTCTCTGGATCGAGAACACCAATGTATATCTGCATGCGTAAGAGTCATCAACCGTTGTGACCACCTCAAACCTCGCTCGTTCTTCAAAACTGATTGCGGAAGGTGCGAAATAAACCACCTTCCCAAGAGGGGAGTGCAGCACATAAGAACACCCCTTTTTCTCATGGTTCGAGTGTAACATGAGTGAAGGATGTCCCCCAGCAACGTAGGTATAGGGTTCCTGGACATGAAGACCTTGACAGCACTGATATCTATAAGCTGATCTGGTTTAGGGAACAACACCAACCCATAGACAAGGAGGGCTACAACTTCTTCAAAGGCTTGCAGGTCAAGGGAATTCCAACACTCTTGGGCCTTCTCAAACAGAAACTTTGCCAAAAACCCTTTGATACCATTTCTGGTTTCCCAATGCCCCTTGATGTCAGATGGTTGTAGGCATAATGCTTTAGCCACTTCTTCCAGTTTTGGTTCCCTTTCCGTACCGTTGTAGGGTAGTTGATTGAGAATGGGAATCTTCAGAAGTTGGGAAAACTCTTCTAGAGTAGGCACCAGCTGGTAATCCGGGAAAGTAAAACAGTGATGCAGAGGGTCAAAGAATTGGAAAAGGACTTTTACCATTTCTTCCTCAATATTGGTATTGACCAAGCTGATGAGTCTACCATGCCTTTCACTGAATGACGAGTTCTCGGGAATCCTGGATGTAAGCTCCTTAAGCTAAAGAGGGACCCTTATAAGGTTGATCTGAATTGTCTTTCTGCGGATAGTTTCCATGTCCTACAAAACAAGAACAAAGATGAAGATTCGAACCCCTGAAATGATTAGTGGATGCATATGATGCTGTATGATGTCATGATGCTATGGTTAAACACACCACAAATATTTACAAAGGCAAACATGTAAGGCACACAAGTCACACAAGACAAGCCCTTAGAGTTTAGGCCAGTATGGGGTCTGGGTATTACCCTCTTGAAGTTGGTGGGCTCAAACCTGTCCTATCAAAGTAACCGGGTTCTAAGGATCTCAATATCATTGGATTGCTTTCATTGTTCATCGTTTCGATTTGGCCACTGACTGGCGATCAAAATATCCCAAGAAAACAACCCTCAACTGAGTGTAGTATCGAGTATCAACCGACTTCGGAGTACACCAAAGTAGTCATCTCACTACCCTAAAGAGGCCAAGATGGTTCAATTAAGGTTCCTAAGGTCTGTTGATGCTTCACGACACCACATGGAGGCCCCGTACTCTCCTTGATTGACTCAAGGGTTACCGGTACACACCAAAGTGCCACATCAACGTAGCAGACTGCTTCAACCATGTCGGTATACCCCGCACAGTTCCCTCACAGCCTTGTTGCTACTTTCTAAGAAGGTATCCCCAGATCCGGGTTAGGATCTATAGAACTCCCAAGACAGTATCCACAATTTAAATCAAACAAGTCAAAGCAATTGAAAATACAGTGATCTTAGTCCTAAGGTACACCTCACTTTAAAAGTTTATGTCCCCAGCAGAGTCGCCAGTTCTGTGATCGGTGGATCTGGAACTGACTGTTTAACGCTGGTTCGTGAAATGTCGCGGTAAGCAAGAGTCGCCACCGTCTTTTATTTTCTCCAAATGGAAAGGACAAAAGCACAGAAAAATTCCTTATAGAGATTGCTCTCGGTTCGGGAGGTAGATTATAGAAAGGGAAGGTGTTAGCACCCTTTCTATCCATGGTTATCCATGGGCTCTTAGATACTTGCTCACTTGTGTTTTCAAAAATGGTTTGTTTGCTTTTCAACTGTGGGTTTTAAAAAGTTTCTTTGAAAATTTCAGTTCGACTCTTGTATCAGTCCTCAAGAGTGTTTGAAAATTTGCTTTCGAAAGCTTTTTGAAAATGTGTTGGTGTGAAAAGTATTTTGAATTTTTGTTTGAAATTTAGAGCAAGTATCTACGAGAACCTACCTACCCTAAGGAATTCGTCTGTGTAAATGTCCTTTAAAGTAGTGCCATCCCACCATTGAGAGGTAGGTAGCACCACCGTTGGAGGTGTTCGGGTCAATTCGAGGTTCGGGACATGGTGATCACCAGAGCAATGGGAAGACACCTTAGAAGCTACCCTCATGCCAGGTTCCTGGATCATGAGGACTTACTAAGACATCATCTACTCGACGATCACCTTTCGAGGCAAGGCAACAGTGTGATCACCAGAGCAACAATAGGACACCTTAGAAGCTACCCTTATGCCATGTTCATAGACATAAGGACTTACTAAGACGTCCTGTACTCGACGACCACATTTCGAGGGGCAAGGCAACAGTGAGGCGTACCCTAGGAGTGGTGTGTGAATTGTGTGTCATTTTCAGTTATTATTTGTTTGTCATGCATTTGGTGAGCTACGCTTTGATTTTATTTGGGCATACATTCTTTCATGTGATTAACAGTTTAAAGGGTGCGGAAATTAAAATGCGAAAAATAAAGGTCCTACGCTATTACAAGGCGCGGGTCTACATCGCCAAATATACAAAGACCCGATTTAAAATAAAAGTGCGGAAATTAAATGAGTCTCTAATTATTATTACAAGGCCTTGGGGAAATTACATTATATTTAGAAAAGGAAATCAAAATAAACGTGCGAAAGGAAATTAGAATCGAGTGCGAGGGCGTTGGACCCTTTAAAGAAATTAAATATTGAAATTGAAAATTAATTAATGATTTAATAAGAAAAGAAGTTATTTTTTGATATTTTTTGTATTTAATGGACATAAAGAAAATTAATTGGATTTTGAAATTAAATTTAAAAAAAAAAACTAGTTCTAAATTGTTTTTAATTATTAAAGAAAATATTTAAGTTTAAACCTAATTTACTAATTGTTTAATTACAAGAGTATTCACAAATTTAATTAATAATAATAATAAGGAGAAAAAGTTATTTATTGAGAAAAGAATAAAGATACTAATAACCTAATTTTTATGTTTTTTTTTAATTATTTAGAAAAAGACATTAAAGTTAAAAACCTAAATTTAAACTAATTGTTTTATTGGAATTTATTTACAAAATCAATAGAAATTAATATTAATAAAACATATTTTTTGTGTTTTCTTGATTTCTGATTTTTTTTGTATTTTTGTGTTATAAAAATTAATTTGATGATTTAAATAAAACAAAAGGAAAACAATTAAAATAAAAAGAAGAAAAGAAAAATGAAAAAAGAAAATGTGATGCAAACCATGGGGGGTGTTGGCCCTTAGATCTGTGCTGGTGAACACTTGGAGCGCTGGGATATGAGGTTTATGGTGTTCCTCTTTTGAGAATCTGCACATGAAAGCAATTGAAAAAATAATATGGAAATTATAGGGGACCTGGGAAGAACTTACAGCGCGGTATGATGGATTTTTGATCTCACACTTTTTTTTGACACTTTTTAGTTTTTGCTCTGGCAGTTTGTGCACTTTTTCTAGGTTGTGAATGAGGCTTGCAAGACTTGTATATATAGGCTTGGATGAGAATCAGTCACATTAAGGAGCTTTTAAGCCTTGCAATGAAGTTTTGATTTTCTCCATAATCACCATTGAAACAACTTGCCATATTTGTGAAAATTTGAATTTTCTTGCTTGGAATAGGCCTTGCACGAATTTGGAAGGTACTTCGAGGTGAATCAAAGCTAATCAACACAAAATATATCCCTCCATTAATTTCTTTGATTTTTATTTGAATTTTAAAGATTTAAAATGAATTAAATCAAATAAAATTAAATAAAAATGGAAAAATTAATTTTAAATCTTGAAATAAATTATGGGACACGTGGGAAGCATGGCCAAGCTGAAACAAGTGGAAAAAGTGGGCCCTTTTTGTCAAAAATGAAGTTTCAAGGATAATTGATTTTGGCCATTTCACAAAAATTTCCCAACTTCTCCAATGCATATCTTGCTCAATTTTGAAGTTATGAACATGTTCTTGGACATTTTGGAAAGGTCTTGAAGTCCTCTAACCAATGTCTTTGGTCCCATGTAATTTTGATTTACCAATCTCAAGTTATGGCCTTTGACTTAAAGTCCCTTTTTGTTGACTTTTGAAAATGACCTATAATGTTGAAATTGATAACTTTTTGTGAGAGCATTTCTTGGACTTGGAATGTGAAGATGAGTTGTAGGAAATGTCATCCCCTTCAAAATGAGCATTGGATGGGATTTTTTTGATGAACCATGAAAAAGTTATGCCTTGGTCAAGTTACAGTTGACTTTTACAACTGTCCAAAAATAGAAACTTTTGCATCTTGAGACTTTTTGAGCCATGCCTTGAGAATCATGATCAAGAATTGATCAAATGATGTTTGTGGCTTCAAAATAAGATGTTGACCAAAAATTTTGACTTTTGACTGCCAAATGACCATTTTGCCCCTACAGTTGACTATTGAGCAAATGGGCCTTTTGACAGTGCAACTTGACCTTGTGAGCCTTGAAACTTGGCATGTAGATACTTGACAATGTATATGAGCATGGGAGACTTGATTGAGCCCTTGAAAACTTCAGCTTCCTTGTGAGAACCAAAACCCTAGTTTGACTGTCTTAGGAGGATGGTTTGACTGTGTGGCCCTTGAGTAAACTTGAACCAATTATGGATGATTCTAGTCAAAACTTTGAAGATTATGGGAGGGCAAATTTTGGGGTACAACACATGGGCTCTTAGATACTTGCTCATTTGTGTTTTCAAAAATGGTTCGTTTGCTTTTCAACTGTGGGTTTTAAAAAATGTTTTTTTGAAAATTTCAGTTCGACTCTTGTATCGGTCCTCAAGAGTGTTTGAAAAATTGCTTTCGAAAGCTTTTTGAAAAGGTGTCGGTGTGAAAAGTATTTTTGAATTTGTTTTGAAATTAGAGCAAGTATCTAGAGTCGTCTACCTACCCTAAGGAATTCGTCTGTGTAAATGTCCTTTAAGGTAGTGCCATCCCACCATTGAGAGGTAGGTAGCACCACCGTTGGAGGTGTTCGGGTCAATTCGAGGTTCGGGACATGGTGATCACCGGAGCAATAGGAAGACACCTTAGAAGCTACCCTCATGCCAGGTTCCCGGATCATGAGGACTTACTAAGACATCCTCTACTCGACGATCACCTTTCGAGGCAAGGCAACTGTGAGGCGTACCCTAGGGGTGGTGTGTGATTTGTGTGTCGTTTTCATATATTTTGTCTTTGTCATGTTATGGGTGATCTACGCTTTTGTTTTTATTTTTGTCATTCATTCTTGCATGCATTATTAACAGTTAAAAAATTGCGAGAAATAAAAGTTCCTAAACTATTACAAAGGCGCGGGTCCACATCACCAAATTTAATCCAGGACCCAATTTGACAAAAAATAAAGAAATGCGAGAAATTAAATTTACACGGCTTTGGGAGAATTACATAAATATTTAAAAGAAGGAAATAAATAAAATGCGCAAAGAGAATAAAAAAATCGCAAGCGAGGGCGTTGGACCCTTTTTAATGAAATTAAATTATGATTATTAAATTAATGAAATTAAAAAGAAAAAGAAATTATTTTTTGAGTTTTTTGTATTTATGGTTTTTTATGTGAATTAAATGAAATTAAAATATTAATTAACCCTAATTCTAGTCTTTTTTATTTATTAAGAAAAGCATTAAATTTAACCTAAAATTAACCCTAATTAATTAATTGCAAGTATTTACAAAAATAAATAATTAATTATTAGTGATGAGAAAATAAAAGAAAAAGTAATTAAACTAATTAAACCTAATTCTACAAGTTTTTAATTTATTAAGAAAAGATATTAAAATTAACCCTAGAATAAAAACTAATTAATTGATACAAGACTTTATTTACAAAAATATTAGTTAAATAAAATATATTTAATTTTTTGTCTTTTCTGATTTTTCTATGGTTTTTATATTTTTATGAAAATAAATTGGTTTAAAGAATTAAATTAAAAAAAACTAATTAAAACAAAAATAGAAAAATATGAGAAAAGAATGAGAAAGGCAAACCATGGGGGGTCTGTCCCCAAATTGGAGGGTTTATTGTAGCAATTCTGGCCCACTTGTCTATGGCCTTGTTTGACTTTTTGGCTAGCATGTGCACGCGTTGACTCATGTCCATTATGTTCTTCCAACTATGGCCCTTTGATTGATCTCAGCAAGCACGTGGAAGGCCTGGATGTGGAGAGTATGGTGGAACTCTAGAAGTGAATTGCATATAAGCATGATTAGCAAAATAATATGGAAAGGGAGGGGGACCTGGGATCGAACCCAGGTCCTAGGGATTACCAATCATACGCCTGACCAGTGGAGCTGCTATGTTTCTTTGTATACTATATGACCAATAAACATTATAAGACAAAATAAGCGTTAGTGGGAATTTTAGCGCGAAATTCAAATAACCCAACCACGCCTTGACACTTCATCATCTTCTCCATGGCTTTTGTTTTTCCTGAAACAAAATAAACAAGATTGCGGGGGTTTTAAACCCCCACTATATACAGTGTGAAAAAATAGCGATTAGCTCGTCCGTAATCAGAAATTGGGCGCGACCCCATCATTGGATTTGTCTGAAGGTCCTGATTCTAATAGGCTAGGTCTCACGTCCTAATTTTTCCATAACTGGGAAACCCCAATTCAAGGTTCTGAAAACCCTAAGCGTCATTCATGGTGGAATCGCGTATGGGCAATGATTCTTCAATTAAATCATACTGCTAGCTTCAGAATCAACTCATTAGTACAAATCAAGAATCAAAATGCATGGATATGGCCTGAATAATAAAACACGATTATGCAAAAAGAAGGACACAATTTGACTTTTAATTACCAATTCTTGATGTTAGGGATATGGAAAACTATTCAGTTAGCTTCAGTAACACTTTTGCAAGCTATTGGGATTAATCTTGGCCTCTGAATCGTCCTCTAAGGCCACTTTCAGTTTTCAAATTTTTGACAAAAAACTCAACTTTGGTTCTTGATGTATGGCGCAGCCTGGAGGTTCTGGTCACTAGGGTTTGTATTGGTATATATGTGTGAACGATTAGGGTTCAAAATTTGGTCCAAAGAATCAATGAATTGATGAGAAAATATTTGATTTTCATGCCATAAGTTTTCAATCTTTTTCACACTATTTTGGTTCCAATCATGTCCAATCACATGGATTCTTTCTAAATCAGATCATGCACGAAATCTTGAGACTATTTCATGCACAAAAAGATTTAAAAACTTAGGTTTGGTATTTTTCATGTATTTTAATTAATTAAATGAATTATTAGCAATTAAAAATTCAAATAAATAAATAAAAATGATGAAAAACTTCCCTTTGGGCCAAATGGTCGTGCACATGCCTTGGATAATGATTCTTGGAAGAAAAAGAGGCCCATTAGCATTTTTAAGACATTTGAAGCAATGTTGACTTTTCAAAATATCCAAAAATTTCCCAACTTCCACAAGGCATATCTTGCTCAATTTTTAAGCTTTGCTCATGTTCTTGGACATTTTGGAAAGGTCTTGAAGTCCTATAACCAATGCCTTTGGTCCCATGTAATTTTGATTTACAAATCTCAAGTTATGGTCTTTGACTTAAAGTCCCTTTTTGTTGACTTTTGAAAATGACCTATAATGTTGAAATTGATAACTTTTTGTGAGAGCATTTCTTGGACTTGAAGTGTGAAGAGGAGTTGTAGGAAATGTCTTTCTATTCAAAATGAGCTTTGGATGGAATTTTTCTGATAATCCATGTGGAAGTTATGCCTTGGTCAAGTTACAGTTGACTTTTTCAACTGTCCAAATATGGAAACTTTTGCATCTTGAGACTTTTTGAGCCATGCCTTGAAAATCATGATCAAGAATTGATCAAATGATGTTTGTGGCTTCAAAATGAGATGTTGACCAAAAATTTGAACTTTTGACTGTCAAATGACCATTTTGCCCCTACAGTTGACTGTAGTGCAATTAGGGTTTTTGACTGTGCAATTTTGTGCTGTGAGTCTTGAAACTTGTTATGAGGATGCTTGACCATATTTATAAGCATGTGGGACTTGATTGGACCCTTGGAAACTTCATTTTCTTTGTCAGAACCAAAACCCTAATTTTGACTGTTAGGAGGCCCTTGAACTGTGCAACCCTTGGGGAATTTTGAAGCATTGACTTTGCAAATCTTGAAGAATATGGGAGGGAAAATTTTGGGGTACAACAGTTGCCCCTGTTCAATCTTCTTAGACCTGAGGATGCAGATTGGCTGACGTGCCTTTCGTAATCCGAAGGTGGAAGATGATTGAACACTAGAGTGCCCAGAAATTTGCGCTCACATAGAAGCAGATGATGGTGGAATGGGCTTATAGATGCCATTTGGAGATTGATGGATAGGATGATGGGCTTATAGATGCCATGCTGAGAGATGACGGATAGGTGGATGGGCTTATAGATGCCATCTGGATGTTGATCGCGTAAGAGATTCCTTAGCGAGAACTTGCGTACCTGCAAAAGAAAATGATTACCTGACCTGTTACAGGAGCTGGTCTTCAAACTCTTTGTAGATGTGCCCTGACTGGTTACAGGAGTTAGGTCTGGAGCTTCAAACGGTGATGAATGAACCAGGGATGGTTACTACCTCAACAGGAACGGTGAGAGAACCTTGGATGATTACCCCCTCAACAGGAACGCTGAGAGAATCTGGGGACGATTACTACCTCAACAGGAACGCTGAGAGAATCTGGGGACGACTTCAACCTCAACAGTAACGCTGAGAGAATCTTGAGCGGCTTCAACCTCAACAGGAACGCTGAGAGAATCTTGGGCGACTTCAACCTCAACAGTAACGCTGAGAGAATCTTGGATGTCTTCTACTGAGTCTTCATCAGAAAAATCTGTTAGGGGTCGATTTAGCTGGACTAGAGAAGGCCTTTGACTGGATAAGAAACAGAAAAATCTTAGGGTCGATTTAACTGAACCGGTCTAGGTCTTGAAATCTTCAACTGGATAAGAAACAGGGAGATCTTTGGGTCGATCTGACTGAACCAGAGAAGGCCTTTGACGGGATAAGAAACAGGAAAATCTTAGGGTCGATTCAACTGAACCTGTCAAGGTCTTGAAATATAGCTGAGAACTTAACTGAATTCTTCCTGAAAAGTAAAGGTCAGTCATATGCAATGCATGATATGGATCAAGCAATGATGTTCTCAACATAAATGAGATTTGTAAGATATGATGCGTATATGCATGCTATAATGTATGGAAGTGCGATGTTTATGAATGTATGTTTTTCGTCTAGGAAAGTAAATCCTTGACGGGTGCTGGGAGGTCACTCCTGGGCTGATGCTGAAGAATAGATTTTTTTGCCTCCGCTGGGGATGACAGTTGCAAGAATACCGGTAGGAGAAGATAACTCCGTTGGGAAATAAACTTGGCGAATGGATTACTCTGCGGGGAGAAAAGTACTCTAACAATCTTGCTGGGGAGCAATACTCTGTGGGGAGAGAGATACTTCGCTGAAATGTTGATGGTAACTTCACTGGGGAGACCCTTGCTGTGTTGGTAGTGTTGATAGACTTCGCTGGGGATAAGAAGACTTCGTCGAGGACGCTCTTTCCATGGCTTTTGGATGAGGATAACCCAGTTATATCCTGGTAAGGAAATAACTCTTTGAATAAAGCCGGGAGACGCGTTCGTGCTCTGCAGGGATAAGCTTCCAGAATCTACTGGGGATAAGCTTACTGCTTGGAGAGATGGTGTGATACGGTGGGAGAACTGACTTGTGTTTTGCGTTTGTTTTCGCAAATGTTTCGGTTGAGCAAGAGTCGCCACCGACTTTTTATTTTATCCTAAGGAAAGGTTTAAAAAGCACAGCAAAAACCTTTGAGATTTTTCTTGGGTTCGGGGAGTAGATTATAGAAGGGGAAGGTATTAGCACCCCTTCTATCCATGGTTGTCCATGGGCTCTTAGGTACTTGCTTAGATCAACTTGCCTTGGTTTTCGATTGCTTTGAAAATAGTGCGTGTGTGGGTTGTTTTGAAAATGTTTTGGAAAAAGATGCCTTGTCTTAGGCCAACCTTGTAATAATCCTTTACTCGAATGTTTTACAAAGGTGCATATCTTTTCGAAAAGATGTTTCAAAAGTTTGAAAAGTTTGATTTTTGAAAGTGTCGTGGATTGTGGTTTTTGAAAAGAAGGCAAGTGTTTTTGCAAGTTTGATCTCAAGTAACTAAGAGTTTTGTCTACCCTATTGTACTCAAAGGTTTTTTTGTCATGTTTTAACCCCTTTTAACAATTTTGTTCCACCATTGAAATTGATGGGCAATCTTGCGTTTAGGAAGTTTATTCGGGACGGGCGTGGGTCATCGTATGGACCACGAATGCAATGGTGCCAAGCGTCTTTGGCAATTTGCTTGAAGGGACTTGATCATTTTGATAGGCGACTTTCGAAAGCGTCATCGAGGGACTTATGATCATTTGATTTTGTTTTGCCAAAGACATTCGACGTGCAAGCATGGCCCATTTGGAAGGCAACATGTGGGATTACCCTAGGGGGTGCAAGTGTGATTGTGTATTAATTACATGCATTTGTCTTGTATTAGGTTATCTAGCGTTTGATTTTATGTACATACAAACCCTAGGTCTAACCATGGTATAATTGAAAAGCTGTAAATTGCGGAATGTAAATCTACGCTATTACAAAATAATGTCCGGGAGTGGGGGTATAAATGTACAAGGGGATGAGACTTATAGTATTTACAACCAAATCGAATGTCGCAATCAAAATATAAATGTCAAATGTATAAATGTAAGATAAAATGTGTGTAGGGCAATATATTGTGTAAGTGCAAATGTATGTGTAAGTGTAAATATGTACAAATGCGAAATGCGAAATTGAGCCGTATTAGGGTTTTGACCTAGATAATGTTTTAATCTGTATTTTTGATTTATATGAATTATGTACCAATGAAGGGTTTTGATTAAGTGTTAAGTTTTAATTAAAGAAGTATTTTCGTCAAAATGTTTGTGAGTTTAATATTTAGAGAAAAAACGTATTTAAATGGTTATGTATAAAGAAATGTTAATTAAAGAGTTTAATTTTAATTATGTATGAAAAATGTATAATAACTAAAAAAGTTTAATTTTAATTATGTATGAAAAATGTATAATATGTACAAGTATGTTTTAATTAAATTAAGAATGTCTCTTAATTTTAATTTGTGTATAAAAAGTATTTTGATTAAGAAAAAGTATTTTCAAATTTAATTTACATGATATGTACAAGATTAATTGTAATAATATAACATAAATGTATAAAATAACTATCTAAAAAAATGTCTTAATTTTATGATAAAAAGCATTTTATTATTTAGGTTAGTATTTTTACAAAGAATAAAAACATTGTTTATAGAATGAAATTAGTAAAAGAAATATTATTTATGAAAAGAAAAATTAAAAAAAAGAAAGTTAATGTTAAGAAAAGGGTTAGTGTTTGTTAATAATACTATTGGTTTTATAAAAAATGAAAAGAATAGTTAGTGTTTAGTGTTGTTAAAAAAAAAGGTATTCTGATGGGCTTAGGAAGGCAGACACGGGTTAAGCCCAATGTTGATCCAAAAACGAATTTTAGGGTTTGGCATTGGTTCAGAGTGGAGACGAGGGTTTGTGAGGTGACGACGGCGCCGTTCACTTGAAATTCGTCTTCTTCGTTCAAGCTTCCCTGAGCTTCTTTGCCCGAGCCACCGCGTTACCTTCGTTTCCCCTTCCCTCCAGCGACACTGTTGAGGCAGTAGAACTTGGTAATCGCTTTGATTTGTCTTGTTTTAGTACGTTTTGTGATCTTTTGCGTATTTGATTTACTGCTTGGGGTTTGACCTCTCATGTTGTGTTTATTGATTTTTATTTGGAGGTGCATTAGGAGGGAAAAGAAGTGTCATACCTCTACTGGAAAAGGGAAGGAAGGAGACGAGGACGCTAAGGAGGCTTTGATGGCGAAGATTCAGTGATGAAGACGCTGGCTTGCTTCTTGATGCCTTCCTGGTAACTTCGTTCTTTTACCTTTTTTTGCTTAGGTTTTTTGATGATGATATTCGTACTGAGAAAACCCTAATGTATCGCTTCTTTACCTCTTCTTCTTCCACTGTGTATTTGCTTGAGGGTTTAGGACATTGCTGCCTTGCCTGTGATGAAGCTTTGCTTCTGAGGCCCTTTGACGCTTTTGAATTGTTGCCTGAGTTTAAAATATGATGCCTTTTGATGAAGCTTCTGAGTTCACCTTAAATTGCTTCTTTCTTCTTCTTCTTGAGAGACTATGTTTTCTCGTATCACCCTGTGATGACCTCAAAGGTCTGAGGGTCTAAGTTGCCTACGTTGTCTTGACTATGCTTCTCGTTGTTGCCTTGCTTGCTTGCAATTTTTGATGATGAGTATGGTTGTTGGTACTGTGAGGTTATGATATCAGGTTTTGTGTTTGGCATAAAGGTTTGGTTATGGTTTGCAGCATGTAGAGTTTTTATGGTTATGGTTATAATGGTGCAGGTTTGGGTATGTGAGGATATTGGTTTTTTTGGTTGTGAGGATATTGGTTAGATAATGGTTTGAGGCTTTTTGTTTGGATATCAGGATGTTGGTATGGTGAGGTTATGACTTTTGATGACAGTAATGGTGTTTATGATTCTGGTTAGGCAGCATGTAGCGTTTTTGTGTATCAGTTTTGTAAATATATCTTCTTCTGAACTGTGCCTTTTCTATATGCAGAGTTTGCTTTGGTTATGACAGTCGTGTTTTTCTCTTCTTAACCTCTCCCTCAACTGAGTTCTTGTATCTCTCTTCTATATCTTTTTTTGAACTCACCTGCTATGCTGCTATATTGGACTGATATCCCTCAACTGTGTTGTATATTTTTTATCTTCTGAACTCACCTGCTATGCTGCTATATTGGTATCCCTATCTATATCTTTTGAACTGAGTTCTTTTAACTGTGTTGGCCTGCTATGCTGAACTGTCTTGAACTCAGTTTTTGTGGACAGTCCTTTTTGTATGTTATGCTGAACTGCTATGTTTCTTTTGTCTTGCATATCTCTCTTTTGCTATCTGTTTCCTCTGTTTCAGACCTGAGCTATGTCCCTTTTATCTCTTCTCTCCCACTCTGAACTGCCGTATCTCTGCTATGCTTTATCTCTTTTCTCTCTCTCAAAGTACAGCTTAGGATTTTAATATGATTTTACTGTACTGTTCTGAAGGGGCCTTATGGGAAATGATGAGTTTATCACTTGCATAATACACTACTGCATCTCCTTTTTACAGTTTGTGCAGATTTTCTGCTTTTTGATATCTTTTCCAAAAATCTTTCCATGACAGCTTGTAGGCTTGTGACAGCAAATGTACTTTTGAAATCTTTCTTTGAGTAAACTTTGTTTTGGATTGAAAGTTTGGATTGAACCTTTTCAGTTTAGTTTGGATTTTGAATCTTGAACTTCTATGCAGCTTGAATTTCATAACTTATGCATTTTTGACATTTGCATTTCATGAGATAAAATAATCTTCCCTCTCTGTGAACCGGGAGAAATCCCGTGATTTGCAGAGAGGGCAACTGATCCCAGTCAGTGGCCCCTAATGATGAGCAATTTAACTGTCTTTTCCAATTAACTGCTTTTGACTTTTCTTGTTTCTTTTTGCAGATGAAAGATGGAATGCCGGAGCGGAGTGAAGAATGAAGAGTATTTAGAAAATAGGATATTTTTTCATTCTATTGTAATATTTAAATTAAATGTAAATTATTGTTTGTAATAAACAACAATTTGTAAATAATTTAAGTATCAATAAAAATTCAAATTATCCGATTAATTCTAATTTCTTTATTGTTTATTTATTTATTTAAAATTCTTAGAATTAACAATTGAAAAATAAATTCAATCATTTTAGTTTCAGAATAATAAATAACTTAAATAAAACAACATTGACCAATTAAGTCCGTCTTATTCAACATCCAGAGCAACGCAGCAATTAACCCAGATAGACTGATCAAACATATAAACACTGTGAATTCCAAAACTGCATCTTGCATCTGACTGGCCCAATCAGGACGTACTGAATTCAAACCACCGTCTCTTTTGCTGATCAAACCAAGATAACGCGAATTTTAATCCGAATCTTGAAATAAACCGCAAAGTGTTGTGGAATTCAAATTCTTTTGAGAATATGCCCATGAAACCCTAATTCCTGATTAAATGCCAAATCACGCTCGCTTGATCAAAATTGAACCGAAAATCAATCAAACCCTAAGCCCACTGCATGAAACAAATCAGAGCTCTAAAAATCAGTAAAAACCCTAATTTTGATTGACTGTCAAGAAAAGTCCGTTTGTCCGATTCTTGAGTCAGTTTGAGAAGTCAGGAAATGTTTGAAGCTGAGATTCCTTGTGGAAAAGCGCGAGGGCAAATTTTGGGGTACAACAGTTGCCCCTGTTCAATCTTCTTGGACCTGAAGAGTTAGATTGGCAAGTTTGCCTTTCGCGACTTGAAGGTAAAAGGAGATTGAACACTAATGTGCCCAGAAAATTTGCGCTCGTCGAAGTGACGGTGGAGGTGAATGGGCTTATAGATGCCATTTGGTGATGGGCTTAAAGATGCCACCTGGTGCGAAAGAAATTTGTCGGGGGATGGGCTTAGAGATGCCATCTGAGAATGGGCTTACAGATGCCATTCGGCGACTGCTGGTAGGAGGATGGGCTTATAGATGCCATATGGTGATGTTGAACCGTACGTCATTGGTGAGTGGACGAGTATCAGAAGGGCATCCCTGCTTTGGAATATCTCTGAACTGGGGTCTGAACAAGCAACAGATTGATGGCCGTGTCTGGAGAATCTGTAAACTATTTGAGATTGAATAAGCAATAGAGCAGCATCCGTTGTTGGGACACGTCCGTAAACTATTTTCAAAAATTGAGAAGAGTCTGAATCAGTCGGTAGATTGACATCCGTTGTTGGGAAGAATCCGTAAACTAAAGAAGAATCTGAACAAGTGATAGGTTAACATCCGTTTACTTGGAGAACCCGTGAACTGTTTTCAGAAATCTTGAAGTTGAGAAGTTTGAAGAGGAACCGGTGTAGGGTTTCTGCTGATGTGTCTGAATGTATCTGGAATAAGTACCAAAATGTTGCCGTGTCCGGGTCACATCTGAACTAAGTTTTTGGATGAATCCTGGGAGTTGATTTGTGTCTGTCGACTGATCTTACCTGAAAAGGCAAAGGGTTAGTTGTATGCAATGTTATGATGCAATGCATGTGACATTTAATGTTTATGGTATGAATGTAATGAGTGCACATGTAAGCTGATGAGCTAATCCTGCCAAGGATACATGATTCCGAGATGGCTGAAGATAAAAACGTCTTGACCGCTGCCGGGGAAAATAAATCCTTGGCTGTCGCTGGGGAAGAGAATTCCTAATGACCTCTACTGGGGAGCTCCAACTAGTAGACTCATGCCGGGGAGACCAGATTGAGAGTCTTTGGTTTGATGGGAGGTAACCCTGGAGACTTCACTGGGGAACTCAAGATTGCTTCCTTAAAACTCTGTGGGGAGAAAGTTTGAAAGTCTGACTCCGCTGGGGATAGAAGGAATTTTGCTGGGGATAGGGAGAATCTGGCGAGTGCGATCTTCCGTGGTGGTTATCCTTGAGAAGAATCTGAACAAGCGACAGGTTAACATCCGTTTACTTGGAGAACCCGTAAACTGTTTTCAGAAATCTTGAAGTTGAACCAGTAATAGAACAACATCCGTTGTTGGGAAGCATCCGGAAACTAATTTCAAAGGTTGCATCTGAACAAGCTGATAGATTAACATCCGTTACTTGGGAAGAATCCATAAACTGTTTTCAGAAGTCTTGGAGAAGAATCAGCAATAGAACAACATCCGTTGTTGGGAAGCGTCCGTAAACTAAATTCGAAGGTTGCATCTGAACAAGTTGATAGATTAACATCCGTTGTTGGGATGAATCTATGAACTGTTTTCAGAAGTCTTGATAAGAATCTGAACAAGTCGGTAGATTGGCGTCCGTTGTTGGGAAGAATCCGTAAACTGTTTTCAGAACTCTTGAGATTGAATTAGCAATAGAGTCGCATCCGTTGTTGGGAAGCATCCGGAAACTAATTTCAAAGGTCGCATCTGAACAAGCTGATAGATTAACATCCGTTACTTGGGAAGAATCCATAAACTGTTTTCAGAAGTCTTGGAGAAGAATCAGCAATAGAACAACATCCGTTGTTGGGAAGCGTCCGTAAACTAAATTCGAAGGTTGCATCTGAACAAGTTGATAGATTAACATCCGTTGTTGGGATGAATCCATGAACTGTTTTCAGAAGTCTTGATAAGAATCTGAACAAGTCGGTAGATTGGCGTCCGTTGTTGGGAAGAATCCGTAAACTGTTTTCAGAACTCTTGAGATTGAATTAGCAATAGAGTCGCATCCGTTGTTGGGAAGCATCCGGAAACTAATTTCAAAGGTTGCATCTGAACAAGTTGATAGATTAACATCCGTTGTTGGGATGAATCCATGAACTGTTTTCAGAAGTCTTGATAAGAATCTGAACAAGTCGGTAGATTGGCGTCCGTTGTTGGGAAGAATCCGTAAACTGTTTCAGAAGTCTTGCAGGGGAACCGGTGTAGGGTTTCCTGATGATGAGCTTGTGTAAAACTGCATCGGGTTTTGAACACTTTTGACATTCGAATGCCCCAAGAGGTGATGTAGATAAAATCCTGGTTTATTACAGGTGTTGGTCTACAATCGGTCATTCACAGATGTTTCCTGGGTTGTTGCAGGTGTTGATCTGGAATTCTTCAGACATGCCCTGGCTGGATACAGGAGTCGAATCTGGAAATAGTCGTCAACAGATATGCCCTGGCTGGATACAGGAATCGAATCTTCGAACTCTTCAGACGTGCCCTGGCTAGATACAGGAGTCGAGTCTGGAAATGGAGTCAACAGATATGCCCTGGCTGGATACAGGAATCGAATCTGGAAATGTTGTAGTTGATTTGTTGAACACTTTTGACATTCGAATGCCCCAAGTGGTGATGAAGGAATCTCGAATCAGATTACTCTGCATATTGAGAGATTTCTTGAAATCTTGACTGGACTGCCCCAGGTTAACCGAACTTTGACTAATCTGTTGGACCTTGACTGGATTGCCCCAGGTTAATTGGATTGTGCTGTGTCATGTCCCTTGTTGACAGGAGATTCGATGGAAGTGTTATCCTCTTGAAGTGATTTTGACTTACTGAGAGAGTTTTCGTTCCTCCGAACATTCGCTGTATGAACTTCTTCGCTGTCAAACAAAAGAGTCAAATGCAGACAGTGATATTCGAATAATGCAAAGTTCATGTTTGTCTCGAAGTTTTGAAAAATGCGTTTTTTAGCAGAAAACTATAAGACAAGTTAACACAAGATTTAGAGCAAAGCCCTACAGGAGTCAGGATACCTTTTGTAACAGTATGCTTTCGAACTAACCCATGCTTCAATTAGGACTTTTGAAGGGTTGTAACGTGGTCAGGTTCACGGTTTAAGAAACAAAGGGTAAAGGCTCAAAGTATATTTGTACCTACCCGCTCTTCGTGATGTCCTTCAACCTAAGCTCAGTTAATTATGCGTCATACTCTGTCTTGAGTTTGGAACGACTTTTGGGTGATGGTTCACCAGTTTGAAATTGGGAGACAGTCATCATCTCCTCTTCTTTTCCAACATTTTTCATGTTGTTGAGGATTTTGTAGTGACCTCACTATTTTGATTTTGATTCGTTATCCCTAACTTTTGCCTGACTGTTACCGTTTTCGGGATTACTGTCAGCGGGATGCCCCAGCTTTCTTAAGCCTCCTTCATAGGTTTTGGCTTGGTGGGCTCTTTCTCTTTTGAGAGATTGACTGTCTATGTAATAGGGAACCACCCTGGTCTTTTGATTCCGAAGGAATGCTTTCTTTTTCGACGTCGTTCGTTGTATTACGAACCGAGAGTTTGCGACTTCAATGCGCGTTTTCTTTTGAATTAACTGAGATACTACCCTGCCCCAGGTTTATATCAAAGGTTTTGATTGTTTTAGAACAGGAAACTCCTACTTCTTTGGCTCGAAGGGGTTGACTAGGGATTAACTTCCTTATAACTCCAGTGTTTGGGAATTGAAAGAAATGCCTGTACATCATCAGCCAGGTCCGTTCAAAAACATACTGTATAAGATCACGGTATTGTTTCGTCATCCTCCCTCTAAAGACTTGCAGCTCTTTATCAAGAGTCAAATATCATAAAGAAAAGCATAAGAGTAGTGAAACGAATGGATGAATTCAAGACAAACATATGCAATGCATTAATGAAAACAGAGTTTAACATCAACAGATAATTGTTTGACAGCAAAAGAAATTACAACTTTGAAAAATTCAAAAAGAAGCAAAAGTCTTTCAATTCGAGCTTCGTCACTTCAAGCGGGGAACCCCTTTTAACGGAAGATCTTCATCTCACCGTCTGGCATGAACCTCAGCACTCCAATGTCAATCAGATCTTGAATCTTGTTCTTCAAGGCCCAACAGCTATCGGTGTCATGTCCTGGGCTATAGGAATGGTAAACACAAAATGCATCGGGATGATAGTCAGGAGCGGAGGTATTAGGATTCCGGATAGGATCCCTCAAAGCAGTCAGATTAACCTCCAACAAGCGCTCCAGAATTAGAGATGACGGTATGTCAGTCTCTGTGAACTGTCTTCCCGACGTTTCTTGTCTACGCCGACTGCCCCGCTGACGCCGGCGAGGTTGTTGATGGGTTTGTGACCCTGAAGCTAGCAGAGGAGCTTTCCCCTTGTCCTCTTGAGTGGGTGGAGGCTGAGCGGTGACTTGCTCCTCGACCTCAGATGTTTGCCCCAGTTGGTTGTTTTGAAGCAATTGGCGGACCAGAACTCCGAGTTCCTCTTGTCTTTGAGATAGGTCTTGGATGAGAGCCATCTGGCCCACCAAATATCCCATCATTTGGGTCCTC
The DNA here is from genome assembly GCA_948472305.1 of Vicia faba. NCBI lineage: Eukaryota > Viridiplantae > Streptophyta > Magnoliopsida > Fabales > Fabaceae > Vicia > Vicia faba. The sequence goes on from OX451736.1 coordinate 937,986,779, forward strand.
AGTGTTGTCAAATCAAACTGCAGCTCCGCAATCTGATCATTCCTGGCATTGTTGGAATTCCCCAAGCCGTTGGTGAGGAGAGCTTTCATCTCTTCTTGCCCCAGAGACAAGTTCATGAACATCTCCTGCAGTTGAGCAGTCTGGTCTTGGATGTCTTTGACAGACCGTTCTAGAGCCATCTCTTGCTGAAATAAACAGCAGGAGAGTAAGGAAACCTGAAAAAGGAAAGGTCGTCAAAATGCAATGCATGATATGTGGATGCATGTTTTCAAGGATCTCTTGGGGTAAACACAAGAAAAATGTTAGAGGTTGAACTCTGCTCTTGGATTGGAGATCTCTGCACCGGTGGACGTCTTTCCACGAGAATCAAGCTCACCATGTCGAGTGGGTCATAGCCACTGATTCAAGTTGTTGCACTTGAACTTTGATTGGAGAACTTGCGTCGTTGGATGTCTTTCCACGAGAATCAAGCTCACCATGTCGAGTGGGTCATAGCCACTGATTCAAGTTGTTGCGCTTGAACTTTGACTGGATTGGTTAGAGGAGAGACCTCTTGCCCCTTGATAGATATCTGGTTCAACGTAATCCTGCATCATCAGAACCCTCGAGATCCTTGAAATGGTTATTGACAATGCTAAAATGCTATGCTATGATGTCATGATGTTATGTACATGTATGCACAGGCAAGTAAGTGTATATACAGGCAGACAATATTCACACAAAGCACACAAGGCCTTAGGTTTAGGCTTGCATGAGGTCTGGGTATTACCCTCTTTCAGTTTGTTGGTTAAAACCTGTCCTATCAAAAGTAACCGGGTTCTAGAGGTCCCAATATCACTGGATTGCTTTCATTGTTCATCGTTTCGATTTAGCCACTGAACTGGCGACCGAAATATCCCAGGAAAGCAACCCTCAATTGAGTGTAGTATCGAGTATCGACCGACTTCGGAGTACACCAAAGTAGTCATCTCACTACCCTAAAGAGGCCAAGATGGTCAATTAAGGTTCTAAGGTCAGCTGATGCTTCACGACACCACGCGGCGGCCCCGTACTCTCCTTGACTGAACTCAAGGGTTACCGGTACACACCAAAGTGCCACATCAACGTAGCAGACTGCTTCAACCATGTCGGTATACCCCGCACAGTTCCCTCACAGCCTTGTTGCTACCTAAAAAAAAGGGTTTCCCCAGATCCGGGTTAGGATCTATAGAACTCCGATACAAAGCCCACAAATGTAAAGCAAGCAAAGCAATCAATTGAAAGTAAAGGTGATCTAAGCCCTAAGGTAACCCCACTTTTAGTTCCTCCCCAGCAGAGTCGCCAGTTCTGTGATACGGTGGGAGAACTGACTTGTGTTTTGCGTTTGTTTTCGCAAATGTTTCGGTTGAGCAAGAGTCGCCACCGACTTTTTATTTTATCCTAAGGAAAGGTTTAAAAAGCACAGCAAAAACCTTTGAGATTTTTCTTGGGTTCGGGGAGTAGATTATAGAAGGGGAAGGTATTAGCACCCCTTCTATCCATGGTTGTCCATGGGCTCTTAGGTACTTGCTTAGATCAACTTGCCTTGGTTTTCGATTGCTTTGAAAATAGTGCGTGTGTGGGTTGTTTTGAAAATGTTTTGGAAAAAGATGCCTTGTCTTAGGCCAACCTTGTAATAATCCTTTACTCGAATGTTTTACAAAGGTGCATATCTTTTCGAAAAGATGTTTCAAAAGTTTGAAAAGTTTGATTTTTGAAAGTGTCGTGGATTGTGGTTTTTGAAAAGAAGGCAAGTGTTTTTGCAAGTTTGATCTCAAGTAACTAAGAGTTTTGTCTACCCTATTGTACTCAAAGGTTTTTTTGTCATGTTTTAACCCCTTTTAACAATTTTGTTCCACCATTGAAATTGATGGGCAATCTTGCGTTTAGGAAGTTTATTCGGGACGGGCGTGGGTCATCGTATGGACCACGAATGCAATGGTGCCAAGCGTCTTTGGCAATTTGCTTGAAGGGACTTGATCATTTTGATAGGCGACTTTCGAAAGCGTCATCGAGGGACTTATGATCATTTGATTTTGTTTTGCCAAAGACATTCGACGTGCAAGCATGGCCCATTTGGAAGGCAACATGTGGGATTACCCTAGGGGGTGCAAGTGTGATTGTGTATTAATTACATGCATTTGTCTTGTATTAGGTTATCTAGCGTTTGATTTTATGTACATACAAACCCTAGGTCTAACCATGGTATAATTGAAAAGCTGTAAATTGCGGAATGTAAATCTACGCTATTACAAAATAATGTCCGGGAGTGGGGGTATAAATGTACAAGGGGATGAGACTTATAGTATTTACAACCAAATCGAATGTCGCAATCAAAATATAAATGTCAAATGTATAAATGTAAGATAAAATGTGTGTAGGGCAATATATTGTGTAAGTGCAAATGTATGTGTAAGTGTAAATATGTACAAATGCGAAATGCGAAATTGAGCCGTATTAGGGTTTTGACCTAGATAATGTTTTAATCTGTATTTTTGATTTATATGAATTATGTACCAATGAAGGGTTTTGATTAAGTGTTAAGTTTTAATTAAAGAAGTATTTTCGTCAAAATGTTTGTGAGTTTAATATTTAGAGAAAAAACGTATTTAAATGGTTATGTATAAAGAAATGTTAATTAAAGAGTTTAATTTTAATTATGTATGAAAAATGTATAATAACTAAAAAAGTTTAATTTTAATTATGTATGAAAAATGTATAATATGTACAAGTATGTTTTAATTAAATTAAGAATGTCTCTTAATTTTAATTTGTGTATAAAAAGTATTTTGATTAAGAAAAAGTATTTTCAAATTTAATTTACATGATATGTACAAGATTAATTGTAATAATATAACATAAATGTATAAAATAACTATCTAAAAAAATGTCTTAATTTTATGATAAAAAGCATTTTATTATTTAGGTTAGTATTTTTACAAAGAATAAAAACATTGTTTATAGAATGAAATTAGTAAAAGAAATATTATTTATGAAAAGAAAAATTAAAAAAAAGAAAGTTAATGTTAAGAAAAGGGTTAGTGTTTGTTAATAATACTATTGGTTTTATAAAAAATGAAAAGAATAGTTAGTGTTTAGTGTTGTTAAAAAAAAAGGTATTCTGATGGGCTTAGGAAGGCAGACACGGGTTAAGCCCAATGTTGATCCAAAAACGAATTTTAGGGTTTGGCATTGGTTCAGAGTGGAGACGAGGGTTTGTGAGGTGACGACGGCGCCGTTCACTTGAAATTCGTCTTCTTCGTTCAAGCTTCCCTGAGCTTCTTTGCCCGAGCCACCGCGTTACCTTCGTTTCCCCTTCCCTCCAGCGACACTGTTGAGGCAGTAGAACTTGGTAATCGCTTTGATTTGTCTTGTTTTAGTACGTTTTGTGATCTTTTGCGTATTTGATTTACTGCTTGGGGTTTGACCTCTCATGTTGTGTTTATTGATTTTTATTTGGAGGTGCATTAGGAGGGAAAAGAAGTGTCATACCTCTACTGGAAAAGGGAAGGAAGGAGACGAGGACGCTAAGGAGGCTTTGATGGCGAAGATTCAGTGATGAAGACGCTGGCTTGCTTCTTGATGCCTTCCTGGTAACTTCGTTCTTTTACCTTTTTTTGCTTAGGTTTTTTGATGATGATATTCGTACTGAGAAAACCCTAATGTATCGCTTCTTTACCTCTTCTTCTTCCACTGTGTATTTGCTTGAGGGTTTAGGACATTGCTGCCTTGCCTGTGATGAAGCTTTGCTTCTGAGGCCCTTTGACGCTTTTGAATTGTTGCCTGAGTTTAAAATATGATGCCTTTTGATGAAGCTTCTGAGTTCACCTTAAATTGCTTCTTTCTTCTTCTTCTTGAGAGACTATGTTTTCTCGTATCACCCTGTGATGACCTCAAAGGTCTGAGGGTCTAAGTTGCCTACGTTGTCTTGACTATGCTTCTCGTTGTTGCCTTGCTTGCTTGCAATTTTTGATGATGAGTATGGTTGTTGGTACTGTGAGGTTATGATATCAGGTTTTGTGTTTGGCATAAAGGTTTGGTTATGGTTTGCAGCATGTAGAGTTTTTATGGTTATGGTTATAATGGTGCAGGTTTGGGTATGTGAGGATATTGGTTTTTTTGGTTGTGAGGATATTGGTTAGATAATGGTTTGAGGCTTTTTGTTTGGATATCAGGATGTTGGTATGGTGAGGTTATGACTTTTGATGACAGTAATGGTGTTTATGATTCTGGTTAGGCAGCATGTAGCGTTTTTGTGTATCAGTTTTGTAAATATATCTTCTTCTGAACTGTGCCTTTTCTATATGCAGAGTTTGCTTTGGTTATGACAGTCGTGTTTTTCTCTTCTTAACCTCTCCCTCAACTGAGTTCTTGTATCTCTCTTCTATATCTTTTTTTGAACTCACCTGCTATGCTGCTATATTGGACTGATATCCCTCAACTGTGTTGTATATTTTTTATCTTCTGAACTCACCTGCTATGCTGCTATATTGGTATCCCTATCTATATCTTTTGAACTGAGTTCTTTTAACTGTGTTGGCCTGCTATGCTGAACTGTCTTGAACTCAGTTTTTGTGGACAGTCCTTTTTGTATGTTATGCTGAACTGCTATGTTTCTTTTGTCTTGCATATCTCTCTTTTGCTATCTGTTTCCTCTGTTTCAGACCTGAGCTATGTCCCTTTTATCTCTTCTCTCCCACTCTGAACTGCCGTATCTCTGCTATGCTTTATCTCTTTTCTCTCTCTCAAAGTACAGCTTAGGATTTTAATATGATTTTACTGTACTGTTCTGAAGGGGCCTTATGGGAAATGATGAGTTTATCACTTGCATAATACACTACTGCATCTCCTTTTTACAGTTTGTGCAGATTTTCTGCTTTTTGATATCTTTTCCAAAAATCTTTCCATGACAGCTTGTAGGCTTGTGACAGCAAATGTACTTTTGAAATCTTTCTTTGAGTAAACTTTGTTTTGGATTGAAAGTTTGGATTGAACCTTTTCAGTTTAGTTTGGATTTTGAATCTTGAACTTCTATGCAGCTTGAATTTCATAACTTATGCATTTTTGACATTTGCATTTCATGAGATAAAATAATCTTCCCTCTCTGTGAACCGGGAGAAATCCCGTGATTTGCAGAGAGGGCAACTGATCCCAGTCAGTGGCCCCTAATGATGAGCAATTTAACTGTCTTTTCCAATTAACTGCTTTTGACTTTTCTTGTTTCTTTTTGCAGATGAAAGATGGAATGCCGGAGCGGAGTGAAGAATGAAGAGTATTTAGAAAATAGGATATTTTTTCATTCTATTGTAATATTTAAATTAAATGTAAATTATTGTTTGTAATAAACAACAATTTGTAAATAATTTAAGTATCAATAAAAATTCAAATTATCCGATTAATTCTAATTTCTTTATTGTTTATTTATTTATTTAAAATTCTTAGAATTAACAATTGAAAAATAAATTCAATCATTTTAGTTTCAGAATAATAAATAACTTAAATAAAACAACATTGACCAATTAAGTCCGTCTTATTCAACATCCAGAGCAACGCAGCAATTAACCCAGATAGACTGATCAAACATATAAACACTGTGAATTCCAAAACTGCATCTTGCATCTGACTGGCCCAATCAGGACGTACTGAATTCAAACCACCGTCTCTTTTGCTGATCAAACCAAGATAACGCGAATTTTAATCCGAATCTTGAAATAAACCGCAAAGTGTTGTGGAATTCAAATTCTTTTGAGAATATGCCCATGAAACCCTAATTCCTGATTAAATGCCAAATCACGCTCGCTTGATCAAAATTGAACCGAAAATCAATCAAACCCTAAGCCCACTGCATGAAACAAATCAGAGCTCTAAAAATCAGTAAAAACCCTAATTTTGATTGACTGTCAAGAAAAGTCCGTTTGTCCGATTCTTGAGTCAGTTTGAGAAGTCAGGAAATGTTTGAAGCTGAGATTCCTTGTGGAAAAGCGCGAGGGCAAATTTTGGGGTACAACAGATGGATTCCAACTTTCCTGGGGTACTAGATTGGACTCTCCTGGGGAAGTTTTGAACTGTAATGGGGAAGTGACTCCTTTGAATGTTTGATGTACCGCCGGGGAACAATCTTTAGACCAAGACTGCCGGGGATGCTTGTTAAGAATGCATATATACTGCTGGGGGATGTTGAGATCTGCGGGAGGATATCCAACTTCCTTAAGGTTTGATAGTAGCTTTGCTTGGGGAGAGTGCACTGACTTGCTGGCTCACCCTCTGGGGAATTAAGATATCTGGTTATGTTCTTTAGCTGAACCTACCTTGGTACCTTGGAGGACAGAACAATTAGATTGCTTGGACAACTCTTTATTGCCCCTGTTTCTAATGTTACCTGTAATTAATCCTTTGTTTCGTATGCAAATATTCATGAGTTAGCAAATTATTGTCAATGCATATATCACAAATTGAACCTTGGACGTTCTTCGCAAAACAAAACAGAAAAAGGAAAAATAATTGGCAATTTTAACTGAAAAAGTATATTTGTATTGATTTCTGAATTTGCCTGTAAAATAGGCGTTTTATGTACAAGAGGCTGACGTCCTAGTAAGAGAACGCCGCCGAACAAAAGAGTTTATACAAATTTTGTACAAGAGAAAATAAAACAGCTGTGTGAAATGAATGATCCCACTGGGTTTCAACTCTGCTATTGCCTTTATAACTCCGAGCGTCTCATCACTTGATGACCTTAGTTGGAAGTGAAGCTGACTGATCGATGCCGTCTGAACTTGATGTAGATGCCGGATTCCGGATGCAAAGTGATCCAATGAGACATAATATTACGCTTTTATCCCTAACTTTTGCCTGGACCGCTGTTGTACCCCAAAATTTGCCCTCCCATTTCTCATTGATTTCTCCTCACAAAGCTCTTGAAGCTCAAGATCCAGTTAGGGTTTCATCTGCTCAAGACTCCTCCTTCCACTGCTAACCCCAAATTAGGGTTTGTGTCTGCACAAAGATGTTTTGACCTAAAGTGCCCAAGATGACTTTCTTGCTTCATATTGACCTCCTAAGTTTATCCATACCAAGTTTCAAGTCCTGATTCCAAATTTTGCCCAGTCAATTGGACAGTTGACCTAGAAATCAACTGTATTGGGGAAAAAGTCAACTGTGGCCAATTGACAGTCAAATCTCATGAAATTTGATCCACATCAACATTATGAACTCATATGAACCATTTGATCAAGCTTGGATCACAATTCCACAAGAAATTTGATCAGATCACTAAAAGGGTAAAATGGTCATTTTTAGGGTTTTTGATTGTACAGAGGCAATTTTTGACTGTTTGACCTAGCCAATGGCAAACCAAGCTCACATATGGACTCAAGGACCCCATGGAATTATCTTGACATGCTCAACAAGTTCAAAAGATCCCAAGTACACAAGATTGACAGTTGAATTTCTCAGTCAATTGATCAATTTTGACTGTATACTGAAAAGTCAAACTTTGACTTTTTGGTCAAAATCAAGAGTCAAGATTCATTTTTCATCAAAACATGCCAAATCATGAAACTTGTCCACCAAGAAATCACAAATTGCAAATTAGGGTTAGAAAATGGAATTTTTCATAACTTAGAATTTTTCTAAGTTATGAAAAACCCTAATTTTTCCCCAACTTTGCCCCACCTTTTCACCAAGATCCATTTGGATTCAAACAAAAGTCAAAACATGAAAGTTGTAGCTTGTTGCATAATCTACAACTTTGATTCACAAAGTTTTCTCATTTGAAGCTTGTATCTCAAGTTACAATTTTTTGAATAAGGGCACTAAACCATTTTTAACTTAGTAGAATTTTAACCTATTTTGACAAGGTTTTCTACCCCACTTCAAGGCCATTTTCCATACACTTCCACTTGGAATTTCAATTTGCATTTCAAAGATGGATTGTAGTACACATTCCAAGCTTTCCAAAATGTCCAAGAACTTCTCAAACAACCTCATGGTTAGAGAGAATCGAATTTCACAATATAGCAAAAAACCACTTTGTTCATGACCAAGTTCCATGTCCATAACTTTGCAAATTTGAACTCAGCATGTTTTAGGCTAGATTACAGGTCCTTAAACCAAGTTACACTCCATAATTTAATGCTTGTTCATTGTGCCAAAGTGTTGTTCCATGAGTTCAAGCATTGTACACAAGATTGATCCATTTTTAGATAAAGTGAATTAGCCATTTTGGTAAAAGTTCACTTTATGTCAAGTTAGAAATCCAACAAGTACAAGCTAAATCCTTTTGGCACAAGATTATGGACAAATTGCTCTGATCAAGAGAGGATTATGCAGCACATTAGGAGGCCCCCTACATGCCTAGAAAGCCAACTTGCTTTTGTTGCTTAGAAAAGAAGAAAAGTTCCATAACTTGTAACAACTTCCATCTGAGCCTTAGAACAAGAAAGCAAATATTGTAGACACATTCAAAACATCCCAACCAAGCTTTTGCACGAATCCTTGACCTCTCAAACACTCCCCATCTCAGAAACACCATCAAACTGCTCAAACAGGGCAAGGCCTGCAGTTTGAGTGCCATCTCTCAATCCCTTCAAGCATTCTTGTCCAAACTTGTTCCTCTACCTTCCTTACAACCTATGCAAGCTATCCAGAAGCTAAGGCACGATCTGTAATTGCTCTAACCACTTCCACCATTTTCACATCTTTGACTTGCAGGTGAAGTTCTACAGCTTGATTCAGAAGCTTTCAAGACAAAGTAAACATTGGAATAGCATCCCTGGACCTCAAGGAAGCTTTTCCAATCATCACCTTGCACTGAAAGTTCCTCATTCTCCAGATAGAAGTTCAACTGAATAGGTAAAATTTTGAACTCGTATCTCTCTTATTATGCATCTTTAGTCTTAAGTTTGTGAAGAAACAAGGTTCTACTCATAGCCCTGAGCATGTACATAGCTTTACATTTCATTTCTTTTGCCTGAGTTGAGAGAATTTAAGCTTTGAAAATGGCAGAAAGTTTAGGTCATGATTTGGGATTGATAAAATTCTCTCTCATTTCTGAGAGTTAGGATGAGTTTTTTATATATTTGGAATCGTGATTCAATGCTTGACATGTTTTGTGTTGAAAGTTTGTGCAAAATCTCAAAGAATCAGGATGTTTGAATCTCTGTAACAAGGCGTGCGTTTTTGGCCAAAGGTTGAAGAAGAAGTGGATTGGGCTGGGCCTGTATCATTTTGCTATCCACACCATTTTTTCTGTTTCACACCCCTGAGCCCATTTGCTTCATTTTTTAATATTTTTGACTTTTTCTTTTTTTGTTTGACTTGTTTATTTTTTCTCAGCATATTAAAATTTTCAAAATAATTTTCTCATCATTTTTTGATTTTATTTGGTATTTATTTGATTTTCTTAATATATATACATATATGTATATATATTATTATTTAGGATAAATAGAAAAATAGTGTAAATACATTCTCATTTTCATTTTTTATTTTATATTACCCTCTGAAAATATTTCATATAAAAAATACTATTTTCTAAAAAATATTAAATATTATTATTGTTGTTTATCCATAATACATATTTAAAATAATGTAAATATAAATACATATTTGTTAATATACTTAGAATAAAATATCAAATAATGTACATATTTTATTTTTTAATATTTAATACTAAAAAAGGCCTTTTTATAAATATACCATATTTTATTTTATTTTTGTATGTAAATAATAAATATTATGTGAATTAGTTAATTAATATACATTTTGATTAACATTAGGGTTTTTGCCCTAAATATGAAAATATTCAAAAATAATACCTTTTTATTTTCTTATTTTATTTTACACAAACAACATTTTTTCATACATATAAAAACTTTCTTTTTGCATTTTGCATATTTATTTAATTTCTATTTAATTATGCAATTTATTTACCTTGCAAATATCCAAAAATGATGTAATAATTTAGATTTAAATTCTTGTCTAAATATCCCCCATTTGTAAATTTGTATCCCCCTCCCTATATTATTATGTTGTAATAGCGTAGGAATTTAAATTTCGCACATTATACGCTTTCTAATTATGCCATGTTAGAATTAGGGTTTGCATGCGAAAAACGACAAAAAATAGTTTGACCTAATACAAAGATAAATGAGCATGAAAATAAACAACACATATCACACTTGCACCCCTAGGGTATTCCATTTTGTTGCCTTCAAATAATTGGGCCATATTGCATGTTGAATTTCTTTGGGCAAAACAAACAATTTGAATGATCATAGTCCCTCGATAAAACTTTTCAAAACAAACAAAAACAAATGATCAAGTCCCTTAAAGAAAATTGCCCAAAGGTCTTTAACACTATTACAATTATGGTCCAAACGATGACCCGCGCCTGTCCCTCTCACCTCCTAAGACAAGATTGTCCACCAAATGCAATGGTGGAACAAATTTGTCAAAAGGGCTTAAAACATGACAAAAATCTTTGAGAAAGCTTTAGGGTAGATAAACTCTTAAGTACTTGTCAATTTGCAAAGAAAACACTTGCCTAATTTCCAAACCCACTTCACAAACACTTTCAAAATCAACTTTTCAAAACCCTTGAAACATCTTTTTAAAAGATAAAACACCTTTTGTAAAACATTCGAGTAAAGAATTGTTACAAGGTTAGCCTAACACAAGGCATCTTTTCGAAACATTTTCAAAACCACACACAAAGCACCATTTCAAACAATTGAAAACTAAGGCAAGTTGATCTAAGCAAGTACCTAAGAGTCCATGGATAACCATGGATAGAAGGGGTGCTAATACCTTCCCCTTCTATAACCTACTCCCCGAACCCAAGAAATATCTCAAAAGGTTTTTGCTGTGCTTTTTTAACCTTTCCTTTAGGATAAAATAAAAAGTCGGTGGCGACTCTTGCTCAACCGAAACATTTGCGAAAACAAACGCAAAACCATAGTCAGTTCTCCCACCGTATCACAGAACTGGCGACTCTGCTGGGGAAAATTCTTTAAGTGGAGTAACCTTAGGGCTTAGATCACCCTCTTGCATGACTAATTGTTTGATTTGCTTGCTTTATACTTGGGCTCTATTGTTTGGGTTTATAATCCTCCACCCGGATTTTGGGAAACATTCATAGATAGCAATACGTTGTGGAAACTGTGCGGGGTATACCGACACGGTCTAAGCAATAGCTATATTAGTGCGACATATTTGTGAGTACCGGTAACCCTTGAGTTCAATCAAGGAGAGTACGGGGCCGCTGAGTGATGTCATTAAGCACTAATGACCTAGAACCTTACTTGACCATCTTGGCCTTTTATTAGGGGTTGTGAGATGACCGGCTTTGGTGCAGTCCGAAGTTGGTAGATACTCGATACTACACTCATTGAGGGTTGTTTTCTTGGAATATTTTGGTCGCTAGTTAAGTGGCTAAACCAAAACAATGAACAATGAAAACAATCCAGTGATATTGAGTTCCTTAGAACCCGGTTACTATTTATAGGACAGGTTTTTAAGCCGACTACACTCAAAAGGGTACTTACCTATGAAACCCCATGCAGGCCTGAAACTAGGGTTTGGTGTGATTTGCTTGTACATATGTCTTGTGCATACATCATAAACATCATAAAGCATCATATGCATTCACTAACCATTTCAAGGGTTTGGATCTTCATCATTGTTCTTGTTTTGTAGGTCATGGAAATACCTCGCAGAAATACCATTCAAGTCAACCTTGTGAGAATCTCTCCTCAACTCAAGGAGATCACTTCAAGAATTCCGGAAAATTCATCCTTCAGTGAAAGACATGGTAGACTGCTCAGCCTAGTCAACACCAACATTGAAGAAGACATGATAAAAGTGCTATTCCAGTTCTTTGACCCTCTTCACCATTGCTTCACTTTCCCTGATTATCAGTTGGTTCCCACTTTGGAGGAGTTTTCTCAACTCCTAAGAATCCCTATCCTTAATCAACTACCCTTCAACGGTACGGAGAAGGAACCAAAGCCTGAAGATGTTGCTCGAGCACTACATCTACAACCATCTGAAATCAAGGGGCATTGGGAAACCAGAAGCGACGTCAAAGGATTCTTAGCAAAGTTCTTGTTTGAGAAGGCACAAGAATGTTGGAACTCATTGGACCTACAAGCCTTTGAAGAGATTGTGGCACTCCTTATCTATGGGTTGGTCTTGTTCCCAAATCCTGACCAATTGGTAGATGTCAACGCTGTCAAAATCTTCTTGTCCAGAAACCCAATACCAACATTGCTTGGGGACATCCTTCACTCATTTTACACACGAACAATGAGAAAGAGGGGTGTTCTCATGTGCTGTACTCCTCTCCTTGCAAGGTGGTTTATTTCGCACCTTCCACAATCTGTCCTAAAGAATGACCAAGGTACAAGGTGGTCCCAACGATTGATGACTCTTACCCATTCTGATGTACATTGGTGTTCTCGGTCCAGAGAAAATGTCATCATTGTCGATCGTTGCGGAGAGTTTCCTAATGTTCCTTTGCTCGGAATCAGAGGAGGTATCACCTACAATCCTTGCCTAGCTTTGAGACAATTTGGATATGCACGGAGGGATGGCCCTCATGACATGTTGATTCCTAGCCTAGTTTTTGACTTCGACAACGATGCGCAAGGACTTCGCCAAAGATTCATCAGAGCTTGGGGAAAACTCAACAAGGTTGATAGCAAGACTCTGGGACACAAGAACTCCATCCCTCTTGAGCCCTATCTCAAGTGGGTACGAGCCCGAGCCCAAAGTCTAATGATGCCTTATCCTCATGTACTCCCAGTGATTAAAGAGCCCGTCAATGAAGGAGAGGTTCCCTACACCATCCTGCATCCAGACATGCCTACATCGTGGGAGGAAATGCAGAAAAGTTGGATTCAGCTCAAGGAGGAACGGAACACTTTTGAAGCTAGCTACTATGCCAGTGAAAAGAAGGTTCTAGAGCTTACCCGCCGACTCCACGAGCAAGAGGCCCTCAATACCTACATCGCACCAAAGAGGATGCGCAATGTCTTTCTGCCTTGAGAAGTTTATGTTGTAATATTTGGCCCATAGGGCATTTATGTACTAACAAATTTCTTCTTATTAATATGACGTGCGTTCTTCTTTGTCTGAAACAATTTTGAATGTCCTAAATCCTTGAGTGCATTGCATACATCAGCATACCATTCATCATGTGCATAAGCAGGTCTCACTCCAGGTTTCCTTATCTATCTGCTGTTTATTTCAGTAAGATGGATCTCGAGCAAACAGTTAAAGACCTACAAGCCCAGAATGCACAGTTCCAGCAACTTTTGATGACCTTGGTCAAGAGTCAAGAGGATATCAAGGCTCATCTGGAGAGTAGAGACCCAGTGAAGAAGAAAAAGAGGGTCGGAGTGGCTACTCTGGGGAGAAGATTTGACAGAGAAGCTCGGAGGGTGCTTGAATTTCCTCCTACTTCTGATGAAGGGACTAGTAAAAGAGATCGAGTTGCGGTGCCTTCCGAGTCTGATGCAGAGGAGGAAGAGGTTGAAGAGGATGAAGATTATTCTGACCAGCAGTATCCTCCAGCTGATGATAAGTACAAGGGTTTAGAAGACAGATTGGCTGCTATGGAATTGCAGAGGGTACCGGGTTTGGATTTTGAAGACATGGGCTTGGTCGCCGGAATTGTGATTCCCCCAAAATTCAAGGTGCCAGTGTTTGTAAGGTATGACGGGCTGTCCTGCCCCAAAATGCATCTCAGGTCCTATGTGAGAAAGATTCAACCCTATACAGCAGATAAAAATCTCTGGATTCATTTCTTTCAAGACAGCCTGTCGGGAGCTCAGTTGGAATGGTTTTATCAGTTAGAAGGGACTAGTGTCAGAAATTGGGAAGATTTGGCCACCGCTTTCTACAAACAATACCAGTATAATTCTGAGAACACATGTTTAACCACAAATGGCCCTTCGTATGTAGGGGTCCATTTGCCCCTTGGATCACTCTGAGGAAGGATGATTCGCTTGATTACCAGATCCCCAACTTGATATTCCTATGGTCTAACCTTTTTGTTAAATGCTCTGATCATCCGTTTCTGATACGTCTGACCATGACAGATAGCAGCAAGCCTCTTTTCGTCAATAAGGTTTAGCTGATCAAGTCGTGTCTGGATCCAATCATCTTCACTCAGATCTGCATCCTTCATTATCCGGAGAGAGGGTATCTGTACTTCGATTGGTAAGATTGCCTCCATACCATAGACCAAGGAAAAAGGAGTTGCCCCGGTTGACGTCCTGGCTGAGGTACGGTACCCATGTAGAGCGAACGGTAACATCTCGTGCCAATCTTTGTAAGTCACTGTCATCTTCTGCACGATTTTCTTGATATTTTTATTTGCTGCTTCTACAACCCCATTCATCTTCGGCCTGTAAGGGGAAGAGTTATGGTGCTGTATCTTAAACTGCTCGCAGAGCTCAGTGATCATCTTGTTATTGAGATTGGTACCGTTGTCTGTAATAATCCTTTCTGGGACGCCGTATCGACAGATCAGATTATGCCGAATGAACCGTGCCACAACAGTCTTGGTTACCGTAGCGTAAGATGCTGCTTCAACCCACTTTGTGAAATAGTCAATTGCCACCAGAATGAAGCGATGTCCGTTGGATGCCGTAGGTTTAATCTCACCGATCATGTCTATGCCCCACATTGCAAACGGCCAAGGCGCAGTCAGAACATTTAGAGGAACTGGGGGAACATGCACCTTGTCTGCATATATCTGGCATTTATGGCATGTCCGAGAGTGTTGGTAGCAGTCTGCTTCCATTGTGGACCAGAAATACCCTGCCCGAAGGATTTTCTTTGCCATAGTGTGTCCACTGGAATGTGTACCAAAGGTCCCTTCATGTAACTCTTCCATGATCCTTTCTGCTTCAGTCTTATCCACACAACGCAATAAGGTCGAATCATGGTTTCGCTTGTACAAGATGCCATTGCTAAGGAAGAACTTTGCTGCGAACCTTCTCAGAAACTTTTTATCATTGACAGATGCACCTTCAGGGTATTCCTGAGCTTTCAGGTATCTCTTCACCTCATGGTACCAAGGCTTCTCAGTCACCAATTCAGTCTCGAGATCACAACAGTATGCCAGTTCGTCCAGTTTCCAGATGATGATCCGGGGAGCCTCGTTGTCCCATTTGACCTTGAACATAGAAGACATTATAGCTAACGCGTCCGCCAGCTGATTCTCCTCTCTCGGGAAGTGTTCAAAGGTTATCTCTGTGAAGTGGGGGATCAAGGTCAACATACATTCTCTGTAAGGAATAAGATTCGGATGTTTCATATCCCACTCTCCTTTGATCTGATTGATCACGAGAGCGGAATCTCCAAAGACACTCAGAAACTTGATCCTTAGGTCGATCGCAGCTTGAAGACCCATGATGCACGCCTCATACTCCGCCATGTTGTTGGTACAGTTGAAACATAGCCGGGCAGTGAGTGGAGTATGAGTGCCTTGAGGGGATATGATTATGGCGCCGATACCGTTACCCAAAGCATTGGAGGCTCCGTCAAAGTGCATAGACCATCGGGATCCTTCCTCAGGTCCTTCATCCGGTCCAGGTACTTCGCAATCAATCACTATCATGATGCTCTCGTCCGGAAACTCGAAGTTCATTGACTGATAGTCTTCTACGGCCTGATGTGCCAAGTGGTCTGCCAGTACACTTCCTTTGATGGCTTTCTGGGTAGTGTACTGAATGTCGTATTCCGTCAAGATCATTTGCCATCTTGCTATTCTCCCAGACAGAGCAGGCTTTTCAAATATGTACTTTATAGGATCCATCTTTGAAATCAACAAGGTAGTGTGAGTTAGCATATATTGTCTCAGCCGGCGAGCAACCCATACCAAAGCGCAACAAGTTTTCTCAAGCAGTGAGTATCGGGTCTCACAGTCGGTAAACTTTTTGCTAAGGTAATAAATGGCATGCTCTTTTCGGCCAGACTCGTCATGCTGCCCCAGCACACACCCCATTGAGTTGTCAAGTACTGTCAGGTATAGTATCAGAGGTCTCCCTTCAACCGGTGGCATAAGGATGGGTGGCTCTTGGAGATACTCTTTGATTCTGTCAAAAGCAGCCTGACATTCATCATTCCAACGTACTACCTAATCTTTCTTCAGCAGCTTGAAGATTGGCTCACAGGTAGCAGTCAGGTGTGAGATGAATCGAGCAATGTAATTCAGGCGTCCTAAAAAGCCTCTGACCTCTTTCTCTGTCTTAGGAACTAGCATCTCTTGAATAGCTTTGACCTTGGCAGGGTCCACTTGAATACCCTTATCACTTACAACGAAGCCTAGCAACTTCCCAGATCTTACCCCGAAGGTGCACTTGTTCGGGTTCAACCTTAGCTTGTACAATTTCAGACGGTCAAACAATTTCTGCAGATGATCTAGGTGCTCTTCCTCAGTCTGGGACCTTGCGATCATGTCGTCAACATACACTTCTATCTCATGATGGATCATGTCATGAAATAAAGCAACCATGGCACGTTGGTAGGTTGCCCCAGCGTTCTTCAGTCCAAAAGGCATGACCTTATAGCAGAAGGTGCCCCACTGAGTAACAAAGGTAGTCTTTTCCATGTCTTCAGGAGCCATCTTGATCTGATTGTAGCCTGAAAAACCATCCATGAAAGAGAACACCTTATGTTGAGCTGTATTGTCAACAAGGACATCAATGTGAGGTAGAGGGAAGTCATCCTTGGGGCTGGCCCTGTTCAGATCCCTGTAGTCAACACACATTCTGACCTTTCCGTCCTTCTTAGGTACCAGCACCACATTAGCAACCCACTGAGGGTAAGAAGTCACTGCGAGAAACCCGACATCAAACTGTTTCATAACCTCGGCTTTGATCTTCTCAGACATCTCTGGACGCATACGGCGGACCTTTTGCTTAACCGGAGGACAGTCTTCCTTGGTAGGCAAGTGATGGACCACAATGTCGGTATCCAACCCGGGAATGTCTTCGTAGGACCAGGCAAAGATCTCCATATAATCATGTAACATCTTAGTCAATCGTTGCTTCACGCTAAGCTCTAGGTTGGCACCAATCCTTACCTCTTTCCTGTCTGCCTCAGTACCCAGGTTTATTGTTTCCACTGGCTCTTCGTGTGGTTGAATTGCCCTCTCTTCCTGGAGTAACAGTCTTGCAAGCTCGCCAGGCACTTCGCAATCATCTTCACCTTCATCTTCGGATAAGTTGATCGGATTTTCGAAGTCATAACTGGCAGTAGCAGAGTCGTTACTAGTGAGATCCAGAGTGGATTGAAACCTGTATGAGTGAGTGTGTGTAAATACAGCTGTTTTGAAATATATAGAAAGAAAAGAAAGGAAAGGAGCATAAGATTTGAATTGCAAGAAAATGTCCATGATCTTTATTCATGATATATGAAATGACAATTTATATGCCCTCACAAATAAAGCCACGGTGCCCCGGGTAAGACACCGGGCCATAGAGTTCAATTTATTGTTTATTACAAATAACAAAACAAAGAAGTTTATTACTGCGTAACAAAAGTAACAGGAGTATGGTCTTTAGCAATCCAATTGGTCAATCCGCCATCAGTTGTCGGGTAGATCCAGCTATTGAACTCAGCTTCATCCACTTCATTATCCTCCCCAACAGCGTTCACTCCTGGATTGGTAATGAGCACAGGAGGTCTTCTGGTATTCGCCTTCCGCATAGCTTTCTGACCCTCTGCAGTAAAACCCAGTCCAAATTTGTCAGTTTTCTGTGTAAAGTCGGGAAGCCTTCCCCAGTTAGTACATTCACCTTTCTGAACCACAGCCCGGGCATCCTTCAAGGAAGCCATCCTCAAAGGAACATCCTCTTCGACCGCTGTTTCTGCTGCTGCTAAAGTTGGAAGTACCTCTTCGAAATGCTGAAAGGGGGTTTCAATAAACTCCCCGTCCATCTCAATATACCTGAAGGAATTCAAATGGCTCACCATATACTCCTCCTCTCCCTGCACAGTGACAATCTTCCCTCTGACAGGGTACTTTAGCTTCTGGTGCAGGGTAGAGGTCACCGCCCCAGCTTTGTGGATCCAAGATCGACCCAGTAGACAAGAATACGATGGACGGATATCCATCACATAGAAAGTAGAGTCGAACACCTGAGAACCCACATGAATAGGAATGTCAACCTCTCCATGAACCATCCTCTTGGAACCGTCAAAGGCTCTGACGATAATATTGCTAGGTTTCAGCTCCAGGCCTTCACAATCCAAACGGTCCAAGGCTTTCTTGGGTAGCACATTTAGGGAAGAGCCAGTGTCCACCAACACGTGTGCCAGAGTAGTGCCCCTGCATTCGATAGAGACATGCAGGGCGTCATTATGGTCCCTTCCCTTGGTAGTAAGGTCAGCATCTGAGAAACCCAAACCATTGTCCGCTGTCAGATTTGCTACGCAATCAGTGAATTGAACTGCAGATGTCTCCTGTGGCACATGGGCCGTCTTGAGAAATGAAATTAAGGCCTTAGCATGGGCCTCGGAGCACAGTAATAAGGAGAGCATTGAGATCTTGGAGGGCGTATGCCCCAGCTGCTCCACAACATTAAAGTCACTCTTCTTGATTATTTTTAGGATTTCCTCCATCTCTTGTTGGGAGGCCTCGGCATTTACAGGTATTGGTGCCTCCATCCGGGCAGGCTCATCTTCAATCCCTTTGCCCCGAGCATTGGATAACTCGGCAGCAGGGGAAACAACTTGATCAGAAACAGAAGCATGTATACTTGTAGGTGTTATAAGGAGGGGTCTTCGAACGGCGGGTGGGGCAATGTCAGGCGAGAAGAGCCTGCCACTGCGGGTAACCTTTGCTGGACCAGTGATATTGCTGATACTGGTGCCAGTGTTGAACTCTTGCTTGATTCCATTCACATACACGTCTGCCCCATAGTGCCAGGGGATAGCCTTATCAGATTCGTAGGGGAGAGGCCCCGGAACAGTAATGACAACAGGTGCGACAATCATGATTTGAACAGGCTTCCTTGGGAGAGCCTTGATTGGATTATTGAAGATTGTGACCACAGAAACTTCTTCTACCGGAACCAACTGAACAGCAGACTTCTTAAACAGAATCTCCTTGCTGTCCATTAGGCTTTGGATGCCCAACTTCAGCAAAGGACAACCAGATAGGGAAACGGAACAGAACAGGCAACCCTCACTGCAACCCGGAAATAAACCGGCCAGCAGTAGGTTCCTCTTGACAGTCTTCAAAGGAGTAGCTACATCATCCACAGAAACAGCGTACACATCTTCATCGACCGCATTTACTCCATGCTGGGGCATAGGAGCAGTTACCACATTCGGCCTCTCAGGCGCCTCAAACTGTATCTCTTTTGCGTCGATAAGGTCTTGCACCTTATTCCTTAATGCCCAACAGTCATCAGTGGAATGCCCCGGGCTATCGGAGTGATAAGCACAGCGGGCATTTGGATTGTATTTGGGGGAGGCAGTGTTCACAACTTTTGGGGCCTCTCTGACAGTCACTAGGTTGGTGGACAGCAACTGCGGCAAGATTTATGATATAGTCATACTCAAGCGGGTAAACTCTCTTCGGGGTCTTTCAGCCCTTTGAGGATTGGTTTGCCGAGGAGCGGCAACAGGTTTAGCAATCATCACCGCGTTGACAGATTGGCGGCGCTCAGGTTTCTCTTGTCGTCTAGATCCATATACA
The DNA here is from genome assembly GCA_948472305.1 of Vicia faba. Classification (NCBI taxonomy): domain Eukaryota; kingdom Viridiplantae; phylum Streptophyta; class Magnoliopsida; order Fabales; family Fabaceae; genus Vicia; species Vicia faba. Next base: position 938,006,511 of record OX451736.1, read on the forward strand.
ACACTGGCCTCCTTCTTGGAGGGTTTCTTCTCAGAACTTGAAGATGCACCCTTCGGAATCTTACCAGACTTCAACCCAGCCTCGATTCTCTCTCCAGTCAGAATAAGATCAGTAAACCCTGCAGACGAGTTACCGATAAGATGGTTGAAAAATGGCCCAGATAGGGTCCCCAAGAACATGTCTACCAACTCCCGGTCAGTCAACGGAGGCTGCACTCTGCCGGCCAGATCCCTCTACTTCTGTGTGTACTCTTTAAAACCTTCACTTGACCCTAGCGACATACCCTGGAGTTGGGTACGTGTAGGGGCAAGGTCGGCATTATATTGATACTGCTTATAGAAAGCAGTAGCCAACTCCTCCCAGTTACGAACCTTGGTCCCATCCAGCTGATAGAACCATTCGAGATGAGTCCCTGAAAGACTCTCCTGGAAGAAGTGGATCCACAAGTTTTTATCCACTGAGTACGGTTGAATCTTCCGCACATACGATCTGAGATGTAGCTTGGGACAAGACGCCCCGTCATACTTGGTAAAGGATGGTGCTTTGAACTTATGAGGAATGATCACACCAGTAGACAAACCCAAATCTCTGAAATCCAGCCCAGGTACCTGTTGTATCTCCATAGCATTCAGTATGTCCTCCAACTGCTTATATCTGTCTTCTGCAGAAGGATACTGCTCCTCATCAAAATCAGTCTCGTTGTCGGAGACTACCGGACTAGGACCTTTTTCCCCTTAGGGAGTACCCTTGCCTATAGAAGAACCAGCCTCTTCATTTTGCAGAGTGTTGCCAAACCTTCGGCCCGAGTTAAAAAGAACAGTTCTCCTCTTCTTCTTCTTCTCCTTCTTCAGGAGCAGAGCCTTCAGCTCTTCTTGGCCCTGAGCCAAACCCATGATTAATTCCTGAAATTGTGCATTCTGCGCCTGAAGAGCCTTGATGGACATCTCAGTTGATGATGAGTCAGGATTCATGATGCTGAAATAAACAGCGAAGAACGATAAGCAACCTGAAAAGAAGAAAACCTGCTATGCACATGATGAATGATATGTGTTTATGCAATGCATTCAAGGGTTCGAAAGTTCAAATTTGTTGTAGACAAAAAAGAACATACGTTATCATTAAGGAAATAATTGTTCAGTACATCAAAGCCTCATGGGCACAAATAATACAAAAGCACATCAATCCCAGAAGACACTACGCATCCTCTTTGGAGCTATGTAGGTGTTGAGATTCCTCTCCTCATGCAAAAGGCGGGTGAGCTCCAAGACCTTCTTTTCACTAGCATGTAGACTGGTCTCAAGAGAATTCCGTTCTTCCTTAAGCTGGATCCAGCTCTTCTGCATCTCTTCCCAGAACGTGGGCATATCAGGGTGCTGAATGGTGTAGGACACTTCTCCTTCCAAGACTGGTTCTTTGATTACTGGGAGCATATGAGGATAAGGCATTACTAACTTCTGGGAGCGGGCGCGTACCCACTTGAGATAAGGTTCCAATGGGATGGAGTTCCTGTGCCCCAGTGTCTTGCTGTCTATCCTACTGGGCATCCTCCAAGCTCTGATAAATCGCTGGCGAAGTCCTTGTGCATCGTTGTCGAAGTCAAAAACTATGTCAGGAATTAACATATCATGAGGGCCATCCCTCCGAGCATAACCAAACTGTCTCCAAGCCAGGCATGGGCTGTAAGTAATACCTCCTCTGATTCCAAGTAAAGGAACATTAGGGTACTCCCCGCAACGATCAATGATAGTGACATCCTCTCTGGACCGAGGGCACCAATGTATATTTGCATGTGTAAGAGTCATCAACCGTTGTGACCATCTCAAACCCCGCTCGTTCTTCAAAACTGATTGTGGAAGGTGCGAAATAAACCACCTTCCCAGGAGAGGAGTGCAACACATAAGGACACCTCTTTTTCTCATGGTTCGAGTGTAACATGAGTGAAGGATGTCCCCCAGCAACGTAGGTATAGGATTCCTGGACATAAAGATCTGGACAGCACTGACATCTATAAGCTGATCTGGGTTAGGGAACAACACCAAACCATAGACAAGGAGGGCCACCACTTCTTCAAAAGCTTGTAAGTCAAGGGAGTTCCAACATTCATGGGCCTTTTCAAACAGAAACCTGGCTAAGAACCCTTTGATACCACTTCTAACTTCCCAATGTCCCTTGAGGTCAGATGATTGTAGGTGTAAGGCTTTAGCAATCTCATCAAGCTTGGGTTCCTTTCCCGTACCGTTGTAGGGTAGTTGATCAAGGATAGGGATCTTCAGGAGCCGGGAGAACTCCTCCAATGTAGGTACCAGCTGATAGTCCAAGAAGGTGAAACAGTGATGCAGAGGGTCAAAGAACTGGAACAGGACCTTTATCATATCTTCCTCAATGTTGGTATTGACCAAGCTGATGAGTCTTCCATGTCTCTCACTGAATGAAGAGCTCTCGGGAATCCTGGATATAAGCTCCTTAAGCTGAGGAGGGACCCTTACAAGGCTGATTTGAATTGTCTTTCTGCGAACAGTTTCCATGTCCTACAAAACAAGAACAAAGATGAAGATTCGAACCCCTGAAATGGTTAGTCAATGCATATGATGCTGGATGATGTCATGATGCTATGATTAAACACACCACAAATATTTACAAAGGCAAACATGTAAGGCACACAAGTCACACAAGACAAGCCCTTAGGGTTTAGGCCAGCATGGGGTCTGGGTAGTACCCTCTTGAAGTTGGTGGGCTCAACCTGTCCTATTAGAAGTAACCGGGTTCTAAAGGTCCCAATATCACGGGATTGCTTTCATTGTTCATCGTTTCGATTTAGCCACTGAACTGGTGACCGAAATATTCCAGGAAAGCAACCCTCAATTGAGTGTAGTATCGAGTATCAACCAACCTCGGACTGCACCAAAGTCAGTTATCTCACTACCCTAAAGAGGCCAAGATGGTTCAATTAAGGTTCCTAAGGTCTGTTGATGCTTCACGACACCACGCGGAGGCCCCGTACTCTCCTTGACTGAACTCAAGGGTTACCGGTACACACCAAAGTGCCACATCAATGTAGCAGACTGTTTCAACCATGTCGGTATACCCCGCACAGTTCCCTCACAGCCTTGTTGCTACTTTCTAAGAAGGTATCCCCCAGATCCGGGTTAGGATCTATAGAACTCCCAAGACAGTCCCACAATTTAAAGCAAGCAAAGAAAGCAATTGAAAACACAGTGATCTTAGTCCTAAGGTACACCTCACTTTATAAAGATATTCCCCAGCAGAGTCGCCAGTTCTGTGATCGGTGGATCTGGAACTGACTGTTTAACGCTGGTTCGCGAAATGTCGCGGTAAGTAAGAGTCGTCACCGTCTTTTATTTTCTCCAAATGGAAAGGAAAAAAGCACAGAAAAATTCCTTATAGAGATTGCTCTCGGTTCGGGAGGTAGGTTATAGAAAGGGAAGGTGTTAGCACCCTTTCTATCCATGGTTATCCATGCGCTCTTAGATACTTGCTCATTTGTGTTTTCAAAAATGGTTTGTTTGCTTTTCAACTGTGGGTTTTAAAAAATGTTTCTTTGAAAATTTCAGTTCGACTCTTGTATCGGTCCTCAAGAGTGTTTGAAAAATTGCTTTCGAAAGCTTTTTGAAAAGGTGTCGGTGTGAAAAGTATTTTTGAATTTGTTTTGAAATTAGAGCAAGTATCTAGAGTCGTCTACCTACCCTAAGGAATTCGTCTGTGTAAATGTCCTTTAAGGTAGTGCCATCCCACCATTGAGAGGTAGGTAGCACCACCGTTGGAGGTGTTCGGGTCAATTCGAGGTACGGGACATGGTGATCATCAGAGCAATAGGAAGACACCTTAGAAGCTACCCTCATGTCAGGTTCCCGGATCATGAGGACTTACTAAGACATCCTCTACTCGACGATCACCTTTCGAGGCAAGGCAACTGTGAGGCGTACCCTAGGGGTGGTGTGTGATTTGTGTGTCGTTTTCAGATATTTTGTCTTTGTCATGTTATGGGTGATCTACGCTTTTGTTTTTATTTTTGTCATTCATTCTTGCATGCATTATTAACAGTTAAAAAATTGCGAGAAATAAAAGTTCCTAAACTATTACAAAGGCGCGGGTCCACATCGCCAAATTTAATCCAGGACCCGATTTGACAAAAATTAAAGAAATGCGAGAAATTAAATTTACACGGCTTTGGGAGAATTACATAAATATTTAAAAGAAGGAAATAAATAAAATGCGCAAAGAGAATAAAAAAATCGCAAGCGAGGGCGTTGGACCCTTTTTAATGAAATTAAATTATGATTATTAAATTAATGAAATTAAAAAGAAAAAGAAATTATTTTTTGAGTTTTTTGTATTTATGGTTTTTTTATGTGAATTAAATGAAATTAAAATATTAATTAACCCTAATTCTAGTCTTTTTTATTTATTAAGAAAAGCATTAAACTTTAACCTAAAATTAACCCTAATTAATTAATTGCAAGTATTTACAAAAATAAATAATTAATTATTAGTGATGAGAAAATAAAAGAAAAAGTAATTAAACTAATTAAACCTAATTCTACAAGTTTTTAATTTATTAAGAAAAGATATTAAAATTAACCCTAGAATAAAAACTAATTAATTGATACAAGACTTTATTTACAAAAATATTAGTTAAATAAAATATATTTAATTTTTTGTCTTTTCTGATTTTTCTATGGTTTTTATATTTTTATGAAAATAAATTGGTTTAAAGAATTAAATTAAAACAAAAATAGAAAAATATGAGAAAAGAATGAGAAAGGCAAACCATGGGGGGTCTGTCCCCAAATTGGAGGGTTTATTGTAGCAATTCTGGCCCACTTGTCTATGGCCTTGTTTGACTTTTTGGCTAGCATGTGCACGCGTTGACTCATGTCCATTATGTTCTTCCAACTATGGCCCTTTGATTGATCTCAGCAAGCACGTGGAAGGCCTGGATGTGGAGAGTATGGTGGAACTCTAGAAGCGAATTGCATATAAGCATGATTAGCAAAATAATATGGAAAGGGAGGGGGACCTGGGATAGAACCCAGGTCCTGGGGATTACCAATCATACGCCTGACCAGTGGAGCTGCTATGTTTCTTTGTATACTATATGACCAATAAACATTATAAGACAAAATAAGCGTTAGTGGGAATTTTAGCGCGAAATTCAAATAACCCAACCACGCCTTGACACTTCATCATCTTCTCCATGGCTTTTGTTTTTCCTGAAACAAAATAAACAAGATTGCGGGGGTTTTAAACCCCTACTATATACAGTGTGAAAAAATAGCGATTAGCTCGTCCGTAATCAGAAATTGGGCGCGACCCCATCATTGGATTTGTCTGAAGGTCCTGATTCTAATAGGCTAGGTCTCACGTCCTAAATTTTCCATAACTGGGAAGCCCCAATTCAAGGTTCTGAAAACCCTAAGCGTCATTCATGGTGGAATCGCGTATGGGCAATGATTCTTCAATTAAATCATACTGCTAGCTTCAGAATCAACTCATTAGTACAAATCAAGAATCAAAATGCATGGATATGGCCTGAATAATAAAACACGATTATGCAAAAAGAAGGACACAGTTTGACTTTTAATTACCAATTCTTGATGTTAGGGATATGGAAAACTATTCAGTTAGCTTCAGTAACACTTTTGCAAGCTATTGGGATTAATCTTGGCCTCTGAATCGTCCTCTAAGGCCACTTTCAGTTTTCAAATTTTTGACAAAAAACTCAACTTTGGTTCTTGATGTATGGCGCAGCCTGGAGGTTCTGGTCACTAGGGTTTGTATTGGTATATATGTGTGAACGATTAGGGTTCAAAATTTGGTCAAAAGAATCAATGAATTGATGAGAAAATATTTGATTTTCATGCCATAAGTTTTCAATCTTTTTCACACTATTTTGGTTCCAATCATGTCCAATCACATGGATTCTTTCTAAATCAGATCATGCACGAAATCTTGAGACTATTTCATGCACAAAAAGATTTAAAAACTTAGGTTTGGTATTTTTCATGTATTTTAATTAATTAAATGAATTATTAGCAATTAAAAATTCAAATAAATAAATAAAAATGATGAAAAACTTCCCTTTGGGCCAAATGGTCGTGCACATGCCTTGGATAATGATTCTTGGAAGAAAAAGAGGCCCATTAGCATTTTTAAGACATTTGAAGCAATGTTGACTTTTCAAAATATCCAAAAATTTCCCAACTTCCACAAGGCATATCTTGCTCAATTTTTAAGCTTTGCTCATGTTCTTGGACATTTTGGAAAGGTCTTGAAGTCCTATAACCAATGCCTTTGGTCCCATGTCATTTTGATTTACAAATCTCAAGTTATGGCCTTTGACTTAAAGTCCCTTTTTGTTGACTTTTGAAAATGACCTATAATGTTGAAATTGATAACTTTTTGTGAGAGCATTTCTTGGACTTGAAGTGTGAAGAGGAGTTGTAGGAAATGTCTTTCTCTTCAAAATGAGCTTTGGATGGAATTTTTCTGATAATCCATGTGGAAGTTATGCCTTGGTCAAGTTACAGTTGACTTTTTCAACTGTCCAAATATGAAAACTTTTGTATCTTGAGACTTTTTGAGCCATGCCTTGAAAATCATGATCAAGAATTGATCAAATGATGTTTGTGGCTTCAAAATGAGATGTTGACCAAAAATTTGAACTTTTGACTGTCAAATGACCATTTTGCCCCTACAGTTGACTGTAGTGCAATTAGGGTTTTTGACTGTGCAATTTTGTGTTGTGACTCTTGAAACTTGGTATGAGGATGCTTGACCATATTTATAAGCATGTGGGACTTGATTGGACCCTTGGAAACTTCATTTTCTTTGTCAGAACCAAAACCCTAATTTTGACTGTTAGGAGGCCCTTGAACTGTGCAACCCTTGGGGAATTTTGAAGCATTGACTTTGCAAATCTTGAAGAATATGGGAGGGCAAATTTTGGGGTACAATAAACTCTGAAAGAAAAACGTATCAAAGTTCTGAAGAACAAAATCTCAGGAAGTTTCCTTTATGCTCTTAAACTCTTAAATTAATTTTTCAGAATAATAAATATCAATCTCAGGGGGAGATTTTCACTCTTGCACAATTTTTTTTTCAAAATCTGAATTGTTTTTGTCATCATCAAAAAGGGGGAGATTGTTAGAACAAAGTTTGGTTCTAATCATATCTTAGAGTTTTTATGATAACAATGAAATAAATTTTGTAAAATATACTTTATACTCTGATGTGTATGTTCTCTAGATACAGATGATATTCTGACTCATGCATATCAAAAGAGAAACATCATTTTACGCAAGACAAAGCAAACTCTGAAGAAAGCACTCCAAGGCAAACTCTGATGGAAAAGCATACTAAGCAAACTCTGATTACGCTAGCTAAAGCAAAGATCTGAAAAGAAGCACGCTGAAAGCAACATCTGATAGTGCAAGCTAAAGCAAACTCTGATGAACATGAAGTGAAGAATACTCTGATAGAAGAATATTTAAAGTAAACTCTGAAGTGGCAACGCTTCAAGCAAACTATTAAACTTCTAGAGACAAGTTCTGACAGTACCGTTGGTCCTTAAATGCTAAGACGGCTAACGCACTCAAGTGGTACTATGCACGAGAACATTAGAAACATAAATACCAACCCAACACGCTTCATTAATGCAAACACTCTCTTCAAGGCAGTAACGGTCAAGACTGAAAGCTATATATAGAAGATCATTTGTTTCAAAGAAAGGTTATTGATCCACGAGAAACAACCTTACGCTCACTGTTTTCATACTTGTAAACCAATATTGTATAGTGGGTAGATCTTAAGCATTGGGCAACAATCTTAGTGATAAATCACAGTTTGTGATAAAGCTTATTAGAAGCATTCTGTTTCACTACTATTAAGAGATAATTTTGTAAGTGTTCCTTGAAAGACCAGTTGGGTCAGATTTCTCAAGAGGGCTAGGACTAGTTGAGTCTTAGAGGTGTTAGTCACTTGCAGTTGGCTTGTGCATTGTATTATTAGTTACAACAGTTTGGTTGTGCATTTGTAATCAGTTTGATTATAGTGGATTAAGTCCTCGTTGAGAGAGGCGAAATCACCTTGGTGGGTGGACTGGAGTAGTTTGAGTTTCAAACGAACCAGGATAAAAATACATGTGTCCTTCCATTAGTATTACACGAGAAAAAGGAAAAACTTATTCAAACCTCCCTTTCTAAGTGTTTTATCACCCTTCACAAACTCCCTCAAGTGATCCTAAATCATCTTAAAAGGTCTATCACTTCTTCTAAAAATTTGAACAAAACCTTTATTCCCTATGGAAGACTCCTGTCAGAAGTTTTTGTTCAAAATGACGTTGTGAGAATCCTTCGTAGGATTCCTGATGGTTTTAGTGATGCTCTGCATCAAGAGGAGTGTGAGACATTTGATGATCAGTGGTTTCCATAGGTTTTTATTTTTTAATTTTTTTAATTCTATCATCACCGCAACTCTTTCTGATTAGCAATTATTGTTACTTTTGTTAACTTTTAATTTTTTTTCATGAATAATTATCTTTTTGATGATGTCAAAAAGGGGGAGAAATATAATTATTTTGATGAACCTAAAGAAATGCAAAAACCTATCATAATTATAAAATGATATAGAATGTGCGTGCATTTACCGCTAACGTTTGTTTGTTTGATGAAAAACCGAGGAACTCTGAACAAGTTCACTAGGCATTCTAAGACATGTCAAAATGAAAGAAATCTGTTAAATCTCTTAAAGACTAATTTCATATGATTGAAGATGTATACTATATGAACATATATTCAAATATCAGATAGACCCAATACTGTTCATAATTTGAGAACTTTTTGAAAGTTAAAGTCATCTTGATCTTGGTATCATAATGTTCAGAAGATGCAAAATGTGTGAGAATGTGATATTCAGAACATAAGAAGCATATGCTTTCCATAATAACTGAGCGAATCAGAAGTTGAAGACTATATGAAAAATCTGGATAGAATATTTAATAAGAAGAAGCTCTGATGAATTCAAGATCGCATTTGGTTCTATTTGCATCTAGAGTCAAGACTCTCAAGATCTTGATATCTGATCTATTAGAACCAGGGGAGTTTTACTCAAATGGTTTAGAGTCAGGATATTTGACCTTCATCAAGTCATTGACTCAAGGGGAGTATCATAAAAAGGATAAGTATTCCTTACCTTTCTATTTTCACTTTTTCTAATTATATGAACCAAATTCTGCCATCAAAATACATAGTTTTGTCATCATAAAAAAGGGGGAGACTGTAAGAACAAGATTTGTTTATGCAATATTATCTGAGTTTTATTGATAACAAATGAGTATGTTTGTATGAACAATTTTGATACTTTAATGTTTGTTATTGTTGAATACTTAACAAACATGTTCTGCTTCTGATGGATGGTGTGACCAACACATCAAAAGAGAATCAGTTTCGCTTCTGTGCTGCACAAGTTTTGTTGAACAATAACAAGACACTACAGAAGGATCTGGAGTGTAAGCTATGATGTTTGTCTAAAGAAATCAGTCAGAAGATTTGAAGAAAAAAGTTGCTACTTAAGTCCAGATGTTGAAGACTCATGTTTCTGAAGACAACGAGTTCTAAAGAAACAATCAGAAGATCTGAAAACAGAAGTTTCTACTTACGTTCAGATGCTAAAGACTCAAGCTTCTAAAGACAACGTGTTCTAAGGAAACAATCAGAAGATCTGAAGACTCAAGTTTCTACTAAAGTACAGATGCTAACGACTCAAGTTTCTAAATACAGTGTGTTCCAAAGAAACAATGTTAGAAGATCTGAAGACAAAGTTTCTACTGAAGTCCAGATGCTAAAACTTAGTTTCTAAAATACAACCTGTTTCAAAGAAGACAAAGTTAAAAGATCTGAAGACAAAGTTTCTAGTGAAGTCTAGATGCTGAAGACTTGTGTTTCTAATAACAAGGTTCTTAAAAGGATTCTTGAAGAACCAAGTGCTAAAGATTATAAAGACGGAAGTTCTGAAGATTCTAAAGACTTGAAGTTCTAAATATCCAAGGTTCTATACAGTGGGTTCTCTAGACCAAGTGCTGAAGACTCTAAAGACACAGTTCTTAAGACTCTGAAGACTTGAAGCTCTTCTGATCCACAGTTCTCTACAACGAGTTCTCACGACCAAGTTCTGAAGACTCTGAAGACGCAATTCTAAGAACTCTGAAGACTTGAAGTTGTGAAGACCTTATGTTATGTTCCCGCTTCTAAACTCATGCTCGCAGAAGCCTATGAAGTCCAGAAGGAAAGAATATAATGTTAACATGATACAATAGTACACAGTATGAAAAATCCTTATTCCACTACCTCTCCACTAGCTTGAATTGTGGAAAGAGAAAATGATGTAGCAGTATTATTTGTAACGACTCTTTTTCAAATAGCCAACGACTCTATTTTGCTTGGATATATAAGAAAATAACAGTATGGTGAAATTTTTGTTGGTGTTCAATGTGAAAAGAAAAAGTTGTCATTACTGAAAACAACTAAAAAGCCACCAACCACTATAACAACAAACAAAAACAGCTATTACGCTGAATATACTGGAGAAATCAAGAAGATGATGAAGAAGATGATATTCAAATTCCCATCAAATACTTCTTGGTAGAAATATGAATAAGCGAGGAGTTGTTGCTTACAGCTTGCTCAATAAAGAAAATGAAGACAAGAAGACTACAAGATGTTACACTTGAACATAAATCATATTCATCTATGTAAATTTATGTAAACACAAGAGTTGTTGCTCATATTGTGTTATATCTTTAGTCTTTAAAGTAAATTGTTTATGCCCAAGAGTTGTTGCTCATAATTGTTTTAAACAATCAGGACTTAATCATTTATGTAATATGCTTAAAAAGAAGCAACCATGTAAACACAGACATTATCAACTGAATGTTGATTAGATCCTTGAGAGACTAAGTGAAGGTCTGATCTCAAGAAGATAATGGTTGCGGTTATTATAGGAAATCCTGATAGGAGATTCTGAGGAATTAGATTTTGTTGGATCAATGGTAGTCATATCTCAAAGGAAACTGAGTGAAAGTCAGCCTTGTGAGATCACTGATGGATATCATTAGAAGGAAATCCTGGTAGGAGATTCTGAGGGATCATATTCTATTAGGTTAATAAACATTATATCCATTCTGGATCTCTGAACGTGTCATTGGATGTTAGTCACCGGCGGTTTCCCGTGTGATTGTAATCAGATTGGTTATAGTGGATAAGTCTTTGAGTTCAAGGCGAAATCACCTTGGTGGATGGACTGGACTAGTTTGGGGGTTTCTCAAGTGAACCAAGATATATCACATGTTCTTTAATTTTGCTTATGCTTTAGAGTTTATGTTTTCCTAACTTAATTAGAAGCATTACTTAGAAGTAACAATTAGAAGCATTGTTCAACGAATAATGCTTAGAAGCAAAAGTTATTCAAGAAAGGAAAACCCAACTCAACCCCCCATTTCTTGCATTTTCTTCACACCTTCACTATGTACTCAGAATTTCCATCCTATGGTGTGTATTACCCCACCATTCTTCAGCTTCCTCTTCCAACATGTGAGCACCAAAGTGCATCTTCTGCTCTTCCGAGAAAATCACCACTCATAAAATCTTTTCAATCCATGTAAGCCACATCTGAGCACCATTGAGATTGTGCCTACCCTTGATGATCGGTGGGTTATTCTTCTAAAACCTTCCCCATGCATGAACCTCGTCATCATTTCCCCCATTATGAGAATTCTGCGTATTTTGGGTCATTGCCTGAGCTAATGACTCCAAAGCGTCAGTAATTACATCGTCATTTCATCCTCCAGCCATATTTTGCGTATGACAACCAACATTAGAAACAACTATGTATCCATATTGTCCACATACTAATCAACCTATAGGTAGTAGATATCATATAAAAACCTGGTCGGATGGATCGATCTACTCTGATACCACTAATGTAACACTCTTCTAACCCGACATATATTTCATATATATTTTCAAAATGATTCAAATATTTTCGCCACACAAAGGTGTCACATCGTCATAATAAAACAACATAACATACAATCTTACTTCGTAACACGGACTACAACAACAGTAATAACTACTTCTTAAATTATACACCTTTACGGTGTTTCATGCGACATCAAGACATCTTTTAAAAGCAACACAGCAGAATCATCATCAATTATAAATATTCTCAACTGTCAACTCATCAAATTTAGTCTCATAAAAATAGAGATTTCAATTTAGTTCAACAATCAGAACCTTCATAAAGTATGTCAACAAAAAAAAGGAACATAAAATTCACAAAACTATGTATTCCCAACCCGATGTTACATATCATAGTAATACACCTTCTAATTAACGAAAAACTAAATAAAATACTCCAAGCTCTATCCTCGATACTTCAACAGGCTACTCCAGAGTATATGCATGTTACCCACGTGGAGGAAACATTCAAACAAAAATGGTGAATAATCATGATTCATTATAAAAGATATAAGGAAAAGATTAGTAGTTACAAACAACATTATCATACGATCAATGCATATAAATCGCTACCGTCATCATAGGTAACACTTCAGTAAATCTCTAACAATGACTTAGTTACTCGCACTCAATCCACACAATGTTATTGAGAGCACGGACGGACCAACGTTTAAAAATTCTATGAATGCATGATGCATAACAACGTCATATATCAATTCGACCACGACTAGTCAAGTGCATCACTATTCACATAATCATCATATAATTATCTTCATACAACATGCAACATATTAAACATGTCCATCATTCAAATATCATCACAGACAACATCAGTTGCATCGCGACAACATCATAGCAACTTCGTAACAACTTCATAGCAACATCAAGTTCATTCATCGAAAATGGAACACCTCAACATATTACACATACAATAATTCAAAACTCATAAACACATATACACTAGAATAATGAATCAATTAACTCATATTCATTTGTTATCATATAGCTCCACACGTCAGCTTTCTAATTCTTCGAACGACACGTCAAATAGAGTCCTAAAACTCAAGTTACAGCCTTTGAAAGTTACTACCACGTCTACTCGCCTGACGACGCTGGTGGTGCTCTCTTTGCCTCACGATCGTCCGGTGAGGCTAGGGCGATGATCCATCCCCCATACATTTTCCAAGAGATATTCTTTTCCATCATTTCCTCTCGCCGCTTGTCTCATTTGACAACGCTTGGCCGACTCGCTCGCCCCTTGCTCGCCTGGCAACACATACGATACTGCAACTTGTGTTGCAATTTCTCTATTGATACCAGTCATCCCAAATGTGATTACATATACCATACTCATTCCACAATGAATTACAAACACAATATATCACATATTAACATTAAAACATGTATAGACACATATTGGGGTCAAATTATGACATTCATATATCATTAACAACAACAATTTCATTATATTTCATCAAATCAATCATACAACAAAATCCTACATCTACCTCAACCCCCATATCGATCATAATAAACTCAATTACACCTCTTACCTCGAATTCCTTAGTGAATTGATTCTCACTCCGAGTTCTACTGAATCCCTTTCTTAGTTCTCTGTGCCCTACCTCTTCGCGTTCTCCCAAATTCCACGATCGCACATAATATTTTCTATTCCTCTTACTTTCTCTTTTTACCCCTTGGACCATTTCTATGCTATCTCCTTTATGCCCTCACTCATCATCATATATTACCATCATGTCCTTAACATCCCTACACAACTAATTATCTTATTTTCCTCATTTATTTTATTAATAAACTATATAGGACTGTTATTCAAATAATTCTAATTAATTTTCATTCTCTCTACTATTCCCACCAATATCCAATACTCTCAGCCACATAAATAACACATAATTCACAAATAATTAAATAAATAAATAAATCTAAATTTTGGGGTGTTAAACTGACGTTTGGATAAAATTCCTTTGAGGCCCACCATTATTATTGAAAAACTCTCCCGACATCAAAAATGCCCCACGAGTCTTGGGTCAACTGTTCCGTGTCGGCCAAAGACCTAGGACTTACTACTCTGCACCGACCAAATGTCCAATAGCACGAGACCCATTATCTATCCTGCTCCGCTAGGCCTAAGGTATAAATATCTTTGTAAAGGGTTCTAAGGTACACAATCTCTGTATTACACTTTTCACTATCTTCGATCTTGAACCCTAAATTGACTTGGGCGTCAGAGTGATAATCATGCAGGTATCTCCTTAGATCCACCGTATCGGAGATCGCAACATTGTTAATGACAACACGTCAACACCTACCTTTTGTTCAAAACACTATGATTGCAACATTCGATCTGTAATGTAGTCTAACAGAAGCTCTATTCTATCGTAGTTTATGCGATAATCACTATTTGTGATCCGCAACGAAATATTACTTTTTAAATTATTCCATTTATTTTAATATAATTATTTAATATTAATTTTTAATATATTATATGTCATATATTACATTAAAATTATTATTTTATCATATATTTATAATATTAATAAAGTATTTATTATTCATAAAATTTGTATATTCAAAAACTAATTCAAATTAAATTTTAACAAATTGAATAAAATTAGATTAAATATTTTAACTAATCATTTAAATTTAATTAACCTGTAAATATATTTATTTTTAAATTAAATACTTTTTTTTCTCTCGAAATCGGTTTGAGCTGCATTGTAATTTGCACACATTGTAGTTCAAATAAGTATGCTACGTATTTACAATATCCGCCACTCTTATAAGTCGGTTTCGGACTTTCCAATTATTCTTAAGCATCCCATGAATGTGGACCAGAGGTTTTGACTTGAACAACACGAAAATTAAACGAACTTGGTCTCCAAGGAATAGAATAGCAAACTGCTTTTCATAGTAATTAATTAATATTCAATTCTGGCTTTTATTAAATACTAAAAATAATATCGTACGATATATAAGGTTACTCAAATTTGATCGTACATACTATATGATATGTAAATATGAAAAAGATGAACAAGATGTATTCAACGAACAAGATTTAAATAAAAAGATATTTATAGTACTACCTCATAATGTATATTGAAAATCGTTTTCCATGGTAATTAATAAACATAATAAATTATGGCGGTTACGAATTACTAGTACTACAAAAAAAATCTGCATTAGTACAGTACAGCATTGCAATATAAAATACAAATTGCCTGAATTATATTAATTAAAAAGGTAAACAAATGATTAAATATTAAGAAGGTGTATAAAATTTTGATTCTTATTTTTGTTATATTTTTATATCTAGTTGCCCTAATATTTAATCAACATATATAAAATGAAATTAATTTGTATGCATTAATGTGTATATATGCAATCAATTAAATCATATTATAATAATATTTAATAGTAGAATTAAAAAAGGAAAAATTGGAAGGGTATAATTTAACATTGATAGCTAAGATGCCAACAAGGACACGTTAATAGGTTCATAAACCGTAAATATAAATATAGACACTTTCTTAAACCCTTTCGTTCTCCACAAGAAAACTAAACCAAATACAAAAACAAAACACATTCTATACAAACTCTATCATATTCTTTCCAAACAAGTCACATAAACTCTTTCTTTCTGCTTGATTTCATCGTTTTGGATCGATCATGATGATGATGAGGCATGGTGGTAGTGGTGCTATGAACACTGCTATGTTGTTGGCTAAGAAAGGTTTACTAGGTGGTGAAGTGGTTGCTCCAAACAAATGGGGTTCTCTGGTTATCAGGAATGGAAGCACTTTTGCTGCTAATTTGTCAGATCCAAAGGAGAATAATAACAATCTTGAGAAAACTTCATCTTCTCAAGGTAGTGCTGGGGCTAATGGTGGGAACAAAGATGAGAAAGGAATAATGAGCTATTGGGGTATTCGCCCCTCAAAGATCACAAAACAAGATGGTACTGAATGGAAGTGGAATTGCTTCAGGGTATGTATCTTAATCTTACTACATATTTTTACCAATGTTTTGTATATATACATGAAGCACCAACACCATAAACACAGTGACACAACACTTTTTTTTAGAGATGTCTGTGGTACATAGTATCTTATTGTTTTGGTTTTGGTAATTGTAGCCATGGGAGACATACAAAGCAGATGTTACAATTGATCTGACCAAACATCACGCACCAACAACTTTTCTGGACAAAATGGCTTATTGGACTGTCAAGAGTCTTAGGTACCCAACAGATCTCTTTTTCCAGAGAAGGTATGGATGCCGAGCAATGATGCTTGAGACAGTTGCCGCTGTTCCTGGCATGGTGGGAGGGATGCTACTTCACTTCAAATCGTTGCGCAGATTCGAGCACAGTGGTGGATGGATCAAGGCATTGCTAGAAGAAGCCGAGAACGAGCGGATGCATCTAATGACATTCATGGAAGTTGCGAAACCGAGGTGGTATGAGCGTGCTCTTGTCATAACTGTGCAAGGTGTTTTCTTCAATGCTTATTTCTTAGGCTATTTGGTGTCGCCTAAATTCGCTCACCGTATGGTTGGTTACCTTGAGGAAGAAGCTATTCATTCTTATACTGAGTTTTTGAAGGAGCTTGATAAAGGGAATATAGAAAATGTTCCTGCTCCAGCTATTGCCATTGACTATTGGCAGCTTCCACCAAATTCCACGTTGAGGGATGTTGTTATGGTTGTCAGAGCTGATGAAGCGCATCATCGTGATGTCAACCACTTTGCATCAGTAAGTTATTTGTCTCGATATCTCCTTATATCTATAAAAAATTTATGCTTTATTTGCTTATGTTGATTGAGATTGAAGAGTTCTGATTGTACTCTAATGTAATGAATTGTAGGATATACATTACCAAGGAAGAGAATTAAGAGAGGCTGCTGCTCCAATTGGTTATCACTAGAGTCCAATCTGTTGGTCTATTTTGGTGGTGAATGTCAAAGTTATGACTCAAATTTTAGGTCAATTTGGCTATAAAAAAGAAATAAAGTACTTGGTGACAATTATAATTAGTTGTTATTGATTTGTCTAATGATGGCAATGTAAAAAACAGGGTGGAATCTTTATTTGTTTGAAGTCATGAGTGTTTGAATTCTATTGTAAGATATTTCTGAGAGCTTCATGATAAGTTTTGCTTAATGATTCCTTGACTTATTGTTAACCAAAGCTTCTATTGCTTCTATTGTACAAAACTACTGTTAGAGACATGCTGCTACTATTTTATCTTAAGAGAGTTATTGGATTTCATCTTTAAGGAGATCAATGAGCAGAATGAACTTGTTGAAGTTGAAATCATTAAGTTATTATTATTATTATTGGAAAAGCAATAATGTGTAACCAGTTTTGAGGATATGTGGAGGAATTTCGTCCAAATGGATACAGAATATCTTTCTATATATCCTCCTTGATTCTAAGAATTGGGAGTAAATTTAGACAATAATGATGAAACTCAAGGAGAAACAATCATGGAAAAGAGTAGCTCTGCCCTTAGGGTTGTAAAACAAGTTCCGCCCTTTGTTCTTTTCCGGCTAATGGAAGCTCAAACAGGACACCACAATGAGGGTTTGTTTTGGTCAACTCTACTTTTTATTTAACAAGAAATTGTTATGATCTATCACTTTCCATGAAGTCTGAACCTTAACAACATATTTTGTACTGTTTTTTTTGGTTGCACATATTGGGTCTTGGAGGTGCAATAATTACAAAGTTGAGGTGGCCGACCAGTGTGAGATGTGATGATAATTAGTTGATTAGTTTTATGCTCTATACATTGGTTTATGTATATTTTAGTTTAATCAAAGAACTGAAATGTGCTTCAGATGAGAGAATCGGGGATTGGGAGCTACATGACAAAGGAATTGTCTAGAAGATTTGAGTTAAACATGATGCAGTTGTTTAAACTTGACATACCAGAGATCAGACGAATTGTATGACACATGAGCTGTTTATGTATATTTTGTTGATGTTTGCAGATAAGAGGAGTCACTTGATGAAGATCAAATGACTGCTGACACAAACAGCACAAGAGAAAACTCAACTGATTAAGTCACACTGTCATGTTAGTATTATTGAAATTTTTGACATACATGAGTGCCTAGGAGAATATAATCGTCTTGTGTAAAACGAATATAATATATTTTTCTAATTTTGAAACAAATTCCACATGGTAATGCATTCATGAAATTGTGTAATATAAATTTGTACAATAAAGCAATGCTGATTGTTTTATTGACACAAGATAACAATGCTGATTTTTATTTGTTTATTTTGACACAAGACCTGGCATCCATTTGGCCGCAGGTAAAAGAGCACATATAACACTACTCTATTAGGCTTCGGAGTTTCAATATGCTATTATCATTCCTCCTCCATAACTCCATCCATTTTATTTCATGATCCAAGTCCAACCAAATATGCAGGAGAGCCTGCTTGAGTTTAGATACATAGTTTTTATTTGCTTAATAATCCATAGTAGCACCATTTGCCCTTACAAACAGTCCGAAACCTTGTGTAGTGACCAAGGGGAAAAAACTAAGGAACTTGTATAACCTCGTACTGATGAGAAATCAGAATAGGAGATTGCTCTGAGACAGGTCTGTTCTCCGACCATAGCTCCAGGTTGACAGTACCAAATTCCCAGTGAACAAGACACTTCAAAATCTCAGTAACATTAAATCGATTGACCAGTGCCAAGCCAAGACATTTATCAACGAGCCTCCACTCACCTGAAATTATAAAGAAAAATTTATGAAAAACAATTATGCATTTTAACACAAAAACCTTGTTCCACATCCACCTAGGTCTGAAAAAGAGATGTTAGATTTATCTTTCTTTTTCCTTTATTTTGGTGGGAGTATGGAAAGATGAGATGTGGAAAGAAAGCATCTCGCCAATTGTATCTTGAAACACAAGGTGGCGACAATTCACTCTTTTCTAGTTTATATTTGCTGACAAAATATTTAAATGTTTTCAATGAACATATAAGGTGAGGAGAGTCATTAATACATTATAGGAAAAAAATAGTAAGAAATTACTTGAGAAAGTAAAAACAAGAAAATACAACGGTTAATATATGATCAACGTATAGTAATAAAAATAAAATAGAAATTACCCACCCCAAAGAAACATGAGTGACACTTACATAGTGTCTCTTTGATTAGGTAGTACAAGGTTGGGCCCTCTCCAACCCTTTTCTTATTATTGATTTAAATTTAGCACGTGATAATGAGATGAGTCTATGCTTTGCCATGTCTCAAGTATAGTGACATTACACATTTTGGCTATCTCCTAACAAGTCAATCTTGATTCATTGTGTTAGCATGCCTATTCATAGAAATTACAGCATTTTGTTCGAGTAGTAATTAAAAATCAGGAAAATGATAAAATGACCATTACCATCAGGAATAAGGTGTCCTTCGAAGATTTGCTCCCCACCATCAGGAAAGACTTCATGCGTCGATCCATCAATTGATGTAAATGAGACAAAAGATTCTGTTGGGTGCAAAAGATTGAATGTTGGGTGAATTCTTAAGCAGACCAACCTGCAGAATAAATAAGAAAGTTTAGTAGAAATCAGAGCATCTGAATCAGCAAGAGCCAGAGCAATTTTAGTAGAGGAAATAAAAGATAACAAGGATATATTCAGAATTGCTGTAGTCACTCAGAATGTAAAAAATATTTAGCTGGGTTCATTAGAGCCTCAATCTTTGCTCAGAGCAGTACCATCTTTCATGATCTTTCTCATCACTATTTCACTGTTGAGTTCCCCAAAATTTGGAAATCTTCTAAAATTTCAAACACTATTCTAGTCTCATAACAAATTCCAGCCATTTTTTTTCTCCCAAGTTCTCTCTTTTGAACTAGTGGCCATTTTTTCAAGCCTCAAAAGAAATTATATTTGATTCTGTTTTCCATAGGGTACATCTATAATCTAATCGCTTAGGACTAGTTTTAGTATTTTTAGTCCTTATCATGAGTTTATGATCTCGAGATTTTTAAACATGGTCTTTAATAGAACATTATGGTTTAATTTGATCCATGAAGCCGACTCCACTTAGTGGGATAAGTTGCTTTGTTGCATGAATTATTTTACAATATGAAATCTGATTAGTATAAATAAGGGTCAGGACTTAGTCTTCGTAATTACTCTCTCCGTCTCATAATAAGTGTCTTATTTGAGCTCAGCGCATTTCTTAAGAAAATGATTAGATGTGTTGATTTTAATGATAAAATTAGTATCATTTACTAAAACAATCTTATTTATTATAGTTAGTGGAGTAGTTGTAAAGCGTGAAAGTTAATAAATAAGGGTATAATAATAGAAAAAAATAATAAATGTTGTATTAGTATTCTAAAGAGACATTTATTTTAAAACATGGAAAAAGTGTAAATGAGACATTTATTATGAGACGGAGGGAGTAATAATAACGATTCGAAGTGTTATTGGTTCTTTCTCTTCTCCTTGTTTAAAACCCTGCAACTAAAACAATTATAATAAATGATGTATCATGCTATTACTGTTAGTGTACAAGAAAAGTTTCAAAACAAACCTTGAGAATCCTCCAGAACCAGCTCCCACACTGTGCGCTATTATGCTAGAGTTGATTTGGATGATGTTAGCAGCATTCTTTGGAAAATATATCTTCCGTTGAAGAACCAATCCTCCACCAATATCGCCCTCTAATACCACGGATTCCTCCTCTCCAGCATGCCCAAGTTCTCGACTGCAAGGGAAAAGAAGTTTGCCGAAAAAGGGGACATGTTGAATACCAAAATGTAAGACGGGGGAAAAGGTAGGGCCAGAATACAAGAACGTGACAACTAAAGAGTATATAAAAGGATTGAAGTGGCTTTGGGAGTCTCTTCAACAATAATGTTCCCCAAATGAAGCTGTGAAGTGCAAGGGAAACTTACTTGATTATAGAGTATTCCTCAGAGCACCCAGCAGAACGATATTCTGTACCACTGTACTCCTCATATCCACTGATTTCAATCCTGCCATGGAGCCATTGGGTTCCTGAAAACAAATAGTTATTGTTATTGTTGAATATTAGCACAAAATCAAAACATATTCTGTCATACAGCATATTATGGCTGGATTTAAATTGTAATTAAATAGTAATTAACTGAATTATTCTATTCTTACCTTATTTAGGATTAGCATTTATAGGGAGAATAATTACCCCTATTTCCTAGTGTAATTCATATTCGCCTCATATGTACTATGTTACAAAATATACAAAATAGAAAAACATATTTCTATATGGTATCAGTAGCAAAACGAATCCTTTAAGGTTTTATTGTTTTTGCTTCCGCTCTATTTGTCCTTTTTTTGTTCTCATCCCACAATGTCTGATACCGAGTCCTCACTTTCACCCAAACATTCCTCACCCGAACCTAAAACACATAAATTAGTCCGGACGTACCATGAAAAATACCCTGTTCAGATCACAACAATTCGGCTGAACGGTGCTAATTATCTTCGATGGTCGCAATCCGTTCGTATGTATCTCAGGGGGAGAGGAAAGATTGGCTACACCACTGACGACAAAAAACAACCAGACAAGGCAGGTGCAGATTATGATACATGGGATGCTGAAAACTCCATGGTTATGACATGGTTAGTCAACTCCATGGATAAAGAGATAGGTGCAAATTATCTCTTATATGAGACTGCAAAAGAACTTTGGAAAGGTGTCTCCCAAATGTACTCTGATTTGGAAAATAAATCCCAAATCTACGAATTAACTCTCAAACTGGGAGAAATTCGATAAGGTGAAGATTCAGTCACCAAATACTTCAATTGTCTCAAACGTATTTGGCAAGATTTGGACCTTTTCAATGAGTATGAGTGGAAATCAACTGCCGATAGCAAACATTACAAGAAGATGGTGGATGTTAGTCGTGTTTTCAAGTTTCTTGCAGGTCTAAATGTTGTATTTGATGAGGTTCGTGGCCGAATTCTAGGCAGAATTCTTATCCCTCCAATTGGTGAAGTTTTTTCAGAAGTACGTCGCGAAGAGAGTCGTCGGAAACTGATGCTTGGCAAAAATACAGCAGCTGTCCCTCCACCAGTTGAAGGATCTGCCTTGGCAATTTCCCATGTCAATCGTAAACCACTTCCTAATCAACGAGGTGGCGACAAGACTCATTTATTTTGCGACTGTTGTGGGCGCAATCGCCACACTTGGGAAACTTGCTATAAACTACATGGACGACCAAACCATGGCAAGGCTAGTAAGTTTGGTGACCGTCCTATGCCTATGGTCAATGAGACTGATTCGTCTCCATGTACGAAGGAGCAAATGGATAACTTTCTTAAGTTTCTAAAGTTCAATTCATCTCTTAATATTCCTACTGGAACTGTGGCACAAACAGGTAAGGATTCTTGGGCACTATCTGCCCACAACCACTCTAACCCTTGGATAATAGATTCAGGGGCATCTGAACACATGACTAATTACTCTCCTTTATTCAATTCCTATTTTCCTAGTTCAGGTTTTGAAAAAGTTAGGATAGCTTGATGGTAGTTATTTAAGTATTGCAGGCAAAGGCAACATAAAAATTTCAGAGCAAATCACTTTGCAATCTGTTTTACATGTTCCTAAATTCGCTTGTAATCTTCTATTTGTTCATAAATTGTCTAAAGACACTAATTGTTCTGTTCTTTTTCGTCCCTCTGCTTGTGTTTTTCAGGACCAGAACTCGGGGAAGACGATTGGAAGTGCTAGAGAGATGAATGGACTGTACTACCTTGATGGAATTCAGTTTGGCAATACAGCGTTTTTCGGTTCAAATAGTACAAACACATCTCCTGTTTCAGATCAAGTTATGTTATGGCATAAAAGATTAGGCCACCCTAGTTTTTCATATCTTAAGCATTTGTTTCCTCTTTTTTCCAAAGAAATAAATTCCTTACAATTTCATTGTGAAGCTTGTCACTTAGCTAAAGATCATCGTGTGTCTTTTAAATCAAAAGACTATTCTGCTTCCAAACCTTTTTATTTAATTCACAGTGATGTTTAGGGTCCTTCAAAAATTAAAACTATGTCTGGAAAAAAATAGTTTGTGACATTTATTGATGATCATACACGGCTGTGTTGTGTTTATCTCATGGAAAAAAAATCAGAAGTTGAACAAAGATTTCAAGATTTTTTAACATGATTAACAATCAATTTCAAACCAAGATTGACATTCTAAGGTCTGACAATGGCACTGAATATTTCAACAAACATTTAAGTACATTCCTTGTAACTAAGGGGATAATTCATCAATCCACTTGTCGCGATATTCCGCAACAAAATGGTATTGCTGAAAGAAAAAATAGACATCTCCTCGAAGTTACTAGAGCTATTATGTTTTCTATGAATGTACCTAAGTATCTTTGGGGAAATGCTTTATTAACTGCTTGTCACCTCATCAATCGAATGCCATCTCGGATGTTACAATATGAAAGTCCTGTACAAGTGTTACAAATTTTTTTTCCTACATCTCGTATTATTACGGATCTTCCCCTTAAAGTTTTTGGTTGCCTCTGTTATGTTTACATCCCCAATGTTTTTCGTTCTAAGTTGGATCCTAAAGCCGAAAAGTGTGTTTTTCTTGGCTATGCATCCAATAAAAAGGGATACAAATGTTTTAACCCTGTTAGAAAGAAATTTTTTGAAAGCATGGATGTTCACTTTGTTGAAAATCAACCTTTTTTTAAAAATCCTCTTCAGGGGGAGAGTCTATGTAATAATAAAGAAGATAATTTTTGGGAAACTTTGCCTGCTCTAGATGATATTGTGACTACAAATCACCCAAAGTGCTAAGATAATAGAATCTGAAACAGGGGGAGTAACACTGATTAAGGATGATAATCCTGAAATTAAAGTGTATGTTTGAAAAAAATTCCACAAAGGTGGTGCAGGTGGTGCAAACCCTATTGTCTCTCCAGTAGAAATCCAATCCGATTTACCAAGTGAAGGCCCTACATATAATTTGTCTTCTAGTTCTTCATCTGGTAATCCTTCTTACTCATCTAATGATTTATCTTATTTGTCTTTTCCTGATATTAATCTTCCAATTTCTGTGAGAAAAAATATTCCTGACCTCGATGTCCCAATTGCTGAGAGGAAAGGTTCTCGTATGTGCACTAAACATCATATGTCTAATTACTTGTCATATGACAAACTATCACACACCCACAAGGCATGTGTCTAGGATTTCTAATTTGTTTGTGCCCAAAACTATTCAGGAAGCATTAAGTGATCCGAATTGGAAATTAGCGGTGAAAGAAGAAATTAGCGGTGAAAGAAGAGATGGAAGCTCTAAACAAAAATAACACTTGGAGTATCACTGATCTACCACAAGATAAAAATGCAGTAGGGTGTAAGTGGGTCTTTACAGTGAAATGCAAGGCTGATGGAAGTGTGGAAAGATACAAAGCGAGATTAGTAGCAAAAGGATTTACTCAAACTCATGGTATTGATTACCAAGACACTTTTGCTCCGGTTGCTAAGATCGATTCTATCAGAATTCTTCTTTCCCTTGCAGTAAATTTCAACTGGACACTATATCATTATGATTTTAAGAATGCCTTCTTAAATGGTGAATTACATGAAGAAGTATATATGAGTTTACCTCCTGGATTTGAAAAATAATCTTGGAAGAAACAAAGTATGCAAATTGAGAAAATCCTTATATGGATTGAAACAATCGCCAAGGGTGTGGTTTGAGAGATTTGGAAGTGTTGTTAAGAGGCATGGCTTCATCCAAAGTCAAGCAGGTCACACTATGTTCTTTAAACACTCATGTGAAGGTAAGATTGCTATCTTAATAGTGTATGTTGATGACATTATTATTACAGGAGATGACGTCAAAGCAATTAGTGATTTGAAGAGAAGACTTGAGGCTAAGTTTGATATCAAGGATCTTGGAAAGTTAAAGTACTTTCTTGGGATGGAATTCGCAAGATCTAAAGAAGGAATTTTTCTCAACCAGCGCAAGTATATACTCGATTTACTCGCAGAAACAGGGATGCCGGGGTGTAAAGCAGTATAAACACCAATAGATCCCAATGTGAAACTAAAGTCAGTTGCTGAAGATGAAATAGTAGATAGAGAATGTTATCAACGATTGGCTGGAAGACTAATTTATTTGTCACATACAAGGCCAGATATAGCCTTTGCATTGAGCGTAATAAGTCAATTTATGCATGCACCAGGGGCAGCCCACTTTGAAGCTATTTTCAGAATATTAAGATATTCGAAAGGTACTCCAAGAAAGGGGCTGATATTCAGAAATAGAGGACATATACAGGTTGAAGCCTATACAGATGCTAATTGGGCAGGTAATATAAATGATAGAAGGTCTACCTCAAAATATTGTATTTTTGTAGGTGGAAATCTAGTTACATGGAGGAGCAAAAAACAAAATGTTGTAGCCAAGAGCAGTGCAGAAGCTGAATTCCGATCTGTGGCCCATGGTTTTTGTGAAGTATTATGGATCAAAAAATTCATGGAAGAATTGAAGCTTTTTGGCCCAACTCCAATTAAAGTTTATTGCGATAATAAGGCTGCTATTTCTATTGCTCACAATCCTGTCCTACATGACAGGATGAAGCATGTTGAAGTGGACAAGCATTTCATCAAAGAAAAAATTGACAGCGGCGAGATTTGTATGTCCTACATACCCACCAAAAGTCAGGTGGCAGATGTTCTCACAAAGAGTCTTCCAAAGAGACTGTTTGATAACATGGTGTGCAAGCTTGCTATGAACGATACGTTCATGCCAGTTTGAGGGGGAGTGTTGAATATTAGCACAAAATCAAAACAGATTCTGTCATACAGCATATTATGGCTGGATTTAAATTGTAATTAAATAGTAATTAACTGTATTATTCTATTCTTACCTTATTTAGGATTAGCATTTATAGGGAGAATAATTACCCCTATTTCCTAGTGTAATTCATATTCGCCTCATATGTATTGTGTTACAAAATATACAAAATAGAAAAACATATTTCTATAGTTATGAATATTATAAGAAAAATATAAATTATTCCATTGTAGCATAAGAAAAAACGCATCCATCTATGTTACAGCGACTCTGGGCTAAGTCGTTGTAGCATATAAATTATGGATCTGATAACTATCGGGGTTTAATACGAAAAATATTAGTCATAAGGAGAATAAAAAGAATTCTATAACTGTTTCAGCTGATTTAAGTTTCAACTGATTCAAGAAGCTATTATATAGGAGACTCATAATCTTACAAGATCCCTTTGACTTTTATTTTCACAAGTACACTTGTTGAAAAGTTTATTCAAATTGGCTTTAAGCCACTAGAGTATTATTACAAGCAAGCTTCCTCTAGCCGAGTGAGGAGAAAAAATGTCCTAAATGCTTAACTGCTAACTGTAAGTTTTTTCTTTTATAAAAAGGGAAATGGAAAATTTCAGGAACTTCTTATACACTTCCATATATTAAAAAAAAAAATTAAATAAAGTGCTAACGGATATTCAATTTACCTGAAGGAAAGTGTATCATGGAGATGATTCTACCCCCAATCCAGGGAACAACTTTAAGAAGCCACTCACTACTTTTCAATTCAATGGGAGTTCTTGAAAGCTCCATTCCCTTGGGTCCAGAAACTTCGTCTTCTACATCAGGAATTTGAATTGCTTTTTCTGCAAAAAAAACAGTACCAAAACTTGATACAGATTTTGCATTTTTCGATACATAATATGCAGAATACTTCCAGTGCTTAAGCTCTGCGCTGCCCATGGAGAGGGGGCAGTAGAACTAAAACCCATGCAAAAAAATCTTGATTCTCGAGAGAGGGTAAAACCCATATGAAAGATAAAACTATTGATAGTACATCATAGAAATAGCAAGGTAAACATTCAATCCAAAAATAACCTTAGGTAAATGTCGTATTATATTTTTCCAGAGATAAACTAGAAAATACAATATACCAGATAAAGGGAAGGGCAGATGGTAAAGAAAATAAGAACCAAGTGTAAGAGGAGTGCTAGCAACACTCACTCTAACACTTTTTGTTCAACAAACTCTATCTTCATTGGTGAAATCCATGTGCATCCAAAAATTATGAAAATAGATCCCTCATAAAGTGGTGGGACACATGATTTCACCCAATAAGAGAGTGAGTGTTGGAGTAAATGTTGCTAGCACTACTCTTAAGTGTAGAGGAGTGCTAGCAACACTCACTCTAATACTCTTTTTCCAATGCTCACTATCTTATTCATGTTAGAGATAGTTAGTAAATAGTTAGTTTGTATTTCTTAAATGATAAACTGTAACTAACTATTATCAGCTGTAAGTTAGTTACTCCTATCTCTATATATAGGGATCACTGTATCCCTTCATAACAAGAAATACAATATGAAAATTCTGTTTTGACCCTAACAGAATTCTAACTGAATTCTCTCTCTATCTCTACTATCACTTTCTATCAATTCAAAAGCATATATGACATATAAGATAATATTAGGGGTGGCCGGGTGGCAGTTGAGTTCATTTATCCAAAACATCCAACAATAAATTCATTCACTACATGATAAAGTCATTCCTGTATTGGACCCAATCCATCCATTTAACTATATAGATTGATCAAAGCCATCAAACATTTTTTTAAAATCCAATGGATCATTTCTTTCTTTTATTTATTGTTAATATGTTTTTTTAGTAAAATAGATTTATAAGAACAAAAAAGATTTATAATCATTTTAAAAATTAAATATATTGTTAATTACTAATTAAAAATTTAATAACATAGCCAATGCCGCCCTGCCAATTTCTTTTTAGATTCATTGAATAGCCAATGTATCTGGTCTATATATTGGTCACATACATTAATTATTCAATGTATCTAAAAAGTATTTTTTTCTTTCTTTCTAATAAATAGAACCAAAGGGAGAATCACTGTACACACATTCTTCAATTTGCATTCTTTAATGTTTAGCAGGAGTTCTATCCAAATTATAGTACAGGATTTTATTAAATTTGATAGAAATTTACGAGCTAGTTTACAATTAAAAAGAGTTGATTTATCGGTAAAAGCTATAGCTGGAAAAATTAAATTTGCCACCAATTCTGGAAGATTTAATTTTTTTCTTCTTAATTTCTTTAACATACCTTTATAGATGGATTGGATGGACACCCTTCCATTGAAAACATGACAGTGGATGAATTTGATTAATTTTTTTAAGAGCTTTTAGCGAATTGTTAAAGGATTAATAAATTGTTTTGATCCATCAAATATATCCATTTTTTCACCCTAGATAATACTCATAGATTGATCATGTAAAGATTTAAACAAGCACATACTCATATATCCAGTTTTTCACCCTAGATAATACTCATAGATTGATCATGTAAAGATTTAAACAAGCACATACCCAAACGTTCCTTGTATTGCTTCTGACTGGTAGATACCAGTGTTGATGCCTCCTCTTCTGAAGGAAAATTAACATGCAGAACTTCCCCATCCACTCCTCGTGTATCAAGCTGTTTACAAAACCAAAGTGTATATAAATATTAAGATTTATGAACTCAAAAAAGATAGATCAATGAACAAACCAGGCACATTCATCTGTACAATAGTTTCATCTTCATAATTTCCTCTTATGAAAAATAACATACCATTGCACCCCCGCCAAGTAATAATTGAATGTGGATGTTGCGCTTAGGTCTTTTCCACGATCCTTCAGTTTTGTGCACACTCACAGTAACAACCGACGATTGAAGTTCGGCCACATAATGTGTTAATAAATAATTGCCCTTAGTGAATGCATAGCCATCACCGTCATCCTCAAATAGAAAACCTTCAGCTTTGCCTGGCAATGATTTAAATCTTAATCATGAGTCTTTAAGAGCAAGACACTAATCTGAAGAGTAAAGACCATATTAAAATATAAGTTATCTACTTATCGTATTCAAACATGCCAAGGTAAAATTTAATGCATGTGTTTACCAGATTCATCTAAAGCCACGAGAAGTGTCAATTCATCCGATGGTTTAGCTTCTCCAACATGCTGAACAGGGAGGCCCACGGGAATAATTGAGCCACCTTTCAAATATAAGGCTGGCAAATCCTGGCATGCCCCAAACAGAGCAAATAATTTTTTGTAAAGATAATAAAAAATACATATAATTATCAGCACTACGAAATAAAATGCAAACAAAGTGAGCAGAGTAAAATACCGGATGTGCATCACCAAAATCAAAACCCAACCATATCCCCTTTGGTAGATTAACCTCCAACTTATCCAACCTCTGAGTGCGTGTGGTGCTGATCAAGATACCAACAAGACATTAAAATATTAAATCAGTACTACTTGTAAGATAGAGTCATAAATGAGAAAAAAACACGACTCTTCATTTTTAAATATTTGCCTCTCTAATGCCAAATGGACAAATCTTAAATACAAAAAAAAAAAAAAAAAAACTGGCAGAAACCAGTAGAATATGCCCATAGACAGTGATAATGTATCTCGAGTTTCAATAAATATAGAAAAGCTTGACTTTAGTGTAGAAGTTTGTTAGGATGATAGTTTCAATTAGATTATATTAAGCTTTGACTTATCCGATTCATAATTCAGATCCGTCTTAAAATTTCAGTTTAGAAGTTTCAGCATATTCAAAGTCCAATTGATCCTACGCTCAAGCTTGGAAATGATCATAATTCACAAGGGACAACCACCGCCACCACCAGTTCCACCGCCACCATCATCATTAACATAGCTTATAAAAGAAATTAAATGATGGACGTTGTATGGTTTAATAGAAGATTTACTATGACAAAAAATTACTCTTATTTTACAACGAGAAAATATGACCAGTAATTTCCTTTTCCTATCATTCCCCCTTTCTCAATGACTAAAACTATAAAAAAAAATGCTAAAATACACAATAGCATCATGAAAACCAAGCCTAATTCGTGCAAAGACACCTCTTAAAATATAGCATTGTCGTCTAAATTGATGATAGACAGAGTAAGAAAGTATTATAACCTTGCATACACTAAAACTGAGCCAAGCAAAAACGAATTTTCAAGTTTCCTCAAGGTAGGATCTTTTGTATCTGCAAAATCAAAAATAAAAATTCACGATGCGTAAGAAGAAAGTTCAAATATCATTCATGAAACCAAAGATACAAGAAGTAATCAACAGAACAAGAACCCACCAGCAAAGAAAGTAGGGATTGCCACTGGAGTGCCCCTTGTATGTGCAAAGTAAAAAAGTGTGTAGATAAGGGGGATAAGGCGGTAGCGCCTCTTCAATGCCAATCGGCAAACTTCTTCACACTAAAAGTTAGAGCTGAATTAGTAATGCACATTTTTAGCATATAAGTAATTTGAAAGTACAGAACACCATTTCGTTAAATGAGGAAAAAAACGAATCATATGACTGTAAGTTGTCCCATTACTCTAATTCATCAGACAAACTTGTCCTTGGATCTCACTTGAGAGTGCTAGGATCACATTTTAAAGAATTAAAAGGGATTTCTATTAAAGAAACACCACCATTTATTCAAAATTTAGTCAGAAGGGCGATGAAAATATCTTTTTATGCTATAGATTATCTTGATTGAGATGAAAAAAATAATCCAATGTTTAAAAAGTTCCACTAAAATTCCAATTTTTTGGGAGGGCATGGGGAAGCTACAAAACAAGTTTGAAAGTTGACACTTGACACTAAATATGTTCACAACATATGTACAACCAGAACCTAAAGCATTTAATGAAATATATGACACTATTTTCTTCTTTTTTTTCATTATTTAAAAATCAGTAACCTTATGCCCAAGCAAATGATCAAGCTCAAAGACGCAACCTTACGAATTTTATTCCGCAGTCCCTATGATGTATTTGCACAGACAATTTTATCTTCGAATTTATATAAATGTCCAATATATGACAGGTTGGAAATCATTATAATTGTAGAAATACGTTGTATATTTCATTTATATTTTGGAACTGTTACATTGTGAGGTATATATAGAATACAGTACACTAATTTGTTAATAAACAGAGAAATAATTTCCTATAATTGCTGCTACCTAAATAAGGAAATCAGAATAATAGATAATAAATCTATTTACACCACTGTTTTGTAACAGCTTGACAAATCAGAATCAAATGATTATGATTTGATATGTGCTAATCTTCAACACTCCCCCTCAATCTGGGTGGTAGATGTCTATCATACCCAGATTGGATTTGATATTTTCATAAGTATTCCTTGGAAGAGCCTTGGTTAAGATATTTGCAGTTTGCTTGCATGATGGGACATGATCAATACTTATAATCTTATGATCAATTTTTTCTTTAATGAAGTGTCGGTCAATTTCCACATGTTTTGTTCTATCATGTTGGACTGGGTTCTTTGCAATGCTTATAGCAGCGTTGTTATCACATAGTAACCTCACAGTATGGTTCACTGGAATTTTGATTTCATCTAGCATGCTCTTAAGCCACATTCCTTCACAAATACCTAGGGCCATAGCTCTAAATTCTGCTTCTGCACTACTCCTCGCCACTACAGTTTGTTTCTTGCTTCGCCAAGTTACTAGGTTCCCCCACACAAATGAACAATAACCTGTAGTCGATTTTCTGTCTGTGGAGCATCCTGCCCAATCTGAATCTGTATAAACTTCAATGTCCCTGTTTGAATTTCTCTTGAAGTGGAGGCCTCGACCTGGTGTGCCTTTGAGGTATTGGAGGATTCTATTCGCCATTTTCATGTTAGACTCGGTTGGATTTGACATGTAGCGACTAGCCAAGCTTACAGCGAACCCAATGTCAGGCCTAGTGTGAGATAGGTAGATTAGTTTCCCAACTAGACTTTGATATCTATCTTTGTCGGCTGGTGGACTTTCATCTTCTCTTCCTTTTATTTGTTCTATTGGTGTATTAGTTGCCTTGCACCCAAGCATTCCAGTTTCTTGAAGTAAGTCAAAGGTGTATTTCCTTTGTGATACATAGATACCATCCTTTGTTCGAGCAACTTCCATCCCTAAAAAATACTTAAGTTGTCCCAAGTCCTTAACTTCAAATTCCTTTGCCAAGAGTCCCTTTAAATGATCAATTTGATCATAATCATTTCCTGTAATAACGATATCATCCACGTAAACAATAAACAAAGCTACCTTTCCTTCCATGGAGTGTTTAACAAACATAGTGTGATCTGATTGGCATTGGTTGAACCCGTCTTTCTTGACAACTCGAGTCAATCTATCAATCCACGCCCTTGGGGACTGCTTGAGGCCATAAAGGGATTTTCGGAGCCTGCACACCATATTTGCGGTGCTGGATGATTCGAGTCCAGGAGGAATCTGCATATAAACTTCCTCTTCTAGGTCACCATTTAAGAAGGCATTCTTGATGTCTAGTTGATGGAGTGGCCAATCTAAATTTGCAGCCAAAGAGAGAATAACTCTCACGGAGTTTAGTTTTGCCACCGGTGCAAAAGTCTCTTCATAATCTACTCCATATGATTGAGTAAATCCCTTTGCTACAAGTCGAGCTTTGTACCGATTTACACTCCCATCTGCATTATACTTCATGGAGAATATCCATTTGCATCCTACCGGCTTCTTCCCTGCAGGTAGGCTTGTGATTTCCCAAGTGCCATTCTTAATTAAGGCCTGAACCTCTTCCGTTACAGCTGCTGCCCATTCAGAATTTTGGAGTGCCTCATGGATGTTGCTTGGAATATGTGTATTGTCAAGAGCTGTTACAGAAGTCTTGTAACTTTGGGACAATTTTCCATAAGATACAAATCTTTCAATGGGATGTTTGGTACAGGATCTTACATTTTTTCTCAACGCAATAGGAATATCAATATCAACATTCACAGAGTTAAGAGCAGTATTACCTGAGGGAACGCCATTTTCTGGAGTCTCGGAGGTTTCTTGGTTCTGCCTTGGAGTTGTGCAGGACTCTATTCCCTTCTTGTTCTTCCTGGAGTACACTTTCATGTTGTTTCCTGGTGCAGTTTCTGTTGTAGGGGCTGCAGTTTCTACTGCAATTTCCTCTGTATTTTCTAACGTAGTTTCTTCTGGTCCACATGTAAGTTCTGCAGTTTCTGTTGCATTTTCATTTGGTTCAGGTGTAGGTTTTGATGCCTCTGCAGTGAGTTTGGGTTCAGTTAGCTCAAGTTCCAAAAGTTGGGATTCTACCACTTCAATTGGATATGTGTTCTCCCCCTGAATGCCAACTTTGGGGTAATATGGCTGATTCTCAAAAAAGGTTACATCCATGGTGTGGTAGAATTTTTTGTTTTGAGGTGAATAACATTTGTATCCCTTTTGGTGAGGAGAGTAGCCGAGGAATATGCATTTAATGGATTTCGGGTCAAGTTTACTGCGTTGGGGATCAAGATTATGGACAAAGGTTGTGCATCCAAATATTTTCAAAGGAATAGATGTAAGAATACGATTGGTTGGGTATAAGGTTTGGAGAGTGGAGTAAGGCGTATGAAAGTTAAGGATTCGGGAAGGCATTCTGTTTATTAGATAGGTTGCAGAGAGGACAGCTTCTCCCCAAAACTGGTTAGGTACATTTGTAGCTAGCATGAGAGATCGGGTTACTTCTAGGAGGTGTCTATTCTTTCTCTCGGCAACCCCGTTCTGCTGAGGTGTATCCACACATGAGGTTTGGTGTATTATTCCATGTTGTGTAAAGTATGAGCTTAGTGCAGAATTATAGTACTCACAACCATTATCACTCCTAAGCACTCTAATTTTGCTTTGAAATTGTGTTTGCACCATGGTATGGAAACATTCAAATATCCTACCAACTTCCGATTTATCTTTCATGAGGTAGACCCAAGTGATCCGTGTGTGGTCATCAATAAATGTGACAAACCATCTTGCTCCAGTTACATTTCTGACCCACGATGGTCCCCATACATCACTATGAATAACATAAAAAAGGTTGAGAAGGTTTATAGGGTTGAGGTGGGTGGGGGCTGCGTGTATGTTTGGACAATTGACAAATTTCACATTGAAACAACTTCTGATTTTTATTGAATAGTTTAGGAAGCATTTTTTCCAAGTACATAAAATTTGGGTGGCCTAGTCTATAGTGCTACAGCATTGCAGAATTTTCACTACATGCAGAAACTACAGCGCAAGAGGTTGCCTCGAATTCTGGTTTAGATGCTTCAGCCTGAAGGATATAGAGTCCAGCACATTCTTTAGCATTGCCAATCGTCCTCCCCGACTCCAAAATCTGAAATTCACACAGGTTAGGAAAGAATTTAGTGATACACTTCAAATCCTTTGTAAGTTTACTTATGGACAGCAAGTTACAATCAAGTTTAGGCACATACAGTACTGAACTAAGAGTAATATTTTGTGAAATAATGACTGAACCTTTACCCATGACCTTAGAAAGGGTACCATCAGCAATTCGAACAGTCGAATTATTTTGATATGGAGAATAGCTATCAAAGACAGTCAAATCTCCAGTCATGTGATCAGATGCTCCTGAGTCAATAATCCATGATTTTTGTTTTCCCCTGCTAGTGTTTAGAGCATGCAAAAAATTACCTTTTTGTGCCACAGTAGCTGTACCAATTGTTTGTTGAAGCAATTTTTGCAAGGCTTCCATTTGCTCCTTGTTGAATGGTGATGAGTGAGAATTTACCTCAGCTGTGTTCCCTCTGTTGTCCCGGTTTTTGCTCCATTTTAGCTCTGATGGCTTTCCATGAATGATCCAACACGTGTCTTTGGTATGACCCGGTTTCTTGCAGTGGTCACACCATGGCCGTGTTTTCTTTTGGAAAGATCGATGATCTCCCCTTGCTGCCATTGCAGATCCTTCTATAGATGGGGCTGCACTGGATTTTCCAAGCATCACTTTTCTCCTGCTTTCCTCTCTTCGTATTTCCGAGAATGCTTCTCGAATTTTTGGAAGAGGTTTGGTTCCAAGGATTCTCCCACGAACTTCATCAAGTTCTGTGTTCAAACCTAAGAGAAATTTGTAGATTCTATCTTTCTCCACCAATTCTTTGTACTTCTTTTTATCCTCTGTGCAGCTCCATTCAGCTTCATCATATACATCCAGTTGCTGCCAGTGACGATTGAGAGTATTAAAATACTCTGTGACTGAGCGGTCTTCTTGACGCAAGTCATGGAGTATGCTCTTGATTTCAAATATTGCAGATGTATTGTCGACATTAGAGTAGGTTTCCTTTACGGCATCCCACATCTCTTTGGCAGTATCATAGTACAAGAAATTTTCTCCAATTTCATTTGTCATGGTGTTTAGCAGCCATGACATTACTAGACTGTTTTCTAGTTGCCATTTTTCAAGGTTGGAATCCCCCTTTTTTGGACACTTGGAGTCTCCTGTGATATAACCTTCCTTCCCTTTTCCTTGAAGGTAGATTTTGACTGAGCGCACCCATTGATTGTAATTCTGGCCATTCAGTTTGTGACCAGTGATAGGAAGAGCATGTCCTTCGGCCAAACTGTTGGCTGAATTTTCTGCTTTAGTATCTGCCATGGGTGGTGCTCAAGGTTTAGGGATGGTTCAGATCTTATGCTCTGATACCATGTAGAAATACGTTGTATATTTCATTTATATTTTGGAACTGTTACATTGTGAGGTATATATAGAATACAGTACACTAATTTGTTAATAAACACAGAAATAATTTCCTATAATTGCTGCTACCTAAATAAGGAAATCAGAATAATAGATAATAAATCTATTTACACCACTGTTTTGTAACAGCTTGACAAATCAGAATCAAATGATTATGATTTGATATGTGCTAATCTTCAACAATAATGATCGATGATTTTATGCAGCTAAAGTGGATCCAACCTCTTCTCCAAAGGACCAGGGTTCATGGTCAGTGGTTCCAGCTTCAGAATGCCCACGGCAAAAGGGAAACAAGGAACCTACACCCATCCACCTTCCAAAAAGCCTCGGTGTTGCATTGCCAGCAAATCCACCAATATCAGGACCTGAAAGTGGCTGACCACTGAGTCCCTGAACATGAAAGCAAATTATGAAAATAAAATTGAAAATATGTTTAATGTGACATTTTATATTTAAATTTAAATAAATACTAGATCATTACAAGAGAATGGCATCTCAATTCTTCTGGAACTGAACTACATATCCAAACATTATAAAATTACTTATGTGAAAATAAGTATTCCTTGAAGAAGCATAACCACCACTCAAAGAAAATTTGGAAATGATAGTCAATTTAGTCCATGACATCATCTAATGTAGATTTTATAACTGATAGTTGCAGCTATCTTGTTTTATGAGGATACAATAATGTGCAATTAATTAAAGGTACTATTCATCATTGGGGTAGCTAATTGGTATTAGACCTTATATCTAGGCAGACATACACCAGACATACACAGTGTATCCAATATACCAGAAAAATACTTACAAAAAAGTGCAGAACTAAAAGGATATATCGAATGACAATGTTGTTCAAGGAAAGAAGCATGATGCTCTGAAAACCCTTACCAGCTGAAGTACCATGGAGATACTCATATGAAGATGCTCCCAGGTTGAAAGATTATCTCCTGTCCATGTTGCAGCATACCTTTGGCTTCCACTAAATCCAGCTCTGGTGAGAACAAAAGGACGCTTATTTTCATTAGACAGCTTCATGCCTTCATAGGTTGATCTTGCCATCAGAAGACCGTACACCTATAATGAAAAGTCATGATAAATAATAAAATTCCAGAGCGCACCACACAACAGGATAAGGGATAAAATAACTCAACACCTATAAAGTTCATAAACTAACATCAGAATCAAGTCACATCACACAACAGTATCATATTACATAATCAAAGTGCATCCCACTTGTAAGCATTGTCCACAAGTTTATGGTAAATAGATATGTGACTCCAAATCATAATAAAGGGCAAAGAATATTACATTATGATAGAAAGAATGATTCTGACAACCTCCAAGTTCACCATCTCCTCTATGAACATTGGTCTCGGGCATTGTTTTCGTTACAGTCTGGAAAAGAAAGGAATTTAAAAAGGTTGAAATTGAAAATATCAACAGTCTCAAATAGTGAGGCTTGGTACATATATTGTTAACTATTCAGAGAAAATAAACCAGTGAGATTATAATCACCTTAAAGACAGCTGGTTCGTTCATATCGTTCCATATACCATCAACACCATTGGAAACGAAGTCTTTAACTAAATTTGCCCACCATGCACGAACTTTTGACTGTGCATAGTCAGGGAAGACACAAGGTCCAGGCCACACATCCCCTGAGAATGGATAGATGGGCTCAATGCATCGTCAAAAGGAAAAGGGAACAAAAGGACATAAAGTGAAGGTATTAATGTACAAATTACCAACAAAAGGTGTTCCATCTGCCTTTTGGACCCAGACATCATTTTCAGAACCACTGTCATATACAAAATAACCCTTTTCTTGCTTGATCCCAGGATCAAGCATCCAAATACCTTTGAAACCACTATAATGGAGACCTTCCACTAAAGACTTGGGATCCCTAAAGCGCTCCTGAAAGATAGCATACTACTTACTTTTCTAGTCAAAAAATTATTATTATGGACATTAAAAATGTTAGGCCCCAAAAGAAAACTTTTCAATACATCACTTTAACTTATGTGGTCCAGACTTCATGTACTCATATTTGAACAATTAATGTGCATGAGTAAAAAGACCTTATTTGAAAATCAAAACAATGAAACTGTAAATTGATTACTGATTGTAGAAGAAAATCATGCCTTGTCAAAGGTAAAACAACGAAAACCATCCATGTAATCGATATCCATCCATATCACATCACAAGGTATGCTCTTTTCTCGAAATGTCTTTGCAACCTGCAAATGTTAAATTGCTAACAGGTAAATAAAGTATGAAGCAATCTATGGCAAAATCAACAAGCAATAATAGACAGTCAGAACATACCGTTAAAATACGAGAGACTAAGAGACATTTGAATAAACCGTGTGTCGAATAGCACAGCGGAAAATGATATATAGAGAGAGAATTTCATATCAAATAATATTAATTACATACTAAATATATACTGATCCTATCCTAGAATATACTTGGGAATATTCTATATTGATCCTATTGTAGAATATACAAGGGAATATTCTAGGAATATTCTAGAGAATATTCTTATTCTATATACAAATATCAACACTCCCCCTCAAGCTTGAGCATATAAATCAAATGCACCATGCTTGTTACATATATAGTTGGTTTAGGCGCTTTGTATAGATTTTGTAAACACATCGGTCAATTGGTCATTAGAGTTGACAAAGCTTGTGGCGATGTCGCCTGATACGATCTTCTCTCTGACAAAGTGACAGTCTATCTCAATGTGTTTGGTCCTCTCGTGGAAGAACGAATTTGAAGTAATATGCAATGCAGCTTGATTATCACAAATAAGTGTCATTGGTTTTGCATCTTCAATTCGAAGTTCCTTGAGCAACTGTTTTAACCAAATAAGTTCACAAGTTGCCATTGCCATGGCCCTATATTCCGCCTCGACGCTTGATCTGACAACAAAATTTTGTTTTTTACTTTTCCAGGATATGAGATTTCCTCCAACAAAGACATAATACCCCGGGTGGATCTTCTATCAATGGGTGATCCTGCCCAATCAGCATCAGAGTATCCAACTATCTGAGTATGTCCTTTATTTTCATACACAAGACCTTTTCCTGGAGCACATTTGATGTATCTCAGAATCCGGATAACAACATCCATATGTTCCTGACAAGGGGAATTTAAGAACTGACTTACCACACTAACTGAAAAAGAAATGTTAGGACGAGTGACTGTGAGATGACTCAACTTTCTAACTAATCTCTTGTATCTTCCTTTGTCAGATAGAGGCTCCCCCTGATTGGATAGTAGTTTGACACTTTGATCCATAGGAGTATCAGCTGGTTTTGTATTTAACAACTTTGTTTCTTCCAAAAATATCCATAGCGTGTTTCTGCTAAGAAATCACCAAGCCATCTTTAGATTGGGCCACCTCAATTTCCAAGAAGTAACGGAGTTTACCAAGATCTTTTGTCTGAAATTGATTCGAGAGATGTTGTTTTAACTGGAGTATTCCTTGTTGTTCACTACCAGTTATGACAATATCATCTACATACACAATAAGATAGATACACCCTTGAGCTGCATGACGATAAAATATAGAATGAGCAGCTTCACTACGGACCATATCAAACTGTTGTACTACAATGCTAAATCTGCCAAACCAAGCTCTCGGAGATTTCTTAAGACCATAAAGAGACCTGTGTAGCCTACAGACCATATTCAGGACTCCCCCTGAGCAACAAACTCAGGTGGTTGCTCCATATATACTTCCTCTTCAAGACCACCATGTAAAAAGGCATTTTTGATGTCAAGTTGATGAAGATGCCAATGTCGAATGGCTGCAATGGCTAGAAGGAGTCTAACAGGTGCCATCTTGGCTACAGGCGAGAAGGTGTCACTATAATCCAACCCAAAAATCTGAGTGTATCCTTTGGCTACCAAGCGAGCTTTAAAACGATCAATCTTACCATTCCGTCCAATATTTACTGTATAAAGCCAACGACAACCTACTAAAGATTTTCAGGGGGTAGAGGAACCAATTCCCAAGTACCACTGCTTTGAAGAGCACACATTTCATCAATCATTGCTTGCCTCCACTCGGGGTGAGGTAATGCTTCACCTGGAGATTTAGGAATAGAAACAGAAGACAAAGAGGACAAACAAGTATACTGCAAAGGGGAAAGACGATGATAAAATAAATCAATATAATATGGAGAAGGATTTCGTGTTAGACATATACCTTTGCGAAGGACAATCGGAAGATTAGACTCAGGTTGCAGAATCGGATCCGATGATGGCGAAGGCGTCGGAGGAAAATCTGCAATGACCTCAGGGACAGGTACTGCCTCAGGGACAGGTACTGCCTCAGGGATAGGTACGACAGATGTGGGTTGACGACGCTGATATGTTTGAAGTGGACGAGAAGTGGGGGGTCAACTGTATGGGTTTCTAGTGGGACAGGTTCCCTAGAATGATGGGGGATAATGGGAAATGGGACTTCTGGAAGAGGTGTAGGAGTACTTTCCTGAAGGGGTTCCGGAGTGACTTGGGTGGACTCAAAATATGGCACTGACTCGAAGAAGGTAACATCGGTCGAGATTAGGTATCATTGCAGAGTGTGTGAGTAGCAACGATAACCCTTTTGGATCGATGATAACCAAGAAAACTTTAGTGATCTAGCTGATAGTTTATCAAGAGCAGGGGAGAGATTATGCACAGAACACGTAGACCCGAAGACTCGAGGAGGAATTGGGAGAAGAGGAGAGTTTGGAAACAAGATTGAATGAGGGATTTTATTATTAAGGACAGATGAGGGCATGCGATTTATGAGGTAACATGTCGTGAGCACAACATCCCCCCAAAACCGAAGAGGGACATTACCATGGAGAAGTACGGTTCGAGTGGTTTCTACGAGATGCCGATTTTTGCGTTCGGCTACCCCATTTTTTTTAGGTGTATGAGGACAAGATGTTTGATACAGAATACCATTAGATGACATAAAAGTTTGAAATTGTTGGGATAAATATTCACGTGCGCTGTCACTTCTTAAGGTACGAATAGACACACCAAACTGAGTTTTTATTTCTTTATAAAAAATTTCAAAAATAGAAAATAATTTTGCTCTATTTTTCATTAAAAATAACCACGTGCAACGTTAAAAATCATCAATAAAGATGACAAAATACCTAGACTCAAGAGTAAAGACAGTACGTGAGAAACCCCAAACATCGGAGTGAACTAAAGCAAAAGGGGACGAAGCTCGTTTATTGACTCAATTAGGAAATTGACTACGAGTGTGTTTCCCTAACTGACACGACTCACAATGTAAATTAGATACCTTTGATAAACTTGGCACCAACTTCTGTAGTTTAGGAAGACTAGGATGACTTAACTGAGCATGGATAATGAGTGGAGAATCTTTGGCTGAAAATGTCTGAGATGACACTGAGAGGTAATAAAGGCCTTGCGACTCACATCTGACGCCAATCGTCTGTCCCAAACTTCGATCTGCAGGGTGACATTACTATTAGTGAAGGTGACAATATAATCAAGAGAACGAATTAAACGACTGACTGAAAGTAAATTAAATGGACAATTAGGTACATAGAGAACAGAAGTAACAGAGAGAGAAGGTAGAATTTGAACAGTACCAATTCTTTCTGATTGTGTTTGAGAATCATTGGCAGAAGTTATAGTAGGCAAGAAACCAGAAGTAGAGAGGGAAGAGAAAAGATTTTTATTACCAGTAGCATGATCAGACACACCAGAATCAAGGACCCAAGGTCCAAGAGAAGATGATTAAGAGAGGCAAACGGATGAATTACCAGTATGTGCAACCAAAGCAGTAGAATCTGAGTTCTGATAATTCTGATACCACCTGAGAAAATCATCGTAGTTTGGCGTAATGTTCTGAGGAGTAGCCATGAGTATCGGACCTGGAACCGGAGTAGGGAGGCGATTTTCCGGTAAAAAAAAATTTTTTGTGAGCAGTAGCGATGCAGTGAATATTAGTGGCGGGGTTCGCCAAAAAAAATTTTTTTTTAACAGTCGCGGCGACAGTGAACAATGACGGCGGTGGTCGCCGGAAATTTTTTTTTTAAAAGGTGAGACAAATCGGAATGATGACACGGTTTGTGAAAGGAAATTTCTCACCGGAAGACAGTCAGTCAACCAGGTAGCGTACGGTGAAGATTTATCTCTCAGTAGGCTCTGATACCATGTTAAAATACAAGAGACTAAGAGACATTTGAATAAACCATGTGTAGAATAGCACACCGGAAATGATATATATAGAGAATTTCAAATCAATAGTATTAATTACATACTAAATATATATTGATCCTATCCTAGAATATACAAGGGAATATTCTATAAATATTCTAGAGAATATTCTTATTCTATATACAAATATAACACATACCAAAAAAAAAAAACTAAAGGCTCATCACTATTGAGAGAAAGTGGGAGCAGCACCAAGTACCTCCAGAACTCTCTGATCAGATAAATAGCTCCAGCGGCATTGTTGATAGCCTAGTGACCACTTTGGGGGCATAAATACAGTTCCTAATGATAACAGAATCTGTAAGGAAGTATCTTTCACTACCAAAATAAAGTAAATGATGCTGCTATAAATTGTTGTACAGAATAACGTTCACAAGTAATATAAGCATGGAATTTCCACTTAAAATGGTCCTTTCTTGAATCTTAACATAAAATATCCTGAATCTTATTTCATACTCAGAGAATAGAAGATAATAATACACAGAACTCATTGCATGTTTTCTCGATTTGAATTTACATTAATAATTACAAAGTTACCAAGGGCGTCTTTATTTTCAAACATGTATTTGATTAGCTTCTAGTTTAATAGAAGAATACTATATTAGTATAATACGGATATTTGTACCTGCATGCTACATATTAAAATGTGTATCATATGAATCCTGATTTCATGTGGGTCAATTTTGGTACTAGGTTCTTCTAATTATATAAACTACATTTATTAACCAAAGAGGGACTTAAGTTTGTCCAAACAAAAAAGTGCATAACATTTTATGTGAAGCTATATCATTTATAGTTGTAGTCTTTGTTTAGAAAATTACCAATTGCTTTTGATAGAGATATCAAAACTTCCGTAGGTGAAGCAAAAGGACCAAATGTAATGACAGGATATGAGGATGGAGAAATGAAACGTATTGTTGATTCTTTCCTTAGATCTATCTGCTCACGTGGACAGAAAAAGATCATCAAATAGATCATTACATCATTGTCAAAGCACATATGTGATATGTCTAGGTTAACCTCAATAAATGATATAAAGATAAATGTAACCACACCTCACAGCGCCTTGTAGTGTCAGCAAGAACTCCCAGGGCCTCACCATTTGGAAGAACAGCTAACACCCACGGATGTGATTGGTATAAGGATGAAGTTCCAGGACCATAACCCCATGCATCAGTATTCCATGTGAAAACCTTAAAATAAAATTATAGCTGATGAGTACATAGATAGTAATAAAATCTCTTTGAAACTTAAAACTTCATATAGCCGACTTACTCTTTTGCCTGTCCTCTCAAGCTGTCCACTAACTTCTCCTGTTCCGTAGAGGGAGGTACTTGTAGGTAGCTGGTTGGGAAACAAATTCAATCAACTTTTGATGTTAAATTCGTAAGGTGGAATAGTATAAGTAAGCATCAGGGCCTGTTTGGATTAACTTATTTGAGTTTGACTACTGGCATAAGTACTTGTTATCATGTTTGGAAGAGATTATGGAAACAACTTATGATATGTCCATAAGATGTTTTCAGCTCACTACCCTAAGATCTCTAGGATAGCTTATGAAAACAGGTTATAGCTTATACGATACAAATACATGAAGACTTTATTTTATCTTTTGTTATTGAAATAGCTTATGCTTAAGCTAAAAGGTTACCAACATTTTATTATTATAACAACTAAAAGTTCTGATA
This sequence comes from Vicia faba, assembly GCA_948472305.1. Classification (NCBI taxonomy): domain Eukaryota; kingdom Viridiplantae; phylum Streptophyta; class Magnoliopsida; order Fabales; family Fabaceae; genus Vicia; species Vicia faba. The sequence continues at coordinate 938,050,148 of OX451736.1, forward strand.
CCACAAACCAAAAAAAGCAACTGACCTCAAGCTGAACAACTTGCTGCTTTAGAACGCACTCAAAGCTAGGGATATACGAAGGAACCTTGTGAGCATTAGCGATGGGAGTGTCTCTGTCCTTGCTGTTAACAAAGGAAATACTAGGATATGCTGCATCTCTATCATCTGCAGAACAATCAAATCGAAACACTCCATCATCCAAAATAGGCTCGAAAATCATATTCCCCGATCTCACATCGCTACTTCCACTAGAGACCTGTCCTTCATAATTAGCCATTTTGGATGTAAACTTCTCAGTAAATCTCTTTCTTCTGCAAGCCAAAAATAGCACAAAAACAATTAATAGCCGTGCGTGCAAACCACACAAAAAGTATGATCGTGAAAATGCTCTTACTACTCAAAAATTAAATTCACAAAACAATAATCATAATCATAATTACAACAGGAAAATCGAGTTCGCACACTTTTTTCTCAATTCAGCAAAAATAACGTGAAATTGATGAATAAACTACTTAAACTTCAACAAGAACAAGCTCAGTTCGATCGATCGGCGATTAAAGCATGCGATGAGTAAAAAGGAATTCCGAATTCAAAGACAGAGATAGTAGCATTGCAAAAGGACCTGTAAGTTCCGAAGTGTGACGTGGAAGAATCAAAGAAGGAACCTGAGAGTGATTATCGAAGAGGAAAGTGGATTGTTCCGATGATGACTGAACGGAGGTGCCAACGGTGGTGAAAATGGAATCGCTCCGGGTTTGAAAATTCTGTAACTGCAACTCAACGCTTGTTCCATCGGTTTTGTGCTCGTGGACTTGGTTTATACTACTATCATTTTTAATTTTAAATTAATAGTAATTCTTTATTACTTATTCGTTTAAATTATTAGCTTTGTGGTGGAGTTGAGTGGAAGAAAAATGAGAGTGGAACTGTGGAAGAATCAATTCGTAGTGTTTTAATTGTTGAAGAGATAACACATCATATTTTGTTTTATATGATCAAGTGACAGATGGGATATAAAATCAATTATGGGAATAACTAATTATGGATGGTTAATTGGTTTAACTAGTGTCAAATTAACTAGTTATGTAAAAGACAGATGGGCTATAAAATTCTGATTGTACAAAAATTTATTTATTTTCTAGCTTATACAAAAATACAATAATTCGTTGGTGGTTTTATCGAAGTCAAGAAAATTAAATCGGATTATAAGAAGTTTCGATTGTGCAGAAAGTTATTTAATATGAAAAAATTATTGGTGCACAAGGTTGAAGTTGAAAATGAAGATGAAAAAAGAGAGAAAAAATCGGTTACAACAAAATTTATTGAGAAAGAAATTTTATTATATAATCTTACAAAAATCCTAGCTACAAACTTGTTTAAATATACAAAAATAAACTGGCACGTAGCCACAACTAAAATATGTTTAACTGTTAAGCTAACAGTTAATAGTAGCTTATAGAAAACATCTAACTACTGTTTCTGACTGAATAGTCTCAGAAGCTTACAGTTTCTGGCTAACACTTTTAGAAGCTACTATTTTTACTCTATCAATAACTTTTGAGTATGAATTATTTCTAACATCATCCCTTAACTCATATTCAACTAACTAAACTCTACAACATCAATTTCATTCCTCAAGCGGATAAAGTGTTCAGTCTTGATAGTTTTAGTCAGAACATCTGCAAGTTGCTTTTGAGTACTATAGTGTGTAACTTCTAGCACTCCATTCTAGATTTGACTTCTAAAAAAATGGAACTTCATGTCAATGTGCTTCCCATGCAGCATTGGATTCTTGGCAAGACTTATAGTTGATTTGTTGTCAATCATCAACTTCACAGGTTTGCTCACCTTGATTTTCAGATCCTGCAACAAACTCACCAGTCAAACAGCTTGACATGTAGTCAAAGCACCTGCAATATATTCAGCTTCACAAGTTGACAACGCAACCACATGTTGCTTCTAGGAGCACCAAGAAATGGGACTTCCCGTATACCTGGAAAAGTCTTCAGATCCACTACTATAAAATGCACAAACAATAACACTCAAGTCGCCACGGTTCTTCCAAACATCGTGGTGACATCTCTAAAATAAGGCGCTAACGTTATTTTTATTTTTTAATGAAAATTTTTTAGAATATAATAACGGTGGATGATCGTACCGTGGTGATACATTCGAGCTTTCATGGGTTCGAACCTCAGCGTCCTCAAAAATTTTATTCCTTTAATGTTAAGGTGCGCCTTAACAGAAGGAAAAAAATAGATATCACAATGGTTGTTATGTCCAACCGTTGTGATCTATTTTGTCTTTGAAAGCAATACCACAAAGGTTCGTCTTGTCAACCGTGAGGAAATGTGATATTTTTTATATATAAATGTCGCTTATTTCTTATCAGTTGTTTCTCTCTAAACAAAACTCGAACATATCATATCTCTAAAGGATTCTCTGAAATTGCAGATAAAAACCACCTTTTCTCTTACAACAAGCAGACAAAGGTGAATGTCCCAAAAGGGGCTTCTTGTGACTTAGTAATGTTTTATTCTTTAAATTCTTATACAGATTGATAGTAGATGAAGTTTAGTTTATTATATGCTATGTAGATTGTTTGTTTCATTAACCTTTTAATGAAAATAAATTCAATTAAATTGACATAGAAACTTACAATCTGAAAATTAAGATAACCAATCTATATCAATCGATGTTTTCCAAATTATATGCGTCTCATCATTCATTTCATGTTCTTTAACATATAAAATATGGTTCAATGATCTGACTCCTTCACTACATCTATATCTTCTACTGTAGTTTAATTTTATTAACATCAATTTATTGGCTAATTTTACCTCATCGTTGTCACTTATCATCATGATTGTTATGATCATGATTGTTATGATGATAAGTCATAATAATAATCACGATGATAAGCAATGGTGATGAGGTAGAATTAGCCAATAAATTGATGTTATTAAAATTAAACTACAATAGAAGATATAGATGTATTGAAGGCATCGTACCATTGAACTATATTTTATGTGTTAAAGAGACGAAATGAATTATGAGAGACATCCCATTTGGAAAATAGTGGTTGGTTTAAGTTGGTTTTCAAGAATAGTTTAATTTTCAGATTATGTACTTCTTCAACAATTTGAATGGTTGTATTTCTTTAATGAGCTGTATGAAAAAACAAGCAATCTATGTAATATATAAAAAACTATGTGTACTTTCCACAATGATTATCTGCATTAACCATGATGAATTGTGTGATACGGTGGCAGAATCGACTGTTTAATACTGGTTTACATTTTTGCGTTTTGTGTTCGCAAAATGTCGCGGTAAGCAAGAGTCGCCACCGACTTTTATTTCATCCAATCGGAAAGGAAAAAAGTACATAAAAAATCCTTTTTCGAGATATTCTGAGTACAGGGATAGATTATAGAAAGTGAAGGTGTTAGTACCCTTTCTATCCATGGTTTTCCATGGGCTCTTAGGTACTTGCTCATCTTTTTAAAATTGCTTGTGTATGTGCTTTGTTTTTGAAAAGTTTGACTTCGTGATAACCCTTGTATCAGTCCTCAAACGTATGACGAAGTTGTTTTGAAAATTTGTTTTGAAATGTGTAAGTGTGAAAAGTTTTGATTTGAGCAAGTACCTACTAGCATCTACCTACTCGAAAAAATATTGTTTCTATTCTTGTTTCCTTTAGACAACATTATCCTACTATTGAGAAATAGGTAGCACCGTCGTTAGAGTTGTAAGGGTCAATTCGAAAGGGACGTACGATCACTAAAGCAATGTTAGGACGCCTTAGTAATAACCCTAGAGTCTTAAGATCATATTTGTTGTACCCCAAAATTTGCCCTCCCATATTCCCCAAGATTTGCCAAGATCAAGGTTCAAAATCTCTCTAGGGTTGCACAGTCCAATTGCCCCCTAATACAGTCAAAACTAGGGTTTTGGTTCTTGCAAATAAAATGAGGTTTTCAAGGGTCCAATCAAGTCCCACATGCCTATATACATTGTCAAGCATCCATATGTCAAGTTTCAAGACTCACAACATCAAATTGCACAGTCAAAAACCCTAAATGCTCCACAGTCAACTGCAGGGGCAAAATGGTCATTTGACAGTCAAAAGTCAAAAATTTTGGTCAACATCTTATTTTGAAGCCACAAACATCATTTGATCAATTCTTGACCATGATTCTCAAAGCATGGCTCAAAAAGTCCCAAGATGCAAAAGTTTATATTTTTGGACAGTTGAAAAAGTCAACTGCAAATTGACCAAGGCATAACTTCTTCATGGTTTATCAGAAAAATCCCATCCAAATCTCATTTTGAAGAGAATGAAATTTCCTACAACTCATCTTCACACTTCAAGTCCAAGAAATGCTCTCACAAAAAGTTATCAATTTCAACATTATAGGTCATTTTCAAAAGTCAACAAAAAGGCACTTTAAGTCAAAGACCATAACTTGAGATTGGTAAATCAAAATGACATGGGACAAAAGACATTGGTTAGAGTACTTCAAGACCTTTCCAAAATGTCCAAGAACATGATCATAGCTTCAAAATTGAGCAAGATATACATTGGAGAAGTTGGGAGATTTTTGGGAATTTTGAAAAGTCAACTTTGCTTCAAAAGCTTCAAAATTGCTAATGGGCCACAAATTCTTCCATGAATCATTACCCAAAGCATATGCACGACCCATTAAGCTCAAAGGGATATATTTTCTTATTTTTAATTAATTAATTGAATTTTTATTCTTATTAATTCATCTAATTAAATTTAAATATGAGAAAAATATCAAATCATGCTTTTTAAATCTTTTTATGCAGCAAATATCTTCCACACATGCAAGAGATTTAGTGCACCATCTCAAGGGGACAATATCTTCCATAATTGGCATGGTTTTCATGGCAAAAAGATTGGAAAAGATATGTTGAAAACCAAATATCAAAATCATTAATTCATGGACTATGGGCTTGGTTTCTTGACCTAATTTCGTTCACTTACATATGCAAGACCTAATGGAATCAAGACATACACGAAAAACTGCTCACAAGCATAGAACAAAGTTGCAAAATTTCCACCAAAACTTGAACACTGAAATCATAGTTACAGGGCGATTCAAGGTCTAAAAGCTTGTCCATTACGTTCCTGACATTGCTAGGAATCGATTGCAACCACTTTCCAGTCTCCATACTCCAAGAATTGGTAGAACAGAATCGTCTTCTTCATGAATATGTCCATAATCGATTTTTGATTTCCATGCATTATTCATGTGTTTTACTTGTTGATTTATACTAACAATGATGTTCTGAAGCTGTTGGTACCATCCAATTGAACTATAGCTGCCTAAATCAGAATCCACCATTGTTGAAACCTAGGGTTTCAGAAGCTCCAAAATAGGGCTTTCTGTATATGGAAAAATTGGATCTTAAGACTTATGCCATTGAACTCAGGAGCTCCATACGAACTCAACGATGACCTCGCGCTCAATTTATGATAAGGCATATTCTAATCGCTATTATCCACTGTGCTATTTAGTGGGGGTTTAAAACCCCCGCTACTTGTTTTATGTTTTTGCAGAGAAAGCGAAGAAGAAGCTGGTGTGTCATCATCTGGTTGGGCAATTCAAAAGTTGGCGCGTTTTTTCTTGTTTTGTATCATTAGCGTTGTTTGTTTTTATAATATTTGTTTTCTATGTTATATACAAATGCGTTGCTTGGTACAGGTGGTAGATGACGTGCCTTGTGAACACTGGGACCTGGGTTCGATTCCCAGGTCCCCCCATTTAATTCATGAATTTTGTTATACTGTGTTTCCATGCAGCGCTCATTCCATGGCCTACCATACACGCTCATATGCTAGCTTGCCAAGTGGCTTCAAGGACCAATCTGAAGGCTAGATAATGCAGTCCATGGTACACGTTAGTCAACCCACGTGCACTCAGCCAGGGAAGTCAAACAAGGCTTGTTCCAGTGGGCCTGAATTTCTTGCAATTTACCTCCAAAAAGGGCCAGACACCCCCCAATGTTTGCATCTTATTTTTTAATTTCCTTTCCTTTTCTTTTTTTGTTTTAATTTGTTTTAATTATTTTAATTGTTTTGTTTAATTCACCAAAAATAATTTTCATAATATAAAAATCAGAAATCAATTCACTATTAATTTATTTTGTAAGTAAATGTTAATAATTAATTTAGTAAATTAGGTTTTAAAATTTTAATCTTTTTCTTAATAAATTAAAATATGTAGAAATTAGGGTTTTTTAACATTCTCATCTTTTTCTTAAATAAATAATTTTCTCATTATTATTATTATTAATTATTACTTTTGTAAATAAATATGTAAATTAATTAATTAGTGTAAATTAGGTTAACTTGAATATTTTCTTAAATAATTAAAAATAATCTAGAATTAGGGTTTCCTTGTAAATTCTTTATTTTCATTAAATACCAAAAACATGAAAAACATTTCTTTCCTTTTATTAAATAATTAATTAACTTTTAATTCAATTTAATTTCAAAAGGGTCCAACGCCCTCGAACGTTCTATTTTTATTCTTTTCGCACATTATTTCATTTTCTTGTGAATATTATGTAACTGCTCAAGCCATGTAATAGTAACTAGGTTTTACTTTCCGCATTTTTATTAAAACGGGTCTTTGTAATTTGGCGATGTATAGACCCGCGCCTTGTAATAGCGTAGGATTTATCTTTCCGCATTTAAATTTCCGCACTTTTAAATTCTAATTGCATGAAAGAATGAATGGCTAATTAAAAATAACTCGTAGTTCACCAATGCCTGATCAAAGATAATTGCTAAACATGAAAACAACACACAAATTCACACACCACTCTTAGGGTACGCCTCACCTGTTGCCTTCGAAACGTGGTCGTCGAGTATAGGACGTTTTAGTAAGTCCTTATGTCCATGATCCAGTTGCCTCGGAAAAGTTGCCTCGAATTAAAAAAAGGATCAATAGCATAAGGGTAACTTCTAAGGTGTCCTACTGTTGCTCTGGTGACCACAATCTCTCTAAACTCGAATTGACCCGAACACCTCAAACGGTGGTGCTACCTACCTCTCAATGGTGGGATGGCACTACCTTAAGGACATTTACACAGCTTAATTCCTTAGGGTAGGTAGATGACTCATAGATACTTGCTCTATTCAAAAAACAAATAAAAGAATCTTTTCACACCGACACTTTTCAAAAAGCTTTCAAAACAATTTTTCAAACACTCTTGAGGACTGATACAAGAGTTATTCCGAAATCTTTAAACAAAACTTTTTCAAACCCACTCACACTTTAAAAAGCAAACATTTTGAAAACACAAATGAGCAAATATCTAAGAGCCCGTGGATAACTATGGATAGAAAGGGTGCTAACACCTTCCCTTTCTATAAATCTACCTCCCGAACCGAGAACTATTCTCATAAGGAGTTTTGATGTGCTTTTGTCCTGTCCATGTTGGAGAAAATAAAAGACGGTGGCAACTATTGCTTACCGCGACATTTCGCGAACCAGCGTTAAACAGTCAGTTCTAAATCCACCGATCACAGAACTGGCGACTCTGCTGGGGACTATTCATAAAAGTGAGGTGTACCTTAGGACTAAGATCACTTGTGTTTTCAATTGTCTGAATTGCTTGCTTTATTATTGTGGGTTCTGTTTCGGGAATTCTATAGATCCTAACCCGGATCTGGGGATACCTTCTTAGAAAGTAGCAACAAGGCTGTGAGGGAACTGTGCGGGGTATACCGACATGGTTGAAGCAGTCTGCTACGTTGATGTGGCACTTTGGTGAGTACCGGTAACCCTTGAGTCCAGTCAAGGAGAGTACGGGGCCGCCGCGTGGTGTCGTGAAGCATCAACTGACCTTAGGAACCTTAATTGAACCATCTTGGCCTCTTTAGGGTAGTGAGATAACTGACTTTGGTGCAGTCCGAGGTTGGTTGATACTCGATACTACACTCAATTGAGGGTTGTTTTCTTGGAATATTTCGGTCGCCAGTTCAGTGGCTAAATCGAAACGATGAACAATGAAAGCAATCCAGTGATATTGGGACTCTTAGAACCCGGTTACTTCTGATAGGACAAGTTTTGAGCCCACCAACTTCAAGAGGGTAGTACCCCAGACCCCATGCTGGCCTAAACTCTAAGGGTTGTGGTGTGACTTGTGTGCCTTACCATGTTTGCTTCTTGTGAATATTTGTGGTGTGTTTTATCATAGCATCATAACATCATACAACATCATACGCATCCACTAACCATTTCAGGGGTTCAAATCTTCATCTTTGTTCCTGTTTTGTAGGACATGGAAACTATCCGCAGAAAGACAATTCATATCAGCCTTGTAAGGATCCCTCCTCAGCTTAAGGAACTTATATCCAGGATTCCCGAGAGCTCTTCTTTCAGTGAGAGGCATGGAAGACTCATCAGCTTGGTCAACACCAACATTGAGGAAGATATGATAAAGGTCCTCTTCCAGTTCTTTGACCCTCTGCACCACTGCTTTACTTTCTTGGATTATCAACTGGTGCCTACATTGGAAGAGTTCTCCCGGCTTCTGAAGATCCCTATCCTTAGTCAACTACCCTACAACGGTACGGAAAAGGAACCCAAACTTGAAGAGATTGCTAAAGCCTTACACCTACAACCTTTTGACATCAAGGGACATTGGGAAGTTAGAAGTGGTATCAAAGGGTTCTTGGCCAGGTTTCTGTTTGAGAAGGCCCAAGAATGTTGGAACTCCCTTGACCTACAAGCCTTTGAAGAAGTTGTGGCCCCCCTTGTCTATGGGTTGATGTTGTTCCCTAATCCAGATCAGCTCATAGATATCAGTGCCGTCAAGATCTTCATGTCCAGGAACCCTATACCTACGTTGCTTGGAGACATCCTTCACTCATGTTACACTCGAACCATGAGAAAAAGAGGTGTTCTTATGTGCTGTACTCCTCTCCTGGGAAGGTGGTTTATTTCGCACCTTCCACAATCATTTTTGAAGAATGAGCGGGGTCTGAGATGGTCACAACGATTAATGACTCTTACACATGCAGATATACATTGGTGCTATCGGTCCAAAGAGGATGTCACTATCATTGATCGTTGCGGGGAGTTTCCTAATGTTCCTTTACTTGGAATCAGAGGAGGTATTACTTACAACCCGTGTCTGGCTTGGAGACAGTTTGGTTATGCTCGGAGGGACGGCCCTCATGACATGTTAATTCCTGACATAGTTTTTGACTTCGACAACGATGCACAAGGACTTCGCCAGAGATTTATCAGAGCTTGGAGGATGCCCAGCAAGATAGACAGCAAGACACTGGGGCACAAGAACTCCATCCCGTTGGAGCCTTATCTCAAGTGGGTACGAGCCCGCTCCCAGAAGTTAGTGATGCCATATCCTCATGTTCTCCATGTGATCAAAGAGCCAGTTTTGGAAGGTGAGGTGTCCTACACCATTCAACATCCTGACATACCTACATCCTGGGAAGAAATGCAGAAGAGCTTGATCCAGCTTAAGGAAGAACAGAATTCTCTTGAGTCCAGTCTACATGCTAGTGAGAAGAAGGTCTTGGAGCTCACCCGCCTACTACACGAGGAAAAGACTCTTAACACTTACATTGCTCCAAAGAGGATGCACAGTGTCTTTTGGGATTGATTTACTTTGTAATGTTTACCCACGAGGCCTTGATGTACTGAACAATTATTTCTTAATGATAACGTGTGTTCTTTTTTTGTCTACCACAAATTTGAACTTTCGAACCCTTGAATGCATTGCATAAACACATATCATGCATCATGTGCATAGCAGGTACTCTTCTTTTCAGGTTGCTTAATGTTCTTCGCTGTTTATTTCAGCATCATGAACCCTGAATCATCTACCGAGCAGTCCATCAAGGCCCTTCAGGCTCAGAACGCCCAATTCCAAGAGCTGATCATGAGTCTGGCCCAAGGTCAGGAGGAATTGAAGGCTCTGCTGGTCAAGAAGAAGAAGAAGAGAATTGTACTATTCAACACTGGCCGGAGGTTTGGTAACACACTGCAGAATGAGGTTGATCAAACTGGTTCTTCTGTAGGGAAAGGCAGTCCCCAGGGGGGAAGGGTTCCTAGCCCGGTGGTCTCTGACAACGAGACTGATTTTAATGAGGAACAGTATCCTCCAGCTGAAGACAAGTACAAGCAGTTGGAAGACCGTCTGAATGCCATGGAAATTCAACAAGTGCCTGGTTTGGATTTCGGAGACTTGGGGTTATCTTCTGGTGTGGTGATCCCACACAAGTTCAAAGCACCATCTTTCGCTAAGTATGACGGGGCGTCCTGCCCTAAGCTCCATCTCAGATCTTATGTGCGGAAGATTCAGCCGTATACTGTGGACAAGAACTTGTGGATCCATTTCTTCCAGGAGAGTCTTTCAGGGACTCATCTCGAATGGTTCTATCAGTTGGATGGGACCAAGGTTCGTAACTGGGAGGATTTGGCTACTGCTTTTTACAAGCAGTATCAATATAATGTCGACCTCGCTCCTACACGTACCCAACTCCAGGGTATGTCGCTAGGATCGGGAGAAGGTTTTAAAGAGTATGCGCAGAAGTGGAGGGACCTGGCTGGCAGGGTGCAGCCACCGTTAACCGACCGTGAATTAGTAGACATGTTCTTGGGGACCCTATCCGGGCCGTTCTTCAATCATCTCATTGGCAATTCGTCTGTAGGGTTCACAGACCTCATTCTGACTGGGGAAAGGATAGAGGCTGGCATGAAGTCAGGGAAAATACAGAAAGGTGCATCCTCAAGTTCTGAGAAGAAACCTTTTAAAAAGGAAGCTAGTGCTGTGTATGGGCCTAGAAGGCAAAACAAACCAGAACGCCGCCAAGCTGTCAACGCGGTGGTGATTGCAAAGCATGTTGCCGCTCCTCGGCAACCCAACCAACCAAGGGGTGAGAGACCCAGAAGAGAATTTACTCGGCTTAGTATGACCTTGTCACAGATCTTGCCGCAACTGTTATCTACCAACTTGGTAACCGTCAGAGAGGCTCCGAAGGTGGTGAACACGACCTCTCCCAAGTATAATCCAAATGCCCGCTGTGCTTATCATTCTGATAGCCCGGGGCATTCTACTGATGATTGTTGGGCCCTAAGGAATAAGGTTCAGGACCTTATTGATGCTAAGGAGGTTCAGTTCGAGGCACCCGAGAAGCCTAATGTGGTGACAGCTCCCTTGCCTGACCATGGAGTGAATTCTATCAGGGATGGTGACAAAGTGGAGGAATCTGAATTCAATAGCTGGATCTGCCCGACGACTGACGATGGACTGAACAATTGGACCACGAAAGATCACATACATGTTACTTTTGTTACGCAGTAATGAATCCCTTTATTTCTTTAATTTGTAATAAACAATAAATTGAAACTTTGTGGCCCGGTGTCTTACCCGGGGCACCGTTGGCTTCATTTGTGAGGGCATATTACTTGTCATTTCCATATATCATGAATAAAGACATTGGACGTTTTTCGCATCTCAAATCTTGTGCTCCCTTTCTTTCTCTCTTTATATATTGCAAAACAGCTGTATTTACACACACTCACTCATACAGGTTCCAATCCACTCTGGATCTCACTGGTAACGACTCTGCTACTGCCAGTTATGACTTCGAAAATCCGATCAACTTAGCCGAAGACGAAGGTGAAGATGATTGCGAAGTGCCTGGCGAGCTTGCAAGACTGTTACTCCAGGAAGAGAGGGCCATTCAGCCACATGAAGAGCCAGTGGAAATGGTAAACCTAGGTACTGAGGCAGATAGAAAGGAAGTCAAGATTGGTGCTAATCTAGAGCTCAGCGTGAAACAACGGTTGACTCAAATGTTGCATGATTATGTGGAAATCTTCGCCTGGTCCTACGAAGACATGCCTGGGTTGGATACCGACATTGTGGTTCATCACCTGCCTACCAAGGAAGACTGCCCTCCGGTTAAGCAAAAGGTCTGCCGTATGCGTCCAGAGATGTCCGAGAAGATCAAAGCTGAGGTTATAAAACAATTAGATGCCGGGTTTCTAGCAGTGACTTCTTACCCTCAGTGGGTTGCCAACGTGGTTCCGGTACCGAAGAAAGATGGTAAGGTCAGAATGTGTGTTGACTACAGGTATCTAAACAGGGCCAGCCCCAAGGATGACTTCCCCTACCTCACATTGATGTTCTGGTTGACAATACTGCTCAGCACAAGGTGTTCTCCTTCATGGATGGTTTTTCAGGTTATAATCAGATTAAAATGGCTCCTGAAGACATGGAAAAGACTACCTTCGTCACTCAGTGGGGCACCTTCTGTTACAAGGTCATGCCATTCGGGTTGAAAAATGCTGGGGCAACCTACCAACGTGCCATGGTTGCTTTATTTCATGACATGATCCATCATGAGATTGAAGTATATGTCGACGACATGATTGCAAGGTCCCAAACGGAGGAGGAACACCTTGATCATCTGCAGAAACTGTTTGACCATCTGAAGTTGTACAAGCTGAGGTTGAACCCGAACAAGTGCACCTTCGGGGTAAGATCTGGAAAGTTGCTAGGCTTCGTCGTAAGTAACAAAGGTATTCAAGTGGACCCTTCCAAGGTTAAAGCCATACAAGAGATGCCAGTTCCTAGGACAGAGAAAGAAGTCAGAGGCTTTCTAGGACGTCTGAATTACATTGCCCGATTCATCTCGCATCTAACTGCTACCTGTGAGCCAATCTTCAAGCTGCTGAAGAAAGATGAGGTAGCACGTTGGAATGATGAATGTCAGGCCGCTTTTGACAGAATCAAAGAGTATCTCCAAGAACCACCCATTCTTATGCCACCGGTTGAAGGGAGACCTCTAATACTATACCTAACAGTACTTGACAGCTCAATGGGGTGCGTGCTGGGGCAGCATGACGAGTCTGGCCGAAAAGAGCACGCCATTTATTACCTTAGCAAAAAGTTTACCGACTGTGAGACCCGATACTCACTACTCGAGAAGACTTGCTGCGCTTTGGTATGGGCTGCTCGCCGGCTGAGACAGTATATGCTGACTCACACTACTCTGTTGATTTCAAAGATGGATCCAATAAAGTACATATTCGAAAAACCTGCTCTGTCTGGAAGAATAGCAAGATGGCAAATGATCTTGACGGAATACGACATCCAGTACACGACTCAGAAAGCTATCAAGGGAAGTGTGTTGGTAGACCACTTGGCACACCAGGCAGTGGACGACTACCAGTCAATGAACTTCGAGTTTCCAGACGAAAGCATTATGATAGTGACTGATTGTGAAGTACCTGGACCGGATGAAGGACCCGAGGAAGGATCCCGATGGTCTATGCACTTTGATGGAGCCTCCAACACTTTGGGTAACGGTATCGGCGTTGTGATCATATCCCCTCAAGGCGCTCATACTCCACTCACTGCTCGGCTATGTTTCAACTGCACCAACAACATGGCGGAGTATGAGGCATGCATCATGGGTCTCCAAGCTGCGATCGACTTAAGGATCAAGTTTCTGAGTGTCTTTGGAGATTCCGCTCTTGTGATCAATCAGATCAAAGGCGAGTGGGATACGAAACATCCGAATCTTATTCCTTACAGAGAATGTGTGTTGACATTGATCCCCTATTTCACAGAGATAACCTTTGAACACTTCCCAAGAGAGGAGAATCAGTTGGCAGACGCGTTGGCTACGATGTCTTCTATGTTCAAAGTCAAGTGGGACAACGAGGCTCCCCATATCATTATCTGGAAACTGGACGAACCTGCATATTGTTGTGATCTTGAGGCTGAGACAGTGACTGAAAAACCTTGGTACCATGAGGTGAAGAGGTACTTGGAAGCTCAAGAATACCCTGAAGGTGCATCCATCAATGATAAAAAGTTTCTGAGAAGGTTCACAGCAAAGTTCTTCCTCAGCAACGGCATTCTGTACAAGCGAAACCTGATTCGACCTTACTGCGTTGTGTGGATAAGACTGAAGCAGAAAGGATCATGGCAGAACTTCATGAAGGTACCTTCGGAACACATTCCAGTGGACACACCATGGCAAAGAAAATCCTTCGGGCAGGATATTTATGGTCCACAATGGAAGTTGATTGTTACCAACATTCTCGGACATGTCATAAGTGCCAGATATATGCAGATAAGGTGCACGTTCCTCCAGTTCCTCTGAATGTCTTGACAGCACCTTGGCCTTTTGCAATGTGGGGCATTGATATGATCGGCGAGATTAAACCTACGGCATCCAACGGGCATCGCTTCATCCTAGTGGCGATTGATTACTTTACAAAGTGGGTTGAAGCAGCTTCTTACGCTACAGTAACTAAGAATGTCGTGGCACGGTTCATTCGACACAATCTGATCTGTCGATACGGCGTCCCGGAAAGGATCATTACGGACAATGGTACCAATCTTAATAACAAGATGGTCACTGAGCTCTGCGAGCAATTCAAGATACAGCACCACAACTCTTCTCCTTACCGGCCCAAGATGAACGGGGCTGTAGAAGCAGCGAATAAGAATATCAAGAAGATTGTGCAGAAGATGACAGTGACTCTTGTACCCCAAAATTTGCCCTCCCATATTCTTCAAGAAATTGCCAAGCCAAGTCACAAAATTCCCCAAGGGTTGTGCAGTCCAACTGTCTCCTATACAGTCAAAACTAGGGTTTGTGTTCTGATCAAGAAAAGGAAGTTTTCAAAGGCCCAATCAAGTCTCATATGCTTACAAAGATGGTCAAGTATCCTCATATCAAGTTTCAAGGCATTCAGCTCAAAATTGCACAGTCAAAACCCTAAATTGCACTACAGTCAACTGTAGGGGCAAAATGGTCATTTGACAGTCAAAAGTTCAAATTTTTGGTCAACATATCATTTTGAAGACACAAACATCATTTGATCAATGCTTGATCATGATTCTCAAAATTTGGCTCAGAAATCATCAAAGATGCAAAAGTTTCCTTATTTGGACAGCTGAAAAAGTCAACTGAAATTGACCAGGGCATAACTTTCACATGGATTATCATAAAAATTCCATCCAAAGCTCATTTTGAAGAGAAAGACATTTCCTACAACTCATCTTCATACTTCAAGTCCAAGAAATGCCCTCACAAAAAGTTATCAATTTCAACATTATAGGTCATTTTCAAAAGTCAACAAAAAAGGGACTTTAAGTCAAAGGCCATAACTTGAGATTGGTAAATCAAAATGACATGGGACCAAAGGCATTGGTTAGAGGACTCAAAGAACTTTCCAAAATGTCCAAGAACATGAGAAAAGCTTAAAAATTGAGCAAGTTATGCCTTGTGGAAGTTGGGAAATTTTTGGATATTTTGAAAAGTCAACTTTGATCCAAATAACCTAAAAATGCTAATGGGCCCATTTTTCTTCCATGATTCATCATTCCAAGCATATGCACGACCACTTGGCCCAAAGGGAAGTATTTTCTCATTTTTTATTTATTTATTTGAATTATTATTTATATTAATTCATTTAAATTATTTAAATACATGAAAAATATCTAACTTGCCTTAACAAATCTTTTTATACATGTTTTGCCATCAAGATTTCGTGCATAGGTCAAATAGGAAAGAATTGGATTGATTTGAGCATAATTGACACAAAATACACATGAAAAAAGATATGGAAGATCTTAAGAAATCAAATTTTCAAAAACCATTAATTCATTGGATTTTATTGAGTTTTCTTAACCTAATTGCTTCACTACAAAGGCCTGATCACAACCCTAATGTCCATACACTCTAAGCTGCGCAGGAAACATATTTACAAACTTGGAATTTTTGTCAAAAAAAGCAAAACTGAAATCAGTGTTAGAGATTGATTCAAGGCACAAAAACTATTTCAATAGTTTCCTCAAGGATTGTTGATCACGTTCCAACCACAAACATCCACTCAAACACCAAGAATCGGTACCTAGGACTCAGACTGCATCAAGAAAATTCCATTATCGTGTTTCATGTTTTAAGCATTTTTACAGCATTTTGTTCATAGATTCTTGTTCCTCATTTGATTCTAAATCTAACCAATGCATTTAATTTGATCATTACGCTGTATATATGAATATGCCATGAGTGAATTTTAGGGTTTTCAGAGCTTGGAATTAGGGCTTTTGCAAAGAGGAAAAATTAAAACTCAAGACTATTGCCATTAGATTCAGCATGTCCAGACGAAGAGTAATCCATAGTCGCGCTCAATTTATAGAGCCCTGAGACCTATTCGCTATTTTCCAATAGCCCACCTAATGAAACGCGTGAAAAAACGTTGCCTTTGTGTTTTGTTTTACAGGGGTGATGAAGAAGATGATGTGCTGTCAACGAATGATACGCCGGTTTGAAAATTGGCGCGTTAAACCACTAACCAGTTGCTTTCCTTTTATATTATTTATTCGTTAATTATATATCAAATGCGTTAACATGGCTTAGTGGTACAGGCGTTGGTTGATGATGCTAGTGACCTGGGTTCGAATCCCAGGTCTACGTTTATTTCTATAATATTTTGCAAAACACGTTCCTATGCAATTTCAAAGGTGGAGCGCATGATACACCACCATCATCAAGCCAGCCACGCGTCCTGGGAGATCAAATCAAGGGTATGGATCTCAAGAACATAATACGCCCTAGTCAACGCATCACACGTGATTCAGAAAAGTCCAACGAGGCCAATGCTATTGGGCCAGATTGCTAGGCCTATACCTCCACTTTGGGGCCTGAACCCCCCCTGGTTTGCCTTCTATATATTTTTCCCATTTTATTTTCAATTATTTGTTTATTTGTTTTATTGTTTTTTTTAATTAATTATTTTATCAAAATATAAAAACACATAAAAATCAGAAAAAAGAAAAATAATAAAATATTACTTATTTTAGTATTTTTATAAACAAACTTGCATGTAAATAAATTTAACCTTAAATTAGGGTTTTCATATTAAGTCTTTTTCATAAAAAATCTAAAAAATGTAGAACTAGGTTTAATTGATAATTTTTATTCCTTTTAATTTTTTCTTTCCCATAATATTATTTATTTATTTATTTTTATAATTAAATTGTACATAAAAAAAAATTAGGTTTAATTTAGGTTTCAATTTAATATTTTCACAATAAATTAAAAAGCTATTAGAATTAGGGTTTGCCTTTTAGTTTAATTTTAATTAACTCCTTTTTTCATCAAAATCTTAAAAAACACAAAATACCAAAAACATTCTCTTTTAATTTTTAATTTTAATTCCTCATTAATTCTAATTAATTAATTCATGTAATTTAACATTTTGCAAAAGGGTCCAACGCCCTCGTTTCGACTTAATTGTTTAATTTCGCATATTTATTTTATTTCGCTTAAATAATTATGTACCTCTCCCAAAGCTTTGTAACTTAAACTTCTCGCACTTTTCAATTTCGTTATTTACTTTACTTTATTTACTTTCCGTCAAATCGGGTCCGGTTTAATTTTGGCGATGTGGACCCGCGCCATTTGTAATAGCTTTAGACTTACTTTTCCCGCAAATATTTTAACTGTTAACCAAGCATGCAAGAATGAATGGCCATAATAAAATCAAACGCATAGATCACCAATTGACATGACAAGACAAATACAAATGAAAACGACACACGAATCGCACACACCACCTCTAGGGTGCGCCTCACTGTTGCCTTGCCTCTCAAAAGGTGATCGTCGAGTAGAGGATGTCTTAGTAAGTCCTCATGATCCGGGAACCTGGCATGAGGGTAGCTTCTAAGGTGTCTTCCCATTGCTCTGGTGATCACCATGTCCCGAACCTCGAATTGACCCGAACACCTCCAACGGTGGTGCTACCTACCTCTCAATGGTGGGATGGCACTACTTTAAAGGACATTTACACAGACGAATTCCTTAGGGTAGGTAGGTTCTCAAGGATACTTGCTCTAATCTCAAAACAAACTCAAAAAGACTTTTCACACCAACACTTTTCAAAAGCTTTCAAAGCAAACTTTTCAAACACTCTGACGTACGAGTCGAACTGAAATTTTTCAAAGAAACTTTTTAAACCCACATTGAAAAGCAAGCAAACATTTTGAAAACACATTGAGCAAGTATCTAAGAGCCCATGGATAACCATGGATAGAAAGGGTGCTAACACCTTCCCTTTCTATAACCTACCTCCCGAACCGAGAGCAATCTCTTTAAGGAATTTTTCTGTGCTTTTGTCCTTTCCATTTGGAGAAAATAAAAGACGGTGGCGACTCTTGCTTCCGCGACATTTCGCGAACCAGCGTTAAACAGTCAGTTCCAGATCCACCGATCACAGAACTGGCGACTCTGCTGGGGACATAAACTTAAAGTGAGGTGTACCTTAGGACTAAGATCACTGTGTTTTCAATTGTCTTCTTTGCTTGCTTTACTATTGTGGGACTGTCTTGGGAGTTCTATAGATCCTAACCCGGATCTGGGGATACCTTTCTTAGAAAGTAGCAACAAGGCTGTGAGGGAACTGTGCGGGGTATACCGACATGGTTGAAACAGTCTGCTACGTTGATGTGGCACTTTGGTGTGTACCGGTAACCCTTGAGTTCAGTCAAGGAGAGTACGGGGCCTCCGCGTGGTGTCGTGAAGCATCAACAGACCTTAGGAACCTTAATTGAACTATCTTGGCCTCTTTAGGGTAGTGAGATAACTGACTTTGGTGCAGTCCGAGGTTGGTTGATACTCGATACTACACTCAATTGAGGGTTGCTTTCCTGGAATATTTCGGTCGCCAGTTCAGTGGCTAAATCGAAACGATGAACAATGAAAGCAATCCCGTGATATTGGGAACCTTAGAACCCGGTTACTTTGATTAGGACAGGTTGAACCCACCAACTTCAAGAGGGTACTACCCAGACCCCATGCTGGCCTAGACCTAAGGGCTCTCTCTTGTGTGACTTGTGTGCCTTCGTACTTGACTATCTGCATGCTTGTGACCTAACACTTGTTTCTTGCAGGTTTTGTTTCAGTCCTTAATTAGGACTCATAACAGGGTTACTGACATTACCCCATGCATATCATGACATCATACCATTGCATACATCCTAACCCATTTCAAGGATCTCAAGGGCTTGTGATGCAGGTCATGATGAATCAAACATCTAGCAAGGGGCAAAGGGGATTTATTTTCCTCTAGCCAAGGGTGTCAGGGGCTATGACCCACTGGATATGGCGAGCCTTCGACCCTTGAAGAGGGATTTTCTGCAACAGGAAGTTTCTTCAATCAAGTTACCGGTTTTTAACTCTAACAAGTTTCTCTGTTTACCCCGCGAGATCCTTGAAATCATTGCATGCATACCATACATCTCATTGCATTGCAGGTATCCCTTTGACAGGTTGCTTACCCTTCTTCGCTGTTTATTTCAGCCGATCGTCATGAATCCTGAATCATCAGCTGAGCAGTCCATCAAGGCCCTCCAGGCTCAGAACGCCCAGTTCCAAGGGCTGATTATGAATTTGACCCAGGGGCAACAAGATCTGAAGACTCTGCTCTTGAAGAAGGACAAGAAGAAGAGGACTGTTTTGTTCAGCCCTAGACGCAGATCTGGGAACACACCGCAGGCTGAAACTGAGAGGACTACTCCGTCTGTGAGGGAAAGCAGTCACCATGAGAGAGAGGTGCCTAGTCCAGTGGTCTCCGACAACGAGACAAATTTCAACGACGAACAATACCCTCCGGCTGAGGACAAGTACAAACAGCTGGAGGATAGGTTGAATGCTATGGAGATTCAACAGGTACCTGGGCTGGATTTTGGAGATCTGGGTTTGTCAACTGGTGTGATCATCCCTCGGAAGTTCAAAGCACCATCATTCACTAAATATGACGGGGCGTCTTGTCCCAAGCTACATCTCAGGTCTTATGTTCGGAAAATCCAACCATACTCAGCAGACAAGAACTTGTGGATCCACTTCTTCCAGGAAAGTCTTTCAGGGACTCACCTCGAATGGTTCTATCAACTGGATGGGACCAAAGTTCGTAACTGGGAGGAGTTGGCGACTGCTTTCTATAAGCAGTACCAGTACAATGCCGACCTTGCTCCCACACGTACCTAACTCCAGGGTATGTCGTTGGGGTCAAGTGAAGGTTTCAAGGAGTACGCACAAAGATGGAGAGACCTTGCTGGAAGGGTGCAACCTCCGTTAACTGACCGGGAACTCGTTGATATGTTCTTGGGAACCCTATCCGGGCCATTCTTCAAACACCTCATTGGTAACTCATCTGCTGGATTTACCGACCTCATCCTGACTGGCGAAAGAATTGAAGCTGGTATCAAGAGTGGGAAAATTCAAGAGGCCACACCTTCTGACACTCATAAAAAGCCTTACACGGGAAAGAAGGAATCTAATGCTGCATACAGTCAAAAGAGTCGCCGTGATCAACATGCAGGGGCAGTCATGATCTCTGGTTCTGCACCACGCCGTCAACCACAAAGGGGAAACCAGCAAAGGCCGGACGGGCCTAAAAGGCAATTCACCAACATTAACATGCCATGGTCACAAGCATTGCAGCACATGTTGAAGATGAACCTGATTGCAGTGATCAACCCTCCTGCCAATCCTAAGACCTCCTCTCCTAGCTACAATCCAGAAGCAAGGTGTGTTTATCATTCCGATAGCCCGGGGCACGATACTGAGGACTGTTGGGCACTGAAGTACAAAATTCAGAACATGATCGATGCCAAAGAGATCGAGTTCGAGCCTGCCGAAACCCCCAACGTGATCAATGCTCCATTGCCAAAACATAGCTAGAGTCGAGAGATTTTTGTTCATTTGAATTCAAGTTGTATTTTTCTTTTCTTGTTCAGATAAACAATTATCATGTTAAACTCTTTTATTTCATGAATGCATTACACATGTCTGTCTTGATTTAATTATGTTTACTATGCTTAAAACTGTTTTCATATTTTTGCGATGGTCAACTCTTAATTGAAAATTCTAAACCTCTTGAGGGAGGATGACGAAAACGATACCACAATCTATAGTATGCTTTTGAACAAACCCTGCTGATGAGGTACAGGCATTGTTTCAATCCCCAAACACTGGAGTTATAAGGATGATAATCCCTCGTCAACCCATCAAAGCCAAAGAAGTAGGAGTTTTTATTTTCGAAAATCAAAACCCTTAATCATAACCTGGGGCAGGGTAGTTCTCTCGGTTGATCCAAGTGCACAATGAATGGCACCAAATGAGTTTTCTCAAAAACAAAAGACAATGATGGTTCCGAACAATCATAAGGACAGGCAGTCATTATCAAAAAAAAAAATCATAAATGAAAAGCCCAAAAAGTCAAAACCAATAAAGGAGACGTACCAAACTGGGGCATCCCGCTGACTGTAATCACAAAAGAACAGTTCAGGCAAAAGTTAGGGATCATAAAATCAAAAAGAAAGAGGTCTACAAACCCTCAACAATAACAAAAAGGAATGACTGCCTATTCAAAATAAATCATCAATATCTGAGCCATAATTGGAACGTCAGGACAAAGACTCAAACAAGGTCTAACGTATGATCAACTGAGTTTAGGTTTGGAGAATATCACGAAGAGCGGGTGGGTACAAATAATTTGAGCCTTTATCCTTTGTTTCTTAAACCGTGAACCAGACCACGATATAACCCTTAAAAGTCCTAGCTGAAGCATGGGTTGGTTCGAAAGCATACTGTTACGAAGGTATCCTGACTCCTGAAGGTTTGCTGTAAAATCTTGAGTTGACACCACATTGTATTACAAAAAATGCATTTTCAAAATCCAAGACAGACATAGGCTTTTGCATTCTTAAAATAACCTTGTTTGCATATGACTATTTGTTTGAACAGCAGGGAAATTCGCACGATGAACACCTTGTGAACAGAAGTACCTCCAATCAAGGGGCACAGTAGGAGCATTGCCCATTGTTGTACCCCAAAATTTGCCCTCTCATATTCATCAAGAATTATCAAAGTCAAGGTCACAAAATGCCCCAAGGGTTGTGCAGCTCAACTGTCTCCTAGACAGTCAAAACTAGGGTTTGAGTTCTGGTCAAGCAAATGAACTTTTCAAAGGCCCAATCAAGTCTCATATGCTCACAAAGGTGGTCAAGTGTCTTCATGTCAAGTTTCAAGACATTCAGCTCAAAATTGCACAGTCAAAACCCTAGATTGCACTACAGTCAACTGTAGGGGCAAAATGGTCATTTGACAGTCAAAAGTTCAAATTTTTGGTCAATATATCATTTTGAAGCCACAAACATCATTTGATCAATGCTTGATCATGATTCTCAAAATTTGGCTCAGAAATCATCAAAGATGCAAAAGTGGCTATATTTGGACAGTTGAAAAAGTCAACTGAAATTGACCAGGGCATAACTTTCACATGGATTATCAGAAAAATTCCATCCAAAGCTCATTTTGAAGAGAAAGACATTTCCTACAATTCATCTTCATGTTCCAAGTCCAAGAAATGCTCTCACAAAAAGTTATCAATTTCAACATTATAGGTCATTTTCAAAAGTCAACAAAAAGTGACTTTAAGTCAAAGGCCATAACTTGAGATTGGTAAATCAAAATGACATGGGACCAAAGGCATTGGTTAAAGGACTCAAAGACCTTTCCAAAATGTCCAAGAACATGTGAAAAGCTTAAAAATTGACCAAGTTAGGCCTTGTGGAAGTTGGGAAATTTTTGGAAATTTTTGAAAGTCAACATTGATGTAAAAGGCCTAAAAATGCAAATGGGCCCAATTTTCTTCCAAATTTCTTCATGCCAAGCCTATGCACGACCACTAGGCCCAAAGGGAAGTATTCTCATATTTTTTAATTATTTATTTGAATTAATATCAATTTATATTCATTTAAATGATTTTAATTCATGAAAAATATAAACCTAACATGAAAAAATCTTTTTATGCATGATCTAATCTCTATAACTCGTGCACATGCTGATTGGGAAGAATTAGATTGAATTGGATATGATTTGCACAAAAACCATGTGAAAAAGATTGAAAGAATAATGGAAGAAAATCAAATCTTTAATCTTTGAATGCAAGAGATTTTGTTGAAAATTGTTGACCTAAAATGCTCCATACATATTCAGAACCAAAACCTAATACCTCAGGACTGAAAAACTGCGCACAACACACTTTGGCAAATTGAAAATTTTCACATAAAACTCTTATACTGAAATCAAAGTTGGAGGCGGATTGAAGCTTCAATCTTTGTTCCATTAGCATTCTGAGATATCATTGAGTCTTTCTCAATCAAAAAACACGACTCAAACGCCTTGAACTGGTACCTGGAACCCAAACCGTATCAAGAACATATTGAAATTGCATAGCACGATTTAAGCATCCTCATGCATTTTTCTTTATAGATTATTGTTTGTCATGATGTTCTAAAGCTAACCAACGTGTTTGATTTTGTTTTTGTGCCATATATGAGAAGTTGCCATTGTTACATACTAGGTTTACAGGTTTCCCAAATTGGGGGTTTCACAACCAGGTAAAATTAGGGTTCAAGATGGCCATGGTTGAACTCAGCGTGGTCCCATGAATAAGAAGCATGCCTCGCGATGGATTTATATAGCAAGGAAAGCTAGTCGCTATTTTCTGGAATCCCTCCTAAAGCGACGTTTCTAAAACCGTTGCCATATGCGTATGTTTCAGAAAAAATAAAAAAGGATGAAGACGATGATGAGTTGTCAGCTGGTGGTTCGTTAGTTTAAACTTGCGCGCGTTTTAGTTAGTGGGCGTCAGTTTTGCTTTTTGATTATTTGTTTATAATAATATACCAATTGACACGTTTGGTTCAGTGGTTAAGCGTTGAGTTTGTGACCTTCAAGACCTGGGTTCAAGTCCCAGGTCTTGCATAAATTCCATATTATTTTTCCATAGCTGATTCCATGCAGGCCTAACGTGAATGTTCACCATACACACTCAACATCCATCAGCCACGCGTCCACCATGATTGGATCAATGACCAAGCTTCAGAGTGCAGCGTACACCTGGTCAAAGCGCTGACACCTGATCCAAGAAAGTCAACGAATCAACCCTTATTGGGCCAGGCTTTCCTAATTCACACCTCCTAAATTGGGGACTACACCCCACTCTGGTTTGATTTCTTTTTTTTATTTCATTTATTTTAATTGATTGTTTATTTTAATTATTTGTTTTAATTAATTTAACAAAAATATAAAAACATTAAAAAATCAGAAAATACACAAAAACATAAATATTTATATACTAATTATTTTCATGAATAAATAAAAATGTAGATTACTTAGTCTAATTAGGTTTTAATATTAATTTCTTTTTAATAAAAATCCAAAAAATGTAGAATTAGGTTAATTGCTATTTTTTATTACTTTTAATATTTTTCTTTTTTTTTTAGAATAATAATAATTACTTATTTATTTATTTTCCTATTTAAATTGTATATAATAAATCTTAGGTTTAATTTAGATCTTAATTTAATTCTTTCTTAATAAATAAAATATTAGAATTAGGGTTTGCCGTCTAATTTAATCTCAATTAATTTCCTTTTTTCTTTTAAATCTTAAAAAATACAAAATATCAAAAAACATTTAATTCCTTTTATTATTTTATTTTTAATGCTCATTAACTTTTAATTATTTGCAAAAGGGTCCAACGCCCGTCATTAATCATTTAATTCGCGCATTTCTCTTTTATCGTTTATATAATTATGTAATTATCCCAAAGCCATGTAATTTAAATTCCTCGCACCTTTATTTCTTCGCATTATCTATTTTTCCGCTAAATCGGGTCCGGTTTAATTTTGGCGATGTGGACCCGCGCCTTTGTAATAGTCATAGATTTATCTTTCCCGCACTCCTAACTGTTAATCAAGCATGAAAGAATGAATGTCTAAATAAAATCAAGCGTAGATCACAACAAACATGACAAGACAAATAACTGAAACATGACACACAATTCGCACACACCACCCCTAGGGTACGCCTCACTGTTGCCTTTCGAAAGGTGATCGTCGAGTAGAGGATGTCTTAGTAAGTCCTCATGATCCGGGAACCTGGCATGAGGGTAGCTTCTAAGGTGTCTTCCCATTGCTCTGGTGATCACCATGTCCCTACAAACTCGAATTGACCCGAACACCTCCAACGGTGGTGCTACCTACCTCTCAATGGTGGGATGGCACTACTTTAAAGGACATTTACACAGACGAATTCCTTAGGGTAGGTAGGTTCTCGTAGATACTTGCTCTAAATTTCAAAACAAAATTCAAAAATACTTTTCACACCGACACATTTTCAAAAGCTTTCGAAAGCAATTTTTCAAACACTCTTGAGGACCGATACAAGAGTCGAACTGGAATTTTCAAAGAAACTTTTTAAAACCCACAGTTGAAAAGCAAACAAACCATTTTTGAAAACACAATGAGCAAGTATCTAAGAGCCCATGGATAACCATGGATAGAAAGGGTGCTAACACCTTCCCTTTCTATAACCTACCTCCCGAACCGAGAGCAATCTCTATAAGGAATTTTTCTGTGCTTTTGTCCTTTCCATTTGGAGAAAATAAAAGACGGTGGCGACTCTTGCTTCCGCGACATTTCGCGAACCAGCGTTAAACAGTCAGTTCCAGATCCACCGATTACAGAACTGGCGACTCTGCTGGGGACATAACTATAAAGTGAGGTGTACCTTAGGGCTAAGTCATAACTGTGTTTTCACTTGTATTGTTTTGCTTGCTTTACTATTGTGGGTTGCATCGGAGATACATAGATCCTAACCCGGATCTGGGGGTACCCTGTTTAGGTAGCATAAGCTGTGAGGGACCTGTCCGGCGTAGACCGACACAGGTGAAGCAGTGGCTACGTTGGTGTGGCACCTTAGTCTGTACCGATATCCCTTGTATCGCAACGGGGAGAATATGGGTCTTCTAAGGAGTCATTAAGCACCAACAACCTTAGAACCTTAATTGACACAACTTGGCCTTTAGAATAGTAGCAGTATGCTACGCCCATTGAGGCTAAACTCTCGTGATGGTTCTGGCCGCAAGAAAAGATTGCGATGCTGGAGTTATGATCGATTGAGGGTAGTCAATGATATTGGGATCCTCTAAGAACCCGGTTACTTTTGATTAGGACAGGTCTTAACCAACAAACTAAAAGAAGGTATTACCCAGACCTCATGCTGGCCTAAGCCCTAAGGGCTCTTTTGTGTGACTTGTGTGCCTTCGTACTTGACTACTTGCATGCTTGTTATCTGACCCTTGATGTCTTGCAGGTTTTGTTCATAGTCCTTAATTGGGACTTATAACAGGGTGTACTAACCACTTGCAGGTTCTGTTTATAGTCCTTAATTGGGACTCATGACAGGTTTTACTTAGGTTTCTTGCAGGTCTTGTTTATAGTCCTTAATTGGGACTCATAACAGGGTACTAAGTTTCTTGCAGGTCTTGTTTATAGTCCGTAACTAGGACTCATGACAGGGTTTACCAAATTTCTTGCAGGTCTTGTTTATAGTCCTTAATAAGGGCTCATAACAGGGTTTACCTACATCACCCCATGCATAGCATGACATCATACCATCGCATACTATTGCATATATCCTAACCCATTTCAAGGATCTCAAGGGCTTGTGATGCAGGTCATGATGAATCAGAACATCTAGCCAGGGGCAAAGAGGATTTATTTTCCTCTAGCCAAGGTTGTCAGGGGCTATGACCCACTGGATATGGTGAGCCTTTGACCCTTGAAGAAGGACTCTCAACAATATGCAGTGCCTTCAGTCAAGCTACCGGTTCCAAATGCTAACAAAGTTTCTCTGTTTACCCCGCGAGGTCCTTGAAAACATTACATGCATATCATACATCTCATTGCATTGCAGGTATCCCTTGACAGGTTGCTTACCCTTCTCCGCTGTTTATTTCAGCCGCTCGTCATGAATCCTGAACCATCAGCCGAGCAGACTATCAAGGACCTCCAGGCTCAGAACGCCCAGTTCCAAGAGCTGATTATGAATCTGACCCAGGGGCAACAAGACCTGAAGGCTCTCCTTTTGAAGAAGGACAAGAAAAAGAAGAGGACTGTTCTATTCAGCCCTAGACGCAGATCTGGGAATACACCGCAAGTTGAAACTGAGAGGACAACCCCATCTGTGGGAAAAAGCAGTCATCATGAGAGAGAGGTTCCCAGTCCAGTGGTCTCCGACAACGAGACAGATTTTGATGAGGAGCAGTACCCTCCTGCTGATGACAGATATAAACAATTGGAGGACAGAATGAAAGCTATGGAGGTTCAACAGGTACCTGGGTTGGATCTCGGAGATCTGGGTTTGTCAACTGGCGTGGTTATCCCCCATAAGTTCAAAGCACCATCCTTCTCTAAGTATGACGGGGCGTCTTGTCCCAAGCTGCATCTAAGGTCCTATGTTCGGAAGATCCAACCATACACGGTAGACAAAAACTTGTGGATCCACTTCTTCCAGGAAAGTCTTTCAGGGACTCACCTCGAATGGTTCTATCAGCTGGATGGGACCAAAGTTCGTAACTGGGAGGAGTTGGCAACTGCTTTCTATAAGCAGTACCAGTACAATGCCGACCTTGCTCCTACGCGGACTCAACTCCAGGGTATGTCGTTAGGATCAAGTGAAGGTTTTAAAGAATATGCGCAGAAATGGAGGGATCTTGCTGGAAGAGTACAACCACCTCTGACTGATCGGGAACTTGTGGATATGTTCTTGGGGACCTTGTCTGGTCCATTTTATAACCACCTGATTGGGAATTCGTCTGCTGGATTCACAGATCTTATCTTGACTGGAGAGCGAATAGAAGCTGGCATCCGGTCTGGGAAAATTCAAGAAGCTGCACATTCTGATAAGAAGCCTCATCAGGGGAAGAAAGAATCCAATGCTGTGCACGGTAAAAAGAGCCGTCATGAGGCAGGGGCAGTCCAAATCTCCAATCCCGGACCTGCTCAACAAGGACAGGGGCAACAGCGCAAAGAGAAACGGCAGTACACCAAACTCAACATGTCGTTGGATCAAGCACTGCAACAACTGTTGAAGACAAGGCTGATCACCTTAAGGGCTCCTCTTCGGAATCCGAACACTTCTGCTCCCAACTATCATCCCAACGATAGGTGTGCATATCATTCAGATAGCCCGGGGCATACTACAGACAACTGCTGGCCTCTCAAGAATAAGATTCAAGATATGATCGACGCTGGAGAGATTCAGTTTGAAGTGCCAGAGACTCCGAACATAGTCACTGCTCCGTTGCCCAATCATTGAAGCCTTTTGTTTATTTGAATGTTTTGAGTTGTACTTTCCTTTGCTTATACAAACAATTAATGTCATAGCAAACTCTTTTATGTTATCAATGCATCGCATACGTCTGTTTTGGAAATTAATACAATTGCTTTCATTATGTTCAAATATCTTTTCATATTTTTTCTGATGTCAACTCTCGGTTAATAATTCTGAGCCTCTTGAGGGAGGATGACGAAAACGATACCACAATGTACAGTATGCTTTTGAACAGACCCCGCTGATGAGGTACAGGCATTGTTTCAATCCCTAAACACTGGAGTTATAAGGATGATAAACCCTCGTCAACCCATCTGAGCCAAAGAAGTAGGAGTTTTTAT
This sequence comes from Vicia faba, assembly GCA_948472305.1. Classification (NCBI taxonomy): domain Eukaryota; kingdom Viridiplantae; phylum Streptophyta; class Magnoliopsida; order Fabales; family Fabaceae; genus Vicia; species Vicia faba. The sequence goes on from OX451736.1 coordinate 938,078,768, forward strand.
TTTCGAAAATTGAAACCCTTTATCATAACCCGGGGCAGGGTAGTCTTCTCAGTTGATCCAAGCGCATAACGAATGGCACCAAAGAGATCCTTACGAAAAAACAGTGATGGTTCAGAACAATCATAAAGACAGGCAGTTGTTATCAAAAAAAAAAATCATAAACAAAAAGCCCAAAAAGTCAATAAAAGGGACTTATGAAACTGGGGCATCCCGCTGACTGTAATTCCAAAAAGGAAACAGTTCAGGCAAAAAAGAAAGGGATAACAAAAATCAAGAAAGAGGTCTCACAAACCCTCAACAAAAAATGACTGCCTAGTCAGGATAAATCATCAATGTTTGAACCATCACCGGAAAATCAAAGCAAAAACTCGAACGAGGTCTAACGTATGATCAACTGAGTTTAGGTTTGGAGAACATCACGAAGAGCGGGTGGGTACAAATAAAATTTGAGCCGTTATCCTTTGTTTCTTAGACCGTGAACCAGGCCACGTTATAACCCTTAAAAGTCCTAGCTGAAGCATGGGTTAATTCGAAAGCATATTGTTACGAAAGGTATCCTGACTCCTGAAGGCCTACGGTAAATACGGAGTTGACATCACGTTTTACAAACATTCACTTGTTTTATGAAAAGATGCATTTTCAAAATCTTCAAGACAGACATGAGCTTTGCATTTTTAACATAACTTTGTTTGCATATGACTTTTTGTTTGAACAGCAGGGAAATTCGCACGAGAAATACCTAATGAACAAAAGCACTTCCAATCAAGGGGCATGGCATGACTATTGTCCACCATCTGGGGCAGTTAAGGCAATGTCCAGAGAATCTCTCAAAAGGCCAAAAGCCTGGGGCAAATCTCTGCTTAAGTCACTTGGGGCATCCCAGCATCAAATCTGACCTGATCAAATACCTTCTGGTAACATGGCAACACAAGCAGCCAGGGGCATCTCCCTGCATTCTAAGAGCGTGGACATAGTCGGAAAAAGTACTACGCAAAATCAAAGACCCGCTAGGTTGACACACCTAGGCAAAAATAAGGGCTTCCCGGCGAACCAAAAGGGTTCGGGCAAAATGAAGGGATGAAATGAAAAAATTTGTACACCCGGCAAGTCGAAAACCTGAAAAGGCGGCTTGGGCAAAAATGGGTATCCCGGTGGACTGAAAACCCGAAAGGGCAGTCCAGGCAAAAGTTAGGGATTAAAGCGTACGACTATGCCCTGCCATCTGCCTACCAGAAGAAGGTTTGTCCATCAATGACTATCAGCACCCCACTAATGTCTCCCCCATAGAAACAGGGGCAATAAAGAGTGGTCTAAGCAGTCTGATTATTCTATCCTCCAAGGTATCAGGGTAAGCTCCGTTGAAGAACATGACCAACGCAGTTCAAAATTTCCCCAGGAGAGTCCAATACAGTTCCCCAGGAAGGACGGGATCTATCTCCCCAAGCAATAAGCGTACCCCCAGTAGATTCTGGAAGCTTATCCCCTAGCAGGGCACGAACGCGTCGTCCGGCTTGAGTTAAAGAGTTATTTCCTTAACAGGATATAACTGGGTTATCCTCAGCCAAAAGCCACGGAAAGATTGCCGTCGACAGAATCTTCTTATCCCCAGCGAAGTCCATTCATGCTTCCAATACAGCAAGGTATCCTCAACGAGTCATCCTCAACAATTCAGCAAAAGCATCCCCCACAGAGTATTTCTTCCCAGCATGGTCACTAGAATATCTTTTTCTCCCCGCAGAATCCTCCATTCGCCAAGTTTATTCCCCAACGGAGTTATCTTCTCCTACCGGTATACTTGCAACTATCACCCCCAGCGGAAGCAAAAGCTATTCTTCCACATCAGCCCAGGACGCGACTTCCCGGCACCCGTCAAGGATTTATTTTCCTACGACGAAAACATACATTCATAAAACGTCACATACATCATTATAGCATGCATATGCATCATGTCACACGAATCTCATTGATCTTGAAAACATACAGTTCATGCATCATGATTTTGCATACAATTATGTTCTACCTGTTCAGGAAAAAGATCAATACAAAAATGACTACTATCAACTAACGCAATTCTCTCTAGATATAGTTTCAGATGTAAGCCCAGCGATGGTGACGTTCTGATGCTGCTTCCAGAATTCCTTCTCGATATAGTTTCAGATGTAAGCCCAGCGATGGTGACGTTCTGATACTGCTTCCAGATATCCTTCTCGATATAGTTTCAGATGTAAGCCCAGCGATGGTGACGTTCTGATACTGCTTCCAGAATTCCTTCTCGATATAGCTTCGGATATGATCCAGATATGGTGACGTTCCGATACTGCTTCCAGATTCTCTTCTCGATATAGTTTCAGATGTAAGCCCAGCGATGGTGACGTTCTGATACTGCTTCCAGAATTCCTTCTCGATATAGCTTCGGATATGATCCAGATATGGTGACGTTCCGATACTGCTTCCAGATTCTCTTCCAGATATAGTTTCAGATGTAAACCAGATATGGTGACATTCTGATACTGCTTCCAGAAGCCTTTTTGATGTTCCCCTCTCCGGCATGAGCGTGAGGTGATATTCTCTTATGGTCCCCTCTCCAACGGCGTGTGAGGTGGTAATTCCTTTTTGATGTTCCCCTCTCCGGCATGAGCGTGAGGTGATATTCTCTTATGGTTCCCTCTCCAACGGTGTGTGAGGTAGTAATCCCTTCTTCAGATGTTCCCCTCTCCGGCATGAGCGTGAGGTGATATTCTCTTATGGTTCCCTCTCCAACGGTGTGTGAGGTAGTAATCCCTTCTTCAGATGTTCCCCTCTCCGGCATGAGCGTGAGGTGATATTCTCTTATGGTTCCCTCTCCAACGGTGTGTGAGGTAGTAATCCCTTCTTCAGATGTTCCCCTCTCTGGCATGAGCATGAGGTGATATTCTCTTATGGTTCCCTCTCCAACGGCGCGTGAGGTAGTAATTCCTTCTTCAGATGTTGCCCTCTCCGGCATGAGCGTGAGGTGATATCTCCTTTCAGATTATAATTTCCTATAGTTCCCTCTCCAACGTGAGTGAGGTAACTCCCTTTGATATTGTAATGTCCTTTGGTTCTCTTCCTGACACTACGAAGATGGTAATTCTCACCAAGATTTGCTCAACGAGCGTTGTTGAGATCATTCAGGATTCTCTTACCCTTCATGCTAAGGCAGTAACCATTCCTGGTTCATCAGCGTTCGAAGCTCCAGACTCAGCTCCTGTAACCAATCAGGACATATCTATATCAAGCATCTAAAATCAGCTCCTGCGACGTGTCAGGTACTCATTTTTCTGTTTTGCAGGTATGCAAGTTGTCGCTAAGGAATCTCTTACGCAATCAGCATCCAGATGGCATCTATAAGCCCATCATCCTATCCAAGCAACATCCAAATGGCATCTATAAGCCCATCCCCCATCACTGTCACTATGTGAGCGCAAATTTCTGGGCACTTTAGTGTTCAATCATCTTCTACCCTCGGATTACGAAAGGCACGTCAGCCAATCTGCATCCTCAGGTCTAAGAAGATTGAACAGGGGCAACTGTTGTACCCCAAAATTTGCCCTCTCATATTCATCAAGAATTATCAAAGTCAAGGTCACAAAATGCCCCAAGGGTTGTGCAGCTCAACTGTCTCCTAGACAGTCAAAACTAGGGTTTGAGTTCTGGTCAAGCAAATGAACTTTTCAAAGGCCCAATCAAGTCTCATATGCTCACAAAGGTGGTCAAGTGTCTTCATGTCAAGTTTCAAGACATTCAGCTCAAAATTGCACAGTCAAAACCCTAGATTGCACTACAGTCAACTGTAGGGGCAAAATGGTCATTTGACAGTCAAAAGTTCAAATTTTTGGTCAATATATCATTTTGAAGCCACAAACATCATTTGATCAATGCTTGATCATGATTCTCAAAATTTGGCTCAGAAATCATCAAAGATGCAAAAGTGGCTATATTTGGACAGCTGAAAAAGTCAACTGAAATTGACCAGGGCATAACTTTCACATGGATTATCAGAAAAATTCCATCCAAAGCTCATTTTGAAGAGAAAGACATTTCCTACAATTCATCTTCATGTTCCAAGTCCAAGAAATGCTCTCACAAAAAGTTATCAATTTCAACATTATAGGTCATTTTCAAAAGTCAACAAAAAGTGACTTTAAGTCAAAGGCCATAACTTGAGATTGGTAAATCAAAATGACATGGGACCAAAGGCATTGGTTAAAGGACTCAAAGACCTTTCCAAAATGTCCAAGAACATGTGAAAAGCTTAAAAATTGACCAAGTTAGGCCTTGTGGAAGTTGGGAAATTTTTGGAAATTTTTGAAAGTCAACATTGATGTAAAAGGCCTAAAAATGCAAATGGGCCCAATTTTCTTCCAAATTTCTTCATGCCAAGCCTATGCACGACCACTAGGCCCAAAGGGAAGTATTCTCATATTTTTTAATTATTTATTTGAATTAATATCAATTTATATTCATTTAAATGATTTTAATTCATGAAAAATATAAACCTAACATGAAAAAATCTTTTTATGCATGATCTAATCTCTATAACTCGTGCACATGCTGATTGGGAAGAATTAGATTGAATTGGATATGATTTGCACAAAAACCATGTGAAAAAGATTGAAAGAATAATGGAAGAAAATCAAATCTTTAATCTTTGAATGCAAGAGATTTTGTTGAAAATTGTTGACCTAAAATGCTCCATACATATTCAGAACCAAAACCTAATACCTCAGGACTGAAAAACTGCGCACAACACACTTTGGCAAATTGAAAATTTTCACATAAAACTCTTATACTGAAATCAAAGTTGGAGGCGGATTGAAGCTTCAATCTTTGTTCCATTAGCATTCTGAGATATCATTGAGTCTTTCTCAATCAAAAAACACGACTCAAACGCCTTGAACTGGTACCTGGAACCCAAACCGTATCAAGAACATATTGAAATTGCATAGCACGATTTAAGCATCCTCATGCATTTTTCTTTATAGATTATTGTTTGTCATGATGTTCTAAAGCTAACCAACGTGTTTGATTTTGTTTTTGTGCCATATATGAGAAGTTGCCATTGTTACATACTAGGTTTACAGGTTTCCCAAATTGGGGGTTTCACAACCAGGTAAAATTAGGGTTCAAGATGGCCATGGTTGAACTCAGCGTGGTCCCATGAATAAGAAGCATGCCTCGCGATGGATTTATATAGCAAGGAAAGCTAGTCGCTATTTTCTGGAATCCCTCCTAAAGCGACGTTTCTAAAACCGTTGCCATATGCGTATGTTTCAGAAAAAATAAAAAAGGATGAAGACGATGATGAGTTGTCAGCTGGTGGTTCGTTAGTTTAAACTTGCGCGCGTTTTAGTTAGTGGGCGTCAGTTTTGCTTTTTGATTATTTGTTTATAATAATATACCAATTGACACGTTTGGTTCAGTGGTTAAGCGTTGAGTTTGTGACCTTCAAGACCTGGGTTCAAGTCCCAGGTCTTGCATAAATTCCATATTATTTTTCCATAGCTGATTCCATGCAGGCCTAACGTGAATGTTCACCATACACACTCAACATCCATCAGCCACGCGTCCACCATGATTGGATCAATGACCAAGCTTCAGAGTGCAGCGTACACCTGGTCAAAGCGCTGACACCTGATCCAAGAAAGTCAACGAATCAACCCTTATTGGGCCAGGCTTTCCTAATTCACACCTCCTAAATTGGGGACTACACCCCACTCTGGTTTGATTTCTTTTTTTTATTTCATTTATTTTAATTGATTGTTTATTTTAATTATTTGTTTTAATTAATTTAACAAAAATATAAAAACATTAAAAAATCAGAAAATACACAAAAACATAAATATTTATATACTAATTATTTTCATGAATAAATAAAAATGTAGATTACTTAGTCTAATTAGGTTTTAATATTAATTTCTTTTTAATAAAAATCCAAAAAATGTAGAATTAGGTTAATTGCTATTTTTTATTACTTTTAATATTTTTCTTTTTTTTTTAGAATAATAATAATTACTTATTTATTTATTTTCCTATTTAAATTGTATATAATAAATCTTAGGTTTAATTTAGATCTTAATTTAATTCTTTCTTAATAAATAAAATATTAGAATTAGGGTTTGCCGTCTAATTTAATCTCAATTAATTTCCTTTTTTCTTTTAAATCTTAAAAAATACAAAATATCAAAAAACATTTAATTCCTTTTATTATTTTATTTTTAATGCTCATTAACTTTTAATTATTTGCAAAAGGGTCCAACGCCCGTCATTAATCATTTAATTCGCGCATTTCTCTTTTATCGTTTATATAATTATGTAATTATCCCAAAGCCATGTAATTTAAATTCCTCGCACCTTTATTTCTTCGCATTATCTATTTTTCCGCTAAATCGGGTCCGGTTTAATTTTGGCGATGTGGACCCGCGCCTTTGTAATAGTCATAGATTTATCTTTCCCGCACTCCTAACTGTTAATCAAGCATGAAAGAATGAATGTCTAAATAAAATCAAGCGTAGATCACAACAAACATGACAAGACAAATAACTGAAACATGACACACAATTCGCACACACCACCCCTAGGGTACGCCTCACTGTTGCCTTTCGAAAGGTGATCGTCGAGTAGAGGATGTCTTAGTAAGTCCTCATGATCCGGGAACCTGGCATGAGGGTAGCTTCTAAGGTGTCTTCCCATTGCTCTGGTGATCACCATGTCCCTACAAACTCGAATTGACCCGAACACCTCCAACGGTGGTGCTACCTACCTCTCAATGGTGGGATGGCACTACTTTAAAGGACATTTACACAGACGAATTCCTTAGGGTAGGTAGGTTCTCGTAGATACTTGCTCTAAATTTCAAAACAAAATTCAAAAATACTTTTCACACCGACACATTTTCAAAAGCTTTCGAAAGCAATTTTTCAAACACTCTTGAGGACCGATACAAGAGTCGAACTGGAATTTTCAAAGAAACTTTTTAAAACCCACAGTTGAAAAGCAAACAAACCATTTTTGAAAACACAATGAGCAAGTATCTAAGAGCCCATGGATAACCATGGATAGAAAGGGTGCTAACACCTTCCCTTTCTATAACCTACCTCCCGAACCGAGAGCAATCTCTATAAGGAATTTTTCTGTGCTTTTGTCCTTTCCATTTGGAGAAAATAAAAGACGGTGGCGACTCTTGCTTCCGCGACATTTCGCGAACCAGCGTTAAACAGTCAGTTCCAGATCCACCGATTACACCCATTATCTGGGGCATGGCAAAATACTTCCAACAGGGGCAACCCCTACATTCTGAAAGCGTGGACATAGTCGAAAAAATACTACGCACAATCAAAGACCTGCTAGGTTGACACACCTAGGCAAAAATAAGGGCTTCCCGGCGGACCAAAAGGGTTCGGGCAAAATGAAGGGATGAAATGAAAAATATGTACACCCGGCAAGTCGAAAACCTGAAAGGGCGGCTTGGGCAAAAATGGGTATCCCGGTGGACTGAAAACCCGAAAGGGCGGTCCAAGCAAAAGTTAGGGATCAAAGCGTACGACTATGTCCCGGCATCTCGTCACTTGTCTACCCGAATATCTTTCAATCATCAACACAGGTATCCTCTTCCCTCACCTCTGAAACAGGGGCAGTAATGAGTTATCCAGGCGATCCAACTGCTCTGTCAACCAAAGTACAAAGGACAGATCAACATAAGGATGATTACCATCTACCCCTACCAATTCCAGATCGTGGGTTAACATCCGAAACCAAACAGGACAATCATCCACTTAACCAAAATCATGCAACCCTACACCGGTTCCTTCTCAGTTTTCAGACAAAGTCATACACAGACTCATTTTCCACAAGCAACCTAACCCCGGTTCATCCAGAAGTTTTTACACAAACTTATCCCGAAGTAACCTTACCCCGGTTCCTCCAGAAGTCTCACATGGACCTATCTCAAGATGACCTAACCCCGATTCATCAAAAAGTTTTTACACAAACTTATCCCGAAGTAACCTAACCCCGGTTCCTCCAGAAGTCTCACATGGACCTATCTCAAGATGACCTAACCCCGGTTCATCAAAAGGTTTTTACACAAACTTATCCAAGTAACCTAACCCCGGTTCCTCCAGAAGTCTTACATGGATTTAGCTCAAGATGACCTAACCCCGGTTCATCAAAAAGTTTTTACACAAACTCATCAAGTAACCTTACCCCGGTTCCTCTAGAAATCTTACATGGGTTTATCTCAAGCAACCTTACCCCGGTTCATCCAGAAGTTTTACACGAACTTATCCCGAAGCAACCTTACCCCGGGTCGTCAAGAAATCTCACACGGATCTATCTCAAGGTAACCTAACCCCGGTTCCCCCAGAAGTCTCACATGGACTCGTCCCCAGTAACCTTACCCCGGTTCGTCAAGAAATCTCACATGGATTTACCCCAAGGTAACCTAACCCCGGTTCCTCCAGAAGTCTTACATGGATTTAGTTCAAGATAACCTCACCCCGGTTCATCAAGAAGTTTTACATGAACTTACCTCACCAAGCAACCCTACACCGGTTCCCCCTCTTCAAGATGCAGTTTTACATGGACTCGTCACCCAGAAACCCTACACAGGTTCTCCCTTTCCAAAAAACGAAGTTTTACACGAACTCGACATCAAGCAACCCTACATAGGTTCCCTTTTTCAACTTACAACATTACAGTTCAAAATCTCCCCAGGAGAATCCAATCCAGTTTCCCCAGGAAAGTTGAAATTCATATCCCCAAGCAATAAGCTTATCCCCAGTAGATTCTGGAAGCTTATCCCTCGCAGAGCACGAACGCGTCTCCCGGCTTTATTCAAAGAGTTATTTCCTTAACAGGATATAACTGGGTTATCCTCAGCCAAAAGCCACGGAAAGGTCGTCGTCAACGTAGTTCTTTCTTATCCCCAGCGGAAGTAAAAGCTTATTCTTCAACATCAGCCCAGGAGTGACTTCCCGGCATCCGTCAAGGATCTACTTTCCTAGACGAAAACATTCATAAAACATCACATACATACGTCATTATAGCATGCATAGACGCATCATATCATACAAATCTCATTTATGTTGAGAACATCATTGCTTGATCCATATCACGCATTGTATATGACTGACCTTTACCTTTCAGGAAAGACGCAGTTGAGATTCTCAAACATATTTCAAGACCTCCTCTAGTCCAGCTAAATCAATTCCCAACAGATTTTTCTGATAAAGACTCAGCAGAAGTTATGGTCCCCTCTCCGATGGTGTGTGAGGTGGTAAGTCCTTTTCAGATGTTTCCCTCTCCGACGATGAGTGTGAGGTGATAGTCTCCTATGGTCCCCTCTCCGACGGTGCGTGAGGTGGTAAGTCCTTTTTAGATGTTTCCCTCTCCGACGAAGAGTGTGAGGTGATAGTCTCCTATGGTTCCCTCTCCGACGGTGTGTGAGGTGGTAAGTCCTTTTTAGATGTTTCCCTCTCCGACGGTGAGTGAGGTGATCATTCCTTTCAGATTATAATTGCCTATGGTTCCCTTCCCAATACTGCGAAGATAATAATTCCCATCAAGATTTTCTCAACGAGCGTTGTTGAAGTTAAAATCACCCGAGGTTCTCTTACCATTCATGCTAAGGCAGTAACCATCCCTGGTTCATTCATCACCATTTGAAGCTCCAGACTCAGCTCCTGTAACCAGTCAGGACGCATCTTTACCAAGCATCTGAAAATTAGCTCCTGCAACGTGTCAGGTACTCATTTGTTCTTTTGCAGGTATGCAGGTTCTCGCTAAGGAATCTCCTATGCGATCAACATCCAGATGGCATCTATAAGCCCATCATCCTATTCATCAATCTCTAAATGGCATCTATAAGCCCATTCCTACCACACTGCTAACATGTGAGCGCAAATTTCTGGGCACTCTAGTGTTCAATCATCTTCTACCCTCTGATTACGAAAGGCACGTCAGCCAATCTGCATCCTCAGGTCTAAGAAGATTGAACAGGGGCAACTCTTGTACCCCAAAATTTGCCCTCCCATATTCTTCAAGAAATTGCCAAGCCAAGTCACAAAATTCCCCAAGGGTTGTGCAGTCCAACTGTCTCCTATACAGTCAAAACTAGGGTTTGTGTTCTGATCAAGAAAAGGAAGTTTTCAAAGGCCCAATCAAGTCTCATATGCTTACAAAGATGGTCAAGTATCCTCATATCAAGTTTCAAGGCATTCAGCTCAAAATTGCACACTCAAAATCCTAAATTGCACTACAGTCAACTGTAGGGGCAAAATGGTCATTTGACAGTCAAAAGTTCAAATTTTTGGTCAACATATCATTTTGAAGACACAAACATCATTTGATCAATGCTTGATCATGATTCTCAAAATTTGGCTCAGAAATCATCAAAGATGCAAAAGTTTCCTTATTTGGACAGCTGAAAAAGTCAACTGAAATTGACCAGGGCATAACTTTCACATGGATTATCAGAAAAATTCCATCCAAAGCTCATTTTGAAGAGAAAGACATTTCCTACAACTCATCTTCATACTTCAAGTCCAAGAAATGCCCTCACAAAAATTTATCAATTTCAACATTATAGGTCATTTTCAAAAGTCAACAAAAAAAGGACTTTAAGTCAAAGGCCATAACTTGAGATTTGTAAATCAAAATGACATGGGACCAAATGTATTGGTTAGAGGACTCAAAGACCTTTCCAAAATGTCCAAGAACATGAGAAAAGCTTAATAATTGAGCAAGTTATGCCTTGTGGAAGTTGGGAAATTTTTGGATATTTTGAAAAGTCAACTTTGATCCAAATAACCTAAAAATGCTAATGGGCCCATTTTTCTTCCATGATTCATCATTCCAAGCATATGCACGACCACTTGGCCCAAAGGGAAGTATTTTCTCATTTTTTATTTATTTATTTGAATTATTATTTATATTAATTCATTTAAATTATTTAAATACATGAAAAATATCTAACTCGCCTTAACAAATCTTTTTATACATGTTTTGCCATCAAGATTTCGTGCATAGGTCAAATAGGAAAGAATTGGATTGATTTGAGCATAATTGACACAAAATACACATGAAAAAAGATATGGAAGATCTTAAGAAATCAAATTTTCAAAAACCATTAATTCATTGGATTTTATTGAGTTTTCTTAACCTAATTGCTTCACTACAAAGGCCTGATCACAACCCTAATGTCCATACACTCTAAGCTGCGCAGGAAACATATTTACAAACTTGGAATTTTTGTCAAAAAAAGCAAAACTGAAATCAGTGTTAGAGATTGATTCAAGGCACAAAAACTATTTCAATAGTTTCCTCAAGGATTGCTGATCACGTTCCAACCACAAACATCCACTCAAACACCAAGAATCGGTACCTAGGACTCAGACTGCATCAAGAAAATTCCATTATCGTGTTTCATGTTTTAAGCATTTTTACAGCATTTTGTTCATAGATTCTTGTTCCTCATTTGATTCTAAATCTAACCAATGCATTTAATTTGATCATTACGCTGTATATATGAATATGCCATGAGTGAATTTTAGGGTTTTCAGAGCTTGGAATTAGGGATTTTGCAAAGAGGAAAAATTAAAACTCAAGACTATTGCCATTAGATTCAGCATGTCCAGACGAAGAGTAATCCATAGTCGCGCTCAATTTATAGAGCCCTGAGACCTATTCGCTATTTTCCAATAGCCCACCTAATGAAACGCGTGAAAAAACGTTGCCTTTGTGTTTTATTTTACAGGGGTGATGAAGAAGATGATGTGCTGTCAACGAATGATACGCCGGTTTGAAAATTGGCGCGTTAAACCACTAACCAGTTGCTTTCCTTTTATATTATTTATTCGTTAATTATATATCAAATGCGTTAACATGGCTTAGTGGTACAAGCGTTGGTTGATGATGCTAGTGACCTGGGTTCGAATCCCAGGTCTACGTTTATTTCTATAATATTTTGCAAAACACGTTCCTATGCAATTTCAAAGGTGGAGCGCATGATACACCACCATCATCAAGCCAGCCACGCGTCCTGGGAGATCAAATCAAGGGTATGGATCTCAAGAACATAATACGCCCTAGTCAACGCATCACACGTGATTCAGAAAAGTCCAACGAGGCCAATGCTATTGGGCCAGATTGCTAGGCCTATACCTCCACTTTGGGGCCTGAACCCCCCCTGGTTTGCCTTCTATATATTTTTCCCATTTTATTTTCAATTATTTGTTTTATTGTTTTTTTTAATTAATTATTTTATCAAAATATAAAAACACATAAAAATCAGAAAAAAGAAAAATAATAAAATATTACTTATTTTAGTATTTTTATAAACAAACTTGCATGTAAATAAATTTAACCTTAAATTAGGGTTTTCATATTAAGTCTTTTTCATAAAAAATCTAAAAAATGTAGAACTAGGTTTAATTGATAATTTTTATTCCTTTTAATTTTTTCTTTCCCATAATATTATTTATTTATTTATTTTTATAATTAAATTGTACATAAAAAAAAATTAGGTTTAATTTAGGTTTCAATTTAATATTTTCACAATAAATTAAAAAGCTATTAGAATTAGGGTTTGCCTTTTAGTTTAATTTTAATTAACTCCTTTTTTCATCAAAATCTTAAAAAACACAAAATACCAAAAACATTCTCTTTTAATTTTTAATTTTAATTCCTCATTAATTCTAATTAATTAATTCATGTAATTTAACATTTTGCAAAAGGGTCCAACGCCCTCGTTTCGACTTAATTGTTTAATTTCGCATATTTATTTTATTTCGCTTAAATAATTATGTACCTCTCCCAAAGCTTTGTAACTTAAACTTCTCGCACTTTTCAATTTCGTTATTTACTTTGCTTTATTTACTTTCCGTCAAATCGGGTCCGGTTTAATTTTGGCGATGTGGACCCGCGCCATTTGTAATAGCTTTAGACTTACTTTTCCCGCAAATATTTTAACTGTTAACCAAGCATGCAAGAATGAATGGCCATAATAAAATCAAACGCATAGATCACCAATTGACATGACAAGACAAATACAAATGAAAACGACACACGAATCGCACACACCACCTCTAGGGTGCGCCTCACTGTTGCCTTGCCTCTCAAAAGGTGATCGTCGAGTAGAGGATGTCTTAGTAAGTCCTCATGATCCGGGAACCTGGCATGAGGGTAGCTTCTAAGGTGTCTTCCCATTGCTCTGGTGATCACCATGTCCCGAACCTCGAATTGACCCGAACACCTCCAACGGTGGTGCTACCTACCTCTCAATGGTGGGATGGCACTACTTTAAAGGACATTTACACAGACGAATTCCTTAGGGTAGGTAGGTTCTCAAGGATACTTGCTCTAATCTCAAAACAAACTCAAAAAGACTTTTCACACCAACACTTTTCAAAAGCTTTCAAAGCAAACTTTTCAAACACTCTGACGTACGAGTCGAACTGAAATTTTTCAAAGAAACTTTTTAAACCCACATTGAAAAGCAAGCAAACATTTTGAAAACACATTGAGCAAGTATCTAAGAGCCCATGGATAACCATGGATAGAAAGGGTGCTAACACCTTCCCTTTCTATAACCTACCTCCCGAACCGAGAGCAATCTCTTTAAGGAATTTTTCTGTGCTTTTGTCCTTTCCATTTGGAGAAAATAAAAGACGGTGGCGACTCTTGCTTCCGCGACATTTCGCGAACCAGCGTTAAACAGTCAGTTCCAGATCCACCGATCACAGTGACCTACAAAGATTGGCACGAGATGTTACCGTTCGCTCTTCATGGGTACCGTACCTCAGTAAAAACGTCAACCGGGGCAACTCCCTTTTCCTTGGTCTACGGCATGGAGGCAGTCTTACCGATTGAAGTGTTGATACCCTCTCTCCGGATAATGAAGGATGCAGACTTGAGCGAAGATGACTGGATCCAGACTCGACTTGATCAGTTAAACCTAATCGATGAAAAGAGACTCACTGCTATTTGTCATGGTCAAACGTATAAAAAACGGATGATCAGGGTATTTAATAAGAAAGTCAGACCACAAGAGTATCAAGTTGGGGACCTGGTGATCAAGCGCATCATTCTTCCTCAAAGTGATCCCAGGGGCAAATGGACCCCTACATACGAGGGGCCATTTGTGGTTAAACATGTGTTCTCGTGAGGAGCCATGATTCTAACCACCATGGATGGTGACGACCTTCCTCACCCCGCCAATGCAGACATAGTAAAAAGATACTACGCATGATAAAAGACCCGCTAGGTTGACATACCTAGGAAAAAATTAGGGCTTCCCGGCGAGCCAAAAGGGTTCAGGCAAAATGAGGGATGAAATAGAAAAAAATATGTACACCCGGCAAGTCGAAAACCTGAAAAGGCGGCTTGGGCAAAAATGGGTATCCCGGTGGACTGAAAACCCGAAAGGGCGGTCCAGGAAAAAGTTAGGGATTAAAGCGTAATACTATGTCTCATTGAATCACCTTGCATCCAGAATCCGGTATCTACATCAAGTTCAGACGGCATAGACCAATCCGCTTCATCTTCAACTGAGCAGCCAAGTGATGAGACGCTCGAAGATATAAAGGCGATAGCAGAGTTGAAACCCAGTGGGATTATTCTTTTCACACAGCTGTTTTGTTTTCTTTATACAAATTGTATAAACTCTATTGTTCGGCGGCGTTCTCTTACTAGGACGTCAGCCTCTTGTACATAAACGCCTATTTACAGGCAAATTCAAAAATCAATATAAATTCACTTTTCAGACCAATTACCAATTGTTTTTCCTTTTTCTGTTTTGCTTTACGAAGAACGTCCAATGTTCAATTTTGATATATGCATTTGACACTAATTGCTAACTCATAAATATTTGCATGCAAAACAAAGGATTAATTACATGTGACATTAGAAACAGGGGCAATAATGAGTTGTTTAAAGCGATCTAATTGCTCCGTCCACCAAGGTACCAAGGTAAGTTCGGCTGAAGAATGTAACCCAGATACCTTCGTTCCCCAGTGAAGTCACCAAGATTCAACAATTCTCCTCGAGCAGTTGGTCTCGCAATCAGCCCTACAAGGCACAGTATCTCCAACAAGTCAGCAATACTCTCCCCAAGCAGAGTTAATATACTGTCAGCCCTAAGGAAGTCAGATTATCCCCCGCAGATCTCAACATTCCTCGACGAAGTACACAGACATTCCTAACAAGCATCCCCGGCAATCTTGATCTAAGATTGTTCCCCGGCGGCATACCGAACATCCAGTGGAGCCATTTCCCAGTGCAGTCTGAAAGTTTCCCCAGAAGAGTTCAATCCATCTCCCCAGCAGGAAGCTTATCCCCAGTAGATTCTGGAAGCTTACCCCCGCAAAGCACGAACGCGTCTCCCGGACTGTTTATTTAAAGGTTATTTCCCCACCAGGATATAACTGGGTTATCCTCAGCCAAAATCCACAGAAAGATCGGCGAAGTCTTCCTATCCCCAGCGGAGTCTATTAAAACTTTCAACATAACAACGGTATCCCCAGCGGAGTTGTCATCAACATCTCAACAAAGAGCCTCTCTTTCCCCACAGAGTTCACTCCCCGCATAGTAATCTATTCTCCAAGTTTATTCCCCAATGGAGTCATCTGCTCCTACCGGTATTCTTGCAACCATCACTCCCAGCGGAAACAAAAGCTCTACTCTTCCACAGCAGCCCAGGATTCGACCTCCCGGCATTCGTCAAGGATTTACTTTCCTGGACAAAAAACACATACATTCATCACATCTTCATACATTATAGCATGCATACACGCATCATGAACCTACAATCTCACTTATTCTGAGAACATCACGCATCTCATACATCATGACATCGCATACAACTAACGTCTTGTCTTTTCAGGACGAAAGATCAATACAAAGATGATTACCATCAATGGTCGCAACTAAAGATCTGATTCCTGTATCCAGCCAGGGTGTATCTGTTGACGACTATTTCCGGACTCGATTCCTGTAACCAGCCAGGGTACGTCTGAAGAGTTTGAAGATCCGATTCCTGTATCCAGCCAGGGTGTATCTGGTGACGACTATTTTTCCGGACTCGATTCCTGTAACCAGCCAGGGTACGTCTGAAGAGTTTGAGGATCTGATTCCTGTATCCAGCCAGGGTGTATCTATTGACGACTATTTCCGGACTCGATTCCTGTAACCAGCCAGGGTATGTCTGAAGAGTTTGAGGATCCGATTCCTGTATCCAGCCAGGGTGTATCTGTTGATGACTATACATTACCAGACTCGATTCCTGTATCCTGCCAGGGCACGTCTGAAGAGTTCGAAGATCCGATTCCTGTATCTTGCCAGGGTGTATCTATTGACGACTAATTCCGGACTCGATTCCTGTAACCAGCCAGGGTACGTCTGAAGAGTTTGAGGATCTGATTCCTGTATCAAGCCAGGGTGTATCTATTGACGACTAATTCCGGACTTGATTCCTGTAACCAGCCAGGGTACGTCTGAGGAGTTTGAGGATCCGATTCCTGTATCCAGCCAGGGTGTATCTGTTGACGACTATACATTACCAGACTCGATTCCTGTATCCTGCCAGGGCACGTCTGAAGAGTTCGAAGATCCGATTCCTGTATCCAGCCAGGGTGTATCTATTGACGACTATACATTACCAGACTCGATTCCTGTATCCTGCCAGGGCACGTCCGAAGAGTTCGAAGATCCGATTCCTATATCTTTCCAAGGTGTATCTGTTGACGACTATATTCTCCGGACTCGATTCCTGTATCTTGCCAGGGCACGTCTGAAGAGTTTAAAGATTCGATTCCTGTATCTAGCCAGGGCATATCTACACAAAGAGTCTGAAGATCAACTCCTGTAACAAGCCAGGTAATTATTTTCTTTTCTCAGGTACGCAAGTTCTCGCTAAGGAATCTCTTACGCGATCGACACTTCCAGATGGCATCTATAAGCCCATCCTCCTATCCATCATCTTTCCAAATGGAATCTGTAAGCCCATTCCCTACATCACACTGCTGATACTCTACTATGTGAGTGCAAATTTTTGGGCACTCTAGTGTTCAATCATCTTCCACCTTCGGATTACGAAAGGCGCGCCAGCCAATCTACATCCTCAGGTCTAAGAAGATTGAACATGGGCAACTGTTGTACCCCAAAATTTTCCCTCCCATATTCCCCAAGATTTTCCAAGATCAAGGTTCAAAATCTCTCTAGGGTTGCACAGTCCAATTGCCCCCTAATACAGTCAAAACTAGGGTTTTGGTTCTTGCAAAGAAAATGAGGTTTTCAAGGGTCCAATAAAGTTCCACATGCCTATATACATTGTCAAGCATCCATATGTCAAGTTTCAAGACTCACAGCATCAAATTGCACAGTCAAAAACCCTAAATGCTCCACAGTCAACTGCAGGGGCAAAATGGTCATTTGACAGTCAAAAGTCAAAATTTTTGGTCAACATCTTATTTTGAAGCCACAAACATCATTTGATCAATTCTTGATCATGATTCTCAAAGCATGGCTCAAAAAGTCCCAAGATGCAAAAGTTTCTATTTTTGGACAGTTGAAAAAGTCAACTGCAAATTGACCAAGGCATAACGTCTTCATGGTTTATCAGAAAAATCCCATCCAAAGCTCATTTTGAAGAGAATGACATTTCCTACAACTCATCTTCACACTTCAAGTCCAAGAAATGCTCTCACAAAAAGTTATCAATTTCAACATTATAGGTCATTTTCAAAAGTAAAAAAAAAGGCACTTTAAGTCAAAGACCATAACTTGAGTTTGGTAAATCAAAATGACATGGGACCAAAGACATTGGTTAGAGGACTTCAAGACCTTTCCAAAATGTCCAAGAACATGATCATAGCTTCAAAATTGAGCAAGATATGCATTGGAGAAGTTGGGAGATTTTTGGGAATTTTGAAAAGTCAACTTTGCTTCAAAAGCTTCAAAATTGATAATGGGCCACAAATTCTTCCATGAATCATTACCCAAAGCATATGCACGACCCATTAAGCTCAAAGGGATATATTTTCTTATTTTTAATTAATTAATTGAATTTTTATTCTTATTAATTCATCTAATTAAATTTAAATATGAGAAAAATATCAAATCATGCTTTTTAAATCTTTTTATGCAGCAAATATCTTCCACACATGCAAGAGATTTCGTGCACCATCTCAAGGGGATAATATCTTCCATAATTGGCATGGTTTTCATGGCAAAAAGATTGGAAAAGATATGTTGAAAACCAAATATCAAAATCATTAATTCATGGACTATGGGCTTGGTTTCTTGACCTAATTTCGTTCACTTACATATGCAAGACCTAATGGAATCAAGACATACACGAAAAACTGCTCACAAGCATAGAACAAAGTTGCAAAATTTCCACCAAAACTTGAACACTGAAATCATAGTTACAGGGCGATTCAAGGTCTAAAAGCTTGTCCATTACGTTCCTAACATTGCTAGGAATCGATTGCAACCACTTTCCAGTCTCCATACTCCAAGAATTGGTAGAACATAATCGTCTTCTTCATGAATATGTCCATAATCGATTTTTGATTTCCATGCATTATTCATGTGTTTTACTTGTTGATTTGTACTAACAATGATGTTCTGAAGCTGTTGGTACCATCCAATTGAACTATAGCTACCTAAATCAGAATCCACCATTATTGAAACCTAGGGTTTCAGAAGCTCCAAAATAGGGCTTTCTGTATATGGAAAAATTGGATCTTAAGACTTATGCCATTGAACTCAGGAGCTCCATACGAACTCAACGATGACCTCGCGCTCAATTTATGATAAGGCATATTCTAATCGCTATTATCCACTGTGCTATTTAGTGGGGGTTTAAAACCCCCGCTACTTGTTTTGTGTTTTTGCAGAGAAAGCGAAGAAGCTGGTGTGTCATCATCTGGTTGGGCAATTCAAAAGCTGGCGCGTTTTTTCTTGTTTTGTATCATTAGCGTTGTTTGTTTTTATAATATTTGTTTTCTATGTTATATACAAATGCGTTGCTTGGTACAGGTGGTAGATGACGTGCCTTGTGAACACTGGGACCTGGGTTCGATTCCCAGGTCCCCCCATTTAATTCATGAATTTTGTTATACTGTGTTTCCATGCAGCGCTCATTCCATGGCCTACCATACACGCTCATATGTTAGCTTGCCAAGTGGCTTCAAGGACCAATCTGAAGGCCAGATAATGCAGTCCATGGTACACGTTAGTCAACCCACGTGCACTCAGCCAGGGAAGTCAAACAAGGCTTGTTCCAGTGGCCCTGAATTTCTTGCAATTTACCTCCAAAAAGGGCCAGACACCCCCCAATGTTTGCATCTTATTTTTTAATTTCCTTTCCTTTTCTTTTTTTGTTTTAATTTGTTTTAATTATTTTAATTGTTTTGTTTAATTCACCAAAAATAATTTTCATAATATAAAAATCAGAAATCAAAAATTGTAATATATTTAATAATATTTAATTCACTATTAATTTATTTTGTAAATAAATGTTAATAATTAATTTAGTAAATTAGGTTTTAAAACTTTAATCTTTTTCTTAATAAATTAAAATATGTAGAAATTAGGGTTTTTTAACATTCTCATCTTTTTCTTAAATAAATAATTTTCTCATTATTATTATTATTATTAATTATTACTTTTGTAAATAAATATGTAAATTAATTAATTAGTGTAAATTAGGTTAACTTGAATATTTTCTTAAATAATTAAAAATAATCTAGAATTAGGGTTTCCTTGTAAATTCTTTATTTTCATTAAATACCAAAAACATAAAAAACATTTCTTTCCTTTTATTAAATAATTAATTAACTTTTAATTCAATTTAATTTCAAAAGGGTCCAACGCCCTCGAACGTTCTATTTTTATTCTTTTCGCACGTTATTTCATTTTCTTGTGAATATTATGTAACTGCTCAAGCCATGTAATAGTAACTAGGTTTTACTTTCCGCATTTTTATTAAAACGGGTCTTTGTAATTTGGCGATGTATAGACCCGCGCCTTGTAATAGCGTAGGATTTATCTTTCCGCATTTAAATTTCCGCACTTTTAAATTCTAATTGCATGAAAGAATGAATGGCTAATTAAAAATAACTCGTAGCTCACCAATGCCTGATCAAAGATAATTGCTAAACATGAAAACAACACACAAATTCACACACCACTCTTAGGGTACGCCTCACTTGTTGCCTTCGAAACGTGGTCGTCGAGTATAGGACGTTTTAGTAAGTCCTTATGTCCATGATCCAGTTGCCTGGGAAAAGTTGCCTCGAATTAAAAAAAGGATCAATGGCATAAGGGTAGCTTCTAAGGTGTCCTACTGTTGCTCTGGTGACCACAATCTCTCTAAACTCGAATTGACCCGAACACCTCCAACGGTGGTGCTACCTACCTCTCAATGGTGGGATGGCACTACCTTAAGGACATTTACACAGCTTAATTCCTTAGGGTAGGTAGATGACTCATAGATACTTGCTCTATTCAAAAAACAAATAAAAGAATCTTTTCACACCGACACTTTTCAAAAAGTTTTCAAAACAATTTTTCAAACACTCTTGAGGACTGATACAAGAGTTATTCCGAAATCTTTAAACGAAACTTTTTCAAACCCACTCACACTTTAAAAAGCAAACATTTTGAAAACACAAATGAGCAAGTATCTAAGAGCCCATGGATAGAAAGGGTGCTAACACCTTCCCTTTCTATAAATCTACCTCCCGAACCGAGAACTATTCTCATAAGGAATTTTGCTGTGCTTTTGTCCTGTCCATGTTGGAGAAAATAAAAGACGGTGGCGACTCTTGCTTACCGCGACATTTCGCGAACCAGCGTTAAACAGTCAGTTCTAAATCCACCGATCACAATATTCGAGGCAACATTTTCGAGGCAACCTTTCCGAGGCAACATCCGAACGAGACATTTGATCTTTTTTAGACAGAAGGGTAACCACCAAGACACCCTATGCTTAATGATTGTTTACCGAAGGCAACCGAAGTGTGAGTATACCCTAGGAGTGATATGTGTGAGTGATTTGTTTCGATTATTTATCTTTGCACATTAGGGTTTTCTAACTGTATTAAATTATCATGCAATCTTGTCATACAATCCTATTAACATACATCTAGACAGTTAAATATTTGCAGAAATTAAGATGCGAGAAAGTAAATCTACGCTATTACAAGGCTTCAGGGAGGGGAATTAATTACATAGCCAAAAACCCCGGGAAAAAGCGATAAATAAAAACCCTAGATTAAACTATTACAAACCATGCACAGTTACAACAATATTGACAAAAAAAATAAATAATATGCGCACATTGAATTGAATACGAGATAATTAGGGTTCTGACCCTTGCCTAAACCTAATTGTGATTAATTAAAAAAATGTTTTTGTTTTATTTTGTTATTTTAAGAAAATAAAGAAATTGTTAAATTAAAAGAAAGAAAAGCCTACTTCTACTTAATTTTAATTTTAATTAAAAAAAGGAATTAATTAGTCTACAACCTATTTTTGTATTTTTATTTATTTGAGAAAAAAATTAAAATAAAATTAAATCAAAAGTTTAATCTAATTTCTATTTGATTTTATTTTTGAAAACAAATTATAATTTTTCTAATTTAAACTAAATTAAATTAATTTTGATAAATAATAAAAAAAACTAATCCTAATTTTATGAGATATTGATTTTATATTTTTTATGGAAAAAATATTAATTTGTTAATTGAAACGATTAAAGAAATATTAAAAGAATTAAATAAAACAAAGAAAAGAAATAAGAAAAGAAATAAATGGGCCTGGTTGCAATGCTGAAAGAGGGGGTGATAACTGAGTTTCTGGGCCCAACAAGGCTAAGGCCTGTTTGACTTTGTTTGATCCAGTACGCGCGTTGGCTTGAGGAGCATGGTGGTCCTCCAATGATGGCGTGTTTATCTGAGGCATTTATGAACTGTGTGGTCAGATCCTGAGGGTGTAAGGTGAACTCCTTGACTTGCTATACACTGGATCACCTATGGAAAAATATTAAGAATAAAGGTTGGGACCTGTGAATCAAATCCAGGTCCTTTGCACTTTTCCCCCTGCACGCTTACCAACTGAGCCAAGTGTTTTGTTTGTATATACAATAAAGCATAAATATTATATGATGAAAACACTAAATCCTGGAGAGAAAAAAACACGCTAAATTTAAATGTCCTAACCAAGGGATGACACGCATCATCGTCTACCTCCCATCCGTCGTTTTAGGTAAACAGACTTTTACCTACAGACACTGGCTGTAGGTACATCCCTGTCCATCTCCAAAATAGCGTGCGTTCAAGATAAATGGCCATGGCTGGTACCATTCTACTCGTTTCAACCTCACGAGTCTCCTGGTACCAGAATCATTACTCAATTTTGCATATCTTGCAAAGCCCTAATCAAGAACATAAAACCCTAGCTATGGCAACTTCATGTACAAGCGTTAGAAATACAATTAAATGGTACCAAAAGCTTGCAAACTCAATGACAAACATGAATATATCATTAAAATATTCAATGGATGAGTGAATCAATGAAACTGAATTTGAATTTGGAAGCATGTCGTGATACCTATATCTTACAGTTCCAGGCGTGAAAAGGCTTGAATCTGATTGGAATATGCTCTTGGAACATCCAGCAACCTCTTGGAAATGTGAGAAAGGCACGATCCGGTCTCTAATATGGAAATTGGATTACTACTTTTCTTGAAAAAAAATTTGTTTTGTTTTCTCTTTGCACAACTGCTTCCAACCTCCCTATGCCTTTGTCTCCTTCTGTATATGTAATGCAAGCTATTAGGTCAACAAAAACGACCTCAATCTTACTCATCATGGAGATTTGATTTGATCTTTCAATGCATATGATTCATTTCCAATTTTGCTCAAATCCAATCTTTTTCAAACCAGATTGCCTTTGCACGAGTTGATCTTCAATTGACAACATATGAGATCTTTTTTCAATGCACAAATCATCCCAAAAATACAATATATGATTTATTAGGATTTATTTGATTTTATTTGAATTTTAAATGAATAAAAATCAAAATAAATTAAATAAATGAATAAGTAAAGCATGGAGGGTCCCATAGGTTGTGGACTATGTTAGGGATTAGATGCAAGCATAAAAAGTTAGGCCTATTTAGCAAAAGATGCAAATTTGAGCATGTTTAACTTTTGGCAATTTTTCAAAAAAGGTCAACTTGGCCAATGCATAAGTCTCTCAATTTTGACCCTAGAAAGGTGTTCTTGGACTTTTTAGAAAGCTTAGGGTGTACTCTAAGCAGCCCTTTAGGTCTCATATCAATTGAGTCTTCCATGTTCATGTATGAAACTTTGACCCAAAAGGTGTTTTTGTTGACTTCTCAAAAGGACCTATAATGTCAAAATTCATATCTTTTTGTGAGTGCATATTATGAACTTTAGGGATGAATATGAATTATAGATAATTTCATCCTCTTCAAAATGATCTTTGGATGGTTCATTTCTGATGAAGTATGAGAAAGTTATGCTTGGTCAAAGCTGAGTTGACTTTTCCTGCAAAACCCTAATTTGGCAACTTTTGGGTTTTGATGAATTGTGAGCAATCCTTGAGGAATCATGATCAACCCTTGATCAAATGATGAATAATACTTTGAAATGAGGATGTTGACCAAAAATCTTGAAGTTTGACTGTATGTGGGCCACAGTTGACTTTTGACCTGACAAGTTGATTTTCAGGCATTTTGAGCAATTGACTGAGCAAACTTCCTCTGCAAGGCTTGAAACTTGACATGGATGATCTTGAGAAAATATTAGGACCTTGGAAGGAATTTGGTATCCTTTGGACTCAAACATATTGATGCAAAATGAAACCCTGATTTTAGGTAGACTGCCTTAGGAGGGAGTTTGTTTGGTTAACTCTTGGACTTCCTTGAGCAATTTAGGGACCTCACTTGCCATGTGTTGAAAAATATGGGAGGGCAAATTTTGGGGTACAACAAATTGTAATTTATGTTCCAAAATGTCGATGCTGAGAATTGAACTGGGAACTTTATATCTATCACAACGGTTAAGTTAACTAACCGTTGTCATATCGCATGCATTTTCCAGTATACTACATCGGTCCCAGGACCGTAATTGTAGGTAACCCATTTACAACAACACTTTTTATAACAACACATGGACCTGCGTGATTATATATATTTTCCAACCGTTATTAAATGTCTTTTTTGTAGTAGTGTTCTTCTGTCAACTCTGTCTTCACATTAAAGTCTGAATAACATAATATTTAAGCATCCGTTTTAACACCATAAGGGAACAATATTCCACACCTCAGAGTCTCTTTAATGTACCTTAATATCCTGATAGCAACTTGGTAATGTGACCACTCTAGTTGATTCACAAAGTTTTCCCAAAATATTCTTGGATCTCAAGTTATGATTTTATGAATAAGGGTCCAAAAACTTTCTAACTTAGTGAAATTTTGCCCTAGTTTAGGCAGGATTTTGACCTATCTTCATGGCAATTGTTCACCTGGTTCCAATTGGAATCTCAAAATGCATTTCAAAGATGGACTGTAGAGCATGTTACAAGCTTTCTAAAATGTCCAAGAACTCTGCAAAATGATTTGTGGTTAGGGAGAATCGAAGGTTTGAATTTGGCAAAATATCACTTTGGTCCATGGCATTTTTCATGTTGATACAAGTTGCAATTTCTGTCCAACCATGCTTATACTTGGTTTACAGATCCTTAAACCCTTCCACACTCAAAAATTGAATGCAAACACATTGGTTAGAGGCATTGTTCTGATCTATGGAAGATTACACAAAGGATTAATCTAAAAATGGCAAAAAGGCAACATTGCCACTTTGATAAAGCATGCTTTATGTCAATTTATTTCTCTTGAGCATTGCACCAAGCCTTTTGCAGAAAACCAACTCCACAAACTTAGGGTAAGGTACACCAACTTTGTGCAACTAGGAAGGAGGCCTGTACAGGCTCTTGAGCATTGTCATTTCACCTTTTCTTCAAAACCAAGTCAACTTGCAAAAACCACATAACTCTGGTATTTGATATAACCAAGTGTTGTAACCATTTCATACAAGTGTTGCATGTCACACTAAGCCAGAAACACGAGTTTCCAAGTCCTCAAACCTTACAAAACACCAAAACACAAGTTCTTGGCAAAACAGGGTAGGTTCTGCATTTTGATTTCCAAATCACAATCCACTCGTGCATTTTGCCCCAAACCTCTTCCAACACACTCCATACAACCTACCTAAACTATCCCAACCATTACCAAGTCATTGTAACTCCATTTACACACTTCACCATTTTCTAATTCTGACTTTGCAGGTTGAGTTCTATAGAGAGATTCAAGCTATTTCAAAGTAAGCTAGGTATTGGGAAAGCTCAAGGGAAGTTCAAGCAAGCTCACAAGTATCTCAGGCCTCACTGAAAACCCCTACATTGCCATACTCGAGCTTGACTGAAATAGGTAAAGTTCAAACTTCTATCTCTCTATTTAGGAATCATTAGGCTTAGGTTTATGAATAAAAAATGTAGTCCTCATTGCACTTGAGCTGTAGATATGCATAGATTTCATTTAAGTTAAATGAGCTGGGAGAATTTGAATGATGAACTTTCTGAAAAAACTAGGTTAGAAATTAGGGCCAGAGAAACTCTCTCTGGTCTTTGAGAGTTAGATTAGGTTTTTTATATGGTTAGAATCGTATGATCATGCTCTATAACTTTCATGTTGCAAGTTTTTTCTTTTAAGCACAAATGCAGGATTTCCAGTTTTGAATATAGGGTGCGCGTTTTTCTTGTCACAAGGTCAGAGATGAAGGCCATGTGGGCTGGGCTTGGCTTGGCATGACTTTTTGCACCTCCTAGCTTGTTGTTTACACCCCCTTGGCCCATTTGTTTATTTTTCCATATTTTTCTATTTCCTTTTTATTTTCTGACTTTTATTTATTTTTCTAAACATTAAAAAAATACCAAAAACATTTTCTTAAATTTTCACATTTTTATTTTATTTTTATTTTTTGGACATAGAAATAATTACTATAATAATATACTTTTATTTTCTTAAAATAAATTCATAAATAATACAAAAAATATTTTATTTTTTATTTTTTATTATTTATATACTTAAATAATATTTTTCTCACACATTTTATTTTTTTAATATTTTGTATATATTTTATTTTATTTTTTTCTTGTACACAAATAAATAATTATAATATATATTATTAAACCAAAAATTAGGGTTTCCACCCCTTTCAAAAAAAGACTATTAATATTTTTAATATTTTTGGACATTAAATAACTTATTTTTACATACATAAAAATAATACAAAAAAAATACATTGTGCATATTTATATTTAATTGTCCATTTAAATAATTGTCTATTTATTTATTTGCACATTGAATTCAATATGGTTGTAATAATTTTAGGGTTTCTATTTTGTGCAAAATATCCCCTATTCAAATTTGTATCCCCCTCCCCATATCAATGTTGTAATAGTCGTAGATTTATTTTTACGCACTTTATAGCTTTCAAATATGCCATGATAGAAAGATTAGGGTTTGTATACAAAAATCCAAAATCAAACAAATTGCTTGACTAATACAAGACAAAAATGCATGAAAATGACAACACAATGCACACAAGCACCCCTAGGGTTTCATCCACTTGTTGCCTTTAGAATGGCCATGCTATGCATGCTAGGTGTCTTGGCAAAACAAAATCAAAACAAAAGATCATAGTCCCTCGATGACGCTATCTTGGTTGCCTATACATAAATGATCTAGTCCCTCAAAAAAAACTTGCTAAGATACTTAACACAATTGTTATCATGGTCATACGATGATCCACGCCTGTCCCGTTTAACATCCAAACACAAGGTTGTTTACCAAATAAAATGGTAAAACAACAATGTCAAATGGTTAAAAATGTATAGGAAAGATCTTTGAGTAGGTAGCTAGATGCTCCTAGTTACTTGATCAAACTTGCAAACATCTTTGCTATTTTCAAGAACAAACACACACACATTTCCAAACAAACTTTCAAACATTGAAACATTTTTCAAAAGACAAACACCTTTGTATACATTCAAACAAGAATCATTACAAAGGTTGCCACAACGATGGCCTCTTTTCAAAATACTTTCAAAACCACACACAAAAGCACCATTTCAAACAATTGAAAAGCAAAAGCAAGTGATCTAAAACAAGTAACTAAGAGCCCATGAAAACCATGGATGAAAAGGGTGCTAGCACCTTCCCTTTTTATAATCTACCCCCCGAACCCAAGAAAACATCTCAAAAGTCTTTCCTGTGCTTTTTGACCTTTCTTTGGATAAATAAAAAGCCGATGGCGACTCTTGCTAAACCGAAACATTTGCAAACACAAACGCAAAACCTCAAGTCAGTTCTTCCACCGTATCACACTTGGTATATGGCATGGAGGACGTCTTGCCCATTGAAGTTCATATACCCTCCCTTCGGATGATGAAGGATGCAGGTTTGAGCGAAGATGACTGGATTCAGACCCGGCTTGTCAGCTGAACTTAATCGTTGAAAAGAGACTTACTGCTATTTGTCATGGTCAAACGTATCAAAAACGGATGATCAAGGCATTTAACAAGAGAGTTAGACGACAAGAGTATCAAGTTGGGGATCTGGTGATCAAACGCATCATATTACCTCAAGGTGATCCCAGGGGAAAATGGACCCCTACTTACGAAGGGCCATTTGTGGTTAAGAACATTTTCTCAGGAGGAGCTATGATTCTAACCACCATGGATGATGACGACCTTCCTCACCCCGTCAATGCAGACATAGTGAAAAAATACTATGCATAATTAAATACCCGCTAGGTTGACTGGACTAGGCAAAAATAAGGGCTTCCCGGTGAACCAAAAGGGTTCGGGCAAAAATAAGGGATGAAAATGAAAAAATCTGTACACCCGGCAAGTCGAAAACCTGAAAATGAGGTTTGGGCAATAAAGGGTATCCCGGTGGACCGAAAACCCGAAAGGGCGGTCCAGACAAAAATTAGGGATTAAAGTGTAACACTATGTCTCATTGGATCACCTTACAACCAGACTTTGGCATCGACTATCAAGCTCGGACGGCACTAATCAATCTGATCTACCTTCAACCAAGTAGCAAAGTGATGAGATGCTCGAAGACATAAAGGCGATAACAGAGTTGGAACCCAGTGGGATTATTCACATAGTTGTTTTTCTTTGTTTTTCACAAATTGTATAAACTCTATTGTTCGGCGGCATTCTCTTACTAGGACGTCAGCCTCTTGTACAAAAACGCCTATTTACAGGCTAATTTCAAAATCAATACGATTCATTTCCACAAAGAAATTTCAAATTATTTTTCTTTTCTGTTTTGTTTTGCAAGAACGTCCAATGGTTCATTTTTTATATATGCATTTGACAATAATTGCTGCTCATAAATATTTACATGCGAAACAAAAGATGATTACTCGTAATATCAGAAACAGGGGCAAACAAGAAATGTCCAAGCCTTACATTTGCTTTATTCACCAGGTGTAGGGATAGACCTAGTTGGAGAAAACGATTAAAAGTACATTCACTCCCCGCAGAGTAAGAGAAAGATAGTGGTGTTAATTCTCCCCAGCTGAGGCTCGCAACCACGAATGAGTCGGTGATATTCTCCCCAAGCAGAGTTTATCTACCATCAGCACTGAAAATTATCCCCAGTGGAGTTTGGAGAATTATCCCCAGTAGACTCTGGAAAACTGTCTCAGTAGAGTCTAAAAGATTATTCCCCGTGAAGTCGCAATTGGAAGATCATCCCCAGTGGAGTTCATTCCTTTTTACAAATAGAAACTCAATCCCCAACAGAGTTTATCATCACCGACAATGATATTTCATTCCCAACCGAGGTTATTCCTCCAAATCAACAGGTCCTCTAGCAGAATATGACCTCCCCACAGAGTCATTTCCTCGTCAGTTTATTCCCCGGCGGAGTTATTCTCTCCTGCAGATTTATTCTCACAAGCATCGTCATTTGCTATCCCCCAGCGGAAACAAAGAATTCAACTCTTTTCTCCAGCAGCAGTCCGAGATTTATTTTTCCCAGCTAAAAACATCACATTTCCATACATCATGACACATGCATATACGCATCATACAAACACAATCTCATTTATTTTGAGAGCATCATTGCTTGATATATATCATGCATTACATACAACTAACCTTTACCTTTCAGGAAAGATACAAACAAATTCTCACAAAATTCAAGCTGTGAAGCTCGGGTATGACTGGATAGTAGTTTAATCCCCAGTTGAATAACGGACGACTAAAGCTCCTAAAATTCAACTTTCCTCTTCAATAGAGATGTTTCCTCAGTAGAATACAGACGACCGAAGTTCCTAAAATTCAACAGAGATGATTCCTCAGTAGAATACGGACGGCCGAAGTTCCTAAAATTCAACAGAGATGATTTCTCAGTAAAATACGAACGACCGAAGTTCCTAAAATTCAACAGAGATGTTTCCTCAGTAGAATACGGACGACCGAAGTTCCTAAAATTCAACAAAGATGTTTCCTCAGTAGAATACGGAGGATCGAAGTTCCTAAAATTCAACAGAGATGTTTCCTCAGTAGAATATGGACGACCGAAGTTCCTAAAATTCAACAGAGATGGTTCCTTAGTAGAATATGGACGACCGAAGTTCCTAAAATTCAACAGAGATGATTCCTCGGTAGAATAATGGATGACCGAAGTTCATAAAATTCAAACAAAGACGACTCACCAGCAGAATAACGGACGACCGAAGCTCCTAAAATTCTATTTTTCTCAAGACAGAGATCAGCATTCCCCAGCAGAATTTTCCTCAACAAGTATACAAGCTCTCACTAAGGAATCTCTTATGCGATCGACACTCCTTCAGATGGCATCTTTAAGCCCATTCCCCGTCGGCAATTTCCAAATGGCATTTGTAAGTCCATTCCCGACATCACAAGACAAGTACCACTTCATGCGAGTGCAAATTTCTGGGCACTCTAGTGTTCAATCATCTTCCACCTTCGGATCACGAAAGGCATGAAAGCCAATCTACATCCTCAGGTTTAAGAAGATTGAACAGGGGCAGCTGTTGTACCCCAAAATTTTCCCTCCCATATTTCTCAAAACATTTCAAGAAAGATCCCCAAGTTGCTCAAGATAGTCCAAGGGTTGGCCAGGCAAGCTCTCTCCTAAGGCAGTCTACCTCAAATTAGGGTTTCATGTTGCATCAATATACTTGAGTCCAAGAGAACCCAAATGCTCAACATTGTCCTAATATGTTCTCAAGATCATCCATGTCAAGTTTCAAGCCCTACAGAGGAAATTTGCTCAGTCAATTGCTCAAAGGCCTGAAAATCGATTGTGTTTAGGCGAAAGTCAACTGTGGCCCACATACAGTCAAACTTCAAGATTTTTGGCCAACATCCTCATTTTGAAATTTTTTTCATCATTTGATCAAGGGTTGATCATGATTCATCAAGGATTTCTCATAATTCATCAAGACTCAAAAGTTGCTAAATTAGGGTTTTATAGGAAAAGTCAACTTAAGTTTGATCAAGCATAACTTTCTCATACTTTATGCGAAATGACCCATCCAAATCTCATTTTGAAGAGGATGAAATTACCTACAATCCATCTTCATCTACGAAGTTCAAAATATGCACTCACAAGAAGTTATGAATTTGGACATTATAGGTCATTTTGAAAAGTCGACAAAAACACATTTTTTGTCAAAGCTTCATACATGAGCATGGAATATCAAATTGAGATGAGACCAAAAGGGTTGATTATAGGACATCTCAAGATTTCTAAAAATCCCAAGAACACCTCCAAAGAGTCAAAATTGAGGAAGTTATGCATTGATGAAGTTGACCTTTTTTGCAAAATTGCCAAAAGTTAACTATGCCCCAAACTTCAAATTTTGCCAAATGGGCCCAATCTTTTTCACTTGTTTTGAGTTGGAAATATATTCCACGAGCTCTATCCCTTTCCACTTGTCCTTATCATCTTTTTATTATTTATTTTGATTTTTATTTGAATTAATTCAATTTAAATCAAAACAAATCATATAAAATCCAAAATATTGAAAACAAAAGATTTTGTGCTTGTTTCAGGTTTCAATTACAGCTAGCATCAAATCAAACTCGTGCAAGGCATTAGGGTGGACAAAAAGATTGGATTTAGGCCATTTTTGGAAAGGTTTCAAAGTGAATCAAATCAAGAATCTAATGCATTGATGGAGGAAGATTGAGATCAGTTATCAACCCTAATCCCTTCCTCAATACATATAGAAGCGAGGCAGCCCTAAAACTAGGTTAGAAGCAGGCGCAGCAAGGAGAACAGAATCGGAAAAAATCAAGAAAAAGTGAAAACACAAATTCACACTTAGAGGCTAATTCAAGACTCCTTGGTCATTCCACTTGCTTCGTGGGATCCTCAACAAGCTAAAGAAATCCAAAGCAAGCGTTTGTAGGCCCTGTATCGCACTGTAAGTCCATCACGATATCCATGAATTCTTGAATTCGGTTAGCATGATTTAAGCATTGTTAGCATGAATTAACCACATATTCTTGATCTATGAGACATATGCAAGCTTATTGTATGGTTTAATTGCATTTATATGGCATATACAAGATTTCACCATTGTTAGGGTTTTGGATTCCGTTTTAGGGTTTAAGCTTGCAGGTGAAATTAGCTTTCATGAATGGTACCATCATGTTCAGAAGGATGAGACGAGTCCAACCATGGTATTAGATGTCATTTATATGGCCCATGGAAGATTTGGGAACGAACCAGGCTTATAGCAACGGACAAACGTTCGTAGGTAAAAGTCTGGGACTTTTACCCACAGAGAGGGGAAGAAGATGACCTATGTGTTACCTTTCCATTGGCCCATTCAAACTTTCTGCGCGCATTTTTTTTATCCTCCACTAATGCTTGTTTTTGTATATTATTATTGTTATGTATTCCATGTACAACAAATGCAAAGTGGTGCAGTGGTGAGCGTAGCGTGGAAATTGCCTTGGGGCCTGGGTTCGAATCCCAGGTCCCCCACTTTTCTCAATATTATTTTCCTTCAGGAAGTTACATGCGTGCACAAGCCAGGAGACTACCATGCTCCCTCATTATCTATCATGCCAAGTGT
Source organism: Vicia faba (assembly GCA_948472305.1). Taxonomy (NCBI): domain Eukaryota; kingdom Viridiplantae; phylum Streptophyta; class Magnoliopsida; order Fabales; family Fabaceae; genus Vicia; species Vicia faba. Next base: position 938,111,010 of record OX451736.1, read on the forward strand.
CCTGAGACCAGATCCAAGGGCCATGATGGGAGGAACACCAAAGGCAAGGTCAAAGCAATCACACAGGATCCAGGAGGTCAACATGGACCTCATCTTTTTGGGCCCAGATCTGGTTGTTTGCACCCCCCAAAATTCCTTTTCAGGCCCAATTTCTTTCTCTACTTTATTTTATTTTATTTCTTTTAATTTTATTTTATTTATTTATTTACTAACCATCAAACTATTTTCTTTTTATCAAAAATCACAAAAATATTTTTCTATCCAATTAAATTTAAGATTTTATTTTTATTAAAAAAGTTAATTTATTTAATTAGGTTATTAATTTTAGATAATTTTAATTCTTTTTGAAAATAATTAAAATTAATTAGAACAAATAGGTTTTTTATTTCTAATTTAATTATATTTTATTTTTCCTAAAAAATAAAAATAAAAAAAACATAAAAAATAGGCCATGTAATTATTTTTTATTAATTAATTTAATTAACTAATTAATTGCATATTTAATTTAGAAAACTTAATTCTTTTATTAAAAACAACAAAAAAACAATTCTTCTTTTAATTAGGTTAGAAGGGTTAAAACCCTAATTCCTCGTCGATCTAATTTTCCTCGCGCGCTTTATTATTATTTTTATCATATTGATGTAACTGCCTACAGTTTGGAATAGTTAATTAGGACGTTTATTTCTATTTACCGCTTTATTTTTCAAAGGGTTTGTTTTTGGCTATGTAAATACCCGAAGCCTTGTAATAGCTTAGTTTAATTTCCGCAATTTAAATTCCGTAAATTATTAACTGTTAGATGTATGATATTAGGATGCATGACAAGAATGTATGATTAATTTTAAAAACAGTTAGATCACCGTAGATGTGCAAAGATAAATAATCTGAAATTGAATCACTCACACATGCGCACTCCTAGGGTACACTCCCACTTGGTTGCCTTCGGTAAATGGTCATTGAGTATAGGATGCTTTAGTGGTTGTCTTTTTGTCTAAACAAAGATCAAAGTCCCGATTCGGAAAAGTTGCCTCGGAATGGTTGCCTCGGATTTGTTGCCTCAAATAAACTGATCTAAGACATTAGGGTTATTACTAAGACGTCCTAACATTGCTTTAGTGACTGTATGTCCCTTTCGAATTGACCCTCAAAACTCCAACGATGATGCTACCTACTCACTAATAGTGGGATAGCATTGTCTAAAGGAAACGGACATAAAACGATTCCTTTTTGAGTAGGTAGATTAGTTCTTAAGTACTTGCTCAATCAAAACAAAATTTTCACACTTACACTCCTTTACAAACAAAGTTCTCAAAAATACTTCATTACACTCTTGAAGACAGAAGCAAGAGTTAAATCGAAGTCGAAACAAAAGCTTTTTCAAATCACACAAACACCAAGAAAACAATTTTGAAAATGATGAGCAAGTACCTAAGAGCTCGTAGATAACTACGAATAGAAAGGGTGCTAATACCTTCCCTTTCTATAATCTACCCCTCGTACTCAGAAATATCTCGAAAAAGGAATTTTTCTGTGCTTTTTTCCTTTCCTTGTTGGATAAAATAAAAGTCGGTGGCGACTCTTTCTTACCGCGACATTTTGCAAAAACAAACGCAAAATGCAAACCAGCAAATTCCTTAAAAAATAGGGAAACACGTCCCGGTTCTGGCCACCGTATCACAACGCCGATCTTGAATTCTTTCTTATTTGTCTTAGTACCTAAGTTAATAACCTCAATTGGCTCTTCATGAGGTTGAATAGCTTTCTCTTATTGCATTAGAAGTCTGGCTAATTCTCCTGGTATTTCACAATCTTCCTCGCCTTCGTCTTCGGCTTGGTTAACTGGATGTTTGAAGTTATAACTAGCAATTGTAGAGTCATTGGAAATGAGATCCGAAGTAGATGAAGATCTGCAAGTGTGTGTGTGTGTGTGTGTGTGTGTGTGTGTGTGTGTGTGTGCGCGCATGTAAGATACATGGCTATTGAAAAAATGTAATAAAGGAAAATAAAGACAAAGAACACAAAAATTTGAATGCAAAAGGTCCAATGGTTTATATTAAATGATCACATGATAAATGAACATGAACAAAACCCTTAACAAGTGGACCATAGTGCCTCGGGCAAGGCACATGGCTTAAAAGTCATTGTTTGGAATTTAATATTACAGACAAAAGTTCTTGAATTGACATAAAACAGTAAACAGTAATTACTCCTCAATGAAGTAGATGGGAGTGAAATCCTTTGCATGTCAGTTGTTGAGCTTTCCTTCGATAGTAAGGTAGATCCAATCTTCAAAAGCACATTCATCATCAGAGTCTTCCACATCATTCACTTCATAATTTCTGATGCGGAGAGGTGGCTTTCCTACGTGAGCGCGTCTAACTTCTCTCTGAGCTTTAATGGTGAAACCCAATCCGAATTTATCTACTTTAAACAGAATATCGGGAAGTTGTCCTCAGATAGTACAGTTTCCATCTTTGAACACGGAACGGGTGTCCTTAAGTGAAACCATTCTTGGTATAAGTTCATCAGCTTTTGATATGTTGAAGGAGATTTTGGTGGCAGCAACCGTAGGAGGAACAATTTCTAAAGCCTGGCATGGAGTTTCTATGAATTCTCCATCCATTTCCACATACTTGAAGGAATTGAGATGGCTCACCATAAATTCTTCTTTGTTGCAAATAGTAACGATCTTCCCTTTGACTGGTTACTTTAATTTTTGATGAAGGGTGAATGTTACTGCCCCTGCCCCATGGATCCAAGGGCGTTCAAGCAAACAAGAGTGGGCGGGACGTATGTCCATTATATAAAAGGTAGAGTTGAAAATGTATGAGCCAACTTTAATTGGGAGATCCACATCTCCCTGAACCATTCTCTTAGACCCATCGAAAGCCCTTACGACAATATCGCTTGGCTTCAATACCAGTCTTTCACAATCTAGCCAGTCCAAACCACCTTTGGGTAACACACTTAAAGATGAGCCAATATCAATTAGGACATGGGCCAGGGTGGTCCCCTTGCATTCAATAGAGATATGCAAGGCTTTGTTGTGGTTCCTTCCTACAAGAGTCAAATCAGGATCGGGGAACCCTAATCCATTGTCAGCCGTTAAACTTGCTATACAGCTCTCGAACTGGTCAGTTGTGTTTTCTTGGGGCACATGAGCTTTCTTCAAGAACTTTATTAGATCCTGGGCATGAACGTCCGAATAAAGTAACAATGACAGCATGGAAATTTTGGAGGGGGTTTTCCCCAGCTCCTCAACTATTTTGAAGTCACTCTTCTTTATGATTTTCAGGATTTCCTCCATCTCTCGGGCGGAGGGTTCTTCAACGTCAGTATCTTTGGTAGGTGCCTCTATCCCAACAGGCTCACCTTCTTTCTCTTTGCCTCTAGTGTTGACACTAGACTTGCCATTGGTTATGCGGACGGGAGTTGTTATAGCAGTGGGCAGTGAAATATTAGGGGAAAAGATCCTCCCTGTTCTTGTTACTTTACTGGAACCTGCAATGTTAGTAACATCAGCTTTGTTTTCGTTGATCCAAGAATCTTTTTTTATCCCATGATAATAAACCTCGACACCATAGTTCCATGGAACCGCTTTGTTAGAGGAGTAAGGAATCGACCCAGGGGCAGTGATTATTAAAGGAGCAATGGTTGGTTCATTTGAAATTCTAATAGGACCCTTTGAGGGGATCCTAAGAGGCTTGTTGGAAATGGTTATTATGGACAGGTCTTCAGCTTTGTTGGTTAAAATTTTGATGGTAGGAATCTTCTCAAACAGAATCTCGCGGCTATTTATCAGGCGTTACACACCTTCCCTCAGCCGCTTACACCCATTTACTTGTTGAGCACAACAAACACAATCTTTAAAATAGCCAGGGAATACCCCAGCTCTCAGCAAATTATCCTTTACAGTAGCTAATTGAGTTGTTAAATCCTCAATGGAAGAAACAAAAGTAGTATCATCAATCATATTAACAGCTTTGCCATGGTTTGGCATCAACGCAGTTATCACATTTGGAGTAGCTGGTGGATCAGATTCAATTGTTTTGTTGTCTATCAGATCTTGAATCTTATTCTTCAGAGCCCAGCATTGATCAGTTTCATGCCCAAGGCTATTGGAATGATACGCACATTTGGCATTTGGATTATACTTAGGTGATAAAATGTTTGGATTGGATGGTGAATCGCACAATGTCACTAAGTTGGCCTTCAACAGATGTTGTAAGGCTTGGGACAGTGACATGCTTATCCTCGTGAACTGTCTTCGAGGAACTTCAGATCATTGATTGTTAGATGGTTACCTTTGAGAGGATGGAGAGTTTGAGATTAACACAACATTAATAGAGGGTCGGTGATCATTCTTGGCATGGGCCCTTGCCCCATACATAGCATTTGTTTTCTTCTTTCCAATGAAAGGCTTCTTTACAGTGTTGGATGCGGAAGCAGATGTCATGGGAAATTTTCCGCCATTAATGCCACTTTCAACCCTTTCACCAGTTAGGATCAACTCGGTGAAACCAGATGAAGAATTTCCAATCAATAGGTTGAAAAATGGGCCATTTAATGTACCCATGAACATGTCAACTAGTTCTCTGGCAGTTAGTGGTGGTTGGACCCTACCAGCAAGATCCCTCCATTTTTGTGTGTAATCTTTAAACCTCTCATTAGTATCCATTGTCATACCTTGAAATTGGACTCTGGTTGGTGCCAGATCGGTGTTGTATTGATACTGATGATAAAAATTAGTGGCTAGATATTCCCATGTGTGGATGCAGGAACCCTCCAATTGATAGAACCATTCTAGTTGAGTCCCAGCCAGACTCTCTTGGAAGAAATGGACCCAAAGCTTTTTTTCGGTAGTGTGCGGCTGTATCTTGCACACGTAAGACCTTAGATGAAGTTTCGGGCAGGAAACCCCGTCATACTTGGCGAAGACCGATATTTTGAACTTATGGGGAATGACGACCCCAAGTAATAATCCCAAATCACCAAAATCCAAACCAAGTACGGCTTGAATTTTAACAGCTTTCAGTCTATCCTCTAACTTCTTGTATTTATCCTCGGCAGGTGGGTACTGTTCATCAAAGTAGCCTTCATCTTCAGAAGCTTGATCATTTGCACCCCTAGCACGGGTGCTCCTTGCCTCTTTGTCTTGATTTTCTTCCTCCTCGGACGACTCTTTGATTATCTGTACCTGACGAACTAGACCTTTGAATCTCTTACCCATGTTGATGAAGGCCTTCTTTTTGGTTTTCTTCTTGGCTACTAGCATAGTCATCAGCTCTTGTTGTCCCTTGGCCAGGGTCAGCAAGGTCTCTTGGAACTGGGAATTCTGCACTTGCAAGTCCTTCACTATTTGTTCGATATCCATCTTACTGAAATAAATAGTAGAAAGATAAGGAAACCTGTTGTGGAATACCTATTTATGTTATGATGCATGAAAATGTGTATGGAAATGATTTCAAGGACTTAAAAGATTTAAATTTGTTTAGACAAAAGGAACAAACATAAATTGCATCAATAAGTTCAAATTGATTACAAACATGCCTCTTGGGCTTACAATGGAGGAAATAAATACAAAATAAACTCCTAAGACAAAAAGGTCGAGCGCATCCTCTTCGGTGCAATGTAGGCGTTCAAACATTGCTCTTACTGAAGTTGTCTCGTAAGCTCCAAAACCTTCTTTTCACTTGTGTAGAACTGGGTTTCGAAGGTGTCTCTCTCTTCTTTAGCTGAATCCAAGCTCTTCGCAAATCTTCAAGGGAAGTAGACACGTTAGGATAAAGGACAGTATACAAAACATCTCCTTCGATAACAGGCTCCATGATGATAGGTAGGATGGCTTCATAAGGCATCGTGAGGTTTTGGGCGCGAGTTCACACCCACTGGAGATAAGGCTCCAAAGGAATGTAGTTTTTATGCCCCAACGTCTTTCTATCAACCTTGTTAAACATTCCCCAAGCTCGTATGGATCTTTGACGGTAACCTTGGACATCGTTCTCGTAGTCAAATGCAATTCCTTGGACAAGTGCATCATGAGGGCCACCCCTCCTAGCATATCCAAACTGTCTCAAATCCAAACAAGGATTGTAGGTAATACCTCCCCTAATGCCAAGTAGAGGGACATTAGGGAACTCCTCACAATGATCAATAATAGTAATGTCTTCCATAGATTGAGCACACCAATAAATATCAGAATGTGTGAGTGACAATAATCTTTGAGACCATGTCAAGCCTAGCTCATTCTTCAACATTGACCGAGGTAGGTGTGAAATAAACCATCTAGAGAGTAATGAAATGAAACATAAAAAGAGTCCCCCTCATCTTCATTATACGAGTGTGGAAACAATGTAGAATGTCTCCAAGCAAAGTAGGTACGTGATTACGAGAGAGAAAAACTTTGATGGCATTCACATCTATGAGTTGGTCCAGATTGGGAAATAGAACCAAACAATAGATTATAAGGGCCAAGACATCCTAAAAAGCTTGAAAATCCAAATCTTCCCAGAACAAACGAGCCTTCTCCAATAGAAACTTGGCTAAGAAACCCTTAACTCCACTTCTTGTCTCCCAATTTTCCATAATGTCAGATCTCTTCAAATGCAAAGCTTTGGCAATAACTTCAGGTTTTGGAGTCTCTTTTAAACCGGTGAATGGTATTTGATCAAGCACATGCACTCCTAATAATTGAGAGAATTCCTCTAATGTAGGAACCAATTGGTAGTCGGGAAAGGTGAAACAATGATGCATAGGATCAAAGAATTGGAAAAGCACACACATCATTTCTTCTTGGAAGTTTGAGGTAGCCAAGTTGAGAAGTCGACCATATTTCTTGGTGAAAGGAGAATCTTCAGGCACTTTTGATGCTAACTCTTTAAGTTGAGGATGCACTTTCACGAAGTTGACTCTGATGGTATTCCTACGAATAGAAGTCATGACCTACAAAAAAAACAAAGATAAATTCATAAATCCTTGAAATGGTTAGTGAGAATGATTTATGATGTTATGATGTTTATGATGACATGAAAAATAATCACAAACAAAGGACACAAAAACCTTAGGTTTAGGGTTGTATTGGTTTCATAGGTAAGTACCCTCTTGAAGTTTAGTTGGTTCAACCTGTCCTAGAAAGTAATCAGGTTCTAGGGAATCTCAATATCATTGATCTTTCTTCATTGGGCATTGTTTTAGCACAATCAATCTTTTCTTGCGGCCAAAATATCCCAAAAGTCCAATCTCAATGAGCGTAGTATCGAGTATCAACCAATTTTCAGCTTTCCACTGAAACCGGCTATCTCATTACTTCCTAATGGCCAAGTTGTTCAATTAAAGGTTATAAGGTTCGTTAGTTATTCATGACATCACTCAGTGGCCCCGTACTCTCCTTAATTTTCCATAAGGGATATCGGTACCCACAAATATGTCACACTAACATAGCTATTGTCTCAACCATATATGTCTACATCGTACAGTCTCCACAATCTTTTCTATTTACCTAATGGTGTTCCCAGATCCGGGTAGAGGATCAATACAAACCCAAACAAGGACCCATAAATTGTAAAGCAAACAAATCCAACAATGAAAGCAAGTAAATATGATCTAGCTCTAAGGTAACCCCACTATTAAATGTTCCCCAACAGATTCGCCAGTTCTGTAATATGGTAGGGGAACTGACTTGGTTGTTTTGCGTTTTATCACAATTGTTGCGGATAGCAAGAGTCGCCACCGACTTTTCTTTTATCCAATAAGGAAAGGGTGAAAAGAACAGGAAAGACCTTTGAGATATTTTCTTGAGTTCAGGGGGTAGGTTATGAAAAGGGAAGGTGTTAGCACCCTTTTCATCCATAATTATCTATGTGCTCTTAGTTGCTTGCTAGATCACTTTTGAAATTGCTTTGATTGAAATGTGTTTGTGGTGGATTTTGAAAGTATTTTTGAAAAGCGCCTTCGTTCAGGAAAACTTTGTAATTATTCTCGTCTCTATAAGAATGCATACAAAGTGTTAGACTTTTGAAAATATTTCATGGTTTTGAAAGTGTTAGTGTGTTTGAAAATATGTTTGTTTTTGAAGATGGATTATGAGCAAGCAACTAAGAACGTTCTACCTACTCAAAAGTCTTTTGTTCATTTCCTCATTCCTTTGATATTGCTATCTCACCATTGATTGGCAAGTAGCCTTATATTTGGATGTAAATGGATGAGAGTGGGTCATCATATAGTCATGGATAACAATGTTGTGAGATATCTTAGCATTTTCCTTAAGGGTCTAAGATCATTTATAAGGCAACATTCGTAGCATCATCGAGGGACTTTGATCTTGTATTTTATTTGTTTTTTCTAAGATGTCTCACATGCGTAACATGACCATTTTTAAAGCAACAAAGTGGAGTTAATCCTAGAGGTGTGAAGTGTGCAAGTGTTTAGTATTTCATGCTTGAGTTTATCTTGGATTTAAGGTTTTTTGGGCATCAGTTTTATCTTTCCATACAAACCCTAATTTACTAGCATTTATATGAAAGCGATAAATTGCGGAAAATAAATGTTCTACGCTATTACATCATTTGGGAATGGGGTATACATATTTACAAATGGGAATTGCAAGAAATTAAAATTTAATTATCTTTACAACCATATTAAATTTGAATAAAATGTACAAGAATTGAAATCAATAATATACAAGAATGTAAATGTATAAAGTAATGAATGAAAAAGATATGAGTTGTTTGGTTTTGTTAAGAAAAGGTTTTTGTTTTAACCTAATAAACTAAAAAAGAAAATGATTTAATAAAATAAAAATAAATTAACTTTATTTAGAAAAGAAAATATTTTTAGTGTTTTTATGAAAATATTTTAATATAAACTAAAATAACATTAAAAAAAATTAGGTTAAGAGAAACCCTAAATTCTAATTTAGTTTGAATTAAAAAGGAAAATAAATAAACCTAGGTCTAATTATTAAATTAATTAAAAAAAGGAAATAAATTTTGTAACGAAATATTTTCTAATGCTTTTGGTCTTGAAATAAAATAAATAGGTATAGTATAAATAAATAAACATTTTTTTTGTCTTTTTTGTTGTTAATAAAAGTAATAATTATAATAATAATATTTTAAAAAATAAAACAAAATAAAAATATAAAGAAGTAAGTCACGGGTTAAAAATTGAATTTAGGGTCTTTTTTGTGTAAAACAGATTTTTGGTTAAGCCTGGCCCAATAGGAGTTTTTTGAAATCAGAATAAAAAGAAAATAAAAAGAAAATAAAAAGAACAAAGGTGGACCTGCGGTGTAACAAGTAAATGGGGGTGATGCTGGAAGTAAAAGGAGAGGCCCAATAGCCTTAGGGCCCATGAGCGCTTGGAAGAAAGAAAAACATGAAAAAAGGAAGAGAAAAAAATGGGACGCGTTGGGGCTCGAACCCAGGTCCTTACACAACAATGCCTTTAGCGCGCTTCTCTTGCCACTTGGATGGCTGTTTCATCTGGTATAATGACAAAAATCAATAAACTTAAAATAAACTAAGTTCTGAATATTCACTTCATCTTCAACCTTGAGCCAAAATCCCTGTAACTCATTCATTTCTCATCCAAAATGGAAAATGAAAACATGAAAGTTGTGTAAAATTTCATCACGATTCCAGAAATGTAAATAACTAAGGCTATAAATCAAAGATGGATGATAATTTCTAATGGTACCAAATTTTGACCTAACTTTTTTAGGATATTCAGATTCAAAATTCTAACTACTCAAGCAATATAAATGAAATCTAAGAACACGGTCAGCTTTGGGGCAATGATGTCTACATTCTATCTTTGAAAATGGAATCCTAACAATGCTTATATGAAGAGTTTGAAAATCAGAAAACTCACCTTACAGTTGGAGATTGTGTTTTGAGTTAGAGGTTGTTTCAAGTGATGGTGATGATCAGGTTAGCTTCCTCAAGTTCCCAGGAAGCTAATGCAATGATTAGTTTATGCTGAGGATGGCTGGAATGGTCTAGAGAAGTCAAGATGCAATGCCCTGTTTTTGAAAATGGAGGTTGTGAAGATGGAGTTACAGTTGGATAACAGGTGTTGGGATTGTTTATGTATGATGTTTAAAAGCTTTAGGAACCAAAAGGCCAAGAAACGCACGAGTAAACTTGAAGATTGGGTTCAAAACTCAGAAATGACAAGTTTTGAGGTGTTCTTGGTGATTCTATGTTTTAGGGTGTTTCAAGGATTGAGTGTTTATCCTTTAGCTTGAAAATAGTGCATGTATTTATAGTCAAGAGGTTTCAAGTGTTATAACAACTCAGAATTTGAATTCTCAAGTTGTGGCAACCTTGCTTGTTTTTGAAGTAAACATGACAAGCATATTCTCAAGGCTTGTACCATGCTATCTAGAGTAGTTTCAAACTTTAAACATGTTCTTATGACTTTGTAGAGGAAGCTTGTGCAGAAGGAACAAGTTAGAGGCTCAGTGCAAGTTAACTTTGTGATTAAAGTCACTTTTCAAGAATGGCAATGTTGCTTTCTTTCAAAAATGGATGAATCTTTTGGAAAATGGCTCTAATGCTTGGATCACGTCTCTAGCAATTGTGTAAACCATTAATTATGGAGTTACAAACAATTTTGAGGCCTGAAAAGAAAATATTATGCAGCCTAGCATGGATTTGGTTCATGTTCATCTTAAAAATTTGCCTTGTAAAACAAGAATGAAAACCCTAACTTCTTGACTTCGATTCTACTTGCTCAAGAATGATCTTAAGGAGTTATTGGACTTTTTAGAAATATTGTAACATGCTCTAAAACTTTCATGTTGGACATTTTTGAAAATTCAATTTGGAACTATGTGAAATTTGGCCAAGAAGTTAGGTCAAAAATCTGCCTAACTAGGGCAAAATTTCACTAAGTGTTTAAGTTTCATGAACATGTCTTTATGAATTAATAACTCAAAATCCAAGCGTTTATAGAAAAAGTTTTGTCCTACAATATTCTATATCTCATTAAGATCTACAACTTTCATGTTGAAAGTTTTCCTTGAATCATCTTACATCATGGTGAAAATTTGGCACAAAGTCATGAAAAAAGGTTAACTTTCCAACACTTAGAAAAATTTCTAAGTCTTAGAGTTTTGACTTTTCAAAGATAATTTTGACTTTTTGATTTCTTGATGACAAATCTTCATATTTTGTCATGCTTTTATGAAATATGATTTTTGAAACTTGATTTTAATCAAAAAGTCAAAGTTTGACTTTTCAGTGTATTAGTTGACTTTTCATCAGTTGATTGAATTTCAATTATCAATCAATTGATCTTTGGGGAATGTTTTAAGCCATGCCATTAGGTCAAAATGATACATTTGAATCCTTGATATCATTTCTCAAACCAACAAGTCGTGTGTTAGGTCAAAAGTCAAAAATTGAACCTTCTCAGTCAAAACCCTAATTTTGACCATTTTGCCCTTTTGATGATCTTGATTAAATTTCTTGAGGAGTTGAGATCCAAACTTGATCAATTGCCATATACGAGTTTAAAATGTTGATATGGATCAGAAATTATGAAGTTTGAATGTAAATTGACCATAGTTAACTTTTTCCCCAATATAATTGATTTTAGGTCAACTGATCAATTGACTGAGCAAAAATGTGATCCAAAGCTTGAAACTTGACATGAGCAATCTTGGGAGTCCAAAAGTATCCATGAAAATCATATGAAGCATCAAAAGTCCAAGTGTCTTTGTACAAACTCAAACCTTAATTTCGAGTCATCGGTGCTTGAGGAGGTGTCTTGAGCTGATCAAACCTTATGCAGTCTTGAATCAAAGGAGATCTTATGAGAGAATTCTTGAGAAGTTGAGAGGGAAAATTTTGGGGTATAACACATTGGAACCATGTTCTTCAAGGTTACTTCATAACTAAGCTTCCAAGTGTGATCGGTGGATCTGGAACTGACTGTTTAACGCTGGTTTCGCGAAATGTCGCGGAAGCAAGAGTCGCCACCGTCTTTTATTTTCTCCAAATGGAAAGGACAAAAGCACAGAAAAATTCCTTAAAGAGATTGCTCTCGGTTCGGGAGGTAGGTTATAGAAAGGGAAGGTGTTAGCACCCTTTCTATCCATGGTTATCCATGGGCTCTTAGATACTTGCTCAATGTGTTTTCAAAATGTTTGTTTGCTTTTCAATGTGGGTTTAAAAAGTTTCTTTGAAAAATTTCAGTTCGACTCGTACGTCAGAGTGTTTGAAAAGTTTGTTTTGAAAGCTTTTGAAAATGTGTTGGTGAAAAGTATTTTTGTTTGAAATTAGAGCAAGTATCCTTGAGAACCTACCTACCCTAAGGAATTCGTCTGTGTAAATGTCCTTAAAAGTAGTGCCATCCCACCATTGAGAGGTAGGTAGCACCACCGTTGGAGGTGTTCGGGTCAATTCGATTTTAGGGACATGGTGATCACCAGAGCAATGGGAAGACACCTTAGAAGCTACCCTCATGCCAGGTTCCCGGATCATGAGGACTTACTAAGACATCCTCTACTCGACGATCACCTTTCGAGGCAAGGCAACAGTGAGGCGTACCCTAGGGGTGGTGTGTGATTTGTGTATCAGATTCAGATATTTTATCTTGTCATGTTATTGGTGATCTACGCGTTTGTTTTTTACTTAAGGCCATTCATTCTTGCATGCATTTGTTAACAGTTAAAAAAAAGCGAAAAAAGTAAAGTTATAAACTATTACAACGGCGCGGGTCCACATCGCCAAAATTAAACCGGACCCGATTTGACGGAAAAATAAATAATGCGAAGTAAATAAAAGTGCGAAAAGTAAAGTTACAATGCTTTGGGAGAGATACAAAATTATAATTAGACGACATAAGATAAATGCGCAAATTAAATAATTAAAACGACGGGCGTTGGACCCGTTTGCAAAAAATTAAAATTAATAGGAAATTAGAATTAAATGATTAAATGTTTTTTTGATATTTTTGTGTTTTTTAAGATTTAAAAGAAAAAGAATTAATTAAAGCTAAAAAAGTGGAGGTAAAACCCTAATTCTAATTATTTGTTAATTATTGAGAAAATATTGAAATTTGACTAATTTAACCTAAATTAATTTTTATGTACAATTTACTCAGGAAAATAATAAATAAAATAAGCAATATTATTACAAGAAAAGGAAAATTAAAAAAAAAAGATTAAGATCAACAATTAAACCTAAATTCTATATTTTTTATATTTTATTATGAAAAGAATTAAAATAAAAAAAAACCTAATTATACTAAATTCAATTACACAATTTATTCATGAAAATAAAATAATTAAAATAAAATATTTATTCACTTTTTATCTTTTTCTGGATTTTTATGATGTTTTTATATTTTGTAAAAAAAAGAAAATTAATTAATTAAAGCAATAAAAATAAATAACACAATAATTAAAATAATAAAAAGAAAAGAAAAGCAAACCAGAGTGGGGTGTTGCCCCAAATAAGGAGGTTCAGGCCTGGAAATTCTGGCCCATTAGCTTTGAGTTTCGTTGACTTTTTGGACGGCCTACAGCTACGTTGACTTGCATCCATGATAGGCCTTCAACCTGAACCCTTGATTAGATCTCCAGGACGCGTGGCTAATTGATTTTTGAATGTGCATGGTGTACTGGGACGTTAGCGCTACGTAGGATCAATTATAGAAAAAATATATTAAGCATTTGCCAGACCTGGGACTTGAACCCAGGTATTGAAGGTCACATGCATCACGTGTTGCCACTGAACCAAGCACTTGTTATTTAACATATAATAAACAATAAACAATATAAGAAGAACGCGTTAGTGCTTCTGGAAATTCGCGCGAAATTCAAACTAGCCAATGGCTGATGGACACGATGCCTTCGTCTTCCTCATCCTGTAAAACAAAACACTATGGGAACGGTTTTAGAAGCGTAGTTTTAGGCTAGCTATTGGAAAATAGCGACTAGCGCTATAACACATATAAATTGATCGCGAGACCATCTTCTTCTTCGTCTCTAAGCGTTGAGCTCAACCATGGTACTCATGGGTTCTGATTTTTCCTCTATACAAAATCCCCAATTTCAGAAACCTGTAACCCTAAAAAACGCGCATGGTGGATTCACGTATGGCTAATGAAAATGCAATCAAACATATCAGTTAGCTTAGAAACATCATTGTGATCATGAATATATAAATAAAAATGCACAAATATGCTTAAATCATGCTATGCGATTTCAAAATTTTTGAGGTTCAGTCCGGGTTCTTGATACCAATTCAGGGCCTTTTGGTGGATGTTATTGGTTGGAATTTGATCAGGAATGCCTGAGGATGCTAATGGGATGAAGATTGAAGCTTGAATCGACCTAAAACCTTGATTTCAGTATTTGAGTTTTATGAGAAATTTTCAATTTGCAATGGCTTGTTTATGCGCAGCTTGCAGTCTCTTTGGCTTAGGGTTGTATTCTAGTACTTGTAAGGAAGCAATTAGGTTAAGAAAGCTGTACAAAATCTCTTGCCATGATGATTTCAATCTTTGATTTTGGAAGATCTTTTCATATCTTTTTTCTCATGTATTTTGTACCAAATCTGATCAATTCTCATCAAAACTTGCTTAATTAAGAAGTGCACGAAATATTGACCTTGGAATGTGCATAAAAAGATTTTTTTAGGTTAGGTTTGTATTTTCCATGTATTAAAATGATTTAAATGAATATAAATTAATATAAATTCAAATAAATAATTAAAAAATATGAAAATACTTCCCTTTGGGCCTAGTGGTCGTGCATAGGCTTGGCATAAAGAATCTTGGAAGAAAAATGGGCCCATTTGCATTTTTGGATCATTTGAACCATTGTTGACTTTTCAAAATTCCCAAAAATTTCCCAACTTCCACAAGGCATAACTTGCTCAATTTTTAAGCTTTTCACATGTTCTTGGACATTTTGGAAAGGTCTTTGAGTCCTTTAACCAATGCCTTTGGTCCCATGTCATTTTGATTTACCAATCTCAAGTTATGGTCTTTGACTTAAAGTCACTTTTTGTTGACTTTTGAAAATGACCTATAATGTTGAAATTGATAACTTTTTGTGAGAGCATTTCTTGGACTTGGAACATGAAGATGAATTGTAGGAAATGTCTTTCTATTCAAAATGAGCTTTGGATGGAATTTTTCTGATAATCCATGTGAAAGTTATGCCCTGGTCAATTTCAGTTGACTTTTCCAGCTGTCCAAATATAGCAACTTTTGCATCTTTGATGATTTCTGAGCCAAATTTTGAGAATCATGATCAAGCATTGATCAAATGATGTTTGTGGCTTCAAAATGATATGTTGACCAAAAATTTGAACTTTTGACTGTCAAATGACCATTTTGCCCCTACAGTTGACTGTAGTGCAATTTAGGGTTTTGACTGTGCAATTTTGAGCTGAATGCTTTGAAACTTGACATGAGGATGCTTGACCATCTTTGTAGGCATATGAGACTTGATTGGGCCTTTGAAAAGTTCATTTGCTTGACCAGAACTCAAACCCTAGTTTTGACTGTATAGGAGACAGTTGAGCTGCACAACCCTTGGGGAATTTTGTGACCTTGACTTGGCAATTCTTGGAGAATATGGGAGGGCAAATTTTGGGGTACAACACCAAGCCATAACTGGTTATCTTGCAAATCTGGTTACTTCAACTTCTCAAACCTTTTGCCTATAAATATAGAGTTCATTTGCAACCCAAGAGAGGAATTCACAACTTCAAAACACCCTCATACCCTCTTATTGTACCCCAAAATTTTCCCTCCCTTTTTCACAAGAAATCACAACTTCGGGGTTTTCCCTGATTTTTCAAATTAGCTCAAAAATCGGTCAAACAGACTTTTCTTTATCAGTCAATCCAAAATTAGGGTTTCCATTGATTTTGAATTGATCAAACAGACTTTTCTTTATCAGTCAATCCAGAATTAGGGTTTCCATTGATTTTGAATTGATCAAACAGACTTTTCTTATCAGTCTATCCAGAATTAGGGTTTCTATTGATTTTGTTGAGTTTGGCTCAGGAATTGATCAAGCAGACTTTTCTTTGACGACAAATCTGGAATTAGGGTTTTTACTCGTTTTTCTTAGAAGAAATTGAATCCACAATAATTCAATTGACTGTTACATTATTTTTACGCTTGTTCCAGATTATCAGTTATTTCTCAAAATCTAAATATCTGGGAAAAGAGCTGATGCTTTGATTGAAACTTTGAGACATTGATTTGATCAGTGAAGGGAGAAGTGTATGGAATGCTTGTTTGTTTAACTGTACAAAGCATATGATTAATTGAAATTCCAGGCGTATTGTAGTTAATGCAAGACTGCAAAGTTTGTTGGTTATTTATTTCATCTGGATTAAAGTCACTGGGATACATTTCCAGTCATTTTAATTCAAGAGATTTAAATAGTTAAATGAACAGTGCAAAAGAAATAAGGAAATATTTGACAAAGACTTTTTATTTATTTCAAATATTGTTACAAATGTTATTCGAATATTGTAAATTTATTTACAATGTTTACAATAATATTTATTACAATAAATGAAAAGAAAATAAATCTAAACCCTAAGTCTCTTGAAATCTTCTATCTTCTACTGCTTCTTCCATTATCCAACTGGTATTTACCTGCAAAGACAGAAAAAGAAATCAGTGCAGTTAAATTGAAAAGCATTTTTAAGCAGATAAATATAAGGTCATCATTAAAGCTTGTTGGCCGGAATCAGATTGTTTTTGGTTTCATCATGTTTTACTCGTCCTCTTTGCAAATCACAAGAAGATTTCTCTTCTTGGTTCACAAAGAGGAAAGTAAAATAATTTGCAAAGCATACAATCAATTAAATGCAAAGATACAAGGCACAAGGCTGCACACAAAGAAGGCACAAGGCTGCACAATGTAAAACTGAACAACAAATTGTATTAGTCAACCAAAAGCAAACCAAGTTGCACAAAAGCAAACTAAGTACACAAAGTTGTCCAAACCAAGTACACTAAGCTGTCAAAGCACAAGCTATCAAAAAGAACAATGCAGGAAATCTGGAAGAAAGTACAGAATGCAGGAGAAGAACCAAAATACAAGCAAACGGGCTTGTCAAAAACATCTCATCATATTCTGGCCAAAATAAGCTTTTCAGAATAAAAAAGTACATTAAGCAATTTAAAAATGCTTTATGGAGAGAGAAAGCGAGAGTGAAGTAGGTTTTGCAGTTTGGCAGGCTGTACAAAAGCAATGAGAAAGAAAATAAATATAACAGTTTTAACAGTTCAGAGGGAGAGAGCTACAAACTGCAACTGAAAGCAAACCAGAAGCAAAAACTGCCTCAGAACCATACAAACTTGCACAACAAAAACACAACCTGCAAGTTATCAAACTGCTTGTAAACACAAGCATAACAACCAGGCCTCACAAACCATTCAAACATGCCTCACAAAAAATAGCAAACCTGCAAAGGCAAGACAACCTGCCTTACCAAAACACCAAACCTGTGGCCTGCATAACTGCAAGTTATCAAAACTTGCAAAACTGCCTAAAATCAAACCTGCTTTCAAACCTGCAAAAACTCAAACCACTCAAACCTGCAAAAACTGCAAGTGACCAAGCCTGCAAGTTATCAAACTGCTTGTAAACACAAGCATAACAAGACAGCCTGCTTTCAAAACCATTCAAACAGGCTTAACAAAAGTCTCAAACCTACCTTCCAAAGCCAGAAGTAAGACAGCCTGCCTTACCAAAAGATCAAAAACACTATAGACAAACAAACTGCATAAGCTTGCTTCCAACAAACAAACTACATAAGCTTGCTTCCAACAAACAAAACACTAAAACCATCAAAAAAACCACAAATCACATGAGCCTGTCAAGCAAGCACAACAAGCCTGCCTAAAGTTCATCAAACTGCCAAATCACAAACTTACAGCCTGCATATCAAACTCAAATCCAAGCTAACAACAAGTCCTTTTTCAGAATACACATGTTTATCACAGAATAAA
The DNA here is from genome assembly GCA_948472305.1 of Vicia faba. NCBI lineage: Eukaryota > Viridiplantae > Streptophyta > Magnoliopsida > Fabales > Fabaceae > Vicia > Vicia faba. Next base: position 938,129,004 of record OX451736.1, read on the forward strand.
CAAGGTATTCAAAGAAGAAGAAAGATGCAGAAGCGATAAACGAATCAGAAACAAATAAGCAAGTCTCAAAACATGCATTCCTCACCAACAAGTTTCAACATCAACATGAACAGAACAACAAACAATCTTCAGAATAAAATTCATCATCAGAATCAACAAAGCCCACAAAGAGGAAAAAGTCAGAAGTGAAGAGAACAACAAACAATCTTCAGAATAAAATTCATCATCAGAATCAACAAAGCCCACAAAGAGGAAGAAAAAGCGAAACAACCAAGAAGTCTCAGAACATGAGTTTCATCATCAACAGTCAGTAGCCAATAACCAAAAAAACAAACAGAGTTCATCATTAAGATTCAAATCAACAAGCCAACAAAGAAAAACATATCAAAAGCAATGTTTCAGACTTGATCATCACTAACATAGAAAAAGAGAAGAAGAAGAGAAGATTCAGAAGCGGATTGATATAGAGTTTTCAGAGTATACATCATCATCAAACGATTCAAAGAGAAAGATACAGAGATACCGGAAAGGTAAGCTAGCATCATCATCACGCTCCTCCTCTTCCAGCCACCGAGAGCACCGCCATTCCGACCCTCCGCCCATTCCCCAGAGACGAAGCCACCAAGGTATCAGTTTCCCTTTTTCTTTTTCTATATCACCATATCATAAACATCAAAGGTTAAAGCTTTGTAAAATGATAACATGCAAGAGTAAAACCTAAACCCTAAAACGCGCTTAGAACGAATTTGTTACCTTTCAAATCGCAGCCCTGTGTAGTCACGGAGGGGAGAGGGTGGAGGTAGTGCTCTGGCGACTGGAAGCTTGGAGAGATGAATCAAAAGCCCCATGGTTTGAGAGAGACGAAGAGGACGAAGACGAGAGGAGAGGAGCGCCGCTGTACAAAGCAAACCCTAGTTTTGAAAACGTGAGGCGCAAACCATAGACAAACTTGTTCAAACATCATGGGCCTCTGCCCAAGCCACAAAACCCCTAAGCCCAGATGCTTTCTAACGCGCACCCCCCCTTATTCTCCTTCATTCTTGTTTTCATTTGGGCCAAGCCACAAAACATAAGGCCCATCATCTTTCCCTTTCATTTCTTCTTAATTAATATTCAAGCTTTCTAATTAATTTACTTTTGTTTAGAAAAATTAATACTTTTCTTTTTATTTACTCTAAAAAAACTTTTGTTTTATTAATAGTAAAAAAGAAATAATAAATAAAAGTTTGTTTTGATACATTTTCTTTAATATTTATATAATAAATTTTAAATATAAAAGAATACTTGGTTTAATTAATCTTTTTATATAAATTTCTAAAAACATTAACAAAAATACAAGAAAATAATAATTATACTTAATCTTTTTAGGTTAATATTTTATTTGATCATTTGTAAATAAATACACGCATCTCATACTTCTTTGATTTCCATTATCTTACACTTTGTCATATTTTTTATATTTGAATTACGTCGATTCAATCTGGTTGTAACATAATACTTGAACATTACTATTCCGATGAGACTCATCCCCATTTGTAAACATTTGTACCCCCACCCCGGATACTCATTTGTAATAACTTAGACTTTAAATTCCCGCAATTTATCGCTTTCCATATACTGTATAGTAATTAGGGTTTGTATGCGAAGATTCAAAATTAACCGCTAGATAACCTAATACAAGATAAATACATGAAAATCAATACACCATTCACACTTGCACCTCTAGGGTAACCTCGCTTGCTGCTTCGGAAAATGCAATAATGTCCCTTGAGTATGAGACACTCTAGCAAATGTCCCTTCGATAAACAAAGATCGTAGTCCCTCGATGACCCTCGATGTTGCCTTCGATAAAACGATCTTGTCCCTTACAAAATTGCTAGAGCGTCTCACAAGTTGCCTTCAATGATTGTATACGATGACCCGCGCCTGTCCCGCTAAACATCCTAAACACAAGGTTGTTCATCAAACACAATGGTGAAACAACACTGTTAAAATGGTTAAAAACATAAGAAAGATATTTGAGTAAAATAGGGTAGACAACTCTTAGTTAATTGATCAAAAATCTTTCAAAACATCCTTGCCATTTTTCAAACACACTTCACAACACAACTTCAAAGCAATCTCAAAACAACTTTCAAAACATTGAATTATCTTTTCAAAAAGACACACACCTTTGTATATATTCAAACAAGAATCATTACAAAGGTTTCCTAGACAAGGCATCTTTTTCAAAACATTTTCAAAACCACACACACCAAGCACCATTTCAAACAATTGAAAAGCAAAGGCAAGTGATCTAAAACAAGTAACTAAGAGCTCATGGATAACCATGGATGAAAAGGGTGTTAGCACCTTCCCTTTTCATAATCTACCCCCCGAACCCAAGAAAACATCTCAAAGGTCTTTCCTGTGCTTTTTGACCTTTCCTTAGGATAAAATAAAAAGTCGGTGGCGACTCTTGCTAAACCGAACAAGTGCGAAAACAAACGCAAAATCCCAAGTCAGTTCTCCCACCGTATCACAAAACTGGCGAATCTGCTGGGGAAATATTTTAAAAGTGGGGTTACCTTAGGGTTTTAGATCACCTTTACATGCTTACCTTGATTGCTTTTGATTGCTTTACTTTTTTTTGGGCTCCTTGTTTGGGTTTGTTTTAAATCCTACACCCGGATTTGGGGGCACCTTTTAGGTAAGTAGCAATAAACTGTGAGGGAACTGTGCGGGGTATACCGACATGGTTGAAGCAGTAGCCACGTTAGTGTGACATATTTGTGGGTACCGATAGCATTTGAGTTAATCAAAGAGAATACAGGGCCACTGAGTGATGTCGTGAAGCACTAACAAACTCTTAGAACCTTACTTGACCATCTTGGCCTTTTTAGGGGTAGTGATATGACCGACTTTGGTGCAGTCCGAAGTTGGTAGATACTCGATACTACACTCATTGAGGATTGTTTTCTTGGAATATTTTGGTCGCCAGTTAAGTGGCTAAACCAAAACAATGAACCTAGAAAATAATCCAGTGATATTGAGCTCCTTAGAACCCGGTTTCTATCTTAGGACAGGTTGAGCCAACTAACTTCAAGAGGGTACTTACCTACAAACCCCATGCAAGCCTAAGCCTAAGGACTTGTTTGCTTTGTGTGAATATAATTACTTATATATACATATACATAACATCATAACATCATACCATAGCATTTTCAATAACCATTTCAAGGATCTCAAGGGTCTTTGATGCATGGTCACGTTGAACCAGACATCTACAAAAGGGCAAGAGGTTTCATTTTCCTCTAAACAAACGCCGTCAAAGATCAAGTACAACAACTTGAATCGGGGGCTATGACCCACTTGACATGGTGAGCTTGATTCTCGTGAAAAGACATCCACCGATACAAAGTTCTCCAATCAAAGATGTTGATCAAAATTCGACCTCTAACATTTTCTTGTGTTTACCCCGAGAGATCCTTGAAAACATGCATCCATATATCACGCATTGTATCGTAATAGGTTTTCCTTTTCAGGTTTCCTTATTCTCCTACTGTTTATTTCAGTAGAGATGGCTCTAGAGAGGACTGTGAAAGATATCCAGGATCAAAATGCTCAACTTCAGGAAATGTTCTTGAACCTGTCCCAAGGGCAAGAAGAAGTGAAAGCTTTCCTCACAAGAGGCATGGTCCTAGGGAATTCAAGCAGTGTCAGGAATGATCAGTTGGAAGAACTACAGATTGAGCTGGCAACAATGAAGATCCAGATGATGGGACAACTGGTGGGCCAGATGGCTCTCATTCAAGACCTGGCTCAAAGACAAGAGGAGCTCAGGGTTCTCGTCAACAAACTGCTTCGAGATAACCAAGTGGGGCAAACAACTAGGGTTGAAGACCAAGTCATCATTCAACCTCCTTTGAGACAAGAAGACAAGGGAAAAACTCCTCAACTTGCTTCAGGGTCACAAACCCAGTAACAACCTCGCCAGCATCAACGGGGTAATCGGCGTAAGAAAAATACGTCTGGAAGACATTTCTCTGAGACTGACATACCATCATCTCTAATACTGAAACGCTTGTTGGAGGTCAATCTGCTTGCTTTAAGGGATCCTATTCGGAAGCCCAATACCTCTAATCCTAGCTATCACCCCGACACATTTTGTGTATACCATTCCCATAGTCCTGGACATGACACCAATGACTGTTGGGCTTTGAAAAACAAGATCCAAGACTTGATTGACGAAGGAGTGCTGGAATTCATGCCGGATGGCGAGATGAAAATCTTCCGCTTAGGGTTCTCCACTTGAAATGACAAGTTCGAACTGAGAGACTTTTGTTCCATTTGAATTTTCAAGTTGTAATTTCTTTTGTTACTCAAACAATTATCTGTTGATGTCAAACTCTGTTTCATTAATGCATTGCATATGTTTGTCTTGAATTCATCCATTCGTTTTCACTATTCTTATGTGTTGCACCCCAAAATTTGCCCTCTCATGTTTTCCAAAGTCTTCCCCCTGCATGGTTGATCACAAACCCTTGCCTAAGGAAAAAGAAAATTTTTGAGTGGTGCTTTAAGTACCTTTCGATTGGCATTCTGAAAGACCTTTCGACTGGCATTCTGAAAGACCCTTCGATTGGTATTCTGAAGGAGCCTTTCGATTGGCATGGATAATTCCTTTCGATTGGCATTATGGACCAGCACTTCGATTGGCATTATGTCAAGGCCTTCGATTGGCATTTTGAAAGACCCCTCGATTGATATTCTGAAGGAGCCTTTCGATTGGCATTATGGACAAGCACTTCGATTGGAATTGTGTCAAGGCCTTCGATTGGAATTCTGAAAGACCTTTTCGTTTGGCACCCTGGGCCAAGTCTTTCAATTGGCATGCCAATGGATCCTTCGATTTAGCATTGTGTCAAGGCAGCTTCGACAGGCATGTTAACCATGTCCTTCGATTAGCATGAACAACACCTTTCAATTGGCCTGTTAACAAAGCCTTTCGATTGGAATTTTAACAAGTACCCTTTGATTGGTATATGGACAAACACCCTGCAATTGGAATTTCAAAAGGTCCTTGGACTGGAACTTCAGAGTGTCCTTCGACTGGAACTTCAAAGTTTCCCTTAATAAGAACATCAGAACGAAATGACCTTCGAATGGCATTTCAGTGCAGAGTTTCTCTTAATCTAAGATGCTCTGATGAAGGAAGTTATGAACACTTCGAATCAGAATTTAGACTCATCCCCTGGCCAAGGGCTGGTCGAAGTTGTCTAAAAGGGAATGTTCTAAATAGATTCGAATCAGATTCTAACAGTTTCTTGTTTACCCCGCGAGATCCTTGAAAACATTGCATACTGTTGTACCCCAAAATTTGCCCTCCCATTTCCTCAACATTTTCTCATCACAAGACCTTTGGAGATCAAGATACAGTTAGGGTTTCCTCTGCTCAAGGCTTCTCCTTGCACTGTGGACTCAAATTAGGGTTTGTATTTACCCTAGGATGTTTTGACCTAAAATGCCTAAAATGACTTGCATCCTTCATGTTGGACCCCCAAGTTTACCCATGCCAAGTTTCAAGTCTTGATTCCAAGTTTTACCCAGTCAATTAGACAATTGACCTGGAAATCAGCTGTATTGGGGGAAAAGTCAACTGTGGCCAATTGACAGTCAAACCTCATGAAATTTGATCCACATCAACATTATGAACTCACATGGACCATTTGATCAAGTTTGGATCACAATTCTCCAAGAAATTTGATCAGATCATCAAAAGGGCAAAATGGTCATTTTTAGGGTTTTGACTGCACAAAGGCAATTTTTGACTGTTTGACCTAGCCAATGGCAAACCAAGTTCACCTATGGACTCAAGGACCCCATGGAATTATCTTGACATGTTCATCAAGCTCAAAAGATCCCAAGTACACAAGATTGATAGTTGAATTTCCCAGTCAATTGATCAATTTTGACTGTATACTGAAAAGTCAAACTTTGACTTTTTGGTCAAAATCAAGAGTCAAGATTCATTTTTCATCAAAACATGCCAAATCATGAAACTTGTTCACCAAGAAATCACAAAATGCAAATTAGGGTTAGAAAATGGAATTTTTCATAACTTAGAATTTTTCTAAGTTAAGGAAAACCCTAATTTTTTCCCAACTTTGCCCCATCTTTTCACCATGATCCATTGGGATTAAAACAAAAGTCAAAACATGAAAGTTGTAGCTTGTTGCATAATCTACAACTTTGATTCACAAAGTTTTCTCATTTGAAGCTTGTATCTCAAGTTATGATTTTTTGAATAAGGGCACTAAACCATCTTTTAACTTAGTGAAATTTGACCTATTTTGACAAGGTTTTCTACCCTACTTCAAGGCCACTTTTCATACCCTTCCACTTGGAATTTTGATTTGCATTTCAAAGATGGATTGTAGTACACATTCCAAGCTTTCCAAAATGTCCAAGAACTCATCAAACAACCTCATAACTTGAGAGATTCGAATTTCACAAGTTGGCAAAAATTCACTTTTGTTCTTCATCAAGACATGTTCATAACTTTGCAAATTTGAACTCAGCTTGCTTTGGGTTAGATTACAGGTCCTTAAACCAAATTGCACTCAATAATTTAATGCTTATTCATTGTGCCAAGGCCATGTTCTTTGTGTTCTAGCATTGCATAGTGGATTGATCTCAAAATAGATAAAGTGCTTTATCCATTTTTGTAAAAGCTAGCTTTATGTCAAATTGAAATCCAAGCAAGTACAGTTAAGATCTCATTGGCACAAGTTTAGGAGCTAATTTCACTGATCAAGACAAGGGTTTGCAGCTTGTTATGGGGGCCTGCATCAGTCAAAAAACAGATCTTGCATTTTTTTGCTTCACATAGAAGTAACATTCCATAACTCATGCCATCTCTCTCCTCAGCATAGACACACTAGAAAGAAGTTGTAAAACACATTACACATAACATATCCAAGCTAACACACGAGCTTTTGACCTCCAATACACCCTCCATCTCAGAATCATCCTCAAACTGCACAAACAGGGGTGCCCCTGCAGTTTGAGTGCAAACTCCCAATCCCTTCGAGCATTTTGATCAAGACCTGTTCCTCTACCTTCCCTACAACATATGCAAGCTAACCATGGCCTAAAACCTGACCTGTAATCACTCTAACAGTTTCCACCATTTTCATTTTTTCCTTTTGCAGTTGAAGTTCCATAGCTCGATTCAGAAGCTCTCAAGACAAAGTAAGCATTGAAACAGCATCCCTGGACCTCAAGGAAGCTTTTCCAATCATCACCTTGCACTGAAAGTTCCTCATTCTCCAGATTGAAGTTCAACTGCACAGGTAAAAGTTTGAATTCATATCTCTCTTATTAGGCATCTTTAGTCTTAAGTTTGTGAAGAAACAAGGTCCTACTCATAGCCCTGAACATGTACATATCTTTACATTTCATTTCTTTTGCCTGAGTAGAGAGAATTTAAGCTTTGAAAATGGTAGAAAAACTAGGTCAGAAAAGAGGGGGAGAGAAATTCTCCCTCATCTTAGAGAGATAGGTCAAGTTCTTTATATGGTTAGAACCGTCTCTTCATGCTGAACATTTCTTGTGTTATGAGTTCTTGCTAAAAAGCCAGGAATCAAGAGTTAGAAGGAACTGAACATGGCGCGCGTTTTTTCAAATATCTGTGCTGGAGGTTGAAGAAGGAGTGGAGTGGGCTGGGCCTGTGCTATTTTGCTTTTCACACCATCTTTTTTGGTTTACACCCCCCTGAGCCCATTTGCTCATTTTTTAACATTTTTGACTTTTTCTTTTTTTGGCTGACTTTGTTTATTTTTTCTCATGACATTAGAAAATTAAAAATATTTTTTTTATCATTTTTGGCATTTATTGCATATTTATTGGTTTATTTTCTTTATTTGTACATAAATATATATATATGATTATTAGAATAAAATGTAAAAATAATGTAAATACAATTTTTATTTTTATTTACTTTCTGAAAATATTTCACACAAAAAAATACTCTTTTATTTATTTTATTAAAATATTAAATAAATATTTATTTTTTGTATAATACATATTTAGGGTTTAATATAAATATATATATATGATTATTAATATATTTAAGACAAAAATATAAAAAATACTTGATTTTTTCATTTTATTAATATTTGATATAAAAATACCTTTTTTCACAATACACTTCATTTTATTTTATTTTTGTACATAATAAATAAATAGTTGAATTAAATTAGAAAATAATACCTTTTCTTTAAAATTAGGGTTTTTGCCCTAAATTCAAAATATTCAAAAAAATAATATATTTTTATTTTCTTTTTTTTTCTTTTACATAAATAATATTTTCTCATACACATAAAAACTTTCTTTTTGCATTTCACATATTTATTTAATTTACATTTAATTATGCATTATTTAAATTGCAAATATTCCAAATGATGTAATAATTTAGATTTAAATTCTTGTCAATATCCCCATTTGAACATTTGTACCCCCCTTCCCATATTTGGTTTTGTAATAGCTTAGTAATTTTAATTTCGCACTTTATTGCTTTCTAATAATAACATGTTAGAATTAGGGTTTGTATGCGAAAAAACGATAAAAAATAGTTTGACCTAATACAAGATAAACAAGCATGAAAATGGACACACAAATCACACTTGCACCCCCTAGGGTATTCCACTTGTTGCCTTCAAATAAATGGGCCATGTTGCATGTTGAACTTCTTTGGGCAAAGTAAATAATTTGAATGATCATAGTCCCTCGACAAAAACTTTTCAAAACAAACAAAAACAAATGATCAAGTCCCTTAGAGAAATTGCTCAAAGACATTTAACGCCGTTGCAATTATGGACCATACGATGACCCGCGCCTGTCCCTTTCACATCCTAACACAAGGTTGCCCACCAAATACAATGGTGGAGCAAACTTGTTAAAAGGGTTAAAGTATAGCAATAATCTTTTGAGAAATTTAGGAGTAGATAACCTCTTAGTTACTTGAATCAACTTGCAAAACAAAACACTTGCCTAATTTCAAAATCACACCTCACAACACTTTCAAAAACAACTTTCAAAAACAAATGAAAACTTTTTCAAAAGACATACATTTTTGTATACATCCCCACATGGATCATTACAAAGGTTGCCACCACATTGGCCTCTTTTCAAAAACATTTTCAAAACCCACACACTCAAGCACCATTTAAAACAATTGAAAACAAAAGGCAAGTGATCTAAGCAAGTAACTAAGAGCCCATGGATAACCATGGATAGAGAGGGTGCTAATACCTTCCCTTTCTATAATCTACTCCCCGAACCCAAGAAAACATCTCAAAAGGTTTTTGCTGTGCTTTTTAACCTTTCCTTAGGATAAAATAAAAAGTCGGTGGCGACTCTTGCTAACCGCAACATTTGCGAATTCAAACGCAAACCTCAAGTCAGTTCTCCCACCGTATCACAGAACTGGCGACTCTGCTGGGGAATTTTCTAAAAGTGGAGTAACCTTAGGGTTTAGATCACCTTTGTTTTCAATTGTTTGCTTTGTTTGCTTTGACATTTGTGGGCTTTGTATCGGAGTTTCATAGATCCTAACCCGGATCTGGGAAATACCCTTTTTAGGTAGCATAATCTGTGAGGGACCTGTCCGGCGTAGACCGACATGGGTGAAGCAGTGGCTACGTTGGTGTGGCATCTTAGTCTGTACCTATATCCCTTGTGTTGTAACGGGGAGAATATAGGTCTTCTAAGGGGTCATTAAACACCAACCAACCTTAGAACCCTAAATTGACCAACTTGGCTATTAAGACAGTAGCAGTATGCTACACTCATTGAGGCTAAACTCTCGAGATGGTTCTGGCCGCGAGAAAAGATTGCGATGCTGGAGTTATGACCGACTGAGGGTAGCCAATGATTTGAGATCCTCTAGAACCCGGTTACTTTTGATAGGACAGGTTTTAACCAACGAAACCAAAAGAGGGTAATACCTGAAACTCATGCTGGCCTGAAACCTAAGGGTATCTTGTGTGACTTGTGTGACTTATCTGTCTATGTGAATATTTGTGGTATGTTTCATCATAGCATCATTCCATCATACCATTGCATGCATCCTGTGTGAAAGGCTAACCCATTTCAAAGACAAAAAAGTTTCACCTTTGCTCTGTTTTGCAGGACATTATGATGCCCGTGCGTAGAAATACTGTCCGGCTCAACTTTGTTCCACCACCAGTCTTACTCAAGGATCTGGTTGAAAGGATTCCAAACACTACCTCCTTCATCAACAGACATGGTTCTCTCCTTGGCTTGATCACTGCAAAATGGGACCAACAACTGATAAGTGTTCTGACCCAGTTTTATGACCCTCTGCATCATTGTTTCACCTTTCAAGACTTCCAGCTGGTTCCTACCCTGGAAGAGTTCTCTTATCTGCTTGGGATCCCTGTCCTGGAACAAACTCCATTCACTGGTTTGGAAAAGACTCTTAGGCCTGAAGAGATTGCTGCAATTCTCCCCTTGACCAAAGAAGAGATATTGTCCAACTGGGAAACTAGAAATGGGGTCAAGGGCTTTTTGGTCAAATTTCTGGTTGGCAAGGCTAATGATTTCTGGAATGACTTGGACTTCAAGGCATATGAGGATATTCTGGCTCTTTTGATCTATGGTCTGGTATTGTTTCCCAACCCTGACACCTTTATCAGTATCCATGTCATAAGAATCTTCATGTCTCGGAATCCGGTACCCACTCTCTTGGGTGACATTCTACAACAACTCTATGCTCGTACTGCTCGAAAACGGGGGACTCCGTGGTGTTGTGCTCCTTTGCTAGTAAGGTGGTTTATTTCGCACCTTCCTAAGTCCGTGCTGAAGAATGAAGAAGGAAAAGGTTGGGCTCGGAGGTTAATGTCTCTCACAGATAAGGATATCACTTGGACTCTCAGAGGTTTGGATGAGGTAGCTGTTATCGACCGTTGCGGAGAATACCCTAATGTCCCGTTGATTGGTATCCAAGGAGGAATCTCTTACAATCCGTGTTTAGCTCTCCGTCAGTTTGGAAGAGCCAGAGGAGATGGGCCTCATGAAATGCTGGTTCCTCACTTCCATTTTGAGTTTCAGGCAGACAGTGACAAACTACGCCAGGGATTCATTAGAGCTTGGGACAGAATTCACAAAGCTGACCCACATGAGTTAGGACCAAAGACTTCTCTGCCATTGAAGCCCTATTGCAAATGGGTCCGCATCCGTGCTCAGGAGTTAGGTATGTCCTACGAAGCTGTTAGACCTCTCATTCTTGAGTCTCCTGTTGAAGATGGGATGTCTCCAACTGTCCTCCCTCCTCAGATACCTACTGATTTTGACACCATGAAGAGATCTTGGGCACAGCTAAAGGAAGAACGGGATTTCTATCGGGAGAAGTTCAACGAGCAGGAAAGGAAGATCCAAAGGCTGACTAAGCAATTGGAGGAAGAACGTGTCCTGAACAACTACATCAGCACTGAAAGGAGGAGGCCATGGGAGCATTGATGAGCTTTGATTATTTCCTTTTGTAGTTTTATTTCCTTTTCCGTATTTTTCATTCCTGTAATGCCTAAGGGCAAATTGTTGAACAATTGAAAAATTTTAATCTAATGAAGTGTGTTTCCCTTTTTTGTCTACAAAGTTGAATCTTGTTTGTCTTTGAAAACATAAAACATACGCATTCCATTGCACCATATACATAGCAGGTACCCTATTTCACAGGTTGCTTAATCTTCTTCGCTGTTTGTTTGCACAGTCATCATGAATCCAGAATCATCCAGTGAGCAAGCAATCAAGGCCCTTCAGGCCCAAAGTGCACAGTTTCAAGAGATGGTCCTAAGCCTAGCCCAAGGTCAGCAAGAGTTGAAGACTCTACTCCTGAAGAAGAAGAAGAAAAAGAGGACCGCATTGTTCAACACCGGACGCAGATTTGGGAACACACTCCACAATGAAGCTGATCCAACCACTTCTTCTGCCGAGAAAAACAGTCCCCAGGGGGGAGGAGCTCCTAGTCCCGCAGTCTCCGACAACGAGACGGACTATAACGACGAACAATACCCACCTGCTGCTGACAGATACAAACAATTGGAGGACCGCTTGAGCGCCATGGAAATTCAGAATGTGCCAGGACTGGATTTCGGAGATTTGGGGTTATCTTCTGGGGTAGTCATTCCACACAAGTTTAAGGCGCCTGCCTTCGCCAAGTATGATGGGGTCTCCTGCCCAAAGCTGCATCTAAGGTCGTATGTAAGGAAAATCCAACCTTACACGGCGGATAAGAACCTCTGGATTCACTTCTTCCAAGATAGCCTTTCGGGGTCACAACTTGAATGGTTTTACCAATTGGACGGAACTAGCATCCGGCACTGGGAAGATTTGGCAACCGCATTCTACAGACAATACCAATACAATTCTGATCTCGCTCCTACGCGTACCCAACTTCAGGGTATGTCTCTAGGGACGGGTGAAGGGTTCAAGGAGTACGCTCAAAAATGGAGAGATTTGGCTGGCAGGGTGCAGCCTCCATTAACTGATCGAGAGCTGGTTGATATGTTTCTGGGAACTTTGTCTGGTCCGTTTTTCAATCATTTGGTTGGTAACTCCTCCGTTGGATTCACAGATTTGATATTAACGGGAGAAAGGATTGAAGCTGGCATCAGGTCAGGCAAGATACAGAAGGCTGCCTCTACAAGTGCTGAGAAGAGGCCGTTTAAGAAGGAAGCAAGTTCCGTCTATGGTCCTAGAAGACAAGTCAAGCCCGAAAGTCGCCAAGCCGTCAATGCTTTGGTCATCTCCAAACCTATTGCTGCTCCTCAGCAGTACAATCAACAAAGAAGTGAAAGGCCCAAGAGGCAGTATACCCGACTGAGTATGACATTATCCCAAATTTTACCCCAACTGTTATCCACCAACCTGGTGACCCTCAAAGAAGCTCCTAAGGTCGTCAACACTGCGTCCCCCAAATACAACCCAAGTGCCCGGTGTGCTTATCATTCTGATAGTCCCGGGCACACTACTGATGATTGCTGGGCCTTGAGAAACAAAGTGCAAGATCTGATCGACGCAAAAGAAATTCAGTTTGAAGCGCCGGAAAGACCAAATGTTGTAACGGCTCCTATGCCCCAGCATAGGGTAAATGCCATTGAGGAAGAAGTGTACGCTGTTTCGGTAGATGAAGTTGTTACCCCTCTGAAGACTGTTAAGAAGAATCTACTGCGGGCCGGTTTATTTCCGGGTTGCGGCGAAGGTTGCCCATTTTGTGCTATTTCCCTATCTGATTGTCCCTTGCTAAGATTAGGCATCCAAGGCCTAATGGATAGCAAGGAGATTCTATTCAAAAAGACTGCTGTTCAATTGGTACCGATGAAAGAAGTTTCCGTGATTACCATCTTCAAAAATCCAATCAAGGCTCCCCCGAAAAAGCCTATTCAAATCTTGACAGTTGCGCCTGTGATCATTACTGTTCCAGGACCCCTCTCCTATGTGTCTGATAAAGCTGTCCCTTGGCATTATGGGGCAGACGTGTATGTAAATGGAATCAAGCAAGAATTTGATGCTAGTGCCAGTATTTGCGATATCACCGGTCCAGCTAAAGTCACCCGCAGTGGCAGGCTCTTCTCGCCTGACATTGCGCCACCCGCTATTCGAAAACCCCTCCTCATAAAACCTGCAAGTTTACCAAGTCCTGTTGCTGATCAAATTGCATCCCCTGCTGCCGAGTCATCAAATGCTCGGGGCAAAGGGATTGAAGAAGAGCCTGCCCGGATGGAGGCACCAATACCCGTAAATGCTGAGGCCTCCCGACAAGAAATGGAGGAGATTCTGAAAATAATAAAGAAAAGTGATTTTAATGTTGTCGAGCAGTTGGGGCATACACCCTCCAAGATCTCCCTGCTCTCCCTATTGCTATGCTCCGAGGCCCATGCTAAGGCCTTAATCTCATTTCTCAAGACGGCCCATGTGCCGCAAGAAACGTCTGCAGTCCAGTTCACGGACTGCATAGCGAATCTGACAGCGGACAACGGCTTGGGCTTTTCAGATGCTGACCTGACCGCAAAAGGGAGAGACCACAATGATGCCCTGCATGTCTCTATTGAATGCAGGGGCACTACTCTGGCCCATGTATTGGTGGACACTGGTTCTTCCTTGAACGTTCTTCCGAAAAAGGCTTTAGATCGTCTGGATTATGAAGGCCTGGAGTTGAAACCCAGCAATATCATCGTCAGGGCCTTTGACGGTTCCAAGAGGATGGTTCACGGAGAGGTTAATATCCCTATTCGTGTGGGCTCTCAAGTATTTGACTCTACCTTTTACGTGATGGATATACGTCCATCGTACTCTTGTCTGTTGGGTCGACCTTGGATCCATAAAGCTGGGGCAGTGACCTCCACCTTGCACCAAAAGCTGAAGTATCCCGTCAGGGGGAAGATCGTCACTGTACGAGGAGAAGAGGAGTATATGGTGAGCCACTTGAATTCCTTCAGGTACATCGAGATGGACGGAGAGTTTATTGAAACTCCCTTCCAGCATTTCGAGGAGGTGCATCCAATTTCAGCAGCTGCAGAGACAACGGCCGAAGAGAATGATTCCTTGAAGATGGCTTCCCTAAGGGATGCCCGGGCTGTAGTTCAGAAAGGCAATTGTGCACGCTGGGGTCAGCTTCCTGATTTCACTCAGAAGAACGACAAGTTTGGGCTAGGCTTTACTGCAGAGGCTCAGAAGGCGGTGCGCAAAGAGAAGATCGGAAAGGCTCCGGTGTTTATTTCCAGCTCAAGGGTGAATGCTGTTGAGGAGGATGTGGAGGAAGTTGAGTTTGACAGTTGGATCTACCCGACTACCAGCAACGGACCTAGCAACTGGACCGCAAAGGATTTTACCCCTATCACATTTGTCACGCAGTAATTGATTTCTTTTGATTTCCAAATTTGTAACAAACAATATGTTAAAACTTTGTTGGCTCGGTGTCCTGCCCGGGGCATCGTAGCTCCATTTGTGAGGGCTTTTTGTATGACATTTTCATATATCATCAATCAAAACATTGGACGTTTGTTGCATTTCAAATCTTGTGCTATTTTTCTTTCTGTGTTAATACATATTGCAAAACAGCTATATTTACACACACTCACTTATACAGGTTTCAATCCACTCTGGATCTCGCTGGTGACAGCTCTGCTACCGCCAGTTATGACTTCGAAAATCCGATCAACTTGGCCGAAGACGAAGGTGAAGATGATTGCGAAGTGCCTGGTGAACTCGCAAGACTGCTACTCCAGGAAGAGAGGGCTATTCAACCACATGAAGAGCCTGTGGAGACAATTAACCTGGGTACTGAGACGGATAGAAAGGAGGTCAAGATTGGTGCCAATCTAGAGCTCAGCGTGAAGCAACGATTGATCCAGATGCTGCAAGATTACATGGAAATTTTTGCTTGGTCCTATGAAGATATGCCTGGTTTGGATGCCGACATTGTAGTTCACCATTTTCCAACCAAGGAAGATTGCCCTCCGGTAAAGCAAAAAGTTCGACGGATGCGTCCAGAGATGTCTGAAAAGATCAAGGCCGAGGTTATGAAGCAGTTTGATGCCGGGTTCCTTGCAGTGACTTCTTACCCTCAATGGGTTGCCAATGTTGTGCCAGTGCCGAAGAAGGACGGTAAAGTCAGAATGTGTGTCGACTACAGGGATTTGAACAGGGCCAGCCCCAAGGATGACTTCCCCCTACCTCACATTGATGTCCTTGTTGACAATACAGCTCAACACAAGGTGTTCTCCTTCATGGATGGTTTTTCAGGGTATAATCAGATCAAGATGGCTCCAGAGGATATGGAGAAGACTACCTTCGTGACTCAGTGGGGTACCTTCTGTTATAAGGTCATGCCATTCGGATTGAAAAATGCTGGGGCAACCTATCAACGTGCCATGGTTGCTTTATTTCATGATATGATCCATCATGAAATTGAGGTATACGTAGATGACATGATTGCAAGGTCTCAAACTGAGGAGGAGCACCTTGACCATCTGAAGAAGTTGTTTGATCGACTCAAGTTATACAAGCTGAGGCTGAATCCCAACAAATGCACCTTTGGGGTAAGATCCGGAAAGCTGTTAGGTTTCATTGTAAGTGATAAAGGTATTCAGGTGGATCCTGCCAAGGTAAAAGCCATACAAGGGATGCCGACTCCAAAAACAGAGAAAGAAGTCAGAGGTTTCCTAGGACGACTGAATTACATTGCCCGATTCATCTCACATCTAACTGCTACTTGTGAGCCAATCTTCAAATTACTGAAGAAAGATCAAGTGATACGCTGGAATGATGAATGTCAGGCCGCCTTTGAAAGGATAAAGGAATATCTCCAAGAGCCACCCATTCTTATGCCACCGGTGGAAGGAAGACCTCTGATACTCTACTTGACAGTGCTCGATAATTCAATGGGGTGTGTGCTGGGGCAGCATGACGAGTCTGGCCGAAAAGAGCACGCTATTTATTACTTGAGCAAAAAGTTTACCGACTGTGAGTCTCGTTACTCACTGCTTGAGAAAACTTGCTGCGCTCTTGTATGGGCTGCTCGCCGGCTGAGACAGTATATGCTGACTCACACTACTTTGTTGATTTCAAAGATGGATCCCATCAAGTACATATTTGAAAAGCCCGCTCTGTCTGGAAGGATAGCGAGATGGCAAATGATCTTAACAGAATATGATATCCAGTATACAACTCAGAAAGCAATTAAGGGAAGTGTACTGGCTGATCATTTGGCACACCAACCTGTGGACGATTATCAATCACTGAACTTTGATTTTCCGGACGAAGACATCATGGTGGTAACTGACTGTGAAGTACCTGGACCGGATGAAGGACCTGAGGAAGGATCCCGATGGTCTATGCATTTTGATGGAGCCTCCAATGCTTTGGGTAACGGCGTCGGCGCTGTAATCATATCTCCCAAAGGAACTCATACTCCCCTCACCGCCCGATTATGTTTCAGCTGCACCAACAATATGGCAGAATATGAGGCATGTATCATGGGTCTACAAGCTGCAATCGATTTGAGGATCAAGCTTCTAAGTGTCTTCGGAGATTCCGCTCTCGTAATCAATCAGATCAAAGGCGAGTGGGATACGAAACACCCGAATCTCATTCCTTACAAGGAGTATGTGTCGACCTTGCTCCCTCACTTCGAAGAGATAACTTTTGAGCATTTCCCCAGAGAGGAGAATCAGCTAGCGGACGCACTAGCCACGATGTCTTCAATGTTCAAAGTTAAATGGGACAATGAGGCTCCCCGAATCATAATCTGGAAGCTGGACGAACCGGCATACTGTTGTGATCTCGAGACTGAATTGGTGACTGAGAAGCCTTGGTACCATGAGGTGAAGAGATACTTGGAAGCTCAGGAATACCCTGAAGGTGCATCTGTCAATGATAAGAAGTTCATGAGGAGGTTTGCTGCAAAATTCTTTCTCAGCAACGACATTCTCTACAAACGGAATCATGATTCAACTCTGTTACGTTGTGTGGATAAGGCTGAAGCAGAGAAAATTATGATGGAGCTACATGAAGGTACATTTGGGACCCATTCCAGTGGACACACCATGGCTAAGAAAATCCTCCGGGCAGGATATTTCTGGTCCACGATGGAAGCCGATTGTTACCAACACTCCCGAACTTGTCACAAATGCCAGATCTATGCTGACAAGGTGCATATCCCTCCAGTTCCTTTGAATGTCCTAACGGCACCTTGGCCCTTCGCAATGTGGGGCATCGATATGATAGGTGAGATCCGACCAACGGCATCCAATGGGCATCGCTTCATCTTGGTGGCGATCGATTACTTCACGAAATGGGTTGAGGCGGCTTCCTATGCCACAGTAACCAAGAGCGTCGTGGCGCGTTTCATCCGGCATAATTTGATCTGTCGGTACAGCGTCCCAGAAAGAATCATTACGGATAATGGTACCAATCTCAATAACAAAATGATCACTGAACTCTGTGAACAATTCAAGATACAACACCATAATTCTTCCCCCTACCGGCCGAAGATGAATGGGGCTGTAGAAGCAGCCAATAAAAATATCAAGAAAATTGTGCAGAAGATGACAGTGACCTATAAAGATTGGCACGAGATGTTACCGTTCGCTCTTCATGGGTACCGCACCTCAGCAAGGACATCGACCGGGGCAACTCCTTTCTCCTTGGTCTATGGCATGGAGGCAGTCTTGCCAATCGAGATCCAGATACCCTCTCTCCGAATAATGAAGGATGCAGACTTGAATGAAGATGATTGGATCCAAACTCGACTTGATCAACTAAATCTGATTGACGAAAAGAGGCTCACTGCTATCTGTCATGGTCAAACGTATCAGAAACGGATGATCAGGGCATTTAACAAGAAAGTCAGACCGCAAGAGTATCAAGTTGGGGACCTGGTAATCAAACGCATCATCCTTCCTCAAAGTGATCCCCGGGGCAAATGGACCCCTACTTACGAAGGGCCATTTGTGGTTAAACGTGTGTTCTCAGGAGGAGCCATGATCCTAACCACCATGGATGGTGACGACCTTCCTCACCCCGCCAATGCAGACATAGTGAAAAAATACTACGCATAAATAAAAGACCCACTAGGTTGACATACCTAGGCAAAAATAAGGGCTTCCCGGCGAACCAAAAGGGTTCGGGCAAAAATAAGGGATGAAATGAATAAAAAAATCTGTACACCTGGCAAGTCGAAAACCTGAAAGGGCGGCTTGGGCAAAAAAGGGTATCCCGGTGGACTGAAAACCCGAAAGGGCGGTCCAGGCAAAAGTTAGGGATAAAAGCGTAACACTATGTCTCATTGGATCACTTCGCATCCGGAATTCGGCATCAACTATCTGGCTCCAGATTTCGGCATTGACCAATCAGCTTCATCTTCAAATTAAGCAGCAAGGCGATGAGATGTTCGAAGACATAAAGGCGATGGCAGAGTTGGAACCCAGTGGGATTGTTCACATAGTTGTTTTGTTTCCTTTTTCAAAATTGTAAACTCTATACTATTTGGCGATATCCTCTTACTAGGATGTCAGTCTCTTGTACAAAAAACGCCTATTCACAGGCAAAGTTTAAATCAATACCAATTCACTTGTCCATACAAATTACCATTGTTTTCCCCTTTTTCTGTTTTGTCTTGCGAAGAACGTCCAATGTTCATTTTTGATATATGCATTTGACATTAAATTGCTGATTCATAAATATTCGCATATGAAACAAGAGATTAATTACAGGTGACATCAAAGACAGGGGCAATGTGGAGTTGTCTAATGCAGTCTGGTTATTTTGTCCGCCAAGGCACCAAGGTAGGTTCAACTGAAGAATGTGGCCAAATCATCTCAATTCCCCACAGAATAAGACAGGATGCGACAATACTTTCCCCAAGCGGAGTCGATTCCCCGTCGATCCTGAAGAAGCCTAACATTCCCCGGCAGGTCTTAAAGCTCATCCCCAGTAGGTTCTGGAAGCTTATCCCCTGCAAAGTACGGACGTCTCGCCCAAGTTTTATTTAGAGTTATTTCCTCACAAGGACTTATAACTGGGTTATCCTCAGCTAAAAGCCACGGAAGACCGCTCTCGGCAAAGTCCCTTCAAATCCCCAGCGAAGTCTATCTTTGGAATTCCCAAGCAGAGTTTATCTTTAGAGTTCCCCAGCGGAGTTTATCACCATCATCCTCAGCGGAATCCATCATT
The DNA here is from genome assembly GCA_948472305.1 of Vicia faba. NCBI lineage: Eukaryota > Viridiplantae > Streptophyta > Magnoliopsida > Fabales > Fabaceae > Vicia > Vicia faba. Next base: position 938,148,741 of record OX451736.1, read on the forward strand.
AAAGTCCTCAACAGGCCTCTCATCAAAACTTCGGCCAAGTATCTCTTCCACAGAGCAGCTTCCCGGCCGTTCGTCAAGGATTTATTTTCCTAAGATGAAATTACACTCATAAACATTTCACATTTTCATACATCTTGCTTACATACATGGTGAAACGCATACAACATCTCATGTTAAACATCATGACATCATGCATATCATACATCATGACATTGCATACAACTTACGTCTTTGCCTTTTCAGGAAAAAAGACAATCTCAAAAACGACTACCTTCAACTGTCACAATTCCAGATTCGATACTTGTATCTAGCCAGGGCACATCTGAGAGTGATCAGTTTCTAGACTCGATTCCTGTATCTAGCCAGGGCACGTCTAAAGAGCTCCAGATTCGATTCCTGTATCCAGCCAGGGCATATCTGTTGACCACGTTTCCAGACTCGATTCCTGTATCTAGCCAGGGCACGTCTGCAGAGTTCAAAGATTCAATTCCTGTATCCAGCCAGGGCACATCTATCAACTACAACAGCTCCAGATTCGATACCTGTATCTAGCCAGGGCACATCTGAGAGTGATCAGTTTCTAGATTCGATTCCTGTATCCAGCCAGGGCATATCTGTTGACGACTATTTCCAGATTCGACTCCTGTATCCAGCCAGGGCACATCTGTGAGCAACCGATTGTAGATTCGATACCTGTATCTAGCCAGGGCATATCTGCATAAGGAGACTGAAGATCAAACACCTGTAACAAGCCAGGAAAACATCCGTCTTTCTCAAATACACAAGTTCTCGCTAAGGAATCTCTTATGCGATCGACACTTCTAAATGGCATCTATAAGCCCATTCCCAACAAGGTTTCGTCACCTCTCCAGATGGCATCTATAAGCCCATCTCCCTATCCACCATCTCTCCAAATGGCATCTATAAGCCCATTCCCGACACCACATTGTTGAGACTCCAGCCTGCGAGTGCAAATTTCCGGGCACTCTAGTGTCCAATCTCCTTTTACCCTCGAGTCACGAAAGGCAAACTTGCCAATCTAACTCATCAGGTCCAAGAAGATTGAACAGGGGCAACTGTTGTACCCCAAAATTTGCCCTCCCATTTCCTCAACATTTTCTCATCACAAGACCTTTGGAGATCAAGATACAGTTAGGGTTTCCTCTGCTCAAGGCTTCTCCTTGCACTGTGGACTCAAATTAGGGTTTGTATTTACCCTAGGATGTTTTGACCTAAAATGCCTAAAATGACTTGCATGCTTCATGTTGGACCCCCAAGTTTACCCATGCCAAGTTTCAAGTCTTGATTCCAAGTTTTACCCAGTCAATTAGACAGTTGACCTGGAAATCAGCTGTATTGGGGGAAAAGTCAACTGTGGCCAATTGACAGTCAAACCTCATGAAATTTGATCCACATCAACATTATGAACTCACATGGACCATTTGATCAAGTTTGGATCACAATTCTCCAAGAAATTTGATCAGATCATCAAAAGGGCAAAATGGTCATTTTTAGGGTTTTGACTGCACAAAGGCAATTTTTGACTGTTTGACCTAGCCAATGGCAAACCAAGTTCACCTATGGACTCAAGGACCCCATGGAATTATCTTGACATGTTCATCAAGCTCAAAAGATCCCAAGTACACAAGATTGATAGTTGAATTTCCCAGTCAATTGATCAATTTTGACTGTATACTGAAAAGTCAAACTTTGACTTTTTGGTCAAAATCAAGAGTCAAGATTCATTTTTCATCAAAACATGCCAAATCATGAAACTTGTTCACCAAGAAATCACAAAATGCAAATTAGGGTTAGAAAATGGAATTTTTCATAACTTAGAATTTTTCTAAGTTATGGAAAACCCTAATTTTTTCCCAACTTTGCCCCATCTTTTCACCATGATCCATTGGGATTCAAACAAAAGTCAAAACATGAAAGTTGTAGCTTGTTGCATAATCTACAACTTTGATTCACAAAGTTTTCTCATTTGAAGCTTGTATCTCAAGTTATGACTTTTTGAATAAGGGCACTAAACCATCTTTTAACTTAGTGAAATTTGACCTATTTTGACAAGGTTTTCTACCCTACTTCAAGGCCACTTTTCATACCCTTCCACTTGGAATTTTGATTTGCATTTCAAAGATGGATTGTAGTACACATTCCAAGCTTTCCAAAATGTCCAAGAACTCATCAAACAACCTCATAACTTGAGAGATTCGAATTTCACAAGTTGGCAAAAATTCACTTTTGTTCTTCATCAAGACATGTTCATAACTTTGCAAATTTGAACTCAGCTTGCTTTGGGTTAGATTACAGGTCCTTAAACCAAATTGCACTCAATAATTTAATGCTTATTCATTGTGCCAAGGCCATGTTCTTTGTGTTCTAGCATTGCATAGTGGATTGATCTCAAAATAGATAAAGTGCTTTATCCATTTTTGTAAAAGCTAGCTTTATGTCAAATTGAAATCCAAGCAAGTACAGTTAAGATCTCATTGGCACAATTTTAGGAGCTAATTTCACTGATCAAGACAAGGGTTTGCAGCTTGTTATGGGGGCCTGCATCAGTCAAAAAACAGATCTTGCATTTTTTTGCTTCACATAGAAGTAACATTCCATAACTCATGCCATCTCTCTGCTCAGCATAGACACACTAGAAAGAAGTTGTAAAACACATTACACATAACATATCCAAGCTAACACACGAGCTTTTGACCTCCAATACACCCTCCATCTCAGAATCATCCTCAAACTGCACAAACAGGGGTGCCCCTGCAGTTTGAGTGCAAACTCCCAATCCCTTCGAGCATTTTGATCAAGACCTGTTCCTCTACCTTCCCTACAACATATGCAAGCTAACCATGGCCTAAAACCTGACCTGTAATCACTCTAACAGTTTCCACCATTTTCATTTTTTCCTTTTGCAGTTGAAGTTCCATAGCTCGATTCAGAAGCTCTCAAGACAAAGTAAGCATTGAAACAGCATCCCTGGACCTCAAGGAAGCTTTTCCAATCATCACCTTGCACTGAAAGTTCCTCATTCTCCAGATTGAAGTTCAACTGCACAGGTAAAAGTTTGAATTCATATCTCTCTTATTAGGCATCTTTAGTCTTAAGTTTGTGAAGAAACAAGGCCCTACTCATAGCCCTGAACATGTACATATCTTTACATTTCATTTCTTTTGCCTGAGTAGAGAGAATTTAAGCTTTGAAAATGGTAGAAAAACTAGGTCAGAAAAGAGGGGGAGAGAAATTCTCCCTCATCTTAGAGAGATAGGTCAAGTTCTTTATATGGTTAGAACCGTCTCTTCATGCTGAACATTTCTTGTGTTATGAGTTCTTGCTAAAAAGCCAGGAATCAAGAGTTAGAAGGAACTGAACATGGCGCGCGTTTTTTCAAATATCTGTGCTGGAGGTTGAAGAAGGAGTGGAGTGGGCTGGGCCTGTGCTATTTTGCTTTTCACACCATCTTTTTTGGTTTACACCCCCCTGAGCCCATTTGCTCATTTTTTAACATTTTTGACTTTTTCTTTTTTTGGCTGACTTTGTTTATTTTTTCTCATGACATTAGAAAATTAAAAATATTTTTTTTATCATTTTTGGCATTTATTGCATATTTATTGGTTTATTTTCTTTATTTGTACATAAATATATATATATATGATTATTAGAATAAAATGTAAAAATAATGTAAATACAATTTTTATTTTTATTTACTTTCTGAAAATATTTCACACAAAAAAATACTCTTTTATTTATTTTATTAAAATATTAAATAAATATTTATTTTTTGTATAATACATATTTAGGGTTTAATATAAATATATATATATGATTATTAATATATTTAAGACAAAAATATAAAAAATACTTGATTTTTTCATTTTATTAATATTTGATATAAAAATACCTTTTTTCACAATACACTTCATTTTATTTTATTTTTGTACATAATAAATAAATAGTTGAATTAAATTAGAAAATAATACCTTTTCTTTAAAATTAGGGTTTTTGCCCTAAATTCAAAATATTCAAAAAAATAATATATTTTTATTTTCTTTTTTTTTCTTTTACATAAATAATATTTTCTCATACACATAAAAACTTTCTTTTTGCATTTCACATATTTATTTAATTTACATTTAATTATGCATTATTTAAATTGCAAATATTCCAAATGATGTAATAATTTAGATTTAAATTCTTGTCAATATCCCCATTTGAACATTTGTACCCCCCTTCCCATATTTGGTTTTGTAATAGCTTAGTAATTTTAATTTCGCACTTTATTGCTTTCTAATAATAACATGTTAGAATTAGGGTTTGTATGCGAAAAAATGATAAAAAATAGTTTGACCTAATACAAGATAAACAAGCATGAAAATGGACACACAAATCACACTTGCACCCCCTAGGGTATTCCACTTGTTGCCTTCAAATAAATGGGCCATGTTGCATGTTGAACTTCTTTGGGCAAAGTAAATAATTTGAATGATCATAGTCCCTCGACAAAAACTTTTCAAAACAAACAAAAACAAATGATCAAGTCCCTTAGAGAAATTGCTCAAAGACATTTAACGCCGTTGCAATTATGGACCATACGATGACTCGCGCCTGTCCCTTTCACATCCTAACACAAGGTTGCCCACCAAATACAATGGTGGAGCAAACTTGTTAAAAGGGTTAAAGTATAGCAATAATCTTTTGAGAAATTTAGGAGTAGATAACCTCTTAGTTACTTGAATCAACTTGCAAAACAAAACACTTGCCTAATTTCAAAATCACACCTCACAACACTTTCAAAAACAACTTTCAAAAACAAATGAAAACTTTTTCAAAAGACATACATTTTTGTATACATCCCCACATGGATCATTACAAAGGTTGCCACCACATTGGCCTCTTTTCAAAAACATTTTCAAAACCCACACACTCAAGCACCATTTAAAACAATTGAAAACAAAAGGCAAGTGATCTAAGCAAGTAACTAAGAGCCCATGGATAACCATGGATAGAGAGGGTGCTAATACCTTCCCTTTCTATAATCTACTCCCCGAACCCAAGAAAACATCTCAAAAGGTTTTTGCTGTGCTTTTTAACCTTTCCTTAGGATAAAATAAAAAGTCGGTGGCGACTCTTGCTAACCGCAACATTTGCGAATACAAACGCAAACCTCAAGTCAGTTCTCCCACCGTATCACACATACATATATCATACATATCATTGCATAAAAGGTCTCCCAGTACAGGTCTCTTATCTTCTTCGCTGTTTATTTCAGCAATCATCATGTCTGCTGAACCTTCAACCGAGCAAGCTATCAAGGCCCTCCAGGCCCAGAATGCCCAATTTCAAGAGTTGTTCATGAATCTATCTAAGGGTCAGCAGGACCTGAAGACTTTGATTCTGAAGGAGAAAAAGAATAAGAAAAAGAGGACCATCCTGTTCAACACCGGACGTAGGGCTACAAAATGAAGTTAATCTGACCATCTCATCTGGAGGGAAAGATAGTCCACAAGAAAGGAGGGCCCCTAGCCCTATGGTCTCCGACAACGAGACGGACTATGATGAAGAACAGTATCCTCCTGCTGAGGATAAGTACAAACAGCTGGAAGACCGCTTGAGCGCTATGGAGATACAGAGCTTCCTATCCAAAGTTGCACCTCCGGTCATATGTAAGAAAGATCCAGCCTTACACTACTGATAAGAACTTGTGGATCCATTTCTATCAAGACAGACTTTTAGGGACTCAGCTTGAGTGGTTCTATCAGTTGGACGGAGCCAGTATCCGTAGCTGGGAGGATTTGGCTACTGCGTTCTATAAGCAGTATCAGTATAACTCCGACCTCGCTCCTACGCGTACCCAACTCCAGGGTATGTCAATAGGGACGGGTGAAGGATTTAAAGAGTATGCTCAAAAATGGAGAAACCTTGCCGGAAGGGTGCAACCACCTTTAGCTGATCGTGAACTTGTTGATATGTTTTTGGGGACCCTGTCTGGTCCATTCTTTAACCACTTGATCGGAATCTCTTCAGTCGAGTTCACCGAGCTAATATTGACCGGCGAAAGGGTCGAAACTGGCATCAAAAGTGGGAAGATTCAAGAAGCTACACCTTCTGATGCTCAGAAAAAGCCCTATAATGGGAAGAAAGAGTCCAACGTTGTGTGTGGTCAAAAGAGTCGTCATGACCAACACATAGGAGAAATCTTGATCTCTAATCCTACGCCTGCTCAACAAAGACAGGGGCATCAGCGTAAGGAGGTCGCGCCTAAAAGACAATTCACTAAGATCAACATGTCACTGGGTCAAGCGCTACAACACATGTTGAAGGCAGAGCTGATTACGTTAAAGGCTCCTCTCTGGAACCCAAATACTTCCGCTCCTACCTATCATCCCAATGAAAGATGTGCCTACCATTCTGACAGTCCTGGACATGACACAAACAACTGTTGGGCTTTGAAGAACAAGATCCAAGACATGATTGATGCCAAGGAGATCAAGTTTGACCCTCCGGAGACCCCAAATGTGATCACTGCTCCTATGCCAAATCATTGAGAATGTCTTTGTTTCATTTGACTTTTCAAGTTGTAATCTCTTTGTTATTCAAACAATTATCTATTAATGCCAAAATTTGTTTCATTAATGCATTACATATGTTTGTCTTGATTTGATCCAATCATTTTCATTACATTTAAACTATGCTTTTTACTCACTTTATGACATTCAACTCTTGCTAAAAGTTACAAGCCTTTAGAGGGAGGATGACGAAACAATGCCATAATCTCATACAGTATGCTTTTGGACAGACCTTGCTGACGATGTACAAGCGTTTCTTTCAAATCCTAAACACTAGAGTTATAAGGAAGATAATCCCTAGTCAACCCCTTCGAGCCAAAGAAGTAGGAGTTTTCTGTTTTAAACACAAATTGAAACCTTTAATTTAAACCTGGGGCAGGGTAGTCTCTCAGTTAATTCAAAAAAGATGCGCATTGAAGTCGCAAAGCTCTCAGTTCATAATACAATGAACAACATCAAAAGCATTCCTATGGAATCAAAAGACAGACGTGGTTCCTTATCTCATAGGCAATCAATCTCTCAAAAGAAAAAAAGCCCACTAAGCCAAAACCTATAAAGGAGGCTTAAGAAAGCTGGGGCATCCCGCTGACTGTAATATCGAAAACAGAAACAGTCAGGCAAAAATTAGGGATAATAAATCAAAAGAACGAGGTCGCTACAAATCCTCTACAACATGAAAAATGTTACAAAAAAATGATGACTGACTTCAAAAATCCAACTTGTGTGAACCATCACCAAAACGTCGTTCCAAATTCGAATAGAGTTCGACGCACAATTAACTGGGTTTAGGATTGAAGAACATCACGAAGAGCGGGTGGGTACAAATATACTTTGAGCCTTTATCCTTTGTTTCTTAAACCATGAACCAAGCCACGTTACAAACCTTCAAAAGTCCTAACTGAAGCATGGGTTAGTTCGAAAGAATACTGTTACAAAAGGTATCTTGACTCCTGTAAGGCTTTGCCTTAAATCTTGTGTTGAATTTGTCTTATAAAAAGTTTTCTGCTAAAAAATGCATTTTTCAAAACTTCGAGACAAGCATAAACTTTGCATTATTTGAATATCATTGTTTGCATTTGGCTATTTGTTTGACAGCGGAGAAATTCACACAACGAATATCCGATGAACGAAAGCTCTCTCAGTGAACAAAATCAGTTCAAAAAGGATGACATTTCCATTGACAAATCTCCTATCAACAAAGGGACTTGACATGTCACTATCCAGCACACCTGGGGCAGGCCAGTCAAGATTTCAAGAAATCTCTGAAAAAGTGCAGAATAACCAGGGGAAAGTCTCATTCTCTGTCACTTGGGGCATTGAACATCAATCTCGGTGAAGGGTTACGTACAATTAAACATTTTCTGGCAATGTCACAAACACTTGCTACTAGGGGAAATGGCAAATCTCCCCAAAATCCTTATCATAGGATGACATTCCAGCAAGGGTTTAATCTCTGAAAACCTTTCCCCAGCTGGATCAACCTCAAGAATCCTCGAGGACTTCCCCCAACGAAGATGTCACCTCTCTAGCGGACTGACGACATGGTTTATTTCCCCAACAACACCAGGATTCCCCAGCTTGAGTTTGCCTCTCCGACTACTACAAATCAAAGGACCACAACTCCTCTTCCCCAGTAGACTAATCTACAATCCCCAGCAAGTTACTGCAAAACCTGGACACGACCATATATCAGTTCAACTTCGACTCCCTAGTAGAGCAACGGACGAATAAGACTCCTAAACTCTTTTCCCAAGCAGAAATAAACATACTCCCCACAGAGTTTTCAATATCCCCCAGCGGAGTTCTCCTCAAACAACAAAGCAGGGATCCCCGGTGGAAACATTTTGAGCAAAGTCCAAGACAAAATTACACTTCAACAACATTCATAACATATGCATACAAAATACATATGACACAAATCTCATTTTATTTTGAGAACATCATTACACAATGCATACATCATGACATTGCATACAACTAACTCTTTACCTTTTCAGGAAAGATCAATCAACAGGCAAAGATCATCATCTTCTCAGTTTCCTTCTAGAAACGGTTCAGATACGACCCAAATATAGCTGACATTCTGATACTTATTCCAGATTCCTTCTAGAGACAGTTCATATGCGACCGAGATATGGCTGACATTCTGATACTTATTCCAGATCCCTTCTAGAGACAGTTCATATGAGACCCATATATGGCTGACATTCTGATACTTATTCCAAACTCCTTCTAGAGACAGTTCAAATGCGACCCAAATATGGTTGACATTCTGATACTTATTCCAGATTCCTTCTAGAGACAGTTCAGATGCGACCCAGATATGGTTGACATTCTGATACTTATTCCAGACTGCTTCTAGAGATAGTTCAGATGCGACCCAGATATGGCTGACATTCAGATACTTAGTCCAGACTCCTTCTAGAGACAGTTCAGATGCGACCCAGATATGGATAACATTCTGATACTTATTCCAGATTCCTTCTAGAGACGGTTCAGATGCGATCCATATATGGCTGACATTCTGATACTTATTCCAGATTCCTTCTAGAGACAGTTCAGATGCGATCCAGATATGGCTGACATTCTGATACTTATTCCAGACTCCTTCTAGAGACAGTTCAAATGCGACCCAGATATGGCTGACATTCTGATACTTATTCCAGACTCCTTCTAGAGACAGTTCAGATGCGACCATGATATGGCTGACATTCTGATACTTATTCCAGATTCCTTCTAGAGACAGTTCAGATGCGATCTAGATATGGCTGACATTCTGATGCTTATTCCGGACTCCTTCACGAGACAGTTCCTAGATCTTGATGAATATGTTTCCCTACGTCATAGTATGGACAAGTACTATAACCTCAATAGTATACTCCCGGTGAGCATGAGTCAGTTCCTAGATCTTGATGTTCTCCTCCGTCATAGTATGTACAAGTTTTATAACCTCAGCGGTATACTCCATTGAGCACGAGACAGTTCTTAGATCTTGATGAAGATGTTTCCCTACGTCATAGTGTGGACAAATATTATAACCTCAACGGTATACTTCATTGAGCACGAGTCATTTCCTAGATCTTGATGTTTTCCTCCGTCATAGTATGGACAAGTTCTATAACCTCAGCGGTATACTCCCGGTGGGCACGAGACAGTTCCTAGATCTTGATGAAGATGTTTCCCCCCAATTTAATTATGAACATGTTCTTAAAACTCAGCTGAAGCATTCTCTCAGTTGAAGTACAGGCAGGTTCCTAAATCTCAACAAAGTTAGACTTCCCCAGCAGAATCTTCTACAACAACAGGTATGCATGTTCTCGCTAAGGAATCTCTTATGCGATCGACACTCCTGCAGATGGCATCTATAAGCCCATCCTCCTACCAACAATCTCCAAATGGCATCTGTAAGCCCATTCCCGACATCACAATGCTGATACTACACCATGCGAGTGCAAATTTCTGGCACTCTAGTGTTCAATCATCTTCCACCTTCGGGTCACGAAAGGCACGCAAGCCAATCTACATCCTCAGGTTTAAGAAGTTTGAACAGGGGAAACTGTTGCACCCCAAAATTTGCCCTCTCATGTTTTCCAAAGTCTTCCCCCTGCATGGTTGATCACAAACCCTTGCCTAAGGAAAAAGAAAAGTTTTGAGTGGTGCTTTAAGTACCTTTCGATTGGCATTCTGAAAGACCTTTTGACTGGCATTCTGAAAGACCCTTCGATTGGTATTCTGAAGGAGCCTTTCGATTGGCATGGATAATTCCTTTCACTTGGAATTATAGACCAGCACTTCGATTGGCATTATGTCAAGGCCTTCGATTGGAATTTTGAAAGACCCTTCGATTGATATTCTGAAGGAGCCTTTCGATTGGCATTATGGACAAGCACTTCGATTGGCATTGTGTCAAGGCCTTCGATTGGAATTCTGAAAGACCTTTTCGTTTGGCACCCTGGGCCAAGCCTTTCAATTGGCATGCCAATGGATCCTTCGATTTAGTATTGTGTCAAGGTAGCTTCGACAGGCCTGTTAACCATGTCCTTCGATTAGCATGAACAACACCTTTCGATTGGCCTGTTAACAAAGCCTTTCGATTGGAATTTTAACAAGTACCCTTTGATTGGTATATGGACAAACACCCTACAATTGGCATTTCAAAAGGTCCTTGGACTGGAACTTCAGAGTGTCCTTCGACTGGAACTTCAGAGTTTCCCTTAATAAGAACATCAGAACTAAATGACCTTCGAATGGCATTTCAGTGTAGAGTTTCTCTTAATCTAAGATGCTCTGATGAAGGAAGTTCTGAACACTTCGAACCAGAATTTAGACTCATCCCAAGGCCAAGGGCTGGTTGAAGTTTTCTAAAAGGGAATGTTCTAAATAGATTCGAATTGGACTTTGAAGCTGGCAAAGAAGACAGATTCGAAGGAATGAAGTAGGCTGGCATGACTAAGCAAAAACTCATATCCTAATCTGTCCAGGTTCACCCAAAGTTCACAATGGCATGTGTCCCTTGAAAATATAGAAATAATTAAATGCTGATTGTGAACTCAATTATTTGAATTAAAGGCCAGATTCTTGCCTTGTTTGCTCCCAACCCTACAAGAGCTGATTCGACCAGGGTGATCCTTTTCGAATCAAGCAATCGAAGCAGAGGGAGGCTCAATCGAAGAAACTATGCTCTGATAAGGAAAGCTCTGAGTAATTCGAATTGGACTTTGAAGCCATATAAGAAAGCAAATTCGAAGGTAAGTGGATCTACAAAGGGAAAGTCAGCTTTCGATTTTCATCATGTTGGAGGCCCAAACAGCTCATAACAGGCTGGCAGTAACGCATGAAAGCAGATTGGCACGTGATTAAATCAAATATAGCAAGTCTTTATGAAGAAATCAAATCAAATCTCTTCATCATAATGGACCAAGATTTGATACACAAATGTTGACCTAAATTCCTTTGCCTATATAAACCTCATGCTCACAAAGAAAAAGGGACGGACGAAAAAAGACACGAAACTCTGCAGACGAACGAAAAAACACACAAAAACTCTGCAGAAACGGCCACACAACTTTGAGAAAAAAGCTTGAGAACCTTGGATCTGAAATTGCACATAGAGAACTTTTCAGGATCAAACAAAGGTTCCAATCGCCTCCTTGGACCTCACTGAAGCAGTACCAATCATTATCGTGTGCTCTCCTGCCCCAAAAAGCCATGTAAGTATCGCTCTGAACCGCCATACTCATGGAATCGTAAAGCTTCAATCTTGCATCCTTTCATTGAAATAATTGCATATTCATACTCTGTGCTGTATTCTGAAACTTTTGGCATCATTGAATTTTATTTTCATAGCATGTAACGCCATGCCCAGTTCTAGGGTTCGTGTATCTCATTTTCGGGGTTTTTAATTGCAGGCAAAATCAATGCAAATAATGGCCATGGATGAATTCAGGGGAGTGAGACGAGTACGTTGGTACTCTTGGATTCCATGTTTGTGACCTAGGGGTGATTTTGGAAAGATCCTAGAAACCTTCCTGCGGATAAAAATCCGCAAGTAATCGAACCAGAGTTTCGGCGAAGAAGATGATACCGTGTCCTAATGTGATTGGCTCATTTGAATATTAGCGTGTTTTTATTCTTTTTGCAGGGAATAATTATTGGTTTTGAATATATTATTTGTGTCTTATTCCACTAACAGGTTAACATCATGGCTCAGTTGGTAGCATGTTGGTTGAATTGTCTCTTGGGACCTGGGTTCGAATCCCAGGTCCCCCAAACTTTGTTATCATTTTGTTTCAGGCGTTCACATGCAGCGCTTCAGGCAGGGAGCACCATATACCTCCAGATCTCAAAGGCCAGATGGTTCCAGATTCAGATCCAATAGTCCAGGATGGAGGTTCACCATGAACCCTGGTCAACAAGCGCACATGCAATCTGAAAGTCAAAGCAGGCTGGAATATGTTTGGGCCAAGAAAATGCTGACCAAACCTCTTGATTTGGGGCCCAACCCCCCCCCCCCCCATTGGTTTACTTCTTTTCTATTTTCTATTTTATATTTTATTTGTTTTCATTATTTTTATTGTTAATTAATCAACCCTTAATTTTTCTCATAAAAAATCAGAAAACACAAAATAATATTTATTAACTTCACTATTTTATTTTTGTAAATAAACCATTAACCAATTAATTTAGTTTTTCTAATTAGGTTTAATACCAACGTATTTTGCAATAAATTAAAATTGACTTAGAATTAGTTTTTTTTTTAATATTTCTGATTTTATTTCCTTAATTAAAATAAAACTCAAAAAATATTTTCTTTTAATTAATTAATGCCATTATTAATTTAGACTTAATCCTCAATTCAAAAAAAAAAAGAACAAAAAATATGCTTTCTTTAAATAAAAAGGGTCAAAACCCTAGGACGCTCCGATTCAATTTTCTCGTGCGCATTTTATTTTTGATCCATATAATTGTAATTGCTCTGAGGATGTAATAGTTTTAACTTAGGATTTTATTTACCGCTTTTATTTACTTTTCGCATTTAATTTTACGGGTTTGTTTTTGGCGATGTAAATACCCGACGCCTTGTAATAGCTTAGCTTTATTTTCCGTAATTTATTTTCCGCAACCATTAACTGCTAGATGTATGAATAAAGGCTATGCATGACAAAATCTATCTTAACTTAAAATCAACAGTAGCTCACCATGACATGTAAAGATAATATAACTGAAAATTGACACACTCGCACATGCCACTCTTAGGGTACGCCTCACTTGGTTGCCTCGAACGTGGTCATTGAGTATAGGATGTTTTAGAGGTCGCCCTCTTGTCCAAAGATCATAAGTTGCCTCGAAACGGTTGCCTCGGATAAAATGATCTAAGACATTAGGGTTATCACTAAGGCGTCCTAACATTGCTTTAGTGGCCACACGTCCCTTAAATCGAATTGACCCGAAAACTCCAACAACGATGCTACCTTCTCCTCAATAGTGGGATATCATTGTCTAAAGGACATTTGCACAGTTTAGTTCCTTTTTGAGTAGGTAGAGGTTCTTAAGTACTTGCTCCTTTTAAAAACAAAACAAAACTTTTCGCACTTACACTCTCTTCAAAAAACAAAACTCTTTTCAAAACCCACAAACACAAAGAAAAGCAAACTTTTGAAAACATAGTGAGCAAGTAGCTAAGAGCCCGTGGATAACCACAAATAGAAAGGGTGCTAACACCTTCCCTTTCTATAATCTACCTCCCGAACCCGAGAAACATCTCGAAAAGGAATTTTTCTGTGCTTTTCTCCTTTCCTTGTTGGATAAAATAAAAGACGGTGGCGACTCTTGCTTACCGCGACATTTTGCAGAAAAAAATGCAAACGCGAACCAGCATTCCAAAACAGTCAGTTCTATTCCCACCGTTCACAGAACTAGCGACTCTGCTGGGTAAATTTTATAAGTGAGGTGTACCTTAGGATTAGATCACTTGTGTTTTCAATTGTATGCTTTGTATGCTTTATCTTTGTTCTATTGTTTGGGTTTGAAATCCTCCACCCGGATTTAGGAAACATTCATAGATAGCAATACGTTGTGGAAATTGTGCGGGGTATACCGACACGGTTGAAGCAATAGCTATATTAGTGCGACATATTTGTGAGTACCGGTAGCCTTTGAGTCAATCAAAGAGAATACGGGGCCGCTGAGTGATGTCACTAAGCACTAATGACCTAGATCCTTACTTGACCATCTTGGCCTTTTTAGGGGTAGTGAGATGATCGACTTTGGTGCAGTCCGAAGTTGGTAGATACTCGATACTACACTCATTGAGGATTGTTTTCTTGGAATATTTTGGTCGCTAGTTCAGTGGCTAAACCAAAACGATGAACATAGAAAAAAATCCAATGATATTGAGCTCCTTAGAACCCGGTTACTATTTATAGGACAGGTTTTGAGCCAACTACACTCGAGAGGGTACTTACCTATGAAACCTCATGCCAGCCTAAACTTAAGGCTATATGTGTGACTTGTGTGCCTTCAAACTTGAACTACTTGCACATTCTTGTTATCTGACAACATAGTTTCCTTGCAGGTTTTGTTTACAGTCCTTATCCAATATTTTGGATTTATTTCAGGGCTTACTTACATCACCTCACGCTTTTGCTTAAACGCATAGCATACACATCATAACATCATGCCTTAACCATTTCAAGGATCTCAAGGGTCTGTGATGCAGGTTATGGTAAATCAGATGTCCAACAAGGGGCAAATGGGATTTATTTTCCTCTAGCCAACGTTGTTTAGAAATCAAAACACGATAACTTGAGTCAGGGGCTATGACCCACTCAATATGATGAGCTTGACTCTTGAATAAGGACTCTTAGCAACATGAAGTTCCTTCAATCAAGCTACCAGATTCAGATTCTAACAGTTTCTTGTTTACCCCGCGAGATCCTTGAAAATATTGCATACATATATCATACATATCATTGCATAACAGGTCTCTCAGTACATGTCTCTTATCTTCTTCGCTGTTTATTTCAGCAATCATCATGTCTGCTGAACCTTCAACCGAGCAAGCTATCAAGGCCCTCCAGGCCCAGAATGCCCAATTTCAAGAGCTATTCATGAATCTAGCTAAGGGTCAGCAGGACCTGAAGACTTTGATTCTGAAGGAGAAAAAGAAGAAGAAAAAGAGGACCATCCTGTTCAACACCGAACGCAGGGCTGCAGAATGAAGTTAATCTGACCACCTCATCTAGAGGGAAAGATAGTCCACAAGAAAGGAGGGCCCCTAGCCCTATGGTCTCCGACAACGAGACGGACTATGATGAAGAACAGTATCCTCCTACTGAGGATAAGTACAAACAGCTGGAAGACCGCTTGAGCGCTATGGAGATACAGAAGGTGCCCGGTCTGGACTTCGGAGATCTGAGTCTATCATATGGGGTGGTGATTCCCCATAAATTCAAGGCACCTGCCTTTGCCAAGTATGACGGAGCTTCCTGTCCAAAGCTGCACCTCTGGTCATATGTAAGAAAGATCCAGCCTTACACTGCTGATAAGAACTTGTGGATCCATTTCTTTCAAGACAGTCTTTCAGGGACTCAGCTTGAGTGGTTCTATCAGTTGGATGGAGCCAGTATCCGCAGCTGGGAGGATTTGGCTACTGCGTTCTATAGGCAGTATCAGTATAACTCCGACCTCGCTCCTACGCGTACCTAACTCCAGGGTATGTCAATAGGGACGGGTGAAGGATTTAAAGAGTATGCTCAAAAATGGAGAGACCTTGCCGGAAGGGTGCAACCACCTTTAGCTGATCGTGAACTTGTTGATATGTTTTTGGGGACCCTGTCTGGTCCATTCTTTAACCACTTGATCAGAAGCTCTTCAGCCGGGTTCACCGAGCTAATACTGACCGGCGAAAGGGTCGAAGCTGGCATCAAAAGTGGGAAGATTCAAGAAGCTACACCTTTTGATGCTCAGAAAAAGCCCTACAATGGGAAGAAAGAGTCCAACAATGTGTGTGGTCAAAAGAGTCGTCATGACCAACACATAGGAGAAATCTTGATCTATAATCCTACGCCTGCTCAACAAAGACAGAGGCATCAGCGTAAGGAGGTCGCGCCTAAAAGACAATTCACTAAGATCAACATGTCACTGGGTCAAGCGCTATAACACATGTTGAAGGCAGAGCTGATTACGTTAAAGGCTCCTCTCCGGAACCCAAATACTTCTGCTCCTACCTATCATCCCAATAAAAGATGTGCCTACCATTCTGACAGTCCTGGACATGACACAAACAACTGTTGGGCTTTGAAGAACAAGATCCAAGACATGATTGATGCCAAGGTGATCAAGTTTGACCCTCCGGAGACCCCAAATGTGATCACTGCTCCTATGCCAAATCATTGAGAATGTCTTTGTTTCATTTGAATTTTCAAGTTGTAATCTCTTTGTTATTCAAACAATTATCTATTAATGCCAAACTTTGTTTCATTAATGCATTGCATATGTTTGTCTTGATTTGATCCAATCATTTTCATTACATTTAAACTATGCTTTTTACTCACTTTATGACATTCAACTCTTGCTAAAAGTTACAAGCCTTTAGAGGGAGGATGACGAAACAATGCCATAATCTCATACAGTATGCTTTTGGACAGACCTTGCTGACGATGTACATGCGTTTCTTTCAAATCCTAAACACTAGAGTTATAAGGAATATAATCCATAGTCAACCCCTTCGAGCCAAAGAAGTAGAAGTTTTATGTTTTAAACACAAATTAAAACCTTTAATTTAAACCTGGGGCAGGGTAGTCTCTCAGTTAATTCAAAAAAGATGCGCATTGAAGTCGCAAAGCTCTCAGTTCATAATACAATGAACGACATCAAAAGCATTCCTCTGGAATCAAAAGACAGTGGTGGTTCCTTATCTCATAGGCAGTCAATCTCTCAAAAGAAAAAAAGCCCACTAAGCCAAAACCTATAAAGGAGGCTTAAGAAAGCTGGGGCATCCCGCTGACTGTAATCTTGAAAACAGAAACAGTCAGGAAAAAATTAGGGATAATAAATCAAAAGAACGAGGTCGCTATAAATCCTCTACAACATGAAAAATGTTGCAAAAAAATGATGACTGCCTTCAAAAATCCAACTTGTGTGAACCATCACCAAAACGTCGTTCCAAATTCGAATAGAGTTCGACGCACAATTAACTGGGTTTAGGATTGAAGAACATCACGAAGAGCGGGTGGGTACAAATATACTTTGAGCCTTTATCCTTTGTTTCTTAAACCGTGAACCAAGCCACGTTACAACCCTTCAAAAGTCCTAACTGAAGCATGGGTTAGTTCGAAAGCATACTGTTACAAAAGGTATCCTGACTCCTGTAAGGCTTTGCCTTAAATCTTGTGTTGAATTTGTCTTATAAAAAGTTTTCTGCTAAAAAACGCATTTTTCAAAACTTCGAGACAAGCATAAACTTTGCATTATTTGAATATCATTGTTTGCATTTGGCTATTTGTTTGACAGCGAAGAAATTCACACAACGAATATCCGATGAACGAAAGCTCTCTCAGTGAACAAAATCACTTCAAAAAGGATGACATTTCCATTGACAAATCTCCTATCAACAAGGGGACTTGACATGTCACTATCCAGCACACCTGGGGCAGGCCAGTCAAGATTTCAAGAAATCTCTGAAGAAGTGCAGAGTAACCAAGGGAAAGTCTCAATCTCTGTCACTTAGGGCATTGAACATCAATCTCGGTGAAGGGTTACATACAATTAAACATTTTATGGCAATGTCACAAACACTTGCTACTAGGGGCAATAAAAAATCTCCCCAAAATCCTTATCATAGGATGACATCCCAGCAAGGGTTTAATCTCTGAAAACCTTTCCCCAGCTAGATCAACCACAAGAATCCTCGAGGACTTCCCCCAACGAAGATGTCACCTCTCTAGCAGACTGACGACAGGGTTTATTTCCCCAACAACACCAGGATTCCCCAGCTTGAGTTTTCCTCTCTGACTACTACAAATCAAAGGACCACAACTCCTCTTCCCCAGTAGACTACTCTACAATCCCCAACAAGTTACTGCGAAACCTGGACACGGCCATATATCAGTTCAACTTCGACTCCCCAGTAGAGCAACGAACGACTAAGACTCCTAAACTCTTTTCCCAAGCAGAAATAAACATACTCCCCACAGAGTTTTCAATATCCCCCAGCGGAGTTCTCCTCAAACAACAAAGCAGGGATCCCCGGTGGAAACATTTTGAGCAAAGTCCAAGACAAAATTACACTTCAACAACATTCATAACATATGCATACAAAATACATATGACACAAATCTCATTCTATTTTGAGAACATCATTACACAATGCATACATCATGACATTGCATACAACTAACTCTTTACCATTTCAGGAAAGATCAATCAACAGACAAAGATCATCATCTTCTCAGTTTCCTTCTAGAGACAGTTCAAATGTGACCCAGATATGGCTGACATTCTGATACTTATTCCAGATTCCTTCTAGAGACAGTTCAGATGCGACCCAGATATGGCTGACATCCTGATACTTATTCCAGATCCCTTCTAGAGACAGTTCAGATGCGACCCAGATATGGCTGACATTCAGATACTTAGTCCAGACTCCTTCTAGAGACAGTTCAGATGCGACCCAGATATGGCTGACATTCTGATACTTATTCCAGATTCCTTCTAGAGACAGTTCAGATGCGATCCAGATATGGCTGACATTCTGATACTTATTCCAGATTCCTTCTAGAGACAGTTCAGATGCGATCCAGATATGGCTGACATTCTGATACTTATTCCAGACTCCTTCACGAGACAGTTCCTAGATCTTGATGAAGATGTTTCCCTACGTCATAGTATGGACAAGTAATATAACCTCAATGGTATACTCCCGGTGAGCACGAGTCAGTTCCTAGATCTTGATGTTCTCCTCCGTCATAGTGTGGACAAGTTTTATAACCTCAGCGGTATACTCCATTGAGCACGAGACAGTTCCTAGATCTTGATGAAGATGTTTCCCTACGTCATAGTGTGGACAATTACTATAACCTCAATGGTATACTCCATTGAGCACGAGTCAGTTCCTAGATCTTGATATTTTACTCCGTCATAGTGTGGACAAGTTATATAACCTCAGCGGTATACTCCCGGTGGGCACGAGACAGTTCCTAGATCTTGATGAAGATGTTTCCCCCCAATTGAATTATGAATAGGTTCTTAAAACTCAGCTGAAGCATTCTCTCAGTTGAAGTACATGCAGGTTTCTAAATCTCAACAAAGTTAGATTTCCCCAGCGGAATCTTCTACAACAACAGGTATGCAAGTTCTCGCTAAGGAATCTCTTATGCGATCGACACTCCTGCAGATGGCATCTATAAGCCCATCCTTCTACCAACAATATCCAAATGGCATCTGTAAGCCCATTCCCGACATCACAATGCTGATACTACACCATGCGAGTGCAAATTTCTGGGCACTCTAGTGTTCAATCATCTTCCACCTTCGGATCACGAAAGGCACGCAAGCCAATCTACATCCTCAGGTTTAAGAAGATTGAACAGGGGCAACTGTTGCACCCCAAAATTTGCCCTCTCATGTTTTCCAAAGTCTTCCCCCAGCATGGTTGATCACAAACCCTTGCCTAAGGAAAAAGAAAATTTTTGAGTGGTGCTTTAAGTACCTTTCGATTGGCATTCTGAAAGACCTTTCGACTGGCATTCTGAAAGACCCTTCGATTGGTATTCTGAAGGAGCCTTTCGATTGGCATGGATAATTCCTTTCGATTGGCATTATGGACCAGCACTTCGATTGGCATTATGTCAACGCCTTCGATTGGCATTTTGAAAGACCTTTCGATTGATATTCTGAAGGAGCCTTTCGATTGGCATTATGGACAAGCACTTCGATTGGCATTGTGTCAAGGCCTTCGATTGGAATTATGAAAGACCTTTTCGTTTGGCACCCTGGGCCAAGCCTTTCAATTGGCATGCCAAGGGATCCTTCGATTTAGCATTGTGTCAAGGCAGCTTCGACAGGCATGTTAACCATGTCCTTCGATTAGCATGAACAACACCTTTCGATTGGAATTTTAACAAGTACCCTTTGATTGGTATATGGACAAACACCCTGCAATTGGCATTTCAAAAGGTCCTTGGACTGGAACTTCAGAGTGTCCTTCAACTGGAACTTCAGAGTTTCCCTTAATAAGAACATCAAAACAAAATGAACTTCGAATGGCATTTCAGTGCAGAGTTTCTCTTAATCTAAGATGCTCTGATGAAGGAAGTTTTGAACACTTCGAATCAGAATTTAGACTCATCCCAAGGCCAAGGGCTGGTCGAAGTTGTCTAAAAGGGAATGTTCTAAATAGATTCGAATTGGACTTTGAAGCTGGCAAAGAAGGCAGATTCGAAGGAATGAAGTAGGCTGGCATGACTAAGCAAAAACTCATATCCTAACCTGTCCAGGTTCACTCAAAGTTCACAATGGCATGTGTCCCTTGCAAATATAGAAATAATTAAATGCTGATTGTGGACTCAATTATTTGAATTAAAGGCCAGATTCTTGCCTTGTTTTCTCCCAACCCTACAAGAGCTGATTCGACCAGGGTGATCCTTTTCGAATCAAGCAATCGAAGCAGAGGGAGGCTAAATCGAAGAAACTATGCTCTGATAAGGAAAGCTCTGAGTAATTCGAATTGGACTTTGAAGCCATCGAAGAAAGCAAATTCGAAGGTAAGTGGATCTACAAAGGGCAAGTCAGCTTTCGATTTTCATCATGTTGGAGGCCCAAACAGCTCATAACAGGCTGGCAGTAACGCATGAAAGCAAATTGGCACGTGATTGAATCAAATATAGCAAGTCTTTATGAAGAAATCAAATCAAATCTCTTCATCATAATGGACCAAGATTTGATACACAAATGTTGACCTAAATTCCTTTGCCTATATAAACCTCATGCTCACAAAGAAAAAGGGACGGACGAAAAAAGACACGAAACTCTGCAGACGAACGAAAAAACACACAAAAACTCTGCAGAAACGGCCACACAACTTTGAGAAAAAAGCTTGAGAACCTTGGATCTGAAATTGCACTTAGAGACCTTTTCAGGATCAAACAAAGGTTCCAATCGCCTCCTTGGACCTTACTGAAGCAGTACCAATCATTATCGTGTGCTCTCCTGCCCCAAAAAGCCCTATAAGTATCGCTCTAAACCGCCATACTCATGGAATCGTAAAGCTTCAATCTTGCATCCTTTCATTGAAATAATTGCATATTCATACTCTGTGATGTATTCTGAAACTTTTGGCATCATTGAATTTTATTTTCATAGCCTGTAACGCCATGCCTAGTTCTAGGGTTCGTGTATCTCGTTTTTGGGGTTTTTAATTGCAGGAAAAATCAATGCAAATAATGGCCATGGATGAATTCAGGGGAGTGACACGAGTACGTTGGTACTCTTGGATTCCATGTTTGTGACCTAGGGGGGATTTTGGAAAGATCCTAGGAACCTTCCCGCGGATAAAAATCCGCAGGTAATCGAACTAGAGTTTTGGCGAAGAAGATGATACCGTGTCCTAATGTGATTGGCTCATTTGAATATTAGCGCGTTTTTATTCTTTTTTGCAGGGAATAATTGTTGGTTTTGAATATATTATTTGTGTCTTATTCCACTAACAGGTTAACATCATGGCTCAGTTGGTAGCACGTTGGTTGAATTGTCTCTTGGGACCTGGGTTCGAATCCCAGGTCCCCCAAACTTTGTTATCATTTTGTTTCAGGCGTTCACATGCAGCGCTTCAGGCAGGGAGCACCATATACCTCCAGATCTCAAAGGCCAGGTGGTTCCAGATTCAGATCCAATAGTCCAGGATGGAGGTTCACCATGAACCCTGGTCAACAAGCGCACATGCAATATGAAAGTCAAAGCAGGCTGGAATATGTTTGGGCCAAGAAAATGCTGACCAAACCTCTTGATTTGGGGCCCACCCCCCCCCCCCCCCCCCTTTGGTTTACTTCTTTTCTATTTTCTATTTTTTATTTAATTTGTTTTCATTATTTTTATTTTTAATTAATCAACCCTTAATTTTTCTCATAAAAAATCAGAAAACACAGAAAATAATATTTATTAACTTCACTATTTTATTTTTGTAAATAAACCATTAACCAATTAATTTAGTTTTTTTAATTAGGTTTAATACCAACTTATTTTGCAATAAATTAAAATTGACTTAGAATTAGGTTTTTTTTAATATTTCTGATTTTATTTCCTTAATTGAAATAAAACTCAAAAAATATTTTCTTTTAATTAATTAATGCCATTATTAATTTAGACTTAATCTTTAATTAAAAAAAAAGAACAAAAAATATGCTTTCTTTAAATAAAAAGGGTCAAAACCCTAGGACGCTCCGATTCAATTTTCTCGCGCGCATTTTATTTTTGATCCATATAATTGTAATTGCTCCGAGGATGTTATAGTTTTAACTTAGGATTTTATTTTCCGCTTTTATTTACTTTTCGCATTTAATTTTAAGGGTTTGTTTTTGGCGATGTAAATACCCGACGCCTTGTAATAGCTTAGCTTTATTTTCCGCAATTTATTTTCCACAACCATTAACTGCTAGATGTATGAATAGTAGGCTATGCATGACAAGATCTATCTTAACTTAAAATCAACAGTAGCTCACCATGACATGTAAAGATAATATAACTTAAAATTGACACACTCGCACATGCCACTCTTAGGGTACGCCTCACTTGGTTGCCTCGAACGTGGTCATTGAGTATATGATGTTTTAGAGGCCGCCCTCTTGTCCAAAGATCATAAGTTGCCTCGAAACGGTTGCCTCGGATAAAATGATCTAAGACATTAGGGTTATCACTAAGGCGTCCTAACATTGCTTTAGTGGCCACACGTCCCTTAAATCGAATTGGCCCGAAAACTCCAACGACGGTGCTACCTACTCCTCAATAGTGGGATAGCATTGTCTAAAGGACATTTGCACAGTTTAGTTCCTTTTTGAGTAGGTAGAGGTTCTTAAGTACTTGCTCCTTTTAAAAACAAAACAAAACATTTCACACTTACACTCTCTTCAAAAAACAAAACTCTTTTCAAAACCCACAAACACAAAGAAAAGCAAACTTTTGAAAACATAGTGAGCAAGTACCTAAGAGCCCGTGGATAACCACGGATAGAAAGGGTGATAACACCTTCCCTTTCTATAATCTACCTCTCGAACCCGAGAAACATCTCGAAAAGGAATTTTTCTGTGCTTTTGTCCTTTCGTTGTTGGATAAAATAAAAGACGGTGGCGACTCTTGCTTACCGCGACATTTTGCAAAAACAAACGCAAATGCGAACCAGCATTCCAAAACAGTCAGTTCTATTCCCACCGTTCACATTATGCTTCCTACTTTCTTTATGATATTTAACTCTTGATAAAAAGCTACAAGCCTTTAGAGGGAGGATGGCGAAACGATACCATAATCTCATACAATATGCTTTTGAATAGACCTTGCTGACAATGTACAGACATTTCTTTCAAACCCTAAACACTGGAGTTATAAGGAAGATGATCCCTAGTCAACCCCCTTCGAGCCAAAGAAGTAGGAGTTTTCTGTTTAAAACACAAATTGAAACCTTTGATTAAACCTGGGGCAGGGTAGTCTCTCAGTTAATTCAAAAGATTGCGCATTGAAGTCGCAAACTCTCAGCTCGTAATACAACAAATGACATCAAAAACATTTCCTTTGGGAACCAAAAAGACAGTGATGGTTCCTTATCTCATAGGCAGTCATTACCTCTCAAAAGAGAAAATCCCACTAAGCAAAAACCTATAAAAGAGGCTTAAGAAAGCCGGGGCATCCCGCTGACTGTAATCTCGAAAGCAGGAACAGTCAGGCAAAAATTAGGGATAACGAATAAAAAGAAAAAGGTCATTACAAATCCTCAACAACATAAAAAATGTTGCAAAAATGATGATTGCCTTCCATAAAATTCAACTTGTGTGTACCATCACTGAAACGTCGTTCCAAATTCGAATAGAGTTCGACGCACAATTAACTAGGTATAGGATTGAAGGACATCACGAAGAGCGGGTGGGTACAAATATACTTTGAGCCTTTATCCTTTGTTTCTTAAATCGTGAACCAAGCCACGTTACAACCCTTCGAAAGTCCTAATTGAAGCATGGGTTAGTTCGAAAGCATACTGTTACAAAAGGTATCCTGACTCCTGTAAGGTTTTGCCCTAAATCTTGTGTTGAATTTGTCTTATAAAAAGTTTTCTGCTAAAAAACGCATTTTTCAAAACTTCGAGACAAGCATAAACTTTGCATTATTTGAATATCATTGTTTGCACATGTTTATTTGTTTGAAAGCGAAGAAATTCACAACAGTGAATGTTCGGGGGCACGAAAGCTCTCTCGGTGAATAAAATCACTTCAAGTGGGATGACACTTCCGTTACAAAAATCTCCTATCAACAAAAGGGGATTTGATATGGTATTGTCCAGTAAACCTGGGGCAGTCCAGTCAAGATTTCAACAAATCTTTCAAAGTTCAGTGAACCTGGGGCAGTCTGGTCAAGATTTCAAGAAATCTCTCAATTGCAGGATAACCTGGGGCAAGTCTCCCTCACCATCACTTGGGGCATTTAAACTTCAATCTCATCAAAGGGTTACGTACGGTCCAAGTTTCCTGGCAGTGCCACAAACATCTGATAATAGGGGCAGTGATGAACCTCTCCGAAATCTTTCTGAAAAGAAATTCAAGCATCCTCGAGAAGGTTATCACCTCTCTAGAAGACTAGCAGTCATGGGTTTATTTCCCCAACATTTGTCAAGGATTTATTATCCAAAACAAATTACATTCCAAGTTGCACGGTCGTTCAAAATTTCCTTCATCACCTGCTGGAAGTTACGATCGTCACCAAAAAATTCCTTCATCACCTGTTGGAATTCACGGTCATTAAAAATTTACTTCATCACCTGCTGGAGGTTAAGGTCGTCATCAAAAATTCCTTCATCACCTGTTGGAAGTTACAGCCACCAACAGAATAACGGACAACTGAAGCTCCTAAAAAAAATCTGTTTCTCTCAAGAATGAAGATTCTCATCCTTGAAACCTCAGAAGATTGGTATACTCCCAACCTCCTGACCCTTAACAGAATGAAGACTCTCATCCTTGAAACCTCAGAAGATTGGTATACTCCCAACCTCCTGACCCTTAACAGAATGAAGACTCTCATCTTTGAAACCTCAGAAGATTGGTATACTCCCAACCTCCTGACCCTTAACAGAATGAAGACTCTCATCTTTGATACCTCAGAAGATTGGTATACTCCCAACCTCCTGACCCTTAACAGAATGAAGACTCTCATCCTTGAAACCTCAGAAGATTGGTATACTCCTAACCTCCTGACCCTTAACAGAATGAAGACTCTCATCCTTGAAACCTCAGAAGATTGGTATACTCCCAATTTCCTGACCCTTAACAGAATGAAGATTCTCATCCTTAAAACCTCAAGAGATTGGCATACACCCAATCTTATGACCCAAGACCTGAATGAAGATTCTAATTTTGGCTTCCCCAGTAGATTGGCATACACCCAACCTCCTGATATTCCCGACAGAATGAAGATTCTCATTTCTCAAAGTGGTATAACATCTGAATTTCTGGTATCCCCGACAGAGTGAAGATTCTCATTCTTAAAGTGGCATACAACCTAAACCTGAACTTCTTCCAGACAGGAATAAGCTTTTTCGAGAATCCTGAGTTTTACTCTCCGATAGGATAACTACTTTTCAACAGTATGGCCATTCCCCACATAATTCTTGTTCCCCAAGCAGAACGAAGACTCTCATTCTCAGTACCTCACAAAGTATTCAGATATTCCCCAGTGAAGATCTCCTCAAAATGGGAATCCCCAGTAGATTGGCATACAACCCAAACTCCTGATTTCCCCAACAGTGGTCCCAGGACTTCTCATTTTTAACGATCAAAGGATTTTCAATCCCCAGCAGCAGTCAAGGATTTACTTTCCCCGACAAGAGTCAAAGATTTCATTATCCAGGATTTATTTTCCTCAGCAATACAGCTACTCAGTTTACATGCGCATCCATTACATCCATATCATAAACATCGATGAAGATAAGACTAAAAGGCTATTGTTAACAATTAGTCAAATACAGTATAAGTATACCCTAGACACGATGATCATTCTACTACACATTCAAATACAATTACAGCTCAGATAGGCGCCAGACACGGCGGCCATTCTATCTCTCATTCAGATTCAACTATCAACTTCAAGATCAGATATGCTCCAAACACGGATTCCATTCTGGCCTTTGCACCAACAATTTGATTTTCCTCAGTATAGTCGACAAGGAAGTCATTCTGCTACTCATACAGACCTCAACTTCTGAAAACAGTTTACGGATTCTCCAAACACGGATGTTAATCTATCGCTTATTCAGATTTAACTTTTGGAAAACAATTTACGGATACTTCCCAACATGGATGTCAATCTATTGCTTATTTAGACCCCCAGCTCAGAGATGTTCCAAACATGGATACCTTTCTGATATTCACCCACTCACCTATGACATACAGTTCAACAAACATTCTTGGATGGCATCTTTAAGCCCATCTCCGACAAGATTCTGTCACATCTCCATATGGCATCTTTAAGCCCATCTCCGACAAGATTCTGTCACATCTCCAAATGGCATCTTTAAGCCCATTCCCTCAACTATGCTTTGACGAGTGCAAATTTTTGGGCACTCTAGTGTCCAATCATCTTTTACCTTCGAGTCGCGAACGGCAAAATTGCCAATCTAACTCTTCAGGTTCAAGAAGATTGAACAGGGGCAACTATTGTACCCCAAAATTTTCCCTCCCTTTTTCACAAGAAATCACAACTTCAGGGTTTTCCCTGATTTTTGAAATTAGCTCAAGAATTGGTCAAACATACTTTTCTTTATCAGTCAATCCAGAATTAGGGTTTCCATTGATTTTGAATTGATCAAACAGACTTTTCTTTATCAGTCAATCCATAATTAGGGTTTCCATTGATTTTGAATTGATCAAACAGACTTTTCTTATCAGTCTATCCAGAATTAGGGTTTCTATTGATTTTGTTGAGTTTGGCTCAGGAATTGATCAAGCAGACTTTTCTTTGACGACAAATCTGGAATTAGGGTTTTTACTCGTTTTTCTCAGAAGAAATTGAATCCACAATAATTCAATTGACTGTTACATTATTTTTACGCTTGTTCCAGATTATCGGTTATTTCTCAAAATCTAAATATCTGGGATATGAGCTGATGCTTTGATTGAAACTTTGAGACATTGGTTTGATCAGTGAAGGGAGAAGTGTATGGAATGCTTGTTTGTTTAACTATACAAAGCATATGATTAATTGAAATTCCAGGCGTATTATGGTTGATGCAAGACTGCAAAGTTTGTTGGTTATTTATTTCATCTGGATTAAAGTCATTGGGATACATTTCCAGTCATTTTAATTCAAGAGATTTAAATAGTTAAATGAACAGTGCAAAAGAAATAAGGAAATATTTGACAAAGACTTTTTATTTATTTCAAATATTGTTACAAATGTTATTCGAATATTGTAAATTTATTTACAGTGTTTACAATAATATTTATTACAATAAATGAAAAGAAAATAAATCTAAAGCCTAAGTCTCTTGAAATCTTCTATCTTCTACTGCTTCTTCCATTATCCAACTGGTATTTATCTGCAAAGACAGAAAAAGAAATCAGTGCAGTTAAATTGAAAAGCATTTTTAAGCAGATAAATATAAGGTCATCATTAAAGCTTGTTGGCCGGAATCAGATTGTTTTTGGTTTCATCATGTTTTACTCGTCCTCTTTGCAAATCACAAGAAGATTTCTCTTCTTGGTTCACAAAGAGGAAAGTAAAATAATTTGCAAAGCATACAATCAATTAAATGCAAAGATACAAGGCACAAGGCTGCACACAAAGAAGGCACATGGCTGCACAATGTCAAACTGAACAACAAATTGCATTAGTCAACCAAAAGCAAACCAAGTTGCACAAAAGCAAACTAAGTACACAAAGTTGTCCAAACCAAGTACACTAAGCTGTCAAAGCACAAGCTATCAAAAAGAACAATGCAGGAAATCTGGAAGAAAGTACAGAATGCAGGAGAAGAACCAAAATACAAGAAAACGGGCTTGTCAAAAACATCTCATCATATTCTGGCCAAAACAAGCTTTTCAGAATAAAAAAGTACATTAAGCAATTTAAAAATGCTTTATGGAGAGAGAAAGAGAGAGTGAAGTAGGTTTTGCAGTTTGGCAGGCTGTACAAAAGCAATGAGAAAGAAAATAAATATAACAGTTTTAACAGTTCAGAGGGAGAGAGCCACAAACTGCAACTGAAAGCAAACCAGAAGCAAAAACTGCCTCAGAACCATACAAACTTGCACAACAAAAACACAACCTGCAAGTTATCAAACTGCTTGTAAACACAAGCATAATAACCAGGCCTCACAAACCATTCAAACAGGCCTCACAAAAAATAGCAAACCTGCAAAGGCAAGACAATCTGCCTTACCAAAACACCAAACTTGTGGCCTGCATAACTGCAAGTTATCAAAACTTGCAAAACTGCCTAAAATCAAACCTGCTTTCAAACCTGCAAAAACTCAAACCACTCAAACCTGCAAAAACTGCAAGTGACCAAGCCTGCAAGTTATCAAACTGCTTGTAAACACAAGCATAACAAGACAGTCTGCTTTCAAAACCATTCAAACAGGCTTAACAAAAGTCTCAAACCTGCCTTCCAAAGCCATAAGTAAGACAACCTGCCTTACCAAAAGATCAAAAACACTATAGACAAACAAACTGCATAAGCTTGCTTCCAACAAACAAAACACTAAAACCATAAAAAAAACCATAAATCACATGAGCCTGTCAAGCAAGCACAACAAGCCTGCCTAAAGTTCATCAAACTGCCAAATCACAAACTTACAGCCTGCATATCAAACTCAAATCCAAGCTAACAACAAGTCCTTTTTCAGAATACACATGTTTATCACAGAATAAACAAGGTATTCAGAGAAGAAGAAAGATGCAGAAGCGATAAACGAATCAGAAACAAATAAGCAAGTCTCAGAACATACATTACTCACCAACAAGTTTCAACATCAACATGAAGAGAACAACAAACAATCTTCAGAATAAAATTCATCATCAGAATCAACAAAGCCCACAAAGAGGAAAAAGTCAGAAGTGAAGAGAACAACAAACAATCTTCAGAATAAAATTCATCATCAGAATCAACAAAGCCCACAAAGAGGAAGAAAAAGCGAAACAACCAAGAAGTCTCAGAACATGAGTTTCATCATCAACAGTCAGTAGCCAATAACCAAAAAAAACAAACAGAGTTCATCATTAAGATTCAAATCAACAAGCCAACAAAGAAAAACATATCAAAAACAATGTTTCAGACTTGATCATCACTAACATAGAAAAATAGAAGAAGAAGAGAAGATTCAGAAGAAGATTGATATAGAGTTTTCAGAGTATACATTATCATCAAATGATTCAAAGAGAAAGATACAGAGATACCGGAAAGGTGAGCTAGCATCATCATTACGCTCCTCCTCTTCCAGCCACCAAGAGCACCGCCATTCCGACCCTCCGTCCATTCCCCAGAGACGAAGCCACCAAGGTATCAGTTTCCCTCTTTCTTTTTCTATATCACCATATCATAAACATCAAAGGTTAAAGCTTTGTAAAACGATAACATGCAAGAGTAAAACCTAAACCCTAAAACGCGCTTAGAACGAATTTGTTACCTTTCAAATCGCCGCCCTGTATAGTCACGGAGGGGAGAGGGTGGAGGTAGTTCTCTGGCGACTGGAAGCTTGGAGAGAGGAATAAAAATCCCCATGGTTTGAGAGAGACGAAGAGGACGAAGACGAGAGGAGAGGAGCGCCGCTGTACAAAGTAAACCGTAGTTCTGAAAACGTGAGGCGCAAACCCTAGACAAACTTGTTCAAACATCATGGGCCTCTGCCCAAGCCACAAAACCCCTAAGCCCAAATGCTTTCTAATGCACACCCCCCTTATTCTCCTTCATTCTTGTTTTCATTTGGGCCAAGCCACAAAACATAAGTCCCATCATCTTTCCCTTTCATTTCTTCTTAATTAATATTCAAGCTTTCTAATTAATTTACTTTTGTTTAGAAAAATTAATACTTTTCTTTCTATTTATTCTAAAAAAACTTTTGTTTTATTAATAGTAAAAAAGAAATAATAAATAAAAGTTTGTTTTGATACATTTTCTTTAATATTTATATAATAAATTTTAAATATAAAAGAATACTTGGTTTAATTAATCTTTTTATATAAATTTCTAAAAACATTAACAAAAATACAAGAAAATAATAATTATACTTAATCTTTTTAGGTTAATATTTTATTTGATTATCTGTAAATAAATACACGCATCTCATACTTCTTTGATTTCCATTATCTTACACTTTGTCATATTTTTTATATTTGAATTACATCGATTCAATCTGGTTGTAACATAATACTTGGACATTACTATTCCGATGAGACTCATCCCTATTTGTAAACATTTGTACCCCCACCCCGGATACTCATTTGTAATAACTTAGACTTTAAATTCCCGCAATTTATCGCTTTCCATATACTGTATAGTAATTAGGGTTTGTATGTGAAGATTCAAAATCAACCGCTAGATAACCTAATACAAGATAAATGCATGAAAATCAATACACCATTCACACTTGCACCTCTAGGGTAACCTCGCTTACTTCTTCGGAAAATGCAATCATGTCCCTCGAGTATGAGACACTCTAGCAAATGTCCCTTCGATAAACAAATATCATAGTCCCTCGATGACCCTCGATGTTGCCTTCGATAAAACGATCTCGTCCCTTACAAAATTGCTAGAGCGTCTCACAAGTTGCCTTCAATGATTGTATACGATGACACGCGTCTGTCCCGCTAAATATCCTAAACACAAGGTTGTTTATCAAACACAATGGTGAAACAACACTGTTAAAAGGGTCAAAAACATAAGAAAGATCTTTGAGTAAAATAGGGTAGACAACTCTTAGTTACTAGATCAAAAATCTTGCAAAACATCCTTGCCATTTTTCAAACACACTTCACAACACAACTTCAAAGCAATCTCAAAACAACTTTCAAAACATTGAATTATCTTTTCAAAAAGACACACACCTTTGTATATATTCAAACAAGAATCATTACAAAGGTTTCCTAGACAAGGCATCTTTTTCAAAACATTTTCAAAACCACACACACCAAGCACCATTTCAAACAATTGAAAAGCAAAGGCAAGTGATCTAAAACAAGTAACTAAGAGCCCATGGATAACCATGTGTTGTACCCCAAAATTTTCCCTCCCATAATCTTCAAAGTTTTGACAAGCATCACCTCAAATGGTTCAAAGTCTACTCAAGGGCTACCCAGTCAACCATCCTCCTAAGCCAGTCAAACTAGGGTTTTTGGTTCCTGCAAGGAAGTTGAGGTTTTCAAGGGCTCAATCAAGTCCCATGATCATACACATTGTCAAGCACCTACATGTCAAGTTTCAAGGCTCACAAGGTCAAGTTGCACAGTAAAAAAAAACCTAATTGCTCAACAGTCAACTGTAGGGGCAAAATGGTCATTTGGCAGTCAAAAGTCAAAAAATTTGGTCAACATCTTATTTTGAAGCCACAAACATCATTTGATCAATTCTTGATCATGATTCTCAAAGTATGGCTCAAAAAGTCTCAAGATGCAAAAGTTTCTATTTTTGGACAGTTGAAAAGTCAACTGTAACTTGACCAAGGCATAACTTTTTCATGGTTCATCAGAAAAATTCCATCCAATGCTCATCTTGAAGGGGAAGACATTTCCTACAATTCATCTTCACATTCCAAGTCCAAGAAATGCTCTCACAAAAAGTTATCAATTTCAACATTATAGGTCATTTTCAAAAGTCAACAAAAAGGCACTTTAAGTCAAAGACCATAACTTGAGATTGGTAAATAAAAATGACATGAGACCAAAGACATTGGTTAGAGGACTTCAAGACCTTTCCAAAATGTCCAAGAACATGTTCATAACTTCAAAATTGAGCAAGATATGCATTGGAGAAGTTGGGAAATTTTTGTGAAATGGCCAAAATCATTTATCCTTGAAATTTCATTTTTGACAAAAGGGGCCCACTTTTTCCATTTGAATCAGCTTGGCCATGCTTCCCACGTGTCCCACATTTTATTTCAAATTTTAAAATTAATTTTTTCATTTTTATTCGATTTTATTGGATTTAATTCATTTTAAATCCTTTAAAATCAAATAAAAATCAAGAAGGTTAATTAAGGGGCATTGTTGTACCCCAAAATTTGCCCTCCCATTTCTCAATGATTTCTCATCACAAAACCTTTGAAGCCCAAGATCCAGTTAGGGTTTCATCTGCTCAAGGCTTCTCCTTGCACTGTTGACCCAAATTAGGGTTTGTGTTTGCACCAAGATGTTTTGACCTAAAATGCCTAAGATGACTTTCTTGCTTCATATTGGACTCCCAAGTTTATCCATATCAAGTTTCAAGTCTTGATTCCAAGTTTTGCCCAGTCAATTGGACAGTTGACCTAGAAATCAGCTGCATTGGGGAAAAAGTCAACTGTGGCCAATTTACAGTCAAACCTCATTATTTTTGATCCACATCAACATTATGAACTCATATGAACCATTTGATCAAGTTTGGATCACAATTCCCCAAGAAATTTGATCAGATCACCAAAAGGGCAAAATGGTCATTTTTAGGGTTTTGACTGCACAAAGGCAATTTTTGACTGTTTGACCCAACCAATGGCAAACCAATCTCACATATGGACTCAAGGACCCCGTGGAATTGTCTTGACATTCTCAACAAGCTCAAAAGATCCCAAGTACACAGGATTGACAGTTGAATTTCCCAGTCAATTGATCAATTTTGACTGTATATTGAAAAGTCAAACTTTGACTTTTTGGTCAAAATCAAGAGTCAAGATTCATTTTTCATCAAAACATGCTAAATCATGAAACTTGTTCACCAAGAAATCACAAAATGCAAATTAGGGTTAGAAATTAGAATTTTTCATAACTTCGAATTTTTCCAAGTTATAAAAAACCCTAATTTTTTCCCAACTTTGCCCCACTTTTTCACCAAGATCCATTTGGATTCAAACAAAAGTCAAAACATGAAAGTTGTAGCTTGTTGCATAATCTACAAATTTGATTCACAAAGTTTTCCAATTTGAGGCTTGTATCTCAAGTTACAAATTTTTGAATAAGGGCACTAAACCATTCTTAACTTAGTGAAATTTTAACCTATTTTGACAAGGTTTTCTACCTAACTTCAAGACCATTTTCCATACACTTCCACTTGTAATTTCAACTTGCACTTCAAATATGGATTGTAGTACACATTCCAAGCTTTCCAAAATGTCCAAGAACTTCTCAAACAACCTCATGGTTAGGGAGAATCGAATTTTGCAAAATGGGAAAAAGTCACTTTTGTTCTTGGCCATGTACATGTTCATAACACTATGCATTTCAATCTCAGCTTGCATATCTTGATTACAGGTCCTTAAACCATCCAACACTCATAAATTTAATGCATATTCTTTGTGCCAAAGCCATGTTCTTTGTGTTCTAGCATTGCATAAAGGATTAATCCCAAAATAGATAAAGCATTTCTTCCATTTTTGCAAAAGTTAGCTTTATGTCCAATTACAAATCCAAGAAGTACAGTCCATATCTAATTGGCACAAGTTTATGTGTTAATCACACTGATCAAGGAGGGATTATGCAGCATAGTATGAGGGCCTGTACAGGCTAGAGGCACAAAGTAACCATTGCTTGCTTAAAGTGTAAGAAACACATCATAACTCAAAGCAACTCTCATATCAGCTTACAAACCCTTAAGTGAACTTGTAAAACATACCCAAGAGATCTCAACCAAGCTATTGCACGACCCTAACACCTCTCATACACTCCCAATCTCAGAATCATCTCCAAACTACAAAAACAGGGTCAGGCCTGCAGTTTGAGTACCATCTTCCATTTCCCTCAAGCTCTCTTGCCCAAACCAGTTCACATACATTCCCTAGCACCTATGCAAGCTAACCATGACTTGAAACACGACCTGTAATCCCTCTAACCACTTCCACCATTTTCAGTTTCTTGTTTTGCAGGTGAAGGGCTCTAGCACGATTCAAAAGCTTTCAAGACAAAGTAAACATTGGAATAGCATCCCTGGACCTCAAGGAAGCTTTTCCAATCATCACCTTGCACTGAAAGCTTCCCCATTGCCAGATAGAACTTCAGCTGAACAGGTATCTTGGTGAACTTCTATCTCTCTTATCAAGCATCATTAGCTCTAGGTTTGTGAATAAACAATGTTCTACTCATGCCACTGAACATGTACATGTTTTTACTTTTCATTTCTTTTACTTGAGCTGTGAGAATTTGAGGTTTGAAAATGGCAGAAAATCTAGGTTAGGATTTGGGGGAGAAGAAATTATCCCTCATCTTAGAGAGTTAGATCAAGTTCTGCATATGGTTGGATTCGTCTCTTGATGCTGAACATTTTTTATGTTATGAGTTTTCATTAATAAGCCAGGAATCAGGAGTTAGAAGATCAAGAACAGGGCGCGCGTTTTTTTGAATGACACAGTTCAGAGGTTGAAGAAAGGTGGCATTGGGCTGGGCTTGCTTTGTGTTTTCTTTTTGCACCCTACAATTGGTTTCACACCCCCTGAGCCCATTTGCTTTATTTTTAATGTTTTTTGACTTTTTCTTTTTTTTAATTAACTCATTTATTTTTTCTTAGCATATTAAAAATTTAAAAATATTTTTTCTCATCATTTTTGATTTTATTAGGAATTTATTTGATTTTTTCTCTTAGTTTGTACACAAATAAATAAATATATATGTTTTGTTTAAAATATTAAAATATTGGAAATACATTTTTACATACTTTTATCTTATTTTTACTTCCTGAAAATATTTTATAGAAAAATACTTTTTTTATTTAAATACTAAATATTATTAATTAATATATATAAAACATAGTTTGTAAATAATATAAATAGATAGAAATATATTAATACACTTAGGATATAAATACCAAAAAATGTACATATTTTATTTTTTAATATTTAATACTAAAAAATGCATTTTTTAAGTATATTATATTTTTATCTTATTTTTTGTATATAAATAGTAAATATTACAAATATTAAATAACTAATACCACTTTGATTAAAATTAGGGTTTTGCCCTAAATTGGAAAATACTCCAAAAATAATACCTTGTTATTTCTCTTTTTATTTCACATAAATAATATCTTTTTTGCATACATATAAAAATTCCTTTTTTTTTATATTTTTTCATATTTATTTCAATTTCCATTTAATTATACAATTATTTGTCTTGTAAATATTCAAAGAAAATGATGTAATAGTTAGGTTTAAATTTTTGCCTAAATATACCCCATTTGAGACATTGTACCCCCCTCCCCATATTATTGTGTTGTAATAGTGTAGGAATTTAAATTTCGCACTTTATCGCTTTCTAAATATACTATGCTAGAGCTAGGGTTTGCATGCGAATAAAATGAACAAAAAATAGTTTGACCTAATACAAGACAAAAAAAAGCATGAAAATGGACAACACATTTCACACTTGCACCCCTAGGGTATTCCACTTTGTTGCCTTCAAATAAATTGGGCCATATTGCATGTTGAATTTCTTTGGGTAAAACAAACAATCAAATGATCATAGTCCCTCAAAATGTTGCCTAAATGAATGATCAAGTCCCCTTTTTAAAAAAAAAATTGCCCAAAGACATTTAACACTATTGCAATTATGGTCTAAACGATGACCCGCGCCCGTCCCTTTCACCTCCTAAGACAAGATTGTCCACCAAATACAATGGTGGAACAAAATTGTCAAAAGGTTTAAAACATAACAAAAATCCTTTGAGAAAACTTTAGGGTAGATAACTCTTAAGTACTTGTCAATTTGCCAAGAAAACACTTGCCTAATTTCAAACCACACTTCACAAACACTTTCAAAACAAACTTTCAAAAACCTTGAAACATCTTTTCAAAAGACGAACACCTCTTGTAAAACATTCGAGTAAAGAATTGTTACAAGGGTAGCCTATACAAGGCATCTTTTCAAAATATTTTCAAAACCACACATCAAGCACCATTTCAAACAATTGAAAACCAAGGCAAGTTGATCTAAGCAAGTACCTAAGAGCCCATGGATAACCATGGATAGAAAGGGTGCTAATACCTTCCCTTTCTATAATCTACTCCCCGAACCCAAGAAAAATCTCAAAGGTTTTTGCTGTGCTTTTTAAACCTTTCCTTAGGATAAAATAAAAAGTCGGTGGCGACTCATGCTCAACCGAAACATTTGCGAAAACAAACGCAAAACCCTAGTCAGTTCTCCCACCGTATCACAGGCATATTTGGTCTTGATTAGCTTTGAATCATCATTATACAACATCCCAAATTTATTTCAAGGCCTAATCAAGCAAGAATTCAAAATTGGTACAAAGATGGAAAGTTTGTTAATGGAGGTTTATGGTAAAATCTTATGTATGAATGCAAGGCTTCAAGGCCCTTAATTCCAATTGAAATACATTACATAATGCATATGCAAGTGATCAAAAAAAAAAAAGAACACAACCTAGAGAACTCTCTAAAACGAAAAAAACAAAAAAAATCCACAAAAAAAAAACCTCATATTCTCTTATACAAAATCCTGTACGGAGGCCACTCGATAGAAACCCCCACTTTTCTTCTTGTTGCACTGTAAATTCACTTTTCACGTGCAATTTCCCATGAACCAACTTTAACAAAAATCTCATCAACCAAAACAGAAACCTTACACAAGCTCATGTTCATACCGTTGACACAAGCTCAAAACTGATGCAACCACAAATCATCATCCTCTTGACAGCACCACAACAACATCATTGAGTCATGATAAACCAACACAAAATTCTAACATTTTCAATTTCATTTATTCTATTTAATTTTCTTTTTGATTGTTTGAACTTTATCCATAAAATTCTTTGTGAAGATCAGGACTGGAATTTGGCTATCTGAATCAGAAACTGAAGAACGAGAAGCGTCCAAATCGCAGTTCCGCCGCGCAACCGCGGACTCAACCGCCGCTTCCAGATTCGCTCCTGCCGCGACTTCGTGCTCCCTCCTAAATTGGGTCAACACCCCCATGGTTTGCATCACCTTTTATTTTTCCATTTTTCTTTTCTTCTTTTTATTTTAATTGTTTTTCTTTTGTTTTATTTAATTCACCAAAATTAATCTTAATAATAACACAAAACCAAAAAAATCAGAAATCATTAAAAAATAAAAATATGTTTTATTTAATTTTTTTAATTCTTTAAATAGTTTTTCTAAATAAATTCCAATAAAACAATTAGTTTAAATTTAGGTTTTTAACTTTAATGTCTTTTTCTAAAATAATCATAAAAAAAAAATAAAAATTAGGTTATTAGTATCTTTATTCTTTTCTCAATAAATAACTTTTTCTCCTTATTATTATTATTAATTAATTTTGTAAATAAATATGGCATTTAATTAATTAGGATAAATTAGGTTAAAACTTAAACATTTTTTTTAATTAAAAACAAATTTAGAACTAGGCTTTTATTTTAATTTCTAATTTCAATTAACTTTCTTTATTTCATAAAATACCAAAAAAACATAAAAATAATCTCTTTTCTTTATTTAATCATTAATTAATTTATAATTTCTATTTAATTTCTTTAAAGGGTCCAACGTCCTCGCACTCTCGATTCTTATTTCTTTTCGCATTTATTTTTATTTCTTTTGTGGATATAATGTATTTGCCCCAAAGCCTTGTAATAGTTAATTAGGCATTTACTTTCTGCATTTTATTTTAAATCGGGTCTTGGTTTAATTAGGCGATGTAGACCCGCGCCTTGTAATAGCGTAGGACCTTTAATTTCCGCATTTTTATTTTCCGCACTCTTTTAACTGCTAATCACATGAAAGAATGAATGTCCAAATAAAATCAAAGCGTAGCTCACCCAATGCATGACAAGACAAATAATAACTGAAAATGACACACAATTCACACACCACTCTTAGGGTACGCCTCACTGTTGCCTTGCCCCTCGAAACGTGGTCGTCGAGTACAGGACGTCTTAGTAAGTCCTTATGTCCATGAACATGGCATAAGGGTAGCTTCTAAGGTGTTCTACTGTTGCTCTGGTGATCACACTGTTGCCTTGCCCCTCGAAACGTGGTCGTCGAGTACAGGACGTCTTAGTGATTCCTTATGTTCCATTGATCTAGTTGCCTCGAAACGGTTGCCTCGAAACAAGTTGCCTCGAAACGGTTGCCTCGGAATAAAAAGATCAATGGCATAAGGGTAGCTTCTAAGGTATCTTACTATTGCTCGGTGACCACACTGTCCCTAACCCTCGAATTGACCCGAACACCTCCAACGGTGGTGCTACCTACCTCTCAATGGTGGGATGGCACTACCTTAAAGACATTTACACAGCCTAATTCCTTAGGGTGGGTAGATAACTCGTAGATACTTGCTCTAATTCAAAACAAATCAAAAACTCTTTTCACACCGACACTTTTCAAAAAGCTTTCAAAACAACTTTTCAAACACTCTTGAGGACTGATACAAGAGTCAATCTGAAACTTTCAAAGAAACTTTTTCAAACCCACTCACCTTGAAAAGCAAACAAACATTTTGAAAACACAAGTGAGCAAGTATCTAAGAGCCCATGGATAACCATGGATAGAAAGGGTGCTAACACCTTCCCTTTCTATAAATCTACCTCCCGAACCGAGAACTAATCTCAATAAGGAATTTTTCTGTGCTTTTGTCCTTTCCATTTGGAGAAAATAAAAGACGGTGGCGACTCTTGCTTACCGCGACATTTCGCGAACCAGCGTTAAACAGTCAGTTCCGGATCCACCGATCACAGAACTGGCGACTCTGCTGGGGATATTTTAAAGTGAGGTGTACCTTAGGACTAAGATCACTGTGTTTTCAATTGCTTTGACTTGTTTGCTTTAAATTGTGGGACTGTCTTGGGAGTTCTATAGATCCTAACCTGGATCTGGGGATACCTTCTTAGAAAGTAGCAACAAGGCTGTGAGGGAACTGTGCGGGGTATACCGACATGGTTGAAACAATCTGCTACGTTGATGTGGCACTTTGGTGTGTACCGGTAACCCTTGAGTTCAGTCAAGGAGAGTACGGGGCCTCCGCGTAGTGTCATTAAGCATCAACCAACCTTAGGAACCTTAATTGAACTATCTTGGCCTCTTTAGGGTAGTGAGATAACTGACTTTGGTGCAGTCCGAGGTTGGTTGATACTCGATACTACACCCAATTGAGGGTTGCTTTCCTGGAATATTTCGGTCGCCAGTTCAGTGGCTAAATCGAAACGATGAACAATGAAAGCAATCCAGTGATATTGGGACCCTTAGAACCCGGTTACTTCTAATAGGACAGGTTGAGCCCACCAACTTCAAGAGGGTAATACCCAGACCCCATGCTGGCCTAAACTCTAAGGGCTTCTCTTGTGTGACTTGTGTGCCTTCCAACTTGACTACTTGTTATCTGACACTTGAGTTTTCTTGCAGGTTTGGTTTATAGTCCCTAATTGAGACTCATAACAGGGTTTATTGAGTTTTCTTGCAGGTCTTGTTTATAATCCCTAATTGGGACTCATAACAGGGTTACTAAGTTTCTTGCAGGTTTTGTTTATAGTCCCTAATTGAGACTCATAACAGGGTTACTAAGTTTCTTGCAGGTTTTGTTTATAGTCCCTAATTGAGACTCATAACAGGGTTTACTGAAATTTCTTGCAGGTTTTGTTTATAGTCCCTAATTGAGACTCATAACAGGGTTTACTGAGTTTTCTTGCAGGTTTTGTTTATAGTCCTTAATTGGGACTCATAACAGGGTTACTGAGTTTCTTGCAGGTTTTGTTTACAGTCCTTAATTGGGACTCATAACAGGGTTTACCTACGTTACCCCATGCATAGCATAACATCATACCATTGCATACATCCTGCATAAGGACTAATCCGTTTCAAGGACCTCAAGGGCTTGTGACGCAGGTCATGATGAATCAACTATCCCAACAAGGGGCAAAGAGGACTTATTTTCCTCTAGACAAGGTTGTCAGGGGCTATGACCCACTTGATATGGTGAGCTTTGACACTTGAGGAAAGTTCCCCGAGCCAAAGTTGTCAGGGGCTATGACCCACTGGATATGGTGAGCTTTTGACCCTTGAAGAAGGACTCTCAACAACATGAAGTGCCTTCAATCAAGCCACCAGTTACCAGATTCTAATAATTTTTCTTGTTTACCCCACGAGGTCCTTGAAAACATTGCATGCATATATAAACATCATTGCATTACAGGTACCTTTCTTTACAGGTCACTTACCATCTACGCTGTTTATTTCAGCAATGGCTTCCCAACAAGATAACCAGGGTCTTCATGCTCAAGAGACTCAGTTCAAGGAAATCTTCCTAAGCCTATCCAAGGGGCAGGAAGAGTTAGGGACACTCCTCATGGGGACTTTAGCCAGGAACAGTGCTGAAGATGACAAGGACGGACAGCTGAAACGTCTACAAGCTGAAGTAGATACATTGAAAACCCAGATGCTGGGGCAAAGGGCTCTCATCCAAGGTCTAGCTCGGGAGCAAGAAGAGTTGAGGACCATAATCAGTCAGCTCCACCAAGAGAAACACCATATGAAGCAACCTGCCCAAGTCAGAGACCAGGTCTTTGATCAGTTTCCAAGAGGACAAGAACCTGACATGGTGAAGAATAGAACTCTCCAAATTGCTACTACCTCACAGGTCCAACTACAACCTCGCCCAGAGCAACAGGTTGATCTGAGTAGGCCAAGCAGGTCCAAGAGGCAGTTCACCCAGATCAACATGCCTTTGTTTCAAGCTCTGCAACACCTACTGAGGTTGAATCTGATTACATTAAGGGCTCCTCCCCGGAACCCCAACATCTCTGCTCCTAACTATCATCCCAACAAAAGGTGTGCATATCACTCTGATAGTCCTGGACACGACACTGTCGACTGCTGGGCTCTGAAGAACAAGGTCCAGGATCTGATTAATGAAGGAGTAGTGGATTTCACCCAAGTGGGTCAAGCTGAGGTCTTATGCCATCCCTACAAGATGCATCAGTTGAAGTAACAGGTCCTGAGACTAGAAGACTTTTGTTTATTAGAATTTTTCAAGTTGTAATTTTCTTTTGATTGTTCAAACATTTATTCATGTTAAACGTTGTTATTTCATTAATGCATCGCATATGTCTGTTTTGAAGCAATATATTCGTATTCACTATATGCAAATTATTTTCATATTTTTTTCTGATGATCAACGCTCGATTAATAATTCTAAGCCTCTTGAGGGAGGATGACAAAAACGATATCATGACATTTACAGTATGCTTTTGAACAGACCCCGCTGATGAGGTACAGGCATTGTTTCAATCCCTAAACACTGGAGTTATAAGGAAGATAATCCCTCGTCAACCCCTCTGAGCCAAAGAAGTAGGAGTTTTTCTTTTCGAAATTTAAAACCCTTAATCATAACCTGGGGCAGGGTAGTCTCTCAGTTGATCCAAGTGCATAACAAATGGCACCAAAGAGGTCCTTACAAAAAAAGAAGACAGTGATGATTCCGAATAATCATAAGGATAGGCAGTCGTTATATCTCAAAAATAAAAACCCAATAAGTCAAAACCTATGAAGGAGACTTACAAAACTGGGGCATCCCACTGACTGTAATTCCAAAAAGAAACAGTTCAGGCAAAAATAGGGATAATAAAATCAAAAAAGAGGTCGCACAAACCCTCAACAAAAACACAAAAAATGACTGCCTATTCAGAATAAATCATCAATATCTGAACCATCATTGGAACATCAGGACAAAGACTCAAACAAGGTCTAACGCACGATCAACTAAGCTTAGGTTTGAAGAACATCATGAAGAGCGGGTGGGTACAAATAATTTGAGCCTTTATCCTTTGTTTCTTAAACCATGAACCAGGCCACGTTATAACCCTTAAAAGTCCTAGCTGAAGCATGGGTTAGTTCGAAAGCATACTGTTACGAAAGGTATCCTGACTCCTTAAGGCCTACGGTAAATACGGAGTTGACATCACGTTTTACAAACATTCACTTGTTTTATGAAAAAAGAATGCATTTTCAAAATCTTCAAGACAGACATAAGCTTTGCATTCTTGATATAATACTGTTTGCGTATGACTATTTGTTCGAACAGCAGAGAAATTCGCACGATGAATACCTAGTGAACAAAAGCACTTCCAATCAAAGGGCATACGTGATTATTGTCCATCATCTGGGGCAATTAAATCAAGATTCGGAGAATCTCTCAAAGGCCGAACAGCCTGGGGCAAATCTCCGCCTGAGTCACTTGGGGCATTCCAACAACGAATCTTGTCTGATCAAACATCTTCTGGTGGCATGACAAAACACTTCTAACAGGGGCACCTCTCTACATCCTGAGAGCATGGACATAGTCGGAAAAAAAATACTACGCGTAATCAAAGACCCGCTAGGTTGACACACCTAGGCAAAAATAAGGGCTTCCCGGCGAACCAAAAGGGTTCGGGCAAAAATAAGGGATGAAAAGAAAAAATATGTACACCTGGTAAGTCGAAAACCTGAAAAGGCGGCTTGGGTAGAAATGGGTATCCCGGTGGACTGAAAACCCGAAAGGGCGGTCCAGGCAAAAATTAGGGATTTAAGCGTACGACTATGTCCTGGCATCTCGTCACCTGTCTACCAGAAGATTTGTCAACTACCCCCA
Source organism: Vicia faba (assembly GCA_948472305.1). Taxonomy (NCBI): domain Eukaryota; kingdom Viridiplantae; phylum Streptophyta; class Magnoliopsida; order Fabales; family Fabaceae; genus Vicia; species Vicia faba. The sequence continues at coordinate 938,191,819 of OX451736.1, forward strand.
CAGGTGCCTTCTCCCACTGAAACAGGGGCAATAATGAGTCGTCTAAGCGATCTAATTGCTCTGTCCACCAAGGTACCAAGGTAGGTTCAGCTGAAGAACAACCAAGATGCCTTAATTCCCCAGAGAGTGAGCCAGCAAGTCAACATACTCTCCCCAAGCAGAATTAGCCTACTCAGTCAGCCTTATGGACGTTGGATTCTCCCCCAGCGGATCTCAACATTCCTCAGCAGAGTCTACAAACACCCTCAACAAGCATCCCTGGAAGTCTTGATCTAAGATTGTTCCTCGGCAGAATCTAGACATCCAGCGGAGCCCTTCCCAGTACAGTCCAAAGTCTCCCCAGGAGAGTTAAATCATCTCCCCAGTAGGAAGCTTATCCCCAGTAGATTCTGGAAGCTTATCCTTTTCAGAGCATATCTCTCCCCGTCTTTATTCAGAAGGTTATTCCTCGCCAGAGCTTATAACTGGGTTATCCTCAGCTAATTGCCACGGAAAGATCGTCCTCGGCGAAGTATTCCTATCCCCAGCGGAATTCCTCAAACCTCCCAAACGTAACTCAACAATGGTATCCCCAACGGAGTTCTCATACAACATCTCAGCAAAGTACCTCTCTTCCCACAAAGTATTTTCCCCAGCAAGATCGCTAGAGTAATTTTCCCCGCAGAGTAATCTATTCGCCAAGTTTATTCCCCAACGGAGTTATCTTCTCCTACCGGTATTCTTGCAACATCAGCCCAGGATAAGCTCCCGGCATTCGTCAAGGATTTATTTTCCTAGACAAAAATACATTCGCAAACATCACATTTTCATACATGATATAAACATCACATTCTACAATCCCATTGGTTATAAACGTCATGACACCGCGCATTCCATGCACCATGACATTGCATACAACTAATGTTTTGCCTTTTTTCAGGAAATGTCAATACAAAGATGATTACTATCAACTATCGCAATCCCAGATTCGATTCCTGTATCTAGCCAGGGCATGTCTGTGAGCGATTGATTGTGGATTCAATACCTGCATCCGGCCAGGGCATGTCTACGTTAAAAAGATTAAAGAGATAGCTTGGAAATGCTCCAGATATGGATGCTGTTCTTTTTCTTATTCAAAATTCCTTTCTAGATATGGTTCAGATGTGACCCAGGCATGGCGACGTTCTGATACTTATTCCAGATTTCTTCTCAGATATAACTTAGAGATGCTCCGGGCACGGAGGCTGTTCTGTTGTTTATTCAGAGATCACCTTTCTAGATATGGTTCAGATGTGACCCAGGCATGGCGACGTTCTGATACTTATTCCAGATTTCTTCTCAGATATAACTTAGAGATGCTCCGGGCACGGAGGTTGTTCTGTTGTTTATTCAGAGATCACCTTTCTAGATATGGTTCAGATGTGACCCAGGCATGGCGACGTTCTGATACTTATTCCAGATTTCTTCTCAGATATAACTTAGAGATGCTCCGGGCACGGAGGCTGTTCTATTGTTTATTCAGAGATCACCTTTCTAGATATGGTTCAGATGTGACCCAGGCATGGAGACATTCTGATACTTATTCCAGATTTCTTCTCAGATATAACTTAGAGATGCTCCGGGCACGGAGGCTGTTCTGTTGTTTATTCAGAGATCACCTTTCTAGATATGGTTCAGATGTGACCCAGGCATGGCGACGTTCTGATACTTATTCCAGATTTCTTCTCAGATATAACTTAGAGATGCTCCGGGCACGGAGGCTGTTCTGTTGTTTATTCAGAGATCACCTTTCTAGATATGGTTCAGATGTGACCCAGGCATGGCGACGTTCTGATACTTATTCCAGATTTCTTCTCAGATATAACTTAGAGATGCTCCGGGCACGGAGGCTGTTCTGTTGTTTATTCAGAGATCACCTTTCTAGATATGGTTTAGATGTGACCCAGGCATGGCGACGTTCTGATACTTATTCCAGATTTCTTCTCAGATATAACTTAGAGATGCTCCGGGCACGGAGGCTGTTCTATTGTTTATTCAGAGATCACCTTTCTAGATATGGTTCAGATGTGACCCAGGCATGGCGACATTCTGATACTTATTCCAGATTTCTTCTCAGATATAACTTAGAGATGCTCCGGGCACGGAGGCTGTTCTGTTGTTTATTCAGAGATCACCTTTCTAGATATGGTTCAGATATGACCCAGGCATGGCGACGTTCTGATACTTATTCCAGATTTCTTCTCAGATATAACTTAGAGATGCTCCGGGCACGGAGGCTGTTCTGTTGTTTATTCAGAGATCACCTTTCTAGATATGGTTCAGATGTGACCCAGGCATGGCGACGTTCTGATACTCATTCCAGATTTCCTTTCAGAGATAGCTTGGAAATGCTCCAGATATGGATGCTGTTCTTTTGCTCATTCAAAACTCCTTCTAGATATAGTTCAGATGTGACCCAGGCATGGCGACGTTCTGATACTTATTCCAGATTTCCTTTCAGAGATAGCTTGGAAATGCTCCAGATATGGATGCTGTTCTTTTGCTTATTCAAGACTCCTTCTAGAGATGGTTCATATGTGACCCAGGCATGGCGACGTTCTGATACTTATTCCAGATTTCCTCTCAGAGATAGCTTGGAAATGCTCCATATATGGATGCTGTTCTTTTGCTTATTCAAGACTCCTTCTAGATATGGTTCAGATGTGACCCAGGCATGGCGACGTTCTGATACTTATTCCATATTTCCTCTCAGAGATAGCTTGGAAATGCTCCAGATATAGATGCTGTTCTTTTGCTTATTCAAGACTCCTTCTAGATATGGTTCAGATGTGACCCAGGCATGGCGACGTTATGACACTCATTCCAGATTTCCTTTCAGATATAGCCTAGAGATGCTCCAGATCCGGATGTCGTTCTATTGCTTATTCAGATTCAAACTTCTAAAAAACAACTTAGAGATGCTCCATCCCGGATGCTCTTCTATTGTTCAGTCCAGATACAATCCAGATTCGGATGATATTCTGTCGCTCATACAGATACAGTATAGATATACCCCAGACACGGCGGTCATTCTACTGTTTATTCAGACGTCAACAACTAGATATAGGCTAGATATGCTCCAGGCACGGAAGCTATTCTATTTCTTATTCAAATTCAGTTATCTGACAGTCTCCAAATGGCATCTATAAGCCCATTCCCGACAAGGTTCTGTCACACTTCCAGATGGAATCTATAAGCCCATCCTCCTATCCATCATCTCTGCAAATGGCATCTTTAAGCCCATTCCCGCTATCACACTGCTGATACTCTACTATGTGAGTGCAAATTTCTGGGCACTCTAGTGTTCAATCATCTTCCACCCTCGGATCACGAAAGGCACACACGCCAATCTACATCCTCAGGTCTAAGAAGATTGAACAGGGGAAACTGTTGTACCCCAAAACTTGCCCTCCCATAATCTTCAAAGTTTTGACAAGCATCACCTCAAATGGTTCAAAGTCTACTCAAGGGCTACCCAGTCAACCATCCTCCTAAGCCAATCAAACTAGGGTTTTTGGTTCCTGCAAGGAAGTTGAGGTTTTCAAGGGCTCAATCAAGTCCCATGCTCATACACATTGTCAAGCACCTACATGTCAAGTTTCAAGGCTCACAAGGTCAAGTTGCACAGTAAAAAAAAACCTAATTGCTCAACAGTCAACTGTAGGGGCAAAATGGTCATTTGGCAGTCAAAAGTCAAATTTTTTTGTCAACATCTTATTTTGAAGCCACAAACATCATTTGATCAATGCTTGATCATGATTCTCAAAGTATGGCTCAAAAAGTCTCAAGATGCAAAAGTTTCTATTTTTGGACAGTTGAAAAGTCAATTGTAACTTGACCAAGGCATAACTTTTTCATGGTTCATCAGAAAAATTCCATCCAATGCTCATATTGAAGGGGAAGACATTTCCTACAATTCATCTTCACATTCCAAGTCCAAGAAATGCTCTCACAAAAAGTTATCAATTTCAACATTATAGGTCATTTTCAAAAGTCAACAAAAAGGCACTTTAAGTCAAAGACCATAACTTGAGATTGGTAAATCAAAATGACATGATACCAAAGACATTGGTTAGAGGACTTCAAGACCTTTCCAAAATGTCCAAGAACATGTTCATAACTTCAAAATTGAGCAAGATATGCATTGGAGAAGTTGGGAAATTTTTGTGAAATGGCCAAAATCATTTATCCTTGAAATTTCATTTTTGACAAAAGGAGCCCACTTTTTCCATTTGAATCAGCTTGGCCATGCTTCCCACGTGTCCCACATTTTATTTCAAATTTTAAAATTAATTTTTTCATTTTTATTTGATTTTATTGGATTTAATTCATTTTAAATCCTTTAAAATCAAATAAAAATCAAGAAGGTTAATTAAGGGGCATATTTGGTCTTGATTAGCTTTGAATCATCATTATACAACATCCCAAATTTGTTTCAAGGCCTAATCAAGCAAGAATTCAAAATTGGTACAAAGATGGAAAGTTTGTTAATGGAGGTTTGTGGCAAAATCTTATGTATGAATGCAAGGCTTCAAGGCCCTTAATTCCAATTGAAATACATTACATAATGCATATGCAAGTGATCAAAAAAAAAGAGAACACAACCTAGAGAACTCTCTAAAACGAAAAAAACAAAAAAATTCCACAAAAAAAAAAAATCTCATATTCTCTTATACAAAATCCTGTACGGAGGCCACTCGATGGAAACCCCCACTTTTCTTCTTGTTGCACTATAAATTCACTTTTCACGTGCAATTTCCCATGAACCAACTTTAACAAAAATCTCATCAACCAAAACAGAAACCTTACACAAGCTCATGTTTATACCGTTGACACAAGCTCAAAACTGATGCAACCACAAATCATCATCCTCTTGACAGCACCACAACAACATCATTGAGTCATGATAAAGCAACACAAAATTCTAACATTTTCAATTTCATTTATTCTATTTAATTTTCTTTTTGATTGTTTGAACTTTATCCATAAAATTCTTTGTGAAGATCAGGACTGGAATTTGGCTATCTGAATCAGAAACAGAAGAACGAGAAGCATCCAAATCGCAGTTCCGCCGCGCAACCGCGGACTCAACCGCCGCTTCCAGATCCGCTCCTGCCGCGACTTCGTGCTTCCTCCTAAATTGGGTCAACACCCCCATGGTTTGCATCACCTTTTATTTTTCCATTTTTCTTTTCTTCTTTTTATTTTAATTGTTTTTCTTTTGTTTTATTTAATTCACCAAAAGTAATCTTAATAATAACACAAAACCAAAAAAATCAGAAATCATTAAAAAATAAAAATATGTTTTATTTAATTTTTTTAATTCTTTAAATAGTTTTTGTAAATAAATTCCAATAAAACAATTAGTTTAAATTTAGGTTTTTAACTTTAATGCCTTTTTCTAAAATAATCATAAAAAAAACATAAAAATTAGGTTATTAGTATCTTTATTTTTTTCTCAATAAATAACTTTTTCTCCTTATTATTATTATTAATTAATTTTGTAAATAAATATGGCATTTAATTAATTAGGATAAATTAGGTTAAAACTTAAACATTTTTTTAATTAAAAACAAATTTAGAACTAGGCTTTTATTTTAATTTCTAATTTCAATTAACTTTCTTTATTTCATAAAATACCAAAAAAACATAAAAATAATCTCTTTTCTTTATTTAATCATTAATTAATTTATAATTTCTATTTAATTTCTTTAAAGGGTCCAACGTCCTCGCACTCTCGATTCTTATTTCTTTTCGCATTTATTTTTATTTCTTTTATGGATATAATGTATTTGCCCCAAAGCCTTGTAATAGTTAATTAGGCATTTACTTTCTGCATTTTATTTTAAATCGGGTCTTGGTTTAATTTGGCGATGTAGACCCGCGCCTTGTAATAGCGTAGGACCTTTAATTTCCGCATTTTTATTTTCTGCACTCTTTTAACTGCTAATCACATGAAAGAATGAATGCCCAAATAAAATCAAAGCGTAGCTCACCCAATGCATGACAAGACAAATAATAACTGAAAATGACACACAATTCACACACCACTCTTAGGGTACGCCTCACTGTTGCCTTGCCCCTCGAAACGTGGTCGTCGAGTACAGGACGTCTTAGTAAGTCCTTATGTCCATGAACATGGCATAAGGGTAGCTTCTAAGGTGTTCTACTGTTGCTCTGGTGATCACATTGTTGCCTTGCCCCTCGAAACGTGGTCGTCGAGTACAGGACGTCTTAGTGATTCCTTATGTTCCATTGATCTAGTTGCCTCGAAACGGTTGCCTCGAAACAAGTTGCCTCGAAACGGTTGCCTCGGAATAAAAAGATCAATGGCATAAGGGTAGCTTCTAAGGTATCTTACTATTGCTCGGTGACCACACTGTCCCTAACCCTCGAATTGACCCGAACACCTCCAACGGTGGTGCTACCTACCTCTCAATGGTGGGATGACACTACCTTAAAGACATTTACACAGCCTAATTCCTTAGGGTGGGTAGATAACTCGTAGATACTTGCTCTAATTCAAAACAAATCAAAAAATCTTTTCACACCGACACTTTTCAAAAAGCTTTCAAAACAACTTTTTAAACACTCTTGAGGATTGATACAAGAGTCGATCTGAAACTTTCAAAGAAACTTTTTCAAACCCACTCACCTTGAAAAGCAAACAAACATTTTGAAAACATAAGTGAGCAAGTATCTAAGAGCCCATGGATAACCATGGATAGAAAGGGTGCTAACACCTTCCCTTTCTATAAATCTACCTCCCGAACCGAGAACTAATCTCAATAAGGAATTTTTCTGTGCTTTTGTCCTTTCCATTTGGAGAAAATAAAAGACGGTGGCGACTCTTGCTTACCGCGACATTTCGCGAACCAGCGTTAAACAGTCAGTTCCGGATCCACCGATCACACCATGGATGAAAAGGGTGCTAGCACCTTCCCTTTTCATAATCTACCCCCCGAACCCAAGAAAACATCTCAAAGGTCTTTCCTGTGCTTTTTGACCTTTCCTTAGGATAAAATAAAAATTCGGTGGTGACTCTTGCTAAACCGAACAAGTGCGAAAACAAACGCAAAATCCCAAGTCAGTTCTCCCACCGTATCAAACCTCTCAAATTCTGAAATTGCTCCAAAACTCCATTAAAACTCCAAAAACACCATTTCTTCAAAATTCATCACCATTGTCGTATCTTTGCAAGATAATCATCCTAACACTTCATAAACATCATATATAACTCATCTATACCCTTGTTACACTTCTGTAACATCATCATCACCATCCTCCAAACTCCATAACTGAAGCTTACAACTTGACTTGGTTAGGGAGATTCAAACACTTTCAGTACAAAGTAAGGATTGCAACACACTCACCAAGATCCAAGGAAGCTTTTGGCATCATTTATTTGCACTTGGAAGCATCCATACGTGTTCTGAGTTTTCACTTTAAGAGGTTAGTTTTCCAAACTGTGATATCTTGATACAAGCATCGTTTGTAAATACATTCTAAAGAAAAAATGTAGATATCATGCCTCTAAAGCTAACCATGTCCTTAGTTCTCATTTAAATTAACCGTGTGAAGAGAATTTTGACTCTGAACTGTTAGGGTTCGTTTTTGGTACCAACAAAAAATCTGTAATCTTTGAGTTTCATCTTGAGTAAATTATATGGTTGAATTCGTGATTGAATTTCAAGCAAGTTTGGTGTTTAATTTTTTTAAAATGGTTGAGAATTGAAGCTTTTGAAATAATCAAATATGTTGTTGTTATTATTTGGCACTAGGAAGAAGGAGAGGTGGGAAGTTTAAATTTTGAAACTTGTTTTATAACATATTTACTGGGGGGGCATTTCTTAACCGTATGAAACAGCCACCCCAGTGGTTAAACGAGTGCGTGTATACTAGAGGGACCTGGGTTCGAGCCCCAGCAGTACCATTTTGTTTTTTTCACATGTTTTTCTTGCAGATTCAATGTAAATAAGTCCAATACGCATACTGTGATCGGTGGGAATAGAAGTGACTGTTTTTAGCTGGTTTCGCGAAATGTCGCGGAAGCAAGAGTCGCCACCGTCTTTTATTTTCTCCAACATGGACAGGACAAAAGCACAGCAAAATTCCTTATGAGATTGTTTCTCGGTTCGGGAGGTAGATTTATAGAAAGGGAAGGTGTTAGCACCCTTTCTATCCATGGTTATCCATGGGCTCTTAGGTACTTGCTCTTATGTTTTCAAAATGATGTTTGCTTTTCAAATGTGAGTGGGTTTGAAAAAGTTTCTTTGAAAGATTTCTGAATGACTCTTGTATCTGTCCTCAAGAGTGTTTGAAAAATTTGTTTTGAAAGCTTTTGAAAGTGTAAGGTGTGAAAAGTATTTTGTTTGTTTTTTTTTTAAAAGAGCAAGTACCCATGAGTCATCTACCTACCCTAAGGAATTAAGTTGTGTGAGTGTCCTTTAGATATTGCTATCCCACCATTGAGAGGTAGGTAGCACCACCGTTGGAGGTGTTCGGGTCAATTCGATTATCGGGACAGTGTGGTCACCGAAGCGATGGTAGGATATCTTAAAAGTAACCCTAACATCCTAGATCCTTTTATCCGAGGCAACCGTTTCGAGGAAACTGGATCTTTAGACAAAGGGTGACCTCTAAGACGTCCTATACTTGATGACCACGTTTCGAAGGCAACGAGTGAGGCGTACCCTAGAAGTGGTGTGTGCGTTGTGTGTTGTATTCAGTTAATGTTTGTCTTTGTAATTAGTGAGCTACGAGTTGTTTTTATTTATCATACATTCTTGCAGGCATATTAGCAGTTAGGAGGTGCGGAAAGTAAATTGCGGAAACATAAATCCTACACTATTACAAGGCGCGGGTCTATACATCGCCAAAAATACAAAAGACCCGTTTTTTGGTAAATAAGTACGAGAAAAAGTAAATAAAGTAGTAAAAATCCTAATTACTATTACATCCGGAGGCAATTACATAATAATCAAAAATAAGGAATTAAAACTAAAATGCGCGCGAAAGAAAGAATCGGGAATGTTCTAAGGGTGTTGACCCTTTTAAGAAAAGAAATTGATTTTTTTTGGTCTTTTTGGTGATTAAATGAAATTAAAAACTAATTACTGACTAATTGATTAATTTAATTAAAAGAAAATATTTTTTTTTTGTATTTTTTATGTTTTTATGAAATAAAATAAAAAGAAATAAAATTAAAGGTTAATTTTACCTAATTCTAGATCTATTTTAATTATTTAAGAAAAGAAATTAAAATTGCCTAATTAAACTATTTTAGTTAATATTTATTTACAAAATAAAATAATAATAATAATAACGATGTTAATTCTTTTTGATTTTTTTTTATGAAAATATTAGTTGGTTAATTAATTGTTAATAAGAAAATAAGGCAAATAAAAGTGAAAAATGGCAAAAATAAAAAGAGGAAGATTAAAACCCAAGGGGGTGTGACTGGAATTTGAAGGGTGTTGGACTGAGATTTGAGGCCCATTTGGACAAGGCCTGTTGACTTTCTTGGATTGCCTATGCCCATGTTGACTCCTGAGTACCCTGGTCCTCCTGCTTTGGCCACTGGATCTGCACTGATGAACACTTGGAGCGCTGGGATATGAGGTTTATGGTGTTCCTCTTTTGAGAATCTGCACATGAATTCATTGAAAAAAATAGCATTGGAATTATGGGGGACCTGGGAATCGAATCCAGGTCCCAGAGATTACAAGACACATAGCCAACCACTGGACCAAACCTGCGCATTTGTTAATGAAATAGAAAAGAAATATAATATAGAAAACACGCATTATATGCTGAAAAAACAAAAAGAGCGCGCATGATTTTGAATGGACCAACGCCTGGTTGCCACGCCATCGTCTTCAAGCTTTTCCTGCAAACATAAAACATATAGCGGGGGTTTTAAACCCCCACAAAATACAAGCATTATGGAAATAACGATTAGACGCTCATAAAGCATAAATTGGGCGCGAGGTGTGCATCATGCTCGTCTCATTGTGCTGAGTTCAACCATGCCTGTTTAGAGTTTCAATTTTACAGTATGACAAAACCACCAATTTCAAAGTCTCTGAAAACCTAGAAATCACTAATGGTGGATTCCTATTCAGGGCACTACAACCAAATTGGATTAAGCCAAAAGCTCCAGAACATCCCTATTAACATAAATCAATTCAAAAGCATGGTTAAAAACACACGAATGATGATATGTAATTCTGAAAAATAATTCAAACCGTGTGAGTTGTATGGCACGAGTTCTTGAGGTTTTGCGCTTAATTCTGATTGCCAAAGGTTCCTGGAAGGGTCAGGAGTGTGTTTTGATCAAAGGAGAGGCTTGAATTGTGTGGGAAGATGGTTTTCAGTTTATGATTTTTCTCTTCAAAATTTGAGATTGGTTTTGCCGTTTTGGAGCTTTCTAGGTCGTGTGTGGTATTGCCAAGGCTTGCATATGTGGTTTTGAATGAGTATCCATCAGAATAATGCACAATAAACCAATGCAATTGTGCTTTTGATTTTGCCATGAACACCATTAAAGCAACTTACCATTCTTGTCAAAATTTGAATTTCTTGCTTGGAATAGGCCTTGCACGAATTTGGAAGGTGAATGATGGTGTATCAAAGTTATTCAACACAAAATATATCCCTTAATTAATTTTCTTGATTTTTATTTGAATTTCAAAGATTTAAAATGATTTAAATCAAATAAAATTAAATAAAAATGGAAAAATTAATTTTTAATCTTGAAATAAGTTGTGGGACACGTGGGAAGCATTGCCAAGCTGAACCAAGTGGAAAAAGTGGGCCCTTTTTGTCAAAAATGAAGTTTCAAGGATAGTTGACTTTGGCCATTTCACAAAAATTTCCCAACTTCTCCAATGCATATCTTGCTCAATTTTGAAGCTATGAACATGTTCTTGGACATTTTGGAAAGGTATTGAAGTCCTCTAACCAATGTCTTTGGTCCCATGTCATTTATATTTACCAATCTCAAGTTATGGTCTTTGACTTAAAGTGCCTTTTTGTTGACTTTTTAAAATGACCTATAATGTTGAAATTGATAACTTTTTGTGAGAGCATTTCTTGGACTTGGAATGTGAAGACGAGTTGTAGGAAATGTCTTACCCTTCAAGATGAGCATTGGATGGGATTTTTTTGATGAACCACGAAAAAGTTATGCCTTGGTCAAGTTACAGTTGACTTTGCAGCTGTCCAAAAATAGAAACTTTTGACACCTTGATGATTTTTGAGCCATTCTTGTGGAATCATGATCAAGACTTGATCAAATGATGATTGTGGCTTCAAAATAAGATGTTGACCAAAATTTTTGACTTTTGACTGCCAAATGACCATTTTGCCCCTACAGTTGATTGTGAAGCAATTAGGGTTTTGACTGTGCAACTTGACCTTGTGAGCCTTGAAACTTGACATGTGGATGCTTGACAAATTGTATGAGCATATGGGACTTGATTGTGCCATTGAAAACCTCAACTTCCTTGCAGAAACCAAAACCCTAATTTGCATGGCTTATGAGGATGGTTGACTGTGTAGCCCTTGAGTAGACTTGAGCAAATGCTTGCCAAAACTTTGAAGAATATGGGAGGGAAAATTTTGGGGTACAATAGTTGCCCCTGTTCAATCTTCTTAGACCTGAGGATGTAGATTGGCTTGTGTGCCTTTCGTGATCCGAGGGTGGAAGATGATTGAACACTAGAGTGCCCAGAAATTTGCACTCACATAGTAGAGTATCAGCAGTGTGATAGCGGAAATGGGCTTACAGATGCCATTTGGAGGGATGGTGGATAGGATGATGGGCTTATAGATGCCATCTGGAGATGTGATAGAACCTTGTCGGGAATGGGCTTATAGATGCCATTTGGAACTGTAACGGATAGTTATGGAGATGGGCTTAAAGATGCCATCCGAAGGTGTCGATCGCGTAAGAGATTCCTTAGCGAGAACTTGCGTACATGAGAAAGAAAGATGATTACCTGGCCTGTTACAGGGGTTGATTTTCAAACAGTCGCTCACAGACATGCCCTGGTTAGATACAGGTATCGAACCTTCAAACAATCGCTCACAGACGTGCCCTGGCTAGATACAGGAATCGAATCTGGAACTTCAAAAGGTTTTTGTTGATAATGATGTGATGAATGAATCAGGGACGATTACTACCTCAACGGAACGATGAGAGAACCTTGGACGATTACTACCTCAACGGGACGATGAGAGAACCTTGGACGATTACTACCTCAACGGGACGATGAGAGAACCTTGGACGATTACTACCTCAACGGAACGATGAGAGAACCTTGGACGATTACTACCTCAACGGGACGATGAGAGAACCTTGGATGATTACTACCTCAACGGAACGATGAGAGAACCTTGGACGATTACTACCTCAACGGGACGATGAGAGAACCTTGGATGATTACTACCTCAATGGGAGATGAGAGAACCTTGGACGATTACTACCTCAACGAGACGATGAGAGAACCTTGGATGATTACTACCTCAACGAGACAATGAGAGAACCTTGGATGATTACTACCTCAACGGGACGATGAGAGAACCTTGGACGATTACTACCTCAAAGGGACGATGAGAGAACCTTGGACGATTACTACCTCAACGGGACGATGAGAGAACCTTGGACGATTACTACCTCAACGGGACGATGAGAGAACCTTGGATGATTACTACCTCAACGGGACGATGAGAGAACCTTGGACGATTACTACCTTAACGAGACGATGAGAGAACCTTGGATGATTACTACCTCAACGAGACGATGAGAGAACCTTGGATGATTACTACCTCAACGGGACGATGAGAGAACCTTGGACGATTACTACCTCAACGGGACGATGAGAGAACCTTGGATAATTACTACCTTAACGGAACGATGAGAGAACCTTGGATGATTACTACCTCAACGGGACGATGAGAGAACCTTGGACGATTACTACCTCAACGGGACGATAAGAGAACCTTGGATGATTACTACCTCAACGGGACGATGAGAGAACCTTGGACGATTACTACCTCAGCAGAATGATGAGAGAACCTTGGGCGACTACAACCTCAGCAGAATGATGAGAGAATATTAGGCGACTACAACCTCAGCAGAATGATGAAGGAATCTTAGGCGACTACAACCTCAGCAGAATGATGAGAGAATCTTAGGCGACTACAACCTCAGTAGAATGATGAAGGAATCTTGGACGTCTTCTACCTCAAAAGGTAAAGACTTTTATCTGTTGATCGTTCTTTCCTAAAAAAGTAACGAGTTAGTTGTATGCAATGTCATAATGTATGACATGCATGATGTCATGATGTTCTCAAAAATAAATGAGATTGGGGTGATATGATGTGTGTATGCATGCATCATAATGTATGACAATGTGATGTTTATGAATGTATTTTCGTCTAGGAAAATAAATTCTTGACGAATGTCGGGAGCTGAATCATGGGCTGATGTTGAAGAGAGTTCTTCGTTTTCACTGGGGATTATGATTGCAAGAATAAACCGGTATGAGAAGATGACTCCGTTGGGGAATAAACTTGTTGGAGAGATTACTCTGCGGGGGATCTACTCTATGGGAGAAGAGATACTTCGCTGAGGTTTGATGATAACTCCGCTGGGGACACTGTTGATGAGTTATGTTGGGGAATCTGATGAACTCCGCTGGGGGATAGGAAGAACTTCACCGAGGACGGTCTTTCCGTTAATTAGCTGAGGATAACCCAGTTATAAACTTTGGTGGGGAAAGACCTCTGAACAAAGCCAGGGGGATGCATGTACGCCGCAGATGATAAGCTTCCAGAATCTACTGGGGGATAAGCTTCCAGAATCTACTGGGGAGGTTGATTCAACTCTCCTGGGGAAGCTTTAGACTGCATTGGGGAATGGCTCCGCTGGGGTGTCTGGTATTCCGCCGGGGAACAATCTTATCTTAAGACTGCCGGGGATGCTTGCTGAGGAATAATATGTATACTCCGCTGGAGAATGTTGAGATCTGCTGGGGATACCCAACTTCCTTAAGGCTGATAGTAAGCTAACTCTGCTTGGGGAGAGTGTTGCTGACTTGCTGGAGATATTATGCTTTTTCAGGGCTGGCGGGGGACCAACTCTGCTTGAGGAGAATTGTTGAATCTTGTTTTACTCAACGGGGAGTGAAGGTATCCCGGTCGTTCTTCAGCCGAACCTACCTTGGTACCTTGGTGGATAGAGCAACTAGATTGCTTAGACAACTCACATTGCCCCTGTTTCTGTGGGAGAAGATACCTGTGGAGGCGCTTGATGACTGCCGATCGACAAATCTTCTTCTGGTAGGCAAGTGACGAGATGACAGAACATAGTTGTACGCTTTTGATCCCTAACTTTTGCCTGGACCGCCCTTTCGGGTTTTCAGTCCACCGGGATACCCATTTTTGCCCAAGCCGCCTTTTCAAGTTTTCGACTTGCCGGGTGTACATATTTTCCATTTTCATCCCTTATTTTTGCCCGAACCCTTTTGGTTCGCCGGGAAGCCCTTATTTTTGCTTAGGTGTGTCAACCTAACGAGTTTTTGATTATGCGTAGTATTTTTCGACTATGTCCGTGCTCTCAGGATGTAGGAAGGTGCCCCTGTCAGTAGTGTTGCGTTGCCTTACTACCAGAAGATCTTCGTTTGATCGTCCAATGCCCCAAGTGATCCAGATTGGAGATCTGCCCGAAGCTGGTTGGCCTTTTGAGAGATTCTCCGAATCTTGACTGGACTGCCCCAGATGATGGACAATGATCATGCCATGCCCCTTGATTGGAAGTGTTTTTTTGTTCACTAGATATTCTTCGTGCAAATTTCTCTGCTGTTCAAACAAATAATCATATGCAAACAATGTTATTTTTTAAAAATGCAAAGCTTATGTCTGTTTCGAAGTTTTTGAAAATGCATTTTCAGTAAAACAAGCAAATTTTGTAAAATGTGATGTCAACTCAGTATTTTACAGCAAGCCTTAAGGAGTCAGGATACCTTTCGTAACAGTATGCCTTCGAACTAACCCATGCTTCAGCTAGGACTTTTAAGGGTTGTAACGTGGCCTGGTTCAATGGTTTAAGAAATAAAGGATAAAGGCTCAAATTATATTTGTACCCACCCGCTCTTCGTGATGTTCTTCAAACCTAAACTCAGTTGATCGTGCATTAGACCTTGTTTGAGTCTTTGCTTTGATATTCCAGTAATGGTTCGGATATTGATAGTTTATTTTGAATAGGCAGTCATTTTTTGTCGAGGGTTTGTTGGACCTCTCCCTTTTTGATTGTGTTATCCCTGTTTTTGCCTGAACTGTTTCTTTTAGGATTACAGTCAGCGGGATGCCCCAGTCTTGTAAGTCTCCTTCATAGGTTTTGACTTATTGGGCTTTTGTCTTGAAAGATAATGAATGCCCGTCCTTATGATTATTGGAACCATCACTGTCTTTTGTTTCAGAAAGACTTCTCTGATGCCATTCATTGTGCACCTAGATTAACTGAGAAAACTATCCTGCCCCAGGTTATAATTAAGGGTTTTAATTTTTGTGAAAAGAAAAACTCCAACTTCTTTGGCTCGAAGGGGTTGACGAGGGATTATCTTCCTTATAACTCCAGTGTTTAGGATTTGAAACAATGCCTGTACCTCATCAGCGGGGTCTGTCCAAAAGCATACTGTAAAGACCGTGGTATCGTTTTCGTCATCCTCCCTCAAGAGGCTTAGAATTTGTTAATCGAGAGTTGATCATCATAAAAATATGAAAACAGTTTGCATATAGTGAGTACGAAATAATTACTTCAAAACAGACATGTGTAATGCATTAATGAAATAACAACGTTTGACATGAATAGAATGTTTGAACAATCAAAGAAAGTTACAAATTGAAAATTCTAATGAACAAAAGACATTCTCGATGATTTGGTGTAGGATCAGTGTTCAAACTTGACCTCCTTGGCATCAATCAAGTCTTGGATCTTATTCTTCAAGGTCCAACAGTCGTCGGTGTCATGTCCAGGGCTGTCAGAATGGTAGGCACATCTCACACCCGGGTTGTACTTGGAAGAGGAAGTATCAGGATTTTGAGGAGGATCCTTTAGTGTGATCAGTTTTGCCTTCAACAATTGTTGTAATGCCTGAGACAAAGACATGTTGATGTCAGTATACTTCATATCTTGATACTTTATTCTACGCCTATTGCTCTTTCTTAGTTGAACGGGCGTGGGATCAGAGATCTGGATTGCCCCTACATCATGACGACCCTTTTTACCATGTATAGCATTGGACTCTTTCTTCCCACTGTGGGGCTTTTTCTGAGCATCAACAGGTGCGGTTTCTTGAATCTTCCCCAACTTGATATCGGCTTCAATTCTCTCCCCAGTCAAGATAAGATCTGTAAACCCAGCAGAAGAATTCCCAATCAGATGGTTATAGAATGGACCAGACAAAGTCCCCAAGAACATGTCAACGAGCTCACGGTCAGTCAGAGGTGGTTGCACCCTTCCAGCAAGGTCTCTCCACTTTTGAGCGTACTCCTTAAAACCTTCACCCGTCCCTAGAGACATACCCTGGAGTTGGGTACGAGTGGGAGCGAGGTCGGCATTATACTGATACTGCTTATAAAAAGCAGTTGCCAAGTCCTCCCAGTTACGAATGCTGGTTCCATCCAACTGATAGAACCAATCGAGCCGAGTCCCTAAAAGACTCTCCTGGAAGAAATGGATCCATAGATTCTTGTCTTCCGTGTAGGACTGGATCTTCCTTGCGTATGAACGGAGGTGCAGCTTAGGACAGGAAGCCCCGTCGTATTTTGCAAAGGCAGGTGCCTTGAACTTGTGAGGGATCACCACCCCAGAAGATAAGCCTAGGTCTCTGAAGTCCAACCCGGGTACCTGTTGAATCTCCATGGCATTTAGACGGTCCTCTAGTTGCTTGTACCTGTCCTCAGCTAGAGGGTACTGCTCATCATTGTAATCTGTCTCGGTGTCGGAGACCACTGGACTAGGAACCCTTCCCTCTTGGTGACTACCTTCGCCAACAGATGGAGTAGTCCGCTCAGCTTCATTCGGCAGTGTATTCCCAGATATGCGTCTAGGGTTGAACAAAACAGTCCTCTTCTTCTTTTTCTTCAAAAGCAGAGTCTTCAATTCCTGTTGTCCCTGGGCTAAGCTCATGATCAGCTCCTGGAACTGGGCGTTCTGGGCCTGGAGGGCCTTGATAGCTTGTCCATTGGATGATTCAGGATTCATGATGACTGCTGAAATAAACAGTGAAGAAGGTAAGCAACCTGTAGAAAAGGTACCTGCAATGCAATGATATGTATGTATGCATGCAATGCTTTCAAGGACCTCGCGGGGTAAACCAGAAAATTGTTAGAATTGAATCCGGTTGCTTGATTGAAGGTACTTCATATTGTTGAGAGTCCTTCTTCAAGAGTCAAAGCTCACCATATCGAGTGGGTCATAACCCCTGACTCAAGTTATCAACCTTGGCTAGGGGAAAATAAATCCCCTCTGCCCCTTGCTAGACATCATGACCTGCATCACAAACCCTTGAGATCCTTGAAATGGATTAGTCCTTATGTAGGATGCATGTAATGGTATGATGTTATGCTATGCATGGAGTGATGTAAGTAGGCCCTGTAATGAGTCCCAATTAAGGACTGTAAATAAAACCTGCAAGGAACTCATGTGTCAGATAACAAGCATGCAAGTAGTCAAGTTTGAAGGCACACAAGTCACACAGAGAGCCCTTAGAGTTTAGGCCAGCATGAAGTTTGGGATACTACCCTCTTGAAGTTGGTGGGCTCAAAACCTGTCCTATCAAAAGTAACCAGGTTCTAGAGGATCCCAATATCACTGACTACCCTCAATCGGTCATAACTCCAGCGTCGCAATCTTTTCTTGCAGCCAGAACCATCGCGAGAGTTTAGCCTCAATGGGTGTAGCATACTGCTACTGTTCTATGGCCAAGTTGGGTCAAATTAGGGTTCTAAGGTCGGTTGGTGCTTAATGACTCCTCAGAAGACCCATATTCTCCTCGTTGCAACACAAGGGATATCGATACAGACCAAGGTGCCACACCAATGTAGCCACTGCTTCACCCGTGTCGGTCTACGCCGGACAGGTCCCTCACAGCTTATGCTACCTAAAAGGGTATCCCCAAATCCGGGTTAGGATTTATGAAACTCCGATGCAAAGCCCACAAACATAAAGCAATCAAAGCAAAGCAATTGAAAACATAAGTATGATCTATCCTAAGGTACACCTCACTTTTATTATCCCCAGCAGAGTCGCCAGTTCTGTGATCGGTGGGAATAGAACTTACTGTTTTTAGCTGGTTTCGCGAAATGTCGCGGAAGCAAGAGTCGCCACTGTCTTTTATTTTCTCCAACATGGACAGGACAAAAGCACAGCAAAATTCCTTATGAGATTGTTTCTCGGTTCGGGAGGTAGATTTATAGAAAGGGAAGGTGTTAGCACCCTTTCTATCCATGGTTATCCATGGGCTCTTAGGTAATTGCTCTTATGTTTTCTAAATGATGTTTGCTTTTCAAATGCGAGTGGGTTTGAAAAAGTTTCTTTGAAAGATTTCTGAATGACTCTTGTATCTGTCCTCAAGAGTGTTTGAAAAATTTGTTTTGAAATCTTTTGAAAGTGTAAGGTGTGAAAAGTATTTTGTTTGTTTTTTTTTAAAAGAGCAAGTACCCATGAGTCATCTACCTACCCTAAGGAATTAAGTTGTGTAAGTGTCCTTTAGATAGTGCTATCCCACCATTGAGAGGTAGGTAGCACCATCGTTGGAGGTGTTCGGGTTAATTCGATTATCGGGACAGTGTGGTCACCGAAGCGATGGTAGGATATCTTAGAAGTAACCCTAACATCCTAGATCCTTTTATCCGAGGCAACCGTTTCGAGGCAACTGGATCTTTAGACAAAGGGTGACCTCTAAGACGTCATATACTTGATGACCACGTTTCGAAGGCAACGAGTGAGGCGTACCCTAGAAGTGGTGTGTGCGTTGTGTGCTGTATTCAGTTAATGTTTGTCTTTGTAATTAGTGAGCTACGAGTTGTTTTTATTTATCATACATTCTTGCAGGCATATTAGCAGTTAGGAGGTGCGGAAAGTAAATTGCGGAAACATAAATCCTACGCTATTACAAGGCGCGGGTCTATACATCGCCAAAAATACAAAAGACCCATTTTTTGGTAAATAAGTACGAGAAAAAGTAAATAAAGCAGTAAAAATCCTAATTACTATTACACCCGGAGGCAATTACATAATAATCAAAAATAAGGAATTAAAACTAAAATGCGCGCGAAAGAAAGAATCGGGAATGTTCTAAGGGTGTTGACCCTTTTAAGAAAAGAAGTTGATTTTTTTTTTGTCTTTTTGGTGATTAAATGAAATTAAAAACTAATTACTGACTAATTGATTAATTTAATTAAAAGAAAATATATTTTTTTGTATTTTTTATGTTTTTATGAAATAAAATAAAAAGAAATAAAATTAAAGGTTAATTTTACCTAATTCTAGATCTATTTTAATTATTTAAGAAAAGAAATTAAAATTGCCTAATTAAACTATTTTAGTTAATATTTATTTACAAAATAAAATAATAATAATAATAATAACGATGTTAATTCTTTTTGATTTTTTTTAATGAAAATATTAGTTGGTTAATTAATTGTTAATAAGAAAATAAGGCAAATAAAAGTGAAAAATGGCAAAAATAAAAAGAGGAAGATTAAAACCCAAGGGGGTGTGACTGGAATTTGAAGGGTGTTGGACTGAGATTTGAGGCCCATTTGGACAAGGCCTGTTGACTTTCTTGGATTGCCTATGCCCACGTTGACTCCTGAGTACTCTGGTCCTCCTGCTTTGGCCACTGGATCTGCACTGATGAACACTTGGAGCGCTGGGATATGAGGTTTATGGTGTTCCTCTTTTGAGAATCTGCACATGAATTCATTGAAAAAAATAGCATTGGAATTATGGGGGACCTGGGAATTGAATCCAGGTCCCAGAGATTACAAGACACATGGCCAACCACTGGACCAAACCTGCGCATTTGTTAATGAAATAGAAAAGAAATATAATATAGAAAACACGCATTATATGCTGAAAAAACAAAAAGAGCGCGCATGATTTTGAATGGACCAACGCCTGGTTGCCACGCCATCGTCTTCAAGCTTTTCCTGCAAACATAAAACATATAGCGGGGGTTTTAAACCCCCACAAAATACAAGCATTATGGAAATAACGATTAGACGCTCATGAAGCATAAATTGGGCGCGAGGTGTGCATCATGCTCGTCTCATTGTGCTGAGTTCAACCATGCCTGTTTAGAGTTTCAATTTTACAGTATGACAAAACCACCAATTTCAAAGTCTCTGAAAACCTAGAAATCGCTAATGGTGGATTCCTATTCAGGGCACTACAACCAAATTGGATTAAGCCAAAAGCTCCAGAACATCCCTATTAACATAAATCAATTCAAAAGCATGGTTAAAAACACACGAATGATGATATGTAATTCTGAAAAATAATTCAAACCGTGTGAGTTGTATGGCACGAGTTCTTGAGGTTTTGCGCTTAATTCTGATTGCCAAAGGTTCCTGGAAGGGTCAGGAGTGTGTTTTGATCAAAGGAGAGGCTTGAATTGTGTGGGAAGATGGTTTTCAGTTTATGATTTTTCTCTTCAAAATTTGAGATTGGTTTTGCCGTTTTGGAGCTTTCTAGGTCGTGTGTGGTATTGCCAAGGCTTGCATATGTGGTTTTGAATGAGTATCCATCAGAATAATGCACAATAAACCAATGCAATTATGCTTTTGATTTTGCCATGAACACCATTAAAGCAACTTACCATTCTTGTCAAAATTTGAATTTCTTGCTTGGAATAGGCCTTGCACGAATTTGGAAGGTGAATGATGGTGTATCAAAGTTATTCAACACAAAATATATCCCTTAATTAATTTTCTTGATTTTTATTTGAATTTCAAAGATTTAAAATGATTTAAATCAAATAAAATTAAATAAAAATGGAAAAATTAATTTTTAATCTTGAAATAAGTTGTGGGACACGTGGGAAGCATGGCCAAGCTGAACCAATTGGAAAAAGTGGGCCCTTTTTGTCAAAAATGAAGTTTCAAGGATAGTTGACTTTGGCCATTTCACAAAAATTGCCCAACTTCTCCAATGCATATCTTGCTCAATTTTGAAGCTATGAACATGTTCTTGGACATTTTGGAAAGGTCTTGAAGTCCTCTAACCAATGTCTTTGGTCCCATGTCATTTTGATTTACCAATCTCAAGTTATGGTCTTTGACTTAAAGTGCCTTTTTGTTGACTTTTGAAAATGACCTATAATGTTGAAATTGATAACTTTTTGTGAGAGCATTTCTTGGACTTGGAATGTGAAGATGAGTTTTAGGAAATGTCTTACCCTTCAAGATGAGAATTGGATGGGATTTTTCTGATGAACCACGAAAAAGTTATGCCTTGGTCAAGTTACAGTTGACTTTTCAACTGTCCAAAAATAGAAACTTTTGACACCTTGATGATTTTTGAGCCATTCTTGTGGAATCATGATCAAGACTTGATCAAATGATGATTGTGGCTTCAAAATAAGATGTTGACCAAAAATTTTGACTTTTGACTGCCAAATGACCATTTTGCCCCTACAGTTGATTGTGAAGCAATTAGGGTTTTTGACTGTGCAACTTGACCTTGTGAGCCTTGAAACTTGACATGTGGATGCTTGACAAAGTGTATGAGCATATGGGACTTGATTGGGCCTTTGAAAACCTCAACTTCCTTGCAGAAACCAAAACCCTAATTTGCATGGCTTAGGAGGATGGTTGACTGTGTAGCCCTTGAGTAGACTTGAGCAAATGCTTGCCAAAACTTTGAAGAATATGGGAGGGAAAATTTTGGGGTACAACACATACCATGCATCTTCAGCCCTCAACCACTTGATCTCAATCAATCCAGATCTGATGCTATTGGAGATTTTCCCTACAGTGCACCCTATGGAGTTGTCCATACTGAATCTCACAGGCGCCTGGGCTCTCTATCTTGGGCCTAATATTTTCTTCTTTTCACATCCGCAAATTCCTTTTATAACTCAGGCCCATTAAAATTCTTTTTTTTTGTTTTTTTAATTAACTATTTTCTTTTCTTTTAACTAATTTTATTTAAAATCATAAAAAAATCATAAAAATCATAAAAAATAGATTTAGGTTTTAATTAATTAATTTAATTTTCATA
This sequence comes from Vicia faba, assembly GCA_948472305.1. NCBI lineage: Eukaryota > Viridiplantae > Streptophyta > Magnoliopsida > Fabales > Fabaceae > Vicia > Vicia faba. The sequence continues at coordinate 938,214,131 of OX451736.1, forward strand.
AATAAAAATTAATTTAATTTAATCACATTTTGTTTTATTGTTTTAATTATTTTATAAATTAATTAGAATTAGGATTTATACTATAAAATATTTTTCTAAATAAAACATCAAAATTATTTTCTAACAATTAGTTTATTTTTTTAAAAATAAAATAAAATAAATTTAGACTTAGGTTTTAATTAATTAACTAAATTAGCTTTCTTTTTAATTAATTAAATTAATTGACCTTTTTTCATTTATTATTTTTAATTTAGCATCTTTAGGTTTTTATTAAACTTTTTTTAATGAAAATTAATCAAATAATTAGGTTAATCATCAAAAAAAAATTCTATAAAAAAATCATAAAACAATTTCCTTTCTTTTTTCTTTATTTTATATTTTCGCATATTTTATTATCTCGCATTTTTCTGATTATTGTAACTGTCAAAAGTTTGTAAACAATTATGGTTTGTTGCTTTCCTCCCCCATTCATAAACTTGTACCCCCATCCCCAAAGCTATGTAATAGCATAGATTTATTTCCCGCGTTTTTTCGCACTTGTATATATTTAACTGCTAGATTAATTAGGCGTGCATGGCAAGATGTAAAAAGAACAAACATTAGAAAACTTAATCTCAAGATAAATACTTGAAATCAAAACACTTCGCACACGCACACATCTAGGGTTCCCCCCACTTGTTACCTTCGGATAAAACAATCATGTCCCTCGAACGTGAGATGCTTTAGCAAAGACCCTCGGTTAAAAGATCGTAGTCCCTTGATGTTGCCTTCGGTAAACGATCTTAGTCCCTTACGAAAATTGCTAAAGCGTCCTACAAGTTGCTTTCTATGGCAGTATGATGACCCGCGCTTGTCCCTCACATCCAATGATAAGGCTTCCTACTAACTAATGTTAGAATAGAACTATATTAAGGAAAGGAGGAAAAGAACAAAGACTTTTTGAGTAGGTAGATAGCTCGTAGTTGCTTGCTCACAAACAAAACATCTTTTCACAAAATAAACACTTTCTTTCACAAAATATTTTCAAAACAAACATTTTGTATACATTCTCAATGATACGAGAATCACTATAAAATTTTTGCACTTAGGCATTTCCAAAATATTTTCAAACATACACGAACACAAAGCATTTCAAAAGTGAGCTAGCAGCAATACCATTTTGTTTTTTTCACATGTTTTTCTTGCAGATTCAATGTAAATAAGTCCAATACGCATACCATGCATCTTCGGCCCTCAACCACTTGATCTCAATCAATCCAGATCTGATGCTATTGGAGATTTTCCCTACAGTGCACCCTATGGAGCTGTCCACAGTGAATCTAACAGGCGCCTGGGCTCTCTATCTTGGGCCTAATATTTTCTTCTTTTCACATCCGCAAATTCCTTTTATAACTCAGGCCCATTAAAATTCTTTTTTTGTTTTTTTAATTAACTATTTTCTTTTCTTTTAACTAATTTTATTTAAAATCAGAAAAAAATCATAAAAATCATTAAAAAAATAGATTTAGGTTTTAATTAATTAATTTAATTTTCATAAATAAAAATTAATTTAATTTAATCACATTTTGTTTTATTGTTTTAATTATTTTATAAATTAATTAGAATTAGGATTTATACTATAAAATATTTTTCTAAATAAAACATCAAAATTATTTTCTAACAATTAGTTTATTTTTTTAAAAATAAAATAAAATAAATTTAGACTTAGGTTTTAATTAATTAACTAAATTAGCTTTCTTTTTAATTAATTAAATTAATTGACTTTTTTTCATTTATTATTTTTAATTTAGCTTCTTTAGGTTTTTATTAAACTTTTTTTAATGAAAATTAATCAAATAATTAGGTTAATCATCAAAAAAAAATTCTATAAAAAAATCATAAAACAATTTCCTTTCTCTTTTCTTTATTTTATATTTTCGCGTATTTTATTATCTCGCATTTTTCTGATTATTGTAACTGTCAAAAGTTTGTAAACAATTAGGGTTTATTGCTTTCCTCCCCCATTCATAAACTTGTACCCCCATCCCGGAAGCTATGTAATAGCATAGATTTATTTCCCGCTTTTTTTCGCACTTGTATATATTTAACTGCTAGATTAATTAGGCGTGCATGACAAGATGTAAAAAGAACAAACATTAGAAAACCTAATCTCAAGATAAATACTTGAAATCAAAACACTTCGCACACGCACACCTCTAGGGTTCCCCCCACTTGTTGCCTTCGGATAAAACAATCATGTCCCTCGAACGTGAGATGCTTTAGCAAAGACCCTCGGTTAAAAGATCGTAGTCCCTCGATGTTACCTTTGGTAAACGATCTTAGTCCCTTACGAAAATTGCTAAAGCGTCCTACAAGTTGCTTTCTATGGCAGTACGATGACCCGCGCTTGTCCCTCACATCCAATGATAAGGCTTCCTACTAACTAATGTTAGAATAGCACTATATAAAGGAAAGGAGGAAAAGAACAAAGACTTTTTGAGTAGGTAGATAGCTCGTAGTTGCTTGCTCACAAACAAAACATCTTTTCACAAAATAAACACTTTCTTTCACAAAATATTTTCAAAACAAACATTTTGTATACATTCTCAATGATACGAGAATCATTATAAAATTTTTGCACTTAGGCATTTCCAAAATATTTTCAAACATACACGAACACAAAGCATTTCAAAAGTGAGCTAGCAATTAAGATCCCGTAGAAAAATACAGATGAAAAGGGTTCTAACACCTTCCCTTTTCATAACCTACCCCCCTTACTCAGAAAATTCTCAAAAGGTCTTTCATGTTCTTTTCACCCTTTCCTTTATTGGATAAAAGAAAAGTCGGTGGCGACTCTTGCTATATCCGCAACATTTATGATAAAACACAAAGCCCCAAAGTTAGTTCTCCCACCGTATTACAGATAGCCTTTTCTTCTTGTATTAAGAGTCCGACAAGTTCTCTAGGTATTTCACAATCTTTCTCATCTTTGTCCAAGGCTTGGTAGATCAGATTTTCAAAGTCATAAGCGGCAATAGAAGAATCGTTATCAACGAGATCTAGAGTCGATGTGGATCTGCAATGTAGTGTGTGGGTTAGTGTAAGAACACATAGCTATTCGAAAGTGAAATAAAGTAAAAGAAAGACAGAGATCACAAAATTTGAATGCAAAACGTCCAATGTTTTTATTAAATGAAAATATGACTTATGAAATGACATTCCTTAACAAATGAACCATTATGCCCCGTGAAAGACACAAGGTTTAAAGTCATTGTTTATTACATAACCAAAATCTTTTAAAAAGTAACATGACAACAATGTAAGTATTACTCCTGACTAAAGGAGATATGGATGGCGTTTTCTGATTTTCAATTGTCGGGTATGTTGCTAATGGTAGGGAATATCCAGTTGTCAAAGTCATAATCATTTTCAGCATCCTCTATAGTGTTGACTTTGTTACTGTTGTTATGGAGCAAAGGTCTTCCAACCCGAGCACAACCAACAACCTTTTGACCTTCTGCAGTAAAGCCCAAACCAAAATTATCAAATTTATATGGGATATCAGGAAGCTGACCCCAAATAGTGAAACCACCTTCTTCTATAGTAGCTTTGGCATCCTTCAAGGAAGCCATCTTATACGGAACCCTGGTAGTCTTTGGAATGGCAGAAACATCTTTAATAGCAGCAGGGGAAATCACTTCAAAAGTTTAACAGGGAGTCTCGATGAATTCTCCGTCCATCTCCACGTACCGGAATGAACTTAGATGGCTGACCATATACTCCTCTTCTCCACAGACAGTAACAAACTTTCCTTTTACAAGATACTTTAATTTCTGGTGTAAAATGGAGGTAACAACACTCGCCCCATGGATTCAGGGGCGTCCCAATAGACAAGAATAAGCTGGACGGATGTCCATTACATAGAAGGTGGATTCAAAGATATGTGAACCCACTTTGATAGGAAGGTCCACTTCTCTATGTACCATTCTTTTTTATCCATCAAAGGCTCGAACTATAATGTCACTGGGTTTCAGCACAACCCCTTCACAATCCAGTCTGTTAAGAGCGCCCTTTGGCAGAACATTCAGAGAAGAGCCAGTATCAACTAACACATGAGCCAACGTAGTGCCCCTGCATTCAATAGAGACATACAGGGCCCTATTATGATTTATCCCCTCCAGAGTTAGGTCAGCATCGAAGAAGCCTAATCCATTATCAGTTGTTAAACTAGCCACATAACTTCCAAATTGATCAGCCGAAATCTCTTGCGGTACGTGAGAAGTCTTCAATAATTTTACTAAAGCATGTGCATGGGCTTCAGAACACAACAATAAAGATAACATGGGGATTTTGGATGGGGTCTGTCCTAGTTGTTCAATGATTTTATAAGCACTTTTGTGAATGATCTTCAAAACCTCTTCTAACTCTTATCCATAGGTGTCCTTGACTGTGGTTTCCTTAGGTGCCTCCGTCTGGGCAGGCTCTATCATTGGCTCTTTACCCCGAGCCTTGGTAGTTGACTTGGTAACTGTGACTTGAATAGGTATAGAAACATTTTTTAACAGATTTCTGGGGAGAAAATCCTTCCGCTTCTAGTAACTTTACTGGTCCCCGCAATATTTACAACATTGGGATCAACATCTTAAGTATCTTCATTAGAAAATTCTTGTTTTACGCCATGGTAGTAGACGTCGGGTCCATAGTTCCATGGAATAACTTTTTCGAGGAATATAGGATGGTTCCAAGTGTTGTAATGATCAAGCGAGCAGCTTTTGGATTGACGGTAATCCTTACAGGACCTTTGGAAGTGATCCTGACAGAAGTACCAGATACAACAGACAAATCTTGACACAAATTCTCAACATATGGAATTTTCTCGATCAAAATTATGTGTTCATCCATCAGGCGCTGAATGCCTTCCTTCAGTAATTTGCAGCCATTGGGTTGGACTAACATTCTTTAACACATCCCAGAAATAAATTGGCTTGTAACCGATTCTTTTTTATTGTTGAGAGGGGAGTAACCATATCACCTACAGTGGTAACATACATAATGTCTTGAATAACTCTTATGCATTTGTCATGCTTCGACATAGGTGCAGTAATCACGTTTGGAGTCTCCGGAGGATCAAACTCAATTTCCTTGTTATTAATCATATCCTGAATTTTATTTTTCAGGGTCCAGCAGTTGTTGGTGTCATGCCCAAGACTATCAGAATGATAGGCACACTTCACATTCAGATTTTACTTAAGAGAAGATATGTTGGGATTAAGAGGAGGATCCCGCAGTGTTATCAATTCTGCGTTTAACAGATGTTGTAATGCCTGAGACAATGGCATACTAATCCTAGTGAACTGCCTCCTCAGAGCGTCTGACCTACGCTGATTGCCCTGTTGTTGTTGTTGTTGAATAGGCGCTGGATTAGAGATCAACACCGCTCTCATACACTGATGGTAGTCATTTTTACTACGGATCTTCTGGCCATAGACAACATTGGTTTCTCTTTTACCACCGAATAGCTTCTTCACAACATTAGAAGCTGCAGCCATTGGAATCTTCCCACTCTTAATACCACTTTCAACTCTTTCTCTTGTCAATATCAGCTCAATAAAACCAGTTGAAGAACTCCCAATTATCAGATTAAAGAATGGGCCTGTTAAAGTGCCCATGAACATATCAACCAATTCCCAGTCAAACAAGGGAGGTTGCACCCTTCCAGCTAAATCCCTCCGTTTTTGTGCATACTCCTTGAACCCTTCATTCGAGCCCATGAACATGTTTTGCAATTGTACATGAGTTGGCACAAGGTCAGCATTATATTGACACTGCTTGTAAAAAGCAACAACCAAGTCTTCTCACGTGTTAATGTTGGTTTCTTCCAGCTGATAGAACCATTCAAGTTGAGTGCCGAACAAACTTTCTTGAAATAAATGGACCCATAATTTCCTGTCAGTAGTATGAGGTTGTATTTTTCGAACATACGACCTCAGATGAAGTTTGGGACAAGAGACCCCATCATATTTAGCAAAGATGGGGGCCTTGAATTTGTGAGGGATGACCACCTCTGGGATCAGACCTAGTTCTCCAAAATCCAATCCAGGAACTTTCTGGGTTTCCATAGCTTTAAGACGATCTTCCAACTGTTTGTATTTGTTATTTGCAGGAGGATATTATTCATCGGAGTAGTCTTCATCTTCATGAATATTCTCAGAACCCTGGTTATTCCTTCCTTCAGGCTTGAGGCTTCTACCATCCTCCTCTTGGTTATCGTCTTCCTCATAGGAAACATCACCCACTTGAACTGGTTGAGTAGGACCTCTGAATCTTCTCCCTATATTGGAGATAGCAACCGACTTTTTATTCTTCTTTTTCTTGGCGGAGAGTGCCATCAGATCTTTTAGTCCTTGTTACAGATTTAGAAGATTCTCTTGAAATTGTGCATGCTGAGCTTTGAGTTCCTTAACAGTTTGTTCGAGGGCCATCTTATACTGAAATAAACAGTAATCAGATGAGAAAACATGTATTAGAAAACTTGTTATGAAATGATGCGTGATATGTATATGCGATGTTTTCAAGGATCTAGCGGGGTAAACACAAGAAAATGTTAGAGACTGAATATGACTGCAGTTTTGATTGAAGGACTTTGAATAGTTTAATGTCCTTCTATGAGATTCAAGCTCACCGTGTCGAGTGGGTCCTAGCCATTGACTCAATATATCGTGATTTGGTCTTTGACGACATCTGGTTAGAGGAAAATAAATCCTCTTACCCCTTGATAGACGTCTGGTTCAATATAACCCTGCATCACATGCCCTTTTGAAATGGTCAGTGAAAATGATATGTGTAATGATGTCATGATGTCATGTTCGAACAGTTTAATCAAACACAAACAAAGCATACAAGGCCTTAGGTTCAGGCTTGCATGGAGTTTGTAGGTAAGTACCCTCTTGAGTTCTATTTGGATTAACTTGTTCTAAGAAAAGTAACCGGGTTCTAGGAGCCTCAATATCACTGATCTTTCTCCCAGGCATTATTTCAGCACAAGCATTTGATTTAAGACCTAAATATCCCGAGAGTCTGATCTCAATGAGTGTAGTATCGAGTATCAACCAACTTCAATTTGCACTAAAGTCGGCTATCTCACTACTTTCTAATGGCTAAGTTGTGTCAACTAAGGTTCTACAGTCAATTAGTGCTTTATGACACCACGCGGCAGTCTAGCATTCTCCTTGACTTAACTCAAGGGACACTGACACCAACCAATGTGTCACACTAACGTAGCCATCGCTTCAACCATATCGATATACGCCGTATAGTTTTCACGATCTATTGCTACTTACCTAAAATTCCCCCAGATCCGGGTATATGATATATATAAGAAATAAACCCAAGCATATCCTGAAATATAAAGCATACAAAGCAAACAAGTAAAGAAATAAAGGTGATCTAATAAAGGAAAAGGTGAAAAGAATAAGAAAGACCTTTTGAGAATTTTCTGAGTAAGGGGGTAGTTTATGAAAAGGGAAGGTGTTAGCACCCTCTTCATCTGTAGTTATCTACGGGCTCTTAATTGCTAGCTCACTTTAGAAAAATGCTTTGTGTGTTTGAAAATATTTTGCAAATGCCTAAGTGTGGCAATCTTGTAATGATTCTCGTATCGTTGAGAATGTATAGAAAATGTTTATTTTGAAAATATTTATCGGAAAAGTGTTGTTTTGTGAAAAAGTGTTTTGAAGATGCCAATGTAAGGCAGTCTGCTTTATAATAACCCTTGTATCAGTCCTCACGAGTGTTTATAAAGCGTTTTGAAAGTATTTATTTTGAAAGTGTGAGGTGTGGAAAATTTTTTAGTTTGTGAGCAAGCGATTACGAGGGATCTACCTACTCAAAAAGTCTTTGTTCTTTTCCTCCTCCTTTAGATAGTGCTATCCTACCATTAGTTAGTAGGAAGCCACGTCGTTGAATGTGAGGGACGGGCGTGGATCATTGTATAGTCACAGAAGACAACTTGTAGGGTGCTTTAGCAATTTATCGTAAGGGACTAAGATCGTTTACCAAAGGCAACATCAAAGGTTTGTCGAGGGACTAAGATATTTTAACCGAGGGTCTTTGCTAAAGCGTCCCACGTTCGAGGGTCATGATTGTTTTATCCGAAGGCAACAAGTGAGGTTATCCTAGAGGTGCGTGTGTAAAAAGTGATTTGTTTTCAGTTAATTTGTCTTGAGGTTATGTTTTCTAACGTTTTATTTTAGATCTTTCCATACAATCCTATTAAACTAGCAGTAATAAGGAAAGTAGTAAAGTCAAAAATTAAATGTCCTACGTTATTACAACGCTTCAGGGAAGGGGGTACAAAACCACAAAACGGGAAAAAATAGTAAACCTTAATTAACTATTACAAGCCGTAAGTAGCTACAATAATCAAAAAAATGAAAATAGTAAACTACACGAAAATAAAAAGGAAAAGGAAATTATTTTCGTGATTTTATCAAGTAAGGAAATTAAATCAAATAAAAAGTTATGAACGAAGATTCAAGAATTAAAATTCTAACTAATATTTTTGGTATTTCTGTTCATCATGAAGAAAATAAAATAATTAGAAGAAATCGACTAAACAATATTAAAAATAGAATAAAATATTAACTAACAAAATTGATTTATTCACAAAAATATTAAACTAAATTTTAAAACTAAGAAAATTAAGAAAATCATCTAGTTAAGAAACTATATTGATTCTAAAATAAAAACTAGGTTAATTAAACTAATAAAACTAATAAAAGAAATTACACTAAAATAGAAAAAAGGTGGTGTTTAAAACATAAAATAAGGATGGAAGAAGTACAATTTTTGGTGGGTTTAAGTGAAGACAAACCATTCTTGCCCAAGTAATGATAACAAACAGATTAATTAAAATAATAAAAACTGGGCTTATAAGGGACCGGGTCGAGTTAACCCAGTCCAGCCCCCACTTAAATCTGACGGGTTGTAAAACCCTAGAACAACAATGAGAAAAAGCAGCCGCTAGACTCACTCTCTTACTCTGCTTCTACACTACTTTTCCTTCCAATCGTCTTTCCTCAACAACGACAAAGCTTCATCTCCTTCTTGCTTCTCTACTTCTATTTCATTATGTTCTTAACTAGCTATCCAAATCTCGTCTCAAAGTCACCAACTTTCTCTCTCGGTTATCAATCTCAACCTCTCAATATTCAGAACAAAAACAACAAAAAACAAACGCATCACAACAAAATATAAACACACGAAATTTCAAAATCCAAAAGAAACAACAATCATGAATGAATCAAAACAAGAAGAAACAAAACAAAAGAAGTTATTTGCAGTAACAATATCAAACAAGGCAAGATCAAAAGATTTACCGATGGAGACAAAAGTTTCTCCGGGAATACTTAGGTAAGATGCTTTAAACTTTTTGATCTTCTTTCTTTTCAGTTCTGATTGTTGATGTTTTTTGGAGTTGATTCCGCTGTTAAGATTGTGGTATTGCTCATGACGAGAACCATCGTGATATCGCGTTGTTGATGTATATTGCTTGTTGCATCATGGTCATGTTGTTTGCGGGTTATTGTTGAGTTGTTGGTGGGTTAAGGGAGTATGTTTAAATAAGATAGCTGGTTGAAGTGAGTTTTTTCAGAAAGTGGTGCAGGTTGGGGTGTCACGGTTTTGTGACGGGTTGAAGGTTTATAGAGGAAGTACTATTTTGTAGGTCCGTGTTGATACATGATACAATTTAGTGTTTAAGGAGGGTTTATAGTGAGGTATCTGTGAGAATTTCACAGGTTTTGGTGAGAGGTTTGAGCAGAGGTTCTGAGGGTTTTTGTGTGTTTTCTGTAAGCAGAATTTGGAGATTATTTTTGTGTTGATATTTCTGTATCTCCTTTTTTTGTGATAGTGTAGAAATGTTGTTTATATAGGTGAGAATGAGTGGGTTTGGGGGGAAAATGAATGGTATTTGAACAATTTGTGATACATTACTCTGTAGCCTTTTTATGCAGTTTTTGTTATGACCATTTTCGTGCAAGTTTGACACAGATCTTAGACTGATATGCGGGTTTGTAGCAGGCTGTTTGGGACGACATTTCAGTTTTTGTGGACTGTTTTGCTACTTTTTATTGTAGATTTTGTTTTGGATATTTTGATGTATTTCTCTTTGCTTTATCAATGCAGGAATTGTTTTTCCATTTTTACGCGAGTGTAGGACAACAAGTCTGGTTTTGCATAGCAGGTTTTTGGACTAGTTTTGGACAATTTTGTAGCAGGTCCTTGGACAGCAGGTGCAGGTTTAGGATATCATAGCAACAGGGCAGAATTTTTGGACTGTATTGGTGGTTTGTAGTTGGGCTGGACCGTAACTAGTGCAGGGTCACAGTTTTGGGCATAGATCAAATTGGCAACATGGATTTTTAAGTCCTTGTAATTTAGGCTAAACATGTTGTAACATAGTTTATAATGTTCATTTGATGTACTTGGTTTTCTTTGAATAAAATTGAAGGAAATTGGAAATGATTTTCTTGAATCATGAATGGTATTTGATGAACCTTGTTTAATGTTTACATGCCTTGAAATCCTTGTATGAAATCTTTTGTAATAAGTTTGAATGGAATTGAGTGAATCTTATAATGATCATGAAGTTTGAATGTTATTTACTTGATAATTGAATAAAGTCCATGAGTGTAGTTTGGTGGAACTTGCTGAGACTTTCAAAATTCAAGAATTCCATATTATTTGTTTTAGCTTTCCAAGGTTTGAATTCAACATTTGCATATCATCTCACAATTTCATAAGAACTTGTACTCAAAACAAACTTGTATGTCGCGTCCGACTCAAATGAACAGTAGTTGCCAAACTTGAATTCAACCTCTTGCGTGAAGTTAAAAAGCATAACTTGTACCATAAGCAATTATTCTCAAATCCTTGTATCTCAAGCAACGGTTAATTGGAGAAAGTATCCTTGAATTCATGTCTCATATCTTGACCAATACCTTGTAACTCAGGCAACTAGATGCAGGCTCTTATAATAAGAACATTCAATGAAATCTTATCTGTGATATGCATTAAGTGATGATCTTGGTCGAACCCTAATCAAAACTGATGAACGCAAGCATAAGAGAGTGTATCTTGACCCATGAACCATAAAAGAATCTTCTTCTCTCTATTCTAGCCCTTGATAAGAATTCCATTTAAATGACTTATATTGCAAGTAGTTGATGGAAGATCTCAAGCAAACTCAAACCTAAATTATGAAGAAAGGGTCCCATGATGATAGAGGGACAAAAGCCTAATTCAAACAATCTCAGCCGAAATATCTTGGTGAAACCCTCAAAACCCTAACTTTAAAATCCAATTCTCAGAAGAAATGAAGAATCAACCTTTATTTGATAAATAAACCCAGAACAAAGTGAAACCCTAATTCGTATCAAACATTGCTTCTTGATTTTATGTCTTATTGAATGAATAAATTTTATGCAAATGACCTAGTGAAAATGATACATATAAAATGCAAAGCCTAAAGCAGATAAAAATAAAATTAGGAGAATAAATTTTAAGATACAACATATATCAACGGTGAAATTTAAGTAATTCAATAGCCTATTTTCTTCAAACTTGTTCATGTATAGTAATTTTAAGTTATTTCATAGCATGTTTACCACTTATTAAAACAATAAATAACTTCCTCTCAGTATGTATTTTTTTTAATTGTGAAACTTGAAAAATGTCTTACTATAAATGAGTTATATGAATCAACCATTATCATCCTCACGAGTCTAGAAAATTCATGTTTAAGTTTTAATTTATGAACTTTTATCATTTTGTAATTTTTACTAAAGTATCAATTATTTTTTGTTAGTTTTTTAAAGACAAGTTAAGGGGAATAAAGTAGAAAAATAAGAAATAAAATGGTAGAGAAAGAGGAGATAGAAGTTACAATTATCTTTTGGTAAATTTCAAATTTTCTTTAATCTATAACAATATTCTTAATTCTTAACAATATATAAAGGCAACACATTATTTTGGTGTAACCTTTTTTTTATTCCATAACTCAGTCATTTAATAAAAAAAAGGTAACTCATGAGTGGATTTGGAAGAGATTTGGGATTAGAAACTCTTCATAAATACTTACAAGTTAAATATGTCGTAACACCTGTTTATAACTCCCCTTAGTTTTGAATGTCTTCTACGCCTATAAAATAAAATCAACCAATGCATCATGCATGCATGTTTGTATTTATGTACGCTATTTGGTTTTTTCCCTCTATGTATGTCTCATTGTCTCTCTTGCCAATAGTATCTAATGGTGACTAGTGAATATAAAGACCGATTCTATAATAGGAATTTTTTTTATTAATAGCTAATTATTAAAATAATATTTCGCAAATAACCGCGTTTCGGAAAAAAATACGCAAATAACCATGTTTCAGATGACTCCCCAAAGGAGGAGCCATATGAAATGGCGCATGCACCTATATTTTAAGGGGAGGCGCCATCTCACTTGGCGCCTATGTGCTTAGGGCATGCCCTAAGTCAAGTGAGATGGCGCCTAGGTGTATTTTTAGGGCAAAAATTGATTATTTTTTTGTCCGGTGTGTTGCGTGTTGGACAGAGGATCAACAAAATGGACTTTTTATTAAAAAAAATAATAATTACATCCAATTGTATTACATTAAAATAACATAAAAAAACAAATTAAAAAAATGGATAAAAAAATACAGGAAAAAAAAAACAGATAAATCAGTGATCCCCAGGAACCCGGTAATGACCCCGGTTCCGCATCCCCATCCTCGCCTTTCTCGTGCTGGGTGTCGCGTTTCCTGCTGTGGCAAGGTCGATGGCCCAGCGAAGTCAATGCGGTCCGGATCCATAAAATCAGTCAGATCTCCATATCTAGAAGATCCGCTTTGGTACAGTCGGTTACCCATACCCTCAAAGTTTAGTCGTGTTGGCGGTGGGTGGGGTTCCATAGTGGGTCTGTAGCATTGATCGTCTGAGTACGGTGGGTAGAAAGGAAATGGATCTTGGGGTGTTTGGTATTGAGGATGTTGAGTGGTTTGGTGATATTGTGGTTGATGGTAGGTTGGGTCGGTTTGTTCGTAATCTTCCGACATTCCTATATCAGGGCTAAGGCTGGATGTTAAAGGGCCCATATTGGGATATGTGGAAGACTGAAATTGTGTGTGGGGTATGCGGGTGTGCTGGTATTGGGATTGGTATTGTGGTTGGGTGTGAGGCATATCGGGGTATTGGTAGTGTGGTGGTGATTGTGGTTGGTTGTGTGGCATTTGAGTGTAGTTGTGTTGTGGTGGGGACTGTGGTTGGGTGTTTGTGGGTCTGTTTCTTCTTGGGGGTTGGTGGGAGGTTGATGGGTTTTGGGTTTGTTGTTGGGGAACCGAGGGTTGTGCCCATTGTGTGCGTAGGTCAACCAAGTACCTTGGATGAGACACGTGCATTTCAGGGTTACTAACCGACCTGTACCAAGACAAATATGATCCGAGTGTCGCATATTACCTTGAATTAGGAAAACTGGGAATTGCAAGACATAACGGTGACGCCTCTGCCACATCTTACACCACTCCGGAGCGAAGTCTTTCCAGTTGGTAAGACCCCACTGGGCGTCGACCCTTTTAAGATGCCATGGGGACAAATAAGTTGGATCACTTGGTATCTCTTGATGCATTCCGAACTGCATCTTCACACGGTCGCTGTGGTGCATCTCCATAATGTTGAACCGAATGATTACAGTCTTCGCGGTCCAAGTTGTTGTATCCTCCGGGTTTGGATCATGGCCCAAACCCAAATATGGTCTCCAGACGAACTGCGATAAAATTTAAATCAGGTTAACGCAAAAGTAATGTATAAATAATTTAATTTAGCAAAAGTTAAAAGTTATGACGTACGTCATCCAGGCCTAAGTGATCCAACAGATTGCGGTAGAGTGCGACATTGAATCTTGGATTCTTGCCGTAATCCATACCCCTCACGCAGTACCTAAAGGAAATGAGAAACATTTTATTCTTAGCATATATTTGGTGAAGAGATGAATAGTTATAAATGTTATAACTTGATGACTTACTTTGTTGCATACGGGAAATCGAAAGTGTTGTTGTTGACGGGGTTTAAGGACTCCATCCTCCACCAACCTCAGGCTTGTAGTAAAAAAGCGCACCCATAAAATATACATTTTTCCTTGACTGCGTTTTTGCACAAGGAACTGTATAGGTGGGCTAAAACTGCAGAACCCCAACTATATTTTCTTGTTTTTTCAAAATTTCTTAGTAAATGTAAATACATAAAATTTACACTATTTCCCGTACTTTCGGGAAATAAAAATGTACCAAAAAGTATCATAAGATAAGTTCTGGCTTTTACTACCCTGTCATTCTCGGAGGAATTTTCATTTAATTCCAAACTTGCATAATGACTTTTCAGCTCAGTGAGTAGTATTCCCTGCCCTCTCGCACCACCACCTTATACCATATCCCTGCCCAACAGTTCTTCACACTGAGAGTTGGGTTGTTGAACTGACCCGTTCACGGCCTTACCGTCGACAGGGAGACCTAGTAGCATGTACACATCCTCTAGCGTGATGGTACATTCACCTATTGGTAGGTGGAATGTATGGGTCTCCGGTCTCAACCTTTCCAACATTGCAAGAATGAACTTCGAGTCAATGGTGCAGTTGGAGATCTTTATGACATGTCCAAAACCTGCGTATTCCAGATATGGGACGATAAATGGGTCAGGAGCCAGGTAGTTGTGCGAACGGATTCTGAATCTTTTTGTGTCCTGAGTTCATAATGTAACATGTGTAAGATTAATTAAGATGAACAACGCGTTATTTGAAGTATGAAAAATGTATAACCAAAAAAGAAACTTACAAATGCGGCAATGTTTTCCCTTGTGCCTATGTGGGTATCGCCCATTGTTAGAAGAGCCATTGTTTAAAATGCTTGAGAGTATGAAAGACTTAGGAAGAGATAGAGAGTATGATAGACTTATGAAATATTTCGTAGCAGAGAGTGAGACTTGTGTGGGTGTGAGAGATGTATCATATGGTATGTATTTATAGGCAAATAAATTTGATATAGTGGTTGCTTGTGCTTGCATGCCTGCGAAGTGTCACATTTGCAGGCTAGGTGGCAGCCTAGGGGTTACACATATGCATGCATGCATGTACAAAAAATGAAATGTGTCACTCTTGCAGGCTAGGTGGCAGCCCATGCATGTATCACGATTGGACAGTAAGGGAGGCGCCATTGGACTTGGCGAAAGAGTACAAAAATGAATGGTGTCGCCACCCCAATTGGCGAATAAGAGGTGTCCTTTGTTGCAGCCTAGGCTCAGGCTACGTGACAGCCTTTGGGATTCCTTGCATTAGTGCATGTAAGCCCATTGGAGTTGATGGGAGGAGACTTACAAAATACATGTGTAGGTGCAGACTTGGGGCAGGCTAGGTAGCAGCCTAGGGGGTTACACATATGCATACATGCATGTACAAAAAATGAAATGTGTCACTCTTGCAGGCTAGGTGGCAGCCCGTGCATGTATCACGATTGGACAGTAAGGGAGGCGCCATTGGACTTGGCGAAAGAGTACAAAAATGAATGGTGTCGCCACCCCAATTGGCGAATAAGAGGTGTCCTTTGTTGCAGCCTAGGCTCAGGCTACGTGACAGCCTTTGGGAATCCTTGCATTAGTGCATGTAAGTCCATTGGAGTTGATGGGAGGAGACTTACAAAATACATGTGTAGGTGCAGACTTGGGGCAGCCTAGGTGGCAGCCTAGGGGGTTACACATATGCATGCATGCATGTACAAAAAATGAAATGTGTCACTCTTGCAGGCTAGGTGGAAGCCCATGCATGTATCACGATTGAACAGTAAGGGAGGCACCATTGGACTTGGCGAAAGAGTACAAAAATGAATGGTGTCGCCACCCCAATTGGCGAATAAGAGGTGTCCTTTGTTGCAGCCTAGGCTCAGGCTACGTGACAGCCTTTGGGATTCCTTGCATTAGTGCATGTAAGCCCATTGGAGTTGATGGGAGGAGACTTACAAAATACATGTGTAGGTGCAGACTTGGGGCAGGCTAGGTGGCAGCCTAGGGGGTTACACATATGCATGCATGCATGTACAAAAAATGAAATGTGTCACTCTTGTAGGCTAGGTGGCAGCCCATGCATGTATCACGATTGGACAGTAAGGGAGGCGCCATTGGACTTGGCGAAAGAGTACAAAAATGAATGGTGTCGCCACCCCAATTGGCGAATAAGAGGTGTCCTTTGTTGCAGCCTAGGCTCAGGCTACGTGACAGCCTTTGGGATTCCTTGCATGTAACATTATTGGCAGCCTTGGGGGGTTGCATCCTTACTTAATTGAAATTTTTAGCCTTACGTTTATCATAACATTGATTCACATAATCTGTCAAATCTTCCAACCTTCAAACGTTATTACAACCAAACCTTCAAACCTGCAAACAATCAAACATTCCAACCTTCGAATCACTCATAAAATTCAAACATTCCAACCTTCAAACATTACAGCATCCAAACCTTCATACAATCAATAAACCTCAAACTTTCCAAGCTTCAAACCTTAAAACAATTCTACGCAATGGCCTCTTCACCACAATTTGTCGTCAAAGCACATTTCAACGGTGAGACATACATTTGTCCCACCGCTGGGTTTTTGTTTAGAGACACAGACAACATCCGATTTCTCTTAAACGTGAAAGCCAATTTTTCGTACTTCAAAAAAAGATTGGAGGCCAAACTTGAACGAGGCCCGGTGTCCCAGATATTTTATCAGAATCCAGTTTTCTTTGGAAACAACCAAGTAATTTTTTATAAGGTTGAAGTTCAAGATGAAGAGGAACTCCAAAATATGATTTCCAGCCATGTCTATTCCGGATACGACTCTATTGAGTTGTACGTTTTGCTGCGAGAGCCTCAGGTGACACAGGAGGTTGATCCTTTGGAGAATGAACAAGCTGAGGTAGATGCAGTTGATGATGAAGAAGAAGATAACGAGTTAGAGTTTGATGAAATGGTGAATGATGATTCCGACGATGATGGCATCCCTAGTATTCCTACAAACGAAATCTACACACCACCTCCGCACATGACAAACTTCAACATGGGCGGAGATGAACCTTCTACTGACTTATTTTTCAATCCGTATATGCAGTCGGATGAAAATTTAAAAGAGAAGGACAAGTTTCATAACAGAGAGGAATGCATCTGGGCCATTAAAAAATTTCACATGCTCAACTCGGTTGATTTTAAGGTGGATCGTGTCAAACCGGAAAGGTACAAGATCAAGTGTGTCCACCCTGACTGTATGTTCAAGCTGACCGCATCATACAGATTAAGGGGTGACTGTTGGGTCATAGGTTCCATGACTACCCACACTTGTGTAAGTTCCACTCAATCACAGGACCACCGAAAACTCAACTATGATCTAATCTGTCAAGAAATCCTACCCCTGGTCAGCAACGACCCATCTTTGAAGGTGAAAACAATCATCTCCCACATTACCACGGTTTTTAACTACACTCCGTCTTACCGTAAGGCGTGGTTAGCAAAGACTAAGGCGATTGAAAGGGTGTACGGAAACTGGGAGGAGTCATACCGAGAACTTCCCCGCTACCTGAATGCACTCAAGACGTATTCTCCAGGTAGTGTTTACGTTCTAGAAACATTGCCAGCGTACGCCCAAGATGGTAGTCTACTGAATGGCAACAGAATATTCAGTCGCGTGTTTTGGGCATTTCAACCATGCATCACAGGGTTTGCATCATGCAAACCAATTATACAAATTGATGGGACTTGGTTGTATGGGAAGTACAAAGACACACTATTGATGGCAGTTGCACAAGATGGCAACAACAACATTTTCCCCATTGCCTTTGCCCTTGTCGAGGGGGAGACTGGTGGTGCTTGGAGCTTTTTCCTGAAAAATATGCGGACACACGTGGCTCCTCAACCAGATCTCTGTTTGATCTCGGACATACATGCCTCCATTGAAAGTGCCTACAATAATCCAGCAAATGGTTGGCATGACCCTCCTTCTACGCATGTCTATTGCGTTAGGCATATCGTCCAGAATTTCTCGAGGGAGGTCAAGGACAAAACATTGAGGAAAGCGGTTATGAATGCGGGATATGCATTGACACAACCCACATTCAAATATTACCGCAACGAGATCCGTTTGTCTAATCCGGAAGCCGGTAGGTGGATCGACAATATTCCGGTGGAAAAATGGACTAGGTCATACGACAATGGCCAAAGATGGGGGCATATGACAACGAATCTTATTGAATCAATGAATGGGGTATTCAAAGGCATATGAAACCTCCCAATCACTGCCTTGGTAAAATCTACGTATTTTAGGATGGCTGAGTTATTTGCAAAAAGAGGTGAAATGTGGAATGCGGTGTTGCAATCTGGACAACTATGAAGTGAAAGCTGCATGAAATACATTAAGGCTGAAAGTGCTAAAGCCAACACTCACATGGTTATACGGTTTGACCGACACAGCCACAACTTCATTGTGAAAGAGACAATCGACCACAATGAAGGCCTGCCAAGACAAGAATATAGGGTCATTTTACCTTCTCAATGGTGTGATTGTGGCAGGTTTCAAGCATTTCGTATGTCTTGCTCTTATGTCATTGCCGCTTGTGCTCATATCCATCAAGACACGCTGCAACTTCTGTCAAACGTTTACAAATCTGAAACGTTGCTCAACGTTTACAACAACAACTTTCCTTTGGTAGCAAAACCAGATTATTGGTCTGTATACGACGGCGAAATAGTGTGGCACAATGACCAAATGCGAAGGAACAAGAAGGGTCGTCCCAAAAGTAAGCGCATCACAACAGAAATGGACGATCTTGACAGGTTGGAAAGAAAGTGTGGTTTATGCCGTCAGGTCGGACACAATCGCAAAAACTGTCCAAATCGGGCGTCTGGCTCGACCACATAAATATTGTAATACATAAAATCTTTTCATAATTGTGTTGTAAACATTTGGGTTTTCCATTAACAGATTTTGCTACAATTAATAAAACGCGTACAGAAATAACTAACGATATTCCATCTACGAAATTACAACTGTTAACACAATTTCATCTGACCCATGCATCATCAACATTACATCGCTGTCTGTTTTGACTTCCTCCAACCACACATTAGGTCTTCCTGTCGCATATGAGGTTGTTGTTCGTTTTCGCTGGATCCTTCGAATTTTCCCCCTCCGCAATGTCTCCATTTAGCCATCGCATCAACTCCCGCTTCAGACGCTCCATGGAGTGAATGTGCCAGAATTTCATTTTCATCGCAGGTTTCGTGGCGGAGAAGATAATATAACCATCTCTGCTAAAAATCATAGGCGACGTCATGACGCAAATACCAAAGTACAAAATAAAAATACAGTGCGAGAAAGTGTGAGAAATTTCGGAGAAACGGACGAATTATTTATAAAACAGCATTTTGCCCTAGTTTTGCCCTAGGAGCCAAGTGAGATTGCGCCTCCTCTCACTTTTAAGGAGCATGCGCCATCTCACTTGGCTAAAATCCAAGGGAGGCGCCAAGTGAGATGGCGCCTAGGACAAAACCCTAGGTGGAGGCGCCAAGTGAGATGGCTCCTCCTTTGGGGAGTCATCTGAAACATGGTTATTTGTGTAATTTTTTCCAAAACTCGATTTTTTATGAAATATTATTTTAATACATAGTTATTAATAAAAAAAATTCAGTCCAAGCAATACTTTATTTATTTTATATTCAGTCCAAGCAATACTTCTGTTGTTTGGTACACATTACATGCTATGCGGTCGACCATCATTGAGTTACTTAGTTTCCGATCAAAAATATTTATCTTAGTTCCATTCATTCTTAACTTTCGTATCCAACTCTTTAAAATATTTATCTTAGTTTCATTCATTCCTAATTTTGGTATCCAACACTTTAAAATATTTATCTTAGTTACATGAATTTTTATCTTCAAATTTCAAGACTTTGTCAATCATTATTGATGTAAAGAATTCTATAATGATAAAATTAAATATTTTTACTCAAACGCGTTATTTTTACGGGTTGTTATCACCATAATACCTTTTTTGTTTTAATAGATAAAATATTTATTCAATTTATTTTGTTGCAAATAAATTTTATAAATTTTATTCCATTTTGAGTTTTTTACATGTATATTTGAATTGTCTCTTAATTATTTTTACTTTGTAATTTTTAATTTGTTACATTGATTGCTCTATTTATTTAATCAGTTCAAGTAATAAGGTTGAAACATATATTTAGTAATTATTAATTTATTTATGTCGAAAGCAATATTTTTTTAATAAGGTTAATTTCTATACATCTATAAAATTAAACATAAACATAATTTTTTTAATTTGATTAAAAATTAAATTTCTATTGAATGACTTTATATATAAATGAACGTATCCCGTCCGTGCGAACGCATGGTATCCTACTAGTTCTTATAGACAAATCTTTGATTGTTGAATTGCTTTAGAATTAAGTACATATGAAGTGTTCGATCAATTATTTTACTTAATTTTATCAATTGCACATTAAGTGTTCGATAAATTGTTTCACTTAGTTTTATCGATTATTTCATTGGATATTGGTTGGTCTTATAATTATAAAACAATTACTTGAGAGTTTATTGTATTAAGATTTTATTATCATTTAATTGAGTTTAATATTTTAATCATATTCGAGCCTCTAGATAAGTTGATATCGTCTAATATAATTTATTATGAAAATTGTTCACCTTCAAACTAAATTGAAAACCCATAAGATTGGCCGAAATGATAAATTTGAAATTCTTAAAATTGAAATAGATAAACAATTAGGAAAACTGATAAATATTGTATATTTTGATCATGGTGGAGAGTATTGTGATAAATATAATGTTGTGATAATATATGGTCGGATGCGCGACGCGCGGACCAATTTTATAAATTATTATTAATAAATATTTATTTAAATAAATGTAGAAGATATTTTTATTAATATTTTTTAAATTTTATTTTATTTATAAAAATTCAAAAATATTAAATAATTTATCATTCGTAATAATGTGTATTTTATAACTATATTCATTATAATCAAGTTAAAAAGTAAATAAAAATTAATATAGTATAATATAAAAATATTCAATAATATGAATTTATTATACTAACAATTGACATTATAAAAAATATCATTCTTCCTGTATCACTTATTTATTATAGTAACATTTGACATTATAAAAAGATATCATTCTTCCTATATCACTTATTTTTCACTGGATGTACATATAAATCTTCAACAATATCTATTTGATCTATAATATTAAATACAAAATAGACACAAAAAAAAATTTATTCATTAAATTGATTTACATCATATCAATATTTTAATGATTCATTGTTTTAGATTTAAATTAATAACAAACCCAATCGTATCTTATCAAGAAAATATATAATTAACAAAAAAAGAAAATTGTAATAATGGAAGGGCAAGACCAAATCCGCTAAATTAACAAATGAAAGAATAAATAAAATAAATGATAAAAATAAAAATAAATAAATAAATAAATAAATAATAGAAAAAATATAAATTTGAGAGGTCAAAATGATTATTAAAAAATTCTTCATAATAAAATATGATAGTGTATTCGAGCAGGTAAATATAATTGTTATTATTTATGTTCACAATATTTTACGTTTACAAAGCATACAAATATATATTATGTATTTTACATGAAAATAGAATAATAGAATATAAAACTTAATAAGATAGACAAATATGCAAATAGTTATTAGAAGAAAAACTCTTTCTCTTTTGAGTTATAATGAATAGAAAATATTGTGAAAAATCCTAGAAAATAATGAATAGGTGAAATGGGTAGATAAAATTGTTAGAATTAAGGGTGGTTATAAAAGTGAATAAGAATACAAAAATACATAATATTTTATTATTGTTTTCATATATTATTGTTAATGTTATTATTATGGCAAAAAAATAATATTTTATTAATTAATAGAAATATAATAACCGATAAACATAAATAAATAATGACATTAAAATATTATTTATATAATATTAAATAAATAAAAGCTATTAATCTCTTTTAGAAACAATTAGAATATATTATACATAAGTTAAAGGTGAAGAAGATGAAGTCCTAGTTATTATAAAATTATCATTAAAAAATAATATAATATCTAAAAAATAATTATTTTATAATTTAAAAATAAATATTATTAATATAAAAAATTTATATTGATAAAAAAGTATTAATATAAATTTATTTTTAGAAACTAAAATTATGAATGCATCAATTAAAATTAAAATTTATTATAACAATGTGAAATGTAAGGTACTTTTGAATTTCTATTAAGAGACATATTTAAAAATAGTTCTATCTTTTATTTTATATTAAATTTATTCCCTTTTATGTAAAATTTTATAATTTAATATTTTTAAAATTATGTTTTTTTAACGACTAAAAAGTTATCTACCAAAAAAAACTAAGAAAAAATAAAGAAAAAATAAAATAAGATAAAGATATACCATAAATATATTTTAAATCATTTATCTATAATTTCTTTTATCTTTAACATATTTCATAAAGAATAACGTATACTTTTTTAATATCAGTGCACATAAAAAAATATATTTTTATAAAATAAAAAGTCGGTTTTATTTCTCAATCTAAAACTTATAAAATATGTATTAACATCATTAAAAAAATAGAACTTGAATATTTGATTCTTCGATATAATAGTAACCAGAGCTATATATATTGACATAGATAACAAATGAATAGTCTTTTACTTTACTACAAAAACAAATGAATAATCAAGACATGTGTATAAAATAAGAAATAAAAAAAAACTATCATACAATTTTAAAAAATATTAAAAAGGTGAAGATATGAAATTAAACTCACATATTTATATTCACAATGAACAGAAGCGTTGTGATTCAATAATAAGATAAACTTACCTACAAAAATCATAGTAAGAAGAAAAAATGGTGAATTTATGTAATATGTAGCAAATGCATGAGTAAATAATAATGTTTGATATATTTTTTATTTTTAAATTTCAATTAAATTATTTTATAAGGATTATTTAAAATAGATAATAAATAATTGACAATTTTAAGAAATGAGTTGTAATTTATGTTGTTTATTTAAATAATTGTTAATAAAATAAAATAAAATATCAAACATAAGCTCATAAGAAATTTATTTATTTGTTTAAATTTCAATTAAATTGATTTATAAGAATTATTTAAAATTATTTTAAATGAAATTAATTTTACATGATAAATTTACTCAAAAATTATTTTTCCTATAAAAAATATATTATGGCATAATTTTCATTAACAGAATTTTTTTTATGGGAGAATAAGAAAGTTAACAATTATATATATTTAATAATATAATTATTTTATGATTATTTAATTGGTTTTTTTAATATAGAAATATTTTTTTGGTGTTTAAAGATTTTAAAGTTTAATTACATGTAATTTAAATGTGGTATAATAGTATTGTTAAAAAAAAGGTAATATAAAAATTGAAAATATAATATAATATCACATTAACATTAGAGTTAGGGTTATATCTTACATTCTCATCATATGACCTATAATTCTATCTATTTTATTTTATGTAGTATTTATGATGATAATTAAAAAAAAGAAATATTTTTTAAAACAAATATACTTTATTGATTAAAAAAACAGAGAGATACAGATTATCAAATGATCCAACATTCCTGGATATTAAATAGCCTACCAAACTACAACCCTATGACAACATAAATTTGCTAACAAGGGTTCTAAGACGAGGCTTTTCCCAACACCTATAAACTATTGCACCAATGATTCTATTAACAGTGCTTTGGCGACAAGAATGCTCTCCAAACCTCATGAATTGTTTCACTGATAGTACAAAGGGTGATTCTAGCTTGCCTACTTTTCCTCTTGCAATCCTCTATAAGCCAATGTAATTCCTCAGTCCAGTTCTTAGGTGTATGATCTCTTTCAGTCCACCTTAGAACTTTAGCCCAGATACTCTTAGTTTCCTGGCAATCAAAGAATAAATGATCTATGGTTTTCACCTCTTCACAAAAACAACAGTAAGCCAAATCTATACAACCTTTCCTTTGTTGGCAATTTCCTATGACACAGCATCCAAAGAGTGTGTATTGCTTTTCTACGAGCAGGATTACCAAACATCACCTTTTTCCACGGGACATCCTCCAACTGCTCCAGTAATGCTTATAGATAATTTTTGTTGTGTACTTCTCTTTCTGCATCATATTAAAAGTGAACTATTTTTTTAGTATTATAAAGTTATTTTAAAAAATTAAGTAATTAATTAATTTAGTATTTATAATTTTAATTAAGTAAAAGTTATAATATACTTGCGTAAATAATAATCAAATAAAAAATCAAAAGAAAAATATAACATTTTTTTCAATATTAGAGTATCTAATTTTTTTAACCTATTTATATCAGTACAATAAATGAGTTAATGAAGATAAACAAATCATATAAGTTATAGAATAGGAAAAAAAAAAACATTTGCATGTAATTTAAATGTGATATAATAGTATTACTAGAAAAAAGAATAATATAAAAATTAAAAAATTTAATATAATGTCACATCAATATTAGGACTAAGGTTGTGTTTTAGGTTGTCATCATGACCTATAACTATATCTATTTTATGTAGTATCTATAACTATATCTATTTTATATAGTATTTATGATGATAATTAAAAAATAAAGTAAGGAAACTTTTGTGTATAAAATTATTCAAAAATCAAAACTAAACATAAATAACTAAAAGTGAATTATTTTTCAGTATTATGAAATTATTTTAAAAAATTAATTAATTATTTTAAATAATAATCAAACAAAAAATCAAAAGAAAAATATAAGTATATAAGTTGATAAAAATTACTTTTTTTTCAATATTAGAGTATCTCAATTTTTTATCTTTATTTAATAAAAATTAGGGTAAAAATAAGACAAAAAAGTAATATGTCAAAGACAATTACAATTTTATATTACATTCAAAATAATGAGTATATAAATTATTTATTAAAATTTATATCAATATAATAAATATGTTAATGAACATAAACAAATCATATAAGTTATAGAATAGGAAAAAAAACATTTCAAATATTTATGTGATATAATTTACGTATTAATTCTATTAAATAATCAAAAGTGAATTACTTATTAATTTTATAGATATTTTTAAAAATTAATTAATTATTTTATGGTGAAAATTGTTATGAAAATGTCACATAAACATTAAGTTGTTATGAGAATACCATATAAGAATTAAATTAGGGTTTTGTTTAGGATTGTGGTCATGATAATTTTAGATTTAGATTAAGTAGATATCTTTAATAAAAGTGTTACGAAAACTCCTTTTGAATTTTAGACAAATAGAAATCGTAACCTTAGTCATTTATGAAGTGATCACATATTTGGGATTTAAAGAGAACAAAGTTGATTAATGTATATGTCTTAAGGTCGCTCGCAGAAAAAAAATATCTTCTTTAGAATGTAAGCCGATGACATATTGTTGGCTAATGATTTGGGTGTGTTGTGTGGGACAAAATAGACATTGACAAGATTTTTTGGCATGAAGGATGTGAGACATCTTTTGTGTTGGGAATCGAGATCCATAGAGATATATCACGTCACACACTCAAGTCATCTAAAAAACTTACAATATAGTCTTAGAAAGATTTAACATGAAAAATTGTAAGCTTTGTGAAGTTCATGTTGTTAAAGTTGAAAAATTAAGTAAGGACTAATGTTCTAAGAACGAACTTGAGCAAGCAGAAATGAATGATGAAACTTTTTCAAATTCCTTAGGAAGTCTTATTTATGCTCAAGTTTGTACTTGACTGGACATCACTTTTGTGGTTATCATCCTAGGTAGATACCAGTCAAATCC
Organism: Vicia faba; assembly: GCA_948472305.1. Classification (NCBI taxonomy): domain Eukaryota; kingdom Viridiplantae; phylum Streptophyta; class Magnoliopsida; order Fabales; family Fabaceae; genus Vicia; species Vicia faba. The sequence goes on from OX451736.1 coordinate 938,240,119, forward strand.
CATAGATGATCAATGGATGACTGCCAATAAGGTGATCATGTACTTACAAAGGAATAAGGAGGATAAGGTGACATATAGAAGTGTAGACGATTCGAAGATCAAAGGGTACAAAGATTCTTATCTTGCTAGGTGACATGATGACAGGAAGTCAACCTTTGAATACATTGTAAATATAGTTTGTTAATGCTTGGCTTGCAAGCTAACCAATGTGGAAGAAAAGCTGTATAAATACTCTTATTCAATGAATAACAAGTACAGCACTTACACTTATGTTGATCTCATTTTTCTACACTAAACTCTAACAAATACATTTTAATATGCTCTTAAGTTCAAATATGTTACTATCATTCCTCCTCCATAACTCCATCCATTTTATTTAATTATCAAAGTCCAACCAAACATGCGTTAAGTGAAAATGGAGAACAAAATAACGCTTATTTAGATACATAACTTTTATATACATAATGACTTGTAGTAGCACTATTCTTCTGTTTAAAACATTCTGACACCTTGTCTAGTAACCAACTAAAAGATCAAGGAATTCGTATAACCTCGTACTGATGAGAGATTTGAATAGGAGATTGCTCTGATACAGATCTGTTCTCAGACCAAAGCTCCAGGTTGACAGTGCCAGAATCCCAGTGAACAAGACACTTCAATACCTCATTAACATTAAATCGATTGACCAGTGCCAAGCCAAGACATTTATCAACAAACCTCCACTCACCTGAAATAGAATAATAATGAAAATTCTATTATGGGAAGAGTTGTCTAATATTATTCGTTATTATTCCTTGAATAAACAAACATCTTCACTTAATGTCTCTTAAACTCTATTGCCTACTTGCCAGTCTGAAGCCTGTCATCACATTCTGAGATTAAAGTGTTTTAAGGCCTATAAAGGGTTAAAATGATCATTACCATTGGGAATAAGGCATCCTTCAAATATTTGCTCCCTATCATCTGGAAAGACTTCGTGCTTCGATCCATCAATTGAAGTAAATGAGACAAAAGATTCTGATGGGTGCAAAAGAATGAATGTTGGGTGAATTCTTAAGCATGCCAACCTGCAGAATATATAAGGAAGCATAGTAGAAATTAAAGCATCTAAAGCAGCAAGAGTCAAAGTAGTTTTAGTAGAGAAAATAATAGATAACAGGGATATATTAAGAACTTCTGTAGTTACTGAGAAGCTCACAATAAAGAATGATGTTATACTCATACAAATCAAATAGTCTTCTAATTGGCTCCAGCCGATGCTAGAGCATGTGGGTTTGGATTATTGATGTACCGTTGGATATGGTGAACTGAATTTACTTTGGTTTGTGAAATTGTCAAAAATCAAAGAAATTGTTTAAAAGAGCTAATAAAAATAGATGATATGAAAATATGATCAGTATAAATAAGAGTTAGTGCTTAGTCTTTTTATTCAATAATATCAACCATAATAACGATTCAAGGTGTTTCTTATTCTCTATCTTCTCCTTATTTAAAATCCTATAACTTCAACAATTATCATAACTGAGATACAATGCTAATATTATCAGCCTACAAGACAAGTTTCAAATAAAACCTTGAGAAGCCTCCGGTACCAGCTTCGACGCTGTGTGCTGTTATGCTAGAGTTTATTTGGATGATGTTGGCAGAGTTCTTGGGAAAATATATCTTCCGTTGAAGAACCAATCCTCCACCAATGTCACCCTCCAATACCACAGATTCCTCCTCTCCAGCATGCCCGAGTTCTCGACTGCAGTGGAAAATAAGTTTTCCAAAAAGGACATGTTGAGTACAAAAGTGTACAGCAGAGAAAGGGTGGAGTGAGAATACAAGAACATGATAACAGAAGGGTGTACACAAGAATTACAGTGGCCTTTGATGGATCTTCAACAATAATGTTTCCCCAATGAAGCTGTGAAGTACAAGGGAAACTTACTTGATTATAGAATATTCCTCAGAACACCCAGCAGAACGATACTCAGTACCACTGTACTCCTCATAGCCACTGATTTCAATCTTTCTATGGAGCCACTGTATCCCTGAAAACACATAGTTTATTGTGTTGAATAATAATAAAATGGACATTATAAAACAAAATATTTCATCCATGTTGCAGAAGGAAATACACACTCGTTTTTCGTTACAGGCTTAATGCGACTCTGGACTTAGTACGGAGTCTACAGTAGAAAACTTCTTGTACATCTAATGTTATTTTTTATAAAAAAAGAAAATGGCAAGCTTCAGGAATTTACTATACATTAACAAATATTTAAGAAAGATTATATATAAAGTGCTAATGGATAATCAATTTACCTGAAGGAGAGTGTATCATGGAGATGATTCTACCCCCAATCCAGGGAACAACTTTAAGAAGCCAGACACTACTTTTCAGTTCAATAGGAGTTCCTGAAATTCTGTCTTCTACATCAGGAATCTGAATTGCTTTTTCTGTAGATCAGAAGACAAAAGGATGGTGAAGAAATTAACAATTTTAGTGTAACATGTAGGATGATACTCATAAGTTGACCAGGTAAAGATTTGAACAAGCACGTACGCAAATGTTCCTTGAGTTGTTTCTTACTAGTCAACACCAGCTTCGACACCTCCTCCTCTGAAGGCACATTTACATGCAGAACTTCCCCATCCACTCCCCATGTATCAAGCTGTTTAGAAAACCAAATTGTTTAAATATTAAGATCAAGTGGCCAGTAAAAGATAGATTAATGTTTCATTTTCTTCAAAGTTTCCTCTTATGAGAAATCACATACCATTGCACCCCCACCTAGTAATAATTGAATGTGGAGGCGGCGTGTAGGTCTTTTCCACGATCCTTCAGTCTTGTGCACACTCACAGTAACAACCGATGATTGAAGTTCAGCCACATAATGTGTTAATAAATAATTGCCTTTAGTGAATTCATATCCATCACCATCATCCTCAAATAGAAAACCTTCGGCTTTACCTGTCAATGACTTAAATCTTGTTCATACAGTCTTTAAGAGCAAACACTAATCTAACGAGTAAAGACCTTATTAAAATATCAGTTATTCACTTATTGTGTTCAAACAAGGCAAGGTCAAATTGAATGCATAGATTTACCATATTCATCTAGAGCAACGAGAAGTGTCAATTCGTCTGATGGAGAAGCTTCTCCAACATGCTGAAGAGGGAGGCCCACAGGAATAATTGACCCCCCTTTCAAATATAATGCAGGCAAATCCTAACATGCCCCAAACAGAATAAAAACTAAATATATTTTTTGTAAAGATAATAAAAAAATAAAAACATAATTATATGCCCTACTAAAATAAAATACAAACAAAATGAGCAGAAAAAAATACCGGATGTGCATCACTGAAATCAAAACCCAGCCATATCCCCTTTGGTAGAGTAACCTCCAACTTATCCAACCCCTGATTGCGCGTGGTGCTGATCAAGATACAAACAAGACATTAAATCAGCACAACTTGTAAGATAAGGTCATAAATGGGAGAGAACACTACTCTTCCATTTTTAATATTTGCCTCTACAATGCCAAATAGACAATGTCGGACAAAGTGTCTCAACCTTTTTTCTTGGATGTAAAAGTGTCTCGACTTAAATACCAAAAAACACAGGCGTAAACCAGTAGAGATAATGTATCTCGAGTCTCAATAAAGATATAAAATTTGACATTAGTCTAGAAGTTTTCTCGGGACGATAGTATCAATTAGTTTAGATTCGATTAAGATTTGAATTAACCGATTCAGCCAAGACTAATTAAATTTCAGTTTTAGAAGTTTCAGCAGATTCAAACATCAATTGATCGTAACCAGAAGCTTGGAAATGATCATATCTCACAAGAGTGAACCACCACCATCGCCAAGGGCACCACCTTTATCATAGTTAATATTGCTTATAAGAGTAAAGAAAGGATGCACATTGTATGGTTTAACAGGAGAATCACTATGACAAAAATGACTCTTATTTTACAGCTAGAAACGTTGACTTGTAATTTTCATTTCCTATTATTCCCCTTTCTCAATGACTAAAAGCTATCAGGAAAACCAAGCCCAATTTGTGCAAAAACATCTTTCATAATATGGCAGTGTAATCTAGATTGACAATAGATAGAGTAAGGAAGTAGAATAACCTTGCATACACTAAAACTGGACCAAGCAAAAATGAATTTTCAAGTTTCCTCAAGCTATGATCTTTTGGATCTGCAAAAGAAAAAAGAAATATTCATGATGCGTAAGAAGAAAGTTCAAATATCATTAATGAAACCAAAGACGCTAGAAGTAATCAACAGAACAAGAACGCACCAGCAAAAAAAGTAGGGGTTGCCACTGGAGTGCCCCTTGTATGTGCAAAATAAAAATGTGTGTAGATGTGGGGGATAAGGCGGTAGCGCCTCTTCAATGCCAATCGGCAAACTTCTTCACACTAAAAATTAGAGCTGAATTAGTGGTGTACAGTTTTAGCATATAGGTCATTTGAAATTACAGAACATCATTTCGTTGAGGCAAAAAGAATCATAAGGACTGTAAGTTGCCCCTTTCTCTAACTCATCAAGCAAATTTGTCCTTGGCTCTCATCTGAGAATGCTAGAGTCACATTGTAATGAATTAAAGGGTTTTCTATAAAAGAAACACACCATTAACTCAAAATTTAGTCAGAAGACAACAAAAAATTATGCTCTAGATATCTTAAATGAGATGAAACAAACCCAAAGATTATCAAGTTCCACTAAAATTTCAGTTTTTTGGGAGGGGTTGGGGAAGCTGCAAAACAAGTTGAAAGTTATTAAATACGTTCACATCATATGTGCAACACCGGAACCTAAAACGTTGAATGAAACATGAGATTATTAACTTTTTTTCCATTAACTGAAAATTATTAACCTGATGTCAAGCTAATGATCAAGTTCAAATATACAACCTTCATAATTTTACTCTGCATGATATATAACATACAATTTCATCTTGGAATTTACATGAAAGTTCATTATATGACTAGTTGGAAAACATTGTAATGATTGATTTAATGCAGCCAAAGTTCATCCAACCTCTTCGCCAAAGGACCAGGGTTCATGATCAGTGGATCCAGCTTCAGAATGTCCTCGGCAAAAGGGAAACAAGGAACCTACACCCATCCACCTTCCAAAAAGCTTCGGTGTAGCATTGCCCGCAAATCCACCAATATCAGGACCTGAAAGTGGCTGACCACTGAGTCCCTGAACGCAACAAATTCAAATTATGAAGAAATTTTGAACATGTATTTAATGTGACCGTTTATATTTAAATTTGATATAAACTCTGACTTGATCATAACAAGAGAATGTCATCTTAATTCATCTGGCACTGATCTACATATTCAAAAATTAAGGAAAAAACATGTGAAAATAAATTTTTCCTTGATGAAGAAAAGCAATTTAGCTCTCATAACATATAGTTCTAAAAAGGAAACCGATAATAAAATCATGTGCCAACAGCGTCCTAAAGAATAAATCATAACCACAACTCAAAGAAAACTTGGAATGGATAGTCCATGACACTATGTATTGTAACCTTTGTAGCAGCTAGTTGCAGCCATCTTGTTTTATGATGATACAATAGTTTGCAGTTAATAAAGGTATAATTCATCATTTGGGTAACTACTTGAAATAACAACTTATATCTAGCTAAGCATACACTGTATCCAATCCAATATACCAGAAAAATGCATCCATAAAAATGTGTTATATAAGACGTGACAAGGAAAGGACTACAAATGCTTAAATCATGCTTCACAAAAAGTTGCAGAACTGAATGGTGTCAGGAAAATATCGAATGACAATGGTGTTCAAGGGAATTATCGCCCATGCTCCTAAGATCCTTACCAGTTGTAGTACCATGGAGATACTCATATGAAGATGCTCCCAGGTTGAAAGATTATCTCCCGTCCATGTTGCAGCATACCTTTGGCTGCCAATAAATCCAGCTCTGGTGAGAACAAAAGGACGCTTGTCTTCATTAGCTAGTTTCATGCCTTCATGGGTTGATCTTGCCATCAGCAGACCATACACCTATAGCGAAAAGCCATGATCAATAATAAAAGTCCAGAGCGCACCACAATGCAGGATAAGGCATAAAAAACTTACAACTAAAAATTCATAAACAAACATCAGAATCAAGCCACACAGCAGTATCTTATTACATAATCAAAGTGCATCCTACTTGTAAGCATTGTCCACAATTTCATGGTAAATTGATATGTGACTCCAAAATCGTAAAGGGAAAAGATTATCACATTATGATAGAAAGAATGATTCTGACAGCCTCCAAGTTCACCATCACCTCTATGTACATTGCTACCAGGCATTGTGTTCATTGCAACCTGGAAAAGAAAGGGATTTTAAAAGGATGAAACAGGACTTATCAATAGTCTCAAATAGTGAGGCTTGGAACACATTGTTTCTTAATTTGAGAAAAGAACCCAAAGAGATTACAATTACCTCAGAGACAGCTGGTTCGTTCATATCATTCCATATACCATCAACACCATTGGAAACGAAGTCCTTAACTAAATTTCCCCACCATGCACGAACGTTTGACTGTGTGTAGTCAGGGAAGACACAAGGCCCAGGCCACACATCCCCTGAGAATGGATATATGGGCTCAATGCCTCACCAAAAGGAAAAAGGACAGAGAGAAAAAGTACTAATGTGCAAAGAAAATTTACCAACAAAAGGTGTTCCATCAGCTTTTTGGACCCAAACATCATTTTCAGAACCACTATCATATACAAAATAACCTCTTTCCTGCTTTATCCCAGGATCAAGCATCCAAATAGCTTTGAAACCACTATAGTGGAGATCTTTCACTAAAGACTTGGGATCCTTAAATTGCTCCTGAAAGATAGCATAATACTTACATTTCTACACAAAGTATTATTGCTATAAACATTAAAATTTGCCAGCTAGCCCGAACCAAAAGTTTACCTTAGAATTTTCAAAATTACAAATGCTGGTTACAGAACTAATGCTAGGCACCAAAAGAAAACTATGCAATGCATCATTTTAATTTATGAGTTGCAGACTACACGTACTCATCACTTGAACAATTCACGAGCACAACTAAAAATACCTTATGTGAAAATCAGAACAATGACACTGTAAATTGACTACTGATTGCAGAGGAAAAACATGCCCTGTGAAAGGTAAAACAACGAAAACCGTCCATGTAGTCGATATCCATCCATATCACATCACAAGGTATGCTCTTTTCCCGAAATGTTTTTGCAACCTGCAAATGTTCAATTGTTAATTGAGCATTAACTATTTTAGTCCCTATAAAATTACAAAATTTTGTTTCATTCCTAATTTTTAGTCCCTACAAACCTATCATGCAAACAGTTTTAGTCTTTGATGCTAAGTCAACATATATTTTTTATTTTAATGATTTTTGTCAGGCATATTTTAGAACATTATAAAAAGTTGTTTCTTAATAAATTAGAAGTTTCTTACATGCGATGTAAATATGAATTTTATAAACACCAAAAAATTAAAGATAAAAGTAACAAAAAATTAGACTTAGAAATCAAATTTTGAACTCTTTGTGGAGGGAATTTTTATAATGTTCTAAACTTGTCTGTAAACAAAATCATTCAAATTTTAGGGAGAGAGTAGGAATAGCATGAAGTACCTCCAGAACTCTCTGATCAGATAAATAGCTCCAACGGCATTGTTGATAACCTAATGACCACTTTGGAGGCATAAACACAGTTCCTGATGATAAAAGAAAATGTAAGGATGTATCTTTCACCACCAAAATGAAGTAAATTATGACACTGGAAAACTTTGTACACATTAACATTCGCGTCTAATACATGGATGGGATTTTTATTTAAAAATTGACCTTTTCTTGAATCTTAACCAAAAATATCCTAAATGTTATTATTCACAAAAAAGAGTTAAGCATATCAAAACTAGAAGATAATAATAGTACATAGTTCATTGCATGCTTTCTCGATTTGAATTTTGCATAAATAAGCATAATATTATCAATTCCGTATTTAAAATTAATCATGTATTTGATAAGTTTCTAGTTTAATAAAAGCATATTATTACATAGTAGTAGGATGTTACAAATGTTTGTGTATGCATGTGATTCATATGAATCCTGATTTCATGTGGGTCAACCTTAGGTACTAGGTTCTTCTAATGATATGAACTACATTCATTAACCACAAACAGACTTCAGTTTGTCCAAACAAAAAAACTGCATAACATCTTGTGTTAAGCTATATTACTTTTAGTTGAGGTTTTAGTTTAGAAAATTACCAATTGCTTTTGATAGAGATATCAAAACCTCCGTAGGTGAAGCAAAGGGACCAAATGTAATGACAGGGTATGAGGATGGAGCAATGAAACGTACTATTGATTCTTTCCTCAGATCTATCTACTTATGAAGACGACAAAAGACCATCAAACAGATCATTATAGCATTATAAAACACTTACGTGATATGTCTCTTCAAGGTTAACCTCGAGAAATGACAAAAAGCTAAATTTAACAGCACCTCACAGCGCCTTGTAGTGTCAGCAAGAATTCCTAGGGCCTCTCCATTTGGAAGAACAGCTAACACCCACGGATGTGATTGGTATAAGGATGCAGTTTCAGGACCATAACCCCATGCGTCCGTGTTCCATGTGAAAACCTTAAAATAAAATTATACTGATGAGTCTATATATAATAAGAAAGTCTATTTGAAACCAAAATTTCCTATGGCTACTTACTCTTTTGCCTGTTCTCTCAAGTTGTCCACCAACTTCTCCAGTTCCATAGAGGGAGGTACCTATAGGTAGCTGGTTTGAAAGCAAACTCAATCAACCTTTCAAGACAAGGTACATGGAATTGCTTAAGTAGAATATTAGGCCACAACAAAAACTAAAAGAGAATAAAAAATAAACAACCAAACAATACAAGTTCGTTTAAAAATGTTATAAGCTCGTGAGAGAAAGACCAATACCAAGCAACTCTACTAAAATCATCTGTGCATAAACGCTTTAAGCAACTGACCTCAAGTTGAACAACTTGCTGTTCTAGAAGGCACTCGAAGCTAGGGATATACGAAGGAACCTTGTGAGTATTAGTGATGGGAGTCTCTCTTTCCTTGCTATTCAGAAAAGAAATACTAGGATATGCTGCATCTCTATCATGTACAGAACAATCAAATCGAAACACTCCATCATCCAAAATAGGCTCAAAAATCATATTCCTCGATCTCACATCGCTACTACCACTAGATACTCGTCCTTCGTAATTCGCCATTTCAATAAATCTTTTTCTTCTGCAAGCCAAAAATAGCATAAGCAGTAAACACACAAAAACATGATAAAAATAACTTGAATTCAAAAAACAGCAATGATAATTACAATCAGCAAAAACAACGTGAAATTGATGAATAAGCTAGTTAAGCTTCAAAGAAACTAGTTCAGATCGATCGGCGATGAAATCATGCAAGGACCAAAAAGGAATTAAATCAAATTCGAAGATATTGCAAAAGGACCTGTAACTTCCGAAGTGCGGCGTTGAAGAATCGAAGAGGAGAGTGAATTGTTCCGGTGATCGCGAAACGTTGTGAAAATGGAATCGCTCCGGCTTTGGCGATTCTGTAACTGCAACTCAATGCTTTTTCTGCTTCCATGGTTTCCTGTGATCGTGGACTTTAATAGTGTTGTTTTTATTTTAAAATAATACACTAGTCCATTATTGTTGAATAAAATATTTGATTTATGGTGAAGTTGAGGGGAAGAAAAAGAAAAACGAAAGAGAGTGGGATAATCAGTGTTGGAGAAATTATATGATATTCAAACACACAAATGACGACAATACTGTGTCGCCATATCCGTTGAAAGGCAAGTCCGTCATTTCCGTGTATGTGCATGGGCAATTCTGTAGTTTTCAAATACAATGCTCCTCTTTATTTTGTTATACCTGAAACTTGTCTTAAATATGAAACGAAAGTTTTATTCAAGTTTATGGTTATAAATGTCTATCAGTTCCACATGGAGGCCATGCGTTTTTCTTCGAGGCCTCACACAATTTCTTTGAGATGTTTGAGGTCTCTTAATATTCGCCTGAGTTTAAGGTGTTTGGTGTCAGGGTCCTTGGATATTAGTGTTATTTAACAAATTTTTGATCATATCTCTCCAGTAGTCGGCGCTATCGTAATCAAGTTTAGTGTCTATGTTGTCGTAGTTAGGCCGTATTAGTTGAGTTACGTGTGGGTGGGTTGGTTGTTTGAATTGGGATATTGAATCGTTTTGGAAACGAAACAATGGTTTTTGTGGTGTTTGAAAGACATGTGTCGGTTGAGTGCTTTGGCGGTGTGATGTTTGTGTACTTTGGTGATGCAATATTTGGCTTTACATTTATTGGGTGCTATGGTAGGATGCGGTGGTATCATATGTATCATCGGTGTTGTGGTAAGATGTGGTGTCAGCATATGGTTGGTGGCAGTATGGTTCATGCTCTTGATTTTGTGTCTGGGTGTGTGACATGAATTAGTCGTAGATTTGGATGTATGTGGTTTCGTAATGTTGTGGGGTTGGTTGTTGGATTTGGGTGGGTTGGCAATATCGTTGGGTTTTGATCTAACCTGATCAGACTTGGACCGTCACGGCTGGCTCCGAGCTGAAAGTTTTGAACGAGGTGGAGGGGATACCTGCAAGACACTCCGATGCTGAAGTAAGTAAGAGCACGAGCAGACAATAGTAAGTATGGGTAGAATGATGAATACCTGACCCTCTGGAAACAGAGGGTATTTATAGCCCCCAGCGCTGGGCCAAGGTTCCTTCATTGGGCCGGGCAGGTTTGGCCCAATGGAGGAACTGCCAGGTTCTACGTGCGTAGTGGGGACCCGCACGTGATCCTCTCCCTGGATGTTCTGCGTGAAATGTGGGCGGACAGAGACGCGGTCTTTTCGGGGTCTCGTTGGGAGTGCAGTGGACTGAGTCTGCCCTAGTTGGGGTGCTCGAGGTGATGTCGAGTTGGACAGCAGGATGTCGAGCTGGACAGTTGGAGGTCGAGCAAATAACCTCAGGGAGCACGTCGGGCACGACTGTGTCCCTTTGGTCGGCGTGGTCCTCAGCAAGTCCGTTTGGATTGGGTCTTATCAATGCTATTGGGCCTGTCGGGCCCAGTACAGAACAGGAGCCCCCCAAGTCGTGGTTCCTTGGGTTAGGAGACATGGCCTGATCTTAGGTTGTTTCCATTTCGGGGTCTCGCGCCCGGGTCAGAGATGCAGCTCCTCGAGGGCTTCTCCGTGTCGTGCTCGGAGACAAATCCTTCGCGGTGGATGCTCGGGGAATCCTCACCGGCGCGCGTCTGTCGAGCACACGAGGTATCTTTCGGGAACTGTGCCGCCACCCTATGATGATAGGGTCATCATTGCCTTGGGAGCCGTGCGTCGAGGAGAGAAACTTTGTGGTTGCCCGAGGTGACGTTTGGTATTCCACGTTATCACTATAAATAGGATCCTTGGGCCCCATAACGCGTTACTACTCTTTGCGCTCCTACTGCTGTTGTTCTTCCAGATTTTCATAGCATAGCTGCGATTCCCGTCACAGATTCCTTTCCTCCGTTGCAGGACTCACTCCTTGATTGCAAGTAAGTGACTTATCTTCTTCGTTTTCCTGTTGTGATGCATGATTTTCACCGTTGTAGACGTTTTAGGGACTGTGCGCGTGGGACTAGCCCGGTATATTCATGTTTAGCTCGACAACTTCATGCTTAGGACCGGCAAACACATGCTCGTGGCCGGTAGATACATAGTTTAGGTTACAATCTGCAGTGCTGCCCGGGGTCTTCATGATCCAGGGCGCCTGATTCATGATCGTGCCCGGTATGTTCATGGCTATGGCCGTAGGTTTTATGATGTTGCTCGCCATATTCATACCTTAGGTCGGCATATTGGAGAGTGACCGCGTTGTCGGTTTGCTTAAGCGGCTTGGAGAAGGTCTCGTCGAGTTATCCGGACGTCAGGGGAGGCGACTGCTATTTTGTTTCAAACTTAACTTTATGGTCGCGCGTGGAGCGACGTGGTTTGTCGCACGCTACATCTGGTCCGTTACATCGAGCGTATGGTTTCGTGCCCAATTGACTGGTTTCCCGTGCTCTGCAGGTAACCATGGCGGACGAGTCGTGCTCTTCTGGACGCCCCGAACGGGAGGAACAAAGTGCCGATGAGGCGGTGAGTTTGATCGACACTGTCGACGACCCTCTGTTGGACTGGGTGGGCGTCGAGCCCAGAGGAATCGCGTCGATCTATAGCCGGCATAACCGAAAGCCATATGTTGTCCTTGAGGCGGGCCACGGTCAGCCTGATTTTCAAAAGAATTTCGTCGTTACGCGACCGACCTCCACTGCCCGGATCTGCTCGGTGTACCCCGAGTATAGTTTTCCCATGTACGAAATTGCGTTCAAAGATCTTGGGCTGCAGCTGCCCTTCAGTGACTTTCAGACCGGGGTCTTCGCCCATCTGGGGCTGGCCCCATCGCAGCTACACCCGAACTCGCTCGCCTTTATCCGGGCGTTTGAGCTGACATGTCATTTTCTGAGGATCGGGGCGACTATACCTCTCTTCTTCAGAATTTTCCATCTGCAGCGCCAGTCCCGAGGAGGGAAGCACAACTGGGTCTCCTTAAAACAGTCGAGGAGATTATTCAAGATGTACATGGACTCCGTGAGGGGTTTTAAAGACAAGTGGTATGTCGTGAGGCCGGTTACCACGGCTGCTTTGGAATCCCTGTACGAGGAGGAGGCGCCGATGAGCGACGATGACGGGGAGGCGATCCTAGACAACGATGGGTATCCTGTGATGGCACGCACGGCCAAGTTCCCCGTGCATTGGATGTTCAGGCATTATGAGCACGGTACTGGATACTATCATACCTCTGCGGGCGACATGTGTTCCGAGGATGAGAAGGCGTACGACACTCTTTGTCGGTTCGTTGACAGCTTCCACCCCGCCAGGTGGGCCACGAGGGAGGGGGAAGATGTCTTGGACGAGGAGGGTTATCCGACATTCGAGGCCCGACCGATCGATACTAAGGCACTCGTGGAGTGCCAGTCGTTCAGGCAGGCTGCTCGTCTGCTAGGTCGTTTATTGCTTGAATTTCTTTGCTTATCATTTGTTTGCGTATTTGCTCGACACTAACCCGTCTTTTATTTTGTGCAGGTTCGATGGCCGGACGACGGGAAAGACTCTTGAAGTTGTCTTGCGACCAGAAGCGGGGTAGGAGGGTTGTGAAGGCTCCCCAAGCAACGAGGATGGGCCCGCCGCATAGCCCGGGCGCTCCTCATGTGGTGAGGGTGGATTCGTCGCCCAGCTCGGGGGCCACGTCGGACGAAATCCCAGAGGTTCAAGAGGTCGAGCCACATGCCGACCTGATACAAAGAAAGAGGAACCGGGTGGAAAGTGGGCCGGCGGTCGGCGAGGACGCCAGCGCCGTAAGGTCCTTCGGGTTGCCCCCTTGCTTCAAAGAGGAGGGTTTCTTCGAGAGATTCCCTCTGTCCGTGGTTGCCGATGAGGCTGAGACTATCAAGAGGATGAGTAAGGAGGATCGGAGGAGGCACCTGGCCGCCAACATGGCCGGGCTAGTGAAAATGGCCGAAATGGCCATGGTGCTGTCTGAGGAAGGGGAGGATCTTGTCCGTATTGAAGAATTGGAGCAGGAGAAAGCGGCTCTCACCTCGAGTTTGCGGAAGTTAAGGACTGCCATGGAACGCTCCGAGGAGATGTTCCGCGAGCAGGCATCGCTGCTGGCCGCTGAGAGAGAGATGTTGATCCTGGAGAAAGAAAATTCGGGGAAGCTAGCCGAGGAGGGGGAACTTCTCCGCGCGGACAGGGATCGTCTGGAGGCCGACATTTGGCGCCTGACCCAACAGATCGAGGACCTGAAAGTCGCCATGCTTCCTGCCGAGGATGAGCCGGAGGATATAGCTGCTTTGAAGAGTCGATCGGAGCTGGTCGCCCATATCCAGCTACTCAAAGCAGATTGCGTCGGTGCTATGGAGGAGGGGTTCGACTCCGCAGTCGGCCAACTTTCCTTGCTAAATCCTGGTTTGGTCACTGAGGGGACGGGCTACACTTATCAGATCGTGGATGGCGCGATCGTGCCCCCGCCCGACTCTCCTGTTGTCGACAATGATGGTTCCGGGGAAGCTTGATTGTAGGATAGCGGGCCTGCGTGCCTTTGATATTTGTTTGTATTTTTTGGGCCTGCGTGCCCGTTGGTTGTACTTCACGAACATCGCCGGCCTTCTTGGTCGGTTTATACTTATTTGCTTTGTTGCCTTCGGGCGTTTTTTTTTTTTGAATGAATGCTGTTTCAATTTTGATTGTTTGCCCGTGCTTGATTTTTATATTTTTGTATAAAAATTAGCCTAAGTTATGGGCCCGAGGAGTGCCCGTAAGTGGTTGTGACTTAGCTGGCGAGTTTGCCCGCCTTTCGTTTGTATACGTGCCCGGCCTTCTTTCGCTGGCCAGAGTCACCTAAGTGTTGCACTCGAGGGAAGAGACTTCCTTTTTACCCTTTTAGATGGCCCGTCATTCTTGACGACTTGTCGGGCATATAGAGCGAAGTTGCTCAGTCGAGCGCGAAGCCCGGTAGGGACTATTTGCCCTTGGTGTGAACTGCCCATCGCGAGCTGGGTGTTCTGCCTTACAGGTACTACGACGGTGGGGCTCGGTGTAGTTGTCCACGTCGGGCACTATCGATTAGTCTCATTTGTTGAGCGATGTTGTGCGATTTATCCATATGTCGGGCTTGTACCTCAGCCTCTATACGGAGTCAGACGTTTTTCCTCGTCGACCGGGCGCGGGTGCCGATGGTCGAGGGTCCTAGGTGTTGGTAGTTTTTAACTATATTACTGCTTTAGCTTAGCAGCGTTCCAGGGTCGTGGTAATGGCTCTCCGTCTAATTGCTCGAGATAGTACGCCCCGGTACCAGTGGTGCCGTGGACGCGATAAGGTCCTTCCCAGTTCGCGGCCAGCTTCCCTTCGCGGGAATCCTTCTGGTTCCTACGTAATACCAGGCTGCCGATTTCGAACTCACGCTTGATGACCTTGTCGTTGTGGCGTTGAGCCACTCGTTGTTTTAGGGTGGCTTCGCGCAGGGCTGCACTAGATCGGATTTCCTCGACTAGGTCGAGTTCGTCCCTTAGCGCCTCGTCGTTCATTTCTTCGTCGAGGGGGTTCTCTATTTGTCTGGAAGGTTCCATGATTTCAACTGGGATAACGGCCTCGGTGCCATACGTCAATCGAAATGGGGTCTCACCCGTCGTTGAGTGGGGCATGGTTCGGTATGCCCACAAGACGCTGTGGAGCTCCTCGACCCATCCCCTCTTGGCTTCACCGAGTCGACGTTTGAGTCCCCGGAGGATAACCCTGTTCGCGGCCTCGGCCTGCCCGTTAGTTTGAGGGTGCTCGACAGAAGTGAAGTGTTGTTTTGTCCCGAGTTTGGTGACGAAATCTTGGAATCCGTGGTCGGTGAATTGGGTGCCGTTGTCGGTCACTAGCGCCCTCGGAATTCCAAATCTGGCGAGGATGTTTCTTTTGTAGAAACGGAGGATGTTATGTGAGGTGATCTTCGCGAGAGCCTCGGCCTCGATCCATTTCGTGAAGTAATCCACGGCGACGATGAGGAATTTGTTCTGATAGGTTCCTTGCACGAAGGGCCCGAGGATGTCCATACCCCACCAGGAGAATGGCCACGGGGACGACAGTATGCTTAGCTCGTGCGGAGGAGCGAGGTGCATGTCCCCGTGTTTCTGGCACTTATCACATTTCTTGACGTGTTCCTTGGCATCCTGCTGCATCGTCGGTGTTGTACCCCAAAATTTGCCCTCCCATTTCCTCAACATTTTCTCATCACAAGACCTTTGAAGATCAAGATCCAGTTAGGGTTTCCTCTGCTCAAGACTTCTCCTTGCACTGTGGACTCAAATTAGGGTTTGTGTTTTCCTAAGGATGTTTTGACCTAAAATGCCTAAGATGACTTTCATGCTTCATATTGGACTCCCAAGTTTACCTATACCAAGTTTCAAGTCTTGATTCCAAGTTTTGCCCAGTCAATTGGACAGTTGACCTAGAAATCAGCTGTATTGGGGAAAAAGTCAACTATGGCCAATTGACAGTCAAACCTCATGAAATTTGATCCACATCAACATTATGAACTCACATGAACCATTTGATCAAGTTTGGATCACAATTCCATAAGAAATTTGATCAGATCATCAAAAGGGCAAAATGGTCATTTTAGGGTTTTGACTGCACAAAGGCAATTTTTGATTGTTTGACCTAGCCAATGGCAAACCAAGTTCACATATGGACTCAAGGACTCAATGAAATGGTCTTGACACATTCATCAAGCTCAAAAGATCCCAAGTACACAAGGTTGACAGTTGAATTTCCCAGTCAATTAATCAATTTTGACTGTATGCTGAAAAGTCAAACTTTGACTTTTTGGTCAAAATCAAGAGTCAAGATTCATTTTTCATCAAAACATGCCAAATCATGAAACTTGTTCACCAAGAAATCACAAAATGCAAATTAGGGTTTGAAAATGGAATTTTTCATAACTTAGAATTTTTCTAAGTTATGAAAAACCCTAATTTTTTCCCAATTTTGCCCCATCTTTTCACCAAGATCCATTTGGATTCAAACAAAAGTCAAAACATGAAAGTTGTAGCTTGTTGCATAATCTACAACTTTTATTCACAAATTTTTCTCATTTGAAGCTTGTATCTCAAGTTACAATTTTTTGAATAAGGGCACTAAACCATTTTTAACTTAGTGAAATTTTAACCTATTTTGACAAGGTTTTCTACCCCACTTCAAGGCCACTTTTCATACCCTTCCACTTGGAATTTTAATTTGCATTTCAAAGATGGATTGTAGTACACATTCCAAGCTTTCCAAAATGTCCAAGAACTCATAAAACAACCTCATAACTTGAGAGATTCGAATTTCACAAGTTGGCAAAAATTCACTTTTGTTCTTCATCAAAACATGTTCATAAACTTGCAAATCTGAACTTAGCTTGCTTTATGCTTGATTACAGGTCCTTGAACCATTCCATACTCAATAATTTAATGCATATTCAATGTGTTAAGACCATGTTCTTTGTGTTCTAACATTGCATAGTGGATTAATCCTAAACTAGATAAAGTGAACTTTCCATTTTTGAAAAGATTAACTTTATGTCCAATTGCAAATCAAGAAGGTACAAGCAAAATCCTTTTGGCACAGGATTATGGGCAAATTGCTCTGACCAAGAGAGGCTTATGCAGCAGGATTAGAGGCCCCTACTGACCTAAAACACAAAGTGACCTTTGCTTGCTTCATTTTCAAGTAACATTGCATAACTTATGCCATATCTCATCTCAGCTTACAAACACAAGAGAGAAGTTATCAAATACATTCAGAAGAACATATCCAAGCTAACACACGAGCCCTTGCCATCTAAAACACCCCCATTGCCCTAATCACCTTGAAACTGCACAAACAGGGGAACCCCTGCAGATTGAGTGCTATCTCTCAATCCCTTCGAGCATTCTTGTCCAAACTGGTTCCTCTACCTTCCTTACAACATATGCAAGCTAACCATGGCCTAAAACCTGATCTGTAATCACCCTAACAGTTTCCACCATTTTCATTTTTTCCTTTTGCAGTTGAAGTTCCATAGCTTGATTCAGAAGCTCTCAAGACAAAGTAAGCATTGAAACAGCATCCCTGGACCTCAAGGAAGCTTTTCCAATCATCACATTGCACTGAAAGTTTCTCATTCTCCAGATTGAAGTTCAACTACACAGGTAAAACTTTGAACTCGTATCTCTCTTATTATGCATCTTTAGTCTTAAGTTTGTGAAGAAACAAGGTTCTACTCATAGCCCTGAACATGTACATAGATTTACATTTCATTTCTTTTGCCTGAGTTGAGAGAATTTAAGCTTTGAAAATGGAAGAAAACTTAGGTTAAGATTTGGGATCACTAAAATTCTCTCTCATTTTTTAGAGTTAGGAGATGTTTTTTACATATTTGGAATCGTGGTTTCATGCTTAACATCTTTTGTGTTGGAAGTTTGTTCAAAAAATCAAAGAATCAGGATTTCAAAAGAGGCTTGCAGGCGCGCGTTTTGTTGTACAGAGGTTGAAGAAGAAGTGGTCTGGGCTGGGCCTGGAACTATTTTCTTTTCACACCCCATTTCCATGTTCATACCCCCCAGGCCCTTTTGCTTTATTTTTAATGATTTTTGACATTTTCTTTTTATTTTTGATTCATTTATTTTTCCTCAGCATATTAAAATTTTAAAAATATTTTTTTCCATCCTTTTTTGAATTAATGGCATATTTATTTGATTTATTCCTTTGTTTATACATAAATATATACATATTTTTATTTAGAATAAATATAAAAATAATGTAAATACATTTTTTATTTTTGTTTACCTTCTGAAAATATTTCACATAAAAATACTCTTTTTATTTATTTTATTAAAATATTAAATAAATATTTATTTTTTGTATAATACATATTTAAGATTTATATATATATATATATATATATATATATATATATATATATATATATATATATATATATATATATATATATATATATATATATATATATATATATATATATATATATATATATATATATATATATATATATATATATATATATATATATATATGTTTATCAATATATTTAAGTTAAAATATAAAAATACTTGAATTTTTCATTTTTATTAATATTTGATACAAAATACTTTTTCCATAATATACTTCATTTTATTTTATTTTTATAAATAATAAATAAATGTTTGTATTAAATCAATTAATATCCATTTTCATTAAAATTAGGGTTTTTGCCCTAAATTCAAAATACTCCAAAAAATAATATAATTTTTATTTTCTTTTTTCTTTTACATAAATAATATTTTTTTTCATGCATATACAAAACATTTCTTTTGCATCTTGCACTCTTATTTAATATTTTACATTGATTAATTTGCAAATATTCAAAATGATGTAATAATATAGATTTAAATTCTTGTCAATATCCCTATTTAAACATTTGTACCCCCCTTCCCATATTTGGTTTTGTAATAGCTTAGTGAATTTAATTTCGCATTTTATTGCTTTCTAATGATAACATGTTAGAATTAGGGTTTGTATGCGAAAAAACGATAAAAAATAGTTGGACCTAATACAAGATAAACAAGCATGAAAATGGGCACACATTTCACACTTGCACCCCTTAGGGTATTCCACTTGTTGCCTTCAAGTAAATGGGCCATATTGTATGTTAAACTTCTTTGGGCAAAGCAAGCAATTTGAATGATCATAGTCCCTCGACAGAACTTTTCAAAACAAACAAAAACAAATGATCAAGTCCCTTAAAGAAAATTGCCCAAAGACATTTAACATTGTTGCAATTATGGTCTAAACGATGACCCGCGCCTGTCCCTTTCACATCCTAACACAAGATTGTCCACCAAATACAATGGTGGAACAAACTTGTTAAAAGGGTTAAAACATAGCATTAATCTTTTTGAGAAATTTAGGAGTAGATAACCTCTTAGTTACTCGAATCAAACTTGCATAACAAAACACTTGCCTAATTTCAAAACCACACAACACTACACTTTCAAAAACAACTTTCAAAAACAAATGAAACCTTTTCAAAAGACATACATCTTTGTATACATCCCTACATGGATCATTACAAAGGTTGCCACCACATTGGCATCTTTTCAAAACATTTTCAAAACCCACACACTCAAGCACCATTTAAAACAATTGAAAACAAAAGGCAAGTGATCTAAGCAAGTAACTAAGAGCCCATGGATAACCATGGATAGAAAGGGTGCTAATACCTTCCCTTTCTATAATCTACTCCCCGAACCCAAGAAAACATCTCAAAAGGTTTTTGCTGTGCTTTTTAACCTTTCCTTAGGATAAAATAAAAAGTCGGTGGCGACTCTTGCTAACCGCAACATTTGCGAATACGAACGCAAAATACTAGTCAGTTCTCCCACCGTATCACAGAACTGGCGACTCTGCTGGGGAGGATTTTAAAAATGGAGTAACCTTAGGGCTTAGATCACCTTTGTTTTCAATTGTTTGCTTTGTTTGCTTTTATATTTGTGGGCTTTGCATCGGAGTTTCATAGATCCTAACCCGGATCTGGGAAATACCCTTTTAGGTAGCATAATCTGTGAGGGACCTGTCCGGCGTAGACCGACATGGGTGAAGCAGTGGCTACGTTGGTGTGGCATCTTAGTCTGTACCTATATCCCTTGTGTTGTAACGGGGAGAATATAGGTCTTCTAAGGGGTCTGTTGTACCCCAAAATTTGCCCTCCCATATTCTCCAAGAAATTGCCAAGTCAAGCTGCAAAATTCCCCAAGGGTTGCACAATCAAAGATCTCCCATACAGTCAAAACTAGGGTTTGTGTATTGATCAAGAAATTGAAGGTTTCAAAGGCCCAATCAAATCTCACATGCCTACAAAGATGGTCAGGTATCCTCATATCAAGTTTCAAGGCATTCAGCTCAAAATTGCACAGTCAAAACCCTAAGTTGCGCTACAGTCAACTGTAGGGGCAAAATGGTCATTTGGCAGTCAAAAGTTCAAATTTTTGGTCAACATATCATTTTTAAGCCACAAACATCATTTGATCAATGCTTGATCATGATTCTCAAAATTTGGCTCAGAAATCATCAAGATGCAAAAGTTTCCTTATTTGGACAGCTGAAAAAGTCAACTGAAATTGACCAGGGCATAACTTTCACATGGATTATCAGAAAAATTCCATCCAAATCTCATTTTGAAGAGAAAGAAATTTCCTACAACTCATCTTCATACTTCAAGTCCAAGAAATGATCTCACAAAAAGTTATCAATTTCAACATTATAGGTCATTTTCAAAAGTCAACAAAAAGGGACTTTAAGTCAAAGGCCATAACTTGAGATTGGTAAATCAAAATGACATGGAACCAAAGGCATTGGTTAGAGGACTCAAAGACCTTTCCAAAATGTCCAAGAACATGAGAAAAGCTTAAAAATTGAGCAAGTTATGCCTTGTGGAAGTTGGGAAATTTTTGGATATTTTGAAAAGTCAACATTGATTCAAATGGTCTAAAATTGCTAATGGGCCCATTTTTCTTCCATGATTCATCATCCATGACATATGCACGACCACTTGGCCCAAAGGGAAGTATTTTCTCATTTTTTATCTATTTATTTGAATTATTATTTATATTAATTCATTTAAATCATTTAAATATATGGAAAATATATAACTTGACCTAATAAATCTTTTCATGCATGTTTTGCCCTCAATATTTCATGCACATTCAAAAATAGGAAGATTTGATTTGATTTGAGCATAATTGATACAAGAGCACATGGAAAAGATTGAAAACATAATGGTGAAAAATCAAATTTCCAAAAACTATCAATGCCATGGATTTGTTCTACTTTTGTTAACCTAATGCCTTCAGTACAAATGCTAGATCATAAACCTAATGCACACACACACACAGAAAACTGCACAAAAAAGCCATTGGGAAACTTGAAAAATTGTTGAAAAAAGTCAAAACTGAAATCATCATTCCAGGGCGATTCAAAGCCTAATTTTCATTCCACTGGCTTACTCAAGGTCTATTGAACGTGTTCTAATCCATAACACTCATCAAAACTCCAAGAACTAGTATATTGAACCGAAACTGCATCAAGAAAATTCCACAATCGTGCATCATGATTTAAGCATTATTTGTGAAATTTATTTATGGATTCATGTTCATTATGATGTTCTGATGCTAACCAACATAATTAATTGCGTTTTTGTGCTGTATACTCGATTCCACCATTATTGCTTTTTAGGGTTTGCAGGTTTTTGAATTAGGGGTTTTCAGACCAAGCAAAATCAGACCACCACAATGCCATGGTTGTAATCAGCTGACCTGGACGATCCTAAACATGCCCTCGCGCCTAATTTATTGGCCCTATAGCGCTATTCGCTATTTTCTCTAAAGCAGCCTAACACCACGCATAGAAAACCGTTGTTTAATGTCCTTGTTTCAGAAAAAATAAAAATACGCGAAGAAGATGATGTGTTGTCAACAAGTGATACGCTGGTTTGAATTTCGCGCGTTCCCACCCACTAACGCGTTGCTTCTTTTTATATTATTTATTTGTTTGTATATTAATTGAATGCGCACTTAGCTCAGCTGGCAAGCAGGATTGGTGGTGAAGGTACATGGCCTGGGTTCGAACCCCAGGTCTGCATAATGTCCATATTGTTTTTCCAATTATCTTCCTATGCAGGCACAACATTAAGGACCACCGTGTATCCTCCAGATCAAACCATACACGCGCCCTGGGAGATCAAATCAAGGGCATGGATCTCAAGAACACTCTAAACCCTGGTCAACATGTCAATAGGCCATTTGGAAAGTCAACGAATCTGAATGCTATTGGGCCAGAATTCCTGGAATCACACCTCACAATTGGGGCCTGAACCCCCCCCCCCCTGGTTTGCAATTTTCTTCATATTTTATTTTTCAATTATTGTCTTATTTATTTTCTTGTTTTGATTTAATTAATTATTTTTTACAAAATATAAAAAATGCCTAAAAAAAAAAATCAGAAAAGATGAAAAATATAATAAGTATTTTATTTTAATATTTTTCTTATAAATTAGCATGTAATTAATTAGTTTTAAATTAGGTTACAATTTTAATTCTTTTCATAATAAAATCTAAAAAAAAATGTAGAATTAGGTTTAGTTAATTTTTATTCTTTTTTAATATTTCTTCTTCACAATAATAATATTTATTTTATTTTTTATAATTAAATTTGCATGAAAATAATTTAGGGTTAATTTAGGTTAAAAACTTCAATATTTTTCTTAAAAGCTTAAAAAATAATTAGAACTAGGTTTAACATTTTATTTTAGTTTTAGTTTTAATTCTTTTTCTATTAAATCTTAAAAAACATAAAAATACCAAAAAAACATTTTCTTTTAAATTTTAATTTTAATTCCTTATTAATTTTAATTTTTGCAAAAGGGTCCAACGCCCATATTCTTAATTGTTTAATTTCGCATATTTATTTTATTTCGCTTAAATAATTATGTACCTCTCCCAAAGCCTTGTAACATTTACTTCTCGCATCTTAATTCTTTTAATTTCTTTACTTTCCGTCAAATCGGGTCCGGTTTAATTTTGGCGATGTGGACCCGCGCCATTTGTAATAGCTTTAGATTTATTTTTTCTCGCAATATTTTAACTGTTAAACAAAGCATGCAAGAATGAATGGCCTTAAATAAAATCAAGCGTAGAACACCAATAACATAAAAAGACAAAATATATGAAAATGACACACGAATCGCACACACCACCCCTAGGGTACGCCTCACTGTTGCCTTGCCTCGAAAGGTGATCGTCGAGTAGAGGATGTCTTAGTAAGTCCTCATGATCCGGGAACCTGACATGAGGGTAGCTTCTAAGGTGTCTTCCCATTGCTCTGGTGATCACCATGTCCCGAACCTCGAAATGACCCGAGCACCTCCAACGGTGGTGCTACCTACCTCTCAATGGTGGGATGGCACTACTTTAAAGGACATTTACACAGACGAATTCCTTAGGGTAGGTAGGTTCTCGTGGATACTTGCTCTAAATCTCAAACAAAATTCAAAAATACTTTTCACACCAACACATTTTCAAAAAGCTTTCGAAAGCAATTTTTCAAACACTCTTGAGGACCGATACAAGAGTCGAACTGAAATTTTCAAAGAAACTTTTTAAAACCCACAGTTGAAAAGCAAACAAACCATTTTGAAAACACAATGAGCAAGTATCTAAGAGCCCATGGATAACCATGGATAGAAAGGGTGCTAACACCTTCCCTTTCTATAATCTACCTCCCGAACCGAGAGCAATCTCTATAAGGAATTTTTCTGTGCTTTTGTCCTTTCCATTTGGAGAAAATAAAAGACGGTGGCGACTCTTGCTTCCGCGACATTTCGCGAACCAGCGTTAAACAGTCAGTTCCAGATCCACCGATCACAGAACTGGCGACTCTGCTGGGGATAAGAACTTAAAGTGAGGTGTACCTTAGGGTAGTTCATAACTGTGTTTTCAATTGCTTTCCTTGTGTGCTATAAATTGTGGGTTGCTTGGGAGTTCTATAGATCCTAACCCGGATCTGGGGGATACCTCCTTAGAAAGTAGCAACAAGGCTGTGAGGGAACTGTGCGGGGTATACCGACATGGTTGAAACAGTCTGCTACGTTGATGTGGCACTTTGGTGTGTACCGGTAACCCTTGAGTTCAGTCAAGGAGAGTACGGGGCCTCCGCGTGGTGTCGTGAAGCATCAACAGACCTTAGGAACCTTAATTGAACTATCTTGGCCTCTTTAGGGTAGTGAGATAACTGACTTTGGTGCAGTCCGAGGTTGGTTGATACTCGATACTACACTCAATTGAGGATTGCTTTCCTGGAATATTTCGGTCGCCAGTTCAGTGGCTAAATCGAAACGATGAACAATGAAAGCAATCCCGTGATATTGGGAACCTTAGAACCCGGTTACTTTGATTAGGACAGGTTGAGCCCACCAACTTCAAGAGGGTAATACCCAGACCCCATGCTGGCCTAAACTCTAAGGGCTTTCTCTTGTGTGACTTGTGTGCCTTCGTACTTGACTACTTGCATGCTTGTTATCTGACACATGAACTACTTACAGGTTTTGTTCATAGTCCTTAACTAGGACTCATAACAAGGCTTACTAAGTTTCTTGCAGGTTTTTGTTTTAGTCCTTAACTAGGACTCATAACAAGGCTTACTAAGTTTCTTGCAGGGTTTGTTTCAGTCCTTAATTGGGACTCATGACAAGTATACTGAATTTCTTGCAGGGGTGGTTTATAGTCCTTAATTGGGACTCATAACAGGGTTTATTCACATTACCCCATGCATAGCATGACATCATACCATTGCATACATCCTAACCCAGTTCAAGGATCTCAAGGGCTGGTGATGCAGGTCATGATGAATCAAACTGTCTAGCAAGGGGCAAAGAGGATTTATTTTCCTCTAGCCAAGGTAGTCAGGGGCTATGACCCACTGGATATGGTGAGCCTTTGACCCTTGAAGAAGGACTCTCAACAACATGAAGTACCTTCAATCAAGTTACCAGTTTTCAACTCTAACAAGTTTCTCTGTTTACCCCGCGAGGTCCTTGAAATCATTGCATGCATATCATACATATCATTACATAACAGGTATCTTTGTTGCAGGTCACTTACCTTTCTCGCTGTTTATTTCAGCAATGGCCTTCCAACTAGATAACCAGGACCTTCTTGCTCAAGAGACTCAGTTCAGGGAAATCTTCCTAAGTCTAGCCAAGGGGCAAGAAGAGTTAAGGACCCTCCTCATGGGGAATCTGATCAGAAAAAGTCCTGAAGATGACAAAGACGAACAGCTGAAACATCTACAAGCTGAAGTAGACACATTGAAAACCCAGATGCTGGGGCAAAGGGCCCTCATTCAAGGTTTAGTTCAGGAGCAAGGAGAGCTGAGAGCCATGATCAGTCAGCTTCCTCAAGGCATGAAGCAACCAGCCCAAACCAGAGATCAGGTCATAGAACAGCTTCCAAGAAGGCAAAGGTCGGGTCCAATGAATAGACCTCTCCGAATTGCTACTACTTCTCAGGTCCAACAACGACCGCAACGGGTTGATAAGAACAGGTCGGACGAGCCTAAGAGACAATTCACCAACATTAACATGTCATGGTCACGAGCTCTGCAGCACATGTTAAGGATGAACCTGATTACGGTGATCAACCCTCCTACAAATCCAAAGACCTCCTCTCCAAGCTACAACCCAGAAGCAAGGTGCGCTTACCATTCTGGTAGCCCGGGGCACGATACTGAGGACTGTTGGGCACTAAAGTACAAGATTCAAAGTATGATCGATGCTAAAGAGATCGAGTTCGAGCCCGCCGAGACTCCCAATATGATCATTGCTCCCTTGCCAAAACATGGCTAGGATTGAGAAACTTTTGTTTATTAGAATTTTCAAGTTGTAACTTTCTTTTAACTGTTCAAACATTTATCCATGTTAAACATTGTTATTTCATTAATGCATCGCATATGTCTGTTCTGAAGCAATATATTCGTATTCACTCTATGCAAATTATTTTCATATTTTTTCTGATGTCAACTCAATCAATAATTCTAAGCCTCTTGAGGGAGGATGACGAAAACGATACCACGATCTTTACGGTATGCTTTTGAACAGACCACGCTGATGAGGTACAGGCATTGTTTCAACCCCTAAACACTGGAGTTATAAGGATGATAATCCCTCGTCAACCCCTCTGAGCCAAAGAAGTAGGAGTTTTTCTTTTCGAAATTTAAAACCCTTTATCATAACCTGGGGCAGGGTAGTTTCTCAGTTGATCCAAGTGCATAACGAATGGCACCAAAGGAGTCCTTACAAAACAAAAGACAGTGATGGTTCTGAATAAATCGCAAGGACAGGCAGTCATTATCTCAAAAATGAAAAACCCAAAAAGTCAAAACCTATAAAGGGGACTTACGAAACTGGGGCATCCCGCTGGCTGTAATTCCAAAAAAAAAAGGAAACAGCTCAGGCAAAAAACAGGGATAACAAAATCAAAAAGAAAGAGGTCTTATAAACCCTCAACAATAACAAAAAGGAATGACTGTCTATCCAACATAAACGTTCAGTATCCGACCATCACTGGAAAATCAGAGCAAATACTCAAACAAGGTCTAATGTATGATCAGCTGAGTTTAGGTTTGGAGAACATCACGAAGAGCGGGTGGGTACAAATGATTTGAGCCTTTATCCTTTGTTTCTTAAACCGTGAACCAGGCCACGTTATAACCCTCAAAAGTCCTAGCTGAAGCATGGGTTAGTTCGAAAGCATACTGTTACGAAAGGTATCCTGACTCCTTAAGGCCTACGGTAAATACGGAGTTGACATCACGTTTTACAAACATTCACTTGTTTTATGAAAAAAGAATGCATTTTCAAAATCTTCGAGACAGACATAAGCTTTGCATTTTTAACATAACTTTGTTTGCATATGACTTTTTGTTTGAACAACATAGAAATTCGCATGACGAAAGTCTAATGAACAAGAGTATCTCCAATCAAGGGGCACGGCATGATCATGGTCTACCATCTGGGGCAGTTAAGTCAAGATCCAGAGAATCTCTCAAAAGGCCAAAAAGCCTGGGGCAAATCTCTGCCTGAGTCACTTGGGGCATTTCAATAACAAATCTTGCATGATCAGACATCTTCTGGTAATATGGCAACATAAACAGCCAGGGGCACTTCCCTGCATTCTAGGAACGCAAACATAGTACGCATAATCAAAGACCCGCTAGGTTGACATACCTAGGCAAAAATAAGGGCTTCCCGGTGAACCAAAAGGGTTCGGGCAAAATGAGGGATGAAATGAAAAAAATATGTACACCCGGCAAGTCGAAAACCTGAAAAGGCGGCTTGGGCAAAAATGGGTATCTCGGTGGACTGAAAACCCGAAAGGGCGGTCCAGGCAAAAGTTAGGGATCAAAGCGTACGACTATGTCCGTCATCTTGTCACCTGTCTACCAGAAGAAGGTTTGTCCATCAACAACTATCAGCACCTCACAGGTCTTCCTCTCCCCCATAGAAACAGGGGCAATAAAGATTATCTGAGCAGTCCAATTGTTCTATCCTCCAAGGTATCAGGTTAGGTTCCGTTGAAGAACATAACCAATACAGTTCAATACTTCCCCAGGAGAGTCCAATCCAGCTTCCCCAGGGAAGTTGGAATCCATCTCCCCAAGCAGTAAGCTTATCCCCAGTAAATTCTGGAAGCTTATCCCCTCGCAGAACACGAACGCGTCTCCCGGCTTTATTTAAAGAGTTATTTCCTTAACAGGATATAACTGGGTTATCCTCAGCCAAAAGCCACGGAAAGATCGTCGTCGACACAGTCTTCTTACCCCAGCGAAGTCCATCAACACTTCCAACAACAAGGATATCCTCAGCAAGTTACTATCAACAATCAACAGAATGTCTCTCTCCCCACAGAGTATTGCTCCCCAGCAAGATTACTAGAGTATTTGTCTCCCCGCAGAGTAACCCATTCGCCAAGTTTATTCCCCAATAGAGTTATCTTCTCCTATCGGAATTCTTGCAACTATCATCCCCAGCGGAAGCAAAAGCTATTCTTCAACATCAGCCCAGGAGTGACTTCCCGGCACCCGTCAAGGATTTATTTTCTTAGACAAAAATACATTCATCTTCATGCATATGCATCATACTACACGAATCTCATTAATTTTGAAGACATACAGTTCATGCATCATGATTTTGCATACAATTATGTTTTGCCTTTTCAGGAAAAAGATCAATACAAAAATGATTACTACCAACTATCGCAATTCCTTCTAGATATAGTTTCAGATATGACCCAGATATGGCGACGTTCTGATACTGCTTCCAGATTTCCTTCTAGATATAGTTTCAGATATGACCCAGATATGGCGACGTTCTGATACTGCTTCCAGATTTCCTTCTAGATATAGTTTCAGATATGACCCAGATATGGCGACGTTCTGATACTGCTTCCAGATTTCCTTCTAGATATAGTTTCAGATATGACCCAGATATGGCGACGTTCTGATACTGCTTCCAGATTTCCTTCTAGATATAGTTTCAGATATGACCCAGATATGGCGACGTTCTGATACTGCTTCCAGATTTCCTTCCAGATATAGTTTCAGATGTAAACCAGATATGGCGACGTTCTGATACTGCTTCCAGATTTCCTTCTAGATATAGTTTCAGATGTAAACCAGATATGGCGACGTTCTGATGCTGCTTCCAGATTTCCTTCCAGATATAGTTCAGATATGACCCAGATATGGCGACGTTCTGACACTTATTCCAGTTGAAAATATTTCAAGACCTTCTCTGGTTCAGTCAGATCGACCCTAAGATCTCCCTGATGCTTATCCAGTTGAAGATATTTCAAGACCTAGACCGGTTCAGTTAAATCGACCCCAAGATTTTCCTGATGCTTATCCAGTCAAAGGCCTTCTCTGGTTCAGTCAGATCGACCCTAAGATCTCCCTGATGCTTATCCAGTTGAAGATATTTCAAGACCTAGCCTGGTTCAGTTAAATCGACCCTAAGATTTTCCTGATGCTTATCCAGTCAAAGGCCTTCTCTGGTTCAGACAGATCGACCCTAAGATCTCCCTGATGCTTATCCAGTTGAAGACATTCCAAGACCTTGTCCGGTTCAGTTAAATCGACCCTAAGATTTTCCTGATGCTTATCCAGTCAAAGGCCTTCTCTGGTTCAGTCAGATCGACCCTAAGATCTCCCTGATACTTATCCAGTTGAAGATATTCCAAGACCTAGCCTGGTTCAGTTAAATCGACCCTAAGATTTTCCTGATGCTTATCCAGTCAAAGGCCTTCTCTGGTTCAGTCAGATCGACCCTAAGATCTCCCTGATGCTTATCCAGTTGAAGATATTCCAAGACCTTGTCCGGTTCAGTTAAATCGACCCCAAGATTTTCCTGATGCTTATCCAGTCAAAGGCCTCCTCTGGTTCAGTCAGATCGACCCTAAGATCTCCCTGATTCTTACCCCAGTAGAAGACACCCAAGATTTTTCTCAACGAGCGTTGTTGAAGTTAAAGTCACCCAAGATTTTTCTCAACGAGCGTTGTTGAAGTTAAAGTCACCTTAGATTTTTCTCAGCGAGCGTTGTTGAAGTTAAAGTCGCCCAAGGTTCTCTTACCGTTCATACTAAGATGGTAACCATCCCTGGTTCATTCATCGCCGTTTGAAGCTCCAGACCCAGCTCCTGCAACCAGTCAGGACATATCTATACCAAACATCTAAAAATCAGCTCATGTAACGTGTCAGGTACTCATTTTCTGTTTTGCAGGTATGCAGGTTCTCGCCAAGGAATCTCCTACGTGATCAACATCCAGATGGCATCTATAAGCCCATCATCCTATCCAGCAACCTCTAAATGGCACCTATAAGCCCATTCCCATCACACTGCTAACATGTGAGCGCAAATTTCTGGGCACTCTAGTGTCCAATCATCTTCTACCCTCGGATTACGAAAGGCACGTCCGCCAATCTACATCCTCAGGTCTAAGAATATTGAACAGGGGCAACTGTTGTACCCCAAAATTTGCCCTCCCATATTCTCCAAGAAATTGCCAAGTCAAGCTGCAAAATTCCCCAAGGGTTGCACAGTCAAAGATCTCCCATACAGTCAAAACTAGGGTTTGTGTATTGATCAAGAAATTGAAGGTTTCAAAGGCCCAATCAAGTCTCACATGCCTACAAATATGGTCAAGTATCCTCATATCAAGTTTCAAGGCATTCAGCTCAAAATTGCACAGTCAAAACCCTAAGTTGCGCTACAGTCAACTGTAGGGGCAAAATGGTCATTTGGCAGTCAAAAGTTCAAATTTTTGGTCAACATATCATTTTGAAGCCACAAACATCATTTGATCAATGCTTGATCATGATTCTCAAAATTTGGCTCAGAAATCATCAAGATGCAAAAGTTTCCTTATTTGGACAGTTGAAAAAGTCAACTGAAATTGACCAGGGCATAACTTTCACATGGATTATCAGAAAAATTCCATCCAAAGCTCATTTTGAAGAGAAAGACATTTCCTACAACTCATCTTCATACTTCAAGTCCAAGAAATGATCTCACAAAAAGTTATCAATTTCAACATTATAGGTCATTTTCAAAAGTCAACAAAAAGGGACTTTAAGTCAAAGGCCATAACTTGAGATTGGTAAATCAAAATTACATGGGACCAAAGGCATTGGTTAGAGGACTCAAATACCTTTCCAAAATATCCAAGAACATGAGAAAAGCTTAAAAATTGAGCAAGTTATGCCTTGTGGAAGTTGGGAAATTTTTGGATATTTTGAAAAGTCAACATTGATTCAAATGGTCTAAAATTGCTAATGGGCCCATTTTTCTTCCATGATTCATCATCCATGACATATGCACGACCACTTGGCCCAAAGGGAAGTATTTTCTCATTTTTTATCTATTTATTTGAATTATTATTTATATTAATTCATTTAAATCATTTAAATATATGGAAAATATATAACTTGACCTAATAAATCTTTTCATGCATGTTTTGCCCTCAATATTTCGTGCACATTCAAAAATAGGAAGATTTGATTTGATTTGAGCATAATTGATACAAGAGCACATGGAAAAGATTGAAAACATAATGGTGAAAAATCAAATTTCCAAAAACCATCAATGCCATGGATTTGTTCTACTTTTGTTAACCTAATGCCTTCAGTACAAATGCTAGATCATAAACCTAATGCACACACACACAGAAAACTGCACAAAAAAGCCATTGGGAAACTTGAAAAATTGTTGAAAAAAGTCAAAACTGAAATCATCATTCCAGGGCGATTCAAAGCCTAATTTTCATTCCACTGGCTTACTCAAGGTCTATTGAACGTGTTCTAATCCATAACACTCATCAAAACTCCAAGAACTAGTATATTGAACCGAAACTGCATCAAGAAAATTCCACAATCGTGCATCATGATTTAAGCACTATTTGTGAAATTTATTTATGGATTCATGTTCATTATGATGTTCTGATGCTAACCAACATAATTAATTGCGTTTTTGTGCTGTATACTCGATTCCACCATTATTGCTTTTTAGGGTTTGCAGGTTTTTGAATTAGGGGTTTTCAGACCAAGCAAAATCAGACCACCACAATGCCATGGTTGTAATCAGCAGACCTGGACGATCCTAAACATGCCCTCGCGCCTAATTTATTGGCCCTATAGCGCTATTCGCTATTTTCTCTAAAGCAGCCTAACACCACGCATAGAAAACCGTTGTTTAATGTCCTTGTTTCAGAAAAAATAAAAATACGCGAAGAAGATGATGTGTTGTCAACAAGTGATACGCTGGTTTGAATTTCGCGCGTTCCCACCCACTAACGCGTTGCTTCTTTTTATATTATTTATTTGTTTGTATATTAATTGAATGCGCACTTAGCTCAGCTGGCAAGCAAGATTGGTGGTGAAGGTACATGGCCTGGGTTCGAACCCCAGGTCTGCATAATGTCCATATTGTTTTTCCAATTATCTTCCTATGCAGGCACAACATTAAGGACCACCGTGTATCCTCCAGATCAAACCATACACGCGCCCTGGGAGATCAAATCAAGGGCATGGATCTCAAGAACACTCTAAACCCTGGTCAACATGTCAATAGGCCATCTGGAAAGTCAACGAATCTAAATGCTATTGGGCCAGAATTCCTGGAATCACACCTCACAATTGGGGCCTGAACCCCCCCTGGTTTGCAATTTTCTTCATATTTTATTTTTCAATTATTGTCTTATTTATTTTCTTGTTTTGATTTAATTAATTATTTTTTACAAAATATAAAAAATGGCTAAAAAAAAATCAGAAAAGATGAAAAATATAATAAGTATTTTATTTTAATATTTTTCTTATAAATTAGCATGTAATTAATTAGTTTTAAATTAGGTTACAATTTTAATTCTTTTCATAATAAAATCTAAAAAAAATGTAGAATTAGGTTTAGTTAATTTTTATTCTTTTTTAATATTTCTTCTTCACAATAATAATATTTATTTTATTTTTTATAATTAAATTTGCATGAAAATAATTTAGGGTTAATTTAGGTTAAAAACTTCAATATTTTTCTTAAAAGCTTAAAAAATAATTAGAACTAGGTTTAACATTTTATTTTAGTTTTAGTTTTAATTCTTTTTCTATTAAATCTTAAAAAACATAAAAATACCAAAAAAACATTTTCTTTTAAATTTTAATTTTAATTCCTTATTAATTTTAATTTTTGCAAAAGGGTCCAACGCCCATATTCTTAATTGTTTAATTTCGCATATTTATTTTATTTCGCTTAAATAATTATGTACCTCTCCCAAAGCCTTGTAACATTTACTTCTCGCATCTTAATTCTTTTAATTTCTTTACTTTCCGTCAAATCGGGTCCGGTTTAATTTTGGCGATGTGGACCCGCGCCATTTGTAATAGCTTTAGATTTATTTTTTCTCGCAATATTTTAACTGTTAAACAAAGCATGCAAGAATGAATGGCCTTAAATAAAATCAAGCGTAGAACACCAATAACATAAAAAGACAAAATATCTGAAAATGACACACGAATCGCACACACCACCCCTAGGGTACGCCTCACTGTTGCCTTGCCTCGAAAGGTGATCGTCGAGTAGAGGATGTCTTAGTAAGTCCTCATGATCCGGGAACCTGGCATGAGGGTAGCTTCTAAGGTGTCTTCCCATTGCTCTGGTGATCACCATGTCCCGAACCTCGAAATGACCCGAACACCTCCAACGGTGGTGCTACCTACCTCTCAATGGTGGGATGGCACTACTTTAAAGGACATTTACACAGACGAATTCCTTAGGGTAGGTAGGTTCTCGTGGATACTTGCTCTAAATCTCAAACAAAATTCAAAAATACTTTTCACACCAACACATTTTCAAAAAGCTTTCGAAAGCAATTTTTCAAACACTCTTGAGGACCGATACAAGAGTCGAACTGGAATTTTCAAAGAAGCTTTTTAAAACCCACAGTTGAAAAGCAAACAAACCATTTTGAAAACACAATGAGCAAGTATCTAAGAGCCCATGGATAACCATGGATAGAAAGGGTGCTAACACCTTCCCTTTCTATAATCTACCTCCCGAACCGAGAGCAATCTCTATAAGGAATTTTTCTGTGCTTTTGTCCTTTCCATTTGGAGAAAATAAAAGACGGTGGCGACTCTTGCTTCCGCGACATTTCGCGAACCAGCGTTAAACAGTCAGTTCCAGATCCACCGATCACAGGGTCATTAAACACCAACCAACCTTAGAACCCTAAATTGACCAACTTGGCTATTAGGACAGTAGCAGTATGCTACACTCATTGAGGCTAAACTCTCGAGATGGTTCTGGCCGCGAGAAAAGATTGCGATGCTGGAGTTATGACCGATTGAGGGTAGCCAATGATTTGAGATCCTCTAGAACCCGGTTACTTTTGATAGGACAGGTTTTAACCAACAAAACCAAAAGAGGGTAATACCTGAAACTCATGCTGGCCTGAAACCTAAGGGTGTCTTGTGTGACTTGTGTGCCTTACTTACCTATGTGAATACTTGTGGTGTGCTTCATCATAGCATCATGACATCATACCATTGCATGCATCCTGTATAAAAGGCTAACCCATTTCAAAGACAAAAAAGGTTTCATCTTTGCTCTGTTTTGTAGGACATCATGATGCCCGTGCGTAGAAATACTGTCCGACTCAACTTTGTTCAACCACCAGTTTTACTCAAGGACTTGGTTGGAAGGATTCCAAACACTACCTCCTTCATCAACAGACATGGTTCTCTCCTTGGCTTGGTCACTGCAAAATGGGACCAACAACTGATAAGTGTTCTGACCCAGTTTTATGACCCTCTGTACCATTGTTTCACCTTTCAAGACTTCCAGCTGGTTCCTACCCTGGAAGAATTTTCTTATTTGCTTGGGATCCCTGTCTTGGAACAAACTCCATTCACTGGGTTGGAAAAGACTCCTAGGCCTGAAGAGATTGCTGCAATTCTCCCCTTGACCAAAGAAGAGGTATTGTCCAACTGGGAAACTAGAAATGGGATCAAGGGCTTTTTGGTCAAATTTCTGGTTGGCAAGGCTAATGATTTCTGGAATGACTTGGACTTCAAGGCGTACGAGGATATTCTGGCTCTTTTGATCTATGGTCTGGTATTGTTTCCCAACCCAGACACTTTTATCAGTATCCATGTCATAAGGATCTTCATGTCTCGGAATCCGGTACCCACTCTTTTGGGTGATATTCTACAACAACTCTATGCTCGTACTGCTCGAAAACGGGGGACTCCGTGGTGCTGTACTCCTTTGCTAGTAAGGTGGTTTATTTCGCACCTTCTTAAGTTCGTGCTGAAGAATGAAGAAGGAAAAGGTTGGGCTCGGAGGTTAATGTCTCTCACTGATAACGACATCACTTGGACTCTCAGAGGTTTGGATGAGGTGGCTGTTATTGATCGATGCGGGGAATACCCGAATGTTCCATTGATTGGTATCCAAGGAGGAATCTCTTACAATCCATGCTTAGCTCTCCGACAGTTTGGAAGAGCCAGAGGAGATGGGCCTCATGAAATGCTGGTTCCTCACTTCCATTTTGAGTTTCAGGCAGACAGTGACAAACTACGCCAAGGATTCATTAAAGCTTGGGACAGAATTCACAAAGCTGACCCACATGAGTTGGGACCAAAGACTTCTCTACCAATGGAACCCTATTGCAAATGGGTCTGCATCCGTGCTCAAAAATTAGGTATGCCCTACGAAGCTGTCAGACCAATCATCCTTGAATCTCCTGATGAAGATGGGGTTCCTCCAACTGTCCTCCCTCCTCAGATACCTACTGATTTTGACACCATGAAGAGATCTTGGGCGCAGCTAAAGGAAGAACGGGATTTCTATCGGGAGAAATTCAACGAGCAGGAACGGAAGATCCAGAGGCTGACTAAGCAATTGGAGGAGGAACGGGTCCTGAACAACTACATCAGCACTGAAAAGAGGAGGCCATGGGAGCATTGATGAGCTTTGGATGTTTCCTTTTGTAGTTTTATTTTCAGTATTTTTCATTCCTGTAATGCCTAAGGGCAAGTTGTTGAACAATTGAATTTTTAATCTAATGAAGTGTGTTTCCCTTTTTTGTCTACAAAGTTGAATCTTGTTTGTCTTTGAAAACATAAAGCATACGCATTCCATTGCACCATATGCATAGCAGGTACCCTATTTCACAGGTTGCTTAATCTCCTTCGCTGTTTATTTTGCACAGTCATCATGAATCCAGACTCATCCAGTGAGCAAGCAATCAAGGCCCTTCAGGCCCAAAGTGCACAGTTTCAAGAGATGGTCCTAAGCCTAGCCCAAGGTCAGCAAGAGTTGAAGACTCTACTCCTGAAGAAGAAGAAGAAAAAGAGGACTGCGTTGTTCAACACCGGACGCAGATTTGGGAACACACTCCATAACGAAGCTGATCCAACCACTTCTTCTGCTGAGAAAAACAGTCCCCAAGGGGGAGGAGCTCCTAGTCCCGCAGTCTCCGACAATGAGACGGACTATAACGACGAACAATACCCACCTGCTGCTGACAGATACAAGCAATTGGAGGACCGCTTAAGCGCCATGGAAATTCAGAATGTGCCGGGACTGGATTTCGGAGATTTGGGGTTGTCTTCTGGGGTAGTAATTCCACACAAGTTTAAGGCGTCTGCCTTCGCCAAGTATGATGGTGTCTCCTGCCCAAAGCTGCATCTAAGGTCGTACGTAAGGAAGATCCAACCTTATACGGCGGATAAGAACCTCTGGATTCACTTCTTCCAAGATAGTCTCTCGGGGTCACAGCTTGAATGGTTCTACCAATTGGATGGAGCTAGCATCCGACACTGGGAAGATTTGGCAACCGCATTCTACAGACAATACCAATACAATTCTGATCTCGCTCCTACGCGTACCCAACTTCAGGGTATGTCTCTAGGAACGGGTGAAGGGTTCAAAGAGTACGCTCAAAAATGGAGAGATTTGGCTGGCAGGGTGCAGCCTCCGTTGACTGATCGAGAGCTGGTTGATATGTTTCTAGGAACATTGTCTGGTCCGTTTTTCAATCATTTGGTTGGTAACTCCTCCGCTGGGTTCACAGATTTGATATTGACGGGAGAAAGAATTGAAGCTGGCATCAGGTCAGGCAAGATACAAAAGGCTGCCTCCATAAGTGCTGAGAAGAGGTCGTTTAAGAAAGAAGCAAGTGCCGTCTATGGTCCTAGAAGACAAGTCAAGCCCGAAAGTCGCCAAGCCGCCAATGCTTTGGTCATCTCAAAACCTGTTGCTGCTCCTCAGCAGTACAATCAACAAAGAAGCGAAAGGCCCAAGAGGCAGTATACCCGACTGAGTATGACCTTATCTCAAATTTTACCCCAACTGTTATCCACCAACCTGGTGACCCTCAAAGAAGCTCCTAAGGTCGTCAACACTGCGTCTCCTAAGTATAACCCAAATGCCCGGTGTGCTTATCATTCTGATAGTCCCGGGCACACCACTGATGATTGTTGGGCCTTGAGAAACAAAGTGCAAGATCTGATCGACGCAAAGGAAATTCAGTTTGAAGCGCCGGAGAGACCAAATGTTGTAACTGCTCCTATGCCCCAGCATAGAGTAAATGCCATTGAGGAAGAAATGTATGCTGTTTCGGTAGATGAAGTTGTTACCCCTCTGAAGAATGTCAAGAAGAACCTACTGTGGGCCGGTTTATTTCCGGGTTGCGGTGAAGGTTGCATGTTCTGTGCTGTTTCCCTATCTGATTGTCCCTTGCTGAGGTTAGGCATCCAAGGCCTAATGGACAGCAAGGAAATTCTATTCAAAAAGTCTGCTGTTCAGTTGGTTCCGATAAAAGAAGTTTCTGTGGTTACCATCTTCAATAATCCAATCAAGGCTCCCCCGAAGAAGCCTGTTCAAATCATGACTGTTGCACCTGTGATTATTACTGTTCCGGGGCCTCTCCCCTACGTGTCTGATAAAGCTGTCCCCTGGCATTATGGGGCAGACGTGTATGTAAATGGAATCAAACAAGAATTCGACACGGGCGCCAGTATCTGCGACATCACTGGTCCAGCCAAGGTCACCCGCAGTGGCAGGCTCTTCTCGCCTGACATTGCACCGCCCGCTATTCGAAAACCCCTCCTTATAAAACCTACAAATTTACCTGTTCCTATTGCTGATCAAGTTGTTTCCCCTGCGGCCGAGTCATCAAATGCTCGGGGCAAAGGGATTGAAGAAGAGCCTGCCCGGATGGAGGCACCAATACCCATAAATGCTGAAGCCTCCCAACAAGAAATGGAGGAGATCTTGAAAATAATAAAGAAAAGTGATTTCAATGTCGTCGAGCAGCTGGGGCATACGCCCTCCAAGATCTCCCTGCTCTCCTTATTGCTATGCTCCGAGGCCCATGCTAAGGCCTTGATCTCATTTCTCAAGACGGCCCATGTGCCGCAGGAGACGTCTGCAGTCCAGTTCACTGATTGCATAGCAAATCTGACAGCAGACAATGGCTTGGGTTTTTCAGATGTTGACCTGACCGCGAAGGGAAGAGACCACAATGATGCCCTGCATGTCTCTATCGAATGCAGGGGCACTACTCTGGCGCATGTATTAGTGGACACTGGTTCTTCCTTGAATGTTCTACCGAAAAAGGCTTTAGACCGTCTGGATTATGAAGGCCTGGAATTGAAACCCAGCAATATCATCGTCAGGGCCTTTGACGGTTCAAAAAGGATGGTTCATGGAGAGGTTAACATCCCTATTCGTGTGGGCTCTCAGGTGTTCGACTCTACGTTTTATGTGATGGATATACGTCCATCGTACTCTTGTCTACTGGGTCGACCTTGGATCCATAAAGCTGGGGCAGTGACCTCCACCTTGCACCAGAAGCTGAAGTACCCTGTCAGAGGGAGGATCGTCACTGTGCAAGGAGAAGAGGAGTACATGGTGAGCCATTTGAATTCCTTCAGATACATTGAGATGGACGGGGAGTTTATTGAAACCCCCTTTCAGCATTTCGAGGAGGTGCATCCAATTTCAGCAGCAGCAGAGGCAGCGGTCGAAGAGAATGTTTCCTTGAAGATGGCGTCCCTAAGGGATGCCCGGGCTGTGGTTCAAAAAGGCAATTGTGCGAACTGGGGTCAGCTTCCTGACTTCACTCAGAAGAACGACAAGTTTGGGCTGGGCTTTACTGCAGAGGCTCAGAGGGCTGTGCGCAAAGAGAAGATCAGAAAGGCTCCGGTGTTTATCTCCAGCTCAAGGGTGAATGCTATTGAGGAGGATGTGGAGGAAGCAGAGTTTGACAGTTGGATCTACCCGACTACCAGCGACGGACCGAGCAACTGGACGGCAAAGGATTTTACCCCTATCACATTTGTCACGCAGTAATTGATTTCTTTTGATTTCCAATTTGTAACAAACAATATGTTAAAACTTTGTTGGCTCGGTGTCCTACCCGAGGCATCGTAGCTCCATTTGTGAGGGCTTTTTGTATGACATTTTCATATATCATCAATCAAAACATTGGACGTTTGTTGCATTTCAAATCTTGTGCTCTTTTCCTTTCTGTGTTATATATTGCAAAACAGCTATATTTACACACACTCACTTATACAGGTTTCAATCCACTCTGGATCTCACTGGTAACAGCTCTGCTACCGCCAGTTATGACTTCGAAAATCCGATCAACTTGGCCGAAGACGAAGGTGAAGATGATTGCGAAGTGCCTGGTGAACTCGCAAGACTGCTACTCCAGGAAGAGAGAGCTATTCAACCACATGAAGAGCCTGTGGAAACAATTAACTTGGGTACTGAGACAGATAGGAAAGAGGTCAAGATTGGTGCCAATCTAGAGCTCAGCGTGAAGCAACGATTAATCCAGATGGTACAAGACTACATGGAGATTTTTGCTTGGTCCTATGAAGATATGCCCGGTTTGGATGCCGACATTGTAGTTCACCACCTGCTAACCAAGGAAGATTGCCCTCCGGTAAAGCAAAAAGTCCGACGGATGCGTCCAGAGATGTCTGAGAAGATCAAGGCCGAGGTTATGAAACAGTTTGATGCCGGTTTCCTTGCAATGACTTCTTACCCTCAGTGGGTTGCCAATGTGGTGCCAGTGCCGAAGAAGGACGGTAAAGTCAGAATGTGCGTCGACTACAGGGACTTGAACAGGGCCAGCCCCAAGGATGACTTCCCCCTACCTCACATTGATGTCCTTGTTGACAATACAGCTCAACACAAGGTGTTCTCCTTCATGGATGGTTTTTCGGGGTATAATCAGATCAAGATGGCTCCAGAGGATATGGAGAAGACTACCTTTGTGACTCAGTGGGGCACCTTCTGTTATAAGGTCATGCCATTCGGATTGAAAAATGCTGGGGCAACCTATCAACGTGCCATGGTTGCTTTATTTCATGATATGATCCATCATGAGATTGAGGTATACGTTGATGACATGATTGCAAGGTCTCAAACTGAGGAGGAGCACCTTGACCATCTGAGGAAGCTGTTTGACCGACTCAAGTTGTACAAGCTGAGATTGAATCCCAACAAATGCACCTTTGGGGTAAGGTCCGGAAAATTGCTAGGTTTCATTGTAAGTGATAAAGGTATTCAGGTGGACCCTGCCAAGGTGAAATCCATACAAGAGATACCGACTCCAAGAACAGAGAAAGAAGTCAGAGGCTTCCTGGGACGACTGAATTACATTGCCCGATTCATCTCACATCTGACCGCTACTTGTGAGCCAATCTTCAAATTGCTGAAGAAAGATCAAGTAGTACGCTGGAATGATGAATGTCAGGCCGCCTTTGAAAGGATAAAGGAATATCTCCAAGAGCCACCCATTCTTATGCCACCGGTGGAAGGAAGACCTCTGATACTATACTTGACAGTGCTTGATAGTTCAATGGGGTGTGTGCTGGGGCAGCATGACGAGTCTGGCCGAAAAGAGCACGCTATTTATTACTTGAGCAAAAAGTTTACCGACTGTGAGTCCCGTTACTCACTGCTTGAGAAAACTTGTTGCGCTCTTGTATGGGCTGCTCGCCGGCTGAGACAGTATATGCTGACTCACACTACTTTATTGATTTCAAAGATGGATCCCATCAAGTACATATTTGAAAAGCCCGCTCTGTCTGGAAGAATAGCGAGATGGCAAATGATCTTAACAGAATATGACATCCATTATACAACTCAGAAAGCAATTAAGGGAAGTGTACTGGCCGATCATTTGGCACACCAACCTGTGGACGATTACCAATCATTGAACTTTGATTTTCCGGATGAAGATATCATGGTGGTAACTGACTGTGAAGTACCTGGACCGGATGAAGGACCTGAGGAAGGATCCCGATGGTCTATGCATTTTGATGGAGCCTCCAA
Organism: Vicia faba; assembly: GCA_948472305.1. NCBI lineage: Eukaryota > Viridiplantae > Streptophyta > Magnoliopsida > Fabales > Fabaceae > Vicia > Vicia faba. Next base: position 938,281,256 of record OX451736.1, read on the forward strand.
TGCTTTGGGTAATGGCGTCGGCGCTGTAATCATATCTCCCAAAGGAACGCATACTCCCCTCACCGCCCGATTATGTTTCAGCTGCACCAACAATATGGCAGAATACGAGGCATGTATCATGGGTTTACAAGCTGCAATCGACCTGAGGATCAAGTTTCTAAGTGTCTTCGGAGATTCTGTTCTCGTGATCAATCAGATCAAAGGCGAGTGGGATACGAAACACCCGAATCTTATTCCTTACAAGGAGTATGTGTCGACCTTGCTCCCCCACTTTGAAGAGATAACTTTCGAACACTTCCCTAGAGAGGAGAATCAACTAGCGGACGCCCTAGCTACGATGTCTTCAATGTTCAAAGTTAAATGGGACAATGAGGCTCCCCAAATCGTAATCTGGAAGTTGGATGAACCGGCATACTGCTGCGAGCTCGAGGTTGAGAAGGTCACTGAGAAACCCTGGTATCATGAGGTGAAGAGGTACTTGGAAGCTCAGGAATACCCTGAAGGTGCATCTGTCAATGATAAGAAGTTCATGAGGAGGTTTGCTGCAAAATTCTTCCTCAGCAACGGCATTCTCTACAAACGGAATCATGATTCGACTCTACTACGTTGTGTGGATAAGGCTGAAGCAGAGAAAATCATGATAGAACTGCATGAAGGTACATTCGGAACACATTCCAGTGGACACACCATGGCTAAGAAAATCCTTCGGGCAGGATATTTCTGGTCCACAATGGAAGCCGATTGTTACCAACACTCCCGAACTTGTCATAAATGCCAGATCTATGCTGACAAGGTGCATGTCCCTCCGGTTCCTTTGAATGTCCTAACGGCACCTTGGCCTTTCGCAATGTGGGGCATCGATATGATCGGTGAGATCCGACCGACGGCATCCAATGGGCATCGCTTCATCTTGGTGGCGATCGACTACTTCACGAAATGGGTTGAGGCAGCTTCCTACGCCACGGTAACCAAGAGTGTCGTGGCACGTTTCATCCGGCATAATCTGATCTGTCGGTACGGTGTCCCGGAAAGAATCATTACGGACAATGGTACCAATCTCAACAACAAAATGATCACTGAACTCCGTGAACAATTCAAGATACAGCACCACAATTCTTCTCCCTACCGGCCGAAGATGAATGGGGCTGTAGAGGCAGCCAATAAAAATATCAAGAAAATTGTGCAGAAGATGACAGTGACCTATAAAGATTGGCACGAGATGTTACCGTTCGCCCTTCATGGGTACCGTACCTCAGCAAGGACGTCAACCGGGGCAACTCCTTTCTCCTTAGTCTATGGCATGGAGGCAGTCTTGCCAATTGAAATCCAGATACCCTCTCTCCGGATAATGAAGGATGCAGACTTGAATGAAGATGATTGGATCCAGACTCGACTTGATCAATTAAATCTGATTGACGAAAAGAGGCTCACTGCTATCTGTCATGGTCAAACGTATCAGAAACGGATGATCAGGGCATTTAACAAGAAAGTCAGACCGCAAGAGTATCAAGTTGGGGACCTGGTAATCAAACGCATCATCCTTCCTCAAAGTGATCCCCGGGGCAAATGGACCCCTACTTACGAAGGGCCATTTGTGGTTAAACCTGTGTTCTCAGGAGGAGCCATGATCCTAACCACCATGGATGGTGACGACCTTCCTCACCCCGCCAATGCAGACATAGTAAAAAAATACTACGCATAAATAAAAGACCCGCTAGGTTGACATACCTAGGCAAAAATAAGGGCTTCCCGGTGAACCAAAAGGGTTCGGGCAAAAATAAGGGATGAAATGAATAAAAATCTGTACACCCGGCAAGTCGAAAACCTGAAAGGGCGGCTTGGGCAAAAATGGGTATCCCGGTGGACTGAAAACCCGAAAGGGCGGTCCAGGCAAAAGTTAGGGATAAAAGCGTAACACTATGTCTCATTGAATCACTTCGCATCCGGAATTCGGTATCAACTATCTGGCTCCAGATTTCGGCATTGACCAATCAGCTTCATCTTCAAATTAGGCAACAAAGCGATGAGACGTTCGGAGATATAAAGGCGATAGCAAAGTTGGAACCCAGTGGGATTGTTCACATAGTTGTTTTGTTTCCTTTTTCAAATTGTAAACTCTATACTATTCGGCGATATCCTCTTACTAGGATGTCAGCCTCTTGTACAAAAAACGCCTATTCACAGGCAAAGTTTAAATCAATACAAATATACTTTTCAGTTAAAAGTGCCAATTGTTTTCTTTTTTCTGTTTTGTCTTGCGAAGAACGTCCAATGTTCATTTTTGATATATGCATTTGACATTAAATTGCTGATTCATAAATGTTTACATATGAAACGAGAGATTGATTACAGGTGACATCAGAGACAGGGGCAATGTGAAGTTGTTTAATGCAGTCTGGTTGTTTTGTCCGCCGAGGTACCGAGGTAGATTCAACTGAAGAATGTGACCAAAACATCTCAACTCCCTGCAGAGTAAAACAAGATTCAGCAATACTTTCCCCAAGCAAAGTTGGTTCCCCGTCGATCTTGAAAAAGCACAACATTCCCCGGCAGGTCTTAAAGCTCATCCCCGGTAGATTCTGGAAGCTTATCCCCTGCAGAGTACGGACGTCTCTCCCGAGTTTTATTTAGAGTTATTTCCTCACAAGGACTTATAACTGGGTTATCCTCAGCTAAAAACCACGGAAGACCGCCCTCGGCAAAGTTCCTTCAATCCCCAACGGAGTTTATCATCGTTATCCCCAGCGAAATCCATCATTAGAGTCCTCAACAGGCCTCTCAGCAAAACCTCGGCCAAATATCTCTTCCACAGAGCAATTCTCCGGCCAACCGTCAAGGATTTATTTTCCTAAGGCGAAATTACATCCATAAACATTTCACACATCTTGCTTACATACATGATGAAGCGCATACAACACTATCTCACGTTGAACATCATGATATCATGCATATCATACATCATGACATTGCATACCACTTACGTCTTTGCCTTTTCAGGAAAAAGACAATCCCAAAAACAACTACCTTCAACTGTCACAATTCCAGATTCGATACCTGTATCTAGCCAGGGCACATCTGAGAGTGATTAGTCTCTAGGCTCGATTCCTGTATCTGGCCAGGGCACGTCTGAAAGGTTCGAAGATTCGACTCCTGTATCCAGCCAGGGCACATCTATCAACTACAACATCTCCAGATTCGATTCCTGTATCCAGCCAGGGCATATCTGTTGACCATGTTTCCAGACTCGATTCCTGTATCTAGCCAGGGCACGTCTGAAGAGTTCGCAGATTAGATTCCTGTATCCAGCCAGGGCACATCTATTAACGACTATTTCCAGATTCGATTCCTGTATCCAGCCAGGGCACATCTGTGAGCAACCAATTGTAGATTCAATACCTGTATCTAGCCAGGGCATATCTGCATAAGGAGACTGAGGATCAAACACCTGTAACAAGCCAGGAAAACATCCGTCTTTCTCAAATACACAAGTTCTCGCTAAGGAATCTCTTATGCGATCGACACTTACAAATGGCATCTATAAGCCCATTCCCAACAAAGTTCCGTCGCATCTCCAGATGGCATCTATAAGCCCATCTCCCTATCCACCATCTCTCCAAATGGCATCTATAAGCCCATTCCCGACACCACATTGTTGAGACTCCAGCATGCGAGTGCAAATTTCTGGGCACTCTAGTGTCCAATCTCCTTTTACCCTCGAGTCACGAAAGGCAAACTTGCCAATCTAACTCTTCAGGTTCAAGAAGATTGAACAGGGGCAACTGTTGTACCCCAAAATTTGCCCTCCCATTTCCTCAACATTTTCTCATCACAAGACCTTTGAAGATCAAGATCCAGTTAGGGTTTCCTCTGCTCAAGACTTCTCCTTGCACTGTGGACTCAAATTAGGGTTTGTGTTTGCCTAAGGATGTTTTGACCTAAAATGCCTAAGATGACTTTCATGCTTCATATTGGACTCCCAAGTTTACCTATACCAAGTTTCAAGTCTTGATTCCAAGTTTTGCCCAGTCAATTGGACAGTTGACCTAGAAATCAGCTGTATTGGGGAAAAAGTCAACTATGGCCAATTGACAGTCAAACCTCATGAAATTTGATCCACATCAACATTATGAACTCACATGAACCATTTGATCAAGTTTGGATCACAATTCCATAAGAAATTTGATCAGATCATCAAAAGGGCAAAATGGTCATTTTAGGGTTTTGACTGCACAAAGGCAATTTTTGATTGTTTGACCTAGCCAATGGCAAACCAAGTTCACATATGGACTCAAGGACTCAATGAAATGGTCTTGACACATTCATCAAGCTCAAAAGATCCCAAGTACACAAGGTTGACAGTTGAATTTCCCAGTCAATTGATCAATTTTGACTGTATGCTGAAAAGTCAAACTTTGACTTTTTGGTTAAAATCAAGAGTCAAGATTCATTTTTCATCAAAACATGCCAAATCATGAAACTTGTTCACCAAGAAATCACAAAATGCAAATTAGGGTTTGAAAATGGAATTTTTCATAACTTAGAATTTTTCTAAGTTATGAAAAACCCTAATTTTTTCCCAACTTTGCCCCATCTTTTCACCAAGATCCATTTGGATTCAAACAAAAGTCAAAACATGAAAGTTGTAGCTTGTTGCATAATCTACAACTTTTATTCACAAATTTTTCTCATTTGAAGCTTGTATCTCAAGTTACAATTTTTTGAATAAGGGCACTAAACCATTTTTAACTTAGTGAAATTTTAACCTATTTTGACAAGATTTTCTACCCCACTTCAAGGCCACTTTTCATACCCTTCCACTTGGAATTTTAATTTGCATTTCAAAGATGGATTGTAGTACACATTCCAAGCTTTCCAAAATGTCCAAGAACTCATCAAACAACCTCATAACTTGAGAGATTCGAATTTCACAAGTTGGCAAAAATTCACTTTTGTTCTTCATCAAAACATGTTCATAAACTTGCAAATCTGAACTTAGCTTGCTTTATGCTTGATTACAGGTCCTTGAACCATTCCATACTCAATAATTTAATGCATATTCAATGTGTTAAGACCATGTTCTTTGTGTTCTAACATTGCATAGTGGATTAATCCTAAACTAGATAAAGTGAACTTTCCATTTTTGAAAAGATTAACTTTATGTCCAATTGCAAATCAAGAAGGTACAAGCAAAATCCTTTTGGCACAGGATTATGGGCAAATTGCTCTGATCAAGAGAGGCTTATGCAGCAGGATTAGAGGCCCCTACTGACCTAAAACACAAAGTGACCTTTGCTTGCTTCATTTTCAAGTAACATTGCATAACTTATGCCATATCTCATCTCAGCTTACAAACACAAGAGAGAAGTTATCAAATACATTCAGAAGAACATATCCAAGCTAACACACGAGCCCTTGCCATCTAAAACACCCCCATTGCCCTAATCACCTTGAAACTGCACAAACATGGGAACCCCTGCAGATTGAGTGCTATCTCTCAATCCCTTCGAGCATTCTTGTCCAAACTGGTTCCTCTACCTTCCTTACAACATATGCAAGCTAACCATGGCCTAAAACCTGATCTGTAATCACCCTAACAGTTTCCACCATTTTCATTTTTTCCTTTTGCAGTTGAAGTTCCATAGCTTGATTCAGAAGCTCTCAAGACAAAGTAAGCATTGAAACAGCATCCCTGGACCTCAAGGAAGCTTTTCCAATCATCACATTGCACTGAAAGTTTCTCATTCTCCAGATTGAAGTTCAACTACACAGGTAAAACTTTGAACTCGTATCTCTCTTATTATGCATCTTTAGTCTTAAGTTTGTGAAGAAACAAGGTTCTACTCATAGCCCTGAACATGTACATAGCTTTACATTTCATTTCTTTTGCCTGAGTTGAGAGAATTTAAGCTTTGAAAATGGAAGAAAACTTAGGTTAAGATTTGGGATCACTAAAATTCTCTCTCATTTTTTAGAGTTAGGAGATGTTTTTTACATATTTGGAATCGTGGTTTCATGCTTAACATCTTTTGTGTTGGAAGTTTGTTCAAAAAATCAAAGAATCAGGATTTCAAAAGAGGCTTGCAGGCGCGCGTTTTGTTGTACAGAGGTTGAAGAAGAAGTGGTCTGGGCTGGGCCTGGAACTATTTTCTTTTCACACCCCATTTCCATGTTCATACCCCCCAGGCCCTTTTGCTTTATTTTTAATGATTTTTGACATTTTCTTTTTATTTTTGATTCATTTATTTTTCCTCAGCATATTAAAATTTTAAAAATATTTTTTTCCATCCTTTTTTGAATTAATGGCATATTTATTTGATTTATTCCTTTGTTTATACATAAATATATACATATTTTTATTTAGAATAAATATAAAAATAATGTAAATACATTTTTTATTTTTGTTTACCTTCTGAAAATATTTCACATAAAAGTACTCTTTTTATTTATTTTATTAAAATATTAAATAAATATTTATTTTTTGTATAATACATATTTAAGATTTAATATATATATATATATATATATATATATATATATATATATATATATATATATATATATATATATATATATATATATATATATATATATATATATATATATATATATATATATATATATATATATATATATATATATATATATATATATATATATATATATATATATATGTTTATCAATATATTTAAGTTAAAATATAAAAATACTTGAATTTTTCATTTTTATTAATATTTGATACAAAATACTTTTTCCATAATATACTTCATTTTATTTTATTTTTATAAATAATAAATAAATGTTTGTATTAAATCAATTAATATCCATTTTCATTAAAATTAGGGTTTTTGCCCTAAATTCAAAATACTCCAAAAAATAATATAATTTTTATTTTCTTTTTTCTTTTACATAAATAATATTTTTTTTCATGCATATACAAAACATTTCTTTTGCATCTTGCACTCTTATTTAATATTTTACATTGATTAATTTGCAAATATTCAAAATGATGTAATAATGTAGATTTAAATTCTTGTCAATATCCCTATTTGAACATTTGTACCCCCCTTCCCATATTTGGTTTTGTAATAGCTTAGTGAATTTAATTTCGCATTTTATTGCTTTCTAATGATAACATGTTAGAATTAGGGTTTGTATGCGAAAAAACGATAAAAAATAGTTGGACCTAATACAAGATAAACAAGCATGAAAATGGGCACACATTTCACACTTGCACCCCTTAGGGTATTCCACTTGTTGCCTTCAAGTAAATGGGCCATATTGTATGTTAAACTTCTTTGGGCAAAGCAAGCAATTTGAATGATCATAGTCCCTCGACAGAACTTTTCAAAACAAACAAAAACAAATGATCAAGTCCCTTAAAGAAAATTGCCCAAAGACATTTAACATCGTTGCAATTATGGTCTAAACGATGACCCGCGCCTGTCCCTTTCACATCCTAACACAAGATTGTCCACCAAATACAATGGTGGAACAAACTTGTTAAAAGGGTTAAAACATAGCATTAATCTTTTTGAGAAATTTAGGAGTAGATAACCTCTTAGTTACTCGAATCAAACTTGCATAACAAAACACTTGCCTAATTTCAAAACCACACAACACTACACTTTCAAAAACAACTTTCAAAAACAAATGAAACCTTTTCAAAAGACATACATCTTTGTATACATCCCTACATGGATCATTACAAAGGTTGCCACCACATTGGCATCTTTTCAAAACATTTTCAAAACCCACACACTCAAGCACCATTGAAAACAATTGAAAACAAAAGGCAAGTGATCTAAGCAAGTAACTAAGAGCCCATGGATAACCATGGATAGAAAGGGTTCTAATACCTTCCCTTTCTATAATCTACTCCCTGAACCCAAGAAAACATCTCAAAAGGTTTTTGCTGTGCTTTTTAACCTTTCCTTAGGATAAAATAAAAAGTCGGTGGCGACTCTTGCTAACCGCAACATTTGCGAATACGAACGCAAAATACTAGTCAGTTCTCCCACCGTATCACAGTCGGCCAGTAGTATCCCGCTCGAAGGGCTTTCCTTGCTAAGGATTTACCGCCCATGTGCTGGGCGTTGATCCCTTCGTGTATCTCCCGCAGTACTTCGGGGACTGCGGACTCGTCGATGCATTTCAGGAGGGGGATGGAGAATCCTCTGCGGTACAGTTTCTGCTCGAGAACCACGTAGGAACATGCTCGTCGCTTTGTGACGGTAGCTTCGGCCTGGTTCGATGGGAGTTCGCCTTTTGTCAGGAAATTGTAAACCGGGGTCATCCAGGACGTCGCATCCCCGATGGCATGGATCTCGACTGTAGTCGAGGATCGTTCGATACTTGGACGCGCTAGAGATTCCTGGATGACGGATTTGTTCCCGCCCTTCTTTCGTGTGCTCGCGAGTTTGGACAATATGTCCGCCCTCGTGTTTTGCTCGCGGGGAACATGTGAAATTTCTGCTCGTACGAACTTTGTCATGTATTTTTTGACTAAGTTCAAATACTCGATGAGGTTGTCGTTTTTGGCCTGGTAGCTCCCCTGTACTTGAGAGGCGACGAGCTGGGAGTCGGTGTAGATTTGTACCTCGCGGGCTCCCAGGTCCTCGGCCAGTCTCAGTCCTGCGAGCAGGGCTTCGTATTCTGCCTGGTTGTTTGACGTCGGGAAGGAGAGAGCTAAGGAGTGCTCGATTACTACGCCTTCTTCGTTTTCCAGGAGGATTCCTGCGCCGCTTCCGGACGAGCTGGATGCTCCGTCAACGAAGATGGTCCACTTGTGTTCTTTCCCCGGGGAAGGGTCGTGAGTGGTCATTTCTGCGACAAAGTCGGCCAAGGCCTGTGCTTTCAGGGCTTTCCTGCTTTCGTACTGAATGTCGAATTCGGAGAGTTCCAAGGACCATTTTAGCATTCTGCCTGCCATATCGGGCCGACCCAGGAGTTGTCTCACTGGTTGGTCGGTTCGCACGATGATCATGTGGGCCAGAAAGTAGTGTTTGAGCCTCCTCGCCGCGTTGACGAGGGCCAGAGCCACCTTTTCTATCTGCTGGTATCTGCTTTCGGGCCCTTGTAAGGCCTTGCTCGTGAAGTAGACGGGTTTCTTCCCGTCGGGGGTCTCGCGGACAAGAGTTGCGCTGATGGCTTCATTCGAAACGGCCAAGTACAAGTACAGTGGTTCCCCGTCGTCTGGTCGAGATAGCACGGGCGGCTGAGACAGACTTTGCTTTAGGTGGCGTAGTGCCTGCTCGCATTCCTCATTCCATTTGAAGGCTGCTTCCTTTCGAAGGAGTTTGAAGAAGGGGAGGGCGTGCTGAGCGGATTTCGCGACGAAGCGGGACAGTGACGAGAGCATGCCGTTCATGATTTGTATCGACCTCTTCGACGTCGGTGTTGGGAGGTCGGAGAACGCCCGGCATTTGTCGGGGTTGGCTTCGATTCCCCGTTTTGTTAGATAGAATCCAAGGAACTTTCCTGCCTTAACCCCGAACGTACATTTCTCGGGGTTGAACCTCATTTTACATTGTCTTGCTTGGGCAAAAACTGTCTTGAGGTGTGTTGCGTGGTCGGTGTCTGCTCGGGACTTGACGATCATGTCGTCCATATATACCTCGAGCATGTCGCCGATCTGTTTGTTGAAAACTCTGTTCATCATGTGCTGGTAAATTGCTCCGGCATTTTTCAGTCCGAAGGGCATTACGTTGTAGTAATAGTTGCCCGAGCTGGTCATGAATGTCGTGCAGTGTTTTTCGCCCAGGGCCATTGGGATTTGGTTATAGCCCGAGTAGGCGTCCATGAACGACAAAGTTTTGTAGCCGGCCGAGTTGTCGACCAGCATATCTATGTTAGGCAAGGGAAAAGCATATTTCGGGCAAGCCCGGTTGAGATCAGTATAATCAATGCACATTCTCCATTTTCCATTATTCTTTTTCACAAGTACAACATTTGACAGCCAGGTGGAATACCGGGCTTCAGAAATAAAATTTGCCTCTAGGAGGTCTTTTACAGCTTTTTCAGCAGCCTCCGTTTTTTCTGGAGACTGCCTACGCCTACGTTGTACTACGGCCCTAGCGGCTGGATCAATGGCGAGGTGGTGACAGGCGACCTCAGGGTCGAGTCCGGGCATCTCTGCAGCGCTCCAGGCTAACAGATCAGCATTCTCGCGCAGACAGGCCTTGATTTGCTTCCTGGCCAAGTCGGGGAGGTCTTTTCCAATCTTCACTCCCTTGGTCGGGTCTGTGCCGAGGGGAACGAGTTCAAAATCCCCGTCCGGTATTGGTCGGAGTGGGATTTGCTCGCTGCTGGATGGCTCGTCCTGATCGAAGCGGGTGTCCAGAGCTATGGAATCGACCTTTGGTGGAGCTTTCTGGACTTCTTCCTCGGGGGATGCTTTCCTGTCGGGCTCCTGTTTTGTCCTTTTGGCGGGTCTGGTCCCTATGTCGACGGTATCCCGTCCCTTAGAAGCGGCGTTGAAGCACCTGCGGGCAGCGGCTAGGTCTCCTTGGATGGTGGCTACCCGTGCCCTCCTGGTGTAGAACTTTATCTTCAGGTGGACGGTCGAGGGAACCACTGTTAGTTCTGCCAGTGTCGGTCTCCCCAAGATGCAGTTGTACAGAGACGGGTAGTCAATGACGAGGAAACGGACTTTAACTTGTCTCGTAGTCGTTCCTTCGCTGAACGTAACCAGGAGCTCGACATAACCCCAAGGTTTGGAAGTCGAGCCGTTGAAGCCTTGTAGATCCGACCCCACATATGGAGAGAGATGTGAGTCGTCCAGCTGTAGGGTTCGGAACAGTTGGATGTACATCACGTCGACGAAACTCCCTTCGTCGACCAGGATGCGATGCACGTCAAAATTGGCCATTCTTGCCCTTATCAGTAAGGGGATGACCGCGTTCGGGGCTCCGCCGAGGAGCTCTTCTAGGTAGAAGGTGATGGGCTTTGACCTGCCCTTCACCCTTTCGAACGTTACTGTTTGCGGGGGAGCCGCGTCGACCAGCTCATCCAACTTCCTCTTAGCTGAATTGACGGTGAGGTCGTTGAACCCGCCCCCATTAATGACCATGGTGGAGGGAAAGTATTACCACCTGCTGTGCGTTGTCAGCGGTTCCTGCAGGTGCTCGGGAATGTCGAAGTCCTCGGGCCTGGTCATCGAGAAGGCGGTCTGGATAGGCACCGACTCGTCTGATGGTCGGGCGTCTTCTTCTGGCTCCTTGGCTTCATGGGCGTCACGACGAGGAGCGTCGTTTCGCCGGTACTGCGCGAGCCTCCCTCCCTTGATGAGGGTTTCAATGGCGTCCTTGAGGTGGACGCATTCCTCTGTCAGATGGCCATGATTCCTATGGTATTGACAGTATTTATTTTTGTCCGCCCCAGGCTTGGCGGGAGCAGGTCGGGGACGCTTGACGCTGCCGTCCTTGAAGTCTGTACTGGCACACTCCACCGGGATACGCTCGCGGGAAGCTGTGAGCGGAGTGTACTCGGTGAAACGGCCCGAGGGGCCCCTTTGTTCCCGGACTTCCCGGGGTCTGTCTTCTTTCCTTTTCTCCCTGGCTCGTCGAGGAGGAGCCTCTTGGCGCGAGCTGCTGTTGTTGGGACCCCGAGTCCTGGAATCTCGGGCCCTGTTGGCCGCTTCCCTCTCCTCGTAATCCATGTATGCCCGAGATTTTTCGAGGAGGGCGTCGAAAGACCTGGGCGGCTCGATTCCCACGACTTTTCTGAACTCTGTACCGGGGAGGAGCCCCCTCTCCAGCAGATATCTCTTCATGTGGTTCGTGCAGGGGACCTGTATCGCTTCTCGGTTGAAGCGGTTGATGAACTCCCTCAAGGTCTCATCCTGTCTTTGGATGATGGCCTCGAGCGCCACCTCGGTCTTTGGATGGCGTCGAGAAGCGGTGAAGGAACTGATGAACTGGTTCTTCAGGTTCCGCCACGAGGTGATTGAGCCCGGGGCGAGCCCTTTGTACCAGTCCATGGCCGCCTTCCTGAGAGTCGTGGGGAAAAGACGGCACTTGATGGGCCCCCCGACATTGTGATAATAGAGCATAGCCTCGAACCCGTCAATGTGGTCTACCGGGTCCGCGACTCCATCGTACTCCTTCAGATGTGGGGGCTTCTCCATGCCCGGGGGGATGGGTGCATCCATGATGGCCTGCGACAGGGGACCGCGAGGGTTGTCCTCGTCGCTCCTCTCCAGAGACAGAGATGGGAACCTGTAGTATTGTCTGGCGCAGTGGTCGTGCTAAGTCTCCCTCGAGCGTGATGCTCGTTGGTTGAATGTTACACGCCCGTCTCTGGCGCGTCTCTTGTCGTGCCTTACCGGGTCGCGACTGGGTTCTCCGACAGGGATGACGGGCTCTCTCTCCAAATAGGGTCGCCTCTGCTTTGGCCGGGGAGATGGGCTTCGAGAGGTCTCTCTGTAGTGTCTCCATGGGGGAGAAGGGTGTCGGGCTTCAATCACTCGAGGAGGGGGAGTATGTGGTCTCCGATGCCTCCTCGAGGGTCTTCGCTCGTCTTCAAGCGCCTTTAATCTCTCTCCTTGGGCGAAGATGAGATAGTTCGTTTGATTAATTGCTGCGAACAACGCTTGTGTGGTGGCATCCGCCCCGGAGGGGACGGGGACTTCCTGAAACCGGGCGGCTCTGTAATGGGCGAGGGCCGCCGGGTCGTCCTCGAGTGATGGTGAGAGCGAGGAGGATGATGCAGTAGCCCCGTCCCTGTATGAGGAAGTTCCGGGGACGGTTATTGCAGGAACGGTGTTGTGGCCGGGATTGCCGGCGTTGTCGAGATGTCCATTTTGTCCGCCGTGCCGTTATTAGTGTCGACGACACGGATGTTCTGCTCATCGCGAGCTGGATCAGCCATGACAGGTAGTTGAATATGAGCTTTGGTCTTTTGAGTTGTTTGTAAGACGGGGAAGCTAGTTCACCACAATCGGCGCCACTGATCTAACCTGATCAGACTTGGACCGTCACGGCTGGCTCCGAGCTGAACGTTTTGAACAAGGTGGGGGGGGGGGGGGGTACCTGCAAGACACCCCGATGTTGAAGTAAGTAAGAGCACGAGCAGGCAATAGTAAGTATGGGTAGAATGATGAATACCTGACCCTCTGGAAACAGAGGGTATTTATAGCCCCCAGCGCTGGGCCAAGGTTCCTTCATTGGGCGGGGCAGGTTTGGCCCAATGGAGGAACTGCCAGGTTCTACGTGCGTAGTGGGGACCCGCACATGATCCCCTCCCTGGATGTTCTGCGTGAAGTGCGGGCGGACAGAGACGCGGTCTTTTCGGGGTCTCGTTGGGAGTGCAATGGACTGAGTCTACCCTAGTTGGGGTGCTCGAGGTGATGTCGAGCTGGACAGCAGGATGTCGAGCTGGACAGTTGGAGGTCGAGCAAGTAACCTCAGGGAGCACGTCGGGCACGACTGTGTCCCTTTGGTCGGCGTGGTCCTCAGCAAGTCCGTTTGGATTGGGCCTTATCAATGCTATTGGGCCTGTCGGGCCCAGTCCAGAACAGGTTTGATAATGTTGTGGGGTTAGTTGTTGGGCGTACGATGACGAAGTTCGTTGACGTAGGTCGATCAAATATTTCGGGTTAGACATAAACAATGTTGTTGTAACCAATTTATACCAATTCATATAATTTCGAGTTGGTCTAACTTCCTCTGGCATGATTGGTTCATTTATAGCCAGTTGATGTCAGTGCTTCCATTAACGACACGCATCCCTAGTAAAGTCTCTCCAACCTCTTTAATTCCATTAGATATTATAACACCCCAAAATAATTAGATTATTTATTTAATTATTTATTTAATTATTTAATTAATTATGATGAGAATTTGTGACGTATTGGTGAGTATCTGTGTGATGTTTTAATGATTATGATGTGTGATGTTATGCTATGTGTAATATAGTAGAAATTAAGAGATATTGGATATTTTAATAATTTTAGATAATTAGTTTTATTATTTAGAATTGTTATTAATAAAATAAATAGAATATAAGATGTGAAAGTGTCAATGGCAAAGTGGTAATTGGTGAAGTGATAAGTGAAGGTAATATTGGAAGACCGTAGAAAAGGTCCAAAGAGTCAGTTTGACATAAGGGAAGTTTGGAGTTTAGAATGCTCATTCTATACAATCGCGTTTGGAGAAGAGGCAGAGAAAAGAACTAAGGCATAGGGGAAACTCAGAGGAATTCTGTAGAAACGCAAAGAGAAGACCATTGCTAGCTATAATCTAAGGTAATGGGAGTTTATAATTGTTATTATGATTCATATAAGGCTTAGATAATTGTAGGTTTGTGAGGGATTTTAGTTGGTGATGTTAATGTGATGATTTGATGATAAATGATGAAATTGTTGTATTATTTTGCAATAAATTGATGCATATGTTGTATAAAAGAATGTGTTGTTGTAATACGGTGGGAGAACTGACTTGGGTGTTTTGCGTTTTATCGCAAACGTTGCAGATAGCAAGAGTCACCACCGACTTTTCTTTTATCCAATAAAGGAAAAGGTGAAAAGAACAGGAAAGACCTTTTGAGAATTTTCTTGAGTTTTGGGGGTAGATTATGAAAAGGGAATGTGTTAGCACCATTTTCATCCGTAGTTATCTATGAGCTCTTAGTTGCTAGCTCACTTTGAAATGCTTTGTGAAATGTGTTTGTGTTTGTTTGAAAGTATTTTGAAAATGTCTTTGTTTCGACAAACTTTGTAATGATTCTTGTCTCTATAAGAATGTATACAAAGTGTTAGCTTTGAAAATATTTCAAAGAGATGTTTGTTTTTGGAAAGATGTTTTGAAAGTGTGAGTGTAGAAATAATTTTAGTTTGTGAGCAAGCAACTACGAGAATTTTACCTACTCAAAAGAAATCTTTGTTTTTTTCCTCCTCCTTTAGATAGTGTTATCTTACCATTGATTGGTAAGAAGTTCAATCATTGGATGTGAGGCACAGGCGCAGGTCATCGTACAGTCATAAAAGATAACTTGTAAGACGCTTTTGCAATTTTCATAGGGGCTAAGATCGTTTACTGAAGGCAACATCGAAGGATCATCGAGGGACTACAATCTTTTTAAATCGAGGGTCTTTTGTTAAAACGTCACATCTCGAGGGACATGACTGTTTTTTCCGAGGCGACAAGTGTGGGTTACCCTAGAGGTGCGCGTGTGAGAAGTGTCTGATTTCAATTAATTTGTCTTGAATTAGGGTTTGTTGTACCCCATAATTTGCCCTCCCATTTCTCAATGATTTCTCATCACAAAACCTTTGAAGCCCAAGATCCAGTTAGGGTTTCATCTGCTCAAGACCTCTCCTTGCACTGTTGACCCAAATTAGGGTTTGTGTTTGCACCAAGATATTTTGACCTAAAGTGCTTAAGATGAATTTCATGCTTCATATTGGACTCCTAAGTTTATCCATACCAAGTTTCAAGCTTTGATTCCAAGTTTTGCTCAGTCAATTGGACAGTTGACCTAGAAATCAGCTGTATTGGGGAAAAAGTCAACTGTGGCCAATTGACAGTCAAACCTCATGAAAATTAACCCACATCAACATTATGAACTCATATGGACCATTTGATCAAGTTTGGATCACAATTCCATAAGAAATTTGATCAGATCACCAAAAGGGCAAAATGGTCATTTTTAGGGTTTTGACTGCACAAAGGCAATTTTTGACTGTTTGACCTAGCCAATGGCAAACCAAGATCATATATGGAATCAAGGACCCCATGGAATTATCTTGACATGCTCAACAAACTCAAAAGATTCCAAGTACACAAGATTGACAGTTGAATTTCCCAGTCAATTGATCAATTTTGACTGTATACTGAAAAGTCAAACTTTGACTTTTTGGTCAAAATCAAGAGTCAAGATTCATTTTTCATCAAAACATGCCAAATCATGAAACTTGTTCATCAAGAAATCACAAAATGCAAATTAGGGTTAGAAATTAGAATTTTTCATAACTTAGAATTTTTCTAAGTTATAAAAAACCCTAATTTTTTCCTAACTTTGCCCCACTTTTTCACCAAGATCCATTTGGATTCAAACAAAAGTCAAAACATGAAAGTTGTAGCTTGTTGCATAATCTACAACTTTGATTCACAAAGTTTTCCCATTTGAGGCTTGTATCTCAAGTTACAAATTTTTGAATAAGGGCACTAAACCATTCTTAACTTAGTGAATTTTTAACCTATTTTGACAAGATTTTCTACCCCACTTCAAGGCCATTTTCCATACACTTCCACTTGGAATTTCAAATTTCATTTCAAAGATGGATTGTAGTACACATTCCAAACTTTCCAAAATGTCCAAGAACTCATCAAACAACCTCATGACTTGAGAGATTCGAATTTCACAATTTGGCAAAAACTCACTTTTGAATTGGCTATTTTTCATGTTCATAATTTGTGCAAACTTCTCAAACCAGCATGCCCCTTGATTACAGGTCCTAAAACCATCCAACACTCAATAATTTAATGCATGTTCATTGTGCTAAGACCTTGTTTCATGAGCTAAAGCATTGTGATCTGACCTGATCAGAAGGTTTGGACCGTCACGGCTTACTCCGAGCTGAAGGCTTTTTGAACGAGGAGGGGGGGTACCTGCAAGGCACTCCGATGCTAAAGTCAGTGGGAGTACTAGCAGATAATAGAGTTGAGGTTAGAATGATCAATACCTGACCCTCTGGAAACAGAGGGTATTTATAGCCCCCAGCGCTGGGCCAAGGTTCCTTCATTGGGCCGGGCGGATTTGGCCCAATGGAGGAACTGCCAGGTTCTACGTGGGTAGTGGGGACCAGCACGTGGTCCCCTTCCTGGATGTGCTGCGTGAAGTGCGGGCGGACAGAGACGCGGTCTTTCCGGAGTGTCGTTGGGGTAACGGTGGACTGAGTCTGCCCTAGCCAGATAGCTCGAGATCATGTCGAGCTGCGCTGCACGGTGCCGAGCTCGACGCCAAGACCTCGAGCTGAACAGCGAGTGTCGAGCTGGACGTCAAGACACAGAGTCGGACGGCAGGGTGTCGAGCATGACTTCACTGCGTGGGGCTGGACATTGAGATGTCGAGGTGGACGTCAGGGTGTCGGGCATGGATGCGACCCCCTTTGCCCAGTGTGGTCCTTAGTGAGTCCCTTTGGACTGGGCCTTAGTAATGCTTTTGGGCCTGTCGGGCCCAGTCCAGAACAGGAGCCCCCCAAGTCGTGGTTCCTTTGCGAGGAGCCATGACTTGAAATAGTTGTTCCGTCGCTGAGGTCTCGTGCCCGGGATGGAGGCGTGGACCCTCGAGGGGTCTCCTCGTGCCGTGCTCGGAGACGTCCTCGGTGGTGGATGCGTGGAGGATCCGTACCGGGCGCGTCAGTCGAGCACACGAGGCATCTTTCGGGAGTTGTGCCGCCACCCTAAGGGGGTAGGGCCATCATTGCGTTGGGAGCAATGCGTCGAGGAGATGGAGTCCGTGGCTGAACGAGGTGACGTTTGGTATTCCACGTCATCACTATAAATAGGGTCCTTGGGCCCCATAATACGTTTTCCGTTCTCCGTGCTCTCTCCGTTGCCGCTCTCAACACTCTCTCCAGTTGTGACTTCCCGTCTCAGATTCTTCATTTCTTAGCTAAATCCCAACTTTGATCCAAGTAAGTGATCTACTTTCTTCATTTTTCCGTTTTAGAATGCATGATTCCTGGAATTTGTAGATGTTTTAGGATCGTGCGCGTGGGATTAGCCCGGTAGATTCGTGTTTTGCCCGACATAATCATGTCTAGGACCGGCAAACGCATACTCATGGCCGACACATTCATAGTTTTAGGTGAAAAACTTCAGAGCTGCCCGGGGTCTTCATGATCCGGGCGCCTAATTCATGACCGTGCCCGGTATGTTCATGGTCGTGGCCGTGGGCTTCATAGTGCGGCTCGCCATGTTCATACCTCGGGTCGACATGCTTGAAGAATGGTCGCGCAGTTGGTTTGAGGAAGAACACTGGGTTCAGGAGAGTCGGGGAGGCATCCACTTGTGAAAATGGACTTGTGTAGTAGTGTATGGACGACATGATTATGTCGAGCATAGGACTTCATGCTCAATCTGATTGGTTTCCCGTGCTCTGCAGGTAACCATGGCGGATGAGCCGAGCTCCTCCGGTCGTCGTGATAGCGAAGAACAGAGTGCCGACGAGTCGGCCACCCTTATAGATACCGTGACCGACCCATCGCTGGAATGGGTGGGTGCCGAGCCTCGGGGGACGGCGTCGATATACAGTCGGGATGACCGACATCCGTTCACCGCTATTGAAGAGGGGCAGGACCAGCCCGACTTCCAGCAGAATTTCGTGGTCATGCTTCCGTCGACCAATGCAAGAATTTGTTCAATGTACCCGGACTACAGCTTTGCGATGTACGAGATCGCGTTTAAAGACTTAGGGCTGCGGCTGCCGTTCACAGATTTTGAGACCGGGGTCTTTACGCATTTGGAGCTGGCCCCGTCCCAGCTACACCCAAACTCTCTCGCCTTCATCCGGGCGTTTGAGCTGACGTGTCGCTACTTAAGGATAGGGGCGACCATCCCTCTCTTCTTTCGGGTATTCCACCTGCAGCGTCAGTCCCGAGGAGGGAAGCACAGCTGGGTGTCCCTGAAGCAGTCGAGGAGACTGTTTAGGATGTACATGGACTCTGTGAGGGGGTTCAAGGACAAGTGGTATGTGGTACGCCCTACTACCGACTCTGCTGTAGATTCCCTCTTCGAGGAGGAAGGGCCGGTCAGCGATGATGACGGGGAAGCAATGTTGGCCGACGACGGGAGCCCCGTGTTAGGACGTCGGGCTAAGTTCCCGGTGTACTGGATGTCCCGACACTTCGAGCATGGAACAGGTTATTTCCATACCGCTGTCGGGGACATGTGCACGGAGGATCAGCGGGCGTACGAGGCTCTCTGCAACTTTGTCGACAGTTTTCATCCCGCCCAATGGGTTACGCGGGAAGGGAATGATATCCTCGACAAGGACGGTTACCCGACATTCGAGGCTCGCCCGATCGACACCAAGGCGCTGGTGGAATGTTCGACATATAGGCAGGCAGCCCGCCTGTTAGGTTGTTTGTTTGAAATTCTTTACTCGTCATTTATTTACGCGTTTTGCTCGATACTGACTTTTCCTTTACTTCGTGCAGGTACGATGGCTAGCCGACATGAAAGGCTCCTGAAATTGTCAACCGGCCAGAGGCGAGGCAAGAGGGTCGTGCAGGCCCCGCAAGCGACGAGAATGGGACCACCGCCAAGCACGAACGTTCCTCAGCCGGTGAGGGTGGATTCGACGTCGAGCTCGGGAGCAGCGTCAGATCCAGAGGTCGAGGAGATTGACGCCAGCGCCGTTTTGACCCAGAGGAAGAGGACCCGCGTGGAAGGCGGTTCGACTGTCGGGGAGGATACCGAAGCTGTTCAATCTTTTGCCTTTCCCCCTTGCTTCGAAGAGGCGGGCTTTTTCGAGCGGTTCCCTCCGACAGTGGTCGCTCATGAAGCTGAGGCCATAAAGAAGATGAGTAAGGAGGAAAGGAAGGCCTATCTGGCCGCCAGCGTGGACGGGCTGGTTAAAATGGCCGAAATGGCTCTGGTGTTGTCTGAGGATGCAGGGGATGCTGCTCGCGTGGAAGAGCTCGAGCAGGAGAAGGCGGCCTTGACTGCGAGCTCGCGGAAGTTGAAGGTCGCTCTGGAACGCTCCGAGGGGATGTTCCAAGAGCAGACCGCGATACTTGATGCCGAGAGGGAGATGCTGACCTTGGAAAAGGAGAAGTCGGGGAGGTTGACTGAGGAAGGGGAGTTGCTCCGGACCGACAGGGATCGCTTGGCTGCTGAAGTCGAACGCCTGGGTAAACAGGTTGAGGAACTGAATGCTGTTCAGCAACCTGCCGAAGATGAACCCGAGGACCTAGTGATTTTGAAGAGTCGGGCTGAGCTTATTGCCCATATCCGGCTCCTCGAGGCGGACGCAGTCGGTGCTCTGGAAGACGGGTTCAATTCTGCAGTCGACCAGCTCTCATTGCTAAACCCTGGCCTGGTCACCGAGGGTATCGGTCATACACACCGGGTTGTAGGTGGCGCGATCATTCCTCCGCCCGACTCTCCCAGCGTCGACAATGATGATAATGTGGAAGTTTGATATTTGTATTCTTTGGATAGCGGGCCTGCGTGCCCTTGATATTTGAATTTGTATTCTTTGGGCCTGCGTGCCCGTTCATTGTATGTTTTGAACATCGCCGGCCTTCTTGGTCGGTTTAATATTGCTTTGTTGCCTTCGGGCGTTTATACCTTGTTATTTATTTTGGATTTTCTGCCCTTGTATGAACTCACATGCTTGTATGAATTTAGCTCAAGTCCCGGGCCCGAGGAGTTCCCGTAGGTGGCTTTGATTTGGCGAGCGAATATGCTCGTCTCCATTTGTGTGCAATCTCGGCCCTATTTCGGTTGGCCGGGGTTGCTTAAGTGTTTTGCTCGAGGGGAGAGATTTTCTTTTGACCCTTGTAGATGTCCCGTTATTCTTGATAGAATGTCGGGCATTACGGAGCGAGGTTGCTCAGTCGGGCGTGGAGCCCGTAGGGACGATTCGCCCTTGGCGTGAACTGCCCATCGCGAGCTGGGTGTTCTGCCTTATGGGTACGACGACGGTGGGGCTCGGTACAGCTGTCCACGTCGGGCACTATCGATCGTCAACGTCTACCGCATGATGCCGTGCCATTTTGGTCGTGTGTCGGGCCTGTACCTTAGCCTTAAACGAAATTGGACGTTTTTCCTCGTTACCCGAGCGAGGTTGCTTTTGGTCGAGGGTCCTAGGTGTTGACAGTTTCTAACTGTAGTACTGCTTCAACTTAGCAGCATTCCAGGGTCTTGGTAATGGCTCTCCGTCTAACTGCTCGAGGTAGTACGCCCCGGTACCCGTGGTGCCGTCGACGCGGTAAGGTCCTTCCCAGTTCACGGCCAACTTCCCTTCGCGGGAGTCTTTCTGGTTTCTGCGTAGTACCAGGCTGCCTATTTCGAACTCGCGCTTGATGACCTTGTCGTTGTGGCGTAGAGCCACTCGTTGTTTTAGGGTTGCTTCGCGCAGGGCAGCCCCCGATCGGATTTCCTCGACTAGGTCGAGTTCATCCCTTAGTGCTTCGTCATTCATTTCTTCGTCGAGGGGTTCCTCTGTTCGTCGGGATGGTTCCATGATTTCGACTGGGATGACAGCTTCGGTGTCGTACGTTAGTCGGAATGGTGTTTCACCCGTCGTTGAGTGGGGTGTGGTGCGGTATGCCCACAGGACGCTGTGGAGCTCCTCGACCCATCCTCTTTTGGCTTCGCCGAGTCGATGTTTGAGCCCTCGGAGGATGACTCTGTTCGCGGCTTCGGCTTGCCCGTTGGTCTGAGGGTGCTCGACCGATGTGAAGTGATGTTTGGTTCCTAGTTTGGTGACGAAGTCTCGGAATCCGTGGTCGGTGAACTGGGTACCGTTGTCGGTCACCAGTGCCTGCGGAATTCTGAACCTGGCGAGCACGTTTCTTTTGTAGAAACGGAGGATGTTATGTGAGGTGATTTTCGCGAGGGCCTCGGCCTCGATCCATTTTGTGAAGTAATCCACGGCGACGATTAGAAATTTGTTCTGATAGGTCCCTTGCACGAAGGGACCGAGGATGTCCATGCCCCACCAGGCGAACGGCCATGGGGATGACAATGTGTTCAGCTCGTGTGGGGGAGCGAGGTGCATATCCCCGTGCTTCTGGCACTTGTCACATTTTTTCACGTGTTCCTTGGCGTCCTGCTGCATCGTCGGCCAGTAGTATCCTGCTCGAAGGGCTTTCCTTGCCAAGGATTTACCGCCCATGTGCTGGGCGTTGATACCTTCGTGTATCTCCCGCAGTACGTCGGGGATGGCGGACTCGTCAATGCATTTCAGGAGGGGAATGGAGAATCCCCTTCTGTACAGTTTCTGCTCGAGAACAACATAGGAACACGCTCGCCGCTTTATTGTGGCTGCGTCGGCCTGGTTCGTCGGGAGTTCTCCCTTTGTAAGGAAATTATAGACCGGGGTCATCCAAGACGTGGCGTCCCCGATGGCGTGGACCTCGACCGTGGTCGAGGGTGGTTCGATGCTTGGTCGTGCCAGAGATTCCTGGATGACGGATTTATTCCCGCCTTTCTTTCGTGTGCTCGCGAGTTTGGACAATACGTCCGCCCTCGTGTTTTGCTCGCGGGGAACGTGAGAGATTTCTGCTCGTACGAACTTTGCCATGTGTTTTTTGACTAAGTTCAAGTACTCAATGAGGTTGTCATTCTTGGCCTGGTAGCTTCCCTGTACTTGGGAAGCGACGAGTTGGGAGTCGGTGTAAATGTGAACTTCACGGGCTCCTAGGTCCTCGGCTAGTCTCAGTCCTGCGAGCAGGGCTTCGTATTCTGCCTGGTTATTTGACGTCGGGAAGGAGAGAACCAAGGAGTGCTCGATTACCACACCCTCTTCGTTTTCGAGGAGGATCCCCGCGCCGCTTCCGGACGCACTGGAGGCTCCATCGACGAAGATGGTCCATTTGTGTTCCTTTCCCGGTGGAATGTCGTTAGAGGTCATCTCGGCGACGAAGTCGGCCAAGGCTTGTGCTTTCAGGGCTTTCCTGCTCTCGTACTGAATGTCGAATTCAGAGAGTTCCAGGGACCACTTAAGCATTCTGCCCGCCATATCTGGCCGACCCAGGAGTTGTCTCACCGGTTGATCGGTTCGCGCGATGATGGTGTGTGCTAGAAAGTAGTGTCTGAGCCTCCTCGCAGCGTTGACGAGGGCCAGTGAAACCTTTTCTATCTGTTGATACCTGCTCTCGGGGCCTTGTAAGGCTTTGCTCGTAAAGTAGACAGGTTTCTGCCCGTCGGGAGTCTCGCGGACAAGAGTTGCACTGATGGCTTCGTTTGAAACTGCCAAGTATAGGTAAAGTGGCTCGTTGTCATCTGGTCGAGACAGCACGGGCGGTTGAGACAGGCTCTGCTTCAGATGGCGAAGTGCGTGTTTGCATTCCTCGGTCCATTCGAAGGCTGCTTCCTTTCGAAGGAGTTTGAAAAAGGGAAGGGCGTGCTGAGCGGACTTCGCGACGAAGCGTGAAAGTGATGTCAACATGCCGTTCATTATCTGTATCGACTTCTTCGACGTTGGAGTCGGGAGGTCGGCGAATGCTCGACACTTGTCGGGGTTGGCTTCAATCCCTCGTTCTGTTAGATAGAATCCGAGGAATTTTCCTGCCTTGACCCCGAACGTGCACTTCTCCGGGTTGAACCTCATTTTGCATTGTCTTGCTTGGGCGAAGACAGTCTTGAGGTGAGCTGCGTGATCGGTGTCTGCTCGAGATTTGACGATCATGTCGTCCATGTATACCTCGAGCATGTCGCCGATCTGTTTGTTGAATACTTTGTTCATCATGCGTTGGTAAGTCGCGCCGGCGTTCTTCAGTCCGAAGGGCATTACGTTGTAGTAATAGTTGCCCGAGCTGGTCATGAACGCCGTGCAGCGTTTGTCGCCCGGAGCCATTGGGATTTGATTGTATCCCGAGTAGGCGTCCATGAACGACAAAGTCTTGTAGCCGGCCGAGTTGTCGACCAGCATATCGATGTTCCGTAGAGGAAAAGCATCCTTCGGGCAAGCCCGGTTGAGGTCGGTATAATCAACACACATTCTCCATTTTCCATTATTCTTTTTGACAAGTACAACATTTGACAGCCAGGTGGAGTACCGGGCTTCAGAAATAAAATTTGCCTCTAAGAGGTCTTTTACAGCTTTTTCAGCAGCCTCCGTTTTTTCTGGAGACTGCCTACGCCTACGTTGTACTACTGCCTTGGCGGCTGGATCAATGGCGAGGTGATGACAGGCGACCTCAGGGTCGAGTCCGGGCATCTCTGCAGCGCTCCAGGCAAAGAGATCAGCATTCTCGCGCAGACAGGCCTTGATTTTCTTCCTGGCCAAGTCGGGGAGGTCCTTGCCAATCTTCACTCCCTTGGTCGGGTCTGCTCCGAGGGGAACGAGTTCAAAATCACCGTCCGGAATAGGTCGGAGGGGGATTTGCTCGCCGCTGGATGGCTCGTCTTGGTCGAAGCGGGCGTCGAGCGCAATGGAGTCGACCTTTGGTGGAGCCTTCTGAGCTTCTACCTCGGGAGATGCTCTGTCGGGCTCTTGCTTTGTCTTCTTGATGGGCCTAGTGCTGGGACCCACGTCGACAGTATCGCGACCCCTTGAAGCAGCGTTGAAGCACCTGCGGGCAGCAGCGAGATCGCCCTGGATGGTGGCTACCCTCGCCTTCTTGGTATAGAACTTCATTTTTAGGTGGACAGTTGAGGGGACCGCTGTCAGCTCCGCCAATGTCGGCCTCCCCAAGATGCAATTGTACAGGGATGGGCAGTCAATGACGAGGAAGCGGACCTTCACCTGTCTTGTAGCAGTTCCTTCCCCGAATGTCACGAGGAGCTCGACATATCCCCAAGGTTTGGACGTCGAGCCGTTGAAGCCTTGAAGGTCCGAACCTATATATGGAGACAGATGGGAGTCGTCCAGTTGTAAGGTCCGGAACAGCTGGGTGTACATCACATCGACGGAACTCCCTTCGTCGACCAGGATGCGATGCACGTCAAAATTGGCCATCTTTGCCCTTATCAGCAAGGGGATGACTGCGTTCGGTGCTCCGCCGGGGAGCTCTTCCAAGTAGAAGGTGATAGGCTCTGATCTGCCCCTCACCATTTCGAAAGTCACAGTTTGTGGAGGAGCTTTGTCGACCAGTTCGTCCAACTTCCTCTTGGCCGAGTTGATGGTGAGGTCGTTGAACCCGCCCCCGTTGATGACCATGGCGGAGGGGAAGTATTCCCACCTGCTGTGTGTCGTCAGGGGCTCCTGCAGGAGCTCGGGAAGTTCGAAATCCTCGGGCCTGGTTACCGAGAAGGCAGTCTGGATTGGCACCGACTCGTCAGATGGTCGGGCATCTTCTTCGGGCTCCTTTGCCTCGCGGGCTTCACGACGGGGAGCGTCGTTTCTCCTGTACTGTGCAAGTCTCCCTCCTTTGATGAGGGTTTCAATGGCATCCTTCAGGTGGACGCAGTCCTCTGTCAAGTGGCCATGACTCCTATGGTACTGACAGTATTTGTTTTTGTCTACTCCTGGCTTGGCAGGAGCTGGTCGGGGACGCTTGACGCCACCGTCTTTAAAATCTGTGCTTGCACACTCCGCCAGAATACGCTCGCGGGAAGCCGTGAGCGGAGTGTACTCAGTAAACCGGCCCGAGGGGCCCCTTTGTTCCCGGACCTCCCGGGGT
Source organism: Vicia faba (assembly GCA_948472305.1). Lineage (NCBI taxonomy): Eukaryota > Viridiplantae > Streptophyta > Magnoliopsida > Fabales > Fabaceae > Vicia > Vicia faba. Next base: position 938,306,553 of record OX451736.1, read on the forward strand.
CTGTCTTCCTTCCTCTTCTCTCCGGTGCGTCGGGGAGGAGGGTCTTGTCTCGAGCTGCTACCATGATTGCGGGCTCTGGAGTCTCGTGCCCTGTTGGCAGCTTCTCTCTCCTCGTAGTCCATATATGCTCGGGCTTTGTCGAGGAGAGCATCAAAAGTTGCAGGTGGCTCGATGCCCACAGCTTTCCTGAATTCTGTGCCGGGGAGGAGGCCCCTCTCCAGCAAGTACCTTTTCATATGGTCCGCGCAGGGGACCTGGATTGCTTCCCGGTTGAAGCGGTTGATGAATTCCCTCAAGGTCTCATCATGTCTTTGGATGATGGCCTCGAGGGCTGCCTCGGTCTTTGGGTGGCGACGAGACGCTGTGAAGGAACTGATGAACTGGTTCTTCAAGTTCCGCCACGAGGTGATGGAGCCCGGGGCAAGTCCCTTGTACCAGTCCATGGCCGCCTTCCTGAGAGTTGTTGGGAAGAGACGGCACTTGATGGGCCCCCCGACATTGTGATAGTGGATCATGGCTTCGAACCCGTCAATGTGGTCGACTGGGTCCGCCACTCCATCATACTCCTTTAGGTGTGGGGGCTTCTCCATGCCCGGGGGAATAGGTGCGTCCATGATGGCCTGCGACAGGGGACCGCGGGGGTCGTCCTCATCGCTCCTTTCTGGAGAAAGAGAAGGGGTCCTGTAGTGATGTCTGGCACGATGGTCGTGCTGAGATTCCCTCGAGCGTGATGCCCGATGGTTGAAGGTCACACGCCCGTCTCTGTTGTGCCTCCTGTCGTGCCTTGATGGGTCGCGACTGGGCTCTTCGGCAGGGATGACGGGCTGTCTTTCATACTGGGGCCGCCTCTGCCTTGGTGGGGGAGAGGGGCTCCTAGAGTTCTCCCTGCAATGTCTCCGCGGGGGAGTAGGGTGTCGAACTTCTTCGACCCGAGGAGGTGGAGATGGTGGCCTTTGATGTCTCCTCGGGGGGCGTCGATCATTTTCAAGTGCCCTTAGCCTTTCTCCTTGGGCGAACAGGAGATAGTTCGTCTGGTTGATGGCCGCGAACAGTGCCTGAGTCGTGGCATCTGCCCCGGCAGGGACTTGGACTTCATAGAACCGGGCAGCCTGGCGATAGGCGAGAGCCTCCGGATCGTCTTCGAGTCTTGGAGGAGTTGTCGAGGAGGACGCAGTGTTCCCGTCCCTGCGGGTGGAAGGTCCAGGGGCGGTTGTCACGGGGACGGTATTGTGGCCGGCACCACTGGGATTGTCCAGGTGCCCATTCTTGTCCGCGGGACCGTTGTTGGTGTCGAGGACGCGGGTGTGTTGTTCTTCACGAGTTGGAGAGGCCATGACAGTGAATGAATTGAGCTTTGGTCTTTGAAACTGTTCGTTAGACGGGGAAGCTGTTTCCCACAGACGGCGCCACTGATCTGACCTGATCAGAAGGTTTGGACCGTCACGGCTTACTCCGAGCTGAAGGCTTTTTGAACGAGGAGGGGGGGGGTACCTGCAAGGCACTCCGATGCTAAAGTCAGTGGGAGTACTAGCAGATAATAGAGTTGAGGTTAGAATGATCAATACCTGACCCTCTGGAAACAGAGGGTATTTATAGCCCCCAGCGCTGGGCCAAGGTTCCTTCATTGGGCCGGGCAGATTTGGCCCAATGGAGGAACTGCCAGGTTCTACGTGGGTAGTGGGGACCAGCACGTGGTCCCCTTCCTGGATGTGCTGTGTGAAGTGCGGGCGGACAGAGACGCAGTCTTTCCGGAGTGTCGTTGGGGTAACGGTGGACTGAGTCTGCCCTAGCCAGGTAGCTCGAGATCATGTCGAGCTGCGCTGCACGGTGCCGAGCTCGACGCCAAGACCTCGAGCTGAACAGCGAGTGTCGAGCTGGACGTCAAGACACAGAGTCGGACGGCAGGGTGTCGAGCATGACTTCACTGCGTGGGGCTGGACATTGAGATGTCGAGGTGGACGTCAGGGTGTCGGGCATGGACGCGACCCCCATTGCCCAGTGTGGTCCTTAGTGAGTCCCTTTGGACTGGGCCTTAGTAATGCTTTTGGGCCTGTCGGGCCCAGTCCAGAACACATTGTATGATGGATTAATCCCAAATTGGAAAAAGCATTATATCCATTTTTGCAAAGGTTTCACTTTATGTCATGATGCAAATCCACAAGTACAAATCAAATCCAATTGGCACAAGATTATGAGCAAAACACTCTGATCAAGGAGAGATTATGCAGCTCATTAGGGGTCCCCTACTTGCCTAAAGCACCAAGTTGGCTTTGCTTGCTTAAGGGTGAAGAAAAGTACCATAACATAGGACATCTTTCATCTCAGCATTAGAACACAGAGGCAAATATTGTAGGCACATTCCAAACATCCCAACCAAGCAGAAGCACGACCCTAAGACCATCAACACCTCCCCATTGCCATAATCACTCTCAAACTGCAAAAAACAGGGCAAGGCCTGCAGTTTGAGTGCCATCTTTCATTTCTCTCAAGCTTTCTTGCCCAAACCAGTTCACACACCTTCCATACTGTTATACCCCAAAATTTGCCCTCCCATATTCTTCAAGAAATTGTCAAGCCAAGCTAGAAAATTCCCCAAGGGTTGTGCAGTGCAACAGTCTCCCATACAGTCAAAATTAGGGTTTTGAGTCTGATCAAGAAAAGGAAGTTTTCAAGGGCTCAATCAAGTTTCATATGCTTACAAACATGGTCAAGCATCCCCATATCAAGTTTCAAGGCATTCAGCTCAAGATTGCACAGTCAAAACCCTAAATTGCACTACAGTCAACTGTAGGGGCAAAATGGTCATTTGGCAGTCAAAAGTTCAAATTTTTGGTCAACATATCATTTTGAAGCCACAAACATCATTTGATCAATGCTTGATCATGATTCTCAAAATTTGGCTCAGAAATCATCAAAGATGCAAAAGTTGCTATATTTGGACAGCTGAAAAAGTCAACTGAAATTGACCAGGGCATAACTTTCACATGGATTATCAGAAAAATTCCATCCAAAGCTCATTTTGAAGAGAAAGACATTTCCTACAACTCATCTTCATACTTCAAGTCCAAGAAATGCTCTCACAAAAAGTTATCAATTTCAACATTACAGGTCATTTTCAAAAGTCAACAAAAAGGGACTTTAAGTCAAAGACCATAACTTGAGATTGGTAGATCAAAATGACATGGGACCAAAGACATTGGTTAAAGGACTCAAAGACCTTTCCAAAATGTCCAAGAACATGTGAAAAGCTTAAAAATTGAGCAAGTTATGCCTTGTAGAAGTTGGGAAATTTTTGTGAAATGGCAAAAGTCAACTATCCTTGAAAATCCAATTTTGACAAAAGGCCCCCATTTTTCTCACTTTGTCCATCCTTGTCATGCCACACACGTGGCCCATGGTTGATTTCAAGACCAAATGTTGACTTTTTTATTTTATTTAATTTTTGATGATTTAATTCATTTTAATTCATTGAAAATTCAAATAAAATTTAAAAATCAATGAAATGGTGTCATATGAACTTGGACAAGTTCTATGTATCATGAACCAACTCAAAAATCAGGCCAAGGTTCATTTACACACTAGGTCTAGGTTTTGGCTAGAAATTAGGAAAAAATGGTTAATGGACAAACCCTAAGGCCAATTCTCTAACAAGCATGAGTTAAGGAGAGTTAGCAAGCCTATTCAATTCTATGATGATCACTGAGTCCAACCCTACCTAGAACATAGCCAAAAGCTCGCTGAAAAAGCCATTGAACATTTGAAAATTTGGACATATATTGCAAATCTGAAATCAGTGCTAGGGATCCTTTCAAGCCAAAATTTTTGTACCAATAGCTTCCTGAGACAATTCTGAACGCGTGCCAATCATTAACATCAACTAAAACCTCAAGAATTGGTAGTTAGAATCAAAACTGAACCTTGAAACTTTTGAAATCATATAGCATGATTCCATCATCCTTTTGCATTTTTCTTTGTTGATTCATGTTCATATTGCTATTTCTAAGCTAACCACAACGTTTAATTACATTATTTTGCTGTATACAAGAATCCACCATGTGCGTTTTTTAGGGTTACAGGATGCTTCAAATTGGGGGTTCTCACTAGGGGAAAAATTGAACCATGCCAGTACCATCATCATGCTCAGCTCATCCAGACGAAGAAGATGGCACCCTCGCGCTCAATTTATGAGCGACGAGGGGCTAGTCGCTATTTTCTATTAGGCCTCCTAAAACAACGATCAAAAAACGTTGCCTTTGTCCTTCATGTTTCAGAAAGAATGAAAGAGACGATGAGTTGTCACACGGAGACTGGGCAATTTGAATTCGCGCGCGTGTTAGCCACTATGCATTGATTATTCTTTTTATTATTTGTTAACTATTATATGTTAATTGAAATATAACTGGCTCAGTGGCAAAGGATAAGCGTGTTAACCTCAAAGACCTGGGTTCAAGTCCCAGGTCTTGCAAAATTTAACGTTATTTTTCATTTCCAATTCACATGCAGCGCTCACACTGATGCTCACCATACTCCATCAGGATTCAACCTCCACGTGTCCCAGGGTCTCAGATCCATGGCCAAGATGAAGAGTGCACCATACATCAAGTCAACAGGCGTGCACAGGATTAGAAAAGTCAACAAATTCTCATAAATAATTGGGCCAGGCTTTTCAAGACCACACCCCCCTGGTTCTATCTTTTCTTTCTTTTTTTCTAATTTTCTTTATATTCTATTATTTTTTAAATTTACTTGTGTTTATTTTTTTTTTATTTAATTAATTCTTACAAAAAATATAAAAACATTAAAAAATACAGAAAGGACAAAAAAAATATAATTAATTTTGATTCTTTTTTTAATAAATTAAAATGTAAATCATTTAGTTTAATTAGGTTTTAATTTTAATTTTAATTCTTTTTTCATAATAAAAATCCAAAAAATGTAGAATTAGGTTAATTATTAATTTTTTATATCCTTTTTAATTTTTTCCTTTGTTTTCTCACAATATTATTATTTATTTATTATTTATTTTCTATAAATCAAAAATTGTACATAAATTAGTTTAGAATTTAATTAGGTTAGAAATTGAATCTTTTTTTTCATAATAAACTTAAAAAACATTAGAACTAGGATTTTAATTTTAATTAACTTTTCTCTTTTTTTCTTTTAAACCTAGAAAACACAAAAACATTATTTTTCATTTAATTTTTAATTTCCTTGATTAATTTTAATTATTTGTAAAAGGGTCCAACGCCCTAATTTTTGTTTAGTCTTTATTTCGCGCATTTATTTTACATTGTTTAAATACCTCTGTATATGCCCCAAAGCCTTGTAATAAGTTTAGATTTATTTCTCGCACTTTTTATTTTATTCGCTTTATTTATTTTCAGTCAAATCGGGTTCGGTTTTTTTTGGCGATGTGGACCCGCGCCAGTTGTAATAGTTAGATTTATTTTCTCGCAATATAACTGTTAATAAATATGCATGAAAGAATGAATGCCCGAAAATAAAATTGAATCGTTAGATCACCAATGCATGACAAGACAAACAATGAACTGAAAATGACACACAATTCGCACACACCACCCCTAGGGTACGTCTCACTGTTGCCTTTCGAAAGGTGGTCGTCGAGTATAGGACGTTTTAGTAAGTCCTTATGTCCATGACATGATCCAGTTGCCTCAAAACGGTTGCCTCGGAAAATAAAGGATCAATGGCATAAGGGTAGCTTCTAAGGTATCCTACTGTTGCTCTGGTGACCATCACATCCCTAAAACTCGAATTGACCCGAACACCTCCAACGGTGGTGCTACCTACCTCTCAATGGTGGGATGGCACTACTTTAAAGGACATTTACACAGACTAATTCCTTAGGGTAGGTAGGTTCTCGTAGGTACTTGCTCTAATTTCAAACAAATCAAAATACTTTTCACACCAACACATTTTCAAAAACTTTCGAAACAAACTTTTCAAACACTCTAACGTACGAGTTAACTTGAAACTTTTCAAAGAATATTTTGAAACCCACAATTGAAAAGCAAGCACACAATTTTGAAAACACATTGAGCAAGTACCTAAGAGCCCATGGATAACCATGGATAGAAAGGGTGCTAATACCTTCCCTTTCTATAACCTACCTCCCGAACCGAGAGCAATCTCTTTAAAGGAATTTTTCTGTGCTTTTGTCCTTTCCTATTGGAGAAAATAAAAGACGGTGGCGACTCTTGCTTCCGCGACATTTTCGCGAACCAGCGTTAAACGGTCAGTTCCAGATCCACCGATCACAGAACTGGCGACTCTGCTGGGGACAAACTTAAAGTGAGGTGTACCTTAGGACTAAGATCATTGTGTTTTCAATTGCTTTCCTTGTATGCTTTAAAATTGTGGGTTGCTTGGGAGTTCTATAGATCCTAACCCGGATCTGGGGGATACCCTTTTAGAAAGTAGCAACAAGGCTGTGAGGGAACTGTGCGGGGTATACCGACATGGTTGAAGCAGTCTGCTACGTTGATGTGGCATTTTGGTGTGTACCGGTAACCCTTGAGTCAGTCAAGGAGAGTACGGGGCCTCCATGTGGTGTCATGAAGCATCAACAGACCTTAGGAACCTTAATTGAACCATCTTGGCCTCTTTAGGGTAGTGAGATAACTGACTTTGGTGCAGTCCGAGGTTGGTTGATACTCGATACTACACTCAATTGAGGGTTGCTTTCCTGGAATATTTCGGTCGCCAGTTCAGTGGCTAAATCGAAACGATGAACAATGAAAGCAATCCCGTGATATTGGGAACCTTAGAACCCGGTTACTTTGATTAGGACAGGTTGAACCCACCAACTTCAAGAGGGTACTACCCAGACCCCATGCTGGCCTTAAACCTTAAGGGCCTGTCTTGTGTGCCTTGTGTGCCTTACATGTTTGTCTTTGTAAATATTTGTATTTAATCATAACATCATGACATCATCCAGCATCATATGCATTAACTAACCATTTCAGGGGTTCGAATTTTCATCTTTGTTCTTGTTTTGTAGGACATGGAAACTGTTCGTAGAAAGACAATTCCAATCAGTCTTGTAAAGATCCCTCCTCAGCTTAAGGAGCTTATATCCAGGATTCCTGAGAACTCTTCATTCAGTGAAAGGCATGGAAGCCTCATCAGCTTGGTCAACACCAACATTGAGGAAGATATGATAAAAGTCCTGTTCCAATTCTTTGACCCTCTGCATCACTGTTTCACTTTCTTGGACTATCAGTTGGTACCTACATTGGAGGAGTTCTCCCGACTCTTGAAGATCCCTATTCTTGATCAGCTACCCTTCAACGGTACAGAAAAATAACCTAAGCTTGAAGAGATTGCTAAAGCCTTGCACCTACAGTCATCTGACCTCAAGGGACATTGGGAAGTTAGAAGTGGTATCAAAGGGTTCTTGGCCAGGTTTCTGTTTGAAAAGGCCTATGATTGTTGGAACTCTCTTGACTTGCAAGCTTTTGAAGAAGTTGTGGCCCTCCTTGTTTATGGTTTGGTGTTGTTCCCTAACCCAGATCAGCTCATTGACATCAGTGCTGTCCAGATCTTTATGTCCAGGAATCCTATACCTACGTTGCTGGGGGACCTCCTTCACTCATGTTACACTCGAACCATGAGAAAAAGAGGTGTCCTTATGTGTTGCACTCCTCTCCTGGGAAAGTGGTTTATTTCGCACCTTCCACAATCAGTCCTGAAGAACGAGCGGGGTTTGAGATGGTCACAACGGTTGATGACTCTTACACATGCAGATATACATTGGTGCCCTAGGTCCAGGGAAGATGTCACTATCATTGATCGTTGCGGGGAGTATCCTAATGTTCCTTTACTTGGAATCAGAGGGGGTATTACTTATAGTCCATGCCTGGCTTGGAGACAGTTTGGTTATGCTCGGAGGGATGGTCCTCATGACATGTTGATTCCTGACATAGTTTTTGACTTCGACAACGATACTCAAGGACTTCGCCAGAGATTTATCAGAGCTTGGAGGATGCCTAGTAGGATAGACAGCAAGACACTGGGGCACAGGAACTCCATCCCTTTGGAGCCTTACCTCAAGTGGGTACGAGCCCGCTCTCAGAAGTTAGTAATGCCTTATCCTCACATGCTTCCAGTAATCAAAGAGCCTGCCTTGGAAGGAGAGGTGTCTCATGTTATTCAGCACCCTGATATGCCCACATCCTGGGAAGAGATGCAGAAGAGTTGGATCCAGCTTAAAGAAGAGAGGAATTCTCTTGAGACTAGTTTGCATGCCAGTGAAAAGAAGGTCTTGGAGCTCACCCGCCTGTTGCATGAGGAAAGGAGTCTTAACACTTACATAGCTCCGAAGAAGATGCGCAACATATTTTGGATGTGATTTGATCTTTTTGTACTTTTGCCCATGAGGCTTTGATGTATTAAACAATGATTTTCTTAATAATAAAGTGTGTTCCTTTTGGTCTACAACAAACTTGAATTTTCGAACTCTTGAATGCATTGCATAAACACATATCATTCATCATGTGCATCGTAGGTACTCTTCTTTTCAGGTTGTTTACCGATCTTCGCTGTTTATTTCAGTATCATGAACCCTCCTGAATCATCAACCGATGCGGCTATCAAGGCTCTTCAGGCGCAGAACGTCCAGTTTCAGGCGCAAAACGCCCAATTTCAGGAGCTGATCAAGGGCTTGTCTCAGGGTCAACAAGAGTTAAAGACCATGCTGTTGAAGAAGACCAAGAAGAAGAGGAGGACTGTGCTATTTAACACTGGGCGCAGACTCGGGAACACTTTGGTTGTTGAAGCTGAAAGGACTCCTCCATCTGTGACAGAAGGTAGTCACCATGAAAGGGAGGTCACTACTCCTGTGGGCTCTGATACTGAAACAGACTTCAATGACGACCAGTACCCTCCTGCTGAAGACCGGTACAAACAGCTGGAAGACAGATTAAAGGCTGTGGAAGTTCAACGAGTACCTGGATTGGATTTCGGAGACTTGGGGTTATCTACTGGAGTGGTGATCCCGCACAAGTTCAAAACACCTGCCTTCGTGAAGTATGATGGGGCTTCCTGTCCCAAGATGCACCTCCGTTCTTATGTAAGGAAGATCCAGCCTTACACAGCAGACAAGAACCTTTGGATCCACTTCTTCCAGGAGAGTCTTTCAGGGACTCACCTCGATTGGTTCTATCAGCTAGATGGAATCAGCATTCGTAACTGGGAGGATCTGGCCACTGCTTTTTACAAGCAGTATCAGTATAATGCCGACCTCGCTCCTACGCGTACCCAACTCCAGGGTATGTCGCTAGGGTCGGGTGAAGGTTTTAAGGAGTACGCTCAGAAATGGAGAGACCTGGCTGGCAGGGTGCAGCCACCATTGACGGATCGGGAGCTGGTAGATATGTTCTTGGGGACCCTATCTGGTCCGTTTTTCAATCATCTCATTGGTAATTCCTCTGCTGGGTTTACTGATCTGATCCTGACTGGTGAAAGGATCGAGGCCGGTATAAAATCGGGGAAGATACAGAAAGTTGCCTCCTCCAGTACTGAGAAGAAACCCTTCAAAAAGGAGGCTAGTGCTGTATATAACTCCCGGAGAACAGAGCGACCTGAACACCGCCAATCTGTCAGTGCAGTAATGATTGCCAAACCTGCTGCCGCTCCTCGGCCCACTAATCCTCAAAAGTTTGAAAGACCCCGGAGAGAGTTCACCCGGTTAAGCATGACCTTATCACAAATCCTGCCACAATTGCTATCCACCAATTTAGTGACTGTCAAGGAGGCTCCAAAGTTTCCCAACACTGCATCTCCCAAGTTCAATCCAAATGCTCGCTGTGCTTATCACTCCGATAGCCCGGGGCATAACACAGATGACTGTTGGGCCCTAAGAAACAAGGTTCAAGACCTCATTGATGCCAAGGAAATACAGTTTGAAGCGCCCGAGAAGCCAAATGTTGTAAATGCTCCCATGCCCCAGCATGGAGTGAATGCTGTTGAGGAGAATTTGTATGTAGCTTCGGTGGATGATGTTGCTACTCCGTTGCTGATGGTCAAGAGGAATCTGTTGCTAGCCGGTTTATTTCCGGGATGTAGCGAAAGTTGCCCTCTATGTGTTGCTTCCCCTGCTGGTTGTTCTCTGTTGAAGTCAGGCATCCAAAACCTGATAGATAGTAGAGAGATTTTGTTCGAAAAGACTATTGTTCCTGCTGCTCCTGTTGAAGAAGTGTCGATCGTTACCATCTTCAACAACTATTCCGAGGCTCCTTCAAAGAAGCCTATACAAATTTTGTCAGTTCACAAGAATGTTCCCATCACCATTACTGTTCCGGGGCCTATACCCTACAAATCTGATAAGGCTGTCCCATGGCACTATGGGGCGGATGTTTATGTTCTGGGTGTGAAACAAGAGTGCAACATTGATACTGGTGTCTCCAACATCACCGGGCCTGCTAAGGTCACTCGTAGTGGAAGACTGTTCTCGCCAGACATTGCTCCTCCAGCAATTCATAGGCCTTTGATCTTCACACCTGCCAGAGTGTCTGTTTCTCCTTCTGACCAAGTATCCACCCCTGCTGCTGAGTCATCTGATACTCGGGGCAAGGGAATTGCTGCTGATGTGCCTGCCAGGACGGAGGCACCAAAGACCATTGTTGAGGCTTCCAAGCAGGAAATGGAAGAAATTCTCAAGATAATAAAGAAAAGTGATTTCAATGTTGTGGAACAGCTGGGGCACACCCCCTCTAAAATCTCCATGTTGTCACTGCTGCTGTGTTCAGAGGCCCATGCAAATGCTCTGATTGCTTTCTTAAAGACTGCCCATGTACCCCAAGATACGACTGCTGACCAGTTCACCGATTGTGTGGCCAACCTAACTGCTGATAATGGCCTGGGTTTCTCTGATGCCGATCTGACAGCAAAGGGGAAGAACCATAATGATGCCCTGCATGTCTCCATTGAATGCAGGGGCACTACTCTTGCTCATGTGCTGGTTGACACAGGTTCTTCATTAAATGTGCTGCCCAAGAAGGCTCTGGATAGGCTGGATTGTGAGGGTCTAGAGCTCAAACCAAGTAGCGTTGTTGTCCGGGCCTTTGACGGGTCCAAAAGAATGGTGCATGGTGAAGTGGACATCCCAATCAGGGTTGGGTCACAAGTATTTGATTCAAAATTTTATGTGATGGATATCCATCCGTCCTATTCTTGTTTGCTGGGTCGCCCATGGATCCACAAGGCTGGAGCGGTGACCTCCACATTGCATCAGAAGCTCAAGTACCCGGTCAGGGGGAGGATCGTAACAGTGCAAGGGGAGGAGGAATACATGGTCAGCCACCTCAACTCTTTCAGATACGTGGAAATGGATGGGGAGTTCATTGAAACCCCCTTTCAACATTTTGAGGAGGTACCACCAACCTTGGCAACAGCAGAAGATGGAGAGGTTTCTCCTATGAAGATGGCCTCCTTAAAGGACGCCCGGGCTGTGATCGAAAAAGGTGAATGTGCAAATTGGGGCAAGCTCCCTGATCTTACTCCTAATACTAACAAGTTTGGGCTGGGTTTCACCACGGAAGCTCAGAAAGCGGTGCGCAAGGCAAGAATTGGAAGACCTCCGTTGCTCATCACTCAGCATGGAGTGAATGCTATTGGAGAGGAAGATGAAGTGGGAGAGTCAGAGTTCGATAGCTGGATCTACCCGACGGCCGATGGTGGATTGACTAATTGGACTACCAAAGATTTTACTCCCATAACTTTTGTTCCCCAGTAATGAATTTCTTTGTTTTTTGATTTGTAATAAACAATAATTTGAGACTATATGGCCCGGTGTCTTACCCGGGGCACCGTGGTTTTATTTATGAGGGCTTTTGTTTGTCACTATCATATATCATGAATAAAAGCATTGGACGTTTTTCACATTTCAAATTTTGCGCTCCTTTTCTTTCCTTTCTTTACATATTGCAAAACAGCTGTATTTACACACACACTCACTCATACAGGTTTCAATCCACTCTGGATCTCACTGGTAACGACTCTGCTACTGCCAGTTATGACTTCGAAAATCCGATCAACTTAGCCGCCGACGAAGGTGAAGATGATTGCGAAGTGCCTGGTGAACTTGCAAGACTGTTACAACAGGAAGAGAGGGCAATTCAACCCCATGAAGAGCCAGTAGAAATAATAAACTTGGGTACGGAGGAAGACAAGAAAGAGGTGAAGATTGGTGCCAACCTAGAACTCAGCGTGAAGCAACGGTTGACTCAGATGCTGCAGGATTATAAAGAAATCTTTGCCTGGTCCTACGAAGATATGCCTGGATTAGATACCGACATTGTGGTCCATCGCTTACCTACTAAAGAAGATTGCCTTCCGGTTAAGCAAAAGGTTCGTCGGATGCGTCCAGAGATGTCTGAGAAGATTAAAGTCGAGGTTATGAAACAGTTTGATGCCGGGTTTCTTGCAGTAACTTCTTACCCTCAGTGGGTTGCTAATGTGGTGCCGGTACCTAAGAAGGACGGCAAGGTCAGGATGTGTGTTGACTACAGGGATCTGAACAGGGCCAGCCCCAAGGATGACTTCCCTCTACCCCACATTGATGTCCTTGTTGATAATACCGCTCAGCATAAAGTGTTCTCTTTTATGGATGGCTTTTCAGGCTACAATCAGATCAAGATGGCACCTGAAGACATGGAAAAGACTACCTTTGTTACTCAGTGGGGCACCTTCTGTTACAAGGTCATGCCGTTCGGGTTAAAGAATGCTGGGGCAACCTACCAACGTGCCATGGTTACCTTATTTCATGATATGATCCACCATGAAATCGAAGTGTATGTGGACGACATGATCGCTAGGTCCCAGACTGAGGAAGAGCACCTAGATCATCTGCAGAAGTTGTTCGACCGGTTGAAACTGTACAAGCTGAGATTGAACCCGAACAAGTGCACCTTCGGGGTAAGTTCAGGAAAATTGCTAGGCTTCGTGGTCAGTGATAAAGGTATTCAAGTGGACCCTGCTAAGGTCAAAGCTATTCAAGAGATGCCAGTTCCTAAGACAGGGAAGGAAGTCAGAGGCTTTCTAGGACGTCTTAATTACATTGCTCGGTTCATCTCACATTTAACTGCTACCTGTGAACCAATCTTCAAGCTGCTGAAGAAAGATCAGGTAGTACGTTGGAATGATGAATGTCAGGCTGCTTTTGACAGAATCAAAGAATATCTCCAAGAACCACCCATCCTTATGCCACCAGTTGAAGGGAGACCTTTGATACTTTACCTGACAGTGCTTGATAATGCAATGGGGTGTGTGCTGGGGCAGCATGACGAGTCTGGCCGAAAAGAGCATGCCATTTATTACCTTAGCAAAAAGTTTACCGACTGTGAGACCCGATACTCACTGCTTGAGAAAACTTGCTGCGCTTTGGTATGGGCTGCTCGCCGGCTGAGACAGTATATGCTGACTCACACTACCTTGTTGATCTCAAAAATGGATCCTATAAAGTACATATTCGAAAAGCCTGCTTTGTCTGGGAGAATTGCAAGATGGCAGATGATCTTGACGGAATATGACATTCAGTATACGACCCAAAAAGCCATCAAGGGAAGTGTATTGGCAGACCACCTAGCACATCAAGCTGTGGATGACTACCAATCAATGAACTTCGAGTTTCCAGACGAAAGCATTATGATAGTAACTGACTGTGAAATACCCGGACCGGATGAAGGACCTGAACCAGGATCCCGATGGTCTATGCACTTTGACGGAGCCTCCAATGCTTTGGGAAATGGTATCGGTGCTATAATCGTATCTCCACAAGGTACTCATACTCCACTCACCGCCCGGCTATGTTTCAACCGTACCAACAACATGGCGGAGTATGAAGCATGTATTATGGGTCTTCAAGCTGCGATCGACCTGAGGATCAAATTTCTGAGTGTCTTAGGAGATTCCGCTCTTGTGATCAATCAGATCAAAGGAGAATGGGATACGAAACACCCAAACTTGATTCCTTACAGAGAATGTGTGTTGGCCCTGATCCCCCACTTCACAGAGATAACATTTGAGCACTTCCCAAGAGAAGAGAATCAGCTGGCGGACGCGTTAGCTACAATGTCTTCAATGTTCAAGGTTAAATGGGATAATGAAGCTCCCCGGATCACCATCTGGAAACTGGACGAACCAGCATACTGTTGTGATCTCGAAACTGAATTGGTAACTGAGAAGCCTTGGTACCACGAAGTGAAGAGATACCTGGAAGCACAGGAATACCCTGAAGGAGCATCTGTCAATGATAAGAAATTCCTGAGGAGGTTTGCAGCTAAGTTCTTTCTTAGCAACGGCATCTTGTACAAACGAAACCAGGATTCAACTCTACTGCGTTGTGTAGATAAGACTGAAGCAGAAAGAATTATGGAAGAGCTACATGAAGGGACTTTTGGTACACACTCCAGCGGACATACCATGGCAAAGAAGATTCTACGGGCAGGGTATTACTGGTCCACCATGGAAGCTGATTGCTACCAACATTCTAGGACATGCCATAAATGCCATATCTACGCAGACAAGGTGCATGTTCCTCCGGTTCCCCTGAATGTTCTGACTGCGCCTTGGCCATTTGCAATGCGGGGCATAGACATGATTGGTGAGATTAAACCTACGGCATCCAATGGACATCGCTTCATCCTAGTGGCGATTGATTATTTTACGAAGTGGGTTGAGGCAGCATCCTATGCCACGGTAACCAAGACTGTTGTGGCACGATTCATTCGGCAAAACCTGATCTGTCGGTACGGTGTCCCTGAGCGGATCATTACAGATAACGGTACTAATCTGAACAATAAGATGATCACCGAGCTTTGCGAACAGTTCAAGATACAGCACCACAATTCTTCTCCTTACAGACCGAAGATGAATGGGGCTGTAGAAGCAGCTAATAAAAACATCAAGAAGATTGTGCAGAAAATGACAGTAACGTATAAAGATTGGCACGAGATGTTACCGTTCGCTCTGCATGGGTATCGTACTTCAGCTAGAACGTCAACTGGGGCAACTCCTTTCTCTCTGGTTTATGGCATGGAGGCAGTCTTGCCGATCGAAGTACAAATTCCTTCTCTCCGGATAATGAAGGATGCAGATCTGAACGAAGATGATTGGATCCAGACACGACTTGATCAGCTCAACCTTATTGACGAAAAGAGACTTGCTGCTATCTGCCATGGTCAGACGTATCAGAAACGAATGATCAGGGCATTTAACAAAAAGGTCAGACCACAGGAATATCAAGTCGGGGATCTGGTGATCAAGCGAATCATCCTTCCTCAGAGTGATCCAAGGGGCAAATGGACCCCTACGTACGAAGGGCCATTTGTGGTTAAGCATGTGTTCTCAGGAGGAGCAATGATATTAACCAATATGGATGGTGACGACCTTCCTCACCCCGCCAATGCAGACATAGTTAAAAAATACTACGCATGAAAAAGACCCGCTAGGCTGACATGTCTAGGCAAAAATTAGGGCTTCCCGTCGAACCAAAAGGGTTCGGGCAAAATGAAGGGATGAAAATGAAAAAATCTGTATACCCGGCAAGTCGAAAACCTGAAAAGGCGGCTTGGGCAAAAATGGGTATCCCGGTGGACTGAAAACCCGAAAGGGCAGTCCAGGCAAAAATTAGGGATAAAGGCGTAATACTATGTCTCATTGGATCACTTTGCATCCAGAATCCGGTATCTACATCAAGACGGCATCGGTCAGTCAGCCTCACCTTCAACCAAGGTCACCAAGTGATGAGACGCTCGGAGTTATAAAGGCTATAGCGGAGTTGAAACCCAGTGGATCATTCATATTTCACACAGCTGTTTTAATTTCTTTTGTACGAAACTTGTATAAGCTCTTTTGCTCGGCGACGTTTCTCTTACTAGGACGTCAGCCTCTTGTACACAAAACGCCTATTCACAGGCTATTCAAAATCAATACAAATATACTTTTCAGTTAAACGTGTCAACTATTTTTCTTTTTTTGTTTTGTTTTGCGAAGAACGTCCAAGGTTCAATTTGTGATATATGCATTGACAATGATTTGCTAGCTCATAAATATTTGCATACGAAACAAAGAATTAATTGCAGGTGACACTAGAAACAGGGGCAATAAAGAGTTGTCAGAGCAGTCTAATCGTTCTATCCTCCAAGGTGCCAAAGTAGGTTCAGCTAAAGAACCTAACCAGACATCTTAAATTCCCCAGAGAGTGAGACAGCAAGTCAGTGCATTCTTCCCCATCATATCAAAACTTCCCCAGGAGAGTCCCATCCAAGTTCCCCAGGATAGATGGAATTCATCTCCCCAAGCAGTAAGCTTATCCCCAGTAAATTCTGGAAGCTTATCCTTCACAGGACACGAACGCGTCGTCTAGCTTGATTTAAAGAGTTATTTCCTTAACAGGATATAACTGGGTTATCCTCAGCCAAAAGCCAAGGGAAGGTCGTCGTCAACGTAGTTCTTTCCTATCCCCAGCGAAGTCTATTCACATTTCCAATACAACAACGGTATCCCCAACGGAGTTACTATCAAGGCATCACTCTCCCCACAGAGTATTGCCTCCCAGCATGGTCGCTAGAGTATCTTTTCTCCCCGCAGAATCTTCCATTCGCCAAGTTTATTCCGCAACGGAGTCATCTTCTCCTACCGGTATCCTTGCAATTATCATCCCCAGCGGCAGCAAATCTATTCTTCGACATCAGCCCAGGATACGACTTCCTGGCACCCGTCAAGGATTTACTTTCCTAGACAAAAACATACATAAAACATCACATACATCATTATAGCATGCATAACGCACTGCATCATACAAATCTCATTTATGTTGAGAACATCATTGCTTGATCCATATCATGCATTGCATATGGCTGATTTTTACCTTTCAGGAAAGATTCAGTTAAGTTCTCAAGCTACATTTCAAGACCTAGACTGGTTCAGTCAAAGGCCTTCTCTGGATCAGTTAAATCGTCCCAAGATTTTCCTGATGCTTATCCCTTTGAAGACATTTCAAGACCTAGACTGGTTCAGTCAAAGGCCTTCTCTGGTTCAGTTAAATCGTCCCAAGATTTTCCTGATGCTTATCCCTTTGAAGACATTTCAAGACCTAGACTGGTTCAGTCAAAGGCCTTCTCTGGTTCAGTTAAATCGTCCCAAGATTTTCCTGATGCTTATCCCTTTGAAGACATTTCAAGACCTAGACTGGTTCAGTCAAAGGCCTTCTCTGGTTCAGTTAAATTGTCCCAAGGTTTTCCTGATGCTTATCCCTTTGAAGACATTTCAAGACCTAGACTGGTTCAGTCAAAGGCCTTCTCTGGTTCAGTCAGATCGACTTTAAGATCTCCCTGATTCTTATCCCAGTAGAAGACATTTCAAGACCTAGACCGGTTCAGTTAAATCGTCCCAAGATTTTCCTGATTGCTTATCCAGTCAAAGGCCTCTCTGGTTCAGTCAGATCGACCTTAAGATCTCTCTGATTCTTATCCCAGTAGAAGACATTTCAAGACCTAGACCGGTTCAGTTAAATCGTCCCAAGATTTTCCTGATTGCTTATCCAGTCAAAGGCCTCTCTGGTTCAGTCAGATCGACCTTAAGATCTCTCTGATTCTTATCCCAGTAGAAGACACCCAAGATTTTTCTCAACGAGCGTTGTTGAAGTTAAAGTCGCCCAAGATGCCCTTACCATCCATGCTAAGGCAGTAACCATCCCTGGTTCATTCATCAGCGTTTGAAGCTCCAGACTCAGCTCCTGTAACCAGTCAGGACATATCTATACCAAGCATCTAAAATCAGCTCCTGCAACGTGTCAGGTACTCATTTTTCTGTTTTGCAGGTATGCAGGTTCTCGTCAAGGAATCTCTTACACAGTCAAAAATCCAGATGGCATCTATAAGCCCATTCCCCTCTCATTGCTAACATGTGAGTGCAAATTTCCGGGCACTCTAGTGTCCAATCATCTTTTACCCTCGGATTACGAAAGGCACGTCAGCCAATCTGCATCCTCAGGTCTAAGAAGATTGAACAGGGGCAACTGTTATACCCCAAAATTTGCCCTCCCATATTCTTCAAGAAATTGTCAAGCCAAGCTAGAAAATTCCCCAAGGGTTGTGCAGTGCAACAGTCTCCCATACAGTCAAAATTAGGGTTTTGAGTCTGATCAAGAAAAGGAAGTTTTCAAGGGCTCAATCAAGTTTCATATGCTTACAAACATGGTCAAGCATCCCCATATCAAGTTTCAAGGCATTCAGCTCAAGATTGCACAGTCAAAACCCTAAATTGCACTACAGTCAACTGTAGGGGCAAAATGGTCATTTGGCAGTCAAAAGTTCAAATTTTTGGTCAACATATCATTTTGAAGCCACAAACATCATTTGATCAATGCTTGATCATGATTCTCAAAATTTGGCTCAGAAATCATCAAAGATGCAAAAGTTGCTATATTTGGACAGCTGAAAAAGTCAACTGAAATTGACCAGGGCATAACTTTCACATGGATTATCAGAAAAATTCCATCCAAATCTCATTTTGAAGAGAAAGACATTTCCTACAACTCATCTTCATACTTCAAGTCCAAGAAATGCTCTCACAAAAAGTTATCAATTTCAACATTACAGGTCATTTTCAAAAGTCAACAAAAAGGGACTTTAAGTCAAAGACCATAACTTGAGATTGGTAGATCAAAATGACATGGGACCAAAGACATTGGTTAAAGGACTCAAAGACCTTTCCAAAATGTCCAAGAACATGTGAAAAGCTTAAAAATTGAGCAAGTTATGCCTTGTAGAAGTTGGGAAATTTTTGTGAAATGGCAAAAGTCAACTATCCTTGAAAATCCAATTTTGACAAAAGGCCCCCATTTTTCTCACTTTGTCCATCCTTGTCATGCCACACACGTGGCCCATGGTTGATTTCAAGACCAAATGTTGACTTTTTTATTTTATTTAATTTTTGATGATTTAATTCATTTTAATTCATTGAAAATTCAAATAAAATTTAAAAATCAATGAAATGGTGTCATATGAACTTGGACAAGTTCTATGTATCATGAACCAACTCAAAAATCAGGCCAAGGTTCATTTACACACTAGGTCTAGGTTTTGGCTAGAAATTAGGAAAAAATGGTTAATGGACAAACCCTAAGGCCAATTCTCTAACAAGCATGAGTTAAGGAGAGTTAGCAAGCCTATTCAATTCTATGATGATCACTGAGTCCAACCCTACCTAGAACATAGCCAAAAGCTCGCTGAAAAAGCCATTGAACATTTGAAAATTTGGACATATATTGCAAATCTGAAATCAGTGCTAGGGATCCTTTCAAGCCAAAATTTTTGTACCAATAGCTTCCTGAGACAATTCTGAACGCGTGCCAATCATTAACATCAACTAAAACCTCAAGAATTGGTAGTTAGAATCAAAACTGAACCTTGAAACTTTTGAAATCATATAGCATGATTCCATCATCCTTTTGCATTTTTCTTTGTTGATTCATGTTCATATTGCTATTTCTAAGCTAACCACAACGTTTAATTACATTATTTTGCTGTATACAAGAATCCACCATGTGCGTTTTTTAGGGTTACAGGATGCTTCAAATTGGGGGTTCTCACTAGGGGAAAAATTGAACCATGCCAGTACCATCATCATGCTCAGCTCATCCAGACGAAGAAGATGGCACCCTCGCGCTCAATTTATGAGCGACGAGGGGCTAGTCGCTATTTTCTATTAGGCCTCCTAAAACAACGATCAAAAAACGTTGCCTTTGTCCTTCATGTTTCAGAAAGAATGAAAGAGACGATGAGTTGTCACACGGAGACTGGGCAATTTGAATTCGCGCGCGTGTTAGCCACTATGCATTGATTATTCTTTTTATTATTTGTTAACTATTATATGTTAATTGAAATATAACTGGCTCAGTGGCAAAGGATAAGCGTGTTAACCTCAAAGACCTGGGTTCAAGTCCCAGGTCTTGCAAAATTTAACGTTATTTTTCATTTCCAATTCACATGCAGCGCTCACACTGATGCTCACCATACTCCATCAGGATTCAACCTCCACGTGTCCCAGGGTCTCAGATCCATGGCCAAGATGAAGAGTGCACCATACATCAAGTCAACAGGCGTGCACAGGATTAGAAAAGTCAACAAATTCTCATAAATAATTGGGCCAGGCTTTTCAAGACCACACCCCCCTGGTTCTATCTTTTCTTTCTTTTTTTCTAATTTTCTTTATATTCTATTATTTTTTAAATTTACTTGTGTTTATTTTTTTTTGATTTAATTAATTCTTACAAAAAATATAAAAACATTAAAAAATACAGAAAGGACAAAAAAAATATAATTAATTTTGATTCTTTTTTTAATAAATTAAAATGTAAATCATTTAGTTTAATTAGGTTTTAATTTTAATTTTAATTCTTTTTTCATAATAAAAATCCAAAAAATGTAGAATTAGGTTAATTATTAATTTTTTATATCCTTTTTAATTTTTTCCTTTGTTTTCTCACAATATTATTATTTATTTATTATTTATTTTCTATAAATCAAAAATTGTACATAAATTAGTTTAGAATTTAATTAGGTTAGAAATTGAATCTTTTTTTTCATAATAAACTTAAAAAACATTAGAACTAGGATTTTAATTTTAATTAACTTTTCTCTTTTTTTCTTTTAAACCTAGAAAACACAAAAACATTATTTTTCATTTAATTTTTAATTTCCTTGATTAATTTTAATTATTTGTAAAAGGGTCCAACGCCCTAATTTTTGTTTAGTCTTTATTTCGCGCATTTATTTTACATTGTTTAAATACCTCTGTATATGCCCCAAAGCCTTGTAATAAGTTTAGATTTATTTCTCGCACTTTTTATTTTATTCGCTTTATTTATTTTCAGTCAAATCGGGTTCGGTTTTTTTTGGCGATGTGGACCCGCGCCAGTTGTAATAGTTAGATTTATTTTCTCGCAATATAACTGTTAATAAATATGCATGAAAGAATGAATGCCCGAAAATAAAATTGAATCGTTAGATCACCAATGCATGACAAGACAAACAATGAACTGAAAATGACACACAATTCGCACACACCACCCCTAGGGTACGTCTCACTGTTGCCTTTCGAAAGGTGGTCGTCGAGTATAGGACGTTTTAGTAAGTCCTTATGTCCATGACATGATCCAGTTGCCTCAAAACGGTTGCCTCGGAAAATAAAGGATCAATGGCATAAGGGTAGCTTCTAAGGTATCCTACTGTTGCTCTGGTGACCATCACATCCCTAAAACTCGAATTGACCCGAACACCTCCAACGGTGGTGCTACCTACCTCTCAATGGTGGGATGGCACTACTTTAAAGGACATTTACACAGACTAATTCCTTAGGGTAGGTAGGTTCTCGTAGGTACTTGCTCTAATTTCAAACAAATCAAAATACTTTTCACACCAACACATTTTCAAAAACTTTCGAAACAAACTTTTCAAACACTCTAACGTACGAGTTAACTTGAAACTTTTCAAAGAATATTTTGAAACCCACAATTGAAAAGCAAGCACACAATTTTGAAAACACATTGAGCAAGTACCTAAGAGCCCATGGATAACCATGGATAGAAAGGGTGCTAATACCTTCCCTTTCTATAACCTACCTCCCGAACCGAGAGCAATCTCTTTAAAGGAATTTTTCTGTGCTTTTGTCCTTTCCTATTGGAGAAAATAAAAGACGGTGGCGACTCTTGCTTCCGCGACATTTTCGCGAACCAGCGTTAAACGGTCAGTTCCAGATCCACCGATCACACATACCATCTATGCAAGCTAACAAAGACCTGAAACACGACCTGTAATCCCTCTAACCACTTCCACCATTTTCAGTTTCTTGTTTTGCAGGTGAAGTGCTCTAGCACGATTCAGAAGCTTTCAAGACAAAGTAAACATTGGAATAGCATCCCTGGACCTCAAGGAAGCTTTTCCAATCATCACCTTGCACTGAAAGCTCCCTCATTGCCAGATAGAACTTCAGCTGAACAGGTATCTTGGTGAACTTCTATCTCTCTTATCAAGCATCATTAGCTCTAAGTTTGTGAATAAACAATGTTCTACTCATGCCACTGAACATGTACATGTTTTTACTTTTCATTTCTTTTGCTTGAGCTGTGAGAATTTGAGGTTTGAAAATGGCAGAAAATCTAGGTTAGGATTTGGGGGAGAAGAAATTCTCCCTCATCTTAGAGAGTTAGGTCAAGTTCTGCATATGGTTAGATTCGTCTCTTGATGCTGAACATTTTTTATGTTATGAGTTTTTATTAATAAGCCAGGAATCAGGAGTTAGAAGATCAAGAACAGGGCGCGCGTTTTTGAATTGTTTTTGGCTGAAGGTTGAAGACAATGTCTTCTTGGGCTGGGCCTGAACTATTTTCTTATTCACACCATTTTTTTTTGTTTTGCACCCCCTGAGCCCATTTCATTCATTTTTAATATTTTTGACTTTTGCTTTTTTTTTATTGGCTCATTTATTTTCTCTCAGCATATTCAAAATTTAAAAAATATTTTTCTCACCATTTTTGATTTTATTAGGTATTTATTTGATTTTTCTTTTAGTTTGAACATAAATAAATAAATATATATGTTTTGTTAAAATATTAAAATATTGGAAATACATTTTTACATACTTTTATCTTATTTTTACTTCCTGAAAATATTTTATGGAAAAATACTTTTTTTTATTTAAATATTAAATATTATTAATTAATATATATAATACACATTTTGTAAATACTATGAATATATAGGTATATATTAATGTGCTTAGGATAAAAATACCAAAAAATGTACATATTTTATTTTTTAATATTTAATACTAAAAAGTGCCCTTTTTACAAATATACAATATTTATTTTATTTTTTGTATGTAAATAATAAATATTATATGAATTAATTGATTAATACCCCTTTGATTAAAAATTAGGGTTTTACCCTAAATTTGAAAATACTCCAAAAATAATACCTTTTTATTTCCCTTTTTATTTCACATAAATAATATTCTTTTTTTCATACACATAAAAATTCTTTTTTTTTTGTATTTTGCATATTTATTTCAATTTCCATTTAATTATACAATTATTTGTCTTGTAAATATTCAAAGAAAATGATGTAATAGTTAGGTTTAAATTCTTGTCTAAATATACCCCATTTGAAACATTGTACCCCCCTCCCCATATTATTTTGTTGTAATAGCGTAGGAATTTAAATTTCGCACTTTAAATGCTTTCTAAACATACTATGCTAGAATTAGGGTTTGTCCGCGAATAAAACGAACAAAATAGTTGGACCTAATCTCAAGATAAATAAGCATGAAAATGGACAACACATTTCACACTTGCACCCCTAGGGTATTCCACTTTGTTGCCTTCAAATAATTGGGCCATTATTGTATGTTGAATTTCTTTGGGTAAAACAAACAATCAAACGATCATAGTCCCTCAAAATGTTGCCTAAATGAATGATCAAGTCCCTTTTAAAGAAAAATTGCCCAAAGACATTTAACACTATTGCAATTATGGTCTAAACGATGACCCGCGCCCGTCCCTTTCACCTCCTAAGACAAGATTGTCCACCAAATGCAATGGTGGAACAAAATTGTCAAAAGGTTTAAAACATAACAAAAATCTTTGAGAAAATTTTAGGGTAGACAACTCTTAAGTACTTGTCAATTTGCCAAGAAAACCCTTGCCTATTTTCAAAACCCACTTCACAAACACTTTCAAAACCAACTTTCAAAAAACCTTGAAACATCTTTTCTAAAGACAAAACACCTTTTGTAAAACATTCGAGTAAAGAATTGTTACAAGGGTAGCCTATACAAGGCATCTTTTCAAAACATTTTCAAAAACCACACACCAAGCACCATTTCAAACAATTGAAAACCAAGGCAAGTTGATCTAAGCAAGTACCTAAGAGCCCATGGATAACCATGGATAGAAAGGGTGCTAATACCTTCCCTTTCTATAATCTACTCCCCGAACCCAAGAAAAATCTCAAAGGTTTTTGCTGTGCTTTTTAAACCTTTCCTTAGGATAAAATAAAAAGTCGGTGGCGACTCTTGCTCAACCGAAACATTTGCGAAAACAAACGCAAAACCATAGTCAGTTCTCCCACCGTATCACAGAACTGGCGACTCTGCTGGGGAAAATTTTTAAAGTGGAGTAACCTTAGGGCTTAGATCACCCTCTTGCATGACTAATTGTCTGATTTGTTTGCTTTATACTTTGGCTCTATTGTTTGGGTTTGCAATCCTATACCCGGATTTTGGGAAACATTCATAGATAGCAATACGTTGTGGAAACTGTGCGGGGTATACCGACACGGTCGAAGCAATAGCTATATTAGTGCGACATATTTGTGAGTACCGGTAACCCTTGAGTTCAATCAAGGAGAGTACGGGGCCGCTGAGTGATGTCACTAAGCACTAATGACCTAGAACCTTACTTGACCATCTTGGCCTTTTATTAGGGGTAGTGAGATGACCGACTTTGGTGCAGTCCGAAGTTGGTAGATACTCGATACTACACTCATTGAGGGTTGTTTTCTTGGAATATTTTGGTCGCTAGTTAAGTGGCTAAACCAAAACAATGAACATTGAAAACAATCCAGTGATATTGAGCTCCTTAGAACCCGGTTACTATTTGTAGGACAGGTTTTTAAGCCAACTACACTCAAGAGGGTACTCACCTATGAAACCCCATGCAAGCCTGAAACTAGGGTTTGGTGTGATTTGCTTGTACATATGTTTTGTGCATACATCATAAACATCATGAAGCATCATATGCATTTACTAACCATTTCAAGGGTTTGGATCTTCATCTTTGTTCCTGTTTTGTAGGTCATGGAAATTCCTCGCAGAAATACCATTCAAGTCAACCTTGTGAGAATTTCTCCTCAACTCAAAGAGCTCACCTCAAGAATTCCAGAAAATTCATCCTTCAGTGAAAGACATGGTAGACTGCTCAGCCTAGTCAACACTAATATTGAAGAAGACATGATGAAAGTGCTATTCCAGTTCTTTGACCCTCTTCACCACTGCTTCACTTTCCCTGATTATCAGTTGGTACCCACTTTGGAGGAGTTCTCTCAACTCCTAAGAATCCCTATCCTTAATCAACTACCCTTCAACGGTGCAGAAAAGGAACCAAAGCCGGAAGATGTTGCTCGAGCATTACATCTACAACCATCCGACATCAAGGGGCATTGGGAAACCAGAAGCGGCGTCAAGGGATTCTTAGCAAAATTCTTGTTTGAAAAGGCACAAGAATGTTGGAATTCATTGGACCTACAAGCCTTTGAAGAAATTGTGGCACTCCTTATCTATGGGTTGGTCTTGTTCCCAAATCCTGACCAATTGGTAGATGTCAACGCCGTCAAAATCTTCTTGTCCAGAAATCCAATACCAACATTGCTTGGGGACATCCTTCACTCATTTTACACACGAACAATGAGAAAGAGGGGTGTTCTCATGTGCTGTACTCCTATCCTTGCAAGGTGGTTTATTTCGCACCTTCCACAATCTGTCTTGAAGAATGACCAAGGCTCAAGGTGGTCCCAACGGTTGATGACTCTTACTCACTCTGATGTGCATTGGTGTTCTCGGTCCAGAGAAAATGTCATCATCGTCGATCGTTGCGGAGAGTTTCCTAATGTTCCTTTACTTGGAATCAGGGGAGGCATCACCTACAACCCTTGCCTAGCTTTGAGGCAATTTGGATATGCACGGAGGGATGGCCCTCATGACATGTTGATTCCTGACCTAGTTTTTTACTTCGACAACGATGCGCAAGGACTTCGCCAAAGATTCATCAGAGCTTGGGGAAAACTCAACAAGGTTGATAGCAAGACTCTGGGACACAAGAACTCCATCCCTCTTGAGCCCTATCTCAAGTGGGTACGAGCCCGAGCCCAAAATCTAATGATGCCTTATCCTCATGTACTCCCAGTGATTAAAGAGCCCGTCAATGAAGGAGAGGTTCCCTACACCATCCTGCATCCAGACATGCCTACATCGTGGGAGGAAATGCAGAAAAGTTGGATTCAGCTCAAGGAGGAACGGAACACTTTTGAAGCTAGCTACTACGCCAGTGAAAAGAAGGTTCTAGAGCTTACCCGCCGACTCCACGAGCAAGAGGCCCTCAACACCTACATCGCACCAAAGAGGATGCGCAATGTCTTTCTGCCTTAAGAAGTTTATTTTGTAATATTTGGCCCATGAGGCATTTATGTACTAACAAATTTCTTCTTATTAATATGACGTGCGTTCTTCTTTGTCTGAAACAATTTTGAATGTTCTAAATCCTTGAATGCATTGCATACACAAGCATACCATTCATCATGTGCATAAGCAGGTCTCACTCCAGGTTTCCTTATCTGTCTGCTGTTTATTTCAGTAAGATGGATCTCGAGCAAACAGTCAAAGACCTACAAGCTCAGAATGCACAGTTCCAGCAACTCCTGATGACTTTGGTTAAAAGTCAGGAGGATATCAAGACTCAATTGGGGGATAAGGACCCAGTGAAGAAGAAGAAAAAGAGGATTGGGGTGGCTACTTTGGGGAGAAGATTTTACAGAGAAGCTCGGAGAGTGCTTGAATTTCCTCCTACTTCTGATGAAGGGACTAGTAAAAGAGATGGAGTCGCGGTGCCTTCCGAGTCAGATGCGGAAGAAGAAGAGGTTGAAGAGGATGAAGATTATTCTGACCAGCAATATCCTCCCGCTGATGATAAATACAAGGGTTTGGAAGATAGATTGGCTGCCATGGAATTACAAAGAGTACCGGGTTTGGATTTTGAAGACTTGGGTTTGGTTGCCGGGATTGTGATTCCCCCAAAATTCAAAGTGCCAGTGTTTGTGAGGTATGATGGGTTGTCCTGCCCCAAAATGCATCTCAGGTCCTACGTGAGAAAGATTCAACCCTATACAGCGGATAAAAACCTCTAGATTAATTTCTTTCAAGACAGCCTGTCGGGA
Organism: Vicia faba; assembly: GCA_948472305.1. Classification (NCBI taxonomy): domain Eukaryota; kingdom Viridiplantae; phylum Streptophyta; class Magnoliopsida; order Fabales; family Fabaceae; genus Vicia; species Vicia faba. The sequence goes on from OX451736.1 coordinate 938,333,564, forward strand.
GCTCAGCTGGAGTGGTTTTATCAGCTAGAAGGAACCAGTGTCAGAAATTGGGAAGATTTGGCCACCGCTTTCTACAAACAATACCAGTATAATTCTGACCTTGCTCCTACTCATACCCAACTTCAGGGTATGTCACTAGGAACAAGCGAGGGATTCAAAGAATATGCACAAAAATGGAGGGATTTGGCTGGCAGGGTGCAGCCTCCTTTAACCGATCGTGAGCTCGTTGATATGTTTCTCGGGACCCTATCTGGGCCATTTTTCAATCATCTAATTGGTAACTCTTCCGCGGGGTTTACCGATTTGATCTTAACAGGCGAAAGAATAGAAGCTGGCATCAAGTCAGGAAAGATTCAGAAGGGTGTTGCTGCAAGTGTTGAGAAAAAGCCTTTTAAGAAGGAGACAACCATGGTATATTCTCAGAGAAGAGCAGGGAAGATGGAGCGTCGGCCAACTGTGGGGGCCGTAATGATTCAAAACACTCCAAGTGAGCAGCCTCGTTATAACCAATTCAGACCAAATCAACAACGGGTGGAACGGCCACAACGGCAGTTCACCCGCATTAACATGACTCCAGCACAAGTGCTTCCCCATCTATTAAAGTTGAACCTCGCCACCATCAAGGAGGCACCAAAGAATGTGAATACGTCCTCTCCGCATTATCATGCCAATGCTAAATGCACCTACCATTCAGAAAGTGTTGGACACGACACCAATGATTGTTGGGCACTCAAGCATAAAATCCAAGACCTGATAGAGGCTAAGGAGGTAGAGTTTGACGCTCCAGAGAAGCCTAATGTGATATCTGCACCTATGCCGAAGCACGACCGAAATGTCAATGCCATTGAAGAAGATTTGTATGTTGCTGATGTCAGTGATCTGACTACTCCACTGTTAACCATTAAATTGAATCTGTTGAGGGCCGGGATCTTTCCGGGATGTAAGGAAGACTGCTATTGTTGCTACTCTCTGCCGTTTGATTGTCCGCTACTGAAGAAAGGCATCCAAGGCCTTATGGATAGTCGACAAATTTTGTTCGAAAAAGTTTCTGCTGTTCCAGTTCATACTGAAGATGTCTCAATCATAACCATTCACGCCAATCTTTCCAAGGCCGTCAAAAAGCCTGTTAAGATTACACCAGCTGCAAAATCTGTCCCTTTGAAGATAACAATGCCAGGGCCTGTTCCCTATGTTTCTGAGAAGTCGATACCTTGGAACTATGGCGGTGACATCTACTACCATGGTATCAAGCAAATCGAGGTAATTGAAGAAAGTTCGGATGATGAAGAAGCCAGCATTAGTAACATTGCGGGCACCAGCAAAATCACCAGGAGCGGGAGAATATTTTCTCCAGAGATTGCCCCTCCAAGAGCAGTCTTTGGACCCTCATCAGCTAACAAGGTCGTCCCTGCACCAATAAAAATTTCTGCTAGAACTCCTCTGATTGAAGACATTGTTGTTCCTAGTACTGTTTCTCTTTCCGCTGCTGACAAAGGTAAGGGAATCCAAGATGAGCCCGTCAGGACGAGGGCTCAACCCTTAGTAATCCCGGAAACCTCCAAGAAGGAAATGGACGAGATTTTGAGGATAATCAAGAGAAGTGATTACGATGTGGTGGAACAGTTGGGGCAAACCCCCTCCAAGATCTCCATGCTGGCACTACTACTTTGCTCAGAAGCGCACGCTAAAGCCCTGATAAAATTCCTGAAGGAAGCTCATGTGCCCCAGGAAACCTCTGCGGATCAATTTCAAAATTGCGTGGCTAGCCTGACTGCGGACAATGGATTAGGTTTTTCTGATGCCGACCTAACCCCTAAAGGCAGAAACCACAATGATGCTTTGCATATTTCAATCGAGTGTCGCGGAACCACCCTTGCACATGTTTTGGTTGATACCGGTTCGTCGCTGAATGTTTTGCCTAAGAAGGCCTTGGACCGACTAGATTGTGAAGGTTTGGAATTGAAGCCGAGTGATATTGTTGTCAGAGCTTTCGATGGTTCGAAGAGAATGGTCCATGGAGAGGTTGAAATTCCCATCAGGATAGGTACTGAGGTGTTTAAATCCACTTTCTATGTGACGGACATCCGTCCGTCATACTCTTGCTTGCTGGGTAGGCCTTGGATACACCATGCTGGGGCAGTCACCTCCTCCTTGCATCAGATGTTGAAGTATCATGTCAAGGGAAAGATCATCATTGTCCATGGCGAAGAAGAGTACATGATTAGCCACTTAAATTCTTTCCGGTATGTGGAGGTTGAAGGAGAGTTCATTGAGACACCGTTTCAACATTTCGAAGAAGTCCTTCCCGAAATAGCAGTGGCGAAGTTGGCAGCTGAGACACCGAGGCAGATGGCCAGGGTGGCATCTCTGGAGGACGCAAGGGCCGCAATAAAAGAAGGGAAGAATTCAGCATGGGGGCAGTTACCTGACATTCCGCATAAGACTGACAAGTTTGGATTAGGGTTCACAGCCGCTGGCCAGAAAGCTATGCGCCGGTCGAAGATTGAAAGAGCGCCAGTCAAAATTTCTCCCTACGGAATCAACGCTTTGGAGGATGAGGATAAAGAAAGCAACATTGAAGAGTGGATTTATCCAACTGTCAAAGGAGGATTGAGCAATTGGGAGGCTAAGGACTTTGTCCCCATCACTTTTATTCATCAAAAATTTACCTGTTAAACATTTCCTATTTAGTCTGTAATATTTACTTTCAAAACAATCCGTACACTATCTTTTCACCTCTTGCCTTGCCCGGGGCATGTAGGTCTACTTGTAAGGGTTTTGATTATTTTTCATATTCATATGCCATGTTTAATGATTCATTGGACGTTTTTCATTTGATAAACTGCTTATGTTCATTTTCTTTCCGTTTGCATTTTTTGTTTAAGGATGGCTATCCCTTACACACACCCACACTCACCAATGCAGGTACCCATCCACTCCGGATTCCATGGGTGACTATTCTGCTGTATCTTTCAATAACTATGAAGATCTGGTCAATCTAGCCGAGTATGAAGATGACGAAGGTTGTGAAGTACCCGGGGAACTAGCCAGGCTTCTGCAACAAGAGGAAAGGGCCATCTTACCGCATGAAGAGCCATTGGAAACTGTTAACTTGGGAACCGAGGAGGACCGGAAGGAGGTGCAAGTGGGTGCCAATCTGGAACCAAAAGTCAAGGAGCGTTTGGTACAGTTGTTGAATGAGTATGTTGAAATCTTCGCTTGGTCCTATGAAGACATGCCGGGTCTAGACACAGACATTGTGGTTCACCGTCTCCCCACAAGAGAAGACTGCCCACCAATCAAGCAAAAAGTTCGCCGAGTGAGGCCTGACATGTCCGAAAAGATCAAAGCGGAAGTAACGAAACAATTCGATGCTGGCTTTCTGGTTGTTACGTCCTATCCTCAATGGGTCGCTAACATCGTGCCAGTACCGAAGAAAGATGGCAAAGTCAGAATGTGTGTGGACTACCGGGATTTGAATAGGGCCAGCCCTAAAGATGATTTCCCGCTACCTCATATTGACATCTTGATCGACAATACAGCTCAGCATAAAGTGTTTTCCTTCATGGACGGATTCTCGGGCTACAATCAAATCAAAATGGCTCCCGAGGATATGGAGAAAACGACTTTTGTCACACAATGGGGCACTTTCTGTTACAAGGTGATGCCGTTCGGGCTGAAGAATGCAGGGGCAACTTATCAACGCGCCATGGTAGCTTTATTTCATGATATGATACATCATGAGATTGAAGTTTACGTAGACGATATGATAGCTCGGTCACAAACAGAGGAAGAGCACCTTGAACATCTAGAGAAGTTGTTTGCCAGGTTAAAAGAATACAAGCTCAGGTTGAATCCAAGTAAATGCACTTTTGGAGTTAGGTCTGGTAAACTCCTGGGATTCATTGTAAGCAACAAAGGCATTGAAGTCGATCCGGCAAAAGTAAAAGCAATACAAGAGATGCCTGCTCCCCGTACTGAAAAGGAGGTTAGAGGATTCTTAGGGCGCTTAAACTATATTGCCAGATTCATCTCACATCTGACTTCTACCTGTGAGCCAATTTTCAAACTCTTGAAAAAAGATCAGGTAGTGGAATGGAACGACGATTGTCAAGCTGCTTTTGATAGAATCAAGGAGTATTTGCTAGAACCTCCTATTCTGATGCCACCCGTCGAAGGAATACCATTGATCATGTACTTAACCATCTTGGATAACTCAATGGGGTGTGTTTTGGGCCAGCATGACGAGTCTGGTCGAAAAGAGCATGCTATTTATTACCTTAGCAAAAAGTTTACCGACTGTGAGACTCGCTACTCACTGCTCGAGAAAACTTGCTGCGCTTTGGTATGGGCTGCTCGCCGACTAAGACAGTATATGCTGACTCATACTACCTTGTTGATATCCAAAATGGACCCTATCAAGTATATCTTCGAGAAGCCCGCTTTATCTGGAAGGATAGCTAGATGGCAAATAATCTTAACCGAGTATGACATCCAATACACCACCCAAAAAGCTATAAAAGGGAGTGTATTAGCTGACCATCTGGCTCATCAGGCTATCGAAGATTATCAGCCCATGAGATTTGACTTCCCAGACGAGGACATCATGAATTTGGACGACGTTGAAGGTGACGGACCGTATGACGGACCCGAAAAGGGATCCCGATGGACCCTATACTTTGATGGTGCTTCAAATGCACTTGGAAACGGTATTGGCGCAGTACTCATTTCTCCGGAAGGTTGTCACACGCCTTTCACGGCCCGACTTTGCTTCAGCTGCACGAACAACATGGCTGAGTATGAAGCTTGCATCTTTGGTCTCAAGGCTGCTATAGACTTGGGGATCAAATCTTTGATCGTATTTGGGGACTCGGCTTTGGTTATCAGTCAAATCAAAGGAGACTAGGATACCAAACATCCTAATCTTATCCCATACAAAGAACATGTCTTGACATTGTTACCTCATTTCGAGCAAATTACCTTCGAGCATTTTCCGCGAGAAGAGAATCAGCTAGCAGATGCTCTAGCCACAATGTCCTCCATGTTTAAACTCAACTGGGATAACGAGGCTCCCCAAATCACCATCGAGCGAATGGATGAACCTGCGCATTGTCACGAGATTAATACCGAAGAAGTAATGGAACAACCTTGGTTTCATGAAATCAAAAGGTATCTCGAGACTAGAGATTATCCTGAAGGAGCTTCCGTGAATGACAAGAAGTTCTTAAGGAAATTTGCTGCTAAGTTCTTCCTGAGCAACGACATCCTTTACAAACGAAGCCATGATTGTGTATTACTCTGATGCGTAGATAAAGCTGAAGCAGAGTTGATCATGACTGATATACACAGCGGCACATTTGGCACTCACTTGAGCGGGCATACAATGGCTAAGAAGATCCTGAGGGCAGGCTATTACTGGTCTACCATGGAAGCTGATTGCCATCAATATTCCCGTACTTGCCACAAGTGTCAAGTCTATGCTGACAAAGTTCATATTCCTCCGGTTCCCCTCAACGTCCTGACTGCTCCGTGGCCCTTTGCAATGTGGGGCATTGATATGATTGGAGAGATCAAGCCCACGACTTCCAACGGACATCACTTCATCCTGGTTGCCATTGACTACTTCACTAAATGGGTCGAAGCAGCTTCCTTCGCCTCTGTCACCAAAAATGTGGTTGCCCGCTTTATCAAGCAAAATCTCATATGTCGGTATGGTGTTCCAGAAAGGATCATCACGGACAACGGTACAAATCTGAATAACACAATGATCACTGCATTGTGCGAACAGTTCAAGATTTATCATCACAATTCATATCCCTATCGGCCGAAGATGAACGGTGTTGTTGAAGCTGCGAACAAAAACATTAAGAAAATCATTCAGAAAATGACAGTCACTTACAAAAACTGGCATGAGATGTTACCGTTTGCTCTGCATGGCTACCGTACGACGGTACGTACTTCAACCGGGGCAACCCCATTTTCCTTGGTTTATGGCATGGAAGCTATTTTGCCTATGGAAGTCCAGATCCCTTCTCTAAGGATTATGAAGGATGCAGGTTTGAATGAAGATGATTGGATGCAGACCCGACTTGATCAACTCAATCTGATCGACGAAAAGCGACTTGCTGCTATATGCCATGGTCAGACGTATCAAAAGTGAATGATCAAGGCCTTCAATAAGAAAGTCAGGCGTCAAGTGTATCAAGTCGGAGACCTCGTAATCAAGCGGATTATCTTGCCGCAAAGTGATCCCAGGGGCAAATGAACTCCTACATATGAAGGACCATTTGTGATCAAGAGCATATTTTCTGGTGGTGCAATGATTCTGACCACCATGGACGGTGACGATTTGCCGCACCCTGCGAACGCAGACATAGTCAAAAGATACTACACATAAAATAACCCGACAAGTTGAAAACCCGAAAGGGCGACTTGAGCAAAAATGGGCATCCCGGTGAGTCGAAAACCCGAAAGGGCGGTTCAGGCAAAAATTAGGGATAAAAAAATAAAAGAAAATCTGTACACCCGGCAAGCTGAAAACCCGAAAGGGCGGCTTGGGCAAAAAGGGGTTTCCCGGTGGATCGAAAACCCGAAAGGGCGATTCAGGCAAAAGTTAGGGAATTAAAGCATATGACTATGTCTCGTCGGATCACTCCAAAGACAATCTCTTCATCAACCGGTTCCAGGCTTCTGATCAATCCAGTCATCGTCAAGCAAAGCATTGAATGGACAGATATTCAGGGTTGTGAAAGCTATAGCAGGATGGAATCCCATGGAATTATTTCACATAGCCATCCTTTATTTTGTATAAATCTTTCAATATTTATGACAGAATCCTCTTACTAGGATAATTGCCTCCTTTGTACAAACATACTTAAAGAAAATCAATACAAATACTTTTCCCAGAAATTTGTGTCATTTCCTTTTCTTTTCTCTTGCACTATTTGTTTTATTTTGAGAAATGTCCAATGTTTTGTTAAATAGGCATATGCATTTGAAACATAATCATTCTCTTATGAGTCGGGAAAGAGGATTACTGATAAGACAAAGGTACAATTGGATATCTTGATACCCTTCAAAGGAAACCCCCGGGAGATTTGGAATCCATATCCCTAGCAAGTCTTAAAGCTCACCCCCAGTGGATTCTGGAAGCTTATTCCCTGCAGAGCATGGACGTCTCTTCCGAGTTTTATTCAAAGTTATTCCTCACAAGGCCTTATAACTGGGTTATCCTCAGCTAACAACCACGGAAGATCACACTCGCCAGAATTCTTCCTATCCCCAGCGGAGTTCATCAAAATTCGCCAGCAGTAACTTATCTTTGCAAATCCCCAGCCAGAGAATCCTCCGGAATTCAATTCCCCTCAGAGTTTAAGTTTCAGTGTCCCCAGCCGAGCTAAAGCTTCAAATTATCAATCCCCAGCCGAGCTAAAGCTTCAAATTATCAATCCCCAGCGGAGCCAGACTAATGAACCTTTTCCCCACAGAGCTTTAGGAGAACAAACCTTGAGTCCCCAGTAAGGTCGCCAGAGATGCTTCCCGCCAAACTAAAGATTCTCAGTCTTGCATCCCCAGCAGGAGTCTACTAGGTTGGTACTCCCCAGTAGAAGTCATCAGGAATTCCCCAGAGGTTTGGTATGCAACCCAAGCTCCTTATTCCCCAGTCACAGCCAAGGATTTATTCTTCCCGGCAGCAGTCACAATGCTTTTATCTTCAGCCATCCAGGATTCATCTATCCCCAGCAAGACAGCTCATCGGCTTACATGCACATTCATTACATTCATATCATGAACATTGACATAACATATATTGCATCATACATTTCATGCAACATAATTTGGTGTTTAGCTGACATTTTGTCCTTTTCAGGATAAGAATAAAAAGCTATCCTTAACAGTTTCAGATGCAGTTTTACACGGATTCATCATCAAGCAACCCTGCACCGGTTCTTATTCAAATTCAAGATTTCTGAAAATAGTTCACGGGTTCTCCAAGTAACGGATGTTAATCTACCAACTTGTTCGGACTCTTATCAACCTTTGAAAACAGTTTACAGACGCTTCCCAACAACGGACGCTGCTCTATTGCTTATTCAACTTCAAGATTTCTGAAAACAGTTTACGGGTTCTCCAAGTAACGGATGTTAACCTATCGCTTGTTCAGTTTCTTCTCCGGGCTTCTGAAAACAGTCTATGGATTCTTTCCAACAACGGATGTTAATCTATCGACTTGTTCAGATGCAACTTTCTGAAAACAGTTTACGGACGCTTCCCAACAACGGACGCTGCTCTATTGCTTATTCAACTTCAAGATTTCTGAAAACAGTTTACGGGTTCTCCAAATAACAGATGTTAACCTATCGCTTGTTCAGTTTCTTCTCCGGGCTTCTGAAAACAGTCTATGGATTCTTTCCAACAACGGATGTTAATCTATCGACTTGTTCAGATGCAACTTTCTGAAAACAGTTTACGGACGCTTCCCAACAACGGATGCTGCTCTATTGCTTATTCAAAACTTCAAGATTTCTGAAAACAGTTTACGGGTTCTCCAAGTAACGGATGTTAACATATCGCTTGTTCAGTTTCTTCTCCAAATTTCTGAAAACAGTTTACGGATTCCTCCCAATAACGGATGTCAATCTATTGCTTGTTCAGACCCCCAGTTCAGAGATGGTCCAAAGCTTGGACACCTTCCTGATATTCCCTTCCAGATGGCATCTCTAAGCCCATCCCCGACAGGATCTCTGTTACCCTCTCAAGATGGCATCTCTAAACCCATCTCCAAATGGCATCTCTAAGCCCATTCCCGCATTCATTGCTTTGACGAGTGCAAATTTCCGGGCACTCTAGTGTCCAATCTCCTTTTACCCTCGAGTCACGAAAGGCAAACTTGTCAATCTAACTCTTCGGATTCAAGAAGATTGAACAGGGGCAACTGTTGTACCCCAAAATTTGCCCTCCCATTTCTCAATGATTTCTCATCACAAAACCTTTGAAGCCCAAGATCCAGTTAGGGTTTCATCTGCTCAAGACCTCTCCTTGCACTGTTGACCCAAATTAGGGTTTATGTTTGCACCAAGATGTTTTGACCTAAAGTGCTTAAGATGACTTTCATGCTTCATATTGGACTCCCAAGTTTATCCATACCAAGTTTCAAGCTTTGATTCCAAGTTTTGCTCAGTCAATTGGACAGTTGACCTAGAAATCAACTATATTGGGGAAAAAGTCAACTTTGGCCAATTGACAGTCAAACCTCATGAAAATTGACCCACATCAACATTATGAACTAATATGGACCATTTGATCAAGTTTGGATCACAATTCCATAAGAAATTTGATCAGATCACCAAAAGGGCAAAATGGTCATTTTTAGGGTTTTGACTGCACAAAGGCAATTTTTGACTGTTTGACCTAGCCAATGGCAAACCAAGCTCATATATGGACTCAAGGACCCCATGGAATTATCTTGACATGCTCAACAAACTCAAAAGATCCCAAGTACACAAGATTGACAGTTGAATTTCCCAGTCAATTGATCAATTTTGACTGTATACTAAAAAGTCAAACTTTGACTTTTTGGTCAAAATCAAGAGTCAAGATTCATTTTTCATCAAAACATGCCAAATCATGAAACTTGTTCATCAAGAAATCACAAAATACAAATTAGGGTTAGAAATTAGAATTTTTCATAACTTAGAATTTTTCTAAGTTATAAAAAACCCTAATTTTTTCCTAACTTTGCCCCACTTTTTCACCAAGATCCATTTGGATTCAAACAAAAGTCAAAACATGAAAGTTGTAGCTTGTTGCATAATATACAACTTTGATTCACAAAGTTTTCCCATTTGAGGCATGTATCTCAAGTTACAAATTTTTGAATAAGGGCACTAAACCATTCTTAACTTAGTGAATTTTTGACCTATTTTGACAAGGTTTTCTACCCCACTTCAAGGCCATTTTCCATACACTTCCACTTGGAATTTAAAATTGCATTTCAAAGATGGATTGTATTACACATTCCAAACTTTCCAAAATGTCCAAGAACTCATCAAACAACCTCATGACTTGAGAGATTCGAATTTCACAATTTGGCAAAAACTCACTTTTGAATTGGCTATTTTTCATGTTCATAATTTGTGCAAACTTCTCAAACCAGCATGCCCCTTGATTACAGGTCCTAAAACCATCCAACACTCAATAATTTAATGCATGTTCATTGTGCTAAGACCTTGTTTCATGAGCTAAAGCATTGTATGATGGATTAATCCCAAATTGGAAAAAGCATTATATCCATTTTTGCAAAGGTTTCACTTTATGTCATGATGCAAATCCACAAGTACAAATCAAATCCAATTGGCACAAGATTATGAGCAAAACACTCTGATCAAGGAGAGATTATGCAGCTCATTAGGGATCCCCTACTTGCCTAAAGCACCAAGTTGGCTTTGCTTGCTTAAGGGTGAAGAAAAGTACCATAATATAAGACATCTTTCATCTCAGCATTAGAACACAGAGGCAAATATTGTAGGCACATTCCAAACATCCCAACCAAGCAGAAGCACGACCCTAAGACCATCAACACCTCCCCATTGCCATAATCACTCTCAAACTGCAAAAAACAGGGCAAGGCCTGCAGTTTGAGTGCCATCTTTCATTTCTCTCAAGCTTTCTTGCCCAAACTAGTTCACACACCTTCCATACCATCTATGCAAGCTAACAAAGACCTGAAACACGACCTGTAATCCCTCTAACCACTTCCACCATTTTCAGTTTCTTGTTTTGCAGGTGAAGTGCTCTAGCACGATTCAGAAGCTTTCAAGACAAAGTAAACATTGGAATAGCATCCCTGGACCTCAAGGAAGCTTTTCCAATCATCACCTTGCACTGAAAGCTCCCTCATTGCCAGATAGAACTTCAGCTGAACAGGTATCTTGGTGAACTTCTATCTCTCTTATCAAGCATCATTAGCTCTAAGTTTGTGAATAAACAATGTTCTACTCATGCCACTGAACATGTACATGTTTTTACTTTTCATTTCTTTTGCTTGAGCTGTGAGAATTTGAGGTTTGAAAATGGCAGAAAATCTAGGTTAGGATTTGGGGGAGAAGAAATTCTCCCTCATCTTAGAGAGTTAGGTCAAGTTCTGCATATGGTTGGATTCGTCTCTTGATGCTGAACATTTTTTATGTTATGAGTTTTTATTAATAAGCCAGGAATCAGGAGTTAGAAGATCAAGAACAGGGCGCGCGTTTTTGAGTTGTTTTTGGCTGAAGGTTGAAGACAATGTCTTCTTGGGCTGGGCCTGAACTATTTTCTTATTCACACCATTTTTTTTTGTTTTGCACCCCCTGAGCCCATTTCATTCATTTTTAATATTTTTTACTTTTGCTTTTTTTTTATTGGCTCATTTATTTTCTCTCAGCATATTCAAAATTTAAAAAATATTTTTCTCACCATTTTTGATTTTATTAGGTATTTATTTGATTTTTCTTTTAGTTTGAACATAAATAAATAAATATATATGTTTTGTTAAAATATTAAAATATTGGAAATACATTTTTACATACTTTTATCTTATTTTTACTTCCTGAAAATATTTTATGGAAAAATACTTTTTTTTTATTTAAATATTAAATATTATTAATTAATATATATATATATATATATATAATACACATTTTGTAAATACTATGAATATATAGGTATATATTAATGTGCTTAGGATAAAAATACCAAAAAATGTACATATTTTATTTTTTAATATTTAATACTAAAAAGTGCCCTTTTTACAAATATACAATATTTATTTTATTTTTTGTATGTAAATAATAAATATTATATGAATTAATTGATTAATACCCCTTTGATTAAAAATTAGGGTTTTACCCTAAATTTGAAAATACTCCAAAAATAATACCTTTTTATTTCCCTTTTTATTTCACATAAATAATATTCTTTTTTTCATACACATAAAAATTCTTTTTTTTTTGCATTTTGCATATTTATTTCAATTTCCATTTAATTATACAATTATTTGTCTTGTAAATATTCAAAGAAAATGATGTAATAGTTAGGTTTAAATTCTTGTCTAAATATACCCCATTTGAAACATTGTACCCCCCTCCCCATATTATTTTGTTGTAATAGCGTAGGAATTTAAATTTCGCACTTTAAATGCTTTCTAAACATACTATGCTAGAATTAGGGTTTGTGCGCGAATAAAACGAACAAAATAGTTGGACCTAATCTCAAGATAAATAAGCATGAAAATGGACAACACATTTCACACTTGCACCCCTAGGGTATTCCACTTTGTTGCCTTCAAATAATTGGGTCATTATTGTATGTTGAATTTCTTTGGGTAAAACAAACAATCAAACGATCATAGTCCCTCAAAATGTTGGCTAAATGAATGATCAAGTCCCTTTTAAAGAAAAATTGCCCAAAGACATTTAACACTATTGCAATTATGGTCTAAACGATGACCCGCGCCCGTCCCTTTCACCTCCTAAGACAAGATTGTCCACCAAATGCAATGGCGGAACAAAATTTTCAAAAGGTTTAAAACATAACAAAAATCTTTGAGAAAATTTTAGGGTAGACAACTCTTAAGTACTTGTCAATTTGCCAAGAAAACCCTTGCCTATTTTCAAAACCCACTTCACAAACACTTTCAAAACCAACTTTCAAAAAACCTTGAAACATCTTTTCTAAAGACAAAACACCTTTTGTAAAACATTCGAGTAAAGAATTGTTACAAGGGTAGCCTATACAAGGCATCTTTTCAAAACATTTTCAAAAACCACACACCAAGCACCATTTCAAACAATTGAAAACCAAGGCAAGTTGATATAAGCAAGTACCTAAGATCCCATGGATAACCATGGATAGAAAGGGTGCTAATACCTTCCCTTTCTATAATCTACTCCCCGAACCCAAGAAAAATCTCAAAGGTTTTTGCTGTGCTTTTTAAACCTTTCCTTAGGATAAAATAAAAAGTCGGTGGCGACTCTTGCTCAACCGAAACATTTGCGAAAACAAACGCAAAACCATAGTCAGTTCTCCCACCGTATCACAGGGTTGTTTAGCTATTGATTAAATCTTGCCATGCACGCCTAATTACTATACAGTATAAAGGAAACAGTAAATTGCGAAAATTAAAGTTCTACGCTATTACAAAGCTTCGGGAATGGGGGTACAAATTTACAAATGGGGATGAAGTAAAAACCTAAATAAACTATTACAAACCATAAACAATTACAATAATCGAAATAATGCGAAAATAGTAAACTACGAAAAAATGAAAAGAGAAAGAAAATTATTTTTTTAATTTATTTTATCAAATAAGGAAATTAAATAAAAAATGCTATGAACAAAAATTCAAGAATCAAAATTCTAAATAATATTTTTGTTATTTTTATTTGTGAGAAAATTTGAAAAGAAAATAAAAACCTATTCTATTGAAGAAAATAAAATAATTGATTAAGAAATTAAAATATACGTGTGTGTATATATATATATATATATATATATATATATATATATATTTGGTATTTTTATTTGTGAGAAAATTTGAAAAGAAAATAAAAACCTATTCTATTAAAGAAAAGAAAATAATTGATTAAAAAAATTAAATTATATTAACAATTAACAAAACAAAGTAAAACAATTAGAAAAAAATGAGATAAAGAGGAAATAAGCAAAATGGACGGTGCATGGAAGAAATGGGCGTTTGGCCTAACTGCTTGGCCCAAAGATTTACTTGTTTGAATCAAAAAGAGAGTGTGTGAGGAAAATGGACCGGATCAGGCTCATCCAGGCCCAATTGAAATGCTAGTGGGAGCAACCTGAAAACCCTATAGACCACTAAGGTTCTGCCCGCCGCTCCTCTTGCTGCTATTATTATTATTATTCTTATTAATTATTTTATGATGACGATAAAAGAGAGAAAGAAAAGTCTCTCTCCAAAATCATGTCCCTAATTCATGATTAACGTTTCAAAAACTCTCATCATCTTTCTCTCTCACGATTGCATCATCAGATTAAGCATAAAAAAATAAAATAAAAATGAAAACCATAAGCCCTAAATCAATTCCAATACCCCAATTTCTCTAGATTTAGAGATGAAAATGTACACAAATATATGATAGTTGGAGCATGGTTGTGATGAAAAGACTATTGATCACGAACAACTCCAGTGATGACTTCGAGGTAAGTTTCGTGTGTCTTGTTCCAATCATCATCTTCTTCTTTTCATCCTTCTGCTCTGAGTTTGAGTTGTGTAATGTTGTTGAAATGGCGATGTGTTGCCCTGGATTAACAATGAGGTTTTAGTGATATGCTGGAATCGAGACGTTAATGGAGGTGGTGGACTACATTGAGTGAGGTTTATGAAGGTTTTGGTTGAGGCTAGCGAAGGGGCTGAAGTTGACAGTGGATTAGCGATGGATGGTGTTGTACCATAAAATTTGCCCTCTCATTTCTCAAGTAATCTCTCACGAGATCTCCTTTGATTTAAGATTGCACAAGGGTTGATCAGCTCAAGACACCTCCTCAAGCACTAATGACTGAAAAATTAGGGTTTGATTATGCACAAGTATAAATGGATTTTTAATGCCCCATATGACTTTTATGGATCATTTTGGATCCTCAAGATTACTCATGTCAAGTTTCAAGTCTTAGATCATATTTTTACTCAATCAATTGATTAGTTGACTTAAAATCAGTTGTATTAGGGTAAAAGTCAAATGTGCTTAATTTATAGTCAAACTTCATAATTTTTTATCCATATCAACATTATGAACTCATATAAATGTAATTTGATGAAGTTTGGATCATAATTCCTAAAGAAATTTGATCAGATCATCAAAAGGGCAAAATGGTCAAAATTAGGGTTTTGACTGAGGAAGTGCAATTTCTGATTTTTGACCTAGCAAATGATTCATTGGTTTAAGAAATGATCTCAAGGATTCAAATGCATCATTTTGACCTAATGACATGACTCAAAACATTTCTCAAGATCAATTGATTGACAGATGAATTTCAGTCAACTGATGAAAAGTCAATTTTGCACTGAAAACTCAAACTTTGACTTTTGATCAAAATCAAGTGTCAAAGATCACAATTCATCAAGACATGTAAAAATATGAAACTTGTTCATAAAGAAATAAAAAAGTCAAGATTTCATTTTGAAAAGTCAAAATTTCTAAACTTAGATATATTTCTAAGTGTTGAAATTCATGTTTTTTTCCACAACTTTGAGCCAAATTTACACCATGATGCAAGATGGTTCAAAGGAAACTTCCAACGTGAAAGTTGTAGATCTAAATTAGATCTAAAAAATTGTAGAATATAACTTTTTCTAGAAATTATTGGATTTCAACTTATGATTTTGTGAAGACATGTTCATGAAACTTGAAAAACTTAGTGAAATTTTGCCCTAGTTTAGGCAGTATTTTGACCTAACTTCATGACAATTTTTCATATAGTCCCAAGATGAATATTCAAAAATTTACAACATTGAGGTTGTATAGGATTTTACAAGCTTTCTAAAATGTCCAAGAACTCGTTAAGATCATACTTGAGTAAGGAGAATCGAAGGCAAGAAGTTAGGGTTTCATTCTTGAATTACAAGTCATTTCTTGATGAACACATAATCCAATCTCTTTGTTAAGATGCATAATCTTGCTTTGCATTCCTTCTAAATTATGTATCTATCCATAATTAATGGATTACACAAACTTTTGAGCTATAATCCAAGTGGTTTAAGCATTGTCCAATTTAAATTGCCATTTTGGGAAGAAAGTGAAGAATGTCATTCTTGAAAAGCAAGTTTTATGCACAAAGTCAATTCTTGAGCCTCTCACTTGTTTCCTCTGATCACACTCCATCTACAAAGTTAGAAGCAAGTTTGTTTAAACCATAACCACTCTACATTAACAAGTAAAAAGGCATTAAAACTTGATTTTTCAAAAAAATCACATGTTGATCTTAAACATTTGTTTTTGAATTCTGATCAACTATAAGTCTCCAAATTTGTTGCTTATAAATAGAGGCACTATTTGTGAGCTAAGACACTAGCTTAAGCATCCTGAAACTCTCCCAAACTCTATCAAATCAGAATTTGTCCAAAAACTCCATTGATGCACATATTCTGACTTTGAACTTGAAACTCACAATTCCCTCGTGTGTTTTCCTTCCTAATCAATCACAAAGCTTCTATACATCAAGTATAGTTCATCCTTGTCCTTATTCCAGAACTGTAACACCATTTCCATTATCCTCCATAACCAAAAACAGAGCACTGTAAGTTGACTTCTCCAGACCATTTCAGCCATCCATTGCTCAAGCTAATCATTGCATTAGCTTCCTGGGAACTTGACGAAGCTAACCTGATCATTGCAGTACCTTGAATCAAGCTCACTTGCATTTCACAATTTCCAATTTTGAGGTACATTTTCTGAACTTCTATCTTTTCATTTAGGTATTGTTAGGCTTGCATTTGTGAAGATAAAATATAGACATCATTGCCCTGAAACTGTACATGTCCATAGATTTTATTTATATTGCTTGAGTAGTGAGAATTTTAAGTTTGAACTTTCTGAAAAAATTAGGTCAGAATTTGGTACCATTCAAAATTAATGCTCATCTTTAATTTATAGTCTTAGTAATTTACATTTCTGGAATCGTTGTGAAATTTGGAACAAGTTTGATGTTTACATTTTTGTAAATGGATGAGAAATGAGCAAGTTACAGGATCCATGGCTGGAGGTTGAAGATGAAGTCATTTTCAGGACTTGACTTGTGTTATGTATTATTTGTTTTGTTTATGTTACCAGATGTACAGCCACCCCAGTGGCAAAGGTAGCGCGTGTATGTTAGAGGTCAGAGGTTCAATATCCAGCGCTACCTTTTGTTTTCTCTTTTCCACATTTTTTTCCTTTTTTGTCACAAACAACAACCAGCGTTGAGCCTCTTGCAATGGGCCTTGTTATTTTTGTTGCACCATCCCCCCTGCCTGCTTTCACACACCTGGCCTAATTTTTTATTATTTCATTTTTTATTTATTTTCTTTTTCTTATTTTATTTTATTTGAGTATTCTTTTATTTTTTTATTACTATTATTATTATTATTATTATTAATAAAAATCCAAAAATATTTTATTTATTATTTTCACATTTATATGTTTATGTTCTTTATAAAAACAAAAAGAACAAAAATATTTTCTTAACAATTTAATTTCTTTTTTTAATAAATAATAATTAGATTTAAGTTTATTTATTTTCTTTTTCTTAGTCAAAATTAATTTAGAATTTAGGTTTCTTTTAATTAATTAATTACCTTACTATTTTTATTAAGTTAAAACCTTTTTTTATAAAAAAACCCTAAAAAATATTTCAAACTTAATTTCTTTTCTTAATTAGTTTAGGTTTAATTTTTTTTAATTTTAATTAATCATTTTCCTTAATTAGGTCAAGACTAACCCTTTCATAAAAACCAAACAAAATCATTTCTTTTCCATTTATCCTTTTGTATATTTATTCAATTCTTGTATATCATTCAATATGGTTGTAATAGATAATTAGATTTAATTTTCTTGCAATCCCCATTTGTAAATTTGTACACCCCATCCCCTAATGATGTAATAGTGTGGTAATTTTAATTTTTGCAATTTATCGCTTTAATATAAATGTTAGTAATTAGGGTTTGTATGGAAAGACTAAAATTAACAATTAGCAAACCCTAATTCAATATAAACAATGCATGTAAATCAAACACATTTGCACACTTGCACCCTTAGGGAAATTCCACTTGTTGCTTTATAAAAATAGTCATGTTATGCATGTGGGGTATCTTAGCAAAAACAATTAAAGGTATAAGATCACAGTCCCTCGATGACGCTATAAATGTTGCCTTTCAAAATGATCTTAGTCCCTCAAAAATAAATGCTAAGATATCTCACAACATTGCTATCATGACTATACGATGACTCACGCCGTCCCTTTACATCCAAAGATAAGGCTTTTTACCAAATCAATGGTAAGATAACAATATCAAAGGAAGGAAGAAATGAATAAAGAATTTTGAGTAGGTAAATTGTTCCTAGTTGCTTGCTCATTTTCAAAACAAACATCCTTGCTCATTTTCAAAAACACCAAACACTTTCAAAAACACTTTCAAAACATTTTCTAAACATGAAATATTTTCAAAAGCTCAACACTTTGTATACGTTCTTACGAACGAGAACTATTACAAAGTTTTCCTAAACGAAGGCGCCTTTTCAAAATACTTTCAAAAACCACACAAAGCACATTTTCAAACAAAAACAAGTGATCTAGCAAGCAACTAAGAGCCCATAGTAACTATGGATGAAAAGGGTGCTAATACCTTCCCTTTTCATAATCTACCCCCCGAACTCAAGAAATAATCTCAAAGGTCTTTCCTGTTCTTTTCAGCCTTTCCTTTTGGATGAAAGAAAAGTCGGTGGTGACTCTTGCTAACAGCAACATTTGCGATAAAACACAAAACTCCCAAGTCAGTTCTCCCACTGTATTACAGAACTGGAGACTCTGCTGGGGAATAACTTAAAAGTGGGGTTACCTTAGGGCTAGATCACCTTTATTTGCTTTCATTATTTGATTTGTTTGCTTTACATTTTGGTTCCTTATTTGGGCTTGTTCTAATCCTCTACCCGGATTTGGGATACCTTATAGGTAAGTAGCAATACATTGTGGAAACTATGCAGGATATACCGACATGGTCTAAGCAATAGCTACATTAGTGTGACACATTTATGGGTACCGATAGCCCTTGAATAGTCAAGGAGAATACGGGTCCGTTGTGTGGTGTCATGAAGCACTAACTGACTTTAGAACCTTTACTTGACCAACTTGTCCATTAGGAAGTAGTGAGATAGTCGTCTTTGGTGCAGTCCAAAGTTGGTTGATACTCGATACTACGCTCATTGAAATCAGACTTCTTAGGATATTTCGGTCGCTGTTAAAGAGGCTTGCACTGAAACCATACCCAACAAGAAATATCAGTGATATTGAGATCCCTTAGAACCCGGTTACTATTTCTAGGAAAGGTTTGAGCCAACTAAACTTCAAAAGGGTACTTACCTATAAGAATCCATGCAAGCCTAAACCTAAGGACTTGTTTGTCTTGTTTGTATATGTTTATTTGTACATAACATTATAAACATCATGACATCATACTCATACTCACTAACCATTTCAAGGATTATTGGGATTTATCTTTGTTCTGTTTTGTAGGACATGGCTTCTATCCGCAGGAAAACCATTCAAGTCAACCTCGTAAGGATTCCTTCTCAACTCAAACAGTTAGCATCAAGGGTACCTGAGAACTCTTCATTCACCGAAAGACATGGTCGCCTCCTAAACTTGGTTACCTCCAACACTGATGAGAATATGATAAAGGTGCTCTTCTAGTTCTTTGATCCTCTACACCATTGCTTCACTTTTCCCGATTATCAACTTGTGCCTACTATGGAAGAATTCTCCCAACTCTTGAGGATTCCCATTCTCAATCAACTACCTTTCAATGGTACAGAAAGAGATCCCAAAAAATTAAGAGATTGCCCGAGCACTACACTTGCAACAATCTGATGTCACGACTAATTGGGATACAAGGAGTGGTGTCAAAGGTTTCTTAGCCAAGTTCTTCTTTGAGAAAGCTCAAGATTGTTGGAACTTGTTATACCCCAAAATTTGCCCTCCCATATTCCTCAAGAAATTGCCAAGCCAAGCTAGAAAATTCCCCAAGGGTTGTGCAGTGCAACAGTCTCTCATACAGTCAAATTAGGGTTTTGAGTCTGATCAAGAAAAGGAAGTTTTCAAAGGCTCAATCAAGTCTCATATGCTTACAAACATGGTCAAGCATCCTCATATCAAGTTTCAAGGCATTCAGCTCAAGATTGCACAGTCAAAACCCTAAATTGCCCTACAGTCAACTGTAGGGGCAAAATGGTCATTTGGCAGTCAAAAGTTCAAATTTTTGGTCAACATATCATTTTGAAGCCACAAACATCATTTGATCAATGCTTGATCATGATTCTCAAAATTTGGCTCAGAAATCATCAAAGATGCAAAAGTTGTTATATTTGGACAGCTGAAAAAGTCAACTGAAATTGACCAGGGCATAACTTTCACATGGATTATCAGAAAAATTCCATCCAAAGCTCATTTTGAAGAGAAAGACATTTCCTACAACTCATCTTCATACTTCAAGTCCAAGAAATGCTCTCACAAAAAGTTATCAATTTCAACATTATAGGTCATTTTCAAAAGTCAACAAAAAGGGACTTTAAGTCAAAGACCATAACTTGAGATTGGTAAATCAAAATGACATGGGACCAAAGGCATTGGTTAAAGGACTCAAAGACCTTTCCAAAATGTCCAAGAACATGTGAAAAGCTTAAAAATTGAGCAAGTTATGCCTTGTAGAAGTTGGGAAATTTTTGTGAAATGGCAAAAGTCAACTATCCTTGAAAATCCAATTTTGACAAAAGGGCCCCATTTTTCTCACTTTGTTCATCCTTGTCATGCCACACACGTGTCCCATGGTTAATTTCAAGACCAAATATTGATTTTTTTATTTTATTTAATTTTTGATGATTTAATTCATTTTAATTCTTTGAAAATTCAAATAAAATTTAAAAATCAATGAAATGGTGTCAAATGAACTTGGACAATTCTTATGCATCATGAACTAACTCAAAAATCAGGTTAAGGTTCATTTGCACACTAGGTCTAGGTTTTGGCTAAAAAGAAGGAAAATGGTTAATGGAAGAAACCCTAATGCCAATTCTTTCTCAAGCATGGATTAAGGTCAAATAGCAAGCCAAGTCTATTCCATAATGATCATTGAGTCAAACCCTAACCCTAGTGCAGCAAAAAACTCGTTCAAAAGCCATTGGACAATTTGAAAATTTGGACATAAAATGCAAATCTGATTTCAAAGCTAGGGACTTTTTCAAGCCTTAATTTTGGTACCAATAGCTTCCTGAGACAATTCTGAACGTGTCCCAAATCATAACATCTTCCAAAACTCCTTGAACTGGTAGTTACAAGTGAAACTGTACAGCAAAATTTTTGAATTCGTGTTCTTGATTCTAAGCATCCTTTTGCATTTTTAATTACATATTCATACTCATGATGATGTTTCCAAGCTGACCAATGCGTTTAATTTCATTTTTGTGCCATGAATAAGAACTTGCCATTTTCGAATCCTAGGGTTACAGCTTTCTCAAATTAGGGATTTTGCCTAGGGGAAAAATTAGGGCCCATGACCACCATGGTTGAACTCAGCATCTTGAGACGAAGAAGAAGACATACTCGCGCCTAATTTATATTAGGAAACAAGCTATTCGCTATTTTTCTGTAGCTTACCTAATGCAACGTTTCAAAACCGTTGCTGTTGTATTTTATGTTTCAGGGCACGCGAGGAAGAAGAAGACGTGTCAGCTGGTGATTGATCCGTTCAAATTCGCGCGCGTTTGACCACTATGCATTGATTATTCTTTTTATTATTTAGTAACTATATTATGTTAAATGAATTCAAGTGGCTCAGCTGGCCAAGACACGCGCATGTAACCACAATGACCTGGGTTCAAGTCCCAGGTCTTGCAAAACTCAATATTATTTTTTCATTTGAATTCACATGCAGCGCTCACACTGATGCTCACCATGCACGCTCAAAATGCATCATCCACGTGTCCCAGAGCACTCACATCAAAGGCAAGGATTGGGAAACATGCTACGCTTCAGTCAAATGCATCTCACTGGATCAAAAAAGTCAACAAATTCTCACCAATAATTGGGCCAGGCTTTCAAATCTATACCTCCAATTCTGGGGTCTACCCCCCCTGGTTTGCCCATTTGATTTATTTTTTTATATCTTTTAATCATTTATTTTAATTGTTATATTATTTTAATTATTTGTTTTATTTAATTTTTAATCAAAAATATAAAAACATTAAAAATACAGAAAAGACAAAAAAATATAATTAATTTTGATTACTTCTATAAATAAATTAAAATGTGTAAATTATTTAGTTTTAATTAGATTTGCAATTTTAACCTCTTTTTAATAAAAATCCAAAACAACATAGAATTTAGGAGTAATGACTTTTAATTTTCTTTTTTTATTTTCCCTTTTTTTTCAGAATAACAATATTATTATTTATTATTTACTTTCTATAAATCAAAAATTGTACATAAATTAGTTTAGAATTTAATTAGGTTAGCAATTAAATCTCTTTCTTAAAAAACTTAAAAAACATTAGAATTAGCAAATTAATTTTAATTAATTTTTTCTTTTTTCTTTTAAATCTAAAAAAAAAACACAAAAAAATACCATTCTTCATTTAATTTTAATTTTAGATTCCTTGATTAATTTTAATAGTTTGTAAAAGGGTCCAACGCCCTAATTTTGTTTAAACTCTTTATTTCGCGCATTTGTTTTATATTGTTTAAATACCTCTGTATATGCCCCAAAGCCTTGTAATAAGTTTAGATTTATTTCTTGCACTTTATTTATTCGCTTTATTTACTTTCAGTCAAATCGGGTTCGGTTTTTTTGGCGATGTGGACCCGCGCCGGTTGTAATAGTTTAGATTTATTTTCTCGCAAATATATAACTGTTAATAAATATGCATGAAAGAATGAATGCCCAAAAAATAAAATCGAATCGTTAGATCACCAATGCATGACAAGACAAACAATAAACTGAAAATGACACACAATTCGCACACACCACCCCTAGGGTACGTCTCACTGTTGCCTTTCGAAAGGTGGTCGTCGAGTATAGGACGTTTTAGTAAGTCCTTATGTCCATGACATGATCCAGTTGCCTCAAAACGGTTGCCTCGGAAAATAAAGGATCAATGGCATAAGGGTAGCTTCTAAGGTATCCTACTGTTGCTCTGGTGACCATCACATCCCTAAAACTCGAATTGACCCGAACACCTCCAACGGTGGTGCTACCTACCTCTCAATGGTGGGATGGCACTACCTTAAAGGACATTTACACAGACGAATTCCTTAGGGTAGGTAGGT
This sequence comes from Vicia faba, assembly GCA_948472305.1. Taxonomy (NCBI): domain Eukaryota; kingdom Viridiplantae; phylum Streptophyta; class Magnoliopsida; order Fabales; family Fabaceae; genus Vicia; species Vicia faba. The sequence goes on from OX451736.1 coordinate 938,356,643, forward strand.
TCTCAAGGGTACTTGCTCTAATTTCAAACAAAACAAAAACTCTTTTCACACCAACACACTTTCAAAAACTTCCGAAACAAACTTTTCAAACACTCTGACGTACGAGTTGAACTGAAACTTTTCAAAGAATATTTTTTGAAACCCACATTGAAAAACAAACAAACATTTTGAAAACACATTGAGCAAGTACCTAAGAGCCCATGGATAACCATGGATAGAAAGGGTGCTAACACTTTCCCTTTCTATAACCTACCTCCCGAACCGAGAGCAATCTCTTTAAAGGAATTTTTCTGTGCTTTTGTCCTTTCCAGTTGGAGAAAATAAAAGACGGTGGCGACTCTTGCTTCCGCGACATTTCGCGAACCAGCTTTAAAACAGTCAGTTCCAGATCCACCGATCACAGAACTGGCGACTCTGCTGGGGATGAACTTAAAGTGGGGTGTACCTTAGGACTAAGATCATTGTGTTTTCAAGTGCTTTCCTTGTTTGCTTTAAATTGTGGGGTTGCTTGGGAGTTCTATAGATCCTAACCCGGATCTGGGGAATACCTTCTTAGAAAGTAGCAACAAGGCTGTGAGGGAACTGTGCGGGGTATACCGACATGGTTGAAACAGTCTGCTACGTTGATGTGGCATTTTGGTGTGTACCGGTAACCCTTGAGTCAGTCAAGGAGAGTACGGGGCCTCCATGTGGTGTCATGAAGCATCAACAGACCTTAGGAACCTTAATTGAACAATCTTGGCCTCTTTAGGGTAGTGAGATAACTGACTTTGGTGCAGTCCGAGGTTGGTTGATACTCGATACTACACTCAATTGAGGGTTGCTTTCCTGGAATATTTCGGTCGCCAGTTCAGTGGCTAAATCGAAACGATGAACAATGAAAGCAATCCCGTGATATTGGGAACCTTAGAACCCGGTTACTTTGATAGGACAGGTTGAACCCACCAACTTCAAGAGGGTACTACCCAGACCCCATGCTGGCCTTAAACCTTAAGGGCTTGTCTTGTGTGCCTTGTGTGCCTTACATGTTTGTCTTTGTAAATATCTGTGTTTAATCATACATCATGACATCATCCAGCATCATATGCATTAACTAACCATTTCAGGGGTTCGAATTTTCATCTTTGTTCTTGTTTTGTAGGACATGGAAACTGTTCGTAGAAAGACAATTCCAATCAGTCTTGTAAGGATCTCTCCTCAGCTTAAGGAGCTTATATCCAGGATTCCCGAGAACTCTTCATTCAGTGAAAGGCATGGAAGCCTCATCAGCTTGGTCAACACCAACATTGAGGAAGATATGATAAAAGTCTTGTTCCAATTCTTTGACCCTCTGCATCACTGTTTCACTTTCTTGGACTATCAGTTAGTACCTACATTGGAGGAGTTCTCCCGACTCCTGAAGATCCCTATTCTTGATCAGCTACCCTTCAACGGTACAGAAAAGGAACCTAAGCTTGAAGAGATTGCTAAAGCCTTGCACCTACAGTCATCTGACCTCAAGGGACATTGGGAAGTTAGAAGTGGTATCAAAGGGTTCTTAGCCAGATTTCTGTTTGAAAAGGCCAATGATTGTTGGAACTCCCTTGACTTACAAGCTTTTGAAGAGGTTGTGGCTCTCCTTGTTTATGGTTTGGTGTTGTTCCCTAACCCAGATCATCTCATTGACATCAGTGCTGTCCAGATCTTTATGTCCAGGAATCCTATACCTACGTTGCTGGGAGACCTCCTTCACTCATGTTACACTCGAACCATGAGAAAAAGAGGTGTCCTTATGTGTTGCACTCCTCTCCTGGGAAAGTGGTTTATTTCGCACCTTCCACAATCAGTCCTGAAGAACGAGCGGGGTTTGAGATGGTCACAACGGTTGATGACTCTTACACATGCAGATATACATTGGTGCCCTAGGTCCAGGGAAGATGTCACTATCATTGATCGTTGCGGGGAGTATCCTAATGTTCCTTTACTTGGAACCAGATGGGGTATTACTTATAGTCCATGCCTGGCTTGGAGACAGTTTGGTTATGCTCGGAGGGATGGTCCTCATGACATGTTGATTCCTGACATAGTTTTTGATTTCGACAACGATACTCAAGGACTCCGCCAGAGATTTATCAGAGCTTGGAGGATGCCTAGTAGGATAGACAGCAAGACACTGGGGCACAGGAACTCCATCCCTTTGGAGCCTTACCTCAAGTGGGTACGAGCCCGTTCTCAGAAGTTAGTAATGCCTTACCCTCACATGCTTCCAGTAACCAAAGAGCCTGCCTTGGAAGGAGAGGTGTCTCATGTTATTCAGCACCCTGATATGCCCACATCCTGGGAAGAGATGCAGAAGAGCTGGATCCAGCTTAAGGAAGAGCGGAATTCTCTTGAGACTAGTTTGCATGCCAGTGAAAAGAAGGTCTTGGAGCTCACCCGCCTGTTGCATGAGGAAAGGAGTCTCAACACTTACATAGCTCCAAAGAAGATGCGCAACATATTTTGGATGTGATTTGATCTTTTTGTACTTTTGCCCATGAGGCTTTGATGTATCAAACAATGATTTTCTTAATAATAACGTGTGTTCTTTTTGGTCTACAACAAACTTGAATTTTCGAACTCTTGAATGCATTGCATAAACACATATCATTCATCATGTGCATCGTAAATACTCTTCTTTTCAGGTTGTTTACCGTTCTTCGCTGTTTATTTCAGCATCATGAACCCTCCTGAATCATCAACCGATGCGGCTATCAAGGCTCTTCAGGCGCAGAACGTCCAGTTTCAGGCGCAAAACGCCCAATTTCAGGAGCTGATCAAGGGCTTGTCTCAGGGTCAACAAGAGTTAAAGACCATGCTGTTGAAGAAGACTAAGAAGAAGAGGAGGACTGTGCTATTTAACACTGGGCGCAGACTCGGGAACACTTTGGTTGTTGAAGCTGAAAGGACTCCTCCATCTGTGACAGAAGGTAGTCACCATGAAAGGGAGGTCACTACTCCTGTGGGCTCTGATACTGAAACAGACTTCAATGACGACCAGTACCCTCCTGCTGAAGACCGGTACAAACAGCTGGAAGACAGATTAAAGGCTGTGGAAGTTCAACGAGTACCTGGATTGGATTTCGGAGACTTGGGGTTATCTACTGGAGTGGTGATCCCGCACAAGTTCAAAACACCTGCCTTCGTGAAGTATGATGGGGCTTCCTGTCCCAAGATGCACCTCCGTTCTTATGTAAGGAAGATCCAGCCTTACACAGCAGACAAGAACCTTTGGATCCACTTCTTCCAGGAGAGTCTTTCAGGGACTCACCTCGATTGGTTCTATCAGCTAGATGGAATCAGCATTCGTAACTGGGAGGATCTGGCCACTGCTTTTTACAAGCAGTATCAGTATAATGCCGACCTCGCTCCTACGCGTACCCAACTCCAGGGTATGTCGCTAGGGTCGGGTGAAGGTTTTAAGGAGTATGCTCAGAAATGGAGAGACCTGGCTGGCAGGGTGCAGCCACCATTGACGGATCGGGAGCTGGTAGATATGTTCTTGGGGACCCTGTCTGGTCCATTTTTCAATCATCTCATTGGTAATTCCTCTGCCGGGTTTACCGATCTAATCCTGACTGGTGAAAGGATTGAGGCCGGTATAAAATCAGGGAAGATACAGAAAGTTGCCTCCTCTAGTACTGAGAAGAAACCCTTCAAAAAGGAGGCTAGTGCTGTATATAACTCCCGGAGAACAGAGCGACCTGAACACCGCCAATCTGTCAGCGCGGTAATGATTGCCAAACCTGCTGCTGCTCCTCGGCCAACTAATCCTCAAAAGTTTGAAAGACCCCGGAGAGAGTTCACCCGGTTAAGCATGACCTTATCACAAATCCTGCCACAGTTGCTATCCACCAATTTAGTGACTGTCAAGGAGGCTCCAAAGTTTCCCAACACTGCATCTCCCAAGTTCAATCCTAATGCTCGCTGTGCTTATCACTCCGATAGCCCGGGGCATAACACAGATGACTGTTGGGCCCTAAGAAACAAGGTTCAAGACCTCATTGATGCCAAGGAAATACAGTTTGAAGCGCCCGAGAAGCCAAATGTTGTAAATGCTCCCATGCCCCAGCATGGAGTGAATGCTGTTGAAGAGAACTTGTATGTAGCTTCGGTGGATGATGTTGCTACTCCGTTACTGATGGTCAAGAGGAATCTGTTGCTAGCCGGTTTATTTCCGGGATGTAGCGAAAGTTGCCCTCTATGTGTTGCTTCCCCTGCTGGTTGTTCTCTGTTGAAGTCAGGCATCCAAAACCTGATAGATAGTAGAGAGATTTTGTTCGAAAAGACTATTGTTCCTGCTGCTCCTGTTGAAGAAGTGTCGATCGTTACCATCTTCAACAACTATTCTGAGGCTCCTTCAAAGAAGCCTATACAAATTTTGTCAGTTCACAAGAATGTTCCCATCACCATTACTGTTCCGGGGCCTATACCCTACAAATCTGATAAGGCTGTCCCATGGCACTATGGGGCGGATGTTTATGTTCTGGGTGTGAAACAAGAGTGCAACATTGATACTGGTATCTCCAACATCACCGGGCCTGCTAAGGTCACTCGTAGTGGAAGACTGTTCTCGCCAGACATTGCTCCTCCAGCAATTCATAGGCCTTTGATCTTCACACCTGCCAGAGTGCCTGTTTCTCCTTCTGACCAAGTATCCACCCCTGCTGCTGAGTCATCTGATACTCGGGGCAAGGGAATTGCTGCTGATGTGCCTGCCAGGACGGAGGCACCAAAGACCATTGTTGAGGCTTCCAAGCAGGAAATGGAAGAAATTCTCAAGATAATAAAGAAAAGTGATTTCAATGTTGTGGAACAGCTGGGGCACACCCCCTCTAAAATCTCCATGTTGTCACTGCTGCTGTGTTCAGAGGCCCATGCAAAGGCTCTGATTGCTTTCTTAAAGACTGCCCATGTACCCCAAGATACGACTGCTGACCAGTTCACCGATTGTGTGGCCAACCTAACTGCTGATAATGGCCTGGGTTTCTCTGATGCCGATCTGACAGCAAAAGGAAGAAACCATAATGATGCCCTGCATGTCTCCATTGAATGCAGGGGCACTACTCTTGCTCATGTGCTGGTTGACACAGGTTCCTCATTGAACGTGCTGCCCAAGAAGGCTCTGGATAGGCTGGATTGTGAGGGTCTAGAACTCAAACCAAGTAGCATTGTTGTCCGGGCCTTTGACGGGTCCAAAAGAATGGTGCATGGTGAAGTGGACATCCCAATCAGGGTTGGGTCACAAGTATTTGATTCAAAGTTCTATGTGATGGACATCCATCCGTCCTATTCTTGTTTGCTGGGTCGCCCATGGATCCACAAGGCTGGAGCGGTGACCTCCACATTGCATCAGAAGCTCAAGTACCCGGTCAGGGGGAGGATCGTAACAGTGCAAGGGGAGGAGGAATACATGGTCAGCCACCTCAACTCTTTCAGATACGTAGAAATGGATGGGGAGTTCATTGAAACCCCCTTTCAACATTTTGAGGAGGTACCACCAACCTTGGCAACAGCAGAAGATGAAGAGGTTTCTCCTATGAAGATGGCCTCCTTAAAGGACGCCCGGGCTGTGATCGAAAAAGGTGAATGTGCAAACTGGGGTAAGCTCCCTGATCTTACTCCTAAGACTAACAAGTTTGGGCTGGGTTTCACTACAGAGGCTCAGAAGGCGGTGCGCAAGGCAAGAATTGGAAGACCTCCGTTGCTCATCACTCAGCATGGAGTGAATGCTATTGGAGAGGAAGATGAAGTGGGAGAGTCAGAGTTCGATAGCTGGATCTACCCAACGGCCGACGGTGGATTGACCAATTGGACTGCTAAAGATTTTACTCCCATAACTTTTGTTCCCCAGTAATGAATTTCTTTGTTTTTGATTTGTAATAAATAAACAATAATTTGAGACTATATGGCCCGGTGTCTTACCCGGGGCACCGTGGTTTTATTTATGAGGGCTTTTGTTTGTCACTATCATATATCATGAATAAAAGCATTGGACGTTTTTCACATTTCAAATTTTGCGCTCCTTTTCTTTCCTTTCTTTACATATTGCAAAACAGCTGTATTTACACACACACTCACTCATACAGGTTTCAATCCACTCTGGATCTCACTGGTAACGACTCTGCTACTGCCAGTTATGACTTCGAAAATCCGATCAACTTAGCCGCCGACGAAGGTGAAGATGATTGCGAAGTGCCTGGTGAACTTGCAAGACTGTTACAACAGGAAGAGAGGGCAATTCAACCCCATGAAGAGCCAGTGGAAATAATAAACTTGGGTACGGAGGAAGACAAGAAAGAGGTGAAGATTGGTGCCAACCTAGAACTCAGCGTGAAGCAACGGTTGACTCAGATGCTGCAGGATTATAAAGAAATCTTTGCCTGGTCCTACGAAGATATGCCCGGATTAGATACTGACATTGTGGTCCATCGCTTACCAACTAAAGAAGATTGTCTTCCGGTTAAGCAAAAGGTCCGTCGTATGCGTCCAGAGATGTCTGAGAAGATTAAAGCCGAGGTTATGAAACAGTTTGATGCCGGGTTTCTTGCAGTGACTTCTTACCCTCAGTGGGTTGCTAATGTAGTGCCGGTACCTAAGAAGGACGGTAAGGTCAGGATGTGTGTTGATTACAGGGATCTTAACAGGGCCAGCCCCAAAGATGACTTCCCCTTACCTCACATTGACGTCCTTGTTGATAATACAGCTCAGCATAAAGTGTTCTCTTTCATGGATGGCTTTTCAGGCTACAATCAGATCAAGATGGCACCTGAAGACATGGAAAAGACTACCTTTGTTACTCAGTGGGGCACCTTCTGCTACAAGGTCATGCCGTTCGGGTTAAAGAATGCTGGGGCAACCTACCAACGTGCCATGGTTACCTTATTTCATGATATGATCCACCATGAGATCGAGGTGTATGTGGACGACATGATCGCTAGGTCCCAGACTGAGGAAGAGCACCTAGATCATCTGCAGAAGTTGTTCGACCGGTTGAAACTGTACAAACTAAGATTGAACCCTAACAAGTGCACCTTCGGGGTAAGATCTGGGAAGTTGCTAGGCTTCGTGGTCGGTGACAAGGGAATTCAAGTGGACCCTGCTAAGGTCAAAGCTATTCAAGAGATGCCAGTTCCTAAGACAGAGAAGGAAGTCAGAGGCTTTCTAGGACGTCTTAATTACATTGCTCGGTTCATCTCACATTTAACTGCTACCTGTGAACCAATCTTCAAGCTGCTGAAGAAAGATCAGGTAGTACGTTGGAATGATGAATGCCAGGCTGCTTTTGACAGAATCAAAGAATATCTCCAAGAACCACCCATCCTTATGCCACCAGTTGAAGGGAGACCTTTGATACTTTACCTGACAGTGCTTGATAATGCAATGGGGTGTGTGCTGGGGCAGCATGACGAGTCTGGCCGAAAAGAGCATGCCATTTATTACCTTAGCAAAAAGTTTACCGACTGTGAGACCCGATACTCACTGCTTGAGAAAACTTGCTGCGCTTTGGTATGGGCTGCTCGCCGGCTGAGACAGTATATGCTGACTCACACTACCTTGTTAATCTCAAAAATGGATCCTATAAAGTACATATTCGAAAAGCCTGCTCTGTCTGGGAGAATTGCAAGATGGCAGATGATCTTGACGGAATACGACATTCAGTACACGACCCAAAAAGCCATCAAGGGAAGTGTATTGGCAGACCACCTAGCACATCAAGCTGTGGATGACTACCAATCAATGAACTTCGAGTTTCCAGACGAAAGCATTATGATAGTAACTGACTGTGAAATACCCGGACCGGATGAAGGACCTGAACCAGGATCCCGATGGTCTATGCACTTTGACGGAGCCTCCAATGCTTTTGGAAATGGTATCGGCGCCATAATCGTATCTCCACAAGGTACTCATACTCCACTCACCGCCCGGCTGTGTTTCAACTGTACCAACAACATGGCGGAGTATGAAGCGTGTATTATGGGTCTTCAAGCTGCGATTGACCTAAGGATCAAATTTCTGAGTGTCTTCGGAGATTCCGCTCTTGTGATCAATCAGATCAAAGGAGAGTGGGATACGAAACACCCAAACTTGATTCCTTACAGAGAATGTGTGTTGGCCCTGATTCCCCACTTCACAGAGATAACATTTGAGCATTTTCCAAGAGAAGAGAATCAGCTGGCGGACGCGTTAGCTACAATGTCTTCAATGTTCAAGGTTAAATGGGATAATGAAGCTCCCCGGATCATCATCTGGAAACTGGACGAGCCGGCATACTGTTGTGATCTCGAAACTGAATTGGTGACTGAGAAGCCTTGGTACCACGAAGTGAAGAGATACCTAGAAGCTCAGGAATACCCTGAAGGAGCATCTGTCAATGATAAGAAGTTCCTGAGAAGGTTTGCAGCCAAGTTCTTTCTTAGCAACGGCATCTTGTACAAGCGAAACCAGGATTCAACCCTACTGCGTTGTGTAGATAAGGCTGAAGCAGAAAGAATCATGGAAGAGCTACATGACGGGACCTTTGGTACACACTCCAGTGGGCATACCATGGCTAAGAAGATCCTACGAGCAGGGTATTACTGGTCTACAATGGAAGCTGACTGTTACCAACATTCTAGGACATGCCATAAATGCCAGATCTACGCGGACAAGGTGCATGTTCCTCCGGTTCCCCTGAATGTTCTGACTGCGCCTTGGCCATTTGCAATGTGGGGCATAGACATGATCGGTGAGATAAAACCTACGGCATCCAATGGACATCGCTTCATCCTAGTGGCAATTGATTATTTCACGAAGTGGGTTGAGGCAGCATCCTATGCTACGGTAACCAAGACTGTTGTGGCACGGTTCATTCGGCACAACCTGATCTGTCGGTACGGCGTCCCTGAGCGGATTATTACAGACAACGGTACCAATCTGAACAATAAGATGATCACCGAGCTTTGCGAACAGTTCAAGATACAGCACCACAATTCTTCTCCTTACAGACCGAAGATGAATGGGGCTGTAGAAGCAGCTAATAAAAACATCAAGAAGATCGTGCAGAAGATGACAGTAACGTATAAAGATTGGCACGAGATGTTACCGTTCGCTCTGCATGGGTATCGTACTTCAGCTAGGACGTCAACCGGGGCAACTCCCTTCTCTCTGGTTTATGGCATGGAAGCAGTCTTGCCGATTGAAGTACAAATTCCTTCCCTCCGGATAATGAAGGATGCAAATCTGAATGAAGATGATTGGATCCAGACACGACTTGATCAACTCAACCTTATTGACGAAAAGAGACTTGCTGCTATCTGCCATGGTCAGACGTATCAGAAACGAATGATCAGGGCATTTAACAAAAAGGTCAGACCACAGGAATATCAAGTCGGAGATCTGGTGATCAAGCGAATCATCCTTCCTCAGAGTGATCCAAGGGGCAAATGGACCCCTACGTACGAAGGGCCATTTGTGGTTAAGCATGTGTTCTCAGGAGGAGCAATGATATTAACCAACATGGATGGTGACGACCTTCCTCACCCCGCCAATGCAGACATAGTTAAAAAATACTACGCATGAAAAAAGACCCGCTAGGCTGACATGTCTAGGCAAAAATTAGGGCTTCCCGTCGAACCAAAAGGGTTCGGGTAAAATGAAGGGATGAAAATGAAAAAATCTGTACACCCGGCAAGTCGAAAACCTGAAAAGGCGGCTTGGGCAAAAATGGGTATCCCGGTGGACTGAAAACCCGAAAGGGCAGTCCAGGCAAAAATTAGGGATAAAAGCGTAATACTATGTCTCATTGGATCACTTTGCATCCAGAATCCGGTATCTACATCAAGACGGCATCAGTCAACTTCACCTTCAACCAAGGTCATCAAGGGATGAGACGCTCGGAGTTATAAAGGCTATAGCAGAGTTAAAACCCAGTGGATCATTCATATTTCACACAGCTGTTTTAATTTCTTTTGTACAAAACTTGTATAAACTCTTTTGCTCGGCGATGTTTCTCTTACTAGGACGTCAGCCTCTTGTACACAAAACGCCTATTCACAGGCTATTCAAAATCAATACAAATATACTTTTCAGTTAAACGTGCCAACTGTTTTTCTTTTTTCTGTTTTGTCTTGCGAAGAACGTCCAAGGTTCAATTTGTGATATATGCATTGACCATAATTTGCTAGCTCATAAATATTTGCATACGAAACAAAGAATTAATTGCAGGTGACACTAGAAACAGGGGCAATAAAGAGTTGTTTGAGCAGTCTAATTGTTCTATCCAAGGTACCAAAGTAGGTTCAGCTAAAGAACTTAACCAGACATCTTAAAATTCCCCAGAGAGTGAGACAGCAAGTCAGTGCATTCTTCCCCAGCATATCAAAACTTCCCCAGGAGAGTCCCATCCAAGTTCCCCAGGAAAGGTGGAATTCATCTCCCCAAGCAGTAAGCTTATCCCCAGTAAATTCTGGAAGCTTATCCTTCACAGGACACGAACGCGTCGTTTGGCTTGATTTAAAGAGTTATTTCCTTAACAGGATATAACTGGGTTATCCTCAGCCAAAAACCAAGGGAAAGTCGTCGTCAACGTAGTTCTTTCCTATCCCCAGCGAAGTCTATTCACACTTCCAATACAACAACGGTATCCCCAATAGAGTTACTATCAACATTCAGCAAAGCATCGCTCTTCCCACAGAGTATTGCTTTCCAGCATGATCGCTAGAGTATCTTTTCTCCCCGCAGAATCTTCCATTCGCCAAGTTTATTCCGCAACGGAGTCATCTTCTCCTACCGGTATCCTTGCAGTTATCATCCCCAGCGGAAGCAAAATCTATTCTTCGACATCAGCCCGGGATAGGACTTCCTGGCACCCGTCAAAGAGTTTACGTTCCTAGACGAAAACATACATAAAACATCACGTACATCATTATAGTATGCATAACGCACTGCATCATACAAATCTCATCTATGTTGAGAACATCATTGCTTGATCCATATCATGCATTGCACATGACTGACTTTTATCTTTCAGGAAAAATTCAGTTAAGTTCTCAAGCTACATTTCAAGACCTAGACTGGTTCAGTCAAAGGCCTTCTCTGGTTCAGTTAAATCGTCCCAAGATTTTCCTGATGCTTATCCCTTTGAAGACATTTCAAGACCTAGACCGGTTCAGTTAAATCGCCCCAAGATTTTTCTGATTGCTTATCCCAGTCAAAGGCCTTCTCTGGTTCAGTTAAATCGTCCCAAGATTTTCCTGATGCTTATCCCTTTGAAGACATTTCAAGACCTAGACTGGTTCAGTCAAAGGCCTTCTCTGGTTCAGTTAAATCGTCCCAAGATTTTCCTGATGCTTATCCCTTTGAAGACATTTCAAGACCTAGACCGGTTCAGTTAAATCGTCCCAAGATTTTCCTGATTACTTATCCAGTCAAAGGCCTTCTCTGGTTCAGTCAGATCGACCTTAAGATCTCCCTGATACTTATCCCAGTTGAAGACATTTCAAGACCTAGACCGGTTCAGTTAAATCGTCCCAAGATTTTCCTGATTGCTTATCCGGTCAAAGGCCTTCTCTGGTTCAGTCAGATCGACTTAAGATCTCCCTGATACTTATCCCAGTTGAAGACATTTCAAGACCTAGACCGGTTCAGTTAAATCGTCCCAAGATTTTCTTGATTGCTTATCCAGTCAAAGGCCTTCTCTGGTTCAGTTAAATCGTCCCAAGATTTTCCTGATGCTTATCCCTTTGAAGACATTTCAAGACCTAGACTGGTTCAGTCAAAGGCCTTCTCTGGTTCAGTTAAATCGTCCCAAGATTTTCCTGATGCTTATCCCTTTGAAGACATTTCAAGACCTAGACTGGTTCAGTCAAAGGCCTTCTCTGGTTCAGTTAAATCGTCCCAAGATTTTCCTGATGCTTATCCCTTTGAAGACATTTCAAGACCTAGACTGGTTCAGTCAAAGGCCTTTTCTGGTTCAGTTAAATCGTCCCAAGATTTTCCTGATGCTTATCCCTTTGAAGACATTTCAAGACCTAGACCGGTTCAGTTAAATCGTCCCAAGATTTTCCTGATTGCTTACCCAGTCAAAGGCCTCTCTGGTTCCGTCAGATCGACCTTAAGATCTCCCTGATTCTTATCCCAGTAGAAGACACCCCAGATTTTTCTCAACGAGCGTTGTTGAAGTTAAAGTCACCCAAGGCTCTCTTACCATTCATGCTAAGGAAGTAATCATCCCTGGTTATTTCATCGCCGTTTGAAGCTCCAGACTCAGCTCCTGTAACTAGTCAGGACACATCTATACCAGGCATCTAAAAATCAGCTCCTGCAACGTGTCAGGTACTCATTTTCTGTTTTGCAGGTATACAGGTTCTCGCCGAGGAATCTCTTACGCAATCAATCTCCAAATGGCATCTATAAGCCCATTCTCATCATTGCTAACATGTGAGCGCAAATTTCCGGGCACTCTAGTGTCCAATCATCTTTTACCCTCGGATTACGAAAGGCACGTCAGCCAATCTGCATCCTCAGGTCTAAGAAGATTGAACAGGGGCAACTGTTATACCCCAAAATTTGCCCTCCCATATTCCTCAAGAAATTGCCAAGCCAAGCTAGAAAATTCCCCAAGGGTTGTGCAGTGCAACAGTCTCTCATACAGTCAAATTAGGGTTTTGAGTCTGATCAAGAAAAGGAAGTTTTCAAAGGCTCAATCAAGTCTCATATGCTTACAAACATGGTCAAGCATCCTCATATCAAGTTTCAAGGCATTCAGCTCAAGATTGCACAGTCAAAACCCTAAATTGCCCTACAGTCAACTGTAGGGGCAAAATGGTCATTTGGCAGTCAAAAGTTCAAATTTTTGGTCAACATATCATTTTGAAGCCACAAACATCATTTGATCAATGCTTGATCATGATTCTCAAAATTTGGCTCAGAAATCATCAAAGATGCAAAAGTTGTTATATTTGGACAGCTGAAAAAGTCAACTGAAATTGACCAGGGCATAACTTTCACATGGATTATCAGAAAAATTCCATCCAAAGCTCATTTTGAAGAGAAAGACATTTCCTACAACTCATCTTCATACTTCAAGTCCAAGAAATGCTCTCACAAAAAGTTATCAATTTCAACATTATAGGTCATTTTCAAAAGTCAACAAAAAGGGACTTTAAGTCAAAGACCATAACTTGAGATTGGTAAATCAAAATGACATGGGACCAAAGGCATTGGTTAAAGGACTCAAAGACCTTTCCAAAATGTCCAAGAACATGTGAAAAGCTTAAAAATTGAGCAAGTTATGCCTTGTAGAAGTTGGGAAATTTTTGTGAAATGGCAAAAGTCAACTATCCTTGAAAATCCAATTTTGACAAAAGGGCCCCATTTTTCTCACTTTGTTCATCCTTGTCATGCCACACACGTGTCCCATGGTTAATTTCAAGACCAAATATTGATTTTTTTATTTTATTTAATTTTTGATGATTTAATTCATTTTAATTCTTTGAAAATTCAAATAAAATTTAAAAATCAATGAAATGGTGTCAAATGAACTTGGACAATTCTTATGCATCATGAACTAACTCAAAAATCAGGTTAAGGTTCATTTGCACACTAGGTCTAGGTTTTGGCTAAAAAGAAGGAAAATGGTTAATGGAAGAAACCCTAATGCCAATTCTTTCTCAAGCATGGATTAAGGTCAAATAGCAAGCCAAGTCTATTCCATAATGATCATTGAGTCAAACCCTAACCCTAGTGCAGCAAAAAACTCGTTCAAAAGCCATTGGACAATTTGAAAATTTGGACATAAAATGCAAATCTGATTTCAAAGCTAGGGACTTTTTCAAGCCTTAATTTTGGTACCAATAGCTTCCTGAGACAATTCTGAACGTGTCCCAAATCATAACATCTTCCAAAACTCCTTGAACTGGTAGTTACAAGTGAAACTGTACAGCAAAATTTTTGAATTCGTGTTCTTGATTCTAAGCATCCTTTTGCATTTTTAATTACATATTCATACTCATGATGATGTTTCCAAGCTGACCAATGCGTTTAATTTCATTTTTGTGCCATGAATAAGAACTTGCCATTTTCGAATCCTAGGGTTACAGCTTTCTCAAATTAGGGATTTTGCCTAGGGGAAAAATTAGGGCCCATGACCACCATGGTTGAACTCAGCATCTTGAGACGAAGAAGAAGACATACTCGCGCCTAATTTATATTAGGAAACAAGCTATTCGCTATTTTTCTGTAGCTTACCTAATGCAACGTTTCAAAACCGTTGCTGTTGTATTTTATGTTTCAGGGCACGCGAGGAAGAAGAAGACGTGTCAGCTGGTGATTGATCCGTTCAAATTCGCGCGCGTTTGACCACTATGCATTGATTATTCTTTTTATTATTTAGTAACTATATTATGTTAAATGAATTCAAGTGGCTCAGCTGGCCAAGACACGCGCATGTAACCACAATGACCTGGGTTCAAGTCCCAGGTCTTGCAAAACTCAATATTATTTTTTCATTTGAATTCACATGCAGCGCTCACACTGATGCTCACCATGCACGCTCAAAATGCATCATCCACGTGTCCCAGAGCACTCACATCAAAGGCAAGGATTGGGAAACATGCTACGCTTCAGTCAAATGCATCTCACTGGATCAAAAAAGTCAACAAATTCTCACCAATAATTGGGCCAGGCTTTCAAATCTATACCTCCAATTCTGGGGTCTACCCCCCCCTGGTTTGCCCATTTGATTTATTTTTTTATATCTTTTAATCATTTATTTTAATTGTTATATTATTTTAATTATTTGTTTTATTTAATTTTTAATCAAAAATATAAAAACATTAAAAATACAGAAAAGACAAAAAAATATAATTAATTTTGATTACTTCTATAAATAAATTAAAATGTGTAAATTATTTAGTTTTAATTAGATTTGCAATTTTAACCTCTTTTTAATAAAAATCCAAAACAACATAGAATTTAGGAGTAATGACTTTTAATTTTCTTTTTTTATTTTCCCTTTTTTTTCAGAATAACAATATTATTATTTATTATTTACTTTCTATAAATCAAAAATTGTACATAAATTAGTTTAGAATTTAATTAGGTTAGCAATTAAATCTCTTTCTTAAAAAACTTAAAAAACATTAGAATTAGCAAATTAATTTTAATTAATTTTTTCTTTTTTCTTTTAAATCTAAAAAAAAAACACAAAAAAATACCATTCTTCATTTAATTTTAATTTTAGATTCCTTGATTAATTTTAATAGTTTGTAAAAGGGTCCAACGCCCTAATTTTGTTTAAACTCTTTATTTCGCGCATTTGTTTTATATTGTTTAAATACCTCTGTATATGCCCCAAAGCCTTGTAATAAGTTTAGATTTATTTCTTGCACTTTATTTATTCGCTTTATTTACTTTCAGTCAAATCGGGTTCGGTTTTTTTGGCGATGTGGACCCGCGCCGGTTGTAATAGTTTAGATTTATTTTCTCGCAAATATATAACTGTTAATAAATATGCATGAAAGAATGAATGCCCAAAAAATAAAATCGAATCGTTAGATCACCAATGCATGACAAGACAAACAATAAACTGAAAATGACACACAATTCGCACACACCACCCCTAGGGTACGTCTCACTGTTGCCTTTCGAAAGGTGGTCGTCGAGTATAGGACGTTTTAGTAAGTCCTTATGTCCATGACATGATCCAGTTGCCTCAAAACGGTTGCCTCGGAAAATAAAGGATCAATGGCATAAGGGTAGCTTCTAAGGTATCCTACTATTGCTCTGGTGACCATCACATCCCTAAAACTCGAATTGACCCGAACACCTCCAACGGTGGTGCTACCTACCTCTCAATGGTGGGATGGCACTACCTTAAAGGACATTTACACAGACGAATTCCTTAGGGTAGGTAGGTTCTCAAGGGTACTTGCTCTAATTTCAAACAAAACAAAAACTCTTTTCACACCAACACACTTTCAAAAACTTCCGAAACAAACTTTTCAAACACTCTGACGTACGAGTTGAACTGAAACTTTTCAAAGAATATTTTTTGAAACCCACATTGAAAAACAAACAAACATTTTGAAAACACATTGAGCAAGTACCTAAGAGCCCATGGATAACCATGGATAGAAAGGGTGCTAACACCTTCCCTTTCTATAACCTACCTCCCGAACCGAGAGCAATCTCTTTAAAGGAATTTTTCTGTGCTTTTGTCCTTTCCAGTTGGAGAAAATAAAAGACGGTGGCGACTCTTGCTTCCGCGACATTTCGCGAACCAGCTTTAAAACAGTCAGTTCCAGATCCACCGATCACAGAACTCTTTGGACTTACAAGCTTTTGAAGAAATCTTGGCCCTTCTCATCTATGGGATGGTTTTGTTTCCAAACCCTGACCAACTTATAGATGTAAATACTGTCAAAATCTTCATGTCTCGCAATCCGGTGCCTACTTTGTTGAGAGATATCCTACATTCTTTTCATTATCGCACTATGGGAAAGAGAGGGACCCTCACGTGTTGCAATCCTCTCTTGGCTATATGGTTTATTTCGCATCTTCCTCGGTCTATATTGAAGAACGAGCAAGGTTTAAGGTGGTCCCATAGGTTGATGATGCTCAGACATTCAAATATTCATTGGTGTTCTCGATCCTTGGAGAATGTTACTATCATCGACCATTTTGGGGAATTCCCTAATGTCCCTTTGCTTGGAATTAAAGTAGGCATCACTTACAACCCTTGCTTAGCCCTACGACAGTTTGGTTATGCCCGAAGGGATGGTCCTCATGAGATTCTCATCCAAGGAGTGGTATTCGACTATGAGGGCCACGACCAAAGCTACCGTCAGAGGTTTATACGAGCTTGGAGGATGGTAAGCAAAGTGGACAGTAAGACGCTGGGACACAAGAATTCCATTCCCCTTGAGCCTTACCTTAGGTGGATACGAGCTCGTGCTCAGAAACTTGTAATGCCTTATCCCTCCATCTTACCAGTTATCATAGAACTTGTGGTTGAAGGAGATGTCCCGTACATTGTCCTCCACCCCAACATGTCTACTTCTCTTGAAGACTTGCAAAAAGATTGGATTCAGCTAAAGGAAGAATGAGATACTTTCAAAGCTCAATTATATGCTAGTGAGAAGAGGCTCTTGGAGCTTACAAAGCAGCTACATGAAGAGCAAAGTGTGAACGCCTACCTTACACCGAAGAGGGTGCGTTCGGTCTTTTTGTCTTAGAAAGTTATTTTGTAAGCCCAAGAGGCATGTTGTAATCACTTTGAACTAATTACTGAAAATTGACATTTGTTCGTTTCTTTTGTCTATACAAATTTAAATTTCATAAATCCTTGAAATCATTTGCATATACATTTTCCATGCATCATAACATGACAGGTTTTTGCACAACAGGTTTCCTTATCTTTCTGTTATTTATTTCAGCAAGATAGATCTAGAGAAAACTATGAAGGATCTTCAGGCACAAAACTCTCAATTCCAAGAGACCCTACTGGCCCTAGCCAAGGGGCAACAAGATATGATGGCATTGCTGGCAGTTAAAAAGAAACCCAAGAAGAAAGCTCTGGTCAACATGGGTAGAAGGTTCAAAGAGTCAGTTCGTCAGACCCCGATAGTGGAAGACTCATTTGAAGAAGATGAGAATCAGATTGGTGAAGTTAGGAGTACCCGGGATGACTGTATTAATGATCAACCGTATGATGATGATTATTTTGACGAGCAGTATCCACCCGCCGATGTCAAGTACAAGCAGTTAGAAGACAAATTGAAGGCTGTTGAGATCCAAGCCATCCCCGATTTAGATTTTGATGGTTTGGGTTTGATCTATGGGGTTGTTATTACCCACAAATTCAAGATACCATTCTTTGTAAAGTACGATGGAGTTTCTTGTCCAAAACTTCACTTGAAATCTTATATGCGCAAGATACAGCCGCACACCACTGATAAGAAACTATGGGTTCACTTTTTTCAAGAGAGCTTGGTCGGGACGCAACTAGAGTGGTTCTACTAGTTGGATGGTTCCCATATAAATACTTGGGAAGACTTGGCTACTGCCTTCTACCATCAATACCAGTATAATGCCGACTTGGCGCCGACAAGAGTTCAGTTGCAAGATATGACAATGGGGAAGAATGAAGGATTCAAGGAATACGCACAAAAGTGGAGAGACCTTGCCAGTAGGGTTCAACAACCTTTGACTGATAGGGAGCATATTGACATGTTTATGAGCACCGTATCTGGTCTATTATTTAACTTGTTCGTTGGTTGTTCTTCTTCCGGTTTCATCGAGCTAATCTTAACCGGTGAAAGGGTTGAAAGCGGCATCAAAAGCGGGAAGATCCCCATGGCATCTGCCTCCACTTCCAATCTTGTAAAAAACCTTTTATAGCAAAGAAAGAAATCAATGTTGTGTATGGGGAAATGGCCCCTACCAAGAAGGATGACCGCCAGTCTGTTAATGATGTCTGAATCTCCAATCCAACTCCTGCTCAAAGACCATCTGCAAATCATCAATGTTTTGAAACTTCGAGAAGACAATTCACGAGGTTAGGCATGTCACTATCTCAAGCCTTACAACACTTGCTAAAGGCTAATTTGGTGACATTGCACGATCCTCCGGCCAATCCAGATACCTCTTCACCAAAGTACAACCCGAATGCCAAGTGTGCTTACCATTCGAGTAGCCCCGGACATGAGACTGACCAATGCTGGGCCCTAAAGAATAAAATTCAGGACTTGATAGATAACAAGACCATTGAATTTGATCTTCCTCCAACTCCGAATGTAATCATCACGCCTATGCCGAAACATGGCAAGGATGTCAATGAGGTCAACGCTGTGGGTGATTCGGATGATGAAGTTGCATTTGAAGATTGGGTGTATCCTACTACAACGGAGCTTAAGAATTGGCATGCAAAGAACTTCGTGCCCATCTTCTTCATTGAGGAGTAACCTACTTGTTTATTACTTTTTATTGAATTCAAGAACATTTTGTCTGTAATATTTAACAATGACTTTTAAACCATGTGCCTGGCCCGGGGCACTTTGGTCCATTTGTCAAGGGTTTTATTTATGTTCATCTTATCATATGATCATTCAATACAAATCATTGGACTATTTTGCATTCAAATCTTTGTGTTCATTATCTTTCTTTTCCTTCAAATACATTTTTCAAAATAACCATGTATCTTACATGCACACACACACTCTTGCATGTTCTCATCCACTCTGGATCTTACTTCCAATGACTCTACTATTACCGACTATAATTTTGAATGTCCAATTAACCAAGCCGAAGATGAAGGCAAGGAAGATTGTGAAATACCTGGAGAACTAGCCAGACTTCTATTACAAGAGGAAAAAGCTATTCATCCGCACGAAGAGTCAGTTGAAGTCATCAATCTGGGTACTGATACAGAAAATAAAGAAGTCAAGATCGACACTAACCTAGAAAGTAGTGTCAAAAGCAGATTGGTTCAGATGTTGCATGACTATGTGGAAGTGTTTGCTTGGTCGTATGAAGATATGCCAGGATTGGACACTGACATCGTAGTTCATTGTCTGCCGACAAAGGAAGATTGTCCTCCTGTCAAACAAAAGTTCATCGTATGAGGCCTAACATGTCTGAAAAGATAAAAGCTGAAGTGATGAACAATTTGATGCAGGATTCTTAGCTGTGACATCTTATCCCCAATGGGTTGCAAATGTGGTTCCTGTACCGAAAAAAGATGGAAAAGTTCACATGTGCATAGACTATATGGATCTGAATAGGGCAAGCCCCAAGGACGACTTCCCTCTACCTCACATTGACGTCTTGGTCGATAACACTGCTCAGCATAAAGTATTCTCTTTCATGGATGGCTTCTCATGCTATAATCAAATTAGGATAGCTCCTGAAGACATGGAGAAGACCACTTTCGTTATGCAATGGGGCACCTTTTGCTACAAGGTCATGCCGTTCGGATTGAAGAATGCAGGGGGAACATATCAAAGGGTTATGGTAGCTTTGTTTCATGACATGATTCATCATGAAATAAAGGTATATGTGGATGATATGGTTTCTAGATCACAAACTGAAGAGGAACATCTCAGTCACCTGTATAAGCTATTCGAGAGGTTGAAAAAGTACAAGTTGAGGTTGAACCCTAACAAGTGCACATTTGGAGTACGATCGGGAAAGCTTCTAGGTTTTATTATCAGCAATAAAGGCATTGAAGTTGATCCTTCCAAGGTGAAGGCCATCCAAGAAATGCCAGTCCCCCACTCTGAAAAGGAAGTTAGAGGATTCTTGGGTCGTCTCAATTACACCGCCCACTTTATATCCCACTTGACTGCCACTTGTGAACCAATCTTCAAACTCTTGAAGAAAGATCAAGTAGTCAGATGGAATGATGAATGCCAAGATGCCTTTAACAAAATCAAAGAATATATTCAAGAACCTCCTATTCTCATGCCTCCAGTTAAAGGAAGACCCTTGATCATGTACTTCACAGTACTAGAGAACTCTATGGGGTGTGTTTTGGGCCAACATGACGAGTCTGGCCGAAAAGAGCATGATATTTATTACCCGAGCAAAAATTTTATTGACTGTGAAACCAGATATTCACTGCTCGAGAAAACTTGCTGCACTCTGGCATGGGCTACTTGCCGGCTAAGACAGTATATGTTGACTTATACCACTTTGTTGATTTCTAAGATGGACCCAATCAAGTACATCTTCGAGAAACCTGCTCTTTCCGGACGGATAGTGTGATACGGTGGGAGAACTGACTTGAGGTTTTGCGTTTGTATTCGCAAATGTTTCGGTTGAGCAAGAGTCGCCACCGACTTTTTATTTTATCCTAAGGAAAGGTTAAAAAGCACAGCAAAAACCTTTTGAGATGTTTTCTTGGGTTCGGGGAGTAGATTATAGAAAGGGAAGGTATTAGCACCCTTTCTATCCATGGTTATCCATGGGCTCTTAGTTACTTGCTTAGATCACTTGCCTTTTGTTTTCAATTCTTTTAAATGGTGCTTGAGTGTATGGGTTTGAAAATGTTTTTGAAAAGAAGCCAAGGTGGTGGCAACCTTTGTAATGATCCATGTGGGGATGTATACAAAGATGTACGTCTTTTGAAAAGGTTTTCATTTGTTTTTTGAAAGTTGTTTTGAAAGTGTAGTGATGTGTGGTTTGAAAAATAGGCAAGTGTTTTGTTTTGCAAGTTTGATTCAAGTAACTAAGAGGTTATCTACTCCTAAATTTCTCAAAAGATTATTGCTACGTTTTAACCCTTTTAACAAGTTTGTTCCACCATTGTATTTGGTGGACAACCTTGTGTTAGGATGTGAAAGGGACAGGCGCGGGTCATCGTTTAGACCATAATTGCAATGGTGCCAAGTATCTTTGGGCATTTTCCTTAAGGGACTTGATCATTTGTTTTGGAAGTATTTTGAAAATGTTATCGAGGGACTATGATCATTCAATTTGTTGTTTTGCCCAAAGAGACTTAACATGCAATATGGCCCACTTTTGAAAGGCAACAAGTGGAGTACCCTAGGGGTGCAAGTGTGAAATGTGTTGTCCATTTTCATGCTCATTCATCTTGTATTAGGTCAAACTATATTTTTTTTATCGTTTTTCGCATGCAAACCCTAATTCTAACATGGCATAATTAGAAAGCGTATAAAGTGCGAAAATAAATTTACTAAGCTATTACAAAACCAAATATGGGAAGGGGGGTACAAATGTTCGAATGGGGATATTGACAAGTAATTTAAATCTAAATTATTACATCATTTTTGAATATTTGCAAGGTAAATGAATTGCATAATTAAATGGAAATGAAGTAAACATGCAAAATGCAAAAAGAAAGTTTTTATATGTATGAAAAAAAGTATGGTTTATGTAAAATAAAATAAGAAAATAAAAAGGTATTATTTTGAGTATTTTCAACTTTTAGGGCAAAAACCCTAATTTTAATCAAGATGTATATTAATTAATTAATTCACATAATATTCATTATACAAAAATAAAATAAAACATGGTATATTTGTAAAAAAGGTATTTTTTAGTATTAAATGTTAAACAATAAAATATGTACATTTTTTGGTATTTTTACTCTAAGTATATTAATATATATATATATATATATATGTATATTTATATTATCCTAAATATGTATTATATATATAAATAATAATAATAATTAATTTTTGGAAAATAGTATTTTTTATATGAAATATTTTCAGAGGGTAATATAAAATAAGAATAAAAATGAAATGTATTCACACTATTTTTTCTATTTATTCTAAATAATAATATGTATATATTTATGTATAAATTTGAAAGAAAATCAAATAAAACCCAAATAAAATCAAAAAATGATGAGAAAAATATTTTCAAAATTTTAATATGTTGTAAAAAAATAAATGAATCAAAATAAAAAAAGAAAAAGTCAAAAATATTAAAAAATGAAGCAAATGGGCTCAGGGGGTTCATGAGTAATTATGGGGTGTGAAAAGAAAAACACAAGACAAGCCCAGCCCAATGCCACTGTCTTCAACCTCCAGCACAAAGTTTGAAAATGCGCGCGCCCTGTTCTTCAATGTCCAACTCTCGATTCCTGGCTTTTTAGCAAAAACTCATAACACAACAAATGTTCAGCATGAAGAGACGATTCTAACCATGTATAGAACTTGACCTAACTCTCTAAGATGAGGGAGAATTTCTCCTCCCCCAAATCCTAACCTAGTTTTTCTGCCATTTTCAAACTCCAAATTCTCTCTACTCAGGCAAAAGAAATGAAATGTAAAGATATGTACATGTTCAGGGCTATGAGTAGAACCTTGTTTCTTCACAAACTTAAGACTAAAGATACATAATAAGAGAGATACGAGTTCAAAGTTTTACCTGTGCAGTTGAACTTCTATCTGGAGAATGAGGAACTTCAAGTGCAAGGTGATGATTGGAAAAGCTTCCTTGAGGTCCAGGGATGCTGTTTCAATGCTTACTTTGTCTTGAGAGCTTCTGAATCAAGCTATAGAACTTCACCTGCAAGTCAAAAATGTGAAAATGGTGGGAGCTGTTAGAGGGATTACAGGTCAGGTTTTAGGTCATGGTTAGCTTGCATATATGCTAGGGAATGTGTATGAACTGATTTTAGCAAGAATGCTCGAGAGAAAATGAAGTTGGCACTCAAACTGCAGAGGCAACCCTGTTTTTGCAGTTTGAGGATGATTCTGAGATGGAGGGTGTTTTGGAGGTGCAAGGGTCGTGTCTTAGCTTGGTTATGTTCTCTTGAAGGTGTTTGATCAGTTTGTTCTTGTGTGTCTATCCTGAGATGAGAGTTGTTACAAGTTATGGACTTTTCTTCACACTTAAGCAACAAAATGCAACTTGGCTTTCTAGGTCAGTAGAGGACCCCCTAATGTGCTGCATAAGCTTCTCTTGATCAGTGTGTTATGCACATAATCTTGTGCCAAGCAGATTTGCTATGTACCTTCTTGATTTGCAATTGGACATAAAGCTAATCTTTTCAAAAATGGAAAGTTCACTTTATCTAGTTTAGGGTTAGTTCATCATGTAATGTCCAAATGCTTAGAATAACAACTTGGCACATTGGTTTTGCATTTAATTCTTGAGTGTAACTTGGTTTAAGGACCTGTAATCTAGCCTAAAGCAAGCTGAGTTCAAATTGCAAGATTATGAACATGTTTTGGTTAAGAACAAAAAGTGAATTTTTGCCAACTTGTGAAATTCGAATCTCTCAAGTTATGAGGTTGTTTGATGAGTTCTTGGACATTTTGGAAAGCTTGGAATGTGTACTACAATCCATCTTTGAAATGCAAATTGAAATTCCAAGTGGAAGGGTATGAAAAATGGCCTTGAAGTGGGGTAGAAAACCTTGTCAAAATAGGTTAAAATTTCACTAAGTTAAAAATGGTTTAGTGCCCTTATTCAAAAAATTGTAACTTGAGATACAAGCTTCAAATGAGAAAACTTTGTGAATCAAAGTTGTAGATTATGCAACAAGCTACAACTTTCATGTTTTGACTTTTGTTTGAATCCAAATGGATCTTGGTGAAAAGATGGGGCAAAGTTGGGAAAAAATTAGGGTTTTTCATAACTTAGAAAAATTCTAAGTTATGAAAAATTCCAATTTCTAACCCTAATTTGCATTTTGTGATTTCTTGGTGAGCAAGTTTCATGATTTGGCATGTTTTGATGAAAAATGAATCTTGACTCTTGATTTTGACCAAAAAGTCAAAGTTTGACTTTTCAGTGTACAGTCAAAATTGATCAATTGACTGGGAAATTCAACTGTCAATCTTGTGTACTTGGGATCTTTTGAGCTTGATAAATGTGTCAAGACCATTTCATTGAGTCCTTGAGTCCATATGTGAGCTTGATTTGCCATTGGCTAGGTCAAACAGTCAAAAATTGCCTTTGTGCAGTCAAAACCCTAAAAATGACCATTTTGCCCTTTTGGTGATCTGATCAAATTTCTTATGGAATTGTGATCCAAACTTGATCAAATGGTCCATATGAGTTCAATATGTTGATTTGGGTCAAATTTCATGAGATTTGACTGTCAATTGGCCACAGTTGACTTTTTCCCCAATACAGCTGATTTCTAGGTCATCTGTCTAATTGACTGGGCAAAACTTGGACTCAAGACTGGAAACTTGGTGAGGATAAACTTGGGAGTCCAACATGAAACATGAAAGTCATCTTAGGCACTTTAGGTCAAAGCATCCTTGGGCAAACACAAACCCTAATTTGAGTCCACAGTGCAAGGAGAAGTCTTGAGCAGAGGAAACCCTAACTGGATCTTGATCTTCAAAGGTCTTGTGATGAGAAAATGTTGAGGAAATGGGAGGGCAAATTTTGGGGTACAACAGTTGCCCCTGTTCAATCTTCTTGGACCTGAAGAGTTAGATTGGCAGGTTTGCCTTTCGTGACTCGAGGGTAAAAGAAGATTGGACACTAGAGTGCCCGGAAATTTGCACTCGCATGTTGAAGTATCAGCAATGTGATGTCAGGAATGGGCTTACAGATGCCATTTGGAGAGGTGGTGGATAGGGAGATGGGCTTATAGATGCCATCCGGAGATGTGACAGAACCTTGTCGGGAATGGGCTTATAGATGCCATTTGGAAGTGTCGACCGCATAAGAGATTCCTTAGCGAGAACTTGTATATTTGAGAAAGACGGATGTTTTCCTGGCTTGTTACAGGTGTTTGATCTTCAGTCTCCTTATGCAGACATGCCCTGGCTAGATACAGGTATCGAATCTACAATTGGTTGCTCACAAATGTGCCCTGGCTGGATACAGGAGTCGAATCTGGAAATAGTCGTTAATAGATGTGCCCTGGCTGGATACAGGAATCGAATCTTCGAACTCTTCAGACGTGCCCTGGCTAGATACAGGAATCAAGTCTGGAAACGTGGTCAACAGATATGCCCTGGCTGGATACAGGAATCGAATCTGGAGATGTTGTAGTTGATAGATGTGCCCTGGCTGGATACAGGAATCGAATCTTCGAACTCTTCAGACGTGCCCTGGCTAGATACAGGGATCGAGTTTGGAAATTGATCACTCTCCAAATGTGCCCTGGCTAGATACAGGTATCGAATCTGGAATTGTGACAGTTGAAGGTAGTTGTTTTTGGGATTGTCTTTTTCCTGAAAAGGCAAAAACGTAAGTTGTATGCAATGTCATGATGTATGATATGCATGATGTCATGATGTTCAACATGAGATGGTGTTGTATGCACTTTATCATATATGTAAGCAAGATGTATGAAAATGTGAAATGTTTATGAATGTAATTTTGTCTTAGGAAAATAAATCCTTGACGAACGGCCGGGGAGTTGCTCTGTGGAAGAGATACTTGGCCGAAGTTTTCCTGAGAGGCCTGTTGAGGATTTTAATGATGGATTCCGCTGGGGATAATGATGATAAACTCCGCTGGGGATAATGATGATAAACTCCGCTGGGGATTGAAGGAACTTTGCCGAGGGCGATCTTCCGTGGTTTTTAGCTGAGGATAACCCAGTTATAAGTCCTTGTGAGGAAATAACTCTAAATAAAACTCGGGAGAGACGTCCGTACACTATAGGGAACAAGCTTCCAGGACCTACTGGGGATGAGCTTTAAGACCCGCCGGGGGATGTTGAGGCTTTTCAGGATTGTCGGGGAGTCAACTCCGCTTGGGGAAAGTATTGCTGAATCTTGTTTTACTCTGCGGGGAGTCGAGATGATTTGGCCACATTCTTCAGTTGAATCTGCCTCGGTACTTTGGCGGATAAAACAACCAGACTGCATCAGACAACTTTACATTGCCCCTGTCTCTGATGTCACCTGTCATCAATCTCTTGTTTCATATGTAAACATTTACAAATCAGCAATTTAATGTCAATTGCATATATCAAAAATGAACATTGGACGTTCTTCGCAAGACAAAACAGAAAAAAGGAAAACAATGGTAATTTGTATGGACAAGTGAACTTGTATTGATTTGAATTTTGCCTGTGAATAGGCGTTTTTGTACAAGAGGCTGACATCCTAGTAAGAGGATGCCGCCAAATATCATAGAGTTTACAATTTGAAAAAGGAAACAAAACAGCTATGTGAACAATCCCACCGGGTTCCAACTCTGCTATCGCCTTTATGTCTTCGAACGTCTCATCGCTTTGCTGCCTAATTGAAGATGAAGCCGATTGGTCAATGCTGAAATCTTGAGCCAGATAGTTGATGTCGAATTCCGGATGCGAAGTGATCCAATGAGACATAGTGTTACGCTTTATCCCTAACTTTTGCCTGGACTGCCCTTTCGGGTTTTCAGTCCACCGGGATACCCATTTTTGCCCAAGCCGTCTTTTCAGGTTTTCGACTTGCCGGGTGTACATATTTTTATTCATTTCATCCCTTATTTTTGCCCGAACCCTTTTGGTTCGCCGGGAAGCCCTTATTTTTGCCTAGGTATGTCAACCTAGCGGGTCTTTTATTTATGCGTAGTATTTTTTCATTATGTCTGCATTGGCGGGGTGAGGAAGGTCGTCACCATCCATGGTGGTTAGGATCATGGCTCCTCCTGAGAACACACGTTTAACCACAAATGGCCCTTCGTATGTAGGGGTCCATTTGCCCCGGGGATCACTTTGAGGAAGGATGATGCGTTTGATTACCAAGTCCCCAACTTGATACTCTTGTGGTCTGACTTTCTTGTTAAATGCTCTGATCATCCGTTTTTGATACGTTTGACCATGACAGATAGCAGTGAGCCTCTTTTCGTCAATCAGATTTAATTGATCAAGTCGAGTCTGAATCCAATCATCTTCATTCAAGTCTGCATCCTTCATTATCCGGAGAGAGGGTATCTGGACTTCAATTGGCAAGACTGCCTCCATGCCATAGACCAAGGAGAAGGGAGTTGCCCCGGTTGACGTCCTTGCTGAGGTACGGTACCCATGAAGAGCGAACGGTAACATCTCGTGCCAATCTTTATAGGTCACTGTCATCTTCTGCACAATTTTTTTGATATTCTTATTGGCTGCCTCTACAGCCCCATTCATCTTCGTCCGGTAGGGAGAAGAATTATGGTGCTGTATCTTGAATTGTTCACAGAGTTCAGTGATCATTTTGTTATTGAGATTGGTACCATTGTCCGTAATGATTCTTTCCGGGACTCCGTACCGACAGATCAGATTATGCCGGATGAAACGTGCCACGACGCTCTTGGTTACTGTGGCGTAGGAAGCTGCCTCAACCCATTTCGTGAAATAATCGATCGCCACCAAGATGAAGCGATGCCCATTGGATGCCGTCGGTCGGATCTCACTGATCATATCGATGCCCCACATTGCAAAAGGCCAAGGTGCCGTCAGGACGTTCAACGGAACCGGAGGGATATGCACCTTGTCAGCATAGATCTGTCATTTATGATAAGTTCGGGAGTGTTGGTAACAATCAGCTTCCATTGTGGACCAGAAATATCCTGCCCGAAGGATTTTCTTAGCCATGGTGTGTCCACTGGAATGTGTTCCAAACGTGCCTTCATGTAATTCCATCATAATTTTCTCTGCTTCAGCCTTATCCACACAACGTAGCAGAGTTGAATCATGATTCCGTTTGTAGAGAATGCCGTTGCTGAGGAAGAATTTTGCAGCAAACCTCCTCATGAACTTCTTATCATTGACAGACGCACCTTCAGGGTATTCCTGAGCTTCCAAATACCTCTTCACCTCATGATACCAGGGTTTTTCAGTAACCTTTTCAGCCTCGAGCTCGCAGCAGTATGCCGGTTCATCCAACTTCCAGATAATGATCCGAGGAGCCTCATTGTCCCATTTAACTTTGAACATTGAAGACATCGTAGCTAGTGCGTCCGCTAGCTGATTCTCCTCTCTTGGGAAGTGCTCAAAAGTTATTTCCTCAAAGTGGGGAAGCAAGGTTGACACATACTCCTTGTAAGGAATAAGATTTGGGTGTTTCGTATCCCACTCGCCTTTGATCTGATTGATCACGAGAGCAGAATCTCCGAAGACACTCAGAAATTTGATCCTTAGGTCGATTGCAGCTTGTAAACCCATGATACATGCCTCATATTCTGCCATGTTGTTGGTGCAGCTGAAACATAATCGGGCGGTGAGGGGAGTATGAGTTCCTTTGGGAGATATGATTACAGCGCCGACGCCGTTACCCAAAGCATTGGAGGCTTCGTCAAAATGCATAGTCCATCGAGATCCTTCCTCAGGTCCTTCATCCGGTCCAGGTACTTCACAGTCAGTTACCACCACGATATCTTCATCCGGAAAATCAAAGTTCAATGATTGGTAATCGTCCACAGGTTGGTGTGCCAAATGATCCGCCAGTACACTTCCTTTAATTGCTTTCTGAGTTGTATACTGGATATCATATTCTGTTAAGATCATTTGCCATCTCGCTATTCTTCCAGACAGAGCGGGCTTTTCAAATATGTACTTGATGGGATCCATCTTTGAAATCAATAAAGTAGTGTGAGTCAGCATATACTGTCTCAGCCGGCGAGCAGCCCATACAAGAGCGCAGCAAGTTTTCTCAAGCAGTGAGTAACGAGACTCACAGTCGGTAAACTTTTTGCTCAAGTAATAAATAGCGTGCTCTTTTCGGCCAGACTCGTCATGCTGCCCCAGCACACACCCCATTGAATTGTCAAGTACTGTCAAGTATAGTATTAGAGGCCTTCCTTCCACCAGTGGCATAAGAATGGGTGGCTCTTGTAGATATTCCTTTATCTTCTCAAAGGCGGCCTGACATTCATCATTCCAGCGTACTACTTGATCTTTCTTCAGCAATTTGAAGATTGGCTCACAAGTAGCAGTCAGATGTGAGATGAATCGGGCAATGTAATTCAGTCGTCCCAGAAAGCCTCTGACTTCTTTCTCTGTTTTTGGAGTCGGCATCTCTTGTATGGCTTTTACCTTGGCAGGGTCCACCTGGATACCCTTATCACTCACAATGAAACCTAGCAATTTTCCGGATCTTACCCCAAAGGTGCATTTGTTGGGATTCAATCTCAGTTTGTACAACTTGAGTCGGTCGAACAACTTCCTCAGATGGTCAAGGTGCTCCTCCACAGTTTGAGACCTTGCAATCATGTCATCGACGTATACCTCAATCTCATGATGGATCATATCATGAAATAAAGCAACCATGGCACGTTGATAGGTTGCCCCAGCATTTTTCAATCCGAACGGCATGACCTTATAACAAAAGGTGCCCCACCGAGTCACGAAGGTAGTCTTCTCCATATCTTCTGGAGCCATCTTGATTTGATTATACCCTGAAAAACCATCCATGAAAGAGAACACCTTGTGTTGAGCTGTATTGTCAACAAGGACATCAATGTGAGGTAGGGGGAAGTCATCCTTGGGGCTGGCCCTGTTCCGATCCCTGTAGTCAACACACATTCTGACCTTACCGTCCTTCTTTGGTACCGGCACCACGTTGGCAACCCACTGAGGGTAAGAAGTCACTGCAAGGAATCCGGCATCAAACTGTTTCATAACCTCGGCCTTGATCTTTTCAGACATCTCTGGACGCATCCGTCGGACTTTTTGCTTTACCGGGGGGCAATCTTCCTTGGTTGGCAGGTGGTGCACTACAATGTCGGCATCCAAACCAGGCATATCTTCATAGGACCAAGCAAATATCTCCATGTAATCCTGTAGCATCTGGATCAATCGTTGCTTCACGCTGAGCTCTAGATCGGCACCAATCTTGACCTCTTTCCTATCTGTCTCAGTACCCAAGTTAATTGTCTCCACCGGCTCTTCATGTGGCTGAATAGCTCTCTCTTCCTGGAGTAGCAGTCTCGCGAGTTCACCAGGCACTTCGCAATCATCCTCACCTTCGTCTTCGGCCAAGTTGATCGGATTTTCGAAGTCATAACTGGCGGTAGCAGAGCTGTTACCACTGAGATCCAGAGTGGATTGAAACCTGTATAAGTGAGTGTGTGTAAATATAGCTGTTTTGCAATATAGATAACACAGAAAGGAAAAGAGCACAAGATTTGAAATGCAACAAACGTCCAATGTTTTGATTGATGATATATGAAAATGTCATACAAAAAGCCCTCACAAATGGAGCTACGATGCCCCGGGTAGGACACCGAGCCAACAAAGTTTTAACATATTGTTTGTTACAAATTTGGAAATCAAAAGAAATCAATTACTGCGGGACAAATGTGATAGGTGTAAAATCCTTTGCCGTCCAGTTGCTTGGTCCGTTGCTGGTAGTCGGGTAGATCCAACTGTCAAATTCTGCTTCCTCTACATCCTCCTCAATAGCATTCACCCTTGAGCTGGAGATAAACACCGGAGCCTTTCTGACCTTCTCCTTGCGCACAGCCCTCTGAGCCTCTGCAGTAAAGCCCAGCCCAAACTTGTCGTTCTTCTGAGTGAAGTCAGGAAGCTGACCCCAATTTGCACAATTGCCTTTCTGAACCACAGCCCGGGCATCCCTTAGGGAAGTCATCTTCAAGGAAACATTCTCTTTGACCGTTGTTTCTGCTGCTGCTGAAATTGGATGTACCTCCTCGAAATGCTGAAAGGGGGTTTCAATAAACTCCCCGTCCATCTCAATGTATCTGAAGGAATTCAAATGGCTCACCATATACTCCTCTTCTCCTTGCACAGTGACGATCTTCCCCCTGACAGGGTACTTCAGCTTCTGGTGCAAGGTAGAGGTCACTGCCCCAGCTTTATGGATCCAAGGTCGACCCAGTAGACAAGAGTACGATGGACGTATATCCATCACATAAAAAGTAGAGTCAAACACCTGAGAGCCCACACGAATAGGGATGTCAACCTCTCCATGAACCATCCTTTTTGAACCGTCAGAGGCCCTGACGATGATACTGCTGGGCTTCAGTTCCAGGCCTTCATAATCCATACGGTCTAGAGCCTTTTTCGGTAGAACATTCAAGGAAGAACCAGTATCCACCAATACATGCGCCAGAGTGGTGCCCCTGCATTCGATAGAGACATGCAAGGCATCATTGTGGTCTCTTCCCTTCGCAGTCAGGTCAGCATCTGAAAAACCTAAGCCATTGTCTGCTGTCAGATTTGCTACGCAATCAGTGAACTGGACTGCAGATGTCTCCTGTGGCACATGGGCCGTCTTGAGAAATGAAATCAAGGCTTTAGCATGGGCCTCGGAGCATAGCAATAAAGAGAGCATGGAGATCTTGGAGGGTGTATGCCCCAGCTGCTCGACAACATTGAAATCACTTTTCTTTATTATTTTCAGGATCTCCTCCATTTCTTGTTGGGAGGCCTCAGCATTTATAGGTATTGGTGCCTCCATCCGGGCAGGCTCCTCTTCAATCCCTTTGCCCCGATCATTAGATGACTCGGCAGCAGGGGAAACAACTTGATCAGCAGCAGGAACAGGTAAACTAGTAGGGGTTATAAGGAGGGGTCTTCGAATAGCGGGCGGTGCAATGTCAGGCGAGAAGAGCCTGCCACTGCGGGTGACCTTGGCTGGACCAGTGATATCGCAGATACTGGCGCCAGTGTCGAATTCTTGTTTGATTCCATTTACATATACGTCTGCCCCATAATGCCAGGGGACAGCTTTATCAGATACGTAGGGGAGAGGCCCCGGAACAGTAATAACCACAGGTGCAACGGTCATGATTTGAACAGGCTTCTTCGGGAGAGCCTTGATTGGATTATTGAAGATGGTAACCACAGAAACTTCTTTTACCGGAACCAACTGAACAGAAGACTTCTTAAACAAAATCTCCTTGCTATCCATTAGGCTTTGGACACCTAACTTCAGCAAGGGACAACCAGATAGGGAAACAGCACAGAATAGGCAACCTTCACTGCAACCCGGAAATAAACCGGCCTGCAGTAGGTTCTTCTTGACGGTCTTCAGAGGGGTAACAACTTCATCTACTGAAACAGCATACAATTCTTCCTCAATGGCATTTACTCTATGCTGGGGCATAGGAGCAGTTACAACATTTGGTCTCTCTGGCGCCTCGAACTGAATTTCCTTTGCGTCGATCAGATCTTGCACTTTGTTTCTCAAGGCCCAGCAATCATCAGTAGTGTGCCCGGGACTATCAGAATGATAAGCACACCGGGCATTTGGGTTATACTTAGGAGACGCAGTGTTGACGACCTTAGGAGCTTCTTTGAGGGTCACCAGGTTGGTGGATAACAGTTGGGGTAAAATTTGAGATAAGGTCATACTCAGTCGAGTATACTGCCTCTTGGGCCTTTCGCTTCTTTGTTGATTGTACTGCTGAGGAGCAGCAACAGGTTTTGAGATGACCAAAGCATTGACGGCTTGGCGACTTTCGGGCTTGATTTGTCTCCTAGGGCCATAGACGGCACTTGCTTCTTTCTTAAACGGCCTCTTCTCAGCACTTGTGGAGGCACCCTTTTGTATCTTGCCTGACCTGATGCCAGCTTCAATTCTTTCTCCCGTCAATATCAAATCTGTAAACCCAGCGGAGGAGTTACCAACCAAATGATTGAAAAACGGACCAGACAACGTCCCTAGAAACATATCAACCAGCTCACGATCAGTCAATGGAGGCTGCACCCTGCCAGCCAAATCTCTCCATTTTTGTGCGTACTCTTTGAACCCTTCACCCGTTCCTAGAGACATACCCTGAAGTTGGGTACGCGTAGGAGCGAGATCAGAATTGTATTGGTATTGTCTGTAGAATACGGTTGCCAAATCTTCCCAGTGTCGGATGCTAGTTCCATCTAATTGGTAGAACCATTCAAGCTGTGACCCCGAGAGGCTATCTTGGAAGAAGTGAATCCAGAGGTTCTTATCCGCCGTATAAGGTTGGATCTTCCTTACGTATGACCTTAGATGCATCTTTGGGCAGGAGACCCCATCATACTTGGCGAAGGAAGGCGCCTTAAACTTGTGTGGAATTACTACCCCAGAAGACAACCCCAAATCTCCGAAATCCAGTCCCGGCACATTCTGAATTTCCATGGCGCTTAAGCGGTCCTCCAATTGCTTGTATCTGTCAGCAGCAGGTGGGTATTGTTCGTCGTTATAGTCCGTCTCGTTGTCGGAGACTGCGAGACTAGGAGCTCCTCCCCCTTGGGGACTGTTTTTCTCAGCAGAAGAAGTAGTTGGATCAGCTTCATTATGGAGTGTGTTCCCAAATCTGCGTCCGGTGTTGAACAACGCAGTCCTATTTTTCTTCTTCTTCTTCAGGAGTAGAGTCTTCAACTCTTGCTGACCTTGGGCTAGGCTTAGGACCATCTCTTGAAATTGTGCACTTTGGGCCTGAAGGGCCTTGATTGCTTGCTCACTGGAGGAGTCTGGATTCATGATGACTGTGCAAAATAAACAGCGAAGGAGATTAAGCAACCTGTGAAATAGGGTACCTGCTATGCATATGGTGCAATGGAATGCGTATGTTTTATGTTTTCGAAGACAAACAAGATTCAACTTTGTAGACAAAAAGGGAAACACACTTCATTAGATTAAAATTTCAATTGTTCAACAATTTGCCCTTAGGCATTACAGGAATGAAAAATACTGGAAAGGAAATAAAACTATAAAAGGGAACATCCAAAGCTCATCAATACTCCCATGGCCTCCTCTTTTCAGTGTTGATGTAGTTGTTCAGGACTCGTTCTTCCTCCAATTGCTTAGTCAGCCTCTGGATCTTCCGTTCCTGCTCGTTGAATTTCTCCCGATAGAAATCCCGTTCTTCCTTTAGCTGCGCCCAAGATCTCTTCATGGTGTCAAAATCAGTAGGTATCTGAGGAGGGAGGACAGTTGGAGGAACCCCATCTTCAACAGGAGACTCAAGAATGAGAGGTCTAACTGCTTCGTAGGGCATACCTAAACTTTGAGCACGGATGCGGACCCATTTGCAATAGGGATTCAATGGCAGAGAAGTCTTTGGTCCCAACTCGTGTGGGTTGGCTTTGTGGATTCTGTCCCAAGCTCTAATGAATCCCTGGCGTAGTTTGTCACTGTCTGCCTGAAACTCAAAATGGAAGTGAGGAACCAGCATTTCATGAGGCCCATCTCCTCTGGCTCTTCCAAACTGACGGAGAGCTAAGCATGGATTGTAAGAGATACCTCCTTGGATACCAATCAACGGAACATTAGGGTATTCTCCGCAACGGTCAATAACAGCTTCCTCATCCAAACCTCTGAGAGTCCAGGTAATGTCATTATCAGTGAGAGACATTAACCTCCTAGCACAACCTTTTCCTTCTTCATTCTTCAGAGCGAACTTAGGAAGGTGCGAAATAAACCACCTTATTAGCAAAGGAGCACAACACCACGGAGTTCCCCGTTTTCGAGCAGTACGAGCATAGAGTTGTTGTAGAATATCACCCAAAAGAGTGGGTACCGGATTCCGAGACATGAAGATCCTTATGACATGGATACTGATAAAGGTGTCAGGGTTGGGAAACAATACCAGACCATAGATCAAAAGAGCCAGAATATCCTCGTATGCCTTGAAGTCCAAGTCATTCCAGAAATCATTAGCCTTGCCAACCAAAAATTTGACCAAAAAGCCCTTGATCCCATTTCTAGTTTCCCAATTGGACAATACCTCTTCTTTGGTCAAGGGGAGAATTGCAGCAATCTCTTCAGGCCTAGGAGTCTTTTCCAAACCAGTGAATGGAGTTTGTTCCAAGACAGGGATCCCAAGTAAATAAGAGAACTCTTCCAGGGTAGGAACCAGCTGGAAGTCTTGAAAGGTGAAACAATGATACAGAGGGTCATAAAACTGGGTCAGAACACTTATCAGTTGTTGGTCCCATTTTGCAGTGATCAAGCCAAGGAGAGACCCATGTCTGTTGATGAAGGAAGAAGTGTTTGGAATCCTACCAACCAAATCCTTGAGTAAAACTGATGGTTGAACAAAGTTGAGCCGGACAGTATTCCTACGCACGGGCATCATGATGTCCTACAAAACAGAGCAAAGATGAAACTCTTTTGTCTTTGAAATGGGTTAGCCCTTTATACAGGATGCATGCAATGGTATGATGACATGATGCTATGATGAAGCACACCACAAGTATTCACATAGGTAAATAAGGCACACAAGTCACACAAGACACCCTTAGGTTTCAGGCCAGCACGAGTTTCAGGTATTACCCTCTTTTGGTTTTGTTGGTTAAAACCTGTCCTATCAAAAGTAACCGGGTTCTAGAGGATCTCAAATCATTGGCTACCCTCAATCGGTCATAACTCTAGCATCGCAATCTTTTCTCGCGGCCAGAACCATCTCGAGAGTTTAGCCTCAATGAGTGTAGCATACTGCTACTGTCCTAATAGCCAAGTTGGTCAATTTAGGGTTCTAAGGTTGGTTGGTGTTTAATGACCCCTTAGAAGACCTATGTTCTCCCCGTTGCAACACAAGGGATATAGGTACAGACTAAGATGCCACACCAACGTAGCCACTGCTTCACCCATGTCGGTCTACGCCGGACAGGTCCCTCACAGATTATGCTACCTAAAAAGGGTATTTCCCAGATCCGGGTTAGGATCTATGAAACTCCGGTGCAAAGCCCACAAATATAAAAGCAAACAAAGCAAACAATTGAAAACAAAGGTGATCTAAGCCCTAAGGTTACTCCTCTTTTAAAAAGTCTCCCCAGCAGAGTCGCCAGTTCTGTGATACGGTGGGAGAACTGACTTGAGGTTTTGCGTTTGTATTCGCAAATGTTTCGGTTGAGCAAGAGTCGCCACCGACTTTTTATTTTATCCTAAGGAAAGGTTAAAAAGCACAGCAAAAACCTTTTGAGATGTTTTCTTGGGTTCGGGGAGTAGATTATAGAAAGGGAAGGTATTAGCACCCTTTCTATCCATGGTTATCCATGGGCTCTTGGTTACTAGCTTAGATCACTTGCCTTTTGTTTTCAATTGTTTTAAATGGTGCTTGAGTGTATGGGTTTGAAAATGTTTTTGAAAAGAAGCCAAGGTGGTGGCAACCTTTGTAATGATCCATGTGGGGATGTATACAAAGATGTACGTCTTTTGAAAAGGTTTTCATTTGTTTTTTGAAAGTTGTTTTGAAAGTGTAGTGATGTGTGGTTTGAAAAATAGGCAAGTGTTTTGTTTTGCAAGTTTGATTCAAGTAACTAAGAGGTTATCTACTCCTAAATTTCTCAAAAGATTATTGCTACGTTTTAACCCTTTTAACAAGTTTGTTCCACCATTGTATTTGGTGGACAACCTTGTGTTAGGATGTGAAAGGGACAGGCGCGGGTCATCGTTTAGACCATAATTGCAATGGTGCCAAGTATCTTTGGGCATTTTCCTTAAGGGACTTGATCATTTGTTTTGGAAGTATTTTGAAAATGTTATCGAGGGACTATGATCATTCAATTTGTTGTTTTGCCCAAAGAGACTTAACATGAAATATGGCCCACTTTTGAAAGGCAACAAGTGGAGTACCCTAGGGGTGCAAGTGTGAAATGTGTTGTCCATTTTCATGCTCATTCATCTTGTATTAGGTCAAACTATATTTTTTTTATCGTTTTTCGCATGCAAACCCTAATTCTAACATGGCATAATTAGAAAGCGTATAAAGTGCGAAAATAAATTTACTAAGTTATTACAAAACCAAATATGGGAAGGGGGGTACAAATGTTCGAATGGGGATATTGACAAGTAATTTAAATCTAAATTATTACATCATTTTTGAATATTTGCAAGGTAAATGAATTGCATAATTAAATGGAAATGAAGTAAACATGCAAAATGCAAAAAGAAAGTTTTTATATGTATGAAAAAAAGTATGGTTTATGTAAAATAAAATAAGAAAATAAAAAGGTATTATTTTGAGTATTTTCAACTTTTAGGGCAAAAACCCTAATTTTAATCAAGATGTATATTAATTAATTAATTCACATAATATTCATTATACAAAAATAAAATAAAACATGGTATATTTGTAAAAAAGGCATTTTTTAGTATTAAATGTTAAACAATAAAATATGTACATTTTTTGGTATTTTTACTCTAAGTATATTAATATATATATATATATATATATGTATATTTATATTATCCTAAATATGTATTATATATATAAATAATAATAATAATTAATTTTTGGAAAATAGTATTTTTTATATGAAATATTTTCAGAGGGTAATATAAAATAAGAATAAAAATGAAAATGTATTCACACTATTTTTTCTATTTATTCTAAATAATAATATGTATATATTTATGTATAAATTTGAAAGAAAATCAAATAAAACCCAAATAAAATCAAAAAATGATGAGAAAAATATTTTCAAAATTTTAATATGTTGTAAAAAAATAAATGAATCAAAATAAAAAAAGAAAAAGTCAAAAATATTAAAAAATGAAGCAAATGGGCTCAGGGGGTTCATGAGTAATTATGGGGTGTGAAAAGAAAAACACAAGACAAGCCCAGCCCAATGCCACTGTCTTCAACCTCCAGCACAAAGTTTGAAAATGCGCGCGCCCTGTTCTTCAATGTCCAACTCTCGATTCCTGGCTTTTTAGCAAAAACTCATAACACAACAAATGTTCAGCATGAAGAGACGATTCTAACCATGTATAGAACTTGACCTAACTCTCTAAGATGAGGGAGAATTTCTCCTCCCCCAAATCCTAACCTAGTTTTTCTGCCATTTTCAAACTCCAAATTCTCTCTACTCAGGCAAAAGAAATGAAATGTAAAGATATGTACATGTTCAGGGCTATGAGTAGAACCTTGTTTCTTCACAAACTTAAGACTAAAGATACATAATAAGAGAGATACGAGTTCAAAGTTTTACCTGTGCAGTTGAACTTCTATCTGGAGAATGAGGAACTTCAAGTGCAAGGTGATGATTGGAAAAGCTTCCTTGAGGTCCAGGGATGCTGTTTCAATGCTTACTTTGTCTTGAGAGCTTCTGAATCAAGCTATAGAACTTCACCTGCAAGTCAAAAATGTGAAAATGGTGGAAGCTGTTAGAGGGATTACAGGTCAGGTTTTAGGTCATGGTTAGCTTGCATATATGCTAGGGAATGTGTATGAACTGATTTTAGCAAGAATGCTCGAGAGAAAATGAAGTTGGCACTCAAACTGCAGAGGCAACCCTGTTTTTGCAGTTTGAGGATGATTCTGAGATGGAGGGTGTTTTGGAGGTGCAAGGGTCGTGTCTTAGCTTGGTTATGTTCTCTTGAAGGTGTTTGATCAGTTTGTTCTTGTGTGTCTATCCTGAGATGAGAGTTGTTACAAGTTATGGACTTTTCTTCACACTTAAGCAACAAAATGCAACTTGGCTTTCTAGGTCAGTAGAGGACCCCCTAATGTGCTGCATAAGCTTCTCTTGATCAGTGTGTTATGCACATAATCTTGTGCCAAGCAGATTTGCTATGTACCTTCTTGATTTGCAATTGGACATAAAGCTAATCTTTTCAAAAATGGAAAGTTCACTTTATCTAGTTTAGGGTTAGTTCATCATGTAATGTCCAAATGCTTAGAATAACAACTTGGCACATTGGTTTTGCATTTAATTCTTGAGTGTAACTTGGTTTAAGGACCTGTAATCTAGCCTAAAGCAAGCTGAGTTCAAATTGCAAGATTATGAACATGTTTTGGTTAAGAACAAAAAGTGAATTTTTGCCAACTTGTGAAATTCGAATCTCTCAAGTTATGAGGTTGTTTGATGAGTTCTTGGACATTTTGGAAAGCTTGGAATGTGTACTACAATCCATCTTTGAAATGCAAATTGAAATTCCAAGTGGAAGGGTATGAAAAATGGCCTTGAAGTGGGGTAGAAAACCTTGTCAAAATAGGTTAAAATTTCACTAAGTTAAAAATGGTTTAGTGCCCTTATTCAAAAAATTGTAACTTGAGATACAAGCTTCAAATGAGAAAACTTTGTGAATCAAAGTTGTAGATTATGCAACAAGCTACAACTTTCATGTTTTGACTTTTGTTTGAATCCAAATGGATCTTGGTGAAAAGATGGGGCAAAGTTGGGAAAAAATTAGGGTTTTTCATAACTTAGAAAAATTCTAAGTTATGAAAAATTCCAATTTCTAACCCTAATTTGCATTTTGTGATTTCTTGGTGAGCAAGTTTCATGATTTGGCATGTTTTGATGAAAAATGAATCTTGACTCTTGATTTTGACCAAAAAGTCAAAGTTTGACTTTTCAGTGTACAGTCAAAATTGATCAATTGACTGGGAAATTCAACTGTCAATCTTGTGTACTTGGGATCTTTTGAGCTTGATGAATGTGTCAAGACCATTTCATTGAGTCCTTGAGTCCATATGTGAGCTTGATTTGCCATTGGCTAGGTCAAACAGTCAAAAATTGCCTTTGTGCAGTCAAAACCCTAAAAATGACCATTTTGCCCTTTTGGTGATCTGATCAAATTTCTTATGGAATTGTGATCCAAACTTGATCAAATGGTCCATATGAGTTCAATATGTTGATTTGGGTCAAATTTCATGAGATTTGACTGTCAATTGGCCACAGTTGACTTTTTCCCCAATACAGCTGATTTCTAGGTCATCTGTCTAATTGACTGGGCAAAACTTGGACTCAAGACTGGAAACTTGGTGAGGATAAACTTGGGAGTCCAACATGAAACATGAAAGTCATCTTAGGCACTTTAGGTCAAAGCATCCTTGGGCAAACACAAACCCTAATTTGAGTCCACAGTGCAAGGAGAAGTCTTGAGCAGAGGAAACCCTAACTGGATCTTGATCTTCAAAGGTCTTGTGATGAGAAAATGTTGAGGAAATGGGAGGGCAAATTTTGGGGTACAACAGTTGCCCCTGTTCAATCTTCTTGGACCTGAAGAGTTAGATTGGCAGGTTTGCCTTTCGTGACTCGAGGGTAAAAGAAGATTGGACACTAGAGTGCCCGGAAATTTGCACTCGCATGTTGAAGTATCAGCAATGTGATGTCAGGAATGGGCTTACAGATGCCATTTGGAGAGGTGGTGGATAGGGAGATGGGCTTATAGATGCCATCCGGAGATGTGACAGAACCTTGTCGGGAATGGGCTTATAGATGCCATTTGGAAGTGTCGACCGCATAAGAGATTCCTTAGCGAGAACTTGTATATTTGAGAAAGACGGATGTTTTCCTGGCTTGTTACAGGTGTTTGATCTTCAGTCTCCTTATGCAGACATGCCCTGGCTAGATACAGGTATCGAATCTACAATTGGTTGCTCACAAATGTGCCCTGGCTGGATACAGGAGTCGAATCTGGAAATAGTCGTTAATAGATGTCCCCTGGCTGGATACAGGAATCGAATCTTCGAACTCTTCAGACGTGCCCTGGCTAGATACAGGAATCAAGTCTGGAAACGTGGTCAACAGATATGCCCTGGCTGGATACAGGAATCGAATCTGGAGATGTTGTAGTTGATAGATGTGCCCTGGCTGGATACAGGAATCGAATCTTCGAACTCTTCAGACGTGCCCTGGCTAGATACAGGGATCGAGTTTGGAAATTGATCACTCTCCAAATGTGCCCTGGCTAGATACAGGTATCGAATCTGGAATTGTGACAGTTGAAGGTAGTTGTTTTTGGGATTGTCTTTTTCCTGAAAAGGCAAAAACGTAAGTTGTATGCAATGTCATGATGTATGATATGCATGATGTCATGATGTTCAACATGAGATGGTGTTGTATGCACTTTATCATATATGTAAGCAAGATGTATAAAACGACCAAAGATTTATGTTGATACTTATTCCAGTGTTTACCATCATTCCTCCAAATGGCATCTATAAGCCCATTCCCGATACATCTTCGAGTGCATATTTCTGGGCACTCTAGTGTTCAATCATCTTCCACCTTCAAGTCACGAATGGCGGATCCGCCAATCTAACTCTTCAGGTTTAAGAATATTGAACAGGGGAAGCTGTTGTACCAAAAAATTTTCCCTCTCATTTCTCAAGTAATCTCTCACAAGATCTCCTTTGATTCAAGACTGCACAAGGGTTGATCAGCTCAAGACACCTCCTTAAGCACTGATGACTGAAAATTAGGGTTTGAGTTTGCACAAAGATAAATGGACTTTTAATGCCACATATGAATTTCATGGATCATTTTAGGCCCTCAAGATTTCTCATGTCAAGTTTCAAGTCTTGGATCACATTTTTGCTCAGTCAATTGATAAGTTGACCTAAAATCAGTTGTATTGAGAAAAAAGTCAATTATGGTCAATTTACAGTCAAACTTCATACTTTTTTATCCATATCAACATTATGAACTCATATATGTCATTTTATCAAGTCTGGATCATAATTCTTCAAGAAATTTGATCAGATCATCAAAAGGGCAAAATGGTCAAAATTCGGGTTTTGATTGAGGAAGTGCAATTTCTGACTTTTGACCTAGCAAATGATTCATTGGTTTAAGACATGATCTCAAGGATTCAAATGCATCATTTTGACCTAATGACATGACTCAAAACATTTCTCAAGATCAATTGATTGACAGATGAATTTCAGTCAACGGATGAAAAGTCAACTTTGCACTGAAAACTCAAACTTTGACTTTTTGATCAAAATCAAGTGTCAAAGATCACAATTCATCAAGACACGTCAAAATATGAAACTTGTTCATCAAGAAATCAAAAAGTCAAGATTTCATTTTGAAAAGTCAAAATTTCTAAACTTAGAAATTTTTTTAAGTGTTGAAATTCATGTTTTTTTTCACAACTTTGAGCCAAATTTACACCATGATACAAGATGATTCAAAGGAAACTTCCAACATGAAAGTTGTAGATCTCAATGAGATCTAAAACATTATAGAACATAAAATTTTCTAGAAATGCTTGGATTTCAAGTTATGATTTTGTAAAGACATGTTCATGAAACTTGAAAAACTTAGTGAAATTTTGCCCTAGTTTAGGCAGGATTTTGACCTAACTTCATCGCAATTTTTCACATAGTTCCAAGATGAATCTTCAAAAATGTACAACATAGAGGTTGTAGAGGATGTTACAAGCTTTCTAAAATATACAATAACTCATTTTGATCATACTTGAGCAAGGAGAATTGAAGGAAATAATTTAGAGTTTCATTCTTGAATTACAAGCCATTTCTTGATGAACACATAATCCAATCCCTTTGTTAAGCTGCATAATATTGCTCTGCAGACCTTCTAAATTGTGTATCTATCCATCATTAATGAATTACATAAACTTTTGAGCTATAATCCAAGTGGTTTAAGCATTGTCCAATTTAAATTGCCATTTTAGGAAGAAAGTGAAGAATGCCATTCTTGAAAAGCAAGCTTTATGCACAAAGTTAATTCTTGAGCCTCTCACTTGTTCCCTCTGATTAAACTCCATCTACAAAGTCATAAGCAAGCTTGTTTAAAGCATAACCACTCTACATTAACAAGTACAAAGGCATTGAAACATGATTTCTCAAGAAAATCACATGTTGAGCATAAACATTTGTTTTTGAATTCTGATCAACTACAAGTCTCCAAAAT
This sequence comes from Vicia faba, assembly GCA_948472305.1. Lineage (NCBI taxonomy): Eukaryota > Viridiplantae > Streptophyta > Magnoliopsida > Fabales > Fabaceae > Vicia > Vicia faba. Next base: position 938,399,616 of record OX451736.1, read on the forward strand.
AATTGCTTATACTTATAAATAGAGGCACTATTTGTGAGCTAATACACGAGCTTAAGCACCCTGAAACTCTCCCAAACTCCCTCAAATCAGAATTTGTCCAAAAACTCCATTGATGCATAGATTCTGACTTTGAACTTGAAATCACAATTCCCTCGTGTGTTTTCCTTCCTAATCAATCACAAAGCTTCTATACATCAAGCATAGTTCATCCATGTACTTATTCCAGAACTGTAACACCATTTATATCATCCTCCATAACCAAAAACAGAGCACTGCAAGTTGACTTCTCCAGACCATTTCAGCCATCCATTGCTCAAGCTAATCATTTCATTAGCTTCCTGGGAACTTGAGGAAGCTAACCTGATCATTGCAGCACCTTGAATCAAGCTCATTTGCATTTCACGATTTCCAGTTTTTAGGTACATTTTCTGAACATCTATCTTTTCATTTAGGCATTGTTAGGCTTGCATTTGTGAAGATAAAATATAGACATCATTGCCCTGAAACTGTACATGTCCATAGATTTAATTTATATTACTTGAGTAGTGAGAATTTTAAGTTTGAACTTTTTGAAAAAATTAGGTCAAAATTTGGTACCATTCAAAATGCATGCTCATCTTTGATTTATAGTTTTAGTAATTTACATTTCGGGAATCGTTGTGAAATTTGAAAAAAGTTTGATGTTTATATTTTTGCAAATGGATGAGAAATGAGCAAGTTACAAGATCCATGGCTGGAGGTTGAAGATGAAGTCATTTTCAGGACTTGACTTGTGTTATGTATTATTTGTTTTGTTTATGTTACCGAATGTACAACCACCCCAGTGGCAAAGGTAGCGCGCATGTATGTTAGAGATCAAGGACTCAATACCCAGCGCTACCTTTTGTTTTCTCTTTTTCACATTTTTTCCTTTTTTGTCACAAACAACAACTAGCACTGGACCTCTTGCAATGGGCCTTGTTATTTTTGCTGCACCATCCCCCCTGTCTGCTTTCACACACCTGGCCCAACTTTTATTATTTCATTTTTTATTTATTTTCTTTTTCTTATTTGATTTTATTTCAATATTCTTTTTTTATTATTATTATTATTATTATTATTATTATTATTATTATTATTATTATTATTATTATTATCATTATTATTATTATTAATAATAATAATAAAAAATCCAAAAATATTTTATTTATTATTTTCACATTTATATATTTATTTTCTTTATAAAAAACAAAAAGAACAAAAATATTTTCTTAACAATTTAATTTCTTTTTTTAATAAATAATAATTAGATTTAAGTTTAGTTATTTTCTTTTTCTTAGTCAAAATTAATTTAGAATTTAGGTTTCTTTTAGCAATTGACTGGGGGTTTCAGATTGTATCGTGCTCAGACAAAAAAGGGTTGTTTGCAAATGGATGATAAATGAGCAAGTTACAAGATCCATGACAGTTTCAAGATTGTATTTTTAGCACGATACTTTGCCCCAAGCAAGACTGCTGCACTGAGAGCCCAAATCAACTGATTTAGGCAGAAGGATACTGAATCACTATTCGATGCATGGGAACGCTACAAAGATATGATGCGAATGTGCCCACATCACGGACTAGAAAAATGGATGATCATCCACACGTTTTATAATGGACTCTTGTACAACACAAGACTCTCTATAGATGCCGCTGCAGGTGGTACACTCATTGAAAATATGGCTCAAAACCACTATCAGTGGGGAGGAGAAAGAACATCTGTGGAGAAAACTCAAACCAAAGGTGGGATGTACGAGATTAGTAGCCTAGATAAAGTTAATGCTAAGGTAAATGCTCTTACCCAAAAGATAGAAAGCTTGACATTACCTCCTGCAGCCATCGTGGCTGCAGTTACCCCAAACTGCGAAGTTTGTAGAGTACCTCGTCATGTTGGAACCGAATGTCAAATCTTAGCAGGAATATCAGTTGATCAGGTAAATTACACTCAAGATAATCCTTATGCTAATACCTATAATCCTGGTTGGAAGAACCATCCTAACTTCTCGTACAAGAGCAATAACGCTTTATATGCACCTGGCCAAGCACCTGTTGTACCTCCAGGTTATCAAAAACCCGTTGTTAATGTTCCTAACATTCCTAAGAAATCTAACCTTGAAATCTTAATGGAAAATTTTATCGCTAATCAAGCTCAACAAAACAAAGAATTCCTCAATCAAAATGTTCACACCGGTGAACAATTGAAGCTGTTAGCAAATAAGGTAGATGCCCTAGCAACTCACAATAAAATGTTAGAAACCCAAATCTCCCAAGTGGCACAACACCAAACTAGTTCTGCCGCACCTGCTGGTACATTTCCTGGACAGCCACAACCCAATCCTAAAGGACACGCTAATGCTATCACATTACAAAGTGGGACAACACTTGCTGAACCGGTAGATCCTAGACTCCAAAATTCGACCATGTATCAGAAACTTGAAAAGGAAGTAGAGAAGTCGAAAGATCAATCTGAGAATGTAGAGGAAGACGAGAATGAGAACAGAGAGGTTTCAGAAAAACCTTACGTACCTCCACCACCATATAAACCACCAACTCCATACCCTCAAAGACTTGCAAAATCCAAAAACGAGGGGCAATTCAAGAAATTTGTAGAACTTCTGAAACAATTAAACGTTACTATTCCGTTTACAGAAGCTATAACCCAAATGCCGTCATACGCTAAATTCCTAAAAGAGATATTGTCTAATAAGAAAAAAATCGTTGAAAACGAAATCGTTATGCTAACTGCCGAATGTAGCGCCATAATTCAAAATAACATGCCACCAAAGCTAAAAGATCCTGGTAGTTTCTCCATACCATGTGTAATTGGAAAATCTGTCATAGACAAAGCTCTATGTGATTTAGGAGCAAGTGTTAGTCTAATGCCCTTATATATTTGCGAGAAGCTCAAACTAGGTGACATGAGACCTACCAAGATGTCCCTACAACTAGTCGACAGATCAGTCAAATTCCCTGTCGGTATGCTAGAAAACATTCATGTCCGAATAGGACAATTTTACATACCGACTGACTTTATAATAACGGACATCAAGGAAGATTCAAACATTACCATCATATTAGGAAGGCCATTTTTAGCCACTGCAGGAGCCATTATTGACATTAATAAAGGAAAGCTTATCTTCGAGGTAGGAGAAGAAAAAGTAGAATTCATTCTTTCCCAATTCTTCAAAGCTCCGGCTATAGATGACTCGTGCTGTCTCCTAGATATTATTGATGAATGTGTCAAAGAACTAGAAAACCAAGAAGACACCTATTCTGGGATGCTGAAAATTCCGACACCAACTATCCTCAAGGATGATGACCAGAAGCAAGAATATCTAGACGCCAAACTAAGCGAATGTTTCGCCTTAACACCCGATCCTACCCCAACTGATAAGAAAACTGGTATAGAACTTAAAATGTTACCTGAAGATCTTAGGTATGAATTTTTAGATAAAGAACTCGAATGACCAGTTATAGTCAATGCCAATTTAGGGAGGATCAAAACCGAAAAAACTTCTTAGTGTGTTAAGGAAGTATCTAACCGCGTTAGGCTATAATATATCAGATCTAAAAGGAATAAGCCCTTCTCTCTGTATGCACCGCATTATGCTGGAGGAGGACTGCAAGACTTCTAGAGAACATCAAAGACGAATAAATCATATCCCAAGTGAAGTCGTTAAGAAAGAAGTGCAGAAACTGCTAGAGGCAGGCATCATATACCCAATATCAGATAGCAACTGGGTCAGTCCAGTTCACGTAGTACCTAAGAAAGGAGGTGTTACAGTTATAACAAACACAAAAGGCGAATCAGTGACACAACGTACCCAAACATGATAGAGAATGTGTATCGATTATAGAAAACTAAACAAAGCTACACACAAGGACCATTTCCCATTACCATTCATTGATCAGATGCTCGAGCGCTTAGCCAAACATTCCCATTTCTGCTATCTTGACGGATACTCGGGATTCTTCCAAATTCCCATTCATCCTGATGATCAAGAGAAAACCACGTTCACATGCCCCTATGGTACCTTTGCATACCGAAGAATTCCATTTGGACTATGTAACGCACCTGCAACTTTCCAACGATGCATGATGGCGATTTTTGCAGACTTTTTAGACGGAATTATGGAAGTATTCATGGACGATTTTTCTGTCTGTGGAGAAAGTTTTGACGGGTGTTTATCAAATCTTGAATTAGTACTGAAACACTGTGTCAATGTAAACCTAGTGCTCAATTGGGAAAAATGTCACTTCATGGTAAGACAAGGAATTGTGTTAGGTCATATTGTATCAAACAGAGGGATTGAAGTCGACAAAGCAAAAATCGAGATTATAAAAAACCTTCAACCACCCAAAACAGTTAGAGAAATAAGAAGTTTTCTAAGACACGCTGGTTTTTACCGACGTTTTATAAAAGATTTCTCTAAAATCACTAAGCCGCTAACTGAATTATTAATGAAAGAAGTTGAGTTTATTTTCGACGATAAATGCTTAAACGCATTTGAGACGCTTAAAGAAGCCTTGATTTCAACACCTATTATGCAACCTCCTGATTGGAACCTACCATTTGAAATAATGTGCGATGCGAGCGATTATGTTGTAGGCGCAGTCCTAGGTCAACGCAAAGATAAAAAGCTTCACACTATCTACTACGCAAGAAGAACACTCGATCCCGCACAAATGAATTACGCCACTACGGAGAAGGAACTCTTAGCTGTTGTATTTGCATTGGATAAATTTCGTTCCTACTTAGCGGGCACCAAAATCATTATTTACACGGATCATGTTGCGATCTGATACTTGCTAAGTAAGAAAGACGCCAAACCGCGACTACTCAGATGGATCTTACTCCTACAAGAGTTTGACTTGGAAATAAAAGCCAAAAGAGGGACTGAAAACGTGGTAGCAGACCATTTATTAAGATTAGATGGAATCCAAACCGAGAGTGTTCCCATAAACGAAGATTTCCCTTATGAACGCCTTATTGTTAAACTAGAGATAGCTCCTACTGACAATTTAGATCAACACGATGAACCTTTAACAACTGCGGTAGTAAAATTCATTTGTACCAACACCACATTACCATGGTACGCTGATTTCGTCAACTATTTAGCCGCCGGTGTTTTACCACCCGATTTAACGTACCAACAGCGGAAGAAATTCTTCCATGATCTTAAACAATACTTTTGGGATGAACCACAACTCTTTAAAAGAGGCGCCAATGGTATCTACCGTCGCTGTGTTCCTAACGATGAAATAGATGACGTCATTGCCCATTGCCATTCCGCCCCTTATGGTGGACACGCTAGTGCATCAAAAACTTGTGCAAAAATACTTCAAGCTGGCTTCTTTTGGCCTACTCTATAGAAAGACGTCCATGTACCAATTATGAACTGCGATAGATGTCAACGCACATGAAATATATCTAGACGCGATGAAATGCCACAAAAAGGGATTCTCGAAGTAGAAATTTTCGATGTGTAGGGAATTGATTTCATGGGACCGTTCCCCGCATCTTTCGGAAATAAGTATATATTGGTAGCTGTTGACTACGTATCAAAATGGATTGAAGACATCGCTGCACCCACAAACGATACACGAGTGGTACTTAAACTATTCAAGCATGTTATCTTCCCACGATTTAGTGTACCAAGACTAGTAATCAGTGATGGCGGTTCCCATTTTATCTCTAGGATTTTCGAAAAACTACTTTCAAAATATGGCGTTAAACATCGCATAGCCACACCATACCATCCTCAAACGAGTGGACAAGTGGAAGTGTCAAATAGGGAAATTAAACAAATCCTTGAGAAAACCGTAGCCACATCCAGAAAAGATTGGTCCTCCAAGCTAAATGATGCTCTTTGGGCATATAGGACAACTTTTAAAACCCCTATCGGAACAACGCCGTTTAAATTAGTTTATGGAAAATCTTGTCATTTACCAATAGAATTAGAACATAAAGCTTTCTGGGCAATTAAAACCCTTAACTTAAATTACAAGATTGTTGGCGAGAAACGAATATTAGATATCCATGAATTAGAAGAATTGCGTTTAGACGCTTATGAAAATGCTAGAATCTATAAGGAGAGAACAAAAAAATGGCACGATAAGCGTATCTCGCGGAAAGAATTTAAGTAAGGAGACATCGTACTCCTATTCAACTCTAGACTGAAACTTTTCCCAGGAAAATTACGTTCCAGATGGTCAGGACCGTTCGAAATTAATAAAGTTTTCCTAAGTGGTGCGATAGAAATTAAAGGAAATTCTATTGAACCATTCATAGTCAATGGCCAGCGCTTAAAGCACTATTTTAACATCAGAAATCTAAACTATTTGGCTTATCTGCAGTTAAGTGAGCCACCTATCCTGATACCTAATTGAATATGTACTATCTGTGGAGCCATCGACATAAAACAAAGGCGCTTCATGGTAGGCAACCCATGTTTTCTTTTAAATAATTTTTATTGTTTTACTATGTTTTTATTTTTCTTTTCTTTTTCTTAATCTTTAAAATTTTCATGTTGCATCTCTTACTCCTTTTTATTTTCTTTTTCTTCTATTTTTATTTTTTCCTTTAAACTTTCTTTTTCTTTTTGATTTAACTTCGGCATTTTTAACTTGAAAATACTAACTTAGTTTTTCAAACATTTATTAAATATTTTCAGGGGTAATTGTTTAGCTTTACTATTTAGCTCCATGGCACGAGTAAACTACATGAACATCACCTTGAGAAACAGGCACCAGAGAAGACACTTTGAGGATCTGGCTGAGCGTGAGATGTGTCCTACAATTTATGCTGATGACCATGCTATGACAGCTTTGGGCATTCGTGAGAGTGTCATGTATCTGCTACACCAAATAGGCTGGGACACTGCTCCTATTCGGAGTTGTTATTGTACCTACAGGAAGTTGACCCTTGAGTTCCTGAGCATATTGAGCTACCTTCCAAATCATGGGTTAGGGTTCAACCGTGGGTTGATCACCTTCAGACTGTTTGACATGGACTACCGCTATAACCTTAGGGAGTTTTCCAACCTGTTAGGATTCCCTTATGGCCCTGATGTTATTACTATGACCCAGGAAGACCTATTGCTTGATACTGGCCTTAATTTCTTCTTGGGTAGCATTGCTGGCAATAACCATCCAGATCCGTCTGACCTTTATTCTGAGTCCATCCACAACCCGGCTATCAGGTACTTTCATAAGATCATTTCCCATACCCTTTTTGGTAAAGAGCAAAATGTTACATCAGTGTCACGTGATGAGCTCTTCATCATGTACTGTGCTTCTCAGAGCCGTCCAGTAAACGGTGCCGCTTATATGCTAGCTAACATGGAACGTATTATACAAACTCCGAATGCCCCAATCCTCTTGGGTGGTTTAGTCATTATGATCTCTAATGCCATTGAACTCTGAAGGCCTATGTTAGGATCAACACCGCATTATGGAATCAAGCCAATGAACATTGAATTTTGCTTCAACACTAGTTTTATAGGAAATCTTGGGCCAGATGAATTCGAACTGCTAATTAATCATGAGACTGTCCACCAGTTTGTGCTCCCGAACCCTATAACTAGTGTCCATAATAGAGCAAACTGGCTTTTTGACCTCCACCATCCTCCTACACCGCCTTCGTCTCCTTCCACTGTTGACATCTATGAAGTACCTAACACCTCTCACGATCCTGAAGATCCTGCAACACCACCGGGATACCACCAGTTTCCCGACCCATGGGAGCAACATGTAGCTTCTATTGAGACCACCATCCAGGCTCTAGAGATACCACCACCGCCTCCACCTACTGTCACCCTCAACTCTTTGCATGAAGAAATTATCGAAATACGGGGTGAGCTTACATCTCTACGAGTGGATTTCATCGCTTTCATGGATTTGGTGACGAACCAACTGGATTTCATGCACCAACATATGTTCCCTACTCCTCGTGGCTAGCTATTGTCGTTGTTATATTGATTTGTTCTTCTCTTGCATTTGTATATACAGTGAGGACACTGTTTAGTTTAAGTGTGGGGGAGGAATCTAGTTTGTTTTAATATTTTATCATTTTTATTATTATTATTATTATTTAAGTTATTATTTCCAAACAATTTTTACTCATTAATGAAATTTCAATTATTTATATTTTCATTATTTCATTTCATACATGTTATTTCAATTTTCAGTATTTTTTCATTATTTATTTTACTGTTCATATTTTCTACAAAAACAAAAAAAAATTTTGGTCATGTGACATGAAAATATTATTACTACTTACTATGATAAGAATTTTGAATTATAATATTAAAAAAAATAATAAAAAAAATGTCACGTTCTTTCATTAATATAATGAAATTGAACGTGTGACGCTCATAACACCCTCATGACGAGCGTAACGCGTGTTTCACCGTGTTACGCCCGTCACACCCTCGTGACGACCGTCACGCGTGCAATATATCAGAACCTGCTATTACAGAGTCGTTCCATCTTTGTTTCAAAACCTCCCAACCTCCATTACTGCTAACGGTAACATCACCCACTCCATTTTTTTTCAAACTTCCAACATTCTAACACTAAAAACCCCATAAACTCACTACCCCATTCTCATTCCAAACCTTTTTCAATCCATTTTACAAACACCATGGCCAACAATCAACAAGCTCCCGCTCTCACTTTCAGATCCGACAAACAAGGTGAAACCCAACAGGTCAAATTCCAGAAGTTCCAACGCCTCGGTCTCCAACCTACACAGTATGTTGATCTTGACTATTTGAGGAATTTGGGACTACTTGACAGTGTCCGACAATTATCGTAGAGTGTGGATTTATGGAACCTGTGCCGCGAACCGCGACCCATTTATGAAATTCTAACCCTTGAGTTTTCGAGTTCCTTTGTATACATCACTCCCCCAGGTGCCACGAACCAATTGTCAGGCCTGGCCAAGTTTCGTATGTTTGGCATAGAGCACGAGCTGCCCCAAACCGACATCGCACGACTTTTAGGCTTCTGTTCTGACGAAGGTGTTCATCTCCGAGTGTCGGATAATTTTGGTGAGGAAGCTTTTAACTTATGGCACAGTATGACGAACATCTGTGCCGGATCCTAAGACCACCTCAACGCCACACACATCCATAATCCGACTATCCGCTATTTCCACCGCATCCTCAACAACACCATCTTCGTCCGTGACAGCAACCACAAGCTTAACTCCATGGAGCTCTTCTTCATGCATTGCGCATTCACCGGGCAAAAGATCAACGCCGCCCCATTTTTACTGGCTCATATCCACTCTATTTGTGCTAGAGGCGGAAAACCCTTTTACTTCGGAGGGTTTGTCACTTCACTTGCCATAGCTCTGAACTATGGTGCTGCTCTCGCGGATATGCCTTCTATTGCACCGGCTTTGCTGACTTTGGATCACTGCAAGGCCGCGCATCTCATTTATGAGCGGGAGGATGGCCGATTCCACCCTGTGATCAGAAACACTGTTTATCATAACACCATTTTGCCTTGCAGGGACCGAATCGATCCACGAAACCGAGCTAACTGGTTGTTCGATCCTACAGCTCCCGCAGGGCGTGCTCCTACTCATGAAGACCAGCCTAATGCCCCCGCAGATGAAATGCAAGAAGAGCTGGACAATGCTCCTCCCGTCCACGACATTCCAGGACCTTCATCTGCACCACCTCCTATTAATCTTGAAGACGTTCTCCGCGCCATTCATATGCAAAATCAAATGAGCGCAGTGCTTGAAAGAAGACAACATGAGCAATATGAGTATCTATGCGCTCAAAACACTCAGATCTTGACTGGACAACAGAGCATGCATGGGAGGTTGGATGAGGCCCTGTCAGAGCTCAACGCCTTAAGGCTAGACGTCAGCACCATTGGTTATCAGGATACTGACACAGAAGCCACTCCTACCAGACGCTCTCGCACCAGGAGTAGAGGACGTGGGCACCAGTAGTTTTCTTTATTTTCTATGTAGTTTACTTTTTTCTGTTTCATTTCCTTTTTGTTTGTTTTTGTAATTGTACTTCCCCGCCTATATACGGCAACATTGAGGACAATGTAGGATTTAGTGTGGGAGAGGTACCTTTCCATCTTTTATTAACTAGTAAATTTTTATGATATGTCTCGATTCAAATTCTTCGCTTTATTTAGCCATACCGAAATTTTTTATCTTCGCATTAGCCCGACATACCTATTGTAACGAAATCCCAGTTAAGGAAGCCGAAAACGACATAACAAGATCGATACGGTTATGACACCGTAGACTGAAGTGGTGAAAAACACAAGAAGGGGGTTGAATTGTAAAACTGAAATCTAATGCAATGAACAAGATATTTTTATCCTGGTTCGTTTGATCTCAAACTACTCCAGTCCACCCGTCAAGGTGATTTCGCCTCTCTCCAACGAGGTCTTAATCCACTATATTCAACTGAATATTACAGACTGCTTTAACAACTGCTAAAGCCTTCTTGATTCAAACCATAACCCGGTTTGTCAAGGTAACACTTTCTTACAAAGAGATAAAACTATGTGTGTGGATGTTTTCTACAAAACTGTATCACAACTGTGATGTATACACAAATTGAAGATTGGAAACTAGATTGCTAAACAGTAATGGAATATCAGAGTGTGTGGTTTAGCAAAACTGAGAGAACGAAGATTATGGTTTAGCTTTTGTGCGTGTAGAGATTTTGAGAGCATTAGCCATTTCAATCTTCAAAGCCTTGTTTATATAGCACTGAGATGATGAACGTTGGATGCAATATTCTTGATTCAATGCTAATAACAAGCTTTCCTTATTGAGCAGATCTTGTCTGGAATGAGGCTGTTGGAATTAATTTGCTTTCAATGCACAGTACCGTTGCTTACTTAATGCAAGTTCTGGCTTGGCTCATTCTGACTCTGCTTCGCTGCTGATGAACTATTGTGTTTCTTTATCAGAGTGTTGAGCGCAGTCTTGTTCATCAGGCTTCAGCATGTACGTGAGTTGATCATCTGATTTTAACATTCTGATATAGCAACTTCTGATGCTGGTGTCTGAAATCAAGTTCTGATGCTGAATAGATGTGATCTTGCTTATTTCAATCAGAGTATCTGCAAGTCAGAACATAATAATTTTAGGCAGCAGATAGTTCATACATGAAACTTATAAATACTATATCTTTTCACTTTGTTATCATCAAAACTTAAATATAGGGTAGTAGATTCAAACTTTGTTCTAACAATCTCCCCCTTTTTGATGATGACAAAAACTAGATATTTTAAATGAAAATAACGTGAAAAGGTATCTGGAATATGTATCAGAATAAGAAGCAAAAGAATAAGGAGTAAGGAGATACTCCCCCTGAGTTTATTACTTCCCTTTGATTATACGTGTTCTTCAGGATCAGATCTTTTTGCCTTTCTTTGAACATCAGAGTATCAGAGTCTTTGACTTATCAGAAGCTTTATGTCAGAGCAGAGCTTCAGAGCTTATCTTGTCAGAGCTTTGCTTTGGATCAGAATATTAGAGTGGATCAGAACTTCATAGTGATCAGAGCTTCTAGTTTTCAGAGTGTCCAGGAGCTTCCTTGTGCCTGTAGACTTTAAGCAAAACAGAAAAAAAAACATTTCAAGTAATAGAGTTAGAATGTTTGAGAATTTCTGTCTAGTCAGCCGTTATTGATTAAAATATCATTCTTGTTCTCCCCCTTTTTGTCAGCAATCAAAAAGTGTTGGTGATGTGCTAAAACAATTAAGATCAGAAAAACTAATCATATTAAGATAGTTCAGAATCAAAACAAGAAAATATTACAAAACATATTCAATCAGTGCATCAGAAAATCAAGGAAAACATGAAAAATGTCATGCATGAAAAAAGAGACTAAGGTTGAGGAGGCAAGCGTGTGAACAGATTCTCCAGCATGGCTTGGATCTTTTCAGCAGTCTCATTCTGCTTATGCACCATGCTGACAACAGTGTCAATTTTGCTGTCCTGTACATCCATTCTCTCTTTAATCTTCTGATCGCTTTCATCCATCCGCTGCTGCAGACGCATGTCATTCAGCCTTAGTTCTTCCAGAGTCTGCCTGTCCAAGGCAGCTTGAGAAGCATCAGAAGCAGGAGGCTTCTGAGAACTTTCAGCAACATCCTCTGCTTGACTTTCTTCAGCTTGAATGGTATTGTCTTCTTCTGATGATTGCACCTTTGCAGCTTGCTGTTTCTCAGACCAAGGTTCACTGTCCAGAGGGAGCACGTCCTCTTTCAGGAGCTGACTTCCAACTTCATTCAGAAGCTTACTGAAATTTTGTTGTGCCTGCTCATAGTTGATATCCTGCAACTTGAGGGCTTCAGCACGTACCCAAAGTCTGAATTGTGACCAGAGCTGATCAGAAGCAGCTGGGTCAATCATTCCAGGACAGACTTGCTTCAAAGAAGCAATCTATTGCAGCACACCTGTTTCAAAATTCATAATACCAGAGCCAACATCTGGTTGCTTTGGTTTTGGGATGGCAATTTTGTGTTTCAGATCAGCAAGACGGTCAAGACTGGTTAAGTCTATGAAGGTCCTGCTGGGGTTTTCAGAAGTTTTCTGAGAAGCTGTTTTCTGAGAAGGAGTATCAGAGTCAGATATTACGATTGGACTGGGTGGTGTTTTGGGAGTATTTGGTGGTGTCGATTCTGATGAGGATGGTAACTGGGGCATGACAACAGTTGTTCCACATGGCAGCTGGATTGCCAGCGGTGATGGTTGAGGTGAATGAGGTTCAGATTGGTGAGGGGAAGGAGTTTCAGAGTGGTGAAACTCTGTTTGTGGTGATGGTGGATTAATTTCTGGTTGGGGAGAGGGAGTTGGAATCTCTGATTGCTCAGGGATCAGAGGTTCTTCTGAGAGTGGTTGTTGTTGTTCTGGTTCTTCAGCAGATTGCTGTTGTTCTGGTTGTGGAGGAGGAACATTTTTGTGGTTCAGAGTTTGGTTGATCAGAGATATGTTGATCAATATCAGACAACACTTGGTTGAGTGCTGATGTTGTTGAAATTGTTGGTTGTTTGGGGTGTTTGGTTCTAGGTCTTCTGAGTTTTAATGCCTCAGAAGGGTCTTCTTCTTGTACAGTTTCATCTATGGTAGGGATGGGGATTGAGATTCTATGAGAGGTTTGAGGAGGGATAGATGCTGGAATAGTAGAAGAATTTAAAACAGGGGCAGCAGATGAATTACCTCTTTTCTTGGGAGTCTGCTGAGATGATCCTTCTGATGGCACCTTCCTCTTCTTGGTCTTCTTCAGAGTCACTTCTGGTTGAGGTTGATGCAGATCTCTGATATTCAGCTTTGGATCTGTACCATCTGCCTTGCACGCATCCAGGTACCTGAGAATCACCTCTGGTTTGGATTCAATTTCAGAAAATAACGGAAAATCACTCAGAGGCACTCTTCTGCTGGAGATATCAGCAAGGGGAGTAGCTCTGGGTTCCTTCTGAATATTCTCTATCAGCTTCATCTTTTTCAGGTTCTTTGCGTTCAGAGGTTTCCCAATTGTTGGTTCAATAATGCTTAGCTCTTGAGCTTCTATCAGATGCTCAATCAGCCTATTCTCTGTCAGAATATCTGATATCAACCTTCCAAAAGGTATCCAATCCCTCTTGGTTCTTTCTTCTTCCCTTGTTTCTTTCACACTTGTTCTGAGGTGGTTGAACAGGAAGTGAGCCAGATTGATCTTTACCTTCTGATCAATAAAGTAGATCAGAAACTGCTGATCCACATTTATGTAATCAGGAGAACTGGTTGGTTTCCTGTGGTTGAAGCACCCCAGAATAATCTTAGCCCACACTCTGCAATGATCCTTCAGATCTTTAATCTTGCTGCTGGGCATCCCAAGAGTGAAAATCCTGTCAGCTACCACACCTATATCAGCACATCTTTCAGCCATGTCCACACAACGGACGCCACCACCACTGTGACCGATTAGCCTTGCAATGTGATCTTCAGTAATCACAATCTTCTTCCCCATAACAAAGGAGGTGACTAGATGTGTTGAAGCCTTGGCGTGAATCCAAAATTCCTTGACCAGCATTGGGAATGTTGGTCCAACCAACCTATCGAAATACCTTTCCCACTTTTGAGCCCTAACTTCTTCAGTTAGGTCAAAACCGTTCTCCTTCAAGCTTTCAAAGTCAATGATTAATTCAGAAAGCACTTCAAGATTCTTCACCGGAGTGAGGAGAGTTCTGAGTGGCACTTGATATTGCTCAGATGATGCTTTCTTCTGAGTACCTGCAGAAACGCTGCTGGAGGTTGCCATGTTCACGCTAAAAGGGTTTTGAGAATAAACTGAGGAAAATAGGTTGCAAAAGATGAACACAGAAATATGTAGAAAATGCTTGAGTATTAGTGAGAAAGCGTAAAGAATAAGAATGAGAGATTAATGTGCTTAAATAGAGTTTTCAAAACTATTTTGAAAAGATAAACGTTTTTAAGAGAGAGAAAAATCATGATTGCCATTTAAAAGCATGATTACTTTTCATTAAATGCTTGCTGATTTTGGGGGATTTGAGAAAGATACTTAAAAACGGTTACCAGACATGTGTCTCAATGCACCCAATCAGCGCTTTGCCTTCTCAGAAGCGTGCACGCGTTCTGCTTCAGAGATATGCTGATGATTGGATGACACTTGTTTGATGTAGTGATCAGCACGTCTGTCTTTGAGCTTTACTCTCAGATCTTTAGACTTGCATCTGATACAATCTGCATGTTCTATCTTTCTGAAAGGAGATTGATAAGAAGTTCACAGTAAAATAATTACATTCTGAAGGTAAATATATGGAATTAAAACATTTTCACTCTGGGCACACTTTCATGCTGAGATGTTTCAGAATGAAATTAAACCTATCTTCTGAAAGGGGTTTAGTAAAGATATCAACCCATTGATGGTCTGTATCTATAAATTTTAAGTTCAAAATACCTTTCTGAATATAGTCCCTAATGAAGTGATGTTTTATTTCTATATGCTTAGCTCTAGAATGTAAAATGGGATTCTTACTTAAGCAAATAGCAGAAGTATTATCACAAAGTATAGGAATGTTACTCTCAAAAATCTGGAAGTCTTCAAGCTGACTTTTCATCCAGAGCATTTGTGTGCTACATCCTGCTGCTGCTATGTACTCAGCTTCTGCTGTTGACAGAGCAATTGTTGATTGCCTTTTGCTGGACCAAGAAATCAGATTTTCTCCCAGAAACTGGCAGCTTCCAGAAGTACTTTTACGTTCCACTCTGTCTCCAGCAAAATCAGCATCACAGTAGCCTACTAAGCTGTAATCACTAGATTTTCTATAAAACAAACCCAGATTAGTAGTACCTTTCAGATACTTGAAAATTCGCTTAACAGCTGTTAAGTGAGATTCTCTAGGATCTGATTGGAATCTAGCACAGATACAAACACTGAATAATATGTCAGGTCTTGAAGCCGTCAGATAGAGGAGAGAACCAATCATACCTCTGTAGACTTTCTGTTCTACATTTTTGCTTACCTCTTCTCTTTCCAGAATGCACGTAGGATGCATTGGAATCTTTGATGGCTTACATTCTGAGAGGTCAAATTTCTTCAGAAGATCTCTGATGTATTTGCTCTGATGAATGTAAGTTCCTTCTGGAGTTTGATTGATCTGAATTCCTAGAAAGAATTTTCAGTTCCCCCATGAGGCTCATCTCAAATTCTGCCTGCATACACTTAGCAAATTTTCTTCCAAGAGAAGGATTAGTAGAACCAAAAATAATATCATCAACATAAATTTGACAGACTAAGATGTCACTCTTAACTGATTTACAGAATAGAGTAGTGTCCACTTTCCCTCTGGTGAATTCATTTTCCAGCAGAGAGTTACTTAACCTTTCATACCAAGCTCTGGGAGCTTGTTTCAGACCATACAGTGACTTCTTTAGTTTGAAAACATGTTCTGGATGTTTTGTATTTTCAAAACCTAGGGGTTGGTGTACATAAACTTCTTCTTCTATATAACCATTTAAGAATGCACTTTTGACATCCATCTGATACAGAGTGATGCCTCTATTAACAGCAAATGAAATTAAAAGTCTGATAGATTCTAACCTGGCGACTGGGGCAAAGGTTTCTGTATAGTCTATCCCCTCTTGCTGACTATAACCTTGTGCAACCAGTCGTGCCTTGTTTCTGATGACTTCACCTTGTTCATTTAGCTTGTTTCTGAACACCCATCTTGTTCCAATGACGTTGAATCCTTTTGGTCTGGGAACGAGATCCCATACGTCGTTTCTGGTGAATTGATTCAGCTCTTCTTGCATTGCCAGAATCCAGTCATTATCCAGAAGTGCTTCATCAATTGAAGAAGGTTCAATCAGAGACACCAGTCCCATAAGTGTTTCTTCAGAGTTTCTGAAGCTTGCTCTTGTTCTGATTGGATCTTCCTTTCTTCCTAGGATAGTCTCTTCTGGGTGATCCAAGCTGCTTCTGAGTAATCTCTTCTGAGGTTGATCAGCAGTTGTTGTAGGATTTCTAGCAGTGCTCCTTTCATACGTTGAAGGAATGTCTGTGTTGAGAGCTTCTGATGACTTGTCTTCAGAACCTGCAAATTCAATTTCTATACCTGCAAAAACTTCATTCTGCTTTGACTTTTCAGAGTCAAGCTTGTCATCAAAACGAACACTGATTGATTCTTCCACAATCTGTGTTTCTGTATTGTATACTCTGTACCCTCTTGAGCGTTCAGAGTATCCTAACATAATACACTTCTGTGCTTTAGAATCAAACTTGTTTAAATAATTCTTTGTATTTAATATAAAGCAAGTACATCCAAATGGATGAAAATATGAAATGTTGGGCTTTCTGTTCTTCCACAATTCATATGGAGTCTTTTCCAGAATAGGTCTTATTGAGATTCTATTCTGAATGTAGCACGCTGTGTTTATTGCCTCTGCCCAGAAGATCTTAGCAACGTTTGTCTCATTGATCATGGTTCTGGCCATTTCTTGCAATGTTCTGTTCTTTCGTTCTACAACTCCATTTTGTTGGGGAGTTCTAGGACAAGAGAAATCATGCAGAATGCCTGTCATTAAAGAATGACTCAAAATCTTTATTTTCAAATTCTCCACCATGATCACTTCTGACTTTAACGATTCTAAGATCCTTTTCATTCAGAACTTGGTTACAAAAGGTAACAAACACAGAGTGTGACTCGTCCTTGTGTCTTAAGAACTTTACCCATGTCCATCTGCTATAGTCATCTACGATTACTAACCCATACTTCTTACCACTGACTGAAGCAGTTTTAACTGGTCCAAATAAGTCAATGTGCAGAAGTTCTAATGGCTTAGAGGTAGAAACAACATTTTTGAATTTAAAAGAAGGTTTAGCAAATTTGCCTTTCTGACATGCTTCACACAGAGCATCTGAATTGAACTTCAAATTAGGAAGTCCTCTGACCAGATTGAGTTTGTTAATCTGAGATATTCTTCTCATACTAACATGCCCCAATCTTCTGTGCCAGATCCACTGCTCGTTGTTAACAGACAGAAGACATTTTACATTCTGACTCTTTAGTTCAGAAAGTTTGATTTTGTAAATGTTGTTTTTCCTCTTACCATTAAACAGGATAGTCCCATCTTTCTGACTAACAGCTTTACATGATTTTTGATTAAAGATTATATCATAACCGTTATCACTTAATTGACTTATGGATAACAGATTATGCATCAATCCATCTACTAGCAGAACATTATTAATAGAGGGAAGATTTCCATTACCTACAGTTCCAGAGCCAATTATCTTTCCCCTCTGATTGCCTCCAAAGCCAACGTGGCCTCCAGGCTTAAGTTCCAGGCTTTGGAACATATGCCTTCTTCCCGTCATGTGTCGTGAGTAGCCAGAGTCCAGGTACCATGACTGGTGTTTCTGACTTGCTGCTAAAGATATCTGCAACATGTATTATTTTATCCTTAGGTACCCAGATTTTCTTGGGTCCTGATTTGTTAGTTTTACCAAAACTCTGGTTGAATTTTGGTTTCACAGAGTGCTTACTGCTAGTATATTTGATATCATGTGTGTGACCATACACAAAATGTGAATTCAGAGGAGTGTGTTTAATGGTTAAGTCCATGACATTCTTTGGTGTATGAACCTTACCTTGGTATCCTATTCCTTTCCTGCCGTTTCTGCTAACTCCATAGATCATTAAAGCCATTCTGCTTCTATCTATGCTTTTAGCTAGGAACTTCTGGAAACTGTGATCATACTCCTTGATGATCTCATCAGCGTTGCTGGGAGTTTCAGAAATTGGTTCCTTCTGAGAGTTTTGTAAAGTGTTTTCTAATTTTGAAATCTTATTTCTCAGCTCAGAATTTTCCAATTTGAGACTCTCAGTCTTATTAGAGTCGGATTCAAGATTCCTTTTCAGGTCTCTGAATTTAGCTCTAATTTGCTGATAACGTTCCAGAATCTCATTAAGGCTTTCAGCAAGTTCAGCCTTTGTAAAGTTAACAGCAAAGTTAGGAAATACCTCTTCAGTGTCTGATTCTGAGTCTGATTCAGAAGCTTCACTATCTTCTGAAATGTTAGCCATGAGAGCTATGTTTGCCCTTTCATCATCTGATTCTGAGTCAGCTTCAGACGAGTCAGAGTCATCCCATGTAGCCATGAGACTTTTCTTCTTCTCTCTTCCAAACTTCTTTTTGGGCTTTTCCCTCTGAAGCTTTGGGCAGTCACTCTTGTAGTGTCCTTGCTCATTGCACTCATAGCAGATGATGTCTTTGGTGTTTGGCTTTTTGCTACTGGAGGAGCCTTCAGATCTTCTGTATCCAGAGGAAGAATCTGTCCTTCTGTATCTGGAAGAGGACTCGTTCTGATCAGATCTTCTGGGATTCCTGAACTTCCTTTGTCTTTGCTTCCACAGTTGATTTACTCTTCTGGAGAGAAGGGAAAGTTCGTCTTCTTCTGATGAGGATCCATCAGATGTTTCTTCAACTGCCTGCAAAACTTTAGACTCAAATTTTCTGTTAGATTTTAATGCTAAAGGCTTACCTTGCTTCTGAGGCTCATCAGCTTCTAGCTCTATCTCATGACTTCTGAGGGAGCTGATAAGTTCCTCCAGAGTGATTTTGTTGAGATCTTTAGCTAGCTTCAGAGCAGTAACCATAGGCCTCCACTGCTTGGGTAAGCTTCTGACGATTTTCTTGACATGGTCAGCAGTAGAGTATCCTTTGTCCAGAACTTTGAGACCAGCTACCAGAATCTGGAATCTAGAGAACATAGTTTCAATGGATTCAGATTCTTCCATTTTGAACGCCTCATACTTCTGAATGAGCGCCAGAGCTTTTGTTTCTTTGACCTGAACGTTGCCCTCATGCGTCATTCTGAGAGAATCAAAAATATTCTTTGCTGTGTCTCTGTTGGAGATCTTTTCATACTCAGTATAGGAGATGGCACTGAGGAGGATGGTTCTGGCCTTGTGGTGATTCTTGAAGTCACGCTTTTGTTGATCAGACATTGTTTTTCTATCAATCTTCTGACCACTTGCATTCACAGGGTGCGTGTATCCATCTGTCACCATATCCCACAGATCATCATCATGTGCCAGAAAGAAGCTTTCAATTCTGTCTTTCCAGTAATCAAAGTTTTCTCCATCAAAGACTGGAGGTTTGCCACTGAATCTGTCTCTGTCCTCATTGTTGTCATTGCTGATGTGAGAATTGTTTCCTGCCATTGTGTTTTTCTGACGCTGGATCTTGTACTGACACGGTTAAGTGTTTTAGCTCAGAACCAGGCGCTCTGATGCCAATTGAAGTGGTGAAAAACACAAGAAGGGGGGGTTGAATTGTAAAACTGAAATCTAATGCAATGAACAAGATATTTTTATCCTGGTTCGTTTGATCTCAAACTACTCCAGTCCACCCGTCAAGGTGATTTCGCCTCTCTCCAACGAGGTCTTAATCCACTATATTCAACTGAATATTACAGACTGCTTTAACAACTGCTAAAGCCTTCTTGATTCAAACCACAACCTGGTTTGTCAAGGTAACACTTTCTTACAAAGAGATAAAACTATGTGTGTGGATGTTTTCTACAAAACTGTATCACAACTGTGATGTATACACAAATTGAAGATTGGAAACTAGATTGCTAAACAGTAATGGAATATCAGAGTGTGTGGTTTAGCAAAACTGAGAGAACGAAGATTATGGTTTAGCTTTTGTGCGTGTAGAGATTTTGAGAGCATTAGCCATTTCAATCTTCAAAGCCTTGTTTATATAGCACTGAGATGATGAACGTTGGATGCAATATTCTTGATTCAATGCTAATAACAAGCTTTCCTTATTGAGCAGATCTTGTCTGGAATGAGGCCGTTGGAATTAATTTGCTTTCAATGCACAGTACCGTTGCTTACTTAATGCAAGTTCTGGCTTGGCTCATTCTGACTCTGCTTCGCTGCTGATGAACTATTGTGTTTCTTTATCAGAGTGTTGAGCGCAGTCTTGTTCATTAGGCTTCAGCATGTACGTGAGTTGATCATCTGATTTTAACATTCTGATATAGCAACTTCTGATGCTGGTGTCTGAAATCAAGTTCTGATGCTGAATAGATGTGATCTTGCTTATTTCAATCAGAGTATCTGCAAGTCAGAACATAATAATTTTAGGCAGCAGATAGTTCATACATGAAACTTATAAATACTATATCTTTTCACTTTGTTATCATCAAAACTTAAATATAGGGTAGTAGATTCAAACTTTGTTCTAACATAGACTTCCTACTTACGCGATCCGTTTCAATAACCATTATACCGATATCTGGAGTTTTAGTTCTAAAGTAACCCCTAGTAGTTTATACTAGCAGTCAGCACCGTCTTGACACAAACCACATGGAGAATCGATGAATATAAGTGTTTGATGCCTAATCATTGAAATATCCTTCTTATCTCGCTGCTAAAAGAAAAGAAATTTTGTGCACCAAAATATACAGTCACATATAAGAGCTGAGCAAATAATGAAGGAATCCACTGTTGGTTGGTTCAGAGGTATCTGGTTCTGGACTTGGTAGGGCGTGCTACGGCTCAATCCCTCACAACCTCCAATTTGGATAACGTATGCAGGGTTGCCACATTCGTGTACCAGACCCCGTGCTAAAAAGATCAAAGTCACTAACCGGTTACTCCACTACGTACGTGCTAAGACAAAGGGCTTAATGTGATTATGCCAGAACGAAACCGGGTGAAATAGATGCGAGGAACTCTGGGCAGAATTATAACAAAACTGTTGGATAGCTCGTTTGAAATGGAAGCCTACGACTAAGCTTATTGCTTGTGTCATTAGCGTATCTTTAGTGTTTCACTCAAGTATTGGCCGAACCGACGAGGATTTCCAGAAATTGCTTTAAAAATCGAAGGTATGTCATACATATGCGCTTGAAAAACTTGTCCGACCTTTCGAATGACTATTTGCTTGAGGACAAGCAAAGGTGTAAGTATGGGGGAATTTGATAACGATAAACCGTATCATATAATTACTACGCTTTTTACCGATTTTTATAATACATTGAGTCGTCTAACTCCCGATTATTTCGAGTTTTTGTGTCTTTTCACAGGTACAACGTGTGCCAACTCAAATCAGTGAAAAAGGACCACATGAAGGAAGCTAAGCAAGAAACAGAGGAGAAAGAACCAAATCTGCAAAGTCTGCAGATTTTGTAGCTGTGACGACGGTCACACCCTATGACGACCGTAACGCCTCCTCAACTAGAAGAACGCTCGTCACACATCATTGACGAGCGTAATGTGCTATTTAGGCGCATTACGACCGTCACCCCCTTGTGACGACCGTCACACGCTTAAAGGGCAACATTATGAATTAGTGGAGACGTGGGCAACGTGAGGGCAGAACTCTTCTCCTATATTTCCTCCACTTCAGTAACCATGCATTCGGGTCTTTCTCCACTCAAGCCTTTTCCAATTTTTTCTCAACTGCAATATCTTCTTCTATATATATGTGGTAGTTCAATGGATGATGGTCGAAGAAATTTAGCCAGAGGCAAATTTATATTTTTCTGCATTATTCTATTTTCCTGCTTTTGAACCTTTTTTTTTACACCTACTGCAATTTTAAATTTCAGAATTAGTTTTTAGAGTGTGAATTCTTCATCTAAGAATTAACACAATTATTGATTTCGACTGAATTGCAAGGAATTTGTAACATTCAAGATTACCATAGCAACATTATTTCCAGGTTTTTTATGCAATTAATATTTATTTATTCTTGTGTTATGTCATTTATTTTTATGGATTATATTTTAAGTTGTATAGTTACTAAATATATTATGTCCGACTAAATTAATTTGTACCGGTGTGTGACTCCTAAGTACCGAAAGAATTCAGTGATAACTTGGCTAAAAACATTTATAAACAATTTTTGGTTTCCAATTTCCATGTTTAATTTAACTACCATTGTCACAAGAGTGAGAGGATAATTAACACGACTTTGCCACGAGCGTGGGAAATTAAATAAGGCAAGAACCTGCATGCGAGAGTTGAGGTTCAACCCAAATAGTGGTAACGAAACATTAATTTTTAAATACATGAGAGTGTTTTAACAAATTAATTAAACTCAAATTGTTTTAAAAAAGTGTTATTAAATTTAAAGTGCATCCACTAGGTTTAGTAGCATGACTTATTTCATGAACACGAGAGTGTATGTCTCAGGTTTTTAAACAATTCGTTTTTACCGAAATACTTTATATGCCAAGCGATTCACCGGATTCACGAAGTCCGACTATCACATACCGGTATAGCTATTAATATTATTTTTAATTAAACTAATTCCCCCCTAAAACCAAATATTCATCGCTTAGTTAAACTATTGTAGCATTAGATCGTATGCGATTGATCCTCAGTCTCTGTGGGTTCGATAATCATTTAAAACTAGAACGACTAAACTGTATACTTGCAGTTAGTATCCCAATAGACTTATAAAGTCCCGATCAACGAGCAACACGTGGTCAATATCTGACCACGTGATGAGGAGACTATATCAGACTCTTCCTATTTCGTGTCTTATCTCATCATACTCTTTAATCAAATTAAAACTCAAAATAGCTAATCAATAACATCAAATCATTTTCTACTAATATAATAAAAATCTAAGATCATTTTTGAAAAAGGATTAAGGAGAGTTATTTTCAAATTAACTGCGAACTACTTCTACGCTCACACAATTTTCAACTCAGACAAGGTTCAAGGTTAATTCGAAAGCAATTCTACGCAATCTTATAAAAAACACAAACCAAAATGCGAACTACGAATTGGGACTTTGATTCCTCATAAGAGGATACGTAGACATACGACTAAAATCGTGGCGAGTTCCCCTAATAAAAATTAAAATCCTATTTCCTAAAAATCGCGCTTCTAAAATCTAGTATCCTTGTGAACAAGGTAGATCAGAAGTGCCTAACACCTTTCCTTCGTCTAGAACCGAGTTCAAAAAAACTTAAAATCTCTAACTTTTTAGGGTTATCCTTTATATTCCCTTCCTTAGAATAAAAATTAAGGGTGACGACTCTATAATTTAAAACCAGTTACAACACATCCTCCTTCATACCGAAAAGCAGGCATGGAATATCAAGAGGTTGTCAGGAAAATACACTTTAGTCTTAGGAAAATTCTATAAGATGAGAAGATTTACACCAATGTTAAAGTGTCTTGGTGAGAACAAAATGACATTGCTACTGGAAGTGAACGAAGGCGTATGCGATAGTCGCATATAGGGAAGAGCGTTGGAAAATAAGCTATTGAGGGTCGAGTACTATTAGCCAAATTTGTCGAGGGATAACTCAAACTTTGTCAACAAATGCGACACTTGTCATTGATTTTTAGACCTACATCACTTCTCTTTCGAGATCCTCAATTTTTTGACCTTGATATGGCAATTTCATAACAGGGAGTTACCATTTTGATAGCATTTCCTTTGGTCTTATGAAAATTAAAATTTGGACTTGTATGCGTGGATAATTGCATCCAATGGATCGAGACATAGGTGGTATCAAAGATCATTGCAGAAAAAATTATGGAGTTATTGAGGTAGATGATGTACGCAGTGTATCAACTCCTCATTCATAGAGTACGATATACAATTACTTCTAATTAGTTTTATATAGTGATTAATCCTTACATGACACCAGATACAAAAAGAGATTCCTAGACTATCTCATTAAAAGGTACTGAAAGAGGAACAAACAAAGATGAAATATGCCATGAATGTATTGATGATATATCACCTCCGTATAATTGTTATTTGGAGAGAGACTATAGTTAGAGATGAGTTTCAAGAAAAATTCTTTAAATGATCACTCTACAGTCAATCTTAACACATGTACGACATGTGTTGTAGTATAGAAAATCAAGAAGAAACCTAAAATTTAAATATACTGATATTTTAATTTGTATTTTAATATATGCACAAAGTCTAAGATCTAATCAAATTTCTTTGGATTGCTCCAATGTTAGAGATTAAGATATTAAATATCATAAATAACCCTAATTCATAATAATTAGCCATGAATACCAAGCTAATTTTACATAGCTACGTACACCGAAGTTCGAAGTTCTAAATCATGCATTGCCTTTAGGGTTTGTTCCTTTATAGACTCTCACTGTCAGAACGTTAGAGATGGAGAACTATGAGGTTCTAGAGGAGCTTCACAACGTCGAAGCCGAGATAGAAGATGTTCAAGGTGCTTGCTTCTTCCCTCAATTTCTCTCTCATCTCTCGCTAACCAATTTTCAATTCATAATAACACTCTAAATGTTAATGCCATGAACAAACTACTAGGTTAACATTGTTGCTAAAGTTTTCTAGGTAAAATGCAAACACAATAGGGTTCATGTTCTTCAAAATTCATGAACTAATTTTTCGTTTTGTTGTTTTTGAATATGAAAAAAAATGGTTTATGCAGAACAAATTAGGGCGTTAATTGAAAAGCAAGAGAGGTTGTATGAGAGGAAATCTGAGCTGAATTCTATTCTGGAAGCGTGTAAAGAATCTGAAAATGAGGTCAATAATGCAAGTTCAAGTACGGTGGAGAATTGGGATGGGCCATTTGAATGGGATTCTGAAGCAGCTGATCTTAGATTAAACATCTTTGGCATTTCATCTTACCGCGCAAATCAAAAAGAGGTAAAATGAATACTGTTTTTTCTCTGCAATTCAAAGGGGTTTTATTCCTTGAAGTACATGTTCATTGTTTTATTTGTGAGGAAGGATGCGGGGCATCATAATCCATGAAGCACATACACGTCACAGACACACTGATACGTTGATAACAATAATAATTAAGAAATGGGAGTAATTGAATGTAGACACATGTGTTAGTATGGGACACTGACTACATTGATGCATGACAAATACATACACATTCAATTTGAAGTGCTAGTGCTACTTAGACATAATGCGGTGAACATTTGCGTTAGGCAGGCCATTTCATGCTAAGAATATCAATATGTTACACGACTCAAACAACTCAATTTGTTGCTTCCATGTGATTTACTAATATTTTTTGCCTTTGGTGTGAATTGCTCGAGCTTCTTAGCATTGTGGTTTTTGTTCAAGTTCTATAATGGGTATCTTAGCATTGTGTTTTTTGTTCAAGTTCTGTAGTGGGTGTCTGAGGGGTGGTTGTTATCAGCTTTGAATTTGCACACAGAATTTTCTCAGTAGGATATTTGTATATGTACAGGGGGAGCAGTGAAGATCACCACCCTTAAAACTCCTTCTCCTTGTATTTATTTTGCCTTTTTAGTGTTTGGTTCAGATTTCAATGAACAAATATTTCATTGGAGAGAATCTTTTCCCATATGTACAGGGTTACTGATCTGATTAACTTGTCATAATGGTTAGTTTGTGTTAGAATATCTAAGTACTTTGGTTTATGATGCTGTTAGATTTTTTAAACACTGTTTGCTTTCAAAAGTTAGGCAGTGTATATTTTCTAATTTAAAATGCTATCACGAGTGTATCATTTGTTGAACTATTGACATTGAGGGCTTTAGTTTGTCTATCTTTTTTTGTTTTCCTATTGAAGAACTATTGTTTTTTGTGTACAATTTTATTAACGAGTAATCTCATTATGACAGATTATTAATGCCATATTGAGTGGAAGAGATGTTCTGGTTATTATGGCTGCAGGTGGTGGCAAGAGCCTCTGCTACCAACTTCCTGCTGTTCTTCGTAATGGAATCGCTCTAGTTGTCAGTCCTTTGCTTTCGCTAATTCAAGATCAGGTGCATTTCATTTTGTTTGAATGCAGTCCATTTTTTTTGGGGTCATGAACATTTTCATGGATTTAAAAGGTTATTTTCTGTTTCATTTTTAACTGAATGGTGGGATTGCTTTAGGTAATGGGTTTGACTGCTTTGGGCATCCCAGCATATATGTTAACTTCGACAACAAGTAAGGACAATGAGAAGTTCATATACAAGGCTTTGGAGAAGGGCGAGGGTGAACTCAAAATTTTGTATGTTACTCCAGAAAAGATATCAAAAAGCAAGAGGTTTATGTCAAAACTTGAAAAGTGCCATCACGCTGGTCGTCTTTCTCTTATTTCAATTGATGTGAGTTCACAATGACACGCTCTTTAGAGTTGTTTTGAATTATGTTTGCTGGTTTCTCAATTTTTATGAATGTCATGGTTTGTTGATTTTATGAATTGATACAAGTGTGTGTACCTGGAAAATTGTTGTATTTTGCTTCATTTGCTGATTTACTTCTAAGGCTTTTTTAACTAATGCAAAAATACAGGGACCCATCATAGGTTGTACAACACTAAAGATAATTTTAAGAAAATATGTTTCTATTTTCATTTTCTGTTTTGACTTATAATTATAAAAATGCCATCTTATTTTCAATTTTTTTTTCCTATTTTCCATTATTTGCCGGAAGAGGTGAAAACAACATTTGTAACTGAAAATTATTAACAGATACAAACGACCATCAGGGACAACACACCCTATGAAGATACACTCTTGAGACCTGAATTAGAGTTTATGAACTTTGTAAGGCCTCTAGAGGTGAAGCATGCAAAACCAAAGGTTTTGAGAAAATTTAAGTTAGGTTTTTGATTAAAAATTAGGTGAAATGGATGGAAAAATTATGAACAGATGTAGGAAAATGATTTATTAGATTAAATGCCGGTTAGGAGGGCATGATCCTTAAAAATGCAGTTTATAGAGTGAGAACTATTTATAGTACAGGCTATTGCATAACTCTGACTAACTGATAGTTATATCTGATATTAACTGATACTCTCTCTCAGCGTTGTTAAATATCGGTTATATCGCCGATATACCGGTTTTTCATATCGGAATTTGGCTATCCGATACGAAAGACGATATTCCGTTTCAGTTTCGCTACGCTCAACATATCGGCCGTTTTCCCGTATACCGGTTCTGAATTTGATATCAGAATTAATATTATTATGATTATTTTTATAATGAGTCATATTAAAAAATATTTAAAATATAGAATGTGAAGAGGTGGAATAAAAAAATAGGCTGTGAAGAGGTACACAGTAATAAATAGTAGGCTGTGAAAAGGTGGAGTATTAATAAAGTGGAAATGTGAAGAGGTGTGTGGGTATTAACATATTCTGATTGCTAGTCTCGAAAATAGAAGAAACAAAATATGAAGAGGTGTAATATTAGTGAGTTGGTGTGGTTATTTATAGGAGTCAAAGTGCCTCCATCACCATAATTTTCTCTTCACTTTATTCATTCTTCACATTCTGAAAAATGAGGATAATGATTATGTTGGGAAATGGAAAATAATTAGATCTTTATAACTAGTTATGCTTAGAAAAACTATGAGTATTACTTATTTTGAAGTTTGAACTATTTAATTTTGAGTTCTAAGTCATTTTGATTTTGAAGTTTGAACTACTTGGTTGTTAGAACTTGATATTTTCAGTTTAATCTTAGTAAACATTTTTAATATTTGTTTATCTTAGTAGCTTTTATATGTGTGGCATGTTTTATTTTATATATAATTATTTATTTTAATCGCTTTGTGGTTTCCGCTATTTGCCCGCTACGATATCCTATATTTCTCATATCGGTATTTTGGTGATCCGATATTTTCCGCGATCTGCTATTAACAACAGTGCTCTCTCTCCGTTTCACAACAAGTGTCACTTTAACAATAAAATTTGTTTCAAAATCAATGTTATTTTCACTTTTTAAATTTTCAAATTTTCAATTTAGAGCTAATTAAGTTTTTCCCTATTGTGCCCTCTAATTAGTACTATGTACTCTACTTCCAAAATATTATATTTCTCTTTGTATTTATGATGATGAGAAACACATCAAGTTGATAAGGTTAGTTTAGTAAAAGTGTCATGTCTTTTGACAATTTTATTGCATTTCTTAATTTGTGTGTAAAAACTTTAAACAACACTCATTTTCATTTTGAAACGGATGGAGTGTTAAACTAGTTTAACGACTATGAATAAATATACTCTAGTAGAAATGAAGTGGCATATCTGTATTCATGAAAAGTGTTAGCTAGTAGCAACACTCATTCAAACACTTCCTTTCCAAGACTTTTTCTTTTATTGCACGTAGTTCATGTGAGTCCCATCACTTTATGTGGAACCCATTTCCAAAGTTGCGGGATCAACATGAATTTCACCTAAAAAGAGTGTGTTGGAAAGAGAGTGTTAGAGCGAGTGATGCTAACACTTCTCTTATATTAATTAGTAAAATTAAGAAACGAAAAAGGCAAAAAGTTTTTTCAAACCAAACATAGTCAAAAGTATCTCAACGGATTCAGTCCTGCCGCAGTCTCATGTGTTTGTCATGTTCTTGAAATGCATTGATAATACTTTCCAATGGTGGAAGTTGTTGATGCACATGAATATCGTCTGCCAATAATAGCATAAAATTTTAGCTTGGTTTAAAAAGATATTCAGCAAAAGTCATTTCTTGTGTTTACCAAGTGGTTTGGTAGAAGGATTTGCCTCAGTAAAAGACTCGTATTCATATCCTAGCACACACTTTAACTTTGTTACTTTTTGTCATCTATAATTGGACAAACTTAGATGACATTCAAATCAGATGTTATACATTAAGAGAAAAAAACATTAGTGTCTCTACCTAGTAACTGAAGTTTTTGGGTTGATTTGGTTCTTGACATTATACTAGCCTGTCCACAGGCAAGCAATAATGAGTTATATCTTTGCTGCTCCCATTCTTCATTCTAGAGTTTTATTTAGAATATAAAATGACCTCGTGCAATGAGTTGCCATGCTTCAAGATCATAGAGATTTTGCACTAGGGTTTGTTTAAGGGTAAGAGCTATTCATGTGCCTCGTTCTGATTGCTTAAGCTTTTGGATTGATTTGGATCTTGACTGCTCCTACTCTTGATTACTTATTTATTTATTGATTTATTTTTTTACGGCTTCTATTAGGTTGTAAGTTCTTAGTATTATACCTATTTATTAAAGTATTAAACCATATGAAATCCGATGCACTGTTTATTCTACATGTCTAGACTCATTGCTACCACTATCCTGCAGAGGTCTTGGTGTTTCACAGCAATACTCTGTTAGTTGTATGATATTACTATTTCTGATTTTGTTTTGCTCTGCAGGAGGCACATTGCTGTAGTCAATGGGGTCACGACTTTCGACCTGATTACAAGAACCTTGGTATTCTCAAGACACAGTTCCCTAATGTTCCTATGGTTGCTTTGACTGTAGGTTTTTATCTTCATGTTTCTGCTAAGTATTGCAAATAAAATTATTAGATTTGCATTTGCTCTCCATACTTAATTTTGATTTCTAACATTACATTAATTTGTCAGGCAACTGCTACTCAGAGGGTCCAAAATGATCTGGTTGAGATGTTGCACATTCGTAGATGTGTCAAATTTGTCAGCACAGTCAATAGGCCAAATTTATTTTATATGGTATATTTTTAATTAATATTAGCACAGTCAACAGTTTTTTATACGGATGCCCTCCTTCTCCTCCCAAAAAAAACTTATACCTCTGGCTTTAATAACAAGAAAAATTAGTTTATTATCTCTGATCATATTGTTTCATATTTACACTGCAGGTAAAGGAAAAGTCATCCGTCAGTAAGGTGGTTGTTGACGAAATTGCCGAATTCATTAAAGAATCTTATCCAAATCGCGAATCAGGGATTGTTTATTGCTTCTCTAGGAAGGAATGTGAACTGGTACGCATGATTATGGTTTTCCTCCAACAGTTAGCAATGCATATTTTGAATGTCAAATATTGCCCTCAAGAAAGCAAGCGTAATGCTCACATTTCAAGAGTGTCTCTTTGCCCTTGCATTTCTTAGGGATATGATTATGTTTTCAGCTTCTCTTTGGTGTTATGCACATGGCAGTTTCAAGGGAGTTGCCATCCCTGTTATGTAGATATTTGGTAGCTTTGCACTTGCTTGTTGTATTTTCTTATTGTTCTTATTTTTGTTTTTCCTCTTGTATTTTCTAGAAAAACTTATCCTTGGCCGCATTGCACATTTTTTCTTTCCTTTGTAATCTTTTTTTCTTCATACAAATTGTCTGACCTAGGTCTCTAAATACACTATATGAGCTAATTGATATATTTTTGAAAACTTTTATGATTTATATTACCTGAAATCCTGTCTGTTGTTAGTTTAAATCGTCACATCAGGAATAGGGTGCTATGTATATCCACCCACCTCCATGTTAGGAGGAGACGGTGGATTAGATACTTATCCTCTCTATTGCCAACACTATTTTAGGTTGCAAAGGAGCTAAGGGAGAGAGGTATTTCTGCTGGTCATTATCATGCAGATATGGATGTAAATGATCGTGAAAAAGTACATATGCGGTAAAGTAATTGTCAGAATATTGTGACTTATATATGTTAGTGCTTTATTAATATACGTTGGTTGAGTTCTTGCTTAGTTGTTCTGAATATGTCACTGAATACTGAAGTTATGCTAGCCGGTGTTTTAGGAACTAAGGGAGTAGAATTGCAGTTGATTTTAGTATTGAATGCAAGCTCTATCTTTACCCATTAATCCCTGAACCGTATTTTTAAAAGACCTTGACTAGATTTAAGTATAGGTTCCAATTGTCAGTCTTGGGCCCTGCTTAATGGTGGTATCGAAGTAGATCAGCTGTGAGATATAGCTTTTCTGTCTTACATCTGGTTATAATGTGATGTCCAATGAAATTTGAGATACATCTGATTTTTTGTGCATCATTCATGTTTATGAAGATTTAGTCGATTGTAAACGATATGGTGATGGCATTATTTATCAAATGAGTTAATGGAGATTTGACGTTTGATTATGCAGGTGGAGCAGTAACAAGCTGCAGGTCATAGTTGGTACGGTGTGTATCGTTGCAGTTGTCATCTTGTATGGCATTCATTTGTCACTTATGGCCTGTTAAAGCATTGAACCTTTATATAATAATTTACATTTCAGGTAGCTTTTGGCATGGGAATCAACAAACCAGATGGTTAGTATTACAATTTCAGAATGTGTTCTTGAAATTTCCCAACATTATCTTGTTATATTGTATCACACTATCGATAATAGTTTTTCATTGGTAACTAGTTTCAATTTGGAAAAAAAACTGCTTCAAGTTCAAACTTCAACAACCGAAATAGGATGGGCAAAGATTGAAAGGATCATACTAAACATTATTTTCCATGCTTTTAGAGCAGACATGGCTACAGTGTTGTAGAGTACGTCATGTATTGTTCACAAGGACTTTTTTTTTTTTTATTTCGGTGAAAATCAACGTTCTTTTTGGCTCTTCTGGTTATCAATGCGATGTCTTGCTATTTGCGAAGTGATGTCTCATGCAATCTGAATTTTATTGGAATTTATGAGATCTTTATTTATTTATTTGTTTTTTTATATTTGTTACATGGTTATATTGTTTTAAATAGATGGTCGCGTGGGTAGATTATGCACCTTCTTTTGTTGAACATAGAAACATGACTATGAATTTTTTGCAAGTGAGAAGTCCCTAAGTGGACATGCATATTGTATTTGCAGTACCTCCACTGAAGCTGGTAATATCTAATGCTAAATATTTTCATGTAGTCAGGTTTGTCATCCATCACAGCTTGAGTAAATCAATGGAAACGTACTACCAGGTTTTGCTCCAATTTGGAAATATTTTCTTATGTTACACATCCTTTATGTTATTATCGGGGCCAGTTTTTCTAGAAGCTTAAGCTGTTGGGTGAAGGCCTTGGACTTTTTTTCTAGCACCGTCTTATTTGAAATTCTTTTGGGGTTGACAAGTGGTTAAAAAAGCCCAATGCTTGTGATACCTCGTGCTAAAAATCATCAATTTAGTGAAGAGAGATGGTGGTTGCTGTGGTTGGCTTTTAGTTAACATCATTAAACAACTTTTTTCAGGAAAGTGGTCGAGCTGGCCGAGACGGGCTTCCTTCCGAATGCCTATTATACTTCAGACCTGGTGATGTTCCCCGTCAGGTAAAACTTTGAAAAATTGTGAAAACAATAATTAATCTGCTAAAAAGAGTAGAACCAGAGACCAACACAGAACAGGATGTCCAGTTCCATTCTGTTCTTGTGCCAAATACTGCAAGAAATTATCTAGGACCTAAAAGTGTAAATAATATTACATTGTTGCTTGTTGAAAGATGATCAATGACATATTACATTCTGTTCTTGTGACAAGTTTTATTAATAACACTTTTCTCAGAGTTCAATGGTCTTCTACGAAAATTCAGGACTGCAGAACCTCTATGACATAGTACGGTTTTGTCAGGTAATTTCTGTTATGATTTTTAATATGCACTGCTGGTAGTTGATCTGGTAGTTGATGTGGACTAATTATGGTTATCCTATTCTTTAATCCAGTCCAAAAGACAATGCCGGCGAAGTGCCTTTTTCCGGCATTTTGCTGAGCCATTACAAGAATGCAATGGTACATTTTAATATTGTAATTTACTGCTCCTTTTACTTGTGCCCCATTGCAAGTTTATGGCATGCATTCACATTTTTTATACTTGATGTTACAGGGATGTGCGACATTTGTGCATTCTCAAGTGAGGTGAAGGAAGTGGATGTCTCTCGTATGTTGCTTTGACTTTTGGTTTGATTTGTATTCTCTTCCCCCCACTCCACCCCCATATACTTATAATTGCACTGCTTTCTCTGTTTTCATAGTTTCTTTATCCCATTTTATTCACACAAACCTTTACACGGGGATAATACTCTTTGCAGGGCATGCAAAATTGATGGTTTCTTTGTTGCAAGATATTCAGGCAAGTGATCAGAGGTCAACAATGTTGCAATTAGTTGAAAAAATGAAAACAAAACAGAAGGAAATAGGTTAGCCTGTCCTCTCATCTGTTTTTAATTTGGCTAGATAGATGTATTCTTTTTTGCTAAGTATCAAAATTCTTATTGCCAACTAACACATTTAATGTCAGGGTTAAAGGGTTTTTAAATAGTCCCACGTTGAAAAGAATATTGTCTCAATATATGTTTATAAGTGAGGGGACAATCCTTACCTTACAAGCCGCTTTTGTAATTGCAAAGTTGAGCTAGGCCCAACCACAATTCTAAGAAGGTATTAGAGTCTATTAAAGATCCGTTGGAACATCTCCTATAAGGTTTCTGCTATCGGATCACCCATCATTTATATCCACGCTCTAAGCCCAATAGTACTGAGCATGAGGGGTGTTAAAGAGTCCCACTTTGAAAAGAGCATGGTCTCAATATATGTTTATACGTGGGTGGCAACCCTCACTTTACAAGTCGGTTTTGTTTGTTTGAGTTAGGTCCAATCACAATTCTAAGAAGGGTAAAATGAATGGGAGTCAAAGTAGATAGGATTAGTTAAAGTTGTTCTTTAGAGGTGATATTGATTAGGTATGTTGGAAATATAAGGTCGATAGATTCATCATGTGAACTAGATAGCTAGCGAGTGAAAAGAAACATCTTAAATGAAGAGGAAATCCTTGGAGAAAAGACCTCTCTCCTATTCTCAATCTTGTGTGTTTGAAGAAATGTATGTGAACTAGATATCTAGCAAGTGAAAAGAAACATCCTTTGTGAAAGAGGAAATCCTTGGAGAAAAGACCTCTCTCCTATTCTCAACCTTGTGTGTTTGAAGAAATGTATGTGAACTAGATATCTAGCAAGTGAAAAGAAACATCCTTTGTGAAAGAGGAAATCCTTGGAGAAAAGACCTCTCTCCTATTCTCAACCTTGTGTGTTTGAAGAAACGGATGAATCCTGTATGTTTTTGGGAGAGAAGATCAAGTATGACGGCACAACCTTGTTTGTGGAGTTTAGAATCGTTTAGCTTAAGAAGATGTTGCATTGGCGCATGAAGTTGTAGGTGTTGATTGTGATTAATATAGAAATACGTTGTATATTTCATTATATTGGAACTGTTACATTGTGAGGTATATATAGAATACAGTACACTAATTTGTTAATAAACAGAGAAATAATTTCCTATAATTGCTGCTACCTAAATAAGGAAATCATAATAAAAGATAATAAATCTATTTACACCACTGTTTTGTAACAGCTTGACAAATCAAAATCAAATGATTATGATTTGATATGTGCTAATCTTCAACACTCCCCCTCAATCTGGGTGGTAGATGTCTATCATACCCAGATTGGATTTGATATTTTCATAAGTATTCCTTGGAAGAGCCTTGGTTAAGATATCTGCAGTTTGCTTGCATGATGGGACATGATCAATACTTATAATCTTATGATCAATTTTTTCTTTAATGAAGTGTCGGTCAATTTCCACATGTTTTGTTCTATCATGTTGGACTGGGTTCTTTGCAATGCTTATAGCAACGTTGTTATCACATAGTAACCTCACAGTATGGTTCACTGGAATTTTGATTTCATCTAGCATGCTCTTAAGCCACATTCCTTCACAAATACCTAGGGCCATAGCTCTAAATTCTGCTTCTGCACTACTCCTCGCCACTACAGTTTGTTTCTTGCTTCGCCAAGTTACTAGGTTCCCCCACACAAATGAACAATAACCTGTAGTCGATTTTCTGTCTGTGGAGCATCCTGCCCAATCTGAATCTGTATAAACTTCAATGTCCCTGTTTGAATTTCTCTTGAAGTGAAGGCCTCGACCTGGTGTGCCTTTGAGGTATAGGAGGATTTTATTCGCCATTTTCATGTTAGACTCGGTTGGATTTGACATGTAGCGACTAGCCAAGCTTACAGCGAACCCAATGTCAGGCCTAGTGTGAGATAGGTAGATTAGTTTCCCAACTAGACTTTGATATCTATCTTTGTCGGCTGGTGGACTTTCATCTTCTCTTCCTTTTATTTGTTCTATTGGTGTATTAGCTGCCTTGCACCCAAGCATTCCAGTTTCTTGAAGTAAGTCAAGGGTGTATTTTCTTTGTGATACATAGATACCATCCTTTGTTCGAGCAACTTCCATCCCTAAAAAATACTTAAGTTGTCCCAAGTCCTTAACTTCAAATTCCTTTGCCAAGAGTCCCTTTAAATGATCAATTTGATCATAATCATTTCCTGTAATAACGATATCATCCACATAAACAATAAACAAAGCTACCTTTCCTTCCATGGAGTGTTTAACAAACATAGTGTGATCTGATTGGCATTGGTTGAACCCGTCTTTCTTGACAACTCGAGTCAATCTATCAAACCACGCCCTTGGGGACTGCTTGAGGCCATAAAGGGATTTTCGGAGCCTGCACACCATATTTGCGGTGCTGGATGATTCGAGTCCAGGAGGAATCTGCATATAAACTTCCTCTTCTAGGTCACCATTTAAGAAGGCATTCTTGATGTCTAGTTGATGGAGTGGCCAATCTAAATTTGCAGCCAAAGAGAGAATAACTCTAACGGAGTTTAGTTTTGCCACCGGTGCAAAAGTCTCTTCATAATCTACTCCATATGATTGAGTAAATCCCTTTGCTACAAGTCGAGCTTTGTACCGATTTACACTCCCATCTGCATTATACTTCATGGAGAATATCCATTTGCATCCTACCGACTTCTTCCCTGCAGGTAGGCTTGTGATTTCCCAAGTGCCATTCTTAATTAAAGCCTGAACCTCTTCCGTTACAGCTGCTGCCCATTCATAATTTTGGAGTGCCTCATGGATGTTGCTTGGAATATGTGTATTGTCAAGAGCTGTTACAAAAGTCTTGTAACTTTGGGACAATTTTCCATAAGATACAAATCTTTCAATGGGATGTTTGGTACATGATCTTACATTTTTTCTCAACGCAATAGGAATATCAATATCAACATTCACAGAGTTAGGAGCAGTATTACCTGAGGGAACGCCATTTTCTGGAGTCTTGGAGGTTTCTTGATTCTGCCTTGGAGTTGTGCATGACTCTATTCCCTTCTTGTTCTTCCTGGAGTACACTTTCATGTTGTTTCCTGGTGCAGTTTCTGTTATAGGGGCTGCAGTTTCTACTGCAATTTCCTCTGTATTTTCTAACGTAGTTTCTTCTGGTCCACATGTAAGTTCTGCAGTTTCTGTTGCATTTTCATTTGGTTCAGGTGTAGGTTTTGATGCCTCTGCAGTGAGTTTGGGTTCAGTTAGCTCAAGTTCCAAAAGTTGGGATTCTACCACTTCAATTGGATATGTGTTCTCCCCCTGAATGCCAACTTTGGGGTAATATGGCTGATTCTCAAAAAAGGTTACATCCATGGTGTGGTAGAATTTTTTGTTTTGAGGTGAATAACATTTGTATCTCTTTTGGTGAGGAGAGTAGTCGAGGAATATGCATATAATGGATTTCGGGTCAAGTTTACTGCGTTGGGGATCAAGATTATGGACAAAGGTTGTGCATCCAAATATTTTCAAAGGAATAAATGTAAGAATACGATTGGTTGGGTATAAGGTTTGGAGAGTGGAGTAAGGCGTATGAAAGTTAAGGATTCGGGAAGGCATTCTGTTTATTAGATAGGTTGCAGAGAGGACAGCTTCTCCCCAAAACTGGTTAGGTACATTTGTAGCTAGCATGAGGGATCGGGTTACTTCTAGGAGGTGTCTATTCTTTCTCTCGGCAACCCCGTTCTGCTGAGGTGTATCCACACATGAGGTTTGGTGTATTATTCCATGTTGCGTAAAGTATGAGCTTAGTGCAGAATTATAGTACTCACGACCATTATCACTCCTAAGCACTCTAATTTTGCTTTGAAATTGTGTTTGCACCATGGTATGGAAACATTCAAATATCCTACCAACTTCCGATTTATCTTTCATAAGGTAGACCCAAGTGATCCGTGTGTGGTCATCAATAAATGTGACAAACCATCTTGCTCCAGTTACATTTCTGACCCGCGATGGTCCCCATACATCACTATGAATAACATAAAAAGGTTGGGAAGGTTTATAGGGTTGAGGTGGGTGGGGGCTGCGTGTATGTTTGGACAATTGACAAATTTCACATTGAAACAACTTCTGATTTTTATTGAATAGTTTAGGAAGCATTTTTTCCAAGTACATAAAATTTGGGTGGCCTAGTCTATAGTGCCACAGCATTGCAGAATTTTCACTACATGCAGAAACTACAGCGCAAGAGGTTGCCTCGAATTCTGGTTTAGATGCTTCAGCCTGAAGGATATAGAGTCCAGCACATTCTTTAGCATTGCCAATCGTCCTCCCCGACTCCAAAATCTGAAATTCACACAGGTTAGGAAAGAATTTAGTGATACACTTCAAATCCTTTGTAAGTTTACTTATGGACAGCAAGTTACAATCAAGTTTAGGCACATACAATACTAAACTAAGAGTAATATTTTGCGAAATAATGACTGAACCTTTACCCATGACCTTAGAAAGGGTACCATCAGCAATTCGAACAGTCGAATTATTTTGACATGGAGAATAGCTATCAAAGACAGTCAAATTTCCAGTCATGTGATCAGATGCTCCTGAGTCAATAATCCATGATTTTTGTTTTCCCCTGCTAGTGTTTAGAGCATTCAAAAAATTACCTTTTTGTGCCACAGTAGCTGTACCAATTGTTTGTTGAAGCAGTTTTTGTAAGGCTTCCATTTGCTCCTTGTTGAATGGTGATGAGTGAGAATTTACCTCAGCTGTGTTCCCTCAGCTGTCCCGGTTTTTGCTCCATTTTAGCTCTGATGGCTTTCCATGAATGATCCAACATGTGTCTTTGGTATGACCCGGTTTCTTGCAGTGGTCACACCATGGCCGTGTTTTCTTTTGGAAAGATCGATGATGTCCCCTTGCTGCCATTGCAGATCCTTCTATAGATGGGGCTGCACTGGATTTTCCAAGCATCACTTTTCTCCTGCTTTCCTCTCTTCGTATTTCCGAGAATGCTTCTCGAATTTTTGGAAGAGGTTTGGTTCCAAGGATTCTCCCACGAACTTCATCAAGTTCTGTGTTCAAACCTAAGAGAAATTTGTAGATTCTATCTTTCTCCACCAATTCTTTGTACTTCTTTTTATCCTCTGTGCAGCTCCATTCAGCTTCATCATATACATCCAGTTGCTGCCAGTGACGATTGAGAGTATTAAAATACTCTGTGACTGAGCGGTCTTCTTGACGCAAGTCATGGAGTATGCTCTTGATTTCAAATATTACAGATGTATTGTCGACATTAGAGTAGGTTTCCTTTACGGCATCCCACATCTCTTTGGCAGTATCATAGTACAAGAAATTTTCTCCAATTTCATTTGTCATGGTGTTTAGCAGCCATGACATTACTAGACTGTTTTCTAGTTGCCATTTTTCAAGGTTGAAATCCCCCTTTTTTGGACACTTGGAGTCTCCTGTGATATAACCTTCCTTCCCTTTTCCTTGAAGGTAGATTTTGACTGAGCGCACCCATTGATTGTAATTCTGGCCATTCAGTTTGTGACCAGTGATAGGAAGAGCATGTCCTTCGGCCAAACTGTTGGCTGAATTTTCTGCTTTAGTATCTGCCATGGGTGGTGCTCAAGGTTTAGGGATGGTTCAGATCTTATGCTCTGATACTATATAGAAATACGTTGTATATTTCATTATATTGGAACTGTTACATTGTGAGGTATATATAGAATACAATACACTAATTTGTTAATAAACAGAGAAATAATTTCCTATAATTGCTGCTACCTAAATAAGGAAATCAGAATAAAAGATAATAAATCTATTTACACCACTGTTTTGTAACAGCTTGACAAATCAGAATCAAATGATTATGATTTGATATGTGCTAATCTTCAACAATTAACATTGGATTTGGAGGTGCACCCTTCGAGAAGAATATCGAAGGAAATGGAGAAACCAAGTATACCATGAGTCAAGGGGTGGAGAGACAAATATAAGATTGTGATAGGGACTTGGGTATTGTGAGGTGCCCAAGTCCCACATCGAGTAGTATATGATGCTTGATGTAGTATAGCTAGCTTTCAAGGGAGGGTTTCCCAAGTGCTTGTATACCTATCAAATGGTTTTTTTTTATAAGCAAAAGCAGAGGTATTAAAACTGAGTACAAGGGGTACTCAACCCATTACAAACACACAAAATTAATACAATCAACTGGGGAATGTAACCAGTTATACCACAACGGACATTTAGCCCCTTTGTTACCTAAACACTGCCACGACCAGGAGTTCCATTTGATATTACCTACAATATCATCTAATATACAAGCTTCTCCTTTAAAAATGTAATTGTTTCTTGCCATCCAAATTGACCAAACCGGGGCCACCCAAAACACTGCAATATTCTTCTTTCTAATTTTTCCTGCCAACGCTATACATAAAATCTCAAAATAATCTATGACTTGTTGTCCCTTTGGTCTCGCCAATCCTAACCGTTCGGAAATATTTCTCCAGGTTCTCTTTGAGAAACTACACAAAAAGAATAGATGGTCACGATCTTCGACTGTCTCACTACAAGCGGGCAAACCTTATCATCATCATTATGGATTATGTTCCTCTTCACCAGCTGGTCCTTGGTTGGAAGTCTGTTGAGGATTGTTCTCCACCCGAAAATTTAGAGTTTCGAAGGAACATTAGTAATCCAAAGTAAATTCAACATCGAAAGCAAATGACTATCTACAGCTTCTTCCAATTCCTTCTCGCGCAAGGACATATAGCAACTTCTAACAGAAAACAAACCATCATGATTTGGCCACCAAATGAACGAGTCCGCTGTATCAATCAATGGTTTGTGACCTGTTACAAATGGTATCATAGCCTAGTTGTCAATGGCACAAAAAGGGCTTCATGTGGAGGGCTGACTGGAAAAACCAAATAAAAATAAAATGTCGTAGAGTACAGTCGTCGGCTCTATGGAGCGTTGCCATGGTAGGGACTTGGGTGTTATGAGGTGCCCATGTTCTGCATCAAGAAGTATCGAGTGCCTGATGGAGTTTTTAAGTGGTTTGATTCTTCCCCTTGATTCCCCTTGATAGTTAGATTTCAAGGGAAAATATCTCAATTCTCAAGAGCTTTGATACTTGTCAGATTGTGAGGCGACGGAAGGGTAAAGTAGAACCCACTGAGCAATGAGTATGGGCATTTTTTTTGGAGAAGAAACAAATTTATGTCAATATATCTGTCATTTATGGTTGTTTCCTATTTTATGTTTTGAGAAATCAGAAAATAGAATTAAGAATATTCCTATTTGAATGTATAGAATTGCACTTCCTAATTTAGGTTGTACAACTTAGGAAATAGAGTTAATTAGTCATTATTACTTGTAAATGTAATTGTATTATATATAGAAGAGAATAGAAACAGAGAAGGCATCAAGCCAATTACATTTGACAATTTAGTGGGAGCAAAAGCATAGAGGGCATGAAGAGGTAACTGAATGCAAGAAAACAAGAAAACAAGAAGGTTGAATGAGATTCATATGAAGGGAGTGAAAAAGTAAACTTGCCAGTTGATTTAGTTAGTCCATGGGGAAGTGAACCGGTAAAGGAAGATGCGACTCTGTTGTTTTGACTCGCGCAATAGTGGAGCATTGAGGAATAACATAATTAAAGATTTGGTAGTCATCTTCTGGGTAACCAAAAAGTAGAAATGGATTGTTGAATTAGGATTAGTTAGTGTATTAGTTTTGTTAGAGGGGATATAATATGGGAAATAAGGGTAGAATGATTATGTTGAAATTTATGTAAAGAATATATTCTGTTTATAGGATTATTAAGTAATTAAGATAGACACGATATCATATTTATAATGTAATTAATACTGACAATGTATATTGATCATCTCGATGCCTATATAATAGTCTCTGGTGTCATTCAAACACTGTTTCACCGTCTCATGCCTCCGTTTTCTTCCGTTCAACAGATTCATTTTGATTGTTTGTTCTTGAAAGAAGAAATTCTCTGTGAAGCAAAAAAGCCTTGGAGGGGGAGAGGAATCTCTCCTATTTTGAATCATTCTATTCATAAAGATGCTTTCTTTTGATTCTTTCTATCAATTCCCACTTTTATCCTTATCAGTTTAACCCAAAAGTTGGAGGTGTAACACTGTAACCTAATGGATTAAATTGTAGTGTGTCAAGATACCACCTTGCTCAAAAGCAGGTTGAGGTGTGTGTGAACTGCTTATGTAAATTTTATTGACAATTGAAATACCCTTTTCCTTTCGTTCTATAAGTCATAACCCTTGAAAATTGCAACGTCTGTCTTGTGAAGGTAATTTATTAATTATTACAAATTTGATCGTAAATTTTTTGCACATTGAATTTTGCAGGTTCTGACTTAAAACGAGAGGAAATGGAGCAGCTCATCTTACACCTTTTACTGGAGCGAGTTCTGGTAATATATTTTTGTTTTAATATTGAAAGTTGGAAAGATTTCTTGTTCCAAAAAATAAGTCTTCCATTTGCCAAACAAGGCAAGACAACATTGGTTACATTTTCAAGATAAAATTAAAGCGCATGCTCTACACTCATCATATATAAAGAGTGAAGAGTATAATAGAGCTTCATAATTAACCTTTTCAACAACTATTGGGGCTAAAATGTTTGATTATTATTGATTTCCATTAGCTAGTTTATTGGTCTTTTATGGCACAACAGAACAGGCTGTGTGGATCAAACAAAAGTTGAAAGCTTTGGGGTAGTAAAATTAATACTTCCATACCAATCAAAAGCTATGCAACTTACATTGCAAGATTTAAAATCATCTATCTTAGCTCGCTGTTCTACCGTGGAATTTCA
The DNA here is from genome assembly GCA_948472305.1 of Vicia faba. NCBI lineage: Eukaryota > Viridiplantae > Streptophyta > Magnoliopsida > Fabales > Fabaceae > Vicia > Vicia faba. The sequence continues at coordinate 938,441,850 of OX451736.1, forward strand.
CTAATCAGCAGAGTTAAATGTGTATGCATTGAACTGCTAGAAATCAATCTTAGATTCACTTATCTTGAAGCACAAATGTAGCTCAAATCCCAATTAAATCAGAAGCTCCCGTATGAAACTAGTGAACAATGATTTTCTATATTCCATTTGCATCTCTTCACATACAGAACCAGTGTTGCCATTATGATTGTGCTAAAATTAGGGTTAATAACTTCATATTTTTGCCTAGGCTCCACTTTAATTTATTTACAAAACAATGCTTCCAATCCCAGTGCAACAAAAAGTTAAGATTGTGTCACAATTGAATGCCAACCCTCGTAAAACATCGGGTAATAATACGGTCAAAAAGTTATTTTACTTGATTTGCATTGGCTACTTGTTATAGTTTAACATCTCCGGGTTTTTTTAGCTTACGTGTTACTGTGTTAGTGCAAAAATGTAATATTTCCATTTTCTAATGGGTAATATATATCCAACCTTTTCTTGGTGTAGAAAGAAGAATTTCAGCATACAGCTTATTCTACAAATGCTTACATTACTTTAGGGCCATTGGCGAAACAAATTTTGCAAGGTACACGTTTCTCATTGTAGATATCAGTCCATAAAGCTAATTTGTTATGGCAAAAGCTATTCAGTTTGCAAATCGTCATGGGTATGTTGATCACCAACTGGTTGTGCCTGTTTGGATATTATTCTGTGCAGGGAAGAAGACCGTGAAGCTTGAGGTTTCTACAGAACAGAAAACTAAAGCTTCTGAAAGATTGAAACGCTGCCTCGGGTCGTCTGGCTTGGAGCTAAAGCTTGATGAGCTGAGAAAAGAACTTTCTTCCATTCATGGAGGAATACTTCCACACTCTGTCTTGTCTACTCAACAAATTAGCTTACTATGTTCTCAAAAACCAAATTCACTGGAACAGGCAAGTTTTTTTTCACGAACTTCTAGTTTTGTGATGGTGGTGTTTATTCTGACCTATATCTAAACAAAAACAAAACTTGAGGGACTCCAATTTTAAGGCATGTATTACTAGTCATTCTGCCACGTAGACACTACACAGACATGCAATATAACACGTTACCAGGAATACGATTTTTTTAATTTAAATTTATAGGATAATAAAATGTGTAAAATAATTACAAATTTTCACTTTTAAATGTTAGTCCCTCCATCTCATATTAATTGTCACTCTTAAAATATCTGTGTCTCATTAATTGTCATTTTAGAATGCTAGGAAGCATTATTTATCTTTTTCTAGTATTACTCTTATTAATTGTATCTTAATCCACCAAACTACACTACTAACTACAGCATAAAGTTATTTTAGTCAATCAAGCCTACTTCATCATGCAAATTTGTACACTCAGTGCTTTTATTAAACAGTGCACTTAACCTTAAACTGCACTCAATATGAGATGTAGGGGGGGAATGGATTCCCTCCGGTGAAACTTTTCACTGCAGGGAGTCCAGTGTATATCTCATCCATTCAATATTACTTTTGAAAATTTGATCAACATCTGTAAAAAATTGAGTGGCTTAGATTTAATTGGAAAAAATGTCACGGGAGACAATCTTCTTCCGATGTAGGGAGGACCATTTATCATATTATTTCATTTTATTAATTTGTATTGGGATAAAATTTTAAAATAAAGGTAAACACTTTACAAGGGTACTATACAATGATTTTATACAAAGATATTGAGTAAACAGAGTTGACACTTTTATCACTGCAAATTAGAGTTGTAAGTTTTCTATGTTTGTGCTTGTGCAGTTGGAGAAAGTAATTGGAAAGTTGAAGACGGAAAAGTATGGAAATAAGATTCTCGAGCAAATTCTAAACTATTCTGATTTCAAGCCGACTGATGAACAAGTAAGTGATGGTAGAGCTGCAAAAAGGTCAAAGACCAAGAAGAACCTTGTTCTTATTGAATCTAGTGAAGATGAAGCATGACAATGGATGCTGTTATGTTTAGTCCTATTTCTGATCCATGCTTTCATTGTATAATGTTCCATTTGACTAAACTGAAGTGTATTCCTTATATATATCGGCTGCTACATCATCCATATGAGGAAAATGAACTTTGATGACAGACTAACTCATTAGACTATTTTCACTAATCAAGTATTTGAAATTGAAAATTGAGTATTCTTTATGCTATGAATGGATATTTGGTTTGAGTTTATTTTTTGTTAAAAAAATTAGGTAAAATTTGCAATAGTATACATGAAGAATTTGGTAAAATTTTGGTAAAATAAAAGTCCGTAGGCATTGATGTTGTTATACAACTGATAAGCATTTGAAAATGCAAATACTATGGTTGGTGTTCCGTGCTAGAATTAGAGTTGATCGGAAAGAATGAACTTGTAGTTTGTTGCGGTAGTTCGAAGCTTTTGATGCGGTATTAAGGGGGTTCAAATCAATAAGAGAAAAAAAAAAAAATAGAATTTGAATATCTGTGAAGGAACGCGCGTATGATGAGGCTTGAGATATGGTTAGTTGCCATATTGATTTGAACGGTTGGGAGGGCGCACACATGAGAGATTACCGGCTTCTCCAAAGAAGAGTCCTCTTGTATTGTGTTGTTTTGTGCAAAATGTAACCTTGAGTCGTTAATGGGCTTTTGCTTCTTAGGGCCTCATGGATGGTTTGAAACAGCGGCCTTCACGCTTTTGTTTTTGCTTTGCAGAGGAAGAGTTTGTAACATGTATCTTCACTTGGCCTAGAGATCCGTGGACGTGGAGGTATTTTGATGGGACGTTGCTACTCTTGTGAATAAACATATCTCATATGCTAGTTGCTACTCTTGTGAATAAACATATCTCATATGCTAGTGAATAATGATGTTTCCCTTTCTTTATAATATATTAGAGCCTTCTGAACTATTTTCGAGGAGATCTTAGTCATTGATAGTGCGGAATGATCGTACAATCCTTAATGCTCGAGTAGGGTATAAAGGACTTTCGAAGTGTCGTTTTATTTTTTTGGCCGTCGTTGACTTGCAAAAGAGAGTGTTTATACTTCTTTTACCGTTCTTTTCTCATAGCGTTTTTGTTTAAGTGTTGGACCAAGTTCAAACGACTTTGTTAGTTGGCATTAGACTTGCATGTTTGATTGCTCTTTCCTTTGAATTCTGAAGTTCAACGTACTCCTTTTTGCTTTCATTTAACTTTCTTTTTAGGGTTTTTAGGATAGTGAGTGTTTGAGCTTGTTTGCTGGAGATACATCGTATCTGAACTCTGTAACAATATATTTCGATTATGGTTATTGCGTCTAATTCGACTAAGAAGGTCAATTAAAATATATCAGACGACTCGATGGATCCAAATGTACTGTGGAGTGTTTTTGCTTTTGTTCGTGAACATGTCTCTGGCCAAGCTTTGACAGACGTATTTTCTACGACTGATTGGGGAGTGTTTCCCCCAGATGAAGGTAAGAGGATCTACAGTCAATACGATGAGTGCACAATCCCTTTTCAAAAAATTTTGTTCTCTCTCTCTCTCTCTCTCTCTCTCTCTCTCTCTCTCTCTCTCTCTCTCTCTCTCTCTCTCTCTCTCTCTCTCTCTCTCTCTCTCTCTCTCTCTCTCTCTCTCATAGACTATCATCTTCCCTTCAATGAATTTGAAGTTGACGTATAAATCATGTGCTTATTGCCCATTTCACAATTACATCTAGTGAGTTGGGCATTTGTCAACGCTTTCCAACATTAGTGCGAATATAAGAGGAGCAAGCCGACTGGGAGGTTGTTCTTTCATCTTTTTAAAACTCAAAATAGTCCAAACTATGCGAATGGTTTTAGTCTGGTCTCAATGAGGCAAAATATTAGATATTTCAAGGCTTATTTGGATAGCTTGAAACATTTCAAGGATCTTTTTTTCCTAGTCACTCCTTTTAGTGAGGCGCATGCGAAGATATGCCACTAAGAGCCCGATCATTTTCCCGCATACACAAACATGTTTCACAAGTATTGGACTCAAAGCCACAACTTGACGAGGGCAGAAATGTATCACTACATAAAAGGATACTTGTCTCAGGAGGGGTTATACTTGAAAAACCAATTGATGACCTTCTATCAAAAGCTTGTTTAAGTTGACAGGGTCGTTCCGTTGGACACGGCGTCCAGAAACCAATTGAAAAGTGCATTTAGTAGATGCAAAATCAAAGAAAGAAAGAAAGAAAATACTTGGTAAGTGACCTTACTGCTTTGTTTTTCCTATTTCATTTTCTTGAATCTCTTATGATATTTATTTTTTTGACTGTGTAGATGCGATGAAGAGCGAAAATGCTATGCGACAATTGAGAAATGAGATTCAGGTTGTTGCTTTGGTCGAAATTCTAAGCAAGCATTCTGTTGGAGGAGCTTCTACCTTAAGTACGTCCAGTAGGAGACCTTCTAGTTCAGTTACCGGGAAGATCACTCAGACTGCCCCTCCTCTTGCTCGAAATGAGGTTCAGATTCCTCTAATTGGGTCGTGGTAGATAAAATCTTATCATTTACACGACAAAAAGGCATGGAAAGGTTGGCCTCCATCCCATAAGATATGGTGTTCTTTAAAGATTGTAATGCATCAACAAAGATATAAAGAACTCTAAGATTCATTTACATACATTTCAATAATTAGTTACATGTCCTAATCTGGATCGAAGACAATTATTAAAGTTATAACATAACTTTATTCTCAGAAGAGTTGTGGTGGAATTGGAGGGCAAGAAATCTAGTGGGCATTGCCAAAGAAAATATCACTATGAATCAAGTGATTGTTAATATTAGACGTCTTCGTAACGATATGCTAAATGTATTAATTTCCAACTTTATTGACAATGATGTGGTCCAGAGCGTGGCATGACATGAATTTAAGGAGGACACAATTGTTTTGAATCTAAGGATGACAAAATTGGTGCTAGAGATGTGATCAAAGTTAATAATGATAATTGAATCAACGAGTTAAATAGTTTCCTAAGAGCCACTAACATCACTCGTGATGAGCTGATCACTATTCGTCTCAGGTTAAAAATGACTAAGGATCACAATATTCATAAAATGACATGTTATTCAAATTTAACAGCCATCATCAATATAACTCACAAACCTATTGAGGTATCACACACTTATGCACTTATGATACCTAATGTTCAAATATTTTTGAGTTGGATTATAATATCTCAATCAAGCATACATTATGTGAGGAGAATGCGTGTGCTAAATTTCTAACAAAGATTAAAACGACTAATGTTGATCAGTATAAGATATGAAATGTTCCACCCATTAAAATTTATGACCTTCTCTTGAGAGATGCTACAAGGAACCTTGTTGCTTGGTTTTAAATTTTATGTAATCTTTGGTGTTTTTTCCTTTCTTGCGTTTTAAGTTAATGTAACAAAAATGTTTAATGTTCTGGACTGGGCCGGGCTGGCCCAAGAGCAACGATAAAGGCCCAATCCAAACGGACTTGCTAGGGGTCACACCGACCTAAGAACCATAACTATGCCCGACATATGTCTCTGGGCGACATCCCCGTCCTCGTGCTATCCAGCTCGACCTCAACTCGAGCACTTCTTCAGCAACAGACATGGTCCACTGCACTCTCAACGGGGCCCCGAAAAGACCGCGTCCTTGTCCGCCCGCACTTCACGCAGGATATCCAGGAAGGGGACCACGTGCGGGTCCCCACTACGCATGTAGAACCTGGCAGTTCCTCCATTGGGCCAAACCTGCCCGGCCCAATGAAGGAACCTTGGCCCAGCGCTGGGGGCTATAAATATCCTCTGTTTCCAGAGGGTCAGGTATTCATTCTATCACATATACTCACTTTGCCTGCTCGTACTCTTACTTACTTCAGCATCGGAGTGCCTTGCAGGTACCCCCCCACCTCGTTCAAAACTTCAGCTCGGAGCTAGCCGTGACGGTCCAAGTCTGATCAGGTCAGATCAGTGGCGCCGTCTGTGGGAAACTAGCTTCCCCGTCTTACAAAACTCAAAGACCAAAGCTCAAATTCAACTACCGCTGTCATGGCTGATCAAGCTCGCGATGAGCAGAACGTCCGTGTCGTCGACACTAATAACGGCACCGCGGACAAAAACGAACACCTTGATAACGCCGGCAACCCCGGCCACAACACCATTCCTGCGACAACCGCCCCCGGAACTTCCAGCTACAGGGACGGAGCTACTGCATCATCTTCCTCGGTCCCTCCACCACTCGAAGACGACCCGGCGGCCCTCGCACACTACAGAGCTGCCCGGTTCCAGGAAGTCCCCGTCCCCGCCGGGGCGGATGCCACAACTCAAGCGCTGTTCGCAGCGATTAATCAGACGAACTATCTCATCTTCGCCCAAGGAGAGAGACTGAGGGAGCTTGAAGACGAGCGAAGACCCCCGAGGAGACATCGGAAACCTCATACTCCCCCTCCTCGAGTGACTAAAGCTCGACATCCATCTCCCCCGCGGAGACATTACAAGGAGATCTCTCGAAGCCAATCTCCCCGGCCAAAAGAGAAACGGCCTCATCTGGAGAGGCCCCCCATCATTCAAACCGGAGAACCTTCTCGTGACCCGGTGAGACAAGAAAGAAGACACTCCGGAGACGGACGTGTAAAATTCAACCACCGAGCATCCCGCTCGAGAGAGACACAGCACGACCTGGACCGTCGTGCCAGGCAGTATTACAGGTCCCCATCTTTATCTCCGGAGAGAAGCGACGAGGACGACCCCCGCGGTCCCCTGTCGCAGGCTATTATGGAAGCACCCATCCCCCCGGGCATGGAGAAGCCCCCTCACCTAAAGGAGTACGATGGAGTCGCGGACCCGGTCGACCACATAGACGGGTTCGAGGCTATGCTTCATTATCACAATGTCGGGGGTCCCATCAAGTGTCGTCTATTCCCCACGACTCTCAGGAAGGCGGCAATGAACTGGTACAAAGGACTCGCCCCGGGCTCAATCACCTCGTGGCGGAACCTGAAGAACCAGTTCATCAGTTCCTTCACAGCTTCTCGGCGGAATCCTAAGACCGAGGCAGCTCTCGAGGCCATCATCCAAAGACAGGATGAAACCTTGAGGGAATTCATCAACCGCTTCAATTGGGAAGCAATACAGGTCCCCTGTGCGGACCATATGAAGAGATATTTGCTGGAGAGAGGGCTCCTCCCCGGCACGGAATTCAGAAAGGCCGTGGGTATCGAGCCACCTCGGACATTCGATGCCCTTCTCGAAAAGGCTCGGGCATACATGGACTACGAGGAGAGGGAAGCGGCCAACAGGGCCCGAGATCCCAGGACTCGTGGTCCCAGCAGCAGCTCACGCCAAGAAGCCCCTCCTCGACGAACCGAGGAGAAAAGGAAGGAAGACAGACCCCGGGAGGTCCGGGAACAAAGAGGACCTTCGGGGCGGTTCATCGAGTACACTCCGCTCACAGCTTCCCGCGAGCGCATTCTGGCGGAGTGTGCCAGCACTGATTTCAAGGACGGCAGTGTCAAACGTCCCCGACCCGCTCCCGCCAAGCCCGGAGCAGACAAGAACAAATATTGTCAGTACCATAGGAGCCATGGTCATCTGACTGAGGATTGCGTCCATCTCAAGGACGCCATCGGAACCCTCATCAAGGGAGGGAGGCTCGCGCAATACCGGCAGAACGATGCTCCCCGCCGTGACGCCCAAGAAACTAGAGAGCCAGAGGAGGATGTCCGACCATCTGACGAGTCGGTCCCTATCCAAACCGCCTTCTCCGTGACCAGGCCCAAGGACTTCGACTTCCCCGAGCACCTGCAGGAGCCGCTCAGAACGCACAGCAGGTGGGAATATTTCCCCTCCGCCCTGGTCATCAACGGCGGTGGGTTCAACGACTTGACCATCAATTCATCCAAGAGGAAGTTGGACGAGCTGGTCGACGCGACTCCCCCGCAAACAGTGACGTTTGAAAGGGTGAAGGGCAGGTCAGAGCCCATCACCTTCTACCTAGAAGAGCTCCCCGGCGGAGCCCCGAACGCGGTCATCCCCTTACTGATAAGGGCAAGAATGGCCAATTTCGATGTACATCGCTTCCTGGTCGACGAAGGGAGCTCCGTCGACGTCATGTACAGCCAACTGTTCCGAACCCTACAGCTGGACGACTCACATCTCTCGCCGTATGTAGGGTCAGACTTACAAGGTTTCAACGGCTCGACCTCTAAACCTTGGGGATATGTCGAGCTTCTGGTTACGTTCGATGAAGGGACGGCTACAAGACAAGTCAAAGTACGCTTCCTAGTCATCGACTGCCCGTCTCTATACAACTGCATCTTGGGGAGACCGACACTGGCAGAGCTGACGGCGGTACCCTCGACCGTCCACCTGAAGATGAAGTTCTACACCAAGAGGGCACGAGTAGCTACTATCCAAGGAGACCTAGCCGCTGCCCGCAGGTGCTTCAACGCCGCTTCTAAGGGACGTGATACTGTCGACATAGGGACCAGACCCGCCAAAAGGACAAGACAGGAGCCCGACAAGAAAACATCCCCTGAGGAAGAAGTCCAGAAAGCTCCACCAAAAGTCGATTCCATAGCTCTGGACACTCGCTTCGACCAAGACGAGCCATCCAGCGGCGAGCAAATCCCACTCCGACCAATACCGGACGGGGATTTTGAACTCGTCCCCCTCGGCACAGATCTGACGAAGATTGGCAAAGACCTCCCCGACTTGGCCAGGAAGCAAATCAAGGTCTGCTTGTGCGAGAATGCTGATATGTTCGCCTGGAGCGCCGCGGAGATGCCCGGACTTGACCCTGAGGTCGCCTGTCACCACCTCGCCATTGATCCAGCCGCTAGGGCCGTAGTACAACGTAGGTGTAGGCAGTCTCTAGAAAAAACGGAGGCTGCTGAGAAAGCTGTAAAAGACCTCCTAGAGGCAAAATTTATTTCTGAAGCCCGGTATCCCACCTGGCTGTCAAATGTTGTACTCGTTAAAAAGAATAATGGAAAATGGAGGATGTGCGTTGATTATACCGATCTCAACCGGGCTTGCCCGAAAGATGCTTTTCCTTTGCCTAACATAGACATGCTGGTCGACAACTCGGCCGGCTACAAAACGCTGTCGTTCATGGACGCCTACTCGGGCTATAACCAAATCCCGATGGCCCTGGGCGACAAACACTGCACGACATTCATGACCAGCTCGGGCAACTATTACTACAACGTAATGCCCTTCGGACTGAAAAATGCCGGGGCAACTTACCAACGCATGATGAACAAAGTTTTCCACAAACAGATCGGCGACATGCTCGAGGTGTATATGGACGACATGATCGTCAAGTCCCGAGCAGACACCGACCATGCAGCACACCTCAAGACGGTCTTTGCCCAAGCAAGACAATGTAAAATGAGGTTCAACCCCGAGAAATCCACATTCGGGGTTAAGGCAGGAAAATTCCTTGGATTCTACCTAACAGAACGAGGAATTGAAGCCAACCCCGATAAATGTCGGGCGTTCTCCGACCTCCCAACACCGACGTCGAAGAAATCGATACAAATCATGAATGGCATGCTCATGTCACTATTCCGCTTCGTCGCGAGATCCGCTCAGCACGCCCTCCCCTTCTTCAAACTCCTTCGAAAGAAAGCAGCCTTCGAATGGAATGAGGAGTGCGAGCAGGCGCTACGCCACCTAAAGCAAAGTCTATCTCAGCCGCCTGTGCTATCTCGTCCAGCCGACGGGGAGCCACTGTACTTATACTTGGCCGTTTCGAACGAAGCCATCAGTGCGGCCCTCGTCCGCGAGACCGCCGACGGACAGAAACTCGTCTACTTCACGAGCAAAGCCCTGCAAGGACCCGAAAGCAGATACCAACAGATAGAAAAGGTGGCCCTGGCCCTCGTCAATGCGGCGATGAGGCTCAGACACTATTTTCTGGCCCACACGATCATCGTGCGAACCGACCAACCGGTGAGGCAACTCCTGGGTCGACCTGATATGGCGGGTAGAATGCTAAAATGGTCCTTAGAACTCTCCGAATTTGACATTCAGTACGAGAGTAGGAAAGCCTTGAAAGCGCAGGCTCTGGCCGACTTCGTCGCGGAAATGACCACTCATGACCCACCCCCAGGGAAGGAACACAAGTGGACCATCTTTGTCGACGGGGCATCCAGCTCGTCCGGAAGTGGCGCAGGAATCCTTCTGGAAAATGAAGAAGGTGTAGTGATCGAGCACTCCCTAGCTCTTTCCTTCCCGACGTCAAACAACCAAGCAGAATATGAGGCCCTGCTCGCAGGATTGAGATTAGCTGAGGACCTGGGAGCCCGCGAGGTACAGATCTACACCGACTCCCAACTCGTCGCCTCCCAAGTCCAAGGAAGTTACCAAGCCAAAAACGACAACCTCGTCGAGTACTTGAACTTGGTCAAAAAACACATGACAAAGTTTGTACGGGCAGAAATTTCACACGTTCCCCGCGAGCAAAACACGAGGGCGAACATATTATCCAAACTCGCGAGCACGAGAAAGAAAGGCGGGAACAAATCCGTAATCCAAGAATCCCTAGCACGCCCGAGTATCGAAAGATCCTCGACTCCAGTCGAGGTCCATGCCATTGGGGACGCCTCCTCCTGGATGACCCCGGTTTACAATTTCTTGACAAAGGGCGAACTCCCGTCGAACCAGTCCGATGCGACCGTCACAAAGCGGAGAGCATGCTCCTACGTGGTGCTCGAGCACAAACTGTACCGCAGGGGATTCTCCATCCCCCTCCTAAAATGCATAGACGGATCCACAGTCCCCGAGGTACTGCGGGAGATACACGAAGGGATCAATGCCCAGCACATGGGCGGTAAGTCCTTGGCGAGGAAAGCCCTTCGAGCATGATATTACTGGCCGACGATGCAGCAAGACGCCAAGGAGCACGTTAAGAAATGCGACAAGTGCCAGAAGCACGGCGACATGCACCTCACCCCGCCTCACGAGCTGAGCATACTATCGTCCCCATGTCCGTTCGCTTGGTGGGGTATGGATATCCTCAGACCCTTCGTGCAAGGGACTTATCAAAACAAATTCCTAATCGTGGCCGTGGATTACTTCACGAAGTGGATCGAGACCGAGGCCCTCGCGAAGATCACCTCGCATAATATCCTCCGCTTCTACAAAAGAAACATCCTCGCCAGATTTGGGATTTCGAGTGCACTGGTGACCGACAACGGCACCCAATTCACCGACCACGGGTTCCAAGACTTCGTCACCAAACTAGGGACAAAACAACACTTCACTTCGGTCGAGCACCCTCAAACAAACGGGCAGGCCGAGGCCGCGAACAGAGTCATCTTCCAGGGACTCAAACGCCGACTCGGCAAAGCGAAGAGGGGATGGGTCGAGGAGCTACACAGTGTCTTGTGGGCTTACCGCACCACGCCCCACTCAACGACGGGCGAGACCCCATTCCGACTAACATACGGGACCGAGGCCGTCATCCCGGTAGAAATCATGGAACCATCCAGACGGACAGAGCGCCCCCTCGACGAAGAAATGAACGACGAGGCGCTGAGGGACGAGCTCGACTTAGTCGAGGAAATCCGATCTGGTGCAGCCCTGCGCGAAGCCACCCGAAACAACGAGTGGCTCTGCGCCACAATGACAAGGTTATCAAGCGCGAGTTCGAAATCGGCAGCCTGGTATTACGAAGGAACCAGAAAGACTCCCGCAAAGGGAAGCTAGCCGCAAACTGGGAAGGACCTTATCGCATCCACGGCACCACCGGTACCGGGGCGTACTACCTCGAGCAATTAGACGGAGAGCCGTTACCACGACCCTGGAACGCTGCTAAACTAAAGCAGTACTATAGTTAAAAACTACCAACACTGAGGACCCTCGACTGTCAGCTCCCGTGCCCAGTCAACGAGGAGAAACGTCCGACCCCGTAGAAAGGCCAAGGTACGGGCCCGACCTACGTCCAAATCGCATAACATGGTTCAAGTAAGAACAAGGATAATTCCCGACGTGGACACCTCTACCGAGCTCCACCGTCGAAGTACCTATAAGGCAGAACACCCAGCTCGGGATGGGCAGTTCACACCAAGGGCAAATAGTCCCGATCGGGCCACGTACCCGACCGAGCGACTTCGCTCCGTCTGCCCGACAAATCTTCAAGAATGTCGGGCCATCTAAAAGGGTCAAAAAGGAGTCTCTCCCCTCGAGTTCACCACTTAGGTGACTCTGGCCATCGAGAAGAGGCCGAGCACATACACGAACAAAAGACAGGAAAATTTGCCAGCAAAATCACAACCACTTACGGGCACTCCTCGGGCCCATAACTTAGGCAAATCTTTGCGCAAAATCATAAAACACAAGCACGAGCACACAATCAAAATTGAAACAACGCATTCATTCAAAAATGCCCGTAGGCAACAAAGCAAATAAGATGTAAACCGATCAAAAAGGCCGGCAATATTCAGGAATACAAAGAACGGGCGCGCAGGCCCAAAAGAATGTGAACGGGCACGCAGGCCCAAAACAAACATCAACGAGGCACGCAGGCTCCACCACTATCTCACACTTCGGCTTCCCCCGAGCTACCATCACCAACAACAGGAGAGTCGGGCGGAGGCACGACCTGATCCTCGATAATCTGCGACATATGGCTCACCCCTTCAGTGTTCAGGCTGGGATTTAACAAGGAAAGTTGGCTGACCGTGGCTTCGAAGCCGTCCGCCATAGCTCTGACACAGTCCCCCTTGAGAAGTTGAATACGATCGACCAGTTCCGATCGACTCCTCAGAAGAGCTGTGTCCTCCGATTCATCCTCGGCAGGAAGCATAACAGCCTTTAGGTCCTCGACCTCCCTGGCAAGGCGCCCGTTGTCGAGTTCCAGTCGTTCACGATCCGCACGAAGAAGGTCCCTCTCCTCGGCCAGTTTCCCCGAGCTCTCGCTCTCTCCAGAGTCAGCGCCTCCGTCTCTGCCACCAGCAGCTCAGCTTGCTCGCGGAACATCTCCTCGGAGCGCTCCAGGGCAGCTTTCAGCTTTCTCGAAGTCGAGGTGAGGGCAGCTTTCTCCTGCTCCAACTCCTTGACACGGTCAGCATCCTCCCCCTCCTCGGCCAGTACAACGGCCATTTCGACCATCTTCACCAGCCCGGCCATGTTGGCGGCCAGGTGTCTTCTCCGGCTTTCCTTGTTCATCCGGAGGATGGTTTCAGCTTCGCCGGGATTCACAGACAAAGGAAACCCCTCGAAGAAACCCTCCTCCTTAAAGCAAGGGGGCAACCCGAAGGACCTCACAACACTGGAGTCCTCGCCGACTTCTGGATGACTTTCCACCCGATTCCTTTTTCTCTGTATCAGGTCAGTGTGTGGCTCGACCTCCTGAACATCCGGAGTCCCTCCTGAAGCAGCCCCCGAGCTAGGTGGCGAGTCCACCCTCGTCGCCTGAGATATGCCCGGGCTATGTGGCGGGCCCATCCTCGTCGTCTGAGGAAGTCTCACCACCCTCTTGTTCACCTTCCTATCACAAGACAACTTCAAGAGCCTCTCCCTTCACCCAGCCATCGAACCTGCACGAAAGAACCCGGGTTAGTGCCGAGCAAATAGGCAAACAAGTAACAAGTAAAGAAATTCAAAACAATAAACGACCTAGCAAACGCACGGCCTGCCCAAAGGTCTGGCACTCCACGAGTGCCTTCGTGTCAATCGGCCGAGCCTCGAAGGTCGGATAACCTTCATCGTCCAGAATATCCTCCCCCTCCCTCGTGGCCCATCTGGCGGGGTGGAAGCTATCAACATACCGACAAAGAGTATCGTAAGCCTTCTCGTCTTCGGAACTCATATCGCCCGCGGACGTATGGTAATATCCTGTACCGTGCTCGTAATGCCTCGAGATCCAATGCACGGGAAATTTGGCCGTGCGTCCCAACACCAGACGTCCTTCACCGTCCAAAAGGGCCTCCCCGTCATCCTCGGTTATGACCGCTTCCTCCTCATACACGGACTCCAAACCTGCTGTGGTAACCGGCCTCACCATATACCACTTGTCTTTAAAACCCTGCACGGAGTCCATGTACATCCTGAAAAGTCTCTTCGACTGTTTCAGGGAAACCCAACTATGCTTTCCTCCCCGGGATTGCCGCTGTAGGTGGAAGACTCTGAAAAAGAGGGGTATGGTCGCCCCAATCCTCAGAAAACGACATGTCAGCTCAAACGCCCGGATAAACGCGAGCGAATTGGGGTGAAGCTGCGACGGGGCCAGCCCCAGGTGGCTGAAGACCCCGACCTGGAAATCACTGAAGGGAAGCTGTAACCCAAGGTCTTTAAAGGCAATCTCATACATAGGGAAACTGTACTCGGGGAACACCGAGCAAATTCGGGCAGTGAAAGATGGCCGAGTGACCACAAAATTCTTCTGGAAACCGGGCTGGTCGTGGCTCGCCTCAAGGATAGTGTACACCCTCCGGCTACGTCGACTGTAGACCGAAGCTATCCCTCTAGGTTCAGCACCCACCCAGTCCAGCAGAGGGTCCTCTACGGTGTCAACCAAACTCACATTCTCGTCGGCACTTTGCTCTTCCATCTCGGGCCGTCCTGAAGAGCACGATTCGTCCGCCATGGTTACCTACAAAGCACGGGAAACCAATCAATTGGGCGCGAAACCATACGCTCGCCATAACGGACGAGATGAAGGGCACGACAAACCACGTCGCTCCACGCGCGACTGCAAAGTTGGTGTTTTGGAACAAAAAATAGCAGCCATCTCCCCAACTCCCAGATACCTCGACAGGTCCTCCTACAAGTCGCCTAAATAGACCGACAACTCGGTCACTCATGAATACGTCGACCTAGGGCATGAACATAGCGAGCAAAATCATAAAGCCTAGAGCTAGAGCTATGAGTCTATCGGGTACGGTCATGAATTAGGCGCCCTGGATCATGAAGACCCCGGGCAGCATTGCAGATTCAAACTTAAACTATGTATTTACCGGGCACAAGCATGCGCATGCCGGACATACGTATGGATCCGCCAAGCTACATATGAATCTACCGGGCTAATCCCAGGCGTACAGCCTCTAAATGTCTAAAAACGATGAAAAATCATGGATCACAACAGAAAAATAAACGAGACAAGTCACTTACTTGGAATCAAGAAGGAGATTTGACGACGGAGGAAAGGAATCAGCGGCGGAGATCGCGGCGGTCCTATAAGAATCTGGAAGAACAGCAACAGCAGAAAGAGAGTGAAGAGGAGAGGTGCGAAGAGTGGAAACATGTTCTGGGTCCCAAGGACCCTATTTATAGTGATGACGTGGAATACCAAACGTCACCTCGGGCAACCACGGATTCCCCTCCTCGACGCACAGCTCCCCTAGGCAATGATGACCCTATCCTCATAGGGTGGCGGCACAGTTCCCAAAAGAGACCTCGCGTGCTCGACAGACGCAGGCTGTCAAGAAAACCCCGAGCATTCCTCGCGGGGAACCTGTCCACGAGCACGATACGGGGAAACCCTCGAGTACCCCACGAGGAGCGACATCTCTTGCCTGGATACGGGGCCTCGAAACAGAAGCAACCTAAGATCAAGTCATGGCTCCTAACTCAAGGAACCACGATTGGGGGGCTCCTGTTCTGGACTGGGCCGGGCTGGCCCAAGAGCAACGATAAAGGCTCAATCCAAACGGACTTGCTAGGGGTCACGCCGACCTAAAAACCATAGATATGCCCGACATATGTCTCTGGGCGACATCCCCGTCCTCGTGCTATCCAGCTCGACCTCAGCTCGAGCACTTCTTCAGCAGCAGACACAATCCACTGCACTCTCAACGGGGCCCCGAAAAGACCGCGTCCTTGTCCGCCCGCACTTCACGCAGGATATCCAGGAAGGGGACCACGTGCGGGTCCCCACTACACACGTAGAACCTGGCAGTTCCTCCATTGGGCCAAACCTGCCCGGCCCAATGAAGGAACCTTGGCCCAGCGCTGGGGGCTATAAATATCCTCTGTTTCCAGAGGGTCAGGTATTCATTCTATCACATATACTCACTTTGCCTGCTCGTACTCTTACTTACTTCAGCATCAGAGTGCCTTGCAGGTACCCCCCACCTCGTTCAAAACTTCAGCTCAGAGCCAGCCATGACGGTCCAAGTCTGATCAGGTCAGATCATTTAGACAATAATTAATTAATATAATAATATATTATAATTCATTAATGATCTATTAAAATATTTTACCATAATTTTTCAAGTGTATAACTAAATAAAAATTATAGTAAATAAAATCATGGATATTTAAATATTTGAAAATCATGTATAATATTTGAACTCTGTTAATTATATACACCATTGTCAAATTTTAATATCTAATTTGTCTCAAAATAACACAACTAATAATACCACAATGTCATTTGATATATGTATCTGTGATGCTTTGCTTCAAACTTGAGTTATGTTTATTGGCACGCATGCTAAAAAGTAAACCTAAATTTGCCTTTACGATAGCCAGTCTTTGATTTTTGTTCGTCTGCATCGTCTTGTTGCCTGTCTAAGCAACTAGTCCTACCTTTTTCTGACGAGGCACATGTACTCCTTTTATGTTTTTTAAAAGTTGATGCTTTACTGATTTGCTCTTTTACTTTTGGCTGATGGTTCTCTACATTTTAAAAAATTTAATTTTAATTTTTTTTAATTTTTTTTTCTTTCAATTTTTCTTTTGTGTTTTGGTCCTATGCCACATTTTAGATGTAATTTTGCTGATCTCAAAGTGTCTAAATTGGCAAAATTATTTAAAATATAAAATGAATTTTGTTTACACAATCACATGAAGAGAGTCGGTTCTAATTTTAAATGAAGAATCAAAACATAGGAGAATTAAAATAGAAGAATTAAAAATTTAGTTTTTAAAATGGAGGAAAGGGAACTTTAGATTTTTAAAATTAGAAATAAAAAATACATTTAAGTTAATATTTTAATACATATTTGATTTATGTAAATGTAATTATTATTTTTTGTTTTAATTAATGAAGTTTTTGTTTGTTTGATTTTGACTACAGTAAATATATATTAATTTATTTTTGATTTGTGTAATTTTATTTTAATCTCTAAAAAATTGAATTTTATGAAAATTGATCCATATACATTTGATTAAATATATATTTTTTCTATTAACTACACTTTTGTGTCCAATTAGATCTTTTATGTATTTAAATGATATCACATTTAGCTTTTCTGATAAATATATTAGTCAAACTCAAAGGTAGTAACCATTTTATGTCTAGTTGAATATTCCATCCTAATCTATAAAAATTGATCTATTGATATTCTTAAAATGTGTGGGTTGAGTCTAACTCAATCCTACAACTGACTTGTAAGGTGAGAATTGCCCCCACTTATAAACACATGTTCAGGTCATATATTATCTGATATGAGACTCTTAACACCCCCTCTCACGCTCAGAAATTAAGACTGGAGCGTGGAACTAAATGGTGGGTGGTCCAATGGATCTTAGATGAGGCTCTGATACTATCTTAGAATGTGTGGGTTAGGCCTAACTCAATCTTATAAAATTGGATTGTAAAGTGAGGATTGCCCTCTTATAAACACATATTCAGGTCATATATTGTCCGATGTGAGACTCTTAACAAACATGATATACGATAGGATTGTAAGCGGTTTGATATCTAGATTTTTTGTATATCTTAGGAATGTAGTCATCTCCCTCAAGGTTAGAGATGACAAAAGAAACTCGTATCAGAGGATATTCGCGAGTAAAATTTGTCACGATCCCGAATTGGATAGTTTAATGAGTATCCACGGATAAAATAAACAAATATTTAATTACTTATTTTTCTTAAGGATACGAATATAGATTTGATTATACACGTATCCGCAGATATCCGTATCCGTTAATTATTAATGAAATAACTTAAATATATCTCTATTTAATCTAAAGTTATTATTTTATTAAATATGAAACTATTGTTATTATTATTTTGTTAAATATGAGCTATTTTTATTTTGTTGAATTTAGTATATTTATTTGATAAAAGAAGAAATAAAATGTATGTGATTAATTAATTATAGGAAAAATACCCTTTTTAGTCCCTTAACTGTATCTCGGGGTCCATTCTGGTCCCTTATCTTTAAAAAGTTTTAAAGTGATCCTTTAATTGTTCAAAAAGGACCACAATAGTCCTTTCCGTCCAAAAGGCACAAACATACATTTGTTTTGTATATGTAGCAGCTGATGTGGAATGTTATAAATATCTTCTTCATTCTCTTCAAAACTGCATCGTCCCTTTCATTCTCTTCTACCCTAGACTCCCCCAAATTTTAGGGTTCAACAATTTTCTTCCCCTTTCGATTTTGTAATTGCTTGAGGAAAATGAAGCAAACATCATTAGCATAGTCGGGTCAGTCTTCATACGATTTGAATGTCAAGAGCGGTGGTTGTTTAAATGGAAATTTGCGATGGAAACCCATATGTGGCTGTGGAGACACGACTATTCTTTGAAGGGCTTCAACTCTTACGAATTTTGGGAAGCAATTATGGGGTTGTCGTCATTATAAGGTAATAAAGAAATTAAATGGGTTATATATATATATATATATATATATATATATATATATATATATATATATATATATATATATATATATATATATATATATATATATATATATATATATATATATATATATATTCTGATATATCTGAATTTTGAAAAAACACAGGGTTCATATGAAACTGGATGTGGATACTTTCAATGGTTCTATGATGATGTGGTGGATGGGAAAAAATAGTTTATAAAGAAACAAAATGGTAGGTTGAAGAAGCTTCAAAATGACCTTGATGCAGCAAAATTAGAGATACTGTCTTTAAAGGAAAGAAAGAATGGACTGAAACAAAAGATAAGGGGGTTACAAATTGAAATGAAGAAGATGATGAATTCCAAAAAAAATGAAAAAGAATGTTATGTATTGTGTTAATTGTGGTCATTTGGATGATGTTGTAATTTCTGTATCATTTTGAATTTGTATGTTTAAGTTGTAACCTTTTGTAATGAATTTTGGTATTTTCAAATGAAACAAAGTATCATTTGAATTAGTATGCAACAGTTGTAACACTTCTGTTTTGTGTTTTCATTCACAGTCATACCATAACATATACAAAATCAATTGAATAAAGTCAACAATAATATATAATTATAAGGTGGTGAATACCACTAATATTCATACATTACATGTCCAAAAAACCTGATATTACAGGTCCAAAACACCACTAGAAATTACAGGTCCAAAAAACCTGATATTACAGGTCCAAAACACCACTAGATAATACAGGTTCAAAACACTTTAACATAGCTTAATTAAAGTTAACATAACTTAACAGAACTATTACATTAAAGACATTAATCTAAACTTTTCATTTTGGTGCGGCTCTCTTAGTAGGTGTTGTCCTTCTTGTTGTTGGACCTATAATAGTTTTTGATGCAATCAACCTAGTTGTTGGACCAGGTGGGACAAAATGTGCATTTGACCTTCTAACTTGCAACCTTTTGAATTTGGGAGTCATTTTCGTGGATGATTGAGAAGCATTTGGCTGAGATGCTTGAGCTGGATGAGATGCTTGAGCTGGCTGGGATGCTTGAGCTGGCTGAGATGCTTGAGCTGACTGAGATCCTAACATATAAATACACATTCCAAATATAAATACACTTCAAATATATGCTCATCAGACATCCTAACATATAAATACACATTCCAAATATAAATACACTTCAAATATATGCTCATAAAAAATTGTTTAAAGCAATTTACCTGACAAGCCACATGTTTGCGTATGAACTTGTTTTCTCAACCTTCTTCATAACGTTAGACAACACTTCACCATCTGCCAATTTCTGAAACCTCGTCTTATTTGTAGCCCATCTCTCCATTGTGTATATCCTAATTTCTTCCACCATGGTTATCAACGGCTTGGCCCTAGACTCCAAGATGACACTATTAAATGATTCTGACATATTATTGAGAAGAACTATCCTTGTTTTCACTCTCCACCACTGCATATGCTATTGGTAGCATTTGATCATTGGGATCTCTTCCTATGAGTGCAAGTATTTGACCCCCACAAAGGCCTTTCAAAAAACATCCATCAAGTCCAATGAAATGTCTGCTTAACTTAAAGCTTTCCTTATAAGCTGCCAAGCATATGTATATCCTTTTGAAATATAATTTATGAACACCACCTTCTTGTACAGGTTCGACATTCACTTTTACAGTTGACCATAGGTTAACTCTTAATAACTCGTGTGCATAGTCATATATCCTTGCATAATCCCCTAAGAATGACCCATCGACCATGTCTCTGGCTGCAAACCTAGCCCTTATGGCCTTGGTTTTGTTGACCCCCATATTCCACTTCTTCTGTACCTTCTTCTTAATGTCCTTAATTTTCATTCTAGGGTTGGTTTTAAGTGAATTCTGCAACCTCTTGCTCAGCCATTTAGTCCTTATTAACTTCATATTATATTCTCTATTGCAACTATGAGTGTCTATTACCTTTCTTAGTTGCCAAGAATCCCCAGTAGACAATTTAGCACAATAAGATTCCCATTCACATCCTTCCTTACACCTAACCCTAATCCTGGTCTTGTCATTTTTAATGAACTTTAAATTTCTGCCATATTGGACTGCATAAGAGGTAATAGCTTCCTTGAAATTTTCTGTTGTACTAAAGTAGGTTCCCACTTCCCATTTATAATTGGACATATCCTTTTGAAGCTTAAATATTGGATACTTCTTTCTCCTAACACTACTTCTATCATTACTATCACAGTCACTTCCTAGATCATCACTTTCATTATCACTTCCTTTGCTATCTTCTTTGTTTGCTTCACACTTTTCTTTACCTTTTTTGCTTTCCACTTGTTCATCATCAACTTCATAGTCAATTAGGTTACCCTCTTCCTCTTCCAATTCAGTGTCATACTCATCAGAGCCATCATCAAATACTACCTCCATTTCACTATCATAATTGAAGGTGCTATCATCGGAACTATCATCATCATCAGTTAGTATTATAACATCGTCAACCTCACCATCCCTATGTCCAATATCATCATTTTCAACCTCACCAACCATTGGCCCATTATCATCAGTTCCTACTGCATGAACACCATCTTCCCTAACATCATCTTCTTCAACACCATCCATGCTAACATCATCTTCCATAACATCATCTTCCATAAGATCATCTTCCCTAACATCATCTTCCCTAACACCATCTTCCCTTACATCAGTTTCATTCAACATCTCCTCAAGCACAACTTCTGCCTCATCAACTATCACATTAAGGGGTACCTCATCTAACACAACTTCAATCTCATCAGTATAATCAGGCTTTGACAACGTGTGTTGAATAAAGACTTCAACACTAAGATGAACCCTATATAGATCAGCAATCTCTAATTCCCCCTTGTCATCAACCAACATATTCATCCCAACAGTAGGATCATTATAATATATATTCTCTACGTCTGTGTAACCTAGCTCTTTAATAGAACATATCAATTCAAAATAGCTCCACTTATCAGTAGCTACTCTCAAATCAGCAATCTCACCTCCTTCGTATACACTCATGTCCTCAGTAACAAATTCACCACTATGGTGTATTGTAATGTTCAGATATTCATCCATTTCAGACTATGCCCTAAATGGACAGGAAGATATTAGATTTCAGAAAGAATGATTTCAAAAAACACTAACTACGAAAATTATAATTTTGCATAAACTTACCTACAATGAGCAGTGTTGTGGTTGCTTTCACCTTCAAGAACGAAACGTGACTTTGCTTCGCTCGTAGCTTCTTCACAGAACAGAGCTACCAACAATGGCTGCGCTAGGGTTAGCTTCAAGTGTTGGAGATGTGTTTTGATAATTTAGCCAATTCGATTTTCTATTTTAGTTTTAAGATACTTTAATCCACCTGAACAGAAATATAAACACGTGCAATGCCACATATATGCCACATAAGCTCTACCATTGACTTTGAATAACTGTCCAGACGGAAAGGATAAATGTGGTCCTTTTTGAACAATTAAAGGATCACTTTGGAACTTTTTAAAGATAAGGAACCATAATGGACCCCGAGGTAAAGTTAAGGGACTAAAAATGGTATTTTTCCTTAATTATATTACTCCCTCCGTTCCTTTTTAAGTGTGTTTTAGCATAAAACTCTTAAACCAAGAAAGTGAATTACTAAAGTTTTTTCACAATCTACCCTCATATTAATTTTAATGAAATAAAAATCAGTCATATACTTTCTCTCTCCAATAATTAATTTTTTAATTTTTTTATAAAACTCTCTCCTATCTCATTAAACCATTTATGTTTTCAATTACTCTAAATTTTAGAAATTTGCTGCACGTGCTCCACTTGTTTAAAGGCTAAGTGAAAAATAAATCTAGTGACAAGATTAATCAATTTCCCACCAATTTTTTTAATCAAAGCTTAAGCTTCCCACCAAAATAATTGAAACCAGTAGTACATATAATAGGGCTTCATGTTAGATGTTCACAGCATATAGAATTCATCAAATATGGCTTTAAATATTGGTGAGTTTGATGAAGATAACTTAGAAGAAGAGGTTGAAGCCAACAATGACATTGGTACGTTTATCCTTTTTAAGTATAGTTAATTACTTTCACTTTTATGTATGTGCCAAGTAGTCTTTTGGAAAGTTCATTTTTAAAATTACTGGAAGTGATTGCTTTTAGGAGATTTCTATTGTTTTTTTAAATTTACACAATATGATCATTTTCATATTCTATTGTTTTTCTCTAAATTATACAATATAATTTCTATTGTTACACAGTAGCGTGTTTTGTCCTTCAATTATTTATTAAAGCAACTCAATTATTTACATAGTAGCGTTAGTCTTTAAGAAAATATGTACCTTTGCAGAAAATATTGAAGTAGAGCCAAGAGGAAAAAAAGATTAAGAATCTTAAGCAATGAAGAGCACATATCTATTTATCATGAGCTGCTACAAAAAAGTGTTGATGGTAAATTACGTAAAGGAGCTACAAATGATGTGGCTTTATTATATTTGTTTCCTCTGAGAACGGTTCAACGTATTTGGAAAAGAACAAAAGAAAGTGAAACACATGATGTCTCTCATAGGAAGACAAAAAATTATGGACGTAAGAGAATTTCAATAGGCGAGAATCAAATTCGTGAAGTTCCTTTAAGTCAAAGAACAAACATTCGATCTTTAGCTTTTACGCTGAAAACAAATCCAACATCGATATTCAGGCTTATAAAACTAGGGGCTATACGGCGTAACTCAAATGCCATAAAGCCACTATTGAAAGAAGAGAACAAAAGATCTAGGTTGGAATTTTGTTTATCAATGCTTCAAGGTACGCAAAATGACCCAATGTTTAAAAGTATGCACAATATTATTCATATTGATGAGAAGTGGTTTTACATGACTAAAAAATCTGAGAAGTATTATTTGCTCCCTGATGAGGATGAGCCATATCGTACATGTAAGAGCAAAAATTTCATTGCAAAAGTTATGTTCTTGGTTGCTCAAACTCGACCACGATTTGACTCAGATGAAAATGAAATTTTCTCAGGTAAAATTGGGGTTTTTCCGTTTGTTACCCATGAACCAGCTAAAAGGTCAAGTATTAACAGAGTTGCAGGTACAATGGAGACAAAAGCAATAACTTCCGTAAAGAGAGACGTGGTAAGATCATTCCTTATTGACAAAGTCTTACTGACTATAAGGGAAAAATGGACAAGAGAGGACTTAGAGTCAACAATATTTATCCAACAGGATAACGCAAGGACGCATATTAACCATAATGATCCTACCTTTATTGAAGCAGCCACCAAGGATGGGTTTGATATACGTTTAATGTGCCAACTTGCCAATTCTCCTGATTTAAATATATTAGACCTTGGATTTTTCTCAGCTATACAATCATTACAATACAAGGCAGCACCTAAAACCATTGATGAACTTATCGGTGCAGTGGTAAAATCATTTGAAAATTTTCCTTTAATTAAGTCCAATCGCATATTTGTATCATTACAATTATGCATGATAGAGATCATGAAAGCGAAAGGTTCCGATAACTATAAAATTCCACATGTGAATAAGGAAAGACTAGAAAGAATAGGACAACTACCTATTCAAATGAAGTGTGATCCAATATTAGTACAAGAAGTTAAGAGTTACTTAAACATTGAGTGATACTTATTGTGACTGGGATGTAGTCACATTTTAAAATTATAAGTAATTTTTTTTAAAAGTTTGTGATGTTTTAATTTTTCAAGACTATTGGATATATACAATTGTCTCGTCAAGAAGATTCTTTACGTATCTCTTTACCAAGATAGCATAGATATGTTCAATAGGTGTCCAATGCTACGGGTATGTAATTGGCGCTGACCATTAAAATAAGAACACATAAAAGTAAATTAAAAAAAGCTAAGAATGGCAATGCATGTAAAATCAATAACAAAGTTTTTCAATTATTGTTCCAAAACTTTAGGCATAAAAGAAGTAACAAGAATTGAAAAAAGAGATACTCAATCTAAATCCACGCATGAAGCTTTTTTGAGCAGTAACAAGATTTTTCAATAAAATTTAGGAAGAAGCTTTTTTTATCATCTTTTTTGACACAGATTGAAACTCAGCATGTTTGGAAGATTCTGCTCCGTTTTTTCCTGCTTCTTCTTCTTCTGGAAATTTGTTCAAATCAAATTCATAATCCTCTTATTCATTCAAATCAAAATCCAGCACAAATCTTGATGATACTTCTCCTGCCTCTTTGTCATCTTGTTCTTGTATCTTATCAAAAGAGTCTTCAACTATTTCTCCTTCATATTGTTCCAATGAGTTTCCACCTTTTCTCATTCTTTTTGTTTCAATGAGTCTTTCATTTTTTCTTCCTTTTGAACATCTATGGAGTCTCTTGCTTTTTCCATCATAAAATTTTCACTTGGTAATTTTAAGGATATTACTAACCCTTTTTATAGAATTCTAACTCATGAATTGTTGAAATTTTCCTTTGACATAATTTAAAGTTAACATATTTTTCTGTGTAACATTGGACTTATTCGGTGTATATTGTCGTTGCAATTTAATTTTTAATGAGTGACCAAGACCATGAATTATATTGAAAAAAGAGAAATTCTTGGAAAATGTAAAGTGTAGTTATTGAAAAAATAAGGGTATTATTGACAAATTGTAACCTAAAAAGTTAAAATGATAGTTAAATAGGAACAAAAAAATTATTCTAAAACGACACTTAAAAAGGAACGGAGGGAGTACTAGTTTTAAGAAATATTTAAATAATCATATCTATGGATATCCGTAAAAACCCGCAGGTATCTCAAAATTCACAGATATCCGTCTGGCGTATATCTGCACAAGTATGGGATGGATACGAGTATCATATTTAGTAAAGGAAGTGGATAACAGGAGACTAGTACCGACGCCCATGGGTATCCATTGCCATTCTTACTCAAGGTTCCTATTTTTCATTGATGATATTGCATGAACATATGGCAAGATTGTGAGCTCCCATTTTCTACCAGAGCATACACAATCCTTCAAGTTGACTAAAAACATTTCTCCTAGAATTTCAATGTGCCTGACCTTAAATATATGCTCAGTTAACATCCTATAACATATTACATAGAATCAGTTTAGGGAATAACAAAATTAACATGTAAATAAAAACACTTGGCAATTATCTTACAATCCATAAGTTGATGTATGTGCTGGTTATCTCAATTTTCCTTTTAATGTTGGGTAAAACATCTCCACCACTTAAGTTTGAAAATTTCATCATATTACTTGCCCACTTTTCCACCATGTAAGTTCTCATTTCTTCCACAACAGTCCCCAATGGTTTAGCCATTGATTCAAGAATCACACTATCAAATGTTTTTGACATTTTCTTTAGAACAAATTCACATGTTGAATGTGTCCAAAACTGTGATTTACTTCAAAACCTGGGTGGAGTATTTATCATATGCACAAAATCCTCTTCATTTACCACTTTCATTGTCTTCATTTCTCTTTCTCGTGCTTGCGTGTAAGTTAATTTTGCTGATTTCCATATTATTTCTTTTAACAACCTTCCAGGATACTTCTTCCTAAAGTTATTATACAAATGTCCCATAAAAGACCTTTGTTTAACCCCAGGGAGAAGCTCATTCATAGCTCGCAACAGACCCTGCAATACAACATACAATACATGAATATAATTACAGTTAAAATACAATGTAAAAGAAATGAATGAATTCAATTACAATTAGAACACACCATATCTTTTGTTGAAGAGAAATGAAAGTGTAGGAAAGAAACTCATTCTTACCTCCAAAATCATTAATCAGAAGTTTCAAAAACCATGTCCAACTAACCTTTGTTTCCCTTTCAACAACATCAAATGCTATTAGCAACATCTGATAATTAGGATCTCTACCAATGACTATCAATATTGTCCTCCACACAAACCCTTCAAAAAGAACCCATCAAGATCAATAACATGTCTACAAAACTTGAAACTCTCCTTACATGCTGCATAATAGATGTACAACCTTTTGAAATGAGATCTTGTGTCTTCAATTCCTTCTTTCACAGGTTGGACATTTAATTTTATTTTTGACCCAATATTCATTCTTAGAATTTCATGACTATTCCGTTCTTGAACCAGAATCAGGTGTGGGATGATGGTGAGGAATCCTGAACTAGTGGTGTTGATATTTGATACGGCAACGCAGGTGAATCTATAAGGTTAGCACTCCAACATACAAGTCAGTCAAAGATTCAATATGAGTATAGTGAAAAATGGAGATAAAAAAGTGGACCTTGCATTTCGCGTGGAATGACTTTTATACCTTGGGTATTTTGTAGTGGATTCACATTAATTTGAGCATTTGGTCGATCCAAAATAGGTGCCCTCAAAGCTTGACGAAAGTTAAGTAGTCAGGGAAGCCTTTATCAGCCTTGGTCGGCCTCAGAGGAAGTTGTTCGCTTCAAACTAGAAGTGAAAACACTTGGAGTCAGTTGAAAAAATAGTGGCGGACAAGCGTATTAAATGCTTTTCCATTATTGAAACACTTCACTCCTTTCTCTAAGATATAACCCTATAGGTATAGGTTTGAGGATGATATCCCCACTTAGGGTACTTGAGTACTTTGGATCTTCGTTCCTTCCGATGGGACGATTGGCTCACTGCCTTTAGATTTTTCTCATGTTTTTTATATGGGATGTCGATTAACGACTACCTTCTTTATAAAAGGCAGGACATGCCCCCAGAGTCCATTTTTACTTTCCCATTATTCTTTTCTCATTTCTTCTTTCTAGGTTTGGCTATCGGCTCTCTTGCTCAAGCGCTTATAATTTTTTTTTGCTTACTTACCGACGATCTAACCTTTTCTCAGTTTCTCCTTTTAGGGTACATCATTTTCTTTTTTATACACATGAACGATGCTTTTGAGCTTACCAGCAAAGAGTCTCAACCGACTGCAGGAGTGGATAATCCCGAATTCATGGAACTTATCAATGACCAAAACTTCTATATCATTTCCCCATATACTCATCCAGATGACTTTGGACCGGGGGTTAGATTCTTTCAGTGTTGACCACGATTCATAGATGAGAGATAATGCCGTCCATACCACTTCTCTAGCCCGCACTGATATAAATAGGGTCTTATTTGTTCTGACATATCAGTATTAGAAATAAGTTATTCCATTCAAAGTCTTGGGGTGACCCTTCCATTCAAAGCTATATTGTCGCTGATCAACCTATTTTACTTTGTAATGCAGACACATGATACTCAATTGGAGGAGCTGATGGCAATAACCAACACGAATGATTACTCACGGGTAGACCCTGAGTATCTAGTGACACTTTCCCCATATACTAAGGAGGTTTTTGTGATGGAATCCTCCTTCTAGGTGGGATATTTGTCAAATTTGATGATCTTGACGCTTCCTATAGAAAACTGGGTATGTAGAAAATTCGAAGGATGCTCTATTCCATTATATAACTGCATCTTCAAGAAGTTGGGCGTCCGAATTCTGTTAACTGATTTTGAGAAATAATTAATGGATCACCTTTATTCCTCATTCAAAACTTCATCCCATTACTTGGGCCTTTGTGAAGGTATTTCAGTACTGGTATGAGTACCATGGATACATAAGTTTAGCTTCCAAGAACCTCTTTGATGAAAACCATGTTTCCATGAAGAAAGGTGGTTACAGTCTCATTTCTCTTCATCGTGATAACAATAAAGTCTTTCGTGTTTGCACAGAGAGTTGGAAAAAGTTCAAGATTGACTAGTTCTTGTCTAATCCCATTTCCCCTCTTGCTCATGCATAATTTTGGGCCGTTCTGACCTTTTCTTCAGAGTTGATTGTGTGTGTCAATCGGAGGAGATGATTTTGGTCCCCAAATCACTTCTCTGAAGAGGCTAATTCCTATTTTATTTTGTACGATGCCCTTACTAATGTAGAGAAGACCATGAATTTGACTTTGATTTCGTTTTATACTGCGGAGATACATTGTCAGCATATCGCTGATGTGCAATTTATTGAGGAGAGGAATGAACTCTTTGGTACCTACTCTATTCTTATTTCATTTATGGTCTATGAGCATGTACTACCTCATATTTTTTTTATTTCCACCCTTTTCAGGTGCACTCGAAAGGAAGAAAACCTCGGTCACTTGCGCCATGCCTGTGTAGGATGTTGGAGCTCTCCCCCTGCAGGAGGAATCCCCGTGACTGCGTAGAGGTCCTCAGTGGAGCAGAGTAAAAAGAACCATGACAAATCTGCCTTTGTTAGGGCCAAAAAGAACCGGGGTAAGACGACCATCAGGGGGAGTCCTGCTAAAAAGTCGAAGAAGTCAGGGCCCACTCCTACAAACCACTTGTCGGAAAGTGCAAGGAATACCCCTTTTTCGTGTTAAGACAAGTTGTTGTGCCTGCTCAGCAGGGGAAATTCCATCCCAACTTGGAAGGACCCTATCACATTTTCCCAAAGCTACCATATGAAGTGTATAAGTTGGAGGAATTTGGGCGACTCATTCCCAAGACTTGGAACTCCACCCGTTTAAATTATTATTGTAGCTAAGTTATTTACGAGTTGTTAGAGGGGTCGTGTTGCTAGCTTATGTATGAATTTATGCATATTTATGAGCAAGAAGAATATTTTGGTTTCACTATTAAGTACGGTTGACTTCCATGAAAATATCATTGTCTCCTCCTAAGGTATACACGAGTATTAGAATTCCACGGGAAGATACTTGTAATTTCCTAAGGCAATACATAAGAGCTGGACTTCCATGGAAAGATCATTGCCTTCTTCTAAGGCAATTCATTAATGCTGGAGTTCTATAGGAAGATCTTTGTCATCTTCTAAGGTAATACATGAATGTTGTATTTCCATGTGATAATCCTTTCCGCCTCCTAAGGAAATACATGAGCGTTGGACTTCTACAAGAATATCCTTTCCACCTCCTAAGGAAATACAAGAGCATTTGACTTCCACAGGAAGATCCGTGCCTCCTCTTAAGGTAATACACAAATGTTAGACTTAGATAGAAAGATCCTTGTCGCCTTCATGGGAAACACAAATGGGTTATATGTAAGGGGATCACCTCATCTAAATGCCTCGCCTGAGGGAATAAATTAAGAGTCTCATCAGACAAGCTCATTTAAATACCTTACCTAAGGGACTAGACTAAGATTCTCATCAGAAAAGCTCATCTAAGTGCCTCTCCTGATCGACTAAGAGTCTCATCAGACATGTTCATTTAAACGCCTTGCCTGAGGGAATCGACTAAGACTCTCGTAAGACAGGATCATCTAAACGCATCTTTTAAGGGACTAAGAGTCTCTTTAGACAGGCTCATCTTAGCCCATCGCCCGAGGGAATAAGAGTCTCATCAGCTAGGGTAATCTAAGTGCCTCACTTGAGTGACTAAGAGTTTCTTCTAAACATCTCGTCAGAGGAACTCTATTAAGAGTATCATTAGACATGCTCATCTAAACGTCTCGTCTGAGGGACTCGACTAAGAGTCTTGTTAGACATGCTCATCTAAGTGCCTCGCTTGAGGGACTCTACTAAGTATCTCATCATACAAGCTCATATAAACATCTTACCTGAGGGACTCAACTAAGAGTGTAATTAGACATACTCATCTAAGCGCCTTGCTTGAGGTACTAAGAGTATCATCAGACATGCTGATTTAAGAACCTCGCCTGAATAACTAAAAGTCTTATCAGACAACTTCAACTAAGTGCCTCACCTGAGGTACTAAGAGTCTCATCATACATACTAATCTAAATGCCTCGCTTAAGGGACTTAACTAAGAGTCTCATAAGACAGGCTTGTTTAAAATCCCCACTCGAGGGATTAAGACTATTATTATACAAGCTCATATAAATGCCTCGTTTGTGGGACTCGACTAAGTTTTTCTCATCAGACTGGATCATTTAAACGCCTCGCTTGAAGGACTCAACTAAGAGTCTAGTCAGATAGGTTCATGTAAGTGCTTCGCCTAAAGGACTATGAGTCTCAATAGATAGGCTCATCTAAGAGCCTCGTTTGAAGGGCTAAAAGTCTCATAAGACAGTCTCATCTAAGCGTCTCTCTTGGGGGGCTAAAAGTCCCATCAAACAGGCTCATCTAAGCACTTCACCTAAGGGACTAGACTAAAAGCCTCATTAGACAGGCACATCAAAACGCATCGCCTACTGGTCTAAGCTCCATCGACACAAATTCAATTAAACACTTTGCCCTTTATCAATTCTTCGTACTTGAGGGATTGTGTAATGATATATTTATAAAGGCCCACAAGGGACAACAAGATGGTATCACCCGTCTCTTAGAGGCGCCACCCACAACCCATATTACTTGTCTTGAGTGGGAAGACGTGGGAGGAGACATGTTTTGGTCATAAGTGGTGCAGAGAAAGCGTATGAGGTATAACCCACGTCTCCCTAGAAAATAGGGCTCCAACATTCCCCTTTACTAGCGGTTTCTATTTTCGAGAAACTCTAAATCCAAGCTCATAAGCCACTATAAATATCTCTATTAGACTTAGAGGTTGGGGTGTACATGGGTTGGGTTGGACTGAGTTTGGCCTAACCCATTCAAACTTTAATGGGTTAGGTTCGTCATTCAACCTATAATTTCATTGGCAAAACCGACCCGCTCATTTATGGGTTGGGTTGAGTTGGGTTTGCGGGTTGTGTTTCAACTAAAAAAATATTATTTTAATAATTTTATTTTTTTCAATTTAAAAAAATTATAACACAATTCAATACAATTATACTCATTTCTAACATATAAATTGGATGATACACATCTTATAATATATAATAAAATTATCTAAATGATATAACACTTGATAATAGTATAAAATTTCATAAAACACGTTATTTTCATAAAATATGTAAGTTGAAAATAATATAAAAGAAAATAAGAAATAATATTTTATCTTAGAATTACGTAAACTCATTAGTCATTAGTATTATTGGTTGAGAATAAAACTTTTTGAAAAAATTATGGTTAGTAGTGAGATATTGTTTTTTTTATATTTTTAATTTTAAATAATAATAAAAAGAATAAGAAATTACTAATGTCACATCAATGGGGTCCGCGGGTTGCAGAGCTCAAACCCGATATCTGAATCAAAACTATACGGATTATTGCGGGTTGGGTTAGATATATTCGTAAATGAACATGTTTGAATAATTTATGAATTAGTTCGATTTGGGTCAGTGGATTCACGGGTCAATCCGTTCCCATGAACACCCCTACTTAGGGGGACAATCTCAAATTTACATCAAAAATACCCCTCAAACTGAGCCTCACCCCCATGTGAACTTACTCTAACCCTACATATACACAAAAATCTCTAACAACCTCTACTAGCCTAGAATTGTTACACATTTATACTTTTTTTAATAACAAGTACAAAATAATAAATCAAAATTTAATAAATATTTATCTTCTAATTTATATATGAGTAATGACATGTTGAAGATAAAAGTGTAACTGATATGTCTAATGAATCTCCGAAAAATGATACTCCTACCACTTCAAAAAATTTAGAGTTGAATTTGAAATTGAAATCGAGACTAATCAAAGTAGGACAATTATTACAATTAACTAAAAATTGAAAATATTTGATTATTTTACTACAAATATTTGTGAATCAATTATTTGAAAATGTCCATTCTTTTAAACACATTTATAAGTAATAAAAGCTTTTTAAATTAATTAAATAATTAATATATTTAATAAAAAATAATTAAATATGTCATTTATTCAATAAAATTATTTTTTTTTTTAATTATTTATAAATGTGTCTGGAGACTAATATTAAATTAGAAAAAAAATAAGTCATACCGATATAAGGAGTGACAGTCAATAGTATTTATTATTGCTATTATTGGACAGCATAACAGTTGAAAAGGTAGCATGTTTTATAATGAATAACAAAAGCCGAAACCGGCTCACTGTCCCCTTCTTTTTACTTTAGCTTTTCATTTCAAAAAGCTATTCTTTCTTAATTACTCACATCACATGCAAACACCAACAACCAAACAACACCTTTAAACCAAACAGTTACCAAACCCCACTTTCCTATTTCTTCATTCATTTTCTAACATAACATCCCTTTCCTTTTATATTCATAAATAAAAACCAATAACCACTTTCTCATATCACACACACACACACCAATTTCATGGCCAACTCCTCCTCCACCACCACCATAATAACCACCGCCAAACGCCAAAAACACTGCCACCACCACCACCACCACAAAGATCATCATCATCTTCTCATACCTGGTCTTCCTGATCACATAGCTCAACTATGTCTCTCTTCAATCAACCCTTCTCTTCTCTTCAAAGTATGTCATTCATGGCGTAGACTTATCTACTCACCTTCTTTTCCGTCTTTCTTCTCTCTCTACGCCATTCTCTCTCCACCCAAATCACACCATTCAATTCAATTCCATAATTTCGACCCTATATCGAACACCTGGAAGATCCTCCCTCCACCGCCACAAAATACATCACTCCAAAACATCCTCCTCCGCCACCCTTCCTTCCTCTCTCGAAACCTCTCCGTACAATCAATCTCCATCTCCGACAATCTCATCCTCCTCGCCGCCACAACGTACAACCTCTCCCCAGCACTCTCCCATCCTTTGATCTTCAATCCATACGAGGGCTGGTCATCGGGACCAGCCCTCGCTACTCCGCGCCGATGGTGTGTGCTAGGTACATACAACGGCACGGTCTATGTAGCAAGTGGTATCGGCTCTCATTTCTCCATTGACATAGCGAAATCGATGGAGACCTGGGACCCCATAAACAACAATAGTATTTGGGAGAAGAAAACGGAGATGAAGGACGGAAGGTTTAGTAGAGAAGCGATTGAGGCTGTTGGATGGAGAGGGAAGCTTTGTATGGTGAACGTGAAAGGTGATGCAGCGAAGGAAGGTGTTGTGTACGACGTTGAAGAAGATACATGGAAAGAGATGCCGGAGGGGATGTTGTTAGGGTTTAGAGGACCGGCGGCGGCGATGGAGGAGGAAGTGATGTATGTAGTGGACGAAGGTAAAGGTATTCTTAGTAGATACAATCCAGAACAAGATGTTTGGGAAGAGATTTTCGAGTCTCAGAGACTCAAAGGAGCTGAACAAATGGTCGCAAAACGAGGTAGGATTTGTGTGGTTTCCACCGCCGGGATCTCTGTTATTGATATAGTGGCGGATCCGCCCAAAATCTCGGTGGTTGACCTGCCGGATGGATTTGAACCGGTGGCTGTTCATGTCTTGCCGCGGATGCCGGTAACCGATTTTGCCGTCCAAGTTTGAGTGGACGAGTTTTATTTTGTGTGTATTAGGAAAATATTAAATAAAATGATAAAATTAAAGAAATAAAAATCTGACTAATATTTGATTTTAATTTTAATTTTTTGGTAAACGAAAAAAAAAAGAGAATTTTTGGTTGTATTAGGAGATAAAATAGTCGCTTTTTTGGTTTTGTGGTTTATTTTATGGGATGAGCTGACATTAGATATTTGAAATGAAAGCTGAAAGTGAAAATTTGTCTTTAAGCGTAAGAGATTATTTATATATTTTTTGTGACTGAGTATGTGTTTATGTGATGCATGAATATTGATGGTTTCTTAGAAGGAGAAAAAAGGTGGGGGCTAGTGGTATTGGTTATGGCATTATTATAATAAATATCTGTGTTATTTGTTAGTACTACATTGCCCTTATGGAGCGGCAATATGAAAGCAGGGTGATATGGGGATTCACGTGGCGAGATGGTGTGTTTTGATGAATGACATTTTATGTGATGTTTGTTCATCTTTATCGGACAATGAGTGTACACTTTGTATTTATCTTGGAAAGGATATCAGACCAAATCATGTTTCCTTGTTTCATTGGAAAGATAGATGGGATGCTTCGTAATATTTTCTTGTCTTTTTCTGAAAATATTTCATTGTAATATTTTTTGAATTTTTTAATTTTATTTTGAGTTGTTTGTTTAAGATCAAATTTATTTTAGTATTGCATTTTAGATATATTTTTTAAAGAAAACCGTTTTGGATTGGTCTTGGCACGGCTAAGTATACCTTTACGCGAATAATGATCTAATTGATGGTCTAATTTTTTGGGGTTTAATTTGGATATGTGTTACTCACGTGTCTCTCATTCAGGAACACATCATCAACGTGTTCCGTACTCTACGGAGTTCTTACGCCCTTCGAAATTGACGTGGTCAGTCCATCATTCAAAGATCACAGAGCAATTGACCCAGAACAAAGATCACATGTTGGTATTCCCTACCCATGTAGGTTTCTGGCAGTCATCTATTGTCGACGAGAAAATCCAGTCCACAATGGAGACCTTAGCCCAGTGTTGGTATAAATACCCTCTTTCACTAGAGGGTCATATATTCTATTCACTCTCATCAATTTTATACTTGT
Source organism: Vicia faba (assembly GCA_948472305.1). Lineage (NCBI taxonomy): Eukaryota > Viridiplantae > Streptophyta > Magnoliopsida > Fabales > Fabaceae > Vicia > Vicia faba. Next base: position 938,476,825 of record OX451736.1, read on the forward strand.
TCTCTTTTCACTTTGAACCTTAATTTGACATCAGAGTATATTGCAGGCACACCCCTTTTCTCTTCAACAATCGTAGAACTCAAGTGTTGCAGGCCACTGAAGATTCTTATGATCCCAGTAAGATCAGTGGCGTTGTCTATGAGAATTCTTTGCTCCCCCATCTTTATCTGACCCTAAAGATCAAAGCAAACTCATCCTCAAAACCTACCGATCATCATGGCCAACCAACAAAACAACGATGACGTCAACGAAACTGTCTTCCCCGCCTCTACGGACGACGACAACCTCAACCACAACGAGACGATTGGCCACGAACAAGGTGACCCTAGGGATGGGCTAACCGCCTCCTCCCTGTATCACGATGAGGCCAACAACACCGTCCAACAGTTCGAGGATCCTGGAATGTATTAAGAAATTCGTGTGCCGCCTAACGCAGACCCTACCATGGTGGCCCTATTCGCAGCTATCAACCAGACAAACTACATGATCTTCCAATAGAGCGAACGCATTGCAACGCTCGAGAAGGACCGCCGATCACGCTCCCCCTCGAGGAGATGTCGATGATCTGAATGTCATAGCCCGTCCCTACAATAATGGGATACCCGTTCGCGCTCTCCCCCGCAGAGACACCAACAAAATGAGTCTTAGAGCTCCCTCCGCAATAAATCGGGCGCTACCCTCAGTTGGAAAGGTCGCAGCCCGCGACTATTAAGAAGCACAATCGCACTCTAGCACACAGGGAGCAACGATCCCGCATTCCCAAGAGAAACAAGGTCACTGAGCATCCAGACAAGTCGAAGAGTCGGCCAAGAAATTCGTCGCGCCACAACAGAGGCCCTCGACTCGACTCCTCCCCATCGCACTCACCGGTCCGAAGTGACGAAGACGAACCCCGCGATCCACTGTCTCTAGCGACAATGAAGACTCCACTCCTCGTCGGGGTGAAGAAGTTGCCGCCTCTGGTGACTTGTGATGGCACGACAGACCCTGATGATCACATCGAGAGCATCAATGTGATGCCTAAATATCAAAATGTTAGGGGCGCTATCAAGTGCATACTGTTCCCCACAACCCTGAGGAAAGGAGCCATGGCATGGTACAAAAGCCTTGCCTCAGAATTCGTCACCTCCTAGAAGGATCTAAAGGCTCAGTTCACCAAAAATTTCACCGTCTCTCGAAGACACCCGAAATCTAAGGCGTCTCTCGAGGCGATCATCCAGGGGAACGATGAACCCCTCCGAGCGTACATTGAACAATTCATCGTTCATTTAGGAGAAGTCAATTGAACTTTAACCAAGCCTAAATTTCACATACTTCATCATATTTTTCTCAACCAACACTCATTTTGAAGGAAATTCAATTCTCTACAACTTTGTCTCTCTAAGCTCAAGGCCAAAAAATACTTCATTTGAGAGATATGAGTCAAAACATTACATGTCATTTTAAAAGTCAACAAAAAGATACTTTTTGTTAAAGCAATTTACATCAAGATAAATTCTTCAAATGAAAAAATAACCAACGTAGAAATTATAGGGGACATCTTGAGATTTCCAAAAAGTCCAAGACCACCTTCATATGACAAAAATTGAGAGAGTTATGATTGGTGCAAGTTGAGCAATTTTGAGAAAATGCATGAAACCCAAATTGAGCAAACTTGAATTTTTAGGGCAAATGGGATTATCTTTTAGAGTCCAAACGTCTTCTTGATCTCATAATGAACCTCTAAATCTACACATACACCCTTTTAATTTTTTATTTCATTTATTTTGATTTTATTAATTTAAATTCAAAATTAAATCAAATAAATGTTAAGGGGAGGTATAAGACATAAAAGGCTTTTGTTTCAAATATTGGGAGGCACAAAGATATGTTACAAATCGTGTGGGGGTTATTTTCAAAACAAATCTTCATGTTTTGTCTTATTCCAATTCTATTTTCAAACAAGAATCAAAGGTTGTTTTGCAAGAGATCCAAGCCCACCTTTGACCTAATCTAATCCTCTTATAAATACCGTTCATGTTCAGACAATAAGGACACGAAAAAAACTTGCAAGAACACCCACTTAAAACTTCAAATTTTGTCAAACTAGGGCAAAATTGAAACCTCTCATACAACCACTTTTAAAGCAAAGCAACTATCCAAATCGACTCCTAGGATATCATAGGGTGAGTTGGGATCATCCTTGACGATCAGAGAGGCCCGAAACACGCATCCCATGCATCATCAATTTCCATACTTTTGTCAATTTCCTATTTTTATTTTTACCATGCTTTGATTCATACTAATGACTCTAATGTGTTCTTGAGATATAATAGCACAAGTCTGAACCTTCGCATGAGTCCCATGATTCCAGAATCGTGTATCACCATGTTTGTACCGTTTTGAATTATTTTGATTATATCCCACTATGCAGGATGCTTTAGCCAAAACTAAGGCCACCAATGAGTTTACAACTCTAAAATTAGGTGGGTAGGGTCCTCTTTGATCATTAAAATGCTTTATTTTGCAAGTTGGAGAAAATGAGCTCGCCGAAGAATAGGACTGGAGCTAGGGCTCTGGCCCTTCTCCGGTCCATCTGTTTTTGTTTATAATATATTTATTTTGTTTTGTTTTACTACTAGATGAAACAGTCACCCCAGTGGCAAGAACACACACTAAGGCTTTGATCTATAAGGGCATGAGTTCGATCCTTGCCTTTTGCAACTATTTTGTTATTTTTACAATTCATGCATGTTGTACTCAAAAATTTTCCCTTTCACTTATCAAGATTTTTCTCACAAGATCTCCTTTGACTCAAGACTGCACTAGGGTGGATCAGCTCAAGATATCTCCTTAAGCACTGATGACCAAAATTAGGGTTTGAGATTGCACAAGGATTTTTGAACTTCAAATGCCCCATATGATTTTCACGGATCATTATGGACCCCCAAGATTACTCATGTCAAGCTTCAAGCCTTGGATCACATTTTTGCTCAGTCAATTGAACAGTTGACCTAAAAATCAATTGTATTGAGGAAAAAGTCAACTATGGCCAATTTACAGTCAAAATTCTTAATTTTTATCCATGTCAACATTTTAAACTTATATGTATCATTTGATCAAGTTTGGACCACAACTCCTCAAGAAATTTGATCAAATCTCCAAAAGGGCAAAATGGTCAAAATTAGGGTTTTGACTGAGAAGGGACAATTTCTTATTTTTGACCTAGCAAATGGTCAATTGGTTTAAGGCATGATCTAAAGAGTCCAATTTCATCATTTTACCTAATGACATGGTTCAAAACATTGCCAGTCCATTGGATTGACAAATGAATATTTCAGTCAACTGATCAAAAGTCAACTATATACTAAAAAGTCAAACTTTGACTTTTTGGTCAAATTCAAGTGCCAAAGATCACAATTCATCAAAACATGTCAAAATATGAAACTTGGTCATCAAGAAATCAAGAATTCAAGATTTCATCTTGAAATGTTAAAATTTCTTAGAAATTTTTCTAAGTATGGAAAATTTCTTATTTTTTCATAACTTTGAGCCAAATTTTTACCATGATGCAAGATGATTCAAGAGAAACTTCCAACATGAAAGTTGTAGATCTCCATGAAATATACAACTTTACCTCACACAACTTCTTCCAAAAATACTTGGATCTCAAGTTACAATTTTATGAACATAGGGTCATGAAACAAAACACTTAGTGAAATTTTGCCCTAATTTGGCCAAGATTTTGACCTAACTTCATGACACTTTTTCACATAGTTATAAGGGGAATATTCAAAAGAAATTCAAATAGGGGTTGTATAGAATGATACAAGCTTTCCAAAATGTCCAAGAACTCCTTGAGATCATTATTGAGTATGGAGAATCGAAGAGATGAAGTTAGGGTTTTGTCACTTAATTTACAAGCCATTTTGTGATGAACAAGAAGTCAATTTCAAACCTATGCTGCACAATCTTATTTTGAAGGCCTCTAAACCTCAATATATACCCATAATCATAAGATTACACTTGCTTTTGAGCTTTTATCCAAGTGTTCCAAGCATTGTCCAAGCCAATTTTTTATTTTAGGAAGAAAGCTTCCATTGCATTCTTGAAAAGTTGCTTTAATCACAAAGTCAACTTATCTTGAGCTTCTAACTTGTTCTTTCTGCACACAAAACCCCTATAAACCAAAAGCAATGTGTCTAAAGTCTCAAGAAGCTCAAAACATGCTTGTATAATACTTGAGATTTGTAACACCCCAATTTAATTAATAGTATTTATATTATTATTTTCAAAACATTACCGGTTGATGTTTATTTTGGTAAATTAATAATTATTTAGTCGGTTATTCGATCCGATAGTTGATTATTTTAGTTTATTCGGTTTACCGGAAAATGATTATTTTATATGATAATATTGTATTTTGGTGTATATATATTTTGTGTGTGTTAATTGATTAATTTGTGATAATTGAATTATAATAGTATTTATTTAATTTTATTAAGTTAGTTTAATTAAATAATATAAGTTAGTTTTATTAAAATAAAAAATTAATTATATAAGTTATGTTTTACGTAACTATCAGTAAGTAGGTAATGTATATAATATATATATGTTAGTTTTATAATATATATATATAATAATAAGTAAGTATAATATATATGTTATGTTACGTTTCAGTAAGAATATATATTATATAACTTAGTTTTATATAATATGTTAGTTTTATATTATATAAATATAAGTTAGTATATATGTATGTTAGAAAGAAAAGAACCAGTAAGATAGAAAAACAGAAGAGTAGTAGCAGAAGAGGAAAAGAAAGGAAAACCTAGAGTTGAAGAGAAGAGGAGAAATTTCTAGAATCAAATCGAAAAGCTTGTTCCGGAGATTAATCGGTAAGAGTTAGACTTCCTCTAAACATCTAGTATGTTTTTATTGCATTTGATTTGATATTAGTTTAGGATTTAGGTTGAAATAGGGAAGAAAATGTTTCTGAGAAATAGTATATGTTTTGTTGTTGTTGTTCTGTGTCTCGTTGTTGTTGTTGTTCTGATAAGGGAAAGGAAACAATTACGGTTAATCGGTAAAACTCGATATTTTGGATACGACCAAAGACGAATTAAGTTGTAGATGTGTTGAATATTCGAAATATTTTGTGAAATGCCGATTCCGGAAATATTGTGTTTGGTTTATAAATATTTTAGTGTTGTGTGATGATTGTTGAAATGAAATAATTGATGCTTGTTGTGCAATGTTGTGGGAATGATTCGTGGGGTTGAATTATGGTGATGTATGCTTGTAATTGAGATTGGCTTAGTCTTGATTTGCATAATTGTTTTTGTTGAATTGCACACCGCATCATACGTCGTGTCAAGAGGCGATGTCTGTTAGTCTCGTGGAGGCTGGTGGCTCGTCCCAAACTCAGAGTGGGGGTTTGAAAGCTTAGGAAACGGGCTTTTGTGATTATCCGTCTGAGGGATAGACATCAACAAGTCCGAAGGATAATGGATGATTAGTACCATATGCATGAGTCGTGTCGTTGTGTCGAGTCGCATGTACACGTTTTGTCGAGTTTATGTGTTGTTGAATATTGTGCATTATGTGCTAATTGGTAAATGGAATTGTCTGTGTTTGATTTCCTTGATTTGTTGATTATGTGAAATTGATTAAATGACTATCTTATGTTGTTTATGCAAGAGTTGGAAAAAGAGTAAGATTCCTTTATTTAATGCTTTTCTTTTGCTTTAAATTCATACTTTATGTTTGTTGGAATTCTTACTCTTCTGTTGAAATGATGCTTGATATGGCATCGTTCAGGTACCGAAGACGATAGTGCGAGGCGCACGGGTTAGCGGATGACTTAGGCTTGTAATTCGCTACTTTTTAATTTTGATTCGATGCTCTGATTGTAACACTGGGGGTTTAGTGTCCGCATTCGAACTCATATTTTGTATATGGATTATACTTGTATATAATTCTTTGTATTGATTATATGTTGATGTATGTATATTATGACTTGACAACATGATTGGTGTATGAACCATATGGCTTAATGCCTTGCATATTATATTTTGATTCCTCCTTTGGAGAAGATAATTTATTATGATTCCGTTGCGTTTGCACGAAAAAGAAAGTATATGCCATGAATATTTATTATGATTATGTGATTAAAGTGTGAATATGTCATGTCCGTTTTTCTTGAATATGTGAATTGATGTTGTGACACTCCTTCCGTGCATTTTTAATTCTATGATTTATTTATACCGTTTAATTCGAGATTTATTTTAGAAGGGGTGTTATAATAGTGGTATCAGAGCATTATCGGTCAGTTGTCAGGTCTTAACTTTACTAATCCCGTTGTATTTGATTGTGTGTCTGACGCAATCGATACTTTTGTGTTGTTCAGAAGAAGATGGTTAATTGAAGGAATGATAATGAAATTGCTGAGGCTTTGCGATTACTCGTGGGATCCTTGAATCAGATGCCGCAAGCTAATCCTGTTCAGCAAGGTGGAGGTGATGATGGATTCCGTGCTCTTGGGAAGTTTCAGAAAAACAATCCGCCTACCTTCAAAGGAGAGCATGCACCTGAAGAAGATCAAGAATGGTTGAAGGCCATAAAAAAGATTTTCCGAGTGATGAATTGTACCGATGCTCAGAAGGTGCAATTCAGAACTCACATGCTAGTGAAGGAAGCTGAGGACTGGTGGATTAATGCTAGTCAGAGATATGATGAGGATAACACCGTGGTGACTTGGACCATTTTTTGAGATGCATTCTTGGAGAATTACTTTCCTGAGGATGTCCGTGGGAAGAAAGAGGTGGAGTTTCTTGAATTAAAATAAGGAAACATCTATGTTGCTGAATATGCCGCCAAGTTTCAAGAATTGATTAAGTATGTCCTCACTACAGCACTGCAAATGCCGAGAGATCCAAATGTTTGAAGTTTGTGAACGGCTTAAGGCCGGATGTGAAGAAAGCTATCTGGTACCAACAAATTACCCGCTTTTCTGAATTGGTGAACAAAAGTCATATCTATGATGAGGATAGTCATGATAGTAGTGCTTACTACAAGAGCTTGAGTGACAAGAGAGGCAAGGGGCAAGTGTGTCCTAAGCCTTATGAAGGAAAAGGGAAGAAACCAATGAATGTGGGCAAGAGTCCAAGTGGGGGAGTTACTACTCCGGTGAAGTGCTTTAGATGTGGTAAAGAGGGACACCGTGCTATGGAGTGTCACCAAGCTGAGCCTACATGTTTCAAGTGTGGAAATATTGGTCACCGATCTAATGAGTGCAAGTTTGGTACGAATGTGACTTGCTACAACTGTGGTGATCAAGGGCACATTAGTACAAAGTGCACGAAGCCAAAGAAGGAGCGAGGAAAAGTGTTTGCATTGTCTGGTGTCGAGACTTCGGCTGATGAGTGGTTGATCAGAGGTACTTGCTTTATCCATAATGTGCCTTTGATTGCTATTGTTGATACGGGTGCTACGCATTCATTTATTTCCTTGGATTATGCTACGAGATTGGGTCTTGTGTTATCTATTTTGGATAGAAGTATGGAAATAGATACACCTGCGATGGGTTCAGTTTCTACTTCAGTTATTTGTTTGAGGTGTCCTTTGCATATGTGTGGTAGAGATTTCAAAGTGGGTCTCGTATGTCTTTCTTTGAGTCAACTTGATTTCATTCTGGGTATGGACTGGTTGAGAGCCAACCACGTCTATATCAATTGTTTTGCTAGAGTAGTTCTTTTTCTCGAGTCCAAGAAAGAAGGCGATTTATTCTTGTCTACTCAACAAATGAAGAAGTGTGTTCGAGATGGAGCTGAATTATTTGTGTTGATGGAGAGCATGGGCATTGGTGAAAGTGGAGTGAGAAAGGATGTTCCTGTGGTATGTTATTTTCTAGAGGTGTTTCCGGAGGAGATTACTGATTTACCTCCAGAACAGGAAGTGGAGTTTTCTTTTGATTTGGTTCCTGGTACTAGTCCTGTTTCGATGGCTCCGTATCAGATGTCACCATCGGAATTGGTTGAACTAAAGAGCCAACTTGAAGAGTTACTTGATAAGAAGTTCATTCTACCAAGTGTATCTCCGTGGGGTGCACCGGTGTTGTTAGTAAAGAAGAAAGAAGGAACAATGAGGCTTTGTGTGGATTATAGGCAATTGAATAAAGTTACTATCAAGAACAAGTATCCGTTACCTAGAATTGATGATTTGATGGACCAGGTTGTAGGGGCTTGTGTGTTCAGCAAGATTGATTTGATATCTTGTTATCACCAAATTCGTGTGAAAGCTGGTGATATTCAGAAGACGGCATTTAGGACGAGGTATGGACACTATGAGTATTCGGTGATGCCTTTCGGTGTTACGAATGCACCTGGTGTGTTTATGGAGTACATGAACAGAATCTTTCATGAGTTCCTTGATAAGTTTATGGTGGTCTTTATTGATGACATTCTTATCTATTCAAAGAGTGAGACGGAGCATGCCGAGCACTTAGGAATTGTGTTGTCGATTCTGAAAGAGAATCAGTTGTTTGCTAAACTTTCTAAGTGTGAGTTCAGGTTGAAGCAAGTGAGTTTTCTTGGTCATGTAATATCTCGTGGAGGTATTTCCGTGGATCCATATAAGATTGAAGCTGTGTCTGAATGGGAATCTCCTAAGTCTGTTTTTGAGATTCGAAGTTTTCTTGGTTTAGCCGGTTACTACCGTAAGTTCATTGAGGGTTTTTCCAAGTTAGCTTTACCTTTGACACAATTGACGAGAAAGGGGCAAGCGCTTGTGTGGACTATTCAGTGTGAAGATAACTTTCAATAGCTTAAGAGAAGGTTGACTACTGTTCCTGTTTTGATTCTACCTAATCCATCCGAACCATTTACGGTTTATTGTGATGTTTCATTGATGGGAGTGGGTGGTGTGTTGATGCAAAGTGGACAAGTAGTGGCTTATGCTTCAAGGCAACTTAAGGTGCATGAGAGGAATTATCCGACTCATGACTTAGAGTTAGCAGCTATTGTTTTTGTGTTGAAGATTTAGAGACATTACTTGTTTGGATCGGATTCGAAGTTTTCAATGATCATAAGAGCTTGAAATATTTGTTTAATCAGAAAGAGTTGAATATGAGGCAGAGGAGGTGGTTGGAGTTCCTAAAAGATTATGATTTTAGTTTGAATTACCATCCCGGTAAGGCGAACGTGGTTGCCGATGCGTTGAGTAGGAAATCATTACATATGTCTATGTTAATGGTGAAAGAGTGGGAGTTGCTTGAACAATTTCGAGACTTGAGTTTGGTTTGTGAAGAAACTTACTTTGGGTATGAAGCTTGGTATGTTGAGACTTACTAGTGGGATCTTGGATGAGATAAGAGATGGACAGAAATTAGACTTGGTTTTGGTTGACAAGTTGACTTTAGTTAACCAAAGTCAAGGTGGAGAGTTTAGAATTGATGAGAGCGGCGTGTTGATATGTCGTGATCGAGTTTGTGTTCCCGATGTGGGGGGTGTGAAAAAGTTGATCCTTAAGGAAGGACACCGAAGTGGGTTGAGCATTCATCCCGGTGCCACAAAGATGTATCAAGATTTGAGAAAGTTGTTTTGGTGGACTTGTATGAAAAAGGAAATTGCGGAATTTGTGTATTCGTGTTTGGTATGTCAAAAGTCCAAGATAGAGCATCAGAAGCCTTCCGGTTTGTTACAACCTTTGTCTATACCGGAATGGAAGTGGGACAATATCTCTATGGATTTTGTTTCGGAATTACCAAGGACTTCGAGTAACAATGAGGCCATTTGGGTTATTATGGATAGATTGACGAAATCTGCTCACTTTATTCCAATTAGAATGGATTATCCTATGGAGAAGCTTGCAAAGTTGTATGTTGAGAGGATTGTGTGTTTGCATGGTATTCTGACGTGTATCATTTCGGATAGAGATACACGGTTCACTTCTAGATTTTGGGAAGGTTTGCAAAGAGCTTTGGGTACTAAATTGCGTTTGAGTTTCGCTTATCATCCACAAACGGATGGTCAAACGGAAAGGACGATTCAATCGCTTGAAGATCTTTTGCGTGCTTGTGTGTTGGAACAAGGAGGTTCATGGGAAAGTTACTTGCCATTGATTGATTTTACCTATAACAACAGTTTTCATTCTAGTATAGGTATGGTTCCTTTTGAGACGTTATATGGAAGGCATTGTCGAACACCTTTATGTTGGTACGAGTCGGGAGAAAGTGCAGTGGTTGGACCGGAAATTGTGCAACAAACTACAGATAAGATTAAGTTGATTAGAGAGAAGATGGAGATTTCTCAAAGTCTCCAAAAGAGCTACCATGATAAGAGGAGGAAGCCTCTTGAGTTCAAGAAGGATGATCATGTGTTTTTGAGGGTGAATCCTACGACGGGTGTTGGTCGGGCACTTAAATTGTGGAAGTTGACACCTCGGTTTATTGGTCCGTATCAAATTTCGGAAAGGATTGGTAATATGGCTTATAGGATTTCATTATCACCATCACTTTCAAATCTACATGATGTGTTTCATGTGTCGCAATTACGAAAGTATATTGAGGATCAGTCTCATGTAGTGCAAGCGGATGATGTGGAGGTTAGAGAAGACTTAAACGTTGAGACTTTACCGACAAGGATCGAAGATCGGAAGGGTAAACAACTTAGAGGAAAATAAATCGTTTTGGTAAAGGTGGTGTGGGGTGGTTTGGTTAATGGAAACATAACTTGGGAACTTGAAGGCCGGATGCGGGATTCCTATCCCGAATTGTTCGTTTAGAGGTAATTTTCGAGGCCGAAAATCTTTTAAGTGGGGGAGAGTTGTAACACCCCGATTTAATTAATAGTATTTATATTATTATTTCCAAAAAAATTACCGGTTGATGTTTATTTTGGTAAATTAATAATTATTTAGTCGGTTATTCAATCCGATAGTTGATTATTTTGGTTTATTCGGTTTACCGGAAAATGATTATTTTTATATGATGATATTGTATTTTGGTGTATATATATTTTGTGTGTGTTAATTGATTAATTTGTGATAATTGAATTATAATAGTATTTATTTAATTTTATTAAGTTAGTTTAATTAAATAATATAAGTTAGTTTTATTAAAATAAAAAATTAATTATATAAGTTATGTTTTCTATCAGTAAGTAGGTAATATATATATATATATATATATATATATATATATATATATATATATATATATATATATATATATATATATATATATATATATATATATATATATATATATATATATATATATATATATATATATATATATATATATATATATATATATATATATATATATATATATATATATTAGTTTTATAATATATATAATAATAAGTAAGTATAATATATATGTTATGTTACGTTTCAGTAAGAATATATATTATATAACTTAGTTTTATATAATATGTTAGTTTTATATTATATAAATATAAGTTAGTATATATGTACGTTAGAAATAAAAGAACCAGTAAGATAGAAAAACAGAAGAGTAGTAGCAGAAGAGGAAAAGAAAGGAAAATCTAGAGTTGAAGAGAAGAGGAGAAATTTATGGAATCAAACCGAAAAGCTTGTTCTGGAGATTAATCGGTAAGGGTTAGACTTCCTTTAAACATCTAGTATGTTTTTATTGCATTTGATTTGATATTAGTTTAGGATTTAGGTTGAAATAGGGAAGAAAATGTTTCTGAGAAATAGTATATATTTTGTTGTTGTTCTGTGTCTCGTTGTTGTTGTTGTTCTGATAAGGGAAAGGAAAAAATTACGGTTAATCAGTAAAACTCGATATTTTGGATACGACCAAAGACGAATTAAGTTGTAGATATGTTGAATATTCGAAATATTTTGTGAAATGCCGATTCCGGAAATAATGTGTTTGGTTTATAAATATTTTAGTGTTGTGTGATAATTGTTGAAATGAAATAATTGATGCTTGTTGTGCAATGTTGTGGGACTGATTCATGGGGTTGAATTATGGTGATGTATGCTTGTAATTGAGATTGAGTTAGTCTTGATTTGCATAATTGTTGTTGTTGAATTGCATACTGCATCATACGTCGTGTCAAGAGGCGATGTCCGTTAGTCTCATGGAGGCTAGTGGCTCGTCCCAAACTCAGAGTGGGGGTTTGAAAGCTTAGGGAATGGGCTTTTGTGATTATCCGTCTGAGGGATAGACATCTGCAAGTCCGAAGGATAATGGATGATTGGTACCACATGCATGAGTCGTGTCGTTGTGTCAAGTCGTATATACACTGTTGCACCCCAAAATTTAACCTCTTGATTTTTGGCTTATGTTTCATCATGAATATCATATTGCATTGCATTCATACATGGTGATGGGATCAAAGTACTTTGGTTATCAAGTCTTCCTCAAGCTTTGAAAGTTGTTTGCATTGACAAGTTTCTCAAGTAGAACCTTATCATCTAAACCTCTGGATCTTTCAAGCCCAAAGTTATTGCATATCTCAAGATGTTTTATCCATCTCTTTGGACCATCAGAGGATTGAAGTTTATGATTGATTATGTGAAGGAACCACTCCTTTGATTCACCAGTCAATTTAGGGTTTTGCTTGATCAAGATCATTGATCAATATACAAGTTTTGATTTGTAAGCTATAACATCTCATTGATATTTGGAAGATCTTAGTACAAGAAATTGGCCAAGAGGTCCAGAGGATTTTAAAGTTTTGAAGATGGTTCATCAATCTCTTGAGATGTTAACCAAAATTAGGGTTTCGTCCAAGTTGAGGTAATTGAGGTCTAGATGAGCCAATTCATGAAGCATCACTATCTTATCATCATTGGAATCAAATTTGATCAAGGAATCTCTCATGATATGCAGTGGAATTAGGGTTTTGAAGCTTGATCAGCTATCTCCAAGCACCTTAGTTGTGTATTTTGTATATGTGTTGTTTACTAACTTTTAATCAAAATACAAAAAAATATTTGTCTTTGTCTTTGCATATTTGTGTTTTGTAGGTACCAAGTCGAAGCATCTGACAAATAAAGATTCCTGGTATTATTCTCCTAAAATCTCTTTTTTGCAAAAGAAAATTAACAAAAATTCATTTTTTTTCACTGATGCAATCGATTGCTCTTAGAGTGCAATCGATTGCACATAGTGTATTTTGCGCCATTTTTGAAAAAAAACATTGTGCAAATCGATTTGCACTATAGTGCAATCGATTGCACAGCGTGAAAATTTGAAAAAAATCAGCAATTTTAAACTTGTCAAATTTTGGCTCCAATTTTCCTTCATTTTTGAAAGAGGTACCATTAATTCAAATTTTAGTGCCAATCTTTCATTTTTAAGAAGAATTATCATTAATTCAAATTTTGGCTCTAATATTTGAAAGAATTATCATTAATTCAAATTTTGGCTCCAAGAATCAATTACCAAATTACCAGTAATCCCAATCCTAAAACTCTATAAATAGAGCCCTCATTTCATTCAAATTTCAAGCTTTTGATAGCCAAATCCACCTTGCTAAAAAATCTCTCAATTCTCTCCATCTACCAAATTCACTCAAAGCTCCATTTTCAAAAAGGTAGTAAGCTTTGCATTGAAGCTTACTAATCTTTGAGCTAAACCTTCATCCAAACACTTTTTATTTATCAATTCTCTACATCCAAGCTTGGCAATTGATTCTTGTGGTTTAATTGAAGCAAATTCTTGAAGTTGTGTTGATAATTCTCTAGATTTACCTTTGGTAAGTGGGATAATTCATCTTTCGCAATGTGATCTCTTGTTGATCTTTGGGTTTGATTCTTTGAGCATTATTTTGTGATTCCAATGGTGTTATTTTCTCATAATTTGATGGAATTTTCGTGCTCAATTGGATCCATGATCATAGGGTGTTTGATGGAAAGTTTGAATAAGAAATTGGCCTTTTAAAATGTTGTTTTGCTGCCTGTAACAGTGTGCAATCGATTGCAGTAACAGTGCAATCGATTGCACCGAAGCAATTTCGCGTAGATTTTTGAAAACTATACTGTGTAAATCGATTTACACAGTAGTGCAATCGATTTACACAGGGACAAAATGCATTTTTTTGCCTTGTTTTGGGGCAGCTTTGATCCAAAATGTTTTTTTTACTCACTCCTTTTGATTGTTGGTTTGGATTGCAATTTTAAATGTCCAAATTCTCTTTAAACTCAATGGACTTTGTGATGTAGATAAAGTTGGATAAATGTTCATCAATTCAAATATACCTAAGAGTGAATTATTTAATTCATTTTTGGTGCTTTGGATTAATGATATGTTTAGTGCTTTAATCCATCTAGAGGAGTGGTTGAATTTAAAGATGAAAGAATTTTGAAATGGTGATCCAAATTAGCTTATCATTTCCCTCCCTCTTCATCTTATCCCTTTCTTTTTAATTGTTTTACATGTTAAGGGATGGTGATCTCTATATCATTTATCCAAACATGAAGTACATAGATTGCTATTGACCGGCCTCAAAATAGGTGCGACTTCTACATAAGTCCACTTACGATTGCTTAACATAGTGCTAAATTTTGTCCCGATTCGAATAAATGATCATTCATGGCCCAAACTTATGATTGCAAGCCCAAGTATGTTAATTTGATCTCTTTGATCCAATAACTCTGAGATTCATTGTGTGGAGGCTTTGGTTCTACCAATCCTCTAATGGATCTACAACACCTTTGGTCAACGCGGATCACTTAAACATTGTTGATCATTAAATGTTACTTTTGAGGATTCCAAAATGGATTATATACTTGACAAAAAGCAAATGCAACTTGTTGTGTGGAGGCTTTGGTTCTACCAATCCTCTAATGAGTTCCAAATGCAAGTTTCAAGATGGTCATCCAATTAACCACTAATTTCTAACAATTGACTTTACTTTATGCTTTTATTTTTTATGCTTTATGTACCATTTACTTTTAGGATTTTACATTTCATGCTATTTTCATCTTTGCTCATTTGAGCATTTACTTTTATGTCATTTTTATTTTGCTCACTTGAGCTTTTCTTTTCCTTTTAAAGACACCTAATAATCAACATGAACCATAAAAAACTTTAATGATACTTGGACTATTTGGTTACTATCCTTGGCATTATGGAGCATGAGACTTTTTCTTGGACTTAAGATTAGAGACCTTGGCCTATCTTGGAGACTTTGTGACAATGTATAGTATTCCACTTTTGGCCTGAGACTATTGTGTTTTACTTTATTTGTGGAACACAACTTATTACACTGGCACTGCTATTGTATTTGGCATGTTTTATATTCCATGCAGGATATATACATGAGATTGTGAATACCATACGTTGCCCATGGGGATCTATTCATATCTGATAATCTCATTACTTACATCCTTATGGCGTAATTTCTGACTTGATTTATCTACAGATGCCAACTTGCTTGAAGTTCTCTGGGTTTCTTTTTATTCTTGGTCAGTTGCTACGGATAGTTATCTGTTTGGTATTGCACTATCTCCTTTCTTCCATTTTCATTTTTCATAGTTCTCTGATTGCATGATGGGACCTCTGTTGCTGATATATGTCAGGAGGCCCTCTGGTTTTTGTCTAATACATATGTTGTGTTTGCTGTTGATCGATGAGTCACTCAATTTAGAAATTGAGATCACGACTTCGCTCTCATTGCATATTCCCTATAGGATGTTTATTGCTTTTCTTCTTTAATTGTTGATCGATGAGTCACTCAATTTAGAAATTGAGATCACGACTTCGCTCTCATTGCATGTTCCCTATAGGATGTTTATTGCTTTTCTTCTTTAATTGTTGATCGATGAGTCACTCAATTTAGAAATTGAGATCACGACTTCGCTCTCATTGCATGCTCCCTATAGGATAGTTTTGTTAAGCTTCCTTTAGCATGTTATTTAAGGTAGGGTTTTCCTTTATCCCCAACCTTAGGGTCAACCACTGTATGATAACACTAGGGATAGTACTAGGTTAGTTTCCCTTAGTTGTTTTCCCTTTTCTATGCATTCTGCATCTTAAAACAAAAATTTGTTTCTTGGAAAATCATAAGACATTTCTAATGAACTCAAACCCTTCTTCAAAGTAAAAGATACAAACCAATCTTCCTTTGTCTTTGTTATCTTGAAGCCGGTGTTTCACCATCGCACATGTTTGTTATCCTACTTTGATTCTTAATATCATTGTTAGGTGTGATGTTTTGTCATCTGTTTTATTGATGTTTCACCATCTTTTCCATGATATCATGTTATCTTGAAGCCGATGTTTCGCCATCGCACATGTTTGTTATCCTACTTTGATTCTCAATATCATTGTTAGGTGTGATGTTTTGTCATCCGTTTTATTGATGTTTCACCATCTTTGCCATGATATCTTGTTGTCTTGAATCCGATGTTTCGCCATCGCACATGTTTGTTATCCTACTTTGATTCTCAATATCATTGTTAGGTGTGATAATTTGTCATCCGTTTTATTGATGTTTCGCCATCTTTGCCATGATATCTTGTTATCTTTTAGCCGATGTTTCGCCATCACACACTTGTTTGAAGCTGATGTTTCGCCATCGCACATGTTTGTTATCCTACTTTGATTCTCAATATCAATGTTAGGTGTGATATTTTGTTATCCGATTTATTGATGTTTCACCATCTTTGCCATGATACCTTGTTATCTTTTAACCGATGTTTCACCATCGCACATTTGTTTGAAGCCGATGTTTCGCCATCGCATCTGTTTGTTATCCTGCTTTGACTCTCAATGTCATTGTTAGGTGTGTTGTTTTATCATTTGATGTTTCGCCATCTTTGACATGCTACCTTGTTATTATTTAGTCGATGTTTGACCATCTCATTTGTTTGTTGTTTTATTTGATGTTTTGCCATCTTGCCTGTGTTCGTTGTCTTAACTAAAAAACACAAACCAACCAAAATACATAAGCCGAACTACGGCTGCTCTGATTCCTTAAAAGGGATACGTAGGCATCGGGGTAGGGCCCGATCGAGCACATCTTTTTTATTTTCCCTACGTTGTTTTTTTTTCTTTCGCATGCATTCCCTTTTCAGTTTTAAGCCATAAACATAGGACTTGACCACACCCATTAGATTAGACAAAAGACTGGATACCATAGAGTACTACGGGCGTGTGGGGTGCTAACACCTTCCCCTCACGTAACACACTCCCTTACCCGATCTCTCGGTCGAAAGACCGTGATTTCTCCCTTTTCAGGTTTTCTCGATGTTTACCTTTCCCTCTCGGCGGGATAAAATATGTTCGGTGGCGACTTCATTGATGTTTCATTACATCCAGATGTCAGGTTTCGGCCGCGCGGTTTCAGCTGGCGACTTCACTGGGGAAAAGTTTAACTTTTACTGGTCCATCCCGGAGTCGATCCTAGCTCTTATTTGTTTTCTTTTTGGGTGTTTATTTTACTGCTTTGCATATTTATCTGTTTGCATTGCATCCTATGTGCGCTTTACTTTCTGCATACTGGATTTGGCTGAACTGTTTGGATTCTGGATTTCTTGGTGGGTGGGTTGTTCCATCAGGTAAAAGGCCTCATACCCAGGCTATGAGTGAATTCCATAGGAACTAGGAATAGAGTGGCCATGGTGGCTATGAGGCGGATGCTTTGTAGACCTGACCATGAGACCCATGACTTCGGAGGTAGTTCGGATAGGTTTTATCATATGATGATATCGACATTCGAGCTCTTGTACTCTGATTTGGCTTTTAACCTTACCTTGACCTAGACTACACCCGTGAGAGGGGCGGGAAAACTTTTCTTACAGGTACAGGTACTGTTGGTGACTTTGTGTTGCAAAGGTGACTCAGGTTCCCATGATAATTTTGAAGCTTTGGGATTTTCTTTTGATCTTGAGTGGTGATGTTCTGTATTGGTCCAGCCTTGATCCAATGTGAAACTTTGATCCTGTCATGTTGCATCATAGCATATTTATTTCTAAAAAAATGATGTATAACAAATAACTAGCATACGCATGTCATATTCCAGGGACGTTCAAGAGTCTTATTTCCATCGGAAATGGCTGGCCTCCCGTCAGATGAGTTTGATTCAATTCATATTAAAGAGCCCACCAAGCATACATTTGCTTATCAGATTCCTACTATTGATGTGTCCGAATTGAAGAGGTTGAGTTCTTATCTGAAGGATGATGTTCTGAATAATTTCAACAAAAAGTATGGAAATTTGTTACTAGTCCTTAACACTCCAGTTGACCCAATGGCTTTGATCACTCTCTTCCAGTTCTATGACAAGGAATTACGGTGTTTTACTTTTCAAGATTATCAACTGGTTCCCACACTAGAAGAATACACATACCTAATTAATATCAAGTTGTCCAATGAAGTTCCTTTTGTCCAAGTGCTGGAGAAGCTGAAGTTCGAAGTTATTGCTGAAATTCTTCATTTGAGTTGGAAAGAGGTGAAAGACAATTGGAAATCAAGTGAGTATACTACAGGGTTTTATTTGGACTTCTTAGTGAAGAAAGCTGATGACTGGTCAAAGAAAGGGAATTGGATTGACTTCAGCGCTCTGTTTGCTCTCATGATATACAAGATCGTCCTTTTCCCTCGCAAGAGAAATTTTGTGGATTTGACGGCTATTTGTGTTTTTAGAAATAAGAACCCGGTACCGACACTCTTGGCAGATACTCTTTACACCATTCATTTCAGGCATGGAAAAGGTGGTAATGTAAGTTTATGTCATTCAATGTTGTATCAATGGTTTAAGTTGCATCTACCGGTAAGTGGCCCTTTCGTGGATACCAGGCATTCTCTCTAATGGTCATCAAGGCCTGTCAACCTTACTTCATTTGATATCCGGTGGAATTATGACATGGGGGAAATACGAAGTGTTATCACTAGCTGCAAAGATTTTCCTAATGTTCCCCTCATAGGAACTAAGGGGTGTATCAACTATAATCCTGTGCTTGCTTATCTTCAATTAGGATATGCAATGGATGGACCGCCAAAGGTTGAGGAGGTGTCTGAATCAGTGTATTTTGTTAGAGGAAGTTATCCTGTGATGTTGAAAAGAGTGACAAGTGCTTGGAAGGGAATTCACAAGAAGGATAGAACTACTTTGGGAAAGAAGGTTCCTATTGCTAGGGTTCCTTACTTGGAATGGATTAGAACCAGGGTTAAGATTTTACGGTTACCATTCGTAAGGTCGGCTCCTATATACTGTTATGAGTAACACGGTTCCTACCGAGGTGTTCACCCAGGTTTATGTTGAGAACATTCAACTTCGCGCAAAAGACCATGAGGCAGGGATGAAGCTCTATTGGGTAGATCAAGAAAGGGCCGACTTAGCTCGCAAACTCAAAGAAGCTCAAGGGGAAACTTCTGACGCGACTAGTTTTAGGAAGAGATATCATGCTGAAATGGAAGAAGAATTGAGTAAGACCCAACAAGAGTGCCAGAAGCTTCATGCATTCGAGAACAGCTACAGGAAGAAGATTCAGAACTTGGAGAAACAGCTCAAAGACAAATATGCTCAGCTTAAGAAGGAAGTAGCCCAGAAGCGCGTCGCAGAAGATCGGTTCCAAGAAAGTAAAGTGGTCACATCACAACCTTTGAAGGAGAAAGCCAGACTTGAGGAGTACTGTCAACATCCGGAAGCATGTCTTATTCCAGAGATTTAGTTCTGTTATTTACTTTTGGTGTATTTGGTCACCCCCAGAATTGTTGGAAGAGACCATTTGTTTGTTGTTATTATTCAGTTTTTTTTTGTTAAGACATGTATTTTGTTGTTTATCGTTACACTCTTAAATGTCCGAAGTCACTCAAACATCGTTTTTGTTTGTAAATAATTAAAGTGTTTATCTTATTGTCCTTTTTTGATTGTATGCTTTATCTTTGGTCGCACGCCGTGACTGATGAATAAAAGGACTCTTGAATACCTGGAAATGACGAACATATCATGCACATCATGCATTTCATAACATTACAGGTTATCTCAAGACGATATTCTTATTCTTCTGCTTTTCTTATTCAGAATTCAAGACGACAACTCATCAGTATTCCACCAGAAACAATTTGCCAAGACAAATGGAACAGGTTCAAGCTGAACTCGCTGAGACGAGGGCCCAGATGGCTACTCAGATGACTCAGTTCATGGAGGTCATCACCAATGTGAGTCTCCGACAGGAGGAACTAACTGCCATTGTCAACAACCAGCGTCTCCATCCAGGGGATGTTGGAAATCAAGATCTCTATCAGGATGTTTCTGTAGGATTGGGGGATGTGCAAGATCAACATGCTGGAAATTTTCACGGGATGCCTGGAAACCCTATTGTGCGCAACGTAGGGCAGTTTCCTCCGTCTCTTGGACCTCGTCTTGCAGGGAACAGAAGAGATAATCAGGGTGGTGTAAGGGGCTATCAAGAGCAGGATTATGACTTTGACCAGGATGAAGATCAGTTTTCTGTTCAGCGTTCAGAGCCGTAAGTTCAGGTTGAGGATATGAATTATCGGTTGTTGGAAGAACGTTTGAAGGCTGTGGAAGGGCAAGGAGTCCTTGGTATGGATGCTAATGATCTCGGGTTGGTGTCTGGGGTGAAAGTTCCTCCAAAATTCAAGCCTCCTGTATTTGAAAAGTACAACGGAACATCATGTCCTATTACTCATACCACTGCTTATTTCTGAAAGATGTCGGTGCATACAGAGGATCAGGGACTTTTGATTCAATTTTTCCAGGATAGCCTATCTGGGGCATCTCTGGAGTGGTACATAAAGTTGGAGAAAGCTCATATTCGTTGCTGGAATGATCTTGCTTGGGTTTTTGTCAAACATTATCAGTACAATGTGGATATGGCACCTAATCGCACTCAGTTACAGAATTTGTCACAAGGACCAAGAGAATCTTTCAAGGAATACGCTCAGAAGTGGCGTGAGTTGCCTGCGAGGGTTCAACCTCTACTCATGGAGAGAGAACTCGTTGATATGTTTATGAGTACCCTGCAAGGGTCGTTCTATGAGCACATGATAGGAAGTATTTCGGCAGGATTTGCAGTCTTGGTTATGGCCGGTGAAAGGATTGAGGTAGGTTTGAAATTGGGGAAAATTCAGATTGGAGGTTCTAGTGGCTCATCCGGGGGCAGTAAGAAACCATTCAACACTTACCCTAAGAAAAGGGAAGGCGACGCAAGTGCGGTTTACTCTCATAGAGGAAGAAGAGAGGATCGTTAGCACCAACAAATCAATGCTGTTTCTGTTCCTGTTAATGCTCCTCCGCGGCAGAGACCGAATGCAGTGCCTCAACAACAAAGACAACAAGATGCTCCCCGTTATTATAATAATCAACAGCAGAGACAATTGAGAAAATTTGATCCTTTTCTAGTAACTCTTACTGAAGCACTCCACCACCTACTTGATTTGAAGTTGATCAGTTTGAGAAATATGCCACCACCACCCGCAAGACTTCCTCCTAACTATGATGCTAACACAAGATGTGAATTCCATTCAGGCGGAGTTGGTCATTCTACTTACAATTGCTTTGCATTGAAATGCAAAGTACAAGACTTGTTGGATGCTAAGGCAATTGAGTTTACCCCAGTGACTGGTCCGAATGTTACTCAGAACCCAATTCCTAGACATGGAGGGGGTGTTGTCAATATGATTGACGATAATGGTGAAATGTTGAATTTAATCATGAATGTGGAACAAGTAACTACTCCGTTGTGGTATGTTAAGAGGTATTTGCTTGACAATTCTATTTTCCCGGGTTGTACTTCAGAGTGTGCCAAGTGTAGAGAGCAACCAAAGGGTTGTGATGATTTAAAAGCTGGCATCCAGTTGTTGATAAAGGAAGGTTCCCTGTAGTTTGATAGGAAACCGAGCTACCACGAGGTTACCGAAGAAGATGTTGTTGTGGTATCTATTCCTTACACCCCTGTGCGCATTCCTACCCCATCTAGGGCACCTCCTTTGATGATTACGGTACCTGGTCCCATGCCGTATACCAGTGAGAAGGCCATCCCATGGCACTACGGTGCTGATGTTTAATACCATGGGGTGAAGCAGGAGGTTAGTACCCGTGTGTCTGAGGAAGAACGCGCCAAAGATAATGAAGAGGAAGTTCATAACTTTTCTGGTGTGGGTCGAATGACTAGAAGCGGTAGAGTATTTGGTCCTTCCAATGTGCAAGATGCGGCAGATGCTTCTACAAGAGAAAAAGGAAAACATCAGGCGATGATTGGGAATCCCAGGGTTACGCAAGCCAATGTGACTCAACCAATTCCAATACCAGAAGCTTCTTCAGTGCCCGATGAGGTTGAAGAGTTGATGCGAATTATCAGAAAGAGTGATTATAGCATGATTGATCATCTAAGCCATACTCCTTCTAAGATGTCTATCTTGTCTCTGTTGATTTATTCAGAACCTCACTGAAATGCTTTGATGAAGTTGTTAAAGAATGCGTTCGTGACATATGAAATAACAGTCAATCAGTTTGAGAATGTCTGTGCTAACATATCTGCCGGGAATGGTCTGGGCTTCACATATTTTGATCTTCCTCTGGAGGGGCTAGACCATAACAAAGCGTTGCATATTTCAATGGAGTGCAGGGACACTACTTTATCCTGAGTTTTGGTGGACACAGGGTCATCTTTAAATGTATTGCCTAAGTCAGCATTGATGAAGATTGATTATTCTGGACTGGCGCTGCGCCCTAGTGATTTGATGGTGAAGGCGTTTAATAGGTCTTGAAGGTCAGTGTTTGAGGAGGTGGAGTTACCAATCAAGGTTGGTCCGCGCACCTTCACGGATAATTTTTTTGTGATGGATATACAACCAGCGTATTGTTGTTTGTTGGGGGCGGCCATGGATTCATAGGGCAAGGGCAGTCACCTCTACTCTTCATCATAAACTCAAGTATCCTGCAGAGGGAAAGGTAATATCAAGATTACGGCAGGTCGACGAGGTCGGTGAACCTAGTTGGAGACTTTTCTTCCCCATAATGGCTTTTATTACGTTTCTTTGCCGCAGTTTCATGTGTTGTCTTGATTGATTGTTTTAAAGCATTGTCTGCATATAGGATTTTGTTTATAGCCGAATGTCAGTTTTGATGCGTTGAATATTTTTGCTTGGAAAATAATTGTTTCATTTTACTTAATCCATCCAGTATCACTCTTTAATTGATTTTTTCGGGCATTTTGATACCAACTGTGCCAATTCTTTTGCTTAGCCAAGAGTTTGGGGGAAGGAGTTTAGCTAAAAACGATGATTGTAATGGTATACTTTCGAGTAGAACCCCATTGACGATGTACAGGCATTGTTTCAATCCCCAAACACCGGAGATATAAGGGAATTAGACCCTCGTTAACCCCTCTGAGCCTTCGAAGTAGGAGTTTCTTTTCCGTTCAAAGAAAAAACCTTGTTTTTTTTAACCCGGGGCAGGGTAGATGTTCAGTTGATTTGACCAAGCATTCAAATTTCAGAAGGAACGTCCCATCTGAGGATCACCACATTTTATCTTTCTCATCATGAGATCAGGAAAAATGTCAAAACCACGATGTTCATTTCCTCACAAAGCCCTGAGGTCGAGATCGAATCGATACAATAATGGCTATCCCCCGCCGACCAAGGAATGAGGCTTTTGTTTTCTTCACAAAAAAAAAGTTCAAAAACCTAAAGTCACATTGACTTGTTCGAAGTGGAAAGTATGAATAAGAAAGAAACAAAAAGCCCCGCTAAGTCGAAACTTGAAAACGAGTCGCTTAGGCAAAAGTTAGGGCGTCCCGCTGAACTCCCAAAATTGAAATTCAAAAGATTTTGTCCAGGAAAAAGTTAGGGAAAAGAGAGCCTAAAAGGCCGGAAAAAGAAGATTATTCAAAAAAAAATTTCATCATAAGAAGAGGAACAATAATGTCAAAAACAAAAGAGGTAGCACAAGCTAAGCGACAATCATGTTGGAGAATTTGTCGTGATCACTCAACCGTTACAAATCCTTTTGAAAGATGAATGCTTGTGATAAGTCAGTTGAACTTAGGACAGGAGAATATTACGAAGGGGGTGGGCACCAAATAACTTGAGCCTTGAAAAACTTTTTTCTAAAAAAAAAAAAACCTCGAACCAGGCCACGTTACAACCTCTAAAAGTCCTAACTGAAACAAGGGTTTAACTCGGAAGCATACTACAACATGAAAACTTTTCCTAAGCTCTCAAATATGTGTTGCATGTCTGTGTTGGTATTTTATCACCCGCGTCTTGACTCGTTTTTAAAAAAAAAAGGGGGGGAAGAAAAGTTTTGAAATTTTTGCACTCTTGCCAGTGATTCATTCACAACAGAGATGCAACCCTTTGTTAAGATTTTCAACTTCAAGGCTTAAATAATCATCGCATCAGGTCTGTCGTTCCCAAAATAAACATCTTCCTGCATGCAAAACATTTGTTTAATATCAAAAGAGTTTACACGTTGAACACCTGTAAGAGCTTAATGATTGTCAGAAAGGGAATGTGTGATTTTCTTCTGCTATGACATAACCCATGTATGATTAAGACTCTACTTATCCCCAGAGGAGTTTCTTGTCCCAAGTAAAGTTTCATTTCCACAACGAGGTTTTATTGCCCCAGGAATCTTCTTTCAAAAGCTTCATTCTAAGACTTCAAGTTCGGATATGTCGCACATCCCCAGTGGAATAGTTTAAATGGGAGCTCCCACTTTGAAGGAGTTTCAACTCCCCAACGAAATTGCCGACATGGTTCCCTCGCCCTGACCTCTCATTTCCCATCCGATCTGCTGACTGGGGCATCCTTATGTTAAGATCTTTCCTTATCCCCAGTCAGGTCGACACTGTGTGACCATCTGCATAATCTGTCCAATGGCTGCATTCCAAGAAATCTCTCCAACCAATCTTCAACAGAGTTCTGTATCCCAGGTGAAGTCCCGTTTCCTCAGCAGAGCTTTGTTCCCTCCAGCAAAGGTTTTCACCCCTCACGTCGGGTTTGTTGTCTTGATATCATCTTCAACACAGCCACGCGCCATCTTTTCCAGAGATTACAGTCTTGCCCTGATCTTCTCCCCCAATGTCTAATCTTCTCCAAAAGCTACAATGTCGATCTGATCTTCTCTAGGAGTTTGAAATTTATTTTTGCAGCTCCTCTCAATGTTTGTGGCCCGTTTCTGCTGGTTGCTCGGTTTTTATTCCCCGCAAAGCTTCATCTCTTCGAGGTTCCCTCTTTAACAAGTTCCCCGTATTTTCTCCTCTCCTTTGGATTTTGCAATTTATTTTTGCAAGTTTTGTCGGATTCTGACTTCTTGGCTATTGGCTTCTCAGTTGGCCATTCCCCAGTGAAACTTGTAAACATGCATCATTACATTGCATCTGCCGAAAGCGTAGCATTTCCATTATATGGAGCATTGCGCTATATAACAAGAATTCAAACATTCATCAGAACATAAGCCATTCTTATTTCCGTCATCCCCAGTAATTTGCTAATACTTCGGATTAAATCCCCAGCAAGGTCTTCGTCCTCATCACCTCAGTTTCCTCCCCATATCATTGTCTTTTGACGTCAATCATTTGTTTGTTTGAGTGTCTATTCTTGACTATAGTTCAGTTTCTCCCTGACGCGGTCTTCTCGGGTTTAGTCTTCACTACCCTCTCCGGTTCATTCCAATGTCTATTGATGCACCTTCCGAATACCAGTTTCGTCCTGATATTCTCTTTCAGCAGGTTTTTAGGTGTACGCCTTAATCTCCTTGCTTTGGGTTGAGCTCGAGTTTTGTCTCCTCACCCTGTGCATGAAATCCAGTTTCGTCCTGATACTCATCTAATGTAGTTTCGCCTAAATAGATATTGAGTCGAGTTTCGTCTCGTTTTTGCTTTCATACCTTGGACCCTCTGACAGTGTTCGTTTACCAAGTGCAGTATTCGTACTGCGTCCCTGGTTTGAAACCAGTCTCCTTTGTTCCTTGGATACTTCAATCAGTTTTCGTCAATGTTTATCCATTGATCTGAGACCATGCAGGTGCTCTGAGAAACATGCACTCTCATCACTTTTCTATGGGTCGAGTTTCACCTCGTTACCCGTGCGTGAAATCCAGTTTCGTTCTGGTACTCATCTGGTTTAGTTTCGTCTAACTGGTTATTGAGTCGAGTTTCGTCTCGCTTTTGTTCCTTATTTCTGGGATTCTTTCAGTTCCTTCATACTGTCTATCTTAGTTGAGATTAGCAAGTGCTCCTAGAATCGCACACTCTAGTAACTTTTACTTTGGGTCGAGCTCAGAGTTTCGCCTCCTTACCCGTGTACGTTTTCTTTTCCAGAGCTTAGTTTCGCCTATACTCTGTGGTTTGAGTTTTATCTCACCCTTTTTTTTGAAGCCCAGTTTTGCCCTGGCACTTTTGTCCAGAAGTTTAGATACGTCTACTCTTCTTTATATTTTCGTTCTGTTTCAACCTGCATTATAGCTTCACTCTGACGCACGTCTTGGGAGTTTTCTATTTCTGTTTCTTTCTTCTTCAAGAGTGTAAATTTTCGAGTTCTTTCATATTCAAACATCTTCAACCTTGTACGCTCGAAAGTTGTCACTTTTCTCACTTATCATGTTGAAGATATTTGAATAGGGGCAGCTGTTGCACCCCAAAATTTAACCTCTTGATTTTTGGCTTATGTTTCATCATGAATATCATATTGCATTGCATTCATATATGGTGATGGGATCAAAGTACTTTGGTTATCAAGTCTTCCTCAAGCTTTGAAAGTTGTTTTCATTGACAAGTTTCTCAAGTAGAACCTTATCATCTAAACCTCTGGATCTTTCAAGCCAAAAGTTATTGCATATCTCGAGATGTTTTATCCATCTCTTTGGACCATCATAGGATTGAAGTTTATGATTGATTATGTGAAGGAACCACTCCTTTGATTCACCAGTCAATTTAGAGTTTTACTTGATCAAGATCATTGATCAATATACAAGTTTTGATTTGGAAGCTATAACATCTCATTGATATTTGGAAGATCTTAGTACAAGAAATTGGCCAAGAGGTCCAGAGGATTTTAAAGTTTTGAAGATGGTTCATCAATCTCCTGAGATGTTAACCAAAATTAGGGTTTGGTCCAAGTTGAGGTAATTGAGGTCTAGATGAGCCAATTCATGAAGCATCACTATCTTATCATCATTGGAATCAAATTTGATCAAGGAATCTCTCATGATATACAGTGGAATTAGGGTTTTGAAGCTTGATCAGCTATCTCCAAGCATCTTAGTTGTGTATTTTGTATATGTGTTGTTTACTAACTTCTAATCAAAATACAAAAAAATATTTGTCTTTGTCTTTGCATATTTGTGTTTTGTAGGTACCAAGTCGAAGCATCTGACAAATAAAGATTCCTGGTATTATTCTCCTAAAATCTCTTTTTTGCAAAAGAAAATTAACAAAAATTCATTTTTTTCACTGATGCAATCGATTGCTCTTAGAGTGAAATCGATTGCACATAGTGTATTTTGCGCCATTTTTGAAAAAAAACATTGTGCAAATCGATTTGCACAACGTGGAAATTTGAAAAAAATCAGCAATTTTAAACTTGTCAAATTTTGGCTCCAATTTTCCTTCATTTTTAAAAGATGTACCATTAATTCAAATTTTAGTGCCAATCTTTCATTTTTAAGAAGAATTATCATTAATTCAAATTTTGGCTCTAATATTTGAAAGAATTATCATTAATTCAAATTTTGGCTCCAAGAATCAATTACCAAATTACCACTAATCCCAATCCTAAAACTCTATAAATAGAGCCCTCATTTCATTCAAATTTCAAGCTTTTGATAGCCAAATCCACCTTGCTAAAAAATCTCTCAATTCTCTCCATCTACCAAATTCACTCAAAGCTTCATTTTCAAAAAGGTAGTAAGCTTTACATTGAAGCTTACTAATCTTTGAGCTAAACCTTCATCCAAACACTTTTTATTTATCAATTCTCTACATCCAAGCTTGGCAATTGATTCTTGTGGTTGAATTGAAGCAAATTCTTGAAGTTGTGTTGATAATTCTCTAGATCCACCTTTGGTATATTGGATAATTCATCTTTCACAATGTGATCTCTTGTTGATCTTTGGGTTTGATTCTTTGAGCATTATTTTGTGATTCCAATGGTGTTATTTTCTCATAATTTGATGGAATTTTCGTGCTCAATTGGATCCATGATCATAAGGTGTTTGATGGAAAGTTTGAACAAGAAATTGGCCTTTTAAAATGCTGTTTTGCTGCCTGTAACAGTGTGCAATCGATTGCAGTAATAGTGCAATCGATTGCACCGAAGCAATTTCGCGCAAATTTTTGAAAACTGTACTGTGTAAATCGATTTACACAGGAACAAAATGCATTTTTTTGCCTTGTTTTGGGGTAACTTTGATCCAAATTTTTTTTTTCTACTCACTCCTTTTGATTGTTGGTTTGGATTGCAATTTTAAATGTCCAAATTCTCTTTAAACTCAATGGACTTTGTGATGTAGATGAAGTTGGATAAATGTTCATCAATTCAAATCTACCTAAGAGTGAATTATTTAATTCATTTTTGGTGCTTTGGATTAATGATATGTTTAGTGCTTTAATCTATCTAGAGGAGTGGTTGAATTTAAAGATGAAAGAATTTTGAAATGGTGATCTAAATTAGCTTATCATTCCCCTCCCTCTTCCTCTTATCCCTTTCTTTTTAATTGTGTTACATGTTAAAGGATGGTGATCTCTATATCATTTATCCAAACATGAAGTACATAGATTGCTATTGACCGACCTCAAAATAGGAGAGACTTCTACATAAGTCCACTTACGATCACGTAACATAGCGCTAAATTTTGTGCCGATTCGAATAAATGATCATTCGTGGCCCAAACTTATGATTTCAATCCCAAGTATGTTAATTTGATCTCTTTGATCCAATAACCTTGAGATTCATTGTGTGGAGGCTTTAGTTCTACCAATCCTCTAATGGATCTACAACACCTTTGGTCAATGCAGATCACTTAAACATCGTTGATCATTAAATGTTACTTTTGAGGATTCCAAAATGGATGATATACTTGACAAAAAGCAAATGCAACTTGTTGTGTGGAGGCTTTGGTTCTACCAATCCTCTAATGAGTTCCAAATGAAAGTTTCAAGATGGTCATCCAACTAACCACTAATTTCTAACAATTGACTTTACTTTATGTTTTTATTTTTTATGCTTTATGTACCATTTACTTTTAGCATTTTACATTTCATGCTATTTTCATCTTTGCTCATTTGAGCATTTACTTTTATGTCATTTTTATTTTGCTCACTTGAGCTTTTCTTTTCCTTTTAAAGACACCTAATAATCAACATGAACCATAAAAAACTTTAATGATACTTGGACTATTTGGTTACTATCCTTGGAATTATGGAGCATGAGACTTTATCTTGGACTTAGGATTAGATACCTTGGCCTATCTTGGAGACTTTGTGACAATGTATAGTATTCCACTTTTGGCCTGAGACTACTGTGTTTCACTTTATTTGTGGAACACAACTTATTACACTAACACTGCTATTGTATTTGGCATGTTTGATATTCCATGCAGGATATATACATGAGATTGTGAATACTATACGTTGCCCATGGGGATCTGTTCATATCTGATAATCTCATTACTTACATCCTTATGGCGTAATTTCTGACTTGGTTTGTCTACTGATGCCATCTTGCTTGAAGTTCTATGGGTTTCTTTTTATTCTTGCTCAGTTGCTACGGATAGTTATCCGTTTGGTATTGCACTATCTCCTTTCTTCCATTTTCATTTTGCATAGTTCTCTGATTGCATGATGGGACCTCTGTTGCTGATATATGTCAGAAGGCCCTCTGGTTTTCGTCTAATACATATGTTGTGTTTGTTGTTGATCGATGAGTCAATTAATTTAGAAATTGAGATCACGACTTTGCTCTCATTGCATGTTCCCTATAGGATGTTTGTTGCTTTTCTTCTTTAATTGTATCAATGATTCACTCAATTTAGAAATTGAGATCACGACTTCGCTCTCATTGCATGTTCCCTATAGGATGTTTATTGCTTTTCTTCTTTAATTGTTGATCGATGAGTCACTCAATTTAGAAATTGAGATCACGACTTCGCTCTCATTGCATGCTCCCTATAGGATAGTTTTGTTAAGCTTCCTTTAGCATGTTATTTAAGGTAGGGTTTTCCTTTATCCTCAACCTTAGGGTCAACCACTGTATGATAACACTAGGGATAGTACTAGGTTAGTTTCCCTTAGTTGTTTTCCCTTTTCTATGCATTCTGCACCTTAAAACAAAAATTTGTTTCTTGGCAAATCATAAGACATTTCTAATGAACTCAAACCCTTCTTCAAAGTAAAAGATACAAACCAATCTTCCTTTGTCTTTGTTATCTTGAAGCCGATGTTTCGCCATCGCACATGTTTGTTATCCTACTTTGATTCTCAATATCATTGTTAGGTGTGATGTTTTATCATCCGTTTTATTGATGTTTCGCCATCTTTGCCATGATATCTTGTTATCTTGAAGCCTATGTTTCGCCATCGCACATGTTTGTTATCCTACTTTGATTCTCAATATCATTGTTAGGTGTGATGTTTTGTCATCCGTTTTATTGATGTTTCACCATCTTTGCCATGATATCTTGTTGTCTTGAAGCCGATGTTTCGCCATCGCACATGTTTGTTATCCTACTTTGATTCTCAATATCATTGTTAGGTGTGATAATTTGTCATCCGTTTTATTGATGTTTCGCCATATTTGCCATGATATCTTGTTATCTTTTAGCCGATGTTTCGCCATCGCACACTTGTTTGAAGCCGATGTTTCGCCATCGCACATGTTTGTTATCCTACTTTGATTCTGAATATCAATGTTATGTGTGATATTTTGTTATCCGATTTATTGATGTTTCACCATCTTTGCCATGATACCTTGTTATCTTTTAGCCGATGTTTCGCCATCGGACATTTGTTTGAAGCCGATGTTTCACCATCGCATCTGTTTGTTATCCTGCTTTGACTCTCAATGTCATTGTTAGGTGTGTTGTTTTATCATTTGATGTTTCGCCATCTTTGACATGCTACCTTGTTATTATTTAGTCGATGTTTGACCATCTCATTTGTTTGTTGTTTTATTTGATGTTTTGCCATCTTGCCTGTGTTCGTTGTCTTAACTAAAAAACAGAAACCAACCAAAATACATAAGCCGAACTACGGCTGCTCTGATTCCTTAAAAGGGATACGTAGGCATCGGGTTAGGGCCCGATCGAGCACATATTTTTTATTTTCCCTACATTGTTTTTTTTTCTTTCACATGCACTCCCTTTTCAGTTTTAAGCCATAGACATAGGACTTGACCACACCCATTAGATTAGACAACAAGAGTGGATACCGTAGAGTACTATGGGCGTGTGGGGTGATAACACCTTCCCCTCGCGTAACAGACTCCTTTACCCGATCTCTCAGTCGAAAGACCGTGATTTCTTCCTTTTCAGGTTTTCTCGATGTTTACCTTTCCCTCTCGGCGGGATAAAAGACGTTCGGTGGTGAATTCATTGATGTTTCATTACATCCAGATGACAGGTTCCGACCGCGCGGTTTCATACACGTTTTTTCGAGTTTATGTGTTGTTGAATATTGTGAATTATGTGCTAATTGGTAAATGGAATTGTCTGTGTTTGATTTCCTTGATTTGTTGATTATGTGAAATTGATTAAATGACTATCTTATGTTGTTTATGAAAGAGTTGGAAAAAGAGTAAGATTCCTTTATTTAATGCTTTTCTTTTGCTTTAAATTCATACTTTATGTTTGTTGGAATTCTTATCCTTCTGTTGAAATGATGCTTGATACGGCATCGTTCAGGTACTGATGACGATAGTGCGAGGCGCACGGGTTAGCGGATGACTTAGGCTTGTAATCTGCTACTTTTTGATTTTGAGTCGATGCTCTGATTGTAACACTGGGATTTAGTGTCCGCATTCAAACTCATATTTTGTATATGGATTATACTTGTAGATAATCCTTTGTATTGGTTATATGTTGATGTATGTATATTATGACTTGATAACATGATTGGTGTATGAACCATATGGCTTAATGCCTTGCATATTATATTTTGATTCCTCCTTTGGAGAAGATAATTTATTATGATTCCGTTGCGTTTGCACGAAAAATAAAGTATATGCCATGAATATTTATTATGATTATGTGATTAAAGTGTGAATATGTCATGTCCGTTTTTCTTGAATATGTGAATTGATGTTGTGACACTCCTTTCGTGCATTTTTAATTCTCTGATTTATTTATACCATTTAATTCGGGATTTATTTTAGAAGGGGTGTTATAAGATTTGTCACTTCACTTTTCTTAAAAAGCAAGTTATAGAGCCATAACCCTATAACTCAGAAACTTGGAGTGATTTTGTGCTCTAATCTTTTCCATACATATTAACAAGTCAATGGTAACACAACACACGATTTTGGCAAGCCTGAAACTCTCTCAAAATCCCTCTAGCCAAAAAGTGCACAAAAAACTCCATTTTTGTGCAGGTTCTGACCTTGAACTTGTATCTTCTATTTCCCTCGTGTGTTCTTTGGCCTTTTAGTTCCTAAAGTTCCTATACATAAAATATAACTTGTCCCTGTCCCTGTTACACGGCTGTAACATCATCTTCCTCAACTTCCATAGCCAAAAACAGAGCATTACAGTTGGACTTCTCCAAGTCATTTAAGGCACTCTCAACTAAAGCAAACCATTGCATTAGCTTCCTAGGACCTCAAGGAAGCTAACCTGATCATTGCAACACCTTGAAAGAAGCTCAAACTCCAAACACGATTTCCAGTTTTGAGGTAAGATTTCTCAACTTAGAACTCTTCATACATGCATCATCAATAGTTTATTTGTGAATAAAATATGTAGATATCATTTCCCTGAAGCTAACCATGTCCATAGTCTTCATTAATTTTGCTTGAGCTTAGAGAATTTTGAAACTGAAATTTCTGAAATTTTTAGGGTTCAGATTAGGGCCATTAAAGTTCTTGCTTATCTTTGATCTATAGTTTTAATAGTTTACATTTCTGGAATCGTGAGAAAATTTGCTACAAGTTTCATGCTTACAGTTTTCATTTTTAATGACAAATGAGAAAGTTACAGTAGGTATGGCTGGAGGTTGAAGATGAAGTCTTCAGGGGGCGTTTTGCCTTACATATTTATTGTTTCATTTGTATTAACGGATGTATAGCCACCCCAGTGGTAGAAGCGCGCGCCTGTAACCTGTGGGACCCGGGTTCGAGCTCCATTGATACCCTTTTGCATTTTTTCATGTTTTTGCAATTCTGACCCTTTTTTGTTTGGCAGACGCTGGGCCCTTTGGGTCTGATTCATTTTTGTTTTTGCTAGCTCACTTCCATACTGACTTTTGGCATCCCCTGGCCCAAATTATTTTATTTATTCATTTATTTCATTTTTTTTTTATTTTTCTTTTCTTAAAAATATTTCCTAAATACAAAAAATCATAAAAATACAAGAAAATGATATATGTTTATATTTTGACTTATTTTATTTTATTTTTCCATAAATAAAAATATTTTTACTTAGTATACTTTATTTGTTTTATTAAGTAAATCTTATAAACTTAATTAGTATTACTTTATTTATTTATTTTTCTTCACACTGTTTAAAATACATTATTTTAATATAAAATAGACTAATAATATTTTATAATACTACAAATATTTTCAAGATAAAAAAAAACCAAAAAAAATACTTTTCTTAAACTTATTTTCTTTTGATTAATTAATAGAATTAGGGTTTTCTTTTAAAATCTTTTTTTTCTTAATAAATTCAAACTTAATTAACTATTTTCTTTGTTTTAGTTAGGTTAAGACAAAACCCTTTTTTCATGAAAACCAAACAAAATTCATTTTCTTTACATTTTATGTCCTTGTATATTCATTCATTGTTATACTTTGTATTTATTTAATTCCTTTTATATTTATACCAATTCAATATGGTTGTAATAGATTAATTATGGCTTAAATTCTTGCAATCCCCATTCAACTTGTACACCCCTCTCCACAAATGTTGTAATAGCGTAGTAACTTTAAATTTCGCAATTTATCGCTTTTATATAACATTCTAGTAATTAGGGTTTGTATGGAAAGACTAAAACAATTATTAGAAAACCCTAATTTAAGACAAAAACAAGTGTGATCGGTGGAAATATAACTGACTGTTTTTAGCTGGTTCGCGAAATGTCGCGGTAAGCAAGAGTCGCCACCGTCTTTTATTTTCTCCAAATGGAAAGGACAAAAGCACAGAAAAATTCCTTAAAGAGATTGCTCTCGGTTCGGGAGGTAGGTTATAGAAAGGGAAGGTGTTAGCACCCTTTCTATCCATGGTTATCCATGGGCTCTTAGATACTTGCTCATTGTGTTTTCAAAAATGGTTTGTTTGCTTTTCAATTGTGGGTTTAAAAAAAGTTTCTTTGAAAATTCCAGTTCGACTCTGGTATCGGTCCTCAAGAGTGTTTGAAAAATTGCTTTCGAAAGCTTTTTGAAAAGGTGTCGGTGTGAAAAGTATTTTTTGATTTGTTTTGAAATTTAGAGCAAGTATCTACGAGTTCTCTACCTACCCTAAGGAATTTGTCTGTGTAAATGTCCTTTAAAGTAGTGCCATCCCACCATTGAGAGGTAGGTAGCACCACCGTTGGAGGTGTTCGGGTCAATTCGAGGTTCGGGACATGGTGATCACCAGAGCAATGGGAAGACACCTTAGAAGCTACCCTCATGCCAGGTTCCTGGATCATGAGGACTTACTAAGACATCCTCTACTCGACGATCACCTTTCGAGGCAAGGCAACAGTGAGGCGTACCCTAGGGGTGGTGTGTGATTTGTGTGTCGTTTTCAGATATTTTTGTCTTTTGTCATGTCATGGGTGATCTACGCATTTGTTTTTATTTTAACATTCATTCTTGCATGCAATTATTAACAGTTAAAAAGATGCGGAAAATATAAAATTCCTAAACTATTACAAAGGCGCGGGTCCATATCGCCAAATTATATCCAGGACCCGATTTGACATAAAATAAAGGAAAGTGCGAGAAATATAAATTTACACGGCTTTGGGAGAATTACATAAATATTTAAGAATAGAAATAAATGCGCGAATTAAATTAAAATTGAAAGCGAGGGCGTTGGACCCTTTTTAATGAAATTAAATTATTATTACATTAATTAAAATAAAATAAAAAGAAATTATTTTTTGAGTTTTTGGTATTTAGGATTTTTTATGTGAATTAAATGAAGTTAAGTAATTAACCCTAATTCTAGCTATTTTTAATTTATTAAGAAAATATTAAAATTTAACCTAAAATTAAACCTAGTTAATTAATTCAATTTTTATTTACAAAAATAATAATTAATTATTAGTGATGAGAAAATAAAAGAAAAAAAAGTAATTAAAATAATAAAACCTAATTCTACAAAATTTTAATTTATTAAGAAAAGATATTAAAATTAACCCTAAATTTAAACCTAATTAATTAGTGAGATTTATTTACAAAAAAGATAATATTTAAATAAGACATATTTTAATTTTTGCCTTTTTCTGATTTTTTGTATTATTTTTATATTTTATGAAATAGATTAATTTAAAGAATTAAGGGGAAATAACTAAATTAAACAAATAATAATAAAAGATAACAAAAGAAAATAAATGCAAACCCTAGGGGGTGTTGACCCCAAGTGGAGGTTTTGTTCCAGCAATTCAGGCCCATTAAGCTCCTGGCCTCGTTGACTCTTTGGCTCACGTGTGGCTTTGTTGACTCATGCCCATGATGGTCTCCAAAGCATAGCCCTTTGATTGATCTTGATAAGCGCGTGGCACGTTTGGATCATTGGGCGTAGGATGAATCTTAGGAGGTAAGCTGCACAGGATGACGTTAGAAAAAATATTATGGAAAGGGAGGGGGACCTGGGATTCGAACCCAGGTCCCAGAGGTTACCAGTGCTTCGCTTGACCAGTAGAGCTATTGATGCGCTTTGAATATATAATAACAAATAAATAACATAAGATAAAACAAGCGTTAGTGGATGATTTAGCGCGAAAATTCAAACGCTCCAACCAGATGGTGCCACCTACTCTTCTTCTTCCTTGTTTGATTTTTTCCTGAAACATAAAAAAGGTTAACGGGGGTTTTAAACCCCCCCAAAATACACCATTTTTCAAAATAGCGATTAGGCTATGGTGCTTCATAAATTAGGCGCGATAGGGTAGTTCTATTCGTCCAAGCTTCCTGATTTCAACCATGGCACTGAGAAGTCTCAATTTTACAGTAGGTGAAAGTACCCAATTTGAAATTTGAGGAACCCTAATAATCGTTCATGGTGAAATCGCGTATGGGTGATGAAAACTTAATTAAACAATACAGTTAGCTTCAGAATGATGAGAGTAACACAAAACAAGTATTAGAATTCAAAATCATGGCATGAATGATGAAACGCGATTTATGCAAAAGAGTGAAACAGTTGAACTGCTATATACTGATTCTGGGTGTTAGGGATGTGGAAAACTATTCAGGAAGCTTCCTTGACACTTTTGCAAGCTATTGGGATTAATCTTTGCCTCTGAATCGTCCTCTAAGGCCACTTTCAGTTTTGAACTTTTTTGATAAAATTGCAAGTTTGGTTCTTGAGATGGGGCACAACATTCATGTTCTTGGCATTAGGGTTATCATGTATATATATGTGTGAGTGTTTTAGGTCAACAAAATAAGCCAAATATCCATGGAATCAATGCTTTTGATTTTGTGATTTTGCATAATCTTTCAAATCTTTTTCCATGCAAATTTGATACAAATCATGTTCAATTACCTTGATTCTTTCCAAATCTGATCATGCACGAAATATTGAGTGTATTCCATGCATAAAAAGATTTAAAAAACTTGCCTTGGTATTTTTCATATATTTTAATTAATTAAATGAATTCTTAGCAATTAAAAATTCAAATAAATAAATAAAAATGATGAGAAACTTCCCTTTGGGCCAAATGGTCGTGCACA
Source organism: Vicia faba (assembly GCA_948472305.1). Taxonomy (NCBI): domain Eukaryota; kingdom Viridiplantae; phylum Streptophyta; class Magnoliopsida; order Fabales; family Fabaceae; genus Vicia; species Vicia faba. The sequence continues at coordinate 938,513,858 of OX451736.1, forward strand.
TGCTCTGGATGATGAATTTTGGAAGAAAATGTGGCCCATTAGCATTTTTAAGACATTTGAAGCAAAGTTGACTTTTCAAAATATCCAAAAATTTCCCAACTTCCACAAGGCATATCTTGCTCAATTTTTAAGCTTTGCTCATGTTCTTGGACAGTTTGGAAAGGTCTTAAAGTCCTTTAACCAATGCCTTTGGTCCCATGTCATTTTGATTTACCAATAACAAGTTATGGCCTTTGACTTAAAGTCCCTTTTTGTTGACTTTTGAAAATGACCTATAATGTTGAAATTGATAACTTTTTGTGAGAGCATTTCTTGGACTTGAAGTGTGAAGAGGAGTTGTAGGAAATGTCTTTCTCTTCAAAATGAGCTTTGGATGGAATTTTTCTGATAATCCATGTGGAAGTTATGCCTTGGTCAAGTTACAGTTGACTTTTTCAACTGTCCAAATATGGAAACTTTTGCATCTTGAGACTTTTTGAGCCAAGTTTTGAGAATCATGATCAAGCATTGATCAAATGATGTTTATGGCTTCAAAATGAGATGTTGACCAAAAATTTGAACTTTTGACTGTCAAATGACCATTTTGCCCCTACAGTTGACTGTAGTGCAATTAGGGTTTTTGACTGTGCAATTTTGTGCTGTAAGTCTTGAGACTTGGCATGAGGATGCTTGACCATGTTTATAAGCATGTGGGACTTGATTGGACCCTTGGAAACTTCATTTTCTTTGTCAGAACCAAAACCCTAGTTTTTGACTGTTAGGAGGCCCTTGAACTGTGCAACCCTTGGGGAATTTTGAAGCTTGCTCTTTGCAAATCTTGAAGAATATGGGAGGGCAAATTTTGGGGTACAACAGTTGCCCCTGTTCAATCTTCTTAGACCTGAGGATGCAGATTGGCTGACGTGCCTTTCGTAATCCGAAGGTGGAAGATGATTGAACACTAGAGTGCCCAAAAATTTGCGCTCACATAGTAGTGTGATGTGGGGAATGGGCTTATAGATGCCATTTGGAGATTCATGGATAGGGCGATGGGCTTATAGATGCCATGCTAAGAGGTGATGGAAGGTGGATGGGCTTATAGATGCCATCTGGATGTTGATCACATAAGAGATTCCTTAGCTAGAGCTTGCGTACCTGCAAAAGAAAATGATTACCTGACCTGTTACAGGAGCTGGTTTTCAAACTAGATGTGTCCTGACTGGTTACAGGAGCTGGATCTGGATCTTCAAAAGGTGATGAATGAACCAGGGATGGTTACTACCTCAACAGGAACGATGAGAGAACCTTGGACGACTTCAACCTCAACAGTAATCATTGAGAGAATCTTAGACGACTTCAACCTCAACAGTAACGCTGAGAGAATCTGGGGACGATTACTACCTCCGCAGTAACGGGGAGAGAACCATAGGCGACTTCAACCTCAACAGTAATCATTGAGGGAATCTTGGGCGACTTCAACCTCAAAAGTAATCATTGAGAGAATCTTGGGCGATTATCTCAACAGGAATCATTGAGAGAATCTTGGGCGATTATCTCAACAGGGACGCTGAGAGAACCTTGGGGTGATTACTACCTCAACAGTAACGCTGAGAGAATCTTGGATATCTTCTACTGAGTCTTTATCAGGAAAATCTGTTAGGGGTCGATTTAACTGGACTAGAGAAGGCTTTTGACTGGATGCAGGAATCGAATATGGAATAGTCTTTCGAATGAATCTGGACTAAACAATAGAATAGTCTCCGGGTCTGGAGCATCTCTAAGTTGTTTGAGAAGAAACTGTGAATAAGTGATAGAATAGCATCCGGTTCTGGAGTATATCTGAGCCATCTTTGAGAAGAAACTTGAACAAGCCGAAGAACAACATCCATATCTGGAGCATTTCCAATCTATATCTGAATGACTTTGGAATAAGTATCAGAAGGTAGCCATATCCGGGTCACGCCTGAACCATCTCTAGAAAGGTGATCTCTGAATAAACAATAGAACAGCTTCCGTGTCCGGAGCATCTCTAAGTTATCTGAGGGGGATCTGGAATAAGTGTCAAAACGTCGCCATGCCTGGGTCACATCCGAACCATATCTAGAAGGAGTGTTGAATAAGCAACAGAACAGCATCCATATCTGGAGCATTTCTAAGCTATCTCTGAAAGGAAATCTGGAAGAAGTATCAGAACGTTGCCATATCTGGTTCACATCTGAACTATATCTAGAAGGAAATCTGGAAGAAGTATCAGAACGTCGCCATATCTGGTTCACATATGAACTATATCTAGAAGGAAATCTGGAAGAAGTATCAGAACGTCACCATGCCTGGGTCACATCTGAACCATATCTAGAAAGAAATCTGGAAGAAGTATCAGAACATCGCCATATCTGGTTCACATCTGAACTATATCTAGAAGGAAATATGGAAGAAGTATCAGAAGTTGCCATATCTGGTTCACATTTGAACTATATCTAGAAGGAAATCTGGAAGAAGTATCAGAACGTCGCCATATCTGGTTCACATCTGAACTATATCTAGAAAAAGTCTGGAAGAAGTATCAGAACGTCGCCATATCTGGTTCACATCTGAACTATATCTAGAAAGAGTTGCGATAGTTGATAGTAATCATCTTTGTATTGACCTTTTCTGAAAAGGTAAAGCATCAGTTGTATGCAAGATCATGATGCATGAACTGCATGATTTCAGGATGTCCTCAAAATTGATGAGATTCGTGTAGTATGATGCATATGCATGCTATAATGTATGAAGATGTAATGTTCATGAATGTATTTTTGTATAAGAAAATAAATCCTTGACGGGTGCCAGGAAGTTAACTCCTGGGCTGGTGTTGAAGAGAGAGTTTTTCGCTCTGCAAGAATGAACCGGTAGGAGAAGATGACTCCGTTGGGGAATATGTTTGGAGATTACTCTGCGGGGGAGATTACTATAGCGGTCTTGCTGGGGAAAATACTCTGTGGGAAGAGGGGTACTTTGCTGAGATGTTGATGGTAACTTCACTGGGGATACCATTGTTGTGTTGGAAGTGTTGATAAACTTTGCTGGGGATAAGAAGACTTCGCCGAGGACGATCTCTCCGTGGCTTTTGGCTGAGGATAACCCAGTTATATCTTGGTAGGGAAATAACTCTTTGAATAAAGGCCGGGGGGCGCGTTCGTGCTCCGCGGGGATAAGCTTCCAGAATCTACTAGGGATACGCTTACTGCTTGGGGAGATGGATTCCAACTTTCTTGGGGAAACTGGATTGGACTCCCCTGGGGAAGTATCGAACTGTATTGGTTATGTTCTTCAACAGAGCCTACCTTGATACCTTGGAGGACAGAACAATCAGATTGCTTAGACAACTCTTTATTGCCCCCGTTTCTGATGTGGGAGAGGAAGATACCTGTGGAGGTGCTTGGTAGTTGTTGATGGACAAACCTTCTTCTGGTAGGAAAGTGACAAGATGACAGGACATAGTCGTACGCTTTAATCCCTAACTTTTGCCTGGACCGCCCTTTCGGGTTTTCAGTCCACCGGGATACCCATTTTTGCCCAATCCGCCTTTTCAGGTTTTCGACTTGTCGGGTGTACATATTTTTTTATTTCATCCCTTCATTTTGCCCGAACCCTTTTGGTCCGCCGGGAGCCCTAATTTTTGCCTAGGTACGTCAACCTAGCGGGTCTTTGATTATGCGCAGTATTTTTTCGACTATGTCCATACTCTCAGGATGTAGGGAGGTGCCCCTGTCAGTAGCATTGTGTAGCCATATTACCAGAAGATGTCTGATCGTGCGAGATTTGTTGCTGGGATTCCTGTCCAATGCTCCAAGTGACTTAGGCGGAGATTTGCCCCTGGTTATCTTGGCATTTTGAGAGATTCTCCGAATCTTGACTTAATTGCCCCAGATGATGGACAATAATCACGTCTGCCCCTTGATTGGAAGTGCTTTTGTTCACTAGGTATTCATCGTGCAAATTTCCCTGCTGTTCAAACAAATAGTCATATGCAAACAACGTTATATCAAAAATGCAAAGCTTATGTCTGTCTTGAATATTTTGAAAATGCATTCTTTTTCATAAAACAAGTGAATGTTTGTAAAACGTGATGCCAACTCCGTATTTACCGTAGGCCTTAAGGAGTCAGGATACCTTTCGTAACAGTATGCTTTCGAACTAACCCATGCTTCAGCTAGGACTTTTAAGGGTTGTAACGTGGCCTGGTTCACGGTTCAAGAAACAAAGGATAAAGGCTCAAATTTTATTTGTACCCACCCGTTCTTCGTGATGTTCTCCAAACCTAAACTCAGTTGATCGTGCGTTAGACCTTGTTTGAGTCTTTGATGCTCCAATGAGGGTTCGGATATTGACAGTTTATTTTGAATCAGTAGTCATTTCCTTTTTGTTGAGGGTTTATAAGACCTCTTTCTTTTTGATTTTGTTATCCCTGTTTTTTGCCTGAGCTGTTTCCTTTTTTTGGAATTACAGTCAGCGGGATGCCCCAGTTTCGTAAGTCCCCTTTATAGGTTTTGACTTTTTGGGCTTTTCATTTATGACTTTTTTGATAATGACTGCCTGTCTTTACGATTGTTCGGAACCATCACTGTCTTTCTTTTTTTCGTAAGGATCTCTTTGGTGCCATTTGTTGCGCACTTGGATCAACTGAGAGAACTACCCTGCCCCAGGTTATGATAAAGGGTTTTAATTTTCGAAAAGAAAAACTCCTACTTCTTTGGCTCAGAGGGGTTGACGAGGGATTATCTTCCTTATTACTCCAGTGTTTAGGGATTGAAACAATGCCTGTACCTCATCAGCGGGGTCTGTTCAAAAGCATACTGTAAGGATCGTGGTATCGTTTTCGTCATCCTCCCTCAAGAGGCTTAGAATTATCAATCGAGAGTTGATCATCATAGAAAAAATGAAAATAATTTTGAATATAATGAAAACAATTGTATTAATTCCCAAAACAGACATATGCGATGCTTTAATATAATAAAAGAGTTTGCTATGACATTAATTGTTTGTATGAGCAAAGAAAAATACAACTCGGAAATTCAAATAAACAAAAGGTCTTCAATGATTGGGCAACGGAGCAGTGATTATGTTCGGAGTCTCAGGTACTTCAAATTGAATCTCTCCGGCGTCGATCATGTCTTGAATCTTGTTCTTGAGAGGCCAGCAGTTGTCTGTAGTATGCCCCAGGCTATCAGAGTGGTAGGCACACCTCTCATTAGGATGGTAGTTCGGAGCAGAAGTGTTCGGATTCCGAAGAGGATCCCTTAAGGTGATCAGCCCTGCCTTCAACATTTGTTGTAGCGCTTGATCCAGCGACATGTTGATCTTGGTGAATTGTCGTTTGGGTGCACTCTCCTTGCGCTGCTGCCCCTGTCCTTGTTGAGCAGGTCTAGGATTGGAGATCTGGGTTGCCTCTACCTCATGACGGCTCTTTTTACCGTGCACAGCATTGGACTCTTTCTTTCCATGATGAGGCTTTTTATCAGAAGGTACAGCCTCTTGAATCTTCCCAGACCTGATGCCAGCTTCTATTCGCTCTCCAGTCAAGATAAGATCTGTGAATCCAGCAGACGAATTCCCAATCAGGTGGTTGTAGAATGGACCGGACAGGGTCCCCAAGAACATGTCCACAAGTTCACGGTCAGTCAGCGGTGGTTGTACCCTACTGGCCAGGTCTCTCCATTTCTGCGCATACTCTTTAAAACCTTCTCCCGATCCTAGCGACATACCCTGGAGTTGGGTACGCGTAGGAGCGAGGTCGGCATTGTACTGATACTGCTTATAAAAAGCAGTAGCCAACTCCTCCCAGTTACGAACCTTGGTTCCATCCAGCTGATAGAACCATTCGAGATGAGTCCCTGAAAGACTTTCCTGGAAGAAGTGGATCCACAAGTTCTTGTCCACAGTATACGGTTGAATCTTCCGCACATAAGACCTGAGATGCAGCCTGGGACAGGATGCCCCATCGTACTTAGCAAAAGAGGGTGCTTTGAATTTGTGTGGGATCACCACACCAGAAGTTAGACCTAAATCTCCGAAATCCAAACCAGGTACTTGTTGAATTTCCATTGCATTCAGACGGTCTTCCAACTGCTTGTACTTGTCTTCAGCAGGAGGGTATTGTTCGTCGTTGAAATCTGTCTCGTTGTTGGAGACCACTGGACTGGGAACCCTTTCCTCCTGGTGACTGCCTTCCCTAACAGATGGAGTAGTCTTCTCAGTTTCAATCTGCAGTGTATTCTCAGATCTGCGCCTAGGGTTGAACAACACAGTCCTCTTCTTCTTCTTTTTCAAGAGCAGGGTCTTCAGATCTTGTTGCCCCTGGGCCAAAATCATGATCAGCTCTTGGAACTGGGCATTCTGAGCCTGGAGGGCCTTGATGGACTGCTCAGTTGATGATCCAGGATTCATGACGATTGGCTGAAATAAACAGCGGAGAAGGTAAGAGACCTGTCAAAAGGGTACCTGTAATGCAATGATATGTATGTATATATATATATATATATATATATATATATATATATATATATATATATATATATATATATATATATATATATATATATATATATATATATATATATATATATATATATGCAATGTTTTCAAGGATCTCGCGGGGAAAACAAGAAAATTGTTAGAATTGGGATCCGATGGCTTGATTGAAGGAACTGCATATTGTTGAGAGTCCTTCGTCAAGGGTAAAAGGCTCACCATATCCAGTGGGTCATAGCCCCTGACAACCTTGGCTAGAGGAAAATAAATCCTCTTTTCCCCTTGCTAGATGTTTGATTTATCATGACCTGCATCACAAGCCCTTGAGATCCTTGAAATGGGTTAGGATGTATGCAATGGTATGATGTTATGCTATGCATGGGGTAATGTAAGTAAACCCTGTTATGAGTCCCAATTAAGGACTGCAAACCAAACCTGCAAGAAACTCAGGTGTCAGATAACAAGCATGCAAATAGGCAAGTACGAAGGCACACAAGTCACACAAGAGAAACCCTTAGAGTTTAGGCCAGCATGAGGTCTGGGTATTACCCTCTTGAAGTTGGTGGGCTCAACCTGTCCTATTAGAAGTAACCGGGTTCTAAGGGTCCCAATATCACTGGATTGCTTTCATTGTTCATCGTTTCGATTTAGCCACTGAACTGGCGACCGAAATATTCCAGGAAAGCAACCCTCAATTGAGTGTAGTATCGAGTATCAACCAACCTCGGACTGCACCAAAGTCAGTTATCTCACTACCCTAAAGAGACCAAGATAGTTCAATTAAGGTTCCTAAGGTCAGTTGATGCTTCACGACACCACATGGAGGCCCCGTACTCTCCTTGATGGAACTCAAGGGTTACCGGTACACACCAAGGTGCCACATCAACGTAGCAGGCTGTTTCAACCATGTCGGTATACCCCGCACAGTTCCCTCACAGCCTTATTGCTACTTTCTAAGAAGGTATCCCCAGATCCGGGTTAGGATCTATTAGAACTCCCAAGACAGTCCCACAATTTAAAGCAAACAAGTCAAAGCAATTGAAAACATAGTGATCTTAGTCCTAAGGTACACCTCACTTTAAAAGATTTCCCCAGCAGAGTCGCCAGTTCTGTGATCGGTGGAAATAGAACTGACTATTTTTAGCTGGTTCGCGAAATGTTGCGGTAAGCAAGAGTCGCCACCGTCTTTTATTTTCTCCAAATGGAAAGGACAAAAGCACAGAAAAATTCCTTAAAGAGATTGCTCTCAGTTCGGGAGGTAGGTTATAGAAAGGGAAGGTGTTAGCACCCTTTCTATCCATGGTTATCCATGGGCTCTTAGATACTTGCTCATTGTGTTTTCAAAAATGGTTTGTTTGCTTTTCAATTGTGGGTTTAAAAAAAGTTTCTTTGAAAATTCCAGTTCGACTCTGGTATCGGTCCTCAAGAGTGTTTGAAAAATTGCTTTCGAAAGCTTTTTGAAAAGGTGTCGGTGTGAAAAGTATTTTTTGATTTGTTTTGAAATTTAGAGCAAGTATCTACGAGTTCTCTACCTACCCTAAGGAATTCGTCTGTGTAAATGTCCTTTAAAGTAGTGCCATCCCACCATTGAGAGGTAGGTAGCACCACCGTTGGAGGTATTCGGGTCAATTCGAGGTTCGGGACATGGTGATCACCAGAGCAATGGGAAGACACCTTAGAAGCTACCCTCACGCCAGGTTCCCGGATCATGAGGACTTACTAAGACATCCTCTACTCGACGATCACCTTTCGAGGCAAGGCAACAGTGAGGCGTACCCTAGTGGTGGTGTGTGATTTGTGTGTCGTTTTCAGATATTTTTGTCTTTTGTCATGTCATAGGTGATCTACGCATTTGTTTTTATTTTAACATTCATTCTTGCATGCAATTATTAACAGTTAAAAAGATGCGGAAAATATAAAATTCCTAAACTATTACAAAGGCGCGGGTCCACATCGCCAAATTATATCCAGGACCCGATTTGACATAAAATAAAGGAAAGTGCGAGAAATATAAATTTACACGGCTTTGGGAGAATTACATAAATATTTAAGAAAAGAAATAAATGCGCGAATTAAATTAAAATTGAAAGCGAGGGCGTTGGACCCTTTTTAATGAAATTAAATTATTATTACATTAATTAAAATAAAATAAAAAGAAATTATTTTTTGAGTTTTTGGTATTTAGGATTTTTTATGTGAATTAAATGAAGTTAAGTAATTAACCCTAATTCTAGCTATTTTTAATTTATTAAGAAAATATTAAAATTTAACCTAAAATTAAACCTAGTTAATTAATTCAATTTTTATTTACAAAAATAATAATTAATTATTAGTGATGAGAAAATAAAAGAAAAAAAAGTAATTAAAATAATAAAACCTAATTCTACAAATTTTTAATTTATTAAGAAAAGATATTAAAATTAACCCTAAATTTAAACCTAATTAATTAGTGAGATTTATTTACAAAAAAGATAATATTTAAATAAGACATATTTTAATTTTTGCCTTTTTCTGATTTTTTGTATTATTTTTATATTTTATGAAATAGATTAATTTAAAGAATTAAGGGGAAATAACTAAATTAAACAAATAATAATAAAAGATAACAAAAGAAAATAAATGCAAACCCTAGGGGGTGTTGACCCCAAGTGGAGGTTTTGTTCCAGCAATTCAGGCCCATTAAGCTCCTGGCCTCGTTGACTCTTTGGCTCACGTGTGGCTTTGTTGACTCATGCCCATGATGGTCTCCAAAGCATAGCCCTTTGATTGATCTTGATAAGCGCGTGGCACGTTTGGATCATTGGGCGTAGGATGAATCTTAGGAGGTAAGTTGCACAGGATGACGTTAGAAAAAATATTGTGGAAAGGGAGGGGGACCTGGGATTCGAACCCAGGTCCCAGAGGTTACCAGTGCTTCGCTTGACCAGTAGAGCTATTGATGCGCTTTGAATATATAATAACAAATAAATAACATAAGATAAAACAAGCGTTAGTGGATGATTTAGCGCGAAAATTCAAACGCTCCAACCAGATGGTGCCACCTACTCTTCTTCTTCCTTGTTTGATTTTTTCCTGAAACATAAAAAAGGTTAACAGGGGTTTTAAACCCCCCCAAAATACACCACTTTTCAAAATAGCGATTAGGCTATGGTGCTTCATAAATTAGGCGCGATAGGGTAGTTCTATTCGTCCAAGCTTCCTGATTTCAACCATGGCACTGAGAAGTCTCAATTTTACAGTAGGTGAAAGTACCCAATTTGAAATTTGAGGAACCCTAATAATCGTTCATGGTGAAATCGCGTATGGGTGATGAAAACTTAATTAAACAATACAGTTAGCTTCAGAATGATGAGAGTAACACAAAACAAGTATTAGAATTCAAAATCATGGCATGAATGATGAAACACGATTTATGCAAAAGAGTGAAACAGTTGAACTGCTATATACCGATTCTGGGCGTTAGGGATGTGGAAAACTATTCAGGAAGCTTCCTTGACACTTTTGCAAGCTATTGGGATTAATCTTTGCCTCTGAATCGTCCTCTAAGGCCACTTTCAGTTTTGAACTTTTTTGATAAAATTGCAAGTTTGGTTCTTGAGATGGGGCGCAACATTCATGTTCTTGGCATTAGGGTTATCATGTATATATATGTGTGAGTGTTTTAGGTCAACAAAATAAGCCAAATATCCATGGAATCAATGCTTTTGATTTTGTGATTTTGCATAATCTTTTCAAATCTTTTTCCATGCAAATTTGATACAAATCATGTTCAATTACCTTGATTCTTTTCAAATCTGATCATGCACGAAATATTGAGTGTATTCCATGCATAAAAAGATTTAAAAAACTTGCCTTGGTATTTTTCATAAATTTTAATTAATTAAATGAATTCTTAGCAATTAAAAATTCAAATAAATAAATAAAAATGATGAAAAACTTCCCTTTGGGCCAAATGGTCGTGCACATGCTCTGGATGATGAATTTTGGAAGAAAATGTGGCCCATTAGCATTTTTAAGACATTTGAAGCAAAGTTGACTTTTCAAAATATCCAAAAATTTCCCAACTTCCACAAGGCATATCTTACTCAATTTTTAAGCTTTGCTCATGTTCATGGACATTTTGGAAAGGTCTTAAAGTCCTTTAACCAATGCCTTTGGTCCCATGTCATTTTGATTTACCAATATCAAGTTATGGCCTTTGACTTAAAGTCCCTTTTTGTTGACTTTTGAAAATGACCTATAATGTTGAAATTGATAACTTTTTGTGAGAGCATTTCTTGGACTTGAAGTGTGAAGAGGAGTTGTAGGAAATGTCTTTCTCTTCAAAATGAGCTTTGGATGGAATTTTTCTGATAATCCATGTGGAAGTTATGCCTTGGTCAAGTTACAGTTGACTTTTTCAACTGTCCAAATATGGAAACTTTTGCATCTTGAGACTTTTTGAGCCAAGTTTTGAGAATCATGATCAAGCATTGATCAAATGATGTTTATGGCTTCAAAATGAGATGTTGACCAAAAATTTGAACTTTTGACTGTCAAATGACCATTTTGCCCCTGCAGTTGACTGTAGTGCAATTAGGGTTTTTGACTGTGCAATTTTGTGCTGTAAGTCTTGAGACTTGGCATGAGGATGCTTGACCATGTTTATAAGCATGTGGGACTTTATTGGACCCTTGTAAACTTCATTTTCTTTGTCAGAACCAAAACCCTAGTTTTTGACTGTTAGGAGGCCCTTGAACTGTGCAACCCTTGGGGAATTTTGAAGCTTGCTCTTTGCAAATCTTGAAGAATATGGGAGGGAAAATATTGGGGTACAACAACAAGCATGAAAATGATACACTTGCACACAAGCACCTCTAGGGTTATTCCACTTGGTTGCCTTATACAAAATGGCCTATTACACATGTGAGGTATCTTAGCAAAAACAAGCAAATACAAGATCATGGTCCCTCGATGATGCTATCTAAGTTGCCTTACAAATGATCTTAGTCCCTCAAAAAGTATGCTAAGATACCTTTCAACATTGCTAATCATGGTTATACGATGACCCACGCCCGTCCCGTTTACATCCAAAGATAGGGTTGCTTACCAAATCAATGGTACGACAACAATGTCAAAGGAAAAGAAAATGAACAAGAAAGACATTTGAGTAGGTAGATTGCTCATAATTACTTGCTCCATTTCAAAACAAACATCCTTTCTATTTTCAAAACAAACATATACACTTTCAAACATCTTACAAAATTGAAAACATTTTGAAAAGATCAAACATCTTTGTATACATTCTTACAAACAAGAATCATTACAAATATTGCCGAAACAATGGCCTCTTTACAAAATACTTTCAAAAACCACCTCAAGCACAATTTCAAACAAAAAGCAAGTGATCTAGAAAGTAACTAAGAGCCCATGGAAAACCATGGATGAAAAGGTTGCTAATACCTTCCCTTTTCATAATCTACCCCCTGAACTCAAGAAACAATCTCAAAGGTATTTCCTGTGCTTTTTCACCTTTCCTTTTAGATAAAAGAAAAGTCGGTGGCGACTCTTGCTAACCGCAACATTTGTGATCAAACGCAAAACTCTCAAGTCAGTCCTCCCACCGTATCACAGAACTGGCGACTCTACTGGGGAAAATTTTAAAAGTGGGGTTACCTTAGGGTTAGATCATATTTACTTGCTTACATTATTTGATTTGTTTGCTTTACATTATTGTTCTTTACTTGGGTTTGAATCCTCTACCCGGATTTGGGATACATTATAGGTAAGTAGCAATACATTGTGGAAACTGTGCGGGGTATACCGACATGGTCTAAGCAATAGCTACGTTAGTGCAACATATTTGTGGGTACCAGTAGACTTTGAGTTAATCAAAGAGAATACGAGGCCGCTGAGTGATGTCATAAAGCACTAATGAAATTTTAGAAACTTTACTTGACCAACTTGGCCTTTAGGATGTAGTGAGATGACCGACTTTGATGCAGTCCGAAGTTGGTAGATACTCGATACTACACTCATTGAGGTTTGGTTTCTTGGGATATTTCGATCGCTATTAAAGAGGCTTGTGCTGAAACAATGACCAAGGAAACAAACCAATGATATTGAGCTCCTTAGAACTCGGTTACTATTTCTAGGATAGGTTTGAGCCAGCTAAACTTCAAGAGGGTACTTACCTGTAAGACTCCATACAAGCTTAAACCTAAGGAATTGTTTGCTTTGTTTGTATATACATACTTGTACGTAACATCATGAACATCATAACATCATACACATTCACTAACCATTTCAAGGATTTTAGGATTCATCTTTGTTCTTGTTTTGTAGGATATGGATTCTCTTCGCAGGAAAACTATTCAAGTCAACCTTGTAAGGATCCCTCCACAACTTAAGGAGCTAGCTTCAAGGATTCCCGAAAACTCTCCATTCACTGAGAGACATGGTCGTCTACTCAACTTGGTTATCTCTAACACAAATGAGGACATGGTGAATGTGCTCTTTCAGTTCTTTGATCCTTTACACCATTGCTTCACATTTCCCGACTATCAACTTGTGCCTACTTTGGAAGAATTCTCCCGACTCTTGAGGATTCTCATTCTCAACCAACTACCTTTCAACGGTATGGAAAGAGATCCAAAGCCAGAAGATATTGCTCAAGTTCTACACTTGCACTCATCTGATATCACAACACATTGGGAAACAAGGAGTGGTGTCAAAGGTTTCCTAGCAAAGTTCTTATTTGAGAAAGCTCAAAACTGTTGGAATTCCTTGGATTTGCAAGCCTTTGAGGAAATTGTGGCTCTCCTCATCTATGGGATGGTTTTGTTTCCAAATCCTGACTAACTCATAGATGTGAACGCCGTCAAAATCTTCATATCCCGCAACCCAGTGCCTACATTGCTAGGAGACATCCTGCACTCTTTTCACACTCGCACAATGAGGAAAAGAGGTGTCCTTATGTGTTGCACTCCTCTCTTTGAAAGATGGTTTATTTCGCATCTTCCCCAATCTGTATTAAAGAATGAGCAAGGTTCAAGGTGGTCACAAAGGTTGATGACGCTCAAACATTCAAATATTCATGGTGCTCTCGATCCATAGAGAATGTTACTATTGTTGACCGTTATGGAGAATTTCCTAATGCCCCTTTACTTGGAATTAGGGGAGGTATCACTTACAACAACTGCTTAGCCTTAAGAAAATTTGGTTACGCCCGAAGGGATGGCCCACACGAGATGCTGATTCAAGGTTTGGTATTTGACTACGACAAAAACGATCAAGGTCTTCGCCAGAGATGTATCCGAGTTTGGAGGATGTTGAACAAGGTAAATAGAAAGACTTTGGGGCACAAGAATTCCATCCCTCTCGAGCCTTACCTCAAATGGGTACAAACTCGTACTCAGAGTCTTATGATGCCTTACTCCTCCATTCTCCCGGTAATCATTGAGCCTGTCATAAAGGGAGATGTTCCATATACTATCCTACATCCTGACATGCCTACCTCTCTTGAAGACCTACAAAGGGATTGGATATAACTCAAGGGGGAGCGAGATACCTTCGAAGCTTAATTATATGCAAGCGAGAAGAAGGTTTTAGAATTCACTAGGCTACTTCATGAGGAGCAGACTCTGAATGCTTACATTGCACCAAATAGGATGCGTACTACCTTTCTATCTTAGAGTTTCTTGAATTTGTTTTGCCCAAGAAGGAATTTATGTACTCGAGGTTTAATCTATTAATATAACGTGTGTTTCCTTTTTGTCTAAAACAAATTTGAATCTTAAGATCCTTGAAATCATTGCATATGCATTTATCATTCATCATAACATAAGAAAGTTTCTTGCAACAAGTCTCCTCATCTCTCTACTGTTTATTTCAGTAAGATGGATCTCGAGCAAACGGTGAAGGACCTCCAAGCTCAGAATGCACAGTTTCAACAGTTGTTCTTGACCCTAGCCAAAGGACAAGAAGAGTTGAAGACTTTGCTGGATGAGGAGAAGAAAAAGAAGACAAAGAAGATAGCTGGAGTTCTAAACATGGGAAGAAGGTTCCAAGGGAAGACAAGAAGATCCTTAGACTTTGCAATAACATCCGGTGAGAAAGACAACCAAGATGGGAAAGGAAAAGAAATAGTTGTTTAATCTGATTCAGAAGAGGAAGAGGAAGAAGAAGACTATTATGAAGAACAATACCCTCCAGCTGATGACAAGTATAAACATCTCGAAGAGCGATTGAGCGCAATGGAAATCCAAAAAGTGTCTGGATTGGACTTTGAGGAATTGGGTTTAGTATCAGGGATTGCCATTCCTCCAAAATTCAAAGCACCTATGTTCGCCAAATATGAGGGAGTTTCATGCCCTAAAATGCATCTCCAGTCCTATGTGAGGAAATTCCAGCCCCATACCGCTGACAAAAACTTATGGGTACACTTCTTCCAAGACAGCCTGTCTGGAACTCAACTTGATTGGTTTTACCAGTTAGAAAGAGCCAATATTCATAACTGGGAAGATCTTGCTGCAGCCTTTTACAAACAATACCAATACAATGCTGATCTTGCGCCTACCCGTACTCAACTCCAGAGTATGGCCATGATTTCCAATGAAGGTTTAAAAAACTATGCGCAAAAATGGAGAGATTTGGCTGGAAGAGTTCAACCTCCTCTATCTGAAAGAGAATTAATAGACATGTTTTTGGGCACCTTGTCTGGTCCCTTATTCAATCACCTAATTGGGAGTTCATCGACAAGTTTTACTGAACTGATATTGACCAGAGAGAGGATAAAAGCCGGGATAAAGAGTGGAAAGATTCAAAAAGATACATCCTCTGCTACTATAAGGAAGCCATTTATCAGAAAGAAAGAAGTGGTTGCTGTTTATCCTTAGAGAAATCAAGATAGGGCCGAACGCCGTCCAATGGTGGGGGCTATTATGATTCCTAAACCTGCGCCTGATCAGCAAAGAAACAACCAACCAAGGATGGAAAGACCAGTCAGACAATTCACCAGAATTAACATGACCTTATCTCAAGTATTGCCATATCTGTTAAGATCCAACCTAGTGACCTCGAAAGAAGCTCCAAAGAACCCTAACACAACATCTCCTCACTATCATCCTAATGCCCGCTGTGCATACCACTCTGAGAGTCCTGGCCATGACACTAACAATTGTTGGGCCCTAAAGAACAAAGTACAAGACCTCATTGAAGCCAAAGAGATTGAATTCGATGCGCCCGAAAAGCCAAATGTAATTTCTGCCCCTATGCCCAAACATGGCCATAATACCAACGCCATTGAGGAAGATATGTTTGTTACTTCAGTTGATGAACTTGTGACCCCACTCCTGATTATCAAAAAGAATTTGTTGATTGCCGGTGTATTCCCAGGTTGCGATAAAGGCTGTCATTTCCGTTTGTCCTTACCAACCAACTGTCCTTTTTTGAAAGCAGGCGTTTAATGCCTAATAGATAACAAGGAAATTTTGTTTGAAAAGAATTCTGTTCTACCTGTTCCTCTTAATGATGTGTCTATCATGAACATTTCCTCCAATTCTTCCAGGGTCTCCACCAAAAGACCCGTTAGAATTACATCAGTTCCAAAAGCAGCTCCTTTAATAATTATGCCTGGACCAGTCCCGTACTCGTCAGACAAAACCATACCATGGAATTATGGAGGGTGTGATCGGTGGAAATAGAACTGACTGTTTTGAAATGCTGGTTCGCGAAATGTCGCGGTAAGCAAGAGTCGCCACCGTCTTTTATGTTCTCCAAAATGGAAAGGACAAAAGCACAACAAAATTCCTTTTTTGAGAATGTTTCTCGGTTCGGGAGGTAGATTTATAGAAAGGGAAGGTGTTAGCACCCTTTCTATCCGTGGTTATCCACGGGCTCTTAGGTACTTGCTCTTATGTTTTCAAAAAATTGTTTGCTTTTCAAGTGTATGTGGGTTTTGAAAAAGTTTCGTTTGAAAAATTTCTAAGTAACTCTTGTATCTGTCCTCAAGAGTGTATCAAATATTTGTTTGAAAACCTTTTGAAAGTGTGGGTGCGAAAAGTTGTTTTTGTTTTTTGAAAGAGCAAGTACCCAGGAGAATCTACCTACTCTAAGGAATTAGGTTGTGTAAGAGTCCTTTAGACAGTTCTATCCCACTATTGAGAAGTAGGTAGCATCGTCGTTGGAGTTATTCGGGTCAATTCGATGATAGGGACACGTGTGGTTACCGAAGCAATAGTAGGACACCTTAGCGGTAACCCTAATGTCCTAGATCCTTTTTATCCGAGGCAACCGTTTCGAGGCGACGGGATCTTTAGACAGGAGGGCGACCTCTAAAACACCCTATACTTGACGACCACGTCGAGGCAACCAGTGAGGGGTACCCTAAGAGTGGCATGTGCATGTGTGTTGAATTCAGTTTATGTTTATCTTTGATCATGCATTTGTGAGCTACGGATTGGTTTTATTTGTCATACAAGTCTTTCATGCATTTTAAGAGTTAAGAGTGCGGAAAATAAATTGCGGAAATATGAATCTACGCTATTACGAGGCGCGGGTCTATACATCGCCAAAAACAAAAACCCGTTTGGAGATAAATACGAGAAAAGTAAAGAAAGCGGTAAAATCCTAATTAACTATTACATCCTTGGAAACAGGTACATCAATATGATCAAAATAAATAATAATGCGCGAATAGAAATTTAATCGGGACGTCCTTAGGGTTTTGACCCTTTTTGAGAAAAGAATTGAAATTGTCCTTTTTTGCAATTTAACTAAAATTAAACCTAATTTACTAATTAATGAATTAATTAAAGAAAAAAAGTGTTTTTTGTGTTTTATGTTTTTTAATAAAAATAAAATAAAAGGAATTAAGAAGTTAGTAAAAAACCTTAAGTCTAAACTAATTTTATTTATTGTAAAAAAGGATTAAAGTTAACCTAATTTAACTAAATTAATTAATTTACATTTATTTACAAAAAATAATTAATAGTGTAATTAATAATAATAATAATGAAAATAGTTACATTTTAATTTTCTGAATTTGTTATGAAAAATGTTAATTTGTTAGTTAAATAAATAATAATAATAATAATTAGTTAAAAGAAAATAAAAGAGAAAGAAAATAAAAAGAACTAGAAACCAGGGGGGGTATGCTGGCCCAGATGGAGGTGTTGTTCTGGAAATTTAGGCTCAATAGCACTCAAGCCTGTTGACTTCTGGAATTGCCCACGTGCATGTTGACTGAAGAACATGGTGTTCCTTCCCTTGTAGCCATTGGATTTGTATTAGGAGACACATGGCTGGCTGATACGTGGGATGCATGATGGAACCCTTCTTTGAAGCTTGCATTGGATTATACAAGAAAAAATAGGAACAATTATATGGGGGACCTGGGAATCGAACCCAGGTCCCAATGGTTACCAACAACGTCACCTTCCACTACGCCATTGTGTTGCATCTGATATTATAACAAACAACAATCATAATATATCAATAATGATAGTTATGCTGAAAATCAGAAAAAAGCGCGCGTTCGTTTGAATAAACCACCCACACGCTTCCACGTATTATCTTCTTCACTTGGCCTGTAACAAAAACAATCAAATTGCGGGGGTTTTTAACCCCCTCAAACTGCAAATGCAAAAAATAGCGATTAGGTCTGTAAGCTATATAAATAGGGCGCGATGGTCCTATTCAATTCGTCTTGATCTTCTGAGTTCAACCATGGGCATCATTAGTCCTAATTTTGCTTGGTTAAGAAAGCCCTAAAATCAAAGCTTCGAAACCCTAGATTTCTTCAATGGCACCTTTTGACTTAAGGCTCTATAACTCAATTCACCTATACCATCAGCTTCAGAAAGGTCATAGCAATGCAAAACAATGAGTATAACATGTTAATGATGCATAAAAAGTGAGTTTCGATTCTGAAAAAGAATAAGCAAACCGTGAGTTGTTCTTGCGCGTTCTTGGAGTGTTAAGGCTTGTTTTTGATTGCTACAGGCTTCTGGGAATGCTAACAATGTATTAGAATCCTTAAATTGCTTTGAAAGGGTCTGGAAGGTGGAATTCAGTTTTGACTTTGTTCTTGATTTTTTGAATATGGTTATGGTTCTTGTGCAACAATTCTCACGTGAATAGTATTAGGTTTAGGTTCAGCATATGTATGGGAATATAATTAGGTCAAAGTTTGGGCCAATGATCCATGTAATTAAGTTTTGGAGATTTTTGTTGATCACCATTAAAGACCTTTCCATACTTGAAGCAAAATCATGATTTTATGCAGAAAATAGCCTTAGCACGAATTTGTTAGCTGGCACATGGTATACGAAAGTTGTTCAAATCCAAAAGATGTCATTCCATTAATTTTTAGATTTTATTTGAATTATTATGGATTTAAAATGAATTAAATCAATAAAAATTAAATAAAATGGAAAAATAAATGTTTGATTTTGAAATTAATCATGGGACACGTGGGTGGCATGACAAGGCTGAATCAAGTGGAAGAAAGTGGGCCCTTTTGTCAAAAATTGAAGTTTCAAGGATAGTTGACTTTTGCACATTCCCAAAAATTTCCCAACTTCTTCAATGCATATCTTGCTCAATTTTGATCATATGAACATGTTCTTGGACATTTTGGAAAGGTCTTGAAGTCCTCTAACAAATGCCTTTGGTCCCATGTCATTTGTATTTACCAATCTCAAGTTATGGTCTTTGACTTAAAATGCCTTTTTGTTGACTTTTGAAAATGACCTATAATGTAGAAATTGATAACTTTTTGTGAGAGCATTTCTTGGACTTGGAATGTGAATATGAATTGTAGGAAATGTCATCCCCTTCAAAATGAGCATTGGATGGGATTTTTCTGATGAACCATGAAAAAGTTATGCCTTGGTCAAGTTACAGTTGACTTTTCAGCTGTCCACAAATGGAAACTTTTGCATCTTGATGATTTTTGAGCCATGCTTGAGGAATCATGATCAAGACTTGATCAAATGATGATTGTGAGCTCAAAATAATATGTTGACCAAAAATTCTGACTTTTGACTGCAAAATGACCATTTTACCCCTACAGTTGACTGTTGAGTAAATAGGCTTTTTGACTGTGCAAACTGGCATTGTGAATATTGAAACTTGGCATGTAGATGCTTGACAATGTATATAGGCCTATGAGACTTGATTGGACCACTGAAAGCCTCAAATTCATTGAAGGAACCAAAACCCTAATTTTGACTGCCTTATGAGGCATTTGGACTGTGCAACCCTTGAGTAGACTTGAGCAAATTGAGATGATGCTTGTCAAAAATTTGAAGAATATGGGAGGGCAAATTTTGGGGTACAACAGTTTCCCCTGTTCAATCTTCTTAGACCTGAGGATGTAGATTGGCTTGCGTGCTTTTCGTTATCCGAAGGTGGAAGGTGATTGAACACTAGAGTGCCCAGAAATTTGCACTCGCATAGTGTAGAGTATCAGCAATGTGATGTCGGGAATGGGCTTACAGATGCCATTTGGAAATGTGATGGATAGTTGTGGAGATGGGCTTAAAGATGCCATCTGGGGTGTCGATCGCGTAAGAGATTCCTTAGCGAGAACTTGCGTACTTGAGAAAGAAAGATAATTTCCTGGCCTGTTACAGGGGTTGATCTTCAAACTTTTCATGCAGATATGCCTTGGCTAGATACAGGTATCGGATCTACAATCAATTGCTCACAGATATGTCCTGGCTAGATACAGGTATCAAATCCGGAACTTCAAAATGTTGATGGGTTGTCTCTACTGACAGGTTATCTCAGAAAAATCTTTAGGGATCGACTTAACAGAACCAGGCGAGGTTTTGTCTTTTTTTTACGAGTTGTCTCTTTTAACAGGTTGTCTTTATGGATAGGTTGTCTATAACGACGGGTGTCTATAACGACGGGTGTCTATAACGACAGGTGTCTATAACGACGGGTGTCTATAACGACGGGTGTCTATAACAACGGGTGTCTATAACGACGGGTGTCTATAACGACGGGTGTCTATAACGACGGGTGTCTATAACGACGGGTGCCTATAACGACGGGTGTCTATAACGACGGGTGTCTATAACGACGGGTGTCTATAACGACGGGTGGTGTCAGAAAAATCATTGATTTAAATGGATTTGTCTTCTTTGACTGGATTTGAGAATTTGACTGCATCTTTCCTGAAAGATAAAGGCCAGTCATATGTAATGCATGATATGGATCAAGCAATGATGTTCTCAACATAAATGAGATTGCATGATATGATGCGTGCATGCATGTATCATGACAATGACAACGTGATGTTTTATGAACGTATTTTCGTCTGGGAAAATAAATCCTTGACGAATGCCAGGAAATTAAATCCTGGGCTGCTGTTGAAGAGTAGAGTTCTTCGTTTCCGCTGGGGGATGATAATTGCAAGAATAAACCGGTAGGAGAAGATGACTCCGTTGGGGAATAAACTTGGTGGAGAGATTACTCTGTGGGGGACTACTCTGTGGGAAGAGATACTTTGCTGAGGTTTTGATGATAACTCCGCTGGGGATTCCGTTGATAAGCTCTGTTGGAGGATTTGATGAACTCCGCTGGGGATAGGAAGAACTTCGCCGAGGACGGTCTTTCCGTTGCAATTAGCTGAGGATAATCCAGTTATAGGCTCTGGTGGGGAATAACCTCTAAACATGGTCGGGGAGAGATACGTCAGTACTCTGCAGGGGACCAGCTTCCAGACTCTATTAGGGATAAGCTTCCAGAATCTACTGGGGAGATGATTCAACTCTCCTGGGGAAACTTTTGAGACTGCACTAGGGAATGGCTCCACTTGGATGTTTGTATTCCGTCGGGGAACAATCTTATATTAAGACTGCCGGGGATGCTTGCTGGGGGATATCTATACTCCGCTGGGGAATGATAAGATCTTCTGGGGATACCCAACTTCCTTATGGCTGACAGTAGGCTAACTCTGCTTGGGGAGAGTGTTGCTGACTAGCTGGAGATACTGTGCCCTTTTGGTCTGATTGGAGACCACCTCTGCTTGGGGAGAGTATTGCTGACTCTTGTCTTGCTCTGCGGGGAGTGAAGGTATCTTGGTTACGTTCTTCAGCTGAACTTACCATAGTAGCTTGGTGGACAGAGCAACTAGATCGCTTGGACAATTCTTATTGCCCCAGTTTCTGCGGGAGAAGGTACCTGTGGAGGTGCTTGATGACTGCCGATTGACAAATATTCTTCTGGTAGGCAAGTGCCGAGGTGCCGGGACATAGTCGTACGCTGTGATCCCTAACTTTTGCCTGGACCGCCCTTTCGGGTTTTCAGTCCACCGGGATACCCATTTTTGCCCAAGCCGCCTTTTCAGGTTTTCGACTTGCCGGGTGTACAGTTTTTTTCATTTTTCATCCCTTATTTTTACCCGAACCCTTTTGGTTCGTCGGGAAGCCCTTATTTTTGCCTAGGTGTGTCAACCTAGCGGGTCTTTGATTATGCGTAGTATTTTTTCGACTATGTCCATGCTCTCAGGATGTAGGGAGGTGCCCCTGTCAGTAGTGTTGTGTCGTCATACCACCAGAAGATCTTCGTTTGATCGTCCAATTCCCCAAGTGATCCAGATGGAGATTTTCCCCAAGCTGGTTGGCCTTTTGAGAGATTCTCCGAATCTTGACTTAACTGCCCCAGATGATGGACAATGATCATGCCATGCCCCTTGATTGGAGGTGCTTTTGTTCATTAGACATTCGTCGTGCGAACTTCTATGCTGTTCAAACAAATAGTCATATGCAAGCAATGTTATATTAAAAATGCAAAGCTTATGTCTGTCTTGAAGTTTTTTGAAAATGCAGTTTTTCAGTAAAACCAGTGAATTTTGTAAAATGCGATGTCAACTCGTTATTTTATCGCAAGCCTTAAGGAGTCAGGATACCTTTCATAACAATATGCTTTCGAACTAACCCATGCTTCAGCTAGGACTTTTGAGGGTTATAACGTGGCCTAGTTCACGGTTTTTAGAAACAAAGGATAAAGGCTCAAAATATATTTGTACCCACCCGCTCTTCGTGAAGTTCTTCAAACCTAAACTCAGCTAATCGTGCGTTAGACTTTGTTTGAGTCTTTGTCCTGATATTCCAATGATGGTTCGGATACTTGATAGTTTATTTTGTATGGGCAATCATTTCTTTTTTGTTGAGGGTTTGTAGGACCTCTTTCTTTTTGATTTTATTATCCCTATTTTTTTTCCTGAACTGTTTCTTTTTGTAATTACAGTCAGCGGGATGCCCCAGTTTTTGTAAGTCTCCTTCATAGGTTTTGACTTAATGGGCTTTTATTTCTGAGAGGTAATGACTGCATGTCTTTATGATTATAGGGAACCATCACTGTCTTTTGTTTTAGAAGGACTTCTTTTGATGTCATTCGTTGTGCACCTGGATCAACTGAGAAGACTACCCTGCCCCAGGTTATGATTAAGGATTTTAATTTTTTGCGAAAAAGAAAAACTCCTACTTCTTTGGCTCGAAGGGGTTGACGAGGGATTATCATCCTTATAACTCCAGTGTTTAGGAATTGAAACAATGTCTGTACCTCATTAGCGGGGTCTGTTCAAAAGCATACTGTAGATTGTGGTATCGTTTTCGTCATCCTCCCTCAAGAGGCTTAGAATTAGTAATTGAGAGTTTGATCATCACAAACAATGAAAGCAGTTTGAATATAGCGAATGCGAATATATTGATTCAAAACAGACATATGCGATGCATTGATAAAATAATAAAGTTTGCTATGACAATAATTGTTTGAACAATCAAAAGAAAATTACAACTTGAACATTCGAACAAACAAAAGTTTTTTTTCTTCATCCTAGCCATGTTTTGGCAAGGGAGCAGTGATCACATTGGGAGTCTCGGGCGCTTCGAACTGGACCTCCTTTGCGTCGATTAGATCCTGAACCTTGTTCCTCAGAGTCCAACAATCATCTGTAGCATGCCCCGGGCTGTCAGAATGATAAGCGCAGCGGGCGTTGGGGTTATACCTTGAAGGTGTCCTGTTAGGATTCTTAGGAGGGTCCCTTAGAGTTACCAAATTGGTCTCCAGCAACTGTGGCAATATCTGGGATAAGGTCATGCTGAGGGGAGTGAATTGCCTTTTAGGTCTCTCTTCCCTTTTCTGGTTGCGATGCTGAGGAGCGCTGGCCGGTTTAGAAATAGCTACCGCGTTGACAGCTTGACGGTGCTCATGCCTATTCTGCCCTTTTGACCCATAGACAACACTAGATTCTTTCTTGAATGGTTTCTTCTCAGTGTTCGAGGAGTCACCCTTTGATATCTTCCCAGACCTGATACCAACTTCTATCCTCTCACCAGTTAAGATCAGATCTGTAAACCCAGCAGAAGAATTCCCAATCAGATGGTTGAAGAACGGACCAGACAGGGTCCCCAGAAACATGTCAACGAGCTCATGGTCAGTCAGAGGTGGCTGCACCCTTCCAGCAAGGTCTCTCCACTTTTGATCATACTCCTTGAATCCTTCACCCGTCCCTAGTGACATACCCTGGAGTTGGGTACGTGTAGGAACGAGGTCGGAATTATACTGATACTGCTTGTAGAACACAGTAGCCAAGTCCTCCCAGTTGCGGATACTGGCCTCATCCAGCTAATAGAACCACTCGAGTTGAGTCCCTGATAGACTGTCCTGAAAGAAGTGAGTCCACAAATTCTTGTCTGTCGTGTAAGGCTGGATCTTCCTTAAATATGATCTGAGATGTAGCTTGGGACAGGAAGCCCCTTCGTACTTTGCAAAAGCAGGTGCCTTGAACTTGTGAGGAATCACTACCCCAGAGGATAGACCTAGATCTTTGAAGTCCAGGCCGGGCACTTTTTGAATCTCCATAGCACTTAAACGGTCCTCTAGCTGTTTGTACCTATCCTCAGCAGGAGGGTACTGTTCATCATTGAAATCTGTCTCGTTATCGGAGACCACGGGACTAGGAACCCTTTCCTCTTGTGGACTGTCTTTCCCTACAGAGGAAGTAGCCAAATCAACCTCGTTTTGTGATCCATTCCCGGATTTGCGTCTAGGATTGAACAAAACAGTCCTCTTCTTCTTATTCTGTATCAGAGTCTTCAACTCCTGTTGACCCTGGGCTAGGCTCATCACCAACTCTTGGAACTGGGCATTCTGGGCCTGGAGGGCCTTGATAGCTTGTTCATTGGATGATTCAGGATTCATGATGATTGCTGAAATAAACAGCGAAGAAGGTAAGTGACCTGTCAAAAGGGTACCTGTAATGCAATGATATGTATGTATGCATGCAATGTTTTCAAGGATCTCGCAGGGTAAACAGAGAAACTTGTTAGAAGTTGAATTTTGTAGCTCGATTGAAGGAACTTCATGTTGTTGAGAGTCCTTCTTCAAGAGTCAAGGCTCACCATATCGAGTGGGTCATAGCCCCTGACTCAAGTCATCAACCTGGCTAGAGGAAAATAAATCCCCTTTGCCCCTTGCTAGACAGTTGGTTCATCATGACCTGCATCACAAACCCTTGAGATCCTTGAAATGGGTTAGTCCTTATGCAGGATGTATGCAATGGTATGATGGTATGATGTTATGCTATGCATAGAGTGATGTAAGTAACCCTGTTATGAGCCCAGATTAAGGACCGTAAACAAAACCTGCAAGAAACTCATGTTGTCAGATAACAAGAATGCGCAAGTAGTTCAGATTTTGAAGGCACACAAGTCACACAAAGAGCCCTTAGAGTTCAGGCCAGCATGAAGTTTAGGTACTACCCTCTTGAAGTTGGTTGGCTCAAAACCTGTCCTATCAAAAGTAACCCGGTTCTAAGGAGCTCAATATCATTGGGTTGTTTTCTATGTTCATTGTTTTGATTTAGCCACTGAACTGGCGATCAAAATATTCCAAGAAAACAACCCTCAATGAGTGTAGTATCGAGTATCTACCAACTTCGGACTACACCAAAGTCGATCATCTCACTACCCCTAAAGAGGCCAGGATGGTCAAGTAAGGTTCTAGGTTAGTTGATGCTTCACGACACCACGCGGCAGCCCCGTACTCTCCTTGACTTGACTCAAGGGTTACCGGTACTCACCAAAGTGCCACATCAACGTAGCAACTGCTTCAACCGTGTCGGTATACCCCGCACAGTTCCCTCACAATTTGTTTCTACTTCTAAAGGGTATCCCCCAGATCCAGGTTAGGATCTATGAAACTCCAAGGCAAGCCCACAATATTAAAGCAGACAAAGCAAGCAATTGAAAACATAAGAGTGGTCTAATCCTAAGGTACACCTCACTTTATAAATACTCCCCAGCAGAGTCGCCAGTTCTGTGATCGGTGGAAATAGAACTGACTGTTTTGAAATGTTGGTTCGTGAAATGTCGCGGTAAGCAAGAGTCGCCACCATCTTTTATGTTCTCCAACATGGAAAGGACAAAAGCACAGCAAAATTCCTTCTTTGAGAATGTTTCTCGGTTCGGGAGGTAGATTTATAGAAAGGGAAGGTGTTAGCACCCTTTCTATCCGTGGTTATCCACGGGCTCTTAGGTACTTGCTCTTATGTTTTCAAAAAATTGTTTGCTTTTCAAGTGTATGTGAATTTTGAAAAAGTTTCGTTTGAAAAATTTCTAAGTAACTCTTGTATCTGTCCTCAAGAGTGTATGAAATATTTGTTTGAAAACCTTTTGAAAGTGTGGGTGCGAAAAGTTGTTTTTGTTTTTTGAAAGAGCAAGTACCCAGGAGAATCTACCTACTCTAAGGAATTAGGTTGTGTAAGAGTCCTTTAGACAGTGCTATCCCACTATTGAGAAGTAGGTAGCATCGTCGTTGGAGTTATTCGGGTCAATTCGATGATAGGGACATGTGTGGTCACCGAAGCAATAGTAGGACACCTTAGCGGTAACCCTAATGTCCTAGATCCTTTTTATCCGAGGCAACCGTTTCGAGGCGACGAGATCTTTAGACAGGAGGGCGACCTCTAAAACACCCTATACTTGACGACCACGTCGAGGCAACCAGTGAGGCGTACCCTAAGAGTGGCATGTGCATGTGTGTTGAATTCAGTTTATGTTTATCTTTGATCATGCATTTGTGAGCTACGGATTGGTTTTATTTGTCATACAAGTCTTTCATGCATTTTAACAGTTAAGAGTGCGGAAAATAAATTGCGGAAATATGAATCTACGCTATTACGAGGCGCGGGTCTATACATCGCCAAAAACAAAAACCCGTTTGGAGATAAATACGAGAAAAGTAAAGAAAGCGGTAAAATCCTAATTAACTATTACATCCTTGGAAACAGGTACATCAATATGATCAAAATAAATAATAATGCGCGAATAGAAATTTAATCGGGACGTCCTTAGGGTTTTGACCCTTTTTGAGAAAAGAATTGAAATTGTCCTTTTTTGCAATTTAACTAAAATTAAACCTAATTTACTAATTAATTAATTAATTAAAGAAAAAAAGTGTTTTTTGTGTTTTATGTTTTTTAATAAAAATAAAATAAAAGGAATTAAGAAGTTAGTAAAAAACCTTAAGTCTAAACTAATTTTATTTATTGTAAAAAAGGATTAAAGTTAACCTAATTTAACTAAATTAATTAATTTACATTTATTTACAAAAAATAATTAATAGTGTAATTAATAATAATAATAATGAAAATAGTTACATTTTAATTTTCTGAATTTGTTATGAAAAATGTTAATTTGTTAGTTAAATAAATAATAATAATAATAATAATTAGTTAAAAGAAAATAAAAGAGAAAGAAAATAAAAAGAACTAGAAACCAAGGGGGGTATGCTGGCCCAGATGGAGGTGTTGTTCTGGAAATTTAGGCCCAATAGCACTCAAGCCTGTTGACTTCTGGAATTGCACACGTGCATGTTGACTGAAGAACATGGTGTTCCTTCCCTTGTAGCCATTGGATTTGTATTAGGAGACACATGGCTGGCTGATACGTGGGATGCATGATGGAACCCTTCTTTGAAGCCTGCATTGGATTATACAAGAAAAAATAGGAACAATTATATGGGGGACCTGGGAATCGAACCCAGGTCCCAATGGTTACCAACCACGTCACCTTCCACTACGCCATTGTGTTGCATCTGATATTATAATAAACAACAAACATAATATATCAATAATGATAGTTATGCTGGAAATCAGAAAAAAGCGCGCGTTCGTTTGAATAAACCACCCACACGCTTCCACGTATTATCTTCTTCGCTTGGCCTGTAACAAAAACAATCAAATAGCGGGGGTTTTTAACCCCCTCAAACTGCAAATGCAAAAAATAGCGATTAGGTCTGTAAGCTATATAAATAGGGCGCGATGGTCATGTTCAATTCGTCTTGATCTTCTGAGTTCAACCATGGTCATCATTAGTCCTAATTTTGCTTGGTCAAGAAAGCCCTAAAATCAAAGCTTCGAAACCCTAGATTTCTTCAATGGCACCTTTTGACTTAAGGCTCTATAACTTAATTCACCTATACCATCAGCTTCAGAAAGGTCATAGCAATGCAAAGCAATGAGTATAACATGTTAATGATGCATAAAAAGTGAGTTTCGATTCTGAAAAAGAATAAGCAAACCGTGAGTTGTTCTTGTGCGTTCTTGGAGTGTTAAGGCTTGTTTTTGATTGCTACATGCTTCTGGGAATGCTAGCAATGTATTAGAATCCTTAAATTGCTTTGAAAGGGCCTGGAAGGTGGAATTCAGTTTTGACTTTGTTCTTGATTTTTTGAATATGGTTATGGTTCTTGTGCAGCAATTCTCACGTGAATAGTATTAGGTTTAGGTTCAACATATGTATGGGAATAGAATTAGGTCAAAGTTTGGGCCAATGATCCATGGAATTAAGTTTTGGAGATTTTTGTTGATCACCATTAAAGACCTTTCCATACTTGAAGCAAAATCATGATTTTATGCAGAAAATAGCCTTAGCATGAATTTGTTAGCTGGCACATGGTATATGAAAGTTGTTCAAATCCAAAAGATGCCATTCCATTAATTTTTAGATTTTATTTGAATTATTATGGATTTAAAATGAATTAAATCAATAAAAATTAAATAAAATGGAAAAATAAATGTTTGATTTTGAAATTAATCATGGGACACGTGGATGGCATGACAAGGCTGAATCAAGTGGAAGAAAGTGGGCCCTTTTGTCAAAAATTGATGTTTCAAGGATAGTTGACTTTTGCACATTCCCAAATATTTCCCAACTTCTTCAATGCATATCTTGCTCAATTTTGATCATATGAACATGTTATTGGACATTTTGGAAAGGTCTTGAAGTCCTCTAACAAATGCCTTTGGTCCCATGTCATTTGGATTTACCAATCTCAAGTTATGGTCTTTGACTTAAAATGCCTTTTTGTTGACTTTTGAAAATGACCTATAATGTAGAAATTGATAACTTTTTGTGAGAGCATTTCTTGGACTTGGAATGTGAATATGAATTGTAGGAAATGTTATCCCCTTCAAAATGAGCATTGGATGGGATTTTTCTGATGAACCATGAAAAAGTTATGCCTTGGTCAAGTTACAGTTGACTTTTCAGCTGTCCAAAAATGGAAACTTTTGCATCTTGATGATTTTTGAGCCATGCTTGAGGAATCATGATCAATACTTGATCAAATGATGATTGTGAGCTCAAAATAAGATGTTTACCAAAAATTCTGACTTTTGACTGCAAAATGACCATTTTACCCCTACAGTTGACTGTTGAGCAAATATGCTTTTTGACTGTGCAAACTGGCATTGTGAATCTTGAAACTTGGCATCTAGATGCTTGAAAATGTATATAGGCCTATGAGACTTGATTGGACCACTGAAAGCCTCAAATTCATTGAAGAAACCAAAACCCTAATTTTGACTGCCTTAGGAGGCATTTGGACTGTGCAACCCTTGAGTAGACTTGAGCAAATTGAGATGATGCTTGTCAAAACTTTGAAGAATATGGGAGGGAAAATTTTGGGGTACAACTGTTTCCCCTGTTCAATCTTCTTAGACCTGAGGATGTAGATTGGCTTGCGTGCTTTTCGTGATCCGAAGGTGGAAGGTGATTGAACACTAGAGTGCCCAGAAATTTGCACTCGCATAGTGTAGAGTATCAACAATGTGATGTCGGGAATGGGCTTAAAGATGCCATTTGGAAATGTGATGGATAGTTGTGGAGATGGGCTTAAAGATGCCATCTGGGGTGTCGATCGCGTAAGAGATTCCTTAGCGAGAACTTGCGTACTTGAGAAAGAAAGATAATTTCCTGGCCTGTTACAGGGGTTGATCTTCAAACTTTTCATGCAGATATGCCCTGGATAGATACAAGTATCGGATCTACAATCAATTGCTCACAGATATGCCCTGGCTAGATACAGGTATCAAATCCGGAACTTCAAAATGTTGATGGGTTGTCTCTACTGACAGGTTATCTCAGAAAAATCTTTAGGGATCGACTTAACAGAACCAGGCGATGTTTTGTCTTTTTTTTTTACGAGTTGTCTCTTTTAACAGGTTGTCTTTATGGACAGGTTGTCTATAACGACGGGTGTCTATAACGATGGGTGTCTATAACAACGGGTGTCTATAACGACGGGTGTCTATAACGACGGGTGGTGTCAGAAAAATCATTGATTTAAATGGATTTGTCTTCTTTGACTGGATTTGAGAATTTGACTGCATCTTTCCTGAAAGATAAAGGTCAGTCATATGTAATGCATGATATGGATCAAGCAATGATGTTCTCAACATAAATGAGATTGCATGATATGATGCGTGTATGCATGTATCATGACAATGACAACGTGATGTTTTATGAACGTATTTTCGTCTGGGAAAATAAATCCTTGACGAATGTCGGGAAATTAAATCCTGGGCTGATGTTGAAGAGTAGAGTTCTTCGTTTCCGCTGGGGGATGATAATTGCAAGAATAAACCGGTAGGAGAAGATGACTCCGTTGGGGAATAAACTTGGTGGAGAGATTACTCTGCGGGGGACTACTCTGTGGGAAGAGATACTTCGCTGAGGTTTTGATGATAACTCTGTTGGGGATTCTGTTGATAAGCTCTGTTGGAGGATTTGATGAACTCTGCTGGGGATAGGAAGAACTTCGCCGAGGACGGTCTTTCCGTTGCAATTAGCTAAGGATAACCCAGTTATAGGCTCTGGTGGGGAATAACCTGTGAACATGGTCGGGGAGAGATACGTCGGTACTCTGCAGGGGACCAGCTTCTAGACTCTACTGGGGATAAGCTTCCAGAATCTACTGGGGAGATGATTCAACTCTCATGGGGAAACTTTTGAGACTGCACTAGGGAATGGCTCCACTTGGATGTCTGTATTCCGCCGGGGAACAATCTTATATTAAGACTGCCGTGGATGCTTGCTGGGGGATATCTATACTCCGCTGGGGAATGATAAGATCTTCTGGGGATACCCAACTTCCTTATGGCTGACAGTAGGCTAACTCTGCTTGGGGAGAGTGTTGCTGACTTGCTGGAGATACTGTGCCCTTTTGGGCTGATTGGAGACCACCTCTGCTTGGGGAGAGTATTGCTGACTCTTGTCTTGCTCTGCGGGGAGTGAAGGTATCTTGGTTACGTTCTTCAGCTGAACTTACCATAGTACCTTGGTGGACAGAGCAACTAGATCGCTTGGACAATTCTTATTGCCCCAGTTTCTGCGGGAGAAGGTACCTGTGGAGGTGCTTGATGACTGCCGATTGACAAATATTCTTCTGGTAGGCAAGTGCCGAGGTGCCGGGACATAGTCGTACGCTGTGATCCCTAACTTTTGCCTGGACCGCCCTTTCGGGTTTTCAGTCCACCGGGATACCCATTTTTGCCCAAGCCGCCTTTTCAGGTTTTCGACTTGCCGGGTGTACAGTTTTTTTCATTTTTCATCCCTTATTTTTGCCCGAACCCTTTTGGTTCGTCGGGAAGCCCTTATTTTTGCCTAGGTGTGTCAACCTAGCGGGTCTTTGATTATGCGTAGTATTTTTTCGACTATGTCCATGCTCTCAGGATGTAGGGAGGTGCCCCTGTCAGTAGTGTTGTGTCGTCATACCACCAGAAGATCTTCGTTTGATCGTCCAATGCCCCAAGTGATCCAGATGGAGATTTTCCCCAAGCTGGTTGGCCTTTTGAGAGATTCTCCGAATCTTGACTTAACTGCCCCAGATGATGGACAATGATCATGCCATGCCCCTTGATTGGAGGTGCTTTTGTTCATTAGACATTCGTCGTGCGAACTTCTATGCTGTTCAAACAAATAGTCATATGCAAGCAATGTTATATTAAAAATGCAAAGCTTATGTCTGTCTTGAAGTTTTTTGAAAATGCAGTTTTTCAGTAAAACCAGTGAATTTTGTAAAATGCGATGTCAACTCGTTATTTTATCGCAAGCCTCAAGGAGTCAGGATACCTTTCGTAACAGTATGCTTTCGAACTAACCCATGCTTCAGCTAGGACTTTTGAGGGTTATAACGTGGCCTGGTTCACGGTTTTTAGAAACAAAGGATAAAGGCTCAAAATATATTTGTACCCACCCGCTCTTCGTGAAGTTCTTCAAACCTAAACTCAGCTGATCGTGCGTTAGACTTTGTTTGAGTCTTTGTCCTGATATTCCAATGATGGTTCGGATACTTGATAGTTTATTTTGTATGGGCAGTCATTTCTTTTTTGTTGAGGGTTTGTAGGACCTCTTTCTTTTTGATTTTATTATCCCTATTTTTTTCCTGAACTGTTTCTTTTTATAATTACAGTCAGCGGGATGCCCCAGTTTTTATAAGTCTCCTTCATAGGTTTTGACTTAATGGGCTTTTATTTATGAGAGGTAATGACTGCTTGTCTTTATGATTATAGGGAACCATCACTGTCTTTTGTTTTAGAAGGACTTCTTTTGATGTCATTCGTTGTGCACCTGGATCAACTGAGAAGACTACTCTGCCCCAGGTTATGATTAAGGGTTTTAATTTTTTGCGAAAAAGAAAAACTCCTACTTCTTTGGCTCGAAGGGGTTGACGAGGGATTATCATCCTTATAACTCCAGTGTTTAGGAATTGAAACAATGTCTGTACCTCATTAGCGGGGTCTGTTCAAAAGCATACTGTAGATTATGGTATCATTTTCGTCATCCTCCCTCAAGAGGCTTAGAATTAGTAATTGAGAGTTTGATCATCACAAACAATGAAATCAGTTTGAATATAGCGAATGCGAATATATTGATTCAAAACAGACATATGCGATGCATTGATAAAATAATAAAGTTTGCTATGACAATAATTGTTTGAACAATCAAAAGAAAATTACAACTTGAACATTCGAACGAACAAAAGTTTTTTTCTCTTCATCCTAGCCATGTTTTGGCAAGGGAGCAGTGATCACATTGGGAGTCTCGGGCGCTTCGAACTGGACCTCCTTTGCGTCGATTAGATCCTGAACCTTGTTCCTCAGAGTCCAACAATCATCTGTAGCATGCCCCGGGCTGTCAGAATGATAAGCGCAGCGGGCGTTGGGGTTATACCTTGAAGGTGTCCTGTTAGGATTCTTAGGAGGGTCCCTTAGAGTTACCAAATTGGTCTCCAGCAACTGTGGCAATATCTGGGATAAGGTCATGCTGAGGGGAGTGAATTTCCTTTTAGGTCTCTCTTCCCTTTGCTGGTTGCGATGCTGAGGAGCGCTGGCCGGTTTGGAAATAGCTACCGCGTTGACAGCTTGGCGGTGCTCGGGCCTATTCTGCCCTTTTGACCCATAGACAACACTAGATTCTTTCTTGAATGGTTTCTTCTCAGTGTTCGAGGAGTCACCCTTTGATATCTTCCCAGACCTGATACCAGCTTCTATCCTCTCACCAGTTAAGATTAGATCTGTAAACCCAGCAGAAGAATTCCCAATCAGATGGTTGAAGAATGAACCAGACAGGGTCCCCAGAAACATGTCAACAAGCTCACAGTCAGTCAGAGGTGGCTGCACCCTTCCAGCAAGGTCTCTCCACTTTTGAGCATACTCCTTGAATCCTTCACCCGTCCCTAGTGACATACCTTGGAGTTGGGTACGCGTAAGAGCGAGGTCGGAATTATACTGATACTGCTTGTAGAATACAGTAGCCAAGTCCTCCCAGTTGCGGATACTGGCCCCATCCAGCTGATAGAACCACTCGAGTTGAGTCCCTGATAGACTGTCCTGAAAGAAGTGAGTCCACAAATTCTTGTCTGCCGCGTAAGGCTGGATCTTCCTTACATATGATCTGAGATGTAGCTTGGGACAGGAAGCCCCTTCGTACTTTGCAAAAGCAGGTGCCTTGAACTTGTGAGGAATCACTACCCCAGAGGATAGACCTAGATCTTTGAAGTCCAGGCCGGGCACTTTTTGAATCTCCATAGCACTTAAACGGTCCTCTAGCTGTTTGTACCTATCCTCAGCAGAAGGGTACTGTTCATCATTTAAATCTGTCTCATTGTCGGAGACCACAGGACTAGGAACCCTTTCCTCTTGTGGACTGTCTTTCCCTACAGAGGAAGTAGCCAGATCAACCTCGTTTTGTGATCCATTCCCGGATCTGCGTCTAGGATTGAACAAAACAGTCCTCTTCTTCTTCTGTATCAGAGTCTTCAACTCCTGTTGACCCTGGGCTAGGCTCATCACCAACTCTTGGAACTGGGCATTCTGGGCCTGGAGGGCCTTGATAGCTTGTTCATTGGATGATTCAGGATTCATGATGATTGCTGAAATAAACAGCAAAGAAGGTAAGTGACCTGTCAAAAGGGTACCTGTAATGCAATGATATGTATGTATGCATGCAATGTTTTCAAGGATCTCGCAGGGTAAACAGAGAAACTTGTTAGAAGTTGAATTTTGTAGCTCGATTGAAGGAACTTCATGTTGTTGAGAGTCCTTCTTCAAGAGTCAAGGCTCACCATATCGAGTGGGTCAGAGCCCCTGACTCAAGTCATCAACCTGGCTAGAGGAAAATAAATCCCCTTTTCCCCTTGCTAGACAGTTGGTTCATCATGACCTGCATCACAAACCCTTGAGATCCTTGAAATGGGTTAGTCCTTATGCAGGATGTATGCAATGGTATGATGGTATGATGTTATGCTATGCATAGAGTGATGTAAGTAACCCTGTTATGAGCCCAGATTAAGGACCGTAAACAAAACCTGCAAGAAACTCATGTTGTCAGATAACAAGAATGCGCAAGTAGTTCAGATTTTGAAGGCACACAAGTCACACAAAGAGCCCTTAGAGTTCAGGCCAGCATGAAGTTTAGGTACTACCCTCTTGAAGTTGGTTGGCTCAAAACCTGTCCTATCAAAAGTAACCCGGTTCTAAGGAGCTCAATATCATTGGGTTATTTTCTATGTTCATTGTTTTGATTTAGCCACTGAACTGGCGATCAAAATATTCCAAGAAAACAACCCTCAATGAGTGTAGTATCGAGTATCTACCAACTTCGGACTACACCAAAGTCGATCATCTCACTACCCCTAAAGAGGCCAGGATGGTCAAGTAAGGTTCTAGGTTAGTTGATGCTTCACGACACCACGCGGCAGCCCCGTACTCTCCTTGACTTGACTCAAGGGTTACCGGTACTCACCAAAGTGCCACATCAACGTAGCAACTGCTTCAACCGTGTCGGTATACCCCGCATAGTTCCCTCACAATTTGTTTCTACTTCTAAAGGGTATCCCCCAGATCCGGGTTAGGATCTATGAAACTCCAAGGCAAGCCCACAATATTAAAGCAGACAAAGCAAGCAATTGAAAACATAAGAGTGGTCTAATCCTAAGGTACACCTCACTTTATAAATACTCCCCAGCAGAGTCGCCAGTTCTGTGATCGGTGGAAATAGAACTGACTGTTTTGAAATGTTGGTTCGTGAAATGTCGCGGTAAGCAAGAGTCGCCACCATCTTTTATGTTCTCCAACATGGAAAGGACAAAAGCACAACAAAATTCCTTCTTTGAGAATGTTTCTCGGTTCGGGAGGTAGATTTATAGAAAGGGAAGGTGTTAGCACCCTTTCTATCCGTGGTTATCCACGGGCTCTTAGGTACTTGCTCTTATGTTTTCAAAAAATTGTTTGCTTTTCAAGTGTATGTGGGTTTTGAAAAAGTTTCGTTTGAAAAATTTCTAAGTAACTCTTGTATCTGTCCTCAAGAGTGTATGAAATATTTGTTTGAAAACCTTTTGAAAGTGTGGGTGCGAAAAGTTGTTTTTGTTTTTTGAAAGAGCAAGTACCCAGGAGAATCTACCTACTCTAAGGAATTAGGTTGTGTAAGAGTCCTTTAGACAGTGCTATCCCACTATTGAGAAGTAGGTAGCATCGTCGTTGGAGTTATTCGGGTCAATTCGATGATAGGGACATGTGTGGTCACCGAAGCAATAGTAGGACACCTTAGCGGTAACCCTAATGTCCTAGATCCTTTTTATCCGAGGCAACCGTTTCGAGGCGACGAGATCTTTAGACAGGAGGGCAACCTCTAAAACACCCTATACTTGACGACCACGTCGAAGCAACCAGTGAGGCGTACCCTAAGAGTGGCATGTGCATGTGTGTTGAATTCAGTTTATGTTTATCTTTGATCATGCATTTGTGAGCTACGGATTGGTTTTATTTGTCATACAAGTCTTTCATGCATTTTAACAGTTAAGAGTGCGGAAAATAAATTGCGGAAATATGAATCTACGCTATTACGAGGCGCGGGTCTATACATCGCCAAAAACAAAAACCCGTTTGGAGATAAATACGAGAAAAGTAAAGAAAGCGGTAAAATCCTAATTAACTATTACATCCTTGGAAACAGGTACATCAATATGATCAAAATAAATAATAATGCGCGAATAGAAATTTAATCGGGACGTCCTTAGGGTTTTGACCCTTTTTGAGAAAAGAATTGAAATTGTCCTTTTTTGCAATTTAACTAAAATTAAACCTAATTTACTAATTAATTAATTAATTAAAGAAAAAAAGTGTTTTTTGTGTTTTATGTTTTTTAATAAAAATAAAATAAAAGGAATTAAGAAGTTAGTAAAAAACCTTAAGTCTAAACTAATTTTATTTATTGTAAAAAAGGATTAAAGTTAACCTAATTTAACTAAATTAATTAATTTACATTTATTAACAAAAAATAATTAATAGTGTAATTAATAATAATAATAATGAAAATAGTTACATTTTAATTTTCTGAATTTGTTATGAAAAATGTTAATTTGTTAGTTAAATAAATAGTAATAATAATAATAATTAGTTAAAAGAAAATAAAAGAGAAAGAAAATAAAAAGAACTAGAAACCAGGGGGGGTATGCTGGCCCAGATGGAGGTGTTGTTCTGGAAATTTAGGCCCAATAGCACTCAAGCCTGTTGACTTCTGGAATTGCCCACGTGCATGTTGACTGAAGAACATGGTGTTCCTTCCCTTGTAGCCATTGGATTTGTATTAGGAGACACATGACTGGCTGATACGTGGGATGCATGATGGAACCCTTCTTTGAAGCCTGCATTGGATTATACAAGAAAAAATAGGAACAATTATATGGGGGACCTGGGAATCGAACCCAGGTCCCAATGGTTACCAACCACGTCAGCTTCCACTACGCCATTGTGTTGCATCTGATATTATAACAAACAACAAACATAATATATCAATAATGATAGTTATGCTTGAAATCAGAAAAAAGCGCGCGTTCGTTTGAATAAACCACCCACACGCTTCCACGTATTATCTTCTTCGCTTGGCCTGTAACAAAAACAATCAAATAGCGGGGGTTTTTAACCCCCTCAAACTGCAAATGCAAAAAATAGCGATTAGGTCTGTAAGCTATATAATTAGGGCGCGATGGTCCTGTTCAATTCGTCTTGATCTTCTGAGTTCAACCATGGGCATCATTTGTCCTAATTTTGCTTGGTCAAGAAAGCCCTAGAATCAAAGCTTCGAAACTCTAGATTTCTTCAATGGCACCTTTTGACTTAAGGCTCTATAACCTAATTCACCTATACCATCATCTTCAGAAAAGTCATAGCAATGCAAAGCAATGAGTATAACATGTTAATGATGCATAAAAAGTGTGTTTCGATTCTGAAAAAGAATAAGCAAACCGTGAGTTGTTCTTGCGCGTTCTTGGAGTGTTAAGGCTTGTTTTTGATTGCTACACGCTTCTGGGAATGCTAGCAATGTATTAGAATCCTTAAATTGCTTTGAAAGGGTCTGGAAGGTGGAATTCAGTTTTGACTTTGTTCTTGATTTTTTGAATATGGTTATGGTTCTTGTGCAGCAATTCTCACGTGAATAGTATTAGGTTTAGGTTCAGCATATGTATGGGAATAGAATTAGGTCAAAGTTTGGGCCAATGATCCATGGAATTAAGTTTTGGAGATTTTTGTTGATCACCATTAAAGACCTTTCCATACTTGAAGCAAAATCATGATTTTATGCAAAAAATAGCCTTAGCATGAATTTGTTAGCTGGCACATGGTATATGAAAGTTGTTCAAATCCAAAAGATGCCATTCCATTAATTTTTAGATTTTATTTGAATTATTATGGATTTAAAATGAATTAAATCAATAAAAATTAAATAAAATGGAAAAATAAATGTCATCCCCTTCAAAATGGGCATTGGATGGGATTTTTCTGATGAACCATGAAAAAGTTATGCCTTGGTCAAGTTACAGTTGACTTTTCAACTGTCCAAAAATGGAAACTTTTGCATCTTGATGATTTTTGAGCCATGCTTGAGGAATCATGATCAAGACTTGATCAAATGATGATTGTGAGCTCAAAATAAGATGTTGACCAAAAATTCCGACTTTTGACTGCAAAATGACCATTTTACCCATGCAGTTGACTGTTGAGCAAATAGGCTTTTTGACTGTGCAAACTGGCATTGTGAATCTTGAAACTTGGCATGTAGATGCTTGACAATGTATATAGGCCTATGAGACTTGATTGTACCATTGAAAGCCTCAAATTCATTGAAGGAACCAAAACCCTAATTTTGACTGCCTTAGGAGGCATTTGGACTGTGCAACCCTTGAGTAGACTTGAGCAAATTGAGATGATGCTTGTCAAAACTTTGAAGAATATGGGAGGGCAAATTTTGAGGTACAACAGAGGGGATGTCTACTACCACGATATCAAACAAGACTGGGCAGCTGCCGAAGATTCAAGTTCTGAAAAAGTTGACCCCGATATCAGTACTATTGCAAGGACTAGCAAGATTACCCGAAGAGGAAGGATATTCTCTCCAGAAATTGCTCCCCCAAAAGCAGTTTCTGGACCCATAATCATTCTTGTTGTTGTTGCTCCTCCGAAGGTTATTCCCAGTCCTATAATCATCTCCACCAATACTCCAACTGACAAAGCTGTTACAATCCCTGCTATCACTCCTACTGACATTCCTGCTGCCGAGTTAACTGAGACTCGAGGTAAAAGTATTCTGATTGAGCCCGTCTGGATGAAGGCACAATCATTGGCTATCCCTGAGACCTCCCGGAAATAGATGGAGGAAATTCTAAAGATCATAAAAAGAAGCGACTACGATGTAGTTGAGCAACTGGGGTAAACTCCATCCAAAATTTCCATGCTGGCTTTACTACTATGTTCCGAGGCGCATGCAAAAGCCTTGGTAAAATTCCTGAAAACTACCATGTACCCCAAGAAACATATGCCTATCAGTTCCAAGACTGCGTATCCAGCTTAACTGTAGATAATGGTCTAGGTTTTTCAAATGCTGATTTAACGCCAAGAGGAAGGAAGCATAATGAGGCATTTCACATCTCAGTTGAATGTAGGGGCCCAACCTTGGCTCATGTTTTGGTGGACACTGGCTCATCTCTAAATGTATTGCCTAAAAAAGCTCTTGATAGGCTTGATTGTAAGGGATTGACATTAAAGCTGAGTAACATAGTAGTGAGGGCCTTTGATGGATCAAAAAAGATGGTGCATTGGGAAGTGGATATCCCCATAAAGGTTGGAACCCAAACATTTGATTCAACTTTTTATGTAATGGATATACTTCCTTCATATTACTGCTTGCTAGGCCGACCATGGATTCACAATGCTGGCGCTGTCACTTCTACGTTGCACCAAATGCTGAAGTATCCAATCCAAGGGAAGATTATCACCGTTCATAGAGAAGAAGAGTATATGATCAACCATCTCAATTCCTTTAGATATGTGGAGTTAGATGGTGAATTTATTGAAACTCCATTCCAACATATTGAGGAAGTCCCGCAAGATGTGGCAGTAACCAGGGTTGTTCCCAAAATCACAAGGCCTCCACTCAGAATGTCATCGTTGAAGGATGCAAAGGCAGTGATAGAAGAAGGTGGGTGCACTATCTGGGGGCAACTCCCAGATATCCCATACAAGTCTGACAAATTTGGCATGGGTTTCACTTCAAATGCTCAGAAGGTTGTACGCCATGCTCGTGCTGGAGGAACACCCCTGAAGATCAGCAACCGTGAAGTCAACACGGTAGAGGATGACGAAGATGTTTTCAATCTGGAAGATTGGATCTTCCCAACTGCCAGTGGAAGGCTCAGCAATTGGGAGGCTAGAGATTTTGTCCTGATCACTTTTATCCCACAGTAATTTGTCTTTACACTTTATTGGATCTGTAATATTAAAACAATTCAAACTCTTAAAACCTTGTGTCTTACCCGAGGCACAATGGTCCATTTGTAAGGGTTATTATCTCATTTACATATGACATCAATGAATCATGGATGTTTTGCATACAAACTTTGCGCTCATTGTTTTTCTTTTTACATTTTTTCT
This sequence comes from Vicia faba, assembly GCA_948472305.1. Lineage (NCBI taxonomy): Eukaryota > Viridiplantae > Streptophyta > Magnoliopsida > Fabales > Fabaceae > Vicia > Vicia faba. The sequence goes on from OX451736.1 coordinate 938,554,119, forward strand.
TTCAAAGATAGCTATACCCTTACACACACTCACACTCACAATGCAGGTCTACATCCATTCGAGATCCCATGGATAACGGTTCTGCTATAGCTTTTTGTGACTCTGAAAATCTAATCTACCAAGCCGAAGACGAAGGTGAGGAAGATTGTGAAGTACCAGGGGAACTTGCTAGATTACTACTGCAAGAAGAGAGAACCATTCAGCCCCACGAGGAACCCGTGGACAAAATCAACCTGGGTACCAAAGAATACAAAAGAGAGGTCAAGGTGGGTGCCAATCTGGAACCAAGTGTCAAGGAATGTCTGATTCAGTTGCTACACGAGTATGTTGAGGTCTTTGCCTGGTCGTATGAAGACATGCCAAGACTTGATGCAGATATTGTGGTGCATCGTCTACCTACAAAAGAGGATTGCCCACCAGTAAAACAAAAGGTCCATCGCATGCGACCAGATATGTCAGAGAAGATTAAAGCAAAAGTCATGAAACAATTCAATGCTGGATTCTTGGCCGTCACCTCCTATCCACAATGGGTTGCCAATGTTGTCCCCGTGCCCAAAAAGGACGGCAAGGTACGAATGTGCGTGGACAACAAAGATTTGAATAGGGCAAGCCCTAAGGATGATTTCCCACTTCCCCACATTAACATCCTAGTTGACAATACTGCATAACACAAAGTGTTTTCCTTCATGGACGGTTTCTCAGGTTACAACCAAATCAAAATAGCACCTGAGGACATGGAGAAACCAACATTTGTCACACAGTGGGGCACTTTCTGCTACAAGGTGATGCCATTTGGACTGGAGAATGCTGGGGAAACCTATCAGCGTGCCATGGTAGCTCTATTTCACGACATGATACATCACGAAATAGAAGTCTATGTAGACGACATGATAGCTAGATCTCAAACAGAAGAAGAGCATCTTGACCATCTACAAAAACTCTTTGAGAGACTAAAGAAGTACAAACTGAGGTTGAACCCAAATAAATGCACATTTGGAGTAAGGTATGGTAAGCTCCTTGGCTTTGTCGTCAGCAATAAGGGTATTGAAGTAGATCCTGCTAAGGTGAAAGCAATATAAGAGATGCCTGCTCCTCGTACTGAAAAAGAAGTCTGCCGGTTCTTGGGACGTTTGAACTACATTGCCAGATTCATTTCTCACCTGACAACTACCTATGAACCAATCTTCAAGTTATTGAAGAAAGATCAAGTAGTCAAATGGAATGATGAATGCCAAACTGCTTTCGACAAGATCAAAGAGTACCTGCAAGAGCCTCCTGTTTTGATGCCACCAGTTGAGGGGAGACCATTGATCATGTATCTAACCATTTTGGAAAATTCAATGGGGTGCATGCTGGGGCAGCATGACGAGTCTGGCCGAAAAGAGCACGCTATTTATTACCTGATCAAAAAGTTTACCGACTGTGAAACAAGATATTCACTGCTCGAGAAAACTTGTTGCGCTCTGGCATGGGCTGCTCGCCGGCTAAGACAATATATGCTGACTCATACTACCCTGTTGATATCTAAAATGGATCCAATAAAATACATATTTGAGAAACCTGCTCTCTCTGGGAGAATAGCGAGATGGAAGATGATCCTGACGGAATATGACATACAATATACTACCCAGAAAGAAATAAAGGGCAGTGTACTAGCTGATCACCTTGCTCACGAAGCTGTAGAAGACTACCAGTCCATGAAGTTCGAATTTCCAGATGAAGACATCATGATGGTAAACAACTGTGAAGAATTCGGGCCATATGACGGACCTGAACAAGGATCCCGATGGACCCTGGTTTTTGATGGGACATCTAACGCACTTGGAAATGGTATTGGTGCTGTACTCATATTTCCTAAAGGATGCCATACTCCTTTTACTGCAAGACTCTGGTTCAATTGTACAAATAACATGGCGGAATACAAAGCGTGCATCTTTGGTCTCAAAGCTGCCATAGACTTAGGGATCAAATCTTTGAATGTATTCGGGGATTCAGCTTTGGTTATTAGCCAGATCAAATGGGAATGGGACACCAAACACCCTAACCTTATCCCTTACAAAGAACATGTTTTGACGTTGCTCCCACATTTTGAGAAGATTACCTTCGAGCACTTCCCGCGAGAAGAAAATCAGCTAGCCGACGCACTAGCCACAATGTCATCTATGTTTAAACTTAAATGGGATAATGAGGCTCCCCAGATTACCATTTAACGAAGGGATGAACCAGCACACTGTCACGAGATTAATACTGAAGAAATAGTGGACCAGCCTTGGTTTCACAAAGTCAAGAGGTATCTCGAGGCTCAAGAATACCCAGAAGGAGCTTCAGTCAACGATAAGAAGTTCTTAAGGAGATTCTCTGCTAAATTCCTCGTTAGTAATGGCATTCTTTACAAACGCAACCATGACTCCGTATTACTTCGGTGCGTAGACAAGGTTGAAGCTGAAAGGATCATGGCTGAATTACAGGAAGGCACTTTTGGCACCCATTCCAGTGGGCATACGATGTGAAAGAAAATCCTACGGGTAGGCTATTACTGGTCTACCATGGAAGCAGATTGCTATCAACACTCTCGAACTTGCCATAAGTGTTAGATTTATGCTGACAAGGTGCACGTACCTCCGGTTCCTCTGAATGTCTTGACAGCTCCTTGGCCCTTTACTATGTGGGGGATAAATATGATTCAGGAAATCAAGCCGACAACCTCTAATGGACACCGCTTCATCTTAGTGGCCATTGATTATTTTATAAAGTGGGTGGAGGCAGCTTCCTTCGCTTCCGTTACCAAGAATGTTGTCGCTCGGTTCATCAAGAAGAATCTCATTTGCCGGTACGATATACCAGAGAGGATCATTACAGACAATGGTACAAACCTGAACAATACTATGATCACTGCCTTGTGCGAGCAATTCAAGATCCAGCATCACAATTCTTCCCCTTACCGGCCAAAGATGAATGGGGCTATTGAAGCTGCAAATAAGAACATTAAAAAGATCATACAGAAAATGACAGTCGCATACAAAGACTGGCATGAGATGCTACTATTATCTCTCCACAGGTATCGTACCACAACTCGCAAATCAACCAGGGTAACACCCTACTCTCTGGTATACGGCATGAAGGTTGTCTTGCCTATTGAGGTCCAGATCCCCTCTCTGAGAATTATGAAGGATGCAGGGTTGAATGAAGGAGATTGGATCCAAACTCGTTTTGATCAACTATACTTGATTGATGAGAAAAGGCTTACTGCTGTATGTCATGGTCAAATGTATCAATAATGGATGATCAAGGCTTTCAACAAAAAGGTCAGGCGCCAAGTATATCAAGTTGGGGATTTGGTGATCAAGCGCATCATACTACCACAAGGTGATCCTAGGGGCAAATGGACTCTTACATATGAAGGACCATTTGTAATCAAAAACATATTCTCTGGTGGAGCAATGATCTTGACCACCATGGATGGTGACGACCTGCCACACCCTGCGAACGTCGACATAGTCAAAAGATACTATGCATAAGAGACCCGCTAGGTTGACACACCTAGGAAAAACAAGGGAATCCCAACAAACCAAAAAAGGTTTAGGCAAAAATTAGGAATAAAAACAAAAAAATCTGTACACTCGACAAGTTGAAAACCCGAAAGGGCGACTTGGGAAAAAAAGGGTATCCCGGTGGACTGAAAACCCGAAAGGGCGATCCAGGCAAAAGTTAGGGAATTAAAGCGTATGACTATGTCCCGTTGGATCACCTTACGGATAACTTGCAAACTAGACATTTTTGACCGATTCAATCATCTTCGGACAAGGAAACAAATGGACAAGATGCTCAGAGATACAAAGGCTATAGCAGAATGGGAACCCCATGGGATTATTGCACATAGCTATCTTTTCTTTATATTAAAATTTTCATTTTTTACGACGACATTATCTTACTAGAATGTTGGTCTCATTGTAAAAAAATACTTACTCAAAGTCAATACGAAGATATCCCTTTGAAAGTACAAAAACTATTTGTTTTTTCTTCTTCTTTTCGCTTATGTTTTGTTTACAAAAACGTCCAATGATTCATTGTTGAACATATGCATTTGAACATAATTATTGTTTACAAATAAACAAAATAAAAGACAATCGCTGATGGCTTTAAGGGATAGGGAAATCTCTCTAAGTTTATCTCCATAAAATTCCCCACAGTGAGCAATTTAATCCCCAACAGAATAAAGCTTCCAATTATCAATCCTCAGTAGAAGTCATCCAAAATTTTCAGAATTCCCCAACCAGAATTTTTCAAACAGTACATGGCATTTCCCTTACAACAGAGTTTATTTCTCTAAGGGAAATTCATTAGCACTTTAAACTTCACAACATGAAGACTTATAATCCTCAGCATCGGACAAGGATTTATTTTCCCTATTCCAATAGCAGTACAACAAAATTAGCTCAGATGCGCATACATCGTACCCATATATCATAAACATTTGTTACACAAATGCATCATACCATGAATTTCATACAACATGACTTTGCATTTTAGCTAACATTTTACCCTTTTTAGGATAAGGTTAACAGCTACCATTAACAATGATCAAAATTTTCAGATACAGTTCAGATGCGCTCCAGACGCAGACGCCATTCTGATACTTATTCAAATTCAACTTTCAAATACAGTACAAATACGCTCCAGACATGGATGCCATTGTACTACTCATTCAAATTCAACTTTCAGATACAACACAGATATGCTCCAGACACGGACTCCATTCTGATACTCATTCAGAGTCAACTTTCAGATGCAGTACATATACGCTCCAGACACGGACGCCATTCTGATACTCATTCAAAGTCAACTTTCAGACGCAGTACAAATACGCTCCAGACACGGACGCCATTCCGGTACTCATTCAGAGTCAACTTTCAGACGCAGTACAGATATGCTCCTAACGCGGATGCCATTCTGATGACTCATTCAAGGTTCAGCTCTCAGATACAGTTCAGATACGCTCCAGACACAGACGCCATTCTCATACTCATTCTTCCAGCTTACAAATTACAATTCAACAATCAATCTTTGATGGCATCTACAATCCCATATCCTACAACTTTCTATCACCTCTCTAAATGGCATCTTTAAGCCAATCCCCTTTACCATCACATCACCGAGTGCAAATTTCTAGGCACTCTAGTGTCCAATCATCTTCTGCCTTCGAGTCACGAATGGCAAAACATGCCAATCTAACTCTTCAAGATTAAGAAGATTGAATAGGGGCAGCTGTTGTACCCCAAAATTTTCCCTCACACTTATCAAGATTTTCTCACAAGATCTCCTTTGACTCAAGACTGCACTAAGGTGGATCAGCTCAAGACATCTCCTTAAGCACTGATGACCAAAATTAGGGTTTGAGATTGCACAAGTATTTTTGAACTTACAATGCCCCATATGATTTTCATGGATCATTATGGACCCCTAAGATTAATCATGTCAAGTTTCAAGCCTTGGATCGCATTTTTGCTCAGTTAATTGAGCAGTTGACCTAAAAATTAGTTGTATTGAGGAAAAAGTCAATTATGGCCAATTTATAGTCAAAATTCTTAATTTTTTATCCATGTCAACATTTTAAACTTATATGTATCATTTGATCAATTTTGGACCACAACTCCTCAAGAAATTTGATCAAATCTCCAAAAGGGCAAAATGGTCAAAATTAGGGTTTTGACTGAGAAGGGGCAATTTCTGATTTTTGACCTAGAAAATGGTCAATTGGTTTAAGGCATGATCTCAAGAGTCCAATTTCATCATTTTGACCTAATGACATGGTTCAAAATATTGCCAGTCCATTGGATTGACAGATGAATTTTTCAGTTAACTGATCAAAAGTCAATTGTATACTGAAAAGTCAAACTTTGACTTTTTGGTCAAATTCAAGTTCCAAAGATCACAATTCATCAAAACATCTCAAAATATGAAACTTGTTCATCAAGAAATCAATAATTCAAGATTTCATCTTGAAATGTTAAAATTTCTTAACTTAGAAATTTTTCTAAGTATGGAAAATTATTTATTTTTTCATAACTTTAAGCCAAATTTTCACCATGATGCAAGATGATTCAAAAGAAACTTCCAACATGAAAGTTGCATATCTATATCAAATCTACAACTTTTCTTCACACAACTTCTTCCAAAAATTCTTAGATCTCAAGTTACAATTTTATGAACATAGGGTCATGAAACAAAACACTTAGTGAAATTTTGCCCTAATTTTGACAGGATTTTGACCTAATTTCATGACAATTTTTCACATAGTTCCAATGGGAATATTCAAAATAAATTCAAAGAGTGGTTATAGAGCATGTTACAAGCTTTCCAAAATGTCCAAGAAATCCTTGAGATCATTCTTGAGTATGGAGAATCGAAGAGATGAAGTTAGGGTTTTGTCACTTAATTTACAAGCCATTTTATGATGAACAAGAAGTCAATTTCAAACCTATGCTGCACAATCTTGTTTTGCAGGCCTCTAAACCTCAAGATCTATCCATAATCAGAAGATTACACTTGCTTTTGAGCTTTTATCCAAGTGTTCCAAGCATCGTCCAAGCCAATTTTCCATTTTAGGAAGAAAGCTACCATTCCATTCTTGAAAAGTTACTTTAATCACAAAGTCAACTTGTCTTGAGCTTCTAACTTGTTCTTTCTACACACACAACCCCTATAAACCAAAAGCAATGTGTCTAAAGTCTCAAGAATCTCAGAACATGCTTGTACAATACTTGAGATTTGTCACTTCACTTTTCTTAAAAAGCAAGTTATAGAGCCATAACCCTATAACTCAGAAACTTGGAGTGATTTTATGCTCTAATCTTTTCCATACATATTAATAAGTCAATGGCAACACAACACACGATTTTGGAAAGCCTGAAACTCTCTCAAAATCCCTCTAGCCAAAAAGTTCACAGAAAACTCCATTTTTGTGTAGGTGCTGACCTTGAACTTGTATCTTCTATTTCCCTCGTGTGTTCTTTGGCCTTTTAGTTCCTAAAGTTCCTATACATCAAATATAACTTGTCTCTGTCCCTATTACACGACTGTAACATCATCTTTCTCAACTTCCATATCCAAAAACAAAGCATTACAGTTGGACTTCTCCAAGTCATTTCAACCACTCTCAACTCAAGCAAACCATTGCATTAGCTTCCTAGGACCTCAAAGAAGCTAACCTGATCATTGCAACACCTTGAAACAAGCTCAAACTCCAAACACAATTTCCAGTTTTGAGGTAAGTTTTCTCAACTTGGAACTCTTCATACAGGCATCATCAATAGTTTATTTGTGAATAAAACATGTAGATATCATTGCCCTGAAGCTAACCATGTCCATAGTCTTCATTAATTTTGCTTGAGCTTAGAGAATTTTGAAACTGAAATTTCTGAAATTTTTAGGGTTCAGATTAGGGCCATTAAAATTCTTGGTTATCTTTGATCTACAGTTTTAATAGTTTACATTTCTGGAATTGTGAGAAAATTTGCTACAAGTTTCATGTTTACAGTTTTCATTTTTAATGAGAAATGAGCAAGTTATAGTAGGTCTGGCTGGAGGTTGAAGATGAAGTCTTCAGGGGGTGTTTTGCCTTACATATTTATTGTTTCATTTGTATTAACAGATGTATAGCCACCCCAGTGGTAGAAGTGCGCGCCTGTAACCTATGGGACATGGGTTCGAGCCCCAGTGGTACCCTTTTGCATTTTTTCATGTTTTTGCAATTCTGACCCTTTTTTTTGGCAAGCGCTGGACCCTTTGGGCCTGGTTCATTTTTGTTTTTGCTAGCTGACTTCCATACTGACTTTTGGCACCCCCTGGCCCAAATTATTTTATTTATTCATTAATTTCAATTTTTTATTTTTCTTTTCTTAAAAATATTTCCTAAATACTAAAAGTCATAAAAATACAAGAAAATGATATATGTTTATATTTTGACTTATTTTATTTTATTTTTCCATAAACAAAAATATTTTTATTTATTATACTTTATTTATTTTATTAAGTAAATCTTATAAACTTAATTAATATTACTTTATTTATTTATTTTTCTTCACACCATTTAAAATACATTATTTTAATATAAAAAAGACTAAAAATATTTTATAATACTACAAATATTTTCAAGATAAAAAAATAACAAAAAAATACTTTTCTTAAACTTATTTTCTTTTGATTAATTAATAGAATTAGGGGTTTTTTTAAATCTTTTTTTCTTAATAAATTCAAACTTAATTAACTATTTTCTTTATTTTAGTTAGGTTAAGACAAAATCCTTTTTTCATGAAAACCAAACAAAATTCATTTTCTTTACATTTTATGTCCTTGTATATTCATTCATTGTTATACTTTGTATTTATTTAATTCCTTGTATATTTATACCAATTAAATATGGTTGTAATAGATTAATTAGGGTTTAAATTCTTGCAATCCCCATTCAACTTGTACACCCCTCCCCAAATATGTTGTAATAGCGTAGTAACTTTAAATTTCACAATTTATCGCTTTTATATAACATACTAGTAATTAGGGTTTGTATGGAAAGACTAAAACCAATGATTATAAAACCATAATTCAAGACAAAAACAAGCATGAAAATGATACACTTGCACACAAGCACCTCTAGGGTTATTCCACTTGGTTGCCTTATACAAAATGACCATATTACGCATGTCAAGTATCTTAGCAAAAATAAGCAAATACAAGATCATGGTCCCTCGATGATGCTATCTAAGTTGTCATACAAATGATCTTAGTCCCTCAAAAAGTATGCTAAGATACCTTGCAACATTTCTAATCATGGTTATACGATGACCTACGCCCGTCCCATTTACATCCAAAGATAGGATTGCTTACCAAATCAATGGTATGACAATAATGTCAAAGGAAAAGAAAATGAACAAGAAAGACATTTGAGTAGGTAGATTGCTCCTAATTACTTGCTCCATTTCAAAACAAACATCCTTGCTATTTTCAAAACAAACACATACACTTTCAAACTTCTTACAAAATTGAAAACATTTTCAAAAGATCAAACATCTTTGTATACATTCTTACAAACAAGAATCGTTACAAAGATTGCCTAAACAATGGCCTCTTTACAAAATACTTTCAAAAACCATGTCAAGCACAATTTCAAACAAAAAAGCAAGTGATCTAGCAAGTAACTAAGAGCCCATGAAAAACCATGGATGAAAAAGGTGCTAATACCTTCCCTTTTCATAATCTACCCCCCGAACTCAAGAAACAATCTCAAAGGTCTTTCTTGTGCTTTTTCACTTTTCCTTTTGGATAAAAGAAAAGTCGGTGACGACTCTTTCTAATCGCAACATTTGCGATCAAATGCAAAACCCTCAAGTCATTTCTCCCACCGTATCACAATGCAAGTTTTCAATATAATGTTCACTACATGATTCCTAACACCAACAAACGTCTGACACATTGGCAAGCAAGGCAGTGAGAAGACCAGGGGGGCATGGGTTCAACACCCACTCCATGCATTTTTCCTTTTTTCTTGGTTTATAACCTTTTCCTTGATATTTCTTCCCCTAATCCTAATTTATTTTTTTAACTAACCATTAACCTGATATTTTCTTAACACTCACAAAAAGGTTTAGGTTTCTTTTAATTAATATTTAATTAATTCTTAACCTTTTTTTTTAAAATTAAAATTAATTAGACTTTAGGATTTTTATTAATTAAAATTAATTAGATTTAGGGTTTTAACTATTTAGTTAACATAAAATTAATTTCATAAAAAATCACATTCAAACATTTTTCAACATTTTCTTATTTTATTTTGCATTTAATATCTTAGAGAAATTGTATAGGTCGTGCGACTTTTTTTTGTAATAGCTTAGACTTACCTTTCCTCTTTTTTATCTATTATGTAACTGCTTACGGGATGTAATATCTTAGGGTTTAAATTCCGCACTTTATTTTTTGCATCTTTTTATGTAACTGCCTCAAAGCCCTGTAATAACTTAGGATTTACTTTCCTCACTTTACTTATCCTGCTATATATATATTCAACTGCTAGTAACTAGGCATGTATAGCAAGATCTAAAAAAACAATTAATAAATAATCCTAATATAAAATAAATAACTAAGTTGAATATACTATTCACACTTTGCACCTCTAGGATAACCTCTCTTCGTTGCCTTCAGAAACTTGGTCAAGTCCCTCGAAAGTGAGGATACTTTAGCAAAAGTCCCTTCGAATATATATCATAGTCCTTCGATGACCCTTCAACGTTGCCTATGAAAAATGATCTAGTCCCTCTGGTAAATTGCTAAAGTATCTCTATACGTTGCCTTCAATGACCATACGATGACCCTACGCCTGTCCCTTCACATCTAATAGACGGGGCTACCTACCAACTAATGATACGGATGTCACTATCTCTAAAAGAGAAGGAAAAGAATAAGAACGACCTTTAGTGCAGGTCTGTTACTTCTACCCTACACCAGAAGTTGAAGTATCCCATGAAGGGGAAGATTATTACAGTTTGCGGTGAAGAAGAATACATGGTGAGCCATTTGAACTCTTTCAAATATGTCGAGATGGATGGTGAATTATTTGAGACCCCTTGCCAGACCTTCGAAGTTGTTGATAAAGCTGCTCATGTTGTTCCTAAGACCCCATAAAAATGGCTTCTCTAAAAGACATCAGAGCTATGGTTGAAGAAGGTGGTTGCACTGTTTGGGGTCAGCTTCTCGATATTCCTTACAAGTCAGATAAATTTGGTTCGGGTTTCACTTCTTAGGCTCAGAGGGCTGTCCATTGCGCTCGTGCCAATTCTGGGAGACCGTCATTCCACATCAATAATAATGGAGTTCATAACAATCACGTCAACACTGTGGAAGACGTTGATGGTGACTACGACATAAACAACTGGCCACGTGCTCAACAATTGGAAGACTGAAGACTTTATACCAATCTCCTTTAGTCAGGAGTAAATGCTATTTTTTGTTTTCTTGCTTTTAAGTTTTAGTTATGTAATTTAAACAATAAACTTTAAACCTTGTGCCTTACCCAGGGCACAACGGTCCATTTATTAGGGTTGTCATTATTCATTAGCATATCTTCATTTAATAAATCATTGGACGTTTGCATTAAAATTTTGTGCTCTTTGTTTTTTCTTTTACTTTACTGTTTTCAAAATAGCTATGTGTTCTTACACACACCCAAACAACAAATTGAAGATCCATATCCACTATGGATCCCATTGATAACAATTTTGCTATTGCCAATTATAAATTTGAAAATCTGATCTACCAAGCCGAGGATGGAGGTAAGGAAGACTGTGAAATATATGGAGAGCTTGCTAGGCTGTTAATACAAGAAGAAAGAGCCATACAACCACATGAAGAGCCAGTCGAGGTTGTGAACTTGGGTATTGAAGAAGACAATAAAGAAATCAAGATATGTGCCAACTTAAAAGACAATATCAAGAAGAGATTAATCCAGATGTTGCATGATTATGTTGAGATCTTTGCTTGGTCATACGAAGACATGCCATGGCTAGATACTGATATTGTAGTTCACTGTCTACTGATAAAGGAAGGTTGTCCTCCTATAAAGTAGAAGGTCTGTTGTATGCATCCCGAGATGTCTGAAAATATCAAGGTTGAGGTTATGAAGCAGTTTAATACAGGTTTCTTAGCTATTACGTCCTATCCTTAGTGGGTTTCAAATGTAGTGCCAGTGCCCAAGAAGGACTGTAAGGTGCGTATGTGTATAAACTACAAGGATCTGAATAGGGCAATCCCCAAAGATGAATTTCCGCTTCAACATATTGATGTTCTGGTTGATAACACTGCTCAACATAAGGTATTTTCCTTCATGGATGGTTTCTCCGGTTATAATCAAATCAAAATAGCGCTTGAGGACATAGAGAAGACTACTTTTGTCACACAGTAGGGAACTTTATGTTACAAAGTTATGCCTTTTGGGTTGAAAAATTCTGGTGCAACATATCAGCGTGCTATGGTAGCTTTATTCCATGATATGATCCATCACGAGATAGAGGTTTATGTTGATGACATGATAGCCAGGTCCCATAATGAAGAAGAACATCTCGACCATCTGCATAAGTTGTTTGAGAGATTAAAGAAATACAAATTAAGGTTGAATCCAAACAAGTGCACCTTTGGGGTAAGATCCAGTATACTCCTAGGTTTCGTCGTCAGTAGTAAAGGTGTTAAAGTTGATCCTGTCAAAGTTAAATCTATTCAAGAAATTCCATCTCCCCGTACTGAAAAGGAAGTCAGAGGTTTCCTAGGACGTTTGAACTATATTTCCAGATTTATTTCCCATATAACCGCAACTTGTGATCCAATCTTCAAGTTACTAAAGAAAGATCAGGTAGTGAAGTGGAACGACAATTTTCAGATAACCTTCGATAAAATCAAGGAGTACCTTTAGGAACCTTCGATTCTAATGCCACCGGTTGAAGGAAGACCTCTAATCATATACCTGACAGTATTAGAGAACTCAATGGGGTGTGTATTGGGGAAACATAAAGAGTCTGGTCGAAAAGAGCATGAAATATACTACATTATCAAAAAGTTTACCGAATGTGAAATAAGATACCCACTGCTCAAGAAAACTTGTTGCGCTTTGGCATGGATGCTCGCCGACTAAGACAATATATTTTGACTCATACTAATTTGTTGATCTCTAAGATGGATCCAATAGAATACATATTCTAGAAACCCGCTCTCTCCGAAAGAATAGTAAGATGGCTAATGGTCTTGACAGAATATGACATTCATTATACTACTCAAAAGGCAATCAAAGGAAGTGTACTGACAAATAATTTGGCTCATCAAGCTGTAGATGGATATCAGTCTATGAACTTTGAGTTCCCATATGAGAATATCATGTTAGTTACTGATTATGAAGAACCTGGACTGTATGAAGGACTTGAACTGGGATCCCAATGGACTATGGTCTTTTACGGAGCTTCCAACGCGTTTGGTAATGGGATTAGTGCTATGATTGTCTCTCCCAAGGGTTGCTATACGCCCTTCACCGGTAGACTATATTTTGACTGTACCAACAATATGGCCGAATACGAAGTGTGCATCATGGGTATCAAGGTTTCCATTGACATGAGAATTAAATTCTTAGATGTATATGGGGATTCAACCTTGGTAATCAGTCAAATTAAGGGAGAATGGGATACGAAGCATCCAAATCTCATTCCTTATCAAGATCATGTATTAACATTAATTCCATACTTTGAAGAAATCACTTTTAAACATATTCCGCGAGAAGAGAATCAATTGGTAGACACACTAGCTACCATGTCATCTATGTTCAAAATCAGATGAGATAATGAAGCTCCTCGAATTTCCATTGAGAGATTAGATGAACTGACACATTGTTACAAAGTTGATACTGATGGAGTAGAGGAAAAGCCTTGTTACCACGAATTGAAAAGATACCTCGATACTCAAGAGTATCCTGAATGGGCATCTATTAATGATAAGAAATTCCTATGGAGGTTCTCGGCCAAGTTCTTTCTGAGTAACCGAATTTTGTACAAGCGCAACCATATTTCAACTTTGCTTCGCTGTGTAGACAAGTAGGAAGCTGAGAAGATTATGGAAGATATGCATGAAGGAGTCTTTGGTACTCACTCCAGTTGGCATACGATGGCCAAGAAAATTCTAAGAGAGGGTTATTATTGGTCTACCATGAAAACTGACTGCCATCGTCATTCTAGAACTTGTCACAAATGCTAGATTCATGCTGATAAAGTTCATGTGCCTCTGGTTCCGCTGAATGTCTTGACTGCTCCTTGGCCGTTTGCAATATGGGTCATTGATATGATTGGAGATATTAAGCCTATTACGTCTAATGGACATCGTTTTATCCTAGTCGATATTGATTATTTAACAAAGTTGGTTAAAACAGCTTTGGCTGCCTTCGTTACCAAGAATGTTATGGCCCAGTTCATCAAGCATAACCTCATCTATCGGTATGGAATGCCTGAAAGGATCATCACAGATAATGGTATCAATCTTAACAATACTATGATCACATAAATTTGCATACAGTTCAAGATTAAACACCATAATTCTTCTCCATATCGACCAAAGATGAATGGCGCAGTGGAAGCCTCCAACAAGAATAATAAGAAGATTGTGAAGAAGATGATAGTGACGTACAAAGATTGACATGAAATGTTACCATTTACTCTTCATGATTATCGCACTTCAGGACATACATCAACTGGGGCGACCCCGTTCTCTCTAGACTATGGTATGGAGGCTGTCTTACCAGTCAAAGTCCAAATTCCTTCCTTAAGGATCATGAAATATGCAGGTTTAGATGAAGATGAATGGATTCAGACTAGACTCGACCATATAAAGTTGATTGATAAAAAAAGGCCCGCGACTGTTTTTAATGGTCAAATGTATCAGAAGTGCATGATCACGGCCTTTAACAAGAAAGTCAGACATCAGGTGTACCATGCTGGTGATCTGGTTATAAAGCACATCATCTTACCAAAAGGTGATCCCATGGGAAAATGGACTCCCACATACGAAGGGCCATTTGTGATCAAGAAGATATTTTTTGGCGGCACTATGATACTTACCACCATGGATGGTGAAGATATCCCACACACTGTGAACACATACATAGTTAAAAAATACTACGCATAAAAGAGACTCGCTAGGTTGACCGGCCTAGGAAAAAATAAGGGCATCTCGGCGAACCAAAAGGGTTCGGGAAAAAATTAGGGATATATATAAAAAAAATGTACATCTGGCAAGTCGAAAACTTGAAAGGGTAACTTGGGAAAAAAAGGATATCCCGATGGACTGAAAACACGAAAGGGAGTTCTAGGCAAAAGTTAGGGATTAAAGCGTACGATTATGTCCCTTTGGATCACCCATCTACTTACAGCCAACATATTTACCGACATCAAGTTCAAAGGGTACATATCAGTTCAATCAACTTCTTCCAACATTGAGGGATGAGATGTTTGAAGACATAGAGGCAATATAAGAGTTTAAACTTGATGTGATCATTTCCACATAACTGTTTTTCTTTGTTTCTCTTTGTACACCTTTTCTTTTACGATGATTTCCTCTTACTAGGAATTCTGTCTCTTTATATAAAACTGTCTGTTTATAGGAACATTTTCCAAATTAATATAATCCATTTCAAATTCAAAATGGTTTTATTTTCTCTGTTTTGTTTGCAAAAACATCCAATGATTATATTGAATGAGTGTATGCATTTGAATATGATTACTGTTTACAAATATATGCATGAAAACAAGATTATCATTTACTGAAGACTCTAGGAGTTAGGATAACGTTCAAAGTTGACCATAAACACCCACATAGCAATTTCCTCAGAACTATTTTCACAAGCAAATCCCCGTTAGAGTTTATCTCCTCAGCACAATGTACATGGTTTATTTCCCTAATAGAGTTTATTTCTCCGATATTGTCATTCCCCGACAAGATCCTCTTCTCGGACCAGAGGACATTCAATGATGTCCTCCCCATAAGAGTCTATATTCATATTTGAAACCTGGATAGACAGCACATCAGAGAAGTTTCATCTCTTTTTATCCCCAGTCAAGAATTAAATCCTTTGGAGGATGACGAACGACCGATTCTCCTTGAATGCTTCTATCCCCAAGCAGAAGTCGAAGATCCCCATCGCAGTATCCTCAAATGGAAATCATAAATCCCCAGTAGAGGAATTCTAAACAAGTTTAAGAACCAATGTCTTCATCCCTAACAACAATTAGGGATTTGTTTTCCCCAACCAGACATTATTATATGAAGCTACTGATACGCTCCAACGATATATTGCATCTATACATCATTTACAAAATATCATGACATACGTATACAAAACATATACACCATTATCATTTATTTTTAGAACATCATTACGCAATGCATTACATACATCATGACATTGCATAGAACTAACTTTGCCTTTTTCAAGTTAAGATCGCAAATAGATAAATACTACGAGTAATTTATAGACATGTTATAGATCAATTCGCGAAACAAGACGGGGCGACTATCTACATGACCAAGTGATTCTCCCCCAGAGAACGAGTTCTGGAAATCATTTCCTTCAGAAGTTTTTTCTGAAAATCATCTCCTTCAGCGCTTCGCTCTGAAAAGCATTACCCCTTCAGAGACGGAATTCTGAAAAGCATTTCCACCAGAGTCCGAGTTCTGGCGAGCATTTCCTTTAGAGGATTTCTGAAAATCATTTCCCCTTCAGCACTTCATTCTGAAAAGTATTTCCTTCAGAAGTTTATTCTGAAAAGAATCTTCTTCAGTGTTTCATTCTGAATATCATTTCCCATTCAGAAACGAAATTCTGAAAAGCATTCCCCCCAGAGACCAAGTTCTAGCAAGCATTTCCTTCAGAGGAGTTATGAAAAGAATTTCCTCATCAACACTTCATTTTGAAAATCATTTCCTTCATAAGTTTATTCTAAAAAGCATCTCCTTCAGCGTTTCATTATGAAAAGCATTTCCCCTTCAGAGACGAAATCCTGAAAAGCATCCCCCCAGAGACCGAGTTCTAGTAAGCATTTCCTTCAGAGGAGTTATGAAAAGCATTTACCCTTCAGCACTTCGTTCTGAAAAGCATTTCCTTTGGAAGTTTATTCTGAGAAGCATCTTCTTTGGCGCTTCGTTCTAAAAAGCGTTTCACCTCCAGAGACAGAATCCCGAAGAGCATTCTTCAGATACAATCAGGCGTAGACCCATTCTGATACTCCTAATAATAGTTACTTTGGATGGCATCTGTAATCCCATCTCCGAAGACACTCCATCACCTTTCCAAATGGAATCTTTAAGCCCATTCAAGCAATACAATCAACCAACAAGTGTTACTTCGTGCACATGCGAGTGCAAATTTCTGGGCACTTAAGTGTTTAATCCTCTTCCACCATCAGATCTCGAATGGCGAGCATGCCAATCTAACTCTTCAGGTTTAAGAAGATTGAACAGGGGTAGATGTTTTACCCCAAAATTTTCCCTCCCATTTCAAAAGATCTCCTCATGCTCCTAGGGTTCTCAATTTCTCAAGACTACTCAATAATTGATCATATGAATCCTCCTCCTAAGCAATGGCCTACAACTAAGGTTTTGGTTTTCTCAGAGAAAATTGGACTTATAATACCTCAAGTGGATTTCATGGTTTCTCATATGCTTCAAATAATCCGCATGCCAAGTTTTAGGCCTTGCAACATAAGTTTGCTCAGTCAACTACTCAGATGGTTAAAAATCAACTATATTGGATAAAAAGTCAACTATGGTAACCATATAGTCAAACTTCAATATTTTTGGTCAACATCAAAATTTTGAGTTCACATTCATCATTTGACAAAGGGTTGATCATAACTTATCAAAAAACTCAAGATTCATCAAAAGTCAAAAGATACTAAATTAGGGTTTTCTTTAGGAGAAGTCAACAAAACTTTGACCAAGCCTAACTTTCACATACTTCATCAGATTATTCTCAACCAAAGCTCATTTTGAAATAAATTAAATTCTCTACAAATTTGTCTCTCTAAGCTCAAAGAAAAAAATGCTTCATTTGAGAGATATGGGCCAAAACATTCCAGGTCATTTTAAAAGTCAACAAAAAGATACTTATTGTCAAGGCAATTTACATCAAGATAAAGTCTTCAAATGAAAAAGTGACCAACATAGATATTGTAGGGGATATCTTGAGCTTTCAAAAAAATCCAAGACCACCTTCATATGAAAAATTGAGAGAGTTATGATTGGTTCAAGTTGGGTAATTTTGAGAAAATGCATGAAATCCAAATTGAGCAAACTTGATTTTTTTGGGCTAATGGGCTTATCTTTTAGAGTCCAAACGTGTTCTTGACCTCATAATGGACCTCTAAATCTATACATACACCCTTTTAAATTTTCATTTCATTTATTTTGATTTTATTAATTTAAATTCAAAATTAAATCAAATAAATTTTAAGGGGAGGTATAAGGCATAAAAGGCTTTTGTTTCAAATATTGGGAGGCCCAAAGATATGCTACAAACCGTGTGAGGGTTATTTTCAATTTTTTTCTTCATATTTTGTATTATTCCAATTCTATTTTCAAACAAGAATCAAAGGTTGTTTTACAAGAGGTCCAAGCCCACCTTTGACCTAGTATAATCCTCTTATAAATACCCTTCATGTTCAGACAACAAGGACACGAAAAAACCTTGCAAGAACACCCAATCAAAACCTCAAATTTTGTTAAACTAGGTCAAACTTGAAACCTCTCATACAACCACTTTCAAAGCAAAGCAACCATCCAAATTGACTCCCGGGATATCATAGGGTGAGTTGGGATCATCATTGACGATCAAAGAGGCCTGAAACACACATCCCATGCATCATCGATTTCCATACTTTTGTCAATTTTGTATTTTTATTTTTACCATGCTTTGATTCATACTAATGAATCCAATGTGTTCCTGAGATGTAATAGCACATGTCTGAACCTTCGCATGAGTCCCATAATGCCAAAATCGTGTATCACCATGTTTGTACCATTTTGAATTATTTTGATTATATATCATTATGCAGGAAGTTTTAGCCAAAACTAAGGCTACCAATGAGTTCACATCCCTCAAATTAGGGGGGGT
Organism: Vicia faba; assembly: GCA_948472305.1. Classification (NCBI taxonomy): domain Eukaryota; kingdom Viridiplantae; phylum Streptophyta; class Magnoliopsida; order Fabales; family Fabaceae; genus Vicia; species Vicia faba. The sequence goes on from OX451736.1 coordinate 938,572,804, forward strand.
AGGATTCTCTTTGATCATTTAAACACTTTATTTTGCAGGTTGGAGAAAATGAGCTCGCCGGAGAAGACGATCAAAGCTAGGGCTCCGACGCTTCTCCGATCCTTTTATTTTTGTTTATAATATATTTATTTTGTTTTGTTTTACTACCCGATGAAACAACCACCCAAGTGGCAAGAACACGCACTAAGACTTTGATCTCTAAGGGTGTGGGTTCGATCCACGCCTTTTGTAAATGTTTTGCTATTTTTCCAATTCATGCAGGTTTTTAATGTAATGTTCACTACCTGTTTCCTAACACTAACAAATGCCAGGTACAATGGCAAGTAAGGCATTGAGAAGACCAGGAGGGCGTGGGTTTAATACCCACCCCATGCATTTTGCCTTTTTCTTGGTTTCTAACCTTTTCCTTGATTTTTCTTCCCCTAACTCTACTTTCTTTTTTTAACTAACCATTAACCTAATATTTTCTTAACACTCAAAAATTAGGTTTAGCTTTATTTTAATTAACATTTAATTTATTAATTAACATTTTTTAAAAATTAAAATTAATTAGAATTTAGGATTTTTATTAATTATAATTAATTAGATTTAGGGTTTTAAATATTTAATTAACATCAAATTAATTTCATAAAAAATCACATTCAAAATTTTTTCAATATTTTCTTTTTTTATTTTGCATTTAAATTCTTAGAGAAATTGTATAGGTTGCACGACTTTTTTTTTGTAATAATTTAGATTTATCTTTCTGCATTTTTTTTACCTATTATGTAACTGCTTACAAAATGTAATAGCTTAGGTTTTAAATTTCACACTTTATTTTCCACATATTTTTATGTAACTGCCCCAAAGCCCTGTAATAACTTAGGATTTACTTTCTGAACTTTACTTTTCCTGCTATATACATTCAACTGCTAGTAACTAGGCATGTATGGCAAGATCTAAAAAACAATCGATATATAACCCTAATATAAGATAAATAACTGAACTAAATACACTATTCACACTTTGCACCTCTAGGGTAACCTCTCTTCATTGCCTTCAGAAACTTGATCATGTCCCTCGAAAGTGGGGATACTTTAGCAAAAGTCCCTTCTTATAAAGATCATAGTCCCTCGATGTCTCTTCGACGTTGCCTATGAAAAATGATCTAGTCCCTTCAATAAATTGCTAAAGTATCTCTATATGTTGTCTTCAATGACCTACAATGAACCTACGCCCGTCCCTTCACATCCAATAGACGGGTGTGATACGGTGGCAGAACCGACTATTAATACTGGTTTTGTATTTTGTATTTGCAAATATTGCGGTAAGCAAGAGTAACCATCGACTTTTCTTTTATCAAAATTAAGGAAAAGGTTAAAAGAACAACAAAAGACCTTTTCGAGATTTTCTGAGTAAGGGGGGTAGATTATGGAAAGGGAAAGTGTTAGTACCCTTTCCATCCATAGTTATATACGGGCTCTTAGAGGTTTGCTCATTTTGAAATACCTTTGTGCTTTGTGTGTTTAAAAATGTTTGGAAAATCCCTTAGTATGGTGAACTTTGTAATGTTTCTCGGGATAATGGAGAAAGTATACAAAATGTTTTGAAATTGTTTTTGAAAAGTTGAATTTGTGTAAGTGCAAAGTGTTTTGAGTAAACTTCTAACAGCTATCTACTTTGTACTCGAAAAGGTAGTTCTTTTCCTCCTATCCTTTAGACAATGCTATCCTACTATTAGTGAGTAGGTAGCCCTATCGTTAGATGTATAAGGGACATCGAAGGGACGTATAATCATGAAGGAAATAATGTAGAGACGCTTTAGAAATTTCTATTTAGGGACCAGATCATTTACCGAGAGGAAACTGTAGGGTCATTGAGGGACTATGATCTTTTTGTTTTACGAGTATTTGCTAAAGTGTCCCTATTTTGAGGGACATGACTGCTCTATTTCCGAAGGCAACCAATGTGGGGTATCCTAGAGGTGTATATGTGTAATGTGTGTTATATTCAGTTATTTTTTTTATCTTTTGTGTTAAGTTTGCTAACGTTTTGTTATTAGTCTTATCATGCAATCCTAGTTACTAGCAGTTAATATGTACAACATATAAGGTGCAGAAGTATAAACCTACACTATTACATGGCTTCAGGGAGACGATTTACAATGTAAAAAAAATGGGGGAAGAAAAATAAAGAAAGCGGATAAAATCCTATTAGCTATTACATTCAGTGTACAGGTACAATAATATTAAAATACGAAAGAAAATAAATAACGCGCGGAAGTTAAAAGTGCATCTAAAAACCTAGTAAGTAAAAATGAAATAAGAAAATCTTTTTTATTGCTCTTTTTTTTATTTAAGAAAATAATTAAAATTAAATTAAAGAAAATAGTCTAAGCTCTTTTTGGTTTTTGTATTATGAAAAGAAAATAACTAAAGTTAAATTAAACCCTAAATCTAATTTATTTTAAATTAAGAAAATAGTTAAAATTCTTTATTAATTTTCTTACAAAATTAGTTTAATAATAAAAAAAACCTAAAACTAATATTTTTGTGATTTTGATTATTTGTGTAATTAAATAAATAAAGAAAAACAAAATAATTAAAAGATAAATTAAAACAATACAAAAAATGATAAATGGGCCTAAGTATGTAAAAGAGACAAGGGGGTGCTGATTTGAATTTGCGTTGGGCCCATATTGTGAAGCCCATGTTGCTTTATGATCTAATGATCTGAGGCCTTGAGGATGCATGGTGAGCTTGCATACTAAATTCGTCCATCTTGATCAGATGTACATCTGATGGCAAGGGTTTCATGGAGTATGGCGAATCCCAGGCAGCAGAGCAAATGAAATCTGCATGAAACAAATTAGAAATTATAAAAGGCTGGACCTAGGATTCGAACCCAGGTCCTCTCTCTCACACACACACGCCTTTACCAACCGATCCACCTGTTCATTCGTGCATAATATAAAACAAAAATATAATATGCAAAAAACGTCAATATCTGAGAACCAATGGGAGTGAGGCAAGTCTGCACCGGAGTCAGCCCACCGAAGTCAACTCTCCTGTCATCTTCTTTTGTGGGCTGGAAAATCAACCTTCCAAAACAATGAGATTCAAAGATCCAAATTGATCCTACCCCCTTAATTTTTTCTCTTGATTTCAAAAATGAGGTCCTTTGATCTGAAAACCCCTGATTATTGAGATACGATGAAGAAACTCAGACCGTGCTCTAAAATGGAACAATCCTATTATGGCCCTTATTCTTGCATGTTCTATGTTAGATCTATCCTGTAGATCAACCTGATCATGAAGCAAGCATGGAAAAGTATTAATACATTATGAAATTACAAATATAAATTCCAGAAAATTACCAACAATAAGGTTTTCGATTCGTGGACTCTGGGCGTGAAATCCCTTGAATAATGGTTAGGTTGAGTTCCTAGAAGTCTCAGGAAGGCATTTGAACCCTTGGTTTGGACAAATGATGGCTGGAATTGTGTTTTTGAATTTTGACAACCTTGCTTTTTTGTAAGTTTCGTGTGACTCTTTGGGGCTCTGTATGTGTCGAAATGCCTGCTAATGTCCTTTTTATATAGAGATGAGTGAGGAGACAAGATATCATATGATTAAACATCCTTGATTATGTGTTTGAAAGCCATGAATGAAAATTTGTAACTTTGGCCAAAAACATGGAATCTTGTCTTTTTTATTTAAAATTTGAATGAATGTGGACATCAATGGCCTTCGAATGCCTTCAGTTTCTGCCCTTCGATTAGAACTCTTGTACATCCTTCAAATGGGTCTTTAGATAGACCTTTTGTGTACCCTTAGTATGGGCCTTTGGTTACCTCATTCGAAGGGGTCTTTTGAATGGACCTTTTGAGTGTCTTTCACATGTATGCTTTGTGCCCTATTCGAATGGGCCACTAACGTGTGTCCTTCGAATGGGTTATCATGCGTGTTGAAGTGTGTACAACTATTTCAAAGGGGCCCATTGCCTAGTCGAAGCTGGCACAAAGGCAGCCTATGCCTTGTGGATGCTAGCATGAAGCAAGTCCAAGCAGGCGTAAAGGAGGCCATTGCCTAGGCGAAGCTGGCACAAAGGTAGCCCATGCCTTCTGGGTCGAAGGAAACTTTTTTGCCTAGTGGATCAAAAGAATCTTTTTTCCTGGTGGATCGAAGGTAAACCTGAAGGAGTCTTGGCCTTGTGTGCTGAAGGCAAGCTGAAGAGGGGGCTTTTGCCTTGTGAATCGAAGAACAGTGAGAGGGGCCTTTTGCCTTGTGAATTGAAGGCATGCCGATGGGTATTTGCCTTTTGAAACCAAGGAAAACATGAAGAGGCATACATGCGCTGGTGACAAGCTGATGGGCCTTTTGCCCAGTGGGATATTTGTGAATTGAAGGCCAGTTAAAAGTAGCCTTTTGCTTTGTGGATCAAAGGCAAGTCTGAAGAAGTTTTTGCCATTGTGAATCCAAAGCAAGCATGAAGAAGCCTTTTGCCCTGTTGATCGAAGGAAATTTGGAGGGGCCTTGGGCTAGTGCACTGAATGCATGCACAAAAGAAGTCATTTCCTTGTATGTCGAAGTACACATGAAAGAAGCTTTTTTTCCTTGGGAATCGAAGGAAAGCATGAATAGGGGTCTTTGCCTTATGCACCGAAGGCAAGTTGAAGGGAAAGCACTGCTGGAATGATACTTGTGGACCTAAAGTTTGATCGAAGGGTGCCAAATACCCAATCGAAGACCTTGTTAAAATGCCAATCGAAAGACCTTTATCCAGATGCCAATCGAAGACCTTATTAAAATGCCAATCGAAGACCTTATTAAAATTCCAATCGAAGACTCCTTGTTTATCTTCAATTTTTTTATTTTTTCCTTTAATCAAGTGTTTGTAATCACCTATATCAGAGAAAAATCTTGGAAAAATATGAGAGTACAAATTTTGGGGTACAACAACTGCCTCTGTTCAATCTTCTTAAACTTGAGGATTTAGATTGACTTGTCTGCCTTTTGTGATCTGAAGGTGGAAGATGATTGAACACTAGAGTGCCCAGAAATTTGCACTCGCATGAAATAACACTGTTAGTTGATGATGATGGGAATAGGCTTACAGATTCCATTTAGAGAAGATGGCAGAGAGTTGTCATAGAAGGGCTTAAAGATGCTAATCAAAATAGGTGCTGATTTCACACATGGTCCCTTTTGGGGTTCCTGTTCCTACTGTCTAAGGAGGAGTCCGTTCGAGAATGTGGGTTTCTGTTGTTCTACTTCTTGAGGAAAACTCTGTGGGGAAAAGAGTCTAGGAACTTCAGTTATCCAAGGCTCTACTGAAGAGTTATCTCTGGAGAGATGACAGTTTGCTGTTTTCTGGTTGAAGTCCAGGCTTCTAGTAATTTGCTGGGGGTAATGGAATTAACCATTATCTATAAATGTACTAGAAAGAGCCTGTGTAGGGCCGTTTCAGGACGAGTCCGTGTTAGACTGCATCTAGAGAGTCCGTGTTAGACTGCATCTGGAGAGTCCGTGTTCTTGGACTTTTTAGAAACCTTGAGATGTCCTCTAACCAACCCTTTTGGTCTCATCTCATTTTGATCTTCCATGCTCAAGTTATAAGCTTTGGTAAAAAAGGTGTTTTTGTTGACTTTCAAGAATGACCTATAATGTCCAAATTTGTAACTTTTTGTGAGAGCATTTCTTGATCTTGGGGTGTGAAGATGGATTGTAGGAAATTGCATCCTCTTCAAAATTATATTTGTATGGGTCATTGCTCATAAAGTATGAGAAAGTTATGCTTGGTCAAAGTTGAGTTGACTTTTCCTACAAAACCCTAATTTAGCAACTTCTGAATCTTGATGAATCTTGAGCAATCCTTGATGAATCATGATCAACCCTTGATAAAATGATGAATTATCCTTCAAAATGAGAATGTTGACAAAAAATATTGAGGTTTGACTGTATTTGGGTCACAGTTGACTTTTGCCCTAGCACAGTCGATCTTTGGACCTCTTTGAGCAAGTGATTGACCAAACTTCCTCTGTAAGGCTTGAAATTTGACATGGATGAACTTGAGAACATATTAGGACATTGGGGAGTACTTGGGGTCATTTGGATATGAGGACCTTGATGCAACATAAAACCCTAATTTTGAATTAACTGCCTTAGGAGGTGATTTGACTGTCTAACTCTTGAGCCATCTTGAACAACTTGAAGATTATTCTTGACATGTCTTGAGAAATATGGGAGGGAAAATTTTGGGGTACAACATTGAGCAAAGAGAATCGAAGACAAGAAGTTGGACATTCATTCTTGAATTATAGATCATTTCCATGATGAACAAGAATTCAAATCAAGCCTAGGCTGCATAATCTTTGCTTTGCAGGCCTCAAACTGGTTTGGTACTCCATAATTAAATGTTTACACAGCTGTTAGAAGCTTTAATGAAAGCATTCAATGCATTGCCCATGTTTAATACCATTTTAGTAAGAAAGGCAACATTGCCATTTTGGAAAAGTGGCTTTTATGCACAAAGTCAAATCTTGAGCTTCGCACTTGTTTTCTTCTGATCACACACAATCTAAAAGCCATAAGAAACTTGTCTAAAGCCTCTAACAACTTATACCATGCTTGTACTATGCCTTGAGACTATGTTTTTCACTTTTCTTCAAAAATCAAGTAACACAACCATAACTCTATATCTCACACTTCTGACCACCTCAAGTGTTAGGATCTTTTTCATATAACTATACAAGTTGATTGAATGCTAAGACACGACTTCAAGCCTCCTAAAACTCTCCCAAACACCCTTGCTGCAGAGAACTGTTCAACTTGACAGTTTTGAGCCAAAACTCTTTATCTCCATTTCCACTCGTGCATTTTGATTCTTAATCATCTATAAACCTTACATATATCATACACAAGTGATCCAAGCCCCTGTTTCAAAACTGTAACTCCTCCATCACTATCCACCATTTCCAAAACTGAAGCTTGCAACTTGACTTGAGTTGGGAGTTTCAGCCATCCTCAAAGCAAAGTAGGAGTTGGAATACATTCAAGGAGGTCCAGGCAAGCTACAGAAATCACCAGGCCATCTCAAAGGTTGCTCAAACTCCATACACGACTCCATCTACAAGAGGTAAATTTTCAAACTTGTATCTCTTCATACAAGCATCATTTGATTCTGATTTGTGAAGATAAAATGTAGATATCATTGCCCTGAAACTGTACAAGTCCTTAGATTTCATTTATATTGATTAAGCTTAGAGAATTTTAGGTTTGAATCTATGAAAAAGCCAGGTCAAAATTTGATACTTTTAGAAATTCTCATTCATATTTGATTTATAGCTTATGATATCTATATGGTTGGATTCGTATGAAAAAATGGAGCAACTTTCATGTTTACATCTTTCATTTTTGTTGAGAAATTGTTAAGTTACAGGATCCATGGCTGGAGGTTGAAGATGAAGTTGTATTCAGGGCATAACTTGTGTTATATATTTATTGTTGTGCCAATGTTAACCGATGTACATCCACCCCAAGGGCAAAGGTAGCGCGCGTGTATGCATAAGGTCAAGGGTTCAACACCCAGCGCTATCTTTTGGTGTTATTTTTCAATTTCTGTTTTTTTTTGTCACAAACACACACGCCTGGGCCTCAATACAGTGGGCCCTGGTCTTTTGCTAGCTTATAACCCCCTGCCTTGCTTAAGCACCCCCTGGCCTATTATTTCTTTATTTCATTTTATTTTTATTTTAGTTTATTTTACTTTCATATTTTCATTTTATTATTTTTATTACTAATATTATTTTTATTATTAATAGAAAAATACAAAAATATTTATTTTATTATTTTTACACTCACATTTTATTTTTCTTTATAAAAACTAAAAAGAACAAAAACAATTTTCTTAACAAATTAATTTCTTTTTTTAATTAATATTTATATAATTAGGTTTAATTATTATATTATATTATTTTTTTTGTAAATTAAAATTAATTTAGAATTTAGGTTTATTTTAATTAAATAATTTTTATATTATTCTTAAAACCTTTTCAAAAAGAACCCTAAAAAATCTTTTTTTTAGTTAATTTCTTTTCTTAATTAGTTTAAGTTAATTTTATTTGATTTTCACTAATCGTTTTCTTAATTAGGACAAGATTAAAACCCTTCATAAAATCAAATAAAAAAATCATTTATTTTTCCATTTTGCATTCTTGCATTTTATCTTCAATTTTGTACAATATTCAATATGGTTGTAATAATTAATTAGATTTAATTTTCTTGCAATTCCCCCATTTGTAAATTTGTACACCCCTCCCCTATTGATGTAATAGCTTTGTATTTTTATTTTCCACAAATTAATGCTTTATATATAAATGCTAGTAAATTAGGGTTTGTATGGAAAGATTAAAATCAACAAGTTAGCAAACCCTAATTCAAGATAAACAAGCATGTAAATCAACACACTATTTACACATGTACCCTTAGGGTAAATCCACTTTGTTGCCTTACCAAAATGGACATGTTATGCATGTGGGATATCTTAGCAAAAAGCAATAAAAAAATACAAGATCATAGTCCCTCGATGACACTATCAAATGTTGCCTTTCAAAGTGATCTTAGTCCCACAAAGAGAATTGCTAAGACATCTCACAACATTGCTATCATGGCTATACGATGACCCACGTCCGTCCCTTTACATCCAAAGATAGAGCTTCTTACCAAATCAATGGTAAGATATAAATATCAAAGGAAAGGAAGAAATGAACTAAGACTTTTGAGTAGGTAGATCGTTCCCCTTTGCTTGCTCCATTTCAAATCAAACATTCTTGCTTATTTTTCAAAACAAACACCAACACTTTTCAAAACACTTTCAAAAACACTTTCAAAACACTTTGCAAACTTGAAACATTTTCAAAAGATCAACACTTTGTATACGTTCTTACGAACGAGAACTATTACAAAGTTTTCCTAAACGATGACGCCTTCTCAAAATACTTTCAAAAACCACACAAAGCACATTTTCAAACAAAAGCAAGTGATCTAGTAAGCAACTAAGAGCCCATAGAAAACTATGGATGAAAAGGATGCTAATACCTTCCCTTTTCATAATCTACCCCCCGAACTCAAGAAACAATCTCAAAGGTCTTTCCTGTTCTTTTCAGCCTTTCCTTTTTTTTGGATAAAAACAAAGTCAGTGGCGACTCTTGCTAACCGCAACATTTGCGATAAAACACAAAACACCCAAGTCAGTTCTTCCACCGTATCATAGAACTGGCGACTCTACTGGGGAAAACTTAAAAGTTGGGTTACCTTAGGGCTAGATCACCTTTAATTGCTTTCATTGTTTGATATGTATGCTTTATATTTTGGTTCTTTGAGTAGTCAAGGAGAATACGGGGCCATTGAGTGATGTCATGAAGCACTAACTGACTTTAGAACCTTTACTTGACCAACTTGGCCATTAGGACGTAGTGAGATGACCGACTTTGGTGCAGTCCGAAGTTGGTAGATACTCGATACTACACTTATCGAGGTTTGGTTTTTTGGGATATTTCAGTCTCTATTAAAGAGGCTTGCGCTGAAACAATGCCCGAGAAGACAAACCAGTGATATTGAGCTCCTTTAGAACCTGATTACTATTTCTAGGACATGTTGAGCCAACTAAACTTCAAGAGGGTACTTACCTATAAGACTCCATGCAAGCCTAAACCTAAGGACTTGTTTGTCTTATTTGTATATATTTACTTGTACATAACATCATAAACATCATAACATCATACTCATTCTCATTAACCATTTCAAGGATTTTTGGGATTTATCTTTGTTCTATTTTTTAGGACATGGCTTATATTCGCAGGAAAACCATTCAAGTCAATCTCGTAAGGATCGCTCCTCAACTCAAAGAGTTAGCATCAATGGTTCCTGAGAATTATCCATTCACCGAAAGACATGGTGGCCTTTTAAACTTGGTTACCTCCAATACTGATGAAGATATGATGAAGGTGCTCTTCCAATTCTTTGATCCTCTACACCATTGCTTCACTTTTCCCGACTATCAACTTGTGCCAACTTTAGAAGAATTCTCCCAACTCTTGAGGATCCCCATTCTCAATCAACTACCCTTCAAAGGTACGAAAAGAGATCCAAAACCTGAAGAGATTGCTCAAGCCCTACACTTGCAACAATCTGATATCATAACTAATTGGGAAACAAGGAGCGGTGTCAAAGGTTTTTTAGCCAAGTTCTTGTTTGAGAAAGCTCAATATTGTTGGAACTCCTTATACTTACAAGATTTTGAGGAAATTGTGGCCCTTCTCATCTATGGGATGGTTTTGTTTCCAAATCCTGACCAACTTATATATGTAAACACCGTCAAAATCTTTATGTCTCGTAACCCGGTGCCTACTTTGTTAGGAGACACCTTACATTCTTTTCACTCTCGCATTATGAGGAAAAGAGGTATCCTAATTTGTTGCACTCCTCTCTTGGAAATATGGTTTATTTCACATCTTCCCCAATTTGTATTAAATAATGAGCGGTTTAAGGTGGTCCCATTAGTTGATGACGCTCAAACATTCAGATATTCATTGGTGTTCCCGATCTTTGGAGGATGTTACTATCGTTGATCATTGTGGAGCGTTTCCTAATGTCCCCTTACTAGGAATTAGAGGAGGTATCACTTAGAACCCCTGCTTAGCCTTACGACAGTTTGGGTATGCCCGAAGAGATAGTCCATATGAGATGCTTATCCAAGGAGTGGTATTCAACTACGAGAATGACAATCAAGGTTACCGTCAGAGGATTATTCGAGCTTGGAGGATGTTGAACAAAGTGGATAGCAAGACACTAGGACACAAGAATTCCATTCCCCTCGAGCCTTACCTTAAATGGGTGCGAGCTCATGCTTAGAAACTTGTGATGCCTTATCCTTCCATCTTACCAGTCATCATGGAGCCTGTGGTTGAAGGAAATGTCCCGTACACAATCCTCCATCTCGACATGCCTACCTCTCTCGAAGACTTGAAAAAGGTTTGGATTCAGCTGAAGGAAGAACGAGATACTTTTGAAGCTCAATTCTATGCTAGTGAGAAGAGGGTCTTGGAGCTTACGAAACAACTACAAGAAGAGAAAAGTGTGAACGCCTATCTCGCACCGAAGAGGATGCGTTTAGTCTTTTTATCTTAGAAAGTTATTTTGTAAGCCCAAGAGGCATGATGTAATCTTTCTTGTTTTGTTTAATGAAAATTGAAATTTGTTCATTTATTTTGTCTATACAAATTTAAATCTCATTAATCCTTGAAATCATTTGCATATACATATTCCATGCATCATAACATGCCAGGTTTTTGCATAACAGGTTTCCTTATCTTTCTGCTGTTTATTTCAGCAAGATAGATCTAGAGAAAACTGTGAAGGATCTACAAGCCCAAAATTCTCAGTTTCAGGAAACTCTACTAGCCCTAGCCAAGGGGCAGCAAGATATGATGGATTTGCTGGCCGTTAAGAAGAAGCCAAAGAATAAAGCTCTACTGAACATGGGTAGAAGGTTCCAGGAGATAGTCTGTCAAATACCAGTAGGAGGAGATTCATCTGAAGAGGACGAGAACCAGATTGGTGAGGTCAAGAGTACTCAGGATGACTGTGTTAATGATCAAGTATCTGATGATGATTATTTCGATGAGTAGTATCCACCAACTGATATCAAATATAAGCAGTTAGAAGACAGATTGAAAGCTGTTGAAATCTAGGCCGTCCCAAGTTTAGACTTTGACGATTTAGGTTTGATCTCTGGGGTTGTCATTCCCCACAAATTCAAAATACCAATCTTTGCAAAATATGATGGAGTTTCTTGTCCAAAACTCCACCTAAAATCTTATGTGCACAAGATACAACCGCATATGGCTAATAAGAAGCTTTGGGTTCACTTTTTCCAAGAGAGTTTGGCTGGAACGCAACTTGAATGGTTTTATCAGTTAGATGGTTCTCGTATCAATACTTGGGAGGATTTAGCTACTTCCTTCTACCATCAGTATCAGTACAACACCGACTTGGCACCAACGAGGGTTCAATTACAAGATATGACCATGGGAAAGAATGAAGAATTCAAGGAATATGCACAAAAGTGGAGAGACCTCGCCAGTAGGGTTCAACCACCCTTGACTGATAGGGAGCATATTGACATGTTCATGGGTACTTTATCTGGTCCTTTCTTTAATCTATTGGTCGGATGATCTTCTTCTGGTTTCACCGAATTAATCTTAACCGGTGAAAGAGTTGAAAGTGGCATAAAAAATGGGAAGATCTCTGTGGCATCTACCTCCACTTCCAATCCTATCAAGAAACCTTTTGCTAAAAAAAAGAAAGTCAATCTGTGTACGGGGAAAGGGCCCTTACCAAGAAGAATGATCATCCGTCTGTAAATTCCGTCCGAATATCCAATCCAACTCCTACTCCAAGACCATATGCAAATCATCAACATTTTGAAACTCCGAGAAGACAATTTACGAGGTTAGGCATGTCATTGTCTCAAGCCCTTCAACATTTTCTAAAGGCTAATTAAGTGACATTGCGCGACCCTCCTGCCATTCCTGATACCTCGTCACCAAAGTATAATCCGAACGATAAATGCACTTACCATTCAAGCAGCCCCGGACACGAGACTGACCAGTGCTGGGCCTTGAAGAACAAAATTTAGGATTTAATTGATAACAAAATTATTGAGTTTGATCCTCCTCCAACTCCGAATGTAATCACCACTCCAATGTCGAAGCATGACAAGGGTGTTAATGCTGTTGAAGATACAATTTTTGTTGCCTCTGTTGAAGAATTGACTACTCCGTTGATTATAATAAAAAAGAATCTGTTGAAAGCTGGGATTTTCCCTGGCTGTGTAAAAGACTATGTGTGTTGTACAAGACAACTCAATGGATGTGAATGGCTGAAGAAGGGCATACAACGCTTGATGGATAGCTACGAAATTCTATTTGAGAAAACCCCTCTTGCCAAAAGTTTGATTAACAAATGTGAAGACCTCTCCATTATTACCATCTCAAACAAGCCTCTTAGGATCACCTCCAAAGGTCCTATTAGGATTTCAAATGAACCCACTGTTGCTCCCCTAATAATTACCAATCCCAGACCAATTCCCTACTCTTAAAAAAAGGCGGTATCATGGAATTATGGTGCTGAGGTGTTATATCATGGGATTAAATAAAACGCCTGGATCGAAGAAGAAAAAGATGACAATGTTGGTAACATAGCTGTCTCAAGCAAAGTAACTAGAACTGGGAGAATATTTTCACCCAATATCTCACCACCAGTTGTTACAAGGACGCCCATCCGCATTACTGCTGCCAAGCCAAGTACCGATACAAGAGGGAAGGAGAAGGTTGTTGAGCCTCATGTGATTGAAATACCCTCCAAGGATGGTGTTGATGGAGAGCCCTCCGCTTGTGAGATGGACGAGATCTTGAAGATAATAAAAAGAAGTGACTTCAAGATTGTGGAACAATTAGGGCAAACCCCTTCTAAGATTTCAATGTTGTCATTGCTGCTTTGTTCCAATGCCTATGCTCAGACATTAATCAAATTCCTAAAAAAGGCTCATGTCCCTCATGAGACAACAACAAACCAATTTGAGAATTGCGTGGCTAGCCTGACAACTGATAATGGCCTGGGATTTTCGGATGCTGACTTAATATCTCTTGGGAAGAATCACAATAAAGCTTTACATATTTCTGTCAAGTGCAAAGGGACTACCTTGGAACATGTGTTAGTAAACACTGGTTCTTTTCTGAATGTATTACCCAAGGGGGCGTTAGACCGTCTAGACTGTGAAAGTTTAGTCTTGAAGCCAAGCGATATCATTGTAAGGGCATTTGGCGGATCAAAGAGGATTGTTCATGGGGAAGTAGATCTTCCAATCAAAGTGGGATCCAAAATCTTCAACTCCACTTTCTATATTATGGATATTCTTCCTGCCTATTCTTGTCTGTTGGGTCGCCCATAGATCCATAAAGCTGGGGCAGTAACCTCAACTCTCCATTAGAAACTCAAATATCCAGTCAAGGGGAGAATAGTCATCATCTGTGGAGAAGAACCGTTTATGGTAAGCCACCTTAACTCGTTCAAATATGTAGAGATGGATGGAGAATTCATTGAGACCCCGTATCAAGCCTTCGAGGTTGTGCCACCAATGATTGCTGTTACTAAATGTTCCTCTGATGAGTCTAAAGCTGTTAAAGCCGTACCGAAGATGGTCTGAGTCAAAGATGCTTGTACGATAATTGAATAAGGAAACTATGATACTTGGGGGAAACTCCTCAATATCCCTTTTAAAGCGGACAAATTTGGTCTAGGCTTCACCGTCAAAGCTCAGAAGGAAGTGAGGCGTGCGCGTGCTGGAAAGCCACCTCTCCACATTGGAAGCCATGAAGTCAACACTGTGGGTGATTCTGATGAAGAATTTGCATTTGAAGATTGGGTGTACCCAACTACGAAGGAGCTGAAGAATTGGCATGCAAAGGACTTCTTGTCCATCTCCTTTATTAAGGAGTAATCTACTTGTTATTGTCTTTCTTTCAATTCAAGAACATTTTGTCTGTAATATTCAAACAATGACTTTTAAGCCATGTGCCTGACCCGGGGCACTTTGGTCCATTTGTCAAGGGTTTTATTAATGTTCATCAAATCATATGATCATTCAGTATATTGGACTCTTTTGAATTCAAATATTTGTGTTTATTATCTTTCTTTTTTTCAAATATATTTTCAAAAATAGCCATGTATCTTACATGCACACACACACACACACACACACACACACACACACACTTGCAGGTCCTGATCCACTATGGATCCTATTGCCATTGACTATACTATTGCTGACTATGACTTCGAATGTCCAATCAACCAAGCCGAAGACGAAGGCGAAGAAGATTGTGAAATACCGGGAGAACTAGCCAGACTTCTATTATAAGAGGAAAAAGCTATTCAGGTGCATGAAGAGTCAGTTGAAGTCATAAATCTGGGTACTGAAGCAGATAAGAAGGAAATCAAGATCGGCGCTAATCTGGAAAGCAGTGTCAAGAGAAGGATGGTTCAGATGTTTCATGATTTTGTGGAGGTATTTGCTTGGTCTTATAAAGATATGCCTGGGTTGGATACTGACATCGTAGTTCATAGTCTGCCAATAATAGAAGACTGTCCTCCTATCAAACAAAAGGTTCGTTGCATGAGACCGGATATGTCTGAAAAGATCAAAGCGGGGGTGATGAAACAATTTGATGCAGGGTTCCTAGCTGTGACATCCTATCCCCAATGGGTTTCCAATGTGGTGTCAGTGCCAAAAAAGGATGGGAAAGTTCACATGTGCGTAGACTATAGGGATCTGAATAGGGCAAGCCCGAAGGATAACTTCCCTACCATACATTGACGTCTTGGTCGATAATACTGCTCAGCATAAAGTCTTCTATTTCATGGATGGCTTCTCAGGCTATAATCAAATAAGGATGGCTCCCGAAGATATGGATAAGACTACTTTCGTTACGCAATGGGGCACCTTCTGCTTCAAGGTCATGCCGTTCGGATTGAAGAATGCAGGGGAAACATATCAAAGAGCTATGGTAGCTTTGTTTCCTGACATGATACATCATGAAATAGAGGTATATGTGGACGATATGATTTCCAGATCACAAACTGAAGAAGAACATCTCGATCACCTGTACAAACTATTCGAAAGGCTGAAAAAGTACAAGCTAAGGTTAAATGCTAACAAGTGCACATTTGGAGTACGATCTGGAAAACTTTTAGGTTTTGTTGTCAACAATAAAGGCATTGAAGTTGATCCTGCCAAGGTAAAGGCCATCCAAGAAATGCCATCCCCTCATTATGAAAAGGAAGTTAGAGGATTCTTGGGTCGTCTCAATTACATTGCTCGCTTCATATCACACTTAACTGCTACTTGTGAGCCAATATTCAAACTTTTGAAGAAAGATCAGGTAGTCAGATGGAATGACGAGTGCCAAGATGCTTTCGACAAAATTAAAGAACACCTACAAGAACCTCCTATTATCATGCCTCCAGTTGAAGGAAGACCCTTGATCATGTACTTGACAGTACTAGAGAACTCTATCGGGTGTGTTTTGGGCCAACATGACGAGTCTGGCCGAAAAGAGCATGCTATTTATTACCTAAGCAAAAAGTTTGCCGACTGTGAAACCAGATATTCACTGCTCAAGGAAACTTGCTGCGCTCTGGCATGGGCTTCTCGCCGGCTAAGACAGTATATGTTGACTCATACCACTCTGTTGATTTCTAATATGGACCCAATCAAGTACATCTTCGAGAAACCTGCCCTTTCTGGATGGATAGCCAGATGGAAAATGAACTTGACTGAGTATGACTTTCAATACACTACACAAAAGGCCATCAAAGGAAGCGTACTAGCAAATCATTTGGCCCATCAAGCTGTGGATGATTATCAGTCAATGAACTTCAACTTCCCTGACGAGAACATCATGCTGGTAACCGACTGTGCGAAATTTGGACCGTATGACGGACCTGAACAAGGATCCCGATGGACCATGGTCTTTGATGGGGATTCCAACGCCTTAGGTAATGGAATTGGCGCTATGATCATCTCTCCTGAAGGTTGCCACACTCCATTTACTGCCAGACTATGCTTCGATTTCACAAACAATATGGCCGAATACGAAGCGTGCATTTTGGGTTTGAAAGCTACCATTGACTTGAGGATCAAGCATTTGAATGTGTTTGAGGATTCCGCTCTTGTGATCAGCCAAGTAAAAGGAGATTAGGACACTAAACACCCTAATCTTATCCCTTACAAGGAACTTGTGCTATCCCTAATTCCTTACTTCGAAGAGATGACTTTTGAGCACTTCCCTAGGGAAGAAAATCAGTTGGCTGACGCTTTGGCAACCATGTCTTCAATGTTCAAGGTCAGATGGGACAACGAAGCCCCTACGATTACACTTGAAAGATTCGATGAACCTGCACATTGCTGTGAGCTTGACACTGACGCGGAAAAGATATGGTACCATGAGGTGATGAGATATCTTGAAGCACAAGAGTATCTCGAGGGAGCATACATCAATGACAGAAAATTCTTACGAAGATTTGCAGCCAAATTCTTCCTAAGCAACGAAATATTGTACAAACGCAACCATGAATCTACTCTACTCCGATGTGTGGACAAGAAGAAGGTAGAGGAAATCATGGAAGACATGCACGGTGATCTCTTTGGTACTCACTCAATTAGACATACGATGGATAAGAAAATCTTAAGAGCTAGCTACTATTGGTCAACAATAGAGACTGTTTGCCACCAACACTCTAGGACTTATCACAAATGTCAAATCTACGTTGATAAGGTCCATGTGCCTCCTATCCCTCTGAACGTCATGACTGCTCCATGGCCATTCGCAATGTGGGACATTAATATGATTGGAGATATCAAGCCAACCGCTTCCAATGGACATCGTTTCATTTTAGTCGCTATTGATTATTTTACCAAGTGGGTCAAAGCCGCTTCTTTTGCCTCAGTCACCAAGAATGTGGTAGCCAGATTAATCAAACACAACCTCATCTGCCGCTATGGTATCCCTGAAAGGATTATCACTAAGAATGGGACTAACCTCAATAATGCTATGGTTACTGAACTTTGCACCTAGTTTAAGATCAAGCATCATAATTCTTCTCCATATAGACCAAAAATGAATAGCGCAGTCGAAGCAGCCAACAAAAATATCAAGAAGATTGTGCAGAAAATGATAGTAAACTATTAGGATTGGCATGAGATGTTACGTTTGCTCTTCACGGCTGCCGCACTTCAGCTAGAACATCACCTGGGGAAAATCCCTTTTCTCCTGTCTATGGCATGGAAGTTATTTTTCCAGTAGAAGTTTAGATTCCCTCGCTGAGGATTATGAATGAGGAAGGCTTAGGCGAAGACGAGTGGATTCAAACGAGATTGGATCAGTTGAACTTGATCGATGATAAGCGTCTGGCTGCTATTTGTCATGGTCAGATGTATCAAAAACATATGATCAAGGCTATCAACAAAAATATCAAGCCTCGAGTATATCAAGCTGGTGACTTAGTGATAAAACACATCATTCTGCCACAAGGCGACCCCAGAGGCAAATGGACTCCCACCTATGAAGGGCCATTTGTTGTCAAGAGAGTATTCTCTGGCAGTGCCATGATGCTGACTACCATGGATGGTGAAGATTCCCCACATCATATAAACGCGAAGATAGTTAAAAGTACTACGCATAAGAGACCCGCTAGGTTGACACACCTAGGAAAAATAAGGGCATCCCGGCAAACCAAAAGGTTTGGGAAAAAAATAGGGATATATGCAAAATATTGTACACCCGAAAGGTTGAAAACTCGAAAGGGAGACTTGGGCAAAAATGGGTATCCTGGTGGGCTGAAAACCTGAAAGAGCGGTCCAGGCAAAAGTTAACGATTGAAAGCGTATGACTATGTCCTTTGGAATCACCACAGTCAATTTTATAACCAAGGTTCAAGTTCAAACGGTCCAAGATCAATCCAATCAACTTCTGTCAACGGCAAGGGGCATTTGAAGACATTGGGGCAAAATTAGAGTTGGAAGGCAATGAGATCATTTCACATGGCTATTTGTTTTCCTTTCGACGATTTCCTCTTACTAGGATCTCCGTCTCTGTGTACAAAATTCCTATTCATGGGAAAAATATCAATACAAATATACTTTGAAGTGCAAACTTCCTGTCTTTGTTTTGAATTCAAATTTGTCCAATAACTAAAATTGAATGAACATATGCATATGAGCATAATCAAAACTGTTTGGCACATATGAACTAAGCAATAACAAGCACATCTTTAATGAATATGGAATACCCCCACAGAGTCATCTCATCAACATCTTACTCAACAAAGTTACTCACAAAGTCTCTTTGCATAGGATAATCTTCAACCAGAGTCTCAATCTCTTAGCAGCTCTCTCTCCAGCTAAGTTGAATTTTACAAGTAGAAGCCTCGCAGATCTCTTCCTAAAAAGAACTCACCTCTTCAATAGGGTTTATTTCCCCAACAAACAATGAGTAGCATAACTCCCCAGCCGAGTACAAAGTTCCCCAGCTTTGGTCTATCTTCTCCAGCTGAGCTTGTTACCCCCAACTGATTATACCTCCCCAAACTGAGTCTGTCCTCCTCGACTGAGTCTACACTCTCTAGCTTAAGTTTGCCTTTCAGATTATTACAAATCATATGGCCACAACCCCTGATCCCCAGTAAAGTCATCAACAAAACCTTTACTATGAAGCCTGGACCCGCCCAGATAATAGTCAACTTCTCAAGTCACTGTAAAGCCTGGACCCGACCAGATATTAGTTTGACTTTATCAATTGCTGAAACCTGGACCCGACCAGATAATAGTTTAAGTTTCTGAAACCTGGACCCGACCAGATAACAGTTAATCTCAATTTTAAGATACTATAAAGCTTGAACCCGACCAGATAATAGTTTAACAATTAAAAATATAGAAGAACCTGGACTCAACCAAACTAAGGTTTAACTTCTTTCCCCTAGTAGAGTTTTCCTCTACCCCAACAAGTTGTTGTGAAGCCTGGATCTAACCAGATAACAATTACCCTCATTAATTCGTTGTGAAACATGGAACCTGACCAAATAACAACTAAATCCCCAAACAGTTTATTGTGAAGCCTGGACCCGACCAGATAACAATTAACCTCATCAACCTCAGAAATCTGCAAAGCCTGGACCCGACCAGATATCAATTTTTAAACAAGTTATTGTGAAACCTAGAGCCCGACTAGATAACAATTAACTATGATCCCCAAGGAGACACTGTGAAGCCTGGACCCGACCAGATAATAGTACAACTTTCCAAAAACGATGAAACCTGGACCCGTCCAGATAGTAGTTACCATTTCAAGTTACTGCGAAGCCTGAATTCGACCAGATAACAATTAAATTCCTTATCCCCAACAAGTTGTTGTAAAGCCTGGACTCCGACCAAATAACATTTCAATTCCAAGAAATTTTCTACAAAACCTGGAATCCGACTAGATAACAGTTAAATTGTCTCTTCCCCAGTAAGTTGTCGTGAAGCCTGGATTTGACCAGATAGCAGTTGACTACTTTATCCTAAGAAAATTGTGAAGCCTAGATCTGACCAGATAACAACTGACATTCAAGAGAAATTCCCCTGCGAAAGCAACCTTTCAACAAAGTTTGAAGATATGTATATTCTTCATCCCCAACGGAAATCCGTGAGTCAACTTCCCAAAACTCCTCAGCAACAGTCAGGGATTTATTTTCCCGAACAAAAAACATACATCTCAAATTCATACATCATAGCATGTACATATAAAATGCATTTAGCATAATACCATATTTAGTGAACATCATGCATACATCTGCATTTTACTAACTCTTTTTATCACAGGTGAAACATCAAGTTTTAGTATGAATCGACCAAATATATGCACTGATACTTCCTCCAGTGTTTACCATCATTCCTCCAAATGGAATCTATAGGCCCATTCACAATCCATCCTCGAGTGCAAATTTCTGGGCATTCTAGTGTTCAATCATCTTTCACATTCAAGTCACGAATGGCGGATCCGCCAATCTAACTCTTCAGGTTTAAGAAGATTGAACAGGGGAAGCTGTTGTACCCCAAAATTTTCCCTCTCATTTCTCAAATAATATCTCACAATATCTCCTTTGGTTCAAGACTGCACTAGGGTTGATCAGCTCAAGACACCTCCTCAAGCACTAATGACTGAAAATTAGGGTTTGAGATTGCAAAAAGATAAATGATTTTATAATGTCTCATATGAATTTCATGGATCATTTTGGACCCTCAAGATTGATCATGTCAAGTTTCATGTCTTGGATCCATTTTTGCCCAGTCAATTGATCAATTGACCTAAAATCAACTATATTGGGGAAAAAGTCAACTGTGGCCAATTTACAGTCAAACTTAATAATTTTTTATCCATATCAACATCATGAACTCTTATATGTCATTTGATCAAGTTTGGATTCCAATTCCTCAAGAAATTTGATCATATCATCATAAGGGCAAAATGGTCAAAATTAGGGGTTTTGACTGAAAAAGGGCAATTTCTGATTTTTGACCTAGCAAATGATTGATTGGTTTAAGTTATGATCTCAAGGAATCCAATGCATCATTTTTACCTAATGACATGGCTTAAAACATTCCTCAAGTCCAATTGGTTGACATATGAATTTTCAGTCAACTAATAAAAAATCAACTGTACACTGAAAAGTCAAACTTTGACTTTTTGGTCAAAATCAAGTGTCAAAGATTACAATTCATCAAAATATGTAAAAATATGAAACTTGTTCATCAAGAAATCAAAACATCAAGATTTCATTTGGAAAAGTCAAAATTTCTAAACTTAGAAATTTTCTAAGTGTTGAAAATTTCATATTTTTTCACAACTTTGAGCAATTTTTTCACCATGATGCAAGATGATTCAAAGGAAACTTTCAACATGAAAGTTTTAGATCTAAATGATATATAAAGCATTGTAGAATACAACTTCTCCTGTAAATTCATGGATTTCAAGTTATGATTTTGTGAATACATTTTCATGAAACTTGAAAACTTCGTGAAAGTTTGCCATAGTTTAGGCCGGATTTTGACCTAACTTCATGGCAATTTTTCATATAGTTACAAGGGTAATTTTAAAAATTGATCAACATAGAGGTTGTAGAGGATATTACAATATTTCCAAAGTGTCCAAGAACTTATTGAGATCACGCTTGAGCAAAGAGAATCGAAGATAAGAAGTTGGACATTCATTCTTGAATTATAGGTCATTTCCATGATGAACAAGAATTCAAATCCAAGCCTAGGATGCATAATATTTGCTTTGCAGGACTCAAACTTATTTGGTACTCCATAATTAAATGTTTACACAACTGTTAGAAGCTTTAATCCAAGCATTCAATGCATTGCCCATGCTTAATACCATTTTAGGAAGAAAGGCAACATTGCCATTTTGGAATAGTGGCTTTTATGCACAAAATCAATTCTTGAGCTTTGCACTTATTTTCTTTTGATCACACACAATATAAAATCCATAAGAAACTTGTCTAAAGCCTCTAACAACTCAGACCATGCTTGTACTATGCCTTGAAACTATGTTTTTCACTTTTCTTCAAAATCAAGTAACATAGCCATAACTCTATATCTCACACTTATGACCAACTCAAGTGTTAGGATATTTTTCATATAACTATACAAGTTGATTGCAAGTTGTGATACGGTGGGAGAACTGACATGAGGGTTTTGCGTCTTATCGCAAATGTTGCGGTTAGCAAGAGTCGCGTTTGACTTTTCTTTTATCCAAAAGGAAAGGTGATAAAGCACAGGAAAGACCTTTGAGATTGTTTCTTGAGTTCGGGGGGTAGATTATGAAAAGGGAAGGTATTAGCACCCTTTTCATCCATGGTTTTCCATGGGCTCTTAGTTACTTGCTAGATCACTTGCTTTTTGTTTTAAAATTGTGCTTTGTGTGGTTTTGAAAGTATTTTGTAAAAGAGGCCATTCGTTTAGGCAATCTTGGTAATGATTCTCGTTCATAAGAATGTATACAAAGCTGTTTGTATTTTTGAAAATGTTTTCAATGTTTGTAAAATGTTTGGAAATGTGTGTGTTTGTTTTGAAAATAGTAAGGATAGTTGTTTGAAAATAGAGCAAGTAACTAGAAGTAATCTACCTACTCAAATGTCTATCTTGTGCATTTCCTATTCCTTTGACATTGCTGTCTTACCATTGATTTGGTAAGCAAACCTATCTTTGGATGTAAGCGGGACGGGCGTGGGTCATCGTATAACCATGATTAGCAATGTTTTCAAAGTATCTTGGCATTTTTGAGGGACCAAGTTCATTTTGTGAGGCAACCTTGAATAGCGTCATCGAGGGACTATGATCTTATATTTGTTTGTTTTGCCAAGATACTTCACATGCGTAATATGGCTATTTTTATATAAGGCAACCAAGTGGAGAAACCCTAAGGATGCTTGTGTGCAAGTGTGTTATTTTCATGCTTTAATTTTATCTTGCATTAGGGTTTTCTATTTGATTTGTTTTGATCTTACCATACAAACCCTAATTACTAACATGGCATGTAAAGCGGTAAATTGCGTAATGTAAAGATTTCTAAGCTATTACAACAATTTATGGGAGGGGGGAATTCAAATTTGAATGGGTATTTGCAAGAATGTAAATCTAAATAAATTATTACAACCAAATCGAATTTGTACGAATATTAGAATAAACAATATACAATATTTAAATATGCAATATTATGTACATGTTAAAAAAAAGATTTTTGTTTTGTTTTTTTTTTGTGTGAAAAGAAATTTTAACCTAATCCTAAAAATATAAGGAAAATAAATTAATTCTTAAAAAAGGGGTTAACCCTAATTTCTAATTTGAAAGAAAATAAGGTTTTCATGTATTATTATTTGTATACTTTTTTTAATGTAAAATTAATAAATAATATTGTATGAAAATATTTAGTTTTTATATGCTAAAATAAATATTTACAAGCATGAAATGAAAAGAAAATAAAACAAATTAAACTAAACCTATTTTATTAATGTTTACAAGTTTATTCAAGAAAAATAATTAATATATAATTTAATAAAAATATATTTTTTAATGTGAAAATAAAAATAAAATAAACAAAATGCAAAATTATCATATTTTATATTTTTTATGATTTTTATATATTTAAGAAATATTAAATAAAAAAATGAAGATAAAAACAAATAAATAAATATATGAAAATAATTGGGCCAAGGGGTATTCTGAGCAATCAAAGGGGTGGATGTTAGAAAAAAACAATAGGCCCAGCGTGGAGGCCCAATCCTGCAAAACAAGCAAAAACTGAAAATGGAAAAATGTGAAAAAAACAAAAGGTAGCACCAAGATTCGAACCTAGGACATGGGTCTCACCAGCGTGCTACCTTGCTAATGAGGTGGCTATACATCCGTTGATTAATGTGAAACATAAATAACATAACATGAAACATTTCCATGGCCCTGTATTTCATCTTCTTCCTCTAGCCAGCCAGATGCTCTGTAACTTTCTTATCTCTCAATGAAAATGAAAACTCATAACATGAATGTTGTAGCATTTTGTCTCACGATTCTAACCATATAAATCATGTAAGCTAACAATCAAAGATCAGAATGAATTTTAAAAGCCATAAATTTAAACTTAATTTTTACAGGAACTTCAAGTTCAAAATTCTCTCAACTCAGGCCAAATAAATGCAAGATATGTATATGTACAACTTCGTTACAATGAGGTCTACATTGTTTATTCACAAATCATGGCCAATGGATGCCTATATGAAGAGATAGGAGTTGAGATTTTTACCTCTTTCAGTTGAAATCATGGATGGAGTTGGAGTGAGTTTTATGAAGGCCTGATGATTGCTTGAGCTTGCTTGAACCTCCATGAGTGTGTTCAAATCCTTGTATTGCTCTGGAAGTACCTAGAAGCCTCTATCCAAGTCAACCGACAAGCTTTGAAAACAAAAATGGAAGATGATGGAGAAGGGGTTACAGTACAGGGATGAGGGTCTGGATCAGTTAGATATCAAGTAGGTAAGGTGTTTTGATGGTTAAGACTTGAAACACACGAGTCAAATGAGAGATTGCTATGCTTATGCAAGAAACTGCAAGTTTTGACAGTTTTTGGTGTAAGGAAGTTTTGGAGTGTTTCAGGCTTCTAGTAATCGTGTGTTATGTTACAATGTGTTTGTATATTAGTATGGAATCAGTTTTAGGCCAGCTCTCCAACATATTTGTAAGTTCTAGCCTTTTGGCAACCTTTCTTGCTTTTGAAGCAAAGTGAAGAGACAAGTCTTCACATGCTTGTACTGGCTTGCTTAGGGTTGGTACATGCTTTGTACAATTTGCTTTAGGCCTGTGGTACTTGTATGTGCAATGGAGACAGGTTCAATGCTCAAGAATTGGAAAGTGGCAAAAGTTGAGCTTTTTCAAAATGGCAATGGCCACTTTATGCCATTTATGGCATTACAACTTGGGTAATGGCTCTAAGGCTTGGATTAAAGCTTTTTCAACTGAGTAAGCATTAAATTATGGAGTAAGAAACAAGTTTGGGACCTGTAAAGCATGGATTAGGCAGCATATGCACTGATTGGAACTTTGTTCTTCATGAAATGGCTTGAATCAAAAGTGAGAAATTGCCAACTTCATCTCTTCGATTCTCCCTACTAAAAAATGATCTTGAGGAGTTCTTGGACATTTTGGAAAGCTTACAATGTGATCTATAACTCATATTTGAAATGAATTTCAAGATACCTCTTGGAACTAGGTGAAAAAGTTCCATGAAGTTGGGTCCAAAACCTGCGTAAATTAGGGCAAAAATTTACTAAGTTATTTAGTTCATGAGCATGTATTCATAAATTCATATCTTGATATCCAAGAATCTTTAGGGAAAAGTGTGTGAAGAAAAGTTGTAGATTTCATGGAGGTATAAAACTTTCATGTTGGGAACTTCCTTTGGATAATCTTGTATCATGGTGAAAAAATGGCCTAAAGTTGAGAAAAAATAAGAAATTTTCTATACTTAGAAAAATTTCTAAGTTAAGAAAATTTTCAATTTTAAACCCTAATATTAAATCTTTGATTTCTTGATGACCAATCTTAACATTTTGACATGTCTTGATGAATTGTGACCCTTGGTAATTGATTTTGACCAAAAAGTCAAAGTTTGACTTTTCAGTGTACAGTTGAGTTTTGATCAGTTGACTGCAAATTTCATCGGTCTATCAATGAAATTGGAATGTTTTGAACCATATAATTAGATCAAGATGATGCCATTGAATCCTTTAAATCATTCTTTAACTCAATTAGTCATTTGCTAGGTCAAAAAATCAGAAATTGCCCTTCCCCTGTCAAAACCCTAATTTTGACCATTTTGCCCTTTTGGTGATTTGATCAAATTTCTTGAGGAATTGTAATCAAAACTTGATAAAATGATACATATGAGTCTACAATGTTGATGTGGATAAAAAATTATGAAGTTTGACTGTAAATTGCCCATGGTTGACTTTTCCCTAATACAACTGATTTTTAGGTCAATTGTCCAATTGACTGATCAAAATATGGTTCAAGGCTTGAAACTTGTCATGAGTGATATTAGGGGTCCATAATGATGTTTGAAAGTCACATGAAGCATTGATAGTCCAAAAATTGTTGTGCAATCTCAAACCCTAAATTTGGGTCATCAGTGCATGATGAGATGTCTTGAGTTGACCAAACCCTAATCCAGTCTTGAGTCAAAGAGATCTTGTGAGAAAAGATTTGATAAATGAGAGGGAAAATTTTGGGGTACAACAAAAGATAAGACATTATTTCAAGCCTCCTAAAACTCTCCCAAACACCCTTGCTACAGAGAACTGCTCAACTTGACAGTTTTGAGCCAAAACTCTCTATCTCCATTTCCACTCGTGCGTTTTGATTCTTAATCATCAAGACACCTTACATACATCATACACAAGTGATCCAAGCCCATGTTTCAAGCTAGTAACTCCTCCATCACTATCCACCATTTCCAAAATTGAAGCTTGCAACTTGACTTGAGTTGGGAGTTTCAGCCATCCTCAAAGCAAAGTAGGAGTTTGAATACATTCAAGGAGGTCCAGGCAAGCTACATAAATCATCAGGCTATATCAAAGGTTGCTCAAACTCCATACACGACTCCAGATGCAAGAGGTAAATTTTCAAACTTCTATCTCTTCATACAAGCATCATTTGATTCTGATTTGTGAAGATAAAATGTAGATATCATTGCCCTGAAACTGTACATGTCCTTAGATTTCATTTATATTGATTAAGCTTAGAGAATTTTAGGTTTGAATCTCTGAAAAAAGTCAGGTCAAAATTTGGTACTTTTAGAAATTCTCATTCATCTTTGATTTATAGCTTATGATATCTATATGGTTGGATTCGTATGGAAAAATGGAGTAACTTTCATGTTTGCATCTTTCATTTTTGTTAAGAAATGGTGAAGTTACAGGATCCATGGCTGGAGGTTGAAGATGAAGTTGTATTCAGGGCATAACTTGTGTTATATATTAATTGTTGTGCAAATGTTAACGGATGTACAACCACCCCATCGGCAAAGGTAGCGCGCGTGTATGCATAAGGTCAAGGGTTCAACACCCAGCGCTACCTTTTGGTGTTATTTTTCAATTTCTGCTTTTTTTTTGTCACAAACACACACGCCTAGGCCTCAATATAGTGGGCCTTGGTCTTTTGCTAGCTTCTAACCCCTGCCTTGCTTCAGCACCCCCTGGCCCATTATTTCTTTATTTCATTTTATTTTTATTTTAGTTTATTTTACTTTCATATTTTCATTTTATTATTTTTATTACTAATATTTTTTTTATTATTATTAATAGAAAAATCCAAAAATATTAATTAATTATTTTTACACTCACATTTTATTTTTCTTTATAAAAACTAAAAAGAACAAAAACAATTTTCTTAACAAATTAATTTCTTTTTTTAATTAATATTTAGATAATTAGGTTTAATTATTATATTATATTATTTTCTTTTAAATTAAAATTAGTTTAGAATTTAGGTTTATTTTAATTAAACAATTTTTATATTATTCTTAAAACCTTTTCATCAAGAACCCTAAAAAAAATCTTTTTTTTAGTTAATTTCTTTTCTTAATTAGTTTAAGTTAATTTTATTTGATTTTCAATAATCGTTTTCTTAATTAGGTCAAGATTAAAACCCTTCATAAAATCAAATAAAAAAATCATTTCTTTTTCCATTTTGCATTCTTGCATTTTATCTTCAATTTTGTAAAATATTCAATATAGTTGTAATAATTAATTAGATTTAATTTTCTTGTAATTCCCTCATTTGTAAATTTGTACACCCCTCCCATATTGATGTAATAGCTTAGTATTTTTATTTTCGCAATTTAATGCTTTATATATAAATGCTAGTAAATTAGGGTTTGTATGGAAAGATTAAAATCAACAAGTTAGCAAACCCTAATTCAAGATAAACAAGCATGTAAATCAACACACTATTCACACATGTACCCTTAGGGTAAATACACTTTGTTGCCTTACCAAAATGGCCATGTTATGCTTGTGGGATATCTTAGCAAAAATCAATCAAAAAATACAAGATCATAGTCCCTCGATGACGCTATAAAATGTTGCCTTTCAAAATGATCTTAGTCCCTCAAAGATTATTACTAAGATATCTCATAATATTGCTATCATGGCTATACGATGACCCACACCCGCCCCTTTACATCCAAAGATAGGGCTTCTTACCAAATCAATGGTAAGATAGAAATATCAAAGGAAAGGAAGAAATTAACTAAGACTTTTGAGTAGGTAGATTGTTCCTAGTTGCTTGCTCAATTTCAAATCAAACATTCTTGCTTATTTTTCAAAAAAAAACACCAACACTTTTCAAAACACTTTCAAAAACACTTTCAAAATATTTTCCAAACTTGAAACATTTTCAAAAGATCAACACTTTGTATACGTTTTTACGAACGAGAACTATTACAAAGTTTGCCTAAACGATGGCGCCTTTTCAAAATACTTTCAAAAACCATACAAAGCACATTTTCAAACAAAAGCAAGTGATCTAGCAAGCAACTAAGAGCCCATAGAAAACTATGGATGAAAAGGGTGCTAATACCTTCCCTTTTCATAATCTACCCCCCGAACTCAAGAAACAATCTCAAAGTCTTTCCTATTATTTTCAGCCTTTCCTTTTTTTGGATAAAAGAAAAGTCGGTGGCGACTCTTACTAACCGCAACATTTGCGATAAAACACAAAACACGCAAGTCAGTTCTCCCACTGTATCACAGTGAGTCAAGAAAGTGATTCTCCAATTTCCACTGGGGATAATGAATGGAGATAGTTTTATTGGCGATTCCCTTTCTTTGCCAAGGATCTTCGACTTCTATTTGAGAATGATTTTGCCGAGGTGAATAGTTCACCAATTTGGAGAAATAAACTCCGCTGGGGGATGAATTTCTGTAGCTATAAAAATAAACTCTATTGGGGATAAGGCTTTATAAACTATTTGAGATTTAAATAACTCTGTTGCGGAAGATGAACTCCATAAACTGCTTGGGGATTTTGTTGAAATCCTGTAGGAGAATCTTGAGAAGCTTGGCGACTTTACTGGGGGATTTTGGAGCAGTAATCGGAGATTTTTGCTCCGCTGGGGATGTGAGAGCAACTGATTCAATATGTTACATGCTGAGAATATGGTAGTGACCTTGTAGTAGAATGCCCCTTCCTCTGTACCTGTTGGAGAAGGTATCTGTCGGGGAAGACATATGCGGGGATCTTGTGGATGGCCTTAGATATTGTCTTGTTTCTTAAGGTCATTAGCAATTATCTTTTGTTTTTATGCGTGTATTTGTAAGCAGTAATCATATTCAAATGCATATGTTCAAAAATAATCACTGTATGTTTTCGCACACAAAATAGAAAAATAAAAACAGAAGTTTGCAACTTTCAAAGAAATAGCTTTTGTATTAATTTGAAATAAGCGTTTTTGTACAAGGAGACATACATCCTTGTAAGATAATGCCGTCGTAAAAATGGAAATTATACAAAAATAGTATACAAAGAAAGACCGCTATGTGAATTAATCCCATTGGGTTCACATTCTTCTATTGCCTTTATATCTTTGAGCGTATCCTCCATTTCACTACTTGTCCAAAGCTGATTGGATTGATTAGTACCACTTTAAGCTTGATATTTGATACTGAAGATCGACTGTAAGGTGATCCAACGAGACATAGTTATATGCTTTAAATCCCGAACTTTTGCCTGGATCGCCCTTTCGGGTTTTCAGTCCATCGGGATACCCTTTTTTGCCCAATCCGCCTTTTCAGGTTTTCGACTCGCCGGGTGTACAAATTTTTTATTTATATATCCCTAATTTATGCCCGAACCCTTTTGATTCGCGGGGATGCCCTAATTTTTTCCTAGGCCAGTCGACATAACGGGTCTTTGCTTATGCGTAGTATCTTTTAACTATGTTCACGTTTACCAGATGTGGAAGGTCGTCACCATCCATAGTGGTTAGGATCATTGCTCCACCAGAAAATATGTTCTTGATTACAAATGGCCCTTCGTATGTGGGAGTCCATTTGCCCATGGGATCACCTTGCGGCAGTATGATGCGTTTGATTACCAAGTCACCAGCCTGATATACCTGACGTTTGACCTTCTTGTTAAAAGCTTTGATCATACATTTTTGGTACATCTGACCATGGCAGACAACCGCAAGCCTCTTTTCGTTAATCAAGTTTAATTGGTCAAGCCGAGTCTGAACTCATTCGTCTTCATTCAGCATTGCATTCTTCATGATTTTCAGGGAAGGGATCTGGACTTCAATGGGCAGGACATCTTCCATACCATATACCAAAGAGAAAGGAGTTTCCCCTGTTGAAGTGCGTATTGTGGTGCAGTAACCATGAAGAGAAAATGGTAACATCTCATGCCAGTCTTTATATGTCACCGTCATCTTCTGTATGATTCTCTTGATATTTTTGTTAGCAGCTTCTACAACACCATTCATCTTCAGCCGGTAGGGAGAAGAGTTATGATGCTGAATCATGAATTACGTGCAAAGCTCGGTGATCATAGTGTTGTTGAGATTGGTACCTGTTGTACCCCAAAATTTGCCCTCTCATATTTTCCCAAGATCTTTTTCTTACATGGTGATCACAAGCATTTGATTAAAGGAAAGATAATTTTTTTTGAAGATAAACAAGGAGTCTTCGATTGTCATTTGACAAAATCCTTTGATTGGTATTTGGATAAGCTTCAATTGAGCGCCTAACCTCCTCCAAGTTTGCCTCAAATTTCCAAGATTCGATTGAAGTCTTGGTCTTTTGCTTGTTTGCTGCATACCAGCTTTGACTGGGCATGTTTTCCCTTTAAAACATCCTCCTTCGATCCAAAGGGGAAAGGCTTCTTGTCAGTGCTACTTCAATTTCACCATTGTCTTTGCATACTGGCTTGACTCACAAATGCAATGGATACTTGCATGCAAGCTGGATCCTTGCTTCGATTGAGAATTTTTTTTCCTTGGAGCAAGCTTGTTTCCTGCTTCTACTAGGAAAATTATCCCTCTGGGCATGCTTTCAGCGTACAAAGCAAGAACCTCTCCAAACTGGCCTTCGATTCACAAAGCTCCCACTGGGAAAAAGAGCCCTCAGTGTGTCACCAACGCACGTATGCCTCTTCAGATTGCCTTCAACACACAAGGCCGAGACTCCTTCAGGGTTTCCTTTGATCCACCAGGAAAAAAGCTTCTTTTGATGCGCCAGGGAAGAAAGTTACCTTCGACCACAAGGCACTAGCCACCATTGTGCCAGCTTCGCCTAGGCAATGACCTCCTTTACGCATGCCTTGACTTGCTTCATGATAGCATCCACAAGGCATATGATGCTTTTGTGCCAGTTTTGACTGGGCACTGAGCCCCCTGTGAAAAAATTGTACACACTTCAACACACATGATAGCCCATGCGAAGGACACACCAAAGGCCCATTCGAAGGGAACACCAGAAGGACACACCAAAGGACCATTCGAAGGGAACACCAAAAGGACATCTAAAGACCCATTCGAAGGAAGTAATACTAGAGCCAGTCGAAGGATACACAAGAGGTACATTTGAAGAAGCATACAGAAGGCCCATTGACAGGAGAAAGGGTGGAAGCTGGTATTAAAAGTGGTAAGATACAAAGGGATGCATCCTCCAGCACTGAAAAGAAACCATTCACAGGGAAGAAGGAGGTCAATGCTGCTTATGGCCAAATAAATCTTAACAAAACTGAGCATCGTCCGACGGTAGGGGTTGTTATGATTTCCAATTCTGCATCAAACCGACAACAGAATAATCAGTCCATAACAGATAAGCCAAGGAGACAGTTTACCCAGATTAACATGACCCTATCTCAGGTTTTACCACACCTACTGAAATCCAATTTGGTTACCCTGAAAGAGGCTCCTAAGAATCACAACACTACATTTCCTCACTATAATGCAAACGCTCAGTGTGCTTACCATTCTGAAAGTCCGGGCCATGATACAAACGACTATTGGGCTTTAAAGAATAAAGTGCAGGATTTGATTAAAGCAAAAGAGATTGAATTTGACGCTACTGAGACTCCTAATGTTATAACTGCCCCTATGCCCAAGCACGACCGTGGTATTAATGCTGTTGATGATGACATGTTTGTTGCTTCTGTTGATGAACTGGCTACCCCACTCATGACTATTAAAAAGAATCTCTTGTAGGCCAGTTTATTTTCGGGTTGTGGTGAAGGTTGCCACTTGTGTTTTTCCTTACCTAACGGTTTTCACCTGTTGAAGGAAGGCGTTCAATGCTTGATGGATGATAAAGAAATCCTGTTTGAAAAGACTCCAATTACAAGTACTCCGTGTGAAGATGTTTCTATCATTACCCTTTCCGCCAATCTTCCCAAGGTCTCCTCCGAAAGACCTGCCAGGATTACATATGTTTTGAAAGTTGATCCATTGATAATTACTTTCCCTGGACCTATACCATATTCTTCAGATAAAATTGTTCCCCAGAACTATGGGGCTGACGTCTATTACCATGGCGTCAAGCAAGACTTATTGGTCATGAAAGACAAAGATGCTGAAGACTCTGATCCCGACACTAGTAATATCACCGGGACCAGTAAGATAACAAGAAGTGGAAGAGTTTTCTCTCCTGATATCTCTCCTCCTAAAACTGTTGCTACTCCCGTGATCATCCATGCAGACACTCCTATTAATACTCCCATTACTACTCCTTCTACTAGCCCTGCTACTACCCCTGCTACCGAGTCGGTTGAGACTCGGGGCAAAGAGATATCGGTTGAGCCTGTCCAGATGAAGGTGCACCCAGAAGTCATCCCAAAATACTCCAAGAAAGAGATGGAGGAAATTTTAATGATCATTAAGAAGAGTGACTACAATGTGGTTGAGCAATTGGGGAAGACCCTTTCCAAGATCTCAATGCTGGCCCTATTATTATGCTCTGAGGCCCATGCCAAGGCTTTAGTGAAATTCCTCAAGATTGCTCACATGCCACAAGAAACTTCTGCTGATCAATTTGAAGACTGTGTGGCCAATTTGACTGCTGACAACGGGCTAGGTTTCTCTGATGCTGATCTGACTCCCAGAGGAAGGAAACATAATGATGCCTTACATGTCTCTATCGAGTGCAGGGGCACTACTTTGGCCCATGTTCTAGTGGATATAAGTTCATCACTGAATGTTCTGCACAAGAAGGCCCTTGACAGGTTAGATTGCGAAGGATTGACTGTGAAGCCTAGTAACATTGTGGTGAGAGCCTTCGACGGTTCTAAAATAATGGTGCATGGAGAGGTGGACATCCCTATCAAAGTGGGTACTCATACTTTTAATTCCACTTTCTATGTGATGGACATCCTCCCATCCTAATCCTGTTTATTGGGTCGACCTTGGATCCATGAGACTGGTGCTGTAACTTCCACCTTACATCAGATGCTGAAGTATCCGGTCAATGGGAAGATTATCACAGTTCATGGGGAGGAGGAGTACATGGTAAGCCACCTGAACTCTTTTAGGTATGTTGAAATGGACGAAGAGTTAATTGAGACCCCCTCAGAACTTTGAGGAGGTTCCACAGATTGTTGCTGCAACCAAAACCTCTGCTAGTGTTCCATAGACTACTAGGCTTCCGCTAAAGATGGCCTCTCTGAAAGATGCCAGAGCGGTTTTTGAAGAAGGTGGGTGTACAATTTGGGGCCAACTTCTGGATATTCCCTACAAATCTGACAAATTTGGTTTGGGCTTTACATCAGGAGCTCAAAGGGATGTTCGTCGTGCTCGTGCCGGAGGTCCACCCCTACACGTCGATAATCATGGGGTTAATGCTTTGGAAGACAGTGACAGTGACTGTGACATGGACCAGTGAATCTACCCAACTGTCAGCGGTGGACTCACCAACTAGAAGGCTAAAGAATTTGTGCTGATTACTTTTATTCAGGAGTAATTGTTCTTTTTTGTTTTTGGATATGTAATAAATGAATAATACAAAGTCTAAGACCATGTGTCTTACCCGAGGCACAATGTTTATTTTGTGAGGGTTATCATGTTTCATTATCATATGTCATTAATAAAGCATTGGACATTTTCACATACAAATTTTGCGCTCTTTTCCTTTATTTTTTGCTTTTTACTTTATTAAAACAGCTATGCTCTTACACACACTCACATATCAAAATGCAGATCCACATCCACTCTGAATCCCATTGATAATGGTTCTGCTATTGCTCATTACGACTTTGATAGTCCGATCAACCAATCCGAGGACGAAGGTGAGGAAGATTGTGAGGTATCGGGAGAGCTTGCCAGACTGTTACAACAGGAAGATAGGGCAATACATCCTTATGAGGAACCAGTTGAGACAGTGAACTTGGGCACTGAAGAGGACGGAAAAAAAGTGAAGGTAGGTGCTAACTTGGAGCCCAGTGTCAAACAACGGTTAATACAGATGCTACATGACTATGTTGAGGTTTTTGCCTGATCATATGAGGACATGCCGGGACTTGACACCGATATTGTGGTTCATCGCCTGCCTACGAAAGAGGACTTCCCTCTAGTGAAACAGAAGGTTCATCATATGCGGTCGGATATGTCAGAAAAGATCAAGGCTGAATTCATGAAACAGTTCGATGCCGGTTTCTTAACTGACAAGTCTTATCCATAATGGGTCGCCAATGTTGTTCCAGTACCTAAGAAGGACGGTAAGGTACATATGTGTGTGGATTACAGAGACCTGAACAAGGCAAGCCCCAAGGATGACTTTCCGCTTCCCCATATCGATGTTCTGGTTGACAATACCGCATAACATAAGGTATTCTCCTTCATGGATGGTCTCTCTGGGTATAATCAGATCAAGATGGCACCTGAAGACAAGGAGAAGACGGCCTTTGTCACACAGTGGGGCACTTTATGCTACAAAGTTATGCCATTTGGGCTAAAAAACGTTGGGGCAACCTATCAGCGCGCCACAGTAGCTTTGTTTCATGATATGATCCACCACGAGATAGAGGTCTAAGTTGATGACATGATAGCCAGGTCTCAGACTGAAGAGGATCATCTTGATCACCTAAATAAATTATTTGACAGCCTGAAGAAATACAAGCTGAGGCTAAACCCAAATAAGTTCACTTTCAGTGTAAGATCCGGTAAACTCTTAGGCTTTGTTGTCAGTGGCAAAGGCATTGAAGTGGATCCCGTAAAGGTAAAAGCTATACAAGAAATGCCAACTCCTTGCACTGATAAGGAAGTTAGAGGATTCTTGAGATGCTTAAACTACATAGCAAGATTCATTTCACATCTGACCGCTACTTGTGAACCAATCTTCAAATTAGTGAAGAAAGATCAAGCAGTGAAGTGGAATGACGACTGCCAGTATGCTTTTGACAAAATCAAGGAATATCTCCAAGAGCCTCCATTTGAAGGAAGACCTTTGATCATGTACTTAACAATATTAGAGAACTCCATGGGGTGTGTGCTGGGGCAACATGACGAGTCTTGTCGAAAAGAGCATGCAATATACTACCTTTGCAAAAAGTTTACCGACTGTGAAACAATATACTACCTTGCATAAGTGATTCAGAACATGACCCTTCGATCAGAACATATAGAAGCTCTACTCTTCGATCAGAACATGACCCTTAAAATAGAACATGACCCTTCGATCAGAACATATAGAAGCTCTACTCTTTGATCAGAACATGACCCTTCGATCAGAACATGACCCTTAGATTAGAACATATAGAAGCTCTGCTCTTTGATCAGAACATGACCCTTCGATCAGAACATGACCCTTTGATCAGAACATATATAAGCTCTACTCTTCGATCAGAATATAACCCTTCGATCAAAACATGACCCTTCAATCAGAACATATAGAAGCTCTACTCTTTGATCGGAACATGACCCTTCAATCAGAACATATAGAAGCTCTACCCTTCGATTAGAACATGACCCTTCGAATCTCATTCTTCAACATATGGAAGTTGTGTTCTTCGATTAGAACATGACCCTTCAAGTCTCATTCTTTAGCATATGAAGACTATGTTCTACTCTTCGATCAGAACATCACCCTTCGAATCTCACTCTGGTCTTTCCACTCTCCGATCAGAATATCACCAAGCCCCAAAACCTCGTTTTGAACAGTCTGCTATACTGCTATGACACAGTCCTGCATCCAGCTGCCACAACACTCCAAAATTGATGCTGACCCGGTCCACGCCTACATTTTCTCAAACCCCATATTTTCACAACATTAGCACATAAAATCTATATTTAAAAAGTAATGAAACTGTATGCCAAAACGGTTCAAATCCCATTTGTTTTCCCCCTAAAACCGCAATAAACTCATCTATAAATAAATTGTTCCACCACACATCTAAGGGGTTGGCTTTTGGGGGAGAGAGTTATTGAATACAAAAAGAGACAAAAGAAAACACTCAAACACTCTTAAATCCAGAATTCTCAAAACAATACCCTTGTTATTCCCTTCGAATCAAAGAACATAACATTTATGTTCCGTTTCTTGCTAACCCCAGAACATTCGAAGGTAGCAACTCAAGTCTCAAACACACGCTTCAGATTCAAGGTAATTCATCATGACTTTGAGCTTTTCATTCAGAACATCATTAAAAATGTAGGTATCATAGTGTTGAGAATGTACACATCATTGCTTAAGTAGAAAAACTGTGGATCAGAACTTCTTAAAGAAAACTAGGCTCAGAATTAGGATTAGAACTTTCAGGTTTTTCTCACCGTCGTAACACAACACACAAAACTTCTAGGTTTTTCTCACCATTGTAACACAACACACAAAACTTCTAGGTCTTTCTCACTGTTTTAACATAACACAGAACTTCTAGGCTTTTCTCACTGTTGTAACACAATACACAGAACTTCTAGGCTTTTCTCATTGTTGTAACACAACACACACAACTTCTAGGTTTTTCTTATTGTCCTAACATAACACACAGAACTTCTAGGTTTTTCTCACTGTCGTAACACATCACACAGAACTTCCAGGTTTTTTCTCACTATTGTGACACAACACACAGAACTTCTAGGTCTTTCTCACCGTTGTAACACAACACACATAACTTCTAGGTTTTTCTCTCTGTTGTAACACAACACACAGAACTTCTAGGTCTTTCTCACTGTTGTATCACAGCACAAAAAACTTCTAGGTTTTTGTCACTATTTTAACACCCAGAACTTCAGCGTGCAGCAACCCAGAACTTCTGGTTTCCTCTAACGTTTCTTTCCGAACTACAGCGTGCCTAGCATCTGAACTTCTGGCCCCTCTCATTTTTGTTTTCAACTAC
This sequence comes from Vicia faba, assembly GCA_948472305.1. Classification (NCBI taxonomy): domain Eukaryota; kingdom Viridiplantae; phylum Streptophyta; class Magnoliopsida; order Fabales; family Fabaceae; genus Vicia; species Vicia faba. The sequence continues at coordinate 938,610,319 of OX451736.1, forward strand.
ATGCTGATCCTGTTTTCGTTATTTTTCCTTTTCTTTATTATTTTTATTATTTCTACCATTAATACTATTTTTATTAATATAAAAAAGACATAAAAAATATTTTCTTTTTATTAACTGGTTATTTTTATTTTAATTTAATAAGACAACAAAACCCTTTTCAAAACAAATCCTTTCCTTTTCTTATATTGTACAATTTAGTATGGTTGTAATAGATAATTAGGATTTAAATTCTTGCAATCCCCCTTTGTAAATATGTATCCCCATCCATGAAATGATGTAATAGCTTAGGATTTATTTTCCGCATTTTTATTGCTTTCATACATTGTTAGTAATTAGGGTGTATGGCAAGATAAAAACAACAAGTAGACTACCCCTAATCAAAGACTAAATGCATGCAAATCAAACAAACTATTCACACATGCACCCTTAGGATAATCTCACTTGTTGCCTCGGAGAAATTGTCATGTCCCTCGAATATGGGCATTTTAGCAAAGACCCTCGATAAAAGATCGTAGTCCCTCAATGAACCTCAATGTTGCCTTTGGTAAATGATCTAGTCCCTAAAAGACATTGCTAAAACATCTCATAGATTGCCATCTATGACTATACAAATGTCCCACGCCCATCCCTTCACATCCAATTATGGGGCTTCTTACCAAAATCAATGGTAAGATAGAAACATATAAAGGAGGAGGAAAAGAATGGTTAAGACCTTTTAAGTAGGTAGGATGCTCCTAGTTGCTCGCTTGCTCAAAACAAAAACATTTTATACACCATCACTTTCATTTTGAAACATTTTCAAAAGACAAAACACTTTGTACGCGTTCTTATAGAGACGAGAACCATTACAAAGACATCTCTTTTCAAAGTACTTTCAAAACCCACACCACAAGCACATTTTCAAACAAAAGCAAGTGATCTAGCAAGCAACTAAGAGCCCTTCGATAACTTCGGATGAAAAGGGTGCTAACACCTTCCCTTTTCATAACCTACCCCCCGAACTCAAGAAATAATCTCGAAAGGTCTTTCCTGTTCTTTTCAACCTTTCCTTTTGGATAAAAGAAAATTCGGTGGCGACTCTTTTTATCTGCAACAAATGTGATCAAACGCAAAACATCCCAAGTCAGTTCTCCCACCGTGTTACAGAACTCGCGACTCTGCTGGGGAATTACTTAAAAGTGGGGTTACCTTAGGGCTAGATCACCTTTACTTGCTTTCCTTTGTTTGATTTGCTTGCTTTACATTATGGTTCCTTGTTTGGGCTTGTTTTGATCCTTAACCCAGATCTAGGGCACATTTTTAGGTAAGTAGCAATAGATTGTGGAAACTGTACGACATAGACCAATATGGTTGAAGCAATGGCAACGTTAGTGTGACGCATTTGTTGGTACCGATATCCGTTGTATTAAATCGAGGAGAATACGGGGCCACTGAGCGGCGTCATGAAGCACTAACTGACCTTAGAACCTTAATTGAACAACTTGGTCATTAGGAAGTAGTGAGATAGTTGGTTTCTGTGGAAAGTTGAAAATTGGTTGATACTCGATACTACACTCATTGAGATTGGAATTTTGGGATATCTCGGCCGCAAGAAAAGATTGATTGTGCTGAGACAATGCCTAAAATAAAGGTTAGTGATATTGACATCCCCTAGAACTCAGTTACTTTCTAGGATAGGTTGAGCCAACTAAACTTCAAGAGGGTACTTACCTACAAACTCCATGCAATCCTAAGCCTAAGGACTTGTCTGTTTTGGGTGTACATAACAACTTGCTCGCTTTGCATACTTATACATAACATCATAAATATCATAGCATCATAAGCATTCTCACTAAATATTTCAAGGATTTAGGAATTTATCTTTGCTTTGTTTTGTAGGCCATGAATCCCGTCTGAAAGAATACTATCCGAATCAGCTTCGTGAAAGCGCACCCTCAACTTCAAGAGTTAGCATCAAGGGTGCCTGGAGATTCTCATTTCACCAAGAAATATGATCGACTTATCAGATTGGCTACCTCCAAATTCCCAGAAGAAATGATGTGTGTGCTTTCCAATTCTTTGATCCCATGCATCATTGCTTCACCTTTCCTGACTATCAGTTGGTCCCTACGCTAGAGGAGTTCTCTCAACTGTTGGGAGTTCTTGTGCTTGATCAATTATCGTTCACTAGTTTAGAAGGGACTCCAAAGCCCGAAGTCATTGCCGAATCCCTGCATCTGAAGAGGGCCGACATCATAGAAAATTGGGAGATAAGAAGCGGAGTTAAGGGTTTCCTAGCCAAATTCCTGTTGGATAAGGCTCGCTCATTCTGGGAAGATATGGATTTCCAAGCCTTTGAAGATGTCTTGGCTCTTCTAATCTATGGGTTGGTTATTTTTCCCAATCCGGACCAATTCATATATGTGAATGCCATCAAGGTCTTCCTCTCTCATAATCCTATACCTACTTTTCTTGAAGACATGTTACATTGTTTCCACACTCGCACAATGAAGAAAAGAGGTACTCTCTTGTTTTGCATTCCCCTACTCGCTAAGTGGTTTTCTTCGCACTTACCTCAATCAACATTGAAGAACGAGCAAGGATTAACTTGGTCTCAAAGGATGATGTCCCTCACACACTCTGACATTTATTGGTGTTCTCGATCCTTGGAGGATACTACTATCATTAACCGTTGTAGGGAATTCCCTCATGTCCCTTTGCTTGGCATTAGGGGAGGTATCACCTATAACCCTTCTCTTGCATTACGATAATTTGGGTATGCACCAAGAGATGGTCCTCACGATGCACTCATCCAAGGTTTGGTGTTCGACTACGAGAGTGACGATCAAGGCTACCGTCAGAGATTTATACGAGCTTGGAGGATCGTAAAAAAAGTGGATAGCAAGACATTGGGGCGTAATAATTCCATTCCTTTGGAGCCTTATCTTAAGTGGGTACGAACTCGTGCTTAAAGACTCGGTATGCCATACCCAACCACTTTGCCTATCATCATGGAGCCATTAGTCGAAGGAGGTATTCCTTATGCTATCTCTCACCCTACCATGTTGAAACAACCTGGCCGAACCGTCATCTTGAATAAAACATCAATGAAATCTCCACCGAACGTCTTTTATCCCGCCAAGAGGGAAAGGTAAACATCGAGAAAACCTGAAGAGCGAGAAATCACGGTCTTTCAACCGAGAGATCGGGTAAGGGAGTCTGTTACGCGAGGGGAAGGTATTAGCACCCCACACGCCCGTAGTACTCTACGACATCCACTCTTATTGTCTAATCTAATGGGTGTGGTCAAAACCTATGTCTATGGCTTAAAGCTAAAAAGGAATGCATCCGAAAGAAAAAAAAAAGAAAACAATGTAGGGAAAATAAAAGATGTGCTCGGTTGGGCCCTACCCCAATGCCTACGTATCCCTTTTAAGGAATCAGAGCAGCCGTAGTTCGACTCATATATTCTGGTTGGTTTGTGTTTTTTAGTTAAGACAACAAAAACAGTCAATATGGCAAAATATCAAATAAAACAACAAACAAATGAGATGGTAAAACATCGGCTAAATAATAACAAAGTAACATGTCAAAGATGGCGAAACACCAAATGATAAAACATCACACCTAACCATGACATTGAGAATCAAAGTAGGATAACCAACATGTGCAATGGCGAAACATCGACTTCAAACAAGTATGCGATGGCGAAGCATCGGTTAAGAGATAACAAGGTATCATGGCAAAGATGGCGAAACATCAATAAACCGGGTGACAAAACATCACACCTAACAATGATATTGAGAATCAAAGTAGGATAACAAACATGTGCAATGGCGAAACATCAGTTTCAAACAAATGTGCGATGGCGAAACATCTGCTAAAATATAACAAGGTATCATGCCAAAGATGGCGAAACACAAATAAACCGGATGACAAAACATCACACCTAACAATGATATTGAGAATCAAAGTAAGATAACAAACATGTGCGATGGCGAAACATCGGCTTCAAACAAGTATGCGATGGTGAAACATCGGCTAAAAGATAACAAGGTATCATGGCAAAGATGGCGAAACATCAATAAACCGGATGACAAAACATCACACCTAACAATGATATTGAGAATCAAAGTAGGATAACAAACATGTGCGATGGTGAAACATCAGCTTCAAACAAATGTGCGATGGCGAAAAATCGGCTAAAAGATAACAAGGTATCATGGCAAAGATGGCGAAACATCAATAAACCGGATGACAAAACATCACACCTAACAATGATATTGAGAATCAAAGTAGGATAACAAACATGTGCAATGGCGAAACATCAGCTTCAAACAAATGTGCGATGGCGAAACATCGGCTAAAAGATAACAAGGTATCATGGCAAAGATGGCGAAACATTAATAAACCAGGTTTAAAAACAAAGCCAAGAGGCGCACAAAAAAATAAGATTGATTTATATCTTTTACCTTGAAGAAGGGTTTGAGTTTATTTGAAGTGTTTTAGGATTTTCCAAGAATTTTTTTTTTGTTTTAAGATGTGTGATCGGTGGATCTGGAACTGACTGTTTAACGCTGGTTCGCGAAATGTCGCGGAAGCAAGAGTCGCCACCGTCTTTTATTTTCTCCAAATGGAAAGGACAAAAGCACAGAAAAATTCCTTATAGAGATTGCTCTCGGTTCGGGAGGTAGATTATAGAAAGGGAAGGTGTTAGCACCCTTTCTATCCATGGTTATCCATGGGCTCTTAGATACTTGCTCATTTGTGTTTTCAAAAATGGTTTGTTTGCTTTTCAATTGTGGGTTTTAAAAAAAGTTTCTTTGAAAATTCCAGTTCGACTCTTGTATCGGTCCTCAAGAGTGTTTGAAAAATTGCTTTCGAAAGCTTTTTGAAAAGGTGTCGGTGTGAAAAGTATTTTTGAATTTGTTTTTGAAATTAGAGCAAGTATCCACGAGTCGTCTACCTACCCTAAGGAATTCGTATGTGTAAATGTCCTTTAAAGTAGTGCCATCCCACCATTGAGAGGTAGGTAGCACCATCGTTGGAGGTGTTCGGGTCAATTCGAGTTTTAGGGACATGGTGATCACCAGAGCAATAGGAAGACACCTTAGAAGCTACCCTCATGCCAGGTTCCCGGATCATGAGGACTTACTAAGACGTCCTCTACTCGACGATCACCTTTCGAAAGGCAACAGTGAGGCGTACCCTAGGGGTGGTGTGTGCGATTCGTGTGTCGTTTTCAGATATTTGTCTTGTCATGTTTATTTGTGTTCTACGCTTGATTTTAGTTAAGACATTCATTCTTGCATGCTTTTTAACAGTTATAAAGTTTTGCGGGAAAAGTAAATCTAAAGCTATTACAAATGGCGCGGGTCCACATCGCCAAAATTAAACCGGACCCGATTTGACGGAAAGTAAAGAAGCAAAAGAAATAAAAGTGCGAGAAATAAAATCATTACAACGCTTTGGGAGAATTACATAATTATAATAAGCGACATAAAATAAATGTGCGAAATTAAATAAATTAAAAAATATGGGCGTTGGACCCTTTTGCAAAAAATTAAATTAATAAGGAATTAAAATAAAAAAATGAAAATTAAATGTTTTTGGTATTTTTGTGTTTTTTATGATTTAATGGAAAGAATATTTAATTAAAATTAAAATGAAGCGTCAAACCCTAATTCTAATGTTTTTTAAGTTATTGTGAAAATATTAAAATTTGACCTAATTTAAACCTAATTATTTTTATGTACAATTTAATTATGAAAATAATAGATAAATAAATAAGTATTATGATAAAAAAGGAAATTAAAAGGAATAAAATTAACAATTAAACCTAAATTCTATATCTGGGATTTTTAGTTATTAAAAGAATTAAAGTTAAAACCTATTTTACTAAATTTATTTACATGTTAATTATTTACAAAAAAAATACATAAAATAAATATTTTATTATGTTTTTATCTTTTTTCTGATTTTTTAGTGATGTTTTTATATTTTGTGAAAATATTGAATTAAATTTAAAACAATGAAACAAATAAAAATAATAATTAAAAAGATATGAGAAAAATAAATAAAACTAGCGAACCAGGGTGGGGGTGTAGTCCCAAATATGGAGGTCTTGATCTTAGAATGCTGGCCCAATTGATTTTGGCCTCATTGACTTTTTGGAATCACATATGATGCATTGACCTAAGCCTACAACGTTCTTTGAATCTTGGCCATTGATCTGATTCCACTAAGCACGTGGACGTCTGGATGATGATGGAGCATGGTACGCTTCAACGCTGTGCCTGCATGGGAAGACTTATAGAAAAATAGCATGAGCATATGTGAGACCTGGGGTTCGAACCCAGGTCAAGTGGATTACTAGCGCTTGCATCAACCACCTGTGCCAATTGACATCTTTGATATATAAATAATCAATAAATATGATAAGGACAAAACAAAGCATTAGTGGATTAGCGCGCGAGAATTCAAATATGCCTATCACGTTTTGACACGGAGTCGTCTTCCTCATGTGCCTGAAAGACAAAAATATTAGACAACGGTTTTCATGGCGTGGCCTAAGATAGCTTTTAGAAAAATAGCGACTAGCGCTATAGGACCAATAAATTGGGCGCGAGTAGTGCTTCTCCTTCGTCTCAACCTGCTTAATCTAATGGCAATAGTCTTGAGGCGTAATTTTTCCTTGGGTGAAAAGCCCCAATCTCAAGCTCTGCAAACCCTAATATTCAAACATGGTAGATTCGTATATATGGCACAAAAATGCAATTGAATGTGTTGGTTAACTTAGAAACATCACACTGAACAAGAATACATAAATAAAAATGCAAAAGGATGCGTAAATTATGCTATACGATTTCAAGAATTTCGTGACACAGTTTGAACATAATCTACCAATTCTTGGAGCTTTGTTTGTTGTTTGTGATTGGCACACGTTCAGAGAACCACAATGAAGCTATTGGAATCAAGATTAGAGCTTGAATCGTCCTCTAAGGTTGAATTCAGTATTTGAGTTTTTTTGGAAAGTTTTCAAGTTTGCAAGGTCTTTTTCTGCGCAGCTTAGAGTGTAATGCAATTAGGTTTCTGATCCTGCATATGTAGTGAGCATTTTAGGTTAACAAAATTCAACAAAATCTCTTGTATTCAATGGTTTCAATATTTGATTTTATAAGATCTTTTTTTGAATCTTTTTCATGTGCAATTTTGTTCAATCATGCCAAATCAAACCAAATCTTGCCATATTGGGATGTGCACGTGATATTGAGAGTAGAATGTGCACAAAAAGATTTTTTAGGTCAAGTTTGATATTTTTCATGTATTTAAGTAATTTAAATGAATTAATATAAATAATAATTCAAATAAATTAATAAAAAATGAGAAAATACTTCCCTTTGGGCCAAGTGGTCGTGCATAGGCTTGGAATGATGAGTCATAGAAGAAAAATAGGCCCATTAGCAATTTTAGACCATTTGAATCAAAGTTGACTTTTCAAAATTCCCAAAAATTTCCCAACTTCCACAAGGCATAACTTGCTCAATTTTTAAGCTTTTCACATGTTCTTGGACATTTTGGAAAGGTCTTTGAGTCCTTTAACCAATGCCTTTGGTCCCATGTAATTTTGATTTACCAATCTCAAGTTATGGCCTTTGACTTAAAGTCCCTTTTTGTTGACTTTTGAAAATGACCTATAATGTTGAAATTGATAACTTTTTGTGAGAGCATTTCTTGGACTTGAAGTATGAAGATGAGTTGTAGGAAATGTCTTTCTCTTCAAAATGAGCTTTGGAGGGAATTTTTCTGATAATCCATGTGAAAGTTATGCCCTGGTCAATTTCAGTTGACTTTTTCAACTGTCCAAATATAGTAACTTTTGCATCTTGATGATTTTCTGAGCCAAATTTTGAGAATCATGATCAAGCATTGATCAAATGATGTTTGTGGCTTCAAAATGATATGTTGACCAAAAATTTGAACTTTTGACTGCCAAATGGCCATTTTGCCCCTACAGTTGACTGTAGTGCAATTTAGGGTTTTGACTGTGCAATTTTGAGCTGAATGCCTTGAAACTTGATATGAAGATGCTTGACCATATTTGTAAGCATGTGAGACTTGATTGGTCCTTTAAAAACTTTCAATTCTTGATCAGAACCCAAACCCTAGTTTTGACTGTATATGGGACAGTTGCACTGCACAACCCTTGGGGAATTTTGTGACTTGGCTTGGCCATTTCTTGAAGAATATGGGAGGGCAAATTTTGGGGTGCAACAAGATGCAAAGTGAAAGGAAGGAAAAAAAACCAACTAAGGGAAACTAGCCTAGCACTATCATGATTGACCCTAAGGTTGAAGATAAAGGAAAATCCTACCCTATGCTAGCATACATGGATTCCTACCTTAATCAACATGTCAAAGGAAGCTTAAAAAAACTATCCTATAGGGAACAGGCAATGAGAGAGAAGTCGTGATCTCAATTTCTAAATTGAGTGACTCAATGATCAACAACTAAAAGAAAAAAGACAAAAAAAAATCCTATAGGGAACATGCACTGAGAGAGAAGTCGTGATCTCAATTTATAAATTGAGTGACTCATCGATCAACAATTAAAAAAGAAAAAAAACAATAAACATCCTATAGGGAACATGCACTGAGAGCGAAGTCGTGATCTCAATTTCTTAATTGAGTGACTCATCAATCAAAAGTTAAAGAAACAAACACAAACACGACACACTTATCTAACAAAACAGAGGGCCTCCTGACATATATCAACAACAGAGGTCCCATCATGCAACATAGAACTATACAAAATGAAAATAGAAGAAAGGAAATAGTGAAATACCAAAAAGATAACTATCCGTAGCAACTAAACAAGAATAAAAGAAACCCAGAGAACTTCAAGCAAGCTGGCATCAACAGACAAATCAAGTCAGAAATTACGCCATCAGGATGTAAGTATTGAGATTTTCAGATATGAACAGATCCCATGGGCAATGTATAGCATTCATAATCACATACATATATCCTGCATACACTATCAAATATGCCAAACACAAGAGTAGTACCAATATAATAAATTGTGTTCCACAAATAAAGTGAAACACAATAGCCTCAAGTCAAAAATAGAAAACTTTTCTCAGAGTACCTCGTGCATTCAACAGCCAAGTTAGTATTCCCATAAATAGAATGATGACTCACACAAGGGATGAATGGTGACACCATAATGAAGTGAGAAAATATGATAGCAACTATCAAAACATTTGATATGATAGACAAAAAGAAACAGGCATATGTACAATTTGCAAACAAATTAGAGGAATGTTGCTCCTTTCTATCACCATATTGAATTGACAATTGGATATCAATCAAGGATCATGGGAGCTTGAGAAGAATACAATCAAAAACCATGAAGGTCAGTAGCAACCACAATTCAAACATACTAAAAAACTTCATCACAACTCACAAACATAATAAAATAGGAATCCCACACAATGCATCAAAGACTTAGATTTCAACCTAACCATGGAAGAAAGTAAAACAAGGACAAAATTAGAGAGTTTATAACAATCAAAGATTTGAAGTAAAGCTTACAAAACATGTTTAGGACATGATCAAAAGGTTAATGTTTTGATTCTAAAACATGCTGCACAAGTGCATTCAAAATGCCTCAAAAATTCAACAAGGATAAAAGAAAGAAGCCAAACTCTATTCATGATTAGAACTAACTTAAGTAATAGGGATCAATTACTCTCAAGTCCTCATGAGACTATCATTGAAGTATCATTTTCCTTCATGTTATCATTGGCCATATAATGACCTCAAACTCAAATTGAAAGCTCAAGTTTCAAAGTGAAGATCAACAAGAAAGCAAAAAGTCATAAAACATGCATCAAAAGGTTCAATCATTCAAATATGGGACATTAAGTGAAATGACTTGAGTTTATGTGGATAAACAGAACTAACATGATCATTAGGTGTCCAATTATAGGCCACACTCAAGTTCATTGGCCATCAAGCAAATTGCAACAAGATATGTAACATTAATTGGGTACCTTCACTTCAAAAATACATCAAAAAAAGAAAAGGGCTTCCATAATTCAAACAAAAAATTTCTTAGCATCCTCGAGATGTATAAGAGTCAGCAAACATGTTTTAAGTTCATGGATGGATGAGGAAAGGATCAATCAAACTTCAAATATCAAAAACTAGTTGGCAAAAAACCACCAAACTAGACAAGTTTTCAAAATATTTTTTGGAAAATACCAAACCTTATAAATTAATTCAAGAAAAATCTTTTTAAGGACCTCAATCCATCTATGAACCTTAAACAAGAACCAAATTCAATTGAAACTCAAGGCCAGTTGCTTTTTGGAATCAAAACAAACAAGGGAATTAGCAAAACCCTAATTATTTAGAAAATAAACTCAATTATTGATTAATCAAGTTCCAATTCTAAACAAATCAAATTAAAATCATACAAAAATAAAGAAAACTCTAAAGATCAGAGAACTTATTTTTTTTAAATTTTTAGAGTTAAAGAAAAGTCAAAAATAAAATGAAAATTCAAACCTTTAAACAATTAAACAAAAAAGAATCACATCTCAAAATAAAATTCCAATCAAAAGTCAGAAAAATATCCAACCACAATTATATTCAAATATTAGAATTAAAAACCAGCATCCATGATTTTTTGTGGAATTTTTAAATTAAAGGAAAAATTAAAATAAAATCAAACAAACAATTAAACAATTAAACTATTATTTAATGACAAAATGCAAACCCTATCCAAAAGTCATAAAAAGGTCAAAACAAAATTATATTCAGACACTATGATTAAAAACAAACTTATATGATTTTTTGAGGATTTTTGAATTAAAGGAAATATTAAAATAAAAATTATGAAGCAAACATTTCAAATAAACTTCTCAAATTAAATATCTAATCAAAAATAGGAAAAATGCTAAACCAAAATCAGAATTAATTTCTAAATTATTTTATGTGTCCAAAACATTTTTTGTGGAATTTTTAGATCAAAAGAGCTATTAAAATAAAAATAATCATTGAAGAAACAATTAATTAAACTTATTAAATTTTAAACCAATCAAAACATTTATAAAAATTCCAATAAAATTACACAAGATAGTAGAATTTGTTTTAGACTTGTGATAATTTTTTCAGAATTTTTTAAATTGTTTTTATCAAGAAACAAAAATCAGAAAATCAATTGAAATCAAAATATAAACTAATATTCAAAAATTCAAATGGACCGTTCAAATGATGACACCTCATCATCCCTAACCTCCAGCCAAACCAGAAAGCGCGCGCGCCCATCAGTGTTGCACCCCAATTTCAGTCCCTCCAAACAAACTTGTTTCTCAACCATTTTTCATCAAATCAAGTGCAAATTAAAGTCATCATGACAAGGAATTCAATGCAATTCGAATCACATCAAGTAGTCAAACATGGATTTAGAAATTTATGCACGAAATCATCAAAAACTCACTGAAACCTAGAGTTGCAGAGATCTCAAACAAGCATTGTAGACCAAATGAAACCTCAAATTGCTTCAGAATCATTCATATAACATCCACAAACAGATATTCATGCTTAATTTCAACAATAAACGACTACATTTCAAAAATCAAAGTTGAATGAACCTACCTCAATTCAAAATCCGAATGCTTGATTCTCTCACTCCAGATGCGATTCCAGGCTTGCTTTAGCTTCCTTAACACTTGAGGATGAAGAGCCAAGAAGAAAAACTCCCAATGCACCACTGAAACTTGAGATTCGAAGAAAAGTGGAGCTATGGAAATTCTGAGTTTGGATCTGGAATTTGGAAGTTGTGAGCTCTCTCCCCCGCCTTCAGCGCTTGCTTCTTATTATATATGACATGTAGAGTAGGTTTTCCGAGAGAAATGGGCTTCAAAGTCAGTGCACTGCCCAATTGGAAATTTTGCTATATTGAAAAATGAAATTCTGACCATGCCATCCGCTCGTGCATTTTTCCTCATTTAAATTGCTTTTTAGGACTTTCTTACTCAGATTTTGATCCACCAAATCTTGGCCCTTGATTCCTCATGATGAGATCATGCTAGTGTTTTTGCAAATTTGGCAAGCTTTGTCAATTTTTGAGTCATGGTGGTACAACTGCACATGGGGCACGATTTTGATGCCATAATGGGCTTCCTCAAATCACAAATGGGGCATGGACCTGATTAGAAGTGAAAAGAATGACTGAAAATGAAGTTCTCAAGTTTTGGCATTTTGCTTGCATGGCTAAAGTTCAATAAAATGGCATGAAATTCAAAAGACCATAACTTGCCCATACTTTTGAATTTGGACACAAATGAGTATAATTTGGAAAGGTATTGAAAAGATCTACAATCCCTTAGTTTTGTGTTTTTGCAATTGAATCCACTAAGGTCCTCAAAATTTGACATGAAATTCACTAATTTTGGAAAATGACCTATAATTTAACTTGAGGCATGAACTTCCAAAGACCATAACTCTTGACTCTTTTTCAATTTGGACATAAGACCAAAAGGATATGAAAGATCACCCTCTTATCTTTCCAAGCATATCTCATTTGCATTTTTTTGATCAAAGGTGAATAAAATATGAATTTTTGAAGTTAAGTCCTCATTTTCCAAAATTAGAAACTTTTAGGGTTTCTTCATGAACAAGTTTCAACCCAAACCTCAATCTTTTTGATCCAATGATCAAAATGGACTTGAAATATTAAAAGTACACCCTTGAATTGATGGTTGACCAAAATTTCACTTGGTCAACCTTGACTTTGACTGATTTTGGCCAAAATGACCATTTTGCCCCTTTGAATTAATTGGTCCACTTTTCTTCAAAATTGATGGTCAAAACTTCAAACATACTATCTCCCAAATACATAAAGGCCATGTACAAAGTTTCACTTCAAAATTCTCAAGAAATCTTGATAAAATCCCAAACCCTAGTTTTGGTTAACACCTTAGGAGATTGATTAATCATCTCCAAAATTTCAAATCCTCTGGGCATCTTGACCAATTTCTTGTACAAAGAATTTTCAAATACCAATGAGATGTTGTAGCTTCCAAATCAAGACTTGTACGTTGATCAATAGCCTTGATCAAACAAAACCCTAATTTTGACTGGTGAATCAAAAGAGTGATTCCTCTTATAATCAATCTCAAACTTCAATCCTCTGATGATCCAAAGAGATGGATAAAATACCTTGAGATATGCAATAACTTTTGAGCTTGAAAGATCTAGAGGTTTAGATGATAAGGTTCTACTTGAGAAACTTGTCAATACAATCAACCTTTAAATCTTGAGGAAGACTTGATAACCAAAGTACTTTGATCCCATCACAATGTATGAATGCAATGCAATATGATATTCATGATGAAACATAAGCCTAAATCAAGAGGGTAAATGTTGGGGTGCAACACATGCCTACTTCTCTTGAAGACTTACAAAGAGCTTAGATCCAACTGAAGGAAGAACAAGACACTTTTGAGGCCCAATTCTATGCAAGTGAAAAGAAGGTCCTGGAGCTTATGAGACAGCTTCATGAGGAGCGAAATCTGAACGCCTACATCGCGCCAAAGAGGATGAATTCGACCTTTTTATCTTAGGAGTTTATTTTTCTTTATTTCCTCCATTGTAAGCCCAAGGGGCACGGTTGTAATCAATTTAAGCTTATTAATACAATTGATGTCTGCTCCTTTCTTTGTCTATAACAAATTTAAATTTTCTAAGTCCTTGAAAACATTGCATCCATATACCATGCATCATATCATGACTGGATTTTCCACACAGGTCTCTCATCTGCTTACTGTTTATTTCAGTAGAGATGGCTCTAGAACAGACTATCAAAGACATTCAGACTCAAAACGCTCAACTTCAGGAAATATTTTTGAACCTGTCCAAGGGACAAGAAGAGGTGAAAGCACTCCTTACTAAGTAGGGGCATGATCACGGGGAATCCTGAGGATAACAAGGATGACCAGTTGGAATGGCTACAAATTGAAATAGCAACAATGAAGATCCAAATGATGGGACAAATGGTGGGCCAGATGGCTCTTATCCAAAATTTGGTTCAAGGACAAGAAGAGCCGAGGGCCCTCGTCAACAAACTTCATCAAGACAGTGGCAACCGTATGAAGCAAATGGTCGAGATTGGGGATCAAGTCATTATTCAGCCTCTCATGAGACAAGAAACCGGTTTGAGGGAGGGCAAACCTTCCCAAATTGCTTCTAGATCATGAGCCCAACAACAACCTGAACATCAACAACAGGGTAATCAGCGTAAACGAGTCCCATCCGATAGGCAGTTTACCAAACTCGACATGCCAATATCGCAAGTCTTGCGACACACGCTGAAGATGAATTTGGTTACATTAAGGGATCCTCCTCAGAATCCTAATACTGCTTCTCCCCATTACAATCATGGAGAAAGGTGTGCATATCATTCCAACAGCCCGGGGCACAATATTGATAACTGTTGGAAGTTGAAAAACAAGACCCAAGATCTAACCGATGAAGGGGCGTCGGAGTTCACACAAGATGGTCAACTGGAGCTTTTTTATCACCCCTCAAGGGCATCCATATGAAGTGGCATTCTGGGCGAGGAAATTTTCTGTTTATTCGAATTTTCAGTTGTAATTTCTTTGTTTGCTTAAACACCTACCTTTATGTCAGACTTTGGTTACTCTCATTAATGCATTAAATATGTTTGTCTTGAATTAATCCATTCATTTTCATTATATTTAAACTATTCTCCCTTTATAATATTCAATTCTTGTTTCATAAGTTGCAAGCCTTTAGAGGGAGGATGGCAAAAATAATGCCATAATCTCATACAATATGCTTTTGGACAGACCTTGATGATGATGTACAGGCGTTCTTTCAATTCCTAAACACTGGAGTTATAAGGAGGATAACCCCTAGTCAACCCCTTTGAGCTAAAGAAGTAGGAGTTTCCTTTTTACACAAACTGAAACCTTTAATCAAAACCCGGGGCAGGTTAGTCTCTCAGTTAATTCAAAAGCGTGTTCAGCCGCAAACCTTCACTTGGTATACAACAAATGACATCAAAAACATTCCTCTGGAATCAAAAGATGGTGATGGTTCCCTACCAAATAGATATTTGTTATCTCTCAAGAGAAAATCCCACTAATTCAAAACCTGCGAAGGAGACTTAAGAAAAAACTGGGGCCTCCCGTTGACTGTAATCTCAAAAATAAGAACAGTCAGGCAAAATCAGGGATAATAAATCAAAAAGAGGTCACTACAAATCCTCAACAACATGGAAAATATGGCAAAAAAAGACTGCCTTCCAACAAACATAACTTGTCTGAACCATCACCAAAACGTCATTCCAGACTCGATTGGAGTCCAAACACACAATTAACTGAGTTTAGGACTGAAGGACATCACGAAGAACGGGCGGGTACAAATATACTTTGAGCCTTATCCTTTATTTCTTAAAGCGTGAACCAAGCCACGTTACAACCCTTCAAAAGTCCTAATTTAAGCATGGGTTAGTTCTAAAGCATACTGTTATAAAAGGTATCCTGACTCCTATAAGGCTTTACTCCAAATCCTAAGTTGAATTTTCTTACAAAAATTATTTTATCTGTTAAAATGAATTTTCAAAACTTCAAGACAAGCATAAACTTTGCATTATTTGAATATCATTGTTCGCATATGGCTAATTGTTTGACAGCGGATAAATTCACAAGATGAATGTCCAGCGAACAAAAGCTCTCTCAGTGAACAAAATCACTTCAAATGGGATGACACTTCCAATGACATATCTCCTATAAGCAAGGGGGCATGGCACGCCATTATGCAAACTCACCTGGGGTAGTCGAGTCAAGATTTCAATAAATCTCTTGAGAGGTGCTGAATAACCAGGGGTAAGTCTGCATCACAATCACTTGGGGCATTAAGCTTGAATTCCAATAAAGGGTCAAGCAAACGTTTTTCTGGTGGCGCTACAACACTTGCTATTAGGGGAAGTGACAAATCTCCACGAAATCCCCTTCATAAGGTGATCCCCAGTCAAGTCCCCACAAAGTTGGATCTAGGCAATTCCCAGCCAAAATTTCAATCTCTGAAAACTTCTTCCCAATTGAGTTGATCTCAAGAACCTTCGAGGAGCTCTACCAAAAGGAATCGCCTCTCTAGCAGGCTGGCGACAAGGTTTATTTCCCCAACAAACGGCAAGATTCCTCAGCTTGAATTTTCCTCCAAAACTATCACAAATCAAGGGACCACAACCCCTCTTACCCAGTAGACTTTTCCACAATCCCCTGTAGGTCGTTGCAAATCCCGGGAGACAACCAAATAACAATTAACTTCTTTATTCCCAACAAGTTGTTAACTTCCTTTCTCTTCCATCAAGATATAACTCTCCAGTAGAGCAACAGTCAACTAAGACTCCTAAACCTTTTTCCCCAAAACGGAAGTCAACACTCTCCACAGAGTTTTATTCTCAAGCAAAATCAACACCCCCAGTGGATTTCTCCTCAAACAACAAAAACAGGAATCCCCAGTGGAAACGGTCTAAGCAAGGTTTGAAGATGGGCATACTCTTCATCCCCAACGGTCATCCGGGATTCCGCCTCCCAAAACTCCCCAAAATTTGTCAAGGATTTATTTTGCAAGACAAAAAATACATTCCAATAACATTTCGCATTTCATGCATCATATTACATAAATGACAAGTGCATACGACACAATCTCATTTATTTTGAGAACATCATTGCACCATGCATTTCATACATCATGGAATTGCATGCAGCTAACTCTTTACCTTTTCAGGAAAGATCAAATCAACAGATGGCTATCATCAACGATCTTCAAAAGGTCATAGACTAATACCTGAAACCAGACAGGACAACTATCTCAAACGATCAACTTTTCAATTAATACCTGTAACTAGCCAGGAAAACTATCTCTGGACGACTGATTGTAGATTAAAACCTGTAACATGCCAGGAAAACTATCTACATGAAGAGATTGAAGATTAACACCTGTAACAAGCCAGGAAAACTATCTTTCTTTCCCAGGTCAGTGATTAATACCTGAAACCAGATAGGACAACTATCTCAAACGATCAACTTTTTCAAGTTCCAGATTAATACTTGTAACTAGCCAGGAAAACTATATGTGGACGACTGATTGTAGATTAACACCTGTAACAAGCCAAGAAAACTATCTACAGGAAGATATTGAAGATTAACACCTGTAACAAGCCAGGAAAACTATTTTTCTTTCTCAGGTCAGAGATTAATACCTGAAACCAGAAAGGACAACTATCTACTCGACCAACTGAAGCAACCCTACCCAGGTTCCTTCTTATTTCCAGATGCAATTTTACACGAACTCATCATGAAGCAATCCTACACGGGATCCTTCTCATTCAGCTTAATGATACAATTCAGATACGCTTCAGATACGAATGCTATTCTGATACTCATTCAGATTCAGCTTTCCGATACAGTTCAGATACGCTCCAGATGTGGATGCCATTCTGATACTCATTTATACTCAAATCTTAGATACAGTTCAGATATGCTCCAGATACGAATGCCATTCTGATACTCATTCAGATTCAGCTTTCAGATACAGTTCATATACGCTCCAGATACAGATTCCATTCTGATGCTCATTCAACACATTTCTCAAATACAATCCAGATACGATCCAGATATGAATGTCATTCTGACGCTCATTCAGTACATCTTTCAGATGTGAGTCAGATACAATCCATTTATGGATATTTTTTTGTTACTCATCCCACTACATCTACTATTTCAGTATAAATCAACTAGAGGTTTATTCTGATACTTCTTCGAATTTTTCCACCAATGACTTTTGGATGGCATCTGTAAGCCCATCTCTGACAACTCTCCATCATCTCTCCAAATGGAATCTTTAAGCCCATTCCCTGCATAATCAACCACCACATCACCGAGTGCAATTTTCTGGGCACTCTAGTGTTCAATCATCTTCCACCTTCAAGTCACGAATGGTAGGTTCGCAAATCTAAATCTTCAGGTTGAAGAAGATTGAACAGGGGCAGCTGTTCTACCCCAAAATTTACCCTCTCATTTCTCAAGGGATCATCCTGGACCCTCAGGATTTCTTCTGTTAAGTTTCAAGTCTCGGATTATAATTTTCCAAGAAAGTCATTCACAAGGGCAAAATGGTCAAATGCACACTAAAAAGTCAAACTTTGACTTTTAGATCAAAATCAAGTTTCAAAAATCATATTTCATCAAGACATGAAGTTGGTTCATCAATAAATCAAAAGTCAAAGATTACTTTGAAAAGTCAAATTTCTAAACACTTAGAAAATTTTCTAAGTATTAAGAAAATATGATAATTTCATAAGTTTGGGCCAGATTTTCATCATTATGCAAGATGATTCAATCAGAACTTCTGACATGAAAGTTATAGATCTCAATGATGTCTAAAATATTGCAGAACATAACTTCTTCTAGAAAGGCTTGGATTTCAAGTTATAAATCCATGAAGACATCCTTGAAGCTAAAACACTTAGTAAACTCTGAGCATTTTTAAGCCAGAATTTGGATAGAACTTCTTGGCCAGTTTTCACACAAGTACAATCAGAATTTGCAAAAGTGATTCAGAACATGACCCTTCGGTCAGAACATGACCCTTCGGTCAGAACATGACCCTTCGATCAGAATATATAGAAGCTCTACTCTTCGATCAGAACATGACCCTTCGATCAGAACATGACCCTTCGATCAGAACATATAGAAGCTCTACTCTTCGATCAGAACATGACCCTTCAATCAGAACATGACCCTTCGATCAGAACATATAGAAGCTCTACTCTTCGATCAGAACATGAACCTTTGATCAGAACATGAACCTTCGATCAAAACATATAGAAGCTCTACTCTTCGATCAGAACATATAGAAGCTCTACTCTTCGATCAGAACATGATCATTCGAATCTCATTCTTCAACATATGGAAGTTGTGTTCTTCGATCAGAACATGACCCTTCAAGTCTCATGCTTTAGCATATGAAGACTATGTTCTACTCTTTGATAAGAACATCACCCTTCGAATCTCACTTCAGTCTTTCCACTCTTCGATCAGAACATCACCAAGCCCTAAAACCTCGTTTTGAACAGTCTGTTGTACTGCTATGACACAATCCTGCATCCAGCTACCACAATACTCCAAAATTGCTGCTGACCCAGTCCACGCCTGCATTTTCTCAAACCCCATATTTGCACAAAATTAGCACATAAAAGCTGTATTTAAAAAGCAACGAAACAGTATGCCAAAACGATTCAAATCCCATTTGTTTTTCCCCCAAAACCGCAACAAACTCATCTATAAATAAATTGTTCCACCACACATCTAAGGGGCTGGCTTTTGGGGGAGAGAGTTATTGAATACAAAAAGAAAGAAAAGAAAACACTCAAGCACTCTTAAATCCATAATTCTCAAAACAGTACCCTTGTTCTTCCCTTCGAATCAAAGAACATAACATTTTTGTTCCGTTTCTTGCTAACCCTAGAACATTTGAAGGTAGCAGCTCAAGTCCCAAACACACGCTTCAGACTCAAGGTAAGTCATCCCGACTTTGAGATTTTCATTAAGAACATAATTAAAAATGTAGGTATCATAGTGTTGAGACTGTACATATCATTGCTTAAGTAGAAAACCGTGGATCAGAACTTCTTGAAGAAAACTAGGCTTAGATTTAGGATTAGAACTTCCAGGTTTTTCTCACTGTCGTAACACAGCACACAGAACTTCTAGGTTTTTCTCACTGTTGTAACACAGAACAAAAACTTCTAGGTCTTTCTCACTGTTTTAACACAACACAGAACTTCTAGGCTTTTCTCACTTTTGTAACACAGTACACAGAACTTCTAGGATTTTCTCACTGTTGCAACACAACACACAAAACTTCTAGGTTTTTCTTACTGTCGTAACGCAACACACAAAACTTCTAGGTTTTTCTCACTGTCGTAACATAACACACATAACTTCTAGGTTTTTTCTCACTGTTGTAACACAACACACTGAACTTCTAGGTCTTTCTCACTGTTGTAACACAACACACATAACTTCTAGGTTTTTCTCATTATTGTAACACAACACACAGAACTTCTAGGTCCTTTTCACTATTGTATCACAGCACACAGAACTTCTAGGTTTTCCTCACTGTTTTAACACCCAGAACTTTAGCGCGCAGTAACCCTGAACTTCTGGTTTCCTCTAACGTTTCTTTCTGAACTACAGCGTGCCTAGCATCAGAACTTCTGGTCCCTCTCATTTTTGTTTTCAGCAACATGTTGATCCTGTTTTCGTTATTTTTACTTTTCTTTCTTATTTTTATTATTTCTAGCATTAATACTATTTTTATTAATATAAAAAAGACATAAAAAATATTTTCTTTTTATTAACTAATTATTTTTCTATTAATTTATTAAGACAAAAAACCCTTTTCAAAACAAATCCTTTCCTTTTCTTTTATTGTACAATTCAATATGGTTGTAATAGATAATTAGGATTTAAATTCTTGTAATCCCCATTTGTAAATATGTATCCCCATCCCTGAAATAATGTAACAACTTAGGATTTATTTTCCGCATTTTTATTTCTTTCATACATTGTTAGTAATTAGGGTGTATGGCAAGATAAAAACAACAAGTAGACAATCCCTAATCAAAGACTAAATGCATGCAAATCAAACACACTATTCACACATGGACCCTTAGGGTAATCTCACTTGTTGCCTTGGAGAAATAGTCATGTCCCTCGAATATGGGCGTTTTAGCAAAGACCCTCGATAAAATATTGTTGTCCCTCGATGAACCTTAATGTTGCCTTCGGTAAATGATCTAGTCCCAAAAAGACATTGCTAAAACGTCCCATAGGTTTCCATCTATGACTATACAAATGTCCCTCGCCCGTCCCTTCACATCCAATGATGGGGCTTCTTACCAAAATCAATGGTAAGATAGTGTTGTACCCCAAAATTTGCCCTCCCATATTCTTCAAAGTTTTGGAAAACATCCTCCCCAAATGGTTCAAAGTCTACTCAAGGGGCTGCACAGTCAACCACTTTCCTAACACAATCAAAATTAGGGTTTTGGTTCCTGCAAGGAAGTTGAGGTTTTCAAGGGCTCAATCAAGTCCCATATGCTCATAAACATTGTCAAGCACCTAGATGTCAAGTTTCAAGGCTCACAAGGTCAAGTTGCACAGTCAAAAACCCTAATTGCTCAACAGTCAACTGTAGGGGCAAAATGGTCATTTGGCAGTCAAAAGTCAAAAATTTTGGTCAACATCTTATTTTGAAGCCACAATCATCATTTGTTCAAGTCTTGACCATGATTTCACACAAATGGATCAAAAAGTCTCAAGATGCAAAGGTTTCTATTTTTGGACAGCTAAAAAGTCAACTGTAACTTGACCAAGGCATAACTTTTTCATGGTTCATCAGAAAAATCCCATCCAATGCTCATCTTGAAGGGTAAGACATTTCCTACAACTCATCTTCACATTCAAAGTCCAAGAAATGCTCTCACAAAGATTTATCAATTTCAACATTATAGGTCATTTTCAAAAGTCAACAAAAAGACACTTTAAGTCAAAGACCATAACTTGAGATTGGTAAATCAAAATGACATGGGACCAAAGACATTGGTTAGAGGACTTCAATACCTTTCCAAAATGTCCAAGAACATGTTCATAGCTTCAAAATTGAGCAAGATATGCATTGGAGAAGTTGGAAAATTTTTGTGAAATGGCCAAAGTCAATTATCCTTGAAACTTCATTTTTGACAAAAGGGGCCCACTTTTTCCACTTGTTTCAGCTTAGCCATGCTTCCCACGTGTCCCACAAATTATTTCAAGATTTAAAATTAATTTTTCCATTTTTATTTAATTTTATTTGATTTAATTCATTTTAAATCTTTTAAAATCAAATAAAAATCAAGAAAATTAATTAAAGGGTATATTTTGTGTTGAATAGCTTTGAATCACCATCATTTCCATTCCAAATTCGTGCAAAGGGCTAATACAAGCAAGAATTCAAATTTTGACACAAAAATGGAAAGTGTTTCAATGGAGTTCATGGCAAATCTCAAACATGAATGCATAAGGTTAATGGCCTTAATTCTGATTAAAACTCTTTACATAACATGTATGCAAGCCATCACAAAAGAATTCACGACCTAGAGAGCCATACAAACTGAGAACCAAGTTGCAAAATTTTGACAAAAACTTGAAATCTGAAAACCCATTTGCAGCACGTTTTAAACTTCCATTCCAATCAAAACACATTCCTGGTATCCCAAGGAAGCTTTTGCAATCAAAAATCAATCCAAACGTGCCCAGAATCTTAGAACTCAGGCCAAACGGTTTGAAATATTTTTTTGATTTCTATATGATCATTCATGCGCTTTTAACATTTTTTTGAATTGATTTATACTCATAGGGACATTCTGAAGCTTTTGGTACCATTCAATTGAACTATAGCATCCTATATCAAAAACTGCCATTGATGGACATTAGGTTTTCAGAAGCTCAAAATTAGGCGTTTCCTCATATGGAAAAATTAGGCTACCAAACTGGTACCATTGAATTCGTGACATCCAAATGAATCATTCCATGACCTCGCGCTCAATTTATGTTGCTTCCTCTCCTAATCGCTATTTTTCGCTATGTCACTTAGTGGGGGTTTAAAACCCCCGTTATCTCATTCATGTTACAGGTACAAACGGAGAAGAAGGCTGAGGTGTCCAGGCGTGAGTGGAAGGTTCAAATCCACGCGCGCAATTTTTTGTTTTTCAGCATTATTGGCTTTGGTTTTATATAATATTTGTTTTTCATATTATTAACAAATGCAACAAAGTGCCTCAGTGGTTGGGAACGTGTCATGCCACCTTTGGGACCTGGGTTCGATTCCCAGGTCCCCTTACAATTCCCATATTATTTTTCCATTGACTTTCCTGTGCAGCGCTCCAAGGAAGGTTCATCATAAGCCCTATAGATCCAACAAGCCAGGTGTCTTCCATGCAAATCCGAGGGCCCAGAAAGCAAGAACACCATGTGCCTCGTAAACAGCATTCCACTCAATTCCCAGGGTCAAACGAGCTAGCTTCTTAATGGGCCAAAATTCCAGCATTTCACCTCCTATTTGGCCCAGCACCCTCTCCATTTGGTTTATTATTTTCTTTTCATTTTATTTTTTCAATTTAATTTCTAACCCTTTTTTTTCTTTTTTATTTTATTTATTATTAGTAATTAACTTAATTAACCCATTTTCATAAAAAACCAAAAAAATAGAATTAACATTTTATTATTATTATTTTTTATTTTGTAAATAAACCATAATTGAATTAGTTTTTAATTAGGCCATTTTAACCTCCTTTTTAATAATTAAAATAGATTTAGATTTAGGTTAACCTAGAATTTTTATTTCTTTCTCTATTTTATTTCATAAAAAACATAAAATACAAAAAAAACATTTTCTTAATTAAATAATTAATTAGTCATTAATTAGTTTTTAATTTCATTTAATTACCAAAAAGACCAAAAAAATTAATTTCCTTTTCTTAAAAGGGTCAACACCCTCGGGCATTCCCGATTCTTCTTTCGCGCGCATTTAATTTGTTCGATTATTATGTAATTTCTCCGGACATGTAATAGTTAATAGGACTTTTACCGTTTTCATTTACTTTCCGTACTCATTTACTAAAAAACGGGTCTTTGTAATTTTTGGCGATGTATAGACCCGCTCCTTGTAATAGCGTAGGATTTACGCTTTCCGCAATTTACTTTTCGCACCCCCTTAACTGTTAACTTGCATAAAAGAATGAATGACTAATTAAAAACAATGCGTA
Organism: Vicia faba; assembly: GCA_948472305.1. NCBI lineage: Eukaryota > Viridiplantae > Streptophyta > Magnoliopsida > Fabales > Fabaceae > Vicia > Vicia faba. Next base: position 938,634,208 of record OX451736.1, read on the forward strand.
GCTCACCATGCCATGATCAAAAGATAAATGCTAAACTGAAAACAACACACAAATTCACACACCACTCTTAGGGTACGCCTCACTGTTGCCTTACTTTCGAAACGTGCTCGTCGAGTATAGGACATCTTAGTAAGTCCTTATGTCCATTGATCTGGTTGCCTCGAATCAGTTGCCTCGAATCAGTTGCCTCGAAACAGTTGCATCGAAACGGTTGCCTCGGACTAAAAAAGGATCAATGGCATAAGGGTAGCTTCTACGGTGTCCTACTGTTGCTTTGGTGACCACACTGTCCCTACAAACGAATTGACCCGAACACCTCCAACGGTGGTGCTACCTACCTCTCAATGGTGGGATGGCACTACCTTAAGGACCTTTACACAGCCTAATTCCTTAGGGTAGGTAGATGACTCGTAGATACTTGCTCTATTCAAAAACAAATCAAACTCTTTTCACACCGACACTTTTCAAAAATCTTTCAAAACAATTTTTAAAACACTCTTGAGGACTGATACAAGAGTCGATCTGAAATCTTTAAACGAAACTTTTTCAAACCCACTCACACTTTGAAAAGCAAACATTTTGAAAACACAATGAGCAAGTATCTAAGAGCCCATGGATAACCATGGATAGAAAGGGTGCTAACACCTTCCCTTTCTATAAATCTACCTCCCGAACCGAGAAACATTCTCAAAGAAGGAATTTTTTGTGCTTTTGTCCTTTCCATATTGGAGAACATAAAAGACGGTGGCGACTCTTGCTTCCGCGACATTTCACGAAACCAGCGTTAAACAGTCAGTTCCAGATCCACCGATCACAGAACTGGCGACTCTGCTGGGGACACTTATAAAGTGAGGTGTACCTTAGGACTAAGATCACTTGTGTTTTCAATTGTTGTGCTTATTTGCTTTATTATTGTGGGCTGTTTTGGAGTTACATAGATCCTAACCCGGATCTGGGGATACCCTGTTAGGTAGCATAAGCTGTGAGGGACCTGTCCGGCGTAGACCGACATGGGTGAAGCAGTGGCTACGTTGGTGTGGCACCTTGGTCTGTACCGATATCCCTTGTGTCGCAACGAGGAGAATATGGGTCTTTTGAGGAGTCATTAAGCACCAACCGACCTTAGAACCTTAAATGACCCAACTTGGCCAATAGAACAATAGCAGTATGCTACGCCCATTGAGGCTAAACTCTCGTGATGGTTCTGGCCGCAAGAAAAGATTGTGATGCTGGAGTTATGACCGATTGAGGGTAGTCAGTGATATTGGGATCCTCTAGAACCCGGTTACTTCTGATAGGACAGGTCTTAACCAACAAACTGAAAGAGGGTAATACCTAGACCCCATGCTGGCCTAAACTCTAAGGGCTCTTTGTGTGACTTGTGTGCTTTCAAACTTGACTACTTGCATACTTGTTATCTGACACTTGAGTTTCTTGCAGGTTTTGTTTATAGTCCTTAATCTGGGCTTATAACAGGGCCTACTTACATCACTCCATGCATAGCATAACATCATACCATTGCATGCATCCTACATAAGGACTAACCCATTTCAAGGATCTCAAGGGCTTGTGATGCAGGTCATGATGAATCAAACGTCTAGCAAGGGGCAAAGAGGATTTATTTTCCTCTAGCCAAGGTTGTCAGAGGCTATGACCCACTTGATATGGTGAGCTTTGACACTTGAAGAAGGTTCCCCGAGCCAAGATTGTCAGAGGCTATGACCCACTCGATATGGTGAGCCTTGACTCTTGAAGAAGGATTCTCAGCAACATGAAGTTCCTTCAATCAAGCTACAAATTCAAATGCTAACAATCTTCTTGTTTACCCTGCGAGGTCCTTGAAAACATTGCATGCATATCATACATATCATTGCATTACAGGTACCCTTTTGACAGGTCACTCATCTCCTTCGCTGTTTATTTCAGCAATGGCTTTCCAACTGGACAACCAAGATCTCCGGGCTCAAAATGCCCAACTGCAAGAAATGTTCTTGAACCTATCCCAGGGGCAAGAAGAAATAAAGGCTCTCCTCACAAGGAACTTGATCCTAGGGAATGCAGGGGGTATCAGGAACGATCAGCTGGAAGGGCTACAAATTGAGTTGGCAACCATGAAGATCCAAATGATGGGACAGTTGATGGGCCAAATGACTCTCCTTAAGGACTTAGCTCAAAAACAAGAAGAGCTCCGGGTCCTCGTCACCAAGCTGCTTCAAAATAATCAAGTGGGGCAAACAACCAGGGTTGAAGTTCCAGTCATCATTCAACCACATGTGGGGCAAGAAGACAAGGGAAAATCTCCTCAGCTTGCTTCAGGGTCACGAGCCCAGCCTCAACGGGGTAGTCAGCGTAAACGAAATACGCCTGGAAGACATTTCTCGAAGACTGATATACCATCATCCTTTATACTGAAGCGCTTGTTGGAGGTCAATCTGATCACTCTAAGGGACCCTCCTAAGAATCCGAATATGACACCTTCAAGGTATAACCCCAACACCCGATGCGCTTATCATTTAGACAGCCCGGGGCATGCTACAGACGACTGTTGGACCATGAAGAACAAAATCCAGGACTTGATTGACGAAGGGGTGCTGGAGTTCATGCCAGATGGCGAGATGAAAATCTTCCGCTGAGAATTCTCCATTTAAGATGACTAGTTCAAACTAGAGGATTTTTGTTCATTAGAATTTTTCAAGTTGTAATTTTCTTTTGATTGTTCAAACAATTATTGTCATAGCAAACTTTATTACTTTATCAATGCATCGCATATGTCTGTTTTGAACCCATATATTCGCATTCGCTATATGCAAACTGTTTTCATATTTTTGTGATGATCAACTCTCGATTGAAAATTCTAAGCCTCTTGAGGGAGGATGACGAAAACGATACCACAATCTACAGTATGCTTTTGAACAGACCCCGCTAATGAGGTACATGCATTGTTTCAAATCCTAAACACTGGAGTTATAAGGAAGATAATCCCTCGTCAATCCCTTCGAGCCAAAGAAGTAGGAGTTTTTCTTTTCGAAAATTAAAACCCTTAATCATAACCTGGGGCAGGGTAGTTCTCTCAGTTGATCCAAGGGCATAACGAATGACATCAAAAGAAGTTCTTTTGAAACCAAAGACAGTGATGGTTCCGAATAATCATTAAAAAATAGGCAGTCATCATCCCTCAAAATAAACGCCCATTAAGTCAAAACCTATGAAGGAGACTTACAAAACTGGGGCATCCCGCTGACTGTGATCACAAAAGAAATAGTTCAGGCAAAAAACAGGGATAATAAAAACCAAAAAGAAAGAGGTCCTACAAACCCTCAACAAAAAAAGAAATGACTGCCTATTCCAAATAAACTGTCAATATCCGAACCATCACTGGTATATCAAAGCAAAGACTCAAACAAGGGCTAACGCACGATCAACTGAGTTTAGGTTTGAAGAACATCACGAAGAGAGGGTGGGTACAAATAAATTTTGAGCCTTTACCCTTTGTTTCTTAAACCGTGAACCTGGCCACGTTATAACCCTTAAAAGTCCTAGCTGAAGCATGGGTTAGTTCGAAAGCATATTGTTACGAAAGGTATCCTGACTCCTCAAGGCTTGCGGTAAAATAACGAGTTGACATCACAATACAAAAAAATTCACATTGTTTTACTGAAAAATGCATTTTCAAAAACTTCAAGACAGACATAAGCTTTTGCATTCTTAAAATATCCTTGTTTGCATATGACTATTTGTTTGAACATCAGAGAAATTCGCACGACGAATATCTAATGAACAAAAGTCCCCTCAACAAAAGAGTCACCTCCAGTGGAAGAAACACTCCCAATCAAGGGGCATGGCATGATAATTGTCCATCATCTGGGGCAGTTAAGTCAAGATTCGGAGAATCTCTCAAAAAGCCAACCAGCCTGGGGCAAATCTCCATCTGGATCACTTGGAGCGTTGGACGATCAAACAAAGATCTTCTGGTAGTATGGCAATACTACACTACTGACAGGGGCACCTCCCTACATCCTGAGAGCGTGGACATAGTCGAAAAAAGTACTACGCATAATCAAAGACCCGCTAGGTTGACACACCTAGGCAAAAATAAGTGCTTCCCGGCGAACCAAAAGGGTTCGGGCAAAAATAAGGGATGAAAATGAAAAATCTATACACCCGGCAAGTCGAAAACCTGAAAAGGCGGCTTGGGCAAAAATGGGTATCCCGGTGGACTGAAAACCCGAAAGGGCGGTCCAGGCAAAAGTTAGGGATCAAAGCGTACGACTATGTCCCGTCATCTCGTCACTTGCCTACCAGAAGAGTTGTCAAATCGACAGTTATCAAGACCTCCACAGAAACCGGGGCAATAATGAGTTGTCTAAGCGATCTAATTGGTCTGCAATCAAGGCCCAAGATAAGTCTGGCTGAAGAATGCAATCAAGATATCTTATTTCCCCAGAGAATGAGCCAGCAAGTCAACAATACTCTCCCCAAGCAGAGTTAGTTCACTGTCATGCCTTAAGGAAATTGGGTATCCCCAACAGATATCAACATTCCCCAGCGTAATATACAAACATTCTTAACAAGCATCCCCAGCAGTCTTGATCTAGGATTGTTCCCCGGCGGTATACAGACATCCAGTGGAGCCATTTCCCCAGTACATCTGAAAAATTTCCCCAGGAGAGTCCAGTCCAAAAGTTTCCCCAGGAAAGTGGAATCCACCTCCCCAGCAGGAAGCTTTACCCCAGTAGATTCTGGAAGCATATCCCCTGCAGAGCACGAACGCGTCTCTCGGTTTTATTCAAAGGTTATTTCCCCACCAGGATATAACTGGGTTATCCTCAGCCAGTTGTCACGGAATGATCGTCCCCGACGAAGTCTTCCTATCCCCCAGCGGAGTTCATCAATCCCTTCAACATAACACATCAATGGTATCCCCAGCGGAGTTATCATCAACCTCAACAAAATACCTCTCTTTCCCCCACAGAGTTCACTCCCCGCAGAGTAATCTATTCGCCAAGTTTATTCCTCAACAGAGTCATCTTCTCCTACCGGTATTCTTGCAACCATCATTCCCAGTTGAAACAAAAGCTCTACTCTTCAACATCCGCCCAGGAGTTAACTTCCTGGCACCCGTCAAGGATTTATTTTCCTAGACGAAAACACATTTCATAAACATCACAGCTTCATACATTATAGCATGCATATACGCATCATGAACATACAATCTCACTTATTCTGAGAACATCTCGCATGTCATACATCATGACATCACATACAACTAACGTTTTGTCTTTTCAGGACAAAAGTTAACACAAAGATGATTGCTATCAATAGTCGTGATTCCAGACCCGATTCCTGTATCTTGCCAGGGTGTATCTGTTGACGACTAACATTACCAAACTCGATTCCTGTATCCTGCCAGGGCACGTCTGAAGAGTTTGAGGATCCGATTCCTGTATCTTGCCAGGGTGTATCTGTTGACGACTAACATTACCAGACTCGATTCCTGTATCTTGCCAGGGCACGTCTGAAGAGTTCGAAGATCCGATTCCTGTATCTCGCCAGGGTGTATCTGTTAACGACTACATTACCAGACTCGATTCCTGTATCCAGCCAGGGCACGTCTGAAGAGTTCGAAGATCCGATTCCTGTATCTTGCCAGGGTGTATCTGTTGACGACTACATTACCAGACTCGATTCCTGTATCTTGCCAGGGCACGTCTGAAGAGTTCGAAGATCCGATTCCTGTATCTCGCCAGGGTGTATCTGTTGACGACTACATTACCAGACTCGATTCCTGTATCCTGCCAGGGCACGTCTGAAGAGTTTGAGGATCCGATTCCTGTATCTTGCCAGGGTGTATCTGTTGACGACTAACATTACCAGACTCGATTCCTGTATCCTGCCAGGGCACGTCTGAAGAGTTTGAGGATCCGATTCCTGTATCTTGCCAGGGTGTATCTGTTGACGACTACATTACCAGACTCGATTCCTGTATCTTGCCAGGGCACGTCTGAAGAGTTCGAAGATCCGATTCCTGTATCTCGCCAGGGTGTATCTGTTGACGACTACATTACCAGACTCGATTCCTGTATCCGGCCAGGGCACGTCTGAAGAGTTCGAAGATCCGATTCCTGTATCTTGCCAGGGTGTATCTGTTGACGACTACATTACCAGACTCGATTCCTGTATCTTGCCAGAGCACGTCTGAAGAGTTTGAAGATCCGATTCCTGTATCTTGCCAGGGTGTATCTGTTGACGACTAATTCCAGACTCGATAACTGTATCCTGCCAGGGCACGTCTGAAGAGTTCGAAGATTCGATTCCTGTATCTTGCTAGGGTGTATCTCTTGACGACTACATTACCAGACTCGATTCCTGTATCCTGCCAGGGCACGTCTGAAGAGTTTGAAGATCCGATTCCTGTATCTTGCCAGGGTGTATTTGTTGACGACTAATTCCAGACTCGATTCCTGTATCTCGCCAGGGCACGTCTGAAGAATTCGAAGATCCGATTCCTGTATCTTGCCAGGGTGTATCTTTTGACGACTACATTACCAGACTCGATTCCTGTATCCTGCCAGGGCACGTCTGAAGAGTTCGAAGATCCGATTCCTGTATCTTGCCAGGGTGTATCTGTTGACGACTACATTACCAGACTCGATTCCTGTATCCTGCCAGGGCACGTCTGAAGAGTTCGAAGATCCGATTCCTGTATCTTGCCAGGGTGTATCTGTTGACGACTGATTCCAGACTCGATTCCTGTATCCTGCCAGGGCACGTCTGAAGAGTTTAAAGATTCGATTCCTGTATCCAGCCAGGGCACATCTACATAAAGAGTTTGAAGATCAACTCCTGTAACAAGCCAGGTAATTATTTTCTTTCTCAGGTACGCAAGTTCTCGCTAAGGAATCTCTTACGCGATCGACAACTTCCCGATGGCATCTATAAGCCCATCTCCACAACTACCACTACAGTTCCAAATGGCATCTATAAGCCCATTCTCGACAAGGTTCTGTCATATCTCCAGATGGCATCTATAAGCCCATCCTCCTATCCAGCATCTCTCTAAATGGCATCTGTAAGCCCATTCCCTGCATCATGCTACTGACACTCTACTATGTGAGTGCAAATTTCTGGGCACTTTAGTGTTCAATCATCTTCCACCTTCAGATTAGGAAAGGCACGCCAGCCAATCTACATCCTCAGGTCTAAGAAGATTGAACAGGGGCAACTGTTGTACCCCAAAATTTTCCCTCCCATATTCTTCAATGTTTTGGCAAACATCCTCCCCAAATGGTTCAAAGTCTACTCAAGGGGCTGCACAGTCAACCACTCTCCTAACACAGTCAAAATTAGGGTTTTGGTTCCTACAAGGAAGTTGAGGTTTTCAAGGGCTCAATCAAGTCCCATATGCTCATAAACATTGTCAAGCACCTACATGTCAAGTTTCAAGGCTCACAAGGTCAAGTTGCACAGTCAAAAACCCTAATTGCTCAACAGTCAACTGTAGGGGCAAAATGGTCATTTGGCAGTCAAAAGTCAAAATTTTTGGTCAACATCTTATTTTGAAGCCACAATCATCATTTGGTCAAGTCTTGACCATGATTTCACAAGAATGGCTCAAAAAGTCTCAAGATGCAAAGGTTTCTATTTTTGGACAGCTGAAAAGTCAACTGTAACTTGACCAAGGCATAACTTTTTCATGGTTAATCAGAAAAATCCCATCCAATGCTCATCTTGAAGGGGAAGACATTTCCTACAACTCATCTTCACATTCCAAGTCCAATAAATGCTCTCACAAAAAGTTATCAATTTCAACATTATAGGTCATTTTCAAAAGTCAACAAAAAGACACTTTAAGTCAAAGACCATAACTTGAGATTGGTAAATCAAAATGACATGGGACCAAAGACATTGGTTAGAGGACTTCAAGACCTTTCCAAAATGTCCAAGAACATGTTCATAGCTTCAAAATTGAGCAAGATATGCATTGGAGAAGTTGGGAAATATTTGTGAAATGGCCAAAGTCAATTATCCTTGAAACTTCATTTTTGACAAAAGGGGCCCACTTTTTCCACTTGTTTCAGCTTAGCCATGCTTCCCACGTGTCCCACAAATTATTTCAAGATTTGAAATTAATTTTTCCATTTTTATTTAATTTTATTTGATTTAATTCATTTTAAATCTTTTAAAATCAAATAAAAATCAAGAAAATTAATTAAAGGGTATATTTTGTGTTGAATAGCTCTGAGTCACCATCATTTCCATTCCAAATTCGTGCAAAGGGCTAATACAAGCAAGAATTCAAATTTTGACACAAAAATGGAAAGTGTTTCAATGGAGTTCATGGCAAATCTCAAACATGAATGCATAAGGTTAATGGCCTTAATTCTGATTAAAACTCTTTACATAACATGTATGCAAGCCATCACAAAAGAATTCACGACCTAGAGAGCCATACAAACTGAGAACCAAGTTGCAAAATTTTGACAAAAACTTGAAATCTGAAAACCCATTTGCAGCACGTTTTAAACCTCCATTCCAATCAAAACACATTCCTGGTATCCCAAGGAAGCTTTTGCAATCAAAAATCAATCCAAACGTGCCCAGAATCTTAGAACTCAGGCCAAACGGTTTGAAATATTTTTTTGATTTCTATATGATCATTCATGCGCTTTTAACATTTTTTTTTGAATTGATTTATACTCATAGGGACATTCTGAAGCTTTTGGTACCATTCAATTGAACTATAGCATCCTATATCAAAAACTGCCATTGATGGACATTAGGTTTTCAGAAGCTCAAAATTAGGCGTTTCCTCATATGGAAAAATTAGGCTACCAAACTGGTACCATTGAATTCGTGACATCCAAACGAATCATTCCATGACCTCGCGCTCAATTTATGTTGCTTCCTCTCCTAATCGCTATTTTTCTCTATGTCACTTAGTGGGGGTTTAAAACCCCCGCTATCTCATTCATGTTACAGGTACAAACGGAGAAGAAGGCTGAGGTGTCCAGGCGTGAGTGGAAGGTTCAAATCCACGCGCGCAATTTTTTGTTTTTCAGCATTATTGGCTTTGGTTTTATATAATATTTGTTTTTCATATTATTAACAAATGCAACAAAGTGCCTCAGTGGTTGGGAACGTGTCATGCCACCTTTGGGACCTGGGTTCGATTCCCAGGTCCCCTTACAATTCCCATATTATTTTTCCATTGACTTTCCTGTGCAGCGCTCCAAGGAAGGTTCATCATAAGCCCTATAGATCCAACAAGCCAGGTGTCTTCCATGCAAATCCGAGGGCCCAGAAAGCAAGAACACCATGTGCCTGGTCAACAGCATTCCACTCAATTCCCAGGGTCAAACAAGCTGGCTTCTTAATGGGCCAAAATTCCAGCATTTCACCTCCTATTTGGCCCAACACCCTCTCCATTTGGTTTATTATTTTCTTTTCATTTTATTTTTTCAATTTAATTTCTAACCCTTTTTTTTCTTTTTTATTTTATTTATTATTAGTAATTAACTTAATTAACCCATTTTCATAAAAAACCAAAAAAATAGAATTAACATTTTATTATTATTATTTTTTATTTTGTAAATAAACCATAATTGAATTAGTTTTTAATTAGGCCATTTTAACCTCCTTTTTAATAATTAAAATAGATTTAGATTTAGGTTAACCTAGAATTTTTATTTCTTTCTCTATTTTATTTCATAAAAAACATAAAATACAAAAAAAACATTTTCTTAATTAAATAATTAATTAGTCATTAATTAGTTTTTAATTTCATTTAATTACCAAAAAGACCAAAAAAATTAATTTCCTTTTCTTAAAAGGGTCAACACCCTCGGGCATTCCCGATTCTTCTTCCGCGCGCATTTAATTTGTTCGATTATTATGTAATTGCTCCGGACATGTAATAGTAAATAGGACTTTTACCGTTTTCATTTACTTTCCGTACTCATTTACTAAAAAACGGGTCTTTGTAATTTTTGGCGATGTATAGACCCGCGCCTTGTAATAGCGTAGGATTTACGCTTTCCGCAATTTACTTTCCGCACCCCCTTAACTGTTAACTTGCATGAAAGAATGAATGACTAATTAAAAACAATGCGTAGCTCACCATGCCATGATCAAAAGATAAATGCTAAACTGAAAACAACACACAAATTCACACACCACTCTTAGGGTACGCCTCACTGTTGCCTTACTTTCGAAACGTGGTCGTCGAGTATAGGACATCTTAGTAAGTCCTTATGTCCATTGATCTGGTTGCCTCGAATCAGTTGCCTCGAATCAGTTGCCTTGAAACAGTTGCATCGAAACGGTTGCCTCGGACTAAAAAAGGATCAATGGCATAAGTGTAGCTTCTACGGTGTCCTACTGTTGCTCTGGTGACCACACTGTCCCTACAAACGAATTGACCCGAACACCTCCAACGGTGGTGCTACCTACCTCTCAATGGTGGGATGGCACTACCTTAAGGACCTTTACACAGCCTAATTCCTTAGGGTAGGTAGATGACTCGTAGATACTTGCTCTATTCAAAAACAAATCAAACTCTTTTCACACCGACACTTTTCAAAAAGCTTTCAAAACAATTTTTCAAACACTCTTGAGGACTGATACAAGAGTCGATCTGAAATCTTTAAACGGAACTTTTTCAAACCCACTCACACTTTGAAAAGCAAACATTTTGAAAACACAATGAGCAAGTATCTAAGAGCCATGGATAACCATGGATAGAAAGGGTGCTAACACCTTCCCTTTCTATAAATCTACCTCCCGAACCGAGAAACATTCTCAAAGAAGGAATTTTGCTGTGCTTTTGTCCTTTCCATATTGGAGAACATAAAAGACGGTGGCGACTCTTTCTTCTGCGACATTTCACGAAACCAGCGTTAAACAGTCAGTTCCAGATCCACCGATCACAGAACTGGCGACTCTGCTGGGGACATAAAGTGAGGTGTACCTTAGGACTAAGATCACTTGTGTTTTCAATTGTTTTTCTTATTTTCTTTAATATTGTGGGCTGTTTTGGAGTTACATAGATCCTAACCCGGATCTGGGGATACCCTGTTAGGTAGCATAAGCTGTGAGGGACCTGTCCGGCGTAGACCGACATGGGTGAAGCAGTGGCTACGTTGGTGTGGCACCTTGGTCTGTACCGATATCCCTTGTGTCGCAACGAGGAGAATATGGGTCTTCTGAGGAGTCATTAAGCACCAACCGACCTTAGAACCTTAAATGACCCAACTTGGCCAATAGAACAGTAGCAGTATGCTACGCCCATTGAGGCTAAACTCTCGTGATGGTTCTGGCCGCAAGAAAAGATTGTGATGCTGGAGTTATGACCGATTGAGGGTAGTCAGTGATATTGGGATCCTCTAGAACCCGGTTACTTCTGATAGGACAGGTCTTAACCAACAAACTGAAAGAGGGTAATACCTAGACCCCATGCTGGCCTAAACTCTAAGGGCTCTTTGTGTGACTTGTGTGCTTTCAAACTTGACTACTTGCATACTTGTTATCTGACACTTGAGTTTCTTGCAGGTTTTGTTTATAGTCCTTAATCTGGGCTTATAACAGGGCCTACTTACATCACTCCATGCATAGCATAACATCATACCATCGCATGCATCCTACATAAGGACTAACCCATTTCAAGGATCTCAAGGGCTTGTGATGCAGGTCATGATGAATCAAACGTCTAGCAAGGGGCAAAGAGGATTTATTTTCCTCTAGCCAAGGTTGTCAGAGGCTATGACCCACTTGATATGGTGAGCTTTGACACTTGAAGAACGTTCCCCGAGCCAAGATTGTCAGAGGCTATGACCCACTCGATATGGTGAGCCTTGACTCTTGAAGAAGGATTCTCAGCAACATGAAGTTCCTTCAATCAAGCTACAAATTCAAATGCTAACAATCTTCTTGTTTACCCTGCGAGGTCCTTGAAAACATTGCATGCATATCATACATATCATTGCATTACAGGTACCCTTTTGACAGGTCACTCATCTCCTTCGCTGTTTATTTCAGCAATGGCTTTCCAACTGGACAACCAAGATCTCCGGGCTCAAAACGCCCAACTGCAAGAAATGTTCTTGAACCTATCCCAGGGGCAAGAAGAAATAAAGGCTCTCCTCACAAGGAACTTGATCCTAGGGAATGCAGGGGGTATCAGGAACGATCAGCTGGAAGGGCTACAAATTGAGTTGGCAACCATGAAGATCCAAATGATAGGACAATTGATGGGCCAAATGACTCTCCTTCAGGACTTAGCTCAAAAACAAGAAGAGCTCCGGGTCCTCGTCACCAAGCTGCTTCAAAATAATCAAGTGGGGCAAACAACCAGGGTTGAAGTTCCAGTCATCATTCAACCACATGCGGGGCAAGAAGACAAGGGAAAATCTCCTCAGCTTGCTTCAGGGTCACGAGCCCAGCCTCAACGGGCTAGTCAGCATAAACGAAATACGCCTGGAAGACATTTCTCGGAGACTGATATACCATCATCCTTTATACTGAAGCGCTTGTTGGAGGTCAATCTGATCACTCTAAGGGACCCTCCTAAGAATCCGAATATGACACCTTCAAGGTATAACCCCAACACCCGCTGCGCTTATCATTTAGACAGCCCGGGGCATGCTACAGACGACTGTTGGACCATGAAGAACAAAATCCAGGACTTGATTGACGAAGGGGTGCTGGAGTTCATGCCAGATGGCGAGATGAAAATCTTCCGCTGAGAATTATCCATTTAAGATGACTAGTTCAAACTAGAGGATTTTTGTTCATTAGAATTTTTCAAGTTGTAATTTTCTTTTGATTGTTCAAACAATTATTGTCATAGCAAACTTTATTACTTTATCAATGCATCGCATATGTCTGTTTTGAACCCATATATTCGCATTCGCTATATGCAAACTGTTTTCATATTTTTGTGATGATCAACTCTCGATTGAAAATTCTAAGCCTCTTGAGGGAGGATGACGAAAACGATACCACAATCTACAGTATGCTTTTGAACAGACCCCGCTGATGAGGTACAGGCATTGTTTCAAATCCTAAACACTGGAGTTATAAGGAAGATAATCCCTCGTCAATCCCTTCGAGCCAAAGAAGTAGGAGTTTTTCTTTTCGAAAATTATAACCCTTAATCATAACTTGGGGCAGGGTAGTTCTTTCAGTTGATCCAAGGGCATAACGAATGACATCAAAAGAAGTTCTTTTGAAACCAAAGACAGTGATGGTTCCAAATAATCATTAAAAAATAGGCAGTCATCATCCCTCAAAATAAACGCCCATTAAGTCAAAACCTATGAAGGAGACTTACAAAACTGGGGCATCCCGCTGACTGTGATCACAAAAGAACCAGTTCAGGCAAAAAACAGGGATAATAAAAACCAAAAAGAAAGAGGTCCTACAAACCCTCAACAAAAAAAGAAATGACTGCCTATTCCAAATAAACTGTCAATATCCGAACCATCACTGGTATATCAAAGCAAAGACTCAAACAAGGGCTAACGCACGATCAACTGAGTTTAGGTTTGAAGAACATCACGAAGAGCGGGTGGGTACAAATAAATTTTGAGCCTTTACCCTTTGTTTCTTAAACCGTGAACCTGGCCACGTTATAACCCTTAAAAGTCCTAGCTGAAGCATGGGTTAGTTCGAAAGCATACTGTTACGAAAGGTATCCTGACTCCTTAAGGCTTGCGGTAAAATAACGAGTTGACATCACAATACAAAAAAATTCACATTGTTTTACTGAAAAATTCATTTTCAAAAACTTCAAGACAGACATAAGCTTTTGCATTCTTAAAATAACCTTGTTTGCATATGACTATTTGTTTGAACAGCAGAGAAATTCGCACGACGAATATCTAATGAACAAAAGTCCCTTCAACAAAAGAGTCACCTCCAGTGGAAGAAACACTCCCAATCAAGGGGCATGGCATGATCATTGTCCATCATCTGGGGCAGTTAAGTCAAGATTCGGAGAATCTCTCAAAAGGCCAACCATCCTGGGGCAAATCTACATCTGGATCACTTGGAGCGTTGGACGATCAAACAAAGATCTTCTGGTAGTATGGCAACACTACACTACTGACAGGGGCACCTCCCTACATCCTGAGAGCGTGGACATAGTCGAAAAAAGTACTACGCATAATCAAAGACCAGCTAGGTTGACACACCTAGGCAAAAATAAGGGCTTCCCGGCGAACCAAAAGGGTTCGGGCAAAAATAAGGGATGAAAATGAAAAATCTGTGCACCCGGCAAGTCGAAAACCTGAAAAGGCGGCTTGGGCAAAAATGGGTATCCCGATGGACTGAAAACCCGAAAGGGCGGTCCAGGAAAAAGTTAGGGATCAAAGCGTACGACTATGTCCCGTCATCTCGTCACTTGCCTACTAGAAGTGTTGTCAAATCGGCAGTTATCAAGACCTCCACAGAAACCGGGGCAATAATGAGTTGTCTAAGCGATCTAATTGCTCTGCTATCAAGGTCCCAAGATAAGTCTGGCTGAAGAATGCAATCAAGATATCTTATTTCCCCAGAGAATGAGCCAGCAAGTCAACAATACTCTCCCCAAGCAGAGTTAGTTCACTGTCATGCCTTAAGGAAATTGGGTATCCCCAGCAGATCTCAACATTCCCCAGCGCAATATACAAACATTCTTAACAAGCATCCCCGTCAGTCTTGATCTAGGATTGTTCCCCGGCGGTATACAGACATCCAGTGGAGCCATTTCCCCAGTACATCTGAAAAATTTCCCCAGGAGAGTCCAGTCCAAAAGTTTCCCCAGGAAAGTGGAATCCACCTCCCCAGCAGGAAGCTTTACCCCAGTAGATTCTGGAAGCATATCCCCTGCAGAGCACGAACGCGTCTCTCGGTTTTATTCAAAGGTTATTTCCCCACCAGGATATAACTGGGTTATCCTCAGCCAGTTGTCACGGAATGATCGTCCCCGACGAAGTCTTCCTATCCCCCAGCGGAGTTCATCAATCCCTTCAACATAACACATCAATGGTATCCCCAGCGGAGTTATCATCAACCTCAACAAAATACCTCTCTTTCCCCCACAGAGTTCACTCCCCGCAGAGTAATCTATTCGCCAAGTTTATTCCTCAACAGAGTCATCTTCTCCTACCGGTATTCTTGCAACCATCATTCCCAGTTGAAACAAAAGCTCTACTCTTCAACATCCGCCCAGGAGTTAACTTCCTGGCACCCGTCAAGGATTTATTTTCCTAGACGAAAACACATTTCATAAACATCACAGCTTCATACATTATAGCATGCATATACGCATCATGAACATACAATCTCACTTATTCTGAGAACATCTCGCATGTCATACATCATGACATCACATACAACTAACGTTTTGTCTTTTCAGGACAAAAGTTAACACAAAGATGATTGCTATCAATAGTCGTGATTCCAGACCCGATTCCTGTATCTTGCCAGGGTGTATCTGTTGACGACTAACATTACCAAACTCGATTCCTGTATCCTGCCAGGGCACGTCTGAAGAGTTTGAGGATCCGATTCCTGTATCTTGCCAGGGTGTATCTGTTGACGACTAACATTACCAGACTCGATTCCTGTATCCTGCCAGGGCACGTCTGAAGAGTTTGAGGATCCGATTCCTGTATCTTTCCAGTGTGTATCTGTTGACGACTAACATTACCAGACTTGATTCCTGTATCCTGCCAGGGCACGTCTGAAGAGTTTGAGGATCCGATTCCTGTATCTTGCCAGGGTGTATCTGTTGACGACTATATTACCAGACTCGATTCCTGTATCTTTCCAGGGCACGTCTGAAGAGTTCGAAGATCCGATTCCTGTATCTCGCCAGGGTGTATCTGTTGATGACTACATTACCAGACTCGATTCCTGTATCCTGCCAGGGCACGTCTGAAGAGTTTGAAGATCCGATTCCTGTATCTTGCCAGGGTGTATTTGTTGACGACTAACATTACCAGACTCGATTCATGTATCCTGCCAGGGCAGGTCTGAAGAGTTTGAGGATCCGATTCCTGTATCTTGCCAGGGTGTATCTGTTGACGACTACATTACCAGACTCGTTTCCTGTATCTTGCCAGGGCACGTCTGAAGAGTTCGAAGATCCGATTCCTGTATCTCGCCAGGGTGTATCTGTTGACGACTACATTACCAGACTCGATTCCTGTATCCGGCCAGGGCACGTCTGAAGAGTTCGAAGATCCGATTCCTGTATCTTGCCAGGGTGTATCTGTTGACGACTACATTACCAGACTCGATTCCTGTATCTTGCCAGGGCACGTCTGAAGAGTTTGAAGATCCGATTTCTGTATCTTGCCAGGGTGTATCTGTTGACGACTAATTCCAGACTCGATACCTGTATCCTGCCAGGGCACGTCTGAAGAGTTCGAAGATCTGATTCCTGTATCTTGCCAGGGTGTATCTGTTGACGACTACATTACCAGACTCGATTCCTGTATCTTGCCAGGGCACGCCTGAAGAGTTTGAAGATCCGATTCCTGTATCTTGCTAGGGTGTATCTGTTGACGATTAATTCCAGACTCGATTCCTGTATCTCGCCAGGGCACGTCTGAAGAGTTCGAAGATCCGATTCCTGTATCTTGCCAGGGTGTATCTGTTGACGACTACATTACCAGACTCGATTCCTGTATCTTGCCAGGGCACGGCTGAAGAGTTCGAAGATCCGATTCCTGTATCTTGCCAGGGTGTATCTGTTGACGACTACATTACCAGACTCGATTACTGTATCCTGCCAGGGCACGTCTGAAGAGTTCGAAGATCCGATTCCTGTATCTTGCCAGGGTGTATCTGTTGACGACTGATTCCAGACTCGATTCTTGTATCCTGCCAGGGCACGTCTGAAGAGTTTAAAGATTCGATTCCTGTATCCAGCCAGGGCACATCTACATAAAGAGTTTGAAGATCAACTCCTGTAACAGGCCAGGTAATTATTTTCTTTCTCAGGTACGCAAGTTCTCGCTAAGGAATATCTTACGCGATCGACAACTTCCCGATGGCATCTATAAGCCCATCTCCACAACTACCACTACAGTTCCAAATGGCATCTATAAGCCCATTCCCGACAAGGTTCTGTCATATCTCCAGATGGCATCTATAAGCCCATCCTCCTATCCAGCATCTCTCTAAATGGCATCTGTAAGCCCATTCCCTGCATCATGCTGCTGACACTCTACTATGTGAGTGCAAATTTCTGGGCACTTTAGTGTTCAATCATCTTCCACCTTCAGATTACGAAAGGCACGCCAGCCAATCTACATCCTCAGGTCTAAGAAGATTGAACAGGGGCAACTGTTGTACCCCAAAATTTGCCCTCCCATATTCTTCAAAGTTTTGGCAAACATCCTCCCCAAATGGTTCAAAGTCTACTCAAGGGGCTGCACAGTCAACCACTCTCCTAACACAGTCAAAATTAGGGTTTTGGTTCCTGCAAGGAAGTTGAGGTTTTCAAGGGCTCAATCAAGTCCCATATGCTCATAAACATTGTCAAGCACCTACATGTCAAGTGTCAAGGCTCACAAGGTCAAGTTGCACAGTCAAAAACCCTAATTGCTCAACAGTCAACTGTAGGGGCAAAATGGTCATTTGGCATTCAAAAGTCAAAATTTTTGGTCAACATCTTATTTTGAAGCCACAATCATCATTTGGTCAAGTCTTGACCATGATTTCACAAGAATGGCTCAAAAAGTCTCAAGATGCAAAGGTTTCTATTTTTGGACAGCTGAAAAGTCAACTGTAACTTGACCAAGGCATAACTTTTTCATGGTTAATCAGAAAAATCCCATCTAATGCTCATCTTGAAGGGGAAGACATTTCCTACAACTCATCTTCACATTCCAAGTCCAATAAATGCTCTCACAAAAAGTTATCAATTTCAACATTATAGGTCATTTTCAAAAGTCAACAAAAAGACACTTTAAGTCAAAGACCATAACTTGAGATTGGTAAATCAAAATGACATGGGACCAAAGACATTGGTTAGAGGACTTCAAGACCTTTCCAAAATGTCCAAGAACATGTTCATAGCTTCAAAATTGAGCAAGATATGCATTGGAGAAGTTGGGAAATATTTGTGAAATGGCCAAAGTCAATTATCCTTGAAACTTCATTTTTGACAAAAGGGGCCCACTTTTTCCACTTTTTTCAGCTTAGCCATGCTTCCCACGTGTCCCACAAATTATTTCAAGATTTAAAATTAATTTTTCCATTTTTATTTAATTTTATTTGATTTAATTCATTTTAAATCTTTTAAAATCAAATAAAAATCAAGAAAATTAATTAAAGGGTATATTTTGTGTTGAATAGCTTTGAATCACCATCATTTCCATTCCAAATTCGTGCAAAGGGCTAATACAAGCAAGAATTCAAATTTTGACACAAAAATGGAAAGTGTTTCAATGGAGTTCATGGCAAATCTCAAACATGAATGCATAAGGTTAATGGCCTTAATTCTGATTAAAACTCTTTACATAACATGTATGCAAGCCATCACAAAAGAATTCACGACCTAGAGAGCCATACAAACTGAGAACCAAGTTGCAAAATTTTGACAAAAACTTGAAATCTGAAAACCCATTTGCAGCACGTTTTAAACCTCCATTCCAATCAAAACACATTCCTGGTATCCCAAGGAAGCTTTTGCAATCAAAAATCAATCCAAACGTGCCCAGAATCTTAGAACTCAGGCCAAACAGTTTGCAATATTTTTTTGATTTCTATATGATCATTCATGCGCTTTTAACATTTTTTTTGAATTGATTTATACTCATAGGGACATTCTGAAGCTTTTGGTACCATTCAATTGAACTATAGCATCCTATATCAAAAACTGCCATTGATGGACATTAGGTTTTCAGAAGCTCAAAATTAGGCGTTTCCTCATATGGAAAAATTAGGCTACCAAACTGGTACCATTGAATTCGTGACATCCAAACGAATCATTCCATGACCTCGCGCTCAATTTATGTTGCTTCCTCTCCTAATCGCTATTTTTCGCTATGTCACTTAGTGGGGGTTTAAAACCCCCGCTATCTCATTCATGTTACAGGTACAAACGGAGAAGAAGGCTGAGGTGTCCAGGCGTGAGTGGAAGGTTCAAATCCACGCGCGCAATTTTTTGTTTTTCAGCATTATTGGCTTTGGTTTTATATAATATTTGTTTTTCATATTATTAACAAATGCAACAAAGTGCCTCAGTGGTTGGGAACGTGTCATGCCACCTTTGGGACCTGGGTTCGATTCCCAGGTCCCCTTACAATTCCCATATTATTTTTCCATTGACTTTCCTGTGCAGCGCTCCAAGGAAGGTTCATCATAAGCCCTATAGATCCAACAAGCCAGGTGTCTTCCATGCAAATCCGAGGGCCCAGAAAGCAAGAACACCATGTGCCTGGTCAACAGCATTCCACTCAATTCCCAGGGTCAAACAAGCTGGCTTCTTAATGGGCCAAAATTCCAGCATTTCACCTCCTATTTGGCCCAGCACCCTCTCCATTTGGTTTATTATTTTCTTTTCATTTTATTTTTTCAATTTAATTTCTAACCCTTTTTTTTCTTTTTTATTTTATTTATTATTAGTAATTAACTTAATTAACCCATTTTCATAAAAAACCAAAAAAATAGAATTAACATTTTATTATTATTATTTTTTATTTTGTAAATAAACCATAATTGAATTAGTTTTTAATTAGGCCATTTTAACCTCCTTTTTAATAATTAAAATAGATTTAGATTTAGGTTAACCTAGAATTTTTATTTCTTTCTCTATTTTATTTCATAAAAAACATAAAATACAAAAAAAACATTTTCTTAATTAAATAATTAATTAGTCCTTAATTAGTTTTTAATTTCATTTAATTACCAAAAAGACCAAACAAATTAATTTCCTTTTCTTAAAAGGGTCAACACCCTCGGGCATTCCCGATTCTTCTTTCGCGCGCATTTAATTTGTTCGATTATTATGTAATTGCTCCGGACATGTAATAGTAAATAGGACTTTTACCGTTTTCATTTACTTTCCGTACTCATTTACTAAAAAACGGGTCTTTGTAATTTTTGGCGATGTATAGACCCGCGCCTTGTAATAGCGTAGGATTTACGCTTTCCGCAATTTACTTTCCGCACCCCCTTAACTGTTAACTTGCATGAAAGAATGAATGACTAATTAAAAACAATGCGTAGCTCACCATGCCATGATCAAAAGATAAATTCTAAACTAAAAACAACACACAAATTCACACACCACTCTTAGGGTACGCCTCACTGTTGCCTTACTTTCGAAACGTGGTCGTCGAGTATAAGACGTATTAGTAAGTCCTTATGTCCATTGATCTGGTTGCCTCGAATCAGTTGCCTCGAAACAGTTGCATCGAAACGGTTGCCTCGGACTAAAAAAGGATCAATGGCATAAGGGTAGCTTCTACGGTGTCCTACTGTTGCTCTGGTGACCACACTATCCCTACAAACGAATTGACCCGAACACCTCCAACGGTGGTGCTACCTACCTCTCAATGGTGGGATGGCACTACCTTAAGGACCTTTACACAGCCTAATTCCTTAGGGTAGGTAGATGACTCGTAGATACTTGCTCTATTAAAAAACAAATCAAACTTTTTTCACACCGACACTTTTCAAAAAGCTTTCAAAACAATTTTTCAAACACTCTTGAGGACTGATACAAGAGTCGATCTGAAATCTTTAAACGGAACTTTTTCAAACCCACTCACACTTTGAAAAGCAAACATTTTGAAAACACAATGAGCAAGTATCTAAGAGCCCATGGATAACCATGGATAGAAAGGGTGATAACACCTTCCCTTTCTATAAATCTACCTCCCGAACCGAGAAACATTCTCAAAGAAGGAATTTTGCTGTGCTTTTGTCCTTTCCATATTGGAGAACATAAAAGACGGTGGCGACTCTTGCTTCCGCGACATTTCGCGAAACCAGCTTTAAACAGTCAGTTCCAGATCCACCGATCACAGATAGCAACATCTAAAGAAGGAGGAAAAGAACGTTTAAGACCTTTTGAGTAGGTAGGATGCTTCTAGTTGCTCACTTGCTCACAACAAAAACATTTTATACACCAACACTTTCACTTTGAGACATTTTCAAAAGACAAAACACTTTGTACGCATTCTTATAGAGACGAGAACCATTACAAATACATTTCTTTTCAAAATACTTTCAAAACCCACACCACAAGCTCATTTTCAAACAAAAGCAAGTGATCTAGCAAGCAACTAAGAGCCCGTAGATCAACACGGATGAAAAGGGCGCTAACACCTTCCCTTTTCATAACCTACCCCACGAACTCAAGAAATAATCTCGAAAGGTCTTTCCCGTTCTTTTCAACATTTCCTTTCTGATAAAAGAAAAGTCGATGGTGACTCTTGCTATCGCAACAAATGCGATCAAACGCAAAACATCCTAAGTCAGTTCTCTCACCGTGTTACAGACTCTCTTTTTGATCCTTTGTTTTATCTTCTGCTTACCCAGTGGTGTTCTATGTCACCTTTGGAGTTGTTTGTTTGCATGCATGATCATAAGCCTTTCATGGCATCTTAGGGCCAAAAATAGGGTTTGTTTTGTATT
Organism: Vicia faba; assembly: GCA_948472305.1. NCBI lineage: Eukaryota > Viridiplantae > Streptophyta > Magnoliopsida > Fabales > Fabaceae > Vicia > Vicia faba. Next base: position 938,655,841 of record OX451736.1, read on the forward strand.
TAAATATCTTCAATCGCGTCAAGACGAAGATTTTAACCTCCCTCTCTCCGGATAGAAGACACTTATATAAGGGAAACTATTATACCCCAAATTTTGCCCCTAAGATTTCTCATCATCTCATTTTTATCAATACATCAAGATCACACATTAGGGTTATTTCTCTCTTTCTACTTTATCCCATCTTTAAGTTTTCTCTTGAGGCATCACCAAGCACCTTGAATTGTGTATCTTGTACGTATGTTCTTTTAACTAACATCAATATGTGTATATATGTATCTTTGAATGTTCATATTGCAGATGATCATAATTTCATTCATCTCACCATTTAATCTAGGTTTTGAGGGGTGATTCTCAATCAAATGGTTCTCTAATGGATTGCAAGAGCTCAATCTTCAAGTTCATGTCTATGACATCAAATATTTGTGGTTCAAGGAGCTCTGTCACTTTATTTAGGTCAAGATCTCCTCTAATTTGGTGGTGGAATTAATCAAGAAGATTCATAGGTTCATGTATTTATTTCCATGCCTTCTTCAACAAGTTTCATTGAGATTTAAGCTCCATCTTTAAGTGTGCTTCAAGACAACATCATTTCAAGGGCTCTTATGCATGGGTTTTGGTTACTTAAACGAGTAATGCCTTTATTGACAAAATTCTCGAAGCATTATAGGTATCGTCTCAATACGCTTTCAATCATCATCTAAGGATCATCAAGAGGCTATTACTTCAAAGATATGAACATCTCCATCAAGATTTGTCAAGACTTATCTTCATCATTGCAAGGGATCCATTATGATTAAAGTTTGTTTGTTCCCAATTGTTTGTTTCTTACCAATTCAAGTTGGTTTGGAATTTGAAAATTGAAGAGTCATTTGATAAGTTTAGACTTGCTGAGTTTGTGAAAAAAGTTGAAAATTGATTTTGTTTTCAAACATCATTTTCAAGGAAATTTAAGTGATTCCTCTTATAATTCTAAATACACCAATCAAACTTATTATAAACTTGGTTGCAATTATTTTAAATTTTACAAGTTTCATAATTTTTTCAGAAGGAATTCAAGTGCAAATTTCATTCAATTCTACATGTTTTCTAACAAAGCTTAGAAATAAAATTTCAATGTTTCAAGTTTGTTTACAAAGTTCTTTTCAACACAATCAAATTCAAAGTTACATAAAGGTTACCATCGAAGAATTCAAGTAATTACAACCATTCAAGATTTTCCCAAGTCTAAATATTTCCAAGCTCTTGAGCTTGATTCTTCCAAGACTTCTTTTTCTTCTTTAAGCTTATCTCCATGCTCAATTCTATGCCAAGTCATGCTACAGTTTCTCCTTACCAACCGTCACCATTGCTCATGAAACAAGAAAAAATAAATTGGTTAGCAAACAATGAAACATGAACAAGAACACGAATTTCACATAAAGTTTCTTTTCAATTTCATCATGAGGGGCTTTGTGAAGGAATCAAAAATAGGGAGTTTGAATTCAATCATGTTCATAAATCCAACAAAAAAGCCTCATACTTTTTCTTAGCAATTCAGATTCAAGTGTTAATCATGGGCCAAATTTCACTTTACTACAAAGCACAAACAAAGTTTGGTTCAAAGAAAAGATTGAAATAAAGAAAGAAACAAGTTACTACAAACTCAGGCCCAACATCAAATCATTAAGTAAAACAGCAAGCACATAATCGCTCTGCCAACCCAAAACAATAACAGAGGAAGTTAAAAATCGTTTCCCATCTCAGCTCAAGGCAGTAAAAATAATACAGCTCAGCAAAATCAAAAAGCAATTTACTACAGTAACAGATTCATCAAGAAGCACTCAAAAGCAAATATCAGATTTTTGTTAAGAAAAAAATGAATTCAAAGCCTCTTATCACAAAGCAGTTCAAACCAACAAAGTAGAAAACCCTAATTGATCCCAGTATATAAGCATTGATGCATATATTTCGAGAGGGCGGGGGGATCCACACAGAAAACGAAAAGTTACACATTCAAGCTAAACCCTAGATCTACGATCTATCATAATCTTCCAAAAAAACACAAAACCCTTCATAGAAGAAGAAGAACAAATCGCAAGTTCTGAATCACATAGAAGAGAAGAAGAGAGAAATCAGAAGGATCTCACTGTGAAGCAGTAAAGAGATCGCAATTGGGACACCTAGGGTTTCAATCTTCCCTTTCAGATCTACGTGAAATCATACATCTCCAGTAATAATCAACTACATATTAGTAAAGATGAGAAGAAGATGAAGCTATCGATAAAAGAATATTGAAAAGCGGCATAAGATCACGATCCTTCGCCGCTGCTGCTACCACAAGGCAATTTTCGGCGCGACGGGAGCTCCTTCTCTGGAGAGCATCATTAAGAGAGAAAACGAGAGAACCATAGCTCTTAGAGAGAGGGAGTTTTTACATTTGTTTATGTTATTAACTTTTTTGTTCTTCTTGTTCAATAAATTCCTTATGATATTTTGATCTTATGGATTTGTTGTGTTTGGTTCAGACCGGTACGGTGGTGACAAGTGTCGCCACCTTGGGAAACTTGTCACCATTCAAATGGAGGTTCAATGATTGTACGTGTGTGATCCAGGTTTCCTTATGGTGCATCTTCACTAAATAGCGTTGGATCATCAGTAGATCATCAACAACAACATCCAACGTCCTAAAGGTGCCTCCCATGGTGTACCTCCACTGAAGCTCACGCACAAGATCATGCAGCCTCGTCTAAGATCCCACACACTGTTCAACTTCAGGCCTATGATTCACCCTTAGTTCTCAGCCATCAGATCTATCCAGATCTGATCCAACGCTCTAGCTGCACAACTCCATCGTGAACTCCCTGGGACTGCAACACACTCGATCCAGCGGATCCTCCCTCATGTTGGGCCTGGGGGCCTAACTCCTTTCATCACCCCCTGTTTACTTCTTTTTCTAGCCCATTTAAATTTTGTTTACTATTTTCTTTACATGTTTTTTATTATTTCATTTTTAATTGAAGATAATAATAATATAACAAAAATATATTTTTTTTTTAAATAAATAATTAGATTAAAAAATTATATTTAATATTATTAATCCTTTTGTTAATTAATTTTATTAAATAAAAATGATTTAGTTTAATTAGTTATTTAATTAATTTTGATTGGGTTGTATTGTTTGTTTATTTAGAACTTTAATCATATTATCGATTCGTTACATCCCCTCCCTCTTCATCTTATCTCTTTCTTAATTGTGATACATGTTGTTGGAATATAATCTACATATCATTTCTCTAACATGTGGTACATAGATTGCTATTGACCGGCCTCAAAATAGGTGTGACTTCTGAAGAATGGAAAAACACAAGAAAGGGGGTTTGAATTGGGGTTTCTAAAATTAAAGCAATAGACATGTTTGTTATCCTGGTTCATTTGAACTAAAACTACTCCTGTCCACCTGACAAGGTGATTTCGCTTCTCTCAAATGAGGTCTTAATCCACTAATCATAGTTGATTACACAGATACAATGATAATGTCAAAGTCTTCTTGAGTTTAAACCACAACTTGAATTTTTCAAAGTATTACACAATAATATAATTAACAGTGTGTACAAAGATGTTTTCTAGATAAAACAATATCACTACGGTGATGTATTACACAATTGAAAAGAACAAGATATAAATGTAATGGGATTTTTCTTTTTCAATGCACAATAGTGTTGTGTGCGATTTCTCCTTCAAGTCTTATTTATATAGGCGATGCATGAGAGACATGAGAAGATGCTTTTGGAAGGTTGATAAAGTGTAGTTAATGTTCTTTCCAAAAGTAGCGATCTAGTTTTGATTTAGCCATTACTTTTGACTTGTAATGAATAAATTGTAACGCTTCAGAACATGCTTTCTTGGGATCATATCAGAAGATAAATGTTATTCATGAGACTTCTTTAGTTCTTTCCAGAACTTTACGTATCAGAATATCAAAGTTTTTGTTCGCAGCGTTGGTGCATTCAGAAGTTGTAACATTAGAACTTCTTCGTTTAAACGTGTCACACAAATTTGCTTCTAAGTATGATGTGTCACAATAGAGCTTCAAAAATGAAAATTTCTCATCTTCTATGCATCTTACTTTAGAATTTCCCTGCATATAAAAAACAATATTGGAGAGCATATTTGTTCTTTATATATATCATGTGTTTGTTCTCATCAAAACTCTTACAGGGATGTAGAACCAAACTATGTTCTAACAATCTCCCCCTTTTTGATGATGGCAAAAACTTGTATATTTTGATATAATACTTTAAGAGCATAAAGAATTAAAGTCTCCCCCCTGAGTTGGATACTCAAATAAAGAAAAATGACTTCCCTGAAGATGCTCTGATCAGAGCTTTAAGAAGAAGGTTTTTGATGCGTCCACAACAAAAGTTACTTTCAGAGGTTGCTTTTCACTATATTATTCATGTTTTCTTTCAGATGATAAAAATAGAAGTTATGATATTCAAAATGTTTGAGACTGAGTCTCGATATTGTTATATTCAAAATATCTTACGTTCTCCCCCTTTTTTGTCAAGAATCAAAAAGCAATAAAAACACGTAAATAATAAAATGCGTTTTGTATTCAAAGTGGATTAAGATAAATAGAAGGAGGTGGATAACCAGAAGGTTGAAATAAGAAACAAAATAGAAACAAACTTAGAACTAAGGCTGTGAAGGTGGAAGTCATGTGAACAAGGCTTCCAATAAACCCTTGATCTGATTGTTCGATTCCTCTTGTTTCCCAAGCATCCCCTTAATTTCCTTGCTAGTTTCATCCTGCTTGTCTATCCTTTCCTTAAACATAGCATTTTCTTTCTTCAACTTCTCCAGAGTTTTCAGCACAAGAGAGGATGAGGCTGTTTCAGTATAAGAGACCACTTTTTCAGAACTTACTGCAGCTGATTCTGGCACTGGAGATTCTTAGACTTCCTTGCCTTTGTCTTGAAACATGCCCAGAGGAAGAGGATCAGGAGACGGTTCATTATACTCTGATGTCTGAGGGGTTTCCCAAGGGGTGTTGTCCAGTAGAAGGAGGGGTTTCTTTATGCAGTGTTGCAGAACTTGATCCTTAAAGATTTTCAGGTGATTGTAGAAGTTCTATTGAGAGATTTGATAGGTAAGCTCCTTTAGCTTCAGAGATTCAGAGTTAAACCATTTTGTGAACTGATTCCCGTGAGAATCAGAAGCAGCTAGATTGAGATTCTCCATACAAGCTAGCTTTAGAGAGTTAACTAATTCCTGTATTTATGTTTCAAAAATCAGCAAATATTTACCAACATCTGCTTTGGAGATTTTTTGTTTTAGTTTGGGAACGACAATTTTCTGAGAGCTTGTGACGAGATTGTACCAAGCATCTAAATCAATGACTATTCTAAGGGGATCTTCTAGATAGTTATTTGGATAAGGAGAGCCAGAAATAATTATAGGTGAATTTGGTGGTGTTGAATGATAAGGAGATGTAAGATCTGGAATGGAGAAGGTTTGTAATGAAGTTGTGGGGATTATTGGTGGTTGAGAAACCACGAGAGGGCAAGAGATGCAAGGGATGAATGTCCAGGTATCAGAATCCAAATTTGGTTCGGTTTGGGAAGCTTCAAAAAACGGATCAAATTGATCAATATCAGAGAGAACTTGTGCAAGTTTTGGCTAAGGTTAATCAAAATCGGTAGACGGTGGATTGTTCAAAGGATTATTTAGAGGTATTTAAGTGTCAATATATAGGTCAAAATCATCAAAGGTTTGAGGAGATAGATCTTTTGTGGGCTTTGGAGATGAGGAGTTTTTAGATGTTGATAAAAATACTGATTCAATGACAGAAACAAAGGATGAGTTACCTTTCTTTTTGGAAGCTTTAGGGGTCTTCTGAGAGGTTCCTTCTCTAGCTGCTTTCCTTTTTTTTTTTGATTTTCTGGGAGAAACTTCCAGAGGTTGTTTCCTTAGATCAAGAATGTTCACATATGGAATCGCACCGTCACTCTTGTAGGCTTCTAGATACTTGAGAACAATTTCGGGAGAAGAATCTGCTTGAGTGAAGAGAGGAAAATCCTTCAGAGGCCCTCTTCGAGTGGTGATGACTTCCTTGGTGGTGATTGTTGGGTCCTTCTTAATAGTTTCAATAATCTTTATCTTCTTCAAATTCTTGGCGTTGAGAGGTTTACCAACACAAGCTTCCAGAACACTAGCTTGTTGAGCCTCAGTAAGATGTTATATAAGTCTGTTTTTTGTCAGAATATCTGAAACGAGTCTTCCTAGAGGGATCCAATCTCTCTTTGTTATTTCTTATTCTCTTGTTTATTTTACACTAGTATTCACATGGTTGAACAATATATGTGGGATATGAACTTTTTCTTTGGTGGCGATGAAGTAAAGAAGATACTGCTGATCTATGTTGATGTAGTATGGAGAGATGGTAGGCTTCCTGTGATTGATGCATCCTAGAACTATTTTGGACCAAATTCTGAGGTAATCCTTCTGATATTTGTTTTTGTTGGATGGTTGGCCAGAAGTAAAGATTTCCTTTGACACCATGGTTAGGTCATAACTTTTGTCTTCCATATCACTGCATCAAATACCGCCGCCATCATGAACTATGAGTTTCCCAATATTATATTCAGTGACGATGATCTTCTTTCCCATAACGTAGGATGTAACCTGATGATTTGAAGCTGTGGCATGGATCCAGAATTCTTTCACAAGTTTTGGAAAAACTGGACCTATGAGGCGATCAAAATACTTCATCCATCCTTAGAACTCAACATCAGGGATTAAATCATACCCATTTTCCTTCATGATTACGAAATCAACAATAAGCTCACATAGAACTTCCACAAAATCAATGGGTGTGAGAAGAGTTCTTGAGAGTTCAATGTACCTTTCTTCATTTGAGTAGGAAGATCCTGGAATGGTTTAAGAAACTTGAGGAATTTGATGAGATGAAGCCACATACTCTTTTAGGGTTTTTGAAAGATGAACAGTTTGTAGAGAGAAAAAAAGAGTGAGAGTGGAAATGTGATATTGTTTGTGAAAGAGTGAAATATATATAGCCAATGGAAATAAAATAGAAGTTTTAATTAAAAAGAAAAGGAATTAAAAGAAAATGATTACGAGCATTTAATGATTCTTGAAAAAAGGGATAGCGTGAAAATATGGAAAAATTACCAATTTGAATCGAACCTCAATGCATTAACTCAATCGTTTTAGTCCCTTCAGAATTTGACCACGTGTTCAGCCTTAGAGGGTGACCTTGCGTTTTAGAGTTGACAGATGTTGATATTGTGAACTGCTTGCTTCTATCTTAGAAATGAAATATTTTTGGAGAACATTCAGATCTTCTAGATGGATCCTGATACAATGTTCCTTCTAACTTCTAAAGAATTATTGATCAGATGTTTACACAAAGAAAATTTAAATCATAAAGTTCAGAGGGTTTAAATATATAGAAACAAAATTATCATTCTAGGCATAATTTCATACTAGATGATTCAAAATGAAATTAAATCTATCTTCAGAAAGGGATTTAGTGAAGACATCAGCCTATTGATGGTATGTGTCTATAAATTTTAAGGAGAGAATTCCTTTCTGAATATAGTCCCTAATAAAATGATGTTTAATTTCTATATGTTTAACCCTAGAATGTAAAATAGGATTTTTTTGAAAGAAAAATAGCAGAAGTATTATCATAGAGGATATGAATGTTACTCTCATATATGTTAAAGTCTTCAAGCTGACTCTTCATCTAGAGAATCTGTGTGCTGCATCAAGCTGCTCCTTTTTATTCATCTTCAACAATTGGCAGTGCAATAGTGGATTGTCTTTTGCTAGACCACGAGATTAGATTGTCTCCCGAAAATTGGCCGCTTCTAAAAGTACTTTTCTTTCTATTCTATCTCCGGCAAAGTTAGTGTCATAGTACCCTACTAATTTATATTCTCTGGGTTTTCTATAGCAAATACGAAGAATAGTAGTACCTTTCAGATACTTGAAAATTCACTTAACTGCTGTTAAGTGAGATTCTCTAGGATCTGATTAGAATCTAGCACAAAGACAAACAATGTACAAAATATCAGGTCTTGAAGCTGTTAGATATAAGAGAGAGCCAATCATACCTCTGTAGAGCTTATGTTCTACTTTCTTACTTACCTCTTTCTTTTCCAGAATGCATGTGGGATGCATAGGAGTTTTTGACGGCTTACATTCTAACAAGTAAAATTTCTTCAGAAGTTCTTTGACATACTTGCTTTGATGAATGTAGGTTCCTTCTGGAGTTTGATTGATTTAGATTCCTAGAAAGAACTTGAGTTCGCCCGTCAAGCTCATTTCAAACTCTGTCTGCGTAGACTTAGCAAATTATTTTCCCAAAGAGGCTTTAGTAGATCCAAAAATTATATCATCTATGTAAATTTGACAAACTAGAATGTCAATTTCAAACAGTTTACAGAATAAGGTTGTGTCCACCTTCCCTCTGGTAAAGTTATTTTCTAGCAAAAACTTACTTAGTATTTCATACCAAGCTTTGGGAGCTTATTTCAGACCATATAATCATTTCTTAAGTTTATAAACATATTCTGGATGTTTTTTATTTTCAAAGCCAGGGGGTTGGTGCACATAAACTTCTTCATCAATGTAACCATTTAAAAAGCACTTTTAACATCCATCTGATAAAGAGTGATGCCATTATTTACAACATAAGAAATTAAAAGTCTGATAGATTCTAACCTGGCGACTGGAGGAAAGGTTTCTGTATAGTCTATCCCTTCTTGCTGACTATAACCTTGTGCCATCAGTCGTGCTTTGTTTCTGACGACTTCTCCCTGTTCATCTAGCTTATTTATGAAGACCCATTTGGTTCGAATGATGTTAAAGCCTTTTGGTTTAGGAACTAGATCCCACACGTCATTTGTGGTAAATTGATTTAGTTCTTACTTCATTGCAAGGATCCAATCACTGACCAAAAGAGCTTCTTCGATGGAAGTTGGCTCAATTAGAGACACTAATCCCATGAGTGATTCTTCAGAATTATCTGAATGTAGATCTTATTTTGATCAGGTCATCCTTCTTTCCCAGAATCAAGTTTTCTGGATGTGCTAAGCTGCTTCTGGATTGTCTTTTCTGGATGGGTTCTTTAGATGTTGTTATAATATTTGTGACATCCTCTTCTGTATTTGGCTGTGATTCTTTATTAAGAACTTCTGACGCTCTGTCTTCAGTACATGTAAATAGAATTTCTATATCTGCAAAAAATTTACCATGCTTTGACTTTTGAAAGCCAAGCTTATCATAAAATAAGACACTGATAGATTCTTCCACTATCCGTGTTTCTGTGTTATATACTCTGTAACCTTTTGAGAGTTTAGAGTATCCTAACACGAGACACGTTTGTGCATTAGAATCAAACTTGTTCAAATGTTCTTTAGTGTTTAGAATAAAAACAGTACATCCAAATGGATGGAAATAAGAGATGTTGGGCTTTCTATTCTTCCACAGTTCATATAGAGTCTTATCCAAAATAGGTCTTATGGAGATTCTATTCTGAATATAACACGTTGTGTTAATTGCTTCTACCCAAAAGTATTTAGCAATATTAGTCTCGTTGATCATGGTTCTGGACATTTCTTGTAAAGTTCTATTCTTTCGTTCTACAACTCCATTTTTTTGAGGAGTTCTAGGACAAGAGAACTCATGAGTGATTCCATTCTCATTAAAAAAGTTTTCAAATTTTTTGTTTTTAAATTCTTCACCATGCTCACTTCTGACTTTAACAATTCGAAAATCTTTTTCATTTTGAACTTGGTTACAAAAGGTAATGAACACAGAGTGTGACTTGTCCTCGTGTCTTAAGAACTTTACCCATGTCCATCTGCTATAGCCATCTACGATCACTAATCGATACTTCTTGCCACTGATGGATGCAGTTTTCACTGGTCTAAAAAGATCTATATGCAGAAGTTCTAATGGTCTAGAGTTAGAAACAAATTTTTTTATTTGAAAGAAGGTTTTGCAAACTTGCCTTTTTGACATGCTTCACACAAAGCATCTGAGTTGAACTTCAGGTTAGGAAGTCCTCTGACCAGATTGAGTTTGTTAATATGAGATATTCTTCTCATACTAAAATGCCCCAATCTTCTGTGCCCTACCCATTGTTCGTCGTTAATAGACATTAGGCATTTTACATTCTGACTTTTTAGTTCAGAAAGATTTATTTTATAAATGTTGTTCTTTCTCTTTCCATTAAAATGATAGATCCATATTTCTGACTAACTGCTTTACATGAATTTTTATTAAAGATTATATCATAATCGTTATCACTTAATTGACTTACGGATAACAGGTTATGCATTAATCCATCTACTATCAGAACATTAGTTATAGAAGGAATTGTACCGTTACCAATAGTTCCAGAGCCAATAATCTTTCCTTTCTGATTTCCTTTGAAACGTACAAAGCCTCCAGATTTAAGCTCCATCCTTTGGAACATATGCTTTCTTCCCTTCATGTGTCGAGAGAATCCAGAGTCCAGGTACCAAGATTGGTGTTTCAACTTTGCTGTTAAAGACATCTGCAACATAGAAAATTTTGTCCTTAGGTACCCATAAATTTTTGGGTCCTTGTTTGTTAGAGTTACCAAAATTCTGCTTGAATTTTGGTTTAGTAGAGAAAGCATTAATAGTATACTTTATGTTATGTATGTCCATATGTGAAGTGTGAATAGAGAGGTGTGTGTTTTATGACTATATCATCAACTTTCTTTGGTTGATATTCTTTCCCCTTATATCCTATTCCTTTTCTTCCATTTCTGCTAACTCTATAGATCATTGAAGCCATCTTGCTCCTTCTATGTTTTTAGCTAGAAATTTTTGAAAGCTATGATCATATTCTGTTATGATTCTATCAGAACTATTAGAAACTTCTGAAACAGTTTCTTTCTGAGATTTTTGTAATTTATTTTTAATAACATAATATTCATTTTCTAGTTTAAAATTAGTTTCTTTTAGCTCAGAGTTTTCTGTTTTTAGTTTCTTAGTTTCTTGAGAGTCAGATTCTAGATCCTTTTTTAGGTTCTTGTTTTTTACTTGAAGTTGCTGATATCTTTCAAGAAGTTTTGACAGACTTTCTTCTAATTGAGATCTAGAAAAGTTAGAGAATACCTCTGCTGCCTCTGAGTCTAACTCTGATTTAGATGATCCAGTGTCATCTGATACGTTAGCCATTAAGGCTATGTTGGATTGTTTATCTTCTGATTCTGTTTCAACTTCAGAAGATTCCGAGTCATCCCATGTTGCCATAAGACTTTTCTTATTTTCTTTGAAGAACTTCTTTTTAGGTTTTTCTTTTTGAAGATTTTGACAACCTCTTTTGTAATGACCTTTTTCATTGCATTCGTAGCAAACAATATCTATATTACTATATTTTCTGTATCCAGAAGATGATTCAGAATGATTCACTATTCTTCTGGGAGTTATAAACTTCATCTGCCCGTGCTTTCATAGGTGATTGACTCTTCTGGAGATAATATATAGTTCATCTTCTTCTGACGAGGATCCACCAAAGTTTTCTTCTTTTGCTTAAAAAACTTTATGTTCATATTTTTTATTATATTTGAGAGCGAGACACTTACCTTGCTTTTGGGGTCATCTTCTTCTAGTTCCATCTCATGACTTCTAAAGGAGTTGATTAGTTCTTCAAGAGATATTTTGTTTAGATCTTTGACTAGTTTTAAGGCTGTGACCATCGGTCTCCATTTCTTGGGTAAGCTTCTGATAATTTTCTTTACATGATCTGCTATTGAGTACCCTTTATCCAGAACTTTTAGCCCAACAACCGGAATTTGAAACCTTTAGAACATTGTTTCAACTGTTTCATCTTCTTCCATTTTAAAATCCTCATACTTCTGAATGAGAGTGTTGTACCCCAAAACTTTCCCTCTCATTTAAAAAATAATTTCTTATGCTCCTAAGGTTATCAAGTGTTCAAGGCTACTCAAGAATGATCAGATGATCCTCCTTCTAAACAGTGGCCTACAATTAGGGTTTTGATTTTCTTAGAGGAAATTAGACTTCTAATGACTCAAGTGGAATTCATGGTTTCTCATATGTATCAAGGTATCCTCATGTCAAGTTTCAAGCCTTACATCACAAATTTGCTCAGTCAATGGCCTAAATGATTGAAAATCAACTGTATTGAGTAAAAAGTCAATTATGGTCAACATATAGTAAAACTTCAAAAATTTTGGTCAACATCAGTGTTTTGAATTTAAATTCATCATTTGATCAAAGGTTGATCATAACTCATCAAGAAAACTCAAGATTCATCAAAAGTCAAAAGTTGCTAAATTAGGGTTTTCTTTAGGAGAAGTCAACTGAACTTTGACCAAGCATAACTTTCACCTGCTTCATCAGAAAATTCTCAACCAAATCTCATTTTGAAGAAAATTCAATTCTCTACAACTTTGTCTCTCTAAGCTCAAGGCCCAAAAAATGCTTCATTTGAGAGATATGAGCCAAGACATTATACGTCATTTTAAAAGTCAACAAATTGACACTTTTTATCAAAGAAACTTACATCAAGTTAAAGTCTTAAAATGGAAAAATGACCAACATAGAGATTGTATAGGACATCTTGAGGTTTCTAAAAAGTCCAAGATCACCTTCATGTGATAAAAATTGAGAGAGTTATGATTGAAGCAAGTTGGGCAATTTTGAGAAAATGCATGAAACCCAAATTGATCAAACTTGAAGTTTTGGGCTAATGGGCTTATCTTTTGAGGTCCAAACGTGTTCCATAACTCATTATGAACTTCTAAGTCCACCTATTTATTTTTTATGTTTTTTATTTATTTTATTCTTATTTTATTTAATTAAAAGAAAAATAAATCAAATAAATACAAAATCAAAAGATTTGAGGCACATGGTTGTTGTTTGGAATCAAATTACAAAGCTGAAAATCAGATAATCAATTAGCAAAACATGTGGGATTGATTGGCACATGATTGGCTCAAAAAAAAGGAAAATTACATGCAATATTTTCAATCAAATATTTAACCATGAAAGACTTGGATTCAATTCAGTTTTGTTGACCTAATACCTTGCCCTATAAATACCCAAGACATTCATACACTAAAGACACGAAAAACCCCTCAAGAACACACTCCTAAAAGTTCCAAAAGTTGTCAAAAATAGGACAAGAACAAACCTTGTCTCCAGCCTCTTACAATCAAAACCAAGCCTTCCATCATCTCCCTGAATATCCCAAGAGGTCATCCTTGTTCTCCTTGAAGCCTAAAGCACGCAAGAACACCACGTTTTATCCTCACCAGTTTTGGTATGTTTTTCAAATCCAAACCTTTAATTTATGCATTTTTAACTAACTTGATGTGTTTACATGTGTTCATATCCATTATTAGAACAAGATTGATGCATAATATGTGAGCTCTAGCGCAGGAATAATAAAGTGTCAAAGTTAGGGCATAATCATACTTTTGCTTCGAAACTCATAATACGTTCGGTTTCAGACCAAAACAACCTCATGATTAGATTCAGGAAGTTCAATTTAGGGGGGTAGGGTCCCTTTGGATCATTAACATCCTTTGTTTTGCAGGTTGAAGGAGTTAGATCGCTGGAGAAGACGACCGGAGCTAGGGCTCCGACGCCTCTCCGACTGATTCATTTGTTTTTATAATATATTTATTTGGTTTTGTTATATGCAAGGATTAAACAACCACCCCAGTGGCAGGAGCGCGCATGTTAAAGCATTACTATACAAGGGCGTGGGTTCTATCCCTTCCTTTTGTTATCTTTTTTTTTCTTCATATTTTTCCAGTTCATGCAGGTTTATTATATTACGCAATGCGGTTGTTTCTAAATACCAAACAGAGCCTGGTGCAGGGGCAAGCAAGGCGTGGATAAGTGCTGAAGGGTGTGAGTTCAACACCCACCCCATGCAATTTTTCTTATTTTTAGTTTTTAACCTTTTTTTCTTTCGTTTTAAATAACTAACCCTAATTTTCTTAATAACCCTAATTGATTTTCTTAATTAACCTAATAATTTTCTAATGCTAATTTAATTAGGTTTATTTTTTTAACAATTAAAATTTTCACTTTTATTTTTATTAATTAAACCTAATTTTTTAAAATATTAAAATCAATTAGAAATTTTAGGTTTATTAATTATTTTTATCATTAAAAATTATTTTCTAAAATACCAAAACTTTTTCTCATATTTTCTTTTCTTTTTTCTATTTTAATTTCTAGATAAAAGTGTATAGGTCACATTATTTGATTGTAATAATTTAGGTTTATTTTTCTCGCACTTTTTCTCTATTATGTATTTGCTCCCAAGATGTAATAGTTTTAGGGTTTTATTTTCCACATCTTTATTATGTAATTGCCCCGAAGCCATATAATAGCGCATGACCTTTATTTTCCACATATTTACATTTTTATTGTATTATATGCTGTGAGTAATTAGGCGTGTATGGAAAGATAATAATAAACCAATAGCATAAACCTAAATACAAGATAAAATAATTGAATTGAATCACTATTCACACTTACACCTCTAGGGTAACCTCCCTTTGTTGCCTTTGGAACATGGCCATGTCCCTCAAAAATAGGGATACTTTAGCAAAGTCCCTCTGAATAAAAGATCATAGTCCCTCGACGACCCTTCGATGTTGCCTACAAAAATGATCTAGTCCCTCCAATAAATTCCTAAAGTATCCTTATATGTTGCCTTCGATGACCATACAATGACCCTCAATTGTCCCTTCACATCTAATAGATGGGGCTACCTACCAACTAATGGTACGAATAGCACTGTCTCTAAAGGAGAAACAAAATAACAAGAATGACCTTAAGTGGGTAAATAACTATTAATCACTCGCTCACAACTTTTCTTAAAAAACATTTTCACACCTCATTTTGAAAAATATTTTCTTAAACACTTTGTACGCGTTCTTGAGGATTGATACAAGAACCATTACAAAGTTAGCCGTACTTTGGCTTTTCAAAAATATTTTTCAAAACACTTACACAAAAAATAAATTATCAAAAGTGAGGTAGTGATTAAGACCCCGTAAATAACTACGGATGAAAAGGGTGCTAACACCTTCCCTTTTCATGTCTTACCCCCTGAACTCAAAATCTTTAAGGTGTTTCCTGTTCTTTTCACCATTTCCATATTGGATAAAATAAAAGTCGGTGGAGACTCTAACTATCCACACATTTGTGATAAAATGCAAAAGTCAGTTCTCCCACCGAATTACAGAACTGACGACTTTGCTGGGGAATTCTAAACTTAAAAAGAGGGGTTACCCTATAGTCTAGATCACTTTTAATTTCTTTAACTCTATGAATTGTTTACTTTACTTTAAAGGGTTTCTTGGGTTTATTTTCTTGCAAGATCCTACACCCGGATCTAGGGTACCTTTGGTAAGTAGCAATAGATCATGGAAACTGTACGACATGGACCAATATGGTTGAAGTGATGGCTACGATTAGTGTGACACTTTGGATTGTACTAATGTTCATTGAGTCAGTTGAGGATAACATTAGGCTTGCGCGTGGTGCCATTAGCACTAACTATACTTTTAGAACCTTAATTGACCCATCTTAGCCATTATAAGGTAGTGAGATGGCCAACTTTGGTGCAGTCCAAGGTTGGTTGATACTCGATGCTACACTCATTGAGATTCGACTCGTGGGATGTTTTGGTGGCAAATCAGTTGCTGTACTAAAATAAAACCTTTGAGAAAGATCCGTGATATGAGATTCCTAGTACCCGGTTACTATTTTAGGACAGATTGAGCCAACTTAACTTCAATAGAGAAGGGAACTTACCTATGGACCCCATGCAAGACTTTAAACCTAAGGATCATATTTTTGAATACAATTTTCCCTCAACTTTTTGAATAAAATTGATTCAAGACCCTCCTAATGCTCCTAGGGTTCTCAATTGCTTAAGAATACTCAAGAGTTTAAGCATACAAGCACCTCTCCTAAGCAATGGCCTACAATTAGGGTTTTGGTTTTTTCAAAGATATTGAGCTTCTAATGCATCAAGTGAGTTTCATGGTTCCACATATGCTTCAAGAATCCTCATGTCAAGTTTCAAGCCTTGCATCACTAGTTTGCTCAATCAATTGCTAAGATGAGTGAAAGTCAACTGTATTGAACAAAAATTCAACTGTCGTCAACATACAGTCAAACTTCAATATTTTTGGTGAACATCAAGATTTTGAGGTCACATTCATCATTTGATCAAGGTTTGATCATAATTCCTCAAGAAAACTCAAGATTCATTAAAAGTCAAAAGTCACTAAATTAGGGTTTTCTTAAGGAGAAGTCAACTGAACTTTAACCAAGCATAACTTTCACATGCCTCATCATATTTTTCTCAACAAAATATCATTTTAAAGGAAATACAATTCTCTTCAACTTTGTCACTCTAAGCTCAAGTCCAAAAAATGTTTCATTTGAGAGATATGAGCCAAGACATTACAAGTCATTTTAAAAGTCAACAAAACGTTATCATTTGTTAAAGCAATTTACATCAAGATAAAAATTAAAATGAAAAAGTGACCAACATGAGAATTGAAGGGGACATCTTGAGCTTTCCAAAAAGTCCAAGATCACCTTCATATAACAAAAATTGAGTGAGATATGATTGGTGCAAGTTTGGAAATATTTGAGCAATTTTGAAATTTTGGACTAGTGGACCTATCTTCTAAGGTCTAAACATGTTCATGACTTTATGGAGGACACCTAAACTAATTCATACCATACCATGATTTATTTATTTATATTTATTTTGATTTTTATTCAATTAAATACAAAATAAATTAAATAAAATAACAAATGATGGACCAAGGCATGTGGGCTTGGTTTTGGATCAAGTTTGAGGCCCAAGAGCACATATCCAACTTTCCAAAACCACGGGAGGCAAGATTGGGACATAATATTCTCAAAATGGAATGTTTGAAAACAATATTTTTTTTTTGTGTTTTGGTAAGGCATTGAATACTTGGTCTTTTCCTCTTTTGTTTTGATCTATTTTCTTCCTCTATAAATACACACAACATCAGTGAATAAGACCACAAATTGCTACCTCAAGATCAAGCTCCAAGAATCACAATTTTTTTTCAAGAACTATGGAAAGCGTGAAACCCTATTTGCATCCCCTCCCAAGCAATTCGAATCATTCGATTACACTCCTGAAGATCCTAGAAGTCGTTTCAAGTCTTTCAACAAACTCGAGACATCCTAGAACATGCTCTCTCAAGAATACCGGTTGGGTAACTTTTCCAAAATCCTAAACTTCTATTTTATACATTGTTAACTAATCTTGTGTGTTCATGTATGTTTATGATGATGTTTAGAATAGGTCACAACCATTACATGGAGTTTATAACATCCATATCCTGGTTGGCCATTGATGAACCAATTCCCACCCCATGCATTTTTTAGTTCCACTTATTTCCAACTTTCTTTCTTTACATTTTCTTACTCATTTAATAAATTTTTATTAAATCAAAAAAATTTGTAAAAAATATAATAAAATCAGATTTAGACTTTTAATAGGTTAATTTAATTTTTGACAACATTTTTCTTAATTAATTAATTAAACACAGGTTTTTTTAATAATTAATTAAGTGTTTAATTTCAGTTTAAAATCTATTTATTTTATCATTCAAATCAAATCAAAAAATACAGAAAAAATTATTTTCTAACATTTTAGGTATTAGGACATTAAAAATAATTTACTAACATTTTATTTTATTATGCTATTTATTTTATTAGATAAATTGTATAGGATGTGCAAATTTTGAGATAACCTAGTTTAAATTCTCGCACAATTTCTTTATCATGTTACTGCCCCAAGGCCTTGTAATAACATATAATTTCCTTTTCTACACTTATTCTTTATGTCTTGTATATATATAATTGTATAGTAATAGACTTGTATGACAAGATAGAATTAAACGATAGATAACCTTAAACAATTCCAAGATAAAATAACTGAACTGAACTCACTTTACACACATACACCTCTAGGGTAACCTCCTCTATTGCCTTCGGAAAACAATGGTAATGTCCCTCGAACATAGGGATACTTTAGAAAAAGACCCTCGATTCAACAATATCATCATGGTCCTTTTCGAATAAAGATCATAATCCCTCGATGACCTTCGAGTTGCCTACAAAATGATCTAGTCCTTTCGATGACCCTACGAGAAAAATGATGATAGTCCCTTCGAATTGCTAAATGTATCCTTACATGTTACCTTCTATGACCATACGATGACCCTACACCTGTCCCTTTACGTCCAACGATAGGGCTTCCTACTAACTAATGGTACGGATAGAACTATCTAAAGTAGGAGAAAAAGTACAAGAACGACCTTGAGTGGGTAGATACTTTTAATCACTTGCTCATAAAAACAAACACATATCACACTACACTCTCAAAAATATTTTCAAAACACTTTGTATGCATTCTTAAGGACCGATACAAGAATCATTGCAATGTTTCGCCTTAAATTAGCACTTTAAAAATATTCTTTTAAACACACACACAGAATGAAAATTTTCAAAGTGAGCTACGCGATTAAGAGCCCGTAGATAACTACAGATGAAAAGGGTGCTAACACCTTCCCTTTTCATAACCTACCCCCCGAACTCAAAAATCTTAAAAGGTCTTTCCTGTTCGTTTCACCCTTTCCTTATTGGATAATAGAAAAGTCGGTGGCGACTCTTGCTATCCGCAAAACTTGCGATAAAACACAAAAACAAGTCAGTTCTCCTATCTTGTTATGGAACTGGCGACTCTGTTGGGGAAAATATTAAAAGAGGGGTTACCTTAGAGTCTTAGATCACTTTTTTTGTTGCTTTATTTACATTATCTTCTTTATCTTAAAGGGTTGCTTGGGTTTCATTACTTGTAAAGATCCTACACTCGGATCTAGGGATGCTTTAGGTAAGTAGCAATAGATCATGGAAAGTGTACGACTTAGACCGATATGGTTGAAGTGATGGCTACATTAGTGTGAAACTTTGGTTTGTATTGATGTTCCTTGAGTCAGACAAGGATAATATTGGGATTTCGCGTGGTGTCATAAGCACTAACTGACTTTTAGAATCTTAATTGATCTTCTTGGCCATCAGAAGGTAGTGAGATAGCCGTCTTCGGTGTAGTCCTAAGTTGGTTGATACTCGATGCTACGCTCATTGAGATTTGACTCTCAGGTTTTTTTTGGTCGCAAGTCAGTTGCCGTGCTAAAAAAACCTGTCTGAAAAATAAGTGATATTGAGATCCCTAGAACCCGGTTACTATTTTAAGACAGGTTGAGCCAACTTAAACTCTAATAGAAAAGGGTAGTTACCTATGGACCTCATGTAAGCTTTTAAACCTAAGGCTACTTGTGTGACTTGTTTGTATTCACTATCTAATAACTTGAATTCCTCATAGGATTTTTCTGTATAAACAAATTTGTTCTCATCACCTTACGCTTTTGCTTAGTGCATGGCATACACATCATGTCATCTCATAACATAACACTGTTACTAACTGTGATACGGTAGCAGAACCGACTGTTAATACTGGTTTGCGTTTTGCGTTTTGTGTTTGCAAAATGTCACGGTAAGCAAGAGTCGCCACCGACTTTTATTTCATCCAATCATGGAAAAGGGAAAAGAACAGAAAAAACCTTTTTTCGAGATATTATGAGTACGGTGGGTATATTATAGAAAGGGAAGGTGTTAGCACCCTTTCTATCCGTAGTTATCTACGGGCTCTTAGGTACTTGCTCATTTTTTGAATTGCTTGTGTGTGATTGTTTTGAAAATGTTTTACTTCGTGATAACCCTTGTATCAGTCCTCAAGGATGTGACGAAGTTTTTTTTGAAAATTGTTTTTGAAAGGTGTTTGTGTGAAAAAAGTTTTTTTTGAGCAAGTACCTACTAGCATCTACCTACTCGAAAAAAGATTGTTTCAGTTTTATTTCCTTTAGACAGCGCTAGCCCACTATTAAGGAGTAGGTAGCACCGTCGTTGGAGATTGTAAGGGACATTCGAAAGGGACAAGTACAATCACTAAAGTAATAGTTATAAAACTTTAGTAGTAACCCTAACGTCTTAAGATCTTTCCGAGGCAACGTTTCCGAGGCAACATTTTCGAGGCAACATTTCCGAGGCAATATTCGAATGGGACAATTTGATCTCTTTAGACTGGAGGGAAACCACTAAAATCTCCTACGCTTAATGATTGTTTACTGAAGGCAACTGAAGTGAGGTAAACCCTAGGAGTGAACATGTGCGAGTGATTTGTTTCAGTTATTTTAGTCTTTGCACATTAGGGTTTTCTAACTGTTTTAATTTTTCATGCATTCTTGTCATACTGTCCTATTAATACATCTAACAGTTAATAATTTGCAGAAAGTAAAAGCGGAAATAAACCTAACTATTACATGGCTTTGATAGTTACATAATTTCCTTGACGGGAAATGAAAGTGCGGAATTTAATACCCTAATTAAAACTATTACAACCTTGAAACAATTACAAAATAATGGCAAAAAACAATAAACAAGCGCGCGAAAAATTAAATGCGAGAGAAATTAGGGTTTTGACCCTTGACTAAATCTAATATCAGTTGATTAAAGAAAACATCATTTTTTTAATCATTTTTGTTATTTAAGAAAATAAGTAATAATTGAAATAAATAAAAAAAGAACCTAATTACTAATTAACTTTAATTAAGAAAAATAATTAACTTAGTCTATTTTTTGTGTTCTTGTTTGACAAAAAGAAAATAATTACATCAATAAATTAACCTAGTTTTCTAATTGATTTTTTAATTATAAAAATGAGTTAAAGTTACCCTAAATTAAATAAACTAATTAATTTAAAAATTAAATTTGATAAAAAAACAAATTCTAAATTTTTGAATTCTTGATTTTTGGATTTTATGAAAACGGTGAATTTTATAAAAATAAAATAAATAAATAAATTGCAAAGAATAAGAAAAAAAAAAAGAAAATAGAAAATTTAGGAATGGGCCTGTGTTGAATAGTAATGTTGGGGGTGTTAATCTGAAATTCTTTGGCCCTTTAAGCTCCAGGCCTGGTCAACGTTGGGATCTGGTGTAGCATTGGCTTGGAGGAATACCATGAACCTTCATTGGAGAAGCGTGAGATCTAGCCAGCTGGGCATCCAATGAATGAGCGTTGCTGGTACACAATAGGCATGGGATGATGTATTGCATTGGATTCGCCTGAAACAATCAAGAAAATTATAAAATGCACACGCCTGGGATCGAACCCAGGACGTGTGCATCAAAGGCATTCCTTCCAACCATCTGCGCTGGACTTGTTAGTTGTAAACATAATAAATAAATAAAATCAAAATCCAAATCAAGTGTTCTGCCATCCAACACGCGCGTAATTTGCATGGGCTAATCACACCTTGACACGCATTATCTTCTTCCTTGGGACTGTTGTTTTAGGTTCAAACTTTTACCTACGGACGTTTGTTCGTAACTATAACCCTGTTCCATTTAAAAATTGCATACAAGCAAGATAAATGAAATTGGTGACCACGAATCAACTGGGCTTGAAGCCCTGATCATCATGATACCCAATATGAAAGCCAATTGTTCCTGCATTGAAAACCCCCAAAAACAAACTCGTAAACCCTAACAATGGCATACTGGGATTCCTGCGCTGTAAATGCAATTAAATGATGCCAATAGCTTGCAAACAAGATGATGAACAAGAATGTATAATAAAAACATGATAATGCTGCCAAAATCAAGGAAATCAGAATCGAGTTTTTGGGCAAACCGTGGTTGATTGTAGGCACGATTCTTGGCATTTTGGAGCCTGAGGATAAGTTGAATAGCTTCCTGGGATGTCCTGGAATATATTGGAATCCTTAAATCTCTGTGAGGATGGCTCTAGAGTGGATTTTGATCTCACACTTTTCTTTTAAATTTTGCAGTTTTGTTCTGCCCCTTTTCATGACTCTCACCCTTGTTCTTGCCTTGGGTATGTTCAATATATATCATAGAGTGAATTAGGGTTGTAAAAACAGATCACATCTTTGAAAGTTTTGAAGATTTGATTTGATTTTCATGGCATATGTAAACTTGCTATATTGAGCCAAATTATGCCTTTCTTGTACCAATCAGCCTTGATTCGAATTGATCATGATATCCTTGCATTATTTGATTGAAATCCTGTCCAAAAATCAGATCACAACATATCTTTTCATTATTCATCAATTATTTGATTTAATTGAAATTTTAATTAATAAAAAATCAAAATAAATTGAAAAGTGAAGCAAATAACATGAGTTTGGATATTTGGGTCATGGATCATATTATAAGTGAGGTGAAAGCATAAAAAGTTAGGCCCATTTGGCAAAAAAAATGCAATTTTGAACCCATTTGACTTTTGGCAATTTTGCAAAAAAGGTCAACTTTGACAAGGCATATCACCTCCAAATTTAACCCTAGAGAGGTGTTCTTAGACTTTTTAGAAATCTTAGGACGTCCCCTAAGTAACCCTTTTGGTCTCATCTCAATTGAGTCTTCCATGTTCATGTATGAAGCTTTGACCCAAAAGGTGTTTTTGTTAAATTTTCAAAATGACCCATAATGTCAAAATTCATATCTTTTTATGAGTGCATATTTTGAACTTGTGAGATGAAGATGAATTGTAGGGCATTGCATCCTCTTCAAAATGATCCTTGGATGGAAAATTTATGATAAAGTATGAAGAAGTTATGCTTGGTCAAAGTTTGGTTGACTTTTCCTAAGAAACCCTAATTTAGCAACTTTTGGGTTTTGATGAATTTGGAGCATTCCTTGGGGAATCATGATCAACCCTTGATCAAATGATGAAAGTAACTTCAAAATGTCAAAGTTGACCAAAAATCTTGGAGTTTGACTGTATGTGGGTCACAGTTGACTTTTGACCTAATACAGTCGATTCTCAAGCATCTGAGCAGTTGACTGAGCAAACTTCTTGTGCAAGGCATGAAAATTGACATGTAGGGTCTTTAGAACATATTAGGACCATGGAGAGAATATGAGGCCTTTGTGGTTCACCCATCTTGATGAAAATTAAAACCCTAATTTGAGGTATACTTCCTTAGGAGAGAGTTTGTCTGGTCAATTATTGGGAAAACTTGAGCAGCTTGAGGATCTCTAGGAGCATGTATTGAGTAAAATGAGAGGGAAAATTTCGGGGTACAACAGCTTCCCCTATTCAATCTTCCTAAACCTGAGGATGTAGATTGGCCCGTCTGCCTTTTGTGATCTGAAGGTGGAAGATGATTGAACACTAGAGTGCCAATAAATTTGCACTCGTATGAAGTGGCACTTGATTTGTGATATCGGGAATGGGCTTTCAAATGCCATTTGGAGGTTGAGGATTGAAGATTGTCGGAGATGGGCTTAAAGATGCCATCCTGGATGCGACAAAGTATTGCAGGAGATGGGTTTAAAGAGGCCATCTAGAGGATGTTGATTTCTTGTCTTGGGAGACATATAGTTTTAGGAGCTTCAGTTGTCCGTTACTCTACTGGGGAATAACTTCGGCTTGAGGAAGCAGAAGTGAACTGCATATCTGGTCAGGGTATATGTTGCACCGCGACTTACTGGGGAACTGCGAAACCAATCGTGTTTGATCGGGTCTCGGCCTTACAGTGTTGTGGACTACCATCTGGAGATAAGAGAGGAGGAACCTGGAGAGTAAGGTTATGAGAAGGAACTTTGATAGTAGGGTTGCTTCGATATGAAAGCCTGGATAGTAGGGCTGTGAGAAGGAACCTGGATAGTAGGGTTGCTTTGATATGAAAGCCTAGATTGTAGGGCTATGAAAAGGAACCTGGATAGTAGGGTTACTTCAATATGAAAGCCTGGATAGTAGGGCTGTGAGAAGGAACCTGGATGGTAGGGTTGCTTCGATATGAAAGCCTGGACTGTAGGGCTATGATAAGGAACCTGGATAATTGGGTTACTTCGATATGAAAGCCTGGATAGTAGGGCTATGAGAAGGAACCTGGATAGTAGGGTTACTTCGATATGAAAACCTGGACTATAGGGCTGTGAGAGGGAACTTGGATAGTAGGGTTGCTTCGATATGAAAGGCTGGACTGTAGGGCTGTGAGAAGGAACCTGGATAGTAGGGTTACTTCAATATGAAAGCCTGGATAGTAGGGATGTGATAAGGAACCTAGATACTAGGGTTACTTAGATATGAAAGCCTGGATGTAGGGATTTAGGAGGAAACTAGGTAAGGTTACTTCGTGAGGAGTTTGGGTAAAACTGCATCTGAATCGAGAAGGGACCTGGGCAAGGTTGCTTTGTGAGGAGTTTGGGTAAAATTGCACCTGAACCGAGAAGGGACCTGGGTAAGATTACTTTGTGAGGAGTCTGTGTAGGGCTTTAGGAGGAACCTGGGTAAGGTTACTTAGGGACGAGTTCGTGTAAAAATTCAGGATGAACCGGGGTAAGGTCATGAGGTTGTGTAAAACTTCAGGATGAACCGGGGTAAGGATATGAGTTTGTGTAAAACTTCAGGATGAACCGGGGTAAGGTCATGAGTTTGTGTAAAACTTCAGGATGAACCGGGGTAAAGTCATGAGTTTGTGTAAAACTTCAGGATGAACCTGGGTAAAGTTGTTTTGGTATGATAATGTAGATTAGTTAACCCGCTTGATTTCGGGAACTAAGTTTCCGTTAGTTGTCTGTAGATGTGATATGTACAACTGCTGGATTTGTTGAAGCTAATTGTCTTTTCCTGAAAAATATCAGGGTTAGTTATATGCTATGCATGAAATGCAGGGAGATATGATGTTCTCAAAATAAATGAGATTATGTTGTACATGTCATGTATGCGTATGTCATGATGTATGTTTATGAAATGCTGTTGGGGTATGCACGTGTATGGGAAAATAAATCCCTGACGGTTGCTGGAGATTTGCCAAAATTCTGCCGGAAAGAGATGCTGGAGAATAACTCTGCGGGGCCAGACTTAGGAGGAGAGATACTTCGTTGGTAGACTCGCTGATCTGGAGGAATAAACTCAGCTGGGGATGAAATTCCGTTGCTGGAAGTGATGAGCTCTGTTGGAGATTGAGCTTCTGCATCTGTGGAAATAGACTCCTCTTGGGGGGTGAAATTTGTTGATTCGCCTGTGATTACGAACCTTGGCTGGGGATAGCTATGTCCTTTTTCGACAAAGCTAACATCAATGCCTTTGAATATTTTTACTCTATGGGGAGTGTGCATACCAACAATTATGTTCCCAAGCATGACTCTATCCCAATACCTGCGAGGCAAAGTGACTGTAGGGTTCGATACTTCTCATTTTCCCTGTTTCTGGGATTACGAGTAATTGTCTTTTGTTTCTTATGCAAATATTTATGAGCAACAATCATTTTCAAATGCATATATAAAAAATAAATCATTGGACGTTCTTGCAAAACAAAACAGGAAAAGAAAAAGAGACTGAAGTTTCTTGTGAAAATGATTTGTATTGATTTTGAAGTCGACTTGTTATAGGCGTTTTGTACAAAGAGGCTGACGTTCTAGTAAGAGAACGCCGCCGAAAGATGGAAATTATACAATTTGTGTAAAAGAAATAAAAACAGCTGTGTGAAACAACCCCATTGGGTTCCAACTCTACTATTGCCTTTATATCTTCAAGCGTCTCATCACTTTGCTACTTGGCCGAAGGTTGATCAGATTGATTGGCGCCGTCTGAGCTTGATAGCTGATACCGAAGTCTGGTCGCAAAATGATCCAATGAGACATAGTGATACGCTTCAATCCCTAACTTTTTCCTAGATTGCCCTTTCGGGTTTTCAATCCACCGGGATACCCTTTTTTGCCCAAGCCTCCCTTTCGGGTTTTTGACTTGCCGAGTGTACAGATTTTTTCATTTTCATCCCTTACTTTTGCCCAAATCCTTTTGGTTCGTCGGGAAGCCCTTATTTTTGCCTAGGCCAGTCAACCTAGCGGGTCTTTGGTCATGCGTAGTATCTTTTCACTATGTCTGCATTGACAGGATGCGGAAGGTCGTCACCATCCATGGTAGTTAGAATCATAGCTCCTCCCGAGAAAATGTTCTTAACCACAAATAGCCCTTTGTACGTGGGGGTCCATTTTCCCCTGGGATCACCTTGCGGCAGTATAATGCGTTTGATTACTATATCTCCGACTTGATATTCTTGGTGTCTGACTTTCTTGTTAAAAGCCTTGATCATTCGCTTTTGGTACGTCTGACCATGGCAGATAGCAATAAGTCTCTTTTTGTCGATTAGATTTAACTGATAAAGTCGGGTCTGGGTCCAGTCGTCTTCGTTCAACCCTACATCCTTCATAATTTTGAGAGAAGGTATCTGGACCTCTATGGGTAGGACTGCCTCCATGCCATATACCAGAGAGTAGGGTGTTTCCCCTGTCGACGTCCGTGCTGAGGTATGGTACCCATGAAGAGAGAATGATAACATCTCATGCCAGTCTTTATATGTCACCGTCATTTTCTGTACAATCTTCTTGATGTTCTTGTTAGCTGCTTCAACAACGCCATTCATCTTCGGCCGGTAGGGCGAAGAGTTGTGATGTTGTATCTTAAACTGTTTACAGAGCTCGGTGATCATTGTGTTGTTGAGATTCGTACCATTGTCAGTAATAATCCTCTCTGGTATACCATATCGACAGATCAGATTATGTCAGATAAACCGCGCCAAGACATTCTTGGTTACTGTAGAAAAAGGAAGCTGCCTTAACCCACTTCGTGAAGTAATCAATGGCTACTAAGATGAAACAATGCCCGTTAGACTCAGTAGGTATGATCTCGCCAATCATGTCGATGCCCCACATCGCAAAGGGCCACGAAGTTGTCAGGACGTTCAGAGGAATTGGGGGCACATGCACCTTATCAGCATAGATTTGGCATTTATGACAAGTTCGAGAGTGTTGATAACAATCGGCTTCCATGGTGATCCAATAATATCCTGCCCATAGGATCTTCTTAGCCATGGTGTGTCCACTGGAATGGGTTCCGAAGGTGCCTTCATGTAGATCTATCATGATCCTCTCTGCTTTGCTCTTGTCCATGCATCGTAATAATGTAGAGTCATGGTTGCGCTTAAAGAGGACCCCATTACTGAGGAAGAACTTTGCGACGAACCTTCTCAGAAACTTCTTATCATTGACAGATGCCCCTTCGGGATATTCCTGAGCATCGAGATACCTTTTGACTTCGTGAAACCAGGGTCTGTCTGCCACTTCTTTGGTATCGATCTCGCAGTACTGTGCTGGTTCATCCAACCTCTCAATGGTAATCTGGGGAGCTTCATTGTCCTACCTAACCTTGAACATAGAAGACATGGTAGCTAGCGCGTCCGCTAACTGGTTCTCCTCCTGTGGGAAATGTTCGAAGGTTACCTCCTCAAAGTGCAGGAGCAATGTCAGTACATACTCTCTGTAAGGAATGAGAATCGGGTGCTTCGTATCCCACTCGCCTTTGATCTGACTAATCACCAGGGCGGAATCCCCGAATACACTTAAAAACTTAATCCTCAGGTCAATAGCAGCTCGAAGTCCCATGATACATGCTTTATACTCTACCATGTTGTTGGTGGAGTTGAAACATAATCATGCGGTGAACAGAGTATGACAGACCTCAGGAGATATGATTACAACGCCAATGTCGTTACCCAGTGCGTTCGATGCTCCATCAAAATACATAGACCATCAGGATCCTTCCTCAGGTCCTTCATCCAGTCCAGGCTCTTCGTAGTCGGTCACCAACATAATATTCTCATCCAGGAACTCAAAATTCATGGACTGGTAGTCATCCACGGCCTGATGAGCCAAATGATCAGCCAATACACTCCACTTTATAGCTTTTTG
This sequence comes from Vicia faba, assembly GCA_948472305.1. Taxonomy (NCBI): domain Eukaryota; kingdom Viridiplantae; phylum Streptophyta; class Magnoliopsida; order Fabales; family Fabaceae; genus Vicia; species Vicia faba. The sequence goes on from OX451736.1 coordinate 938,683,769, forward strand.
GGTTGTATATTGTATGTCATATTCGGTTAAGATCATTTGCCACCTTGCTATCCTTCCGGAGAGAGCGGGCTTCTCGAAAATGTATTTGATCGGATCCATCTTTGATATCAACAATGTAGTGTGCGTCAGCATATACTGTCTCAGCCGGCGAGCAGCCCATGCCAAAGCGCAAGAAGTTTTCTCGAGCAATGAGTATCGGGTCTCACAGTCGGTATACTTTTTGCTAAGGTAGTAAATGGCATTCTCTTTTCGTCCAGACTCGTCATGCTGCCCTAGCACGCACCCCATTGAATTGTCTAGCGCTGTCAAATATAATATCAAAGGTCTTCTTTCAACTGGAGGCATCAGAATTGGCGGTTCTTGAAGGTATTCCTTGATTCTTTCGAAAGCGTTATGGCATTCACCATTCCATTTTACCACTTGATCTTTCTTCAGAAGCTTGAAGATTGGCTCACAAGTAGCAGTCAGATGTGAAATGAACCGAGCGATGTAATTCACACGTCCCAAGAAACCTCTAACTTCCTTCTCTATGCGGGGAATCAGCATCTCTTGTATGGCCTTTACCTTCGCATGGTCTACCTGAATACCCTTGTCACTGACGACAAAACCCAGAAGCTTACCAGACCTTACCCCGAAGGTACACTTGTTCGGATTCAACCCCAGCTTATATGTCTTCAACATGTCAAACAATTTCTGGAGATGATCAAGGTGCTCTTCCTCAGTCTGAGACCTGGCTATCATGTCATCAACATACACTTCGATCTCGTGGTGAATCATATCATGAAACAAAGCGACCATGGCGTGCTGATAGGTTTCCCCAGCATTCTTCAACCCAAAAGGCATCACCTTGTAGCAGAAGGTGTCCCACTGTGTGACGAAAGTTGTCTTCTCCATGTCTTCAGGAGCCATCTTGATCTGGTTGTAGCCCGAGAAACCATCCATGAAGGAAAAGATTTTATGCTGCGCGGTGTTGTCGACCGGAACATCGATGTGAGGAAGTGGGAAGTCGTCCTTGGGGCTTGCCCTGTTCAGATCTCTGTAATCAACACATATGCGTACCTTACTGTCCTTCTTAGGCACCGGAACAACGTTAGCAACCCACTGTGGATACAAAGTGACAACTAAGAATCCGGCATCGAACTGTTTCATGACCTCTGCCTTGATTTTCTCCGACATTTTAGGGCGCATACGGCGGACCTTCTTCTTAACTGGAGGACAATCTTCTTTAGTCGGCAGGCAGTGTACCACAATATCACTGTCTAAACCAGGCATGTCTTCATAGGACCAGGCGAAGATTTCAACATAGTCGTGCAACATCTGTATCAACCTCTATTTGACGCTAAGCTCCAAATTTGCACCTATTTTAATCTCCTTTCTGTCTTCCTCAGTACCCAAATTCACTGTCTCAACCGGCTCTTCATGAGGCTGTGTGGCCCTTTCTTCCTGCTGTAGTAGTCTAGCAAGTTCTCCGGGCCCCTCATAATCATCCTCACCTTCGTCATCGGCTTGGTTGATCGGATTTTTGAAGTCATAACTGGCAATAGCAGAGCTGTTATCAATGAGATCTATAGTGGATATGGATTTGCGTTATGATACGTGAGTGTGTGTAAGAGAAATAACTGTTTTGATAAAGTGAAAAACAGAGAGCGCAAAATTTGTATGCCAGAAATGTCCAATGCTTTATTAATGATTATGAAATGACAAATAATAGCCCTCACAAGCAAAGCCAAGGTGCCTCAGGCAAGGCACCAGGCCGTAAAGTTTCACATTGTTTATTACAAATCTTAAAACAAATAAGTCAATTACTGCGGAATAAAAGAATTAGGTATGAAGTCCCTAGTCGTCCAGTTACTCGGTCCACCGTTGGTAGTCGGGTAGATCCAGCTGTCAATGTCTGATTCCTCTTCACTGTCTTCAATGGCGTTTATCCCACGATTGTTGATGCATAGCAGAGGTCCTCCAGCCCGAGCGCGTCTAACAACCCTTTGAGCCCCTGTAGTAAAGCCCAAACCAAACTTATCAGTTTTATGAGTGAAATTAGGGAGCTTCCCCCAATTAGCACACCCACCTTCTTCAACCACAACCCTAGCATCCTTGAGAGAAGCCATCTTCAGAGGAGGTTTGTTGCTAGCAGTTTCAGTCGATGCTAAGATCTGAGGGACCTCTTCAAAATTCTGACAAGGAGTTTCTATGAATTCCCCGTCCATCTCTATGTAGCGGAAGGAGTTGAGGTGACTCACCATATATTCTTCCTCTCCCCACACTGCGACAATCTTTCCTTTCACCAGATACTTTAGCATTTGATGGAGTGTGGAGGTGACTGTCCCAGCCTCATGGATCCAAGGACGACCCAACAAACAAGAATATGATGGTCTGATATCCATCACATAGAAGGTGGACCCAAAAGCATGAGAACCTACTTTGACAGGGATGTCCACTTCCCCTTGCACCATTCTCTTCAATCCATCAAAAGCCCTTACCACAATGTTACTAGGCTTTAGAGTTAGACCCTCGCAATCCAAATGGTCTAACGCCTTCTTCGGCAGAACATTCAGTGAAGACCCAGTATCTACCAGCACATGAGCCATAGTGGTACCTTTGCATTCAATCGAGACATGCAGAACATCATTATGCTTCCTTCCTTTCGGAGTCAAATCTGCATCTGAAAAACCTAGCCCATTATCAGCAGTCAGGCTGGCCACACAATCTTTGAACTGATCAGCTGAAGTCTCTTACGGCACATGCGCAGTCTTGAGAAATGCAATCAAAGCCTTGGCATGGGCTTCAGAACACAACAGTAGAGACAACATGGATATCTTCGATGGGGTCTGCCCCAACTGCTCGACCATATTGTAGTCGCTGTTCTTAATGATTTTCAGTATTTCCTCTATTTCTTACTTAGAGGCTTCCACAACAACTTTCTTAGGCGCCTCCGTCCGGGTAGGCTCACCTACAACCTCTTTGTCTCGGGTATCAGACGATTCACCGACAGGGGTAATAACTGGAGTAAGAACAGGAACTGTAGTTGATGTACTAGCAGGAACAACAAATGTAATGACAATAGGCTTGTTAAAAGTCTTAGGGGAAATCTCGGGAGAGAATACTCTTCCACTTTGGGTGATTTAACTGGTTCCGAAAATATTATCAATATCAGGAATAACTTCTTCATCTTTCAGATCTTGTTTGATGCCATGATAATACACATCGTCACCATAATGCCAGGGGACAGCTTTATCAGAGACATACGGGACAGGACCAGGAACAATGATTATCAGTGGAGAAATTCTTGGAGCAGTTGTAATCCTAACAGGTCTTCTTGAGGAAACCTTGGAAGGATTGGTGGAAATGGTTATAATGGCAATGTCTTCAACTGGAACAACAGGAACCATAGTTTTCTCAAACATAATTTATTTGCTATCTGTGATCGGTGGATCTGGAACTGACTGTTTAACGCTGGTTCGCGAAATGTCGCGGAAGCAAGAGTCGCCACCGTCTTTTATTTTCTCCAAATGGAAAGGAAAAAAGCACAGAAAAATTCCTTAAAGAGATTGCTCTCGGTTCGGGAGGTAGATTATAGAAAGGGAAGGTGTTAGCACCCTTTCTATCCATGGTTATCCATGGGCTCTTAGATACTTGCTCATTGTGTTTTCAAAAGGTTTGCTTGCTTTTCAATGTGGGTTTTAAAAAAAGTTTCTTTGAAAATTCCAGTTCGACTCTTGTATCGGTCCTCAAGAGTGTTTGAAAAGTTGCTTTCGAAAGCTTTTTGAAAAGGTGTCGGTGTGAAAAGTATTTTTTTGATTTGTTTTGAAATTAGAGCAAGTATCTAGAGTCGTCTACCTACCCTAAGGAATTCGTCTGTGTAGATGTCCTTTAAAGTAGTGCCATCCCACCATTGAGAGGTAGGTAGCACCACCGTTAGAGGTGTTCGGGTCAATTCGAAGGTTCGGGACATGGTGATCACCAGAGCAATAGGAAGATACCTTAGAAGCTACCCTCATGCCAGGTTCCCGGATCATGAGGACTTACTAAGACATCCTCTACTCGACGATCACCTTTCGAAGCAAGGCAACAGTGAGGCGTACCCTAGGGGTGGTGTGTGCGATTTGTGTGTCATTTTCATTTGCATTTATCTTGTCATGTTATTGGTGTTCTACGCTTGTTTTTATTTTTGTCCATACATTCTTTCATGCAATTATTTAATAATTAAAAAGATTGCGGAAAGAGTAAATTTTAAGCTATTACAAACGGCGCGGGTCCACATCGCCAAAATTAAACCAGAACCCGATTTGACAGAAAAATAAATAAAGTAAAGAAAAATGCGAGAGAATTAAAAAGATTACATGGCCTTGGGAGAGATACATAAATATTTAAACGAAATAAAATAAATATGCGAATAAGAATTAAATCGAAACGAGGGCGTTGGACCCTTTTTTGCAAAATTAAAATTACATGGAATTAATTAAAATTAAAAGAAAGAAAGAACTTGTTTTTTGGTATTTTATGATTTTTTAAGGTTTTAAGGAAAAAAGAATTAATTAAAATAAATACTAACCCTAATTCTAGTGGCTTTTAATTTATTAAGAAAAATATTGAAGTTTTTAACCTAAAATTAACCCTAATTTTTATATACAAATTTAATTATAAAAATAAATATTTAATTATTTAATTATTTATGAAAGAAAAATAAAAAGGATGAAAAATTATTAATAAAACCCTTATTCTATGTTTTTTATATTTTTTATTAAAAGAATTAAAATTACAACCTAATTTAAACTAAATTTAATTACATGCAAATTTATTTATGAAAATACTAAAATAAAAATTATTTATTGTTTTTCTTTTTTCCTGATTTTTTGATGTTTTTTATATCTTGTGAAAATAATAAATTAATTAAATACAATAATTAAAAAAATAAAAATAGAATTAATGTAAAAGAAAATATTTAAACAAAGCAAACCTAGGGGGGTGTCAGTCCCCAATGTGGAGGTATGGCCTTTAGCAATCTGGCCCATTTAAATTCCTGGCCTGGTGGACTTTTTTGCTCACGTGCAGAACGTTGACTAGAGCCTATCATAATCTCCAAATCCTGGCCCTTGGATGGATGACATTGGACGCGTGGACGATTGGATCTTGGAAGTGTATGGTGGTCTTTGTTATTGAAACTGCATAGGAATCGTTATTGAAAAATAATATGGAAGTAACGAAGACCTGGGGCTCGAACCCAGGTCATGCACTTTACCAGCCTTATGCCTTGCCAGTCGTTCCAGATGCGCACTTTGTATGTAACATAATAAACAAACATTATAATATAAAACAATTCATTAATGCCTTCTGCGCGTGAATTTTTGAATACTCCAACCATTACTCCACACGTCATCATCTTCCTCGCATCTTCGTTTTTCCTGAAAACAGAACAAACATAGGCAACGGTTTTCACACCGTTCCCTTAGGCCATATTAGGGAAAATAGCGACTAGCCCCAGGGGCTCTATAAATTAGGCGCGAGGGTATCCTTATGATCGTCTGAACGCCCTGATTTGAATGGTGGTGGTCTTGAAGGCCAATTTTTCCTAATTCAAAAACCCCTAATCCAAGGTCCTGTAAACCCTAAAACACAAACATGGTATCTTTGCACACAACGCATAAAAATACAATCAAAGCATATGGTTAGCTTGCAAATACTTCACTGATCACGAATATATGAACAAAACGTCATGAATGCGCATAGAATGTAAAACACGTTTATGAGAAAAAGTGAAAAGAACTGGACTTCTGTATACCGTTTTGAAGCGTTAGGATTGATGTTTTTGATTGCAATACGTCCTATAATGCTTGAGGAAGCTAATGAGATGGAAATCCTGGCTTGAAACCACCTACAAATTAGTTTTCAGTATTGAGTTTTTTGCAAAAAATTCCAAGTTTGATAATGAATTTCTAGCGCAGCTTTTTGGTCCTTTTGATTAGGTTTCTATTCAGGCTTATGTATTGAACAAATTAGGTCAACAATTCTGATCAAGATCTCTTGCAATGATGGTTTTTAAAATTTGATTTTTAAGGATCTTTTTCAATCTTTTTCCATGTGTTTTTGCTCTCAATCATATCAATTCTCTCCAAATCTTTCCCTATTTGATTTCACACGAATTATTGAGTAGATTTTGTGCACAAAAGATTGTAAGACCTAGGTTAAATATTTTCCATGTATTTAATTTGATTTAAATGAATTATTATAAATAAAAATTCAAATAAATAAATAAAAAATGAAGAAATACTTCCCTTTGGGCCAAGTGGTCGTGCACATGCCATGGATGATGAATTATGGAAGAAAAATGGGCCCATTAGCAATTTTAGGTCATTTGAACCAATGTTGACTTTTCAAAATATCCAAAAATTTCCCAACTTCCACAAGGCATAACTTGCTCAATGTTTAAGATTTTCTCATGTTCTTGGACATTTTGGAAAGGTCTTTGAGTCCTCTAACCAATTCCGTTTGTCCCATGTCATTTTGATTTACCAATCTCAAGTTATGGCCTTTGACTTAAAGTCCCTTTTTGTTGACTTTTGAAAATGACCTATAATGTTGAAATTGATAACTTTTTGTGAGAGCATTTCTTGGACTTGAAGTACGAAGATGAGTTGTAGGAAATGTCTTTCTCTTCAAAATGAGCTTTGGATGGAATTTTTCTGATAATCCATGTGAAAGTTATGCTCTGGTCAATTTACAGTTGACTTTTTCAGCTGTCCAAATAAGGAAACTTTTGCATCTTGATGATTTTTGAGCCAAGCTTTGAGAATCATGATCAAGAATTGATCAAATGATGTTTGTGGCTTCAAAATGATATGTTGGCCAAAAATTTGAACTTTTGACTATCAAATGACCATTTTGCCCCTACAGTTGACTGTAGTGCAATTTAGGGTTTTGACTGTGCAATTTTGAGCTGAATGTCTTGAAACTTGATATGAGGATGCTTGACCATATTTGTAGGCAGGCATGTGGGACTTGATTGGAACTTTGGAAACTTCATTTTCTTGATCAGAACACAAACCCTAATCTTGACTGTATAGGAGGCCCTTGCACTGTGCAACCCTTGGGGAATTTTGAAGCTTGACTTGGCAATTTCTTGAAGAATATGGGAGGGCAAATTTTGGGGTACAACACTATCTATCAAGCGTTAAACACCTAACTTCAGCAAACGAAAACCAAAAGGTAGAAGCGAACACATGTGGCAACCTTCACCATAACCCTTAAATAACTGTCCAACAGCAAGTTATTCTTTACAGTCAAGAGAGGAGTAGAAACTTCATCGACAGAGGTAACAAACAAATCAGTATCAATAGCATTAACTCACGGTCGTGCTTAGGCATGGGAGAAGTTATGACATTCGGCTTCTCCGGAGCATCAAAATCTATCTCCTTAGCTTCAATCAAGTCTTGTATTTTGTTTCTCAGAGCCCAGAAGTCATTTGTATCGTGGCCATGACTCTCAGAATGATAGGCACACCAGGAATTCGAATTATATCAGGGAGATGCAGTATTTGGATTCTTGGGAGCCTCTCTCAAGGTTGCCAGGTTAGATCTTAGTAGATGAGGTAGGACTTCAGCCAATGTCATGTTGATGCGGGTAAACTGTCGTTGTGGTCTCTCCATCATTTGTTGATTATTGCATTGAGGAGCAGCTGCAGGTCTAGGTATCGTCACGACACTTACTGTCTGACGTTGTTCAGCCCTGTTCTGACCCATTGGGCTATAGACGGCACTGGCTTCCTTCTTACCAGCAAAAGGCCTCTTTACCGAACTTGACGAGGCATCCTTCTGTATTTTACCACTTTGAATTCCAGCTTCTACTCTTTCCCAAGTTAGGATTAACTTAGTGAAACCAGCTGATGAACTGCCGATCAAATGATTGAAAAATGGACCAGATAGCGTCCCCAGAAACATATCAACCAACTCCCTATCATACAATGGGGGTTGAACTCTCACAGCCAAGTCTCTCCATTTTTGTGCATAATCTTTAAAACCTTCACCTGCACCCATGGACATACTCTGGAGTTGAGTACGAGTGAGAGCAAGGTCGGCATTATACTGATACTGCTTGTAGAAAGCAGCAACCAGATCTTCCCAATTTATGATATTTTCTCCCTCTAGCTGGTAGAACCATTCAAGTTGAGTCATTGACAGACTATCTTGAAAGAAGTGAACCCATAGATTTCTATCAGCTGTGTGGGGCTGAATCTTCCTGACATAAGAGCGGAGATGGAGTTTTGGGCAGGACACCCCATCATACTTGGCAAAAACTAGAGCTTTGAACTTTTGCGGGATGACCACTCCCGACACCAAACCCAATTCTTCAAAATCCAACCCAGGTATCCTCTGAACTTCCATGGCACTCAGACGATCCTCCAACTGTTTGTATCTATCCTCAGCAGGAGGATATTGCTCATCGTTATAATCAGTATCATTGTCAGAGACTGCAGGACTAAGGTCCTTTTCCCCTTCTTGGTTCTCCCCTTCCTTGGATGAAGAGGTCAGATCAGTTTGTCGCTTCAACCTTTCTCCAAACCTTCTGCCCATATTAAGAATACCGACAACCTTCTTCTTCTTCTTCTTCTTCTCTTTCAGAATGAGTGCTTTCAGATCCTCTTGCCCTTTTTCCAGACTGATGAACATTTGTTGGAACTGGGCGTTCTGTGCTTGAAGTTCCTTGATGCTCTGTTCGGAAGACATTTCTGCTGAAATAAACAGCAAAGAAGATGAGAAATATGTAATGGTACCTGTTTATGCAATGTCATGGATGATATGCATATGCAATGATTTCAAGGATTCTTAAAGGCTCAGATTCGTTTAACCAAAAGAAACACACGTTAATTTCATTGATAAGTTTGAATTGTTACAAAGAATGCCCTTTAGGCTTACAAATAAACAAAACAAAACTGCAAGCAAAAAGAAACTAGGTCTCCCAGGAGCGCATCCTCTTTGGTGCGATGTGGGAATTTATGCTCCTTTCTTAGTGAAGTAGCCTAGTGAGCTCCAAGAATTTCTTCCCGCTGGCATAGAACTGAGCTTCAAACGTGTCCTGATCTTCTTTGAGTTAAGCCCAAGATTTCTGTAATTCTTCATGATCAGTTGGCATGTCAGGGTGATGAACAAAAGAAGAAGTGTCTCCTTCATCAACTTGTTCCATAATTATTGGTAGGACATTAGGGTAAGGCATCATCAGACTTTGGGCGCGAGCTCGTACCCATCAGAGATAAGGCTCAAGAGGAATGGAATTCTTGCGCCCTAGCGTCTTGCTATCAATTTTATGTACCATTCCCCAATCTTTTATGAACCTTCTACGATATCCTTGAACGTCGTTCTCATAGTTGAAGGCGATTCCTTGGATAAGCGTATCATGAGGACCATCTATTCTTGCATAACCAAACTAACACAGTGCCAAACAAGGGTTGTAAGTGATTCCTCCCCTAATGCCTAAGAAGGGGACATTAGGGAATTAACCACAGCGATCAGTGATGGTAACATCTTCCGAGAACCGTGAACACCAATGAATGTCTGAATGCTTAAGGGACATCAGCCTGCGAGACCATTTCAAACCCTGCTCATTCTTTAAAACAGACCTGGGTAGGTGCAAAATAAACCACCTAGCCAATAGAGGAGTGCAACACAGGAGGGTTCCCCTTCTCTTTAGAGTGTGAGCATGCAAAGAGTGCAGAATATCCTCGAGTAATGTAGGTACTGGATTATGAGACATGAAAACCTTGATAGTGCTCATATCTATGAGTTGATCAGCATTAGGGAAAAGTATCGTCCCATAAACGAGAAATGCGAGAACCTGTTTGAAAGCTTGTAAATCTAAGGTGTCCCAAAAATGATAGGCCTTCTCAAATAGAAACTTAACCGGAATTCCTTGGACACTCCCTCTAGTCTCCCAATTTGCCACTATGTCAGACTGTTGTAAAGACAGAGCTCTAGGAATTTCTTCAGGCTTTGGATGTTCTTCCGTACCATTGAAAGGAAACTGGTCAAGAATAGGTACCCCTAACAACTGAGAAAACTCCTCCATAGTAGGTACTAGCTGGTAATCCGGGAAGGTGAAACAATGGTGCACCGGATCGAAGAACTGAAACAACACTTTTAACAACTCTTCATCAGGTTTTGCAGTGACCAGATTGAGAAACTGACCATGCTTTCTAGTGAAAAGAGAACCTTCAAGAACCCTTAATGCCAGATCCTTTACTTGGAGAGACATTTTCACAAGGTTTATCTGTATAGTGTTCCTACGGGTTGATGCCATGTCCTACAAAACAGAACAAAAATGAGCCCTAGGGAATCCTTGAAATGGTTAGTCATGATATGCTATACTTATGATGTCATGATTAGGTTAGAAAATCACAGGTATAGCAAACAACAAACAAGTCACATCAAGTCCTTAGGTTTAAGGCTTGCATGAGTTTTAAGGTCATACCCTCTTGCAGTTGGATTGGTTCAACTTGTCCTATAAATAGTAACCGGGTTCTAAAAGGGATCTCAATATCATTGATCTTTCTCCCAACTTCGTTTAATAGGCGATTGACTCGCAACCAAACAAAGCTCAAGAGTCATACATCAATGAGTGTAGCATCGAGTATCTATCGACCTTGGGCATACACCAAAGTCGTCCATCTCGCTACGTCCTACTGGCCAAGTTGTGCAATTAAAGGTTCTAAGGTCAGTTGATGCTTTACGACACCACGCGGAGGCCCCGTACTCTCCCTGATTGACTCATGGGTTACCGGTACCAACCAAAGTGCCACATTAACGTAGATACTGCTTCAACCATGCCGGTATACCCCAGCATAGTTCCCTCATAGTTTATTGCTACTTACCTAAAAGGTGTTCCCCAGACCCGGGTGTAGGATCTATAGTAACCCTGAACAAACCCTCAAATGTAAAGTAACCAAGACAATCAAGAGAAGCAATTTTAAAATGATCTAAATCCTGAGGTATACCCCATTTTAGATTTCATTCTCCCCAGCAGAGTCGCCAGTTCTGTAATACGGTGGCAGAACCGACTGTTAATACTGGTTTGTGTTTTGCATTTTGTGTTCGAAAAATATCGCGGTAAGCAAGAGTCGCCACCGACTTTTATTTCATCCAATCATGGAAAAGGGAAAAGAACAGAAAAAGCCTTTTTTCGAGATATTCTGAGAACGGGGGGTAGATTATAGAAAGGGAAGGTGTTAGCACCCTTTCTATCCGTAGTTATCTACGGGCTCTTAGATACTTGCTCATTTTTCAAATTGCTTGTGTGTGATTGTTTTGAAAATGTTTTACTTCGTGATAACCCTTGTATAAGTCCTCAAGGATGTGACGAAGTTTGTTTTGAAAGGTGTTTGTATGAAAAAAGTTTTGTTTTGAGCAAGTACCTATTAGGATCTACCTACTCGAAAAAAGATTGTTTCAGTTTTATTTCCTTTCGACAGCGCTAGCCCACTATTAAGGAGTAGGTAGCACCTTCGCTGGAGTTTGTAAGGGACATTCGAAAGGGACAAGTACAATCACTAAAGCAATAGTTAGAAAACCTTAGTAGTAACCCTAAAGTCTTAAGATCTTTCCGAGGCGATGTTTCCGAGGCAACATTTCCAAGGCAATATTCGAATGGGACAATTTGATCTCTTTAGACTGGAGGGAAACCACTAAAATCTCCTATGCTTAATGATTGTTTACCGAAGGCAACCGAAGTGAGGTAAACCCTAGGAGTGAACATGTGCGAGTGATTTGTTTCAGTTATTTTAGTCTTTGCACATTAGGGTTTTCTAACTGTTTTAATTTTTCATGCATTCTTGTCATACAGTCTTATTAATACATCTAACAGTTAATAATTTGCAGAAAGTAAAAGCGGAAATAAACCTAACTATTACATGGCTTTGACAATTACATAATTTCCTTGACGGGAAATGAAAGTGCGGAATTTAAAACCCTAATTAAAACTATTACAACCTTGAAACAGTTACAAAATAATGGCAAAAACAATAAACAAGCGCGCGGCAAATTAAATGCGAGAGAAATTGGGGTTTTGACCCTTGACTAAATCTAATATCAGTTGATTAAAGAAAACATAATTTTTTTTTCATTTTTGTTATTTAAGAAAATAAGTAATAGTTGAAATAAAAAAAAAAGAACCTAATTACTAATTAACTTTAATCAAGAAAAATAATTAACTTAGCCTATTTATTGTGTTCTTGTTTAACAAAAAGAAAATAATTACATCAAGAAATTAACCTAGTTTTCTAATTGATTTTTTAATTATAAAAATGAGTTAAAGTTACCCTAAATTAAATAAACTAATTAATTTAAAAATTAAATTTGATAAAAAAACTAATTCTAAATTTATGAATTCTTGATTTTGGGATTTTTATGAAAAAGGTGGATTTTAAAAAAATAAAATAAATAAATAAATTGCAAAGAATAAGAAAAAAAAATAGAAAATTTAGGAATGGGCCTGTGTTGAATAGTAATGCTGGGGGTGTTAACCTGAAATTCTTTGGCCTATTAAGCTCCAGGCCTGGTCAACGTTGGGATCTGGTTTAGCATTGACTTGGAGGAATACCACGAACCTTCATTGGAGAAGCGTGAGATCTAGCCAGCTGGGCATCCAATGAATGAGCGTTGATGGTACATGATAGGCGTGGGATGATGTATTGCATTGGATTCGCCTGAAACAATCAAGAAAATAATAAAATGCACATACTTTGAATCGAATCCAGGACGTGTGCATCAAAGGCATTCCTTCCAACCATCTGTGTTAGATTTGTTAGTTGTAAACATAATAAATAAATAAAATCAAAAGCCAAATCAAGTGTTCTTCCAGCAAACACGCGCGGAATTTGAATGGGCTAATCACGCCTTGACACGCATTATCTTCTTCCTTGGGACTGTTGTTTTAGGTTCGAACTTTTACCTACGGACGTTTGTTTGTAACTATAACCCCGTTCCATTCAAAAATTGCATACAAGCAAGATAAATGAAATTGGTGACCATGAATCTATTGGGCTTAAAGCCTTGATCATCATGATGCCCAATATGAAAGCCAATTGTTCCTGCATTGAAAACCCCCTAAAACAAACTCGTAAACCCTAGCAATGGCATACTATGATTCATGCGCTGTAAATGCAATTAAATAATGCCAATAGCTTGCAAACAAGATGATGAACAAGAATGTATAATCAAAACATGATAATGCTACCAAAATCAAGGAAATCAGAATCGAGTTTTTGGGCAAACCGTGGTTGATGGTGGGCATGATTCCTGGCATTTTGAAGCCTGAGGATAGGTGGAATAACTTCCTGGGATGTCCTGGAATAGATTGGAATACTTAAATCTCCGTGAGGATGGATCTAGAGTGGATTTTGATCTCACACTTTTCTTTGAAATTTTGCAGTTTTGTTCTGCCTCTTTTCATGACTCTCACCCTTATTCTTGCCTTGGATATGTTCAATATATATCATAGAGTGAAATAGGGTTGTAAAAATAGATCACATCTTTAAAAGTTTTGAAGATTTGATTTGATTTTCATGGCATATGTAAACTTGCTATATTGAGCCAAATTATGCCTTTCTTGTACCAATCAGCCTTGGTTCGAATTGATCATGATATCCTTGCATTATTTGATTGAAATCTTGTCCAAAAATCAGATCACAACATATCTTTTCATTATTCATCAATTGTTTGATTTAATTGAAATTTTAATTAACAAAAAATCAAAATAAATTGAAAAGTGAAGCAAATAACACGAGGTTGGATATTTGGGTCGGGGATCATATTATAAGTGAGGTGCAGTCATAAAAAGTTAGGCCCATTTGACCAAAAAAATGCAATTTTGAGCCAATTTGACTTTTGGCAATTTTGCATAAAAGGTCAACTTTGACAAGGCATATCTCCTCCAACTTTAACCCTAGAGAGGTGTTCTTGGACTTTTTTGAAAGCTTAGGACGTCCCCTAAGTAACCCTTTTGGTCTAATCTCAATTGAGTTTTCCATGTTCATGTATTAAGCTTTGACCCAAAAGGTTTTTTTGTTGACTTTTCAAAATGACACATAATGTCAAAATTCATATCTTTTTATGAGTGCATATTTTGAACTTGTGAGCTGAGGATGAAGCGTAGGGAATTGCATCCTCTTCAAAATGAGCTATGGATGGAAAATTTATGATAAAGTATGAAGAAGTTATGCTTGGTCAAAGTTTGGTTGACTTTTCCTAAGAAACCCTAATTTAGCAACTTTTGGGTTTTGATGAATTTGGAGCATTCCTTGGGGAATCATGATCAACCCTTGATCAAATGATGAAAGTAACTTCAAAGTGTGGATGTTGACCAAAAATCTTGGAGTTTGACTGTATGTGGGTCACAGTTGACTTTTGACCTAATACAGTCGATTCTCAAGCATCTGAATAGTTGATTGAGCAAACTTCTTGTGCAAGCCATGAAACTTGACATGTAGGGTCTCGAGAACATATTAAGACCATGGAGAGCATATGAGGCCTTTGTGGTTCACCCATCTTGATGAAAATGTAAACCCTAATTTGAGGTATACTTCCTTAGGAGAGAGTTTGTCTGGTCAATTCTTGGGCAAACTTGAGCAGCTTGAGGATCTCTAGGAGCATGTATTGAGTAAAATGAGAGAGAAAATTTTGGGGTACAACACTAACCATTTAAAGTATATTAGGGATTTATGTTGCAATATTTTCAGAATTGTTATAAGCCAAATTTCTATCAAGGGGCAAGATCATTTATTTTCCTCTAGCCAGATGTCGTCAAGATCAAAGTGCATTTTCTTGAGTCATAGGCTAGGACCCACTTGATATGGTGAGCTTGATTCTTATAGAAGGGCGTCCAAATATGAAAACTCAAAGTTCTTCAAAGACAAATATGCAACTAGATTCTTTTTCTAATATTTTAAATCCCATAAGATCCTTGAAAACATTACATGTGCATCTACATGTCATGCATATCATTACATAATAGGTATTTTAAAGCCAGGTTTTATCATCTTCTTGTTGTTTATTTCAACAGAAATGGCTCTCGAGAAAACTGTGAAGGATCTCTAGTCTCAGAATGCTCACTTTCAGGAATTGGTTCTAAGCCTATACAAGGGGCAAGAGGAATTGAAAGCACTCCTAGCTGAGAACATGACCCAGAAGAATCCTAAAGTCAACAAGGATGACCAGTTGGAACAATTGTAGGCTGAGTTGAGAATCCAGATGATTAGTCAGATGGCTCTTATCCAAAATTTAGCTCAGGGACAAGAACAATTGAGAATCCTCATCAGCGATCTTCATTAGAATGGATATGACCGTATAGGACGAACTGCTAGAGTTGGGGATCCGATCATTAACTAGCCTCCAATGAGATAGGAAACTGACTTGGTTGAAAGTAGGATGGGAATAAGAGAGGGAAAGAGACAAGCTGAAATTGCTAATCCTTAGGTTAGTGGAAAAGGGCCTTTCCAGTTTGTTATTACATTGCCAGATTAACAATGACCTCGCCAACAACAACATGGTAATCAACGTAAGTAGGATACACCCAAAAGACAATTTTCCAATATCAACATGCCGATGTTGCAAGCTCTGCAACACATGTTGAAGATAAATTTGGTCACATTGAAGGATCCTTCTCGTAATCCCAATACTTCCGCTCCTAGCTATAATACTAATGCAAGGTGTGCATATCACTCCAACAGTCCTGGACATGATACTAACAGATGTTGGACGTTGAAATATAAGATTCATGACCTGGTTCACGAAGGAGTTTTAGAATTCACACAAGATGGTCAGATTGAGTTTTTCTATCATCCCTCAAATATCAAAATTATAAGGCACACCATTCTGAAGTGACAAGTTCAGGCGGAGAAGCTTCAAAATCATTTGAATTTTTATTTGTAATTTCTTTAGTTGTTCAAACATTTATCTTTATGTAAAACTTTTGTTTTTCACATTAATGCATTGCATATGTTTGTCTTGAGTTAATCCATTCATTTTCAATATATTTAAAATATGCGTCTTACTTCCTTTTTGTGATATCCAACTCTTGTTAAAGCTCCAGGCCTTTAGAGGGAGGATGACGAAAATGATACTATAATCTCATACAATATTCTTTTGAACAAATCTTGTCGACGATGTAGATGCATTGTTTCAACTCCTAAATTGTGGAGATATAAGTAAGTTAATCCCTAGTCAACCCCTTTGAGCCTAAGAAGTAGGAGTTTTCTTTTTCACGGAAATTGAAACCCTTAATCATAACCTGGGGCAGGGTAGTTTCTTACTTAATTCAATTGTGCGTTCAATCGCAAGCTTTTCCTTCATGCACAATAGGTAGTATTGAAGATATCCATAACAATTCAGGAAAAAGTTATGGATAATAAATTTAAAAAGAGGTCACTACAAATCCTCAACAAAAGAAAGATGTTACAAGAAAAAATGACTGCCTTCTCAAATAAACTTTCGGTTTCTGAACCATCACCAAGTATCAGTGCTATAATTGTAAACTCTATTGGAACCTAAATGCATAATTAACTGAGAATAGGACTAAAGGACATCATGGAGAATAGGTTGGGTACAAATAAACTTTGAGCATTTATCCTTTATTTCTTAAACCGTGAACCAGGCTACGTTACAATCCTTCAAAGTCCTAACTGAAGCATGGGTTAGTTCGAAAACATACTATTACAAAAAAAGTATCCTGACTCCCGTAAGGCTTACTATAAATCCTGAGTTGATATCACATTCTTATAACTTTTGTTTTACTAAAAAAATAATTTTTTAAACTTCAAGACATACGTAAGCTTTGCATTTTAATACCACTGTTTACATATGATTAAGTGTTTGAAAGCAGAGAAATTTGCATGACGAATATTCAATGAATGAAAATCCTCCCAATGGACAAAATTACTTTAGAGAATGGGTCAAAGAGAAAGAAACTTCTAGTAACAGGCCTTTCATGGACACAATTGGTTATAAGTCAAGGGGGCATGACATGTTATTGTCCAACTCATATGTGGCTGTCAAGTCAAGATTCAAAGAATCTCTCAAAAGTGCTGAATAGCCAAGGGCAGATCTCCATCTGAATCACTTGGGGCATGTTACATTGACCATGAGTTTCAGCAAAAGCCACTATGAAAATTGAATCTTCGGTATCACCAAATTGCTTGTCTATATCAGCAGTATCAGATGGTGTCATTCTACTGTGACAGTTCTTATAAAAATACCGAGGAAGGTCAAGACTATCAGAAACCTGGTAATTAATGGTTGATCAATAACCTCAAACACCGGGTGCACCAGACTAATCCCAGGGGAAAATGGACTCATGCATACGAAGGGCCACGTGTGATCAAGAAAATATTTTTTGGCAGTGCTACAACACTTATTACCATGGACAATGAAAATTTACCGCGCCCTATGAATGCGGACATAGTAAAAAATAATACACATGAAAAAGAGACCCGCTAGGTTGATTGGCCTAGGCAAAAATAAGAGCATCCCGAAAAACCAAAAGGGTTCGGGCAAAAATTAGGGACATATAAATAAAATTGTACACCCATTAAGTCAAAAACCTGAGAAGGCGGCTTAGGAAAAAAAGGATATCTCGGTGGACTAAAAATATGAAAAAAGACAGTCCAGGAAAAAGTTAGTGATTAAAGCGTATGACTATGTCCCGTTATCTCATCACTTGTTTATCACTCTGATCAGCATTTACTAAAGACTCTAGTAGTTGGGATAATGTTCAAGTCATCCACAAATCCCCACAGAGCAATATCCATGGAATTATCTCTACAGAGTTATCTTCACAAGCTCATCCCCAACAGAGATATATTCCCCAATAAGTCTAATATGCCCTCAGACAGAAATTGGGGCATCTTCCAATAGTTCACCTCCATATCCCCGATGGATATCTTGACATGATCATCTTCCCTAATAGGTCCCCTAGAATATAAGAAATTTATATCATTTCCCCAGCATACGGTGGAAACTTCCTCAGCACATCCTATGAAGGTCCAATCCCCATAAGAGTTTATTTCCTCGACATAGTTTACAGGAATTTAATTCCCCAACAGAGTTTATTACTCCAACACTAAATCCCTAACAAAATTCTCTTCTCCAGCATGGTTTAATCAAAGTTGCCATCCCCAGAAGAGTTTCTACGGTATCTGAAACCTGGACAAATAGCACACTGAAGGAATATCCATCTCTTTTAGCCCCAGTCAGGATATGTAAGAATCAAATCCTCCAACAAAAAGAACGGAAGACGACCAACTCTCCTTGAATGCCTCTATCCTCAAACAGAAGTCGAAGATCCCCAGCGGAATATCCTCAGACAGAAAGCAGGAATTTCCAGCAAATTATTCCCAACAAAAGTTAAAGAATCACTCTTTTCATCCCCAACAACAATCAGGGATTTATTTTCCCCAACTAGAGTTGTTACAAAGAGCTACCGATATGCTTCAACAACATATCACGTCTATATATCATTTTACAATACATTATAGCATATGCATACCAAAACTCATATAACATTCTCATTTATTTTGAGAGTATCACTTCGCAATGCATTACATGTATCATGACATTAAATACAACTAATTTTTCCTTTTCAGGTAATATTTGCAAAAAGACGAATATCATCAACAATTTTCAAACAGGTCGTAGATTATTTCTCGAAACAGGACGGGGAAACTATCTATATGACCAAGCAGTATGAATTCCAGAAACAAGACGGGTTTACCAACAACAAACAGGTCTTAGATTAATTCCCGAAACAAGACTGGGCAACTATCTATATGACTAGGTGATATAAATTCCCGAATTAGGACGAGCTTACCAACAAAGAAAAGGTCGCAGATTAATTCCCGAAACAGGACGGGGCAACTATCTATATAACCAGGTAATATGAATTCCCGAAACAGGACGAGTTTACCAACAAGAAAGCAGGTTAGAGATTTATTCCCAAAATAGGACGGGGCAACTATCTATTTGACCATGCGGTATGAATTCCCGAAATAGGATGCGTTTACCAATAAAAAATAGGTCAGAGATTAAATCCCGAAACAGGACGGGGAAACTATCTATATGACCGGGCGATATGAATTCCCGAAATAGGATTGGTTTACTAACAAAAATCAGGTCAGATATTAATTCCTGAAACAGGACAGGGAAACTATCTATATGACCGAGCGGTATGAATTTCCCGAAACAGGACGAGTTTACCTACAAAAAACAGGTCACATATTAATTCCCGAAACAGGACGGGGCAACTATCTATATGTTCGGGCGGTATGAATTCCTGAAACAGGATGAGTTTACCAATAAAAAACAGGTCACTGATTAATTTCAAAAACAGGATGGGGCAACTACCTATATGACCAGGTGGTATGAATTCCCAAAACAGGACGAGTTCACCAATAAAAAACAGGTCAGAGATTAATTCACGAAACAAGACATGGCAATTACCTATATGACCAGGCAGAATGAATTCCTGAAACAGGATGGGTTTACCAACAAAAAACAGGTCGCAGATTAATTCCCAAAATAGGATGGGGAAACTATCTATATGACCAGGAGATATGAATTCCTGAAACAGCACAAGTTTACCAACAAAAAACAGGTCACAAATTAATTCCCGAAACAGGACGGGGAAACTATCTATATGACTAGGCGGTATGAATCCTCAAAATAGGACGGGTTTACCAACCAAAAAATAGGTCGCAGATTAATTCTCGAAACAGGACGGGGAAACTATCTATATGACAAGGCGGTATGAATTCCTAAAACATGATGGTTTACCAATGAAAATCAGATTATAGATCAATTCCTGAAACATGACGGGCCGATTATCTACATGACCAAATGATTTCCCCTTTAGAGACCGAATTCTGAAAAGCATCTCTTTCACGTCCTTTGTTCTGAAAAGAATTCCCCCCAGAGAATGAATTTTGGCGAGCATTTTCCTTCTAAAAAAATTCTTCAGATATAGTCAGGCGTAGACTCATTCTGATACTCCTATCAACGGTTACATTGGGTGGTATCTATAAGCCCATCTCCAGTGACATTCTGTCACCTCTTCGAATGGAATCTTTAAGCCCATTCAAGCAGTATAATCAACCAACAGTGTCACTTTGTGCACATGTGAGTGCAACTTTCTAGGCACTTAAGTGTTCAATCCTCTTCCACCTTCAGATCACGAATGGCAGATATGCCAATCTAACTCTTTAGGTTTAAGAAGATTTAACAGGGGAAGCTGTTGTGCCCCAAAATTTTCCCTCCCCATTTTTAATACAATTGATTCAATACACCTCCTCATGATCCTAGGGTTCTCAATTGCTCAAGAATACTTAAGGGTTTAAGCATACAAGCACCTCTCCTAAGCAATGGCCTACAATTAGGGTTTTGGTTTTCTCAAATAAAATTGAGCTTCTAATGCCTCAAGTAAGTTTCATGACTCCTCATATGCTTCAAATAATCCGCATGTCAAGTTTCAATCCTTGCATCACAAGTTTACTCAATCAATTGCTCAGATGAGTGAAAGTCAACTGTATTGAACAAAAAGTCAACTATGGTCAACATTAAGATTTTGAGGTCACATTCATCATTTGATCAAGGTTTGATCATGATTCCTTAAGAAAACTCAAGATTCATAAAAAGTCAAAAGTCACTAAATTAGGGTTTTCTTAAGGAGAAGTCAACTGAACTTTGACCAAGCATAACTTTCACATGCCTCATCATATTTTTCTCAACAAAAGCTCAATTTGAAGGAAATACAATTATCTACAACAATGTATCTCTAAGCTCGAGTTCAAAGAATTCTTCATTTGAGAGATATGAGCCAAGATATTACAAGTCATTTTGAAAGTCAACAAACAAAAAGTCATCTTTTTTTAAAGAAATTTACATCAAGATAAGGACTTCAAATGAAAAAGTGAACAACATGATAGTTGTAGGGGACATCTTGAGCTTTCCAAAAAGTCAAGGATCACCTTCATTTCACAAAAATTGAGTGAGATATTATTGGTGTAAGTTGATAAATATTTGAGAAATGCATGAAACCTCAATGGAGCAATTTTGAAATTTTAGACTAGTGGACATATCTTCTAAGGTCTAAACATGTTCATGACCTTATAGGGGACTCTTAAACTCATTCATGCCTTACCATGATTTATTTATTTATTTATTTTTATTTATTTTTATTTTTATTCAATTAAATACAAAATAAATTAAATAAAATAACAAATGATGGACCAAGGCATGTGGGCTTGGTTTTGGATCAAATTTGAGGCCCAAGAACATATATCCAACTTGCCAAAACCGTGGGAGGCAAGATTGGGACATAATCTTCTCAAAATTGAATGTTTGAAAAACATGATTTTTTTTGTGTTTTGGCAAGGCATTGAATACTTGGTCTTTTCCTCTTTTGTGTTGATCTATTTTCTTCCTCAATAAATACACACATTATCAGAGAGCAAGACCATGAATTGCTACCTCAAGAGAAAGCTCCAAGAATCACAAAAAATTGTCAAGAACTAGGGCAAGCGTGAAACCCCATTTATAGCCTCTCCCAAGCAATTCTAAGCATTCCATTACACTCCTGAAGATCCCATGAGTCATTTCCAGTCTTTCAACAAGCTCGAGACATCCCAGAACATTCTCTCTCAAGAACACCGGTTGGGTAACTTTTCCAAAATCTAAAACTTCTATGCATTGTTAAATAATCTTGTGTGTGTGATACGGTGGCAGAACTGACTATTTAATATTGGTTTTGCATTTTGTATTCGCAAATATGCGGTAAGCAAGAGTCGCCACCGACTTTTCTAAGGGTGAAAAGAACAGAAAAAGACCTTTCGAGAGTTTCTGAGTAAGGGGGGTAGATTATGGAAAGGGAAGGTGTTAGCACCTTTCCATCTGTGGTTTTCCACGGTCTCTTAGGTACTTGCTCATTTTTGAAAATTGCTTTCGTGTTTGTGTGTTTTGAAAAGGTTTTTGTTTGCTTTATGATAACTCTTGTATCAGTCCTCAAGAGTGTGATAAAGCATTTTTTGAAAAGATTTTTGAAAGTGTGGTCTAAAAAGGAATTAGTTTTGAGCAAGTACTTAAGAACTATCTACCTACTCGAAAAAAGGGCGTTCTTTTCCTCCTTTCCTTTAGACAAAACTATCTTACTATTAGTGAGTAGGTAGCCCTATCGTTAGATGTTGAGGGACTATCGTAAGGGACATTTATGGTAATTGGAGGCAACATGTAGAGATACCTTAGCATTTCGAAGGGACTATAATCATATTATCATAGGCAACATCGAGGGACAAGATCATTTGTCGTAGGCAACTCGAGGAACATTTATGGACAATGATCTTTATGATGACTTAAAACTGAGGGTCTTTGCTAAGGGTATCCCTACATTCGATGGACATGACCATTTCCGAAGGCAACCAAAGTGGGAGATACCCTAGGGGTGCAAGTGTGCAATAATGTGCTTTTTCAGGTATTTTCATCTTGATGTTAGTGATCTAAGATTAATTGATTAGTTCTTGCCATACACGCCTAATTTACTAGCAGTTTATATACAAGAATATAATATAGGGGGAAAAGTAAAACCTACAATTATTTCAAATCTTCGGGGCAATTACAATTATATCTGACTGAAAATGTAAAATGCGGAAATTAAAACCCTAATTAGACTATTACAAACCAGACACAGTTACATAATTAAAAAATGTTAAAGTAAATAAACGCGCGCATGAATTGGAAATACGTCTAAAATCCTAAGTGAAGGGAATCTTTTTGTTTGTTTTTGTTATGAAAAGAAATTGACTTCAAAATCCTAAGTCTATTAAACTTTTGTTTTTTAAGAAAATATTAAAATAATTAATTAACTAATTGACAAAATTCATTTAATTTAAAAGGCTAAGCCTAATATTTTTGTGGTTTTTTACTGTTAATTAAAGCTTAGAAGAAGTAAGGACAAACAACCAAAAGAAAGGTCAAAATCGAAAGACAAAAACCGTAAATGAAAAGAGTTCATTCTTGGAAGTAAGGTCTGGATCAAAGAGGCATTGATTTCCTTTCGATCCAGAGGGCTGATCGAAGACCTCGTTCGAGGGTCTTGGGGGTGTTAGATCTGCAAGCAAATTCGTTAGAAATTGAAAATGTAAGGCCTGGGATTCGAACCCTGGTCCCTTCGATTGCACGAATTCCATTTACCCACCTGAGCTGCTTGCTCATTCGAAATACATGACACCTGCTTTTGGTCCTACAAATTAGTTAATTCGAAACTAAACAAAACAGAAAACATCCCATTCGAAATCAATCCCTGAATCCGGATCTGGGTTTGTTTCGGTTTGCCACAGCCGGTATCATGGGTTTCAAAGGTAACCAGCTTCGGAAAACTGTATCCATGGTCTTCGAACATATGAACACTGGAACTTGCAAACATTTTGTTAAATCGCTCACAAATAACAACAGAAACTATGAACATGCAATCATGAGTCTAATTTAAGATTAAGTGGGATTGAACATTTTTACCACTGGAGGCGCCTGGATCTGCAATCTTG
Organism: Vicia faba; assembly: GCA_948472305.1. Classification (NCBI taxonomy): domain Eukaryota; kingdom Viridiplantae; phylum Streptophyta; class Magnoliopsida; order Fabales; family Fabaceae; genus Vicia; species Vicia faba. The sequence goes on from OX451736.1 coordinate 938,707,332, forward strand.
GGTGTGAGATGGCTGGGGCGCGAGCGAGTGTACGTCTATGTGAACTCTAAGAACACGATCGAAGTGTTAATCTGGACAGAAGGTGCCTTCAATGGTATGGAGTTTTGACAACTTTGGAATTTGATGCTACTTTCTGGACCTTCGTGGGGAAGACTGTCTTTTTTTGCGAGGAAATATCCGTGTGTCTCCGTCTGTTTTTTGTGAGATCATGAGGTTTATATAGACACGGGATTTTAGGTCAACATTTGTGTATCAAATCTTGGTCCATTATGATGAAGAGATTTGATTTGATTTCTTCATAAAAACTTGCTATATTTGATTCAATCAGGTGCCAATCCATTTTCATGCGTTACTGCCTGCCTGTTATGAGTTGTTTCCGCCTCCAATATGATGGAAATCGAGAGCTAACATGCCCCTACATATCCATTTCCCTTCAAATTTGTTCTATTCGAAGGCTCTAAACTCTAATTCAAATTGCACCAGCTTCGATGTCATGGCTCCTTCGTTTGAGCCACCCTCTGTTTCGATTGCTTGATTTGAAGAGAATCACCTTGGTCGAATCAGCTCTTGTGGGGTTAGGAACAAATAAGGCAATAATCTGGCTTTTAACTCAGGAATTGAATCCACGATCAACATTGAATTCTTGCCATATTTGCAAGGAAAACATGCCATTTTGAACTTTGGGTGAACCTGGACAGGTTAGGATAGGTGTTTTGTTCGAATTTGGCTTACGGCTTTCATCATGGTTCCTTCAATTAAGTCTCAGGTTTTTCTCTCTTCGATGGATTTGAACTTGGTCCAATCAAAAAGCGTCATCTTATTGACTAATCGAAGTGTTGTTCTACACTCCTTGATGGCTCTAAGTCCTGATTCGAAGTGCCCAGAACTTCCGTCATTAGAACATTTTTTTTCCTACGAAGGCTCTGAATTCAAATTGCACCAACTTTTTTATCATGACTCCTTTGATTAAACCTTAAGCCTTTCTCCCTTCGATTTCTCTACATATTGATTTGAATTTCTCATATTCTCAGCATCAGAGCTTCTACGTTTGAACCATAGTCTGCAGAAAGGCTCAGATTTATCCTCTCCAATTTGCATGAATTCGAATGCCTATCATCAGAGCTTCTGGAACTCTCTCAGTTCTTGATCTTTTTTATCTCATTTTCTCTAACTTGGACAAACAGAATGTCGCCCTATTGATATGCCAATCGAAACATCACTCGGTTAATGTGCCCGTCGAAAGGCACTTTGTACGCTCTAACGAAAAATAACCTTATTTAAGATGCCCGTAGAAGCTGCCTTGTTGGAAATGCCCATCGAAAGGCCCTATACCAATCGAAGGACCTTTTGCAGATTCCAATCGAAGGACCTTTTGCATATGCCAATCGAAGGACCTTTTGCAGATGCTAATTGAAGGACCTTCTGCAGATGCCAATCGAAGGACCTTTTGCAGATGCCAATCGAAGGATACTTAATCATTATTTGAAAAATTTCCATTTCTTTAGGCAAAGGTTTGTAACCACCTATGCAAGAGGAAATCTTGGAAAAACATGAGAGGGGAAATTTTGGGGTACACCAACTGCCCCTGTTCAATATTCTTAAACCTGAGGATTTAGATTGGCATGTCTGCCTTTCATGATATGAAGGTGGAAGATTATTGAACAATAGAGTGCCCAACAATTTGCAGTCGTATGGAGTAACACTAATTGTTGATAATGGCGAGAATGGGCTTAGAGATGCCATTTGGATAAGATAACAGAGAGTTATCGGAAATAGGCTTAAAGATGCCATGTAAAGTAGATGCTGATTTCACACATGGTCCCTTTGGAGGTTCCTGTTCCTACTGTCTGAGGAGGAACCCATTCGGGAATGTGGGTTTCTGTTGTTCTCCTGTTTGAGGAAAACTCTGTGGGGAATAGAGTCTAGGAATTTCAGTCGTCCAAGGCTCTGCTGAAGAGTTATCTCTTGACTGAAAATGTATTAGGAAGAGCCTGCGTAGGGCTGTTTCAGGATGAGTCCGTGTTGGACTGCCTCTGGAGGGTTACAATGAAGGAATCTTTGACGATTGCTACCTCAAAAGATAATGAAGGAATCTTTGACGATTTCTACCTCAATAGATGATGAAGGAGTCTTTGACGATTTCTACCTCAACAGATAGTGAAGGAATCTTTGACGATTGCTACCTCAACAGATGATGAAGGAATCTTTGACGATTGCTACCTCCACAGATAGTGAAGGAATCTTTGATGATTGCTGCCGCAACAGATAATGAAAGAATCTTTGACGATTGCTACCTCAACAGATAGTGAAGGAATCTTTGATGATTGCTACCTCAACAGATAGTGAAGGAATCTTTGACGATTGCTACCTCAATAGATAATGAAGGAATATTTGATGATTGCTACCTCAATAGATATTGAAGGAATCTTTGACGATTGCTACCTCAACAAATAGTGAAGGAATCTTTGACGATTTCTACCTCAACAAATAGTGAAGGAATCTTTGATGATTTCTACCTTAACAAATAGTGAAGGAATCTTTGATGATTGCTACCTCAAAAGATAGTGAAGGAATCTTTGACGATTTCTACCTCAATAGATAATGAAGGAATCTTTGACGATTGCTACCTCAACAGATAATGAAGGAATCTTTGACAATTTCTACCTCAACAAATAGTGAAGGAATCTTTGACGATTTCTACCTCAACAAATAGTGAAGGAATCTTTGATGATTTCTACCTCAACAGATAATGAAAAACTCGTCTGTGTATAGACTTTACCTGAAAAGATAAAGATTTAGTTGCATGAAATGTCATGATGCATGAAGTGCAAATGATGTTCTTAAAATAAATGAGATTTGTAATATATGCATTCGTGCTGCCTATGCTATGACATCTTTAAAATGATGTATGAATGCAATGTATGGACGTGTCAGTCATTCCATTGCTGTATTGTTGAACTAGGGAAAATGAATCCCTGATTGTTGTTGGAGAGTACCGGGAAGCTAAATCCCGGACTGCTGTTGGTGAGTGAAGAAAGTGATTCTTCAATTTTTGCTTGGGATAATGAATGGAGATAGCTTTTTTGGTGATTCCAATTCTCTGCCAAGGATCTTCGACTTCTATTTGAGAATGATTTCACAGTGGGGAAGAGTTATGTTGGGAGACTTCACCAATCTGGAGAACAAACTCCACTGGGGGATGAACTTCCGTAGCTAGAGAAATAAATTCTACTGGGGAATAGGCTTTATAAACTACTTAAGATTTATAAAACTCTGTTGTGGAAGGTGAACTCCATAAACTGCTTTGGGGATTTTGTTGAAATCCCGTAGGGGGATCTTGAGAAGCTTGGCGACTTCACTGGGGAATTTAAAGCAGTAATTGGAGATTTTTACTCTGTCTGGGATGTGAAAACAACTGAAACCATCAAGCTGCATGCTGAGAATACGGAAGTGACCCTTTTTTAGGAGGATACCCCTGCCTTTGTACCTGCTGGAGAAAGTATCTGACGGGGAAGGTATCTGCTAGGATTTTGTAGACGGTTTTGACTGTTATCCCAACATCTGGAGTCCTTGGTGTATTTTGATCATGGAGTGTTCTACTGATAGACCAATGACAAGATGACAGGACATAATTGTACATTTTAATCCCTAACTTTTGCCTGGACTTCCCTTTTAGGTTTTCAGTCTACCGGGATACCCTTTTTTTCCCAAGCTGCTTTTTCAGGTTTTCGACTTGCCGGGTGTGCAGATATTTTTTATGTATATCCCAAATTTTTGCCTGAACCTTTTTGGTTCGCCGGGATGCCCTTATTTTTTCCTAGGCCAGTCAACCTAGCGGGTCTTTGTTCATGCGTAGTATTTTCCGACTATGTCCATGTTCACCGGGTACGGAGAATTGTCACTGTCCATAGTAGTAAGTGTTGTCACACTTTCCAGAAGGTGTTTGTCTGATCGTACATGATTCGTTACTGGAATTCATGTCCAATGCCCCAAGTGATTCAGATGGAGATCTTCCCCTGGTTATTTGGAATTTTGAGAGATTCCTTGAACCTTGATTTGACTGACTCAGATCAGCTAGACACCACGCTATGCCCCTTGATTATGAAAGGCATGTTACTGGAATGTCTTTCCATTAGAGGTGATTCTGTCCATTGAAAGGATTTTTGTTCATTGAATATTCGTCGTGCGAATTTCTCTGCTGTTGAACAAATAGTCATATGCAAATAATGGTATTTTAAGAATGCAAAGCTTATGTCTGTCTTGAAGTTTGACAATTCATTTTTTTTAGTAAAACAAACAAATTTTGTAAAAGTGTGATATCAACTCAGGATTTAATAGCGAACCCTACAGGAGTTAGGATACCTTTTGTAACAGTATGCTTCAGAACTAACCCATGCTTCAACTAGAACATTTAAGGGTTATAACATGGCCTGGTTCACGGTTTAAGAAAAAAAGGATAAAGGCTCAAAATTTATTTGTACCCATCTCATTATTCATAATGTATTTCAGTCCTATGCTTAGTTAATTATGCAATTTAGATCCCAATTGAGTCTCGAATCTTCGCTCTGATACTTGGTGATGGTTCAGAAATTGAATGTTTGTTTGAGAAGGAAATCATTTTTGTGACCTTTTCTTTTTGTTGATGATTTGTAGGACCTCTTTCTTTTTTGATTTTGCTATCCCTGTCTTTTGCCTGAACTGTTTCTTTTGTGATTACAGCCAGCGGGATGCCCCTAGTTTTTTTCTTAATTCTCCTTCATAGGTTTTGACTTAATGGGCTTTTACTTTGAGAGATAATGACTTCCTGTTCTTAATGATTATGTGGAACCATCAGCATCTTCTATACTATTTGTCGTGTATGAAGGGAAAGCTTGCGACTGAATTCACATCTGAATTAACTGAGAAAACTACCCTTCCCCAGGTTATGATTAAGGGTTTTAATTTGTGTGAAAAGAAAACTCCTACTTCTTAGGCTCAAAGGGGTTGAATAGGGATTATATTCCTTATAACCACTATTTAGGATTTGAAACAATGCCTGTACATCGTCAGTGGGGTCTGTTCAAAAGCATACTGTAGAGGTTATGGTATCATTTTTGTCATCCTCCCTCTAAAGGCTTAGAGATTTTTAATCAGGAGTTTGAATATCACAAAAAGGAAATAAAAACACAGTTTGAATATAATGAATACGAATGAAATAATTCAAGACATACATATGTAATGTATTAATATGAATAACCAAAGTTTGACATAAAGATAAATGTTTTAAGCAACAAAGGAATTACAACTGATAATTCAAATGCAATAAATGCTCTCAATTTTGGCCATGATTTGGCATAGGAGTAATGGTCACACTGGGGTCTTAGGAGAGTCAAATTAGATCTCCTTGTTGTCAATCAAATCCTGAATCTTGTTCTTCAAATTCCAACAGCTGTCAGTGTCATGCCCATGACTATCAGAATGGTAGGCACATTTTAAATTTGGATTGTACTTAGGAGAAGAGGTATCAGGTTTTTGAGGAGAATCCTTTAGTGTAATCAGCTCTATTTTTAGCAATTGTTGTAATGCTTGAGACAAAGGCATATTAATATCAGTGTAATGCCTCTCTTGATACTTTATCCTACGCCTATTGCCCCATTGATGTTGAACAAGTGTAGGATTAGACATTAAAACTGCTCCCACTGACTGATGGTGGTTATTTGTATTATGGCGCCTTTGACCATATACAACATTAGTTTCTTTTTTACCACCAAATGGCTTCCTGTCAGTATTAGAGGATGCAGCTATTGGAATCTTCCCAATCTTGATACCGTTTTCGATCCTTTCCCCAGTCAGAACCATCTCTATAAAGCCGGATGAAGAACTCCCAATCAGCAGATTAAATAACGGGCATGTCAGAGTGTCCATGAACATGTGTACCATTTCCTGACCATTCAGAGGAGGTTGTACCCTGCCAGCTAGATCCCTCAATTTCTGCGCATATTCCTTGAACCCTTCTCTTGAGCCCATATACATATTCTGCAATTGCACTCGAGTTGGTGCCAAGTCAACATTATATTGGTACTTCTTGTAGAAAGCAGCAACAAAGTCCTCCCAGGTATGGATGTCAGTTCCTTCCAGCTGATAGAACCACTCCAGTTGAGTGCCAGCCAAACTTTCTTGGAAGAAATGGACTCATAACTTCCGGTCAGTAGTGTGAGGTTGGATCTTTATCACGTATGATCTCAAGTGAAGTTTAGGACAAGAGACCCCGTCATACTTAGCGAATGTGGGAACCTTGAATTTTGGTGGGATGACCATGCTAGAAACCAGCCCTAATTCTTCAAAGTCTAAGCCATGTATCTTCTGAATCTTCATAGAATTGAGACGATCCTCCACTTGTTTGTACTTGTGATATGGTGGCCAGAACCGGGACGTGTTTCCCTTTTTTAAGGAATTGCTGGTTTGCATTTTGCGTTTGTGTTCGCAAAATGTCGCGGTAAGCAAGAGTCACCACCGTCTTTTATTTTATCCAACAAGGAAAGGAAAAAAGCACAGAAAGATTCCTTTTTAGATATATTTCTGAGTACGGGGGTAGATTATAGAAAGGGAAGGTATTAGCACCCTTTCTATCCGTAGTTATCTACGGGCTCTTAGGTACTTGCTCATCATTTTCAAAATTGTTTTCTCTGTGTTTGTGTGCTTTGAATAGTTTTTGTTTTGACTTCGATTTAACTCTTGCTTCTGTCTTCAAGAGTGTAATGAAGTGTTTTTGAAAACTTTGTTTGTAAAGGAGTTTAAGTGTGAAATTTTTTGTTTGAATTGAGCAAGTACTTAAGAACTAATCTACCTACTAAAAAAAAGAATCGTTCTATGCTTGTTTCCTTTAGACAATTCTATCCCACTATTAGTGAGTAGGTAGCATCGTCGTTGGAGTTTGAGGGTCAATTCGAAAAGGGACGTACGATCACTAAAGCAATGTTAGGACGTCTTAGTAGTAACCCTAATGTCTTAGATCAATTTATCCGAGGCAACAATATCCGAGGCAACCTTTCCGAGGCAACTTTGATCTTTAGACAAAAGGACGACCACTAAAGCATCCTATACTCAATGACCGTTTACCGAGGGCAACCAAGTGGGAGTGTACCCTAGGAGTGCGCATGTGCGAGTGATTCAATTTCAGATTATTTATCTTTGCACATGTTTAGGGTTATCTAACTATTTTAAAATTACTCACATACATTCTTGTCATGCATCCTAATATCATACATCTAACAGTTAAATATTTGCGAATTTAAAATGCGGAAATTAAACTACGCTATTACAAGGCTTCAGGTATTTACATAGCCAAAAACAAACCCTTTGAAATTAAAGCGATAAATGTAAATAAACATCCTAATTAAACTATTACAAACTGTAGGCAGTTACATCAATATGATAAATAATAAAAAATAAAACGAGCGAGAAAAATTAAGATCCGGGAAGAAAATTAGGGTTTTGACCATTCTATCCTAATGAAAAGAGAAAATGTTTTTCGTTGTTTTTAATATTTTTTAAAGAAAAGAATTAGGTTTTGAAATTAAATGCAAAAATTAATTAGTGATTAAATTAATTAATAAAAATAATTACATGACAGATTTTTGTGTTTTTGATTATTTTAGGAAAAATAAAATAATTAAATTAGAAATAAAACCTAATTGTTCTAATTAGTTTTAATTAAAAAAAGAAATTAAAGTTATCTAAATTAATAAACCTAATTAAACTAATAAATTTATTGATAAAAATTATACCTAAATCTAATTGGTGAAAAATAATATTTTTGTGATTTTTTTTTTATAAAAGAAAATAATTATTTGTGTTAGTAAATAAAATAAATAAATTAAATAAATTAAATAAAACAAATAAAAAAAGAATAAAGAAAGAAATTGGGCCTGAGCAAAAATGGGGGTGCAAGAATCAGAATTCTGGGCCCAAAAACAAGGAGGTCCGTTTGACTTTGTGAATCCAGTGCATTGCTTTGACTGAGGCTTCATGGTGCTCCTCCATTACTGGCTCTTGGATCTGGATCTCAAGCCACTTGGCAACCTGGATTATGAGGACGTATGGTGGATCCTGGCTTTGCATACGCATGTGATTGCCTGAAAGAAAATAATATTGAGAAAAGTGGGGGACCTAGGATTCGAACCCAGGTCCTGATGCGTTTTGCAACCACTCCACTACCACTGCGCCATCTGCTTCTGTTTGTACATATAATGAATAATAATAATATATAAAAAACAAGAATTAGTGGAGGATGACAAAAAACGCACGCCAGAGTTTAAATGCTTCAATAGGAATGTGACACGCAGGTCATCCCTGACCTTGTTCCGTTGGTAAAAGTGGAACACTTTTACCTACGGACGTTGAAGATGTGAAAAACACAAGAAGGGGGGGGGGGGGGTTGAATTGTAAAACTTAAAATAAATGGCTTGACAACACAGTATTTTTATCCTGGTTCGTTTGATCTCAAACTACTCCAGTCCACCCGTCAAGGTGATTTCGCCTCTCTCCAACGAGGTCTTAATTCACTATTCTCAATGAATTACAACAGCTACTTTAACAACTGTTAAAGTCTTCTTGAGTACAACCACAATCCGGTTAATCTCAAGGAACTTCTTTTACAAATGAATTGAACAAGTGTGTTTTTGTTTTCTTACAAAACTGTATATCACAACTGTGATAATTACACTAAAATAAGCTTGGAATAAAATGACTTTGCTTAAGCTTTGAATATGGGTGGTTTGGATAGCTTAGCAAAAATTGAGTGCATACGTACGTGCTTCTTTTCACAAGCAGTCCTATTTATATAGACAAGCAAGGATACATTGTCCATAAAGCAGGTTTAATGATAATAATGCACTTTCCTTTTGTAGAAGATCTATGTCTGAAGAAAGCCATTGGCATTTAATTCTGTCTTGAATAACCAGTAACGCTTCAGAGTCTTCTTTGATGTATCTGCTGATAATGATTCAGAGTGTTCTTTGCTGTATCTACTGATAACGCTTCAAAGTGTTGATGACTTGGTAAAGATGTCTTAGATCAGAGTCAGAGTGTATTTGTTTAGGCGCAGATTCTGGTCATCAAAATTCAGTGTTTCAGCGTGTACCATAGGTTGCTGATCTTCTGATGCTGATTTCATTCTGATGCTGATTCCATCAGAACTTCTGCATATACAAAGCATAATTTTAAGGAGCATAATTGTTCTTTGTATATACCTTAGAAATAATATTATTCTTTGTATTTTGTTATCATCAAAACTTTAATCAAGGGTTATAGAATCAAACTATGTTCTAACAATCTCCCCCTTTTTGATGATGACAAAAACCAGATTTTTTCAATAAAGAATAAAGAATAAAAATTATAGAATTAAGAAGAAAAACTCCCCCTGAGTTGATTACTTCCTTTTAATTCCATGAGTCCTTGAGCATCAGAATCTTACTGTATCTTTCAGCAGAGTTTTGTACCTGTTCAAGCTTTTTAGAAGAGAGAATTTAAGTAGATTAGAATATTTGAGACTTATGTCTCAGTAATCCGTTATTGAAAATATCTTTTTCTTTCTCCCCCTTTTTGTCAGTTATCAAAAAGAACACATAATCAGGGCTAAAATGAGTTGATATTAAAAAGAGAATCAATGATAAGTTTAGATCTATGTAGAGAATATTACAAAAACAAATTTTTAAACAGAGGAAAATCTAAGAGGGAGGAGGAAGACGCGTGAACAAAGCTTCCAACAAGCCCTTGATCTGGATGTTGGTTTCCTCCTGCTTGGTTAACATGCTCTTGATTTCCGAAATTTTGTCATCCTGTTTATCCATTCTTTCCTGCATCAAAATATCAGATCTCTTCAGATCTTCTAGAGTCTGCCTTTCATAGGAGGAAGCTTGAGGATCTTCAGCAACTGGATACTTCTCAGAGCATTCTGCAATGTCCTCTTTTTGACCCAGTTTTTCAGCAGGAATCATCTGTTCTGGAGTATCAGTTAGATTGAGATCTTCTGACTCTGGTTGAACTTTGTCTGCTAAATGATGTTCTGACCAGGGAGCATTGTCCAGAGGGAGTACTTCTTCCTTGAGCAGCTGCCTATGAACTTGATCTTCAAATACTTTTAGCAGGTTACTGAAGTTCTGTTGAACTTTTCCGTAGATCTGTTCTTGCATTTTATGAGTTTCAGAACATACCCATTTTCTGAAACTTGTCCAAAGGTAATATGAAGCAGCAGGATCAATCAACTCAAGACTTGCTTGCTTCAGGGAAGTTATCCACTTCTGCATTTCTAATTTAAATATCAATAAACTGGTACCAACATCTGGTGTAGGTTCAGATGGTTTTGGTTTTGGTTTTGGAATAGCTATTTTGTTGGTTATGGCATCCAGGCGTTCAAAAACAGTTAAATCAATGACAATTTTGGCGTTGTCATTTGGATTGATCTTTGTTGAGGAAGTGGGAGAGTCTGGAATGATTATTGGACTTGTTGGGGTGTTTGGTGGAGTTGATTCTAGTGAAGAGGGAATTTGGGGAATATCCATAATGGTCAGGGGTATACTGATGTTCAGAGGTTCAGTGATTCCATGAATGGAAATGGGATCAGAATCAATAGTTTGGTTGGATTGATGGTGATGAAGTTCTGGTTCGCAGGATTCAGGGGGTTGGACCTCAGAACTTTGCACTTTTGGTTGTAATGGTTCAGGTTGTGGAGAAGGTGGATGAGTTTCTGGTAGAGGAGAAAGTGGAATTTCTGGTTGAGGTGCTTCTGAAATGGTTTCAGATTTTGGATTTTCTGGTATGGGAGCAGATATATGCTGGTCAAAGGTTTCAATATCTGATAGAACTTTTGCAAGTTCTTGTTGAGTTGCTTCCATATTTGGATTTGTAGGTAGGGAGTGAGATCCTCTAAGAGTTAAAGTTTCTAAGGGGTCAAATTCAATGTCAAAGTCATCAAGTGTTTGTGGAGTAGGGTTTTCTGATTGAGTGGGGATTGGTACAGATACTGAATCTAAAACAGTTACAGAAGAAGGATTACCTCTCTTTTTAGCTGCTTTGGGAGTCTGCTAGGATGATCCTTCTGCTGCAGCCTTCCTTTTCTTGTTTTTCTTTAGCACAACTTCTGGAGCCTTCTGCTGCAGATCCTGAATGTTTAAATCTGGTGTTGTACCATATGCCTTGCATGCATCCAAATATCTGACTATTATCTCAGGTTTAGAATCAATTTCTGAGAACATTGGAAAGTTATCCAGAGGGATTCTTCTGCTGGAGATTGTTGCAAAAGAAGTGACACTGGGTTCCTTCTTGATCTTCTCAATGATCTTCATCTTCTTCAGATAGATTGAACCCGTTCTCTTGAAGACTGTTAAAGTCCACAATCAATTCTGAGAGTACTTCTAGATTTTTAATGGGCATGAGGAGATTTCTGAAAGGTTCTTCATATTGTTCTGAGGAATCTGTTCTATGAGTACTGGAAGTTGGGTTGCTTGAGGAAGCCATGTTCACACAGAAAGTTTTGAGAAGAAAGTGAAGAGGTTTTGAGAAAGATGCACACTGAAATCAATTAGATTGTAGAGAAAGTGAAAGTGAAAGTGAAAGAGTGTAAAGAATGAGAAATGAGTTTAAATAGATTTTGAAAACATAAACGGAAAGAGAGAGAAATAAATTATAATGATTATAAGCATTAATGACAGCTGATTTTGGGGGATTCAGAAAGATATTGGAACGGTTACCCATGACATGTGTCCTAATGCATTCAATCAGCGTTGTTGACCTTTCAGAAAAGTGAACGCATGTTCAGCCTCAGAAAGTAGCTGATGAATGGATGACAACTGTTTGCTTGAATGAACAGCACATTTCTATCCTTGAAATGAAGCGCTCAGATCTTCATGGATAGATTCTGATACAATCTTTACTTCTAAAGATCTGAAGGCAGGTTGATCAGTAGTTCACAGAAAATAACCAAAATTCTGAATTTTAAGATATGGAAATAAAACTGTTTTATTCTGGGCAAAGCTTCATGCTGAGATGATTCAGAATGAAGTTAAACCTATCTTCAGAAAGAGGTTTTGTAAAGATATCAGCCCATTGATGGTCTGTGTTAATGAATTTTAAATTGAGAATCCCTTTCTGAATATAGTCCCTAATAAAATGATGTTTTATTTCTATATGCTTAGCCCTAGAATGCAAAATAGGATTTTTACTGAGACAAATAGAAGAAGTGTTGTCACAGAGGATAGGGATGTTACTCTCAAATATATTGAAGTCCTCAAGTTGACTTTTCATCTAGAGCATTTGCGTGCTACATCCAGCTGCTGCTATGTATTCAACTTCTGCTGTTGATAGAGCTATTATGGATTGTCTTTTACTGGACCATGAGATCAGATTTTCTCCCAGAAAATGGCAGCTTCTAGAAGTGCTTTTACGTTCTACCCCGTCTCCAGCAAAATCAGCATCACAGTATCCTACTAAGCTGTAATCACTTGATTTTCTATAAAACAAACCCAGATTAGTAGTACCTTTTAGATACTTTAAAATTCGCTTAACTGCTATTAAGTGAGATTCTCTAGGATCTGATTGGAATCTAGCACAAATGCAAACACTGAATAGAATGTCAGGCCTTGAAGCCGTCAGATAGAGAAGAGAACCAATCATACCTCTGTAGACCTTCTGTTCTACCTTGTTACTTACCTCTTCTTTTTCCAAAATGCACGTGGGATGCATTGGAATCGTTGAGGGCTTACATTCTAAGAGATCAAATTTCTTCAGAAGTTCTCTGACATATTTGCTCTGATGAATGTAGGTTCCTTCTGGAGTTTGGTTAATCTGAATGCCTAGAAATAACTTTAGTTCCCCCATTAGGCTCATCTCAAATTCTGCCTGCATACATTTAGCAAACTCTCTTCCTAGAGAGGGTTTAGTGGATCCAAATATAATGTCATCAACATAAATCTGGCATACTAAGATGTCATTCTTAATTGTCTTACTGAACAGGGTTGTGTCCACTTTCCCTCTGGTGAATTCCTTTTCTAACAGGAAGTTGCTTAGTATTTCATACCAAGCTCTGGGAGCTTGTTTCAGACCATAGAGTGACTTCTTTAGTTTGAAAACATATTCTGGATTTTTGGAACTTTCAAAACTAGGGGGTTGGTGCACATAAACCTCTTCTTCTATATAGCCATTTAAGAATGCACTCTTGACATCCATCTGATACAGAGTGATGCCTTTATTAACAGCAAATGAAATTAAAAGTCTAATAGATTCTAACCTGGCGACTGGAGCAAAGGTTTCTGTATAGTCTATTCCATCTTGCTGACTATAACCTTGTGCTACCAGCCGTGCTTTGTTTCTGATGACTTCACCTTGTTCGTTCAGTTTGTTTCTGAACACCCATTTTGTGCCTATGACGTTGAATCCTTTTGGTTTGGGAACCAGATCCCATATGTCATTTCTTGTGAACTGATTTAGCTCCTCCTGCATTTCCAGAATCCAGTCATTGTCCAGAAGTGCTTCATCAATTGTTGTTGGTTCAATCAGAGAAACCAGTCCCATGAGGGATTCTTCAGAGTTTCTAAAGGTAGATCTTGTTCTGATTGGATCTTCCTTCCTTCCTAAGATTGTTTCTTCTGGGTGAGCAATTCTGCTTCGGGATGGTCTTTTCTGGAGTTGATCAACAGAGGGTGATGGGTTGCTTGTAGTGACTCTTTCTGATGTTGAAGGAGTGTCTCTGTTGAGAGCCTCTGAGTTGTCTTTAGTACCTGTGAGTTCAATTTCCATATCTGCAAGGAATTCATTCTACTTTGACTTTTGAGAGTCAAGCTTATCATTAAACCGAACACTAATTGACTCTTCAACAATCTGTGTTTCTGTATTGTATACTCTGTACCCTCTTGAGCGTTCAGAGTATCCTAACATAATACACTTTTGTGCTTTAGAGTCAAAATTGTTCAAATAATTTTTTGTATTCAAAATAAAACATGTACATCCAAATGGGTGAAAATAAGAAATGTTGGGTTTTCTGTTCTTCCAAAATTCATATGGAGTCTTTTCTAGAATATGTCTTATGGAGATTCTATTCTGAATGTAACACGCTGTGTTTATTGCTTCTGCCCAAAAGATCTTAGCAACGTTAGTCACGTTGATCATGGTTCTGGCCATTTCTTGTAATGTTCTGTTCTTTCGTTCTACAACTCCATTTTGCTGGGGAGTTCTAGGACAAGAGAAGTCATGCAGAATGCGTTTTTCATTAAAGAATAATTCAAAATCTTTATTTTCAAATTCTCCACCATGATCACTTCTGACTTTGACGATTCTAAGATCCTTTTCATTCTGAACTTTGTCGCAGAAGGTAACAAACACAGAGTGTGACTCGTCCTTGTGCCTTAAGAACTTTACCCATGTCCATCTGCTATAGTCATCTACGATTACTAACCCATACTTCTTGCCACTGACTGAGGCAGTTTTTACTGGTCCAAATAAGTCAATGTGCAGAAGTTCTAATGGCTTAGAGGTGGAAACAACATTTTTGGATTTGAAAGCAGGTTTTGCAAACTTGCCTTTCTGACATGCTTCACACAGAGCATCTGAATTGAACTTCAAGTTAGGAAGTCCTCTGACCAGATTGAGTTTGTTAATCTGAGATATTCTTCTCATACTAACATGTTCCAATCTTCTGTGCCATATCCATTGTTCATTGTTAACAGACAGAAGACATTTTACATTCTGACTTTTCAGTTCATAAAGTTTGATTTTATAAATGTTGTTTTTCCTCTTTCCATTAAATAGGATAGTCCCATCTTTCTGACTAACAACTTTGCATGAGTTTTGATTGAAGATTATATCATAACCGTTATCACTTAATTGACTTATGGATAACAGGTTATGCATTAATCCATCAACTAATAAAACATTTCTAATAGAGGGAATATTTCCATTACCTACTGTTCCAGAGCCAATAATCTTTCCCCTCTGATTGCCTCCAAAACCTACGTGGCCTCCAGGCTTAAGTTCCAGGCTTTGGAACATATGTCTTCTTCCCGTCATGTATCGTGAGCAGCCAGAGTCCAGGTACCATGACTGGTGTCTTTGCTTTGCTGCTAATATCTGTCACATGTATTATTTTATCCTTAGGTACCCACATTTTCTTGGGTCCTGATTTGTTAGTTTTACCAAAACTCTGGTTGAATTTCTGTTTGACAGAGTAATCACTACTTGTATATTTTATGTCATATGTGTGCCCATATATAAGGTGTGAATCAAGTGGAGTACGCTTTATAACTAAATCCATGGCATTTTTTGGTGTAAGAACCTTACCTTGATATCCTATCCCTTTTCTGCCATTTCTGCTAACCCCATAGATCATTGAAGCCATTTTGCTTCTGTCTATGTTTTTAGCTAGAAACTTCTGAAAGCTGTGATCATACTCTTTTATGATCTCATCAGCATTGCTGAGAGTTTCAGGGATTGTTTCCTTCTGAGAGTTTTGCAATTGATTTTCTAATTTTGAAATTTTATCTTTTAACTCAGAATTCTCCAATTTGAGACTCTCTGTCTTATCAGAGTCAGAAGCAAGATTCCTTTTACGGTTTCTCAATTTGACTCTGATCTGCTGATACCTTTCCAGAATTTCATTAAGGCTTTCAGCTAATTCAGCCTTAGTAAAATTTATAGTAAAGTCAGGGAATACCTCTTCTGTATCTGATTCTGAATCTGAACCAGAAGCTTCACTGTCTTCAGAGACGTTTGCCATGAGAGCTATGTTTGCTCTTTCACCATCTGATTCTGAGTCAGCTTCAGATGTATCAGAATCATCCCATGTAGCCATGAGGCTTTTCTTCTTTTCTTTGCCAAACTTCTTTTTGGGCTTCTCCTTCTGAAGCTTTGGGCAATCACTTTTGTAGTTCCCTTGCTCGTTACACTCATATCAGATGATGTCTTTGTAGTTTGGCTTTTTGTATCCCGAAGAGCCTTCAGATCTTTTGTTTCCAGAGGAGGATTCTAACCTTCTGTATCTGGAGGAAGATTCATTCTGATTTTCTGATCTTCTGGGATTCCTGAACTTCCTTTGCCTCTGCTTCCACAGTTGGTTCACCCTTTTGGAGAGAAGAGACAATTCATCTTCTTCTGATGAGGATCCATCAGAGGTTTCTTCCACAGCCTCCAAAACTTTGGAGTCAAATTTTCTGTTAGATTTTAATGCTAATGGCTTACCTTGCTTTTGAGGTTCATCTACTTCTAGCTCTATCTCGTGACTTCTGAGGGAGCTGATAAGTTCCTCCAGAGAGATTTTGTTGAGATCCTTGGCTAGCTTAAGCGATGTGACCATTGGCCTCCACTGTTTTGGCAAGCTTTTGATGATCTTCTTGACATGATCAGCAATGGAATATCCTTTGTCAAGAACTTTTAGACCAGCAACAAGAATTTGAAATCTTGAAAACATAGCTTCTATTGATTCACTGTCTTCCATCTTGAATGCCTCATACTTCTGAATGAGCACAAGGGATTTTGTTTATTTGACTTGAATGTTGCCTTCATGCGTCATTCACAGAGAGTCAAACATATTCTTAGCAGTTTCTCTGTTTGATATTTTCTCATATTCTGAATATGAGATGGCGCTGAGAAGAATTGTTCTGGCCTTGTGATGATTTCATAACTCACGCTTTTGCTGATCAGACATCATTTTCCTATCAATCTTCTGACCACGTCCATCCACTGGGTGCGTGTATCCATCAGTCACCATGTCCCACAGATCAACATCATGGGCCAGAAAGAAACTCTCAATTCTGTCTTTCCAGTAGTCAGAGTTTTCTCCATCAAATATTGGAGGTTTGCCACTGAATCTGTCCCTTTCTTCATTGTTGTCATTCCTGATGTTTTGACTTGGTCATGCCATTGTGTTTTTCTGACGCTGGATCTTATACTGACACGGTTAAGTGTTAAAGCTCAGAACCAGGCGCTCTGATGCCAATTGAAGATGTGAAAAACACAAGAAGGGGGGGTTGAATTGTAAAAGTTAAAATAAATGGCTTGACAACACAATATTTTTATCCTGGTTCGTTTGATCTCAAACTACTCTAGTCCACCCGTCAAGGTGATTTCGCCTCTCTCCAACGAGGTCTTAATTCACTATTCTCGAAGAATTACAACAGCTACTTTAACAATTGTTAAAGTCTTCTTGAGTACAACCAAAATCCGGTTAATCTCAAGGAACTTCTTTTACAAATGAATTGAACAAGTGTGTTTTTGTTTCCTTACAAAACTATATATCACAACTCTGATAATTACACTAAAATAAGCTTGGAATAAAATGACTTTGCTTAAGCTATGAATATGCGTGGTTTGGATAGCTTAGCAAAAATTGAGTGCGTACGTACGTGCTTCTTTTCACAAGCAGTCCAGTTTATATAGACAAGCAAGGATACGTTGTCCATAAAGCAGGTTTAATGATAATAATGCACTTTCCTTTTGTAGAAGATCTTTGTTTGAAGAAAGCCGTTGGCATTTAATTCTGTCTTGAATAACCAGTAATGCTTTAGAGTCTTCTTTGCTGTATCTGCTGATAATGCTTCAGAGTGTTCTTTGCTGTATCTGCTGATAACTCTTCAGAGTGTTGCTGACTTAGTAAAGATGTCTTAGATCAGAGTCAGAGTGTATTTGTTTAGGCGCATATTCTGGTCATCAAACTTCAGTGTTTCAACGTGTACCATAGGTTGCTGATCTTCTGATGCTGATTTCATTCTGATGCTAATTCCATCAGAACTTCTGCATATACAAAGCATAATTTTAAGGAGCATAATTGTTCTTTGTATATACCTTAGAAATAATATTATTCTTTGTATTTTGTTATCGTCAAAACTTTAATCAAGGGTTGTAGAATCAAACTATGTTCTAATAGACGTTTGTTCGTCGCTATAGCCCCTGTCATTCTTAAAATCAAATACAAACATGATAAATAGAAACCAAAGCCATGGTTATATTCGTCTAGACCTGTTGAGTTTATTGGTGGCCCTTTCATGGCCCAATTTTGCATGGATTCAAAAACCCCAAAGCGAGCTATGAAACCCTAACAATGGCACATTCCAATGCATGCCATATAAATGAAATTAAACAACACAGAAAGCTTGCATATGTCTTAAGAATCATGAATATACCATTAGTTCATGCTATCAATGCCTAAATCATGGAATTCGATTTCAAGAAAAGTTAGGTATCGTGACTGACTTACAGCGTAATATAGGGCTTCAAAATTCTTGCTCTTGATTGCTTTGGCTTGCTGAGAATCCCAGGAATCGATTGAGATAGCTGGAAGGCCTTGAGGATGCCTGGAACACTGAATTCGATCTTGCACTTTCTTGGTATTTTTTCAAATTTTGTTCTCCTTTCTGCGTCTCCTTCTAACCTAGCTTTGGGTCTGCACGCACTCTATATGTATTGAGGAATAAATTAGGGTTGATAACTGATCTCAATCTTCCTCCATCAATGAATTGGATCTTGATTTGATACATCTTAAAAATCCTTCCAAAAATGGCTTAATTCAATCTTTTTGTACACACCATGCCTTGATACGAATTTGAATACTTGCTAGCTGTAATTTAAGACCTGAAACAAGCACAAAATCTTGTGTTTTCAATGTTTTGGATTTTATATGATTTATTTTGATTAAAATTAATTTAAATCAAATAAAAATCAAAATAAATAATAAAAACATGATAATGACAAGTGGCAAGGTCTAGAGCTCGTGGACTATGTTGCTAACTTAAAACAAGTGAAAACGGTTGGGCCCATTTGGCAAAATTTGAAGTTTTAGGCATAGTTGACTTTTGCCAATTTTGCAAAATGGGTCAACTTCACCAATGCATAACTTCCTCAATTTTGACTCTTTGGAGGTTTCCTTGGACTTTTTAGAAAGCTTGAGATGTCCTCTAAGCAACCCTTTTGGTCTCATCTCAATTTGATATTCCATGCTCATGTATGAAGCTTTGACAAAAAAGGTGTTTTTGTTGACTTTCCAAAATGACCTATAATGTCCAAATTCATAACTTATTATGAGTGCATATTTTGAACTTGTGAGATGAAGATGGATTGTAGGTAATTTCACCCTCTTAAAAATGAGATTTGGATGGGTCATTTCTCATAAAGTATGAGGAAGTTATGCTTGGTCAAAGTTGAGTTGACTTTTCCTGCAATACCCTAATTTAGCAACTTTTGATTCTTGAGGAATTATGAGCAATCCTTGATGAATCATGATCAACCCTTGATAAAATGATGAAATATCCTTAAAAATGAGATTATTGACTAAAAATCTTGAAGTTTTACCGTATGTGGGCCACAGTTGACTTTTGCCCTAGCATAGTCGATTTTAAGGCCTTTGAGCAATTGACTGAGCAAACTTCCTCTGCAAGGCTTGAAACTTGACATGGATGATCTTGATAACATATTAAGACATTGGTGAGCATTTGGGATCCCTTGGACTCAAGTATCTTGATGCAACATGAAACCCTAATTTGAGGTAGAATGCCTTAGGAGAGAGCTTGTCTGGCCAACCCTTGGACTACCTTGAGCAACTTGGGGATATTTCTTGAAATGTTTTGAGAAATATGGGAGGGCAAATTTTGGGGTACAACAACTGCCCCTGTTCAATTTTCTTAAACTTGAAGATTTAGATTGGCTTGTCTGCCTTTCAAGATCTGAAGGTGGAAGATGATTGAACACTAGAGTGCCCAAAAATTTGCACTCGCATGAAGTGGTAATTGTCTTGTGATAACGGGAAATGGGCTTATTGATGCCATTTGGAGAATGATGACGGGAGATGGGCTTAAAGATGCCATCCGAAGGAATGTCGATCGCTTAAGAGATTCCTTAGCGAGAGCTTGTATACTTGTCGTTGAGGAAGATTCCACCGGGGAAGGCTGATCTTTGTTGAAAGAAGTAGAATTTTAGAAGCTTCGTCATCAGTTATTCTGCTGGTGAGTCGTCTCTGTTTGAATTTTAGGAACTTCGGTCGTCCGTATTCTACTGAGGAATCATCTCTGTTGAATTTTAGGAACTTCGGTCGTCCGTATTCTACTGAGAAAACATCTCTGTTGAATTTTAGGAACTTCGGTCGTCCGTATTCTACATGAGGAATCATCTCTGTTGAATTTTAGGAACTTCGGTCATCCGTATTCTATTGAGGAATCATCGCTGTTGAATTTTAGGAACTTCGGTCATCTATATTCTACTGAGGAAACATCTCTGTCGAATTTTAGGAACTTCGGTCGTCCGTATTCTACTGAGGAAACATCTCTGTTGAATTTTAGGAACTTCGGTCGTCCGTATTCTACTGAGGAAACATCTCTGTTGAATTTTAGGAACTTTGGTCATCCATATTATACTGAGGAAACATCTCTGTTGAATTTTAGGAACTTCGGTCGTCCGTATTCTATTGAGGAAACATCTCTGTTGAATTTTAGGAGCTTTGGTCGTCCGTATTCTACTGAGGAAACATCTCTATTGAATTTTAGGAACTTCGGTCGTCCGTATTCTACCGAGGAATCATCTCTGTTGTATTTTAGGAACTTCGGTCGTCCGTATTCTATTGAGGAAACATCTCTGTTGAATTTTAGGAGCTTTGGTCTTCCGTATTCTACTGAGGAAACATCTTTGTTGAATTTTAGGAACTTCGGTCGTCCGTTATTCAACTGAGGAATCATCTCTGTTGAATTTTAGGAACTTCGATCGTCCGTTATTCAACTGAAGAATCATCTCCATTGAAGAGGAAAGTTGAATTTTAGGAACTTCGGTCGTCCGTTATTCAACTGGGGATTAGACTATTATCCAGTCATACCCGGGCTTCACAGCTTGAATTTTTTGAGAATTTGATTGTATCTTTCCTGAAAGGTAAAGGTTAGCTGTATGTAATGCATGATATGTATCAGGCAATGATGTTCTCAAAATAAATCAGATTGTGTTGTATGATGCGTATGCATGTCATGATGTATGGAAATGTGATGTTTTTAGCTGGGGAAAATAAATCCTGGATTGCTGCTGGAGAAAAGAGTTGAATTCTTCATTTCCGCTGGGGATAGTGAACGAAGATGATTGTGAGAATAAACCTGCGGGAGAGGATAACTCTGTTGGGGAACAAACTGATGAGGAAATGACTCTGTGGGGAGGACATACTCTGCTAGAGGACATGTTGATTTGGAAGAATAACCTCAGTCGGGGATGAATTATCGTTGCTGGTGATAATGAAACCTGTTGGGGATTGAGTTTCTGTTGGTAAAAGGAATGAACTCCGCTGGGGATGATTTTCCAGTTGCGACTTCACCGGGGATAACCTTTTAGGCTCTACTGGGGATAATCCTCCAGCCTCTACTGGGGATAATTCTCCAAACTCCACTGGGGATAATTCTCCAAACTCCACTGGGGATAATTTTCTAGTGCTGATGATAGATAAACTATGCTTGGGTGGAATTTTACCGACTCACTCGCGGTTGCGAGCCTCAGCTGGGGAGAGTTAACACTACTGTCTTTCTCTTACTGTGCGGGGAGTGAATTTACCTTAGTCATGTTCTTCAGCTAAATCTATCCCTGTACCTGGTGGACAGAGCAACTGTATGGTCTGGACAATTCTTATTTGCCCCTGTTCCTGATATTACGAGTAATCGTCTTTTGTTTCGTATGTAAATATTTATGAACATCAATTATTGTCAAATGCATATATCAAAAATGAACATTGGACGTTCTTGCAAAACAAAACAGAAAAAGAAAAACCACTTGAAATTTTTTTGTGAAAATGAATTGTATTGACTTTGAAGTTTGTTCTGTAAATAGGCGTTTTTGTACAAGAGGCTGACGTCCTAATAAGAGAACGCCGCCGAACAATAGAATTTATAGTTTGTGAAAAACAAAGAAAAAAAACAGCTATGTGAATAATCCCACTGGGTTCCAACTCTGCTATTGCCTTTATATCCTCGAGCATCTCATCACTTTGCTACTTGGTTGAAGGTAGATCAGATTGATTAGTGTCGTCCGAGCTTGACAGTCGAAACCGAAGTCTGGTTGCAAGATGATCCAATGAGACATAATGTTATGCTTTAATCCCTAATTTTTCCTGGACCACCCTTTCGGGTTTTCAGTCCATTGGGATACCCTTTTTTGCCCAAGCTGCCTTTTCAGGTTTTCGACTTGCCGGGTGTACAGATTTTTCATTTTCATCCCTTTTTTTGCCCGAACCCTTTTGGTTCGCCGGGAAGCCCTTATTTTTTCCTAGGCCAGTCAACCTAGTGGGTCTTTGGTTATGCGTAGTATTTTTTCACTATGTCTGCATTGACGGGGTGAGGAAGGTCGTCACCATCCATGGTGGTTAGGATCATAGCTCCTCATGAGAAAATGTTATTAACCACAAATGGCCCTTCGTATGTAGGGATCCATTTGCCCCTAGGATCACCTTGTGGTAGGATGATATGCTTGATCACCAGATCCCCAACTTGATACTCTTGCCGTCTGACTTTTTTTGTTAAATGCCTTGATCATCCGCTTTTGATACGTCTGACCATGACAAATAGCAGTAATTCTCTTTTCATCAATTAAGTTCAGCTGATCAAGCCGGGTCTGAATCCAGTCATTTTTGCTCAAACCTGCATCCTTCATAATCTGAAGAGAGGGTATCTGAACTTTAATGGGCAATACGGCCTCCATGCCATATACCAAGGAATAAGGTCTTGCCCCTGTTGACGTCCGCGCTGAGGTGCGGTACCCATGAAGAGCAAATGGTAACATCTCGTGCCAGTCTTTGTATGTCACCGTCATTTTCTGCACAATCTTCTTGATGTTCTTATTAGCCGCTTCAACAGCCCCATTCATCTTTGGCCGGTAAGGAGAAGAGTTGTGATGTTGTATCTTGAACTGCTTACAGAGCTCGGTGATCATCATATTGTTGAGATTTTTACCATTGTCTGTAATGATCCTCTTTGGTACACCATATCGAAAGATCAGATTATGCCGAATAAACTGTGCCACAACATTCTTGGTTACAGTAGCAAAGGAAGCTTCCTCAACCCACTTTGTAAAGTAATCAATTGCTACCAGGATGAAATGATGCCCGTTAGACGCAATAGGTCTGATCTCACCAATCATGTCGATTCCCCACATTGCAAAAGGCCACGGAGCTGTCAAAACATTTAGAGGAACTGGAGGTATATGCACCTTATCAACATAGACTTGGCACTTATGACAGGTCCGAGAATGCTGATAACAATCAGCTTCCATTATGGACCAATAATATCCTGCCCGAAGGATTTTCCTTGCCATGGTGTGTCCACTGGAATGATTTCCGAAAGTACCTTCATGTAACTCTACCATAATTCTTTCTGCCTCGTTCTTATCCACACAACGCAGTAAGGTCGAATCATGGTTATGCTTGTAAAGGATACCATTACTAATGAATAACTTCATCGCGAACCTCCTCAGAAACTTCTTATCATTAACAGATGCCCCCTCGGGGTACTCTTGAGCCTCAAGATACCTCTTTACCTCATGAAACCAGGGTTTATCTGCTACCTCTTCAGTCTCAATGTCACAACAATGTGCGGGTTCGTCCAACCTTTCAATGGTAATCTGGGGAGCCTCATTTTCCAACCTGACCTTGAACATAGAAGACATCGTAGCTAGCGTGTCTACTAACTGCTCCTCCTCTCTAGGTAAGTGTTCAAAGGTTATCTCTTCTAAGTGTGGAAGCAACGTCAATACATACTCTTTGTAAGGAATAAGATTTGGGTGCTTCGTATCCCACTCGCCTTTGATCTAACTGATCACGAGAGAGGAATCTCCGAATACACTTAAGAACTTAATCCTTAGGTCAATTACTGCTCGAATACCCATGATGCACGCTTCATACTCCGCCATGTTGTTGGTGTAGTTAAAACATAATCGGGCGGTGAACGGAGTATGAGAGCCTTCACGAGATATAATCACAGCGCCAATGCCATTACCCAAAGCGTTTGAAGCTTCATCAAAGTACATAGACCATCGGGATCCTTCCTCAGGTCCAGGTTCATCACAGTCGGTCACCAACATGATATTCTCATACGAGAATTCGAAGTTCATGGATTGGTAATCGTCTACAACCTGATGCGCCAAATGATCTGCCAACACACTTCCTTTAATTGCCTTTTGGGTCGTGTATTGGATGTCATACTCAGTCAAGATCATCTGCCATCTTGCTATTCTTCCGGACAAGGTAGGCTTTTCGAAGATATACTTGATTGGATCCATCTTTGATATCAATAGAGTGGTGTGAGTCAACATATACTGTCTCAGCAGGCGAGCAGCCCATGCCAAAGCGCAACAAGTTTTCTCAAGCAGTGAGTATTGGGTCTCACAGTCGGTAAACTTTTTGTTAAGGTAATAAATAGCATGCTCTTTTCGGCCAGACTCGTCATGCTGCCCCAGCACGCTCCCCATTTAATTGTTGAGTACTGTCAAGTATAAGATCAGAGGTCTCCCTTCAACTGGAGGCATCAGAATAGGTGGCTCTTGGAGATATTCCTTGATCCTTTCGAAAGCGGCCTGACATTCATCATTCCACTTTACCACTTGATATTTCTTCAGCAGTTTGAAGATTGGCTCAGAAGTAGCGGTCAAATGTGAAGTGAATCGGGCAATGTAGTTCAAACGTCCCAAAAAGCCTCTGACTTCTTTTTCTGTTCGGGGAGCTGGAATTTCCTGTATAGCCTTCACCTTCGCAGGATCCACCAGAATACCTTTATCACTAACGATGAAGCCCAATAGCTTAGAAGACCTCACCCCGAAGGTGCACTTGTTCGAGTTTAACCTCAGCTTATACAACTTCAACATGTCAAATAGCTTCTGAAGGTGGTCAAGGTGTTCTTCTTCAGTCTGGGATCTTGCAATCATGTCATCGACGTATACCTCGATCTCATGATGAATCATGTCGTGGAACAAAGAGACCATGGCGCGCTGATACATTGCCCCAACATTCTTCAATCACAAAGGCATGACTTTGTAGCAAAAGGTACCCCACTGTGTGACGAAGGTCGTCTTCTCCATATCCTCGAGAGCCATCTTAATCTGATTATAACCGGAAAAACCATCCATAAAGGAGAAGACCTTATGTTGTGCGGTGTTGTCAACCAGAACGTCGATATGAGGCAGAGGGAAATCATCCTTGGGGCTCGCCCTGTTCAGATCCCTATAGTCAACACATATTCAAACCTTACCATCCTTCTTCGGCACTGCAACCACGTTAGCGACCCACTGCGGGTAAGAAGTGACTGCTAGAAAATCGGCATCAAACTGTTTCATAACCTCAGCCTTAATTTTCTCAGACATCTCTGGGTGCATTCGGCGAACTTTCTGTTTCACTGGAGGACAGTCTTCCTTGGTCGGCAGGCAGTGAACCACAATATCAGTATCCAACCTAGGCATATCTTCATAAGACCAGGCAAAGATCTCAACATAGTCACGCACCATCTATATCAGTCGTTGCTTGACACAAGGCTCCAGATTTGTACCGATCTTGACCTCTTTCTTGTCCTCCTCCGTACCCAGATTCACTGATTCCACTGGCTCTTCGTGCGGTTGTATGGCCCTCTCTTCCTGAAGTAACAGTCTAGCAAGTTCCCCAGGCACTTCACAATCATCCTCACCTTCGTCCTCGGCTTGGTTGATCGGACTTTCAAAGTCATAACTGGTAGTAGCAGAGTCGTTATTAGTGGGATCCAGAGTGGATGTGGACCTGTATATGTGAGTATGTGTAAGACAAATAGCTGTTTTGATAAAGTGCAAAAATAGAAAGGAAAGACAAGGAGCACAAAATTTGTAATGCAAGACAACGTCCAATGCTTTTATTGATGATATATGGAAATGACACATAATAAGCCCTCAAACAAAGCCACGGTGTCTCGGGCAAGGCACGGGGCCGTAAAGTTTTAAACTTCCTGTTACAAAACTCAAAACAAAAGTCTTATTACTATGTAATAAAATAAATAGGCACGAAGTCCTTTGCCGTCCAATTGCTTAATCCGCCGTCGGTAGTCGGGTAAATCCAACTATCAAACTCAGGCTCTTCATCATCATCTTCAATTGCATTCACTTCCGGATTAGTGATACGCAAGGGAGGTCTTCCAATCCGCGCACACCGAACAACCCTTTGAGCTTCTGCAGTAAAACCCAAACCAAACTTGTCAGTCTTGTGTGCAAAGTCAGTGAGTTGACCCCAATTCGCACACCCACCTTTTTCAATAACATCCCGGGCATCTTTGAGGGAAGCCATCTTCATTGGAGGATCTTCAGCAACAGTTTCAGTCGACGCCAAAGTCTGGGGGACTTCTTCAAAGTTTTGACACGGGGCTTCAATGAACTCCCCGTCCATCTCTACATACCGAAAAGAGGTAAGGTGGCTCACCATGTACTCCTCTTATCCTCGTACTGTAACAATTTTCCCTTTCACTGGATATTTTAACATCTGATGGAGTGTAGAAGTTACTGCCCCAGCTTTATGAATCCACGGGCGACCCAACAAACAAGAATAAGATGGTCGAATGTCCATCACATAGAACGTAGACGCAAAAGCCTGGGAACCAACCTTAACAGGGACATCAACCTCCCCGTGCACCATCCTTTTGGACCCGTCAAAGGCCCTAACCACAATATTACTAGGCTTTAGCACCAACCCTTCACAGTCCAACCGATCTAATGCTTTCTTGGGTAAAACATTTAACGAGGACCCAGTATCCACCAACACGTGAGCTAGAGTAGTGCCTATGCACTCGATTGAAACATGCAGAGCGTCATTGTGATTTTTTCCTTTGGTAGTCAAATCTGTGTCGGAGAAACCCAACCCGTTGTTAGTTGTCAAACTAGCTACACAGTCTTTGAACTGGTCAGCAGATGTCTCCTGCGGCACATGCATAGTTTTAAGGAAAGCAATCAGAGCGTTAGCATGGGATTCTGAGCACAACAATAAAGATAACATGGAGATCTTCGACAGGGTTTGCCCCAGTTGTTCGACTATGTTGTAGTCGCTTTTCTTGATGATCTTCAAAATTTCCTCTATCTCATGTCTAGAGGTCTCAACAACAATCTTCTTAGGTGCCTCCGTCCGGGCAAGCTCACTGGTGATCTCTTTGCCCCGAGCGTCAGATGACTCGGCGATAGGGGTAATTATTTGAACATGCACAGGGACAGTAGCAGATGTACTGGCAGTTGAAATAGCAACAAGTTTCTGAACAGTTGGTGGGGAGATCTCAGGAGAGATGAGTCTTCCGCTTCGGCTGACCTTGCTAGACCCGACAATATTGCTGATATCAGTATCAGCCTCTTCAACCTTCAAGCCTTGTTTAATCCCATGATAATACACATCATCCCCATAGTGCCACGGGACAGCCTTATACGGCGTGTAAGGGATAGGTCCAGGAATAGTAATGATCAATGGAGTAACTCTTGGAACAGATGTAATCCTAACAGTCTTTCTCGAGGAAGCATTGGAATAATTGGCGGAAATGGTGATTATGGAAACATCTTCAACAGGAATCAATGGAACCAAAGTTTTCTCGAACAGGATTTCTTTGTTATCCATCAGGCGTTGGACACCTGATTTCAAAAAATGACAACCAGCAAGCAGGATGGAACATAGGTGGCAACCTTTGCGATATCCCGGAAATAAACCAGCTGACAATAAGTTCTTCTTAACGGTCAACAATGGAGTAGAAACGTCTTCC
This sequence comes from Vicia faba, assembly GCA_948472305.1. Classification (NCBI taxonomy): domain Eukaryota; kingdom Viridiplantae; phylum Streptophyta; class Magnoliopsida; order Fabales; family Fabaceae; genus Vicia; species Vicia faba. Next base: position 938,735,051 of record OX451736.1, read on the forward strand.
ACAGAAGTTATAAATGAATCATCGTCCACAATATTTACTCCGTGCTTTGGCATAGGGGCAGTCATGACATTAGGCTTTTCCGACGCTTCAAACTCAATCTCCTTAGCATCAATCATATCCTGCACTTTATTCTTCAAAGCCCAACAGTTGTTGGTATCATGCCCTGGGCTATCAGAGTGATAAGCACATCGGGCGTTTGGATTATACAGCGGTGACGTAGTACTGGGATTCTTTGGAGCCTCCTTCAGAGTCACCAAGTTGGTTTTCAACAGTTGCGGCAGAATTTGAGATAGGTTCATACTGAGCCGAGTATACTTCCTTTGCGGTCTCTCTACTCTTTGCTGATTGTTGCATTGTGGGGCAACAACAGGTCTTGATATAACTACCGCATTAACTGCTTGGCGGCGTTCAGGACGGTTTTGGCTTCTCGAGCTGTAAGCTGCACTAGACTCCTTCTTGAAAGGCTTCCTCTCTGCACTTGATGAAGCACCTTTCTGTATTTTGCCGCTCTTGATACCGGCCTCAACTCTCTCCCCAGTCATAATCAATTCAGTGAACCCAGACGATGAGCTTCCGATCAAATGATTGAAATACGGACCAGACAAAGTCCCAAGAAACGTATCCACCAACTCCCTGTCAGCCAGAGGGGGTTGTACTCTTCCTGCCAGATCTCTCCACTTCTGAGCGTAGTCCTTAAAACCTTCGCTCGCACCCATAGACATACCCTGAAGTTGAGTACGCGTGGGAGCAAGGTCGGCATTATACTGGTATTGCTTGTAAAAAGTAGCAGCAAGGTCCTCCCAATTATGGATGTTAGTTCCTTCCAGTTGATAGAACCATTCAAGTTGAGTCCCTGCCAGACTATCTTGAAAGAAATGAACCAAGAGGTTCCTATCGGCAGTATATGGTTGAATCTTTCTAACATACGAGCGGAGGTGTAACTTCGGGCAGGAGACCCCATCATACTTAGCAAAGACAGGTGCTTTAAACTTGTGCGGGATCACCACCCCAGATGCCAGACCCAAATCTCCGAAATCCAGACCAGGGACCTTCTGGATCTCCATTGCGCTTAACTAGTCTTCAAGTTGCTTATACCTATCCTCAGCCGGAGGATACTGGTCTTCATCAAAACCTGTCCTTCAAGATAAGAGTCTTCAAATCTTGTTGACCTTTAGCTAGGTTCAAGAACATCTCCTAGAACTGATCATTCTGAGCTTGCAGAGTCTTGATGGCTTGATCAATAGGTGTTTCAGAAGACATGATGTGCTGAAATAAACAGCGAAGAAGATAAGAAACCTGTAAGGGTACATGTAATGAGGTGCATGGTAATGGAATGCGTATGAAATGATTTCAAAGACTTAGGGAGATTCAAATTTGTAAACCAAAATAAAACACACTTTTATTAGATTAAAACTTGAAACAATGTTTAGCAAATGCCTTTAAGGCGTTATAAAAGAAATACTGAAAAGCAAATCTAAACTAGAAACAATAAAAGACATCAGAATTCCCATGGTCGTTTTCCTTTCGTGCTGACATAATCGTTGATTGTCCTCTCAGTCTCTAGCTGCCTTGTAAGCTTCAGGATCTTTCGTTCCTGCTCATGATACTTATCTCTGTAGGTATCCCTTTCTTCCTTTAACTGGATCCAATACCTCTTCAATGCGCCCAGATCAGTAGGCATATGGGGATGGAGGACTGTATAAGGAACCCCTTCTTCATCAGTATGCTCCACAATCACCGGCAAAACAGCTTCATATGGCATTCCCAGCTTTTGAGCACGGGCTCGAACCCACTGGAGATATGGTTGCATCGGGAAAGAAGTATTCATTCCTAGCTCATGTGGATCAGACATATTCACCCTGTCCCAGGCTCGTATAAATCTGCGGCGATGTCCCTCAACATCCCCCTTGAAGTCAAAGACAATGTTTGGAAGCAGCAACTCACGAGGACCGTCCCTCCGAGCTCGTCCAAACTTTCGTAAGGCCAAACAAGGATTATAGGTTATTCCTCCTCTAATTCCCAGCAATGGAACATTGGGGTATTCCCCACACCGATCAATGGCAGCTACCTTTTCCATATCTTTAGTACTCCAAAGGATGTCCGTATAAGCAAGGGACATGATTTTGTAAGCCCAACCCATACCTTCCTCATTCTTCAATACAAATTTGGGGAGGTGAGAAATAAACCACCTCGCCAGCAGCGGTGTACAGCACATGAGAGTTCCCCTTCTCCGAATAGTACGGGTATAAAGAGCATGTAGAATATCACCCAAGAGTGTAGGCACTGGGTTACGGGACATGAAGATCTTGACTGCGTTCACATCAACAAAAGAATATGAATTTGGGAACAGAACCAAGCCATAGATGGGGAGAGCTAGGATGTCTTCAAATACTTGAAAGTCCAAACTATCCCAAAACTGTTGAGCTTGATCAATCAAGAACTTAGCCAAGAAACCTTTAACCCCACTCTGAGTCTCCCAGTTAGATACTACATCAGCCATTGTTAGATGTAGGGCTGAAACAATATCCTCTGGCCTAGGAGCTATCTCCAAACCTGTAAAGGGTGTCTGCTCTAGAATAGATATGCTAAGTAAATCAGAAAACTCTTCCAAAGTAAGGACTAGCTGATAGTCCGGGAAGGTGAAACAGTGATGCAACGGGTCAAAGAACTGGAACAACACGCTTATCATTTGCTCATCCAACTTTGAAGTGACCAGGGTAAGGAGATGACCTTGTCTTCTAACAAAGTAAGAAGTATCAGGAACCTTTGAAACCAACTCTCTAAGCTGAGCAGGGATCTGCACGAAGTTGACTCAAAAGGTATTTTTGCGCATAGAAGCCATAATCTGTAAAACAGAACAAAGATGAATCCCCTTGGTCTTCGAAATGGTTAGTCTAATGAAATATGCATGCGATGTCATGATGCATGATGTCATGATAAAAACACACCACAGGTATCACAGATAGATAACATGGTAAGGGCAAACAAGTCACACAATAGCCCTTAAATTTCAGGCTGGCATGAAGTTTAGGTATTACCCTCTTGCAGTTTAGTTGGTTCAACTTTTCCTAGTAATAGTAATCGGGTTCAAGAGGTTCTCAATATCACTGACCATCCTCGATCGGTCATAGTTCTAGTTTAGCAATCTTTTCTTGCGGCCGAAACCATTGCGAGAGTATGGTCTCAATGAGTGTAGCATACTGCTACTTTTCTATGGCCAAGTTGGTCAATTATAGGTTCTAAGGTCAGTTGATGCTTAATGACCCATTAGTAGCCCCATACTCTCCTTGTTCCTCCACAAGGGATATCGGTACCAACTAATGTGTTATACCAACGTAGCTATTTCTTCAACCATATCGGTCTATGCTGTACAGTTCCCTTACAGTCTATTGCTACTTACCTAAAAGGTATTTCCAGATCCGGGTTAGGATCTATAGTAACTCTGATACAAAACCCACAAAGATAAAGAAAATAGATTAAGCAATTGAAAACAATATAATGAACTATTCCTAAGGTACACCCCACTTATTAATCCCCAAGAGAGTGGCCAGTTCTGTGATACGGTGGCCAGAACCGGGACGTGTTTCCCTTTTTTAAGGAATTGCTGGTTTGCATTTTGCGTTTGTGTTCGCAAAATGTCACGGTAAGCAAGAGTCGCCACCGTCTTTTATTTTATCCAACAAGGAAAGGAAAAAAGCACAAAAATATTCCTTTTTCGAGATATTTCTGAGTACGGGGGGAAGATTATAGAAAGGGAAGGTATTAGCACCCTTTCTATCCGTAGTTACCTACGGGCTCTTAGGTACTTGCTCATCATTTTCAAAATTGTTTTTTTTGTGTTTGTGTGCTTTGAAAAGTTTTTGTTTTGACTTTAATTTAACTCTTGCTTCTGTCTTCAAGAGTGTAATGAAGTGTTTTTGAAAACTTTGTTTGTAAAGGAGTGTAAGTGTGAAATTTTTTGTTTGAATTGAGCAAGTACTTAAGAACTAATGTACCTACTAAAAAAAAGAATCATTTTATGCTTGTTTCCTTTAGACAATGCTATCCCACTACTAGTGAGTAGGTAGCATCGTCGTTGGAGTTTGAGGGACAATTCGAAAAGGGACGTACGGTCACTAAAGCAATGTTATGACATCTTAGTAGTAACCCTAATGTCTTAGATCAATTTATTCGAGGCAACAATATCCGAGGCAACCTTTCCGAGGCAACTTTGATCTTTAGAGAAAAGGAAGACCACTAAAGCATCTTATACTCAATGATCGTTTATCGAAGGAAACCAAGTGGGAGTGTAACCTAGGAGTGCGCATGTGCGAGTGATTCAATTTCAGGTTATTTATTTTTGCACATGTTTAGGGTTATCTAACTGTTTTAAAATTACTCACATACATTCTTGCCATGCATCCTAATATCATACATCTAACAGTTAAATATTTGTGGAATTAAAATGCGGAAATTAAACTACGCTATTACAAGGCTTCGGGTATTTACATAGCCAAAAACAAACCCTTTGAAATTAAAGCGATAATTGTAAATAAACGTCCTAATTAAACTATTACAAACTGTAGGCAGTTACATCAATATGATAAATAATAAAAAATAAAACGCGCGAGAAAAATTAAGATCCGGGAAGAAAATTAGGGTTTTGACCCTTCTATCCTAATGAAAAGAGAAAATGTTTTTCGTTGTTTTTAATATTTTTTAAAGAAAATAATTAGGTTTTGAAATTAAATGCAAAAATTAATTAGTGATTAAATTAATTAATAAAAATAATTACATGACCGATTTTTGTGTTTTTGATTATTTTAGGAAAAATAAAATAATTAAATTAGAAATAAAACCTAATTGTTCTAATTAGTTTTAATTAAAAAAAGAAATTAAATTTATCTAAATTAATAAACCTAATTAAATTAATAAATTTATTGATAAAAATTATACCTAAATCTAATTGGTGAAAAATAATATTTTTGTGATTTTTTTTTTTATAAAAGAAAATAATTATTTGTGTTAGTAAATAAAATAAATAAATTAAATAAAACAAATAAAAAAAGAATAAAGAAAGAAATTGGGCCTAAGCAAAAATGGGGGTGCAAGAATCAGAATTCTGGGCCCAAAAACAAGGAGGTCTGTTTGACTTTGTGAATCCAGTGTGTTGCTTTGACTGAGGCTTCATGGTGCTCCTCCATTGCTGGCTCTTGGATCTGGATCTCAAGCCACTTGGAAACCTGGATTATGAGGACGTATGGTGGATCCTGGCTTTGCATACGCATGTGATTCCCTGAAAGAAAATAATATTGAGAAAAGTGGGGGACTTGGGATTCGAACCTAGGTCCTGATGCGTTTTGCAACCACTCCACTACCATTGCGCCATCTTCTTCTGTTTGTACATATAATGAATAATAATAATAATATATAAAAAACAAGAATTAGTGGAGGATGACAAAAAACATGCGCCAGAGTTTGAATGCTCCAATAGGAATGTGACACGCAGGTCATCCCTGACCTTGTTCCGTTGGTAAAAATGGAACACTTTTACCTACAGACGTTTGTCCGTCGCTATAGCCCATGTCATTCTTAAAATCAAATACAAACATGATAAATAGAAATCAAAGCCATGGTTAGATTCGTCTGGACCTGCTGAGTTTATTGGTGGCCCTTTCATGGCCCAATTTTGCCTGGATTCAAAAACCGCAAAGCGAGCTATGAAACCCTAACAATGGCACATTCCAATACAGGCCATATAAATGAAATTAAACAACACAGAAAGCTTGCATATGTCTTAAGAATTATGAATATACCATTAGTTCATGCTATCAATGCCTAAATCATGGAATTCGATTCAAGAAAAGTTAGGTATCATGACTAACTTACAGCATAATATAGGGCTTCAAAATGCTTGCTCTTGATTGCTTTGGCTTGCTGAGAATCCCAGGAATCGATTGAGATAGCTGGAAGGCCTTGAGGATGCTTGGAACACTGAATTCGATCTTGCACTTTCTTGGTATTTTTTCAAATTCTGTTCTCCTTGCCGCGCCTCCTTCTAACCTAGCTTTGGGTCTGCACGCACTCTATATGTATTGAGGAATAGATTATGGTTGATAACTGATCTCAATCTTCCTCCATCAATGAATTGGATCTTGATTTGATACACCTTAAAAATATTTCCAAAAATGGCTTAATTCAATCTTTTTGTACATACCATGCCTTGATACGAATTTGAATACTTGCTAGCTGTAATTTAAGACCTGAAACAAGCACAAAATCTTGTGTTTTCAATGTTTTGGATTTTATATGATTTATTTTGATTAAAATTGATTTAAATCAAATAAAAATCAAAATAAATAATAAAAACATGATAATGACAAGTGGAAAGGGCTAGAGCTCGTGGACTATGTTGCCAACTCAAAACAAGTGAAAAAGGTTGGGCCCATTTGGCAAAATTTGAAGTTTTAGGGATAGTTGACTTTTGGCAATTTTGCAAAAAGGGTCAACTTCACCAATGCATAACTTCCTCAATTTTGACTCTTTGGAGGTGTCCTTGGACTTCTTAGAAAGCTTGAGATGTCTTCTAAGCAACCCTTTTGGTCTCATCTAAATTTTATATTCCATGCTCATGTATGAAGCTTTGACAAAAAAGGTGTTTTTGTTGACTTTCCAAAATGACCTATAATGTCCAAATTCATAACTTGTTGTGAGTTTATATTTTGAACTTGGGATCTGAAGCTGGATTGTAGGGAATTACACCCTCTTAAAAATGAGCTTTGGATGGGTCATTTCTCATAAAGTATGAGAAAGTTATGCTTGGTCAAAGTTGAGTTGACTTTTCCTATAAAACCCTAATTTAGCAACTTTTGATTCTTGAGGAATTATGAGCAATCCTTGATGAATCATGATCAACCCTTTATCAAATGATGAAATATCCTTCAAAATGAGAATGTTGACTAAAAATATTGAAGTTTGACTGTACGCGGGCCACCGTTGACTTTTGCCCTAGCACAATCGATTTTTAGGCCTTTGAGCAATTGACTGAGCAAACTTCCTCTGCAAGTCTTGAAAATTTACATGGATGATCTTGATAACATATTAAGACATTGGTGAGAATTTGGGATCCCTTGGACTAAAGTATCTTGATGCAACATGAAACCCTAATTTGAGGTAGACTGCCTTAGGAGAGAGCTTGTCTGGCCAGCCCTTGGACTACCTTGAGCAACTTGGGGATCTTTCTTGAAATGTTTTGAGAAATATGGGAGGGAAAATTTTGGGGTACAACATTACTTATCATCAGTAAGAGGATATTGTTCCTCAGAGTAGTCATGATTATCCCCCTCATTTGATGGAGTTAAAAGATCTAGAGCTATCTTGACTGGTCCTCTGAGTCTTCTTCCCATATTCAAGATGTAAGCCTATCTCTTTAGCTTCTTGGTCTTCTCTTTTATGATTAGGTTTTTTAGATCCTCCCGCCCCTTAGCCAGAGCCATGAACATTTGCTGAAACTGAGCATTTTGAGCTTGGAGGTCTTTTTCTTTTACTGAAATAAACAACGAGAAAATGAGAGACCTGTACTGGAAGACTTGTTATGCAATGACATGTATGATATGCAAATGTTTTCAAGGATCTCACGGGGTAAACAAGAAAAATGTTAGGCGTTAAACTTTACACTGTTGATTGAAGCACTTCGTATCGTTGAAGGTCCTTCTACTAGAGTCAAGCTCACCATATCAAGTGGGTCATAGCCCCTGACTCAAGTTATCGTGTTTTGATCTTTTGACGACATTGGCTAGAGGAAAATAAATCCCCTTTCCCCTTGCTAGACGTCTGGTTCATCATAACCTGCGTCACAGGCCCTCGAGATCCTTGAAATGGTTAAGGAAATACTATGGTGTGATGTTATAATTTGTATGCTATGCATCAAGCAAAAATGCAGGGTAAGAAACCAATTTATTGAATTTATACAAATAAGGTCCTGCAAGGAATACAAACAAAGCCCTGTAATGAGTTCAAATTGTTAGGCTAAGAAAGAAAACAAGTCACACAAGTAGCCTTAGGTTTAGGCTTGCATGGATTCCATAGGTAAGTACCCTCTTGAAGTTTAGTTGGCTCAACCTGTCTTAGAAATAGTAACCGGGTTCTAAGGAGTCTCAATATCACTGATCTTTCTTTATCGGTATTATCTCAACTTAGAAATCTTTTCATGCGGTTGAAACATCCCGAAAGTACGATCTCAATGAGTGTAGTATCGAGTATCATTAGATTCCCAGCTTTACACTGAGACCAACTATCTCACTACTTTCTAATGGCCAAGTTTGTTCAACTAAGGTTCTAAGGTTCGTTAGTGCTTCAAGACACCACGTGGCGACCCCGTATTCTCCTCGATTCAACACAAGGGATATCGGTACCAACCAAAGTGTCACACTAACACAGCTATCGCTTCAACCATATCGGTCTACGCCGTACATCATCCACGATTTATTGCTGTTTACCTAAAAAGTGCCCCCAGATCCGGGTGTAGGATCTATACAAAAAACCCCCCCAATAAAACCCTTAAGATTAAAGCAGTCAAAGCAAACAAAGAAAGCAATTTAAAAATGATCTAGACCCTAAGGTAAACCCCACTTTATCTATGTTCCCCAGCAGAGTCACCAGTTTTGTGATACGGTGGCAGAACCGACTGTTTAATACTGGTTTTTCATTTTGTATTTGCAAATATGCGGTAAGCAAGAGTCTCCATCGACTTTTATTTTATCCAACAAAGGAAAGGGTGAAAAGAACAGAAAAAGACCTTTCGAGAGTTTCTGAGTAAGGGGGGTAGATTATGGAAAGGGAAGGTGTTAGCACCTTTTCCATCCGTGGTTTTCCACGGGCTCTTAGTTAGTTGTCATTTTTGAAAACTTCTTTCATGTTTGTGTGTTTTGAAAAGGTTTTTGTTTGCTTTATGATAAATCTTGTATCAGTCCTCAAGAGTGTGATAAAGCGTTTTTTGAAAAGAGTTTTGAAAGTGTGGTGTAAAAAGGAATTAGTTTTGAGCAAGTACTTAAGAACTATCTACCTACTCGAAAAAAGGGTGTTCTTTTCCTCCTCTCCTTTAGAGAGCGCTATCCTTCTATTAGTGAGTAGGTAGCCCTATCGTTGGATGTTGAGGGACTATCGTAATGGACATTTATGGTCATTGGAAGCAACATGTAGAGATACCTTATCATTTTGAAGGGACTGTCATCATATATTCGTAGGGAACATCGAGGGATAAGATCATTTCTCGTAGGCAACTCAAGGAACATTTAGGGACTATGATCTTTATGATGACTTAAAACTGAGGGTCTTTGCTAAGAGTATCCCTACGTTTGAGGGACATGACCATTTCCGAAGGAAACCAAAGTGGGAGATACCCTAGGGTTCAAGTGTGAAATAGTGTGCTTTTTCAGGTATTTTTATCTTGATGTTAGTGATCTAAGATTAATTGATTAGTTCTTTCCATACACGCCTAATTTACTAGCAGTTTATATAGAGGCATATAATATAGTGCGAAAAGTAAAACCTACGTCTATTACAAAGCTTTGAGGTAATTACAATTATATCTGACTGAAAATGTAAAATGCAGAAATTAAAATCCTAATTAGACTATTACAAACCGGGAACAATTACATAATTAAAAAAATGTTAAAGTAAATAAACGCGCGCCTGAATTGAAAATACGTCCAAAATCCTAAGTGAAAGGAATTCTTTTTGTTTATTTTTGTTATAAAAAGAAATTGAATTAAAAATCCTAAGTCTATTAAATTTAGGTTTTTAAGAAAATATTAAAATAATTAATTAACTAATTGAAAAAATTAATTTAATATAAAAATCCAAGCCTAATGTTTTTGTGGTTTTTTAATGTTAATTAAAGATTAGAAGAAGTAAGGACAAACAACCAAAAGAAATGACAAAATCCAAAGACAAAAACAATAAATGAAAAGAATGCATTCTTGGAAGTAAGGCCTGGATCGAAGAGGCTTGGGTTGCCTTTCGATCCAGAGCGCTGATCGAAGACCTCGTTCGAGGGTCTTGGGGGTGTTAGATCTGTAAGAAAATTCGTTAGAAATTGAAAATGCAAGGCCTGGGATTCGAACCCTAGTCCCTTCGATTGCATGAATTCCCTTTCACCACCTGAGCTTCTTGCTCATTCGAAATACATGACACCTTCTTTTGGTCCTGCAAATTAGTTAATTCGAAACTAAATAAAACAGAAAACATCCCATTCGAAAGCAATCCCTGAACCCGAATCTGAGTTTGTTTCGGTTTGCCACAACCAGTATCATGGGTTTCAAAGGTAACCAGCTTCGAAAAACTCTATCCATGGTGTTCGAACGTATGGACACTGAAACTTGCATACATTTTGTTAAATCGCTCACAAATAACAACAAAAACTATGAAAATGCAATCATGAGTCTAGTTTAAGATTAAGTGGGATTGGACATTTTTACCACTGGAGGTGCTTGGATCTGTAGTCCTGGGTGTGAGATGGCTGGGGCACGAGAAAGTGTACGTCTGTGTGAACTCCAAGAACACGACCGAAGTGTTAATCTAGACGGAAGGTGCCTGCAATGGTATGGAGTTTTGACAACTTTGGAATTTGATGCTACTTTCTGGACCTTCGTGGGGCAGGCTACGTTTTTTTGCGAGGAAATCTCCGTGTGTCTGTCTGTTTTTTGTGAGACCATGAGGTTTATATAGACAAGGGATTTTAGGTCAACATTTGTGTATCAAATCTTGGTCCATTATGATGAAGAGATTTGATTTGATTTCTTCATAAAAACTTTCTATATTTGATTCAATCAGATGCCAATCTATTTTCATGCGTTACTGACAGCCTACTTTGAGTTGTTTGGGCCTCTAATATGATGGGAATCAAAAGCTGACATGCCCCTGCAGATCCATTTCCCTTCGAATTTGTTCTCTTCAAAGGCTCTGAACTCTAATTCGAATTACACTAGCTTCGATATCCTGACTCCTTCGATTGAGCCACCCTCTGCTTCGATTTCTTGATTCAAAGAGAATCACCCTGGTCGAATCAGCTCTTGTGGGGTTAGGAACAAACAAGGCAAGAATCTGGCCTTTAACTGAGGAATTGAATCCACGATCAACATTGAATTCTTGCCATATTTGCAAGGAAAACATGCCATTTTGAACTTTGGGTGAACCTGGACAGGTTAAGATAGGTTTTTTGTTCGAATTTTGATTAAGGCTTTCATCATGGTTCCTTCTATTAAGTCTCGGGTTTTTCTCTATTCGATGGCTTTGAAATTGGTCCAATTGAAGCGTTATCTTATTGACTAATCAAAGTGTTGTTCCACTCCTTGATGGCTCTAAGTCCTGATTTGAATTTCCCAGAACTTCCCTCATCAGAATATTTGTTTTCCTTCAAAGGCTCTGAATTTGAATTGCACCAACTTCATTATCATGACTCCTTCGATTAAATCTTAAGCCTTGCTCCCTTTGATTTCTCTACATCTTGATTCTAATTGCTCATATTATCAACATCAGAGCTTCTACGTTTGAACCATAGTCTGCAGAAAGGCTCAGAGATATCCTCTCCAATCTGCATGAATTCAAATATCTATCATCAGAGCTTCTGGAACTCTCTCAGTTCTTACTCCTTTTGATCTCATTTTCTCTAACTTGGACAAACAGGATGTCACCCTATTGATATGCCAATCGAAACATCACTTGGTTAATGTGCCTGTCGAAAGGCACTTTGTACGCTCTAACGAAAAACAACCTTTTTTAATATGCCCGTCGAAGCTTCCTTGTTGAAATGCCCATCGAAAGGTCTTATACCAATTGAAGGACCTTTTGCAGATGCCAATCGAAGGACCTTTTGCATATGCCAATCGAAGGACCTTTTGGAGATGCTAATCAAAGGACCTTCTGTAGATGCCAATCGAAGGACCTTTTGCAGATGCCAATCGAAGGATACTTAAACATTATTTGAAAAATTTCCTTTTCTTTAGGAAAACGTTTGTAACCACCTATGCAAGAGGAAATCTTGGAAAAACATGAGAGGGAAAATTCTGGGGTACAACAGTGTGTTCATGTATGTTTATGATGATGTTTAGAACCGGTCGCAGCCATTACATGGAGTTTATAACGTCCAAATCCTAGTTGGCCATTGATGAACCGATTCCCATCCCATGCATTTTTTAGTTCCAGTTATTTCCAACTTTCTTTCTTTACATTTTATTACTCATTTAATTAATTTCTATTAAATAAAAAAAATTCGTAAAAATATAATAAAATCATATTTAGACTTTTAATAGGTTAATTTAATTTTTGACAATATTTTTCTTAATTAATTAATTATAGATAGGTTTTTTTTTATATAATTGATTAGGTGTTAAATTTAGGTTTAAAATCTATTTATTTTATCATTCGAATCAAACCAAAAAATGCACAAAAAAATTAATTTCTAACATTTTAGATATTAGGATATTAAAAATAATTTACTAACATTTTATTTTATTAGACAAATTTCATAGGATGTACAAATTTTGTAATAACCTAGTTTAAATTCCCGCACAATTTCTTTATCATGTAACTGCCCCAAGGCCCTGTAATAGCGTAGGACTTTACTTTTCCACACTTATTATTTATGTCTTGTATATATATATAATTGTGTAGTAATAGACTTGTATGGCAAGATAAAATTAAACAGTAGATAACCTTAAATAATTACAAGATAACATAACTGAATTGAACTCACTTTGCACACATACACCTCTAGGGTAACCTCCTCTGTTGCCTTCGGAAAATAATGGTCATGTCCCTCGAGCATAGGGATACTTTAGCAATAGACCCTCGATTCAACAATATCACCATGGTCCCTTTAGAATAAATATCATAATCCCTGGATGACCCTTCGAGTTGCCTACAAAATGATCTAGTCCTTTCGATGACCCTACGAGAAAAATGATGATAGTCCTTTCGAATTGCTAAAAGTATTCTTACATGTTGCCTTCTATGACCATACGACGACCCTACGCCTGTCCCTTTACATCCAACGATAGGAGGAAAAGTACAAGAACAACCTTGAGTAGGTAGATACTTTTAATCGCTTGCTCACAAAAACAAAAACATATCACACTACACTCTCAAAAATATTTACAAAACACTTTGTACGCATTCTGGAGGACCGATACAAGGATCATTATAAAGTTTCGCCTTACATTGGTACTTTCAAAATATTTTTTCAAACACACACACAAAAATAAAATTTTCAAAGTGAACTAAGCGATTAATATCCCGTAGATAACTATGGATTAAAAGGATGCTAACACCTTCCCTTTTCATAACCTACCCCCCCAAACTAAAAAATATTAAAAGGTCTTTCCTGTTCTTTTCACCCTTTCCTTATTGGATAAAATAAAAGTCAGTGGTGACTCTTCCTATCCATAACAGTTGTGATAAAACACAAAAACAAGCCAGTTCTCCCCCGTGTTACAGAACTGACAACTCTGCTGGAGAAAATATTAAAAGAGAGGTTACCTTAGAGTCTTAGATCAATTTTTATTTGCTTTATTTGCATTGTCTGCTTTATCTTTAAGGGTTGCCTTGGTTTCATTACTTGTAAAGATCCTACACCCGGATCTAGAGATGCCTTAGGTAAGTAGAAATAGATCATGGAAACTGTACGGCGTAGACCGATATGGTTGAAGTGATGGCTATGTTAGTATGACACTTTGGGCTGCCGAGTGGTGTCATAAGCACTAACTGACTTTTAGAACCTTAATTGACCCATATTGGCCACTAGAAGATAGTGAGATAGCCGACTTTGGTGCAGTCTGAAGTTGGTTGATACTCGATGCTACGGTCATTGAGATTCGACTCTCAGTTTTTTTCGGTGGAAAATCAGTTGTCGTGCTAAACAAAACCTATGAGAAAAATCAGAGATATTGAGATCTCTAGAACCCGGTTACTATTTTAGGACAGGTTGAGCCAACATAACTCTAATAGAAAAGGGTACTAACCTATGGACCTCGTGCAAGCCTTTAAACCTAAGGCTACTTGTGTGAATTATTTGTATTCACTATCTAACAACTTGAATTCCTCACAGAATTTGTTTATATATACTCATTTGTTCTCATCACCTTACGCTTTTTCTTAGTGCATGACATACACATCATGTCATTTCATAACATAACACTGTTACTAACCATTTCAAGAATATTAGGGATTTATGGTGCAATATTTTCAGGATTGTTGTAAGCCAAATTTCTATCAAGGGTCAAGAGGATTAATTTTCCTCTAGCCAGATACCGTCAAGATCAAATTTCATTTTCTTGAGTCAGAGGCTAGGACCCACTTGATATGGTGAGCTTGATTCTTATAGAAGGGCGTCCAAAGATGAAAACTCAAAGTTCTTCAAAGACAAAGCTGCAACCAGAGTCTTTTTCTAATATTTTAAATCCTATAAGATACTTGAAAACATTGCATATGCATCTACATGTCATGCATATCATTACATAATTGGTGTTCTCAAGAAAGGTTTTCTCATCTTCTTGCTGTTTATTTCAGCAGAAATGGCTCTCGAACAAACAGTGAAGGATCTCTAGTCTTAGAATGCTTACTTTCAGGAATTATTTCTAAGCCTATACAAGGGGCAAGATGAATTGAAAGCATTCCTAGCTGAGAACATGGCCCAGAAGATACCTGAAGACAACAAGGATGACCAGTTGGAACAACTGCAGGCTGAGATAAGAATCCAATGATTGGCCAAATGGATCTTATCCAAAATTTATCTCGGGGACAAGAAGAATCGAGAATCCTCATCAGCGAGCTTCATCAGTATGAACATGACCGTATAGGACGAACTGCTAGAGTTGGGGATCCGATCATTAACCAACCTCCAATGAGATAGGAAACTGACTTGGTTGAAAGTAGGATGGGAATAAGAGAGGGTAAGAGACAAGCTAACATTACCAATCCTTCGGTTAGTGGAAAAGGGCCTTTCCATTTTGTTAATACATCGCGAGGTTAACAATGACCTCGCCAACAATAATAGGGTAATCAGCGTAAGCAGGAGACACCCAAAAGACAATTTGCCAATATCAACTTGCCTATGTCCCAAGCTCTGCAACACATGTTGAAGATGAATTTGGTCACATTGAAGGATCCTCCTCGGAATCCCAATACTTCCGCTCCTAGCTACAACCCTAATGCAAGGTATGCATATCACTCCAATAGTCCTGGACATGACACTGACAGCTGTTGGGCGTTGAAATATAAGATTTAAGACTTGATTGATGAAAGAGTTTTAGAATTCACGCAAGATGGTTAGATTGAGTTATTCTATCATCCTTCAAATATCGAAATTGCAAGGCACACCATTCTTAAGTGACAAGTTCAGGCAGATAAGCTTCAAAATCATTTGAATTTTTATTTATAATTTCTTTAGTTGTTCAAACACTTATCTTTATGTAAAACTTTGGTTTTTCACATTAATGCATTGCATATGTTTGTCTTGAATTAATCCATTCGTTTTCACTATATTTAAAATTTGCTTATTACTTCCTTTTTGTGATATTCAACTCTCATTAAGCTACATGCCTTTAGAGGGAGGATGACGAAAATGATACCATAATCTCATACAATATGCTTTTGAACAGATCTTGCTGACGATGTACATGCATTGCTTCAATTTTTAAATAGTGGAGATATAAGGAAGTTAATACCTAGTCAACCCCTTTGAGCCTAAGAAGTAGGAGTTTACTTTTTCACGCAAATTGAAACCCTTAATCATAACCCGGGGCAGGGTAGTTTCTCAATAAATTCAATTGTGCATTCAATTGTGACTCTTGCTATCTGCAACATTTGTGATAAAACACAAAAACAAGTCAGTTCTCCCACCGTGTTACACTGTTGAAGATGTTTCTTATATTTCTAATGGGGGTAATTTAACTACTCCTTTGATGATTGTTTAGAAGAAATTGCTGCAAGCCAGTTTATTTTTGGGTTGCATTGAAGACTGTTACTATTGTGCATCCCAATCCAATGGTTGCAAATTGTTAAAATAAGGTATTCAATGTTTGATGAATGACTGTGTGATTCTGTTTGAGAAAATTCCTTTTGAGAAGACTCCTTCTATGGAGGGTACATCCCAAGACCTGAATCTCGAAGAAGTGTCTACAATTTTTGGTACCCTTATAAGGATCAATGCTAAAGTTCCTGTGAAGATTACTGTCGAACCCAGAATTGCTTCTCTAATCATTACTTCCCCTGGGACAATTCTGTATTCCTCTGATAAGGCTATCCCTCAGAATTATGGAGCTGATGCATACTACCATGAAGTCAAATAGGAACCATTGACTGCTGAAGAGGAAAATGTTGAGGTTAATAATCCCGATGTTGGAAATATTGCAGGGACTAGTAAGGTTACCAGAAGTGGAAGAGTTTTATCTCCAGAGATATCTCCAAAGACTGCTACTGCACCAGTTTGCATCACCGCTACTGAATCAACTACTGAAATCCGAGATAAAGAACATATGACCGAGCCTGCCCAGACGAAGGCACCAAAAGAATTTACTGTTGAAGACCCCTCCAAGCAAGAGATGGAGGAAATATTAAAGATTATCCAGAAGAGTGACTACAAGATTGTTGAACAGTTGGGGCAGACCACCTCCAAAATATCTACGATATCCCTATTGTTATATTTTGAAGCCCATGCTCAGGCTTTAGTGAAATTTCTAAAATGTACTCATGTACCGCAAGAAATCTCTGTTGATCAGTTCGAAAATCATATTGATAGCCCGACGAGTAATAATGGGCTAGGGTTTTCTGATGTAGACTTAACTCACGCAGGAAGGAATCATAATAAGGCCCTGCATGTCTCTATTAAGTGCAGGGGCACTACCTCATCTCATGTGTTGGCGGACACAGGTTCCTTGATAAATGTATTGCCAAAAGCTGCTTTAGACTAACTTGACTATGAAGGGATTATTCTAAAACCCAGTGATATTGTGGTAAGATCTTTTGATGGTTTAAAGAGAACATTGCACGGAGAGGTGGATCATTCGATCAAAGTGAGATCCAAGGTCTTCGAATATACTTTCTATGTGATGGATATTCATCCAACCTATTCTTGTTTGCTGGGATGCCCTTGGATCCATGGGGCATGTACTGTTACTTCTACCTCACACCAGAAGTTGAAGTATTCCATGTGGGGAAAGATCCTTACAGTTTGCGGCGAAGAAGAATATATGGTGAGCCATTTGAATCATTTTAAGTATGTCGAGATGGATGGTGAATTCGTCAAGACTCCTAGCCAGACCTTTTAGGTTGTTTCTCAGACAACCTTAGTTGATAAAGATACTTTGGATGTTCTTAAGACTCCGTCAAAAATGGCTTCTCTGAAAGACGCTAGGGCTGTGGTTGAAGAAGGTGGTTGAACTGTTTGCGGCTAGCTTCCTGATATTCCTTACAAATCCGACAAGTTTGGTTTGGGTTTCACTTCAAAAGCTCATAGGGTTGTCCTTCGTGCTAGTGATAATTCTGGGAGACCACCATTCCGCATCAACAATAACAAAGTTCACAACAATCATGTTAACACTGTGGAAGACTATGATAATGCCTGCGACATAGACAGTTGGATCTTCCCTACTACCGGCAATGGGCTTAACAATTGAAAGGCTGAATACTTTATACCAATCTTCTTTAGTCAGGAGTTAATTTTATTTTCTGTTTTCTTGCTTTCAAATTTTGGTTATGTAATTTAAACAATAACTTTAAGCCTTGTGCCTTACCCTGGGCACAATGGTCCATTTGTTAGAGTTGTCATTATTCATAAGCATATTTTCATTTAATAAATCATTGGAAGTTTGTACTTAAATTTTGCGCTCTTTGTCTTTCTTTGGCTTTATTGTTTTTAAAATAACTATGTATTCTTAAACACATCCATGCAACAAATTGAAGATCCACATCCACCCTGGATCCAATTGATAACAGATCTGCTATTGCCACTTATGACTTCGAAAATCCGATCTACCAAGCCGAGGATAGAGGTGAGGAAGATTATGAAATACCTGGAGAACTTGCTAGGTTGTTAATGTAAGAATAAAGGGCCATACGACCACATGAAGAGCCAGTCAAGGTTGTGAACTTGGGTATTGAAGAAGACAAAAGAGAAATCAAGATAGGTGCCAACCTAGAAGACATTGTCAGAAAGAGATTAATCCAGATGTTGCATTATTATGTTGAGATCTTTTCTTGGTCGTACGAAGACATGCCAGGGCTTGATATTGATATTGTGGTTCACCGTCTACCGATGAAGGAAGACTGCCTCCCTATAAAGCAGAAAGTTCGTCGTATGCGTCCTGAGAGGTCAGAAAAGATCAAGACTAAGGTTATGAAGCAATTAAATGCAGGGTTCTTAGCTGTTACATCCTATCCTCAGTGGGTTGAAAATGTGGGGCCAGTACCTAAGAAAGATGGTAAGATGCGTGTGTGTGTGTGTGTGTAGACTATAGGTATTTTAATAGGGCGAGCCCCAAAGATGACTTTCCGCTTCCACATATTGATGTTCTAGTTGACAACACCACTCAGCATAAAGTATTTTCCTTCATGGATGGTTTCTTTGGTTATAATCAAATCAAGATGGCGCCTGAAGACATGGAGAAGACTACTTTTGTCACTCAGTGGGACACTTTCTGTTACAAAGTTATACATTTCGGTTTGAAGAACGCTGGTACAACGTATCAGCTTGCTATGGTAGCTTTGTTCCATGATATGAACCATCATGAGATACAGGTTTATGTTGATGACATGATAGCCAAATCCCAGACTGAAGAAGAACATCTTGACCATCTGCACAAGCTGTTTGAAAGATTGAAGAAATATAAGTTGAGGTTGAATCCAAACAAATGCACCTTTGGGGTAAGATTCGGTAAGCTCCTAGGTTTCGTCTTCGGTGGTAAAGGTATTGAAGTTGATCCTGCCAATGTTAAAGCTATTCAAGAAATGCCAGCTCCCCATACTGAGAAGGAAGTCAGAAGTTTCCTGGGATGATTGAACTATATTGCCAAATTTATTTCCCACTTAACTACTACTTGTGAGCCAATGTTCAAGTTACTAAAGAAGGATCAAGTAATAAGGTGGAACGACGATTGTCAGATAGCCTTTGACAAAATCAAGGAGTACCTCCAGGAACCTCCAATTCTGATGCCACCGGTTGAAGGAAGACCTTTGATATGTACTTAACAGTTTTAGAGAACTCAACAGGGTATGTACTGGGGAAGCATAACGAGTCTGGTCGAAAAGAGCATGCAATATACTACCTTAGAAAAAAGTGTACCTACTGTGAAATGAGATACTCACAGCTCGAGAAAAATTGCTGCGCTTTAGCATGGGCTGCTCGCCAACTAAGACAGTATATGTTGACTCATACAACCTTATTGATCTCTAAGATGGATCCAATAAAATACATATTCGAGAAGCCTGCTCTCTCCGGAAGAATAGCAAGATGGCAAATTGTCTTGACAAAATACGACATTAAGTACACCACTCAGAATGAAATCAAAGGAAGTGTACTGGAAGATCATTTGGCTAATCAAGCCATAGATGATTATTAGTATATGAATTTTGAGTTCCCGGATGAGAATATTGTGCTGATTACTGACTATGAAAAACCTGGACCGTATGAAGGACCCGAGCCGGGATCCCGATGGACTATGGTTTTTGATGGAGCTTCTAATGCGCTTGGTAATGGAATTGGTTCTGTGATTGTCTCTCCTTAGGATTTCCATACACCCTTCACCTCCAGATTATGTTTTGATTGTACCAACAACATGGTAGAATATGAAGCTTGCATCATGGGTATCAAGGCTGCTATTGATATGAGAATCAAGTTCTTAGATGTATATGGGGATTCAGCCCTGGTAATCAGTCCAATTAAGGGAGAATGGGATACGAAGCATCTGTATCTCATTCCTTATTGAGAGCATGTATTGACATTAATTCCGTACTTCGAAGAAGTCACTTTTGAACACATTCCGCAAGAGGAGAATCAATTGGCAGACACATTAGCTACCATGTCGTCCATGTTCAAAGTCAGATGGAAAAATGAAGCTCATCGAATCATTATTGAGAGATTAGACGAACCGACACATTGCTACAAAATTGATACTAACAAAGTAGAAGAAAATCCCTGTTACCACGAAGTATAAAGATACCTCGAGACTCAAGAGTATCCTTTAGGGGCATCTATTAATGATAAGAAATTTCTACAGAGGTTCTCAGCCAAATTCTTTCTGAGTAATGGAATTTTGTACAAGGGCAATCACGATTCGACTTTGCTTCGTTGTGTAGACAAGAAGGAAGCTGAGAAGATTATGGAAGATATGCACGAAGGAGTCTTTGGTATTCACTCCATCGGGAACACAATGGCTAAGAAAATTCTGAGAGCGGGTTATTATTGGTCGACCATGGAAACTGACTGCCATCTCCATTCTAGAACTTGTCACAAATGCCAAATTTATGCTGACAAAGTACATGTGCCTCCAGTTCCTCTGAATGTCTTGACTGTTCCTTGGTCGTTTGCAATGTGGGGCATTGATATGATTGGAGAGATTAAGCCTACCGTGTCTAACGGGCATCTATTCATCCTGGTTGCTATTGATTATTTCATGAAGTGGGTTGAAGCAGCTTCATTTGCCTCTGTTACCAACTATGATCATGCAATTCTGCATGCAGTTCAAGATTAAGCACCACAATTCTTCTTCATATCAACCAACGATGAATGGCACAATGGAAGCCACTAACAAGAATATTAAGAAGATTTTGCAGAAGATGACAGTGACATACAAAGATTGGCATGAGATGTTACCATTTTCTCTTCATGGTTATCGCACTTCGGCACGTACATGAACTGGGGCAACCCCATTTTCTCTAGTATACAGTATGTAGGTTGTCTTACCTGTCGAAGTCCAGATTCCTTCCCTGAGGATTATGAAAGACGTAGGTTTGGATGAAGATGAGTGGATTCAGACTAGACTTGACCAGATAAATTTAATTGATGAGAAAAGAGTTGCGGCTGTTTTCCATGGTCAGATGTACCAGAAGGGCATGATCAAGGCCTTCAATAAGAAAGTTAAACGTCAGGTGTACCAGGCTGGTAATTTGGTTATAAAGCGCATCATCCAACCATAAGGTGATCCTAGGCGAAAATGGTCTCCCACATACGAAGGGCCATTTGTGATCAAGAAGATATTTTCTGGCGATGCTATGATACTTACCACCATGGACAGTGAAGCTACTGATACACTCCGATAATACATTGCATCCATACATCATCATAACATGTGCATACGAAATACATATAACATTCTCCTTTATTTTGAGAGAATCATTACGCGGTGCATTACATACATCATTATGTTGCACAAAACTAACTTTGTCTATTCAGGTTTAGTTTGGAAACAGAAAGATATTACCAGTAATTTACATAAAGGTTATGGATCAATTCCTGAAATAGGACGGGGCGACTATCTGGATGATCAAGTGATTTCCTTAAGAGGAGTTTTGAAATGCATTTCCCCTTCAACACTTCATTATGAAAAGCATCTCCTTCAAAAAACTTATTCTGAAAAGCATCTCCTTCAGCGCTTCATTTTGAAAAGCATGTCCCTTTCAGAGATAGAACCCTGAAAAGAATTTCCCCCAGAGACCAAGTTCTGGCGAGCAATTCCTTCAAAGTAGTTATGAAACGAATTTCCCCTTCATCACTTCATTATAGAAAGCATCTCCTTCAGAAGTTTTATTCTGAAAAGTATCTCCTTCAGCGCTTTATTCTGAAAAGCATGTGTAACACAGTGGGAGAACTGACTTGGTTTTGTGCTTTATCGCAAATGTTGCAGATAGCAAGAGTCTCAATGGACTTTTCTTTTACTAAATAAGGAAAGGTCAAAAGAACAGGAAAGACCTTTTAATTTTTTGAGTTCGGGGGGAAAGTTATGAAAAGGGATAGTGTTATCACCCTTTTCATCCGTAGTTATCTACGGGCTCTTAATTGTTTAGATCTCTTTAATTTGATTTGTGTGTAACTTGAAAAGGTTTTGAAAAGGTTTTGAAAATGCCAATGTTAGGAAATCTGCTTTATAATAACCCTTGTATCAGTCCTCAAGAGTTTTTATAGAGCGTTTGAATGTAGTTATTTTGAAAGTGTGAGGTGTGAAAATTGTTTTAGTTTGTGAGCAAGCAATTAAGGGTATCTTACCCACTGAAAGGTCTTTCATTATCCTTTTCCTTTTTCGTTGGTAATGGTGATATCCATACTATTAGTTGGTAGGTAGCCCCGTCATTGGATGTGAAGGGACACGTGTAGGGTCGTCGTTATGGTAATTGAAGGCAACATTTAGGGATACCTTAGCAATTCGAAGGGACTATCATTATATGCTCGTAGGCAACATTGAGGGATAAGATCATTTCTTGTAAGAAACTTCGAGGGACATTGTAGGACTATGATCTTTATGATGACTTTAACCGAGGGTCTTTGCTAATGGTATCCCTACGTTCGAGGGACATGACCACTATTTCCAAAGGCAACAAGGGAGGCTACCCAAGAGATGCATGTGTGCAAGAGAGATTCATTTCAGTTATTTATCTTGATTAGGGTTATCTAACGATTGATTTTAAATCTTACCATTCAAGTCTATTACTGACAGTTAAATATATACAGACAAGCAAGCATAATATAGGTGCAGAAAGTAAAGTGCGGAAAAGTAAACCCTAATTAAACTTTTACAAGGCTTTGGGGAAGATATAATCGTATAAATTTGAACGAAATAAAACTACAACTATTACAAAAAAACTGTGCGAACTATAAAATTTCTCTAAGTAAAGGGGTAAATAAATAAGAAAATGTTAGAAATGATGTTTTAAAGTTCTAAAATCTAAGATGTTAGAAATTAATTTTTTGTGTATTTTTGGAGAAAATAATTTAAGTTAATAATTAATAAAATCCTAATTATTCTAATTAATTTTTAAAATTAAAAAATAAGACCTAAAATATAATTAAATGAAAAATTTAATTAAGAAAACCTAAAAGACTATTTTTTTGATTTTATGTAATATTCTGATTTTTATATGTTTTGATTTTAATTGTAAAAAAGAAATAAATTAGTGGAAATGGAGTTTCAAAGAGAGAATTCAATCGTGCCCTAGCCATGGTAACTCATTATCCCTGCGTTAAAGCTTGCATTTTCTTATTCAAACCTGTTCTAAACACCATGATGAACTCATATGTGCACACCAAATTAGTTAAATATGCATAGAATAAAAGATTCGAATTCAACAAAATTACCAAAAACCGGTGGGCTTGTGTAAGCTATTCCAGATGTGAATAAATTTGTTTCTGGACTTGGTGAGATTCCTGGGAGCTTCAGGAACACGATTTGAGGTTTGGTTTTGATTGAGAGCGGCTGAAATGTATCATTATGTCACAATTCATTGCAAAGAAAACACATTGAAATATTTCCAATATTTTAAAAAAACATTCCAAACAGGAAGATTCTTGTTCAAAACATGTTTTCACGTTTTTTTCAAGCTCTTATGAGGTCTTGGGCCTTCTAGAAGATATCCAATTGAAGCCCACACGCCCTTTGGTCCATCAACTCATATTTTATTTGATTTATTTTGACTTAATTTGAATAAAATCAAAATAAATAAAATAAAGAATAAAAGTAATGTATAAATGGACTTAGAGGTCCTATAACATGTTATAAACATGTTTAAACCTCAAAAGTTAGGCCCATTAGTCCAAAAGTTCAAGATTGCTCAAATGAAGTTTCGTGCATTTTCTCAAAAATTGCCCAACTTGAACCAATCATAAATATCTCAAATTTCATCATTTGAATGTGATCTTGGACTTTTTTGAAATATCACGATGTCCTCTAAAGTCTATATGTTTATCAATTTTTCATTTTAAGAGTTTATCTTAATGTAAGTTACCTTGACAAAAAGTGTCTTTTTGTTGACTTTTGAATTGACCTGTAATGTATTGGCTTATATCTCTCAAATGATGCATTTTTTTACTTGAGCTTAGAGATAAAAATTTGTAAAGAAATGAATTACCTTCAAAATGAGATTTGTTTGGGGAAAAGCTGATGAAGCATGTGAAATTTATGCTTGGTCAAAGTTTAGTTGACTTCTCCTAAGGAAACCCTAATTTGGCAACTTTTGACTTTTGATGATTTGAGGGTTTTTCCTGAGGAATCATGATAAACCCTTGATCAAATGATGAATATAACTTCAAAATATTGATGTTGACCAAAATTCTTGAAGTTTGACTATATGTTGACCACAATTGACTTTTTACCCAATATAGTAATTTTTAGTCATCAGAGCCATTGGCTGAGCAAACTTGTGATGCAAGGCTTGAAACCTGACATGAACATTCTTAGGGACATATGAAGAGCCATGGAAAGCACTTGAGGCTTTTGAAATCCAATATTCCTTGATAAATACAAAACCCTAGTTATGGACCCATTGCTTAGGAGGAGAATTTGTCTGATCAATTTTTGAGCAAACTTGAGCATTTGGGAACCCTAGGAGAATGTCTTGAAGAAAAATGGGAGGGAAAATTTTGGGGTACAACAAATTCCCCTGTTCAATCTTCTTAAACCTGAAGAATTAGATTGGCATGCTCGCCATTCGTGGTCTGGAGGTGAAAGAGGATTGAACACTTAAGTGCCCAGAAATTTGCACTCACAGGTGTGTGGAGTAACACTGTTGGTTGATTGCATCGAGAATGGGCTTAAAGATGCCATTTTGAGGGTAACGGGATGTCGTCAGAGATGGGCTTATAGATGTCATCCATAGTAATCGTTGATAGGAATATCAGAATGAGTCTACGCCTGACTTTGTCTGAATGATGTACCAGAATGAGTCTACGCCTGACTTTGTCCAAAAGAGTTTAAGAAGGAATATTTGCTTGATTTCATCCGAATGATGTATTAGAAGACGTCTATGCCCTACTTCATCTATAATATGTATTGGAAGGAGTCTATGACTGACTTTTTTCCAAAATAATAATAAAAAAGAAATCTACGCTTGATTTCATCTAGAAGATGTCTATGCCCGACTTCATCTAGAAGAGATATTGGAAGGAGTCTATGCCTGAATTTTTTTCCAAAAGAGTTTCAGAAGGAATCTACGCTTGACTTTATCTGAATGGTGAACTAGAATGAGTTTAAGCCCGACTTTGTCTAGAAGATGCATTTGGAATGAGTCTACACCCGACTTTGTCCAAAAGAATATTAGAATGAAATCTACGCTTGATTTCATCTAGAAGATGTCTACGCCCGACTTCATCTAAAAGAGATATTGGAAGGAGTCTACGCCTGAATTTTTTTTCCAAAAGAATTTCAGAAGGAATCTACGCTTGACTTTATCTGAATGATGCACTAGAATGAGTCTACGCCCGACTTTGTCTAGAAAATGCATTTGGAATGAGTCTACACCTGACTTTGTCCAAAAGAGTATTAGAAGGAAATCTACGCCCGACTTCTCTGAATGATGCACTAGAAGGTGTCTACGCCCGACTTCATATAGAAGAGGTATTGGAAGGAATCTATGCCTTACTTTTTCCAAAAGAGTATCCGAAAGAAATCTACATCTGATTTTATCTGAATGATATACTAGAATGAGCCCATGTCAAGTCGCGTCCAAAAATGTATTAGAAGGAACCCGTGTAAGGCTGCTTTCGAATGAGCCCGCGTAAGACTACACCTGAAAATGTCTTAGTAGGAATTTGTGTAAAATTGCTTCAGGATGAGCTTGTGTTAAACTACATATGGAAATATATTTAGAAGGAGCCTGGGAAGGGCTGCTTCAGGATGAGTCCGCATCTCAAATTTTTAGAAGGAACCTGGGTATGGCTGCTTCAGGATGAGCCCATGTGAAGCTTTATCTAGAAATTTTTAGAAGGAACCCAGGTAAGGTTGCTTTAGGATAAGCCCGTGTGAAGCTTCATCTAGAAATATTTGAGGAGGAGCCCGGGTAAGGCTGCTTCAGGATGAGCCCGTATGAAGCCGCATCTGGAAATATTAGAAGGAACCCGAGTAAGGTTGCTTCAAGATGAGCCCGTGTGAAGCTGCATCTGGAAATATATGAGAAGGGTCCTGGGTAAGGCTACTTCTAGATGAGCCCGTGAGAAGCCACATCAAGAAATATTAGAAGGAACCCGAGTAAGGTTGCTTCAGGCTGAGCCCGTGTGAAGCTGCATCTGGAAATATATTAGAAGAACCCGTTTAAGATTGCTTCAAGATGAGCCCGTGCAAAGCTGTATCTGGAAAATTTTAGAAGTAACTCGTGTAAAGCTGCTTTAGGATGAGCCCGTGTTAAGCTTCATCTGGAAATATTAGAAGGAACCTGGGTAAGGTTGCTTCAGGATGATCCCGTGCAAAGCTGCATCTGGAAATATACGAGAAGGAACCCGTGTAAGATTTCTTAAGGATGAGCCCATGTGAAGCTGCGTCAAGAAATATATGAGAAAGAGCCTTGGTAAGGCTGCTTCAGGATGAGCCAGTGTGAAGCTTCATCTGAAAATATATTAGAAGGAAATCGAGTAAGGCTGCTTCATCTGGTCGTGTAAATAGTCGGTCTAGCATGTTACGAGAATTGATCTCTGAACTGCTGTGTAAAAATTCATCGACAATGTTCGTCTGGTCGTGAACTAACCTAAAAACAAAGTTAGTTTCATACAATGTCATGATGTATGCCTTATGTAATGATACTCTCGAGATAAATGAGAATGTTGCATGCGTTTTGTATGTATATGTTATGATATTGTAAATGATGTATGGATGCAAAATGTCATTGCAGCGTATCGGTAGCTTCTTATAACGATGTCTTGTCGGGGACAATAAATCCTTGGCTATCGATGGAGATGAAGAAAGTAATTCTTCAGTTTCTTCTGGGAATAATTTTGCTGGAGATTTCTGTCTTTTGTTTAAGGATACTCCGCTGGGGATCTTCGACTTCTGCTTGAGGATAATCAAAGAGAGTCGGCTGCTCGCTGTTTGTTAAAAGAATTGGTTTTTGCATATCCTGACTAGGGAAAATAGATATGGATGCTATCGGGCCAAGTTTTAGGCATTGTAGCAATTTCTCTGGGGATAGCAACTTTGGTCAGACCCTGCCGGAGGGAAGGAGAGGATTTCATGGTGTTGGAGAAATAAACTCCATTGGGGAATGAAATTCCTATATACCGTGTTAAGGAACTAATTTCTATCGGGGATTAGTATTCCATAGGCTGTGTTGAGGAATTTTTCACCATATATTGGGGGGAATGATCGGATCTTCCTATCTGCTGGGGAACCTCTTGGGGAAAATGGTCATGTCAAGTTGTCGATCAGAGATATGGAAATGAACTGGTGGAAGATGCCCCAGTTTCGGTCTAACTTA
The DNA here is from genome assembly GCA_948472305.1 of Vicia faba. Taxonomy (NCBI): domain Eukaryota; kingdom Viridiplantae; phylum Streptophyta; class Magnoliopsida; order Fabales; family Fabaceae; genus Vicia; species Vicia faba. The sequence continues at coordinate 938,762,474 of OX451736.1, forward strand.
CATATTTAGGCTTGCTGGGGAATGTATCTCTGTTGAAGATGAGTTTGTGCAGATAGCTCTGTAGAGATAATTTTGTGGAAACTGCTATGTGGGGATTTATGGATGACTTGAACATTATCTCAACTTCTAGAGCCCTCGGTAAATGCTGATCAGGGTGATAAGTCTTTTACTGATAAACAAGTGATGAGATAACGGGACATAGTCATACGCTTTAATCCCTAACTTTTGCCTAGACCGCCTTTTCAGGTTTTCAGTCCAATGGGATACCCATTTTTACCCAAGTCACCTTTTCTGGTTTTCGACTTGCCGGGTGTATAATTTTTTATATACCCCTAATTTTTCCCCGAACCCTTTTGGTTCGCCGGGATGCCCTTATTTTATCCTAGGCCTGTCGACCTAGTCAGTCTCTTTTATGCGTAGTATTTTTTGACTATGTTCGCATCTACAGGGTGCAGAGAATTTTCACTATAAGTGTTGTAGCATGCTAGAGAATGTTTTCTAGATCGTATGTGGCCCTTTGCTGGAACTCATGTTCAATGCTCCAAGTGATTCAGATTGAGGTCTGTCCCTGGCTATTCGGCACTTTTGAGAGATTCCTTGATTCTTGACTTGAATGCCTCTAGATCAATTAGAGACCATGTCATGGCCCTTGATTATGAAAGGCCTATTACTAGAAATGTCTTTCCATATGAGGTGATTTTGTTTATTGAGAGGATTTCCGTTCATTGAATATTTGTCGTGTGAATTTCTCTGATGTCAAACAATTAGTCATTTGCAAACAGTGGTATTAAAAATGCAAAGATTGTGTCTGTCTTGAACTTTTGAAAATTCATTTTTAGTAAAAACAGAATTTTGTAAGAATATGAATTCAACTCAGATTTTATAGTAAGCCTTATAGGAGTCAGGATACCTTTTGTAACAATATGCTTTTAATTTAATGTATGCTTTAGTTAGAACTTTTAAGGGTTGTAACAAGGCCTGGTTCATGGTTTAAGAAGCAAAGGAAAAAAAGGCTCAAAATTAATTTGTTCCCAACCCGTTCTCCGTGATGTTCTTCAGCCCTATACCCAATTAATTGTGCGTTTAGATTTCAATTGAGTCTGGAATGACATTTTGGTGATGGTTCGGATACTCGAAGTTTATTTGAGAAGACAGTCATTTTTTGTAACATTTTTTTCTTATTTTGTTAAGGATTTATAGCGACCTCTTTTGACTTGATTATCCCTAAGTTTTGCCTAAATTGTTTCTTCTGTGATTACAGTCGTCGGGATGCCCCTGTTTTTTTCCTAAGTCTCCTTCATAGATTTTGACTTAGCGGGATTTTCTTTTTAGAGATAATGACTGCCTATTTTATGGAGAACCATCACCGTCTTTTGATTTGGAAGTCTTCGATACTATTTACTGTGTATGAAGTGAAAGCTTGCGACTGAATGCACATTAGAATTAACTGAGAAACTACCTTGCCCCAGGTTATGATTAAAGGTTTCAATTTGTGTGAAAAAGAAAAATCCTACTTCTTTGGCTCAAAGGGGTTGACTAGGGATTATCTTCCTTATAACTCCAATGTTTAGGATTTGAAACAACGCCTGTACATCGTCAGCAAGGTATGTTCAAAAGCATGTTGTAGAGATTATGGTATCACGTCATCCTCCCTCTAAAGGCTTATAGCTTTTAATCGAGAGTTGAATATCAGAAAACAAAGTAAGAAAGCAGTTTAAATATACTGAAAACAAATTAATTCAAGACAAACATGTGCAATGCATTAATTGGAAAACCAAAGTTTGACATGACAATAATTGTTTGAACAAACAAAGAAATTATAAATAAAAATTCGAAAGAAGAAGCTTTCGTCGTTGGCAGTAGGGGAAACCCAGTTATTCAGGTCATTGCTGCTATCGAGGAGGAGAAAATTCAATCTCCTTGGAGTCAATCATATTTTGAGTCTTGTATTTCAGCGCCCAACAATCGTTAGTATCATGCCCAAAACTGCCGGAATGATAGGCACATCTTGCATCAGGATTGTAGTTAGGATAATAAATTTTGGGGTTTGGATGAGATTCTATCAAGGTAATCAGATTCATCCTCAACATGTGTTGCAATGATTGAGATAGCGGCATGATAATTTTGGTAAACTGTCTCTTGGGCTCGTCTTGCCTTCACTGATTACCTCATTGTTGTTGTCGCGTTAGTGCAATATTAGAGAACAGAACTGCCCCCACCGATTAGTTGTGGTTACTCTTATTATGACCCTTCTAGCTGTACACGACATTGGAATCTTTCTTCCTATTGTATGGCTTCTTCTGAGTATCAGAAGATGTAGCCAGTTGGATTTTACCACTTCTGATTCCATTCTCAACATGATCCCCTGTCAATATCAGTTCAGTGAAACCGACAAAAGAAATTCCAAGTATGTGGTTATAGAAAGGACCTATCAGCGTACTCATGAACATGTCAACCAATTCCCTTTCAGTTAAAGGAGGTTGTAACCTGCTTGTAAGGTTTCTCCATTTCTGGGCGTACTCTTTGAAGTTTTCATTAGAACCCATGGACATACTCTGTAGTTGCATGCGAGTTGGTGTGAGATCAGCATTATACTGGTACTACTTGTAAAAAGAAGCAGCCAAATGTTCCCAGGTAGGAATATTATTCTCTTCCAATTGATAGAACCATTCTAACTGTGTTCCCAACAATCTTTCTTGAAAGAAGTGTACCCATAACTTTTTGTTAGCCGTATGGGGTTGGATCTTCCGAACATAAGACCTCAAATGAAGTTTTGGACAGGAAACACAGTCATACTTTTCAAAAGTAGGGAACTTGAATTTGTGGGGGATAACAACACCCGAGACTAATCCCAGCTCTTCAAAATAGAACCCAGGCACTCTTTGGATCTCCATAGTGTTGAGACGATCTTCTAGCTGTTTGTACCTTTCATCAGTGGGAGGATATTGTTCCGTATAATAGTCTTCTTGCTCTTCATCATCATATTGTCCAGAACCAATGTTGCTTCCTCTCTCATCCTTTACACTCTTACCATCTTCACCCTGATTGTCATTTTTGTCAGAGGAAACATCACAATTTTGAGCTTGTTTGGGAGGACATTTGTATCTTCTTCCCATATTGAGGATTACAGTTGGTTTCCTAGTCTTTTTATTCTTGGTGATGAGCGCCATCAATTTGTTTTTCCCCTTGGCTAAGTTCAGGAGCGTCTCTTGGAATTGAGCGTTTTGAGCTTGAAGTTCTTTGATGGTTTGTTCAAGAGCTATCTTTTTATGAAATAAATAGCAAGAAGATGAGAAAACCTGTCTTGGGAAATACCTGTTATGTAATGATATGTATGTATGTGGATGCATATGTAATGTTTTCAAGGATCTTTAGGGATAAACAAAGAGAGAAATGAAATGTTAGAAGTTGAGTCTGCAACTCTGTCTGAAAAGCTTTGGGTCTTCATCTTTGAATGTCCCTCTACAAGAATCAAGCTAACCATGTCAAGTGGGTCCTGCTTTTGACTTACGAGGACGTACTTTGATTTTGACAGCATCTGGATAGAGGAAAATAAATCCTCCTGCCCCTTGCTAGAAGTCTGGTTCATGATAAACTTGCATCAGAGGTCCCTAAGATCCTTGAAATGGTTAGTAAAATGTGATGATGTGATGATGTCATGTTTGAACAGATAAAAAAAACAAACAAAGCACACAAGAGCCTTATGTTTAAATGCTTGCATGAGGTCCGTAGGTAAGTAACCTTTTTATTGAAGTTCAGTTGGCTCAACCTGTCCTAAAAATAGTAATCGGGTTCTAGGAGTCTCATATCACAGATCTTTCTCACAAGTTTTATTTCAGTAGAGCAACTGACCTGCCACCAAAATATCTCGGGAGCCGAATCTCAATGAGCATAGCATCGAGTATCAATGAACTTTGGACTGCGCCAAAGCCGACCATCTCACTACTTTCTAATGGCTAAGTTGGGTCAATTAGGTTCTAAAGTCAGTTAGTGCTTATGACACCATGTTGTAGCCTAATGTTATCGTCGATTGACTCAAGGAACACCAGTACAAACCAATGTGTCTCACTAACGTAGCCATCACTTCAACCATATTGGTCTATGCCGTACAATATCCATGATTTATTGCTACTTACCTAAAATGTCCCTAGATCCGGGTATAGGATCTTTACAAGAAATTAAACCCGAGAAAAACTCCAAATATAAAGCAAACAAACAAACAAAGCAAGTAAAAGTGATTTATCTCTAAGGTAACCCCTCTTTTTCAGGTGATAATTTCCCAAGCAGAGTCGCCAGTTCTGTAACACGGTGGGAGAACTGACTTGGTTTTGTGTTTTATCGTAAATATTGCGGATAACAAGAGTCACCACCGACTTTTATTTTATCCAATAAGGAAAGGTCAAAAGAACAGAAAAGACCTTTTAAGATTTTGAGTTTGGGGGGTAAGTTATGAAAAGGGAAGGTGTTGGCACCCTTTTCATCCGTAGTTATCTACATGCTCTTAATTTCTTAGCTCACTTTAATTTGCTTTGTGTATGCTTTGAAAAGGTTCTAAAAATTCTAATGTTAGGCAATCTGCTTTATAATAACCCTTGTATCAGTCCTCAAGAGTGTTTATAAAGCGTTTGAAAGTAGTTGTTTTGAAAGTGTGAGGTGTGAAAATAGTTTTAGTTTATGAGCAAGAAATTAAGGGTATCTTACCCACTGAAAGGTGTTTCGTTATCCTTTTCCTTCTCTGTTAGGGATGATGCTATCCATACTATTAGTTGGTAGATAGCCCCATCATTGGATGTGAAGGGATAGGCGTAGGGTCGTCGTTACGGTCATTGAAGGCAACATATATGGATACCTTAGCAATTCGAAGGAACTGTCACCATATGCTCATAGGCAACAACGAGGGACAAGATCATTTCTCGTAGGCAACTTTGAGGGACATCATAGGACTATTATCTTTATGATGACTTTAACCGAGGGTCTTTGCTAATGGTATCCATACGTTCGAGGGACATGACCACTATTTCCGAAGGCAACAAGGGAGGCTACCCTAGAGGTTCATGTGTGCAATTTCGATTCAGTTCAGTTATTTATCTTGATTAGGGTTATCTGACGATTGATTTTAAATCTTGCCATTCAAGCCTATTACTGACAGTAAAATATATACAGACAAGCAAGCATAATATAGGTGTAGAAAGTAAAGTGCAGAAAAGTAAACCCTAATTAAGCTATTACAAGGCTTTGGGGCAGATACAAAAGTATACATTTGCGAGAAATAAAACTACAATTATTAAAAAAAAACAGTGCGACCTATACAATTTCTCTAAGAAAGTAAAGGGGAAAATAAATAAGAAAATGTTAAAAAAGATGTTTTAAAGTCCTAAAATCTAAAACATTAGAAATTAATTTTTTTTGTGTATTTTTGTAAAAATAATTTAGGTTAATAATTAAAAAAACCTAATTATTCTAATTAATTTTTAAAATTAAAAAATAAGACCTAAAATGTAATTAAATGAAAAAGTTAATTAAGAAAACCTAAAAGACTATTTTTTATTTATTTTATGTAATATTCTGATTTTTATATGTTTTGATTTTAATTGTGAAAAAGAAATAAATTAGTGGAAATGGAGTTTCAAAGAGAGAATTTGATCATACCCTAGCTATGGTAACTCATATTCTCTGTGTTAAAGCTTGTATTTTCTTATTCATACTTGTTCTAAACACCATGATGAACTCATCTATACACATGAAATTAGTTAAATATGCATAGAATAAAGGATTTGAATTCAAGAAAATTACCAAAAACTGGTGGGCCTATGTAAGCTATTCCTGACGTGAATATATTTGTTTCTGGACTTGGTGAGATTCCTGGGAGCTTCAGGAACACAATTTGAGGCTTGAGAGATTTTAATACGAGTTTGTACTTTTCTTGAGAATTTGAGAGATTTTTGAAGTGGTTCCCGAGGCAGTAGCTCGTGAGTCCTTTGCACTTGAGTGTTGCATGTATTTATAGAGGAATGAAAATGGATTAAAATAAGGCAAGAATCTTGTATCATTGTGTCACAATTCATTGCAACGAAAATACATTAAAATCTTTCTAAAATTGTTTTAAAAACATTCCAAACTTGAAGATTCTTGTTCCCAACATGTTTTCACAGTTTTGAAAAGCTCTTATGAGTTCTTGGGCCTTCTAGAAGATATCCAAATGAAGCCCACATGCCCTTTGGTCCATCAACTCATATTTTATTTGATTTATTTTGACTTAATTTGAATAAAATCAAAATAAATAAAATGAAAAATCAAAGTAATGTATAAATCGACTTAGAGGTACTCTAACATTTTATAAACATATTTAAACCTCAAAAGTTAGGCCCATTAGTCCAAAAGTTCAAGATTTCTCAAATGAAGTTTCATGCATTTTCTCAAAAATTTCCCAACTTGCACCAATCATAACTCCTTCAAATTTCATCATTTGAAGGTGATCTTCGACTTTTTGGAAATATAAAGATGTCCTTTACAATCTTTATGTTTATCATTTTTTCATTTGAAGACATTATCTTGATGTAAGTTGCCTTGACAAAAAGTGTCTTTTTGTTGACTTTTGAAATGACTTGTAATATATTGGCTTATATCTCTCAAATAATGCATTTTTCGGACTTGAACTTAGAGATAGAAAGTTGTAGAGAATTGAATTCCCTTCAAAATGAGCTTTGGTTGGGGAAAAGCTGATGAAGCATGTGAAAGTTATGCTTGGTCAAAGTTCAGGTGACTTCTCCAAAGGAAACCCTAAATTTGGCAACTTTTGACTTTTGATGATTTAAGGGTTTTTCCTGAGGAATCATGATCAACCTTTGATAAAATGATGAGTATCACTTCAAAATTTTCTTGTTGACCAAAAATCTTAAAGTTTGACTGTATGTTGACCATAATTAACTTTTTACCCAATGTTGTTGATTTTTAGTCATCATAGTCATTGGCTGAGCAAACCTATGATGCAAGGCTTGAAACTTAACATGAGCATTATTAGGGACATATGAAGATCCATGAAAACCAATTAAGTCATTTGAAATCCTATCTTCCTTGAGAAACAAAAAACCATAGTTATGGACCTATTGCATAGGAGAAGAATTTGTCTGATCAATTCTTGAGCAACCTTGAGCGTTTGGGAACCCTAGGAGAATGTCTTGAAGAAAAATGGGAGGGTAAATTTTGGGGTACAACAACATGTTCCCTTCAGAGATAGAACTCTAAAAATCATATCCCCCATAGACCGAGTTCTGGCCAGCATTTCATTCAGAGGATTTCTGAAACGCATTTCCCCTTTTGCACTTCGTTCTGAAAAGCTTCCCCTTCAGAAGTTTTATTCTGAAAAGCATCTCCTTCAGCACTTCGTTCTGAAAAGCATTTCTCCTTTAGAGACAGAATCCAGAAAAGCATTCTTCAAGATACAGTCAAGCGTAGACTTGTTTTGATACTTTTATCAACAGTTACTTTGGATGGCATCTGTAAGCCCATCTCCAATGACACTCTATCACTTCTCCGAATGGAATATTTAAGCCCATTTAAGCAAAAAAATCAACCAACGAGCGTTACTTCGTGCACATGCGAGTACAAATTTCGGGGCACTTAAGTGTTTAATCCTCTTCCACCTTTAAATTTCGAATGGCGAGCACGACAATATAACACTCCAGGTTTAAGAAGATTGAATAGGGGCAGCTGTTGTACACCAAAATTTGCCCTCTCATTTTCAAAAGAATTTCTCATTCTAATAAGGTTATCAAGTGTTCAAGGCTACTCAAGAATAATCAGATGTTCCTCCTCCTAAGTAGTGGCCTATAATTAGGGTTTTTGTTTTCTCAGAGGAAATTAGACTTCTAATTACTCAAGTGGATTTCATGGTTTCTCATATGTATCAAGGTATACTCATGTCAAGTTTCAATCCTTACATCAAAAATTTGCTCAGTCAATGGCCCAAATGATTGAAAATAAACTATATTGAGTAAAAAGGCAACTGTGGTCAACATACAGTCAAACTTCAAAATTTTTGGTTAAAATAAAAGTTTTAAGTTACAATCATCATTTGATCAAGGGTTGATCATAACTCATCAAGAAAACTCAAGATTCATCAAAAGTCAAAGTTGCTAAATTAGGGTTTTCTTTAGGAGAAGTCAACTGAACTTTGACCAAGCATAACTTTCACATGCTTCATCAGAAAATTCTCAACAAAATTTCATTTTGAAAAAAATTCAATTCTATACAACTTTGTCTCTCTAAGCTCAAGGCCAAAAAATGCTTCATTTGAGAGATATGATCCAAGACATTATAGGTCATTTTAAAAGTCAACAAAAAGATATTTTTTGTCAAAGTAATTTACATCATGTTAAAATCTTCAAATGGAAAAATGACCAACATAGATATTGTATAGAACATCTTGAGGTTTCTAAAAATTCTATGATCACCTTCATGTGATAAAAATTGAGAGAGTTATGATTGGAGTAAGCTGGGCAATTTTGAGAAAATGCATAAAACCCAAATTGATCAAACTTGAAGTTTTGGGCTAATGGGCTTATCTTTTGAGGTCTAAACGTGTTCCATAACTCATAATGAACCTCTAAGTCCACCTATTTGTTTTTTGTGTTTTTTTATTTCTTTTATTTTGATTTTATTTAATTTAAAGCAAAATAAATCAAATAATTATAAAATCAAAAGATATGAGGCGCATGGCTGTTGTTCGGAATTAAGTTACAAAGCTGAAAATCAGATAATCAATTAGAAAAACATGTGGGATTTATTGGCACATGATTGGCTAAAGATAAAGGAAAATTACATGCAAGATTGTCAATCAAATATTTCACCATGAAAGACTTGGATTCAATTACGTTTTGTTGACCTAATACCTTGCCCTATAAATACCCAAGACATTCATACACTAAAGACATGAGAAAACCCTCAAGAACACACTCCTAAAAATTCCAAAAGTTTTCAAAACTAGGGCAAGAACAAAACCTTGTCTCCAACCTCTTACAATCAAAACCAAGCCTTCCATCATCTCCCTGAGGATCTCAGGAGGTCATCCATGTCCTCCTTGAAGGCTAAAGCACGCAAGAACGTCATGTTTTATCCTCACCGGTTTTGGTATGTTTTCCAAATCCAAACCTTTAATTTATGCATTGTTAACTAACTTGATATGTTTACATGTGTTCATATCCATCATTAGAACATATTTGATGGATAATATGTAAGCTCTAGTGCAGGAACAATAAAGTGTCATTGTTAGGGCACAATTGGACTTTTGCTTCGAAACTCATAATATAATCGATTTCAGACCAAAACAAACTCACCATTGGATTCAGGAGGTTTGATTTAGGGGGGTAGGGTCCCTTTAGATCATTAACACGCTCTATTTTGCAGGTTGAAGGAGTTAGCTCTCCGGAGAAGACGATCAAAGCTAGGGCCCCGATGCCTCTCCGGTCCATTCATTTGTTTTTATAATATATTTATTTGGTTCTGTTATATGCACAGATGAAACAGCCACCCCAGTGGCAGGAGCGCGCTCGTTAAGGCATTACTATACAAGGGCGTGGGTTCGATCCCTGCCTTTTGCAATCTTTTTTTTCATATTTTTTCCAGTTCATGCAGGTTTATTATATTATGCAATGCGCTTGTTTCTAAACACCAACCAGCGCCTGGCGTAGTGGCAACCAATGCATGGAGAAGTGATGAATGGCATGGGTTCAACACCCACCCCATGCAATTTTTCTTATTTTTAGTTTTTAACCTTTTTTCTTTCTTTTTAATTAACTAACCCTAATTTTCTAAATAACCCTAATTAGTTTTCTTAATTAACCTAATAAGTTTCTAATGCTAATTAAATTAGGTTTAGTTTTTTAACAATTAAAATTTTGACTTTCATTTTTATTAATTAATTAAACCTATTTTTTTTAACTATTAAAATCAATTAGAAATTTTAGGTTTATTAATTATTTTTATCATTAAAAGTTATTTTCTAAAATACCAAAACTTTTTCTCATATTTTCTTTTATTTTTTGCTATTTTAATTTCTAGATTAAAGTGTATAGGTCACATTATTTTATTGTAATAATTAGGTTTATATTTCTCGTACTTTTCTCTATTATGTATCTGCTCCCATGATGTAATAGTTTTAGGGTTTTATTTTCCGCATTTTTATTATGTAACTGCCCTGAAGCCATGTAATAGCGTATGACCTTTATTTTTCGCACATTTACATTTCTGTTGTATTGTATGCTGTTAGTGATTAGGCGTGTATAGCAAGATAATAATCAACCGATAGCATAACCCTAAATACAAGATAAAATAACTGAATTGAATCACTATTCACACTCGGACCTCTATAGTAACCTCTCTTTGTTGCCTTCGGAACATGGTCATGTCCCTCAGAATAAAAGATCATAGTCCCTCGATGACCCTTCGAAGTTTCCTATAAAAAAATGATTTAGTCCCTTCGGTAAATTGCTAAAGTATCCTTATATGTTGCCTTAGATGACCATATGATGACCCTCGATTGTCCCTTCATATCTAATAGATGTGGCTACCTACCAATTAATGGTACGGATAACACTGTCTCTATAGGAGAAGGAAAATAACAAGAACGATCTTGAGTGGATAAAGAACTATTAATCACTCGCTCACAACTTTTCTAAAAAACATTTTCACATATCACTTTCAAAAATATTTTCTAAAACACTTTGTACGCATTCTTGAGGACTGATACAAGAACAATTACAAAGTTAGCAGTACTTTGGCTTTTCAAAATATTTTTCAAAACACTTGCACAAAAAAGAAATTTTCAAAACTGAGCTAGCGATTAAGATCCCGTATATAACTACAGATGAAAGGGTGCTAACACATTCCCTTTTCATATCTTACCCCCCAAAATAAAAATCTTCAAGGTCTTTCATGTTCTTTTCACCCTTTCTATATTGGATTAAAGAAAAGTCGGTGGCGACTCTAGCTATCTGCATATTTACGATAAAATGCAAAAGTCAATTCTCCCATCGTATTATACAGAGCAAGAGCTTTGGTTTCTTTGACTTGCATGTTTCCTTCATGCTCCATTCTTAAGGAGTCAAACATGTTTTTGGCTAATTCTCTATTTGTGATCTTCTCATACTCGGCCTACGAGATAGAACTCAAGAGGATTGTTCTGGCTTTGCGATGATTTCTGAATTCTTTCTTTTGTTGATCTATCATTCTCTTTCTATCGATCTTCTAACCGCTTTCGTCAACTGGATGTATGTATACATCAGTCACCATATCCCAGAGATCAGCGTCATGAGCTAGAAAGAAACTTTCGATTCTGTCTTTCTTATCATGATTATCATTGCTGATGATCTGACTTGGTCCCACCATAATGTTTTTCTTGCTAGGATCTTTTTCTGACAGGGTTAAGTGTTTACCCCCAGAATCAGGCGCTCTGATGCCAATTGAATAATGGAAAAACACAATAAATAGGGGTTTGAATTGGGGTTTTTAAAATTAAAGCAATATGCACGTTGGTTACCCTGGTTCGTTTGAACTCAAACTACTCCAGTCCACTCGCCAAGGTGATTTTGCCTCTCTCAAATGAGGTCTTAATCCACTAATCAAAGTTGATTACACAGATACAATGACAACTGTCAAAGTCTTTTTGAGTTTAAACCGTAACTCGACTTTCTCAAGGTATTACACAATAATATAATTAACAGTGTGTACAAAGATGTTCTCTAGATTAAAAAAAAAATCACTATGTTGATGTATTACACAATTGAAAAGCTCAAGATAGAAAGGTAATGAGATTTTTCTTTTTCAGTATGCAATAGTGTGGTGTGCAATATCTCCTTCAAATCTTCTTTATATAGGCGATGCATGAGAGACATGAGAAGATGCTTTTGGAAGGTTGATAAAGTGTAGTTAATGTTCTTTCCAAAAGTAGAGATACTGTCTTGATTCAGCCGTTACTTTTGATTTGCAATGAATAAATTATAACGCTTTAGAACATGCTTTCTTATGATCATATCAGAAGATGAATTTTACCATTGAGACTTTTTTAGTTCTTTCCATAACTTTACATACCAGAATATCAGAGTTTTTGTTCGTAGAGTTGGTGCATTCATAAGTTGTAACATTAGAACTTCTTCGTTTAAGCATGTCACAAGGATTTGCTTTTAAGTATGATGTGTCACAACAGAGCTTCAAAAACAAAACTTGCTCATCTTATATACATCTTACATCAGAATTTCCCAGCATTTAAAAAACAATATTAGAGAGCATATTTGTTCTTTATATATCATGTGTTTGTTATCATCAAAACTCTTGCAGGGATGTAGAACCAAACTATGTTCTAACAACTTCTACATAAGTCCACTTACGATTGCTTAACATAATGCTAAGTTTTTCGTGATTCGAGAAATGATCATTCGTGGCCTGAACCTATGTTTGCAAGCGCAAATATGTTCAATTTGAAACCTTTGATCCAATAACCTCGAGGTTCATTTTTAGGAGGCTTTGGTCTTATCAATCCTATAATTAACTTCATGAACTTTGGTCTAAGTGAATTGTTTGAACATTGTTGATCATATGCGGTTGCTTTGAGCAATTAAAATGAATGATATACTTGACAAAAAGAAAATGAAACTTGTTATTGAGAAGATTTGATCTTATCAATCTTATATTGAGTTTTCAAATGCAAGTTTCAAGATTGTTATGCAACTAACCTCTAATTTCTAATTCACTAACAATTGACTTTTACTCTGTGTTTTTACTTTGTGCTTTTACTTTATGCCTTTAATTTTATGCACAATTTACCTTAACATTTACATTTTATTCTTTTTTCATCTTTTCTCACTTGAGCTTTCATTTTCTTTTTGAAGATACTTAATAACCAACTTGAACAACTTTAATTTTACTTGGACTATTTGGTTACTATCCTTGGCATTATGGAGTTGTGAACCTCTTGGACTTAGGATTAGAAACCTTGGTTACCCTTGGGACCTTGTGATTTTGTTGTTATTTTGTTTGGAGTTCTTGGGGTTTGCCCAAAGACATTAGGTTGATTTTCTTTGTGTGCAAGTTATTATGATTATATGCTTTGTCTGTGATTTAGAATTCCTCTGTATACAACTCTTACTCTGCCCAATTTTTGAGAAGACTTAATGCAACTGAAGGTTGGTGTTCTTAAGAGGTTTAGTATCTTTGCTTGCTTGTTTTCAAATCCAAAGGATGAGAGTTCTATATTGACTTCTTTATATCAAGTGTTCGCTTCTTGTTGGTTAGACAATTCTTTTCCTTATCTTTTACATTATGCTTTAGGATAGTCCCTTCATCTCCTCCCATTTTCTTTAATTTCAAAAATCTTCTTCCTCCTTTTCAAAACTCTTCTTGTTTTCTAGCTTGAACCGCTTTCATAATAAACTTGGACGTAGGTCCATGCATTTTCAAAAATATTTTCTTAACTAAAATTTAACCAACTTAATCATACTTTGAAATTTTTTATGACAAGACTAAAAGCCAGTCAACCTCATTCAAACCATTTTTTTTCCACTTTGGCCTTTTACTTTAAAACTTTTCTTAAAAAGATTAGACTCTTGTTGATTCTTGTAATGATGCGGGATACTATACTTCTACGACATGTAGTGAAGTGAGATATTTTCCACTTGGGTGTTGAGTGAGGCTTTGGTGATTTTAAAATCCAAGCTATATCCTCCACTTTAAGATTATGATAATTCTCCTTTCTTATGATCGTGGATAATAATTATATTTTCCACTCGGATATGACGATGATGTCTCTTCTCTTAAAATTAACCAACACACTTGTGTTTTAAAATTTTTAAGGTGAACTATGAGTACCCTGATCCCCTATTACACGGGAGGTGGTATGTAGGCACTAAAGGTTTGCAACCGCGGAGGGTGCAAAAATTGTAAAAAAATACTTCTTTTCTCATCTCCACCATCTTATTTTTGTATACAACATATATAGCCAAAATACACAAATTTTCAAAGAGGTTCCTGTGGAGTACCGTGGATGTTTAGGGTGCTAATACCTTCCTTTTGCATTACCAACCCTTGTACCTAGATTCTCCCCCCCTCTTTTTGGGTTTATTCGCTCTTTTCCCATTTTCTCTAGAAACAATAAAGTGCATTGGTGATTTTTATTTGATTTGTGCGAGTCAAGTCAATCCAATGACTTAGTTTCAACATTTCTACCACTACATACACTGATAGAACATATGTCATATAAGATGTCACGACACCAGGATCGGGACATTGTCACAACACAAACATTTACTATGTTTAAAGTAAATTGTAGGAAATAAATAACACAAATAATTATTAACCCAGTTTGGTGCAACTTCACCTATATCTAGGAGAATCCAAGCTAGTAAGGAAATCCACTATAATAGTATTAGTTTGAAGTTCTAAACAACCTCTGGTTTTTACAAACTTTGCACCTAATCATGACCCGTGTTATTTCTGTCTAAGACTCTCCTATATATGAGACCCCTCCCACTTCCCTTCAATCACACAACCAGTGACAAAACAAAAAAAACTAATGAAACACACTCCCATAAATAGAATCCACTACTGCTTAAAAAATTATGAGTGGTTCACAATTAAATTCAACTAACAGTCCAGCTCTAGCATCAAAGAGATACAAGAGTGGTTTATAATGAACAGTGAATAATGAACAAACTAAACCCTAATTTACACTTCACACAATGACTTAGCCTGAGATCAACATGGGCTTTGTGAATCAATGGGATAAACAAAATAGGAGATCAAATACAATATCCAATAGAATATTCTGGAACATAATCTAATGTTTCCTTAAATGTTTTAACATCTGTAGCACAATATTGTTTCCTCAAATGTTTCTACATCTGCAGCACAATGTTGTTTCCTCAAATGTTTCGACATCTACAACACAACCTTCTGTATAATATTTGGAACATAATAAAATGTTTCCTTAAATGTTTTAACATCCATTCTTAGGAAACACACAAAGTCTGAACCGTCCTTTGTATCTTCTAGAAACACACAATTCTTGGACCATATAAAACGTGAAACAAATCCTTAGAAAATCTTCGGGATCTCATGCTGAAAAAATCTTTCAAGAATAGAAAAACATGGCACGTTCTGATGTCGTACCAACATGTCAAGACATCTTGTCCAACATCTTTCTATAACACATGTTTTAACAAAATACAACCAAAAAACAAAACCTAACAACCTCCCCTTTTGGTAAATTTTGGATAAAACAACCTTTGTATAAAATAACTTATAAATACCAAAATATAGCATAGACATCCAAGAACAAGAGTGATAAAGCTTTAGCATTTTGTCAAAAAGAAATCATCAAAAATAATTCACAAAAGAAATTGGAACTACACCAGTTCACATCAGAGGCATACGCAGCAGAAAGGGATAAATCCCAGCTTCACAGACCACAACATCAAAGAGAAATAAACTCTCACAAATCATAGTCAGAACGTCAAAACATCATCAAGCTAACAAAGAAAAAACAAGCTCCCCCTGAACAGTAGATAATAAAAATTACTCTTTAAGTAGTACTCCCCCTCAAGGGAAAATGGGCAAATAAGACAAACTATCAAACAAACTACTCCCCCCTTTTTAGTCATAATTTTCACAAAACAACCATTAATCCAGCAGGAGCAGAAAAAGAAATAGAGATGTCACAGCAGATGTTAGCAGAACCATCTATTTTCTAACCTAAGCTTTGCAGGTATTCTTCAGCTCAATAAAGATTCCTTCCCTTGAAGTTTAGTTGGCAGCTTCCTTACAAGATTTCATGACAATGATTGAGACATGTGTCTCTACAAACAACTTATAATGTAAAGATATAGGAGAATCCTTGTTACACGGAACATCAGAGCTGACCAAATTACCAGGGCGCTGACTGAGAATTACACCACAAATTAAAGAGGGGAATGCATCACAACAAAATAGTTGAAATGATTCATGGTTTGTTCAAACACACAGGACCCAAAATCAAACTTGGTTCTGGTTCCAACAATGTAAATAATTTTAACCAAACCAGCTGACATTTTTCCCTTCTTTGGCCATTGTGTAACCTGTTTAGTATTGATCTCCTTGTAAACAGTATTATCAGTTACTTCTACTTCAACCTGGTCCTCCTCACACCTACTCATAAATTTGTTTATCACCTCAGGAGAAAATCCACACATTTACCTATTAGATACACTTTCCTTTACTCCTTACTTCCCTTATTGTTACAGTCCTTAGAGTAGTTGACAATAAATTCCTTCACAAACATCTCATAACATTTTCCAAAACCAACCATAATCTTCATTAAGCGAAATTCCTCAATAAGATCCATCACATCTTTGCACTCAAGATAATCCTTGCCAAACTCTCTTTCTAAAGCTAGTCTTATGTGATACATATATTTTAATCTTTCCACATTTTCAACAGAGTGAAAGGAAATGTTTTCAATGGATACATCAGTCACATTAGCAGTTTTCTCTTAGCGGAGGGCATTATGTCTAGAAAATCCTATTTGTCATCATACTCAAAATCACTAGAAGGAAAATTTTCCTCTCTTGGACCTTTTCTTGCTAGTAAAAGTCACAACTTTACTCCACCTCTTAGTAGGTCCAACATCATGACTTTTCTTGGAAGTCTTAGAAGGCTTGATTTCAGACACATCATCATTCCTTTCCTTTTATTTAACCTTTTGGAAATACCAGAAGTCAATCTCTTTCATATAGGATCATCATCAGAGTCCACTTCATCCATATTAACAATATCAATGGACTTATTCTCCTTTTCAAAAGCATTTCCCTCATTGTCTTCTTTATTAAGCATGTCTTCTTCACTAGACATACAACCAGGCTTATGTTTCTCACCTTCACCAGACCTACTTTCAGAATCACCTTTCTTATTTCCACCTGATTTATCTTCAGACACAACCTCTTGGGAACTCGTCCCAGCCACATCCTCCTTAGATTTTTCAGAAGACTCATTGGAACTAAACTCTTTGTAATACTCATAAATATAATTTTCTTGAGTAGTTTCGATAGGCTAATCAGATTTGGCCAAGGATGTTGTGACATCTGGCACAACTTAAGGCTCAGTGTCAGTACCCAAAATATTAGAGAAAAACAAATGACTACTTTTATCAATAGTATCATCAATAATAACATTCAAACTAGACTGACCTAGGGTCTCTTCAACTTTCTGGTTATCATGACTATCAGTATCATGAGCAGACTTTTCAGATGTTTCAATATTTTCAACGACATTTGGAATTACAATGTCTTTATCAAAGATAAAAACATCAGGTTTGATGGGATCATGATACATGCTTGTCATACTATTAGGTTTCTTGACAACAACAGAGGTTTCAATATTCCTATCATCACTAGAATCCATTTGAACAAACATAGATGGTGATGAAAATTCACTTACATAGGAAGGCTTTGCCTTTTTCGTAGCATGTGTTCTATGAAGAAGTGAAAAACACAAGAAGGGGGGTGAATTGAAAACTTGAAATCAAATGCGCAATGACACAGTATTTTTATCCTGGTTTGTTTGATCTCAAACTACTCCAGTCCACCCGTCAAGGTGATTTCGCCTCTCTCCAACAAGGTCTTAATCCACTAATCTCAAAAGGATTACAATCACTACTTTAATAACTGTTAAAGTTTTCTTGAGTACAACCACAATCCGGTTAATATCAAGGAACACTGTTTTAATTAAATAAACAAGAGTACTATGTGTTGTTGTTTTTCGTTACAAAAACTGTTATCACAACTGTGATAATTTACACAAATTTAGAGCGTGGAAATATGATGAGTATGCTTGCAGCTTTTTGAATTCTCGTGAGTAGTATATGGAAAAATCATTACTGATTTGATCATTGAGTTTATTTATATAGGAAATGGATTCCCGTTGATCATTAAGCATGATAAATGTCATTAACTCAGTTTCCATTTGGAGAAGATCCTGTCTGAATGAAGTCGTTGTAATTGATGTTGTCTTGAATGATTAGTAACGCTTCAGAATATTTCATCCTAGCCTACTGCTGATGCTTCAACACATTGATGACTTAGTTTATTATGCTGTTGTTCAAAATCAGAGTTTACTTCACTTAAGCGCAGGTTCTGGTCATCAATCTTCAGCGCAAATTCTGATTGCTTCAGCGTGTAGCTTCTATAGCTTATCTTCTGATGCTGCTTTGGTCAGAACTTCTGCATACAAAATAACATAATTTTTAGGGTGCATATTTGTTCTTTGTATTTGTTATCATCAAAAATCTAATCAAGGGTTGTAGAATCAAACTATGTTCTAACAATCTCCCCCTTTTTGATGATGACAAAAACTAGAATTTTCAATGAAAATTAAAGAACAAAAGGTTTAAGAGAAACTCCCCCTGAGTTGATTACTTCCCTTTATCTCCTTCTCATTAGAGTTTTAGATGCATCTCCTATCAGAATTTGTACCTGTTCAAACTTTTCAGAAAGTAGAGGTTAAGTAATTCAGAATGTTTGAGACTTCTGTCTCGGTAAACCATTATTGAAAATATCTTACTTTCTCCCCCTTTTTGTCAGTTACCAAAAAGGAAATATAATCAGAGCCAAAAGAGATGAATTATATTTAAAACATAATGAAATGACAAGTTTCAGAAGCAAAGAGGTAAAAATAAAAGTTACAGATAAACAATATTAAAAGAAGATCTAAGAATGAGGGGGAAGACGTGTGAACAACGCTTCCAGCAAGCTCTTGATCTGAGTATTTGACTCTTCTTGCTTGCCCAGAATGCCTCTGATTTCGTTTGTAGTGTCTTCTTGTTTACCCAGAATACTTTTAATCTCTTTGTTCATATCCTCCTTCTTATCCATCCTAGCATGGATTAAAGCATTTTCTTTCTTCAACTCTTCTAGAGTTTCCATGACTAAGGAGGAAGCTGGTGTTTCTTCAGGAGTTGGATGTTGCTCAGAGCATTCTGCAGCTTCTTCCGAGTGAACCATTTCTTCTGCTGTAATCATGTCTTCTAAAGCAGTAGTCAGAGAGAGACTTTCTGATTCTGGTTCAGCTACATCTGAAGGATGATGCTCTTTCTAGGGAGCATTATCCAGCGAGAGGTTATCTTTCTTGAACAGTTGGCTCATAACTTGGTCTTGAAAAGCCTTCAGCTTATCACTAAAGTTCTGTTGAGCCTTTTCATAACTCAATTCCTTCAGTTTCAGCGTTTCAGAGCTGAGCCAATTTCTGAATCTTCCCCACATATAATCCGAAGCAGCAGGATTAGAAAGCTCTTGACTTGCATGCTTCAAAGAATTTATCCATTCTTGCATTTCTGTTTCAAAAATCAACAAACTTGTACAAACATCTGAGGTGGTTGCAGTTGGTTTAGGTTTGGGAATGGTAGTTTTGTGTGAGATGGAAGCTAATCTTTCCAGCACAATTGGATCAATGACAAGTCTTAAGTTGTCAGCTGGACTGTTAGTGGGTGAAGGAGTGGGAGAGTCAAGAATGATAATTGGTCTGGTAGGGGTGTTTGGAGGTGTGGATTCAAGGGATGACAGAATTTCTGGAATGTCATGAATGGTGAGAGGCATGCGAACCGCAAGAGGTTCTGTTATTTCAGGAATTGGGATTGTGGTATCAGAGTCTAAAGGAGAGTCTTCAGATTGGTTTATGGCAGCATGTTGGGTTTCTGATTCTGGAATATCAGAAGATGGATTTTTAGAAGGTTGAATTTCTGGTTGTGGTGAGTTAGGGTTCATATCTTCTGGTTGAGGAGATTGTAGTTGAGTATTTTCTGGTTGTGAAATTTCTTGTTGAGGTGATTGTGGATGTTAATTTACTGGTTGAGGAGATTTTGGGATTTCTGGTTGAGGAATTTCTTGTGGTTGTTGAGTGTTTGGATTTTCTGGTATGGGAGAGGAAAAATCTTGATCAAATAATTCAGTGTCAGACAGAACTTTGGCAAGTTCTGGTTGATGATGTTTAGGATTTGGATTTTGAGTAGAGGAGTGAGGTTCATTCAAAAAATTAGCTAGAGTTACTGATGGGTGAAACTCGATGTCAAAATCTTCAAAGGTTTGGGGGGATGAGTTTTATGGTTGAGAAGGCATGGCTTCAGATGTTGAAACAGTTATTGATTTTATAACAGAAACAGAGGATGGATTACCTTTCTTTTTGGAAGCTTTAGGTGTCCTCTAAGAGGGTCCTTCTTCTGCTGCTTTCTTCTTCTTTGATTTCTTCAAAACAACCTCTGGAGCAGCCTTGTGCAAATCCTGAATGTTGATTTCTGGAGCAGCTCCATCAGCCTTGCAAGCTTCAAGGTATCTGACAATTATTTCTGGTTTGGAATCTATCTCTGAAAATAAAGGAAAATCCTTCAGAGTTATCCTTCTTGAAGTAATGGTCTCATGAGCAGTAACAGTTGGTTCTTTCTTGATATTCTCAATGATCTTCATTTTCTTCAGGTTCTTGGTGTTCAGGGGCTTCCCAATAGTTGCTTCCAATGTGCTTATTTCCTGAGCCTCCGTTAGATGTTCTATCAGCCTGTTCTCTATTAGAATATCTGAGATCAGCCTTCCTAAGGGAATCCAATCCCTCTTGGTCCTTTCGTCTTCTCTGGTTTCCTTCACACTTGTTTTGAGATGGTTGAAGAGCAAGTGTGAAAGATTTACCTTTGTCTTCTTAGAAATGAAATAGATCAGAAATTGCTGATCAATATTGATATAATCATGAGAGCTTGTAGGATTCCTATGGTGGATGCATCCCAGAATGATCTGGCCCAAATTCTATGATGATCCTTCAAATCTATGATTTTACTGGAGGGCTGTCCAGAAGTAAAAATTTCCTTTGCAATTGATCTTAGGTCAGAGCATCTCTCATCCATGTCAATGCATCTGACACCACCACCGTTGTATCCAAGAAGCTTTGCAATAAGATCTTCTGTAATCAAAATTTTCTTCTCCATGACATAAGAAGTAACCTAGTGATTTGATGAAGAAGTATGTATGCAGAATTCTTTAACAAGAATGGGAAACGTTGGACCAACCAGATGGTCAAAATACAAGTGTCTCAATGCATCCAATCAGCGCCTTGACCCCTTCAGAAATTGAACGCATGTTCAGCTTCATAAGGTAGCAGGTGAGAGGATGACAAGTGTTTGATGTTGTAAACTGCACGCCTCTATCCTTGAAATGAAACGTTCAGATCTTCCTGGATAGATTCTGATGCAATCTTTTCTTCTATACTCTGAAGACAGGTTGATCAGTTGTTCACAGAAAATAATAAATTTTTGAGGGTTAAGATATAAATAAAACATTTTATTCTGGGTATAACTTCATGGTGAGATGTTTCAGAATGAAATTTAACATATCTTCAGAAAAAGGTTTTGTAAAAATATCAGCCATTTGATGGTCTGTGTCAATAAATTTTAAGGTTAAAATTCCTTTCTGAATATAGTCCCTAATAAAATGATGTTTTATTTCTATATGCTTAGCCCTAGAATGTAAAATAGGATTCTTACTGAGACATATAGAAGAAGTGTTGTCACAGAGTATGGGAATGTTACTCTCAAATATGTTGAAGTCTTCAATTTGACTTTTCATCCAAAGCATTTGCATGCTACATCCAGCAGCTGCTATGTATTCAGCTTCTACTGTTGAGAGTGCTATTGTGGATTGTCTCTTGCTGGTCCATGAGATCAGGTTTTCTCCCAGAAACTGGCAGCTTCCAGAAGTGCTTTTACGTTCTACTCTGTCTCCAGCGAAGTCAGCGTCACAATATCCTACTAAGCTGTAATCATTTGATTTTTTATAAAACAAACCCAGATTAGTAGTACCTTTCAGATGCTTGAAAATTCTCTTAACTGCTGTTAAGTGAGATTCTCTAGGATCTGATTGGAATCTAGAACATAAGCAAACACTAAATAAAATGTCAGGCCTTGAAACCGTCAGATAGAGGGGGGGTTGAATTGAAAACTTGAAATCAAATGCGCAATGACACAGTATTTTTATCTTAGTTCGTTTGATCTCAAACTACTCCAGTCCACCCGTCAAGATGATTTCGCCTCTCTCCAACGAGGTCTTAATCCACTAATCTCAAAAGGATTACAATCACTACTTTAACAACTGTTAAAGTCTTCTTGGGTACAACCACAATCCGGTTAATCTCAAGGAACACTATTTTAATCAAATAAATAAGAGTATTGTGTTGTTGTTGTTTTTCGTTACAAAAACTGTTATCACAACTGTGATAATTTACACAAATTTAGAGCGTGGAAATATGATGAGTATGCTTGCAGCTTTTTGAATTCTCGTGAGTAGTATATGGCAAAATCGTTACCGATTTGATCACTGAGTTTGTTTATATAGGCAATGGATTCCCGTTGATCATTAAGCATGATAAATGTCATTAACTCAGTTTCCATTTGGAGAATATCCTGTCTGAATGAAGCCGTTGTAATTGATGTTGTTTTGAATGATTAGTAACACTTCAGAATCTTTCATCCTAGCCAGCTGCTGATGCTTCAGCACATTGATGACTTAGTTTATCATTCTCTTGTTCAGAATCATAGTTTACTTCACTTAAGCGCAGGTTCTGGTCATCAATCTTCAACGCAAATTCTGATTGCTTCAGCGTGTAGCTTCTATAGCTTATCTTCTGATGCTGCTTTGGTCAGAACTTCTGCATACAAAATAACATAATTTTTAGGGTGCATATTTGTTCTTTGTATTTGTTATCATCAAAACTCTAATCAAGGGTTATAGAATCAAACTATGTTCTAACATTCTAGCCCTCATTTTGGTTGGAACAAGTCATGGAACAATGATGAGGGGAATTATATTAGTGATAACTTCCATGGAACTCTCAAATGAACTTTTGCTAGGTGTTGAGCATGATACTTTCGATATCTTGATATGATGGTATGGATAAAATTGGGAGATAAGAGTGAGTAAGAGTAATGTTGAAACGATTGCTGAGATTTAAGAGAATGAGGGAAATGAAATAGGTAGGGAAATATTTGATATCGTGTAAGGGGGGATTATGGGAAGTTTGTAGTGATTTTCCTAAATTTGTGAGATCAATAAACTAGAGGGAAGAGAAAATGTTTGTTTCCTACTTCCAAAACAATAATTGCTATAACTCTTTAAACATGCCAATTCTCAATTTGCCCCTTAACTTCTCAAACTGATTTGCATCCAAAGCTTTAGTAAATATATCTGCCAGTTGCTTCTTTGTGGCCACATGCTCAAAAGTAATAATTTTGTCCTCCACAAGAACCCTAATAAAATTTTAATGACTATCAATATGCTTTGTCCTGCTATGTTTAATGGGGTTCTTGGATATATTGATTGGACTTAGATTGTCATAATACGATGTCATGAGATCCTGATCGACATTGTATTCCTTTAACATTTATTTCATCCAAAGCAATTGAGAACAACTGCTTCCTGTTGCAATATACTCAACCTCAACTGTAGACAAGGACACACAATTTTTCATCTTGCTAAAACAAGAGATAAGATTATTTCCCAAGAAGAAACAACCTCCATAAATAATTTTTCTATCATCAACACTACATGCCCAGTCTGCATTATAATACCCTAGAAGCATGGAATTATTACTATGAGAATACATCATGCCATAATCACTAGTACCATTGATGTATTTCAAGATCTACTTCACTTGAGTAATGTGACTCATTTTAGGATCAGCCAGTTATCTTGCACAAACTCCTACAACAAAAGTGATGTCAGGTTTGTTAGCTGTAAAATAAAAATGACTGCCAATCATACTTCTGTATAACCTTTGATCCATATTAACTTCTTTTTCATCCTTGGTCTGTTTCAAGTGTGTTTCAGTATGTGTCATTTTCAGACTAGTACTTTATATACCAAACTTCTTCATTATATTCTTAGCATACTTGCTTTTATAAATGAATATAGTAGCATCATGTTGTACCCCAAAATTTTCCCTCCCTTTTCTTAAGGACATTTCTCACAAAAGATCTCAAATGCTCAAGATTTCTCAAGAGTTGATCATACAAACTCATCTCTTAAGCACCGAGTCCAAAAATTAGAGTTTTGGTTTTCTCAAGGATAATTGGATTTCTAATGCCTCAAATGACTTTCATGTTTCATCATAGACCTCCAAGAATGTTCATGCCAAGTTTCAAGCCTTGCATCACAAATTTGCTCAGTCAATTGCTCAGATGACTGAAAATCAACTGTATTGAGTAAAAAGTCAATTGTGGTCAACATACAGTCAACCTTCATGATTTTGGCCAACATCAAAGTTTTTAAGTCATATTCATTAATTGATCAAGGTTTGATCATAATCCCTCAAGGAAAGCATTCAAATCATCAAAGGGGCAAAATTATCAAAATTAGGGTTTTGACTAAGAATGACTGATCATTGACTTTTGAACTAGTACATGACCTAATGGCTTGAAGAATGATCTTAAGGATTCAAACAAAATATGTTGACTTAATTTCAGGGTTCAAAACATCCTTAAAGATCAAGTGATTTATAGTTGAAATTTGGATCAACTGATGAAAAGTCAACTGACACACCAAAAGTCAAACTTTGACTTTTTGGTCAACATTGAATTTCAAAGATCAAATTTCATCAAGACATTCAAAAAATATAAAAATTGATCATCAAAAATCAATAAAGTCAAGAAAATTCAACAAAAGTCAAGATTTCCAAGACAGAAAAATTCTAAGTGTTTTCTAACCTTGACAATTTCACTACTTCATGACGATTTTTCACCAAGATGGAAGATGATTCAAGGAAAACTTTCAACATGAAAGTTACAGATCTTGATGAATTCTACAACTTTGTCCCTTAGGGTTGATATCCAAAAAAAATGCCTAGATTTGAAGATATATGCCCATGAAGTCATGACTTTTTTATAAAAAAACACTTAGTGAAATTTTCAACAAGTTTAGGCAGATTTTTGTCCTAAGTTCTTGGCCAATTTTCATCAAGTTTCAAGTTGATTTAGCCAAAGTGGTCAACATTAAGGTTATAAACAATGTTTCAAGGTTTCCAAAATGTCATAGAACTTGAAGAGATCATGCTTGAGTTATAAGTTTCTAAGAGAAGAAGATGGCATCACAAACTTGAATTTTGGGTCATTTTATGATGAACCTCATGATCCAATCTTCAAGCATGCTACATAATCTTGCTTTGCAGGCCTTCAAACTTGCAAATAACTCAATAATTAAATGTTAACACAGCTGATTGAGCCATTTTCCAAGCATTTGAGTCATTTTCCAAGTTATTTTTCCATTAATGGAACAAAGTTCACACTTCCATTTTGGAAAAGTGACTTTAATCACAATGTCAACTCTCCTTGAGCCCATACATTGTTGCTTCTGATTCCAAAACATTTTAAAGCAAGAAGAAACCATCTACAAGCCTGACAACCACCCTACAAGTCGTTGTACTATGCATTGAAACCATGATATTCAAGATTGTTTCAAAATCAAGTCACATAACCATACCATGTGATCTTTGATTTCTGATCACTAGAGCCTTCAAAACATTTCCTTTATAAATATAGAAGTTGTTTGTAAGCTAAGTCACAAATTGACAAGCCTTGAAACACTCTCCAACATTCTAAAATTAGAACTTGCATCAAAGCCTCCATTACTTGTCATTTCTGACCTTGAACTTCAAATGCATAATCCACTAGTGAGTTTTCACTTTTAATCAATCACAAAGCTTCTATAACTCATATAGAGGCTATCCAAATACCTGCTACACGATTGTAACACCATTTTCACCATCCTCCATTTCCAAAAACTCAAACCTGCAACTTAACTTCTCCAAAAAGATTTAGCCACTCTCAATCCAAAGTAAGCATTGCAATAGCTTCCTAGGAGTTCAGCGAAGCTATCAAGATCATCATAAAACCTCCAGAAGTGCTCAAACTCCAAACACAATTTCCATTTTTGAGGTAAGTTTTCTCAACTTTGAACTTCTTATACAAGCATCATTAATGGTTACTTTTTGAATGAAAAATGTAGACATCATTGCCTTGAAGCTAACCATTCCTTTAGTTTTCATTTATATTGCATAAGTGATGTGAATTTTGAAGTTGAACTTTCTGAAAAAATTAGGGTTTTATTTGGTACCAGCATAATTTTCATTCATCTTTGATTTATAGTTTATGAAATTTATATGGTTGAATTTATGGTGAAATTTCAAGCAAGTTTCATGTTTATGTTTTCTGATTTGGTTGAGAAATGAGGAAGTTCCAAAAACAAATGGTGATGTTGTTACCGCTCATGCGAAGGGGGAAGAAGATGAAGTTCAAAATCCAGAAAAGAGTTTATTTTATATTTAGTTGAAATTGTATTATTAACGGATGAAATATCCACCCCGGTGGTAGAGAAGCACACGCTAACGCATTTGTTACTAGGGATCTGGGTTCGAACCCTAGTGGTACCCTTTTGATTTTTTCATATTATTTCCTTGCAGATTCAATACAAGCCAAGCATGTGCGCCTATCATGAGCCTCTCATCCACACCATCAGATCTTCAAGGAAATCAAATCAGCGCATTCAGATGTATGACTATGATGCACCTCAGATGGCCATGCCCACATGATCAAACGATGCTAAATTTTTCATTCTGGGTGTAAGTGTTTGTTGGCAGCAATTTTGGTAAAACAATGTGCTATTAATGTTTTTCTAAATGTATTGACATTTTTAGCAAACTATTTTTGAATGATGTCAAAGCAGATGTCTTGACATTTTCCTCCTGAACTGAACTTAGCCAAAATCAGTTTATGTTTTTCTGTTTCCTGATTTCCTGCGCTCCATAATTCAAGATTCGTGACTCACAGGTTGCAAAAAATTTGGAGAAATATTTTTCAAAATGCATGGATTTTATCTTGACCTGCAACTTATATAAGGACTTGCTTCCTTATTCAAACTATTGCAACTTATGCAAGTTATAGCCCAAGCCCATAACTCCCATATATAAGGACTTGCTTCCTTATTCAAACTACTGCAACTTTTGAAGAAGAATACTTTCTTTCTGTTATAAGTCTAATTATTTTAATTGTCAAACACTCTAGTATTAATTTAATGCTTGTGTTGTTATTTGGATTGTTAATTGTGTATTATTCATAAGCTTTTAAGAATTGAATGATTGAAGTTTTTAAACTTATTATTTCTGTTGTTTCTTCACTGTATGTGATTGAAGGGATTTGAGGAGGGCCTCATACCTAGGTGAGTCTTAGGTAGAAGTATAGCACGGGTAGTGATTAAGTGATTAGATCGTAAACTTGTTGTTTACCGAGGATCTATTAATTGATAATATTTAGTGGACTTGTCCCTAGCTTGGTAGCCCCCAGAGTAGGTGTTGTTATACACTGAATTGGGTGAACAATCTCTTGTGTTTTGATTGCTTTTTTTATTATTTCTCTTTACTTGTAAACAGATATTTGTGTCTTGATCTTATACCAGAATTTCAATTGGTATAAGAGTAGGCATCCTGCTTTTTATCTAGGTCAGATCCAGGGAAGATACTTTATGGTACTATGGAAAAGGAAGGAGGATTTGTGAACAGACCACCCATTCTGGATGGAAGTAATTATGACTCTTGGAAACCACGTATGGTGTCCTTTTTAAAGTCTTTGGACAGCATGGCTTGGAAAGCTATTTTAAAAGGATGGAAACACCCTGTCAAATTGTGAGAAAATGGAGAACCTACTTCTGAGTTAAAACCAGAAGAAGATTGTCATAAAGAAGAAGATGAAATTTCTCTTGGAAATTCTAAAGCCTTGAATGCTATATTCAATGGAATTGACAAGAATATTTTCAGATTAGTGAACACATGTGAAGTACCTAAGGATGCATGGGGGATTCTCCAATCTACTCATGAAGGCACATCCAAAGTTAAGATGTCAAGACTTCAGTTGCTCACCATAAAATTTGAGAATTTGAGAATGAAGGATGATGAAAGTATAAATGAATTCCATATGAACATTCTTGAAATTGCTAATGCCTCTAGTGCTTTAGGAGAGAAAATACCTGAAGACAAATTGGTGAGAAAGATGCTCAGGTATCTTCCCAAGAGATTTAATATGAAAGTGACTTCTATAGAAGAAGCTCAAGACATTGACAAAATGAAAGTGGAAGAACTTGTTGGATCCCTTCAAACATTTGAATTAAGCATCAATGAAAGATCTAAAAAGAATAACAAAAACATAGCCTTTGTATCAAATACTGAAGATGAAGAGGAGGACTGTGATCTGGATACAGATGGAGGAATATCAAATGCCTTAGCTATGCTTGGAAGACAATTTAACAAAGTGATAAAAAGAATGGACAGGAACCAAAGATCAAATGTCAAGAACATCTCATCCGACATCCATAAGTCAAATGAGGTTGGAAGAAAAAGGGCTGAAGGAAAATCTTCTCAAGGGAAGGGAATAGAATGTCATGAATGTGAAGCTTTTGGTCACATTAGAGCTGAATGTCCTACATATCTTAAGAAATAGAAGAAGAATATATTTGTAACCTGGTCTGAAGAGGACTTTGAGAGTGATCTTGAAGAACCTGCCAAGTATGTTAAAGCATTAACATGAAAATATGTATCTGATGAAGAGTCTATTGATCGGGAACTAACCTTTGATAAGTTAGTTGCTTCATACAAAGAATTATGCCTCAGAAGTGCAGAAGTGTGTCTTGAAGGGGAGAAACAGAAATCCCTCATAACTCAGCTGAAGGAGGAAAGGAAAGAGCATCTTAAAACTATTTCTGATCTGGAAAGTGAAGTGTCTTCTCTGAATTCAAATCTTGATAGAATGGTCAAATCTCTCAAGATGCTGAATAATAGATCTGACACATTAGATGAAATTCTCCAAACAGGAAAGTGACAAGAGACAATAGTGGTCTAGGTTTTAATGAGAAAAAGGAACCTAACTTAGAAGAGCTTTCATCTGTTTCCACTCATGCCAAGTCTAAACCAAAGATGTCAAATATAATGTCTTAACATCTAGGAAAACATCATGGTAAGAAAGGGCATCTTGGAAAACATCATGGGAAGAAAGGACATCATGGAAAACATCATGGGAAGAAAAATCCTAACCACACCTGAGATAATCCCCAGCCTTGGAGATGTCATCACTATGGAAGTCTTGGTCATATAAGGCCATTCTATTTCAAATTTTATGGGTATCATAAGACTACTCCTCCTCCCAAGACTGATAAGTTGCCACAAAATAGAAAAAAGAAGAAACCGTGGATTCCCATGTCTAATGTTGCTAACTTCATAGCTCACACCTCCCTCAGAGTATCAACCAAAGATGGCTGGTATTTTGACAGTGGTTGTTCTAGACACATGACAGGTGTCAAGAATTTGTTGATGGATGTCAAATCTCATTCCACTAGATATGTGACTTTTGATGATGGATAAAAGGTGAAATCAAAGGTGTTGACAAGCTTGATTGTTCAGGAGTCCCTAAGCTCGATGATGTGTAACTTATTAAAGGGCTAACAGCTAACTTGATAAGTATAAGCCAATTGTGTAATCAAGGATTTAAAGTTAACTTCACCAAGGAAGAATGTCTTGTGTGTAATGAAAAGAATGAAGTTATTATGAAAGTAATCATATCTAAATACAATTGTTATCTATGGGTTCCTCAACAATTAAACTTCTCCTCAACATGTGTTTTAACCAAAGTTATGATGGAGTCAATAAATGTTATTATTGATGATAAAGGATGGAATATTGAAGAAGGTGTCTTAGAAGATGTTGGAACATCTTTTCCTGATATTCCAACAGAATCAAATGACATAATTATTGACTCTAATCCTCCTCAAGAACATCCCCAGCTTAGTCATTTCAATAAAGGACCTTCAATTAGAACTCAGAAAGATCATCCTAAGGAGCTTATCATAGGAGATCCAAACAAAGGGGTTACTATCAGATCAAGAGAAGGTATTTCAAACTATTGCTTTGTATAAAAATTGAGCCTAAGAATGTCAAAGAGGACCTAACTGATGAGTTCTTGATTAATGTTATGCAAAAGGAGCTAGAACAATTCAGTAGGAATGAAGTTTGGGATCTGGTTCCAAGACCTGAAGGGACAAATGTAATTGGCACTAAATGGGTATACAAGAATAAATCTGATGAAAAAGGGGGTGGTCACTAGAAATAAGGTAAGGTTAGTTACACAAGGATACACTCAAATTGAAGGAGTTGACTTTGATGAAACCTTTTCTCCTGTGGCCAGTCTTGAATCAATTAGACTACTCTTCGGAGTTGCATGCATACAGAAATTTAAATTGTTTCAAATGGATGTAAAGAGTTCTTTCTTAGATGGCTATTTGAATGAAGAAGTCTATGTGGAACAACCAAAGGGATTTGTTGATCCAAGTTTCCCTAAACATGTTTACAAATTTAAGAAAGCTCTGTGTTGTACCCCAAAATTTCCCTCTCATTTCTCAAGTAATCTCTCACAAGATCTTCATTGATTCCAGACTACACAAGGTTTGATCAACTCAAGACACCCCATCTAGCACTGATGATTGAAAATTAGGGTTTGAGTTTGCACAAGGACAATTGAGATTTCAATTCCCCATTTTACTTTCATGGATAATTTTAACCCTCAAGATTTCTCATTTCAAGTTTCAAGTCTTGGATCACATTTTTGCTCAATCATTTGATCAGTTGAACTAAAATCAGTTGTATTGGAGAAAAAGTCAACTATGGTCAATTTACATACAAACTTCATAATTTTTGGTCCATATCAACATTATGAACTCATATATGTCATTTGATCAAGTTTGGATCACAATTCCTCAAGAAATTTGATCAGATCATCAAAAGGGCAAAATGGTCAAAATTAGGGTTTTTATTGAGGAAGTGTAATTTCTGATTTTTTGACCTTGCAAATGACTTATTGGTTTGAGACATGATATCAAGGATTAAAATGCTTCATTTTGACCTAATGGCATGGCTCAAAACATTTCTCAAGATCAATTGATTGATAGATGAATTTCGGTCAACTGATGAAAAGTCAACTGTACACTGAAAAGTCAAACTTTGACTTTTTGGTCAAAATCAAGTATCAAAGATCACAATTCATCAAGACATGTCAAAATATGAAACTTGTTCATCAAGAAATATAAAAGTCAAGATTTTATTTTTAAAAGTCAAAATTTGTAAACTTAGAATTTTTTCTAAGTGTTGGAAATTCACATTTTTTCACAACTTTGAGCCAAATTTACATCATGATGCAAGATGATTCAAAAGAAACTCCCAATATGAAAGTTGTAGAGCATAAATTTTTCTAGAAATTCTTGGATTTCAAGTTATGATTTTGTGAAGACATGTTCATGAAACTTGAAAAACTTAGTGAAATCTTGCCCTAGTTTATGCAAGATTTTGACCTAACTTCATGGTAATTTTTCACCTAGTTCCAAGATGAATATTCAAAAATTTCCAACATAGAGGTTGTATAGGATGTTACAAGCTTTTCAAAATGTCCAAGAACTCATTAATATCATATTTTATCTAAGAGAATGGAAGGCCAAAAGTTAGGGTTTCAAACTTGATTTACAAGGCATATTTTATGGTGAACATAAACCAAATCCATAGCCATGCTGCATAATCTTCAATTTGCAGGCCTCAAACTTGTTTGTCACTCCATAATTAATGGTTTACACAACTCTTTAGGCCCTAATCCAAGTGGTTTAAGCATTGTCCAATTTAATTTTCCATTTTGGGAAGAAAGTTAAAAATGTCATTCTTGAAAAGCAAGCTTTATGAACAAAGTCAATTATTGAGCCTCCCACTTGTTCCCTCTGATCACACTCCATCTACAAAGTCAGAAGAAAGTTTGTTTAAAGCATAACCACTCTACAATAGCAAATACAAGTCTCCAAACTTATTTCTTATAAATAGAGGCCCTATTTGCAAGCTAACAGGCGAGCTTAAGCACCCAAAAACCCTCTCAAACGCTTGCAAGCCAGAAACTGTCCAAAAACTCCATTGATGCATAGATTTTGGCTTTGAACTTGAAACTCTCAATTCCCTCGTGCGTTTTCCTTCCTAATCAATCACAAAGCTCCTATACATCAATCATAGTCCATCCCTGACCCTGTTTCATAACTGTAACTCCATTTCCATCAGCCTCCATAACCAAAAACACAGCACTGCAAGTTGACTTCTCCGGGACATTCCAGTCATCCATTGCTCAAGCTAATCATTGCATTAGATTCCTGGGAACTTGAGGAAGCTAACCCGGTCATTGCAGCAACTTGAATCAAGCTCATTTGCATTTCACGATTTCCAGTTTTGAGGTATATTTTCTAAACTTCTATCTTTTCATTTAGGCATTGTTAAGCTTGCATTTATGAAGATAAAATGTAGATATCATTGCCCTGAAACTGTACATGTCCATAGATTTCATTTATACTGATTGAGCTTAGAGAATTTTAGGTTTGAATCTCTGTAAAAATTTAGGTCAGAATTTGGTACTTTTAGAAATTCTCATTCATCTTTGATTTATAGCTTATGATATTTATATGGTTGGATTCGTATGGAAAAATTGAGTAACTTTCATGTTTGCATCTTTCATTTTTGTTGAGAAATGAGCAAGTTACAGGATCCATGGCTGGAGGTTGAAGATGAAGTCATTTTCAGGACTTGACTTGTGTTATGTATTTATTGTTTTGTTTAAGTTAACGGATGTACAGCCACCCTAGTGGCAAAGGCAGCGCACGTTTATCTTAAGGTCACGGGTTCAAGACCCAGCGCTGCCTTTTGTTTAATTTTTAAACATTTTTCTTTCTTTTTTGTTTCAAACAGCAGCGCCTGGGCCTCCAATCAATGGGCCTTGCCATTTAACTTTTTTTTTCACCCCCTGCCTACTTTTGCATACTGACCCAAATTTCCCTTTTTTATTTTAATTCATTTTATTTTCTTTTTTCTTATTTTAGTTTATTTCATTTTTCTTTATTATTTTTTATTACTATTATTATTATTATTATATTATTATTATTATTATTACTTTTTTTAAAAAAATCCAAAAATATTTTATTTATTATTTTCACACTTA
Source organism: Vicia faba (assembly GCA_948472305.1). NCBI lineage: Eukaryota > Viridiplantae > Streptophyta > Magnoliopsida > Fabales > Fabaceae > Vicia > Vicia faba. The sequence goes on from OX451736.1 coordinate 938,795,574, forward strand.
TATTTTATTTTCCTATAAAACAAAAAGACCAAAAATATTTTCTTAAAAAATTAATTATTTTTTCTTAAATAAGTAATAATTAGATTTAGGTTTAATTATTTTTCTTTTTTTCTTTTATTTAAAATTAACTTAGAACTTAAATTTCTTTTAATTAATTAATTTTCATATTTATTTTATTAAAACTTAAAACCTTTCACAAAAAAACTTGAAAAATGCTTTTTAACTTAATTTCTTTTCTTAATTAGTTTAGCTTTAATTTCATTTAATTTTAATTAATCATTTTCTTAATTAGGTCAAAACTAAACCCTTAACAAAAACCAAACAAAATCATTTCCTTTCCATTTATTTTCTTGTATATTTATTCAATTCTTGTACATTATTCAATATGGTTGTAATAGATAATTAGGTTTAATTTTCTTGCAATCCCCATTTGTAAATTTGTACACCCCCTCCCCTAATGATGTAATAGCGTAGTAATTTTTAATTTCTGCAATTTATCGCTTTCATATAAATGTTAGTAATTAGGCTTTGTTTGGCAAGACTAAAATCAATAATTAGTAAACACTAATTCAAGATAAACAATGCATGTAAATCAAACACATTTGCACACTTACATCCCTAGGGTAATTCCACTTTGTTGCCTTATAAAAATGGTCATGTTATGCATGTGGGATATCTTAGCAAAAACAAATAAAAAATACAAGATCATAGTCCCTCGATGACGCTATAAATGTTGCCTTTCAAAATGATCTTAGTCCCTTAAAGAGAAATGCTAAGATGTCTCACAATATTGCTATCATGACTATACGATGACCCACACCCGTCCCTTTACATCCAAAGATAAGGCTTCTTACCAATCAATGGTAAGATAGAAATATCAAAGGAAAGGAAGAAATGAACAAAGACTTTTGAGTAGGTAAATTCTTCCTAGTTGCTTGCTCATTTTTAAAACAAACATCCTTGCTATTTTCAAAATAAACAACAAACACTTTCAAAACACTTTCCAACCATGAATTATTTTCAAAAGCTCAACACTTTGTATACGTTCTTACGAACGAGAACTATTACAAAGTTTGCCTAAACGAAGACGCCTTTTCAAAATACTTTCAAAAAACTACACAAAGCACATTTTCAAACAAAAGCAAGTGATCTAGTAAGCAACTAAGAGCCCATAGATAACTATGGATGAAAAGGGTGCTAATACCTTCCCTTTTAATAATCTACCCCCCAAACTCAAGAAATAATCTCAAAGGTCTTTCCTATTATTTTCATCATTTCCTTATGGATAAAAGAAAAGTCGGTGGCGACTCTTGCTAACCGCAACATTTGCGATCAAACGCAAACATCCCAAGTCAGTTCTCCCACCGTATTACACTTTGTATGGATTAAAGAAAGCTCCAAGAGCTTGGTATGATAGATTAACATAATATCTTGGTGATAATGGATACAGAAAAGGTGGAATAGACAAAACCCTTTTTGTCTAGGAAGAAGAAGGGAAGATCATGATTGCACAAATTTATGTTGATGATATTGTGTTTGGTGGGATGTCAAATGAGATGTTTCAACATTTTGTCAAGCAAATGCAATCTGAATTTGAGATGAGCATTGTTGGTGAATTAACCTATTTTCTTGGTCTGCAAGTTAAACAAATGGAAAATTCTTTATTTTTATCTCATAGCAAGTATGCCAAGAATATAGTAAAGAAATTTGGGTTGGAAAAAGCCAGCCACAAAAGAACCCCTGCTCCCACACATCTAAAGTTGACTAAAGATGAAAAAGGAGTAAGTGTAGATCAAAGTCTTTAAAGAAGTATGATAGGAAGCCTTTTATATCTCACAGCTAGCAGACCAGACATTACCTTTGTTGTAGGAGTGTGTGCAAGATATCAAGCTGATCCTAAAGTTAGTCATGCCAACCATGTGAAGAGAATTCTTAAATATGTGAATGGTACAAGTGACTATGGTATGCTATACTCTCATGGATCTAATTATGCCTTAACTGGTTTTTGTGATGCTGATTGGGCAGGAAGTGCTGATGATAGAAAAAGTACATCAGGAGGATGCTTCTTTATGGGAAATAATCACATATCTTGGTTCAGTAAGAAGCAAAATTGTGTGTCTCTGTCCACTGCAGAGGCTGAATATATTGCTGCAGGAAGCAGTTGTTCTCAATTGGTTTGGATGAAACAAATGTTAACATAATACAATGTCAAACAAGATGTCATGTCATTATTCTGTGATAATTTAAGTGCCATAAACATATCAAAGAATCCCATTCAACACACCAGGACCAAGCATATTGACATCCGTCATCACTTCATAAGAGAGCTTGTTGAAGAAAAGATTGTTGTCTTAGAACATGTAGCCACTGAATTTCAACTGGATGACATTTCCACTAAGGCTTTGGATGCTAATCAGTTTGAGAACTTAAGAGGAAAATTAGGGATTTACCTATATGAGGGTTTGTAGCAATTAAAGGCGTGTGGGAATATAATTAAAGTGATATTATATTATTTGCGTTTCAAACAAATAAAAATTCGAAAGCAATCATTGCAGGACTGCCTTAAAGTGTTTCCCACACGCTATGAAATAACATCCTTCTATTTTCGCATACTCTTCATTCTTCTCTGTAGAAAAAGAACCCTTGCCATTCTTCATCCCTTTGTTCAAAAATTCTCAAACATGTCTCAACATCATACATCATCTTCCTCAAAATCTGTCAACCTCCCTGAAAATATTTCCCTTGACAGAGTAATCAATGCTACTCCTCTAACAACCATCCCACCTCTTGATAAAAAGGTCAAGAAACCCAGATCATCACCTGCAAAGAAATCCAAAAATTATAAAGGTAACTCTTCCACTGCTACTGATAATAGGACATAAAAAGAGATTAATAATGTTGATAGAACATCAGAAGGCTAGTAGATAGAGTATTAAATGAAGGCTTTGTTGTTCCTGGGATTTCTACTCCCGTTGCTCGTATGCCTCCTCCAGATGACAAATGAAGTAACGCTAAAAGTAATGCTGCTGAATCATCCACCTTCAAGAAAGATGCCGCTGAAGGCAAACTTGAGAAGCTTGATATCCCTTCTCTAAGGGAAGTGGAAGAAGAAAATGTTGAACAAGATGTTAAAAAGAACTCTCCTACTAAGGAAGATGTTGCTGCCTCCAAGGATGGAGAAGGTCACAATGCTGAGAATGTAGTCAATGTAGAAGAGCTGTCTGACAATGAGTTCATTACTAATGTGGTACCTGGTATTGCAAGAAGGCTAAAATCCAGGAAAGTAAACGATGAAAGTGTCACACCCCCTGCCAAGACAACCAAGAATAAAATCATTTATGGACCCCCAAAGTCAGGAAGCAAAGTGGTTCCTCCCTCTAGCAAAAGAAAAGCTAGACCTGTTAGCTCCATAGATGATGATGATGAGGATACTGTAAAAATATCCAAGAGTAAGAAGAAATATGTGGTTGTTGAAGAAGTTGACTCAGACTATAATGTCAAGCAAGGTGTCCAGGACATCTCTCCTATCAAAAAGTCTACAAGCAAGAAGATTTCTGTTAGGGTTCCTGATGCCCCACTTGGCAACATCTCCTTCCATTCTGTTATGAATGCTGAAAAGTAGAAGTATGTGTATCAAAGAAGGATTGCCCTGGACAGAGAACTGGTAGCTGGTGCTTTGGAATGTAAAGAAATCATGGAGCTGATATCTTATGCTGGATTGATGAAAACAGTTACCAAGTTTTCCAATTGCTATGAAACTCTTGTTAAGGAGTTTATTGTTAATATTCCTGTTGATTGTGCTCACCATAAAAGTAAGAAGTATAGAAAATTTTTTGTTAGAGGAAAGTGTGTAGAATTTTCTCCTGCCATCATAAATAGATTTCTAGATAGATCTGAAGATGTCTGCTGTGAGATGGAAGTTACAGATAATCAAGTGTGCAGAGCCATCCTTGCTAATCGAGTAATTGAGTGGCCCATGAAAAATAAACTTCCTGTCAGAAAACTGAGTTTGAAATATGCTATTTTACATAGGACTGGAGCTGCAAATTGGGTTCCCACTAATCACACTTCAACCATATCCATTAGATTAGGAAAGTTCATTTATATTATTGGAAACCATAAACATTTTGATTATGGGACTTACATCTTTGATCAGACCATTAAGCATGCACGAACTTAGGCCATTAAGATGCCAATTGCTTTTCCTTCCCTCCTCTGTGGAATTATCCTTAATCAGCATCCTGGAATCCTAAGTGGAAATTATATAGTGTGCAAGAGGGAGTCTGCCTTGACCCTTCATTTTAAGCTATTTTCAGGAAAAAATGTCCCAAACATTGTTTTGACATCTGCTCCTGCTAAAAAGACCTCCACCGAGGATGACATGATCAAAGAATTAAGAAAAGCATGCAAGGAATTGGATGATGTGATCAGAGTTAGCTCAACAAGGAAGCTAACCTTTGAAAAGATGATCAAGGACCTGTAAAAGGACAACAACCTTGATGATACAATGAACTCTGAAGGTGAAGACTCTAGTGAGGAAGGAAGTTTTGGCTCAAACAAGTCAACTGGTCCTGATGACAATTAGACTAATTGATGTTTCTTTATATGATCCTTTTGTTTCTTTTTATCACCTACATGTGCTTGACATTTGATTTCTATGGTCTGTACCTAAATTACTGATACACTCTTGAATGTATCCGTTTATTTGGCATATTATGACTAAAAAGGGGGAGAGATAGTGAGTGAGTGACTGACCACTGACCACTGACTAACATTTGATTGAGGGGGAGGTTAATACTTAAGGGGGAGCCTCATGTCCCAGAAGATGTTTTGACATCTTCCCTGCTAACATCTAACTGCTAACTGCGTTGTCTTTTGTTTTTCTTGCTTTGCATATGCTGCTACTCTGATAATGCTCTGATAATATATTGCCCTGATAATGTTTTAGCCAAAATTTGCCAAAGGGGGAGTTTGTAAGTTTTTGTTGGCAACAACTTTGGTAAAACAATATGCTGTTAATATTTTGATAAATGTCTTGACATTTGTAGCAAGCTGTTTTTAATTGATGTCAAAGCAGATGTCTTGACATCTGCCTCCTGAACTGAGCTCAGCCAACATCAGTTTATGTTTTTTTGTTCTTGATTTCCTACGCTCCATGATTCAAGATTCGTGACTCACAGGCTACGAGAAATATGGAGGAATATTTTTCAAAATGCATGGATTTTATCTTGACCTGTTTTTATGGAAATATTCAAAAGAATTGAATATTTGGTTTTAATCCCAAGCCCACAGTTGCGCATATTTAAGGACTTGCTTCCTTTTTCAAACTACTGCAACTTTTGAAGAAGAGTACTTTCTTTCTGTTAGAAGTCCAAGTCTTTTAATTGTCAAACACTCCAATATTAATTTAATACTTGTGTTGTTATTTGAGTTGTTAATTGTGTATCATTCATAAGCTTTTAAGCATTGAATGATTGAGGTTTTTAAACTTATTGTAAACAGATATTTGTGTCGTGACATCTCATTCGACATCATATATCTGATACCATAATTTCAATGGGCCTTGACTGGTTTTCTTTCATACACCCCCCCCCCCATTTTCTATATCATGTGCAGGCCCACATCTCTTTTATTTTTATTATTTTTTCTGATTTCAAACAAAAACCATATTGGGCCTCCCAAAAATGATTTTTAACCCCCACTTTACTCTCTAACACCCAGACTAAACTACTTTTTATAATTTTTATATTTTCTTTATTTATTTATTTTTATTTAATCAAAAATACAAATTTTATTAAATAATTAAATTAAAAATATTTTAATATAAACACTTATTTTATTTTTTAAAATATTTATAACTAGATTTTGTTTATTTTCCTTAATATTATTCCAAATTGATATTAACATTCAAATTATTTTCTAAACAAATTATTTAGACTTGGGTTCTATTTTATTAATTTCAATTAACTTAGATTTTAGCTTTTGATTAAATAATTAGTTAGCTTCACTTGTAATTAAAATTAAATAGTTTAATTAGGTTAAAACCTTTTCCATCAAAAACCACACAAAAACATTTTCTTTTCTCTTTACATTCTTGCGCATTTTATTATTTCGCATTGTTATGTAAATTGCTTGTAATAGATAATTAGGCTTTATTGCTTTCTTCCCCTCATTCACGAACTTGTACCCCCTATTCCCAAAGTGTTGTAATAGCGTAGGACATTTAAATTCTGCAATTTATCGCTTTCTTTGTTGTTGTTAGTAATTAGGGCTTGCATGACAAGACTTAAAATCAATCCTAGCAAGAAACCTAATTCAAAGACAATATGCATGAATCCAACATACTTTGCACACATGCACCTCTAGGGTAAACCTCACTTGTTACCTCGGATTAAAAACCATCATGTTCCTCTGTTGTACCCCAAAATTTTCCCTCTCTTTTCTCAAGACATTTCTCATAAAAGATCTCAAATGCTCAAGGGTTCTCAAGAGTTGATCAGACAAACTCACCATCTAAGCATTGAGACCAGAAAATTAGGGTTTTGATTTTCACAAGGAAAATTTGACTTCTAATACCACAAATTACTTTCATGGTTCATCATAGACCTCCAAGAATACTCAGCCAAGTTTCAAGTCTTACATCTCAAAATTGCTCAGTCAATTGCTCATATAACTAAAAATCAGTTGTATTGGTTAAAAAGTCAATTGTGGTCAACCTACAGTTAAACTTCAATATTTTTGGCTAACATAAATATTTTGAAGTTATATTCATCCATTAATCAAGGGTTAATCACAATTCCTCAAGAAAAGCATTCAAATCATCAAAGGGGCAAAATTGTCAAAATTTTGGTTTTGACTAAGAATGACTGGTCATTGACTTTTGACCTAGTACATGGCCTAATGACTTGAAGCAAGATATTAAGGATTCAAACACAATATCTTGACCTAATTTCATGGCTCAAATCGTTTCTCAATATCAAGGGATTGATAGTTGAAATTTGATCAACTGATGAAAAGTCAGTTGAAACACAAAAAGTCAAACTTTGACTTTTTGGTCAACATTGAATTCCAAAGATCAATATTCATCAATACATTCAAAATATAAAACTTTATAATCAATAATCAAGAAATTCTAAAAAGTCAACAAAAAGTCAAGATTTTCAATACTTAGAAAATTTCTAAGTGTTTTTAACCTTGGTAATTTCACTACTTCATGACAATTTTTCACCAAGATGCAAGATGATTCAAGGAAAACTTTCAACATGAAAGATGTAGATCTTGGAAAATTCTACAACTTTGTATTAATGGGTTGATCTCCAAAATTGCTTGGATTAGGAGATATAGGCCCATGAAGTCATGATATTTTTACTAAAACACTTAGTGAAATTTTTAACAAGTTTGGTCATATTTTTATCCCAACTTGTTGGCAATTTCTCACCAATTTCCAAGTTGATTTAGCCAAAGTGGTCAACATGAAAGTTGTAGATAATGTTTCAAGCTTTCCAAAATGTTAAAGAACTTGAAGAGATCATTTTTGAGCTATGAGATTCTAAGACTTGAAGTTGTCAAGATAAACTTTAATTATAGGCCCTTTTGATGATGAACACATAATCCAATCTTCATGCTATGCTACATAATCTTGCTTTACAGGCCTTCTAACTTGAAAATATCACCATAATTAAATGTTTACACAAAATTTTGAGCTATTATCCAAGTGGTTAAAGCATTATCCAATCCATTTTTCCATTTTTGGAAGAAAGGCACCATTGCCATTCACATAAAGCAAGCTTTATACACAATGTCAACTTCTTGAGCCTCTCACTTGCTCCCTCTGCACACACTCAATATGTATGCTCAAAAGCAACATCTATAAGTCTACAAATCACCCTATTGGCGCATTGAAACCATGAGCTTCATGTAACTTTCTCACTTGCATTTCAACTAAGCCATAACTCCATAATTTTCTATATTACAAAGCTGGTTGTTTCAACCTCCCAAACTTTTTCTCTATAAATAGAGAGGTTATTAGCAAGCTATAGGACAAATTTACAAGCCCTTAAACCCTCTCATACACTCTCAAAACCGAATTTTCCATAAAACTCATTTAGTGAGTTTTCAAAATCCATTTCTTTGAAACTCATCACTCTTGAAAATTTTGTCCAAACAAATCATCTAAACACTTTGTATACATCATATAGAAGTGATCCAAACACCTGTTTCACTTTTGTAAGTACTCTATCATCATACACCATTTTCAAAATCCACTATTGTAACTTGACTTGAGTAGACCAATCCAGACACTCTCAAGGCAAATTAAGAGTTGCAACGTACTCACCAAGGTCCAAGGAAGCTAAAGCAAGAATCACATTACTTCTGGGAGTCGTGTAGAGGATATTGAATTTTTGCATCAAGAGGTAAGTTTTTCCAACTTTGAGATCTTGATGCAAGCATCATTTGCACTTACTTTTAAAAGATAAATTGTAGATATCATGTCTATGAAGCTAACCATATCCTTAAATTTCCTTTAAATTGACTGAGGGTTGAGAATTTTGGAACTGGATTTTTTTGGATATTTAGGTTTCCGTTTGGTACCAATAGAAATTCGTGAAAATATCTAAGTTATAGCTTCAGAAAATTATACCATTAGATTCCTTGCGAAATTCTAAGCAAGTTTCATTTTTACATTTTTGAATTTGGTTGAGAAATGAGGAAGTTAGAGTTTTTGAAAATTGGAAATCATATATCATTGTTACTGTAATAACGTGCAGCAGGAAGAAGAAGATGAAAATGGAATTTATAAATTTTGACAACTAAGTTCATATTATATTTATTGGTTGTTGTTATATGAATGGATGAAACAGCCACCCCAGTGGTAAACAATGCGCGTGCTAAGTCACTTGTCTATAGGGACCTGGGTTCGAGCCCCAGTGATACCCTTTTATTTCTTTCATATCATTTGCTTGGAGATTCAATGCATACAAGCTCCAAAACACGCCCTTTCATCATCACCAGATCACCATCAAATCAAGCTGATAACCATCCAACGCTAAGAACTTCTGTTTCTAAACACCCCCAATTTTCTTATTACAACCAAGCTCATTTCCTTTTTATTTTTATTTTCTGATTTCAAACAATAGAAACATTTTTTAGGCTTGAACCATAAATACTTTCCCAAAACCCCATTTTACTTATTAACACTCAGACCCAATATTTATTTATTTTAATTTTATTTTCTTTCCTTTTATTTACTTATTTTAATTTAATCAAAAATCCCAAAAATATATTTTTTTAAATAATTAGACTAAAATTTTCTATTTTTTAATTTATTTTTACTTTATTTATTTTTACTTTATTTATTTTTATAAATAAAACACCAAAAACATCTTCAAAAACATCTTTCAACATGCACAAACACAAAGCATTTTTAAGTGATCAAGCAATTAAGAGCCCGAAGATAACTATAGATGAAAAGGGTGCTAACACCTTCCCTTTTCATAACCTACCCCCTGAACTCAAGAAAATTCTCAAAAGGTCTTTCTTGTTCTTTTCACCCATTCCTTTATTAAATAAAAGAAAAGTCAATGGCGACTCTTGCTATCCGTAATATTTGCTATAAAAGGCAAAACAACCAAGTTAGTTCTCCCACCGTATTATAGAACTGGCGACTATGCTGGGGAGATTGTACTAAAAGTGGGGTTACCTTAAGAGCTAGATCACCTTCATTGCTTTATTTTGTTTGTCTTGTATGCTTTACATTTGTGGGTTATGCTTGCGTTTAATACTTGTAAAGTTCCTATACGCAGATCTGAGGCATATTAGGTAAGTAGCAATAGATCATGGGGACTATGCAGCATAATGCCGACATGGTTGAAGTGATGGATGCGTTTCTGTGAAACATTTGTTAGTACCGGTGTCCCTTGAGTCCAGTCAAGGAGAATACAAGGCCATTGTCAGGTTTCATGAAGCACTAACTGAACGTAGAATCTTAGTTGAACAACTTGACCATTAGAAAGTGGTGAGATAGTTGGCTTTGGTGCAGACTGAAGTTGGTTGATACTCGATACTACACTCATTGAGATCAGACTTTTGGGATATTTTGGCCGCAGTTTGGAGGCTTGAGCTAAAATAATTCCCGATGAAGAAAGATCAGTGATATTGAGGCTCCTAGAACTCGGTTACTTCTTTTAGGATAGGTTGAACTAACTAAACTTCAAGAGCGTACTTACCTATAAACCCCATGTAAGACTAAACCTAAGGACTTATATGCTTTGTGTGTATATGATTATTTATTCATAACATCATAAACATCATAACATCATGCCATAGCATTTTCACAAACCATTTCAAAGACCTAGGGATTTATCTTTGTCCTGTTTTGTAGGTTATGGTTTCCACTCGCAGAAATACAATTCGAATCAACTTCATAAGGGTGCCTCCTCAAATCAAAGAGTTAGCATCAATGGTTCCTGAAAATTCTCCGTTCACCAAAAGATACGGTCCACTTCTCAATCTGGTTACCTCAAGCTTTGAAGAAGACACGATGAGGGTGCTCTTTCAGTTCTTTGACCCTGTACATCATTGTTTCACCTTTCCCGACTATCAACTAGTGCCCAAGATGGAAAACTTATCTCAACTATTGAGGGTACCAGTCCTTGATCAAATACCATTCACCGGTTTAGAGGAAACTCCAAGACTTGAAGTTATTGCCAAGGCCTTACATTTGAAGAGTTTTGACATTGTAGCTAATTGGGAGACAAGAAGCGGGGTCAAAGGCTTTTTGGCTAAATTCCTGATAGAGAAGGCTTAACTATTTTGGGATTCTATGGATTTAAAAGCTTTTGAGGAGATCTTGGCTCTTCTAATCTATGGGCTGGTGCTTTTTCTTAACCCTGACCAACTCATAGATATGAATGCCGTCAAAATTTTCCTTACTCGTAATCCCGTGCCTACTTTTCTTGGAGACATTCTACATTGTCTTCACACTCGCACCATGAGGAAGAAAGGGGCTCTTATGTGTTGCATTCAGTTGTTGTCTAGGTGGTTTATTTGGCACCTTCCCCGGTCAGTATTGAAGAATGAGAAAAGTTTGAGATGGTCGCAAAGGATAATGTCGCTTTCTCATGCAGATATCCATTGGTGCTCTCGTTCTCAAGAAGACATTACTATCATTTACCGTTGTGGGGAGTTCCCTAATGTTCCACTCTTGGGAATTAGGGGAGGTATTACTTACAACCCTTCTCTAGATCTACGATAATTTGGCTACGCTCAAAGAGATGGTCCCTATGACGCACTCATTCAAGGTATTATATTCGACAATGAGAATGATGACCAAGGTTATCATCGGAAGTTTGTACTTGCTTGGGGAATGGTAAGCAAGGTTGATAGCCAGACTTTGGGGCATAAGAATTTCATCCCTCTTGAGCCTTATCTCAAATGGGTACGAGCTCATGCTCAAAATCTCATGATGCCATATCCAGCAACCTTACCAATAGTTGTGAATCCTGTTGTCAATGGAGATACTTCTTATACCATTGTCCATCCTAACATGCCTACCGACCTTGAATAATTGAGGAGATCGTGGATTCAACTCAAGGGGGAATAAGACACTTTTGAAGCTCGATTCTACGCAAACGAGAAGAAGGTGTTGGAGCTCAGAAGACAACTTCACGAGGAGCGAAGCCTGAATGTATACATCGCACCAAAGAAGAAGCTCCCGTGAGAGACTTGAGTCTTTTGTTTTAGGAGTCTATTTTGTTGTCTCCTTGAGACCTTTTTACTTTTTCATTGTAAGCCCATAGGGAAGTTATAATCTTTGAACTTATTAATACAATTGTTGTGTTTGTTTCCTTTTTGGCTAGAAAATTTAAATCTCTTGAGGTCCTTGAAAACATTGCATCCACATAGCATGCATCATATCATAAGCATGTTTTCCGATACAGGTCTCCTAATCTTTTTACTGTTTATTTCAGTATAAGATGGATCTAGAGAAAACCGTTAAAGAACTGCAAACTCAACACGCATAATTCCAAGAGACTCTCCTCAACCTAGCTAAAGGTCAGCAAGAGATGATGTCACTCCTTGCCACCAAGAATAAGATCAAGAAGAGGGATGCTATTCTCAACATGTGAAGAAGGTTCAAGGGGCCCGCCCGACTGGCTCAAATAGAAGAGGCTTCTTCTAAGGAAGAAGACAATCAAGAAGAGGAAGTTAGAAGCACTATAGATGGGGGTGGAAATAACCAAGTTACTGAGGACGAAGACTATTCCGAAGAGCAGTATCCACCGGCGGATGAGAAATACAAACAGTTGGAAGACCGACTTAAGGATGTGGAGATCCAAACTGTGTATGGTTTGGACTTTGGAGATTCAGGTCTGGTCCCTGGGGTGGTCATTCCCCATAAGTTCAAGATCCCTGTCTTTGCAAACTATGACGGGGTCTCCTATCCAATGATGCATTTGAGGTCTAATGTCCACAAGATTCAACGACACACCGTCGATAGGAAGTTATGGGTTCATTTCTTCCAAGAGAGCTTATCTTGGACACAGTTGGAATGGTTTTATCAACTTGAGGGGACTAATATCCACACATGGGAGGATTTGGATGTTGCCTTCTACCGACAATACCAATACAATGCGAATCTTGCACCAACTCGCGTCCAATTACAAAATATGAGTATGGGCTCGTGCGAAGGCTTTAAGGAGTATGCTCAAAAATGGAGGGACTTGGCTAGAAGAGTGAAACCTCTATTGACTGACCGAGAGTTAGTGGACATGTTCATGGGCACCTTGTCAGTCCCATTCTTTAATTTTCTGATTAGGAGTTCTTCGACAGGGTTTACCGAGTTAATTATGACTGGCGAACAAGTTGAAGGTGGAATCAAAAGCGGAAAGATCCACATGGCCTCAACGTCTATTGCTGTAAAGAAACCATTTATTGGTAAGAAAAAGACTAATTTTGTTTATAGACAAAGGAGTCATGTCAAGAATGACAGTTATAAGTCAGTAGGAGTTGTATTGATTTCAAACCCGGCCCTAGTTTAACGACCACAACAATCAGCAAAAGCCTGATGCCCCAAGGAGGAAATTCACTAGAATCAACATTCCCCTGTCTCAAGCTCTACAAAATCTGTTGAAGCAGATTTGGTAAACTGCGAGATCCTCCTCCAAATCCCAATACTGCCTCTCCCAAATATAATTTGAACATGAAATGCGCCTATCATTCAAATAGTCTCGACCATGACACCAATAACTGTTGGGCGTTGAAGAACAAGATACAAGATTTAATTGATAACAAGGTGATCGAGTTTGACCCTTCACAAACCCCTAATGTCATTACTACTCCCATGCCCAATCATGGTAAAGGTGTTAATGCTATTGAAGATGCCTCATTTGTCTCCACCATTGATGATTTAACTACTCCATTATTTACCATTAAGAAGATTTTTCTGAGAGTCGGTTTATTTCCTAGCTGCCCTGAAATTTTTTACCATTGTGCTTCCCAAACCAATGGTTGTATGTGGCTGAAGAAAGGTATTCAATGACTGATTGATAGCCATGAAATTTTGTTCGAGAAAACTGCATTCAAGAAAAGTTTACCTCGAGATGTTTCTCATAATCACAATCTCCAACGCTCCTATTAGGATCACCTCTAAAGGACCTATAAGGATCCCTGCTGAGCCAACAGTGGCTCCCTTAATCATCACTACACCGAAGCCAATCCCTTATATCTCTGACAAAGTTGTGCCCTAGAACTATGGGGCAGAATTTTATTATCATGGTGTCAAGCAAGAGCCATGGATTATTGAAAATGAAGATCCTGAAATTACAAACATTACTGGAACTAGTAAGGTCACTAGGACATGAAGGGTCTTCTCTCCAGAGATCTCTCCTCCAACAACTACTACAAAACTTGTTTGTATTCCTGCTGCTAAACCAACTGTTGACAACCGAGGTAAAGAGAAAGTAATTGGGCCTTCCCTGGCGGAGGAACCACCAAAAGAAGTGACAATTGAAGACCCATCTAGACAAAAGATGAAATAAATTCTGAAGATCATCCGAAAAAGTGACTACAAAATAGTGGAATAACTGGGGCAGACACCCTCAAAAATATCCATGATGCCCTTGTTGTTATGCTCTAAAGCACATGCCCAAGCTTTGTTGAAAATTTTGAAGAATGCCCATGTACCACAAGAGACCACTGCTGATCAATTTGAGAATTATGTTGCAAGCCTAACTGTTGATAATGGCTTGGGATTTTCTGATGAATATTTAACTCTGGCAGGGAAGAACCATAACAAAGCTCTGCACATTTCTATTGAATGCAAAGGCACCACTTTGGCGCATGTGTTAGTAGATACTGGGTCCTCCCTCAATGTTTTACCCAAAGGTGCTTTAGATAAATTAGACTGTGCAGGGCTAGTGCTGAAACCTAGTGATATTGTGGTGAGAGCCTTCGATGGTTCGAAGAGAATGGTCCACAGAGAGGTTGATCTACCGATCAAGGTGGGATCTCAAGTCTTTAATTCTACTTTCTATGTAATGGATATCCGCCCGGCTTATTCACGCTTTCTCAGACGCCCATGGATTCATGGGGCGGGTGCGGTTACCTCTACATTACATCAAATGCTGAAGTACCCAGTAAAGGGGAAGGTTGTCATAGTCTGTGGAGAAGAAGAGTATATGGTCATTCATTTGAATACTTTCAAATACGTTCAAATGGATGGTAAATTCATTGAAACCCCCTGTCAAGCATTTGAGGTAATCCCTCCAATGGTTGTTGTTGCTACTCATGTTAATCCTGAAATCTATAAAGGCACACCAAGAATGGCCTCTCTGAGGATGCTAGGGTTGTTGTAGAAGATAGAGGTTGCACTATCTGGGGACAACTTCCTGACATCCCCTACAAATATGACAAATTTTGGTTGGGTTTTACTTCAAAGGCTCAAAAAGGGTCCGACGTGCTCGTGCTGGTGGACCACCTCTTCGTATTAACAACAACAAAGTCAATAATCTGGAAGATTCTGACAGTGATGTTGACTTGGATGACTGGATATTCCCAACTGTTGATGGTGGACTCAACAACTGGAAGACTAAAGACTTCATATCAATCTCCTTCAACCAAGAGTAATAGCTATTTCCTGTTTTTATTACTTTAAGAACTTTATATGTATAATTTCCTTCAACACAATGACTTTAAACCATGTGCCTTGCCCGGGGCACAATGGTCCATTTGTTAAGGGTTTGTCATTTCATATATCATATGCTCATTTAAGGAAAACATTGGATGATTTTGCATTCAAATTTTGTGCTCTTTGTCTTTCTTTTACTTTACTGCATTTTCAAATAAGCCATATGACTTTACATGCACACACACATATTTGCAGATCCACATCCACTCCGGATCTCATTGACAATAATTCTGCTATTTCCGTTTATGACTCCAAAAATCCAATCTATCAAGCCGAAGATGAAGGTGAAGAATATTATGAGTTACCCGGAGAAATCGCCAGACTCCTGATACAAGAGGAAAAGGCCATCCAATCGCACAAAGAACCGGTTGAAGTGATAAACTTAGGTACTGAGGTAGATAAGAAAGAAGTCAAGATCGGCGCCAACTTAGAGGATAATATTAAGAGAAGATTGGTTCAGATGTTGCACGAATATGTTGATGTCTTTGCTTGGTCATACAAAGATAATCCAAGGCTCTATACTGATAACGTGGTTCATCATCTGTCAATGAAAAAAGGTTGTTCTCCAATAAAACAAAAGGTTTGTTGCATGCGTCCTGATATGTCTAAGAAGATCAAGGCTGAGGTAATGAAACAGTTCAACACAGGTTTCTTGGCAGTAACGTCGTATCCCCAATGGGTTGCAAGTGTTGTTCCAGTACTGATGAAAGACGGTAAGATCTGTATGTGTGTAGACTACAGGGATTTAAATAGGGCTAGCCCCAAACACGACTTCCCACTACCACATATAGATGTCTTAGTTGATAACACTACTCAACACAAGGTGTTCTCCGTCACGGATGGCTTCCCGGATTATAACCAAATCAAAATGGCACCTGAAGATATGGATAAAACAACTTTTGTGTTACAGTGGGGCATGTTCTGTTATAAGTTCATGCCTTTCAGGCTGAAGAATGCAGTCACAACTTATCAACAGGCTATGGTGGATTTATTTCATTATATGATTCATCATGAGATAGAAGTTTATGTTGATGACATGATAGCAAGGTCCCAAACTGAGGAATAGCACCTTGATCATATGAACAAGCTATTGGAAAGACCGAGGAAGTACAAGTTGAGGTTGAATCCCAACAAATGCATCTTCGGGGTAAGGTCTAGAAAGCTCTTAGGCTTCATCGTTAGTAGCAAAAGAATTAAGGTTGATCCCACCAAAGTCAAAGCTATCCAAGAAATTCCAGCTCCTCATACTGAGAATGAGGTCAGAAGTTTTCTAGGACGACTAAACTACATTGCCCGATTCATCTCTCACCTGACTGCTACTTGTGAACTACTCTTCAAGCTGCTGAAGAAAGATCAAGTCGTAAGGTGGAATGGCGACTTCCAAATAGATTTTTACAAGATCAAGGAATAATTGCAAGAACCACCAATTCTGATGCCATTAGTTGAAGGAAGACCTTTGATGTACTTAACCATGTTAGCAAATTCAATGGGTGTGTGTGCTTAGGAAGCATGACGAGTCTTGTCGAAAAGAGAATGCAATATACTACCTTAGCAAATAGTTTACCGAATGTGAAATAAGATATTCGTTGCTCGAGAAAACTTGCTGCACTTTGGCATGGGTTGCTCGCCGACTAAGACAATATATGTTGACTCATACCACTCTATTAATCTCTAAGACGGATCTTGTTGTACCCCAAAATTTTCCCTCTCATTTCTCAAGAATTTTCTCACAAGATCTCTATTGTGTTAAGACTGCACAATGTTTGATCAGCTCAAGATACTTCCTCAACACTGATGACTCAAAATTAGGGTTTGAGTTTTTATAAGGACAATTGGACCTTTGATGCTTCATATGAGTTTCCATGGATCATATTGGGCTCCCAAGCATCAGGTCAAAGAAAGGAGGAAGAGGAAACTGTTGAAAGGGCGAAGCAGATCGAAAGGAGTGGTTGTAGATAACAGTTCGAATTCAAAATATGGTTCAGGCTGATTCGAACCACATGACTGACCGAAAAGGAGTGGCTGGAAGATTTTGAAAAATCGAAGAAGAGCAAGCTTGCTTTGATCCACAAGCTTCGATTGGATAATGGTTTCCTTTGAGCAACATGTTTCGATCCACCTCTAAACCTGCTTCGATCCACCTCTAAACATGCTTCGATCCACCTCTAAACATGCTTCCATCCACCTCTAAACCTTTTTCGATTCATCTCTAAACCTTCTTTGATCCACATACTAAACCCTTCGACGCACATAGTTTCGACACTATGAATTACAAGTATTGAGATGCCTGAAAGAACTTTGTGAAGTAGGAAATCAATCCAGTATTTCTTTTGTTTTGACTATGCCAATGAGATCATCTTGCATACTCAAAGTGGTACATTCAGATGAATGTGGTCCATTTGAAGAACACACAATTGGTGGAAACAAATATTGTTTTGTCTATTGTTGAGTTTTGTCAAAGGTTGTAAGTGGTCCATTCGAAGAACACACAATTGGTGGAAACAAATTTTGTTTTGCCTGTTGATGAGTTTGGTCGAAGGTTGTAAGTGGTCCATTCAAAGGACACACAATTGGTGAAAACAAATATTGTTTCGTCTATTGATGAGTTTGGTCGAAAGTTGTGGATCTATGTGATCAAAACAAAGGGACGGAGTATTCGACCAGAGTAAAGAAAAAGATCAAATCCATAGGCCATGCTACATCATCTTGCTTTGCAGGCCTCAAACTTGTGTTTCACTCCATAATTAATTGTTTACACAATGAATTAAGCTCTTACCCAAGTTATTAAGCCATTTTCCAAAATATATTTCTATAAAGCAAGCTTGTTGGTACAAAACTTGTCTTGAGCCCATACCTTGCTTACTTCTGATCATGGAAAGTAGCACTTCTGTATCAACAACTTTGGTACTTCATCTTGGGATCATGGAAAACATGACATAACTTCGCATTTGCATTCGAACTAAACCATTTTTTGTTATCTTACAAATCTGGTTACTCCAACTTCCCAGTCCTTTTCTCTATAAATAGAGAGGCCATTTGCAAGCTAAAGGGGCCAGATTCTTGTTGTGTTGAAAAATACTCAAACACTCCCAAACTCTCAAAAAAACTCAGAACTTGCATACAAGCACAAAACTTGGCACATCCTGACTTTACGCACAAAAATCTCAAATCCCTTAATGCATTAGTGATCCTTTCGATTCACTCCCATCTTCCATATAACATCCTTTAGATTCACTCCCAGCTTCCATATACCAGCCTTTCAATTCAATCCCAACTTCCATATACCATCCTTTTGATTCAGTGACTTTTAAAGCAAATTAGTGATCCCACTAGCTCAAGGAAGGTCCCTGCGAGCTTAATCCATCATCAAGTCATTTCTGGAAGACATACAGAGGTCATTCTAATTGCACTTCAAGAGGTAAGATTTCTTAACTGTGATATCTTGATATAAGCATTTTCAGTACAGACAAATAAAAGAAAAGATGTAGATATCATATCTAGGAAGCTAACGATACTCTTAGTTTTGATTTTCATTGCTTATGTCTTAATATTTTCAACCATGACCAGTTAGGGTTTGATTTTGGTACCAAACATAATTCGTGCTAACCTCTGATTCATAGCTTTTAGAAGTTACATGGTTAGATTCGTATTAAAATTTTGAGCAGGTTCGATGTTTACAATCTTTTGATTTGGCTGAGAAATAAAGCCTTTCGAAGCTTAACAATGGAGTTATGCACCCTTGCGCATGCGAAGGAATAAGATAAAGCCATGTTCAAATATTCAGAAATGAGTTCATTTTATATTTATTGCAAGTTGTATAACTAACGGATGAAATAAACCACCCCAGTGGTACAAATAGCGCGCGCTAAAATCTTGCCATGTATAAGGTCCTGGGTTCAAGCCCTAGAGAGACCTTTTGTATTTATTCTGTCATCTTTTCCAAACTAACATGAAGGTTTATAACATTTGAGTGTTGGCTGTTTTGAATGGAAAGTGTGGAGAACCTGGGTTCAAACCTTGGCAGGACCAAAATAAATTTTCATTACTTGTTTGTTTTCATCTTTTTTAACAAACTTCAACATTTTTCCAACCAATCAAAATAACTCCTTTTGAGTTGATTTTGTGCACACTATTTATTTACAATGTATATTTTATGAATATATAAAAATATCACAATAAATATTTTATTTTCATATTTATTTTAAAAAACCAATATCCATTCCCTTTCCATTTCTATCCTCGTACATCATATACATTTTTATTCTGGTACATTATTTAAGTTCAATATGGTTGTAATAGATAATTAGTATTTAATTTCTTGCAATCCCCATTTTTAAATTTGTACACTCTATCCCCAAATGATGCAATAGCATAGAAAATTTACTTTCCGCAATTTATCGCTTTCATATAAATGCTAGTAATTAGGGATTGTATGGAAAGATAAATTCAATGCTTAGAAAACCCTAATGTAAGATAAATCAAGCATGAAATACAAACACTTGCACACTTTCACCTCTAGGGTTAACTCCACTTGTTGCCTTATGAAAAATGGTCATAATATGCATGTGAGATGTCTTAGTAAAAATAATAAAAAAATACAAGATCATAGTCCCTCGATGACGCTTCGAATGTTGCCTTACAAATGGTCTTAGTCCATTAAGAGAAATGCTAAGATATCTCACAACATTGCTATTCATGACTATACGATGACTCACGCCCGTCCCTTTTCATCCAAAGATAAGGCTTCTTACCAATCAATGGTAAGATAGAAATATCAAAGGAAGGAAGAAATGAACAAAATACTTTTGAGTAGGTTGAACGTTCTTAGTTGCTTGCTCACAATCCATCTTTAAAACAAACATATTTTCAAACACAACAAACACTTTCAAAATATGAAATATTTTCAAAAAGTCCAACACTTTGTATGCATTCTTATAGAGACGAGAACATTACAAAATTTGCCTAAATGAAGGCACTTTTCAAAAATACTTTCAAAACCCACCACAAACACATTTCAAACAAAGAAATTTCAAAAGTGATCTAGCAAGAAACTAATATCCCATAGATAAATATGGATGAAAATGGTGCTAACACCTTCCCTCTTCATAATCTACCCCCCCGAACACAATAAAACATCTCAAAGGTCTTTCATGTTCTTTTCACCCTTACCTTATTGGATAAAAGAAAAGTCGGTGGCGACTCTTGCTATCCGCAACAATTGCAATCAAACGCAAAACAACCAAGCCATCTCTCCCACCATATTACAGATCCCATCAAGTATATCTTTGAGAAGCCAACTTTTTCCGGAAGGATAGCCCGATGGAAAATGATCTTAACTGAGTACGACATCCAATACACTACACAAAAAGCAATAAAAGGAAGTGTGTTGGAGATCATTTGGTACATCAAGCTATGGACGATTACCAATCTATGAATTTTAAATTCCCGGATGAGAATATCATGCTCATTGCGGATTGTGAAAAGCCTAGACCGTATGAAGGACCTAAACAAGGATCCCGATGGACTATGGTTTTTGATGGAGCTTCCAACGCACTAGGTAACAGAATTGGTGTTGTGATCATTTTTACCGAAGGTTTCCATACCCCTTTCACTGCCAGGCTTTGCTTTGACTGTACCAACAATATGGCCGATTACGAAGTGTGCATCCTGGGTCTTAAAGCTGCTATTGACTTAAGAATCAAATTTTTAAGTGTATATGGAGACTCAACTTTTTTCATCAGTCAAATTAAAGGAGAATGGAATACAAAACATCCAAATCTTATCCCTTACAAAGAGCTTATGCTAACCTTGATCCCATAATTTTAAGAGGTTACCTTTGAGCATATTCTGAGGGAAGAAAATCAGTTGGCAGATGCTTTAACTACCATGTCTTCTATGCTCAAGGTCAGATGGGAAAACGAAGCTCTCATAATTACTATCGAAAGATTTGACGAACCAACACACTTCTATGAGATTGACACTGATGGTGTAGAGGAGAAGCCTTGGTTTCACGAGGTGAAAAGATATTTCGAAGCTCAAGATTATCCTGAAAGGGTGCCAGTCAACGACAAGAAATTCCTGCGGAGGTTCTCAGCCAAGTTCTTCTTGAGCAATGAGATCTTATACAAGCGCAACCACGATTCAATTCTGCTCCATTGTATGGACAAGAAGGAAACAAAGAAGATCATGGAGGATATGCATGAAGGTATCTTTGGTACTAATTTTAGCAAACATACTATGGCCAAGAACATTCTAAGAGCTGGGTATTATTGGTCGACTATGGAAACCGATTGTCATCACCACTCAAGGACTTGCCATAAGTACCAAATTTATGCTGATAAGGTCCATGTGCCTCCAATTCCTTTGAACATCATGACCGCTCCCTAGCCATTTGCAATGTGGGGAATTAACATGATTGGAGAGATCAAGCCTACTGCCTCTAATGGACATTGTTTCATTCTTGTTGCCATTGACTACTTTACCAAGTGGGTTGAAGCAGCTTCATTTGCCTCAGTTACCAAGAACGTCGTAGCCCGGCTTATCAAGCATAACCTTATATGTCGGTATGGTATCCCTGAGATGATTATCAATGACAATGGTACCAATCTCAACAATGCTTTAATCATTGAACTCTACACACAAGATCAAACATCACAATTCTTCTCCATGCAGACCTAAGATGAATGGTGCAATGGAAGCTGCTAACAAAAATATAAAGAAGATTGTGCAAAAGATGGTGGTTTCCTATAAAGTCTGGCATGAGATGCTACCATTTTTTCTTCATGGCTACCGTACGTTGGCACGAACATCAACTAAGACAACCCCTTTCTCTTTGGTCTATGGCATGGAAGTTGTCCTGCCTGTTGAAGTTCAAATCCATTCTCTAAGAATTATGATAGAAGCAAATTTAGATGAAGACGAATGGATTCAGACAAGGTTGGATCAGCTGAACTTGATTGACGAGAAGAGGCTGGCTTCCGTCTGTCATGGTCAGATGTTACAGAAGCGCATGATTAAAGCTTTCAACAAAAAGATCAAGCATCGGGTATATCAGGCCGATGACTTGGTAATAAAGCACATCATTCTACTTCAAGGCAATGCTAGGGGCAAATGGACTCCCACTTATGAAGGTCCTTTTGTTGTCAAGAAAGTATTCTCGGGTGGTTCTATGATGCTAACCACTATGGATGGCGAAGATTTCCCGCACCCTATGAACGCGAACATAGTCAAAAAATACTATGCATAAGAATGAACCGCTAGGTTGACATACCTAGGCAAAAATAAGGGCATCCCAGCAAACCAAAAAGGGTTCGGGGAAAAATTAGGGATATATACAAAAGATTTTACACCCGACAAGTCGAAAACCTGAAAGGGCGGCTTGGGCAAAAAAGGGTATCCTGGTGGAATGAAAACCTGAAAGGGCAGTCCAGGAAAAAATTAGTGATTAAAGCGTATGACTATGTCCCGTTGGATCGTTTATAGCCAGCTTTATTCTCGAGGTCAAAGTCCAAATGGTCCAATCAACTTCTTCCGATGGCAAAAGACTAGATGTTCAAAGACATAGGGGCAATAGTAGAGTTGGAACCCAATGAGATCACTTTTTTCACATGGCTATATATATATATATATATATATATATATATATATATATATATATATATATTTGTTTTCACTTTGTACTCTTTCATTTCACTACAACTTCCTTTACTAGGATTTTCGTCTCTTTGTATAAAATCGTCTGTTTATAGGCACATTATCAATACAAATATACTTTAAAGTACAAACTTTTTATTTTTCTGTTTTTGTTTGTAAATACGTCCAATGACTAAAATTGAATGAACATATGCATATGAACATGATTAACTGTTAACAAATAAATAAGAACATGAATAAGCATTTACTCAAAAACCTAGTGTGATCGGTGGATCTGGAACTGACTGTTTAACGCTGGTTCGCGAAATGTCGCGGAAGCAAGAGTCGCCACCGTCTTTTATTTTCTCCAAATGGAAAGGACAAAAGCACAGAAAAATTCCTTAAAAGAGATTGCTCTCGGTTCGGGAGGTAAGTTATAGAAAGGGAAGGTGTTAGCACCCTTTCTATCCATGGTTATCCATGGGCTCTTAGATACTTGCTCAATGTGTTTTCAAAATGTTTGCTTGCTTTTCAATTGTGGGTTTAAAAAGTTTCTTTGAAAAATTTCAGTTCGACTCGTACGTCAGAGTGTTTGAAAAATTTGCTTTGAAAGCTTTTGAAAAGTGTCGGTGTGAAAAGATTTTTATTTGTTTTTGAAGAGAGCAAGTATCCTTGAGAACTTACCTACCCTAAGGAATTCGTCTGTGTAGATGTCCTTTAAAGTAATGCCATCCCACCATTGAGAGGTAGGTAGCACCACCGTTGGAGGTGTTCGGGTCAATTCGAGTTTTAGGGACGTGGTGATCACCAGAGCAATGGGAAGACACCTTAGAAGCTACCCTCATGCCAGGTTCCCGGATCATGAGGACTTACTAAGACGTCCTCTACTCGACGATCACCTTTCGAAAGGCAACAGTGAGGCGTACCCTAGGGGTGGTGTGTGCGAATTGTGCGTCATGTTTCAGTTATTTGTCTTGTCATGTTTATTTGTGTTCTACGCTTGATTTTAATTAAGACATTCATTCTTGCATGCTTTTTAACAGTTATATATTTGCGGGAAAATAAATCTAAACTATTACAAATAGCGCGGGTCCACATCGCCAAAATTAAACCGGACCCGATTTGGACTGAAAAATAAATAAAGCGAATAAAAGTGCAAGAAATAAAATTATTACAAGGCTTTGGGACATGTACATAATTATAATAAGCGACAAAGTAAAATGCGCGAAACAAAATAATTAAAGCGACGGGCGTTGGACCCTTTTGCAAAATATCAAATTAATGAGGAATTAAAATGAAAGTTAAAAATTAAATGTTTTTTGGTATTTTTGTGTTTTTTAAGATTTAAAAGAAAAAGAACTTTTTAGAATGAAATTTGAAATGCAAATCCTAATTCTAATGTTTTTTAGTTATTGTGAAAATATTGAATTTTTGACCTAATTAAAATCTAAGTTAATTTACATGCAAGATTTAATTTATGAAAATAAATAATAATTATTATTATAAAAAGGGAAATTAAAAAAAGAATCAAAATTAAAAATTAAACCTAAATTCTATATTTTTGGATTTTTGTTATTAAAAGAATTAAAATTTAAAACCTAATTAAAACTAAATTTATTTACATGTTAAATTATGAAAATTACTAATATTATGGCAAAAAACAAGGAAAGTTAAAAGGAATAAAAAGTCATTAACCTAATGCTATATTTTTGGATTTTTTTATGGAAGAAAGAATTAAAGTTAAAAAACCTAATTAGACTAAATAATTTACATATTAATTATTTACAACAAAATAAATAAAATAAATATTTTTTATGTTTTTTATCCTTTTTCTGATTTTTTTGTGATGTTGTTATATTTTATGGCAATAATTAATTAAATTAAACAATCAAGAAAATAAAATAATAAATTAAGTGAAACACAAGAAAAATAAAAAGAATGGCAAACCAGGGGGGGTAGCCCCAAAATTGGAGGTACATGCCTTAGCATTTCAGGCCCATTAAGCTTGAGTCCATTGACTGGGGTTTATTGTGTTCTTTGATCCTACGCCTTTGATCTGAATGGGATGGACGCGTGGATGGTGGGATGATGAAGGAGTATGGTGCGTCTTAAGATCATGCCTGCATGGGAATTGTAAATGAAAAACAATATTGAAATAGCATGAGACCTGGGGTTCGAACCCAGGTCTTGGATATTGCCAGGAGAGGTGTCTGCCAGCTGAGCTGTTTGGATTAATTGATATATTAATGATACACAATTAACAAAAAGAAAGAATCAGCGCGTTAGTAATTAAAAGCGCGAAATTTAAAATCAACGAATCAGTGAGGGACAACACATCATCTTCCTCACTTTTTCTGAAACACAAGCCTATGGAAACGGTTTTGCACGCGTTGCTGTATACCACCTACAAGAAAATAGCGATTAGATGCTGGGTGTATATAAATTGTTCGCGAATGGTGGTTTACGTCCGTCTCAATGCACTGAACTCAATGGCCATGGTCTGAAGCTTTGATTTTTCTTCTTTGCAAAAGCCCTAATTTTAAAAACCTGTAACCCTAATATTCGAAAATGGTAGAATCGCATATGGCTTATGAAAACTCAATTAAACACATCAGTTAGTTTGGAAACTTCACATTAAACAAGAATTCACAAATAAAAATGCAAAAGAATGTATGAATTATGATATAGGATTTCAAAAGTTTCTCTGTACAGGGGAGGTCCTTGCTGCCGATTCTTTGCGTTTGGATGGATGTTTGGAGTTGGAATTGCTTCAGGGAGCTCTGAGGAAGCCTTTAGAAAGAGAATTAAGGCTTAAAACTTACCCGAACCTTGATTTCAGATTTGTGTTTTTATGGGAAATTTTCAATGTTGTAATAAGCTTTTGAGCGCAGCATATGGTGTCCAAGGCTTAGGGTTTGACTCAGTGCTTATGATGGGAGAGAATTGGCTTGCTAGCTGACCTAGATTCATTCTCATGAGAGAACTAGTCCTAGGGTTTTCACCATTAACCAATTTACCTTCTTTTTAGCCAAGACCAAGACTTAGTGTGCAATTTAACCCTAGCCTGAGTTTTTGAGTTGGCCTATGATATATGGAAGTTGTCCAAATTCAAATGACACTATTCCATTGGTTTTTGAATTTTATTTGAATTTTTAAAGATTTAAAATGAATTAAATTATCAAAAATTAAATAAAATAGAAAAATCAATATTTGGTCTTGAAATTAATCATGGGACACGTGTGTGGTATGACAAGGCTGAATCAAGTGGAAGAAAGTGGGCCCTTTTGTCAAAAATTGAAGTTTCAAGGATAGTTGACTTTTGCCATTTCACAAAAATTTCCCAACTTCTACAAGGCTTAACTTGCTCAATTTTTAAGCTTTTCACATGTTCTTGGACATTTTGGAAAGGTCTTTGAGTCCTCT
This sequence comes from Vicia faba, assembly GCA_948472305.1. Classification (NCBI taxonomy): domain Eukaryota; kingdom Viridiplantae; phylum Streptophyta; class Magnoliopsida; order Fabales; family Fabaceae; genus Vicia; species Vicia faba. Next base: position 938,821,816 of record OX451736.1, read on the forward strand.
AACCAATGCCTTTGGTCCCATGTCATTTTGATTTTCCAATCTCAAGTTATGGCCTTTGACTTAAAGTCCCTTTTTGTTGACTTTTGAAAATGACCTATAATGTTGAAATTGATAACTTTTTGTGAGAGCATTTCTTGGACTTGAAGTATGAATATGAGTTGTAGGAAATGTCTTTCTCTTCAAAATGAGCTTTGGATGGAATTTTTCTGATAATCCATGTGAAAGTTATGCCCTGGTCAATTTCAGTTGACTTTTTCAGCTGTCCAAATATAGCAACTTTGCATCTTTGATGATTTCTGAGCCAAATTTTGAGAATCATGATCAAGCATTGATCAAATGATGTTTGTGGCTTCAAAATGATATGTTGACCAAAAATTTGAACTTTTGACTGTCAAATGACCATTTTGCCCCTACAGTTGACTGTAGTGCAATCTAGGGTTTTGACTGTGCAATTTTGAGCTGAATGCCTTGAAACTTGATATGAGGATACTTGACCATCTTTGTAGGCATGTGAGACTTGATTGGGCCTTTGAACACTTCCTTTTCTTGATCAGACTCAAAACCCTAGTTTTGACTGTATAGGAGACAGTTGGACTGTGCAACCCTTGGGGGAGTTTTATGACTTGGCCTGGCAATTTCTTGAAGAATATGGGAGGGCAAATTTTGGGGTACAACAGTTGCCCCTGTTCAATCTTCTTAGACCTGAGGATGCAGATTGGAGGACGTGCTTTTCGTAATCCGAGGGTAGAAGATGATTGGACACTAGAGTGCCCAGAAATTTGCGCTCACATGGTAGCAGTGTGGCGGGAATGGGCTTATAGATGCCATTTAGAGATTGATGGGTAGGATGATGGGCTTATAGATGCCATCTGGATGTTGATCGCGTAAGAGATTCCTTAGCGAGAACCTGCATACCTGCAAAAGAAAATGAGTACCTGACACGTCGCAGGAGCTGGTTTTCAGATGCTTGGTATAGATATGTCCTGACTGGTTACAGGAGCTGAGTCTGGAGCTTCAAACGGCGATGAAAGAACCAGGGATGATTACTACCTTAGCATGAATGGTAAGAGAACCTTGGGCGACTTTAACTTCAACAGCGCTCGTTGAGAAAAATCTTGGGTGTCTTTAACTTCAACAACGCTTGTTGAGAAAAATCTTGGGTGTCTTCTACTGGAATAAGAATCAGGGAGATCTTAGGGTTGATCTGACTGAACCAGAGAAGGCCTTTGACTGGATAAGCATCAGGAAAATCTTAGGGTCGATTTACTGAACCGGTCTAGGTCTTGAAATGTCTTCAACTGGATAAGCATCAGGGAGATCTTAGGGTCGATCTGACTGAACCAGAGAAGGCCTTTGACTGGATAAGCATCAGGAAAATCTTAGGGTCGATTTACTGAACCGGTCTAGGTCTTGAAATGTCTTCAACTGGATAAGCATCAGGGAGATCTTAGGGTCGATCTGACTGAACCAGAGAAGGCCTTTGACTGGGTAAGCATCAGGAAAATCTTGGGATGATTTAACTGAACCGGTCTAGGTCTTGAAATGTCTTCAACTGGATAAGCATCAGGGAGATCTTAGGGTCGATCTGACTGAACCAGAGAAGGCCTTTGACTGGATAAGCATCAGGAAAATCTTGGGACGATTTAACTGAACCGGCCTAGGTCTTGAAATGTCTTCAACTGGATAAGCATCAGGGAGATCTTAGGGTCGATCTGACTGAACCAGAGAGGCCTTTGACTGGGTAAGAATCAGGAAAATCTTAGGGTCGATTTAACTGAACCGGTCTAGGTCTTGAAATGTCTTCAACTGGATAAGCATCAGGGAGATCTTAGGGTCGATCTGACTGAACCAGAGAAGGCCTTTGACTGGATAAGCATCAGGAAAATCTTGGGACGATTTAACTGAACCGGTCTAGGTCTTGAAATGTCTTCAACTGGATAAGCATCAGGGAGATCTTAGGGTCGATCTGACTGAACCAGAGAAGGCCTTTGACTGGGTAAGCATCAGGAAAATCTTGGGATGATTTAACTGAACCGGTCTAGGTCTTGAAATGTCTTCAACTGGATAAGCATCAGGGAGATCTTAGGGTCGATCTGACTGAACCAGAGAAGGCCTTTGACTGGATAAGCATCAGGAAAATCTTGGGACGATTTAACTGAACCGGTCTAGGTCTTGAAAGATGATTGAGAATTTAGCTGATTCTTTCCTGAAAGGTAAAGGTCAGACATATGCAATGCATGATATGGATCAAGCAATGATATTCTCAACATAAATGAGATTTGTGAGATATGATGTGTACATGCATGCTATAATGATGTATGTGATGTTTCATGTATATTTTTGTCTAGGAAAGTGAATCCTTGACGGGTGCCGGGAAGTCGTATCCTGGGCTGATGTCGAAGAATAGATTTTGCTTCCGCTGGGGATGATAACTGCAAGGATACCGGTAGGAGAAGATGACTCCGTTGCGGAATAAACTTGGCGAATGGAAGATTCTGCGAGGAGACAAGGTACTTTAGCGACCATGCTGGGAAGCAATACTCTGTGGGAAGAGAGATGCCTTGCTGCGTTGTTGATAACTTGCTGAGGATGTCTTTGTTGTTGGAAGTGTTAATGGACTTCGCTGGGGATAGGAAAGAACTATGTTGACGATGACCTTTCCGTGGCTTTTGGCTGAGGATAACCCAGTTATATCCTGTTAAGGAAATAACTCTTTGAATAAAGCCGGACGACGCGTTCGTGCTCTGCGAGGGGATAAGCTTCCAGAATCTACTGGGGATAAGCTTACTGCTTGGAGAGATGAATTCCAATTTTCCTGGGGAAACTGGATTGGACTCTTCTGGGGAGTTTTGGAATGTAATTTTATAAGTTGAAAGGGGGAACCTATGTAGGGTTGCATGCTGATGAGTTTGTGTAAAACTGTATCTGAAATGGAGAAGGAACCTGGGTAGGGTTACTTTGATGATGAGTTCGTGTAAAACTTCGTTTTTTTGGAAAGGGAGAACCTGTGTAGGGTTTCTGGGTGACGAGTCCATGTAAAACTGCATCTTGAAGAGAGGGAACCGATGTAGGGTTGCTTGGTGAGGTAAGTTCATGTAAAACTTCTTGATGAACCGGGGTGAGGTTATCTTGAGCTAGATCCATGTAAGACTTCTGGGGGGAACCAGGGTTAGGTTGCCGCAGGATAAGTTCGTGTAAAACTTCTTGACGAACCGAGGTAAGGTCATCTTGAGATAGGTCCATGTGAGACTCTTGGAGGAACCGGGGTTAGGTTACGGCAGGATAAGTTTGTGTAAAACTTCTTGATGAACCGGGGTTAGGTCATCTTGAGATAGGTCCATGTGAGACTCTTGGAGGAACCGGGGTTAGGTTACGGCAGGATAAGTTTGTGTAAAACTTCTTGATGAACCGGGGTTAGGTCATCTTGAGATAGGTCCATGTAAGACTTCTGGAGGAACCGGGGTAAGGTTATTTGGTTGAGTTTGTGTAAAAATCTCTGGAGGAACCGGGGTAAGGTTACTTGGATAAGTTTGTGTAAAAACTTCTGGAGGAACCGGGGTAAGGTTGCTTCGGGATAAGTTTGTGTAAAACTTCTTGATGAACCGGGGTTAGGTCATCTTATGGAGGAGGAGTCTGTGTATGACTTTGTCTGAAGGTTGAGCAGAAACCGGTGTTGGGTTGCATGATTTTGATTAAGTGGATAATTGTCCTGTTTGGTCTCGGACGTTAGCCCACGATCTGGAATTTGTAAAGGTAGATGGTAATCATTTTTATGTTGATCTGTCCTTTGTAATTTGGTTGACAGAGCAATTGGATCGCCTGGATAGCTCATTATTGCCCCTGCTTCGGAGGTGAGGGAAGAGGATACCTGTGCGGGTGATCGACAAATCTTCGGGTAGGCAAGTGACGAGATACCGGAACATAGTCGTACGCTTCGATCCCTAACTTTTGCCTGGACCGCCCTTTCGGGTTTTCAGTCCACCGGGATACCCATTTTTGCCCAAGCCGCCTTTTTAGGTTTTCGACTTGCCGGGTGTACATGTTTTTCGTTTCATCCCTTCGTTTTTCCCGAACCCTTTTAGTTCGCCGGGAAGCCCTTATTTTTGCCTAGGTATGTCAACCTAGCGGGTCTTTGATTATGCGCAGTATTTTTTTCGACTATGTCCACGCTCTCAGAATGTAGGGAGTTGCCCCTGTTGGAAGTATTTTGCCATGTCCCAGATAATGAGCAATGTGCCCCTTGATTGGAGGTTCTTCTGTTCACAAGGTGTTCATCGTGCGAACTTCCCTGCTTGTTCAAACAAGTAGTCATATGCAAACAAGGTTATTTTAAGAATGCAAAAGTCTATGTCTGTCTTGAATTTTGAAAATGCATTTTTTGTAATACAGTGCGATGTCAACTCAATATTTTACAGCAAACCTTCAGGAGTCAGGATACCTTCGTAACAGTATGCTTTCGAACTAACCCATGCTTCAGCTAGGACTTTTAAGAGTTATATCGTGGCCTGGTTCACGGTTTAAGAAACAAAGGATAAAGGCTCAAATTATTTGTACCCACCCGCTCTTCGTGATGTTCTCCAAACCTAAACTCAGTTGATCGTGCGTTAGACCTTGTTTGAGTCTTTGCTCTGATTTTCCGGTGATGATTCGGATATTGAACGTTTATTTGAATAGGCAATCATCCCCTTTTTTGCTGAGGGTTTGTGAGACCTCTTTTTTTTTTTGATTTAGTTATCCCTTTCTTTTTTTTGCCTGAACTGTTTCCTTTTTGGGATTACAGTCAGTGGGATGCCCCAGTTTGGTAAGTCTTCTTTATTGGTTTTGACTTTTTGGGCTTTTCATTCATGAATTTTTTTGATAATGACTGCCTGTCCTTATGATTGTTCGGAACCATCACTGTCTTTTGTTTTTGAAAAACTCATTTAGTGACATTCATTGTGCACTTGGATCGACTGAGAGAACTACCCTGCCCCAGGTTATGATTAAGGGTTTTGATTTTCGAAAATACAAACTCCTACTTCTTTGGCTCTGATGGGTTGACGAGGGATTATCATCCTTATAACTCCAGTGTTTAGGAATTGAAACAATGCCTGTACCTCATCAGCGGGGTCTGTTCAAAAGCATACTGTAAATTGTGGTATTGTTTTCGTCATCCTCCCTCAAGAGGTTTAGAATTTTCAATTAAGAATTGACCATCGCAAAAAATATGAAAGCAGTTTTAAGCATAGTAAACATAATTAATTCAAGACAGACATGTGTAATGCATTCATGAAATAAAAGAGTTTAACACAATAATTGTTTATCTGAACAAGAAAAGGAAAAATACAACTTGAAATCAAATGAACAAAAATTTAGCCATGCTTTGGCAATGGAGCGGTGATCACGTTGGGAGTCTCCGCAGGCTCGAACTCGATCTCTTTGGCATCGATCATGTTCTGAATTTTGTACTTCAGTGCCCAACAGTCCTCAGTATCGTGCCCCGGGCTATCAGAATGATAGGCACACCTTGCTTCTGGATTGTAGCTAGGAGAGGAGGTCTTAGGATTGGCAGGAGGGTTGATTACTGCAATCAGGTTCATCTTCACCATATGCTGCAATGCTTGTGACCAAGGCATGTTAATGTTGGTGAATTGCCTTTTAGGCCCTTCCGGCCTTTGCTGGTTTCCCCTTTGTGGTTGACGGCGTGGTGCAGAACCAGAGATCATGACTGCCCCTGCATGTTGATCACGGCGACTCTTTTGACTGTATACAGCATTGGATTCCTTCTTTCCCGTGTAAGGTTTTTTATGAATATCAGAAGGTGTGGCCTCTTGAATCTTCCCCGACTTGATACCAGCTTCAATTCTTTCGCCAGTCAGGATGAGGTCGGTAAATCCAGCAGATGAGTTACCAATGAGGTGATTGAAGAATGGCCCGGATAGGGTCCCCAAGAACATATCAACGAGTTCCCGGTCAGTTAACGGAGGTTGCACCCTTCCAGCAAGGTCTCTCCATCTTTGTGCGTACTCCTTGAAACCTTCACTTGACCCCAACGACATACCCTGGAGTTGGGTACGTGTGGGAGCAAGGTCGGCATTGTACTGGTACTGCTTATAGAAAGCAGTCGCCAACTCCTCCCAGTTACGAACTTTGGTCCCATCCAGTTGATAGAACCATTCGAGGTGAGTCCCTGAAAGACTTTCCTGGAAGAAGTGGATCCACAAGTTCTTGTCTGCTGAGTATGGTTGGATTTTCCGAACATAAGACCTGAGATGCAACTTGGGACAAGACGCCCCGTCATACTTGGTAAAGGATGGTGCCTTGAACTTCCGAGGAATAATCACACCAGTTGACAAACCCAGATCTCCAAAATCCAGCCCAGGTACCTGTTGGATCTCCATAGCATTCAGCCTATCCTCCAACTGTTTGTACTTGTCCTCAGCCGGAGGGTACTGTTCGTCGTTGAAATCTGTCTCGCTGTCGGAGACCACTGGACTAGGCACCTCTCTCTCATGGTGACTGCTTTCCCTCACAGATGGGGTTGTCCCCTCAGTTTCCTCCTGCGGTGTATTCCCAGATCTGCGTCTAGGGCTGAACAAAACAATCCTCTTCTTCTTCTTGTCCTTCTTCAAAAACAAAGCCTTCAGATCTTGTTGACCCTGAGCCAAGCCTTTGATCAGCTCCTGAAATTGGGCGTTCTGCGCCTGAAATTGGGCGTTCTGCGCCTGAAGAGCCTTGATAGATGCCTCGGTTGATGATTCAGGATTCATGACGAGACTGCTGAAATAAACAGCGAAGAAGGTAAGCAACCTGCAGAGGAAGGGTACCTGTTATGTAATGATATGTATGATATGCATGCAATGATTTCAAGGACCTCGTGGGGTAAACAGAGAAACTTGTTAGAGTTGGAAACTGGCAACTTGATTGAAAGTACTTCATGTTGTTGAGAGTCCTTCGTCACGGGTCAAAGGCTCACCATATCCAGTGGGTCATAGCCCCTGACTTTAGTCATCATGTCTGGTTTTGATTTCCAAACAACCTTGGTTAGGGAACCTTCTTCAGGAGTCAGAGCTCACCATATCAAGTGGGTCATAGCCTCTGACAACATTGGCTAGAGGAAAATAAATCCTCTTTGCCCCTTGCTAGATGTTTGATTTATATGACCTGTATCACAAGCCCTTGAGATCCTTGAAATGGGTTAGGAGGTATGCAATGGTATGATGTCATGATATGCATGGGGTAATGTGAGTAACCCTGTTATGAGTCCCAATTAAGGACTATAAACAGACCCTGCAAGAAATTCAGTATACTTTGTTATGAGTCCCAATTAAGGACTATAAACAAAACCTGCAAGAAATTTGGTAAACCTTGTCATGAGTCCTAGTTAAGGACTATAAACAAAACCTGTAAGTAGTTCATGTGTCAGCTAACAAGCATGCAAGTAGGCAAGTACAAAGGCACACAAGTCACACAAGAGAAACCCTTAGGGTTTAGGCCAGCATGGGGTCTGGGTAGTACCCTCTTGAAGTTGGTGGGCTCAACCTGTTCTAATCAAAGTAACCGGGTTCTAAGGTTCCCAATATCACGGGATTGCTTTCATTGTTCATCGTTTCGATTTAGCCACTGAACTGGCGACCGAAATATTCCAGGAAAGCAACCCTCAATTGAGTGTAGTATCGAGTATCAACCAACCTCGGACTGCACCAAAGTCAGTTATCTCACTACCCTAAAGAGGCCAAGATAGTTCAATTAAGGTTCCTAAGGTCTGTTGATGCTTCACGACACCACGCGGAGGCCCCGTACTCTCCTTGACTGAACTCAAGGGTTACCGGTACACACCAAAGTGCCACATCAACGTAGCAGACTGTTTCAACCATGTCGATATACCCCGCACAGTTCCCTCACAGCCTTGTTGCTACTTTCTAAAAGGGTATCCCCCAGATCCGGGTTAGGATCTATAGAACTCCCAAGACAGTCCCACAATTTAAAGCAAACAAAGCAATACAATTGAAAACACAGTTATGAACTAACCCTAAGGTACACCTCACTTTAAGTTTGTAATTCCCCAGCAGAGTCGCCAGTTCTGTGATCGGTGGATCTGGAACTGACTGTTTAACGCTGGTTCGCGAAATGTCGCGGAAGCAAGAGTCGCCACCGTCTTTTATTTTCTCCAAATGGAAAGGACAAAAGCACAGAAAAATTCCTTAAAAGAGATTGCTCTCGGTTCGGGAGGTAAGTTATAGAAAGGGAAGGTGTTAGCACCCTTTCTATCCATGGTTATCCATGGGCTCTTAGATACTTGCTCAATGTGTTTTCAAAATGTTTGCTTGCTTTTCAATTGTGGGTTTAAAAAGTTTCTTTGAAAAATTTCAGTTCGACTCGTACGTCAGAGTGTTTGAAAAATTTGCTTTGAAAGCTTTTGAAAAGTGTCGGTGTGAAAAGATTTTTATTTGTTTTTGAAGAGAGCAAGTATCCTTGAGAACTTACCTACCCTAAGGAATTCGTCTGTGTAGATGTCCTTTAAAGTAATGCCATCCCACCATTGAGAGGTAGGTAGCACCACCGTTGGAGGTGTTCGGGTCAATTCGAGTTTTAGGGACGTGGTGATCACCAGAGCAATGGGAAGACACCTTAGAAGCTACCCTCATGCCAGGTTCCCGGATCATGAGGACTTACTAAGACGTCCTCTACTCGACGATCACCTTTCGAAAGGCAACAGTGAGGCGTACCCTAGGGGTGGTGTGTGCGAATTGTGCGTCATGTTTCAGTTATTTGTCTTGTCATGTTTATTTGTGTTCTACGCTTGATTTTAATTAAGACATTCATTCTTGCATGCTTTTTAACAGTTATATATTTGCGGGAAAATAAATCTAAACTATTACAAATGGCGCGGGTCCACATCGCCAAAATTAAACCGGACCCGATTTGGACTGAAAAATAAATAAAGCGAATAAAAGTGCAAGAAATAAAATTATTACAAGGCTTTGGGACATGTACATAATTATAATAAGCGACAAAGTAAAATGCGCGAAACAAAATAATTAAAGCGACGGGCGTTGGACCCTTTTGCAAAATATCAAATTAATGAGGAATTAAAATGAAAGTTAAAAATTAAATGTTTTTTGGTATTTTTGTGTTTTTTAAGATTTAAAAGAAAAAGAACTTTTTAGAATGAAATTTGAAATGTAAATCCTAATTCTAATGTTTTTTAGTTATTGTGAAAATATTGAATTTTTGACCTAATTAAAATCTAAGTTAATTCACATGCAAGATTTAATTTATGAAAATAAATAATAATTATTATTATAAAAAGGGAAATTAAAAAAATAATCAAAATTAACAATTAAACCTAAATTCTATATTTTTGGATTTTTGTTATTAAAAGAATTAAAATTTAAAACCTAATTAAAACTAAATTTATTTACATGTTAAATTATGAAAATTACTAATATTATGGCAAAAAACAAGGAAAGTTAAAAGGAATAAAAAGTCATTAACCTAATGCTATATTTTTGGATTTTTTTATGGAAGAAAGAATTAAAGTTAAAAAACCTAATTAGACTAAATAATTTACATATTAATTATTTACAACAAAATAAATAAAATAAATATTTTTTATGTTTTTTATCCTTTTTCTGATTTTTTTGTGATGTTGTTATATTTTATGGCAATAATTAATTAAATTAAACAATCAAGAAAATAAAATAATAAATTAAGTGAAACACAAGAAAAATAAAAAGAATGGCAAACCAGGGGGGGTAGCCCCAAAATTGGAGGTACATGCCTTAGCATTTCAGGCCCATTAAGCTTGAGTCCATTGACTGGGGTTTATTGTGTTCTTTGATCCTACGCCTTTGATCTGAATGGGATGGACGCGTGGATGGTGGGATGATGAAGGAGTATGGTGCGTCTTAAGATCATGCCTGCATGGGAATTGTAAATGAAAAACAATATTGAAATAGCATGAGACCTGGGGTTCGAACCCAGGTCTTGGATATTGCCAGGAGAGGTGTCTGCCAGCTGAGCTGTTTGGATTAATTGATATATTAATGATACACAATTAACAAAAAGAAAGAATCAGCGCGTTAGTAATTAAAAGCGCGAAATTTAAAATCAACGAATCAGTGAGGGACAACACATCATCTTCCTCACTTTTTCTGAAACACAAGCCTATGGAAACGGTTTTGCACGCGTTGCTGTATACCACCTACAAGAAAATAGCGATTAGATGCTGGGTGTATATAAATTGTTCGCGAATGGTGGTTTACGTCCGTCTCAATGCACTGAACTCAATGGCCATGGTCTGAAGCTTTGATTTTTCTTCTTTGCAAAAGCCCTAATTTTAAAAACCTGTAACCCTAATATTCGAAAATGGTAGAATCGCATATGGCTTATGAAAACTCAATTAAACACATCAGTTAGTTTGGAAACTTCACATTAAACAAGAATTCACAAATAAAAATGCAAAAGAATGTATGAATTATGATATAGGATTTCAAAAGTTTCTCTGTACAGGGGAGGTCCTTGCTGCCGATTCTTTGCGTTTGGATGGATGTTTGGAGTTGGAATTGCTTCAGGGAGCTATGAGGAAGCCTTTAGAAAGAGAATTAAGGCTTAAAACTTACCCGAACCTTGATTTCAGATTTGTGTTTTTATGGGAAATTTTCAATGTTGTAATAAGCTTTTGAGCGCAGCATATGGTGTCCAAGGCTTAGGGTTTGACTCAGTGCTTATGATGGGAGAGAATTGGCTTGCTAGCTGACCTAGATTCATTCTCATGAGAGAACTAGTCCTAGGGTTTTCACCATTAACCAATTTTCCTTCTTTTTAGCCAAGACCAAGACTTAGTGTGCAATTTAACCCTAGCCTGAGTTTTTGAGTTGGCCTATGATATATGGAAGTTGTCCAAATTCAAATGACACTATTCCATTGGTTTTTGAATTTTATTTGAATTTTTAAAGATTTAAAATGAATTAAATTATCAAAAATTAAATAAAATAGAAAAATCAATATTTGGTCTTGAAATTAATCATGGGACACGTGTGTGGTATGACCAAGGCTGAATCAAGTGGAAGAAAGTGGGCCCTTTTGTCAAAAATTGAAGTTTCAAGGATAGTTGACTTTTGCCATTTCACAAAAATTTCCCAACTTCTACAAGGCATAACTTGCTCAATTTTTAAGCTTTTCATATGTTCTTTGACATTTTGGAAAGGTCTTTGAGTCCTCTAACCAATGCCTTTGGTCCCATGTCATTTTGATTTTCCAATCTCAAGTTATGGCCTTTGACTTAAAGTCCCTTTTTGTTGACTTTTGAAAATGACCTATAATGTTGAAATTGATAACTTTTTGTGAGAGCATTTCTTGGACTTGAAGTATGAATATGAGTTGTAGGAAATGTCTTTCTCTTCAAAATGAGCTTTGGATGGAATTTTTCTGATAATCCATGTGAAAGTTATGCCCTGGTCAATTTCAGTTGACTTTTTCAGCTGTCCAAATATAGCAACTTTGCATCTTTGATGATTTCTGAGCCAAATTTTGAGAATCATGATCAAGCATTGATCAAATGATGTTTGTGGCTTCAAAATGATATGTTGACCAAAAATTTGAACTTTTGACTGTCAAATGACCATTTTGCCCCTACAGTTGACTGTAGTGCAATCTAGGGTTTTGACTGTGCAATTTTGAGCTGAATGCCTTGAAACTTGATATGAGGATACTTGACCATCTTTGTAGGCATGTGAGACTTGATTGGGCCTTTGAACACTTCCTTTTCTTGATCAGACTCAAAACCCTAGTTTTGACTGTATAGGAGACAGTTGGACTGTGCAACCCTTGGGGGAGTTTTATGACTTGGCCTGGCAATTTCTTGAAGAATATGGGAGGGCAAATTTTGGGGTACAACACCTAGAAACTAGGATGAAACTAAAGTTGTCTGTAAATCCCCAGAGTCCCTTTCATAAGGTTATCCCTAGTGAAGTCGCCAGAGCCACTTCTATGAAATTATCCCCCATGGAGTAGTTTTCACAAATAAAGGTACATTCCTCATAATCTCCTCGGCATACCACTCCAACAAATAAAGGAATAAAAATCTCTTCCCCGTTCAATCTACCTGTGGAGTTCCAATTAGTACACTTCATGGAAAGTATCTTCCCCAACTGAGTTTGGTCCTCCAAAACTAAAAAGAAAACCTATAGAGTTTCTTCTCTTTAGCAAATTCAATTTCCCCAAGAGAGTTGGTTTCCTCAGCATAGCACGTCTCCATCAACAAGGGTTTATTTCCCCAACAACCTACAAATTCCCCAGCTAATCACTGACAAAATACTATCCCCAGAGAAGTCACTGATATACCCAGAAAGTTACTAGAAACCGACCAAATACCAGTTAACTTTATCTTTCCCAAACGAGTTGGAAGTTTAACCATATCTTTTATCCCCAGTCAAGGTATATAGGAAATAAATTCCCTAGTAGAGCAACGAACGACCAATGTTCCTAAACTCTACTCCCCGGACAGAAATCAATGCATCCCCTGCAGAGTTGCCTCAAGCAAGAAAACAGGAATCCCCACCCAATGCATTCTAGACAAGATTGAAGATACGTATACTCTTTATACCTAACAACTAGTCAGGGATTTGTTTCCTAATACAAATGCACTTCAACAACATTGCACATCCATTCATTATAACCTATGCATACAAAATGCGTGTAGCACAATCTCATTTAGTTTGAGAACATCATTACACAATGCATTTCACACATCAAGGCATTGCATACAACTAACTCTTTACCTTTTCAGGAAAGATCAATCAACAGACGAATATCATCAACGATTTTTATACAATTCCAAATTAATTTCCAAAACTAGACGGGACGACTATCTATATGATGAACACTTCCTCAAACATATGCTAGTTTAGTTTAAATCGACCAAAGATTTAATCTGATTCTTTTCCAGTAGACACTTTTCTGGTTCAGTTTAAATCAACCAAAGATTTATTCTGATTCTTATCTAATTAAAGACAATTCAAGACATCTACTGGTTTAGCTTAAATTAACCAAAGATTTATTCTGATTCTTTTCCAGTAGACACTTTTTTTGATACAGTTTAAATCAACCAAAGATTTATTCTGATTCTTATCCAGTTAAATACAAATACAGACATCTGTTGGTTCAACTTAAATCAACCAAGGATTTATTCTGATTCTTTTCCAGTAGACACTTTTTTTGGTTCAGTATAAATCAACCAAAGATTTATTCTGATTCTTATCCAGTTAAAGACAGTTCAATACATCTACTGCTTCATCTTAAATAAACCAATGATTTATTCTGATTCTTTTCCAGTAGACACTTTTTCTGGTTCAGTTTAAATCAATCAAAGATTTATTCTAATTCTTATCCAGTTAAATACAATTCAAGACATCTGTTGGTTCAGCTTAAATCAACCCAAGATTTATTCTGATTATTCTCCAGTAGACACTTTTTCTGGTTCAGTTTAAATCAACCAAAGATTTATTCAGATTTTTATCCAATTAAATACAATTCAAGACATTTGTTGGTTCAGCTTAAATCAACCAAAGATTTATTCTAATTCTTTTCCAAAAGACACTTTTTCTGGTTCAGTTTAAATCAACCAAAGATTTATTCTGATTCTTATCCAGTTAAAGACAAATACAGACTTCTGCTGGTTCAGCTTAAATCAACCAAAGATTTATTCTGGTTCTTTTCCAGTAGACACTTTTTCTGGTTCAATTTAGATCAACCAAAGACTTATTCTGATTTTTATCCAGTTAAAGACAATTCAAGACATCTGCTAGTTCAACTTAAATCAACCAAAGATTTATTCTGATTCTTTTCCAGTTGACACTTTTCTGGTTCAGTTTAAATCAACCAAAGATTTATTCTTATTCTTATCCAGTTAAAGACAAATACAAACATCTGCTGGTTCAGTTTAAATCGACCAAAGATTTATTCTGATACTTCTCTCAGTAGACCTTTTCTAGCTCAGATTAAATCGAACAAATATTTACTTTGATACTTCTCTTAGTAGACCTTTTTTTAGCTCAGATTAAATTGACCTAAGATTTATTCTGATACTTCTTCAGATACAGTCGATCGTAGACTCATTCTGATACTTCTATCAACAGTTATCTTGGATGGCATCTTTAATCCCATCTCTGAAGACTCTCTATCACTTCTCTGAATGGTATCTTTAAGCCCATTCCCGACATAATCGACAAACAGTTTTACTCCGTGCACAAGCGAGCATAAACTTCTGGGCACTTAAGTGTTCAATCATCTTCCACCTTCAAGTCACGAGTGGCAGACAAACCAATCTAACTCTTCAGGTTTAAGAATATTGAACAAGGGCAACTGTTATACCCCAAAATTTGACCTCTCTTTTCTCAAGACATTTCTGACAAAAGATCTCAAATGCTCAAGGGTTCTCAAGAGTTGATCAGACAAACCCACCTCCTAAGCACTGAGACCACAAAATTAAGGTTTTGATTTTCACAAGGTTGGACTTCTAATTCCTCAATTGACATTCATGGTTCATCATAGACTTCCAAGAATACTCAAGCCATGTTTCAAGTCTTACATCTCAAAACTGCTCAGATAACTGGAAATCAGCTATATTGGTTAAAAAGTCAATTGGGGTCAACCTATAGTCAAACTTCAAGATTTTTGGCCAGCATCAACATTTTGAAGTTAGATTGATCAATTGATCAAGGTTAAATCACAATTCCTCAATAAAAGCATTCAAATCATTAAAGGGGCAAAATTGTCAAAATTAGGGCTTTGATTGAGAATGACTGATCATTGAATTTTGACCTAGTACATGGACTAATGACTTGAAGCATGATCTTAAGGATTAAAACAAAATATCTTGACCTAATTTCATGGCTCAAATCATTTCTCAAGATCAATGGATTGATAGTTGAAATTTGATCAACTGATGAAAAGTCAGTTGAAACACAAAAAGTCAAACTTTGACTTGTTGGTCAACATTGAATTTCAAAGATCAAGATTCATCGAGACATTCAAAAATATCAAACTTGATCATCAAGAATCAATAAAGTCAAGAAAGTCAACAAAAAGTCAAGATTTTCAATACTTAGAAAATTTCTAAGTGTTTTTAACATTGATAATTTCACTACTTCATGACAATTTTTCACCAAGATGCAAGATGATTCAAGGAAAACTTTCAACATGAAAGTTGTAGATCTTGATGAATTCTACAACTTTGTATTAAAGGGTTGATCTCTAAAAATTCTTGGATTAGGAGATATAGGCTTATGAAGTCATGACATTTTTACTAAAACACTTAGTGAAATTTTCAACAAGTTTGATCAGATTTTTATCCCAACTTCTTGGCAATTTTTCACCAATTTCTAAGTTGATTTAGCTAATGTGGTCAACATGAAAGTTGTATATAATGTTTCAATATTTCCAAAATGTTAAAGAACTTGAAGAGATCATTTTTGAGCTAGGAGATTCGAAGACTTGAAGTTGGCATGATAAACTTAAATTATAGGCCATTTTGATGATGAACACATAATCCAATCTTCATGCTATGCTGCATAATCTTGCTTTACAGGCCTTCTAACTTGAAAATATCACCATAATTAAATGTTTACACAAACTTTTGATCTATTATCTAAGTGGTTAAAGCATTATCCAATCCATTTTGCCATTATTGGAAGAAAGGCACCATTGCCATTCACATAAAGCAAGCTTTATACACAATGTCAACTTCTTGAGCCTCTCACTTGCTCCTTCTATACACACTCAACATGTATGCTCAGAAGCAACATTTATAAGCCTACCAACCACACTATTGATGCATCGAAACCATGAGCTTCATGTAACTTTCTCACTTCTATTTCAATTAAGCCATAACTCCATAATTTTCTATCTTACGAAGTTGTTTGTTTTAACCTCCCAAACCTTTTCTCTATAAATAAAGAGGTTATTAGCAAGCTATGAGACGGATTTACAAGCTTTTAAACCCTCTCATACACTCTCAAACCCGAATTGGCCATAAAACCTATTTCTCGAGTTTTCAAAATCCATTTCTTTGAAACTCACCACTCTTGCAACTTTTATCCAAACAAATCATCCAAACACTTTGTATATATCATATAGAAGTGATCCAAACACCTGTTTCACTTCTGTAATCACTCTATCATCATACACCATTTTCAAAATCCACCATTGCAACTTGACTTGAGTAGACCAATCCAGACACTCTCAAGGCAAAGTAAGAGTTGTAACGTACTAACCAAGGTCCAAGGAAGCTAAAGCAAGCATCATATTACTTCTGGAAGTCGTGTAGAGGACATTAAATTTTTGCATTAAGAGGTAAAATTTTCAAACTTTGAAATCTTGATACAAGCATCATTTGCACTTACTTTTAAAAGATAAAATGTAGATATCATGTCTATGAAGATAACCATATCCTTAAATTTCATTTTAATTGAATGAGGGATGAGAATTTTGAAACTGAATTTTTTTGGACATTTAGGTTTCCATTTGGTATCAATAGAAATTCGTGAAAATATTTAAGTTATAGCTTCAGAAAATTATACCATTATATTCCTTGTGAAATTTGAAGCAAGTTTCATTTTTACATTTTTGAATTTGATTGAGAAATGAGGAAGTTAGAGTTTTTGAAAATTGGAAATCATATATCATTATTACTGTAATAACGTGCAGCAGGAAGAAGAAGATGAAAATGGTATTTCCAAAATTTGACAACTAAGTTCATATTATATTTATCAGTTGTTGTTTTATGAACGGATGAAGCAACCACTCTAGTGGTAAACAATACGCGCACTAAGTCACTTATCTATAGGGACCTGGGTTTGAGCCCCAGTGGTACCCTTTTATTTCTTTCATATTATTTGCTTGCAGATTCAATGCATACAAGCTCCAAAACATGCACGCCCCAATTTTCTTATTACAACCAAGCCCATTTCCTTTTTATTTTTATTTTCTGATTTAAAACAACAAAAACCTTTTCTAGGCCTGAATTGAAAATACTTTCCCACACCCCCTTTTACTTTTTAACACTCAGACCCAATATTTATTTATTTTTATTTTATTTTCATTCCTTTTGTTTACTTATTTTTATTTAATAAAAAATCCCAAAAGTATATTTCCTTAAATAATTAGACTAAAATTTTCTAATTTTTATTTTATTTTTACTTTATTTATTTTTATAAATAAAACACCAAAACTATTTTCTTAATTAATTAATCTTTTATTTTTAGAATTAAAATTAAATTAGACTTAAGTTTATTTAATTTACTTATTAAATTAACTTAGACTTTAGGTTTTATTAAATAATTAATTAAAATTTCTCTTGTAAATTAATTAGATTAATTAGGTTGAACATAAAACCATTTCCATCAAAAAACCACAAAAACAAATTCCTCTTTCTTTCCTCTACTTACATTATTTGCACATTTTAGTATTTCACATTATTATTCATATTCAATGGTTTGTAATAGTAATTAGGGCTTTATTGCTTTCCTCACCTCATTCACAAATTTGTATCCCCCATTCCCAAAGTGTTGTAGTAGCGTAGGACATTTAAATTCCGCAATTTATCACTTTCCTTATTATTGTTAGTAATTATGGTTTGTATGACAAGATTTAAAATCAAACATTATACAACCCTAAATCAAGATAAAATACATGAAAATAAAAACACTTTGCACACATGCATCTCTAGGGTAACCCACACTTGTTTCCTCGGATATAAACAGTCATGTCCCTCGAACGTGGGATACTTTAGTAAAGACCCTCAATTAAAAGATCGTAGTCCCTCGATGACCCTTTGATGTTGCCTTCGATAAACGATTGTGATACGGTGGGAGAACTTACTTGAGTTTTACGTTTGTTTTCGCACTTGTTCAGTTTAGCAAGAGTCGCCACCGACTTTTTATTTTATCCTAAAGGAAAGGTTAAAAAGCACAGGAAAAACCTTTTGAGATGTTTTGTGGGTTCGGGGGGTAGATTATGAAAAGGGAAGGTATTAGCACCCTTTTCATCCATGGTTATCCATGGGCTCTTAGTTACTTGTTTAGATCACTTGCCTTGATTTTCAATTGCTTGAAATTGTGGTGTGTGTGTGTGTGTGTGTGTGTTTTGAAAATGTTTTGAAAAAGACGCCTTGTCTTAGGCAACAATTGTAATGACTCGTGTTTGAGTATATACCAAGGTGTGTATCTTTTCGAAAAGATGTTTCAAATGTTTTTTGGAAATTCGTTTTTGAAAGTGTTTGTGGAGTGGTTTTGAAAAGTAGGCACGTGTGTTTTGCAAGTTTGATTCAAGTAACTAAGAGTTGTCTACCCCTAAATTTACTCAAAGGTTTTTCTCATGTTTTAACCCTTTTAACAATTTTGTTCCACCATTGTGTTTGGTGGACAATCTTGCGTTAGGATGTTAACGGGACAGGCGCGGGTCATCGTATGGACCATGAATGCAATGGTGCCAAGTGTCTTTGGCAATTTTCTTGAAGGGACTTGATCATTTTTAGGCAACTTTCGAAAGCGTCATCGAGGGACTATGATCATTTGAATTTGTTTTGTTTTGCCAAAGAAACTCAACGTGTAAGCATGGCCCATTTTGGAAGGCAACAAGCGGGATTACCCTAGGGGTGCAAGTGTGATTGTGTATTGATTTCATGTATTTGTCTTGTATTTAGGTTATCTAGCGTTTTATTTTATTTACATACAAACCCTAGGTCTAACCATGGTATATTTGGAAAGCGATAAATTGTGGGAATTTAAAGTCTATGCTATTACAAATAAATATCCGGGAATGGGGGTACAAATATTTACAACTGGGGATGAGACTTATTAGGAGAGTAGTGTCCAAATATTTACAACCAAATCGAATCAATCGCAATGTAAACGTAATGTATAGCAATGTACAAGAATAAAACAATGTGAATGTATCAATGTATTTGTGTAAGTGTATGATTATTTACAAGTTGAGAAAGTGTATTTATTAAGTATTGTTAACTTAATGTATTTAATGTATTTTGTTTATTTAGTATTATTATCTTTTTGTCTTTTTGTTAAATATGCACAAGCAAAAGATTTAAATAAAAGAAAAGAACATATTTTAAGAAATTCTAATTTTTATGTATTTATGTTAGTATTTTTATGTACAAAATGTTTTAGTTAAAAAAGAAATATTCAACCTAAAAATCTATTTTTTTATGTATTTCTATGAATATTTTCTACAAGAGTTTTAATTAAAAGAAAAAATGTTTTAAGTTTGAGAAAAATCAAAGTTTATGTATTTATATATAAACAAATGTTTAAAAAAATAAAAGAAAATCTATTTTCTTATGTATTTATTGGTATGTATTTTTAAATGTAATAATATAAAAAGAGTTATTTAAGAAAAAATTTGTATATGTAATATTTTACTAAAAAAGAAGTAAAGTGACAAAATAAAATAAAAGAAAAGATTGTTGTATGAGTTTAAAATAAAAAAGAGTTCAATGGGCTTAGGGAGGTTTATGGCCCAAAACAAAGTTTGAAATGATAATCAAAAGGGGGGGGGGGGGGGGGTACGTGCGTTGGATAAGGGGTCTGGCGCCAAGGTCATTGGGCTTAAGGCTTGTTAGTGGGACAAGGCCCAAGCGCGTTTGCACAATTTTGCTTTAGGGTTTCAGGATTTTGTGTCAAATGGGATTTTAGGGTTTGTTGAACACAGAGGCGCTGTTTATCGCTTTTGCTTCGTCTTCATCTTCTCAGGCCAAGTTACTGAACGCCGATCCTCCGCCTAGGGCCACCGAGCGCTGCCGTCTACTCCTCTTCCCTCCATTGTTGAGCGTAACAGCGACAAGCATAGGTAAGAAATTTCCTAATTACGTCTCTTGCTTTAGTTCGTGCATGTTCTGATTATTATTTTTGTTATTTGTCTCGTGAGGTGTTTTAAAGAAAGGAGAGAATTTTATACCTTTTGGAGACGGAGGAGGAGGAGGACCGGAGGTGCCTAGGACGGCTGAAGGCGGAGGGACGCGTGATGCACTATGTTGGCTTGGAAATCCGGTACCTTTGTCTCACTTTTTGGTTTGATGATGATTACCTGAGAACCTTTGTATAATCACTTCTTTCCTCTTCTGTCTACTTGCTTCTGTGGACTTTGAGTGCTTCTTTTCTTCTTCTCTTGTTAGCCTCTGTATGCTTGTATGTTGATATGCTGATATGCTGAGATGCTTGCCTCTGTATGTTAACCCTGTGATGAGCCTAGCTCTGAGGGTTTGGTTGCTTCAGTTGTTGATTCTGAGATGGTTTGGATTGCTTATGTGCTGATTTGAGTTGCCTAGCTTATTGTTTCACTTCTTTTCCCCTCTCCTGTTCGTTTTACTAGCCTATGATGATCATTCTGAGGCAACTAATAGGCTTATTTGGATGTTTGGGTGGGATGTTTGGATGGCTTTGGACAGTTTTAGGCTTACTAGTTTGAATACTGTTTGGATAAGGGGCTTATGCAGGTTATGTATGGTTTTGAGGCTTGATGCAGATTTAGGCTTTAAGGCTTATGCAGGTTGATGGCTTTGAGGCTTGGGCTTCAGTTTGAGGCTTGACACAGTTTGTGTTGTTTGAGGCAGGTTTAGGCTTTTGGTGAGAAGCAGGTTATGGCTTGGAGTTTGATGTTCTGGTTTTTTCTTTGTTGATACAGTTTGTATGTTTAAGGCTATGGCTTCATGTTTTGTTCAAGGCTTATGCAGGTTTAAGCGTGGACGGGCTTTGTTGTTTGGAGCTTATGAGCTTTGAACTGGTTTTACACAGTTTGGAGGCAGTTTAGGTTTAAAGCGTGTGACTCTTTTGGTTTGTTTGCAGCAGGTTCAGGCTTGGCTCAAGGCTTGCTTCAATTTGTGTTACAGTTTGTAATCTTGGGTATTCTCTATGTGTTATTCTGCCCCCTCTTTCTCTTTGTCTGATATGCTTGTTATATCTTTTTTCTTTAAGCCTAAGCCTGCTGTAAGCCTTCTTCTTTTTTCTCTTCTCTCTCTATTATTAAAGCATATTATATTGCTTATTTGTACTATTCCTGAAAAAGGACTGGCTTGGGAAATGATGCATTTGAACATTGCTTGCACTAGTTGGTTTACTCTGCATATTTCTTATCTCCTTTTTCCATATTTTCTGCTTCTTTGTGTACTTCTTTGACAACCTTGAATAGCCTTTTGGCAGTTTGTGGACAGTTGCTTTGACATTCAGTTTACCCTTTTGATTTGGTTAGGAAATTCAGTTCAGTTTGCCTTTGGACTTTGTTTGGAATTTTTTGAAATGGGCAATTTGTTGACAATGCAGTATGTTTGGAAAACTTTGAATTTGTGCAATTTTGTAAATTTGTGCATTCATACTTTTTTGCAAGCATTTCTATCCCTCTTTGTGAACCGAGAGAAATCTCGTGATTTGCAGAGAGGGAAAACTGATTCCGGCCAGTCGCTTTTAATGATGATCTTTTTAACTGTCTGCTTTTAATTTCATTTCATCTGCTTTTGACTTTTTCTTTTTCTTTGTTTTGCAGATGAAAAATAATTGAGCAACAAGGGAGCATTGGATGGAAGATGAAGACTTAGAAATTTCAGGATGCAATTTTATTTCATTTCAATTATTTGTAACATTATTATTGTAAACAAAGATGTAAATAAATTTACAGTTTGTTCAAATAATAAATTGTAACAAAACAATTAAAGATGAATAAAATCCCTTTTTTTCCCGTTAATTCTTTTTTTCAAATGTTTACTTAATTATTTATAATTCTTAAATTATAATAAAATGGAAATAAATCCCAATTATTCTAACTTAGAATAAATAAACAATTAATAAACATTGTGGTCTTAACATCAATCAATAATAAACCCGGCGCTTCAATTAACCATAGCCATGCACAGTCAATCAAACAAACATCCTTATTATTTTGCCTCTACTGATCATACCAAGCACTGCAAGTCCTCAATTCAAATGCCTCAATCCAAATCTCAGAGTAAACTGAAAAGAACTGTAGAATTAATTCTTTCTGCGTGCACAAAAACCCTAATTCTTGATTAAATGTCAGAGAAGCGTTCGCCTGATCAAAACCTGAGCCAACTCAACCAAACCCTAGCAATATGCTTGAACTGCTTTAAAAATTAATGAAAAACCTAAATTTTGTCTGACTGACGAGAAAAGTCTGTTTGACCGATTCTTGAGCCAGTCTAAAAAATCAGGAAAAACCCGAAGCTGTGATTCCTTGTGGAAAAAGAGGAGGGAAAATTTTGGGGTACAACAGTTGCCCCTGTTCAATCTTCTTGAACCTGAAGAGTTAGATTGGCAAGCTTGCCTTTCGCGACTCGAGGGTAAAAGGAGATTGGACACTAGAGTGCCCAAAAATTTGCACTCGGTGATGTGATGGTAGAGGGAATGGGCTTACAGATTCCATTTGGTGATGGGCTTAAAGATGCCATCTAGAGATGTGACAGAATCTTGTCGGGGGATGGGCTTAGATATGCCATCTGGAAATTGCTGGTAGGAGGATGGGCTTAAAGATGCCATCTGAAGGTGATTGTTGAACTGTACGTCGTTGGTGAGTGGACGAGTATCAGAAAGGTATCCATGTCTTGGAACGTCTCTGCACTGGGGATCTGAATAAGCAATAGATTGACGTCCGTGTTTGGAGAATCCGTAAACTGTTTTCAGAAGTCTTGAAGTTGAATAAGCAATAGAGCAGCATCCGTTGAGAAGCGTCCGTAAACTATTTTCAAAAGTTGAGAAGAATCTGAACAAGCGATAGGTTAACATCCGTTACTGGAGAACCCGTAAACTGTTTTCAGAGGTCTTGGAAGTTGAATAAGCAATAGAGCAACATCCATGTTGGGAAGCGTCCGTAAACTGTTTTCAAAAGTTGAGAAGAATCTGAACAAGCGATAGGTTAACATCCGTTACTGGAGAACCCGTAAACTGTTTTCAGAGGTCTTGGAAGTTGAATAAGCAATAGAGCAACATCCATGTTGGGAAGCATCTGTAAACTGTTTTCAAAAGTTGAGAAGAATCTGAATAAGCGATAGGTTGACGTCCGTGTTTGGAGAACCCGTAAACTGTTTTCAGAGGTCTTGGAAGTTGAATAAGCAATAGAGCAGCATCCATGTTGGGAAGCATCCGTAAACTGTTTTCAAAAGTTGAGAAGAATCTGAATAAGCGATAGGTTGACATCCCTGTTTGGAGAACCCGTGAACTGTTTTCAGAGGTCTTAGAAGTTGAATAAGCAATAGAGCAGCATCCATGTTGGGAAGCGTCCGTAAACTGTTTTCAAAAGTTGAGAAGAATCTGAATAAGCGATAGGTTGACGTCCGTGTTTGGAGAACCCGTGAACTGTTTTCAGAAGTCTTGAAGTGAAGGAGGAACCGGTGTAGGGTTTCCTGATGATGAGTCCGTGAAAAACTGCATCTGGATGAATCTGGAATGAGTATCAAAATGTCGCCGTGTCTGGGTCACATCTGAACTATCTCTAGGTGAATCTCAGAAGATGATGATTTTTGTCTGTTGACCGATCTTTCCTGAAAAGGTAAAGAGTTAGTTGTATGCAATGTCATGATGCGTGATGCAATGTATGTTACATCAATGTTTATGATATGAATGTGATGAATGCGCATGTATGCTGATGAGCTGTCTTGCTGAGGATAGATGAATCCTGGATGACTGGAGACAAAAGAATCTTGACTGCTGCCGGGGAATATAATTCCTGACTGCTGCTGGGGAGGGCAAGAATCTCTTGATTGCTGAAGATGAGAAGTCTTGGGACCACTGTTGGGGGATCAAGAGCTTGGGTTGTATGCCAATCTACTGGGGATTCCTGTCTTGAGGAGATCTTCACTGAGGAATATTCGAATATTCTGTGAGGAACTGAGAATGAGAGTCTTCACTCTGCTTGGGGATTGATAGTTGGAAGTTTTAGTTCTGCTGGGGATTAACAATTTTGGCTCCACTGGGGACTTTGAAACTTGACTCTGAGGGGAGTTAGCTTCTGGAAGGCTCTCTGGCTGGGGAAGTCGAGAATCTTTTGATTGCTGCAGGTATTTGAAAAGGTTGGTTGATGAGATATTGTCCTGGCTTGTTTCAGGTGTTGATCTGGAATAAGTTACGGAATGTCGCCATGTCTGGGTCACATTTGAACTATTTCTGGAAGCAAATATGGAATAAGTATCGGAATGTCGCCAAATCTGGGTCACATCTTGAACTATATCTAGAAGGAAATCTTGAATAAGTTACGGAGTGTCGCCAAATCTGGGTCACATCTGAACTATTTCTAGAAGCAAATCTGGAATAAGTTAAGGAATGTCGCCAAATCTGGGTCACATCTGAACTATTTCTAGAAGGAAATTTCGAATAAGTTACGGAATGTCGCCAAATCTGGGTCACATCTGAACTATTTCTAGAAGCAAATCTGGAATAAGTTATGGAATGTCGCCAAATCTGGGTCACATCTGAACTATTTCTAGAAGGAAATTCTGGAATAAGTTACGGAATGTCGCCAAATCTGGGTCACATCTGAACTATTTCTAGAAGGAAATTCTGGAATAAGTTACGGAATGTCGCCAAACCTGGGTCACATCTGAACTATCTCTAGAAGGAAATTCTGGAATAAGTTACGGAATGTCGCCAAATCTGGGTCACATCTGAACTATTTCTAGAAGCAAATCTTGAATAAGTTACGGAATGTTGCCAAATCTGGGTCACATCTGAACTATTTCTAGAAGCAAATCTGGAATAAGTTACGGAATGTCGCCAAACCTGGGTCACATCTGAACTATCTCTAGAAGGAAATTCTGGAATAAGTTACGGAATGTCGCCAAACCTGGGTCACATCTGAACTATCTCTAGAAGGAAATTCTGGAATAAGTTACGGAATGTCGCCAAATCTGGGTCACATCTGAACTATCTCTAGAACTTTATTTTGGTAAGGGTCAGGAATTGGGAGTATACCAATCTTCTGAGGTGATAAGGATGAGAGTCTTCACCCTTGAGAGAAAAAGATTTTTAGGAGCTTCAATTGTCCATTATTCTGTCGGTGGTTGGAACTTCCAGCAGGTGATGAAGGAATTGTTGAACACTTTTGACATTCGAATGCCCCAAGTGATGATGAAGGAGTTTTGAATCAGGTAACTCTGCAATTGGGAGATTTCTTGAAATCTTGACTGGACTGCCCCAGGTTAACTGAACTTTGAAAGATCTGTTGAAACCTTGACTGGACTGCCCCAGGTTAACTGAACATTGAAAGATCTGTTGAAACCTTGACTGGACTGCCCCAGGTTAACTGGACTTTGAAAGATCTGTTGAAACCTTGACTGGACTGCCCCAGGCGTGCTGGATGGTGACATGTCATGTCCCCTTGTTGATAGGAGATCTGTCAATGGAAGTGTCATCCTTCTTGAAGTGATTTTACTCACTGAGAGAGTTTTCGTTCCTCCGAACATTCGCTGTATGAATTTCTTTGCTGTCAAACAAATAGCCAAATGCAAACAGTGATATTCAAGCAATTCAAAGTTTATGTTTGTCTCGAAGTTTTGAAAAATGCGTTTTTTAGCAGAAAACTTTTTATAAGACAAATCAACACAAGATTTAGAGCAAAAGCCTTACAGGAGTCAGGATACCTTTTGTAACAGTATGCTTTCGAACTAACCCATGCTTCAATTAGGAATTTTGAAGGGTTGTAACGTGCCTTGGTTCACGGTTTAAGAAACAAAGGATAAAGGCTCAAAGAATATTTGTACCCACCCGCTCTTCGTGATGTTCTTCAATCCTAAGCTCAGTTAATTGTGCGCCGCACTCTATCCGAGTTTGGAACGACTCTTTTGGGTGATGGTTCACCAGTTGAATTTGGGAGACAATCATCATCTCCTTTTTCTTTTTCAACATTTTTCATGTTGTTGAGGATTTGTAAAGACCTCTTTCTTTTGATTTGTTATCCCTAACTTTTGCCTGACTGTTCCTGTTTTCGAGATTACAGTCAGCGGGATGCCCTAGCTTTCTTAAGCTTCCTTTGTAGGTTTTGACTTAGTGGGCTTTTCTCTTTTGAGAGATTGACTGCCTATGTGATAGGAAACCATCACTGTCTTTTGATTCCAAAGGAATGTTTTTTGTTGATGTCGTTCGTTGTATTACGAACTGAGAGTTTGTGACTTCAATGCGCACCTTTTTGAATTAACTGAGATACTACCTGCCCCAGGTTTATATCAAAGGTTTTGATTGTTTAGAACAGAAAACTCCTACTTCTTTGGCTCGAAGGGGTTGACTAGGGATTATCTTCCTTATAACTCCAGTGTTTGGGAATTGAAAGAAATGCCTGTACATCATCAGCACGGTCTGTTCAAAAGCATACTGTATGAGATTATGGTATTGTTTCGTCATCCTCCCTCTAAAGGCTTGCAGCTTTTTATCAAGAGTGAAATATCATAAAGAAAGCATAAGAGTAGTGAAAACGAATGTATGAATTCAAGACAAACATATGCAATGCATTAATGAAACAGAGTTTGACATTAAAAGATAATTGTTTGAATAACACAAGAAATTACAACTTGAAAATTCAAATGAAACAAAAAAAATCTCAATGATTTGGCATAGGAGGAGTGATCATGCTAGAGTCTCCGTAGGACCAAACTCAATCTCCTTGGCATCAATCATGTCTTGGATCTTGTTCTTCAGAGGCCAACAGTTTTTGGTGTCATGCCCCGGACTGTCAGAGTGGTATGCACACCTTTCATTGGGATGATAGGTAGGAGCAGAAGTATTTGGGTTCCGGAGAGGAGCCCTCAATGTAATCAGATCCCTCTTCAACAAATGTTGCAGTGCTTGAGACAACGGCATGTTGATCTTGGTGAACTGTCTCTTAGGCGCGACCTCCTTACGCTTCTTGCCCCGTTTTTGTTGAACAGTCGTGGGATCAGAAATCAGGATTGCCCCAGCATGTTGATCAAGACGACTCTTTTGACCAGTCACTGCATTGGACTCTTTCTTCCCATTATAGGGAACTATCTGAGTATCCGAGGATGTAGTTCCTTGGATCTTTCCACTTTTGATGCCCGCTTCGACCCTTTCGCCAGTCAGTATTAGCTCGGTGAACCCGGCTGAGGAGCTTCCAATCAGGTGATTGAAGAAAGGCCCTGTCAAAGTTCCCATGAAGATGTCAATCAGCTCCCTATCAGTTAAAGGAGGTTGCACCCTACTAGCCAAATCTCTCCATCTTTGAGCATATCCTTTGAAGCTCTCGTCAGAACCCATGGTCATGTTCTGCAATTGCACATGAGTTGGTGCAAGATCAGCATTGTACTGATATTGTTTGTAAAAAGCAGTAGCTAAGTCCCCCCATGTGTGGATGCGAGAACTCTCCAATTGATAGAACCACTCGAGTTGAGTCCCTACCAGGCTTTCTTGGAAGAAATGGATCCAAAGCTTTGGATCAGCTGTGTATGGTTGAATCTTGTGGACATAAGATCTTAGATGCATCTGAGGGAAAGAGACTCCATCGTACAGAGCAAAGGTAGAGACTTTGAACTTTGGCAGAATGAACAATCCAGGAACCAAACCCAAGTCTCCTAGATCCAAGCCAGGTATTTGTTGAACCTCCATAGCATCAAGGCGATCCTCCAACTGTTTGTACTTGTCATCAGCGGAAGGATATTGTTCTTCGGAGTAACCAGCTTCATCAATCCCCAAACTGTGGTCTTCTTCAAGACTGACCCCCTTGTCTTTGAGAAGGAGAGCTTTCAGATCTTCCTGCCCTTTACCCATAGCCAGAAGCATTTGCTAGAATTGAGCGTTTTGAGCCTGGAGATCTTTCACCGTTTGTTCCATATCCATCTTACTGAAATAAACAGTAAGAAGATAAGGAAACCTGTATGGGAAACCTGTTATGCAATGATATGTATGATATATATGCAATGTTTTCAAGGATCTCTTGGGGTAAACACAAGAGAATGTTAGAGGTTGAACTTCGATCTTTGATTGGAGAACTTTGCACCGGTGGATGTCTTTCCACGAGAATCAAGCTCACCATGTCAAGTGGGTCATGGCCCCTGATTCAAGTTGTTGCACTTGATCTTTGATTGGAGAACTTTGCACCGGTGGATGTCTTTCCACGAGAATCAAGCTCACCATGTCAAGTGGCTCATAGCCCCTGATTCAAGTTGTTGCACTTGATCTTTGATGGCATTTGTATAGAGGAGAAACCTCTTGCCCTTTGGTAGACGTCTGGTTCAACGTAACCCTGCATCAAAAGAGCCCTCGAGATCCTTGAAAGGGTTAGTAAAAAATGCTATGGTATGATGTCATGAGGTTATGTACATGCATGCAAAAGCAAGTGAGTGTATATACAGGTAATCATATTCACACAAAGCAAACAAGTCCTTAGGTTTAGGCTTGCATGGGGTTGTAGGTAAGTACCCTCTTGAAGTTAGTTGGCTCATCCTGTCCTAAAATAGACACCGGGTTCTAAGGAGCTCAATATCATTGGATTGTTTTCTGTGTTCATTGTTTTGGTTTAGCCACTTAACTGGAGACCAAAATATTCCAAGAAAACAACCCTCAATGAGTGTAGTATAGAGTATCTACCAACTTCGGACTGCACCAAAGTCGGTCATCTCACTACCCCTAAAAAGGCTAGGATGGTCAAGTAAGATTCTAAGAGTTCGTTAGTGCTTCATGACATCACTCAGCAGCCCCGTACTCTCCTTGATTGAACTCAAGGGTTACCGGTACTCACAAATATGTCGCACTAACATAGCTTACTGCTTCAACCATGTCGGTATACCCCGCACAGTTCCCTCACAGTTTTATTGCTATTTACCTAAAAAAGGTGCCCCAAATCCGGGTGTAGGATTTACAACAAACCCAAACAAGGACCCAAAAGTAAAGCAATCAAAGCAATCAAAACAAGAATGTAAAGGTGATCTAAACCCTAAGGTAACCCCACAGTTTCAAAACTCCCCAGCAGAGTCTCCAGTTCTGTGATACGGTGGGAGAACTGACTTGAGTTTTGCGTTTGTTTTCGCACTTGTTCGGTTTAGAAAGAGTCACCACCGACTTTTTATTTTATCCTAAAGGAAAGGTTAAAAAGCACAGGAAAAACCTTTTGAGATATTTCGTGGGTTCGGGGGGTAGATTATGAAAAGGGAAGGTATTAGCACCCTTTTCATCCATGGTTATCCATGAGCTCTTAGTTACTTGTTTAGATCACTTGCCTTGATTTTCAATTGCTTGAAATTGTGGTGTGTGTGTGTGTGTGTGTGTGTTTTGAAAATGTTTTGAAAAAGACGCCTTGTCTTAGGCAACCATTATAATGACTCGTGTTTGAGTATATACCAAGGTGTGTATCTTTTCGAAAAGATGTTTCAAATGTTTTTTGGAAATTCGTTTTTGAAAGTGTTTGTGGAGTGGTTTTGAAAAGTAGGCAAGTGTGTTTTGCAAGTTTGATTCAAGTAACTAAGAGTTGTCTACCCCTAAATTTACTCAAAGGTTTTTCTCAAGTTTTAACCCTTTTAACAATTTTGTTCCACCATTATATTTGGTGGACAATCTTGCGTTAGGATGTTAACGGGACAGGCGCGGGTCATCGTATGGACCATGAATGCAATGGTGCCAAGTGTCTTTGGCAATTTGCTTGAAGGGACTTGATCATTTTTAGGCAACTTTCGAAAGCGTCGTCGAGGGACTATGATCATTTAAATTTGTTTTGTTTTGCCAAAGAAACTCAACGTGCAAGCATGGCCCATTTTGGAAGGCAACAAGAGGGATTACCCTAGGGGTGCAAGTGTGATTGTGTATTGATTTCATGTATTTGTCTTGTATTTAGGTTATCTAGCGTTTGATTTTATTTACATACAAACCCTAGGTCTAACCATGGTATATTTGGAAAGCGATAAATTGCGGGAATTTAAAGTCTACGCTATTACAAATAAATATCCGGGAATGGGGGTACAAATATTTACAACTGGGGATGACACTTATTAGGAGAGTAGTGTCCAAATATTTACAACCAAATCGAATCAATCGCAATGTAAACGTAATGTATAGCAATGTACAAGAATAAAACAATGTGAATGTATCAATGTATTTGTGTAAGTGTATGATTATTTACAAGTTGAGAAAGTGTATTTATTAAGTATTGTTAACTTAATGTATTTAATGTATTTTGTTTATTTAGTATTATTATCTTTTTGTCTTTTTGTTAAATATGCACAAGCAAAAGATTTTAATAAAAGAAAAGAACATATTTTAAGAAATTCTAATTTTTATGTATTTATGTTAGTATTTTTATGTACAAAATGTTTTAGTTAAAAAAGAAATATTCAACCTAAAAATCTATTTTTTATGTATTTCTATGAATATTTTCTACAAGAGTTTTAATTAAAAGAAAAAATATTTTAAGTTTGAGAAAAATCAAAGTTTATGTATTTATATATAAACAAATGTTTAAAAAAATAAAAGAAAATCTATTTTCTTATGTATTTATTGGTATGTATTTTTAAATGTAATAATATAAAAAGAGTTATTTAAGAAAAAATTTGTATATGTAATATTTTACTAAAAAAGAAGTAAAGTGACAAAATAAAATAAAAGAAAAGATTGTTGTATGAGTTTAAAATAAAAAAGAGTTCAATGGGCTTAGGGAGGTTTATGGCCCAAAACAAAGTTTGAAATGATAATCAAAAGGGGGGGGGGGGGGGGGGTACGCGCGTTGTGTAGGGGTTCTGGCGCCAAGGTCATTGGGCTTAAGGCTTGTTAGTGGGACAAGGCCCAAGCGCGTTTGCACAATTTTGCTTTAGGGTTTCAGGATTTTGTGTCAAATGGGATTTTAGTGTTTGTTGAACACAGAGGCGCCGTTTATCGCTTTTGCTTCGTCTTCATCTTCTCAGGCCAAGTTACTGAACGTTGATCCTCCGCCTAGGGCCACCGAGCGCTGCCGTCTACTCCTCTTCCCTCCATTGTTGAGCGTAACAGCGACAAGCATAGGTAAGAAATTTCCCAATTACGTCTCTTGCTTTAGTTCGTGCATGTTCTGATTATTATTTTTTTTATTTGTCTCGTGAGGTGTTTTAAAGAAAGGAGAGAATTTTATACCTTTTGGAGACGGAGGAGGAGGCGAACCGGAGGTGCCTAGGACGGCTGAAGGCGGAGGGACGCGTGATGCACTGTGTTGGCTTGGAAATCCGGTACCTTTGTCTCACTTTTTGGTTTGATGATGATTACCTGAGAACCTTTGTATAATCACTTATTTCCTCTTCTGTCTACTTGCTTCTGTGGCCTTTGAGTGCTTCTTTTCTTCTTCTCTTGTTAGCCTCTGTATGCTTGTATGTTGATATGCTGATATGCTGAGATGCTTTCCTCTGTATGTTAACCCTGTGATGAGCCTAGCTCTGAGGGTTTGGTTGCTTTAGTTGTTGATTTTGAGATGGTTTGGATTGCTTGTGTGCTGATTTGAGTTGCCTAGCTTATTGTTTCACTTCTTTTCCCCTCTCCTGTTCGTTTTACTAGCCTATGATGATCATTCTGAGGCAACTAATAGGCTTATTTGGATGTTTGGGTGGGATGTTTGGATGGCTTTGGACAGTTTTAAGCTTACTAGTTTGAATACTGTTTGGATAAGGGGCTTATGCAGGTTTTGTATGGTTTTGAGGCTTGATGCAGATTTAGGCTTTAAGGCTTATGCAAGTTGATGGCTTTGAGGCTTGGGCTTCAGTTTGAGGCTTGACACAGTTTGTGTTGTTTGAGGCAGGTTTAGGCTTTTAGTGAGAAGTAGGTTATGGCTTGGAGTTTGATGTTCTGGTTTTTGCTTTGTTGATACAGTTTGTATGTTTAAGGCTATGGCTTCATGTTTGGTTCAAGGCTTATGCAGGTTTAAGCGTGGACAGGATTTGTTGTTTGGAGTTTATGAGCTTTGAACTGGTTTTACACAGTTTGGAGGCAGTTTAGGTTTAAAGCTTGTGACTCTTTTGGTTTGTTTGCAGCAGGTTCAGGCTTGGCTCAAGGCTTGCTTCAATTTGTGTTACAGTTTGTAATCTTGGGTATTCTCTATGTGTTATTCTGCCCCCTCTTTCTCTTTGTCTGATATGCTTGTTATATCTTTTTTCTTTAAGCCTAAGCCTGCTGTAAGCCTTCTTCTTTTTTCTCTTCTCTCTCTATTATTAAAGCATATTATATTGCTTATTTGTACTATTCCTGAAAAAGGACTGGCTTGGGAAATGATGCATTTGAACATTGCTTGCACTAGTTGGTTTACTCTGCATATTTCTTATCTCCTTTTTCCAGATTTTCTGCTTCTTTGTGTACTTCTTTGACAGCCTTGAATAGCCTTTTGGAAGTTTGTGGACAGTTGCTTTGACATTCAGTTTTCCCTTTTGATTTGGTTAGGCAATTCAGTTCAGTTTGCCTTTGGACTTTGTTTGGAATTTTTTTAAATGGGCAATTTGTTGACAATGCAGTATGTTTGGAAAACTTTGAATTTGTGCAATTTTGTAAATTTGTGCATTCATACTTTTTTGCAAGCATTTCTATCCCTCTTTGTGAACCGAAAGAAATCTCGTGATTTGTAGAGAGGGCAAACTGATTTCGGCCAGTCGCTTTTAATGATGATCTTTTTAACTGTCTGCTTTTAATTTCATTTCATCTGCTTTTGACTTTTTCTTTTTCTTTGTTTTGCAGATGAAAAATAATTGAGCAACAAGGGAGCATTGGATAGAAGATGAAGACTTAGAAATTTTAGGATGCAATTTTATTTCATTTCAATTATTTGTAACATTATTATTGTAAACAAAGATGTAAATAAATTTACAGTTTGTTCAAATAATAAATTGTAACAAAACAATTAAAGATGAATAAAATCCCTTTTTTTTTCGAGTTAATTCTTTTTTTCAAATGTTTACTTAATTATATATAATTCTTAAATTATAATAAAATGGAAATAAATCCCAATTATTCTAACTTAGAATAAATAAACAATTAATAAACATTGTGGTCTTAGCATCAATCAATAATAAACCCGGCGCTTCAATTAACCATAGCCATGCACAGTCAATCAAACAAACATCCTTATTCTTTTGCCTTTACTGATCATACCAAGCACTGCAAGTCCTCAATTCAAATGCCTCAATCCAAATCTCAGAGTAAACTGAAAAGAACTGTAGAATTAATTCTTTCTGCGCGCACAAAAACCCTAATTCTTGATTAAATGTCAGAGAAGCGTTCGCCTGATCAAAACCTGAGCCAACTCAACCAAACCCTAGCAATATGCTTGAACTGCTTTAAAAATCAATGAAAACCCTAAATTTTGTCTGACTGACGAGAAAAGTCTGTTTGACCGATTCTTGAGCCAGTCTGAAAAATCAGGAAAAGCCCGAAGCTGTGATTCCTTGTGGAAAAAGAGGAGGGCAAATTTTTGGGTACAACAACGATCTTAGACCCTTACAATAATAGCTAAAGTGTACTACCTGTTGCCTTCTATGAATGTACGATGACCCACGCATGTCCCTCAGATCCAATGATAAGGCTTTCTACTAACAAATGGTAGAATAACATTATCTAGAGGAGGAGGAAAATAAAAAAGACTTTCTTTCGAGTAGGTTAAACGCTCGTAGTTGCTTGCTCACAAACATTTCAAAACAAACATCTTTAAACACACCAACACTTTCTTTAAATATTTTCAAAGTCAACACTTTATATGAATTCTTATAGAGACGAGAATCATTACAAAGTTTTCCCAAAGACGACACGTTTTAAAATATTTTCAAACAAACACATTCACAAAATCATTTCAAAAGTGATCTAGAAACTAAGAGCCTATAGATAACTACTGATGAAAAGAGTACTAACACCTTCCTTTTTCATAACCTACCCCCCAAACTCAAGAAAATTCTCAAAAGGTATTTCCTGTTCTTTTCACCCTTTCCTTTATTGGATACAAGAAAATTCGGTGGCGACTCTTGCTATCCGCAACATTTGCGATAAAACGCAAAACACCCAAGTCAGTTCTCCCACCGTATTACAAAACTGGAGACTCTGCTGAGAAAATTGTACTAAAAGTAGGGTTACCATAAGAGATAGATCACCTTCATTGCTTTATTTTATTTGTGTTGTATGCTTTACATTTGCGGGTTATGCTTGGGTTTATTACTTGTAAAGATCATATACCCGGATCTAGGGCATATTAGGTAAGTATCAATAGATCATGGGGACTATGAAGCATAATACCGACATGGTTGAAGCGAAGGCTACGTTAGTGTGGCACATTTGTTTGTATCGGTATCCCATGAGTCCAGTCAAGGAGAATACGGGGCCGCTGTGTTGTGTCATGAAGTACTAACTGATCATAGAACCCTAGTTGAACAACTTGTCCATTAGAAAGTGGTGAGATAGCTGGCTTTGGTGCATACTGAAGTTGGTTGATACTCAATACTACACTCATTGAGATTGGACTTTTGGGATATTTTTGCTGCAGTTTGGATGCTTGAGCTAAAACAATGTCCAATGAAGAAAGATCAGTGATATTGAGGCTCCTAGAACCCGATTACTTCTTTTAGGACAGGTTGAACCAACTAAACTTCAAGAGGGTATATAAACCCCATGCAAGCCTAAACCTAAGTCCTTGTGTGCTTTGTTTGTGTGTGTTTATTTGTTCATGACATCATAACATCACGCCATAGCATTTTCACTAACCATTTCAAGGACCTAGGGATTTATCTTTGTTCTGATTTGTAGGATATGTCTTCCGCTTGCAGAAATATCATCTGAATCAACTTTGAAATGTGCCTCATCAACTCAAAGAGTTAGCATCAAGGGTTCCTGAAAATTATCCGTTCACCAAAAGATATGGTCGAATTCTCAATCTGGTTACCTCAAGTTTTGAAGAAGACATGATGATGGTGCTCTTTCAGTTCTTTGACCCTGTACATCATTGTTTCACCGTTCCCGATTATAAATTGGTGCCCATGATGGAAAATTCTCTCAACTACTAGGAGTACCTGTTCTTGATCAAATACCCTTCACCAGTTTAGAGGAAGCTTCAAGACTTGAAGTTATTTCCACGACCTTACATTTGAAGAGTTCTGACATTGTAGCTAATTAGGAGACAAGAAGTGGGGTCAAAGGCTTTTTGGCTAAATTTCTGATGGAGAAGGATCATTTGTTTTTGGATGCCATGAGATTTCAAGATTTTGAGGACATCTTGTCTCTCCTAATCTATGGGTTGGTGCCTTTTCCTAACCCTGACCAACTCATAGATGTGAATGCTATCAAAATTTTCCTTACTCGTAACCTTGTGCCTACACTGCTTGGAGACATTTTGCACTCTCTTCATACTCGTACTATAAGGAAGCAAGGGACTCTTATGTGTTGCTCGCCTTTGATGTCTAGGTGGTTTATTTCTCACCTTCCCCGATCAATATTGAAAAATGAGCAAGGTTTGATGTGGTCGCAAAGGATAATGTCGCTTTCTCATACAGATATCTATTGGTGCTCTCAATCTCAAGAGGGCATTACTATCATTGACCATTGTGGGGAGTTCTCTAATGTACCACTCTTGGGCATTAGGGGACTTATTACTTATAACCCTTCTTTGGTTCTACATCAATTTAGTTATGCTTGAAGAGATGGTCCTCATGATGCACTTATCCATGGTATTATATTCGACTACGAGAACATTGTTCAAGGTTATTGTCAAAGGTTTGTACGAGCTTGAGGCATGGTAAATAAGGTTGATAGCAAAAATTTGGGGCATAAGAACTCCATACCTTTGGAGCCTTATCTCAAATGGGTGCGAGCTCGCGCTCAAAATCTCATGATACCATATCCAGCTATCCTACCAATAGTTATGGAGTTTGATGTTGAGGGGGATGTTCCTTATACCATTCTCCATCCTGACATGCCTACCGATTTTGATGAATTGCAGAGATTGTGGATTCAACTCAAGGGCGAACGAGACACCTTTGAAGCTCGATTCTATGCAAACGAGACGAAAATGTTGGAGCTCACAAGGAGACTTCATGAGGAGCAAAGCCTGAATGCCTACATCGACACACAGACGAAATGTCTGTGGGAGACTTGAGTCTTTGTTTTAGGAGTTCATTTTGTTATCTCTTTGAGACCTTTTGCTTTTTTTCATTGTAAGCCCAACAGGCAATTGTAATCTTTGAACTTACTAATACAATTGTTGTGTTTGTTTCCTTTCTGGCTAGCAAATTTAAATTTCTTGAGGTCCTTGAAAACCATTGCATCCGCATATCATGCATCATGTCATAAGTAGGTTTTCTGATATAGGTTTCCTCATCTCTTTAATGTTTATTTCAGTATAAGATGGATCTAGAGCAAACCGTCAAAGATCTGCAGACTCAACACACACAGTTCCAAGAGACTCTTCTAAACTTAGCCAAAGGACAACAAGAAATGATGGCGCTCCTCGTCAAAAAAAAGAAGACTAAGAAGTGAGATGTTATTCTCAACATGGGAAGAAGGTTCAAGGGGCCCGCCCGACTGGCTCAAATAGAAGAGGCTTCTTCTGAGGAAGAATACAATCAAGACGAGGATGTTAGAAGCACCAGGGCTGGGAGTGGAAATAACCAGATTTCTAAGGATGAAGACTACTCTGATCAGCAGTATCCACCAGCGGATGACAAATAAAAACAACTAGAAGACTGACTTAAAGCTATGGAGATCCAAACAGTTCTTGGTTTGGACTTTGGAGACTTAGGTTTGATCCCTGGAGTGGTCATTCCCCACAAATATAAGGTCCATGTCTTTTCCATGTATGATGGGATCTCCTGTCCTAAGATACATCTGAGGTCATATGTTCGTAAGATTCAACCACACACCTTCGATAGGAAGGTATGGGTTCATTTCTTCCAAGAAAGCTTATCTGGGACACAGTTGGAATGGTTCTATCAACTAGAAGGGACTAATATCCACACATGGGAAGATCTAGCTGCTGCCTCCTACAAAAAATAACAATATAATGCTGACCTTGCACCAACTCGTGTGCAATTACAAAGTATGACTATGGGTTCAAATGAAGGCTTTAAGGAGTATGCTCAAAATTGGAGGGACCTGGCTGGAAGAGTGAAACCCCCTTTGACTTACAGAGAATTAGTGGATATGTTCACGGGCACCCTGACTGGTCCACTCTTTAATTTGTTGATTGGGAGTTCTTCATCAGGGTTTACTGAGTTGATTTTGATGGGTAACCGAGTTGAAAGTGGAATCAAAAGTAGGGAGATCCCAATGGCCTCATCCTCTAATGTTGTAAAGAAACTGTTTATTGGTAAGAAGGAAACTAATGCTATTTAAGGACAAAGGATCCGTATCAAGAATGATCGTCATCAGTCGATAGGAGCAGCATTGATTTCTAACCCAACCCTAGTTCAACGAGCACAACAACAAAACAATCAGCGCATGTCAGACGTTCCAATGAGGCAATTCACCAGGATTAATATGCCATTGGATCAAGCTTTACAACATCTATTGAAAGCACAATTGATAACACTACGGGATCCTCCTCAAAATCCAAACACATCATCTCCGAAGTATAACCCAAATGCAAGGTGTGCATACCATTCCAATAGCCCTGGGCAGGACACCAATGATTTTTGGGCCCTAAAAATAAAGTTCCAAGATTTGATTCATAACAAAGTGATTGAGTTTGACCCTCCATGGACCCCTAATGTGATTACTGCACCCATGCCCATTCATGGTAAAGGTATCAATGCCATTGACAATGTCTCCTTTGTCTCCGCTATCAGTGATTTGACTACTCCCTTAACAACCATTAAGAAAAATCTGTTAAGAGCCAGTTTATTTCCGGCTGCCATGAAAATTGTTTCCATTGTGCATCCCAAACTAATGGTTGTATGTGGTTCAAGAAGGGTATTCAACGCCTGATTGATAGCCATGAAATTCTATTTGATAAAACTCTGTTCGTGAAGAGTTTGCTTGAAATTATTTTCCAAGAATTGAGACTTGAAGATGTTTCCATAATCACCATTTTAAATACTTCGATTAGGATCACTTCTAGAGGCCCTATAAGGATTCCTGCTGAGCCAAGAGTGGCTCCCTTGATTATCACTGCACGGGGGTCAGTCTCCTATCCCTTCGACAAAGATGTACCCTGGAACTATGGGGAAAAAGTTTATTAACATGGTGTTAAGTAAGAGCCATGGATTACCGAAAATGAAGATCCTGAAATTACAAAAATTGCCGAAACTAGTAAGGTCACTGGGACAGGAAGGGTCTTCTCTCCGGAGATCTCTCCTCCAACAACTGCTACAACACCTGTTCGTATTTATGCTGTTCGGCCAACTGCTGATGTCTGAGGTAAAGAGAAAGTGATTGAGCCATCCCGAATGGAGGCGCCATCCAAAGATGTTACAATTGAAGACCCATCAAGACAAGAGATGGAAGAAATTCTGAAGATCATCCGAAAAAGTGACTACAAAATAGTTGAATAACTAAGGCAAACACCCTCAATAATATCCATGATGTATTTGTTATTATGCTCTGAAGCACATGCCCAAGCTTTGTTAAAATTCCTAAAGAATTCCCATGTACCACAAGAGACCACTGCTGATCAATTTGAGAATTGTATATCAAGCCTAACTGCTGATAATGTCTTTGGATTTTCAGATGCAGATTTGACTCCGATGGGGAAGAATCACAACAAGGCTCTACACATCTCATTGAGTGTAAAGGAACTACTTTGGCACATGCGTTAGTAGATATGGGATCCTCCCTCAATGTTTTCCCAAAAGGTGTTTTGGATAGACTGGACTATGAAGGGCTGGTGCTGAAACCCAGCGATATTGTGGTAAGAGCCTTCGGTGGTTCAAAAAGGATGGTCCACAGAGATGTTGACCTTCCGATCAAGGTGGGATCTCAAGTCTTCAATTCAACTTTTTATGTAATGAATATCCTCCCTACCTATTCCTTCCTGCTCGGATGCCCCTAGATTCATGGGGCAGGCTATGTTACCTCCACATTACATCAAAAGCTGAAGTACCCAGTAAAAGGGAAGATTGTCACAGTATGTGGAGAGGAAGAATATATGATCGGTCATTTGAATTCTTTCAATTATGTTGAAATGGATGGAGAATTCCCTGAAACCCCATGCCAAGCATTTGAAGTAATCCCTCCAACAATTGTTGTTGCTAAAGTTATTCCTGTTACTCCTGAAATTGCCAAGGACACATCGAGAATGACCTCTATTAAGGATTCTAAGGCCGTTGTAGAATATGAAGGTTGCACTATCTGGGGACAACTTCCTGATATCCCCTACAAACCCGACAAATTTGGATTGGGTTTTACTTCAAAAGCTCAGAAAGAGGTTCGTCGTGTTCGCGCTGGAGGACCACCTCTCCATATTAGCAACAATGAAGTCAATGTTTTGGAAGACACTGACAATAATGGTGACTTGGATGACTGGATATTCCCAACTACTGATGGTGGACTCAACAACTAGAAGGCCCAAGACTTCATCTCAATCTCCTTCAGCCAGGAGTAATTTCTATTTCCTGTTTTTATTACTTGAAGAAGTTTGTCTGTATAATTTCTATTTAAAACAATGACTTCAAACCTTATGCCTTTCCCGGGGTACAATGGTCCCATTGTTAAGGTTTGTCATTTCATATTCATATCCTCATTTAATGAAAACATTGGACGATTTTGCACTCTTTGTCTTTCTTTTACTTTATTTCATTTTCAACTAGCCATGTGACCTTACACGCACACACACACACACACACACAGACATTTGCAGATTTACATCCACTCCGGATCTCATTGACAACAATTATGCTATTGCCGTTTATGACTTCTAAAATCCAATCTAGCAAGCCGAAGACGAAGGTGGAGAAGATTGTGAGATACCTGGAGAACTCGCCAAAATCTTGATACAAGGGGAAAAGGCTATCTAACCGCATGAAGAGCCACTAGAAGTGATAAATTTGGGTACTGAGGCAGATAAGATAGAAGTGAATATTAGCGCCAGCCTGGAAGACAGTGTCAAGAGCAGATTGGTTCAGATGTTGCACGACTATGTTGAAGTATTCGCTTGGTCATACGAAGACATGTCAGGGCTTGATACTGATATTGTGGTTCATTGTTTACCAATGAAAGAGGGTTTTTCTTCAATCAAACAAAAGGTTTGTTGCATGTGCCTTGATATGTCAGAGAAAATCAAGGATGAGGTAATGAAACAATTCAATGCAGGTTTCTTGGCAGTGACGTCGTATCCCTAATGGGTTGCAAATGTTGTTCCAGTGCCGAAGAAAGACGGTAAGGTCCGTATGTGTGTAGAATAAATGGATTTAAATAGGACAATCCCCAAAGATGACTTCCCACTACCGCATATTGATGTCTTTGTTGACAACACTGCTCATTATAAGGTATTCTCCTTCATGGATGGCTTCTCCGGGTACAACCAGATCAAAATGGCGCCTGAAGGCATGGAGAAAACTACCTTTGTCATACAATAGGGAACCATTTGTTATAAGGTCATGCCTTGTGGGCTAAAGAACACAGGCGCAACTTATCAACGAGCTATGTTAGCTTTATTTCATGACATGATTCATCATGAGATAGAATTCTATGTTAAAGACATGATAGCAAGATCCCAAACTGAGGAAGAACACCTTGATCATCTACACAAGTTATTTGAAAGGCTGAAGAAATAAAAATTGAGGTTGAACCCAAACAAATGCACCTTTGGGGTAAGATCTGGAAAGGTCCTAGGTTTTGTTGTCAGTGGAAAAGGAATTGTAGTTGATCCCGCAAAAGTCAAAGCTATCCAAGAAATGCCAGCTCCCCGTACTAAGAAGGTGGTTAGAGGTTTTCTGGGATGACTAAACTACATTGCCCGATTTATCTCTCACTTGACTACTACTTGTGAGCCAATCTTCAAACTGCTGAAGAAAGATCAAGTAGTCAGATGGAATGACGACTGCCAAATAGCTTTTGACAAGATCAAGGAGTACTTACAAGAACCTCCAATCCCGATGCCACCAGTTGAAGGAAGACCTTTGATCATGTACTTAACTTTTATAGAGAATTCAATGGGGTGTGTGCTGGGGCAGCATGACGAGTCTAGTAAAAAAGGACATACAATATACTACCTTAGCAAAAAGTTTACCGACTGTTAAACAAGATATTCACTGCTCGAGAAAACTTGTTGCACTTTGGCATGGGCTGCTCGCCGACTAAGACAGTATATGTTGACTCATACTACTCTATTAATCTCTAATATAGATACCACCAAGTACATCTTCGAAAATCCAACTCTCTGGAAGAATAGCCCTATGGAAAATGATCTTAACTCAATATGACATTCAGTACACTACCCAAAAATAAATCAAAGGAAGTGTATTGGCAGATCATTTGGCGCATCAAGCTATAGATGGCTACCAATCTATGAACTTCGAATTCCCGGATGAGAATATCATGCTAGTTATAGATTGTGAAAATCTTGGAATGTATGAAGGACCTGAGCCAAGATCTCAATGGACTATG
This sequence comes from Vicia faba, assembly GCA_948472305.1. Lineage (NCBI taxonomy): Eukaryota > Viridiplantae > Streptophyta > Magnoliopsida > Fabales > Fabaceae > Vicia > Vicia faba. Next base: position 938,863,338 of record OX451736.1, read on the forward strand.
GTTTTTGATGGAGCTTCTAACGCACTTAGTAATGGAATTGGTGTTGTAATCATTTCCCTGAAGGTTGCCATTCACCCTTTACCGCCAGACTTTGCTTTGACTGTACCAACAACACGACGTACGAAGCATGCATCCTGGGTCTTAAAGCTACTATCGACTTGAGAATTAAATTCCTGAGCGTATATGGGGATTCAGCCTTGGTAATCAGTCAAGTCAAGGGAGAATGGGATACGAAACATCCAAATCTTATCCATTACCGAGAACTTGTACTAACTTTGATCCCATACTTTAAAGAGATTACCTTTGAACATATCCCAAGGGAAGAAAATAAATTTGAAGATGCCCTAGCTACCATGTCATCTATGATCAAGGTCAAATGGGACAACTAAGCTCCCAGAATTACTGTCGAAAGATTTGAGAAACTGGTGCACTGTTTTGAGATTGACACTGATGAAGTAGAGGAGAAGCCTTGGTTTTGTGAAGTAAAAAGGTACCTTGAAGCGCAAGAATACCCTGAGGGAGCTTCAATCAATGATAAGAAATTCATGCAGAGGTTCTCAACCAAGTTCTTCTTAAGCAATGGGGTTTTGTATGAGTGCAACCATGATTCAACCCTGCTCCATTGTATGGATAAGAAGGAAGCAGAGAAAATGATGGAAGACATGCACGAAGGCATCTTTGATACTCACTTCAGTGGACACACTATGTCCAAGAATATTTTGAGAGTTGGTTACTTTTGGTCGACCCTAGAAACTGATTGTCACCACCATTCGAGGACTTGCCATAAGTGCCAAATTTATGCTGATAAAGTTCATGTGCCTCCAATACCTTTGAATTTCATGACTGCTCCTTGGCCATTTGGAATATGGGGCGTTGATATGATCGTAGAAATCAAGCCTGCTGCATCTAATGGACATCGCTTCATTCTTGTCGCCATTGAGTACTTTACAAAATGGGTTGAAGCAGCTTCATTTGCCTCAGTTACGAAGAATGTCGTGGCCCGGTTCATCAAACATAACCTTATCTGTCAGTATGGTATCCCTGAGAGAATTATCACTGACAATGGTACCAACCTCAACAATGCCATGATCACTAAACTCTACACACAATTCAAGATCAAGCATCACAACTCTTCTCCATACATAACTAAGATGAATGGCATAGTGGAAGATGCCAACAAGAATATAAAGAAGATTGTGCAAAAGAAGGTTGTGGCCTACAAAGACTGACTTGAGATGTTACCGTTTTCTCTTCATGTATATCGTACTTTGGCTCGAACATCAACTGGGGCAACCCAATTCTCTCTAGTCTATGGGATGGAAGTTGTCCTACCTATCGAAGTTCAAATCCCTTCTCTAAGGATTATGAAAGAAGCAGACTTAGACGAAGACGAGTGGATTCAGACTAGGTTGGATCATTTAAATTTGATTGACGAAAAGAGGTTGGCGACTCTCTTTCATGGTTAGATGTATCAAAAATGTATGATCAAGGAATTCAACAAGAAGATCAAGCATCGAGTATACCAGGCTGGTGACTTGGAAATAAAGCGCATCATTCTACCATAAGGCGATCCCAGGGGAAAATGGAATCCCACCTACGAAGGGTCATTTATTGTCAAGAAAGTATTCTCGGGCAGTGATCTGATGCTAACCACTATGGATGGAAAAGATTTCCTGCATCATGTGAATGCAGACATAGTCAAAAAATACTACGCATAAGAATGACCCGTTAGGTTGATATTCCTAGGAAAAAATAAGGGCATCCCAGCGAACCAAAAGGGTTAAGGTAAAATTAGGGATATATACAAAAGATGGTACACCCGACAAGTCGAAAACTTGAAAAGGCAGCTTGGGCAAAAAAGGGTATCCTGGTGGACTAAAAACCTGAAAGGGCGGTCCAGGCAAAAATTAGGGATTAAAGCGTACGACTATTTCCCTTTAGATCACTTACAGCCAACTTTATTACCAAGGTCAAAAGTTCAAATGGTACAAGATCAGTGCAATCAAATTCTTCTGACGGCAAGGGATGAGATATTCAAAGGCATAGGGGCAATAACAGAGTTTGCAACCCAATGAGATCATTTGCATGTGGCTATATATATTTGTTTTTACTTTGTAATCTTTTCATTTCACGACGACTTCCTCTTGCTAGGATTTCTGTGTCTTTGTACAAAACCACTTGTTTATAGGCAAAATTATCAATACAAATACACTTTGAAGTTCAAACTTTTGTTTTTTCTGTTTTTTTTTTGCAAAAACGTCCAATGACTAAAATTGAATGAACATATGCACATGAACATGATTAACTGTTAACAAATATATGCATAAGAATAGGAATAAGCATTGGGATGATGTTAAAGCTATCCATAAATCACCACAGAGCTATTCCTATGAGATTATCCCCATATAATAGTCTTCACAAATTCATCCCCAACAAAGGATACATTCCCCACGATTTCCCTACGGAGTTCCAATCAATACATCTCCTTGAAATCCTCGTCCCCAACTGTGTTTGGTCCTCCAAAACTGAAAAAGAAACCTTACAGAGTTCTTCTCTTTAGCAAATTAAATTTCCCTAGGATAGTTCCTTTCCTCAGTAGAGCACTTATCCGACAACGGGGTTTATTTCCCCAACCGTTTATTTCCCCAACAACCTACAAATTTCCCAACTCGAGTCTATTCCTCAAACTACTACAAATCGTTAATAAAACTCTTCTTCCCTAGTAAAGTTTCCACTATCCCCAGAGACTTGCTGCAAAAAACCTGGAATCGGACCAGATATCGGTTAAGCCTTATCTTCCCCAGACGAGTCAGAAGGTTATCCATCTCTTTTATGCCCAGTCAGGGTATATAAGAATTGTTTTAACCAAACGAGTCAGAAGGTTATCCATCTCTTTTATCCCAAGTCAGGGTATATAAGAACTATCCTCCCTAGACGAGTCCGATGTTTAACCATCTCTTTTATCCCCAGTCAGGGTATTTAAGAAATAAATTCCCCAGTAGAGACTTGAACGACTAGTGTTCCTGAACTCTTTTCCCCAAGAAGGAATTCAATCCCCTATAGAGTTTCCTCAAACAAGTAAGCAGGATTCCCCAACGGAAGCATTCTAGACAAAGATGAAGATACACATACGCTTCATCCCCAACAATAGTGAGGGTTTTATTTTTCTAGACAAAGATACACTTTACAACACATTCATACATCATAACATATGCATACAAAACACATGTAGCGCCGTCTCATTTATTTTGAGAACATCATTACGCAATGCATTTCATACATCATGATATTGCATTTAGTTAACTCTTTACCTTTTCAGGAAGAATCAATCGATAAACCGATATCATCAAAAAATCTCAAAACATATTGTAGGTAATTCCCTTAAACAAGACAAGGAAAATATCTACATGATGGACACTCCCTTCAAACATCTGCTGGCTCAGATTAAATCGACCAAAGATTTATTCCGATACTTCTCTCAGTAGACCTTTTCCGAATCAGATTAAATCTACCAAAGATTTATTCTGATACTTCTCCTAGTTAAATATTTAAAGACCTTTGTTGGCTCATATTAAATTGACAAAAGATTTATTTGATACTTCTCTTAGTAGACCTTTTCTTGCTCAGATTAAATTGACCAAAGGTTTATTCTGATACTTCTCCCAATTAAAGATTTAAAGACCTCTGCTGGCTCAGATTAAATCGACCAAAGATTTATTCTGATACTTCTCTTAGTAGACCTTTTCTGGCTCAGATTACATCAACCAAAGATTTAATCTGATACTTCTCCGAGTTAAAGATTTAAAGACCTCTGCTGGCTCATATTAAATCGACCAAAGATTTATTCTGATACTTCTCTCAGTAGACCTTTTCTGGCTCAGATTAAATCGATCAAATATTTATTCTGATACTTCTCCCAATTAAAGATTTAAGGACCTCTGTTGGCTCAGATTAAATCGACCAAATATTTATTCTGATACTTCTCTCAGTAGCCCATTTTTGAATCAGATTAAATCGACCAAAGATTTATTCTGATACTTATCCCAGTTAAGGCCTTAAAGACCTCTGTTGGTTAAGATTAAATCAACCAAAGATTTATTCTGATACTTCTCTCAGTAGACCTTTTATGGCTTAGATTAAATCAACCAAAGATATATTCTAATACTTCTCCCAATTAAAGACAGACAAAAGATCTCTTCTGGCTCAAATTAAGTCAAACTAAGATTTATTCTGATACTTCTTCCAGTAGAAATTTTTCTGGCTCAAATTAGATCGACCAAAGATTTATTCTGATACTTCTTCCAATAGACATTTTTTTGCTCAAATTAAACAGACCAAAGATTTATTCTGATACATCTCCTAATTAAAGTCGAGCGTAGACTCAGTCTAATTTCTCTATCAACAGTTACTTTGGATGGAATCTATAAGCCCATCTCCAACAACTATTCATTACCTTTCCAAATGGCACCTCTAATTTCATTCCTGGTATAATCAACCGACAACATTACTTCGTGCACAAGCGAGTGCAAATTTCTTGGCACTTATGTGTTCAATCATCTTCCACCTTCAAGGCACGAATGACGGACAAGCCAATCTAACTCTTCAGGTTTAAGAAGATTGAATAGCGGAAGCTGTTGTACCCTAAAATTTTCCCTCCCTTTTCTTCAAGACATTTCTCACAAAAGATCTCATATTCTCAAGATTTCTCAAGAGTTGATCAAACAAACTCATATTCTAAGCACCGAGTCCATAAATTTTGGTTTTGGTTTTCTCAAGGATAATTGGATTTATAATGCCTCAAGAGACTTTCATGGTTCATCATATACCTCCAAGAATGTCCATGCCAAGTTTCAAGTCTTGCATCACAAATTTGCTCAGGCAATTGCTCAGATGACTGAAAATTAGCTGTATTGGGTAAAAAGTAAATTGTGGTCAACATACAGTCAAACTTCATGATTTTTGGCCAACATCAATATTTTGAAGTCATATTCATCAATTTATCAAGGGTTGATCATAATCCCTTAAGGAAAGCATTCAAATCATCAAAGGGGAAAAATTGTCAAAATTAGGGTTTTGACTGAAAATGACTGATCATTGACTTTTGACCTAGTACATGACCTAATGGATTGAAGCATGATCTTAAGGATTCAAACAAAACATTTTGACTTAATTTCATGGTTTAAAACATCCTCAAAGATCAAGTGATTGATAGTTCAAATTTGAATCAACTGATAAAAAGTCAACTGACACACCCAAAGTCAAACTTTGACTTTTTGGTCAACATTGAATTTAAAAGATAAAAATTCATCAAGACATTAAAAAATATCAAACTTGATCATCAAGAATCAAGAAAGTCAAGAAAAGTCAACAAAAGTCAAGATTTCCAAGACTTAGAAAAATTCTAAGTGTTTTTTAACCTTGATAATTCCACTACTTCATGACAATTTTTCACCAAGATGCAAGATGATTAAAGGAAATCTTTCAACATGAAAGTTGTAGGTCTTGATGAATTCTACAACTTTTTCCCTAAGGGTTTATGTCCAAAAAATTCTTGGATTTGAAGATATAAGCCCATGAAGTCATGACTTTTTATCAAAAAACACTTAGTGAAATTTTTAACAAGTTTAGGCAGATTATTATCTTAACTTCTTGGCCAATTTTCATCAAGTTTCAAGTTGATTTAGCCAAAGTGGTCAACATGAAGGTTGTAGAAAATGTTTCAAGATTTCCAAAATTCCCATGAACTTGAAGAGATCATGCTTGAGCTAGAATTTTTGAAGAGAAGAAGATGGCATCACAAACTTGAATTTTAGGTCATTTTGTGATGAAACTTATGATCCAATCTTCAAGCATGTTGCATAATATTGCTTTGCATGCCTTCAAACTTGCAAATCACTCAATAATTAAATGTTTACGCAACTGATTGAGCCATTATCCAAGCATTTGAGTCATTATCCAAGTGATTTTTCCATTAATGGAACAAAGTTCACACGTCCATTTTGGAAAAGTGACTTTAATCACAATGTGAACTCTCCTTGAGCCCATTAATTATTGCTTTTGATTCCAAAAGATTTAAAAGCAAGAAGCAACCATCTACAAGCCTCTCAACCACCCTACAAGCCCTTGTACTATGCATTAAAACCATGATTTTCAAGATTGCTTCAAAATCAAGTCACATAACCATAACATGCGATCTTTGATTTCTGATCACTAGAGCCTTCAAAACCTTTCCTCTATAAATAGAGAAGTTGTTTGCAAGCTAAGACACAAATTGACAAGCCTTGAAACACTCTGAAATCAGAACTTGCATCAAAGCCTCCATTACTTGTCATTTTTTACATTGAACTTCAAATACACAATCCACTCATGAGTTTTCACTTTTAATCAATCACAAAGTTTCTATAACTCATATAGAGGCTATCCAAACACCTGCTACATGACTGTAGCACCATTTGCACCATCCTCTATTTCCAAAAACTCAAACCTGCAACTTGACTTCTCCATAAAGATTCAGCCACTCTTAGTCCAAAGTAAGAATTGCAATAGCTTCCTAGGAGTTCAGTGAAGTTATCCAGGTCATCACAACACCTCTAGAAGTGCTCAAACTCCAAACACGATTTCCAGTTTTGAGGTAAGTTTTCTCAAATTTTAACTCCTTATACAAGCATCATTAATGGTTACTTTGTGAATAAAAAATGTAGACATCATTTCCCTGAAGCTAACCATGTGTTGTACCCCAAAAGTTTCCCTCTCTTTTTTCAATACATTTCTCACAAAAGATCTCAAATGCTCAAAGATTTTCAAGACTTGATCAGACAAGCTCACCTCCTAAGCACGGAGGCCACAAATTAGGGTTTTGGTTTTCATAAGTAAATTTGGAATTCTAATGCCTCAATTTACTTTCACGGTTCATCATGGACCCACAAGAATTCTCATGCCAAATTTCAAGTTTTACATCTCAAAATTGCTCAATCAATTGCTTAGATGACTGAAAATCAACTATATTGGGTAAAAAGTCAATTGTGGTTAACCTACAATCAAACTTCTAGATTTTGGGACAACATCAACATTTTGAAGTCATATTCATCAACTAATCAAAGGTTGAGCATAATTCCTCAAGAAAAGCATCCAAATCATCAAAGGGGCAAAATTGTCAAAATTAGAGTTTTGACTGAGAATGGCTGATCAATGACTTTTGACCTAATACATGACTTAATGGCTTGAAATATGATCTTAAGGATTCAAACACAATGTCTTGACCTAATTTCATGGCTCAAATCATTTCTCAAGATCAAATGATTGATAGTTGAAATTTGATCAACTGATGAAAAGTCAACTGATACACAAAAAGTCAAACTTTGACTTTTTGATCAACATCAAATTTCAAAGATCAAGTTTCATAAAAACATTAAAAAAAGTCAAACTTAAACATCAAGAATAAATAAAGTCAATAAAAGTCAACAAACAATTAAAATTTCCAAGACTTAGAAAAATTCTAAGTGTTCTTAACCTTGATCATTTCATTACTTCATGACTATTTTTCACCAAGATGCAGGATGATTCAAGGAAAACTTTCAACCTGAAAATTGTAGATCTTGATGAATTCTACAACTCTATATTAAAGGGTTGATGTCCAAAAAATTCTTGGATTAGGAGATATAAGCCCATGAAGTCATGACATTTTTGCTAAAACACTTAGTGAAATTTTCAACAAGTCTGGTCAGGATTTTATCCCAACTTCTTAGCCAATTTTCATCAAGTTACGATTTGATTTAGAAAAAGTGGTCAACATGAAAGTTGTATACAATGTTTTAAGCTTTCTAAACCATCCAAGATCATGAATTAATCATACTTGAGGTAGGAGATTCAAAGGCATGAAGTTGGGCATCCATTCTTGAATTACAAGTCATTTTGGTAAAGAACACATAATCTTGTCTGCATGTTATGCTGCATAATTTTGATTTGCAAGCCTTCTAACTTGCAAATCTCACCATAATTTAATGTTTACACAAACTTTTGAGCTATGGTCCATTTGATTTAAGCATTGTCCAAAGCGTAATTCCATTAATGGCACAAAGTTAACACTTCCATTTTTGAAAAACATGCTTTTGCAAAATGTCAATGCATTGAGCTTTGTAATGGTTACATTTGATTACAAGAAACTCAAAATAATGGAGAAAACCCTTTGCATCCAACAACTTCAGAACATGCTTGTACTTGAAACACTGAAACTATTAAAATTCATCCAACTTGGTCTTTCACTTTCAACCAAACCATAGAGGCTATCTTGCAAATCTAATTACTTCAACCTCCCAAACCTCTTGTCTATAAATAGAGAGATCAGTTGCAAGATAACTGAGATGAACAAGCCCTTAAAACCCCATTACCCTTAAAAAACCAGAATTGTCCATGAAACCTCCATTTTTGAGCTTTGAAGTCTAAATCTTTGAGTCTCTCAAACCTTGCAAGTTTTGCCCCAACAAATCATCCAAATACTTCACATACATCATATAGAACTTGTTCAAACACAAGAACAACTTATGTAACATCATCATCACCATATTCCAAACTCAAAAATAGTACCTTGCAACTTGACTTGGTTGGAGTGATTCAGCAACTTTCAGCATAAAGTGAGGATTGGCATAGCTTTAAGAAGGTCCAAGGGAGCTTAATCAATTATAACATTGCAACTGGAACGACTAGAAGAGGCTTCGGACTTTTCTCCAAGAGAGGTAAGTTTCCTCAAACTTTGATATCTTTATTTATACATCATTTGTTTTCGTTTTCAAAAGAATAAAACAGGACAAATCAAGGCATAAGAGTGAAAATATCCAAAATTCAAAGAAAATGCTTCAGGAGCCCTGACACGGGTGGCCGTGTCAGGGAGAAGATATGGCAAAAGGGCAAGACAAGAGCTGACACGGGTGCCCTTGTCACACGACATGGCCCGTGTCAACACAACTAGGGACTGAAAATGTGCAAAAGGGAAAGGCATGAGCTGACACGGGTGCCCGTGTTACACGACACAGCCCATGTCAACACAATTGGGGATTGAATACGTGTAAGAGGGCAAGGCAGGAGTTGACACCAGTGCCCGTGTCACACGATACAACTTGTGTCAATTCAGCTGGTACAGAAAAAGTGTGCAGAAGGCAATTGGCAGATTCTGACACGGGTGCCCGTGTCCGGTGACACGGCCCATGTCAGCTTATGCATTAAAATTCCTAATTTTTAAATTTTGTTGTAGTTTTAGATCATTAAGGTTACTTTGGACATATTGCATTGCTTGGAGATGGCCTAACACTATACAAAAACTTTTTCTAGATAAAACATTCAAGTTATTTTCTAAAATAATTGAAATCATTAGACTTAGGTTTTATTTTTAATTAATTAACTACTTTTGTAATTAAATTAACTAAAAAACCTTTTCCATCAAAAAAACCCACAAAAAACAATTTCCTTTCACTTTACATTCTTTGTGCATTTTACAATTTCTCATTACAATTTATGTAACTATCAAAGCCTTGTAATAGCAACTAGGGTTTGTTTTACTTGTCATCCCATTTGTAAATTTGTATCCCCATCCCCAAAAGTATTGTAATAGCGTAGGACCTTTAAATTCCGCAATTTATCGCTTTCCTTATTATTGCTAGTAATTAGGGTTTGCACGGTCAGAATAAAAATCAAAGATTAGATAACCCTAATACAAGATAAAATAATTGAATAAAACACACTTTGCACACATGCACCTCTACGGTAACCACACTTGTTGCCTCGGATAAAAACAGTCATATCCCTCGAACGTAGGATGTTTTATCAAATACCCTCGATTTAAAAGATCGTAGTCCCTCAATAACCCTTTGATGTTTCCTTTGTTAAAGGATCTTAGTCCCTTACAACAATTTCTAAAACATCTTACAAGTTTCCCTCTATGATTGTACAATGACCCACGCCCGTCCCTCACATCCAATGACATGGATCACTACCAATTAATCATAGACAAGTACTATCTAAAGGAGGAGGAAAAGAATAAAGACTTTTTGAGTAGGTAGATTGCTCGTAATTGCTTGCTCACAAACAAAACCATTCACACCTCACACTTTCAAAACATTCTTCAAATAAACATTTTGTATACATTCTCAGCGATACGAGAGTCATTACAAAATTTTCTTACATGGGAACTTTCAAAACATCTTCCAAAACACTCCTTTTCAAACAAATATTTTCAAAGTCAACACTTTGTATGCATTCTTATACAGACTAGAATCATTACAAAGTTTGCCCGACAACGACACTTTTCAAAATATTTTCAAACAAACACATTCACATAAAGCAATTCAAAGTGAGATAGAAATTAAAAGCCTGTAGATAACTACGAATGAAAAGGGTGCTAACACCTCCCCTTTTCATAACATACCCCCCAAACTAAGGAAAATTCTCAAAAGGTATTTCCTGTTCTTTTCACCCATTCCTTTATTGGATAAAAGAAAAGTCGGCGGCGACTCTTGCTATCCGCAACAATTGCGATAAAATGCAAAACACCCAAGTCAGTTCTCACACCATATCACACCATGCCTTTAGTTTTCATTTATATTGCCTTAGTGATGTGAATTTTGAAGTTGAACTTTCTGAAAAAATTAGGTTTTTATTTGGTACCAGCAAAATTCTCATTCATCTTTGATTTATAATTTATGAAATTTATATGGTTGGGTTCGTGGTGAAATTTCAAGCAAGTTTCATATTTACATTTTCTTATTTGGTTGAGAAATGAGGAAGTTCCAAAAATAAAAAATGTTGATGTTGTTACTGCGCGCGCGAAGGAGGAAGAAGATGAAGTTCAAAATTCATAAACGAGTTTATTTTATATTTAGTTGAAGTTTTATTATTAACGGATGAAAAAACCACCCCAGTGACTGAGAAGCGCGTGTTAATGCATTTGTTACTAGGGACCTGGGTTCGAACCCCAGTGGTACCCTTTTGTTTTTTTCATATTATTTTCTTGCAGATTCAACACAAGCCAAGCATGTGCGCCTATCATGAGCCTCTCGTCCACACCATCAGATCTGCTAGGCAATCAAATCAAGCGCATTTAGACGCATGGCCACAATGCACCTTAGAAGGCCATCCCCACATGATCAACAGGCACTAAACTTTTCATTCTGGGCCTTGACTGATTTTCTTTCATACACCCCCATTTGCTATATCATGCGCAGGCCCACATCTTTTATTTTTATTGTTTTTTCTGATTTCAAACAAAAAACATATTGGGCCTGACAAAAATGATTTTTAACCCCCGTTCTACTTTCTAACACCCAGACCCAACTATTTTTTATACTTTTTATATTTTCTTTATTTATTTATTTTTATTTAATCAAAAATACAAAAAGATATATTTTCTTAAATAATTAAATTAAAAATATTTTAATTTAAACACTTATTTTATGAAAAGGGAAGGTATTAGCACTCTTTTTATCCATAGTTATCTATGGGCTCTTAGTTGCTTGCTAGATCACTTGCTTTTGTTTGAAAATGTGCTTTGTGTTTTTTTGAAAGTATTTTGAAAAGGCGTCATCGTTTAGGCAAACTTTGTAATAGTTCTCGTTCGTAAGAACATATACAAAGTGTTGATCTTTTGAAAATGTTTTAAGTTTGGAAAATGTTTTGAAAGTGTTTTTGAAAATGTTGGTGTTTCTTTGAAAATAAGCAAGAGTGTTTGATTTGAAATTGAGCAAGCAACTAGGAACAATCTACCTACTCAAAAGTCTTAGTTAATTTCTTCCTTTCCTTTGATATTGTCATCTTAGCATTGATTTGGTAAGAAGCCCTATCTTTGGATGTAAAGGGACGGGTGTGGGTCATTGTATAGTCATGATAGCAATGTTGTGAGATATCTTAGCATTTATCTTGAGGGACTAATATCATTTATAAGGCAACATTCGTAGTGTCATCGAGGGACTATGATCTTTTATTTTTGGATTATTTTTGCTAAGACAACTCACATGCATAACATGACCATTTGTAGGCAACAAGTGGAGTTAACCTTAAGGGTGCATGTGTGAATAGCGTGTTTGATTTACATGCATTTTAGTATTTTATTAGGATTATCTACTTGTTGGTTTTATCTTTCCATACATCCTACTTTACTAGCATTTATACAAAAAAAGCAATAAAAATGCATAAAATAAAATCCTACACTATTACAACCATATTGAATTGCATGGGAATATAAAGGAAAAAATAAAATGAAAGCAAAAAAATGGGTCTTTCGATCCAGGCAGAAAGATCCTTCAATTCTACCCTTCTTGGCTTCCTTCGATTTGAGTTCTGAAGTCCGTGAAGTCATGCCCTTTGATTGAGGCTTGGAGGCAGCCAATCCCGTCTTTCGTTTGAGGCTTGGAGGTAGCTAAGTCTTGTCTTTCCTTTGAGGCTTGGAGGCAGCCAAGTCCTGTCTTTCATTTGAGGCTTGGAGGCAGCTAAGTCATGTCTTTCATTTGCATGAGTGCAACGCTTCCCAGTTGAGATTCGAAAGGCTCTCAGTTTAACCAATCGAAGGATACACATAACCGGCCTAAAGTTTGGAAACAAACCTAACAAGCATAACTTTTGAAAGCTATAAAGCCAATGGTCAACACAAATTCATTTGGAACCAAAAATCCAAGGAATAAAAGTAACATGGCAGTGACAATCGAAAGCTAAAGCATGATCAATCTCCTAGATGTGATATCTACATTTTCTCTTTTATTTATATGTACAAATGATGCTGGAATGAAAAGTTTCAAGTTTTAAGAAAAGACTTACCTCTTGAAGTTCCAATCGAAAGAGCAGTGTATGGCTTCCAGGAATGACTTGATGATGGATTAAGCTTTGATGGGACCTTCCTCAAGCTAATGGAACCACTTTTATTCTTGAATCAAAAGGTTGGTATGTAGTAGTTATGAGTGAATTGAAAGTTGGTTAAGAGTGAATCGAAGGACTGCTATTTTGCAGTTAGGGAGTGAATCAAAGGGTTCACTAATACATGAAGGGATCTTAGATTTTTTGTGAGAATTTTAGAGTTTTAATGTTTGAGAGTGTTGGAGAATTTGAGAATATTGGAGAGTTTGAGTGTTTAGGGATTTTTATGATTCTTCTTTCTAGAAAAAATATGGACCCTTTTCTTTGATAATGGTTTCTCTATTTATAGAGAAAAGATATGGGAGTTTGAACAAAAGTATGGCGTGAAATTTGAGTTATGTCATATTTTCCATGATCCCAAGGTGAAGTACTAAAGTGGTTGGCTAAAAGGGGCTGACTTCCGTGACTTAGGGTGAAGTACCAACAGGACTTTTAAGAAAAACATGGGCTTAGGACAAGATTTGTACTAGCAAGTTCACTTGTATGCAAAAAACTTCTGGACAAAGGCTTAATCACTTGGACAATAGCTTAATCCAAAATGTAAGCATTTAATTAAGGAGTGAAATACAAGCATTAAGGCCTGCAAAGTAAGATCATGTAGCATGGCCCCAAGATTTGATCATTGTTCTTTCAAAGTTCCAATTTCCACTTGTGTCAAAGAGTTCTAGTATTATTCTAAAGAAGACTGCTTCGATAGGAGAAGAATGTCCAAACGAAATATGTAACTCCAACTCTCATTCGAAGGAGGCCACAGGGCCAAACGAAAGGTGCGTGCAAGAATTCCCTTGCTTGGGGTGCTAGCACAAAGGGGACATTCTTCCTGGAGAGTTTGGCCAACATGCAAGACCAAAGGCTTTACAGGGGGCTTACTTTGTGACTTCAAATGAAGAATGTGATAGGCCTTTGCTCAAATGAAAGCTTGCCTAGCAAAGATACATATGGCCAAACGAATTTGCATTCGAAAGGAACCATAAACCCAAACGAAGAATGTAAGCCCAAAACTTGACTTCAACGAAGTCATATGCCCAAACGAAGAATGCGTGCAGGAAGTAAAGGGGAAAACGAAGCTTGTAACAAGAAGCCACACGCCCAAACGAAAGAGGCATGCTAGGCTTGTCTAGATGCCCAGTCGAAAGAGGCATGCTAGGCTTGTCTAGATGCCCAGTCGAAAGAGGCATGCAAGCAGCAAATTTTGAGCAATCGAAGGAGGCAAAAGGTCCAATCGAAGGGTGCTGAATCGAAAGAGACTTATTTTCCTCCAAATTTGTCAAAATGTTATTTTTATTTGTTTTCTCCTTTTTGACAGTTTCCTTTTAATTTTAGTACTGGAAAATCCCAATGCACTTGTGGAAGCTTAAATCCTGAGAATTTTTGTGAGAAAAACCCTTGAGAATTGAGAGGGAAAATTTTGGGGTACAACAGTCACAAACGTACTTTGAATCACCTCGCATTTTGGCCGGGAGTAGTGATTGCGGAGATTTTGGCTAAATGCGCAGTAAGTCAAAATATGCTTGAAACCCTTTTGCAAAAATAGTTGTTTAGATTATTTGATTTGTGAAAAAATGTTTGAGATTTGTTGAGTGTTTTTTATAGGTATTAATTGCAAAAATTCTTATTAATGCATGATATAATAAATATTTAATGCAAATAATATAAGAAAATAATATGCAATTTTTGATGTAAAAAAAATAATTTAAGTGATATAATAAATAATATTCACAAAAAAAATAATATAATAATAATTATAAATAATAATAATAATTACAAAAAAATAAAAATAAAGAAAAAAACAATTTATGAGTAGGGGGTATCCTCTGGTTGTTAAGCCCTAGCAAAAAAATTGGAAAAAGGGAAGTTCTGAAAGGGGCAGAAGTTCTGCAGGGGATGCAGGGAAATTGACTAGGTTTTGACCTAGTCGCAGAACTTCTAGAGGGGCACTGTAAGCTAATTATCAAAGTCAGAAAACAGGGATATCAAATTCTAAGCTAAGCCCACTACTCAGAGTTTCTAGAAAAAAGGCTGACAAAGAGTATATAAGTCTTATGCTAATTCTGGACAAGGGAAAAACTTGAAACCTGGGTTAAGCCTAGTCAGAACTTTTAAAAAGGAACTACATCTGAATGTAAGAAATTAACATGAAATTAGAATATAAGACTATCTACAGATATTTTCTATAGTTTCAGCCCTACGTATGTTCTTCTGACCCTACCCAGCATGAAAACGGTAAAGAAACAGATTAAAATTTACCCCTTTGGCGCTTTTACTTCTGATTCTGGTGCGTGTTTAGCTTTCCTTTCCTTCTTTTTCCGCAGACTCTGGTGACAGCGGCAACGAAAGCTGGAGTGACGGTGATTGAAACTAGGGTTCAAGATATTGGAACCTCACTTGTTCTTCTTTGTGTTCTTCTTCTGGGTTTTCCAGAAATTCTCTCCTTGCTCTATCTTTAAGTGTTACTGTGTTGCTTTTCTCTGCAAATTCATCTCTCTCCTCGTATTCTTTTCTCATTTTTTTCCTCCCTTTTTCCTAATTTGCTCCTCTATTTATAATGTTCAATTTTTGGGCTTGGACTATGGCTAGAACAAAGATTGAGGATAAAATTAAAAAGATTTGATTGGAATTGATTCTCTATGGAAGATTTGATTGAAATTGATTAAGTGCACGTCCAACAGATTTGGGTTTGGGTTTCTTAGCTTCTGAAACTCTGAGCTTGGGCTATGGAAGATAATCTGATTTTGTCCTTGCTTGACTCTTCTAGAAGATCTGATATTCCAGTTCTGTACTAGCTTGTGCAAGATTCTGGCTCTAATCTGCACAACTTTTTGCGTTTTCTTCTGTAAGGAAGAACTTTTGGGATTTCTGTCTCAGAAGTTCTGATGGGTCAGCGCTTGATCCATACAGCCTGGCATTTCTTCGTTTGCCATCAGAACTTCTCCCTTAATTTAATTGCGCCTAGCGTTAATTCTTCCCCTTTCTTTTGCATACTCCCGAATTTTAATTTTCACCCCTCTTTTTTAATAACAACGAAATCTTCTTATTTTAAAATACACCCCCTTGATCTTGAATAAAGATAGTGCATTAGATATTGTTGTACCATCTTTTAATTAAATAACTCTAAGAAAAGGATCCTTGAGGTAGGACAAATTTGTAGTATGACAGCTACCCCTATTCAATTATCTTCCAATCTAATAGCGCAAGAAAACGCAGGTCTAGCGCATTTTGATTGGGAGTTTTTGAATACTTGGAATATCCAAAAATTTGTCTGACCCACTCAGAATGTTATGCTGATCTAGCACACCCTCATGAGCCTTGAGAAAACAAGCGAAGTCGATGATATATCGCTCATCGTGGTTTGAAGTAATGGGTTGGATGAGGAAAGTACATTGTGATTTAGAGGCAATGTACGAAGTGATGCGAATATGTTGAGGCTTAGAGGCAACGTATTTAGATGAGAGAGAGAGAGAGTACATTGAGGCTTAGAGGCAATGTACGGAGATTTGTGAATACGTTGATGCTTAGAGGCAACGTAGTGAGCTGAGAGAGTACATTGAGGCTTAGAAGCAATGTATGGATATTTGCGAATACATTGAGGCTTAGAGGAAATGTACAGAGATTTGCGGATACATTGAGGCTTAGAGGCAACGTATTTAGCTGAGAGAGTACATTGAGGCTTAGAGGCAATGTACGGAGTTTGCGGATACGTTGAGGCTTAGAGGCAACATATTTAGCTGAGAGAGTACATTAAGGCTTAGAGGCAATGTACGGAGTTTACGAATACATTGAGGCTTAGAGGAAACGTAGTTAGCTAAGGAAGTACAATGGGACCAGCTTCCATTGTTAACCAATAGTACCCTGCTCGCAGAATCTTTCTAGCCATGGCATGCCCATTTGTATGAGTCCCAAAAGTACCCTCGTGGATTTCTCTCATAAGTGTATTTGCTTCTTGCTTCTCCACACACCTGAGTAGTACCATGTCGTAGTTTCTTTTGTATAGTACCCCATTACTCAAAGAATTTCGAATCCAACCTTCATAGGGTTCTCTTGTCAATTATAGAGGCATTTTCGAGATATTCCTGTTTTTCCAGGTACTTCTTGACGTTGTAGAACCAAAGCTTGTTTTCTGGTCCTTCTTCAATAGCAACACAATGTGCGGGCTCTTTGAAATGTCTAATTATGATGCGTAGTTTGTGATTCAGCCAAGTTACCTTAAACATAGCTGATAAAGTTACCAGGGCATCTTCCATTTGATTTTCTTCTCGCGAGATGTAACTGAAAGTGATCTCAGTGAACTCTGCGGCCAACTTCAAAACATGATCTCGATATGGAATCAGTTTTGGGTGTTTTATATCCCATTCACCATTAACCTGATATATAACTAATGCAGAGTCCCCAAATACTTTGACGTGCTTTATTCTCATATCAATGGCAGCTTCAAGCCCTAGTATGCAAGCTTCGTACTTGGAAATGTTATTGGTGCAGTCGAAACACAATCTTGCGGTATATGGCTTGTGATGATTCCCTGGAGAAGTCAAAACTTCCCCTATACTGTGTCCTAGTTCATTTGAAGCCTCGTCAAACGTGAGTGTCCAATGTGCCCCTGGCACTGGTCCTTCGTCAGGTCCTGGTATTTCATATTCAGCTATAGTCATGACGTCTTCATTTGGAAAGTCGAACTTCATAGGCTGATATTCTGGCAACGGTTGGTCAGCTAGATGGTCAGCCAGTATACTACCTTTGATGGCCTTCTGAGTGACGTATTGGATGTCGTATTCTGATAATAGCATCTGCCAACGTGCGATTCTCCCGGTGAGAGCTAGCTTTTCAAGCACGTACTTTAGAGGATCCATTCTTGCTATTAACCATGTAGTGTGGGTTAACATATATTGCCTCAACCTCTTGGAAGCCCAAGCCAATGCACAACAAGTTCTCTCGAGGAGTGAGTACCTGGTTTCGCAGTCAGTGAATTTCTTGCTGAGGTAATAAATCGCATGTTCCTTTCTGTCTGTTTCATCCCGTTGTCCCAAAACACAATCCATTGATCCTTTGAGCACTGTCAGATACATGATGATTGGTCTTTCGGGGACTGGCGACATTATGATTGGTGGCTCTTGCAGATATTGTTTTATCATCTCGTAGGCAGTTTGACAATCATCATTCCATACTACCGTCTGATATTTTCGTAATAACTTAAATATTGGCTCGCATGTGGTTGTTAGATGCGATATGAACCTTGAGATGTAATTAAATCGCCCTAAGAAACAACGCACTTCCTTTTCTATCCTCGGTGCTGGCATCCCTTGTATAGCTTTTACTTTGTCGGGGTCCACTTTGATACCTCGCTGGCTTACAATGAAACCTAACAATTTTCCTGATCTGACGCCAAATGTACACTTGTTCGGATTTAACCTTAGCCTGAACTTGCGTAGCCGTTCGAATAGCTTTTGTAAATGTATAATGTGTCCCTCCTCTGTATGGGATTTGGCGATCATGTCATCTACGTACACTTCAACCTCTTTATGGATCATGTCATGGAATAATGTGACCATTTTCCTCTGATAGGTTTCCCCTGCATTCTTGAGAACGAATGGCATTACTTTGTAGCAGAAAGTTCCCCAAGGTGTCATGAAGGTAGTCTTTTCCATGTCTTCGGGCGCCATTTTGATTTGATTATAGCCCGAGAAGCCGTCCATGAATGAGAATACTGAAGCTTGAGCCATGTTATCCACCAGAACATCTATGTGGGGTAGCGGGAAATCGTCCTTGGGGCTTGCTTTGTTTAGATCTCGATAATCCACACACATGCGTACCTTGCCGTCTTTCTTGGGTACTGGCACAATGTTAGCTATCCATGGTGGATAATCTACCACTTCTAAGAACCATGCGTCAAATTGTTTAAGAACCCCTTCTCTGATTTTGCTGGACATATCTGGACGAGTTCTCCTAGGTTTTTTCCTAACTGGAGAACACCCTTCTTTGATAGGTAGTCTGTGCACTACGATGTCTGTATCCAATCCCCGACATGTCTCTGTATGACCAGGAGAATATATCCATATACTCATGTGGTAACTTGATCAGCTTGTCTTTGACGCCCTGTTCCAACATTTCCCCTAACTTGATTTCTTTGGGATCTTCCTCTGTGCCCAGATTAATGGTCTCTACAGCCTCTTGGTATGGTTATATGTTGTCAGCCTTTCGTTTTATTTCCCTTGTCATTTCCTCAGACAGTTCAAGATCTTCATCATCTTCCTCTTCGACTTGGTTGATAGGAGCATCAAAATTATATCGGGTCTCAGTAGTAACATTATCGGTGGTTTTGGGCATGGATCTACACATTTATCATGTTTTGGTGCAGATTTTAGTATATGAGTTTTTGAAAATGCATATGCAGAGAAAGTATTGCCATTTTTAATTTTTAAGGAATAAATGCAAGAGAAAGACAAGGATCTTAATTGAAAACAAAATATAACTTTTATTGATTGTAAATATTGTCTGAAATAAAATTGGGAAACCTTACAAGCAACCCCTATGCCTCGGGCTTGACATAGGTTCTTTCAAAAACAAGAAAAATTACTTAGGAAAGAAAAAGATCTCGGGAATATCCACGGCAGTCCAGCTTTTGATTTATTCTTTTGGAGCGCACTCCCTAGTAAAGTATGTTACCTTTCTAGTGTGAACTTTGTTGGATATCATTGCCACGTGTCCGCCATGCTATGTTCCCTTGTTGACAAAGGTCTCTTGAATCGGAGGGAAGCGTGCTTTTCCTTTTGGAGTAGCTTTTGATGATTCATAGCCCAATCCAAATCGATTCTTATTCTCAGGGATTTCTGGGAGCTTTCCCCAGCCTTTTGAGGCATCATATCCCATGGTTGCTTGCAAATCTCTCCACGATGTCACCTTAGGCTTATTACCCTTCTCGACTGGTAAAGTCACCATTGAAGCAATTTCCAAGGCTTGGAACGGGGTAGCTATACAATATTCGTTGGCACTGATATATTTGTATGATTCAATGTAACTTAGGAAGATATCTTCCTTATCATCGATTATGATTAATTTCCCTTCCACTAGGAACTTCAATTTCTGATGCAGGGTCGAGGTGACTGCCCCCGCTGCATGGATCCAAGGTCTCCCCAGTAAGCAAGTGTATCTTGGTTCTATATCCATGACCTAAAAAGTGATATTGAATATGTGCGGCCTAATTTTAACTAGAAGATCTGCCTCTCCTAACACCGAGCTTCGAGATCCGTCAAATGCTTTTACTATTGTAGAACTTGGCCTCATCACAACATCATCTATTATTAACTTTATCAGACTGGACTTTGGCAACACATTAAGGGCAGAACCGGTATCAGTGAGAACCCTGGATAAATGGGTAGTACCTATTTGCATAGTTATGTGGAGTTCCTTGTTATAAGCTCGACCCTGTTGTGGCAATTCATTGTTGCTGAAACCCAGGTATGATCCAGATGTTAGGTTTGCTACGACATTGTCAAATTGATTCATCAAAATTTCTTCTGCAACGTGAGATGAACTTAGTACTTTCATCAAGGAGTCTCTATGTGCTTCAGATTTGATGAGTAGTAAGAGTATGGAGATTTTTGCTGGAGTTTGATGAAGCTGATACACCACTCTGTAATCACTTCTTTTGATTATTTCTAGAAACTCTTCTGCCTCTTGATTAGTAAAGTTTTTGCTTGGAGGTTTTGTTTCTTGATTTGTATCTACTACTGCTTTTCCTTTGTCCTTTCTTGGAGCCTCATCTTTCTTCTTTGATGGTTCAGCTCCGAAAATTCGGCCGCTTCGGGTTATACCCCCTGTCCCTGGTATATTAGAAATTGCAGGTCCCTGGCTTGGTGAGGGCTTACTTCCTTGTTTCACTCCATTAATGTATACGGCCGAGTCATAACTCTATGGCAATGCTTTGTCACTTTCATAAGGGATAGATGAGGGTCCCTTAATCACCATTGTGATCTTTGGAATAGTTGGTATTAGGAGGGTCTTCTTGGGTGCCATCCCCGTGGTCTTCGTCGATTCTTCCCACGGGATCACTAGAGTTTTCTTGTTGAGATCTGGGCCTTGGAAAGCGATTACCAATGGCTTCTTTCCTTCAATCGCGGCTACATATTTTGCTTGAGGGTATGGTCCGAATTGGACTATCCCCTAGTCCATTAGCTTTTGCAAAGTTCTTTCAAAGGCTTTATTATGTTCCAACAGGAACCCACATTCAAACAAATATTCTTTTAACAAGATGATAGGGGTTTCTGCTTGTCTGGTTGCCCCAAAGTCAGTGACTACTTCAATTGCATTTATTGTCGGCCCTCCATACGGAGGAATGGGATTTGTCTTGATGTTAGGTTTCTCAAAGGTGATATCTTGAGATTCTAACAAGTTTTGTACTTTGTGCTTGAATTCCCAACATTGCTCTATGGTGTGCCCCGGAGAATTAGCATGGTATTCGCATTTGGCATCGACATTATACCTTCATGGGAGTGGCCCGACTGGAGGAGCTAGAGGTTTGATTTCCACCAAGGGTTGCAATAATTGGCTGGGTGGCATAGGTAGTGGATCAAAGTTTCCTTGTGGCCTTTTAAATCTATCTTGCTGCTTCCCTTGCGGGATCATTAGTGGTTGTGATGTCCTTGGTTGTCAGGCGACAATGTTAATGTCTCCCTCTTTTCTTTTTGGTTAGTTTGAAGCAGGTCTTTTTGGATTATAAGGAGCATTTGATGATCCACCTAATATCTTCCCACTTTTTATTCCAGTCTCGATTCTTTCTCCGATAGTTACTAGATCCGAGAATCCTGAAGAGATACTCCCAACCATTTTCTCGTAATACAGCCCTTGCAGAGTCCCCATGAACATGTCCACTAATTACTTTTCTAATAGTGGTGGTTGCACACGGGATGCTAACTCCCTCCATCTCTGAGCATACTCCTTGAAGGACTCTTCTTTCTTCGGGGACAGGTTCTGGAGTTGCATGCGGGTAGGCGCCATGTCCAAGTTATATTTTTAATGCTTTAGAAAAGCATTAGCGAGATCTGCCCAGGTTCGAATATGTGTTCGCTCCAATTGCATATACCAGTCTGAAGATGCCCCACTCAGGCTATCTTGAAAATAGTGAATCATCAGCTTCTGACTGTGGGCATGGGCATGCATCTTCCTGCAATACATACGAAGATGATTTCTTGGACAAGTGAGCCCCTTGTATTTTTCAAAATTAGGTACTTTGAACTTTGGTGGAATAACCATATTAGGAACTAGGACCATTTCGAGAGCGTTTACTTCGAAAGCGTCAAAACCCTCCACACCTTTTAATCTTTCCTCCAGAGCTTTGTACTGATTCATCACTCGTGGTTCATAAATAGCTTGAGTACCTGTCATCTTTAAGGGCGCTTAGTTGGCATCCTCTGGGTCGTGGTCTCTGTATTGCATGTCCAAGTAGTTGTTTGCATTATTGGTTGGAATCTATAGGGTATGTGATGCCCCTGCTTTTGGTGGCGGTGGGACAAACCCTTCAGTTTTAGCTTCTTGTTGGGCCATGACAGACTTCTGGAGTCCTGCCTCTGACTTTTTCCTTAGTTGGTGACTTCTTGATGCACCAATCGTTTGGGCTACTTCTTCGAAAGATACCCTGGGAATCTGGTCTTGCCTGTCAATAATGTTCTTCAAAGCTAGGAGAACTTGACTCATATCTCCTTTCATTGAAGTAACATCACCCTTTACTTGGTCGAGATCCTCTTTGAATGCAGCCTGAGTTTCCTCGATTTTCTCCATTGCTTTTTGTTGATAGGCCCTTGTTTGATATGGAGGCCAAGGAGATGGAGATCTTCTTCTACCAATGGTTCAACTGAAGAGATTTTTTAAAAAATGAGTTTGGATATGATATGCAG
Organism: Vicia faba; assembly: GCA_948472305.1. Taxonomy (NCBI): domain Eukaryota; kingdom Viridiplantae; phylum Streptophyta; class Magnoliopsida; order Fabales; family Fabaceae; genus Vicia; species Vicia faba. Next base: position 938,886,116 of record OX451736.1, read on the forward strand.
GTGTTCATGAATGCATGCGTGTGAACGGATGTGTATGAACATGAAATGGATTCTTGTGTTAATTGTATTATTCACTTGGGTACATGCTTGTCTTTTGCTTATTTTTATTCGGTGATCAGCTTAAAAATAGATACGCAAACGAGATGTGGGAACAAAATGCCTTTATTGAAGGTAACATAATTCAGATAGTGAAAAATATTACAATCTTAAACCAAAACTTTATTTGCGTGAAATTAAGCCAAGGGAAATAAGTCTTCTAGGTGCGCTTGCAGACGTATGCTCTCGAAACCATCCACCTTTTCTTGACAAAGCTTGAGAAAATCTTTAGCATATTATTTCCCTTTCGTGGCTCTGATTTCAAACGTGTTTGGCGCACTGACGCGGACAATTTGTTTCCTTCGGTATCCATTTTTAAAGATAGTCACCAAGACCTTGAGTTTATTATTATCTTTTATACCCCATGTGAATAATACAAATAGAAAGAAACGGGTGACGAATATATGAAATGTATGGCAAATGTATGAATGCATAGGTGTAGGGTCGAGTGACGGGATTTTTGTAATAAGTACCCCTGTAGGGACGTATGGTTCAGTGACGGGGTTTTTGTGATGAGTACCCTTAGAAGGTAGGCTCCTTAATTTTTGACCTACGGTTAATCTATCCTCCTAAATGGTGGTTTCCTTAAGGGTATCATGAATAACACCAGAGGGGAAAAGCACAAGGGCCTCCCTTATGTGGATCCTCCTTACGGACCGAAACTTTCGTCTCAAAGTCGTGAAAGATCTCGTCATGAATTTTTAGGTTAAGTTCGTTACAAAGAGTCATGGGTGATCTTCCAAAGTCCTACTCGTCAAGAGGATATCTCTCAATAAGTATTCCTTTTTCGGAAGTTCATCGACTCTAGGCGAATTCATCACATAAACTCGCAGGGATGATGTATCCCCTAAGCTAATAGACGAACCTTCTTTCTAAGGGTTATTGAAAATATTTTGAGAAAAATAAAAAAAATCCAGCCACGCAGTATATATGATGATAAAAAAAAGACAATAAATAAATAAATGCAATAAATAAATAATGTAATAAATCAATAATGCAATAAATAAATAAATAAATAAAAAACCCCAAAGTAAAAACCCTAAAACCAAAAGTTGAAGTCCCCAGCAGAGTCACCAGCTGTTGCGACTGGTTTTTAAATCAGAGTCGCCACTATTAGTTTTTATCCTAGGGAAGGGAATCTAACAGAAAACCCTAATTCACAGACAGAGATTCTAGGTTTCGGACTTCATTAGACGAAAGGAAGGTGTTAGGCACCTTTCATCTACCTTGTTCACAAGGATATTAGGTTTTAGGGTTAGGTTTCAGGTTAAACAGGGTTTTAAATTTTAATCAGGAGGACTCGCCACGATTTTCAATTGTATGCCTATGTATCCTCTTATGAGGAATCAGAGTCCCAATTCGTAGTTCGTATGGGGTTGGTGTTTTTTAGGGGTCGCAAACGTACTTTGAATCACCTCGAATTTTAGCCGGGAGTAGTGATTGCGGAGATTTTGGCTAAATGCGCAGTAAGTCAAAATCTACTTGAAACCCTTTTGCAAAAATAGTTGTTTAGATTATTTGATTTGCAAAAAAAAGTTTGAGATTTGTTGAGTGTTTTTTATAGGTATTAATTGCAAAAATTCTTATTAATGCATGATATAAAATATTTAATGCAAATAATATAAAAAAAATAATATGCAACTTTTTATGTAAAAAAAATAATTTAAGTTATATAGTAAATAATATTCACAAAAAAGTAATAATAAAATAATAATTATAAATAATAATAATCATTATAAAAAAGAAAAATAAAGAAAAAAACAATTTATGAACAGGGGGGGTATCCTCTGGTTGTTAAGCCCTAGCGAATATTTTGGAAAAAGGGAAGTTCTGAAAGGGGCAGAAGTTCTGCAGGGGATGCAGGGAAATTGACTAGGTTTTGACCTAGTCGCAGAACTTCTGGAGGGGCACGCTGTAAGCTAATTATCAAAGTCAGAAAACAGGGATATCAAATTCTGGGCTAAGCCCACTACTCAGAGTTTATGGAAAAAGGGCTGACAAAGAGTATATAAGTCTTATGCTGATTCTGGACAAGGAAAAAACTTGAAACTAGGGTTAAGCCTAGTCAGAACTTCTAAAAAGGAACTACATCTGAACGTAATAAATTAACATGCAATCAGAATATAAGACTATCTACAGATCTTTTCTATAGTTTCAGCCCTACCTATGTTCTTCTAACCCTACCCAACATGAAAACGTTAAGAAATAGATTAAAATCTACCCCTTTGGCGCTTTTACTTCTGATTCTGGTGCGTGTTTAGCTTTCCTTTCCTTCTTTTTCTGCAGACTCTGGTGACAGAAGATGGAGCGACGACGATTGAAACTAGGGTTCTAGATATTGGAACCTCGGTTGTTCTTCTTTGTGTTCTTCTTCTGGGTTTTCCAGAAATTCTCTCCTTACTCTTTCTTCAAGCGTTACTGTGTTGCTTTTCTCTGCAAATTCGTCTCTCTCCTCGTATTATTTTCTCCTTTTTTTCCTCCCTTTTTCCTAATTTGCTCCTCTATTTATAATGTTCAATTTTTGGGCTTGGACTATGGCTAGAACAAAGAATGAGGATAAAATTAAAAAGATTTGATTGGAATTGGTTCTCTATGGAAGATTTGATTGAAATTGATACAACGCACGTCCAACGGATTTGGGCTTGGGTTGCTTAGCTTCTGAAACTCCAAGCTTGGGCTATGGAAGATAATCTGATTTTGTCCTTGCTTGACTCTGCCAGAAGATCTGATATTCCATTTTTGTACTAGCTTGTGTGTGATTTTAGCTCTGATATGCACAACTTTTTGCGTTTGCTTCTGTAAGGAAGAACTTCTGGGATTTCTGTCTCAGAAGTTCTTATGGATCAACGCTTGATCCATAGAGCCTAGCATTTCTTTGTTCACCGTAAAAACTTATCCCTTAATTTAATTGGGCCTAGCATTAATTCTTCCCCTTTCTTTTGCATACTCTCGGATTTTAATTTTCACCCCTCTTTTTTAATAACAACTAAATCTTCTTGTTTTAAAATATACCCCCTTGATCTTGAATAAAGATAGTGCATCAGATATTGTTGTACCATATTTTAATTAAATAACTCTAAGAAAAGGATCTCTGAGGTAGGACAAATTTGGGGTATGACAACACGCTAAGAGCAAGGTACAATCTCTTATCTCCACTTTCATTACACTTATCTTGAATCTTGAACTGACTTGTACATTGGAGTCCTAACCACGCACGTCCATCCCATGTCGTCGTTAAGGAGATCGAAGTCATTGTTCAAGATATCTAGTTTTCCAACTGACTCTATTTCTGGTTCCCGAATGGAATAATGGTGTCATCTGTGGGAATCGACTTTCGATCCCTACGATTTTCATAGTTTCATATCTACTATCCAATTTACCCGTTCGCAACCTCCTTAGGTCACCAAATCAAGAAAAAATTGACTTCCGACTTTCATGCTTTACACGGATTCACAACCGCTTTCCAAATTTGTCCTTCACATCTCCCTAAAATCTCAGAATCGAGAGCACTCAAAGGCAAAAAAAAATAGATCTATTGCATTCGAAACAACCAGTCAAGGTTTTTGCTTCAGTCTTCTCAAAATATGGATCTTTAATTCTCTCGATAGCTCCAAAACATAGTAAAAGGAAGGATATGAGATCTAGATCTAGGTTTATGACAAGGTCTGAAGGAAATCTCCACTGAGGTCTTGCCGGTGATTTGAAATTCACATTCCGATCTAACGGCACCCTCATATCCCCCCTTCAGGGTGCTTACCGAGGCAGTGTCATCCGAATACGACAAAGTCATAGTTAAAACTAGGCACAAAATAAGTATTGGGACGCCTATTATGGATACCAAAGGATCTCAAACTTGCATCAAGAATCTCCTCATGCCAAGTCTAATAATTCGATTTAGATATGAATGCATATAGTCAAAAATATTTCATGGGCTTCAAAGTCTTTAAGGATAAAGTTGAAAACCAATATGAAAAGTAAATAAAAATGATAACCTTGGTCAGTACATAGAGAATGGACAAACTTCAAAACTAATGCAAGGATATTTTTTAAACAAAGACATTAAATATGCATAAATTATTATGAATTAAATAGACTTAAATTTATTGACATTTGTTAATATTTAATACCAAAGATTTTTTTTTTATATATTGCTTATAAATAAGGTTGGAAAAGTAGATATTTTTAACAAATTTATTACTATAATAATTTTTTAGTATCTATAAATTTTATTAAAAAGACATATTAATAGAGATGCAAATTTATATTGATTTAATTAAGCTATGATAAAGATAATTTTAGTTTGATTTAGTTTAAAGTTTGTTAGAGTTTGTTACATTCAATTTGATTATGGTATAAAAGAGGGAAAATTCTATGGTGAAGTCATTAAAATGACTTCTTTGGTGAAGTCACATTCTGATCAATTAGAATTATGCTCTAAGATCTAAAATGCCAGATAGGACTATATCATTTATGCCACTTACTGTGGTAATTTTACAGTTATGAATATTGCATTTAAGTTTCTAACATATTAATATTGCTTTTAAATTTTAATGTTTATAATGAAAGTTATTCAAAATAAAACAAATTAAATTTAATCTAATCTTGCTCACTACATCAACATCATATTCATCTTTACTATATAATATGAAATCTTAATTTTGTTTTCGTCCCCCTCTTTTGAAGAACCTGAACTTATTCATCATCCGCCATTCATCGTGTTCGTTCGCCATTCATCGTTTGCCAATACTGCAGACGAACATCAGCACAACATTCATCGTGTTCGTCCCTATTCCTTTGAGACTGTCCTATTCAATCGCTCACCAAACATAACACGACCAAAAATCTGATTGTGTTCGAATTGAGCACGCGATTGCTAAGGTAAATTCGAAATTTTTGTTATATTTGTTTGAAATTGATGATTAAGATTAACTGATTTCAAATAAAGTATTAATGGAAGTGTTAAATTCGACTTCAAATTGGGAATTAGGGTTTAAGCCTGAATTTATTTTATTTACATGGATTTAATATTTAATAATTTCAAATTTTTCAAATTCGGTGGTTACCTTTGAATCAGGCCCCTTGATTTAATTAAGAAATAAAGAATTGAGAATGATGTCGAGTTTTGTTGTGTTAAAAATTGTGATAATTCAGATTTGGTGTTAAATTTGATTTAAATTTTATGAACTAAGGTCTATGCTTAATTTGAATAGGAAATTAGGTACTCTGATTTATGTTGGGTTTTGGTGTGTTAATAAATGTGTTAATTCAGATTTACTATGGAAAACTATGACCATTATGATTCCAATGACGTTCAATGTCGTGATAGTGATACATCTGATGCTGAATCAGACTATGCTCGGGATGACAACAATTTGGTGTCCAGTGCGTTCAAAAGTTCAGATGATGAGGATGTCGATGGTAATAGTCACAAAGAAGATTTTTTTGAATCAGATACAGTTGTTGGTGATAGAAAGGTTAATATTAATGCCCTTACTGCTAATGAAATCCGTGCTATAGATTTTGGTACAGTTGATGAAGCTAATGAATTTTATTTTAAGTATGGTAAATGTAAAGGGTTTTCCATTAGGAAAAGTGATGTTAGGACAAGAGGGACTGAATGTGGTAAAATAACAGTAATGAAGAAGTTTGTATGCAATAAACACGGTCTAAGAGAGATGAAACACTTTAGGAGGATTGATAGGAAAAGATAACATATACCTACGACCCGCACTAAATGTCCCGCTAGGCTTCGTGTGAATTACAAATCCGACAAGGATAAATATGTAGTGTCATTTTTTGAAGAGGCTCATAACCATGAATTAACCCCATCTAGGTTTATGCACTTACACCCTATTTATCGTGAAATTACTGAAGCAGATAGACCTCAGATTGACAGTCTTCAGTCACATGGAATTAGAACTTGTTATATAATGGGGTACATGGTTTCTCAGAAGGGTGGATACAACCGTGTTGGGTTTACAAAGAAGGATTCGTATAATTATTTTGATAGAAAAATGTTTTCTACTATTAAAGATGGTGACATTGCGATTGCTCTAAATGATCTATATATGAAGTCATCTACTTATCCCATGCTGTATGCTAAATACATCGTCAGTAGTGATGGACGAATGAAGTCTCTTTTTTGGGCTGATAGAAGCAGTAGATCTGACTTTTTTGTTTTGGCAATGTGGTTGCGTTCGACACGACTTACAATAAGAAAAAATAAAACTACCCATTAATTATATTTTCAGGGTGTAACCACCACTCTTAGAGAATTATTTTTTATGCTGCATTGGTATCAGATGAAATGACAGAGAAATATAAGTGGTTGTTGGAGTGTTTTTTAGAGTGCATGGGAGATAAATACCCATAAATAGTTATAACAGACGGAGAAGAGGCGATAAGGGAAGCTATAAAATAAGTGTTTCCGGATGCGACACATTGCTTATGAGCTTGGCATTTGAATAAGAATGCAGGTGAGAATGTAAAGAACTCAGAAATTTTGCAAGGTTTTCAAAAATCCATGTACTGTAATTTTACAAAGGATCAATTTGAAGAGTTTTGGTCAGAGCTAATTAAAGAAAACAAACTTGAAAGAAATCCTTGGGTTGAAAAATGCACGAGAATAAGTCACGATGGGCAACTTCATATCTATGTGAAAAGTTTTTTGGATGTATAAGAACTACGTCTCAATGTGAAGCTGTCAATGCAATCATCAGAGTTATGTCAGGAAGAAAGGATGTATTTTGAATTTATGCATAATTTTGAGTAGGCTTTGAGATCTTATAGAAACAATGAATTGGTTACCGATTTTAAATCAATATTATAAAACCTGTGATGACTACTCACCTGGGTTTGATTGAGAGCCATACTACAAAAATTTATATTGCGGATATTTTCGAAGAAGTCAAAGATGAAATAACGAAGGCTAGATCATTGATTGTTAAGGGAAAAATTGTTCACAACAGATTTAAGACTTATAAACTTACAAAATATTATCGTGAAAACCATGACAGGGAGGTTGTGTATGATGGTGACACACTTCAATGTGAGTGTAAGTTATTGGATTCTCGTTGGATTCCATGTTCTCATATGTTTTATGTCATGAAGGAAGAACATGTTGATCGCATTCCCACCGCTTCTATTTTATCGCGATGGAAGAAGGATGCAAGGTTCAATATTTGAACATTAATTGTAATGGTAATGTTGATTCTAATATGATTGAGCAAGCTCGATTTGGTGCATATTGTTCTACATTTACTACTTTTTGCAAAGAAGCTTCAAAAAAGGAAGGTGTTTATGGGGCAATAATGGATGACATTCTGAACTTACAAAAAAGTATTGCAGTACGAACAATCCTTTTTGGGCATCAAAGTCAGCCGTAGGTGATCAAAAGATTATGAAGAGCAAAGGTGGTCAAAAGAAAAAAAAGAATGACACCAAAGCTATTAAGCGATGTTCTAAATGCAACCATAGAACTCATAATGCAAGGAATTGTTGGGTAATTTTAAAACTTATATCATATTCGTTTGAGTAAATTTATTTTTCTTTTGATAAACATAGTAGTTTCTATGGAATAATTTGCATGGCACAGAAAACGCGCCATCTGAATAAAATTTTGGTATGGAGTCGTTGTCGGTAACTAATTCTTTAAGCCAAGTTGTGAAGGTATTAAATGTTTTTTTATACAAGGTCTGATATGTTGTATTAATTATAACATGTTATTATCTGTATCAAAATAATAATTTGTTTTTTAAAACAGAACAAGAAAGGAAAAAGAGGTCGCAATGGTGAAAGTAGTGTGCAAAATGAATGTTCAGAACCATCGAAATCTCGCGGCGCTAATGTGACAATGATCGCATGCCCGAAAGTTGGAAGCACAAGCAGACAAATCCCTGTAATGTATGGACTGCAACCCGTGATGCTAGTGGTACATCAGGTGCTGCATGAAATGCATGTACAACCCGTATACCCATTCTATCCAATGAGTCTTGCAGAAAATTCAGATTCATGTTTTGATAGGCTATAACAACTGATGAACAATGGTCATACTTGAATGAGCTTTGAAGTAGTTGTAATTTGAGAATGTATGAAAAGTAATGTGTTGGAGGTGATTTTTAATGGTATGACACGAGTAAGGTTAGAATACCTCCATCTATATACGTTTTTTGTGTCATAAAATAAGAGTTTTTAAGTTCAGTGGAGTCAAATCAAAACTGATCCAATATAATATAATTCAATAGTAAATCACCTAATTCTATGCATAAAGTAATGGTTATATTCCCAACATGCATTAATATTTTTTCCATTTAGAGTTAATTCCATTAAATTCTATTTCGGTTAGGTGTAACTAAACTTATAACGTTTTCCCCATATATATAGTACCACCAAGAGAGGAAAAAACAACACAAGGAAAAAAAAACTATTTTCAAGTGAATTGTTAGGTGTTCTTCCTCTTGAGAAATGTCTGGTGGTGAATCTCAATCAATGACTTCAAGTGTTACAAAATTATGTTTATCATTTGCTTACATATTTGTGTTTACATATTTCATCTTCAATTTTTATTGTTTCATGATTTGATTTGTAAATTTTATAGTTGCATGTTTATATTTTTGAAGGATCGATGAATAATGGGTAGAGTTTTTAGGTAATTACATTGACAATGAGGTTGAACAAAATGTCGATCTTAGTGACCTTGAAAGTCATGAATGTGAAGAAAGATGGATTCAAATTTCGATGAAATCGTGGTCAAAGAAAATGGCATTTCATTCAATTATCGCGTCAATGCTGCAGCTGTAAGAGGCAAGGATGTTTTCGTAAGCAATCTGAACCTGTTATTTTAATTGATATGTTGGTATTTTAGCTATGCATGTATTGATATTGATGTTGTACTATGAAACATATTTAAAATGCATCACTTTTCGACTACTGTTGCTGTAAAATTGGTTATTGTCATTACAAACTGAGATATACCTTGTTGATGTTCATACAAATGGTGTTTACCCGTGTGTGTTGAAGACTGGTAGGAAGCCGAGAGAGAGATATCTTTTCTTAGGTTGGTATGAGTATGTTAAAGCAACTTGTCTGAGGACTGGTGATGTTCTTGAGTGCACTGTGACAGGTCCTCCTACAAGAATGTTTGTTTGTTTTATGATGTAATACGTTTAATTTTATGTTTAGAATGAAACTTGGTTGAAGATGGAAAGTAATTTTCTTTAATGTTTTGGTAAGTAGTTAGTAGTATGTTTTTTTGTTGTCTGCTTACGGCTGCCCATAATGAAAAATTCCGACCATTTCCAGATAGTGTAAAATGTATGGATGTTGAAATAAATCAAATGTTGAGTTTCATAATGTACTATTGCAGTAAGTGTAATGAATTATTGTGTTGCTTGTGTATAAAATTAAATCAAATCAAAGTTTATGAGCTACATATAATTTTTTTTTTGAATTTTAAGGGTTGAAAAAACTATGATGAATGCACAGTCTTAAAAATCTTGGTGATTTTCCTTTCATTTTGCAGTTTCATCTTCATCTTCTCTCCTTTACTATATTGAAGTTCTTTAACAATGCAATGCAAATCCTTTAAAAGCTATGAGCAGTTGCAATAGATTATCCCACTGTGTGTTACTGCATCGTTCGAATCTAGCATCAAATTTCTTGGTTCATGTCCTTTGTTGCAGACACAACCACTTCCTTCTTACTCAGGCTCCTCCACTCTCTTCCTCCTTCCAACAGGCACATTCACCAAAGACTCCCACACAACATCCATTACTACTTTAGCAACTCTCGTTGGATCTACTTCTTTTCCTTTATACACTCTAATATTTCTCATCCTCCAGATTTCCATAAGGTCACACATAGGATTTGGTCCACAAACACCTCCTTCCCACACAAGCACTCATCCAACCAAACAAAATGTACATTGTTTCATGGTGTATCAGTTGAAAAAATTAATGGTGTGTCAATTGAATGCATTTTGTGGTACATCCGTTTTGGCCAACACATACTAAAAACTCTGCTAACAAATATATGGTTTGTCATTGGTGTATCAGTGGTGCATAAGTTATGACATATCAGTGGTAACCAAAGCAAATCTAACAAGGATTTTTTCTTGTACACCATCATTTCAATTTTTTTTACATAATCAATCTTAATCGTCTGATCATGAAAAAAATTATCAAAAACATAATCAAGCTAAGATGAATGGATCATTTCTTGTATTAGGCATGCAACAAACTTAGATAGTTCAACATACTTAGTGGAATAAACATCTAAAACATCTTAAAATAACTAATGACAATAATCCAAGAAAACAACAAAAAGGTCTTAAACATCTTGGATGTGTTTCTTTCATTTTGTAGTTTCATCTTCATCTTTTCTCCTTTCTTGCATTGAAGTTCTTTAACTTTGGTAGTCATGTCCTTCAAAATCTCTGAGCAGTTGCAACCACAACATATCTTCGCATTGTATGTGTGATACGGTGGGATAACTGACTTGAGGTTTTGCGTTTGTATTCGCAAATGTTTCGGTTTAGCAAGAGTCTCCATCGACTTTTTATTTTATCCTAAGGAAAGGTCAAAAAGCACAGGAAAGACCTTTGAGATGTTTTCTTGGGTTCGGGGAGTAGATTATGAAAAGGGAAGGTGCAAGAACCCTTTTCATCCATGGTTATCCATGGGCTCTTAGTTACTTGTTTAGATCACTTGCTTTGCTTTTCAATTGTTTGAAATGGTGCTCTTCAATTGTTTGAAATGGTGCTTTGTGTGTGGTTTTTAAAAATGTTTTGAAAAGAGACCATCCTTGTGGAAACCTTTGTAATGATTCTTGTTTGAATGTATACAAAGGTGTTTTTGTCTTTTGAAAAGATTTCAATGTTTTTTGAAAGTTTGTTTTGAAATTGTGTTGTGAGGTGTGTTTGAAAATAGCAAGGATATTTTTGCAAGCTTTTGATCAAGTAACTAAGAGTTATCTATCCTAGTTTACTCAAAGATCTTTCTTATGTTTTTAACCCTTTTGACAGTGTTGTTTCACCATTGCATTTGGTGAGCAACCTTGTGTTAGGATGTTAAGCGGGACAGGCGCGGGTCATCGTATAGACCATGATAGCAATTGTGTTAAATATTTTTTGGCAATTTTCTTGAGGGACTTGATCATTTTTGTTTAGGCAACCAAGATAGCATCATCGAGGGACTATGATCTTTTGTTTTGTTTTTGTTTTGCCAAAGTATCCAACATGCATACCATGGCCCATTTTTGAAGGCAACAAGTGGATTGTATCCCTAGGGGTGCAAGTGTGTATTGTGTTTGATTTTCATGCATTTTTGTCTTTGATTAGGTCAAACTATTTGTTGATTTTGATTTTGCATACAAACCCTAATTCTCTAATCATGGCATAATTGAAAGCGTAAAATGCGAGAATTTAAAGTTCTAAGCTATTACAACATGATTATGGGGATGGGGGTACAATTTTGAATGGGGGTATTTGACAAGAAATATAAACCCTAGATTACTATTACATCCAAATTGAATCAATATTTAAATGTACAATATTCAAATAAACAAAATAAATAAATATTAAATAAAATGTATTATGCAAAAAGAAGTTTTTATTTGTTTATGTATGTAAAGTATTTTCAATGTAAAAAGAATAAAGAAATAAAATAAAAAGATTAATTTCATTATTTAAGGGATGAAACCCTAATTTCTTTAAGAAAATAAATATTATATATTATTTATATACAAGAAATATATTAATATGTACAAAAATAAAATATATTAAAAAAAAGTGTTTTTTTGTATAAATAATAATAAAAATAAAAATGTAATATTTTTGTATTTTTATTCTAAGTATTTAATAAAATAAAAGTATATATGTGTATATGTATATATATATATATATATATATATATATATATATATATATATATATATATATATATATATATATATATATATATATATATATATATATATATATATATATATATATATATATATATATATATATATATATATATATATATATATATATATATATATATATATATATATATATATATATATATATATATATATATATATATATATATATATATATATATATCAAATTAAATATGTACAAAATAAAATAAAATATGTACAAAAATAAATTATATTTTAAATAATATTTTCAGTGTGAATAAAAATAAGAAATGAAAATAAAAGTATTATTTACATTATTTTTTTCAAGTTAAAATAAATTACAAAAGTATTCTAAATGTTTTTATGTTATAAAAATCAAATAAAATACTCTGTACAACGCGCGCGCGCCTGGTTCAAATTCTACATCCTGACAGGCGCTTCTAGTATTCCCTTACCCTTATCGGTAGTATCATCAGAGGGTCTAACTTCAGGAGTATCCAATTCTTCAATTACCAGGCTTTGCACAGATGGTTTGAAAGGCACAAAAGCTTTCGAGGGTTCGAAGACTGCTCGTGGAGGAGCAATCTCCGGAGAGAAAATCCTTCTGCTGCGAGTTATCTTGCTCATTCCCGCAAGATTCCCTATATCAGGGGTTTCATCATCGGAATTCTCTTGGACTGATTCAATCTGTTTGACACCATGGTAGAAGATTTCTCCTCCGTAATTCCATGGTATCGTCTTGTTAGATTTATACGGGATAGGCCCCGGCATGGTGATTTTCAACGGCACAAACTTAGGATCAGGCGTGATCTTAACATGCCTTTTGCAGGTCTTGGAAAGATCGTCGAAGATGGTTATTATTGCAATGTCATTGGTCGGAGTATCAAAGGTAGCAGGAGTATCATGAGTGATAGTATCAACAAGAGTCTTTTGAAAGAGGATCTCTTGGATATCCATCAGGCGTTGGATGCCTGATTTCAACAGTGGGCAGTCAGGTTGCAAGTTTAAACAAAAGTAACAGTCTTTTCCACAGCCTGGGAATATTCCGGCTCTCATCAAATTCACTTTAATCACTGGTAACAGATTCAAAAGGTCAGCAACATTGGTAACATGAAGGTCTTCCATAACGGCATGAACATTATGACCGTGCTTGGGCATTGGGGCAGAAATCACATTCGGCTTTTCGGGCGCATCGAACTTTACCTCCTTGGTGTCTATCAAGTCTTGGATTTTGTTCTTAAGAGCCCAACGGTTGTTGGTATGATGCCCTACACTGTCCGAGTGGTATCCACACTTTGCATTGGAGTGATAATAAGGAGAAGAAGTGTTAGGGTTCTTCGGCGCTTCTTTCAAGTTGGTAAGATTCAGCTTTAACAGATGAGTGAGGACTTGAGCCGGTGTCATGTTGATTCGGGTGAATTTCCGTTGTGGCCTTTCTACCCTTTGCTGATTAGATCTTAGCTGATTGCTGCGAGGTTGATCGGTTGAAGAGTTTTGGATCATCACAGCCCCCACCGTTGGTTGGCGCTCAATTCTTCCTTGGTTCCTCTGGTTGTGAACATCAGAAACTTCCTTCTTAGCTGGGAAGGTCTTTTTAATAGCAGTGGAAACGGAGGCATCTTTCTGAATTTTACCACTTTTAATGCCAGCCTCGACCCTTTCACCGGTCAGAAATAATTCAGTGAATCCTACAAAGGAACTCCCGATTAAATGATTGAAGAAAGGTCCAGACAGGGTCCCTAAAAACATGTCAACCAACTCTCTATCCGACAATGGTGGTTGCACCCTTCCAGCCAAATCTCGCCACTTCTGGGCGTACTCCTTAAATCCCTCATTAGAGGCCATACCCATACTCTGTAGTTGAGTACGAGTAGGCACTAAATCTGCATTGTATTGGTATTGTCGGTAGAAAGCAGCAGCTAAATCTTCCCAGTTATGAACCTCAGACCTCTCAAGTTGATAGAACCAGTCCAATTGTGTGCCTGACAAACTATCTTGGAAAAAATGGACCCAAAGATCCTTATCAGATGAGTGGGGTTGGATCTTTCTGACGTAGGATCTCAGATGCATCTTAGGACAAGACAGATCGTCATACTTAGCAAATGTAGGTACTTTGAACTTGGGAGGAATGATGATCCCAGCGACCAACCCTAGTTCTTCGAAATCTAAACCAGGTACTCTTTGCAACTCCATGGCTGCACACTGATCCTCAAGATTTTTATACTTATCATCCGCCGGGGGATATTGATGTTCGGAGTAATCTTCATCCTCTTCCTCTTCTTCCTCTTCAACTTCAGATTCAGAAGGCATTGCGGTTCCTTTTCCTTTTCCAATCCATTCATCAGACGTTGAGGGAAACTCGAGAACCTTTCTAGCCTGGTTTTCAAACCTTCTTCCCATAGTGGCCACTCCAGGCCTTTTCTTCTTTTTCTCTTTATCTTTTTCCAACAGTGCTTTAAGGTCCTCTTCACCCTTTGCTAAGGTCATGAGGAGTTGCTGGAATTGAGAATTCTGCGCTTGTAGATCCTTAACTGTCTGCTCCAAATCAATCTGGATGAAATAAATAGCAGAAAGATAAGGAAACTTGGTGTGAAGACCTGTTTATGCATATGATGAATGATATGTTATTCATGTAATGCATTCAAGGATTCAGAAATTCAAATTTGTTGTAAACAAAAAGAACACACGTCATATTAAGAAGAAATTTGTTAGTACATAAATGCCCCATGGGCAAAATATTACAAAATTCTTAATGTAAAAAGACATTGTGCATCCTCTTTGGTGCGATGTAAGTGTTGAGAGTTTCCTCTTCATGAAGTCGTCGGGTAAGCTCCAAAACCTTCTTCTCACTGGCATAAAAGCTGGCTTCAAAAGTATTTTGTTCTTCTTTGAGTTGGATCCAACTCTTTTGTAATTCTTCCAATGATGTCGGCATGTCAGGATGTAGGAGGGTGTATGGAAACTCTCCTTCCATAACAGGCTCTTTGATCACGGGGAGAATATGAGGGTATGGCATCATAAGACTTTGGGCGCGGGTTCGTACCCACTTGAGATAAGGCTCAAGGGGGATGGAATTTTTGTGCCCCAGTGTCTTACTATCCACTTTGTTGGGCGTCCTCCAAGCTCGGATAAACCTTTGTCGAAGTCCTTGCGCATCATTGTCGAAGTCAAAAACTAGGTCAGGAATCAGCATATCATGAGGGCCATCTCGCCGGGCATATCCAAACTGCCTCAAAGCTAAATAGGGATTGTAGGTAATGCCTCCCCTAATGCTGAGTAGTGGGACATTAGGGAATTTCCCACAATGATCAATGATGATGACATTTTCTCTGGACCGAGAACATCGATGAACATCAGAATGTGTTAGGGTCATCAATCGTTGTGACCACCTTAAACCATGCTCATTCTTCAAAACTGTTTGAGGAAGGTGAGAAATAAACCACCTTGCTAGAAGAGGAGTACAGCACATGAGAACACCTCTTTTCCTCATTGTTCGTGTGTAAAATGAGTGTAGGATGTCCCCAAGCAATGTAGGCACAGGATTCCGAGATATGAAAATCTTGACAGCGTTCACATCTATAAGCTGATTAGGATTTGGGAACAAGACCAAACCATAGATGAGGAGTGCCACAATTTCTTCAAAAGCTTGTAGATCTAGAGAATTCCAGCAGTCTTGTGCCTTCTCAAACAGAAACTTTGCCAAGAAACCCTTGACACCACTTCTGGTTTCCCAATGCCCTTTGATATCAGATGGTTGCAAGTGTAATGCTTGAGCAACATCTTCAGGCTTTGGTTCTTTTTCTGTACCGTTGTAGGGTAGTTGATGAAGAATAGGAATCCTCAAGAGTTGAGAAAATTACTCCAAAGTAGGTACTAGTTGGTAATCAGGGAATGTGAAACAGTGGTGTAGGGGATCAAAGAACTGGAAGAGAACTTTCACCATGTCTTCTTCAATGTTGGAGTTGACCAAGTTGAGAAGTCTACCATGTCTTTCACTGAAGAGATAATTCTCTGGAATCTTGGAAGTAAGCTCCTTGAGTTGAGGAGGGATTCTCACAAGGTTGACTTGAATTGTTTTCCTGCGAAGAGGTTCCATGACCTACAAAACAGGAACAAAGATGAAGATCCAAACCCTTGAAATGGTTAGTGGATGCATATGATGCTTTATGATGTTCATGATGTATGCACAAGCACATTTACAAACAAATCACACAAGATCCTAGTTTCAGGCTTGCATGAGGTTTCATTGGTAAGTACCCTCTTGAAGTTAGTTGGCTCAACCTGTCCTATAAATAGTAACCGGGTTCTAAGGAGCTCAATATCACTGGATTATTTTCTATGTTCATTGTTTTGGTTTAGCCACTTAACTAGCGACCAAAATATTCCAAGAAAACAACCCTCAATGAGTGCAGTATCGAGTATCTACCAGCTTCGGACTACACCAAAGCCGGTCTTCTCACTACACCTAAAAAAGGCCAAGATGGTCAAGTAAGGTTCTAAGAGTTCATTAGTGCTTCATGACATCACTCAGCGGCCCCGTATTCTCTTTGATTGACTCAAAGGCTACCGATACTCACAAATATGTCGCACTAATATAGCTATTGCTTCAACCATGTCGGTATACCCCACACAGTTTCCACAACGTTTTGTTATTTACCTATGAATGTTTCCCCAAATGCGGGTAGAGGATTTCAAGCCCAAACAAGAGAACCAAATGTAAAGCAATCAAAGCAATCAAGACATGCAAAGGTGATCTAAACCCTAAGGTCACTCCACTTTTAAACTTTGTCCCCAACAGAGTCGCCAGTTATGTGATACGGTGGGAGAACTGACTTGAGGTTTTGCGTTTGTATTCGCAAATGTTTTGATTTAGCAAGAGTCGCAACCGACTTTTTATTTTATCCTAAGGAAAGGTCAAAAAGCACAGGAAAGACCTTTGAGATGTTTTCTTGGGTTAGGGGAGTATATTATGAAAAGGGAAGGTTCAAGCACCCTTTTCATCCATGGTTATCCATGGGCTCTTAGTTACTTGTTTAGATCACTTGCTTTGCTTTTCAATTGTTTGAAATGGTGCTTTGTGTGTGGTTTTGAAAAATGTTTTGAAAAGAGGCCATCGTTGTTGCAACCTTTGTAATGATTCTTGTTTGAATGTATACAAAGGTGTTTTTGTCTTTTGAAAAGATTTCAATGTTTTTTGAAAGTTTGTTTTGAAATTGTGTTGTGAGGTGTGTTTGAAAATAGCAAGGATATTTTTGCAAGCTTTTGATCAAGTAACTAAGAGCTATCTACCCTATTTTACTCAAAGATATTTCTTATGTTTTTAACCCTTTTGACAGTGTTGTTTCACCATTGCATTTGGTGAGTAACCTTGTGTTAGGATGTTAAGCGGGACAGGCGCGGGTCATCGTATAGACCATGATAGCAATTGTGTTACATATTTTTTGGCAATTTTCTTGAGGGACTTGATCATTTTTTTAGGCAACCAAGATAGCGTCATCGAGGGACTATGATCTTTTGTTTTGTTTTTGTTTTGCCAAAGTACCCAACATGCATACCATGGCCCATTTTTGAAGGCAACAAGTGGATTGTAACCCTAAGGGTGGAAGTGTGTATTGTGTTTGATTTTCATGCATTTTTGTCTTTGATTAGGTCAAACTATTTGTTGATTTTGATTTTGCATACAAACCCTAATTCTCTAATCATAGCATAATTGAAAGCGTAAAATGCGAAAATTTAAAGTTCTAAGCTATTACAACATGATTATGGGGATGGGGGTACAATTTTGAATGGGGGTATTTGACAAGAAATATAAACCCTAGATTACTATTACATCCAAATTGAATCTCAAATGCATCAATATTTAAATGTACAATATTCAAATAAACAAAATAAATAAATTTAAATAAAATGTATTATGCAAAAAGAAGTTTTTATTTGTTTATGTATGTAAAGTATTTTCAATGTAAAAAGAATAAAGAAATAAAATAAAAAGATTAATTTCATTATTTAAGGGATGAAACCCTAATTTCTTTAAGAAAATAAATATTATATATTATTTATATACAAGAAATATATTAATATGTACAAAAATAAAATATATTAAAAAAAAGTGTTTTTTAGTATAAATAATAATAAAAATAAAAATGTAATATTTTTGTATTTTTATTCTAAGTATTTAATAAAATAAAAGTATATATATATATATATATATATATATATATATATATATATATATATATATATATATATATATATATATATATATATATATATATATATATATATATATATATATATATATATATATATATATATATATATATATATATATATATATATATATATATATATATATATATATATATTAATCAAATTAAATATGTACAAAATAAAATAAAATATGTACAAAAATAATTATATTTTAAATAATATTTTCAGTGTGAATAAAAATAAGAAATGAAAATAAAAGTATTATTTACATTATTTTTTTCAAGTTAAAGTAAATTACAAAAGTATTCTAAATGTTTTTATGTTATAAAAATCAAATAAAATGGCAAATAAAATGTAAAATATTATGAAAATCTTTTTTAAGCATTTTTTATTATTGGAAATAAATAAAGAAAATCATAAATGAAAACAAAAATTCAAAAATGCAAAAATATAAGAAATTAGGCCAGGGGGTGTGAAATTGAAAAAGGGGGTGTTAGAAGCAAGCAGGCCAAGCCCAGCCCACTACTTCATCTTCTTCCTCCAGACTCTGTACAACGCGCGCGCGCCTGGTTCAAATGCTACATCCTGTATACGTGATCTTTTGCCAAAACTAATAATATCAAACTTGTAGAGAATTTCAATACGATTCTAACCATATAAAGAATTAATCCTAACTCTCAAAGACCAGAGAGAATTTCCCTGGCCCTAAAATCTGACCTAACTTTTTCAGCATGTTCATGGGTGAAATTCTCCTAGCACACTTAATATAAATGAAAACTGAGCATATGTACAGCTTCAAGGCATTGAATACTACATTTTTCATTCACAAACCTAAGGCTAAATGTTCCTAAATAGAGAGATAGAAAGTGATGAAAAACCTGTTTCAGTTGGATTCGAGTAGGACAATGCAGAGCTTCGCAACAAGTTTTGAGGTGTCTGGTAGCTTTCCTGAACTTCACTTGATCTTTTCCAATAGCTAGCTTGCCTTGAATGTCCCTGAATCATTCTCTAGAACTCAACCTGCACAAGCTTGAAATGAAAATGGTGATCACTGTAAATGGAGTTACAGTTGGAAATGGAGGTTTGGGATAGCTTGAGTGAGTTGAATGGAAGGTGTTTGAAGTGGAAAGGGGCAAAACGCACGAGCCAAATGAGCTATGGCACTCATGTTGCAGCACATGCCCTGTTTTGCCAAAGAAGAGTGATTTCTGGCTATGGGAGGTTATGAGGCTCAAGCCCTCATGTTTCTTGCTCAAAGGGTTGTGTGAAATGTGTTTGCAATCTTTGCTTTAGCCAACAAAGGCTGGTTTTCAAGTTGGGAGGATTTTTGCAAGTTTTCTTCTTTTTGAAGCAAGAATGTGTAAGTTGTCAATACAGGCCTGTACAAGCCCTCAAGTATGCTCCACACAATCCTCTTGGTTGCTGGAATTTATGGATTTGATTTGGCTTCTGAGATCTTGGCCCTATGCTTTAAAGATCATGTTTTAACATAAAGCATACCTTTTCCAAAATAGAAATGTACCTTTTTCTAATTAAGGATTAGTTTTGTGTGCAATGTCCAAATGTCCAAGATAATGCATTAACTCAGTGGATTTGCATTTAATTAAGGTGTGTGAATTGGTTTAGAGGCCGGAAAACAAGTACAAAGCATGTTGGTTTGAAAATGCAACTTGTATGAACATGAATTGGCCATGGATACAAAGTGAGTTTTTGCCAACTTCTAGCATTCGATTCTCCCTAACCACAAATGTGTTTGAGGAGTTCTTTGACAATTTGGAAAGCTTGAAACATGCTCTATAATCCATATTTGAAATGCAACTTGAGACTACAAGTGGAACTATGTGAAAAATGGCCAAGAAGGTAGGGAAAAATCCTGCCTAAACTAGGGCAAAATTTCACTAAGTTAAAAGTTTTAGGGACCCTTGTTCCAAAATTCATAACTTGAGATCCAAGCTTCTTTTGAGATAACTTTGTGAATCAAAGTTGTAGACTTTGTGGAGGACTACAACTTTCATTTTGTAAGTTTTGTTTGAATCCAATTGCATCTTGGTGAAAATGTGGGACAAAATTAGGAAAAATTAAGAAAATTTCATAACTTAGAAAAATTCTAAGTTATGAAAATTTTCAACTTTAAACCCTAATTTGCAATTTTGGGTTTCTTGATGAACAAGTTTCATAATTTGACACATCTTGATGATAAATGACCCTTGGCACTTGATTTTGACCAAAAAGTCAAAGTTTGACTTTTCAGTGTGCAGTCAGATTTTGATCAGTTGACTGAAAAATTCATCTGTCAATCCCATGCATTTGAGATCTTTTGAACTTGTTGAATAGGTCAAGATGATGCCATTGATTCCTTGAGTCCATGGTTGAGCTTAATTTGCCATTGGCCAGGTCAAACAGTCAAAAATTACCTTTGTAAAGTCAAAACCCTAAAAATGACCATTTTGCCCTTTTGGTGATCTGATCAAATTTCTTGGGGAGTTGTGGTCCAAACTTGATCAAATGGTTCATATGAGTTCATAATGTTGATGTGGGTCAAAATTCATGAGGTTTGACTCTAAATTGGCCACAGTTGACTTTTTCACCAATACAACTGATTTCTAGGTCAACTGTCCAATTGACTGGGCAAAAATTTGATTCAAGGCTTGAAACTTGGTATGGACAAACTTATGAATCCAACATGAAGTATGAAAGTCAATTTGGGAATTGTAAGTCAAAAAATCCCTGTGCAAACTCAAACCCTAATTTAGGTCATCAATGCAAGAAGAAGTCTTGAGCAGAGCAAACCCTAGCTTGATCTTGAGTTCCAAGAGCCTTGTGATGAGAAATGTTGATAAAATGAGAGGGAAAATTTTGGGGTACAACAGTTGCCCCTGTTCAATCTTCTTGAACCTGAAGAGTTAGATTGGCAAGTTTTCCTTTCGTGACTCGAAGGTAAAAGAGGATTGGACACTAGAGTGCCCGTAAATTTGCACTCGTCAAAATGTAGCTGAGGGAATGGGCTTAAAGATGCCATTTAGAGATGGTAGAATATTGCTGGAGATGGGCTTAGAGATGCCATCCAAAACTTGTTTGTTGAAAATCAGTAGAATGAACATCAGAAAGGTATCCGTATTTAGAACGTATCTGAGCCGTATCTGGAGATTGGGTTTGTATGAGCAAGGGAATGGCGTCTGTGTCTAGAGCGTATCCGAGCTGTAACTGTATTTGATTCTTGAATGAATATCAGAATGACTGCCGTGTCTGGAGTGTATCTGTATTCTAAATGGGTAACAGAGAAACATTTGTGTATAGAGCATCTATGTGCTGGGGATAAATTCCGAATGAGTGACAGAATGGAAACCGTGTCTGGAGCGTATCTGGACTGTATCTGAAGTTGAGATATGTATGAGTAGCAGAATGACTTCTGTGTTTGGAGTGTATCCGTACTGTAACTAGGATCCGGACAAGTGACAGAATGACTTCCGTGTCTGGAGTGTATCTGAACTTGAAGTTGATAGTTGAATCTGAATGAGAAATAGAATGTCCGCCGTGTCTGGAGCGTATCTAGTCTGTATCTGATTGCTGAAGTCTGAATGAGTAATAGAATGACCACCGCGTCTGGGGTGTATCCATACTGTATCTTGACTTGAAATTCTGAATGAGTAATAGAATGACCTCCGCGTCTGGGGTGTATCCATACTGTATCTTGACTTGAAATTCTGAATGAGTAATAGAATGACCACCGTGTCTGGGGGTGTATCCATATTGTATCTTGACTTGAAATTCTGAATGAGTAATAGAATGACCACCGTGTCTGGGGGTGTATCCATACTGTATCTGAAATCTCTGAATAGTTGTAAATGATAGCTTTTAATCTTATCCTGAAAGGGTAGAATGTTAGCTTAAAACACAAAGTTATGTTGCATGCCATGTATGATGCAATAAAATGTGTTCCATCAATGTTTATGATATATGAATGTAATGGATGTGCATGTAAGCTGATTAGTTGTCTTGCTGAGGAAAATAAAACCTTGATAGCTGGAGATCATGAAATCTTTGACTGCTGCCGGGGAAAGTAAATCCTTGACCGATGCTGGAGATTCCAAAAATCTTTGATTGTTGAGAATGAGAAATCCTGGGACCACCGCTGGGGATTGAAAATCCTTGACAACCTGCGGAGATGTGAGAATCCTTCATGACTTTTCTGGGGAAATAAGGAAAAGTCCGACGATCTCTACTGGGGAATTAAAACCTGGGAGGCTTCAAATGGAGAAACGGGAACTAGAATCTTCATTCTGTTGAGAAATAACTCTGTGGGGAGAGTGTTTATTCTGCCGGGGAAATCAGGAGCCTGGGTTGTATTCCAATCTACTGGGGATTCCATGTTTTGTGGAAAACTCTGCTGGTGATGAAAGTTTAGACTATTCGGGCTCCGCTGGGGATCGGGAGTTTGGAGACATAACTCTGATGGGAATTTTGAAACTTAACTCCGCTGGGGGATAAAGTTTAGAATACTTTGGCTCCGCTGGGGATCTTGAAATTTAACTCCGCTGGGGATATACACTCCAAGGTTTTAGCTTTGTTGAGGATCTGGATGACATACTGTGGGGGATTTCTTCTGGAATAGACTAAAGACGTTTTCCTATACTTTCAACCTACCAGTAATTATCTTTTCTCATTTTGTTTTATTTGTAAGCAATGATTATATTCAAATGCATATGCCTATTTAACAAAACATTGGACGTTTTTCAAAATAAAACATAAGTGTAAAAAGAAAAGAAAGGCAAGCAAATTTCTGCACTTTGAAGTATCTTTGTATTAACTTTTGTAAGTATCTTTGTACAAAGGAGACAGACATCCTAGTAAGAGAATGTTGTCGTAAAAATTGAAAAAATTTATACAAAAAGAAAGATGGCTATGTGTAATAATTCCATGGGGTTCCCATTCTGCTATAGCCTTCACAACTCTGAGTATCTTGTCCATTCGTTGCTTCGTCCGTAGATGATTGGATTGATCAGAAGCTTGGAGTTTGGTCGTGAAGAGATTGTCCTTAAAGTGATCCGACGAGACATAGTCATACGCTTTAATTCCCTAACTTTTGCCTGGACCGCCCTTTCTGGTTTTCGATCCACCGGGAAACCCTTTTTTGCCCAAGTCGCCCTTTCGGGTTTTCAACTTGCCGGGTGTACAAATTTTTTTATTTATCCCTAATTTTTTCCTGAACCACCCTTTCGGGTTTTCGATTCACCGGGATGACCATTTTTGCCCAAGTCGCCCTTTCGGGTTTTCAACTTGTCGGGTCGTTTTATGCGTAGTATCTTTTGACTATGTCAGTGTTCGCAGGGTGCGACAAGTCATCACCGTCCATGGTGGTTAGAATCATTTCCCCACCAGAAAAGATGTTCTTGATCATAAATGGTCCTTCGTAAGTAGGAGTCCACTTGCCCCTGGGATCACTTTGCGGCAAGATGACCCGCTTGATTACAAGATCTCCGACTTGATATACCTGACGTCTGACTTTCTTGTTGAAAACCTTGATCATTCGTTTTTGATACGTCTGACCATGACAAACAGTAGTAAGTCGTTTCTCGTTGATCAAATTAAGTTGGTTAAGCCAGGTCTGAATCCAATCGTCTTCACTCAAACCAGTATCCTTCATGATCCTCAAGGAAGGAATCTGAACTTCTATAGGTAAAACAGCTTCCATGCCATATACCAGAGAAAAGGGGGTTGCCCCTATTGAAGTACGTGTCGTGGTACGATACCCGTGTAGAGCAAACGATAACTTCTCATGCCAGTCCTTGTAGGTTACTGTCATCTTTTGAATGATCTTCTTGATATTTTTGTTCGCGGCTTCAACAACACCGTTCATCTTTGGCTGATAGGGAGATGAATTATGATGATAAATCTTGAACTGCTCGCACAGAGCGGTGATCATAGTATTGTTCAAATTTGTACCGTTGTTCGTGATAATCCTGTCACGGATACCATACCGGCATATGAGATTCTGCTTAATGAAGCGGGCAACCACATTCTTTGTAACTGAGGCGAAGGAAGCTGCTTCGACCCATTTGGTAAAGTAATCAATAGCCACCAGGATGAAGTGATGTCCATTGGATGATGTAGGCTTGATCTCCCCAATCATGTCAATACCCCACATCGCGAATGGCCAATGAGCTGTTAGAACATTGAGAGGAACAGGAGGAATATGCACCTTGTCAGCATAGACTTGGCATTTGTGACAAGTACGGAAATGTTGATGACAATCAGCTTCCATGGTAGACCAATAGTAGTCTGCCCTTAGAATCTTCTTAGCCATCGTATGTCCGCTCAAGTGGGTGCCAAAGGTGCCACTATGTATTTCAGTCATGATCAACTATGCTTCAACCTTGTCCACACAACGAAGTAGAACACAATCATGGCCACGCTTATATAGGATACCATTGCTTAGGAAGAACTTGGCAGCAAATCTCCTTAAGAACTTTTTGTCATTGACGGAAGCTCCTTCAGGATATTCTCGAGTCTGGAGATACCTTTTGATTTCATGAAACCAGGGTTGTTCCACTACTTCTTCAGTATTAATTTCATGACAGTGCGCGGGTTCGTCCATTCGCTCAATGGTGATTTGGGGAGCCTCATTATCCCAGTTGAGTTTAAACATGGAAGACATTGTAGCAAGAGCATCTGCTAGCTGATTTTCTTCTCGCGGGAAGTGCTCAAAGGTAATCTGCTCGAAATGAGGCAACAATGTCAGGACATGTTCTTTGTATGGGATAAGATTAGGATGTTTAGTGTCCCACTCTCCTTTGATTTGACTGATAACCAAAGTTGAGTCCCCAAATACGACCAAAGATTTGATTCCCAAGTCTATATCAGCCTTGAGACCAAAGATGCAAGCTTCATACTCAGCCATGTTGTTGGTACAGCTGAAGCAAAGTCGGGCAGTGAAGGGTGTATGGCAACCTTCCAGAGAAATAAGTACTGCACCGATACCGTTGCCAAGTGCATTTGAAGCACCACCAAAGTACAGGGTCCATCGGGATCCTTGTTCAGGTCCGTCATACGGTCCGTTACCTTCAATGTTGTCCAATGTCATGATGTCCTCGTCAGGGAAGTCGAATCTCATAGATTGGTAATCTTAGACGGGTTGATGAGCTAGATGGTCAGCTAGTACACTCCCCTTTATAGATTTTTGGGCAGTATACTGGATATCATACTCATTCAGGATCATTTGCCATCTAGCGATTCTTCCAGATAAAGCAGGCTTCTCGAAGATATACTTAATCGGATCCATCTTGGAAATCAACAAAGTGGTATGAGTTAACATATACTGCCTTAGCCGGCGAGCAGCCCATACCAAAGCGCAGCAAGTTTTCTCGAGCAATGAGTAGCGAGTCTCACAGTCGGTAAACTTTTTGCTAAGGTAATAAATGGCATGCTCTTTTCGGCCAGACTCGTCATGTTGGCCCAGTACGCACCCCATTGAGTTATCCAAAACAGTCAGATACATGATTAACGACCTTCCTTCAACGGGTGGCATCAAGATAGGAGGCTCCAGCAAATACTCCTTGATTTTATCAAAAGCAACTTGATAGTCATTGTTCCATTCAACCACCTGATCTTTCTTCAACAGCTTGAAGATTGGCTCACAGGTAGATGTTAGGTGAGAAATGAACCTTGCGATATAGTTTAAGCGTCCCAAGAAACCTCTAACCTCCTTTTCAGTGTGGGGGGCAGGCATTTCTTGTATAGCTTTAACTTTAGCAGGATCAACCTCAATGCCTTTGTTACTGACGATGAATCCCAAGAGTTTACCAGACCTGACTCCAAAAGTGCCTTTGCTTGGGTTCAGTCTGAGCTTATACTCCTTCAATCTGACAAACAGCTTTTGCAGGTGATCGAGGTGTTCTTCTTTTGTCTGTGAACGGGCTATCATGTCGTCTACGTAGACTTCAATCTCATGATGTATCATATCATGAAACAAAGATACCATGGCTCGCTGATAGGTTGCCCCGGTATTCTTCAGTATAAATGGCATCACTTTGTAGCAGAAGGTCCCCCACTACGTAACAAAAGTAGTCTTCTCCATGTCTTCGGGGGCCATTTTGATTTGGTTGTATCCCTAGAATCCATCCGTGAAGGAAAATACCTTGTGTTTAGCTGTGTTGTCAACCAAGATGTCGATGTGTGGTAGGGGAAAATCATCTTTAGGGCTAGCCCTGTTTAGGTCCCTATAGTCCATACACATTCTGACTTTGCCGTCCTTTTTAGGCACGGGCACAATGTTAGCAACCCATTGTGGATAGGAAGTAACAGCCAGAAAGCCAACATTGAATTGCTTCATTACCTCAGATTTGATCTTCTCAGACATGTCGGGCCTCATTTGGCGGACTTTTTGTTTGATCGGTGGACAGTCTTCTCTTGTAGGGAGACGGTGAACCACAATATCTGTATCTAGTCCCGGCATGTCTTCATAGGATCAGGCGAATATTTCAACATATTCATTCAATAACTATACTAAGCGCTCTTTGACACTTGGTTCCAGGTTGGAACCCACTTTAACCTCTTTCTTGTCTTCCTCTGTTCCAAAGTGATGGTCTCTATCAACTCTTCATGGGGAAGAATAGCCCTCTCTTCTTGTTGCAAAAGTCTGGCTAACTCTCCAGGAACTTCACAGTCTTCATCACCTTCGTACTCAGCATGATTGACCAAATCTTCAGAGTCACCGAAGGCTAAAACAGAATAGTCACCCATGGAATCTGGAGTGGATGGGTACCTGCATTTGTGAGTGTGGGTGTGTGTAAGGGATAACCATCCTTAAACAAAACAAAATGTAAAAGGAAAGAAAATGAACACAACAGTTTATAGATGAAAACGTCCAATGATTCATTAAACACGACATATAATAATGAAGAAATCAAGCCCTTACAAATGGACCTATATGCCCCGAGTAAGGCATAAGGTGAAAATAGTGTACAAATTGTTTAATTATTATAGACCAAAATAGGAAATTGTTCAAAGATAAATTACTGGTTGATGAAAGTGATGGGAACGAAGTCTTTCGCTTCGCAGTTGCTTAATCCTCCTTTGACGGTTGGAAAGATCCAATCTTCAAAGTTGTCTTCTTCATCAACATCTTCTAAGGCATTAATTCCATGGTGAGTGATTTCTACGGGTGGTCCTCCAGCCCTGGAGCGACGCACAGCTTTCTGGCCAACAGCAGTAAAACCTAGTCCGAACTTGTCCGTCTTGTGAGGAAAATCAGGAAGTTTCCCCCACACTGTACTCCTTCCTTCTTTGATTACAGCCTCCACATCCTTGAGGGATGCCATCCTAGACACAGGCTTGGAAACGATAGGCACATTAGTCATTGTCTTTGCAACTGCGACCTCAGGAGAAACCTCTTCAAAATGTTGGAAAGGCGTTTCTATGAATTCGCCATCCAACTCCACATAGCGGAAGGAGTTGAGGTGACTTATCATGTACTCTTCCTCACCGTGAACCGTTATGATCTTTCCCTGAACTGGATACTTTAGCATTTGGTGCAGAGAGGAAGTAATTGCCCCAGCATTGTGGATCCACGGCCTTCCCAACAAGCAAGAATATGAAGGACGGATGTCCATCACATAAAAGGTAGAGTTGAAAATTTATGTGCCCACCTTGATTGGGATTTCCACTTCCCCATGAACCATCCTCTTAGAACCGTCGAAGGCTCTAACAACGATGTTACTGGGCTTTAGAGTCAAACCTTCACAGTCCAATCTGTCCAACGCCTTTTTCGATAGCACATTCAAAGATGAACCGGTATCCACCAGGACATGGGCAAGTGTGGTTCCCCTGCATTCTACTGAGACATGCAGCGCGTCGTTGTGCTTTCTTCCTTTAGGGGTCAAATCTGCATCATAAAAACCAAGACCATTATCAGCAGTAAGGCTAGCCACACACTCTTGAAACTGGTCCACGGAAGTTTCTTGAGGCACATGTGTCGTCTTTAGAAATTTGATTAAGGCCTTAGCATGAGCCTCAGAGCAGAGTAGAAGAGCCAACATGGAGATTTTGGAAGGGGTCTGCCCTAGCTGCTCCACGACATCGTAGTTGCTCCTCTTGATTATCTTTAAGATTTCTTCCATCTCTTTCTGGGTGGTCTCGGGGATTACCACAGTCTGAGCCTTCATCCTGACAGGCGCTTCTAGTATCCCCTTACCCTTATCGGTAGTATCATCAGAGGGTCTAACTTCAGGAGTATCCAATTCTTCAATTACCAGGCTTTGCACAGATGGTTTGACAGGCACAGAAGCTTTTGAGGGTCCGAAGACTGCTCGTGGAGGAGCAATCTCCAGAGAGAAAATCCTTCTGCTGCGAGTTATCTTGCTCGTTCCCGCAATATTCCATATATCAGGGGTTTCATCATCGGAATTCTCTTGGACTGATTCAATCTATTTGACACCATGGTAGAAGATTTCTCCTCCGTAATTCCATGGTATCGTCTTGTTAGATTTATACGGAACAGGCCCCGGCATGGTGATTTTCAACGGCACAAACTTAGGATCAGGCGTGATCTTAACAGGCCTTTTGCAGTTCTTAGAAAGATCGTCGAAGATGGTTATTATTGCAATGTAATTGGTCGGGGTATCAAAGGTAGAGGAGTATCATGAGTGATAGTATCAACATGAGTCTTTTGAAAGAGGATCTCTTGGATATCCATCAGGTGTTGGATGCCTGATTTCAACAGTGGGCAGTCAGCTTGCAAGTTTAAACAAAAGTAACAGTCTTTTCCACAGCCTGGGAATATTCCGGCTCTCATCAAATTCACTTTAATCACTGGTAACAGAGTCAAAAGGTCAGCAACATTGGTAACATGATGGTCTTCCATAACGGCATGAACATTATGACCGTGCTTGGGCATTGGGGCAGAAATCACATTCGGCTTTTCGGACGCATCTAATTCTACCTCCTTGGCGTCTATCAAGTCTTGGATTTTGTTCTTAAGAGCCCAACAGTTGTTGGTATCATGCCCTACACTATCCGAGTGGTATGCACACTTTGCATTAGAGTGATAATAAGGAGAAGAAGTGTTAGGGTTCTTCGGCGCTTCTTTCAAGTTGGTAAGATTCAGCTTTAACAGATGAGGTAGGACTTGAGCCGATGTCATGTTGATTCGGGTGAATTGCCGTTGTGGCCTTTCTACCCTTTGCTGATTAGATCTTAGCTGATTGCTGCGAGGTTGATCGGTTGAAGAGTTTTGGATCATCACAGCCCCCACCGTTGGTCGGCGCTCAGTTCTTCCTTGGTTCCTCTGGTTGTGAACATCAAAAACTTCCTTCTTAGCTGGGAAGGTATTTTTAATAGCAGTGGAAGCGGAGGCATCTTTCTGAATTTTACCACTTTTAATGCCAGCCTCAACCCTTTCACCGGTCAGAATTAATTCAGTGAATCCTGCAAAGGAACTCCCGATTAAATGATTGAAGAAAGGGCCAGACAGGGTCCCTAAAAACATGTCAACCAACTCTCTATCCGACAATGGTGGCTGCACCCTTCCAGCCAAATCCCGCCACTTCTGGGCGTACTCCTTAAATCCCTCATTAGAGGCCATACCCATACTCTGTAGCTGAGTACGAGTAGGTGCTAAATCTGCATTGTATTGGTATTGTCGATAGAAAGCAGCAGCTAAATCTTCCCAGTTATGAACCTCAGACCTCTCAAGTTGATAGAACCAGTCCAATTGTGTGCCTGACAAACTATCTTGGAAAAAATGGACCCAAAGATCCTTATCAGATGAGTGGGGTTGGATCTTTCTGACGTAGGATCTCAGATGCATCTTCCGACAGGACAAATCGTCATACTTAGCAAATGTAGGTACTTTGAACTTGGGAGGAATGATGATCCCAACGACCAACCCTTGTTCTTCGAAATCTAAACCAGGTACTCTTTGTAACTCCATGGCTGCACACCGATCCTCAAGATTTTTATACTTATCATCCGCCGGGGGATATTGCTGTTCGGAGTAATCTTCATCCTCTTCCTCTTCTTCCTCTTCAACTTCAGATTCAGAAGGCATCGCAGTTCCTTTTCCTTTTCCAATCCCTTCATCAGACGTTGAGGGAAACTCGAGAACCTTTCTAGCCTGGTTTTCAAACCTTCTTCCCATAGTGGCCACTCCAGGCCTTTTCTTCTTTTTCTCTTTATCTTTTTCCAACAGTGCTTTAAGGTCCTCTTGACCCTTTGCTAAGGTCATGAGGAGTTGTTGGAATTGAGAATTATGCGCTTGCAGATCCTTAACCGTCTGCTCCAAATCAATCTGGCTGAAATAAACAACAGAAAGATAAGGAAACCTGGTGTGAATACCTGTTTATGCATATGATGAATGATATGTTATTCATGTAATGCATTCAAGGATTCAGAAATTCAAATTTGTTGTAAACAAAAAGAACACACGTCATATTAAGAAGAAATTTGTTAGTACATAAATGCCCCATGGGCAAAATATTACAAAATTCTTAATGTAAAAAGACATTGCGCATCCTCTTTGGTGCGATGTAAGTGTTGAGAGTTTCCTCCTCATGAAGTCGGCGGGTAAGCTCCAAAACGTTCTTCTCACTGGCATAGAAGCTGGCTTCAAAAGTATTTTGTTCTTCTTTGAGTTGATCCAACTCTTTTGTAATTCTTCCAATGATGTCGGCATGTCAGGATGTAGGAGGGTGTATGGAATCTCTCCTTCCATAACAGGCTCTTTGATCACGGGGAGAATATGAGGGTATGGCATCATAAGACTTTGGGCGTGGGTTCGTACCCACTTGAGATAAGGCTCAAGGGGGATGGAATTCTTGTGCCCCAGTGTCTTACTATCCACTTTGTTGGGCGTCCTCTAAGCTCGAATAAACCTTTGTCGAAGTCCTTGCGCATCATTTTCGAAGTCAAAAACTAGGTCAGGAATCAGCATATCATGAGGGCCATCTCTCCGGGCATATCCAAACTGCCTCAAAGCTAAATAGGGATTGTAGGTAATGCCTCCCCTAATGCCGAGTAGTGGGACATTAGGGAATTCCCCACAACGATCAATGATGATGACATTTTCTCTGGATCGAGAACACCAATGAACATCAGAATGTGTTAGGGTCATCAATCGCTGTGACCACCTTAAACCATGCTCATTCTTCAAAATTGTTTGAGGAAGGTGAGAAATAAACCACCTTGCTAGAAGAGGAGTACAGCACATGAGAACACCTCTTTTCCTCATTGTCCGTGTGTAAAATGAGTGTAGGATGTACCCAATCAATGTAGGCACATGATTCCGAGATATGAAAATCTTGACAGTGTTCACATCTATAAGCTGATCAGGATTTGGGAACAAGATCAACCCATAGATGAGGAGTGCCACAATTTCTTCAAAAGCTTGTAGATCTAGAGAATTCCAGCAGTCTTGTGCCTTCTCAAACAGAAACTTTGCCAAGAAACCCTTGACACCACTTCTGGTTTCCCAATGCCCTTTGATATCAGATGGTTGCAAGTGTAATGCTTGAGCAACATCTTCAGGCTTTGGTTCTTTTTCCGTACCGTTGTAGGGTAGTTGATGAAGAATAGGAATCCTCAGGAGTTGAGAAAATTCCTCCAAAGTAGGTACTAGTTGGTAATCAGGGAATGTGAAACAGTGGTGTAGGGGATCAAAGAACTGGAAGAGAACTTTCACCATGTCTTCTTCAATGTTGGAGTTGACCAAGTTGAGAAGTCTACCATGTCTTTCACTGAATAGAGAATTCTCTGGAATCTTGGAAGTAAGCTCATTAAGTTGAGGAGGGATTCTCACAAGGTTGACTTGGATTTTTTTCCTGCGAAGAGGTTCCATGACCTACAAAACAGGAACAAAGATGAAGATCCAAACCCTTGAAATGGTTAGTGGATGCATATGATGCTTTATGATGTTCATGATGTATGCACAAGCACATTTACAAACAAATCACACAATATCCTAGTTTCAGGCTTGCATGAGGTTTCATTGGTAAGTACCCTCTTGAAGTTAGTTGGCTCAACCTGTCCTATAAATAGTAACGGGGTTCTAAGGAGCTCAATATCACTGGATTATTTTCTATGTTCATTGTTTTGGTTTAGCCACTTAACTGGCGACCAAAATATTTCAAGAAAACAACCCTCAATGAGTGTAGTATCGAGTATCTACCAACTTCGAACTGCACCAAAGTCGGTCTTCTCACTACACCTAAAAAAGGCCAAGATGGTCAAGTAAGGTTCTAAGAGTTCATTAGTGCTTCATGACATCACTCAACGACCCCGTATTCTCTTTGATTGACTCAAAGGCTACCGGTACTCACAAATATGTCGCACTAATATAGCTATTGCTTCAACCATGTCGGTATACCCCACACAGTTTCCACAATGTATTGATATTTACCTATGAATGTTTACCCAAATCCGGGTAGGGATTTCAAGCCCAAACAAGAGAACCAAATGTAAAGCCATCAAAGAAATCAAGACATGCAAAAGTGATCTAAACCCTAAGGTCACTCCACTTTTAAACTTTGTCCCCGGCAGAGTCGCCAGTTATGTGATACGGTGGGAGAACTGACTTGAGGTTTTGCGTTTGTATTTGCAAATGTTTCGGTTTAGCAAGAGTCGTCACTGACTTTTTATTTTATCCTAAGGAAAGGTCAAAAAAGCACAGGAAAGACCTTTGAGATGTTTTCTTGGGTTAGGGGAGTAGATTATGAAAAGGGAAGGTGCAAGCACCCTTTTCATCCATGGTTATCCATGGACTCTTAGTTACTTATTTAGATCACTTGCTTTGCTTTTCAATTGTTTGAAATGGTGCTCTTCAATTGTTTGAAATGGTGCTTTGTGTGTGGTTTTGAAAAATGTTTTGAAAAGAGGCCATCGTTGTGGCAACCTTTGTAATGATTCTTGTTTGAATGTATACAAAGGTGTTTTTGTCTTTTGAAAAGATTTTAATGTTTTTTGAAAGTTTGTTTTGAAATTGTGTTGTGAGGTGTGTTTGAAAATAGCAAGGATATTTTTGCAAGCTTTTTATCAAGTAACTAAGAGCTATCTATCCTATTTTACTCAAAGATATTTCTTTTATTTTTAACCCTTTTGACAGTGTTGTTTCACCATTGTATTTGGTGAGCAACCTTCTGTTAGGATGTTAAGCGGGACAGGCGCGGGTCATTGTATAGACCATGATAGCAATTGTGTTAGATATTTTTTGGCAATTTTCTTGAGGGACTTGATCTTTTTTTTTAGGCAACCAAGATAGCGTCATCGAGGGACTATGATCTGTTGTTTTGTTTTTGTTTTGCCAAAGTACCCAACATGCATACCATGGCCCATTTTTGAAGGCAACAAGTGGATTGTAACCCTAGGGGTGGAAGTGTGTATTGTGTTTTATTTTCATGCATTTTTGTCTTTGATTAGGTCAAACTATTTGTTGATTTAGATTTTGCATACAAACCCTAATTCTCTAATCATGGCATAATTGAAAGCGTAAAATGCGAGAATTTAAAGTTCTAAGCTATTACAACATGATTATGGGGATGGGGGTACAATTTTGAATGAGGCTATTTGACAAGAAATATAAACCCTAGATTACTATTACATACAAATTGAATCTCAAATGCATCAATATTTAAATGTACAATATTCAAATAAACAAAACAAATAAATATTAAATAAAAAATATTATACAAAAATAAGTTTTTATTTGTTTATGTATGTAAAGCATTTTCAATGTAAAAAGAATAAAGAAATAAAATAAAAAGATTAGTTTCATTATTTAAGGGATGAAACCCTAATATCTTTAAGAAAAATAATATTATATATTATTTATATACAAGAAATATATTAATATGTAAAAAAATAAAATATATTAAAAAAAAGTGTTTTTTAGTATAAATAATAATAAAAATAAAAATGTAATATTTTTGTATTTTTATTCTAAGTATTTAATAAAATAAAAGTATATATATATATATATATATATATATATATATATATATATATATATATATATATATATATATATATATATATATATATATATATATATATATATATATATATATATATATATATATATATATATATATATATATATATATATATATATATATATATATATATATATATATATATATATATATATATATATATATATATATATATATATATATATATATATATATATATATATATATATATATATATATATATATATATATATATATATATATATATATATATATATATATATATATATATATATATATATATATATATATATATATATATATATATATATATATATATATATATTAATCAAATTAAATATGTACAAAATAAAATAAAATATGTACAAAAATAAATTATATTTTAAATAATATTTTCAGTGTGAATAAAAATAATAAATGAAAATAAAAGTATTATTTACATTATTTTTTTCAAGTTAAAGTAAATTACAAAAGTATTCTAAATGTTTTTATGTTATAAAAATCAAATAAAATGCCAAATAAAATGTAAAAAATTATGCTAATATTTTTTAAGCATTTTTTATTATTGGAAATAAATAAAGAAAATCATAAATGAAAACAAAAAATTCAAAAATGCAAAAATATAAGAAATTGGGTCAGGAGGTGTGAAATTGAAAAAGGGGGTGTTAGAAGCAAGCAGGCCAAGCCCAACCCACTACTTCATCTTCTTCCTCCAGACTCTGTACAACGCGCGCGCGCCTGGTTCAAATGCTACATCCTGTATACGTGATCTTTTGCCAAAGCTAATAACATCAAACTTGTAGAGAATTTCAATACGATTCTAACCATATAAAGCATTAATCCTAACTCTCAAAGACCAGAGAGAATTTCCCTGGCCCTAAAATCTGACCTAACTTTTTCAGCATGTTCATGGGTGAAATTCTCCTAGCACACTTAATATAAATGAAAACTGAGCATATGTACAGCTTCAAGGCATTGAATACTACATTTTTCATTCACAAACCTAAGGCTAAATGTTCCTAAATAGAGAGATAGAAAGTGATGAAAAAAACTGTTTCAGTTGGATTCAAGTAGGACAATGCAGAGCTTCTCAACAAGTTTTGAGGTGTCTGGTAGCTTGCCTGAACTTCACTTGATCTTTTCCAATAGCTAGCTTGCCTTGAATGTCCCTGAATCATCCTCTAGAACTCAACCTGCACAAGCTTGAAATGAAAATGGTGATCACTGTAAATGGAGTTACAGTTGGCAATGGAGGTTTGGGATAGCTTGAGTGAGTTGAATGGAAGGTGTTTGAAGTGGAAAGGGGCAAAACGCACGAGCCAAATGAGCTATGGCACTCATGTTGCAGCACATGCCCTGTTTGCCAAAGAAGAGTGATTTCTGGCTATGGGAGGTTATGAGGCTCAAGCCCTCATGTTTCTTGCTCAAAGGGTTGTGTGAAATATGTTTGCAATCTTTGTTTTAGCTAACAAAGGCTGGTTTTCAAGTTGGGAGGATTTTTTGCAAGTTTTCTTCTTTTTGAAGCAAGAATGTGTAATTTGTCAATACAGGCCTGTACAAGCCCTCAAGTATGCTGCACGCAATCCTCTTGGTTTCTGGAATTTGTGGATTTGATTTGGCTTCTGAGATCTTGGCCTATGCTTCAAAGATCATGTTTTGACATAAAGCATACCTTTTCCAAATAGAAATGTACTTTTTTCTAATTAAGGATTAGTTTTGTGTGAAATGTCCAAATGGACAAGATAATGCATTAGCTCAGTGGATTTGCATTTAATTAAGGAGTGTGAATTGGTTAAAGGCCTGCAAACAAGTACAAAGCATGCTGTTTGAAAATGCAACTTGTATGAACATGAATTGGCCATGGATACAAAGTGAGTTTTTGCCAACTTCTAGCATTCGATTCTCCCTAACCACAAATGTGTTTGAGGAGTTCTTGGACAATTGGAAAGCTTAAAACATGATCTATAA
The DNA here is from genome assembly GCA_948472305.1 of Vicia faba. Taxonomy (NCBI): domain Eukaryota; kingdom Viridiplantae; phylum Streptophyta; class Magnoliopsida; order Fabales; family Fabaceae; genus Vicia; species Vicia faba. Next base: position 938,922,268 of record OX451736.1, read on the forward strand.
TCCATATTTGAAATGAAACTTGAGACTACAAGTGGAACTATGTGAAAAATGGCCAAGAAGGTAGGGCAAAATCCTGCTAAACTAGGGCAAAATTTCACTAAGTTAAAAGTTTTAGGGACCCTTGTTCCAAAAATCATAACTTGAGATCCAAGCTTCTTTGAGATAACTTTATGAATCAAATTGTCAGACTTTGTGGAGGTCTACAACTTTCATGTTGTAAGTTTTGTTTGAATCCATTTGCATCTTGGTGAAAATGTGGGACAAAATTAGGAAAAATTAAGAAAATTTCATAACTTAGAAAAATTCTAAGTTATGAAAATTTTCAACTTTAAACCCTAATTTGCAATTTGGGTTTCTTGATGAACAAGTTTCATAATTTTACACATCTTGAAGAAAAATGACCCTTGCACTTGATTTTGACCAAAAAGTCAAAGTTTGACTTTCAGTGTGCAGTCAAATTTTGATCAGTTGACTGAAAAATTCATCTGTCAATCCCATGCATTTGAGATCTTTTGAACTTGTTGAATAGGTCAATATGATGCCATTGAGTCCTTGAGTCCATGGTTGAGCTTAATTTCCATTGGCTAGGTCAAACAGTCAAAAATTGCCTTTGTACAGTCAAAACCCTAAAAATGACCATTTTGCCCTTTTGTTGATCTGATCAAATTTCTTAGGGAGTTGTGGTCCAATCTTGATCAAATGGTTCATATGAGTTCATAATCGCTTGATCAGTCCCGGTGTCAAAATTCATGAGGTTTGACTGTAAATTGGCCACAGTTGACTTTTTTCCCAATACAGCTGATTTCTAGGTCAAACTGGGTCCAATTGACTGGCAAAAATTTGATTCAAGGCTTGACACTTGGTATGGACAAACTTATGAATCCACATGAAGTATGAAAGTTAATTTGGGAATTGTAAGTCAAAAATCCCTACGCAAACTCAAACCCTAATTTAGGTCATCAATGCAAGGATAAGTCTTGAGCAGAGCAAACCCTAAGCTTGATCTTGAGTTCCAAGAGCCTTGTGATGAGAAATGTTGATAAAATGAGAGGGAAAATTTTATGAACATATGGATCTTGACCATCAATATCATCATCCCATATGAACAACTTACAGCTTGTCATTGCCTATAAATGAATCAAACGAACAACGAAAACAAACATAAAATAAGAAATTATTTTAAATAATATATTGTTTAAAATAAGTAATCTTTTAGTATAAGAAATTGTGTAAAAATTAACAAAATCAATAACAGACCCAACTCATAAAATAAGAAAATCGTAACAAATAAAATAAAATCAAACTCACCCCCCCCCCCCCCCCCCCAATTTGCACATTTACAATACCTCCTTTTAGGGTTATCATTTGAATTGGAGATGTACAACCTCATTTGTTTATTGCAACCATATTCTGGTATTTGAAGCGACATGGAGTTTGAAACATATGTCGAAGACATGATTGAACGGGTGTTAAAGGTGAAGGCGAATGTGAAGAAGGGATGCGAAAAATTTAGAATTAGGGTTTGTGAAGATATAATACAAGAAGCTATTGTATGCGTGCAAAATCTGCATTGGAATGTGGTACAAGTATTGGGGGAAAGACTCCCTCCAAAGAAAATTTTCAGTTTTCACCTTGAAGGATTTGAATCACCGGGAATCAGCATAGATAATGAAGCACCAGGAAGGATTTGGATTCAACTTGGTGCAACATAAATCATTGACATTGTATAGTTAACAACCGTCTGATATAATCAATGGTTAATATATATATAGGTGAAATATTAATCACAACCTTCCATAATAAATAAGCGGCCATGATTTAAAACACTGGGAAAATTTGTCAAAAATAACTCCTCCAGATTTTCATAATTATTTTAGTCTATTTCATTTAAAATTATTATCTATTTCATTTTAAAAATATCCATTTCATTCAAATTATAATTTTCTCTAAAATTAAAAAATTATATTTAAGTCTATTGTACTAAAAAATTATTATTTTCTCTAAAATTCAAAAATTATATTTAAGTCTATTGTATTTAGAAAATTATAATTTTCACTAAAATAAAATGATATACTATGAATCACATTCAATGATCAAAGTCAATGGAATGAGTCGACTATGAATCACATACAATTATCAAATATTAATCACATTCAATGATCAAAGTCAATGGAATGGATCTACTATGAATCACATACAATGATCTACTATGAATCAAATTCAATGATCAAAGTCAATGGAATGGATCTACTATGAATCACATATAATGATCTACTATGAATCAAATTCAATGATCAAAGTCAATGGAATGGATCTACTGTGAATCACATACAATGATTCAAGTGAATGGAATGGGCCAACTATGATTCACATACAATGATCAACTATGAGTCACATTCAATGATCAAAGTCAATGGAATAAATCTACTATGAATCACATACAATGATCTACTATGAATCACATCAATGATCAAAGTAAATGGAATGGATATACTATGAATCACATACAATGATCAAAGTCAATGGAATGGTTCAACTCTGAATCACATACAATGATCTACTTTGAATCACATCAATGATCAAAGTCAATGGAATGGATATACTATAAACCACATACAATGATCAAAGTCAATGGAATGGGTCAACTCTGAATCACATACAATGATCAACTATGAATCACATACAATGGTCAAAATCAATGGAATGGGTTTACTATGAATCACATACAATGATCAACTATGAATCACATTTAATAATCAAAGTCAATAGAATGGATCTACTATGAATCATATATAATGATCTACTGTGAATCATATTCAATGGTCAAAGTCAATGTAATGGATCTACTATGAATCACATTCAATGATCTACTATGAATCACATTCAATGATCAAAGTCAATGGAATGGATCTACTATTAATTACATACAATGATCTACTTTGAATCACATATAATGATCAAAGTCAATGGAATGAATCTACTATGAATCATATACAATGATCAAAGTCAATTGAATGATTCAACTATGAATCACATACAATGATCAACTACTAATCACATACAATGATCAAAGTCAATGGAATGAGTCTACTATGAATCACATACAATGATCAACTATGAATCAAATTCAATGATCAAAGTCAATGGAAGGGATCTACTATGAATCACATACAAAGATCTATTATGAATCATATTAAATGATCAAAGTAAATGGAATGGATCTACTATGATTGACATACAATGATCTAAGACAGTGGAATTGGTCTACTATGAATCACATTCAATGATCTACTATGAATCACATTCAATGATCAAGGTCTATAGAATGAATCTACTATGAATCAAATACAATGATCTACTAGGAATCACATACAATGATCAAAGTCAATAAAATGGATCTACTATGAATTACATATAATGATCAGTTAATGGAATGGGTTAACTATAAATCACATACAATGATAAAATATGAATCACATTCAATGATCAAAGTCAATGAAATGGATCTACTATGAATCACATACAATGATCTATTATGAATCACATTTAATGATCAAAGTCAATGGAATGGGTCAAATATGAATCACATACAATGATTAAAGTCAATAGAATGGGTCAACTATGAATCACATATAATTATCAAGTATGAATCACATTCAATGATTAAAGTCAATGGAACGGATCTACTATAAATCAAATACAATGATCTACTATGAATCACATTCAATGATCAAAGTCAATGGAATGGATTTACTATGAATCACATACAATGATCAAAGTCAATGGAATGGGTCAACTATGAATCATATACAATTATCAACTATAAATCACATACAATGATCAAATTCGACTAAATGGGTCTACTATGAATCACATACATTGATAACTATGAATCACATTCAATGATCAAAGTCAATGAAATTTATCTGCTAGGAATCACATACAATGATCTACTATGGATCACATTCAATTATCAAAGATAATGTAATAGATCTAATATTAATCACATACAATGATCAAAGTCAATGGAATGGGTCTACTAGGAATCACATTCAGTGATCTACTATGAATCACATTTAATGATCTAAGCCAATGGAATGGATCTACTATGAATCACATATAATGATCTACTATGAATCAAATTCAATGATCAAAGTCAATGGAATGGATCTACTGTGAATCACATACAATGATTCAAGTGAATGGAATGGGCCAACTATGATTCACATACAATGATCAACTATGAGTCACATTCAATGATCAAAGTTAATGGAATAAATCTACTATGAATCGCATACAATGATCTACTATGAATCACATACAACGATCAAAGTTAATGGAATGGACCTATTATGAATCATATACAATGATCAAAGTCAATGGAATGGGTCAACTATGAATCATATAGAATGATCAATTATGAATCACACACAATGATCAAATTCAATAGAATGAGTCAACTATGAATCAAATACAATGATCCACTATAAATCACATTCAATGATCAAATTCAATTGGATGGATCTACTATGAACCACATATAATGATCTACTATGAATCACATTCAATGATCAAATTCAATGGAATAGATCTGTTATGAATCACATACAATGATCAAAGTCAATAGAATGGGGATACTATGAATCATATTCAATGATCTACTATGAATCACATTCAATGATCAAAGTCAATGGAATGGGTCTACTATAAATCACATACAATGATATACTATGAATCACACACGATAATCAAAGTCAGTGGAATGAATCTACTATGAATCACATACAATGATAAAAGTCAATGGATTGGGTCAACTATGTATCACATACAATGATCAACTATGAATCATATACAATGATCAAAGATAATGGAATGAGTCTATTATGAGTCACATACAATGATCAACTATTAATCACATTCAATGATCAAAGTCAACATAATGGATCTACTATGAATCACATATAATAATCTTCTATGAATCACATACAATGATCAAATTCAATGGAATGGATCTACTATGAATCACATAAAATGATCAAAGTCAATGGAATAGGTCAACTATGAATCACATACAATGATCTAAGTCAATGGAATGAGTCAACTATGATTCACATGTAATGATCTACAATGAATCACTTATAATGATCCAAGTCAATGGAATGAATCTACTATCAATCACAAAAAATGATCTACTATGAATCACATTCAATGATCAAAGTCAATGGAATGGATCTACAAGAATCACATACAATGATCCAAGTTAATGGAATGAGTAAACTATGAATCACATGCATTGATCTACTATGAATCACATACAATGATCAAAGTAAATGGAATGGATCTACTATGAATCATATACTATGATCTATCGTGTTAACCACAAGAAAAAAATGAAATTTTATGTAAAAATTATTTTATATTACATTAGAATATTTTAGGTTAAGAAATTTAATAGTTAAATAAAAAAAATTAAAATCAAAGTGTATTTGTATTTGGAAATAGTTTTGAGTGAGCCACTCTTTAATATTTTAAAAGGGCCCATTTTTGAATGACTACACCCATAACTTTGAAATGCACGTGCATATGATCAATAAGGCGTGAAGAGGAAAGGGAAACTGACACCGAAGTCATTCAAAAGTGACCAGTTTTTGGAACACACAATACCAACTTCTTTATTACTAGGAACCCTAAATTTTCAAGTGACTTTCATCATACACCAGTCGGAAGGTTTTTCCTTTCTCTTTGTATACTGTGTTTGTACTTATATGATATCATCTCTTCTTCATGATTATCTTTATATTTTATTTCGTGTTTTCTTTTGTGCAGGGAAATCAATAGTTTAGAGTGTGTATTAAGTTATAAGTGTATGATGATGTTAACACTTTCTGGGTCGTGTGTCGTTGATGGTGGAACAACTGATGAAAAATATGGTGGCCCATCAGTTGTTTGTGATGCGAAAAACAAAGGGGTCAGGGATGTTAAGGTAAAAGTGGTTGTTTCTCGACAAGCCCCACTGGTTATGGAATCCTTAGCACTTAACGGTAATATACATGTATCAAAATATGGTGAATCGTAGAAGAAACCAAGGGATGTAAAGAAACACAAATTGATGTCGACTACTGGGTCGTCTCACAACATTATCTCGCCGAATAGTGTGAGGTATATGATTATGTTATATTATTTATAAACTTAGTATAATTTGAGTTGTGAATAAACTTATTTGGCTTGTTAAGGTTTATATTAGGGCATGGATATGGTTAAAACAATAATATAATGGTAAAGTTTTTAATGCAGTCATGATGAAGAATCAAAGGGTGAAGATGTGGGTAGGCGCCCAAGGTTCTTTGTCTGGAAGGGGAAGATAAAATCCCTGAAGGTAGATAGTAAAAATGTGTTTGTAAGTTCTAATGTTGCATTTAATGATATAAGCCAAGTTAATGTTTGAAATATGCTACTAATTTATATTTCCTTTTTTTTCAAGTGTAGTAAATCCCTAAGAAAGTTATAAGGAAGTGTTTGGCATCCGATCATAGGCACATTCATTTGGTTGACTCTGATAATGGAGAAAGGTATGACTGTTGTGATACGGTGGGAAAGAACTGACTATTTTTTGGAATGCTGGTTTGCGTTTTGCGTTTGTTTTCGCAAAATGTCGCGGTAAGCAAGAGTCGCCATCGACTTTTATTTTATCCAACAAGGAAAGGAAAAAAGCACAGAAAAATTCCTTTTTCGAGATATTTCTCGGGTTCGGGGGGTAGATTATAGAAAGGGAAGGTGTTATCACCCTTTCTATCAGTGGTTATCCACAGGCTCTTATGTACTTGCTCATTGTTTTCAAAATTTCTTTCTTTGTGCTTGTGGGTTTGAAAAAAATATATTTTTTTGTTTTGAAACTTCGATTTAACTCTTGCTTCTGTCCTCAAGAGCGTATGAAGTGTTTTTGGAAACTTTGTTCGAAAAGTGTAAGTGTGAAAAGTTTTTGGTTTTTGAAAGAGCAAGTATCTAAGAATCATCTACCTACTCGAAAAAGGAATCGTTCTATGCTAATTTCCTTTAGACAATGCTATCCTACTATTGATGAGTAGGTAACACCGTCGTTGGAGTTTGAGGGTCAATTCGAATGCGGGACATACGGTCACTAAAGCAATGTTAGGACGCCTTAGCGGCAACCCTAATGTCTTAGATCATTTGTTTGAGGCAACAATATTCGAGGCAACCCTTTCGAGGCGACTATGATCTTTGGAAAAGAGGACAACCTCTAAAACGACCTATACTCAATGACCGCGTACGAAGGCAACCAAGTGGGGTGTACCCTAAGAGTGCGCATGTGCGAGTGTGTTGTTTTCAGTTATTTTTTATCTTTGTACATGTTAAGGGTGATCTAGATTGATTTTAAGATTAACATTCAGTCTTGTCATGCAAACCTATTATCAAACATCTAACAATTATAATTTGCGAAAAATAAATTGCGGGATTTAAATTACAAGGCGTCGGGTATTTACATCACCAAAGACAAACCCTTTAAAAAATAAATAAAGCGATAAAAATAATAAAAGGTCCTATTTACTATTACAAACCGGAATCAGATACATAATAGGATAAAAGAAAGTAAATCGCATGCGGGAAATTAAATCGAGCGCAAAGTTCTAGGGTTTTGACCCTTTAAAGAAAACATCTGTTTTTGGTTTTTTTTTTAATTAAGAAAGAAACTAACCTAAATTAATTACTAAATTAAATTAATTAAATTAATTAAATTAATTAATAAAAATAGATTGTTTTTGGATTTTTTGATTATTTAAAGAAAGAAAAATAAAATAATTAAGTTAGCAATTAACCTAATTATGTCTAGTTAATTTTAATTATTTAAAAAAATGTTAAAGTTATTCTAATTAAGAACCTAAATTAATTTAATTAGTATTTGTTAATAAAAATTAAAATTAAAATCTGATTTTACAAAGAAAATATTTTTGTGGTTTTATTTTATAAAGAAAGGGATTTTAATAGGTCAGCAATTAAAAAATAAAAATAATAAAACAATTAAATAAAACAAAATAAGTAAATATAAGAGAAAAGAGGTATGGGCCTGAAATTTGTGTGTGATTAGCAATCCTGAGGCCCATCTGGATCTGGCCTTGTTTGACTTTTTTTGATTCAATATGCATGTGTTGACTGGGCTCCACATAGACCTTCAGCATTTGGCCATCAGATTTGGCCTTCAGGCCATCTGACTGTTGGATAGATGAGGGCGCATGGTATGCCATATGCTTGGATGTGCACTTGATTACCTGAAGAACAAAATCAAATAGAAATTGGGAGGACCTGGGATTCGAACCCAGGTGCTGATGGGTATTGCCAACGCTTGCTTGCCACTAGGCTGTTTGGTTTCAATTGTTAGTGATATATGAATAAAATATAATATATTAAAATAAGTCCATAGCCAGAAAAGACAAAAAATAACGTGCGCAATTTGAATGGTGCAATGGGTAGGCGCCACGTCTTCATCTTCTTTGTTGAACCGTGGCTAAAACAAATCAGGCCTATACCAACGGACAACAGTCTGTAGCTATAAGTCAAGCATCTCTAAAATCCTATAGGCGCCATGGAAATGTATTCTGAACCCATGGTTGAGTTCGTCTTCCTCTTCCGGTCACATCTATAGCCATTATTAAGGCTAATTTTATCTGAAACGAAAAGCCCTAAACCAAGATGCAAAACCCTAACAATGGTGATTTGTGCCAGAGTATATAAATGAAATCAAATAATGCAAAAGGCTTGGAAATGTTATAAGGATTATAAATATGCCAAGAATTTGTTCAAAGGATGCCAAAATAATGAGTTGCGATTTCAAGAACAAAGCTTGGTATCGTGATACTTACAGTGCTTTTGAAGGCCTGAGGACGTGTGCTTTTGATCCAGGAAGGTTGTGTGATCACCCAGGAATCGATTGGGATTGGTCTCTGCTTCTGAAAACGGCTCTAAGTATGATTTTGATTTCACACTTTTTAGTGAATTTTGCAACTTTTGTATTGCCTGTTCCTGCAGCCTCCAACCCTTGTCTCGATTGCCTAAGCTTCTTTATGTATTATGGAATGTATTAGGGTAACAATTTTGGGTTGAATCTTCTCCCATCAATGCTTGCCAATTTGATTTGATTCACCCTTTACAAACTTGCCAATTTTGCCAAATCTCAATCTTTTGCACATGATATGGTGAGATTCGAGTTTGATGATGATATTGATGATAATTACAACCTGAAATAACAAAAAGATCTCATTTAATCAAAGTTTGGGATTTTATATGATTTAATTTGATTTAAAATGAATAAATTCAATAAAAAATCAAATAAAATAATAAAAATACGATATGGGCTCATGGCTGAAGCTAGGACACGTGGGAAACTATGCAAGCTCAAATCAAGTGGAAACGAATGGGCCCATTTGACAAAATTTGAAGTTTTGGGGATAGTTGACTTTTGGAAATTTTGCAAAAATGCCCAACTTCAACAATGCATAACTTCTTCAATTTTGAACTTTAGGAAGTGTTCTTGGACTTTTTAGAAAGATTGAGATGTCCTATAACCAACTCTTTTGGTCTCATCGCATTTCTATGTTCCATGCTCAAGTTATAACCTTTGGAAAAAAATGTGTTTTTGTTGACTTTCAAAAATGACCTATAATGTCCAAATTTATAACTTCTTGTGAGTGCATTTTCTGATCTTGGGGTATGAAGATGGATTGTAGGGAATTGCATCCTCTTAAAAATGAGCTTTTGATGGGTTATTTCTCATGAAGTATGAGAAAGTTATGCTTGGTCAAAGTTGAGTTGACTTTTCCTACAAAACCCTAATTTAGCAACTTTTGGGTCTTGATGAATTTTGAGCAATCCTTGATGAATCATGATCAACCCTTGATCAAATGATGAAATAACCTTAAAAATGAGAATGTTGGCAAAAAATCTTGAAGTTTGACTGTATTTGGGTCACAGTTGACTTTTGCCCTAGCACAGTCGATTTTTGGACCCTTTGAGCAATTGACTGAGCAAACTTCCTCTGCAAACCTTGAAACTTGACATGGATGACCTTGAGAAAATATTAGGACATTGGGGATCACTTGAGGTCATTTAGACTCAAGGATCTTGATGCAACACAAAACCCTAATTTGGGGTTGACTGCCTTAGGAGGTAGCTTGTCTGTCCAACTCTTGAGCAACCTTGAGCAACTTGGAGATTTTCCTTGCAATGTTTTGAGAAATATGAGAGGGCAAATTTTGGGGTACAACAACTGTGAACTCCACATGGTTGAAAGAACGTACATTGTAGAAATGAATATCGTGCATGGTTGGTATGTGTTCGCTGATAACGAGAAATCGTATCATATAATTGCTACCTTTTTAATCGATTTTCATACTGCATTAACCACTTTAACTCCCGATTGTTCTGAGTTTTTATGTATTTTCATAGGTACAACATGTTTCAAATAAAATTAGTGAAAAAAATATCACATGAAGAAAGCTAACATAAAAGTCAGAAGAAAAAGAACTAATCTGCAAAATTCTGCAAAGTTTGATGTTGTGACGGTCGTCACACCTCCATTACGAGCGTAATGCGCTCACAACCTGAAGAATGCTCGTCACACATCATTGACGAACGTAACGCGCTATTTAAGCGCATTACGACTGTCACCTCTTCATTACGACCGTCACACGCGTAATTCAATGTCATGCAGAACAAGAGACGTGGGCAACGTAATGGAAGGATCTTTTCAACTTCTACAAATTCTCAACTTCACCAACGACCAGTCTGGGTCTTCCTCCACTCAAGCAGTGCAAGTCCACGTTCCTAAATTTTCTTAACTGCAAAAATTCTCTTCTATAAATATGAGATATTTTAATGGAACAAAGGAGTTTTTTTTTCTACAGAATTTTCTTGCGGAAGCTCTGCCAAATTTACAATCCATTTGCAATTTTTTTGTTCTTGCTTTATTTCCCTTTTACCAATTAATAGCTATTTCCAACATTAGGAAATTGCTATTGTAGTCAAAATTTATTTTTAGCCTCAAAATTTGTTTCAAGTTCCGATTCCAAGGTTCCAATCTTGCCGACTTGTGGAAGAGGAGCTTGAGGAATAATATTGTTATTCAGGTTTTTAATCGCATTTAATTTAATTTTAATACGATTAGTTTACGTTTATTTATTTATTATTTTATCATGAATGTTTTATTCTTTCCCGATTATATTTTCTGTATGCCTGTTTCGAGTACTATGACTAGCTAATTTTCCAGAGTCGGGATGTGATAATAGTAACCAAATGGATTAAATAGTGCCAAAGCTAAAATCCAAATTAACTTAATTTCTGGCTGTGACTTTTTATAATTAAAATCAATCTTTTTGTTACGAGAGTAAGAAAAGTATAATAGGTTAGGATCAAGACTACGAAAGTGTGAGGTTTTAACCGGATAGCTAAAGTTTGGCATTTGATTTAAATACAGCGAGAGCGCTTTAAAACTAATTAGATTTTATTAAGTTTTCAAAGAGTATTTTCTAAACACTTATGGGCTAGCGAGAGCATGCATAGGGCTTTAGGGGTATAATCTGAGATAAGACCACGAAAGTGTGAGTTGAGGGTTTTTAAACTGATAATTTCTACAGAACCATCTAAGTTAAACATCCTTATATGCTTAGGTTCGATTAGATCATCTTAGGTTCACTATATTACATACCGACCGTTTTATTATTATTATTCCCTTAATTCTATTTACTTTTCCCTTACCTTAACCTCTAAAAAAACCAAACGTGACAACATCCGCCTTAGCTAAACTAGCAAACCTTTATAGCACTAGAGTGATTACAAAGTCCCTGTGGGTTCGACATCTTTTTATTACTACCGCGATAGGCTGTGCACTTGCAGTTAAGATACCGTTAGACACATTAGGTCGATCTCACATCAAGTTTTTGGCGCCGTTGCCGGGGACTTTGATTTAGTCACTAGTGCACTCATAAAGTAGTATTGTATTAGACTAAGGCAACTATTTATTTTTCCTTCTGTTGTATGCCAAATAATCGCTCCTGAAGCGAGCCTTTGCATTTACAAATCAACGATATTGAGTGCTATCTCAGAGCAAGACGCCGAGTTCAAGAATACCGTGATCTCAACAATCTTCCTCCAACTAAGCTCCCTGATATCTCAATCCCTGAATTAATTGAAGAATCTAAAATGGATGACGTACCAAATCCACCTCGTGCTCTTAAGGATTACGCAGTTCCTTCTCAAGCGGAGCCCCACAACAGCATTGTCGCTCCTGCTATCGCTCGAAACGTCTGAAACCTTCGCTTCTATCCGCCGTTCAGCAGAACCAATTTTCTAGATCTCCTACTGACGACCCAAACCTACATCTGTCAGTGTTTGTGCAGTACACAGACACTGTAAAAGCGAATTGTGTAAATCCCGAGGCGATACGATTGCGCCTATTTCCCTTTTCTTTAAGAGACAGAGCTCGAGCATGGCTCCAATCTCTTCCTTCAAACTCAATCACCACATGGGATGAGTTGAAAAAGGTATTTTTGGCTAGATATTTCCCACCAAGAAAAACTGCTATGCTCAGAGCCAACATCAATGGTTTCAGACAAAAAGATAACGAATCACTTTTTGAAGCATGGGAACGCTATAAGGACATGATCAGACTCTGTCCTCATCATGGTTTAGAAGAATGGCTAATCATTCATACGTTCTATAACGGTCTCTTTTACAACACAAGAATGACTATAGACGTTGCTGCTGGTGGCGCATTGATGGATAAGCCGTATACCGAGGCAAATCAACTCATCGAAAGCATGGCTCAAAACCATTATCAATGGGGAAGCGAAATATCTAATATGGAAAAACTCAAACAAAAGGTGGCATGATCTAAGTGAATAGTCTAGATCAAGTCAACGCTAAAGTAGAAGCCCTTACCCAAAAGCTAGAAAACTTTACTACCGCTCCCGCAGCTACCGTGGCTGCAGTAGCTCAAGCTTGCGATCTATGTGGTCTTCAATCATATCCTGCTCCAGAATTCCCACTTCTAACAAGAGTTCCAACTGAACAAGCAAATTACATACAGGGAAACCCTTATAGAAATACCTATAACCCTGGTTGGAAGAATCATCCGAACTTTTCATATAAAAGAAACAATGCATTGTACGCACCTGGACAAGCTTCTGCCACACCACCTGGCTATCCAAAAGCTGCCCCAAATCACCCCAATAACGGACCTAATACATCCAATTCCCCTAGGAAGTCTAATCTAGAAATCATGATAGAACATTTCATTGCTTCCCAATCTCAAACTAATAAAGATGTTCTAAATCAAAATTTACATACTAATGAGCAGATTAAACAATTATCTAGTAAAGTTGACGCTTTGACTACCCATAATAAGATGCTTGAAACTCAAATTACACAAGTGGCTCAACAACAAGCATCTACTGCTTCCCCAGCCGGATTTTTCCTTGGTCAACCACAACCTAACCCGAAAGGACAAGCTAACGCTGTAATACTGAGAAGTGGAAAAGAACTTGACGGACCTGTTGATCCAAGACTCGAAAATCTAGCCATGTACCAAAAGCAGAACAAGCCAACTGAAATTGAGAATGAACCAAAGGAAAAGGAAAACGAGAACCAAGAGGCAGTGGAGAAAGAAAAGCCTTATGTGCCTCCACCACCCTATAAACCGCCGATTCCGTACCCTCAGAGACTTACCAATTCCAAAACGATGGGCCAATTCAAGAAATTCGTTGAACTTTTGAAACAACTGAATATCACAATACCGTTTACAGAAGCTATCACTCAGATGCCCTTGTATGCTAAATTTCTCAAGAAAATCCTATCTAACAAGAAAAAGATAGAAGACAACGGAACAATTACACTTACTGCTGAGTGTAGCGCTATTATTCAAAATGATATGCCCCCTAAGTTAAAAGATCCAAGTAGTTTCTCTATACCTTGTAACATTGGAAAGTTTGTCATAGACAAAGCTCTATGCGACTTGGGAGCAAGTATCAGTGTCATGCCCCTATCCATTTGCAAAAAGCTAGAAATGGGAGAACTTAGACCCACAAAAATATCCTTTCAATTAGCTGACCGATCAGTTAAATACCCTGTAGGTATACTGGAAAACGTTCCAGTTAGAATAGGTCAATTCTATATCCCGACCGATTTCATAATCATGGACATTACCGAGGACTCAGTTACTCCTATCATATTAGGAAGACCCTTCCTAGCCACAGCTGGAGCTATAATTGATGTAAAGAAGGGAAAACTGACATTCGAAGTTGGAGAGGAAAAAGTGGAATTCATCCTCACTCAATTCTTACAAGCACCAGCCATGAATGACACATGTTATCTAATCGACGTTATAAACGACTGTGTGATACGGTGGGAGAACTGACTTGGGATTTTGCGTTTATGTTCGCAAATGTTTCGGTTTAGCAAGAGTCGCCACCGACTTTTTATTTTATCCTAAGGAAAGGTCAAAAAGCACAGGAAAGACCTTTGAGATGTTTTCTTGGGTTCAGGGAGTAGATTATAGAAAGGGAAGGTATTAGCACCCTTTCTATCCATGGTTATCCATGGGCTCTTAGTTACTTGCTTAGATCACTTGCTTTGCATTTTCAATTGTTTGAAATGGTGCTTTGTGTGTGATTTTGAAAGATGTTTTGAAAAGAGGCCATCGTTGTGGCAACCTTTGTAATGATTCTTGTTTGAATGTATACAAAGGTGTTTGTCTTTTTGAAAGGTTTTCAATGTTTTGAAAGTTGTTTTGAAAAGAGGTCATCGTTGTGGCAACCTTTGTAATGATTCTTGTTTGAATGTATACAGAGGTGTTTGTCTTTTTGAAAGGTTTTCAATGTTTTGAAAGTTGTTTTGAAATTGTGTTGTGGAGTGTGTTTTTTGAAAAAATAGCAAGGATGTTTTGCAAGATTTTTGATCAAGTAACTAAGAGTTGTCTACCCTATTTTACTCAAAGATCTTTCTTATGTTTTTAACCCTTTTAACAGTGTTGTTTCACCATTGTATTTGGTGAACAACCTTGTGTTAGGATGTTAACGGGACAGGCGTGGGTCATCGTATGACCATGATAGCAATGTTGTGAAATGACTTAGCACTTTTCTGTAGGGACTAAGATCATTTTTTAAAAGGCAACTTTGATAGCGTCATCGAGGGACTATGATATTTTTTCAATTCGTTTGTGCTAAGACATCCCACATGCATAAAATGGCCATTTTTTATAAGGCAACAAGTGAATGGAACCCTAGGGGTGCATGTGTGCAAGTGTGTTTGATTGCATGCATTGTTATCTTTGATTTCTGGGTTGTCTAACTGTTGATTTTATCTTGCCATGCACACCTAATTACTAGCATTTGTACAAAGCAATAAAAATGCAGGAAATAAATATCCTACACTATTACAACCATATTGAATTGCATGAGAATATAAAGGCAAAAATAAGGTAAAAGCAAGAAAAAATGAGTGTCTTTCGACCCAAGCAGGAGCACCCTTCGATTTGCCTTATGTTGGCCTCCTTCGATTGGGGGCTGGCATCAGTAAGGTCCTGTCCTTCGATTGGGCTTTGGCACCAGTCAGGTGATGTACTTCGATTGGCCTTTGGCACCAGTCAGGTCATGTACTTCGATTGGAGGCTGGCACCAGCATGGAAGTGCCTTTCGTCTGAGCCTGGACTTAGTGCAAGTGTGCCTCTGGCTGAGCCTTTCTGCCTTGTTGCCTACTTCGATTAGGCCTGGAATCTGTGCAAGATGCAATCTACCTTTCTGTCTCCTTCGATTGGGTCTGGAGTTAGTGAGGAAGCCTGGGGCTTCGTTTCATATTCCTGTCTTTTGTTTATGGCATGGAAATGGAAAGGTTATGGATTTCATCTGAGGTCTGGAAACAACAAGGTTCTGGATTTTCCACATGCTCCTTGCTGACTCCTTGTAAGCATATTTAGGCCCTCAAATTGTGATTCGAAAGGCTTGTGCAGCTAGCCAATCGAAGGGTATAACAAACTTGTCTCAAGTTCTTAAATGCAACATCCAAACATAACTACAGTCCAGGGGTTAGCACAAAAAAACCAATGGGTCTCAAAGTCTAAATTATAACTAATTAAGGTTGAGTTTTCAGCATAAGAGCAATCAGAATCTAATGCTAAAAGATGGTCCAGAAATATCTACATTTTTCTTTATTGGCATGTACTCATGATGTTTAAATGAAAAAGTCCCAAGCTGGAGAGAACTTACCTCTTGAAGTTCTTAGTCGAAAGAGCTGTAGGTGACCTTTTTTGATGGTGGAGGGAGCCTTGTTGGGATCTTTCTGAAGCTAGTTCTATTACTGTTTGATTTGGGCAGGCAGGTCTGAGTTTCTGTTAGTTTTGATACAGGCTTGCTTGCAGTTGCAGTTGGACTGGCTTTAGGCAGGTTTGTTTGCAGTTGAAGTTGAACTGGCTTGAGTTTTCTGGTTTTGGTAAGGAAGGCAGGTTTTGAGGTTATGCAGGCCTTAAGGCTTGTATTTGTAACACAGGTTTGATGTTCTGGTGTTTAGGCAGGAGGATGCAGATCTGGATTTGTTGTTTGGATTCTGGGTATGTGTTTGAGTGTTTAAGTGTTTAAGTGTTTAAGTGTTTAAGTGTTTAAGTGTTTAAGTGTTGAAGTGTTTAAGTGTTCAAGTGTTCAAGTGTTCAAGTGTTTGAGAATTTGAGAATTTTATGGTGTATGAGAATTTTGAAGATACGTTCCTCTGGCCAAAAAAGTCCTCCCTCAGCTTTGCATAAATTCCTCTATTTATAGAGAAAAAGAATGGACCTGTCTTCAAAAGCCAGCCTTGCAAAAAATAGTAAAATAATAGGTAACGTGACAGCACATGTGGTGGGCCTGTTGGCAGTTGGGGTGCAGAGGCTGTGACTCATGCATCTGTCATTGCTTGTGGAGCAAAAATAATAAAATAAGGCCCAGCTGGAAAGTAAATGTCCACTTGTGCCACAAAAGCAAGATGAATGGTTCAGGTGAGGTTGCTTCATGTTGAAGGAAAATAGGTGCAAGGCTCAAGACAGACTTTCCTAAAAGGTAGTACTGTGCTATTAAGTGCAAGTGGTCTTAGACAATAAATGGGTACAGCCTAAAAAGGGAAGACACGTGGCCTAGCCTATGGGTCTGAATGTCCAACTTGATCTTTTGAGTCAAATCCTCCATCTTTCTACACCTTTCAACCAGACTGGAACAAAACAGCATTCGTTTTCACCAGTTGTGTGTCCTTCGAATGGGCCAACTGTGTGTTCTTCGAATGGCCCTTTTCAGAAGGTTATTAACTTCTGATTCAAAGGAAGCTTTCAGAACATTATTGACTCTTTGAATTGAAGAAAATCAGAGGGAAGCCTTCGCCTCAGTCGAAGCTTGTGGTCGAAACAAGCTAACTCGAAGGAAGCTATTGCCCAATCGAAAGATCATGCTCGAAGGAAGCATATTGCCCAATCGAAACCTGGGTCGAAGCAAACATATTTCCCAATCGAAAGTCCGTGTTCGTAGGAAGCTTAGAGTTCAACATGAAGGACATATCCAAGTTGCATTTGAAAGAGGCTTTTTCTAAACTGAAGTTTTCATCCAGGCACACAGAAGGTGAGTGCCCAAACAAAGACTTGCCTTGCAGGGGGGTACATGTGACCAGTAGGTCATGGCCTTCGATTGCAAGCATGCAGGCAGCAATCTTGTCCAGTCGAAGCAGGCTTGTAGGCAGCAAAATGTCCAGATTCGAAAGAGGCATACATGAGGCAAAATGTCCAGATTCGAAAGAGGCATACATGAGGCAAAATGTCCAGATTCGAAAGAGGCATGCAGGAGGCAAAATATCCATATTCGAAAGAGGCACGCTAGTAGCCATTTTGAGCAATCGAAGGAGGCCAAGAGTCAATCGAAAGAGCTGAATCGAAAAACACTTGTTTTTATCCAAATTTGCCAAGATATTAATTTTATCTGTTTTCCCCCTTTTTGACAGTTTCCTTTTGGTATTGGAAAATCCCAATGCACTTGTTTAAGCTTGAACCTTGAAATCCTTGTTAGAAAATCCTTGAGAATTGAGAGGGCAAATTTTGGGGTACAACAGCTGCCCCTGTTCAATCTTCTTGAACCTGAAGAGTTAGATTGGCAGTTTCACCGTTCGTGACTTGAAGGTGAAAGATGATTGAACACTAGAGTGCCAGAAATTTTCACTCGATGATGTGATGGTTGGGGGAATGGGCTTAGAGATGCCATTTGGAGAGATGATAGAAAGTTGTTGGAGATGGGCTTAAAGATGCCATCTGGAGATGTGACAGAATCTTGTTGGGGATGGGCTTAAAGATGCCATCTGGAGATGTGACAGAATCTTGTCGGGGATGGGCTTGAAGATGCCATCTGGAGATGTGACAGAATCTTGTCAGAGATGGGCTTAAAGATGCCATCTGGAGATGTGACAGAATGACATCCGAATCTGGATCGTATCTGGACTGTATCTGGAGTTTGAGATCTGTATGAGTAGCAGAATAACTTCCGTATCTGGAGTGTATCTGAAACTATAACTGGGATCTGAATAAGTGACAGAATGGCAACCGTATCTGGAGCGTATCTGGACTGTATCTTGGAGTTCAGATCTGTATGAGTAACAGAATGACTTTCGTATCTAGAGTGCATCTGAAACTGTAACTGGGATCTGAATGAGTGACAGAATGGCAACCGTATCTGGAGCGTATCTGGACTGTATCTGAAGTTTGAGATTTGTACGAGTAGCAGAATGACTTCCGTGTCTGGAGTGTATCTGAAACTGTAACTGGGATCTGAATGAGTGACAGAATGGCAACCGTATCTGGAGCGTATCTGGACTGTATCTGGAGTTTGATATTTGTACGAGTAGCAGAATGACTTCCGTGTCTGGAGTGTATCTGAAACTGTAACTGGGATCTGAATGAGTGACAGAATGGCAACCGTATCTGGAGCGTATATGAACTGTATCTTGGAGTTGAGATCTGTATGAGTAGCAGAATGACTTCTGTATCTGGAGTGTATCTAAAACTGTAACTGGGATCTGAATGAGTGACAGAATGGCAACCGTATCTGAAGCGTATCTGGACTGTATCTTGGAAAGTTGGTTTGTTTGAGCTGGTCGAGTAGATAGTTGTCTTGTCTGGTTTCAGGTATTAATCTCTGACCTAAGAAAGAAAGATAGTTTCCTGGCTTGTTACAGGTGTTAATCTTCAATCTCTTCATGTAGATAGTTTTCCTGGCTTGTTACAGGTATTAATCTACAATCAGTCGTCCACAGATAGTTTTCCTGGCTTGTTACAGGTGTTAATCTTCAATCTCTTCATGTAGATAGTTTTCCTGGCTTGTTACATGTATTAATCTACAATCATTCGTCCACAGATAGTTTTCCTGGCTTGCTACAGGTATTAATCTGGAACTTGAAAAGGTTGGTCGATGAGATAGTTGTCCTGTCTGGTTTCAGGTATTAATCTCTGACCTGAGAAAGAAAGATAGTTTCCTGGCTTGTTACAGGTGTTAATCTTCAATCTCTTCATGTAGATAGTTTTCCTGGCTTGTTACAGGTATTAATCTACAATCAGTCGTCCACAGATAGTTTTCCTAGCTTGCTACATGTATTAATCTAGAACTTGAAAAGGTTGATGGTAGCTGTGGAGATGGGCTTAAAGATGCCATCCATAGGTGAATGCTAGACTGTATCTATAAGCTAGAACTGGATAATGATGTGTGATGAAGGAATCTGAGACGATTGCTACTCCAAACAGATGATGAAGGAATCTTGGATGACTACTACCTCAGCAGGATGATGAAGGAATCTGGGATGACTACTACCTCAACAACATGATGATGAAGGAAACTTTGACGACTGCTACTCCAAAAGGTAATGACTTTTATCTGTCGATCGATCTTTCCTGAAAAGGTAAAGAGTTAGTTGTATGCAATGTCATGATGCATGAAATGCATAATGTCATGATGTTCTCAAAAGTAAATGAGATTGTGTTGTATTAACTTATCATGTATGTAAATGGGATATATGAAATGTGAAATGTTAATGAATGTATTTTTGTCTGGGAAAATAAATCCTTGACAAAAGTTGGGGAGTCATTAAATCTTGGACTGCTGTTGAAGAGTATGTGTGTCTTCAAACTTTGCTTAGAATATTTCCAATGGATTGCTGTTTTGTTGTTTGAGGAGAACTCCGCTGGGGGAAGTTGAAAACTCTATGGAGAGTATGTTTATTTCTGCTTGGGAAAAGAGTTTAGGAGTCTTAGTCGTCTGTTTCTCTACTGGGGAGTCGAAGTTGAACTCATATTGGGTCGGGTCCATGTTTCGCAGTAACTTGCTGGGGATTGTAGATTAGTCTACTGGGGAAGAGGAGTTGTTGTCCTTTGATTTGTAGTAGTCGGAGAGGCAAACTCAAGCTGGGGAATCCTGGTGTTGTTGGGGAAATAAACCCTGTTGCCGGTCTTCTAGAGAGGTGACGACTTCGTTGAAGTTATCTCAGCTGGGGAAAGGTTTTCAGAGATTAAACTCTTGCTGGGGAATCATCCTATGAGAAGGATTTTGGGGAGATTTGTCACTGCCCCTAGCTACGAGTGTTTGTGGCACTGCCTGGAAATGTTTGACTGTATGTAACCCTTTGTCGGGGTTGACGCTCAATGTCCCAAGTGACGGAGATGGAGACCTGCCCCTGGTTACTCTGCACTTCTTCAGAGATTTCTTGAAATCTTGACTGGACTGCCCCAGGTATGCTGGATAGTGACATGTTAAGTCCCCCTGTTGATAGGAGATTCGTCAATGGAAGTGTCATCCTTCTTGAATTGATTTTGTTCACCGAGAGAGCTTTTGTTCACTGGATATTCATTGTGTGAATTTCTCCGCTCTTAAACAAATAGTCAAATGCAAACAGTGATATTCAAGTAATGCAAAGTTTATGCTTGTCTCGAAGTTTTGAAAAATGCATTTTTTTTTTAGCAGAAAACTTTTTATAATACAAATTCAACACAAGATTTAGGGCAAAGCCTTACAGGAGTCAGGATAGCTTTTGTAACAGTATGCTTTCGAACTAACCCATGCTTCAGTTAGGACTTTTGAAGGGTTGTAACGTGGCTTGGTTCACGGTTTAAGAAACAAAGGATAAAGTCTCAAAGTATATTTGTACCCACCCGCTCTTCGTGATGTTCTTCAATCCTAAACTCAGTTAATTGTGCGTCGAACTCTATTCAAGTTTGGAACGACTTTTTGGTGATGGTTCACACCAGTTGAATTTGTTGGAAGACAGTCATCATCATTTTTTGCAACATTTTTTCATGTTGTTAAGTATTTGTAGTGACCTCTTTCTTTTGATTCGTTATCCCTAACTTTTGCATGACTGTTCCTGATTTCGAGATTACAGTCAGCGGGATGCCCCAATTTTCTTAAGCCTCCTTTGTAGGTTTTGGCTTAGTGGGCTTTTCTTTTTTTGAGATATTGACTGCCTATGAGATAAAGAACCACCACTGTCTTTTGATTCCAGAGGAATGCTTTTGATGTCGTTCGTGGTATTACGAACTGAGAGTTTGCGACTTTAATGCGCATCTTTTTTTTTTGAATTAACTGAGAGACTACCCTGCCCCAGGTTTAAGTCAAAGGTTTCATTTTGTTTTAAAATAGAAAACTCCTACTTCTTTGGATCGAAGGGGTTGACTAGGGATTATCTTCCTTATAACTCCAGTGTTTAGGATTTGAAAGAAACACCTGTACATCGTCAGCAAGGTCTGTTCAAAAGTATACTGTATGAGATTATGGCATTGTTTCGTCATCCTCCCTCTAAAGGCTTGTAACTTTTAGCAAGAGTTGAATGTCATAAAGAGAGTAAAAAGCATAGTTTAAATGTAATGAAAATGAAAGGATTAATTCAAGACAAACATATGCAATGCATTAATGAAACATAGTTTGACATTAATAGATAATTGTTTGAATAACAAAAGAAATTACTATTGAAAATTCAAATGAAACAAAGATGCTCTCAAAGATTCGTCAAAGGAGCAGTGATTATGCTAGAGTCTCCGGAGGGTCAAACTCGATCTCCTTGGCATCAATCATGTCTTGGATCTTGTTCTTCAAAGCCCAACAGTTGTTTGTGTCATGCCCTGGGCTATCAAAATGATAAGCACATCTTGCATCCGGGTTGTAGTTAGGAGAAGAAGTCTTAGGGTTCGGATGAGGAGCCTTTAATGTAATCAGCTCTTTCTTCAACATGTGTTGTAGCGCTTGAGCTAGTGACATGTTGATCTTAGTGTATTGTCTTTTAGGTGCGTTTGGCCTTCGTTGATTTCCCCTTTGCTGTTGTCGGTGTGACGCAGAACCAGAGATCAGGGCTGCCCCTACGTGTTGGTCATGGCGATTCTTTTGAATGTACACAGCATTAGACTCTTTCTTCCCATTGTAGGGATTTTTCTGAACATCAGAAGGTGTAGCTTCTTGAATATTCCCACTTTTGATGCCAGCTTCGACCCTTTCGCCGGTTAGTATTAGCTCAGTGAACCCGACTGAAGAGCTTCTGATCAAGTGTTTGAAGAAAGGCCATGTCAATGTTCCCATGAAGATGTCAATTAGCTCCCTATCAGTTAAAGGGGGTTGCACCCTACCAGCCAGATCTCTCCACTTTTGGGCGTATCCTTTGAAGCTCTCGTTGGAACCCATGGTCATGTTCTGCAATTGCACACGAGTTGGTGCAAGATCAGCATTATACTGATACTGCTTATAGAAAGCAGCAGCTAAATCTTCCCAGGTGTGGATGCGGGAACTCTCCAATTGATAAAACCACTCGATTTGAGTCCCTACCGGGCTTTCTTAGAAGAAGTGGGTCCAAAGCTTTGGATCAGTTGTGTATGGTTGAATCTTGCAGACATAAGACTTTAGGTTCATCTTAGGACAAGAGGCTCCATCGTATAGGGCAAAGGTAGGGACTTTGAACTTTGGCGGGATGACCAATCTAGAAACTAAACCCATTTCTCCCAAATCCAAGCCAGGTATTTGTTGAATCTCCATAGCACTGAGGCGATCCTCCAACTGTTTGTATTTTTCATCAACGGGAGGATATTGTTCTTCGGAGTAGTCAGCTTCACCATCATTGATCTCCAAATTATGGTTTTCTTCAAGACTATCCCCTATGTTGGGTGGAGTTGAAAGATCTAGGGTTTTAGGTCTTCTTCTCAAGTTCAGGATGCCCGCTGCCTTCTTGGACTTCTTCTTCTTGTCTTTGAGAAGGAGAGCATTCAGATCCTCTTGCCCTTTACCCATATCCAGAAGCATTTGTTGGAATTGAGAGTTTTGAGCTTGGAGATCTTTCACTGTTTGTTCCATATCCATCTTACTGAAATAAACAGTAGGAAGATAAGGAGACCTGTATGGGAGAAACCTGTCATGATATGATGCATGATATGTGGATGCATGTTTTCAAGGATCTCGCGGGGTAAACACAAGGAAATGTTAGAGATTGAATTTCGACCAACATCTTTGATTGGAGAACCTTGTAATGGTGGATGTCTTTCCACGAGAATCAAGCTCACCATGTCAAGTGGGTCATAGCCCTGATTCAAGTTGTTGCACTTGATCTTTGACGGCGTTTGTTTAGAGGAAAATGAAACCTCTTGCCCTTTGGTAGACGTCTGGTTCAACGTGCCCTGTATCAAAAGACCCTCGAGATCCTTGAAATGGTTATTAAAAAAATGCTATGGCATGATGTTATGATGTTATGTATATGCATGCAAAAGTAGGCAAGTGTATATACAGGTAATCATATTCACACAAAGCAGATAAGTCCTTAGGTTTAGGATTGCATGGGGTTTGTAGGTAAGTACCCTCTTGAAGTTAGTTGGCTCAACCTGTCCTAAAATAGAAACCGGGTTCTAAGGAACTCAATATCACTGGATTATTTTCTGCGTTCATTGTTTTGGTTTAGCCACTTAACTGGCGACCAAAATAATCCAAGAAAACAATCCTCAATGAGTGTAGTACCGAGTATCTACCAACTTCGGACTACACCAAAGTCGGTCATCTCTCTACCCCTAAAAATGCCAAGATGGTCAAATAAGGTTCTAAGAGTTCGTTAGTGCTTCATGACATCACTCAGCGGCCCCGTATTCTCCTTGACTACTCAAGGGCTACCGGTACCCACAAATATGTCACACTAACATAGCTACTGCTTCAACCATGTCGGTATACCCCGCACAGTTCCCTCACAGTTTATTGCTATTTACCTAAAAAGGTGCCCCCAAATCTGGGTGTAGGATTTACAATAAACCCAAATAAGAAACCCAAAAAGTAAAGCAAACAAAGCAATCAAAGAAAGCATGTAAAGGTGATCTAAAACCCTAAGGTAACCCCACTTTTAGAATTATCCCCAGCAGAGTCGCCAGTTCTGTGATACGGTGGGAGAACTGACTTGGGATTTTGTGTTTGCGTTCGCAAATGTTTCGGTTTAGCAAGAGTCGCCACCGACTTTTTATTTTATCCTAAGGAAAGGTCAAAAAGCACAGGAAAGACCTTTGAGATGTTTTCTTGGGTTCGGGGAGTAGATTATAGAAAGGGAAGGTATTAGCACCCTTTCTATACATGGTTATCCATGGGCTCTTAGTTACTTGCTTAGATCACTTGCTTTGCATTTTCAATTGTTTGAAATGGTGCTTTGTGTGTGATTTTGAAAGATGTTTTGAAAAGAGGCCTTCATTGTGGCAACCTTTGTAATGATTCTTATTTGAATGTATACAAAGGTGTTTGTCTTTTTGAAAGGTTTTCAATGTTTTGAAAGTTGTTTTGAAAAGAGGCCATCGTTGTGGCAACCTTTGTAATGATTCTTGTTTGAATGTATACAAAGGTGTTTGTCTTTTTGAAAGGTTTTCAATGTTTTGAAAGTTGTTTTGAAATTGTGTTGTGGAGTGTGTTTTTTGAAAAAATAGCAAGGATGTTTTGCAAGATTTTTGATCAAGTAACTAAGAGTTGTCTACCCTATTTTACTCAAAGATCTTTCTTATGTTTTTAACCCTTTTAACAGTGTTGTTTCACCATTGTATTTGGTGAACAACCTTGTGTTAGGATGTTAACAGGACAGGCGTGGGTCATCGTATGACCATGATAGCAATGTTGTGAAATGACTTAGCACTTTTCTGTAGGGACTAAGATCATTTTTTGAAAGGCAACTTTGATAGCGTCATCGAGGGACTATGATCTTTTTTCAATTCGTTTGTTCTAAGACATCCCACATGCATAACATGGCCATTTTTTATAAGCCAACAAGTGGATGGAACCCTAGGGGTGCATGTGTGCAAGTGTGTTTGATTGCATGCATTGTTATCTTTGATTTCTGGGTTGTCTAACTGTTGATTTTATCTTGCCATGCACACCTAATTACTAGCATTTGTACAAAGCAATAAAAATGCAGGAAATAAATATCCTACACTATTACAACCATATTGAATTGCATGAGAATATAAAGGCAAAAATAAGTTAAAAGCAAGAAAAAATGAGTGTCTTTTGACCCAGGCAGGAGCACCCTTCGATTTGCCTTCTGTTGGCCTCCTTCGATTGGGGGCTGGCATCAATAAGGTCCTGTCCTTCGATTGGGCTTTGGCACCAGTCAGGTCATGTACTTCGATTGGGCTTTGGCACCAGTCAGGTCATGTACTTCGATTGGAGGCTGGCACCAGCATGGAAGTGCCTTTCGTCTGAGCCTGGACTTAGTGCAAGTGTGCCTCTGGCTGAGCCTTTCTGCCTTATTGCCTACTTCGATTGGGCCTGGAATCTGTGCAAGATACAGTCTGCCTTTCTGTCTCCTTCGATTGGGTCTGGAGTCAGTGAGGAAGCCTGAGGCTTCGCTTCATATTCCTGTCTTTTGTTTATGGCATGGAAATGGAAAGGTTATGGATTTCGTCTGAGGTCTAGAAATAACAAGGTTCTGGCTTTTCCATAGGCTCCTTGCTGACTCCTTGTAAGCATATTTAGGCCCTCAAATTGTGATTCGAAAGGCTTGTGCAGCTAGACAATCGAAGGGTATAACAAACCTGTCTCAAGTTCTTAAATGCAACATCCAAACATAACTACAGTCCAGGGGTTAGCACAAAAAAACCAATGGGTATCAAAGTCTAAATTATAACTAATTAAGGTTGAGTTTTCAGCATAAGAGCTATCAGAATCTAATGCTAAAACATAGTCCATAAATATCTACATTTTTCTTTATTGACATGTACTCATGATGTTTAAATGAAAACTTCCCAAGCTGGAGAGAACTTACCTCTTGAAGTGATTAGTCGAAAGAGCTGTAGGTGACCTTTTTTGATGGTGGAGGGAGCCTTGCTGAGATCTTTCTGAAGCTAGTTCTGTTACTGTTTGATTTGGGCAGGCAGGTCTTAGTTTCTGTTAGTTTTGATATAGGCTTGCTTGCAGTTGCAGTTGGACTGGCTTTAGGCAGGTTTGTTTGCAGTTGCAGTTGAACTGGCTTGAGTTTTCTGGTTTTGGTAAGGAAGGCAGGTTTTGAGGTTATGCAGGCCTCAAGGCTTGTATTTGTAACACAGGTTTGATGTTCTGGTGTTTTGGCAGGAGGATGCAGTTCTGGATTTGTTGTTTGGATTCTGGGTATGTGTTTGAGTGTTTAAGTGTTTAAGTGTTTAAGTGTTTAAGTGTTTAAGTGTTTAAGTGTTCAAGTGTTCAAGTGTTCAAGTGTTTGAGAATTTGAGAATTTTATGGTGTATGAGAATTTTGAAGATACGTTCCTCTGGCCAAAAAAGTCCTCCCTCAGCTTTGCATAAATTCCTCTATTTATAGAGGAAAAGAATGGACCTGTCTTCAACAGCCAGCCTTGCAAAAAATAGTAAAATAATAGGTAACGTGACAGCACATGTGGTGGGCCTGTTGGCAGTTGGGGTGCAGAGGCTGTAACTCATGCTTCTGTCATTGCTTGTGGAGCAAAAATAATAAAATAAGGCCCAGCTGGAAAGTAAATGTCCACTTGTGCCACAAAAGCAAGATGAATGGTTCAGGTGAGGTTGCTTCATGCTGAAGGAAAATAGGTGCAAGGCTCAAGACAGACTTTCCTAAAAGGTAGTATTGTGCTATTAAGTGCAAGTGATCTTAGAAAATAAATGGGTACAGGCCTAAAAAGGGAAGACACGTGGCCTAGACTATGGGTCTGAATGTCCAACTTGATCTTTTGAGTCGAATCCTCCATCTTTCTACACCTTTAAACCAGACTAGAACAAAACAGCATTCATTTTCACCAGCTGTGTGTCCTTCGAATGGGCCAACTGTGTGTTCTTCGAATGGCCCTTTTCAGAAAGTTATTAACTTCTGATTCGAAGGAAGTTTTCAGAACATTATTAACTCTTTGAATTGAAGAAAACCAGAGGGAAGCCTTCGCCTCAGTCGAAGCTTGTGGTCGAAATAAGCTAACTCGAAGGAAGCTATTGCCCAATCGAAATCTCATGCTCGAAGGAAGCATATTGCCCAATCGAAACCTGGGTCGAAGCAAACATATTTCCCAATCGAAAGTCCGTGTTCGAAGGAAGCTTAGAGTTCAACATGAAGGACATATCCAAGTTGCATTCGAAAGAGGCTTTTGCTAAACTGAAGTTTTCATCCAGGCACACAGAAGGTGAGTGCCCAAATAAAGACTTGCCTTGCAGGGGGGTACATGTGACCAGTAGGTCATGGCCTTCGATTACAAGCATGCAGGCAGCAATCTTGTCCAGTCGAAGCAGGCTTGTAGGCAGCAAAATGTCCAGATTCAAAAGAGGCATACATGAGGCAAAATGTCCAGATTCGAAAGAGGCATACATGAGGCAAAATGTCCAGATTCGAAAGAGGCATGCAGGAGGCAAAATATCCAGATTCGAAAGAGGCACGCTAGTAGCCATTTTGAGCAATCGAAGGAGGCCAAGAGTCAATCGAAAGAGCTGAATCGAAAAACACTTGTTTTTATCCAAATTTTCTAAGATATTAATTTTATCTGTTTTCCCCCTTTTTGACAGTTTCCTTTTGGTATTGGAAAATCCCAATGCACTTGTTTAAGCTTGAACCTTGAAATCCTTGTAAGAAAAGCCTTGAGAATTGAGAGGGCAAATTTTGGGTTACAACAGAGTGCGTAAGAGAGATGGAAGCAGAACAGACCATATAATCTGAAATAATGAAAATCCAAACCCCTCTGATATTCGAAGACGACAATTGGCGTGAACCATACCAAAATGATAGTCTAAGCGAAAGTCTAGCACTTACACCTGATCATATGCCATGTCCGAAGAAACCAGGTTTAGAATTAAAAACCTTACCCAGGAACCTAAGATACGAATTCCTAGATACCAAATGTACGCGACCAGTAATAATCAATTCCAGTTTAGGAACGCTCGAAACTGAGAAACTATTAGACGTCTTAAGAAAGTACCCGACTGCATTAGGTTATAACATATCCGACTTGAAAGGAATATGTCCTTCAATCTGTATGCATCGTATTATGCTAGAAGAAGATTGCAAAACCTCTAGAGAACCCCAAAGAAGGATTAACCCAATCCTTAGCACTGTAGTCAGAGATGAAATTAAGAAGCTATTGGAAGCAGGAATCATATATCCAATCTCCGACAGTAAATGGGTTAGCCCAGTACACGTTGTACCGAAGAAAGGAGGTATCACTATTGTGAAGAACGCAAAAGGCGAACCGATAATGCAAAGAGTGGTAAATGGGCATAGAGTGTGCATTGATTATAGGAAACTAAAAAAAGCTACTCGAAAAGACCATTTTCCTCTACCCTTCATAGATCAAATGTTAGAACGACTAGCCAAACATTCCTACTTCTGCTATCTAGATGGTTATTCCGGATTTTTCCAAATTCCTATTCACCCTGATGATCAAGAGAAGACTACATTTACATGTACCTATGGAACATTCGCTTATAGACGAATGCCCTTCGGATTGTGCAATTCCCCAGCAACCTTTCAAAGATGTATGATGTCAATCTTTGTAGATTTCATCGATAACATCATGGAAGTGTTCATGGACGACTTCTCTGTGTGCGAACAAAGTTTTGAGGGATGCCTATCAAACCTAGAAAAGATTTTAGAAAGATGTGTGAAAGTAAACCTCGTGCTTAACTGGGAAAAATGCCATTTCATGGTCAGAGAAGGAATCTTACTAGGACATGTTATATCTAACAAGGGAATTGAAGTTGATAAAGCCAAGATAGAAGTCATAAAAGAACTTCAACCACCTAAGACCGTTCGAGAAATACAAAGTTTTTTAGGACACGCCGGTTTCTACCAACGATTTATTAAGGATTTCTCGAAGATCACTAAACCACTTACTGGTCTATTAATGAAAGACGCTGAGTTCATATTCAACGAAGATTGTCTTAAAGCGTTTGAAACTCTAAAATCAACCCTCATCACCGCACCAATCATGCAACCACCCGATTGGAGATTACCTTTTGAAATCATGTGCGATGCGAGCGACTACGCCATAGGCCCAGTTCTTGGACAAAGGAAGGACAAGAAACTTCACGCAATCTACTACGCCAGTAGAACGCTAGACTCAGCTCAAATGAACTACGCCACAACTGAGAAAGAGCTGTTAGCAGTTGTCTTTGTGCTTGACAAATTCCGTTCTTACCTAGTAAGAGCAAAGATAATCATCTACACAGACCACGCCGCTATCAGATATCTACTAACTATTAAGGATGCAAAACTAAGACTCCTCAGATGGATCCTACTTTTGCAAGAATTTGATCTAGAAATTAAGGATAAGAAAGGAACGGAAAACGTCGTAGCAGACCACTTGTCAAGATTAGAAGGTATAAAACCCGAACAA
Organism: Vicia faba; assembly: GCA_948472305.1. NCBI lineage: Eukaryota > Viridiplantae > Streptophyta > Magnoliopsida > Fabales > Fabaceae > Vicia > Vicia faba. The sequence goes on from OX451736.1 coordinate 938,952,136, forward strand.
GTACCGATTAACGACGATTTTCCATATGAACAGCTGTCAGCACAAATAAGAAGCGATCTAGCTCAATTGGACCAAAACAAACCAAAAGCCAAAGAAGCTGTGGAAGCGATCCATAAAACCATGGGATTGCCATGGTATGCCGACATAGTCAACTACTTAGTTGCAGGCGCGCTCCCACCAGACTTAACTTACCAACAGAAAAAGAAATTCTTCCATGATCTCAAGTATTATTATTGGGATGAACCTTTATTATTTAAAAGAGGACCGGACGGAATTTTCCGCCGATGCGTACCTGAAGAAGAAATGGAAGATGTTATCTCTCATTGTCATTCGTCTCCCTATGGAAGACATGCCAGCACTTCTAAAACTTGTGCAAAGATCCTACAAGCCGGCCTATTTTGGCCTAATCTATGGAACAATGTCCACATCGCTGTTAAAAACTACGATCGGTGTCAACGCACCCGTAATATTTCAAGACGCGATGAAATGCCTCAAAGAGGAATACTAGAAGTAGAAATCTTTGATGTCTGGGGAATCAATTTCATGGGACCTTTCCCATCTTCTTTCGGAAACAAGTATATGCTTGTAGCTGTGGATTATGTTTCAAAATGGATTAAGGCTATGGCCTCTCCTACAAATGACACACGAGTAGTTATTAAGCTCTTTAAAAACACAATCTTTCCAGGATTTGGTGTGCCTAGACTTGTCATTAGTGACGGTGGCTCCCATTTCATTTCAAAAATATTCGACAAATTATTATCTAAGTATGAAGTCAAACACGGAGTAGCAGCACCGTATCATCCACAAACCAGTGGACTGGTCGAAGTCTCGAACAGAGAAATTAAACAAATCCTAGAGAAAATTGTCGCCATATCTAGGAAAGATTGGTCATCTAAGCTTAACGAGGCTTTATGGGCTTATAGGACAGCCTACAAGACCCCTATAGGAACTACACCCTTCAAACTTGTGTACGGAAAGTCATGTCATCTCCCGGTAGAATTAGAACATAAGGCATATTGGGCAATCAAAACGCTCAACATAAACTACACAGCTTCTGGAGAAAAGCGAATCCTCGACTTGAATGAATTAGAAGAATTGAGATTAGACGCTTATGAGAATGCTAAAATATATAAAGAAAGAACCAAAAGATGGCACGATAAGCGCTTATCCCGGAAAGAATTCAGTGTAGGAGACGTTGTGCTATTATTTAACTCTAGACTTGGGCTTTTTCCTGGAAAACTGAAATCCAGATGGTCCGGTCCTTTTGAAGTAACAAAAATATTCCCTAGCGGAGCAATAGAAATTAAGGGTAGGAATAGTGACCCGTTCACAGTGAACGGGCAGCGATTAAAACAATATCATCATATTGAGAATAGAAATTATGAGAATAGTCTAAAACTCTTAGAATTACCCACTATTCCCCCTGAATGATCTACTGCTAGGCACTATGTCAGACTTATGACGTTAAAAATAGCGCTTAGTGGGAAGCAACCCACCTATTTGTTTTTGTTATTATTTCCGTTTGTTTTTATTTTTGATTTTTTATTTTCTTTTCCGTTTCTACATTTATTTCTTTTAAAGCCTTATTTTCATTATTTTCTTTTCCATTTTTCCTAAAAATCTTTATGCAACTGCTGCTGATTTTCAAACAACTTTATTCACTACAGGTTTTCTGAAAAAGTTTTTCTCTATCCTACCTTCTCCCCTGATTTGCTTCCCCCATTTAGTATTTACTATGAAACCACTTTTAGAGGAAGGAACCAAATAAGGAGATTTTAGGAATTATCACACAGGAATATTGGTATGACATTGTATTATGATGAACCAACAATGGACACTTTAGGGATTAAGGATAGTGTCCTTTATCTGTTTAACCAACTGGGATGGGACAAAGCCCACATTAAATCTAGGTTTGTTACATACCGCGAGCTTACCCTTGAATTTTTGAGCTCCTTAGTTCATATACCTGAGCGCGGTTTCGGAACTAGAAAGGGATTTATAGCTTTCAGATTATTTGGTATTGAATTTGCTTATAACCATAAAGAATTAGCCGACCTTCTAGGATTCCCTAGCGGACCTTTTGCTTTTTCTACCACCCAGGCAGAATTAATGGATTTTGAACTAGATTACTTTTGGGGGACTTTAACCGGAAACTACCACCCTTAGCCAGATAGCATGGACAATAATGAAATACACAACCTCGCTATCCGCTATTTCCATAAGATTCTAGCCCATACCATATTCGGAAAAGAACAAAATCGTACTGCAGTATCTAAAGATGAGATGTTTTTACTGCAGTGTATGACCCAGGGCCGGCCTGTTAATGCAGTGCCATTCTTGATGCAAACCTTTTCCCGCATTGCTCAGAACCCTAATGAACCAATCATCATAGGAGGCCTACTCACCATGATTGCCAACGCCCTCGGACTTAGATACCAACTGCATAGGTGTACACAATTTGGTTCAATCCGCCCTATGAATATTGATTTCGGTTTCCACCTACGAATAATAGGTAATCTAGGTCCTGCACCTTTCGAATACCTGATAAGGGATGAAGTAGTCACAGTGTTTACACTTCCAAACCATTCTAAAGTAAGTGCCCACAATCGCGACAATTGGTTGTATGAGCTTAACCCTCCTGACCATCCTTCCACACCTGAGACACCACAATCCTACCAGGTTAATGATACCACAATGTCTGATGAGAGTGATCCTGAGACCCCTTCTGGTTACCATGATGGTAACAAGATTGCATAGGATATTGATGCCCCTGAAATAACAAAAGGGGAATACGGTGAAAATTTGAATAAAATCTTTACTACACTGGATGTTTATCAGACGAACATTAATGGAATCAAGAACGAGTTGAAGAGCATGCGTATGGATGTAATAGGCTTAACTGATATAACTGTGGAGCAATTCTATCACATAAATGCAGCTTTCGAAGATTTGAAAACGCGACTGGGATGAAGCGGCAGAATCAACAATTATTTTTACTTTGTGTTTTATGTTTCTAGGCAGTTTAAGATTTCATTTTAAACAAGTTTACTCTTTACAGTTTTTAAAGTTCTGTTAGAAACATATATTTATTTCAATTTCAGTTTATTTTCATTTTCATTAAATTTACTGTGCTACATCAAATATTAAATGCACTATATATTATCATTCTGCAATAATTTTGTTATAAGATGTGTGTTGGAACTACTCTGCATGTTTATTGTGTTGAATTAATGTGTTATAAGGTCTTGGAATTAAACTGTTTCATTTATTTCATAAATATAATTTTTGAATCGGTAACGATCGTAACGTCCCCGTGACGAGCGTAACACACGTTTCACCGTGTTACGCCCGTTAGCCCACAGTGACGGTCGTCACGCGCGCTCAAAAGCATATTCTGCTATTACAGAAGTCGTTCCCCTTCCCATTTCTTCTTCCCTTTTTCCCAAAACCGTAACAGCACCCATTCAAATTTTCTCTTGAATTCCATCACTCCAACACTTAAATTCCATCACCCCACTACTCAATCCACATTCCAAACCCTTTCACGATTCAATCTCTTGCATGCAACATGGCCAACAACCAGCAAATCCTCAATCTCACTTTCAGAGTCGGCGAGCAAGGTGAAACCCAACGACTAAAATTCCATAAATTCCAACGCCGCGGTCTCCAACCTACTCGGTATGTTGACCTTGATTGTCTGAGGAATTTGGGACTGCTAGAGAGCGTCCGACAACTTTTGTAGAATGTGAACTTATGGAACCTGTGCCGCTAACCGCAACCCATCTACGAAACTCTCACCTTGGAGTTTCTGAGTTCCTTTTCATACATTACTCCCACTGGTGCCACAAACCAACTCTCAGGCATGGCCAAATTCCGTATGTTTGGCACTGAGTATCAGCTATCCGAAACTGATATCGCACGGCTGTTCGGTTTCAGTTCCTACGAAGGTGTCCACCTCCGGGTGCCGCATAATTTCAGCGAGGAAGCTTTTAATTTATGCACAGTATGACAAACATTCGTTCCGGATCTTATGACCACCTCAACGCCACGCATATCCATAATCCGGAAATCCGATACTTTCACTGCATCCTCTACAACACCATCTTCGCCCGAGACAGCAACCACAAGCTCAACTCCAAATAGCTTTTCTTCATGCACTGTGCATTCACCGGCCAGAAGATCAACGCCGCCCCATTTTTATTGGCCCATATTCACTCCATTTGTGCTAGAGGCGGAAAACCCTTCTATTTCGGAGGGATTGTCACTTCTCTTGCCATAGCTCTGAATCATGGTGCCGCTCTCACATATATGCCTTCTATGGCACCGACATTGCTGACTCTAGACCACTGCAAGGTAGCACACCTCATCTATGAGCGGGAGGATGGCAGATTCCATCCTGTGATCCGAAACATTGTTTATCATAACATTACTTTGCCTTGCAGGGACTGAATCGACCCACAAAACAGAGCCAACTGGTTATTCGATCCTACCGCTCCCAAGGGTCGTGTTCTTATTCATGAAGACCAGCCTAATGCCCCTGCAGACGAGATGCAAGAAGAGTTGGACAGTGTTGCCCCCGTTCACGACATTCCAGGACCTTCATCCGCACCACCTCCTATTACTCTTGAAGAAATTCACCGCGCCATCCATCAGCAAAATCAAATGAGTGTCGCACTTGAAAGAAGACAACATGAGCAATATGACTATATGCACAAAACGCTCAGATTTTGACTGGCCAGCGGAGCATGAACGAGAGGTTGGACGAGGCCCTGTCTGAACTTAACGCCTTAAGGTTGGACGTCAGCACCCTTGGCTACCAGGACACTAATACCGAAGCCACGCCTACCAGGCGATCATACACCAGGAGTAGAGGACGTGGCCATCAGTAGTTTTTTTTTATTTTCTAAGTAGTTTACTTTTACTGTTTCTTTTTCTTTCTGTTTGTTTTTGTACTTGTATTTCCCCGCCTTTATACCGCAACATTGAGGACAATGTCGGATTTAGTGTGGGAGAGGTACCTTTCCATCTACCATAAACAATTAATTTTTTACGATATTTCTCAGTTTAAATTCTTCCCCGCTTTAATTAGCCATACCAAAAAATTTTGCTTTATCTTCGCATTAGCCCGACATACGTATCTTAACGAAATCCTAGTTAAGGAAGCCGAGAACGATTCAACAAGATCGATACGGTTATGACACCTTAGACTTCCTACTTACGCGACCCATTTCAATAACCGTTATACATATATCTTGAGTTTTAGTTCTAAAGTAACCCCTAGTAGTTTATACTAGCAGTCAGCACCGTCTTGACACAAACCACGTGGGGAACCGGTGAATATAAGTGTTTGATGCCTGATCAATGAAATATCCTTCTTATCTCGCTGCTAAAAAAGGAAAAAGTTGCACCAAAATACAAGGTCGCATATAAGAGATGAGCAAATAATGAAGGAGTCCATTATTGGTTGGTTCAGAGGTATCTGGTTCTGAACTTGGTAGGGCGTGCTACGACTCGATCCCCCACAACATCCAATTTGGATAATATGTATAGGGTTTCCACATTCGTGTACCAGACCCTGTGCTAAAAGGATCAAATTCACTAACCGGTTACTCCACTACGCGTGTGCTAAGACAAAGGGCTTAAGGTGATTGCGCTAGAACAAAACCTGGTGAAATAGATACAAGAAACTCTGGGAAGAATTATAACGGAACTATTGGACAGTTCGTTTAAAATGGAAGTTCACGACTTAGCCTATTGCTTGTGTCATTAGCGTATCGTTAGTGTTTCACTTAAGTATCGGTTGAACTGACGAGGATTTCCCGTAATTGCTTTAAAAATCAAAGGTATGTCATGCATGTGCGCCTGATAAAAACTTGTCTGATCTTTCTAAATGATTATTTGCTTGAGCACAAGAAAAGGTTTAAGTATGGAGGAATTTGATAACGAGAAATCATATCATATAATTGCTACCTTTTTAATCGATTTTCATACTGCATTAACTCATTTAACTCCCGATTCTTCCGAGTTTTTATGTCTTTTCACAGGTACAACATGTTTCAAATCAAATTAGTGAAAAAGATCACATGAAGAAAGCTAACATAAAAGTCAGAAGAAAAAGAACTAATCTGCAAAATTCTGCAAAGTTTGATGTTGTGACGGTCGTCACACCTCCATTACGAGTGTAACACGCTCACAACCTGAAGAACGCTCATCACACATCATTGACGAACGTAACGCGCTATTCAAGCGCATAACGACCGTCACCTCTTCATTACGACCGTCACACGCGTAATTCAACGTCATGCAGAACAAGAGACGTGGGCAACGTAATGGAAGGATCTTTTCAACTCCTACAAATTCTCAACTTCACCAACGACCAGTCCGGGTCTTCCTCCACTCAAGCAGTGCAAGTCCATGTTCCTAAATTTTCTTAACTGCAAAAATTCTCTTCTATAAATAGGAGATATTTTAATGGAACAAAGGAGTTTTTTTTTCTACAGAATTTTCTTGCGGAAGTCCTGCCAAATTTACAATCCATTTGCAATTTTTTTATTCTTGCTTTATTTCCCTTTTACCATAATAGCTATTTCCAACATTAGGAAATTGCTATTGTAGTCAGAATTTATTTTTAGCCTCATAATTTGTTTCAAGTTCCGATTCCAAGGTTCCAATCTTGCCGACTTGTGGAAGAGGGAGCTTGAGGAATAATATTGTTATTCAGGTTTTTAATCGCATTTAATTTAATTTTAATACGATTTGTTTACGTTTATTTATTTATTATTTTATCATGAATGTTTTATTCTTTCCCGATTATATTTTCTGTATGTCTGTTTCGAGTACTATGACTAGCTAATTTTCCAGAGTCGGGATGTGATAATAGTAACCAAATGGATTAAATAGTGCCTAAGCTAAAATCCAAATTAACTTAATTTCTGGCTGTGACTTTTTATAGTTAAAATCAATCTTTTTGTTACGAGAGTAAGAAAAGTAGAATAGGTTAGGATCAAGACCACGAAAGTGTGAGGTTTTAACCGGATAGCTAAAGTTAGGCATTTGATTTAAATACAGCGAGAGCGCTTTAAAATGAATTAGATTTTATTAAGTTTTCAAAGAGTATTTTCTAAACACTTATGGGCTAGCGAGAGCAGGCATAGGGCTTTAGGGGTATAATCCGAGATAAGACCACGAAAGTGTGATTTGAGGGTTTTTAAACTGATAATTTCTACAGAACCATCTAAGTTAAACATCCTTATATGCTTAGGTTCGATTAAATCCACTTAGGTTCACTATATTACATACCGACCGTTTTATTATTATTATTCCCTTAATTCGATTTACTCTTCCCTTACCTTAACCTCTAAAAAAACCAAACGTGACAACATCCGCCTTAGCTAAACTAGCAAACCTTTATAGCACTAGAGTGATTACAAAGTCCCTGTGGGTTCGACATCTTTTTATTACTACCGCGATAGGATGTGCACTTGCAGTTAAGATACCGTTAGACACATTAGGTCGATCGCACATCATTCTCTAAGAACAAAACATTCAAAAGTCGGCTCAAGTTGTAGGATGGTGGTTTTTTATATTTCTGTGGAGGTGTTTCCTAATAAGGTTGTGGATTTTGGTAGATGATTTATGTTTTGTTTTGGTGGATCATATTCTAGAAACCGTTTGTTAAGTTCAATGGTATTTTCTATAGGTATCTTTTCGTTTAAGAATAACTATTATTGTAATGGTAATCTGCCTTGCTTTTGGATGTTAACCTTTAAAAAACAACGTATTATTCATCCACAATAGGACATAACCAAAAATGATATATTAGTAATTTGAACGTATACAGTTGTACATCAATATTTCTATAAATGATGTTGTCTTTTATATTAATATTTTCTTATGATTCGAAATCTGGCATATTTAAATATATAACACAAAAGGTTTTGTTGATTTCCATATACAAAACTGTAGTTGATTACCAATTATAGTAAACTTTAAATTTTATTGATAAAAAAATCTCATGATCTCATATGTCAATCTCATATGCCAATGAGGGTGAATTAGTTGAAACAATATGATGTACTTACTTAGTTTAGGTTTAGTTGGATAAAGGATATTAGTACTATATTCATATTATTTTATTTGAAATAGTCTGTTATTATGCCTGAACCAAATGTAGATGATGTTTACATGATGATATTCTGTTTTCAGTTTTGATGAAGACAGTTCTGAAGATCCTTCAACATATCATTCATGGAGAAAGGATGTTTATGATTTGAAGGTCGTTAAGAGAAATGTTCTTGTAAGTTAAATGTGATACCATTTAGCTATAAATAAATTGTTCTTTTGTAATGTAGGATATTTATAAAAATAGGAAAATTGTTGTTAATGGAAACTTATATCTATCTACAGCAATTTCCTCAACATGTCATCAAAACCTGCTCTTTTATTCCCATAAAGAGGATAGAGTTGATGGATGGTGATAATGGTGAAAGGTATGACTGTGTGGTTCACACCAGAAATAAGAAAAACTTTGTGGAAAAATATCTCCGGGGACATTGGTTTGAGTTTGTAAAGAACAAAGGTCTCCAAAACAAAGACACTCTTGGATTCAATATTAAGCTTCATGAGGTTGCACACGTGATAGTGACCATTGAAAACTGGTGAATATAGTTTTCAGGTTGTTGGAAGTTGAGTGCATAAAGGCTGAAGTGCATGAATTTAACATTCGCAATCCTCTGGGAAGGCTGAAGATGTATTTGATTAAGCATAAGACAGGGTAGGCCAATGTCTTTGATGTATTTTTTGTTGTTGTGGAAGTTTTGTAATGGTGATAAGTTGTGGATGATGATATGTTGATTTTATTTTTGTTTGACTTAGGTAAATTGTGAATCAGGTACTGGTTTAAGTTAGGTTTCTTTATGCTAATTTGTAAAATATCGGTTGGTTTTGAAGATGTTTTTTTATGTTTTGAAGATGTTTTATTATTAATTTATGTTTTTATGAAGCTATAGCAAGTAGCTGATTACTATTTTGTTGCATTTTAAAGTATAGAATTTGATATGGTAAGCAAAATGATAAAATGGGTCACTTTGAGTTTGTGCGACTTTGTAATATTTTATCAATATCACATGCATTGAATATTGTGTATAATATTGTGTGGTGGACTAATCATCACCAAGAGTCGTATTCCAAGAGTCACATGCAATTGCAGTTTTGTAAATATAAAGTGAAAAGGATAATGTTGCACCTTTTGGTTTCAGTAATAAATACCATCTTTTAGTGATTGTATTCCCTCCTGACACTCCAAACTCAATGACTTTACATTTTTTAAACAAATTATTAAATAACTATTAACAAAATTAGTTAAGTAAACCTGAAATAAATATTAATCAATGATTAATTTAATATATTTAATAATTTAAAAAATATTTAAATAAACATAGTTATCATTATATAAAGTAAATAAATATGAATAACTAATTAATTTAGTAGATTAAATATTTTTTAAGAGGTTAAAGGTATTTGAATCTGACAGTGTAAAATAATTTCACTGTCATCCAATTGGGATTCATCAATTAGCCATGTCACATAATTTTTTTAAAAATAACAATGTGACAGATTATTTTACACTGTCAGTGTATATCTTTTTTTCTCATTTTTTAAAGAGAAAAAAGAAAATTCACTGATAGTGGAAACAAATTTTACACTCTCAACCAATGAGAGACATGCATCAGAATAAAATCCCATTTTTATTTTTAAAATATTGTAATGAGTAATGACATGGTTAATGTAAGAGTTTTTATTTGTTGAATGTGTATGATTGTTTTACTATCTTTAAAATCTTTTTTAAATTTATTTAAAGAAACATATTAATAATTATAACAATATACTAAATTGATAACATGCAGTTTTAAAAGATCTCTTATTGCTTCAGATGGAAAACCAATGAGAATATGCAAAGTCTGTTATTTATTCCTCCCATAAAACACGATGGAGTCTTACGGCTTTCCAGTGTCCCCTAAAATTTCAATCTCCACTCATCAACACGCGTGCATCCCTTCTATTTTCACTTCCAACCTAACTCCCACTAAACGCGGCCATTTATTCTCCTTTCCCGTTCTCCACTGTTCACACCATCTACAACAATACACACAAGAAAAACTTCACAATAAAAAATGGTGACGCTGCATGAACTTCTTCAAACACCAGGGAAGATCCATTTCATGATTGTGCATGTCAAAGGAGATGTAAGTTTCATTGTTTTTTTATTAATAAAATGCCCAACAATGTTTCTATGTGCATGGCATGAAAATATCATTTCTTAGGTTTCTGAGTTTGAAGGTTAGGTTTGTTTGTTCGTGGATTAGGTTTTTATGAAGCAATCTTTGTTTATTTTGGATAATCTATTTGTTGTTTACGTTTATTGTGAGTGTTTGTTTTCTAATGGTGATAACAAATTGTTGGTTAGGGTTGCGAGTAAGGTTAGGTTGGTTTGTTCGTTAATAAGGTTTTATATAGAAGCTTAGGGTTGTGAGTTCAAAATTTATGTCCTTCCAAAATGATACTTGCTTGAGTTCAAAATTTATGTCCTTCCAAAATGATTCTTACTTGGGTTCGAAATTTCTGTTCTTTCAAAACAACACTCGCTATTTATGAATTTTTGTTCTATCATGCTATATTTATACATATTGTTATGTTGAATAGTGTGTGCATTTTAAAGAATATGTGTGTTCTATAAAACCGCTTTTTATTTCATGTGCATCATTAGGTGCACGGTGATATTGAACCTGAATTCTATGAAGAGTTCAAATATGAGTTGGGTAGAGCTTGGGGTCTATATGATGCCAACTGTCTCCAACTAAGGGTTGAATTCAAGGACGGCGATGAAATCTCAAGGATTACCAACCACTGGATGACTTTAAGAGAGCATTATAACTTACAAGGTCATCACCATATTTCTTCATGTACTTGGGAGGAAATGCTTTCCACATCATTCCAATTATGGAACAAATTACTCCAGCCTCATTTCCTACATGACATACAAAAACTTGGTCTCTCCAAAAAGCAGTGACATTCAAGGTTACCGTGTCAGAGGATCGCAAAACCACTCAATATTTGGTTGGTTTCTCAATCCACTAATTAGTTTTGTTATTGTTAACTTGGGTTTTTTATGAGTCAACTAATATTATTTTGAATTATGTTTCAATTTTATTACAAACTTTACCTCATGCCATGGCAGAATACTTGGAAAATACAGCCCTTGATCATATATATTTGGTCGGTCCAAATTCAGAATCCCAACTTTTTATGTTGGATGCTGATGACACTTATCCATTTGAAATGAGGTTATCAAGTGGCTAGAGGGCGTTCACAACCAAAATCCAAATTGGAGTTGGAGATCATATATAATTCAACATGTATAATCCACATGACAACCATTCTTCTTGGATGAGGAAGCAGGATTGATGATGGGTGCAGAGCACCGACCAATGCTGCTGAAGGAAGTCAATGGCTATTTTGTAATATGGATGTAGATTTTTGGTACTTATATGTTGTCTTATTTAGAAAAATGGTACCTTGTGATACAAGTTATCTTTTTTTTTTTTAATTTAAATGTTCATTGCGATATATAGCTGTAAACTTTGTGTTTTGTTATGTTTGTTCATTTTTCTGAACTGATGCAAACTTCAGTTGGAGTAAGCACCATCATTGCTCCTGTAATGTTGTGGTTGTAAGGTTGAAGAAGACGAAAGGAATTTGGTGGAATCTGGGTTTTTGATGTAGATAATGTTCCAAGTTATTATTTACTTAATCTCTTATATTTAAGAACCGAATTGACATAGCTCCCCAGTGGAGAGAGCGCTGGTTAAAGGCACTCTGCATACACAAGGGCACGGGTTCGATCCATTGTGAACCACCCTTTTGCATTTTTTTCATCTTTTTTTAGTTGTTTGCATTCAATCATTATTAATATTTTATTTTATTATTTATTTAATCGTTTGTATTTAATAATTGAATTGGCATAACGCCCAGTGGAGAGAGCGCTGATTAAATACACTCTGCATTCACAAGGGCGCGGGTTTGATCCATAGTGAACCCCCCTTTTTCATTTTCCATCTTTTTTAGTTGTTTTCCGTTCAAGCAATGTTACCAAGTTACGTTATTATTTATTTAATCGTTTGTATTTAATAACCAAATTGGCATAGCGCCCAGTGGAGAGAGCGCTGGTTAAAGATACTCTGTATACACAAGGGCGCGTGTTTGATCCATAGTGAACCCTTTTTTTTTGCATTTTTCCATTTTTTTATAGTTATTTTGCATTCATGAATTGTTACCACATTCATGCATTGTTACCAAGTTATTTAAAAAAAAAGAAACAAACTAATTAAAAACTTGTAGTATGACACTAAATCTTCTAATTAATGTGAACCAAAAGTTTTTACAACTTTTACTGTGCACCAAAAAGTTGCTTTTTACATTGAGAAGATAAAATGTGAAATAACTATTGGTATGTGTGATACGGTGGGAGAACTGACTATTGTTTTGCGTTTGTTTTCGCAAATGTTTCGGTTGAGCAAGAGTCGCCACCGACTTTTTATTTCATCCTAAGGAAAGGTTAAAAAGCACAGCAAAAAACCTTTTGAGATGTTTTCTTGGGTTCGGGGAGTAGATTATAGAAAGGGAAGGTATTAGCACCCTTTCTATCCATGGTTATCCATGGGCTCTTAGTTACTTGCTTAGATCACTTGCCTTTTGTTTTCAATTGTTTTAAATGGTGCTTGTGTGTGTGGGTTTGAAAATGTTTTGAAAAGAAGCCAATGTGGTGGCAATCTTTGTAATGATCCATGTGGGGATGTATACAAAGATGTATGTCTTTTGAAAAAAGCTTTCATTTGTTTTTGAAAGTTGTTTTGAAAGTGTTGTGAGATGTGGTTTTAGAAAATAGGCAAGTGTTTTGTTTTTGCAAGTTTGATTCAAGTAACTAAGAGTTTATCTATTCCTAAATTTCTCAAAGTTTATTGCTATGTTTTAACCCTTTTTAATAAGTTTGTTCCACCATTGTATTTGGTGGACAATCTCATGTTAGGATGTGAAAGGGACGGGCGCGGGTCATCGTTTAGACCATAATTGCAACGGTGTTAAGTATCTTTGGGCATTTCCTTTAAGGGACTTGATCATTTGTTTTTGTTTGTTTTGAAAAGTGTTATCGAGGGACTATGATCATTCAATTTGTTTGTTTTGCCCAAAGAGACCTAACATGCAATATGGCCCATTTTTGAAAGGCAACAAGTGGAATACCCTAGGGGGTGCAAGTGTGATTTGTGTGTCCATTTTCATGCTTGTTTGTCTTATATTAGGTCCAACTATTTTTGTTCATTTTTTTATTTGCATATAAACCCTAATTCTAGCATTGTATTTTAGAAAGCGATAAAGTGCGAAATTTAAATTCCTACGCTATTACAACACAATAATATAGGGAGGGGGGTACAATGTTTCAAATGGGGAGGTATTTAGACAGGAAATTGAATCTAAGCTATTACATCAATATTGAATATTTGCAAGGTAATTTAATTGCATAAATAAAAATAAAACAAATATGCAAGAATGCAAAAAATGGTTTTTTATATGTATAAAAAAAAAGAGGATTATTTATGTAAAATAAAAAGAAAATAAAAAATATTATTTTTGGAGTATTTTTGAATTTAGGGCAAAACCCTAATTTTTATTAAATGAAATGTATTATTATTTAATTTAATACAAGTATTTACTTATTATGTACAAAATAAAATAAAGTGAAGTATTTGTCAAAAATGTATTTTTACATTAAATATTAATAAAAAAAAACCAAAAGTGTATATATTTGTATTTACCCTAAATATATTAAAAATATATGTATATATATGTATTATTTTATATATATAAATAATAATAATTTTTAATATTAAAAAAAAAGTATTTTTTATGTAAAATATTTTCAGAGGGTATAATAAAATAAAAATAAAAATAAAAGTATTTCTACCTATTTCTCAATATTTTAATGAAATGTATATATTTATTTATCTAAGTATTAATCAAAAGAAAATCATATAAATACCTAATAAATTGAAAAATGGTGAGAAAAAATATTTTTATATTTTTTATGTCATGAGAAAAAATAAACAAAGTCAATCAAAAAAGAAAAAGGTCAAAAAGTCAAAGAAATAAGCAAATGGGCCTTGGGGGTGTGAAAGTAAAAGAGTGGTGCAAATAAGAAAAGTATTCCAGGCCCAGCCCAGAACCAGTCATCTTCAACCTCTGAACAACATCACTCACGCGTTTTCTATCTCTTGATTCCTGGACTTTCAAGCAAAACTCATAACATGAAAAGTGTAGAGCATGAGAAGACGAATTCAACTATGTAAAGAACTTGACTTAACTCTCTAAGATGAGGGAGGATTTCTTCTCCCCCAATTTCTGACCTAACTTTTATGCCATGTTCAGACTCAAAATTCTTGCAGCACACATAACATAAATGAAATCTAACTATATGGGCATGTTCAGGGCTATGATTGTGACATATTTCCTTCACAAACCTAAAGCTAACAATGCCTAATAAGAGAGATAGAACTTCATGAAGATACCTGTTCAGTTGGAATCGTGGTTTGCAATGGAGGAGTTTTCAGAGCAAGATGATGATTTGTATAGCTTCCTTGAAGTGTAAGGATGCTATTCCAAGTTCTACTTTGTCTTGAAACTCCCTGAATCGTGCTAGAGAACTTCAACTGCAAAACAGAAAAACAAAAATGGTGAAGTGGCTTAGAGGTGTTACAGATCGTGCTTTTGCTTTTGGTTAGTTTGCATAGATGGTATGGAAGGTGTGTGAACTGGTTTGGGCAAGAGAGCTCAAGAGAAATGAGAGATAGCACTCAAACTGCAGGGCCTGCCCTGTTTTTGCAGTTTGAGAGTGATTCTGAGATGGAGGGTGTTTTGAAGGAAAAGGGCTCGTGTATTAGCTTGGTTGTGTTGTGTGAAATATGTTTGATAACTTTGTCTAAGTGTTCTTGAGCTGATATGGTAGTTGGTATGTGTTATGGCACTTTTCTTCAACTTTAAGCAACAAATGTCAACTTGTGTTTCTAGGTCAGTAGAGGACCCCTAATCCTGCTACAAAGCTTCTCTTGATCAGAGTAATTTGTTCATAATCTTGTGCCAATCAGATTTGCAATGTACTTGTTGGATTTTCAATTTGACATAAAGTGTGACTTTTCAAAAATGGCTATTTTGCTTTATCTAAAAATGGATTAAACCTTCATACAATGCTTTAGCTTAAAGAACATGGTCTTGGCACAAAGAATATGCATTAAATTATTGAGTGTAACTTGGTTTAAGGACCTGTAATCTAGCCTAAAGCATGCTGAGTTCAAATTGCAAGATTATGGACATGTAATTTGGTCATGAACAAAGTGAGTTTTTGCCATATTGTGAAATTCGATTCTCCCTAACCATGAGGTTGTTTGATAAGTTCTTGGACATTTTGGAAAGCTTGGAATGTGTACTACAATCCATATTTGAAGTGAAATTCTAAATTCCAAGTGGAAGTGTATGGAAAATGGCCTTGAAGTGGGGTAGAAAACCTTGTCAAAATAGGTCAAATTTTCACTAAGTTAAGAATGGTTTAGTGCCCTTATTCAAAAATTTGTAACTTGAGATACAAGCTTCAAATGAGAAAACTTTGTGAATAAAAGTTGTAGATTATGCAACAAGCTACAACTTTCATGTTTTGACTTTTGTTTGAATCCAAATGAATCATGGTGAAAAAGTGGGGCAAAGTTGGGAAAAAATTAGGGTTTTCCATGACAGAAAAATTCTAAGTTATGAAAAATTCCATTTTAAACCCTAATTTGCATTTCTTGGTTTCTTGGTGAACAAGTTTCATGATTTGGCCTGTTTTGATGAAAAATGAATCCTGACTCTTGATTTTGACCAAAAAAGTCAAAGTTTGACTTTTCAGTGTACAGTCAAAATTGATCAATTGACTGGGAAATTCAATTGTCAATCTTGTGTACTTGGGATCTTTTGAGTTTGTTGAGCATGTCAAAACAATTCCATGGAGTCCTTGAGTCTATATGTGAGCTTGGTTTGCCATTGGCTAGGTCAAACAGTCAAAAATTGCCTTTGTGCAGTCAAAACCCTAAAAATGACCATTTTGCCCTTTTGGTGATCTGATCAAATTTCTTGTGGAATTGTTATCCAAACTTGATCAAATGGTCCATATGAGTTCATAATGTTGATGTGGGTCAATTTCCATGAGATTTGACTGTCAATTGGCCACAGTTGACTTTTTCCCCAATACAGCTGATTTCTAGGTCATCTGTCCAATTAACTGGGCAAAACTTGGAATCAAGACTTGAAACTTGGCATGGATAAACTTGGGAGTCCAACATGAAGCATGAAAGTCATCTTAGGTATTTTAGGTCAAAACATCTTTGTGCAAACAGAAACCCTAATTTGGGTCAACAGTGCAAGGAGAAGTCCTGAGCAGATGAAACCCTAATTGGATCTTGATCTTCAAAGGTCTGGTGATGAGAAAATGTTGAGGAAATGGGAGGGCAAATTTTGGGGTACAACAGTTGCCCCTGTTCAATCTTCTTGGACCTGAAGAGTTAGATTGGCAAGTTTGCCTTTCGTGACTCGAGGGTAAAAGGAGATTGGACACTAGAGTGCCCGGAAATTTTCACTCGCATGTTGGAGTCACAACAATGTGATGTCGGGAATGGGCTTACAGATGCCATTTAGAGAGATGGTGGATAGGGAGATGGGCTTATAGATGCCATCTGGAGATGTGACAGAAACTTGTCGGGAATGGGCTTATAGGTGCCATTTGGAAGTGTTGTTCGCATAAGAGATTCCTTAGCGAGAACTTGTGTATTTGAGAAAGACAGATGTTTTCCTGGCTTGTTACAGGTGTTTGATCTTCAATCTCTTTATGCAGATATGCCCTGGCTAGATACAGGTGTCGAGTCTACAAATGGTTGCTCACAGATGTGCCCTGGATGGATATAGGAATCGAATCCGGAAATAGTCGTCAATAGATATGCCCTGGCTGGATACAGGAATCGAATCTTCGAACTCTTCAGACGTGCCCTGGCCAGATACAGGAGTCAAGTCTGGGAATATGGTCAACAGATATGCCCTGGCTGGATACAGGAGTCGAATCCAGAAATGTTGTAGTTGATAGATGTGCCCTGGCTGGATACATGAATCGAATCTGGAACTCTTCAGACGTACCCTGGCTAGATACAGGAATCGAGTCTGGAAACTGATCACTCTCAGATGTGCCCTGGCTAGATACAGGTATCGAATCTGGAATTTGTGACAGTTGAAGGTAGTTGCCTTTAGGATTGTCTTTTTCCCTGAAAAGGCAAAAACATAAGTTGTATGCAATGTCATGATGTATGATATGCATGATGTCATGATGTTCAACATGAGATAGTGTTGTATGCACTTTATCATGTACGTAAGCAAGATGTATGAAATGTGAAATGTTTATGAATGTATTTTCGTCGTAGAAAAATAGATCCTTGACGATCGACCGGAGAATTGCTCTGTGGAAGAGATACTTTGCCGAAGTTTTGATGGGAGTCCTGCTGAGGACTTTGATGATGGATTCCGCTGGAGATAATGATGATAAACTCTGCTTGGGGAACACCAAAGACAAACTCCTGCTGGGGACTGAAAGAACCTTTCCGAGGGCAATCCTCCATGGCAATTAGCTGAGGATAACCCAGTTATAAGCCTTTGTGAGGGACAACTCTGAATAAAGCTCGGGAGAGACGTCCGTGTTCTGCAGGGAACAAGCTTCCAGAATCTACTGGGGATAAGCTTTTAGATCTGCCGGGGAAAGTATTGCTGAATCTTGTCTTACCCTGCGGGGAGCTGAGATCACTTGGTCACATTCTTCAGTCGAATCTACCTTGGTACCTCGGCGGACAAAGCAACCAGACTGCATCAGACAATTTCATATTTCCCCTGTTTCTGATGTCACCTGTAATTAATCTTTCATTTCATGTGCAGATATTTATGAATCAACAATTTAATGTCAAATGCATATATAAAAAATGAACATTGGACGTTCTTCGCAAAACAAAAACAGAAAAAGGGAAAAAACAATGGCAATTTGTATGGACAAGTGAATTTGTATTGATTTGAATTTTGCCTGTTAATAGGCGTTTTTTGTACAAGAGGCTGACATCCTAGTAAGAGGATGCCGCCGAATAACACAGAATTTATAATTTTGAAAAGAAAACAAAACAGCTATGTGAATAATCCTACTGGGTTCCAACTCTGCTATTGCCTTTATGTCTCCGAGTGTCTCATCGCTTTGCTGCCTAGTCGAAGATGAAGCTGATTGGTCGATGCCGAAATCTGAGCCAGATAGTTGATGCCGAATTCCGGATGCAAAGTGATCCAATGAGACATAGTGTTACGCTTTATCCCTAACTTTTGCCTGGACCGCCCTTTCGGGTTTTCAGTCCACCGGGATACCCATTTTTGCCCAAGCCGCCTTTTCAGGTTTTCGACTTGCCGGGCGTACATATTTTTTTATTTCATCCCTTATTTTTGCCCGAACCCTTTTGGTTCGCCGGGAAGCCCTTATTTTTGCCTAGGTATGTCAACCTAGCGGGTTTTTTATTTATGCGTAGTATCTTTTCACTATGTCTGCATTGGCGGGGTGAGGAAGGTCGTCACCATCCATGGTGGTTAGGATCATGGCTCCTCCTGAGAACACATGTTTAACCACAAATGGCCCTTCGTAAGTACGGGTCCATTTGCCCCGGGGATCACTTTGAGGAAGGATGATGCGTTTGATTACCAGGTCCCCAACTTGATACTCTCGTGGTTTGACTTTCTTGTTAAATGCCCTGATCATCCGTTTTTGATACGTTTGACCATGACAGATAGCGGTGAGTCTCTTTTCATCAATCAGGTTTAACTGATCAAGTCGAGTCTGGATCCAGTCATCTTCACTCAAGTCTGCATCCTTCATTATCCGGAGAGAGGGTATCTGGACTTCAATTGGCAAGACTGCCTCCATGCCATAGACCAAAGAGAAAGGAGTTGCCCCGGTTGACGTCATTGCTGAGGTACGGTACCCATGAAGAGCGAACGGTAACATCTCGTGCCAATCCTTATAAGTCACTGTCATCTTCTGCACAATTTTCTTGATATTTTTGTTAGCTGCTTCTACAGCCCCATTCATCTTCGGCCGGTAGGGAGAAGAATTGTGGTGTTGTATCTTGAATTGTTCACAGAGTTCAGTGATCATCTTGTTGTTGAGATTGGTACCATTGTCCGTAATGATTCTTTCCGGGACGCTGTACCGACAGATCAGATTATGCCGGATAAAACGTGCCACGACGCTCTTGGTTACCGTGGCGTAGGAAGCTGCCTCAACCCACTTCGTGAAGTAATCGATCGCCACTAAGATGAAGCGATGCCCATTGGATGCCGTCGGTCGGATCTCACCGATCATATCAATCCCCCACATTGCAAAAGGCCAAGGTGCCGTCAGGACGTTCAGAGGAACTGGAGGAATATGCACCTTGTCAGCATAGATCTGGCATTTATGACAAGTTCGAGAGTGTTGGTAACAATCAGTTTCCATTGTGGACCAGAAATATCCTGCCCGAAGGATTTTCTTAGCCATGGTGTGTCCACTGGAATGCGTTCCAAATGTACCTTCATGCAGTTCTATCATGATCTTCTCTGCTTCGGCCTTATTCACACAACGTAGTAGAGTTGAATCATGATTCCGTTTGTAGAGAATGCCGTTGCTGAGGAAGAATTTTGCCGCAAACCTCCTCATGAATTTCTTGTCATTGACAGATGCACCTTCAGGGTATTCCTGAGCTGCCAAGTACCTCTTCACCTCATGATACCAAGGTTTTTCAGTCACCTTTTCGGCTTCAAGATCGCAGCAGTATGCCGGTTCGTCCAACTTCCAGATAATGATCCGGGGAGCCTCATTGTCCCACTTAACTTTGAACATTGAAGACATCGTAGCTAGTGCGTCCGCTAGCTGATTCTCCTCTCTCGGGAAATGCTCAAAAGTTATATCTTTAAAATGGGGAAGCAAGGTTGACACATACTCCTTGTAAGGAATAAGATTTGGGTGTTTCGTATCCCACTCGCCCTTGATCTGATTGATAACGAGAGCGGAATCTCCGAAGACACTCAGAAACTTGATCCTCAAGTCGATTGCAGCTTGCAGACCCATGATACATGCTTCATATTCTGCCATGTTGTTGGTGCAGTTGAAGCACAATCGGGCGGTGAGTGGAGTATGAGTTCCTTTGGGAGATATGATTACAGCGCCGACGCCGTTACCCAAAGCATTGGAGGCTCCATCAAAATGCATAGACCATCGGGATCCTTCCTCAGGTCCTTCATCCGGTCCAGGTACTTCGCAGTCAGTTACCACCATGATGTCTTCGTCCGGAAAATCAAAGTTCAATGATTGGTAATCGTCCACAGGTTGGTGTGCCAAATGATCTGCCAGTACACTTCCCTTAATAGCTTTCTGAGTTGTATACTGGATATCATATTCTGTCAAGATCATTTGCCATCTCACTATTCTCCCAGACAGAGCAGGCTTTTCAAATATGTACTTGATGGGATCCATTTTTGAAATCAACAAGGTAGTGTGAGTCAGCATATACTGTCTCAGCCGGCGAGCAGCCCATACAAGAGCGCAACAAGTTTTCTCAAGCAGTGAGTAACGAGACTCACAGTCGGTAAACTTTTTGCTCAAGTAATAAATAGCGTGCTCTTTTCGGCCAGACTCGTCATGCTGCCCCAGCACACACCCCATTGAGTTATCAAGTACTGTCAAGTATAATATTAGAGGTCTTCCTTCCACTAGTGGCATAAGAATGGGGGGCTCTTGGAGATATTCCTTTATCCTTTCAAAGGCAGCCTGACATTCATCATTCCAGCGTACTACTTGATCTTTCTTCAGTAATTTGAAGATCGGCTCACAAGTAGCAGTCAGATGTGAGATGAATCGGGTAATGTAATTCAGTCGTCCCAGGAAGCCTCTGACTTCTTTCTCTGTCTTCGGAGTCGGCATCTCTTGAATGGCTTTAACCTTGGCAGGGTCCACTTGAATACCCTTATCACTTACAATGAAGCCTAGCAATTTTCCGGACCTTACCCCAAAGGTGCATTTATTGGGATTCAACCTCAGCTTGTATAACTTGAGTCGGTCAAACAGCTTCCTCAAATGATCAAGGTGCTCCTCCTCAGTTTGAGACCTCGCAATCATGTCATCAACGTATACTTCAATCTCATGATGGATCATATCATGAAATAAATCAACCATGGCACGTTGATAGGTTGCCCCAGCATTTTTCAATCCGAACGGAATGACCTTATAACAGAAGGTGCCCCACTGAGTCACAAAGGTAGTCTTTTCCATATCTTCCGGAGCCATCTTGATCTGATTATACCCTGAAAAACCATCCATGAAGGAGAAAACCTTGTGTTGAGCAGTATTGTCAACAAGAACGTCAATGTGAGGTAGAGGGAAATCATCCTTGGGACTGGCCCTGTTCAAATCCCTGTAGTCGACACACATCCTGACTTTACCGTCCTTCTTCGGTACTGGCACCACATTGGCAACCCACTGAGGGTAAGAAGTTACTGCTAGAAATCCGGCGTCGAATTGCTTCATAACCTTAGCCTTGATCTTTTCGGACATCTCTGGGCGCATACGGCGGACCTTTTTCTTTACCGGAGGGCAGTCTTCCTTGGTTGGCAGGTGATGAACTACAATGTCGGCATCCAAACCAGGCATATCTTCATAGGACCAAGCAAATATCTCCATGTAATCTTGTAGCATCTGGATCAATCGTTGCTTCACGCTGAGCTCTAAATTGGCACCAATCTTGACCTCTTTCCTATCTGTCTCAGTACCTAGGTTAATTGTTTCCACCGGCTCTTCATGTGGTTGAATAGCCCTCTCTTCCTGGAGCAACAGTCTTGCGAGTTCACCAGGCACTTCGCAATCATCTTCACCTTCGTCCTCGGCCAAGTTGATCGGATTCTCGAAGTCATAACTGGCGGTAGCAGAGCTGTTGCCAGTGAGATCCAGAGTGGATTGAAACCTGTATAAGTGAGTGTGTGTAAATATAGCTGTTTTGCAATATATATAACACAGAAAGAAAAAAGGAGCATAAGATTTGAAATGCAACAAACATCCAATGTTTTGATTGATGATATATGGAAATGTCATACAAAAAGCCCTCACAAATGGAGCTACGATGCCCCGGGTAGGACACCGAGCCAATAAAAGTTTTAACACATTGTTTTTTACAAATTGGAAATCAAAAGAAATTAATTACTGCGTGACAAATGTGATAGGCGTAAAATCCTTTGCCGTCCAGTTGCTTGGTCCGTTGCTGGTAGTCGGTTAGATCCAACTGTCAAACTTTGCTTCCTCCACATCCTCCTCAACAGCATTCACCCTTGGGTTGGAGGTAAACACCGGAGCCTTTCTGATCTTTTCCTTGCGCACAGCCCTCTGAGCCTCTGCAGTAAAGCCCAGCCCAAACTTGTCATTCTTTTGAGTGAAGTCAGGAAGCTGACCCCAGTTTGCACAATTGCCTTTCTCGATTATAGCCCGGGCATCCTTCAAGGATGCCATCTTCAACGGAAAGTCCTCTCCAACCACCGCTTCAGCTGATGCCAACACTGGAGGTACTTCCTCAAAATGCTGAAAGGGGGTTTCAATAAACTCCCCGTCCATCTCGATATACCGGAATGAATTCAAGTGACTCACCATGTATTCCTCCTCACCCTGCACAGTAACAATCTTCCCTTTGACAGGGTATTTGAGCTTTTGGTGTAAAGTGGAAGTTACTGCCCCAGCTTTGTGAATCCAGGGTCGACCCAACAAGCAGGAGTAAGATGGACGAATATCCATTACATAGAACGTTGAGCCGAAAACTTGAGAACCCACACGAATAGGGATGTCTACCTCACCGTGCACCATCCTCTTAGAACCGTCGAAGGCTCTAACAATGATGTTACTAGGTTTCAACTCCAAACCCTCACAATCTAAGCGATCCAATGCCTTCTTGGGTAAAACATTCAGGGAAGAACCGGTATCCACCAATACATGCGCGAGAGTAGTGCCCCTGCACTCTATAGAGACGTGCAGGGCATCATTGTGATTTTTCCCTTTGGCGGTAAGGTCAGCATCTGAGAACCCCAAGCCATTGTCAGCCGTCAAATTAGCCACACAGTCGGTGAATTGATCCGCGGAGGTCTCTTGCGGCACATGGGCCGTTTTCAGAAATGAAATCAGGGCTTTTGCATGGGCCTCTGAGCATAGCAGCAATGATAGCATAGAGATTTTAGAGGGAGTATGCCCCAATTGTTCAACAACATTAAAGTCACTCTTTTTGATAATTTTAAGAATTTCCTCCATTTCTTGTTGGGAGGCTTCCACAACAGTCTTCTTTGGTGCCTCCGTCCTGGAAGGCAAACCGGCAGCAACTTCTTTGCCCCGAGTATCAGAAGACTCGGCGGCAGTAGTAGACACAAGAACTTGAACTGGAACATGCACACTTGCGGGTGTGATGGTGAGAGGTTTTCGGATAACTGGCGGTGCAATGTCAGGCGAGAAGAGCCTGCCACTGCGGGTAATCTTGGCGGGACCAGTGAGGTTATTGATACTGGTATTGGTGTTGAACTCCTACTTCACCCCGAGCACATACACATCGGCTCCATAATGCCATGGGACCGCTTTATCAGACTCATACGGGAGAGGCCCCGGGACAGTAATAGTGATGGGTGCAACAGACAGAACTTGGACTGGTTTCTTTACGAGAGCTTTGGCAGGATTGTAGATTGTGACAACAGATATTTCTTCAATAGGAACAGACGGAACAGCAGTTTTCTTGAACAGAATTTCCTTGCTATCAATCAGGCTTTGGATGCCTGATTTCAACAGTGGACAACCGGTAGGGATAAGAGCACACAGGAGGCAACCCTTACTACAACCTGGAAATAAACCGGCTAGTAGTAAGTTCCTCTTAACAGTCAAAAGCGGGGTAACAACTTCATTCACCGAAACAACATACAATTCTTCCTCAATGGCATTTACCCTATGCTGGGGCATAGGGGCAGTTACAACATTCGGCCTCTCAGGCGCTTCAAACTGAATTTCCTTCGCGTCGATAAGATCTTGCACTTTGTTTCTCAAGGCCCAGCAATCATCAGTAGTGTGCCCGGGACTATCAGAATGATAAGCACACCGGGCATTTGGGTTATACTTAGGAGACGCAGTATTCACGACTTTAGGAGCTTCTTTGGTGGTCACCAAATTGGTTGATAGCAGTTGAGGTAAAATTTGAGATAAGGTCATACTCAGCCGAGTATACTGCCTCTTGGGCCTTTCACTTCTTTGTTGATTGTACTGCTGAGGAGCAGCAACAGGTTTTGAAATGACCAGAGCATTGACGGCTTGGCGACTTTCTGGCTTGACTTGTCTTCTAGGACCATAGACGGCACTTGCTTCTTTCTTAAACGGCCTCTTCTCAGCACTCGCAGCAATACCCTTCTGAATCTTTCCTGACTTGATGCCAACTTCTATTCTCTCGCCCGTTAAGATTAGATCGGTAAACCCCGCGGAAGAGTTACCAATTAGATGATTGAAGAAAGGCCCAGATAGGGTTCCTAGAAACATATCAACAAGTTCATGATCGGTCAAAGGAGGCTGCACCCTACCAGCCAAATCCCTCCATTTTTGTGCGTATTCTTTGAATCCTTCGCTTGTTCCTAACGACATACCCTGAAGTTGGGTACGAGTAGGGGCAAGGTCAGAATTGTATTGGTATTGTTTGTAGAAAGCGGTGGCCAAATCTTCCCAATTCCGGACACTGGTTCCTTCTAGCTGATAAAATCACTCCAACTGAGCTCCAGAAAGGTTGTCTTGAAAGAAATGAATCCAGAGGTTTTTATCTGCCGTATAGGGTTGGATCTTTCTCACGTAGGACCTAAGATGCATTTTGGGGCAGGACAGCCCATCGTACCTTACGAACACTGGCCCCTTGAATTTTGGGGGAATCACAATCCCGGAAACCAAACCCAAGTCTTCAAAATCCAAACCCGGGACTCTCTGTAGCTCCATGGCGGCTAATCTGTCTTCTAAACCCTTGTATTTATCATCAGCCGGAGGGTATTGCTGGTCAGAATAATCTTCATCCTCTTCAACCTCTTCTTCTTCCGCATCAGACTCGGAAGGCACCGCAACTCCGTCTCTTTTACTGGTCCCTTCATCAGAAGTAGGAGGAAATTCAAGCACTCTTCGAGCTTCTCCGTCAAATCTTCTCCCCAAAGTAGCCACCCCGAGTCTCTTTTTCTTCTTCTTCATTGGGTCTTTGTTCCCCAATTGAGTCTTGATATCCTCCTGACCCTTAGCCAAGGTCATCAGGAGTTGCTGGAACTGTGCATTCTGAGCCTGTAGGTCTTTGATTGTTTGCTCGAGATCCATCCTACTGAAATAAACAGCAGACAGATAAGGAAACCTGGAATGAGACATGCTTATGCACATGATGAATGGTATGCTTATGTATGCAATGCATTCAAGGATTTAGGACATTCAAAATTGTTTTAGACAAAAAAGAACGCACGTCATATTAATAAGAAGAAATTTGTCAGTACATAAATGCCCCATGGGCCAAATATTACAAAATAAACTTCTTAAGGCAGAAAGACGTTGCGCATCCTCTTTGGTGCGATGTAGGTATTGAGGGCCTCTTGCTCGTGGAGTCGGTGGGTAAGCTCTAGAACCTTCTTTTCACTGGCGTAGTAGCTAGTTTCAAAAGTATTTCGTTCCTCCTTGAGCTGAATCCAACTTTTCTGCATTTCCTCCCACGATGTAGGCATGTCTGGATGTAGGATGGTGTAGGGAACCTCTCCTTCATTGACGGGCTCTTTAATCACTGGGAGTATATGTGGATAAGGCATCATCAGACTTTGGGCTCGGGCTCGTACCCACTTGAGATATGGCTCAAGAGGGATAGAGTTCTTGTGTCCCAGAGTCTTGCTATCAACCTTGTTGAGTTTTCCCCAAGCTCTGATGAATCTTTGGCGAAGTCCTTGCGCATCGTTGTCGAAGTAAAAAACTAGGCTAGGAATCAACATATCATGAGGGCCATCCCTCCGTGCATATCCAAATTGCCTCAAAGCTAGGCAAGGGTTGTAGGTAATACCCCCTCTAATTCCCAGTAAAGGAACATTAGGAAATTCTCCGCAACGATCGACAATGATGACATTTTCTCTGGACCGAGAACACCAATGCACATCAGAATGAGTGAGAGTCATCAACCGTTGGGACCACCTTGTACCTTGGTCATTCTTCAAGACAGACTGTGGAAGGTGCGAAATAAACCACCTTGCAAGGATAGGAGTACAGCACATGAGAACACCCCTCTTTCTCATTGTTCGTGTGTAAAATGAGTGAAGAATGTCCCCAAGCAATGTTGGTATTGGATTTCTGGAGAAGAAGATTTTGATAGCGTTGACATCTACCAATTGGTCAGGATTTGGGAACAAGACCAACCCATAGATAAGGAGTGCCACAATCTCTTCAAAGGCTTGTAGGTCCAATGAGTTCCAACATTCTTGTGCCTTCTCAAACAAGAATTTTGCTAAGAATCCTTTGACGCCGCTTCTGGTTTCCCAATGACCCTTGATGTCGGATGGTTGTAGATGTAATGCTCGAGCAACATCTTCCGGCTTTGGTTCCTTTTCCGTACCGTTGAAGGGTAGTTGATTAAGGATAGGAATTCTCAGGAGTTGAGAAAACTCCTCCAAAGTGGGTACCAATTGATAATCAGGGAAAGTGAAACAGTGGTGAAGAGGGTCAAAGAACTGGAATAGCACTTTCATCATGTCTTCTTCAATGTTGGTGTTGACTAGGCTGAGCAGTCTACCATGTCTTTCACTGAAGGATGAGTTTTCCGGAATTCTTGAGGTGATCTCCTTGAGCTGAGGAGAGATTCTCACAAGGTTGACTTGAATGGTATTTCTGCGAGGAATTTCCATGTCCTACAAAACAAGAACAAAGATGAAGATCCAAAACCCTTGAAATGGTTAGAGAATGCATATGATGCTTCATGATGTTTATGATGTATGCACAAAACATATGTACAAGCAAATCACACCAAACCCTAGTTTCAGGCTTGCATGGGGTTTCATAGGTAAGTACCCTCTTGAGTGTAGTTGGCTTAAAAACCTGTCCTATAAATAGTAACCGGGTTCTAAGGAGCTCAATATCACTGGATTGTTTTCATTGTTCATTGTTTTGGTTTAGCCACTTAACTAGCGACCAAAATATTCCAAGAAAACAACCCTCAATGAGTGTAGTATCGAGTATCTACCAACTTCGGACTGCACCAAAGCCGGTCATCTCACTACCCCTAATAAAAGGCCAAGATGGTCAAGTAAGGTTCTAGGTCATTAGTGCTTAGTGACATCACTCAGCGGCCCCGTACTCTCCTTGATTGAACTCAAGGGTTACCGGTACTCACAAATATGTCGCACTAATGTAGCTATTGCTTCAACCGTGTCGATATACCCCGCACAGTTTCCACAACATATTGCTATCTATGAATGTTTCCCAAAATCCGGGTGTAGGATTTGCAAGCCCAAACAATAGAGCCAAAGTATAAAGCAAACAATTCAAACAATTAGTCATGCAAGAGGGTGATCTACGCCCTAAGGTTACTCCACTTTTAAAATTCTCCCCAGCAGAGTCGCCAGTTCTGTGATACGGTGGGAGAACTGACTATTGTTTTGCGTTTGTTTTTGCAAATGTTTCGGTTGAGCAAGAGTCGCCACCGACTTTTTATTTTATCCTAAGGAAAGGTTAAAAAGCACAGCAAAAAACCTTTTGAGATGTTTTCTTGGGTTCGGGGAGTAGATTATAGAAAGGGAAGGTATTAGCACCCTTTCTATCCATGGTTATCCATGGGCTCTTACTTACTTGCTTAGATCACTTGCCTTTTGTTTTCAATTGTTTTAAATGGTGCTTGTGTGTGTGGGTTTGAAAATGTTTTGAAAAGAAGCCAATGTGGTGGCAATCTTTTTAATGATCCATGTGGGGATGTATACAAAGATGTATGTCTTTTGAAAAAAGTTTTCATTTGTTTTTGAAAGTTGTTTTGAAAGTGTTGTGAGATGTGGTTTTAGAAAATAGGCAAGTGTTTTGTTTTTGCAAGTTTGATTCAAGTAACTAAGAGTTTATCTATTCCTAAATTTCTCAAAGTTTATTGCTATGTTTTAACCCTTTTTAATAAGTTTGTTCCACCATTGTATTTGGTGGACAATCTCATGTTAGGATGTGAAAGGGACGGGCGCGGGTCATCGTTTAGACCATAATTGCAACGGTGTTAAGTATCTTTGGGCATTTCCTTTAAGGGACTTGATCATTTGTTTTTGTTTGTTTTGAAAAGTGTTATCGAGGGACTATGATCATTCAATTTGTTTGTTTTGCCCAAAGAGACCTAACATGCAATATGGCCCATTTTTGAAAGGCAACAAGTGGAATACCCTAGGGGGTGCAAGTGTGATTTGTGTGTCCATTTTCATGCTTGTTTGTCTTATATTAGGTCCAACTATTTTGTTCATTTTTTTATTTGCATATAAACCCTAATTCTAGCATTGTATTTTAGAAAGCGATAAAGTGCGAAATTTAAATTCCTACGCTATTACAACACAATAATATAGGGAGGGGGTACAATGTTTCAAATGGGGAGGTATTTAGACAGGAAATTGAATCTAAGCTATTACATCAATATTGAATATTTGCAAGGTAATTTAATTGCATAAATAAAAATAAAACAAATATGCAAGAATGCAAAAAATGGTTTTTTATATGTATAAAAAAAAAGAGGATTATTTATGTAAAATGAAAAGAAAATAAAAAATATTATTTTTGGAGTATTTTTGAGTTTAGGGCAAAACCCTAATTTTTATTAAATGAAATGTATTATTATTTAATTTAATACAAGTATTTACTTATTATGTACAAAATAAAATAAAGTGAAGTATTTGTCAAAAATATATTTTTACATTAAATATTAATAAAAAAAACCAAAAGTGTATATATTTGTATTTACCCTAAATATATTAAAAATATATGTATATATATGTATTATTTTATATATATATAAATAATAATAATTTTTAATATTAAAAAAAAAGTATTTTTTATGTAAAATATTTTCAGAGGGTATAATAAAATAAAAATGAAAATAAAAGTATTTCTACCTATTTCTCAATATTTTAATGAAATGTATATATTTATTTATCTAAGTATTAATCAAAAGAAAATCATATAAATACCTAATAAATTGAAAAATGGTGAGAAAAAATATTTTTATATTTTTTATGTCATGAGAAAAAATAAACAAAGTCAATCAAAAAAGAAAAAGGTCAAAAAGTCAAAGAAATAAGCAAATGAGCCTTGGGGGTGTGAAAGTAAAAGAGTGGTGCAAATAGGAAAAGTATTCCAGGCCCAGCCCAGAACCAGTCATCTTCAACCTCTGAACAACATCACTCACGCGTTTTCTATCTCTTGATTCCTGGACTTTCAAGCAAAACTCATAACATGAAAAGTGTAGAGCATGAGAAGACGAATTCAACCATGTAAAGAACTTGACTTAACTCTCTAAGATGAGGGAGAATTTCTTCTCCCCCAATTTCTGACCTAACTTTTATGCCATGTTCAGACTCAAAATTCTTGCAGCACACATAACATAAATGAAATCTAACTATATGGGCATGTTCAGGGCTATGATTGTGACATATTTCCTTCACAAACCTAAAGCTAACAATGCCTAATAAGAGAGATAGAACTTCATGAAGATACCTGTTCAGTTGGAATCGTGCTTTGCAATGGAGGAGTTTTCAGAGCAAGATGATGATTTATATAGCTTCCTTGAAGTGTAAGGATGATATTCCAAGTTCTACTTTGTCTTGAAACTCCCTGAATCGTGCCAGAGAACTTCAACAGCAAAATAGAAAAACCAAAATGGTGAAGTGGCTTAGAGGTGTTACAGATCGTGCTTTTTCTTTTGGTTAGTTTGCATAGATGGTATGGAAGGTGTGTGAACTGGTTTGGGCAAGAGAGCTCAAGAGAAATGAGAGATAGCACTCAAACTGCAGGGCCTGCCCTGTTTTTGCAGTTTGAGAGTGATTCTGAGATGGAGGGTGTTTTGAAGGCAAAGGGCTCGTGTATTAGCTTTGTTGTGTTGTGTGAAATATGTTTGATAACTTTGTCTAAGTGTTCTTGAGCTGATATGGTAGTTGGTATGTGTTATGGCACTTTTCTTCAACTTTAAGCAACAAATGTCAACTTGTGTTTCTAGGTCAGTAGAGGACCCCTAATCCTGCTGCAAAGCTTCTCTTGATCAGAGTAATTTGTTCATAATCTTGTGCCAATCAGATTTGCAATGTGCTTGTTGGATTTTCAATTTGACATAAAGTGTGACTTTTCAAAAATGGCTATTTTGCTTTATCTAAAAATGGATTAAACCTTCATACAATGCTTTAGCTCAAAGAACATGGTCTTGGAACAAAGAATATGCATTAAATTATTGAGTGTAACTTGGTTTAAGGACCTGTAATCTAGCCTAAAGCATGCTGAGTTCAAATTGCAAGATTATGGACATGTAATTTGGTCATGAACAAAGTGAGTTTTTGCCATATTGTGAAATTCGATTCTCCCTAACCATGAGGTTGTTTGATAAGTTCTTGGACATTTTGGAAAGCTTGGAATGTGTAATACAATCCATATTTGAAGCGCAATTTGAAATTCCAAGTGGAAGTGTATGGAAAATGGCCTTGAAGTGGGGTAGAAAACCTTGTCAAAATAGGTCAAATTTTCACTAAGTTAAGAATGGTTTAGTGCCCTTATTCAAAAATTTGTAACTTGAGATACAAGCTTCAAATGAGAAAACTTTGTGAATCAAAGTTGTATATTATGCAACAAGCTACAACTTTCATGTTTTGACTTTTGTTTGAATCCAAATGAATCATGGTGAAAAAGTGGGGCAAAGTTGGGAAAAAATTAGGGTTTTCCATGACTTAGAAAAATTCTAAGTTATGAAAAATTCCATTTTAAACCCTAATTTGCATTTCTTGGTTTCTTGGTGAACAAGTTTCATGATTTGGCCTGTTTTGATGAAAAATGAATCTTGACTCTTGATTTTGACCAAAAAAGTCAAAGTTTGACTTTTCAGTGTACAGTCAAAATTGATCAATTGACTGGGAAATTTAACTGTCAATCTTGTGTACTTGGGATCTTTTGAGTTTGTTGAGCATGTCAAAACAATTCCATGGAGTCCTTGAGTCTATATGTGAGCTTGGTTTGCCATTGGCTAGGTCAAACAGTCAAAAATAGCCTTTGTGCAGTCAAAACCCTAAAAATGACCATTTTGCCCTTTTGGTGATCTGATGAAATTTCTTGTGGAATTATGATCCAAACTTGATCAAATGGTCCATATGAGTTCATAATGTTGATGTGGGTCAATTTCCATGAGATTTGACTGTCAATTGGCCACAGTTGACTTTTTCCCCAATACAGCTGATTTCTAGGTCATCTGTCCAATTAACTGGGCAAAACTTGGAATCAAGACTTGAAACTTGGCATGGATAAACTTGGGAGTCCAACATGAAGCATGAAAGTCATCTTAGGTATTTTAGGTCAAAACATCTTTGTGCAAACACAAGCCCTAATTTGGGTCAACAGTGCAAGGAGAAGTCCTGAGCAGATGAAACCCTAATTGGATCTTGATCTTCAAAGGTCTGGTGATGAGAAAATGTTGAGGAAATGGGAGGGCAAATTTTGGGGTACAACAGTATGCCTAACATTGCTTTTGTAGGCATAATCATCATTACCTACATGTAGAGCCTGCTTCGAAATCCCTATAAGTTAAACTTGCACTCCTACAAAAACTTATAACTTCACAACTACTATGACTCTTAAATTGTCATACTATAACTATCAATCAAACACAAGCAGCGAAAATGAAACAAACTTATACTTCAACCACGGGAAACAGACGCACAACATGCTAAGTTAAAAGGATTTCAACCCCTGATAAGAGGAGTAGAGGAACTACTTACACTTCAATTCATTCCATTCAAATCACGAAGAAGTTCTCCAAGACTCACAAGAATAACTTCAAATCTGAGATTGTTGTGATATCATCAAGGTAATAACTCTTTTTTTTTTATAATTTTCTACTTAAGATGTCCATCATTTTCATGTAAAGTTGCTTCAAATAACTTATTAATTTAAATGAAACGGGAACCAATTACTGTTACATAAGGAAACAACTACTTTTTGAATTTTTTTCAAAAATCATATGGTTAAATTTCTATGATAAATTTCTCTAAAAAACTTGTTTGATTTTTAAAACCTTCCCATTGATTGTGTGAGGCGTGTGTTATGTTTTCAGTAACATATTCTTCAAAAGGATTATTTAAATTTTTTACTTATTAATCCTTTTCTTACCATTACTAATATGATTTCTTGCATGGTCTTGGTAGTCACCAAATTACTGGCCCAAGAAGTCATGACAACGACGAATCAAAAGACCACGACTCCACAACTTCAACCCCTATAGTGGATTGTAAAAAATGGTTAAAAAAAGGTCAGCAACCGAGAGGAAATCCACCAAGTCCAAATTTACAATGTCTTTGGGCACAACATCAGCCCCTCCCAAAATTAAGATTATAAAAGAGGTGACTGGAATGCTGCATGAAAATCAATACAAAAAGATTAAGAGGAATTTGTTCTGTCAGCCTAAAGATTATGATGACCATGATTATTACCTTAACAATCAACCATGATGCTTGATTGGATATGACGGAACCGAAAGTAGTTTCGAAATTCCTTAGGTAAGTATTGACTATTTTTTTTAAATCAATCCTAATAAAAAATTATATCCATTTATTATTTACAATAATGTCATATTTATTTAATGACAGTGGATGCCGATGACTTTCAAACCCACCCCAGATATGAAATTAGATTCCATTTGTGCTTACCTAACTGCATACATCTTTATGCCTGATGATGAGAACACAAATGAATGTCTTTTTAATTCACATGCTAAAACCTAATTATAAATTTTATTTTTCACATTTATTTTGATAACAACTAATTAATGACACTGCATAAATATATTATTTGTAGTGATGAGGTTCTGGTTAGAAATAAATCAGATGTAGTTGAGGATAGGAAGGCACTGGAGTCTCTGATGCCCACATGTTCTGTTGAACAAGATGTTATATTTACATGATTTGAATTAAATTAATTTCCTATTTAAGTAAAATGTTGACCTAATACCATTTTCATTTGACTTTACAAAATCTTAATCTAGTTGTTGACACCCAAAATTATCTGATAAGGACCTTAGGAAAAACACGACCTGTTTGGTATTTGCCTACAGAGTTTGCGGTGATTACCACTACTATTCCAACTATTACATTTACATTCATTAATAAATAAATATTGACTTAAACTACATTTTCTTTAAGTAATACGCTTTGGACAACCAACATTCAGCTGACTATGTGAGGAGTATTTATTAAGAAAAAATACATGACTACAGCATCTCAATATTTGTCAAAGATCATTTTCTGCTACTTTACGAAAATAGTTGTTATAATCGAATTTGTTAATTATGTTCATACCAGTTAATATTATTTTTATTTTTTATTGATTATTATTCCTGTTAATGACGAAGGGTGGCACTGGTATCTTCTGGTTGTTGTTTTATTAAAAGAAAACTGATTTGGTTGGACCCTTTGCCTTCGGTTGATAGGTATCATTGGAGACGTCAAGCAATTCTAAAATTGGTATGCATGTTATATAATTTGATTTACTTTCTGAATCATTGTTTGTTTTTGTTTGATTCAAATTTTATATTTACTATTGTGGCAGGAAATATTTCTTGAAGAAATTTTTCTTCATGACTCTTTTGGTTGACTATGTCCATTTACAGATGACAATATGGTCACAAGCTTCACCATTTATCAACCAAGGTGCCTCCCAAAGCAGCACCTCAATTCGTAACTATTCTAAACCCTTACCATGTTTGCCTATTTAATTAAAATTTCCTATTAATGTGAGACTAATGCATTAAATGAATGACCATTGGAATGACTGTGGAGTGTGGGTTACAAAATGGATGACTGAATGTACCTACAGTAGTGATTATGAAACCATATTTTTAAGTTGTATGTGGGTGATCATTATTTGTCAAACATTTATCCTCTAATTAGCTTTCATATTCACCTAAATGTTTACAATTATATACAGGTTCTCACTCCCACCAGGATGAAACTTGTACTATAACTTATTGGGAGGATTAGGATAGGAAAAGGAAGTTATTGGTGAAGGATTTGGTGAAGCTTTTATGAAGTATTAGTGCATAGCGATGAACTATGTTGTTTTTTTTTGTAATATTTGGGATAATTTGATTAATTTTTTGGATAATATGTGCTTAAGTTTGAATATTTTGGCATTAACTAGTGTTAAGCTGCTTGGTTTTGAAGATGTTTTGTTATGTAGAATGATGTCCATGTATGGACGATGTTGTATCAGATCGTGTGTAATCATATAGTTTTTCAAGTTTTATTATGAAATAAAGTTTGTATGAAGCTATATCAAGTTGCTGATTGTTTTGCTGCATTTTGAAGTATACATATGATATATAGTAAGCAAAAAGTTATCAAAGGAAGGCATTGGTGAATATTTTTTTAAGTATTCTTAACCCTTGCATTCATCCATTAGTACTACAATTGTTCCTCATGATGCTTTTGAGTGTGAATGTGGTACTACAAACAAAATACTTAGTTTCACATTAAACATAGGAACTATACATCATTACTTAATAATACACCCTAAGATCATTTTCCATGGCTACTTAATAGAACAAGATACTTCAAACACACGTCAACCAAACTTCAACCAAAATGCAACACGGTCCCTCAGAAAATATAACCTTCAACGATTCATCAAACACACGTACAACGTATGCGGAACCCTGTTAATCATGAATCCCACCCAATCACCTCTCTTAAGACCTTTTCTCTTTGCATATTCATTCCACATAACCCATATAAACACCTATTCCTCAGTATTCCTTTTTGCAATATGAATGTGGAAAATGGTTACCTCCCCTGTGTCAGTATTCAAAAAATCCAGGTCCGGAGGGATATTACTGAGGAACCTACAAACCTCCACAGGAAAATGCTTCACACAATTGTAATGAATGAGCTTATGATGTTTTATCCATAAGGATGTAATTAGCATAAGGATTATGATTATTTACTTACGAGGACATTCCATTGCGCTTTTCTGGCTGATTTAATCTTTAACATCCAACAATATTCATCATCTTCCAAAACATTTGAGCCATCTCCTTGGTTGGTTTACCTGCAAAACATCAAACTCGTCATCAATCACATAATACTCAATCAAAACGATGTAATAATACAACTCTGAATGTGCAACTGCAATCGGGAAAAAACAAAGCAGGTATGTTGCATTATCGGTGTATGATCGATGTTTTTGAGTTATAAAACAGATGAAGTACCTTTCCATTTCTGATCTGAAAATGATATGAAGGATGCAAGAGTTAAATAAACAATGCCCTGAATTTAGAGTGTAATTGTTCCTGTTTGTAGGTAATAAACAGCCCCAAAGCAGAGTGCACATTTCAAAGGAATATCACAGTTGAGGCCATACTTGAATTAGATTTTTAACCACTACCATATTCAAAAAATCCTACAATCTCAATTGACACTATTTGGCTATTACCTATAGTGTATTAATAAAAGAAATTTAATCTATTACCTATAAACCACTATTTTATATAGATAATACAAATAAAAAATAGATATATCAGGAGAATAATTTGTTTTGTTTTCCATAATTAAATATCTAAATAGTCATTCAATAATTTAAAAATACAATTCCAAAAATAGAATTGAGTCATTTTATTATATACATTAAACAAAGCACAAAAAATATAAAAATAATAGAATTTTCATATAATGAGTAACAAATATAAATACATTAAAAAGAAATAAATATTACACGTGTAAACACCCCAACTCTAATGGTATACTATGAGACTTCAAAATTTGTAAGAGAATATGAAGGGACTTGGGGTTTTGTAACCAACAGTAGTCCAAGTAGCAGAGAAGTAAAAATATCAATTGCAGTATCACTTGAAACCACTTTATACGAAAAAACTTTGTTGCAGTTAGCGGTGAAGATGAGCTCAGGGGAGAAATTTGTCCGTGTTTCCGGATAAGGATCATGATTCATCAAAAATGTTTGTTTTTAGTGTGTAATCTTAAAAACTATTGGAGATTGTTAATGATTCTTAAATTTTTGTTAAATTTTTTGTTAATCGTTAAGGTAGAGAGAATCAAAATATGTTTGTAGCGGCATGCATGGTGTATAACCAATGTGTGTTACATGATCTTATTTGTTGCAGAAGTGAAAATCTAAAGAAGCTTCATTTTGATGAAGAAGAACGTCAAAGGTTGTACCATTGTTATTTGGATCATGAGGAAGAGAGATTGCTACAGAAAAAGAAGATCAGGAAAATGTTTAGTTATGAAGAAATTTGTGTTGAGATGCTGGGAACATGTTATGTGGTAGGTAAAAATGAACTTGAAGCCAATGAAGATTCTAAGTAGGACACCGAACCTGCTATTGCAGACCCATTCAAAGGGAATGTGCTGTCATCGGCTGATTAAGGAAGAAAACATGATGTTAGACTAAAGGAACCTGCCAATGATTGCATCAGAAGTGCTGATGCTGAGACAGATAAAGGGAAAAGGATTGCAAGTCTTGTTCATTCTCACATATAAATATCATCTGACAGTCCAAGGTAAAGTGTTTTAGTTTATATTATTATGATTTATTGAAACACATAGTTAAATTTGTGTTTATTGTTATTGTTGTTCAAATTTATTGAGTGTTTAAAAGAAATAGAAACATTGTAACTAATCACCTCTAACGAATTATTCGTATGTTGCATCTTATGAAAAAGTAGTGCGACAGAGAGGTTGGTAGCATATTCAGAAGTTGGTAATTCCCGTCTCCGAAATGTGTGGAAATGGACCAGACGGGTCAATGATGCAAGAAAAATCAGGAAAAACGTGTTTGTAAGTTACAAATTACATATTATATACATATAAATGATGTATGTAAAATGGTTTGGTAATCAGTAATTTTTTGATGTCATTGGGCAGCAATTTCCTACTGCTGTTATAAAGCAGTGTTTTACGAAGCCAGAAAGTGAAATTACAATCTAAGACACTGATATGGGCAAGAAATAACCGGGCAAGTTAAAGACTCGTAATGATCTTATTAAGATTAAAACATACATCTGCAAAGGTTGGTACAAATTTTCAGAAGTGAGGTATTTGGGAAAAGGTGATTTGTTGAAATTTTCCATTGAGTACCCTCTTGTAAGCTATTTGTCGGTGTCGGTTGATAAGGATTGATGAAGTTTGAATGACGTTTCAGATATGAAGGCGTAACCTGTGGACCATTTTTTTGGTTTTGGTTTAAAAATATTGTATGAAACTTTGAATGAACAAATGTAATGTTTGTGTTTAAATTTTTGTATCAATGGCCTTGTTGCCATATATGACATGTATTTGAGATATTATAACTGATGTACTAATTGCATAATTTTCCGTAAAATATATAAAAATATGGTGTTGTTGGTAAGGCATTTTTATGATATGTGTAACACCCCAATTCTACCGTGGGATAATAATAAAATCAGAGTTTAACATAATTAGGATGCTATGTTTACAACTTAAAATCAAACTTCAATTAATCACATATAAAACATATACATAACACTTAACTCAGATAAACCGATAACAACCTGATTTATTCTTTAAAATCAAACAACTTTTTATTGATAAGCAGCGGAATCTACATACTCAACTTCAATTCACTTAACATCTTTTATTCAACTAAAACAACTTCAAGATAACAATTATTTTATGTAATCAACTTAAAAATTCAGTTACTGAAATAAATATCAACAACTAAACATCAAGCGTTCATCCCCCCAAGTACTATGTATCGGAGAAATGACACTGACTCGAACTAATGAAAGTAACAACTATCCTTCTTGATTATCTGCACGTTACCAATAGAGGACAACTTCAAACATGAGGGGTGAGATATCAGACAATATTATAAGTCGTATGATAAATAATATATTAGATCAGATCATATAGAATCACCACTTCATAACTTACAAACAACTTTAATCACAACAAGACATCGACACGACATAACTACTAATTCACAACTTTTAGATAATATTTGTCACAACAAGTCAACAACATAAAGCAACAACAAATTTATCAACACCACAACTTAAGATGCAACATCAACTGCGACTCAATTACAATGCACATGCATGTGGTACCATTGGAGCAGAACTCCCAACTTAAAAATATGCCAATAAATAGAGGCATCAACAAGGCATAAGCCTTCTTCGCAGTTTACCAATCTAGGCCATCACAGAGTATCCAAATGTATATGAATCAATGAATGCATTAACACATACTCACAAAAATCATAATCCATCGCAAGGCATAAGCTCACATCACCACTATTACCAGTAAATAGAGGTAATTCATCATCATTTAAAATTCCCTGCAACTTCGCATTATCAACATGAATTCACAATGACAATCACAACAACACAAAAACTCCACATAAATCAACATTAGCCATAAGCCTACCACATTAATCAATGATTCAACATCAACTCAACATAATTCAACTTTGGCCATAGGCCTACAACTTGATATTTCAACAACAATAATTAACACAACGTTGGCATAAGCCTATAACTCAGTACGTCACAACAACAATAGTAATTTGACAACAACATCAACAAGAAAACAACATTGGCCATAAACCTAACAATTCAATACCACCTACAATTCATATTTTTTTAGCAAAGTATATAATACACCGCATTAACCAAAATATACTACAAACGCTCCGCGAATTTGTTTGGACAATTTGACTATTTCTGGTTAATTAATCTTTCGCTAAATTACCAACATTTTCTACTCTGCACTACTCTTATTAAGTCTATATAGTTACTGCTAGTATAGGTACTACCTGTTACTAATATCTCACTGCCAAACTAGTACCATTACTCTCTGTTATTAAAAATACTACTTGTTACCAACATACACTACATGTTATCCACTTAATAAATTACTATTAGTTACTACATTGATCTTCTGCCAATTTATTCTACTAATTACTTCTATCGGTAATTCACTGCTAAATTGTTGCATCTGTTATTAATATACTACTCTGCTAAATTAATTGAACCATCCTCTGCTACTTAGCATCTTTGTTCAAATTTAATTTCTCGAACAACATTGTTATTGACTCTGCTGCTACTGCTACTTTAGATACCAACTAAGTGTTAATGTAACAATTACCTCTGCTAGGTACCAACAAATCTGCTACTTGGTTTAAATTAATCTAATGGGATACTACTATAATTAATTAAGCTAATTCTGCAACTTATTAAATCCATCTCTTCTAAATACTGATTTTCCACAAATTAATCCTACTGATAACTCTGCTATATACTGCTACCAAAAATGTCTTTGATAATTCATACTAATACTGCTACATGAAGGCTCCACTACAACAGCAAGAAACAAAACAAACAAAATAAAATTGAGACAACATGTGCCCCTCAGCACCATTGTCCTTCTGATTAGCATGCTCCCCCTTTCAACATTGTGCCGGTCGGCACTCATGTCATGCCCCTCGGCATGTATATTTTCCAGCCTCCCAGTCTGTTACTGATTACTAACGTATAATTTTAAATTTCAGGCCAACCACATAAAACCACACAGCAAAATAATAACTATATCAACATATAATAATTTCCAACAACAAATTCTTCGATTGATTCACTTCAAATTCCTCGGAAAATCAGATTGTGGTAACACCAACTCATAACAACAACAATTACACATACAATAACATTCCCACAATGATAATTTCATACAGACCAATCCTGCATAATATATATCATATACCCTTTTATAGAGCCAAAACCCTACCCTTACCTTGGATTGGAGATGGCTCTATTTTACCCGTTAAAGTCTCTCTCCCTAGCTTCCAATCTTTGCCTCTTCTCTGTAACTTTGCAGCTTCTCACATGCCAAATTCTCCCAGACTTGTTTAATTAACCTAATTCCTTATAATTAGCTTAACCTTATAATTATTAGTATTCTTATTGGGACTAACTTTCACACTCCCCCACCTATTACTCCATACAACCAAATAATGAGCCCAACTACTAATCCTTATAATATTCTAATATCTATATTAATATTATTGCTAATATTAATCAACCAATCAATTAAATATCAACCAAATAACAATTTAGCAACTTAAATCAACATTTCTCGACATTTCACAACTTCAACAATTTCAATAATATTTTCAACCATTAATCTGTAATTAATTTAATTAAATAATTAATTAAATTAACGGGCATTACAACTCTCCCCCACTTAGAATATTTTCATCCTCGAAAATCTATTCGCTACTACCACTCTTAGCACAAGCTGCGCATCCAACTCGTTGATTTCCAAGTCGTGTTTGGAAACACTTCGACCACTAGTTTCCTGATAACTCAATAACTCAACACGATTCAAATTGATTACACACATGCCAATCATTCAACACTTCGCGACACAATCGTTACTAGCATCTCAACTACTCCACCATAATCTGACATATCAATATTTAAAGTAGCAACAACTATAACACACTTATACTTAGATATACATCATCGCAATATCCTCTTAACACTCTTTTCAACACCAAAACACATACACAATTTCATCCTCGTATGTCAATTATCAACAAAATATCAACAACTCTACTCATATTGTCATATCACTCTTATAGTGACATCAACACAACTACCATAATCAACTTCGTCGCATTATGGAGTATCATTCCTTACTTACGGAAATCAACAATAACATCTCAATAGAGATAAAAAAATCATTGCAACATCAACTTAACTGTATAACTCAACAAGCGTGCCCATAGCTCACTATCAACCAACAGTCCATAACAATCTTCTTATAAAATTCACAAATATTTACTAGCAAACATAGTGCCCTGGCACAACATCTCTATGTCAAAAATCCACCAGATCAAGCATGTAGACCAAGACATATCATTCCTATAGGCTCCTGATATGCAGTCCTTCTCTTCTAACGAGTCATACATGCATAGCAATTGCACCACATCACCCTTCAGTTGTGCAACTCTGATAATCCACCTTAAGTCACCGTCCTCATTAAAATTTCTGTCAACTATCTAGTTCACAAGTTTCAATCTAGTTTCAGACTTTCCTCAACACCCACCATAAAACTATTGTTCACTTGATATTCTCAATCTTTCACTTTGTGATGTTAATTCACATATAACTCGCTACTCTGACTTGTTCAATACGTCTCAACTCTTTCTTAGCCACTCCTCACACAAATTTGTGAGCGACTACCTCATGATATAACTTCAATCACTTTACACACCATTAAGATAGCAAGACAAGTCTATACCATCCAACACGATCTCGTCTACTATCAACAAGAGATTAAGGGTGATCAGTTCCTCAATTTGTCAATAGATAGCCGACAACCATAATGGAGTATAAACTATCTTTACTAACTATAATAGTGTTCCTTTCGAATTTGTACTCAAGTAACCTAAAGCACCATAATTCAATAATTTCCAATGAGGTTTACAAACAACCCTATAATTTTTCCTCTCATTCGATCTTGTCGATGAGACACCAACGCTCAGCATATTACACGGTCCATATTACACTCATCTAGCATCACCTGAAGGTTAAGCATTCTCTAACTCAAGAATTACTTTCTTCATCTCCGCATCATCAGGAAAATAAATTCGATTACGGAATCTCAACACACCATGCATATCTAACTTTTGAGCTTCTTTGATACTGCCCAGAAAATTATTGATAATTTCCAACATTCCTAACATAACACTCTTCGGTGCCACCTTGCAAACTAAACTCATATCTCTGAACTATTCAATTAACCCCAACCCTTTAACCATCATTATTGACATGTGCAAGGTCCTTTGGCTTAAAGCATCCGCCACAACATTAGCTTTACCTGGATGGTAATTCAAACTGAAATTATAATCTTTGAACAACTCCAGCCATCTTCTTTGTCTCATATTCAATTGAAATCTTAAAAATTTCGTTCCACATCATTTTGGGGATAGAACCTCTCCAATTCTTCTTTTACACATGCCACTACCTTGGCATCATAAACACGACTCTAAATCCTCTTGAAAGCATCTTCCTCTAAAAGGACATCTTCTCTTAATAAGCTGCATCTCTATTCACTCCTCCAATTCTTTTACATCCTTTTTAATGCCGAACATATCATTTATCAACTTATTCTCCAACAACATATTACGTTTGACCTCGTCTTGAACAATTGCGATAATAACCATTTATGCCCAAAAAGCCTCTAGTTCGGTACCCGACTT
This sequence comes from Vicia faba, assembly GCA_948472305.1. Taxonomy (NCBI): domain Eukaryota; kingdom Viridiplantae; phylum Streptophyta; class Magnoliopsida; order Fabales; family Fabaceae; genus Vicia; species Vicia faba. The sequence continues at coordinate 938,994,821 of OX451736.1, forward strand.
CTGAGTCGCTCCATATAGGAATGCATCTTTTGTATTCGAAAACATTTTTATAAGATATATTATATTTCTATCTCCTCATAGGTTCTAACAGAACACCAATCTGATACTCTGAACACGAGATATGAATTTCAAAAGTTATCGGAAAATGAAAACACCGACATCATGCAGCGACATACTATTACACACCTTACGATAACGTCAGAACATAATTTCTTTATACCATTACCAACACTTACCATCCTTATTTCTTGAAATCGTATTCATCTCTTCGCATTTCTGACTCTAACTCGCAATTTGAAACATTCCAACCACTTCAACAGCTTTTACAATCACTCACAAGGATTGCATGACAAGGTCTACAACAATCTGTCACTCTATGACTGTTCAAACATCGACATCTTACGCAAGGGCTACTCAAACTGACAACTTCACAGTCCACCAGCAGCGTTTAAACATCGCAACTTTCTAAATTCCATCTTCTAAAAATTATCCTTGTTACTTAACAATCACCTTCAGAAATATCAGGGATTTACACTCTACTCGTACGTCAACAACCGTTACATGGCTCCTCATCCTTCGAGAAGTAGACATCAATGTTGTCTGATCATCCTCCCTCAAGACGCTCCAACTTCATTAACAACAGAATCTTGGACTCATGTCACATTCATATTCGGGAAACAACAAAACTTCAACAATATTTGCACCATCGCCAACAACAACATATTGAACCAACATCTTACAACCGAAACACATCCGAGAAGCAAAGCTTATCCCCCACTTATCTTCAACCCAACTCTTCCATACAACTCGATTAGAAAAGTAACAAGCACTGACAGTGTTTCACACACTTGTCGCGCACTAAGGAACAAACAATATTAGATAACTTGGTCAGACGGACCAACCTGCTCTGATACCACTAATGTAAAACCCCAATTCTACCTAGCAGATGATAATAAAATTAGAGTTCAACATAATTAGGATGCTACATTTACAACTTAAAATCAAACTTCAATTAATCACATATAAAACATATAAATAACACTTAACTCGAATGAACCGATAACGACCTGATTTATTCTTTAAAATCAAACAACTTTTTATTGGTAAACAGCGAAATCTACATACTCAACTTTAATTCACTTAACATCTTTTATTTAACTAAAACAACTTTAAGACAACAATTATTTTATGTAATCAACTTAAAAATTCAGCAACTGAAATAAATATCAACAACTAAACATTAAGGGTTCATCCCCCCGAGTGCTACATATCAGAGCAACGACACCGACTCGAACTAAAGAAAGTAACAACTATCCTTCTTGATTACCTACACGCTACCAATAGAGGGCAACATTCAAACAGAAGGGGTGAGATATCGAACAATATAATAAGTCGTATGATAAATAATATATTAGATCAGATCATATAGAATCACCACTTCACAACTTACAAACAACTTTAATCACAACAAGACATCGACATGACATAATTGCTAATTCACAACTTTTAGATAATATTTGTCACAACAAGTTAACAACATAAAGCAACAACAAATTTATCATCACCACACTCAAGATGCAACATCAACTGCAACTCAATTACAATGCACATGCATGTGGTACCATTGGAGCAGAACTCCCAACTTAAAAATATGCCAATAAATATAGGCATCAACAAGGCATAAGCCTTCTTCGCAGTTTTCCAATCCAGGACATCACAAAGTATGCAAATGTATATAACTCAGTGAATGCACTATCACATACTCAAAACAATCATCATCCATCGCAAGGCATAAGCCCACATCACCATAAATATCATTAAATAGAGGTAATTCATCATCATTTAAAATTCTCTGCAACTTCGCATTATCAACAAGAATTCACAGCGACAATCACAACAACACAACAACTCCACATAAATCAACATTGGCCATAAGCCTGCCACATTAATCAAAGATTCAACATCAACTCAACATAATTCAACTTAGGCCATAAGCCTACAACTTAATATTTCAACAACAACAATTAACACAACATTGGCATAAGCCTACAACTTAGTACGTCACAACAACAATAGTAATTTGACAACAACAGCAACAAGGAAACAACATTGGCCATAAGCCTAACAATTCAATACCACCTGCAATTCATATTTTTTAAAAAAGTATACAATACACCGCATTAACCAAAATATACTACAAATGCTCCGCGAATTTGTTCGGACAATTCGACAATTTCCGGTTAATTAATCATTCGCTAAATTACCAACATTTTCTACTCTGCACTACTCTTATTAAGTCTATACAGTTACTGCTAGTATAGGTACTACCTGTTACTAATATCTCACTGCCAAACTAGTACCATTACTCTCTGTTATTAAAAATACTACTTGTTACCAACATACACTACATGTTATCCACTTAATAAATTACTATTAGTTACTACATTGATCTTCTGCCAATTTATTCTACTAATTACTTCTACCGGTAATTCTCTGCTAAATTATTGCATTTGTTATTAATATATTACTCTGCTAAATTAATTGAACCATCCTCTTCTACTTAGCATCTTTGTGCAAATTTAATTTCTCGAACACCATTGTTATTAACTCTGCTGCTACTGCTACTCTAGATACCAACTAAGTGTTAATCTAATAATTACCTCTGCTAGGTACCAACAAATCTGCTATTTGGTTTAAATTAATCTAATGGGATACTACTATAATTAATTAAGCTAATTCTGCAACATATTAAATCCATCTCTTCTAAATATTGATTTCCGAAAATTAGTCCTACTGATAACTCTGTTATATACTGCTACCAAAAATGTCTCTGCTAATTCATATTAATCCTGCTACATGAAGGCTCCACTACAACACCAATAAACAAAACAAAAAAAATAAAATTGAGACAACATGTGCCCCTCAGCACCATTGTCCTGCCGATCGGCATGCTCCCCCTTTCAACATTGTGCCGGTCGGCACTCATGTCATGCCCCTCAGCATGTATGTTTTCCAGCCTCCCAGTCTGTTACTGATTACTAACGTATAATTTTAAATATCCGGCCAACCACATAGATCCACACAACAACGTAATAACTATATCAACATATAATAATTTCCAACAACAAATTCATCAATTGATTCACTGCAAATTCCTTGGAAAATCTGATTGTGGTAACACCAACTCATAACAATAACAATTACACATACAACAACATTCCCACAATGATAATTTTATACAGACCAATCCCTGCATAATATTTATCATATACCATTTTATAGAGTCATAATCCCACCCTTACCTTGGATTGGAGATCGCTCTATTCTACCGGTTAAAGTCTCTCGCCCTAGCTTCCAACCTTTGCCTCTTCTCTGTTACTTTGCAGCTTCTCACGTTCAAAATTCTCCAAGACTTGTTCAATTAACCTAATTCTTTATAATTAGCTTAACCTTATAATTATTACTATTCTTATTGGGCCTAACTTTCATATCCCCCACCTATTACTCCATACAACCAAATAATAAGCCCAACTAATAAACCTTATAATATTCTAATATCTATATTAATATTATTGCTAATATTAATCAACCAATCAATTAAATATCAACCAAATAACAACTTAGCAACTTAAATTAACATTTCTCGACATTTCGCAACTTCAACAATTTCAACAACGTTTTCAACCATTATCCGTAATTAATTTAATTAAATAATTAATTAAATTAATGGGCGTTACAATATGGTTGTGATGTACTAATAGCACAAGTTGCTGTTAACAATTCAGAAATATTGTGTTATTAGTAAGGCTTTCTTATGTTATGGTTGTTGGAACATTTCTTATTGTGACTACTGCATAATATAGATGTTTAATGGATATGTTCATTGTTGATATGGCTGTAAGTAGCCGGGGTTTTAGGAAGATCCCATCAAAAATAATGTTGAATAAAAATTGTTTTCAATTAGTCATGTATTTAGAGCACTGGAAATAGAACACTGGAAATAGAAGAGAATTTTTCATTGATTGGAAATGATTAATACAGCAGAACCCTAAATACATCACCATGAAGAACTGCAAAAAGATATTATTAAGAAGCCCTAAATACATCATCAACTATTTTGAATTTATAATTCATGTAGATCCAACATTGAGCCACATTCATTCTCAAGGTTATCAGTTAACCCCACCCTCCACATCTTTTTGACTATCCCTTTTCTCTTTAAGATAACTAAAGATGGTAAGAGAAATGTTAACTTTCTTCTTAAGAAGAAAGAAATACAGAAATTGAAAGTCACCATGAATCATCACTTTCTGATCTTCTATTCTTGGGCGAAAGTTTCCCACTAAAACTTGATGCCAGATCTTCGCCAAGAGAGTAATGAAGGAGTTATCAGGGTTGGAGAATACCTCATTCATAACATTAGAAATAAAGTCATTGTTGCATAGCTCAACACAAGTTCCACTATCTTCACATTCCGTCACCCTTGAAATAAGTTTTGGAGTGATAGTGATAGAAAACCAAAAACATTAGACCAGATAACATACTCACCCTTGCTGTTTAGTTTAATGGATGCGTGCATCTAGAAATCTTTAACAACAACATGATAGATGGGTCCATCCAAAATGTTAACGTAGTGTTCTAGGTTTTGTGAAGAGAACATTTTAGTGTAATCGATTCCATGTTCTTTGAAAACGTCAGGAGACACAATTTTCTCTCGGAGGACAGATAGAATGGTTTCCTTCATGTTGAAAGAAGACATATTGATAGAGAAGGAAGAAAATGAGAGGATTAATGGGCACAAAAAATGAAGTGAAGATAAGAGGAGGAAAAAATATGGGGAGAGAAGAAGTGGAGCAAAAATAAAAATTTAAATAAACCAAGGGGGCAGGAGTACTCATATCGTTCATTAGTGACATTGTAAATTGAAAGGACTTCAGTTGTTCCCAAGACATAAGGTATCACCATAATCTAAATACAAAGATTTGGATATTTTCATTTATGACATCTGTTTAATGTTTGGTGCATAGTCAATTTGAATTAAGGATGATGTGATATTTCAGTCTAAGATCTTATGGATACTATTACATAGAAAAAATGAGATATTATGGCTACTACATACCTCTTTGCGGTCTTGATAAGTATAGCTGAATTTGGATCATTCCACACACTCTCTCTTCACATGTTGACCTCAAGTATATTCACCATGCTGCATATTCCAATGAGCAGTTTCAAATTGCAATATAACTTATATTAATAATATGTAACATCGGAAGATTATCTTAGGTAATAAACCGAAAATTGATCATTATGATAAAATTCGAAAAATACATAATATTGGATTAAGTTATCATATCAAAATTTATAGATAGTAATAAATGATTGTTAATTTAAGGAGATGTAATATAAAAATTAAAAATAAATTAATAATGTAATCAATATATACTATGTAACACACACACACACACACACACATACATATATATATATATATATATATATATATATATATATATATATATATATATATATATATATATATATATATATATATATATATATATATATATATATATATATATATCCTTTAAAGGGTGCCAAAAACTTATTTCAATAGATTAAAGGCACAATAGACAGATTGTTCGGTAAAGTCGACAACAATTTCCTGCAGATGTGATCAGGAAATGTTTTCTACAAAATCTGACTTCAATAGAACTATATGACAGTGACTGGGACGTGCCATATGCGTGCAAGTTGAAGTCCAGTGACATTAAGATAGAGTCGTACCTCTGTAAAGGTTGATATGAATTTGCTGAAGCGCGTTGCTTGAGTGAAGGCGATGTTTTAAACTTATCCATTCAATATCCTAATCCGACCCATCTGTCAGTGTCAGTGGATAAGAAGTGGTAGTTTATGGATAGTGCTTGCATTTTAATGAAGAAGACTTGGCTCTTATGTTGGTGTATTGTAGCATATTTTATGGATTTCAATCTTTTTTGGGTAGTTTATGTTTAATGCCGAAACATGAATTTAATTATGTAATGGTATTTTTACTGTGTGGGGATCAATGGCACGCTTGATAGTACCAACCGTACTTGGATGCTATCAGCTTGATAATTTTGGTAACTGTAACACAAAAAGTATCCTAAAAGAAATAATGAGATTTAGTTAATTTGACAAAGAATTGAATAACAATAACATAAAATCAGACTAGTAAAATTATCCTTACACTTTTGAAAAGAAGGACAACAACTTTAGCCATGAATTTTTTTATAAGGTGTTAGGTGAGAGCTTCCAGAACTGTTTCAAATTGCAATACAACTTATGTTAATAATATGTAACAACGGAAGACTACCTTAGGCAATAAATTGAAAATTGATCATTATGACAAAATTTGATTTTTAGAAATCCAAAACTTTTCATCTATTAATCGAAGCTTTTTAACAATTTGATATTGAAAATCTAAATTTGACATTGGAATTGAACAACAATTTTCATGTAACAAACATGCATGTGAATATGAACTCAAAAATAGAACAATAACTATGAAATCGTTCTATACAAGTTACACGTTTAGCATTACATTGGAAAAATCAAAGTTTCTTATGGATTAAAGGTATGTATTAGTCTTGGTTACACCATGTGGAAGTAAAAAATATGACTATATATTTGTTCAAGGCATTATCCATAGAAAACATACTTGAATTTACAATCAGTGATGGGAAACTGATTGAATTTTTAAAAAAAAACATGTTATCTACAAAAAAAATACATACTTGAATTTGAAACCCTGCCAGCATGCCAAATTTGACAAAAAAATACACTTCCTTTAGCAAGAATTGTAACAACATCTACAATAGGTTTCCATACTTCAACTTTCTCTTTAGTCCAAACACCATACCATTATAAGTATATCTGAATTTGGATCATTTTACACACTCCCTCTTCACATGTTGACCTCAAGTATGTTTACCATGTTGCATATTCCACCAAGCTGGTTCAAATTGCAATATAACTTATGTTAATATCTAACAACGGAAGACTACCTTTGATAATTAACCAAAAATTGATCATTATGACAAAAATACAATCTAAATTTGAATAATATCACAATCTAATTTCACATTTCAATTCAAATGCTAACAAACTAAATTTGAATAATATCACAATTTAATTTCACATTTCAATTCAAATGCTAACAACTCAATAACACAACAACAAATTATAAACTCATGGTTCAAGTCAAACCCTAAAGATTCAATTGAACGAATCTATTCAATGCAATTGCAATTTTACAATTTATGAATATGATAAAATATAATCTGTAATCCATAATTACATTATTTCTGGTTAATTCAATTCAATTAAAAAATTCATTAATTTCATAGATACAAGTCCCAATCCCCAATTACATAATTTCAGGATAAGAATTCAAATCCATTTCAAATTTTTTGAATTTCATAAGATACAAACCTAATACCCAAATCAATTATTTCTGGTAATATTTCTAATCCTTCAACTTAAAATACAAATTCTTAAATCCAATTCAATAATTTTAGTATAAAATGGAAAATCAAATTGAGTTTGGGAAAATATACATATTATTGGAATGGATATGAACAATGACCTATGAAAGCATACGGCAACATGAAATCTTTCCTTTGAACCATATACAATCCGATGAAAAATTAAACCAATACGAATTACGCGAACATTTACTCTGAATGCTAAACATCAAACATGAACACATTTACGAAATTGTGAGGGAGGGAAGCGTCCGAATACGAATTTCAGATTTTTGAGAGAATGATATAGAAGGAGTTCCAAGGATAGGTGGGTGGAATTTATAGATTTAGGGTTTTAAATTGCAATTTCGAATTGTTCATTTGGGAAGTCGAAAGAAGAAGAAGAAGAAGAAGAAGAATGGAGACTGATAAAATTTATTTTAAAATACATTACAATCTAATAAAAGTTATTTTTAATTTATAAAATATTATTAAGTGAATGGGGACTGATATGCAATAATTAAAAGTTTCTTTTAAAATGAGTCCACTGTAGAGTTACTCCACCATAAAGGTGATGTGACTTAGAATTTTTTTCTGTTGGATGATTAAAGTGACTTCTTTAAATAAGTCAATTGTGTGACTTTACCATAGAAGCTCCCATAAAAGAGAGCATGTAACTCATTTTGAATAAATGATGAACATTAGAACTTTAGATTTTATTATGTTATTAGAGTTCGAATAAGCTTCTCATACCATACCCTTGTAATTTTCTTGAGACCATATATGGCCTTGTTTATTTTACAAAGAAGACATTTATCCCAGAAACAAATCATCAAGGTTGTTGAATGAACACCTCTTGTAGAAAACCATTCAAAAGTCATTTTATTATGCCTCATGCAATTATATGTAATAACATAAGCGTTATCCTACTTTCTCATAATTGAGTTCTTCATGCAAGAAACTAATATATTGAGTTTGATAAACACCTTATATCAGGGAACACGTTGTATCCAATAAGATGAATATCAAGAATGTTACTACCTTTGTACAAATCGCATACACGCTCACCAAGTCCTAAGGCACTAATGCATTTTAAGATGCAAGATCAAGTTTAAATAATTTGTTCAAATCCACCTTAATCTTGGGAAAGAATAATAAAGATAAAAAGTAAAATTAACTTAATTAATTGTCAATTGTGTGATGCGGACGGGGATGACGATTGACATGTTTTCTTTGGTTGTCCAGAAACTCTTAATTGTTGGCATTCTACAGGTATTGATCATATTATTAGACGGCATCTAATGCTTATGAATGATGTGCAGAAGGTGGTCCAAGATATTTGCAGTATGGAGGATGATAAGGTTGCATTGAGGGTAGCGGTAGTGACGTGGGTGCTGTGGAATATAGAAATAATTGGATTTGGAATGAGGAGAAGTATGATTCTAATAAGTTAGGTTTGCATGGGTACTATGTGTGGAAAGATTGATTTATGGCCCAAAATTCAAGTGCGGATGACAACAATAAGCCATAGTATCAGACCGTTCGGCAACCTCCTCAAGCAGGTATGTTGAAATGTAATGTCGATGCAAGTTTCAATGACCACTTGGGAATGACTTATAGAGGTTGGTGTGTAAGGAACTGCTTTGGCGAGTTTGTGGTGGCAGGGAGATCGTGAGATAAGGTGCGTTATTCTATTGTGGAAACGGAGGCATTAGTTTTGAAGGAAGCGATTCGAGCAACAATCCATTTGAATTTGCATCATATTACTATTGAAAGTGACTCCCAACTGGTGGTCTAAGCTTTGAAGGCTAACTCCTACGATAATTTGGAATATAGTTTGATCATCTATAGTATTCATAATCTTTTAGTTTCTCAAAATAACTTTGAGGTCATGTTTGTACAACGTCAAGCAAATTGTGTAGCTCATAATTTAGATAGAGCGACCAATTCTTCGTCTTGATGCATGATTTTTAATTTAAATCCTCCTTATATTGAATAATTTTTGGTTAATGATATATATTGAATTTCTTTTTGTCAAAAAAAACTTAATTAAGATAGAATAAAAATAGTTTTTGTTTGAGCTTGTTAGATTTGTTACATTCAGTGTTTAATTGTTGTAAGTAACTAATTTAAATTATTTGTTACATGAAGTTCAAAAAGTGAAAATTACATTTATTTAAAAAGAAAAAAGAGTATGTATCGATTATATAAAATATTTTTATATTGTCAATCAATCATGGATGTATTTCGTCAAATCACACTTTTTAAAATTAAGATTTAGGATTTTAATTTTTTTTTCATAAGCAATTTTTTTTAATCTCTTATTTAAAACACATTTTTTTATTATTAAAATGTTACTTATTGTAAAACAGAATAAATATAATATTATTCTTTTACTAATATAAAATTTTTTTAAAAAAAATTACACATGCATTAATTATTATTTTTACAAAAATATGCATATTAACTTATCAATAAAAAACAAAAAAAAATATTTATCAGTCTTATGATATCAATAATTATAAATAAATTTATAAAAGTAACATATTTTTGACAAATTTATTAATACAATCACTTTCCTAATGCCCATAAAATTTTCTAAAAAGTCTTATAATAAATGATAAATTGAGTATAAGCATTCCGTGGTAAGAAATCAAGCTTTGATCTCAATCCAAACTATAATTAGTCAAATTGCCAACAAGTGTTTTAAGTGTATTGTTTAAAAAATATATATTACTAAATTTTGTTATGAAAATATAATTCAAACAATTATCATAATGCACAATTTAAGTGCACTAAATTGAATGAAAATCTAAATACGAAATGCATTGCTGGACCATTTTTCTTTTAGAACTAACAATGTAACATTGCATGAAGTTTCTTGAATAATCAACTAATTCAAATATGGTGACTCATATGCATTAAAATATGGTCCCACAACTGAGCTCTTACATATGGCCCCGGCCCCTTCTAGTGCTAGCTGGACGACTTGTGTCATCATCAGATTGTGAAATTGAAAGCGATTTCATAACTCGAAGTGGTGAATGATATTGGGTTTATGGCTTCATCAATTTTCAACTAAATAAGGGAAGACAGCTACGGTACTATGAGAGTTTAGGTGTATCGGTTGGAAGTAAGGTTGAAAATAGGTTGAGTTGACTTATATTTTGTCAAATTTAAGTTTAAAATTGATTGGTTAAAAGTTTATGTTCAATATATAGTCTATTATATATTTATTTTTAAATTTGAGTTTGATATTTTTAAATGTCTAATTAACACGTCAGTCTACTTAAAACTTATTTTATTTGTACATATGTAAATTAACATTTCAATTAAAGTTTATATAGACAAAAAAATTAAAATATCAATGATACTACGAGTTTGTTTGCATTGACTAATCTAAATTTATTTAATAGTAAAAATTTTGTGAGATTATTTATTTAAGAAAACTTATGAAAACAACTTATGACATTATTCACAAGGAGCTTTTACCTTATTTTTATAAATTCTTTCAAATAATTAAGTTTTACTTTTGTAATTTAGTTCAAAGTACAAAATATAATATAATAATAGTAAAAAATTATTCATGTTTATTTAAATAGGTCACTCTGATAAGCTTATAAGGTTTTTTTATGACCCGGGACCTAACCTTTTTAGATAAATAGGTTTACAAAAAAATTAAGGTTTTTTCTATTTAAAAAAAGTCTGACTTTGTCAGGGCCTTTGTAGGCTAGACCATAAGCTCCTGCCATTTGGTCTGACCTATTCTCACCTTAGTTGGAAGGTAATGGGTGTCTTGCAGCACGTAAATTATTCAAGACAAGCTCAAGATCATTGAAGTCGATATCAAAGTTTATTTAAATAGGGAAAACATTGATAAAATCTCTTTAGGTTCGAGAGTCAATTATGCGAAGAGAAAATATTAGCACCGTACGACCTTAGTTTTAAAAAAATAATTACCGCTAATCATTTTTGCAAAAAATGTTGTAAAACTTATTATATTGATTTTCTCCTAATCATCGAACACGAAATATAATGTATTCATAAGCAATGGGAAAATGTTTTTTTATTACCGTGTTTGACAAGATTTGATTCTTGCTCCGACATATCTCCCACTGCGAGAGAGAATTCAAAGCTACGTAGTTTATGGATTGGTTGATTTAAAAGGAAAAACATTTCATTGGGTTAAAGTGGAAAAAACGTCGTTTGTTGATTGGCTGTAGTCATTTTTAGGATGAAGAAAAGTGTGAGAACAAGCAAGTCATACAACTTGTGTCTGCACACTCGAGAATAAAAAAGATGTTCTTCCAATTAATCATTTTTTATCCAATTTATTAATAAAAAGATGATATTCAAAACGATCAAGTTGTACAAATTGTATTTTTAAAATTCGACAATTAAGATAGAAGTACATCTATTTAATCTATTTTTAAAAGTGGCATAACTAGTTATTTCTTATTGAAGAGAAAAAAATTGATTTTTTTATATAGTTTTGGCGCCCAAAAATCTTTGCCTAAGGCACTTGGAGTGAGAAGGATTAGAGGTGAATGATGATTGGTTAAATCGATGAACATGTTATTGGAAAATCCTAAAACAGGACAATATTACAGGCATAATACGAAATTACGGACTGGCCATTATCTGGATTGTCTCAAGATGAAAAAACATAAAAAATATGAAGATTTTGGGGTCCTAGGACAATTACAGTCATAATCAGGAATTATTGGTTGACCGTATTCCCCCCTTGACAAGAATTACGGTCGTAATCCATGATTATGAACTACCCGTAATTCCTTTGGGAAAATGATCAGTCGTAATTAGTATTAGAATTTTTTCGTAACACTGATCGTGATGGTTTTTGGTTGGGATTTTGAAAATTATAAGCCCTAGTTTCTGATGTTTTTATTTACACTTTTAGGTGTTATAATGATCTTAGATACTAAACATCATCAAAAATAGAGGAAAATTAAGACTAAACGTGGTTGAAATATGGTGTGATGGAGTGAATTAACAAGCTTATGGGCAGACAAAGACTTGGAACTTAGGTGTGCAACACATGTTATGGTTACATGATGACACTAGTTGTTGTTCTAAAAAAATGGAACTAGGAGAATGGTTTAAATTTACTCTACATCTTAACACAAAAAACAACAATACTACAAAGTTACAACATCAGAGAAAAATACATGACATTAGTAAAAACACCAAAATATAAAAATGAAATACTAGCTAATGAAAAAGAAGGTTACCAACAAAGAGAAAATCTTGGAAGCAAAAATTGATTTTGTTTTTCTTTGTAGAGAGGATTGATTTTTACTTTATTTTCTCCAATAAATCTCTCTCTCTCTCTCAGTGTGCATGTATGTGTGTGTATGTATGTGTGTCCCTCTCTCTCTCTCTCTCTCTCTCTCTCTCTCTCTCTCTCTCTCTCTCTCTCTTGATAACATATGTGCCTAGGGAACAAAAATCGCGAGCAGATCTCTTCTTCAAGGTCACTAGTACCAAGACATTAGGACATAATTGAATGTTCATACAAGACTCTCTAGTCGAAGTCTCCCAATGCACGAGTTGGACGACACCCATAATATGCTACTTAATAGAGATGAAGAGATCCATAAATATGCAACGAAATTCACATGGCGTCCAAGAAGCTTTATAAGATGGGAAAGGATTCCCCCATGCTGAGATGTTTGGGTGAAGTCGAGATTGCCTTGGTATTAATAGAGGTCCACGAAGGAATATGCGACAGTCATATTGGCAGACGAGCTCTTGCTCAAAAACAACTTAAGATAGACTATTATTGGCGGAATTTGATGAAAGATAGTGCATAATTTGTCAAATTTTTTCATAATTATCAGAAACATTCCATCCTATACCACTCTTCAGTTGAAACTCTTGACTCTGTTACACCACCATGGTCATTTTATCAAAGGGCATGAAAACTTAGGTCCTTTCTCGCTCGTGTCATAGGAAACTAAAGTTTCTAATCGTCAGGGTATACTACTTCACAAAATGGATATATGAGAATGCATTATCCAAGATCACGGTATCACATATTTGATAAAATCAGAATAATTTAAAAATTCCAATCAACGTCAATATAAGATGTCACATTCCATCATCTCAAAAATTTCTCAAACATTAACAAATGGATACATAACACACTATTTTCGGATGAACCTACAACATAATTATCAAGGTATTCGACCTCACTTTATTAATTGCAACATAAAACATTTCAGAATATATTTAGTCACCAACTCCAATAACAATTCATAAACAACGTCTCATCAAGTAAAAGAGAGTCTACAATGCTCTCACAATCTTTTTAAAAACAAGTAACAACTAAATAAGTAAACAAACGTCCATCCCTGGTGTTACGTACCGGAGAAAGACCTGACTCAATCTACGCAATACGAGGCACATCTCTACCTCAAGAAAATCTAATCATTGTCACCTACGCGTTATCCACGTGGAGGCAACATACAAATAGAAGGGGTGAGATTTCATAACAATATAAACAAATATATGATAATGAATAGGTAAAGTATGACATACATAATCATAATGTTAATACTTCATGTATCCACACCAACACATGACACCGTCTCAACAATCACACCTAACAATCAAACCAATCACATCTTATTCATCAACAACATCATAATTATCCGTTCTTCATGAATTAACGACAATACACGTCATAGTTTCAACAATCACATCCAACAATCAATTAAATCACATCTTATTCACCAATAATATCATAAATGCAATGAGACCAACTTCACTAATTATATGCATGTGGTACCAACAGGGTAAAACCCTCATCATAATAATGCCAACTTAGGGCAGCAACATCATAACGCCAATACAGGCCATCACTCGCTAATACAACCATCGCTTCATGAATGCATACGACAATGACATGAAACAACTTAATTTACATATATTATTCATACTTATCAATGTCTCACCAATACATGCCATCGTCATCATCATTATCATACAATACATCATGCAAAATCCTTTGCACACTGTTTATACAATACTAATACATTTAATCGCAATATTTTTCATTACAATACATACAACATACGCACACATCATAAATATTCCACTAAAATATTACTCTACTTACATCAAAATTATTACCACATTGTATGAAATATTTTTAGTTTTCATAGGTTCGAACGGCGCGTCAAACGGACACCCGAATAAAAAGTTATGAGTTTTCAAATTTTTTCAGAAAATTTATCATTATGTCATAGTAGTAACAAGTTACCCTCTAGTGGTAGCCGGTTACTTCAAAATAATAACTTTTGGATTTTTAAAACTTCTCACGGTAACCGGTTACCCTATTACAGTAACCGATTACTATTATTTTCTAAAAAATAACCATTATTCCAAAGCACTGGGTACCCGCTTACCCACTTATGGTAACTACTTACCCTTCAAATTTTTTTTCCCATAATCAATTTTTCCATGCGGTAACCAGTTTCCCTCCTGGTGGTAACCGGTTACCCTGCACTATTTTTAAAAAATTCTGCAGTACAGGTTGCGACTCCTCTTCTCAAAACACCCAAAATCATCAATTTTCAACACAAAATAGAGGCAATTATTCTACCAAACATGCACAATTCATCTTCATTATTTAGGATCAATTTACATCATCAAAATAAAAGTTTTTTACACCAAATCATCATTATCAATCATCACAAGTACAATTCACACCAAACACACAATCCACATAAAGATGAAAATACAATTACAATACCTAACTCTACCAATACCCACCATCATATAAACCATTATAGAGTTATAACCCCACCCTTACCTTAGGTTTTGAGTTCTCTTCCCTTATCCAATGGAGTCATCCCTTTAGCCCTAGGTTCTTCCTTTTCTCCTCTTCTTCCAAAAGCTCTCTTTTTTCCTCTTCTCTGGTTTCTGCGGTCAATTGATAATAATGATTCTCTCTATCTCTCTAGACCCTTATTGTCCCCCAAAATTTTCCCTCCTATTTTCTCAAGACATTCTTTCAAGGTTTCTCAAAATACTCAAGAACCTCAAGGGTTGACCTAAGCCAAAGGTCTTCAACTAGGGTTTTGAGTTTCTCAAGGAAATTTGGGTTGAAAAAGTCTCAAATGATTCCCATGGTTCTCCATAGGTCTCCAACAAGGTTCATGTCAAGTTTTAAGTCTTACATCACAAGCTTGCTCAGTCAATGGCTCAGATGATTGAGAATCAACTATATTGGGTAAAAAGTCAACTATGGTCAACATACAGTCAAACTTCAAGATTTTTTGTCAACATCAACATTTTGAAGTGATATTCATCATTTGATCAAGGTTTGATCATGATTCCTCAAGGAAAGCTCTCAAGTCATCAAAAGTCAAGAATTGCCAAATTAGGGTTTCCTTAGGAGAAGCCAACTGGACTTTGACCAAGCATAGCTTTCACATGCGTCATCAAATTTCCACCAACCAAAGCCTATTTTGAAGAAAATTCAATTCTCTACAACATTGTTATTATGCTCAAGTCCAAAAAAGGCTTCATTTGAAAAATATGAGCTAATGCATTATAGGTCATTTTTAAAAGTCAACAAAAGAACCTTTTTGTCAAGGCAACTTACATCAAGATAATGTATCCAAATGTAAAAATGATAAAAAGAGAAATTGTAGAGGACATATTGAGATTATCAAAAAGTCCAAGATCACCTTTAAAAGATGAAAATTGAGAAAGTTATGAGTTGCACAAGTTGGGAAAATTTGAGGAAATTCATGAAATGCAAAATGAGCAAACTTGAGATTTTGAACTAGTGAGCCTAATTTTTGATGTTCAAACATGTTCATAAGATGTTAGAGGACATCTAAATCCATTCATATATTTTTTATGATTTTATTTCTTTTATTTGAATTTTTATTCATTTAAAAAAATCAAATAAATGTGAAACAATGGTATACGGGCTTGGGCCTCTTGATTCCAATCATCTACAGGCCCAACAACTCATGACATCCTGTTTACAACATGCCAAACTCGTGCAAAGTTGAAAAAGGCAAAGAAAATATCAAATTTTGCAAGTTTTCAATGTGTTTGATCTTTGTCTTATCATGGATTAATGGCTTAATCTCATGCCATATTTGATGGCTCATTTCCTTCCTCTATATAATGCAAGCAAGACAGATCCAAAGACATAAAATCAATGCATAAACAAACTTCCAAAATTCCATAAAAATTAAAAATAAGTGTAAAATCTGTAACCTAAGTTCTATCTACTTTCACTCGAAACCAAGGCTAGTATTCACTTCATGAGGATCAAAGGTGTTGATCCAAGTCCATATTTTCCTCCCTCAAGCACCACAACACGATCTATCCATCTATCCAGTTGACAAAGTTGGTAAAAATCAAAACTATGATTTCTTTCATTTTTAGTCATTTCTAATATGTTTGATCTGCTCATGTGCATCATTAGAACAGGGTTGACGTGCTACATGTGAGGTTTAACATTGAAATCAAGCTTTGCCATTGTTAGGGATCAAAAAGCCGTTGAGCCTCGATTTGGATGATACAAGCATTTTTAGATCCTAGTAACCGTGCCATTGGATTCGCAACATGCTAATTAGTGGGTCTAGTGTAAGTACAAAGTGCGCCTAAGAAGGGGGGGGGGGGGGTGAATTAGGTACTTTAAAATTTTTCTGGTTTTAGTGATGATGGATATTATTTTTTTGGTTTATGGTGAGTTTATGAAAGAGTAAAGTGCATAAAAATAAAGAGACACAAGCGATATATCCTGGTTCCCCTCACAGTCCGAGAGTACTCCAGTCCCCTTTCAACATGAAAGAGATTTCCTTATTGTGGCAAACTTAAACAAGAACTATCCAAAACCAAGAACAATCCTCTTGGACCAAGAATAATCCTCTTGGATTTTCATTATGTCAACAATGAGAACAATCCTCTCAAAGTGACTTTACTTGTATCCAACAATCTTGGAAAAACAAGATTTATAAAACCACTTAAACTTATTTCCAACAATCATAAAAAATAAGCAAGTATATAGCAATATTTGATTTGAGTGAGTTTGAGTAGCAATGATCACTTTGAGTGATTTTATTAAAGAATTGATCTTCTCTTCCAATGATAATAGTATACAATGACTCAAGATATATAATGCTCAAAGTTTTCTGGTTAACAATATGTGAAAGTGTGCAGAAAACTTGTGTATGAAAATGTATAACAACTTGAGTTTGATTTTTGAAAATTTAGAAAATATGATTGAAAGAGGTACATAAAATGATTTTGAAAATGAGTATTTATATGTTCATATCACCCTTTTGAAACAACATAAAATTCTGTAAATGAATCATGAACAATTGTCAAGATTGAGTGAAAGGTTTTCATGAATTGGTGTTATGAACAGGAATGAGTAAAGCTGCTGTTTTTCATAATCGTTCAACATGCAATCGATTGCACGAGGTTTCAACAGCTAGAAATTCAAATATTTTGAGTGTGCAATCGATTGCACAAGTGTGTAAATCGATTGCACTTGAAGTCAGTAGCAAAAATTGATTGAGAGCAATCGATTGCACTTAGAAACAGTAGCAAATGTTTTGAAAATTTGAAGCATGCAATCGATTACACTAATATGCAAATCGATTGCACCCAAGTGAAAATTGGATTTTTTTTCTCAGAAAAACTTGAGTAGAGATTTGGAAAATATAAAATATTTCTTTTGACCATTGAGCATCTATGTCTTAAGTTCAAAGTAAGTATTATCATTATACCTTGAAATTTTCTAAGTGCTTGAACCAAAGACTTTATCCACAAATGCTTTTAGCTTGATCAATAATCTTTGCCTTCTTGTCGACATGGTTTGTCTTCATCAAAACAAAAGTGCATTTGAGAAGCTTGAATTTACATTCTCCCCCTTTTTGACGATGACCAATGATCTTGCTTGATGCGTTATAATTTCTGGAAAGAAGCTTCTCCCGCTAAGATGCATAACTCCCCCTTTGTATGAGAAGGTTGGAATCTTTTGAATTTGTTCATCTTGGTTAAAGAGTACCTTAAAAATTTAAGACAAGAAATATACAAGCATAAAGTGCCACATCCTTCTCCCCCTTTGACATTATCAAAAAGAAGGGAAATATGCAATAAAAATGGACAATAATAAAACAGTATTGAAAAAACTTAATCAATCATGCATCACAAATAGTCATAGACATAGTCATAGTAACATAACGATTACAAAGAAATTTGAACAACAACAAACAATTGCCTCCCAAATTAGGTTTGCTAAGATCATGCTTCAAAATCTCCCAAGGGTTGCACAGTCCAATTGCCTCCTAACAGTCAAAAATTAGGGTTTTGGGTCTGGCAAAGAAATTGAAGTTTTCAAGGGTCCAAACATGTCCCACATGCCTATAAACATTGTCAAGCATCCATATGCCAAGTTTCAAGACTCACAGCATCAAATGGCACAGTCAAAAACCCTAATTGCTTCACAGTCAACTACAGGGGCAAAATGGTCATTTGACAGTCAAAAGTAAAAAATTTTGGTCAACATCTTATTTTGAGGCCCCAAACATCATTTGATCAATTCTTGATCATGATTCTCAAAGCATGGCTCAAAAAGTCTCAAGATGCAAAAGTTTCTATTTTTGGACAGTTGAAAAAGTCAACTGCAAATTGACCAGGGCATAACTTCTTCATGGTTTATCAGAAAAATCCCATCCAAAGCTCATTTTGAAGAGAATGACATTTCCTACAACTCATTTTCACACTTCAAGTCCAAGAAATGCTCTCACAAAAAGTTATCAATTTCAACATTATAGGTCATTTTCAAAAGTCAACAAAAAGGCACTTTAAGTCAAAGACCATAACTTGAGATTGGTAAGTCAAACTGACGTGGGACCAAAGACATTGGTTAGAGGACTTCAAGACCTTTCCAAAATGTCCAAGAACATGATCAAAGCTTAAAAATTGAGCAAGATATGTCTTGTGGAAGTTGGGAAATTTTTGGGAATTTTGAAAAGTCAACTTTGCTTCAAATGCCTCAAAATTGCTAATGGGCCTCAATTTCTTCCATGAATCATTACCCAAAGGCCATGCACGACCCATTGAGCTAAAAGGGAGTTATTTTCTTATTTTTAATTAATTAATTGAATTTTTAATCTTATTTATTCATTCAATTAAAATTAATTATGAGAAAAATACTAAATCATGTTTTTTAAATCCTTTTATGCAGCAAATATGTCCATTATGAGCTCAAGATTTCGTGTGCCTTCTCAAGAGACAAAATCTTCCATAATTAGTAAGTTTTAATGGCAAAGAGATTTGAAAAAAGATATGAAAAATCAAATATTCAAAATCATAAATGGATGGATTTTGGGCTGGCTTTTTGACCTAATTCTATTCAAATACATGAGCACAAGTGAAACCTAAGGCCGGAGACACAAGAAGCTGCGCAGAGAATCAATAACAAACTTGCATTTTTTCACAAAAAAACCTTGAAACTGTTTTCATAGCTACTGCACGTTTCAAAGCCAAAAAGCCATTCCAATACACTCCTGACACATCCAGGAAACGATTCCAATCAAAACCAAGCCTCCACGTGCAGAGAATTGGTAGAACATAACTGCTTTCTTTTCCAAATTATTCATAATCGTATTTTGAATTCCATGCATGATTCATGACTTTTAATGTTTGATTTATACTAATATGAACATTCTGAAGCTATTGGTGCCATTTGATTGAACTAAGAACGCCTGTATCCAAAGTTGCCATTAAAGCATTTTAGGGTTTCAGAAGCTTGAATTTAGGGGTTCACACATATGGTAAAATCATGCCTTAAAACCTATACCATTGGATTCGTGACATCCAAACAAAGCAAAACCACCCCTCGCGCCCTTTTTATAATTGCTTATGTGCTAATCGCTATTTTTCCCGTTCATGTTTAGTGGGGGTTTAAAACCCCCGCTATTTGCTTTTGTTTGCAGGCAAAAAGATGAAGAAGACGCTGATGTGTCCAGACGCGGTTGGAGTATTCAAATAATGGCGCGAATTTTATTGTGTACACCACTAACGAACGCTTTTGCATATTATATTTCTTAGTTATCCAAATAACAGATACGCGCGTTGGTTCAGTTGGCAATTGAAGTGACATGCAGGTATTGGGACCTGGGTTCGATTCCCAGGTCCCCCATATTTCTCAATAATTTTGTTTATAACATGTTCAGGTGAAATTCTCCTCCAATGGTCCACCATGTGCGCGCGTGCTTGTGCCTGCCAAGTGTCCAAGGGTCCCAATCCAAAGGCCAGAACATGCAGCTTACCATACGCATTAGTCAACTGCTCCTCACGTGATCACTGAAAGTCAAAAGGGCCTGGAATTTGTTGGGCCAAATTACTCTACAAACACCTCTAAATTGGGTCAGCCACCCTATGGTTTGCATATTTTTGTTCTTTATTTTAATTTTCTTTTTTATTCTTTTATTTGTTTTATTGTTTTATTTAATTCACAAAAATAATTTTCATAATAAAACCAGAAAAACCAAAAAATAAAAAATGTTTATTTAATATTTAGTTCATTAATATTTTTGTAAATAAATTTTTAATAATCAATTTAGTAAAATTAGGTTTTAATTTTAATCTTTTCTTAATAACTAAAATATGTAGAAATTAGGTTTTTAGCATTTTTATTCTTTTCTTAATAAATAATTTCCTCTTATTATTATTATTATTAACTATTAATTATTTTTGTAAATAAACATGTCATTAATTAATTAGGGTAAATTAGGTTAAAACTTGAATCTTTTTTCTTTAAATAATTAAAAATATTTAGAATTAGGGTTTCTTTCAATTTTAAATTTTCTTTATTTCATAAATACCAAAAACCATAAAAAATAACTTCTTTTCTTATTAAATAATTAATTAGCCTTTTTAATTTCATTTAATTTCTTCAAAGGGTCCAACGCCCTCGAACATTCGATTCTAATTTCTTTTCGCGCGTTTGTCCTTATTTTCCGTTTTAAATATTATGTAATTGCCCAAGCCTTGTAATAGTAATTAGGAATTTATTTATTTTCCGCATTTTTATTCAAATCGGGTCTTTGTTAATTTGGCGATGTATAGACCCGCGCCTTGTAATAGCGTAGGACTTTATTTTCCGCACTTTAATTTCCGTACCCTTAACTGCTAAATTTTGCATGAAAGAATGAATGGCCCAAATAAAATCAAAGCGTAGATCACTATAATGCATGACAAGACAAAACATAACTGAAAACGACACACAAATTCACACACCACTCTTAGGGTACGCCTCACTGTTGCCTTGCCCCTCGAAACGTGGTCGTACAGTATAGGACGTCTTAGTAAGTCCTTATGTCCGTTGATCTAGTTGCCTCGAAACAAGTTGCCTCGAAATGGTTGCCTCGGAATAAAAAGATCAATGGCATAAGGGTAGCTTCTAAGGTGTCCTATTGTTGCTCCGGTGACCACATTGTCCCTACAAACGAATTGACCCGAACACCTCCAACGGTGGTGCTACCTATCTCTCAATGGTGGGATGGCACTACCTTAAGGACATTTACACAGCCTAATTCCTTAGGGTAGGTAGATGACTCATAGATACTTGCTCTATTCAAAAACAAATCAAAAACTCTTTTCACATCGACACTTTTCAAAAAGCTTTCAAAACAATTTTTCAAACACTCTTGAGGACTGATACAAGAGTCGATCTGAAATCTTTAAACGAAACTTTTTCAAACCCACTCACAATTGAAAAGAAAAAACTTTTGAAAACACAAATGAGCAAGTATCTAAGAGCCCATGGATAACCATGGATAGAAAGGGTGCTAACACCTTCCCTTTCTATAAATCTACCTCCCGAACCGAGAAACTATCTCATAAGGAATTTTGCTGTGCTTTTGTCCTGTCCATGTTGGAGAAAATAAAAGACGGTGGCGACTCTTGCTTCCGCGACATTTCGCGAAACCAGCGTTAAACAGTCAGTTCCAGATCCACCGATCACAGTACCTTAGGATAATTGCTAAATTATCCTACAAGTTTCCTTCATGATTGTACGATGACCCACGCATGTCCCTCAAACATCCAATGGTAGGGCTTCCTACTAACCAATATTAGGGTAGCACTATCTAAAGGGAAGGAGGAAAAGAACAAAGACATTTTGAGTAGGTAGACAATTTTTCACACATACACTCTCTTTTCTAAAATATTTTCAAAGATAAAACTCTTTGTATGAGTTCTCAACGATACAAGAATCATTACAAAGTTTTCCGCTCTAGGGCATCTTTTCAAAATATTTTTCCAAACCGACAAACACAAAGCATTTTCAAAGTGAGCTAGCGACTAAGAGCCCGTAGATAACTATGGATGAAAAGGGTGCTAACACCTTCCATTTTCATAACCTACCCCCCTTACTCAGAAAAATTCTCAAAAGGTCTTTCTTGTTATTTTCACCCTTTCCTTTATTGGATAAAAGAAAAGTCGGTGGCGACTCTTGCTATCCGCAACATTTGCGATAAAACACAAAACCTAAAAGTCAGTTCTCCCACCGTATTACAGAACTGGCGACTCTGCTGGTGATGGGGGTCTGGACTAAAAGTGGGGTTACCTTAGAGATAGTTCACATTTAAATGCTTTCATTGTTTGATTCACCAAATTTATTTTTAAGGGTTGTTTGGGTTATTCTTGTAAAGATCCTACACCTGGATCTGGGGTATTTTAGGTAAGTAGAAATAGATCGTGAAGATTGTATGATGTACACCGATACAGTTGAAGCGATGGCTGCATTAGTACGACAAATTGGTTGGTGCCGGTGTCCCTTGAGTCAAGTCAAGGAGAATGTTGGGCTTCCGCGTGGTGTCATAAAGCACTAACTGACCGTAGAACCTTAGTTGACATAACTTAAGCCATTAGAAAGAAGCGAGATAACCTACTTTTGTGCAGAATGAAGTTGGTTGATACTTGATGCTACACTCATTGAGGTCAGACTCTCGGGATATTTCGATTGCAAATCAGATGCTTGTGCTGAAATAATGCCCGGGAGAAAGATCGGTGATATTGCGACTCCTAGAACTCGGTTACTTCTTCTAGGACAGTTTGAGCCAACTAAAACTTCAAGAGGGTACTTACCTGCAACTCCATTCAAGCTTAAACCTAAGGCCTTGTGTGTTTTGTTTGTGTATAATTATTTGTTTGAAGATAACATCATGCATCATAACATTCATACCATATCATCTCCACTAACCATTTCAAGGACTAGGGAATTTATCTTTGTTCTGTTTTGCGGACTATGGCCTCCGCTCGCAGAAACACTATCTGGATCAACTTTGTAAGGGTGCCTCCTCAACTTAAAGAGTTAGTCTCAAAGGTTCCCGTAAGTTCTCCATTTATCAAAAGGCATGGTCAACTACTCAGTCTGATTACTCTGGGTTTTGACGAAGATATGATAACGGTCCTCTTCCAGTTCTTTGACCTTACACATTACTGTTTCACTTTTCCTGATTATCAATTGGTACCCACTATGGAGGAGTTCTCTCAATTACTGGGAGTACATGTTCTTGATCAGATGCCATTCACCGGTTTAGAGGAAGCTCTAAAACCAGAAGTTATTGCAGCTGCCTTACATCTAAAGCGGTCTAACATTGTGTCCAACTGGGAAACAAGAAGCGGAGTCAAAGGTTTTTTGGATAAATTTATGATTGAGAAGGCTCAGATATTTCTGGATGCCATGAGTTTTTAGGATTTCGAAGATATCTTGGCTATTCTAATCTATGGGTTGGTACTATTCCCTAATCCAGACCAACTCATAGATGTGAACACTATCAAGATTTTCCTTGCTCGTAATCATGTGCCTACCTTGCTCTGAGACATTCTGCATTCTCTTCATAATCGTACTATGAGGAGGCGAGGAACTCTCATGTGTTGTATTCCTCTGCTATTTAGGTGGTTTATTTCGCATCTTCACTGCTTGGTAATGAAGAATGAACAAGGTTTGAGGTGGTCACAAAGAATAATGTCACTTTATCATACATATATTTACTGGTGTTTCCAATCTCATGAGGATATCACTATCATTGATCAATGTGGGGAATTCCCTAATGTTCCACTCCTTAGCATTAGGGGAGGTATTACTTACAATCCTTCTTTAGCTCTACGTCAATTTGGTTATGCTCAAAGAGATGGTCCTCATGACGCACTTATCTAGGGTATTGTATTTGATTATGAAAATGATCCTCAAGATTAACGTCAAAGGTTTATACATGCTTGGGGCATGGTAAGAAAGATTGATAGTAAGGCTTTAGGACATAAGAACTCCATCCCTCTGGAGCCCTATCTCAAATGGGTACGATCTCGCGCTCAAAACCTCATGATTCCATATCCAGCTTTCCTACCAGTGATCATGGAGCCTGTTGTCGAAGGAGATGTTTCTCGCACCATCCTCCATCCAGACATGCCCACTGACCTTTAAGTATTGTAGAAGTCCTGGATTCAACTCAAGGAATAACGGGAAACCTTTGAGACTCAATTATATGCAAGTGAAAAGAAAGTGTTGGAGCTTACAAAGAAACTTCACGAGGAGCACAGTCTTAATGCATACATCAACACAAAGAGGAAGCGTTTGTGGGATACTTGAGTCTTAGGTTTTAGGAGTTTACAGTTTTGTCTCTTTGAGACCCTTTTGTTTTCATTGTAAGCCTGAGAGGAAATTGTAATTTTGAACTTACTAATAAAATATTTGTTTCTGTTTCCTCTTGGCTAGCAAATTTAAATCTTCTAAGGTCCTTGAAAACATTACATTTACATATCATGCATCATTACATAACAAGTTTTTCATATAGGTTTTCTCATCTACTTACTATTTATTTCAGTATAAGATGGCCCTCGAAAAAACTGTCAAGGATCTCAAGGCTCAGCATGCACAATTTCAAGAGACTCTTCTGAATCTGGCACAGGGGCAGAAAGATCTGATGGTGCTCGTCGCTAAGAAAAAGAAGACTAAGAAACCGACTGCTTTCCTCAATATGGGGAGAAGATTCAAAGGTCATGCTCAACCAGTTAAAGTGGATGATGTTCCCTCTGAGGAAGACGACAACCAAGAAGAAGATGGTAAAAGCATCAAGCATGAAGGAAGTAACAACCAGTGATATGAGAATGTTCATGAAGATGAAGACTACTCTGACGAATAGTACCCTCCTACAGATGACAAATATAAGCATTTTGAAGACCGACTCAAAGCTATGGAAATCCAGAAGGTGCCTGGATTGGATTTTGGAGAACTAGGTATAATTTTGGGGGTGGTCATCCCTCATAATTTCAAGGTCCCCGTCTTTGCTAAATATGATGGGGTCTCTTGTCCCAAACTTCAGCTGAGGTCGTATGTTTGAAAGATCTAACCTCATACTGCTGACCGAAAATTATGGGTCCATTTATTTCAAGAGAGTTTGGCCGAAACTCAACTTGAATGGTTCTATCAGCTCGAAGGAACCAACATTCACACATGGGAAGACTTGGCTGCTACTTTTTACAAGCAATATCAGTATAATGTTGACATGACACCGACTGGAGTGCAACTGCAAAACATGTCCATGGGCTTGAATGAAGGGTTCAAGGAATATGCACAAAAATGGAGGGATTTAGCTGGAAGGGCGAAACCTCCTTTGACTGACCGAGAATTGGTGGATATGTTCATGGGCACTCTGATAGGCCCATTCTTTAATCTATTAATTGGAAGCTCATCGTCTGGTTTTACAGAGTTGATTCTGATTGGGGAAAGAGTTAAGAGTGGTATTAAGAGCGGGAAGATTCTAATGGCTACATATTTTAATGTTGTGAAGAAGCCATTCGGTGGAAAAAAAGAAACCAATGTTGTATATGGCCAGAAGAGCCATAGTAAAAATGACCACCATCAGTCTTTGGGAGCGATATTGATTTCTAATCTGGCGCCTATTCAACAACAACAACAACAGGGCAACCAACAAAGTCTAGACGCCCTATTAAGACAATTTACCAAGATCGACATGCCTTTATATTAGGCATTGCAACATTTGTTAAAGGCCGAACTCATTTCACTGCAGGATCCTCCTCAGAATCCTAACACATCTTCTCCCAAGTACAATCCGAGCGTGAAGTGTGCCTATCATTTTAACAGTCCTGGGCATGACACCAACAACTGCTGGGCTCTGAAAAGAAAAATTCAAGATCTGATTAACAACAAAGAGATTAAGTTTTATCCTCCGGAGACCTCGAATGTGATTACCGCACCTATGCCGAAGCACGACAAAGGTGTGAATGCAATTGATATAGTTTCTGATGAAGAAGATGCTGATAGTAACTTTGACAATTGGATCTTTCCGACGACCGACAACGGTATCTGCAATTGAAAGACTGAAGATGTTATCTCAATCTCTTTCAGACAGGAGTAAATTCCATTTTATGTTTTCTCATTTTGGTTATGTAATAAACAATGACTTTAAACATTGTGCCTTACCCGGGGCACAATGGTTCATTTGTTAAGGGTTGATAATTCATAAACATTGTTCATTCAATAAAAACACTGGACATTTTTCAATCAAATTTTGTGATCTCTGTCTTTCTTTTATCTTATTGCATTTTCAAATAGCTATGTGTTCTTACACACACCCACACACTACATTGCAGATCCTCGTCCACTATGGATCTCGTTGATAACGATTCTGCTATTGCCGCTTATGACTTTGAAAATCTGATCTACCAAGAACTTTCCAGACTCTTAATACAAGAAGAAAAGGCTATCTAACCACATGAAGATTCAGTCGAAGTTGTAAATTTGGGTACAGAGACAGACATAAAAGAAGTCAAGATAGGCACCAACTTAGAGAGCAGTGTCAAGAATAGACTAATCCAATGTTGCATGAATATGTTGAAATCTTTGCTTGGTCATACAAAGACATGCCAGGACTTGATACCGATATTGTGGTTCACCGTCTGCCGATGAAAGGGGGTTGTGCTCCGGTAAAGCAGAAGGTTTGTTGCATGCGTCCTTAAATGTTAGAGAAGATCAAGGCCGAGGTTATGAAGCAATTCAACGCAGGTTTCTTAGCAGTGACATCATATCCTTAATGGATTGATAATGTTGTACCGGTTCCAAAGAAAGATGGAAAGGTACATATGTGTGTAGATTATAGGGATCTGAACAGGGCAGGCCCCAAAGATGACTTCCTGCTGCCACATATTGATGTCCTGGTCGACAACACCCCTAAGCACAAGGTATTCTCTTTCATGGATGGTTTCTCGAGTTATAATCAGATAAAGATGGCGCCTTAAGACATGGAGAAAACTACCTTTGTCACACAGTGGGGCACTTTTTGTTACAAAGTTATGCCTTTTGGGTTGAAGAATACCGGGGAAACTTACCAGCGTGCCATGGTAGCCTTATTTCAAGACATGATTCACCATGAGATAGAGGTATACGTCAAATACATGATAGCCAAGTAACAAACTGAATAACAGCATATCGATCATTTGCATAAATTGTTTGAAAGACTGAGGAAGTATAAGCTAAGGTTAAACCCGAACAAGTGCACCTTTGGGGTGAGATCCTTTAAACTCCTGGGTTTCGTCGTCAGCGGTAAAGGTATTGAGGTTGATCCTACAAAAGTTAAAGCTATTCAAGAAATGCCGACTCCCTGTACCAAGAAGGAAGTCAAAGGTTTCTTAGGATGGCTGAATTACATTTCCTGTTTCATCTCCCATTTGATTGCTACTTGTGAGCCAATCTTTAAGCTGTTGAAGAAAGATCAAGTAGTGAAATGGAACGACGACTATCAAATAGCCTTTGATAAAATTAAGGAGTACCTACAAGAACCTCCAATTCTGATGCCACCAGTCGAAAGAAGACCTCTAATCATGTACTTAACAATGCTAGAGAACTCAATGAGGTGTGTACTGGGGCAGCATGATGAGTCTGGTCGAAAAGAGCATGCAATATACTACCTTAACAAAAAGTTTACTGACTGTGAAACAAGATATTCATTACTCGAGAAATCTTGTTGCGCTTTGGCATGGGCTGCTCGCCGACTAAGATAGTATATGTTGACCCATACTACCTTGTTGATCTCTAAAATGGATCATATCAAGTACATATTTGAGAAGCTAGCTCTCTCCGGAAGAATAGCCCATTGGCAAATGGTCTTAACAGAATACGATATCCAGTACACCACTCAAAAAGAAATCAAAGTGAGTGTACTGGCAGATCATTTGGCACATCAAGGTATAGATGACTATCAGTCTATGAACTTAGAATTCCCGGACGAGAACATTATGCTAGTAACAGATTATGAAGAACCTGGACGACATGAAGGACCTAAGTCAGGATTCCGATGGACTATGGTTTTCGATGGAGCTTCCAACACACTTGGTAACGGAATTGGCGCAGTAATTATCTATCCTCAGGATTATCATATGCCCTTCACCGCCAGACTTTGCTTTGAATGCACCAATAATACAGCTGAATATGAAGCGTGCATCATGGGAATTAAAACTTCCATTGACCTAAGAATCAAGTTCTTAAGCGTATATGGAGACTCAATCCTGGTGATCAGTAAGGTCAAGGGAGAATGGGATACGAAGCATCTGAATCTTATCCCTTACCGAGAACATGTGCTAACCTTGATTCCATATTTCAAAGAGATTACTTTTGAGCATATACCCAGAGAAGAGAATTAGCTGGCAGATGCATTGGCTACCATGCCATCCATGTTCAAGGTCAGATGGGACAATGAGGCTCCCAGAATTACCATTGAAAGAATCAACGAACCAGCACACTGCTATAGGATTGATACCGACGGAGTAGAGGAAAAACCTTGGTTTCATGAGGTGAAAAGGTACCTTGAGGCTCAAGAATACCCTAAAGAAGCATCCATCAATGACAAGAAGTTCCTATAGAGGTTCTCGGCTAAGTTCTTCTTGAGTAATGGAATTCTATACAAACGTAATCATGATTCAACTCTGCTTCGTTGTGTGGACAAGAAGGAAGCAGAAGAAATTATGCAAGATATGCATGAAGGTGTCTTCAGTACTCACTCCAATGGGTATACTATGGCTAAAAAGATTTTGAGAGCTGGTTACTATTGGTTAACTATGGAAACTTACTGTCACCACCACTCGAGAACTTATCATATGTGCCAAACTTATGCTGATAAAGTTCATGTGCCCCCAGTACCTTTAAACGTCATAAAAGCTCCTTGGCCATTTGCAATGTGGGGAATTGATATGATCGAAGAAATCAAGCCTACTGCCTCTAACAAACATCACTTCATCCTCGTCGCCATTGATTACTTTACAAAGTGGGTTGAAGCAGCCTTGTTCTCCTCTGTCACTAAGAATGTGGTCGCCCGGTTTATCAAACATAACCTTATCTGTCGGTATGGAATCCCCAAGAGAATCATCACAAACAACAATACTAATCTCAACAACACCGTGATCACTGAACTCTACATGCAGTTCAAGATCAAGCACCATAACTCTTCTCTGTATCGTCCAAAGATGAATGGCACAGTGGAAGCCACCAATAAGAACATATAGAAGATTATACAGAAGATGGTTGTGACATACAAAGATTGGTATGAGATGTTACCGTTTGCACTTCATGGATATTATACTTTTGCACGAACATCAACCGGGGCAACCCCATTCTCTGTGGTTTACAGTATGGAAGCTGTCCTACCTATCGAAGTTCAGATTCCTTCTCTGAGAATCATGAAGGAAGCATACCTAGACGAAGACGAGTGGACTCAGACCAGGTTGGATTAGTTAAATCTAATTGACGAGAAGAGGCTTGCGGTTGTCTGTCACAGTCAGATGTACCAAAAACATGTGATCAAGGCATTCAACAAGAAGATAAAGCATCGGGTATATCAGGCTGGTGACTTGGTAATAAAGCGCATCATTCTACCGCAAGGTGATCCCAGGGGCAAATGGAATCCCACTTACGAAGGACCATTTGTAATCAAGAAAATATTCTCTAGCGGTGTATTGACCACCATGGATGGTGAAGATTTCCTGCACCCCGTGAATGCGAACATAGTCAAAACATACTACGCATAAAAATGACCCACTAGGTTCACCGGCCTAGGCAAAAATAAGGGAATCCCGGCGAACCAAAAGGGTTCGGGAAAAAATCAGGGATATATATATATATATATATATATATATATATATATATATATATATATATATATATATATATATATATATATATATATATATATATATATATATATATATATAAGACTGTACACCTGGCAAGTCGAAAACCTAAAAAGACGGCTTAGGCAAAAAAGGGTACCCCGGTGGACTGAAAACTCGAAAGGGAAGTCTAGGTAATAGTTAGGGATTAAAAGCGTACGACTATGTCCACATTGGATCACTTATAGCAAGCTTTACTACCCGAGTCAAAGTTCAAACGGTACAGATAAATTCACTCACTTTCTCCCGATTGCAAGGGATGAGATGCTTGAAGACATAGGGGCAATAGTAGAGTTGGAACCCGACGAGATTATTTCCATATAAATATTACTTTATTGTTACCTTGTACTATTTTCATTTCATTACAATTTCCCCTTACTGGGATCTCTATCTCTTTGTACAAAATCACCTATTTATAGGTAAACTATCAATAAAATCACATATTCACAATTTAAGCTTTTGTTTTTTACTTTTTCTGTTTTGTTTGCAAGAACGTCCAATGACTAAAATTGAATGAGCATATGCATATGAATACAAATGACTGTTAACAAATATATGCATAAAAACAGGAATAAGTGTTTACTCAAGATTCTATGAGTTGGGATAATGTTTAAGTTGTCCACAAATCCCCATAGAGCTACTTTCATGGGATTATCCCCACAAAGTAGTATTACCATACTCACCAACAAATTCCCCTAGTGGATAAAAGAGTATGATCTTTTTCCCGGTGATATCGCCCACCTACAGAGTCTCGATCATTATAGTTTATGGAAATTCTCCTCCCCAGCTGAGTTATTCCCCCAGAAATGTGAAATCCCCTGCATATTTCTTCTCTCTAGTAGAGCTAATTTCTTCAGCAAGGGTGATTCCTCAGCAGAATATTCCTTTGTCAAAAGGGTTTATTTCCTCAATAGGCTTTAGTTCCCCAACAGAGGTTATTTCCCTAGCGGAGTTCAATCTCCCCGGCTTGAGTCTGCTTCTACCACAGATTATCGACATGATTTTTGTCTCCAGCAAGGGACAACCCGAATTGTTATCCCCAGAGAGTTGCTACTAAGTTTGAAACTAGGCTGATTAAGAAGAAGAAACTCAGGTCTCTATTCAAGAGATTTGACATGGAAGTTACAACTATTGAATAAAAACAAGAGCATGGCTTTTGTTTCCAATTCTGTACAAGCTTGTTTAAGTTTTTGAGATGAAAGGTTTCTTACTTCTATTGTGTTCCTAGGAAGGCAATCTAATCATGCATTGAAAAGATTTAGCAATATGTTAGGACCACATGTTATAACATATGTGTTGACTTCAGCAAGTCTGTGATGCTAAAAGATGATTAAAACTTGATATATTGATCAAATTTGTAAGGATAATCCAGAATAATTGAAGGGGTTTTTTTCTAAGGGAAAGATGATTAAAATCCAAAAAGGGGTGGTGTTTTCAAGCTATTACTAGCAAAGAGAAAACTCAAGCGACAAAAGAATTTTTTTCATCAAAGGGCAAGCTAAGTCAATAATGTCAATCAAAATGTCTCAATATTGTGCTAGACATCATAATACTCATGCTAAAAGTAGACACTTGCACTGAAGATGTTTCATTTGTACAAAGGTGATCATAGAAGATTATTTTGTTTACTTTGACTTACTTAAAGGCCAGACTTAATAGTTGGTTAACCAAGAAAGGGTTAAAACTCAAGGAAGGAGTTTATAGCGTTATCTCTCATATCTTTCTTAGAACTTCAACTAAGATTATTCGTATTTTGACACTGACATTTCTAGACACTTGACTGTAGTAAAAGTGTTTCTAGTGATTTGTTTAAGTCTCATCCTAATCAAATGTTCCTTTGTTATTGTTGCTAAAAGGGAAGTTTAAGGGCATTAGATAACTAAAGAATTCAAAATGGATTCTCTAAGTTTTGGCAAGTTTACTTTTCTTCTTACTGAAGGACTGATGGCTATTGTGTCTCACATAAGTCAGTTATGATCAAAGTATAGAGGTATATGTCATTAAGGAAGAATGTTTGTCTCTTATAAGATGTAAGAAGTTCTTATGAGGATTTAAAAATAATTGCTATTGAAGGATTTCACAAGTATTTAATTGCCTATCCTTTTACTTGGTGTTTTAGGAACATGAAGTCAAGATGTCACGCCAGAAGGTGTAACATCAGACAGTTGCAAAAAGCTATATAACCTGCTCTTTGGATCTGATTAGTTTAATACAAGATGAGTGTCCTAGTGGATAGAGGGATATATGTTATTCTCTTTTGTGGTGTATAGCAAAGAAGAATATTTTATCCGTGAAGTCTTCAAAGGTTCTTATCTAGACCTTGAATGAGAACAAGGTACGTTTTTGAGTTATTCTATTAAGAGAGGTACTTTAAGTAATGTTATTAGGACCAAAATCAATGATGTGTTCATTGAGAAAGGAACTGATGTCCAATTAGAGGTAGGAACATCATTTCAGCAGTTTGGTACTCTAAAGATTCTGGAAGATTCTAAAGGCTAGTAGGCACTGAATAAGAAGGATCTCTAGAAAACAAAGTGTTTAAAAAGAATTCTATTATTTTAGCAATAATCGACTGCTGAAAAGACAATGAACTTTCGAACGATTATCTTTGCATATCTGATATTCTATAGAGAATTATCAATCTGAACTTCAATGGGGAATCGAGATTCAGAACCATCACCTTATGAAGATCGATATCACTGGGGAAGTAAACTCCTGGGAGGAATACCTCAAAAATAAATTGCAGTCCAGAGAAAATCTTGAACCCTGATCAAACTCTCAGCTTCCCGAGGAACAAATCCCTTGTCTCATGTCCGAATGAGGAGAATTTCGCTAGGAATGGAAACTCCCTCGAGCAGAGTTTATTGATGCATATAACTTTGACTGGAGATCATAGAAATTCTTAAATGAAAATAATTCTATGATCTCCAGTCAAAGTTGGCAATATGAGTGCGAACTTATCGGGTACAGACTCTGCTATGACTCTTATAACCTCAAAGCTCCTTAGTATCTTGCTTTCTAAAAAAGTTGATCGGATTGATTACTTATCCTTTCAAGCTAACCCACAACAGTGTAAAATGATATCCCAGATGTAACACAGATAGTATTCATTCACTCTAAATCCCTAACTTTTGTCTGGATCTCCCTTTTCTGGTTTTCAATCCACCGGGATACCCATTTTTTCCTAAGCCGCCTTTTCAGGTTTTCGACTTAGTGGGTGTACATCATTTTCTTTTACATTTTTTATTCTTTATATCCATAATTTGTATCCGAACCTTTATTCATTTTTTTTGTTCGCCGAGATTCCCTTTTTTGCCTAAGCCAGTCAACTCAGCGGGTCCTTTCATGTGGAGTATTTTTTAACTATGTCTGCATTGACGGGGTGAGGGAAATCCTCTCCATCCATAGTTGTGAGCATCATAGAGACTCCTGAGAAGACTTTCTTCACAACATATGGTCCTTCATAATTGGGATCCCATTTTCCCCTAGGATATGTATTGTTGGGAGGCAAAATCCTCTTCAGCACGAGGTCACCAGCTTGGAAATTCCAAGGACACACATTCTTATCAAAAGCTTTCTTCATCCTCTTTTGGTATAACCACCCGTGACAAATAGCTATCAATCTCTTCTCGTTAATGAGATTAACCTGATCAAGTCTATTCTGAACCCACTCGACTTCATCTAATTGTACATCTGTCATGATCCTTAAAGAAGGAATCTCTACTTCCACGGGCATGACTACTTCCATGCTGTATACTAGAGAGAATGGGGTTTCCCCAGTCAAAGTGCATATTGAAGTGTGATAACCATGAAAATAAAATGGAAACATCTCATTCCAATCTTTATAGGTGACAACCATCTTCTACACAATCTTCTTAATATTCTCGTTTGCTGCCTCAACAACATCATTCATCTTTGGACGATGTGGTGAAAAATTGTGATGCTATATCTTGAAACTGTCACACATCTCTTTCATCATTTTATTGTTGAGATTCGACCCAGTGTCAGTAATGATATTTTAGGGAATCCCATAACGACAAATGATATTCTACTTGATGAAATGAGTGACCACCTATTTGGTGACATTGGTATACGATACTGCTTCGACCCACTTGGGGTCAGCTTCTTGACATTCCTTACAAGTCCAACAAATTTGGTTTTGGTTTCACCTCAGAGGCTCAGAGGGCTGTCCGTCGTGCTCGTGCTGATTTTGGGATATCACCATTCCGAATCAACAATAGTGGAGTTCACAAAAATCAAGTCAACATCGTGGAAGACGCTGATAGCGACTGTGACATAGACAGTTGGATTTTCCCTACTATCGGCAGTGGGCTCAACAATTTGAAGGCTGAAGACTTTATACCAATCTCTTTTAGTTCAGAGTAAATGCTATTTTATGCTTTCTTGATTTCAAGGTTCTGGTTATGTAATTTGAACAATAACTTTAAGCCTCGTGCCTTACCCGGGGCACAACGGCCCATTTGTTAGGGTTATCATTTTTCATCCACGTATTTTCATTTAATAAATCATTGAATGTTTGAATTCAAATTTTTCGCTCTTTGTTTTTCTTTTACTTTATTTCTTTCAAAATAGCTATGTGTTCTTACACATACCCACATAACAAATTGCAGATCTACATCCACCCCGCGTTCCATTGATAACTATTATGCTATTTCTAATTATGACTTCTAAAATCCGATCTACCAAGCCGAGGACGAAGGCGAGGAAGGTTATG
Organism: Vicia faba; assembly: GCA_948472305.1. Lineage (NCBI taxonomy): Eukaryota > Viridiplantae > Streptophyta > Magnoliopsida > Fabales > Fabaceae > Vicia > Vicia faba. Next base: position 939,030,302 of record OX451736.1, read on the forward strand.
AAGTACCCGGAGAGCTTGCTAGACTGTTAGAGCAGAAAGAAAGATCCATACAACCGCATGAAGAGTCAGTCGAGGTTGTGAACTTGGGTACTTAAGAGGACAAGAAATAAATCAAGATAGGTTCCGACCTAGAAGACAATGTCAAAAAGAGATTAATCCAGATGTTATGTGACTATGTTGAGATCTTTGCTTGGTCTTATGAAGACATGTCAGGTCTTGATACTGACATTGTAGTTCATCGTCTACCGATGAAGGAAGGTTATCCTCCTATAAAGCATAAGGTTTGACGTATGCATCCCGAGATGTCTGAAAAGATCAAAGCCGAGGTCATAAATTATTTCAACATGGGTTTCTTAGCTGTTACATCCTATCCATATTGGGTTACAAATGTGGTGTCGGTACCTAAGAAGGAGGGTAAGGTGCGTATGTGTATAGACTGCAAGGATCTGAATAGGGCACGCCCTAAAGATGACTTTTCGCTTCCGCATATTGATGTCCTTGTTGACAACACCGCTCAACATAAGGTATTTTCCTTCATGGATAGTTTCTCTAGTTATAATCAAATCAAGGTGGCACCTAAAGATATGGATAAGACTATTTTTGTCACACAGTGGGACACTTTCTGTTACAAAGTTATGCCTTTTGGTTTGAATAACACCGGTGCAACATATCAGCATGCTATGGTAGATTTGTTCCATGACATGATCCATCATGAGATAGAGGTTTATGTTGAGGACATGATAGCCAGGTCTCAGACTGAAGAAGAACACCTCGACCACCTGCACAAGCTGTTTGAGAGATTGAAGAAGTACAAGTTGAGGTTGAATCCAAACAAATGTACCTTTGGGGTAAGATCCGATAAACTCCTAGGTTTCATCGTCAGTGGTAAATGTATTACAATTAATCCTGCCAAGGTTAAAGCCATTCAAGAAATACCAGTTCCCCGTACTGAGAAGGAAGTCAGAGGTTTCTTGGGATGATTGAACTACATTCCCATATTTATTTCCCATTTGACCGCTACTTGTGAACCAATCTTCAAGTTACTGAAGAAAGATCAAGTAGTGAAGTGGAACGACGATTGTCAGATAGCCTTTGACAAAATCAAGATACTCACTGCTCGGGAAAACTTGTTGTGCTTTGGCATGGGCTTCTCTCCGACTAAGGTAATATATGTTGACTCATACTACTTTGTTGATCTCTAAGATGGATCCAATAAAATACATATTCGAGAAACCCGCTCTCTCCGGAAGAATAGCAAGATGGAAAATGGTCTTAACAGAATACAACGTTCATTACACTACTCAGAAGGCAATCAAAGGAAGTGTATTGGCAGATCATTTGGCTCATCGAAATGTAGATGACTATCAGTCTATGAATTTCGAGTTCCCAGATGAGAATATCATGTTAGTTACTGATTATGAAGAACCTGGACCATATGAAGGACCTGAGCTGGGATCCTGATGGAATATGGTTTTTGATGGAGCTTCCAATGCGCTTGGTAATGATATTAGTGTTTTGATTGTCTCTCCCGAGGGTTGCCATACGCCCTTCACCGCCAGATTGTGTTTTTACTATACTAATAATATGGCCGAGTACGAAGCATGCATCATGGGTATCAAAGCTGCCATCGATATGAGAATTAAATTCTTGAATGTATATGGTGACTCATCCCCAATGATCAGTCAAATTAAGGGAGAATGGGACACGAAGCATCCAAATCTCATTCCATATCGAGAGCATGTGTTGACATTAATTTTGTACTTCGAAGAAATCGCTTTTGAACACATTCTAGGAGAAGAGAATCAATTGGCAGACGCACTAGGTACCATGTCATCTATGTTCAAATTTAGATGGGATAATGAAGCTCCTCGAATTGCTATTGAGAGATTAGACGAACCGGCACATTGCTACAAAGTCGATACAGATGGAGTAGAGGAAAAGCCTTAGTACCACGAAGTGAAAATATACCTCGAAACTCAAGAATATCCTGAAGGGGAATCTATCAATGATAATAAATTTCTAAGGAGGTTCTCTGCCAAGTTATTTCTGACTAACAAAATCTTGTACAAGCGCAACCACAATTTGACTTTGATTCATTGTGTAGACAAGAAGGAAGATGAGAAAATTATGGAAGATATGCACGGAGGTGTCTTTGGTACTCACTCCAGTGGATATACAATGGCTGATAAGATTCTGAGAGCAGGTTATTATTGGTCTACCATGGAAACTGATTGCCACAATTATTCCAGAACTTGCTACAAATGCCAGATTTAGGCTGACAAAGTAAATGTGCCTCTAGTTCTTTTGAATGTCTTGACTGCTCCTTGGTCATTTGCAATGTCATGCATTGATATGATTGGGGAGATTATGCCTACTTCTTATAATGGGCATCATTTCATCCTTGTCTCTATTGATTACTTCACAAAGTGGGTAGAGGCAGCCTCGTTTGCTTCCATTACCAAGAATGTTGTGACTCAGTTTATTAAGTATAAACTTATTTATCGGTATGGAATCCCTGAAAGGATAATTGTTGTATCCCTAAATTTTCCCTCTCATTTATCAAGTAATCTCTCACAAGATCTCCTTTGGTTCAAGACTGCACTAGGACTGATCAGCTTAAGACACCTCCTCAAGCACTGATGACTAAAAATTAGGGTTTGAGATTGAACAAGGATAATTGAACTTTTAATGCCTCGTATGACTTTCATGGATATTTTTGGACCCTCAAGATTTTTCATGTCAAATTTCAAGTCTTGGTTCACATTTTTGCTCAGTCAATTGACCAGTTGACCTAAAAATCAGCTGTATTGGGGAAAGAACCAACTGTGGTCAATTTACAGTCAAAATTCATAATTTTTTATCCATATCAATATTATGGACTCGCATATGTCATTGGATCAAGTTTGGATCACAATTCCTCAAGAAATTTGATCAGATCATCAAAAGGGCAAAATGGTCAAAATTAGGGTTTTAACTGAGGAAGTGCAATTTCTGATTTTTAACCTAGAAAATAGTTGATTGGTTGGAGAAATGATCTCAAGTATTCAATTGCATAGTTTTGACCTAATGGCATGACTCAAAACATTGCTCAAGATCAATTGATCGATAATTGATTTTCAGTCAACTGATCAAAAGTCAATTGTACACTGAAAAGTCAAACCTTGACTTTTTGGTCAAAATCAAGTATTAAAGATCACAATTCATCAAAACATGTCAAAATATGAAACTTGTTCATCAAGAAATCAAAAAGTCAAGATTTCATTTTTGAAAAGTCAAAATTTCTAAACTTAGAAATTTTTCTAAGTGTTGGAAATTTCATATTTTTTCACAAATTTAAGCCAATTTTTCACCATGATGCAGGATGATTCAAAGGAAACTTTCAACATGAAAGTTGTATATATAAACTAGATATAAAACATTGTAGAACACAAATTCTCCTAGAAATGCATGGATTTCAAGTTATGATTTTGTGAATACATGTTCATGAAACTTGGAAACTTAGTGAAATTCTGCCCTAGTTTAGGCAGGACTTTAACCTAACTTCATGGAAAATTTTCACATATTTCCAAGGGGAATTTTTAAAAGTGGACAACATATAGGTTGTATAGGATGTTACAATCTTTCCAAAATTTCTAAGAACTTATTGAGATCATTCTTGAGCAAAGAGAATCGAAGACAAGAAGTTGGACATTCATTCTTGAATTATAGGTCATTTCCATGATGAACAAGAATTCAAATCCAAGCCTAGGCTTCATAATCTTTGCTTTTCAGGCCTCAAACTTGTTTGTCACTCCATAATTAATGGTTTAAACAACTCTTTAGGACCTTATCCACTTGGTTTGAGCTTTTTCCAAAGTAATTTTCCATTTATGGCACAAAGTTGCCATTTCCATTTTGATAAAACATCACTTTTGCAATTGTCAACTTCTTGAGTTTTGCACTTGTTCTTTCTGCACACACAACACCTATAACCCAAAAGCAATGTATCTAAAGCCTCTTTGAACTTAGTCCATGCTTGTACTATACCTTGAAACCATATTTCCACTTTTCTTCAAAATCAAGTAACATAGCCATAAGTCTATATCTTGTGTTTCTGACCCTCTCAAGTGCAACAACCTCTTTCATATAACCATACAAGTTGTTTGTAAGAGAGGACACAAATACAAAAGCTCTCAAACTTCCCCAAACTCAGAACTGCATCACAAACCACCATTGTTGCATATTCTAACCAAGAACTTCAAACTTCCATTTCCCTCGTGTGTTTCTTGGCTTTTTAGTTTCAAAAGCTTTCTCATATCAAATATAATTCATCCCTGTCCCTGTTACACGACTGTAACATCATCTTCATCAACTTATAAGTTCAAAAATAGAGCATTGAAGTTGGACTCCTCCAGACCATTCCAACCACTCTCAGTTAAAGCCAGCCATAGCATTAGCTTCCTAGAGGTTCAAGGAAGTTAACCTGTTCATCACCATCAATTGAAACAAGCTCAAACTCATTTCACGATTTCCAGTTTTGAAGTATTTTTCTTGAACTTCTATCTCATTATTTAGGCATTGTTAGGCTTGCATTTGTGAAGATAGAATGCAGATATCATTACCCTGAAACTATACATGTCCATAGATTTCATTTATGTTGCTTGAGCATGAAGAATTTTGAGTTTGAACTTGCTGAAACATTTAGGTCAGAATTTGGTACTTTCATAAATTCATCATTATCTTTGAATGTTAGCTTAAGTTAGTTACATGGTTGGATTCGTGGTGGAAAATGCACAAGTTTCATGTTTACACTTTTGAAAATGGTTAATAAATGAACAAGTTACATATCCTTTGGCTGGAGGTTGAAGATGAAGTACAGTCATGGCAAGACTTGTGTTATATATTTGTTGTTGTGTTTAAGTTAACAGATGTATCACCACTCCAGTGGTTAAAGCGCGCGCCTGTTACTTTAGGGACATGGGTTCGAGTCCTAATGGTACCCTTTTGCCTGTTTTCTCACATTTTTCTCTTTTTTTGATTTTTGTTTGTAGCGCCTGGGCCCCAAACATTGGGCTTTTTATTTGTTTGCTGACTCTAACACCCTGGCTATGTTTAGACTCCTGGCCCATTTTATTTTATTTATTTATTTTCTATTTTATTTTTGTATTTCATATTTTATTCATATTTTTATTACTTTTCTTATTATTATTATTATTATTATTATTATTTTACTAAAAAAATATAAAAATATTTTTATTTTTATTATTTATATTTATTTAGTTTATTTTTCTTCATAAAACAAAAGAATAAAAAACATTTTCTTTTAGTAAATTAATTTCTTATTTAATACTTAGATAATTAGGTTTAATTGTTATATCATTATTTTCTTGTAAATTAAAATAATTTAGAACTTAGGTTTCCTTTTAATTAATTAATTAATTTTCCTATTATTTTTTTTATTTTAATTTAAAACATTTTCATAAAAAACCCTAAAAATCATTTTAAATTAATTCCTTTTCTTAATTAGTTTAAGTTAATTTTAGTTAATTTTTCATTAATCATTCTATAAATTAGGTCAAGATTAAAACCTTTCATAAAATCAAATAAAAAGCATTTTTCTTTCCATTTTGCATTCTTGCATTTTATCTTCAATTTTGTACATTTATTCAATATGGTTTTAATAGTTAACTAGATTTAATTTTCTTGCAAAATCTCCATTTGTAAATTTGTATACCCCCTCCCCTAATGATGTAATAACTTAGTATTTTTATTTTCTGCAATTTAATGCTTTATATATAATAGCTAGTAAATTAGGGATTGTATGGAAAGATTAAAATCAACAAGTTAGCAAACCCTAATTTAAGACAAAACAATGCATATAAATCAACACATTTGCACACTTGCACCCTTAGGGTAAATCCACCTTGTTGCCTTATTAAAATGGTCATGGTATGCATGTGGGGTATCTTAGCAAAAAGCAATCAAAATACAAGATCATAGTCCCTCGATGACGCTATCAAATGTTGCCTTTCAAAATGATCTTAGTCCGTCAAAGAGAATTGTTAAGATATTTCACGAAATTGTTATCATGGCTATACGATAACCCACGCCCGCCCCTTTACATCCAAAAATAGGGCTTCTTACCAAATCAATGGTAAGATAGCAATATCAAAGGAAAGGAAGAAATGAACTAAGACTTTTGAGTGGATAGATTGTTCCTAGTTGCTTGCTCAATTTCAAATCAAACACTCTTTCTTATTTTCAAAACAAACACCAACCCTTTCAAAAAAATTTTCAAAACATCTTCCAAACTTGAAATATTTTTCAAAAGCTCAACACTTTGTATACGCTCTTACGAACGAGAACTATTACAAAGTTTGCCTAAATGAAAACGCCTTTTCAAAATACTTTCAAAAATCACACAAAGCACATTTTCAAACAAAAGCAAGTGATCTAGCAATCAACTAAGAGCCCATAGATAACTATGGATGAAAAGGGTGCTAACACCTTACTGTTTCATAATCTACCCTCCTGAACTCAAGAAACAATCTCAAAGGTCTTTCCTGTTCTTTTCAGCCTTTCCTTTTGGATAAAAGAAAAGTCGGTGGCGACTCTTGCTAACCGCAACATTTGCGATAAAACATAAAACACCCAAGTAATTTCTCCCACCGTGTCACAGAACTGGCGACTCTGCTGGGAAATAACTTAAAAGTGAGGTTACCTTTGGGCTAGATCACCTTTACTTGCTTTCATTGTTTGACTTGTATGCTTTATATTTTGGTTCTTTGCTTGGGCTTAAATCCTCTACCCGGATTTGGGATACCTTATAGGTAAGTAGCAATACATTATGGAAACTATGCAGGGTATACCGACACGGTCTAAGCAATAGCTACGTTAGTGTGACATATTTGTGGGTACCGGTAGCCCTTGAGTAGTCAAGGAGAATATGGGGCCGCTGAGTGATGTCATGAAGAACTAACTGACTTTAGAACCTTTACATGACCAACTTGGCCATTAAGACGTAGTGAGATGACCGAATTTAGTGCAGTCCGAAGTTGGTAGATACTCAATACTACACTCATTAAGGTTTGGTTTTTTGGGATATTTCGGTCACCGTTAAAGAGGCTTGCGCTGAAACAATTCCTGAGAAGACAGACCAGTGACATTGAGCTCCTTTAGAACCCGGTTACTATTTCTAGGACAGGTTGAGCCAACTAAACTTCAAGAGGGTACTTACATATAAGACTCCATGCAAGCCTAAACTTAAGGACTTGTTTGTCTTATTTGTATATATTTACTTGTACATAACATCATAAAAATCATAACATCATACTCATACTCACTAACCATTTCAAGGATTTCTGAGATTTATCTTTGTTCTGTTTTGTAGGACATGGATTCTATTCGCAGGAAAACCATTCAAGTCAATCTCGTAAGGATCCCTCCTCAACTCAAAGAGTTAGAATCAAGGGTTCCTGAGAATTCTCCATTCACCGAAAGACATGGTGGCCTCTTAAACTTGGTTACCTCCAATATTGATGAAGATATGATAAAGTGCTCTTCCAATTCTTTGATCCTCTACACCATTACTTCACTTTTCCCGATTATCAACTTGTGCCAACTTTGGAAGAATTTTCACAACTCTTGAGGATTCCCATTATCAATCAACTACCCTTCAATGATACAGAAACAGATCCAGAACCTGAAGAGATTTCCCAAGCGCTACACTTGCAACAATCTGATATCACAGCTAATTGGGAAACAAGGAGCGGTGTCAAAGGTTTCTTATCCAAGTTCTTGTTTGAGAAAGCTCAAGATTATTGGAACTCCTTGGACTTACAAGATTTTTAGGAAATTGTGGCCCTTCTCATCTATGGGATGGTTTTGTTTCCAAATCCTGACCAACTCATAGATGTAAACATCGTTAAAATCTTCATGTCTCGTAACCCGGTGCCTACTTTGTTAGGAGACATCCTACATTCTTTTCACTCTCGCACTATGAAGAAGAGAGGTATCCTAATGTGTTGTACTCCTCTATTGGAAAGATGGTTTATGTCGCATCTTCCCCAATTTGTATTAAAGAATGAGCAAGGTTCAAGGTGGTCCAATAGGTTGATGACGCTCAGACATTCATATATTCATTGGTGTTCCCGATCTTTGGAGAATGTTACTATCATCTACCATTGTGGAGAATTCCCTAATGTCCCCTTACTTGGCATTAGAGGAGGTATCACTTACAACCCCTGCTTGGCCTTACGATAGTTTGGTTATGCCCGAAGGGATGGTCCACATGAGATGCTTATCCAAGGAGTGGTATTCGACTACGAGAATGATAACTAAGGTTATCGTCAGAGGTTTATATGAGCTTAAAGGATGATGAACAAGGTGGATAGCAAGACACTAGGACACAATAATTGCATTCCCCTCGAGCCTTACCTTAAATGGATACGAGCTCGTGCTCAGAAACTTGTGATGCCTTATCCTTCCATCTTACCAGTCATCATGGAACCTGTGGTTGAAGGAGATGTTCCATACACTATCCTCCATCCCGACATGCCTACCTCTCTCGAAGACTTGCAAAAGGGTTGGATTCAGCTTAAGGAAGAACGAGATACTTTTGAAGCTCAATCCTATGCTAGTGAGAATAAGGTCTTGGAGCTTACAAAGCAGCTACAAGAGGAGCAAAGTGTGAACGCTTATCTCGCGCCGAAGAGGATGCGTTCAGTCTTTTTATCTTAGAAAGTTATTTTGTAAGCCCAAGAGGCATGATGTAATATTTATTATTTTACTTAATGAAAATTGATGTTTTTTCATTCTTTTGTCTATACAAATTTAAATCTCATTAATCCTTGAAATCATTTGCATGTACATATTCCATGCATCATAACATGCCAGGTTTTCGCATAATAGGTTTCCTTATCTTTCTGCTATTTATTTCAGCAAGATGGATCTAGAGAAAACTGTGAAGGATCTACAAGCCCAAATTTCTCAGTTCCAGGAAACTCTACTCGCCCTAGCCAAGGGGAAGCAAGATATGATGGCTTTGTTGGCCGTTAAGAAGACGCCCTAGAAGAAATATCTACTCAACATGGGTAGAAGGTTCAAGGAGATAGTCCGTCAAATCCCAATAGGAGGAGACTCATCTGAAGAGGACGAGAACCAGATTGGTGAGGTCAAGAGTACTCAGGCTGACTGTGTTAATGATCAAGTATCGAATGATGATTATTTCGACGAGCAGCATCCACCCGCCGATATCAAATACAAGCAGTTAGAAGAAAGTTGAAAGTTGTTGAAATCCAAGCCATCCCCGGTTTAGATTTTGACGATTTGGGTTTGATCTCTGAGGTAGTCATCCCCCACAAATTCGAAATACTAATATTTGCAAAATACGACAGAGTTTCTTGTCCAAAACTCCATCTAAAATCTTATGTGTGCAAGATACAGTCGCACACTGCTGATAAGAAGCTTTGGGTTCACTTTTTCCACGAGAGCTTGGCTGGAACGCAACTTGAATGATTTTATCAGTTGGGTGGAATCTGTATCAATACTTGGGAGGATTTAGCTACCGCCTTCTGCCATCAATATCAGTATAACACCGACTTGGCCCCAACGAGGGTTCAATTACAAGATATGACCATGGGAAAATGAAGGATTTAAGGAACATGCGCAAAAGTGGAGAGACCTCGCCAATAGGGTTCAACCACCCCTGAATGATAGGGAGCACATTGACATGTTCATGGGCACTTTATCTGGTCCCTTCTTTAATCTGTTGGTTGGTTGCTCTTCTTCTGGTTTCACCGAATTAATCTTAACCGGTGAAAGAGTTGAAAGCGGCATTAAAAGTGGGAAGATCTCTATGGCATCTACCTCCACTTCCAATCCTATCAAGAAACCTTTTGCTGCAAAAAAGGAAGTCAATATTGTGTACGGGGAAAGGGCCCGTACCAAGAAGAACGATCATCCGTCTGTAAATGTCGTCCGAATCTCCAATCCAACTCTTACTCCAAGACCATCTGCAAATCATCAACATTTTGAAACTTCAAGAAGACAATTTACGAGGTTAGGCATGTCATTGTCTCAAGCCTTACAACATTTGCTCAAGGCTAATTTGGTGACATTACGCGACCCTCCTGCCAACCTTGATACCTCGTCACCAAAGTATAATCCGAATGCTAAATGTGTTTACCACTCAAGCAGCCCTGGGCACGAGACTGACCAGTGCTGGGCCTTGAAGAACAAAATTCAGGATTTGATCGATAACAAAACTATTGAGTTTGATCCTCCTCCAACTCCGAATGTAATCACCGCTTTAATGCCGAAGCATGACAAGGGTTTTAATGCTGTTGAAGACACAATTTTTGTTGCCTCTTGTTGTACCCCAAGATCTGCCCTCCCATTTTACTCAACAAATGTCAAGTGAGGTCCCCAAGTTGCTCAAGGAAGTCCAAGAGTTGACCAGACAAACTCTCTCCTAAGGCAGTATACCTCAAATTAGGGTTTTCCTTTTCATCAAGATATGTGAACCACAAAGGACTCAAATTCTTCCCAAGGTCCTAATATGTTCCCAAGATCATCCATGTCAAGTTTCATGCCTTGCACAAAGAAGTTTGCTCAGTCAACTGCTCAAATGCTTGAGAATCGACTCTATGAGGTCAAAAGTCAATTGTGGCCCACATACAGTCAAAGGTCAAGATTTTTGGTCAACATTAACATTTTGAAGTGACTTCCATAATTTGATCAAGTGTTGATCATGATTCCCCAAGGAATGCTCCAAATTCATAAAAACCCAAAAGTTGCTAAATTAGGGTTTTGTAGGAAAAGTCAACCCAACTTTGACTAAGCATAACTTCTTCATACTTTATCAGAAATTTTCCATACAAAGCTCATTTTGAAGAGGATGCAACTCCCTACAATTCATCTTCAGCCCACAAGTTCAAAATATGCACTCATCAGAAGATATGAATTTTTACATTATAGGTCCTTTTGAAAAGTCAACGAAAACACCTTTTGGGTCAAAGTTTCATACATGAACATGGAAGATCCAATTGAAATGAGACCAAAAGGGTTGTTTAGGGGACATCCTAAGATTTCTAAAAAGTCCAAGAACACCTCTCTAGGGTTAAAATTGGAATAGATATGCCTTGTCAAAGTTGACCTTTTTTGTAAAATTGCCAAAAGTCAAATATGCTCAAAAGTGCATTTTTTATCAAATGGGCCTAGCATTTCATGATTGCACCTCACTTATAGTATGGTCCACGACCCAAATATCCAACCTCATGTTATTTTCTTCATTTTTCAATTAATTTGGATTTTTTGTTAATTAAATTAAATAATTAATGAATAATGGAAAAGATATGTTGTGATCTGATTTTTCAGACAGGATCTCAATCAAATAATGCAAGGATATCATGATCAATTCGAATCAAGGCTAATTGGAATAAGAAAGGGATAATTTGGCTCATTATAGCAAGTTTACATATGCCATGAAGATCAAATCAAATCTTCAAAACTTTCAAAGATGTGATCTGGTTTTACAACCCTAATTCACCCTATGATATATATTGAACAAATACAAATAAAAAACACAGGGGTTAGAGTCGTGAAAAAGGGCAGAGCAAAGTAAAAAATTCAAGGAAAAAGTGTGAATCAGTTTCCATTCCCCTGGCCATCTCAAGCTGTTCAAGCTATCCCAATCGATTATTGGACGTCTCAGGAAGCTATTCCAACCATTTGCAAGGTCTGAAACGCCCAGAAACACCAATTGTAACTCACACGATTTGCATTTTTTTCCAGAATCGATTATCCAAATTCTTGCATCATTAGCAATTTTAATTGTCATATTTGTGATTATTATCATGTTTGCAAGCTAATTGAATGGTTTAATTGCATTTTTGAAGCCTTTACACGCATCTTCCATTGTTAGGGTTTCCATGTTTTTTTTTAGGGTTTCTTGATGCAGAAAAAATTAGGCCACGAATGAGGTACTGTTGTACCCCAAAATTTTCCCTCCCATATTCTTCAAGAAATTGCCAAGTCATGCTTCAAATCTCCCCAAGGGTTGCACAGTGCAAGGGTCTCCTAAACAGGCAAAATTAGGGTTTTGGTTCTGATCAAGAAAATGAACTTTCCAAAGGTCCAATCAAGTCCCACATGCCTACAAATATGGTCAAGCATCCTCATATCAAGTTTCAAGACTTTCAGCACAAAATGGCACAGTCAAAAACCCTAATTGCACTACAGTCAACTGTAGGGGCAAAATGGTCATTTGACAGTCAAAAGTTCAAATTTTTGGTCAACATCTCATTTTGAAGCCACAAACATCATTTGATCAATTCTTGATCATGATTCTCAAAGCTTGGCTCAAAAATCATCAAGATGCAAAAGTTTCCTTATTTGGACAGTTGAAAAAGTCAACTGTAAATTGACCAGGGCATAACTTTCACATGGATTATCAGAAAAATCCCATCCAAAGCTCATTTTGAAGAGAAAGACATTTCCTACAACTTATCTTCATACTTCAAGTCCAAGAAATGCTCTCACAAAAAGTTATCAATTTCAACATTATAGGTCATTTTCAAAAGTCAACAAAAAGGGACTTTAAGTCAAAGGCCATAACTTGAGATTGGTAAATCAAAATGACATGGGACCAAAGGCATTGGTTAGAGGACTCAAAGACCTTTCCAAAATGTCCAAGAACATGAGCAAAGCTTAAAAATTGAGCAAGTTATGCCTTGTGGAAGTTGGGAAATTTTTGGATATTTTGAAAAGTCAACATTGATTCAAATGACCTAAAATTGCTAATGGGCCTATTTTTATTCCACAATTCATCATCCAAGGCATTGTTAGAACAATGTTTGAATCTAGTACCCTATATTTAAGTTTTGATGATAACAAAGTGAAAAGATATAGTAGTTATATGTTTCATGTTTGAACTATATGCTGCCTAAATTTACTATGCTCTGACTTGCAGATACGCTGATTAAAATAAGCAAGATCACTTCTTCAGCATCAGAATTTGATTTGATACACCAGCATCAGAAGTTGCTGAATCAGAACGTGAAGATCAGATGATCAACTCACGCACATGCTGAAGCTTGATGAACAGAACTGCGCATAAACACTCTGATACAAAAACAATAGTTCATCAGCAGCGAAGCAGAATCAGAATGAGCCAAGCCAGAACGTGCATTGAAGAAGCAACGGTACTGTGCATTGAACGCTAATTAATTCTAACGACATCATTCTAGACAAGATCTGCTCAAAAAGGAAAGCTTGTTATTAGCATTGAATCAAGAATATTGCATTCAACGTTCATCTTCTCAAGTGCTATATAAACAAGGCTTCGAAGATTATAATGGCTAATGCTTCCAAACTCTCTACACGCACAAAGCTGAACAATAATCTTCATCTACCAGTTTTGCTAAACCAACAAACTCTGATACTCCATTAGTGTTTAGCAATCTAAGTTTCTAAGCTTAATTTGTGTATACATCACAGTTGTGATAAAGTTTTGTAGAAAACATTCACACACATTTGTTTTTACCTTTGTAAGAAAGTGTTGCCTTGACAAACCGGATTGTGGTTTGAATCAAGAAGGCTTTAGCAGTTGTTAAAGCAGATTTGTATTCAGTTGAATATAGTGAATTAAGACCTCGTTGGAGAGAGGCGAAATCACCTTGACGGGTGGACTGGAGTAGTTTGAGATCAAACGAACCAGGATAAAAATATCCTGTCAATTGCTTTAAGATTCCAGTTTTACAATTCAACCCCCCCTTCTTGTGTTTTTCACCCCTTCAATTGGCATCAGAGCGCCTGGTTCTGAGCTAAAACACTTAACCGTGTCAGTACAAGATCCAGCGTCAGAAAAACACAATGGCAGGAAACAACTCTCATTTCAGCAATGACAACAATGAGGATAGAGACAGATTCAGCGGCAAACCTCCAGTTTTTTATGGAGAAAACTTTGACTACTGGAAAGACAGAATTGAAAGCTTCTTTCTAGCACATGATGCTGATCTGTGGGATATGGTGACAGATGGATACACGCACCCTGTGAATGCAACTGGTCAGAAGATTGAAAGAAAATCAATGACTGATCAACAAAAGCGTGATTTCAAGAATCACCATAAGGCCAGAACCATCCTCCTCAGTGCCATCTCCTATACTGAGTATGAAAAGATCTCCAACAGAGACACAGCTAAGAACATCTTTGATTCTCTCAGAATGACGCATGAGGGCAACGTTCAAGTCAAAGAAACAAAAGCTCTGGCGCTCATTCAGAAGTATGAGGCGTTAAAAATGGAAGAATCTGAATCCATTGAAACTATGTTCTCTAGATTCCAGATTCTGGTAGCTGGTCTCAAAGTTCTGGACAAAGGATACTCTACTGCTGACCATGTCAAGAAGATAATCAGAAGTTTACCCAAGCAGTGGAGGCCTATGGTTACTGCTCTGAAGCTAGCGAAGGATCTCAACAAAATCACTCTGGAGGAACTTATAAGCTCCCTCAGAAGTCATGAGATAGAGCTAGAAGCTGATGAGCCTCAGAAGCAAGGTAAGCCTTTAGCTTTAAAATCTAACAGAAAATCTGAATCTAAAGTTTTGCAGGCAGTTGAAGAAACATCTGATGGATCCTCATCAGAAGAAGACGAACTTTCCCTTCTCTCCAGAAGAGTAAATCAACTGTGGAAGCAAAGACAAAGGAAGTTCAGGAATCCCAGAAGATCTGATCAGAACGAGTCTTCTTCCAGATACAGAAGGACAGATTCTTCCTCTGGATACAGAAGATCTGAAGGCTCCTCCGGTAGCAAGAAGCCAAACACAAAAGACATCATCTGCTACGAGTGCAATGAGCAAGGACACTACAAGAGTGACTGCCCAAAGCTTCAGAGGGAAAAGCCCAAAAAGAAGTTTGGAAGAGAGAAGAAGAAAAGTCTCATGGCCACATGGGATGACTCTGACTCGTCTGAAGCTGACTCAGAATCAGATGATGAAAGGGCAAACATAGCGCTCATGGCTAACATTCCAGATGACAGTGAAGCTTCTGAATCAGACTCAGAATCAGACACAGAAGAGGTATTCCCTAACTTCGCTGTTAATTTTACAAAGGCTGAACTTGCTGAAAGCCTCAATGAAATTCTGGAACGTTATCAGCAGATTAGAGCTAAATTCAGAGACCTGAAAAGGAATCTTGAATCTGACTCTAATAAGTCTGAGAGTCTCAAATTGGAAAACTCTGAGCTGAGAGATAAAATTTTAAAATTAGAAAACTCTTTACAAAACTCTCAGAAGGAACCAATTTCTGAAACTCCCAGCAACGCTGATGAGATCATCAAGGAGTATGATCATAGTTTCCAGAAGTTCCTTGCTAAAAGCATAGATAGAAGCAGAATGGCTTCAATGATCTATGGAGTTAGCAGAAACGGCAGGAAAGGAATAGGATACCAAGGTAAGGTTCCTACACCTAAGAATGTCATGGATTTAGTTATTAAACACACTCCTCTAAATTCACACTTTGTGTATGGTCACACACACGACATCAAATACACTAGCAGTAAGCACTCTGTGAAACCAAAATTCAACCAGAGTTTTGGTAAAACTAACAAGTCAGGACCCAAGAAAATCTGGGTACCTAAGGATAAAATAATACATGTTGCAGATATCTTTAGCAGCAAGTCAGAAACACCAGTCATGGTACCTGGACTCTGGCTGCTCACGACACATGACGGGAAGAAGGCATATGTTCCAAAGCCTGGAACTTAAGCCTGGAGGCCACGTTGGCTTTGGAGGCAATCAGAGGGGAAAGATTATTGGCTCTGGAACTGTAGGTAACGGAAATCTTCCCTCTATTAACAATGTTCTGCTAGTTGATGGATTGATGCATAATCTGTTATCCATAAGTCAATTAAGTGATAACGGTTATGATATAATCTTTAATCAAAAATCATGTAAAGCTGTTAGTCAGAAAGATGGGACTATCCTGTTTAATGGAAAGAGGAAAAACAACATTTACAAAATCAAACTTTCTGAACTAAAGAGTCAGAACGTAAAATGTCTTCTGTCTGTTAACAACGAGCAGTGGATCTGGCACAGAAGATTGGGGCATGTTAGTATGAGAAGAATATCTCAGATTAACAAACTTAATCTGGTCAGAGGGCTTCCAAATTTGAAGTTCAATTCAGATGCTCTGTGTGAAGCATGTCAGAAAGGCAAATTTGCAAAACCTTCTTTTAAATCCAAAAATGTTGTTTCTACCTCTAAGCCATTAGAACTTCTGCACATTGACTTATTTGGACCAGTTAAAACTGCTTCAGTCAGTGGCAAGAAGTATGGGTTAGTAATCGTAGATGACTATAGCAGATGGACATGGGTAAAGTTCTTAAGACACAAGGACGAGTCACACTCTGTGTTTGTTACCTTCTGTAACCAAGTTCAGAATGAAAAAGATCTTAGAATCGTTAAAGTCAGAAGTGATCATGGTGGAGAGTTTGAAAATAAAGATTTTGAGTCATTCTTTAATGACAAAGGCATTCTGCATGATTTCTCTTGTCCTAGAACTCCCCAACAAAATGGAGTTGTAGAACGAAAGAACAGAACATTGCAAGAAATGGCCAGAACCATGATCAATGAGACAAACGTTGCTAAGACTTTCTGGGCAGAGGCAATAAACACAGCGTGCTACATTCAGAATAGAATCTCAATAAGACCTATTCTGGAAAAGACTCCATATGAATTGTGGAAGAACAGAAAGCCCAACATTTCGTATTTTCATCCATTTGGATGTACTTGCTATATGTTAAATACAAAGAATTATTTGAACAAGTTTGATTCTAAGGCACAGAAGTGTATTATGTTAGGATACTCTAAACGCTCAAGAGGGTACAGAGTATACAATACAGAAACACAGATTGTGGAAGAATCAATCAGTGTTCGTTTTGATGACAAGCTTGACTCTGAAAAGTCAAAGCAGAATGAAAATCTTGCAGGTATAGAAATTGAATTTGCAGGTTCTGAAGACAAGTCATCAGAAGCTCTCAACACAGACATTCCTTCAACGTCTGAAAGAAGCAATGCTAGAAATCCTACAACTGCTGCTGATCAACCTCAGAAGAGATTACCCAGAAGCAGTTTGGATCACCCAGAAGAAACTATCCTAGGAAGAAAGGAAGATCCAATCAGAACAAGAGCAAGCTTCAGAAACTCTGAAGAAACTCTTATGGGACTTGTGTCTCTGATTGAACCTTCTTCTATTGATGAAGCACTTCTGGACAACGACTGGATTCTGGCAATGCAAGAAGAGCTGAATCAATTCACCAGAAACGACGTATGGGATCTCGTTCCCAGACCTAAAGGATTCAACGTCATTGGAACAAGATGGGTGTTCAGAAACAAGCTTAATGAACAAGGTGAAGTCGTCAGAAACAAGGCACGACTGGTTGCACAAGGTTATAGTCAGCAAGAGGGGATAGACTATACAGAAACCTTTGCCCCAGTCGCCAGGTTAGAATCTATCAGACTTTTAATTTCATTTGCTGTTAATAGAGGCATCACTCTGTATCAGATGGATGTCAAAAGTGCATTCTTAAATGGTTATATAGAAGAAGAAGTTTATGTTCACCAACCCCCAGGTTTTGAAAATACAAAACATCCAGAACATGTTTTCAAACTGAAAAAGTCACTGTATGGTCTGAAACAAGCTCCCAGAGCTTGGTATGAAAGGCTAAGTAACTTTCTGCTTGAAAATGAATTCACCAGAGGGAAAGTGGACACTACTCTATTCTGTAAAACAGTTAAGAGTGACATTTTAGTCTGTCAAATTTATGTTGATGATATTATTTTTGGTTCTACTAATCCTTCTCTTGGAAGAAAATTTGCTAAGTGTATGCAGGCAGAATTTGAGATGAGCCTCATGGGGGAACTGAAATTCTTTCTAGGAATTCAGATCAATCAAACTCCAGAGGGAACTTACATTCATCAGAGCAAATACATCAGAGATCTTCTGAAGAAATTTGACCTCTCAGAATGTAAGCCATCAAAGATTCCAATGCATCCCACGTGCATTCTGGAAAGAGAAGAGGTAAGCAAAAGTGTAGAACAGAAGGTCTACAGAGGTATGATTGGTTCTCTCCTTTATCTGACAGCTTCAAGACCTGATATCTTATTCAGCGTATGTATTTGTGCTAGATTCCAATCAGATCCTAGAGAATCTCACTTAACAGCTGTTAAGCGAATTTTCAAGTATCTGAAAGGTACTACTAATCTGGGTTTGTTTTATAGAAAATCTAGTGATTACAGCTTAGTAGGCTACTGTGATGCTGATTTTGCTGGAGACAGAGTGGAACGTAAAAGTACTTCTGGAAGCTGCCAGTTTCTGGGAGAAAATCTGATCTCGTGGTCCAGCAAAAGGCAATCAACAATTGCTCTGTCAACAGCAGAAGCTGAGTACATAGCAGCAGCAGGATGTAGCACACAAATGCTCTGGATGAAAAGTCAGCTTGAAGACTTCCAGATTTTTGAGAGTAACATTCCTATTCTTTGTGATAATACTTCTGCTATTTGCTTAAGTAAGAATCCTATTTTACATTCTAGAGCTAAGCATATAGAAATAAAACATCATTTCATTAGGGACTATATTCAGAAAGGTATTTTAAACTTGAAATTTATAGATACAGACCATCAATGGGCTGATATCTTTACTAAACCCCTTTCAGAAGATAGGTTTAATTTCATTCTGAAACATCTCAGCATGAAAGTATGCCCAGAATGAAAATGTTTTAATTCCATGTATTTATCTTCAGAATGTAATTATATTACTGTGAACTTCTGATCAATCTTCTTTCAGAAAGATAGAACATGCAGATTGTATCAGATGCAAGTCTAAAGATCTGAGAGTCTAATCTCAAATACACACGTGCTGATCACTACATCAAACAAGTGTCATCCAATCATCAGCAAATCCCTGACGCAGAACGCGTGCACGCTTCTGAGAAGGCAAAGCGCTGATTGGGTGCATTGAGACACATGTCTGGTAACCGTTTTTAAGTATCTTTCTCAAATCCCCCAAAATCAGCAAGCATTTAATGAAAAGTAATCACGCTTGTTAATGGCAATCATTATTTTTTTCTCTCTCTTAAAAACGTTTAATTTTTCAAAATAATTTTTAAAAACTCTATTTAAGCACACTAATTCCTCATTCTTATTCTTTACGCTTTCTCATAATCATTCAAGTATTCTCTGCATATTTCTGAGTTTATCTCCTTCAAACCTTTTTCTCTCAAATCATTCTCAAGCTCTTTTAGTGAGAACAATGGCATCCTCCAGCATTTCTGCAGGAAATCAGAAGAAAGAAACCTCTGAACAATATCAGGTGCCTATCAGAACTCTTCTCACACCGGTAAAGAATCTTGAGGTTCTCTCTGAGTTAATCATCGACTTTGAAAGTTTGAAGGAAAATGGATTTGACCTAACTGAAGAGATTAGGGCTCAAAAGTGGGAGAGGTATTTCGATAGGTTGGTTGGACCAACATTCCCAGAGCTTGTCAAGGAATTTTGGATTCACGCCAAGATTCATAAACATCTAGTCATCTCTTCTGTCATGGGAAAGAAGATAGTAATTTCTGAAGACCTCATTGCTAGGTTAATCGGTCAAAGTGGTGGTGGAGTCCGTTGTGTGGACATGGCTGATAGATGCCCTGATATAGGTGTGGTAGCCAACAGCATTTTCACTCTTGGATTTCCCAGCAGCAAAATTAAGGATCTGAAGGATCACTGCAGAGTATGGGCCAATATTGTTCTGGGCTGTTTCAATCACAGGAAGCCAACAAGTTCTCCTGATTATATAAACGTGGATCAGCAATTTCTGATCTACTTTATTGATCAGAGGGTGAAGATCAATCTGGCACACTTTTTGTTCAATCATCTCAAGACCAGTGTCAAAGAAACAAGAGAAGAAGAAAGGACCAAAAGGGACTGGATACCGTTTGGAAGGCTCATATCAGATATTCTGACAGAGAATAAGCTGATAGATTATCTGAGCGAAGCTCAAGTGCTGAGTACCCTTGAACCAACTGTTGGAAAACCGCTGAACGCTAAGAACCTGAAAAAGATGAAGCTGATAGAAAATATCAGGAAGGAACCCAGAGCTACTTCAACTGCTGACATCTCCAGCAGAAGAGTGCCTCTGAGTGATTTCCCAAAATTTTCTGAAATGGAATCCCAACCTGATATGTTTCTCAAGTATCCAGATTCATACAAGGAAGAAGATACAGGTTCAAAGCTGAAGATCAAAGATCTGAGTCAACCCCAACCTGAAGTGACTCAGAAGAAGACAAAGAAGAGGAAAGCAGAAGGATCATCTCATCAGACTCCAAAGAGACGAGGTAATTCATCTGCTGCCCCTATTTCAATTTCATCTACTATTCCAACATCTGCTGCCCCTCCTAAAACCTCTCACAGAATATCAATCCCAATCCCTACTATTGATGAAACCATACCAGAAGACCCTTCTGAGGCCTTACTACTCAGAAGACCCAGAATCAAAATTACTAAACAACCAACTGTTTCAACAACACCAGCACTTGATAGAGTGCTAGCTGATATTGAGCGTGAACATACTTCTGCTCAACCAAATTCTGAACCACCAAATATTCCTCCTCCACAACCAGAACCACAACCAGAATCACAACCTGAACCAGAAATACAACATCAATCAGAACCAGAACCACAACAACAACAACCACTCACAGAAGAACCTCTGATCCCTGAGCAATCAGAGATTCCACCTCCTCAACCAGAAAATAATCCTCCTTCACCACAAACAGAGTTTCACCGCTATGAAACCCCTTCTCCACATCATTCTGATCCTCACTCACCTCAACCTTCACCGCTGGCAATCCAGTTGCCATGTGGAACCACTATTGTCAGGCCCCAGTTGCCATCTTCAGAGGAATCAACTCCTCCAAAAACTCCAACCACTCCAATAGAAATATCTGACTCTGATTCTGATAACCCTCCTCCAAAACAAACAACCTCTCAGAAAACCGCTGAAAACCCCAGCAGAACTTTCATTGACTTAACAAGTCTTGAACGTCTTGCTGATCTAAGACACAAAATTGCCATACCCAAACCAAAGCAACCAGATGTTGGCTCTGGTATTTTGAATTTTGAAACAGGTATGCTGCAATGGATTGCTTCTTTGAAGCAAGTCTGTCCGGGGATGATCGACCCAGCTGCTTCTGATCAGCTCTGGTCACAGTTCAGACTATGGGTACGTGCTGAAGCCCTCAAGCTGCAGGACGTCAACTATGAGCAGGCTCAACAGAACTTTAGCAAGCTGCTGAAGGAAGTTGAGAGTCAGCTGCCTCAAGAAGTTGTGCTCCCTCTGGACAGTGAATCTTGGTCTGAGAAAGAGCAAGCTGCACAGGTGCAACCATCAGAAGAAGACAAGACCCTTCAGGAAGAAAATCCAGCAGAAGATGTAGCTGAAAGTTCTGAGAAGCTTCCTCCTTCTGAATGTTCTCAAGCTGCCTTGGACAGGCAGGCTCTGGAAGAATTAAGGCTGAATGACTTGCGTCTACAGCAGCGGATGGAAGAGAATGATCAGAAGATGAAAGCAAGAATGGATGTACAGGACAGCAAGATTGACACTGTTGTCAACATGGTTCAGAAGCAGAATGAAACTTCTGAAAAGATTCAAGCAATGCTGGAAAGCCTGTTCTCACGCATGCCCCCTCAACCATAAATCTTTTTCATGCATAATTTTTCATGTTTTCTTCATTTTCTGTTTTGACTATGTTTTGTAATGCTATTTTGCTCTGATTCTGAACTATTTTAATATAATTTGTTTTTCTGATCTAAATTGGTTTAGCACATCACCAACACTTTTTGATTGCTGACAAAAAGGGGGAGAACAAGAATGATATTTAAAATCAATAACGGCTAACTAGACAGAAATTCTCAAACATTCTAACTCTATTACGTGAAATGTTTTTCTGTTTTGTTTTTAAGTCTACAGGCACAAGGAAGCTCCTGAACACTATGAAGACTAGAAGCTAGAAGCTCTGATCAAAATGTAGAAGCTCATGTTGCTCTGATCAAATATGAAGTTCTGATCGACATAACACTCTGATCCGAAGCAAAGCTCTGACAGGAAAAGCTCTGAAGCTCTGCTCTCTGATAAGTCAAAGACCTATAATCTGATACTCAAAGATAGAAAAAGATCTGATCCTGAAGAACACGTATATCAAAGGGAAGTAACAAACTCAGGGGGAGTATCTCTTAAACTCTGATTTCTCTTTACTTCTTAACTCTGAAACATTTCCCAGATACCTTTTCACGTTATTTTTTCATTTAAAATATCTAGTTTTTGTCATCATCAAAAAGGGGGAGATTGTTAGAACAATGTTTGAATCTAGTACCCTATATTTAAGTTTTGATGATAACAAAGTGAAAAGATATAGTAGTTATATGTTTCATGTTTGAACTATATGCTGCCTAAATTTACTATGCTCTGACTTGCAGATACGCTGATTAAAATAAGCAAGATCACTTCTTCAGCATCAGAATTTGATTTGATACACCAGCATCAGAAGTTGCTGAATCAGAACGTGAAGATCAGATGATCAACTCACGCACATGCTGAAGCTTGATGAACAGAACTGCGCGTAAACACTCTGATACAAAAACAATAGTTCATCAGCAGCGAAGCAGAATCAGAATGAGCCAAGCCAGAACGTGCATTGAAGAAGCAACGGTACTGTGCATTGAACGCTAATTAATTCTAACGGCATCATTCTAGACAAGATCTGCTCAAAAAGGAAAGCTTGTTATTAGCATTGAATCAAGAATATTGCATTCAACGTTCATCTTCTCAAGTGCTATATAAACAAGGCTTCGAAGATTATAATGGCTAATGCTTCCAAACTCTCTACACGCACAAAGCTGAACAATAATCTTCATCTACCAGTTTTGCTAAACCAACAAACTCTGATACTCCATTAGTGTTTAGCAATCTAAGTTTCTAAGCTTAATTTGTGTATACATCACAGTTGTGATAAAGTTTTGTAGAAAACATTCACACACATTTGTTTTTACCTTTGTAAGAAAGTGTTGCCTTGACAAACCGGATTGTGGTTTGAATCAAGAAGGCTTTAGCAGTTGTTAAAGCAGATTTGTATTCAGTTGAATATAGTGAATTAAGACCTCGTTGGAGAGAGGCGAAATCACCTTGACGGGTGGACTGGAGTAGTTTGAGATCAAACGAACCAGGATAAAAATATCCTGTCAATTGCTTTAAGATTCCAGTTTTACAATTCAACCCCCCCTTCTTGTGTTTTTCACCCCTTCAGGCATGTGCACGACCACTTGGCCCAAAGGGAATTTTTTCTTCATTATTTATTTATTTATTTGGATTTTTATTATTAATAATTCATTTTAATTAAATAAAATACATGAAAAATGCTAAACCTAGTTTTTCAATCTTTTTGTGCATATTATATCCTCAAGATTTCGTGCCTAGCCAAATATGGAAAGAACCAATGGAATTGGATGTGATTTGTATCAAAAAGCATGTGAAAAAGATTTGAAAATCATGGTGAAAAAATCAAATATTGCATTCATCAATTCATGGATCTTGGACCAATTTTATTTGACCTAATCATTCCTACATATACAAGCAAGCAAGACCTAATGCCATTAACCCCTAAGCTGCGCAAGAACCCCATTATCAAACTCAAACTTTTTGCAAAAAAAACTCAATTCTGAAAACCTAGTTCTAGGGCGATTCAAGGCAAGATTTTGATCTCATTAGCTTGCTAAGGCTTCATAGAAGGGATTTGCATCAAAAAACTTCAAGTTCTCGTGCCCAGAAACGTGAGAACGATCTCACCTGTACAAAGAAAATTTCTCATTCATGCATCTTAATTCATGCATCTTTTGTAACTTTTAATGCTTGGTTTATGTTCATTGCAAGATTCTGATGCTAACCGTATGGTTTAATTGTCTTTTTGTCACCCATATGCGATTTCACCATTGTTGAACATTAGGGTTTCCAGGACCTTGGATTAGGGTTTTTCAAATAAGGAAAAATTGGCATTCAAGACTTAGACCACTGAAACAAGCATGGTTGGACGATCATGAATCCAACCTCGCGCTCAATTTATGAGCATCCTAGAGCTAATCGTTATTTTGGATTATGGCCTCTTCTGGAACGGTGCCAAAACCGTTGCCAATCTTTTTGTTTCAGGGAATAAAGAAGAAGAAGATGAGGTGGCCGTCAGCGATTGGATTGTTTGAATCGCGCGCGAAAAAAAAGAAGCATTAACATTTTTGTTTTATTATATTTATGTGTTATATTACTTACAGATAAGCAAGACAGCAGGGTTGGCAAGCGCGTTGGCTGGTAATCTCTAGGACCTGGGTTCGAGCCCCAGGTCCTCACCCCTTTCAATATTGCTTTTCAATTGATGTTCCCATGCAGATTCAATATAGTGGACTACAATACACCTTCACGATCAAACCGTCCACGCGTCCAGCTTCATCAATCCAAAGGCATAGATTTGGAGAACATGATGTACGCTAGTCAATGCTCTCACACGTTGCATGGAAAAGTCAAAGGGGCCAGGAATTTAAATGGGCCAGGTTATTACAAAACACCTCCAAGTTAGGGGCAGACCCCCTAGGTTTGCAATTTTTTTTACTTTCTTTATTTTTTTTATTATTTATACTTTCTTTTAATTATTGTTTTATTAATTAATTTCATATTTTCATAATATATAAAAAAAACATCAAAAAATCAGAAAAGACAAGAAAAATAATAAATATTTTTATTTTTAGTATTTTCATAAATAAATTGTATTAATTCATTTAGTTATTAAATTAGGGTTTAATTAATTTTTTTATCCCTTTTTATTTTCTTTCATAATAATTGAATATTAAATATTTATTTTTGTAATTAAATTGCATGTAAATTAATTAGATTAATTTTAGGTTAAAACTTTAATATATTTTTTCTTAATAAATTAAAAAACAATTAGAATTAGGGTTAGCATATTATTTTAATTAATTATTTTTTCATTAAAACCAAAAAATATCAAAAAAACAATTTCCTTTCTTTTTTAATTAATCAATTCCATCATTAATTTAATTTTGCAAAAAGGGTCCAACGCCCTCGTTTTAATTCTTATTTAATTCGCATATTTATTTTATTTCTTATAATTTTGATGTATCTCTCCCAAAGCCGTGTAACTAATTGCTCGTACTTTATTTTTCATTAATTCTTTATTTTTCTGTCAAATCGGGTTCAGGAAATTTTGGCGATGTGGACCCGCGCCTTTTGTAATAGTTTAGAATCTTTTACTTTTCGCAATTTTTAACTGTTAATCAAGGCATGAAAGAATGTATGGACAAAAATAAAAACGAACGCTAGATCACCAATGACATGACAAAAGACAAAAATATCTGAACATGACACACAAATCACACACCACCCCTAGGGTACGCCTCACTGTTGCCTTGCCTCGAAAGGTGATCGTCGAGTAGAGGATGTCTTAGTAAGTCCTCATGATCCGGGAACCTGGCATGAGGGTAGCTTCTAAGGTATCTTCCCATTGCTCTGGTGATCACCATGTCCCGAACCCCGAATTGACCCGAACACCTCCAACGGTGGTGCTACCTACCTCTCAATGGTGGGATGGCACTACTTTTAAGGACATCTACACAGACGAATTCCTTAGGGTAGGTAGACGACTCTAGATACTTGCTCTAAATTTCAAAACAAATCAAAAATACTTTTCACACCAACACATTTTCAAAAGCTTTCGAAAGCATTTTTCAAACACTCTTGAGGACCGATACAAGAGTCGAACTGAAATTTTCAAAGAAACTTTTTAAAACCCACAGTTGAAAAGCAAACAAACCATTTTTGAAAACACAAATGGGCAAGTATCTAAGAGCCCATGGATAACCATGGATAGAAAGGGTGCTAACACCTTCCCTTTCTATAACCTACCTCCCGAACTGAGAGCAATCTCTATAAGGAATTTTTCTGTGCTTTTGTCCTTTCCATTTGGAGAAAATAAAAGACGGTGGTGACTCTTGCTTACCGCGACATTTCGCGAACCAGCGTTAAACAGTCAGTTCCAGATCCACCGATCACAGAACTGGCGACTCTGCTGGGGAGAAAGATACTTAAAGTGAGGTGTACCTTAGGGCTAGTTCATAACTGTGTTTTCAATTGTTTTCCTTGCGTGCTTTAAATTGTGGGACCGTCTTGGGAGTTCTATAGATCCTAAACCCGGATCTGGGGGATACCTTCTTAGAAAGTAGCAACAAGACTGTGAGGGAACTGTGCGGGGTATACCGACATGGTTGAAACAGTCTGCTACGTTGATGTGGCACTTTGGTGTGTACCGGTAACCCTTGAGTTCAGTCAAGGAGAGTACGGGGCCTCCGCGTGGTGTCATGAAGCATCAACAGACCTTAGGAACCTTAATTGAACCATCTTGGCCTCTTTAGGGTAGTGAGATAACTGACTTTGGTGCAGTCCGAGGTTGGTTGATACTCGATAATACACTCAATTGAGGGTTGCTTTCCTGGAATATTTCGGTCGCCAGTTCAGTGGCTAAATCGAAACGATGAACAATGAAAGCAATCCCGTGATATTGGGACCCTTAGAACCCGGTTACTTTGATAGGACAGGATGAACCCACCAACTTCAAGAGGGTACTACCCAGACCCCATGCTGGCCTTAAACCCTAAGGGCTTGTCTTGTGTGCCTTGTGTGCCTTACATGTTTGTCTTTGTAAATATCTGTGGTGCGTTTAATCATAGCATCATGACATCATCCAGCATCATATGCATTGACTAACCATTTCAGGGGTTCGAATTTTCATCTTTGTTCTTGTTTTGTAGGACATGGAAACCGTTCGTAGAAAGACAATTCAAATCAGTCTTGTAAGGATCCCTCCTCAGCTTAAGGAGCTTATATCCAGGATTCCCGAGAACTCTTCATTCAGTGAAAGACATGGAAGCCTCATCAGCTTGGTCAATACCAACATTGAGGAAGACATGATCAAGGTCCTGTTCCAATTCTTTGACCCTCTGCATCACTGTTTCACCTTCTTGGACTATCAGCTGGTACCTACATTGGAGGAGTTCTCCCGGCTCCTGAAGATCCCTATCCTTGATCAGCTAACCTTCAACGGTACAGAAAAGGGAACCTAAGCTTGAAGAGATTTCTAAAGCCTTGCACCTACAGTCATCTGACCTCAAAGGACATTGGGAAGTTAGAAGTGGTATCAAAGGGTTCTTAGCCAGGTTTCTGTTTGAGAAGGCCCATGAATGTTGGAACTCCCTTGACTTGCAAGCTTTTGAAGAAGTGGTGGCCCTCCTTGTCTATGGTTTGGTGTTGTTCCCTAACCCAGATCAGCTTATTGATATCAGCGCTGTCCAGATCTTTATGTCCAGGAATCCTATACCTACGTTGCTGGGGGACATCCTTCACTCATGTTACACTCGAACCATGAGAAAAAGAGGTGTCCTTATGTGTTGCACTCCCCTCCTGGGAAGGTGGTTTATTTCGCACCTTCCACAATCAGTCTTGAAGAATGAGCGGGGTTTGAGATGGTCACAACGGTTGATGACTCTTACACATGCGGATATACATTGGTGCCCTCGGTCCAGAGAGGATGTCACTATCATTGATCGTTGCGGGGAGTACCCTAATGTTCCTTTACTTGGAATCAGAGGAGGTATTACTTACAGCCCATGCCTGGCTTGGAGACAGTTTGGTTATGCTCGGAGGGATGGTCCTCATGACATGTTAATTCCTGACATAGTTTTTGACTTCGACAACGATACTCAAGGACTTCGCCAGAGATTTATCAGAGCCTGGAGGATGCCAAGTAGGATAGACAGCAAGACACTGGGGCACAGGAACTCCATCCCGTTGGAACCTTATCTCAAGTGGGTACGAGCCCGATCCCAGAAGTTAGTGATGCCTTATCCCCATATGCTCCCGGTGATCAAAGAGCCAGTCTTGGAAGGAGAAGTGTCCTACACTATTCAGCACCCTGATATGCCCACATCCTGGGAAGAGATGCAGAAGAGCTGGATCCAGCTCAAGGAAGAACGGAATTCTCTTGAGACTAGTCTACATGCCAGTGAAAAGAAGGTCTTGGAGATCACCCGCCTGTTGCATGAGGAGAGGAATCTCAACACTTACATAGCTCCAAAGAGGATGCGCAGTGTATTTTGGGATTGATTTACTTTTGTATTATTTTGCCCATGAGGCTTTGATGTACTAAACAGTTATTTCCTTAATGATAACGTGTGTTCCTTTTTGTCTACAACAAATTTGAACTTTCGAACCCTTGAATGCATTGCATAAACACATATCATTCATCATGTGCATAGCAGGTTTTCCCTCTTTTCAGGTTGCTTACAGTTCTTCGCTGTTTATTTCAGCATCATGAATCCTGACTCATCCTCAACTGAGACATCCATCAAAGCTCTTCAGGCGCAAAATGCGCAGTTTCAGGAATTAATCAAGGGTTTGGCTCAAGGCCAAGAGGAGCTGAAAGCTCTGCTCCTGAAGAAGGAGAAGAAGAAGAAGAGAAGGACTGTTCTATTTAACTCGGGCCGAAGGTTTGGCAATACTTTGCAGAATGAAGAGGCTGGTTCTTCTGTTGGCAAGAGTACTCCTCAGACAGAAAAGGGTCCTAGTCCGGTAGTCTCTGACAACGAGACTGATTTTGATGAAGAGCAATATCCTCCTGCAGAAGACCGTTACAAGCAGCTGGAGGATAGGTTGAATGCTATGGAAATACAACAGGTACCTGGGCTGGATTTTGGAGATCTGGGTTTGTCTACTGGTGTGATTATTCCTCGGAAGTTCAAAGCACCATCTTTCACTAAATATGACGGGGCGTCTTGTCCCAAGCTACATCTCAGGTCCTATGTTCGGAAAATTCAACCGTACTCTGCGGATAAGAATTTGTGGATCCACTTCTTCCAGGAGAGTCTTTCAGGGACTCATCTCGAATGGTTCTATCAGCTGGATGGGACCAAGGTTCGTAACTGGGAGGAGTTGGCTACTGCTTTCTACAAGCAGTATCAATATAATGCCGACCTTGCCCCTACACGTACCCAACTCCAGGGTATGTCGTTAGGTTCAAGCGAAGGTTTTAAAGAGTACGCTCAGAAGTGGAGGGATCTGGCTGGCAGGGTGCAGCCTCCGTTGACTGATCGGGAGTTGGTAGACATGTTCTTGGGGACCCTATCTGGGCCATTTTTCAACCATCTTATTGGGAATTCGTCTGCAGGGTTCACTGACCTGATTCTGACTGGAGAGAGAATTGAGGCTGGGTTAAAGTCTGGTAAGATTCTGAAGGGTGCATCGTCTAGCTCTGAGAAGAAACCCTTCAAGAAGGAGGCTAGTGTTGTATATGGTTCCAAGAGACAAGAGAGATTTGAGCGCTGCCAATCTGTCAGTGCGGTAACGATTGCCAAGCCTGCTGCCGCTCCTCGGCCGACCAATCCTCAAAGGGCTGAAAGACCCCGGAGAGAGTTTACCCGGTTAAGCATGACCCTATCACAGATCTTACCACAGTTGCTCTCAACCAACCTAGTGACTGTTAGAGAGGCTCCGAAGTTCCCCAATACTACATCTCCTAAGTACAACCCAAATGCTCGTTGTGCTTACCATTCTGATAGCCCGGGGCATTCCACTGATGACTGTTGGGCATTAAAGAATAAGGTGCAAGACCTTATCGACGCGAAAGAGATACAGTTCGAAGCGCCTGAGAGGCCGAATGTAGTTACTGCTCCTATGCCTCAGCATGGGGTAAATGCTGTTGACGAAGATGTTTACGCCGTTTCTATGGATGATCTAGCTACTCCTTTGAAGACCGTCAAGAGGAACCTACTACTGGCCGGTTTATTTCCGGGTTGCAGTGAGGGTTGCCTGTTCTGTGCTGTTTCCCTGTCTGGTTGCCCCTTGCTAAAGTTAGGCATCCAAAACCTAATGGATAGTAAGGAGATTCTGTTTAAGAAGTCTGCTGTTCAGTTGGTTCCGGTGGAAGAAGTTTCTGTGGTTACCATCTTCAATAATCCAATCAAGGCTCTCCCGAAGAAGCCTATTCAAATCATGACTGTTGCACCTGTGGTTATCACTGTTCCGGGGCCTCTTCCCTATGTATCTGATAAAGCTGTCCCCTGGCATTATGGGGCAGATGTGTATGTAAACGGGATTAAACAAGAGTTCAACACTGGCGCCAGTATCTGTGATATCACTGGCCCAGCCAAAGTCACCCGCAGTGGCAGGCTCTTCTCGCCTGACATTGCACCGCCTGCTGCTCGAAGACCCCTCCTCATAACTCCTACAAGTGTACCTGTTCCTGTTGCCGATCAAGTTGTTTCTCCTGCTGCCGAGTCATCCAATACTCGGGGCAAAGGAATTGAAGTTGAGCCTGCCCAGATGGAGGCACCTATACCTATAACTACTGAGGCCTCCCAACAAGAGATGGAGGAGATTTTAAAAATAATAAAGAAAAGTGACTTTAATGTTGTGGAACAGCTGGGGCACACGCCCTCCAAAATCTCCATTCTTTCTTTATTGTTGTGCTCCGAGGCCCATGCTAAGGCCTTAATCTCATTCCTCAAGACGGCCCATGTGCCACAGGAGACATCTGCTGTCCAATTCACTGACTGCGTAGCAAATCTGACAGCGGATAATGGCTTGGGTTTCTCAGATGCTGACCTGACTGCGAAGGGAAGAGACCATAATGACGCTCTGCATGTCTCTATCGAATGCAGGGGAACTACCTTGGCACATGTGTTGGTGGATACTGGTTCGTCCTTGAATGTGCTACCGAAGAAGGCTTTAGACCGTTTAGATTGTGAAGGCCTGGAATTGAAACCCAGCAATATCATCGTCAGGGCCTTTGACGGTTCAAAAAGGATGGTTCATGGAGAGGTTGACATTCCCATTCGTGTGGGTTCCCAGGTGTTTGACTCTACATTTTATGTGATGGATATCCGTCCATCGTACTCTTGTCTACTGGGTCGACCTTGGATCCATAAAGCTGGGGCAGTGACCTCTACCTTGCACCAGAAGCTGAAGTACCCCGTCAGAGGGAAGATCGTCACTGTGCAAGGGGAGGAGGAGTATATGGTAAGCCACCTGAATTCCTTCAGATACATTGAGATGGACGGGGAGTTTATTGAAACCCCCTTTCAGCATTTCGAGGAGGTGCTTCCAATTGCAGCAGCAGCAGAAACAGCAGAAGGAGAGAATGTTCCTTTGAAGATGGCTTCCCTGAAGGATGCCCGGGCTGTGGTTCAAAAAGGTGAATGTGCTAACTGGGGCAGGTTTCCAGACTTTACACAGAAAACTGACAAATTTGGGCTGGGTTTTACTGCAGAGGGTCAGAAAGCTATGCGGAAAGCGAAGATCGGAAGACCTCCTGTGTTCATTACAAATCCAGGAGTGAATGATGTTGGGGAAGACAACGAAGTGGATGAAGCAGAATTCAATAGCTGGATCTACCCGACAACCGAAGGCGGATTGTCCAATTGGATTGCCAAAGACCGTACTCCTATTACCTTTGTGACGCAGTAATAAATTTCTTTGTCTCGTTATTTTGTAATAAACAATAAATAAACTCTATGGCCCGGTGTCTTACCCGAGGCACCGTGGTTTCATTTGTGAGGGCATATAAATTGTCATTTCATATATCATGAATGAAAATCTTGGACGTTTTCTCGCATTGCAAATCTTACGCTCCTTTTCTGTCTTTCTTTCCTTTACATATTTTTCAAAACAGCTGTATTTACACACACACTCACTCATACAGGTTTCAATCCACTCTGGATCTCACTGGTAACGACTCTGCTACTGCCAGTTATGACTTCCAAAATCCGATCAACTTAGCCGAAGACGAAGGTGAAGATGATTGCGAAGTGCCTGGAGAGCTTGCAAGACTGTTGCTTCAGGAAGAGAGGGCAATTCAACCACACGAAGAGCCAGTGGAAATAATAAACTTGGGTACTGAAGAAGACAGGAAAGAGGTAAAGATTGGTGCCAACCTAGAGCTCAGCGTGAAGCAACGGTTGACTCAAATGCTGCATGATTATATGGAAATCTTTGCCTGGTCCTACGAAGACATGCCCGGGTTAGATACCGATATTGTGGTCCATCATTTGCCAACTAAGGAAGATTGCCCTCCGGTTAAGCAAAAGGTCCGCCGTATGCGTCCAGAGATGTCTGAGAAGATTAAAGCCGAGGTTATGAAACAGTTTGATGCTGGGTTCCTTGCAGTGACTTCTTACCCTCAGTGGGTTGCTAATGTGGTGCCGGTACCTAAGAAGGACGGTAAGGTCAGAATGTTTGTCGACTACAGGGATCTGAACAGGGCCAGCCCCAAGGATGACTTCCCCTACCTCACATTGATGTCCTTGTTGATAATACAGCTCAGCATAAGGTGTTCGCTTTCATGGATGGTTTCTCAGGTTACAATCAGATCAAGATGGCACCTGAAGACATGGAAAAGACTACATTTGTTACTCAGTGGGGCACCTTCTGCTACAAGGTCATGCCTTTTGGACTAAAGAACGCTGGGGCAACCTACCAACGTGCCATGGTTGCTCTATTTCATGACATGATCCATCATGAGATAGAAGTGTATGTTGACGACATGATCGCAAGGTCCCAGACTGAGGAAGAGCACCTAGATCATCTGCAGAAATTATTTGACCGGTTGAAACTATACAAGCTGAGATTGAACCCGAACAAGTGCACCTTCGGGGTAAGATCTGGGAAGTTGCTAGGCTTCGTGGTAAGTGACAAAGGCATTCAAGTGGACCCTGCCAAGGTTAAAGCTATTCAAGAGATGCCAGTTCCCAAGACAGAGAAAGAGGTCAGAGGCTTTCTAGGACGCCTGAATTACATTGCTCGGTTCATCTCACATCTGACTGCTACCTGTGAGCCAATCTTCAAGCTGCTGAAGAAAGATCAGGTAGTACGTTGGAACGATGAATGTCAGGCTGCTTTCGACAGAATCAAGGAGTATCTCCAAGAACCACCTATCCTTATGCCACCGGTTGAAGGGAGACCTCTGATACTATACCTGACAGTACTTGACAATTCAATGGGGTGTGTGCTGGGGCAGCATGACGAGTCTGGCCGAAAAGAGCATGCCATTTATTACCTTAGCAAAAAGTTTACCGACTGTGAGACCTGATACTCACTGCTTGAGAAAATTTGCTGCGCTTTGGTATTGGCCGCTCGCCGGCTGAGACAGTATATGCTGACTCACACTACTTTGTTGATCTCAAAGATGGATCCTATAAAGTACATATTCGAAAAGCCTGCTCTGTCTG
The DNA here is from genome assembly GCA_948472305.1 of Vicia faba. Lineage (NCBI taxonomy): Eukaryota > Viridiplantae > Streptophyta > Magnoliopsida > Fabales > Fabaceae > Vicia > Vicia faba. The sequence continues at coordinate 939,063,656 of OX451736.1, forward strand.
GGAGAATTGCAAGATGGCAAATGATCTTGACGGAATACGACATTCAGTACACGACCCAGAAAGCCATCAAGGGAAGTGTATTGGCAGACCACTTGGCACATCAGGCCGTAGATGACTATCAGTCAATGAACTTCGAGTTTCCGGATGAAAGCATCATGATAGTAACTGATTGTGAAGTACCTGGACCGGATGAAGGACATGAGGAAGGATCCCGATGGTCTATGCACTTTGACAGAGCCTCCAACGCTTTGGGAAACGGTATCGGCGCCATAATCATATCACCTCAAGGCACTCATACTCCACTCACTGCCCGGCTATGTTTCAACTGTACCAACAACATGGCGGAGTATGAGGCGTGCATCATGGGCCTCCAAGCTGCGATCGACTTAAGGATCAAGTTTCTGAGTGTCTTCGGAGATTCCTCTCTTGTGATCAATCAGATCAAAGGAGAGTGGGATACGAAACATCCAAACCTGATTCCTTACAGAGAATGTGTGTTGACCTTGATCCCCCACTTCACAGAGATAACCTTTGAGCACTTTCCAAGAGAAGAGAATCAGCTGGCGGACGCGTTAGCTACAATGTCTTCTATGTTCAAGGTCAAATGGGACAATGAGGCTCCCCGGATCATCATCTGGAAACTGGACGAACCAGCATACTGTTGCGATCTCGAGACTGAATTGGTGACTGAGAAGCCTTGGTACCATGAAGTGAAGAGATATTTGGAAACTCAGGAATACCCTGAAGGTGCCTCTATCAATGATAAGAAGTTCCTGAGAAGGTTCGCGACAAAGTTCTTCCTTAGCAACAGCATCTTGTACAAGCGAAACCACGATTCAACCTTACTGCGTTGTGTGGATAAGACTGAAGCAGAAAGGATCATGGAAGAGCTACATGAAGGGACCTTTGGTACACATTCCAGTGGACATACAATGGCTAAGAAAATCCTACGGGCAGGATATTACTGGTCCACAATGGAAGCTGACTGCTACCAACATTCTAGGACATGCCATAAGTGCCAGATTTATGCAGACAAGGTGCATGTTCCTCCAGTTCCTCTGAATGTTCTGACTGCGCCTTGGCCGTTTTCAATGTGGGGCATAGACATGATCGGCGATATTAAACCTACGACATCTAATATGCATCGCTTCATCCTGGTAGCGATTGATTATTTTACAAAGTGGGTTGAAGCAGCTTCCTATGCTACAGTAACCAAGACTGTTGTGGCACGGTTCATTCGGCATAACTTGATTTGTCGGTACGGCGTCCCAGAGAGAATTATTACAGACAACGGTACCAATCTGAATAACAAGATGATCATTGAGCTCTGCGAGCAGTTCAAAATACAGCACCACAATTCTTCTCCTTACAGACCGAAGATGAATGGGGTTGTAGAAGCAGCAAATAAAAACATCAAGAAAATCATGCAGAAGATGACAGTGACTTATAAAGATTGGCACGAGATGTTACCGTTCGCTCTACATGGGTACCGTACCTCAGTTAGGACGTCAACCGGTGCAACTCCCTTCTCTCTGGTTTATGGTATGGAGGCAGTCTTACCGATCGAAGTGCAAATACCCTCTCTCCGGATAATGAAGGATGCAAATCTGAATGAAGATGATTGGATCCAGACACGACTTGATTAGCTCAACCTTATTGATGAAAAGAGACTTGCTGCTATCTGCCATGGTCAGACGTATCAAAAACGGATGATCAGGGCATTTAACAAAAAGGTTAGACCACAGGAATATCAAGTTGGGGATCTAGTAATCAAGCGAATCATCCTTCCTCAGAGTGATCCAAGGGGTAAATGGACCCCTACGTACGAAGGGCCATTTGTGGTTAAACATGTGTTCTCAGGAGGAGCCATGATTCTAACCAACATGGATGGTGACGATCTTCCTCACCCCGCTAATGCAGACATAGTAAAAAGATACTACGCATGAAAAAGACCCGCTAGGCTGACATGCCTAGGCAAAAATTAGGGCTTCCCGTCGAACCAAAAGGGTTCGGGCAAAATGAAGGGATGAAATGAAAAAAAAAATCTGTACACCCGGCAAGTCGAAAACCTGAAAAGGCGGCTTGGGCAAAAATGGGTATCCTGGTGGACTGAAAACCCGAAAGGGCGGTCCAGGCAAAAGTTAGGGATAAAGCGTAATACTATGTCTCATTGGATCACCTTGCATCCAGAATCCGGTATCTACATCAAGTTCAGACGACATTGATCAGTCAGCTTCATCTTCAACCAAGGTCATCAAGTGATGAGACGCTCAGAGATATAACGGCAATAGCAGAGTTGAAACCCAGTGGGATCATTCATTTCACACAGCTGTTTTATTTTCTTTTGTACAAAATTTGTATAAACTCTTTTGTTCGGCGGCGTCCTCTTACTAGGATGTCAGCCTCTTGTACACAAAACGCCTATTTTCAGGCCATTCAAAATCAATACAAATATATTTTTCAGTTAAAAGTGCCAATTGTTTTTCTTTTTCTGTTTTGTTTTGCGAAGAACGTCCAAGGTTCAATTTGTGATATATGCATTGACAATAATTTGCTAACTCATGAATATGTGCATACGAAACAAAGGATTAATTACAGGTAACATTAGAAATAGGGGCAATAAAAGAGTTGTCTAAGCAATCTAATTGTTCTGTCCTCCAAGGTACCAAGGTAGGTTCAGCTAAAGAACACGACCAGATATCTCAATTCCCCAGAGAATGAGCCAGCAAGTCAGTACACTCTTCTCCAAGCTATATTATCAAACTTAAGGAAGTTGAGTATCCTCCAGCAGATCCCAACATTCCCCAGCAGCATATATATTCTTAACAAGCATCCCCGGCAGTCTTGGCCTAAAGATTGTTCCCCGGCGGTATATCAAACATTCAAAGGAATCACTTCCCCCGCAATTCAAAACTTCCCTAAGAGAGTCCAATCCAGTTTCCCCAGGAAAGTTGGAATTCATCTCCCCAAGCAGTAAGCTTATCCCCAGTAGATTCTGGAAGCTTATCCCACGCAAAGCACGAACGCGTCGCCCGGCCTTATTTAAAGAGTTATTTCCGTAACAGGATATAACTGGGTTATCCTCAGCCATAAGCCACGGAAAGAGCGTCCTCGACGAAGTCTTCTCATCCCCAGCGAAGTCTATCAACACTTCAAAGATATCCTCAGCAAGTTACTACCTACAATTCAGCAAGATATCTCTCTCCCAACAGAGTATCGCTTCCCAGCAAGATCGTTAGAATACTTTCCTCCCCGCAGAGTTATTCCATTCGCCAAGTTTATTCCCCAACGGAGTTATCTTCTCCTATCGGTATTCTTGCAGCTATCATCCCCAGCGGAAGCGAAATCTATTTCTTCAACATCAGCCTAGGATATGACTTCCCGGCACCCATCAAGGATTTACTTTCCTAGACGAAAACATACATTCCTAAACATCACATACATCATCATAGCATACATAGACGCATCATATCTTAAAAATCTCATTTATGTTGAGGACATCATTGCTTGGTCCATATCATGCATTGCATATGACTGACCTCTATCTTTCAGGAAAGATTCAGTTAAATTCTCAATCATATTTCAAGACCTAGACCAGTTCAGTTAATCGACTCCAAAGATTTCTTATCCAGTCCAAGGCCTTCTCTAGTCCAGCTAAATCGACCCCAAACAGATTTTTCTGATGAAGACTCAGTAGAAGTTATCAAAGGTTTTTCTCAAACGTCCGCTTTTGAGATTATAATCTCCTATGGTTCTCTCCCCAATGTTGCGGAGATGATAATTCCATTTCAGGTTTTTCTCAAACGTCCACTTTTGAGATTATAATTTCGTATGGTTCTCTCCCCAATGTTGCGGAGACGATAATTCCATTCCAGGTTTTTCTCAAACGTCCGCTTTTGAGATTATAATTTCCTATGGTTCGCTCCCCAATGTTGCGGAGACGATAATTCCATTCCAGGTTTTTCTCAAACGTCCGCTTTTGAGATTATAATTTCCTATGGTTCTCTCCCCAATGTTGCGGAGATGATAATTCCATTTCAGGTTTTTCTCAAACGTCCGCTTTTGAGATTATAATTTCCTATGGTTCTCTCCCCAATGTTGCGGAGACGATAATTCCATTCCAGGTTTTTCTCAAACGTCCGCCTTTGAGATTATAATTTCCTATGGTTCTCTCCCCGATCCTGCGGAGACGATAATTCCATTCCAGGTTTTTCTCAAACGTCTTCTTTTGAGATTATAATTGCCTATGGTTCTCTCCCGATACTGCGGAGATGGTAATTCCCACTAAGATTCTCTCAACAACTGCTGTTGAAGCTGAAGTTATCCAAGGTTCTCTCACCGTTCATGCTGAGGTAGTAACCATCCATGGTTCATTCATCACCTTTTGAAGATCCGAATCCAGCTCCTGTAACTAGTCAGAACACATCTATACAAAGCATCTGAAGACCAGCTCCTGCAACATGTCAGGTACTCATTTTTCTTTTGCAGGTACGCCAGTTCTCGCTAAGGAATCTCTTACGCGATCAACATCCAGATGGCATCTATAAGCCCATCATCCTATTCATCAATCTCTAAATGGCATCCATAAGCCCATTTCCATCACACTGCTACTATGTGAGCGTAAATTTCTAGGCATTCTAGTGTTCAATCATCTTCTACCCTCGGATTACGAAAGACACGTCAGCCAATCTGCATCCTCAGGTCTAAAAAGATTGAACAGGGGCAACTGTTGTACCCCAAAATTTGCCCTCCCATATTCTTCAAGAAATTGCCAAGTCATGCTTCAAATCTCCCGAAGGGTTGCACAGTGCAAGGGTCTCCTAAACAGGCAAAATTAGGGTTTTGGTTCTGATCAAGAAAATGAACTTTCCAAAGGTCCAATAAAGTCCCACATGCCTACAAATATGGTCAAGCATCCTCATATCAAGTTTCAAGACTTTCAGCACAAAATTGCACAGTCAAAAACCCTAATTGCACTACAGTCAACTGTAGGGGCAAAATGGTCATTTGACAGTCAAAAGTTCAAATTTTTGGTCAACATCTCATTTTGAAGCCACAAAAATCATTTGATCAATGCTTGATCATGATTCTCAAAGCTTGGCTCAAAAATCATCAAGATGCAAAAGTTTCCTTATTTGGACAGTTGAAAAAGTCAACTGTAAATTGACCAGGGCATAACTTTCACATGGATTATCAGAAAAATCCCATCCAAAGCTCATTTTGAAGAGAAAGACATTTCCTACAACTTATCTTCATACTTCAAGTCCAAGAAATGCTCTCACAAAAAGTTATCAATTTCAACATTATAGGTCATTTTCAAAAGTCAACAAAAAGGGACTTTAAGTCAAAGGCCATAACTTGAGATTGGTAAATCAAAATGACATGGGACAAAAGGCATTGGTTAGAGGACTCAAAGACCTTTCCAAAATGTCCACGAACATGAGCAAAGCTTAAAACATGAGCAAGTTATGCTATGTGGAAGTTGGGAAATTTTGGATATTTTGAAAAGTCAACATTGATTCAAATGACCTAAAATTGCTAATGGGCCTATTTTTATTCCACAATTCATCATCCAAGGCATGTGCACGACCACTTGGCCCAAAGGGAAGTTTTTCTTCATTATTTATTTATTTATTTGGATTTTTATTATTAATAATTCATTTTAATTAAATAAAATACATGAAAAATGCTAAACCTAGTTTTTCAATCTTTTTGTGCATATTATATCCTCAAGATTTCGTGCCTAGCCAAATATGGAAAGAACCAATGGAATTGGATGTGATTTGTATCAAAAAGCATGTGAAAAAGATTTGAAAATCATGGTGAAAAAATCAAATATTGCATTCATCAATTCATGGATCTTGGACCAATTTTATTTGACCTAATCATTCCTACATATACAAGCAAGCAAGACCTAATGCCATTAACCCCTAAGCTGCGCAAGAACCCCATTATCAAACTCAAACTTTTTGCAAAAAAAACTCAATTCTGAAAACCTAGTTCTAGGGCGATTCAAGGCAAGATTTTGATCTCATTAGCTTGCTAAGGCTTCATAGAAGGGATTTGCATCAAAAACTTCAAGTTCTCGTGCCCAGAAACGTGAGAACGATCTCACCTGTACAAAGAAAATTTCTCATTCATGCATCTTTTGTAACTTTTAATGCTTGGTTTATGTTCATTGCAAGATTCTGATGCTAACCGTATGGTTTAATTGTCTTTTTGTCACCCATATGCGATTTCACCATTGTTGAACATTAGGGTTTCCAGGACCTTGGATTAGGGTTTTTCAAATAAGGAAAAATTGGCATTCAAGACTTAGACCACTAAAACAAGCATGGTTGGACGATCATGAATCCACCCTCGCGCTCAATTTATGAGCATCCTAGAGCTAATCGTTATTTTGGATTATGGCCTCTTCTGGAACGGTGCCAAAACCGTTGCCAATCTTTTTGTTTCAGGGAATAAAGAAGAAGAAGATGAGGTGGCCGTCAGTGATTGGATTGTTTGAATCGCGCGCGAAAAAAAAGAAGCATTAACGTTTTTGTTTTATTATATTTATGTGTTATATTACTTACAGATAAGCAAGACATCAGGGTTGGCAAGCGCGTTGGCTGGTAATCTCTAGGACCTGGGTTCGAGCCCCAGGTCCTCACCCCTTTCAATATTGTTTTTCAATTGATGTTCCCATGCAGATTCAATATAGTGGACTACAATACACCTTCACGATCAAACTGTCCACGCGTCCAGCTTCATCAATCCAAAGGCATAGATTTGGAGAACATGATGCACGCTAGTCAATGCTCTCACACGTTGCATGGAAAAGTCAAAGGGGCCAGGAATTTAAATGGGCCAGTTTATTACAAAACACCTCCAAGTTAGGGGCAGACCCCCTAGGTTTGCAATTTTTTTTACTTTCTTTATTTTTTTTTATTATTTATACTTTCTTTTAATTATTGTTTTATTAATTAATTTCATATTTTCATAATATATAAAAAAACATCAAAAAATCAGAAAAGACAAGAAAAATAATAAATATTTTTATTTTTAGTATTTTCATAAATAAATTGTATTAATTCATTTAGTTATTAAATTAGGGTTTAATTAATTTTTTTATCCCTTTTTATTTTCTTTCATAATAATTGAATATTAAATATTTATTTTTGTAATTAAATTGCATGTAAATTAATTAGATTAATTTTAGGTTAAAACTTTAATATATTTTTTCTTAATAAATTAAAAAACAATTAGAATTAGGGTTAGCATATTATTTTAATTAATTATTTTTTCATTAAAACCAAAAAATATCAAAAAAACAATTTCCTTTCTTTTTTAATTAATCAATTCCATCATTAATTTAATTTTGCAAAAAGGGTCCAACGCCCTCGTTTTAATTCTTATTTAATTCGCATATTTATTTTATTTCTTATAATTTTGATGTATCTCTCCCAAAGCCGTGTAACTAATTGCTCGCACTTTATTTTTCATTAATTCTTTATTTTTCTGTCAAATCGGGTTCAGGAAATTTTGGCGATGTGGACCCGCGCCTTTTGTAATAGTTTAGAATCTTTTACTTTTCGCAATTTTTAACTGTTAATCAAGGCATGAAAGAATGTATGGACAAAAATAAAAACGAACGCTAGATCACCAATGACATGACAAAAGACAAAAATATCTGAACATGACACACAAATCACACACCACCCCTAGGGTACGCCTCACTGTTGCCTTGCCTCGAAAGGTGATCGTCGAGTAGAGGATGTCTTAGTAAGTCCTCATGATCCGGGAACCTGGCATGAGGGTAGCTTCTAAGGTATCTTCCCATTGCTCTGGTGATCACCATGTCCCGAACCCCGAATTGACCCGAACACCTCCAACGGTGGTGCTACCTACCTCTCAATGGTGGGATGGCACTACTTTTAAGGACATCTACACAGACGAATTCCTTAGGGTAGGTAGACGACTCTAGATACTTGCTCTAAATTTCAAAACAAATCAAAAATACTTTTCACACCAACACATTTTCAAAAGCTTTCGAAAGCATTTTTCAAACACTCTTGAGGACCGATACAAGAGTCGAACTGAAATTTTCAAAGAAACTTTTTAAAACCCACAGTTGAAAAGCAAACAAACCATTTTTGAAAACACAAATGAGCAAGTATCTAAGAGCCCATGGATAACCATGGATAGAAAGGGTGCTAACACCTTCCCTTTCTACAACCTACCTCCCGAACCGAGAGCAATCTCTATAAGGAATTTTTCTATGCTTTTGTCCTTTCCATTTGGAGAAAATAAAAGACGGTGGCGACTCTTGCTTACCGCGACATTTCGCGAACCAGCGTTAAACAGTCAGTTCCAGATCCACCGATCACAGGTACCATGATGCTCGTGAGGCCAAGACGAGTTGATTGGTTCCATCACAATCAATTTATCATGCTCGTATGAGATTTTTGAGTTTCACAGAGTTGTAGCTACAGACTTGTGTCTGTAGGTAAAAGTTCATAAACCTAAGACGACGGTTCCAGGAAGAAGAAGGTGTGTGTCAGCCAGCCATTCGTCCGTTTGAATCTCGCGTGCTTTGGAATCAGCTCTTTTGTTTTTCTTATATTATGTTTTATTATTATTGTAATAACAACTAACAATCATAGCTCAGCTGGCAGCGTGGCATTGGATTTATGCGTGAGGACTTGGGTTCGATCCCAGGTCCAAACGCTTTCTTTATTTTCCTTTCTATCAGCAGATCAAGTGCCTCACAATCTCAAGCGCCTTCTATACAACCTCAACATCTAGCCATTTGATATGCTCTTACCCAGATCTGCGCTTCCAGCCTGAAGATCCATGGTGCACGTTCAAGTCAATGCCACACAAGACCCAGCGCTGACTGGGCCTCATCTTAATGGGATTGGGAATTTCAGTTTCATACACCCCCTCTTCAGCAAGGCAACATGCCCATTTGGTTATTATTTTCTATTCTTTTTTAATTTCTCTATTTGTTTTCTTTAATTATTTTCTTTTTTCTTTTAATTAACACAAAGTTATTTTTCATTAAATTAACAAACCACAAATCACAAAAATCATTTTTTTAATAATATTTTTATTTTTTAAAATTAGTTAGTTTAATTTAACTTAGGGCAATTTAATCTTTTTTTATAATTAAAAATAATTAGACTTAGGATTTTAATTGTACATAACTTAATTAATTTTCTTCAAAAATACACCAAGATCGTTTTTATCATAAAATATTTATTCCTTTAATTAATTAATTAGAAAATTAGGTTAATTTAATTTTCTTCATAATTAAAAAACAATTAGAAATTAGGTTTAATTAATTTGAAATTAAATTGTTTTCTTTAATAAAAATCCACAAAAAATATTTTCTCTCTCAATTATGGTTTTAGGTTATTTCAATCGTCCTCGCATTTAATTTGCCGCACGCTTGTTAATTATTTATCCATTATTTTGTAACTGCTCAGGGTTTGTAATAGATTAATTAGTTTTTTTACTTACTGTTTAAATCCCCGATTTTTGGTCATGTAATTAATCCCCCTCCCTGAAGCCTTGTAATAGCTAGGTTTATTTTTCTCGCACTTTAAATTCCCGCAATCTTTAATTGTCTAGATGCATGGCTAATAGGATTGTATGGAAAGAATGCTTGAAATTTAAAACGGTAGATCACCTAATGTGCAAAGACTAAACAACTGAAAAAAGTTCACATGCACATATTCACCCCTAGGGTTTACCTCACTTCGGTTGCCTTCGGTAAACAATCATTAAGCATAGGAGATTTTAGTGGTTTCCCTCCATTCTAAAAGATCAAATTGACCCATTCAAATGTTGCCTCAGAAATGTTGCCTCGGAAAGATCTCAAGACTCTAGGGTTACTACTAAAGTTTTCTAACTATTGCTTAGTGATTGTACTTGTCCCTTTTGAATGTCCCTTACAACTCCAACGATGGTGCTACCTACTCCTTAATAGTGAGATAGCGTTGTCTAAAGGAAATAGAACGAACAATCCTTTTTTCGAGTAGGTAGAATCTTAAGTACTTGCTCAATAAAAACTTTTCACACAAACACCTTTCAAAACAAATTTTCAAAACAACTTCGTCACATCCTTGAGGACTGATACAAGGATTATCACGAAGTAAAACATTTTCAAGACAAGCACACACACAAGAAATTTGAAAAATGAGCAAGTACCTAAGAGCCCATGGAAAACTATGGATAGAAAGGGTGCTAACACCTTCCCTTTCTATAATCTACCCCCCGTACTCATAATATCTCTAAAAAAGGTTTTTTCTGTTCTTTTTCCTTTTCCATGATTGGATGAAATAAAAGTCGATGGCGACTCTTTCTTACCGTGACATTTTACGAACAAAAATGCAAAATGCAAACCGCAAACAAGTAAAAATAGTCGGTTCTGCCACTGTATCATAAAACTGGCGACTCTGATGGGGAATTCTATAACGTGGGGGTATACCTTAGGATTTAGATCATTTTAAAATTGCTTCTCTTGATTGTCTTGATTGCTTTACTTTTGAGGGTTTGTTCGGGGTTACTATAGATCCTACACCCGGATCTGGGAAACACCTTTTAGGTAAGTAGCAATGAACTGCGAGGGAACTATGTTGGGGTATACCAGGATGGTTGAGGCAGTAGCTACGTTGATGTGGCACTTTGGTTGGTACCGGTAACCCTTGAGTCAATCAGGGAGAGTACGGGGCCGCTGCGTGGTGTCGTGAAGCATCAACTGACCTTAGAACCTTTAATTGTACAACTTAGCCAGTAGGACGTGGAGAGATGGTCGACTTTGGTGTATGCCCAAGGTCGATAGATACTCGATGCTACACTCATTGAGGTTTGACTCTTGAGTTTTGTTTGGTTGCAAGTCCATCGCCTATTGAACGAAGCTGGGGGAGAGATCAGTGATATTGAGATCCCTTTTAGAACCCGGTTACTATTTATAGGGCAGGTTGAACCAATCCAACTTCAAGAGGGTATGACCTTAAAACTCATGCAAGCCTTAAACCTAAGGACTTGGTGTGACTTGTTTGTTGTTTTCTATACCTGTGATTTTCTTACCTAATCATGACATCATAAGAATAGCATATCAAGACTAACCATTTCAAGGATTCCCTAGGGCTCATTTTTTCTCAGTTTTGTACGACATGGCATCTTCCCGTAGGAACACTATACATATCAACCTTGTGAAAGTGTCTCTCCAACTAAAGGATCTAGCATTAAGGGTTCTCAAAGGTTCTCATCTCACTAGAAAGCATGGTCAGTTGCTCAATTTGGTCACTGCAAAACCTGATGAAGAGTTGTTAAAAGTGTTGTTTCAGTTCTTCGATCCAGTGCACCATTGTTTCACCTTCCCGGATTACCAGCTAGTACCTACTATGGAGGAGTTTTCTCAGTTGTTAGGGGTACCTATTCTTGAACAGTTTCCTTTCAATGGTACGGAAGAACATCTAAAGCCTGAAGAAATTGCTAGAGCTCTGTCTTTACAACGGTCTGACATAGTGGCAAATTGGGAAACTAGAGGGAGTGTCCAAGGAATTTCGGTTAAGTTTCTATTTGAGAAGGCCTATCATTTTTGGGATACCTTAGATTTACAAGCTTTCGAAGAGGTGCTGGCACTTCTCGTTTATGGGACGGTACTTTTCCCTAATGCTGATCAACTCGTAGATGTGAGCACTATCAAGGTTTTCCTGTCTCATAATCCAGTACCTACATTACTCGGGGATATTCTGCACTCTTTGAATGCTCGCACTCTAAAGAGAAGGGGAACCCTCCTGTGTTGCACACCTCTATGGGCTAGGTGGTTTATTTCGCACCTACCCAGGTCTGTTTTGAAGAATGAGCAGGGTTTGAAATGGTCTCGCAGGCTGATGTCCCTTAAGCATTCAGACATTCATTGGTGTTCACGGTTCTCAGAAGATGTTACCATCATCAATCGCTGTGGTGGATTCCCTAATGTCCCCCTCTTAGGAATTAAGGGAGGAATCACTTACAACCTTTGTTTGGCACTGTGTCAGTTTGGTTATGCGAGAAGATATGGTCCTCATGATACGCTTATCCAAGGAATCACCTTCAATTATGAGAACGACGTTCAAGGCTATCGTAGAAGGTTCATAAAAGCTTGGGTCATGGTACATAAAATTGATAGAAATACGCTAGGGCACAAGAATTCCATTCCTCTTGAGCCTTATCTCCGATGGGTACGAGCTCACGCCCAAAGTCTGATGATGCCCTACCCTGCTGTCCTACCAATAATTGTGGAACCAGTTGCTAAAGGAGATACTGCTTCTTTCGTTCATCACCCTGACATGCCAACTGATCATGAAGAATTACAAAAGTCTTAGGTTCAACTCAAATAAGAGCGGGACACGTTTGAAGCTCAGTTATATGCCAACAAGAAGAAGGTCCTGGAGCTCACTAGGCTACTTCATGAAGAAAGGAACATAAATGCCTACATCGCACCAAAGAGGATGCGCTCCTGGGAGACCTAGTTTCTTTTTGCTTTCAGTTTTGTTTTGTTTATTTGTAAGCCTAAAGGGTAGTCTTTGTAACAATTTGAACTTATCAATGCAATTAACGCGTGTTTCTTTTGGTTAAACGAATATGAGCCTTTAAGAATCCTTGAATTCATTGCATACGCATATCATCCATGACATTGCATAAACAGGTACCATTAAAGGTTTCTCATCTTCTTCGCTGTTTATTTCAGCAGAAATGTCTTCTGAACAAAGCATCAAGGATCTTCAGGCATAAAACACCCAGTTCCAACAAATGTTCATAAGTATGGCAAAAGGGTAGGAGGATCTGAAAGCCCTCATTCTGAAAGAGAAGAAGAAAAAGAAGAAGGTCGTCGATATTCTGAATTTGGGCAGAAGGTTTGGAGAGCGGTTGAAGCGACAAACTGATCTGACCTCTTCATCCAAGGAAGGGGAGAATCAGGAAGAAGAGAAGGACCCTAGTCCTGCAGTCTCTGACAATGATATTGATTATAACGATGAACAATATCCTCCTGCTGAGGATAGATACAAACAGCTAGAAGACCGTCTGAGTGCCATGGAAGTTCAGAGGATACCTGGACTAGATTTCGAAGAATTGAGATTGGTGTCGGGAGTGGTCATCCCGCAGAAGTTCAAAGCTCTAGTTTTTGCTAAGTATGATGGGGGTGTCCTGCCCAAAACTCCATCTCCGTTCTTATGTCAGGAAGATCCAGCCCCACACAGCTGATAGAAATCTATGGGTTCACTTCTTTCAAGATAGTCTGTCAGGGAATCAACTTGAATGGTTCTACCAGCTAGAGGGAGCAAATATCCGAAATTGGGAAGATCTGGCTGCTGCTTTCTACAAGCAGTATCAGTATAATGCCGACCTTTCTCCCACTCGTACTCAACTCCAGAGTATGTCCATAAGTGCAAGTGAAGGCTTTAAAGATTATGCACTAAAATGGAAAGACATGGCTGGGAGAGTTCAACCCCCGTTGTCTGATAGGGAGTTGGTTGATATATTTCTAGGGACTTTATCTGGTCCATTTTTCAATCATTTGATCGGCAGTTCATCAGCTGGTCTCACTGAGCTGATCCTAACTAGGGAAATAGTAGAAGCTGGGATTCAAAGTGGAAAAATATAGAAGGATTCCTCTTCAAGTTCAATAAAGAAGCCTTTTGCTGGTAAGAAGGAAGCCAATGCCATCTACATCCCGAGGGGTCACAATAGGGCTGAACAACGTCAAACAGTAAGTGTCGTGATGATACCTAGACCTGCAGTTGCTCCACAATGCAATAATCAACAAAGGGCGGAAAGATCACAATGGCAGTTTAACCGCATCGACATGACATTATCTGAAGTTCTACCTCATCTGCTAAGATCTAACTTGGCAACCTTGAAAGAGGCTCCTAAGAATCCAAATACTACATTCCCCGATATAATCCAAATGCCCGGTGTGCCTATCATTCTAAGAGTCCTGGCCACGATACAAATGACTGCTGGGCTCTGAGAAACAAAATACAAGACTTGATTGAAGCTAAGGAAATATATTTTGATGCTTCGGAAAAGCCAAATTTCATAACTGCTCCCATGCCTAAGCACGGCCGTGGGGTTAACATCATCGATCTGATTTGTTTGTTACCTCTGTCGATGAAGTGTCTACTCCTCTCATGACTTTCAAGAAGAATTTGTTGTTGGCCAGTTTATTTCCGGGTTGTGGTGTAGGTTGCCACATGTGTTCGTTTCTACCTTCTGGTTGCCGTTTGCTGAAGTTAGGTGTCCAACGCCTGATAGATAGCAAAGAAATTTTGTTTGAGAAAACTTTGGTTCCCGTTGTTCCATCTGAAGATGTTGACATTATAACCATTTCCACTAATCCTTCCAAGGTCTCCTCGAGAAGACCTGTTAGGATTACATCTGCTCCAAGAATTGCTCCACTGATAATTACTGTTCCTGGTCCTGTCCCGTATGTCTCGGACGAAGTTGTCCCGTGGCATTATGGCACCGATGTGTACTATCATGGCATCAAACAAGATTTGAAAGATGAAGAAGTTTATCCTGATGTTGGTAACATTGTCAAAACCAGCAAAGTTACGCGAAGTGGAAGGGTCTTCTCTCCCGAGATTTCCCCGAAGACTATCAACAAACCTATTGTCATTCCACCTATTGTTCCTGCTAGTACATCGGTTATTGTTCCTGTTCTTACTCCAGTTATTACCCCTGTCAGTGAATCGTCTGATACCCGCGGCAAAGAAGTTATAGGTGATCCTGCCCAGACGGAGGCGCCTAAGAAAATTGTTATGGAAGCCTCTAAGCAAGAAATAGAGGAAATATTGAAAATCATTAAGAAGAGCGACTACAATGTGGTCGAGCAGTTGGGGCAGACCCCATCAAAGATATCCATGTTGTCTCTACTATTGTATTCTGAAGCCCATGCAAAGGCTTTGATTGCATTTCTCAAGACTGCGCATGTGCCGTAGGAAACTTCAGCTAATCAGTTCAAAGATTGTGTGGCCAGCCTGACTGCTGATAATGGGATGGGTTTTTCAGACACAGACTTAACACCGAAGGGAAAGAAGCATAATGATGCTCTGCATGTCTCGATTGAATGCAGGGGCACTACTATGGCTCATGTGCTGGTAAATACTGGGTCTTCACTGAATGTTCTGTCGAAGAAGGCATTAGACCGGTTCCATTGCGAGGGTTTGACTCTAAAGCCTAGTAACATTATGGTAAGGGATTTTGACGGATCGAA
Source organism: Vicia faba (assembly GCA_948472305.1). Lineage (NCBI taxonomy): Eukaryota > Viridiplantae > Streptophyta > Magnoliopsida > Fabales > Fabaceae > Vicia > Vicia faba. The sequence continues at coordinate 939,078,906 of OX451736.1, forward strand.
GAGAATGGTGCATGGGGAGGTGGACATCCCTGTCAAAGTAGGTTCTCAGACTTTTGGGTCCACTTTCTATGTGATGGATATCAGGCCATCATATTCTTATTTGTTGGGTCGTCCTTGGATCCACGAGGCTGGGGCAGTTACTTCCACACTCCACCAAATGCTGAAGTATCCGGTGAAAGGAAAGATTGTCACAGTGCGGGGTGAAGAAGAATATATCGCGAGCCACCTCAATTCCTTCCGCTACATAGAGATGGACGGGGAATTCATCGAAACTCCTTGTCAGAATTTTGAAGAGGTCCCTCAGATCTTGGCATCGACTGAAACTATTAGCAACAAACCTCCTTTGAAGATGGCTTCTCTCAAGGACGCCAGGGCCGTGGTTGAAGAAGGTGGGTGTGCCAATTGGGGTCAGCTCCCTGATTTCACTCATAAAACAGATAAATTTGGTTTGGGATTTACTACAGGGGCTCAAAGGGCTGTTAGACGCGCTCGGGTTGGAGGACCTCCCCTACGCATCAGCAATCGTGGGATTAACGCCATTGAAGATAGTGAAGAGGAATCAGACCTTGACAGTTGGATCTACCCAACTACCAAAGGTGGACCGAGTAACTGGACGACTAGGGACTTCATACCTGTTTCTTTTATTCCGCAGTAATTGACTTATTTGTTTTAAGATTTGTAATAAACAATTTGAAACTTTACGGCCCGGTGCCTTGCCCGAGGCACCTTGGCTTTGCTTGTGAGGGCTATTATTTTTCATTTCATAATCATTAATAAAGCATTGGATGTTTCTTGCATACAAATTTTGCGCTCTCTGTTTTTCTTTTCTACTTTCACTTTACCAAAATAACTATTCTCTTACACACACTCACATATCGTAATGCAGATCCATATCCAATATGGATCCCATTGATAACATCTCTGCTATTTTCAGTTATGACTTCAAAAATCCGATCAACCAAGCCGAGGATGAAGGTGAGGATGATTGTGAGGTGCATGGAGAACTTGCTAGGCTACTACAACAAGAAGAGAGAGCCATACAACCCCATGAAGAGCCGATTGGGACAGTGAACTTGGGTATTGAGGAAGACAAAAAAAAAGGTTAAAATAGGTGCAAATATGGAGCTTAGCGTAAAACAGAGGTTGATACAGATGTTGCACGACTATGTTGAGATCTTCGCTTGGTCCTATGAAGACATGCCTGGTTTGGACACTGATATTGTGGTACATCGCCTGTCGACTAAAGAAGACTGTCCTCCAGTTAAGCAGAAGGTCCGCCGTATGCGTCCTGAAATGTTAGAGAAGATTAAGGCAGAGGTTATGAAACAGTTCGATGCAAGATTCTTAGCTGTCACTTCGTATCAACAGTGGGTTGTTAATGTTGTTCCGGTACCTAAGAAGGACGGTAAGGTACAGATGTATGTTGATTACAAAGATCTGAATAGGGCAAGCCCCATGGATGACTTCTCACTTCCTCACATTGATGTTTTGGTCGAACACACCGTGCAACATAAAATCTTCTCCTTCATGGATGGTCTCTCAGGCTACAACCAGATCAAGATGGCTCCTGAAGACATGGAGAATACAACCTTCGTTACACAGTGGGGAACTTTCTGCTAAAAGGTAATGCCTTTTGGGTTGAAGAACGCTGGGGTAACTTATCAGTGCGCCATGGTCGCTTTGTTCCATGATATGATTCACCATGAAATTGAAGTTTATGTTGATGACATGATAGCCAGGTCTCAGACTGAGGAAAAGCACCTTGATCATCTCTAGAAATTTTTTGACAGGTTGAAGACATACAAAGACTGGCATGAGATGTTACCATTCGCTCTTCATGGATACCGTACCTCATCACGGACGTCGGCAGGGGCAACACCCTACTCTATGGTATATGGCATGGAAGCAGTCCTACCCATCGAAGTCTAGATACCCTCTCTCAGGATTATGAAGGATGCGGGTTTGAATAAAGACGACTGGATCCAAACCCGACTTGATCAGCTAAATCTAATCGATGAAAAGAGACTTATTGCTATCTGCCATGGTCAAACGTATCAAAAGCGAATGATCAAGGCTTTTAACAAGAAAGTCAGGCGTCTAGAATATCAAGTCAGAGATCTGGTGATCAAACGCATCATACTGCCGCAAGGTGATCCCCGGGGAAAATGAACTCCCACGTATGAAGGGCCATTTGTGGTTAAGAACATTTTCTCGGGAGAAGCTATGATTCTAACCACCATGGATGGTGACGAGCTTCCTCACCCTATCAATGCAGACATACTGAAAAGATACTACGCATAATCAAAGACTCGCTAGGTCGACTGGCCTAGGAAAAAATAAGGGCTTTCTGGCGAACCAAAAGGGTTCAGGCAAAAGTAAGGGATGAAAATGAAAAAAATCTGTACACCCGGCAAGTCGAAAACCCGAAATGGCGGCTTGGGCAAAAAAGGGTATCCCGGTAGATTGAAAACCCGAAAGGGAAATCCAGGCAAAAGTTAGGGATTGAAGCGTATCACTATGTCTCATTGGATCGTCTTGCAACCAGACTTCAGTATCGACTATCAAGCTCGGACGACGCCAACCAATATGATCAACCTTCGACCAAGTAGCAAAGTGATGAGACACTTGAAGATATAAGGGAAATAGAAGAGTTGGAACCCAATGGGGTTGTTTCACATAGCTGTTTTTCTTTCTTTTACACAAATTGTATAATTTCTGTCTTACGGCGATGTTCTCTTACTAGAGCGTCAGCCTCCTTGTACAAACGCCTATTACAGGCCAATTTCAAAATCAATACAAGTCATTTTCACAAGAAACTTCAATTTGTTTTTTTTTTCTTTTTCTGTTTTGTTTTGCAAGAACGTCCAATGATTTATTTTTGATATATGCATTTGAAAATGATTGCTGCTCATAAATATTTACATAAGAAACAAAAGATAATTACTTGTAATTCCAGAAACAGAGAAAAACAAGAAGAGCCAAACCCTACAGTTACTTTTCCCAGCAGGTACCAGGATAGAGCCAGCTTGGGAACGTAATTATTGGTACATATACTCCCCACAGAGTAAAAGTATCAAAAGGAATTGATGTCAGCTTCCCCGAAACAGGACATAACTCTCCCCAACCAAGGTTCATAATCGTAGGAAAGTCAGTAAATTTCATCCCCCAAGCGGAGTTTTATTTCTTCAGATACAAAAGCTCAATCTCCAACAGAGCTCATCACTTCCAGCAACGGAATTTCATCCCCAACTAAGTCAACGGGTCTACCAACAGAGTATCTCTTCCCCAAAGTTTGGTCCCTGCATAGTTATTTCTCCAGCATCTCTCCCCGACACAATATTCGTAAATCTCCAGCAACCGTCAGGGATTTATTTTCCCAGACGCGAGCATACCCCGACAACATTTCATGAACATACATCATGACATACGCATACATATCATATACAGCATAATCTCATTTATTTTGAGAACATCATCTCACCCTGCATTCCATGCATCACATATAATTAATCATGTACCTTTTCAGGAAAGATGGTTATCATCAATAATTCAAATAGTTCAAGATTAAACCCATGAAGCTATACATGTCATATCTACAAACAACTAATGAAAACTCAGTTCCTGAAATCAAACGGGTCAACTAATCCACATTATCGCTTCGAAGTAACCCTACCCTCCAGGTTCCTTCTTACAGCCATACTATCCAGGTTGTCATATCTCAAAGTAACCTTACCCCGGTTCATTATGAAGTTCTACATGAACTTATCTCAAAGTAACCTTACCCCGGTTCATTCTGAAGTTTTACACGAACTTATCTCAAAGTAACCTTACCCCGGTTCATTCTGAATTTCTACACGAACTTATCACAAAGTAACCTTACCCAGGTTCCTGCTGAAGTTTTACCCAAACTCCTCACAAAGCAACCTTACCCATGTTCCTTCTTAGTTCAGATGCAGTTTTACTCAAACTCCTCACGAAAAAACCTTACCCAGGTTCCTTCTCACAACCCTACTATCCAGGCTTTTCATATCGAAGTAACCCTACTACCCAGGTTCCTTCTCACAGCCCTACTATCCAGGCTATTCATATCGAAGTAACCCTACTACCCAGGTTCCTTTTAACATCCCTACTATCCAGGCTTTTCATATCGAAGTAACCCTACTATCCAGGTTCCTTCTCACAGCCCTACTATCCAGGCTTTTCATATCGAAGTAAACCTACTAGCCAGGTTCCTTCTCACAACCTTACTATCCAGGATTTTCATATCGAAGTAACCCTACTACCCAGGTTCCTTCTCACAGCCCTACTATCCAGGCTTTTCATATCGAAGTAACCCTACTACCCAGGTTCATTCTCACAACCCTACTATCCAGGCTTTTCATATCGAAGTAACGCTACTATCCAGGTTCCTTCTCACAATCCTACTATCCAGGATTTTCATATCGAAGTAACCCTACTACCCAGGTTCCTTCTCACAGCCCTACTATCCAGGTTTTTCATATCGAAGTAACCCTACTATCCAGGTTCCTTCTCACAGCCCTACTATCCAGGCTTTTCATATCGGAGTAACCCTACTATCCAGGTTCCTTCTTATAACATTACCATCCAGGTTTCTTTTCTCTTATCTCCAGACAACAGTCCACAACACTATAAGACCTGGACCTGATCAAACCCGATTGGTTTCTCATTTCCCCAGTAAGTCGCGGTGCAGCCTGTACACTGACCAGATATGCAGTTCACGTCTGGAGTTAATTCCCCAGTAGAGTAACGAACAACTGAAGCTCCTAAAATTCTATATCTCCCAAGACAGATACCAACATTCCTCCTCAACAACAGCAACAAGGAATCTCGTCAAAGGAATATGTCAGGAAATCCACATTCTCTAGATGGCATCTTTAAGCCCATCTCCGACAATTCTCCGTCGCATCCAGGATGGCATCTTTAAGCCCATCTCTGGCAATCTTCCATTATCGACCTCCAAATGGCATCTGTAAGCCCATTCCCGATATCACAAATCGAGTTTCACTTCATGCGAGTGCAAATTTTTGGGCACTCTAGTGTTCAATCATCTTCCACCTTCAAATCACGAAAGACAGGCTAGCCAATATACATCCTCAGGTTTAAGAGGATTGAACAGGGGAAGTTGTTGTACCCTAAAATTTTCCCTCCCATTTTACTCAACAAATGTCAAGTGAGGTCCCCAAGTTGCTCAAGGAAGTCCAAGAGTTGACCAGACAAAGTCTCTCCTAAGGAAGTATACCTCAAATTAGGGTTTCCCTTTTCATCAAAATGTGTGAACCACAAAGGACTCAAATGCTTCCCAAGGTCCTAATATGTTCCCAATATCATCCATGTCAATTTTCATGCCTTGCACAAAGAAGTTTGCTCAGTCAACTTCTCAAATGCTTGAGAATCGACTGTATTAGGTCAAAAGTCAACTATGGCCCACATATACTCAAACCTCAAGATTTTTGGTCAACATCAACATTTTGAAGTGAATTCCATCATTTGATCAAGGTTTGATCATGATTCCTCAAGGAATGCTCCAAATTCATCAAAACCCAAAAGTTGCTAAATTAGGGTTTTGTAGGAAAAGTCAACCCAACTTTGACCAAGCATAACTTCTTCATACTTTATCAGAAATTTTCCATCAATGGCTCATTTTGAAGAGGATTAAATTCCCTATAATTAATCTTCATACCACAAGTTCAAAATATGCACTCATCAAAAGATATGAATTTTTACATCATATGTCCTTTTGAAAAGTCAATAAAAACACCTTTTGGGTCAAAGTTTCATACATGACAATGGAAGATCCAATTGAAATGAGAAAAAAAGGATTGCTTAGGGGACATCCTAATAATTATAAAACGTCCAAGAACACCTCTCTAGGGTTAAAATCGGAAGAGATATGCCTTGTCAAAGTTGACCTTTTTTGAAAAATTGCCAAAAGTCAAATGTGCTCAAAAGTACATTTTTTACCAAATGGTCCTAGCATTTCATGATTGCACCTTACTTATAGCATGGTCCATGACTCAAATATACAACCTCATGTTATTTTCTTCATTATTAAATTTATTTGGAATTTTTGTTAATTAAAATTTCAATTAAATCAAATAATTGATGAATAATGGAAAATATATGTTGTGATCTGATTTTTGGACAAGATCTCAATCAAATAATGCAAGGATATCATGATCAATTCGAATCAAGGCTAATTGGAACAAGAAAGGGATAATTTGGCTCATTATAGCAAGTTTACATATTACATGAAGATCAAATCAAATCTTCAAAACTTTCAAAGATGTGATCTGTTTTTACAACCCTAATTCACCCTATGATATATATTGAACAAATACAAATAAAAAACACAGGGGTTAGAGTCGTGAAAAAGGGCAGAGCAAGTCAAAAATTCAAGGAAAAAGTGTGAATCAGTTTCCATTCCCCAGGACATCTCAAGCTGTTCAAGCTATCCCAATCGATTGTTGGACGCCTCGGGAAGCTATTCAAACCATTTGCAAGGTCTGAAACACCCAGAAACACCAATTGTAACTCACACGGTTTGCACTTTTTTTAATCGATTATCCTAACTCTTGCATCATTAGCAATTTTAATTGTCATATTTGTGATTATTATCATGTTTGCAAGCTAACTGAATGGTTTAATTGCATTTTTGAAGCCTTTACACGCATCTGCCATTGTTAGGGTTTCCACATTTTTTAGGGTTTCTTGATGCAGGAAAAATTAGGCCATGAATGAGGTACCATGATGCTCGTGAGGCCAAGACGAGTTGATTGGTATCATCACAATCAATTTATCATGCTTGTATGAGATTTTTGAGTTTCATAGGGTTGTAGCTATAAACTTGTGTTTGTAGGTAAAAGTTCATAAACCTAAGACGACGGTTCCAGGAAGAAGAAGGTGCGTGTCAGCCAGCCATTCGTCCGTTTGAATCTCGTGCCCTTTGGAATAAGCTCTTTTGTTTTTCTTATATTATGTTTTATTATTATTGTAATAACAACCAACATGGCATTGGATTTAAGCGTGAGGACCTGGGTTTGATCCCAAGCCCCAACGCTTTCTTTATTTTCCTTTCTATCAGTAGATCCAGTGCCTCACAATCTCAAGCGCCTTCCAAACAACCTCAACATCCATCCATTTGATGCGCTCTTACCCAGATCTGACGCTTCCAGCCTAAAGGTCCATGGTGCACGTTCAAGTCAATGCCACATAAGACCCAACACTGACTGGGCCTTAACTTAATGGGCCTGGGAATTTCAGTTTCATACACCCCCTCTTCAGCAAGGCAACATGCCCATTTGGTTATTATTTTCTATTCTTTTTTAATTCCTCTATTTGTTTTCTTTAATTATTTTCTTTTTTCTTTTAATTAACATAAAGTTATTTTTTATTAAATTAATAAACCACAAATCACAAAAATCTTTTTTTTAATAATATTTTTATTTTTTAAAATTAGTTAGTTTAATTTAACTTAGGGCAATTTAATCTTTTTTTATAATTAAAAATAATTAGACTTAGGATTTTAATTGTACATAACTTAATTAATTTTCTTCAAAAATACACCAAGATCGTTTTTCTCATAAAATATTTATTCCTTTAATTAATTAATTAATTAATTATAAAATTAGGTTAATTTAATTTCCTTCATAATTATAAAACAATTAGAAATTAGGTTTAATTGATTTGCAATTAAATTGTTTTCTTCAATAAAAATCCACAAAAAAATCTTTTCTCTCTCAATTAGGGTTTTAGGTTATTTCAATCGTCCTCGCATTTAATTTTCCGCGCGCTTGTTAATTATTTGTCCATTATTTTGTAACTGCTCAGGGTTTGTAATAGATTAATTAGTTTTTTTATTTACTGTTTAAATCCCCGATTTTTGGTCATGTAATTAAACCCCCTCCCCGAAGCCTTGTAATAGCTAGGTTTATTTTTCTCGCACTTTAAATTCCCACAATCTTTAACTGTCTAGATGCATGACTAATAGGATTGTATGGAAAGAATGCTTGAAATTTAAAATGGTAGATCACCTAATGTGCAAAGACTAAATAACTGAAAAAAGTTCATATGCACATATTCACCCATAGGGTTTACCTCACTTTGGTTGCCTTCGGTAAACAATCATTAAGCATAGGAGATTTTAGTGGTTTCCCTCCAGTCTAAAAGATCAAATTGTCCCATTCAAATGTTGCCTCGGAAATATTGCCTCAGAAATGTTGCCTCGAAAATGTTACCTCAGAAAGATCTCAAGACTCTAGGGTTACTACTAAAGTTTTCTAACTATTGCTTAGTGATTGTACTTGTCCCTTTCGAATGTCCCTTACAACTCCAACGACGGTGCTACCTACTCCTTAATAGTGGGATAGCGCTGTCTAAAGGAAATAGAATGAACAATCCTTTTTTCGAGTAGGTAGAATCTTAAGTACTTGCTCAATAAAAACTTTTCACACAAACACCTTTCAAAACAAATTTTCAAAACAACTTCGTCACATCCTTGAGGACTGATACAAGGATTATCACGAAGTAAAACATCTTCAAGACAAACACACACAAAAGCAATTTGAAAAATGAGCAAGTACCTAAGAGCCCATGCAAAACCATGGATAGAAAGGGTGCTTACACCTTCCCTGTCTATAATCTACCCCCCGTATTCAAAATATCTCGAAAAAGGTTTTTTCTGTTCTTTTTTCCTTTTCCATGATTGGATGAAATAAAAGTCAGTGGCGACTCTTGCTTACCGCGACATTTTGCAAACAAAAATGCAAAATGCAAACCAATAAAAACAGTCGGTTCTGCCACCGCATTACACCTCTGTTGAAGAATTGACTACTCTACTGAATATAATCAAAAACAACTTGTAGAAAGATGGAATTTTCCCTGGCTGTGTAAAAGACTGTGTATGCTATACAACACAAGTCAATGGATGTGAAGGGCTGAAGAAGGGCATACAACGCCTGATGGATAGCCATGAAATTATATTTTAGAAAACCCCACTTGCCAAAAGTTTGATTAACAGATGTGAAGACCTGTCCATTATTACCATCTCAAACAAGCCTCTTAGGATCACCTCCAAAGATCCTATTAGGATTTCAAATGAAGCCACTGTTTCTCCCTTAATAATTACCAATCCCGGACCAACTCCCTACTCTTCAAACAAAGAGGTACCATGGAATTATGGTGCTGAGGTGTTCTATCATGGGATTAAACAAGACGCCTGGATCGAAGAAGAAAAATATGACAATGTAGGTAACATATTTGGCTCAAGCAAAATAACTAGAACTAGGAGAATATTTTCACCCAATATCTCACCACCAATTGTTACAAAGGCGCCCATCCGCATTACTGCTTCCAAAACAAGTGTCGATACAAGAGGGAAGGAAAAAGTTGTTGAGTCGGTTGTAACTAGAATACCCTCCAAGGAAGTTGCTGATGAAGAACCCTCCGCTCGTGAGATAGATGAGATCTTGAAGATAATAAAAATAAGTGACTTCAAGATTGTGGAACAGTTGGGGCAAACCCCTTCTAAGATTTCAATGTTGTCATTGCTGCTTTGTTCCGATGCCCATGCTCGGACATTAATAAAATTTCTAAAAAAGGCACATGTCCTCTATGAGACAACAACTGACGAATTTGAGAATTGTGTGGCTAGCCTGACAGCTGATAATGGCTTGGGATTTTCAGATGCTAACTTAACACCTCTTGGGAAGAATCACAATAAAACTTTACATGTTTCTGTCGAGTGCAAAGGGACTACCTTAGCACATGTGCTAGTCGACACTGGTTCTTCTCTGAATGTATTACCCAAGGGGGCGTTAGATCGTCTATACTGTGAAGGTTTAGTCTTGAAGCCAAGCGATATCATTGTAAGGGAATTTGACAGCTCAAAGAGGACTGTTCATGGGGAAGTAGATCTTCCAATCAAAGTGGGCTCCAAAATCTTCAACTCCACCTTTTACATTATGGAAATCCGTCCTGGATATTCTTGTCTGTTGGGTCGCCCATGGATCCATAAAGCTGGGGCAGTAGCCTTAACTCTCCATCACAAACTCAAATATCCAGTCAAGGGGAGAATAGTCATCGTCTGTGGAGAAGAAGAGTTTATGGTAAGCCACCTTAAATCGTTCAAATACGTAGATATGGATGGAGAATTCATTGAGACCCCGTGTCAAGCCTTCGAGGTTGTGCCACCAATGATTGTTGTTACTAAATGTTCCTCTGATGAGTCTAAAGTTGTTAAAGCCGTACCAAAGATGGTCTCAGTCAAAGATGCTCGTGCGGCAATTGAAGAAGGGAAATGTGATACTTGGGGACAACTCCTTGATATCCCATATAAAGAAGACAAGTTTGGTTTGGGCTTCACCGTCAAAGCTCAGAAGGAAGTGAGGCGTGCTCGTGCTGGAAAGCCACCTCTCTGCATTGGAAGCCATGAAGTCAATGTCGTGGGTGATTTTGATGAAGAATTTTCATTTGAAGATTGGGTGTACCCAACTACAATGGAACTGAAGAATTGGAATGCAAAGGACTTCGTGCCCATCTCCTTCATTGAGGAGTAATCTACTTGTTATTGTCTTTCTTTCAATTCAAGAAAATTTTGTCTGTAATATTCAAACAATGACTTTTAAGCCATGTGCCTGGCCCGGGGCACTTTGGTCCATTTGTCAAGGGTTTTATTTATGTTCATCTAATCATATGATCATTCAGTACATTGAACTCTTTTGCATTCAAATATTCGTGTTCAATGTCTTTCTTTTCTTTCAAATACATTTTTCAAAAGAAAATAACCATGTATCTTACATGCACATACACACATTCTTGCAGGTCCTCATCCACTCCGGATCCTATTGCCAATGACTCCACTATTGCCGACTATGACTTCGAATATCCAATTAACCAAGCCGAAGACGAAGGCGGGGAAGATTGTGAAATACCAGGAGAACTAGCCAGACTTCTATTACAAGAGGAAGAAGCTATTCAACCACACGAATAGTCAGTTGAAGTCATCAATCTGGGTACTGAGTCAGATAAGAAGGAAGTCAAGATCGACACTAACTTGGAAAGCAGTGTCAAGAGCAGGTTGGTTCAGATGTTGCATGATTATGTGGAAGTATTTGCTTGGTCTTATGAAGATATGCCTGGGTTGGATAACGACATCGTAGTCCATCGTCTGTCGACAAAAGAAGACTGCCCTCCTGTCAAATAAAAGGTTCATTGCATGAGGCCTGATATGTCTGAAAAGATCAAAGATGAAGTGATGAAAAAATTTGATGCAGGGTTCCTAGCTGTGACATCCTATCCCCAATGGGTTTCCAATGTGGTACCAGTGCCTAAAAAGGACGGAAAAGTTTGCATGTGCGTAGAATATAGGATCTAAATAGGGCAAGCCCCAAGGATGACTTCCCTCTACCATACATTGACGTCTTAGTTGATAATACTGCCCAACATAAAGTCTTATCTTTCATGGATGGCTTCTCAGGATATAATCAAATAAGTATGGCTCCCGAAGATATGGAGAAGACTACTTTCGTTACGCAACGGGACACCTTTTGTTACAAGGTAATTTCGTTCAGATTGAAGAATGCAGGGGAAACATTTCAAAGGGCTATGGTAGCTTTGTTTCATGACATGATACATCATGAAATAGAGGTATATGTGGACGATATGATTGCCATATCACAAAATGAAGAAGAACATCTCGATCACCTCTACAAACTATTCGAAAGGCTGAAAAAGTACAAGCTGAGGTGAAACTATAACAAGTGCACGTTTGGAGTACGATCTGGAAAGCTTTTAGGTTTTGTTGTCAGCAATAAAGGCATTGAAGTTGATCCTGCCAAGGTAAAGGCCATCCAAGAAATTTCAGTCCCTCTTTCTGAAAAGGAAGTTAGAGGATTCTTTGGTCGTCTCAATTACATTACTCGCTTCATATCACACTTGACTGCTACTTGTGAGCCAATCTTCAAACTCTTGAAGAAAGATCAGGTAGTCATATGGAATGATGAGTGCCAAGCTTCCTTCGACAAAATCAAAGAATACCTACAAGAACCTCCTATTCTCATGCCTCAAGTTGAAGGAAGACCCTTGATCATGTACTTGACAGTATTAGAGAACTCTATGGGGTGTGTTTTGGGCCAACATGAAAAGTCTGGCCGAAAATAGCATGCTATTTATTACCTGAGCAAAAAGTTTACCGACTGTGAAACCAGATATTCACTGCTCGAGAAAACTTGCTGCACTATGGCATGGGCTGCTCGCCGGCTAAGATAGTATATGTTGACTCATACCACTTTGTTGATTTCTAAGATGGACCCAATCAAGTACATCTTCGAGAAACCTGCCCTTTCTGGATGAATATCCAGATGGCAAATGATCTTGACTGAGTATGAAATTCAATACACTACACAAAAGACCATCAAAGGAAGCGTACTAGCAGGTCATTTGGCCCATCAAGCTGTAGATGATTATCAGTCAATAAACTTCGACTTCCCTGGTGAGAACATCATGCTGGTAACTGATTGTGCGAAACCTGGACCGTATGATGGACATGAACAAGGATCCCGATGGACTATGGTATTCGATGGGGCTTCCAACGCCTTAGGTAACAAATTTGGTGTTGTAATCATCTCTCCTGAAGGTTGCCATACTCCATTTACTGCCAGACTATGCTTCAATTGCACGAACAATATGGCCGAGTTTAAAGCGTTCATTTTGGGTCTAAAAGCTGCCATTGACTTGAGGATCAAGCATTTGAATGTGTTTGGGGATTCCGCTCTAGCGATCAACAAAGTAAAAGGAGATTTGGACACTAAACATCCTAATCTTATCCCTTACAAGGAACTTGTGTTATCCCTAATTCCTTACTTCGAAGAGATCACTTTTGATCACTTCCCTAGGGAAGAAAATCAGTTGGCTGACGCTTTGGCAACCGTGTCTTCAACGTTCAAGGTCAGATGGTGTAACGAGGCTCCTATGATTATGATTGAAAGATTCAACGAACCTTCACATTGATGTGAGTTTGACACTGACGCGAAAAATCCATGGCACCATGAGGTGATGAGATATCTTGAAGCACAAGAGTATCCAGAGGGAGCATCCACCAATGACAGAAAATTCTTACGAAGATTTGCAGCCAAATTCTTCCTAAGAAATGGAATATTGTACAAGCACAACCATGACTCTACTCTACTCCGATGTGTGGACAAGAAGGAGGCAGAGGAAATCATGGAAGACATGCACAAGGGTCTCTTTGGTACCCACTCAAGTGGACATACGATGGCTAAGAAAATTTTAAGAGCTGGCTACTATTGGTCAACAATGGAGACTGATTGCCATCAACACTCGAAGACTTGTCACAAATGTCAAATCTATGCTGACAAGGTCCATGTGCCTCCTATCCCTCTAAATGTCATGACTGCTCCGTGGCCATTCGCAATGTGGGGCATTGATATGATTAGAGAAATCAATCCCACTGATTCCAATGGTCAACACTTCATTCTTGTCGTTATCGACTATTTCACCAAGTGGGTTGAAGCCGCCTCTTTTGCTTCAGTCACCAAGAGTATGGTAGCCAGATTCACCAGACACAACCTCATCTGCCGCTATGGTATCCCCGAAAGGATTATCACCGACAATGGGATTAACCTCAACAATGCTATGATTACTGAGTTTTGCACTCAGTTTAAGATCAAGCATCACAATTCTTCTCCATATAAACCGAAAATGAATGGCGCAGTTGAAGCGGCCAACAAAAACATTAAGAAGATAGTGCAGAAAATAATGGTAACCTATAAGGAATGGGATGAGATGTTTCTGTTTTCTCTACATGGCTACCGCACTTCAGCTAGAACATCAACTGGGGCAACTCCCTTTTCTCTAGTCTATAGCATGGAAGCTGTTTTGCCAGTGGAAGTTCATATTCCCTCGCTGAGGAATATTAATGAAGTAGGCTTAAGCAAAGATGAGTGGATTCAAACGAGATTGGATAAGATGAACTTGATCGATGAAAAATGATTGGCTGCTGTTTGTCATGGTCAGACGTACCAAAAATGTATGATCAAGGCTCTCAACAAAAATATCAAGCCTCGAGTATATCAAGCTGGTGACTTGGTGATAAAACTTATCATTCTACCACAAGGAGACTCCAGGGGCAAATGGACTCCCACCTATGAAGGGCCAATTGTTTTCAAGAGAGTGTTCTCTGGAGGTGCCATGATGCTGACTACCATGGATGGTGAAGACCTCCCACATCCTATAAACACAAACATGGTTAAAAAATACTACGCATAAGAGACCCGCTAGGTTGACACACCTAGGAAAAATAAGGGCATCCCGGCAAACCAAAAGGTTTGGGAAAAAATTAGGGATATATGCAAAAGATTATACACCCGGCAGGTTGAAAATCCGAAAGGGCGACTTGGGCAAAAATGGGTATCCTGGTGGGCTGAAAACCCGAAAGGGCGGTCCAGGCAAAAGTTAAGGATTGAAAGCGTATGACTATGTCCCGTGGAATCACCACAGTCAATTTTATCACCAAGGTCCAAGTTCAAATGGTCCAAGATCAATCCAATCAACTTCTGTCAATAGCAAGGGGTATTCGAAGACATTGGGGCAATAGTAGAGTTGGAAGGCAATGAGATCATTTCACATGGCTATTTGTTTTTGTTTTCAATTTTGTTTTCCTTTCGACGATTTCCTCTTACTAGGATCTCCGTCTCTTTGTACAAAAACGCATATTCATGGGCAAAATATCAATACAAATATACTTTGAAGTGCAAACTTCCTGTCTTTATTTTGAATGCAAACTTGTCCAGTGACTAAAATTGAATGAACATATGCATATGAACATAATTAAAACTGTTTGGCACATATGACCTAAGCAGTAACAAGCACCTCTTTAATGAATATGGAATACCCCCAGAGTTATTTCATCAACATCCTCCTCAACAAAGTTACTCATAAAGTCTCTTTGCATAGGATAATCTTCAACCAGAGTCTCAATCTCTTGGAAGCTCTCTCTCCAGCTAAGTTGAATTTTACAAGTAGAAGCCTCGTGGATCTCTTCCTAAAAGGAACTCACCTCTTCAATAGGGTTTATTTCCCAACATGGTTTATTTCCCCAACAAACAATGAGTAGCATAACTCCCCAACCGAGTACAAAGTTCCCCAGCTTTGGTCTATCTTCTCCAGCTGAGCCTGTTACCCCCAACTGAGTATACCTCCTCAAGCTGAGTCTATCCTCCCTGACTGAGTCTACACTCTCTAACTTGAGTTTGCCTTTCAGATTATTACAAATCATAGGGCCACAACCCCTGATCCCCATTAAAGTCATCAACAAAATCTTTACTATCCCTAAAAGTTACTATAAAGCCTGAACCCGACCGGATAATAGTCAACTTCTCAAGTCACTGTAAATCCTGGACCCGACCAGATATTAGTTTGACTTTACCAATTGCTGAAACCTGGACTCGACCAGATAACAGTTTGAGTTTCTGAAACCTAGAACCGACCAGATAAAAGTTAATCTAAGATACTATAAAGCCTAGACCCTACCAGATAATAGTCTAACTCTTCAAATTATAGAAGAACCTGAACTCAACCAGACCAAGATTTAACTTCTTTCCCCTAGTAGAGTTTGCCTCTACCCTAACAAGTTGTTGTGAAGCTTGGATCCGACCACATAGCAATTACCCTCACAAATTCGTTATGAAACCTGGAACTCGACCAAATAACAACTAAATCCCCAAACAGTTTATTGTGAAACCTGGACCCGACCAGATAACAATTAACCTCATAAACCTCATAAATCTGCAAAGCCGGGATCCGACCAGATGTCAGTTTTCAAACAAGTTATTGTGAAACCTGGAGCCCGACAAAATAACAATTAACTATGATCCCCAGAGAGACACTATGAAGCGTGGACCCGACCAGATAATAGTACAACTTTCCAAAAACCATGAAACCTGGACCCGACCAGATAGTAGTTACCATTTCAAGTTATTGCGAAGCTTGAATCTGACCAGATAACAATTAACTTCCTTATCCCCAGAAAGTTGTTGTAAAGCCTGGACCCGACCAGATAACAGTTCAATTCCAATAAATTTTTTGCAAAGCCTGGAATCCGACCAGATAACATTTAAATTGTCTTTTCCCCAATAAGTTGCCGTGAAGCCTGGATTCGACCAGATAGAAGTTAACTACTTCATCCTCAGCAAATTGTGAAGCCTAGATCCGACCAGATAACAACTGACATTCAAGAGAAATTCCTCAGCGGAAGCATCTTTTCAACAAAGTTTGGAGATGTGTATACTCTTCATCCCCAACGAAAATCTGAGAGTCAACTTCCCAAAACTCCTCAGCAACAGTCATGGATTTATTTTCCCGGACAAAGACATACATCTCACATTCATACATCATAGCATATACATACAAAATGCATTTAACGTGACCTCATTCATCTTGTGAACATCATGCATACATCTGCATTTTACTAACTCTTTTTCTCACAGGTAAAACACCAAGTTATAATATAAATCAACAAGAATATTTATGCTGATACTTCTTCCCGTGTTTACCAATATTTCTCCAAATGGCATCTATAAGCCCATTCATAATCCATCTTCGAGTGCAAATTTCCGGGCACTCTAGTGTTCAATCATCTTTCACCTTCAATTCACGAATGGCGGATACGCTAATCTAACTCTTCAGGTTTAAGAAGATTGAACAGGGGTAGTTGTTGTACCCCAAAATTTTCCCTCTCATTTATCAAGTAATCTCTCACAAGATCTCCTTCGTTTCAAGACTGCACTAAGGCTGATCAGCTCAAGACAGCTCCTCAAGCACTAATGACTGAAAATTAGGGTTTGAGATTGCACAAGGATAATTGAACTTTCAATGCCTCATATGATTTTCATGGATCATTTTGGACCCTCAATATTGTTCATGTCAAATTTCAAGTCTTGGATCACATTTTTGCTCATTTAATTGACTAGTTGACCTAAAAATCAGCTGTATTAGGGAAAGAACCAACTGTGGTCAATTTACAGTCAAACTTCATAATTTTTTATCCATATCAGTATTATGAACTCACATATGTCATTTTATGAAGTTTGGATCACAATTCCTCAAGAAATTTGATTAGATCAACAAAAAGGCAAAATGGTCAAAATTAGGGTTTTGACTGAGGAAGTGCAATTTCTGATTTTTAACCTAGCAAATGGTTGATTGGTTGAAGACATGATCTCAAGGATTCAATTGCATCATTTTTACCTAATGTCATGACTCAAAACATTGCTCAATATCAATTGATTGATAGTTGATTTTCAGTCAACTGATCGAAAGTCAATTGTACACTGAAAAGTTAAACTTTGACTTTTTGGTCAAAATCAAGTATCAAAGATCACAATTCATCAAAACATGTCAAAATATGAAACTTGTTCATCAAGAAATCAAAAAGTCAAGATTTTATTTTTGAAAAGTCAAAATTTCTAAACTTAGAAATTTTTCTAAGTGTTGAAAATTTCATATTTTTTCACAACTTTGAGCCAATTTTTCACAATGATGCAAGATGATTCAAAGGAAACTTTCAACATGAAAGTTATAGATATCAATGAGATATAAAACATTGTAGAACACAACTTCTCCTAGAAATGCATGGATTTCAATTTATGATTTTGTGAATACATGTTCATGAAACTTGGAAACTTAGTGAAATTTTGCCCTAGTTTAGGCAGGATTTTGACCTAACTTCATAGAAATTTTTCACATAGTTCCAAGGGGAATTTTCAAAAGTGACCAACATAGAGGTTGTAGAGTATGTTACAAGCTTTCCAAAATATCCAATAACTCATTGAGACCATGCTTGAGCAAAGATAATCGAAGACAAGAAGTTGGACATTCATTCTTGAATTATAGGTCATTTCCATGATGAACAAGAATTCAAATCCAAGCCTAGGCTGAATAATCTTTGCTTTGCAGACCTCAGACTTGTTTTTCACTCCATAATTAATGGTTTACACAACTCTTTAGTCCCTTATCCACTTGGTTTGAGCTTTTTCCAAAGTAATTTTCCATTTACGGCACAAAGTTGTCATTTCCATTTTGATAAAGCATCACTTTTCAAATGCTCAACTTCTTGAGCTTTGAACTTGTTCTTTCTGCACACACAACCCATATAACCCAAAAGCAATGTGTCTAAAGCCTCTTTGAACTCAGGCCATGCTTGTACTATGCCTTGAAACCATATTTTCACTTTTCTTCAAAATCAAGTAACATAGCCATAAGTCTATATCTTGTGTTTCTGACCCTCTCAAGTGCAACAACCTATTTCATATAACCATACAAGTTGTTTGCAAGCAAGGATACAAATACACAAGCTCTCAAACTTCCCCAAACTCATAACTGTATCATAAACCACCATTGTTTCATATTATGACCAAGAACTTCAAACTTCCATTTCCCTCATGCGTTTCTTGGCTTTTTAGTTTCAAAAGCTTCCTCATATAAAATATAAGTCATCCATGTCCATGTTACACGACTGTAACACCATATTCATCAACTTCCAAGTTCAAAAATAGAGCATTGCAGTTGGACTCCTCCAGACCATTCCAGCCACTCTCAGTTCAAGCCAGCCATTACATTAGCTTCCTAGAGGTTCAAGGAAGCTAACCTAACCATCACCATCACTTGAAACAAGCTCAAACTCATTTCACGATTCCCAGTTTTGAGGTATTTTTCTTGAATATCTATCTCATTATTTAGGCATTGTTAGGCTTGTATTTGTGAAGATAGAATGTAGATATCATTGCCCTGAAACTATACATGTCCATAGATTTCATTTATGTTGCTTGAGCATGGAGAATTTTGAGTTTGAACTTGCTGAAACATTTAGGTCAGAATTTGGTACTTTCATAAATTCATCCTTATCTTTGAATGTTAGCTTAAGTTAGTTACATGGTTGGATTTGTGGTGGAAAAATGCACAAGTTTCATGTTTACACTTTTGAAAATGGTTAAGAAATGTGTTATACATTTATTGTTGTACAGTCAGGGCAAGACTTGTGTTATATATTTATTGTTGTGTTTAAGTTAACAGGTGTATCACCACCCCAGTGGTTAAAGCGCGCGTCTGTTATCTTAGGGACCTGGGTTCGAGCCCCAGTGGTACCCTTTTGCTTGTTTTCTCTTTTTTTCCCACTTTTTATTTTATTTTTATTTGCAGCGTCTGGGCCCCAAACATTGGGCTTTCTATTTGTTTGCTGACTCTAACCCCCCTGACTATGTTTACACTCCTGAACCATTTTATATTATTTTATTTATTTTATATTTCATATTTTCTTCATATTTTTATTACTTTTCTTATTATTATTATTATTATTATTATTATTATTATTATTTTACTAAAAATATATAAAAATATTTTTATTTTTATTATTTATATTTTTTAGTTTATTTTTCTTCATAAAACAAAAGAATAAAAAACATTTTCTTTTAGTAAATTAATTTCTTTTTTAATACTTAGATAATTAGGTTTAATTGTTATATCATTATTTTCTTGTAAATTAAAATAATTTAGAAATTAGGTTTCCCTTTAATTAATTAATTAATTTTCCTATTATTATTTTTTATTTTTAATTTAAAACCTTTTCATAAAAAACCCTAAAAATCATTTTAAATTAATTCATTTTCTTAATTAGTTTAAGTTAATTTTAGTTAATTTTTCATTAATTATTCTCTAAATTAGGTCAAGTTTAAAATCTTTCATAAAATCCAATAAAAAACATTTCTCTTTCCATTTTGCATTCTTGCATTTTATCTTCAATTTTGTACATTTATTCAATATGGTTGTAATAGTTAATTAGATTTAATTTTCTTGCAAAATCCCCATTTGTAAATTTGTATACCCCCCCCTAATGATGTAATAGCTTAGTAGTTTTATTTTCTGCAATTTAATGCTTTATATATAAATGCTAGTAAATTAGGGTTTTTATGGAAAGATTAAAATCAACAAGTTAGAAAACCCTAATTCAAGACAAAACAATGCATGTAAATCAACACATTTGCACACTTGCACCCTTAGGGTAAATACACTTTGTTGCCTTATAAAAATGGTCATGGTATGCATGTGGGATATCTTAGCAAAAAGCAATCAAAATACGAGATCATAGTCCCTCGATGACGCTATCAAATGTTGCCTTTCAAAATGATCTTAGTCCCTCAAAGAGAATTGTTAAGATATTTCACAATATTGCTATCATGGCTATACGATGACCCATGCCCGTCCCTTTACATCCAAAAATAGGGCTTCTTACCAAATCAATGGTAAGATAGCAATATCAAAGGAAAGGTAGAAATGAACTAAGACTTTTGAGTCGGTAGATTGTTCCTAGTTGCTTGCTCAATTTCAAATCAAACACTCTTGCTTATTTTCAAAACAAACACCAACGCTTTCAAAAACATCTTCCAAACTTGAAATATTTTCAAAAGCTCAACACTTTGTATACGCTCTTACGAACGAGAACTATTACAAAGTTTTCCTAAACAAAGGCGCCTTTTTAAAATACTTTCAAAAACCACACAAAGCACATATTCAAACAAAAGCAAGTGATCTAGCAAGAAACTAAGAGCCCATAGATAACTATGGATGAAAAGGATGCTAACACCTTCCCTTTTCATAATCTACCCTCCCAAACTCAAGAAATAATCTCAAAGGTCTTTCCTGTTCTTTTTAGCCTTTCCTTTTGGATAAAAGAAAATTCGGTGGCGACTCTTACTAACCGCAACATTTGCGATAAAACGCAAAACACCCAAGTCAATTCTCCCACCGTATCACAATCATCACATACAATGTTACCAATCTTAAAAATACTATGATCACGAAACTCTACATGCAATTCAAGATTAAGCATCACAACTCTTCTTTGTACTGACCAAAGGTAAATGGCGCAGTGGAAGCTGCCAACAAGAATATCAAGAAGATCTTGCAGAAGATGACGGTGACGTACAATGATTGGAATGAGATGCTACCATTTGCTCTTAATGGTTACCGCACTTCAGTATGTACATCAACTGGAGCAACCCTGTTCTCTCTAGTCTATAGTATGAAGGCTGTATTACCCGTTGAAGTCCAGATTCCATCCCTAACGATTATGAAAGACATAGATTTGGATGAAGATGAATGGATTTAGACTCGACTTGACCAGATAAATTTGATTGATGAAAAAAGGCTTGCGGCTATTTATCATGGTTGGATGTATCAGAAACGCATGATCAAGGCCTTTAACAAGAAATCCAAACATCAGGTGTACCAAGCTGGTGATTTGGTAATAAAGTGCATCATCCTACCACAAGGTGATCTCAGGGGAAAATGGACTCCCACATACGAAGGGTCATTTTTTATCAAAAAGATATTTTCTGGCGGTGCTATGATACTTAGCACCATGGACGGTGAAGATTTCCCGCACTCTGTGAATCTGGACATAATCAAAAAGTTATACGCATAAAAGAGACCCGCTAGGTTAGGAAAAAAATAAGGGCATCCCGGCGAACAAAAAGGGTTCGGGAAAAAATTAAGGATATATATAAAAAATTGTACATTCGACAAGTCAAAAACCTGAAAAGGAGGCTTGGGCAAAAAAGGATATCCTGATGGTCTGAAAACCAGAAAGGGCGGTCCAGGTAAAAGTTAGGGATTAATGCGTACGACTATGTCCCGTTGGATCACCCATATACTTACAATCAGATTTATGACTAGCGTCGAGTTCAAATAAGACAAATGAATTCAATCATCTTCTTCCAACAATAAGTGATAATATACTTGAAGACATAAGGGCAATAACAGAGTTGAAACTCGATGGGATCGTTTCCACATAGCTATTTTTCTTTGTTTATCACTTTGTACCCCTTTTCCAATTTTTACGATGATTTCCTCTTACTAGGATTTCTGTCTTCTTGTATAAAAATTCCAGCTTATATGCAAACTTTCATAATCAATACAATTAAATTATTTTTACTTTTTATGTTTCGTTTGCAAAAACGTCTAATGATTACGTTAAATGAATATATGCATTTGAATATGATTATTTTTACAAAATATATGCATGAAAAATGGATTAGCATTTACTAAATACTCTAGGAGTTGGGGTAATGTTCAAAAGTTGTCCATAAATTCCCACAGAGCAATCTCCATGGAACTATCTCTACAGAGCTTTCTTCACAATCTCATCCCCAACGAAGATCTATTCCCCAACAAATCTAAGATGTCCTCAGGCAGAAATTAGGGCATCTTCCAGCATTTCACCTCCATATCCCTAAGGGATAGCTTGACATGATCAGCTTCCCCAATAGGTCCCCTAGCAGGTAAGGAAGTTTGATCATTTCCCCAGCATACAACGAAAACTTCCTCACCACAGCCTATGAATTACTAATCCACATCAGAGATTATTTCCTCAATGCATTCTATAGGATCTAATTCCCCAACGGAGTTTATTTCTCTGATACTGCAAATTCCCCACCAAAATTCTCTTCTTCAACCAGATGTCATTCAATGTTCTACTCCCCAGAAGAGCCGATAACCATATCTAAAACCGGTTTAGATAGCGCATCAGGAGAATATTCATCTCTTTTATCCCCAGTCAGGGTACATAAGAATCAGATCCTTCAATAAAAAGAACGACGAAATACCGACTCTCCTTGAATGCTTCTATCCCCAAGCAAAAGTCGAAGATCCCCAATGTTGTTTCCTCAAATAGAAATCGGAAATCCCCAATAAAGTTATTCTAAGCAAAAATTGAAGAATTACTTTCTTCATCCCCAGCAATGGTCATGAATTTATTTTCCCAAGTAGACGTTGTTACAAGAATTTACCGATATGCTCCAGCGGCATATTGCATCCATACATCATTTACTAAATATCATAATATATGCATACGAAACACATATAATACTCTCATTTATTTTGAGAGCAACATTACGAAATACATTTCATGCATCATGACATTGCATGAAGCTAACTTTGTTTTCAGGTTGAGTTCATAAGTAGACAAATATTATCAGCGATTTATAGGAAGGTTATAGATCAATTCCTGAAATAGGACGAGGCGACTATCTACATGACCAGATGATTTCCCTCAGAGACTAATTCTTACGAGCATTTACTTCAGAGATTCATTCTGAAAAGCATTTCCCTCATATAAAATCATATAGATTCATTTTGAAAAGCACGAGTCAGACAAAACTAGACGAAAGTTAATTCTGGAACTCTTTTGGATAAAGTCGGGCGTAGACTCATTCTAATACATATTCTAGATACGGTCGCACGTAAACTCATTCTAGTATATTTTGCAGATACAGTCGAGCAAATTCTGATTCACTTTTTGATATAGTCGGGCGTAGACTCATTCCAATACATTTTTCAGATACAATCGAGTGAAGACTCACTCTGATCCTCTTATAGATACAATCAAGACATAGACTCATTCTATAACATCATTCAGATACAATCGAGACATAAGATTCATTCTGAAACTCCCCAACATGTCTGCTAGATACAGTCGGACACAAACTCATTCTAGTATACTTTTTCATATACAACTTGGCATATACTGATTCTGATACTTCAATCAACATTTACTTAAGATGGTATTTATAAGCCCATCTCCGACGGCATCTCGCCACCTTTTCAAAATGGCACCTTTAATCCCATTCCCGATACAATCAACCAACAGTATTACTTTGTTCACATGTGAGTGCAAATTTTTGGGCACTTAAATATTCAATCCTCCTCCACCTTTAGATCACGAAAGGCAAGCATGCCAATCTAACTCTTTAGGTTTAAGAAGATTGAACAGGGGTAACTGTTGTAGCCCAAAATTTTCCCTCCCATTTTCAAGACAAATTATTTCAATAGGTGTCCTCATGCTCCTAGGGTTCTCAATTGCTCAAGAATACTCAAGGTTTGGGCATACAAAGCACCCCTCCTAAGTAACCAACCTACAACTAGGGTTTTGCTTTTCTCAAAGGAAATTGAGTTGTCAATGCCTTAAGCGGATTTCATGGGTTCTCATATGTATAAAGGTATCCTCATACTAAGTTTCAAGCCTTACATCACAAATATGCTTAGTCAACTATCCAGATGATTGAAAATCAACTGTATTGGACAAAAAGTCAACTTTGACCAATATACAATCAAACTTCAATATTTTTGGTTAATATCAACATTTTGAAGTCACATTCATCATTTGATCATGGGTTTATCATGATTCATCAAGAAAACCCAAGATTAATCAAAAGTCAAAAGTTACTAAATTATGGTTTTCTTTAGGAGAAGTCAACTGAACTTTAACCAGGCACAACTTTTGCATACTTCATCAGAAATTCCTCAACTAAAGCCTATCTTGAAGGAAATTAAATTCTATACAACTTTGACTCTCTTAGCTCAAGGCCAAAAATGCTTCATTTGAGAGATATGGGCTATAACATTACAGGTCATTTAAAAAGTCAACAAAAAGACATTTTTGTCAAAGCAATTTACATAAAGATAAAGGCTTCAAATGAAAAAATGACCAACATGAAAGTTGTAGGAGACATATTGAAGTTTCAAAAAAGTCAAAGATCATATTCATATGACCAAATTAAGAGAGTCATGATTGGTGCAAGTTGAGCAATTTTGAGAAAATGCATGAAGTTCAAATTGAGGAAACTTGAATTTTTGGGCTAATGGACCTAAGTTTTTAGGTTTAAACGTGTTCATGACTTCATATTAGACCTCTAAATCCATTCACATATTTTTTATGATTTTTATATTTTTATTTGGATTTTATTCATTTAAATGCAAATTAAATCAAATGAAATTTGAAACTAATGGACTTAGGCGTATGGGCTCTTGTTTTAATCATTTCAGAGGCCCAAAAATCTACCTTGAAGGTGAAGAAATCGTGTGGTCTTATTTGAAACAAGTCTTCATTAGTTTTGGAAGATTTCAACTTATTTTCAAACAAAATCAAAGATAAGATTTCATGAGATGTCCAAGCCCACCACTTGACCTAATCTTCTCTCTTATAAATACATAACACCTTCAGACATCAAAGGACACACAAGGTTGTCTCAAGAAGAACCCTAAAATTCTCAATTTTTTCAAGAACTAGGGCAAACTCAAACCCTCGTGTGCAACCTTTGTCAATCAATTCCAAGAATCCAATCACACTCTTGAGGTTTCCAGGAAGCCATTCCAGCCCTTGCTCAAGCTTGAAACACGCCATAACTGTATCCCTCAACTGCACCGGTTTGGTAAACTTCTTGAATTTCAAACTCATAATCCATACACTATTGATTTATTCTATGAACATATACCTGTTTATAATGATGTTTGGACTTTTTTAGAATCATCATTTGCAAGCTTTGACGTAGAAATGAAGATCTGCCATTGTTAGGGCAGTTTGAAACATTTTCTTTGAAACTCACTCTACAAGCATTTTCAGGTCAAACCAATGTCACCATTGGATTCGCAAGGGTCAAATTAGGGGGAAAGGGTTCATCCTGTGTTTTGATTTCGCGTGTTTTGCAGGTTTGATTTTGGAGATCATCGAAGAAGATGACCGGAGCTAGGGTTCCAGTCACTCCTCCGTCAGTTAAATTTTGTTGAACCAGGTTGACCATGGCGTGGCACTTTGAGAAGTTCTGATTGGCTAACACTTGATACAGGGCCCCACAATTTGACTTGCGTTTGAAATTAAATTTTTAACGCGCTTTTATTATATAATGATTTATTTGTGATTAAATAACAAGAAACAACAATTGGCCGATGGTAAGAAGCGTGACTAGTATTGCAAAGGGTGTGGATTCGATCCCAACTTTTGTCAAATAATTTTGTTTTTTCAGGATTCAATTCAAGTTAATACCAAATTAATTGATTCTCATTCCTAAACACCAACAACACTGTGGCGCAGTGGTAAAGGGAATGGTCATTGAGGCTGAGGGCGTGTGTGATACGGTGGCCAGAACTGGGACTTGTTTTTTAGGAATGCTGGTTTGCGTTTTGCGTTTATGCTCGCAAAATGTCGCGGTAAGCAAGAGTCGCCACCGACTTTTATTTTATCTAACAAGGAAAGGAAAAAAGCACAGAAAAATTCCTTTTTCGAGATATTTCTGAGTACGGGGGGTAGATTATAGAAAGGGAAGATATTAGCACCCTTTCTATCTGTAGTTATCTACGGGCTCTTAGGTACTTGCTCATCATTTTCAAAATTTCTTCTTTCTGTTTGTGTGATTTGAAAAGTTTTTGTTTTGACTTCGATTTAACTCTTGCTTCTGTCTTCAAGAGTGTAATGAAGTGTTTTTGAAAACTTTGTTTGAAAAGGAGTGTAAGTGTGAAAAAGTTTGTTTGGATTGAGCAAGTACTTAAGAACTAATCTACCTACTCGAAAAAAAGAATTGTTCTATGTTCATTTCCTTTAGACAATGTTATCCCACTATTAGTGAGTAGGTAGCATCGTCGTTGGAGTTTGAGGGTCAATTCGAAAGGGAGGTACGGTCACTAAAGCAATGTTAGGACGTCTTAGTAGTAACCCTAATGTCTTAGATCAATTATTCGAGGCAACAATATCTGAGGCAACCTTTCCGAGGAAACTTTGATCTTTGGACAAAAGGACGACCACTAAAACATCCTATACCTAATGACCGTTTACCGAAGGCAACCAAGTGGGAGTGTACCCTAGGAGTGCGCATGTGCGAGTGATTCAATTTCAGATTATTTATCTTTGCACATTTAGGGTTATCTAACTGTTTTAAAGTTAATTCATACATTCTTGTCATGCATCCTAATATCATACATCTAACAGTTTAGTATTTTGCGGAATTTAAAGTGTGGAAATTAAGCTACGCTATTACAAGGCTTCGGGTATTTACATAGCCAAAAACAAACCCTTAAATAATAAAGCGATAAATGAAAGGTAAAAGTCCTAATTAACTATTACAACTTGTGAGCAATTACAATAATAGGATAAAAATAAAATAAAGCGCGCGCGCGAAGAAATTAGATCGGGAGAGAACTAGGGTTTTGACCCTTCTAACCTAATTAAAAGAAAAATTGTTTTTTTGTTATTTTTAAGAAAAGAATTAGGTTTTAAATTTAAATATACAATTAATTAGCTAATTAATTAATGAAAATATTTACATGGCCTATTTTTGTGTTTTGGTTACTTTAGGAAAAATAAAATATAATTAAATTTAGACAAAAACCCTAATTTTCTAATTATTTATAATTATTTACAAAAGGAATTAAAGTTATATAATATTAACAACCTAATTTAATTAATTTAATTTTTGATTAAAAAATAAAGTCTAAACCTAATTTGGTGAAAAATATTATTTTTGTGATTTTTTGATAAAAAGAAATAATTAATTTGTTAGTAAAATAAAATAAATAAATTAAACTAAATAAAACAAATATAAAAAAGAATAGAGAAGAGATTTGGGCCTGAAGAAAGCAGCTTGGGAGGGTGTGGGAAGCAATTTTCTGGGCCTAAAACAAGGAGGTCCACGTTGACCCTCAGGATCCCATGCCATGCGTTTGACTAGGCGTTTGGTGCTCTCTCATTGATGGCCCTTGGATCTGGCCATTTGGCTACCTGGCAGACTGGATTGTGAGGGCGTATGGTAACCCTTGGTCTTGTGTGCGCATGTAATCACTGAAAAGAAAAAAATCATGAAGCAATTTGGGGGACCTGGGATTCGAACCCAGGCCCCAAGGTACTTTCCAACGCTTGGCCACCAGCTGAGCTAGTTGTTTTTGTTGTATATGAAATAAGCATACAATATAATATGGGAAACAACAAAGCATTAAATCTTTGCGCGTGGAAATTCAAACGATCCAATGGGAAGGTGCCAACTAATCATCTTCTTCCCTTCTCCGTGGGTAAAAGTCCCAGACTTTTACCTACGGACGTTCGTCCATAGCTACAGGCTGGGCTCGTTCCAAAATCCTCCATGAGCAATATAAATGACATCTAATGCCATGGATAGAACCCTCTTATCATTCTGAACATCATGGTACCCTTCACGAAGGCTAATTTTTCCTGCATACAAAAACTCCAAAACAGAACCAAAAAACCTAACAATGGCAACTATCGATCCAGTCTATGAAAATGCAATTGAGTATTATAGAAAGCTTGAAACTGTAATGGTGAACAAGAATCTATGATTATATTATGCTATACGTGCCAGAATTATGCAAACATAATTCTAGAAAAGGTAGGTATCGTGAATGTCTTACAGCGAGTTCCAAGGCCTGGAAATGCTCGTTCTTGATTGGTTTCGCTTGCCTACACTCCCAGGAAGCGATTAGAATAGTCAGGAGGCCTTGAGGATGCCTGGAAGTATGAATTCATGTATACACTTTGGTGTTTTTTCAAGTTTTTGTTCTGGTTCAAACGCCTCCTTCTAGCCTTGCTTTAGGTTTGCACATCATCCTTATGTACTGAGGAATGAATTAGGGTTGAAAACCTGGCCTCAATCTTCCTCCACCAATGTCTTTGATCTTGATTTGATTCACTTTAAAATCATTCCAAAAATATCCTAAAACCAATCTTTTTGTGCTCTCCAAGCCTTTACACGAATTTGATCTCATGCTAGCTGGAATTTAAGACCTGAAACATGTATCAAATCTTGAGATTTCAATACTTTGGATTTTCTATGATTTATTTTAGTTTAAATTGATTTAATTCAAATAAAAATCAAAATAAATAATAAAAACAAGATAATGACAGGTGTCAAGGGCTAGGGCTCATGGACCATGTTGCCAACTCAAAACAAATGAAAAAGATTGGGCCCATTTAGAAAAAATTGCATTTTTAGGCATAATTGACTTTTGGCAATTTTGCAAAAAGGGTCAACTTCACCAATGCATAACTTACTCAATTTTGAATCTTTGGAGGTGTTCTTGGACTTTTTAGAAATCTTGAGATGTCCTCTAAGCAACCCTATTGGTCTCATATCAATTTGGTATTCCATGTTCATGTATGAAGCTTTGACAAAAAAGGTGTTTTTGTTGACTTTTCAAAATGACCTATAATGTCCAAATTCATAACTTCTTGTGAGTGCATATTTTGAACTTGGGAGCTGAAGATGGATTGTATATAATTGCATCCTATTCAAAATGAGATTTGGATGGGTCATTTCTCACAAAGTATGAGAAAGTTAGGCTTGGTCAAAGTTGAGTTGACTTTTCCTCCAAAACCCTAATTTAGCAAATTTTGGTTCTTGATGAAGTATGAGCAATCCTTGATGAATCATGATCAACCCTTGATCAAATGATGAAATATACTTCAAAATGAGTATTTTAACCAAAAATCTTGAAGTTTGACTGTATGTGGGCCACAGTTGACTTTTGCCCTAGCATAGTCGATTTTTAGGCCTTTGAGCAATTGACTGAGCAAACTTCCTCTGCAAGGCTTGAAACTTGACATGGATGATATTGAGGACATATTAGGACCATGGTGAGAATTTGAGATCCCTTGGATTCAAGTATCTTGATGCAATATGAAACCCTAATTTGAGGTAGACTGCCTTAGGAGAGAGCTTGTCTGGCCAACCCTTGGACTATCTTGAGCAACTTGAGGATCTTTCTTGAAATGTTTTGAGAAATATGGGAGGGAGAATTTTGGGGTACAACAGCGTGGGTTCAACTCCCACCCCATACACTTTGTTTTCTATTTTACTAACCCTAATTTTCTCTATTTTACTAATTATTTTCTAATTAACCATTAACCTTAAACTTTTTCCAAAACCATAACAAATTAGAATTAGGGTTTTTGACATATTTTTAATTAAGTTAATTATATTTTTTCTTAATATTAAAATTAATTAGGAATAATTAGGTTTTAATTACTATTTATTAATCTAAATTATTTTCTACAAAAAACACCAAAAATATTAATTTAGAATTTTAGGCATCTAAACATTTCTCTAACATTTTTTCTTATTCCTTTTTTTTGCTATTTAATTTTCTTAGACAAAATGTATAGGTCGCAATCTCCGATGTAATAGCGTAGATTTACTTTCTCGTATTTTCTAATTATGTAACTGCTCACAGGATGTAATAGCTTAGGTTTTACTTTTTGCACAGATTTAACTGTTAGTAATTATGGTTTGTATGGCAAGACTAATAATTAGACATGGATAAACCTAATACAAGATTAACATAACTAAAACTAATACACTTTGCACACTTCACCTCTAGGCTAACCTCTCTTGTTGCCTTACGTATATTGGTCACGTCCCTCGAAAGTGGGGATACTTTAGCAAAAGACCCTCGATTTAACAATATCATCATGGTCCATTTTGAATAAAGATCATAGTCCCTTGATTACCCTTCGATTTTCCTACAAAATGGTCTAGTCCCTCGATGACCCTACGAGCAAAATGATGATAATCCCTTCGATACAATTGCTAAAGTATCCTTACATGTTGCCTTCGATGGCCATACGACGACCCTACGCTTGTCCCTTCACATCTAATAGATAGGCTTACCTACCAACTAATGGTATGGATAATATTATCTCTAAAGGAGAATGAAAATAATAAGAAAGACCTTACTGGGTGGAACTCTTGAATGCTTACTCACAAATGAAACATTTTTCACACTACACTTTCAAAAAATATATTTTCAAAAACACTTTGTATACACTCTTGAGGACTGATAGAAGAATTATTACAAAGTTATCCTTACATTGGCATTTCAAAATATTTTCAAACAAATCACACACGCACAAAGCAAGTTTTTTTGAAAGTGAGCTAAGAAATTAAGAGCCCGTAGATAATTACGAATGAAAAGGGTGCTAACACCTTTCCTTTTCATAACCTACCCCCCAAACTCAAAATCTATCAAAGGTCTTTCCTATTCTTTTCACCTTTACTAAATATTGGATAAAAGAAAAGTCAGTGGCGACTCTTACTAACCGCAACATTTGAGATAAACTAAAAAGTCAGTTCTCCCATCGTATTATAGCTGGCTTTTCAAAAATGTACTTGATTGGATCCATCTTGGATATCAAGAGAGTAGTGTGAGTCAGCATATACTGTCTGAGACACTTTGCTTCCCACGCGAGTGAACAACAAGTCTTTTCCAATAATGAGTACCTAGACTCACAATCAGTAAATTTATTGCTCAGGTAGTAAATAACATGTTCTTTCCAACCCGTCTCCTCATGTTAACCGAGTACATAGCCCATGAATTCTCCAACACAGTCAGATACATTATCAAGGATCTACCTTCCACTAGAGGCGAGAGAAATGGAAGTTTCTGCAAATTCTCTTTTATTTTATCAAATGATGCTTGGAAACTGTCATTCAATCTGGCCGTTTGATCTTTTTTCAGTAGCTTGAATATAGGTTCACATGTGGCTGTAAGATGAGAGATGAATCTAGAAATGTAGTTCAACCTCCCGAGAAAACCATGAACCTCTTTTTTTGTTGGCTCAGGCATT
This sequence comes from Vicia faba, assembly GCA_948472305.1. Lineage (NCBI taxonomy): Eukaryota > Viridiplantae > Streptophyta > Magnoliopsida > Fabales > Fabaceae > Vicia > Vicia faba. Next base: position 939,110,398 of record OX451736.1, read on the forward strand.
TCTTGTATTGCTTTTATTTTGGCAGGATCAACCTCGATTCCTTTTTCACTTACAATGAAGCCCAATAACTTCACTGATCTCACCCCGAAGGTGCACTTATTAGGATTCATCCTCATCCTGAATTTCTTCAATCTTTCAAACAGTTTCAACAAGTGAACAAGATGTTCCTCTTATGTTTGGGATTTGGCAATCATCGTCAACATAAACTTCAATCTCTTTATGGATCATGTCATGAAATAGAGTGATCATTGAACGTTGATATGTTGCCCCTGCATTCTTCAAACCAAAGGGAATCACTTTGTAGCAAAATGTTCCCTAGGGTGTAATGAAAGTAGTCTTCTTCATGTCTTCTGGTTCCATCTTAATCTGATTATAACCAGAAAAACCATTCATGAAGGAAAACACTTTAGCTTGAGCAGTATTGTAAACCATAATATCAATATGAGGGAGCCAAAAATCATCTTCAGGGCTTTCTCTGTTCAAGTCCCTATAGTCCACACACATTCTCACTTTACATCCTTTTTAGGCACCGACACAATATTTGCAATCCACGACGAATAAGAGATAACTTTCAAGAAACTTGCATCATACTTTTTCTGAACCTCCTCTTTGATCTTCTTAGACATCCCAGGATGAGTTCTTCAAAGCTTCTATTTAACAGGAGGGCACTCTTCTTTGAGAGGAAATTTATGCACGATAATATATGTATCCAACCCAAGAATGTCTTCATAAGACCAAGCAAAGATATCCACATACTTACAGAGCATTTCAACCAATATTCGCTTGACATTGTCTTCTAAAGAGGCCCCTATCTTGACTTCTTTTCGGACCTCCTCAGTACCTCAATGATCACCTCAACAATCTGGCTAGCTCTTCGTAAAGTTCACAATCTTGTTCAGCTTCTTCATCAACTTGATAGATTGAATTTTCAAAGTCATAATGAGCCATAGTAGAATTGTTTTCGACAAAATACAGGATTAATGGGGGATATAATCTGCATGATTTTTTTAATTTTTATTTTAGTTTTAGATTTAAAAAGAAAAATAAAAACACATTGCCAAAAATTTGAAAAATAAAGAGAAAGACAATGAGCGAAATATTTGATTGCCAAAAAATGTCCTTTATTGATGATGATTTTTTAAATTGAAAACATTGTGGCCCTATAACATGATCACTACATCTTAGGTAGAACATAGGGTTTATTTGAATGATAAAAATAAAATAAATAACTCTTCGTAGCAGGTGACTTCAATAACATCTTAGGAAAACCAATTATCAAGCACTTGACCGACAATAGTAGCACGAATCCACTTGTCCATTTCACAGTCGCTATCTCCTTCCTTGCTCACAACATGAGCCTCTTCATGGATAACACCACCACTGACAAACTGAATCAACAAAGGAATACCTTAAATCTTGAGAGGTACAACAGTTGGTACGCTTCATCCAACCACGAAGCCTAAACCTTTCTTGTCTTTCTGTGTGGGGAGATCCAGCACTCTGCCCCAACCTTCAAGATGACAAGACTCAACAACTGCTTGAGCTTGGTAGTAAGATACCATAGAGGCTTTCAGCTTAACCTCTTGACGAGGAGTTCTGACAACTTGCATGGTCTCAAATGTTTGACAGAGATTCTCATGTACTTCTCCCTCCACTTCCACATAGCATAAGGTACTCAGATGATTAACGATATAATCCTTTTCGCCACAAATGGTGACAACTTTTCCATTGACCAGGAACTTTAACTTCTTATGCAAGGTGGAAGTGGCAGCACCGACCCTATGGATACATGGATGGCTTATTAAACAACAATAAGAAGGATTAATATCCGTGATGAAAAAGTTGCATTGAAAATTTAGGGACCTAACTTGATAGGCAGATCAACCTTCCCAAACACAGTCCTCTTTGACCCGTGAAATGCCTTGATAACCAAGTCACTAGGCCTCAGCATGACCCCTTCATAATCAAGCTTCATAAGAGCATACTTTGCAAACACATTGAAGAAGGATTCCGTGTCCACCAGCACACAAGATAGAGTGGTCCTCACAATCTTCATCGAGATGCGCAGCGCCTTATTATGTTTCCTCCCCTCACGGGGTAGATGGAAATCTGTAAAGCCACGCCCATTACTTGCTGAAATAATGTTCATGATCCCTTCAAATTGATTTACTGAAATTTCTTGAGGAATAAAAGAAGTCCCTAACAGCTTCATCAGCGCTATTCTATGAGATTCAGAATCTCAAAGCAAAGCAAGAATTGAAATTTTTTAGGGCGTCTTGCTCAATTCGTCATTAATATTGTAATCACTTTTCTTTATATATCTCATCAATTTTGTCACATCTTTAGCCATCTCGGCATCCAAGGTCGGAATAGGAGGATTCTGCCACGATTTTTCACCATTAACTACAATTTGCTTGCCTTTAATCTCAGCTGAGGCATCTGCACTACTTTCTGGTTGTTCAGGCGAAGAGAAAATTCGACCACTACGGGTAATTCGACTTTCACTAACAATGTCATGAACTTCATGCTTCTCTTCTTCAGACTTACTTTCTTCAGGCTTCTGAGTAATAAGATTTTGCTCCTGATAGTAAAGCTCACCACCATAACTCCAAGGAACGACCTTATCATTGACATATGGTACTGGATTTGGTACAGTGATGGTCAGTGGAGACTTTTTGGCGAGAACTGGAATTGTCAGAGGCACCTGAATTGTCTTTGGTTTGATAGGAATAGTAATCACATCAACCTCATCTTCCTTAACCTTAGGCTTAACAACCATGTGGTCAAACTGAATAGTTCCTTTGGTGATTAAACTTTGAACTATATGTTTCAAACATTGGCAACCCTCTGGCAGGATCAAACAATCTTCACATTCCATATCACATCCCAGGAATACACCTTTATTCGACAACTATTCTTTCACAAACGATAGAGGTGTAGTAATCTGGTTTACATCCATAACCAAGTTTAGATTTTCATGTCCAATAATAGAACTAACAGTGGCACCACCATGAGGTGGAAAAAGTTGTTGAAGAATGTTTGGCATTGGCACTTGCCCAAAATTAATAGCCTGAGTATCCAATAAGTCTTGCCTTTTATGCTTAAAAGAATAGAAATTTTATATGGTATGCCCCTGTGCACCATAATGGAAATCACACCGGCCATTGGCATCAAAATTCGGTGGCAACTTTCTAAGGTTGATGTTTAAAGTACGTTTCTCATGCAACTTCAACTCAATCATTTGAGGTAACAATTCAGCATAGGATATAGGAAGTGCACCAAACTTCCTTGGTGGTTTTCTTGGACTCTGTTGATTGCCTTTCCTAGGCACATATGCTTGTCTCTGAGGTGCAACTGTTGGAATTATCACAGAAGCAATTTGGTGATCGGACTCCTGACGAGCCCTACCTTTACCCTTCTGCGTATATAGCGCACTGGCTTCACTTTATTTCTTTTTCTGGTAACCACCATAAGACATATTGGTGTTACCGACATTAGTTCCAAAGACATCCTGAATCTTTCCTAACTTGATTCCAATTTCAATCCTTTCCCCATATGTCACCATTTCAGTAAATGTATTGGAAGTACTAAAACTCGTATAATACTGCCCCTACAGAGTGCTGGCGAACATATCTACCATCTAACGTTCCATCATGGATGGTTGGACCCCAACACCCATTTCATACCATCTTTGTGCATATTCCTTAAAGGATTCATTATGTTTCTATGACAAATTCTGCAGCTGGGTTCTCGCAGGCGCCATATCAATATTATATCAGTAATATATGACGAAAGCTTCAACTAGCTCTCTCTATGTACAGATATGAGTACCCTCAAGTTTCATATACCACTCTAGTAGCCCACCAGTTAAACTATCCTGAAATAAGTGCATAATAAACTTCTCATCGTCAGAGTACACAAACATGCTCCTATAGTAGAACTTGACATGTGTCCTAGGACAAGAGGTGCCTTTATACATGACAAAGTTCACCATTTTGAACTTTGGAGGAATCTTCACTCCAGGGTCTAGGCCCAATCAGACGTACCAAGGCCCATGGTGCCATGATTCTCAAAGGCTCGCATATGCTCATCGAGCATACACATATTTTTCAGCTTCAATTGGCTCATCAACATGAGACATCTAGTCCTCATAGTTATCCTCTTCAAGGTGTTGAACAGGAATTCGAATAGGCCTCTGATGGATAAAGTGTTGCTCATTGTTCTGTCAAGTAGGAGTGGGTGGAGGCGAATTTCCCACGACTTGAACCAAAGGAGTACCTTGATTACCAGCAGGATTACCAAGATTCACAGTAGGACCATTATGAAGATTCAGACTAACATTTACATTCAGATTCAAATTCTGACCACCAACTGGATTTCCATTCATATTCTGAGCACGAATCAAGTTCTGAGCACTTGGGCCATTCATATTCTGACCACCATTCAAATTCTGAGCACCTAGATTACCATTCGGATTGTTAACAACAACCCCTTAAGGATTAACAATCAAAGTATCATTCTCGTTGTTTGCAGTCTCAACGGGCCTCACAATCAAAGCTCTTAACTCTTCTTGTTGACGGGCCATGTTTTGGATAATCTTCATCATTTGTTTGACCCGAGTGTCCATCTTGACACCCATAGAACCAACATCTTCCTGAATCTATTCCATCTGTATTCTGGAATTACTTCGAGTGTTGTAACAGTGAGAGTTTGCAGTAGCAATCTTTTGAAAAGAAAACCCAAATCAGAAGTAAGAAATCCGGCTGGAACCACATGTCATGATATGTTATGCATGAATGCATGATTATGCATGCAATGTTTTATCATTTCCAGAGCGTTCAAGAATTTTGTCAATTATAAAAAATAATAGACGACATGATAAGAGATAATCAAATAATCAAGAGAACACAATAATGACAAAAACTGCTTTCATGCATAAAACCTCAAGGAAACTGAGTTCATACAAGACAAATAGTCATAACACGATAAATGAGATAAAACCCCAACCAACAAGCCCGACGGTAGTTTTTTACAGCAAAATGAAACAACAATCAAACATCCATCTTTGATTAACTTGAAAAAAATCATTGTCTTCCCATCTGGCTCTTGAGCCTAGCAATTTCTTCGATGGCCTACACTAGCTGAGTATTATGCCCCTTGCGTTGGGCCTCTGATGTGAGTCTTTGGGTGTTTTATTCTCTAAGCTGGGCGCTTTTATCTTGAAGTTGCTTCTCCAGGACTTTGACTTTGGCTTCATACCTCCTCTCCAATTCAGCCTTGTACCCTTTGAGGATGTCACAGTCTCGACAACTCTGCTTTTACTTCTTCTCGATCGTAGCAACAATTCTTTTGTGATCATCAATAGAAATAGAATCGTCTTCAGCTCTGGATCTTTTCCTAGAAGCGCTTGGCTCTTAATGCTCTTTGAACTTGAGAGCTAAATAATTCTTCTCTTACCTTAAGAAGTATAGATCCACCTCTTTGGCTTCCATGTCAATGCGAAGAAGCTAATTCTTGCTTTACACTTGGTAGAATCGCTCTTTGGGCATATCTTGCTGCAACTCGTCAGGCTGCAGGTATAAGGGATCTTTCTTTACGAATGGTAGCAGAAGCATCTTCATCCTCTCTTTGACCCAATCAACATAGGGTCCATATGCTATCATCTCTTTCTTCCCAGAGAAATATTTCCCTTTTCTGAAGATTTTATCCCAATCAATCACCACTTTTTGCAGCATCTCAAGATCTTCTCCCTTCTTGCAAAACATAAATTCTTGGATTTTGCTGCTCTTGGGCGGACTTTGCATAGCATACCCTAGCTGGCGTAGGGATAAAACAGGGTTGTAGTTAATAATCCCTTGCATCCCCATGAGTAGGATGTTGGAGAAACCCCCACAGCTGGTAATCACTGCACCATTATCAAGTTGGTGTCTGTACAAAGTTATTACAAAGAAAGTGAGAGCCATGAGCTTTGTTGCCCACGTATGAGTACTCTAATTATCCATGAATGGTCCTTTAGTTGGCATATGATACATGAGCCACTTGTACAACAACGGAACACAACAAACCATGACTCCCTTTTTGTCATGCCTGAAGTGGATTGCATAGTAAGTGTTGGCCAAGATAGTTTGTATTGAATTTGGGTTCATGAACATGCAGATAGCCGCCAAATATACCAGGTTCTCAATGTAAGAAACAGAACAAGGCCATAAATCAAAACTTCCAGCAAGGCATTGAAAGGAATCCAATAGCCCTTGGTTGTCATCTCTTCGACCTTTCCTATCAAGAAATACACATAAAGACCACTAGTCGCTCCTCTCTTCCTCCAATGACCTTTCACATTGCTCAGGCTCAAATAAAGTGCCTTAATAATAGCTTGATAACCGGGCTCCTCCGGAATGCAAGAAAAGGAAATATGGTCAGTAATTTTGATCCCCAAAATATAATAATACTCCTCAATGATCGGAGCCAACTGATAATCCTGGAATGTGAAATGTCACAGTTCCAGATCATAGAATTGTAACAAAGTCTGGAGCACTATGTCATCTATCTGAGCATCCAATAAAGATAACAAATCCCCATATTTTTTGCTGAAAGCTTGCGAATTCGGATACACTACCACCTTACGTAACTCTTTCAAGCGAGGCCAACTACTAGCGCCAAATTTGTAGCCAAAGATATCTTTGGTGTCTCTCTTGACGGTATCATAGTTGTTTGCCATTTCTGATACTGATGACTACTCTAAAACACCCTGGAAATGAAATGAAAATGCAGGTTAACTTTTTTGACGTATACATTTTTTTACATTTCTTTTGTAAAAAATAAATATGCCATGATGCAAGGACAATGACACATGGAATCAAGGTTTCCATAATACTGAGAATCTGTTGTTCTGTTTCTGAACATGCTAAGAGTACCAAGGTCAAGGGTTCAGAATATAATCCATATAAAACTAGGTCACCAGCAGAACACACGGTCACCATCAGAACAAATAGACCATCAGAATCACATAGTCACCATCAGAACATATAGTCACTATATGTACCTATAAAGATATTCCCTCCTTGCTCACGGGTAAAGACTAGGTCAATGTAAGATCAATGGTAACTCAAAATCATTGGTTCTCCTGAAAGCACTATCATCAAGCCACAGACGTGGATGACGATAACACCCCATTTGAACCTTATCTGAGCATAGATGACATGACCGCGCTAGTAGGACCTTTTTCCAATAGACGTCATGTTTTACTCTATTCCTAGGTTTCCTAGGTAGTGCACTCTGGCCTGGGTACTGATCCTTTTACCTAAATAGTAACAGCCACCCAATATCAAAAACCAGCAGAACCATCACAACAGATAGCCAATATGGAAAGTGTAATAGGGTGGGAGAACTGACTTTTAGGTTTTGCATTTTATAGCAAATGTTGTGGATAGAAAGAGTCGCCACTGACTTTTCTTTTATCCAATAAAGGAAAGAGTGAAAAGAACATGGAAGACCTTTTGAGAATTTTCTGAGTAAGGGGGGTAGGTTATGAAAAGGGAAGGTGTTAGCACCCTTTTCATCTGTAGTTATCTACGGGCTCTTAATCGCTAGCTCACTTTTTAGAAATGCTTTGCATTTGTGTATGTTTGCAAATATTTTGAAAATGGCTAAGCGCGACGATTTTGTAATGATTCTCGTATTGTTGAGAATGTATATAAAATGTTTGTTTTAAAAATATTTGTGAAATAAAGTTTTGTTTTGTGAAAATATGTTTTGTTTTGAAAAGTTTATGCGCAATCGACTACGAGCGTTCTACCTACTCAAAAAGAGTCATTGTTCTATTCCTTCTCCTTTAGATAGTGCTACCCTACCATTAATTAGTAGGAAGCCCTATCGTTGGATGTGAGGGACAGGTGTGGGTCATCGTACAGTCATAAAAGGAAACTTGTAGGACGCTTTAGCAATTGTCGTAAGGGACTAAGATCATTTACCGGAGGAGACATCGAAGGGTCATCGAGGGACTACGATCTTTTAACTGAGGGTCTTTGCTGAAGCGTCCCACGTTCGAGGGACATGACTTTTAAATTTGAGGCAACAAGTGAGGGTCACCCTAGAGGTGTGTGTGTGCGAAGTGTTTTGATTTCAAGTATTTGTCTTGAGATTAGGTTTTCTAATGTTTTTTTTTATGTCTTGTCATGCACGCCTAATTAATCTAGCAGTTAAATATATACAAGTGCGGAAAATAAAAATGCGGGAAATAATCTACCCTATTACACTGCTTCGGGAATGGGGAGTACAAATCATAAATGGGGAGAAGTTGAAGAAACCCTAATTATCTATTACATACCATTGATAGGTACAATATTGAAAAATAATACGAAAAAAGTAAATGAGCACGCAGAGATTGAAAAGGGAAAAGATGTTTTAAAAAAACCCTAAAATATTTCTAAGCATTTAAGAAAATATTTTTGATGTTTTTCTTTTTGGTTTAGAAAAATATTTGAAATGTGAAATAATAATTAAACCTAATTCTAATTAATTAATTAGTTAATTAATAAATAAATAAACAAACTATGATTAAGTTAATTAATTTTAATTATAAAAAATTAAATTAATTAATAAAAAAACTAAATCTAATTTTTTATGATTTTATTTTTTTTCTGATTAAATAAAAATGATTAGAAAAGAAAAAGTTAATTAAAACAAAAAAAAGAAAGAAAAATGGGCCTGATTGTAAATAAGTAAAATGGGGTGAGAAAAAAGTAAAAATATAGGCCCAAACTGGACAAGTCCCAGGTTTGTGCTGGATCCAGTGAGGGTGGCCTTCAGAAGGTGCATCATGGGTGCATGGATCTGGGGCGTCAGATATGAGATTGTAAAGATCTAATGGTGATGAGGTGAGGGCACACGATGGACTTGCAAAGGCTTGGTGTGCTTAATCTGCAAGAAAAATATGTAAAAAAACAAAAGGGTACCACTGGGAATCGAACCCAGGTCCCTAAGGTTACACGCGCACTTGTTTTACCATTGGGGTGGCTGTTTCATCCGGTTATGAAACAAAACCCAAAAAATATAATATGAAATAAGTTTGAAAATTTGAAATGTTATCTTCTTCTTCCTCGCGCGCGCTGACAACAACAACACCATTGTTGAATTTCTAAAAGCTTCATTTCTCAACCTTTTTGAAAAGTGTAAACTCCAAACTTGCTTGAAATTTAATCACGAATTCAACCATATAATTTATTTTAACCAACACTCAAAGATAAGCAAGAATTTATGTTGGTACCAAAAACGAACCCTAACCGTCATTTTTAGGCGCTGGAACAACATTGGCGACCCATTGTGGATAGGAGGTGACGGCTAAGAATCTGACGTTGAATTCTTTCATGACTTCAGTCTTGATCTTCTTTGACATTTCTGGCTGCATGCAATGGACTTTCTGTTTTACCGAAGGGCATTCTTCTTTTGTTGGTAGATGATAGACCACGATATCAGCATCAAGTCCTGGCATGTCTTCGTATGGCCAGGAAAAGACCTCAACATAGTCATGTAGTAATTGAATTAAGCGCTTCTTGACATTAGGTTCCAGATTGGCACCTCCTTGACTTCATTCTTGTCCTTTTCGGTACCTAAGTTAATTGTATCAACTGGTTCTTCGTGGGGACGTATGGTCCTTTCTTCCTATTTTAGTAACCTGACTAGTTCCCCTGGAACCTCACAATCTTCCTCACCTTCGTCTTCGACTTGGTAGATCGGATTTTCAAAGTCACAATAGGCCATAGCAGAATCGTTACCTATGGGGTCTTGACTGGATGTGGATATGCATGAAAATTTGAAATGTGGATATGCTATCTTTTAAAAAATATAAAAATGTAGAGAAAATAAGAATAAAGAGCGTAAAATTTGCATGCAAAAACATCCATGATTCATTGATGACATATGAAAATGAAGTAACAACCATTACAAATGGACCGTTGTGCCTTGGGTAAGACACAAGGTTTTAATAGTCTAAATTGTTTAATTATTACAAGTCCGACAAAAATTTAAAGACAATTACTGTTGGATAAAAGTAATAGGGACAAATTCTTTGACTTCCCAGTTGTTGAGTCATCCGCTGATAGTTGAAAAAAATCCATTCTTCTAGGTCACAACTGTCATCACTATCTTCCACTGTGTTGACTCCATGGTTGCTGATCCACAAAGGTGGTCCCCCAACACGAGCATGAAGAACAACTTTCTGGGCTCCTGAAGTAAAACCCAAACCAAATTTGTCAGATTTTTAGGGAATATCTGGGAGTTGTCCCCAAATGGTACACCCACCTTCTTCGACTACTGCCTTGGCATCTTTCAGAGAAGCCATCTTCAGCGGAGGTCTGGTAATCTTCAGAACTTTGGAAAAAATCATGGTTGTCGCAACTGTTTGTGGGACTTCCTCGAAATGCTGACACGGAGTTTCGATGAATTCACCATCCATTTCCACATATCTAAAGGAGTTCAGGTGACTGACCATATATTCCTCCTCTCCATAGACAGTGATGATTTTTCCCTTGATTGGGTACTTCAACATCTGATGTAATGTAGAGGTGACGACACCAGCATCAAGAATCCAAGGTCGGCCCAATAAACAAGAATAGGAAGGGAGAATATCCATCACATAGAAAGTTGAATCAAAGGTATGAGTTCCAACTTTAATGGGGATGTCCATCTCTCCGTGCACCATTCTCTTCGAACCGTCGAAGGCCCTTACCACTATGTTGCTGGGTTTTAAGGTCAAGCCTTCACAGTCTAGTCTATCCAGAGCCTTCTTAGACAACACATTCAATGATGAACCAGTATCTACCAGGACATGGGGTAAAGTAGTGCCCATGCATTCGACAGAGACATGCAACGCCTCATTGTGTTTACTCCCTCTAGGTGTCAGATCAGCATCAGAAAATCCCAAACCGTTATAAGCTGTCAAACTGGCCACACAATCTTTGAATTGGTCAGCAGAGGTTTCCTGTGGCACATGGGAAGTTTTAAGAAATTTCACCAAGGCCTTCGCATGAGCTTCAGAGCACAATAGTAAAGATAGAATAGAAATCTTTGAAGGAGTCTGTCCTAGCTGTTCGACTACATTGTAGTCGCTTTTCTTTATAATTTTCAAAATTTCTTCCATCTCCTTCTTGGAAGCCTCTGGGATAGATGCTGACTCCACCTTCATCCGGACAAGTTCAACCAAAATGCCTTTGCCCTGAGTCTCGGTCGACTCGGTGATATGGGTATCAGCAAGGGTAATCACAAGAACTGTAGTAGTAGTATCAGCAGGAACAAAAGCAGGAATGATCACATGAACAATAACAGTTTTCGAAGGAGTAATCTCATAGGAGAACACTCTTCCACTTCTGGTTATTTTGATGGTTCCCACAATGTTGCTGATGTCGGGATCAACCTTCTCATAAAATGGGTCTTCTACATCCATCCATTCTTTCTTGACGCCGTGGTAGTAGACGTCACCCCTATAGTTCCAGGGAACAATTTTGTTTGAGGAGTACGTGATTGGCCCTGGCATAGTAATTATCAGTGGAGTCACCTTCGAAACAGATGTAATCCTAATGGGTATTTTGGTGGAGACCCTGGGAGGACTGGAGGAAATGGTTACTATTGAAACATCCTTGTAAGCAATGGTTGGGACAGGAGTCTTTTCAAACAAAATCTCTTTGTCATCCATCAGGCGCTGGACACCTGCTTTCAATAAATGACAACCAGTCGGTAGAGATAAACAGAGGTGGAAACCTTCGCCACAGATTGGAAATAAAATGGCCTTCAACAGGTTCCTCTTGACGGTTAGGAGAGGAGTAACAAGTTCATCAACAATAGTAACAAACACACCATCTTTAATAACGTTAACACCATGGCCTTGCTTGGGCATAGGAGCGGTGATAACATTTGGCATCTCAGGAGCGTCAAATTCAATTTCCTCTGCCTCGAGAAGGTCTTGCACCTTGTTTTTCAAAGCTCAACAGACGTTGGTATCATGACCTGGACTTTCCGAATGGTAAGCACAACGAGCATTTGGGTTATAACGGGGAGAGGCAGTGTTGGGATTCTTCGGAGCTTCCCGCAAGGTTACCAGATTAGATTTCAACAAATGCGGAAAGACTTGAGACAACATCATATTTATCCAGATAAACTGTCTTATTGGCCTTTCCATTCTAGACTTATTATTCCTTTGTTGAGTAGGTGCATGCTTAGAGATCATGACAACCCTACCGTTGGACGACGTTCAATTCTGTCCTGATTCCTATGGTTATATGCAACACTGACCTCCTTTTTCCCGGTAAAGGGCTTCCTTATCGTGCTAGAGGATGCATCTCTTTGAATTTTGCCACTTTTTATACCAGCTTCTACGCGTTCGTCAGTCATGATTAATTCGTTAAACCCAACCGAGGAGCTTCTGATTAAGTGTTTGAAGAATGGACCAGATAGCATGCTTAAGAACATATCCACCAATTCTCTGTCAGATAGAGGGGGTTGGACCCTTCCCGTGAGATCTCGCCATTTTTGAGCATAGGTCTTGAAACCTTCAGCTATACCCATAGACATGCCTTTCCACTGTGTCCGTGTTGGAGCTAAGTCAGCATTATACTGGTATTGCTTGTAAAAAGCGGCCGCCAAATCTTCCCAATTACGGATGTTGGTTCCTTCCAACTGATAGAACCAATCTAACTACGTCCCTAACAAGCTTTCTTGGAATAAATGCACCCACAGATTCCTATCAGCAATATGGGGTTGAATTTCCCTGACGTATGATCTCAAATGCAGCTTTGGACAAGATACACCATCATATTTAGCGAAAGTGGGGACCTTGAATTTATGCGGTATGATAACCCCTGAGACAAGTCCTAGCTCATCAAAATCCAACCCGGGTACTTTCTGGATCTCCATAGCATTGAGGCGATCTTCCAACTGTTTGTATTTGTCGTCAGCTGGAGGATACTGTTCTTTAGAGTAGTCAACCTCTTCTTCCTCTTCAGATTCTGGAGGGTCAGTCACTTCCTTGTTATTCCCGTCTTGATTATCCCCTTCACTTGATGATGTTGCAAAGTCTAGAGTCCGGCTGGCTGGTCCTTTGAACCTTCTTCCCAGTTCAAAACACCGGTTGATTTTTTTGCTTTCTTCTTCTTTTCTTTGATCAGCAGAGTTTTCAACTCCTCTTGTCCTTTTTCCAGAGTCAAGAACATTTGTTGAAACTGAGCATTATGTGCCTGAAGATCTTTTACTGTCTGTTCAATATCCATCTCACTGAAATAAATAATAGAGTGATAAGGAGACCTGCTGTAAGAAACATGTTTATGTTATGATGAATGAAGATGCATATGCAAATGATTTTAAGGAAATTAGAGATTTAAATTTGTTTAGACAAAAAAGGAAACACACGTTATATTAATAAATCCAAGTTTGAATACATCATGCCTCTTTGGTCTTATAATGAAAAAAAATAAAATACAAAAACTCCTAAGACAAAAAAGTTGAACGCATCCTCTTTGGTGCGATGTAGGCGTTCAGACTCCGCTCTTCATGAAGCTGCTTGGTGAGTTCCAGAACCTTCTTCTCACTGGCATAGAATCGGGCCTCGAAAGTGTCTCGTTCTTACTTTAGTTGAACCCAATCTCTTTGCAAGTCTTCGAGAGAGGTAGGCATGTTGGGATGAAGGACAGTGTACGGGACATCTCCTTCAACAACAGGCTCTGTGATAATAGGGAGGATAGAGGGGTAAGGAATTACGAGACTCTGAGCACGAGCTCTCACCCACCTAAGATAAGGCTCAAGGGGAATAGAGTTTTTGCGTCCCAATGTCTTACTATCCACTTTGTTTACCATCCTCCAAGCTTGTACAAACCTCTTATGGTAGCCTTGATCACCGCTTTCATAGTCGAACACCATACATTGGATGAGCATCTCATGAGGACCATCTCTTCGGGTATACCCAAACTGTCATAAAGCTAAGCAAGGGTTATAAGTGATACCCCCCTAATACCAAGCAGTGGGACGTTAGGGAATTCCCCACAATGGTCAATGATAAATGCATCTTCCAAGGATCTCGAACACCAATAAATATTAGAGTGGGTGAGGGACATCATCCTTTGAGACCATGTCAATCTTTGCTCGTTCTTCAATGTTGATCGAGGTAGGTGTGAAGTGAACCATTTAGCGAGTAGGGGAATACAATACAAGAGAGTACCTCTTTTCTTAATAGTGCGGGTATGGAAGCAATGTAAGATGTCTCCCAACAAGATAGGTATATGATTACGAGATAGAAAGACTTTGATGGCATTAACATCTATGAATTGGTCCGAGTTGGCGAATAGAACCAAACCATAGATGAGAAGAGCCAGAACATCTTCAAAAGCTTGAAAATCCATATCTTCCCTGAATGAACGAGCCTTCTCCAATAGAAACTTAGCTAGGAACACTTTGACTCCACTTCTTGTCTTGCAATTTGCTATGACGTCGACTCTCTTTAGATGCAAAGCTTCGGCGATGACCTCAGGTTTTGGAATCCATTCTAGACTGATGAACGGTATCTGATCGAGCACGGGCACTCCTAATAGTAGAGAGAACTCTTCTAGTGTAGGTACCAATTGATAGTCAGGAAAGGTGAAGCAATGATGTATGAGATCAAAGAATTGGAAGAGCACACACATCATCTCCTCATGGAAATTGGATGTAGCCAAACTGAGGAGTCGACCATATTTCTTGGCAAAAGGAGAATCTCCGGGCACCCTTGATGCTAGCTCTTGGAGCCGAGGGTGTGATTTTACGAAGCTGATTCAGATGGTGTTTCTTCGGACGGAGTTCATGGCCTACAAAACAAAATAAAGATAAATTCCTAAAAATCCTTGAAATAGTTAGTGAGAATGCATATGATGTTATGATGTTTATGATGTTATGTACAAGTAAGCATACAAGACAAAACAAATCCTTAGGTTTAGGCTTGCATGAAGTCTTATGGGTAAGTACCCTCTTGAAGTTTAAGTTGGCTCAAACCTGTCCTAGTGATAGTAACCGGGTTCTAAGGGATCTCAATATCACTAACCTTTCCTTTAGGCATTGTCTCAGCACAATCAATCTTTTCTTGCGGACAAGATATCCTAAAAGTCCAATCTCAATGAGTGTAGTATCGAGTATCAACCAATTTTCAGCTTTCCAACAAAAGCGGTTATCTCACTACGTCCTAATGCCCAAGTTGTTCAATTAAGGTTCTAAGGTCAGTTAGTGTTTCATGACGCCACTCAGCGGCCCCGTATTCTCCTCTATTCAACACAAGGGATACCGGTACCCACAAATGTGTCACACTAATGTAGCCATTGTTTCAACCATATCGGTCTACGCCGTACATTTTCCACAATCTATTGCTACTTACCTAAAAAGGTGTCCCAGATCCGGGTAGAGGATCAAAGCAAGCCCAAACAAGGAACCATAATGTAAAGCAAACAAGTCAAATAATGAAAGCAAGTAAAGGTAATTTATCCCTAAGGTAACCCCACTTTTAATAAGTCCCCAACAAGGTCGCTAGTTCTGTAACACGGTGGGAGAACTGACTTTGTTATTTTGCGTTTGATCGCAATTGTGCCATTTAGTAAGAGTCGCCACCTACTTTTCTTTTATCCAATAAGGAAAGGCTGAAAAGAATAGGAAAGACCTTCAGAGATGTTTTCTGAGTTCGGGGGGTAGATTATGAAAAGAGAAGGTATTAGCACCCTTTTCATCCTTAGTTATCTACGGGATCATAGTTGCTTGCTAGATCACTTACTTTTGTATGAATGTATGCTTGTGGTGTGGGTTTTGAAAGTACTTTTAAAATGTATTTGTAATGGTTCTCGTTTCTATAAGAACGCGTACAAAGTGTTGTTTTGAAAATAGTTCAAAGAGGTGTTTGTGGAATGTGTTTTTGAAAGTGATTTTGAAAAGGTGTCTTCTTTGTAATGGCTCTCGTTTCTATAAGAACGCGTACAAAGTGTTTGTCTTTGAAAAATTTTCAAGATGAAAGTGTTGGTGTAAAATGTTTAGTTGTGAGCAAGCGAGCAACTAGGACCGAATCTACCTACTCAAAAGATCTTAGATGTTCTTTCCCTCCTCCTTTAGATGTTGCTATCTTACCATTGTGTTGGTAAGAAGCCCCATTGTTGGATGTGAAGGGACAGGAACATGACGTTTTTGTATAGTCATAGAAGGCAACCTATGGGACATTTTAGCAATGTCGTCTAGGGAATAGATCATTTACCGAAGGCAACATTAAGGGTCATCGAGGGACTACGATCTTTTATCGAGGGTCTTTTCTAAAACGCCCATATTCGAGGGACATGACTATTTTCTGATAGGTAACAAAATAGGATTACCCTAAGGGTGCTAGTGTGCAAGTGTGTTTGATTTTCATGCATTTAGTCTTGATTAGGATTATCTATTTGTTGATTTTATGTCTTTCCATACACACCCTAATTACTAGCATTTATATTTGAAAGCAATAAATTGCGGAAATGTAAAGGTCCTACGCTATTACATCATTTAGGGTGGGGGTACAAATTTACAAATGGGGGGTTGCAAGAATTTAAATCCTAATTAACTATTACAACCATATTGAAGTGTACAATGCAAAGAAGCAAAAGGACTTGTTTAGAAAATGGTTTTTTTTTGTCTTTATGAATTAAGAAAAAGGAATAAATTAATTAATAAAGAGAAAATATTTTTATGTCTTTTTTTATATTAATAAAAAAGGTATTAATATTGAAAATGATAAAAAAGGGAAATAATGAGATATAATTAGCATTCTGCTGAAAGCAAAACAAAGGGGATCATAAGATCTGATGTCGGGCGCACTGTGGTTCAGAAAGAAACGTCATAGGAAATCAGAAGTTCTAGATTAATATACTCTGAGGTCCTGCAGGAAACGTTAGAGGGAAAACACAGAAGTTCTGGGTTGCTACGTGCTGAACTTCTGAGTGTTAGAACAGTGAGAAAGTATTAGAAGTTCTGTGTATTAAAACAGTGATTGGAACTCAGAAGTTCAGTGTTGTGCTAAAGCAGTGAGTGAAATTCAGAAGTTCAGTGTGTTTAAATAGTGAGAAAATCATAGAAGTTGTGTGTGTTAAAATAGTGAGGAGAACTCAGAAGTTCTTTGTTTTAAAACAGTGAGGAGAACTCAGAAGTTCTATGTGGCATTTCAACTCCTTCCTTACATTAATCAACACATCAATAACTTATTCAGTTCTTAACAAAAAGCAAATCAGAAAGATAAAAAGCATAATAGTTTATATAAGTTTTAATCCTAATTCTGAATCTAGCTTTATTCAAGAAGTTCCGATCCACAGTTTCTTCTACTTATGCCATGATATCGTCAACATAAATACTATGATAATTACACATTAATGATGTTCTGAATGAAAAAAGATGCAAAGTCAGAAAGACTTACCTTGAATCTGAAGCGTGTATTGGGGACTTGAGCTAGTGCCTTCAAGTGTTCTAGAGTCAGCAAGAGCAATGGGGCAGAAAATGCTATGTTCTTTGATTCAAAGGGAAGAATAAAGGTTTTGGTTCTGTTTGGGAATCCTGAGCTTACAAATTCTTTACTGTTTTCTTTTCTCTCTTTGATGATTCTCTCTTTCCAAAAGCCAACCCCTTGAAAGTTTGATGAAGCAACTTATTTATAGATGAGTTTGTTGTGGTTTTAGGGGGAAAAACAAATGAGATTTTTAACCTTTTTGGCATATTGTTCCATTGCTTTTTAATCACAATTTTTGCATGCTAATTTGGTGCAATTATGGGGTTTGAGAAAAACGCAGGCGTGGACTGGATCAGCAGCACTTTGGAGCGTTGTGGCAACTGGTGGCAGGACTGTACTACAGCAGTGCAGCAGGTTGCTCAAACAAGGTTTTGGGATTTGGTGATATTCTGATCGTAGAAGATCAGAGTGAGATTCGAAGGGTGAGGCTCTGATCGAAGCATATGCTGAAGAGTCATGTTCTGATTGAAGAATCATGTTTTGGACCATGTTTGCAAATTCTGACTGCATTTGCATGGACGCTGGCTCAGAAATTCTGAAGTATCATATTCTCTTAATAATTAGAAAATTTTCTAAATGTTTAGAAATTTGATTTTTTCAAAGTAATTTCTGACTTTTGATTTTGATGAATTAATTTCATGTCTTGATGAAATATAATTGTTGAAACTTGACTTTTGATCCAAAAGTCAAAGTTTGACTTTTCATTGCGCTTTTGACCATTTTGCCCTTGTGAATGACTTTCTTTAGAAAATTATGATTTGAGACTTGAAACTTACCAGAAGCAAACCCGAGGGTCTAGAATGATCCTTTGAGAAATAAGAGGGCAAATTTTTGGGTACAACACCATGCACCCCTAATTAATCTAGCAGTTAAATATATACAAGTGCAGAAAATAAAAAAACGGGAAATAATATACGCTATTACACCGCTTCGGAGATGGGGAGTACAAATCATAAATGGGGAGAGGGTGAAGAAACCCTAATTATCTATTACATACCATTGATAGTTGCAATATTGAAAAATAATGCAAAAAAAGTAAATGAGCGCGCAGAGATTGAAAAGGGAAAATATGTTTTAAAAAAAACCCTAAAATATTTCTAAGCATTTAAAAAAATATTTTTGATGTTTTTCTTTTTGGTTTAGAAAAATATCTGAAATCTGAAATGATAATTAAACTTAATTCTAATTAATTAATTAGTTAATTAATATATAAAAACAAATTATTATTAAGTTAATTAATTTTAATTATCAAAAATTAAATTAATTAATCAAGAAAACTAAATCTAATCTTTTTATGGTTTTATTATTATTTTTTCTGATTAAATAAAAATGATTAGAAAAGAAAAAGTTAATTAAAACAAAAAAAAGAAAGTAAAATGGGCCTAGGCGTAAACAAGTAAAATGGGGTGAGAAAAAAAGCAAAAATATAGGCCCAAACTTGACAAAGCCCAGGTCTGCACTGGATCTAGTGAGGGTGGCCTTCAGAAGGTGCATCATGGGCGTGTGGTTTTGAGGCATCAGATATGAGATTGTAAATATCTGATGCTGATGAGGTGGGGGCACACGATGGACTTGCGAAGGCTTGATGTGCTGAATCTGCAATAAAAATATGTAAAAAAACAAAAGGGTACCACTGGGGATCGAACCCAAGTCCCTAAGGTTACCCGTGCGCTTGTTTTACCACTGGGATGGCTGTTTAATCCGGTTAAGAAACAACACCCAATAAATATAATATGAAACAATTTTAAAAATTTGAAATGTCATCTTCTAACTCCTCACGTGTGCAGACAACAACAACACCATTGTTGAATTTCTAAAAGCCTCATTTCTCAACCTTTTTGAAAAGTGTAAACACCGAACATGCTTAAAATTTAATCATGAATTCAACCATATAAGTCATTTTAACCAACACTCAAAGATAATTAAGAATTTCAATTGGTACCAAAATCGAATCCTAACGATTCAGAGGCAAAATTCTCAACACATAGACAACATAGATGAAAACTAAGGACATGGTTTGATTCAGGACAATCATATCTACATTTTATCTTTTGAAATTGAAAGCAAATGTGTGTGTATATGGAGTTTTGAAATTCAAGAAAACTTACCTCTTGAAGCAAAACTCAGAACTCATTCCACCACTCTCAGAGATAATGTAATGGTGCAAAAAGCTTCCTTGAACTCAAAAGAAGCTAATGATATGCTCAGCTTGCCTTAGAACCCTATGAAACTTTCCAACCAAGTCAAGTTGAAATGGTGAAAGTGAGGTTTGGATGATGATGATGTAGGTGTTCTAGTAGTCGTTTGAGTGTTTGGAAAACTTATATATGATGTATAGATGATGTTTGAATGATAAAAAGGGAAAACGCACGAGTGGATTGAGAGTTGGCTTCTTAAGGCTCAAGATATGCACTAATGAAGTTTTCTTGGTGATTCTGAGTTTGAGAGTGTATGAGAGGTTTATAGGGCTTGTGAATTTGTGCCTTGACTTGAAAATGACCATACTATTTATAGGCAAGAGGTTTGAGAGTTTGAATTAACCAGAATCTTGAGATAACAAGTTATGGCTTGGTTGGAAGTGAAAAACCAAGTTTATATGAAAATGGTGGTTCTAATGGAGAAGTAAAAGTGTCCTCTAGAGTTGTTGGGTACAGGAAATTTGCTTCTTGCTTTTGATATTGCTTGTACTCAGATGAAAAAAGTTAGGAGCTCAAGATTTTGACTCTTTCATTAAAGCTTGCTTTATGAAAATGGCAATGGTGCCTTTGTGCCATTAATGGAATGATCACTTGGACAATGGATTGAAAACTTGGATAATAGCTAACAAGACTGTGTAATATTCTGATTATGGAAAGATTTAGGAGTTTAGAGGCCTGAAAAGTGAGATTACAAGGCATGTCTATGAGATTTGATTATGAGTTCATCACAAAAATGACCTATAATTCAAGAATGAAATGCCAACTTCAACTCTTCGAATATCCTAGCTCAAGTATGAGAAATTCATTCTCTTGGACATTTTGGAAAGCTTATAACATGATCTTCAACTTTCATGTTGACCAATTTGGCTAAATCAGCAGGGAAATTGGTTATAATTGGCCAAGAAGTTGAGATGAAAAACTGATCAAAACTTGTTAAATTTTTTTCTAAGTGTTAGATAAAAAGTATCAGAACATCATGGGCCCATATCTCTTAATCCAAGCACTTTTTGAGGATCATCCAACATTAACCAAGTTGTAGAATTCATTAATCCATACAACTTTCATGTTGAAAGTAATCTTTGAATCAGCTTGTATCTTGAGAAAACTTGCTTGTGAAGTTAGGGTTTTTTAGGTACAAAATAATTGAATTTTTTTAAGTGTTTGAAAATCTTCAATTTTGACTTTTGTTGACTTTCTTGATTCTCTTAATTCTTGATGACAAATTTTGATAGTTTTGAATGTTTTGATTATTCTTGATTTTTGAATTCCAATGTTGACCAAAAAGTCAAAGTTTGACTTTTGTGTGACTGTTGACTTTTTAGCAATTGATTCAATTCTTCAACTATCAACCACTTGTATATTGGGAAATGTCTTGAGCCATGTAATTAGGTCAAGATGTTTTATTTGAGCTCTTGAGATCACGATTTAAGCCATTAGGTCATGCACTAAGCCAAAATTCAATGATCAGTCATCTTCAATTAAAACCCTAATTTGGCAATTTTTGACCTTTGATGATTTGAGAGCTTTCCTTGAAGAGTCATTATCAACACTTGATCAAACGATGAACATCACCTTAAAATGTTGATGTTGACAAAAAATCTTGAAGTTTGACTGTATGTTGACCATAGTTGACTTTTTACTCAATACAATTGACTTTCAATCTTCTGAGCCATTGACCGAGCAATCATGTGATGCAAGACTTGAAACTTGACATAAGCATTATTGTGGACCTATGATGAACCATGAAAGTCAACTGAGACCCTTGCAACCCAATATTATTTGAGAAGCACCAAACCCTAGTTGAAGACCCTTGCTTAGGAGGAGGTTTGATCAGTCAACTCTTGAGTGGCTTTGAGTATTTGAGACCTTTGTGAGTATGGTTTTGAAGAAAATGAGGGGGACAATTTTGGGGTACAACAGAAAGAAATAAAGATGAAATTCACACATATGTTCAGATAAACATGTACAAATGAATAACTATAAAACATAAAAATAAACACCCAAAGAAAAGAAAACAAGAGCTAGGAGCGACTCCTTGATGGACTAGCATTTGGTCAATCTTTTCCCAGTGAAGTCACCAGGTGAAACAACCCACAGAACAAATCAACGAGATGAAATCAATGAAGTCTCCATCGAAATTTTTTTATCCCACAGGAAGGGAAAGGTAAACATCGACTTAACCTGAGAAGGGTGAAATCAAGGTCAAATGACCAAGAGATACGGGTAAGGGAGTCTATTAGGCAAAGGGAAGGTATTAGCACCCCTCACGTCTGTAGTACTCTAAGGGATCCATTCTTGTTATTCTAATACAAGGGTGTGATGTAATATAAAGCTTACGAGCTAAAAGGAAAAATGCCAAGGGGGAATGCATGCAAAAGAAAACAAGGGGGAAAGAAGGAAATATTTACAAAGTTTCGCTCGGTTAAGCCCCACAACCAGATGCATATGTATTCTTTTTAAGAAATCAGAGCATCCTAGTTCGGCTCACATGTTTCGATTTGTTTTGTGTTTTTTAATTGAAAAGTGTTAAGTTCACTTTCTGCCGCAGCCCGACCTTTGGAGACTCACACGTCAGCTCAGAAATGAATCAACACGTTCTTTTGAAATTTTGAAAGAAAAGGCCCGAAGGTAAAAAAGTATTTGAAAGTTGTTATATTTTTTATGCACCAAAGAAAAATGTTTTAGTTTTAAGGATTCAAAAGAAATAAAAACATCTAAGGGAGACTATCCTAAATCTAATCCCTAATATTATCATACAATGATGGCCCTATGGTTCGGATGTACAAAAGGGGAATATCTACCTAATGTTAGCATGCATAGTTTGAAAACCTAATGTATATCCTGATTCTATCCTCTAGCTAAGAATGAACAGAGATGTCCTAAAGGAACATGGTATATATAAGGATAAAAAGCAAACAAGCAATCAATAAGATCAAGAGAGAAAATGGATGGCATGAGTAGTGCATGCTAACTCAAGTCAAAAGGCTAAACCAAGATATCAGTAATCGAGGTAGGTAAATGGGGGAAGTTCTTGACCATAAATATTATGTCATCTAGGTATCATATCACTGAGGCAAGAAGTAAAGAGAGGGGGAAGTGAATGTCCAAAGCGACTAAGCACCTAACCAGGATATCAAGAATTAAGGTAGGAGATATAAGACAATATGAACAAGCACGAAGTGTCAACATCTCCCGACGCAAGCTCAAGACAAAGTGTGGGGGTTTGGTTACAAAACCCTTTTCCATCCAACCGACTTGATAACATGAGCACCACAGTTCATATCATCAATGCACGACGTATTCTACGAACAACCATAACAAGAAATGACAGGGTCGATTGCGGACCCTCTATCGCCAATGCCTCCTTTTGAGGATTTATCAATGGGGAATGGGAACGGGACGCCTTCATCAATGTCTTTAGCACAAATGTAAAGAGACGTCAGTATAACAAAACACGGGTAGGAATTGCTTACTATAGGTCTTTTAAACAGCGACTTGCTTCAAAGGGACTCCCAAAACATGCATCTCTATCCTAATTCTCATGGAATTGGAAATTGGTAAAGTATGCATATCTATTCCTACTTCTCATGGTATCAAAAAAGAAAGTGCAATACGGAAATTAAACCAAGCAATGGAGTAATACCAAACAAATGATAGTTCATAGCAAGCAAGCAAAAGTAGAAATACTCCAAAAATATTCGTGCAAGATAGAATCAACAACATAATAGTAAGAATATGTGTCGAAGCACGATGGGAATGTATGTCAGACACATCAGTAATAAACAGAACACCTGCATACAAATTCACATCCAGACAAAATGCAAACAATGCATATTCTTATGAAATGAGAATCAAGGTAAATTGCGTTGGAAGTGAGTCCATAAATCAAATGCTTTTCAATCACATAACCAACATTTTAGTTACATGATTGAAAGCTCTCACAATGTACCTTGCACAAGTCAACAAACATATTAGTGATAACAAGAAACCGCAATCAAGTAATGCATTCTCAAAATAATTCAATTTAGGATTAAATCATGAAGAAGTAGGAATTAAATACATATTTGAAGCACAAACGCAAACTCCATGCAGCATTGCATTTCAAAAATGAGTGCAAAAAAAGTCAGAATAGAATCGCATGAAAATGGCATGGTAGCCTCCAAACTTACCAAGAAACTCACAAAAGTTTACACCATGAATTAAATCGCATTGCAAGAGCAACTTATCGTTCCGGGGAAGCAACATCATAAACATGTAAACCTTGCAAAAGTTCGTTCGTAAATCGAGAAAAATCAACACAAACGTCCTCCAAGTACTAAAACCAAGTGCCATGAGCATTAACCATCAAATAAATATCGCCTTATGCTCAACTTACCATAACCAGACAGCATTGCGCCTTAACGAATGAGTGCTCAGAAAACCATGTTGGAAATGGTAAAACTCAACCGTAATGGTCCACAAACGCACAAGCAAGCATGAATATGCACTAAAAACGTTTGAAGAACCATTTGCAAGGTATTTATAGTTTCCGGGAAAAAACTTGTACGTGTACCGGTATCAAATAGAAATGAGTTTAAAAACTCATAAACAGATGCAAAAGCATGTACCGGTTCATGTATCGTCACTTAGAAACTATAAGCACTTCACAAACAAATCTAAATCTACAAAACTCAAGTCAAAACAAACACAATTCAAGTGTTAATGCAACTTATCGGATTTGAAGTTTCAATGTCAAAAAATTGAATTTATCAACAAGTTGATTTGAAAAGTTGCATTAACTCATGCATTCACAACTTAAACTTCATCAAAATTCCATAATCGATATTAAATCTCAAATTCGGTGTTCAAAAATCTACATCAAATTACCGAATAAAAATCAAGATCTATATCGATTATGTAATTACTCAACCAATTCCAGTTCTCAATATTATCATAAAATCAAGAATCACATAATTCAAGTAGCATCCAAAATTCAATTTACATTATGTCAACTCAATTCAATCTCAACAAACAAGTATAATTTAAGAGTTCAATTCAACTTAATCTCAATTCACATAATCAATTATGTAATTGGTAATTAAGTGCAAGAGATTATGTGAGATTACCGAACAAGAAGCAAACCGAAGAAGGTGAAGAGGATATGTTACCAGAAAATGCAACCGGAGACGGAGGGAGGCTTAGCTTTGCAATGTGGCGCATGAAAGATGAGATAAATCAATGGCGGCTCACATCTTGATGGAGGGTGGCCGGAATCACGACCTCTAGCGATGGTAGGAGGAGGCGCGGGTGAAAGCTAGGCGGCGGGAGGGTGAGAGTGAAAGAGATTTGAGTTTTTGACTTTTTGATCTGAGATTCTTGATGAAGATTGTTATGTGTTCTTGAGAAAAAATCAAAGAAAAGTGAGTTTGATCCTTGAGAGAATAGAGAGAGATTTGTGAGAATTTTTTGGGAGTAATTTAGAAAATGAATTGTGTGTCCTTGATTTGTGAAGATAAAATCAATATATAGTTCCACCAATTGGGAATTGGATTTGGATTTGGATTGGGCCTTGTTTTGACAGTGTCAGTACATTCTAGGCACAACACAAGGTAAAAATACAAAATCATTATTCTGTGTGAAAACTCGAATCGAGCCCTGAAGCAAAATCGAAGATGACGAAATTTGTGACATGATACCGAAAGAACAGACTTGATACAATAAAAATTGAGCAAGTTATGAATTTTCGAATCGGCAATGACGCTGTCTCTTTCGGTTCAGCAACGTATTTCACTGTTCCATTTGTGAAACGAACCATAAACGGAAGCCTTTGGATTACCGTTTGAACTCGAGGTCTGAATCAAAGTTGAAGTAGACAAAATTTGTGATCCAATGCTTCAAGAACCAGCCTGACGATAAAAATCAAGAGATTTATGATTTTTGCAACATCAAGAAAATAAATGTCTATCAATCTTTTTTCACCGTAAAAATCTCTAATAATTCTTACTTTTGGAGATCTTCTGCAAAGAATTAGCTCTCGGCCCGAACCTAGAAATTGAAGATAAAATAGATATGGATTTTTCGCATAAAGAACCACTCAAAAACATCGATCTAGGTAAACATTATGAATTTTTTAAATTTTGAAAATAACGGTTTAACACAATATTTTCACTATTTTTTCACTGTTTAGCTTCAAAGTACTTGCACGTTCAGAGATCTTCCTCGAAGAATTTACTTTCGATCCGAACATGAAAGTAGGAGGAGATAAACATACAATTCAAATGCTCCAAGAGGAACTCAAAGATGATGTTCCACTCAAAATTTATGAATTTTTAAGCATCTAATAACCAGAGAAATGGTAAACCCACAGTATACCGCATTTCAAGTATTTTGCGCTTTAGAAAATATTCCCCTCTAAAATTAGCCTTTGACATGAACAAATGGAATGAATAAGACATTGAGACGGTTCTAATGATTGAAGAATTAGTCCCAAACCATTTTTTGATCTCAAGTTGTGAATTTTGAGCTTAAAACGCATCGTACTGAATTTCTTTCTGCACTGTCTCAAATCAAATGAACCGCTTGGATTTCTACACAATTTAGAGAGTGTTGAGACACATAATAGCATGATATGATAATGACTTGCTTGGTTGTTAATTGGATAGTTTGAAACACGTGTAGAGTGCATTAAAAATATTAAAACCCCGAGTTCTGCTTCATAGTGCTGCTTAATAGAACTGTTGATTTCACAACTCTTTCTTGCAGAGAAATGCCTTGATTACATGATTATTTAACCTAATGACATATATGTATCCATATGACAATGAAGTATAAGCCAATTATTATAAAAGTTAAGAGAGAAAATTTTAGGGTACAAAAATATGTAGTGACATTATTCTAATGTTGGGACATCAGTATTAACATGTGTTGTCTGTACTAGAGAAATTTCAATTGGTACCAGAGTAGGCATCCTGGTCTATTGGGTGAGCTTCAGGGAGTATTTTTATGGTACTATTATTCTTATTGGAAGACTGTAATGACAACATTCTGGTTATCAATAGACAACAAAACTTGAAGAATTATCTGGATAGGAGAATCCTGGTTCTGAAGAGATTGAATAGTAGAGCATGAGTTGTCTCTACATAACCTTAAAGTTGTCAATATCATTATAATGTAATTGATAAGTTTATTTTTCTTGCTCATTATCACTTATGGCCAAAGATACTTGGGAAATTCTCAAATCCACTCATAAAGGCACATCTTAGTGTTTTGGGGAGAAAAGTGATCAAAAGAAAGGTTGATTAAGAAGAAGATACTCAGGTCTCTATTCAAGAGATTTGACATGGAAGTTACAACTATTGAATAAGAACAAGAGCATGGGTTTTGTTTCCAACTCTGAAGAAGCTTGTTTCAGTTCTTCTGATGAAGGGTTTCTTACTTCTATTGTGTTCCTAGGAAGGCAATCCAATCAGGTGTTGAAAAGATTTAACAGTAAGTCATGACCACATGTTATAATATCTGTGTTGACTTCAGCAAGTCTGTGATGCTAAAAGAAAGGATGGAATTGGTGTATAAGATCAATGGCTAAGAATTTATAGGAGTGTGAAGACCTTGGATCTTTGTGGAGCAGAATGCCCTACTTATCTCAAGAACAATTGTATGGGTTTTTTATTTTTGTTTTTGATTGAAAGATGGACTTCTTATGAAGATTTATATTTTGAATAAAAAGAGTTATCAAGTTTGAAGTTATAAAAGGTGATTTACTTTTAATCTTATGTCTTAAGAGAATGAATGATTGTCTACCATCTATAATCTACAGGCTGGGGTGATTATATTAATCTTAAAACTTGATATATTGATCAAGTTTGTAAGGATAATCCAGAACAGTTGAAGGGGTTTCTTCTAAGGGAAATATGATTTAAAGCCAAAAAGGGATGGGTTTTAAAGCTATTACTAGTAAAGATAAAACTCAAGCAACAAAATACTTTTTTTTCATCAAAGGGCAAGCTGGGTCAATAATGTCAATCAAAATGTCTCAACATTTTGCTAGACATCAGAATACTCATGCTAAAAGCAGATACTTGCACTGAAGATATTTCTTCTGTGAAAAGGTGATCATAGAAGATTATTTTGTTTACTTTGACTTCCTTAAAGGTCAGACTCAATAGTTGGTTAACCAAGTGGGGGTTAAAACTTAGGGAAGGAGTTTAGAGCTTTATCTCTCATACCTTTCTTAGAACTTCAACTAAGATTATTGATATTTTGACACTGACATTTCCAGACACTTGACTACAATAAAAGTGTTTCTGGTGGTTTGTTTAAGCCTCGTCCTAATTAAATGTTCCTTTGTTATTGTTGCTAAAAGGGAAGTTTAAGGGCATTCGATAACTAAATAATTCAGAATGGATTCTCTAAGTTTTGGTAATCTTATTTTTCTTTTTACTGAAGAACTGATGGCTATTGTATCTCACATAAGTCAGTTATGATCAAAGTCTGGAGGTATATGTCATAAAGGAAGAATGTTTGTCTCTTATAAGATGCAAGAAGTTCTTATGAGGATTTAAAAACAATTGCTATTTATGGATTTCACAAGTATTTAATTTCTTATCCTTTTATTTGGTGTTCAAGGAAGATGAAGTCAAGGTGTCACAGCAGAAGGTGTAACATCAGACAGATGCAAAAAGATATATAACCTACTCTTTGGATCTGATTAGTTCAATTCATGATGAGTGTCCTAGTGGATAGAGGGATATATTTTATTCTCTTTTATGATCTATGTGATCGGTGGAAATAGAACTGACTGTTTTTTAAGATGGTTCGCGAAATGTCGCAGTAAGCAAGAGTCGCCACCGTCTTTTATGTTCTCTAACATGGAAAGGACAAAAGCACAGCAAAATTCCTTATTCGAGAATGTTTCTCGGTTCGGGAGGTAGATTTATAGAAAGGGAAGGTGTTAGCACCCTTTCTATCCGTGGTTATCCACGTGCTCTTAGGTACTTGCTCTTATGTTTTCAAAATTTGTTTGCTTTTCAAATGTGTGTGGGTTTTGAAAAAAGTTTCGTTTGAAAAATTTCTAAGTAACTCTTGTATCTGTCCTCAAGAGTGTATGAAAAATTTGTTTGAAAACTTTTGAAAGTGTCAGTGTGAAAAGTTGTTTTGTTTGTTTTTGAGAGAGCAAGTACCCAGGAGAATCCACCTACTCTAAGGAATTAGGCTGTGTAAGAGTCCTTTAGATAGTGCTATCCCACTATTGAGAGGTAGGTAGCACCATCGTTGGAGTTATTCGAGTCAATTCGAGGATAAGGGACAGTGTGGTCACCGAAGCAATAATAGGACACCTTAGAAGTAACCCTAATGTCCTAGATCCTTTTTATCCGAGGCAACCGTTTCGAGGCAACTGGATCTTAGACAGGAGAGCGACCTCTAAGACACCCTATACTTGACGACCACGTTCGAGGCAACCAGTGAGGCGTACCCTAGGAGTGGCATGTGCATGTGTGTTGTTTTCAGTTTATATTTATCTTTGATGTTATTTGTGAGCTGCGGATTGGTTTTATTTGTCATACATTCTTGCAGGCATATTAACAGTTAAATGATTTGCAGAAAATAAAGTGTGGAAAGGTAAATCTAGCTATTACAAGGCGCGGGTATATACATCGCCAAAAACAACAACCCGTTTGAAAAATAAAAATGCGAGAATTTAAAAGAAAGCGATAAAGTTCTAATTAATTATTACATTTCCTGAGCAGATACAAAATAATGAATTAAAAAATAAATACGCGCGAAAGAATTAAATCGGGACGTCCTTAGGGTTTTGACCCTTTTTTGAGAAAGAATTGGATTTGTCCTTTTTGCAATTAATTAAAATTAAAACTAATAACTAATTAATTAATTTATTAAAAGAAAATTTGTTTTTTGTGGTTTTTATGTTTTTAATAAAATAAAATAAAAAAAGAATTAAAAATGTCAAAAGAAAAGCCTAAGTCTAAATTTGTTTTTATTTATTGTAAAAAAGTATTAAAGTTAACTAATTAAACTAATTTAATTTAATTTACATTTATTTACAAAATAAGTTAATAAATAATAAAAATGTTTTTTTGGTTTTCTGAATTTTATTATGAAAAATTATTCATGTTAGTTTTAGTGATAATAATAATAATTAGAAAGAAAAAAAAGTTAACAAATAAAATGAAAAAATATAAAATGAAAGAAAAAAAAGATGAACCAAAAAAAGGGGGGTTCTGGGCCAGCAATGGGGTTTGTTTAGAAATATGAGGCCCATTAAGCCAAGCCTGTGTTGACTTCTTGGATCAAGCGTTTGTTGGTTGACTGAGTGCATGGTGAGGATCACCTCCTGGCCTTTGGATGCATGCCTGTAGCCACTTGGCATATTGAGCGCTGGAGGTACATGGTGAGGTGTTTTGAGAAATCTGCATAGGATCACATGAGAAAAAATATTAACAAGCATTTGGGGGACCTGGGAATCGATCCCAGGTCCTAATGGTGAACGTCCACCTCACTTTCCACTACGCCATGGTGCTGCATCTGTTAGTATAGTGGGCAATAAACATAAAATATAAAAACAACGTCTATGCTGGAAATTAACAAAAAAAATGCGCGCTACGTTTGAATTATCCAGTCACGTTCTTCCACGTCTTCATCTCTTTCGTTTTCCTGCAACAAAATAAAACAGATAGCGGGGGTTTTTAACCCCCACAAAGTGAAACGGCCAAAAATAGCGACTAGCTCCCTAGGCTATATAAATAGGGCGCGATATGTCCTTTGGGTTCGTCTGGTTGCAAGGATCACAACCATATGCATAAAAGGTCCCAATTTTTCCTGTATGACAAACCCCCAATTCGAGAGCTTGGAAAACCTAAAATTCAACAATGGCGTTTTCTGTTTCAGGACACCATAATACAATTAACCTATATCATTAGCTTCAGAAAGGTTAGAGCAATGCAAAGCATACAAAAAATCACATTAAATATGCATGAATTATGATTTATGATTGTGAAAATATAATCAAACCGTGTGACTTGTTCTGGCGTATTCTTTGAGTGTCAAGGCTCGTTTGTGATTGCTATGCGTTCTGGAGACTCCCAGCAATGTATTTAAACCTTTAAATCTCCTTGAAAGGGCCTGGAAGGTGGAATTCAGATTTGACTTTTTGCTTGACTTTTTTGAATATGGTTTGGCCGTTTGTGCAGTGCTTAGATCGTGTCCTAGGTCTGGAATGCTTGCATATGTATATGTGAATGAAATTAGGTCAGCAGCTAGGCTTGGGATCCATTGTATTGATGTCTTGAGATTTTTCTTAACCACCATTGAAAGCTTTCCATACTTGGAGCAAAAACCATGATTTTGTGCACAAAATAGCCTAGCACGAAATTGTGAGTTGGCATATGACACATAAAAGCCATTTAAATCAAAAGATGTTATCCATTTAATTTTTTAGATTTTATTTGAATTTTTATAGATTTAAAATGAATTAAATCAATAAAAATTAAATAAAATGGAAAATAAATGTTTGATCTTGAAATTAATCATGGGACACATGTATGGCATGACAAGGCTGAATCAAGTGGAAGAAAGTGGGCCCTTTTGTCAAAAATTGAAGTTTTAGGGATAGTTGACTTTTGCCATTTCACAAATATTTCCCAACTTCTCCAATGCATATCTTGCTCAAATTTGATCATATGAACATGTTCTTGGACACTTTGGAAAGGTCTTGAAGTCCTCTAACCAATGCCTTTGGTCCCATGTCATTTTGATTTACCAATATCAAGTTATGGTCTTTGACTTAAAATGCCTTTTTGTTGACTTTTGAAAATGACCTATAATGTTGAAATTGATAACTTTTTGTGAGAGCATTTCTTGGACTTGGAATGTGAAGATTAGTTGTAGGAAATGTCATCTTCTTCAAAATGAGCATTGGATGGGATTTTTCGAATGAACCATGAAAAAGTTATGCCTTGGTCAATTTACAGTTGACTTTTCAACTGTCCAAAAATGGAAACTTTTGCATCTTGATGATTTTTGAGCCATGCTTGTGAAATAATGATCAAGACTTGATCAAATGATGATTGTGGCCTCAAAACAAGATGTTGACCAAAAAATTTGGCTTTTGACTGCCAAATGACCATTTTACCCCTACAGTTGATTGTGAACCAATTAGAGCTTTTGACTGTGCAAACTGGCATTGTGAACCTTGAAACTTGGCATGTAGATGCTTGACAATGTGTATAGGCCTATGGGATTTGATTGAGCCCTTGAAAACCTCAACTTCCTTGCAAGAACCAAAACCCTAATTTTGACTGGCTTAGAAGGATGGTTTGACTGTGCAACCCTTGAGTAGACTTGAGCAAATTGAGATGATGCTTGTCAAAACTTTGAAGAATATGGGAGGGCAAATTTTGGGGTACAACAGTTGCCCTTGTTCAATCTTCTTAGACCTGAGGATGTAGATTGGCTTGCGTGCCTTTCGTGATCCGAAGGTGGAAGATGATTGAACACTAAAGTGCCCAGAAATTTGCGCTCGCATAGCGCAGTATCAGTAATATAATGTCGGGAATGGGCTTATAGATGCCATTTGGAGAGATGATGGATAGGAGGATGGGCTTATAGATACCACCTGGAGATGTGACAGAACCTTGTCGGGAATGGGCTTATAGATGCCATTTGGAAATGTGATGGATAGTTGTGGAGATGGGCTTATAGATGCCATCGGGAGATTGTCGATCGCGTAAGAGTTTCCTTAGCGAGAATTTGCGTACTTGAGAAAGAAAGATGGTTTCCTGGCCTGTTACAGGGGTTGATCTTCAAACTCTTTATGTAGATATGCCCTGGCTAGATACATGTATCGAATCCACAACCAATCGCTCACAGATATGCCCTGCCTAGATACATGAATCGAATCTCTAAACTCTTCATGCAGACATGCCCTGGCTTGATACAGGTGTCGAATCTACAAAGAGTTACTCACATATAGGCCCTGGCTGGATACAGGAATCGAATCCGGAATTGGTCGTCTACAGATATGCCCTGGCTGGATACAGGAATCGAATCTCTAAACTCTTCATGCAGACATGCTCTGGCCGGATACAGGTGTCGAATCTACAATCAATTACTCACAGATATGCCCTGGCTGGATACAGGTGTCGAATCTACAAAGAGTTACTCACAGATATGCCCTGGCTGGATACAGGAATCAAATCTGGAATTAGTCGTCTACAGATATACCCTGGCTGGATACAGGTATCGAATCTCCAAACTCTTCATGCAGATATACCCTGGCTAGATACAGGTATAGAATCTACAATCAATCACTCACAGATATGCCCTGGCTAGATACAGGTATCGAATCTGGAATTAGTCGTCTACAGATATGCCCTGGCTGGATACAGGTATCGAATCTCTAAACTCTTCATGCAAAAATGCCCTGGATAGATACAGGTATCGAATCACTCACAGATATGGTCTGGCTAGATACAGGAATCGAATCTGGAATTGGTCGTCTACAGATATGCCCTGGCAGGATACAGGAATCGAATCTCTAAACTCTTCATGCAGATATGCCCTGGCTGGATACAGGTATCGGATCTACAATCACTCACAGATATGCCCTGGCTAGATACAGGAATCAAATCTGGAATTGCGACAGTTGATAGTAATCATCTTTGGATTGACCTTTTTCCTGAAAGGGCAAAACATCAGTTGTATGCAATGTCATGATGTATGAAATGCATGATGTCATGATGTTCTCAAAAATAAATGAGATCGTGTGATATGATGCATATATGTATGTATCATGTATGTAAGCAGGATGTATGAAATGTGAAATGTTTATGAATGTATTTTCGTCTAGGAAGATAAATCCTTGACGAGTGCTGGGAGCTTTTTGAATCCTGGGCTGATATTTGAAGAGTAAAGTTCTTCGTTTCCGCTGGGGATGATGGTTGCAAGAATAAACCGGTAGGAGAAAACGACTCCGTTGGGGGATAAACTTGTTGGAGAGATTACTTTGCGGGGAATTACTCTGTGAGAAGAGATACTTCGCTGAGGTTTGATGATAACTCCGCCGGGGATACCATTGATAAGTTATGTTGGGGAATTTGATGAACTCCGCTGGGGGATAGGAAGAACTTCGCCGAGGACGATCTTTCCGTGGTAATTAGCTGAGGATAACCCAGTTATAAGCTCTGGTGGGGAATAACCCTCTGAATAAAGCCGGGGAGAGATATGCGTACTCTACAGGTGATAAGCTTCCGGAATCTACTGGGGATAAGCTTCCAGAATCTACTGGGGATATTGATTCAACTCTCTTGGGAAAACTTTTGAACTGTATTGGGGAAGTGGCTCCACTGGGGTGTCTGTATTCCGCCGGGGAACAATCTTATATTAAGACTGCCGGGGATGCTTGCTTAGGAATATCTGTATACTCCGCTAGGGAATATTGAGATCTTCTGGGGATATCCAACTTCCTTAAGGCTAACAGTAGACTAACTCTGCTTGGAGAGAGTATCGCTGACTTGCTAGAGATATTGTGCCTTTCGGGGCTGATGGGAGGACCAACTCTGCTCGGGGAGGGTATTGCCGATTCTTGTCTTACTCTGGGGAGTGAAGGTATCTTGGTCATATTCTTCAGCCGAACTTACCTTGGTACCTTGGTGGAAAGAGCAACTAGATCGCTTAGACAACTCATTATTTCCCCTATTTCTGATGTCACCTGTAATTAATCCTTTGTTTCGCATGCAAGTATTTATGAGTTAGCAATTAGTGTCAAATGCATATATCAAAAGTGAACATTGGACGTTCTTTGCAAAACAAAACAAAAAAAAGAAAAACAATTGGCAATTTGTCTAGAAAAGTGAATTTGTATTGATTTTTGAATTTGCCTGTAAATAGGCGTTTATGTACAAGAGGCTGACGTCCTAGTAAGAGAACGCCGCCGAACAACAGAGTTTATACAATTTTGAAAAGGAAAACAAAACAGCTATGTGAAAAATCCCACTGGGTTCCAACTCTGCTATCGCCGTTATGTCTTCAAGCGTCTCATCACTTGGCTGCTTAGTTTGAGATGAAGCTGATTGATCGATGTCGTCTGAACCTGATAGTTGATACCGAATTCTGGATGCAGGGTGATCCAATGAGACATAGTATTACGCTTTATCCCTAACTTTTGCCTGGACCGCCCTTTCGGGTTTTCAGTCCACCGGGATACCCATTTTTGCCCAAGTCGCCTTTTCAGGTTTTCGACTTGCCGGGTGTACAGATTTTTTTCATTTCATCCCTTATTTTTGCCCGAACCCTTTTGGTTCGCCGGGAAGCCCTTATTTTTGCCTAGGTGTGTCAACCTAGCGGGTCTTTATTCATGCGTAGTATCTTTTTACTATGTCTGCATTGGCGGGGTGAGGAAGGTCGTCACCATCCATGGCGGTTAGAATCATAGCTCCTCCTGAGAAGACATGTTTAACCACAAATGGCCCTTCGTACGTAAGGGTCCATTTTCCCCTGGGATCACTTTGAGGAAGAATGATACGCTTGATTACCAGGTCTTCGACTTGATACTCTTGTCATCTGACTTTCTTGTTAAATGCCCTGATCATCCGTTTTTGGTAAGTTTGACCATGACAAATAGCAGTGAGTCTCTTTTCGTCAATTAGTTTTAATTGATCAAGTCGAGTCTGGATCCAGTCATCTTCGTTCAAACCTGCATCTTTCATTATCTGGAGAGAGGGTATCTGGACTTCAATAGGCAAGACTGCCTCCATGCCATAGACCAAGGAAAAGGGTGTTACCCCTGTTGACGTCCTTGCTGAAGTACAGTACCCATGAAGAGAAAACGGTAACATCTCGTGCCAATCTTTGTAGGTCACTATCATCTTCTGCACAATCTTTTTGATATTCTTATTAGCTGCTTCTACAGCCCCATTCATCTTCGGCCGGTAGGGAGAAGAGTTGTGGTGTTGTATCTTGAATTGCTCGCAGAGCTCAGTGATCATCTTATTGTTAAGATTGGTACCATTGTCCGTAATGATCCTCTCAGGTACACCGTATCGACAGATCAGGTTATGCCGAATGAACCGTGCCACGACGTTCTTGTTTACCGTAGCAAAGGAAGCTGCTTCAACCCACTTTGTAAAGTAATCAATCGCTACCAGGATGAAGCGATGCCCGTTGGATGCCGTAGGTCTGATCTCGCCGATCATATCAATGTCCCACATTGCAAAAGGCCAAGGTGTTGTCAAGACATTCAGAGGAACTGGAGGAACGTGCACCTTATCGGCATAGATCTGGCACTTATGACACGTCCGAGAATGTTGGTAACAGCCGGCTTCCATTGTGGACCAGAAATATCCTGCCCGAAGGATTTTCTTTGCCATGGTATGTCCACTGGAATGTGTTCCGAATGTACCCTCATGTAGCTCTACCATGATCCTTTCTGCTTCAGTTTTATCCACACAACGCAGTAAAGTTGAATCATGGTTTCGCTTGTATAGAATGCCGTTGCTGAGGAAGAACTTCGCCGCGAACCTTCTCAGAAACTTTTTGTCGTTAACAGATGCACCCTCGGGGTATTCTTGAGCTTCCAAGTACCTCTTCACTTCGTGATACCAAGGTTTTTCAGTTACCTCTTCAGCCTCAAGATCACAACAATATGTAGGTTCATCCAATTTCCAGATAATGATCCGGGGAGCCTCGTTGTCCCATTTGACTTTGAACATAGAAGACATCGTAGCTAACGCATCCGCCAACTGATTCTCCTCTCTTGGGAAATGTTCAAAAGTCATCTCCGTGAAATGGGGGATCAATGTCAACACATACTCTTTGTAAAGAATAAGATTTGGGTGTTTCGTATCCCACTCGCCTTTGATCTGACTGATCACGAGAGCGGAATCTCCGAAGACACTCAAAAACTTGATCCTTAAGTCAATTGCAGCTTGAAGACCCATGATGCATGCCTCATAATCTGCCATGTTGTTGGTGCAGTTGAAACATAGCCGGGCAGTGAGTGGAGTATGAGTGCCTTTTAGGGATATGATCACAGCGCCGATACCGTTACCCAAAGCGTTTGAGGCTCCGTCAAAGTGCATAGACCATCGGGATCCTTCCTCAGGTCCTTCATCCGGTCCAGGTACTTCACAATCAGTCACTACCATGATGTTCTCGTCTGGAAATTCAAAGTTCATAGATTGGTAGTCATCCACTGCTTGGTGTGCCAAATGGTCTGCCAATACACTTCCCTTGATTGCTTTCTGAGTCGTGTACTGGATGTCGTATTCTGTCAAGATCATCTGCCATCTTGTTATTCTTCTGGACAGAGCAGGCTTTTCGAAGATATACTTTATTGGATCCATTTTTGAAATCAATAGAGTAGTGTGAGTCAACATATACTGTCTCAGCCGGCGAGCAGCCCATACCAAAGCGCAGCATGTTTTCTCGAGCAGTGAGTATCGGGTCTCACAGTCGGTAAACTTTTTGCTAAGGTAATAAATAGCGTGCTCTTTTCGGCAAGACTCGTCATGCTGCCCCAACACACACCCCATTGAGTTGTCCAGTACTGTCAAGTATAAGATTAGAGGTCTCCCTTCAACTGGTGGCATGAGAATGGGTGGCTCTTGGAGATACTCTTTGATTCTTTCGAAAGCGGCCTGACATTCATCGTTCCAACGTACTACTTGATCTTTCTTCAGTAGCCTGAAGATTGGTTCACAGGTAGCAGTTAGGTGTGAGATGAATCAGGAAATGTAGTTCAACCGTCCTAGAAAGCCTCTGACCTCTTTCTCTGTCTTGGGAGTTGGCATCTCTTGTATGGCTTTTACCTTGGCAGGGTCCACTTGAATACCTTTATCGCTCACGACGAAGCCTAGCAGTTTTCCAGATCTTACCCCGAAGGTGCACTTGTTCGGGTTCAACCTCAGCTTGTACAACTTCAGACGGTCAAACAGCTTCTGTAGATGGTCAAGGTGTTCCTCCTCAGTTTGGGACCTTGCAATCATATCGTCGACGTACACTTCGATCTCATGATGGATCATGTCATGAAATAAAGCAACCATGGCACGTTGGTAGGTTGCCCCAGCATTTTTCAACCCAAATGGCATGACCTTGTAGCAAAAAGTGCCCCACTGAGTAACAAAAGTGGTCTTTTCCATGTCTTCAGGAGCCATCTTGATTTGATTATAACCTGAGAACCCATCCATGAAGGAGAATACCTTATGCTGAGCAGTGTTGTCAACCAGAACGTCGATATGAGGCAGAGGGAAATCATCCTTAGGGCTCGCCCTGTTCAAAT
The DNA here is from genome assembly GCA_948472305.1 of Vicia faba. Classification (NCBI taxonomy): domain Eukaryota; kingdom Viridiplantae; phylum Streptophyta; class Magnoliopsida; order Fabales; family Fabaceae; genus Vicia; species Vicia faba. Next base: position 939,148,388 of record OX451736.1, read on the forward strand.
CCCTGTAATCAACACACATTCTGACCTTACCATCTTTCTTTGGCACTGGAACCACGTTGGCAACCCACTGAGGGTAAGAAGTCACTGCTAGAAAACCGGCGTCAAATTGTTTCATAACCTCAGCTTTGATTTTCTCGGACATCTCCGGACGCATACGGCGGACCTTCTGTTTAACCGGAGAGCAATCTTCCTTGGTAGGCAGGTGATGAACCACAATGTCGTTATCCAACCCAGGCATGTCTTCGTAGGACCAGGCAAAGATTTCCACATAATCATGCAACATCTGAATCAACCGTTGTTTCACACTAGACCCCAGATTGGCACCAATCTTGACTTCCTTTCTGTCTGTCTCAGTACCCAGATTTACCGTTTCCACTAGCTCTTCATGTGGCTGAATGGCCCTCTCTTCCTGGAGTAACAGTCTTGCAAGCTCACCAGGCACTTCACAATCATCTTCACCTTCTTCTTCGGCTAAGTTGATCGGATTTTTGAAGTCATAACTGGCAGTAGCAGAGTCGTTACAAGTGAGATCCAGAGTGGATTGGAACCTGTATAGGTGAGTGTGTGTAAATATAGCTGTTTTGCAATATATATAATAAAGAAAGAAAAGGAGCGCAAGATTTGAAATGCGAAAACGTCCAATGTTTTTATTAATGATATATGAAAGTAACACACAAAAGCCCTCACAAATGACGCCACGGTGCCCCGGGTAAGACACCGGGCCATAAAGTTTAGTAATATTATTTGTTACAAATTCAAAACAAAGGAGTTCATTACTGAGTGACAAAAGTAATATGTATGAAATCTTTCGCCGTCCAGTTGCTTGGTCCACCATTGGTTGTTGGGTAGATCCAGCTGTCGAATTCAGATTCTTCCGCTTCGTCCTCAATAGCATTTACTCCCGGGTTAGTGATGAACATGGGAGGTCTTCCAATCCTTGCCTTGCGAACAGCCCTCTGAGCTTCTGCAGTGAAACCCAAGCCAAATTTGTCAGTCTTTGGAGTGAAATCAGGAAGTCGGCCCCAGTTTGCGCACTCACCCTTCTCGATCACAGCCCGAGCATCCTTCAAGGAAGCCATCTTCAAAGGAGAGTCTTCTTCAGTCACTATCTCTGCTGCTGCCAATGTCTGAGGCACCTCTTCAAAGTGTTTAAAGGGGGTCTCAATGAACTCCCCATCCATCTCTACGTACCAGAACGAGTTGAGGTGGCTGACCATATATTCTTCTTCCCCTTGAACTGTTACGATCTTCCCCCTGACTGGGTACTTAAGCTTCTGATGTAATGTGGAGGTCACAGCTCCAGCCTTGTGGATCCATGGGTGACCCAGCAAACAAGAATAGGATGGTCGGATGTCTATCACATAGAAAGTAGAGTCAAAAACTTGAGAACCAACCCTGATTGGAATGTCAACTTCACCATGTACCATCCTTTTGGACCCGTCAAAGGCCTGGACAACAATGTTACTAGGCTTGAGCTCTAAACCCTCACAATCCAGCCTGTCTAAAGCTTTCTTGGGTAATACGTTCAACGAAGAAACGGTGTCTACCAGCACATGGGCAAGAGTAGTGCCTCTGCATTCAATGGAGACATGCAGGGCGTCGTTATGGTTCTTCCCTTTTGCAGTCAGATCGGCGTCAGAGAAACCCAACCCATTACCAGTAGTCAAGTTGGCCACACAATCGGTAAATTGATCAGCAGACGTCTCTTGTGGCACGTGGGCCGTCTTCAGGAAGGAAATCAGGGCCTTGGCATGGGCCTCTGAACACAACAACAGTGATAGCATGGAAATCTTAGATGGGGTGTTCCCCAGCTGCTCAACGACGTTGAAATCACTCTTCTTGATAATCTTGAGAATCTCTTCCATCTCTTGCTTGGAAGCTTCAACATTGGTCTTCGGTGCCTCCGTCCGGGCAGGCACATCAGTAGCAATCCCTTTGCCCCGAGCGTCAGATGACTCGGCAGCAGGGGTAGAAATAGGAACTTGATCAGGCAGGGGAGTGGGCACACTTGCAGGTGTGATGACAAGAGGCCTATGAATTGTTGGTGGCGCAATATCTGGTGAGAACAGCCTACCACTACGAGTAACCTTGGCAGGCCCGGTGATGTTGCTGACACCGGTACTAGATTCAAACTCTTGCTTTACTCCAAGCACATAAACATCTGCCCCATAGTGCCGCAGGACAGCTTTGTCAGATGTGTAGGGGAGGGGCCCCGGAACAGTAATGATGATAGGAGCAATCTTGTGAACAGGCATAATTTTGACATGCTTCTTTGAGGGAGCCTTAGGAGGGTTGTTGAAAATAGTGACAATAGAAACTTCTTCGGTACGGACACCAGGAACAACAATCTTCTTGAACAAGATCTCTTTGCTATCCATCAGGTTTTGGACGCCTGACTTCAACAAAGGACAACCAGCAGGTGAAACAGCACATAGAAGGCAACCTTTACTACATCCCGGAAATAAACCGGCTAGCAACAGGTTCCTTTTGACAATCAGCAACGGGGTAACAATATCTTCTACAGAGGCCACATACAGGTCTTCTTCCACAGCATTCACTCCATGCTGGGGCATGGGAGCAGTCACAACATTGGGCCTTTCGGGCGCGTCGAACTGTATTTCCTTAGCATCAATAAGGTCCTGGACCTTATTCCTCAGAGCCCAACAATCATCAGTAGAATGCCCCGGGCTATCAGAGTGATGAGCACAGCGGGTGTTGGGGTTGTACTTTGGAGAGGTTGTATTCACTACCTTCGGAGCTTCCTTGACAGTTACCAGATTGGTTGACAGCAATTGCAGCAATATCTGAGAGAGGGTCATGCTGAGCCGAGTGTACTGCCTTTTGGGTCTCTCACCCCTTGGTTGGTTGTATTGCTGAGGAGCAGCAGCAGGCTTAGAAATAACCACCGCGTTGACAGCTTGGTGGCGTTCCGGTTTGTTTTGTCTTCTGGGACCATAAATAGCACTAGCTTCCTTCTTGAAGGGCTTCTTTTCAGTACTCAAGGAGGCACCTTTCTGTATCTTCCCTGATTTGATACTAGCTTCGATCCTCTCACCAGTCAGGATCAGGTCTGTAAACCCAGCAGAGGAATTACCAATCAGGTGATTAAAGAATGGACCAGACAGGGTCCCCAAGAACATGTCCACGAGTTCACGGTCAGTCAACGATGGCTGCACCCTGCCAGCCAGGTCTCTCCATTTCTGTGCGTACTCCTTAAAGCCTTCACCCGTCCCAAGTGACATACCCTATAGTTGGGTATGCGTGGGAGCAAGGTCGGAATTATACTGATACTGCTTATAAAATGCAGTAGCCAAGTCCTCCCAGTTTCGAATACTGGCTCCATCTAGCTGATAGAACCATTCGAGTTGAGCCCCTGAAAGGCTATCCTGGAAGAAATGGATCCATAGTTTCTTGTCTGCAGTGTAAGGTTGGATCTTCCTTACATAAGAACGAAGGTGCAGTTTAGGACAGGAAGCCCCGTCGTACTTCGCAAAGGCAGGTGCCTTGAACTTGTGTGGGATCACCAACCCAGAAGATAAACCTAGATCCCCAAAATCCAACCCAGGCACACGTTGAATCTCCATAGCATTTAACCGATCCTCCAACTGTTTGTACCAGTCCTCAGCAGGAGGGTACTGTTCATCATTGAAGTCTGTCTCGTTGTTGGAGACCACGGGACTAGGAACCCTTCCCTCTTGGTGACTGCCTTCCCCAATAGATGGAGTAGTCAGCTCAGCTTCATTCTGCAGTGTATTCTCGAGTCTGCGTCCAGTGTTGAACATCACAGTCCTCTTCTTCTTCTTCTTCCTCTCCTTCAAGAGCAGAGTCTTCAACTCCTGTTGCCCCTGGGCTAAGCTCATGACCAGCTCCTGGAACTGGGCGTTCTGGGCCTGGAGGGCCTTGATAGCTTGCTCGGTAGTAGGTTCAGGATTCATGATGACTGCTGAAATAAACAGCGAAGAAGATTAAGCAACCTGTAGAAAAGAGTACCTGTTATGCATATGATGCATGATATGTTGTTTATGCAATGCATTCAAGGGTGCGAAAGTTCAAATTCGTTGTAGACAAAAAGGAACACACATTGCATTAAGAAATAATTTGTTCAGTACATCAGGGCCTCATGGGCAAAACATTACAAAATAATTAATCCCAAAAGACACTGCGCATCCTCTTTGGAGCGATGTAAGTGTTGAGAGTCTTTTCCTCGTGAAGTAGACGGGTGAGCTCCAAGACCTTCTTCTCACTGGCATGTAGACTGGCTTCAAGAGAATTCCGCTCTTCCTTTAGTTGGATCCAGCTCTTTTGCATTTCTTCCCAAGATGTTGGCATGTTAGGATGTTGAATGGTGTATGGCACCTCTCCTTCCAAAACTGGCTCTTTGATCACAGGGAGAACATGAGGATATGGCATCACCAGCTTCTGGGAGCGGGCTCGTACCCACTTGATATAAGGTTCCAGGGGGATGGAGTTCTTGTGCCCCAGTGTGTTGCTATCTACCCTGTTGGGCATCCTCCAAGCTCTGATGAATCTCTGGCGAAGTCCTTGTGCATCATTGTCGAAGTCAAAAACTATGTCAGGAATCAACATATCATGAGGGCCATCCCTCAGAGCATATCTAAACTGTCTCAAAGCCAGACATGGGTTGTAAGTAATGCCCCCTCTAATTCCAAGTAAAGGAACATTAGGAAACCGTAACGATCAATGATAGTGACATTTTCTCTGGATCGAGAACACCAATGTATATCAGCATGTGTAAGAGTCATTAATCGTTGTGACCATCTCAAACCCCGCTCGTTCTTCAAAACTGATTGTGGAAGGTGCGAAATAAACCACCTTGCCAGGAGAGGAGTGCAGCACATGAGAACACCTCTTTTTCTCATGGTTCGAGTGTAACATGAGTGGAGGATGTCCCCGAGCAACGTAGGTATGGGATTCCTGGACATGAAGATCTTGATAGCATTGATATCTATAAGCGGATCTGGATTCGGGAACAACACAAACCCATAGACAAGGAGTGCCACAACTTCTTCAAAGGCTTGTAGGTCAAGGGAATTCCAACATTCTTGGGCCTTCTCAAACATGAACTTTACCAAGAATCATTTGATACCACTTCTGATTTCCCAATGTCCCTTGATGTCAGATGGTTGTAGGCATAATGCTTTAGCAACCTCTTCAAGTTTTGGTTCCTTTTCCGTACCGTTGTAGGGTAGTTGACTAAGAATAGGAACCTTCAGAAGTTGAGAAAACTCTTCCAAAGTAGGCACCAATTGATAATCCGGGAACGTAAAACAGTGATGCAAGGGGTCAAAGAACTGGAACCACACTTTCACCATATCCTCTTCAATGTTGGTGTTGACCAAGCTGATGAGTCTACCATGCCTTTCACTGAAGGAAGAGTTCTCGGGAATCCTGGATGTAAGCTCCTTAAGCTGAGGAGGGACCCTTACAAGGTTGACCTGAATTGTCTTTCTGCGGATAGTTTCCATGTCCTACAAAACAAGAACAAAGATGAAGATTCGAACCCTTGAAGTGGTTAGTGGATGCATATGATGTTGTATGATGCTATGATGTTATGATAAGGACACACCACAAATATTCACAAAAGGCAAACATGATAAGGCACACAAGTCACGCCAGACAGCCCTTAGAGTTTAGGCCAGCATGAAGTTTGGGGTACTACCCTCTTGAAGTTGGTGGGCTCAAAACCTGTCCTATCAAAAGTAACCGGGTTCTAAGGAGCTCAATATTATTGGGTTGTTTTCTGTGTTCATTGTTTTGATTTAGCCACTGAACTGGCGATCAAAATATTCCAAGAAAACAACCCTTAATGAGTGTAGTATCGAGTATCAACCAACTTCGGACTGCACTAAAGTCGGTCATCTCACTACCCCTAAAGAGGCCAGGATGGTCAAGTAAGGTTCCTAAGGTCAGTTGATGCTTCACGACACCACGCGGCGGCCCCGTACTCTCCTTGACTTGACTCAAGGGTTACCGGTACTCACCAAAGTGCCACATCAACGTAGCAAACTGCGTCAACCGTGTCGGTATACCCCGCACAATCCCCTCACAGTTTGTTGCTACTTTCTAAAAGGTATCCCCCAGATCCGGGTTAGGATCTATGAAACTCCAAGATAGGCCCACAATATTAAAGCAAACAAATCAGGCAATTGAAAATATAAGAGTGGTCTAATCCTAAGGTACACCTCACTTAAGAGTTTCCCCAGCAGAGTCGCCAGTTCTGTGATTGGTGGAAATATAACTGACTGTTTTTTAAGCTGGTTCGCGAAATGTCACGGTAAGCAAGAGTCGCCACCGTCTTTTATGTTCTCCAACATGGAAAGGACAAAAGCACAGCAAAATTCCTTATTCGAGAATGTTTCTCGGTTCGGGAGGTAGATTTATAGAAAGGGAAGGTGTTAGCACCCTTTCTATCTGTGGTTATCCACGGGCTCTTAGGTACTTGCTCTTATGTTTTCAAAATTTGTTTGCTTTTCAAATGTGTGTGGGTTTTGAAAAAAGTTTCGTTTGAAAAATTTCTAAGTAACTCTTGTATCTGTCCTCAAGAGTGTATGAAAAATTTGTTTAAAAACTTTTGAAAGTGTCAGTGTGAAAAGTTGTTTTGTTTGTTTTTGAGAGAGCAAGTACCCAGGAGAATCCACCTACTCTAAGGAATTAGGCTGTGTAAGAGTCCTTTAGATAGTGCTATCCCACTATTGAGAGGTAGGTAGCACCATCGTTGGAGTTATTCGGGTCAATTCAAGGATAAGGGACAGTGTGGTCACCGAAGCAATAGTAGGACACCTTAGAAGTAACCCTAATGTCCTAGATCCTTTTTATCCGAGGCAACCGTTTCGAGGAAACTGGATCTTAGACAGGAGAGCGACCTCTAAGACACCCTATACTTGACTACTACGTTCGAGGCAACCAGTGAGGCGTACCCTAGGAGTGGCATGTGCATGTGTGTTGTTTTCAGTTTATATTTATCTTTGATGTTATTTGTGAGCTGCGGATTGGTTTTATTTGTCATACATTTTTGCAGGCATATTAACAGTTAAATGATTTGCAGAAAATAAAGTGTGGAAAGGTAAATCTAGCTATTACAAGGCGCGGGTATATACATCGCCAAAAACAACAACCCGTTTGAAAAATAAAAATGTGAGAATTTAAAAGAAAGCGATAAAGTTCTAATTAATTATTACATTTCCTGAGCAGATACAAAATAATGAATTAAAAAATAAATACGCGCGAAAGAATTAAATCGGGACGTCCTTAGGGTTTTGACCTTTTTTTGAGAAAGAATTGGATTTGTCCTTTTTGCAATTAATTAAAATTAAAACTAATAACTAATTAATTAATTTATTAAAAGAAAAAAAAAGTTTTTGTGTTTTTTATGTTTTTAATAAAATAAAATAAAAAAAGAATTAAAAATGTCAAAAGAAAAGCCTAAGTCTAAATTTGTTTTTATTTATTGTAAAAAAGTATTAAAGTTAACTAATTAAACTAATTTAATTTAATTTACATTTATTTACAAAATAAGTTAATAAATAATAAAAATGTTTTTTTGGTTTTCTGAATTTTATTATGAAAAATTAATCATGTTAGTTTTAGTGATAATAATAATAATTAGAAAGAAAAAAAGTTAACAAATAAAATGAAAAAATATAAAATGAAAGAAAAAAAAGATGAACCAAAAAAAGGGGGGTTCTGGGCCAGCAATGGGGTTTGTTTAGAAATCTGAGGCCCATTAAGCCAAGCCTGCGTTGACTTCTTGGATCAAGCATTTGTTGGTTGACTGAGTGCATGGTGAGGATCACCTCCTGGCCTTTGGATGCATGCCTGTAGCCACTTGGCATATTGAGCGCTGGAGGTACATGGTGAGGTGTTTTGAGAAATCTGCATAGGATCACATGAGAAAAAATATTAACAAGCATTTGGGGGACCTGAGAATCGAACCCAGGTCCCAATGGTGAATGTCCACCTCACTTTCCACTACGCCATGGTGCTGCATCTGTTAGTATAGTGGGCAATAAACATAAAATATAAAAACAACGTCTATGCTGGAAATTAACAAAAAAAAACGCGCGCTACGTTTGAATTATCCAGTCACGCTCTTCCACGTCTTCGTCTCTTTCGTTTGCCTCCAACAAAATAAAACAGATAGCGGGGGTTTTTAACACCCACAAAGTGAAACAGCCAAAAATAGCGACTAGCTCCCTAGTCTATATAAATAGGGCGCGATATGTCCTTTGGGTTCGTCTGGTTGCAAGGATCACAACCATATGCATAAAAGGTCCCAATTTTTCTTGTATGACAAACCCCCAATTTGAGAGCTTGGAAAACATAAAATTCAACAATGGCGTTTTCTGTTTCAGGCCACCATAATACAATTAACCTATATCATTAGCTTCAGAAAGGTTAGAGCAATGCAAAGCATACAAAAAATCACATTAAATATGCATGAATTATGATTTATGATTGTGAAAATATAATCAAACTGTGTGACTTGTTCTGGCGTATTCTTGGAGTGTCAAGGCTCGTTTGTGATTGCTATGCGTTCTGGAGACTCCCAACAATGTATTTGAACCTTTAAATCTCCTTGAAAGGGCCTGGAAGGTGGAATTCAGATTTGACTTTTTGCTTGATTTTTTTGAATATGGTTTGGCCGTTTGTGCAGTGCTTAGATCGTGTCCTAGGTCTGGAATGTTTGCATATGTATATGTGAATGAAATTAGGTCAGCAACTAGGCTTGGGATCCATTATATTGATGTCTTGAGATTTTTCTTAACCACCATTGAAAGCTTTCCATACTTGGATCAAAAACCATGATTTTATGCACAAAATAGCCTAGCACGAATTTGTGAGTTGGCATATGACACATAAAAGCCATTCAAATCAAAAGATGTTATCCATTTAATTTTTTAGATTTTATTTGAATTTTTATGGATTTAAAATGAATTAATTCAATAAAAATTAAATAAAATGGAAAAATAAATGTTTGATCTTGAAATTAATCATGGGACACGTGTATGGCATGACAAGGCTGAATCAAGTGGAAGAAAGTGGGCCCTTTTGTCAAAAATTGAAGTTTTAGGGATAGTTGACTTTTGCCATTTCACAAAAATTTCCCAACTTCTCCAATGCATATCTTGCTCAAATTTGATCATATGAACATGTTCTTGGACATTTTGGAAAGGTCTTGAAGTCCTCTAACCAATGCATTTGGTACCATGTCATTTTGATTTACCGGTATCAAGTTATGGTCTTTGACTTAAAATGCCTTTTTGTTGACTTTTGAAAATGACCTATAATGTTGAAATTGATAACTTTTTGTGAGAGCATTTCTTGGACTTGGAATGTGAAGATGATTTGTAGGAAATGTCATCTTCTTCAAAATGAGCATTGGATGGGATTTTTCTGATGAACCATGAAAACGTTATGCCTTGGTCAATTTACAATTGACTTTTCAACTGTCCAAAAATGGAAACTTTTGCATCTTGATGATTTTTGAGCCATGCTTGTGAAATCATGATCAAGACTTGATCAAATGATGATTTTGGCCTCAAAACAAGATGTTGACCAAAAATTTTGGCTTTTGACTGCCACATGACCATTTTACCCCTACAGTTGATTGTGAACCAATTAGGGCTTTTGACTGTGCAAACTGGCATTGTGAACCTTGAAACTTGGCATGTAGATGCTTGACAATGTGTATAGGCCTATGGGATTTGATTGAACCCTTGAAAACCTCAACTTCCTTGCAAGAACCAAAACCCTAATTTTGACTGGCTTAGGAGGATGGTTTGACTGTGCAACCCTTGAGTAGACTTGAGCAAATTGAGATGATGCTTGTCAAAACTTTGAAGAATATGGGAGGGAAAATTTTGGGGTACAACAATCTATAACAAAGAAGAATATTTTATCTGTGAAGTATTCAAAGGTTCTTATCTAGACATTGAATGAGAACAAGGTACATTTCTGAGTTATTCTATTAAGAGAGGTACTTTAAGTAATGTTATCAAGACCAAAATCAACGATATGTTCATTGAGAAAGGAACTGATGTCCAATTAGAGGTTAGAACATCATTTCAGCAGTTTGATACTCTAAAGATTTTGGAAGATTCTAAAGGCTAGTAGGCACTGAATAAGGATCTCTAGAAAACAAAGTGTTTAAAAAGAAGTCTATTATTTTGAGTTTATTTTAGTCTGTGATCATCAGTTGTTTTAGAAGTGAAATATGTGACGTTGAAGAATCTTGGAGTAAAAGCTTTTGGATCAAGTTTCAAGAAGATATTATTGGAGGATATTCTTGTTTTAAGAAACAATTTGGTTTCTGATATTAGAACTAATTGAGTCCTGATATATCTTTAAGATTAGGTTTATTGCTAAAGGAAGATGTATTTTCAATTGGGTTGATTACCAAAAGAGCGCAATGCAAATTAAATGTCATGACATTGGAGTGTGATATGCTACTATAATCAAGGTACAAGGATTATGTTTTGTTTGCAGAACAAAGTCATTGGTTCTGTCATCTGTGAGTCAGGGGTCTTGCTACATGTTTATATTAACACTTTCAAACTTGGTAAGGCTAAGAAGTGTTATGAAGTCTTTTTTTAATCATAACTTAAGGTGCATGTTACATTGAGAATATGAGGGGTAATTTTGGAATTGAATTACTAAATAACTATAGTAGTAGTTATTTTGGAAGGTTTGTCAACTATATTCTTTCACCTAGTGGAGTCTGCAATCTCAGAAGAATCATTTTCAATGGCATGGAAAATATTATTTCAAATGTTGTAACATTCTTAAGCAGTCAAAGCTTGGAAAGAGAGAAAGCTTATCAAGAACGTTTCTCTCTCCTATTGTGAGTGGTTCACTGTTTCTAAAAGAGACTTTATCTTCTACCATTAGTGCTTTCATTGACTAGATTTTTGTTACAACCAATGTTTCATTACTATCTAAGTAACTCTTCCTTGTATTTAAATACCATACAACCTCACCATCCTCACAAGTTGCGTTTCAACATGAGAAAAATCCTTCAAAATTGCTAATGCAAAGAAGACTCTTCTGCTGGAAACCAATAATGAAGTGGGTTCTGGTTTAAAGAAAGTAGAGCCCAACGCAGTCATAAATGTTGGATTATCTAATAGAACATCCAGGACAAAAAACACCTAGAATCAATGTGAGGTCTCCCAGGAAGAACCGTGTGCATATTCATGATTCAAACTCAAAAGCTGATAAAGATTGGGTCAATTTCATTGACTCGAAAGATTGTGTAGGATAGTTGTTATATGCTATCTGTTTATATAAAAAAACAAAAAAAAGGTGTGTTCTTTTTTCTTTTTTCTCTATTTCTTTTTTCCTTTCTACCCTTATATTTGTTCTCTTTGGGTGAGTCCAATTTTTTTCCTTTCTTTTGAGTTGGTTTGATGCAATTGGTCTTGTATCAAGCATATGGTCTGTTTTTTCTATGCTTGGTCTTATTTTTTTGAGTCAGGTTTGTTTTTGTTTGGTTGTCTTGAATCAATTCTTACTTCTATTGATTCTTCTTGTGTCAGTTTCTTCTCACTCTACTTTTGTCATTTTTTTGGCTAAAAAGGGAGAGAAAATGTGTCATTGAGTCTAGTTAAGTGTTGTTTGCTTTATGCAACTTTTTAGGGTTGTTTGAGTATGTTTGTGTTCTTTTTCAGTTGTTGTTGCTTTTGTTGTAGCTGTTTGTAGGATGTCCCATAGGATGAAACAAAATCTTGTCTGGTTTGTTGTGTCTTGTGGTATGAGTTATGAGAATTGTTATGTATTGTGCTATGAGTTATGTATGATGCTTCTGTTGTATGTGCTTCTAATGTGTTATGTTCTTGAGATGGAGATTTGTCTCTATGTGATAAGAACTGGTTATGTGTTTGAGGGGGAGTAACATTCATCTTCTTCCTCTTGTACAAAGTTTACATGTTTAACATGTAGCTTGTGTTTGTGTAACGGTTGTATCTTTGATACACGTTTTTTGCAATTCGGTTTGGGGTTTTATTCCTTTGTGGTTCTATTACTGTGTTGTGTTATTCCTCTCTCTAGGTGTATTTGGTCTTTGGTTGTTTTAGCCAAAATTTTCCAAAGGGAGAGATTGTTAGTTTCATGGTTTTTTGATTGGCATAATTTTGCTAAAACATGGTTCTAAACTGATGTTGATCAAGATGGTGCATCATTTTTATCAACTGTCAAAACAACTTTGCTGTTATGAGTTTTTTAGCCAGATGTCAAAATAGATGTCATGACATCTTGGTCTTGTACAATAGGCGCTATTGTTTTAAATCTTAACATATTTTATTTTATTTTGTGATATTTATTTTGAATATATCTAAGTGAATATTGTAGGTCAAGAAGATTTAATCTGAAACACTTTTTATATCTCCAGTTGTACAGTAGTTACTGAAATGAGCTTTGAGACAATTTAGAAACTTTGTATTGTTTGTTCCAAGATTTAATAAGATTTTGCTACATAATTGGTGAAGGTGTAAGAAACACAAGAAAGGGGGGGGGGGGGGGGTGAATTGGGTTTCACCAAATTAAATCTTTTAGTTGGTGACAGAACAAGTTAACTTAAAATATAACAGTAAATGAATAAAATGATTTTTATCCTGGTTCGTTGTTAACTAAGCTACTCCAGTCCACCCCCTCAAGGAATATTTCACCTTCAACAAGGACTTAATCCACTATAACCAAATTTATTACATAACAACCCACAATAAGTTTTATCAACCTTATTGGCACCCCGAATAAGTCTGTCGATCCTTATTGTAAATCCACTCAAGCTGCAACATGAGTCTTCTTGAGATCAGGCCTTTACTCAGTCTCTCAAGGTATCATTCTACAACAGTTGAGTACTTTCAGTGTATTATAGATTTGCTTCTTGAAAACAGATTACACATACTTTTCAGTACAATGAAAGCACCTAAGTGTTCTACTGCAAGATACGAGCAACTCCTTTCCTATTTACAAAACTATACACAAATGATTTATCTACAGAGTTTCCACAACACTTTTGTGTAGTTTGGTTGAGCTTGATTTAATCCGATAGATTTGTTGTTGTAGTGTTGATTCTTACTTTTCTTCAGCTTCCAAGTCATCCTTTTAAAGCTTGTAAAAAGAGATCTGTTGAAAGGGTAGAAAGGTAAATCATAAATTTAGCTGTTGGTTCTCAATGGTTATAATGAGAGTAGTCACAGTCAAGTAAAAAAGGACTGTCCTTGTGCCACTCTAGTAGAGTAGAGGTCATAGACATTTTATGTACCTTTTGTACACTATCACACGTTAACCATTTTGAGTTTTTCTTCTTATCTTCAGAGGCTTCAGATATCTGAATGTTGAACGTTGAAGCTTATTGTAGAAGAATATTTCTTTAAGTCTTAGAACCTAAGACTTGGAGTCTTCAAAAATTGACAGACAGAAGGTTGTATTTAGAGTCTTCAGCACTTGGTTGTAAGAACTTGTGTTTCTTCAGATCATCATAACTTGTTCAACAAAACCTCTTCTTCATAATCTTCAGAACTTGTAACACCTATAAGCAAAGCTTTGGAAGGCCTTCAAAGCTTTACCATAAAGTCACGATCATAACCTCTTGTACTAACGTTCCTTAGACATGTTGCAGAAGATAGATTAAGAACCTTGACTTCAACTGTAACATGAAATCACATGTTTTCTTCCAGCAGTGTATGTTCAAAACCTGATGACGTCACACGCCTTATACCAGAGTCAAAAAATTATAGCAGCAGATACACACTAGAGAAAAACCATTAGTGTATACAATTGTTCTCCAAGATAACATGTAAAGTTATCATTAAAATCTCAAGGCCATATGTAGAAACACTTCTTTTTCTTACAATCTCCCCCTTTTTGATGATGACAAAACCATGTATTTTGATAGAACAATTGATAAAAGGTAGTCACTGTAACCGACAAATTCACAGTTAAGCTCACAACTCCCGCTGAATCAGTTAAACCCAAAATTTCATTTAAGCTTGTTTAGAGTCTTCCCCTGAGCCCAAGACTCAGAAAATGAATCTTGAGCATTCAGAACATATAATAGAGAAGTAGCACTTTCCTACATCAACTCATCAGAGTCTGACTAGAACACCTGGTCTTCATCTCAGAACCTAGTTTCTATCAACACTTGATGAAGAATCAAAACTTGATTTAATCCTAATTAAATAATTCCATGCATCATGTATCAGCGCTTTTGTTCCATGATTCTAATATCATAACCAAAATACTATACTTCTCAAGCATCAGCATTTGATCTGATATATTCCACTATATCAAACATTCATACAATTTATAACTTCTGAATAGAGTGTACGTTGATGTAGCACATGTATCAGAGAATATCTTTTGAGTGGCATATTTGTATGAGAGCATGCATCAGAATATTGACTTGTCTTCCTTTTAAGAGAGCACAACTTCTGAGCTTTAAGTCAGAATTTCATACTTTCAAAAAGTTAACAACTTCTAAACACTATGATATCAAGCAAGATTACCTTCCTTTCAGTATGTTTATAACTTCTGAATTGTGTTTGGTGCATCTGTTTAAATATACATATATTCACAAAGTGTACAACTTCTTCTGTATAAAATTAGAGTTGATTTCATCCATAAGGTTTTCAACCTTAGCATCAGGATCTTCATCTATAACCTATCTTAGAATACTTGGTGAACTTGTTCAAAGTTCTCGGATAAAAAACATTAAACAAACAGTTAGTATCAACAACATTTTATATGTTTGAGTTTACTACTCTGAGAATAAACATTATCAAATCATTTTACTTTCTCCCCCTTTTTCAAAAATAAAAAAGGTGATAAAGAGACAGAAGAAGCGAAATTGATAGTCTTTTGAGAGATCTCAACAGAATCACTTGATGCTTATCAATTATATCTTTGTTAATATCAGATATTCTTTCTTTAGAATTGATTTTTCCAATAAAGCGGAAATTATCAAAACATTTAAAGTATCACAGAAAATATACGTAAGCAAAATTTTAAGAAATAGATATGCAATAGAATATTTTATGCTGATACTTTTTCTTTGACATAAATAACTTAGAGATAGGCTGATGAAAACAATGTTTTGACATATAAGACACATCCTAAAGAAGACTTATTAAATTAGAGTACAAGTACACTATCTTAGAATTCAAACACTTCACAACTCTCATCAAGCAGAGTATTTCCTCTTATGAACTGAGCCTTTCGAATAATTTTGATTACTTCATCTAATTCAAACAATTCAGATAGGACACACCCATAAGGTATGAAGAATTTTTTAGAGTCTCTGGAATACAAGATTGATTCCTTTAGATGATTGAAAATGACAGCTGATAGATTGACTGGGATATTGTTGATAAGGAAGAAGAGAAGGCACGTATCCCTTGGAAACAAATCATCCAGATCTTCACCTCTAGGATGAAGGTTTGTTTGTAAGAACCGGAACCAGATTCTACCAAGAGGTTTCAGGTTGTATGGATTGTTAGATTCATACCCATAGGGAATGTCATGAATGGTTGGGAAAATATCGACATCCGTGAAATCAAAACTAGCATGATCAAAGGACGTAGATTTAGAAGGACACCCAATCGCTTCAGCAATGGAGGAGCAAGTGATAACAAAAGGAATACCATAGATATTCAATTTTATGTAGCTTCTATCACTGATAGCAGATGCAAGCCAATTTTTTTCATAATATTAGGGTACATGGGACCTCTTAGTATAGCAGCATACCCTGTCCAACCCTGACTTTCAATACACACGTTGATGACATCGTCATCAGACACACTATTAGGTTGTTTCTCATGAATTACCTCTAAAAGGTTTTTATTTTCATGAAACTCTGGATGGCGATAAGATGTAAGAATCCCTAGAGAGGACTTAAAGACATGTGAAGAGGGAACAATGACTAAAAATTGAGGAGAGACTAAATATGATAGATGACATAAATAGACATGAAGATGTGAGAAGAATGAGACGATTGAGTTACTATAGAGTAATCAATCTTGAGATACCTAAGACATTTAATGCCTGATGCAAAAAAGAATCACACGACTTCAAAGACTTCAAAAAATAAAGGTTATCAAAGGATATGGCATGACACTAATTAGGGTAGGTCGTGCACAGGAAATCTTTTGAAATTAACAGTCAAATATCTTATCTTGTCATTTCAGTAAAAAGATAAAAGTATAGCATGAAATATTTATTATCTATTCCTAAGAAATTTAATTGCTCTATGATTTCTTATTGAGTACACATCCTTTTAAATTTAAATATTTCCTGTCAAGATAACTTCTAACTGGTAGAAGTATCTATAAGTACTTTGTTAGAAAGCATATAAATACTGACCTGATAAATTTTAACTATCGTGAGGTCACCTTCGTCATCTCCCTTGTTTCTGATCATCCATTTGATTGCAACATCATGAATTCCTTTCTTATCAGATACTTGGTTTGAAACTTCCTTCTTAAAGGGTTCTCTTTACAAGAGTTTATTCAATAGAGGCTTCTGATTTAACATCTTCTGGTCATCTTTCTTCTTGTTCTTCAGCAGTAGCTCCATTACCTTCAGATTTTGAAATGGTAAACTCTATACCTACAAGTTTATCAACTAGCTTTTACTTTTCAAATTCAATCTTATCTTTAAGTCTGATTTTCTTTAGAGTTCAGGATAAAACAAGAGCATCCAATTGATGAAGATAGGAAATATTGGTTTCTTGTTTTTCCATAATTCATAGCAAGTTTTTTCAGGAATAGGTCATATGGAGACATTTTTCTGAAAATAACATGATGTTCTTACATCCTTTGCCCATAAGTACTTTTCTATATTGGTTTGACAAGGTTTGAGACTTTATCTCAAATAGCACTTTAGTACAAAAGGTGGTGAATACATAATGTGACACATCCTTGTATTTGAGAAACTTCACCTAAGTCCACTTGTTGTAGTTATTTAAAATAACTAATCCTTACTTCTTTCCGTTGATTGATATAGTTTTCACTGAATCAGACAAATCAATGTGAAAAAATTCCAATATATTGGAGAAAGAAACCACATAAATTTTTGAAAACTTTTCCCTTCTGACATGCTTCACATAAAGCATATGAAGTAAACTTCAGTTAAGGTAGGCCTTTGATAAATTCAAGCTAGTTCAGCTGAGAAATATTTCTTAAGCTATCGTAACTTAAATATCTGAGCCCGTCCACTGCTCCTTATTAACAGACATGAAACAATATATCTTTAGTTTTATATGGTCATAAAGCCTGATCTTATAATTGTTGTTTACTTTCCTTTCATTGAAAAAGGATATAACCATCCTAACAGCTAGTGTTCTGGAGCCTATGATTTATTGCTTTTGATCACCTCTGAAACTAATGATATTTGCAGGCTTAAGTTCCTGACTTTGGAACATATGTATGTCTTACCTCAAATGTTACAAGTAACCAGAGTCCAGGTGCCAAGACAGGTGTCTTAATTGAAATGCTAAGAATGTTTGCAACATAGATTATCTTATCCTTTGTTACCCATAATTTATGGGGTCATTTCTTGTTAGATCCACTGGATTTATGAACAACTTTATTTTTAGCAGAAGAATAATCATATTTTCAAGAGTTAAAACTATTTGGTTTAGCCAATTGATTTTCATCGTATTCAGAATCAGATTTCTCTACATCTTTTCCATCTTCTTTTGGCACAAACCCAGCAGGTGCAAAATGAGAGTATAAGGTAGTAGGTATGTTTTCCTTATTAGATTTAGATTTTTCATGAGGATATAACCAATACCATTAACTACATTTTTTCTTACACCATAGATCATGGAAGCTAGAACACTTCTCCTTATGCTCTTAGCTAGAAATTTCTAGAAGGCTTTGTCATATTTCTCAATGACACCATCAGGACTCTCAGTGGCTTCTGGAAGAGTTCTCGTGCCTTTAAGGGCAGAGTTTTTATCTTTTAATAAAAAGTTTTCTTCTTTTAAAACAAAAATTTTTTCCTTAAGCTTACTGTTTTCAACAGATACAGATTCAAGGGTCTTTTTGAGATCCTTGAACTGAATCTTGAGTAACTCATGTTTTTCCAGAATTTCAACTAAGGAGTATGTTAATTCAGAATGTGTAAAATCAGAGAATACCTTTTTGCATAATACTTCTCCCGTTTCTGAATTAGCTTCATCTTCTGAGGGTAATACTTCACTAGATGTTCCAACATTAGCCGTCAATGCCATGTTAGCATGTTATCCATATGAGTTGTAGTTGGAAGAGTCTAAATCATCCCATGTTGCCATTAGCCATTTCTTCTTGCCTTTGAGAGCTTCCTTCCTTGGTATGTCCTTTTGAAGCTGAGGGAATCCGTTCTTGTAGTGTCTTGGCTTATTTCATTCTTAACAAATGACTTTGTTGCGACTGGACTTCCTTTGACCAAACGTTGATTCAAAGCGACCTCCAGTCCTTCTTGAACTTCTAAACATGTTACCTTGATTTCTCTTCCAGATACGGTTAACTCTCTTGGTTAGCACAAACAACTCATCTTCTTCATCATCAAGATCTTCTTTTGAATCCCCTATTTCTTCTTCTTAAAGAGATTTGAACTTCTCAGATTTCTTAATTGACTTGAGCGCAATAGATTTTGTCTTATTTTATGGTTCATATTGCTCTAGCTTGATCTCATGACTTCTTAAAGAACTGACCAGTTCTTCTAGAGAAGTGTTGTTAGATCCTTTACAAGCTTGAGTGCAGTTACCATAGGCCTCTGTTTGGATGGAAAGCTTCTGATAATCTTCTTCACATGAAATTCAGTTGAGTATCCTTTATTTAGAACTTTCAGTCCTACAACTAAGGTTTGAAATCCTGAAAACATGACTTCAACGCTTTCATCATCCTCCATTTTGAAAGCTTCATATTTTTGAATCAAGGCCAATGCTTTGGTTTCTTTTACTTGATCATTTCCTTCATGAGTCATTTTGAGAGAATCAAATATAGACTTAGCAGAGTCACTATCTGTGATCTTCACATACTCAGTATAAGAAATCGCATTCAGCAAGAATATTCTTGCTTTATGATGATTCTTACAATCTTTCATTTTTTGATAAGTCATAGCTCTTCTAGTTATCTCTTTTCCAGTAGTATATATGGTAGGTATGTAGCCATCGACTACCATATCCCAAAGATCAACATCATGACCTAGAAAAAACTTTCTAGTCTATCTTTCCGCTATTCAAACTTTTCTCCATCAAAGATGGGAGGTTTAACATTATAACTTTTATCGTTTGAATCTGTTGTAGCAAGAGATGGTGCAGGTTCAACTATTTTGTTTTTTCAATGAAAAACTCGTCAAGATCTTTATTTGACACTATTAAGTTTTTGATAACTATCAATACCAGAACTGGAGCTCTGATGTCAATTGAAGGTGTGAGAAACACAAGAAAGTGGGGGTTTGGATTGGGTTTCACCAAATTAAATCTTTTTGTTGGTGACAAAACAAGTTAGCTTAGAACATAACTGTAAATAAACACAATGATTTTTATCATGGTTTGATGTTAACTAAGCTACTCCAGTCCATCCCCTCAAGGATGATTTCGCCTTCAACAAGGACTTAATCCACTATAACCAAATTGATTCCAGAACAACCCACAATAAGTATGATAAACCTTATTGGCACCCCAAATAAGTTTGTCGATCCTTATTATAAATCCACTCAAGCCACAATAGGAGTCTTCTTAAGAGAAGACCTTCACCTAGTCTCTCAAGGTATTTTTCAAAAATAGTTGAGTACTTTCATTGTATTACATATTTGCTTCTTGTAAGTAGATTACACAGATTTTTCAGTACAATAAAAAACAGCTAATTGTTCTACTGTAAGATACGAGCAACAACTCCTTTCTTATTTACAAAACTATACAAAGATGATTTCTCTACAGAGTTTTCACAATGCTTTTGTATAGTGTTGTCGAGCTTGATTTAATTTGATAGATTTGTCACTGTAGTGTTGATTCTTAATTTTCTTTAGCAACTGAGTCTTCCTTTTATAGCTTGTAAAAGAGATATGTTGAAAGGGTAGAAAGGTAAATCAGAAATCTAGTTGTTGGTTCTCAACGGTTATAATGAGAGTAGTCACAGTCAAGTATAAAAGGATTATCCTTGTGCCACTCAAGAAGAGTAGAGGTCACAGACACTTTATGTACCTTTCGTACACTATCACACCTTAACCATTTTAAACTTTTCTTCTTACCTTCAAAGGCTTTAGATATTTGAATGTTGAACATTGAAGCTTGTTGCAGAAGAATCTTCCTTTAAGTATTAGAACCTAATTCTTGGAGTCTTCAGAACTTGTCACACAGAACCTTGTCTTCAGGGTCTTCAACATTTGGTTGTAAAAACTAGATTTTCTTTAGATCATCAGAACTTGCTCAGCCGAACCTCGTCTTCATAATCTTCAGAACTTGTAACACCTATAAGTAAAGCTTTAGAAGGCCTCTAAAGCTTAACCACAAAGTCACAATCAGAACCTCTTGTACTAACGTTCCTTAGACACGTTGCAGAAGATAGATTCGGAACCTTGTCTTCAACTATAACACATAACCATATGTTTTCCTCCAGTAATGTATGTTCAGAACCTAATGATGTCACGTGCCTTGTACCAGAGTCAAAACATTATAGCAGCAACTACACACTAGAACAAAACAATTAGTGTATACAATTGTTCTCTAAGATAACATGTAAAATTATCATCAAAATCTCAAGGCCAGATGTAGAAACACTTCTTGTTCGTACAATTGGTGCATCACTTAGCTTATGAAACAAGAAACTTCTGGTTCCAGAATTCAAAGCCCATGGACTGCAAAGGTGTACTTTAAGAGAAGACCTAACCTAATGTAATTAGTTCTTTTTCAACAATTGTAAAATTAGGGGAAGAAAAAATAGTCTTAGGTTTTGAGAGTCTGTTGTGTATTGTGTGGTGTAAGTCACCCTTGTATCTTTTGATACTTGTGGTCGACATTATGTTCTCACTCAAAAGCCTTTAGGCAATGAGTTGAGTATTGTTCTTCGATGAAGATTTTAAGAAAATTCAAATATTGTTCTTAGTCTAGAGTATTGGCTAAGTATTGTAATGGAAAAATGATCTTCTAGGTGAGTTATTCTTGATAGAATCACTGGGATTGAGACTGTTAGATATCATTATGGTGATTTAGGAAGTCATATGGAGATTTCTCATATTTTGGAAGTTTCTAGGTAGAAGTTGCATTGGGTAGGGATTAGGAGAGAAGTTGTAAACTTAGACTGTTTAGGCTTTAAACTAATACTGCTAACATTGGACTTCCTTCCTGATTTGGTATCCCTCATAGTAGGTGATGTTGCACCGAACTGGGTTATCAACTTATTGAGTTTTTTTGTCATTCTTCAGTTTAAGGTTATGTATCTATTATAACTTGATAAATATGTTCAGTATTTCAATAGATGTTGTAACATCTGCAGTGATATTATTCTGATGTTGGGACATCAGTATTAAAATGTTTTGTTTGTACCAGAGAAATTTTAGTATCAATTCAGAGTCGGGTACAATTGGCATGCGGGAGACAAAGTGTCTTGTTGTAGGCTAGTGTCGCAAGAAATTAGGCGGCAATGTTATCCTTTGAAGTAGGCAAAAAAACATGGCACTCTTGTAGGTGTACTCTAATGCATATATTTATCCTCTAGCGCCTTGATGTTATCCCTTTGCGTATTTGATTCTAATATTATTCTTTCTACAGATTATTTCCACGTATACTCTTGAAGAATGGATGTCATCTCTCTTTAAATGTCATGCTACCATCTCTCTTATTTCAAATGGGGTTAGAGTGTTGTGCTAGAACTATCGTGCCAGGCCTCATCAAAAGTTAACTCTACACAAATAATAAATTCATAAAAACTATCAAAAGAGAGAACCTATTGTACTCTTCGTAAACTACTCAAAAATAGAAAAATGCAATAAATTAAGTTATTAAATATCTAAAATAAAAAAGATAAATTCAAGTATTTAAATTTATAATAACACAAATAGTGAGTTAACATGCCCCCAAACTTGAATCATTAATTTTCCTTAAGTGAGGCAATAAATAATATCAGAAAATAAATTTTTTACTTCCTTTCATCCCTTAATCTAACAACTCCGTTCTTATTTAACTCAGAATTCATCTAAGGGGACCATATCCAAAAATTGGCACGACTCCGTCTCTTTGCAATTTAGTTTAGTTAGTGTGTGTGTGTGTTTCCTGGTGTGCCTTCTCATGTCGGAAATCTTCAGTTAAGATAGTAAGCCTTAATTCTAGTTTAGTTATCTTATCCTATGGTCCAAGAATTCATTTTTTCAATGTCAAAAGGAGGAATTGGCTATTCTGCTATTGACTTTTAGCTCATTTTGAACTTGAGGCTTCCATATGAATTTTTATTATTATTTATAAGTCTTGCTAGATGCTTCACCTTTTCACCTGACAGAATCTCACTTGTAATGAGTCTAACTTGTTACTAATGGTGGAGGAATCCACTGTTCCTATAGTTTATGGCACAATAACTTATTTGAAGTGATCATTAGCTCACTTCATTATTTTTACACATTTTTGTGTCCTTATTTATAAATGGAATATATCCTTTGTACTTCCCTTAAGCAAAATTATTTTCCACCCCTAAACTAAATCTTCAATGAATCTTAATCCATAATCTAAAATAATTCAAACTTCTTAAGAGTCTAACTACTTCTGGCACGACTAGGGTTATCATAAAATCACAACCATGTGCATTGGTTTATTATCAAGACCTTGTTTCTAACATTGTCAGCAATCCGGTTAAAAGTCTTCTGAGCTCTTAGAAGTTCTGCAATTTTTAGGGATGTAATTAGTTATTTTATTCTTTTTTATTTATAAATTTTTATTATATAGAAACTAAACTAAATACATTAACATAATAACAACATAAGCCATACGCTTTCATTCATTAAAAACTAGAATAAAAAATGACAGATCTGAAATTGCAACACCCTAAAACTGAACTACTAGATAGATGATTATGGTTGATTTGGTTGGTAAACTGAAGTCATGGCAAAAGATGCCACACCCCCAAACACATAGTAAGGACAAGGTTCTCACTATCATTTTATGAGTTATGGCAAGCCATGACTTGTCAATTGAAAGAGATAAGGAAGAAATACCACTAGGCTCTAAGCCTTCTACTCTTCCTTGTTGCTTTGTCATGTTATTGCTTCTTCCTTTTCTTCTCTTCTTCCTTCTTTTCTTTTCCTACTTTTTATTCTTTCGTGTTTTTAGAAGCCTCACTGAGAGCTTTTGTCATGACAGTTATAGTGCGCTCTTTCATTTTCACTGGATGTTCCTTGTTAGGCTCTTCTGTTTAGATGGGCTTTTCAATGTAGTTGAGCTGCTTGGTTTTTCTGGAGTCTTATATTTTGCTAGGTTGGAAACCTCTGGCACGACCGAGTCCTAAATAGGTTATTTTCTCCTCACCCTTAGTATTGTCAACATGTTCATATTCAGTTTAAGACTCAATTTCAGATTCTATTGAGTCCTCACATCACCTTTCTCTTTCTTAGTTTCAGCCTCCTCTTCATTTTGTTTCTCTTGGTCCTTTTCCTCAACGTTCTCATAGGATAACAATCTATGTTCCTCCAACTTATTAAGTTGAAGCATTCTTGCTTTCCTAATAGATGGCAAGTTAAAATTCAAATTTTTATAGCCCAAAAAGCTTTGTGTTCCAACTCAACGGGTAGGTGATAAGATTTTCCATAACCAAATCTACAGGGAGACATTCCTAAATGGTTTTGTAAGAAGTTCTATAAGCCCATAAAGCATCATCAAGATATTTGGACCAATCCTTCATTGAAGGATTGGCCCTTTTCTATAATTCTCTTAATTTCCCTATTAGTTAACTTGGCTTGCCCAGTACTTTGAGGATGATAAGTTATATTAACTTTATGTTTCACCCCATATTTTTCCATTATATTTTCAAATCATTTATTGAAAAAATGGGTACCAAATAAGTGTAAATTGTAGTTATTTTTGTATATATGTTTTGTTGCACTTATCGGTTCTTTTGTTGATATTCTTTAAATTAATCCCAGATTTGTGTGTAAATATGTATACTTGGTGTATTATTGCATTTTTGACTAATTTGTGTACCGTTTGATAGTTTTAATGTCTTTTTGTACGTATCGTCGCTTATTTGGAGCATCAAGGAATAAAGTGTCGAAGGCACGGCTCCGAATATGCAATTTTGGAAGAAATGTTCAGGGAAGCCGCTTAGCGCGTTTTGTAGCGTGCTGAGATAGTATTGTGCATTTGGAAGAGAGTTGGTTTTATGATCCCGCTTAAAGGGATTTAGGCAGTTTAACATGTAAATAACAGTGTAGCCTGCTTAGCGATATGAGGTCGCTTAGTGCGGTCTGTTGATTTTAGTTTTATAAAAACAAATTCATTTCATTTGTTAGGTTATGGTTTTGGGGTATTTGTTACCAACTCCATCAACCTTCATTCTTTGATAGTTTAGAGCTTAGAAAAAACAATGGAGCTTGCATCTCGATGATCCGGGGTCGAATTTCTCATTGATTGGAGATGTCAAATTTAAAGATGTTTGGTTCCTCTTCTCTTCTTCTATTTGTATTCTCTATTTGTTGGATTTTGTATGTAAATTTACCTTGATTATATGTATATTTATTGCTCATGGTGTTGTATGAAACTCATTTTTCAAATCAATATTGATGATTTCTTTCTTTATTTGGGTTTGAGTTGTTGTAGACATGGACGGGTCGAATCCGGATTTAGGATGAACATATATTAGGCTTTAGACTCTAGAGATAGATTTAGGCTTAATATTCATTTAGGTATTAGAGCTTAATTCTTCTGTGTTATTTGTGTTGCACTGTGAGATCTCCAGTGCGAGTAATACAGTCGTTGTCTCACTTTGCATTAGAGATGACCTATGTGTAAGAGATATGTGATAATGTTGACAAGTGATTTAGGTTGAGTACAATTGTGAAGTAAGTCTAAGTATTTGATAGGGTAGATGAAATGCAAACCCGAGAGTTCTCTACTCTCTGAAGAATGAATTATTTTCTGTTAATAGTTTTAATTCCCGCATTTACCTTTTAATCTATTCAAATCCAAACTCGTAAATGCGATACTTGTCAAATGCTAATTCAGTAGCACTAATCTCTATGGAGACGATAAAAGATACTTACTCAAGTTTTTTGCTTGAGAGCTACTAACCGCAACTATCAACAGTACCCCAATCACTAATGATTTCTCTAGGCATGCCATGTCTAGTAAATATATTTTTATTAATAATTTGGTCACAACCTTAGAATCATTGGTGGGAGTTGATACTTCCTATATCCATTTGGATACATAGTCTACAACAACAAGAATATAAAGATTGCCAAAAGATTATGGAAATGTGTCCATGAAATCTATGGCCCACACATCAAAATTTTTAATCTCTAAGATGTTGGTGAGTGGCATTTATTGTCTCATAGAGATATTCCCTAAACTTTGGCATATTTCACAAGCTTTGATTAATTCATGGGCATCTTTAAATAAGGAGGGCCGAAAATAACTTGATTGTAGTACCTTTGCGGTAGTTATGATTCCTCTAAAGTTTCCTATGTTAGATGCATCATGGCAAGCTGTTAAAATCTGGAACACCTCAAGTTGGTCTACACACCTCCTTAGCAATTGGTCATCACAAACCTTGAAAATAAAAAGTTCATCCCATAAATAGCTCTTGAACATCTGGAAGAACCTCTTTCTTTGTTGAGAGTTGAATTTTGGTGGGACATGTCTGTTAGGTTTTGTTTTGTTGGCTGAATTTTGTTAAAATAAGTGTTCTAGCAAGATATTGGACAAAATGTCTTGACATGTTGGCACGACATCAGAATGTACCATGTTTTTCTATTCTTGGAAGAATTGTTTTCAGCATGAGATCCTAGAGATTCTATAAAGACTTGTTTCACATTTTCTATGGTCCAAGAATCGTGTGTTTCTATAAGTTACACAAGACGATTCAAACTTTGTGTGTTTCATAAGAATGGATGTTAAAACATTTAAGGAAACATTTTATTTTGTTCTAAATATTATGCAGGAGATTATGCTGCAAATGTCGAAATATTTGAGAAAATAATATTGTGCTACAAATATTGAAACATTTAAGGAAACATTAGATTTTGTTCCAGAATATTCTGCTAAATATTGTATTTGATCTGCTGATTTGTTTTTAGCCCATTGATTCACGAAGCCCATGTCGATCTCAGGCTATTTAAAGGAAAAACTCTAAACCTAAGAAAGAGAACTAATCCGTTGGGTGAAAGTTTCAATTAGGATTTAGTTTGTTCATTATGAGCCACTATTGTATCTCTTTGATGCTAGAGATAGATTCTTAGTTGAGTTGCAATTGTGAATTACTCATAAGCTTTTAAGAAGTATTAGATTTTGTTTATTGGAGTGTGTCTCCTTCTTGTTTGTTTTGGTCTTTGATAACTAGTTGTGTGATTGAAGGGAAGTGAGAAGGGTCTCATATCTAAAAGAGACTTAGATAGAAATGGTACGGGTAGCGATTAGGTGTGAAATTTGTAAAAGTAGAGGTTGTTTAGAATTTTAAACTAATATTATTATAATGGATTTCCTTCATGGCTTGGATGCCCCCATATTTAGGTGAAGTTTCACCGAACTGGGTTAACAATTATTTGTGTTATTTATTTCCTGCAAATTAATTTAAACATAGTAATTGTCTGTGTTGTGATAATGTCATGATCCTGGTGTCGTGACATTGTTTACGACATTTGTTCCGTCAGTGCCAAAATTGTAATTGGAATCAGAGCAGGCACGTTGTTTTTGTTCGGGTTAGTTCCAGGGAATATATTTTATGGTACTATGGACAAGGAAGGAGGATTTGTTAATAGACCACCTATTTTGGATGACATCAACTATGATTACTAGAAGGCACGTATGGTGGCTTTTATAAAATATATGGATAGAAAAACCTGGAAAGCAATTATCAAAGGTTTGGAAAACCCTGTGGTGAAGGACAAAGATAGGAAGGACACAACTGATTTAAATCCAGAAGAGGAATGGTCTAAGGAAGAAGATGAGCTTGCTCTTGGAAACTCCAAAGCTTTGAACTCCTTGTTTAATGGGGTTGACAAAAATATATTCAGGTTAATAAATACTTATAAAATGGCTAAATATGCATGGGAAATCCTCAGAACCACTCATGAAGGCAGATCGAGAGTAAAAATATCAAGTCTTCAACTTCTCACCACAAAGTTTAAGAATCTCAGGATGAAAGATGACAAGACTATTCGTGATTTTCACATGAATATTCTTGACATAACCAATGCATCTTGTACCTTGGTTAGAAAAATACTCAGGTGATTGCCTAAGAAGCTTGATGTGAATTTCATAAATATTGAAGAAGCTCAAAATATTTGCAACATGAAAGTGGATGAGATAATTGGGTCACTTCAAACTATTGAATTGGCTATCAGTGGTAGATCTGAAAAAGAAGGACAAGAGCATATCTTTTATCTCCAAAACTAATGATGAAGAGGTTCAGTGTAACTTGGAGACTGATGAAGAGATTTTTATTGTTATTTTGCTTCTTGAGAGACAATTCAATAAAGTGCTGAAGAATATGGATAGGAAGCCAAGAGCAAATGTCAAGAACATATCATTCGACATCGGTAAGAACAATTAATTTTAGAGAAAAAAAGAACAGAGGAGAAATACAATCAAGGAAATGGTATTCAGTGTCATGGATGTGAGGGTTTTGGTCACATTAGATCAAAATGTCCAACGTACCTCAAGAAACAAAAGAAGGGCTTATCTATTTTTTAGTCTGATGATGATCATTCTGAAGGTGAGCGTGATGATGAAACTTCTAAGCATGTTACAACCTTCACTGGTAGGTATGAGTCTGATGAAGATTCATGTGATGAGGATCTCTCTTATGAAAAATTAGCTTCTTCCTTCAAAGAGATTTTTGTCAGAAGTGAAGGGTTGTGTAAGACAAGAGAAAAGTCGAAGAGAATCATATCTCAACTGCAGGCTGAAAATGAGAAATTGTCATCTACTGTATTTGATCTTAAAAAATGAGGTAACCTTATTGACCTCAAAAATTGAAAACATGACAAAATCTTCAAGTTGGAAAAGGGGCTGGAAACTCAACAGGTATTGGTTTTAATTACAAATCTCTAAATAAACAAGGAAAAACCCATGTGACAAAATTTGTTTCTTCTGAAAGGAAGCATGAGGTTGCGATGCCAGACCAAATGTTGTAAAATTCTGTTAGACATTAGGAATCTAAAACTAAATCCAAGTTCTTACCATGGAAGTGTCATTATTATGGGAAATATGGTCACATAAAACCTTTTTGTTATATGCTGTATGGTTATCCTAAACACCCAAAACAACCTAGGGCTAATCATGTGGTGATTAAAACTAGAAAGGAGGGAAAACCTAAGGTTGTTAACAATAGTCTTATAGCCCATACTTCTCTTAGAGCTTCATCTAGAGAAGATTGATACTTTGACAGTGGATGTTCTAGACATATGATATGGGTCACAAATTATTTAATGGACATTAAGTCTTATTCCTCCATATTTATCATGTTTATTGATGGAGCAAAAGGTGAAATCAAGGGAGTAGGAAAGATACTCTATACTACTGTCTTCCTATACTAGATAATGTTCTTCTTGTGAAAGGATTGACTGCAAATCGGATCAGCATTAGTCAGTTGTGTGATCAACGTTTACAAGTCAATTTCACTAAGTAAGAATGTTTGGTTATCAATGAGAAGAATGATGTTCTGATGAGGGGAGTTAAGTCTAAAGACAATTGTTATTTGTGGGTGCCACAAGAAACTAGCTATTCTTCCATATGTTTAATGACCAAGAAAGACGAACTCAAGTTGTGACACCAGAAGCTTGCACATATGAATCTCAAAGATATGAAGAAGATTATGTATAAAGAAGTTATTATAGGTCTTCCAAAGCTCAAAATTATAGAAGGTAAAGTCTGTGGAGAGTGTCAAATTGGAAATCAAACAAAGATGTCACACCAGAAGTTGCAACATCAGACTACTTCCAGATTTCCAGAACTTCTTCACATGGATTTAATGGGGCCAATATAAGTTGAAAGTCTTGGTAGAAAGAGATATGTCTATGTGGTTGTTGATGATTTTTCAAGATTTACTTGGGTTAACTTTATTAAAGAAAAATCAAATACCTTTGAAGTCTTTAAAGACCTTTTTCAATGCCTTCAAAGAGAGAAGGAAAATGTGATTGTTAGAATCATAAGTAACCATGGTAAGGAACTTGAGAATGTTAAATTTTTTGAATTTTGCTCTACTGACGGTATTGGTCATGAGTTCTCATCTTCCATCACTCATCAGTAAATGGAGTTATAGAATGCAAGAATAGAACTTTACAAGAATCAGCTAGTCATGCTTCATGCTAAAAACCTTCCTTATCATTTTTGTCTGAAGCCATGAACGCTACTTGTTATATTCACAATCATGTTAAATATTTTCATGTTTTGTGGAAAGGGAGGAAACCTAGCATTAAATGCATTCATGTTTTTTGGAGTAAATGTTACATCCTGGATAATAGAGAAAAAAGGAGAAAAATGGATCCCAAAAGTGATGAAGGGGTATTTCTGGATTACTCTACAAATATAAGAGCTTATAGAGCTTTTAACTCCAGAACCAAAGTCATGATGGAACCCATTAATGTTGTGGTTGATGATTCAATCTTTGAGAAAGGGATTGATTTTGAAGAAGATGTTAGAACATCATCTCAACAAACTGATGCACTAGAAAATGAGGCAAGCATTGCATCCAACATTAAACCAGCGGGTACTGAACCAGAAAACTCTCAAGCCAAAAAAGGTCCCTCTATTAGAGTTCAGAAAAATCACCCAAAGGAACTTATGACTGGGAACATAATGAAGGGATAACCACTAGATACAGAGATGTGATATCCAATTCTTGTTTTGCCTCAAAGTTTAAACCTAACAATGTGAAGGAGGCCTTGATTGAGGAAGTTTAGATTAATGATATTCAAGAAGAACTAGTTCAGTTCAAAATGAATGAAGTATGGGACTTAGTGCCCAAAACTAAAGGATTGAATGTTATTGGCACAAAATGGATTTACATGAAAAAATCTGATGAAAAAGAAATTCTGACCAAAAACAAATCCAAGATTATAGCTCAAATATATGACATTGTGTTTGGAGGAATGTAAAACCAGATGGTCTAACATTTTGTCAAGAAGATGCAGTCTGAATTTGAGATGAGTCTTGTTGGTAAATTAACATATTTTCTTGGTCTTCAAGTTAAACAAATGGACGTGTAATACGGTGGGAGAACTGACTTCGTGTTTTGCATTTTATCGCAAATGTTGCGGATAACAAGAGTCTCCACCGACTTTTCTTTTATCCAATAAATGAAAGGGTGAAAAGAAAAGAAAAGACCTTTTGAGAATTTTTCTTGAGTTTGAGGGGTAGGTTATGAAAAGGGAAGGTGTTAGCACCCTTTTCATCCATAGTTATCATGGGCGCTTAATTGCTAGCTCGCTTTGAAATGCTTCGTGTTTATGTAAGTTTGAAAATATTTTGAAAACACCTTCGTTCGGAAAAGTTTGCAATGATTCTCGTATCGTTGAGAATGTATACAAAGTGTTTGTTTTGAAAATATTTATTTGAAAAAAGGGTGTTTAAAAGATGTTTTAAAGGTGTGAAGTGTGGAAATGGTTAAGATAGTGCTACTTTACCATTGATTGGTAGAGAGCCTTATCATTGGATGTGAGGGACAAGCGTGAGTCATAGTACAGTCATAGAAGGCAACTTGTAAGATGTTTTAGCAATTGTCGTAAGGGACTAAGATCGATTTCTGAAGGCAACATCGAAGGGTCATCAAAGGGTCATCGAGGGACTACGATCTTTTAGTCAAGGGTCTTTTCTAAAACATCCCACATTCGAGGGACATGAATTTTTTTAATCCGAGGAAACAAGTGAGGTTTACCCTAGAGGTGCATGTGTGCAAAGTGTGTTGAATTCATGCATATTGTCTTTGAATTAGGTTTTTTGCTAGGTTTGATTTTAAGTCTTGTCATTCAAGCCCTAATTACTAACAACAATAAAGAAAGCAATAAAGTGTGGAATTTAAATGTCCTACGCTTGAAGTTGGTAGATACTCGATACTACATTCATTGAGGTTTGATTTTTGGGATATTTCGGTCGCCATGAAAGAGGCTTGCGCTGAAACAGTGTCCGAGAAGATAAATCAGTGATATTGAGATCCTTTAGAACCTGGTTACTATTTATTGGACAGGTTGAGCCAACTAAACTTTAAGAGGGTACTTACCTTTGAGACTCCATGCAAGCCTAAACCTAAGGACTTGTTTGCCTTGTTTGTATATATTTACTCGTACATAACATCATAAACATCATAGCACCATACTCATTCTCACTAACCATTTCAAGGATTTTTGGGATTTATCTTTGTTCTATTTTGTAGGATATGATGTCTATCCGCAGGAACACTATCCAAGTCAATCTCGTAAGGATTCCTCCTTAACTCAAAGAGTTAGCATTAAGGGTTCCTGAGAATTCTCCATTCACCGAAAGACATGGTCGTCTCCTAAACTTGGTTACCTCTAACACTTATGAAGATATGATGAAGGTTCTCTTCCAATTCTTTGATCCTCTACACCATTTCTTCACTTTTCCCGATTATCAACTTATGCCAACTTTGGAAGAATTCTCCTAACTCTTGAGGATTCCCATTCTCCATCAATTACGTTTCAATGGTACGGAAAGAGATCCAAAAGCTGAAGAGATTGCCCAAGCCCTACTGTTGTACCCTAAAATTTTCCCTCTTCTTTATCAAGTATTTTCTCACAAGATCTCCTTTGGTTCAAGACTGCACAAGGGTTGATCAGCTCAAGACACCTCTTTAAGCACTGATGACTGAAATTAGGGTTTGAGATTTCACAAGCATAATTTAACTTTTAATGCCTCATATTAATTTCATGGATCATTATGGACCCTCAAGATTTCTCATGTCATGTTTCAAGTCTTAGATCACATTTTTGCTCAGTCAATTAACCAGTTGACCTAAAAATTAGCTGTATTGGAGTAAAAGTCAATTATGGTCAATTTACAGTCAAACTTCATGATTTTTGATCCATATCAACATTTTGAACTCACATATGTCATTTGATCAAATTTATACCACAATTACTCAAGAATTTTGATCAGATCATCAAAAGGACAAAATGGTCAAAATTAGAGTTTTGACTAAGAAAGGGCAATTTCAGATTTTTGACCTAGAAAATGGTTAATGGGTTTGAGAAATGATCTCAAGGTTTCAAATGCATCATTTTGACCTAATTATATGACTCAAAACTTCCCTCAAGATCAATTGATTGATAGTTGATTTTCAGTCAACTGATCAAAAGTCAATTGTATACTGAAAAGTCAAACTTTGACTTTTTAGTCAAAATCAAGTGTCAAAGATCACAATTCATCAAAACATGTCAAAATATGAAACTTGTTCATCAAGAAATCAAAAATTCAAGATTTCATTTTGAAAAGTCAAAGTTTCCAAACTTAGAAATTTTTCTAAGTGTTGAAAACTTCATATTTTTTCACAACTTTGAGCCAATTTTTCACCATGATGCAAGATGATTCAAAAGAAACTTTTAACAAGAAAGTTATAGATATCAATGATATCTAAAACATTTCTTTACATAACTCCTCCTAAAAATTCTTGGATCTTAAGTTATTAATCCATGAAATCATGGTCATGAAACTAAAACACTTACTGAAATTTTGAGCATTTTGGTCAAGATTTTGACCTAACTTCTGAGCCAAGTTTCACATAGTTCCATTTGGATTTTGCAAAAGTGATTAAAATAGGGGTTGTATAAAACATTACAAACTTTCTAAAAAGTCAAAGAACTCCTTGAGATCATTTGTGAGCAAGGAGAATCGAAGGTCTGAAGTTAGGGTTTCTAGTTGTTTTACAAGGCAGAATTTTGTGATGAACAAGAATTCAAATCCATGCTAGGCTGCACAATATTTGCTTTGCAGGCCTCAAACTTGATTAGAACTCCATAATTAATGTTTTACACAGCTGTTAGAGGCTTCAACTCAAGCATTCAATTCATTTCCCATGCTTATTTCCATTTTAGGAAGAAAGTAACCATTCCATTCTAGTAAAGTTGCTTTAACCATAAAATCAGTTATATCTTGAGCATTGGACTTGTCCTTTCTGCACAAGCTTTCCCTACACACTCAGAATAAGCATGCTTAAAGGTTACATCCACCCTACAAGCTTGGTACTTCACATTAAAACAAGATGTTTCAAGCTTGCTTCAAAAATAAGCAAAATCCCATAACTTGTACTTGTGTGATTTTGTCCCTCTCAAGTGCTAGAACCTTTTCCTTACTTATGCACAAGTTGTTTGCGTCAAAACACACAAATACACAAGCTCTAAAACACACAAAAACTCAGAACTACATCTCAGACTTCCATTGTTGCATATTTTGGCCATAAATCCCAAAATCAAAAACTACTTGTGCGTTTCTTGGCTTTTTGCTTCCAAAAGCTTCCAAACATCATACATAAGACATCCATGTCCCTGTTACACGACTGTAACACCATCTTCACCCATTTCCAAGTTAAAAAATATCGCACTGCAAGTGGACTTCTCCAGAACTCCTCAGCCACTTTCAGCTCAAGCCAAGCATCACATTAGCTTCCTGGGAACTTGAGGAAGCTAACCCAATCACTAGAACTCATTGAAAGCTGCTCCAACTCAAAACACGATACCCTCTTGCAAGGTGAGTTTTTTGATTTTTGAACTCCTCATATAGGCATTGTTAAGCTTTCATTTTCAAAGATAAAATGTAGAACTCATTTCCACGATGCTGTACATATCCATAGTATGCATTTATATGGTCTGAGCTTAGAGAATTTTAGAGTTGAAGTTTCTGAAATTTTAAGGTTTTAAATTAGGGCCAGAAAAATTCTCATTCATTTTTTATTTATACCTTTAGTTATTTATATGGTTGGATTCGTGGAAAAAAAATGCCACAACTTTCATGTTGATACTTTCCATTTTTGTTGAGAAATGAACAAGTTGCAGGTTGTCTGGCTGGGTGTGAGGTTGAAGATGAAGTTCAGGCCATGGACTTGATTTATGTTATGTATTTATCATTATATATAAGTAAACGAATGTATAGCCACCTCAGTGGTAATGCAGCGCGCTGGTAACCAAAAGGGCGTGGGTTCAACACCCAGCATGCTACCTTTTTCCACATTTTCATTCTTTTTTTGTTTCCAAACAGAATGCCCGGGCCTCCAAATGATTGGGCCTTGCTTTTTGCTTCTTCAAACTCCCTGCCTTACTTCAGCACCCATGTCCCAATTTTCATTATTATTTTTTTTCTTATTTTACTTTATTTCTTTTTTCCTTTATTATTATTATTATTATTAATCTTATTAGTATTAATATTATTTTTATTGTTATTAATAAAAACCCAAAAAATATTTATTTATTATTTTTACATTTATTTTGTTTATTTTGTTTTATAAAACTAAAAGAACAAAAACATTTTCTTAATAAATTAATTTCTTTCTTAATAATTAATATTTAGGTTTAGGTTTAACTGTTACATTATTTTTTTGAAATTTAAATTAATTAAGAACTTAGGTTTCTTTTAATTAATTAATGTCCATATTATTTTTATTAATTCAAAAACCTTTTCATAAATAAAACCCTAAAAAATCCTTTTTTAGTTAATTTCTTTTCTTATTTAGTTTAAGTTAATTTTATTTAATTTTCATTAATCATTTTTTAATTAGGTCAAGACTAAACCCTTTCATAAAAAAACAAAATCATTTCTTTTTTCCATTTACATTCCTGCATTTTTATTTTCAATTTTGGACCATATTCAATATGGTTGTAATAGTTGATTAGATTTAGTTTTCTTACAAAAATCCCCATTTGTAAATTTATACACCTCTCCCTTATTGATGTAATAGCTTAGTATTTTTATTTTCCGTAATTTAATGCTTTATATATAAATGCTAGTAATTAGGGTTTGTATGGAAAGATAAAACCAATGCTTAGAAAACCCTAATTCAAAGACAAAACAATGCATGTAAATCAATACACTTGCACACTTACACCCTTTGGGTAAATCTACTTTGTTGCCTTATGAAAATGGTAATAATAAGCATGTAAGATGTCTTAGCAAAAACAAACAAAATACAAGATCATAGTCCCTCGATGACGCTACAAATGTTTCCTTATGAATGATCTTAGTCCCTTAAAGAAAATGCTAAGATATCTTACAACATTGCTATTCATGACTATACGATGACCCTTGCCTGTCCCTTTTACATCCAAAGATAGAGTTTCTTACCAAATCAATGGTAAGATAACAATGTCAAAGGAAAGAGGAAATAAACAAGAAAGACTTTTGAGTAGGTAGAATGTTCCTAGTTGCTTGCTCATTTTTCAAACCAAAATATCCTTGCTATTTTCAAAACAAACACTAACACTTTCAAAACACCTTTCTTATGAACGTGAATCATTACAAAGTTTGCCTAAACGATGGCGCCTTTTCAAAATACTTTCAAAAATCACACAAAGCACATTTTCAAACAAAAGCAAGTGATCTAGCAAGCAACTAAGAGCCCATAGATAACTAAGGATGAAAAGGGTGCTAATACCTTCCTGTGATGCGGTGGGAGAACTGACTTGAGGTTTTGTGTTTGTGTTCGCAAATTTTGCGGTTTAGCAAGAGTCGCCACCAACTTTTCTTTTATCCAAAAGGAAAGGTAAAAAAGCACAGGAAAGACCTTTGAGATTGTTTTTGGGTTCGGGTGGTAGATTATGAAAAGGGAAGGTGCTAACACCCTTTTCATCCATGGTTGTACCTGGGCACTTAGTTGCTTGTTTAGATCACTTGCTTTGCTTTTGCAATTGTTTGAAATGGTGCTTTGTGTGGTTTTGAAAGTATTTTGAAAAGAGGCCATCGTTTAGGCAATCTTTGTAATGATTCTCGTTTGTGAGAATGTATACAAAGATGTTTGTCTTTTGAAAAATGTTTCAATGTTTTGAAAGTTGTTTGGAAATGTTTTGAAATGTGTATGTGTTTGTTTGAAAATAGCAAGCATTGTTTGCAAATTGATCAAGTAACTAGAAGCATTCTACCTACTCAAAAGTATTTTCTATACATTTTTATTCCTTTGACATTGTTGATTTACCATTGATTTGGTAAACAACCCTATCTTTGGATGTTAAACGGGACGGGAGTGGGTCATCGTGTGACCATGATAGCAATGGTGCCAAGTATCTTAGCTTGTTTGAGGGACCAAGATCATTTTGTTTTTATGCAACCTTTTGATAGCGTCATCGAGGGACTATGATCTTTTGTTTTGTTTTTGTTTTGCCAAGATACTTTGCATGCATACCATGGCCATTTTTTAAGGCAACCAAGTGGGTGGAACCCTAAGGGTGCTTGTGTGCAATGTGTGTCATTTTACATACATTGTTCTTGTATTAGGTCTTTGCTATTTGTTTGATTTTTGTCTTATCATACAAAACCCTAATTTACTAACATGGTATAAATGCGATAAATTGCGTAAAGTAAACTAAACTATTACAACAATTATTATGGGAGAGGGGATACAGGTTTTTGAATGGGGATATTTGCACAAAATAAAACCCTAAAATACTATTACATCCCAATTGAATTATTGTACAATAAATAAATACACAATTATTTAAATATGCAAATA
Organism: Vicia faba; assembly: GCA_948472305.1. Taxonomy (NCBI): domain Eukaryota; kingdom Viridiplantae; phylum Streptophyta; class Magnoliopsida; order Fabales; family Fabaceae; genus Vicia; species Vicia faba. Next base: position 939,185,260 of record OX451736.1, read on the forward strand.
AAATGTATTTATGCAAAATGTTTTGTAATTGTTTTATGTATGAGAAAATAAGATTATTTAAGTCCTAAAAAATAAGAAAAATAATATTGTTATTTTTGAAAGGGTGAAACCCTAGTTTTTTTTATTAAAAGAAAATTATGTTTTCTATTATTATTTGGTCTATTTTATATACAAGAAATAATAAATAATATTATTAACAAATATCAAAAATTAAAATATGTATGAAAATAATTATTTTAGGTGTATGAATAATAAAAATAAAAATGTATAGTATTTTTAAATTGTATTTACCAATAAATAAGAAAATAAATTCTATTTGTTAAAATAAACTATTTTTTATATGTGGAAAAAATAATAAAAATAAAATAAAATTGCAAAAAATTAAGAAAATTATTTTTGTGATTTTTAATGTTCAGAAAAAATTATTAAAATCAATAAACATAAAAATAATAAGAAAATATGAAAAATATACAAAATAAACAAAGGGGGTGTGGAAATCAAAACATGGGGTGTGAAAAGTCAAAACAAACAGGCCCAATGCACGCTAGGCCCAGACAGCCATCGTCCCTGTCCTTCGTCCACTTCGCGCGCATGTTTACAATTCAACCTGCAACTCTCAATTCTTTGAACAAAAACAAAAACTTGCAACATGAAACATGTAACATTTTTTATCGCGATTCCAATGATATAAAAAACATAATCTAACTCTCAAGGATCATGGAGAATTTCTATAGCCCTAATTTCTGACCTAATTTTTTCATGAACTTCAAGCTTCAAATTCTCACTACTCAGTTAATATAAATGGCAACTATGCATATGTACAGCTTCACCATGTTAAGGACTACATCTTTGCTTCACAAATCAAAGCTTGAGGATTCCTAAATAAAGAGATAGAGTTTTGAAAAATACCTTGTTCAGCTGAGTTTGGATATGGCAATGTGGGGACTTTGAATGAAGCCTAGGGATCGTGTGACCTTCCTTGAAGTTCCCTCAAGCTATTCCAATGCTTAGCTTGCCTTGAGGATGCTTGAAACTCCTTGTAGAAGTCAACCTGCAACCTTCAAAAGTGAAAATGGTGATGTCTAAAACAGAGCTCACAGAACCAGGACAAGGGCTTGGATTGTTTGGATGTGATGTATGGAAGGTGTTTCAAGTGTTAAATGGAGAAACGCATGAGCCAATATTGAAATGGCAAGAGTTTTGTAGAAGCTGCCTTGTTTGGGCAGAAAAATGTGTTTTCTGAGTTAGAGAGTGTTTTAGATGTTGTGCATTTGTGTATTACCTTGCAACAAGTTTTTGAAGTTGTTTTGATAGAGGCCAAACCCTCCCTTTATCAGATGTACAAGTTCCCTTGACTTTTGCAACTTTTCTTGCTTTTGAAGAAAGTTGAAGTGACTTAAACCAAAATGATGTAATTGCTTGCTTGCTAGCTGCAGAGGGTTGGTAAACATTGCCTGATTTCTGTGGACATTTCTTGTAACAAAGAAACAGGTCAAAGGCTCAAGGATAGCAAAGTTGCAAAAAATTTGCTTTATCAAAATGGCATTGTGCCCTTTATGCCATTTATGGATTAATTCTTTGTGCAATGCTTCAAACGCCAAAACAAAACCATTATCCACTGAGTTAGCATTAAATTATGGAGTGTAGAAGGGATTTAGTAACTGTAATGCAAGGTACAAGCATGCTAGGATTTGATTTTCAACTTGAAGCATTGTAAAAATGGCTTGAACAAAAGTGACAAAATGCCATTTTCTCTTCTTCGATTCTACCTAACCATAAATGATCTTGGAGAGTTATTGGACATTTTGGAAAGCTTGCAACATGCTCTACAATCCATATTTGAAATTCATTTTGAGATACCTCTTGGAACTAAGTGAAAAATGCCCATGAAGTTAGGTCAAAAACCTACCTAAATTAGGGCAAATTTTCACTAAGTTAAAAAGTTTATGGACCCCTATTCACAAATTCATAACTTGATATCCAAGCATCTTTTGGGAAATATTTGTGAATAAAAGTTGTATCTTTTATGGAGGACTACAACTTTCATGTTGGAAGTTTTCTTTGAATCCAATTGCATCATGGTGAAAAAGTTGTGGAAAGTTGGGAAAAAATAAGAAATTTTCCATACTTAGAAAAATTCTAAGTTATGAAAAATTTCAAATTAAAACCCTAATTTGCAATTTTATGTTTCTTGGTCAAAAAGTTTCACATTTTGACATATCTTGATGAATTATGACCCTTGGCACTTGATTTTGACCAAAAAGTCAAAGTTTGACTTTTCAGTGTACAGTTGACTTTTGATCAGTAGACTGCAAAATTCATCTGTCAATCCTATGCATTTGAGATCTTTTGAACTGTGTGATTAGGTCAAGATGATGCTATTGAGTCCTTGAAATCATTATTGAACCCAATTGGTCATTGGCTAGGTTAATAATCAGAAATTGCCCTTCCTCAGTCAAAACCCTAATTTTGACCATTTTGCCCTTTTAATGATTTGATCAAATTTCTTGAAGAATTGTGATCCAAACTTGATTAAATGGTTCATATGAGTCTAAAATGTTGTTGTGGATCAAAAATTATGAAGTTTGACTGTAAATTGGCCATGGTTGACTTTTTACCCAATACAACTGATTTTTAGGTCAACTGTCCAATTGACTGGTCAAAATGTGGTTCAAGGCTTGAAACTTGGTATGAACAATCTTAGGGGTCCAAGATGGTGTATGAAGGTCATATGAAGCATTGGTGGTCCAAAAATCCTTGTGCAAACTCAAACCCTAATTTTGGGTTATCATTGCAAGATGATGTCTTTAGCTGACCAAACCCTAATCTTGTCTTGAGTCCAGGAAGTCTTGTGAGGAAAATCTTGATAAATGAGAGGGATAATTTTGGGGTACAACAGTTGCCCCTGTTCAATCTTCTTGAACCTGAAGAGTTAAATTTGCGAGATTTTTCGTTCGTGACTCGAAGGTAAAAGATGATTGGACACTAGAGTGCCCGTAAATTTGCACTCGTCAAAATGTAGTTGAGGAAATGGGCTTAAGGATGCCATTTGGAGATGTGACAGAATCTTGTTGGAGATGGGCTTAAAGATGCCATCCAAGAATGTTTGTTGAATTGTAATTTGTAAGTCAGACAAATAAGTATCAGAATGTTATCCGCATCTGGAACGTATCTGAACTGTATCTGGAGACTTGTAATGAGAAACAGAATAGTATCCGTGTCTGGAGAGTATCTGGACTGTGGATATGAATAAGTAACAGAATGACTTCCGTGTCTTGGAGTGTATCTGAACTGTATCTAGAACTTTGTATTTGAGTAAGCAATAGAATATCATTCGTGTCTGGAGCGTCTCTGAGCTGGGGAAAATCAAAATAAGTGATAGAATGGAAACCGTGTCTGGAGCGTATATGTACCGTATCTGAAGTCTGAATATGGATGAGTAATAGAATAGCATCCGCGTCTAGAGCGTATCTAAACTGTATCTGAGATCTGAGTCTGAATGAGCAACAAAATGACTTCCGTGTCTGGAGTGTATCGGTACTGTATCTGAATCGGAATACTGGATAAAGGCCATAATGGCATCCGTGTCTAGAGCGTATCTGAACTAGAATCTGGATAAGTGACAAAATGACTTCTGTTTCTGGAGTGTATCTGAACTGTATCTGAGAGTTGAAATCTGAATAAGTATCAGGATGGCATCCGTATCTGGAGCGTATCTGGAGCGTATCTAAACTGTATCTAAAATCTGAATGAGCAACAAAATGACTTCCGTGTCTGGAGTGTATCTGTACTGTATCATGATTGTGTACTGTTAATGGTAGCTTGTTAATCTTATCCTGAAAAGGGTAAAATGTTAGCTGAAACACAAAGTTATGTTGCATGAAATGTATGATGCATAAAATGTGTTTTTATCAATGTTTATGATATATGAATGTAATGTATGCGCATGTAAGCTGATTTGCTGTATTGGTGAGGAAAATAAATCCTTGACAGATGGGGATAATAAGACCCTTGACTGCTGTCGGGGAAAATAAATCCTTGACTGTGGAGGATAAGAAATCCTGGGCGACTGTTGGGGATTAAAAATCCATGACAACTTCTATGGGGATATGAGGATCCTTCATGTCTTGAAGTTGGAGTATTGACAAGAATTCTGTTGTGAGCAATGCCATATACTGCTTGAGAAATCTGCTTGGGGAGTCCAGAGAACTTTGATGACTTCTACTGGGAGTTACACAAAGGAAATCCTTGATCTACTGGAGAATAAGGAAGACTCTGATGACTTCTACAGGGAATTAAGAATGTGAATCTTCATTCTGTTGAGGAGCAATGAAAACTTTGGCGAATTCACTGGGGAATTAAGAATGAGAATCTTCATTCTGTTGGGAAGCAGAAACTCTGTGGGGAAGAAGGCTTACTGCTGGAGAGTAAGTTCAGGAGTTTGGGTTGTCTGCCACTCTACTGGGAATTTATCCTAGGTTGGGGAGAGACAAAAGTTAACTGTTATCTGGTTGATTTCCAGGTTTCAAGATAACTTGCTGGGGAAATTGAATTGACTGAAAGGTTTCTTCTGGGGATTGATAGCTAGAAGTTTTGGCTCCGCTGGGGATCGGAAGTTTGAAGTTTTAACTCTGATGGGGATTGAGGGTTTGAATTTTAGCTCCGCTGGGGATCTAGATGATGTATTGTAGGGAATGCTCATGGAATAGCCTAAAGACGTTTTCCTATCTTTTCAACCTGTCAGTAATTGTTCTTTTTCATGTTGTTTATTTGTAAACAGTAATTATGTTCAAATGCATATGTTCATCAATGAATCATTGGACGTTTTTGCAAATAAAAACACAAGTGTAAAGAAAAGGCAAATAATTTTCTGTACTTTGAAAGAGATATATTTGTATTTACTTTGAATAAGTGTTTTGTACAAAGGAGACAGACATCCTAGTAAGAGGATGGTGTCATAAAAGTAAGAAAAAATTATACAAAGAATAGCTATGTGTGAAAAAATCCCATGGGGTTCCCATTCCGCTATAGCCTTCATATCTCTGAATATCTTTTCCATCTGTTGCTTCGTCCGAAGATGATTGGACTGATCAGAAGTTCCAGGTTTGTCAGTGAAGAGATTGTCCTTAAAGTGATCCGACGAGACATAGTCATACGCTTTAATTCCCTAACTTTTGCTTGGACCGCCCTTTCGGGTTTTCAGTCCACCGGGAAACGCTTTTTTTCCCAAGTCGCCCTTTAGGGTTTTCAACTTGCCGGGTGTACAAATTTTTTTTATTTTATCCCTAATTTTTGCCTGAACCGCCCTTTCGGGTTTTCGATTCACCGGAATGCCCTTGTTTTTGTCTAGGTGTGTCGACCTAGTGGGTCATTTATGCGTAGTATCTTTTGACTATGTCTGCATTCGCAGGGTGCGGCAAGTCGTTGTCGTCCTTGGTGGTTAAGATCATTCCCCCACCATAAAATATGTTCTTGATTACAAACGGTCCTTCGTAGGTAGGAGTCCATTTTCCCATGGGATCACTTTGCGGCAAGATGATGCGCTTGATTACCAGATCCCCAACTTGATATACCTGGCGCCTGAATTTCTTGTTGAAAGCCTTGATCATCCGTTTTTTGTACGTCTGACCGTGGCAAACAGCAGTAAGTCTCTTCTCATCAATGAGGTTCAACTGATCAAGCCGGGTTTGGATCCAATCGTCTTCACTCAAACCAGCATCTTTCATGATTCTCAAAGAGGGAATCTGAACCTCGATAGGTAAAACAGCCTCCGTGCCATAGACTAAAGAATAAGGTGTTGCCCCAGTTGATGTGCGAGCCGTGGTACGGTACCCGTGAAGAGAAAACGGTAGCATTTCATGCCAGTCCTTGTAGGTGACTGTCATCTTTTGTATGATCTTCTTGATATTTTTGTTAGCTGCTTCAACTGCACCATTCATCTTTGGCCGGTAGGGAGATGAATTGTGATGTTGAATTTTGAATTGCTCGCACAAAGCGGTGATCATAATATTGTTAAGGTTTGTACTGTTATCAGTGATGATCCTTTCGGGGATACCGTACCGACAAATAAGATTCTGCTTGATGAAGCGGGCAACAACATTCTTAGTAACGGATGCGAAGGAAGCTGCTTCGATCCACTTGGTGAAGTAGTCAATGGCCACCAGAATGAAGCGGTATCCATTAGATATTGTAGGCTTGATCTCTCCAATCATGTCGATTCCCCACATAGCGAAAGGCTAAGGAGTTGTTAAGACATTTAGAGGGACCGGAGGCACGTGCACCTTGTCTGCATAGATTTGACATTTGTGACCGGTGCGGGAGTGTTGATAGAAGTAAGCTTCCATGGTAGACCAGTAGTAGCCTGCCGTAGAATCTTCTTTGCCATCGTATGCCCTCTAGAGTGAGTTCCAAAGGTACCCTCATGCAATTCAGCCATGATTTTTTCAGCTTCAATCTTGTCTACACGACGAAGCAGAATAGAATCCTGATTGTGCTTGTATAGGATGCCATTACTTAGGAAGATGTTAGCTGAGAACCTCCTTAAGAACTTTTTGTCGTTGACCGAAGCTCCTTCAGGATATTCTTGCGCCTCGAGATACCTTTTGACTTTATGAAACCACGGCTGGTCCACTACTCCTTCGGTATTAATCTCATGACAATGTGCAAGTTCGTCCATCCGTTCAATGGAGATATGGGGAGCCTCATTGTCCTAATCAAGTTTAAACATAGATGACATTATATCTAGAGCATCTGCTAGCTTATTTTCTTCTCGCGGGAAGTGCTCGAAGGTAATCTGCTCGAAGTGTGGTAACAATGTCAAAACATGTTCTTTGTAAGGGATGAGGTTTGGATGTTTAGTATCCCACTCTCCTTTGATCTGACTGATGACCAAAGCTGAGTCCCCAAACACATCTAAGGATTTGATTCCCAAGTCTATGGAAACCTTGAGTCCAAAGATGCATGCTTCATACTCTTCCATGTTGTTCGTACAGTTGAAGCAAAGTCTGGCGGTGAAAGGAGTATGGCATCCTTCTGGAGATATAAGCACAACACTGATACTATTACCAAGCGCATTGGGGGCCCCATCAAAGTACAGGGTCCATCAGGATCCTTGTTCAGGTCTGTCATATGGTCTGAAATCTTCAATATTGTCCAATGTCATGATGTCTTCGTCAGGGAAGTCGAACTTCATGGATTGGTAATCTTTGACAGCTTGATGAGCCAGATGATCGGCTAGCACACTCCCCTTTATAGATTTTTGGGTTGTGTATTGTATATCATATTCTGTTAGGATCATCTGCCATCTGGCTATCCTTCCAGACAAAGCAGGCTTCTCAAAGATGTACTTTATCGGATCCATCTTAGATATCAACAAAGTGGTATGAGTCAACATATACTACCTCAGCCGGGGAGCAGCCCATACCAAAGCGCAGCAAGTTTTCTCGAGCAGTGAGTATCGGGTCTCACAGTCGGTAAACTTTTTGCTAAGGTAATAAATGGCATGCTCTTTTCGGCCAGACTCGTCATGCTGCCCCAGTACGCAACCCATTGAATTCTCTAAGACGGTCAGGTACATGATTAGCGGTCTTCCCTCGACGGGTGGCATCAAGATAGGAGGTTCTAGCAAATACTCCTTGATTTTATCGAAAGAAATTTGACAGTCATTGTTCCAACTAACTACCTGATCTTTCTTCAACAACTTGAAGATTGGTTCACAAGTAGATGTTAGGTGAGAAATGAACCTAGCAATGTAGTTTAGGCGTCCCAAGAAACCTCTGACCTCCTTCTCAGTGCGAGGAGCAGGCATTTCTCGTATAGCTTTGACTTTGGCAGGATCAACCTCGATGCCTTTGTTGCTGTAAATGAAACCTAAGAGTTTATCGGACCGGACTCCGAATGTACACTTGTTTGGATTCAATCTTAGCTTGTACTCCTTCAACCTGACAAACAACTTTTGCAAGTGATCAAGGTGTTCTTATTCAGTTTGTGATCGGGCTATCATGTCATCTACGTAGACCTCTATCTCATGATGTATCATATCATGAAACAAAGCTACCATGGCGCGTTGATAGGTTTCCCTGGCATTCTTCAGTCTGAATGGCATCACTTTGTAGCAGAACGTACCCCACTGTGTGATAAAAGTAGTTTTCTCCATGTCCTCAAGTGCCATTTTGATCTGGTTATAGCCTGAGAATCCGTCCATGAAAGAAAATACTTTGTGTTGAGTTGTGTTGTCAACCAGGATGTCAATGTACGGAAGTGGAAAGTCATCTTTAGGGCTGGCCCTGTTTAAATCTCTGTAATCCACGCACATTCTCACTTTGCCATCCTTTTTAGGCACAGGCACAATGTTAGCAACCCATTGTGGATAGGAAGTAACAGCCAGAAATCCAGCATTGAACTGCTTCATACTTCTACTTTGATCTTCTCTGACATGTCAAGTCTCATGCAGTGGACCTTTTGTTTCACTGGTGGACAGTCTTCTCTTGTGGGTAGACGGTGTACCGCAATGTCTGTATCGAGTCCCGACATGTCTTCGTATGACCAGGCGAAGATCTCAACATAATCATGTAGTAGCTGAATTAGGCACTCCTTGATACTCGGCTCTAGATTGGCACCTATCTTGATTTCCTTTTTGTCATCCTCTATACCCAAGTTGATTGTATCCAACTGCTCCTCATGTGGCAGAATAGCTCTTTCCTCTTGCTGTAGTAATCTGGCCAATTCCCCTGGCACCTCACAATCTTCCTCACCTTCGTATTCGGCTTGGTTGATCAGATCTTCAGAGTCACTGAAGGCTATAGCAGTATCGTTACCCATGGGTTCTGGAATGGAAAGGTACCTGCATTTGTGAGTGTGGGTGTGTGTAAGGGCATAGCCATCTTAAAACAACAAAATGTAAAAGAAAGACAATGAGCACAAAAGGTTTAAATATGAAAAGCGTCCATGATTCATTAAATGACATATGAAAATGAAATAAGAACCCTTACAAATGGACCGATGTGCCTCGGGTAAGACACAAGGTTGAAAAAGTACGAATTTTTTGTGAATTATTATAGATCCAACAGCAATGGAAAAGATAAATTACTGTGGTATGAAAGTAATTGGAACAAAGTCTTTTGCTTCCCAGTTGCACAGTCCTCCGCCAACAGTAGGAAAAATCCAGTCTTCCAGGCTGCCCTCTTCTTCACTGTCCTCTAGTGCATTAACCCCTTGGTGGCTGATCTTCACAGGTGGCCCTCCGGCACGGGAGCGGCGCACAGCCTTTTGACCAGTCGAAGTAAATCCCAGACCAAACTTGTCTGATTTGAAAGGAAAGTCTGGAAGCTGCCCCCATATGGTGGATCCGCCTTCTTCCACCACTGCCCTTGCATCCTTGAGAGATGACATCCGAGGCGGAGGTCTGGTAATCATGGGTACAGAAGACACTGTCTTGGTCGCCGCTATCTCCTGAGCTACCTCTTCAAAATGCTAGAAAGGAGTTTCAATGAATTCGCCATCCAATTCTACATAACGGAAAGAATTCAGATGACTAATCGTGTATTCCTCTTTGCCATGAGCAGTTATGATTTTCCCCTAGACAGGGTACTTGAGCATTTGATGCAGAGTAGAAGTGACAGCTCCAGCATGGTGGATCCAAGGTCTTCCCAACAGGCAAGAATAGGAAGGACGAATGTCCATCACGTAGAAGGTTGAATTGAACGTATGGGTACCCACCTTGATCGGGATGTCCACCTCTCTATGGACCATCCTCTTAGAACCATCAAAGGCTCTGACAATTATATTGTTGGGTTTCAGGGTTAAGCCTTCACAATCCAGTATATCCAAGGCTTTCTTCGACAAGACGTTTAAAGACGAACCAGTGTCTACAAGTACGTGTGCTAGGGTTGTCCCTCTGCATTCCACCGAGACATGCAAAGCATCATTATGTTTTCTCCCTTTCGAAGTTAAATCTGCATCGGAGAATCCTAAACCATTGTCAGCTGTTAAACTAGCTACACATTCCTGGAATTGATCAGCAGAGGTTTCTTGCGGCACGTGGGCCGTCTTCAAAAACTTGACCAAAGCTTTAGCATGTGCCTCAGAGCACAACAACAGGGCTAACATAGAGATTTTGGAGGGGGTCTGCCCCAGTTGTTCCACCACATCATAATCACTTTTCTTAATGATCCTCAGAATTTCTTCCATCTCTTTCTGGGATGTTTCAGGAATGACTAGTGATTGAGCCTTCGTCAAGACAGGCTCCTCTTGAACATTCTTTCCTTTTTTCTCAGCAGCGGAAATAGGGATGGGAATTGCATTGTCATTGTTGGAGGGTACACTTGCAGGTACAATTACTGGTATAGGTGTAATCCTCGGAATGGCCGCGGGTCCAAAGACTGTTGTTGGAGGAGCAATCTCTGGAGAAAAGATTCTTCCACTACGGGTAACTTTGCTTGTTCCAGCAATGTTACTGATGTCAGGATTATCTTCCTCAGAGCTTTCTTCTTCAATGGTCTGTTCAATATATTTGACACCATGGTAGTAGATTTCTCCACCGTAGTTCCATGGTACCATTTAATCGGTTTTGTATGGGGTTGGCCCGGGCATTGTTATCTTCAACGCAATAGTCATAGGAGCAGATGTAATCCTAACGGGTTTTTTAGGAACCCTGGAAGGATTGGCGTATATGGTTATTATTGAAACTTCTGGAACTGGAATGGGTGAGACAGGAGCTTTCTCGAACAAAATTTATCGGTTATCAATCAATTGTTAGATTCCTTTCTTCAACAGAGGACAGTCAAATGGGGAGGATATGCAAGAATGGCAAGCTTGGTCACAACCTGGGAACACCCCAGCCTTTAACAAATTCACCTTGATGGTCAGGAGAGGAGTTAACAGTTCATCCACAGTAGAAACAAACCGATCTTCCTCCACAGCATTGGCATTGTGTCCATGCTTAGGCATTGGAGTGGAGATAACATTCGGTTTCTTAGGAGCTTCAAATTCAACTTACTTTGCGTCAATCAGATCCTGAATCTTTTTCTTCAGGGCCCAACAGTTGTTGGTGTCGTGCCCTGGACTTTCTGAATGGTAAGCGCACCTAGAATTAGGATGGTAGTGTGGAGAGGCAGTGTTAGGATTTTTAGGGGCCTCTTTTAGCATGGCCAGGTTCAACTTCAAGAGATGTGGTAGGACTTGAGCAGGAGTCATGTTTATTTTGGTGAATTTCCTTATAGGCCTTTCCACCCTTTGCTGGTTATTTCTCGGCTGATCATTTCTTGGCTGGTTGTTTCTCGGCTGGTCTGATGCAGTCTTTTGAATCATAACGGCCCCCACTGTTGGTCGTCTTTCAATTCTTCCCTGATTCCTCTGGGCATAGACAGCAGACACTTCCTTCTTTCCAGTGAAGGGCTTTTTTACAGTTGCAGAGGTAGACGCATCTTTCTGAATTTTCCCGCTTCTAATATCGGCTTCCACCCTTTCACAAGTTAGAATCAATTCAGTGAAACCTGCAGAGGAGCTTCCAATCAGGTGATTAAAGAAAGGACCTGATAGAGTCCCCAAGAACATGTCCACTAGCTCCCTTTCAGATAAAGGTGGTTGCACCCTTCCGGCTAAATCCCTCTACTTTTGGGCGTAGTCTTTGAAGCCCTCATTGGACACCATGGCCATACTCTGGAGTTGAGTACGGGTCGACGCCAAGTCGGCGTTGTATTGATACTGTTTATAGAAGGCGGCGACCAAGTCTTCCCAATTATGGACATCAGACCTCTCCAACTTGTAGAACCAATCAAGTTGTGTTCCTGACAAACTGTCCTTGAAAAAGTGGACCCACAGGTCTTTTTCAGAAGAATATGGTTGAATTTTCCTGACATAAGATCGTAGATGCATCTTGGAACAAGACAACCCATCATACTTAGCAAACAGTGGCACTTTAAATTTAGGAGGGATTAAAATTCCATAAACCAACCCTAACTCCTCAAAATCCAGCCCTAGTACTCTCTGTATCTCCATAGCAGCTAGACGTTCTTCCAAGTTTTTGTATTTGTCATCGGCCAGAGGGTATTGCTGTTCAGAGTAGTCCTCTTCTTCCTCTTCCTCTGCTTCAGAATCTGATGGTACTGCCGTTCCTTTTCCTTTTCCTCCCCCCTCTTCAGAGGTTGATGGGAATTCCAAAGTCCGTCTGGCATGTCCTTCAAACCTTCTGCCCATGATAACCACACCAACTCGCTTCTTCTTCTTTTTCTCTTTCTCTTTCTCTAGCAGAGTCTTGAGCTCCTCCTGCCCCTTGGCCAAGGTCAAGAGTAGCTGTTGAAATTGTGAATTTTGTGCTTGCAAATCTTTGACCGTTTGTTTAATATCCATCTTTGCTGAAATAAACAGCAGAGAGATGAGGAAACTTGGTGTGAAGACTTGTTTATGCATATGATGAATGATATGTATTCATGTAATGCTTTCAAGGATTCAGAAATTCAAATTTGTTTTAAACAAAAAGAAACACATGTTATATTAATAAGATAGAATTGTTAGTACATCAATTCCCCTTGGGAAAAATAATACAAAATTCTAAGGTAAAAAGACGTTGCGCATCCTCTTTGGTGCAATGTAGGTGTTGAGAGTATGCTCTTTGTCAAGTAGCTGAGTGAGTTCCAAAACCTTCTTCTCGCTTGCGTAGAATTGGGCTTCGAAAGTATCACGCTCTCCCTTGAGTTGTACCCAACTCCGTTGTAAATCTTCGAGTGATGTTGGCATGTCAGGATGTAGGAGGGTGTATGGAACCTCTCCTTCCATAACAGGCTATATAATCACTGGGAGAATGGAGGCGTAAGACATCATAAGACTTTGGGCGCGGGTTCGTACCCACTTGAGGTAAGGCTCAAGAGGGATGGAATTCTTGTGTCCCAGAGTCTTAATATCCACCTTGTTGGGCATCCTCCAAGCTCGGATGAGTCTTTGTCGGAGTCCTTGATTGTCGTTGTCGAAGTCGAAAACCAAACCTTGAATCAGCATATCATGTGGGACATCCCTTCGGGCATACCCAAATTGTCTTAGAGCCAAGCAGGGGTTGTAGGTGATGCCTCCCCTAATTCCAAGTAGAGGGACATTATGGAATTCCCCACAATGGTCAATGATGATAACATTCTCTTTTGATCGAGAACACCAATGAATGTCTGAATGTGTAAGTGTCATCAGCCGTTGTGACCAACTCAAACCTTGCTCATTCTTCAAGACTGACTGGGGAAGATGAGAAATAAACCATCTTGCCAGGAGAGGAGTGCAACACATGAGAACACCTCTTTTCCTCATTGTACGAGTGTGAAAAGAGTGGAGGATATCCCCAAGCAATGTAGGCACCAGATTGTGAGTCATGAAGATTTTGACAGTGCTCACATCTATAAGTTGGTCAGGATTAGGGAACAAGACCATCCCATAGATGAGAAGAGATACAACTCCTTAAAAGCTTGTAAGTCCAAGGAATTCCAGCAGCTTTGGGCCTTCTCAAACAGAAATTTTGACAAGAAACCTTTGACACCACTTCTAGTTTCCCAATGTGTTGTGACATCATATGAGTGTAAGTGTAAGGCTTGAGCAATCTCTTCTGGATTTGGATCTCTTTCTGTACCGTTGAAGGGTAGTTGATTGAGAATATGAATCCTCAAGAGTTGAGAAAATGCCTCCAAAGTGGGCACAAGTTGGTAGTTAGGAAATGTGAAGCTGTGATGCAAAGGGTCAGAGAACTGGAAGAGAACTTTCATCATATCCTCCTCTATGTTGGTGGTGACCAAGTTGAGTAGACGACCATGTCTCTCGGTGAATGGAAAATTCTCAGGAATCCTTGAAGCTAGCTCCTTGAGTTGTGGAGGAATTCTTACAAGGTTGATTTGGACAGTTTTCCTGCGAAGTGAATCCATAACCTACAAAACAAGAACAAAGATGAATCTCCAAAATCCTTGAAATGGTTAGTGGATGCAAATGATGCTCATGATGTCCATGATGTTATGCATAAGTATATATGTACAAGAAAGTTACACAAGTTCCTAGTTTAGGCTTGCATGGGGTTTCATAGGTAAGTACCCTCTTGAAGTTTAGTTGGCTCAACCTGTCCTAGCAATAGTAACCGGGCTCTAAGGAGTTCAATATCACTGGATTGTTTCCTTGTTCATTGTTTCAATTCAGCCTCTTTACTGGCGACCGAAATATTCCAAGGAACCAACCCTCAATAAGTGTAGTATCGAGTATCTACCAACTTCGGACTGCACCAAAGCCAGTCATCTCACTACATCCTAAAAGGCCAAGTTGGTCAAGTAAAGGTTCTAAAAGTTTGTTAGTGCTTCATGACATCAATCAGCGGCCTCATATTCTCTTTGATTGACTCAAAGGCTACCGGTACCCACAAATATGTCGCACTAACATAGCTATTGCTTAGACCATGTCGGTATACCCCGCACAGTTTCCACAACGTATTACTATTTACCTATGAATGTTTCACAAATCCGGGTAGAGGATTCAAACCCAAACAATAGAACCAAGATGTAAAGCATACAAGTCAAGCAAGATAAGCATGTAAATGTGATCTAAAACCCTAAGGTAACCCCACTTTTAGAATTATCCCCAACAGAGTCGCTAGTTCTGTGATGCGGTGGGAGAACTGACTTGAGATTTTGTGTTTGTGTTTGCAAATGTTGTGGTTTAGTAAGAGTCGCCACCGACTTTTCTTTTATCCAAAAGGAATGGTAAAAAAGCACAGGAAAGACCTTTGAGATTGTTTTTGGGTTCGGGGGGGTAGATTATGAAAAGGGAAGGTGCTAGCACCCTTTTCATCCATGGTTTTCCATGGGCTCTTAGTTACTTGTTTAGATCACTTGCTTTTCTTTTGCAATTGTTTGAAATGGTGCTTTGTGTGGTATTGAAAGTATTTTGAAAAGAGGCCATCGTTTAGGCAATCTTTGTAATGATTCTCGTTTGTGAGAATGTATACAAAGATGTTTGTCTTTTGAAAAATCTTTCAATGTTTTGAAAGTTGTTTGGAAATGTTTTGAAATGTGTATGTGTTTGTTTGAAAATAGCAAGGATTTTTTGCAAATTGATCAAGTAACTAGAAGCATTCTACCTACTCAAAAGTCTTTCCTATACATTTTTATTCCTTTGATATTGTTGATTTACCATTGATTTGGTAAATAACCCTATCTTTGGATGTTAAATGGGACGGGCGTGGATCATCGTATGACCATGATAGAAATGGTGCCAAGTATCTTAGCTTGTTTGAGGGACCAAGATCATTTTGTTTTTAGGCAACCTTTTGATAGCGTCATCGAGGGACTATGATCTTTTGTTTTGTTTTTGTTTTGCCAAGATACTTTGCATGCATACCATGGCCATTTTTTAAGGCAACCAAGTGGGTGGAACCCTAAGGGTTCTTGTGTGCAATGTGTGTCATTTTACATGCATTGGTCTTATATTAGGTCTTTGCTATTTGTTTGATTTTTGTCTTATCATACAAAACCCTAATTTACTAACATGGTATAAATGCGATAAATTGCGTAAAGTAAACTAAACTATTACAACAATTATTATGGGAGAGGGGATACAGGTTTTTGAATGGGGATATTTGCACAAAATAAAACCCTAAAATACTATTACAACCCAATTGAATTATTGTACAATAAATAAATACACAATTATTTAAATATGCAAATAAAATGTATTTATGCAAAATATTTTGTAATTGTTTTATGTATGAGAAAATAAGATTATTTAAGTCCTAAAAAATAAGAAAAATAATATTGTTATTTTTTAAAGGGTGAAACCCTAGTTTTTTTTATTAAAAGAAAATTATGTTTTCTATTATTATTTGGTCTATTTTATATACAAGAAATAATAAATATTATTATTAACAAATATAAAAAATTAAAATATGTATGAAAATAATTATTTTAGGTGTATGAATAATAAAAATGTATAGTATTTTTAAATTGTATTTACCAATAAATAAGAAAATAAATTCTATTTGTTAAAATAAACTATTTTTTATATGTGGAAAAAATAATAAAAATAAAATAAAATTGCAAAAAATTAAGAAAATTATTTTTGTGATTTTTAATGTTCAGAAAAATTATTAAAATCAATAAATATAAAAACAAAAAGAAAATATGAAAAATATACAAAATAAACAAAGGGGGTGTGGAAATCAAAACAGTGGGTGTGAAAAGTCAAAACAAACAGGCCCAATGTGCGCCAGGCCCAGAAAGCCATCGTCCCTGTCCTTCGTCCACTTCGCGCGCATGTTTACAGTTCAACCTGCAACTCTCAATTCTTTGCACAAAAAAAAACTTGCAACATGAAACATGTAGCATTTTTTATCACGATTCCAATGATATAAAAACATAATCTAACTCTAAAGGATTATGGAGAATTTCTGTAGCCCTAATTTCAGACCTAATTTTTTTATGAACTTCAAGCTTCAAATTCTTACTACTCAGTTAATATAAATGACAACTATGCATATGTACAGCTTCACCGTGTTACAGACTACATCTTTGCTTCACAAATCAAAGCTTGAGGATTCCTAAATAGAGAGATAGAGTTTTGAAAAATACCTTGTTCAGCTGAGTTTGGATATGGCAATGTGGGGACTTTGAATGAGGCCTGAGGGTCGTGTGAGCTTCCTTGAAGTTCCCTCAAGTTATTCCCATGCTTAGCTTGCCTTGAGGATGCTTGAAACTTCTTGTAGAAGTCAACCTGCAACCTTCAAAAGTGAAAATGGTGATGTCTAAAACAGAGCTCACAGAACCAAGACAAGGGCTTGGATAGTTTGGATGTGATGTATGGAAGGTGTTTCAAGTGTTAAAGGGAGAAACGCACGAGCCAATATTGAAATGGCAAGAGTTTTGCAGAAGCTGCCCTGTTTGGGCAGAAAAATGTGTTTTATGAGTTTGAGAGTGTTTTAGATGTTGTGCATTCGTGTATTAGCATGCAACAAGTTTTTGAAGTTGTTTTGAATGAGGCCAAACCCTCCCTTCATTAGACGTACAAGTTCCCTTGACTTTTGCAACTTTTCTTGCTTTTGAAGAAAGTTGAAGTGACTTAAGCCAAAATGTCGTACTTTATTGCTTGCTAGCTGCAGAGGGTTGGTAAACATTTCTTGATTTCTGTGGACATTGCTTGTAACAAACAAACATGTCCAAGGCTTAAGGATAGCAAAGTTGCAAAAAGTTTGCTTTATCAAAATGGCATTGTGCCCTTTATGCCATTTATGGATTAATTCTTTGTGCAATGCTTCAAAAGCCAAAACAAAACCGTTATCCACTAAGTTAGAATTAAATTATGGAGTGTAGAAGGGATTTAGGACCTGTAATGCAAGGTACAAGCATGCTAGGATCTGATTTGCAACTTGAAGCATTGTAAAAATGGCTTGAACAAAAGTGACAAAATTTCATTTTCTCTTCTTCAATTCTCCCTAACCACAGATGATCTTGGAGAGTTCTTGGAAATTTTGGAAAGCTTGCAACATGTTATACAATCCATCTTTGAAATGAATTTTGAGATACCTCTTGGAACTAGGTGAAAAATGCCCATGAAGTTAGGTCAAAAACCTGCCTAAATTAGGGCAAATTTTCACTAAGTTAAAAAGTTTATGGACCCCTATTCACAAATTCATAACTTGAGATCCAAGCATATTTTTGGAAAACTTTTTGAATCAAAGTTGTAGATTTCATGGAGGACTACAACTTTCATGTTGGAAGTTTTCTTTGAATCCAATTTCATCATGGTGAAAAAGTTGTGGAAAGTTGGGGAAAAAATAAGAAATTTTCCATACTTAGAAAAATTCTAAGTTATGAAAAATTTCAAATTAAAACCCTAATTTGCAATTTTAAGTTTCTTGGTCAACAAGTTTCACATTTTGACATATCTTGATGAATTATGTCCCTTGGCACTTGATTTTGACCAAAAAGTCAAAGTTTGACTTTTCAGTGTACAGTTGACTTTTGATCAGTAGACTACAAAATTCATCTGTCAATCCTATGCATTTGAGATCTTTTGAACTGTGTAATTAGGTCAAGATGATGCTATTGAGTCCTTGAAATCATGATTGAACCCAATTTGTCATTGGCTAGGTTAAAAATCAGAAATTGCCCTTCCTCAGTCAAAACCCTAATTTTAACCATTTTGCCCTTTTGATGATTTGATCAAATTTCTTGAGGAATTGTGATCCAAACTTGACCAAATGGTTCATATGAGTCTAAATTGTTGTTGCGGATCAAAAATTATGTAGTTTGACTGTAAATTGGCCATGGTTGACTTTTCCCCCAATACAATTGATTTTTAGGTTAACTGTCCAATTGACTGGTCAAAAATGTGGTTCAAGGCTTGAAACTTGGTATGAACAATCTTAGGGGTCCAAGATGGTGTATGAAGGTCATATGAAGCATTGGTGGTCCAAAAATCCTTGTGAAAACTCAAACCCTAATTTTGGGTTATCAGTGCAAGATGATGTCTTGAGCTGACCAAACCCTAATCTTGTCTTGAGTCCAGGAAGTCTTGTGAGGAAAATCTTGATAAATGAGAGGGTAGATTTTGGGGTACAACACTTCCATTTTCATAATCTACCCCCAGAACTCAAGAAAACATCTCAAAGGTTTTTCCTATTCTTTTTAACCTTTCCTTTTGGATAAAAGAAAAGTCGGCGGCGACTCTTGCTAACTGTAACATTTGTGATCAAACATAAAACAACCAAGTCAGTTCTCCCACCGTGTTACATCTACACTTGCAACAATCTGATGTCACAACTAATTGGGAAATAAGGAGTGGTGTCAAAGGTTTCTTGCAAAAGTTCTTGTTTGAGAAAGCTCAAGATTGTTGGAACTCCTTGGACTTACAAGCTTTTGAAGAAATTGTGGCCCTTCTCATCTATGGGATAGTTTTGTTTCGAAATCCTGACTAACTCATAGATGTAAACGATGTCAAAATCTTCATATCTCGCAACCCAGTGCCTACTTTATTGGGAGACATCCTACATTCTTTTCACTCTCGCACTATGAGGAAAAGAGGTATCATCATGTGTTGCACTCCTATTTTGGAAATATGGTTTATTTCACATCTTCCCCAATCTATGTTGAAAAATGAGCAAGATTCAAGGTGGTGATCCCATAGGTTGATGACACTCATATATTCAAACATTCATTGGTGTTCCCGATCTTTGGAGAATGTTACTATCGTCGATCGTTGTGGAGAATTCCCTAATGTCCCCTTGCTTGGCATTAGAGGAGGTATCACTTACAACCCCTGCTTAGCCTTACGACATTTTGGTTACGCCCGAAGGGATGGTCCACATGAGATGCTTATCCAAGGAGTGGTATTCAACTATGAGAACGATGATCAAAGCTACCGTTAGAGGTTTATCTGAGCCTAGAGGATGTTGAACAAGGTGGATAGAAAAACATTGGGACACAAGAATTCCATTCCCCTTGAGCCTTACCTTAAATGGGTACAAGCTCGCGCTCAGAAACTTGTGTTGCCTTATCCCTCTATCTTACCAGTTATCATGGAGCCCGTGGTTGAAGGAGATGTTCCCTACACTATCCTCCACCCCGACATGCCAACTTCTCTCAAAGACTTGCAAGAAGGATGGATTCGTCTTAAGGAAGAACGAGATACTTTTGAGTCTCAATTCTATGCTAGTGAGAAGAGGGTCTTGGAGCTTACGAAGCAGCTACAAGAAGAGCAAAGTGTGAACACCTACCTTGCACCGAAGAGGGTGTGTTCAGTATTTTTATCTTAGAGTTATTTTATAAGCCCAAGAGGCATGTTGTAATCTTTTCATGTTGATTAATGAAAATTGGTGTTTGTTCACTCTTTTGTCTATACAAAGTTAAATTCAATAAATCCTTGAAATCATTTGCATGTACATATTCCATGCATCATAACATGACAGGTTTTCGCATAACATGTTTCCTTATCTTTCTGATGTATATTTCAGCAAGATGGATCTAGAGAAAACTGTGAAGGATCTCCAGGCACAAAACACTCAATTCCAAGAGACTCTACTGGCCCTAGCCAAGGGACAGCAAGATATGATAGCATTGTTGGCAATTAAGAAGAAGCCCAAGAAGAAAGTTCTACTCAACATGGGAAGAAGGTTCAAGGAGACAGTCTGTCAGATCCCGATAGGAGAAGACTCATCTGAAGAGGATGAGAACCAGATTGGTGAGGTCAAGAGTACTCAGGCTGACTGTGTTAATGATCAAGCATCTGATGATGATTATTTCGATGAGCAGTATCCACCCGCCTATATCAAGTATAAGCATATGTAAGACAAATAGAAAGCTGTTGAAATCCAAGATGTCCCCAATTTAGATTTTGATGATTTGAGTTTGATCTCTGGGGTTTTCATTCCCCACAAATTCAAAATACCATTCTTTGCAAAGTACGATGAAGTTTCTTGTCCAAAACTTCACCTGAAATCCTATGTGCGCAAGATACAGCCACACACTGCTGATAAGAAACTCTGGGTTCACTTTTCCAAGAGAGCTTGGCTAGAATGCAACTTGAATGGTTTTATCAGTTAGATGGTTCCCGTATCAATACCTAGGAAGATTTAGCTATCGCATTCTACCATCAGTACCAGTATAACACCGACTTGGCACCAACGAGGGTTCAGTTGCAAGATATGACCATGGGGAAGAACGAAGGATTTAAGGAATATGCACAAAAGTGGAGAGACCTTGATAGTAGGGTTCAACCACCCTTCTCTGATAGAGAGCACATTGACATGTTTATGGACACTTTATCTGGTCCATTCTTTAACTTGTTGGTAGGTTGTTCCTCCTCCAGATTCACCGAGTTAATCTTAACTGGTGAAAGAGTTGAAAGTGGCATCAAAAGTGGAAACATCTATGTGGCGTCTGCCTCCACTTCAAATCCTGTCAAGAATCCTTTTGTTGAAAATAAAGAAATCAATGTTGTGTACGGGGCGAGGGCACGTACCAAGAAGAATGATCATCCGTCTGTTAATGTTATCTGAATCTCCAATCCAACTCCCGCTCCAAGACCATCTACTAATCATCAATGTTTCGAAACTCCGAGAAGACAATTTACAAGGTTGGTCATGTCGCTATCTCAAGCCCTTCAACATTTGCTAAAGGCTAATTTAGTGACATTGCGCGATCCACCCGCCAACCCGGATACCTCTTCGCCAAAGTATAATCTGAACGCTAAATGTGCTTACCACTAAAGCAGCCCCGGGAACGAGACTGACCAGTGCTGGGCCTTGAAGAACAAAATTTAGGATTTGATTGAAAACAAGACTATTGAGTTTGATCCTCCTCCAACTCTGAATGTAATCACCACACCTATGCCGAAGCATGACAAGGGTGTTAATGCTATTGAAGATACAATTTTTTTTGCCTCTATTGAAGAATTGACTACTCCGCTGAATATCATTAAAAAGAACCTGTTGAAAGATGGGATTATCCCTGGGGTTGTGTAAAAGATTGTGTTTGATGTACCCAACAACTCAATGGATGTGAAGGGCTGAAGAAAGGCATACAACTCCTTATGGATAGCCACGAAATTCTATTTGAGAAGACTCCGCTTGCCAAAAGCTTGACTAACAAATGTGTAGACCTCTCCGTTATTACCATCTCAAACAAACCTCTTAGGATCACCTCCAAAGGTCCTATTAGGATTTCAAATGAACCCACTACTGTTCCCTTAATAATTACTAATCCCTAACCAATTCCCTACTCTTCAAACAAGGCAGTACCATGGAATTATGGTGATGGGGTGTTCTATCATGGGATTAAACAAGATGCTTGGATCGAAGTAGAAAAAGCTAATGATGTTGATAACATAACTGGCTCAAGCAAAGTAACTCGAACTGGAAGAATATTTTCGCCCAATATCTCCCCGCCAGTTGTTACAAAGGCGCCCATCCGCATTACTCCTACTAAGCCAAGTACCGATATAAGATGGAAGGAGAAGGTCATTGAGCCAGTCGTAACTGAAGTACCCGCAAAGGATATTGCTGATGGAGAACCTTCCGCTCGTGAGATGGACGAGATCTTGAAGATGATAAAAAGGAGCGACTTCAAGATTATGCAACAATTCGGGCAAACCCCTTCTAAGATTTCGATGTTTTCATTACTACTCTGTTTCGATTCCCATGCTCGGACATTAATCAAATTCCTAAAAAAGGCTCATGTCCCCCATGAGACAACAACGGATCAATTTGAGAATTGTGTGGCTAGCCTGACAGTTGATAATGGCTTGGGATTTTTAGATGCTGACCTAACTCCTCTTGGGAAGAATTACAATAAAGCTCTACATGTTTCTGTCAAGTGCAAAGGGACTACCTTAGCACATGTGCTAGTCGATACTGGTTCTTCTCTGAATGCATTGCCCAAGGGGGGGCGTTAGACCATCTAGACTGTAAAGGTTTAGTCTTGAAGCCAAGTGATATCATTGTAAGGGCGTTTGATGGATTAAAGAGGATAGTTCATGGGGAGATAGATCTTCCAATCAAAGTGGGCTCCCAAATCTTCAACTCCACCTTATACATTATGGATATTCGTCCTGCTTATTTTTGTCTGTTAGGTCGCCCGTGGATCCATAAAGCTGGGGCAGTAACCTCAACTCTCCATTAGAAACTCAAATATCCAGTCAAGGGAAGAATAGTCACCGTCTGTGGAGAAGAAGAGTTTATGGTAAGCCACCTTAACTCGTTCAAATACGTAGAGATGGATGGAGAATTTAGTGAAACCCCATGTCAAGCCTTTGAAGTCGTACCACCAATGGTTACTGCCACCAAGTTTTCCTCTGATGAACCCAAAGCTGTTAAAGCCATGCCGAAGATGGTTTCAGTCAAAGACGCTCGTGCTGCTATTGAAGAAATAAGTTGTGATAATTGGGGGAAACTCCTCAATATACCATTCAAAGAGGACAAGTTTGGTTTGGGCTTCACCGTCAAAGCTCAGAAGGAAGTGAGGCGTGCGCGTGCAGGAAAGCCACCTCTCCGCATCGGAGGCCATGAAGTTAATGTTGTGGGTGATTCAGATGAAGAAGCTGCATTTGAAGATTGGGTGTATCCAACTACAACGGAGCTGAAACATTGGCATGCAAAGGACTTCGTTCCCATCTCCTTCCTTGAGGAGTAACCTACTTGTTATTGCTTTTCTTTCAATTTAATAATATTTTTGGCTAACAATGACTTTAAGCCATGTGCCTAGCTCGGGGCACTTTGGTTCATTTGTCAAGGGTTTTATTTATGTTCATCTAAATCATATGATCATTCAGTACATTGGACTCTTTTGCATTCAAATATTTATGTTAATTGTCTTTCTTTCCTTTCAAATACATTTTTCAAAATAGTCATGTATCTTACATGCACACACACACACACACACACACACACACACACACACACACACACACACACACACAGAGACACACACACACACACACACACTCTTGCAGGTCCTCATCCACTCTGGATCCTATTGCCAATGACTCTAATATTGTCGACTATGACTTTGAATGTCCAATTAACCAAGCCGAAGAAGAAGGAGAGGAAGATTGTGAAATACTGGGAGAACTAGCCAGACTTCTATTACAAGAGGAAAAAGCTATTCAACCGCACAAAGAGTCAGTTGAAGTCATTAATCTGGGTACTGAGGCAAATAAGAAGGAAATCAAGATCGGTGCTAGCTTAGAAAGCGGTGTCAAGAGCAGGTTGGTTCAGATGTTGCATGATTATGTGGAAGTATTTTCTTAGTCTTATGAAGATAATCCATGGTTGGATACCGACATCGTAGTTCATCGTCTGCCAAAAAAAGAAGAATGTCCTCTTGTCAAGCAAAAGGTTCGTCACATGAGGCCCGATATGTCTGAAAAGATCAAAGCTGAGGTGATGAAACAATTTGATGTATGGTTCCTAGATGTGACCTCTTATCCTCAATGGTTTGCAAATGTGGTTCTAGGGCCAAAGAAGGACGGAAAAGTTCGCATGTGCGTAGACTATAGGGATCTGAATAGGGCAAGCCCCAAGGATGACTTCCCTCTACCTCATATTGATGTTTTGGTTGATAACACTGCTCAGCATAAAGTCTTCTCTTTTATGGATGGCTTCTCCGGCTATAATCAGATAATGATGGCTCCCGAAGACATGCAGAATACCACTTTCATTATGCAATGGGGCACCTTCTGCTATAAGGTCATTCCATTTGGAATGAATAATGTAAGGGAAACATATCAAAGGGTTATGGTAGCTTTGTTTCATGATATGATCCATCATGAGATAGAGGTATATGTGGATGATATGATTGCCAGATCACAAACTGAAGAGGAACATCTCGATCACCTATACAAACTATTCGAAAGATTGAAAAAGTACAAGTTAAGGTTAAACCCTAACAAGTGCACATTCGGGGTACGATCTGGAAAGCTTCTAGGTTTTGTTGTCAGCAATAAAGGAATTGAAGTTGATCCTGCCAAGGTGAAGGCCATCCAAGAAATTCCAGTTCCCCACTTTGAAAAGGAGGTTAGAGGATTCTTGGGGCGTCTCAATTACATTGCTCGCTTCATATCACACTTGACTGCTACTTATGAGCCAATCTACAAACTCTTAAAGAAAGATCAGGTAGTCAGATGGAATTATGAGTGCCAAGCTGCCTTCGAAAAAATCAAAGAATACCTATAAGAACCTCCTATTATCATGCCTCCAGTTGAAGGAAGACCCTTGATCATGTACTTGACAGTACTAGAGAACTCTATGGGGTGTATTTTGGGCCAACATGATGAGTCTGGACGAAAAGAGCATGCTATTTATTACCTGAGTAAAAAGTTTACCGACTGTGAAACTAGATATTCACTGCTCGAGAAAACTTGTTGCGCTCTGGAATGGGCTTCTCTCCGGCTAAGACAGTATATGTTGACTCATACCACTCTGTTGATTTCTAAGATGGACCCAATCAAGTACATCTTCGAGAAACCTGCCCTCTCCGGACGGATAGCCAGATGGAAAATGATCTTGACTGAGTATGACATTTAATACACGACTCAAAAAGCCATCAAAGGAAGCATACTAGCGGATCATTTGGCCCATCAAGCCTTTGATGATTATCAATCCATGAACTTTGACTTCCCGGATGAGAACATCATGCTGGTGACCAACTGTGCTAAACCTAGACCGTATGACAGACCTAAACAAGGATCCCGGTGGACTATGGTCTTCGATGGGGATTCCAACCTCTAGGTAACGGAATTGGTGCTGTAATCATATCTCCTAAAGGTTGCCACACTCCATTCACTTCCAGACTATGCTTTGATTGTACGAACAATATGGCCGAGTACGAAGCGTGCATTTTGGGTCTGAAAGCCGCCATTGACTTGAGGATAAAGCATTTGAATGTGTTTAGGAATTCCGCTCTAGGGATTAGCCAAGTAAAAGGAGATTGGGACACTAAGCACCCTAATCTCATCCCATACAAGGAACTTGTGCTAGTGTTAATTCCTTATTTCGAAGAGATCACATTTGAGAACTTCCCTAGAGAAGAAAATTAATTGGCTGATGCCTTGGCAACCATGTCTTCAATGTTCAAGGTCAGATGGGACATCGAAGCCCCTATGATTACGATTGAGAGATTCGACGAACCTGCACATTGTTGTGAGCTTGACACTGATACAGAAAATCCATGGTACCATGAGGTGATGAGATACCTCGAAGCACAAGAGTATCCCGAGGGAGCATCCATCAACGATAGAAAGTTCTTACGAAGATTTGCAGCCAAATTCTTCCTAAGTAACGGGATATTGTACAAGCGCAACCGTGACTCTACTCTACTCCGATGTGTGGACAAGAAGGAGGCAGAGGAAATTATGGAAGACATGCACGATGGTCTTTTTGGGACTCACTCAAGCGGACATACGTTGGCTAAGAAAATCTTGAGAGCTGGCTACTATTGGTCAACAATGGAGACTGGTTGCCATCAACATTCAAGAACTTGTCACAAATGCCAAATCTATGCTGACAAGGTCCATGTGCCTCTTATCCCTCTGAACGTCATGACTGCTCCATGGCCATTTGTAATGTGGGACCTTGACATGATTGGAGAAATAAAGCCAACCGCTTCTAATGGACATCGCTTCATTTTGGTCGCTATTGATTATTTCACCAAGTGGGTCAAAGCCGATTCTTTTGCCTCAATCACAAATAATATGGTAGCCAGATTCATCAGACACAACCTCATATGCCGCTATGGTATCCCCGAAAGGATCATCACCGATAATGGGACTAACCTCAACAATGCTATGATTACTGAGCTTTGTACTCAGTTTAAGATTAAGCATCACAATTCTTCTCCATATAGACCAAACATGAATGGCGCAGTCGAAGCGGCCAACAAAAACATCAAGAAGATTATACATAAAATGGTAGTAACCTATAAGGATTGGCATGAGATGTTGTCGTTTTCCCTACATGGCTACCACACTTCATCTAGAACATCAACTGGGGCAACTCCCTTTTCCTTAGTTTATGGCATGGAAGTTGTTTTGCCAGTAGAAGTTCAGATTCCCTCACTAAGGATTATGAATGAGGCAGGCTTAGGCGAAGACGAGTGGATTCAAACGAGATTGGATCAGTTGAAATTGATCGACGAAAAATGATTGGTTGATGTTTGTCATGGTCAGACGTACCAAAAATGGATGATCAAGGTTTTCAATAAAAAGATCAAGCCTCGAGTATATCAAGCTGGTGACTTGGTGATAAAACGCATCATTTTTCCACAAGGCGACCCCAGAGGCAAATAGACTTCCACCTACGAAGGGCCATTTGTTGTCAAGAGAGTTTTCTTTGGCGGTGCCATGATGCTGACTACCATGGATGGTGAAGACTTCTCACATCCTATAAATGCGGACATAGTTAAAAAATACTACGCATAAGAGACCCACAAGGTTAACACACCTAGGCAAAATAAGGGCATACCGGCAAACCAGAGGTTTGGGCAAAATTAGGGATATATGCAAAAGATTGTACACCCGGCAAGTTAAAAACCCGAAAGGGAGACTTGGGCAAAAATGGGTATCCTGGTGGGCTGAAAACCCGAAAGGACTGTCCAGGAAAAAATTAAGGATTGAAAGTGTATGGCTATGTCCCTTGGAATCACCATAGTCAACTTTATCACCAAGGTCCGAGTTCAAACGGTCCAAGATCAATCTAATCAACTTTTGTCAACGGCAAGGGGCATTCGAAGACATTGGGGAAATAGTAGAGTTGGAATGCAATAAGATCATTTCACATGGCTATTTGTTTTTGTTTTCAATTTTTGTTTTCCTTTCAACGATTTCCTCTTACTAGGATCTTCGTCTCTTTGTACAAAAAATGCTTATTCATGGGAAAAATATCAATACAAATATACTTTGAAGTGCAAAATTTCTGTTTTAATTTTGAATGAAAATTTGTCCAATGGTTAAATTGAACGAACATATGCATATGAACATAATTAAAACTATTTGGCACATGTGTCCTACTAAGCAGCAACAAGCATCTCTTTAATGTATATGGAATATCCCCCACAAAATTATTTCATTAGCATTATCCCCACAAAACGGTTACAGTAAACCAATCCTCAACAGAATTACCCACGAAGTCTCTTTGCATAGGTTGATCTCCAGCCAGAGTCTCAATCTCTTGAAAGATCTCTCTCCATAGCTAAGTTGGTCCTATAAGTAGAAGCCTTATGGATCTCTTCCTCAAAGAACTCACTTTGTCAGTCGTTCATCAAGTATTCATCAATAGGGTTTATTTCCCCAACAAACAACGAGTAGCATAACTCCCTAGTTGAGCCTGTTATCCCCAGCTGAGTGTATCTCCCCAAGCTGAATCTATCTTCCCCGATTGAGTCCACACTCTCCAGTTTGAGTTTGCCTTTTGCAAATCATAGGGCCACAACCCCTAATCCCCAGTAAAGTCATCAACAAAACCTTTATTATCTCCAAAAGATATTACGAAGACTGGACCTGACCAGATATTAGTACAACTTTTAAACTACTATGAAGCCTGGACCCAACCAGGAAGTAGTCAAACTTCTCAAGTCACTATAGAGCCTGAATCCGACCAGATAATAGTGTAACCTTTCAACTAACTATAAAGACTGGATCCTACCAGATAATAGTTAACTTCGCAAGATACTATGAAACCTGGACCCGACCAGATAATAGTTTAACTCTTCGAGATATAGAAGAACCTGGACTCAACCAGACCAAGGTTTAACTTCTTTTCCCCAGTAGAGTTTTCCCCTACCCTAATAAGTTATTGCGAAGCCTGGATCCTACCAAATAGCAATTACCCTCATAAATTAATTGTGAAACCTGGAATCCGACCAGATAGCAACTAAATCCCCAAACAGTTTATTGTGAAACCTGGACCCGACCAGATAACAATTAACCTCATCCACTTCAAGAAATTTGCAAGCCTGGACTCGACCAGATGTCAGTTTTAAGAAAGATTAGTGTGAAGTCTGGAACCCGACCAGATAACAACTAACTACGATCCCCAAAGAGACACTATGAATCCTGTACCCGACCATATAATAGTACAACTTTCAAAAAAACCATGAAACCTGGACCTGACTAGATAGTAGTTACCATTGCAAGTTACTGCAAAGCCTGGATCCGACCAGATAACAGTTAACTTCCTTATCCCTAGCAAGTTGTTGTGGGGCCTGGACCCGACCAGATAACTATTCAATTTCAAGAAATTTTCTGCAAAGCCTGGAATCCGACCAGATAACAGTTAATTTATTATTCCCCAGCAAGTTATTGTGAAGCCTGAGACTCGACCAGATAGCAGTTGACTTCCTCATTCTCAGCAAGTTGTGAAGCCTGGATCCGACCAGATAACAGCTAACATTCAAGAGATATTCCCCAGTGGAAGAATTCTTTCAAAAAACTTGAAGATATGTATTTTCTTCATCCCCAACAGTAATCCAAGATTCAACTTCCCATAACTCCTCAGCAGTAATCAGGGATTTATTTTCTTGGACAAAAACATACATCTCATATTCATACATCATAACATGTACATATAAAATGCATTCAGCATAATACCACATCTGGTGAACATCATGCATACATCTGCATTTTTACTAACCTATCTTTCCCATAGGTAAAACATCGAGCTTTAGTAAAAATCAACAAGAGATTTATGCTGATACTTCTTTCAGTGTTTACCAACATCCCTCCAAATGGCATCTATAAGCCCATTCACAATCCATCTTCGAGTGAAAATTTATGGGCCCTCTGGTGTTCAATCATCTTCCACCTTCAAGTCACGAATGGTAGAGTTGCCAATCTAACTCTTCAGGTATAATAAGATTAAACAGGGGCAGTTGTTGTACCCCAAAATTTTCCCTCTCAATTCTCAAGGGTTTTTCTCACAAAAGTTCTCAGGATTTAAGCTTGCACAAGTGCATTGGGATTTTCCAGTACCAAAATTAAAAGGAAACTGTCAAAAAAGGAGAAAACAGATAAAAATAACATTTTGACAAATTTGATTGAACCCTTCGATTGGATCTTTGGCCTCCTTCGATTGCTCAAAATTTTCTGCTTGCATGCCTCTTTCGACTGAGCATCTAGACAAGCCTAGCATTCCTCTTTCGACTGGGCATCTAGACAAGCCTACCATGCCTCTTTCGTTTAGGTATGTGGCTTCTTGTTACACGCTTCGTTTGTCCCCTTTACTTCCTGCATGCATTCTTCATTTGGGCATATGACTTCCTTCAAGACAAGTTTTGGGCTTACATTCTTCGTTTGGGTTTATGGTTCCTTTCGAATGAAAATTCATTTGGCCATATGGATCTTTGGCAGACAAGCTTTCATTTGAGAAAAGGCCTATCACATTCTTTGTTTGAAGTCACAAAGTAAGGCCCCCTACAAAGCCTTTGGTCTTGCATGTTGGCCAAACTCTCCAGGCAGAATGTCCCCTTTGTGCTAGCGCCCCAAGCATGGAATTATTGAATGCACCTTTTGTTTGGTCTTGTGGCCTCCTTTAATTAGAGATGAAATTACATATTTCGTTTGGGTATTCTGCTCCCATCGAAGCTGTGTTCTTTAGAATAGTACTAGAACTCTTCGACACAAGTGGAAATTGGAACTTTGAAAGAACAGTGATCAAATCTTGGGGCCATGCTACATGATCTTACTTTGCAAGCCTTAATTCTTGTATTTCACTCCTTAATTAAATTCTTACATTTTGGATTAAGCTATTGTCTAAGTGATTAAGCCTTTGTCCAGAAGTTTTTTGCATACAAGTGAACTTGCTAGTACAAATCTTGTCCTAAGCCCATGTTTTGCTTAAAAATCTTGTTGGTACTTCACCCTAAGTCATGGAAGCCAGCCCCTTTTAGCCAACCACTTTAGTACTTCACCTTGGGATCACGGAAAATATGACATAACTCAAATTCCAAGCCATGCTTTTGTTCAAACTCCCATATCTTTTCTCTATAAATAGAGAAACCATTGTCAAAGAAAAGGGTCCAGATTTTTGCTAGAAAGAAGAATCATAAAAATCCTCAAACACTCAAACTCTCAAATATTCTCAAATTCTCCAACACTCTCAAACATTCAAACTCTAAAATTATCACAAAAAATCTAAGATCCCTTCATGTATTAGTGAACCCTTCGATTCACTCCCTAACTGCAAAATAGCAGTCCTTCGATTCACTCTTAACCAACTTTCGATTCACTCATAACTACTACATACCAACCTTTCAATTCAAGAAAAAAATTGCTTCCATTAGCTTGAGGAAGGTCTCAGCAAAGCTTAATCCATCATCAAGTCATTCCTGGAAGCCATACACTGCACTTTCGATTAGAACTTCACGAGGTAAGTATTTTCTTAAAACTTGAAACTTTTCATTCTAGCATCATTTGTACATATAAATAAAAGAGAAAATGTAGATATCACATATAGGAGATTGACCATGCTTTAGCTTTCGATTGTCACTGCCATGTTACTTTTAGTCCTTGGATTTTTGGTGCCAAATGAATTTGTGTTGACCATTGGCCTTGTAGCTTTCAAAAGTTATGCTTGTTAGGTTTGTATCCAAACTTTAGGCCCGTTATGTGTATCCTTTGATTGGCTGAACTGAGAGCCTCTCGAATCTTAACTGGGAAGCATTGCACTCATGCAAATGAAAGACAAGACTTGGCTTCCTCCATGCCTCAAACGAAAGACAAGACTTGGCTGCCTCCAAGCCTCAAACGAAAGACAGGACTTGGCTGCCTCCAAGCCTCAAACGAAAGACAGGACTTGGCTTCCTCCAAGCCTCAAACGAAATACAGGACTTGGCTGCCTCCAAGCCTCAAACGAAAGACAATACTTGGCTACCTCCGAGCCTCAAATGAAAGACAGGACTTGGCTGCCTCCAAGCCTCAATCGAAGGGCATGACTTCACTGACTTCAGAACTCAAATCGAAGGAAGCCAAGAAGGGTAGAATCGAAGGGTCTTTCTTCCTGGATCGAAAGACCCATTTTTTGCTTTCATTTTATTTTTGAATTTATATTCCCATGCAATTCAATATGGTTGTAATAGTGTGGGATTTTATTTTCTGCATTTTTATTGCTTTTTTTGTATAAATGCTAGTAAAGTAGGATGTATGGCAAGATAAAACCAACAAGTAGATAATCCTAATCAAAGACTAAAATGCATGTAAGTCAAACACACTATTCACACATGCACCCTTAAGGTTTACTCCACTTGTTGCCTACAAATGGTCATGTTATGCATGTGAGTTGTCTTAGCAAAAACAATCCAAAAATACAAGATTATAGTCCCTCGATGACACTATGAATGTTGCCTTATAAATGATCTTAGTCCCTCAAGAGAAATGCTAAGATATCTCACAACATTGCTATCATGACTATAAGATGACCCACGGCCGTCCCTTTACATCCAAAGATAGGGCTTCTTACCAAATCAATGGTAAGATAGCAATATCAAAGGAAAGGAAGAAATGAACTAAGACTTTTGAGTACGTAGATTGTTCCTAGTTGCTTGCTCAATTTCAAATCAAACACTCTTGCTTATTTTCAAAACAAACACCAACACTTTCAAAAACACTTCCAAAACATTTTCCAAACTTAAAACATTTTCAAAAGTTCAACACTTTGTATATGTTCTTACGAATGAGAACTATTACAAAGTTTTCCTAAATGATGGCGCCTTTTCAAAATACTTTCAAAACCACACAAAGCACATTTTTAAACAAAAGCAAGTGATCTAGCAAGCAACTAAGAGCCCATAGATAACTATGGATAAAAAGGGTGCTAATACTTTCCCTTTTTATAATCTACCCCCCGAACTCAAATAATCTCAAAGGTCTTTCATGTTCTTTTCAGCCTTTCCTTTTGGATAAAAGAAAAGTCGGTGGCGACTCTTACTAACCGCAACATTTGCAATCAAACGCAAAACACCCAAGTCAGTTCTCCCACCGTGTTACAGCGACCCCTAAAAAACACCAAACCCATACGAACTACGAATTGGGACTCTGATTCCTCATAAGAGGATACGTAGGCATACAATCAAAAATCGTGGCGAGTCCTCCTGATTAAAATTTAAAACCATGTTTAACCTGAAACCTAACCCTAAAACCTAATATACTTGTGAACAAGGTAGATGAAACGTGCCTAACACCTTCCTTTCGTCTAATGAGGTCTGAAACTTAGAATCCCTATCTGCGAATTAGGGTTTTCTGTTAGATTCCCTTCCCTAAGATAAAAACTAATAGTGGCGACTCTGATTTGAAAACCAGTCGAACACGTGTGAACTCATTTTATACTTTGGATCAAGTAGAGTTGATTAAGCCTTATTCATTTGGTCCATTGTCGATCCATAACAAATATTATGCCTGAATCATTTACTGCTTATATACATATATACTTACCAATAGCAAAAAAAAGTGGTGGTTTCTAAAACATTATTTTCTTTATGACTATGCATAGTGACATGGAAATTTAAGATACAAACAAAGATATTGATTCCTGACACA
This sequence comes from Vicia faba, assembly GCA_948472305.1. Classification (NCBI taxonomy): domain Eukaryota; kingdom Viridiplantae; phylum Streptophyta; class Magnoliopsida; order Fabales; family Fabaceae; genus Vicia; species Vicia faba. Next base: position 939,218,287 of record OX451736.1, read on the forward strand.
TATAAAATCAGTGGTGTTATCGGAGATGTTTCGTACGTCCGACTAAAGTAATCAATCCCTTACATAAAGTCAGGAGCGTTACCAGAGACACTTTGTACGTCTGGTTAAAGTAATCAATCTCCCACATAAATTTAGGGGTGTTCTCAGATACACTTTATATATGTAGATAAAGCAATTAATCCCCCATATAAAGTAATGGGTGTTGTCAGAGATTCTTTATATGTCTGAATAAAGCAACAAATTCCCCATAAGAAATAACTACCCATCCTCGTCTGGCAGCTAGAAACTCTAGATGTCGTAGTGGGTTGGCCACATGTCTAGCTTTAACCGTGTTTTCATCTAACAGGGGGAAGGGGAATCAGCCTTTGGCTAGGAACATTCCCAATGATGTCTGTAGCGGTATAAATGTTTAAGACTAAGCCATTAGATTGACTAGACTTATACAGATCAAATAAAAATCGCCATCGCACTTTGTTATTTCCAAAGGAATGGGAAAAGAGCGAGTAACCCAAAAAGAGGGGGAAAGATTCAAGGTAAAGGGGTTGGTTATGCAAAGGGAAGATGTTAGCACCCTAAACATCTACGGTACTCCGCAGGAACCTCTTTGTAAAAATATGTATATTTTGGCTATAAAAATGTTGTATGTAAAATAGATGGTGGAGGTGAGAAAAGAAAAATATTTTTTATGATTTTTGCACCCGTCGTGGTTGTGAACCTTTAGTGCCTACTGTGATACGGTGGCAGAACCGACTGTTAATACTGGTTTGCATTTTTTGTTCGCAAATGTCGCGGTAAGCAAGAGTCACCACCGACTTTTATTTTATCCAATCAGGAAAAGGAAAAAGAATAGAAAAAACCTTTTTCGAGATGTTTCTGAGTACAGGGGGTAGATTATAGAAAGGGAAGGTGTTAGCACCCTTTCTATCCATGGTTTTCCTTGGGCTCTTAGGTACTTGCTCATTTTGAAAACTTCTTGTGTGTTCTTGTTTTTAAAAGTTTTGTTTTACTTCGTGTTAACCCTTGTTTCTGTCCTCAAGAGTGTTACGAAGTTGTTTTTGAAAACTTTGTTTGGAAAGTGTTTGTGTGAAATTTTTTTTGTATGTTTGAGCAATTACCTAGGAACTAATCTACCTACTCGAAAAAGGTCTGTTTGTTTTCCTTTTAGAAAATGTTATCCCATTATTGACCAATAGGTAGCATCGTCGTTGGAGTTTTATTAGGGACATTCGAAGGGACAAATACGATCACAAAAGCAATGTTAGGAAATGTTAGTAATCATCCTAAAGCCTTAAAGATCTTTTCCCGAGGCAACATCTGAATGTGTCATTTAGATCTTTCGGGGCTAGAGGACAACCACTAACAAACCCTATACTTCATTACCGTTTACCAAAGGCAACCGGAGTGGATTAAACCCTAGGAGTGAGCATGTGCGAGTGTAATTTTCAGTTAATTTATCTTTGCACATTTAGGGTTTTCTACTGTATTAATTTTCAGTTTGTCTTTCCATACAATCCTATTAACATCTAAGCAGTTTATAGTTTGCGAAAATTAAAGAGAGAAAGTTAAATTCCTAGCTATTACAGGGCTTTTGCAGATACATAATTATTTTGACTGAAAATAAAATGCAGAAATTTAAAATCCTAATTACTATTACAAACTCGGAGAAGTTGCAATAATAATAAAAAGGAATTACTATTAAAAAAATTAGGTTATGTACAAATTAAACCCTGATTCTAATTATTTTAAATTATGAAAAAAAGAATTAAATTGCCCTAAATTAAATTAATCTAATTAATTAAGGAAATAAAATATTTTTTATGAAAAAAAATGATTTTTATGTTTTTTTGTGATTTTTTGATTTAATGATAAAAAATGATTTTTGTGTTATTTGTAAAAAGAAAATAATTAATGAATAATTAAAAAAAAGAAAATAAAGAGAAAATAATTAAAGAATTGGGCATGTGTTATAAGCTGAATGGGGGGTGTGTTGTTGAATTGTTCAGGACCAAGAACTGCTGAGCCCACTCCATGTGTGAGATTCAGTGTTGTTCAAGCTTGGAGATGTACCATAGGGACGTATCCTGAGGCGCTGTATTAGTGATGGTGATGATCCAATGGCTGGATGGTTGGAGCGTATGGTGGATGTTTTGATGCGTGGAGTATGGAATTTGTAATCAAATATTAGGAAAATAGAGAAAACGCTGGGACCTGGGATCGAACCCAGGTCCTCTCCATATTCCAACGTGCGCTTCACCACTTGGCTACATGTTTTAGTTGTTATAATATTGAAACAAAAATAATATAATAAATATGAGTCAGTATGATAAAGAAAACGCGCAAAATTTGAATTTCCCCATCAGGCTTAGACACGCCGTCGTCTTCCTTGCAGAACCGTCATTTTAGGTATGGACTTATACCTACGGCCTGCGTCTGTAGCTACAAGACCTGCAAACTCCAAAATTCATATCAAGCAATGTAAGTAAAATTTAAAGCCACAGATCAACTCGTTTTGATCTCACGAGTGTGATGGTACTCCTCTTTTGGCCCAATTGTACCTGTATAGAGAAACCCTAAAATGGAGGGCATACCCCTAATAATGGCAAATATGCATACAGGCACTGAAACATCAATTAAACCATTCAAACATGTTGCAAATATGTCAATGAACATAAATATATCATTAGAACATGCTTATGATGCAAGAATTGTTGTAATCAGATTTAGAAAAGGAAGCAAACCGCGTGAGTGTTATGTCACGATTCTAGGCTTGTGGAAGCTTGCAAATGATTGGAGAACGTTTTGGAGATGTCCAGGAATCTATTGGAAGCCTTGTAATGCTTTGAATTGTCCTCTAGAGTAGAAACTGATCCACACCTTTTTTTCCAAAATTTTGAGTTTTGTTGGATGCCTTGCACGACCACAATCCTCTCTTGCGCGTTGTTCTTGTTCAGTATATATAGTATGATGAATTAGGGAAACAAAAATGGTTTGAATCTTTATAAATCATGGAAATTTGATTTGATTTATTTGCTATATGATATTTTTCCAAATCAAGTATAATCATGCCAATTTGCTCCAATTATCCCTTGATCTGATTTGATATGATTTGACCAGCCTAATTGGATTTGATTCCTACAAAAAAATCAGATCAAAACCAATCTTTTTATATTTTTTGCAATTTATTTGATTTAATTTAACTTTTAAATAATAAAAATCAAAATAAAGTAAATAAATAAGCAAATAATATATGGAGGCTGATTTGAGTCGTGGACCATGTTTCCAACAAGATTCAATCATGAAAAGTTAGGCCCATTTGACAAAATATGTATTTTTGAGCACATTTGACTTTTGGCAATTTTCTAAACATTGTCAACTTTGACAAGGCATATATCCTCCAATTTTAACCCTAGAGAGGTATTCTTGGACTTTTTAGAAAACTTAGGATGTCCCCTAAATAACCCTTTTGGTTTCATCTCAATTGGGTCTTCCATGTTCATGTAAGAAGCTTTGACCCAAAAGGTGTTTTTGTTGACTTTTCAAAAGGACCTATAATGTAGAAATTCATATCTTTTGATGAGTGCATATTTTGAACTTGTGTGATGAGGATGAATTGTAGGGAATTGCATCCTCTTCAAAATGAGCCTGGGATGGAAAATTTCTGATAAAGTATGAAGAAGTTATGCTTGGTCAAATTTTGGTTGACTTTTCCTGAGAAACCCTAATTTAGCAACCTTTGGGTTTTGATGAATTTGGGGAATTCCTTGAGGAATCATGATCAACCCTTGATAAAATGATGGATATCCCTTCAAAATGTTTATGTTGACCAAAAATATTGAACTTTGACTGTATGTGGGCCACAATTGACTTTTGACCTAGTATAGTTGATTTTCAGGCATCTGAGCAGTTGACTGAGCAAACTTCTGGTGCAATGCATGAAACTTGACATGGATGATCTTGAGAACATATTGGGACCATGGAAAGCATTTTGGACCCTTGGACTTCAACCATATTGATGAGGATTAAAACCCTAGTTTGAAGCTTGTTGCCTTAGGAGGAGGATTTGTCTGGTCAATCCTTAGTCATCCTTGAGCAATTGAGGACCTCTAGAGGCATGTCTTGAGTGAAATGAGAGGGAAAATTTTGGGGTACAACAGCTGCCCCTGTTCAATCTTCTTAAACCCGGGGATGTAGATTGGCTGTCTGCCTTTCATAATCTGAAGGTGGAAGATGATTGAACAATATAGTGCCCAGAAATTTGCACTCATCTGAGATGGTGCTGGACTGTGTAGGTAGTATCGGGAATGGGCTTACAGATTCCATTTGGAGGAGATGATGTAAGGTCACCGAAGATGGGCTTAAAGATGCCATCCAGAAGATATGACGGAGATTCGTCGGAGATGGGCTTAAAGATGCAATCTAGAGGATGTTGATTTCCCGAGATATTCCTTTGATGAGAATTCATGTTCCTTTCGTTGAGGAGGAATCTGCTGAGGAATGTTGGTCTCTGTCTTAGGAGAAATGGAATTTTAGAAACTTCAATTGTCTGTTACTCTACTAGGGAATCATCTTTTATTCGAGGAGATGAAAATGAACTGATATATGGTCGTGCTCCAGGCCCTACAGTGATTTACTGAGGATAATAAGACTGACTGCTATATGGTCGTGCTCCAGGTTTTACAGTGACTTATTGGGGAGATGAGATTAAACTTGCTATATGGTCGTGCTCCAGGCTTTGCAATCTCAAAAACTGTTATCTGGTCATGCTCCAGGCTTTAGAAGGAATTAAGTGGTTATCCGGTCGCATCCGGGTTTCAACTTGAATTTAAGGCATACTAACATTCGGTCGTTTCTAGGCGTTAATAGTAATTGGCCGAGTAAACTACTATCTGGTCGAATTCCAAGTTTCGCAGTACCTCATACTGTTATCTGGTCGTGCTCCAGGTTTCACAGTGTCTCTTGCCGCTATTTGGTCGTGCTCTAGACTTCACAGCGTCTTATACCGTTATCTGGTCGTGCTCCAGGCTTCAGTAATTTGGGGAAATTAAGCTGTTATCTGGTCAGTTTTCGGGATTCACAGATTCTTTAACTGGAATAAAAATCTTGGTGTCGGTTTGACTGAACTAGGGAAAGGTCTCGAGCTGTCTTCAACCGGGAAAAAATCTTAGCATCGATTTGACTGAACCGGGGGAAGGTCTCGGATTAACTTTGATTGGAATAGAAATTAGGAGAATCTTAGCGGAGATTCGGCTGACCGAGACGAAAGTCTTAGAACATCTTCAACTAGAATAGAAACCTTAGTGTCAGTTTGACTGAACCAGAGAAAATCATGAAAAGTGTTGGAATATCCTCAACTGGAATAGAAACCTTGGTGTCGGTTTGACTGAACCAGAGAGAACTTGTGAGTACTTGATTGCATCTTTCCCTGAAAGGTAAAGATTTAGTCGTATGTAATGTCATGATGTATGAAATGTATTGAGTATTGATGTTTTCAAAATAAATGAGATTGTGTTGTATGATATGTATGCACATGCCATGATGTATGGATATGCAATGCTATTGTGACATTCTCTAGTTGGGGAAAATAAATCCTGGACTGCTGCTAGAGAGTATAAGGAGTTGAGTTCTTCGTTTCCGCTGGAGATAGTGACTGAAGATGATTAGCTGGGGATTTACATCCATTCTGCTTGAGAACATTCTGTCGGAGGAGACTCTGTCTGAGAATAATCCTATGAGGGAATGACTATGTGGGAAAGAGAGATACTCTGTTGTAAGATCTGCTGATTTGGAGAAATAAACTCAGCTGGGGATGAACTTCCATTGCTGGAGAGAAAATCTTTGTTCGAGATTGAGCTTACGTTGTCATAGAAATAAGCTTTGCTCAGGAGATGGCTTTATAAGCTGTTCATGGTTATAAAACTCAGTTGGGGAATGCAGATATCAGCTTTCTAAAGGAACCTGCTGGGGAAGGAATTCCTGCTTGGGGATACGGAGGTCGGACCTGGGTTGTCTCGACTCTGTGGGGAATATAGGTATCACTGGCTTGTATGTGATAGTGACTTCGCTTCCAACTGTCTCTGCCCCTTGTACCATGTTGAAAAAGTACATGCGGAGATTTTGTGGATGGATCTATGTCGTGATTGTACTTGAACATGTATTTAATGAGTGTCAGAATGACATCCGTCTCTGGATCGTATCTGAATTGTACTTGAAACATGTGTTGAATAAGTGTCAGAATTACATTTGTCTCTGGATCGTATCTGAACTGTACTTGGAGGAGAATCTGGAGTAAGTATCAGGATGACATCCGTCTCTGGATCATACCTGAACTATTTCTAGAAGAGAAATCTGGAATAAGTACCAGGATATCATCTGTGTCTGGATCGTACCTGAACTGTTTCTAGAAGAGAAATCTGGAATAAGTACCAGGATAACATCCGCCTCTGGATCGTACCTGAACTGTTTCCAGAAGAGAAATCTGGAATAAGTACCAGGATAACATACGTCTCTAGATCTTACCTAAACTATTTCTAGAAGAGAAATCTGGAATAAGTACTAGGATCACATCCGTCTCTGGATCGTACCTGAACTGTTTCTCAATGTATGAAAATATTGAATAAGTAGTAGAATGACATCTGTATTTGGATCATATCTGAACCATTTCTCGATGTATGAAAATCTAGAATAAGTAGCAGAATGACATTCGTATCTGGATCGTATTTGAACCGTTTCTCGATGTATGAAAATCTTGAATAAGTAGCAGAATGACATCCGTATCTGGATCGTATCTGAACCGTTTCTCGATGTATGAAAATCTTGAATAAGTAGCAGAATGACATCTGTATCTGGATTGTATCTAAATAGTTTCTCGATTCTGGTGCTCTTGATGAATACAAATCAAGGTATAAGTCTTCCACTGATAGACAGGTGGCGGGACATAGTCGTACGTTTTAAATCCCTAACTTTTGCCTGGACCGTCCTTTCGGGTTTTCAGTCCATCGGGATACCTTTTTGCCCAAGCTGCCTTTTCAGGTTTTTGACTTGTCGGGTGTACAGTTTTTTTTTGTATATCCCTAACTTTTTGCCGAAACCTTTTGGTTCGCCGGGATTCCCTTATTTTTGCCTAGGTGTGTCAACCTAGCGGGTCTTTTTTTCATTCATGCGTAGTATTTTCCGACTATGTCCACGCTTTCAGGATGTAGAGAGTTGTCATTTTCCATAGTGTTGTGTTGTAGTACTGTCAAAAATGTTTTCTTGATGGCAAGTGATTCGTTGCTGGAATGCATGCGTAATGCCCCAAGTGATTCAGATAGAGATCTACCCCTGGTTATTTGGAACTTTTGGAGAGACTGCCCTAGGTGTTTTTAGACATCATGCCATGCCCCTTCTTATGGAAGACCTGTTATTGGAAGTGTCTTTCCTGCTGAGGTGATTATGTCCATTGAGAGGATGTTTGTTCATTGAATATCCATTGTGCGGATTTCTCAGCTGTCAAACAATTATTCATATGCAAACAATGTCATTTAAAGAATGCAAAACTCATGTTTGTCTTGAAATTTTTTTGAAAATGTGTTTTGTGTAGTAAAACAAAATTTGCAAGAATGTGATATCAACTCAGGATTCGTAACAAAGCCTACAGGAGTCAGGATACCTTTGTGTGATACGGTGGCAGAACCGACTGTTAATATTAGTTTTCTTTTTTTATTCGCAAATGTCGCGGTAAGCAAGAGCTGCCACCGACTTTTATTTCATCCAACCGGAAAGGAAAAAAAACAGAAAAAAAATAATTTTTTCGAGATATTCTGAGTACGGGTGGTAGATTATAGAAAGGGAAGGTGTTAGCACCATTTCTATCCATGGTTTTCCATGGGCTCTTAGGTACTTGCTCATCTTTTTAAATTGCTTGTGTGTGTGCTTTGTTTTGAAAAGTTTGTTTTACTTTGTTTTAACCCTTGCTTCTGTCTTCAAGAGTGTTACAAAGTGTTTTTGAAAACTTTGTTTGAAAAGTGTTTGGTGTGAAAAAGTTTGATTTGAGCAAGTATCTACTAGCATCTACCTACTCGAGAAAAGATCATTTCTATTCTTCTTTCCTTTAGAAAGCGCTATCCTACTATTGAGAAATAGGTAGCACCGTCGTTGGAATTTGTAAGGGTCAATTCGGAAGGGACGTAATGGTCATTGAAGGTAACATGTAAGGATACCTTAGCGTTTCGAAGGGACTGTCATCATATATTCGTAGGCAACATCGAGGGACAAGATCATATACCGTAGGCAACTTCGAGGGACATCGAGGGACCATAATCTTTATGATGATTTTAACTGAGGGTCTTTGCTAAGGGTATCCCTGTGTTCGAGGGACATGACCATTATTTTCCGAGGCAACCAAGTGAGGTATACCCTAAGGGTGCATATGTGCAAGATGTGTTATGTTCAGTTATTTTAGTCTTGTGTTAAGTTTGCTAATGTTTGATTATTCTTGCCATACAATCATATTAGTCATACATCTAGCAGTTAATAATTGCAGTAATTTAAAAGTGCAGAAATATAAAACCTAGCTATTACAAGGTTTCGGGGAGGGGGATTATGTACATATCCAAAACTGGGGGAAAATAAATAAAAGCGGTAAAGGTCCTACTAATCATCTATTATATCCCAATATACAATTACAATAATAAAATGAAGTGTGAAAGAATAATAACGCGCAAATTTGAAAAGACGTCTAAAAATCCTAAGATAAAAAAAAATATTTTTGTTGTTTTTTTTTAAATAAAAATGGTTTAAGTTAAAAAATAATTGATCTAGATCTATATTTAAAAAAATAATAACTATTAAAGAAACATGAAATTTAAATAAAAGAAATTAATTCTATGTTTTTTTTGGTATTTTTGTTACGAAAAGGAAAATGAATTAAAATGAAATTAAACCTAAGTTCTATTAATTTTAATTTTAAAAAAAAAGTTAAAGTATTTAGTTAATTAACTTACCAAAATTAAAATTTAATTAAGAAAAAATCCTAAATCTATTTTTATGTGATTTTTATATTTGTTTATTGATAAAAATAAAAAAAAAGGATTAAAAGAAATAAATGAAATGAATAAAACAAGAAAATAAAGATGAGCCTAGTAGCAAAAGTAAACAGGGGGTGCAATCATCATAAGTCCCTAGGCCCGAATCTTCGAAAGCTTCATGCTCTAACTATGGTGTTTTTTTATTCTTGCGTGGAACCTATGACTCAACCATCCATAATTGTTCTATATAAACTGAAACAAATGTTAGCATACCATAAAATGTGATTAAAATTAGAGATTCGAAGTTTAAAATTTTACCAAATCGGTGTTGTCAAATGGGGGCGTGCTAGGCGTATGATGGATTGCTCTTGGGCCTTGTAAGACTCCTGAGGACTTCAAGAGGATGGTTTGAGGCTTGATGTCAATTGAGAGAGACCGGAACCTTGAGATATGACTTGCACCAATTCTTTGATTTCTCGAGAGCTTTTTGAAGAACTTTTTGAGAGCTTTTTAGAGAGGAATCTCGTCCCTTTCAAGCTTGTATGGCTCTATATTAATAGAGAAGAATGAGGAGATAAGAAAGCATGAAAAGAATCTCCCTCATAATGTTGTGTTTTAAGACCATGATCAACATTTGAAAAAAATGCCATATTTGATGATTTTATGCCATTTTCACATGTGGATGAACCTGGACATATTTGAAAGGTTATTGCACGAAATCAATTGACATAAACCAGCATAAAACTTTCCCAAAATAGATTCACATCAAAATTTACATTATTTCTATTATTTATTTATTTAATTCTGAATTTTAATGAATAAAATATCAAAATAAATAGCATAAATAGTAGAAAAATGTATGGGTGGGCTTAGAGGTCGTGGACCATGTTACAAACTCAATTCAAGCATAAAAAGTTGGTCCCATTTGGCGAAAATTGCAATTTTGGATATATTTGACTTTTGGCAATTTTTTAAAAAGGGTCAACTTTGCCAATGCATAACTCCCTCAATTTTGACCGTAGAGAGGTGTTCTTGGACTTCTTAGAAAGCTTAAGATGTCCTCTAAGCAACCATTTTTGTTTCATCTCAATTGGATCTTCCATGTTCATTTAAGAAGATTTGATCCAAAAGGTGTTTTTGTTGACTTTTCAAAATGACTTATAATGTCCAAATTTATATCTTCTTGTGAGTTCATATTTTAGACTTGGTAGCTGAATATGAATTATAGGGAATTACATCCTCTTCAAAATGAGCTTTGGATGGGTCATTTCTGATCAAGTATGAGAAAGTTATGCTTGGTCAAAGTTGAGTTGACTTTTCCTACAACACCCTAATTTAGCAACTTTTGGGTTTTGATGAATTTTGAGCAATCCTTGAGGACTCATGATCAACCATTTATAAAATTATGAATAATACTTCAAAATGAGGATGTTGACCAAAAATCTTGAAGTTTGACTGTATGTGGGCCACAGTTGACTTTTGCCCTAGCATAGTCGACTTTTAGGCCTTTGAGCAATTGACTGAGAAAACTTCCTCTACAAGGCTTGAAACTTGACATGGATGATCTTGAGAACATATGAGGACAATAGTGAGAATTTGGGACCCTTTGGACTCAAACATCTTGATGCAAAATGAAACCCTAATTTGAGGTAGACTGCCTTTAGGAGAGAGTTTGTCTGGTTAACTCTTGGACTTCCTTGGGTAATTTGAAGACCTTACTTGAAATGTATTGGGAAATATGGGAGGGAAAATTTTGGGGTACAACACTTCATAACAGTATGCTCTCAAACTAACCCATGCTTCAGCTAGGACTTTTAAGGTTTATAATGTGGCCTGGTTCACGGTTCAAGAAACAAAGGATAAAGGCTCAAATTTTATTTGTACCCAACCCGCTCTTCGTGATGTTCTTCAGTCCTATGCTCAGTTAATTGCGCGTTTAGATCCTGATTAAGTCTGGAATCTTTGCTCTGATACTTGATGATGATTCAGAAATTGAACATTTGTTTTGAAAATGCAGTCATTTTTGTAATCTTCTTTTTGTCGGAGATTTGTAGTAACCTCTTTTTTTTGGTTTTCGTTATCCCTTCTTTTGCCTGAACTGTTTCTTTTGTGATTACAGTCAGCGGGATGCCCCAATTTTTCTCTTAAGTCTCCTTCATAGGTTTTGACTTAATGGGCTTTTATTTCGAGAGATAACGACTGCCTGTCTTGACGATTATATGGAACCATCGCTGTATTTTGTTTTGGAAGGACGTCTTTGATGCCATTCATTGTGTACGAAGCGGCAGATTGTGACTGAATGCGCCTCTGAATTAACTGAGAAAACTACCCTGCCCCAGGTTATGATTAAGGGTTTTAATTTGTGTGAAAAGAAAAACTCCTACTTCTTTGGCTCGAAGAGGTTGACTAGGGATTATCTTCCTTATAACTCCACTATTTAGGATTTGAAACAACGCCTGTACATTGTCAGCGGGATCTGTTCAAAAGCATATTATAGAGATTATGGTATCATTTTTGTCATCCTCCCTCTAAGGCTTAAAGTTTTTAATCGAGAGTTGAATATCACGAAAAGGAAGTATAGAGAAGTTTAAGCATAGTGAAAACAGATCAATTCAAGACAAACATGTATAATGCATTAATGAAATAAAAAAGTTTTGACATGACAATAATTGTTCGAATAAGCAAATAAAATACAAATTGGGAATTTAATGAACAAAAATGTTTTCAATCCTAGCCATGTTTTGGCACGGAAGCAGTGATCATGTTGGAAGTCTCTAGAGGGTCGAATTCAATCTCTTTGGCGTTAATCATATCCTGAATTTTGTTCTTCAGAGCCCAGCAGCCATTTGTATCATGTCCAGGGCTATCAGAATGGTATACGCACCTTTCGCCGGGGTGGTAACTAGGAGCAGAAGTATTGGGATTTTGCAGAGGAGCCTTTAACGTAATCAACCCTGCCTTCAACATGTATTGTAACGCTTGAGCTAGTGACATGTTAATTCTGGTGAACTGTCTCTTAGGCGTGACCTATTTACACTGATTCCCATGTTGGTGTCGTTGCATAGGCGGAGGACTAGAGACCACTATTTCCCCCACAGATTGATTGTGGTCATCTTCCTTATTACGACCCTTCTGTCCATACACAACATTGGCTTCCCTCTTACCAGCAAGTGGCTTCTTCTCAGCATTAGAAGATGCATCCTTCTGAATTTTTCCACTTTGGATTCCAGCTTCCACTCTTTCTCCTGTTAAGATCAGTTCAGTAAAACCCGCTGATGAACTTCCAAAGATGGTTGAAGAATGGCCTAGTCAAAGTTCCCAGAAACATATCCACGTGCTCCCTGTCAGCCAAGGGAGGTTGAAATCTTCCAGCCAAATCTCTCCACTTCTGAGCAAAATCCTTGAAACCCTCGTTCGAACCCATAGACAGATTTTGGAGTTCTATACGGGTGGGAGCGAGGTCTGCATTATACTGATATTGCTTATAAAATGTAGCAGCAAGGTCTTCCAGTTACGAACATTGGCTCTTTCCATCTGATAGAACCAATCCAGTTGTGTTCCAGACAGACTGTCTTGGAAGAAGTGAACCCACAAGTCTTTGTCAGCAGTATGAGGCTGTATCTTCCTCACATAGGAACGAAGATGCATTTTAGGACAAGAGACCCCATCATACTTAGCAAATATCGGTGCCTTGAATTTTGGGGGGATGACAACCCCGGAGACCAGACCTAACTCTTCAAAATCCAGCCCAGGAACCTTCTGGATTTCCATAACACTCAGACGCTCTTCTAACTGCTTATACTTTTCATCATTCGGAGGGTACTGCTCCTCATTATAATCAGTTTCATTTTCATAATCTTTAGGACTAGGGTCCTCTTCTCTGGCTTCACCCTCTGGATTCTCTCCCTCTTTAGATGAAGAAGCTAACTCAACAACCCGTCTTGGAGGCCCTCTGAACCTTCTGCTCATATGTGCCACATCGGCTGTCCTCTTGGTCTTCTTAGTGTTCTTTTTAACAATCAAATCCTTCAGCTCTTCATGTCCTTTGGCCAAAGCCACAATCATTTGCTGGAACTGCGTGTTCTGAGTCTGAAGATCTTTCACAGTTTGTTCAAGAACCATTTCTGAAATAAATAGTGGAGGAGATGAGAAACTTGTTATGAATCATGTTATGAAATGATATGTATGATATGTATGCAATGTTTTCAAGGGTTCTTAAAGGCTCAAATTTGCTTAAACAAAAAGGAACAAACACGAATTGTATTAGTAAACTTGAATTGTTACAAAGAATGTATTTTGAGAGTACAATTAAGCAAAATAAAACAAAAAGAAGACTAGGTTTCCCATAAGCACATCCTCTTTGGCGCGATGTTGGCATTGATATTCCTCTCTTCATGCTTCAAAGTAGATCTGGGTAGGTGCGAAATAAACCACCTAGCCAATAGAGGAGTGCAACACTGGAGGGTCCCCCTTCTTTTTAGAGTGCGAGCATGCAGAGAGTGTAGAATATCCCCGAGTAATGTAGGTACCAAATTCTAAGACAGAAAAACCTGGATTGTGCTCACATGTACGAGTTGATCCGCATTAGGGAACAGTACCATCCCGTAGACAAGGAGCGCCAAAACCTCTTCAAAAGCTTGTAGATCCAGGGTATCCTAAAAATAGTAAGCCTTCTCGAACATAAATTTAACCGGAATTCCTTGAACACACCCTCTGGTTTCCCAATTTGTCACTATATTAGACCGTTGTAAGGATAGAACTTTAGCAATTTCTTCAGGTCTGGGATGTATTTCCATACCGCTGAAAGGTAGCTGATCAAGAATGGGTATCCCTAATAACTGAGAAAAATTCCTCCGTAGTAGGCACTAACTAGTAATCTGGGAATGTGAAACAGTGACGCAGAGGATCGAAGAACTGAAACAGAACTTTCAACATTTCTTCGTCAGGTTTTGCACTGACCAGGTTGAGCAACTGACCATGCTTTTCAGTGAAAGGAGAGCTTTCGGGAATCCTTACTTCCAAGTCCCTAAATTGGGGAGATACTTTCACTAGGTTAATCGGAATAGTGTTCCTGCGGGCGGATGCCATATCCTACAAAACAGAGCAAAGATGAGCCCTAGAAACCCTTGAAATAATTAGTATGATATGCTATGGTATGATGTTTATGATGTCATGATAAATCACAGGTATAGAAAACACAGACAAATCACACCAAGTCCTTAGGTTTAAGGCCTGCTTGAGTTTTAAGGTCATACCCTCTTGAAGTTGGATTGGTTCAACTTGTCCAATAAATATGTAATCGGGTTCTAAAGGGATCTCAATATTACCGATCTTTCCCCCAAGCCTTATTCAATCGACGATTGACTCGTAATCAAACAAAACTCAAAAGTCAAACCTCAATGAGTGTAGCATCGATTATCTGTCGACCTTGGGCATACACCAAAGTCGGCCATCTCACTACGTCCTACTGGCCAAGTTGTGCGATTAAAGGTTCTAAGGTCAGTTGATGCTTTATGACACCATGCAGCGGCCCCGTACATCTCCCTGATTGACTCAAGGGTTACAGGTACCAACCAAAGTGCCACATCAATGTAGCTACTGCTTCAACCGTGTCGGTATACCCCAGCACAACCCCTCACAGTTTATTGCTACTTACCTAAAAGGTGTTTCCCGGTCCGGGTGTAGGATCAAATAACCCAAACAGTTCCCATAAATATAAAGCAAGCAAGACAATCAAGATAAAGCAGTTAAATATGACCTAGATCCTAAGGTTTACCCCACTTTATATTTTAATCCCCAGTAGAGTCGCCAGTTCTGTGATACGGTGGCAGAACCGACTGTTAATACTGGTTTGTGTTTTTTGTTTGCAAATGTTGCGGTAAGCAAGAGTCGCCATCGACTTTTATTTTATCCAATCAGGAAAAGGAAAAAGAACAGAAAAAACCTTTTTCGAGATGTTTCTGAGTACAGGGGGTAGATTATAGAAAGGGAAGGTGTTAACACCCTTTCTATCAATGGTTTTCCATGGGCTCTTATGTACTTGCTCATTTTGAAAACTGTTTGTGTGTGCTTGTTTTGAAAAGTTTTGTTTTACTTCGTGTTAACCCTTGTTTCTGTCCTCAAGAGTGTTACGAAGTTGTTTTTGAAAACTTTGTTTGGAAAGTGTTTGTGTGAAAAAAAATTTGTTTGTTTGAGCAAGTACCTAGGAACTAATCTACCTACTCGAAAAAGGTTTGTTCATTTTCCTTTTAGATAATGCTATCCCATTATTGAGAAATAGGTAACATCGTCGTTGGATTTTTTTTTAGGGGCATTCGAAGGGACAAATACGATCGCAAAAGCAATGTTAGGAAATGTTAGTAATCATCCTAAAGCCTTAAAGATCTTTTTCCGAGGCAACATCCGAATGGGTCATTTAGATCTTTCGGGGCTAGAGGACAACCATTAACAAACTCTATACTTCATAACCGTTTACCGAAGGCAACCGGAGTGGAGTAAACCCTAGGAGTGAGCATGTGCGAGTGTAATTTTCAGTTAATTTATCTTTGCACATTTAGGGTTTTCTACCGTATTAATTTTCAGTTTGTCTTTCCATACAATCCTATTAACATCTAAGCAGTTTATAGTTTGCAGAAATTAAAGCGAGAAAGTTAAAGTCCTAGCTATTACAGGGCTTTTGCAGATACATAATTATTTTGACTGAAAATAAAATGCAGAAATTTAAAATCCTAATTACTATTACAAACTCGGAGAAGTTACAATAATAATAAAAAGTAATTAAAAAATGTGCGCGGCGAATTAAATGCGAGAATAATTGAGAAACCTAAAAATCCAATTGAAAAATAGATTTAGGTTAATTTTTGAGAAAAATTAGGTTATGTAAAAATTAAACCCTAATTCTAATTATTTTAAATTATGAAAAAATGAATTAAATTTCCCTAAATTAAATTAATCTAATTAATTAAGGAAATAAAATATTTTTTAAGAAATAAAATGATTTTTATGTTTTTTGTGATTTTTTGATTTAATGATAAAAAATGATTTTTGTGTTATTTGTAAAAAGAAAATAATTAATGAATAATTAAAAAAAAGAAAATAAAGAGAAAAGAATTAAAGAATTGGGCTTGTGTTATAAGTTGAATGGGGAGTGCGTTGTTGAATTGTTCAGGCCCAAGAACTGCTGAGCCCACTCCATGCGTGAGATACAGTGTTGTTCACGCTTGGAGATGTACCATAGGGACGCATCCTGAGGCGCTGGATTTGTGATGGTGATGATCCAATGGCTGGATGGTTGGAGCGGATAGTGGATGTTTTGATGCGTAGAGTATGGAATCTATAATCAAATATTAGGAAAATAGAGAAAACGCTGGGACCTGGGATCGAACCCAGGTCGTCTCCACTTTCCAACGCACGCTTCACCACTGGGCTACATGTTTTAGTTGTTATAATATTGAAACAAAAATAATATAATAAATATGATTCAGTATGATAAAGAAAACGCATGAAATTTGAATTTCCCAGTCAGGCTTAGACACGTCATCACCTTCCTTGCAGAACTAGCGTTTTAGGTATGGACTTATACCTACGGCCTCCGTCTATAGCTACAAGACCTGCAAACTCCAAAATTCATATCAAGCAATGCAAATAAAATTTAAAGCCGCAAATCAACTCGTTTTGATCTCACGGGTGTGATGGTACTCCTCTTTTGGCCCAATTGTACCTGTATAGAGAAACCCTAAAATGGAGGGCAAAACCCTAATAATGGCAAATATGCATACAGGCACTGAAACATCAATTAAACCATTCAAACATGTTTCAAATATGTCAATGAACACAAATATATCATTAGAACATGCTTATGATCAAATGATGGATATCTCTTCAAAATGTTGACGTTGACCAAAAATCTTGAAGTTTGACTGTATGTGGGCCACAGTTGACTTTTGACCTAGTATAGTTGATTTTCAAGCATCTGAGCAGTTGACTGAGCAAACTTTTGGTGAAAGGCATGAAACTTTACATGGATGATCTTGAGAACATATTGGGACCATGGAAAGCATTTGGGACCCTTGGAATTCAACCATTTTGATGAGGATTGAAACCCTAGTTTGAAGCTTGTTGCCTTAGGAGGAGGATTTGTCTGGTCAATCCTTAGTCATCCTTAAGCAATTGAGGACCTCTAGAGGCATGTCTTGAGTGAAATGAGAGGGAAAACTTTGGGATACAACACCTACGTACCACCTTTTGTGCAATAGGGAATCAGGGTACACGTAGTTCCTCTTTAAAAAAATTTAAAACAAAAGTGTGTTGGTTAATTTTATGAGACAAGACATCATTTTCATTGTCCGTGTGGAAAACATACTTACTACCCACAATCATGAGAAAGGAGAATTTGTAACATGTCAAAGTGGAGGATATGGCTTGGATTTTAAAATCAACAATGCCCCACTCAACACCCAAGTGGAAAATATCTCTCTTCACTACATATTGTAGAAGTATAGCTGCTTGCATCACTACAAGGATTGACAGGAGTCTAATCTTTTGAGAAAAGTTTTAATGATAAGATCCAAAATGGAAAAATGGTTTAGATGAGATTGATTGACTTTTAGTCTTCTCACAAAAAAAATGTCAAGGTATTATTAAGTTGTTTAAAGTTTCTTTATGAAAATGTTTTTTGAAATGCATGGACCTAAGTCCAAGTTTATTATGAAAGTGGTTGAAGTTAAAAAACAAGAAGAGTTTTCAAAAGGAGGAGGAAGATTTTTTAAATTAAATAAGATGGGAGGAGAAGAAGAGACTACCCTAAAGCATAAGGTAAAAGCTAGGGATTAGAACCATCTAACCAACAAGAAGCCAATACTTGACATTATGAGTCAAGATAGAATTCCCATTCTTTGGATTGAAACCAAGCAAGCAAAGATATTAGACCTCTTGAGAGAATAAAACTCCAAATGTATTAAGTCTTCACAAAAATTGGATAGAGTAACGGCTGTATACGGGTGAATTCCAGATTACAAACAAAGAATGTAATCACAATAACATGCATACAAAACAAACAAACAACCCAATGTCTTAAGGTAAACCTCAAGAGCTCCAGACAAAATATCAGATAAGGTCACAAGGTCTCCAATCATAGGTCAAGGTTTTTAATCATATGTCCAAGAAGTCCAATTCTCCATAATGCCAAGGATAGTAACCAAATAGTCCAAGTACCATTAAAGTTTTTATGGTTTATGTTGATTATTAAGTGTCTTCAAAAAGGAAATAAGAGCTCAAGTAAGCAAAAATAAAAATGACAAGAAAGTAAATGCTCAAATGAGAAAAGAAGAAAATAGCATGAAATATAAATGCTGAAAGTAAATTGTGCATAAAATAAAAGGGCATATAATAAAAACACAAGATAAAGCCAATTATTAGTGATCAGTGGTTAGTTGGATGATCATCTTGAAACTTACATTTGGAGCTCATTAGAGGATTGGTATAACCAAAGCCTCCACACAATAAGTTGCATTTTCTTTTTGTCAAGTATATCATCCATTTGGAATCCTCATAAGTACCATTTAATGATCAACGATGTTTAAGTGATCCACGTTGACCAAAAGTGTTGTAGATCCATTAGAGGATTGGTAGAACCAAAGCCTCCAGACAATGGATCTCAAGGTTATTAGATCAAAGAGATCAAATTAACATACTTGGGCTTGCAAACATAGGTTTGGGCCACGAATGATCATTTATTCGAATCGGGACAAAATTTAACGCTATGTTAAGCAATCGTAAGTGGACTTATATAGAAGTCACACCTATTTTGAGGCCGATCAATAGCAATCTATGCACCATTTATTTTGAGACATGATATAGAGATCATGCTCCAATAACACTTAGCGCAATAAGAAAGGGATGAGATGAAGAGGGGTGGGTGAGAATATACAAACCACTTTTGAATTAAAATTTAAATCAAACTATTATTAAAATCATTCATCCATTTTTGTGGAGTTAGACTCAACACCATAGATCCAATGATGTTAATAAAGTTCATGATAAAAAATTTAACCCAAGATCAACCAGAAAATAATCACAAAATAATAATACACTTATTATATACATTAAAAGGTTTTTTTAATGTTTTTAAAATGGAAATAAAAGAGAAAAATATAAATTATATTCAAATTAATCAAGAGATATTAAGTAAGACCATAGAAATATCAGAAAAGGACTCAAATATTTTTATAAAATTTTTGGTAATTTTTAAAAGTGAGAATCTATTTTTAAAAATTAAAACAAATAAGTAAAATAAATCAAAAATGATAAAAAATAACAAAGTCAGAAACAAAAATAAAATGAGGTCACCAATATTTGTCACAATATCATTGGATCATTCCATAATTTTTTCAGAATTTAAAAATGCATAAAAGTATTTTTAAACATTTAAAACAATTCAAATAAAGTGAAAATTTATTAAAAAAATACTGAAAAACAAAATTAAATTGTGAAAAAATAAAAATCAGAAAGAGAATAATCAAAAATATTTTTCATAATTTTTTCAGATTTTTTGGACTAAAAATGAATTTTCTATGATTTTTTGAAATTTAAAACAATTAAATATAAAAATCAGAAAAGAAAATAAAAACCAAAAAAATATAGGCCATCTGATCAATGTCAAAACGCGTTAGTAAACAGATCAAGTGGACCTGGCGCGTTGTGCATGTTATGGACTTTAGTGAATATGCATAGGATCATTAATTAAATCAGATTTTCAAAAAAATACAAATGGTGTTGTTTCATTGGTTGAAGGATGACACGTTGGTCATCTTCAACCTCCAGCCAGTCCCAAAATCAGGTTGCTCAATCTGTAAAATTAGAGCACGAGACCTATGCCATTCGCTTCGTCTCTTCAAGACAAAGACAATCACACCTTCGCGACAAATTTATATAAACTGTAGCTCAAGCAATTTGGAAGGAATGTTTTGAAAAGGGATTTGAAATTTCATGGTCAAAACGTCTTTCCAGTTAAAAGAAAGTGTTGCGAATTGAACCAAGGCAATGAGAGCATCCAAATGATATCAAAGTTTTGAAGAATTTATGTAGCAATCTACCTATTGAAATTGAGTTGCAGAGCTCTGAAACTGGACTTCTATGGAGCAATATAGGGCACGATTCTTGAATGTAATAATGTGGTTAGCTTCAGAGAAGATTAAGAAAGGTGAATTGATGGAAAAATTGGATTGATAAAGGCTTGAGAATAGATTTCGAAGTTACAGAATTTTGAGTTATAGAACAAGTTTGGCAGGGTGATTCTGGCTATACAAGCTTGAGTAAATGAATGAGGGATGACCCTCTATTTATAGGGAAACAAATGGAATCTTCAAGCGTGTGAAATGATGAAGTTTGAAGGGAAATCGTGTGAACCTGATGCACGAGCAAAGTGTGATCTGATTTCCATCAAAACTCATCCATTCCTTGTGTTTTAAGGCTCTAATCCACTTTGGCAACTTGGTTAAACATGTTTAGATCACAAACGCGTGCTAATTTGATGTTTAGAGGCTAAAACATGAATTTCAAATTCTGTCTTTTGAAGAAACTTCAGTTCCAAGTTACCAAGTTCAAAACCATGGCATTCTAATCTCAAGGGGTCTTAGGGCATGATTCTTGATGTTTTAGAAAGATAAGGTTACAAGCTTTGAAATGGAAAAATAATGGAATCAAGTAGATTCTTGAGCTGAAAGTTGTATTGAGTCAAAGTTGGAGAAAAAGGGTTGATGTTTCATACTTAGAAATATTTCAAATTTTTCTTCAAAAGTGACCTATAATGTTTTGCATCCAAACATGGCCTTTCATTTGGAATTTTCTCTTGACCAAAAAAGATGGAATGAAATAGACCTCTTGAATGACATTTTGAAACTTGAACCAACCAAAATCTCCAAAAATTGAGAGAGTTATGATTTGTTGAAGTTGGCAAAAAAGCATGAAATGACCTATAATATTTTGTATCCTTAGGGAATCTTCCATCCATTTTCTCACTTTTCACATAAAAGAATGCATAAAGTTCATATCCTCAAGATCATTATGGAAAACTAATGGGCTCAAGATGATGAAAATTGACCAAGTTATGATCATTTGAAGTCAGACATGAGAAATTGGGGGTTCATCTGGAGGACTTGTAATCTTTCTTCATCATCAAGCTTCTTCCACAAGAAAACTCCTTGAAACTTTTGAAGTGATTTGTTGATAACCCTTTGAAGAGAAGGATGTCTTTGGAATCACTCAAAAATACCAAAATATGAGCAAGATATGCTTCTTTGAAGTTTAAAACCCTAGCTCCTAGATCAAGAAAATGCTTTGAGGAACTTTGACCATTTTGAACAAGCTTCTTGTACCAAAACAAATGCTTTGTGACTATAAATTGTTGAAGATGAAAATGAGAACTCGTAGCCACCAAAACCACTTCCATATCTTGAGAATTGAGAGAAATATGCACTTGTGACCAATGGGAACAAAACCTTGTCAAACCATGTCTACTTCCCCAATCATCCCCTTGTACTTTTGAACAAAATTTGATAACCTTGAAATATGGTGAACTAAAATAACCTTTCCATGCCATTTCTTCTAAAACAACTTCAATGGTGAGGTTTTAACTTCTCAAGCTTTATTGATTAGGGAATGGAAATAAACTCATGAACCCATGGATCAACTTGTTAAACCACATTACCTTTACCTACATTATTAACAAGTAAGACAAACAACAATTGAATTTTGTTAATTAAAAAGAAAATCAAGACAAAACACGCATAATCACAAAAGAATAAAAAGTCAAGGTGTTTGGTGATTCCTCAAAGAGAAAAGCTAAAGATAGGGAGGAGAAGCAAAAAACCTAATGTGATCTTGTTGTGATTGAATCAACATGGTATGATGAAGGGATCTTAGAGGGAAAAATTGGGGTACAACAGCTGCCCTTATTTAAGTTTCTTCTATATGGAGATACGAAGGTTAGAAATATTCATGTTGACGCGATCGAAGATACTTAAATATAAAACAAACCTTATTTTTGGTCCTAAGATGCCATGCAATGATTATGAATATGAGTCCACATGGACAAATCCAAAGGGACGCAAAACACCACTGGGGATGTAACAAAATAAAGAAACAAGAGAGTAATACAACCAGGAAAATAAATCACTGGTGGATCAAAAAGACCTGAATCATAGAGGATGGTAAAATGGTCAAAGGATACACCAACTTCTACTGAAGGCAAAGCTACCAGCGTTTACTGAAGGCAGCGAGAAAGAATCATCGACGTTTACTGACGATGAACTACCAACATTCACTGAGGGTAGAAGGAAGAGAAATATCATAGCATCTCCATTCACTGACGATGAACTACTAACATTCATTGAGGGTAGCAAAAAGATAACAATCACCAACTTTCACTGAAGGTGACCTACCAACTTTCATTGAAGGTAGAAAGAGAATATATCATAGCATCGCTGTTCACTGACGTTGAACTACCAATGTTCACTGAAGGTAGAAAAAAGATAACAATCACCAACTTTCACTGAAGGTGACCTACCAACTTTCACTGAAGGTAGAAAGAGAATATATCATAGCATCGCTATTCCCTGACGATGAACTACCAACGTTCATTGAAGGTAGCAAAAAGATAACAATCACCAACTTTCACTGAAGGTGACCTACCAACTTTCACTGAAGGTAGAGAGAAAATATATCATAGCATCGTCGTTCACTGACGATGAACTACCAATGTTCACTGAGGGTAGAGAAAAGATAATAATCACCAACTTTCATTGAAGGTAGAAAGAGAATATATCATAGCATCACCGTTCACTGAAGATGAACTACCAATGTTCACTGAAGCTAGCAAAATGATAACAATCACCAACTTTCACTGAAGGTGACCTACCAACTTCCACTGAAGGTAGAGAGAAAATATATCATAGCATCGCCGTTCACTGACGATGAACTACCAACATTCACTGAACGTAGCAAAAACATAAAAATCACCAACTTTCACTGAAGGTGACTGTTGTACCCCAAAATTTTCCCTCCCATATTTCTCAACACATGGCAAGTGAGGTCCCCAAATTGCTCAAAGAGGGTCAAGAATTGACAGACAAACTCTCTCCTAAGGCAGTATACCTCAAATTAGGGTTTCCATCTTCATCAGAAATAACCCATTCAAAGATCATTTTTAAGAGGATGCAATCCTCTACAATTCATCTTCAGCTCCCAAGTTCAGAATATGCACTCACAAAAACATATGAATTTTGACATTATAGGTCCTTTTGAAAAGTCAACAAAAACACCTTTTGGGTCAAAGCTTCATACATAAACATGGAGGACTCAATTGAGATGAGACCAAAAGGGTTGTTTATAGGACATCCTAAGATTTCTAAAAAGTCCAAGAACATCTCTCTAGGGTCAAAATTGAGAGAGTTATGCATTGGCCAAGTTGACCATTTTTGCAAAATTGTCAAAAGTCAAATGTGCTCAAATTTGCATTTTTTGCTAAATGGGCCCAACTTTGTATGCTTGCACTTCAATTATAATGTGGTCCACGACTCAAATGTTCAATCACCCATTATGTGCTTCATTTTTCAATTTATGTTGATTTTTCATTAATTAAAAAGTGAATTAAATCAAATAAATTATGAAAATTAACAAAGATATGATTTGATTTGTTTTTTTTTACAGTTTGGCAATCAAGATATGCTGAGTAAACAAGAGCAAATCGAATCAAGGGCAATTGATACAAGAAAGGCATGTTTTGGCTCAAAATAGCAAGATATCATATGGCTTGAAAATCAAATATTGTATTCATGAATTCTCAAGATTGGATTCAAGTTTGTTAACCTAATTCACTCTAGGTTATATAATGAAGAATTCCAGATCAAAAAATAAGGGTGAGAGGTCGTGAGAGGCATAGAACAAAACTCAAAAATCTTGACAAAAAGTGAGGTTCAGTTTACAGGTTAGAGAACCTTTAAGAGCAATTCAAGGCCAACCATCACATCCTGGGCATGCATTGAAGCCATCTCCACCATTTGCAAGGTCTGAAGCACTCAGAATTCGCCTCTACACCTCACGCGGTTTGCAAGCCTTTTCAAATTTGATTATTGCAATTTACGCATCATTAGCCATTTTAATGGTTATATTCGTGTTTGTCATCATGTTTGCAAGCTAACCATGCCATTTAATTGCATTTTTTATGCATGTACAGGATGTTGCCATTGCTAGGGTTTCTGAGTTATTTTTAGGGTCTTTTTGTACAGGCAAAATTAGGCTTTGAATCAGGTACCATGATGCTCGTGAGGATGAGACGAGTTGATTGGTACCATTGCTTTTCTTTTATCTTGCTTGTATGCAATTGTTGAAACGTGCAGGGTTATACCTACAATGGACGTCTGTAGGTAAAAGTCTTGTTTTCTAAAACGACGGTTGCTAGGAAGAAGACGCTGGCGTGTCAAAGCGTGATTAGCCCATTCAAATTTCGCGCGTGTGGAGCTGGCAGAGTTTTGACTTGGCTTTTGGTTTTGTTTGTTCATTAGGCTTACAAGTTAACACGTTAGCGTAGATGGTTGGAGGGAATGCCTTTGATGCACACGTCCTGGGTTCGATCCCAGGCGTGTGCATTTTATTATTTTCTTGATTGTTTCAGATAGATCCAGTGTCTCACATCCTCAAGCGCTTTCCATACAACCTCAACATCCAACCATCTGATGTGCTCTTACCCAGATCCAACGTGCCAACAATGAAGGACCATGATACACCTCAAAGTCAACTTCATAGGATCAAGCGTGGTCAACCAGGCTTGGAGCATTTTGGGCCAAAGATTTCAGTTCAACACCCCCAAATTTGCTAACACTATCAGGCCCAATTCTCAATTTCTCTTGATTTTTTTATTTTCTATTTTAATTTGTTTAATCATTTTATTTTTTAAAAAATCGGTTTAATTAAATCATAAAAAATCAAGAAAAGTCATAAAAAATTAGAATTAGGTTTTATTAAATTAAATTTTTTTGTTAACTAATTAATTTAATTTAATTTAGGGTAACTTTAATTTGTTTCTTTTTCACCATTAAAATAAAATTAGAAAATTAGGTTAACTCTTGATTTAATTTTTCTCCTTTTTCTCAAATAAAATAAAAATACAAAAATAGGTTGTTTAGAATTAAGTAATTTATTTTCCTAAACTAACATTAATTAGAACTTAGGATTTTCTTTGAATTTAATTCTCCATTATTTTCTTAAATAACAAAAAATGACAAAAAACATTTTTTCTTTAATCAATCGCAAGTAGGATTAGTCAAAGGGTCAAAACCATAATCGCCTCGCATTTAATTCACCGTGCGCTTGTTGATTATTTTGCCATTATTTTGCAACTGTTCAGGGTTTGTAATAGTTAACTTAGGTTTTTGTTTTCTGTTTAAATCCCCAATTTTTGGCTATGTAATTAATCCCCCTCCTTGAAGCCTTGTAATAGCTAGGTTTATTTTCTATCATTTTTAATTCCCGCAAATATTTAACTATCTAGATGTATGCTAATAAGATTGTATGGCAAGAATGCATGACAAAATTAAAATGGTTAGAAAACCCTAATGTGAAAAGATTAAATAACTGAAAATGGATCACTCGCACATATTCACTCTTAGGGTGTACTCTCACTTCGGTTGCCTTCGGTAAACGATCATTAAGCATAGGGTGTCTTAGTGGTTTCCCTCCAGTCTAAAAGATCAAATTGTCCCATTTGAATGCTGCCTCGATAATGTTGCCTCGGAAAGATCTTAAGACTCTAGGGTTACTACTAAGGTGTCCTAACATTGCTTTAGTGACTGTACGTCCCTTTCGAATTGACCCTTACAATTCCAACGACGGTGCTACCTATTTCACAATAGTAGGATATCGCTGTCTAAAGGAAGCAAGAATAGAAACGATCTTTATTCGAGTAGGTAGATGCTAATAGGTACTTGCTCAAATCAAAACTTTTCACACTTACACCTTTTCAAACAAATTTTCAAAACAAACTTCGTCACACCTTTGAGGACTGATACAAGGGTTATCACGAAGTAAAACATTTCCAAAAACAAGCACAGAAACACAAGCAATTTAAAAGTGAGCAAGTACCTAAGAGTCCATGGAAAACCATGGATATAAAGGGTTCTAGCACCTTCCCTTTCTATAATCTACCCCCCGTACTCAGAATATCTCGAAAAAGGATTTTTTTTATGTACTTTTTTCCTTTCTGGTTGGATGAAATAAAAGTCGGTGGCGACTCTTGCTTACCGCGACATTTTGCAAATAAAAAACACAAAACACAAACCAGTATTAAATAGTCGGTTCTGCCACCGTATCACAGAACTGGCGACTCTGCTGGGATCTATAAGTGGGGTATACCTTAGGATTTAGGCCATCAAAATTGCTTCTCTTGATTGCTTTGTTATCTTTATTTTTTAGGGTTTTATTGGGGGTTACTATAGATCCTACACCCGGATCTGGGGAACACCTTTTAGGTAAGTAGCAATTGACTGTGAGGGAACTGTACGGCATAGACCGATACGGTTGAAGCAGTAGCTATGTTGGTGTGGCACTTTGGTTGGTACTGGTATCCCTTGTGGTGAAACGAGGAGAATACGGGGCCGCTGCATGGTATCGTGAAGCATCAACTGACCTTGGAGCCTTTAATTTCCCAAATTGGCCATTAGAAAGTAGCGAGATAGCCGGCCTCGGTGTTGAGCTGAGAATTGGTTGATACTTGATGCTACACTCATTGAGACCAGAATTTCGGGATATTTTAGCCGCAAGAAAAGATTGTGTGAGCTGAAACCATGACTGATAAAGGATGGTAAGTGATATTGAGATCCTCTAGAACCCGGTTACTTTTTCTAGGACAGGTTTGAAACCAACTTAACTTCAAGGGGGTATTACCTTTGACCTCATGCAAGCCTTAAACCTAAGGGCTTTATGTGATTTGATTGTGTTTGCAATACATGTGTTTGCTATACATGTGGGTTATCATGACATCATGCATCATAACATGGCATTCATGCTTCATTACACTAACCGTTTCAAAGACCAAGGGAATTTATCTTTGTTCTGTTTTGCAGATCATGGCTTCTGTGCATAGAAATACTATTTGAATCAACTTTGTGGAGATACCTTCCCAACTCAAAGAGCTAGTATCAAGAGTTTCTGAAACTTCTACTTTCATTAAGAGACGCGATCAACTTCTCAGCCTGGTTACTTTAAACCTTGATGAACAGATGATGAGCTTACTTTTTCAGTTCTTCGATCCCAGGCATCACTGCTTCACCTTTCCAGATTATCAGTCGGTACCCACCTTGGAAGAATTCTCTTAGCTATTGGGAATACCCATTCTTGAACAGGTACCCTTCATAGGTATAGAAGAAGTTCCTAAGCCAGAATTCATTGCCTCAGCTTTACATCTGAAACGGGCCGACGTGGTATCCAATTGGGAAACTCGAAGCGGAGTCGAGGGTTTTCTAACCAAATTTTTGATAGACACGGCTCAGCTATTTTGGGATGATTTGGATTTTCAGGATTTCGATGAGGTCTTGGATCTTCTTATCTATGGCTTAGTTCTCTTCCCTAATCCGGACTCCTTAGTAGATGTGAATGCTATCAAGATTTTCCTTTCTCGCAACCATGTGCCTACCTTGCTTGGAGATATCTTGCATGCTCTCCATACTCGTACCATGAAGAGAAGATGGACTCTTATGTGCTGCATGTCGTTATTGTCGATATGGTTTATTTCTCACCTCCCTAAGTTTGTACTGAAGAACGAAGAAGGTTTGGGTTGGTCGAATAGGATAATGTCACTCGCTTATACGGATATTCTTTGGTGTTCCCGAGCTATGGAAGACATTGCTATTATAGGCCGCTATGGGGAGTACCCTAATGTCCCATTACTTGGTATCAGAGGGGGTATAACTTACTATCCTTGTCTAGCTTTGCGGAAATTTGGTCATGCTCGAAGGGATGGTCCCCATGAGTTACTTATTGAGGGCATTGTATTCAACTATGAGGATGATGTTAATGAGTATCATCGGAGGTTCATACGAGCTTGGGGCATGGTAAACAGATCTGACCCCAAAGAATTGGGACCAAAGACTTCCATTCCTATGGAGCCTTACCTCCAATGGGTACGGGCTCGGGCCCCGAAGCTTATGATGTCTTATGTGTCCGTATTACCAGTGATTGTGGAGCCCACTACTGAAGAAGGCATTCCTTACACAGTTCTTTATCCTTACATGCCCACCGATCTTGGGGAGTTACAGAGGTCTTGGATTCAGCTGAAGAATGAGCAAGATACTTACAGGGAACAATTCTATGATCAAGAGAGGAAGGTTTTAAAGCTCACCAGGCAGCTCCAGGAAGAAAGAGTGCTCAATGATTATATAAGCACAAAGAGGAAGCGTCCATGGGATTTTTTATTTTTTAGTTTTAGATTTGTTTTATTTACTTATTTGTAACGCCTTAAAGGCATGTTTAACCTTCAACTTTAAGCTAATAAAGTTCTTGTTTATTTTGGTTTGCAAATTTAAATTTCCCGAGGTCTTTGAAATCATTACATACGCATCCCATTATCATACACACCATTATAGGTACCACTACAGGTTTCTCATCTTCTTCGTTATTTATTTCAGCAGAAATGTCTTCCGATCAAGCCATCAAAGATCTTCAGGCACAGAACACCCAGTTCCAACAGATGTTCATCAGTTTGGCTAAAGGGCAAGAGGATCTGAAAGCCCTCATTCTGAAAGAGAAGAAGAAGAAGAAGAAGAAGAAGAAGACTGGTATTTTGAATATGGTCAGAAGGTTTGGAGAAAGGTTGAAGCAACAAACTGACCTGACCTCTTCATCAAAGGAAGGTGAGAACCAAGAAGGAGAAAAGGACCCTAGTCCTGCAGTTTCTGACAATGATGCAGATTACAATGATGAGCAATATCCTCTTGCTGAGGATAGATACAAGCAGTTAGAAAACCGCCTGAGTTCCAAGGAAGTTCAGAGGATACCTGGCCTAGATTTCGAAGAATTAGGATTGGTATCGGGAGTGGTCATCCCTCAGAAGTTCAATGCTATGGTTTTTGCCAAGTATGATGGGGTGTCCTGCCCAAAACTCCATCTTCGTTCGTATGTTAGGAAGATTCAACCCCACACCACTGATAGAAATCTTTGGGTGCACTTATTTCAAGATAGTATGTCAGGGACTCAGCTTGAATGGTTCTACCAGTTGGAGGGAGCCAGTGTCCGAAACTGGGAAGATCTTGCTGCTGCTTTCTACAAGCAGTATCAGTATAATGCCGACCTTGCTCCCACTCGTACTCAACTCCAGAGTATGTCCATGGGTGCAGGTAAAGGTTTTAAACTCACGCCTCTGGTCACCAGGGAGCTTCATTCTTCCATCTCCCCTCTCCTTTTCTTTTCATAGAGAAAATCCCACAGGTATGACCACTTCGTATTCCTCCAACTCATTGACTGCATCTTAGACATATAACACAATAGTTTAAGCAACTAAACATGAACAAAGCATGTGAATCAACGAAACTGCTAAATCAAAAAAGAAAACGAACCATACCGTTTAAGCAAATTCATTGATCGTTACGAGGAGGTGAGAGAAGGAGAGAGCGCTCTGGCAACCGTAGACGAAGGGAAGATCAGAGAGGCGTTGAGTGAGAAAGAGATGAAGAGAGAACGAAGGGTACGGCGCCGCTGTGAGGAACGCACACAAACCCTAATCAAAAAAACCTAATCAAAATTATGCAAGCTTAAGGATATTGGGCCGTTTCCGGCCAAAAAGCTCTCCAGCCCATGAGTTTGCTGGCTCGCACCCCCCATTCTGACTTTTGTTTTCCCTTTTTTTATGTTTCAGTAACAATATGTCTTTGGGCTTAACCTTAACATCCACAACCCTAAAGCCCATTCTTACCTTTTTTTTTAATTTACTTCTTTTGTTAACATTTTCATAAAAAATCAATACTTTTTTTATCAAACTAAATTAATCTTGAAATTAATTTTCTTTTTTTAATTTATCTTTGCTAATTTGTTACATTTAAGAAAATACCAAAATAATTAGTTTAGTTAATTTTCTTTTTCTTCTTTTAATTTATCTTTTTTATTTCTTTTGTTAAAAATATACTAGTAAAATATTAAAACTTCATTTTGTAAAATAAATTTGATTTTCTTAATTAGTTTTATTTTAATCATTTTCTTTTTATTATTTTTCTTACACATAATGAAAATACCAAAAAAACTTTTAAATTAATTTAATTAGTTTGCTTTCTTTAAACTTTTTTTAATTATTTAATAAAAATACATAGAATAATAATAATAATAAAATATTTAATCTTTATTTTTAGAATAGATTTTATTTATTTATTTTCAAGTAAATACATGCATTTCATACTTTATTGATTTCTTCATTTGTTATAGCTTTATATTAAAACGCACGACAATTCGATTTGGTTGTAATATTTGGACATCGCTATTTGTTATGAGATTCATCCCCATTTGTAATAATTGTACCCCCATTCCCGGATACTTTTGTAATAGCTTAGACTTTTAATTCCCGCAATTTATTGCTTTCAATATATTGTGTAGTAATTAGGCGTGTATGGCAAGATTCAAAAATCAATCGCTAGATGACCTAATCCAAGAATAAATAACTTGAAATCAATACACTTCTCACACGCGCACCTCTAGGGTAACCTTGCTCGTTGCCTCGGAAATACAATCATGTCCCTCGAATATACGACACTCTAGCAAATGACCCTTCGATAAACAAATATCGTAGTCCCTCGATGACCCTCGATGTTGCCTTCGATAAAACGATCTCGTCCCTTACAAAATTGCTAGAGCGTCTCACAAGTTGCTTTCAATGATTGTATGTGATGACCCGCGCTTGTCCCGTTTAACATCCAAACACAAGTTTGTTTACCAAATGCAATGGTAAAACAACAATGTCAAAGGATTAAAAATGTGTAGGAAAGATCTTTGAGTTAGGGTAGACAAACTCCTAGTTACTTGATCTCTCGCAAACCATCCTTGCTATTTTCAAACACACATCACAACACAATTTCAAAACATTTCCCAAAACAAACTTTTAAACATTGAAATACCTTTTCAAAAGACAAACACCTTTGTATATATTCAAACAAGAATCATTACAAAGGTTTCCAAAATGATGGCCTCTTTTCAAAACATTTTTAAAACCACACACAAAGCACCATTTCGAACAATTGAAAAGCAAAAGCAAGTGATCTAAACAAGTAACTAAGAGCCCATGGATAACCATGGATGAAAAGGGTGCTTGCACCTTCCCTTTTCATAATCTACCCCCCGGACCCAAGAAAACATCTCAAAGGTCTTTCCTGTGCTTTTTGACCTTTCCTTTGGATAAAATAAAAAGTCGGTGGAGACTCTTGCTAAACCGAAACATTTGCAAACACAAACGCAAAACCTCAAGTCAGTTCTCCCACCGTATCACAGACACTGATATTGTGGAACATATCCTGCCGACTAAAGAAGACTTCCCTCCGGTAAAACAGAAGGTCCGCCGTATGCACCCTGAAATGTCAGAGAAAATCAAGGCAGAGGTCATAAAACAGTTCGATGCAGGATTATTAGTTGTCACTTCTTATCCATAGTGGGTTGCCAATGTTGTTCTGGTACCTAAGAAGGACAGTAAGGTACGGATGTGTGTGGACTACAAAGATCGAACAGGGCAAGCCCCAAAGATGACTTCCCACTTCCTCACATTGATGTTCTAGTCGACAACACCGCGCAACACAAGATCTTCTCCTTCATGGATGGTTTTTCTGGCTACAACCAGATTAAGATGGCTCCTGAGGACATGGACAAGACAACCTTCGTTACACAGTAGGGCACCTTCTGTTACAAGGTAATTCCTTTTGGGTTGAAGAATGCCGGGGAAACTTATCAGCGCGCCATGGTCGCTTTGTTCCACGATATGATTCACCACGAGATCGAGGTTTATGTCGATGACATGATAGCCAGGTCCCAGACTGAGGAAGAGCACCTTGATCATCTCCAAAAACTGTTTGACAGGTTGAAGACGTACAAGCTGAGGTTGAATCCAAACAAGTGTACCTTCGGGGTAAGGTCAGGTAAGCTTCTGGGTTTTGTTGTCAGTGACAAAGGTATTCAGGTAGACCCTGCAAAGGTAAAATCCATACAAGAGATGTCGGCTCCTCGCACAGAAAAAGAAGTTAGAGGTTTCTTGGGACGTCTGAAATACATCGCCAGGTTCATTTCACATTTGAATGCTACTTGTGAGCCAATCTTCAAGCTACTGAAGAAAGATCAAGTGGTAAAGTGGAATGATGAATGTCAGACCTCTTTCGAAAGAATCAAGGAATACCTTCAAGAACCACCAATTTTGATGCCTCCAGTTGAAGGGATACCTTTGATATTATACCTGACAGTGCTAGACAGTTCAATGGGGTGTGTGCTGGGGCAGCATGATGAGTTTGGTCGAAAAAAGCACGCCATTTATTACCTTAGAAAAAAGTTTACAGACTGTGAGACCCGATACTCATTGCTCGAGAAAACTTGCTGCACTTTGGCATGGGCTGCTCGCCGACTGACACAGTATATGTTGACTCACACTACCTTGTTGATTTTCAAGATGGATCCGATCAAATATATTTTCGAGAAGCCCGTCTTATCCAGAAGAATAGCAAGATGGCAGATGATCTTAACCGAGTACGACATCCAACACACAACCCAAAAAGCAATCAAGGGTAGTGTATTGGCGGATCATTTGGCGCATCAGGCCGTGGATGACTACCAGTCCATGAGATTCGAGTTCCCGAAGGAGAATATCATGTTGGTAACCGACTGCGAAGAACCCGGACCGAATGAAGGACCCGAGGAGGGATCCCGATGGTCTATGTATTTTGATGGAGCCTCGAACGCACTGGGTAATAGCATTGGCACCATAATTATATCTCCTGAGGGCTGTCATACTCTGTTCACCTCCCGATCATGTTTTAACTGCACCAACAATATGGCAGAGTATGAAGCATGTATCATGGGTCTTTGAGCTGCGATTGACCTGAGGATTAAGTTATTGAGTGTATTCGGGGATTCCGCTCTGGTGATAAGTCAGATCAAAGGTGAGTGGGATACGAAGCACCCGAATCTTATTCCTTACAAAGAGTATGTACTGACATTTCTCCCACACTTTGAGGAGGTAACCTTCGAACATTTCCCACGAGAGGAGAACCAGTTAGCGGACGCACTAGCTACCATGTCTTCTATGTTCAAAGTTAGGTGGGACAATGAAACTCCCCAGATTACCATTGAGAGGTGGGATGAAACTGCACATTGCTGTGACATTGAGACCGAAGAAGTGGCAGACAAACCCTGGTTTTACGAAGTCAAAAGGTATCTCGAGGTTCAGGAGTATCCCAAAGGGGCATCTGTTAATGATAAGAAGTTTCTGAGAAGATTCGCTACGAAGTTCTTCATCAGTAATGGAATCCTCTATAAGCGTAACCATGATCCAACCTTACTGCGGTTTATAGACAAAAGCGAGGCAGAAAGGATCATGGCAGAGTTACATGAAGGTACCTTCGGAACTCATTCCAGTGGACATACCATGGCGAAGAAAATCCTACGGGCAGGATATTACTGGTCCACTATGGAAGCTGATTGTTATCAGCACTCTCGAACCTGTCATAAGTTCCAAGTCTATGCTGATAAGGTGCATGTGCCTCTGGTTCCCCTGAATGTTTTGACGGCTCCCTGGCCTTTTGCGATATGGGGCATCGACATGATCGGCTAGATTAGACCTACAGCGTCTAACGAGCATCGTTTCATTCTGGTAGCAATTGATTACTTCACGAAGTGGGTTGAGGAAGCTTCCTTTGCTACAGTAACCAAGAACGTCGTGACGCAGTTCATCTGACACAACCTGATCTGTCGATATGGTTTCCCGGAGAGGATTATTACTGACAATGGTACAAATCTCAATGTGATACGGTGGGAGAACTGACTTGAGGGTTTTGCGTTTTATCGTAAGAGTCGCCACCGACTTTTCTTTTATCCAAAAAGGAAAGGTGAAAAAGCACAGGAAAGACCTTTGAGATGTTTTCTTGAGTTCGTGGGGTAGATTATGAAAAGGGAAGGTATTAGCACCCTTTTCATCCATGGTTTTCCATGGGCTCTTAGTTACTTTCTTAGATCACTTGCTTTTGTTTATTTGAAATTGTGTTTGGTGTGGTTTTTGAAAGAATTTTGTAAAAGTGGCCATTGTTAGGCAATCTTTGCAATGATTCTCGTTCATAAGAATGTATACAAAGATGTTTGTCTTTTTTGAAAATGTTTTCGATGTTTTTTAAGATGTTTTTGAAATGTATGTGTTTGTTTTGAAAATAGCAAGGATATTTGTTTGAAATGGAGCAAGTAACTAGAAGCAATCTACCTACTCAAATGTCTTTCTCATGTATTTTCTATTCCTTTGACATTGTTGTCTTACCATTGATTTGGTAAGCAACCCTATCTTTGGATGTAAACGGGACGGGCGTGGGTCATCTTATGGCCATGATTAGCAATGTTTGCAAAGTATCTTAGCATTTTGAGGGACCAAGATCGTTTTGTAAGGCAACTTTTTGAATAACGTCATTGAGGGACTATGATCTTTATGTTTGTTTTGTTTTGCCAAGATACTTCGCATGCGTAACATGGCCATTTTTGTTTTAGGCAACCAAGTGGAGAAACCCTAAGGATGCTTGTGTGCAAATGTGTTATTTTTCATGCTTTAATTTTGTCTTGTATTTTAGGGTTTTCTATTTTTGCTTGTTTTGATCTTGGCATACAAAACCCTAATTACTAATCATGGCATATAAAGCGATAAATTGCATAATGTAAATATTTTTAAGCTATTACAACAATTTATGGGAGGGGGAAATACAAATTTGAATGGGGATTTGCAAGAATGTAAACATAAATAAATTATTACAACCAAATCGAATTTGTGCGAATTAGAATAAATAAAATACAATATTCAAAGATGCAATATAATGTACATGTAATAAAAGATTTTTTGTTTTGTCTTTATGTAAAAGAAATTTTATCTAAACCTAAAATGTAAGGAAAAGAAATTAATTTTTAAAAGGGAGGCTTAACCCTAATTATTATTTTAAAAGAAAATAAAGTTCTTACATATTATTTTTTAAAGTATTTTTTGTATTAAAATAATAAATAATATTGTATAAAAATATAAATTTTAATATATGCAAAAATAAATATTTATAAGTATGAAATGAAAAATAAATTAAACTAAATATGTTTTAACTATATTTTACAAATTTATTAAGAAAATACATGATATATATTAAAAAAAAAAAAAAATTTTATGTGCAAAATAAACTAAAATAAAAATGCAATAGTGTGAAATTAACATTTTTTTTGGGATTTTTATGCATTAAAGAAATATTTATATATATATATATATATATATATATATATATATATATATATATATATATATATATATATATATATATATATATATATATATATATATATATATATATATATATATATATATATATATATATATATATATATATATATATATATATATATATATATATATATATATATATATATATATATATATATATAAATGAAAATAAAATAAATAAAATAAAAATATAAAAAAAAAGGTTGGCAGAGGGGGTGATGTAGCAAAGCTGGTAGTAATGGGTTAGTAAAAAAAAGCTAGGCCCAAGAATGAGCCCAAACCTGCAAAAAATGGCAAAAGCTGGAAAAATGGAAAAATATGGAAAACAAGAGTAGCGCCCAGGTTCGAACCCAGGACATGGGTCTCACCAGCGCGCTACTTTTCCAATGGGGTGGCTATACATCCATTGTCTTAAGGGAAACAAAAATAAGATAACATGTAACAAGTCCTTGCCCTGTACTTCATCTTCTTCCTCAAGCTTGGTCAAACATCCTATAACTCTGTCATTCTTCCATAAAAATTAAAACTCATAACATGAAAGTTGTAGTATTTGAACTCAAGATTCCAACCATATAAGTTATGTGAACTATCAATCAAAGATCAAAGAGAATTTTAACAGCCCTAAATTTTAACCTAATACTTTCAGAAATTTCAAGTTCCAAATTCTTTCAACTCAAGTAAAATAAATGCAAGATAAAGATATGTACAGTTTCGTTGCAATGAGGGCTACATTTTTTATTCACAAATTATGGCCTATGGTTGCCTGTACAAGGAGATAGAGTTTGAGATTTTACCTCCTTCAGTTGGAATCGTGGATGGAACTGGAGTGAGTTTGATGGAGTCCTGATGCTTGCTTGAGCTTCCTTGAACTTCCCTGAATGTATTCCAACCTTTGCCTTGCTCTTAAAGTACCTGAAACTCCTTGACCAAGTCAAACTGCAAGCTTTAAAAGCAACAATGTAAGATGATGGGAAAGTGGTTACAGAACAGGGATGAAGGTCTGGATTGGTTTGATATCAAGTAGGTAAGATGTTTTAATGATCAAGACTTGAAACGCACGAGCTAAATAGAATATGGGTATGCTTATGCCAAAACTGCAAGTTTGGACAGATTTTTGGTGTTTTTCTGCTTAGGAGTGTTTTAGGCCTTAACTAATCATGTCTTGTGTTGTATAATGTTTGTATATTAATATAGAATCGGTTTCATGTCAACCCTCTAACAGTTGTGCCAGTTCTAGCCTTTTTGCCACTTTTCTTGCATTTGAAGTAAAGTGAAGGGACCATGCTTGCCATGCTTGTACTTGCTCTCTTAGGGTTTCTATCAGTTTGTACAATTTGCTTTAGACTTGTGAGACTTGTATGTACAATGGAGACAGGTCCAATGCTCAAGAATTGGAAATTGGCAAAAGTTGTGCTTTTCCAAAATGGCAATGGTCACTTTATGCCATTTATGGAATTGCAACTTGGATAATGGTTCTAAGGCATGGATCAAAGCTTTGTAAACTGAGTAATCATTAAATTAAGCAGGGAGGAACAAGTTTGGGACCTGTAAAGCATGGATTAGGCAGCATAGGTACTGATTGCAACTTTGTTCTTCATGAAATTGCTTGGACAAAAAGTGAGAAATTGCCAACTGCATCTCTTCGATTCTCCCTACTCAAAAATGATCTTGAGGAGTTTCTGGACATTTTGGAAAGCTTGCAATGTGCTCTATAACTCATTTTGAAATGCATTTTGAGATACCTATTGGAACTAGGTGAAAAATTTCCATAAAGTTGGATCCAAAACCTGCCTAAATTAGGGCAAATTTTCACTAAGTTATTTAGTTCATGACCATGTGTTCATAAATTTATATCTTGAGATCCAAGAATCTTTAGGGAAAA
This sequence comes from Vicia faba, assembly GCA_948472305.1. NCBI lineage: Eukaryota > Viridiplantae > Streptophyta > Magnoliopsida > Fabales > Fabaceae > Vicia > Vicia faba. The sequence continues at coordinate 939,255,695 of OX451736.1, forward strand.
GTGTGTGAATAAAAGTTGTAGATTTCATGTAGGTCTACAACTTTCATGTTGGGAATCTTCCTTGAATCATTATGCATCATGGTGAAAAAGTGGCCTAAAGTTGCGAAAAAATAAGAAATTTTCTATACTTAGAAAATTTTCTAAGTTAAGAAAAATTTCAAATTCAAACCCTAATCTTCAAACTTAGATTTCTTGATGAAAAATTTTCACATTTTGACATGTTTTGATGAATTAGGACCCTTGGCACTTGATTTTGACCAAAAAGTCAAAGTTTGACTTTTCAGTATACAGTTGACTTTTGATCAGTTGACTGCAAATTTCATCTGTCAATCCAATGAAATTGAAATGTTTTGAGCCATGTAATTAAGTCAAGATGATGCAATTGAATCCTTGAAATCATGCCTTAACTCAATTGGTCATTTGATAGGTTAAAGATCAGAAATTGCCCTTCCTCAGTCAAAACCCTAATTTTAACCATTTTGCCCTTTTGGTGTTTTGATCAAATTTCTTGAGGAATTGTGATCCAAACTTGACCAAATGGTATACAGGAGTCTAAAATGTTGATGTTGATCAAAAATTATGAAGTTTGACTCTAAATTGGCCATGGTTGACTTTTTCCCCAATATAGCTGATTTTTAGGTCAATTGTCCAATTGACTGATCAAAAATGTGGTTCAAGGCTTGAAACTTGTCATGAGTGATCTTAGGGGTCCATAATGATGTTTGAAAGTCATATGAAGCATTGATAATCCAAAAATCCTTGTGCAATCTCAAGTCCTGTCATGTTATGTCTTCGTATGACTAGGCAAAGATCTCAACATAATCATGCAATAGCTGAATTAGATGCTCCTTGACACTCGGCTCTAGATTGGCACCCACTTTGATTTTATTTTCATTTTCCTTGGTACCCAAGTTGATTGTATCCAATGGTTCCTCATGAGGCTGAATAGCTCTTTCCTCTTGTTGTAGTAGTCTGGCCAATTCCCCTGGTACTTCACAATCTTCCTCACCTTCGCATTCGGCTTGGTAGATTAGATCTTCAAAGTCACTAAAGGCCATAGTAGTATAATTACCCATGGGATCTGGAATGGAAGGGTACCTGCATTTGTGAGTGTCGGTGTGTGTAAGGGTATAGCCATCTTTAAACAATACAATTTAAAAGAAAGACAATGAGCACAAAAGGTTTGTATGTGAAAAAACGTCCATGATTCATTGAATGTCATATGAAGATGAAATAAAAACCCTTACAAATGGACCATTGTGCCTCGGGTAAGACACAAGGTTTTTAAGGTGCGAATTGTTTGTGAATAATACAAGTCCAACAGAAATGTAAAAGATAAATTACTGAGAGATGAAATTTATTGGGACAAAGTCTCCAGCTTCCCAATTGCGAAGTCCTCCTTTGACAATAGGAAATATCCAATCTTCCAAGCTGCCATCCTCTTCACCATCTTCCACTGCGTTGACCCCTCGGTTACTAATCTTCAAAGGTGGCCCTCCAGCACGAGCACGATGCACAGCCTTCTGAGCATTTGAAGTAAACCCTAAGCCAAACTATTCTGATTTATATGGGATGTCCGGAAGTTTCCCCCAGATGGTGCATCCACCCTCCTCTACTACTGCCTTGGCGTCCTTTAGAGAAGACATCCGAAGCAGAGGTCTTGTGATCTTGGGGATCGGGGATACCACCTTGGTTACCGCTACCTCTTGAGAGACCTATTCGAAATGTTGAAAAGGAGTTTCAATGAACTCGTCATCCAACTCCACATACCGGAAAGAATTTAGATGGCTAATCATGTACTCCTCCTCTCCATGGACAGTGATAATCTTTCCATGGACCGGGTACTTCAGCATCTGGTGTAGCGTAGAGGTGACAGCACCGGCATTATGGATCCAGGGCCATCCTAACAGACAGGAGTAGGAGGGGCGAATGTCCATTACATAGAAGGTTGAGCTAAAAGTTTGAGTTCCCATTTTTATGGGGATGTCCACCTCCCCGTGGACCATCCTCTTTGAGCCATCAAATGCTCTCACAACTATGTTACTGGCTTTCAAAGTCAGCCCTTCGCAATCCAATTTGTCAAGAGCTTTCTTCGGTAAAACGTTCAAGGATGAGCCCGTGTCTACCAAAACATAGGCCAGAGTCGTTCCTCTACACTGCACAGAGACATGTAATGCCTCGTTGTGCTTTCTCCCTCTAGGTGTCAAATCAGCATCAGAGAAGCCTAGGACATTATCAGCTGTCAAACTTGCCACACAATCTTGGAATTGGTCAGCAGACGTCTCTTATGGCACATGGGCTATCTTCAGGAACTTTACCAGAGCTTTCGCATGTGCCTCAGAGCACAGCAGCAATGCTAGCATGGAGATCTTGGAGGGAGTTTGCCCTAACTGTTCAACCACATCATAGTCACTCTTCTTTATTATCCTCAGGATCTCCTCCATTTCCTTCTTGGAGGTTTCGGGGATAGCTAGTGGTTGAGCCTTCGTCCGGACAGACTCTTCTTGAATGCTTTTTCCTCGATTTTCAGTAGTGGAAGTGTTGGTAGGGATAACAGCAGGGATCGTGTCGTCTTTGTCGGTAGGAGCACTTACAAGTATGATTATTGGTACAGAGGTAATCTTCGGAACAGCCACGGGTCCAAAAACTGCCTTTGGAGGGGAAATCTCTAGAGAGAAGATTATATCGCTACGGGTAATCTTACTAGTTCCGGCAATATTTCTAATGTCAGAATCTTCTTCGGAGCTCACTTCTTCGGCAGTCAACCCATCTTGTTTGATACCATGGTAGTAGATTTCTCCACCGTAATTCCACGGTACTTTTTTATCTGATTCATACGGGACCGGTCCGGGCATTGTGATTATAAGAGGAGTAGTCTTTGGAACTGATGTAATCCTAACGGGTCTTTTCGGGACCCTGGAAGGATTGGTAGAGATAGTTATGATTGAAACATCTTCAACAAGAATAGGTGAAACAGGAGCATTTTCAAACAGAATCTCTTGGTTGTCTATCAAGCGTTGAATGTCTGTCTTCAACAGAGGGCAATCAGTTGGTGACGATAAGCAAAGATGGCAGTCTTCATTACAACCTGGGAATATACCACATTTCAACAAGTTCATCTTAATGATCGGGAGCGGAGTCAAGAGTTCATCCACTGTAGCAACAAACAAATCTTCTTCAATAGCGTTGGTGTTGTGGCCATGCCTAGGCATAGGAGCGGAAATGACATTTAGTTTCTCGGGCGCCTCAAACTCAATCTATTTTGCATCTATAAGGTATTGAATTTTGTTTTTCAAAGCCCAACATTTGTTGGTGTCGTGACCCGGACTTTCGGAATGGTATGCGCATTTGGAATTCGGGTGATAATGAGGGGACGCCGTGTTGGGATTCTTTGGAACTTATTTTAAAGTTGCCAGATTATATTTCAGAAGATGTGGTAAAACTTGGGCTAGGGTCATATTAATTCTGGTGAATTGCAGGAATGGCCTTTCCACCCTCGGTTGATTACTCCTTGGTTGATCAGATGTAAGTTTTGGGATCATAACGGCCCCTACCATTGGTCGGCGCTCATCTCTCCCTTGGTTCCTTTATGGATAAACAGCAGATACCTCCTTCTTCCTAATGAAGGGTTTTTTCACAGTTGTAGAGGCAGACGAATCCTTCTGAATCTTTCCACTTTTTATACCAGCTTCCACCCTCTCTCTGGTTAACATTAACTCAGTAAACCCAACAGATGAGCTCCCAATCAAATGGTTGAGGAAAGGGCTTGATAGAGTACCTAAGAACATATCCACCAACTCCCTTTCAGACAGAGGGGGTTGCACTCTCCTAGCTAGATCTCTCCATTTCTGCATGTAATCTTTGAAACCCTCATTTGAAGCCATAGCCAAACTCTGAAGTTGAGTACAGGTAGGTGCCAAATCTGCATTATACTGGTATTATTTATAGAAAGTTACGGCAAGGTCTTCCCAGTTGTGGACGTCGGCCCTTTCTAATTGGTAAAACCAATCAAGTTGTGTTCCGGATAAACTATCTTGGAAAAAATGCACCCACAAGTCTTTATCGGTAGAGTGCGGCTGAATCTTTTTCACGTATGATCGGAGGTGCATTTTAGGACATGACACCCCATCATATTTTGCAAACAACAACACTTTGAACTTTGTTGGGATCACAATTTCCGATACTAGCCCCAATTCTTCAAAGTCTAGACCTGGTACCCTTTGTATTTCCATAGCGCTTAAACGCTCTTCAAGATGTCTGTACTTATCATCCGCCGGAGGGTACTGTTCCTCAGAGTAGTCTTCCTCTTCTTCCTCCTCTTCAGATTCTGAAGGAACCGCTGTTTCTTTTCCTTTCCCTTCTCCTTCCCCGGAAGTGGTTGCAAAATTTAATGTTCTTCTAGTCTGTCCCTGAAACCTTCTCTCCGTGTTCAAGACCCCAGTGGCCTTCTTTGTTTTCTTCTTTCTTTCTTCAGCTAACAGAGTCTTCAACTCATCTTGCCCCTTGGCTAGGGTCATGAGTAACTATTGAAACTGTGTGTTTTGAGCTTGAAGATCTTTGACCGTCTGTTCGAGATCCATCTTACTGAAATAAACAGTAGAGAGATAAGGAAACTCGTTGCAAAAGACCTGTTTATGTTATGATGAATGATATGTGCATATGTAATGTTTTCAAGGATTTTAAAAGATTCAAGTTTGTTTTAAAAAAAAAGAAACACACGTTATATTAATAAGATAGAGTTTGAGTACATCAATGCCCCTTGGGCAAAATAATACAATACTCTAAGATAAAAAAGTAGTGTGCATCCTCTTTGGTGCTATGTAGGCATTTAGAGTCTGCTCCTCATGAAGTAGCCTAGTGAGTTCCAAAACCTTCTGCTCGCTTGCGTAGAATTGGGCTTCGAAAGTATCTCGCTCTCCTTTGAGTTGTATCCAATCCCTTTGTAGATCTTCTAGAGATGTGGGCATGTCAGGATGTAGGATAGTGTATGGAACTTCTCCTTCCTTAACAGGCTCAATAATCACTGGGAGAATGGAAGGATAAGGCATCATAAGACTTTGAGTGTGGGTTCGTACCCACTTGAGGTAAGGCTCAAGAGGGATAGAATTCTTGTGTCCCAAAGTCCTACTGTTCACCTTGTTCAGCATCCTCCAAGGTTGGATGAATCTCTGGCGAATACCTTGATCGTCGTTGTCATAGTCGAATACCAAACTTTAAATCAGCATATCATGTGGGCCATCCCTTCGGGCATAACCAAATTGTCTTAGAGTTAAGCAAGGGTTGTAGATGATACCCCCCCTAATGCCAAGTAGAGGGACATTAGGGAATTCTCCACAACGGTCAACAATGATAACATTCTCTTTGGATCGAGAGCACCAATGAATATCTGAATGTTTGAGCGTCATTAACCTTTGTGACCACCTTAATCCTTGCTCATTCTTTAAGACTGATTGGGGAAGATGAGAAATAAACCATCTTTCCAGGAGGGGAGTGCAACACATAAGGACACCTCTTTTCCTCATTGTACAAGTGTGAAAAGAGTGTAGGATATCCCCTAGCAATGTAGGAAGCGAATTGTGTGACATGAAGATTTTGACGGCACTTATATCTATGAGTTGGTCAGGATTGGGGAACAAGACCATCCCATAGATAAGCAGATCCACAATCTCCTCAAAAGCTTGCAAGTCTAGGGAATTCCAACAGCTTTGGGCCTTCTCAAACAGAAACTTTGCTAAGAAGCCTTTGACACCACTTCTAGTTTCCCAATAAGTTATGACATCAGATGAGTGTAAGTGCAGGGCTTGAGAAATCTCTTCTGGCTTTGGATCTCTTTCCGTACCGTTGAAAGGTAGTTGATTAAGAATAGGAATTCTCAAGAGTTGAGAGAATTCTTCCAAAGTGGGCACAAGTTGATAGTCAGGAAATGTGAAGCAATGATGCAAAGGATCAAAGAACTGGAAGAGCACTTTCATCATATCCTCCTCTGTGTTGGAGGTGACCAAGTTGAGTAGACGACCATGCCTCTCGGTGAATGGAGAGTTATCAGGGATCCTTGAAGCTAGCTCCTTGAGTTGTGGAGGAATTCTTACAAGGTTGATTTGGATAGTTTTCCTGCGAAGTGAATCCATATCCTACAAAACAAGAACAAAGATGAATCTCCAAAATCCTTGAAATGGTTAGTGGATGCATATGATGTTCATGATGTCCATGATGTTATGTACAAGTATGCATATACAAGCAAATCAAACAAGTTCTTAGTTTAGGCTTGCATGGGGTTTTATAGGTAAGTACCCTCTTGAAGTTTAGTTGGCTCAACCTGTCCTAATAATAGTAACCGGGTTCTAAGGAGCTCAATATCACTGGATTGGTTCCTTGGTCATTGTTTCAGCACAAGCCTCTTTAATGGCGACCAAAATATCCCAAGAAACCAAACCTCAATGAGTGTAGTATCGAGTATCTACCAACTTCGGACTGCACCAAAGCCGGTCATCTCACTATATCCTAAAGGCCAAGTTGGTCAAGTAAAGGGTTCTAGAAGTTCATTAGTGCTTCATGACATCACTCAGCGGCCCCGTATTCTCTTTGATTAACTCAAAGGCTATCTGTACCCACAAATATGTCACACTAACATAGCTATTGCTTAGACCATGTCGGTATACCCCGCACTGTTTCCACAATGTATTGCTATTTACCTATAATGTTTCCCAAATACGGGTGGAGGATTCAAACCCAAACAAAGAACCATGATGAAAAGAAAAAAAGTCAAACAAATGTAAGAAAATAAATGTGATCTAAACCTTAAGGTAACCCCACTTTTAAATTATTCCCCAGCAGAGTCGTCAGTTCTGTGATACGGTGGGAGAACTGACTTGAGGGTTTTGCATTTTATCGCAAATGTTGCAGTTAGCAAGAGTCGCCACCGACTTTTCTTTTATCCAAAAAGGAAAGGTGAAAAAGCACAGGAAAGACCTTTGAGATTTTTTCTTGAGTTCGGGGGGTAGATTATGAAAAGGGAAGGTATTAGCACCCTTTTCATCCATGGTTTTCCATGGGCTCTTAGTTACTTGCTTAGATCACTTCTTTTTGTTTGTTTGAAATTGTGTTTGGTGTGGTTTTTGAAAGTATTTTGTAAAAGAGGCCATTGTTAGGCAATCTTTGCAATGATTCTCGTTCGTAAGAATGTATACAAAGACATTTGTCTTTTTTGAAAATGTTTTCGATGTTTTTTAAGATTTTTTTGAAATGTGTGTGTTTGTTTTGAAAATAGCAAGGATAGTTGTTTGAAATAGAGCAAGTAACTAGAAGCAATCTACCTACTCAAATGTCTTTCTCATGTATTTTCTATTCCTTTGACATTGTTGTCTTACCATTGATTTGGTAAGCAACCCTATCTTTGGATGTAAACGGGACGGGCGTGGGTCATCGTATGGCCATGATTAGCAATGTTTGCAAAGTATCTTATCATTTTGAGGGACCAAGATCATTTTGTAAGGCAACTTTTTGAATAGCGTCATTGAGGGACTATGATCTTTATGTTTGTTTTGTTTTGCCAAGATACTTCGCATGCGTAACATGGCCATTTTTGTTTTAGGCAACCAAGTGGAGAAACCCTAAGGATGCTTGTGTGCAAATGTGTTATTTTTCATGCTTTAATTTTGTCTTGTATTTTAGGGTTTTCTATTTTTGCTTGTTTTGATCTTGTCATACAAAACCCTAATTACTAATCATGGCATATAAAGCGATAAATTGCATAATGTAAATATTTTTAAGTTATTACAACAATTTATGGGAGGGGGAATACAAATTTGAATGGGGATTTGCAAGAATGTAAACCTAAATAAATTGTTACAATCAAATCGAACTTGTGCGAATTAGAATAAATAAAATACAATATTCAAAGGTGCAATATAATGTACATGTAATAAAAGATTTTTTGTTTTGTCTTTATGTAAAAGAAATTTAATCTAAACCTAAAATGTAAGGAAAAGAAATTAATTTTTAAAAGGGAGGCTTAATTCTAATTATTATTTTAAAAGAAAATAAAGTTCTTACATATTATTTTTTTAAGTATTTTTGTATTAAAATAATAAATAATATTGTATAAAAATATAAAATTTAATATATGCAAAAATAAATATTTATAAGTATGAAATGAAAAATAAATTAAACTAAATATGCTTTAACTATATTTTACAAATTTATTAAGAAAATACATGATATATATTAAAAAATAAAATATATTTTTATGTGCAAAATAAACTAAAATAAAAATGCAATAGTATGAAATTTACATTTTTTGGGATTTTTATGCATTAAAGAAATATTTAATATTTAATATATATATATATATATATATATATATATATATATATATATATATATATATATATATATATATATATATATATATATATATATATATATATATATATATATATATATATATATATATATATATATATATATATATATATATATATATATATATATATATATATATATATATATATATATATATATAAGGTTGGTAGAGGGGGTGATGTAGCAAAGCTGGTAGTAATGGGTTAGTAAAAAAAAGCTAGGCCCAAGACTGAGCCCAAACCTGCAAAAAATGGCAAAAAAGCTGGAAAAATGGAAAAATATAGAAAACAAGAGTAGCGCCCAGGTTCGAACCCAGGACATGGGTCTCACCAGTGTGCTACTTTGCCACTGGGGTGTCTATACATCCATTGTCTTAAGGGAAACAAAAATAAGATAACATGTGGCAAGTCCTTGCCTTGTACTTCATCTTCTTCCTAAAACTTGGCCAGACATCCTGTAACTCTCTCATTCTTCCATAAAAATGAAAACTCATAACATGAAAGTTGTAGTATTTGAACTCATGATTCCAACCATATTAGTTATGTGAACTATCAAGTAAAGATCAAAGAGAATTTTAACAGCCCTAAATTTTAACCTAATATTTTCAGAAATTTCAAGTTCCAAATTCTTTCAACTCAAGTAAAATAAATGCAAGATAAAGATATGTACAGTTTCGTTGCAATGAGGGCTACATTTTTTATTCACAAATCGTGGCCTATGGTTGCTTGTACAAGTAGATAGATTTTGAGATTTTACCTCCTTCCGTTGGAATCATGGATGGAACTGGAGTGAGTTTGATGGAGTCCTGATGCTTGCTTGAGCTTCCTTGAACTTCCCTGAATGTATTCCAACCCTTGCCTTGCTCTGAAAGTACTTGAAACTCCTTGGCCAAGTCAAACTGCAAGCTTTGAAAGCAACAATGGCAGATGATGGGAAAGTGGTTACAGCACAGGGATGAAGGTCTAGATTGGTTTGATATCAAGTAGGTAAGACGTTTTAATGATCAAGACTTGAAATGCACGAGCCAGATAGAAGATGGGTATGCTTATGCCAAAACTGCAAGTTTGGACAGATTTTTGGTGTTTTTCTGCTTAGGAGTTTTTTAGGCCTTAACTAATCGTGTCTTGTGTTGTATAATGTTTGTATATTAGTATAGAATTGGTTTCATGTCAACCCTCTAACAGCTGTGCCAGTTCTAGCCTTTTTGCCACTTTTCTTGCATTTGAAGTAATATGAAGGGACCATGCTTGCCATGCTTGTTCTTGCTCTCTTAAGGTTGGTATCAGTTTGTAAAATTTGCTTTAGACCTGTGAGACTTGTATGTACAATGGAGAAAGGTCCAATGCTCAAGAATTGGAAAGTGGCAAAAGTTGTGCTTTTCCAAAATGGCAATGGTCACTTTATGATATTTATAGAATTGCAACTTGGATAATAGTTCTAAGGCATGGATCAAAGCTTTGTCAACTGAGTAATCATTAAATTAAGGAGTGAGGAACAATTTTGGGACCTGTAAAGCATGGATTAGGCAGCATAGGTACTGATTGCAACTTTGTTCTTCATGAAATGACTTGGACAAAAAGTGAGAAATTGCGAACTTCATCTCTTCGATTCTCCCTACTCAAAAATGATCTTGAGGAGTTCTTGGACATTTTAGAAAGCTTGCAATGTGCTCTATAACTAGCTTTGAAATTCATTTTGAGATACCTCTTGGAACTAGGTGAAAAATTGCCATGAAGTTGGGTCCAAAACCTGCCTAAATTAGGGCAAAATTTCACTAAGTTATTTAGTTCATGGCCATGTGTTCATAAATTTATATCTTGAGATCCAAGCATCTTTAGGGAAAAGTGTGTGATTCAAAGTTGTATATTTCATATACTTCTACAACTTTCATGTTGGGAACCTTCCTTGAATCATTATGCATCATGGTGAAAAAGTGGCCTAAAGTTGAGAAAAAATAAGAAATTTTCTATACTTAGAAAATTTTCTAAGTTAAGAAAAATTTCAAATTCAAACCCTAATCTTCAAACTTGGATTTCTTGATGAAAAATTTTCACATTTTGACATGTTTTGATGAATTAGGACCCTTGGCACTTGATTTTGACCAAAAAGTCAAAGTTTGACTTTTCAGTGTACAGTTGACTTTTGATCAGTTGACTGCAAATTTCATCTGTCAATCCAATGAAATTGAAATGTTTTGAGCCATGTAATTAAGTCAAGATTATGCAATTGAATCCTTGAAATCATGCCTTAACTCAATTGGTCATTTGCTAGGTTAAAAAATCAGAAATTTCCTTTCCTCAGTCAAAACCCTAATTTTGACCATTTTGACCTTTTGGTGTTTTGATCAAATTTCTTGACGAATTGTGATCCAAACTTGACCAAATGAAATATAGGAGTCTAAAATGTTGATGTTGATCAAAAATTATGAAGTTTGACTATAAATTGGCCATGGTTGACTTTTTCCCTAATACAGCTGATTTTTAGGTCAACTGTCCAATTGACTGATCAAAAATGTGGTTCAAGGCTTGAAACTTGTCATGAGTGATCTTAGGGGTCCATAATGATGTTTGAAAGTCATATGAAGCATTGATAATCCAAAAATCCTTGTGCAATCTCAAACCCTAATTTTGGGTTATCAGTGCAAGATGAGATGTCTTGAGTTGACCAAACCCTAATCCAGTCTTGGGTCAAAGAGATCTTGTGAGAAAAGTTTTGATAAATGAGAGGGAAAATTTTGGGGTACAACATCTGCCCCTGTTCAATCTTCTTAGACCTGAAGAGTTAGATTGGCGAGCTTTTCCATTCGTGACTCGAAGGTGAAAGATGATTGGACACTAAAGTGCCCATAAATTTGCACTCGATGATGTGTAGTTGAGAGAATGGGCTTAAAGATGCCATTTGGAGAAGTGATAGAATCTTGGTGGATATGGGCTTGTAGATGCCATCTAAGAATGTTTGTTGGATTGTAAATTATAAGTTAAAAGAATGAGTATCAAAATGGTGTCCGCGTCTGGAACGTATCTGAGTTGTATCTGAACTTGAAATCTGAATGAGTATCAGAATGGCATCCGCGTCTGGAGCGTATCCACACTGTATCTGAACTTGAAATCTGAATTAGTATCAGAATGGCATCTGTGTCTGGAGCGTATCCATACTGTATCTGAATTTGAAATCTGAATGAGTATCAGAATGACATCCGTATATGGAGCATATTTGAACTGTATCTGAAAGCTAAATCTGAATGAGTATCAGAATAGCATCCGTGTCTGGAGCGTATCTAAAATGTATCTGAGAGTTGACTCTGAATGAGTATCAGAATGGCATTCGTGTCTGGAGAGTATCTGAATTGTATCTGAAAACTGAGTTTGAATGAGTATCATAATGGCATCCGTATCTGGAGTGTATCCGTACTGTATCTGATTGTTGAATCTGAATGAGTATCAGAATGGCATCCGTGTCTGGAGCGTATCTAAACTGTATCTGATTGTATATTGCTAGTGGTATCTGTTAATCTGATCCTGAAAAGGGTAAAATGTTAGCTAGAACACAAAATTATGTTGCATGAAATGTATGATGCAATATATGTGTTTTATCAATGTTTATGATATGTGGATATAATGTATGTGCATGTAAGTTAATTTGTTGTATTGTTGTATGATTGAGGAAAATAAATCCTTGACTTCTGCTGAGGATATGTGGATTCTTCATATCTTGAAATTGAAGTATTGACAAAATCCTATTGTGAGAGCAATGCCATATACTGCTTGAGGAACCTGCTTGGGGAATCCAGAGAATTTTGATGACTTCTACTAGGGATTAATAATTTGAAATTTTAGTTCCACTGGGGATTTAAATGACGTACTGTGGGGATTGTTTATGGAATAGCCTAAATACGTTTTCCTAATCTTTCAAACCGTCAGTAATTGTCTTTTTTCATTTTGTTTATTTGTAAACAGTAATTATGTTCAAATGCATATGTTCATTAATGAATCATTGGACGCTTTTGCAAATAAAACACAAGTGTAAATAAAGAGGACAAATAGTTTCTATACTTTAAAGAGATATCTTTGTATTTACTTTGAATAAGTATTTTGTACAAAGGAGACAGACATCCTAGTAAGAGGATGGTGCCATAAAAGTAAGAAAAATTTATATAAAGAAAGATAGCTATGTGTGATAATCCCATGGGGTTCCCATTCTGCTATAGCCTCCGTATCTCTGAGTATCTTGTATATTTGTTGCTTCGTCCGAAGATGATTGAATTGATCGGAAAATCTGAGTTTGTCCGTGAAGAGATTGTCCTCAAAGTGATCCGACGGGACATAGTCATACGCTTTAATTCCCTAACTTTTGCCTGGACCGCCCTTTCGGATTTTCAGTCCATCGGGAAACCCTTTTTTGCCCAAGTCGCCCTTTCGGGTTTTCAACTTGCCGGGTGTACAGATTTTTTTTATTCTATCCCTAATTCTTGCCAGAACCTTTTGGTTCGCCGGGATGCCATTTTTTTGCCTAGGTGTGTCAACCTAGCGGGTCTCTTATGTGTAGTATCTTTTGACTATGTCCGCGTTCGCAGGGTGTGGCAGGTTATCACTGTCTATGGTGGTTAAGATCATTGCCACACCGGAGAATATGTTCTTGATTACAAATGGTCCTTCATAGGTAGGAGTCCATTTTCCCCTGGGATCACTTTATGGTAAGGTAATGCGTTTGATCACTAGATCTCCAACTTGATATACCTGACGTCTAACTTTCTTGTTGAAAGCCTTGATCATCCGTTTTTGATACATCTGACCATGGAAAACAGCAGTAAGTCTCTTTTCATCTATTAAGTTTAGTTGATCAAGTCGAGTCTGGATTCAATCGTCCTCATCCAAACCTGCGTCCTTCATAATTCTCAAAGAGGGGATCTGAACCTCAATAGGCAAAACAGTCTCCATGCCATAAACCAAAGAATAGGGTGTTACCCCAGTTGACGTGTGAGCCGTGGTACGGTACCCGTGGAGAGCAAATGGCAACATCTCATGCCAGTCCTTGTAGGTGACTATCATTTTCTGTATGATTTTTTTAATGTTTTTATTAGCAGCTTCGACGACACCATTCATTTTTGGCCGATAGGGGGATGAATTATGATGTTGAATCTTGAACTGCTCGCACAAGGTGGTGATCATAGTATTGTTAAGGTTGGTACCATTATCAGTGATGATCCTTTCTGGGATACCGTACCGGCAAATGAGATTCTGCTTGATGAAGCGGGCAACAACATTCTTAGTAACGGATGCGAAGGAAGCTGCTTTGACCCATTTTGTAAAATAGTTAATGGCCACTAGAATGAAGCGGTGTCCATTGGAGGTTGTAGGCTTGATCTCCCCAATCATATCGATTCCCCACATAGCAAAGGACCAAGGAGCCGTCAAGACATTCAGAGGATTCGGAGGTACGTGTACCTTGTCCGCATAAATTTGACACTTATGACAGGTCCGAGAGTGTTGATAGCAGTCTGCTTCCATGGTAGACCAATAATAGCCTGCCCGTAGGATTTTCTTCGCCATCGTATGCCCACTGGAGTGGGTGCCAAAGGTACCTTCGTGTAGTTCAGCCATGATCTTTTCAGCCTCAATCTTATCCATACAACGGAGCAGAATAGAGTCATGATTGCGTTTGTACAAGATGTCATTACTCAGGAAGAACTTGGCAGAGAATCTCCTTAAGAACTTTTATCATTGATTGAAGCTCCTTCTGGATATTCTTGAGCCTCGAGATACCTCTTGACTTCATGAAACCAAGGCTGGTCCTCTACTTCTTCAATATTAATCTTGTGACAGTGTGCTGGTTCATCCATTCATTCAATGATGATCTGGGGAGCCTCATTATCCAAATTAAGTTAAAACATAGATGACATTGTGGCTAGAGCATCTGCTAGCTGATTTTCTTCTCGCGGCAAATGCTCGAAGGTAATCTGCTCAAAATGTGGTAGCAATGCCAAAACATGTTCTTTGTAAGGGATAAGGTTTGGATGCTTAGTGTCCCATTCTCCTTTGATCTGACTGATGACCAAAGCTGAATCTCCAAACACATCTAAAGATTTGATTCCTAAGTCTATGGCATCCTTGAGACCAAAGATGCATGCTTCGTATTCCGCCATTTTGTTCGTACAATTGAAGCAAAGTCTAGAAGTAAAGGGAGTATGACATCCTTCAGGAGATATGAGTATAACGCCGATACCATTACCCAGTGCATTGTGAAACCACCGGCTGAAAATCATCGAACAATGAAGTCGCCATCGAACGTCTTTTATCCCGCCGAGAGGGAAAGGTAAACATTGAGAAAACCTGGAAAGGGAGAAATCACGGTCTTTTGACCGAGAGATCGGGTAAGGGAGTCTGTTACACGAGGGGAAGGTGTTAGCACCCCACACGCTCGTAGTACTCTACGGTATCCACTCTTGTTGTCTAATCTAAATGGGTGTGGTCAAATCCTATGTCTATGGCTTAAAACAGTAAAGGTAATGCATGCAAAAGGAAGAAGAAAATAATGTAGGGAAAATAAAAGTTGTGCTCGGTTGGGCCCTACCCCAATGCCTACGTATCCCTTTTAAGGAATCAGAGCAGCCGTAGTTCGGCTTATGTGTTTTGGTTGGTTTGTGTTTTTTAGTTAAGGCAAACAAAAATAATCAAGATGGCAAAACATCGAAAGGAACAACAAACAAATGGGGTGATCAAACGTCGAATAAATAATAACATAGTTACATGTCAAAGATGGCGAAACATCAGATGGTAAAATAGTACACCTAGCAGTGACATTGAGAATCAAAGTTAGATAATCCAACACGTGCGATGGTGAAACATCGGCTTCAAACAAATGAGCGATGGCGAAACATCGGCAAAAAGATAACAAAGATATCATGGTAGAGATGGAAAAACATCAGTAAGACGGATGGAAAAACATCACACCTAACAATGATATTAAGGATCAAAGTAAGATAATAAACATGTGCGATGGAGGAGCATCGGCTTCCAACAAATGTGTGATGGCGAAACATCGGCAAAAAAGATAACAAAGACAAAGTAAGATTGGTTTGTATCTTTTACTTTGAAGAAGAATTTAAGTTCATTAGAAATGTCTTATGATTTGCCAAGAAACAAGTTTTTGTTTTAAGATGCAAAATGCAAAGAAAGAAAAGCAACTAAGGGGAACTAGCCTAGCATTATCCCTAGTGTTATCATACAATGGTTGACCCTAAGGTTGAGGATAAAGGTAGATCCTATCCTATGTTAGCATACATAGATTCCTACCTTAATCAGCATGTCAAAGAAAGCTTAACAAAACTAACCTATAGGGAACATGCAATGAGAGCGAAGTCGTGATCTCAATATCTAAATTGAGTGACTCATCGATCAACAATTAAAGAAGAAAAGCAATAAACATCCTATAGGGAACATGCAATGAGAGCGAAGTCATGATCTCAATATCTAAATTGAGTGACTCATCGATCAACAATCACAACACATGCATCAGATAAAAACCAGAGGGCCTTCTGACATATATCAGCAACAGAGGTCCCATCATGCAATCAGAGAATTATGCAAAACAAAAATGGGAGAAAGGAGGTAGTATAATACCAAACAGATAACTATCTGTAGCAATCAAGCAAGAATAAAAGAAACCCAGAGAAACTTCAAGCAAGCTGGCATCAGTAAACAAATTGAGTCAGGAATCTATCAAATATGAACAACTCCCAGGGGCAATATATGGCATTCACAATCATATATATATATATATATATATATATATATATATATATATATATATATATATATATATATATATATATATATATATATATATATATATATATATATATATATATATATATATATATATATATATATATATATATATATATATATATATATATATATATCCTGCATAAACCATCAGACATGACAAGCACACAAAAAAGAACAATGCCCGTATAATAGATTGTGTTTCACAAATAAAGTGAAACACAAGAAGCCTCAAGCCAGAAATGGAAACTCTCTCAGAGTACCTCGCACATTCAACAACCAAGTTAGTATTCCATAAGGGGAAAAAGTAAGAACAAACATGATAGCTTTAGACATGATGAACAAGGAGAGACAAGCATATGCACAGATTAGGTCAAAAAGAATCAAAGGAATGTTGCTCTTTCCTATCACCATGTTGAATTGAAAATTGAGTGTCAATCAAGGATCATAAGAGCTTGAGAATAATATGAATAAGAACCATAAAGTTCAGTAGCAAACATGTCTCAATTATGCACAATTAATTCAATCACAACTTCATGAGTACAATAGGAAATGAAACCTACATAATGCATTAGATGGTTCAAAATATTCAAACATGAGGATTCTAAGTGGAATGGCTTGAGCTAACATGGACAAGTCAGAACCAACATGATCATTAGGTTCCTAATTATAGGCCTCACTCAAGTTCATTGGCCAACAAACAAATTTCAACAAGTCATGCGAACATAATTGGGTACCTTCACTTCAAAATTACACCAAAAAAAGAAACAAGGATCCATAATTCAAACCAAAAAAAATCATAACATCTTGGAAGTGTTTAGAAGTCAGAATGCAAGCCCTAAGTTCATGAATGATAGGGGAAGAGGTCAAATGAAATTCAAAATTCAAGACTAGTTGGCAAAACTACCAAACTAGACAAGTATTCAAAATTATTTGTGGAAAAATGCCAAACCAAGTCAAGTAATTCAAGAAAAATAGTTTTCAAATTCCCAATACATTCATGAACCATGATCAAGACCTGAAATCCAATAAAAGTCCAAGGCACAAGGGTTTTGATCATGAAACTTGCACCATAAGCAACAAAAACCCTAGATTTTGACTTTTAATCCCAAATATTAATTAAATAGGATTAAAACTCAAACAAGTCAAACCAAAGTCAAACCAATCACCAAGAAACTTTAAAAGTCAGAATATACATTTTTTCATTTTTTTTGAATTAGGAAAAGTCAAGAAAGAAATTAATATTCAAATATTTATGCCATTAACAAAAATTCACATATCAAAATAGTATTTAAATCAAAAAGTCAGAAAAATGCCCAACCAAAATTATATTCAAATATTAGGGCTAAAAACATACATCCCTAAATTTTTGTAAATTTTTGAATAAAAGGAAAATATTAAAATAAAAAAACAAACAATTAATTATGGAATTATTATTTAAAGGCAAGAAAATACAAACCATAACCAAAAATCATGAAATGGTCAAAGTAAAAAATATATTTAGATTTTATGATCAAAAACAAGATTACATGGATTTTTTTGGAATTTTTGAATTAATAGAAGTATTAAAAATAAAATAAAAACAAACAAATGTTACAAATAAGCTATGAAATTGAATTTTTAATCAAAAATAAGAAATGGTGAACTAAAGTCAGAATCAAATTTCAAATTATTTTGGAAGTCTCAAATAATTTTTGTGGATTTTTTAGGTCAAAGGAACTATTAAAATAAAAATTATCTTTGGTCAATTAATTAATTAAACCTAACAAATTTTTAAACCAATCATATAATTCCAAAAAAATATTTAAAAAAATACACAAAGTCAGAAATATTATTTTGAATTTATGATAATTTTTTCAGAATTTTTCAATCATTTTTTAGCAAGAAAATAAATCATCGAAATCAAATTATAAAACAAAAGTTCAAATAAACCAAAATTTCAAATGGACCAATCAGGATGTGCCACCACATCGTCTTCAACCTCTGGCCATTCAAAAAATGCGCGCATGACTCAGGGTTAGGGCTCACTTTTAGATCAACACAACTCACTCAATTTTGCATCATTTTTCATGAAATCAAAGGCAAATCAAAGCTAGCATGGCAAGGAATCCATAGCAATTCGAATCAGATCAAATCATACAACCACATCATCCATAATCAAGCCATGAACATGAAAAAAAAACAATTTGAATCACGAGTTTCAGAACATCCAAACATGCATAATTCATCAAATTAAACGCTATAAAGCTTCAGAATCATTCCATAGACTTCAAACAACATGATTATGAACTTAAATCACACGAAGCATGGCTAGAAATCAGAATTCAAAGTTGAGAATTCATACCTTTGGAAAAAAAATGGATCTACTATCTCCTTCACTCCAGTTACAATCCAAGCTTCGATCTACAATCCTTATCACTTAGGGAAGAGAATGCAAGAAGAATTGGCCAAAACGCGCAAGGGAGGTGGAAGAATCAAAGAAAAATGCAGAGCTACAAGCTATGAGTTTCTGACTTTGAATTGTGAAATGAGGCACGAACCCTTCAAATTGAAGCTTGCTTCTCAATATATAGAGCATCAGGAGGAGGGTAGAATAGATTTTTCGCGCTGAAAGCTCTTGGAATCAAAGAAATCTCCTTTTGGCCAAAATTAAGTATGCACATGCAGCCTTGCAATCCCTCGTGCGTTGGCTTGCTTTTTGCGTGAATTCTAATCCATTTTCCCTCAGGAAGAGATTAGTAACAAGATTAGGACTTAAATCCTTGCATTAAACTTGTGTTGGTGATTAGGCAACTTTGAGCAAGTTTTTGCAAAACCACGAATTCCTTGTTCACTTGCCCATGTGCAGCTCAAACTTTGGCATGATGGACCTCAACATGTCACAAATTACCAATGGGCTTGATTATAAGCAAGGAAAATGACTAAAACTTGAGTTTGCAAGAAATGGCTATTTTGCATATTGGCCAAATTTCAATAAAATACCCTAAATTTCCAAAACTCATAACTTGCTTATACTTTTGAATTTTGGCACAAATGAATACAATTTGAAAAGGTCTTGAAAAGATCTACAATCCCCTATTTTTGAGTTCTTACAAATTAATCCATTAAGGTTCCCAAAATTTGGCTTGAAAATCACTAAATTTGAAAAATGACCTATAATTTTGTGACTTCAAAAGACCATAACTCTTGATTCCTTGCCAATTTGAATATGAGACCAAAAGGAGGTGAAAGATCATTCTCTTAGCTCTCCAATCATATTTCATTTGCATCTTCTTGATCAAGGATGAATTAAATATGATTTTTTGAAATTAAGTCCTTATTTTCCAAAATTAGAAACTTTTAGGGTTTCTTCAAGAACAAGTTTCAATCCAAACTTCAATCTCTTTATTCCAATGACCAAAATGGACTTGAAATATGAAAATCACATCCTTGAAATGATGGTTGACCAAAAGTTCACTTGGTCAACTTTGACTTTGACTAATTTTGACCAAACTGGCCATTGCCCCTCTAAATCAATTGATCCAATTCTCTTCAAATTTGATGATCAACAACTTCAAACATATGATCTTCCAAACATATAAAGGCCATGTGCAAAGTTTCACTTCAAAATTCTCACGAAATCTTGATGAAATCCCAAACTCTAATTTTGGTCAACACATTAGGAGACTGATGAATCATCTTCAAAACTTCAAATCCTACGGGCATCTTGACCAATTTCTTGTAAAAAGACCTTTCAAATATCAAAGAAATGTTGTAGCTTCCAAAATCAAGACTTGTACATTGGCCAACAATCCTGCTCAAGCAAACCCTAATTTGGCTGATGAATCCAAAGAGATGAGTAAAAACATCTTGAGATATGCCATAACCTTTGAACTCAAAAGATCCAGAGATTTGGATGGTAAGATATTTCTTGAGCAACTTGTCAATGCAATCAACCTTCAAAGCTTTGAGGAAAACTTGGTAACCAAAGTACTTTGATCCTATCACAATGTATGAATGCAATGCACTATGATGTTCATGATAAAACATAAGCCTAAATCAAGAGGGTAAATTTTAGGGTGCAACAGCTGCCCCTATTCAAATATCTTCAACATGATAAGTGAGAAAAGTGATAACTTTAGAGCATTCAGGGTTGTCGATGTTTGAATACGAAAGAACCCAAAAATTTACACTCTTGAAAGAAACGGAAACAGAAACCCCTGAGATATACGTCAGAGTGAAGCTATAACACAGGTTGAAACAAAACAGAAACAAAGAAGAGTAGACGCAACTAAACTTCCGGACAAACGTGCCAGGGCGAAACTGGGCTTCAAAAGGGAGGGGTGAGTCAAAACTCAACCAACAGAGCATAGACGAAACTAAGCTCTGTGTGATCGGTGGGAATGAGAACTGACTGTTTTGGAATGCTGGTTCACATTTGCGTTTGTTTTCGCAAAATGTCACAGTAAGCAAGAGTCGCCACCGTCTTTTATTTTATCCAACAAGGAAAGGACAAAAGCACAGAAAAATTCCTTTTTGATATGTTTCTCGGGTTCGGGAGGTAGATTATAGAAAGGGAAGGTGTTAGCACCCTTTCTATCAGTGGTTATCCACGGGCTCTTAGGTACTTGCTCACTATGTTTTCAAAAAATTTATTTTCTTTGTGATTGTGGGTTTGAAAAGAGTTTTTGTTTGAAAGAGAGTGTAAGTGCGAAAATTTTTGTTTTTGTTTTCAAAAGAGCAAGTACTTAAGAACATCTACCTACTCAAAAAGGAATTAAATTGTGCAAATGTCCTTTAGACAATGTTATCCCACTATTGAGGAGTAGGTAGCACCGTCGTTGGAGTTTTCAGGTGAATTCGATTAAGGGACGTGTGGTCACTAAAGCAACGTTAGGACGCCTTAGCGGTAACCCTAATGTCTTAGATCATTTCATCCGAGGCAACCGTTTCGAGGCAACTTATGATCTTTGGACAAGAGGGCGACCTCTAAAACTTCTTATACTTAATGACCATGTTCGAGGCAACCAAGTGAGGCGTACCCTAAGAGTGGCATGTGCGAGTGTATTGTTTTTCAGTTATTTATCTTTGTACATGTTAATGGTGAGCTACTGTTGATTTTAACTTAAGATTGATCTTATCATGCATAGCCTATTATTCAAACATCTAACAGTTAATAGTTGTGGAATATAAATTGCGGAAAATAGATCTAAGCTATTACAAGGCGTCGGGTATTTACATCGCCAAAAACAAACCCTTGAAAATTAAATTGCGAAAAGTAAATAAAAGCGGTAAATAAAATCCTAAGTTAACTATTACATCCTCGGAGCAAATACACAAATATAGATCAAAGATAATACACACGAGGAAAATTGAATCGGAGCGTCCTAGGGTTTTGACCCTTTTTTATCAAATAAGACAATTTTTTTGTTATTTTTTAAATTAAAAAAATCAAGTCTAGATTAATAATTTGAATTAATTAATTAAAAAGAAAATATTTTTGAGTTTTTATTTTAATTAAGGAAATAAAAAAAATGGTTAAAAAAATATTAAAAACCCTAATTCTACATTGATTTTAATTTAATGCAAAATATATTGAAATTGAACCTAATTAAAACTAAATTAATTGGTTAATTTTATTTACAAAAATAAGTAATAACATTAATGGAATTTAAATAAAAATATTTTTTTGTTTTCTGATTTTTTTTATGAAAAAGTTAATTAATTAATTGGTTAATTAAAATACTAATAATAATAAAATAGAAATAGAAAATGATGAAAAGAAAAATAAAATAAACAAACTCAGGGGGGTGTTGGGCTTGAAAAGGGAGTGTGAATTGCAATTTTTGGGCCCAAAACGCTTCATCCAGTTGGACTTTTTGGATTTGCTAGGCATGCATTGACTTGAGACCATGGTAGTCTCCCAATCTAGGCCATTGGATCTGCTTCCTGAGCCACGTAGCATTGAAGATCTGCAAGCGCATGGTGGTCCATCCCTTGAGAAATGCATATGAATACCTGAAGACAAAATACAACAAGGTTTTGGGGGACCTGGGATTCGAACCCAGGTCCCAATGATCACATGCCAACGCGCTTGCCACTCAACCAAATTGCTTAGTTGTTATTGTAATAGGAATCAAATATTATATGATAAACAAAACATTAAGCCTGCAAAAAAAATAAAAAGCGCGTAGTTGATTCAAATTGGCCAATCACGTGGAGACACACTATCGTCTTCTTCATCAAAAGACTGGTTATTTACCTGCGGATTTTTATCCGTAGGAAGTTTCGTGGGATGGTTCTAAAACTAGCTCCAGGCCATGAAAATGCTATTCAAGAACATAGACATGTTCGTCTTTGCCTCCTCATCATTCCTATACCAATCATTAGCCTTAATTTCACCTGTATAAAAAACTCCTAAAAACTAGAACATGAACCCTAGGTTCTGGATACGGGGTTAGAGGCCACAAAAATCAAATCAAATAATGCAGAATCAATGTAAATTGAATGGTGAGTATGAATGTGCAAACCAATTGGCAAAAAGATGCAAGGAAAGTGGTTCACGATTTCATGTGTAGAGGAGATTTCAAGAACACTTACAACGAGTTTTAGGCTGCCTTAGGACTTGATTTAGATTGGTGTAGCTCCACTGGGTGTCAAGGAAGAGAATAGCGTTGTGCTTTTGGTCTGAAAGTGCCTCTGATGTGGTTTTAGATCTCACACTTTTCAAGCTTTTTTGCAAAATTGTTTTGGCCGTTTCCACAGAGTTTTGTGCGTGTTTTTGATTTGTGAGGCTTGCTTGCATATAATGGAATGATTTTAGGTTAAAACATGGGCCAATATCCTTGTGTATTGAAGAATCAAGATTGCACTTTGATCACCATTAACATGTTTCCAAATATGGGCATGATCTGATTTTTTATGCTTGAATGAGCCATGATGCGATTTTATTAGGTGTTATATGATATTAGCAAGCTGTACAAATGACAAAGATACCATTTCAATAATTTTTGGATTTTATTTGAATTAATATAGATTTAAAATGAATTAAATCAATAAAAATTAAATAAAATAGAAAAACAAGTGTTTGGTTATGAAATTAAAGATGGGACACGTGTGTGGCATGACAAGACTAAATCAAGTGGAAAAAAGTGGGCCCTTTTGTCAAAAATTGGAGTTTTGAGGATAGTTGACTTTTGGCACTTTTGGAAAAATGCCAAATTTCAACAATGCATAACTTCTTCAATTTTGAACTTTTGGAGGTGTTCTTGGACTTTTTAGAAACCTTGAGATGTTCTCTAATAAACCCTTTCGGTCTCATCACATTTTGATGTTCCATTCCCAAGTTATAAGCTTTGGAAAAAAAGGTGTTTTTGTTGACTTTCAAAAATGACCTATAATGTCTAAATTTGTAACTTTTTGTGAGAGCTTTTCTTGATCTTGGGGTGTGAAGATGGATTGTCGAAAATTTCATCCTATTCAAAATGAGCTTTGGATGGGTCATTTCTCATAAAGTATGAGAAAGTTATGCTTGGTCAAAGTTGAGTTGACTTTTCCTGCAAAACCCTAATTTATCAACTTTTGAATCTTGATGAATTTTGAGCAATCTTTGATGAATCATGATCAACCCTTGATCAAATGATGAATTAACCTTCAAAATGAGAATGTTGACAAAAATTCTCGAGGTTTGACAGTATTTGGGACACAGTTGACTTTTGCCCTAGCACAGTCGACTTTTGGGCCTCTTGAGCAATTGACTGACCAAACTTCCTCTGCAAGGCTTGAAATTTGACATGGATGAACTTAAGAACATATTAAGATATTGGGAAGCACTTGAGTTCATTTGGATATGAGGACCTTAGTGCAACACAAAACCCTAATTTTGACTTGACTGCCTTAGGAGGTGATTTGACTGTCCAACCCTTGAGCCATTTTGAGCAATTTGAAGATTAATCTTGGCAAATCTTGAGAAATATGGGAGGGCAAATTTTTGGGTAAAACAGTTTCCCATGTTCAATTCTCTTAAACCTTAGGATATAGATTGGCTTTCGAGCTTTTCGTGATCCGAAGGTGGAAGATAATTGAACACTGGAGTGCCCAAAAATTTGCACTCGCATGGTGTAGTATCAGTATTGTGATGTCGGGAATGGGCTTACAGATGCCATTTGGAGATTGTTGGTAGGAGGATTGGCTTATAGATGCCATCTGCAGGAGTGTCGATCGCATAAGAGATTCCTTAGCGAGAACTTGCATACTTGTTGTTGTTGAAGATTCCGCTGGGGAAGTCTAACTTTTGTTGAGATTTAGGAACTTGCCTGTACTTCAACTGAGAGAATGCCTCGGCTGAGTATTAAGAACCGGTCCATAATTCAACTGGGGGTAATCTTCATCAAGATCTAGGAACTGTCTCGTGCTCACCGGGAGTATACCGTTGAGGTTATAGAACTTGTCCACACTATGACAGAGGAAAACATCAAGATCTTGGAGCTGACTCGTGCTCACCGGGAGTATACCGTTGAGGTTATAGTACTCGTCCACACTATGACGTAGGGAAGCATCTTCGTCAAGATCTAGGAACTGTCTCGTGCTCACCGGGAGTATACCGTTGAGGTTATAGAACTCGTCCACACTTATGACGGAGGAAAACATCAAGATCTAGGAACTGACTCGTGCTCACCGAGAGTGTACCGTTGAGGTTATATTACTCGTCCATACTATGACGTAGGGAAGCATCTTCATCAAGATCTAGGAACTGTCTCGTGCTCACCGGGAGTATACCGTTGAGGTTATAGAACTCGTCCACACTTATGACGGAGGAAAACATCAAGATCTAGGAACTGACTCGTGCTCACCGGGAGTATACCGTTGAGGTTATAGTACTCGTCCACACTATGACATAGGGAAGCATCTTCATCAAGATCTAGGAACTGTCTCGTGCTCACCGGGAGTATACCGTTGAGGTTATAGAACTCGTCCACACTATGACGGAGGAAAACATCAAGATCTAGGAACTGACTCGTGCTCACCGGGATTATACAATTGAGGTTATAGTACTCGTCCACACTATGACGTGGGGAAGCATCTTCATCAAGATCTAGGAACTGTCTCGTGCTCACCGGGAGTATACCGTTGAGGTTATAGAACTCGTCCACACTTATGACGGAGGAAAACATCAAGATCTAGGAACTGACTCGTGCTCATCGGGAGTATACCATTGAGGTTATAGTACTCGTCCACACTATGACATAGGGAAGCATCTTCATCAAGATCTAGGAACTGTCTCGTGCTCACCGGGAGTATACCGTTGAGGTTATAGAACTCGTCCACACTATGACGGAGGAAAACATCAAGATCTAGGAACTGACTCGTGCTCACCGGGAGTATACCGTTGAGGTTATAGTACTCGTCCACACTATGACGTAGAGAAACTGTCGAGATTGAGAACCTTATCTAAAATTCAACCGAGGATAATTCAATTAAGATTTAAGAACTGGTCAGATCTTCGACTAAGTTGAGAACTTAACTGCATTTTTCCTGAAAGGTAATGGTCAGTCATATGTAATGCATGAGATGGATCAAGCAATGATGTTCTCAATATAAATGAGATTGTATGGTATGATGCGTATATGCATGTATCATGATGTATGAAAATGTAATGTTTTAGCTGGGGAAAATAAATCTCGGAGCCACTGGAGAATAGAGTTGAGTTCCTCGTTTCCGCTGGGGATGATGAACGAAGATGATGGAGAGAATAAACCTACATGAGAAAAGGACTCCGTTGGGGAATAAACTGATGAAGAGATTACTCCGAGGGGAATTACTCTGTGGGGAAGAGATGTTCTGCTGAAGATTTTAACGATAAACTCCGCTGGGGATTCTGTTGATAAACTCTGTTGGGGATTTTAATGATGAACTCCGTTGGGGATAGAAAGAACTTCGCTGGGGATGATCTTTCAATTGCAATTTGTTGAGGATAACCTAGTTAGACTCTTGTGAGGATAACCTTCTGAATTTGGCTGGGGAGACTTTATTGTGCTTCGCAGGGGATAAGCTTCCAAAATCTACTGGGTAGGATGATTCAACTCATGCAGGGAAGCTTTTTTAGACTGCGCTGGGGAAATGACTCCATTGGGGTATCTTGTATTCCACTAGGGAACATTCTTATATTCTGTTGAGGAATATTAAGACTGTCAGGGATGCTCTTATACTTGCTAGGGAATGTCTTTATAATCTGCTGAGGAATATTAAGACCTTATGGGGATACCCGACCTTTTTAGGGTTGATGGTAGGTCAACTCTGCTTGGGGAGAGCATTGCTGATTCGTTCATAGTTGCAAGTCTCAGTGGGGAGAGCTACCATTACTATTTTATTCTGCGGGGAGTGACGGTATCTTGGTCATATTCTTCAGCTGAATCCACCTTGGTACCTTGGTGGACAATGAAACTACGCAGTTTGGACATTTCTTATGCCCCTGTTTCTGATATTACCCGTATTTCGTCCTTTGTTTCGCATGTAAATATTTATGAGCAGCAATTAATGTCAAATGCATATATCAAAAATGAACTTTGGACGTTCTTTGCAAAACAAAACAGATAAAGGAAAAGCAATTTGAAATTTGTCTGAAAAGGAATTTGTATTGATTTTGAAGTTTGCTTGTAAATAGGTGCTTTTGTACAAGAGGCTGACATCCTAGTAAGAGGACGCCGCCGAACAAATAGGATTTATACAATTGGTGAAAAGAAAACAAAAACAGCTATGTGAATAGTCCCACTGGGTTCCAACTCTGCTATTGCCTTTATATCTTCAAGCATCTCATCACTTTGATGTTTAGTTGAAGATGAATCTGTTTGATTAGTGTCGTCCGAGCTTGATAGTTGATACTAAATTCTGGATACAAGGTGATCCAATGAGACATAGTATTACGCTTTAATCCCTAACTTTTGCATGGACCGCCCTTTCGGGTTTTCAGTCCACCGGGATACCCATTTTTGCCCAAGCCGCCTTTTCAGGTTTTCGACTTGCCGGGTGTACAGATTTTTTCATTTTCATCCCTTATTTTTTCCCTAACCCTTTTGGTTCGCTGGGAATCCCTTATTTTTGCCTAGGCCAGTCAACCTAGCGGGTCTTTGATTATGCGTAGTATCTTTTCACTATGTCTGCATTGACGGGGTGAGGAAGGTCGTCACCATCCATGGTGGTTAGAATTATAGCTCCTCCTGAGAAGATGTTCTTAACCACAAATGGCCCTTCGTAAGTAGGGGTCCATTTGCCCCTGGGATCACCTTGAGGTAAGATAATGTGCTTGATTACCAGGTCCCCAACTTGATAATCTTGCCGTCTGACTTTCTTGTTAAATGCCTTGATTATCCGTTTTTAGTACGTCTGACCATGACAAACAGCAGTAAGTCTTTTTTCGTCGATTAGATTCAGTTGATCAAGTCGGGTATGGATCCAGTCATCTTTGCTCAAACCTGCATCCTTCATGATCCGGAGAGAGGGTATCTGAACTTCGAAGGGCAAAACTGCCTCCATGCCATAAACCAAGGAATAGGGTGTTGCCCCGGTTGACATCCGTGATGAGGTACGGTACCCATGAAGAGAAAATGGTAACATCTTGTGCCAATCTTTGTAGGTCACTGTCATCGTCTGCACAATCTTCTTAATGTTCTTATTAGCCGCTTCGACAGCCCCATTCATCTTCGGCCGGTAAGGATAAGAGTTATGATGTTGTATCTTGAATTGCTCGCAGAGCTCAGTGATCATCTTGTTGTTAAGATTGGTACCACTGTCTGTAATGATCCTTTCTGGTACACCGTAACGGCAAATCAGGTTGTGCCGAATGAACTGTGCCACGACGTTCTTGGTTACGGTAGCAAAGGAGGATGCTTCAACCCACTTCGTAAAGTAATCAATCGCTACCAGGATGAAACGATGCTCGTTGGATGCCGTAGGCCTGATTTCGCTAATCATATCAATGCCCCACATTGCAAAAGGCCAAGGTGCTGTCAAAACATTCATAGGAACAGGAGGTATGTGCACCTTATCAGCATAGACTTGGCATTTGTGACATGCCCGAGAATGCTGATAACAGTCGGCTTCCGTTGTGGACCAGTAATATCCTGCCCGAAGGATTTTCTTTGCCATGGTGTATCCACTGGAGTGAGTCCCAAAAGTAACTTTGTGTAGCTCTGCCATGATCCTTTCTGCTTTGTTCTTATCCACACAATGTAGTAAGGTTGAATCATGGTTACGTTTGTAAAGGATGTCATTGCTGATGAAGAACTTCGCCGCGAATCTCCTCAGAAACTTCTTGTCATTAACAGATGCACCCTCGGGGTATTCCTGAGCTTCAAGGTACCTCTTCATTTCATGATACCAGGGCTTTTCTGTTACCTCTTCAGTCTCAAGATCACAGCAATGTGCAGGTTCGTCTAGTTTCCAAATAATGATTCGGGGGGCCTCGTTGTCCCATTTGACTTTGAACATAGAAGACATCGTAGCTAACACGTCCGCCAACTGATTCTCTTCTCTAGGGAAGTGTTCAAAGGTTATCTCCTCAAAGTGGGGAAGCAAAGTCAACACATACTCCTTGTAAGGAATAAGATTTGGGTGTTTCGTATCCCACTCGCCTTTGATCTGACTGATCACGAGAGCGGAATCTCCGAAGACACTCAAAAGCTTAATCCTTAGGTCAATTGTTGCTCGAAGACCCATGATGCATGCTTCATACTCCTCCATGTTGTTGGTACAGTTGAAACATAGACGGGTGGTGAACGGAGTATGAGAGCCTTTAGGAGATATGATCACAGAGCCAATGCCATTACCCAAAGCGTTCGAAGCTCCAACAAAGTACATAGACCATAGGGATCCTTCCTCAGGTCCTTCATCTGGTCCAGGTGTCTCACAATCAGTCACTACCATGATATTCTCGTCCAGAAATTCAAAGTTCATAGACTGGTAATCATCCACTCCCTGATATGCCAAATGGTCTGCCAATACACTTCCCTTGATTGCTTTTTGAGTCGTGTACTGGATGTCATACTCAATCAAGATCATTTGCCATCTTGCTATTCTTTCGGACAAGGCAGGCTTTTCGAAGATATACTTGATTGGATCCATCTTTGAAATCAACAGAGTAGTGTGAGTCAGCATATACTGTCTCAGCCAGAGAGCAGCCCATGCCAAAGCGCAACAAGTTTTCTCAAGCAGTGAGTATCGGGTCTCACAGTCGGTAAACTTTTTGCTAAGGTAATAAATAGCATGCTCTTTTCGGCCAGACTCGTCATGCTGCCCCAGCACACACCCCATTGAGTTGTAAAGTACTGTTAAGTATAAGATCAGAGGTCTCCCTTCAACTGGTGGCATTAGAATAGGTGGCTCTTGGAGATACTCTTTGATCCTTTCGAAAGCAGCCTGACATTCATTGTTCCAACGTACCACTTGATCTTTTTTCAGTAACTTGAAGATTGGCTCACAAGTAGCAGTTAGGTGCGAGATGAATCGGGCAATGTAGTTCAGTCATCCTAGAAAGCCTCTGACCTCCTTCTCTGTCTTGGGAGCTGGCATCTCTTGTATGGCTTTCACTTTGGCATGGTCCACTTGAATACCTTTGTCGCTTACGACGAAACCCAGTAGCTTACCAGACCTCACCCCGAAGGTGCACTTGTTCGGGTTCAACCTCAACTTGTACAACTTCAACCTGTCAAACAACTTCTGTAGATGGTCAAGGTGTTCTTCCTCAGTTTGGGACCTTGCAATCATATTGTCGACGTATACGTCAATCTCATGATGGATCATATCATGAAACAAAGAAACCATGGCACGTTGATATGTTGCCCCGACATTTTTCAACCCAAAAGGCATGACCTTGTAGCAAAAGGTACCCCACTGAGTAACAAAGGTCGTCTTCTCCATGTCTTCGGGAGCCACCTTAATTTGATTATATCCGGAGAACCCATCCATAAAGGAGAATACCTTGTGCTGAGCAGTATTGTCAACCAGAACGTCGATGTGAGGCAGAGGGAAGTCATCTTTAGGGCTGGCCATGTTCAAGTCCCTGTAGTCAACACACATTCGAACCTTCCCATCCTTCTTCGACACAGGAACCACATTGGAAACCCACTGAGGGTAAGAAGTCACTGCTAGAAAACCGGCGTCAAACTGTTTCATAACTTCGGCTTTGATTTTCTCAGACATCTCTGGGCGCATACGGCGAACCTTCTGTTTTACCGGAGGACAGTCTTCCTTGGTGGGCAGGCGATGAACCACAATGTCAGTATCCAACTCAGGCATATCTTCGTAAGACCACACAAAAATCTTAACATAGTCATGTAGCATCTGAATCAACCGCTGCTTCACACTAAGCTCTAGATTTGCACCGATCTCGACTTCCTTCTTGTCTGTTTCAGTACCCAGATTCACTGTTTCTACTGGCTCTTCATGTGGTTGAATGGCCCTCTCTTCCTGGAGTAGCAGTCTTGCAAGTTCACCAGGAACTTTGCAATCATCTTCACCTTCGTCTTCGGCTAAGTTGATCGGATTTTCGAAGTCATAATTGGCAGTAGCATAGTCGTTACCAGTGAGATCCAGAGTGGATGTGGACCTGTATATGTGAGTGTGTGTAAAATAGCTGTTTTGCAATATATAATAAAGAAAAATAAAGAGCGCAAAATTTGAAATGCAAAAGACGTCCAATGCTTTTATTAATGATATATGAAAATGGCACACAAAAGCCCTCACAAATGAAGCCACGGTACCCCAGGTAAGACACCGGGCCATAAAGTTTCACAACATTGTCTATTACAAATTCAAAACAAAGAGTTCATTACTGGGTAACAAAAGTAATAGGGATGAAGTCCTTTCCTGTCCAGTTGCTTGGTCCACCGTTGGTCATAGGATAGATCCAACTGTCGAATTCAGACTCTTCCACATCATCTTCAATGGCATTTACTGCCGAGTTGCTGATGAACACAGGAGTTCTTCCAATTCTTACACTTCGAACAACCCTTTGAGCTTCTGCAGTGAAACCCAAACCAAACTTGTTAGTCTTCTGAGTGAAATCAGGAAGTCGGCCCCAATTTGCATACTCACCCTTATTAATAACAGCCTGGGCATCCTTTAAGGAAGCCATCTTCATAGGAGAATCTTCAACCACAATCTCAGCTGATGCCAGTGTCTGAGGAACCTCTTCAAAGTGCTGAAATGGGGTCTCAATGAACTCCCCATCCATCTCTACGTATCTGAACGAGTTTAGGTGGCTGACCATGTACTCTTCCTCTCCTTGTACTATCACGATCTTCCCTCTGACTGGGTACTTCAGCTTCTGGTGAAGCGTTGAGGTTACGCCCCCAGCTTTATGGATCCATGGACGACCCAGCAAACAAGAATAGGATGGCTGGATGTCCATCACGTAGAATGTAGAATTGAAGACCTGAGAACCAACTTTAATTGGAATATCAACTTCACCATGTACCATCCTTTTAGACCCATCAAAGGCCCGGACAACAATGTTACTTGGCTTTAGCTCCAAACCTTCGCAATCCAACCTGTCTAGAGCTTTCTTGGGCAAGACGTTCAGCGAGGAACCAGTATCAACCAATACATGTGCAAGAGTAGTGCCCCTGCATTCAATGGAGACATGTAGGGCATCATTATGATTTTTCCCCTTGGTAGTCAGATCAGCGTCGGAGAAACCCAAACCATTATCAGCAGTTAAATTGGCCACACAATCGGTAAACTGATCAGCTGATGTTTCTTGTGGCACGTGGGCAGTTTTTAGGAAGGTAATCAGGGCCTTGGCATGGGCCTCTGAACACAACAGCAATGTCAACATAGAAATCTTGGATGGGGTTTGCCCCAGCTGCTCAACTACGTTATAATCACTCTTCTTAATAATCTTCAGAATCTCTTCCATCTCTTGTTTGGAAGCTTCAACAGTAATCGTCTTCCGTGCCTCCGTCTGGGCAGGCACATCAGTGGTGATCCCTTTGCCCCGAGCGTTAGATGATTCGGCGACAGGGGTAGGACTAAGAACTTGATCAGGAATGGCAGTAGGTACACTTGCAGGTGTAATGACAACAGGTCTTCGAACAGTTGGTGGAGCAATATCAGGTGAGAAAAGTCTATCGCTGCGGGTGACTTTAGCAGGTCCAGTAATGTTGTTGACGCCGGTATCAGCATCCAACTCTTACTTAACTCCAAGAACATAAACATCAGCCCCATAGTGCCATGGGACAGCTTTGTCAGAGGTGTAGGGGATGGGCCACGGAGCAGTGATGATTACAGGCGCGATCTTCGGAACGGATGTAATTCTAACAGGCGTCCTCGAGGGAGCCTTGGAAGAATTGTTGAAAATGGTAATAATGGCGACTTATTTAGTAGGAGTGGAGGGAACAGCAGTCTTCTCAAACAGGATCTCCTTGCTATCCATCAGGTTTTGGATACCTGACCTCAGCAATGGGCAACCAGTAGGTAAAACAGAACACATATGGCAACCTTCACCACAGCCCGGAAATAAACCGGCTAGCAACAGGTTCTTCTTGACAGTCATCAGAGGGGTAACAATATCATCCACGGAAACTACAAACAAATCTTCCTCTACAGCATTTACTCCATGCTTGGGCATGGGAGCAGTCACAACATTAGGTCTCTCGAGCGCCTCAACTCAATCTCCTTTGCCTCAATCAAGTCTTGGACCTTATTCTTCAAAGCCCAACAATCATCTGTATTATGCCCCAGGCTATCAGAGTGATAAGCGCAGCGGGCGTTAGGGTTATACCTTGGTGACGTTGTATTTGAATTCTTTGGAGCTTCTTTTATAGTCACTAGATTGGTCTTCAGCAACTGTGGCAGAATCTGAGACAAAGTCATGCTGAGACGGGTGAATTGCCTTCGAGGTCTCTCGTCCCTTTGTTGGTTGTGATGCTGAGGAGCACCAGTAGGTTTTGAAATAAAAACTGCATTGACAGCTTGGCGGTGTTCAGGTCTATTCTGTCTTCTTGAACTGTAGACAGCACTGGACTCTTTCTTAAATGGTTTCTTCTCAGTGCTCGATGAGGCACCCTTCTGTATCTTCCCAACCTTAATACCAGCTTCAATCCTCTCACCAGTCAAAATAAGATCTGTAAACCCAGCTGAAGAGCTTCCAATCAGATGGTTAAAGAACGGACCAAACAGGGTCCCCAAAAATAGGTCAACAAGCTCACGATCAGCCAAAGGTGGTTGCACCCTTCCGGCAAGGTCTCTCCATTTCTGAGCATACTCTTTAAATCATTCACCCGTTCCTATTGACATACCCTGGAGTTGGGTACGCGTAGGAGCGAGGTCGGAGTTGTACTGATACTGCCTGTAGAACGCAGTAGCCAAATCTTCCCAACTACGGATACTGGCTACGTCCAACTGATAGAACCACTCAAGCTGAGTCCCTGAGAGACTGTCTTGAAATAAATGGATCCACAAGTTCTTATCAGCAGTGTAAGGTTGGATCTTCCTCACATATGACCAGAGGTGCAGCTTTGGACAGGAAGCTCTGTCATACTTGGCAAAGGCAGGTGCCTTGAATTTATGGGGAATCACCACCCCAAATGATAGACCTAAATCTCCGAAGTCTAGACCGGGCACCTTCTGTATTTCCATAGCGCTCAAACGGTCTTCCAGCTGTTTGTACTTATCCTCAGCAGGAGGATATTATTCTTCGTCATAGTCTGTCTCGTTGTCAGAGACCATAGGGCTAGGAGCCCTCCTTTCTTGTGGACTGTCTTTCCCTCAAGATGAGGTGGTCAGATCAACTTAATTCTGCAGCCCGTTTCCAAACCTGCGTCCAGTACTGAACAAGATGGTCCTCTTCTTCTTCTTCTTTTTCTCTTTCAGAATCAAGGTATTCAGGTCCTGCTGACCCTTAGCTAGATTCATGAAAAGCTCTTGAAATTGGGCATTCTGGGCCTGGAGGGCCTTGATAGCTTGCTCAGTTGAAGGTTCAGCAGACATGATGATTGCTGAAATAAACAGCGAAGAAGATAAGAGACCTGTAATGGGGTACCTGTTTATGAAGTGCATGGGATGAAATGCGTATGATTTATGATTTCAAAGATAATCGAGATTCAAATTTGTAGACAAGAAAGGAAGCACACTTTATTAGATTTAAACTTCAAAACTTAAATTGTTCAACAAATTGCCCTTAGGCGTTACAAGAATGGAAATACTAAAAAGTAAATAAAAACTGTAAAAGAAATCATCAAAGGTCCATCAATGCTCCCATGGTCTCTTCTTCTCAGTGCGGACATAATCATTCAGGATCCGTTCGTTCTCCAGTTGCCTGGTCAGCTTCTGGATCTTCTGTTCCTGTTCATTGAACCTCTCTCGGTAGGAATCCCGTTCATTCCTCAACTGCATCCAAGACCTCTTCAGTGTGCCAATATCAGTGGGCATATAAGGTTGGAGGATAGTTGGAGGAACCCCCTCTTCATCAGCAACTTCAAGAGTAACAGGCCTGACAGCTTCATATGGCATACCTAAATTCTGGGCACGGATGCAGACCCATCTGAGATATGGCTCCATTGGCAGGGGAGTCTTTGGTCCTAACTCATGTGGGTCAGATCGGTGAACTTTGTCCCAAGCCCTTATGAATTTACGACGCAACTCGTCGCTATCTCCCTGAAAATCAAAGATGATATGAGGCATCAACATCTCATGAGGCCCTTCTCTTCTGGCTCTTCCAAACTGACGGAGAGCTAAGCATGGGTTGTAAGAAATCCCTCCATGGAGTCCGATCAATGGAACATTAGGATACTCTCCACAGTGATCAATGACAGTCACTTCGTCCATACCTTTGAGAGTCCAGATAATGTCATCACTAGAAAGAGACATCACCCTATAAGCCCATCCCATTCCTTCTTTGTTTTTCAGCACGGACTTAGGGAGGTGTGAAATAAACCACCTCGACAATAAAGTAACACAACACATCAAAGTTCCCCACTTTCGGGCAGTACGAGCATAGAGCTGATGAAGCATATCACTCAAGAGAGTGGGTACCGGGTTCTGAGAGATGAAGATCTTTATAGCATTAATACCAACAAAAGTGTCAGGATTCGGGAACAATACCAAACCATAAATCAAGAGAGCCAGAATGTCCTCGTATGCCTTGAAGTCTAAGTTGTCCCAGAAGTAATTAGCTTTGTCAACCAAAAACTTAGTCAGAAAACCCTTAACTCCACTTCTAGTCTCCCAGTTGGCCATTACCTCCTCCTTGGTCAAGTGAAGGGCTGCAACAATTTCTTCGGGCTTAGGAGTCTTTTCTGAACTAGTAAATGGAGTCTGTTCCAGGAAGGAGATACCAAGCAGCTCAGAGAACTCTTCCAGGGTAGGAACCAGCTGGAAGTCTTGAAAGGTGAAGCAATGGTATAGCGGATCATAAAAATGGACCAGGACACTCATCATTTGTTCGTCCAATTTTGAAGTGACCAAACTGAGAAGAGAACCATGCCTTTTGATGAAGGAAGTAGTGTCTGGAATCCTGACAACCAAATCTTTAAGCAAGGTAGGTACTTGGACAAAGTTGATTCGATTAGTATTCCTACGCATGGGCATCATGATGACCTACAAAACAGAGTAAAGATGAAACCCTCTTGTCTTTGAAATAGGTTAGTCCTTATGCAAAATGTATGCAATGTTATGATGTCATGATGTCATGGTAAGAGCACACCACAAGTATTCACAAAAGGCAAACATGGTATAGGCACACAAGTCACACAAAAGAGCCCTTAGATTTCAGGCTGGCAAGAAGCTTAGGTACTACCCTCTTTCAGTTTTAGTTGGTTAAGACCTGTCCTAAAAATAGTAATCGGGTTCTAGAGGATCTCAATATCACTGACTACCCTCAATCGGTCATAACTCTAGTTTAGCAACCTTTTCTTGCGGCCGGAATCATCGCGAGAGTTTAGTCTCAATGAGTGTAGCATACTGCTACTGTTCTATGGCCAAGTTGGTCAATTTAAGGTTCTAAGGTCAGTTGGTGCTCAATGACTCCTTAGAAAACCCATATTCTCCTCGTTCCAACACAAGGGATATCGGTACAAACTAAAGTGCCACACCAACGTAGCTACTGCTTCATCCGTATCGGTCTACGCCGTACAGATCCCTCACAGTTTATTGCTACTTACCTAAAGGGTATCCCCAGATCCGGGTTAGGATCTATAGAACTCCGATACAAGCCCACAAAATTAAAGCATACAAAGCATATAATTGAAAACATAGTGATCTAATCCTAAGGTACACCTCACTTAAAAGATATGTCCCCAGCAGAGTCGCCAGTTCTGTGATCGGTGGGAATGAGAACTGACTGTTTTAGAATGATGGTTCGCGTTTGCGTTTGTTTTCGCAAAATGTCGCGGTAAGGAAGAGTCGCCACCGTCTTTTATTTTATCCAACAAGGAAAGGACAAAAGCACAGAAAAATTCCTTTTTGAGATGTTTCTCGGGTTCGGGAGGTAGATTATAGAAAGGGAAGGTGTTAGCACCTTTTCTATCCGTGGTTATCCACGGGCTCTTAGGTACTTGCTCACTATGTTTTCAAAAATTTGCTTTTCTTTGTGATTGTGGGTTTGAAAAGAGTTTTTGTTTGAAAGAGAGTGTAAGTTCGAAAAGTTTTGTTTTTGTTTTCAAAAGAGCAAGTACTTAAGAACATCTACCTACTCAAAAAGGAATTAAACTGTGCAAATGTCCTTTAGACAATGCTATCCCACTATTGAGGAGTAGGTAGCACCGTCGTTGGAGTTTCTGGGTCAATTCGATTAAGGGACGTGTGGTCACTAAAGCAACGTTAGGACGCCTTAGCGGTAACCCTAATGTCTTAGATCATTTCATCCGAGGCAACTGTTTCGAGGAAACTTATGATCTTTGGACAAGAGGGCGACCTCTAAAACTTCCTATACTTAATGACCACGTTCGAGGTAACCAAGTGAGGCGTACCCTAAGAGTGGCATGTGCGAGTGTATTGTTTTTCCGTTATTTATCTTTGTACATATTAATGGTGAGCTATTGTTGATTTTAACTTAAGATTGATCTTATCATGCATAGCCTATTATTCAAACATCTAACAGTTAATAGTTGCGGAATATAAATTGCGGAAAATAGATCTAAGCTATTACAAGGCGTCGGATATTTACATCGCCAAAAACAAACCCTTGAAAATTAAATTGTGAAAAGTAAATAAAAGCGGTAAATAAAATCCTAAGTTAACTATTACATCCTCGGAGCAAATACACAAATATAGATCAAAGATAATACGCGTGAGGAAAATTGAATCAGAGCGTCCTAGTGTTTTGACCCTTTTTTATCAAATAAGACATATTTTTTGTTATTTTTTGAATTAAAAAATTAAGTCTAGATTAATAATTTGAATTAATTAATTAAAAAGAAAATATTTTTGAGTTTTTATTTTAATTAAGGAAATAAAAATAATGGTTACAAAAATATTAAAAACCCTAATTCTACATTGATTTTAATTTAATGCAAAATATATTGAAACTGAACCTAATTAAAACTAAATTAATTGGTTAATTTTATTTACAAAAATAAATAATAACATTAATGGAATTTAAATAAAAATATTTTTTTGTTTTCTGATTTTTTTTTATGAAAAAGTTAATTAATTAATTGGTTAATTAAAATACTAATAATAATAAAATAGAAATAGAAAATAATGAAAAGAAAAATAAAATAAACAAACTCAGGGGAGTGTTGGGCTTGAAAAGGGAGTGTGAATTGCAATTTTTGGGCCCAAAAAGCTTCAGCCTGTTGGACTTTTTGGATTTTCTAGGCGTGCATTGACTTGAGACCATGGTAGTCTCCCAATCTAGGCCATTAGATCTGCTTCCTGAGCCACGTAGCATTGAAGATCTGCAAGCGCATGGTGGTCCATCCCTTGAGAAATGCATATGAATACCTGAAGACAAAATACAACAAGGTTTTGGGTGACCTGGGATTCGAACCCAGGTCCCAATGATCACATGCCAACGTGCTTTCCACTCAACCAAATTGTTTAGTTGTTATTGTAATAGGAATCAAATATTATATGATAAACAAAACATTAAGCCCGCAAAAAAAATAAAAAGCGCGCAGTTGATTCCAATTGGCCAATCACGTGGAGACACGTTATCGTCTTCTTCATCAAAAGACTGGTTATTTACCTGCGGATTTTTATCCGCAGGAAGTTTCATGGGATGGTTCTAAAACTAGCTCCAGGCCATGAAAATGCTATTCAAGAATATAGACATGTTCGCCTCTGCCTCCTCATCATTCTTATACCAATCATTAGCCTTAATTTCACCTGTATAAAAAACGCCTAAAAACTAGAAACATGAACCCTAGGTTCTGGATACGGGGTTAGAGGCCACAAAAATCAAATCAAATAATGCAGAATCAATGTAAATTGAATGGTGAGTATGAATGTGCAAACCAATTGGCAAAAAGATGCAAGGAAAGTGGTTCACGATTTCATGTGCATAGGCGATTTCAAGAACACTTACAGTGAGTTTTAGGCTGCTTTAGGACTTCATTTTGATTGGTGTAGCTCCACTGGGTGTCAAGGAAGAGAATAGCGTTGTGCTTTTGGTCTGAAAGTGCCTCCAATGTGGTTTTAGATCTCACACTTTTCAAGCTTTTTTGCAAAATTGTTCTGGCCGTTTTCACAGAGTTTTGTGCGTGTTTTTGACTTGTGAGGCTTGCTTGCATATAATGGAATGATTTTAGGTTAAAACATGGGCCAATATCCTTGTGTATTGAAGAATCAAGATTGCACTTTGATCACCATTAGCATGTTTCCAAATATGGGCAAGATCTGATTTTTTTATGCTTGAATGAGCCATGATGCGATTTGATTAGGTGTTATATGATATTTGGAAGATGTACAAATCACAAAGATACCATTTTAATAATTTTTGGATTTTATTTGAATTAATATAGATTTAAAATGAATTAAATCAATAAAAATTAAATAAAATAGAAAAATAAGTGTTTGGTTATGAAATTAAAGATGGGACACGTGTGTGGCATGACAAGACTAAATCAATTGGAAAAAAGTGGGCCCTTTGTCAAAAATTGGAGTTTTAAGGATAGTTGACTTTTGGCACTTTTGGAAAAATGCCCAACTTCAACAATGCATGACTTCTTCAATTTTGAACTTTTTGAGGTGTTCTTGGACTTTTTAGAAACCTTGAGATGTCCTATAATCAACCCTTTTGGTTTCATCTCATTTTTATGTTCCATGCTCAAGTTATAAGCTTTGGAAAAAAAGGTGTTTTTGTTGACTTTCAAAAATGGCCTATAATGTCTAAATTTGTAACTTTTTGTGAGAGCTTTTCTTGATCTTGGGGTGTGAAGATGGATTGTAGGAAATTGCATCCTATTCAAAATGAGATTTCTATGGGTCAATGCTCATAAAGTATGAGAAAGTTATGCTTGGTCAAAGTTGAGTTGACTTTTCCTACAAAACCCTAATTTAGCAACTTTTGAATCTTGATGAATTTTGAGCAATCTTTGATGAATCATGATCAACCCTTGATCAAATGATGAATTAACCTTCAAAATGAGAATGTTGACAAAAATTCTTGAGGTTTGACTGTATTTGGGACACAGTTGACTTTTGCCCTAGCACAGTCGATTTTTGGGCCTCTTGAGCAATTGACTGACCAAACTTTCTCTGCAAGGCTTGAAATTTGACATGGATGAACTTAAGAACATATTAATATATTGGGAAGCACTTGAGGTCATTTGGATATGAGGACCTTAGTGCAACACAAAACCCTAATTTTGACTTGACTGCCTTAGGAGGTGATTTGACTGTCCAACCCTTGAGCCATTTTGAGCAATTTGAAGATTAATCTTGGCAAATCTTGAGAAATATGGGAGGGAAAATTTTGGGGTACAACACTCTGTAATAGAAAATGTACGTGGGTGAGGAGACGAAACTCTGAGCTCGACCCAAGGCAAAATGGCTACAATGCGTGATTCTAGGAACACTTGCTAATCTCAACTAAGATAGACAGTATGAAGGAACTGACAGAATCTCAGAAATGAGGAATAACAGCGAGACGAAACTCGACTCAACGACTAGTCAGACTAAACTAGACTAGATGAGTACCAGGACGAAACTGGATTTCACGCACGGGTAACGAGGCGAAACTCGACCCAAAGTAAAGTGATGGGAGTGCATGTTTCTCAGAGCACCTGCTGGTCTCAGATCAATGGATAAACAGCGACAAAAGCTGATAGGAGAATCCAAGGAACAAAGGAGACAGATTTCAAACCAGGGACGCAACACGAACACTACACTCGGTAAACAAACACCGTCAAAGAGTCCAAGGTCGGAAAGTAAAAACGAGGCGAGGCTCAACTCAATAACTAATTAGGCGAAACTAACCTAGATGAGTACCAAGACGAAACTGGATTTCATGCACAGGAGACGAGGCGAAACTCGGCCCAAAGCGGGGGGATTAGGGCGTACACCTAAAAACCTGCTGAAAGCGAATGTCAGGGAGAAACTGGTATTCGAAAAGGTGTACCAATAGATATTGGAATGAGCCAGAGAGAGTAGTAAAGACTAAACCTGAGAAGACCGTGTCAGGGCGAAACTGAGCAGCTATAGTCAAAAGTAGACATTCAAACAAACAAATGACTAACGTCAAAAGGATATCGGTATAGGGAGGAGACTGAGATTATGAGGACGAAGACCTTGTTGGGGGTTAAATCTGAATTGTTAGCAAATTATTGGGGATGACAGAAATATTAACGGCTTATGTTCCGATGTATGTTGGAATTCTTTTTTATAGCGCATTGCTCCATATAATGGAAATGCTACGCGTTTTGGTAGATGTAATGTAATGATGCATGTTTAAAAAGTCTCACCGGAGAATGGCCCATTGAGAAGCCAAAAACCAAGAAGTCTGAATCTGACATGACTTGCAGAAATAAATTGCAAAAATCCAAAGGAGAGGAGAAAATAAGGGGAACCGCTAGAGAGGGAACCTCGAAAAGATGGAGCTTCGCGAAGAAACCAACGAGCAACCAGCGGAAACGGGCCACAAACAAAGAGAGGAGCTGCAAAAATAAATTGCGAATTCCCGGGGAAGATCAGGTCGA
The DNA here is from genome assembly GCA_948472305.1 of Vicia faba. Classification (NCBI taxonomy): domain Eukaryota; kingdom Viridiplantae; phylum Streptophyta; class Magnoliopsida; order Fabales; family Fabaceae; genus Vicia; species Vicia faba. The sequence goes on from OX451736.1 coordinate 939,296,952, forward strand.
CATTGCGACTTCTGGAAAAGGACAAAAACCTTTTGTTGGGGGAATAAAACTCTGCTGAAGAGGCGGGACTTCACTGGAGAGGTAGAACTCTGTTGAAGATTATCTTGCATGAGAGATGTTCTCTTGGAATGAAACCTAAGGACGAATCCTGCAGATAGTCACACGGTATCAAAACCTCACTAGGGAATAAGAGAAGATCCTAAACAAAAAGATGCCCCAGTCAACACATCGGTTGGGAAATGAGAGGTCAAAGCGAGAGATCCATGCTGGCAAACTCGAAGGGGAGTTGAAACTTCTTCAGAATGTGGGTTCCATCTTGACGACTCCTACTGGGGATAGGCGACACATCCAAACTTGAAGTCTTGGAACGAGGCTTTTGAGAGACAATCCCTGGAGTAACAAAACTTTGCTGTTGAAATGAAACTTCACTGGGGAAAGGAAACTTCATTTGGGGAAACTAAACTTCACAGGGGATAAGAAAAAGAAGGAAGCCGAACATTCCCCTTTTGACCATCATTAAGCCCTTTACAAGCATTCAACGTGTAAACTTTTTGATGTCAAAAAGCTGTTTTGCATACATAAAAATGTTTATTTAGAATGGTAGACCTGGTGCGATAATTATTTAAGCCTTGAAGTTGAAAACTTTGACAAAATGTTGCATCTCTGTTGTGAACGAATCACTAGCTAAAGTGCAAAAACGTTTTAAAAACTTTTCTTCCCCTTTTTGAAAAACGAGTCAAAACGTGGGTGATAAGATACCAACACGACTATGCAACACGTATTTGGGGAGTTTAGGAAATGTTATCCCGTTGTAGTATGCTTTTGAGTTAAACCATTGTTTCAGTTAGGCCTTTTAAAGGTTGTAACGTGGCCTGGTTCAAGGTTCTTTTGAAAAAAAAAGTTTTCAAGGCTCAAATTATTTGGTGCCCACCCCCTTCGTGATATTATTCTGTCCTAAGTTCAGCTGATTTTTTCACAAGCATTCATCTTTCAAAAGATTTATGATGGTTGAGTGATCACGACAAATCCCCTAACACGATTGTCGCTTAACTTTTGCTGCTTTGGTTTTTTTTGACATTATTGTTCTTCCTTTGATGAAAATTTTACTGGATAATCTCTTTTTCGGTCTTTTAGGCTCTCTTTTCCCTAACTTTTGCCTGAACAAAAATATTTTGAATTTCAACTTTGGGAGTCCAGCGGGATGCCCTAACTTTTGCCTAAGCGACTTGTTTTCAAGTTTCGACTTAGCGGGGCTTTTTGTTTCTTTCTTATTCATACTTTCCTCTTCGAACAAGTCAATATAACTTTAAGTCTTTGAATTTCTTCTTTCTATCTCTTTTTTTTTTTAAGAAAACAAATGCCTCATTCATTGGTCGGCGAGAGATATCCATTATTGTATTGATTCGATCTCGACTTCAGGACTTTGTCAGGAATCAAACATCATGGTTTAGACATTTTTCCTGATCTTATGATGCGAAAGATAAAATGTGGTGATCCTCAGATGGGACATTCCTTTTGAAATTTGAATGCTTGGGAAAATCAACTGAACATCTACCCTGCCCCTGGTTAAAAAGGTTTATTTTTCTTTTTCGAACAGAAAGAAAACTCCTACTTCAAAGGCTCAGAGGGGTTAACGAGGGTCTAACTCCCTTATATCTCCAGTGTTTGGGGATTGAAACAATGCCTGTACATCATCAACAGGGTTCTACTCAAAAGCATACCACTACAGTCATCGCTTTTTAGCTAAGCTCCCTCCAAATTCTTGGTCATGCAAAAGAATTAACACAGTTGGTATCAAAATGCCCGGAAAATAATTAAAGAGTGATTTTGTATAAAAAAAGTTTTTAGGCAAAAATATTCAGCGCATCAAGACTGACATTCAGCTATAAACAAATCCTATATGCAGATAATGCTTAAAACAATCAATCAAGATGGCACATGAAAGCACGGCAAAGGAATGTAATAAAAGCCATTATGGGGAAGAAGTATCTCCAACCAGGTTTGTCGGTCCCACTGACTTGTCGTAACCTTGATATTACCCTGACCCATGATTTTTACCAACAGCCCGGCACTGTGAAGAAAAATGGAAAGGAAAACTCCAATAGAGTGAAGGAGAGATTTATCAAACATAGAACCAAACATGCCCCTTACGCAGCGGTGGTTGTGTTTGTTATCCGCATTTCAAGCGATCAGTCAACCGTGACTTAGATTATCATATCCATGTAAGGTCCACATAGTTTATATGCACATGCTTATAAAAAATATTGGAAGTTTTTGAAAACAAAATAAAATAAAGAAAACGAAAAGAAAAGCATACGTATACTTGAAAGAAGATATTCTATTGATTTTGAAAAATCTGCCTGCGAAAAAGGAATTTACATTCAGAAGCAAGAAATTACAAAATTGAAGCAAACAAGTGTTTACAAATGGCAATGTGAATGTGAATATCCACCAAGTCCCGACTCTGCTATGACTCTGATGACTCTCATCTTCCTGCCTTCAGACAAAACATTCTTGGATTAGCTCCGAGCTTATGCCAGGTGATGGGATGAAGGAAAGAAACAAAGGGCTCATGCTGAACGTAGTCATTTACTTTAAGTCCCTGACTTTTGCCGGAATCGCCCTTTCGGGTTTTCGATTCACCAGGACACCCTCTTTTTACCTAAACCGCCCTTTAGAGTTTTCAGTTTAGCGAGTTTCTATTTTTTTATGCAAAGTATTTTTTAACTACGTCAGCATTCACAGGGAGAGGGAAGTACTCTCCATCCATAGTCGTGAGCATCATCGCTCCTCCAGAGAAAACTTTTTTGACCATGAAAGGACCTTCATAAGTCGGAACCCACTTGCCTCTAGGATCTCTCTGGGGAAGAATTATCCTCTTAAGCACAAGGTCCCCTGGTTTGTAACATTGAGGTCGTACCCTTTTATCAAAAGCTTTTCTCATCCTCTGCTGATATACCTGACCATGACATACGGTCGTCAATCTCTTCTCATCAATAAGTTCCAACTGATCTAGCCGATTCGGTACCCATTCACTTTCATCTAACTCAACATCTCTCATGACCCTAAGAAAAGGAATCTCGACCTCTACCGGAAGTACTGCTTCCATGCCATAAACCAATGAAAATGGGGTTTCCCCAGTCGAAGTACGCACAGTGGTGCGATAACTATGTAAAGCGAAAGGCAGCATCTCATGCCAATCTTTATAGGTTACCACCATCTTCTGCATAATTTCTTGATATTTTTATCGGCCGCTTCGACAGCGCCATTCATCTTTGGTCTATATGGGGAAGAATTATGATGCTTGATTTTGAAGGACTCACAAAGCTCCTTCATCATCTTGTTGTTCAGATTAGACCCATTATCAGTAATAATCTTCTCGGGCACTCCATAGCGACATATAATGTTGTGCTTAATGAACCGAGTTACCACTTGCTTGGTGACATTGGCATATTATGCAGCTTCGACCCATTTTGTAAAATAATCCATGGCAACCAGAATGAAATGGTGACCGTTGGACGCAGTTGGTTCCATTTTGCCGATCATATCAATCCCTCACATCGCAAACGGCCAAGGGGAAGTCAATACATTCAAAGGTACTGGCAGCACATGCACCTTGTCAGCATAGACTTGACATTTGTAGCAAACCCGTGCATAATTGTAACAGTCAGTCTCCTTGGTGGACCAATAATAACCTGCTCGCAAGATCTTTTTAGCCATGGTATGCCCGTTGGAATGGGTCCCGAAATCTCCTTCATGTATCTCTTCAATGATCCTAGCTGCTTCTTTCTTGTCAACACATCTGAGTAGTAGACCATCATGATTCCTTCTGCACAACACACCACCACTGAGAAAGAACTTGGCTGAAAATCTTCTCAAGAACTTCTTATCTGTGATGGATTCCCCTTCCGGGTACTCCCGCGCTTCCAAATACCGCTTAATGTCATAAAACTAAGGATTTCCATCTGGTTCCAAACTGGCCTCAAAACAGAAAGTTGGCTCACTCAGACTTCTGATAGTAATGGAAGGTGCCTCATTAGCCCACTTAACCTTGAACATGGAGGACAAAGTTTCCAGTGCATTAGCTAGATTATTTTCTTCTCTGGGAATGTGCTCAAACGTGATCTCTTCGAAGTACGGGATCAGCTTCATAACATGCTCCCGATAGGGAATTAGGTTCTGATGGCGAGTCTCCCAATCTCCATTAATCTGGATGATAACAAGATTGGAATCCCCGTAAACTTTCAAGAATTTGATGCGCAGGTCGATCGCTGCTTCAATTCCATAAATGCAAGCTTCATATTCGGCCATGTTATTAGTGCAATCGAAACAAATGTGAGCCGTGAAAGGAATATGGTATCCCTTAAGGGAGGTGATAATAGCTCTGACGTTGTTGCCCATGGCATTAGAGGCACCATTAAAAACAAGCGTTCAACGTGATCCCGGCTTGGGTCCTTCGTATGGGTCTGGTATGTTACAATCCCGAATATACACAATTTCCTCATCTGGAAAATCAAACTTCATCGGTTTGTAATCGTTCATGGGCTGATGAGCAAGATGGTCGGCCAGTACACTACCCTTAATTGCTTTTTGAGTAGTGTATTGGATATCATATTCGGTGAGTATCATCTGCCAACAGGCTACCCTGCCTGTAAGAGCTGGCTTCTCAAAAATGTACTTGATTGGATCCATTTTGGATATCAAGTAGGTGGTGTGAGTTAACATGTATTGCCTCAAACGTTTGGCGGCCCAAGAAAGCGCGCAACAAGTCTTTTCCAACAATGAGTATCTCGACTCGCATTCCGTAAACTTCTTACTCAAGTAGTAAATAGCCTGCTCTTTCTTCCCTGTTTTGTCGTGCTGACCGAGGACACAACCCATTGAGCTCTCCAACACAGTTAGATACATGATTAGTGGTCTTCCTTCTACTGGCGACATGAGTATTGGAGGTTCCTGTAAATACTCATTTATTTTGTCAAAGGCCTTCTGACAATCCTCATTCCATTTCACTGTCTGACTTTTTTGCAACAACTTGAACATAGGTTCACAGGTGGCTGTGAGATGAGAAATAAATCTAGAAATATAGTTTAACCTTCCTAAGAAGCCACGTATTTCCTTCTCTGTTTTTGGCTTGGCCATTTCCTGTATCACTTTGACTTTGGCTGGGTCCACCTCGATACCTTTTTCACTTACAATAAAACTCAACAGCTTGCCGAATCTCACCCCGAAGGTGCACTTATTCGGATTCAACCTTAGCAAGAACTGCCTCAGTCTCCCGAACAATTTTTCCAGATGAACAAGATGTTCCTCTTCCGTGTCAGACTTGGCAATCATATCGTCTACATATACCTCAATCTCTTTGTGAATCAAATCATGAAAGATAGTGACCATGGTGTGCTGATATGTTGCCCCGGCATTTTTCAAACCAAACGGCATCACTTTATAACAGAAAGATCCCCAAGGCGTGATGAATGTTGTCCTCTCCATATCCTCCGGAGCCATCTTAATTTGATTGTAACCCTAAAAGCCATCCATGAACGAGAACACCTTGGAATGAGCAGTATTATCAACCAACACATCAATATGCGGAAGAGGGAAATTGTCTTTAGGGTTGGCCCTATTTAAATCCCTATAATCCACGCACAGCCTAACTTTACCATCTTTCTTGGGCACAGGCACAATATTTGCAATCCACGGTGAATAATTGACAACCTTTAAGAAATTCGCGTCCAACTGCTTCTGGACCTCCTCCTTGATCTTCTTAGACATCTCAGTATGAGTTCTTCGGAGCTTCTGCTTGACAGGAGAACAACCTTCTTTGAGCGGTAGTCAATGCACCACTATGTCCGTATCCAACCCAGGCATATCCTCATAAGACCAGGCAAAGATATCAGAATACTCATGGAGTAGCTCAATCAATCTGGCTTTTACACTTTCTTCGAGATCGGCCCCAATCTTAACCTCTTATCTTACCTCTTCTGTGCCAATATTCACCACCTCAATTGAATCCTGATTCGGCTGGATAACCTTCTCCTCTTGTTTCAACAATCTTGCTAATTCCTCAGGGAGATCACAATCCTCATATGCTTCTTCTTCAGCTTGATAAATAGGAGTATCAAAGTTATAATGAGTCGTAACAGAGTCGTTATTGATAGAATCGGGGGTGGAAGTGCATCTGTATGAATGACATTTTTGCATTTTTTAGTGACCGTGTGTGGAAAGAGAAACATTGCCATTTAAAGAAAAAGAAAAAGAGAAGAAGTAAAATTTTGAATGCAAAAATGTCCTTTATTTCATGATAAACTTGCAAAATAAACATGGTGGCCCTACACAAATGATTCACTATGCCTTGGGCAGAGCGTAGGAATTATGATATGATAATAAAAGAAACAAGAAAATTACTCCTCAGCACTTGAAACTTGGATAACATCCACAGAAGTCCAATTGTTGAGCGCCTGGCCTGGAATACTCGGACGAATCCAATCTTCAACATTGTAGCCCTCAGCCCTATCGTCACCAATTGCATTGACGTGTCCTTCTTGAGTAGCACGAGGGCGAGAAAACTTCACAGGAGTAGATAAACTGGATGCTCTGGGAGCTACACTCTGCTGACCTGGGCTAAAACCAAGACCAAACTTATCAAACTTCAGAGTAACGTCGAGCACCTAACCCCAACCTTCAGGGTTACCACCTTCCACTACAGCTTTTGCATCTTTGAGAGAAGACATAACAGTTTCCGATTTCTTTTTCTGCTCTGGAGGAGGAAAGTTGACAGCATGAATTGTCTCAAATGCCTGAAACGGAGTTTCGTGAATCTCTCCTTCAACTTCAACGTAGCGGAATGATGTCAAATGACTTACAATGTACTCCTCCTCGCCTCACATAGTTATCACCTTTCCCTCTGCGGGATACTTGAGTTTCTGATGAAGAGTAGAAGTGACTGCTCTTGCTCTATGAATCCACGGCCTCCCCAACAAGCAACAGTACGCTGGCTGTATATCCATCATGAAAAATGTAGCCGTGAAGGTGAGAGGACCAACTTTGATTGGTAGCTCTACCTCCCCAATACTGACCTTCGCGACCCATCAAACGCCTTCACCATCAAATCGCTAGGGTGCAACTCTAGTCCAGAATAATCAATCTTCATCAATGCTGACTTGGGCAATACATTTAGAGATGATCCTGTGTCTACCAAAACCCGAGATAAAGTAGTGCCTCTGCACTCCATTGAAATATGTAACGCTTTGTTATGGTCTGGTCCCTCTGGAGGAAGATCAAAATCTGTGAAGCCCAAACCATTCCCAGCAGATATATTAGCACAGACATTTTCGAACTGGTTGACTGTTATCTCGTATGGCACGAACGCGTTCTTCAACAACTTCATCAAAGCATTTATGTGAGGTTCTGAATAAATCAACAGAGACAAGATAGACATCTTAGAAGGAGTATGGCTCAAATGATCAATTATGCTATAATCACTCTTCCTGATAATTCGCATCAACTCTTCAACCTCATCGGGAACTGAAGAAGCTTCTGGTACTGGAATCGGTTGAGTCACATTGGCTGGCATAACCCTTGGATTGCCAATCATTACCTGTTGCTTTCCTTTTTCCCTTACAGAAGCATCTGCCGCATCTTGCACATTGGAAGGACCAAATACTCTCCCACTTCTAGTCATTCGACCCACACCAGAAAAGTTATGGACTTCCTCTTCATCACCTTCAGCATGTTCTCCCTCAGACAAACGAGCATTAACCTCCTGCTTTACCCCATGGTAATAAACATCGGCACCGTAATGCCAGGGGACATCCTTCTCACTGGTATATGGCATTGGTCCAGGTACTGTAATCATCAGAGGGGGTGCCCTTGATGGGGAAGGAATGCGCGCAGGGGTGTAAGGAATAGATATTACAGCAACATCCTCTTCATTAACATTGTGGTAGCTCGGTTTTCTATCGAACTGTAGGGAACCCTCATCTATCAACAACTGGATACATGCCTTCAAATCATCACAGCCCTTCGGTTTCTCTCTACACGGCACACTCTGAAGTACATCCCGGGAAAACAGCATTGTCAAGCAAATACCTCTTAACAAAGCTCAACAGAGTAGTTACTTGTTCCACATCCATGATCAAGTTCAACACTTCCCCATTATCATCAATCATGTTAACAACACCTCCTCCATGCCTAGGCATCGGGTTCTGAGTAACATTTGGACCGTTCACTAGAGTAAATTCAATCGCCTTAGAGTCCAATAAGTCTTGTACTTTGCACTTCAACGCAAAACAATTTTCAGTGGAATGACCCACTCCGCCTGAATGGAATTCACATCTAGCGTTAGCATCATAGTTAATAGGGAGCCTTGCGGGTGGTGGCGGCATATTCCTCAGACTAATCAACTTTAAATCAAGCAGATGGTGGAGCGCTTCGGTAAGAGTTACTGGAAAGGGATCAAACTTCCTGGGTTGTCTCTGTTGTTGGTTATTATACTGACGGGGAGCATTTTGTTGCCTTTGTTACTGGGGCACTGTATTTGGTCTCTGCTGTGGAGCATTAACAGGAATAGAAACAGCGTTGATTTTTTAGTGCTGACGATCCTCTCTTCGTCCCCTATGAGAGTAAACCGCGCTTGCGTCGCCTTCCCTTTTCTTAGGGTAATTGTTGAATGGTTTCTTACTGCCCCCTGATGAGCTGCTAGAACCTCCAATCTGAATCTTTCCCAATTTCAAACCCACTTCAATTCTTTCACCAGCCATGACCAAGTCTGCAAACCCTGCTGAAGTACTTCTATCATGTGCTCATAGAATGGCCCTTGCAGGGTACTCATAAAAATGTCAATGAGTTCTCTCTCCACGAGTGGAGTTTGAACCCTCGTAGCCAACTCACACCACTTCTGAGCATATTCCTTGAAAGATTCTTTTGGCCCTTGCGACATATTCTATAATTGAGTGCGATTAGGCGCCATATCCATATTGTACTGATAATGTTTGACAAAATCCCGAGCAAGATCATTCCATCAACGAATATGAGTTTTCTCCAGTTTCATGTACCATTCCAGGGATTCCCCAGATTGGCTATCCTGGAAAAAGTGAATCAAGAGCCCTTGATCCTCGGTATGAACCGACATCTTCCGGAAATAAGCAGTTGCATGGGTAATAGGACACGATGTTCCGTTGTACTTTTCAAATGTAGGAGGCTTGAATTTTGGAGGAACCTTCACCCCAGACACCAACCCAAGACCATTAGCATCCATACCAAGGACTCCTTTCCCTTCCATAGCCTTCAAATTCTCTTCCAATAAACAATACTTCACATCCTCAATCTGAACTTCCGGCTCTGAACGCCGCACAGAAAACTGATCTTCATCCTAGTCAAAGTCAAAATCCTGATCCTGATAATTCCTTACACCACCCTGATTAGATCTTTTGTTCCCCACCAGACGAGGTTCATGAGACGGAAGAAACTTCCCTACGTTGTGCACGAAAGGGTTTCCCAGCATCCCATGAAAATTTGCAGCTGGCTGATCTTGTACGTCCCCCATTCCCACAGAAATAACCTAATAAAGCCCTTGATTTCCAACATCCCCTAGATGGTGGCGTTGGTTGTCGATAATAGCAGCTAGCTCTTCCAGTCGGAGATTCACGTTGGTGATGACCTCCATGAACTGAGTCATCTGAGTAGCCATCTGGGCCCTCATTTCAGCGATTTTAGCTTGAACCTGTTCCATCTGTCTCGGCAAGTTATTTCTGGTGGAATATCGGTGAGTAGTCGTCTTGGATTCTGAATAAGAAAAGCAGCAAAATAAGAAAATCGTCTTGAGATAACCTGCAATGTTATGAAATGCATGATGTGCATGATATGTTTGTCATTTCCAGGTATCCAAGAGTCCTTTTATCCATCAGTCACGGCGTGCAACCACACAATCAAAAGAGGAGAGATAATAGGATGAACACCTCAATTATTTACAAATAAAAGAAATGATGTCTAGGTGACTTCAGACAAAAAATGATAAACAACTAAATACATGTCTTAATAAAAAAAAGAACTGAATAAAAACAACAATCAATTGGTCCCTTCCAACAATTCTGGGGGTGACCAAATACACTAAAAGCAAATAACAGAACTAAATATCCGGAACTAAACATGCTTCAAGATGTTGACAGTACTCCTCAAGTCTGGCTTTCTCCTTCGAAAGTTGAGATGCGGCCATTTCACTTTCTTGGAACTGATCTTCTGCGGCACGCTTCTGGGCCGCTTCCTTCTCAAGCTGAGCGTCCTTATCTTTGAGCTATTTTTCTAAGTTCTGAATCTTCTTCCTGTAACTATTTTCTGAGGCCTGAAGCTTCCGACACTCTTGCTGAGTCTTACTCAATTCTTCTTCCATTTCAGCATAAGACCTCTTCTTGAAACTGGTTGCACCAGAAGTTTATCCTTGAGCTTCCTTGAGTCTACGAGCTAAGTCGGCCCTTTCTTGATCTACCCAATAGAGTTTCATCCCCGCCTCACGGTCTTTTGCACGAAGCTGAATGTTCTCCACACGAACCTGGGTGAACATCTCGGTTGACAGTGTGTTACTTGGAACAATAGGAGGTTGCTCATATAAAGGAGCCGACCTTGCAAATGGTAATCGTAAGATCTTAACCCTGGCTTTAACCCATTCTAAGTAAGGAACCCTAGCAATAGGAACCTTCTTGCCCAAAGTGGTTCTATCCTTCCTGCGAATGCCTTTCCAAGTGCTTGTCACTCTCTTCAACATCTCAGGATCGCTTCCTCTGGCGAAATATACTGATTCAGACACCTCCTCAACCTTTGGAGGTCCATCCATTGCATATCCCAATTGACGATAAGCAAGCACAGGATTATAGTTGGTGCACCCCTTAGTTCCTATGAGGGGAACATTAGGGAAATCTCTGCAACTAGTGACAACACTTCGCACTTTCCCCATATCATAATTCCACCGGATATCAAAAGAAGTAAGGTTGACGAGCCTTGATGACCATCGGAGAGAATGCCTGGTATCCACAAAAGGACCACTTACTGGTAGGTGCAACATAAGCCATTGATACAACATCGAATGACATAAACCTACATTACCACCTTTCTCGTGCCTGGAATGGATGGTATAGAGAGTATCTGCCAAGAGTGTAGGTATCGGGTTCCTGTTTCTAAAAACACAGATAGCCGCCAAATCCACAAAATTTCTCTTGTGAGGGAAGAGGACGATCTTGTATATCATAAGAGAAAACAGAGAACTGAAGTCACCCCAATTGCCTTTCTTTGCCCAATCTTCAGCTTTCTTTACTAAGAAATCCAAATAAAGCCCTACAATACCCTCACTGGACTTCCAATTGTCTTTCACCTCTTTCCAACCCAAATGAAGAATCTCAGCAATGACTTCGAACTTTGGCTTTTCTGGCACTTGGACAAAAGGAACTTCATCGGTCAATCTGATATTAAGCATGTACGCGTACTCTTCTAGGGTAGGAACCAGTTGATAATCTTGGAAAGTAAAGCACCGTAATTCTTTGTCATAGAACTAGAAGAGAGTGATCAAAGCCATCGAGTCAACTGAGGTGTTAAGTACTAGTAACAAGTTGCCATAATTCTTGCTGAAGTTGTTCAGAACATCACCCTTCAAATAAGAACTCAACCTCTTCAACTCGGCCACATCAATGGTAGGAATCTGATAAGAGAAAGTATGCCTGGTGAGCTCTTTTACACAAACTGAATCACACTCAACTGGAGGGAGACCGGCCATTTCTGATGGAAAGAAGACTCTTGAATGTCCCTGGAAAATGACATGTGCAAGCTAGTTTTTTTTTTACATCATTTTTTAGAAAAAAAATATGCTATGATGCAATATGACAGGATCAAAGTTCCACACTGGATCGTGGCTGGACAATTACAGAGCAACACCACTCAAGATCACAAAAGAATCCCGAAGCTTCAAAACTGGGAACCTGAGTCACCTTCGTAACACAAAGTCACCAACAGTACCTGTATCTGTATCTGTAAGAAAAGTTTTCCCGCCCCTCTCACGGGTGTAGTCTAGGTCAAGGTAAGGTTTAAAGCCAAATCAGAGTACGAGAGCTCGAATGTCGGTATCATCATACGATGACACCTATCTGAACTACCTCTGAAGTCATGGATCTCATGGTCAGGTCTACAAAGCATTCGCCTTATAGCTTCCATGGCCACTCTATTCCTAGTTCCTATAGATTTCACTCATAGCCTGGGTATGAGGCCTTTTACCTCATGGAATAACACATCCATCAAGAAAACCAGAAACCAAATAGTCCAGCCAAATCCAATATGCAGAAAGTAAAGCGCGCATAGGATGCAATGCAAACAGATAAACATGCAAAGCAGTAAAATGAACACCCAAAAAGAAAACAAACAAGAGCTAGGATCGACTCCGGGATGGACCAGCAAAAGGTCAATCTTTCCCTAGTGAAGTCGCCAGCTGAAACCACCGGCTGAAAACCATCGAACAATGAAGTCGCCATCGAACGTCTTTTATCCCGCCGAGAGGGAAAGGTAAACATCGAGAAAACCTGGAAAGGGAGAAATCATGGTCTTTCGACCGAGAGATTGGGTAAGGGAGTCTGTTACCCGAGGGGAAGGTGTTAGCACCCCACACGCCCGTAGTACTCTATAGTATCCACTTTTGTTGTCTAATCTAAATGGGTGTGGTCAAATCCTATGTCTATGGCTTAAAACAGTAAAGGGAATGCATGCAAAAGGAAGAAGAAAATAATGTAGGGAAAATAAAAGTTATGCTCGGTTGGGCCCTACCCCAATGCCTACGTATCCCTTTTAAGGAATCAGAGCAGTCATAGTTCGGCTTATGTGTTTTGGTTGGTTTGTGTTTTTTAGTTAAGGCAAACAAAAACAATCAAGATGGCAAAACATCGAAAGGAACAACAAACAAATGGGGTGATCAAACGTCGACTAAATAATAACATAGTTCCAAGTCAAAGATGGCGAAACATTAGATGGTAAAATAGTACACCTAACAGTGACATTGAGAATCAAAGTTAGATAATCAAACACGTGCGATGGTGAAACATCGGCTTCAAACAAATGAGTGATGGCGAAACATCGGCAAAAAGATAAAAAAGATATCATGGTAGATATGGCAAAACATCAGTAAGACGGATGGAAAAACATCACATCTGACAATGATATTGAGGATCAAAGTAGGATAACAAACATGTGTGATGGCGGAGCATCAGCTTCAAACAAATGTGCGATGGCAAAACATCGGAAAAAAATATAACAAAGACAAAGTAAGATTGGTTTGTATCTTTTAATTTGAAGAATAATTTAAGTTCATTAGAAATGTCTTATGATTTGCCAAGAAACAAGTTTTTGTTTTAAGATGCAAAATGCAAAGAAAGAAAAGTAACTAAGGGGAACTAGCCTAGCATTATCCCTAGTGTTATCATACAATGGTTGACCCTAAGGTTGAGGATAAAGGAAGATCCTATCCTATGTTAGCATACATGGATTCCTACCTTAATCAGCATGTCAAAGAAAGCTTAACAAAACTATCCTATAGGGAACATGCAATGAGAGCGAAGTCGTGATCTCAATATCTAAATTGAGTGACTCATCGATTAACAATTAAAGAAGAAAAGCAATAAACATCCTATAGGGAACATACAATGAGAGCGAAGTCGTGATCTCAATATCTAAATTGAGTGACTCATCGATCAACAATTAAATAAGAAAAGCAATGAACATCCTATAGGGAACATGCAATGAGAGTGAAGTCGTGATCTCAATATCTAAATTGAATGACTCATCGATCAACAATCACAACACATGCATCAGATAAAAACCAGAGGGCCTTCTGACATATATCAGCAACAGAGGTCCCATCATGCAATCAGAGAATTATGCAAAATAAAAATGGGAGAAAGGAGGTAGTATAATACCAAACAGATAACTATCTGTAGCAATCAAGCAAGAATAAAAGAAACCCAGAGAAACTTCAAGCAAGGTGGCATCAGTAAACAAATTGAGTTAGGAATCTATCAAATATGAACAAGTCCCAGGGGCAATGTATGGCATTCACAATCATATGTATATATATCCTGCATAAACCATCAAACATGCCAAGCACACAAAAAAGAACAATGCCAGTATAATAGATTGTGTTTCACAAATAAAGTGAAACACAAGAAGCCTCAGGCCAGAAATGGCAACTTTCTCAGAGTACCTCTCACATTCAACAACCAAGTTAGTATTCCATAAGGGGAAAAAGTGAGAACAAACATGATAGCTTTAGACATGATGAACAAGGAGAGACAAGCATATGCACAGATTAGGTCAAAAAGAATCAAAGGAATGTTGATCTTTCCTATCACCATGTTGAATTGACAATTGAGTGTCAATCAAGGATCATAAGAGCTTGAGAATAATATGAACATGAACCATAAAGTTCAGTAGCAAACATGTCTCAATTATGCACAATTAATTCAATCACAACTTCATGAGTACAATAGGAAATGAAACCTACATAATGCATTAGATGGTTCAAAATATTCAAACATGAGGCTTCTAAGTGGAATGGCTTGAGCTAACATGGATAAGTCAGAACCAACATGATCATTAGGTTCCCAATTATAGGCCTCACTCAAGTTCATTGGCCAACAAACAAATTGCAACAAGTTATGCAAACATAATTGGGTACCTTCACTTCAAAATTACACCAAAAAAAAGAAACAAGGATCCATAATTCAAACAAAAAAATATTAACAACTTGGAAGTGTTTAGAAGTCAGAATGCAAGCCCTAAGTTCATGAATGATTGGGGAAGAGGTGAAATGAAATTCAAAATTCAAGACTAGTTGGCAAAACTACCAAACTAGACAAGTTTTCAAAATTATTTGTGGAAAAATGCAAAACCAAGTCAAGTAATTCAAGAAAAATAGTTTTCAAATTCCCAATACATTCATGAACCATGATCAAGACCTGAAATCCAATAAAAGTCCAAGGCACAAGGGTTTTGAACATGAAACTTGCACCATGACCAACAAAAACCCTATATTTTGACTTTTAATCCCAAATATTAATTAAATAGGATTAAAACTCAAACAAGTCAAACCAATCACCAAGAAACTTTAAAAGTCAGAATATACATTTTTTCATATTTTTTGAATTAGGAAAAGTCAAGAAAGAAATTAATATTCAAATATTTATGCCATTAAAAAAAATTCACATATCAAAATAGTATTTAAATCAAAAAGTCAGAAAAATTCCCAACCAAAATTATATTCAAATATTAGGGCTAAAAACATACATCCCTGAATTTTTGTGAATTTTTGGATAAAACGAAAATATTAAAATAAAAAAAACAAACAATTAATAGTGGAATTATTATTTAAAGGCAAGAAAATACAAACCATAACCAAAAATCATGAAATGGTCAAAGTAAAAAATATATTTTGATTCTATGATCAAAAACAAGATTACATGATTTTTTTTTGGAATTTTTGAATTAATAGAAGTATTAAAAATAAAAAACAAAAAAACAAATATTACAAATAAGCTACGAAATTGAATTTTTAATCAAAAATGAGAAAAATGGTGAACTAAAGTAAGAATAAAATTTTACATTATTTTGGAAGTCTTAAATAATTTTTGTGGATTTTTTAGGTCAAAGGAACTATTAAAATAAAAATTATCTTTGGTCAATTAATTAATTAAACCTAACAAATTTTTAAACCAATCAGATAATTCCAAAAAAATACCAAACAAATACACAAAGTCAGAAATATTATTTTGAATTTATGATAATTTTTTCAGAATTTTTCAATCATTTTTGAGCAAAAAAATAAATCATGGAAATCAAATTATAAAACAAAAGTTCAAATAAACCAAAATTTCAAATGGACCAATCAGGATATGCCACCACATCGTCTTCAACCTCTGGCCATTCAAAAAACGCGCGCATGACTCAGGTTTAGGGCTCACTTTCAGATCAACACAACTCACTCAATTTTACATCATCTTTCATGAAATCAAAGGCAAATCAAAGCTAGCATGGCAAGGAATCCATAACAATTTGAATCAGATCAAATCATCAACCACGTCATCCACAATCAAGCCATGAACATGAACAAAAACAATTTGAATCACGAGTTTCAGAACATCCAAACATGCATAATTCATCAAATTAAACGCTATAAAGCTTCAGAATCATTCCATAGACTTCAAACAACATGATTATGAACTTAAATCACACGAAGCATGGCTAGAAATCAGAATTCAAAGTTGAGAATTCATACCTTTCGAAAAAATGGATCTACTGTCTCCTTCACTCCAGTTACAATCCAAGCTTCGATCTACAATCCTTATAACTTAGGGAAGAGAATGCAAGAAGAATTGGCCAAAACGTGCAAGAGAGATGGAAGAATCGAAGAAAAATGCAGAGCTGCAAGCTATGGAGTTTTTGACTTTTATTGGTGAGATGAGGCACGAACCCTTCAAACTGAAGCTTGCTTCTCAATATATAGAGCATCAGGAGGAGGGTAGAATAGAATTTTCGTGCTGAAAGCTCTTGGAATCAAAGAAATCTCCTTTTGGCCAAAATTAAGTATGCACATGCAGCCTTGCAATCCCTCGTGCGCTGGCTTGCTTTTTGCGTCATTCTAATCCATTTTCCCTCAGGAAGAGATTAGTAACAAGATTAGGACTTAA
The DNA here is from genome assembly GCA_948472305.1 of Vicia faba. Taxonomy (NCBI): domain Eukaryota; kingdom Viridiplantae; phylum Streptophyta; class Magnoliopsida; order Fabales; family Fabaceae; genus Vicia; species Vicia faba. The sequence continues at coordinate 939,313,658 of OX451736.1, forward strand.
ATCCTTGCATTAAGCTTGTGTTGGTGATTAGGCAACTTTGAGCAAGTTTTTGCAAAACCATGAATTCCTTGTTCACTTGCCCATGTGCAGCTCAAATTTTGGCATGATGGGCCTCAGCATGTCACCAATTACCAATGGGCTTGATTAGAAGCAAGGAAAATGACTAAAACTTGAGTTTTCAAGAAATGGCCATTTTGCACATTGGCCAAATTTCAATAAAATGCCCCAAATTTCCAAAACTCATAACTTGCTTACACTTTTGAATTTTGGCACAAATGAATACATTTTGGTAAGGTCTTGAAAATATATACAATCCCCTAGTTTTGAGTTTTTGCAAATTAATCCATTAAGGTTCCCAAAATTTGGCTTGAAAATCACTAAATTTGAAAAATGACCTATAATTTTGTGACTTCAAAAGACCATAACTCTTGATTCCTTGCCAATTTGAATATGAGACCAAAAGGATGTGAAAGATACTTCTCTTTGTTCTCCAAGCATATTTCATTTGCATCTTCTTGATCAAGGATGAATAAAATAAGATTTTTTGAAATTAAGTCCTTATTTTCCAAAATTAGAAACTTTTAGGGTTTCTTCAAGAACAAGTTTCAATCCAAACTTCAATCTCTTTATTCCAATGACAAAAATGGACTTGAAATATGAAAAGCACATCCTTGAATTGATGGGTTACCAAAAGTTCACTTGGTCAACTTTGACTGATTTTGACCAAAATGACCATTTTACCCCTCTGAATCAATTGATCCACTTCTCTTCAAAATTGATGATCAACAACTTCAAACATATGATCTTACAAACATATAAAGGCCATGTGCAAAGTTTCACTTCAAAATTATCAAGAAATCTTGATGAAATCCCAAACCCTAATTTTGGTCAACACATTAGGAGGCTGATGAATCATCTTCAAAACTTCAAATCCTCCGGGAATCTTGACCAATTTCTTGTACAAAGACCTTTCAAATATCAAAGAAATGTTGTAGCTCCCAAAATCAAGACTTGTACATTGGCCAACAATCCTGCTCAAGCAAACCCTAATTTGGCTGATGAATCCAAAGAGATGAGTAAAAACATCTTGAGATATGCCATAACCTTTGAGCTCAACAGATCCAGAGATTTGGATGGTAAGATATTTCTTGAGCAACTTGTCAATGCAATCAACCTTCAAAGCTTTGAGGAAAACTTGGTAACCAAAGTACTTTGATCCTATCACAATATATGAATGCAATGCACTATGATGTTCATGATGAAACATAAGCCTAAATCAAGAGGGTAAATTTTGGGGTGCAACACATTGGATGCCCCATCAAAGAACAGGGTCCATCGGGATCCTTGTTAAGGTTCGTCATATGGTATGATCTCTTCACAGTCATCTAATGTCATGATGTCTTCATCCGGAAATTCAAACTTCATGGACTGATAATCTTCTACAGCTTGATGACCAAGATGATCAGCTAGTACACTGCCCTTTATAGCTTTCTGGGTAGTGTACTCTATGTCATATTATGTTAGGAACATTTGCTATCTAGCTATCCTCCCAGATAGAGCAGGCTTTTTGAAGATGTACTTTATCGGATCCATCTTAGATATCAACAAAGTGGTATGAGTCAACATATATTGTCTTAGCCGGCATGCAGCCCATGCCAGAGCGCAGCAAGTTTTCTCGAGCAGTGAATATCTGGTTTCACAGTCGGTAAACTTTTTGCTCAGGTAGTAAATAGCATGCTCTTTTCGGCCAGACTCGTCATGCTGCCCCAATACACACCCCATTGAGTTCTCTAAAACGGTCAGATACATGATCAGTGGTCTTCCCTCGACTGGTGGCATCAAAACAAGAGGCTCTTGTAAGTACTCTTTGATTTTGTCAAAAGCAACCTGGCATTCTTCATTCCATCTGACTACTTGATCTTTCTTCAATAGTTTGAAGATTGGCTCACAAGTAGCTGTCAGGTGAGAAATGAATCTGGCAATATAGTTCGGGCGTCCCAAGAATCCTCTGACTTCCTTCTCAGTATGAGGAATAGGCATTTCTTGTATCGCTTTAACCTTGGCAGGATCAACCTCGATGCCTTTGTTGCTGACAACAAAACTTAAGAGTTTACGGGACCGGACTCCGAATGTACACTTGTTTGGGTTCAATCTTAACTTATACTCCTTCAATCTCATAAACAACTTTTATAAGTGATCAAGGTGTTCCTCTTCAGTTTGTGATCGGGATATCATGTCATCTACATAGACCTCTATCTCATGATGTATCATATCATGAAACAAAGCTACCATGGCACATTGATAGATTGCGTCAGCATTCTTCAGTCCGAATGACATCAATTTGTAGCAGAACGTGCCCCACTGTGTGACAAATGTAGTTTTCTCCATGTCCTCAGGTGCCATTTTGATTTAGTTATATCCTGAGAATCCGTCCATGAAGGAAAATACTTTGTGTTGGGCTGTATTGTCGACCAGGATATCGATGTGGGGAAGTGGAAAATCATCTTTAGGGCTGGCCCTGTTTAAATCTTTATAATCCATGCACATTCATACTTTACCGTCCTTTTTAGGCACGGGAACAATGTTGGCAACCCATTGAGGATAGGAAGTGACAGCCAAGAATCCAACATTTAATTGTTTCATGACTTCCGCTTTGATCTTCTCTGACATGTCAGGTATCATGCGGCGGACCTTTTGTTTCACTAGTGGACAGTCTTCTCTTATGGGCAGACGAGGTACCTTGATGTATGTATCAAGTCCTGTCATGTCTTCGTATGACCAGGCAAAGATCTCAACATAATCATACAATAGTTGAATTAGATGCTCCTTGACACTCGGCTCTAGATTGGCACCCACTTTGATTTCCTTTTTATTTTCCTTGGTACCCAAGTTGATTGTGTCCAACGGTTCCTCATGAGGCTGAATAGCTCTTTCCTCTTGTTGTAGTAGTCTGGCCAATTCCCCTGGTACTTCACAATCTTCCTCACCTTCGCATTCGGCTTGGTAGATTAGATCTTCAGAGTCACTAAAGGCCATAGCAGTATCGTTACCCATGGGATCTAGAATGGAAGGGTACCTGCATTTGTGAGTGTGGGTGTGTGTAAGGGTATAGCCATCTTTAAACAATAAAATGTAAAAGAAAGACAATGAGCACAAAAGGTTTGTATGTGAAACAACGTCCATGATTCATTGAATGCCATATGAAGATGAAATAAAAACCCTTACAAATGGACCATTGTGCCTCGGGTAAGACACAAGGTTTTTAAGGTGCGAATTGTTTGTGAATAATACAAGTCCAACATAAATGTAAAAGATAAATTACTGATAGATGAAATTTATTGGGAAAAAGTCTTTGGCTTCCCAATTGCGAAGTCCTCCTTTGACAGTAGGAAATATCCAATCTTCCAAGCTGCCATCCTCTTCACCATATTCCACTGCATTGACCCCTCGGTTACTAATCTTCAAAGGTGGCCCTCCAGCACGGGCATGGCGCACAGCCTTCTGACCATTTGAAGTAAACCCTAAGCCAAACTTGTCTTATTTATACGGGATTTCCGGAAGTTGTCCCCAGATGGTGCATCCACCCTCCTCTACTACTGCCTTGGCGTCCTTTAAAGAAGACATCCGAAGTGGAGGTCTTGTGATCTTGGGGATCGGGGATACCGCCTTGGTTACCACTACCTCTTGAGAGACCTCTTAGAAATGTTGAAAAGGAGTTTCAATGAACTCGCCATCCAACTCCACATACCGGAAAGAATTTAGATGGCTAATCATGTACTCCTCCTCTCCATGTACAGTGATAATCTTTCCATGGACCGGGTACTTCAGCATTTGGTGTAGTGTAGAGGTGACAGCACCGGCATTATGGATCCAGGGTCGTCCTAACAGATAGGAGTAGGAGGGGCGGATGTCCATTACATAGAAGGTTGAGCTAAAAGTTTGAGTTCCCACTTTTATGGGGATGTCCACCTCCCCGTGGACCATCCTCTTTGAGCCATCAAATGCTCTCACAACTATGTTACTGGCTTTCAAAGTCAGCCCTTTGCAATCCAATTTGTCAAGAGCTTTCTTTGGTAAAACGTTCAAGGATGAGCCTGTGTCTACCAAAACATGGGCCAGAGTCGTTCCTCTACACTCCACAGAGACATGTAATGCCTCGTTGTGCTTTCTCCCTCTGGGTATCAAATCAGCATCAGAGAAGCCTAGGCCGTTATCAGATGTCAAACTTGCCACACAATCTTGGAATTGGTCAGAAGACGTCTCTTGTGGCACATGGGCTGTCTTCAGGAACTTTACCAGAGCTTTCGCATGTGCCTCAGAGCACAGCAGCAATGCTAGCATGGAGATCTTTGAGGGATTTTGCCCCAACTGTTCAACCACGGCATAGTCACTCTTCTTTATTATCCCCAGGATCTCCTCTATTTCCTTCTTGGAGGTTTCGGGGATAGCTAGTGGTTGAGCCTTCGTCCGGACAGGCTCTTCTTGAATTCTTTTTCCTCGATTTTCAGCAATGGAAGTGTTGGTAGGGATAACAGCAGGGATCATGTCGTCTTTTTCGGTAGGAGCACTTGCAGGTATGATTATTGGTACAGAGGTAATCTTCGGAATAGCCACGGGTCCAAAAACTGCCTTTGGAGGGGCAATCTCTAGAGAGAAGATTCTATCGCTACGGGTAATCTTACTAGTTCCGCCAATATTGCTAATGTCAGAATATTCTTCTTCGGAGCTCACTTCTTCGGCGGTCAGCCCATGTTATTTGATACCATGGTAGTAGATTTATCCACTGTAATTGCACGGTACTATTTTATCTGATTCATACGGGACCGGCCCGGGCATTGTGATTATAAGAGGAGTAGTCTTAAGAACTGATGTAATCCTAACGGGTCTTTTGGGGACCCTGGAAGGATTGGCGGAGATAGTTATGATTGAAACGTCTTTAACAGGAATAGGTGAAACAGGAGCATTTTCAAACAGAATCTCTTGGTTGTCTATCAAGCGTTGAATGTCTGTCTTCAACAGAGGGCAATCAGTTGGTGAGGATAATCAAAGATGGCAGTCTTCATTACAACCTGGGAATATACCACATTTCAACAAGTTCATCTTAATGATTGGGAGCGGAGTCAAGAGTTCATCCACTGTAGCAACAAACAAATCTTCTTCGATAGCATTGGTGTTGTGGCCATGCCTAGGCATAGGAGCGGAAATGAAATTTGGTTTCTCGGGCGCCTCAAACTCAATCTCTTTTTCATCTATAAGGTCTTGAATTTTGTTTTTCAAAGCCCAACAGTTGTTGGTGTCGTGACCCGGACTTTCGGAATGGTATGCGCATCTGGAATTCGGGTGATAATGAGGGGACGTCGTGTTGGGATTCTTTGGAGCATCTTTTAAAGTTGCCAGATTAGATTTCATAAGATGTGGTAAAACCTGGGCTAGGGTCATATTAATTCTGGTGAATTGTCGGACTGGCCTTTCCACCCTCGGTTGATTACTCCTTGGTTGATCAGATGTAAGTTTTAGGATCATAACGGCCCCTACCATTGGTCGGCGCTCAGCTCTCCCGTGGTTCCTTTGTGGATAAACAGCAGATACCTCCTTCTTCCCAATGAAGGGTTTTTTCATAGCTGTAGAGGCATATGAATCCTTCTGAATCTTTCCACTTTTTATACCAGCTTCCACCCTCTCTCCGGTTAATATTAACTCAGTAAACCCAGCAGATGAGCTCCCAATAAAATGGTTGAGGAAAGGTCTCGATAGAGTACCTAAGAACATATCCACCAACTCCCTTTCAGACAGAGGGGGTTGCACTTTTCCAGCTAGATCTCTCCATTTTTGCGCGTAATCTTTGAAACCCTCATTTGAAGCCATAGCCAAACTCTAAAGTTGAGTACGGGTAGGCGCCAAATCTGTATTATACTGGTATTATTTATAGAAAGCTGCAGCAAGGTCTTCCCAGTTATGGATGTCGGCCCTTTCTAATTGGTAAAACCAATCAAGTTGTGTTCCGGATAAACTATCTTGGAAAAAATGCACCCACAGTTCTTTATCGGTAGAGTGCGGCTGAATCTTTCTCACGTATGATCGGAGGTGCATTTTAGGACATGACACCCCATCATATTTTGCAAACAATGGCACTTTGAACTTTGTTGGGATCACAATTCCCGATAATAGCCCCAATTCTTCAAAGTCTAGACCTGGTACCCTTTGTATTTCCATAGCGCTTAAACGCTCTTCGAGATGTATGTACTTATCATCAGCCGGAGGGTACTGTTCCTCAGAGTAGTCTTCCTCTTCTTCCTCCTCTTCAGATTCTGAAGGAACCGCTGTTTCTTTTCCTTTCCCTTCTCCTTCCCCGGAAGTGGTTGCAAAATTTAATGTTCTTCTAGTCTGTCCCTGAAACCTTCTCCCCATGTTCAAGACCCCAGTGGCCTTCTTTGTTTTCTTCTTTCTTTCGTCAGCTAACAGAGTCTTCAACTCATCTTTCCCCTTGGCTAGGGTCATGAGTAATTGTTGAAACTGTGTGTTTTGAGCTTGAAGATCTTTGACCGTCTGTTAGAGATCCATCTTACTGAAATAAATAGTAGAGAGATGAGGAAACTCGTTGCAAAAGACATGTTTATGTTATGATGAATGATATGTGCATATGTAATGTTTTCAAGGATTTTAAAAGATTCAAGTTCGTTTTTAAAAAAAAAGAAACACATGTTATATTAATAAGATAGAGTTTGAGTACATCAATGCCCCTTGGGAAAAATAATACAATACTCTAAGATAAAAAAGTAGTGTGCATCCTCTTTGGTGCTATGTAGGCATTTAGAGTCTGCTCCTCATGAAGTAGCCTAGTGAGTTCCAAAACCTTCTTCTCGCTTGCGTAGAATTGGGCTTTGAAAGTATCTCGCTCTCCTTTGAGTTGTATCCAATCCCTTTGTAGATCTTCGAGAGATGTGGGCATGTCAGGATGTAGGATAGTGTATGGAACTTCTCCTTCCTTAACAGACTCAGTAATCACTGGGAGAATGGAAGGATAAGCCATCATAAGACTTTGAGTGCGAGTTCGTACCCACTTGAGATAAGGCTCAAGAGGGATGGAGTTCTTGTGTCCCAAAGTCCTACTGTCCACCTTGTTCAGCATCCTCCAAGCTTGGATGAATCTCTGGCGAATACCTTGATCGTCGTTGTCGTAGTCGAATACCAAACTTTGAATCAGCATATCATGTGGGCCATCCCTTCGGGAATAACCAAACTGTCTCAGAGCTAAGCAAGGGATGTAGATGATACCCCCCCTAATGCCAAGTAGAGGTACATTAGGGAATTCTCCACAAAGGTCAACAATGATAACATTCTCTTTGGATCGAGAGCACCAATGAATATCTGAATGTTTGAGCGTCATTAACCTTTCTGACCACCTTAATCCTTGCTCATTCTTTAAGACTAATTGGGGAAGATGAGAAATAAACCATCTTGCCAGGAGGGGAGTTCAACACATAAGGACACCTCTTTTCCTCATTGTACAAGTGTGAAAAGAGTGTAGGATATCCCATAGCAATGTAGGCAGCGGATTGCGTGACATGAAGATTTTGACGGCACTCATATCTATGAGTTGGTCAGGATTGGGGAACAAGACCATCCCATAGATAATAAGAGCCACAATCTCCTCAAAAGCTTGCAAGTCTAGGGAATTCCAACAGCTTTGGGCCTTCTCAAACAGAAACTTTGCTAAGAAGCCTTTGACACCACTTCTAGTTTCCCAATGAGTTGTGACATCAGATGAGTGCAAGTGCAGGGCTTGAGCAATCTCTTCTGGCTTTTGATCTCTTTCCGTACCGTTGAAAGGTAGTTGATTAAGAATAGGAATTCTCAAGAGTTGAGAGAATTCTTCCAAAGTAGGCACAAGTTGATAGTCAGGAAATGTGAAGTAATAATGCAAAGGATCAAAGAACTGGAAGAGCACTTTCATCATATCCTCCTCTGTGTTAGAGGTGACCAAGTTAAGTAGACGACCATGCCTCTCGGTGAATGGAGAGTTCTCAGGGATCCTTGAAGCTAGCTCCTTGATTTATGGAGGAATTCTTACAAGGTTGATTTGGATAGTTTTCCTGCGAAGTGAATCCATATCCTACAAAACAAGAACAAAGATGAATCTCCAAAATCCTTGAAATGGTTAGTGGATTCATATGATGTTCATGATGTCCATGATGTTATGTACAAGTATGCATATACAATCAAATCAAACAAGTTCTTATTTTAGGCTTGCATGGGGTTTTATAGGTAAGTACCCTCTTTAAGTTTAGTTGGCTCAACCTGTCCTAATAATAGTAACCGGGTTCTAAGGAGCTCAATATCACAGGATTGTTTCCTTGGTCATTGTTTCAGCTCAAGCCTCTTTAATGGCGACCGAAATATCCCAAGAAACCAAACCTCAATGAGTGTAGTATCGAGTATCTACCAACTTCGGATTGCACCAAAGCCGGTCATCTCACTATATCCTAAAGGCCAAGTTGGTCAAGTAAAGGGTTCTAGAAGTTCATTAGTGCTTCATGACATCACTCAGCGGCCCCGTATTCTCTTTGATTAACTCAAAGGCTACCGGTACCCACAAATATGTCACACTAACATAGCTATTGCTTAGACCATATCGGTATACCCCGCACAGTTTCCACGACGTATTGCTATTTACCTATAATGTTTCCCAAATCCGGGTGGAGGATTCAAACCCAAATAAAGAACCATGATGTAAAGCAAACAAGTCAAACAAATGTAAGCAAATAAATGTGATCTAAACCTTAAGGTAACCCCACTTTTAAATTATTCCCCAGCAGAGTCGCCAGTTCTGTGATACGGTGGGAGAACTGACTTGAGGGTTTTGCGTTTTATTGCAAATGTTTCGGTTAGCAAGAGTCACCACCGACTTTTCTTTTATCCAAAAAGGAAAGGTGAAAAAGCACAGGAAAGACCTTTGAGATGTTTTCTTGAGTTCGAGGGGTAGATTATGAAAAGGAAAGGTATTAGCACCCTTTTCATCCATGGTTTTCCATGGGCTCTTAGTTACTTGCTTAGATCACTTCCTTTTGTTTGTTTGAAATTGTGTTTGGTGTGGTTTTTGAAAGTATTTTGTAAAAGAGGCCATTGTTAGGCAATCTTTGCAATGATTCTCGTTCGTAAGAATGTATACAAAGATGTTTGTATTTTTTGAAAATGTTTTTGATGTTTTTTAAGATGTTTTTGAAATGTGTGTGTTTGTTTTGAAAATAGCAAGGATAGTTGTTTGAAATAGAGCAATTAAATAGAAGCAATCTACCTACTCAAATGTCTTTCTCATGTATTTTCTATTCCCTTTACATTGTTGTCTTACCATTGATTTGGTAAGAAACCCTATCTTTGGATGTAAACGGGACGGGCGTGGGTCATCGTATGGCCATGATTAGCAATGTTTGCAAAGTATCTTAGCATTTTGAGGGACCAAGATCATTTTGTAAGGCAACTTTTTGAATAGCGTCATTGAGGGACTATGATCTTTATGTTTGTTTTGTTTTTCCAAGATACTTCGCATGCGTAAAATGACCATTTTTGTTTTAGGCAACCAAGTGGAGAAACCCTAAGGATGCTTGTATGCAAATGTGTTATTTTTCATGCTTTGATTTTGTCTTGTATTTTAGGGTTTTCTATTTTTGCTTGTTTTGATCTTGTCATACAAAACCCTAATTACTAATCATGGCATATAAAGCGATAAATTGCGTAATGTAAATATTTTTAAGCTATTACAACAATTTATGGGAGGGGGGAATACAAATTTGAATGGGGATTTTCAAGAATGTAAACCTAAATAAATTATTACAACCAAATCGAATTTGTGCGAATTAGAATAAATAAAATACAATATTCAAAGATGCAAAATAATGTACATGTAATAAAAGATTTTTTGTTTTGTCTTTATGTAAAAGAAATTTAATCTAAACCTAAAATGTAAGGAAAAGAAATTAATTTTTAAAAGGGAGGCTTAAACCTAATTATTATTTTAAAAGAAAATAAAGTTCTTACATATTATTTTTTTAAGTATTTTTGTATTAAAATAATAAATAATATTGTATAAAAATATAAAATTTAATATATGCAAAAATAAATATTTATAAGTATGAAATGAAAAATAAATTAAACTAAATATGTTTTAACTATATTTTACAAATTTAGTAAGAAAATACATGATATATATTAAAAAATAAAATATATTTTTATGTGCAAAATAAACTAAAATAAAAATGCAATAGTGTGAAATTTACATTTTTTGGGATTTTTATGCATTAAAGAAATATTTATATATATATATATATATATATATATATATATATATATATATATATATATATATATATATATATATATATATATATATATATATATATATATATATATATATATATATATATATATATATATATATATATATATATATATAAAATAAAAATATAAAAAAAAAGGTTGGCAGAGGGGGTGATGTAGCAAAGCTGGTAGTAATGGGTTAGTAAAAAAAAAGCTAGGCCCAAGACTGAGCCCAAACCTGCAAAAAATGGCAAAAGTTGGAAAAATGGAAAAATATAGAAAACTTGAGTAGCGCCCAGGTTCGAACCCAGGACATGGGTCTCACCAACGCGCTACTTTGCCACTGGGGTGGCTATACATCCATTGTCTTAAGGGAAACAAAAATAAGATAACATGTAACAAGTCCTTGCTCTGTACTTCATCTTCTTCCCCAAGCTTGGCCAGACATCCTGTAACTCTCTCATTCTTCCATAAAAATGAAAACTCATAACATGAAAGTTGTAGTATTTGAACTCACGATTCCAACCATATAAGTTATGTGAACTATCAATCAAAGATCAAAGAGAATTTTAACAACCCTAAATTTTAACCTAATATTTTCAGAAATTTTAAGTTCCAAATTCTTTCAACTCAAGTAAAATAAATGCAAGATAAAGATATGTACAGTTTCGTTGCAATGAGGGCTACATTTTTTATTCACAAATCATGGCCTATGGTTGCCTGTACAAGGAGATAGAGTTTAAGATTTTACCTCCTTCAGTTGGAATCGTGGATGGAACTAGAGTGAGTTTGATGGAGTCCTGATGCTTTCTTGAGCTTCCTTGAACTTCCCTAAATGTATTCCAACCCTTGCCTTGCTCTGAAAGTACCTGAAACTCCTTGGCCAAGTCAAACTGCAAGCTTTGAAAGCAAAAATGGCATATGATGGGAAAGTGGTTACAAAACAGGGATGAAGGTCTGGATTGATTTGATATCAAGTAGGTAAGATGTTTTAATAATCAAGACTTTAAACGCACGAGCCAAATAGAAGATGGGTATGCTTATGCCAAAACTGCAAGTTTGGACAGATTTTTGGTGTTTTTCTGCTTAGGAGTGTTTTAGGCCTTAAATAATCTTGTCTTGTGTTGTATAATGTTTGTATATTAGTATAGAATTGGTTTCATATCAACCCTCTAACAGTTGTGCCAGTTCTAGCCTTTTTGCCACTTTTCTTGCATTTGAAGTAAAGTGAAGGGACCATGCTTGCCATGCTTGTACATGTTCTCTTAGGGTTGGTATCAGTTTGTACAATTTGCTTTAGACCTGTGAGACTTGTATGTACAATGGAGACAGGTCCAATGCTCAAGAATTGGAAAGTGGCAAAAGTTGTGCTTTTCCAAAATGGCAATGGTCACTTTATGCCATTTATGGAATTGCAACTTGGATAATGGTTTTAAGGCATGGATCAAAGCTTTGTCAACTCAGTAATAATTAAATTAAGGAGTGAGGAACAAGTTTGGGACCTGTAAAGCATGGATTAGGCAGCATAGGTACTGATTGCAACTTTGTTCTTCATGAAATGGCTTGGACAAAAAGTGAGAAATTGCCAACTTCATCTCTTCGATTCTCCCTACTCAAAAATGATCTTGAGGAGTTCTTGGACATTTTGGAAAGCTTTCAATGTGCTATATAACTCATTTTGAAATGAATTTTGAGATACCTCTTGGAACTAGGTGAAAAATTGCCATGAAGTTGGGTCCAAAACCTGCCTAAATTAGGGCAAAATTTCACTAAGTTATTTAGTTCATGACCATGTGTTCATAAATTTATATCTTGAGATCCAAGCATCTTTAGGGAAAAGTGTGTGTATAAAAGTTGTAGATTTTATGGAGTTCTACAACTTTCATGTTGGGAACCTTCCTTGAATCATTATGCATCATGGCGAAAAAGTGGCCTAAAGTTGAGAAAAAATAAGAAATTTTCTATACTTAGAAAATTTTCTAAGTTAAGAAAAATTTCAAATTCAAACCCTAATCTTCAAACTTGGATTTCTTGATGAAAATTTTTCACATTTTGACATGTTTTGATGAATTAGGACCCTTGGCACTTGATTTTGACCAAAAAGTCAAAGTTTGACTTTTTAGTGTACAGTTGACTTTTGATCAGTTGACTGCAAATTTCATTTGTCAATCCAATGAAATTGAAATGTTTTGAGCCATGTAATTAAGTCAAGATGATGCAATTGAATCCTTGAAATCATGCCTTAACTCAATTGGTCATTTGCTAAGTTAAAAATCAGAAATTGCCCTTCCTCAGTCAAAACCCTAATTTTGACCATTTTGCCCTTTTGGTGTTTTGATCAAATTTCTTGAGGAATTGTGATCCAAACTTGACCATATGATATATAGGAGTCTAAAATGTTTATATTGATCAAAAATTATGAAGTTGGACTGTAAATTGGCCATGGTTGACTTTTTCCCCAATACAGCTGATTTTTAGGTCAACTGTCCAATTGACTGATCAAAAATGTGGTTCAAGGCTTGAAACTTGTCATGAGTGATCTTAGGGGTCCATAATGATGTTTGAAAGTAATATGAAGCATTGATAATCCAAAAATCCTTGTGCAATCTCAAACCCTAATTTTGGGTTATTAGTGCAAGATGAGATGTCTTGAGTTGACCAAACCCTAATCCAGTCTTGAGTCAAAGAGATCTTGTGAGAAAAGTTTTGATAAATGAGAGGGAAAATTTTGGGGTACAACACTCAATAACACAATGATCCCCGAGCTCTGCAAACAGTTCAAGATTCAGCATCATAACTCTTCTCCCTACCGGCCGAAGATGAATGGGGATGTTGAAGCAGCTAACAAGAACATCAAGAAGATTATACAGAAGATGACAGTGACATACAAAGACTGGCACGAGATGTTACCATTCTCTCTTCATGGGTACCGTACCTCAGCACGGACGTCGACATGGGCAACACCCTACTCCCTGGTGTATGGCATGGAGGCAGTCCTACCCATCGAAGTCCAGATACCCTCTCTCACGATTATGAATTATGCGGGTTTGAACAAAGACGACTGGATCCAAACCCGACTTGATCAGTTGAATCTAATCGATGAAAAGAGACTTACTGCTATCTGTCATGGTCAGACGTATCAAAAGAGAATGATCAATGCTTTTAACAAGAAAGTCAACGTCAAGAATATCAAGTCGGGGATCTAGTGATCAAATGTATCATACTACCGCAAGGTGATCCCCGGGGCAAATGGACCCCCACATAAGAAGAGCCATTTGTGGTTAAGAACATTTTCTCGGGAGGAGCTATGATTCTAACCACCATGGATGGTGACGACCTTCCTCACCCCGTCAATGCAGACATACTCAAAAGATACTATGCATAATCAAAGACCCGCTAGGTTAACTCGCCTAGGAAAAAATAAGGGCTTCCCGGTGATTCAAAAGGGTTCGGCCAAAAGTAAGGGATGAAAATGAAAAAAAAATTGTACACCCGGCAAGTCGAAAACCCAAAAGTGAGGCTTGGGAAAAAAAGGGTATCCCGATGGATTGAAAACCCAAAACGGTAATCCAGGAAAAAGTTAGGGATTGAAGCGTATCACTATGTCTCATTGGATCATCTTGCAACCAGACTTCGGTATCAACTATCAAGCTCAGACAGCACTGATCAATCTGATCAACCTTCATCCAAGTAGCGAGGTGATGAGATGCTTGAAGATATAAAGGCAATAGCAGAGTTGGAACTTAATGGGATTGTTTCACATAGTTGTTTTTATTTCTTTTACGAAAATTGTAATTTCTTTCGGCGACGTTCTCTTACTAGGACGTCAGCCTCTTTGTACAAACATGCCTATTATGCGCCAATTGCAAAAATCAATATAATTCCTTTTCACAAGAAATTTCAATTTGTTTTTCTTTTTTCTGTTTTGTTTCGCAAGAACGCCCAATGGTTTATTTTTTATATATGCATTTGAAAATGATTGCTGCTCATAAGGATTTACATAAGAAACAAAAGACGATTACTCGTAATTCCAGAAATAGGGAAAACAAGAAGTACCAAACCTTACAGTTACTCTTCCCATCAGGTACCGGGATAGAGCCAGCATGAGAACATGAGTAGTGGTACATACACTCCCCACAGAGTAAAAAGTATCCAAAGACAGTGATTTTAGCTTTCCCGAACAGGATATAACTCCCCCCAGCTAAGGTTCACAATCGCGAGTGAGTCAGTAAATTTTTCCCCAGGCAGAGTTTATTTCTCTCACAAACAGAAATTCAATCGCCAACAGAATTCACTATCACCAGTAACGGAAATTCATCCCCAGTTGAGTTTATTTCTCCAAATCAACAGATCTGCCAACAGAGTATCTCCTCTCCAACAGAGTTATTCCCCGCAGAGTTATCCTCAGACAGGGTCTCTTCCGACAGAATATTCACCAGTAGAATGGATATGAATCCCCAACATAGTCATCCTTGTTCACCATCCCCAACAGAAGTAGAGGAACTATGGTTTCTACAGCAGTCAAGAATACCATTTCTCATACTCTCCTAACAGCAGTCCGGGATTTATTTTCCTGGACTCAGATTATTACGTCAGCATTTCATGTTCATACATCATGACATGTGCATACATTACATATAACATAATCCCAATTATTTTGAGAACCTCATCACAATGCATCTCATGCATAGCACATAACTAACCCTGTATTTCTTTCAGGAAAGACAATTATTATAAACAATTTCCAGCATGTCCTTGATTAACACTCAAAGCTAAACAAAGTAATCATTGGTGCGACAAATTCAACCTCACGCAGGTTCCTCCTGAAGTCCTACACAGACTCATCACAAAGAAACCTTACCCAGGTTCCTCCTGAAGTCCTACACAGACTCATCGCAAAGCAACCTTACCCAGGTTCCTTTTGCAGTTCTACCCAAACTCATCTCGAAGTAACCCTACCATTCAGGTTCCTTCTCACAGCCCTACTATCCAAGCTTTCATGTCGAAGTAACCCTACTATCCTGGTTCCTTCTCACAGCCCTACTATCCAGGCTTTCATATCGAAGTAACCCTACTATCCCAGTTCCTTCTCACAGCCCTATTATCCAGGCTTTTCATATCGAAGTAACCCTACTATCCTGATTCCTTCTCACAGCCCTACTATCCAGGCTTTTCATATCAAAGTAACCCTACTATCCTGGTTCCTTCTCACAGCCCTACTATCCAGGCTTTCATGTTGAAGTAACCCTACTATCCTGGTTCCTTCTCACAGCCCTACTATCCAGGCTTTCATGTCGATGTAACCCTATTATCTCGGTTCCTTCTCACAGCCCTACTATCCAGGCTTTCATATCGAAGTAACCCTACTATCTTGGTTCCTTCTCACAGCCCTACTATCCAGGCTTTTCATATCGAAGTAACCCTACTATCCTGGTTCCTTCTCACAACCCTACTATCTAGGCTTTTTATATCGAAGTAACCCTAACATCTCGGTTCCTTCTCATAGCCCTACTATCCAGGCTTTTCATATCGAAGTAACCCTACTATCCTGGTTCCTTCTCACAGCCCTAATATCTAGGATTTTCATATCGAAGTAACCCTACTATCCCAGTTCCTTCTCACAGCCCTACTATCCAGGCTTTTCATATCGAAGTAACCCTACTATCCAGGTTCCTTCTCACAGCCCTACTATCATGGCTTTCATCTCGAAGTAACCCTTCTATCCAGGTTCCTTCTCATAACCTTACTATCCGGGTTTTTCCTCTCTTATCCCCAGACGGCAGTCCACAACACTGTAAGACCGGGACCCGATCAAACACGATTAGTTACGCATCTCTCCAGTAAGTCACGGTGCAGCATATACCCCAACTAGGTATGCAATTCACTTCTGCTTCCTCAAACCAGAGTCATTCCATAGTAGAGTAACAGACAACTGAAGCTCCTAAAACTCTATTTCTCCCAAGACAGAGACCGGCATTCCCCAGCGAAGTCCTCCTCAGCAACAGGTATACGGGTTCTCGCAAAGGAATCTCTTATACGATCTACACCTCTTCGTATGGCATCTTTAAGCCTATCCCCGACAATCTTCCATCATTGACCTTCGAATGGCATCTGTAAGCCCATTCTCGATATCACAAATCAAGTGGCACTTCACGCGAGTGCAAATTTCTTGGCACTCTAGTGTTCAATCATCTTCCACCTTCAGATCACGAAAGGCAACGCATCCAATCTACATCTTCAGGTTTGAGAAGATTGAACAGGGGCAGCTATTGTACCCCAAAATTTTCCCTCGCATATTTCTCAACACATGGCAAGTGAGGTCCCCAAATTGCTCAAAGAGGGTCAAGAATTGACCAGACAAACTCTCTCCTAAGGCAGTATACCTCAAATTAGGGTTTCCATCTTCATCAAGATGTGTGAACCACAAAGGACTCAAATACTCACCATTGTCCTAATATGTTCTCAAGATCATCCATGTCAAAGTTTTAAGCCTTGCAGAAGAAGTTTGCTCAGTCAATTGCTCAAATGCCTAAAAATGAATTATACTAGCTCAAAAGTCAAATGTGACCCATATACAGTCAAACTTCAAGAGTTTTGGTCAACGTCCTCATTTTGAAGTATTATCCATCATATGATCGAGGGTTGATCATGATTCCTCAAGGATTGCTCATAATTCATCAAAACCCAAAAGTTGCTAAATTAGGGTTTTGTAGGAAAAGGTCAACTCAACTTTGACCAAGCATAACTTTCTCATACTTTATCAAAAATGACCCATCCAAATCTCATTTTAAATAGGATGAAATCCCCTACAATTCATATTCATCTCCCGAGTTCAGAATATGCACTCACAAAAATATATGAATTTTGACATTATAGGTCCTTTTGAAAAGTCAACAAAAACACCTTTTGGGTCAAAGCTTCATACATGAACATGGAAGACTCAATTGAGATGAGACTAAAAGGGTTGTTTAGAGGACATCCTAATATTTCTAAAAAGTCCAAGAACACCTCTCTAGGGTCAAAATTGAGAGAGTTATGCATTGGCCAAGTTGACCATTTTTGTAAAATTGCCAAAAGTCAAATGTGCTCAAATTTGCATTTTTTGCTAAATGGCCCCAACTTTTATGCTTACACCTCAATTATAATATAGTCCACGACTCAAATATTCACTCACCCATTATGTGCTTCATTTTTCAATTTATTTTGATTTTTCATTAATTAAAAAGTGAATTAAATCAAATCAATTATGAAAATTAACAAAGATATGATTTGATTTGTTTTTTTTACAGTTTGGCAATCAAGATATGCTGAGTAAACAAGAGCAAATCGAATCAAGGGAAATTGATACAAGAAAGGAATGTTTTGGCTCAAAAGAGCAAGATATCATATGGCTTGAAAATCAAATATTCCATTCATGAATTGTCAAGATTGGATCCAAGTTTGTTAACTAATTCACTCTAGGTTATATAATGAAGAATTCCAGATCAAAAAATAAGGGTGAGAGGTCGTGAGAGGCATAGAACAAAACTCAAAAATCTTGACAAAAAGTGAGGATTAGTTTACAGGTTAGAGAACCTTTGAGAGCAATTCAAGGCCAGCCATCACATCCTAGGCATGCACTGAAGCCATCTCCACCATTTGCAAGGTCTGAAGCGCTCAGAATTCGCCTCTACACCTCACGCGGTTTGCAAGCTTTTTCAAATTTAATTATTGCAATTTACACATCATTAGCCATTTTAATTGTTATATTCGTGTTTGTCGTCATGTTTGCAAGCTAACCATGCCATTTAATTGCATTTTTGATGCCTGTATAGGATGTTTCCATTGCTAAGGTTTCTGAGTTATTTTTAGGGTCTTTTTGTACAGGAAAAATTAGGCTTTGAATCAGGTACCATGATTCTCGTGAGGATGAGACGATTTGATTGGTACTATTGCTTTTCATTTATCTTGCTTGTATGCAATTGTTGAAATGTGCAGGATTATACCTACAGTGGACGTCTGTAGGTAAAAGTCTTGTTTTCTAAAACGACGGTTGCCAGGAAAAAGACGCTGGCGTGTCAAAGCGTGATTAGCCCATCCAAATTTCGCGCGTGCGGAGCTGGCAGAGTTTTGACTTGGATTTTGGTTTTGTTTGTTCATTAGGCTTACAAGTTAACACGCTATCGCAGATGGTTGGAGGGAATGCCTTTGATGCACACGTCCTGGGTTCGACCCCACGCGTGTGCATTTTATTATTTTCTTGATTGTTTCAGATAGATCCAGTGTCTCACATCCTCAAGCGCATTCCATACAACCTCAACATCCAGCCATCTGATGTGCTCTTACCCAGATCCAACGTGCCAGCAATGAAGGACCATGATACACCTCAAAGTCAACACTGCATAGGATCAAGAATGGTCAACCAGGCTTGGAGCATTTTGGGCCAAAGATTTCAATTCAACACCCCCAGATTTGCTAACACTATCAGGCCCAATTCTCAATTTCTCTTGATTTTTTTATTTTCTATTTTAATTTGTTTAATCATTTTATTTTTTTTAAAATCAGTTTAATTAAATCATAAAAAATCAAGAAAAGTCATAACAAATTAGAATTAGGTTTTTATTAAATTAAATTTTTTTTGTTAATTAATTAATTTAATTTAATTTAGGGTAACTTTAATTTGTTTCTTTTTCACCATTAAAATAAAATTAGAAAATTAGGTTAACTCTTGATTTAATTTTTCTCCTTTTTCTCAAATAAAAATACAAAAATAGGTTGTTTAGAATTAAGTAGTTTATTTTCCTAAATTAACATTAATTTTAACTTAGGATTTTCTTTTAATTTAATTCTCCATTATTTTCTTAAATAACAAAACATGACAAAAAAACATTTTTTTCTTTAATCAATCGCAAGTAGGATTAGTCAAAGGGTCAAAACCCTAATCGCCTCGCATTTAATTCGTCACGCGCTTGTTGGTTATTTTGCCATTATTTTGTAACTGTTCAGGGTTTGTAATAGTTAACTTAGGCTTTTATTTACTGTTTAAATCCCCGATTTTTGGTTATGTAATTAATCCCCCTCCCCGAAGCCTTGTAATAGCTAGGTTTATTTTCTCGCATTTTTAATTCTCGCAAATATTTAACTGTCTAGATGTATGCTAATAGGATTGTATGGCAAGAGTGCATGACAAAATTAAAATGGTTAGAAAACCCTAATGTGCAAAGATTAAATAACTGAAAATGGATCACTCGCACATATTCACTCTTAGGGTATACTCTCACTTCGGTTGCCTTCGGTAAACGATCATTAAGCATAGGGTGTCTTAGTGGTTGCCCTTCAGTATAAAAGATCAAATTGTTTCGTTCGAATGTTGCCTCAGAAATGTTGCCTCGAAAAGATCTTAAGACTCTAGGGTTACTACTAAGGTGTCCTAACATTGCTTTAGTGATTGTACGTCCCTTTTGAATTGACCCTTACAATTCCAACGACGGTGCTACCTATTTCTCAATAGTAGGATAGCATTGTCTAAAGGAAACAAGAATAGAAATGATCTTTTTTAGAGTAGGTAGATGCTAGTAGGTACTTGCTCAAATCAAAAAATTTCACACTTACACCTTTTCAAACAAATTTTCAAAACAAACTTCGTCACACCTTTGAGGACTGATACAAGGGTTATCACGAAGTAAAACATTTTCAAAAACAAGCACACAAACACAAGCAATTTAAAAGTGAGCAAGTATCTAAGAGCCCATGGAAAACCATGGATAGAAAGGGTGTTAGCACCTTCCCTTTCTATATCCACCCCCCCGTACTCAGAATATCTCGAAAAATGATTTTTTTCTGTACTTTTTTCCTTTCTGGTTGGATGAAATAAAGTCGATGGCGACTCTTGCTTACCGCGACATTTTGCGAATAAAAAACACAAAACGCAAACCAATATTAAACAATCGGTTCTGCCACCATATCACAGTGACCTACCAACTTTGACTGAAGGTAGAGAGAAAATATATCATAGCACCGCCATTCACTGACGATGAACTACCAACATTCACTGAGGGTAGCAAAAAGATAACAATCACCAACTTTCACTGAAGGTGACCTACCAACTTTCATTGAAGGTAGAGAGAAAATATATCATATCATCACCGTTCACTGATGATGAACTACTAACTTTCACTGAAGGTAACAAAAAGATAACAAGTTTCCCCAAAATTCTGGCATTTCACCTAGAACGGGTCTCAACTTCTTCTTTAACCAAGGCACTCCGCCTGGAAAGGGTAATATATATGTTGTCTCAAATAAAGAGACTTCCACTTGCAAAGATTTCACAATGAACTGTTTCTGCGATATTGAAAGATTTGTAATCCACTGGAGTAATTTGACAACAAACTGCAAACTATCTACTCATAGAGAAGATAACAAAAAATTAACGTCGACTTTTACGGGGAAGTACAAGTTGCTCAAATAAAGAGACTTGTTACTTGCTGTTATGAGAAGGATGGTAGAAATGACTTTCTAAGGAAAGCAATAGGACTTCCTGGAGAATGAAGAATGACTTCCTGGGGAAATGCCAACATATTCCTGTTGAGGAGATAAAAGTTTTCTCGTGCCAAAATAAATGCACATTCCCTAAACCGATGCTCGAAGCTCACAGACATCCAAGGTGATAATAATGCTGGGAAACAAAGATTCAAGCCAAAAATAAACTGGAGTGAAACAGTCAACCAAAATACATCCTCTGAGAAATAAACTCAAGAGGGGAACCCAATCTCCCCAGACAAAGAGCTGTACAGGAAGACTAAAGCAAAAATCTTCCACAAGGGGTAACTTAGTGGGGAAAATGAAATAATATACGCTTTTTGCTTAAGGCCAACACTTTATTAGAGAGAGGACAACATAACTCTGCAAAATAGGGTAGTATGTCAACAAAAAATATTAATGAATGTGAATAAGCAATGATTTGCTAAAATTAACTATGCATGATGTATGTATGTATGAATGTATGAGTGTTATCATGTATATGCTGACAAAACAGACATATAACACTGGGAGTAACCAGTAAAAACCAACTCGGGCACAAACAACACTCGGCTAAATCACATCCAAGGTGAACAATCCAAGAAAAATTAAGTGTCAACTGAGGAAACAAAACCTACTGTCTGGTTTAACTTTATTGGGGAGAAACATAATCTAGAAGTAAACAAATCAAAGTGACAAAATAGTACAGATACAGGGACATAACATCCTTCTCCATGCTTCACCGGGGAATAACACTCAGACTTCAACGGGGAAATAAATGTTTTCAAAAGTAGCACTTCTACTGGGGATTTCAAAATCAATCTCAAGTAAAGCAGATGGACACCAAATCATCAAAACATTCACTGGGGAACTCAGGCTGACTTCATTGGGGAAGTTAACACCACATCCTCAAAGGGAAAACCAATATATGTTCTTCACTATAGAAACCAGAGACTTGTGTTCTTCAAGAGTGATTATGGTACCAACTTCTCTAGAAAACGAACTTCTATTAAACCAAACAAAAACTTCACTGGAGAAATCTCAGATTGAAACTTCATATCATGAAAACTCAGAAAAGAGGAGAAATGAATCCAAACTTGACCAAGGATACCGGAGTCACAAACCCAATACGGCAAAAACATCTTGAGTAAGCCTTCCCTAGTGGAACAAAAATTTTTCAGAACAACTGGAGTTTGTCCATTCCTGGGCCACCATTTTTGTTTTCCACTTGTGTCATGAATTTTAAAGTAAAACAAATTGTAAATTCTTTTTGAAAATCAATTTTGTTATTTAATCTTTTCGCTTTGAAAGTTATTATCAATAATAAATGGAGTCTTTGCAAGCTAAATAAAATAAGAAACACAAAGAATTGGGTAATAGCTCAAACTTTATTAATAGAATGGTAGTATGCGAATGGCGAGACTCCATGGATGATTACAAAGTTTGGAAAATGGTAATATATAATGGAAAAGATACATTGAGATATAATGACCATTATCCCCTCTAAAAAATTTGGAAACCCTGGGCAGCAGCTTCCGTTGAAGTATGATGAGGATTCGAGAAGATTGTTGCTTCAATGATCAGATCTTGCATGATACAGTTACTTGCCAAGAAAGTCCCTAACTTTTTCCTAAGCTGCCCTTGCGGGTTTTCAACTTAGGGAAATTTTATTCTGTTTATGTCTCTAATTTTTGCCTAGACCGTCCTTTCGGGTTTTTGGCCTACCGAGACACTCTTTTTTGCCTAAGCCTCCCTTTCGGGTTTTTAACTTAGCGAGTTGTTCTTTTATTTCTTTAGGAGAAGTATTTTTTAACTGCATCAGCATTCATGGGACGTGAGAACTCCTCGCCATCCATAGTTTCAAGAATTAATGCACCACTAGAGAAGGCTTTCTTGACAACATATGGGCCTTCAAAATTGGGGGTCCACTTGCCCCTAGAATCAGCGTTAAAAGATATGATCTTCCTGAGCACGAGGTTGCCTTCTCTAAATTCACGAGGTTTGACCTTTTTATCAAAATCTTTCTTCATCCTTCTCTGATATAACTGTCTATGACACAAAGTTGTCATTCTCTTCTCTTCGATCAAATTCAACTGGTCAAACCGGTTCTTGACCCATTCAGCCTCTGACAACTTGGTTTCCATTATCACACGCAAAGAGGGAATATCAACCTCGACTGGGAGTACAGCTTCCATTCCATACACCAGGGAGAACGGGGTTGCTCCTGTTGAAGTCCAGACATATGTTCGATATCCATGCAAAGCAAAAGGGATCATTTCATGCCAATCCTTATAAGTAACAACCATTTTCTGGATAATCTTCTTGATATTCTTATTAGTAGCTTCAACAGCCCCATTCATCTTTGGCCTGTATAGAGATGAATTGTGATGGACAATCTTGAATTCATCGTAAAGTTCTGTCATCATTTTATTGTTCAAATTCGAGCCATTGTCAGTGATAATTCTGCTTAGCACACCATACCGACATATGATATTATTCTTAATGAAGCGCACAACCACCTGCTTAGTAACATTAGAATATGAAGCAGCCCCCACCCACTTGGTAAAGTAATCAATTGATACCAAGATAAAACGGTGTCCATTCGAAGCTTTAGGTTCTATCATCCCAATCATGTCAATACCCCACATAGAGAAAGGCCACTGGGAAGAAATAACATTGAGAAATGTCGGAGGCACATGAACCTTATCCACATAAACCTGGCATTTATGACACTTCTTTGCAAATTTGTAACAATCAGATTCCATTGTCAGCCAATAGTATCCTTCCCTTAGCATCTTTTTAGTCATTGAATGTCCATTGGCATGAGTTCCAAATGAACCTTCTTGAACCTCATGCATCAACATGTCTGCTTCGTGTCTATCCATGCATTTGAGAAAGACCATGTCATAATTTCTCTTATACAACACATTTTCACTGAGGAAGAAACTGCCAGCCAATCTTCTCAATGTCTTTTTATCCTTCTTCGAAGCACCAATCGGGTATTCCTAAGTCTGGAGAAAATGCTTGATATCATAATACCAAGGTTTCTCATCTAATACATCTTCTGTTGTAAACACATGAGTGGGCCTATCCATTCGCTGAACCGTAATTCGAGGTATATCATTCCAAGTATTCACTTGATACATAGAAGCCAGGGTTGCCAGAGCATCCGCCATTTCATTTTCGTCTCTGGGGATGTGATGGAATTCATCTTTATTAAAGAAGGGTAACAACCTTCTAGCAAAATCTTTGTAAGGGATCAAGTCGGGTAACGAGCATCCCACTCTCCTTTAATCTGATTTATTACCAAAGCTGAATCTCCATACACATATAGAATTTTAATTCAGAGATCAATAGCTTCCTCGAGACCCATGATACAAGCCTCATATTCTACCATATTATTAGTACAATCAAATGTTAACCTTGAAGTAAAAGGAATATGTGATCCATGTGGAGTGACGATCACAACACTAATTCCTTTACCGTAAGCATTCACAGCTCCATCAAATATCATACTCCAGCGAGATTCTGGGTCAGGTCCTTCCTCAGGCAATGGTTCATCACAATCTTTCACTTTCAGAAACATCATATCCTCATCAGGGAAATCATACTTCACAGACTGATAATTATCAACTGGTTGGTGAGAAAGATAATTTGCCAACACACTGCTTTTAATAGCTTTTTGAGTGCGGTATTCAATGTCATACTCAGATAACAACATCTGCCAGCGGGCAATTCTCCCAGTAAGAGCAGTTTTTTCAAAAATGTACTTGATTGGATCCATTTTGGAGATCAGCCAAGTAGTGTGATTTAACATATACTGCGGCAAACATTTTGCTGCCCAAGCCAGAGCACAACATGTATTTTCCAACATGGAATACCGTGACTCACAATCAGTAAACTTTTTGCTAAGATAATAAATGGCATAATCTTTCTTCCCCGTTTCATCCTGTTGTCCCAGAATACAACCCATGGAATTATCTAACATTGTCAGATACATAATCAATGGTCTTCCTTTGACAGGAGGGAGCAAGATAGGAGGTTCAAGCAGATATTCTTTAATACTTGAAAATGCCCTTTGGCATTCATCCGTCCACACACAACCTTGATCTTTCTTTAATAACTTAAAGATCGGTTTACATGTTGCAGTCATATGGGAAATGAATCTGGAAATATAATTCAAACGTTCGAGGAACCCTCTGACTTGTTTTTTAGTTCTTGGCGCTGGAATTTCTTAAATTGCTTTGACTTTATCAGGGTCAACTTCAATTCCTTTCTGGCTAACAATGAAACCCAACAATTTCCCCGATCAGACACCGAAGGTACACTTATTTGGATTCAAGTGAAGACGATACTTCCTCAAACGTTGAAACAACTTCAACAAATCTTCTACATGCCCTTCTCCAGTCTGGGATTTAGCAATCATATCAACAACATATACCTCGATTTCCTTGTGCATCAGATCATGGAATAGGGTTGTCAACCCGAAGGGCATCACTCTGTAAAAGAATGTTCCCCAGGGTGTGATAAACGTTGTTTTTCCATGTCCTCTGGAGCCATTCTTATTTGATTATACCCGGAAAATCCTTCCATGAACGAGAATACTTTGGATTTTTCTGTGCTATCCACTAACATATCAATGTGTGGCAATGGAAAATCATATTTTGGACTAGCTTTATTTAGATATCTATAATCTACGCACATGCGGACTTTTCCGTCTTTTTTTGGTACTGGGACAATATTGGAAATCTATTGAGGATACACTTACGTCACAAGAAAACCGGCATTAATCTGCTTTAGAACCTCCTCTTTGATCTTCACTGCCTAATATGGGTGAGTTCTTCTCAACTTCTGTTTGATTGGCGGACACTTTGGCTTCAAAGGCAAACGGTGCTCTATAATATATGTATCTAGACCAGACATATTTTGATAAGACCAAGCAAAAATATCCGCATACTCTTTCAACAACTCAATCAACCTGCTCTTCACATCAGGATGCAGCAATGCTCCGATCTTGACTTCTTTTGGATTTTCCTCTGAAACCAAATTGATTACTTCCAATGGCTCTTTATATGGCTGAATAGCATTCTCCTCGCGCTCAAGCAACCGTGAGACCTCTTCTGGAATCTCATCATAGTCTTTTTCTTCGGCCACATACACAGGACATTCAAAATTAGGAGAGGGTGCAGGTTCATTGTATTCAACGGGTTTTTTAATTAATTTACACATATGATTTATGATTTCATTTAGAAACTGACACATATAACAAGTGATCATACA
Organism: Vicia faba; assembly: GCA_948472305.1. Classification (NCBI taxonomy): domain Eukaryota; kingdom Viridiplantae; phylum Streptophyta; class Magnoliopsida; order Fabales; family Fabaceae; genus Vicia; species Vicia faba. Next base: position 939,339,749 of record OX451736.1, read on the forward strand.
AATTGTATTTCAGTTATTATTTATTTTGAAAGGTTTTTTTATGATTACCATTTTCCAAGAAAAAGTAGAAAATAAAGACACAATTTGGGAAACAAGGAAAACTTTTATTATTGATTTTAAAAGTCACAGCAAACAGATAAGCCCTACAACATTAATACTTCCACCTTGGGCAGAGTGAAAGCTTTTCAAGAAGATTTAACAAATTAAATTACTTTGAAACATGTATGCAAGAGGGAACATTAATGGTGATCCACTTCTGAACTCTAACTCCGTGTGTCACGTAATTTGGCATTTCCTGCTCTGCTTCATGTTCCACAATGGCATTGATCCCGGAAACAGTTGGATGAAGATAACCCCCACTAAGGAAAATGTCTTGATATTTTCCTGTAGTAGACTTTGGCTTCATGCTCTTACCCTTGTCATTCTTCGAAGAGAACCCCAAGCCGGCTTTGTTCTTGTTCACAGGTGGATCCACAATTCATCCCCAAACTTCACTATGACCCTTACACACAACCTACTGCGCATCCTTAAGCGAAACCATGGAATTCTCATTTCCTCTTATGTTGTCAATAGATAAAGCTTGGAACTGGGTTCCAACAGCAGCTTCATCCGCCTCCACAATGCTGAAAGAGGAAAAATGAGATATCAATAATGCTTGTTCTCCATTTATGATCACTAATTTCCCTTCACGTACAAACTTCAGTTTCTGGTGTAAAGTTGAAGTGGCATCCCCTACCTCATGTATCCACGGCCGTCCCAACAAGAAGCTATAAGCGGGTATAATATCCATGACTTGGAAATTAATTTGAAATAAATGTGAGCCTATATGAATAAGCAAGTTTACTTCACCAATAATAGATTTCCTTGAAACATCAAATGCTTTCACAACGATGTCGCTTAGGCGCATGGGCGTTTCTTGATATTTCAACTTCATAAGAGTTCTCCTTGGTATAATGTTCAAAGCGGATCCATTATCAAACAGCACATTGGATAGTGAATCATTCTTGCAGTTCATAGAGATATGGAGGGCCATGTTATGGTTCCTTCCTTCATCTTGAAATTCATCATCGCAGAAACTTAAGTTATTACATGACGTAATGTTCCCTACTACACTGCTGAATTGTTCTATAGGCATGTCACTCTCCATAAAATCTTGGTCCAATACCCTCATCAAGGATTCTCTGTGAGCAGATGAGTTCATCAATAAAGCTAAGATAGATATTTTTAAAGGAGTCTGCAGTAGTTGTCTACATTTCTGTAGTCGCTCATCTTGATTATCTTCAAAATATCATCCACTTCCTTCTCCAACGTAGCTCCACTAGATTCACCCATAGCCTTCTTGAGTTCAATGTTCTCAGCAATTTTCTTTCTAGTACTAACATCTCCTCGAACAACTGGTGCAAATACACGACCATTGCGGGTCACTCTACTATTCTCAGCAATATTTCCAACATCAGGCATTGGCTGGATAGGAACCTCCACTCCATCCTCCAAGATTGTAGCAATGCATTTGTAAGGTACAGCCTTATCTGACTTATAGGGGACATGACCCAGTAAACTAATCACCAATGGAGTAACAGTTGGCTTGCTATAAAACTCAACTTCAAAATGGGCGGGTGCACCAAAATAAGGCACAATGACGTTTACCCCTTCTTCAACACAATCAGTCATTATTGAGTCATTGCTGGAAAACAAATCCTCGTCTGAGGAGAAATACTCATTTGTGGAGGCATACTCTTCCTCCGACTCTTCTTCAGCCAAACAAACCTCAATCATATCAACTTCATGGTAATCATCCCTTTGACCTGTAATCTTGATGGTCCCATTATCCAACAACAACTGAACACCTTTCTTCACGATTAAACATCCTCGGGAATCTCGACAGCAAATTCGGCAAGATCCATACTGGTGTTCCACCTGACCAGTCAAGTGGAAGAAAGTAGCATGCAATTGCACAAGGTCTTCATTCATGTGCTCTACATCAAAAATTTTGAATTCTCCAGGACATCTAGAAACCATATTTACTTCCTCTTCATACTCTGCCCTAGGCCTGATTATGTGGATGAGGCCCTCATCCATCATCTCCTGCAAATCAGCCTTTATCTTGTCGCAACCTTGTATGTCTATACTACAAATAGCACAACCAAAATGGTCGTGCATATAATAGCTAAATTCACAGAGGTATGCATGCATTTTCACCAAATCTCCTCTAACTAGATGAATATCAAAAATCTGGAAGTCGCCTGGGCAACCGCCACCATATTCACAGCATTTACTCCTCTATGCTTGGGTAGAGAATTGTCTTTCACATTAAGGCCCGCGTCCTTGAAACATAGAATACCAAATTTCACCAATTTCTGCACCTCAGTCTTCTAAGGTAGCAATTCTCAACACTATGCCCTGGTGCTCCCTGATGAAAAGCATATGCTTGGTCTTCCTTGTAATACCATGGCAATGGTGATGGTACAGCGGGAGGTGGTCGGGTCTGAACCAACTTCTTCTGAATCAATGATGGTAGTAATTCCGTATAGCTCATAGGAATAGGGTCATAACTCTCCCTTCTCTGATTATACCCTTGATTCCCCTGCTGAGACGGTCTCTGATGAGCAATGGTGGTTGGAGCTACACCCACAACTGGAGTAACTGAGGCGACTTGCTGATGACGCTGAGAATTCCTTCTAGGAGTGTTAACCCTCCTTTATTGCATAAAATCATTTGCATCCCCTTCTTACTTCTTGGTAAACCCATAAGATGGCTTCTTCGCACCTCCAGATCCTTCACTCTTTGTCAAACGGCCTTCTCTTACAGCCTCTTCTAAGCGGATACCCATGCCTACCATTTCAGTAAAGTAACTTGGCGCACTCGCTACCATCCTCTCATAGTAGAAAGCACCCAGAGTCTTCAAGAAAATCTTAGTCATCTCCTTCTCTTCCATGGGAGGAATCACTTGGACGGCTACCTCACGCCATCTCTGTGCATACTCTTTGAATGATTCCCTGTCTTTTTGAACCATGTCCCTGAGTTGATCATGGTCAGGCGCCATGTCCATGTTTTACTTGTATTGTTTGACAAACGCTTCTCCCAATTCATTAAAAGTATGGATATTAGCGCTGTCCAGACTCATACACCACTTCGGTGCAGCACCGGTCAAACTATCCTGAAAAAAGTGAATCAGCAAACGCTGATCATCAGTATGGGTAGACATTCTCCTTACATACATCACCAGATGAGCACGAGGGCAAGTGTTGCCCTTGTACTTCTCGAACTCTGGGACCTTAAACTTTGCAAGTATCTTAACATTCGGGACCAAGCATAACTCATTCACATTCTGCCCAAATAAATCTTTTCCCCTAAGGGCCTTCATCTCTCTCTACATCTTGTCAAACTGCTCTTGAAAATCATCCATTCTGTCATAAAGACCCAAATCTTCACTTGGTGAAGGAAAAGGATGACACACATCATCGTTAACAAATCGAACCATATTCACCGAAGGCGGTGCAGCAGGAACATGCACCACAGGAGGTGCAGGAGTAACAATAGTCTGAACAAATGGAGTATCTTGAGGACCAAGATTGAAACCTTCAGGCACAAAGTTCTATGTCATTCCCCATGGATAACCTTGAGGCATGTGATTTTGAACAACAGCCGGAGTAGCAGACGTAGGAGCTGTCGGAGCTTCAGTAGTAACCCTTGTTGGTTGAGGTTGAACACTCGGTGGCTGATTCTAAGTAGCCACCGAAGATTCCATCAGAGCAATAAGATTGGCCATGCCGGCCTTCAAAGCAAAAACTTCCTCGAACAGCTCGCGCTTCTCTTGTTCTAAGTTTTCCATCTTCTTTCTGAAATTAGCCCGAGTGTTATAGTGGTGAGTCAGCTTGCTGAACAAAGCAAAGAAGCTTCGTAAGACACCTGGATATGCATAACAAATGCAAGAAATATGTGCAATATAATGCATGATGTGCAATTCATATGATGATTTTATTTTGTTATTTAATATTTCAAGGGATTTAAAGTTTATAGACGTATTGCAAATATCAAAGTAATAACGCATTTGAAATACTGAAATTTTTTATTATAACAACTTCAAAATGGATTACAAGTTTTAATGATCCCAAGTACAAGATGAAAATAAAGTCTAAAACCCTAAAAAGCGAAGTTCATGGAGATCACTCTATACGCTGGCGCTTCCCTGCGAGTCTGGCAATCTGAGCCTTCAACCTTGGGTTTTCTTCCGCATATCTGGTGGCAACCTCCTTCCAACCACCTGAATCAGGAAGTGAGCAACTAGCATCTGATTGAGGCTTAGGAGAAAATAAATCCCCTTGCCTCTCCATGTTCTCCACAGCCCGACTCTCAAGGATCTTAATCAAGTCATCTTTCTCCTTCAAATTTGCTCTATAGGAAATCTCTAGAGTTTGGCACTTATTCTTCCAAGCTTCATTTTCCTATTGCATCCTGACCAAAGCAAGTTGTAGCTCTTCTAGATCGTCCACTAAGGGATGAGTGGTCTTCACAAAAAATTAGGCATAGGTGTTTCCTTGGAATACGACATCTTCAACTGAATAGCTCTCATTTGGACCCACTGAAGATATGGTTCCAAAGAAATAGCACCTCTAGGTCCCAAGTCTTTCCTACTCTTCTCATGAATGTGACGCCAGACCTTCGCAATCTGCTCCCTAGCTTCCCTATGGTCTTCTCCCTCCTTCAGAAATAAACTACTCAAATGAATACTATTTGGTTTATTCCTCATCGGATAACCAAGCTGTCGTCGTGCAAGAACAAGGTTATAGTTAATTCCTCCCTTTGTACCAAGAAGAGGTACATTGGGGAAACTACCACAATTGTCAACGATCTTGATATCCTGGTAAGCTCGATGATACCAATCAATATCCGAGTGAGTAAGTGTCATGATCTTAGGAGCCCAACGGGGTTCCTTCTTGACATCCCAAAAAGCATCAGACTGAGGCATATGAGAAATAAACCACCAGTACAACAGAGGCGTGCAACAGATAATCATCCCCCCATGATAAGAATTCTGAAGATGAATAGAGTAATAGGCATCACCCAATAATGTAGGAACTGGGTTTCCAATCATAAATATCCTGATAGTATTAATGTCAACAAACCTATCCACATTAGGAAATAAGAACAACTCGTAAGCAAGTAGAGCAAAGATGGCCTCAAAAGCGACTATACTCTTCATCCTGGAAAAGTAACGAGCTTTCTCCAATAAGAACTGAGCTGGTAATCCTCTAATCCCTCCTTTAGTAGTCATATGGGCTTCCACCTTAGACTTCCCCATATGAATCAAAGCAGCAATCTCATGTGGTTTTGGCTCACCCACCAAACCAATAAAAGGAACACGATCAGTAATGGGTAAATCCAACAGATAAGAATACTCCTCTAGTGTAGGCATCAACTGATAGTCGGGAAAAGTAAAGCAATGATACATCGGATCATAGAACTGGACCAAGGTTGAGAGAATACCCTCCTCCATCTTCAGCTTCATGAGAGGAATGATAGATCCATACTTCTTTCGAAAATATGCAGAACACTTGATCTCGAGAATTAGATTGATCAACTCATCTATCTTGGGATCCTTGAAACTGTATTTCCCGGTCTTTATTTTTCCAGAATCCATGGTTAAAGTACCTGAGATATTCACAAATGGTCAATTTTTTAAATCCCTTGAAATAAGATTTCTTCAAAAGATGCTTATGAGTGCATGGATGCATGATGCATAAATCACACACAAGATCACACATAGGGTTCATAGGTTCAATGTCACAAGCATGAGGTCGAAGGTACTACCCATAAGGTGTTGGTCTAAAAGTTATCACCTGTCGAACAAGGTTCTAGAGGTTCCCAGAGTCTACATCCTTCCTTCGGATATTACCAACTTCCCGATTAACTCGGTAATTAGTAATATTATCAAGAAAAACTCATCCGAGCGTAGTATCGCGTGACAACTATTTCTGGATTACTCCATCATAGCTTCCGCACTACACCTAAAAGGCCAAGATGGGTTAGGTATTCTACGGTCCTCAGCTTCAGCAGGCTCCCAGGTCGAAAGCAGTACGTCTTCCTGATTACTCGGTAAACGACACTACAGTCAAAGGGGCCTCCACTAAATGGGGGATCTCATGCCTCCTTTTTTGGGATTACTCCCTCAAAGTTAACAGGACTATACTTCCCGTCCTATCTTAAAGTTTGCCCAAGTCTGGGTATAGGACTTATAAGTAATCACCAAGCACCCTAAAACCCAGGAAAATCCAGACAAACATATATACAACATATAACACATAAACAACAATAGGACATATACAGATATAAACAAAGATAGGCTCAACCCACTTAGGGATGGACCAGCAAGAGGTTAATCTTTCCCCAGTGAAGTCTCCATTTTTCTGTAGCGGTAGAAATTTTTAAGACTAAGCTATTGGATTGACTAGACTTATACAGATCAAAATAAAAACTGCCACCATGCTTTATTATTTCCAAAGGAATGGGAAAAGAGCGAGTAACCCAAAAAGAGGGGGAAAGATTCAAGGTAAGGGGGTTGGTTATGCAAAGGGAAGGTGTTAGCATCCTAAACATCTACGGTACTCCGCAGGAACCTCTTTGTAAAAATCTGTATATTTTGGCTATAAAAATGTTGTATGTAAAATAGATGGTAGAGGTGAGAAAAGAAACATATTTTTTATGATTTTTGCATCCGCCGCGGTTGCGAACCTTTAGTGCCTACGTACCACCTTTAGTGCAATAGGGGATCAGGTTACACGTAGTTCCTCTTTAAAAAAATTTAAAACAAAAGTGTGTTGGTTAATTTTATGAGATAAGACATTATTGTCATTGTCTGTGTGGAAAACATACTTACTACCCACAATCATGAGAAAAGAGAATTTGCATCATCTCAAAGTGGAGGATATGGCTTAGATTTTAAAATCAACAATGCCTCACTCAACACCCAAGTGGAAAATATCTCTCTTCACTATATATTGTATAAGTATAGTTGTTTGTGTCACTACAAGGATTGACAAGAGTCTAATCTTTTGAGAAAAGTTTTAATGATAAGAGCCAAAATTGCAAAATGGTTTAGATGAGATTGATTGTCTTTTAGTCTTCTCACAAAAAAATGTCAAGGTATTATTAAGTTGATTGAAGTTTATTTATGAAAATGTTTTTTGAAATTCATGGACCTAAGTCTAAGTTTATTATGAAAGTGGTTCAAGATAAAAAAACAAGTAGAGTTTTCAAAAGGAGGAGGGAGATTTTTGAAATTAAAGAAGATGGGAGGAGAAGAAGTGACTACCCTAAAGCATAAGGTAAAAGCTAGGGATAAGAACCATCTAACCAACAAGAATCCAATGCTTGACATTATGAGTCAAGATAGAATTACCATTCTTTGTATTGAAACCAAGCAAGCAAAGATACTAGATCTCTTGAGAGAATCAAACTCCAAATGTATTAAGTCTTTACAAAAATTAGGCAGAGTAACGGCTGTATACGGGTGAATTCCAGATTACAAACAAAGAATGTAATCACAATAACCTGCACATAAAACAAACAAACAACCCAATGTCTTGAGGTAAACCTCAAGAGCTCCAGACAAAATATCAGATAAGGTCATAAGATCTCCAATCATAGGCCAAGGTTTCTAATCCTATGTCTAAGAAGTCCAATGCTCCATAATGCCAAGGATAGTAACCAAATAGTCCAAGTACCATTAAAGTTTTTATGGTTCGTGTTGATTATTAAGTGTCTTCAAAAATGAAAGAAGAGCTCAAGTGAGCAAAAATAAAAAATGACAAGAAAGTAAGTGCTCAAATGAGCAAAGATGAAAATAGCATGAAATGTAAATGCGAAAAGTAAATGGTGCATAAAATAAAAGGGCATATAATAAAAACACAGGATAAAGCCAATTATTAGTGATTAGTGGTTAGTTGGATGATCATCTTGAAACTTACATTTGGAACTCATTAGAGGATTGGTAGAACCAAAGCCTCCACACAACAAGTTGCATTTGCTTTTTATCAAGTATATCATCCATATGGAATCCTCATAAGTACCATTTAATAATCAACGATGTTTAAGTGATCCGCGTTGACCAAAAGTATTGTAGATCCATTAGAGGATTGATAGAACCAAAGCCTCCACACAATTGATCTCAAGGTTATTGGATCAAAGAGATCAAATTAACATACTTAGGCTTGCAAACATAGGTTTGGGCCACGAATGATCATTTATTCGAATTGGGACAAAATTTAGCGCTATGTTAAGCAATCGTAAGTGGACTTATGTAGAAGTCACATCTATTTTGAGGTTGGTCAATAGCAATCTATGCACCATTTGTTTTGAGATATGATATAGAGATCATGCTCCAATAACACTTAGTGCAACAAGAAATGGATGAGATGAAGAGGGGTGGGTGAGAATATACAAACCACTTTTGATTTAAAATTTAAATCAAACTATTATTAATATCATTCATTCATTTTTGTGGAGTTAGACTCAACACCATAGATCCAATGATATTAATAAAGTTCATGATAAAAATTCAACCCAAGATCAATCCGAAAATAATCACAAAATAATAATACACTTATTATATAATTTAAAAGGTTTTTTTAATGTTTTTAAAATGGAAATAAAAGAGAAAAATATCAACTATATTCAAATTAATCAAGAAATATTAATTAAGACCATAGAAAAATCAGAAAAGGACTCAAATATTTTTATAAAAATTTTGGTAATTTTTAAAAGTCAAAAACTATTTCTAAAAATTAAAAGAAATGAGTAAAATAAACCAAAAATGATAAAAAATAACAAAGTCAGAAACAAAAATAAAATGAGGTCACCAATATTTGTCACAATATCATTGGATCATTCCATAATTTTTTCAGAATTTAAAAATGCATAAAAGTATTTTTAAACATTTAAAACAATTCAAATAAAGTGAAAATTTATTTAAAAAAATACCAAAACACAAAATTAAATTGTGAAAAAATAAAAATCGAAAATAGAATAATCAAAAATATTTTTCATAATTTTTTCACATTTTTTGGACTAAAAATGAATTTTCTATGATTTTTTGAAATTTAAAACAATTAAATATAAAAATCAGAAAAGAAAATAAAAACCAAAAAAATATAGGCCATCTGATCAATGTCAAAACACGTTAGTAAACAGATCAAGTGCACCTGGCGCGTTGTGCATGTTATGGACTTTAGTGAATAATGCATAGGATCATTAATTAAATCAGATTTTCAAAAAATACAAATGGCGTTGTTTCATTGGTTGAAGGATGACACGTTGGTCATCTTCAACCTCAAGCCAGTCCCAAAACCAGGTTGCTCAATCTGTAAAATTACAGCACGAGACCTATGTCATTCGCTTCGTTTCTTCAAGACAAAGACAACCACACCTTCGCGACAAATTTATATAAATTGTAGCTCAAGCAATTTAGAAGGAAAGTTTTGAAAATGGATTTGAAATTTCATGGTCAAAACGTGTTTCCAATTAAAAGCAAGTGTTGCAACTAGAACCATGGCAATTAGAGCATCACAATGATATCAATGTTTTGAAGAATTGATTTAGGAATCTACCTATTGAAGTTGAGTTGCAAAGCTCTGAAACTGGACTTCTATGGAGCAATATAGGGCACGATTCTTGAATGTAATTATATGGTTAACTTCAGGGAAGATCAAGGAAGGTGAATTGATGGAAAAATTGGATTGAAAAGGGCTTGAGAATAGATTTCAAAGTTGTAGAATTTTGAGTTATGGAACAAGTTTGGCAGGGTGATTCTAGCTATCCAAGCTTGAGGAAATGAATGGGGGATGACTCTTTATTTATAGGGAATCAAATGGAATGTTCAAGCGTGTGAAATGATGAAGTTTAGAGGGAAATCATGTGAACCTGATGCACGAGCAAAGTGTGATCTAATTTCCATCAAAACTCATCCATTCCTTGCGTTTTAAGGCTCTAATCCACTTTGGAAACTTGGTTAAATATGTTTATATCACAAAAGCGTGCTAATTTGATGTTTAGAGGTCAAAACATGAATTTCAAATTCTGTCTTTCAAAGAAACTTCAGTTCCAAGTTACCAAGTTCAAAACCATGGCATTCTCAGCTCAAGGGGTCTTAGGGCATGATTCTTGATGCTTTAGAAAGATGAGGTTACAAGCTTTGTAATGGAAAAATAATGGAATCAAATGGATGCTTGAGCAGAAAGTTGTATTGAGTTAAAGTTGGAGAAAAAGGGTTGACTTTCCATACTTAGAAATATTTCAAATTTTTCTTCAAAAGTGACCTATAATGTTTTGCATATAAACATGGCCTTTCATTTGGAATTTGATCTTGACCAAAAAATATGGCATGAAATAGATCTCTTGAATGACATTTTGAAACTTGAACCAACCAAAATCTCCAAAAATTTAGAGAGTTATGATTTGTTGAAGTTGGAAAAATATCATGAAATGACCTAAAATCTTTTGTATCCTTAGGGCATCTTCCATCCATTTTCTCACTTTTCATATAAAAGAAGGAACAAAGTTCACATCCTCAAGATCATTATGGAAAAATAATGGGATCAAGGTGATGAAAATTGGCCAAGTTATGATCATTTGAAGTCACACATGAGAAATTGGGGGTTCATTTGGAGGACTTGTAATCTTTCTTCATCATCAAGCTTCTTCCACATGAAAACTCGTTGAAACTTTTGAAGTGATTTATTGATAATCATTTGAAGAGAAGGATGTCTTTGGAATCACTCAAAAATACCAAAAGATGATCAAGATATGCTTCTTTGAAGTTCAAAACCCTAGCTCATAGATCAAGAAAATGCTTTGAGGAACTTTGACAATTTTGAACAAGCTTCTTGTACCAACACAAATGCTTTGTGAATAGAAATTGTTAAGGATGAAAATGAGAACTCATAGCCACCAAAACCACTTCCATATCTTGAGAATTGAGATAAATATACACTTGTGACCAATGGGAACAAATCCTTGTCCAACCATGACTACTTCCCCAGTCATCCCCTTGTACTTTTGAACCAAATTTGATAACCTTGAAATGTGGTGAACCAAAGTAACCTTGTCATGCAATTTATTCCAAAACAACTTCAATGGTGAGGTTTGAACTTCTCAAGCTTTATTGATTAGGGCATGGAAATAAACTCATGAACCCATGGATCAACTTGCTAAACCACATTACCTTTACCTACATTATTAACAAGTAAAACAAACAACAATTGCATTTTTTAATTAAAAAGAAAATCAAGACAAAACATGTATAATCACAAAAGAAAAACAAGTCAAGGTGCTTGGTGATTCCTCAAAGAGAAAAGCTAAAGATAGGGAGGAGAACCAAATAACATAATTTGGTCTTGTTGTGATTGAATCAACATGGTATGATGAAGGGATATTAGGGGGGGAAATTGGGGTACAACAACGTCCAATTGATTTTTAGTGAATACCTCATAAGTTAGGAAAGATCTAGAGCCATGTACTTAGGATCATATAGATACATATTAAACAAGTAATAAAAAACATTTTATTCCATGGAAGTATTTTTATACGTTTTTCCTTTACAAAGTACTATAAAAAAAAGTTGAACGAGGGCGCCGACAGGCCTACACTAAATAAGCCACCTAGTCAGAAAGGGAACCAACAAGCTTTAAAGGAAGAAAAATATTCTTCACCTCAAAAAGAGAGGTATAAGTTTCCTTTAGTTAACGTAAGTTTTGATCCCCTTGAAGCTTTAGGTTTGAATGATATCCTCCATCCGTTATTTTTCAACACAGTGTCACTCTTACCAAAAGGCCTCCCAATGACCGAACGCACCAAGGACTAAAGCAGATGAGACACGCCAAGAGTACCGAGCCATAAAACCCAATTCTTTTTCCCGAACAGGCTCTGAAATATTAACCAAATAAGCTGAATCCTCATCCAAAGGGGGAGGTTGGAGACCATCGGCATAACCAAAACCAAACAATGTCGGTATAAGACAGGTAGTCTAAGTGGGGACATTCAGTAAAGCCGACAAGTTATATGCAGTGACATCATTTCTAACCGGTTGGGCTCTTTGCTTTAGAAGTTGATATTGTTCTTCATTATTCATACACTCTACGTATGGTTGAGTAAAGCAAATACGTCAGATACATGTAGGTTAAAATATCATAAATCTTACAGAATTGAAGCTTATCAAAAATGATTTTTCTCTCCTCTTGAGAATGGACTCTTATTAAAGACTAGACGTTAATAAGTTATTTCAAATGTATCTTATCAACCTCCTCCGTTTGAGCATATCCTTTGATGTATCCCAGTGGTGTTAAACTTCATTAACCGACTCTTCTGGTACTGAGCCTTTTCGGGGAAATCATTTTAATTGTACACAAAAAGATGAGTCTCTGTCAGAAAGTGACCCTCAATTCAATACTTAGAGAACAAGTCGACACATATGCGCTTTACTCCAGTGTCATTGTTGCAAACTGAAATGTAAGCTTCGGGGATGAAAGGGGTTACTAGAAAGAATTGTTCCTTAAAGTAATGAAGCTCCGAAAGAGGTATCAAAGTCGTGAATAGTCAAGAATGTCGAGCTGCAAAAATATTTTAAGAGATGAAAGAAGAGAAACATACAAGGTTTTTATTTCACATACTTACACCAATATCGGTACATTTTTATGTATACCTAGTAGGAAGGATTAAGTTGCGAAGGATCCACGGCCAAATGTTTCTGAACTTATATCTCAAAAGCAGGGAGGGGAGCACGAATGCCCATGGTTGAAAAAAAGCACTCGTAAAAAAGAATGGTGCATCCGTCATACTTATCACATATTCTTCTGTACTCAAAAGGACTCAATATTCCATAGATGTAAGATATACCATCTTTCATAAAACCATCATTAATATCCCCTACTTTAGAAAAAGTAGAAACAATGGAAGAATACACAAGGTTCATCCAAGGAGATGGAGTATCCTTCTGAGACTTATGAATGTTTTTTTGTGATTTATTACATATATAGCACTAACTTTACAAGTTGCAGTAAAACAAAATGCTAAAGAAAATGATGACTGATAGACTTTAAGAGAAAGACTTAGAAGAAAATAAAATTAACCCTTCCAAAAACAAGTTTATATTCTAGCAGACAAAGAAGCTTCACCAAACATGTCTAATAATTTACAAGCAGCATTCAAGAATTTTGGTTCCAAAGAGTCCTAGTGATGATATCTCTGAAAAGATGTCTAAATTATGGAGCATTAAATGTATGATTCCTTAAAAACTAAAGTGTTTATATGTCTTAAAATGAATAAAGAGTGGTAGGCATCCGGAGAACACAATATCAAAGCCTTCTACTAACATTTACGACAGCAAGGACTTGGGCGACAACTGTTTTAGGCTGACTAGATCGACCACTAATTGTTTTGATCCGGCCACATTGATCCCGGCAGCAGTCGAAGAAGAGTCTCACTCCTTCCAAAATCTTCCTAATATACGAATATTATCATTATAATGATAATAAGAGATATCAACCGCAAATGCATCCAACGATTCTCTGCAAACTACAACTAACAAATAACTAGTTTGTTATTTCCCCCTCTCGATATATATATATATATATATATATATATATATATATATATATATATATATATATATATATATATATATATATATATATATATATATATATATATATATATATATTTGAGATAACATTTCATTTCACTCTTCTTCCTTACATAATAAATTAAGCATTGGAGTGTTAACCTTTTAAATCTCTCCACTCCACCGCATTGAAAGTCACAATTCATCATCGTTGTGATGTATTTTCTCATTACTAATTCAAGGATGGAACAAGAACAGTTTTAAATAAATATAGACATTTGTATTAAAAAAATCAATGGCAAAGCTTTATAATCGATATATATATATATATATATATATATATATATATATATATATATATATATATATATATATATATATATATATATATATATATATATATATATATATATATATATATATATATATATATATATATATATATATATGAAAAGTTAATATTCAAATTAAGGGTGTGCATAGTTATGTAGTGACGAGAATTGATTTAGTAAAGTTGATTATGATTAAAAGCGAATTGGATGTAGAGTATTTATGTTTGGTTACATTTGTATAAAAGTGAGTTGAAAAAAATTTAAAATAAAAATTATATTTAAATTCAAAAGCTACAAATTTTACCTTCAAGCATAATCAATTATACTTTATAAGAACCAAACACTTCAAAAATAAAATATACGCCTATAAATTACTTTTTACTCTTCAAAAAACTAAATCAAACATACACTAAAATTCATTGCTTTAATTCAATCTTGATTCACTCATTAAATAAATTACGAAACACCTATAGAATTATTACCCTCTTAATTTAATTTATGTCCTTCCATGTTGTTTTCAATACTTTGACTATCTTACACTTTGAGTGTATGTTTGTTATGCGGCTAAAAATATTGATTTTGAGTGAATTGATTTTGTAAAATTAATTATGATTAAAACTGAATTGAATGTAAAGTAATTTGTGTTTGGAACAAGAAATTCATCATCTATCTTAGTTTAATTTTGATGGCGATAAAACCTTATCAAAGAAGATAAAGAATAAAAATGAGATGTCAAAGGATTATCAATGATGAAGATAACCAAGTGAAGATTCAAATAATTAATTATGATTTAAAGTACATTGTAATTCCCATTATATCACTTTGAATGCTCATAAATATGTATCAAACTTCACCTATAATCCTTCTAAATATATTGCATTCAAATGCATGAAAAAATTCTTTACAAAGTCATTTTTAACCAAATTGTTGATGATATTCGAATATCATATACTTTATATTTGATTATTGCTAAAATAGTATCAAAATTAGCTTAATAGTAGATGTTTTGGACCGAGTCGACACTTTCCCCACTGTTGGAGAGGCCCAATCTAGCACCTTTACAAAGGCCCAAAAACATATAGCCTAAACTGAGAACCGTTGAGCATTTCCCCCACGTGTCCACTAGAAGAGCATGACCCACGTGTCCACAATGTCATAATCCTACCCTCCGAGAATAACAAGTCCAACTTCCCTAATTTTTCAGGGCAGTTGACCAAGGAGGAGACCACGTTCTAGACTTTATAGACCCGTAAACCCTGGCAGTCTTCTTTATTGGGCCTCATCGTGGCTCAACACTGAAGACCTTGGCCCAGCACTATGGGCTATATAAACCCTCTCACTCGAGAGGGTCAGGTATTCATTCATTCATTCTACCTTATCTACTTTACTTACTCTCACTTTGAACCTCACTTTGGCATCAAAGTGTCTTGCAGGTACCCCATTCCACTTCACATTCAATCATCGTCTAACTTGAAGCTTGCGGGCCTTGATAATCTTTTTTGATCAGGTACGATCAGTGGCGCTGTCTGTGGGAATAAGGCTTTCTGGTCTTTCATTTACATAAGACCAAGGCAATATCTTTAACCTTCAAGTTGTCATGGCCGACCAAGCTATCAACAAGACCAGAATGTTTACTTCTCCAATGTTGGCAACAACAACAACACGGGTAACAACAACAATGTTGCCGCCCCCGAGTAAGACCCCCGGGATAAAATGTCCACATCTTCCTCCACTCGCTTACAACCATGTGACGATGCTCACCATCCTTGGCAGAATTACGAGTCGGTCGTATCTCAGGAGATCCTTGTTCCTGAAAATGTCGACGCCACGGCAAAAGCCTTATTTGCGACAATCAACCAGGAAAACTACATGATCTTTGTGCAAGGTGAGCGCCTGATGATGTTGAAACATACTCGTCGGTCCCCCAAAAAGCATTGAAGACCTGATTCTCGAACTCTTCCTCCCTGACAGAATGAGGACCACTCCTAATCTCCCCTGTGAAGACACATACGAGATAATTCTCGAAGCCCTTCTCCTCGCCGAACTGGGCAAGGTCCTGAGTTAGAGAGGACCTAGCCCAAAGCTGTCAAGAAGCGCGTTCACACATCCCCGCGCAAAAAGCTATGATCCCCTAAACAGAAAATAAACAGGGGGAGGAAGAGAATAAGTCTCGGCCAAGGAACCCTCCCCGTGACCAAGAACGACACAAAGACCACCACTACTACCGGTCTCTATCTTGCTCCCCAGAAATAAGTGACAAAGACGGCCCCCACGGCCCGTTATCCCAGGCCATCATGGAGGCCCCTATTCCTAAAGGGATGGAGAAGCCTCCCCTTCTGAAGGAATACGACGACATTGCTAATATCGTCGACCATATCGACGGCTTCTAAGCCATGCTTCACTATCACAACATCGGGCCCCCCATTAAATGCAGGTTGTTCCCCACGACACTGAGGAAAACAGCCATGGACTGGTATAAGAACCTTCCCCCAGGTCGATCACCTCGTGGAGGAGTCTGAAGAACCAATTCATCAGCAGCTTCATTTCACCTCTTCTACACCCGAAGACTAAGGTCGCCCTCAAGGCATTCGTCCAGATGAGCAATGAGACCCTCATAGAATACATTGATAAGTTCAACTGCGAGGCCATTCAGGTCCCCTACGCCGATCACATGAAGAAATACTTTCTCGAGAGGGGACTTCTCCCTAGAACTGAATTTAGAAAGGTCGTCGGCATTGAGCCCCCAAGTCTTTTGATGCACTACTCAAAAAATATCGGGCGTACATTGACTACGATGAAAAAGAGGCTGCCAACAACACCCGCGATTCGAGGAACCGCGGACCAACTAACATCCCACAGAATAATGAGGCAGGCCCTTCTCGATGAATAGAGGAAAAGAGAAGGGAGGAGAAACCTCACGACCCCTGTGAGCATAGGGGACCATCCGGGAGGTTCACTGAATACACCCATCTGACCGCTTCCTGTGAGAGTATCCTTGCAGAGTGCTCCAATGCTGAGTTCAAGGACGGAGGGGTCAGGCGTCCTCGACCCACCCCTATAAAGCCCAAAGCCGAAAGAACAAAATATCATCAATACCACCAGAGTCACGGTCACCTGATTGAAGACTACATATAACGGAAGGATGTCATTGAGACTCTCATCAAGGTAGAGAGACTCGGACAATACAAGCGGAATGACGCCCCTCGCCAGGATACCCGCGAGGTTAAAGAAATTGAGGAGGATACCTGACCATATGATGAATCTGGTCCCCTCCAGGTAGACTTTTGCGTCTCAAGGCTCGAGGAATTCCACATCCATGACATTTTTAAAGACGACGATCCTTTATGCACCCATATTAGATGGGAGAAGTTCCCCTCTGTCATGGTCATATCTGACAGAGGATTCACTGACATCTCGGTGAATTCAGCAAAGAGGAAACTCAGTGAGCTGGTGGATGCAGCCCCGATCCAGGATGTAACCCTTGAAAGATTCAAGGGAAAATATGATTTGATCACCTTATATCTCGAGGAGTTGCCCAGCAAAGCCCCCAACTCTAGCATTCCTCTGCTGGTGAGGAAAAATATGGCCAACTTTGATGTGCATTGCATCCTGGTCGACGAGGGGAGTTTCGTGGATGTCATGTACACCCACATGTTTTGCACCCTACAGCTTGATGATACCCACCTGTCACCATATATGGGGTCTGACCTACAAGGATTTAACGGTTTGACCTATAAACCTTGGGGCTATGTCGAGTTGTTTGTCACATTCGAGGAAGAAACTGCATCCCGATAGGTCAAAGTGCGATTTCTTGTGATTGATTGCCCGTCTCTCTATAACTGCATCTTGGGGAGACCAACACTGGTCGAGCTGACCATGGTACCCTCCATGGTGCATTTGAAAATGAAGTTCTACACCAAGAGAGCTCGCTTCGCACCATCCATGGAGACATCTCAGCTGCCAGGAGATGTTTCAACGCGGCTTCTAAATGGAAAAACATGGTCGATATCGGGGCATGACCTATTAAAAGAGCAACCACCTCGACAACAGCGGCTACCTCAGCGGATAAACATGCTCGAGTTGAAGAACAACAGGCTCCACCAAAGGTTGACTCCATTGACCTCGACACCCGCTTTAACAAAGATGAAGTTGAGTCTCCCAATGGTGAACAGGGTCCTTTCTAACCCGTCCCAGACAGATACTTTGAGTTCATCCCCTCGGTAAAGGCCTGAACAAAGGCGTGAAGATCGGTGTTGGACTCCCCGACCTAGAAAGGAAGCAACTCAAAGCTTGCCTGAGGAAGAACGCTGACCTGTTCGTATGAAGCACTGTGGAGATGCCCAAACTCGACCCTGAGGTCGCCTATCATTAACTTGTTGTGGATCCAGCCGCTAGGGCACTAGTACAACATAGGCGTAGGCAGTCTCTCAAAAATGAGGAGGTTGCTGATAAAGTTGTAAAAGACCTTCTAGAGGCTAATTTTATTTCTAAGGCCCGGTATTTAACCTGGATCTCAAACGTTGTACTTGTTAAGAAAAATAATGGAAAATTTTGTATGTGTGTTGACTATACTGATCTCAACTGAGCATGTCCTAAAGATGTGTTTCCTTTACCTAATATTGACATGCTGGTCGACAACTCTGTCGACTACAAAATTTTATCATTTATGGATACTTATTCGGGATATAATCAAATCCCCATGGCGATGAACGATAAAAATTGCACTACCTTCATGACCGGGTCGGGAAATTACTACTACAACGTAATTCCCTTCAGCCTAAAAACGCAGGGGCAACATACCAGCAGATGATGAACAAAGTCTTTCGCGGTATGATCAGGGACATGCTCGAGGTATACATGGATGACATGATCATCAAGTCTCGAGCGAAAACCTACCACGCTGGCCACCTCAAAAGAGTTTTCGACAAAGCAAGGCGATGCAAGATGTGGTTTAACCCGGAGAAATGCACTTTCAGAGTCAAGGCGGGCGAATTCCTCGGTTTCTATCTAACCTAATAGGGAATTGAAGCCAACCTCGACAAATGCAGAGTGTTCTCTGATCTCCCCACTCCTAACTCGAAAAGATCTACACAAGTCTTGGACGGTATGCTCACCTTGTTATCCCGCTTTGTGGCGAAGTACGTACAACACGCACTCTCATTCTTCAAACTCTTGCATAAAGAAGCGGCATTTGAGTGGAACGAGGAGTGCGAGCAAGCCCTCCTCCACCTCAAACGATCCCTTTCACAACCACTCGTGTTATCGCAGCTAGAGAGCGGGGAAACTTTGTTCCTTTATCTAGCTGTCTCCACCGAGGCCGTAAGTGTAGCCCTCGTCCGCGAGACACCAGACGGGAAAAAACTAGTGTACTTTACTAGCAAAGCGTTACAAGGCCCCAAGGTCAAATATCAATAAATTGAAAAGGTAACCATAACCCTCATCAACGTTGCAAGGAGACTCAGATATTACTTCCTAGCCCACACAGTCATTGTACAAACAGACCAACCCGTGAGACAGCTCCTAGGTCGACCAGACATTCCCATTCAAATGTTGAAATGGTCCGTAGAGCTTTCAGAGTTCAACATTCAGTACGAAAGTAGGAAATACCTTAAAGCCCAAGCATTGGCCAACTTCATTGCAGAGATGACCACCCACGAACCTCCTGCGGGCGGAAAATACAAGTGTTCCATCTTCGTGGACGGAGCTTCCAGCTCAACGGGAAGGGGAGCAGGAATCCTCCTCGAAAACTAAGAGGGTGTTATGATCGAACATTCTCTCCCCTGTCGTTTCCCACGTCGAACAATCAGTTCGAGTATGAGGCCTTTCTCGCATGATTAAGGTTGGTCGAAGACCTAGGTGCTTGAGAAGTACAAGTATTCATGGACTCTTAGCTCGTCGCATCTCATGTTCGAGGATAATATCAGGCCAAGAACGATAGCCTCATTGAATACCTGAACCTAGTCAAAGAACAGATGAAAAAGTTCGACCAGACAGAAATTAAACATGTACCCCGCGAATAGAATGTTGGTGTAATCCTTAGAGGCTAATACTTTTGGTACTTGTATCGAATTATTTATTAATAACAAAAGAAGTTTCTTTATTATGTTTTCTTTTCCAAAATAATAAAGTCCCTAGAATAGTTCGTTTGTTTAATGAAATGTTAAGTGTGACTTAATCATAAGATCCCATTAAACATAAGAACATTATTC
Source organism: Vicia faba (assembly GCA_948472305.1). Classification (NCBI taxonomy): domain Eukaryota; kingdom Viridiplantae; phylum Streptophyta; class Magnoliopsida; order Fabales; family Fabaceae; genus Vicia; species Vicia faba. The sequence continues at coordinate 939,359,902 of OX451736.1, forward strand.
TTAAAGTATCCGTAGTCGAGATTTATTATGAAGTGGGATAACATTAAAGCATTGAGATTATTATGAAGATAGACTGATGATCACATCTCATGGGTCATGGATAAGGAGTTATCAAGTCTTGACATAGGTATGAATATTAGGAGTAATATTTATACTAGATTGACCCGCTATGAGAATACTACATAGAATGTTATGCAAGGTGTCATAAGTTATTCTCATGGTGATAATGTTGTATACCACCCTTCGACCTGAAACCACTATGGATCCTAGATGTAGAGTTAAGTACTTTATTGCTGATCAAACGTTATCCCTAACTGGATGACCATAAAGATAGATGATGGGTACTTCACAAAGCATGTTGATGGACATGAGTGACCTAGATAGAATTTTCCCATCCTGCATAACCAGATAAATTTCTAAGAGCCCGATATTGAACTGGACAAGGGTGACATAGTTTATGCCTTATGTTTAATATAGACATAAGGGAAAAGGGTAATTGTACACATAAATATTATCACTGAAAGGTTTTGTCATATCACATCACATTTTCGTGACTTGAGTAACAGTGATGTGTTGCTAGATATTGTTCACTGTTTATTACGTTGAATGTGTGATTTAATATAACTGCCAACATCACGAAAACCTACAGGGTCACGCGCATAAGGATAGGTTGATGAGAGATATAAATAAGGAACATCGTAAGGTACTGGGCACTTAAGTGAATTGTAGAACACCGTAAGGTATGATATACTTATGTGAAATATGAAATATGGTAAGGTACCACACGCTTAAGTGATATGCGGCATATCATAAGGTATGATACCCGTAGGCTTAATTGGGCTTTTAGCTTGCTGCCTTAATTGGGCTTTTAGCTTGTGGCCCACATAAGTTGTTTTATAAATATAACCCTTGTGCTGAAGGATTTCACTTGATGAAATTTCGGTCTTGAAACCTTAGCCGTATTTTGTCTCACTCTCTCACTCAAAGTTTCCGTTCGTAAGAAAATAGCATTATGACTGGAAGTGATATGTTCGTGTGGACTGAGTAGAGACGTTGTTATTCATCAATGTTCATGATCACAACATCAAAGGTCTGAATCACCACAATAATTATTGATTTTTATCACTGACCATGCCCATTTGTAAGGATGACTAAAGGAAAATTTTAATTTTCTGCTGCGTTTTGGATCACAATTTTCCTTCAGTGGTATCAGAGCCACTGACAAAACCATGGATCTGATATATGTTTATTTTTTGTATGTTTTGTATTAATCAGATTAAAACACATTATGAATAGAATAATAACTGAGTAAATTAAATTTTAGCATCATGGTGTGTACGATTTGGGCGAATCAATATTGACTATTGTGATACGGTGGGAAGAACTGACTGTTTTTTTTTGGAATGCTGGTTTGCATTTTGCGTTTGTTTTCGCAAAATGTCGCCGTAAGCAAGAGTTTCCACCGACTTTTATTTTATCCAACAAGGAAAGGAAAAAAGCACAGAAAAATTCCTTTTTCGAGATTATCTCTGAGTACGGGGGTAGATTATAGAAAGGGAAGGTATTAGCACCCTCTCTATCCGTAGTTATCTACAGGCTCTTAGGTACTTGCTCATCATTTTCAAAATTGTTTTCTTTGTGCTTGTGGGTTTGAAAAAGTTTTTGTTTGAAACTTCGATTTAACTCTTGCTTCTGTCCTCAAGAGTGTAATGAAGTGCTTTGAAAACTTTGTTCGAAAAGTGTAAGTGTGAAGAGTTTTTGTTTTGAAAGAGCAAGTATCTAAGAGCTAATCTACCTACTCGAAAAAGGAATCGTTCTATGCTAATTTCCTTTAAACAATGTTATCCCACTATTAATGAGTGGGTAGCACCGTTGTTGGAGTTTAAGGGTTAATTCGGATGAGGGACATACGGTCACTAAAGCAATGCTAGGACGCCTTAGCGGTAACCCTAATGTCTTAGATCATTTGTTTGAGGCAACAATATTCGAGGCAACCATTTATAGGCGACTATGATCTTTTAGACAAGAGGACGACCTCTAAAACGACCTATACTCAATGACCATTTACGAAGGCAACCAAGTGGGGTGTACCCTAGGAGTGCGCATGTGCGAGTGTATCGTTTTCAGTTATTTTTATCTTTGCACATGTTTAGGGTGATCTAATTTGATTTTAAGATTAAGCATTCGGTCTTGTCATGCAAACCCTATTATCAAACATCTAGCAGTTATAATTAGCAGAATTTAAAGTGCGGCAATTAAATTACAAGGTGTCGGGTATTTACATTGCCAAAAGCGGTAAATAAATAAAATGTCCTAATTATCTATTACATACTCGAAGCAAATACATCAATAATTAAATAAAAATAAAGCGCGACTCGAAAACTAAATTGGATGCGAATTAGGGTTTTGGTCCTTTTTTAAAAGAAAATGTTTTTTTTTGTTGTTTTTATTTAAGAAAGGAAATTAAACCTAAATTAAATACTAAATTAATTATTAAACAAATTAAATGGAAAAAATAATTAATGACATATTTTTGGGTTTTTGTTATTTTAAGAAAGAAAATAAAATAATTAAATTAGTAGTTAAAACCTAACTAAGTCTAATTAATTTTATTTATTTACGAAATAAATTAAAGTTTCCTAAAATTAACAACCTAATTAATTAATTAAAATTTTATTAAAGAAAAAAAAATTTCTTAATTTTAATTGGACAAAATGATATTTTTGTGATTTTTTAATAAAAAGAAAAAATTGTTATTGGTTAGAAATTAATTGAAATAAAATAAAATAACTAAATTAATAAAAAAAGAAAATATAAAGAAAAGGAGAGAATTGGGCCTTTTTTGGAGGTGCTAATAGCATTTTTTTGTTTGCCTACTTGCTGATTCGTTTGACCTTTGGGATCCAGTGTAGGCGCGTTGACTTGGCTTTTGGTGGACCTCTAACACTGACCACCAGATCTGGCCCTTTGGCCATCTGGCGCTTGGATTGATGAGGGAGTATGGTGGATTGTAAACTGGCATATGCACTAGAATACCTGAAAATAAATGAGAAAACACAAATTACTGGAGGCAGGGATCGAACCCCTGACCTCCAGCCTTGGAATGCCTTAATGCCAACGTGGTGTCCACTGGGTTGTGTTGTTGTTTGTTAATAATAACACAAAGAAATAATAATATATGAAAACAACTCAAATGCCAGAAAAAATAAAAAAGCGAGTAATATTTGAATGGACAAATGGACGGATGACACCTCATCATCCCTGTCCTCCCATCACTGTAACTTTACCTGCGGATTTCTATCCGCAGCTAAAAATGCAGGTTCGTTCTAAAACTTTCTCCAGGCCATATAAATGGAATCCAAGACCATGGTTAGCCTCGTCTCATCTCTCTGATCACATCCATAACCACCATTAAGGCCAATTTCACCTGAAAAAGAAAGCCCTAAAAACGAACAAAGAAACCTAGCTATGGTAGATCTTGATATCGGTCAGATAAATGAAATCAAATGGTGCCAAAAGCTTGTAAATGATATGAGGATTACAAATATGTGATTAGTTCATTCAATGGATGCAAGAATAGTGATTTGCGATTTCAAGAAGAAGGCGGATCCGTGATTTACTTACAGTGCTTTAGAATGCTTGAAAACGCGTGGTTTGGATTGGGTTAGCTTCTGGAGATGGCCAGCAATCGATTGAGACCAATATCAAGCTCTGAAAATGCCTCTAAGGTTAATTTCGATCTCCCACTTTTTTGTGATTTTGCAAGTTTTTGTTCTGCTTCTACCAGTGATTGCCAACCCTTGTTTTGGTCTGCACACGACCTTTATGTATTACTCAATGCATTAGGTCTCAATTGGCTGTCCAAATCTTCCTCTATTAAGGCTTGGATATTTGATTTGATCTCCATTTACAATCTTTCCAAATTTGATCCAAATCACATATTCTTGTGCATAAAAACCTTGATACGAATTTGATTTCCATGCTAGCTGTAGTTGGAACCTGAAATAACCAAAAAATCATGTGTTATCAATGCTTTAGATTTTATGTGATTTTATTTGATTTAAAATGAATTAATTCAAATAAAAATCAAATTAAATGATAAAAATGTGATATGGACACATGGCTAAAGCTAGAGCACGTGGGCAATAATGCAAACTCAAATCAAGTGAAAAAGAATGGGCCCATTTGGCAAAATTTGAAGTTTTAGGGATAGTTGACTTTTGGCAATTTTGCAAAAAAGTCCAACTTCAAAAATGCATAACTTCGTCAATTTTGAACTTTTGGAGGTGTTCTTGGACTTTTTAGAAATCTTGAGATGTCCTATAACCAACCCTTTTGGTCTCATCTTATTTTAATAGTCCATGCTCAAGGTAGAAGCTTTGACAAAAAAGGTGTTTTTGTTGACTTTCAAAAATGACCTATAATGTCAAAATTCATAACTTCTTGTGAGTGAATAATTTGGTCTTGGGGTATGAAGATGGATTGTAGGAAATTGCATCCTATGCAAAATTAGTTTTGGATGGGTCATTTCTCATAAAGTATGAGAAAGTTATGCTTAGTCAAAGTTGGGTTGACTTTTCCTACAAAACCCTAATTTAGCAACTTTTGAATCTTGATGAATTTGGAGAAATCCTTGATGAATCATGATCAACCCTTGATAAAATGATGAAATATCCTTCAAAATGAGAATGTTGACAAAAAAATCTTGAAGTTTGACTGTATTTGGGTCACAGTTGACTTTTGCCCTAGCATTGTCGATTTTTGGACCTTTGAGCAATTGACTGAGCAAACTTCCTCTGCAAGGCTTGAAATTTGACATGGATGATCTTGAGAACATATTAGGACATTGGTGAGAATTTGAGGTCATTTGGACTCAAGGATCTTGATGCAACACAAAACCCTAATTTGAGGTAGACTACCTTAGGAGAGAGCTTGTCTGACCAACTCTTGAGCAACCTTGGGCAACTTGGAGATTTTTCTTGAAATGTTTTGAGAAATATGGGAAGGAAAATTTTAGGTTACAACAGCTGCCCCTGTTTAATCTTCTTAAACCTGAGGATGTAGATTGGCTTTTGGTGCCTTTCGTGATCCGAAGGTGGAAGATGATTGAACACTAGAGTGCCCAGAAATTTGCACTCGCATGAAGTGGTAGTTGCTTTGTGATGTCGGGAATGGGCTTACAGATGCCATTTGGAGGAGTGTCGATTGCATAAGAGATTCCTTAGCGAGAGCTTGCATACCTGCTATTTGAGGAAGATTCCGCTGGGGAAGCCTAATTTTTGTTGAGATTTAGGAACTTGCCCGTAATTCAACTGAGGTGTCGAGATTTAGGAACTTGCCCGTAATTCAACTAGGGGTGTTGAGATTTAGGAACTTTCCCATAATTCAACTGAGGGGGAAACATCTTCATCGAGATTTAAGAACTTGCCCGTAATTCAACTGAGAAAACTTCTCTACTGAGATTTAGGGACCTGTCTGTAATTCAACGGAGGAACACTTTTGTCGAGATTTAGGACTTTGTCTGTACTTCAATTGAGAAAACCTCTCTGCTGAGTTTTAAGAACTTGTCAGTAATTCGACTTGGGGAAACATCTTTGTCGAGATTTAAGAACTTGTCTGTAATTCAACTGAGAAAACTCTGCTGAGATTTAGGAACTCGTCTGTAATTTGACGGAGGAACTTTGTCGAGATTTAGGACCTTGTCTGTAATTCAACTGAGAAAAACTTTGTTGAGATTTAAGAACTTGTCAGTAATTCGACTTGGGGAAACATCTTCGTCGAGATTTAAGAACTTGCCCGTAATTCAACTGAGAAAACTCTGCTGAGATTTAGGAACTAGTCTGTAATTCAACGGAGGAATTTTGTTGAGATTTAAGACCTTGTCTGTAATTCAACTGAGAAAACTCTGTTGAGATTTAAGAACTTGTCAGTAATTCGACTGGAAGTAAACATCTTCATAGAGATTTAAGAACTTGCCTGTAATTCAACTGAGAAAACTCTACTGAGATTTAGGAACTAGTCTGTAATTCAACAGAGGAATTTTGTCGAGATTTAGGACCTTGTTTGTAATTCAACTGAGAAAACTCTGTTGAGTTTTAAGAACTTGTCAGTAATTCGACTGGAATAAAAGCTTCAAAACTTTTGAATTTTGTGAGAATTTAACCGCATCCTTCCTGAAAGGTAAAGGTTAGTTGTATGTAATGCATGATATGTATCAAGCAATGATGTTCTCAAAATAAATGAGATTGTGTTGTATGATGCGTATATGCATGTGTCATGATGTATGGAAATGTGATGTTTTTGGCTGGGGAAAATAAATCCCTGATAGCTGCTGGAGAAAAGAGTTGAATTCTTCTTTTCCGCTGGGGATGGCGCGCGAAGATGATTGCGAGAATAAACCTGCAGGAGAGGATAACTCTGTTGGGGAATAAACTGATGAGGAGATTACTCTGTGGGGAAGAGATGCTCTACTGAGGATTCCACCGATAAATTCCGCTAGGGATGAATTACCGTTGCTGGTGATACTGAATCCTGTTGGGGATTGACTTCTTATTTGTGACAGGAAAGAACTCCGCTGGGGATGATCTTTTAGTTGCAACTTCACTGGGGATAACCTTTTAGACTCTAATGGGGATATTCCTCCAAAGTCTACTGGGGATGATTCTCCAAAGCCTACCGGGGAAGCTTTTTCAGACTGCGCTGGGGAAATTTTCAAACTCCATTGGGGATATGTTTATACTCCGTCGGGGATAATAAGACTTTGCAGCGCTGATGGTAGATAAACTCTGCTTGGGGAGAATATTGCCGACTCATTCTTGGTTGCGAGCCTCAGCTGGGGAGAGTTAACCTTACTGTCTCTTCTTACTCTGCAGGGAGTGAAAGTACCTCGGTCATATTCTTCAGCTGAATCTACCTTTGTACCTGGTGGATAGAGCAGCTGTAAAGCTTTGGACAATCTTATTTGCCCCTGTTTCTGATATTATAAGTAATCGTCTTTTGTTTTGCATGTAAATATTCATGAGCAGCAATTAATGTCAAATGCATATATCAAAAATGAACATTGGACGTTCTTTGCAAAACAAAACAGAAAACGGAAAAACAGTTTGAAATTTCTTTGAAAATGAATTGTATTGACTTTGAAGTTTGGCCTGTAAATAGGCGTTTTTGTACAAGAGGCTGATGTCCTAGTAAGAGAACGCCGCCGAACAATAGAGTTTATACAATTTGTAAAAACGAAGAAAAACAGCTATGTGAACAATCCCACTGGGTTCCAACTTTGCTATTGCCTTTACATCCTCGAGCATCTCATCACTTTTCTACTTGGTTGAAGGTAGATCAGATTGATTAGTGTCGTCTGAGCTTGATAGTCGATACCGAAGTCTGGTTGCGAGGTGATCCAATGAGACATAGTGTTACGCTTTGATCCCTAATTTTTGCTTGGACCGCCCTTTCGGGTTTTCAGTCCACCGGGATACCCTTTTTTGCCCAAGCCTCCTTTTCAGGTTTTTGACTTGCCGGGTGTACAGATTTTTTCATTTTCATCCCTTATTTTTGCCTGAACCCTTTTGGTTCGTCGGGAAGCCCTTATTTTTGCCTAGGCCAGTCAACCTAGCGGGTCTTTGATTATGCGTAGTATTTTTTCACTATGTCTGCATTGACGGGGTGAGGAAGGTCGTCACTGTTCATGGTGGTTAGAATCATGGCTCCTCCTGAGAAAATGTTCTTAACCACAAATGGCCCTTCGTACATAGGGGTCCATTTTCCCCTGAGATCACCTTGAGGTAAGATAATGCGCTTGATTACCAGATCCCCAACTTGATACTCTTGTCGTCTGACTTTCTTGTTAAATGCCTTGATCATCCGTTTTTGGTACGTTTGACCATGACAAATAGCAGTAAGTCTCTTCTCGTCGATTAAATTCAGCTGATCAAGTCGGGTCTGAATCCAGTCATCTTCGCTCAAACCTGCATCCTTCATAATCCGAAGAGAGGGTATCTGAACTTTAATGGGAAAGAAGGCCTCCATACCATATACCAAGGAATAGGGAGTTGCCCCGGTTGACATCCGTGCTGAGATACGGTGCCCATGAAGAGCAAATGGTAACATCTTGTGCCAGTCTTTGTATGTCACCGTCATCTTCTGCACAATCTTCTTAATATTCTTATTAGCCGCTTCTACAGCCCTATTCATCTTCGGCCGGTAAGGAGAAGAGTTATGATGATGTATCTTGAATTGCTTGCAAAGCTCGGTGATCATCTTATTGTTGAGATTTATACCATTGTCCGTAATGGTCCTCTCTGGTACACCATACCGACAAATCAAGTTGTGCCGAATGAACCGTGCCACGACGTTATTGGTTATTGTAGCAAAGGAAGCTGCTTCAACCCACTTTGTGAAGTAATCAATTGCTACCAGGATGAAACGATGCCCATTAGACGATGTAGGTCTGATCTCGTCGATCATGTCAATCCCCCACATTGCAAAAGGCCACGGAGCTGTCAAGACGTTCAAAGGTACTGGAGGTATATGCACCTTATCAGCATAGACTTGGCACTTGTGACAGGTCCGAGAATGCTGATAACAGTCGACTTCCATTGTGGACCAATAGTATCCTACCCGTAGGATTTTATTCGCCATGGTGTGTCCACTGGAATGAGTTCCGAAGGTACCTTCATGCAACTCTGCCATAATCCTTTCTGCTTCGTTCTTATCTACACAATGCAGTAAGGTCGAATCATGGTTACGCTTGTAAAGGATGTCATTACTGATGAAAACTTCGCCGCGAACCTCCTCAGAAACTTCTTATCATTAACAGATGCACCCTTGGGGTATTCCTGAGCCTCAAGATACCTTTTTATCTCATGGAACCAGGGTTTATCTGCTACCTCTTCAGTCTCAATGTCACAGTAATGTGCGGGTTCGTCCAACCTTTCAATGGTAATCTGGGGAGCTTCATTGTCCCATCTGACCTTGAACATAGAAGACATTGTAGCTAGTGCGTCTGCCAACTGATTCTCCTCTCTAGGGAAGTGTCCAAAGGTTATCTCCTCGAAGTGCGGAAGCAACGTCAATACATACTCCTTGTAAGGAATAAGATTTGGGTCTTTTGTATCCCACTCGCCTTTGATCTGACTGATCACGAGAGCGGAATCTCCGAAAACACTCAAGAACATAATCCTTAGGTCAATAGCTGCTCGAAGACCCATAATGCACGCTTCATACTCCGCCATGTTGTTGGTGCAGTTGAAACATAGTCGGGCGGTGAACGGAGTATGAGAGCCTTCAGGAGATATGATCACGGCGCCAATGCCATTACCCAAAGCGTTTGAAGCTCCATCAAAGTACATAGACCATCGGGATCCCTACTCAGGTCCTTCATCCGGTCCAGGTGTCTCACAGTCAGTCACCAACATGATATTCTCATCCGGGAATTCAAAGTTCATATACTGGTAATCATCCACTGCCTGATCTGCCAAGACACTTCCCTTGATTGCCTTTTGGGTCGTATATTAGATGTCATACTCAGTCAGGATCATCTGCCATCTCGCTATTCTTTCGGACAATGCAGGCTTCTCGAAGATATACTTGATTAGATCCATCTTTGATATCAATAGAGTAGTGTTAGTCAGCATATACTGTCTCAGTCGGTGAGCATCCCATGCCAAAGCAAAGCAAGTTTTCTCAAGCAGCGAGTATCGGGTCTCGCAGTCGGTAAACTTTTTGCTAAGGTAGTAAATAGCATGCTCTTTTCGGCCAGACTCGTCATGCTGACCCAGCACACACCCCATTGAGTTGTCAAGTACTGTCAAGTATAGGATTAGAGGTCTCCCTTCAACTGGAGGCATCATAATAGGTGGCTCTTAGAGATACTCTTTGATTCTTTCGAAAGTGGCCTGACATTTATCGTTCCATCTTACCACTTGATCTTTCTTCAGTAACTTGAAGATTGGTTCACAAGTAGCAGTCAGGTGTGAGATGAATCGGGCAATATAGTTCAAACGTCCCAGAAAGCCTCTGACTTCTTTTTCAGTTCGGGGAGCTGGCATTTCCTGTATAGCCTTCACCTTTGCAGGATCCACTTGAATACCTTTATCACTTACGACGAAACCCAACAGTTTACCATATCTCACCCCGAAGGTGCACTTGTTCGGGTTTAACCTCAGCTTATACAACTTCAACCTGTCAAATAACTTCTGAAGATGGTTCAGGTGTTCTTTCTCAGTCTGGGACCTTGCAATCATATCATCGACGTATACCTCAATCTCATGATGGATCATGTCATGGAACAAAGCGACCATGGCACGCTGATATGTTTCCCCAACATTCTTCAATCCAAAAGGCATGACCTTGTAGCTGAAGGTACCCCATTGAGTAACAAAGGTTGTCTTCTCCATGTCTTCGGGAGCCATTTTAATCTGATTATAACCGGAGAAACCATCCATAAAGGAGAATACCTTATGTTGTGCGGTGTTGTCAACCAAGATGTCGATATAAGGTAGAGGGAAGTCATCCTTGGGGCTTTCCCTGTTCAGATCCCTATAGTCGACACACATTCGAACTTTACCATCCTTCTTCGGCACAAGAACCACGTTGGCAACCCACTGTGGGTAAGAAGTAATTGCTAGAAAACCAGCGCAAAACTGCTTCATCACTTCATCCTTGATTTTCTCAGGCAACTCTGGGCGCATTCGACGAACGTTTTGTTTCACTGGAGGACGGTCTTCCTTGGTAGGCAATCGGTGAACCACAATATCGGTATCCAGCCCAGGCATATCTTCATAAGACCAGGCAAAGATCTAAACATAGTCTCGTAGCATCTGAATCAACCGTTGCTTAACACTAGATTCCAGATTCGCACCAATCTTGACCTCTTTCTTGTCTTCCTATGTACCCAGATTCACCGTTTCCACTGGCTCCTCGTGCGGCTGTATGGTCCTCTCTTCCTGAAGTAACAGTCTAGCAAGTTCACCAGGCACTTCGCAATCATCTTCACCTTCGTCTTCGGCTAAGTTGATCGGATTTTCGAAGTCATAACCGGCAGTAGCAGAGTCGTTATCAGTGGGATCCAGAGTGGATTCAGACCTGTATATGTGAGTGTGTGTAAAATAGCTGTTTTGCAATATATAACAAAAGAAAGACAAGGAGCGCAAAAATTTGAAATGCAAGAAACGTCCAATGCTTTTATTAATGATATATGAAAATGTAACACATAAAGCCCTCACAAACAAAACCACGGTGTCTTGGGTAAGGCACCGGGCCGTAAAGTTTAAAAATTGTCTGTTACAGATTCAAACAAAAGTCTCATTACTGGGTAATAAAAGAAATTGGGATGAAGTCTTTTGCTGTCCAATTGCTTAGTCCTCCATCAGTAGTTGGATAGATCCAACTGTCGAACTCAGATTCTTCAACATCGACTTCAATGGCATTCACTCCTGAATTGCTGATAAATATGGGGAGGTCCTCCGATCCGTGCACGCCGAACAGCCTTTTGAGCTTCTACAGTGAAACCCAAACCAAACTTGTTAGTCTTATGTGCAAAATCAGGGAGTTGGCCCCAATTTGCACACCCACCTTTCTCAACAACAGCCCGGGTATCCTTTAGGGAAGCCATCTTCATTGGAGGATCTTTAGTAACAGTTTCAATTGATGCCAGCGTCTGGGGGACTTCTTCAAAATGTTGGAACGGGGTCTCAATAAACTCCCCGTCCATCTCCACATACCGGAAAGAGTTGAGGTGGCTCACCATGTATTCCTCCTCTCCTCGTACCGTAACAATTTTCCCCTTCACTGGGTATTTCAGCATCTGGTGAAGCGTAGAGGTGACTGTCCCAGCTTTGTGGATCCATGGGCGACCCAGCAAACAAGAATAAGATGGCCGAATGTCCATCACATAAAATGTAGACGCGAATATCTGAGAACCAACCTTAACTAGAATATCCACTTCTCCATGTACCATTCTCTTGGACCCGTCAAAGGCCCTAACAACAATGTTACTTGGCTTCATCTCCAACCCCTCGCAGTCTAACCGGTCCAAAGCTTTCTTAGGCAAAACGTTCAACGAAGATCCAGTATCCACCAATACATGAGCTAGAGTATTGCCCATGCATTCAATGGAGACATGCAGGGCGTCATTGTGATTCTTCCCCTTAGCAGTCAAGTCTGCGTCGGAGAAACCCAACCCATTATCTACTGTTAGACTAGCCACACAATCTTTAAACTGATCAGATGAGGTCTCCTGCGGCACATGCGCAATCTTCAGGAAAGAAATCAGAGCCTTAGCACGGGCCTCTGAACACAATAATAAAGACAACATAGAGATCTTTGACAGGGTTTTCCCCAGCTGTTCGACTACATTGTAGTCGCTTTTCTTGATGATCTTTAAGATTTCCTATATCTCTTGTCTAGAGGCTTCGACAGTAATCTTCCTTGGTGCCTCCGTTCGGGCAGGCTCACTGGTGGTCCCTTTGCCCCGAGTGTCAGCTGACTCGGTGACAGGGGTAAGAATTGGAACTTGAGTAGGGATAGTAGCAGATGTATTGGCCGGCGTAATAACAACAGGCTTCCGAACAGTTGGTGGAGATATCTCGGGGGAGAAAAGTCTTCCGCTGCGGGTGACTTTGGCAGGTCCAACAATATTGCTGACATCAGTATCAGCCTCTTCAGCATTTAAATCTTGTTTAACCCCGTGATAATACACGTCAGCCCCATAATGCCATGGGACAGCTTTATCTGATGTATAGGGGATAGGTCCGGGAACAGTGATGATCAAGGGAGTGATTCTTGGAATAGATGTAATTCTAACAGGATTTCTCGAGGAAGCCTTGGAAGAATTGTCGAAAATGGTGATTATAGCAACTTCTTCAGTAGGAACCAAAGGAAAAAAATTCTTCTCAAGCAGAATTTCTTTATTATCCATCGGGCGTTGGACACCTGACTTCAAAAGATGGCAACTAGTATGTAGGACGGCACACAGATGGAAACCTTCGCCACAGCCCAGAAATAAACCGGCTAACAGAAGGTTCTTCTTCACAGTCATCAATGGAGTAACAATGTCTTTCACAGAAACCACAAACGAGTCTTCCTCTACAGCATTCACTCCATGATTGGGCATAGGAGCAGTCACAACATTAGGCCTTTCTGGCACTTCGAACTCAATCTCTTTAGCATCAATTAAATCTTGTACCTTATTCTTCAGGACCCAGTAATCATTCGTATCGTGCCCCAGGCTATCAGAATGAAAAGCGCAGCGGGCGTTCGGATTGTACATGGGTGATGTTGTATTGGGATTCTTCGGGGCCTCCTTCGGAATCACCAAGTTGGTCTTCAATAACTGTGGCAGAATCTGAGACAAAGTCATGTTGAGCTGAGTGAACTGTCTTCGCGGCCTCTCGGCCCTTGGCTGATTGTTGCATTGTGTGGCAACAGTTGGTCTTCATATAAGAACCGCATTAACAGCTTGGTGGCATTCAGGTCTATTATGGCTCTTTGAACTGTAAACAGCATTGGATTCCATCTTAAAAGGCTTCTTTTTGGTACTTGACGAAGCACCCTTTTGTATCTTACCGCTCTTGATATCGGCCTCAATTCTCTCCCCGATCATTATCAGCTCTGTAAACCTGGACGATGAACTTCCAATCAGATGGTTGAAATACGGACCAGACAAGGTCCCCAGAAACATAACTACTAACTCCCTGTCAGCTAGCAGGGGTTAAACTCTCCCAGCAAGGTCCCTCCATTTCTGAGCATAGTCTTTGAAACCTTCACTCGCACCCATAGACATACCTTGAAGTTGGGTACGCGTGGGAGCGAGGTCGGCATTGTATTGGTACTGCTTGTAAAAAGCAGCAGCAAGGTCTTCCCAATTACAGATACTAGCTCCTTCCAGCTGGTAAAACCATTCAAGTTAAGTCCCTGAAAGACTATCTTGAAAGAAGTGGATCCAGAGATTCTTATCAACAGTGTATGGTTGGATCTTCCTAACATACGAACAGAGATGCAGCTTCGGACAAGAAACCCCGTCGTATTTATCAAAGATCGGTGCTTTAAACTTGTGGGGGATCACCACCCCAGATGACAAATCTAGATCACCAAAGTCCAACCCAGGGACCTTCTGAATCTCCATCGCACTTAACCGGTCTTCAAGCTGTTTATACCTATCCTCAGCTGGAGGATACTGGTCTTGGTCAAAGTCAGTCTCGTTGTCAGATACCACAGGGCTAGGAGCCCTCCTTTCTTCTTGGTTTTCTCTACCTCCAGATGAGTGAGTCAAATCAACCTCTTCTCGCAAGTTGTTTCCAAATCTGCAACCCATATTCAGTAGGACCGTCTTCTTCTTCTTCTTCTTCTTATCCTTCAAGATAAGAGTCTTCAAATCTTGCTGACCCTTAGCCAAATTCATGAACATTTCCTGAAATTGAGCGTTTTGAGCTTGTAGAGCCTTGATTGCTTGATCAATTGATGTTTTAGCAGACATGATGTGCTAAAATAAACAGCGAAGAAGATGAGAAAACCTGTAAGGGTACCTGTGATGAGGTGCGTGGAATGAAATGCGTATGATATGATTTCAAAGACGTCGAGATATTCAAATTCGTAAACCAAAATGAAACACACTTTTATTAGATAAATCTGAAACAATGTTTGACAAATGCCCTTAAGGAGTTACAAGAAAGAAAAACTGGAAAGTAAATCAAAACTAGAAATAATCAAAAGACAACTGTGCTCCCATGGTCGTTTCCCTTTGGTGCTGACATAGTCGTTGAGGACCTTCTCATTCTCCAGCTGCCTTGTAAGCTTTAGAATCTTCCGCTCCTGCTCGTGATACTTTTCTATGTAAGTATCCTGCTCTTCTCTTAGCTGCATCCAAGACCTCTTTAATGCCCCAATGTCAGTAGGCATGTATGGATGGAGGATGGTAGGAGGAACCCCTTCTTCATCAGCAACCTCAACAATCACAGGCAAGACATCTTCGTACGACATTCCCATCTTTTGAGCATGTATACGAACCCATCGGAGATACAGTTCCATCAGAAGAGAGGTCTTCATCCCTAACTCATGTGGATCAGACCGGTGCACCCTGTCCTAAGCTCGTATGAACCTGCGGCGATGCTCATCACTATCCCCTTGGAAGTCAAAGACAATGCTTGGCATCAGCAACTCATGAGGTCCTTCCCCCTAGCTCGCCCAAACTGGCGTAAGGCCAGACAAGGATTATAGGTGATCCCTCCTTGAACTCCAAGTAGTGGAGCATTGGGGTATTCCCCACAGCGATCAATAATAGCCACTTCTTCCATGTCCTTAGTACTCCAGATGATGTCATTGTGAGAGAGAGACATAATTCTGTAGGCCCAACCCATGCCTTCCTTGTTCCTCAAAACAGATTTGGGGAGGTGAGAAATAAATCACCTCGCCAGCAATGGTGCACAACACATAAGGGTTCCCCGTTTCTGAGCAGTACAGGCATAAAGAGAGTGCAGAATGCCACCCAAGAGAGTGGGCACCAGATTACGGGACATGAAAATCTTCACCGCATTCACATCGACGAAAGAATCTGAGTTAGGAAACAACACCAAACCATATATGAGAAGAGCCAGAATGTCTTCAAATGCCTGAAAGTCTAGATTGTCCCAGAACTGATTAGCCCGATCAACCAAGAACTTATCCAAGAAGCCTTTTGTCCCACTTCGAGTATCCCAATTAGACATTACCTCAGCCTTTGTCAGATGGAGGGCTGGAGCAATCTCTTCCGGCCTGTTGTACCCCAAAATTTGCCCTCTCAATTCTCAAGGCCTTTCTTACAAGGATTTTCAAGGTTCAAGCTTGAACAAGTGCATTTGGATGTTCCAAATACCAAAATTAAAAGGAAACTGTCAAAAATGGAAGAAAAAAAACAGATAAAAATATTATTTTAACAAAAATTGGAGAAATGCAAGTGTTCTTCGTTTCAGCTCTTTCGATTGGCCTTTAGGCATCTTTCGATCAGCATCCTTCGATTGACTCTTGGCCTCCTTCGATTGCTCAAAATGGATGCTAGCGTGCCTCTTTCGCACGGGCATGTGACTTCTTGTTGCAAGTTTCGTTTGTGACTTTTGCTGCCTACATTGCTTGCCTTGAAAACCATGTTTGCTGGCCACAAGTGCCCCCTGCAAGGCAAACCCTTTCATTCACCAAGCATGTTGCCTGCATGCTTGCTTTGAAAACCTATTTTAGCTGTATGTAAGCCTGTTTCGATTTGGACAAGTTCACTGCCTACAAGCCTGCTTCGATTGGGCATATGCTGCTTGCAAGCCTGCTTCGATTGGCCAATATGCTTCCTTCGAGCATGAGCTTTCGATTTGGCAATATGTTTTCTTCAATACAAGTTTATTCTGGGCAATGTGAATTCAAATAGGTCTCCTTCGATTCAGAAGGAAATGATCTCCATACAAGTTTCAATTGAGTTTTTTGGTTCCCTTTGAAACAGTGTCCTTCGACTCAGGAATGTCCTTCGACTCAGGAATGCCCTTCGAATCAGGAAGTAAAGGCCTCCTTCTGGTTTTCTTCAATTCAAAGAGTCAATAATGTTCTGAAAGCTTCTTTCGATTCAGAAGTTAATAACCTTCTGAAAAGGGTCATTCGAAGAACACACAGTTGGTCCATTCGAAGGGCACACAGCTGGTGAAAACAAATGTTGTTTTGTCCTAGTCTGGTCGAAAGGTGTAAAAAGATGAAGGATTCGACTCAAAAGATCAAGTTGAACATTCAGACCCATAGGCTAGGCCACGTGTCTTCCCTTTTTAGGCGTGTACCCATTTATTGTCTAAGACCACTTGCACTTAATAGCACAGTACTACCTTTTAGGAAAGTCTGTCTTGAGTCTTGCGCCTATTTTCCTTCAGCATGAAGCAATCCCATCTGAACCATTCATCTTGCTTTTGTGGCACAAGTGGATATTTACTTTCCAGCTGGGCCTTATTTTATTATTTTTGCTCCACAAGAAATGACAGAAGCATGAGTCACAGCTTCTGCATCCCAACTGCCAACAGGCCCACCACATGTACTGTCACGTTACCTATTATTTTACTATTTTTGCAAGGCTGGCTGTTGAAAACATGTCCATTATTTTCCTCTATAAATAGAGGAATTTATGCAAAGCTGGGAGAGGACTTTTTAGCCAGAGGAACGTATCTTCAAAATTCTCACACACCACAAAATTCTCAAACACTTAAACACTTAAACACTTAAACACTCACCAAACACATACGCAGAATCCAAACAACAAATCCAGAACTGCATCCTCCTGCCTAACACCAGAACATCAAACTTGTGTTACAAATACAAGCCTAAGGCACAACAAGCCTTGAGGCCTGCATAACCTCAAAACCTGCCTTCCTTACCAAAGCCAGAAAACTCAAGCCAGTTCAACTGCAACTGTAAACAAACCTGCCTAAAGCCAATCCAACTGCAACTGCAAGCAAGCCTGTATCAAAACTAACAAAAACTCAGACCTGCATGTATCAAACCCAAGAGCAAACACTTATCCCCTTAGAATCTGAAACATCTCTATACCTTGTTACCCTTTGAATCCAGTAGGAAGAACCTCACACTTATCCAGTATCAAAGACATAACTCCTGGTTCCTCCCTTTGAATCTAGAAGCATTCAAGGAAACCACTTAAAGAC
The DNA here is from genome assembly GCA_948472305.1 of Vicia faba. Classification (NCBI taxonomy): domain Eukaryota; kingdom Viridiplantae; phylum Streptophyta; class Magnoliopsida; order Fabales; family Fabaceae; genus Vicia; species Vicia faba. The sequence goes on from OX451736.1 coordinate 939,377,559, forward strand.
CCATCACACGTTCCAGCCTCAAGCAAGGTAAGTCATTCTTAACCTTGACACCTTCATTTCTAGTGTAACATGTAAATAAGCTTCCTTTTCATTTCAAACATGTACATAGTGTTTGTTACCTTTTCGTTTCCACTCTTTTAGTTTGTTTTTATTGTCTCTCATTTTGGTTTTGTTCTTTGGTTTGTTACAAATGCTCTAAGAACGAACCTAGCCCTGAGGTAATGACAGCATGGCCTTGGGCCATGTTGCTATTTAATATCTCAAACGAAATAAACAAAAGACAGGAGTATGAAACGAAGCCCCAGGCTTCCTCACTGACTCCAGACCCAACCAAAGGAGACAGAAAGGCAGATTGCATCTTGCATAGATTCCAGGCCCAAACGAAAGAGACAACCAGGAGGAAAACCATGTTGACTTCCAGGCTCAGTTGAAAGGCATTCCCTCACTGCTTTCAACCTCCAATCGAAGAAGGCAACAAGGCAGAAAGGCCCAGCCAGAGGCACACTTGCACTAAGTCCAGGCTCAGACGAAAGGCACTTCCATGCTGGTGCCAGACTCCAATCGAAGTACATGACCTGACTGGTGCCAAAGCCCAATCGAAGGCCATGACCTCACTGGCGCAAATTCCTAATCGAAGGACAGGACCTTACTGATGCCAGCCCCCCAATCGAAGGAGGCCAACAGAATGTGAAATTCTGGCTGCAGATACTCAATGTCACATTCAATGTTATGACACCGTATCTGACTTACTATATGACAGTAAATACAAAAGCAATAAAGAACACAGTCAATTGTTTACCCAGTTCAGTGTGCAACAACACCTACTCTGGGGGCTACCAAGCCAGGGAGGAAATCCACTATAAGAGATGTTAATTCAGGAATAAACCAACCAGTTTATCTCCTTCACTTAAGACCTACCCAATGCAATTCCAATCTAAGTACAACTTAAACCTGAGTTCCTACTCACTCCCCCTCAATCACAGCAGTGATAAATAAACCAATTTGACTTAAGAATTGATGAAGACACTCTTCAAAAACAAACACTTGATTAAACTTCACAGCTTTTTAATCAAGCAACACAATCACTCGTGCTTCACAGCTTTGAGTGATGCACACAACTAACTTGACTCTGCTTCACAGCTTTAGTCAAGGAACATTCAAACACTCTTGCTTCAAAGCTTTGAGTGCTACACAACCCTTACAATTAGAAACCTATTCCAAGGCACTTATCACAATGATAATTGCTTGGAGTACAATAATCAAATCTATACAGATTACAAATGATCTTCTGATCAATCAAGAGCAATCCTTGAAAAACAGCAGCTCTGTTGAATATATAGCAGTTGCAACTTCAGTTAGGGTTTCCACAAAAACCTAGGGTTAATTCCGTTTGACCTAAAGACCAGGTCACAGGACTTTATTAACCAGGTTAGGGTTGAGCTAGGTTACCCCTCAGAAAACGCAGGATTCTGTTCAGGAAAGACTGAGTTATTTCCTGAAAAAACTCAGACTTATCCATCCTGCAAACCTGTTAGTTCAGAACAGGATGTCATAACATCTGTTATGACATCTGAGAAAACCTGTCTACTGATTTAGCAAAATGTGATCATTTTGCAAAATGCTCAGATACACACTTATAAACATCAGTACTTTAATTACAATATTTTTCTGCAAAGGTACCTGATGAGTCAGTACAAACTGAACTAGAATGTTATGACATCAGTCATGACATTCACACATACACTTGGGATTTACCAAAAATGCAAGCCAATACCTAAACACCTACAAACTCCCCCTTTGGCAGATTTTTGGCTAAAGACCCTAAGCAATCAGAGATAGATAGCAGCAGAAATAAGTGACAGCAGAAAAATAGAATGTCAAGTACTAATTAAGTAAGTACCAAAATATTCTCCCCCTCTTTAGCCACAAATGGGCCAAAGATACATGTTCATAAAATTATACAGTTATCCAAAACAAAATAATAAGAGCAGCAGCAGAAAACAACTGAATACACTTTCAAACTCCACCAGATATCAACAACCAACCTTCAAGCACTGTCATCAGATCCAGAGGATTCAGGCTTCTTTCTTTTTTTGTGAGCAATGTCAGCATTCTTCTCTTTGTTTGATGTCTCAACATTCTTAGAGACATCTGGATTTGTTTCAGCATTTGAGCTTTCTTGGTTCAGAGGAACAGAAATGCCAGGAACTGAGTGGTTCTCGTTCAGAATTCTTGAAACAATTTTTGCTATTGCTTGATTAACATAGGCTGTCCCTTCCCTATTTGCAATTTCAGAGGGAACTGAAGAAGAAGGATGAGATGGATTACCAGAGGCAGAAGCTTGGGGCTTTCCTGCATGTCTTGTTCTCAACTCTTTGACCTTGGTGGGGTTAGTTCCCACTTTTCTACGAGAAGAGATCTCCAGAACGTCAGAGTACAGACAAGAAGAGATTGTCCCAGAATCTTGATCAGAGGAAGAGGTTGAAATAGTCGTATTGGATGATGATGGTGTTTGAGACATTTTGACAGTTTTAGAGGACCAACAGCAACTGAGGAGAAATTTCTGATTGAGAGACTGGGTTTTGATGAGGAGACGAGAGAGGAAGGAAGCAAGGGAGTGTCTATTCAACTTCTTAAATGAATTGTAGGAAATGAGAAAATACAATTTTAAACCAATCAGAACAGGCATAACTCCTTTGATCCTTGTTTTAAGCAAAATTAATTGCTACAATTCCTCATGTTGGCAAATACCCAGCTTACCCCTTAAGTTTTCAAATTGATTTGCATCCAGAGCCTTGGTAAAAATGTCAGCCAGCTGTAGCTCAGTGGCAACATGTTCCAATTTGATTGTCTTCTCTTCTACAAGGTCTCTGATAAAGTGATGTCGTATGTCAATATGTTTGGTCCTGCTATGCTGAATGGGATTCTTGGATATGTTGATTGTACTCAGATTGTCACAGTACAATGTCATAACATCTTGTGTGACATTATACTCAGTGAGCATCTGTTTCATCCATATCATTTGAGAGCAGCTACTACCAGCTGCAATGTATTCAGCTTCAGCAGTGGAAAGAGACACACAATTCTGTTTCTTGCTGAACCAGGAAACCAGATTACTTCCCAAGAAGAAACATCCTCCAGAGGTGCTTTTTCTATCATCAGCACTACCAGCCCAATCAGCATCACAGTAGCCAGTCAGAGTTGGTTCACAGCCATGAGTATACATCAATCCATAGTTGTAAGTACCACTTACATACTTCAAAATTCTCTTCACTTGATTGATATGACTGACTTTGGGATCAGCTTGGTATCTAGCACAAACTCCAACTGCAAAGGCAATATCAGGTCTGCTGGAAGTTAAGTACAACAAGCTTCCTATCATGCTTCTGTACAGACTTTGATCCACCTTAACCCCACTTGAATCTTTGGAAAGCTTTAGATGAGTAGGAGCAGGAGTCCTTTTGTGACTTGCATTCTCCATACCAAACTTCTTTACAATATTCTTAGCATACTTGCTTTGAGATAAGAAGATTGAGTCCTCCATCTGTGAGACTTGTAGTCCAAGAAAATAAGTTAGTTCTCCCATGAGACTCATTTCAAATTCAGCCTGCATCTGGTCAGCAAAGTGTTTAACCATATGTTCTGACATTCCTCCAAACACTATGTCATCAACATATATTTGGGCAACCATCAACTTCCCTCCTTCAGTTTTGACAAAGAGAGTTTTGTCCAAGCCTCCTTTTCTGTAGCCTTTGTCTGAGAGGAACTTTGTTAACCTGTCATACCATGCTCTAGGAGCTTGTTTCAGGCCGTATAGAGCTTTTCTCAATTTGTAGACATGATCAGGATGGGTTGGATCCACAAAACCTTTAGGTTGTTCCACATAAGCTTCCTCATTTAAGTACCCATTTAGAAAGGCACTTTTCACATCCATCTGAAATAACTTGAACTTCAGAAGACAAGCAATTGACAACAAGAGTCTGATTGATTCCATCCTGGCTACAGGTGCAAAGGTTTCATCAAAATCAACCCCTTCAACCTGGGTGTATCCTTGAGCAACAAGTCTTGCCTTATTTCTGGTGACAACTCCTTCAGCATCTGACTTGTTCTTGAATATCCATTTTGTCCCAATGATGTTAGTTCCTTCAGGTCTAGGAACCAGTTCCCAAACTTCATGTTGCTTGAATTGGTTCTGTTCATCTTGCATTGCACCAATCCAATATTCATCAGTTAAGGCTTCCTTGACATTTCTTGGTTCTATTTTGGACACAAAACAAGAGTTTGAGATGATTTCTCTAGATCTTGTGATGACTCCACTATTGGGATCTCCTATGATGAGCTCTTTTGGATGATCCTTCTGAATTCTGATGGAAGGGATCTTGCTAGCTTCCTTTGATTCAGATTCTGTTGTGGTGGAGTTGGGTAGGTCATTCTGTTGGGTTGAAGTCTCAAAGAATGTCTCAACAGTACAAGGAACATCTATTTCTTCATGATAGTCATCAATTATAACATTTATTGATTCCATCATGGTTTTGGTTCTGGAGTTGAATACTCTATAAGCTCTGCTGTTTGAGGAGTATCCTAGAAATATGCCTTCATCACTTTTGGGGTCCAGTTTTCTTCTTTGTTCACGATCAGACAGGATATAGCATTTGCTGCCAAACACATGGAAGTACTTCACAGTTGGTTTTCTTCCTTTCCAGAGTTCATATATGGTGGATGAGGTTCCCTTTCTCAAGGTGACCCTGTTATAAACATAGCAAGATGTATTCATAGCTTCAGCCCAAAAATACATAGGAAGTCTTTTGGCATGTAACATTGCTCTGGCAGATTCTTGTATGGTCCTGTTTTTTCTTTCCACAACTCCATTTTGCTGAGGTGTTATAGGAGAAGAAAACTCATGACTGATTCCTTCTGAAGAACAGAAGTCATCAAACTTGCTGTTTTCAAATTCCTTGCCATGATCACTTCTGATTCTGACAATACATCCTTCCTTCTCTCTTTGAATTCTCTTGCACAATTCTCTAAAACTTCAAATGCATCTGATTTTTCCCTAATGAAATTAATCCAGGTGAATCTGGAAAAATCATCCACAACCACATAGGCATATCTTTTACCACCAAGACTCTCTACTTGCATTGGTCCCATCAGATCCATATGGAGGAGTTCTAGAACCTTAGAGGTGGTCAGATGTCTTGACTTTGGATGTGACATCCTAGTCTGCTTACCAACCTGACATTCACCACAAACTCTTTCTTCATCAATTTGCAGTTTTGGAATCCCTCTGACTGCCTCCAAGGAGATAATCCTCTTCATACCCCTTAGATGAAGATGCCCAAGTTTTTGGTGCCACAGTTTCACCTCTTTTTCTTCTTTTGCAATGGAACACACAGATGAGAAATTAGTGTTCTCAGCCTCCCACAAGTAACAGTTGTCTTTGGATCTGACTCCTTTCATTACTATCTCTTGTTTGTCATTGATTACAAGGCATTCAGATTTTGAGAAATTGACCTTGAATCCTAGATCACACAGTTGACTGATACTAATGAGATTAGCGGTCAGCCCTTTCACCAACAGTACTTCATTCAGACTTGGAACTCCAGGGCAGTCCAAATCACCAACTCCTTTGATTTCACCTTTAGCCCCATCTCCAAAGGTCACAAAACTGGTGGTGTGAGGCTTAACATTATTGAGGAGGTTCTTGATTCCAGTCATATGTCTGGAACATCCACTGTCAAAGTACCAGTCTTCCTTTGCAGAGACCCTCAGGGAAGTGTGAGCTATCAGTGCAGTAGACTTTTTCTTCCATTGAGGAGCATGTGGTGTCTTTTTAGACTTAGGTTTGACACCTGAGTTCTGATTAGGGTATCCATGTAATCTGAAGCAGAAGGGCTTTATGTGGCCATATCTACCACAATGATGACATTTCCATCTTTGGTACCTTTTCCTCATATGTCTCTGTTCCTGATGTCGAGAGTTGTGTTGAGACATCTGTTTTGACATTTGCTTACCAGAACCAGATTTCGTTGCTTCCATAAATCCTAGTCCAGATTTATTTCCCACATTTTGTCCAACCTGAAGGATTTCTTCCAATTTGTCTGTTCCATTTGTCAACATCTTGACATATTTGGTCATTTGATTCAGTTGTGAGTTCAGCAATTGAACTTCTCCTTCTAGACGACTTATAGTTTCAAGGTTTGCCCTTTTTTCAGCCTCCATTTTTATGATGAGTTTTGACTGTTTCTCATTCTACACACAGACTTCAGTACTTCTGATACACAATTCCTTGTAAGTATCAGCCAGTTCTTCAAAAGTCACCTCTTCATCACTGATGTCACTTTCAGAGGTACAAACACCAGTTAAAGCAGTAACTCGTTTGGCAGTCTCTTCTTCATAATTACTTTCTGAATCACAGTCAGACCAAGTAACTGTCATTCCTTTTTGTTTTTTAAGAAAGGTAGGACATTCAGCTCGAATATGCCCATATCCTTCACAACCATGGCATTGAATTCCTCTGCCTTGAATTCCCTTCTCTTCTGACCTTGGTCTTCTGCTGGAACTGTCAATGTTAGAGGGAATGTTATGAACATTAGACCTTGACTTTGGATCTATTCTTTTGATGAGTTTGTTGAACTGTCTTCCAAGCATGGCTACAGCTTCTGAAATGTTTTCTTCAACATCAGTGTTGGACATAAGTGCTATGCTCTTGTTCTTCTTGACACCATTATCAGTGATTCCCATCTCAAAAGTCTGAAGAGACCCAATAAGTTCATCCACTTTCAACTTGCTAATGTCATGGGCTTCCTCTATGGCAGTTACCTTCATTGCAAATCTTTTAGGCAAGGATCTGAGAATCTTCCTCACCAGTTTTTCTTCTGAAATCTTTTCTCCCAGTGCTCCTGAGGTGTTGGCAATCTCCAAGATGTTCATGTGAAACTCATGAATGGTTTCATCTTCCATCATTTTTAGATTCTCAAACTTGGTGGTCAACATCTGAAGCCTTGACATTTTTACTTTGGAAGTGCCCTCATGAGTAGTTCTGAGAGTGTCCCAAACTTCCTTGGCCAGTTCATATTGATGTACTAGTCTGAAAATGTTTCTATCAATTCCATTGAACAAGGCATTTAGAGCTTTTGAGTTTCCCAGAGCTAACTCATCTTCTTCTTTACTCCAATCTTCCTCAGGCTTCAGACTGATTGTCCCATCTTTCTCAGTTATGGTGGGATGAATCTATCCTTTGTCAGCAGCTCTCTAAGCCTTTTTGTCCAAAGATTTTAGGAAGGCAATCATACGAGGTTTCCAGTAGTCATAATTAGTTCCATCCATAATGGGTGGTCTATTTCCAAAAACTCCTTCTTTGTCCATAGTGCCAGAAAGTGATATCCCTAGATCTCACCCAGTAATACAGGCAGGGTGCCTGCTCTGATGCCAATTGAAATTCTGGCTGCAGATACTCAATGTCACGTTCAATGTTATGACACCGTATCTGACTTACTATATGACAGTAAATACAAAAGCAATAAAGAACACAATCAATTGTTTACCCAGTTCAGTGTGCAACAACACCTACTCTGGGGGCTACCAAGCCAGGGAGGAAATCCACTATAAGAGATGTTAATTCAGGAATAAACCAACCAGTTTATCTCCTTCACTTAAGACCTACCCAATGCAATTCCAATCTAAGTACAACTTAAACCTGAGTTCCTACTCACTCCCCCTCAATCACAGCAGTGATAAATAAACCAATTTGACTTAAGAATTGATGAAGACACTCTTCAAAAACAAACACTTGATTAAACTTCACAGCTTTTTAATCAAGCAACACAATCACTCGTGCTTCACAGCTTTGAGTGATGCACACAACTAACTTGACTCTGCTTCACAGCTTTAGTCAAGGAACATTCAAACACTCTTGCTTCAAAGCTTTGAGTGCTACACAACCCTTACAATTAGAAACCTATTCCAAGGCACTTATCACAATGATAATTGCTTGGAGTACAATAATCAAATCTATACAGATTACAAATGATCTTCTGATCAATCAAGAGCAATCCTTGAAAAACAGCAGCTCTGTTGAATATATAGCAGCTGCAACTTTAGTTAGGGTTTCCACAAAAACCTAGGGTTAATTCCATTTGACCTAAAGACCAGGTCACAGGACTTTATTAACCAGGTTAGGGTTGAGCTAGGTTACCCCTCAGAAAACGCAGGATTCTGTTCAGGAAAGACTGAGTTATTTCCTGAAAAAACTCAGACTTATCCATCCTGCAAACCTGTTAGTTCAGAACAGGATGTCATAACATCTGTTATGACATCTGAGAAAACCTGTCTACTGATTTAGCAAAATGTGATCATTTTGCAAAATGCTCAGATACACACTTATAAACATCAGTACTTTAATTACAATATTTTTCTGCAAAGGTACCTGATGAGTCAGTACAAACTGAACTAGAATGTTATGACATCAGTCATGACATTCACACATACACTTGGGATTTACCAAAAATGCAAGCCAATACCTAAACACCTACAGAATGCAAATCGAAGGGTGCTCCTGCCTGGGTCGAAGACACTCATTTTTCTTGCTTTTACCTTATTTTTGCCTTTATATTTTCATGCAATTCAATATGGCTGTAATAGTATAGGATATTTATTTCCTGCATTTTTATTGCTATGTACAAAAGCTAGTAATTAGGTGTGTATGGCAAGATAAAATCAACAAGTAGACAACCCAAAAATCAAAGACAAAATGCATGCAATCAAACACACTTGCACACATGCACCCTTAGGGTAATTCCACGTGTTGCCTTATAAAAATGGCCATGTTATGCATGTGGGATGTCTTAGCACAAACGAATTGAAAAAAGATCATAGTCCTTCGATGACGCTATCAAAGTTGCCTTTCAAAAATGATCTTAGTCCCTACAGAAAAGTGCTAAGTTATTTCACAACATTGCTATCATGGTCATATGATGACCCGCGCCTGTCCTGTTAACATCCTAACACAAGGTTGTTCACCAAATACAATGGTGAAACAACACTGTTAAAAGGGTTAAAAACATAAGAAAGATCTTTGAGTGAAATAGGGTAGACAACTCTTAGTTACTTGATCAAAAATCTTGCAAAACATCCTTGTTGTTTTTTAAAACACACTCCACAACACAATTTCAAAACAACTTTCAAAACATTGAAAACCTTTCAAAAAGACAAACACCTTTGTATACATTCAAACAAGAATCATTACAAAGGTTGCCACAACGATGGCCTCTTTCCAAAACATCTTTCAAAATCAGACACAAAGCACCATTTCAAACAATTGAAAAGCAAAAGCAAGTGATCTAAGCAAGTAACTAAGAGCCCATGGATAACCATGGATAGAAAGGGTGCTAATACCTTCCCTTTCTATAATCTACTCCCCGAACCCAAGAAAACATCTCAAAGGTCTTTCCTGTGCTTTTTGACCTTTCCTTAGGATAAAATAAAAAGTCGGTGGCGACTTTTGCTAAACCGAAACATTTGCGAACACAAACGCAAAATCCCAAGTCAGTTCTCCCACTGTATCACAGAACTGGCGACTCTGCTGGGGACAATATTTAAAAGTGGAGTAACCTTAGGGCTTAGATCACCCTTTGCATGATTAATTGTTTGTTTTGATTGCTTTACATTTTGGTTCTCTTTTTTGGGCTTGAAATCCTCCACCCGGATTTGGGAAACATTCATAGATAGCAATACGTTATGGAAATTGTGCAGGGTATACCGACACGGTTGAAGCAATAGCTATATTAGTGCGACATATTTGTGAGTACCGGTAGCCTTTGAGTCAATCAAAGAGAATACGGGGCCGCTGTGTGATGTCATTACGCACTAATGAACTAGAACCTTACTTGACCATCTTGGCCTTTCATTAGGGGTAGTGAGATGACCGGCTTTGGTACAGTCCGAAGTTGGTAGATACTCAATACTACACTCATTGAGGGTTGTTTTCTTGGAATATTTTGGTCGCTAGTTAAGTGGCTAAACCAAAACAATGAACATAGAAAACAATCCAATGATATTGAGCTCCTTAGAACTCGGTTACTATTTATAGGACAGGTTTTGAGCCAACTAAACTCAAGAGGGTACTTACCTATGAAACCTCATGCAAGCCTGAAACTAGGGTTTTTTGTGTGACTTGCTCGTACATGTGCTTATGCATACATCATGAACATCATAAAGCATCATATGCATCCATTAACCATTTTAAGGGTTTGGAACTTCATCTTTGTTCTTGTTTTGTAGGTCATGGAAACTCTTCGCAGGAAAACAATTCAAGTCAACCTTGTGAGAATCCCTCCTCAACTCAAGGAGCTTACATCCAGAATTCCAGAAAATTCTCTCTTCAGTGAAAGACATGGTAGACTTCTCAGCTTAGTCAACACCAACATTGAAGAAGACATGGTTAAAGTTCTCTTCCAGTTCTTTGACCCCCTACACCACTGTTTCACATTCCCTGACTACCAATTGGTGCCTACTTTGGAGGAATTTTCTCAACTCCTGAGAATTCCTATTCTTAATCAACTACCCTACAACGGTACGGAAAAAGAGCCAAAGCCTGAAGATGTTGCTCAAGCATTACACTTGCAACCATCTGATATCAAGGGGCATTGGGAAACCATAAGTGGTGTCAAGGGTTTCTTGGCAAGGTTTCTGTTTGAGAAGGCACAAGACTGCTGGAATTCTCTTGATCTACAAGCCTTTGAAGAAATTATGGCACTCCTTATTTATGGGTTGGTCTTGTTCCCAAACCCTGACCAACTTATAGATGTGAATGCTGTTAAGATTTTCATGTCCAAGAATCCCATACCTACATTACTTGGGGACATCCTACACTCATTTTACACACGAACAATGAGGAAAAGAGGTGTTCTCATGTGTTGTACTCCTTTCTTAGCAAGGTGGTTTATTTCTCACCTTCCACAATCAATTCTGAAGAATGAGCAGGGTTTAAGGTGGTCACAACGGTTGATGACCCTCACACATTCTGATGTACATTGGTGTTCTCGGTCTAGAGAAAATGTCATCCTCATTGATCGTTGTGGTGAGTTCCCTAATGCCCCATTACTTGGCATTAGGGGAGGCATTACCTACAACCCCTGTCTAGCCTTGAGACAATTTGGATATGCACGGAGGGATGGCCCTCATGACATGTTGATTCCTGACCTAGTTTTTGACTTCGACAATGATGCGCAAGGACTTCGCCAAAGGTTCATCAGAGCTTGGAGGATGCCTAACAAGGTGGATAGTAAGACACTGGGGCACAAGAATTCCATCCCCTTTGAGCCTTACCTCAAGCGGGTACGAACCCGCTCCCAGAATCTCATGATGCCATATCCTCACATTCTCCCCTTGATCAAAGAGCCTGTTAAGGAAGGAGAGGTTCCATACACCATCCTATATCCTGACATGCCAACGTCATGGGAGGAAATGCAAAAGAGTTGGATCCAACTCAGAGAAGAACGGGATACTTTTGAAGCCAGCTTCTATGCCAGTGAGGAGAAGGTTTTAGAGCTCACCCGCCGACTTCACGAGGAGGAAACTCTTAACACCTACATCGCACCAAAAAGGATGCGCAACGTCTTTTTACATTAAGATTTTTGTAATATTTCGCCCATGGGGCATTTATGTACTAACAAATTTCTTCTTAATATGACATGCGTTCTTTTTTGTTTGCAACAAATTTGAATTTTTGAACCCTTGAATGCATTACATGAACAACATATCATTCATCATATGCATAAACAGGTCTTCAAGCTAGGTTTCCTTATCTTTCTGCTGTTTATTTCAGTAAGATGGATTTGGAGCAAACAGTGAAGGACCTACAGGCATAAAATTCACAATTTCAGCAACTCCTCATGACCTTGGCAAAGGGTCAAGAGGATCTCAAAGCTCTGCTAGAGAAGAATAAAGAGAAGAAAAATAAAAGGAGACCGGGGGTAGCTACTTTCGGAAGAAGATTTGAGGGTGATGCTAGAAGGACTCTTGAGTTTCCATCAACGTCCGACGAAGGGATTGGCAAAGGGAAAGGAGTTATTGTGCCTTCCGAATCTGAGGTAGAAGAGAAGGAAAAGGAAGCAGACGAAGACTATTCAGAACAACAGTATCCACCAGCGGATGACAAGTATAAAAACCTTGAAGACAGATTGGAAGCTATGGAGTTGTAGAGGGTGCCCGGATTGGATTTGAGGAGCTGGGGCTTGTAGCTGGGATTGTTATCCCTCCTAAGTTCAAAGTGCCAACATTCGCCAAGTACGACGGTCTATATTGACCTAAGATGCACTTGAGATCGTATGTTAGAAAGATCCAGCCACATTCATCCGACAAAAACCTCTGGGTGCACTTTTTCCAAGACAGCTTGTCTGGCACTCAGTTAGATTGGTTTTACCAGCTCGAGAGATCAGAGTTCCACAATTGGGAAGACTTGGCAGCCGCTTTCTATTGTCAGTATCAGTACAATGCTGATTTGGCACCTACCCGTACTCAGTTACAGAGTATGGGGATGGCTTCAAATGAAAGGTTCAAGGAGTACGCCCAGAAGTGGCGCGACCTGGCTGGAAGGGTGCAGCCATCGCTATCAGATAGGGAATTAGTTGACATGTTTTTGGGGACCCTATCTGGCCCTTTCTTCAACCATCTAATCGGAAGCTCTTCTACGGGATTTACTGAGTTGATTTTGACTGGCGAGAGGGTGGAAGCCGGTATCAAAAGTGGAAAGATTCAAAAGGATGCTTCCGCATCCACAGCTGCTAGAAAACCTTTCCCACCCAAGAAAGAGGTATCTGCTGTGTACACCCAGAAAAATTGGGAAAGAGAGGAACGTCGGCCAACAGTGGGGGCCATATTAATACAGAAGTCCGCATCAGACCAGTTTAGAAACATCCAACCGAGGAATGATCAGCCCAGAACTTATCAGCAAAGGCCACCACGGCAGTTTACCCCAGTAAATATGACACCTGCTCAGATCCTTCCACATCTCCTGAAGTTGAATCTTGCTAATTTAAAAGAGGCGCCAAAAAATGTAAATACCACATCTCCATCCTACAACTTAAAAGCCAAGTGCGCTTACCATTCTGACAGTATTGGGCACGATACCAATAATTGCTGGGCACTCAAGAACAAAATTCAAGATTTGATTGACGCCAAAGAGGTTGAAGTTGACGCTCCTGAAAAGCCGAATGTTATATCTGCGTCGATGCCCAAGCACGGCCACAATGTGCATGCTGTTTTGGAAAATCTCCATGTTACTGATAATGCCGATCTGTTTACTCCATTGTTAGCGATAAAAGAAAATTTGTTGAGAGCCGGGACCTTTCCTGGTTGTGATGAAGATTGCTATTTTTGTTTGAATATTCAAGGTGATTGTCCAATGTTGAAGTCGGGTGTCCAACGCCTGATGGATACTCAAGAAATACTTTTTCAGAAAACCCTTGTTAACACTTTAAATCTGATTGCTCCTGATACTTGTGATGCCTCAACCAATGATATTTCCATCATAACCATTTCCGACAATCCTCACAAGGCTTGCAAAAGGCCTGTCAGGATTACACCCAACTCTGAATGTGCACCTCTAAAGATCACAATGTCGGGACCCATCCCGTACCAATCAAGCAAAATGATATCGTGGAACTATGGGGGAGAAATCTTCTACCACGGCATCAAACAAATCAAAATAGTCCGAGAAATCTCTGAAGAAGACCCTGACATAGGAAACATCGCGGGTACTAGCAAGATCACCCGCAGTGGCCGGATCTTTTCTCCGGAGATTGCTCCTCCCCGAGCAGTCTTCGGACCCTTAAAAATTTCTGCACCTGTGGGACCCTTTGTGCAAGGCCCAGTGATTGAAGAATTAAACGCTCCTGAAGAAAGACCATCCGCTGATAACACCGACAAAGGTAAGGGGATACGGGAAATTCCTGTCAGGACGAAGGCTCATGCTGTGGTTATCCCTGAAACCACTCAGAAGGAGATGGATGAAATCCTGAAGATAATCAGAAAAAGTGACTACGACGTTGTAGAACAACTGGGGAAGACCCCCTCCAAAATCTCAATGTTAGATCTCATGCTCTATTCAGAGGCCCATGCTAAGGCTCTGATTAAATTCTTGAAGACGACATATGTCCCCTAAGGGACCTCAGCTGACCAGTTCCAAAATTGTGTGGCTAGTCTTACTGTTGACAATGGCCTGGGCTTTTCCGATGCCGACCTGACTCCGAAAGGAAGGAAACACAACGATGTGTTACATGTTTCAATTGAGTGCCGAGGGACCACCCTTGCTCATGTCTTGGTCGATACTGGTTCTTCCCTAAATGTGCTGCCTAAGAAGGCCTTAGATCGTTTGGATTGCGAAGGTTTAACCCTCAAACCTAGCAACATCGTCGTCAGAGCTTTCGATGGTTCCAAAAGAATGGTTCATGGAAAGGTTGATATTCCCATCAAGATAGGCACCGAAGTGTTCAACACCATCTTCTACGTGATGGACATACGCCCATCATACTCATGTTTTCTAGGAAGACCATGGATTCATTATGTCGGGGCAGTTACATCCTCCTTGCACCAGATGCTGAAATATCCTGTTAAGGGTAAAATTATAACGGTGCATGGAGAAGAAGAATATATGATAAGTCATCTCAACTCCTTCTGTTATGTGGAGTTGGATGGCGAGTTCATCGAAACGTCGTTCCAGCATTTTGAGGAAGTTTCTTCTGAGATAGTAACTGCAAAGACAACAGCTGAAGTACCTATCATTCCCAAGCAGGTGGCTAGGATGGCATCTCTCAAAGACGCAGAGGCTATGATTAAGGAGGGGAAGAGCACGGTATGGGGACAGTTGCCCGACATTCCTTATAAGACAGACAAGTTTGGTTTAGGGTTTACTGCTGAAGGACAAAAGGCTATGTGCCGCTCTAAGATTGGAAGACCACCCATCAAGATTTCTCACCATGGAATCAATGCTGTAGAGGATGAAGATGAGGAGAGCCACTTTGAAGACTGGATTTTTCCGACTGTCGAAGGGGGTTTGAGCAATTGGGAAGCAAAGGATTTCGTTCCTATCACCTTTATCAACCAGTAATTTTATCTTTGAACAATTTCCCATTTTCTATAGTCTGTAATAACTAAAACAATTCGCACACTATTTTCACCTCATGCCTTGCCCGGGGCATGTGGGTCCATTTGTAAGGGCTTGATTCTCTTCATGATCATATGCCATGTTTTAATGAATCATTGGACGTTTTTCATCTATAAACTGTTGTGTTCATTTTCTTTCCTTTTGCATTTTTGTTTGTTTAAAGATGGCTATCCCTTACACACACCCACACTCACAAATGCAGGTACCCATCCACTCTGGATTCCATGGGTGACTATTCTGTTTTAGCTTTCGATAACTCTTAAGATTTGGTCAATCAAGCTGAGTACGAAGTTGACGAAGATTGTGAAGTGTCGGGAGAGTTAGCCAGACTTCTACAACAAGAAGAGAGGGCCATTCTGCCTCATGAAGATTTGTTAAAAACCATCAACTTAGGGACAGAGGAGGACAGGAAAGAAGTAAAAGTGGGTGCCAACTTGGAACCAAGTGTCAAGGAACGCTTAATACAATTGTTGAATGAATACGTTGAGATCTTCGCTTGGTCTTATGAAGACATGCCAGGTTTAGACACAGATATCGTGGTTCACCGTCTCCCTACAAGAGAAGACTGTCCACCGATCAAGCAAAAGGTTCGCCGAATGAGACCTGACATGTCTGAGAAGATCAAAGCTGAGGTAATGAAGCAATTCAACGCGGGCTTTCTGGCCATTATAACCTATCCACAATGGGTTGCTAACATTGTGCCCGTACCCAAAAAGGACGGCAAAGTCAGAATGTGCGTGGACTATCGGGATTTGAACAAGGCTAGCCCTAAAGATGATTTTCCGTTGCCACATATCGATATTTTGGTTGACAACACGGCTCAACACAAGGTATTTTCCTTCATGGATGGATTCTCGGGTTACAACCAGATTAAAATGGCCCCCGAGGACATGGAGAAAACTACCTTTGTTACACAATGGGGTACCTTCTGCTACAAAGTGATGCCGCTCGGGCTGAAAAACGCAGGGGAAACCTATCAACGCACCATGGTAGCTTTGTTTCATGATATGATACATCATGAGATCGAGGTTTACGTGGACGACATGATAGCTCGATCACAGACAGAAGAAGAGCACCTTAGTCATTTGCAAAAGCTGTTTTCCAGGCTGAAGGAGTATAAACTCAGACCGAATCCAAGCAAGTGCACTTTTGGAGTTGGTCTGGTAAGCTCTTGGGATTTATTGTCAGCAACAAAGGTATTGAGGTCGATCCTGTTAAAGTGAAGGCTATACAAGAAATGCCAGCCCCCCGTACTGAAAAGGAGGTTAGAGGATTCTTGGGACGCTTGAACTATATTTCAAGGTTCATCTCTCACCTGACCTCCACCTGTGAGCCGATTTTCAAGCTGTTGAAGAAAGATCAGGTAGTTGAATGGAACGACGATTGTCAAGTTGCTTTTGATAAGATCAAGGAATACTTATTGGAACCTCCTATTCTGATGCCACCCGTCGCAGGAAGGCCGTTGATCATGTATCTGACTGTTTTGGATGACTCAATGGGGTGCGTGTTGGGCCAACATGACGAGTCTGGTCGAAAAGAGAATGCCATTTATTACCTTAGCAAAAAGTTTACCGACTGTGAGACTCGCTACTCACTGCTCGAGAAAACTTGCTGCGCTTTGGTATGGGCTGCTCGCCGACTAAGGCAGTATATGTTGACTCATACCACTTTGCTGATTTCCAAATTGGATCCAATCAAGTATATCTTCGAAAAGCCTGCTTTATCTGGAAGAATCGCTAGATGGCAGATGATCCTGACCGAGTATGAAATCCAGTATACTACCCAAAAAGCTATAAAATGGAGTGTACTAGCTGACCATCTAGCTCATCAAGCCGTCGAAGATTATCAATCTATGAAATTCGACTTCCCTGACGAAGACATCATGACCCTGGACAACATCGAAGGTAACGGGCCATATGACAGACCTGAACAAGGATCCTGATGGACCCTGTACTTTGATGGTGCTTCAAATGAACTCGGCAACGGTATTGGCGCAGTACTCATTTCTCCAGAAGGTTGCCATACACCTTTCACTGCCCGACTTTGTTTCAGCTGTACCAACAACATGGCGGAATATGAAGCTTGCATCTTTGGTCTCAAGGCTGCTATAGACCTGGGGATCAAATCTTTGGTCGTATTTGGGGACTTGGCTTTGGTTATCAGTTAAGTCAAAGGAGAGTGGGACACCAAACATCCTAATCTTATACCATACAAAGAACATGTCTTGACATTGCTGCCTCATTTCGAGCATATTAATTTCGAGCATTTCCCGCGAGAAGAGAATCAGCTAGCAGATGCTCTGGCTACAATGTCTTTCATGTTTAAACTCAACTGGGATAACGATACTCCCCAAATTACCATCGAGCGAATGGATGAACCTGCACACTGTCATGAGATTAATACCGAAGAAGTAGTGGAACAACCCTGGTTCCATGAAATCAAAAGGTATCTCCAGACTAGAGAATATCCTGAAGGAGCTTCAGTCAATGACAAAAAGTTTTTAAGGAGATTTGCTGCCAAATTCTTCCTAAGCAATGGCATCCTTTATAAACGCAGCCATGATTGTGTTTTACTTCGATGTGTAAAGCTGAAGCAGAGTTGATCATGACTGAAATACACAGTGGCACATTTGGCACCCACTTGAGCGGACATACAATGGAAAAGAAGATTCTAAGGGTAGGTTACTACTGGTCCACCATGGAAGTTGATTGTCATCAACATTCCCGTACTTGCCACAAATGCCAAGTCTACGCCGACAAGGTACATATTCCTCATGTTCCTCTCAACATTCTGACAGCTCCTTGGCCATTCGTAATGTGGGGCATTGACATGATTGGAGAGATCAAGCCCACGGCATCCAATGGACATCGCTTCATCCTGGTGGCTATTGATTACTTCACCAAATGGGTCGAGGCAGCTTCCTTTGCCTCCGTTACAAAGAATGTGGTTTCGCGTTTCATTAAGCAGAACCTCATATGCCGGTATGGTACCCCCGACAGGATCATCACAGACAACGGTACAAATCTGAACAATACTATGATCACCGCTCTATGCGAACAGTTCAAGATTTATCATCACAATTCATCTCCCTATCGGCCGAAGATGAACGGTGTTATTGAAGCTGCGAAAAAAAATATCAAGAAGATCATTCAAAAGATGACAGTCACCTACAAGGACTGGCACGAGATGTTACCGTTTGCTCTGCATGGATATCATACCACGGCACGTACTTCAACAGGGGCAACCCCATTTTCTTTGGTGTATGGCATGGAGGTTGTCCTACCCATGGAAGTTCAGATTCCTTCCTTAAGGATCATGAAAGACGCTGGTTTGAGTGAAGACGATTGGATTCAGACCCGGCTTGATCAACTCAATTTGATCGACGAGAAGCGACTTACTGCTATTTGTCATGGTCAGGCGTATCAAAAACGCATGATCAAGGCTTTCAACAAGAAAGTCAGGCGTCAGATATATCGAGTCGGAGATCTTGTAATCAAGCGGATCATCTTACCGCAAAGTGATCCCAGGGGCAAGTGGACTCCTACTTACGAAGGACCATTTGTGATCAAGAGTATCTTTTCTGGTGGGGCAATGATTTTGACCACCATGGACGGCGACGATTTACCACACCCTGCGAACGCAGACATAGTCAAAAGATACTACGCATAAAATAACCCGACAAGTCGAAAACCCGAAAGGGCGACTTGGGCAAAAATGGGCATCCCGGTGAGCCGAAAACCCGAAAGGGCGGTTCAGGCAAAAATTAGGGATAAAACAAAAAAATCTGTACACCCGGCAAGTTGAAAACCCGAAAGGGCGACTTGGGTAAAAAAGGGTTTCCCGGTGGATCGAAAACCTGAAAGGGAGATCCAGGCAAAAGTTAGGGAATTAAAGCGTATGACTGTGTTTCATCGGATCACTTTAAATCTCCTCATCAACAAGCTCTGAGCTTCTGATCAACCTAGTCATCGACGGACGAAGCAATGAATGGACAAGATATTCAGGGTTGTGAAGGCTATAGCAGAATGGGAATCCCATGGAATTGTTACACATAGCCATCTTTCTTCTGTATAAAATTTTTCAATTTTTACGACAACATTCTCTTACTAGGATGTCTATCTCCTTTGTACAAAGATACTCATAAAAGTTAATACAAATACACTTCCAAGTGCAGAAATTTGCTTGCCTTCCTTTTCTTTTTTACACTTATGTTTTATTTGAAAAACGTCCAATGTTTTGTTAAATGGGCATATGCATTTGAACATAATCATTGCTTACAAATAAAACGAAATTGAGAAAAGATGATTACTGAGAGGTTGAAGTTTAGGAAGATATCTTTTTGCCATTTCAGAAGGAATCCCCAGCGAAATTAAACTTCAAGTTCCTCAACAGAATTAAAATTCGGAATATATTTCCCTAACAGAGATCCTCAGCAGAGCAAATGCTTTCTAGAACTTGATTCCCCAGCTGAGATGAATTTCAAAATTCCCCTCAGAGTCAAGTTTCAAGAACCCCAGTGGAGCCCGAAAACCCTGAAAATCCTATTCCCCCAGCGGAACCAGAACGGTGAACATTCTCCCCACAGAGATATTTCCCAGCAGATTGAAGATTCTCAGTCTCACTTCTCCAGCGGAAGTCTCCCAGGTTTTAATTCCCCGGTAGAGATCGTCAGAATTCTCATTCCCCGCAGAAGTTAGTGAAGTTTTGTTAAAAACCCCACAAGTCACCGAGGATTTTCAATCGCCAGCAGTGGTCTTGAGATCCCTCAACAATCGAAGATCTTCAATCCCCGAGCAGTTAGCAAGGATTTCTCATCTTCAACAATCGAAGATTTTTCGGAATCCCCAGCTTCGGTCGAAGATTTATTTTCCCCGACAGCAGTCAAAGGAATTCATTATCTCCAGCTATCAAGGATTCATTTTCCTCAGCAAGACGGCTACTCAGTCCGCATACATAACCATTACATTCATATATCATAAACATTGATGAAGTACAGTTCATTGCATCATACACATCATGCAACATAATTTTGTGTTCAACTAACATTTTTACCCTTTTCAGGATAAGATTAAAAAGCTATCATTAACAATTATTCAGATACAGTATGGATACACCCCAAAACACGACGGTCATTCTATTACTCATTCAGAATTTCAAGTCAGATACAGAAAGGATACACCTTAGATACAGCGGTAATTCTACTACCCATTCAGACTTCAGCAATCAGATACAGACTAGATGCGCTCCAGACACGGAAGCCATTCTATTTCTCATTCAGATTCAACTATCAACCTTAAAGTTCATATATGCGCCAGACACGGATGCCATTCTGTCCTTCACACCAGCAGCTTGATTCTCCCCAGTACCATCGCAACGGAAGTCATTCTGCTACTCACACAGATCTTAACTTCAGATATAGTCCAGATACGCTCCAGACACGGTTGCCATTCTGTCACTTATTCAGATCCCAATTATAGTTTCAGATACACTCCAGACACGGAAGTCATTCTGCTACTCATATAGATCTCAACTTCAGATACAGTCCAGATACGCTCCAGACACGGTTTCCATTCTGTCACTTATTCAGATCCCAGTTACAGTTTCAGATACACTCTGGACACGGAAGTCATTCTACTACTCATACAGATCTCAACTTCAGATACAGTCCAGATACGCTCCAGACACGGTTGCCATTCTGTCACTCATTCAGATCCTAGTTACAGTTTCAGATACACTCCAGACACGGAAATCATTCTGCTACTCATACAGATCTCAAACTTCAGATACAGTCCAGATATGCTCCAGACATGGTTGCCATTCTGTCACTCATTCAGAATTTATCCTCAGCACACAGTTGCTCCATACACAGATTTTTCTCTGTTACCCATTCAGAATACAGATACACTCCAAACACGGCAGTCATTCTGATATTCATTCAAAATCCAAATACAGTTACAGCTCAGATACGCGCCAGACACGAACGCCATTCTTTTACTCATACAAACTCAGTCCCCAGATACAGTTCAATGGCATTCCAGACATGGATGCCATTTTGATGCTCATTCTTCTGACCTACAACATTGCAATTCAACAAACATTCTTGGATGGCATCTTTAAGCCCATCTCCAGCAAGATTCCACCATCTCCAAATGGCATCTTTAATCCCATTCCCTCAAACTACGCTTTGACGAGTGCAAATGTTTTGGGCACTCTAGTGTCCAATCATCTTTTACCTTCGAGTTGCGAACGGCAAAACTGCCAATCTAACTCTTCAGGTTCAAGAAGATTGAACAGGGGCAGCTGTTGTACCCCAAAATTTGCCCTCTCAATTCTCAAGGCCTTTCTTACAAGGATTTTCAAGGTTCAAGCTTGAACAAGTGCATTTGGATGTTCCAAATACCAAAATTAAAAGGAAACTGTCAAAAATGAAGAAAAAAAACAGATAAAAATATTATTTTGACAAAAATTGGAGAAATGCAAGTGTTCTTCGTTTCAGCTCTTTCGATTGGCCTTTAGGCATCTTTCGATCAGCATCCTTCGATTGACTCTTGGCCTCCTTTGATTGCTCAAAATGGATTCTAGCGTGCCTCTTTCGCATGGGCATGTAACTTCTTGTTGCAGGTTTCATTTGTGACTTTTGTTGCCTACATTGCTTGCCTTGAAAACCATGTTTGCTGGCCACAAGTTCCCCCTGCAAGGCAAACCCTTTGATTCACCAAGCATGTTGCCTGCATGCTTACTTTAAAAACCTATTTTAGCTGCCTGTAAGCCTGTTTCGATTTGGACAAGTTCACTGCCTACAAGCCTGCTTCGATTGGGCATATGCTGCTTGCAAGCCTGCTTCGATTGGGCAATATGCTTCTGTGATACGGTGGGAGAACTGACTAGCGTTTTGCGTTCGTATTCGCACTTGTGCGGTTGAGCAAGAGTCGCCACCGACTTTTTATTTTATCCTAAGGAAAGGTTAAAAAGCACAGCAAAAAACCTTTTGAGATGTTTCGTGGGTTCGGGGGGTAGATTATGAAAAGGGAAGGTATTAGCACCCTTTCCATCCATGGTTATCCATGGGCTCTTAGTTACTTGGTTTTTTAGATCACTTGCCTTGTTTTTTTCGATTGCTTTGAAAATGGTGTGTGTGTGGGTGCTTTTGAAAATGTTTTAGAAGAAGATGCCTTGTCTTAGGCAACTAATGTATTTGACTCGTGATTGAGTGTTTTACAAAAGTGTGGATCTTTTCGAAAAGATGTTTCAAATGTTTTTGAGAGTTTGTTTGAAAGTGTTGTGGATTGTGGTTTTTGAAAAGACGGCAAGTGTTTTTGCAAGTTGATCTCAAGTAACTAAGAGTCTTGTCTACCCTATTGTACTCAAAGGTTTTTTGTTATGTTTTAACCCTTTTTAACAATTTCGTTTCACCATTGAAATTGGTGGACGGTCTTGCGTTTAGGAAATTTATTCGGGACGGGCGTGGGTCATCGTATGGACCATGAATGCAATGATGCCAAGTATCTTTGGCAATTTATTTTGAAGGGACTATGATCATTCCATTTAGGCAACACTTTGAGACTTATGATCATTTGATTTTGTTTTACCAAAGATACTCGACGTGCAAGCATGGCCCATTTTGGAAGGCAAAGTGTGGGATTACCCTAGGGGGTGCAAGTGTGATTGTGTATTGATTACATGTATTTGTCTTGTATTAGGTTATCTAGCGTTTGATTTTATGTACATGCAAACCCTAGGTCTAACCATGGTATAATTGGAAAACTGTAAATTGCGGAATGTAAAATCTACGCTATTACAAAATAGTATCCGGGAGTGGGGGTACAAGTGTATGAATGGGGATGAGACTTGTAGTATCCAATAAGTTACAACCAAATCGAATGTGCGATCAAATGTAAATATCGAATATACAAGTATAAGATAAACAAATGTGTATAGGGCAATGTGAATGTATTTTGTGTAAGTGTACATGTATATGAGTATGTGTAATTATTTACAAGCGTGATAATGTGAAATTGAAGCGTATTAGGGTTTTTGACCTAGATATGTATTTTAATGAATCTTTGATTTGTATATTTAATTATGTATAAAAGAAAAAAAATTTAACTTAAATGTTCTAGTTCTAATTGAAAAATGTATCTTTATTTGTTTATATACAAATATATACTTAAAAAAGATATTTTAACTATATGATAAAAAAAAATGTATAATATGTACAAATGTATTTTAAAAAAGAAAGGTATTTTCAATTTTAAATATATGAGGCAAAAAAATGTATTTTAATTAAGTTATGTACCAAGTATATTTCAATTATATATCAAGAAATAAATTATGTATGCTAAAAAGAAATGTATTTTAATTGTCTATTAAAAAAATGTTTTCAAGTTAATTGAATTAAGTATATATAAAAAAGGTGTTTTAAATATGTTGTAAATATTAAAGAATGAAAAAAATGTATTTTGTATTAAAATGATTTTTTTAAAAAAAGGTTTATATAGTATAAAAAAAGAAAAAAAAAGGTTAGTGTTTATGTTTTGTTGTGAAGGAAGTAATTTAGTGGGCTTAGGCGGATATTCAAAACGGGTCAGGCCCAATGCTGGAAACAAATTCTTAGGGTTTAGAAATGTTATTTAGTTTGGGGAAAGGATTAGGTTTAGGCGAGGCAGCGGCGGCGTTCACTGAGGTTCATCGTTCTTCTTCGCTTTCTATTAGTCGCTGAATGTGATGTCTATTCCAAATGCCGAGCCACCCAACGCCACCTCCGGTTCCGCTCATCTCCGTGGTTAGACCAAACCCAGACGGAAAGGGTAACGATCTCGTCTTATTCACGCATTAGGGTTTTTACTAAGTTTCTTGTTTTTTTGCTTAGTTTGACTTCTGATTCCACATGCTTATTACTGTTTGTTATTCGAGATTAAAGAAGAGGAACGAAAAGCTACCTTAACCTTTTTGGGGACGGAGAAAAGGGAACCGGAACTGGGAGGCGTTGAGGAGGAGGCCCGGTGAAGGGAATGCGTGATGAGAGCTTTCTTGATGTCCCTGGTATCTTTTATCTGGTTGCTTTTTTAGGGTTTTGATGATGATAAACTTATACTGAGAACCCTTCTTAAAATTCACTTCTTTATCTTTCTTTTTCTACTATATGTTGCCTTTGGGAATTCGTATGTTTTTGAATTGTTACCTTGCCTATGATGAAGCTTGCTTCTGAGGCTCTTGAACTGCCTTTTGAGATTGCTACTGTTGAAACGATTTTTTGACTAGCTTTCTTCTTCTCTACTGCTCACGTTGCCTTTGGATGAACTTTCTCTCTTCTTCTTGAACACTGTATATTTGTTGCCCCTTGAACGATTGTTTATGTTGCCCTGTGATGTTTGTACTGAGGGCCTAGGTTGCCTTGAACCTTTGCTTCTGAGTATGCCTCTTCTGTATGCTCTTTTTGCCTTTGGATATGCTTCCTTGAGTTTGAAATGTGATGCTTTGAGGTTTGAAACTGGATAGGTATGATGCTTAACAAGTTTATGCTTGCTGTAGCTTTTGTGTTTTTCTTTTTTTGGAGGGGGTTTCAGGCCAGTATGTTTGGCTGGTAGATGATTTCAGCAGGTAGTGCAGTAGGCTATGTTGTTGGACAGTATGGTGAGGTTTTTTCTGCAGGTTTTGAGTAATTTTGAGTTTGTATGTTTATGTGTTTGATAACTTGTGAGGCCTGCTTGGATTAGGCAGGTTGATGGTTGTGTTTGATGGTTGTTCAGGTTTTAGATTATGTTAGTAGGTTGTGCTTCAGGTTTGAACCTGGTGTGCTTCTGGTTTTGGAGGCTAATGCTTTGTATATTTTTCTCTCCTCTATCCTTGCTTGCTGAACCGTGTTCTCTTGGATTATATCTTTTCTTGTTATGTTTTTTCTAAGCCTAAAACCTGCCTATTGCTGCTTTATCTCTCTTCTCTTCCATAGTACAGTTTTAGAATTTAATATGATTCTTTTTGTACTATCTTTTCTGAAGGGGCCCCTTTATGCTGGGAAATGATGACTTAGATTGCTTGCATAACACATTATTCTCTGCATCTTCTTCTTTCTTTTGACAGCTTTATGTGCTTTGTGATATCTCCCATATCTTCTTTGACAGCTTGGGTAGATTTTGACAGCAATTGTACTTTTTGATATCTTTGAGTAGACTTTGGCATTTGATAGGAAGTGGGAATTGGATTTTTTCAGTTTAGTTTGAATTTGAAGTTTGAGATTTTATGCAGCTTGAACTTTGGATTTTATGCATTTGACATTTGCATTTATGAATAAAATTCTTCCCTCTCTGTGAACCGGGAGAAATCCCGTGATTTGCAGAGAGGGTAAACTGATCCCAGTCAGTGGCCTCTAATGATGAGCAAATTTTATCAGTCTTTTTTAATTTAACTGCTTTCTGACTTTCTCCTTTCCTTTTATGCAGATAAATAATGGAGCACCGGAGCGAAGTGAAGAATGAAGAATATTAGAAATAGGATAGAATTTTTATTTTCAATTTAATTTTTGTACACTATTATTATTTTAAATACTTTGTAATAAATACTTGTATCCAAATAATAACAATTGTAACAACTATTAAATATGAAATAAAAATTCCATTGACATTTAATTCTTTTCAATTCCTTTTCTTTATTTACTTGTTATTTATAATTCCTTAAATTAAATAAAATGAAAGTTAAATTTCAAGTATATAATTCTTAGAACCATAAATAATCAACTAAACCTTGTCGATCAAAATAAATGAATTCGACGTCTCCATTATTCAAAACAACACACAGTCGAACACAAAAACTGATCAGATTCAATCCTTTTTTTCACTGATTCTTTGCCAAGCATTGTAATTCCAAACTGCATGTTCTTTGACTTGGTGAATTCAAACCAACTGCCTCCTTTACTGATTAAATCAAGATAATGCGAATTTAACCCGAATCTCGGAATAAACTGCGACGCGCTGTAGAATTTTAATCTTTCTGAGAATATGCCCACAAAACCTTAACTCCTGACTAAATGCCAAATAGCGTTCGCCTGATCAAAATTGAACCAAAAATCATCCAAAACCCTTAGTCAACTGTGAAACAATCCAGAGCCCTGAAAATCAGTAAAAACCCTAATTTTGCTTGACTGTCAAGAAAAGTCCGTTTGTCCGAAAGGCTTGAAGCTGAGATTTCTTGTGGAAAAACGCGAGGGCAAATTTTGGGGTACAACAGTTGCCCCTGTTCAATCTTCTTGGACCTGAAGAGTTAGATTGGCAAGTTTGCCTTTCGCGACTTGAAGGTAAAAGAAGATTGGACACTAAAGTGCCCAGAAAATTTGCACTCGGCGATATGATGGTAGATGTGAATGGGCTTACAGATGCCATTTGGGGATGGGCTTAAAGATGCCATCTGGTGCGAGAGAATTTTGTCAGGGGATGGGCTTAGAGATGCCATCTGAGAATGGGCTTACAGATGCCATTCGGCGACTGCTGGTAGGAGGATGGGCTTATAGATGCCATCTGGAAATGTTGAACTGCATGTCAATGGTGAGTGGACAAGTATCAGAAGGGCCTCCATGTTTCGGAACATCTCTGAATTAGGGGTCTGAACAAGCAACAGATTGACGTCCATATCTGGAGAATCTGTAAGTTATCTGAGATTGAATAAGCAATAGAGCAGTATCCGTTGTTGGGACATGTCCGTAAACTATTTTTAAAAACTGAGAAGAGTCTGAATCAGTTGGTAGATCGACATCCGTTGTAGGGAAGAATCTGTAAACTGTCTTCAAAAGTTGAGAAGAGTCTGAATCAGTTGGTAGATTGACATCCGTTGTTGGGAAGAATCTGTAAACTGTCTTCAAAAGTTGAGAAGAGTCTGAATCAGTTGGTAGATTGACATCCGTTGTTGGGAAGAATCTGTAAACTGTTTTCAGAAGTTGAGACGAGTCTGAATCAGTTGGTAGATTGACATCCGTTGTTGGGAAGAATCCGTAAACTATTTTCAGAGGTTTTGAAGTTGAAGAGGAACCGGTGTAGGGTTTCTTGATGATGCGTCTGAATGAATCTGGAATAAGTATCAGAATGTCGCCGTGTCCGGGTCACATCTGAACTATTTCTGGATGAATCTTGGGAGTTGATCTGTGTCTGTCGACTGGTCTTACCTGAAAAGGCAAAGGGTTAGTTGTATGCAATGTTATGATGCATGATGCAACGTACGTGACATCAATGTTTATGACATGAATGCGATGAATGCGCATGTAAGCTGATGAGCTATTCTTGCTGAGGATTACTGAATCCGAGATGGCTGGAGATAAAAGCATCTTGACTGCTGCCGGGGAAAATAAATCCTTGGCTGTCGCTGGGGAAGAGAATTCCTGATGACCTCTACTGGGGGGTTCCAAACTAGTAGACTCATGCTGGGGAGGCCAGATTGAGAATCTTCGGCTTGATGGGAAGTAACTCTGGAGACTTCACTGGGGAACTCAAGATTTGCCCTTTCCAAAACTCTGTGGGGAGAAGGTTCAATGGTCTGGCTCCGCTGGGGATAGGAAGCTTAAACTCTGAGGGGAATTGAATTCCGGAGGATTCTCTGGCTGGGGATTTGTAAAGATAAGTTACCACTGGGGAATTTTGATGAACTCTACTGAAGATAGGAAGAATTTTGGCGGGCGCGATCTTCCGTGGGGGTTAGCTTGAGAAGAATCTGAACAAGCGATAGGTTAACATCCGTTTACTTGGAGAACCCGTGAACTATTTTCAGCAATCTTGAGATTGAATCAGCAATAGAGCCGCATCTGTTGTTGGGAAGCGTCCGTAAACTAATTTCAAAGGTTGCATCTGAACAAGCTGATAGATTAACATCTGTTACTTGGGAAGAATCCATAAACTGTTTTCAGAAGTCTTGAGAAGAATCTGAACAAGTGATAGGTTAACATCCGTTTACTTGGAGAACCCGTGAACTATTTTCAGAAATCTTGAGTTGAATCAGCAATAGAGCCGCATCCGTTGTTGGGAAGCGTCCGTAAACTGATTTCAAAGGTTGAGAAGAGTCTGAACAAGTTGGTAGATTGACATCCATTGTTGGGAAGAATCCGTAAACTGTTTCAGAAGTCTTGAAGAGGAACCGGTATAGGGCTCCCTGATGATGAGCTTGTGTAAAACTGCATCGGTTTTGAACACTTTTGGCATTCGAATGCCCCAAGTGGTGATGTAGATAAATTCCTGGCTTGTTACAGGTGTTGGTCTACAATCGGTCGTTCACAGATGTTTCCTGGGTTGTTACCAGGTGTTGATCTGGAATTCTTCAGACGTGCCCTGGCTGGATACAGGAATCGAATCTGGAAAGGTGATAGTTGATAGATATGCCCTGGCTGGATACAGGAATCGAATCTTCAAACTCTTCAGACGTGCCCTGGCTAGATACAGGAGTCGAGTCTGGAAATGTGATAGTTGATAGATATGCCCTGGCTGGATACAGGAATCGAATCTTCAAACTCTTCAGACGTGTCCTGGCTAGATACAAGAATCGAATCTGGAAATGTTGTAGTTGATAGATATGCCCTGGCTGGATACAAGAATCGAATCTTCGAACTCTTCAGACGTGCCCTGGCTAGATACAGGAGTCGAGTCTGGAAATGTTGTCAACAGATATGCCCTGGCTGGATACAGGAGTCGAATCTTCGAACTCTTCAGACGTGCCCTGGCTAGATACAGGAGTCGAGTCTGGAAATGTGATAGTTGACAGATATGCCCTGGCTGGATACAGGAATCGAATCTTCAACTCTTCAGACGTGCCCTGGCTAGATACAGGAATCGAGTCTGGAAATAATGTAGTTGATTTGTTGAACACTTTTGACATTCGAATGCCCCAAGTGGTGAAGAAGGAGTCTCGAATCAGATTACTCTGCATATTGAGAGATTTCTTGAAATCTTGACTGGACTGCCCCAGGTTAACTGAACTTTGAAAGATCTGTTGGACCTTGATTAGACTGCCCCAGGTTAATTGGATTGTGACATGTCATGCCCCTTGTAGATAGGAGATTTGATGGAAGTGCTATCCTCTTGAAGAGATTTTGACTTACTGAGAGAGTTTTCGTTCCTCCGAACATTCGCTGTATGAATTTCTTCGCTGTCAAACAAAAAGGTCAAATGCAGACAGTGATATTCGGATAATGCAAAGTTTATGTTTGTCTTTGAAGTTTTGAAAAATGCATTTTTTAGCAGAAAACTTTTTTATAAGACAAGTCAACACGAGATTTAGAGCAAAGCCCTACAGGAGTCAGGATACCTTTTGTAACAGTATGCTTTCGAACTAACCCATGCTTCAATTAGGACTTTTGAAGGGTTGTAACGTGGCCTGGTTCACGGTTTAAGAAACAAAGGATAAAGGCTCAAAGTATATTTGTACCCACCCGCTCTTCGTGATATTCTTCAACCTAAGCTCAGTTAATTGTGCGTCACACTCTGTTTTGAGTTTGGAACGACTTTTGGGCGATGGTTCACCAGTTGAATTTTGGGGAGACAGTCATCATCTCCTTTTTCTTTTTCAACATTTTTCATGTTGCTGAGGATTTTGTAATGACCTCACTATTTTGATTTTGATTTGTTATCCCTAACTTTTGCCTGACTGTTACCGTTTTCGGGATTACTGTCAGCGGGATGCCCCAGCTTTCTTAAGCCTCCTTTATAGGTTTTGGGCTCAAATGGGCTCTTTCTCTTCTGAGAGATTGACTGTCTATATGATAGGGAACCACCCTTGTCTTTTTGATTCCAAAGGAATGCTTTCTTTTTTTGACGTCGTTCGTTGTGTTACGAACTGAGAGTTTGCGACTTCAATGCGCACTTTCCTTTGAATTAACTGAGAGACTACCCTGCCCCAGGTTTATATCAAAGGTTTTGATCGTTTAGAACAGGAAACTCCTACTTCTTTGGTTCGAAGGGGTTGACTAGGGATTAACTTCCTTATAACTCCAGTGTTTGGGAATTGAAAGAAATGCCTGTACATCATCAGCAAGGTCTGTTCAAAAGCATACTGCATAAGATTGTGGTATCGTTTCGTCATCCTCCTTCTAAAGGCTTACAGCTTTTTATCAAGAGTCAAATATCATAAAGAAAAGCATAAGAGTAGTGAAACGAATGGATGAATTCAAGACAAACATATGCAATGCATTAATGAAAACAGAGTTTAACATCAACAGATAATTGTTTTGACAGCAAAAGAAATTACAACTTTGAAAATTCAGAAAGAAGCAAAAGTCTTTCAGTTTGAGCTTCGTCACTTCAAGCGGAGAACCCTTTAACGGAAGATTTCCATCTCGCCGTCTGGCATGAATTCCAGCACCCCAATGTCAATCAGATCTTGAATCTTGTTCTTCAAGGCCCAACAGTCGTTGGTGTCGTGTCCCGGGCTGTAGGAGTGGTAAACACAGAATGCGTCAGGATTATAGTGAGGAGAGGAGATATTGAGCTTCTGAGGAGGGTCCTTTAAGGTGAGCAAATCGACCTCCAACAGGCGCTTCAGTATGAAGAATGATGGTATTTCAGTCTCCGTGAACTGTCTTCCCGACTTTTCTTGCTTACGTCGATTGCCCCGTTGACACTGGCGAGGTTGTTGATGGGTTTGTGACCCTGAAGCAAGTAAAGGAGCTTTCCCCTTGTCTTCTTGAGTGGATGGAGGCTGAGCGGTGACTTGCTCTTCAACCTCAGACGTTTGCCCCAGTTGGTTGTTTGGAAGCAGTTGGCGGACAAGAACTCTGAGTTCCTCTTGTCTTTGAGATAGGTCTTGGATGAGAGCCATCTGGCCCACCAACTGTCCCATCATTTGAGTCCTCAGTGTTGTCAGATCAAACTGCAGCTCCGCAATCTGATCACTCCTGGCATTGTTGGAACTCCCCAAGCCTTTGGTGAGGAGAGCTTTCATCTCTTCTTGCCCCAGAGACAAGTTCAGGAACATCTCCTGCAGTTGAGCAGTCTGGTCTTGAATGTCTTTGACGGACCTTTCTAGAGCCATCTCTTGCTGAAATAAACAGCAGGAGAGTAAGGAAACCTGAAAAAGGAAAGATTGTCAAAATGCAATGCATGATATGTGGATGCATGCTTTCAAGGATCTCTTGGGGTAAACACAAGAAAATGTTAGAGGTTGAACTTTGCTCTTGGATTGGAGATCTCTGCACCGATGGACGTCCTTCCACGAGAATCAAGCTCACCATGTCGAGTGGGTCATAGCCACTGATTCAAGTTGTTGCACTTGATCTTTTGATTGGAGAGCTTTGTGTCGGTGGATGTCTTTCCACGAGAATCAAGCTCACCATGTCGAGTGGGTCATAGCCACTGATTCAAGTTGTTGTACTTGATCTTTGACTGGATTGGTTAGAGGAGAAACCTCTTGCCCCTTGATAGATGTCTGGTTCAACGTAACCCTGCATCAACAGAACCTTCGAGATCCTTGAAATGGTTATTGAAAATGCTATGGTATGATGTCATGATGTTATGTGCATGTATGCACAAGCAAGTAAGTGTATATACAGGCAAACAATATTCACACAAAGCACATAAGGCCTTAGGTTT
This sequence comes from Vicia faba, assembly GCA_948472305.1. NCBI lineage: Eukaryota > Viridiplantae > Streptophyta > Magnoliopsida > Fabales > Fabaceae > Vicia > Vicia faba. Next base: position 939,409,278 of record OX451736.1, read on the forward strand.
AGGCTTGCATGAGGTTCAGGTACTACCCTCTTTCAGTTCGTTGGTTAAAACCTGTCTTATCAAAAGTAACCGGGTTCTAGAGAATCTCATATCATTGGCTTCCCTCAATCGGTCATAACTCCAGCATCGCAACCTTTTCTCGCGGCCGGAACCATCTCGAGAGTTTAGCCTCAATGAGTGTAGCATACTGCTACTATTCTAATGGCCAAGTTGGTCAATTTAGGGTTCTAAGGTCGGTTGGTGCTTAATGACTCCTTGGAAGACCCATATTCTCCCCGTCTTAACGCGAGGGATATCGGTACAGACCAAGACGCCACACCAACGTAGCCACTGCTTCACCCATGTCGGTATACGCCGGACAGGTCCCTCACAGATTATGCTACCTAAAAGGGTTTCCCCATATCCGGGTTAGGATCTATAAAACTCCGATACAAAGCCCACAAACGTAAAGCAAACAAAGCAATCAATTGAAAGTAAAGGTGATCTAAACCCTAAGGTAACCCCACTTTTAGAATAATCCCCAGCAGAGTCGCCAGTTCTGTGATACGGTGGGAGAACTGACTAGCGTTTTGCGTTCGTATTCGCACTTGTGCGGTTGAGCAAGAGTCGCCACCGACTTTTTATTTTATCCTAAGGAAAGGTTAAAAAGCACAGCAAAAAACCTTTTGAGATGTTTCGTGGGTTCGGGGGGTAGATTATGAAAAGGGAAGGTATTAGCACCCTTTCCATCCATGGTTATCCATGGGCTCTTAGTTACTTGGTTTTTTAGATCACTTGCCTTGTTTTTTTCGATTGCTTTGAAAATGGTGTGTGTGTGGGTGCTTTTGAAAATGTTTTAGAAGAAGATGCCTTGTCTTAGGCAACTAATGTATTTGACTCGTGATTGAGTGTTTTACAAAAGTGTGGATCTTTTCGAAAAGATGTTTCAAATGTTTTTAAGAGTTTGTTTGAAAGTGTTGTGGATTGTGGTTTTTGAAAAGACGGCAAGTGTTTTTGCAAGTTGATCTCAAGTAACTAAGAGTCTTGTCTACCCTATTGTACTCAAAGGTTTTTTGTTATGTTTTAACCCTTTTTAACAATTTCGTTTCACCATTGAAATTGGTGGACGGTCTTGCGTTTAGGAAATTTATTCGGGACGGGCGTGGGTCATCGTATGGACCATGAATGCAATGATGCCAAGTATCTTTGGCAATTTATTTTGAAGGGACTATGATCATTCCGTTTAGGCAACACTTTGATACTTATGATCATTTGATTTTGTTTTGCCAAAGATACTCGACGTGCAAGCATGGCCCATTTTGGAAGGCAAAGTGTGGGATTACCCTAGGGGGTGCGAGTGTGATTGTGTATTGATTACATGTATTTGTCTTGTATTAGGTTATCTAGCGTTTGATTTTATGTACATGCAAACCCTAGGTCTAACCATGGTATAATTGGAAAACTGTAAATTACGGAATGTAAAATCTACGCTATTACAAAATAGTATCCGGGAGTGGGGGTACAAGTGTATGAATGGGGATGAGACTTGTAGTATCCAATAAGTTACAACCAAATCGAATGTGCGATCAAATGTAAATATCGAATATACAAGTATAAGATAAACAAATGTGTATAGGGAAATGTGAATGTATTTTGTGTAAGTGTACATGTATATGAGTATGTGTAATTATTTACAAGCGCGATAATGTGAAATTGAAGCGTATTAGGGTTTTTGACCTAGATATGTATTTTAATGAATCTTTGATTTGTATATTTAATTATGTATAAAAGAAAAATGTTTTAACTTAAATGTTCTAGTTCTAATTGAAAAATGTATCTTTATTTGTTTATATACAAATATATACTTAAAAAAGATATTTTAACTATATGATAAAAAAAATGTATAATATGTACAAATGTATTTTAAAAAAGAAAGGTATTTTCAATTTTAAATATATGAGGCAAAAAAAATGTATTTTAATTAAGTTATGTACCAAGTATATTTCAATTATATATCAAGAAATAAATTATGTATGCTAAAAAGAAATGTATTTTAATTGTCTATTAAAAAAATGTTTTCAAGTTAATTGAATTAAGTATATATAAAAAAGGTGTTTTAAATATGTTGTAAATATTAAAGAATGAAAAAAATGTATTTTGTATTAAAATGATTTTTTTTTAAAAAGGTTTATATAGTATAAAAAAAGAAAAAAAAAGGTTAGTGTTTATGTTTTGTTGTGAAGGAAGTAATTTAGTGGGCTTAGGCGGATATTCAAAACGGGTCAGGCCCAATGCTGGAAACAAATTCTTAGGGTTTAGAAATGTTATTCAGTTTGGGAAAAGGATTAGGTTTAGGCGAGGCAGCGGCGGCGTTCACTGAGGTTCATCGTTCTTCTTCGCTTTCTATTAGTCGCTGAATGTGATGTCTATTCCAAATGCCGAGCCACCCAACGCCACCTCCGGTTCCGCTCATCTCCGTGGTTAGACCAAACCCAGACGGAAAGGGTAACGATCTCGTCTTATTCACGCATTAGGGTTTTTACTAAGTTTCTTGTTTTTTTGCTTAGTTTGACTTCTGATTCCACATGCTTATTACTGTTTGTTATTCGAGATTAAAGAAGAGGAACGAAAAGCTACCTTAACCTTTTTGGGGACGGAGAAAAGGGAACCGGAACTGGGAGGCGTTGAGGAGGAGGCCCGGTGAAGGGAATGCGTGATAAGAGCTTTCTTGATGTCCCTGGTATCTTTTATCTGGTTGCTTTTTTAGGGTTTTGATGATGATAAACTTATACTGAGAACCCTTCTTAAAATTCACTTCTTTATCTTTCTTTTTCTACTATATGTTGCCTTTGGGAATTCGTATGTTTTTGAATTGTTACCTTGCCTATGATGAAGCTTGCTTCTGAGGCTCTTGAACTGCCTTTTGAGATTGCTACTGTTGAAACGATTTTTGACTAGCTTTCTTCTTCTCTACTGCTCACGTTGCCTTTGGATGAACTTTCTCTCTTCTTCTTGAACACTGTATACTTGTTGCCCCTTGAACGATTGTTTATGTTGCCCTGTGATGTTTGTACTGAGGGCCTAGGTTGCCTTGAACCTTTGCTTCTGAGAATGCCTCTTCTGTATGCTCTTTTTGCCTTTGGATATGCTTCCTTGAGTTTGAAATGTGATGCTTTGAGGTTTGAAACTGGACAGGTATGATGCTTAACAAGTTTATGCTTGCTGTAGCTTTTGTGTTTTTCTTTTTTTGGAGGGGGTTTCAGGCCAGTATGTTTGGCTGGTAGATGATTTCAGCAGGTAGTGCAGTAGGCTATGTTGTTGGACAGTATGGTGAGGTTTTTTCTGCAGGTTTTGAGTAATTTTGAGTTTGTATGTTTATGTGTTTGATAACTTGTGAGGCCTGCTTGGATTAGGCAGGTTGATGGTTGTGTTTGATGGTTGTTCAGGTTTTAGATTATGTTAGTAGGTTGTGCTTCAGGTTTGAACCTGGTGTGCTTCTGGTTTTGGAGGCTAATGCTTTGTATATTTTTCTCTTCTCTATCCTTGCTTGCTGAACCGTGTTCTCTTGGATTATATCTTTCCTTGTTATGTTTTTTCTAAGCCTAAAACCTGCCTATTGCTGCTTTATCTCTCTTCTCTTCCATAGTACAGTTTTAGAATTTAATATGATTCTTTTTGTACTATCTTTTCTGAAGGGGCCCCTTTATGCTGGGAAATGATGACTTAGATTGCTTGCATAACACATTATTCTCTGCATCTTCTTCTTTCTTTTGACAGCTTTATGTGCTTTGTGATATCTCCCATATCTTCTTTGACAGCTTGGGTAGATTTTGACAGCAATTGTACTTTTTGATATCTTTGAGTAGACTTTGGCATTTGATAGGAAGTGGGAATTGGATTTTTTTCAGTTTAGTTTGAATTTGAAGTTTGAGATTTTATGCAGCTTGAACTTTGGATTTTATGCATTTGACATTTGCATTTATGAATAAAATTCTTCCCTCTCTGTGAACCGGGAGAAATCCCGTGATTTGCAGAGAGGGTAAACTGATCCCAGTCAGTGGCCTCTAATGATGAGCAAATTTTATCAGTCTTTTTTAATTTAACTGCTTTCTGACTTTCTCCTTTCCTTTTTTGCAGATAAATAATGGAGCACCGGAGCGAAGTGAAGAATGAAGAATATTAGAAATAGGATAGAATTTTTATTTTCAATTTAATTTTTGTACACTATTATTATTTTAAATACTTTGTAATAAATACTTGTATCCAAATAATAACAATTGTAACAACTATTAAATATGAAATAAAAATTCCATTGACATTTAATTCTTTTCAATTCCTTTTCTTTATTTACTTGTTATTTATAATTCCTTAAATTAAATAAAATGAAAGTTAAATTTCAAGTATTTAATTCTTAGAACCATAAATAATCAACTAAACCTTGTCGATCAAAATAAATGAATTCGACGTCTCCATTATTCAAAATAACACACAGTCGAACACAAAAACTGATCAGATTCAATCCTTTTTTTTCACTGATTCTTTGCCAAGCATTGTAATTCCAAATTGCATGTTCTTTGACTTGGTGAATTCAAACCAACTGCCTCCTTTACTGATTAAATCAAGATAATGCGAATTTAACCCGAATCTCGGAATAAACTGCGACGCGCTGTAGAATTTTAATCTTTCTGAGAATATGCCCACAAAACCTTAACTCCTGACTAAATGCCAAATAGCGTTCGCCTGATCAAAATTGAACCAAAAATCATCCAAAACCCTTAGTCAACTGTGAAACAATCCAGAGCCCTGAAAATCAGTAAAAACCCTAATTTTGCTTGACTGTCAAGAAAAGTCCGTTTGTCCGAAAGGCTTGAAGCTGAGATTTCTTGTGGAAAAGCGCGAGGGCAAATTTTGGGGTACAACAGCTTCCTTTGAGCATGAGCTTTCGATTTGGAAATATGTTTTCTTCGATACAAGTTTCGTCTGGGCAATGTGAATTCAAATAGGTCTCCTTCGATTCGGAAGGAAATGATCTCCATACAAGTTTCAATTGAGTTTTTTGGTTCCCTTTGAAACAGTGTCCTTCGACTCAGGAATGTCCTTCGACTCAAGAATGCCCTTCGAATCAGGAAGTAAAGGCCTCCTTCTGGTTTTCTTCAATTCAAAGAGTCAATAATGTTCTGAAAGCTTCTTTCGATTCAGAAGTTAATAACCTTCTGAAAAGGGCCATTCAAAGAACACACAGTTGGTCCATTCGAAGGGCACACAGTTGGTGAAAACGAATGTTGTTTTGTCCTAGTCTGGTCGAAAGGTATAAAAAGATGGAGGATTCGACTCAAAAGATTAAGTTGAACATTCAGACCCATAGGCTAGGCCACGTGTCTTCCCTTTTTAGGCATGTAACCATTTATTGTCTAAGACCACTTGCACTTAATAGCACAGTACTACCTTTTAGGAAAGTTTGTCTTGAGTCTTGCGCCTATTTTCCTTCAGCATGAAGCAACCCCATCTGAACCATTCATCTTGCTTTTGTGGCACAAGTGGACATTTACTTTCCAACTAGGCCTTATTTTATTATTTTCGCTCCACAAGCGATGACAGAAGCATGAGTCACAGCTTCTGCACCCCAACTGCCAACAGGCCCACCACATGTACTGTCACGTTACCTATTATTTTACTATTTTTGCAAGGCTGGCTGTTGAAAACATGTCCATTCTTTTCCTCTATAAATAGAGGAATTTATGCAAAGCTGGGAGAGGACTTTTTAGCCAGAGGAACGTATCTTCAAAATTCTCACACACCACAAAATTCTCAAACACTTAAACACTTAAACACTTAAACACTTAAACACTTAAACACTCACCAAACACATACCCAGAATCCAAACAACAAATCCAGAACTGCATCCTCCTGCCTAACACCAGAACATCAAACTTGTGTTACAAATACAAGCCTAAGGCACAACAAGCCTTGAGGCCTGCATAACCTCAAAACCTGCCTTCCTTACCAAAGCCAGAAAACTCAAGCCAGTTCAAATGCAACTGTAAACAAACCTGCCTAAAGCCAATCCAACTGTGACTGCAAGCAAGCCTATATCAAAACTAACAAAAACTCAGACCTGCCTGTATCAAACCCAAGAGCAAACACTTATCCCCTTAGAATCTGAAACATCCCTATACCTAGTTACCCTTTGAATCCAGTAGGAAGAACCTCACACTTATCCAGTATCAAAGACATAACTCCTGGTTCCTCCCTTCGAATCCAGAAGCATTCAAGGAAACCACTTAAAGACCCAGCACACGTTCCAGCCTCAAGCAAGGTAAGTCATTCTTAACCTTGAACCCTTCATTTCTAGTGTAACATGTAAATAAGCTTCCTTTTTGTTTCAAACATGTACATAGTGTTTGTTACCTTTTCGTTTCCACTCTTTTAGTTAGTTTTTATTGTCTCTCCTTTTGGTTTTGTTCTTTGGTTTGTTACAAATGCTCTAAGAACTAACCTGGCCCTTAGGTAATGACAGCATGGCCTTGGGCCATGTTGCTATTTAATATCTCAAACGAAATAAACAAAAGACAGGAGTATGAAACGAAGCCCCAGGCTTCCTCACTGACTCCAGACCCAATCAAAGGAGACAGAAAGGCAGATTGCATCTTGCACAGATTCCAGGCCCAAACGAAAGAGATAACCAGGAGGAAAACCATGCTGACTTCCAGGCTCAGTCGAAAGGCATTCCCTCACTGCTTTCAACCTCCAATCGAAGAAGGCAACAAGGCAGAAAGGCCTAGCCAGAGGCACACTTGCACTAAGTCCAGGCTCAGACGAAAGGCACTTCCATGCTGGTGCCAGCCTCCAATCGAAGTACATGACCTGACTAGTGCCAAAGCCCAATCGAAGGCCATGACCTCACTGCCGCGAATTCTCAATCAAAGGACAGGACCTTACTGATGCCAGCCCCCCAATCGAAGGAGGCCAACAGAATGCAAATCGAAGGGTGCTCCTGCCTGGGTCGAAGACACTCATTTTTCTTGCTTTTACCTTATTTTTGCCTTTATATTTTCATGCAATTCAATATGGTTGTAATAGTATAGGATATTTATTTCCTGCATTTTATTGCTTTGTAAAAATGCTAGTAATTAGGTGTGTATGGCAAGATAAAATCAACAAGTAGACAACCCAAAAATCAAAGACAAAATGCATGCAATCAAACACACTTGCACACATGCACCCTTAGGGTAATTCCACTTGTTGCCTTACAAAAATGGCCATGTTATGCATGTGGGATGTCTTAGCACAAACGAATTGAAAAAAGATCATAGTCCCTCGATGACGCTATCAAAGTTGCCTTTCAAAAATGATCTTAGTCCCTACAGAAAAGTGCTAAGTCATTTCACAACATTGCTATCATGGTCATACGATGACCCGCGCCTGTCCCGTTAACATCCTAACACAAGGTTGTTCACCAAATACAATGGTGAAACAACATTGTTAAAAGGGTTAAAAACATAAGAAAGATCTTTGAGTAAAATAGGGTAGACAACTCTTAGTTACTTGATCAAAAATCTTGCAAAACATCCTTGCTGTTTTTTAAAACACACTCCACAACACAATTTCAAAACAACTTTCAAAACATTGAAAACCTTTCAAAAAGACAAACACCTTTGTATACATTCAAACAAGAATCATTACAAAGGTTGCCACAACGATGTCCTCTTTCCAAAACATCTTTCAAAATCACACACAAAGCACCATTTCAAACAATTGAAAAGCAAAAGCAAGTGATCTAAGAAAGTAACTAAGAGCCCATGGATAACCATGGATAGAAAGGGTGCTAATACCTTCCCTTTCTATAATCTACTCCCCGAACCCAAGAAAACATCTCAAAGGTCTTTCCTGTGCTTTTTGACCTTTCCTTAGGATAAAATAAAAAGTCGGTGGCGACTCTTGCTAAACCGAAACATTTGCGAACACAAACGCAAAATCCTAAGTCAGTTCTCCCACCGTATCACACAGCCTAAGGACTTTCTCCCAACCTATAAACGGGGTCTGCTCTAGAATAGAGATGCCAAGCAGATCAGATAACTCCTCCAGAGTAGGGACTAACTGATAGTCCGGGAAAGTGAAGCATTGGTATAATGGATCAAAGAACTGGCACAAAACACTCAACATCTACTCATCCATTTTGTAAGTGACCAAACCAAGGAGGTGCCCATGTCTTCTGACAAAAGAGGAAGTATCTGGAATCTTTGCAACCAAATCTCTAAGCTTAGTAGGAATCTGTACAAAGTTGATCCGGATAGTGTTTCTACACATAGGTTCCATGACCTATAAAACAGAACAAAGATGAATCCCCTCTGTCTTTGAAATAGGTTAGTCTGATGCAAGATGCATGCAATGTCATGATGTCATGATAGAAACACACCACAAGTATTCACAGATAGCAAACACGGTAAAGGCAAACAAGTCACACAGATAGCCCTTAGATTTCAGGCTGGCAAGGAGTTTAGGTATTACCCTCTTTCAGTTTAGTTGGTTCAAACCTGTCCTAGTAATAGTAATCGGGTTCTAGAGGATCTCAATATCACTGACCACCCTCAATCGGTCATAATTCTAGTTTGGCAACCTTTTCTTGCAGCCGGAATCATCGCGAGAGTTTGGTCTCAATGAGTGTAGCGTACTGCTACTGTTCTATGGCCAAGTTGGTCAATTATAGGTTCTAAGGTGAGTTGGTGCTTAATGACCCCTTAGAAGACCCATATTCTCCTTGTTCCACCACAAGCGATATCGGTACAAACTAAAGTGCCACACCAACGTAGCTATTGCTTCAACCGTATCGGTCTACGTTGTACAGTTCCCTCACAGTCTATAGCTACTTACCTAAAAGGTATCCCCCAGATCCGGGTTAGGATCTATAGTAACTCCGATTCAAACCCACAAAGATAAAGCATACAAATCAAGCAATTGAAAACATTAAGATGAACTATTCCTAAGGTACACCCCACTTATTTTAATAGTCCCCAGCAGAGTCGCCAGTTCTGTGATACGGTGGGAAGAACTGGCTGTTTTTTTTTGGAATGTTGGTTTGCGTTTTGCGTTTGTTTTTGCAAAATGTCGCGGTAAGCAAGAGTCGCCACCGGCTTTTATTTTATCCAACAAGGAAAGGAAAAAAGCACAGAAAAATTCCTTTTTCGAGATTATCTCTGAGTACGGGGGTAGATTATAGAAAGGGAAGGTATTAGCACCCTTTCTATCCGTAGTTATCTACGGGCTTTTAGGTACTTGCTCATCATTTTCAAAATTGTTTTCTTTGTGCTTGTGGGTTTGAAAAAGTTTTTGTTTGAAACTTCGATTTAACTCTTGCTTCTGTCCTCAAGAGTGTAATGAAGTGCTTTGAAAACTTTGTTCGAAAAGTGTAAGTGTGAAGAGTTTTTGTTTTGAAAGAGCAAGTATCTAAGAGCTAATCTACCTACTCGAAAAAGGAATCTTTCTATGCTAATTTCCTTTAAACAATGTTATCCCACTATTAATGAGTGGGTAGCACCTTCGTTGGAGTTTAAGGGTCAATTCGGATGAGGGACATACGGTCACTAAAGCAATGCTAGGACGCCTTAGCGGTAACCCTAATATCTTAGATCATTTGTTTGAGGCAACAATATCCGAGGCAACTATTTCGAGGCAACTATGATCTTTTAGACAAGAGGACGACCTCTAAAACGACCTATACTCAATGACTGTTTACAAAGGCAACCAAGTGGGGTGTACCCTAGGAGTGCGCATGTGCGAGTGTATCGTTTTCAGTTATTTTTATCTTTGCACATGTTTAGGGTGATCTAATTTGATTTTAAGATTAAGCATCCGGTCTTGTCATGCAAACCCTATTATCAAACATCTAGCAGTTATAATTAGCAGAATTTAAAGTGCGGCAATTAAATTACAAGGCGTCGGGTATTTATATCGCCAAAAGCAACCCTTTGAAAATAAAAATAAAATAAAGCGGTAAATAAATAAAATGTCCTATATATCTATTACATACCCGAAGCAGATACATCAATAATTAAATAAAAATAAAGCGCGACTCGAAAACTAAATCGGATGCGAATTAGGGTTTTGGCCCTTTTTTAAAAGAAAAAGTTTTTTTTTGGTTGTTTTTATTTAAGAAAGGAAATTAAACCTAAATTAAATACTAAATTAATTATTAAATAAATTAAATGGAAAAAATAATTAATGACATATTTTTGGGTTTTTGTTATTTTAAGAAAGAAAATAAAATAATTAAATTAGTAGTTAAAACCTAACTAAGTCTAATTAATTTTATTTATTTACGAAATAAATTAAAGTTTCCTAAAATTAACAACCTAATTAATTAATTAAAATTTTATTAAAGAAAAATAAAGTTCTTAATTTTAATTGGACAAAATGATATTTTTGTGATTTTTTAATAAAAATAAAAAATTGTTATTGGTTAGAAATTAATTGAAAGAAAATAAAATAACTAAATTAATAAAAAAAGAAAATATAAAGAAAAGAAGATAATTGGGCCTTTTTTGGAGGTGCTAATAGCATTTTTTTGTTGGCCCACTTGCTGATTCGTTTGACCTTTGGGATCCAGTGTAGGCGCGTTGACTTGGCTTTTGGTGGACCTCCAACACTGACCACCAGATCTGGCCCTTTGGCCATCTGGCGCTTGGATTGATGAGGGAGTATGGTGGATTGCAAACTGGCATATGCACTAGAATACCTAAAAATAAATGAGAAAACACAAATTGCTAGAGGCAGGGATCGAACCCTTGACCTCCAGCCTTGGAATGCCTTAATGCCAACGTGGTGTCCACTGGGTTGTGTTGTTGTTTGTTAATAATAACACAAAGAAATAATAATATATGAAAACAACTCAAATGCCAGAAAAAATAAAAAAAGCGTGTAATATTTGAATGGACAAATGGACGGATGACACCTCATCGTCCCTGTCCTCCCATCATTGTAACTTTACCTGCAGATTTCTATCCGCAGCTAAAAATGCAGGTTCGTTCTAAAACTTTCTCCAGACCATATAAATGGAATCCAAGACCATGGTTAGCCTTATCTCATCTCTCTGATCACAGCCATAACCACCATTAAGGCCAATTTCACCTGAAAAAGAAAGCCCTAAAAACGAACAAAGAAACCTAGCTATGGTAGATCTTGATACCGGTCAGATAAATGAAATCAAATGGTGCCAAAAGCTTGTAAATGATGTGAGGATTATAAATATGTGATTAGTTCATTCAATGGATGCAAGAATAGTGATTTGCGATTTCAAGAAGAAGGTGGATCTGTGATGTACTTACAGTGCGTTAGAATGCTTGAAAACGTGTGGTTTGGATTGGGTTAGCTTCTGGAGATGGCCAGCAATCGATTGAGACCAATATCAAGCTCTAAAAATGCCTCTAAGGTTGATTTCGATCTCCCACTTTTTTGTGATTTTGCAAGTTTTTGTTCTGCTTCTACCAGTGATTGCAAATCCTTGTTTTGGTATGCACACGACCTTTATGTATTACTCAATGCATTAGGTCTCAATTGGCTATCCAAATCTTCCTCTATTAAGGCTTGGATATTTGATTTGATCTCCATTTACAACCTTTCCAAATTTGACCCAAATCACATATTCTTGTGCATAAAGACCTTGATATGAATTTGATTGCCATGCTAGCTATAGTTGGAACCTGAAATAACCAAAAAATCATGTGTTATCAATGCTTTAGATTTTATGTGATTTTATTTGATTTAAAATGAATTAATTCAAATAAAAATCAAATTAAATAATAAAAATGTGATATGGACACAAGGCTAAAGCTAGAGCACGTGGGAAATAATGCAAACTCAAATCAAGTGAAAAAGAATGGGCCCATTTGGCAAAATTTGAAGTTTTGGGGATAGTTGATTTTTGGCAATTTTGCAAAAAAGACCAACTTCAACAATGCATAACTTCTTAAATTTTGAACTTTTGGAGATGTTCTTGGACTTTTTAGAAAGCTTGGATGTCCTCTAACCAATCCTTTTGGTCTCATCTCATTTTCATATTCCATGCTCAAGTTAGAAGCTTTGACAAAAAAGGTGTTTTTGTTGACTTTCAAAAATGACCTATAATGTCAAAATTCATAACTTCTTGTGAGTGTATAATTTGGTCTTGGGGTATGAAGATGGATTGTATGAAATTGCATCCTCTTAAAAATTAGATTTGGATGGGTCATTTCTCATAAAGTATGAGAAAGTTATGCTTGGTCAAAGTTGGGTTGACTTTTCCTACAAAACCCTAATTTAGCAACTTTTGAATCTTGATGAATTTGGAGCAATCCTTGATGAATCATGATCAACCCTTGATCAAATGATTAAATATCCTTCAAAATGAGAATGTTGACAAAAAATCTTGAAGTTTGACTGTATTTGGGTCACAGTTGACTTTTGCCCTAGCACAATCGATTTTTGGACCTTTGAGCAATTGACTGAGCAAACTTCCTCTGCAAGGCTTGAAATTTGACATGGATGATCTTGAGAACATATTAGGACATTGGTGAGAATTTGAGGTCATTTGGACTCAAGGATCTTGATGCAACACAAAACCCTAATTTGAGGTAGACTACCTTAGGAGAGAGCTTGCCTGACCAACTCTTGAGCAACCTTGGGCAACTTGGAGATTTTTCTTGCAATGTTTTAAGAAATATGGGAGGGAAAATTTTTGGGTACAACAACTATGCTTCGGAATCTGACACTAGTATAGTGAAGCAGCGATACATCGGTCGTCCATAAGTTACACTAATATGATCAATCAACTTTTTTTATGATATAAAAAAGTTATGGTGCAAAGATGGTATATTGGATATTCTGTTTCGATTTCTTCCATTCAATCACAGAATGATTGTTATTCTTTTGAAATATCATTGGTCATTCGCTTTAGAATCCGATGTTAGTATGGTGAAGCAATGGCATATTGATCGATCATACTGAATTATAAATTGAGTTATGTTTGACAGTATGAAATTATTTGCATTAGGGTTCATGACAGTACAATGGTTATGTTGTTAGAGAGTTATGCAGATTAGGGTTGTAACAACACAAGAGTTGTGCAAAAAACGACGTCGATTTCAAATGAATTGTTCATTAAAATTTTGTGTTGGGGCGCTGCCCTTAACAAACCCTCAAGGAGATGCTGCCCCCTTGACCCCCATCCACTGAACGGGCAGCGAAACCCCCGGCTAACTCTGTGTAGTGTGATCAATCGCCGAAATTTAATTTGGCTTATTTAATTAACAGAATTTTAACTAATAGTAATAAAGTGTTTATTATTGTTGTCTTGTGGTGATCAGTTATGGCCTTAGATTCCTTTTTTTCTTTGGGATTTTAAAATATGACTTGCGTGTCGTGCCTTTCTCTTAATCTCTTGACGTAACTTCTTTTCTCATATCATTCCCTCATATATAAAATGAGTATTCTTTTGTGTAATGTAATGTAATTAAGAAAAGAAATAAGACAATATTGAAGGAAGACAACCATGGAGGTCTATCTTGGAGAAGTTTAGATCGTTATTAGGTTAGGTTAGGTTCTCTCATTGGCTTGGGAGAACAATTGCGCTAGGGACCATAATTTTATCTTTTTATATGTATGTTGATGCATGTGTTTTATAATGATGCATGTGAGAGACGATTTGTATGTTAAGCCGGTGAGATCAAACTAAATATCAAATTCCCTCGAAAGGAATATTAAGTTTATGCTTTCCAAGTTTTAGCACTCATCAAGACTAGTATCTAACAATGTAGGTTTCGCCTAACGTGAGGTTCATGTTCTATATTAGTATGGTGCAATAGGATAAATGTAATATCTTATTGCTAACACATCGGGTCAAACTTAACTAAACAAATTATAATAAGATTATACATGTTTAGAAGTAAGAGTTGAGAATGATTCATATGATGGATTAGAATAAGGAGTTATTCACCTAACTGAAAATATTCGAGAATTATATGAGATACAATTGTATCGAGTTTCTACCTAAATAACCTAGTTTTGTGTAATCAGCCTAACACTGACTTAAAACAAAGTGAAATGTGGATCTCGACCCACTAGAAAATCTTCCAACGGGATTTTCTGAATCAAATGATGAGGGTCATTTGATTTCAGTAAAATAGTGCGAGCATATTTGATTAAAGGCCTAAATGAATATGTTGTTTTAATGATACTTATATTTTCATATTTTTCTTAAAGATTACCATGACAACAAACACCTCTAACAACATTTTGCAATCAATCCTTGATAAGGAAAATTGTCTGGGAAAAATTTTCTAGATTGGCACTGAAATCTTAGGATTATCCTCTAGCTTGATAAGAAGTTGTATATCTTGGAGACACTTGTTCCTAAAGTGGAACCTCCTAATTCTGCACCTTAGACAGAAAGAGATTCTTATAAGAATCATGTCGATGATGCCAATGAAACCACTTGCCTTATGCTAGCTACCATGAACTCAGGGTTGCAAAAGCAGCATGAGAACATGTCAGCATTCGATATGATAGGACATCTGAAGATGCTCTATCAAGAGAAGGCAAGAAATGAGAGGTTTCAGGTTTCAAATGCCCTTTTTAGTAGCAAGTTAGCTAAGGGAACCCTTATAGGTCCCCATGTACTCAAGATGATTGGGTATATGGAGAACCCTGAAAGGTTAGGGTTTCCCCTTGGAAAGGAACTTGCAATTGATTTGATCTTGCAATCGCTGCCTGAGAGCTTCAATCAATCTGTCTTGAATTTCAACATGCATGACATGGACAAAAGTCTTCCAGAGTTGCTAAGCATGTTAAGAACTGTTAAGCAAAATGTGAAGTCAAAAGGGAAGTCCATTCTGATGATCAGTAATGGAAAGAAGCTGAACAAAAGGCCCACCAAGTAGTTTGGTAAATGGAAAGGCAAGGTAGTTGCCAAACCTAAACCCATTGTTCCTGCTTTGAAGCCTAGTGGAGACATAGCAAAAGAGGGCACTTGCTTCCATTGCAGTAAGACTAAATAGTGGAAGAGAAACTGCCCAAAGTACCTGGAAGTTAAGAAGAATGGAGTAGAGACTTCAAATGCAGGTATTTTTGTTATAGAAATTAATTTATCTATTTCTACATCATGGGTATTAGATACTGGATGCGGTTTTCACATTTGTACCAATGTGCAGGGGCTAAAAAGGAGTAGAGATTTGGCAAAAGGTGAAACTGACCTACGAGTTGGAAATAGAGCAAATGTTGCTTCTTTAGCAGTAGGAACTTGTGTTTTTACTTTACCTAGTAGTTTAATAATTTAGTTAGAGAACTGTTATTATGTACCTGCAATTAGCAGGAATATTATTTCCGTTTCTTGTTTGGACAAGTTTGGTTTTTCATTCATAATAAAAAACAATTGTTGCTCCATTTATTTGAATGATATATTCTATGCTTCTGCACAAATGAACAATGGACTGTTTGTCCTTGATCTTGAAATGCCAATTAATAACATTAATACTAAAAGGATTAACCTAATAAGATAAATCCAAGTTACCTTTGGCATTGTCGCTTAGGCCACATAAATGAGAAACACATTTCCAAACTCCATAAAGATGGACTCTTGGACTCTTTTGATTATGAATCTTATGAGGCATGCAGGTCTTGTTTAATTGGAAAGATGACAAAGTCCCCATTCATAGGAAAAGGTGAAAGGGCTAACGATCTTTTGGCCCTCATACATACTGATGTATGTGGACCACTGAACATACTAGTCAGAAGAGGTTTTCAATACTTCATCACATTTACTGATAATTTCAATAGATATGGTTATGTGTATTTAATGAAACACAAATATGAAACCTTTGAAAAGTTCAAGGAATTCAAGAATGAAGTACAAAACCAACTAGGTAAGAATATTAAAGTTCTTCCATCAGAGACGGTGAATATTTAAGCCTAGAGTTTGATGACCATCTAAAGGAATGTGGGATTCTATCCCAACTTACTCCTCCAGGAACACCATAATGGAATGGTGTATCTAAGAGAAGAAATTGAACCTTGTTAGACATGGTCTGATCCATGGTGAGTCACGTCGATCTTCCAAACTCCTTTTAGGGACATGTACTATTGACAGCATCTTACACACTTAACCGTGTTCCATCCAAAAAGGTTGAGAAGACACCATATGAGATATGGAGTGGTAAGAAACCACATATGTCTTACATGAAGATTTGGGGTTATGAAGTTTATATGAAACAACAAATCTCAACTAAGCTTGAGCCCAAATCTGATAAATGCTTATTTGTGGGGTATCCTATAGAAACAAGAGGTTATTACTTCTATAATCCTTCTGAGGGCAAAGTGTTTGTCACTCGAAATGGAGTTTTCTTGGAAAAAGATTTTATTTTTAAAGGAATCAATAGGAGGAAGGTGGAGCTTGAATAAATTCAAGAATCACAAAGCATTGATACACCTATGAAGGAATTAGAGTGGGAAACACAAGTAGTTGTGGAAGAGCAACCTGCTTAAGTAGAACAAGACCACTGTAGGTCAAACAGGATATGTCACCAACCTGATAGATATGGATATCTCATAAGTGATCAAGGTAATGTATTGCTCATGGATTAAGATGAGCTTGTGACCTACCAAGAGGCCATAAATGGTCCTGAGTCTGAGAAATGGCTAGAAGCCATGAAATCTGAAATGGATTCCATGTACACAAACCAAGTTTGGACCTTGGTAGAACCTCTTATAAGAGTTAACCCTATAGGATGCAAGTGGGTATTTAAAAAGAAGACTGACATGGATGGTAAGGTGCATACCTATAAGGCAAGACTAGTTGCAAAAGACTATAAACAAATTCATGGGGCCGACTATGATGAAACCTTTTTCACGAGTTGCAATGCTTAAATCTGTTCTAATTTTACTTGTTATCGTTGCATATCATGATTATGAAATATGGCAGATGGATGTAAAGACTGCTTTCCTTAATGGGAATCTTCTCGAGGATGTGTACATGATGCAATCTGAAGGCTTTGACATACCAGAAGAAGCCCAAAAGATATGCAAGTTACAATGGTCAATCTATGGATTGAAGCAAGCTTCCAGAAGCTGGAATCTTTGTTTTGATGAAACAGTAAAACAATATGGATTCATCAAGAATGAAGATGAGTCTTGTGTCTACAAGAAGGTTAGTGGGAGCATGATTGTTTTCCTGATATTATATGTAGATGACATATTATGCATTGGAAATGATGTCTCTACCTTGCAACAAGTAAAGACTTGGTTGGTTTTGTACCCCAAAATTTTCCCTCTCACTTATCAAGAATTTTCTCACAAGATCTCCTTTGGCTCAAGACTGCATTAGGGTTGATCAGCTCAAGACACCTTCTCAAACACTAACAACTCAAAATTAGGGTTTGAGTTTGCACAAGGATATTTGAACTTCCAGTGCCCCAAATTACTTTCATGGATCATTATGGACCCTCAAGATTACCCATGTCAAGTTTCAAGCTTTGGATCACACTTTTGCTCAGTCAATTGAGCAGTTGACCTAAAAATCAACTATATTGGGGGAAAAGTCAACTGTGGCCAATTCACAGTCAAACTTCATAATTTTTATCCACGTCAACATTTTAAACTCATATGTATCATTTGATCAAGTTTGGACCACAATTCCTCAAGAAATTTGATCAAATCTTCAAAAGGGCAAAATGGTCAAAATTAGGGTTTTGACTGGGAAAGGGCAATTTCTGATTTTTGACCTAGCAAATGATCAACTGGTTTAAGGATTGATCTCAAGAGTCAAATTGCATAATTTTTACCTAATGACATGGCTCAAAACATTGCTCAAGTCCAATGGATTGACAGATGAATTTTCAATCAACTGATCAAAAGTCAATTGTATACTGAAAAGTCAAACTTTGAATTTTTGGTCAAAATCTTATGTCAAAGATCATAATTCATCAAAGCATGTCAATATATGAAACTTATTCATCAAGAAATCAAAAAATTCAAGATTTCATTTTGAAAAGTTAAAATTTCTAAAACTTACAAATTTTTCTAAGTGTTGGAAATTTCTTATTTTTTCACAACTTTGAGCAAAATTTTCACCATGATGCAAGATGATTCAAAAGAAACTTACAACATGAAAGTTGTATATATCCATGAAATATACAAATTTTCTTTACACAACTCCTTCCAAAACTTCTTGGATCTCAAGTTATAATTTTAAGAATACATGGTCATGAAACAAAACACTTAGTGAAATTTTTTCCCTAATTTGGTCAGGATTTTGACCCAACTTCATGGAAATTTTTCATATAGTTACAAGGGGAATTTTCAAAAGTGATTCAAAGATGGGTTATATATCACATTTCAAGATTTCTAAAATGTCCAAGAACTCCTTGAGATCATTTTTTAGTAGGGAGAATCGAAGAGTTGAAGTTAGGGTTTTATCACTTGAATTACAAGTCATTTTGTGATGAACAAGATTCAAAATTCAAACTTATGTTGCATAACCTCTACTTTGTAGGCCTCAAAATTGTTAGGCACTCCATAATTAATTGCTTGCACAACTGTTAGAGGTCTCATTTCAAGCATTCAATTCAAGGCCATGCTTTATATCCATTTTGGGAAGAAAGTGCATATTGCCATTTTGATAAAGTGACTTTTTGCACAAAACTTATTCTTGAGCCTTGTAATTGCTTTCTTCTGATCATACAAGTCCCATAACTCAAGAGAAACTGGTTGAGACACTTACAATCACCCAGCCCATGCTTGTACTACACATTGAAACTTGTCTTCCCACTTTTCTTCAAAATCAAGTAACCTAGCAATTAGCTTGTAACTTGTACTTCTGACTCTCCAAAGCACTCCAACCTCTTTTCTTATACATACACAAGTCATTTGCCATAGATTCCACGCATGCTTAAGCCCTAAAAACACCAAGAACACAGAATCACCAAAAACACTTCAAAACTTGTCATTTCTGAGTTTTGAATCGAATCTCCAAATTTACTCGTGCATTTCTTGGCCTTTTACTTTCAAAAGCTTATAAATAACATATACAAACAATCCCAACCCCTGCAGTACCACTGTAACACCTCCATCATCATCCACCATTTTCAAAAACAGTATCTTGCACTTTGACTTCTCCAGAACTCCTCAGGCACTTCCAGCTCAAGCTAAGCATCACATTAGCTTCCTGGGAACTTGAGGAAGATAATCCAATCATTGGAACTCACTGAAAGATACTCAAACTCCAAACCCGATACCCTCTTGCAAGGTAAGTTTTATGACTTTTGAACTCTTCATACAGGCATCATTAATGGTTTATTTGTGAATGAAAAATGTAGATATCATTGCCCTAAAGCTAACCATGTCCATAGTTTTCATTAATTTTGTTTGAGCTTAGAGAATTTTAAGACTAAAGTTTCTGAAATTTTTAGGGTTCAGATTAGGGCCATTATAATTCATGCTTATCTTTGATCTATAATTTTATTTCTTTGCATTTCTGAAATCGTGAAGAAATTTGCTATAAGTTTCCTGTTTACAATTTTCATTTTTGTTGAGATTTGAATAAGATACAGAGACTCTGGCTAGACGTGAGGTTGAAGATGAAGTTCAGGCTATGGACTTGTTTACTATCATATATTTGTTGTCTTGATTATATAAACGGATGTATAGCCACCCCAGTGGTAGAAGCGCGGGCCTGTGACTATAGGGACCTGGGATCGAGCCCTAGTGGTACCCTTTGGGATTTTTTTTACATTTTTCACACATTCTGACTCTTTTTTGGACAGGCGCCTGGGCCTCCTTTGGGTCTTATGTTTTTTTCTTACTGCTGACCCCCCCTTGCTGACTATTTGCACCCCTGGCCCATTTTATTTTCTTTTGCTCATTTTTATTTATTTATTTTCTTAAATATTTTTATCTAATACTAAAAAATCAGAAAAAATATAAAAATATGAGATTAATATTTTGATAAAGTTTTTTTTTACACAAAAAAATCATTTTATTTAATCATACTTTATCTATTTTACTAATTTTTTTTTTGTAAATTTAATTAAAAAAACTAGGGTTTTAGTTATTTTATTTTACAATATTTAAATATGTTATTTTAAAATA
This sequence comes from Vicia faba, assembly GCA_948472305.1. NCBI lineage: Eukaryota > Viridiplantae > Streptophyta > Magnoliopsida > Fabales > Fabaceae > Vicia > Vicia faba. The sequence continues at coordinate 939,429,366 of OX451736.1, forward strand.
TAAAAAGACCAAAAATATTTTATAATACTATAAATTATTTTGAAGACAAAAAATACCAAAAATATTCTTCTCATGAACTTAATTTCCTTTTTTAATTAATATTTAGATTAGGGTTTTATTTAAATTCTTTTCCTAGTATATTTAGGTCTTACTTTTTATTATTTTTATTAATTATTTTCTTTTAATTAATTAGGTTAAAACAAAATCCCTTTTCCCTAAAAATCCAAATAAACATCCATTTTCTTTACATTTACATTCTTGTATATTTATTCATTTTTGTACAAATTCAATATGGTTGTAATAGATATTTAGGCTTTATTTTCTTGCAATCCCCATTTGTAATTTGTACACCCCCCTCCCACAAGTATTGTAATAGCGTAGTAATTTTAAATTCCGCAATTTATTGCTTTATACACAAATGCTAGTAATTAGGGTTTGTATGAAAAGACTAAAACCAATCAATTAGAAAACACTAATCAAAGACAAAACCAAGCATGAAAACAATACACTTTCATACAAGCACCCTTAGGGTAAAATCCACTTGGTTGCCTTACAAAATATCCATATTACACATGCGAGGTATCTTAGAAAAAATAAGAAAAAATGAAAGGTCATAGTCCCTCGATGACGTTATCTATGTTGCCTTTCAAATGATCTTAGTCCCTAAAAGAAAATTCTAAGATACCTTGCAACATTTCTAATCATGGTTATACGATGACCCACGCCCGTCCCGTTTACATCCAAAGATAGGGTTACTTATCAAATCAATGGTAAGATAACAATGTCAAAGGAAAAGCAAATGAACAAGAAAGACTTTTGAGTAGGTAGAATGCTCCTAATTACTTGCTCCATTTCAAAAAAAAAACATCCTTGCTATTTTCAAAACAAACACCTACACTTTCAAAAACATCTTACAAACTTGAAAACATTTTCAAAAGAACAACATCTTTGTATACATTTTTACGAACGAGAATCATTACAATGTTTTCCTAAACAATGGCCTCTTTAAAAAATACTTTCAAAAACCACACAAAGCATAATTTCAAACAAAAGCAAGTGATCTAGCAAGTAACTAAGAGCCCATGAAAACCATGGATGAAAAGGGTGCTAATACCTTCCTTTTTCATAATCTACCCCCCGAACTCAAGAAATAATCTCAAAGGTATTTCCTGTGCTTTTTCACATTTCCTTTTGGATAAAAGAAAATTCGGTGGAGACTCTTGCTAACCGCAACATTTGCGATCAAACACAAAACACCCAAGTCAGTTCTCCCACCGTATCACAGAACTGGTGACTCTACTTGGGAGTATTCTAAAAATGGGGTTACCTTAGGGTTAGATCACATTTACTTGCTTTCATTGTTTGACTTGTATGCTTTACATTATGGTTCTTTGTTTGGGTTTGAATCCTCTACCTGGATTTGGGATACCTTATAGGTAAGTAGCAATACATTGTGGAAACTATGCGGGGTATACCGACATGGTCTAAGCAATATCTATGTTAGTGCGACTTATTTGTGGGTACCGATAGCCCTTGAGTTAATCAAGGAGAATACGGGGCCGTTGAGTGATGTCATGAAGCACTAATGAACTTTTAGAACCTTTACTTAACCAACTTGGCCTTTAGGACATAGTGAGATGACCGACTTTGGTGCAGTCCGAAGTTGGTAGATACTCGATACTACACTCATTGAGGTTTGGTTTTTTGGGATATTTCGGTCGCCATTAAAGAGGCTTGTGCTGAAACAATGACCAAGGAAACAAACCAGTGATATTGAGCTCTTAGAACCCGGTTACTATTGCTAGGACAGGTTTGAGCCAACTAAACTTCAAGAGAATACTTACCTATGAGACTCCATGCAAGCCTAAACCTAAGGACTTGTTTGCTCTGTTTTTGTATATTTACTTGTACATAACATCATGAACATCATAACATCATGCACATTCACTAACCATTTTAAGGATCTTGGGATTTATCTTTGTTCTGTTTTGTAGGACATGGATTTTATCCGCAGGAAAACTATTCAAGTCAATCTTGTAAGGATCCCTCCTCAACTTAAAGAGCTAGCATCAAGGATTCCTGAAAATTCTCCATTTACTGAAATAAATGGTCGCCTACTAAACTTGGTCACCTCCAACACTGGTGAAGACATGATGAAGGTGCCCTTTCAGTTCTTTGATCCTTTACAACATTGCTTCACATTTCCCGATTATTAACTTGTGCCAACTTTGGAAGAGTTCTCCCAACTCTTGAGGATTCCCATTCTCAATCAACTACCTTTAAACGGTACGGAAAGAAATCCAAAGCTAGAAGATATTGCTCAAGCTCTACACTTGCAATCATCTGATATCACAACTAATTGGGAAACAAGGAGTGGTGTCAAGGGTTTCCTAGTAAAGTTCTTGTTTGAGAAAGCCCAAAATTGTTGGAACTCTTTGGATCTGCAAGCTTTTGAGGAAATTTTGGCTCTCCTCATTTATGGGATGGTTTTGTTTCCAAATCCTGATCAACTCATAGATGTGAACACCGTCAAAATCTTCATATCCCGCAACTCGGTGCCTATTTTTCTAGGAGACATCCTACATTATTTTCACACTCGTACTATGAGGAAAAGAGGTACCCTTATGTGTTGTACTCCTCTTTTGGCAAGATGGTTTATTTCGCATCTTCCCCAATCTATATTGAAGAACGATAAAGGTTCAAGGTGGTCACAAAGGTTGATGACGCTCAAACATTCAGACATCCATTGGTGTTCCTGATCCATAGAGAATGTTACTATTGTCGACCGATGTGGAGAATTCCCTAATGTCCCTTTACTTGGCATTAGGGGAGGTATCACCTACAACCCCTGTTTAGCCTTAAGACAGTTTGGTTACGCCCGAAGGTATGGCCCTCATGAGATGCTCATTCAAGGTTTGGTATTTGACTATGAGAACGACGATCAAGGTCATCGCCAGAGATTTATCGGAGCTTGGAGGATGTTGAAAAAGGTAGATAGTAAGACATTGGGGCATAAAAATTCCATCCCTCTTGATCCTTACCTCAAATGGGTACGAACTCATGCTCAGAGTCTTATGATGCCTTATCCCTCCATTCTCCCGGTAATCATTGAGCCTGTTATGGAAAGAGATGTTCTGTACACTATCCTGCATCTCGACATGCCCATCTCTCTTGAAGAATTACAAAGAGATTAGATACAACTCAAGGGGGAGCGAGACACATTCGAAGCCCAATTCTACGCTAGCGAGAAGAAGGTTTTGGAGCTCACTAAGCAACTTCATGAGGAGTAGACTTTAAATGCCTACATCGCACCAAAGAGGATGCGTACAACCTTTCTATCTTAGAGTTTTTGTATTGTTTTTCCCAAAGAGGCATTGATGTACTCAAGCTTTAATTTATTAATATAACGTGTGTTTCCTTTTTGTCTAAAACAAATTTGAATCTTTAAAATCCTTGAAATCATTGCATATGCATCTACCATTCATCATAACATAAGCATGTTTCTTGCAACAAGTATCCTCATCTTTCTACTGTTTATTTCAGTAAGATGGATCTCGAGCAAACGGTGAAGGACCTCCAAGCACAAAATGCTCAGTTTTAACAGATGTTCTTAAATCTGGCAAAAGGACATGAGGAGTTGAAGAACTTGCTGGTTGAAGAGAAGAAAAAGAAAACAAATAAGATAACTGGAATTCTAAATATGGGAAGAAGGTTCTAAGGACAAGCAAGAAGGACCCTAGACTTTACAACGTCATCTGGTGAGAAAGACAAACAAGATGGGAAAGGCAAGGAAGCATTTGTCCAGCCAAATTCAGAAGAGGAAGGGGAAGAATAAGATTATTCTGAAGAACAATATCCTTCAGCCTATGACAAGTATAAGCATCTGGAAGAATGGTTAAATGCAATGGAAATTCAAAAAGTGTCTGGATTGGACTTTGAGGAATTGGATTTAGTATCTCGGATTGTCATCCCTCCAAAATTCAAGGCATCAGTGTTCGCCAAATACGATGGAGTTGCATGTCCCAAAATGAATCTCTGGTCCTATGTGAGGAAAATCCAGCCTCATACCGCTGACAAGGATTTATGGGTACACTTCTTTCAAGACAGTCTGTCCGGAACTCAACTTGAATTGTTTTACGAGCTAGAAAGAGCCAATGTTCATAATTGGGAAGATCTGGCCATTGCCTTTTACAAACAATACTAATACAACGCTGATCTTTCTCCCACCCGTACTCAACTCTAGACTATCGCCATGGTTTCAAGTGAAGGCTTCAAAGACTATGCGCAAAAATGGAGGGACTTAACAGGAAGAGTCCAGCCTCCCCTATCTGAAAGAGAGTTAGTAGACATGTTTTTAGGCACCCTGTCTGGTCCTTTCGATGTGCCAGAAATCCCCAATGTCATAAGTGCCCCTATGCCCAAGCACGGTCGTGATGTCAACGCTGTTGAGGAAGCCATGTTTGTTACCTTGGTTGATGAACTTGTGACCCCACTCTCGACTATCAAAAAGAACTTGTTGAATGTCGGTGTATTCCCAGGATGTGATGAAAGCTGTCATTTCTGTTTATCCTCACCAACCAGTTGTCATTTGTTAAAAGCAGGCGTTCAATGCCTAATAGATGACAAGGAGATTTTTTTCGAGAAGACTTCTATTCCAACTGTTACTTATAATGATGTTTCCATTGTGACCATTTCCGCCAATTCTTCCAGGGTCTCCACCAAAATACCCATTAGAATTACATCAGTTCCTAAAGTAGCTCCGTTGATAATTACAATGCCTGGACCAATCCTGTATTCGTCAGACAAAACTGTCCCATGGAATTATGGAGGTGATGTCTACTATCACGGTATCAAGCAAGATTGGCCAGCTGCTGAAAATTCAAGTTCTGAGAAAGTTGACTCTGATATCAGTAATACCGCAGGGACTAGTAAGATAACCCGAAGTTGAAGGGTATTCTCTCCAGAAATTGCTCCTCCAAAAGCTATTTCTAGACCCGTTATCATTCCTATTGTTGTTGCTCCTCCAAAGGCTATTCCCAATCCTGCAATCATCTCTGCTAATACTCCAGTTGACAAAACTGTTACAATCCCTGTTATCGCCCCTATTGACATTCCTACTGCCGAGTCAATCGAGACTCAAGGAAAAGGTATTCTGGTTGAGCCTGTCCTGACGAAGGCACAATCAGTAGCTATCCCTGAGACCTCCCGAAAAGAGATGGAGGAAATTTTAAAGATTATAAAAAAAAGCGACTACAACGTAGTCGAGCAACTGGGGCAAACTCCATCGAAAATTTCCATGTTGGCTTTATTGTTATGTTTCGAGGCTCATGCAAAGGCCTTGGTAAAATTCCTTAAAACTGCCCATGTACCCCAAGAAACATCTGCCGATCAGTTCTAAGACTGCGTAGCCAGCTTGATTGCAGATAATGGTTTAGGTTTTTCAGATGCTGAATTAACGCCAAGAGGGAGGAAGCATAACGAGGCATTGTATGTCTCAGTCGAATGCAAGGGCACGACTTTAGCTCATGTCTTGGTTGACATTGGTTCGTCTTTGAATGTGTTTCCTAAAAAGACTCTTGATAGGCTTGATTGTGAAGGATTGACCTTGAAACCTAGCAATATAGTAGTGAGGGCCTTCGACGGCTCAAAGAGGATGGTGCATGGAGAAGTGGACATCCCCATAAAAGTTGGAACCCGGACATTTGATTCAACTTTTATGTAATGGATATTCGCCCTTCATATTCCTGCTTATTAGGCCGGCCGTGGATTCACAATGTTGGTGTCGTTACCTCTGCGTTGCATCAAATGCTGAAATATCTGATTTAGAGGAAAATCATCATTGTTCATGAAGAAGAAGAGTATATGGTCAGTCATCTAAATTCCTTCATATATGTGGAATTATATGGTGAATTTATTGAAACTCCATTCCAGCACTTTGAAGAAGTCCCGCGAACTGTGGCAGTAACCAAGGCTGTGTCTCAAGTCCCCAAGATTACAAGGCCTTCGCTCAAGATTTCGTCTTTGAAAGATGCCAAGGCAGTGATCGAAGAAGGTGGGTGCACTATTTGGGGCCAACTCCCAGATATCCCATACAAATCTGAAAACTTTGGTTTGGGTTTCACTTCAGGAGCCCAGAAAGTTGTACTTCGTGCTCGTGCTGGAGGACCACCATTGAAGATCAGCAACCGCGAAGTTAACATCGTGGAGGATGATGAAGATATCTATGACCTGGAGGATTGGATTTTCCCAACTGTCAGTGGAGGGCTCAACAACTGGGAAGCTAGAGATTTTGTCCCGATCACTTTCATCCAACAGTAATTTGTCTTTAAATTTTGTCGGATCTGTAATATTAAACAATTCAGACTCTTAAAACCTTGTGTCTTACCCGAGGCACAATGGTCCATTTGTAAGGGTTATTATCTCATTTCCATATGACATCAATGAGTCATGGACGTTTTTGCATACAAACTTTGTGCTCATTGTTTTTCTTTTTACACTTTCATTTCTTTCAAAGATAGTTATACTCTTACAAACACTCAAATTCAAAATGCAGATCTACATCCATTCGGGGTCCCATGGGTAACAATTCTGCTATGGCCTTCTGTAATTCTGAAAATCTAATCTACCAAGCCGAAGACGAAGATGAGGAAGATTTTGAAGTACCAGGGGAACTTGCCAGGTTACTACAACAAGAGGGGAGGACCATTCAGCCCCACGAAGAACAAGTGGATACAATTAACCTAGATACTGAAGAAGACAAAAGAGAAGTCAAGGTGGGTGCCAATCTGGAAACCAGTGTCAAAGAGCGTTTGATTCAGCTGCTACATGATTATGTTGAGGTCTTTGCCTGGTTGTACAAAGACATGCCAGGACTTGATGCAAATATCATGGTACATCGTCTACCAACAAAAGAAGACTGTCCACCGGTAAAATAAAAGGTTTGTCGCATGCGACCAGACATGTCAGAGAAGATCAAAGCGAAAGTCATGAAACAATTCAACGCCGGATTCTTGGTCGTTACTTCATATCCGCAATGGGTCGCTAATGTTGTTCCCGTGCCTAAAAAGGATGGAAAAGTATGAATGTGCGTGGACTACAGAGATTTTAATAGGGCAAGCCCTAAGGATGATTTCCCACTTCCCCACATTGATATCCTAGTTGACAATACGACACAACACAAAGTGTTTTATTTCATGGACGGTTTCTCAGGCTATAACCAAATCAAAATGGTGCTTGAGGACATGGAAAAACAAAGTTTGTCACACAGTGGGGCACATTCTGCTACAAGGTTATGCCATTCGGGCTGAAGAATGCTGGGGAAACCTACCAGCGTGCCATGGTAGCTCTACTTCACGATATGATACATCACGAAATAGAGGTCTATGTGGACGACATGATAGATAGATCTCAAACAGAAGAGGAGCATCTTGACCATTTACAGAAACTGTTTGAGAGGTTAAAGAAATACAAGCTGAGGTTGAACCCGAATAAATGCACGTTTGGAGTAAGGTCCAGTAAACTATCAGGCTTTGTTGTCAGCAATAAAGGTATCGAAGTGGATCCCACCAAGGTGAAAGCAATACAAGAGATGCATGCTCCTCGTACCGAGAAGGAAGTCATAGGATTCTTGGGACGTTTAAACTACATTTCCATATTCATTTCTCACATGACAGCTACTTATGAACCAATCTTCAAATTACTGAAGAAAGATCAAGTAGTCAAACGGAATGATGAGTGCCAAACTGCCTTCGACAAGATCAAAGAATACCTGCAAGATCCTCCTGTTTTGATGCCACCAGTTGAGGGAAGACCATTGATCATGTATCTAACTGTTTTGGAAAATTCAATGGGGTGTGTGTTGGGGCAGCATGGCGAGTTTGGCCGAAAAGAGCATGTTATTTATTACTTGAGCAAAAAGTTTACCGACTGTGAAACAAGATATTCACTGCTCGAGAAAACTTGCTGCGCTCTGGCATAGGCTGCTCGCTGGCTAAGACAGTATATGTTGACCCATACTACCTTATTGATATCCAAGATGGATCCAATAAAATACATCTTCGAGAAACCTGCCCTCTCTAGGAGAATAGCGAGATGGCAGATGATCCTGCCAGAATATGACATACAGTATACTACCCAGAAATCAATAAAGGGAAGTGTACTAGATGATCACCTTACTCATCAGACTGTGGATGACTACCAGTCCATAAAGTTCGAATTCCCAGATGAAGACATCATGATGGTAAACAACTGTTAAGAATTCACACCATATGACGGACCTGAACAAGGATCCCGATGGACCCTGGTTTTCGATGGGGCATCCAACGCACTCGGCAATGGTATTGGTGTTGTACTCATATCTCCTGAAGGATGTCATACTCCCTTTACTGCAAGACTCTGCTTCAACTGCACAAACAACATGGTAGAATACGAAGCGTGCATTTTTGGTCTCAAAGCTGCCATAGATTTGGGGATCAAATCCTTAAATGTATTCGGAGATTCAGCTTTGGTCATCAGCTAGATAAAAGGGGAATGGGACACCAAACACCCTAACCTTATCCCTTACAAAGAACATGTGTTGACATTGATCCCACATTTTGAGAAGATTACCTTTGAGCATTTCCCACACGAAGAAAATCAGCTAGCAGACGCACTAGCCACAATGTCATCCATGTTTAAACTTAAATGGGATAACGAGGCTCCCCAAATCACCATTGAACGAATGGATGAAACAGCTCACTTTCACGAGATTAATACTGAAGAAGTAGTGGACCGACCTTGGTTTCACGAAGTCAAGAGGTATCTCGAGGCTCAAGAATATTCGGAAGGAGCTTCAGTCAATGATAAGAAGTTCTTAAGGAGATTCTATGCTAAATTCTTCCTTAGTAATGGCATTCTCTACAAACGCAACCATGACTCTGTGTTACTTCGGTGCATAGACAAAGTTGAAGCGGAAAAGATCATGGTTGAGTTACATGAAGGTACTTTTGGCACCCATTCCAATGGGCATACGATGGCAAAGAAGATCCTACGGGTAGGTTATTACTGGTCTACCATGGAAGCAGATTGCTATCAACACTCTCGAACCTGCCATAAGTGTCAGATCTATGCTGACAAAGTGCACGTACCTCGGGTTACTTTGAATGTCTTAACGGCTCCTTGGCCCTTTACAATGTGGGTCATCGATATGATTGGGGAAATCAAGCCAACAGCCTCTAATGGACACCGCTTCATCTTAGTGGCCATTGACTATTTTACAAAGTGGGTTGAGGGGGCCTATTTTGCTTCCGTTACCAAGAATGTTGTAGCCCGGTTCATTAAACAGAATCTCGTTTGTCGGTATGGTATCCCGGAGAGGATCATCACAGACAATGGTATGAATCTAAACAATACTATGATCACCGCCCTGTGCGAGCAATTCAAGATCCAGCATCACAATTATTCCTCTTACCGGCCAAAGATGAATGGTGTTATCGAAGCCGCAAATAAGAACATCAAAAAGATCATACAGAAAATGACAGTCACATACAAAGACTGGCATGAGATGCTACCATTCGCTCTCCACGGGTATCGTACCACAGCATGCACATCAACCGGGGCAACACCCTACTCTCTGGTATACGGCATGGAGGTTGTCTTGCATATTGAGGTCCAGATCCCCTCTATGAGAATCATGAAGGATACAGGTCTGAACGAAGACGATTGGATCCAGACTCAACTTGATCAACGAAATTTAATTAATGAGAAAAGGCTTATTACTGTCTGTCATGGTCAGATGTATCAAAAACGAATGATCAAGGCTTTCAACAAAAAGGTCAGACGCCAAGTATGTCAAGTCGGGGATTTGGTGATCAAGCGCGTGATATTGCCGCAAGGTGATCCCAGGGTCAAATGGACTCCTACATACGAAGGACCATTTGTGATCAAAAGCATATTCTCTGGTGGAGCAATGATCTTGACCACTATGGATGGCGACGACCTGCCGCACCCTGTGAATGCAGATATAGTCAAAAGATTCTACGCATAAAAGACCCGCTAGGTTGACACACCTAGGAAAAACAAGGGCATTCCGGAGAACCAAAAAGGTTCGGGCAAAAATTAGGGATAAAAAAAATATATGTACACCCGACAAGCTGAAAACCCGAAAGGGCGGCTTCGGCAAAAAAGGGTATCCCGGTGGATTGAAAACCCGAAAGGGCGGTCCAGGCAAAAGTTAGGGAATTAAAGCGTATGACTATGTCCTGTTAAATCACCTTACGGACAACCCGCAAGCTCGACGGTTCTGATCAATTCAATCAATTTCGGACAAGGCAATAAACAGATAAGATGCTCAGAGGCACGAAGGCTATATCAGAATGGGAACCCCATGGGATTATTTCATATAGCTATCTTTTCTTTGTATCAAACTTTCATTTTTTTACGACGGCATTCTCTTACTAGAATGTTTGTCTCATTGTACAAAAAATACTTACTCAAAGTCAATACAAATATGTCCCTTTGAAAGTGCAAAACTATCTGTTTTTACTCACTCTTGTGTTTTGTTTACAAAAACGTCCAATGATTTATTTTTGAACATATGCATTTGAATGTAACTATCGTTTACAAATAAACAAAATAGAAAGACAAACACTGATGGCTTTAAGAAATAGGGAAATCTCTTTAAATCTATTTCCATAAAATCCCCCGCAGTGTGCAGTTTAATCCTCAGTGGAACAGAGCTTCCAGTTATCAATCCCCAGTAGAAGTCGTCCAATTTCTCAGGATTCCCCAACAGGATTTTACAAGCAGTACACGGCAATTTCCCTTACAATAGAGTTTATTTCTCTAAGCAGAAATTCATCAGCACTTTAACTTCAAACATGAAGACTTGCACTCTGTATCCTTAACAGCAGTCAAAGATTTTTTTCCCCAATCCAATAAGCAGTGCAGAAGATTAGTTCACATACGCATACATTGCATCCATATATCATAAACATCGATAACATGAATGCATATATCACAATCTCATTACACTATGCATTTCATACAGCATGACAATGCATATTAGCTAACATTTTACCCTTTTCAGGATAAGGTTAATCAATAGCTATCATTAACAATGGTCAAAGGCTTTTCAGATACAGTTCAGATACGCTCCAAATACAGATGCCATCCTGATAGTCATTCAGATTCAGCTTTCAGATACAGTTTAGATACGCTCCCGACATGGATTCCATCCTGATACTCATTCATATTCAACTTTCAGATACGCTCCAGACACAGACGCCATTCTGATACTCATTCAGATTCAGCTTTCAGATACAGTTCAGATACGCTCCAGATACGGATGCTATCTTGATACTCATTCAGATTTAGCTTTTAGATACAGTTCATATACGCTCCCGACATGGATGCCATCCTGATACTCATTCAGATTTAACTTTCAGATACAGTTCAGATACGCTCCAGACACGGACGCCATTCTGATACTCATTCAGATTCAGCTTTCAGATACAGTTCAGATAGGCTCCCGACATGGATGTCATCCTGATACTCATTCAGATTCAACTTTCAAATACAGTTCAGATACGCTCCAAACACGGACGCTATTCTGATATTCATTCAGTTTCAGCTTACAGATACGGTTCAGCAATCATTTTTGGATGGCATCTACAATCCCATCTCCAACAACTTTCCACCATCCCTCTAAATGGCATCTTTAAGCTCATTCCCTATACCATCAATCATCACATCACCGAGTGCAAATTTCTGGGCACTCTAGTGTCTAAACATCTTCCACCTTCGAGTCACGAATGGCAAAACTCGCCAATCTAACTCTTTAAGCTTATGAAGATTGAACAGGGGCAGTTGTTGTACCCCAAAATTTTCCCTCTCACTTATCAAGAATTTTCTCACAATATCTCCTTTGGCTCAAGACTGCATTAGGGTTGATCAGCTCAAGACACCTCCTCAAACACTGACAACTCAAAACTAGGGTTTGAGTTTGCACAAGGATATTTGAACTTTAAGTTCCCCATATGACTTTCATAGATCATTATGGACCCTTAATATTACTCATGTCAAGTTTCGAGCTTTAGATCACACTTTTGCTCAGTCAATTGAGTAGTTGACCTAAAAATCAACTATATTGGGGAAAAAGTCAATTATGGCCAATTCACAGTCAAACTTCATAATTGTTTATCCACATCAACATTTTAAACTCATATGTATCATTTGATCAAGTTTGGACCATAATTCCTTAAGAAATTTGATCAAATCTTCAAAAGGGCAAAATGATCAAAATTAGTGTTTTGACTAAGAAAGGGCAATTTCTGATTTTTGACCTAGCAAATGATCAACTGGTTTAAGGATTGATCTCAAGAGTCCAATTGCATAATTTTAACCTAATGACATGGCTCAAAACATTGCTCAAGTCCAATGGATTGACAGATGAATTTTCAGTCAACTGATCAAAAGTCAACTGTATACTGAAAAGTCAAACTTTGACTTTTTGGTCAAAATCAAATGTCAAAGATCACAATTCATCAAATCATGTCAAAATATGAAACTTATTCATCAAGAAATCAAAAAATTCAAGATTTCATTTTGAAAAGTCAAAATTTCTAAAACTTATAAATTTTTCTAAGTGTTGGAAATTTCTTATTTTTTCACAACTTTGAGCAAAATTTTCACCATGATGCAAGATGATTCAAAAGAAACTTCCAACATGAAAGTTGTAGATCTCAGTGAAATATACAACTTTTCTTTACACAACTCCTTCCAAAAGTGCTTGGATCTCAAGTTATAATTTTAAGAATACATGGTCATGAAACAAAACACTTAGTAAAAATTTTGCCCTAATTTGGTCAGGATTTTGACCCAACTTCATGGCACTTTTTCATATAGTTCCAAGGGGAATTTTAAAAAGTGATTCAAAGACGGGTTGTAGAGAACATTGCAATCTTTCCAAAATGTCAAAAAAAAACTCCTTGAGATCATTTTTGAGTAGGGAGAATCGAAGAGATGAAGTTAGGATTTTATCACTTGAATTACAAGTCATTTTGTGATGAACAAGATTCAAAATTCAAACTTATGATGCATAACCTCTACTTTGCAGGCCTCAAACTTTTTAGGCACTCCATAATTAATTGCTTGCACAGATGTTAGAGGTCTCATTTCAAGCATTCAATGTAAGGCCATGCTTTATATCCATTTTGGGAAGAAAGTGCACATTGCCATTTTGATAAAGTGACTTTTTGCACAAAACTTGTTCTTGAGCCTTGCAATTGCTTTCTTCTGATCATACCTTATGATATATTGCATATAACTTAAGCGTGTGGTACCTTACAATATTCCATATTTCACTTAATTGTATCGTACCTTACGGTGTCTACAATTCACTTAAGTGCATAATACCTTACAATGTTCCTTATTTGTGCACTTAAGTTAATTGTAGAACACCGTAAGGTACGATACAATTAAGTGAAATATGGAATATTGTAAGGTACCACGCGCTTAAGTTATATGCGGTATATCATAAGGTATGCTACCCGCAGGCTTAATTGGGCTTTTAGCTTGCAGTCTTAATTGGGCTTTTAGCTTGCAGCCCACATAAGTGATTCTATAAATAGAACCCTTGCGTTGAAGCATTTCACTTGATGAAATTTCGGTATTGAAACCCTAGCCGTATTTTGTATCACTCTCTCACTCAAAGTTTCCGTTTGTAAGCAGATAGCATTGTGACTGGAAGCGATCTATTCATTTGGACTGAGTAGAGACGTTGCTATTCATCAATGTTCGTGATCATAACATCAAAGGTCTAAATCACCACAAGAGGTAATGATTTCTATCATTGACCATACCTATTCATAAGGATCACTAAAGGAAAATTGTAATTTTCTGTTGAGTTTTGGATCGCAATTTTCCTTCCCAAAACACGCGAGCCTACATACTCTCAAAACATGCAAGCACAAAGAAAAAGGTGGGAACAAATTTGTTATCCAAGAATATCTTTCTCATCCGAGTACTGAAAAAACCACTGCTTCGCCCGAGGTGAACGCCATTAGGGGAAGTTCGTGTTGGATGACCTTGGTATTTAGTTATCTCACAAAGGGAGAGTTATCCGCTGACCAAAAAGAGGCCAATTCGACCAAGCGACGAGCCTGCTCTTACGTAGTAGTCGAGCATAAGCTCTATCGATGGGGATTTTCCATCTCACTCCTGAAATGCGTCGAGGAGTCCAAAATCTTTGAGATCTTACGGGAAATCCACGAGGGAATCAACCGCCCAACACTTGGGCGAAAGATCTCTGGCAGGAAAGGCGCTGCGAGTAGGGTACTACTGGCCCACCATTCAGCAAGACACGAAGGAGCACGTCAAAAAATGCGACAAATGTCAAAGACACGCGGACATGCACCTCGAACCCCCACACGAACTCAAAACATTATCATCCTTATAGACGTTCGCCTGGTGGGGGATGGACATCCTCGGACCGTTCGTACAAGGATCATATCAAAATCAATTCTTGATTGTGGTCGTCGACTATTTCACGAAGTGGATAGAGGCTGAAGCCCTACCCAGAATCACATCACACAATATCCTTCATTTCTACAAACGAAATGTGCTTGCCCGATTTGGCATACAACAAGCGCTCATCACCGACAACAGGACACGGTTCACTAACCAAAGCTTCCAAGATTTTGTTGCCAAGCTCGGCACCAAACATCACTTCACGTCCGTCGAACACCCTCAAACCAACGGGCAAGTCGAGGCCGCGAATAGAGTCATCTTAAGAGGACTTAAGGCTGGTTAGGCGAAGCCAAAAAGGGGTGGGTCGAAGATCTACACCGTGTCCTGTAGTCTTACCAACGACACCACACTCGACGACCAACGAAACCCTATTTCGACTAACCTATGGCACTGAAGCAGTCTTCCCCGTGGAAATCCTGGAGCCATCTAAAGGAACTAAAGTCCCTTTAGATGAGGAACTAAATGACAAGGCCGTAAGGGAAGAGCTCGACCTAGTCGAAGAAATCCGATCAGGAGAAGCTCTTCACGAAGCCACACTGAAACAACAAATAGCTCTACATCATGACACCAAAGTGGTCGGCAGCCTAGTCTTGCAAAGAAATCAAAAAGATTATCCTAAAGAAAAGTTGCTCGCTAATTGAGAAGGACCTTACCGTGTCCATGGAGCAACAGGAACTGGAGCCTACCACCTTGAACGCCTAAGTGGAGAACCACTACATCGACCATGGAACGCTACAAAGATGAAACAATGTTACAGTTAGGTCCTTGATAAACGTTGGGGCCCAGTAATCGACGTACCCTCTCTGAAAAACGACATGACATGATCAACCACAGAAGCATGTTGAGGTACGAACATAGCCTTTAATCAATAACGAAAGGCAGGTTCTTGCTCATTGGTCGAGCGAAACCTTAGCCCGAAGGGAACACCTCGACCAAGCTCCATTATCGACGTACCATAGGCAGAACACCCAGCTCGTGATAGGAAGTTCACGCCACGAAGTCAAGACCCCAACCACAATCTTGAACTTATCCATACAGATACCTACTCTGCTTCCTCGACACATCCCAACATGTGTCGACCACAACTAAGGTCGAGCATAAATTTCCACTTTTCATATTTCCACAACGAAATAAGCACGTCAAATACAATGATAGAATATGATAATGCAATACATAAGACTGAAACAAAAGAGTTAGAAAGCCGACCACGAAGGCCAGTGTTGTCTATACAATATCAAAAAGGGGCACACAGACCCAAACTAAACAGACACAAAAAACGGGCAAAATCCCTTGTCCAAAACAGTTAAACAAAATCTGGCACGCGCGCCAAATAAACAAACGGGCACGTAGACCTGAAAAGTTAATCTCGGCCCCCATCATCCTCGTCATCGCTTTCTTTCTCAGGATTATCCTTGGGAGGATAAAATATCTTCCTGTAGACCACCTGGTTAAAGGGCCCAGCACCCTCGACCACAAGCTCGACCCCTCTGTTAATGATCTTAAGTTGCTCCACTGCAGCGTTGAAGCCATAATTGAGGGTGTCCACGACATCCTTCTCGAGTATATGATTCAGGGCAATCAAGTCTCTCCTGGTCACAAGAGCCATCTCTTCATTGTTCTCTTCCTCAGCAGGTGGCGCAATTTCCTCCAGCTCCTTCACCCGAGCAGCCAGTCGCTTGTTTTCCTTGGTCGTAGCCTCCAGTTGAGGCTTGATCTCATTCAAATCCTTGAAGAGTTAGACATGCGCTTCATACTTTGTCTCATGATTGAGAATATCATCCTTCAGCTTCTCATTAATCCCTTTCAACTTTTGGATGTGGGCATAAGCTTTATCCAGGGTGGCTTGGGAGCCCGCAGCTTCATCATTCAGTGTCGTAGCATTTTCGAGAACCCTCATCACGGCGTCCACATCTTCTGATAGATTCTTATGTCGGGTTTCTTTGTCCTCGAACATAATGGCCTCCTTCTCCTCTTCATGGAGACCTAAGGAACTCTCCCTGGTGAAGATACCTCGGTTGAGATAGCAGGGGGGCAACACGAAAACCACCTCGACACCCTTGTCTCCTCCGACAGCCGCCACTTGCTCGTGGTCTTCCATGCGCTTCCTTTTTACCAGTTGTTCGGAAGGGGGAGCTTGAGCCTATGGATGGGAAGATGAACCGCTTGGACAGGTAGAAGTTTTGGCTTGCTCCTGAAGTTGGGCAACCTAAGTTTTGAGCCCAAGTGTGAGGGATTCTTGGACCTCAACTTGAGTAAACGTTCGGAGAGAGTCTCCATTTGCCCTGCAATCAAAATAAATTGTTAGTCCACGAGACAAAAGTACGAACATGAAATTACGGGTACATCCCCTACCTAGAAGTCTCACAGCCTTCTCATCAGAGGAGCACTCAAGGAGTGCTTTCGTGTTAATCAGTCGGGGAACAAAGAGATGCACCCTTTTATCGTCAAAGAGGGAGTTATTCTCTACGTCCACACACTTTTCCAGGGAGAAGCTCTTGACATAAGCCATTAGCTTATCGTAAGAGAGCTTATCCTAGGTGTCTAAGTCCTTGGGCTTCACCGCATAATACTCGGGCTTCTGCTTAAAATGTTTCCATTACCACTTAAGAGGAAACTTCGTCTTCAGTCGAGCCACTATCCGACCATCCTCGACCTCTTCCAAGCGGTTGTGCAAAGAATCCACGGCCGCATCAGTAAGAGGATTCACGATGAAATACCTCTCTTTAAAGTTTCACACGGATTCAAGGTACGGTTAGAAGAATTTTTTGAACTGTTTGAATGACACCCAGGCTTGTCGCCCTCCAATGGTCTGTCGTTGTAGGTGAAATATATGAAAGAAGAGGGTCAAAGTGGAACCAATCTTGAGATATTGGCATACTAGTTCGAACGCCCGCATAAACGCCGGCGCATTCGAATAAAGCTTGGAGGGTTCCAGTTGCAACCATTGGAAGACCCCCACTTGGAAATCATTGAAGGGAAAACACATCCTCGCTTATTTAAAGGCGAACTCGTACATAGGGAAGAGTTTTATTGGGAATGACGAGCATATCCTCTGACTTTGATGAGGGATTTGAAGCAACCAGTTGGCGGGGGCACCCTCTGCCCGGTCCTCAGAGACATTGAATGCATCAGAAGTGTCTCAAAAAACACGACCTTTTACTTTGGGCTCGGGCGCAACCCAAGCCAAAGGATCATCTATGACCATAACGTCACCCTCGTTGGTATCAAGCACGATGTCTTCCTCGACTGGTTGTGCCATCGTACCTGAAAAGTAGGGGAAACAGTGAATTCAACATTATCAAATTCGTCCTTCCACCGCAAATTAAGTGAAAGGGCGATGAATGCATCGAGGAATGGTCCTCGACCCAAGCCCTTGACAGCCAACACCAAAGTGGCCGACACGCTACGCGGGGATATTTCATCAAATGGGCAAGTTACCCAAATCCTCCCCCACTATATGGGGGGACGACCCCGACGCAAATCAGAACGAAATTCTAGAGACATGAATCTCCATCCATATTCATGAACCCATATGAACATTCATGGAGGTTAATCCTAGAACCTATGAATCTTCATCCACATCCATGAACCCAAACGAACATCCATGGAGGTTCATTCCAGAATCCATGAATCTTCATCCAGAGGTTCATCCGTTCATGGCAAAACCCAAGTGTTTAATCTAAAAAATCTAAGAAAAAACATGATCAAGATGAAATCACTTACTTGGATGAGATGAACGTGAAGGTATCTACGACAGTGTTGAACGAGACGAATGCAAGGGAAATGGGAGGATAGAGAGCTTGAAAATATCAAATTAAACCTTTGATTCCCCTTTTATAGATAGCCCCCACCTCACGAGGGAGCATGCGAAAAGTCATCATTACTTGGACTCTTAGACTACCCTATGTAATGATGACACCCCAAAAGCTGCCATGTGGGGTTCGTGAGAGGACATGTCGCCCACAGCAGCCTCACGCAAAACCACGCGCATACACCATTCCACTCTCGTTGGCGGACAAACGCTCAGCATCTTTACATTTCCTTACATACAGGCACATCAAAGACGCGCGCCCGAGGAAATTCCTCACCTCTCTACGAATGTAGATTCCTAATGGGCACCACATTAATACGAGCAGAGGACGAATTTGGCCAATGAGATTCTCCCAGATATGGTCGACCACACCACACGCAAATCTCTAGGTCCTTCTCGACAATAATCACGTAATTGTCCACGACGGGAGTTGCCAATTTCCCCTCTTGGGAAACACTCCCCCAGCACTCGAACTGATCTCAAGTCATCACTCTTTGGCCTAAGGGCAGTAACTTGGGGGGGGCTTCTGTTCTAGACTGGGCCGACACTTGCCCCACCGTTGAAGAGGCCCAATCCAGCGTCTTTACAAAGGCCCAAAAGCATACAATTCAAATTGAGGACCGTTGAACATTTTCCCACGTATCCACAATGTCATCATCCTACCCTCCAAGAATAACAAGTCCAACTTCCCTACTTTCTCAGGGCAGATGACCATGGAGGAGGCCATGTGCTGAACTCCATACACCCGTAAACCCTAGAAGTCTTCTTTATTAGGTCTTATCGTGACCCAACAGTGAAGACCTTGGGCCAGGGCTAGGGGCTATATAAACCCTCTCACTCGAGAGGGCCATGTATCTATTCATTCTATCTCATCTATTTTACTTGCTCTCGCTCTGAATCTCACTTTGGCATCAGAATATCTTACAGGTACCTCCCCTCCTCCACTTCACATTCAACCGCTGTCTAACTTGAAGCTTATGGACCTTGACAATCTCTTCTGATCAGGTACGATCAATAGTTAAATGCCATATATGGTAGTTGTATACTAATGTTGATGATATTCGAATATCATATATGGTATCTGAATATCAGTTGTAAAAATTGTAGTTTTTTCACTTTTAAAAAGTGGTATTCGAATATCACATATATGATATCTGAATATCATATTTTCAATTTTGAATTTTTGAGGTGAAATTTGATTACCACATTATGGTATTCGAATACCAACCTAAAACAGTACATTTTTTTTATTTTCAAAATCTTTCTAACACATTGCAATGTTTCATAACAATGCTTCATCAATTATTTTCAAACTTATACGTCTTTTCATGACACAATGTTTTATTAATTGTTTTCAGACTTTTATATCCTTTTATAACAATGTTTCATGAAGTATATAAGATGTTCTCAAAAAAAAAATTTACCTTTTTCAAAAAAAAATCTTTTCATACATTCAGACATATTTTTCTTAGTGTTTAAAAATTTTTAGGTTATAAAACTTTGCGCATAACTTTTAAATTATTCAAAAGTTTCATATCATATTATGAGCTCATAATGTACATTAGTTTAGATTGTAATCAAGAAAAAGAGAACATTAAATTGATTATCTTAAAAATTCAAGTTAATTCAAACATAACTCAAAATTCTATACAAAATTGTATTATTTGTTTACCATTGTTGTCGTGATCATCACAAATTCTTCGTGATTGTTGTAAAAGGTTTTTGATTTGGAGAGATTCAGAATTCATCTTAATCTTAATTTTGATGTTTGTTGTAAAATAAAATATGTGCTTTTTGAGTGTATTAGAATATTGTGAAAGAAATTTTAGTACGAGAGTTATACAAATTCTTAATTTTGATGTTTGTTGTAAAATAAAATATGTGCTTTTTGAGTGTATTAGAATATTGTGAAAGAAATTTTAGTACGAGAGTTATACAAATTTCTAACATAGAGAAATTTTCAGGAAGTGTAGAGGAACTAAACATTCCCTTGTTTGAAAAGTTAAACTAATATAATTATTGTATCTCTTTTACATTATTGTACCTTTTTTTCTACCTATTATTCATCGTAACTTTTCAAAAAATAAAAAATCTAAAATAATCAAAAAAATCATATTCCCTTTGTCTCATAATAATTATCTTATTTGAATAATACATGATTTTTAAAAAAATAATTAAATTAATTAATTTCAATAATAAAATTAATTTCATTTACTAAAATATCTCCTATTAATTGTAGATAATAGAGTAGTTGAATAAAATAAAAATTAATAAATAGGAATATAATAGTGAAAAATAATAATAAATACTACATTGAAATTATAAAAAAGACAATTATTTTGAGAAAGAAAAAAAAAATGCAAACGAAACACTTTTTAACCAATCATGAGTCGTAGGGAGTAGTAAAAATCTCTAAACATAAATTTTGCATTCAACACATTTTTTTAATAAAATCAATTTTACAAAACAATTCAATAAAGATCAATTCATGACACCGAACAACAAATCTCACAATCAAATGCTATAAGACCTAGAAATCTGTTACAAACACCTTGGGGAAATCTTCTTCAATACATTTTGAATGATGCTTATTTTTCCAAAATAAGTTACCACGCGCATATTAGAACTTTTCATCAATAAGTATGTTACTTACCAAAATAGAAGTTGGAAAAAAAATTTGTCTTGTTTTAAGGATTACAAATATTACCCAAAAAATAAATAAATCAGAAAAGCTTCTGTCAGGTAATTTTTCAAAACCAAACATGCCTTAATATTGAAGGACTGTAACATTGTTCTCCGCAAAATAACACTCCATAATAATGTACTTCACAGTGGATAACAAAGCATATAGTGTGCAGACACACTGGATAACAGACTTAACACAAACAATCTTACACTAAAATAGTGAACACGTCCCTCGTACTTAATGCAACTCATGCATAGTAAGTTGTTTATATCAGTTCCACATTTATTCACAGGGGTGAACCAAACATCAACCGAATTACTGGAAAGCAAATTAACCTTCAGAGCTGCAAGATGTCTCCCCCGGAGAATATTCTTCCTGTCGGAGTCGCTTCATTTCCTCATAGGCCCATTCAAGTCCTGGGCAGTAATGAAGGGGAGGATTAAATCTGCTATCGTTCATATCTGGAGGTAAGAATGCTCCATTCTCCACCAAGAATTTCACAGCATCCCTATTCCTCTCTTTTGCTGCAATGTGGAGCGGTGTCCCTGATTTAAGAAGAACAAAATTATGAATACGAAAATTCAAATTTTGAATGTAGACTGATATGTCTATGTTAGTGTTGAAGTCTACAGGGGAAGCATAAAATCTTACAGCCACAAGCACCCTTAGTTCTAGCATCAATGTTGGCACCACGCTCAAGCAGTTCATCCATCACTCCGAGGTGACCACCTTCGGCAGCAAGGTGGAGAGGGGTCACACCTTTAGATTTAGGGCCCCATGCAGTCACATTAACATCCATTCCTTGGTTGAGAAGCTTTTTTACCTGTACAAAAAAACAATAAGCAGATGCTCCCCTTTCGACTCCACATAAGATATTTGTATTCTTAAAAGAACAATGAATCATAAATAATCAAACAGTTCACGAATCATCATCAACTATGTAAGGAAATATATTCAAGCACTACAGAAATTAGTGGCAAAAATTATAAATATTTTGTAATGACAGCAATGAAGGCGTAAAGGGTGACCAGTGCAAAGTTTCAGCCTCCAAATGCATGGGGTAATTCAGGGCAAGTCACTCTGCCAACTAGTCATAAGAGCACCAACCACATTGGTTAACGTTGCACGCACCTCTTCTCCAACAATTTTGTGGACAAGTCAGCTTGCTCAGGCATGAAAAAAACGCTCGTCTGATTTCGATTCAACAACACTACAAGCCCTCTCAATGCTTCGCTATACTCAATGGCTTATTCATCTACATTTCCCCTGTGCATAGCCCCTAAGTTTTTAAAGAATTCATAATTGTATCTCAGTTCATAGTGCTAATGCTAATGCTAACCCTAAGTCCCATATTTATTAACCAAGAAAATGCCACAACTAATCTTTTCTCTTAATGATATATTACATTATAACATAAAAACCCTTAGGGTCCGTTTGAGAGTTAGTTTTTGCAGGGTTTTGGAGGGTTTTAAAAAGTGTAAAAAGTCTTACCAGTTTGATATCACCTTTCCGCGCATAAACATGAAGTGAGGTCCAACCCCGATCATCAGTATCAACCCCCGGCCTCAACAACCTCCTCCTGGAAGGACTCTGTCTCAACGAAATCGGCCGGTCTTCAAGCATGTCTCTCTCAGCAATCAACGCAACCACAGCAATTACGACAATCAAAACAACACAAATCGAAAAATTAAAAAGAAACACCTAAACCCTAGTTTCCCAAATTTTAGATTCTTATACAGTCGAATGTTAAAACAAACACCGAATTTACATGATTTTCAGGAAAAAAATCAAAGGGTTTTGAAAAGAGAAGCGTAAAGGTTAGTGGAGGAAGAGAATTAACGAGGCTGGCGGGAGTGATTGGCCAAACAATAAGGTGAAAAGGGATTCAAGCCGGGACCGAAAACGCGAAGGTTGTGAACGATGAAGATTGGATTCATTATAATTGGTAAACGAATTGGGGAAGAGAGATTTCTGTGAATGAAGAGAAGAAGAAGATGAATCGGAATCAGATGAAACCTGGCTTCATTGAGACGGGGATGGGGATGAAGAGGAATATGAAACCCTAGCAGAAGAGGAATATGAAACCCTAGCAGAAGAGGAATATGAACTGTTTTTGAATTGTGCGTGCAGCGTTATGCTAATGATTCCTTATTTATCTTTTCAATCGCTCCATAAAAATTGCGTTTTTTTCTTTAATATGCTTATTTATTTACTGTTCAGTCTTTTTATTATATTATATATGGAGGATTTAATGAAAATATATAACTGTTTTATATTGTTAATAAAGCAGTGGAAAGCTTTATACTTGTGTAAAGCGGTTAAACCATTTCTTTCTACAACTTCTTATTAAAAAATTCATTTTAAAATGCATCAAATTAAAAAAAAATTATTTCATTCTTTTTTTAAAACAAAGAAGTCTGAAGCCCAACAAAATACATTTAAAATCTTCATCCAAGAGTCTAATTAAACGATGAAGAGAAACAAAACAAATGAGTTTTTTCATAATTACGGTCAATATTGACTAAAACATCTGCATATATTTAGAAGTGGCAAAACAGGTCTGGTCTGTTGGGCCTATCTATTTTACAAGCATTCTAGTGCGGAACAGACAAAAAATTTAGGCTCTTACCTTTTAATGTGACAGTTCCGTTCAGTCTCATTTACGGATTAATTATTAATATAAAATTTTATATTTTTAAACCTAATTGATGCAGTGTCGATGGGCTTTTCCCGTCTCGCATTAACTTTTTTACGGAGCAGACCTGGATTTTAAGTCCTCATCCTCAACTATGTTCGTTCCGCCCCGTTCCATTTTTTTACAAGCTTAAACGAGGCGAACATGTTCGTTTGACACCCTAAATACAGTTAAGATAGTATTTAAGAATGTATTATTGATAAAATTTTAATTTTATGAAATTAATTAATAATTGTTTTATTTTGATTTTTTTTAATTATGCATGTCATCAATATATTTTCTCTATCATAAGTAATTAATCTTATTTAAAGTAATGTAGATATTTTACATTTCAGATACTTCTCTTCATCATTGCGAGGGGAGTATTTAGATTTTGGTTTGTCTTGAGGTATAATATTCAAAAAAAAAATTCTTCTGATTTTCACTATAAATATACTCTAGTTCAAAGGTCAATTTTGATATCAAATAATTTTTTTTATTTTCTAATTATAATTGCAGAAAATTAAACTGTAATTTTTTTTACTAAATTCAACGTCAAACACTACCAAATCAATTAACAATTAATTAGAATATTCAATTTTTTACTTATCTTTCTAGTTAAATTCTTTAGCTAAACAAATAACTTATCTTCATATCTAAATGTATGATCTTGTTGGCTAAATTATAGAAACTAAATTAATATTACTCATTAATTTTTAAAAGTAAACTATGTTTTTTTAGAGAATAATACTTTATAAAATATTATTTATTTTAGATTTCAAATAAATGTGCATTTCACTTTAATAATTTCAAAGTATCTTCAAGATACTGTCTTGAAAGAGATTTGTGGTTATCTCTATTGCATTTTCTAACATCTCTATAATTTTATATATAATAATTATTTTTTAATAAGTCTTATTATTTATTATTTATTCAATAATTTGTCTCATTCTTTATTATAATAATTTGTCTCATTTTATAAATAATTATAATATTGTGATTAATCTTAAATATTTATGTACTTGTTATAGTATGTAATTTTACAAATATATTTATTAAATTTAATAATTAACATTAAATTATTATTTTTATTAAGTTTATAAATATGATAATATTTCAATATAAATATTTTAACATAATATTTTAATTATAAAAGAATAAAATAGATAAATACATTGTATGCAATTTAATTGGAATTTGATTAGAATATGTTATAGAAATAAAAGGTGGAGTTTACTAAATATGGTAAAAATTCATGAGTCAATTAAGTAATTAACAAATAAAATAAAATAAAAAGGAAAATAAATTTAATGGTCATCAAAGTGAATTAGTAAGCTAAGTGACTGAGCAACATCAAAGTGATTCAGAATTCATCAACTCATTACCGGGCAGTGGGGGAATAAAAAGCAAATTTTGGTTCTCGAATAAATAAGTTATAAAAAAAAAAGTTATGTTTTACTTTAAATTCCAGTATGTTACTTCTACTAATTAATTAATTAAGTTTTTATATTTATTTTTTATTGTATCTGATCATAAGAGATTGTCAAAGTATACGAGTTTTAAGTCGAAGAGTGATTGAATATGAAGTGGAAGGTATCTGCAAGACTCTGCAAGACACTTTGATGTCAAAGTAAGGTTCAGAGTAAGTATAAATAAAGCGTTAGAGTATGGGTGAATGAATGAATATCTGACCCTCTCAAGTGAGAGGGTATTTATATCCCTCAGCGTTGGGCCAATGTCCTTATATTGGACTGACAGAATAAGCCCAAAATGGAGATTGTCAGGTCCTACGTGTGTACTGGAGGCCAACACGTGGTCCCCAACCTGAATGGACTCCTCTGAATCATCAGGAAAACGTGGATGCGGTCTCTTCTGGGTCAAGGAAACTCTGGGATATTTTATGGTGTTGGATGCTTGCCCTACAAGGAGGGTGCTCGCGAGGACCTCCTGAGCGCTATCGACCCTCCTCACCGGTCATGCGGTGAGATTGTCCCCGGAAGGTGTATCCTGGTCGACAAGAGGAGTGGAGTCACTGCTCGACATAGCCAAGGGCAGAGTCTCTCATACTGGTCTTCTCCTGCAGCATAGTTGGATTGAGCCTTGTATGATGTTTAGGCCAAACACGGACCCAGTCTAGAACAGGATCCCCCTAAGTCGTTGCTCCTTAGAAAAGGAGTTATGACTTAAGACCAACTTCCATGTATGGTGAGCATAGTTTCGTCGGGGTCCCCTATCATGTTGAGGGACGGGGTCATTTTTATACGCGACTACTCGAATGAAGAACAAAGTGTGTTCACGGAGAAAATTTATTTGCTCCTTGACTCGCGAGGAGACAAAAGTTTGCAGGATGTTCACTTTGTAAGCCACAGGGTGTAACTTTTGGGATAGAATGATGGCCTAGGGAGTAGGGGTCATTATGACCCGAATGCGTGGGCGGTGGAGAGACAAATAGCTGACACGTTGTTCAATGCAATGCTTCGTCTTCCGCGCAAGCTTTATAAATAACGCCCAAGGGCTCATTTGTAACATTTCCAAGTTCTTATTTTCTCCTTTCTCTCTACTGTCCTCAATTTTCTACCGCCCTTAGTTTCCTCATCCAGCCGTGAGCGTCGCTGCAGCTTCTGCCGCAAAACTTCTACCAAGCTTAATCAAGTATGTGTTTTTATGCGATTACTCTTGTTTTATAGATGGGTTTTGCATTTTATGGAAGTTTCTAGAGGGGCTTCCCCGCAAACTTCATGGATTTCCTGATGAATTTCACTATCCGTGGGGTTTTTCCTCGTGATACTCACGAATTGGCTCGTGAAACTCATCTTCTCCTCGCAGAACTCATGAAATTGCTCGGGGAATTCATCCTCTCCTAGCAATGTTCGTGGGATTGCTCGGGAGATTCATTTTATCCTCGTCATCTTCATGAGGTTGCTCGAGAGATCCATATTCTCCTCGTGGCGTTCATGAGTTTGTTTGCTTTTACTGAATGAGGGTTTGTTGACCTGGTTTGGTTGTAACAACCCCTTTTTCACTTGTGTTGTGGTGGAAGGGTGGATTTGATTTAGATATCGAATCCATTGGTTCCCTTTGATTTACAGGTGAAATGGTCGAACCAGTCGAGACAACAGAGTAGGTCGAGATAGAAGAAACAAGTGGAGCCGACGAGGGTGTCCACTTGGTCGACACCGTCACCAATCAGTCATTGTCCTGGGTCGGTTCAGAGCCTCGAGGAATAGCCTCGATCTTTAGCAATACAATGAGGGAGGCATACACCATCATCGAATATGGCGGCAACTAATAGGGTTTCAGGTGAAATTTCATGATCTTTCGCCTGACACCTACGGCCAGAATATGCTCGTCTTTCCAGAAAGATCGCTTCCTTATGTACGAGATTTTCTTTAGGGATCTGGGGCTTCGTCTTTAATCATTTGTCTTTGGTGCCCTCCCAACTGCATCCCAATGCAATCACTTTTATACGGGCTTTCAAGATTACTTGTTGATACTTGAGGATTGGGGCGACGTTTCCTTTGTTCTTCAGGGTTTTCCATCTTCAATGGCAAACTAGGGGAGGAAAACATAATTGGGTTTCTTTTAAGAAATCCAAGAGGCTGTTCCGAATGTATATGGACTATGTCTATGACTTTAAAGACAAGTGGTATGTCGTGCAGCCCTCGTCCCAAGAGGTATGGATGCGGTGTTCGACCCAGTTTCTATCATCGATGAGGACGAGTAAGTTTGTTATGACGAAGATGGGAACAAAGAGATCAGGAGGCTCTCTAAGTTCCCTATCCATTTGTGTTGGGCTCACTACGACCATGGGCTTGGCCACTATCATACTTCTGTTGGTAGCATGGGCGCCGAGGATGAGGGGACCCTTGGTATTCGTAACAAATTCGTCGATGGTTTCTTTCCCTCCAGGTGGGTGACGAGGGACGGAGATGATGTTCTTGGTGGAGACAGTGAACCTACGTTCGAGGCCCTCCCGATCAACACCAAAGTGCTTGTTGAACGTCGTACCTACGGGGACGCAATGGTTCTTCTGGGTCTCTGTCCGTGTGACTCTATTGCATTATGTTTTTAACTTGTTTCGGGTATGTACCTCTAGCGGTACTAACTCGAGCATGTTGTTTTATTTTTATAGGTAATATGGTTGAGCGTCACGAATGTTTACTGAAGTTGACCCAGGACAAAAAGAACAGCAAGAGGTTAGTGAAGCCTAACCAGCCTACGCGCCTTAGCCCTATTCTCAAGCAGGTCAAATACGGGTCCAGTGGTTCGTCAGGGCCTCGTGATGTGGCTCAGCGTGCGGTCGTGTCGGGAAAGAATATGAGTCTCCCCGAAAGTGAGCCTGTGGATTTGACTGACGATGGGTCAGGTGCTCGGGCCTTTACCCTTCTTCCTTGCTTTATCGAGAAGGATTTCTTCGAAGGATTTCCCATGGTCGTGTCTGATGGTGAATCAGCCATCATCAGACGGCTCGATGAGGAAGGTAGGAGGAAACATTTGGCCTCAGGCATGGCTGGTCTAATGAAGGTCGCATAGATGGTTGTCATCCTTGCAGGTGAGGGTGTCGGTTCATCTTCCATAGTGAGCAAGTTGGACTCGGAGAAAGTGGCTTTCCACGAAAAGCGCAAAAGTTGAAGGCCGCTCTCGAGCGAGGTGAGGAAAAGTTCTGGGTACAGGTTGATAAGCTAGCAAAAGAAAAGGAGAAGGTGGTCAAAGCCTCTGAGGAGAGGGACTCATTGCTGCTTGAGAAGAAAAATCTGGAGAAGGAGGTCGCTTATTTGAAGGATGTCATGTTGCCCGCAGAAGACGAGCCTGAGGGGATCACCAGCTTAAGACTCGTGCAAAACTGGCTGCTCGAATCCAGGTCCTTGAGTCAGATTGCATGGATGCATTTTCAAAGGTTTTGAGACCGTGGTGGTTCAGCTGGCCTTGCTGAATCCGGGGCTCAATACTGAAGGCACTGGAGTTTTGTCTCAGGTGGTTGATGGTAAAGTAGTCCCTCCTCCTAAATCTTTCGAGCCAGAGACCGAAGAGGGTACTTTGAGGAGTGATTAATATTTTCTTGATGACTTGGTTTTTTTTTGGGCTTGCGTGCCCGTAATTTGTAATCATTTGGATTGGGGCCTACATGCCCATATTTCTGTAAACTTTTGACAAGGACTTCGCCCAATTATTGTTTGTTCAGGTCTGCATGCCCTACGTTTGTAATATCTGGACAACATCGGCCTTCGTGGTCGGCTCTTGTTAATAGCTTTATATCGCCTTTCTATAGTGTGTTATATATTTACTTGTCGTTGTGCTTGACTTATGCCTTTCGTGAAATATATAATTTTGTTAAGTGGAGGTTTGTGCTCGACCTTAGTTGTGGTCGACACATATTATGATGTGTCAAGGAAGCAGAGTAGGAGTAGGTCAAGATCACGGTCGGGGTCTTGACTTTATGGCTTAAACTACCCATCGTGAGCTGGGTGTTCTGCCTGTTGGGTACTTCAACGGTGGAGCTCGGTCGAGGTGTCCACATCGAGCTAAGGTTTCGCTCGACCAATGAGCAAAAACCTTCCTTTTATTATTTATTTGAGGCTATATTCCTACCTCAACATGCTTCTATGGTCGAGCAATCCCTGTCGTTTTTCAGAGAGGGTACGTCGACTGTCGGGCCCCGACGTTTATCAGGGACCTAGCTATAATATTGTTTCAGCTTTGTAGTCTTCCATGGTCGAGGTAGTGGTTCTCCACTTAGGAGTTCGAGGTGGTAGGCTCCAGTTCCCGTTGCCCCGCGGATGTGTTATGGTCCTTCCCAGTTGGGGGGAAGCTTTCCTTCATGGGAATCTTTCTGATTTCTCCGTAAGACTAGGTTGTCGAACTTGAATTCACGTTTTATGACTTTGGTATTATGACGCAGGGCTATCTGCTATTTCAGTGTGGCTTCGTGAAGACTCTCTCCTTATCGGATTTCTTCGACCAAGTCGAGCTCTTCCCTTAGGGCCTCGTCATTTAGTTCCTCTTCTAAAGGGACTTCAGTTCGCCTGGATGGCTCCATGATTTCCATGGGAATTAAGGCTTCGGTGCCATAGGTTAGTCAAAATGGGGTTTCGTTGGTTATTGAGTATGTTGTCGTTCGGTAAGCCCACAGGATGGTGTGAAGCTCTTCAACCCACCCCTTTTTGGCTTCTCCCAATCTACGCTTGAGTCCTCGCAAGATGACTACGTTCGCGGCCTCGGCTTGCCTGTTGGTTTGAGGGTGCTCGACAGACATGAAGTGCTATCTGGTTCCGGGCTTGGCGACAAAGTCTTGGAAGACTTGGTCAGTGAATTGCGTCCCATTGTCAGTGATGAGTGCTTGTGGTATGCTGAATAGAATAGGGCAAGCACATTTCGTTTATAGAAATGAAGGATGTTGTGTGATTTGATTCTGGCCAGGGCTTCGGCCTCTATCCACTTTGTGAAATAGTCGACGGCCACAGCCAGCAATTTATTTTGATATGATCCTTGTACGAACGGTTTGAGGATGTCCATCCCCCACCAGGCGAATAACCACGAGGATGACAACATTTTGAGTTCGTGTGGGGGTGGGAGGTGCATGTCCATGTTTCTTTGACATTTGTCGCATTTTTTGACGTGCTCCTTCGTGTCTTGCTGCACGGTGGGCCAGTAATACCCTGCTCGCAACACCTTTTGTGCCTAAGATCTTCCGCCCAAGTGTTGGGCGTTAATTCCCTCGTGGATTTCCTGTAAGATCTCGGGGATTATGGGTTCCTCGACGCATTTCAGTAGTGGGATAGAGAATCCTCGCCGATAGAGTTTATGCTCGACTACTACGTAAGAACGGGCTCTTCATTTGGTTGCATTGGCCTTTTTTTTGGTCAGCGGGTAATTCTCCCTTTGTGAGATAATTAAATACTGGGGTCATCCAACACGAACCGTCCTCGATGGAATTCACCTGGGGAGACGCAGTGGGCTTTTCAATACTCGGACGAGAAAGGGATTCTTGGATAACGGATTTGTTCCCACCTTTTTTCTTTGTGATCACGAGTTTTGAAAGTATGTCGGCTTGCGTGTTCTGTTCACGTGGTACATGTTTGATTTCCGCACGGTCGAACTTCTTCATCCTTTCTTTGACTAGGTTCAGGTATTCGATGAGGCTATTATTCTTGGCCCGATATTCTCCTTGAACTTGAGATGCGACGAGCTGGGAGTCTATGAATACTCGTACTTCTCAGACACCCAGGGCTTTGACCAGCCTTAATCCTGCGAGCAGGGCCTTGTACTCGGCCTGGTTGTTCAACGTGGGAAATGATAGGGCGAGCGAATTTTCGATCACAACAACCTCTTCATTTTCTAGGAGGATTCCGCTTTCGGTTAAGCTAGATGCTCCATCCACAGAGATGGTCCACTTGTGCTTCCAGCCCTTCGGGGGTTCGGGGGTGGTCATCTCCGCAACAAAGTTGGCCAACACTTGGGCTTTAAGGGTTGTCCTACTTTCCTACTGAATGTCGAACTCCAAAAGTTCTAAGGACCATTTCAGCATTTGATCGGCCATGTTTGGTCGACTTAGAAGTTGTCTTATGGGCTGATTCGTTTGCACGACGACCGTGTGGGATAGGAAGTAATATCTGAGTATCCTCACCATGATAACAAGGGTCAAGGCTACCCATTCAATTTTTTGATATCTGACCTCAGGGACCTGCAGCACTTTGCTAGTAAAGTACATTGGTTTCTGCCTGTCTGGTGTTTCACGGACGAGGGTCGCACTCATGGCCTCGGTGGAGACTTCCAGATAAAGGAACAGAGCTTCCCCGCTCTCTGGTTGTGATAACACGTGTGGTTGTGAAAGGGCTTGCTTGAGGTGGAGGAGGGCTTGCTCTCACTCCTCGGTCCACTCGAAAGCTACCTCTTTACGCAAGAGTTTGAAAAATGGGAGTGTGTGATGTGCGGACTTCACCACGAAGCGGGAGAGCAAGGTGAGCATGTTGTTCAAGACTTGTATGGATTTTTTTCGAGTTTGGCATGGGGAGCTCAGAGAACTCCCTTCATTTGTCAGGGTTGTCTTTGATTCCCCACTCGGTTAGATAGAAATCGAGGATTTTGTCCGTCTTAACCTCGAATGTGCATTTCTCCGGGTTGAATCTCATTTTGCAGTACTTTGCTTGGGTGAAAACTCTTTTGAGGTGGGCAGTATGGTCGATTTCTGTTCAAGATTTAACAATCATGTTGTCCATGTATACCTCGAGCATGTCCCCGATCTCCCCGCGGAAGACTTTGTTCATCATCTGTTGGTATGTTTCTCCTATGTTTTTTAAGCCAAAGGGAATTACATTGTAATAGTAATTAACTGACCCGGTCATGAAGGCGTTGCAATGTTTGTCGCTCATCACCATAGGAATTTGATTATAGCTCGAGTAGGCGTCCATAAATGATAAAATTTTATAGTCGAATGAGTTGTCGACCAGCATGTCGATGTTAGGTAAAGGAAAAGCATCTTTGGGACATGCCCGATTGAGATTAGTATAGTCAACACACATACGCTATTTTCTATTATTTTTCTTAATAAGTACAATGTTTTAGAGCCAGGTTGAATATCGGGCCTCAAAAATAAATTTTTCCTCTATGAGGTCTTTTACAGCTTTTTCAGCAGCCTCCATTTTTCGGGAGACTGCCTACGCCTATGTTGTACTACGGTTGGATCCATAGAAAGTTGGTGACAGGTGACCTCAAGGTCGAGGTATCTCTGCAGCGCTCCATGCGAACAGGTCAGTGTTCTACCTCAAGCAGTCTTTGAGTTGTTTCCTTGCCAGGTCGGGGAGTCTGACACCGATCTTCATGCCTTTATTCGGGTCTTCGACGAGGGAGATGAACTCGAAGTCTCTGTCTGGGACGACTCAGAGAGGATCTTGTTTGCCATTGGGGGCCTCGACTTCATCTTTGTCAAAGCGGGTGTCGATTGCAATAGAGTCAACCTCTGGCGGAGCCTGTTGTTCTTCGACTCAAGCAGGTTTGTCCATCGAGATAGCTGTTGTTGTTGAGGTGGTTGCCCTTTTAGTAGGTCGTGCCCCGGTGTCGAGCGTGTTTTGTCCTTTGGAAGCCATGTTAAAACATCTCCTGGAAGTTGAAATGTCTCCATGGATGGTGGCGACGCGGGCCCTTTTGGTGTAGAACTTCATCTTTAAATACACCGTGGAGGGTACGGCGGTCAGCTCGACCAGTGTTGGTCTCCCCAAGATGCAATTGTAGAGAGACGGGTAATGGATCACTAGAAATCACACTTTGACCTGTCGGGATGCAGTTTCTTCCTTTAATGTGACAAAGAGCTCGATGTAGCCCCATGGCTTGGAGGTCGAATCATTAAATCTTTGCAGGTCGGACCCCACGTATGGTGACAGGTGGGTATCATCGAGACGCAGGGTGCAGAACAGGTGGGTGTACATGAAGTCGATGGAACTTCCCTCGTCAACCAGGATGCAATGTACATCAAAGCTGGCCATTGTGATACGGTAGGAGAACTAACTTGGGAGTTTTGCATTTTATCTCAAAATGTTGCAGTTAGCAAGAGTCGCCATCGACTTTTCTTTTATCCAAAAGGAAAGGCTGAAAAGAACAGGAAAAACCTTTGAGATTATTTCTTGAGTTCGGGGGGTAGATTATGAAAAGGGAAGGTGTTAGCACCCTTTTCATCCATAGTTATCTATGGGCTCTTAGTTGCTCATAAAATCACTTGCTTTTGTTTGAAAATGTGGTTTGTATAGTTTTTGAAAGTATTTTGAAAAGGCGCATTCGTTTAGGCAAACTTTGTAATAGTTCTCGTTCGTAAGAACGTATACAAAGTGTTGAGCTTTTGAAAATATTTCATGTTTGGAAAATGTTTTTAAAGTGTTTTTGAAAGTGTTTGGTGTTTTAAAATGAGCAAGGATATTTGATTTGAAAGTGAGCAAGTAACTAGGAACAATCTACCTACTCAAAAGTCTTTGTTCATTTCTTCCTTCCTTTGATATTGTTATCTTACCATTAACTTGGTAAGAAGCCTTATCTTTGGATGTAAAGGGACAGGTGTGGGTCATCGTATAGTCATGATAGCAATGTTGTGAGATATCTTAGCATTTCTCTTTGAGGGACTAAGATCATTTTGAAAGGCAACATTGATAGCGTCATCGAGGGACTATGATCTTGTATTTTTGATTGTTTTTGCTAAGACATCCCACATGCATAACATGACCATTTTTTGTAAGGCAGCAATTGGAATTAACCCTAGGGGTGCAAGTGTGAAAGTGTGTTTGATTTACATGCATTGTTTATCTTGAATTAGGGTTATCTACTTGTTGATTTTTATCTTCCCATACAAACCCTAGTTTACTAGCATTGATATGAAAGCGATAAATTGCGGAAAAGTAAATTTACTACGCTAGTACATCACTTGGGGATGGGGGATATAAATTTACAAATGGAGATGACAAGTAAAATAAACCCTAATTACTATTACAAGGCTTTGACAATTACATAATTTATAATGCAAAAATAATAAAATATGCAAGAAGATGTAAAGTGAGAGGAATTGTTTTTTAGGGGTTTTTTTATAGACAACGTTTTGTAATTAATTTCATTGAAGAAAAACCTAAGTCTAAGTTAACTTTAAAAAAAAACTAATTGTTTAGAAAAATGTTTTTGAGGTTTCATTTGAAAACAAAGGTTTTATAGTGTTAGGTCACTTCCAAGTAATGCAATATGTCCAAAATAAACTAAAAAATCTCAAAAATCAAGAAATTTGGTGCTTGAGCTGACACGGGCCGTGTCAGTGGACATGGGCGCCCGTGTCAGGACCTGTCCATGACTTCTCTGCACTTTTTTGGTTCCAGCCAATCTTACACGGTCGTGTCACGTGACACGGGCGCCCGTGTCAGCCTCTGTCCATCTTTTTTTTTGCTCGTGTATGCACCAGTAACATTGACACGGGCTGTGTCATTTGACACGGGCACCCGTGTCATCCCATGTCCCTGCATTTTGTTATGTTTTTAACCTAACTAAGCTGACACGGGCCGTGTCGTGTGACACGGGCACCCGTGTTAGCCTCTGGTCTGGCTTTTTTTGCTAGTTTTTTCTCTTTGATTTGTCTTGTTATATCTTTTGATCACAAAAAAAAAATGATGTATGAACAATGATATCACAATTAGAGAAAGTTTACCTCTCAAAGCGGAAGCTTTAGAACATGTACATATGTTTTCGGGTGCAAAGTGATGATTGATCGAGCTCCCTTGAACCTTCTTGAAGTAGCTCCAAACTTCCTTTTGTGCTAAAAATGGTTGAACCGCTTTAATTGAGTCAAGTTGCAATGTATTTTTTTTTTTGAGTTTGGAAGATGGTGATAGTGATGTTATAGAAGTTATTCTTATGTTTGAAAAACTTCTATATGGTGTATGTGAATTGTTTGGATGGTTTGTTTGGAGAAAACTTGCAAGGTATAAGATTCAAAGATTTGGACTTCAAAGCTCAAAAATGGAGGTTTTATGGACAAATCTGGTTTTTGATAGCAAAAATGATTTTGAGTGTTAGTTCCTCCTTCTATTTTTCTGGGCCCTTTATCTTGAAAATTCTTCTTCTATTTAGGCAAGAGGTTTGTGCATATGAGTTGATTAGGTTTGCAAGACAGCACGTTATGGTTTGGTTGGATTACAAAGATCAAAATATGTCAAGTACTCCATAGTCCCAAGATGAAGTACCAAAGTTGCTGGTATAGAGGAGCTACTTCTCATGATTTATGGTGGAGTATAATCAACAACAAGCAAGGTATGGGCTTAAGACAAACTTTGTACCAAAAGGCTTGCTTTTCAAGAATACCAATGGTGCCTTTTTGCAATAGATGGAAAGATCTTTTGGACAATGGCTCAAACACTTGAGTAATAGCTCAAGAGTGGATATAAGCATTAAATTATGATGAGATTTGCAATCAAGGAGGCCTGCAACATAAGATTATGCATCAAATCATGCCAATTGGATTATGTGTTCTTCAATAAAAATGGCTTGCAATTCAAGAATGAATGCCCAACTTTAGCCCCTTGAATCTCCTAGATCAAATATGATAAATTCATGCTCTTGGATGTTTTGGAAAGCTTGAAACACCCTCTACAACTTTCATGTTGACTACTTTTGTTAAATAAAACTAGAACTTGATGAAAATTGGCCAAGAAGTTGGGATAAAAACCTGACCAAAACTGCTGAAAATTCTCTAAGTGTTTATTTAAAAATGCCATGACTTCATGAATTTATAAATTAAAATCCAATCATTTCTAGAAAAAGTCATGCTCTACAATTTTTTAGATCTCATTGAGATCTACAACTTTCAAGTTGGAATTTTTCCTTGAATCATCTTGCATCATGGTGGAAATTTGGCTCAAAGTCATGAAAAAAATACGAATTTTCCAACACTTAGAAAAATTTCTAAGTTTAGAAAATTTGACTTTTCAAAATGAAATCTTGACTTTTTGATTTCTTGATGAACAAGTTTCATATTTTGGCATATTTTGATGAATTGTGATCTTTGATACTTGGTTTTGACCAAAAAGTCAAAGTTTCACTTTTCAGTGTATAGTTGACTTTTCATCAGTTGACTGAAATTCATTTGTCAACCAATTGATCTTGAGAAATGTTTTGAGCCATGCCATTAGATAAAAATTAAGTATTTGAAACCTTGAGATCATGCCTCCAGTCATTTGCTAGGTCAAAATCAGAAATTGCACCTTCTTAGTCAAAACCCTAATTTTGAGCATTTTGCCCTTTTGATGATCTGTTCAAATTTCTTGAGGAATTGTGATCCAAACTTGATAAAATGACATATATGAGTTCACAATGTTGATATGGATAAAAAATTATGAAGTTTGACTGTAAATTGACCATAATTGACTTTTTCCCCAATACAGCTGATTTTAGGTCAACTGATCAATTGATTGAGCAAAAATGTGATCCAAGACTTGAAACTTGACATGAACAATCTTGAGGATCCAAAATGATCCATGAAAGTCATATGGGACATTAAAAGTCCATTTGTCCTTGTGCAATCTCAAACCTTAATTTTCAGTCATCAGTGCTTGAGGAGGTGTCTTGAGTTGATCAACCCTTGTGCAGTCTTGAACCAAAGGAGATCTTGTGAGAGATTACTTGAGAAATGAGAGGGAAAATTTTGGGGTACAACAACGGCCCCTGTTCAATCTTCTTAAACCTGAAGAGTTAGGTTGGCAGATCCACCATTCGTGACTTGAAGGTGGAAGATGATTGAACACTAGAGTGCCCAGAAATTTGCACTCAAAGATGGATTGGGAATGGGCTTATAGATGCCATTTGGAGGAATGATGGTAAACTGGAAGAAGTATCAGCATAAATCTTTGGTCGATTTATACTAAAACTCGATGTTTTACCTGTGGGAAAAAGGGTTAGTAAAATGTAGATGTATGCATGATGTTCACCAGATGTGGTATTATGCTAAATGCATTCTGTATGTATATGTTATGATGTATGAATATGAGATGCATGTTTGTCTGGGAAAATAAATCCCTGACTACTGCTATGGAGTTCCTGGGAAGTTGAATCCCAGATTACCGTTGGGGATGAAGAATATACATATCTTCAAACTTTGTTGAAAGGATGTTTTCACTGGGGAATATCTCTTGAATGTCAGTTGTTATCTAGTCGGATCCAGGCTTCACAACTTGTTGAGAATGAGGAAGTCAACTGCTATCTGGTCGGATCCAGGCTTCACGGTAACTTACTGGGGATAAGGAAGTTAACTGTTATCTGGTCGGATTCCAGGCTTTGCAGTAACTTGATAGAAAGGATGGAGTTGTACTGATATCTGGTCGGGTCCAGCTTCATAGTAACTTGAAGTGGTAATTATTGTCTGGTAGAGTCCAGGCTTCATAGTTTTTGAAAATTTATACTATTATCTGGTCGAGTCCAGGCTTTATAGTGCCTTGCTGGCATTGTAGCTAGTTGTTATCTGGTCAGGCTCCAGGCTTCACAATAACTTGCTTGAAATTGAAAACTGATATCTGGTCAGGTCCAAGCTTCACAGATTTTGAGGTGGATGAAGTTGATTATTATTTGGTCGGGTCCAGGCTTTGCAATAAACTTGTTGGAAGAGATAGAGTTAAACTGATATCTGGTCGAGTCCAGGTTTTTACAGTAACTTGCTTGGAACTTAGTCGTTATCTGGTTGGATTCTAGGTTTCATAATGAACTTCTGAGGGGAATTGCTATCTGGTCAGATCCAGGCTTCACAATAACTTTTTTGAAAAGATGAAATTGAACACTGATATCTGGTCGGATCCAGGCTTCACAGTAACTTATTGGGGTAAAGGCAAACTCTACTTGGGGAAAAGATGTTAAACCATGGTCTGGTTGAGTCCAGGTTCTTCTATATCTTGAAGAGTTAAACTATTATCTGGTCGGGTCCAGGTTTCATAGTATTTTGCAAAGTTATACTATTATTTGGTCGGGTCCAAGCTTCATAGTAGCTTGCAGGTTGTCACTATTATCTGGTCAGATCCAGGCTCTCTAGTGACTTGAGAAGTTGACTACTATCTGGTCGGGTCCAGGCTTCATAGCAGCTTGAAAGTTGTACTAATATCTGGTCGGGCCCAGGATTTATAGTATCTTTTTGGAGGCAGTAAAGGTTTTGTTGACGACTTTACTAGGGATTAGGGGTTGTGGCCCTATGATTTGTAATAGTCTGAAAGGAAAACTCAAGCTGGAGAGTGTAGACTCATTCGGGGAAGACAAGCTCAACTTGGGGAGGATATACTCAGCTTGGGAAGGATATACTCAACTGGGGAGAATATACTCAGCTGGGGATAACAGATTCAGCTGGGGAAGATAGACTATGCCGGGGGAATTTGAACTCGGCTGAGGAGTTATACTACTCGTTGTTTGTTGGGGAAATAAATCTTGTTGGGGAAATAAACCCTATTGATGAATATTTGATGAACTGCTGACGAGGTGAGTTCTTTGAGAAAGAGGTCCACTAGGCTTTTTCTTGTAGGATTAACTTAGCTGGGGAGAGAGCTGCCAAGAGATTGAGACTCTGGTTGGAGATTAACCCGTGCAAAGAGACTTTGTGGGTAACTTTATTGAGGAAGGTTTATTGTAGTCGTCTTGTGGGGATAATGCTAATGAAATAACTCTGCGGGGATATTCCATTTACATTAAAGAGGTGCTGGTTGCTGCTTAGCAGGACACATGTTCCAAATAGTTTTAATTATGTTCATATGCATATGTTTGTTCAATTTTAGTTATTGGACAAGTTTGTATTCAAAACAAAATAGAAAGTTTGCACTTCAAAGTATATTTATATTGATGTTTTGCCCATGAATAGGCGTTTTCGTACAAAGAGACGGAGATCCTAGTAAGAGGAAATCATCGAAAGGAAAACAAAGATTTAAAACAAAAACAAATAGCCATGTGAAATGATCTCATTGCATTCCAACTCTACTATTGCCCCAATGTCTTCGAATGCCTCTTGCCATTGACAGAAGTTGATTGGATTGATCTTGGATCGTTTAAACTTGGACCTTGGTAATAAAGTTGACTGTGGTGATTCCACGGGACATATTCATACGCTTTCAATCCTTAATTTTTTCCTGGACCGCCCTTTCGGGTTTTCAGCCCACCAGGATACCCATTTTTGCCCAAGCCGCCATTTCGGGTTTTTAACTTTCCAGGTGTACAATATTTTGCATATATCCCTAATTTTTGCCCAAACCTTTTGGTTTGCCGGGATGCCCTCATTTTTGCCTAGGTGTGTCAACCTAGCGGGTCCTTTATGCATAGTATTTTTTAACTATGTCCGCGTTTATAGGATGTGGAAAGTCTTCACCATCCATGGTAGTCAGCATCATGACACCGCCAGAGAAAACTCTCTTGACAACAAATGGCCCTTCGTAGTTGGGAGTCCATTTGCCTCTGGGGTCGCCTTATGGCAGAATGATGCGTTTTATCACCAAGTCACCAGTTTAATATACTCGAGGCTTGATCTTTTTGTTGAAAGCCTTGATCATACGTTTTTGGTACGTCTGACCATGACAAACAGCAACCAGTCGCTTTTCGTCGATCAAATCAATTGGTCCAATTTTGTCTGAATCCACTCGTCTTCTCCTAAGCCTGCTTCATTCATAATCCTTAGTGAGGGAATTTGAACCTCCACTGGCAAAATAACTTCCATGCCATAGACCAAGGAAAATGGAGTTGCCCTAGTTGATGTCTTAGCTGATGTATGGCAGCCATGAAGGGAAAATGGTAACATCTCATGCCAATCCTTGTATGTTACTACCATCTTCTGCACAATCTTCTTAATGTTTTTGTTGGATGCTTCGACTGCGCCATTCATTTTTGGTCTATAAGGAGAATAATTATGATGCTTGATTTTGAACTGAGTGCAAAGTTCAATAATCATAGCATTGTTGAGGTTAGTCTCATTATCAGTGATGATCCTTTCGGGGATACCATAGCGGCAGATGAGGTTGTTTTTGATGAATCTGGCTACCAGATTCTTGGTGACTGAGGCAAACGAGGCAGCTTCGACCCATTTGGTGAAATAGTCGATAGCGACAAGAATGAAGCGGTGTCTGTTGGAAGCAGTGGGCTTGATTTCTCCAATAATGTCAATGCCCCACATTGAAAATGGCCACAGAGCGGTTATGACGTTTATAGGGATAAGAGGCACATGGACCTTGTCAGCATAGATTTGGCACTTGTGACAAGTTCTTGAATATTGATGGCAATCAGTCTCCGTTATTGACCAATAGTAGCCAACTCTCAGGATTTTCTTAGCCATCGTATGTCCGCTTGAGTGAGTCCCAAAGAGGCCATCGTGCATGTCTTCCATAATTTCCTCTGCCTCCTTCTTGTCCACACATCGGAGCAGAGTAGAATCATGGTTGCGCTTGTACAAAATTCTGTTACTTAAGAAGAATTTGGTTGAAAATCTTCGTAAGAACTTTCTGTCATTGATGGATGCTCCCTCTGGATACTCTTGTGCTTCAAGGTACCTCTTCACCTTATGATACCAAGGCTTTTCTGTGTCAGTGTCAAGCTCACAGCAGTGTGCAGGTTCGTCGAATCACTCAATCGTAATCATAGGGGCTTCATTGTCCCATCTGACCTTGAATATTGAAGACATGGTGGCCAGGGCGTCAGCCAACTGATTTTCTTCCCTAGGGAAGTGTTCAAATGTGATTTCTTTAAAGTGAGGAATCAAGGATAACACAAGTTCCTTGTAAGGGATGAGATTAGGGTGTTTAGTGTCCCAATCTCCTTTTACTTGGATAATCACTATAGCGGAATCCCCAAACACGCTTCGTACTCAGCCATATTGTTCGTGCAATCGAAGCATAATCTGGCAGTGAATGGAGTGTGGCAACCTTCAGGGGAGATGATCATAACACCAATTCCGTTACCCAAGGCGTTGGAAGCACCATTGAAAACCATAGTCCACCGGGATCCTTGTTCAGGTCTGTCATACGGTCCAGGTTTTGTACAATCAGTCACCAACATGATGTTCTCATTCGGGAAGTCAAAGTTCATAGACTGATATTCATCCACAACTTGGTGGGCCAAATGATCTGCTAGTACACTTCCTTTGATGGCCTTTTGTGTAGTGTATTAAATTTCGTACTCAGTCAAGATCATTTTCCACCTAGCTATTCGTTCAGAGAGAGCAGGTTTCTCGAAGATATACTTGATTGGGTCCATCTTAGAAATCAACAAAGTGGTATGAGTTAACATATATTGTCTTAGCCAGTGAGAAGCCCATGCCAGAGTGCAACAAGTTTTCTCGAGCAGTGAATATATGGTTTCACAGTCAGTAAACTTTTTGCTCAGGTAATAAATAGCATGCTCTTTTCGGCCAGACTCGTCATGTTGGCCCAAAACACAACCCATGGAATTCTCTAGTACTGTCAAGTACATGATCAAGGGTCTTCCTTCAACTGGAGGCATGAGAATAGGAGGTTCTTGTAGATATTCTTTGATCTTGTTGAAGGCAGCTTGGCATTCATCATTCCATTTGATTACCTGATCTTTCTTCAAGAGTTTGAAGATTGGCTCACAAGTAGAAGTCAAGTGTGATATGAAGCGGGCGATGTAATTGAGACGACCCAAGAATCCTCTAACTTCTTTTTCAGAATGAGGGACTGGAATTTCATGGATGGCCTTCACCTTGGCAGGATCAACTTCAATACTTTTATTGCTGACAGCAAAACCTAGAAGCCTTCTGGATCGTACTCCAAATGTGCACTTGTTAGGGTTTAACCTCAACTTGTACTTTTCCAGCCTTTCGAATAGCTTGTACAGGTGATCGAGGTATTCCTCTTCAGTTTGTGATCTAGCAATCATATCATCCACATATACCTCTATTTCATGATGAATCATATCATGAAACAAAGCTACCATAACTCTTTGATATGTTTCCCCTGTATTCTTCAATCCGAACGACATGACCTTATAGAAAAAGGTGCCCCATTGCGTGACGAAAGTAGTCTTCTTCATGTCTTCGGGAGCCATCCTTATTTGATTATAGCCAGAGAAGCCATCCATGAAAGATAAGACTTTATGCTGAGCAGTATTATCGACCAAGATGTCAATGTGTGGTAAAGGGAAGTCATCCTTGGGGCTTGCCCTATTCAGGTCCCTATAGTCTACGCACATGAAAACTTTTTCGTCCTTCTTTGGCACTGGTACCACATTGGCAACCCATTAGGGATAGGATGTCACAGCTAGGAACCCTGCATCAAACTGTTTCATCAATTCAACTTTGATCTTTTTAGACATATCAGGCCTCATGCGATGAACCTTTTGTTTGACAGGAGGACAATCTTCTTTTGTCGGCAGACGATGAACTATGATGTCGGTATCCAACCCTGGCATATCTTCATAAGACCAAGCAAATACTTCCACATAATCATGCAACATCTGAACCAACCTGCTCTTGACACTGTCTTCTAAGTTAGCCCTAATTTTAACTTCCTTCTTGTCTGCCTCAGTACCCAGATTGATGACTTCAACTGACTCTTCGTGCAGTTAAATAGCTTTTTCCTCTTGTAATAGAAGTCTGGCTAGTTCTCCCGGTATTTCACAATCTCCCTCGCCTTCGTCTTTGGCTTGGTTAATTGGACATTCGAAGTCATAGTCGGTAATGGTAGAGTCATTGGCAGTGAGATCTAGAGTGGATGAGGACCTGCAAGAGTGTGTGTGTGTGTGTGTGTGTGTATGTGTGTGTGTGTGTGTGTGTGTGTGTGTGTGTGTGTGTGTGTGTGTGTGTGTGTGTGTGTGTGCATGTAAGGTACATGGCTATTTTGAAAAATGTATTTGAAGAAAATAAAGACAATGAGCATAAATATTTGAATGCAAAAGAGTCCAATGGTTTGTATTGAATGATCATATGATTAGATGAACATAAATAAAACCCTTGACAAATGGACCAAAGTGCCCCGGGCTAGGCACATGGCTTAAAAGTCATTGTTAAATATTACAGACAAAATGTTCTTGAATAAAAAGAAAGCAATAAAAAGAGTAGATTACTCCTCAATAAAGGAGATGGGCACAAAGTCCTTGGCATGACAATTCTCCAGCTCCGTTATAGTTGGATACACCCAATCTTCAAATGCAGCTTCTTCATCAGAGTCACCCACAATGTTGACTTCATGACTTCCAATGCGGAGAGGTGGCTTTCCTGCACGAGCACGCCTCACTTCCTTCTGAGCTTTGACGGTGAAGCCCAAACCAAACTTTTCTGTTTTGAACGGGATATCAAGGAGTTGCCCCCAAGTATCACAATTTCCTTCTTCAATTGCAGCACAAGCATCTTTGACTGAAACCATCTTCGGCATGGCCTTGACATCTTTGGATACATTAGAGGAACATTTGGTAGCAGCAACCATTGGTGGCACGACTTCAAAGGCTTGACACGGGGTCTCAATGAATTCTCCGTCCATCCCTACGTACTTGAACGAGTTGAGGTGACTTACCATAAACTCTTCTTCTCCACAGACTGTGACAATTCTTCCCTTGACTGGATATTTGAGTTTCTGATGGAGAGTTAAGGTTACTTCCTCAGCTTTATGGATCCAAGGGCGACCCAACAGACAAGAATAGGTAGGA
The DNA here is from genome assembly GCA_948472305.1 of Vicia faba. Taxonomy (NCBI): domain Eukaryota; kingdom Viridiplantae; phylum Streptophyta; class Magnoliopsida; order Fabales; family Fabaceae; genus Vicia; species Vicia faba. The sequence continues at coordinate 939,473,172 of OX451736.1, forward strand.
TGGATATCCATAATGTAGAAGGTGGAGTTGAAGATTTGGGAGCCCACCTTGATTGGAAGATCAACCTCCCCATGAACTGTTCTTTTTTATCCATCGAACGCCCTTACAATGATATCACTTGGCTTCAATACTAAACCTTCACAATCTAGACGGTCTAACACCCCCTTGGGTAGAACATTTAGAGAAGAACCAGTGTCGACTAGAACATGTGCTAGGGTGGTCCCTTGCACTCGACAGAAACATGTAGAGCTTTTTTGTGATTCTTCCCAAGCGGTGTTAGGTCAGCATCTGAAAATCCCAAGCCATTATCAGCCGTCAGGCTAGCCACGCAATTCTCAAATTGGTGCGATGTGGTCTCATGAGGGACATGATCATTTTTCAAGAATTTGATTAATGTCCGAGCATGGGTATTGGAATAGAGTAGTAATGATAACATATAAATCTTAGAAGGGGTTTACCCCCAACTGTTCCACGATCTTGAAGTAGCTCCTTTTTATTATCTTCAAGATTTCGTCCATCTCACGAGCGAAGGGTTCTCCATCAGCAACGTCCTTTGTGGGTACTTCTGTCACGACTGGCTCAACAACCTTCTCCTTCCCTCTTATATCAGTACTTGGCCTAGAAGCAGTAATGCGGATGGGCGCCTTTGTAACAACTGGTGGTGAGATATTAGGTGAAAATATTCTCCCAGTCCGAGTTACCTTACTTGAGCCAGTTATGTTACCAACATCGTCAGCTTTTTCTTCTTCGATCCAAGTGTCTTATTTAATCCCATGGTAAAATACCCCAACACCATAGTTCCAAGGCACTGCCTTGTTTGAAGAGTAGGGGATTGGTCAGGGATTGGTAATTATTAAGGGAGCAACAGTTGGTTCATTTGAAATCCTAATAGGACCTTTGGAGGTGATCCTAAGAGGCTTGTTTGAGATGGTAATAATGGAGATATCTTCACATTTGTTAGACAAACTTTTGTCAAGAGGAGTCTTCTCAAATAGAATTTCGTGGCTATCCATCAGGCGTTGTATGCCTTCCTTCAGCCCTTCGCATCCATTGAGTTGTTCGGTACATCAAACACAGTATTTCACACAGCCAGAGAAGATCCCGGCTTTCAACAAGTTCTTTTTGATGATATTCAGCAGAGTAGTCAAGTCTTTAATAGAAGCAACAAAAATTGTATCTTCGACAACATTAACACCCTTGCCATGATTTGGCATAGGTGCGGTGATTACATTCGGAGTTGGAGGAGGATCGAACTCAATAGTCTTATTATCAATCAAATCCTAGATTTTATTCTTCAAGGGCCAGCATTGGTCAGTCTCATGCCCGGGGCTGCTTGAGTGGTAAGCACATTTAGCGTTCAGATTATACTTTGGTGAAGAGGTATCTGGGTTGGCAGGAGGATCACATAATGTCACAAAATTAGCCTTGATTAAGTGTTGTAAGGCTTGAGACAGTGACATGCCTAACCTCGTAAATTGTCTTCTCGGAGTTTCAAAACATTGATGATTTGCAGATGGTCTTAGAGTAGGAGTTAGATTGGAGATTCGAACAATGTTAACAAACAAATGATCCTTCTTCTTGGTACGGGCCCTTGCCTCGTACACATCATTGATTTCCTTCTTTGCAGCAAAAGGTTTCTTGAAAGGATTGGAAGTAGAGGCAGATGCCATGGGAATCTTCCTGCTTTTGATGTCGCTTTCAACTCTTTCATAAATTTAGATTAACTCGGTGAATCCAGAAGAAGAAAAGCCAACCAGCAAGTTAAAAAATGGACCGGATAAAGTGCCCATAAACATGTCAATGTTCTCCCTATCAGTCAAAGATGGTTGAACCCTACTGGCGAGGTCTCTCCATTTTTGTGCATATTCTTTGAATCCTTCATTCTTCCCCATTGTCATATCTTGCAACTGAACTCTTGTCGGCGCCAAGTCGGCATTATACTGGTACTGATGGTAGAAAGCGGTAGCTAAGTCTTTCCAAGTATTGATGCGGGAACCATCCAACTGGTAGAACCATTCTAGTTACGTTCCGATCAAGCTCTCTTGAAAAAACTGAACACAAAGCTTCTTATCAGCGGTGTGCGGCTGTATCTTGCGCACATAAGATTTCAGGTGGAGTTTTGGACAAGAAACCCCATCATACTTTGCAAAGACTGGTACTTTGAATTTATGGGGAATAAAAACCCCAGAGATCAAACCCAAATCATCAAAATCTAAACCGGGGACGGCTTGGATCTTGACGGCCTTCAATCTGTCTTCTAACTGCTTATACTTGACATCGGCAGGTGGATACTGCTCGTCAAAGTAATCATCATAAGATGCTTGTTCATTAATACAGTCAGCCTGGGTACTCTTAACCTCACCAATCTGATTCTTGTCTTCTTCAGATGAGTCTTCCACTACCGGGATCTGACGAACCGACTCTTTGAACCTTCTGCCCATGTTGACTAGGGCTTTCTTCTTGGGTTTCTTCTTAACTGCCAGCAATGCCATCATATCTTGTGCCCTTTGGATAGGGCTAGTAGAGTCTCTTGGAATTGAGAGTTTTATGTCTGAAGATCCTTCACAGTTTTCTCTAGATCCATCTTGCTGAAATAAACAGCAGAAAGATAAGGAAACATGTTGTGTAAAAACTTGTCATGTTATGATGCATGGAAGATGTATATGAAAATTATTTCAAGGATTTATGAAATTTAAATTTGTATAGACAAAAGAAATGAACAAACGTCAATTTTCATTAATTAGCTCAAAAAGATTACATCATGCCTCTTGGGCTTACAAAATAACTCTCTAATATAAAAAGACTGAATGCATCTTTTTTGGTGCAAGGTAGGCATTCACACTTTAATCTTCTTGTAGCTGCTTTGTAAGTTCCAAGACCCTCTTCTCGCTAGCATAGAATTGGGCTTCGGAAGTATCTTATTCTTCCTTTAGCTAAATCCAACCTTTTTGCAAGTCTTCGAGAGAAGTAGGCATGTCAGGATGGAGGATAGTGTAAGGAACATCTCTTCAACCACATGCTCCATAATAACTGGTAAGATAGAGGGATAAGGCATCACAAGTTTCTGAGCGCGAGCTCGTACCCACTTAAGGTAAGGCTCGAGGGGAATGGAATTCTTGTGTCCCAACGTCTTGCTATCCATTTTTCTCACCATCCTTCAAGCTCGGACAAACCTCTGGCGGTAGCTTTGATCGTCGCTTTCTTAGTCGAATACCACTCCTTGGATGAGCATCTCATGTGGACCATCCCTTCGGGAATAACCAAATTGTCGCAAGACTAAGCAAGGGTTGTAGGTGATACCTCCCATAATGCCAAGTAAAGGGACATTAGGGAATTCCCCACAATGTTCGATGATAGTAACATTCTCCAAGGATCGAGAACACCATCTGAATGTCTGAGCGTCATCAACCTATGGGACCACCTCAAAACTTGCTTGTTCTTCAACACAGATCAAGGAATATGCGAAATAAACCATCTTGCCAAGAGAGGAGTGCAACACATGAGGATCCCTCTCTTCTTCATAGTGCGAGAGTGAAAAGAATGTAGTATATCCCTGTGATCGGTGGATCTGGAACTGACTGTTTAACGCTGGTTCGCGAAATGTCGCGGAAGCAAGAGTCGCCACCGTCTTTTATTTTCTCCAAATGGAAAGGACAAAAGCACATAAAAATTCCTTATAGAGATTGCTCTCGGTTCGGGAGGTAGATTATAGAAAGGGAAGGTGTTAGCACCCTTTCTATCCATGGTTATCCATGGGCTCTTAGATACTTGCTCACTTGTGTTTTCAAAAATGTTTTGTTTGCTTTTCAACTGTGGGTTTTAAAAAAGTTTCTTTGAAAATTCCAGTTCGACTCTTGTATCAGTCCTCAAGAGTGTTTGAAAAATGCTTTCGAAAGCTTTTTGAAAATGTGTTGGTGTGAAAAGTATTTTTGATTTGTTTTGTTTTGAATTAGAGCAAGTATCCACGAGTCGTCTACCTACCCTAAGGAATTCGTCTGTGTAAATGTCCTTTAAAGTAGTGCCATCCCACCATTGAGAGGTAGGTAGCACCACCGTTGGAGGTGTTCGGGTCAATTCGAGGTTCGGGACATGGTGATCACCAGAGCAATGGGAAGACACCTTAGAAGCTACCCTCATGCCAGGTTCCCGGATCATGAGGACTTACTAAGACATCCTCTACTCGACGATCACCTTTCGAGGCAAGGCAACAGTGAGGCGTACCCTAGGGGTGGTGTGTGCGATTCGTGTGTCGTTTTCATTTGCATTTATCTTGTCATGTTATTGGATGTTCTACGCTTGTTTTTATTTCGTCCATACAGTCTTCCATGCTTTGTTTAACAGTTAAGATATTTGCGGGAAAAGTAAATCTAAAGCTATTACAAATGGCGCGGGTCCACATCGCCAAAATTAACCGGGACCCGATTTGACAGAAAAATAAAGAAATAAAGATAAAGTGCGAGAAGTAATTTACATGGATTCGGGAGAGATACATAATTATTCAAACGAAATAAAATAAATATGCTAATAAAAAAGAAACTAAGAACGAGGGCGTTGGACCCTTTTGCAAAATTAAAATTAATGAAGAATTAAAATTAAAAGAAAGCAAGAACTTGTTTTTTTGGTATTTTATGTTTTTTAGATTTAATATGAAAAGGGAGAATTAATTAAAATCAAGATAAGATGCAAACCCTAATTCTATTTTATTTTAATTTTTTTTTAAGAAAACATTAGAATTTAACCTAAATTAAACCTAATTTTTATATACAAATTTAATTATGAAAATAAGTATTTAATTATTTAATCATTATGAAAGAAAAATAAAAAGATGAAAAATTATTAATTAAACCCTAGCTCTACATTTTTTAGATTTATTATTAAAAGAATTAAAGTTAACACCTAATTTAAAACTAATTTTATTTATATGCAAATTTATTTAAGAAAATACTAAAATTATTTATTGTATTTTTAATTTTTTCTGATTTTTATATGTATTTTTTTTATATTTATGAAAATAATAATTAATTACTAAAACAACAATTAAAAAGAAAAATAGAAAATAGAAAAAAATAAAAAAAAGAATAGGAAGAATTGCAAACCAAAGGGGGTTCAGATCCCACGTCAGGAGGTATCCTTTAGAAATCCAAGCCCAATAAGACATTGATCCGTTTGACTTTCCAGGTAGCATGCTGTAGCGTTGACTGGACCTTATGCTGTTCCTCCAATCTGCACCCTTGATCTGATGAACCTGGACAAATGGACGTTGATTTTTGAGCGTGTATGATGTGCTTCAATGCTGAATCTGCACGTGAATTTTTATGGAAAAATATTATGGAAATAACAAAGACCTGGGGCTCGAACCCAGGTCATATACATTGCCAACGTTCTCGCTTACCAACTGTGCCAACTAACGCGTTTGATTAATAAGCAACTAACAATCATTATAAAAATAAAACAAAAGGTTAGTGGATCCATGCGCGAAAATTCAAACCAGCTTATCACGTTTTGCCACGACTTCGTCTTCTTCATGTTCCTGAAAACATAAAAGAACAGGCAACGGTTTTCATGACGTTCTCTTAGGCCGTTTTTGGGAAAATAGCGATTAGGCCTATAGTGTTCATAAATTGAGCGCGAGTATTGGTTTCTATTCGTCCAAACGCGTTGAATCCACTGGCCTTGGTCTCAGCCTCCAATTTTGCCTTATTTCAAAAGCCCTAATTCTAAGGTTGAAGAACCCTAAATATCAACAATGGCATAATCGCGTGTATAGCTCAAAAACACAATTGAATACATGGGTTAGCTTCAGAATCAAATGAGGAATAAGAATCAATAATTGAGATGCCATAAAAATGCATAGATTTCAAAGTACGATTATGAATTTTCCATGAAATATCTTGAATGCTGTATACCAATTCCTTGCGTTTGGATGGTTGTTTTTGATTGGAATATGTCCAGTGACCTTCAAGGAAGCTGATGGAACAAGAATTATGTCTTGAATCGCCCTGGAAGTGAATTTTCAGTTTTTAGTTTTTTAGAGAAAATTCCAAGCTCTTTTGATGCCTTTCTGCGCAGCTCTGTGTGTCTTTGCATTAGGGTTGTGATCCTGGCATATGTAGTAGTGAATTAGGTCAAAAAGAATCATCCAAATCTCTTGCATTCATAGTTTTGAAGATTTGATTTTCAAGCTTTATTTTCCAAATATTTTCCATGTGCTTTTGTGCAAATCATGATCTAATCAGTCCAATTCTTTCCTTATTTGGCTAGGCACGAATTATTGAGTATAAAACATGCACAAAAAGATTTGTTAGGTTAAGTTAAATATTTTTCATATATTTAATTGATTTAAATGAATTAATATAAATAAAAATTCAAATAAATAAATAAAAAATGAGAAAATACTTCCCTTTGGGCCAAGTGGTCGTGCACATTCTTGGAATGATGAATTGTGGAAGAAAAATGGGCCCATTAGTAATTTTAGGTCATTTGAATCAATGTTGACTTTTCAAAATATCCAAAAATTTCCCAACTTCTACAAGGCATAACTTGCTCAATTTTTAAGCTTTTCTCATGTTCTTGGACATTTTGGAAAGGTCTTTGAGTCCTCTAACCAATGTCTTTTGTCCCATGTCATTTTGATTTACCAATCTCAAGTTATGGCCTTTGACTTAAAGTCCCTTTTTGTTGACTTTTGAAAATGACCTATAATGTTGAAATTGATAACTTTTTGTGAGAGCATTTCTTGGACTTTAAGTATGAAGATGAGTTGTAGGAAATGTCTTTCTCTTCAAAATGAGCTTTGGATGGAATTTTTCTGATAATCCATGTGAAAGTTATGCCCTGGTCAATTTCAGTTGACTTTTTCAGCTGTCCAAATAAGGAAACTTTTGCCTCTTGATGATTTCTGAGCCAAATTTTGAGAATCATGATCAAGCATTGATCAAATGATGTTTGTGGCTTCAAAATGATATGTTGACCAAAAATTTGAACTTTTGACTGTCAAATGACCATTTTGCCCCTATAGTTGACTGTAATGCAATTAGGGTTTTTGACTGTGCAGTTTTGTGCTGAATGTCTTGAAACTTGATATGAGGATGCTTGACCATATTTGTAAGCATATGAGACTTGATTGGGCCTCTGTAAGCTTCATTTTCTTGACAGGATACAAACCCTAATTTTGACTGTTAGGAGACCTTTGCACTGTGCAACCCTTGGGGAATTTTGAAGCTTGACTTGGCCATTTCTTGAAGAATTATGGGGGGGCAAATTTTGGGGTACAACAGTTGCCCCTGTTCAATCTTCTTAGACCTGAGGATGCAGATTGGCTGACGTGCCTTTCGTAATCCGAGGGTAGAAGATGATTGAACACTAGAGTGCCCAGAAATTTGCGCTCACATAGTAGCAGTGATGGTGGAATGGGCTTATAGATGCCATTTAGAGATTGATGAATAGGACGATGGGCTTATAGATGCCATCTGGACGTTGATCGCGTAAGAGATTCCTTAGCGAGAACCTGCATACCTGCAAAAGAAAAAAGAGTACCTGACACGTTGCAAGAACTGGTTTTCAGATGCTTGGCATAGATATGTCCTGACTGGTTACAGGAGCTGAGTCTGGAGCTTCAAAAGATGATGAATGAACCAGGGATGGTCACTATCTTAGCATGAATAGTAAGATAACCTTGGGTGACTTTAACTTCAACAATGCTCGTTGAGAAAAATCTTAGTGGGAATTACTATCTTTGCAGTATCGGGAAGAGAATCAGTAGGCAATTATAATCTGAAAGGGAATTACATCTCACACACCGTCGGGGAGAGAACCATAGGAAATTATAATCTGACAGGAATTATCACCTCACTCACCGTCGGAGAGGGAACCATCTGAAAAGGAATTATCACCTCACTCACCGTCGGAGAGGGAACCATCTGAAAAGGGATTACCACCTCACTCACCGTCGGAGAGGGAACCATAAGAAAAGGAATTATCACCTCACTCACCGTCAGAGAGGGAACCATAAAGAAAGGAATTACCACCTCACTCACCGTCGGAGAGGGAACCATTAGGAATTATCACCTCACTCACCGTCGGAGAGGGAACCATAAAGAAAGGAATTACCACCTCACTCACTGTCGGAGAGGGAACCATTAGGAATTATCACCTCACTCACCGTCGGAGAGGGAACCATAAAGAAAGGAATTACCACCTCACTCACTGTCGGAGAGGGAACCATTAGGAATTATCACCTCACTCACCGTCGGAGAGGGAACCATAAAGAAAGGAATTACCACCTCACTCACCGTCGGAGAGGGAACCATTAGGAATTATCACCTCACTCACTGTCGGAGAGGGAACCATTAGGAATTATCACCTCACTCACCGTCGGAGAGGGAACCATAAAGAAAGGAATTACCACCTCACTCACCGTCGGAGAGGGAACCATTAGGAATTATCACCTCACTCACCGTCGGAGAGGGAACCATAAAGAAAGGAATTACCACCTCACTCACCGTCGGAGAGGGAACCATTAGGAATTATCACCTCACTCACCGTCGGAGAGGGAACCATAAAGAAAGGAATTACCACCTCACTCACCGTCGGAGAGGGAACCATCTGAAAAGGGATTACCACCTCACTCACCGTCGGAGAGGGAACCATCTGAAAAGGGATTACCACCTCACTCACCGTCGGAGAGGGAACCAATAGGAAATTATAACCTGGGATAACTTCTACTGAGTCTTTATCAGAAAAATCTGTTGGGAGTCGATTTAGCTGGACTAGAGAAGGCCTGGGACTGGATAAGAAATCTTCGAAGTCGATTAACTGAACCGGTCTAGGTCTTGAAATATGATTGAGAATTTCAACTGCATCTTTCCTGAAAGGTAAAGGTCAGTCATATCCAATGCATGATATGAATCAAGCAATGATGTTCTCAACATAAATGAGATTTGCATGATATAATGCGTCTATGCCTGCTATAATGATGTATGTGATGTTTTATGAATGTGTTTTGCGTCTAGGAAAATAAATCCTTGACGGGTGCCGGGAAGTCATTCCTGGGCTGATGTTGGAGGATAGATTTTGCTTCCGCCGGGGATGATAACTGCAAGAATACCGGTGGGAGAAGATGACTCCGTTGCGGAATAAACTTGGAAAATGGAAGATTCTGCGGGGAGAAAAGATACTTTAGCGACCATGCTGGGAAGCAATACTCTGGGAAGAGGGACACTTTTGCTGAATTGTTGATAATAACTTGCTGAGGATATCTTTGTTGTATTGGAAGTGCTGATAGACTTCGCTGGGGATAAGAAAGAACTATGTCGACGACGATCTTTCCGTGGCTTTTGGATGAGGATAACCCAGTTATATCTTGTTAAGGAAATAACTCTTTGAATAAAGCCGGACGACGCGTTCGTGCTCTGCGAGGATAAGCTTCCAGAATTTACTGGGGATAAGCTTGCTGTTTGGGGAGATGGATCCCAACTTTCCTGGGGAACTGGACTGGACTCTCATGGGGAAGTTTTTAAATTGCGGGGGAAGTGATTCCTTTGAATGTTGATGTACCACCGGGGAACAATCTTTAGACCAAGATTGCCGGGGATGCTTGTTTACGAATACATGTATATATGCTATTGGGGAATGTTGAGACCTGCCGGAGGATACCCAACTTCCTTAAGGTTGATAATATAGCTTGGCTTGAGGAGGGTATACTGCTTGCTGGCTCACTCTTTGGGGAATTAAGATGTCTGGTTATGTTCTTCAGCCGAACCTGCCTTGGCACCTTGGTGGATGGAACAATTAGATCGCTTGGACAACTCCTCATTGCCCCTGTTTCTGAGGTGGGAGAGGAAGACCTGTGAGGTAATGATAGCTGTTGATGGACAAACTCTCTTCTGGTAGGCAGGTGACAAGATAACAGGACACAGTCGTACGCTTTAATCCCTAACTTTTGCCTGGACCGCCCTTTCGGGTTTTCAGTCCACCGGGATACCCATTTTTGCCCAAGCCGCCTTTTCAGGTTTTCGACTTGCCGGGTGTACAGATTTTTTCATTTTCATCCCTCATTTTGCCCGAACCCTTTTGGTTCGCCGGGAAGCCCTTATTTTTGCCTAGGTATGTCAACCTAGCGGGTCTTTGATTTTGCGTAGCATCTTTTCGACTATGTCCATGCTCTCAGGATGTAGGGAGTTGCCCCTGTTAGAAGTGTGTTGTCATGCCACCAGAAGATGTTTGATCAGGCAAGATTCGTTTTTTGAGATGCCCCAAGTGACTCAGGCGGAGATCTGCCCCAGGCTGATAGGCTTTTTTGAGAGATTCTCCGAATCTTGACTTAACTGCCCCAGATGATGGACAATAGTCATGCCATGCCCCTTGATTAGAGATACTCTTGTTCATTAGACTTTCATTATGCGAATTTCCCTGCTGTTCAAACAAAAAGTCATATGCAAACAAAGTTATGTTAAAAAATGCAAAGCCTATGTCTGTCTTGAAGATTTTGAAAATGCATTTTTTTTCATAAAACAAATGAATGTTTGTAAAACGTGATGCCAACACCGTATTTACCGTAGGCCTTAAGGAGTCAGGATACCTTTCGTAACAGTATGCTTTCGAATTAACCCATGCTTCAGCTAGGACTTTTAAGGGTTATAACGTGGCCTGGTTCATGGTTTAAGAAACAAAGGATAAAGGCTCAAATTATTTGTACCCACCCGCTCTTCGTGATGTTCTTCAATCCTAAACTCAGTTGATCGTGCGTTAGACCTTATTTGAGTTTTTGCTCTGATTTTCCGGTGATGATTCGGATGTTGATAACTTATTCTGAATAGGTAGTCATTTCCTTTTTTGCTGAGGGTTTGTAAGACCTCTTTCTTGATTTTTATTATCCCTTTCCTTTTTTTGCCTGAACTGTTTCCCTTTTTGGAATTACAGTCAGCGGGATGCCCCAGTTTTGTAAGTCTCCTTCGTAGGTTTTGACTTATTGAGCTTTCATTTCTGAGACATATAATGACTGCCCGTCCTTATTGATTATTCGGAACCATCACTGTCTTTTTTTCGTAAGGATCTCTTTGGTGCCATTTGTTATGCACTTGGATCAACTGAGAGACTACCCTGCCCCAGGTTATGATTAAGGGTTTTAAATTTCAAAAAGGAAAACTCCTACTTCTTTGGCTCAGATGGGTTGACGAGGGATTATCATCCTTATAACTCCAGTGTTTAGGGATTGAAACAATGCCTGTACCTCATCAGCGGGGTCCGTTCGAAAGCATACTGTAAAGATCGTGGTATCGTTTTCGTCATCCTCCCTCAAGATTAGAATTTTAGATCAAGAGTTGACATCAGAAAAAATATGAAAATAATTTGCATTTAGTGAATACGAATATATTGTTTCAGAACAGACATATGCGATGCATTAATGAAATAACAATGTTTAACATGAGTAAATGTTTGAACAAAGAAAGTTGCAACTTGAACATTTGAATGAACAAAAATTTCTCAATCCTAGCCATGATTTGGCAAGGGAGCAGTGATTATGTTCGGAGTCTCAGGTACTTCAAACTGAATCTCTCCAGCGTCGATCATGTCTTGAATCTTGTTTTTGATAGGCCAGCAGTTGGCCTTAGTATGCCCCGGGCTATCAGAATGGTATGCGCATCTATCGTTGGGATGATAGTTAGGAGCAGAAGTGTTTGGATTCCGGAGAGGATCCCTTAAGGTGATCAGCCCTGCCTCTAGCATTTGTTGTAGTGCTTGATCCAGCGACATGTTGATCTTGGTGAACTGCCTTTTAGGCTTGTCTGGTTTGCTCTGATCAGCCCGTTGTTCTGGGCGAGGTCGTTGTTGGACCTGTGAAGTAATAGCAGCTTGGAGAGGCCCAAACCTTTGACTTCTTGGAAGTTGATTAATGACTGGGTCCCTGACTTGGGCTGGTTGCTTCATGTCTTGATGAAGCTGACTGATCATGGCTCTCAGCTCTCCTTGCGCCTGAGCTAAACCTTGAATGAGGGCCCTTTGCCCCAGCATCTGGGTTTTCAATGTGTCTACCTCAGCTTGTAGACGTTTCAGCTGTTCGTCCTTGTCATCTTCAGGACTCTTTCTGATCAGATTCCCCATGAGGAGTGTCCTCAACTCTTCCTGCCCCTTGGATAGGCCTAGGAAGATTTCCTTGAACTGAGTCTCTTGAGCGTGAAGGTCCTGGTTATCTTGTTGTGAAGCCATTGCTGAAATAAACAGCGAGAAAGGTAAGTGACCTGCAACAAGGATACCTGTTATGCAATGATGAGTATGACATGCATGTAATGTTTTCAAGGACCTCGCGGGGTAAATAAGAAAATTGGTTAGCATTTGGATCCGGTAGCTTGATTGAAAGAAACTTCATATTTGTTGAGAGTCTTTCTTCCAAGGGTCAAAGGCTCACCATATCAAGTGGGTCATAGCCCCTGACTCAAGTCATCAACCTTATTTTGCTTTCCAAATAACCTTGGCTAGGGGAACCTTCTTCAGGAGTCAAAGCTCACCATATCAAGTGGGTCATAGCCTTTGACAACTTTGGCTAGAGGAAAATAAATCCTCTTTTCCCCTTGCTAGATGTTTGATTTATCATGACCTGCATCACAAGCCTTTGAGATCCTTGAAATAGGTTAGGATGTATGCAATGGTATGATGTTATGGTATGCATGGGGTAATGTAAGTAACCCTGTTATGAGTCCCAATTAAGGACTGTTAAACCTGAACCTGCAAAAAACTCAAGTAAAACCTATCATGAGTCCCGATTAGGGACTAAACAAAACCTGCAAGAACTTTAGTAAGCCCTGTTATGAGTCCTAATTAAGGACTATAAACAAAACCTGCAAGTAGTTCATGTGTCAGATAACAAGCATGCAAATAGTCAAGTACGAAGGCACGCAAGTCACACAATAGAAGCCCTTAGAGTTTAGGCCAGCATGAGGTCTAGGTATTACCCTCTTTCAGTTTGTTGGTTCATACCTGTCCTATCAAAGTAACCGGGTTCTTAGAGGATCCCAATATCATTGACTACCCTCAATCGGTCATAACTCCAGCATCACAATCTTTTCTTGCGGCCAGAACCATCACGAGAGCTTAGCCTCAATGGGCGTAGCATGCTGCTACTGTTCTAATGGCCAAGTTGTGTCATTTAAGGTTCTAAGGTTGTTGGTGCTTAATGACTCCTCAGAAGACCCATATTCTCCTCGTTGCAACACAAGGGATATCGGTACAGACCAAGGTGCCACACCAACGTAGCCACTGTTTCACCCATGTCGGTCTACGCCGGACAGGTCCCTCACAGCTTATGCTACCTAACAGGGTATCCCCAGATCCGGGTTAGGATCTATGTAACTCCCATGCAACCCACAAATTTAAAACAGACAAGTCAATACAATTGAAAACACAGTTACGAACTAACCCTAAGGTACACCTCACTTTAAGTTTAAGTCCCCAGCAGAGTCGCCAGTTCTGTGATCGGTGGATCTGGAACTGACTGTTTAATGCTGGTTCGCGAAATGTCGCGGAAGCAAGAGTCGCCACCGTCTTTTATTTTCTCCAAATGGAAAGGACAAAAGCACAGAAAAATTCCTTATAGAGATTGCTCTCGGTTCGGGAGGTAGATTATAGAAAGGGAAGGTGTTAGCACCCTTTCTATCCATGGTTATCCATGGGCTCTTAGATACTTGCTCACTTGTGTTTTCAAAAATGTTTTGTTTGCTTTTCAACTGTGGGTTTTAAAAAAGTTTCTTTGAAAATTCCAGTTCGACTCTTGTATCAGTCCTCAAGAGTGTTTGAAAAATGCTTTCGAAAGCTTTTTGAAAATGTGTTGGTGTGAAAAGTATTTTTGATTTGTTTTGTTTTGAATTAGAGCAAGTATCCACGAGTCGTCTACCTACCCTAAGGAATTCGTCTGTGTAAATGTCCTTTAAAGTAGTGCCATCCCACCATTGAGAGGTAGGTAGCACCACCGTTGGAGGTGTTCGGGTCAATTCGAGGTTCGAGACATGGTGATCACCAGAGCAATGGGAAGACACCTTAGAAGCTACCCTCATGCCAGGTTCCCGGATCATGACGACTTACTAAGACATCCTCTACTCAACGATCACCTTTCGAGGCAAGGCAACAGTGAGGCGTACCCTAGGGGTGGTGTGTGCGATTCGTGTGTCGTTTTCATTTGCATTTATCTTGTCATGTTATTGGATGTTCTACGCTTGTTTTTATTTCGTCCATACAGTCTTCCATGCTTTGTTTAACAGTTAAGATATTTGCGGGAAAAGTAAATCTAAAGCTATTACAAATGGCGCGGGTCCACATCGCCAAAATTAACCGGAACCCGATTTGACAGAAAAATAAAGAAATAAAGATAAAGTGCGAGAAGTAATTTACATGGCTTCGGGAGAGATACATAATTATTCAAACGAAATAAAATAAATATGCTAATAAAAAAGAAACTAAGAACGAGGGCGTTGGACCCTTTTGCAAAATTAAAATTAATGAAGAATTAAAATTAAAAGAAAGCAAGAACTTGTTTTTTTGGTATTTTATGTTTTTTAGATTTAATATGAAAAGGGAGAATTAATTAAAATCAAGATAAGATGCAAACCCTAATTCTATTTTATTTTAATTTTTTTTTAAGAAAACATTAGAATTTAACCTAAATTAAACCTAATTTTTATATACAAATTTAATTATGAAAATAAGTATTTAATTATTTAATCATTATGAAAGAAAAATAAAAAGATGAAAAATTATTAATTAAACCCTAGCTCTACATTTTTTAGATTTATTATTAAAAGAATTAAAGTTAACACCTAATTTAAAACTAATTTTATTTATATGCAAATTTATTTAAGAAAATACTAAAATTATTTATTGTATTTTTAATTTTTTCTGATTTTTATATGTATTTTTTTTATATTTATGAAAATAATAATTAATTACTAAAACAACAATTAAAAAGAAAAATAGAAAATAGAAAAAAATAAAAAAAAGAATAGGAAGAATTGCAAACCAAAGGGGGTTCATATCCCACGTCAGGAGGTATCCTTTAGAAATCCAAGCCCAATAAGACATTGATCCGTTTGACTTTCCAGGTAGCATGCTGTAGCGTTGACTGGACCTTATGCTGTTCCTCCAATCTGCACCCTTGATCTGATGAACCTGGACAAATGGACGTTGATTTTTGAGCGTGTATGATGTGCTTCAATGCTGAATCTGCACGTGAATTTTTATGGAAAAATATTATGGAAATAACAAAGACCTGGGGCTCGAACCCAGGTCATATACATTGCCAACGTTCTCGCTTACCAACTGTGCCAACTAACGCGTTTGATTAATAAGCAACTAACAATCATTATAAAAATAAAACAAAAGGTTAGTGGATCCACGCGCGAAAATTCAAACCAGCTTATCACGTTTTGCCACGACTTCGTCTTCTTCATGTTCCTGAAAACATAAAAGAACAGGCAACGGTTTTCATGACGTTCTCTTAGGCCGTTTTTGGGAAAATAGCGATTAGGCCTATAGTGTTCATAAATTGAGCGCGAGTATTGGTTTCTATTCGTCCAAACGCGTTGAATCCACTGGCCTTGGTCTCAGCCTCCAATTTTGCCTTATTTCAAAAGCCCTAATTCTAAGGTTGAAGAACCCTAAATATCAACAATGGCATAATCGCGTGTATAGCTCAAAAACACAATTGAATACATGGGTTAGCTTCAGAATCAAATGAGGAATAAGAATCAATAATTGAGATGCCATAAAAATGCATAGATTTCAAAGTACGATTATGAATTTTCCATGAAATATCTTGAATGCTGTATACCAATTCCTTGCGTTTGGATGGTTGTTTTTGATTGGAATATGTCCAGTGACCTTCAAGGAAGCTGATGGAACAAGAATTATGTCTTGAATCGCCCTGGAAGTGAATTTTCAGTTTTTAGTTTTTTAGAGAAAATTCCAAGCTCTTTTGATGCCTTTCTGCGCAGCTCTGTGTGTCTTTGCATTAGGGTTGTGATCCTGGCATATGTAGTAGTGAATTAGGTCAAAAAGAATCATCCAAATCTCTTGCATTCATAGTTTTGAAGATTTGATTTTCAAGCTTTATTTTCCAAATATTTTCCATGTGCTTTTGTGCAAATCATGATCTAATCAGTCCAATTCTTTCCTTATTTGGCTAGGCACGAATTATTGAGTATAAAACATGCACAAAAAGATTTGTTAGGTTAAGTTAAATATTTTTCATATATTTAATTGATTTAAATGAATTAATATAAATAAAAATTCAAATAAATAAATAAAAAATGAGAAAATACTTCCCTTTGGGCCAAGTGGTCGTGCACATGCTTGGAATGATGAATTGTGGAAGAAAAATGGGCCCATTAGTAATTTTAGGTCATTTGAATCAATGTTGACTTTTCAAAATATCCAAAAATTTCCCAACTTCTACAAGGCATAACTTGCTCAATTTTTAAGATTTTCTCATGTTCTTGGACATTTTGGAAAGTTCTTTGAGTCCTCTAACCAATGTCTTTGGTCCCATGTCATTTTGATTTACCAATCTCAAGTTATGGCCTTTGACTTAAAGTCCCTTTTTGTTGACTTTTGAAAATGACCTATAATGTTGAAATTGATAACTTTTTGTGAGAGCATTTCTTGGACTTGAAGTATGAAGATGAGTTGTAGGAAATGTCTTTCTATTCAAAATGAGCTTTGGATGGAATTTTTCTGATAATCCATGTGAAAGTTATGCCCTGGTCAATTTCAGTTGACTTTTTCAACTGTCCAAATAAGGAAACTTTTGCCTCTTGATGATTTCTGAGCCAAATTTTGAGAATCATGATCAAGCATTGATCAAATGATGTTTGTGGCTTCAAAATGATATGTTGACCAAAAATTTGAACTTTTGACTGTCAAATGACCATTTTGCCCCTACAGTTGACTGTAATGCAATTAGGGTTTTTGACTGTGCAGTTTTGTGCTGAATGTCTTGAAACTTGATATGAGGATGCTTGACCATATTTGTAAGCATATGAGACTTGATTGGGCCTCTGTAAGCTTCATTTTCTTGACCAGGATACAAACCCTAATTTTGACTGTTAGGAGACCTTTGCACTGTGCAACCCTTGGGGAATTTTGAAGCTTGACTTGGCAATTTCTTGAAGAATTATGGGGGGGCAAATTTTGGGGTACAACAATCCCCAAACAAAGTAGGCACCGGCTTGCAAGACATGAAGATTTTGACAGCATTTACATCTATGAGTTGGTCAGGATTTGGAAACAAAACCATCCCATAGATGAGAAGGGCCAAAATTTCTTCAAAATCTTGTAAGTCCAAAGAGTTCCAACGATCTTGAGCTTTCTCGAACAAGAACTTGGCTAAGAAACCTTTGACACCACTCTTTGTTTCCAAATTAGTTGTGATATCAGATTGTTGTAAGTGTAGTACTTGGGAATTCTCTTCGGGTTTTGAATCTCTTTCCGTACTTTTGAAATATAGTTGATTGAGAATGGGAATTATCAAGAGTTGAGAGAATTCTTCCAAAGTAGGCACAAGTTGATAATCAGGAAAAGTGAAGCAATGGTGTAGAGGATCAAAGAATTGGAAGAGCACCTTCATCATATCTTCATCAGTGTTGGAGGTAACCAAATTTAGGAGGTGACCGTGTCTTTAGGTGAATGAAGAACTCTCAGGTACCCTTGATGCTAACTCTTTGAGTTAAGGAGGAATTCTTACGAGATTTACTTGGATAGTATTCCCGCAGATAGAAGCCATGTCCTACAAAACAGAACAAAAATAAATCCCAAAAATCCTTGAAATGGTTAGTGAGAATGAGTATGATGTTATGATGTTTATGATTTTATGTACAAGTAAGTATATACAAACAAAGGCAAACAAGTACTTAGGTTTAGGCTTGCATGGAGTCTCATAGGTAAGTACCCTCTTGAAGTTTAGTTGGCTCAAACCTGTCATAGAAACAATAACCGGGTTCTAAGAGATCTCAATATCATTGATCTGTCTTCTCGGGCATTGTTTCAGCGCAAGCCTCTTTAATGGCGACCGAAATATCCCGAAAAGTCAAACCTCAATGAGTGTAGTATCGAGTATCAACCAACTTCGGACTGCACCAAAGCCGGTTATCTCACTACGTCCTAATGGCTAAGTTGGTCAAGTAAAGGTTCTAAAGTCAGTTAGTGCTTCATGACATCACGCAACGGCCTCGTATTCTCCTTAACTACTCAAGGGCTACCGGTATCCACAAATATGTCACACTAACGTAGCTATTTCTTAGACCATATCGGTATACCCCACACAATTTCCACAATGTATTGCTACTTACCTATAAGGTATCCCAAATCCGGGTAGAGGATTAGAACAAGCTTAAACAAGGAACAAAAATGTAAAGCAATCAATTCAAACAATGAAAGAAAGTAAAGGTGATCTAGCCCTAAGGTAACCCCACTTTTAAGTTTTTTCCCAGCAGAGTCGCCAGTTATGTGATACGGTGGGAGAACTGACTTGGGAGTTTTGCGTTTTATCGCAAAATGTTGCGGTTAGCAAGAGTCGCCACCGACTTTTCTTTTATCCAAAAGGAAAGGCTGAAAAGAACAGGAAAGACCTTTGAGATTATTTCTTGAGTTCAGGGGGTAGATTATGAAAAGGGAAGGTGTTAGCACCCTTTTCATCCATAGTTATCTATGGGCTCTTAGTTGCTTGCTAGATCACTTTCTTTTGTTTGAAAATGTGCTTTGTGTGGTTTTTGAAAGTATTTTGAAAAGGCGCATTCGTTTAGGCAAACTTTGTAATAGTTCTCGTTCGTAAGAACGTATACAAAGTGTTGAGATTTTGAAAACATTTAATGTTTGGAAAATGTTTTGAAAGTGTTTTTGAAAGTGTTTGGTGTTTGAAAATGAGCAAGGATATTTGATTTGAAAGTGAGCAAGCAACTAGGAACAATCTACCTACTCAAAAGTCTTTCTTCATTTCTTCCTTCCTTTGATATTGATATCTTACCATTAACTTGGTAAGAAGCCTTATCTTTGGATGTAAAGGGACGGGCGTGGGTTATCGTATAGTCATGATAGCAATGTTGTGAGATATCTTATCATTTCTCTTTGAGGGACTAAGATTATTTTTAAAGGCAAAATTGATAGCGTCATCGAGGGACTATGATCTTGTATTTTTGATTTTTTTTGCTAAGACATCCCATGCATAACATGACCATTTTTTGTAAGGCAACAAGTGGAATTAACCCTAGGGGTGCAAGTGTGCAAGTGTGCTTGATTTACATGCATTTTTTATCTTAAATTAGGGTTATCTACTTGTTGATTTTTATCTTCCCATACAAACCCTAGTTTACTAGCATTGATATGAAAGCGATAAATTACGGAAAAGTAAATTTACTATGCTATTACATCACTTGGGGATGGGGGATATAAATTTACAAATGGGGATGACAAGTAAAATAAACCCTAATTACTATTACAAGGCTTTGACAATTACATAATTTATAATGCAAAAATAATAAAATATGCAAGAAGATGTAAAGTGAGAGGAATTGTTTTTTAGGGTTTTTTTTATAGAAAAGGTTTTGCAATTAATTTTATTGAAGAAAAACCTAAGTCTAAGTTAAATTAAAAAAAAAACTAATTGTTTAGAAATTTTTTTTGAGCTTTAATTTGAAAATAAAGGTTTTATAGTGTTAGGTCATTTCCAAGCAATGCAATATGTCCAAAATAAACTAAAAAATCTCAAAAATCAAGAAATTTGGTGCTTGAGCTGACATGGGCCATGTTAGTGGACACGGGCACCCGTGTCAAGACCTTTCCATGACTTCTATTCACTTTTTTGGTTTCATCCAATCTGACACGACCGTGTCACGTGACACGGGCGCCCGTGTCAGCCCATGTCCATCATTTTCTGCTCGTGTATGCACCAGTAACATTGACATGGGCCGTGTCGTTTGACACGGGCACCCGTGTCATCCTCTGTCCCTGTATTTTGTTATGTTTTTAACCCAACTAAGCTGACACGGACCATGTCGCGTGACACGGGCACCCGTGTCAGCCTCTGGTCTGGCTTTTTTGCTAGTTTTTTCTCTTTGATCTGTCTTGTTATATATTTTGATCACAAAAAAAGATGTATAAACAATGATATCACAGTTTGAGAAAGTTTACCTCTCGAAGTGGAAGCTTTAAAACACGTACGAATGTTTTCAGGTGCAAAGTGGTGATTGATCGAGCTCCTTTGAACCTTCTTGAAGTAGCTCCAACCTTCCTTTTATGCTGAAAATGGTTGAACCGCTCCAACTGAGTCAAGTTGCAATGTATGTTTTTTTTTTAGTTTGGAAGATGGTGATAGTGATGTTACAGAAGTTATTCTTATGTTTGAACAACTTTTATATGGTGTATGTGAAGTGTTTGGATGGTTTGTTTGGAGAAAATTTGCAAGGTATGATATTCAAAGATTTGGACTTCAAAGCTCAAAAATGGAGGTTTTGTTGACAAATCTGGTCTTTGACAGCAAAAATGATTTTGAGCATTAGTTTCTCCTTCTATTTTTCTGGCCCCTTTCTCTTGCAAATGCTTCTTCTATTTATAGGCAAGAGGTTTGTGCATATGAGTTGATTAGGTTTGCAAGACAGCATGTTATGGTTTGGTTGGATTACAAAGTTCAAACTATGTCAAGTACTCCATAGTCCCAAGATGAAGTACCAAAGTTGCTGGTATAGAGGAGCTACTTCCCATGATTTATGGTGGATTATAATCAGTAATAAGCAAGGTATGGGCTTAAGACATACTTTTTACCAAAATGATTGCTTTTCAAGAATAACAATGGTGCCTTTATGCCATAAATGGAAAGATCTTTTGGATAATGGCTCAAACACTTGGGTAATAGCTCAAGAGTGGGTGTAAGCATTAAATTATGATGATATTTACAAGCAAGGAGGCATGCAACATAAGATTATGCAGCAAATCATGCCAATTGGATCATGTGTTCTTCAACAAAAATGGCTTGCAATTCAAGAATGAATGCCCAACTTCAGCCCCTTGAATCTCCTAGGTCAAATATGATAAATTCATGCTCTTTGATGTTTTAGAAAGCTTGAAACACCCTCTACAAATTTCATGTTGACCACTTTTGTTAAATAAAACTGGAATTTGATGAAAATTGGCCAAGAAGTTGGGATAAAAACCTGACCAAAACTGCTGAAAATTTCTCTAAGTGTTTATTCAAAAATGCCATGACTTCATGAATTTATAACTTAAAATCCAAGAATTTCTATAAAAAGTCCTGCTCTACATTGTTTTATATCTCATTGATATCTACAACTTTCAAGTTGGAAGTTTTCCTTGAATCATCTTGCATCATGGTGGAAATTTGGCTCAAAGTTATGAAAAAAATATGAATTTTCCAACACTTAGAAAAATTTCTAAGTTTAGAAGTTTTGACTTTTCAAAATGAAATCTTGACTTTTTGATATCTTGATGAACAAGTTTCATATTTTTACATGTTTTGATGAATTTTGATCTTTGATACTTGATTTTGACCAAAAAGTCAAAGTTTGACTTTTCAGTGTACAATTGACTTTTCATCAGTTGACTGAAATTCATCTGTCAACCAATTGATCGTGAGGAATGTTTTGAGCCATACCATTATATAAAAATAAAGTATTTGATACCTTGAGATTATGCCTCAAGTCATTTTCTAGGTCAAAAATCAGAAATTGCACCTTCTCAGTCAAAACCCTAATTTTGACCATTTTGCCCTTTTGATGATCTGATCAAATTTCTTGAGGAATTGTGATCCAAACTTGATAAAATGACATATGTGAGTTCATAATATTGATATGGATAAAAAATTATTAAGTTTGACTGTAAATTGACCACAATTGACTTTTTCTCCAATACAGGTGATTTTAGGTCAACTGATCAATTAGCTGAGCAAAAATGTGATCCAAGACTTGAAACTTGACATGAGCAATCTTGAGGGTAAAAAATGATCCATGAAAGTCATATGGGGCATTAAAAGTCCATTTGTCCTTGTGCAATCTCAAACCCTAATTTTTCAGTCATCAGTGCTTGAGGAGGTGAGGTGTCTTGAGCTGATCAACCATTGTGCAGTCTTGAACCAATGGAGATCTTGTGAGAGATTACTTGAGAAATGAGAGGGAAAATTTCTGGGTACAACATCCATCTTTGCCCATACCAGCAGAGGAATACTGGAGTTTGGGGCTCCGTCGGGCAACTCCTCTAGATAGAAGGTGTTCGACTCAAATTTTTCCTTGAATCTTTCAAGGGTTACAACCTGGATCGGGGCTGCATCCACCAGCTCGTTGAGTTTCCTCTTTGATGAATTCACCGAGATGTCACTAAATCCCCCGCCAAATATGACCATAGAAGAGGGTAACTTCTCCCATCTGATATGGGTGAACAAAGGTTCCTCATCTTCAAAGTTGTCAGGGATGTGGAAGTCCTTGGGCCTTGAGACGCAAAAGGCTACCTGGAGGGGACCAGGTTCATCGAAAGATCGGGTATCCTCCTCAATTTCTTTGACCTTGCAGGCATCCCAGTGAGGGGCATCATTTCGCTTATACTTCCTGAGTTTTCTTGCCTTGATGAGAGTCTCGATGGCATCTTTCAGGTGGACCTGGTCTTCGGTCAGGTGACCGTGGCTCCGATAGCATTGACAGTATTTTGTTTTATTGGCCCCGGGCTTTGCAGGGGTGGATCGAGGACGCTTGACCCACCATCCTTGAACTCGATGTTAGAGTACTCTATGAGGATATGCTCGCGGGAAGCGGTCAGTAGGGTATACTCGCTGAACCGCCCAACTGGTCCTCTATGCTTGCAGGGCTCGTGAGGTTTTTCCTCCCTTATCTTCTCCCCAATCCGCCGAGAAGGGCCCACATCATGGTGTCGTGGGATGTTAGTTGGTCTGCGACTCCTCGAATCGCGGTCCCTGTTAGCTGCCTCTTTTTCCTCGTAGTCCATGTATTCCCAATCTTTTTTGAGGAGGGCATCAAAAGACCTGGGGGGTTCAAAGCCGATGACCTTTCTAAATTCAGTACCCGGGAGGATTCCCCTCTCGAGAAGGAATCTTTTCATGTGGTCAGCGCATGGGACCTGAATGGCCTCACGGTTGAATCAATCAATGTACCCTCTAAGGGTCTCATTGCTTCTCTAGACGATTGCCTCGAGGGCTGCCTCAGTCTTTGGATGTCGATGATATGCAGTGAAGCTGCTGATGAATTGGTTTTTGAGGCTCCTCCATGAGGTGATCGTCCCAGGGGAGAGGTTCTTATACCAATCCATGGTTATTTTCCTCAGTATCATGGGGAACAACCTGCATTTAATTGGGCCTCCGATATTGTGGTAGTGGAGCATCACTTCAAACCTATCAATATGGTCTACAAGATCAGCAATATTGTCGTACTCCTTCAGTAGAGGAGTATGATACGGTGGGAGAACTGACTTGGGTGTTTTGCGTTTTATCCCAATTGTTACGGATAGCAAGAGTCGCCACCTACTTTTCTTTTATCCAATAAAGGAAAGAGTGAAAAGAACAGGAAAGACCTTTGAGATATTTTCTTGAGTTCGGGGGGTAGGTTATGAAAAGGGAAGGTGTTAGCACCCTTTTCATTCACAGTTATCTACAGGTTCTTACTTGCTTGCTAGATCACTTGAAAATGCTTTGTTTAAAAGTGTGTTTTATGTTGAATGTAAGTTTGAAAATATTTTGAAAAACGCATTTATTTCGGCAAACTTTGTAATGATTCTCGTCTCTATAAGAATGTATACAAAGTGTTGGTTTTGAAAATAGTTCAAAGAGATGTTTGTTTTTGAATATGTTTTGAAAGTGTAAGTCTGGAAATGGTTTTAGTTTGTGAGCAAGAAACTACGAGCGTTCTACCTACTCAAAAGGTCTATGTTCTTTTCTTCCTTCTTTAGATGTTTCTACCTTACCATTGATTGGTAAGAATCCCCATCGTTGGATGTGAAGGGACAGACATGGGTCATCGTATAGTCATGAATGGCAACATTGTGAGATATCTTAGCATTTCTCTGAAGGGACCAAGATCATTTGTAAGGCAACATTTGTAGCGTCATCGAGGGACTATGATCTTGTGTTTTGATTATTTTTGCTAAGATGGCTCACATGCACATCATGACTATTTTTATCAAGGCAACAAGTGGATTTAACCCTAGATGTGTAAGTGTGCAAGTGTTTATTTTTCATGCATTGTCTTGTCTTAGATTAGGATTTTCTAAGGTTGATTTTTTATCTTGCCATACACACCCTAATTACTAACATTTATGAAAGCAATAAAAATGTGGAAAATAAATGTTCTACGCTATTACATCATTTGGGGGACGGGGGATCCAAAAGTACAAATGGGGATTGCAAGAAATTAAACCTAATTATCTATTACAAACCATATTGAATAGCTATGAGGAAAATATATGAAATATGTAAAAAAACAGCGCAAAAGAGAAAAAAAACAAATCTTTCGAACATGGGTCGAAGCATGCTTATGTGCATTGAACATATCCTTCTTTCGACCCTGTAATCCCAAATCAAACTCAGTATGAGTCAAAGCATAATGTGTTGTGTCGAATCACACACCCATTTTCCTTTCTGCTTGGGCCTGTAAAGCAGTATGTGTCGAAGCCTAAGGCTTTGTGTCGAATCATGCTGTAATTTTTTGCTCCAACATTGTTTTATGGTCGGTATAAGTTAGTTCTTAACATATAATTGACAAGAAAATAAGACAAACAAAAGGTTAGCTTCGAATGAAATGGTTATTACATGTTATCTTCGAAGATGAATCATCAATGATGCTTGAAATGAAGGGTTTAAAGTCAAGAAGACTTACCTTGAAGCTGGAACTTGTGTTTCAAACTTGAGTTGCTACCTTGAATCTTCTTGATTTTGAAATGAAAAGAACAGAGGTGTTGTGTTTTTTGGTTCTGGGTTCGAAAGAAAAGAACAGAACAGAGGTGTTGTGTTTTTTGGTTCTAGGTTCGAAAGAAAAGAACAAAGGTGTTATTTTTTTTGGTCATGGGTTTAAGAGTGTTTTAAGGCTCCAACCTTCGTGTTCTCTCCTCTCTCTTTTTTCTTCTTCTCCTTTTTCCGTGCAAAAATCCCCCCTTTGTGTGTTGTGAAACAGCTTATTTATAGAAGAGTCTTGCTGGGGTTTTGGGGGGGAAACAAATAAAATTTGAACTGTTTGGGTATGCTCTTTTCATAAGCTTTTGAGGTGCAGCTCTTATATGCTAATTTGGTGCAAATACGAGACTGAGATAATGCAGACATGGACTGGTTTAGGAGCAACATAGCAGGACTATTTTGCAGCAGTTTTGGAGTGTTGTGGCAGCTTGGTGCATGGTTGTTTCATAGCAGTACAACAAACTGTTTTTTGGCATGGTTTTAGGCTGTTATATGGAGAGTACAGCAAGCTTGGGCTTGGCAACATATATGAATTTGTTTAGCAAGCATCTTGAATCTCTAAAAGATGTCGAATACTTCAGCCTTTTATTTTGATCACATAGATCCCCAACCTTTGACTAAACTCATCAATAGACAAAACAATATTTGTTTCCACCAATTGTATGTTCTTCGAATGGAACACATTCATCTGAACCTTCAACCAAGCTCATCAACAGACAAAACAAGATTTGTTTCCACCAATCTATGTTCTTCGAATGGATCACATTCATCTGAATGTGCCATTTACTTCATCCTTTCGTTTTGATCACATCGGTCCACAACCTTCGACCAAGCTCATCAACAGACAAAACAATATTTGTTTCTAACAAATGTATGTTCTTCGAATTGACCACATGTACCACTTACTTTGTCCTTTCGTTTTGATCACATATATCCACAACCTTCGACCAAACTCATCAACAGACAAAACAAAATTTGTTTCCACCAATTGTATGTTCTCCGAATGGACCATATTCATCTGAATGTACCATTTTGAGTATGCAAGATGATCTCATTGGCATAGTCAAAACAAAATAATTTCTGGATTTCTTTTCTACCAGTAACCATCAGTTGATAAAGTGGTCGAAAGTTCAAATGTCCAAAACTCAAATTATAATTCATAGTGTAGAAACTATGTGTGTCGAAGGGTTTAGAGGTGGATCGAAGCAAGTTGCTCGAAGGAAGCCATTGCCCAGTCAAAGCTTGTGGATCAAAACAAGCCTGAAGATAGACTTGTAATCCATAGTGTCAAAACTATGTGTGTCGAAGGGTTCAAGGGTAAATCAAAGCAGGTTTCTCGAAGGAAGTCATTGCCCAGTCGAAGCTTGTAGATCGAAGCAAACTTGCTCTTCTTTGACTTGTCAAAATCTGCCAATCACTCCTTTCGATCAGTCATGTTGTTCGAACAACCTTATTGTACCCTAATTTTTGCCCCTAAGATCCCTTTATCATACCATATTGATTCACTCACAACAAGATCACACTAGGATTCTTGGTTCCCCTCCCTACATTTAGTTTTGCCCTTTTTGACGGATTACCAAGCACCTTGACTTATGTTTCTTTTATGATCATGAATATTGTTTTGTTTTGTTTTCTTCATTTAACTAATAAAATGCAAGTTGGTTTGTCTTGCTTGTTATCCATGTAGCTGAAGGCAATGAGATTTAACAAGCTACCCCATGGGTTCATGAGTTTATTTCCATGCCCTAGTCAATATAGCTTGAGAATTTCAAACCTCACCATTGGATTGGTTGTGGAAGAATTGACATGGCAAGGTTGCTTTGGTTCATCACATTTCAAGGTTATTAGATTTGACTCAAAAGTACAAGGGGTTGATTGGAGAAGTTGTCATGTTTGGACAAGACCTTGTTCCTATTGGTCACAAGGGCATATTTCTATCAAATTTCAAGATATGGAAGTGGTTTTGGTGGCTATGAGTCCTCATTATCATCCTAAACAACTTCTATTCATAAAGCAAGACTATTGGTACAAGAAGTTTGTTCAAAGTTGTCAAAGTTCCTCAAGGCATTTTCTTGATCTAGAAGTTATGGTTTTAAACTTCAAAGGAGTATATCTTGCTCACCTTTTGGTATTTTTGAGTGATTCCAAATATATCCTTCTCTTAAAAGGGTCATCAATAAATCACTTCAAAAGTTCCAAGGAGTTTTCATATGGAAGGAACTTGGTGAAGAAGAAAGATTACAAGTCAGCCAGATGAATCCACAATTTTACATGAGTGACTTCAAATGGTCATAACTTGGTCAATTTTTATCACCCTGATTCCATTATTTTTCCATAATGATCTTGAAGATGTGAAATTTATACCTTCTTTTATGTGCAAAGTGGGAAAATGGATGGAAGTTTCCTTAAAGATGCAAAATATTATAGGTCATTTCATGATTTTTTGCCAACTTCAACAAGTCATAACTTGCTCAAATTTTGGAGATTTTGAATGATTCAATTTTCAAAGTGTCATTCAAGAGGTCTACTTCATGCCATCTTTTTTGGTCAATAGAAAATTCCAAGTGGAAGGCCATGTTTGGATGCAAGACATTATAGGTCATTTTTGAAGAAGAATGTGAAATATTTCTAAGTATGGAAAGTCAACCCCTTTTCTTCAACTTTGACTCAATGCAACTTTCATCGCAAGCATCCATTTAACTCCATTCTTTTTCCATTGCAAAGCTTGTAACCTCATCTTTCTAAAGCGTCAAGAATCATGCCCTAAGACCCTTTGAGTTGAAAATGCCATTGGTCAGAAGTTGGCACTTTGAAATTGAATTTCTCACCAAGTCAGAATTTTGAAATCCATAATGTGGCCTCTAATCACAAGTTTTCCACGCGTTTTTGCCTCTAAAAATGTTTAGTGAAGTTCCAGATTTGTTTAGCACATCAAAACTTAAGAATTGGATGAGTTTTGATGAAGTTTGTATCACACTTCACTCGTGCATAAGGTGTGCACGATTTCCCTCCAAAATGCATCATTCACTCTTCCTTTTGATCCCATTCGCTTCTCCTATAAATACATGAACTATCCCATTCAACTTGCCAAGCTTAGATAGCCAGAATCACCCTGCCAAACTTGCTTCACAACTCAAAATTCAGCAACTTCAAAATCCATTCTCGACCCTTTTTCAATCCATTTTTTCCATCAACTCACCTTCCTTGATCTTCCATGAAGCTAACCATATAATTACATTCAAGAATCGTGCCCTATACTGCTCCATACAAGTCCAGTTTCAGAGCTCTGCAACTCAACTTCAATAGGTAGATTCCTTCATCAATTCTTCAAAACTCTGATATTATTGTGTTTCTCTCATTGCCCTGGTTCTAGTTGCAACACTTAACTTTTAATGGAAACAAGTTTTGACCATGAAATTTCAAATCCCTTTTCAAAACATTCCTTCTAAATTGCTTGAGCTACAATTTATATAAATTTGGCGCGAGGGTGTGGTTGTCTTCGTCTTGAAGAGACGAAGCAAATGGCATAGGTCCGAGCTTCTGATTTTACAGTTTGAGAGACTTGCAATTCGTGATGGCTAGAGGTTGAAGATGACCAATGTGTCATCTTCCAACCAATGAAGGCGCGCCATCTGTATTTTTCAAATTCTGATTTAATTAATGATTCTGTACAATATTCACTAATGACCATGATATGCACAGTGCGCCAGATCTCTTAGATTTGATTACTAACGCATTTTGACTCTCATCCAATGGTCCACATATTTTACTTTTATTTTCTTTTTCTGATTTTTATATTTTAATTGTTTTAAATTTCAAAAAATCATAGAAAAACCACTTTTAGTCCAAAAAATCTGAAAAAATTATGAAAAATATTTTTGATTATTCTCTTTCTGATTTTTAATTTTTTCACAATTTAATTTTGTGTTTTGGTATTTTTTTAATTTTACACTTATTTGATTTGTTTTAAATATTTAAAAATACTTTTATGCATTTTTAAATTCTGAAAAAATTATGGAATGGTCCAATAATATTGTGACAAATATTGGTGACTTTATTTTATTTTTGTTTCTGACTTTACTATTTTTTTTACCATTTTTTGTTTATTTTACCCATTAATTTTAATTTTAAAAATAGTTTCTGACTTTAAAAAATTACCAAAAAAATTGTAAAATTACTTGGCCCTTTTTCTGATTTTTCTATGGTATTACTTTTCATTTCTTGATTAATTTGAACATAATTGATATTTTTCTCATTATTTTCTATTTTTTAAAACATTTTTAAAATCCTTTTTTGTGTATATTAAATGTGATATTATTTTGTGATTATTTTCTGGCTGATCTTGGGTTAGATTTTGGATCACGAACTTTATTAACATAATTGGATCCATGGTGTTGAGTTTAACTACACAAAAATGGATGAATGATTTTAATAATAGTTTGATTAAAATTTAATTCAAAAGTGGTTTGTATATTTTTTTTCCCTATCCCTCTTCATCTCATCCCTTTCTTATTGCACTAAATGTTGTTGGAGCATGATCTCTATATCATGTCTCAAAACAAATGGTGCATAGATTGCTATTGACCGGTCTCAAAATAGGTGCGACTTCTATATAAGTCCACTTACGATTGCTTAACATAGCGCTAAATTTTGTCCCGATTCAAATAAATGATCATTCGTGGCCCAAACTTATGATTGCAAGCCCAAGTATGCTAATTTGATCTCTTTGATCTAATAACCTTGAGATTCACTGTGTGGAGGCTTTGGTTCTACCAATCCTCTAATGGATCTACAACACCTTTGGTCAACGCGGATCTCTTAAACATCGTTGATCATTAAATGGTACTTATGAGAATTCTAAATGGATGATATACTTGACAAAAAGCAAATGCAACTTGTTGTGTGGAGGCTTTGGTTCTACCAATCCTCTAATGAGTTCCAAATGCGAGCTTCAAGATGGTCATCCAACTAACTAATAATTATTGACTTGTTTACTTTATACTTTTATTCTTTCTTTTATGCTTTATGTACCATTTACTTTTAGCATTTACATTTCATGCCATTTTCATCTTTGCTCATTTGAGCATTTATTTTCTTGCCATTTTTACTTTTCTCACTTGAGCTTTTCTTTTCCTTTCTTAAGATACTTAATAATCAACATAAACCCTAAAGAATCTTTAATGGTACTTGGACTATTTGGTTACTATCCTTGGCATTATGGAGCATGGGACTTTTCTTGGACTTAGGATTAGAAACCATGACCTATCTTGGAGACCTTGTGATCTTATCTGATTATTTTGTCTGGAGTTCTTGAGGTTTACCTTAAGACATTGGGTTGCTTGTTTGCCTTTTGTATGCAGGCTTTTGTGATTACACCCTTTGTTTGTAATATGGAATTCACCCGTATACAGCCGTTACTCTGCCCAATTTTTATGAAGACTTAATACACTTGAAGTTTGGTTCTCTCAAGAGGTCTAGTATTTCTTTGCTTGATTGGTTTCAATCCAAGGAATGGGAATTCTATCTTGGCTCATAATGTCAAGTATTGGTTTCTTGTTGGTTAAATGGTTCTTATCCCTAGCTTTTACCTTATGCTTTAGGATAGTACCTTCTTCTCCTCCCATCTTCTTTAATTTCAAAAATCTTCTTTCCATTTTTGAAAACTCTTCTTGTTTTTGAACTTGAACCACTTTCATAATAAACTTGGACTTATGTCCATGCATTTTCAAAGTATTTTTCATAAATAAACTCCAATCAACTTAATAATACCTTGACATTTTTTGTGAGAAGACTAAAAGTCGATCAATCTCATTTCAAACCATTTTGCCACTTTGGATTTTTATCTTTAAACTTTTCTTAAAAGATTAAACTCTTGTCAATTCTTGTAGTGATGCAAACAACTATACTTCTACAATATGTAGTGAAGAGAGATATTTTCCACTTGGGTGTTGAGTGAGGCATTGTTGATTTTGAAATCTAAGCCATATTCTCCACTTTAAGATGATGCAAGTTCTCCTTTCTAACGATTGTGGGTAGTAGGTATGTTTTCCATACGGACAATGATGATGATGTTTTATCTCAT
Source organism: Vicia faba (assembly GCA_948472305.1). Classification (NCBI taxonomy): domain Eukaryota; kingdom Viridiplantae; phylum Streptophyta; class Magnoliopsida; order Fabales; family Fabaceae; genus Vicia; species Vicia faba. The sequence goes on from OX451736.1 coordinate 939,504,197, forward strand.
AAAATTAACCAACACATTTGTGTTTTAAATTTTTGAAAGAGGAACTACGTGTACCCTGATCCCCTATTTCACGAAAAGGTGGTACGTAGGAGAACCCCATGTAAGATTGCTTCGTGACGAACCCGTGTAAAGCTGAATTTAGGAGAAACCAGTGTAAGATTGCTTCGTGACGAACCCGTGTAAAGCTGCATTTGATCGTGCAGATAATTACTCTGTTTAGTTTCCAGAGCTAATCTTGAACTTGCTGGAAGTTGTTGATGATAACCATCTTTCCTGAAAAGGTACATGATTAATCGTATATGATGCATGACATGCATTGTATGATGATGTTCTCAAAATAAATGAGATTATGCCGTATGCAATATGTATGCGCACATCATGATATATGAACATGAAATGCTATTGTGGCACGTCTGAGTTTGGGAAAATAAATCCCTGACTATTGTTGGAGAGTAATGGAAATTGAGTTCCTGACTGTCGTAGAAAAAGTGGTTCTTCTACTTCCGCTTGAGATGGTGAACCAGAGATGACTATGCTGGGGATTTGCCCCTTGTTTATGGATATTCTGCCTAGGAGAGACTCTGCTTGAGAATAACTTTGTGGGGGAATAATTCCGTTGGAGAGAGAAGCTTCCATAGCTGAAGGGATAAACTCTGTCTGGGATTGAGCTTCTGTATTCATAGAAATAAACTCTGTTCAGGAGAAAACTTTATGAACCGCTTGCGATTACAAAATTCGGCTGGGGAATATAGGCGTCGGATCTCCGAAAGAGCTTGGCTGGGGAAAGTAACTCCTGTTTGGGGAGGAAGAGATCAAAACTTTGGTTGCCTCTACTATGTAGGGAGTGTAGATGTTACTAGGACGCATGCTGAGGATACGACAATGACTTCATATCAAGACTTTTCTGCCTCTGTACCTGCTGGAGAAAGTGTCCGCGAAGGCCTTGTGGCTTGAGTGTTATCCCAACTTATGCGGTGCTTGGTAACTGCCGATCTAAATGATAAGTCTTCTACTGATAGGCAAGTGACGAGATGACCGAACATAGTTGTACGCTTTAATCCCTAACTTTTACCTGGACTGTCTTTTTAGATTTTCAGTCCACCGGGATACCCTTTTTTTCCCAAGCCGCCTTTTCAGGTTTTCGGCTTGCCGGGTGTACATATCTTTTTTGTTTTTATCCCTAATTTTTGCCCGAACCCTTTTAGTTCGCCGGGATGCCCTTATTTTTGCCTAGGCCAGTAAACCTAGCGGGTCTTTGTTCATGCACAATATTTTCTGACTATGTCCACGCTCTCAAGGTGTAGGGAGTTGTCACTGTCGGTAGTGTTGTGTTGCCACACTACCAGAAGATGTTTGTTTTATCGTACATGATTCATTGCTGGAATTCATGCCCAATGCCCCTAAGTGATTCAGATGGAGATCTGCCCCTGGCTATTTGGCATCTTTGAGAGATTCCTTGAATCTTGACTTGACTGCCCCAGATGATGGACAATGATCATGTTGTGCCCCTTGGTTGGAAGTGTTTTTCCACTTGAGGTGATCCTTTTTATTGAGAAGGTTTTTGTTCACTAGATATTCGTCATGCGAATTTCTCTACTGTTGAACAAATAGTCATATGCAAACAATGTTATTTTAAGAATGCAAAGCTTATGTCTGTCTTGAAGTTTTGAAAATGCAATTTTTTTATAGAAAAAAATAGAATTTTTGCAAAGATGTGATATCAACTCAGGATTTGTAACGGACCTTAAGGAGTCAGGATACCTTTTGTAACAGTATGTTTTCGAACTAACCCATGCTTCAGCTAGGACTTTTAAGGGTTATAACGTGGTCTGGTTCACGGTTTAAGAAACAAAGGATAAAGACTCAAATTTGATTTGTACCCACCCGTTCTACGTGATGTTCTTCGATCCTATGCTCATTTAATTGTGCATTTAGACCCTATTTGAGTCTTTGCTCTGATATTCCAGTGATGGTTCGGATATTGAAAGTTTATTTTGAATAGGAAGTCATTTTTGTTGAGGGTTTGTAGGACCTCTTTCTTTTTTATTTCATTATCCCTGTCTTTTTCCTGAACTGTTTCTTTTTGTGATTACAGTCAGCGGGATGCCCTAGTTTTTTCTTAAGTCTCCTTCATAGGTTTTGACTTAATGGGCTTTTATTTCGAGAGATAATGACTGCCTTTTGGATGATTATGCGGAACCATCACCGTCTTTTGTTTTAGAAGGACGTCTTCGATGCCATTCATTGTGTACGAAGCGACAGATCGTGACTGAATGCGCCTCTGAATTAATTGAGAAAACTACCCTGCCCCAGGTTATGATTAAGGGTTTTAATATGTGTGAAAAGAAAAACTCCTACTTCTTTGGCTCGAAGGGGTTGACTAGGGATTATCTTCCTTATAACTCCACTGTTTAGGATTTGAAACAACGCCTGTACATCATCAACAAGGTCTGTTCAAAAGCATACTGTAGAGATTGTGGTATCGTTTTCGTTATCCTCCCTCTAAAGGCTTACAGTTTTTTAGTCGAGAGTTGAATATCACAAAAAGGAAATATAAAGCAAATTAAGCATAATGAAAAGAAAAAAAATTAATTCAAGACAGACACGTGTAATGCATTAATGAAATAAAAAAGTTTGACATGACAATAATTGTTTGAATAAGCAAAGAAAATACAACTTCAGAATTCAAATGAACAAAAATGCTTTCAATCCTAGCCATGTTTTGGAAAGGGAGCAGTGATCACATTGGGAGTCTCAGGAGGGTCGAATTCGATCTCCTTGGCGTTAATCATATTCTGAATCTTGTATTTCAGTGCCCAATAATCGTTAGTATCATGCCCCGGGATACCAGAATGATAAGCACACCTTGCATCCAGGTTGTAGTTAGGAGAAGAAGTCTTAGGGTTCGGATGAGTGTTTATCACCATAATCAGCTTCATCTTCAACATGTGTTGTAATGCTTGTGACAATGGCATGTTGATTTGGGTGAACTTCCTTTGAGGTCTTTCCACCCTTGGCTGATTGTTTCGTTGTTGTGGTTGTTATGTGCGTGCCGAATTAGAGATCAACACTGCCCCCACAGATTGGTGGTAGTCTGCCTTGCTACGCCTCTTCTGGCCGTGCACAACATTGGCTTTCCTCTTGCCACCAAATGACTTCTTCTCTGTACTCGAAGAGGTATTTTTCTAGATCTTACCACTCAGGATCCCAGCTTCTACTCTTTCTCCAGGCAGAATCAGCTCGGTGAAACCCGCTGACGAGCTATCGATCAAATGATTAAAGAATGGACTAGATAGCGTCCCCAGAAACATATCAACCAACTCCCTATCAGAAAACGGGGGTTGGACTCTTCCAGCCAAGTCTCTCCACTTTTGGGCATAGTCTTTAAATCCTTCACTTGCACCCATGGACATACTCTGAAGTTGAGTACGAGTAGGAGCAAGGTCGGCATTGTACTGATACTGCTTGTAGAAAGCAACAGCCAGATCTTCCCAGTTTCGGATATTTGCTTCCTCTAGCTGGTAGAACCATTCAAGTTGAGTCCCTGACAGACTATCTTGAAAGAAGTGAACCCATAGATTTCTACCAGCTGTGTGGGGCTGGATTTTCCTGACATAAGAACGGAGATGGAGTTTTGGACATGACACCCCATCATGCTTAGCAAAAACTAGAGCTTTGAACTTCTGAGGGATCACCACTCCAGATACCAGTCCCAAATCTCCGAAATCCAAACCAGGGATTTTCTGAATCTCCATAGCACTCAAACGGTCTTCAAGTTATTTGTACCTATCCTCAACAGGAGGATACTGTTCCTCATCATAATCTGTATCATTATCAGAAACTGCAGGACTGGGGTCCTTTTCTTCTTCTTGGTCCTCCCCTCCCTTGGATGAAAAGGACAGATCAACTTGTTGTTTCAACCTATCCCCAAATCTTTTTCCCATACTCAGCAGAACAACCTTCTTCTTCTTCTTCTTCTTCTTCTTCTTCTTCTTCTCTTTCTCTTTCAGAATGAGAGCTTTCAAGTCCTCTTTCCCTTTAGCCAAGCTCAAGAACATCTCTTGGAATTAGGCATTTTGTGCCTGAAGATCTTTGATAGCTTGATCGTAAGACATTTCTGCTGAAATAAACAGCGAAGAAGATGAGAAACCTGTTATGGTACCTGTAATGGTGTGCATGATAATGGGATGCGTATGTAATGATTTCAAAGACTTTGGGAGATTTAAATTTGCAAACCAAGAAATAAACAAACTTTATTAGATTAAACTTGTAAAAAGGTTCAGCAATGCCTTTAAGGCGTTTACAAAGAAGCAAATGAAAAACAAACCTAAACTAGAAAAAGAAAAATCAGAAATCCCATGGACGTTTCCCCTTGGTGCTGACGTAGTCAATGATCGTTCTTTCATTCTCAAGTTGCCTGGTGAGCTTCAAGATTTTCCTTTCTTTCTCATGGTACTTTTCCCGGTAGGTATCCCTCTCCTCTTTCAGCTGAATCCATGATCTCTTCAATGCCCCAAGATCAGTGGGCATGTAGGGATTAAGGACTGTATAAGGAATGCCCTTTTCATTGTTAGGCTCCACAATCACTGGAAATACAGCTTCATAAGGCATCCCAAGCTTCTGGGCTCGAGCTCGGACCCACTAGAGATAAGGCTGCATAGGGAGAGAAGTCTTTGGTCCTAGCTCTTGGGGGTCAGATCTGTTCACCATGCCCCAAGCTCGTATAAACCTCCAGCGATGCTCGTCAACGTCCTCCTTGTAGTTAAATGCAATATCTGTAAGAAGTAGCTCATGAGGACCATCTCTCCGAGCCCGACCGAATTATCATAAAGCTAAATAAGGGCTGTAGGTTATCCCTCCTCTGATTCCGAGCAATAGGACATTAGGGTATCCCCAACATCAATCAATGACAGCAATGCTTTCCATAGCCTTAGAACTCCAAAGAATGTCTGTATGGGCAAGGGACATTATCCTGTAAGACCATTCTAAACCTTCCTCATTCTTCAACACGGACTTGGGGAGGTGCGAAATAAACCACCTCGCCAACAGCGGAATGCAACACATGAGAGTACCTCTTCTTCGCACAATACGAGTATAGAGGGCATGCAAAATATTACCCATAAGAGTAGGCACAGGATTGCGAGATAGGAAGATCTTAACCACATTCACATCTATTAAGGAATCTGGATTCGGGAAAAGAACCAAATCGTGGATAAGGAGAGCCAAGATATCTTCAAAAGCTTGAAAGTCCAAACTGTCCCAGAATAGCTGAGCTTGATCTATCAGAAACTTAGCTAAGAAACCTTCAACCCCACTTCGCGTCTCCCAATTGGATATTACATCAGCCCGTGTCAGATGCAGAGCTGAAGCAATGTCTTCTGGTCTAGGAGTCTCTTCCAAACCTGTGAAGGGCATCTGCTCAAGGATGGATATGCCTAATAAGTGAGAAAACTCTTCCAAAGTGGGAAATAGCTGATAATCCGGGAAGGTAAAACAATGATGCACAGGATCGGAGAACTGGAAAAGCACACTCATCATCTGCTCATCAAACTTTGAGGTAACCAAACTAAGAAGCTGACCATGTCTCTTAATGAAGGAAGAAGTCTCAGAAACTCTTGAGACCAACTCTTTGAGTTGAGCAGGTATTTGCACAAAGTTAACTCGGATGGTGTTTCTGCGCATGGAAGCCATAATCTGCAAAACAGAACAAAGATAAATCCCCTCGGTCTTTGAAATGGTTAGTATAATGAAGTATGCATGCTATGTTATGATGCATGATGTCATGGTAAAAACAACACATGTATATCAGATATTAGACATGGTAAAGGCAAACAAGTCACACAAGAGCCCTTAAGTTTCAGGCTTGCATGGGGTCTAGGTACTACCCTCTTGAAGTTCAGTTGGTTTCAACCTGTCCTAATAATAATAACCGGGTTCTAGAGGTTCTCAATATCACTGACCATCCTCCATCGGGCATGGTTTCAGCTCACGCAATCTTTTCTTGCAGCCGAAACTATCTCGAGAGTATGGTCTCAATGAGTGTAGTATCGAGTATCAACCAGTGCTCAACTTTACACCGAGGCCGGCTATCTCACTACTTCCTATGGCCAAGTTGATCAATTATAGGTTCTAAGGTAAGTTGATGCTTAACGACGCATATAGCAGCCCCGTATTCTCCTCGTTTCTCCACAAGGGATACCGGTACCAACCAATGTGCCACATCAACGTAGCTACTGTTTCAACCATATCGGTCTATGCCGTATAGTTCCCTCACAGTTTATTGCTACTTACCTAAAAGGTGTTCCCCAGATCCGGGTTAGGATCTATAGTAACTCTGATACAAAACCCTTTAACAGTAAAGCAACCAAAACAAACAAGAGAAGCAATTTATGATGAACTAATCCTAAGGTATACCCCACTTATATTCATCCCCAGCAGAGTCGCCAGTTTTGTGGTAAGGTGGCAGAACCAGAACTGTTTTAGGAAAATAATGGTTTGCGTTCTGTGTTTGTGTTTGCAAAATGTCGCGGTAAGTAAGAGTCGCCACCGACTTTTATTTTATCCAACTGGAAAGGAAAAAAGCACAAAAAAATTCCTTTTTTTTCAAGATTTTGAGTACGGGGGGTAGATTATAGAAAGGGAAGGTATTAGCTCATCTATCTGTGGTTTTCCACGGGCTCTTAGGTACTTGCTCATCATTTTAAAATTGCTTCCGTGTTTGTGTGTTTTGAATTTTTTTTGTTTTTCTTCATTTTAACCCTTGCTTCTGTCTTCAAGAGTGTTACGAAGTCATTTTTAAAACTTTGTTTGAAAAGAGTGTAAGTGTGGAAAAGTTTGATTTTTGAGCAAGTACCTACTAGCATCTACCTACTCGAAAAAATAATGTTTCTGTTCTTGTTTCCTTTAGACAATGCTATCCTACTATTAGTGAGTAGGTAGCATCGTTGTTGGAGTTTTAAGGGTCAATTCGAAAGGGACGTACGATCACTAAAGCAATGTTAGGACGTCTTAGTAATAACCCTAATGTCTTAAGATCATATTTGAGGCAACATTTCCGAGGCAACTTTTCCGAGGCAACATTTCTGAACGGGACTTTGATCTTTTGTTTAGACAAGAGGGCGACCATTAAAATACCCTATACTTAATGACCGTTTACCGAAGGCAACCGAAGTGAGAGTATGCCCTAGAAGTGCGCATGTGCGAGTGATTCAATTTCAAGTTATTATCTTTGCACATTTAGGGTTTGCTAACCGTTTTTTAAAAATTACATACAATCTTGTCATGCAACCCTATTATCATACATCTAACAGTTAATTTTTGCGAGAATTAAAATGCGGAAAGTAAAGCTACGCTATTACAAGGCTTCGGGTATTAATTACATAGCCAAAAAACCCGCAAAACGATAAATAAACAAAAAAGTCCTAATTAATAAATTACATCCCATGAGCAATTATATCAATATTGTAAAAAATAAATAAACCCGCGCGATGGAACGAGAACGAGAGAAATTAGGGTTTTGACCCCGTCTAACCTAAAGAAAAATATTTTTTTGGTTGTTTTGATTATTTTATTTAAGAAAATAATAAGGTCTTAAATTAAACATATACAAACCTAATTACTAATTAATTTAAATTAAGAAAATTAATTACATTTGACCTATTTTTATATTTTGGTTATTTTTAAGAAAAGAAAATAGAAATTAAATTAAACAAAAACCCTAGTTTCTAATTTATTTTAATTTATTTACAAAGAAAAGAAAATTAAAGTTACCTAAAAAATTAAGTTAACTAATTAAATTAATTTTTGATAAAAAACCTAAAATCTAATTTGATGAAAAAATTATTTTTATGATTTTTTTGATAAAAAGAAGAATTTATTTGTGTTAGTAAATAATTAAATAAATTAAATAAAGAAAATGTAAAAGAAAAGAAAAAGAAAAATGGGCCTGAAAATCAGCAATTGAGGGGGTGCTATTAGCAAATTCTGAGCCCAAAGACAAGGGTCCATGTTGACCTCTATGCTTCCATGTTGTGCGTTGACCAAGGCTTTTGGTGGATCTTCACACGATGGCCTTCCGATCTGGCCTTCTGGAGATCCAATGGTTGAGTCCTGAGGGCATATGGTGGTCTTCACGCAACGTGTACCCGCCTGATCATATAAGCAAAAATAACATGAAATACATGGGGGGCCTGGGATTCGAACCCATGTCCTATGGCCTTTCCGCTCACCTCCACACCAACTGAGCTGGGTGTGTTTATTGTATATGAAATAATAATAATCAATATATTGAAAACAAAAAAAATAAAAAGCATCAACGCGCGAAATTTCAAATGGAGCAATCAAAGCTTGCCACGCCATCGTCCCTAACATCTCTCCGTTGCTAAAAGGTCAGTGACTTTTACCTACAGACCAGAAGCGTAGGTACAAACCAACAACTTTCCAAAATCATCCATAGGCACGATAAATGGAATCTAATGATGTGGACCAATTCGCTTTGGCTTGCTAAGCATCATGGTGCCCTTCTTGTGGACCAATTTTGCCTGCATAAAAAGATCCCAAAATGCAACAGAAAACCCTAGCAATGGTGTTTCTCTATAGGGTTAGCAAAAATGCAATTAACTTTTATGAATAGCTTGCAAACACTTCCAGGATTCAGAATATATATATATGATTCATGCTATAAATTCTTAAACAATGGTATTCGATTTCAAAAATATGTCCAATCCGTAAACCACTTACAGTGAGTTCTAGCGTGCGAGAAGGCTTGCTTTTGATTACTATGGCTTCCTTAAGTGCCCAGGAAACGAAAGAGATGGCTTGAGAGTCTTGAAACTGCCTGGAAATATGAAATCAAGTCACCACTTTTCTTGAGTTTTTTCAAGTTTTGTTCTTCCTCTCCACGCCTCAAAACCTTGTGTTTTTGATCTGCCCTTGTCCACTATATATCAAGGACCGAATTAGGGTTCCAAATGTGCTCTCAATCTTTGTCAATTATGATCTTTGATCATGATTTGATTTCCATGAAAATCTTTCCAAAATAGGCCAAAATCAGTCTTTTTATGCCCAACCATGCCTTACACGATCTGATTCTCTTGCTAGCTGTATAAGAGACCTGAAACATGCATCAAATCTTAAGACTTAAATGGTTTTGATATTTCCATGATTTGTTTTGATTTAATTGAAATAAAAAATCAAAATAAATAGAAAAAATAAAATAAAGGCAAGTGGAAAGAGCTAGGGCTCGTGGACCATGTTACAAACTGAAAATAAGTGCAAAAGTTAGGCCCATTTGACAAAAATTGCAATTTGAGGCACTTTTGACTTTTGGCAATTTTGCAAAAAAGGTCAACTTCGCCAATGTATAACTTCTTCAATTTTGACTCTTTGAAGGTGTTCTTGGACTTTTTAGAAATCTTGAGATGTCCTATAAGAAACCCTTTTGGTATAATCTCAATTGAGTCTTCCATGTTCATGTATGAAGCTTTGACAAAAAAGATGTTTTTATTGACTTTTCAAAATGACCTATAATGTCCAAATTCATAACTTCTTGTGATTGAATATTTTGAACTTGGGAGATGAATATGAATTGTAGGGAATTACATACTCTTCAAAATGAGCTTTGGATGGGTCATTTATGATAAAGTATGAGAAAGTTATGCTTGGTCAAAGTTGAGTTGACTTTTCCTGCAAAACCCTTATTTAGCAACTTTTGGGTTTTGATGAATTATGAGAAATCCTTGAGGAATTATGATCAACCCTTGATCAAATGATTAATAATACTTCAAAATGATGATGTTGACCAAAAATCTTGAAGTTTGACTGTATGTGGGCCACAATTGACTTTTGCCCTAACACAGTCGACTTTCAGGCCTTTAAGCAATTGACTGAGTAAACTTCCTCTGCAAGGCTTGAAACTTGACATGGATGATCTTGAGAACATATTAGGACAATAGTGAGAATTTGGGACCCTTTGGACTCAAACATCTTGATGCAAAATCAAACCCTAATTTGAGGTAGACTGCCTTTAGGAGAGAGTTTGTCTGGTCAACTCTTGGACTTCCTTGGGCAATTTGAAGACCTTACTTGAAATGTATTGAGAAATATGGGAGGGAAAATTTTGGGGTACAATACCCAAGCACGGCCGTGATGTTAACACTGTTGAAGATGATGTGTTTGTTACTGTTGTTGATGAGCTTGTTACTCCTCTCTTAACCGTCAAAAGGAACCTGTTGAAGGCCGGTTTATTTCCAAGCTGTGGCGAAGACTGCCACCTCTATTTATCCCTACCGACTGGTTATCGTTAATTGAAGGCAGGTGTCCAGCGCCTGATGGATGAAAAAGAGATTTTATTTGAAAAGACTCCCCGTTCCAACCATTGCTTACAAGGATGTTTCAATAGTAACCATTTCCGCCAATCCTCCTAGGGTCTCCACCAAAAGACCCGTCAGGATTATATATGTTCCGAAGGTGACTCCACTGATAATTACTATGCCAGGACCAATCTTATACTCCTCAGATAAAACTGTCCCCTGGAACTATGGGGGTGACGTCTACTACCACGACGTCAAGCAAGATTGGCTGGCTAATGAAGACTCGGTTTTTGAGAGGGCTGACCCCGACATCGACAACATTGTGGGAACCAGAAAAAAACCCGAAGTGGAAGAGTGTTCTCCCCTAAGATTTCTCCTCCGAAAACTGTTACCGGTCCTATGATCATCCCTGCTTTTGTTTCTGTTGATACTACTACTACAATTCCTGTGGTTATCCATGCTGACACCCCTATCACCGAGTCGATCGAGACTCGGGGCAAAGGCATTTTGGTTGAACCTGTCCGGATGAAGGCGCAATCAGTATCTATCCCAGAGGCTTTCAAAAAGGAGATAGAATAAATTTTGAAATTCATAAAGAGAAGCGACTACAATATAGTCGAACAACTAGGGCAGACCCCTTCAAAGATTTATATGCTAGCTTTACTGTTGTGCTCCAAAGCTCATGCGAAGGCCTTGGTGAAATTTCTTAAAACTGCCCTTGTGCCACAGGAAACCTCTGCTGACCAATTCAAAGAATGTGTGGCCAGTTTGACCGCTGATAATGGTTTGGGATTTTCTGATGCTGACCTGACACCTAGAGGGAGGAAACACAATGAGGCATTGCATGTCTCCGTCGAATGCAGGGGCACTACTTTGGCCCATGTCCTGGTTGATACTGGTTCATCTTTGAATGTTCCGCCTAAGAAGGCTCTGGATAGACTAGACAATAAAGGTTTGACCTTAAAGCCTAGCAACATAGTGGTAAGGGCCTTTGACGGTTCGAAGAGAATGGTGCACGGGGAGGTGGACATCCCCATTAAAGTTGGAACTCAGACCTTTGATTCAACTTTCTATGTAATGGATATTCGCCCTTCCTATTCCTGTTTATTTGGCCGACCTTGGATTCACGACGCTGGTGCCGTCACCTCTACATTACATCAGATGTTAAAGTACCCAACCAAAGGAAAAATCATCACTGTCCATGGAGAGGAGGAATATATGGTCAGTCACCTGAACTACTTCAGATATGTGGAAATGGATGGTGAATTCATCGAAACTCCATGTCAGCATTTCGAGGAAGTCCCTCAAACAGTTACAACAATCAAGACTGTTTCCCAAGTCCCGAAGATTACCAGACCTCCGCTAAAGATGGCTTCTCTGAAAGATGCCAAGGCAGTAGTCGAAGAAGGTGGGTGTACTATTTGGGGCCAACTCCCGGATATTCCCTACAAATCTGACAAATTCGGTTTGGGTTTTACTTCAGGAGCCCAGAAAGTTGTTCGTCGTGCTCGTGCCGGGGGACCACCTTTGTGGATCAGCAACCTTGGAGTCAACGCAGTGGAGGATAGTGATGACAACTGTGACCTGGAAGAATGGATTTTTCCAACTATCAGCGGAGGACTCAACAACTGGGAAGCCAAATAATATGTCCCTATTAATTTTATCCAATAGTAATTGTCTTTAAATTTTTGTGGGACTTGTAATAATTAAACAATTTAGACTTTTAAAACCTTGTGTCTTACCCGAGGCACAACGGTTCATTTGTAAGGGTTGTTACTTCATTTTCATATGTCATCAATGAATCATGGACATTTTTGCATGCAGAATTTACGCTCTTTGTTCTTCTTTTTATACATTTTTATTTTTTCAAAGATAGCTATGCTCTTACACACACTCACATATCAAAATGCAGATCCACGTCCACTCAGGATCCCATGGGTAACAATTCTGCTATGGCCTATCGTGACTTTGAAAATCCAATCTACCAAGCCGAAGAAGAAGGTGACGAAGATTGTGAAGTTCCAGGGGAACTAGCCAGGTTACTACAATAGGAAGAAAGGACCATACAGCCCCACGAAGAACCGGTTGACACAGTTAACTTAGGTACCAAAGAGGACATGAAAGAAGTCAAGGTAGGTGCCAATCTGGAACCCAGTGTCAAGAAGCGCTTAACTCAGTTACTATGTGACTATGTTGAGGTCTTTAGTTGGTCATACGAATACATGCAAGGACTTGACGCTGATATCATGGTCCATTATCCACCGACAAAAGAAGACTGCCCCCCGGTAAAACAGAAAGTTCGTCGCATGCGGCCAGACATGTCAGAGAAGATCAAGACTGAAGTAATGAAACAATTCAATGTCAGATTCTTAGATGTCACCTCCTATCCACAATGGGTCGCCAATGTTTTTCCAGTGCCTAAAAAGGACGGTAAAGTACACATGTGCTTGGATTACAGAGATTTGAATAGGGAAAGCCCTAAGGATGATTTGCCGCTTCCCTATATCGATATTCTGGTTGACAATACCGCACAACATAAAGTGTTCTCATTTATGGATTGTTTCCCAGGCTATAATCAAATCAAAATGGCACTTGAGGACATGGAGAGAACGACCTTCGTCACACAGTGGGGCACATTCTGTTACAAGGTTATGCCATTCGGTTGAAAAACGCTGGGGCAACTTATCAGCGCATCATGATAGCTCTATTTCACGATATGATCCATCACAAAATAGAGGTCTATGTGGATGACATGATAGCCAAATCTTAAACTGAAGAGGAACATCTTGACCATTTGCAGAAACTATTTGAAAGGCTAAAGAAATACAAGCTAAGGTTGAACCCGAGTAAATGCACATTTGGAGTGAGGTCCGGTAAACTCATAGGCTTCATCGTCAGTGGTAAAGGTATCGAAGTGGACCCTGTAAAGGTAAAATAAATACAAGAAATTCCTACTCCTCGCATCGAGAAGGAAGTCAGAGGATTCTTAGAACGGCTAAACTACATCGCTAGATTTATTTTTCACCTAACCGCTACTAGTGAACCAATCTTCAAATTATCGAAGAAAGATCAAGTAGTCGGATGGAATGATGAATGCCAGTCTTCCTTCAACAAGATCAAAGAGTACCTTCAAGAGCCTCCTGTTTTGATCCCTCTAATCGAGGAAAGACCTTTGATCATGTATCTATCTGTCTTGGAAAATTCAATGGGTGTGTGTTGGGGCAGCATGACGAGTCTGGCCGAAAAGAGCATGCAATATACTACCTGAGCAAAAAGTTTACCGACTGTAAAACCAGATATTCACTGCTCGAGAAAACTTGCTGCGCTCTGGCATGGACTGCTCGCTGGATAAGATAGTATTTGTTAACCCATACTACCTTATTGATATCCAAGATGGATCCAATTAAATACATATTCGAGAAGCCTGATGTGATACGGTGAGAGAACTGACTTGAGGTTTTGCGTTTGTTTTCGCACTTGTTCGGTTTAGCAAGAGTCGCCACCGAATTTTTATTTTATCCTAAGGAAAGGTCAAAAAGCACAGGAAAGACCTTTGAGATGTTTTCTTGGGTTCGGGAGGTAGATTATGAAAATGGAAGGTGCTAGCACCCTTTTCATCCATGGTTTTCCATGGGCTCTTAGTTACTTGTTTTAGATCACTTGCCTTTACTTTTCAATTGTTTGAAATGGTGCTTTGTGTGTGTGGTTTTGAAAATGTTTTGAAAAAAGATGCCTTGTCTAGGCAACCTTTGTAATGATTCTTGTTTGAATATATACAAAGGTGTGTGTCTTTTTGAAAAGATATTCCAATGTTTTTGAAAGTTGTTTTGAAATTGTGTTGTGAAGTGTATTTGAAAAAAGGCAAGGATGTTTTGCAAGATTATTGATCAAGTAACTAAGAGTTGTCTACCCTATTTTACTCAAAGATCTTTCTTATGTTTTTAACCCTTTTAACAGTGTTGTTTCACCATTGTGTTTGATGAACAACCTTGCGTTAGGATGTTATACGGGACAGGCGCAGGTCATTGTATACAATCATTGAAGGCAACTTGTGAGACGCTCTAGCAATTTTGTAATGGACGAGATCGTTTTATCGAAGGCAACATTGAGGGTCATCGAGGGACTACGATCTTTGTTTATCGAAGGGGCATTTTCTAGAGTGTCTCATACTCGAGGGACATGATTGCATTTTTCAAGGCAACGAGCGAGGTTACCCTAGAGGTGCAAGTGTGAATGGTGTTTGTCATGTTCATGCATTTGTCTTTGTGTTAGGTCATCTAGCGACCGATTTTAGATTTTCACATACAAACCCTAATCTCTAATCATGGCATATTTAAAAAGCATAAAGTGCGAGAATTAAATCCTAAGCTATTACAAAAGAGTATCCGGGGATGGGGATGAGTCTTATCAGAATAATGTCCCAAATATTATGGGTTACAACTAAATTGAATCGATGCAATTCAAATATTAACAGATTATAAGATAAAAAACATCAGAGAAATATGAGATGTATGTAAATGATCAAATAAAAATTCTAACCCTAAAAGATTAAGTATTTATTACTATTTTTTTTTGTATTTTTGTTAATGTTTTTTAGAAACTTATATAAAAAGATTAATTAAACATAGTATTCTTTTATATTAAATATACAAATATTAAAGAAAATATATCAAACAAACTTTAATTTATTATTTCTCTTTACTATTAACAAAACAAATTTTTTAGAATAAATAAAAAAAGAAAAGTATTAATTTTTCTAAAGAAAGTAAATTAATTTGTGAAAAAGAAAAAAAGAGTATTATTTTTAAAAAAAATCACAAAGAATGGTAATGGGCTTAAGCATGTGTTTTGGCCCAAATAAAAAAACAAGAATTTTGTTAAAGGGGGGGGGGGGGGTGCAGGCGCTGGAAGGTATTGGGCTTTATGCTTTGGTTTGGAGGGAGGCCCAAATGAAGGGTTTGAACAAATTATTAGGGTTTGCTCATTTGTTTGGAAATTAGGGTTCACAATTTGTACAGCGGCGCCGCTCCTCTCATCTTCGTCCTCTTCGTCTCTCTCAAACCCAATGAGCAATTGATTCGTTCTCTCCAAGTTCCAGGCTACCAGAATGTTGCCTCCATCCTCTCCTCTTTGTGACTATTCAAGGTGGTAACTTAGAAGGTATCATTCTCGTTCTTGACGCGTTTTTTACAGTTTCTTGTGCATTTATTTCTTGCATGTTTTCAATCTTATGGCTTCTTTTTTATGTTTATGCGTAGTATGAGTTTGAAGGACATACCTTGGGCATTTTGCTCTGTAGGGCGATGGAGAGGGAGAGGGCTTGGAACGGCGGCGCTCTAGGTGGACGGAGGAGGAGGACTGTGATGATAATGCTTATATGGTACTTTGTATCTCTTTACTTCTGAATGCTTGAACACTGATTGTTTGATGATGAATGTGGCTCTGAAAACACTTGCTTTATTCTTCACTTCTGGATTTCTTCCTCTTCTTTGAGTGTTGCTTTGTTTTTGTTGGCTTGAGTTGATGATGAGTACTTCTGAAATTCTTCCTTGTTGTTCTGATTTGATGTTGAATATATTCTGCTGATTATGTTGATGATGAATTTTTCTGAGACTATGTTGTTTGGATTTTCATGGATGTTTGATGATGGTGAAACTGAAAACCATTGCCCCTTTCTTTCACTTCTGGACCTCTTCTTTTTGATGATGAGTATATGTGTTCTTAAAAAAGATGTTTGTTGTTGTTGATTTGGATGCTGAAACAAAACTAGCTTGATGATTTTGTTTTGAGATTGTGTTTGTTAGTTTGGGCAGATTTGTGTGTTTTGGTTGAGTTTTGGAAAGCAGCTTTGGTAAGCTTTAGGCAGGCTTGTAATGCAGGAATGCAAGCTTTGGCTTGCTTGATGTTCAGGCAAGTTTAGTTGTTTACAGGTTGGGAAGTTTGTTGTGTGGAGAAGGCATGCTTGCTTTGGGTTATGCAGGTTTTGGACCTTTTAACAGGTTTAGCAGTTTATGCAGTTTAAAACAGGTTGGTGTTTTGAAGGCCAGTTTGAGATGCAGTTTTACAGGTTGAACTGGCTTGTGTGATTTGTGGTGTTTGTGTTTACAAGCAGTTTTATAGGTTATGCAGGCAGGTTGTGTTTTTGGCCTTTGGTAAGCAGGCTGAAGTTGCAGTTATGCAGGCTACATGTTTGCTTATTGAAGGAAGGCTTGTGTGATATTTTTTTATGTTGTTGGTAAGGCAGGCTGTGTGATATTTGAGTTTTTTTGGGTTTTGTAAGTTTTACTTGCAGGTTAAAATAGGTTGGAGGTTTGTTTGTTATGCAGTTTCGCAGGTTTGAACTTTGTTTGTTGAAGGCAGGCTTGTGTGATATTTGAGTTTGCAGTTTTTTTTGCTCTCTATCCCTCTTATGTTTAGACTGTTATATCGTTATATATTTTCTTTGGTTCCTCTTATCTGCCTTTTACAGCCTGCCAAAACTGCAAACTGCAAAACCTATTCACTAGGTTCTCTCTTTCCTCTCTCTCCATAAGCATTTTTAATTGCTTATTTATCTTTTTATTTCTGAAAAATTGGGCTGTCTAGGAAATGATGAAAAACAATCTTTGACAAGTTTTTACTTGTCAAACAAATTGCTTCCTGCTGTCTTGCCTTTTGTCTGCTGTATTGCTGTTTTCATGCTGCATTACCATTTTTATCAAATCTGTCTTGTAACTTGGTTTTGGGCAATTTTGTACTGTAGCTGAATATGGAACTTTACTTGCTGCTGAGTTTATTCCTTTGCTTGACTTACCCTGGCAGTTTTGGCGCCTGTTTGCCTCTTTGAACTTGTAATACAGTTTGGCTTGGTTAATGTAGCTTGGAACTTTTTGTAATTCAGTTTGCTTGGTTAATGCAGTTTGGAACTTTTTGTACTTGACCCATGTTTTTGCATTGAGTTTGACATGCTTGCATTTATATTTTATTTTTCTCTCTGTGAACCGAGAAGAGTGATCTTCTTGTGATTTGCAGGGAGAAAAATAAAGCGTGACGAAAAATAGGCAATCTGATTCTAGACGGCCAATTTTAATGATGATTTTTTCCTTCTTTTCATTTAAAATAATCTTGTACTGATTTTCTTTTCTTCTTTTTTCAGGTAGGTACCAGTTGAATAATGGAAGAAACAGTAGAAGATCAAAGATTTCAAGAGATTTAGGCTTTAGATTTATTTTCTTTTCATTTATTGTAAAAAAATATATTATTGTAAACACTGTAAATTATAAATTTACAATATTCGAATAACATTTGTAACAATATTTGAAATAAATAAATAAAAAGTCTTTGTCAAATAAGAATTTCCTACTGTCAAATATTCCATTCTTTCCCTTGTACCGTCTATTTAATTATTTAAGTCTCTTAAATTAAAATAACTGGGAATGTATCCCAATAACTTTAATCCAGATGAAATAAATAATCAATAAACTTTGCCGTCTCGCAACCTTGCATTAATCATCATACGCCTGGCATTCCAATTAACCATGCTTTGTACAGTTAATCAAACAAGTGTTCCATACACTTTTCACTCCACTGATCAAACCAATGCCTCAAAGTTTCAAACAAAGCCTCAGCTCCTATCCCAAATATTTAGTTTTTTTTAGAAACAACCAATAATCTTGAACAAGCATGACAATAATGTAACAATTAACTGAATATCTGAGGATTCAGTTCTTTCTGAGAAATGCAAGCGAAAAAACCCTAATTCTAGATTGACTGATAAAAAAAAGTCTGTTTGACCGATTCTTGAGCCAATCTCAAAAATCAGAGAAAGCCCTGGGGTTGTGATTTCTTGTGAAAAAGGGGAGGGCAAATTTTGGGGTATAACAATTGCCCCTGTTCAATCTTCTTGAACCTAAAGAGTTAGATTGGCGAGTTTGCCTTTCGCGACTCGAAGGTAAAAGATGATTGGACACTAGAGTGCCCATAAATTTGCGCTCGTCAAAGCATGGTTGAGGGAATGGGCTTAAAGATGCCATTTTGAGATGTGTCAAAATCTTGTCGGGGATGGGCTTAAAGATGCCATCTGGGATTGTTTGTTGAATTGTATGTTATAGGTGAAAGGATGAGGATCAGAAAGGTATCCGTGTTTGGAGCATCTCTGAACCGGGGTCTGAATAAGAAATAGATTAGCATCCGCGTTTGGAGCTTCCGTAAACTGTTTTCAGCAAACTGAAGTTGAATAAGCAATAGATCAGCATCCATGTTGGGAAGCATCCGTAAACTGTTTTCAAACATTGAGTCTGAACAAGCGATAAATTAACATTCGTGTTTGGAGAATCCGTAAACTTTTTTCAGAAGTCTTGAAGTTGAATAAGCAATAGATTAGCATCCATGTTGGGAAGCATCCGTAAACTGTTTTCAAAAGTTGGATCTGAACAAGCGATAGATTAACATCCGTGTTTGGAGAATCCGTAAACTATTTTCAGAAGTCTTGAAGTTGAATAAGCAATAGATCAGCATCCATGTTGGGAAGCATCCCTAAACTGTTTTCAAAAGTTGAATCTGAACAAGCGATAGATTAACATCCGTGTTTGGAGAATCCGTAAACTGTTTTCAGAAGTCTTGAAGTTGAATAAGCAATAGATCAGCATCCATGTTGGGAAGCATCTGTAAACTGTTTTCAAAAGTTGAATCTGAACAAGCGATAGATTAACATCCGCGTTTGGAGAATCCGTAAACTATTTTCAGAAGTCTTGATCAAAGCTTGCTAACCTTATCCTTGGAAAGGGTAAAAATTAGCTGAAACACAAAGTTATGTTGCATGAAATGTATGATGCAATATATGTGTTATATCAATGTTTATGATATATGAATGTAATGTATGCATATGTAAGCTGATGAGCTGTCTTGCTGAGGAAAATAAATCCTGGATAGCTGGAGATAATAAAATCTTGACCGCTGTCGGGGGGAAATAAATCCTTGACTGCTGCTGGGGATTGAGAATCTTTTGATTGTTGAAAACGAGAAGTCCTAGGATCACTGTTGAGGAGTATGTGTGTCTTCCAGCTCTTTGACAACCTATGCGGAGAGAAATCATACTGCCGGGAGAAGTCAGGAGTTTGGTTTGTATACCAATCTACTGGGGGGATTCCTATTTTGCTGTTTGAGGAGAACTCCGCTGGGGAATATCTGAAAACTTTGCCGGGGATCTGAAATTCTGTAGGGAGTAACCATACTGCTGGAGAGCAAGCTCGGGATCCTAGGAAAAGCTTATTCTTGTTTGGAAGAAGCTCAATAGCTTAGGTTGTATGCCACTTTACTGGGGAAGCAAGAAGGAGGAACTCCGTTTTGTTAAGGATATCAGGGAAAAACGGAATGATTTCCGCTGGGGATTGATAGCTCAAAGTTTTCCTCTCTGCTGGGAAAAAGTTTAAAAGTAAATTTCTGATGAATTATCTGGTTTGAAAGCAACTTTTCTGGAGAAGGGAAGAAACTGGATGATCTTCACTGGTGTTCACAGGTTGGTGGTTTTGTCTATGCTTGGGGAAGAAAGTTTCATTCTTACCAATGGTTTGTAGTTCAAAGTTTTTGCTCTGCTGGGGATTGGGAGTTTGAAGTTTTAACTCTGATGGGGACTTTGAAATTTAGCTCCGCTGGGGATATGCCTTTCAAAGTTTTAGTCCTGCTTAGGAAACAGATGAGGCATTTGCAGGGGATCCTTTCTGGAACAGCCTAAAGACACTTTCCTATACTTCCATCTTATTAGTAATTATTCTTCCTCATTTTTTTTTATTTGTAAGTGGTGATTTCATTCAAATGCATATGCTCTTTTAATAAATCATTGGACGTTTTCAAATAAAGCACAAGTGTAAAAAAGAAAGAAAAGGCAGACAACTTTCTGTACTTTGAAGTAACTTTGTATTAACTTTGTGTAAGTATTTGTACAAAGGGGACAAACACCCTAGTAAGAGAATGTTGTCAAAAGCTGAGAAAAATTTTATACAAAGAAAGATGGCTATGTGTATCAATTCCATGGGGTTCCCATTCTGCTATAGCCTTCACGACTCTGAATATCTTGTCCATTCGTTGCTTCGTCCGCAGATGATTGGATTGATCAGAAGCTTTGGAGTTTGTCCGCAAAGAGATTATCCTTAAAGTGATCCAACGAGACATAGTCATACGCTTTGATTCCCTAACTTTTGCCTGGATCGCCCTTTCAGGTTTTCGATCCACCGGGAAACCCTTTTTTGCCCAAGTCGCGCTTTCGAGTTTTCAACTTGCCGTGTGTATAAATTTTTTTTTGTTTATCCCTAATTTTTTCCTGAACCGCCCTTTCGGGTTTTCGATTCACCGGGATGCCCATTTTTGCCCAAGTCGCCCTTTCGGGTTTTCGACCTGTCGGGTCGTTTATGCGTAGTATCTTTTGACTATGTCTGCGTTCGCAGGGTGTGGCAGGTCGTCACCGTCCATGGTGGTCAAGATCATTGCCCCGCCAGAAAAGATGTTTTTGATCACAAATGGTCCTTCATAAGTAGGAGTCTACTTGCCCCTGGGATCACTTTGCGGTAAGATAATCCGCTTGATTACAAGATCCCCAACTTGATATACTTGTCTCCTGACTTTCTTGTTGAAAACCTTGATCATCTGTTTTTGATACGTTTGACCATGACAAACAGCAGTAAGTCGCTTTTCGTCAATCAAATTAAGTTGATCAAGCCGGGTCTGAATCCAATCGTATTTGTTCAAACCAGCGTCCTTCATGATTCTTAAAGAAGGAATCTGAACTTCTATAGGTAAAACAACTTCCATGCCGTATACCAAAGAGAAAGGTGTTGCCCCAGTTGATGTTCGTGCCGTGGTACGGTACCCATGTAGAGCAAACGGTAACATCTCATGCTAGTCCTTGAAAGTGACTGTCATCTTTTGAATGATCTTCTTGATATTTTTGTTTGCGGCTTCAACAACACCGTTCATCTTCGGCCGATAGGGAGATGAATTGTGATGATAAATCTTGAACTGCTCACATAGAGCGGTGATCATGGTGTTGTTCAGGTTTGTACCGTTATTCGTAATGATTCGGTCAGGAATATTGTACCGGCAGATGAGGTTCTGTTTGATGAAACAGGCAACCATATTCTTTGTAATAGAGGCGAAGGAAGCTGCTTCGACCCATTTGGTAAAGTAATCAATAGCCACCAGGATGAAGCGATGCCCATTGGATGCTGTAGGCTTGATCTCTCCAATCATGTCAATTCCCCACATTGCGAATGGCCAGGGAGCTGTTAGGACGTTGAGAGGAACTGGAGGGATATGCACCTTGTCAGCATAAACTTGGCATTTGTGACAAGTATGGGAATATTGATGACAATCAGCTTCCATGGTAGACCAGTAGTAGCCTGGCCTTAGAATCTTCTTAGCCATCGTATGTCCGCTTAGGTAGGTGCCAAAGGTGCCACTATGTATTTCGGTCATGATCAACTCTGCTTCAGCCTTGTCCACACAACGAAGTAGAACACAATCATGGCTGCACTTATAAAGGATACTATTGCTTAGGAAGAACTTGGCAGAAAATTTCCTTAGGAACTTTTTGTCATTGACGGAAGCTCCTTCAGGGTACTCTCGAGTCTGGAGATACCTTTTGATTTCATGGAACCAGGGTTGTTCTACTACTTCTTTGGTATTAATCTCATGGCAATGCGCATGTTCGTCCATTCGCTCGATGGTGATTTAGGGAGCCTCATTATCCCAGTTGAGTTTAAACATGGAAGACATTGTAGCCAAAGCATCAGCTAGCTGATTTTCTTCTCGCGGGAAGTGTTCGAAGATAATTTTCTCGAAATGAGGTAACAATGTCAGGACATGTTCTTTGTATGGGATGAGGTTAGGATGTTTAGTGTCCCACTCTCCTTTGATTTGACTGATAACTAAAGCTGAGTCTCCAAATACCACCAAGGATTTGATTCCCAAGTCAATTGCGGCTTTAAGACCAAAGATGCAAGCTTCATACTCAACCATGTTGTTGGTGTAACTGAAACAGAGTCTAGAAGTGAAAGGTGTATGGCAACCTTCTGGAGAGATAAGTACTGCGCCGATACTGTTGCCAAGTGCATTTGAAGCGCCATCAAAGTACAGGGTCCATCGGGATCCTTGTCCAGGTCCGTCATACAGTCTGTTAACTTCAATGTCGTTCAATGTCATAATGTCCTCGTCAGGGAAATCGAAACTCATAGATTGGTAATCTTCGATGACTTGGTGAGCTAGATGGTCAGCTAGTACGCTCCCTTTTATAGCTTTTTGTGTAGTATACTCGATATCATATTCAGTCAGGATCATTTGCCATCTAGCGATTCTTCCAGATAAAGCAGGCTTCTCGAAGATGTACTTAATTGGATCCATCTTAGAAATCAATAAAGTGGTATGAGTCAACATATACTGTCTTAGCCGGCGAGCAGCCCATACCAAAGTGCAGCAAGTTTTCTCGAGTAGTGAGTAACGAGTCTCACAGTCGGTAAACTTTTTGCTAAGGTAATAAATGGCATGCTCTTTTTGTCCAGACTCGTCATGTTGGCCCAGTACGCACCCCATTGAATCATCCAAAACAGTCAGATACATGATTAACGGTCTTCCTTCGACGGGTGGCATCAAAATAGGAGGTTCCAACAAATACTCCTTGATCTTATCAAAAGCAACTTGACAATCATCATTCCATTCAACCACCTGATCTTTCTTCAATAGCTTGAAGATTGGATCACAGGTAGATGTTAGATGAGATATGAACCTCGCAATATAGTTTAAGCGTCCCAAGAAACCTCTAACCTCCTTTTCAGTGCGGGGGGCATGCATTTCTAGTATAGCTTTGACTTTAGCAGGATCAACCTCTATCCCTTTGTTGCTGACAATAAATCCCAAAAGTTTACCAGACCTGACTCCAAAAGTGCACTTGCTTGGGTTCAGTCTGAGCTTATACTCCTTCAATCTGACAAACAGCTTTTGCAGATGATCAAGGTGTTCTTCTTCTGTCTGTGATTGGGCTATCATGTCGTCTACGTAGACTTCAATATCATGGTGTATCATATCATGAAACAAAGCTACCATGGCGCGTTGATAGGTTGCCCCTGCATTCTTCAGTCCGAATGGCATCACTTTGTAGCAGAAGGTACCCCATTGCGTGACAAAAGTAGTTTTCTCCATGTCCTCGGGGGCCATTTTGATCTGGTTGTAGCCCGAGAATCCATCCATGAAGGAAAAAACCTTGTGTTACACTGTGCTGTCAACCAAGATGTCGATATGCAGTAGTGGAAGATCGTCTTTAGGGATAGCCCTATTCAAATCCCGATAGTCCACGCACATTCTGACTTTGCCGTCCTTCTTAGGTACGGGCACGATGTTAGAAACCCATTGTGGATAGGAGGTAACAGCCAGAAAGCCAGCGTTGAATTGCTTCATTACTTCAGCCTTGATTTTCTGAGACATGTCAGGCCTCATTTGGCGGACCTTTTGCTTGATCGGTGGACAGTCTTCTCTTGTAGGGAGACGGTGAACCACGATATCTGTGTCTAACCCTGGCATGTCTTCATAAGACCAGGCGAAGATTTCAACATATTCGTTCAACAATTGCACTAAGCGCTCCTTGAGATTTGGTTCCAGGTTGGAACCCACTTTTACTTCCTTCCTGTCTTCCTCTGTCCCCAAGTTGATGGTTTCTAGCAACTCTTCATGAGGCAGAATGGCCATATCTTCTTGTTGTAGAAGTCTGGCTAACTCTCCCGGCACTTCACAATCTTCGTCAACTTCGTACTCAGCGTGATTGACTAAATATTCAGAGTTATCGAAGGCTAAAACAGAATAGTCACCCATGGAATCCGGAGTGGATGGGTACCTGCATTTGTGAGTGTGGGTGTGTGTAAGGGATAGCCATCCTTGAACAAAAATGCAAAAGGAAAGAAAATGAACACAACAGTTTATAGATGAAAAACGTCCAATGATTAATTAAAATATGGCATATGATAATGAAGAAAATCAAACCCTTACAAGTGGACCTACATGTCCCGGGCAAGGCATGAGGTGAAAATAGTGTGCAAATTGTTTTAGTTATTACAGACCATAAAAATGGGAAATTGTTCAAAGATAAAATTACTGGTTGATAAAGGTGATGGGAACAAAATCATTTGCTTCCCAGTTGCTCAAACCCCCTTCGACAGTCGGAAAGATCCAATCTTCAAAGTGGCTCTCTTCATCTTCATCTTCTACATCATTAATTCCGTGATGAGTGATCCTTATAGGTGGCCCTCCAGTCTTGGAACGACGCATAGCCTTATGTCCTGCAGCTGTAAACCCTAGTCCAAATTTGTCCGTCTTATGGGAAAAATTAGGCAATTTCCCCCATATTGCGCTCTTTCCTCCTTTGACTGCAGCCTCTGCATCCTTGAGAGATGCCATCCTAGATACATGCTTGGGAACGGTAGGCACCTCGACCATTGTCTTTGCAACTTCTACCTCAGGAGAAACTTCCTCAAAATGTTGGAAAAGCGTTTCGATGAACTTGCCATCCACCTCCACATAGCGGAAGGAATTGAGATGACTTATCATGTACTCTTCCTCGCCGTGCACTGTTATAATCTTACCCTTAACAGGATATTTCAGCATATGGTGCAAAGAGGAGGTAACTGCCCCGGCATAATGGATCCACGGTCTTCCTAGCAAACATGAATATGACGGACGAATGTCCATCACGTAGAAGGTGGAGTTGAAAACTTCCGTGCCTACTTTGATAGGAATATCAACCTCTCCATGAACCATTCTTTTGGAACCATCAAAAGCCCTAACAACGATGTTACTAGGTTTGAGAGTCAGTCCTTCGCAGTCCAAACAGTCTAAGGCTTTCTTTGGCAGCACATTCAAGGAAGAACCAGTATCAACTAAGACATGGGCGAGAGTGGTTCCCCGGCATTCAACTGAAACATGTAACGCATCGTTGTGTTTCCTTCCTTTGGGAGTTAAGTCAGCATCAGAAAAGCCAAGGCCATTATCAGCAGTAAGTTTGGCCACACATTCTTGAAACTGGTCAGCCGAAGTCTCTTGGGGAACATGTGCTGCCTTCAAGAATTTGACCAGGGCCTTAGCGTGGGCCTCAGAACAGAGCAGAAGAGCCAACATTGAAATTTTAGAAGGGGTCTGCCCTAACTGTTCCACAACGTCGTAGTCACTTTTTCTGATTATTTTCAAAATTTCATCCATTTCTTTCTGAGTGGTTTCGGGGATAACCACAGCATGGGCCTTCGTCCTGACAGGCACTTCTAGCATCCCCTTACCCTTGTAGGTAGTTTCAGCAGATGGTCTTACTTCAGGAGTATCCAGTTCTTCAATCACTGGGCCTTGCACATATGGTCCAACTAGTGCAGAAGCTTTCAAGGGTTCGAAAACTGCTCGAGGGGGAGCAATCTCCGGAGAAAAGATCCAGCCACTGCGGGTTATCTTGCTTGTACCCCCGATGTTCCCTACATCAGGGTTTTCTTCTTCAGAAATCTCTCGGACTGTCTCGATTTGTTTGACACCATGGTAGAAGATTTCTCCCCCATAGTTCCATGGTATCGTTTTGCTTGATTGGTACGGGACAGGTCCCGGCATGGTGATCTTTAAAGGTACACATTCAGAGTTGGGTGTAATCCTGACAGGCCTCTTGCAAGCCTTGGGAGGATTGTCGGAAATGGTTATAATTGCAATATCGTTGGTTATAGTAGTAAAAGTATCAGGAGTAACGGGATTGAAGGTATCAACAGGGGTTTTCTGGAAAAGTATCTCTTGGGTATCTATCAGGCGTTGGACACCGGACTTCAACATTGGGCAATCACCTCATATGTTCAAACAAAAATAGCAGTCTTTACCACAACCAGGAAAGATCCCGGCTCTCAACAAATTCTCTTTAATTACAAGTAACAACATCAACAGGTCAACAACATCAGTAACATGGAGGTCCTCCATAACAGCATGAACATTATTACCGTGCTTGGGCATCAGAGCTGAAATCACATTGGGTTTCTCAGGAGCCTCAAATTCTACTTCCTTGGCGTCGATTAAGTCCTGGATTTTGTTTTTGAGGGCCCAACAATCGTTGGTGTCATGCCCTGCACTGTCTGAATGGTAGGCACATTTTGCATTGGGATGATAATGTGGGGAAGTGGTGTTCGCATTCTTAGGTGCCTCTCTCAAATTAGCAAGGTTTAATTTCAGGAGATGTGGAAGGATCTGAGCGGGTGTCATATTTATCGGAGTATATTGCCGTGGTGGCCTTTGCTGATAGGTTCTGGGCTGACCATTCCTTGGTTGACTGTTTCTAGGTCGGTCTAATGCGGGCTTCTGAATTAATACGGCCCCCACTATCGGCCGACGTTCCTCTCTTTCCCGATTTCTCTGGGTGTAAACAGCAGCACTCTCCTTCTTATCCGGGAAGGTCTTCTTCATGGCGGTGGACGCGGAGGCATCTTTTTGAATCTTTCCACTTTTAATACCGGCCTCGACCCTTTCGTCGATCAAAATTAGTTCAGTGAACCCTACGGAGGAACTTCCTATTAAATGATTGAAGAAAGGACCAGACAGGGTCCCTAGAAACATATCAACTAACTCCCTATCTGACAAAGGTGGCTGCACCCTTCCAGCCAGATCACGCCACTTTTGGGCATACTCTTTAAATCCTTCATTGGAAGCCATCCCCATACTTTGTAGTTGAGTACGAGTGGGCGCTAAATCAGCATTGTATTGGTATTGGCCATAAAAAGCAGCAGCTAAGTCTTCCCAATTGTGAACCTCTGATCTCTCGAGTTGATAGAACCAGTCCAACTGTGTGCCAGACAAACTATCTTGGAAAAAGTGTACCCAGAGGTTTTTATCAGATGAGTGGGGTTGGATCTTTCTGACATACGATCTCAGGTGCATCTTCGGACACGACAGACCATCGTACTTAGCGAATGTGGGCACTTTGAATTTGGGAGGAATGACAATCCCAGCAATCAATCCTAGCTCTTCGAAATCCAGTCCGGGAACCCTTTGCACTTCCATGGCTGCTAACCGCTCTTCCAGATTTTTATACCTGTCATCCGCATGAGGGTACTGCTGCTCGGAATAATCTTCATCCTCCTCAACCTCTTCCTCTTCAACCTCAGACTCAGAGGGTACTGCAGCTCCTTTTCCTTTGTCGGTCCCTTCATCAGAGGTCGAGCGGAACTCCAGAACTCTTCTAGCCTCATTCTCAAATCTTCTTCCCAGTGTAGCTACCCCGATTATCTTCTTTTTATTTTTTCCTTTTTCCTACTCTTTCTTCTCTAACAGTGTTTTAAGATCCTCTTGACCCTTTGCCAAGGTCATGAGGAGTTGTTGGAATTGTGAATTTTATGCTTGCAGATCTTTGACCGTCTGCTCAATATCCATCTTGCTGAAATAAAAAACAGAAAGATAAGGAAACCTGGTGTGAAGACCTGTTTATACATATGATGAATGATATGTTTATTCATGTAATGCATCCAAGGATTTAGAAATTCAAAGTTGTTGCAGACAAAAGAACACACGTCATATTAATAAGAAGAAATTTGTCAGTACATAAATTCCCCATGGGCCAAATATTACAAAGCTTCTTAAGGTAAAAAGACGTTGCGCATCCTCTTTGGTGCGATGTAAGTGTTAAGAGTCTCCTCTTCGTGAAGTCGGTGGGTAAGCTCCAAAACCTTCTTCTCACTGGCATAGAAGCTGGCTTCAAAAGTGTTTCGTTCTTCTTTGAGTTGGATCCAACTCTTTTGAAATTCTTCCAATGATGTTGGCATGTCTGGATGTAGGAGGGTGTATGGAACCTCTCCTTCCTTAACAGGCTCTTTAATCACGGGGAGAATGTGGGGGTAAGGCATCATAAGACTCTGGGCGCGTGTTCGTACCCACTTGAGGTAAGGCTCAAGAGGGATGGAATTCTTGTGCCCCAGTGTCTTACTATTCACCTTGTTGGGCATCCTCCAAGCTCTGATGAACCTTTGTCGAAGTCCTTGCGCATCATTGTCGAAGTCAAAAACTAGGTCAAGAATCAGCATGTCATGAGGGCCATCCCTCCGAGCATATCCAAACTGTCTTAGAGCTAAACAGGGATTATAGGTAATGCCTCCCCTAATTCCAAGTAGTGGGACATTAGGTAATTTCCCACAACGATCAATGAGGATGCCATTTTCTCTGGACCGAGAACACCAATGTACATCAGAATGTGTGAGGGTCATCAATCGTTGTGACCACCTTAAACCCTGCTCATTCTTCAAAACTGATTGTGGAAGGTGAGAAATAAACCACCTTGCTAAGAGAGGAGTACAACACATGAGAACACCTCTTTTCCTCATTGTTCGTGTGTAAAATGAGTGTAGGATGTCCCCAAGCAATGTGGGTATAGGATTCCTGGATATGAAAATCTTGACAGCATTCACATCTATAAGTTGGCCAGGGTTTGGGAATAAGACCAACCCATAGATAAGGAGTGCCACAATCTTTTCAAAGGCTTGTAGATCAAGAGAATTCCAGCAGTCTTGTACCTTCTCAAACAGAAACTTTTCCAAGAAACCCTTGACACCACTTCTGGTTTCCCAATGTCCCTTGATGTCAGATGGCTGCAAATGTAATGCTTGAGCAGCATCTTCAGGCTTTGGTTCCTTTTCTGTACCGTTGTAGGGTAGTTGATGAAGAATAGGAACTCTTAGAAGTTGAGAAAACTCATCCAAAGTGGGTACCAATTGGTAATCAGGGAATATGAAACAGTGGTGTAGGGGTCAAAGAACTGGAAGAGGACTTTCACCATGTCTTCTTCAATGTTGGAGTTGACCAAGCTGAGAAGTCTACCATGTCTTTCACTGAAGAGAGAATTCTCTGGGATCCTTGAAGTAAGCTCCTTGAGTTGAGGAGGTATTCTCACAAGGTTGACTTGAATTATTTTCCTGCGAAGAGATTCCATGACCTACAAAACAGGAACAGAGATGAAGATCCAAACCCTTGAAATAGTTAGTGGATGCAAATGATGCTTCATGATGTTCATGATGTATGCACAAGCATATGTATAATCAAATCACACAAGATCCTAGTTTCAGGCTTGCACGGGGTTTCATAGGTAAGTACCCTCTTGAAGTTCGTTGGCTCAACCTGTCCTATAAATAGTAACCGGGTTCTAAGGAGCCCAATATCACTGGATTATTTTCTGTGTTCATTGTTTCGGTTTAGCCACTTAACTGGCGACCGAAATATTCTAAGAAAACAACCCTCAATGAGTGTAGTATCGAGTATCTACCAACTTCGGACTGTACCAAAGTCGGTCATCTCACTACCCCTAAAAAAGGCCAAGATGGTCAAGTAAGGTTCTAAGAGTTCATTAGTGCTTCATGACATCACTCAGCGGCCCCGTATTCTCTTTGATTGACTCAAAGGCTACCGGTACCCACAAATATGTCGCACTAATATAGCTATTGCTTCAACCGTGTCGGTATACCCCGCACAGTTTCCACAACGTATTGCTATTTACCTATGAATGTTTCCCAAATCCGGGTAGAGGATTTCAAACCCAAACAAAAGGACCAAATGTAAAGCAATCAAGGCAAACAAGATAATTATGCAAAAGGTGATCTAAAAAACCCTAAGGTAACCCCACTTTTAGAATACTCCCCAACAGATTCGCCAGTTCTGTGATACGGTGGGAGAACTGACTTGAGGTTTTGCGTTTGTTTTCGCACTTGTTCGGTTTAGCAAGAGTCGCCACCGAATTTTTATTTTATCCTAAGGAAGGGTCAAAAAGCACAGGAAAGACCTTTGAGATGTTTTCTTGGGTTCGGGGGGTAGATTATGAAAAGGGAAGGTGCTAGTACCCTTTTCATCCATGGTTTTCCATGGGCTCTTAGTTACTTGTTTTAGATCACTTGCCTTTGCTTTTCAATTGTTTGAAATGGTGCTTTGTGTGTGTGGTTTTGAAAATGTTTTGAAAAAAGATGCCTTGTCTAGGCAACCTTTGTAATGATTCTTGTTTGAATATATACAAAGGTGTGTGTCTTTTTGAAAAGATATTCCAATGTTTTTGAAAGTTGTTTTGAAATTGTGTTGTGAAGTGTATTTGAAAAAAGGCAAGGATGTTTTGCAAGATTTTTGATCAAGTAACTAAGAGTTGTCTACCCTATTTTACTCAAAGATCTTTCTTATGTTTTTAACCCTTTTAACAGTGTTGTTTCACCATTGTGTTTGATGAACAACCTTGCGTTAGGATGTTAAACGGGACAGGCGCGGGTCATCGTATACAATCATTGAAGGCAACTTGTGAGACGCTCTAGCAATTTTTTAATGGACGAGATCGTTTTATCGAAGGCAACATCGAGGGTCATCGAGGGACTACGATCTTTGTTTATCGAAGGGGCATTTTCTAGAGTGTCTCATACTCGAGGGACATGATTGCATTTTTCGAGGCAACGAGCGAGGTTACCCTAGAGGTGCAAGTGTGAATGGTGTTTGTCATGTTCATGCATTTGTCTTTGTGTTAGGTCATCTAGCGATCGATTTTAGATTTTCACATACAAACCCTAATCTCTAATCATGGCATATTTAAAAAGCATAAAGTGCGAGAATTAAATCCTAAGCTATTACAAAAGAGTATCCGGGGATGGGGGTACAAATTATTTACAAATGGGGATGAGTCTTATCAGAATAATGTTCCAAATATTATGGGTTACAACCAAATTGAATCGACGCAATTCAAATATTAACAGATTATAAGATAAAAAAAATCAGAGAAATATGAGATGTATGTAAATGATCAAATAAAAATTCTAACCCTAAAAGATTAAGTATTTATTACTATTTTTTTTGTATTTTTGTTAATGTTTTTTAGAAACTTATATAAAAAGATTAATTAAACATAGTATTCTTTTATATTAAATATACAAATATTAAAGAAAATATATCAAACAAACTTTAATTTATTATTTCTCTTTACTATTAACAAAACAAATTTTTTAGAATAAAAAAAAAGTATTAATTTTTCTAAAGAAAGTAAATTAATTGGTGAAAAATAAAAAAAAGAGTATTATTTTTAAAAAAAATCACAAAGAATGGTAATGGGCTTAAGCATGTGTTTTGGCCTAAATAAAAAAACAAGAATTTTGTTAAAAGGGGGGGGGGGGGGTGCAGGCGCTGGAAGGTATTGGGCTTTATGCTTTGGTTTGGAGGGAGGCCCAAATGAAGGGTTTGAACAAATTGTTAGGGTTCACTCATTTGTTTGGAAATTAGGGTTCACAGTTTGTACAGCGGCGCCGCTCCTCTCATCTTCGTCCTCTTCGTCTCTCTCAAACCCAATGAGCAATTGATTCGTTCTCTCCAAGTTCCAGGCTACCAGAATGTTGCCTCCATCCTCTCCTCTCTGTGACTATTCAAGGCGGTAACTTAGAAGGTATCGTTCTCGTTCTTGACGTGTTTTTTACAGTTTCTTGTGCATTTATTTCTTGCATGTTTTCAATCTTATGGCTTCTTTTTTACGTTTATGCGTAGTATGAGTTTGAAGGACATACCTTGGGCATTTTGCTCTGTAGGGAGATGGAGAGGGAGAGGGATTGGAACGACGGTGCTCTAGGTGGCCGGAGGAGGAGGACTGTGATGATAATGCTTATATGGTACTTTGTATCTTTTTACTTCTGAATGCTTGAACACTGATTGTTTGATGATGAATGTGGCTCTGAAAACACTTGCTTTGTTCTTCACTTATGGATTTCTTCCTCTTCTTTGAGTGTTGCTTTGTTTTTGTTGGCTTGAGTTGATGATGAGTACTTCTGAAATTCTTCCTTATTGTTCTGATTTGATGTTGAATATATTCTGCTGATTATGTTGATGATGAATTTTTCTGAGACTATGTTGTTTGGATTTTCATGGATGTTTGATGATGGTGAAACTGAAAACCATTGCCCCTTTCTTTCACTTCTGGACCTCTTCTTTTTGATGATGAGTATATGTGTTCTGAAAAAAGTTGTTTGTTGTTGTTGATTTGGATGCTGAAACAAAACTAGCTTGATGATTTTGTTTTGAGATTGTGTTTGTTAGTTTGGGCAGATTTGTGTGTTTTGGTTGAGTTTTGGAAAGCAACTTTGGTAAGCTTTAGGCAGGCTTGTAATGCAGGACTGCAAGCTTTGGCTTGCTTGATGTTCAGGCAAGTTTGGTTGTTTACAGGTTGGGAAGTTTGTTGTGTGGAGAAGGCAGGCTTGCTTTGGGTTATGCAGGTTTTGGACCTTTTAACAGGTTTAGCAGTTTATGCAGTTTAAAACAGGTTGGTGTTTTGAAGGCCAGTTTGAGATGCAGTTTTACAGGTTGAACTGACTTGTGTGATTTGTGGTGTTTGTGTTTACAAGCATTTTTACAGGTTATGCAGGCAGGTTGTGTTTTTGGCCTTTGGTAAGCAGGCTGAAGTTGCAGTTATGCAGGCTACAGGTTTGCTTATTGAAGGAAGGCTTGTGTGATATTTTTTTATGTTGTTGGTAAGGCAGGCTGTGTGATATTTTTTTTTTGGGTTTTGTAAGTTTTACTTGCAGGTTAAAACAAGTTGGAGGTTTGTTTGTTATGCAATTTCGCAGGTTTGAACTTTGTTTGTTGAAGGTAGGCTTATGTGATATTTGAGTTTGCAGTTTTTTTTGCTCTCTACCCCTCTTGTGTTTAGACTGTTATATCGTTATATATTTTCTTTGGTTCCTCTTATCTGCCTTTTACAGCCTGCCAAAACTGCAAACTGCAAAACCTATTCACTAGGTTCTCTCTTTCCTCTCTCTCCATAAGCATTTTTAATTGCTTATTTATCTTTTTATTTCTGAAAAATTGGGCTGTCTAGGAAATGATGAAAAAGCATCTTTGACAAGTTTTTACTTGTCAAACAAATTGCTTCCTGTTGTCTTGCCTTTTGTCTGCTGTATTGCTGTTTTCATGCTGCATTACCATTTTTATCAAATCTGTCTTGTAACTTGGTTTTGGGCAATTTTGTACTGTAGCTGAATATGGAACTTTACTTGCTGCTGAGTTTATTCCTTTGCTTGACTTACCCTGGCAGTTTTGGCGCCTGTTTGCCTCTTTGAACTTGTAATACAGTTTGGCTTAGTTAATGTAGCTTGGAACTTTTTATAATTCAGTTTGCTTGGTTAATGCAGTTTGAAACTTTTTGTACTTGACCCATGTTTTTGCATTGAGTTTGACACGCTTGCATTTATATTTTATTTTTCTCTCTGTGAACCGAGAAGAGTGATCTTCTTGTGATTTGTAGAGAGAAAAATAAAGCGTGACGAAAAATAGGCAATCTGATTCTAGACGGCCAATTTTAATGATGATTTTTTCCTTCTTTTCATTTAAAATAATCTTGTACTGATTTTCTTTTCTTCTTTTTTCAGGTAGGTACCAGTTGAATAATGGAAGAAACAGTAGAAGATCAAAGATTTCAAGAGATTTAGGCTTTAGATTTATTTTCTTTTCATTTATTGTAAAAAAATATATTATTGTAAACACTGTAAATTATAAATTTACAATATTCGAATAACATTTGTAACAATATTTGAAATAAATAAATAAAAAGTCTTTGTCAAATAAGAATTTCCTACTGTCAAATATTCCATTCTTTCCCTTGTACCGTCTATTTAATTATTTAAGTCTCTTAAATTAAAATAACTGGGAATGTATCCCAATAACTTTAATCCAGATGAAATAAATAATCAATAAACTTTGCCGTCTCGCAACCTTGCATTAATCATCATACGCCTGACATTCCAATTAACCATGCTTTGTACAGTTAATCAAACAAGTGTTCCATACACTTTTCACTCCACTGATCAAACCAATGCCTCAAAGTTTCAAACAAAGCCTCAGCTCCTATCCCAGATACTTAGTTTTTTTTAGAAACAACCAGTAATCTTGAACAAGCATGACAATAATGTAACAATTAACTGAATATCTGAGGATTCAGTTCTTTCTGAGAAATGCGAGCGAAAAAACCCTAATTCTGGATTTTGACTGATAAAAAAAAGTCTGTTTGACCGGTTCTTGAGCCAATCTCAAAAATCAGAGAAAGCCCTGGAGTTGTGATTTCTTGTGAAAAAGGGGAGGGCAAATTTTGGGGTATAACACATGCCCTCTCTAAAAGAATAGCAAGATGGAAGATGATCCTAACTAAATACGACATTCAGTACATTACCTAAAAAGCAATAAAGGGAAGTGTGCTAGCCGATCACCTTGCTCATCAGGCTGTGGATGACTACCAGTCCATGAAATTCGAGTTCCCAAATGAAGACATCATAATGGTAAACAATTGTGAAAAACTCAGACCATATGAAGGACCTGAACAAGGATCCCGATGGACCTTGGTTTTTGAAGGAGCTTCCAACGCACTCGGCAATGGCATAGGTGCTGTAATCATATCTCCTGAAGGATGTCATACTCCCTTCACTGCAAGACTTTGTTTTAACTGTATCAATAATATGGCAGAATACGAAGCGTGTATTTTTGGTCTCAAAGCTGCCATAGATTTTGGAATCAAATCCTTAAGTGTATTTGGAGATTCAGCCTTAGTTATCAGTCAGATCAAATGAGAATGGGTCACGAAGCACCTTAATCTCATCCCCTACAAAGAACATGTGTTGACATTAATCCAAATTTTGAGGAAGTCACCTTTGAGCATTTTCCATGAGAGGAAAATCAACTAGCGGACGCGCTAGCCACTATGTCATCCATGTTTAAACTCAAGTGGGGTAACGAGGCTCCCCAGATCACCATTGAGCGGATGGATGAACCAGCTTACTGTCACGAGATCGATACTAAAGAAGTAGTGGACAAGCCTTGGTTCCATGAAGTTAAGAGGTATCTCGAGGCCCAAGAGTATCCGGAGGGAGAATTAGTCAATGATAAGAAGTTCTTGAGAAGACTCTTTGCTAAGTTCTTCCTCAGTAATGGCATTCTCTACAAGCGTAACCACGACTCTACTTTGCTTCGTTGCATAGACAAGCTTGAGGAAGACAAGATCATGGCTGGTCTATATGAAGGCACTTTTGGCACCCATTCTAGTGGGCACACGATGGCTAAAAAGATCCTACGGGAGGGGTACTACTGGTCTACCATGGAAGCAGATTGACATCAGCATTCACGAACCTGTCACAAGTGTCAGATCTATGCTGACAAAGTACATGTGCCTCCAGTTCCTCTAAACGTCCTGACTGCTCCCTGGCCATTCGTGATGTGGGGAATCGACATGATTTGAGAAGTCAAACCTACAGCTTCTAATGGACACCACTTCATCTTGTTCGCCATTGACTACTTTACAAAGTGGGTTGAGGCAACTTCTTTCGCTTCTGTTACCAAGAACGTTGTGGCCCGATTCATCAAACAGAATCTCATATGTCAGTACGGTATCTTGGAGAGAATCATTACGGATAATGGTACCAATCTCAACAATACTATGATCACCACACTATGCGTGCAATTCAAGATCCAACACCATTATTCTTCTCCTTACCGGCCAAAGATGAATAGCACTGTCGAAGCCATAAATAAAAACATCAAGAAGATCATATAAAAAATGACAGCGACTGTGATCGGTGGGAATGGGAACTGACTGTTTTTAGCTGGTTTCACGAAATGTCACGATAAGCAAGAGTCGCCACCGTCTTTTATGTTCTCCAACATGGAAAGGACAAAAGCACAGCAAAATTCCTTATCGAGAATGTTTCTCGGTTCGGGAGGTAGATTTATAGAAAGGGAAGGTGTTAGCACCCTTTCTATCCGTGGTTATCCACGGGCTCTTAGGTACTTGCTCTTATGTTTTCAAAATATGTTTACTTTTCAAGTGTGTGTGGGTTTTGAAAAAAGTTTCGTTTGAAAAAATTTCTAAATAACTCTTGTATCAGTCCTCAAGAGTGTATGAAAAATTTGTTTGAAAACTTTTGAAAGTGTAGGTGCGAAAAGTTGTTTTTGTTTGTTTTGAAAAGAGCAAGTACTTAAGAGATCTACCTACCCTAAGGAATTAGGCTGTGTAAGAGTCCTTTAGATAGTGCTATCCCACCATTGAGAGGTAGGTAGCACCATCGTTGGAGGTGTTCGGGTCAATTCGATTAAGGGACATGTGTGATCACCGAAGCAATGGTAGGACACCTTAGAAGCAACCCTAATGTCCTAGATCCTTTGTATCCGAGGCAACCGTTTCGAGGCAACTGGATCTTTTGGACAGAAGGGCGGCCTCTAAGACACCCTATACTTGATGACCACGTTTGAGGCAACCAATAAGGCGTACCCTAGAGGTGGCATGTGCTTTGTGTGTTGTTTTCAGTTAATTGTCTTTGTACATGTTATTTGTGAGCTACGTATTGATTTTATTTACATACATTCTTTCATGCATTTAACAGTTAGGGGTGCGGAAAGTAAATTGCGGAAATATAAATTTTACGCTATTACAAGGCGCGGGTCTATACATCGCCAAAAAACAAAGACCCATTTTGATAAAGTGCGGAAGGTAAAGAAAGCGGTAAACCTAATTACTATTACATTCTTGGAAGCAGTTACATAATAATCAAAATAAAATACGCGCGAATAGAAATTAAATCGGGAAGTCTTAAGGGTTTTGACCCTTTTAAGAAAAAAGAATGAATTTTTTGTCCTTTTTGTATGAAATGAAATTAAAATTAATAACTAATCTAATTAATTAATTAATTAAAAAATAATAAAAGTTTTTTTTTTTGTATTTTTATGTTTTTTATGAAAATAAAATAAAAGGAAATAAAATTAAAAGTTAATAAACCTAATTCTAAATTTATTTTAGTTATTAAAAAAAAGGTTAAAGTTGCCTAATTAAAACTAATTCAATTTATTAGTATTTATTTACAAAAATAAAATGAAATTAATAATAATAATATTAGCTATTTTTTTGGTTTTTTATAAAAATATTAATTATGTTAATAGTTAATAAAAGGGAAAAAATAAAAATAAGACAAATAAAATATAAAATGACAACATAAAATTGCAAACCCAAGGGGGGGTATGGGCCAAAATTGGGAGTGTTAATGGAATTGAGGCCCATCAAGAAGCCAGCTTTGTTTGACTTTGGAGATTGCCTGCGACTGTGTTGACTCCTGAGCATGGTGGTCTGCATTCTTTGGCCATTGGATTGACGCTTGAGACACTTGGCGTGCTGATCTGTGAGGGCGCATGGTACTCACCATTTGGAAACCTGCACAAGAATGTATTGAAAAAAATAACATGGAATTATGGGGAGACCTGGGAAGAACTTACAGCGCGGTATGATGGATCTTAGGACGTGGCAAGGGTTGCTTTAGCTTCAGAGTATGGAAAAGAAGAGAGTCACGTTCTCCTTTTGGCCTGAAAATGCTTGCAACACTCCTTTTGATCTCACACTTTTTTTTGACAGTTTTTGGATTTTGCTCTGGCCGTTTGTGCACACTTTAGGTTGTGAATGAGGCTTGCAAGGCTTGTATATATAGTAATGAGTGAGAATAAGTCACATTTAGGAGCCTTTAACCATTGCAATTAAGCTTTGGATTTCCTCATAACCACCATTAAAGAAACTTGTCATTTTTGTTCAAAATTTGAATTTCATGTTTGAAATGGACTTTACACGAATTTGGCATGTGTATTATGATGCATCAAGTCCATTCAAACCATAAGATATCACTTAATTAATTTTTTTGATTTTTATTTGAATTTTATGGATTTAAAATGAATTAAATCAATAAAATTAAATAAAAATAGAAAAAATAAATGTTTAATCTTGAATTTAATCATGGGACACGTGGGTGGCATGACAAGGCTGAACCAAGTGGAAAAAGTGGGCCCTTTTGTCAAAAATTGAAGTTTCAAGGATAATTGACTTTTGCCATTTCACAAAAATTTCCCAACTTCTCCAATGCATATCTTGCTCAATTTTGATCATATGAACATGTTATTGGACATTTTGGAAAGGTCTTGAAGTCCTCTAACCAATGCCTTTGGTCCCATGTCATTTTGATTTACCAATCTCAAGTTATGGTCTTTGACTTAAAGTGCCTTTTTGTTGGCTTTTGAAAATGACCTATAATGTTGAAATTGATAACTTTTTCTGAGAGCATTTCTTGGACTTAGAATGTGAAGATGAATTGTAGGAAATGTCATCCCCTTAAAAATGAGCATTGGATGGGATTTTTCTGATGAACCATGAAAAAGTTATGCCTTGGTCAAGTTACAGTTGACTTTTCAGCTGTCCAAAAATAGAAACTTTTACATCCTGATGATTTTTAAGCCATTCTTGTGAAATCATGGTAAAGATTTGACCAAATGATGATTGTGGCTTCAAAATAAGATGTTGACCAAAAATTTTGACTTTTGACTGCCAAATGACCATTTTGCCCCTACAGTTGATTGTGAAGCAAATGAGGCTTTTGACTATGCAACCTGACCTTGTGAGGCTTGAAACTTGACATGTAGGTGCTTGACAATGTATATGAGCATAGGGGACTTGATTGAGCCCTTGAAAACCTCAACTTCCTTGCAAGAACCAAAACCCTAATTTTGACTGGCTTAGGAGGATGGTTTGAACTGTGCAATCCTTGAGTAGACTTGAGCAAATTGAGATGATGCTTGTCAAAACTTTGAAGAATATGGGAGGGCAAATTTTGGGGTACAACATTGACCTACAAGGACTGGCATGAGATGTTACCATTTTCTCTCCATGGTTACCGTACCACGGCACACACGTCAACAGGGGCAACTCCTTTCTCTTTTGTATACGGTATGGAAGCCGTCCTACCAATTGAAGTCCAAATACCTTCTCTGAGAATCATAAAGGATGCAGGGCTGAACGAAGATGAATGGATTCAAACTCGACTCGACCAATTGAATTTGATTGATGAGAAGAGGCTTACGGCTGTCTGTCATGGTCAGATGTGCCAAAAACGTATGATCAAAGCTTTTAACAAAAAGGTTAGACGTCAGGTATATCGGGTTGGTGACTTGGTAATCAAGCGTATCATATTGCCACAAGGTGATCCCAGGGGAAAATGGACTCTTACATACGAAGGACCATTTGTGATCAAAATCATATTCTCAGGTGGATCAATGATCTTAACCACTATGGATAGCGACGTCCTTCCACACCCTGTAAACACGGTCAAAGTCAAAAGATACTATGCATCAATAAAGACCCGCTAGGTCGACTGGCCTAGGAAAAAATTAGGGCATCCCGGCGAACCAAAAAGGTTCGGGCAAAAATTAGGGATAAAATACAAGAAAATATGTACACCTGACAAGCTGAAAACCCGAAAGGGCAGCTTGGGCAAAAAAGGGTATCCCGGTGGATTGAAAACCCGAAAGGACGGTCCAGGAAAAATTTAGGGAATTAAAGCGTATGACTATGTCTCGTTGGATCACCTTACAGACAACCTTTAGCATCGACTGACAAACTCAAACGGTTCTAATCAATCCAATCAGCTTCGGACAAAGCAGCAAGTGGGCAAGACGCTCAGAGACATGAAGGCTATAGCAGAATGGGAACCCCATGGGATTATTTCATATAACTATCTTTTCTTTGTATCAATTTTCATTTTCTACGATGACATTCCCTTACTAGGATGTTCGTCTCGTTGTACAAAAAAATACTTATTCAAGTTAATACAAAGATATTCCCTTGAAAGTGCAAAATTGTCTGTTTTTTCTTTTATTTCTATGTTTTGTTTGCAAAAATGCCCAATGATTATTTTTGAATATATGCATTTGAACGTGACTACTGTTTACAAATGAGTAAAAAAAGAGGAACGAAAAATAGAAAGACAACCACTAATGGCTTTAAGTAATGGGATAATATCTTTAGACCATTTCATAAAGTCCCCCGCATGTACTTTTTCCAACAAAAGCGGAAATCAGGACATCCGACTACATGATCGCTAACGTATCTCCAGTATGCAGACTAATGGTATCAAGTGCTCTCATATCCCCGACAGAATAAAACTTCTGGTTACCACTCCAAAGGTTCCCCAGTGAAAGTCGTCTAGTTTCTCAGGATTCCCCAGCAGGATTTCATAAGATCCACAAGCAATGCACGTCGTTTCCCTTTCACAACAAAGTTTATTTCTCTAATAAATGGAAACTCATCCATCAACACTTCAACTTCAAAATATGAAGACTTACACTTCTCATTCCCAATAGTACTTAGGGATTTATTTTCCTCGACTCTAGCAACACTGCGACATAACAATTAATATGTCCATACATTACATCCATACGTTATAGCATTGACAACACAGATACATACAACGCAATCTCATTTATTTTGAGAAACAACATTATACCATGCATTTCATACATCATGGCATTGCATGCAACTAACCTTTCACCTTTTCAGGAAAGATCAATCAATAGAAAATTATCGTCAAATTTTCAACAAGTCAATTACAGGTCAATGCCTGAGAAAGGACTGGTCAACCATCTACATAATAGATATTTCCTTCAGACCCCTGCCGGTTCAGTTTAATTCTCTCAACGGTTTATTCTGATGCTTTCCCGCAAACATTTTCTTTGGTTCAGATAAATATCTCAATGGTTTGTTATGATTCTTCTCCAGATCCCTACCGGTTTAGTTTAAATCTCTCAACGGTTTATTCTGATTCTTTCCCGCAGACACTTTCTCTGGTTCAAATAAATCTCTCAATGGTTTATTCTGATTCTTCTCCAGATCCCTGCCGGTTCAGTTTAGATCTCTCAATGTTTTATTCTGATTCTTTCCCACAAACTTTTTCTCTGGTTTAGATAAATCTCTCAACAATTTATTCTGATTCTTCTCCAGACCCCTACCGTTTCAGTTTAGATCTCTCAACTGTTTACTCTGATGCTTTCCCGCAGACGTCTTCTCTGGTTCAGATAAATCTCTCAATGATTTGTTCTGATTCTTCTCCAGATCCCTGCTGGTTCAGATAAATCTCTCAATGATTTATTCTGATTCTTTTCTAGTAGACGTTTTCTCTGGTTCAGATAAATCTCAATGATTTGTTCTAATTCTTCTCCAGATCCCTGCTGGTTCAGATAAATCTCTCAATGGTTTATTCTGATTCTTTTCTAGATCCCTGCTGGTTCAGTTTAGATCTCTTAACGGTTTATTCTGATGCTTTCCCGCGGATGTCTTCTCTGGTTCAGATAAATCTTGCAACGATTTATTCCGATTCTTCACCAAATCCCTGCTGGTTCAGATAAATCTGTCAATGATTTATTCCGATTCTTTCCTAGTAGGCACTTTCTCTGGTTCAGATAAATCGCTCAAAGATATACTCTGATTCTCTCCAGTTAAAGAATATGCAAAAACTCCTTTGGTTCAGTTTAAACCTCTCAATGGTTTATCCTAATACTTTCCAAAGGAACACTTTTGGTTCAGATAAATCGCTCCAAAGATTTATTCTGATTCGTTTCCAGTTGAAATCAAGTTCAGACTTAGTCTATTTTCTATCAGCAGTCACCCTTGGGTGGCATCTACAAGCCCATCTCCGGTAAATCTCCATCATTCCTCCAAATGGCATCTATAAGCCCATTCACAATCCATCTTCGAGTGCAAATTTCTGGGCACTCTACTATTCAATCATCTTCCACCTTTAAGTCACGAATGGCGCATCCGCCAATCTAACTCTTAAGGTTTAAGAAGATTGAACATGGGCAGCTGTTGTACCCCAAAATTTTCTCTCTCATTTATCAAGTATTTTCTCACAAGATCTCCTTTGGTTCAAGACTGCATTAGGGTTGATCAGCTCAAGACACCTCCTCAAGCTCTGATGACTGAAAATTAGGGTTTGAGATTGCACAAGGATAATTGAACTTTTAATGCCTCATATAAATTTAATGGATCATTTTGGACTCTCAATATTGCTCATGTCAAGTTTCAAGTCTTGGATCACATTTTTGTTCAGTCAATTGATCAGTTGACCTAAAAATCAACTATATTGGGAAAAAGTCAACTATGGCCAATTTACAGTCAAACTTCATAATTTTTTATCCACGTCAATATTGTGAACTCCTATATGTCACTTGATCAATTTTGGACCATAATTCCTCAAGAAATTTGATCAGACCATCAAAAGGGCAAAATGGTCAAAATTAGGGTTTTGACTGAGAAAAGGCAATTTCTGATTTTTTTAACCTAGAAAATGGTTGATTGGTTGGAAACATGATCTCAAGGATTCAATTACATAATTTTGACCTAATGGTATGAATCAAAACTTCCCTCAAGATCAATTGATTGATAGTTGATTTTCAGTCAACTGATCAAAAGTCAACTGATATAGTGAAAAGTCAAACTTTGACTTTTTGGTCAAAATCAAGTGTCAAAGATCACAATTCATCAAAACATGTCAAAATATGAAACTTGTTCATCAATAAATAAAAAAGTCAAGATTTCATTTTGAAAAGTCAAAGTTTCCAAACTTAGAAATTTTTCAAAGTGTTGAAAACTTCATACTTTTCACAACTTTGAGCCAATTTTTCACCATGATGCAAGATGATTCAAAGGAAACTTTCAACATGAAAGTTGTAGATATCAATGAGACCTAAAGAATTTCTTTACATAACTCCTCCTAGAAATGCTTGGATTTCAAGTTATTAATTAATGAAGTCATGGTCATGAAACTAAACACTTAGTGAAAATTTTGCCCTAGTTAGGCAGATTTTTGGTACCAACTTCATAGCAACTTTTCACATAGCTCCATTTGGAATTTGAAAAATTGATTCAAAGAGGGGTTATAGAGCATGTTTAAAGCTTTACAAAATGTCCAATAACTCATTGAGATCATGTCTGAGTAGGGAGAATCGAAGAGATGAAGTTAGGGTTTTCAAACTTGAATTACATGCCATTTCATGATGAACAAGAATTAAAATCCAAGCCTAGGCTGCATAATCTTTGATTTGAAGGCCTCAAAATTGTTTATCACTCCATAATTAAATGTTTACATAGCTGTTAGAGCTTTAATCCAAGCACTTGAGCCTTTATCCAAGTTACATTTCCATTTATGGCACAAAGTAACCATTCCATTCTTGTAAAGAAGCTTTAATCACAAAGTAAATGCATAGAGCTTTGCACTTGTTCCTTCTGATCACAAGAAATGTCAAAGGCAAAAGCAACATGTCTAGAGCCTCCCATAAACTCAAGCCATGCTTGTACTATGCCTTGAAACCATATTTCCACTTTTCTTCAAAATCAAGTAAGATAGCCATAACTCTATATCTTGCACTTCCGACCCTCTCAAGTGCTAGAACCTTTTCCTTACATATGCACAAGTTGTTTGCAAGCTAACACACGAATACACAAGCTCCAAAAATAAAAAAAACTCAGAACTGCATCTCAGACTTCCATTGTTGCATATTCTGGCCAGAAATGCCAAAATAAAAAACTACTCGTGCATTTCTTGGCCTTTTGTTTCCAAAAACTTCTAAACATCATACATAAGCCATCCATGTCCCTGTTACACGACTGTAACACCATCTTCACCCATTTCCAAGTTCAAAAACAGAGCATCACAATTGGACTTCTCCACACCATTCCAGCCACCTTCAGCTCAATCCAGCCATTGCATTAGCTTCCTAGAGGTCCAAGGAAGCTAACCTGATCACCACTATCACTTGAAACAAACTCAAACTCATTTCACAATTTCCAGTTTTGAGATATTTTTCTTGAACTTCTATCTCATTATTTAGGCATTGTTAGGCTTGCATTTGTGAAGATAGAATGTATATATCATTGCCCTGAAACTATACATGTCCATAGATTTCATTTATGTTGCTTAAGAATGGAGAATTTTGAGTCTGAACTTACTAAAACGTTTAGGTCAGAATTTGGTACTTTCATAAATTCATCCTTATCTTTGAATGTTAGCTTAAATTAGTTACATGGTTGGATTTGTGTTGAAAAAATGCACAAGTTTCATGTTTACATTTTTGAAAATGGTTGAGGAATGAGCAAGTTTGAAATCCTTTGGTTGGAGGTTGAAGATGAAGTACAGTTAGGGCAAAATATGTGTTATGTATTTATTCTTGTGCCAATGTTAACGGAT
Organism: Vicia faba; assembly: GCA_948472305.1. Taxonomy (NCBI): domain Eukaryota; kingdom Viridiplantae; phylum Streptophyta; class Magnoliopsida; order Fabales; family Fabaceae; genus Vicia; species Vicia faba. The sequence goes on from OX451736.1 coordinate 939,548,562, forward strand.
GTATCACCACCCCAGTGGTTAAAGCGCGCGCCTGTCACCCCTTGGACCTGGGTTCGAGCCCCAACGTCTATTTTACCATTTTCTGTTTTTTCTCTCCTTTTTTTGTTTGTACAGGTGTTGGGCCTCCTCCTCCTTGGGCCTTTATTTCTGCTGAACCTTTCCCCCTGACTATATTTCATACCCCCTGTCCCATTTTATTTCTTTATTTCATTTTCATTTTTATTTTTATTTTACTTTCATATCTTCTTCTTATTATTTTTATTACTAAATATTTTTTTTTATTATTAATAGAAAAATCCCAAAATTATTTATTTTATTATTTTTGCACTCATATTTTATTTTTCTTTATAAAATTAAAAAGAACACAAACAATTTTCTTAACAGTTTAATTTCTTTCTTTTATTAATATTTAGATAATTAGGTTTAATTATTATATTATATTATTTTCTTGTAAATTAAAATTAATTTAGAATTTAGGTTTATTTTAATTAATTAATTTTTATGTATTCTTATATCATTCTTAAAACCTTTTTCTTAAAAACCCTAAAAAATCCTTTTTTAAGTTAATTTCTTTTCTTAACTAGTTTAAGTTAATTTTTTTTAATTTTCCTTAATCATTTTCTTTAATTAGGTTAAGATTAAAATCTTTCATAAAACCAAATAAAAATCATTTCTTTTTCCATTTTTGCATTCTTGCATTTTATCTCCAATTTTGTACAATATTCAATATGGTTGTAATAATTATTTAGATTTAATTTTCTTCCAATTTACCCATTTGTAAATTTGTACACCTCCTCCCCTATTGATGTAATAGCTTAGTATTTTTATTTTCCGCAATTTAATGCTTTATATATAAATGCTAGTAAATTAGGGTTTGTATTGAAATATTAAAATCAACAAATTAGCAAACTCTAATTCAAAGGCAAAACAATGCATGGAAATCAATACACTTGCACACTTACACCCTTAGGGTAAATCCACTTTGTTGCCTTATGAAAATAGTCATGATACGCATGTAAGATGTCTTGGAAAAAACAACCAAAAATACAAGATCATAGTCCCTCGACGACGCTACAAATGCTGCCCTACGAATGATCTTACTCCCTCAAAGAAAATGCTAAGATATCTTACAACATTGATCTTTATGACTATACAATGACCCTTGCCCGTCCCTTTTACATCCAAAGATAGGGTTTCTTACCAAATCAATGGTAAGATAACAATGTCAAAGGAAAGAGGAAATAAACAAGAAAGACTTTTGAGTAGGTAGAATGTTCCTAGTTGCTTGCTCATTTTCAAACCAAAAACATCCTTGCTATTTTCAAAACAAACACCAACACTTTCAAAAACACCTTTCAAACTTGAAACATTTTCAAAAGATCAACACTTTGTATAAATTCTTATGAACGAGAATCATTACAAAGTTTTCCTAAACGATGGCGCCTTTTCAAAATACTTTCAAAAACCACACAAAGCATATTTTCAAACAAAAGTAAGTGATCTAGAAAGCAACTAAGAGCCCGTAGATAACTATGGATGAAAAGGGTGCTAATACCTTCCCTTTTCATAATCTACCCCCTGAACTCAAGAAAACATCTCTAAAGGTATTTCCTGTTCTTTTCAGCCTTCCCTTTTGGATAAAAGAAGAGTCGGTGGTGACTCTTGCTAACTGCAACATTTGCGATCAAGCGCAAAATAACCAAGTCAGTTCTCCCACTGTGTTACAATGTGTCACTTACTTCATCCTTTCATTTTGATCACATAGGTCCACAAACTTCGACCAAGCTCATCAATAGACAAAATAATATTTGTTTCCAAAAAATGTATGTTCTTCGAATGGACCACATGTACCACTTTTTTTGTCCTTTCGTTTTGATCACATAGATCCACAACCTTCGACCAAACTCATCAACAGACAAAACAAAATTTGTTTCCACCAATTGTATATTCTTTGAATGGACCACATTCATCTGAATCTACCATTTTAAGTATGCAAGATGATCTCATTGGCATAGTCAAAATGAAAGAATTTATGGATTGCTTTCCTACCAGTAACCATCAGTTGATTAAGTGGTCGAAAGTTCAAATGTACAAACCTCAATTTGTAATTCATAGTGTAGAAACTATGTGTGTCGAAGGGTTTAGAGGTGGATTGAGGCAAGTTGCTCGAAGGAAGCCATTACCCAGTCGAAGCTTGTGGATCGAAGCAATCATGAAGATAGACTTGTAATCCATAGTGTCGAAACTATGTGTGTGAAAGGGTTTAGGGGTGGATCGAAGCAGGTTGCTTGAAGGAATCCATTGCCCAATCGAAGCTTGTGGATCAAAGAAAACTTGCTCTTCTTCGACTTTTCAAAATCTGCCAATCACTCCTTTCGATCAGTCATGTGGTTCAAATAGCCTGAACCAGATGTTGAATTTGACAGTTTCCTCTTCCACCTTTCGAAGATTCAGAAGTTCCATCTTTGACCTGATGCTTGAAAGTACAATATGATCCATGGAAACTATATGGGGCATTAAAAGTTCAATTGTACTTGTGTAAACTTTAGATTTTGAAAATCTTTGTGAGAAATGTCTTGTGAAAAGAGAGGGAAAATTTTGGGGTACAACAGGGAGGCTTCCCATTCCTTTAGGAATGAGAGCCTCCATGATGGCTTGGGATAATGGACCACATGGGTCGTCTTTGTCGTCTTAGTCGACCTTGGCCACGAGGAGGGTCCCTTGGCTGAGAGTGCTTTTCTTCATTCCCCTTATTTCTTTTACATTCAGGGATCGCCGCTCCTTGCACGGGGGTTGATGCGTCTGCAAGGTACAAAAATATCAAAGTAATATAAAATATTTTCGAACCCATAGAGACTAATGTCAACCTACTATAATCTATTGTCTCTTTGTAAATCTAAGGCTAATGAATGATTACTTTAGGGGAAACTAAGAACTAAAATTGAAATAAAATAAGATTAAGGAAATATATATATGAAAAGAGAGACCAGAATGTGTATTTCGCGTACCTCTGGGACTCTGTAACTCGTTGGCTTATACTGATGTTAAAAATGTGTTTAGTAGAAAATATAAATTTAAAGACTGAACCTCGCACTCTCACGGTTTTGAATAAATCTGCATTCCTTAACCATGAGATTTTGCTCTCGCTCGCCCATTTTAATTAAGGAATGTGTTTTAAAAACTGAACAAGTTCTAATTAATCCTAAAGCACTCTCGTTGTGTTTAGAATTAGTGCCTAGTTTCTACTATCCGATTCGACTCCACGCTCTCGCAGTGCCGACTCGAACCTTAGTTAACTTCCCACCCTCGTGGAAAAATCGTGTTAAGTAACCTCTCACTCTCGTGACAAAGCTATTTAAATTAAGTTTAAAAACAAATATCGAAACTGGATTTTCAAACAGATATTAAGCCAACTTATTACTGAGTCCTGTAAGAAACAACGGTTTTCACATATCAGAGTCTAAGTAATTTAGTCATACATACTATTGATTGAAAACAAATTAAACATAGAAATTGCAATTAAAAACAATATGGTAATTAAATTTGACAAATAAAGCAATAATGATAAATAATAATAATAATAATAATAATAATAATAATAATAATAATAATAATAATAATAATAATAATAATAATAATAATAATAATAATAAGCAATATGATAAAGAACCTGTAAAATACTTGAAAATAAATGCAAACTAGAAATAACTTCAATAATAACAGCAAGAGTGTTGATCCAAGCAAGTTACACAAAAGTTACACAAAAGAGTCCTAGTACTAGTGGTGTGGTAGTTCCCCGATGTGAGAAACTACCACTTTTACAAAAGTAATTTCTGCCTAAAACTACGAACAACGCTTCCGCCCATAAACTTAGATGTCTTCAAAAATGAATGCTCGATCCTTTTTATAGTGAGAACTAATAGAATTTTATTTAAGATTCATGTGAGAAGTAGTGGAGATAATGGGAAGTTGGAGAAAATGGATAAAGTGGATAAAGTAGAGATAATGGAGATCATGGTAGGAGAATTTGAGAGATTATAGGAGCTTCGTTCCAGATGTGGAGAGAACCATGCAATGAAGTTACAGAATGTGGCGAGGGGCATGCCTTGTTTGTCGTGGGGCACACAAGTCAAAGTTATGGTGACCGTAACACGTATGTGCCGAGGGGAACACATAATTCTAAGGTGTGGCGACCGGCTAGAGGCTGTGACGACCGTCACAGTCCTCTGCCATACAATTTCCTTCTGATTTCTGCTACAAAGTCATTTTCAACTCATTTCTTTGTCATTTCTTCCTCTTTTCTCATGCAAGTCTCGTGGAATATAAATACCTGAAACACACTTAAAATACCAACATAACAAGATAAAAATAAATGAAAAACAATATAAAAGTGCATGTGAATCAAGTCAAACATACGATATAATTTCACGTTATCATATTCCCCCACACTTAAACCATTGCTTGTCCTCAAGCAATTGACGAACACGGTAAAAGAAATGATTAAGCGTGATTTAAAACAAGGACAAGACACGACTCCTAATCATACATGGCTTCTAGGCTAATGTTAGATCGATAGGTACTAAATGTTCAATACCAAGGACATCGTAATGACACGATGTTAAAAGATTCCCTCTTTAGGCAAACCAATTTCAAATCATACCATTATAGCTCAACCTATATCTCTAGTTTTTATTTCACTCTTTTTATTAAAGCACAATCACATTAAGCTCGTTATCCGTATACTCACATAATAGGGAAATCAGTTAGCGACTATGATCCTTTTCTCGAGGTTCTGGTACATAAGTTTGGTAACCCCTTTTATTTAACCAATTGTAGTTGTGGGGGATCGAACCATAGTCCGCCCTACCATGTTCAACACCAAACACCTCTGAACCAACTAACGACGGGTTGATTTATTATATTTTTGTAGGTTCCACAACCGTTGGATTAAGTGACCGGGTGAGGGTCACCTAACTTAATAGGTGCATTCCCTATTTTAAATTTATTATGGCAAATAATTTTTTTGAATTTTTGGGATCATTCACTTATATTCATCGACTCCCTACGTAGTTTATGCTTAAGATGGTGCTGACTGCTATTATAAACTACTTAAGAGCTACTTTGAAAACTTGAGCCTAAGGTCTCGGCATAATGGGTATCTAAATTGATTATCATATAATGAGGGGGTTTAGGGTGTCATAACGGTATCGATGTTCTTGAGACTTTCCCCAAGTATCTCTAATTCAAATTAAATTTTGACAATCTATATACTTTCAGAGTGCGTGCCATGCATTAGAAAAGAAAATTTTTGTCGCATGTTAAAATTATGGAGAAATTCAATAATAACTGAAAAGCAGGCATACAGACTCGACATCACATGCAATGAATCGACCAAATACTGAAAACAAATAAAATCCTATAAACATGCAATAAAATAGAAAATAATAAATCAAAATAAGAAGCGATAAACGGAAAGCGGTAAAGTTCCCCTCCCCCCATACACACACTTAAACCAAACATTATCCTCAATGTTTCAGTAAAAAGTGGGAAAAGAAATAAAAACCTGATCAATGCTCGCATTGAAAGTTGCCTACATGCAACTGATAGGTGCCAAGCAATCGATATTCTTATTTTCTACAAAACTCAAACAAAAAAAACATTAAATTAAAAACTCATGGGTTTCCTCCCTTATAACGTTTCTTTTAATGTCGGTAGCTCGACGAATCAAGAGTGTCAACACTCATGGTGATTCTCTCGAGAATGACTCCTCGATCAAATTTTTAATTGTCTTTGGTTTTCATGGCCACTTATCAAGCCATCTCACATATCCCTCACCTTTTCTTTTCTTTCTTCTGTGGGGTGGTTCTTTCTTTTGAGCTTGTAGTGGTGGTTCTAGATCTATCTTGATTATCATATTTTCAAGTTGGGGCTTAGTTATTTCATCCACCACCTCAAAGTTTAACCTTCCCCTCTTAAAACTGTTGATTTCCCTAGTTTCATGGTCCTCAAAGTTTCTATTTTTATGCAGGACCTCAGGCAAAAGTTCATTGGTGTGGATATTTTTCAATACCTCCACATATGTTTTGGATTGGGAATCTATCTTAGCTTCCATAAACCTTTGCGGGAAATGAATTGGTTGGGTATATGGAGGTGGAAAAACAATAGGTGTTTCCTTCTATACCTCCTCAACAATATCCCTTTTGGATGGCGTCCGTGTATTTTTCTTAATCTCTACTCTTTTCTCACAAGAACTCTTCTTAACCTCATTATTACTCTCTTCTACCTCATTATCACTCTCCTTAAGATTTTCGATTTGTTTTTCACTACTGGTTGTTACAACATCCACATGCCCCCGAGGGAAGGGTCCTAGAGGTTTTTGTCCAAGCAAGGAGATTTGAGTCTCCAAGGCCATGTTGTGAGTTACAAGGGACTCAACTGCATTGTTCAGCTGCCTAAGGGTTTCATTATTATGGGGACTTTGTTTTCTAAACTCTTCATTTTGGACAGTTTGTGTCTCTATATAGTGCTATATCATAGATTTTAGCCTAGAGTGAGTCAGCATCACAACGAAGTCCTCAATTGATGTTTCGATATTTAAATTATGGGATTCCTGCGGTTCCTCAAAGTGTGCTTGCATCGCATTTTGTGTCTCCACGAAGTGATATGTCATCATGGTTTATAGCCTAGAGAGAGTTAGTGTTGCAGTGAGATCCTCCATTAATGTGTCGAGAATGGAATTTTGGGATTTTTGCGACTCCTCAAATTATTAGACGTGGTGATTATTGAGGAAATCTGGTTGAGGATAAGTTAGTGTCACATTGTAATCCTCCAGTAATGTTTCGATATCGGATTTATGGGATTCTTGTGACTCCTTAAAATGTTTGGATTGGTAGTAGAGGTGATTGCGGTAAGAGTGAGTTAGTGACGCGTTGAAATTCTCCATTAGTATTTTGAGGTCAGATTTATTGGATTCTTATGATTCCTCGAAATATTGAGCGTGAGAGTTGTAGAAAAAAATTGGGTGATACATATTAATTAAGGTAAGAGTGTCTTAGTCTATACGGTGCAATAGAAATAACAATATTGACTGTTGGTCTCCGGAAACGGCGCCAAAAACTTGATGCATCCACAAGTGTACAGAAATATCAAAGTAATATAAAAGATTGTCGAAGCCACTGAGACCAATGTCAACCTACTATAATCTACTGTTGCTTTGTAAAGCTAAGGCTAATGAATGCTTAATTTAAGGGGAAACTATGAACTAAAACTGAAATAAAATAAGATTAAGGAAATATATATGAAAAGAGAGACCGAAATGTGTATTCCGCGTACCTCTGGGACTCTGTAACTCGTTGTCTTATACTAATGTTAAAAATGTGTTTAGTAGAAAATATCAATTTAAAGACTGAACTTCACACTCTCGTGGTTTTGAATAAAGCCGCATTCCTTAACCATGAGATTTTGCTCTCGCTCACCCATTTTAATTAAGGAATGTGTTTTAAAAACTGAACAAGTTCTAATTAATCCTAAAGCGCTCTCGTTATGTTTAAAATTAATGCCTAATTTCTACTATCCGGTTCGACCCCCACGCTCTTGCAGTGATGACTCGAACCTTAGTTAATTTTCCACTCTCGTGGCAAAATCGTGTTAAGTAATCTCTCACTCTTGTGACAAAGATATTTAAATTAAGTTTAAAAACAAAGACCGAAACTGAATTTTCAAACAGATATTAAGCCAACTTATTACTGAGTTCCATCAGAAATGACGGTTCTCACATACCAGACTCTAAGTAATTTAGCCAGACATACTATTGATTGAAAACAAATTAAACATATCAATTTCAATTAAAAACAACATGGTAATTAAATTTAACAAACAAAGCAATGATGATAAATAATAATAATAATAATAATAATAATAATAATAATAATAATAGTAATAATAATAAGCAATATGATAAAGAACCTGTAAAAGACTTGAAAATAAATACAAACTAGAAATAACTTCAATAATGACGACAAGATTGTTGATCCAAGCAAGTTACATAAAAGTTACACAAAAGTTAGACAAATGAGTCTTAGTACTAGTGGTGTGGTAGTTCCCCGATGTGAGAAACTACCACTTTTACAAAAGTAATTTCTACCTAAAACTACGAACAACACTTCCGTGCACAAACTTGAATGCCTTAAAAAATGAATGCTCGATCCTTTTTATAGTGAGAACTAATGGAAGTTACTTTAAGATTCATGTGAGAAGTAGTGGAGATAATGGGAAGTTGGAGAAAGTACAGATAGTGGGAAGTTGGAGAAAGTGGAGAAAATGGAGATCATGGTAGGAGAATTTGAGAGATTATAAGAGCTTTGTTGCATATGTGGAGGGAACCACACAATGAAGTTACAGACTGTGGCGAGGAGCATGCCTTGTGTGCCGTGGGGCATACAAGTCATAGTTGTGGCGACCGTAACACATGTGTGCCGAGGGGCACACATAATTCCAAGGTGTGGCAACCGACTGGAGGTTGTGACAACCATGACAGTCTCCTGTCATGCAATTTTCTTATGTTTTCTGCTACAGAGTCATTTTCAACTTATTTCTTTGTCATTTCTTCTTCTTTTCTAATGCAAGTCTTGTGGAATGTAAATACCTGAAACACACTTAAAATACCAATATAACAAGATAAAAATAAATGAAAAATAATATAAAAGTGCATGTGAATCAAGTCGAATATACGATATAATTTCATGTTATCAGGCGTGTGTGGCCGTGCTTCTTAACAACTTTGGGTTGGTCCCTCTCCAATGCAGGATCTCGCCCAGTGCGGCGGGGAGTATGGCTTTGAGAATTGTTTCGTTTGTGTCTCTGTAGGGGAGATCGAGAGAGGTCTTTGTTCCGTCGGGGAGGAGGAGTTTTAGAGTCAGGTCTCTTGTGCTTTCTGGGGGCCCGAAGAGTCTGCTCCAGCATCATCAGTCGCTCACCGTGTGAGAAGATCATGTAATTAGTCTGGTTGATTGCGGCGAACAGGGCCTTAGTCGTGGCGTCAGCACCTTCAGGAACGGGGATCTCTTGATATGCATTGGGCTCATAATTCTGTGGAGGATGATAGTCATCATCGTGTGGTTGTGAGCGGGTGGATGAAGAGGCAGTTTGTCCGTCCCTGTGGTCTTGCTCAGGGGCGGCTGTGTTGTTATTGTTGTCTACATTGTTGTGCCAAACATCGGTGAAGTGAACATTCTTGTAATTGTTGAAAGCTTGATTGACCATGACAATCAGAAGGTTGATAAAGAGTTGCTTTGGTCTTGAGTGAAATACGGGGAAGCTGGATTCCCATAGTCGACGCCACTGATCGTACCTGATTAGAAGGGATTGTCAAGGTCCACAGACTTTAAGTGAGCAATGGTTAAATGTAAAGTGGGGGGTACGTGGAAGACACTCCGATGCCAAAGTAAGGTTCAAAGTAAGTGTAAGTAAAATGTTAGAGTATGGGTGAATGAATGAATACCTGACCCTCTCAAGTGAAAGGATATTTATATCCCCTAGCGTTGGGCCAAGGTCCCCATATTGGGCTGACAGAGCAGGCCCAAAATGGAGACTGTCAGGTCCTACGTGTGTAGTGGAGGCCAGCACGTAGTCTCCAACCCGAATGGGCTCCTCTGAATCATCAGGAGGACATGGATGCAGTCTCTTCGGGGTCAAGAGAAGTCTGGGATATTCGGAGGCGTTGGATGCCTTCCCTACGAGGAGGGTGCTCGCGAGGATCTCCTGAGCACCGTTGACCATCCTCTCCAGTCATGCGGTGAGATTATCCATGGAGGGCATATCCTGGTTGATAAGAGGAGTGAAATCACTGTCCGACATGGTCAAGGGCAGACTCTCTCATGTTGGTCTTCTCCTGTAACACTTGTATGATGTTTGGGCCAAATGCGGGCCCAGTCCAAAACAATTTTATTTATCATTTATTATTTATATTGTTAAAAATATTGTTTTTATTATTAATTAAAACTATTATTTTATTTATATCTTCATCATCGTAATTTGGATTGGTTCGAAACTAATGCCAAAACGATCGGTTGAGCAAAATCGATATTTTTTTCAAATTTAGATTCTATTTTGATGCAAGTTTATTTTACCTAATTTTGAAATTGATATTTTTTTGTGTATTTTATATTCTACTTTAATGTGAATAATACTTTAATTTTCGAGGAGTCAAGAGAATGAAAATTTGACATGTTGACTTGAATTAATATGTGACCAGGGCCTACCATTGGGCCAAGCTACTAAAGCTAGGGTTTTAGGCCCCTAAATATATATTTTTAATCAAAGCAATTTAGGTCTTAAAAAAAGTCTCCATTAATTAGTTTAAATCAATTTAATAATCCTAATAAATTTGTTCAGCATTCAACTATGTAAAGATGATCTTTGCCTTTTCAATTTTGTATCGTTTTGATTCTTCTTCTTCCTAACTTTCCAAAATAATTCAATATTAAATTGATTTAACATTTTCTCAATGTTTCCATAATAACTCTTCTTCTTTCATTGTCAAATTACATTTGAACATTTTCTACAAAGATAAAGACCACTTCTTATTCTGACTTATTGAGTTCTTTTTAATTCTCCATCTCCAATCACTGGTTTGTTGTTTCGATTGACGGAAAATAAGCAGATCTTTCTTTTATTCTCTTTTTACCGATAAACAGGTTCTTTTATTCTTTTATTGGATATGTTTTCTTTGCTACTAATTGTTTTGTTTAATCCATATTTTTTATTCTCTTTTATTTCTTTACTTTTATTTAGTTTATTTATTTTATTTTAGTTCTTTTATTCTGTTTGTTTATTTTGTTTTAGTTCTTTTATTTTTTTATTTTATTTTAGTTCTATTTAGTTTTATTTTAATTGGTTATTTTAGTTGTTTACTTTTAGATTTGATTGAATTGTTTATTTGTTTTAAAATATATATATATATGTCAGTTAGAAAATATGAATAGGGCTATCTGAAACTCAAAAAAAAAGAAGTTGAAGCTTTGATTGAATCACAAAAAGGGGCTTTAGACAAATTTGTTAAGACAGACAAAAAAAGTGAAATTGAAAATACGGGTGATTGCTCAAAGAATGAATAAGTTAATAATGTAAACTATGATGAAAATGAAAATCAAGAAGAGGTAGTTGATGAACAAGTTAACAATATATATGCTAATGAAAATAGAGAAGAAATAGTTGGTGATAATGAAATTATAGTACCGGTTAATAGGTAAGATAGTAATGATTCTAACACTCACAATGAAGATAGTGAATAAGTATTAGAAAAATCATCTCATAAAAATATATATGACCCAGGTCAATGGACAATCATTGAAACAAATTTGAGAGATTTATTAGTAGAGAACGGTGCTATAAAAGTTACCAATATAGATTTTTCTAAGGATGCATATGCAAGACACTTTTCTTCATGGTTTATTCTTAAAAGTTGGATAAAGTATTTTTGCTTTTGTTGTAAATTATTTAATGTTATTCTTAGTACAAGTAAATTAGTACATGAAGGTAGTAATGATTGGAGAAATATTAGTGCTAAGTGGAAGAGTCATGAGATGAGTAATGAGCATATTGTTAATATGAGTTCATGGATTGATTTAGAAATGAGATTATTAAAACATAAAACAATTGACAAGAATGTTCAAGAAATAATTAATAGAGAAAGAGAGCACTGGAGAAATTTATTACTTAGAATTATTGTGGTTGTTAAAACTCTTGGAAAAAATAACTTAGCATTTTGTTGAACAAACGAAAAGATTTACCAAGAAAATAATGGAAATTTTTTATGTCTAATTGAAATGATTGCAGAATTTGATCCTCTAATGCAAAAACACATTCGTCGAATAAAAAATGATGAAATTCATAACCATTATCTTGGATATAGAATACAAAATGAATTAATAGATTTGCTAGCAAATGAAATAAAAAAATTATAAAAAAAGTTGTAGAATCAAAATATTTTTCAATCATACTTGATTGTACTCCTGATATAAGTCATCAAGAATAAATGTCTATTGTATTACGATGTGTATATTTTTCTTCAACTCCGATACAATTAGTTGAGTATTTTTTTAGAATTTTTAGTAGTAGATTATACAACTGGAAAAGGTCTTTTGATACTATTATGAATGAACTAAATATACAATTGTTGTTCCAAAGCTACGTCATTTTTTGGAATGGTACAACATAGTTATACAATATTTTCTTCTTCTACTAAAAGATGGAATACCTAGCCTTACTTTGAAATCATTGTCACAAACACATTAGGAAAGTCGTATTGAAAGTGTAAAAGCTATAAGATTTCAAACTTCATAAATAAAAGATGTTTTATTTAAATTAGGTGAAATGAATGATGAACCTAAAATAAAAAGTGAAGCTCAATGTTTGGCAACTTATGAGCTTGGAAATTTTGAATTTTGGCTATGCATAATTATTTGGTATGAAATATTATTCGCTGTAAACTCAGTTAATAAACACTTTCAATCAAAGGATATGAACATTGATGTTGCTATAGAGCAATTGAAAGGACTTATTTCTTTTTTCGAAAAATATAGGGAAGATGGTTTTGAAAATGTCATAATTTCGGCTAAAGAAATTACTATCGAAATGGATATAGAACCTAAATTTTGTGAAAAACGTATTATTCGTAGAAAAAAACAATTTGATGAGATTATTGACGATGAAGTTTTACAAATCCTGAAGAATCATTTAAATTTGACTATTTTTTGTACATATTAGATCATGTAATTACACCATTTCGAAGTAGATTTGAACAATTTAAAATATATAAAAATATTTTTGATTTTCTATTTAGTATAGAGAAATTAAGGTCATTGGAAATTGATAATTTAAAAGAATATTGTCTTAACCTCGAATGTTTGTTAAAACATAACGACAACTCTGATATTGATGGATTAGACTAGACATATTTTTAGAATTGAAAATATTAAGAGAAATCATACATGGTAAGAATGATACACCAATTGATATACTAAAATTAATAAAATTTTATCTAAGATCAACAATGTCTCAACATAGATTAAATGGATTTGCTTTAATATCGATTGAAAAAGAAATGTTTTATGAAATTGATTATAATAATTTAATAAATTATTTTGCATCTCAAAAAGCTCGAAAAGTAAATTTTAAATAAATATTATAGTAATTTAATTTAATTTCTTATTAGAATATAAAAGGCCTCAATTTAAAGTTTGCTTTAAGGCTCATAGAGTGTTAGACTGGCCATGTATGTGAAAGCATGATAAAGATAGGATCTTGCTCGTAATGATCTTTAAATATGGTTGCAAAAAAATAATCTAAGATAAGAGAATTTTCTCATACAGTTTGAAATTAGACATGGAATTGAGTGTCGGTTGAATATCGTATGTTGTCTGGATGCTTTAAACAAAAAGTAGTTTTATAATAATAAAATTAAAGTGTTTGAGTTATCTGAATATATATATATATATATATATATATATATATATATATATATATATATATATATATATATATATATATATATATATATATATATATATATATATATATATATATATATATATATATATATATATATATGAGTTAATAGTCATTTCTCCCTCTGTCATTTGGGTGAGATTTGAAAAAAAACCCGTAAAAAAATTAGATTACCTCCTTACCATTTAAAAATTTCACTATTTTGGTCCTTCATTAAACCACATCACCCAATCAGCTTACGTGACATTGACATGTTGGCATTTTTTAAAATTAAAACAATAATTCAATTCCATCTGTCAATTATGTATGGAATTTTTTTAACTAAAACATTTTATCATTTAAAGACAAGGGTTAAACCAGCTGAACCCCAATCCCCAAATTGCATGTCATCTTCTTCTCAATCGTATTCATCTCAAACCTTAGATAGCATGGAAACTGGAAAACATGTTATGATAGTGCGAAAGGTATGCATTATTTGACATTTCTTCATTGTACTTTCGTTGTGATCCCAATAGTTTAATAGTTGGGTATTTTCGTCATTGTAGAAATGGGGGTGTTCAACATCATCTTCCACCATGGTGGTAACTTCGTGCATGATAAATTCACATTTTATAGGGGGGATGACACAATAGTGGAAAGTTAAGAAACTGATACTTGGAGTTTTTTTGAGGTTGTGAGCTTAGTTAAGGACTGGGGTTATGATGGGCTTTGGTTGTGGACAAAAATCCGAGGGATTGGTGAAGGGTTTCTTCATGTCGTTGATGATGTTACAACTTGAGCAATTTCCAAACACAATATTGATAACAAAGTTGATGGCCATATATGGATTGAGGACGATGCAGAAGATATGATACGCAAGGTTGTAAGTTCTAATGTTGTTAAATAACAGATATGTCAACTCCAAGTGGGTATCCAATATAGTGGTTGAGAAAAGAAAGTCACAAGATAAGGTAAAGGTATTTGAGATTATGTCTGAGTTAAGGATGAAGTTTTTTGTGGGTATCACCAAAGGTAAGGCATGGACGGCTAAGACAGGGGTTGATGAAGTGGTTGAAGGAGATGCATTAAAGCAATACTCCATGTTATGGAGCTATGCTGCATAGTTGAAAAAGCAATGTGCTGGAAATACAGTGAATATAAATGTTGAGAGGTCACTTCCAAGTTTTCCACCAAGGTTTGAGAGATTCTGTTTTTTTATAGATGCAAGAAGGGTTTTATTAAGGGTTGCAGACCTTTCATTAGAGTTGATGGGTTCCACCTCAAAACAAAAGATGAAGACATGTGGCCAAGTGTGGAAGTTAAAAAGATGTTGCCCCTAGTGTATAAGAAGGGACATGGTAGGCCAAAAAAATTAAGGTGGAGGGAGCATGATGAAACTGGCTCAAGGATGAGAAGGCCTGGTGTGGCATATAGGTTCACAAAATGTGATAAACTTGGACATAATTCCAGAAAATGTCAAAGCACAGAACAAGACAACAATGCATTAAAGAGAAAGGTAAAAGTAATGGTTATCATTGTTGGTTGATTTCTCAAATATATGTCTTGGCTATAATTGTTGTTTTTGGTTGTATGTGTGCAGAGAAAATCACCCAGAACCAAGGGTGGAACATCGAAAACTGAGAAACCTGCAATTGAGGTTGGGAAAACTGCAATTAAGGTTGAGACACCTGCTGCTGAAGATCCTTACAATGATCTAGAGATGGACGCTATAATTGAGGAATTAGTTAATCAGGATGTTCAGACATCACAGGTTACACAAGTCACTCAACTTGAAGCTAATCAGGATGTTCAACTCTCACAAGTGATATATCCATCACCAAAGAAGAAGCATGCTAGCAAGAGATACCTGGTTGGCAAGAAGAAGAAACCACATGCACCAAAACCATCCAGAAGTAGTGACAGGCTGAAGACAGTCTTCAGGAAACATAAAAGCAATGGACCAGGATCAACACCTGAAGCACCATTAGAAATTGAGGACCCTGATATTGATACTGATGTCCCTACACAATTGGAAGTTGATGTCCCTACTTCTACTGCCCAAACAGACCCCAAGTTGGGAACTTGTGTGCGCATGATGAAATCATGGGAAGAAATATCTAAGCAGATGTCTCAGTAATTTTAAGTTTAATGATATTTTGGTACTATCAACCTGTTTTGGAAGTTTAATGTCATTTTGGAAGTCTTTTTTATATACTGTTATCTGTGTTGTTGTAATGTCATTTTGGTACTTGTAATGTCATTTTGGAGACTATGCATTTTGTACAAACTACTATGGCATTATTCTTTATTTATCAATGAAACCTTATGTATTTTGTAATAACTACTGTCATCTGTTTTGTTGTAATGTTATGGAATTATGCCTTTATCAAAACTACTACATAACAAACAGTCATAATTTAGAAGACTATTACTAATCAAACATTCATAATTCAGATTCAAATAGACCACTCATTCATTTCAAATCAAACATTTTGTTACCATAAAACAACAACATTACAACTGAACTATGACAAAGTAAATCCAGGAACATATAAGTACTACAACTAGAAAAACAAAATTCTTCCTTGTACTCTCCAACTTGTTCTTCAAATCTTCCATCTCATTAGAACTAATTTGACCCAAATCTTCTTCCAAATTCCTTCCCGAAATCTCACCCAAATTTTCTCAAATACACAATCATGATATCACATTGATTGCATACATCATCATCTTCTACAAATTGTTTCATATCAATTGAGCCAAAGTATTCATCATCCCAATAAAATTTCTGACAGTCTTCTTCTTTCCCCCAAAATTTGCACTTCCAATAATTTCTCCCTGGATTTGCAGCAGATTTTGAAACGAAAACCTTCATTGACATTTCGTGTCCACACTTGGGAGCTATTCTAACATTAGATGACATGCTATTCTTCGAACTTACAACCATTACAATGAGAAAGGAGATGGAAGAGATAACGAATGGAGTTTGAAGAAGGAAAGCGGCAGAGGAATGGAGTTTGAAGAAGGGAGAAGAACACGATGACACAACAATCTCAAATTAGGGTTCACAGTAACTTAATTCCTAAAATGTTTTAATTAAATATGATAATTGATAGATAGAATTGAATTATTGTTTTAATTTTGAAAAAATTTTAACATGTCAATGCCACGTAAGTTGATTGGGTGAGCCAGTTTAATGAAGGACCAAAACAGTGGAATCTTTAAATGGTAAGGTGGGAATGTAATTTTTTTTTACGGGGGGAGGGGGTTTGTTCAAATCTCGCTAAAATGGCCGGGGACGAAATGACTATTAACTATATATATATATATATATATATATATATATATATATATATATATATATATATATATATATATATATATATATATATATATATATATATATATTGGCGGATGAAATATGAAAGAGAAAGGTAAATTAATATATTTTATTTATTTATACATTTATTTATTTTTGGAGTTGTTAGGAAAATTATTTTGATTGTGAAAAGATGGACATTATGTGTTATTCTTTTTTTTGGCGTTTGTCTAAATGGTCAGATTGTACATTATAAATGTAGTATATGTATACATGTTGCTTGAGCGGTGCTTCCGTGCAGACGAAACCACATCGACAGGAGGAACTTTGATTGACAGTTGGCGAATATTTCTCCATGTACGGCCGAATGATAAGGATATGACTTTAAAGGGGTTAATGTATACTACTTTGTAAATTTGCATCCATACCATGGCTTTATGTGGGAGTATGAGACTATCAGATGTTATAACAGGCAGTCTGAATCAAAAGATGTTGATGTTTGGATCGAGCACACTAGGTTGAATTTTGGCATACGTGGATGAAAACAAGATAATAGCGGCTCTGAGGGCCAAATCACAAGAAATGATGGTTGTCGAAGCCACGACAATTAAATATGTTCAAACAAGAAAGATTGGCCATAATGGCCAAGAAACATCTTCAGAAAGCTGCATGCTCGATTGTATATACGAAGATGAGCCTTTAGGGTTTGAGAAAGATACGATAACATCGACCCAAAGAATGCAAGCTCAAGATCCTTTAGAAGGTGGATTTAGGATATGGGAAGTCTAAGAGACTAACTTACATAAGTGTCAAGCTCTACCCAAGCCTAAAAATACGATTAATCAAGGTTCTAAAGGAGTTCAAGGACTTCTTTTCCTGGGATTACAATGAGATGCCTAGACTTAGTCAGGATTTGGTAGAATTGAGACTGCCGATTACGCCTAACAAAAGACTAGTAAAGCAGAACCTAGAGGTTTGCATCATAGGTCATGTCAAAGATCAAAGCAGAGATTGAGCGAGTGCTCAAAAGCAAATTTATCAGACCTGCCAAATATGTCGAATGTCTAGAAAACATTGTCTTAGTAATTAATAAGAATGGCACTCTAAGGGTCTGTATCAACTTTACAGATTTGAATGTTGTCATTCCAAAAGATCAATACCAAATGCTAGTAGCAAAAATGCTAGTCGACTCAACAGTTGGCTTTGAGTATTTAGGTCTTTTAGATGGTTATTCGGGATATAACTAAATTTTTATTGTAGAAGATGATGTGTTCAAAATGGAGCTTCGATGCACTGAGCCTTAGGCACATATGAATGGGTGGTAATGCCTTTTGGCCTAAAGAATATTGGTGCAACCTACCTGAGGATAATGAATTATATGTTTCATGATTTTATTGAAACATTTATACTGGTTTACATAAATTACATAGTCATCAAATCCTCATAGAAAAGTGGTCATTTAGACCACCTTCGATAATCCTTTGAAAGGATGAGGAAATATGGACTTAAGATTAATACATTAAAGTGTGCTTTTCGTGTCCATGTAGGCAATTTCCTTGGCTTCGTGGTCCACAAGAAAGACACTGAAATAAATTTAAACAAGATGAAGGCCATATTCGACACAGAGCCTCTGACAAACCAAAAATAACTCCAGTCTCTACTCGAGAAGATAAATTTCCTAAGGAATTTTATATCAAATCTAAGTGGTAAAACAAAGGTTTTATCGCCACTGTTGCACCCGGAGAAAGAGGAAGGATTTCACTGGGAATCAAAGCATCAGAGAACATTTGTTGACATTAAGGTGTACCATTCGAAGCCTCTTGTGCTCTTACCTCCTATGAAAAATTATGAAATTGTACGTTTCGGGATCTAACTCGACAATAGGCAGCACGTTAGCCCAAGAAGATGATAATGACGTCGAAAGCGTCATATATTATCCCAGTCGAGTATTGAACGATGCATAAACTATGTATAGCTTGATAGAGAAGTTATGCCTTTGTTTGTATTTCTCTTGTACGAAACCGAAGTATTATATTAAATCAATACATGTGTTTGTTTATTCGCATTTTGATATTATCAAACATATGTTTTTGAAACCCATTCTACATAGTAGAATTGGAAAATGGGCATTAGCCTTAACCAAATATTCTTTATCACATGCATTGTTAAAGGCCATGAAAGGCCAAATTGTTATTGATTTTATTGTGGATCATGCAATAGTCGAGACATCATAGAATTACATGAAGGTCAAACCGTAGAGGTTGTACTTCGACGGTTCCACACATAAGAATGGAATTGGCATCAGAATCATGGTTGTTTCCCTAATAGGAGTCCTAACTAAGTTTAAATTAAGATCCAAGGATGTAACTCGAATAACAAACCCGGGCATGAGGCTTTAACAACAGGCCTTAAGATACTATTAAATTTGGGGCCACCAACTGTTGAAGTTAAAGGTGATTCTGAATTGGTGGTGAAGTAGTTGACAAAAAATTATAACTGAATTAAAGAGACTTTGTTTGCATACTTCATCACAACCAACTCGCTCTTAAAAATATTTGATTTGGTCGACATACAACATGTGCCTCGAGTGGAGAATCAAGAAGGTAATGACTTGGCTCAGTTTGCTTTAGGATATAAAGTCTCTAGGCAGACATTAGAAGAAATAATTGAATTTAGAGAAAAGTTGGCTTCATCTAACATCCTTCTCTCGAAATTGTCGATGTCAAAACTAGTGGGGTAGAAGGGAAAGAAGATTTGCCAGAAAACTTCGAAATTTTTGCCATTGATAATTTTCCATACAACAATTGGCGAAAATAAATTATAAAATTCTTGGAAAACTCCTCAGGGACAGCGCACCGAAAGGTCAAATACAAGGCATTACACTATGTGATAATTGGAAATGAGTTCTTTAAGAACCCATAAAGGAGTTTTGCTAAAATGCCTTAGAAAAGTGAAGCTTACTTGGCAATATTTGACGTCCATAGTTGATCTAGTGGTGCTCACCATGCCATAAACTGAAGTGGCTTCTATTTTGACAGGGCGTGTATTTGCCAATTATGCTGAATGACTGCATTGAATTTGCAAAAAAGGGTCAATAGTTCCAAAAGAACACAGGGATTTAACATGTCCCTGCCAGTAAGTTGCATTCAGTCATTAAACCTTATACATTTAGAGGTTGGGAATTAGATTTGATCGGCAAAGTGAAACCTACATCATCTAAGGGACATAAATATGTTTTTATAGGCATTTACTATTTTACCAAATGGGTCAAAGCGGTTCCCTTGGAAAATGTAGACCAAGATACTATCATAAATTTCATTCAGAGCCACATCATGTGCAGGTTTGGAATTCCTGAAGCTATAACCACAGACTGAGGTCCAGTGTTCACTGGTCGAGAAATGGTTGAATTTGCTTCAGAATCAGGAATCAAATTGCTAACCTCTACCCCATATTATGCTTAGGAAAACGGCCAAGTCGAATCTAAAAATAAGGTCATAATTGGCCTAATCAAGAAACATGTACACCAAAAACAAATAATTGACATAATACTTTGGATTGAGCATTGTGGTCTTGTCAAATTTCTCCTACAGAAGCAACCAACTCTGCACCTTTTCGACCGGAACTCGATCATGATGCAGTGATACTGGAGAAAGTGAGGGAGTTAAGAGAATTAGTTGGAATAAAATAAAATTTAATTATTTATAATATAGAGAAAAAGGGTTAGAAGTATCAGTACGTGAAATTGAAAAAAAAAAGTTTTTAAAGAGGAGAAAAAAATCCTAGCAGAGCAAGAGTGAGAAAAAAAGGATTGCATTGCCAAGGTTGAAGTTTTATCATATAATCAAGGTAAGGGAGGAATTTTCATTATAAGAGTGCTTACTCTTGTAGGATATAAGGGGTCTTTACCCCTATCTTCTTCCTTTTTCCCTTTTCCTCTATTGATGAGTTTTTGTGGGTGATGTGAGATTTGTGCAAAACCTCCATAATCGATTGATGTTTTGATGAATTTAGTTGTATGAAAACATACCATATGTCAATTGATGTGAAATTTCATGATAAATTTTCCATGAGAGAGTTGATTATGATGATGTTAATATTATTGATAAAAGTGTTGATGAAGATCATGGTCAATTGATGAGATAATATTGATTTTGATTGTTGTTATGTGTGATATCCCTTTGATTCACGTACCTTATGATATGAAATATTTTAGGGTTGTTAAAATTCAAAACTTTGGGTTTAGGTGAAGGTATAGAAAAACACAAGAAAGGAGGGTTTGAATTGGGTTTTCAAAAAATTTCCCTTTTAAAAACTATTTGATAAAACTATGAAAGAATATAGAATGCTAGAAATATAAAGAGACACATTCAGTTTATCCAAGTTCAAATCTAACTAGGCTACATCTTGTCCACCCTCCTCGGGTGATTTTTACTTCAACAAGGACTTAATCCACTGTAACCAAGACTGATTACAAATGCACGAGCTACCTGCCGGTGACTAACAACCACACAATGACCCGTAACCATTGTCATCTTGAGTCTTCTGACCAACACTAGTCACTCAATAAACAATACAATGATACATCCAGTGATCTCCACGAGATATAATGATCATTGACCCTATAAGAAATCTGACCATCTTGGTCTTTCTAGAGGGGATTTCCCACAATGATACTCAGCTAGTGATCTCTTAAGAATTCCGACCTTCCTGATTCACTATGAGATACAGTGATTATAAACCCTATAATAATTAACCAATTATGGTCTCTTAACAGGATTCCACAATAACACGCATCCATTGTCTTCTTGAGTATATGACCTTCACTTAGTCACTCAAGGAACCACCAATTCTAAACAAAATTATTTTTTTAGAGAATACAACAATGCTTCTTAACAAGCAAATTACTCCTAGTTTAAGTATATATTGTTTAACATAATTATGAGCAACAACTCTTGTGTTTAAACAATTTACATGAAGAAATAAAACTATAACACAATATTAGCAAAAACTCTTGTATATTTTACATTAATCTACAAAGATGTATTTGATTAGAAATTGAGTGGAATCTTGTAGTGTTCTTCTTCGTTATCTTCTTCATTTAGCAAGTTATGAGCAATAACTCCCTGCTTCTTCATATTTCTACCAATATGTATTTGATAAGAATCTGAATAACATCTTGTAGAATTCTTCATCTTCATCTTATTTATTTGTTGAGAAAGTTATGAGCAACAACTCCTTTCTTCTTCATTCCTTTCATATCTTCTTTTTAATCTCTCATTCTTGTGTTTTTGGACTTTATCATCGTCAATATAATCGATTTCATCAAGTTTGTAATTTTTCTATTGATCATCTTATATACCCTTCGAAAAGAGTCGTTATAAGGATAGAAAAGTAATTTCTCCTTCCAACGGTTGATTCCCAATGGCTAGATTCAAGGAGGTTTGGAACAGTACGAAAAGTCACTTTCCTTAGCGTGCTGCATGCAGTTGTTAGAATAAAATTGTGGGAGACAACTTCTGTGAATAGTACAACTAATATCATGATAGTGGAATTTGTGGTGTACTTTTTATATTGTATTCTTCTTGACTAAGTTTCTTGATCTTTATCTTTTGATGATGTACTTTCGATTATGAAGTATTAAGCTTGGAAGAGATCAATCACTTTTTCTTTGTTCTTCTGATGAATAACTAATGAGTAGTTTAGAAACTACTTTGTTGTTGTAGCATAGGAACATCTGAGTTGTTTGAACTATGACTTGTCTTTAGAAATAATATCAACAACTTTTTTGAAACACGAAGCTTGACTTTTGATCTAAGAACTAGTCTTAAAGGTGTATTTCTAATCTGATCTAAGAGATGAAGATTAAGTGAGAAGATGTTTCATTTCAGAATCTTTCATTAGTGGATTTTTGTCTTCAGATATACAAGCAACAACTTATATGAGAAACAAGTCTTTTCGTTGTAAGCGAAAGCTTTTCTGATGTTTGGATCTTGAAATCAGATATTGTGCCAACATCCTTTCTGATTCTTAAGTCTTTGAATTCTTGAGCCTTGATTCTTTTCTTCTTACTGGATTGATTTTGATTGAAGAATGGTAGTGATCCAGAAGATACTTCTTTGTTGTAGAGTTAGAGTCTTTCAGATATTCGAACATTGTTTTCAAATATACAAGCAACAACTAATCTGAGGAACAACTTCTTTATTTGTGAGTAAAAGTTTTTCTGATCCACTATGTCTTGATCTTGATTTCTCCTAATCATCTTTTTTGAGCTACATATCTGATGTCTAATTTATGAAGCAAAAGCTTATATTAGTACATCTTACTTTCTGGTTAATTCATCTTGATCTAATCTTTGATTTATGATGACAACTTCTCTGAGCTGCATATCTGATGTCTGATTTCTGAAGCAAAATCCTATATCAGTACATCTGACTTTGACGTTGAAATCTTTCTTGTTGATATCTTGAATTTCGATCTTTAGATTGAGCTGGAAGAAACAGCTTATATCAGCTACATCTTGATTTCTGATCTTGAATTCTTTCTTTCTGATATCTGAAAACTTCGTTTCTGATATCTTGGTTCTAAGCATCTTCATTTTTGATATCTTCACTTTATAGCTCTTGATTTTGATGCTTAGCTGATCTTTGAATCTTGACTTCTTGGCTCTTTGATTTCCGATCCTTTGAAGTTCGAGCTCTTCTTAGAAACTCATTGAGATTATTTTCTTACCGAATATTCAACATTCAACAGAACTACTGATGTTTCATTAGAATTAAACTCAATGGTTCTTCTTCTGAGTGATAAAGTGATTATGATGATATCTTTGATTAAGACTATCCATAATTCTAATACATGCAAACTCAATGAAATCATTAGAACTAAAATTGTTCTACATAAAATATATGCATTGTTATTATCAAAACATCGAGATTTAAACACAAATCCAAATCTTGTTCTAATAATCCCCCCCTTTTTGATGATGACAAAACCATGTATTTTGATGGAACAATTTTACAGAGTTAAATCATAAACAAAGTAATATAAGAGTTTAGAAACTCCCCCTGAGTTGGAAACTCCCTGATTGGAAAAATAGCAAGTGTACTATTTTTTTGTCTGTAGTAATAACAGGGAAATTCCCTGAATGTCAATCTCAAAGACTGCGTATAAGTATTGAGTTCAGTTCGTGGTTCAGTTAGACAAAAACTTAAATTGGGGTTTTGTTTGGAAATTATAACTTAACGATAAGTAAAAATAAGCAGAATAATAAATTGGCTTTTTCACAGATATGAGGAACATGCTAGGGTTGTAAGTACGAAGTGCGCCTAAGAGGGGGGGGGGGGGTGAATTAGGTACTTTTAAAAATTTTGGTTTTTAGTGATGATGGTTCTTATTTTTCTGGTTATAAGTGAGTTTAGGAAAGCTTAAGAATGCAGAAAAATAAAGAGACATGAGAGATATATCCTGGTTCCCCTCACAGTCCGAGAGTACTCCAGTCCCCTTTCAACATGAAAGAGATTTCCTTATTGTGGCAAACTTACATAAGAACTACCAACCAAACCAAGAACAATCCTCTTGGACCAAGAACAATCCTATTGGATTTTCACTAAGTTACCTATGAGAACAATCCTCTCAATGTAACTACACTTGTATCCAACAACTTGGAAATACAAGATTTCAACAAAAACACTTAAACTTAATTCCAACAATCCTGGAAATTAAGTAAGTATTTATGAGTTTGAGTGAGTAGAGTATATTGATCACTAAGAGTGATTTGACAATGTATAATCTTCTTCTTTCAATAATAATATTGTACAAAGACTCAAGATATATTTGCTCAAAGTTTTCTGTCTAAAGTATGAAAATAAATGCAAAAAACTTATGCATGAAAATGAAGAATGCTTGAGTTTGTATTTTGAAAGATCAGAAAAATATTATGAAAGAAGGTGATAGATATGAATTTGAAATTGAATATTTATATGTTCATAACACCCTTTTGAAACATCATGAAGATCTGGAAATGTATCATGAACAAATGTCAAGTTTGAATGAAAAGATGTAATGAAAAGGCAAGATCAAAAGGCATGAACAAAGCTGTTATTTTTCAAATTCGTGCAGTGTGTAATCGATTGCACCTTTAGTGTAATCGATTGCACAAGGTTTTCAACAGCTATATTTTCAAAATTTTAAGAGTGCAATCGATTGCATGCTAAGTCAGTAGCAAAATTTAACTGAGTGCAATCGATTGCACCAACTATGTAGTCGATTGCATGCAAAGTCAGAACCAAACATTTTGAAAAATTTAAGAGTGCAATCGATTGCACAAACAATGTAATCGATTGCATGAAGAAACAGAAGCAAAAGATTTGGAATTTTTGAAGAGTGCAATCGATTGCACTAAGATGTAAATCGATTGCATGCATATGAAAAGTGAAATTTAATCTTTGAAAAGCTTGAGTAATGATTCTTAAACATTTCTTTTGGATTTTTGAGCATCTAAATCTTAAGATCAAAGTAGATAATATTGTTATACCTTTAAAGTTGTTGAGAGCTTTGATTGAAGATATTATCCTTAGATGCTTAGATGCTTGATCAAAATCTTTGCCTTCTTTGTTAGCCATGGTTTGTCTTCATCAAAACAAAAGCTTATTTGAGAAGCTTGATTTCACAAGGGTAAAGTGTATGATTTTCCCTGTAACAACCTTGAATCATGATTTCTTCAACAAGTTCAAAATACTCAATTACCAGATATTTAGTTTATTTTCCCCTAAGTCCTTAATGGGAACACCTTTGAACATTCATCCTAAATCCTAAGTCCTTATAGAATTATGATGAAATCAAGCCTTTGTTTTATCAAGATTTAACCGGTAACTATAAGGTATCCCTAGTCCTAGGTTGTATCTACTATAGTCTAATCGTATAAAAACCTTAATAATCGCAGTATAACTTATTGTTAGTGGTAATTCAATCCTTATTGGTCCGATAAAGAAAGCATTAAACACCTTGTACGATCAAATTGAATATGAAAAACAAATATATTACTGAAATTAGGAATTCAAATTCATTACAAAATAAAACCAGGGACATCCCCTAGCATTGGGGGGGGGGGGTTAGCTACTCATATTCTTCAAAATAACTACAAGATAAAAATTAGACATTACAGGTATCTGGATAACTTCGATCCTCAATTGCTTCCGCTCATGAAAATATTCCGCTCTCCAATCTTTGATCGTGTAAAAAAATTTCACTGGCAAAAAGTCCTATAATTCATTGTGAAAACTCATCTAAATAGTGAAAATCCATTGGTCTCAGTCGGAAATGCCCAAAACGCTCCTCCGGGTCACACACAGTGAAAAATCAGAAAAACGAGGATAAATAACGTCACTAGCCAACATGGCCCGTGTCAGGTGACACGGTCGCCCATGTTGGCCCTCTGAGTTTTTTATTTTCTTTTCCAAGTCCCAGGATGTGCAACACGGCCTGTGTCAAGTGACACGACCGCCTGTGTTGCACCCCTGACTTCCCATTCTACTTCTACTCGTCCTAGGATCTCCTCTTGACACGGCCTGTGTTAGGTGACACGGGTGGCCGTGTCAGGCCTTATATATAATGGTTTCTTCACTTCCTCCGAAACTCTGAGTTTTGAACTTTTTCACACTGATTTGTCCCGATTTATTCCTCTGATCCTACACACAATAAAATACACAACCAATGCATAACATGTGAGAAAATGAAGTAAAATGATTGACAATGTAAAAGATAACTAAAACCAACAGTAAATAACAGTGTAAAAAACACTGGTTACTCCCCCTGGGATAAACAATCTCCCCCTGAATTATAAACTTATGATCTTTCCGAGTGTAAGAGCATTGTCATCCTTTTTGAATCTGATCAATATTATTGATTTAACATTTAAGCTTATCAGTTTATCCATGCTTTCTCAGAACATTTGAAACAATGTTCGTTCTATATCAGAACTTGATTTATCAAAGTGAGTGCAATGTTTCATTCGAAATGTTCTTGTAGCAACCATGTACATTCTAAGTAATTTTGAAGTTTATATCATGTTAGAATGTCATGTAAATCATAGGGTTTAGAGAATGGATATCAATCAAAATGATTACTCTTTCTCCTTTTTTTTGTCATAATCAAAAATATATGAGAAATGCTTAATTAATTTTTGAAATATTTAAAACACATCTGACTAAATTCAAAAGACAGAGCAATAGACTTGAATTCATAACATCTCAAAATACAAAGAACATTAAATAGAAAGACATCATTAGAAAGAAAAATATCAGAAAGACATAACATGATAACACTTATTTAAACCAATGATCATCAAAAGTTTCATAAGTTTCTTCTTTCATGGAATCATCAAGACCAGCATGAATCTTACACATGGCTCTTACAATCCCATCCTTGAGGAGAACTTCTGACAAGACTCTTCCATAAGGAATGAAAGATTTGTTCATATTTCTGGAAATAGTGATGGATTCCTTAAGATGGTTGAAGATAACCTGAGGAAGATTTATCATAGTACGCTTAAGCAGGAAGAGAAGTAGAAGCTTATCATCATGATACAAGGAGTTCTTGTTGGTACCACGAGGAAGAAGATTAGTCAAAATGAAGAGAAACCAGTCTTTGGCAATAAGCATAAG
The DNA here is from genome assembly GCA_948472305.1 of Vicia faba. Taxonomy (NCBI): domain Eukaryota; kingdom Viridiplantae; phylum Streptophyta; class Magnoliopsida; order Fabales; family Fabaceae; genus Vicia; species Vicia faba. The sequence goes on from OX451736.1 coordinate 939,576,024, forward strand.
TTTTTCAGGATTTGTAGGTTCAAAATCATAAGAGATCTGAAAGATGGAGATCATCATAGCATATGGGGTGCTTCTAAGAGAGACATGACTGGTGTAATACAGTGGGAGAACTGACTTTTGGGTTTTGCATTTTATCGTAAATGTTACGGATAGCAAGAGTCGCAACCGACTTTTCTTTTATCCAATAAAGGAGAAGGTGAAAAGAATAGGATAGACCTTTGAGAATTTTCTTGAGTTCGGGGGGTAAGTTATGAAAAGGGAAGGTGTTAGCACCCTTTTCATCCGTAGTTTTCTGTGGGCTCTTAATTGCTAGCTCACTTTGAAAATGCTTTGGCACTTTGTGTATGTTTGCAAATATTTTGAAAATAATGCCTAAGTGCGACAATTTTGTAATGATTCTCGTATCGTTGAGAATGTATACAAAATGTTTGTTTTGAAAATATTTATGAGAGAAATGGTTGTTTTGTGGAAAGATGTTTTGAAAATGCCAATGTAAGGCAATTTTCTTTATAATAACCCTTGTATCAGTCCTCGAGAGTGTTTATAAAGTGTTTTGAAAGTAGTTGTTTTGAAAGTGTGAAGTGTGGAAATTGTTTTAGTTTGTGAGCAAGCGATTACGAGCGATCTACTTACTCAAAAAGTCTTTGTTCTTTTCCTCCTCCTTTAGGTGGTGCTAAACTATCATTAGTTAGTAGGAAGCCCTATCATTGGATGTGAGGGACAGACGTGAGTCATTGTATAGTCATGAAAGGCAACTTGTAGGATACTTAAGCAATTGTCGTAAGGGACTAAGATCGTTTATCGAAGGCAGTATCAAAGGTTCATCAAGGGACTACGATCTTTTAGTTGAAGGTCTTTGCTTAAGCATCCCACGTTCGAGGGACGTGACTGTTTTTATCCGAAGTTACAAGTGGGGGTAACTCTAGAGGTGTATGTGTGTGTGTGTGAGAAGTATTTTAATTTCGAGTATTTATATTTGAGATTAGGTTTTCTAATAATTGATTTTAATCTTGCCATACAAACCCTAATTACTAACAGTAATAAGGAAAACAGTAAATTGTGGAAATTAAATATCCTACGCTATTATAACGCTTTGGGAATGGGGGTATAAACCATAAATTGGGGAAAAATATAAAGGAGTTCTAATTAAAGCTATTACAGACTTTGGGCAATTACAATATTGGAAAATATTAATGCGAAAGTAAAGTGCGCGAAGGTGGTGAAAAGGAGAAAATGTTTTAAGAAAACCCTAAAATATTTCTAAGCATTTAAGAAAAGATTTTGTTGTTTTTGTTTAGAAAAAATGTGAAATAAAAATTAGACATAATTCTAATTAATTTATAATTTAATTATTTAAAATAAAACAAATTGTAATTAAATTAATTAATTTTATTTGTGAAAATTGAATTAATTAATTAAAACCTAAAGAATTCTAAGTATTTAGAAAAATATTTTTGTGTTTTATTTAGAAAAGATATTTTATAGTGATTAATAGAAATAAAATATAATTCTTAGTTAATTTACAAACTAAAAATAAAGCAAGGTTATTAAATTAAATTAATTTGTATTTATCAAAAATTAAATTAAAAAACCTAAATCTAAATTTTTCATGATTTTATTATTTTATGTTGATTAAAATAAAACTGATTAAAAAAAGAAAATGTTAATTAAAAAAAATAAAAAAAAGTAAAATGGACCTGCAATATAAGTGAAATGAGGGGTGTTAGAAAGAAAAAGAGTTAGGCCCAAAACAGAAAAGTCCAGGCACCTGTTTGATTTAGTGTGGCCAGTCTTTGATATTTCATGGTGGAAATGCGCATTTGAGGCATCCAGATTTGGCTTGATTAGATCTGATGGTGTTGATGGGAGAGTGCATCATTACGCACTGGAGTTGCTTGCATCTGATCAACAAAGAAAATGTTTGAAAAATAAAATGCCAGAGGCAGGGATCAAACCCCTGCCTCGGCATACTAACGCCCTACACACACACACGCTTGCCACTGAGGTGGCTGTTTCCTCCGATTATGAAACAACGACCATTAAATATATTATAAAACATGTTCACAAATTCAAATTTATGAACTTCATCTTCTTCCTCCCGCCAGAACAACAACACCAACATTTTTTATTTTCAAACTCTCCCATTCCTCAACCTTTTTGAAAACTTCCAAAACCCAACTTGCTTAATTTTTTACCACAAATTCAACCATGTAACTTTTGAAATCTATAAGTTAAAGGCTGAAACGAATTTTGCTTGGTACCAAACTGAAACCTAATATTTCAGAAACTTCAATTTCAAAATTCTTATCACATAGTCAACATAAATGAAAACTAAGAACATGGTTAGTTTCAGGGCAATCATATCTATATTTTATCTTTTGAAATTTAAAGCAAATGATGCGTGTGTAAGGATTTCAAAGTTGGAGAAAGTTACCTCTAAAGTGAGAATCGAGCTTGAAGTTAGAGCACGTCTAGAGGTGTTAGGATGATCTGGATATCTTCATTGAACTCCATGGAAGCTTTTGCAACGCCTACCTTGGATTGAGAGTGCCCCAATTCTTCTGGACAAGTCAAGTTATAGAGGTGTAAAGTGGGGTTTGAACAATGATGGTGGAGGTCTTACAGTTGTTCCAAGAGTGTTTGGACAACTTGTATTTGATGGATAAAAGGTATTTGAATGATAAAAGAGGAAAACACACGAGTAGATTTGAAGTTGGGTGTTAGAAGATTCAAATATGCAACAATGGATTTTTTTAAGTGATTCTGAGTTTGAGGGCTTGTGAAATCGTGTATTATATTGCAAATGGCCTCTCTATTTATAGAGAAAAGGTTTGAGGGCTTGAAGTAACCAGAATCTTGAGATGACAAGTTATGGTTTAGAAGCTTGGTTTTGAAGTAACTTTGAATAACATGGTTCTAATGCAATGTAGGGTGGTTGATACGCTTAGAGATGTTGCTTCTTGGTTCTGAGATATTTTGAAGTCAGAAGCAACAATGTATGGGCTCAAGGAATAGACTTTGTGATTAAAGCAACTTTATCAAAATGAAAATGTTAACTTTGTGCCATTAATGGAAAATTGTTTTGGATAATGGCTTGAACACTTGGACAATAGCTCAAAATCAAGTGTAATCTTATGATTAGGGAGAGATTTGTGGGTTTAGAGGCCTGCAAAGTGAGATTACAAGGCATGGCATGAAGATTTGGTTATGAACTTGTCACAAAAATGACCTATAATGCAACCTTAGATACCCAACTTCATCTCTTTGAAACTTCTAGCTCAAGTATGGCAAATTTGTGTTCTTGGACATTTTGGAAAGCTTGAAACATTGTAAACAACTTTCATGTTGAGCACTTTGGCTACATCAAATGGGAAATTGGTGAAAATTGGCCAAGAAGTTGAGATGAAAAACTGACCAAAACTTGTTGAAATTTTTTCTAAGTGTTAGATAAAAACATCACAACTTCATGGGTTCATATATCTTAATCCAATAAATTTTTGAGGATCATCCCACATTAACAAAGTTCTAGAATTTATTAATCCCTACAACTTTCATGTTGAAAGTTTTCCTTGAATCAACTTGTATCTTGAGGAAACTTGCTTGTGAAGTTAGGGTTTTTTAGGTACAAAACACTTGCAATTTCTAAGTGTTTAAAATTCTTTCAACTTTGAATTTTGTTGGCTTTCTTGATTCTTGATGATCTATCTTGATAATTTTGAATGTTTTGATGATTTTTGATTTTTGAATTCCAATGTTGACCAAAAAGTTAAAGTTTTACTTTTGTGTGACTGTTGACTTTTCATCAATTGATTCAAATTCTCAACTATCAATCACTTGTATCTTTAGAATTGTCTTGAGCCATGTGATTAAGTCAAAATTTTGTATTTGAGCCCTTGAGATCATACTTCAAGCCATTAGGTCATGCACTAGGCCAAAAGTCAATGATCAGAGTCATCTTCAGTAAAAACCCTAATTTGGCAATTTTGACCAGTTGATGATTTGAGGGCTTTCCTTGAGGAATTATGATAAACCCTTCATAAAATGATAAATATCACCTCAAAATGTTGATGTTGACAAAAAATCTTGAAGTTTGATTGTATGTTGATCATAGTTGACTTTTTGTCCAATACAGTTGATTTTCAGTCATCTGAGCAATTGACTGAGCAAACTTGTGATGCAAGACTTGAAACTTGACATAAGAATTATTGAGGGCCTATGATGAACCATGAAAGTAATTTCAGACCTTTTTAAACCAATTTTATTTGAGAAGCACTAAACCCTAGTTGAAGACCCTTGCTTAGGAGGAGGTTTGACCAATCAACTCTTGAGTGGCTTTGAGTATTTGAGACCTCATGAGAATGTCTTGAATAAAATGGGAGGGAAAATTTTGGGGTACAACAGCTTCCCCAGTTCAATCTTCCTAAACCTGAAGAGTTAGATTGGCATGTCTGCCATTTGTGACTTGTGGGTAGAATATTATTGAACACGTAAGTGCCCAGAAATTTGCACTCGCCGGTGCATGAAGTTGTTGGTGTAAGCCCTAGAGGCCAATACTTTTGGTACTTGTATCGGATTATTTATTAATAATAAAAGGCATTTCTTTATTATGTTTGCTTTCCAAAATAATAAAGTCCCTAGAATGGTTTATTTGTTTAATGAAATGTTAAGTGTGACTTAATCATGAGATCCCATTAAACATAAGACACTATTCTTAAAGTATCCGTAGTCAAGCTTTAATGTGAAGTGGGATAGCATTAAAGCATTAAGGTTATTATGAAGATAGATTGATGATCACATCCATGGATCATAGATAAGGAGTTATCAAGTCTTGACATAGGTATGAATATTAGGAGTAATATTTATACGGGATTGACCCGCTATGAGAATACTACATAGAATGTTATGCAAAGTGTCATAAGTTATTCTCATGATGATAATGGTGTATACCACCCTTCGACCTGAAACCACTATGGACCCTAGATGTAGAGTCAAGTACTTTATTACTAATCAAACGTCATTCGTAACTGGATGACTGTAAAGACGGTTGATGGGTACTTCACAAAGCATGCTAAGGGACATGAGTGACCTAGATGGAATTTGCTCATCCTGCATAACAGGATAAATGTCTAAGGGCCTAATATTGAACTGGACAAGGGTGACACAGTGTATGCCTTGTGTTTAATATAGACATGAGGGCAAAAGGGTAATTGTACAACACAAATATTATCACGGAAAAGGTTTGTTCAGATAACATGACATTTTCGTGACTTGGGTAACAGTGATGTGTTGCTAGATACTGCTCACTGTTTATTATATTAAATGTGTGATTTAATATAATTGCCAACGTCGCGAAAACCTACAGGGTCACACACATAAGGACAGGTTGATGAGAGATAGAATAAATAAGGAACACCGTAAGGTACGGTGCACTTAAGTGTAATACGGAAAATGGTAAGGTACCACGTGGATAAGTGATATATGGTACATCATAAGGTATGATGTCCATAAGCTTAATTGGGCTTTTAGCTTATAGCCTTAATTGGGCTTTTAGCTTGTAGCCCACACGAGTGATTCTATAAATAGATCCCTTGTGATGAAGCAATTTCACTTGATGCATTTTTGTTTTTGACTCTCTCTCTCACTCAAGGTTTCCGTTCGTGATCAGCTAGCACTGTGACCGGAAGCGATCTGTTCGTGTGGACTGAGTAGAGGCGTTGTTCTTCATCAACGCTCGTGATCACAACATCAAAGTTCTGAATCGCCACAAGAGGTAAATATTTCTATCACTGACCATGCTCATTCGTAAGGATCACTAAAGGAAAATTTTATATTCCGCTGCGTTTTTGATCGCAATTTTCCTTCAGAAGTAACGTTGTTGGTTGATTATATCGGAAATGGGCTTAAAGATGCCATTTGGAGAGGTGATGGAGAGTTGTCATATATGGGCTTATAGATGCCATCCAAAGTAAATCGTTGATAGAACTTAGACTACGTCTACACTCGACTTCAACTGGAAGAAGTATCAGAATAAATCTATGATCGATTTAATCTGAGATAGAAGATGTCTACTCTTGTCTTTAATTTAAAGAACTACCAGAGAAAATATATGGTCGATTTAATCCGAGCCAGAAGATGTCTACTGGAAGAAGCATCAGAATAAATCTATGGTTGATTTAATCTGAGCCAGAAAAATGTCTACTGGAAGAAGTATCAGAATAAATATATGGTTGAGTTAATCCAAGCTAGAAAATGTCTACTGGAAGAAGTATCAGAATAAATCTATGGTCGATTTAATCTGAGCCAAAAATTGTTTGCATCCATATTTAACTGGTAGAAGTATCAGAAAAAATCTATGGTCGATTTAATCTGAGCCAGAAAAAGTCTTCTGGAAGAAGTATCAGAGTAAATCCATGGTCGATTTAATCTGAGCCAGAAGATGTCTTTGTCTGTCTTTAACTGGAGAAGTATCATAATAAATCTATGGTTGATTTAATTTGATCCATAAAAAGTCTAACTGGAAGAAGTATCAAAATAAATCTACGCTTGATTAATTTGAGACAAAAGATGTCTACGCTTGTCTTTAATTGGAAGAAGTATCAAAATAAATATATGGTCGATTTAATCTGAGCCAAAAAAGGCCCACTAGAAGAAGTATCATAATAAATCTATGCTTGTTTTAATATGAGCTAGAAGATGTCTGCGTCTATCTTTAACTGGGAGAAGTATCAGAATAAATCTATGGTTGATTTAATCTGAGCCAGAAAAGGTCTACTGGAAGAAGTATCAGAATAAATCGATGCTTGATTTAATCTGAGCCAGAAGATGTCTACATCTGTCTTTAACTAGAAGAAGTATCAGAATAAATATATGGTTGATTTAATCTGAGCCAGAAAAGGTCTACTGGAAGAAGTATCAGAATAAATCTACGCTTGGTTTAAAGAGCCAGAAGATGTCTTTTTTGAGAATGATCCTTTGAGGAAATTGCTGAAATAGCCCTTTGTCAGATATAGCCTTGGAGAAGATTGTCGGGTCATATAAGTAGTTGATGATGTTTGTCCGTTGATTGATCTTTATTGAAAAGGTAAAGAGTTAGTTGTATGCGATGTCATGATGTATGAAATGTATTGCGTAATGATGTTCTCAAAATAAATGAGGTTGTACTATATATGTTTCGTATGCATATGCTATGATATTGGTAAATGATGTATGAATGTGAAATGTTGTTGGAAATGTATCAACAGTTTCGTATGACATCTTGTTGGGGAAAATGAATCCATGACTGGTGTTGGGGATGAAGAACATATGTAATCTTCAACCTTGTCTAGAATGCTTCCCTGGGGATTCCTGCTTGTTGTTTAAGGAAACTCCGCTGGGGAATGTTGACTTCTGTTTGGGGAGAAGAGTTCAGGAACATTAATCGTTCATCACTCTACTAGGGAATTTAATTCTTATATACCCTGACCAGGGATAAAAGAGATGGATAACCTTACGACTTATCAGGGGAGTTTAATTCTTATATACCCTGACGGGGGATAAAAGAGATGGATAACCTTCCGACTTGTCTGAAGAGTTTTATTCTTATATACCATTATTGGGGATAAAAGAGATAGATAACTGTGATATGGTGGGAGAACTGACTAGGGTTTTGCGTTCGTATTCGCACTTGTGCGGTTGAGCAAGAGTCGCCACCGACTTTTTATTTTATCCTAAAGGAAAGGTTAAAAAAAGCACAGCAAAAACCTTTTGAGATATTTCGTGGGTTCGGGGGGTGGATTATGAAAAGGGAAGGTATTAGCACCCTTTTCATCCATGGTTATCCATGGGCTCTTAGTTACTTGGTTTTTTAGATCACTTGCCTTGATTTTGGATTGCTTGAAATTGTGGTGTATGTGTGTGTTTTTGAAAATGTTTTTGAAGAGATGCCTTGTCTTAGGCGACCAATGTATTTGACTCGTGTTTGAGTGTTTTACAAAAGTGTGGATCTTTTCGAAAAGATGTTTCAAATGTTTTTTGAGAGTTTGTTTGAAAGTGTGGTGATGTGTGATTTAGAAAAGAAGGCAAGTGTTTTTGCAAGTTGATCTCAAGTAACTAAGAGTTTGGTCTACCCTATTATACTCAAAGGTTTTTGTTATGTTTTAACCCCTTTTCAACAATTTTGTTCCACCATTGGATTTGGTGGACAATCTTGCGTTTAGGAAGTTTATGCGGGACGGGCGCGGGTCATCGTATGGACCACGAATGCAATGGTGCCAAGTGTCTTTGGCAATTTGTTTTGAAGGGACTATGATCATTCCGTTTAGGCAACATTTTGAGGGACTTATGATCATTTTGATTTTGTTTTGCCAAAGATTCTCGACGTGCAAGCATGGCCCATTTTGGAAGGCAACATGTGGGATTACCCTAGAGGGTGCAAGTGTGATTGTGTATTGATTTCATGTATTTGTCTTGCATTAGGTTATCTAGCGTTTGATTTTATGTACATGCAAACCCTAGGTCTAACCATGGTATAATTGAAAGCGGTAAATTGCGAAAATGTAAAGTCTACGCTATTACAAAATAAGTATCCGGGAGTGGGGGTACAATATTCACAAATGGGGATGAGACTTATAGTATCCAATAAGTTACAACCAAATCGAATTTGCGATCAAATGTAAATGACGAATATCAATGTATAAGATAAACAAATGTGTATAGGGGCAATGTGAGTGTATTTGTATTGTGTAAGTATGTGATGTATTGTGTAAGTATGTGATTATTTACATGTGCGATAATATGAATTTAAGAAAGTAATGTTAGGTATTTGCTTTGACCTAAATATGTGTTTAATGAATCTTTGATTTGTATATTTTTAATATGTACAAAAGAAATGTTTTAATCAAATGCCTTAAATTCTAATTAGATTATGTATAAAATGTATCATTGTTTATTATATACAAAAAGTGTTTTAAGTAAGTGTTTAAGAATTTAATATTAGAAAAAATGTATTTATCTATTATGTACAAAGATATATTTTAATTAAAAGAATAAAAAAAGTATTTTCAATTTTAATTATATGATAAAAAATGTATTTTATTATTTATATACAAATATATACTTAAAAGAAAAAAGATATTTTCAATTTTAACTATATTGTATGATATGTATAAAATTATATTTAAATTAAATGTTTTAAAATTATGTATATAAGAAATGTGTTTTTAAGTATTCTTGTATTAATGTATTAGTATGTCAACTAAATATTAATCTTAAGAAAAAAATATATTCTATGTATATATAAGAAAAAAGGTAAGTTTAAATATAGAGAAAGAAAAAAAAATATTTCTTATAAGTTTATATATAAACTAAATCATAATATATATATAATATTTGTTAGTGTAAAAAAAAAAAATACTAAGTTTGGTTAATTTTCTCAAAAATGATGTGTTAAGAGACAAGCTAAATGAGAGCAAATGGGCTTTAAGCATGCAGGATGGGGCGAGGCCCACGTTTGAACTCAGGCATTTTTAGGGTTTTGATTTGTTTGTTCAGTTAGGAATGTGCTCTAGGGTTTGTACAGCGGCGCATTTACTTGCTTTGTCTTCTCTGTGCGTTCTTCTGGATATGACTACTCCGTCTAGCCACCGGCACTACCCCACATCTCTCTTCCCTCCAGCTCGAGTTCAATGGTCTCATGACAACAAGGTTCGCTTTTGATGTTTTTTATATCCCTTTTTACGAATTGCTTGCTTATTCGCTTTGAGCTTTGACCTTAATCTTTTATTATTATGGAGGTGAAGGAGAAAAAGAGAGGGAGAAAAGCGTACTACCTGATCTTGGAGAAGGAGGAGAGATAGGGTAGGTGGCGCTCAGGAGGCCGGGACGAGCGGGACGACAGTGAGGATGCAGGGCTTGCGCTTTGGTAACCTTTACTTTTTGCTACTTTAGGGTTTAATGATGATTTTCATTTGCACTGAAAACCCTTTTAATATTCACTTATTTATCTCTCCTCTTTGTTGGTTTTCCCCCTGTTGCCGTCGTTGTATGCTTGTTGAAACGTCTTCTATCTTAGTTGCCCTGAACTTGCCTTTGGACGTTTAGCTTTTTGCCTATGATGAAGCCCTCTTCTGAGGCCTTTGAATTGCCTTGAATGCTTCTTTTCCTCTTCTCTTACAGTTGCCCTGAATTTGCCTTCTTGTGTTGCCTATTACTTTTCCTCTTCTTCTGACTTGTTATCTTGCTTTGAGCTACTTTTGGATATTTTGCCCTATGATGAACCTCTGAGGGCTTTTGTTGCCCTTCTGTATGCTTTGGTATCAGTATACTTTTGAATGCTTGTTTTTGCCCGATGATGTGTTCTTACTGAGGGCTTAAGGGTTTGAAAAATGGTTTTGGTTGGCTTGGGTTTGATAGGCTTCTTTAACAGATATGATGCTGGTTTATTATGCTTCAGGTTCTTAGGCCTAGCAGGTTAACTCAGGTTTTTGACTTAACAGGTTAAAGGGCTTAGCAGGTTTGGTTGTTATGGTTTTAGCCAGGTTTTGTTGGTATATCAGTTTGTAGCATGCTGGCATATGTAGGTTTTATTTGCGTTTTGTGGTGACAGGTTTGTATATTGGTTTAGGTTCAGCAGGTTTAATGGCTGAGAAACTGGTTTGAGTTTGGAGGTGTTTGATGTTTTATGGTTCAGGCCATTAGCATTTTGGTTTCAGGTTTGCTTTAGGCAAGTTGGGGTGCTTGATAGCAGGTTATTGTTTGGAGGTTATGCAGTGGGTTCTGAGTTTGACAGTAGGTTCATGGCTTGGCTTCAGGTTTAACTGGTTATTTATGAACTTGAGCAGGTTTTCTATGCTTCCGGTTTGAGACTTAGCAGGTTTTCTATATCTTTTCTTCTGTGTTGGTTTCCTCTTTTACTTTGGTGAAAATTCTGCCTCCTTTCTCTTACTGTGTTTGGCTCTTTTGTATCTCTTTCTATCTATGCCTCTAAGCCTAAAAACCTGCTCCCTGCTTACTTTATCTCTCTCTCTTCTAGTACAGTTAAATATTTTATATGTTTTGTGCTGTACTTTTTTCTGAAAGGGTCACTTCAATTGGGAAATGATGAAAATGAGTTGCTTGCATATCATACTTTCCTCTGCCTATTTGATCTCTTCTTGACAGCTTTTGTGCTTTTTGATATCTTTCAAAATCTTCTTCTTTGATAGCTTTGAGTAGCCTTTTGGATAGTTGCTTTATTTTTGGCAGAAAGTTGAGTTTGGACCTTTGGTTTGGACTTGCTGTTTGCTTTGTAACATGCTGTTTGAGATTTGAACTTTATGCAATTTTGACAATTTTGAATTGTGCATTTTTTAAACTTGTGCATTCAATTTTAGCAAATAAACTCGTCCCTCTCTGTGAACCGGGAGAAATCCCGTGATTTGTAGAGAGGGTTCACTGATCCCAATTAGTGGCCCTTAATGATGAATTTCTTCTGTCATTTATTATTTTATCTGCTTTTGACTTTTCTCCTTTTCTTTTGCAGATGAATATTCGGATGGAGAGGAATAAAGTGAAGCATGAAGAATTTAGAAATAAATAGGATAGTTTTCTTTTTATTTAAATTTAAATCAATGTAAAACCAATGTTTGTAATTAAATTCCAAACAATAATTGTACAGTTAACTTAAGAATAAATAAAAGTTTCCATTATCCAATTTAATTCTGTTTTCTCTTTATTGTTTATTTATTATTTAAAACTCTTTGAATTAAAATAATTGAAAAATAAATTTCAATCATTTAATTTAGAATAATAAATAATTAAAATAAACAATGCTTTAGCACATTGATTAGTTAAACCTGGTATCTCCAAAGCAAAATGACAGTTAACCGAAACAAACCAAACAGGCGCATTCCCTCTTCACTAATTTTCAACAAACACTGTAAATCCAAACTGCGTATTTCTTTTGACTGGCTCAAACAAAACAACGTGAGTTCGAACCAACTGCCTCTTTTACTGATTAAATCAAAACAATTCGAATTCAACCCGAATCTCGGAATATCTTGCAAAGTGCTGTGGAATTTTAACCTTTCTGAGAATATGCCCATAAAACCTTAATTCCTGATTAAATGCCAACGAACATTCGCCTGATTGCAATTGAGCCAGAATCAACCAAAACCCTAAGCCAATTATTTGAAGCAATCCAGAGTCCTAAAAATCAATAAAACCCTAATTTTTGTTTGACTGACGAGAAAAGTCCGTTTGTCCGATTCTTGAGCCAGTTTGAAAAGTCAGGAAATGCCTGAAGCTGAGATTTCTTGTGGCAAAATGCGAGGGCAAATTTTGGGGTACAACAATAACCTTCTGACTCATCTGGAGAGTATAGAGTTGACTGATATCTGGTCCGATTCCAGGTTTCATAGCAACTTTATGGGGATAGTGGAGACTTCACTAGGAGAGGAATTTTGTTGGTGATTCATAGTCATATGAAGAATAGACTCAATCCGGGGAGACTGTAATATGTTGGGGAAATAAACCCTGTTGACGGAGAAATACTCTGCTGAGGGAACTAGCTCTATTGGAGAGAAGAAATCTGCAAAGGGGTTCTGCAGTTTTGGAGGAATAAACTCAACTGGGGAAGAGAATTTCTATGAACTGTACTGATTAGAACTCCGTAGGTGGGTGATAATGCCATGAAAAAGATCATATTCTTTTATCCATTGGAACGATCTGCCGAGGAAATTGTGGGGAATGTATCTTCATTGAAGATGAATCTGTGAAGATTATTATATGGGGATAATCTCATGGAAGTGGCTCTGTGGGGATTTGTAGATGGCTTGAACGTCATCCCAACTCCTAGAGTCTTGAGCAAATGCTTATTCCTGTTCTTATGCATATATTTATTAAGAGTTAATCGCATTTATATGCATATGTTCATTCAATTTTAGTCATTGGACATTTTTGCAAATAAAACATAAAAATTAAAAAACAAAACATTTGAATTTTAGGGTGTATTTGTATTGATAGTTTCTCCATAAACAAGCGATTTTATACAAAGAGACATAAATCATAGTAAGAGGAAATTGTCGTGAAATGAAAAGAGTACAAAAAGTGAAAACAAAACATATAGCTATGTGGAAATGATCTCGTTGGGTTCCAACTCCGCTATTTCCCCTATGTCTTCGAACATATAATCCCTTGTTGTCGAAAGAAGTTGATTGAACTGATCTGTACCGTTTGAACTTTCAACTTTGGTAATAAAACTTGATGTAGGTGATCCAATGGGACATAGTCGTATGCTTTTAATACCTAACTTTTTCCTGGACCGCCCTTTCGGGTTTTCAGTCCATCGGGATACCCTCTCTTGCCCAGGTCACCTTTTCAGGTTTTCGACTTACAGGGTGTACAATCTTTTGTATATATCCCTAATTTTTGCACGAACCCTTTTGGTTCGCCGGGATGCCCTTATTTTTTCCTAGGCCAGTCAACCTAGCAGGTCATTTTCATGCGTAGTATCTTTTGACTATGTCCACGTTCACAGGGTGCGAGAAATCTTCACCGTCCATGGTGGTTAGTATCATAGCACCACCCAGAAATACTTTCTTGACAATAAATAGCCCTTCATAGGCGAGAGTCCATTTTCCCTTGGGATCATCTTGCAGTAGAATGATGCGATTTATTACCAAGTCACCAGCATGATATACTCGATGCTTGATTTTCTTATTGAATGCCTTGATCATACATTTCTGATACATCTGACCACGACATACAGCCGCAAGCCTCTTTTCATCGATCAGATTCAACTGGTCTAGTCTAGTTTGAATCCACTCGTCTTCGTTTAAATCTACATCTTTCATAATTCTCAGAGAAGGAATCTGAACTTCAACAGGTAGGACAACTTCCATACCATAGACCAGAGAGAATGGGGTGGCCCCAGTTGATATCCACGCTGAAGTGTGATAGCCATGAAGAGAAAATGGTAACATCTCGTTCCAGTCTTTGTAAGTCCCAACCATTTTCTGTATGATCTTCTTAATATTCTTGTTGGTGGCTTCCACTACGCCATTCATCTCTGGTCGATACATAGAAGAGTTGTGGTGCTTGATCTTGAACTACATGTAGAGTTCAGTGATCATAGTGTTGTTGGGGTTGGTACCATTGTCTGTAATGATTCTCTCGGGGATGCCATACCGACAAATGAGGTTATGCTTAATGAATCAGGCAACCACATTCTTGGTAACAGAGGCGAACGAGGTTGCTTCAACCCATTTTGTGAAGTAGCCAATGGCGACGAGAATGAAGCGATGTCCATTAGAAGCAGTATGCTTGATTTATATGATCATATCAATGCCCCATATTACAAATGGCCAAGGAGCAGTCATGATGTTCAAAGGTACCGGAGGCACGTGAACTTTATCAACATAAATCTGGCACTTATGACAAGTTCTCGAGTGGTGGTGGCAATCAGTTTCCATGACCGACCAATAGTAACCTTCTCTCAAGATTTTCTTAGCCATAATATGTCCACTGGAATAAGTACCAAAGATGCCTTCATGCATATCCTCCATAATTTTCTCTGCTTCTATCTTGTCCACACAATGAAGTAGAGTTGAATCATGATTGCGCTTGTACAAAATCTCATTGCTCAAGAAGAACTTAGCCGAGATCCTCCGTAGGAATTTCTTGTTATTGATCGATTCCCCTTCAGGGTATTCTTGAGCCTCAAGGTATCTTTTCACTTCATGAAACCAAGGTTTTTCTTTTACTCCATCACTATCAATTTCGTAGCAATATGTCGGTTCATCGAATCTTTCAATGGTAATTCTGGGAGCCTCATTGTCCCATCTGACCTTGAACATGGATGACATGGTAGCTAATGCATCCGCAAACTGATTCTCTTCTCTTGGGATATGCTCAAAAGTAATCTCTTCGAAGTACGGAATCAAGGTTAGCACATGTTCTCGGTAAGGGATAATATTCAGATGCTTCGTATCCTATTCTCCCTTGACCTGACTAATTACCAAGGCTGAATCCCCATATACGCTCAGGAATTTGATTCTCGATTCAATAGCATCTTTAATACCCATGATACATGCTTCATATTAAACCATATTATTGGTACAATCAAAGCAAAGTCCAGAAGTAAAGGGTGTATGGAAACCTTAAGGAGAGATAATTAAAGCACCAATTCTGTTTCCAAGTGCATTATAAGCTCCATCGAAAACCATAATCCGTCGGGATCCCGACTCGGGTCCTTCATACGGTCCAAGTTCTTCATAATCCGTAACTAGCATAATATTCTCGTCTGAGAATTCGAAATTCATAGCCTAATAGTTGTCTACAGCTTGATGTGCCAAATGATCTGCTAATACACTTCCTTTGATTGCTTTTTGAGTGGTGTACTGAATGTCATATTCTGTCAAGACCATTTGCCATCGAGCTATTCTTCCAGAGAGAGCTGGCTTCTCAAATATGTACTTGATGGGATCCATTTTAGAAATAAATAAAGTAGTATGAGTCAGTATATACTGTCTTAGTCAGCGAGCCTTCAATGCCAAAGCATAACAAGTTTTCTCGAGCAATGAATATCTTATTTCGCAGTCGGTAAACTTTTTGCTAAAGTAGTATATTGCATTCTCTTTTCGACCAGACTCATCATGTTGCCCTAATACACACCTCATTGAACTCTCTAACACTGTTAGATACATGATTAAAGGTCTTCCTTCAACTGGTGGCATCAGCATCAGAGGTTATTGTATGTACTCCCTGATTTTATCAAAGGCTATTTGACAGTCGTCGTTCCATTTTACTACTTGATCTTTCTTCAGAAACTTGAAGATTGGCTCACAGGTAGCAGTCAAATGAGAAATGAACCGATAAATGTAATTCAGTCGCCCTAAGAAACCTATGAACTCTTTCTCAGTATGGGGATACAATATTTCTTGAATAGCTTTAACTTTTGTGGGATTAACTTCAATACCTTTACCACTGACAATGAAACTTAGGAGTTTTCCATATCTCACCCCAAAAGTGAATTTGTTCGGATTTAGCCTTAGTTTGTACTTCTTCAGCCTCCCAAATAACTTATGCAGGTGTTCAAGGTGTTCTTCTTCAGTCTGAGATCTTGCTATCATGTCGTTGATGTAGACTTCTATCTCGTGATGAATCATGTCATGGAATAATGCTACCATGGCACGTTAATAAGTTACCCCGACGTTCTTCAACCCAAAAGGCATGACCTTGTAACATAAAGTGCCCCACTGTGTGACGAAGGTAGTTTTATCCATGTCTTCAGGCACCATCTTGATCTAATTATAACCCTAGAAATCATCCATGAAAGATAATACCTTATACTGAGTGGTGTTGTCGACCAATACATCAATATGTGGCAGCGGGAAGTCATCTTTGGGGCTTGCCCTGCTCAGATCCCTGTAATCTACACACATGTGTACCTTGCCATCTTTCTTTGGTACCGGAACAACATTTGAAACCCATTGAGGATATGACGTTACTTCTAAGAAACCTATATTGAATTGTTTCCTAACCTCGACCTTGATCTTCTCTGACATCTCGGGACGCATGCGACGAGCCTTCTGCTTAATCGGAGAACAACCCTCTTTCATTGGCAGACGGTGAACCACTATATTAGTATCGAGCCCTGGCATGTCCTAGTATGACCAAGAAAATACCTCAACATAGTCGTGCAACATTTGAATTAGCCTATTCTTGACACTACCCTCCAGGTTGGCGCCTATCTTGACCTCTTTTCTGTCTATCTCAGAACCCAAGTTTACCACTTCGATTGGCTCTTTGTGCGGTTGGATAGCCTTTTCTTCTTGTATTAAGAGTCTGGTAAGTTCTCCGGGTATTTCACAATCTTTCTCACCTTCGTCCTCAGCTTGGTAGATCGTACTTTCAAGGTCATAAGTGGCAATTGCATAATTGTTATCAACGAGATCCAAAGTGGATGGGGATCGACAATGTAGTGTGTGGGTATGTGTAAGAACACATGGCTATTTGAAAGTGCAGTTAAGTAAAAGAAAGACAAAGAGCGCAAAATTTGAATGCAAAACGTCTAATGTTTTCATTAAATGAAAATATGACATATGAAATTATAACCCTTAACAAATGAACCATTGTGCCCCGGGCAAGACACAAGGTTTAAAGTCATTGTTTTAAAATAAATTACATAACCAAACTTCTTAAAGCAATAAAAACAGAAATAGCTATTACTTCTGGTTGAAGGAGATAGGAAAAATGTCTTCTACTTTCCAATTGTTGAGTATGTTGCTAATGGTAGGAAAAATACAGTTGTCGAAGTCACAATCACTATCAATATCTTCTATTGCATGGAATCCATTGTTGCTGACACGAAAAGGAGGTCTTCCAGCACGAGCATGACATACAACTTTTTGAACCTCTGCAGTAAATCCCAAACCAAACTTGTCAGATTTATAGGGGATATCAGGAAGCTGACCCCAAATTGTGCAACCACCTTCCTCTATAGTAGCTTTGGCATCTTTTGAAGAAGCCATCTTGTGCGGAACCTTGGTAGTCTTTGGAATGGCAGAAACATCTTCAACATCAGTAGGGGAAATCACTTCAAAAGTCTGACATGGAGTTTCGATAAATTCTCCATCCATCTCCATGTATTGGAATGAATTCAGATGGCTGACCATGTACTCCTCCTCTCCGCATACAATAACAATCTTCCCTTTCACATGATACTTTAATTTCTGGTTCAAAGTGGAGGTAACAGCGCCTGTCCCATGGATCCAGGGGCATCCTGATAGACAAGAATAAGCTGGTCGGATGTCCATTACATAGAAGGTGGGTTCAAATATTTGTGAACTCACTTTGATTGGGAGGTCCACTTCTCCATATACCATTCTTTTGGATCCGTCAAAGGCTCGAATTATGACGTCAATAGGTTTCAGCACAACCCCTTCACAGTTCAGTCTGTCAAGAGCATCCTTTGGCAGAACATTCAGAGAAGAACCAGTATCAACTAACACATGAGCCAACATAGTGCCCCTGCATTCAATGGAGACATACAAGGCCCTATTATGATTTCTCCCCTCCAAAGTTAGGTCAGCATCGAAGAAACCTAATCCATTATCAGTCGTTAAGCTAACAACATAACTTCCAAATTAATCGGCAGAAATATCTTGTGGTACATGAGCAGTCTTCAAAAATTTCATTAAAGCTTACGCATGGGATGTAGAACATAGTAGTAAAGATAGAATGGGGATTTTGGACAGGTATACCCCAGTTGTTCAACCATTTTGTAATCGCTTCCACGAATGATCTTCAAAACCTCTTCCATTTCTTGTCTATAGGTATCCTTGAGTGTAGCTTCTTTTGGTGTGTTTGTCCAAGCAGGCTCTATCATTATATTTTTACATTGAGCTTTGGCAGTTGTCTTGGTAATTGTTACTTTAACAGGTGGAGAGATTTCTGAGGAGAAAATCCTTCCACTTCTAGTAATTTTTCTAGTCCATGCAATATTATCAATGTTTGGATCAACCTCTTCATCATATTCATTAGAAAACTCTTGTTTAACACCATGGTAATAGACGTCGGACCCATAATTCCACGGAATAGCTTTCTCTAAGGAATATGGGATGGGCCCGAATGTTGTAATGATTAAAGGAGCAACTTTTGGATTCGTAGTAATCCTTATAGGACCCTTGGAAGTGATCTTGAAAGGAGTACCACATATGACAAACAAATCTCGACAAAAATTCTCAGCATACAGAACTTTCTCAATCAAAATTACATGTTCATCCATCAGGCATTGAATGCCTTCCTTCAGTAACCCGCAACCATTGGGTTGAACTACACAGAAATAACATTCTTTAACATAACCCGAAAATAAACCGGCTTGTATCAAATTATTCTTGATTGTTGAGAGAGGAGTAACCACATCACTTTCGGAGGTAACATACAAAACATCTTCAATAACACTTATACCTTTGTCATGCTTCAGCATAGGTGCAGTAATCCCGTTCAGAGTCTCTGGAGGGTCAAACTTAATTTCCTTGTTATCAATCATGTATTGAATTTTATTTTTCAGGGCCCAACAATTGTTGGTGTCGTGCCCAGGACTGTTCGAATGATAGGTACACCTTGCATTTGGATTGTACTTAGGAGAGGATGTGTTGGGATTAGGAGGAGGATCCCATAGTGAAATGAGTTCAGCCTTTAACAAATATTACAATGCTTGATCCAATGGTATATTAATCCTGGTGAATTTCCTCCTTGGAGCGTCTGACCTACGCTGGTTGCCTGTTGTTGTTGTTGTTATTGTTGTTGAACAGGCGCCAGATTAGAGATCAACACCTCTCCCACAGACTGATGGCAATCATTTTTACTATGGCTCTTCTGGCCATAGACAACATTGGTCTCTTTATTACCACTAAACGGATTCTTCAGATCATTAGAAGTTGCAGCCATTAGAATCTTCCCGCTCTTGATACCACTTTCAACTTGTTCGCCAATCAGAATCAACTCAGTATACCCTGATGAAAAACTCCCAATCAGCAAATTAAAAAATGAACCCGTCAGAGTTCCCATGAACATATCCACCAACTCCTGGTCAGTCAAAGAAGGTTTCACCCTTCCAGCTAAGTCTCTCCACTTCTGGGCATACTCCTTGAACCCTTCAGTTGAGCTCATGGACATGTTTTGCAATTATACATGAGTCAGTGCAAGGTCAGCATTATATTGATACTTCTTGTAAAAAGCAGCAGCCAAGTCTTCCCATGTGTGGATATTGGTTCCATCCAACTGATAGAACCATTCCAATTGAGTGCCAACCAAAATTTCTTGGAAGAAATGGACCCATAATTTCCGGTCGGCAGTATGAGGTTGGATTTTTCAAACATACGACCTCAGATGAAGTTTGGGACAAGAGACCCCATCATATTTAGCAAATATATGGACCTTGAATTTGTGAGGGATGACCACCCCCTGGATCAAACCTAGCTCTCCAAAATCCAATCAAGGTACTTTCTGGATTTCCACAGCTTTGAGTCGGTCCTCCAACTGCTTGTATTTATCATTTGTAGGAGGGTACTATTCTTTAGAGTAGTGTTCATCCTCAGAAACCTGATTATTTCTATCTTCACCACTGACACTTCTACCATCCTCCTCTTGGTTATCGTCTTCCTCATAGGAAACTTCATTCACTCGAACTGGTTGAGCAGGACCTTTGAATCTTCTCCCCATGTTGAGGATAACGACCCGCTTCTTAGTCTTATTTTTTGTGGTGAGGAGCGCCATCATCTCTTGTTTCCCTTTGGCCAGATTCAAAAGAGTCTCTTGAAATTGTGCATGCTGAGTTTGGATATCCTTGATAGTTTGTTCGAGGGCCATCTTATACTGAAATAAACAGTAAATAGATAAGGAAACATGTATTGAAAAACCTGCTTATGAAATGATACATGTAGATGCAATGTTTTCAAGGACCTTAGGAGATTAAAATTTGCTAGCCAAAACAAAAACAAAGATTTCATTAATAAGTTCAAAATTACAACTGCCTCCTAGGCTTACAATGAAAATAAAAAGGGTCTCAAGGAGACAAAAATATAAACTCCTAAAATCTAAGACTCAAGTCTCCCACAGACACTTCCTCTTCGTGTCGATATATGCATTAAGGCTTCATTCTTCAAGAAGTTGCTTTGTGAGCTCCAACACTTTCTTTTCACTTGCGTATAATTGAGCTTCAGAGATGTCCCGTTCTTCCTTGAGTTGAATCTATGACTTCTCCAATTCTTCGAGGTCAGTAGGTATGCCCAGATGGAGGAAGATGCGAGAAAAGTCTCCTTCGACAACAGGATCTAAGATCACCGATAGAACTGCTGGATATGGCATAATAAGGTTTTGAGCTCGAGATTGTACCCATTTGAGATAGGGATCCAAAGGGATACAATTATTTTGTCCTAAAGTCTTGCTATTAATCTTGTTTACCATTCCCCAAGCACGTATAAACTTTCGGCGATAACTTTGAGAATCATTTTCATAGTTGAACATAATACCCTGGATAAGTATGTCATGAGGACCATCTCTTCGAGCATAACCAAATTTCCATAGAGGCAGAGAAGGGTTGTAAGTAATACCTCCCATAATGTCAAGGAGTGGAACATTAGGGAAGTCAATGATAGTAACATCTTCCAGAGATCAGGAACACCGATAGATATTTGAATGAGAAAGCGATATCATCCTTTAAGACCACCTCAAACCTTGCTCATTCCTCAATACTGGTCGAGGAAGGTACGAAATAAACCACCTATATAGCAAAGGTATGCAACACATAAGATTCCCTCGCTTCCTCATAGTGCGAGTGTGAAGAGAATGCAAAATGTCTCCGAGCAAAGTAGGCACAGGGTTACGAGAAAGAAATATTTTGATGGCATTCACATTTATGAGTTGGTCTGGATTAGGGATTAACACCAAACCATAGATCAACAAAGCCATAATTTCTTTGAAAGCTTGAAAACTCGTAGCATCCAAAAACATATGAGCCTTATATAACATAAATTTAGCTAGAAAACCCTTGACTCCACTCCTTGTTTCCCAATTAGATACAATGGCAGACTGCTTCAAATTTAAGGCTGCTGCAATTTATTCAGTTTATGGATCTTCCTCTAAACCGGTGAAAGGTGTCTGATCAAGAACAAGTACTCCCAGTAGCTTAGAGAACTCTTCCATTGTGGGTACCAGTTGAGAATTCAGAAAGGTGAAACAGTGATGTGCGGGATCAAAGAACTGGAATAAAACACTCATCATGTCTTCTTTAAAACCCAAAGTAACCAAACAAAGTAGATGACCATGCCTCTTGGTAAATTGAGAACTTTCATGAAATTTTGAGATTAACTCCTTAAGTTGAGAAGGTATGCTCACAAAACTGATTCAGATAGTGTTTCTGCGAGCGGAGGCCACAACCTACAAAACAGAACAAAGATAAATCCCTAGGTCCTTGAAATGGTTAGTGAAAATGATGTGTGTAATGATGTCATGATGTTATGATGTCATGTTCGAACAATTAATTAAACACAAACAAAACACACAAGGCCCTAAGTTTAATCTTGCATGGAGTTTGTAGGTAAGTACCCTCTTGAAGTTTTAGTTGGCTCAACCTATCCTAAAAGAAGTAACCGAGTTATAGGAATCTTAATATCAATGATCTTTCTCTCAGGCATTGTTTCAGCACAAGCATTTGAGTTGAGACCGAAATATCCCGAAAGTCCAACCTCAATGAGTGTAGCATCGAGTATCAACCAACTTTAGTCTGCACCAAAGTCGTCTATCTCACTACTTTCTAATGGCTAAGTTGTGTCAACTAAGGTTCTAAGGTTAGTTAGTGCTTATGACACCATGCGGCAACCCAACATTCTCCTTGACTTACTCAAGGTATACCAGTACAAACCAATGTGTCGCACTAACGTAGTCATCATTTTAACCATATCGGTCTACACCGTACAATCTTCATGATCTATTGTTACTTACCTAAAATGCCCCCAGATTTGGGTATAGGATCTATACAAGAAATAAACCCAAGCATATCCCGAAATATAAAGCATACAAAGCAAGCAAGTAAAGCAATAAAGGTGATCTAGATCTTAAATTAACCCCACTTTTAGTTAGTATCCCCAACAGATTTGCCAGTTCTGTAATACGGTGGGAGAACTGACTTTTGGGTTTTAAGTTTTATCGCAAATGTTGTGGATAGCAAGAGTCGCCACCGACTTTTCTTTTATCCAATAAAGGAAAGGGTGAAAAGAACATGAAAGACCTTTGAGAATTTTCTTGAGTTCGGGGGGTAAGTTATGAAAAGGGAAGGTGTTAGCACCCTTTTTATCCATAGTTTTCTACAGGCTCTTAATTGCTAGCTCACTTTGAAAATGCTTTGGCGCTTTGTGTATGTTTGCAAATATTTTGAAAATAATGCATAAGTGCAACAATTTTGTAATGATTCTCGTATCGTTGAGAATGTATACAAAATGTTTGTTTTGAAAATATTTATGAGAGAGAGTGTTGTGTTTTGAAAATGTCAATGTAAGGTAATTTTATTTATAATAACCCTTGTATCAGTCCTCAGGAGTGTTTATAAAGTGTTTTGAAAGTAGTTGTTTTGAAAGTGTGAAGTGGAAATTGTTTTAGTTTGTGAGCAAGCGATTACGAGCGATCTACCTACTCAAAAAATCTTTGTTCTTTTCCTCCTCCTTTAGATGGTGCTAAACTACCATTAGTTAGTAGGAAGCCCTATCATTGGATGTGAGGGACATGCGTGGGTCATTGTACAGTCATGGAAGAAAACTTGTAGGATACTTTAGCAATTATCATAAGGGACTAAGATCATTTACCGAAGGCACCATCGAAGGATCATCGAGGGACTACGATCTTTTAACCGAAGGTCTTTGCTAAAGCATCCCACGTTCGAGGGACGTGACTGTTTTTGTTTGAAGCAACAAGTGGGGGTAACCCTAGAGGTGTGTGTGTGTGTGATGTGTTTTGATTTCAAGTATTTATCTTTGAGATTAGATTTCTAAAGATTGATTTTAATCTTTCCATACAAACCCTAATTACTAACAATAATAAGGAAAGTAGTAAATTACGGAAATTAAATGTCCTACTCTATTACAATGCTTCGGGAGTGGGGGTACAAACCATAAATTGGGGAAAAATGTAAAGGAGTCCTAATTAAAGCTATTACAGACTTTGAGCAATTGCAATATTGGAAAATATTAATGCAAAAGTAAAGTGTGCGAAAGTGGTGAAAAGGATAAAATGTTTTAAGAAAACCCTAAAATATTTCTAAGCATTTAAGAAAAGATTTTATTGTTTTTGTTTAGAAAAAATTTGAAATAAAAATGTTTAGAAAGGATTTCAAAGTTGGAGAAACTTACCTCTGAAGTGAAAATCGAGTTTGAAGTTAGAGCACTTCTAGAGGTGTTAGGATGATCTGGATAGCTTCACTAAACTCCCATGAAGCTTTTGCAACGCCTACCTTGGATTGAGAGTGCCCCAATTCTTTTGGACAAGTCAAGTTGCAGAGGTGTAAAGTGAGGTTTAGACAATGATGGTGGAGGTGTTACAGTCGTTCCAAGAGTGTTTGGACAACTTCTATTTGATGGATAAAAGGTATTTGAATGATAAAAGAGGAAAACGTACGAGTATATTTGAAGTTGGGTGTTGGAAGCTTCAAATGTGAAACAATGGAGTTTTCTAAGTGATTCTGAGTTTGAGAGTGTTTGAGGGCTTGTGAAATCACGTATTAGCTTGCAAATGACCTCTCTATTTGTAGAGAAAAGGTTTGAGGGCTTGAAGTAACCAGAATCTTGAGATAACAAGTCATGGTTTGGAAGCTTGGTTTTGAAGTAACTTTGAAGAACATGGTTCCAATGTAATGTAGGGTGGTTGATAGGCTTAGAGATGTTGCTTCTTGGTGTTGAGATGTTTTGAAGTCACAAGCAACAACGTATGGGATCAAGGAGTGGACTTTGTGATTAAAGCAACTTTATTAAAATGAAAGTGTTAACTTTGTGCCATTAATGGAAAATTATTTTGCATAATGGCTTGAATACTTGGATAATAGCTTAAAAGCAAGTGTAATCTTCTGATTAGGGGAGAGATTTGTGGGTTTAGAGGCCTACAAAGTGAGATTACAAGGCATGGCATGAAGATTTGGTTATGAACTTGTCACAAAAATGACCTATAATGCAACCTTAGATACCCAACTTCATCTCTTCGAAACTTCTAGCTCAAGTATGATAAATTTATGTTCTTGGACATTTTGTAAAGCTTGAAACATTGTTTACAACTTTCATGTTTACCACTTTGGCTAAATCAAATGGGAATTGGTGAAAATTGGCCAAGAAGTTGAGATGAAAAACTGACCAAAACTTGTTGAAATTTTTTCTAAGTGTTAGATAAAAATATCACAACTTCATGGACTCATATCTCTTAATCCAAGCACTTTTTGAGGATCATCCCACATTAACAAATTCTTAGACTTTATTAATCCCTACAACTTTCATGTTGAGAATTTTCCTTGAATCGGCTTGTATCTTGAGGAAACTTGCTTGTGAAGTTAGGGTTTTTTAGGTACAAAACACTTGAAATTTCTAAGTGTTTAAAATTCTTTCAACTTTGACTTTTGTTGACTTTCTTGATTCTTGATGATCCATCTTGATAATTTTGAATGTTTTGATGATTTTTGATTTTTGAATTCCAATGTTGACCAAAAAGTTAAAGTTTGACTTTTGTGTGACTATTGACTTTTCATCAATTGATTCAAATTCTCAAATCACTTGTATCTTTGGAAATGTCTTGAGCCATGTGATTAGGTCAAAATTTTGTATTTGAGCCCTTGAGATCATACTTCAAGCCATTAGCTCATGCACTAGGTCAAAAGTTAATGATCAGTCATCTTCAATAAAAACCCTAATTTGGCAATTTTAACCTTTGATGATTTGAGGGCTTTCCTTGAGGAATTATGATCAACCCTTTATAAAATGATGAATATCACCTCAAAATGTTGATGTTGACAAAAATTCTTGAAGTTTTACTGTATGTTGATCATAGTTGACTTTTTGTCCAATATAATTGATTTTCAGTCATCTGAGCAATTGGCTGAGCAAACTTGTGATGCAAGACTTGAAACTTGCAAACAAGCGCCAAACCTTAATTGAAGACCCTTGCTTAGGAGGATTTTTGACCGGTACACTCTTGAGTGGCTTTGAGTATTTGAGACCTCATGAGGATGTCTTTAAAAAAATGGGAGGGTAAATTTTGGGGTACAACAACTGATAACAAAACCCATTCTAGGACAGTTTATGGCTCCAGCAATACATGTAGCAGTGATAAAAACATAAATACCATATATATATATATATATATATATATATATATATATATATATATATATATATATATATATATATATATATATATATATGGTATTTATGTTTTTAAAAGTGAATGCCTAGATGAAAATCCTGGTCGACACCTAGAAGTTTTGGATGAGTTTCATTGATGACTTCTAAAAGATCATCATTTCCATGAAATGTTCTTAAAGACATGATGAGAGTTTTGAAGGAAATTTTAATATAATTTTTTTTAAAGGAAGAAGAGAAGATGAAACAAGTAAGTTATAAATAGGAAAAGATAATACGTGACTGACAAGAGAGTTTATTTCCTTACATAAGAAATCAGACTAGAAAAACTTAAAGTAACAATAAATTATAAAAAACAAATTTAATTTCCAAGACACTGTATGCTAGAGGACAAAGGAAGCACTAAAATGAATAGATAGTAATAATCAACTATTCTTATCGGCAAAAGAAATTTCAATATTTTCTTGTTTAATCAAACAACCAATATCATTCATAAAGTAGATAAGTAAAGATTATAATATTTAAATAATGTAGACAACAAAATATTCAAGCATAAACTAATAATAAAGTGTCTAAGGTAAAGAAGTGTTCTAGTTGTTTTGTTCAAACTTGCTAATAAAAACCTTAGATATGATGGATGCATACTTCTTTGGGGGTACTTGGATGATTGATGATTCAAGAATTTTGGCCCAAATTCTTAGATTATCTAAAGGTGTGAAAACACAAGTGTAATACGGTGGGAGAACTGACTTGGTGTTTTGTGTTTTATTGCAAATGTTGCGGATAGCAAGAGTCACCACCGACTTTTCTTTTGTCCAATTTAAAGGAAAGAGTGAAAAGAACAGGAAAGACCTTTTGAGAATTTTCTTGAGTTCGTGGGGTATGTTATGAAAAGGGAAGGTGTTAGATCCATTTTCATCCGTAGTTATCTACGGGCTCTTAATTGCTAGCTCACTTTGAAAATGCTTTGCATTTGTGTATGTTGGAAAACATTTTGAAAACACCTAAGTGCGACAATTTTATAATGATTCTCGTATCGTTGAGAATGTATACAAAATATTTTTTTTGAAAATATTTGTTGAAAGGAAGTGTTTTGAAAGATGTTTTGAAAATGCCAATGTAAGGCAATTTTGTAATGATGCCCGTATCGTTGAGAATGTATACAAAATGTTTATTTGAAGATAGTTATTTTGAAGTTAATTGAAAGTGTGAGTGTGGAAATTTTAGTTTGTGAGCAAACGATTACGAGCTATCTACCTACTCAAAAAGTCTTTGTTCTTTTCCTCTTCCTTTAATAGTTCTATCCTACCATTAGTTAATAGGAAGCCCTATCATTGGATGTGAGGGACAGGCGTGGGTCATCGTACAGTCATAGAAGGCAACTTGTAAGATGCTTTAGCAATTGTCGTAAGGGACTAAGATGGTTTATTGAAGGCAACATTGAAAGGTCATCGAGGGACTACGATCTTTTAATCGAGGGTCTTTTGCTAAAGCATCCCACTTCGAGGGACATGACTGTTTATATATGAGGCAACAAGTAAGGTTAACCCTAGAGATGTAAGTGTGAAAATTGTGTTGATTTCAAATACTTGTCTTGGATTAGGGTTTTGCTATCTTTGTTTTTAGTCTTATCATACAAACCCTAATTACTAACAATAATAAGGAAAGCGATAAATTGTGGAATTTAAATGTCCTACGCTATTACAATGTTTTGGAAATGGGGGTAAAAATTTGTGAAATGGGGATGAAAGCAATAAACCCTAATTATCTATTACAGACCATTTACATAGATAATAATGCGAAATAATAAAATGCTCAAAAATGTAAAGTCGAGGAAAGAAAGCGGAAGTATTTTTGGTAGAGCAAAGATTTGATGAGTAATTTAACTTAAAGGAAAATTAATTTAGATGAAGAAAACCTAGGTCTAAGATATCTTAAAAAGAAACTAATTGTTTAATATTTTTTTTTGTGATGTTTATGTCAATTTGGAAAATAATATAATATGAATAATAAAATCTAATTCTAGTATTTTAATTAACAAAATAAAATAAAGTGTTTAAATTAATTAAAATAAAACCTAAAAAAAACTATTTTTTATGATTTAAATATAATTATTGCATTTAAAATAAAAGTAAAGTAGAAAGAAAATATATAGAAAATAAAATAAAGAGGTTAGGCCTATGGTGTTGTGAAAGGAATTTAGAGAGTGTGAAAAATGAAAATTAGGCCCAAAACTGATTTTTGTTTGAATCAGAAAAAAATGAAAAAGTTAATATGGGCATGTGTTTGAACAAGCAAAAATGAGGGTGAAAAATAGTAAAAGTCCCAGGCCCATTATAGAGAGTCCAGGCGCTGGGTTGATCCAGTGGGGGTGGCTCATGATGAGGCAATGTGGGCTTATAGTCTTGAGCGTTGGATAAGGCCTTGTGATGATCAGGTGGTGAGGATGAGAGGGTGTAGCGTGGGCGCTTTATGCTTGCTTGCATTGAATCTGAAACAAATGAATGTGAAACAAATAAAAGGGTACCACTGAGGCTCGAACCAAGATCTTTATAGTTACAGGCACGCGCCTTAACCACTGGGTTAGTGATACATTCAGTAGTTAAAGAACAAACCAATAAATATATTATCAACCTATTTTCAAATTTCCATCTTCTTCTTCTTCATCCCTGTGCGCAAATCAGAACAACAACACCACCATTCTTGAATTTTTAAATTCTTTCGTTTCTCAACCTTTTTGAAAACTTTCTAAACCAAACTTGCTCATAACTTCACCATGACTGCAAATATGTAAATTATAAAAGCTATAAATTAAAGACGAGCATCAATTTCTGTTGGTACCAAACTGAACCCTAATTTTTCAAAAACTTCAGTTTCAAAATTCTCATCACTTAGGCAAGATAAATGAAATGTAAGCACATGGTTAGCTTCAAGGCAATGGTGTCTACATTTTTTATTCAGAAAGAGAGCATTAATGATGCTTGTACAAAATGTTCAAAGTTTGGAAAACTTACCTCAACAGTGAGAATCATATTTGAAGTTGGATCACTCCTAGAGATGTTGTGATGATCTGGATAGCTTCATTAAACTCCCAAGAAGCTATTGCAATGCTTACTTTGGATTGAGAGTGTCTGGATTCTTATGGATAAGTCAAGTTAAAGAGTTGAGTTTTGAAAATGGTGGATAGTGATGGAGGGATTATAGAAGTGGTTCAAGTGTTTGGATCACTTCTATATGGTGTATAGATGATGTTTGAATGATTGGAATGGAAAACACACGAGTAGATTATAAGTTTGGTGTTCAAGGTCAGAAGTTTCCATAAAATGGAGTTTTGATGCAAATTCTGGTTTGAGGGAGTATAAGGGTGTTTTTAGGGCTATGAATTCGTGTCTTATCTTACAAATAACCTATCTATTTATAGAGAAAATAATTGAGGGTTTGAAGTAATCAGAAAATCAAGATACCATGTTATGGTTTTGAGACTTGGTTTTGAAGAACCTTGCCAAGGCATGGTTCCAATGCAATGGTACAAAGGCTCATAGGGTGGTTAGGAGCTTTAGATATGTTGCTTATGAACATACATGTTGGGTGTGTGCAGAGGGAGCAAGTGATAGGCTCAAGAAGTTGACATTGTGTATAAAGCTTGATTTATGTGAATGGCAATGGTGCCTTTCTTCCAAAAATGGCAAAATGGATTGGATAATGCCTTAACCACTTGGATCATAGTTCAAACATTTTTGTAAACATTTAATTATGGTGAGATTTTAAAGTTAGAAGGCCTACAAAGCAAGATTATGTAGCATAGCGTGAAGATTGGATTATGTGTTCATCATCAAAATGGCTTATAATTCAAGTTTATCAAGCCAACTTCAAGTCTTCGAATCTCCTACCTCAAAAATGATCTCTTCAAGTTCTTGGACATTTTGGAAATCTTGAATCAAGATATACAACTTTCATGTTGACAATTTTGACTAAACCAAATTGGAACTTAATGAAAATTTTCCAAGAAGTTGGGATAAAAATCTGACCAACTTTGTTGAAAAGTTTTCTAAGTGTTTTTGATAAAAATGTCTTGACTTCATGGGCCTATATCTCCTAATCCAAGAATTTTTTTCACATCAACCCTCAAGGACAAATTTGTAGAATTCATCATGCTCTACAACTTTCATGTTGAAAATTTTCCTTGAATCATCTTGCATCTTAGTGAAAAATAGTCATGAAGTAGTGATTTTATTAAGGCCAAAAACACTTAGAACTTTTCTAAGTATTGGAAATCTTGACTTTTTGTTGACTTTTCTTAACTTTGTTGATTCTTGCTGATAAAGTTTGATATTTTTGAGTGTCTTGAAGATTCTTGATCTTTGAATTTCAATGTTGACCAAAAAAGTCAAAGTTTGACTTTTTGTGTGACTGTTGACTTTTCATCAGTTGATTCAAATTTTCAACTATCAATCACTTGATCTTTAGAATTTATTTGAGCCATGAAATTAGGTCAAGATATTGTGTTTTAGTCCTTGATATCATGCTTCAAGCCATTAGGTCATGTACTAGGTCAAAAGTCAATGATCAGTCATTCTCAATAAAAACCCTAATTTTGACCATTTTGCCCCTTTGATGATTTGAGTGCTTTCCTTGAGGAATTATGATAAAACCTTGATCAAATGATGAATATCACATCAAAATGTTGATGTTGGCAAAAAAATCTTGAAGTTTGACTGTATGTTGACCATATTTGACTTTTTACCCAATATAATTGATTTTTAGTCATCTGAGTAATTTACTGAGCAAATTTGTGATGCAAGACCAAAAACTTCGTATGAGAATTCTCGGAGTCTTATGATGAACCGTGAAAGTTACTTGGGTCACTATAAGTCCAATTTTCCTTGAGAAAACCAAAACCCTAATTGTGGACCCAATGCTTCGGAGGTGAGCTTGTCTGATCAGCTTCTTGAGAATCTTTGAGCATTTGAGAACTTTTGTGAGAAATATCTTGAAGAGAAGGGAGGGCATATTTTGGGGTACAACAGCTGCCCCTGTTCAATCTTCTTAAACCTGAAGAGTTAGATTGGCAGGTCCACCGTTCGTGACTTGAAGGTGGAAAATGATTGAACACATAAGTGCCAAGAAATTTGTAGTCGCTTATGCACGAAGTAATGTAGTTGGTTGATTATCCCGAGAATGGGTTTAAAGATGCAATTTAGAAAGGTAATGTAGAGTTGTCGGATATGGGGTTATAGATGCCATCCAAAGTAACCGTTGATAGAGAAATTAGACTAAGTTTATGCTCGACTTTAACTGGGAGAAGTATTAGGATAAATATTTGGTTGATTTAATCTGAGCCAGGAAATGTCTATGTTTGTATTTAACTGGAAGAAGTATCATAATGAATCTTTGGTTGATTTAATCTGGGCCAGGGAATGTCTACGTCTGTCTTTAACTTGAAGAAGTATCAAAATAAATCTTTGGTCAATTTAATCTGAGCCAGAAAAGGTCTACTGAGAGAAGTATCAGAATAAATCTTTGGTCGATTTAATCTAAGCCAGAAAAGGTCTACTGAGATAAGTATCAAAATAAATCTTTGGTCAATTTAATCTGAGCCAACAAAGGTCTTTAAATCTTTAACTTGTAAAAGTATCAAAATAAATCTTTAGTCAATTTAATCTGAGCCAGAAAAGGTCTACTGAGAGAAGTATCAGAATAAGTCTTTGGTCAATTTAATCTGATCCAACAGAGGTCTTTATATCTTTAACTAGGAGAAGAATAAGAATAAATCTTTGGTCGATTTAAGCTGAGCCAGTAGAAGCTTGAAAGAAATGTTCGTCATGTAGATATTCACCCCGTCCTATTTCGGGAAATAATCTATAATCAATTTGTTGGTAAACTCGTCCTATTTCGGGAGTTCATACCATTGGTGATAAAGATAGTCGCCCCGTCCTGTTTCAAGAATTGATCTTTATCTGAACCAAGAGAAATAAAGATAGTTTCCCCGTCCTGTTTCTGGATTTAATCTTCAATCTGTTCATGTAGATAGTTGCCCCGTCCTATTTCGGGAATTGATCTACAATATGTTTTTTTATTTACATATAGTTGCCCTATCTTGTTTCAGAAATTAACTTGTGGCTGGTCATCCAGATAGTTGCCCCGTCTTGTCTCGGGAATTAATCTGGAACCTGCTTTTTGTTGGCCATAGAGATAACAGCCCCGTCTTCTTTTGGGAATTAATCTCTGATCTGGTCACGTAGATAGTTGCTCCGTCTTGTTTTGGGAATTAATATTGGACCTGTTTTTTTTAAATTGTTGATGATATTCTCCTGTTGATTGATCCTTCCTAAAAAGGTAAAGTCTTAGTTGTATGCATGTCATGATGTATGAAATGCATTGCGTAATGATGTTCTCAAAATAAATGAGACTGTGCTACATGTGTTTCGTATGCATATGCTATGATGTATGAATGTAAAATGTTGTTGAAGTGTATCTGTAAGCCCGTGCATTATTTTGTCTGAGAAAATAAATCCCTGACTATTGTTGGGGATGAAGAGTATATGTATCTTCAATCTTGTCTAGAATGCTTCCGCTGGGGATTCATGTCTTTTGTTTGAGGAAACTCTGCTGGGGAATGTTGACTCCTGCTTTTGGGGAGAAGAGTTTTAGGAACATTGGTTGTTCATTGCTCTTCTGGGGGATTTTAATTCTTATATACCCTGATTGGGGATAAAAGATATAGATAACCTTCCAACTTGTCTAGAAAGGATAATTCTTATATACCCTGACTGGGGATAAAAGAGATGGATAACCTTCCGACTCGTCTGGGGAGGATAATTCTTATATACACTGACTAGGGATAAAAGAGATGGATAACCTTCCGATTCGTCTGGGGGATAAAGTTGACTGAGATCTGGTACGGTTCTAGGTTCCGTAACAATTCTCTGGGGATTGTGGTGACTGCACTGGGGAGAGGAAATTCACCGGTGATCCGTAGTAGTCTGAGGAATAGACTCCAGTTGGGGAGACTGTAATATGTTGGGGAAATAAATGCTATTGGGGAAATAAACCCTGACGACAAACTCTCCTTGGGAAATTGAATTTTTCCAGAGAGAAGAAATCTGCAGGCGTTTTGCAGTTTTTTAGAAGAATAACTTAGCTGGGAAGAGAATTTCCATGAACTGTATTGATTAGAACTTTGTAGATTGGGGAAATTGTGGGTAATGTATTCTTATTGAGGATTAATTTGTGAAAATTACTCTGTGGGGATAATATCATAAAAGTGGCTCTGTGGGGGTTTATGGACAGCTTGAACGTCACCCCAACTCCTAGAATCTTGAGTAAATGCTTATTCAAGTTCTTATGAATATATTTGTTAACAGTTAATCATGTTCATATGCATATGTTCATTCAATTTTAGTCATTGGACGTTTTTGCAAGCAAAACAGAAAAAACAAAAAGTTTGAACTTTAAGGTGTATTTGTATTGATAATTTGCCTATAAACATGCGATTTTGTACAAAGAGACGAAAATCCTAGTAAGAGGAAGTCGTCGTGAAATGAAAAGAGTAAAGAGTGAAAAAAAATATATAGCTATGTGTAAATGATCTCGTTGGGTTCCAACTCCACTATTTCCCCTACGTCTTCGAACATCTCATCCCTTGCTGTCGGAAGAAGTTGATTGAACTGATCTGTACCATTTGAACTTTTGACCTTGGTAATAAAGCTGACTATAAGTGAATCAAGAAGACATAGTCGTACGCTTTAATCCCTAATTTTTTCTTGGACCGCCCTTTCAGGTTTTCAGTCCACCAAGATACCATTTTTTGCCCAAGCCTCCCTTTCAGGTTTTCGACTTACCGGGTGTACAATCTTTTATATATACCCCTAATTTTTGCCCTAACCCTTTTGGTTCACCGGGATGCCCTTATTTTTCCTAGGCCAGTCAACCTAGCGGGTCTCCTTTATGTGTAGTTTATTTTGACTATGTCTGCATTCAGAGTGTGGGAAATCTTCACTGTCTATCGTGGTTAGTATCATAACACCGCCTGAAATTACTTTCTTGACATCAAATGGCCCTTCGTAAGTGGGAGTCCATTTACCCCTGGGATCACCTTGCGGTAGAATGATGCACTTTATTACCAAGTTGCCAACTTGATATACCTGATGCTTGATCTTCTTGTTGAAAGCCTTGATCATACATTTCTGATACATCTGACTGTGACAGACAACCGCAAGCCTCTTTTCGTCAATCAAATTCAACTGATCCAACCTAGTTTGAATCCACTCGTCTTCGTCTAAGTCTGCATCTTTCATGATTCTCAGAGAAGGAATTTGAACTTCGATTGGAAGGACAACTTCCATGCCATAAACTAGAGAGAATGGGGTTTCCCTAGTTGATGTTTGTGCCGAAGTATGGTAGCCATGAAGAGAAAATGGTAACATTTCGTGCCAGTCTTTATAGGTCCCAACCATCTTTTGCACAATCTTCTTTATATTCTTGTTGGCGGCTTTGACTGCACCATTCATCTTTGGACGATACAGAGAAGAGTTGTAGTGCTTGATCTTGAACTGCATGTAGAGTTCAGTAATCTTGGCGTTGTTGAGGTTGGTACCTGTGATACGGTGGCCAGAACCGACTATTTTTGAAAATGCTGGTTTGTGTTTTGCGTTTGTATTCGCAAAATGTCGCGGTAAGCAAGAGTCGCCACCGACTTTTATTTTATCCAACAAGGAAAGGAAAAAAGCACAAAAAAATTCCTTTTTCGAGATTATTCTGAGTACGAGGGGTAGATTATAGAAAGGGAAGGTATTAACACCCTTTCTATCCGTAGTTTTCTACGGGCTCTTAGGTACTTGCTCATCATTTTCAAAATTGATTCTGTGTGTTTGTGTGGTTTGAAAAGTTTTTGTTTTGACTTCGATTTAACCCTTGCTTCTGTCTTCAAGAGTGTTACGAAGTGTTTTTCAAAACTTTGTTTGAAAAGAGTGTAAGTGTGAAAAAGTTTATTTTGAGCAAGTACCTACTAGCATCTACCTACTCGAAAAAAAGAATTATTCTATGTTTGTTTCCTTTAGACAGTGCCATCCTACTATTAGTGAGTAGGTAGCACCATCGTTGGAGTTTTTAAGGGTCAATTCGAAAGGGACGTACGATCACTAAAGCAATGTTATGACGTCTTAGTAATAATCCTAATGTCTTAAGACCAATATTCGAGGCAACAATTCTGAGGCAACTTTGATCTTTGAGACAAAAGAGCGACCACTAAAATACCCTATACTTAATGACCATTTACCGAAGGTAACCAAAGCGGGAGTATACCCTAGGAGTGCGCATGTGCGAGTGATTCAATTTCAAGTTTATTATCTTTGCACATTTAGGGTTTGCTAACTGTTTTAAATTTTTCATACATTCTTGTCATGCATCCTGTGATCGGTGGATCTGGAACTGACTGTTTAACGCTGGTTCGCGAAATGTCGCGGAAGCAAGAGTCGCCACCGTCTTTTATTTTCTCCAAATGGAAAGGACAAAAGCACAGAAAAATTCCTTATAGAGATTGCTCTCGGTTCGGGAGGTAGATTATAGAAAGGGAAGGTATTAACACCCTTTCTATCCATGGTTATCCATGGGCTCTTAGATACTTGCTCATTGTGTTTTCAAAAATGGTTTGTTTGCTTTTCAATTGTGGGTTTTTAAAAAAGGTTTCTTTGAAAATTTCAGTTCGACTCTTGTATCGGTCCTCAAGAGTGTTTGAAAAGTTGCTTTCGAAAGCTTTTTGAAAAGGTGTCGGTGTGAAAAGTATTTTTTTGATTTGTTTTGAAATTAGAGCAAGTATCCAGAGTCGTCTACCTACCCTAAGGAATCCGTCTGTGTAAATGTCCTTAAAGTAGTGCCATCCCACCATTGAGAGGTAGGTAGCACCACCGTTGGAGGTGTTCGGGTCAATTCGAGGGTTCGGGACGTGGTGATCACCGGAGCAATAGGAAGACACCCTAGAAGCTACCCTCATGCCAGGTTCCTGGATCATGAGGACTTACTAAAACATCCTCTACTCGACGATCACCTTTCGAGGGGCAAGGCAACAGTGAGGCGTACCCTAGGGGTGGTGTGTGTGATTTGTGTGTCATGTTCATTTGCATTTATCTTGTTCATGTCATGGGTGATCTACGCGTTGCTTTTATTTTGACATTCATTCTTTCATGCAATAGTTAACAGTTTAGAAGATGCGAGAATTAAAAGTTCTACGCTATTACAAAGGCGCGG
Source organism: Vicia faba (assembly GCA_948472305.1). Taxonomy (NCBI): domain Eukaryota; kingdom Viridiplantae; phylum Streptophyta; class Magnoliopsida; order Fabales; family Fabaceae; genus Vicia; species Vicia faba. Next base: position 939,612,119 of record OX451736.1, read on the forward strand.
GTCCACATCGCCAGATTAATCCAGGACCCGATTTGAATAAAATAAAGTGCGAAAAATATAAATATCTAATTAAGCTATTACATGGCTTTGGGAGAATTACATGAATATTCACAAAAAAAGAAAATAAAAACGCGAAGAGAATTAAAATCGGGAATACGAGGGCGTTGGACCCTTTTTTAGGAAATTAAATTAAAATTACGAAATTAAATAAATTAAATGTGAAAGGAAATTATTTTTGAGTTTTTTTGTATTTAGGGATTTTAATGAGAATTAATGGAATTAAAACCTAATTCTAACTATTTTTAAATTATTAAGAAAAATATGTTAAAATTGAATCTAAAATTAACCTAATTAATTAATACAATTTTATTTACAAAAAATAATAATTAATAATTAATATGGTGAAAAAGAAAAGATAAAAATATAAAAGTGTTTAAAAACCTAATTCTACCAATTTTTAAGTTTATTAAGAAAACGTTAAAATTAATCCTAGAATTAAAAAACTAAATTAATTAATATCATTTATTTACAAGAAAACATTTAAATAAAATATATTTTATTTTGTGACTTTCTGATTTTTTATTTTATTTTTTATGTTATGAAAATATATTAATTTAAATAATTAAAAGGAAATAATTGAATTAGCACAAATAATGGAAAAATAGAAAAAAAGAAAAGAATTGCAAACCCTTGGGGGTGTTAACCCCAGTTTGGAGGTATATGGCCAGCAGTTAGGCCCATTTGATTCCTGGCCTCGTTGACTTCTGGTAATCACGTGTGGATTCATTGACTGAATCATTCCATAGGCCTTAGATCTGGACCATTGGACTGATGCCATGGGACGTGTGCAACGCTTGGATACAAGGCTGCATGATAGACTCCAGGAGGCAAGCTGCATAGAATCACATGGAAACAAAACATATTAAGGAAGTGAGGGGACCTGGGAATCGAACCCAGGTCCCAATGTTCAGAGGACAACGCACTAACCAACTATGCCATATGCTTTCTTTGTCATTATAGTGGAAGATAAATAATATGTAAAAAAACAAACGCTGATGCTATTAATTCAAAAAAACACGCTAAACTTGAATTGCCCTTTCACGTCTTGACACCTAAGCGTCTTCTTCCTCTGTTCTTTATTTGCCTGAAAAAACAAAACAAGATTGCGGGGGTTTTAAACCCCCACTACATGGTACATGGAAAAATAGCGAATAGGCCGTCTTTGATCAGAAATTAGGCGCGATAGGATGGTTGGATTCGTGTGAAGCTTCTCGTTCTAATGGTACAAGTCTCATGTCTCAACTTTTCCATAACAAAGAAACCCCAAATTTGCAGTCATGAAACCCTAGCAAGCTTCAATGGTGAATTCGTGTATGATGCACAAAAACTCAATTAAAATACATGGTTAGCTTCAGAATGATTAACTTAATATAAACCAAACATTAAAAATTGAAAACAACGTATGAATTATGATACATGAATATGAGAAAATTATGAACGGGACAAGGTCGTTCTACCAATTCCTTGCGTTAGAGATAATGGTTTTGATCCAGAAACGTTCCTTGAAGCCTCAGGAATGCAATGTGATAGTTTTCTTGCCTTGAAATGCTTTGGAATCGTGTTTTCAGTTTTGAAAAATTTCACAAAAAGTGCAAAGTGTATAAGAGGTTTTTAGCGCAGCTTCCAGGTCTCTTTTCATTAGGTCTAGCTTCTGGCTTATGTATGTGATGGATTAGGGTTAAATCTTGAGTCAAAAGATCAATGCAATCATGAATCAAATATTGGATTTTAATGGCATATTTTTTCAATCTTTTTCCATGTGTTTTGATACCAATCATGTCCAAATCACCTTGATTCTTTCCATATCAGATAGTGCACGAAATCTTGAAGGTATTCTATGCATAAAAAGATTTGAAAAGCATGGATGAGTATTTTTCCCATATTTTATTTAATTAAATGAATTAATGGTGATTAAAAATTCAAATAAATAATAAAAAATGATGAAATAACTCCCCTTGGGCCAAATGGTCGTGCATATGCTTTGGATGATGAATCTTGGAAGAAAATGTGGCCCATTAGCAAATTTGAGGCATTTGAAGTAAAGTTGACTTTTCAAAATTCCCAAAAATTTCCCAACTTCCACAAGGCATATCTTGCTCAATTTTTAAGCTTTGATCATGTTCTTAGACATTTTGGAAAGGTCTTGAAGTCCTCTAACCAATGCCTTTGGTCCCATGTAATTTTGATTTACCAATCTCATGTTATGGCCTTTGACTTAAAGTCCCTTTTTGTTGACTTTTGAAAAAGACCTATAATGTTGAAATTGATAACTTTTTGTGAGAGCATTTCTTGGACTTGAAGTTTGAAGAGGAGTTGTAGGAAATGTGATTATCTTCAAAATGAGCTTTGGATGGAATTTTTCTGATAAACCATGTGGAAGTTATGCCTTGGTCAAGTTACAGTTGACTTTTTCAACTGTCCAAATATGGAAACTTTTGCATCTTGAGACTTTTTGAGCCAAGCCTTGAAAATCATGATCAAGAATTGATCAAATGATGTTTGTGGCTTCAAAATAAGATGTTGACCAAAAATTTGAACTTTTGACTATCAAATGACCATTTTGCCCCTGCAGTTGACTGTTGAGCAATTAGGGTTTCTGACTGTGCAATTTTGTGTTGTAAGTCTTGAAACTTAGCATATGGATGCTTGACCATGTTTATAGGCATGTGGGACTTGTTTAGACCCTTGGAAACTTCATTTTCTTTGTCAGAACCAAAACCCTAGTTTTTGACTGTTAGGAGGCCCTTGAACTGTGCAACCCTTGGGGAGATTTGAAGCATGCTCTTTGCAAATTTTGAAGAATATGGAAGGGCAAATTTTGGGGTACAACACATCCCTATTATTCATACATCTAACAGTTAATATTTTGCGGAAATTAAAGTGCGGAAAATAAGCTACGCTATTACAAGGCTTCAGGTATTAATTTACATAGCCAAAAACAACCCGTAAAAAACGATAAATGAAAGTAAAAAATCCTAATTAATCTATTACAACTTGTAATCAATTACATTAATATGGTAAAAATAATTAAACGCACGCACGAGAACGAGAAAGGGCTAGGGTTTTGACCCCGTCTAACCTAATCGGAAGAAACAATTATTTTTGTTGTTTTTAATTATTTAAGAAAAAAGAATAAGGTTTTTTTTTAAAATTAAATATAAAATTAATTAGTAATTTAATTAATTAAAAAAATAACTAAATTTAACCTATTTTTGTGTTTTTGGTTATTTTAAGAAAAAGAAAATAGAATTAATTTAGAAACAAAAAACCCTAATTGTTCTAATTGTTTTTAATTTATTTACAAAATAATTTAAGTTACCTAAAATTAAATAAACTAATTAAATTAATTAATTTTTGATAAAAAATAAACCTAAATCTAATTGGATGAAAATATTATTTTTGTGATTTTTTGATAAAAAGAAAAATTAATTTGTGTTAGTGAAATAATTAAATAAATTAATTAAGAAATATAAAAGAAAAGGAAAAAGGAAGTTGGGCCTGCAATCAATAATTTGAGGGGTGTGAGTATCAACTTTTGGGCCCAAAACAAGTGATCCACGTTGACTTGCCCAGATTTCCTGTGATGCATTGACCATGGCCTATGATGCTCCTTCATTGATGGCCTTCAGATCTGGCTTCCAGGAGATCCAATGGTTGGATCCTGAGGTCACATGGTAGTCTCTTGGCCTTGTGTGCGTGCCTGAACATTGAAAGAAAAATAACATGAAAGAATGAGGGGACCTGGGATTCGAACCCAGGTCCTGTAACCTTTTCCAAACGCTCTAATGCCAGTTGCGCTGCATGCTTTTGTTGTACATAAAATAAACAATAATCATAATATTGGAAAACAACAAAACACTAAGTCCAAATGTGCGAAATTTTAAACGGAGCAATCATGGGCTGCCACGATAGTCGTCTTCCTCCTTGCTCCGTTGGTAAAAGTTAAAGACTTTTACCTACAGACATATGTCTGTAGCTACAATCCTGGCTCGTTTCAAAATCTTCCATGGGCATGATAAATGACATCTAATGCCATGAATCGAACCTCTTTGACATTCTGAGCATCACGATGCCCTTCATGGGGGCCAATTTTTCCTGCATACAAAGATCCTAAAACGAATCATAAAATCCTAACAATGGTAAACTCTGATACAGTCCACAAAAACACAATTAAATGATATAGATAGCTTGCAAATGGGTTAAGGAACAAGAATATATGATTATTTCATGCTATAAGTTCCGGAATCATGCAACTCGATTTCAAGAACAAACCAAAGTCGTGGCTGACTTACAATGGGTTTTGGCGTTGGAAACTCCTTATTCTTGATTGGTACAGCTTGCTTGTGATCCCAGGAAGTGAATGAGATGGTCAGGAAGCCTTGTAATCGCCTGGAAATGCAAAATTAGTTTACCACTTTTCTTTGTCTTTTTCAAGTTTGGTTCTGCCTTCTCACGCCTCCAAAGCTTGTGTTTTAGGTCTGCCAATGTTCACTATATACCAAGGATTGGATTAGGGTTGCAAACATGATCTCAATCTTTGCCATTTATTGATTTTGATCTTGATTTGATTCACTTGAAAATCCTTCCAAAAATAGGCTAAAACCAATCTTTTTATGCACACAAAGGCCTTGCACGAATTGATTTACTTGCTAGCTGGATATAGGACCTGAAACATGCACAAGATCTTGAGGTTTCAATGATTTGGATTTTTCATGATTTGTTTTGATTTAAATTGATTCAATTCAAGTAAAAATAAAAATAAATAAGAAAAATAAGATAAAGACAAGTGGAAAGAGCTAGGGCTCGTGGACCATGCTACCAACTCAGAACAAATGCAAAAGATTGGGCCCATTTAGCAAAAATTGGATTTTTAGGCATAGTTGACTTTTGACAATTTTGCAAAAAGGGTCAAGTTCACCAATGCATAACTTCCTCAATTTTGACTCTTTTAAGATGTTCTTGGACTTTTTAGAAATCTTGGGATAGCAACCCTTTTGGTCTCATCTCAATTTGGTATTCCATGTTCATGTATGAAGCTTTGACAAAAAAAGGTGTTTTTGTTGACTTTTCAAAATGACTTATAATGTCAAAATTCATAACTTCTTGTGAGTACATATTTTGAACTTAGGAGATGAATATTAATTGTATATAATTGCATCCTCTTAAAATGAGCTTTGGATGGGTCATTTATCATAAAGTATGAGAAAGTTATGCTTGGTCAAAGTTGAGTTGACTTTTCCTACAAAACCCTAATTTAGCAACTTTTGGGTTTTGATGAATTATGAGGAATCCTTGATGAATCATGATCAACCCTTGATCAAATGATGAATAATACTTAAAAATTAGGATGTTGATCAAAAATCTTGAAGTTTGACTATATGGGGACCACCGTTGACTTTTGCCCTAACATAGTCGATTTTTAGGCCTTTGAGCAATTGACTGAGCAAACTTCCTCTGCAAGGCTTGAAACTTGACATGGATGATCTTGAGAACATATTAGGACAATGGTGAGAATTTGGGATCCCTTGGACTCAAGTATCTTGATGCCACATGAAACCCTAATTTGAGGTAGACTGTCTTAGGAGGGAGCTTGTCTGGTCAACCCCTGGACTTCCTTGAGCAACTTGGTGATCTTTCTTGAAATGTTTTGAGAAATATGGGAGGGAAAATTTTGGGGTACAACAGTACCGTTGTCAGTGATGATTCTCTCAGGGATACCATACCAACATATGAGGTTATGCTTAATAAAACGAGCCACAACACTCTTGGTAACTGAGGAAAATGAAGCTGCTTCAACCCATTTTGTGAAGTAGTCAATGGTGACGAAAATAAAGCAATGTCCATTAGATGCAATAGTCTTAATTTCTCCGATCATATCAATGCACCACATTTCAAATGGCCAAGGAGCAGTCATGACATTCAAAGGAAATGGAGGCACATGAACTTTATCAGCATAGATCTGGCACTTATGACAAGTTCTCGAGTGGTGATGACAGTCGGTTTCCATGGTCGACCAATAGTAACCTACTCTCGAGATTTTCTTAGCCATAGTATACCCACTGGAGTGAGTACCAAAGATGCCTTTATGCATATCCTCCATAATCTTCTCTTATTCCTTCTTGTCCATACAACTAAGCAAGGTCAAATCATGATTACGCCTGTATAGAATTCCATTGCTCATGAAGAACTTAGTCGAGAACCTTCGCAAGATTTTCTGGTCATTTATTGATGCCCCTTCAGGGTATTATTAAGCTTCAATATACCTTTTCACTTCATGAACCAGGGCTTCTCTTCTACTTTATCAGTATCAATTTCGTAGTAGTGTGCCGGTTCATCAAACCATTCAATGGTAACTCTGGGAGCCTCGTTGTCCCGTCTGAGTTTGAACATGTATGACATGGTAGCTAAAGCATCCTCCAACTGATTCTCTTCCCTCGGGATATGTTCAAAGGTAATATCTTCAAAGTGTGGGATTAAGGTTAGCATAAGTTCACGGTAAGGGATAAGATTCAGATGTTTTGTATCCCATTCTCCCTTCACTTGACTGATCACCAAGGATGAATCTATATACACGCTCAGGAATTTAATTCTCATGTCAATAGCAGCTTTGATACCCATGAGACACGCTTCATACTCATCCATGTTGTTGGTACAGTCAAAGCAAAGTCTGGCAGTGAAAGGCGTATGGAAACCTGCGGGAGAGATGATCACATCACCGATTTCGTTGCCAAGTGCATTAGAAGCTCCATAAAAAACCATAGTCCATCGGGATCCTAACTCAAGTCCTTCATACAGTCCAGGTTCTTCACAATCTGTAATTAGCATGACGTTCTCGTTCGAGAATTCAAAGTTCATGGATTGGTAGTCGTCTACTACTTGATGCGCCATATGATCTACCAATACACTTCCTTTGATGGCTTTTTGAGTAGTGTACTGAATGTCGTATTCCGTTAAGATCATTTGCCATCGGGCTATTCTTCCGGAGAGGGCTGGTTTCTCAAATATGTACTTGATTGGATCAATTTTAGAGATCAATAGAGTAGTATGAGTCAACATATACTGTCTTAGTTGGCGAGCAGCCCATGCCAAAGCGCAACAAGTTTTCTCGAGCAGTGAATATCTTGTTTCACATTCGGTAAACTTTTTTCTAAGGTAGTATATTGCATGCTCTTTGAATTCTCTAACACCGTTAGGTACATGATTAGAGGCCTCCCTTCAACTGGTGGAATTAGAATCGTAGGTTCTTGTAAATACTCCTTGATTTTATCAAAGGCTATTTGGCAGTTGTCGTTCCATCTGACTACTTGATCTTTCTTCAGCATCTTAAAGATTGGCTCACAAGTAGCAGTTAAATGAGAGATGAAACAAGCAATGTAGTTTAGTTATCCTAAGAAACCTCTGACCTCCTTCTCAGTACAGAGAGCTAATATTTCTTGAATGGCTTTAACTTTTGTAGGATCAACTTCAATAACTTGACCACTGACGGCGAAACCTAGAATTTTTCCAAACCTCACCCAAAAGGTACATTTGTTTGGATGCAACCTCAACTTGTATTTCTTTAGCCTTTCAAACAACTTGTGCAGATGATCAAGGTGTTCTTCTTTAGTTTGGGACCTTTCTATCATATCATCTACATAAACCTCTATCTCGTGATGGATTATGTCATGGAACAAAGCTACCATAGCATGCTGATAAGTTTCCCTTGCATTCTTCAAGCCAAAAGGCATGACCTTGTAACAGAATGTGCCCCACTGTGTGACGAAGGTAGTTTTCTCCATTTCTTCAGGCGCCATATTGATTTGACTATAACCTGAGAAACCATCCATGAAAGAGAACACCTTATTTTGAGCAATGTTGTCAACCAGGAAATCAATATGCGGAAGTTGGAAGTCATCTTTGGGGCTCGCCCTATTCAGATCCCTATAATCTACACACATACATACCTTACCATCTTTTTTTGGTACGGGAACAACGTTGGCAACCCATTAAGGATATGACGCCACTGCTAAGAACCCTACATTGAAAGGTTTCATGACCTCGACTTTGATCTTCTCAGATATCTCAGGATGCATGCGATGAACTTTCTGTTTAATTGGAGCACAACCCTCTTTCATCGGGAGACGGTGAACCATAAAATTAGTATCGAGCCTTAGCATGTCTTCGTATGACAAAGCAAAAACCTCAACATATTCGTGCAACATATGAATTAATCTTCTCTTGACACTATCCTCCAGGTTGGCACCAATCTTGACTTCCTTCCTATATGTCAAAGAACCCAAATTTACCACCTCGACCGGCTCTTCATGTGGTTGAATAGCCTTTTCTTCTTGAATCAAGAGTTTGGCGAGTTCTACAGGTATCTCACAATCTTCCTCACCTTCTTCTTCGGCTTGGTAGATTGGATTTTCAAAGTCATAGATGGAAATAGCAGGATTCTTATCAACGAGATCCAGAGTGGATGGAGATCTGCAATGTAGTGTGTGAGTGTGTGTAAGAACACATAGCTATTTAAAAGTGCAAATAAAGTAAAAGAAAGATAGAGAACACAAAATTTGAATGTGAAGCATCCAATGTTTTCATTAAATGAAAATATGACATATGAAATGACAACCCTTAAGAAATGGACCATTAGGCCTCGGGTAAGACACAAGGTTTAAAGTCATTATTTAAAGAGTAAGTGCATAACCAAATTTCTTAAAGCGATAAAAACAGAAATAACTATTACTCCTGGTTGAAGGAGATTGGTACAAAGTCTTTACTATACCAGTTGTCGAGTTCATTGCTAATGGTAGGGAATATCTAGTTGTCCAAATCACCATCACTATCCGTGTCTTCCAGAGCATTGACTTCATTATTTCTAATACGAAAAGGTGGTCCTCTAGCATGAACACATCGAACCTCCTTCTGAGATTTTGAAGAGAAACCCAACCAAATTTGTTGGACTTGTATGGGATTTCAGGAAGCTGTCCCCAGATAGTGCAACCGCCTTCTTCTATCACAACCCTAACATCCTTCAGAGAAGCCATTCTTGGTATGTCTTTGGTAATCTTGGGAGTAGTAAGAGTAACTTTAGCAACGACAATCGTCGGAGGGATTATTTTAAATGCCTGGCAGGGAGTTTCAATGAATTCACCATCCATTTAAACATATTTGAAAGAATTCAAATGCCTGACCATATATTCTTCCGCTCTACAAACTGTGACAATCTTCCCTTTCACCAGATACTTCAGCTTTTGATGAAAAGTAGAAGTAATTGCGCCTGCCCCATGAATCCGGGGGGGTTTGAGCAAGCAGGAATAGGCCTGGCGGATATCCATTACATAAAAAGTGGGGTTGAAAACTTGAGATCCCACCTTGACCGGAAGATTAACTTCCCCGTGCACCATCCTTTTTAACCCATCAAAGGCCCTTACCACAATATCGCTGGGTTTCAGCACCAGCCCTTCACAGTCCAATCTATCCAGAGCACATTTTGGTAATACATTCAGGGAGGAACCTGTATCAACTAAAACATGCGCCAAAGTAGTTCCTTTACACTAAATATAGATATGCAGAGCTTTGTTATGATTCTTCCCCACCGGAGTTAAGTCAGCATCAGAAAAGCCTAAACCATTATCAGGAGTTAGGCTTGCAACACAATTCTCAAAATGATCAGCAGAGGTCTCTTGTGGTGCATGAGCGTTCTTCAGAAATTTCAACAAAGCCTTGGCATGTGCTTTAGATCATAATAACAAAGATAGCATGGATATTTTTGAGGATGTCTGCCCTAGTTGTTCAACTATTTTGTAGTCACTTTTACGAATGATCTTCAGAATTTCTTCCATCTCTTGTTTAGAAGGCTCTTCAATTGTAACATCTTTTGAGGGTGCCTCTGTCTAGGCAGAATCAGTTACTTTCTCTTTGCCCCAGGCACCGACAATTGACCCAGCAGCAGGAATATGAACAAGTTTTTTGATTGAAGGAGAGATCTATGGGGAGAAGATCCTCCCCGTTTGAGTAACTTTACTAGTTCCGACAATATTTTCAACACTGAGATTGGTAACTTCATAATCTTCACCTTCGGTAATCCATGGCTCTTGATTGACACCATGGTAATAAACTTCTACCCCATAGTTCCAGGGAATAGCTTTGTCAGAGGAATAGGGGACTGGCCCCGGTGCGATAATGATCAGAGGAGTTACTCTTGGCTCAGCAGGAATCCTTATAGGGTCTCTATAGGTGATCCTTATAGGAGTATTGGAAATTATGATTATAGAAACATCTTCAAGTCTCAGCTCTTAAGATATACTTTCATGCAAACTCTTCACGGAAGGAATTTTCTCGAACAGAATTTCATGGCTATCAATCAAACGCTGAATGCCTTTTTTCAGCCACATACAACCATTAGTTTGGGAAGCACAATGGTAACAATTTTCTGGACAACCCAAAAATAAACTGGCTCTCAACAGATTCTTCTTAACGGTCATCAAGGGAGTGGTCAAGTCACTTATGGTGGAGGCATAAGAGACATCGTCAATGGCATTAATACCTTTACCATAACTGAGCATGGGCGCAGTAATCACATTAGGGGTCTCGGGAGGGTCAAACTTAATCACTTTGTCGTCAATCAAATCTTGGATCTCATTCTTCAACGCCCAATAGTTATTGGTGTTGTGCCCAAGACTATTTGAATGATAGGCACATTTCACATTCGAATTATATTTGGGGGAGGAAGTATTGGGATTAGGATGAGGATCTCGCAGCGTTACTAAATCTTCCTTCAATAGATGTTGTAAAGCTTGATACAGTGGCATATTAATCCTAGTGAACTGCCTCCTCGGGGCGTCTAGCCTATGCTGGCTGTTTGGTTGTTATGGTCGAGCAGGTGTTGGATTAGAGATTAACACGACCCCTACAAACTGATGACAATCATTCTTACTACGACTCCTCTGGCCATAGACAGTGTTGGTTTCTTTCTTCCCAATGAATGGTTTCTTCACAGTACTAGGGGATACAACCATCTGAAACATCCCGCTTTTGATTCCACTTTCGACTCGTTCGACAATCAATATCAACTCAATAAACCTCGATGAAGAACTCCCAATCTGCAAATTAAAGAATGGACCCATTAGAGTGCCCATGAACATGTCCACCAATTCTCGGTCAGTCAAAGGGGGTTGCACCCTTCCAGCCAGGTCCCTCCATTTTTGAGCATACTCCTTAAAGCATTCGTTTGGGCCCATAGTCATACTCTGTAATTGCACACGAGTTCGTGCAAGGTCAGCATTATATTGGTATTATTTGTAGAAGGCAGCAACCAAATCCTCCCATATGTGAATATTTGTCCCTTCTAGTTGATAGAACCATTCCAACTGTGTTCCAGATATGCTCTCTTGAAAGAAATGAACCCATAAATTCCTACCGGCAGTGTGTGGTTGAATCTTTTGGATGTATGACCTCAAGTGGAGTTTGGGACAAGAGACCCCATCATATTTAGCAAAGGCAGAGACCTTTAACTTATGGGGGATGACTACCCCTGGGACCAAACCTAAATCTCCAAAATCGAGTCCAAGCACTTTTTGTATTTCCACATCCTTGAGTCGGTCTTCCAGCTGTTTGTGTTTGTCATCTGCATGAGGGTATTGCTCATCGGAGTAGTCTTCATCCTTAGAAATATGGTTATTTCCACCCCCAACCCTGATGCTTCTAACATCCTCTTCTTGATTATGTTCTTCTTTAGAGGAAACCTCTTCTACTTGAGCCAGTCGAGCAAGACCTTTGAACCTCCTCCCCATGTTGAGGATAACAACCCGCTTCTTGGTTTTCTTTTTCGTGACGAGGAGTGCCATCATCTCTTGTTGTCCTTTGGCTAGGTTCAGGAGAGTCTCTTGAAACTGTGTGTGTTGAGTTTGCATATCTTTGACGGTTTTCTCGAGATCCATCTTATACTTAAATAAACAATAAATAGATGAGGAAACCTGTATCAGAAAACCTGCTTATGAAATGATGCATGATATGTGGATGAAATGTTTTCAAGGACCTTAGGAGATTTAAATTTTATAGCCAAAAAGGAAACAGAAACAAAGATTACATTAATAAGTTCAAACATTACAATTTCCCTTTGGGCTTACAATGAAAAGCCAAAGAGTCTCAAAGAGACAAAAAATGAACTCCTAAAACCTAAGACTCAAGTCTCCCACGAACGCTTCCTCTTCGTGTCGATGTATGTGTTAAGGCTTTGCTCCTCATGAAGTCGCTTTGTGAGCTCCGACACTTTCTTCTCACTTGCATAGAATTGAGCTTCGAAGGTGTCTCATTATCCCTTGAGTTGAATCCAGGACTTCTACAATTCTTTGAGATTAGTAGGCATGTCAGGATGAAGGATGGTATAAGGAATATCCCCCTCGGCAAGAGGCTCTACGATTACCGATAAAACAGCGGGATATGGTAACATAAGGTTTTGAGCACGAGCTCGTACCCACTTGAGGTATGGCTCCAAAGGGATAGAATTATTATGTCCCAAAGTGTAGCTATGAATCTTTCTTACCATTCCCCAAGCTCGTACAAACCTTTGACGATAACCTTGAACATTGTTCTCATAGTCGAACATAGTATCCTGGATAAGCGCGTCAGGAGGACCATCTCTTCGAGCATAACCAAATTGACGTAGAGCCAGATAATGGTTGTAAGTAATACCTCCCCTAATTCCAGGGAGCGGAACATTAGGGAATTCCCCACAATGGTTAATGACATCTTCCAGAGATCGTGAACACCAATAAATATTCGAATGAGAGAGAGACATCATCCTTTGAGACCACCTCAAACCTTGTTCATTCTTCAATACTGATCAGGGAAGCAACAACATGCAACACATAAGAGCCCCTCTTTTCCTTATAGTACAAGTGTGAAGAGAATGCATAATATCTCTAAGCAAAGTAGGCACAGGGTTACGAGAAAGGAAAATATTAACAACATTCACATCTATGAGTTGGTCCGGATTAGGGAATAGTACCAAACCATAGATTAGAAGAGCAAACACTTCTTCGAAAGCTTGAAAATCCATAGCATCCCATAATAGTCGAGCCTTCTCTAACAGAAAATTAGCTAGAAAACCCTTGATTCCACTCCTTGTTTCCCAATTAGCTACAATGTCGGACCGCTTTAGATGCAAGACTATTGCAATTTCTTCAGGTTATAGATCTTTCTCTAAAACAGTGAAAGGTATTTGATTGAGAACATGTATTCCCAGCAGCTCAGAGAATTCTTCCATGATGGGTACCAACTGATAATCAGGAAAGGTGAATCAGTGACGTACAGGGTCAAACAACTGGAATATAACACTCATCATATCTTCTTCAAAGCCCAAGGTAACCAAACTGAGTAGTCGACCATGCCTTTTGATGAATGGAGAACTTTCTAGAATCCTTGAGACTAACTCCTTAAGTTGAGAAGGCACCCTTACAAAGATGATTCACATAGTGTTTCTGCAAGCGGAGGCCATAACTTACAAAACAGAACAAAGATAAATCCCTTGCTCCTTGAAATGGTTAGTGAAAATGAGATGTCATGATGTTATGATGTCATGTTTGAAAAATTAATCATACACAAACAAAACACACAAGGTCTTAGGTTTAAGATTGCATGAGGTTTATAGGTAAGTACCCTCTTGAAGTTTTAGTTGTCTCAACCTGTCCTAAAAGAAGTAACTGAGTTCTAGGAATCTCAATATCATTAATATTTCTTCACTGGAAATTGTTTCAGTATAAGCATCGGAACTGCGACCGAAATATCCCAAAAGTCTAATCTCAATGAGTGTAGTATCGAGTATTAACCAACTTCAGTCTGCACCAAAGCCAGCTATCTCACTACTTTCTAATGGCCAAGTTGTTCAACTAAGGTTCTATGGTCAGTTAGTGCTTTATGACACCACACAACGGCCCCGTATTCTCCTTGGTTCAACTCAAGGGACACCAGTACCAAAAAATGTGTCACACTAATGTAGCCATCGCTTCAACCATATAGGTCTATGTTGTACAGTCTCCACTATCTATTTCTACTTACCTAAAATGCCCCAGATCCGGGTATAGGATCTATACAAGAAATAAACCCAAGCATATCCTGAAATATAAAGCAAACAAGGCAAACAAGTAAAGCAATAAAGGTGATCTAGCTCTAAGGTAACCACACTTTTAGTTAAAGTCCCCAGCAGAGTCGCCAGTTTTGTAATACGGCGGGAGAATTGACTTGGTGTTTTTCATTTTATTGCAAATGTTGTGATAGCAAGAGTCACCACTGACTTTTCTTTTATCCAATTTAAAGGAAATGGTGAAAAAAACAGGAAAGACCTTTTGAGAATTTTCTTGAGTTTGGGGGGTAGGTTATGAAAAGGGAAGGTGTTAGCACCCTTTTCATCCGTAGTTATCTATGAGATCTTAATTTCTAGCTCACTTTGAAAATGTTTTGCGTTTGTGTATGTTTGAAAATGCATAAGTGCGGCAATTTTGTAATGATTCTTGTACCGTTGAGAATGTATACCAAATATTTCTTTTGAAAATATTTGTTAAAAGGGAGTGTTTGGAAAGATGTTTTGAAAATTCCAATGTAAGGCAATTTTGTAATGATTCGTGTACCATTGAGAATGTATCAAAATGTTTATTTAAATATAGTTGTTTTGAAAGTAATTTAAAGTGTGAGTGTGAAAATTATTTTAGTTTGTGAGAAAGAGATTACGAGCTATCTACCTACTAAAAAAGTATTTGTTCTTTTACTCTTCCTTTAGATAGTGTTATCCTACCATTAATTATTAGGAAGCCCTATCATTGGATGTGAGGGACAAGCATGGGTCATCGTACAATCATAGAAGGAAACTTATAAGATGCTTTAACAATTTTCGTAAGGGACTAAGATCATTTACCGAAGGCAGTTTGAAGGGTCATCGAGGGACTATGATCTTTTAACCGAGGTTCTTTTGCTAAAGCATCCCACGTTCGAGGGACATGACTATTTATATCTGAGGCAACAAGTGAGGTTAATCCTAGAGGTGTAATTGTGCAAAGTGTGTTGATTTCAAATACTTGTCTTGGATTAGGTTTTTTCTATGCTTCCTTTTAGTCTTGTCATACAAAACCTAATTACTAACAATAATAAAGAAAGCGATAAATTGCGGAATTTAAATGTCATACGCTATTACAATGCTTGGGGAATTGGGGGTACAAATTTATGAAATGGGGAGGAAAGCAATAAGCCCTAATTATCTTTTACATACCATTTACATAGATAATAATATGAAATAATAAAATAAGCAAAAATGTAAAGTCGAGGAAAGAAAGAGGAAGTGTTTTTGGTAGAGCAAAGATTTGATGACTAATTTAATTTAAAGGAAAATTAATTTAGATGAAGAAAACCTAGGTCTAAGCTATCTTAAAAAGAAACTAACTGTTTAAAGTTTTTTATTTTATTTTTATGTTTATGTCAATTTGGAAAATAATATAGGATTAATAATAAAATATAATTCTAGTATTTTAATTAACAAAAAATAAAGTGTTTAAATTAATTAAAATAAAACCTAAAAAAACTATTTTTTATGATTTTATGATTTAAATATAATTTTTGTATTTAAAATAAAAGTGAAATAGAAAGAAAATATAAAGAAAATAAAATAAAAGAGGTTGGGCCCGTGGTGTTGTGAAAGGAATTTGGAGGGTGTGAAAAAAGAAAACTAGGCCCAAAACTGATTTTTGTTTGAATTAGAAAAAAATAAGATAAAAAAGTTAGTATGGGCCTGCGTTCGAACAAGTAAAACCCGGGGTGAGAAATAGTAAAAGTCCCAGGCCCATTATAGAGAGTCCAAGAGCTGGGTTGATCCTGTGGGGGTGGCTCATGATGAGGCAATGTGGGCTTGAAATCTTGAGGGTTGGATAAGGCCTTGTGATGATCAGGTGGTGAGGATGAGAGGGTGTAGCATGCGCGCTTTAGGCCTGCTTGTATTGAATCTGAAACAAATAAATGTGAAACAAATAAAAGGGTACCACCGTTGCTCGCGATTTTCTTCTTCCATCACTCTCTTCAAACTCACAAGTCATTTAGCCTGCGTATGGACTTGATCTGATCAACCCTTGAAGAGGAGAAAATGCCCCTGCATAATTTCTTGCCTCAGTCTGTAGGGCATTTGAAAAAATGCTTCGAGGGGACTTCATGAGATTTATACCATAAAGATAAACAACTTCAGTATTATGAACTTCAGAATACTTCCCCTGACTGACAAGAGTTGGAAGCTGTTTCAACCATACTTAAGTGAATGCCCATGCATCTGTAGATTCTGAAAAGATTCTCCTCTAATAAAAAAATTTTCAGAGAGATTTGTCAAATATCAATATATCTGCCCCATTTTGACTGTACTTTGAGGGATCGCATCCCAACTTGAATACCCCAAATTGGTTGAACCCTTACTCAACAGAGTATTCAACATGCTTGCCCCTGCTCAATAGAGTCTCGACAAATCTTTCCTTCATCTCATGCTCAAGGAGAAAAGCGAAGCTAGCAGAGTTTTAAAGATAACACAACCTTAGGGTGGCCGACTTATGACTTGAAAGTAGGCTACAACCAAACTTCTTGACTTGAACTACTTCGTTCTTTAATCAGATACTTGAAGAAATCGGCCCCTCAAGATCAACTGAAGGTAATGCACCACTGCTCGACAGAGGCTCTGGGAAATCAAACTTTCGCAATCTACTTCAAATCATTTCTCAAACTGGTATTCTTTTACTCAATGGAGCCAATAGAAGGTTTTCCCCAGATTAAGATCATTCTCGCAAATGATTTACCTTTCAACAGTATCTTGAAGCAATTTTTCCCTTTGGGATAACCAAACTTCTATTTGATGCTCATTACACAAGCTTACTTAATGCTTAAGCACTTGTTCACATGCAAAGAATGTTTATTCTAAGAATGATAATTGTAATGCAAATCTCGTGTTTGTCTTGAACTTTAAAAAACTTTTTATTGAAAAGATTAAACATCAAAAACATTTGTGCGAAAGAAATTAAAAAGATGGTGTGATACCAACTCAAAAAGTTTTGCAAGCCTCCTGGGAGTCATATTACCGTATTCTCGTTACAATGTGCTTTCGAATTAACCCTTGTTTCAGTTAGGACTTTTCATGGTTGTAACGTGGCCTGTATCACGGTTTTAGAAAAAAGGATTTAAGGCTCAAAATTTTTTGGTGCCCACCGATTCTCTGTGATGTTCTTCAGTCATACATTCAGTTAAACCAATACGAGCACTCATCTCTCAAGAGGAATTTAAAATGGCTGAGGAGTCAAATGAGGTTTCTTGGATATGGAAGTCACTCACCTCTTTCCCTCTTGGTGTCTGATCACACGACTTGGTTCCTTGCTGGGGATTTTTATTTGGTAATCCCTTTTTCGCATTTCGCGCTTTTTCACTTTCCCTAAATTTTGCCTGGACAAATTCCTTTTGCTTTTGATTTTGAAGTCCAGCGGGATGCCCTGACTTTTGCCTAAGCGACTTGTTTTCCAAGTTTCAACTTAGCGGGGCTTTTTTCTTTTTCTTTCACCATTTTTGTGATCGGTGGATTTAGAACTGACTGTTTAACGCTGGTTCGCGAAATGTCGCGGTAAGCAAGAGTCGCCACCATCTTTTATGTTCTCCAACATGGAAAGGACAAAAGCACAGCAAAATTTCTTCTTTGAGAATGTTTCTCGGTTCGGGAGGTAGATTTATAGAAAGGGAAGGTGTTAGCACCCTTTCTATCTGTGGTTATCCACGGGCTCTTAGATACTTGCTCATTGTGTTTTCCAAATGTTTGTTTGCTTTTCAATTGTGAGTGGATTTGAAAAAGTTTCGTTTAAAGATTTCAGATCGACTCTTGTATCAGTCCTCAAGAGTGTTTGAAAAATTGTTTTGAAATCTTTTTGAAAGTGTCGGTGTGAAAAGAGTTTGATTTGTTTTTGAATAGAGCAAGTATCTATGAGTCATCTACCTACCCTAAGGAATTAAGCTGTGTAGAAGTCCTTAAGGTAGTGCCATCCCACCATTGAGAGGTAGGTAGCACCACCGTTGGAGGTGTTCGGGTCAATTCGTTTGTAGGGACAGTGTGGTCACCAGAGCAACAGTAGGACACCTTAGAAGCTACCCTTATGCCATTGATCCTTTTTTAAATTCGAGGCAACTTTTCCGAGGCAACTTGTTTTGAGGCATATGGATCAATGGACATAAGGACTTACTAAAACGTCCTATACTCGACGACCACGTTTCGAAGGTAAGGCAACAGTGAGGCGTACCCTAAGAGTGGTGTGTGAATTTGTGTGTTGTTTTCATGTTATTGTTATCTTGTACATGTATCATGATGATCTACGCTTGTTTTTAATTTAGGCCATTCATTCTTTCATGCAAAGTTTAGCAGTTTAAGAGTGCGGAAATTTAAATGCGGAAAGTAAAATCCTACGCTATTACAAGGCGCGGGTCTATACATCGCCAAAATACAGAGACCCGTTTTTAATAAAAATGCGGAAAGTAAAACCTAGTTACTATTACATGGCTTGAGCAATTACATAATATTCACAATAAAATAACGTGCGAAAAGAATAGAAATAGAACGTTCGAGGGCGTTGGACCCTTTTGAAATTAAATTAAATTAAAAGTTAATTAGTTATTTTATTAAAAGAAAAGAAATGTTTTTTTAGGTTTTTTTGTATTTATGAGATAAAGAAATTAAAATTGAAGAGAAACCCTAATTCTAAGTTGTTTTTAATTATTAATGAAAAAAAATTAAAGTTTAACCTAATTTATGCTAATTAACTGAATTGCATGTTTATTTACAAAATATTTAGTAATTAATAATAATAATAATGATGAGGAAATAATTTATTAAAAAAATGATGAAAAAGTTAAAAACCTTAATTTCTACATATCTTAATTTATTAAGAAAAATATTAAAGTTTTGAAAACCTAAATTAATCTAATTAATTGTTTAAAGTTTATTTACAAAAATAATAATGGTGAAATTAATATTAATAAAATAAACATTTTTTATTTTTTCTGATTTTTATTGTGGAAATTATTTTGAGTGAATTAACTAAAATAATTTAAAAAAAAGAATTGAAAAGAAAAGAGAAGAAAATTAGAAAGAAGAATAGAATACAAACAAGGGGGTATCTGGCCCAATTAGGAGGTTAATTGAGAAATTCAGGCCCAAGAATGCAAAGCCTGCGTTGACTTTCCAGCTTGAATGTTCATCCATTGACTGAGGTGTATGGTAAACCTCTTTTGTGGCCTTCAGATTGACCACCAAATCCACTTGGCAGGCTAGCGTATGAGTGTGCATGGTGGGCCTTCTGATGGACGCTGCATGGAAACATTTTAAGGGAAAAATTATGAAAAATATGAGGGGACCTGGGAATCGAACCCAGGTCCCAATGCCTGCAGGACAACTCATTCACCAACCAAGCCATTGAGTTTCTTTGTTAATATAACGCATGGAAAATATAATATACAAACAATGTTGGTTAGTGGTGTAAACAAAAAATCGCGCGCCGGTATTTGAATCCTCCACTCACGCTTGGACACATAGGCTTCTTCTTCATCTTTCTGCAAAAACACAAGACAAGTAGCGGGGGTTTTAAACCCCCACTAAACAAGACCTGTAAAAATAGCGAATAGCCCATGCTGTAATATAAAAAGGGCGCGAGGTAATGATTGGACTCGTCTTGTTGTCACAAACTCAATGGTACCAGTTTGAAGGTCTAATTTTTCCATGTGAAGAAACCCCTAATTTTGAGCTTCTGAAAACCTAATATCCATCAACGGTAGATTTTGATATAGGCATTGTTAGTTCAATTAAATGGTACCATTAGCTTCAGAACATCATTGTTAGTAAGAATCAACAATTAAAACTCATGAATAATGCATGTAAATTAAAAAACAATTATGGACATGTTCAAGAAAAGTGTGACTTTGTTCTACCAATTCTTGAGGTCTGGAGACTGGTTCTTGATTGCAACACGTTCCTAGCAATGTCGGGAACGTAATGGACAAGCTTTTAGACCTTGAATCGCCTTGTACCTAGGATTTCAGTGTTCAAGTTTTTAAGGAAAAATTGCAAATTGGTTCTTGGTTTTCTGAGCAGCCCTCGTGTGTCATGGAATAGGGTTATGTTATGCCTTTGTAGGTGAATGGAATTAGGTCAAGAAACAAGCCCATAATCCATTGAATTAATGATTCCAATCTTTGATTTTTTTCACATCTTTTTTCAATCTTTTTGCCATGGAAAACTTGCCAATTATGGAAGATTTGGCCTTGTTGATTGATGCACGAAATATTTAGCTCATAATGGACATATTTGCTGCACAAAAATATTTAAAACCATTGTTTAATATTTTTCTCATAATTAAATTTAATTAAATGAATTAATAAGATTAAAAATTCAAATAATTAATCAAAAATAAGAAAATACATCCCTTTGAGGTCAATGGGCCGTGCATAGCCTTTGGGTAATGATTCATGAAAGAAATTGAGGCCCATTAGCATTTTTGAAGCTTTTGAAGCAAAGTTGACTTTTCAAAGTTCCCAAAAATTTCCCAACTTCTACAAGGCATATCTTGCTCAATTTTGAAGCTATGACCATGTTCTTGGACATTTTGGAAAGGTCTTAAAGTCCTCTAACCAATGCCTTTGGTCCCATGTCATGTTGATTTACCAATATCAAGTTATGGTCTTTGACTTAAAGTGCCTTTTTGTTGACTTTTGAAAATGACCTATAATGTTGAAATTGATAACTTTTTGTGAGAGCATTTATTGGATTTGAAGTGTGAAGATGAATTGTAGGAAATGTCATTATCTTCAAAATGAGCTTTGGATGGGATTTTTCTGATAAACCATGTGGAGGTTATGCCTTGGTCAATTTGCAGTTGACTTTTTCAGTTGTCCAAAAATGGAAACTTTTGCATCTTGAGACTTTTTGAGCCATGCTTGTGAAATCATGATCAAGAATTGATCAAATGATGTTTGTGGCTTCAAAATAAGATGTTGACCAAAAATTTTGACTTTTGACTGTCAAATGACCATTTTGCCCCTGCAGTTGACTGTGGAGCATTTAGGGTTTTTGACTGTGCAATTTGATGTTGTGAGTCTTGAAACTTGGCATATAGATGCTTGACAATGTATGTAGGCATGTGGGACTTGATTGGACCCTTGGAAACCTCAATTTCTTTGCAAGAACCAAAACCCTAATTTTGGTTGTGTTATGAGGTAATTGGACTGTGCAACCCTTGAGAGATTTTGAACCTTGATTTTGGCAAATCTTGAAGAATATGTGAGGGCAAACTTTGGGGTAAAACAGTTGCCCCAGTTCAATCTTCTTAGACCTGAGGATGTAGATTGGCTGGCGTGCCTTTCGTAATCCGAAGGTGGAAGATGATTGAACACTAGAGTGCCCAGAAATTTGCACTCACATAGTAGAGTATCAGCAGTGTGATAGCGGGAATGGGCTTATAGATGCCATTTGGAGATGATGGATAGGAGGATGGGCTTATAGATGCCATCTGAAAGTGTGACAGTACCTTGTCGAAAATGGGCTTATAGATGCCATTTGGAGATTGTCGGTATGCGGAGATGGGCTTATAAATGCCATCTAAGTGTCGATCGCGTAAGAGATTCCTTAGCGAGAACTTGCGTACCTGAGAAAGAAAATAATTACCCGGCCTGTTACAGGAATTGATCTTCAAACTCTTTATGTAGATGTGCCCTGGCCGGATACAGGTATCGAATCTTTAAACTCTTCAGACGTGCCCTGGCAAGATACAAGAATCGAGTCCGGAGAATTAGTCGTCAACAGATACACCCTGGCAAGATACAGGAATCGGATCTTCGAACTCTTCAGACGTGCCCTGGCAGGATACAGGAATCGAGTCTGGTAATGTTAGTCGTCAACAGATACACCCTGGCAAGATACAGGAATCGGATCTTCGAACTCTTCAGACGTGCCCTGGCAAGATACAAAAATCGAGTCTGGTAATGTTAGTCGTCAACAGATACACCCTGGCAAGATACAGGAATCGGATCTTCGAACTCTTCAGACGTGCCCTGGCCGGATACAGGAATCGAGTCTGGTAATGTTAGTCGTCAACAGATACACCCTGGCAAGATACATGAATCGGATCTTCGAACTCTTCAGACGTGCCCTGGCAGGATACAGGAATCGAGTCTGGTAATGTTAGTCGTCAACAGATACACCCTGGCAAGATACAGGAATCGGATCTTCGAACTCTTCAGACGTGCCCTGGCCGGATATAGGAATCGAGTCTGGTAATGTTAGTCGTCAACAGATACACCCTGGCAAGATACAGGAATCGGATCTTCGAACTCTTCAGACGTGCCCTAGCAAGATACAGAAATCGAGTCTGGTAATGTTAGTCGTCAACAGATACACCCTGGCAAGATACAGGAATCGGATCTTCGAACTCTTCAGACGTGCCCTGGCCGGATACAAGAATCGAGTCTGGTAATGTTAGTCGTCAACAGATACACCCTGGCAAGATACAGGAGTCGGATCTTTAGTTGCGACCGTTGATAGTAATCATCTTGGTATTAATCTTTGTCCTGAAAAGACAAAACGTTAGTTGTGTGTAATGTCATGATGTATGACATGCGAGATGTTCTCAGAATAAGTGAGATTGTATGTTTATGATGCGTATGTGCATGCTATAATGTATGAAGATGCGATGTTTATGAATGTATGTTTTTGTCTTAAGGAAATAAACCCTTGACGAATGCCGGGAAGTCAAATCCTGGGCTGATGTGAAAGAGTAGAGCTTTTTGTTTCTGCTGGGAACGATGGTTGCAAGAAGACTGGTAGGAGAAGATGACTCCGTTGAGGAATAAACTTGGCGAATAGATTACTCTGCGGGGAGTGAACTTTTTGGGAAGAGAGGTACTTTGCTGAGGTTTGATGATGACTCCGCTGGGATATCATTGTTGAGTTATGTTGGAAGGTTTGATGAACTTCGCTGGGGGATAGGGAGACTTCGTCGGGGACGATCTTTCCGTGGTAATTAGCTGAGGATAACCCAGTTATATCCTGGTGGGGAAATAACCTTCTGAATAAAGTCGGGGGACGCGTTCGTGCTCTGCAGGTGATAAGCTTCCAGAATCTACTGGGGATAAGCTTCCTGCTGGGGAGATGGATTCCACTTTCCTGGGGAAACTTTTCAGATTGGACTGGACTCTCCTAGGGAAATTTGAACTGTACTGGGGAAGTGGCTCCACTGAATGTCTGGTGTACCGCCAGGGAACAATCTTAGATCAAGACTGCCGGGGATGCTTGTTAAGAATGTTTGCGTATTCTGCTGAGGAATGTTGAGATCTGCTGGGGATACCCAATTTCCTTAAGGCCGACAGGATAACTCTGCTCGGGGAGAGTATTGCTGACTTGCTGGAGATATGGTGCCTTGTTAGGGCTGATTGGAGACCAACTTCTCGGGGAGAATTGTTGAATCTTGGCTCACTCTCTGGGGAATTAAGGTAATCTTGGTTACATTGTTCAGCCGAACTTACCTTGGTACCTTGGTGGACAGAGCAATTAGATCGCTTAGACAACTCATTATTGCCCCTGTTTCTAATGTTACATGTAATTAATCCTTTGTTTCGTACGCAAATATTTATGAGTTAGCAATTAGTGTCAAATGCATATATCAAAAGTTGAACATTGGATGTTCTTCGCAAAACAAAACAGAAAAAAGGAAAATAATTGGCAATTTGTCTGAAAAAGTGAATTTGTATTGATTTTTGAATCTGCCTGTAAATAGGCGTTTATGTACAAGAGACTGACGTCCTAGTAAGAGAACGCCGCCGAACAAAAGAGTTTATACAATTTGTACAAAGAAAACAAAATAGCTATGTGAAAAGAATAATCCCACTGGGTTCCAACTCTGCTATCGCCTTTATATCTTCGAGCGTCTCATCACTTTGCTGCTCAGTTGACGATGAAGCTGATTGATCGATGCCATTTGAACTTGATAGCCGATACCGGATTCTGGATGCCAGGTGATCCAATGAGACATAGTATTACGCTTTAATCCCTAACTTTTGCCTGGACCATCCTTTCGGGTTTTCAGTCCACCGGGATACCCATTTTTGCCCAAGCCGCCTTTTCAGGTTTTTGACTTGCCGGGTGTACAAATTTTTTCATTTCATCCCTCATTTTGCCCGAACCCTTTTGGTTCGCTGGGAAGCCCTAATTTTTGCCTAGGTATGTCAACCTAGCGGGTCTTTTATCATGCGTAGTATCTTTTTACTATGTTTGCATTGGCGGGGTGAGGAAGGTCGTCACCATCCATGGTGGTTAGGATCATGGCTCCTCCTGAGAACACATGTTTAACCACAAATGGCCCTTCGTAGGTGGGGGTTCATTTGCCCCTGGGATCACTTTGAGGAAGAATGATGCGCTTGATTACCAGGTCCCCAACTTGATACTCTTGTGGTCTGACTCTCTTGTTAAATGCCCTGATTATCCGTTTTTGGTATGTTTGACCATGAAAAATAGCAGCGAGTCTCTTTTCGTCGATTAGGTTTAATTGATCAATTCGAGTCTGGATCCAGTCATCTTCGCTCAGATATGCATCCTTCATTATCCGGAGAGAGGGTATATGTACTTCAATCGGCAAGACTGCCTCCATTCCGTAGACCAAGGAAAAGGAGTTGCCCCGTTTGACGTTCTTGCTGAGGTACGGTACCCATGAAGAGCGAACGGTAACATCTCGTGCCAATCTTTATAAGTCACTGTCATCTTCTGCACAATCTTCTTGATATTCTTATTAGCTGCTTCTACAGCCCCATTCATCTTCGGCCGGTAAGGAGAAGAGTTGTGGTGCTGTATCTTGAATTGCTCGCAGAGCTCGGTGATCATCTTGTTATTAAGATTGGTACCGTTGTCCATAATGATCCTTTCTGGGATGCCGTATCGACAGATCAGATTATGTCGAATGAACCGTGCCATGACGTTCTTGGTTACTGTAGCGTAGGAAGCTGCTTCAACCCACTTTGTAAAGTAATCAATCGCCACCAGGATGAAGCGATGCCCGTTGGATGCCGTAGGTTTAATCTCGCCGATCATATCAATACCCCATATTGCAAACGGCCAAGGTGCAGTCAGGACGTTCAGAGGAACTGGAGGAACATGCACCTTATCTGCGTATATCTGGCATTTATGACATGTCCGAGAATGTTGGTAACAGTCGGCTTCCATTGTGGACCAGAAATATCCTGCCCGAAGGATTTTCTTTGCCATGGTGTGTCCACTGGAATGTGTTCCGAAGGTACCTTCATGCAGCTCTGCCATGATCCTTTCTGCTTCAGTCTTATCCACACAACACAGTAAGGTTGAATCATGGTTTCGCTTGTACAGGATGTCGTTGCTGAGGAGGAACTTCGCTGCGAACCTTCTCAGAAACTTCTTGTCGTTGACAGACGCACCTTCAGGGTATTCTTGAGCTTCCAAGTATCTCTTCACCTCATGATACCAGGGTTTTTCGGTTACTGTCTCAGCCTCAAGATCACAACAGTATGCAGGTTCGTCCAGTTTCCAAATGATGATCCGGGGAGCCTCATTGTCCCATTTGACTTTGAACATGGAAGACATCGTAGCTAACGCGTCCGCCAACTGATTCTCCTCTCTTGGGAAATGTTCAAAAGTTATCTCCGTGAAATGGGGGATCAATGTCAACACACATTCTCTGTAAGGAATAAGATTTGGATGTTTCATATCCCACTCGCCTTTGATCTGATTGATCATGAGAGCGGAATCTCCAAAGACACTCAGAAACTTGATCCTTAAATCAATCGCAGCTTGAAGACCCATGATACATGCCTCATACTCCGCCATGTTGTTGGTGCAGTTGAAACATAGTCGGGCAGTAAGTGGAGTATGAGTGCCTTGAGGGGATATGATCACGGCGCCGATACCGTTACCCAAAGCGTTGGAGGCCCCGTCAAAGTGCATAGACCATCGGGATCCTTCCTCAGGTCCTTCATCCGGTCCAGGTACTTCATAATCAGTCACTATCATGATGCTCTCGTCTGGAAATTCGAAGTTCATTGACTGGTAGTCGTCCACTGCCTGGTGTGCCAAGTGGTCTGCCAATACACTTCCTTTGATAGCTTTCTGAGTCGTGTACTGGATGTCGTATTCAGTCAAGATCATTTTCCATCTTGCTATTCTCCCAGACAGAGCAGGCTTTTCGAATATGTACTTTATAGGATCCATTTTTGAAATCAATAGAGTAGTGTGAGTCAGCATATACTGTCTCAGCCGATGAGCAGCCCATACCAAAGCGCAGCAAGTTTTCTCGAGCAGTGAGTATCGGGTCTCACAGTCGATAAACTTTTTGCTAAGGTAATAAATGGCGTGCTCTTTTCGGCCAGACTCGTCATGCTGCCCCAGCACACACCCCATTGAGCTGTCAAGTACTGTCAGGTATAGTATTAGAGGTCTCCCTTCAACCGGTGGCATAAGAATGGGTGGTTCTTGGAGATACTCTTTGATTCTGTCGAAAGCGGCCTGACATTCATCGTTCCAACGTACTACCTGATCTTTCTTCAGCAGCTTGAAGATTGGTTCACAGGTAGCAGTTAGGTGCGAGATGAATCGGGCGATGTAATTCAGACGTCCTAGAAAACCTCTGACTTCTTTTTCTGTCTTGGGAACTGGCATTTCTTGTATGGCCTTAACCTTGGCAGGGTCCACTTGAATACCTTTGTCGCTCACGACGAAGCCTAGCAACTTTCCAGATCTTACCCCAAATGTACACTTATTCGGGTTCAACCTTAGCTTGTACAACTTCAGACGGTCAAACAACTTCTGTAGATGGTCAAGGTGTTCCTCCTCAGTTTAGGACCTTGCAATCATATCATTAACGTATACTTCAATCTCATGATGGATCATGTCATGAAATAAAGCAACCATGGCACGTTGGTAGGTTGCCCCAGCATTTTTCAGTCCAAAAGGCATGACCTTGTAACAGAAGGTGCCCCACTGAGTAACAAAGGTAGTCTTTTCCATATCTTCAGGAGCCATCTTGATCTGATTATAACCTGAAAAACCATCCATGAAGGAGAACACCTTGTGCTGAGCAGTATTGTCAACCAGAACGTCAATGTGAGGCAAGGGGAAATCATCCTTGGGGCTTGCCCTGTTCAAATCTCTGTAATTGACACACATTCTGACCTTACCATCTTTCTTCGGTACCGGCACCACATTGGCAACCCACTGAGGGTAAGAAGTCACTGCTAGAAACCCGACATCAAATTGCTTCATAACCTCAGCTTTGATCTTCTCGGACATCTCTGGACGCATACGGAGGACCTTTTGTTTAACCGGAGGGCAGTCTTCCTTGGTAGGCAAATGATGGACCACAATGTCGGTATCCAACCCAAGCATGTCTTCGTAGGACCAAGCAAAGATTTCCACATAATCATGCAACATCTGAACCAACCGTTGTTTCACGCTGAGCTCTAGATTGACAACAATCTTAACTTCCTTTCTGTCTGCCTCAGTACCCAGATTTACCGTTTCCACTGGCTCTTCATGTGGCTGAATGGCCCTCTCTTCCTGGAGTAACAGTCTTGCAAGCTCGCCAGGCACTTCACAATCATCTTCACCTTCGTCTTCGGCTAAGTTGATCGGATTTTCGAAGTCATAACTGGCAGTAGCAGAGTCGTTACCAGTGAGATCCAGAGTGGATTGGAACCTGTATGAGTGAGTGTGTGTAAATATAGTTGTTTTGCAATATATAAAGAAAGAAAGAAAGAAAGGGAGCACAAGATTTGAAATGCAAAAAATGTCCAATGCTTTTATTCATGATATATGGAAATGACAAGTAGTAAGCCCTCACAAATGAAGCCACGGTGCCCCGGGTAAGACACCGGGCCAGAAAGTTTCAGTTTATTGTTTATTACAAATTAAAAACAAAGGAATTCATTACTGCGTAACAAAAGTAACAGGTATGTTGTCTTTTGCAGTCCAATTGCTAGGTCCACTGTCGGTTGTCGGGTAGATCCAGCTGTTGAACTCGGATTCCTCCACTTCGTCACCATCCCTGATGGCATTCACTCCATGGTCGGGTAGGGGAGCTGTCACCATATTAGGCTTCTCGGGTGCCTCAAACTGAACCTCCTTAGCATCAATAAGGTCTTGAACCTTGTTCCTTAGGGCCCAACAATCATCAGTAGAATGCCCTGGGCTATCGGAGTGATAAGCACAGCGGGCATTTGGATTATACTTCGGAGATGCAGTATTCACCACCTTCGGGGCCTCTCTGACGGTTACCAAGTTGGTGGATAGCAGCTGTGGCAAGATTTGTGACAAGGTCATACTAAGCCGAGTGAATTCTCTTCTGGGTCTCTCAGCCCTTGGTTGGTTAGGTTGTCGAGGAGCGGCAGCAGGCTTTGCAATAACCACCGCGTTGACAGCTTGGCGGCGCTCTGGTTTATTTTGCCTTCTAGGCCCATACACAGCACTGGCTTCCTTCTTGAAAGGCTTTTTCTCAGAACTTAAGGACGTACCTTTCTGGATTTTCCCTGATTTCATACCAGCTTCTATCCTTTCCCCAGTCAGAATGAGGTATGTGAATCCTGCAGACGAATTGCCAATGAGATGATTGAAGAACGGCCCGGATAGGGTCCCCAAGAACATATCTACTAGCTCACGGTCGGTTAATGGTGGTTGCACCCTGCCAGCCAGGTCCCTCCACTTCTGCGCATACTCTTTAAAACCTTCACCCGATCCTAGCGACATACCCTGGAGTTGGGTACGTGTAGGAGCGAGGTCGGCATTATATTGATACTGCTTGTAAAAAGAAGTAGCCAACTCCTCCCAGTTACGAACCTTGGCTCCATCCAGCTGATAGAACCATTCGAGATGAGTCCCTGAAAGACTCTCCTGGAAGAAGTGGATCCACAAGTTCTTGTCCATAGTGTATGGTTGGATCTTCCGCACATAAGATCTGAGATGTAGCTTAGGGCAGGACGCCCCATCATACTTTGCAAAAGATGGTGCTTTGAACTTGTGCGGGGTGACCACACCAGAAGATAGACCCAAGTCTCCGAAATCCAACCCAGGCACTTGTTGAATTTCCATGGCATTCAGACGGTCTTCCAACTGCTTGTACTTGTCTTCAGCTGGAGGATACTGCTCCTCATTAAAATCAGTCTCGTTGTCAGAGACCACCAGACTAGGAACCCTTCCCCCCTGGGGACTGCCTTTTCCTACAGAAGAACCATCTTGATCAACCTCATTCTGCAGTGTGTTACCAAACCTCCGGCCTGTGTTGAATAGAACAGTTCTCTTCTTCTTCTTCTTCTTAACCAGCAGAGCCTTCAACTCCTCCTGACCTTGGGCCAGACTCATGATCAGCTCCTGGAATTGGGCGTTATGAGCCTGAAGGGCCTTGATGGACTGCTCGGTAGATGATTCAGGGTTCATGATGCTGAAATAAACAGCTAAGAACATTAAGCAACCTGAAAAGAAGAGTACCTGTGATGCACATGATGAATGGAATGCGTATGATTTATGTTTTCAAAGACAATCGGGAATCAACTTTGTAAACAAAAAGGAACACACTTCATTAGATTCAACTTTGAAATTTAAATTGTTCAACAGATTGCCCTTAGGCGTTACATAAAATGAAAATACTGAAAAGGGAAATAAAAACTGTAAAAGAACATCCAAAGCTCATTAGTGATCCCATGATCTCCTTTTCTCAGTACGGATGTAGTCATTCAAGGCTCGCTCGTTCTCCAACTTCTTTGTCAGCTTCTGGATCTTCAATTCCTGCTCGTTGAACTTTTCCCGATAAGAATCCCGTCCTTCTCGCAGTTGCGCCCAAAACCTCTTTAGTGTATCAAGATCAGTAGGTATATGAGGAGGGAGAACAGTTGGAGGAGTCCCATCTTTATAAGGATATTCAAGAATGACGGGTCTGACAGCTTCATATGGCATACCTAACTTCTGAGCACGGATGTAGACCCATTTGTAGTAGGCTTCCATAGGTAGAGAAGTCTTCGGTCCCAACTCTTGTGGGTCAGCTTTGTGGATTCTGTCCCAAGCCTTGATGAACCTACGACGCAGCTCGTCACTATCTACCTGAAACTCAAAACTGATGTGAGGCACCAACATCTCATGAGGCCCTGCTCTTCTGGCCCTTCCAAACTGACGGAGAGCTAGACATGGATTATAAGAGATTCCTCCTTGGGTACCAATCAGAGGAACATTAGGATATTCTCCGCAACGATCAATAACAGCTACCTCATCCAAACCTCTGAGAGTCCAAGTGATGTCCTTATCAGTGAGAGACATTAACCTATGAGCCCAACCTCTTCCTTCTTTGTTCTTCAGCACGAACTTAGGGAGGTGCGAAATAAACCACCTCACTAACAAAGGAATGCAACACCACAGAGTTCCTCGTTTTCGGGCAGTACGGGCATAGAGTTGTTGCAGGATATCACCCAAGAGAGTGGGCACAGGGTTCCGAGACATGAAGATCCTTATGGAAGTGACGTTAATGAAGTTATCAGGATTAGGAAACAAGACTAGACCATAGATTAAGAGAGCCAGAATGTCTTCATACGCCCTAAAGTCTAGGTCATTCCTAAAACTGTTAGCCTTACCAATCAGAAACTTGGCCAAGAAACCCTTAACTTTACTTCTAGTCACCCAGTTGTCCATTACCTCCTTGTGGGTCAAGGGCAGAGCTGCAGCAATCTCCTCAAGCCTAAGAGTCTTTTCCCAACCAGTGTAGGGAGTCTGATCCAAGATAGGGATACCAAGCAAATCAGAGAACTCTTCCAGGGTAGGGACCAGCTGGAAGTCTTGAAAGGTGAAGCAGTTGTACAGAGGGTCATAAAACTGGGTCAGGACACTCATCAGTTGTTGGTCCCACTTTGCAGTGACTAAACTGAGAAGAGAACCATGCCTCTGGATGAAGGAAGTAGTATTTGGAATTCTGCTAACCAACTCTTCAAGAAACTCAGGTGGGTGAACAAAATTGAACCGGATAGTGTTCCTTCGCATAGGCATCATGATGTCCTACAAAACAGAGCAAAGGTGAAACCCTCTTGTCTTTGAAATGTTCAGTCCTTATGCAGGATACATGCAATGTTTATGATGGCATGATGTTATGATAAAGCACACCACAAATATTCACAAAGGCAAACATGATAAGGCACACAAGTCACACAAGACAAGCCCTTAGAGTTTAGGCCAGCATGGGGTCTAGGTATTACCCTCTTTCAGTTTGTTGGTTAAGACCTGTCCTATCAGAAGTAACCGGGTTCTAGAGGATCCCAATATCACTGACTACCCTCAATCGGTCATAACTCCAGCATCGCAAACTTTTCTTGCGGCCAGAACCATCACGAGAGTTTAGCCTCAATGGGCGTAGCATACTGCTACTGTTCTATTGGCCAAGTTGGGTCATTTAAGGTTCTAAGGTCGGTTGGTGCTTAATGACTCCTCAGAAGACCCATATTCTCCTCGTTGCGACACAAGGGATATCGGTACAGACCAAGGTGCCACACCAACGTAGCCACTGCTTCACCCATGTCGGTCTACGCCAGACAGGTCCCTCACAGCTTATGCTACCTAACAGGGTATCCCCAGATCTGAGTTAGGATCTATGTAACTCCAATGCAGCCCACAATAATAAAGCAAACAAGCACCACAATTGAAAACACAAGTGATCTTAGTCCTAAGGTACACCTCACTTTATCAATATCCCCAGCAGAGTCGCCAGTTCTGTGGTCGGTGGATTTAGAACTGACTGTTTAACGCTGGTTCGCGAAATGTCGCGGTAAGCAAGAGTCGCCACCGTCTTTTATGTTCTCCAACATGGAAAGGACAAAAGCACAGCAAAATTCCTTCTTTGAGAATGTTTCTCGGTTCGGGAGGTAGATTTATAGAAAGGGAAGGTGTTAGCACCCTTTCTATCCGTGGTTATCCACGGGCTCTTAAATACTTGCTCATTGTGTTTTCCAAATGTTTGTTTGCTTTTCAATTGTGAGTGGATTTGAAAAAGTTTCGTTTAAAGATTTCAGATCGACTCTTGTATCAGTCCTCAAGAGTGTTTGAAAAATTATTTTGAAAGCTTTTTGAAAGTGTCGGTGTGAAAAGAGTTTGATTTGTTTTTGAATAGAGCAAGTATCTATGAGTCATCTACCTACCCTAAGGAATTAAGCTGTGTAGAAGTCCTTAAGGTAGTGCCATCCCACCATTGAGAGGTAGGTAGCACCACCGTTGGAGGTGTTCGGGTCAATTCGTTTGTAGGGACAGTGTGGTCACCAGAGCAACAATAGGACACCTTAGAAGCTACCCTTATGCCATTGATCCTTTTTTAAATTCGAGGCAACTTTTCCGAAGCAACTTGTTTTGAGGCATATGGATCAACGGACATAAGGACTTACTAAAACGTCCTATACTCGACGACCACGTTTCGAAGGTAAGGCAACAGTGAGGCGTACCCTAAGAGTGGTGTGTGAATTTGTGTGTTGTTTTCATGTTATTGTTATCTTGTACATGTATCATGATGATCTATGCTTGTTTTTAATTTAGGCCATTCATTCTTTCATGCAAAGTTTAGCAGTTTAAGAGTGCGGAAATTTAAATGCGGAAAGTAAAATCCTACGCTATTACAAGGCGCGGGTCTATACATCGCCAAAATACAAAGACCCGTTTTTAATAAAAATGCGGAAAGTAAAACCTAGTTACTATTACATGGCTTGAGCAATTACATAATATTCACAATAAAATAACGTGCGAAAAGAATATAAATAGAACGTTCGAGGGCGTTGGACCCTTTTGAAATTAAATTAAATTAAAAGTTAATTATTTATTTTATTAAAAGAAAAGAAATGTTTTTTTAGGTTTTTTTGTATTCATGAGATAAAGAAATTAAAATTGAAGAGAAACCCTAATTCTAAGTTGTTTTTAATTATTAATGAAAAAAATATTAAAGTTTAACCTAATTTATGCTAATTAATTGAATTGCATGTTTATTTACAAAATATTAAGTAATTAATAATAATAATAATGATGAGAAAATTATTTATTAAAAAAATGATGAAAAAGTTAAAAACCCTAATTTCTACATATCTTAATTTATTAAGAAAAATATTAAAGTTTTGAAAACCTAAATTAATCTAATTAATTGTTTAAAGTTTATTTACAAAAATAATAATGGTGAAATTAATATTAATAAAATAAACATTTTTGATTTTTTCTGATTTTTATTGTGGAAATCATTTTGAGTGAATTAACTAAAATAATTAAAACAAATTAAAAAAAAAAGAATTTAAAAGAAAAGAGAAGAAAATTAGAAAGAAGAATAGAATACAAACAAGGGGGTATCTGGCCCAATTAGGAGGTTAATTGAGAAATTCAGGCCCAAGAATGCAAAGTCTGCATTGACTTTCCAGCTTGAATGTTCATCCATTGACTGAGGTGTATGGTAAACCTCTTTTGTGGCCTTCAGATTGACCACCAAATCCACTTGGCAGGCTAGCGTATGAGTGTGCATGGTGGGCCTTCTGATGGACGCTGCATGGAAACATATTAAGGGAAAAATTATGAAATATATGAGGGGACCTGGGAATCGAACCCAGGTCCCAATGCCTGCAGGACAACTCAGTCACCAACCAAGCCATTGAGTTTCTTTGTTAATATAACGCATGGAAAATATAATATACAAACAATGTTGGTTAGTGGTGTAAACAAAAAATTGCGCGCCGGTATTTGAATCCTCCACTCACGCTTGGACACATAGGCTTCTTCTTCATCTTTCTGCAAAAACACAAGACAAGTAGCGGGGGTTTTAAACCCCCACTAAACAAGACCTTTAAAAATAGCGAATAGCCCATGCTGTAATATAAAAAGGGCGTGAGGTAATGATTGGACTCGTCTTGTTGTCACGAACTCAATGGTACCAGTTTGAAGGTCTAATTTTTCCATGTGAAGAAACCCCTAATTTTGAGCTTCTGAAAACCTAATATCCATCAATGGTAGATTTTGATATAGGCATTGTTAGTTCAATTAAATGGTACCATTAGCTTCAGAACATCATTGTTAGTAAGAATCAACAATTAAAACTCATGAATAATGCATGTAAATTAAAAAACGATTATGGACATGTTCAAGAAAAGTGTGACTTTGTTCTACCAATTCTTGAGGTCTGGAGACTGGTTCTTGATTGCAACACGTTCCTAGCAATGTCAGGAACGTAATGGACAAGCTTTTAGACCTTGAATCGCCTTGTACCTAGGATTTCAGTGTTCAAGTTTTTAAGGAAAAATTGCAAATTGGTTCTTGGTTTTCTGAGCAGCCCTCGTGTGTCATGGAATAGGGTTATGTTATGCCTTTGTAGGTGAATGGAATTAGGTCAAGAAACAAGCCCATAATCCATTGAATTAATGATTCCAATCTTTGATTTTTTCATATCTTTTTTCAATCTTTTTGCCATGGAAAACTTTCCAATTATGGAAGATTTGGCCTTGTTGATTGATGCACGAAATATTTAGCTCATAATGGACATATTTGCTGCACAAAAAGATTTAAAACCATTGTTTAATATTTTTCTCATAATTAAATTTAATTAAATGAATTAATAAGATTAAAATTTCAAATAATTAATCAAAAATAAGAAAATACATCCCTTTGAGGTCAATGGGTCGTGCATAGCCTTTGGGTAATGATTCATGAAAGAAATTGAGGCCCATTAGCATTTTTGAAGCTTTTGAAGCAAAGTTGACTTTTCAAAGTTCCCAAAAATTTCCCAACTTCTACAAGGCATATCTTGCTCAATTTTGAAGCTATGACCATGTTATTGGACATTTTGGAAAGGTCTTGAAGTCCTCTAACCAATTCCTTTGGTCCCATGTCATTTTGATTTACCAATATCAAGTTATGGTCTTTGACTTAAAGTGCCTTTTTGTTGACTTTTGAAAATGACCTATAATGTTGAAATTGATAACTTTTTGTGAGAGCATTTATTGGATTTGAAGTGTGAAGATGAATTGTAGGAAATGTCATTCTCTTCAAAATGAGCTTTGGATGGGATTTTTCTGATAAACCATGTGGAAGTTATGCCTTGGTCAATTTGCAGTTGACTTTTTCAACTGTCCAAAAATGGAAACTTTTGCATCTTGAGACTTTTTGAGCCATGCTTGTGAAATCATGATCAAGAATTGATCAAATGATGTTTGTGGCTTCAAAATAAGATGTTGACCAAAATTTTTGACTTTTGACTGTCAAATGACCATTTTGCCCTTGCAGTTGACTGTGGAGCATTTAGGGTTTTTGACTGTGCAATTTGATGTTGTGAGTCTTGAAACTTGGAATATAGATGCTTGACAATGTATGTAGGCATGTGGGACTTGATTGGACCCTTGGAAACCTCAATTTCTTTGCAAGAACCAAAACCCTAATTTTGGCTGTGTTAGAAGGTAATTGGACTGTGCAACCCTTGAGAGATTTTGAACCTTGATTTTGGCAAATCTTGAAGAATATGGGAGGGCAAATTTTGGGGTAAAATAGTTGCCCCTGTTCAATCTTCTTAGACCTGAGGATGTAGATTGGCTGGCGTGCCTTTCGTAATCCGAAGGTGGAAGATGATTGAACACTAGAGTGCCCAGAAATTTGCACTCACATAGTAGAGTATCAGTAGTGTGATAGCGGGAATGGGCTTATAGATGCCATTTGGAGATGATGGATAGGAGGATGGGCTTATAGATGCCATCTGAAAGTGTGATAGTACCTTGTCGGAAATGGGCTTATAGATGCCATTTGGAGATTGTCGTTATGCGGAGATGGGCTTATAAATGCCATCTAAGTGTCGATCGTATAAGAGATTCCTTAGCGAGAACTTGCGTACCTGAGAAAGAAAATAATTACACGGCCTGTTACAGGAATTGATCTTAATACTCTTTATGTAGATGTACCCTGGCCGGATACAGGTATCGAATCTTTAAACTCTTCAGACGTGCCCTGGCAAGATACAGGAATCGAGTCTGGAGAATTAGTCGTCAACAGATACACCCTGGCAAGATACAGGAATCAGATCTTCGAACTCTTCAGACGTGCCCTGGCAGGATACAGGAATCGAGTCTGGTAATGTTAGTCGTCAACAGATACACCCTGGCAAGATACAGGAATCAGATCTTCGAACTCTTCAGACGTGCCCTGGCAGGATACAGAAATCGAGTCTGGTAATGTTAGTCGTCAACAGATACACCCTGGCAAGATACAGGAATCGGATCTTCGAACTCTTCAGACGTGCCCTGGCCGGATACAGGAATCGAGTCTGGTAATGTTAGTCGTCAACAGATACACCCTGGCAAGATACAGGAATCGGATCTTCGAACTCTTCAGACGTGCCCTGGCAGGATACAGGAATCGAGTCTGGTAATGTTAGTCGTCAACAGATACACCCTGGCAAGATATAGGAATCGGATCTTCGAACTCTTCAGACGTGCCCTGGTCGGATACAGGAATCGAGTCTGGTAATGTTAGTCGTCAACAGATACACCCTGGCAAGATACAGGAATCGGATCTTCGAACTCTTCAGACGTGCCCTGGCAAGATACAAGAATCGAGTCTAGTAATGTTAGTCGTCAACAGATACACCCTGGCAAGATACAGGAGTCGGATCTTTAGTTGCGACCGTTGATATTAATCATCTTGGTATTAATCTTTGTCCTGAAAAGACAAAACGTTAGTTGTGTGTAATGTCATGATGTATGACATGCGAGATGTTCTCAGAATAAGTGAGATTGTATGTTTATGATGCGTATGTGCATGCTATAATGTATGAAGATGCGATGTTTATGAATGTATGTTTTTGTCTTAGGGAAATAAACCCTTGACGAATGCCGGGAAGTCAAATCCTGGGCTGATGTGGAAGAGTAGAGCTTTTTGTTTCCGCTGGGAACGATGGTTGCAAGAAGACCGGTAGGAGAAGATGACTCCGTTGAGGAATAAACTTGGTGAATAGATTACTCTGCGGGGAGTGAACTCTGTGGGAAGAGAGGTACTTTGCTGAGGTTTGATGATGACTCCCCTGGGGATATCATTGTTGAGTTATGTTGGAAGGTTTGATGAACTTCGCTGGGGGATAGGGAGACTTCGTCGGAGACGATCTTTCCGTGGTAATTAGCTGAGGATAACCCAGTTATATCCTGGTGGGGAAATAACCTTCTGAATAAAGTCGGGGGACGCGTTCGTGCTCTGCAGATGATAAGCTTCCAGAATCTACTGGGGATAAGCTTCTTGCTGGGGAGATGGATTCCACTTACCTGGGGAAACTTTTCAGATTGGACTGGACTCTCCTAGGGAAATTTGAACTGTACTGGGGAAGTGGCTCCACTGAATGTCTGGTGTACCGCCGGGGAACAATCTTAGATCAAGACTTCCGGGGATGCTTGTTAAGAATGTTTGCGTATTCCGCTGAGGAATGTTGAGATCTGCTGGGGATACCCAATTTCCTTAAGGCCGACAGGATAACTCTGCTCGGGGAGAGTATTGCTGACTTGCTGGAGATACGGTGCTTTGTTAGGGCTGATTGGAGACCAACTGCTCGGGGAGAATTGTTGAATCTTGGCTCACTCTCTGGGGAATTAAGGTAATCTTGGTTACATTCTTCAGCCGAACTTACCTTGGTACCTTGGTGGACAGAGCAATTAGATCGCTTAGACAACTCATTATTGCCCCTGTTTCTAATGTTACCTGTAATTAATCCTTTGTTTCGTACGCAAATATTTATGAGTTAGCAATTAGTGTCAAATGCATATATCAAAAGTTGAACATTGTACGTTCTTCGCAAAACAAAACAGAAAAAAGGAAAATAATTGGCAATTTGTCTGAAAAAGTGAATTTGTATTGATTTTTGAATCTGCCTGTAAATAGGCGCTTATGTACAAGAGGCTGACGTCATAGTAAGAAAACGCCGCCGAACAAAAGAGTTTATACAATTTGTACAAAGAAAACAAAACACCTATGTGAAAAGAATAATCCCACTGGGTTCTAACTCTGCTATCGCCTTTATATCTTCGAGCGTCTCATCACTTTGCTGCTCAGTTGACGATGAAGCTGATTGATCGATGCCGTTTGAACTTAATAGCCGATACCGGATTCTGGATGCCAGGTGATCCAATGAGACATAGTATTACGCTTTAATCCCTAACTTTTGCCTGGACCACCCTTTCGGGTTTTCAGTCCACCGGGATACCCATTTTTGCCCAAGCCGCCTTTTCAGGTTTTCGACTTGCCGGGTGTACAGATTTTTTCATTTCATCCCTCATTTTGCCCGAACCCTTTTGGTTCGCCGAGAAGCCCTAATTTTTGCCTAGGTATGTCAACCTAGCGGGTCTTTTATCATGCGTAGTATCTTTTTACTATGTCTGTATTGGCGGGGTGAGGAAGGTCGTCACCATCCATGGTGGTTAGGATCATGGCTCCTCCTGAGAACACATGTTTAACCACAAATGGCCCTTCGTAGGTGGGGGTCCATTTGCCCCTGGGATCACTTTGAGGAAGAATGATGCGCTTGATTACCAGGTCCCCAACTTGATACTCTTGTGGTCTGACTCTCTTGTTAAATGCCCTGATCATCCGTTTTTGGTATGTTTGACCATGACAAATAGTAGCGAGTCTCTTTTCGTCGATTAGGTTTAATTGATCAAGTCGAGTCTGGATCCAGTCATCTTCGCTCAGATCTGCATCCTTCATTATCTGGAGAGAGGGTATCTGTACTTCAATCGGCAAGACTGCCTCCATGTCGTAGACCAAGGAAAAAGGAGTTGCCCCGGTTGACGTTCTTGCTGAGGTACGGTACCCATGAAGAGCGAACAGTAACATCTCGTGCCAATCTTTATAAGTCACTGTCATCTTCTGCACAATCTTCTTGATATTCTTATTAGCTGCTTCTACAGCCCCATTCATCTCCGGCCGGTAAGGAGAAGAGTTGTGGTGCTGTATCTTGAATTGCTCGCAGAGCTCGGTGATCATCTTGTTATTAAGATTGGTACCGTTGTCCATAATGATCCTTTCTGGGATGTCGTATCGATAGATCAGATTATGTCGAATGAACCGTGCCACGACGTTCTTGGTTACTGTAGCGTAGGAAGCTGCTTCAACCCACTTTGTAAAGTAATCAATCGCCACCAGGATGAAGCGATGCCCGTTGGATGCCGTAGGTTTAATCTCGCCGATCATATCAATACCCCACATTGCAAACGGCCAAGGTGCAGTCAGGACGTTCAGAGGAACATGAACCTTATCTGCGTATATCTGGCATTTATGACATGTCCGAGAATGTTAGTAACAGTCGGCTTCCATTGTGGACCAGAAATATCCTGCCCGAAGGATTTTCTTTGCCATGGTGTGTCCACTGGAATGTGTTCCGAAGGTACCTTCATGCAGCTCTGCCATGATCCTTTCTGCTTCAGTCTTATCCACACAACGCAGTAAGGTTGAATCATGGTTTCGCTTGTACAGGATGCCGTTGCTGAGGAGGAACTTCGCTGCGAACCTTCTCAGAAACTTCTTGTCATTGACAGACGCACCTTCAGGGTATTCTTGAGCTTCCAAGTATCTCTTCACCTCATAATACCAGGGTTTTTCGGTTACTGTCTCAGCCTCAAGATCACAACAGTATGCAGGTTCGTCCAGTTTCCAAATGATGATCCGGGGAGCCTCATTGTCCCATTTGACTTTGAACATGGAAGACATCGTAGCTAACGCGTCCGCCAACTGATTCTCCTCTCTTGGGAAATGTTCAAAAGTTATCTCCGTGAAATGGGGGATCAATGTCAACACACATTCTCTGTAAGGAATAAGATTCGGATGTTTCGTATCCCACTCGCCTTTGATCTGATTGATCACGAGAGCGGAATCTCCAAAGACACTTAGAAACTTGATCCTTAAATCAATCGCAGCTTGAAGACCCATGATACATGCCTCATACTCCTCCATGTTGTTGGTGCAGTTGAAACATAGTCGGGCAGTAAGTGGAGTATGAGTGCCTTGAGGGGATATGATCACGGTGCCTATACCGTTACCCAAAGCGTTGGAGGCCCCGTCAAAGTGCATAGACCATCGGGATCCTTCCTCAGGTCCTTCATCTGGTCCAGGTACTTCACAATCAGTCACTATCATGATGCTCTCGTCTGGAAATTCGAAGTTCATTGACTGGTTGTCGTCCACTGCCTGGTGTGCCAAGTGGTCTGCGAATACACTTCCTTTGATAGCTTTCTGAGTCGTGTACTGGATGTCGTATTCTGTCAAGATCATTTTCCATCTTGCTATTCTCCCAGATAGAGCAGGCTTTTCGAATATGTACTTTATAGGATCCATTTTTGAAATCAATAGAGTAGTGTGAGTCAGCATATACTGTCTCAGCCGGCAAGCAGCCCATACCAAAGCGCATCAAGTTTTCTCGAGAAGTGAGTATCGGGTCTCACAGTCGGTAAACTTTTTGCTAAGGTAATAAATGGCGT
Organism: Vicia faba; assembly: GCA_948472305.1. Classification (NCBI taxonomy): domain Eukaryota; kingdom Viridiplantae; phylum Streptophyta; class Magnoliopsida; order Fabales; family Fabaceae; genus Vicia; species Vicia faba. The sequence continues at coordinate 939,652,709 of OX451736.1, forward strand.
GCTCTTTTCGGCCAGACTCGTCATGCTGCCCCAGCACACACCCCATTGAGCTGTCAAGTACTGTCAGGTATAATATTAGAGGTCTCCCTTCAACCGGTGGCATAAGAATGGGTGGTTCTTGGAGATACTCTTTGATTTTGTCGAAAGCGGCCTGACATTCATCGTTCCAATGTACTACCTGATCTTTCTTCAGCAGCTTGAAGATTGGTTCACAGGTAGCAGTTAGGTGCGAGATGAATCGGGCGATGTAATTCAGACGTCCTAGAAAACCTCTGACTTCTTTTTTTGTCTTGGGAACTGGCATTTCTGGTATGGCCTTAACCTTGGAAGGGTCCACTTGAATACCTTTGTCGCTCACGACGAAGCCTAGCAACTTTCCAGATCTTACCCCAAATGTACACTTATTCGGGTTCAACCTTAGCTTGTACAACTTCAGACGTTCAAACAACTTCTGTAGATGGTCAAGGTGTTCCTCCTCAGTTTGGGACCTTGCAATCATATCATCAACGTATACTTCAATCTCATGATGGATCATGTCATGAAATAAAGCAACCATGGCATGTTGGTAGGTTGCCCCAGCATTTTTCAGTCCAAAAGGCATGACCTTGTAACAGAAGGTGCCCCACTGAGTAACAAAGGTAGTCTTTTCCATATCTTTAGGAGCCATCTTGATCTGATTATAACCTGAAAAACCATCCATGAAGGAGAACACCTTGTGCTGAGCAGTATTGTCAACCAGAACGTCAATGTGAGGCAAGGGGAAATCATCCTTGGGGCTTGCCCTGTTCAAATCCCTGTAATCGACACACATTCTGACCTTACCATCTTTCTTCGGTACCGGCACCACATTGGCAACCCACTGAGGGTAAGAAGTCACTGCTAGAAACCCGGCATCAAATTGCTTCATAACCTCAACTTTGATCTTCTCGGACATCTCTGGACGCATACGGCGGACCTTTTGTTTAACCGGAGGGCAGTCTTCCTTGGTAGGCAAATGATGGACCACAATGTCGGTATCCAACCCAGGCATGTCTTCGTAGGACCAAGCAAAGATTTCCACATAATCATGCAACATCTGAACCAACCGTTGTTTCACGCTGAGCTCTAGATTGGCACCAATCTTAACTTCCTTTCTGTCTGCCTCAGTACCCAGATTTACCGTTTCCACTGGCTCTTCATGTGGCTGAATGGCCCTCTCTTCCTGGAGTAACAGTCTTGCAAGCTCGCCAGGCACTTCACAATCATCTTCACCTTCGTCTTAGGCTAAGTTGATCGGATTTTCGAAGTCATAACTGGCAGTAACAGAGTCGTTACCAGTGAGATCCAGAGTGGATTGGAACCTGTATGAGTGAGTGTGTGTAAATATAGCTGTTTTGCAATATATAAAGAAAGAAAGAAAGAAAGGGAGCACAAGATTTGAAATGCAAAAAACGTCCAATGCTTTTATTCATGATATATGGAAATGACAAGTAGTAAGCCCTCACAAATGAAGCCACGGTGCCCCGGGTAAGACATCGGGCCAGAAAGTTTCAGTTTATTGTTTATTACAAATTAAAAACAAAGGAATTCATTACTGCGTAACAAAAGTAACAGGTATGTTGTCTTTTGCAGTCCAATTGCTAGGTCCACTGTCGGTTGTCGAGTAGATCCAGCTGTTGAACTCGGATTCCTCCACTTCGTCACCATCCCTGATGGCATTCACTCCATGGTCAGGTAGGGGAGCTGTCACCACATTAGGCTTCTCGGGTTCCTCGAACTGAACCTCCTTAGCATCAATAAGGTCTTGAATCTTGTTCCTTAGGGCCCAACAATCATCAGTAGAATGCCCCGGGCTATCGGAGTGATAAGCACAACGGGCATTTGGATTATACTTCGAAGATGCAGTATTCACCACCTTCGGGGCCTCTCTGACGGTTACCAAGTTGGTGGATAGCAGCTGTGGCAAGATTTGTGACAAGGTCATACTAAGCCGAGTGAATTCTCTTCTGGGTCTCTCAGCCCTTGGTTGGTTAGGTTGCCGAGGAGCGGCAACAGGCTTTGCAATAACCACCGCGTTGACAGCTTGGCGGCGCTCTGGTTTATTTTGCCTTCTAAGCCCATACACAGCACTGGCTTCCTTCTTGAAAGGATTTTTCTCAGAACTTGAGGACGTACCTTTCTGGATTTTCCCTGATTTCATACCAGCTTCTATCCTTTCCCCAGTCAGAATGAGGTCTGTGAATCCTGCAGACGAATTGCCAATGAGATGATTGAAGAACGGCCCGGATAGGGTCCCCAAGAACATATCTACTAGCTCACGGTCGGTTAATGGTGGCTGCACCCTGCCAGCCAGGTCCCTCCACTTCTGCGCATACTCTTTAAAACCTTCACCCGATCCTAGCGACATACCCTGGAGTTAGGTATGTGTAGGAGCGAGGTCGGCATTATATTGATACTGCTTGTAAAAAGCAGTAGCCAACTCCTCCCAGTTACGAACCTTGGCTCCATCCAGCTGATAGAACCATTCGAGATGAGTCTCTGAAAGACTCTCCTTGAAGAAGTGGATCCACAAGTTCTTGTCCATAGTGTATGGTTGGATCTTCCGCACATAAGATTTGAGATGTAGCTTAGGGCAGGACGCCCCATCATACTTTGCGAAAGATGGTGCTTTGAACTTGTGCGGGATGACCACACCAGAAGATAGACCCAAGTCTCCGAAATCCAACCCAGGCACTTGTTGAATTTCCATGGCATTCAGACGGTCTTCCAACTGCTTGTACCTGTCTTCAGCTGGAGGATACTACTCCTCATTAAAATCAGTCTCGTTGTCAGAGACCACCATACTAGGAACCCTTCCCCCCTGGGGACTGCCTTTTCCTACAGAAGAACCAGCTTGATCAACCTCATTCTGCAGTGTGTTACCAAACCTCCGGCCTGTGTTGAATAGAACAGTTCTCTTCTTCTTCTTCTTCTTAACCAGCAGAGCCTTCAACTCCTCCTGACCTTGGGCCAGACTCATGATCAGCTCTTGGAATTGGGCGTTCTGAGCCTGAAGGGCCTTGATGGACTGCTCGGTAGATGATTCAGGGTTCATGATGCTGAAATAAACAGCGAAGAACATTAAGCAACCTGAAAAGAAGAGTACTTGTGATGCACATGATGAATGGAATGCGTATGATTTATGTTTTCAAAGACAATCGGGAATCAACTTTGTAAACAAAAAGGAACACACTTCATTAGATTCAACTTTGAAATTTAAATTGTTCAACAGATAACCCTTAGGCGTTACATAAAATGAAAATACTGAAAAGGGAAATAAAAACTGTAAAAGAACATCCAAAGCTCATCAGTGATCCCATGGTCTCCTTTTCTCAGTAAGGATGTAGTCATTCAAGGCTCGCTCGTTCTCCAACTGCTTTGTCAGCTTCTGGATCTTCAATTCCTGCTCGTTGAACTTTTCCCGATAAGAATCCCGTTCTTCTCGCAGTTGTGCCCAAGACCTCTTTAGTGTATCAAGATCAGTAGGTATCTGAGGAGGGAGAACAGTTGGAGGAGTCCCATCTTTATCAGGATATTCAAGAATGACGGGTCTGATAGCTTCATATGGCATACCTAACTTCTGAGCACGGATGCGGACCCATTTGTAGTAGGCTTCCATAGGTAGAGAAGTCTTCGGTCCCAACTCTTGTGGGTCAGCTTTGTGGATTCTGTCCCAAGCCTTGATGAACCTATGACGCAACTCATCACTATCTACCTGAAACTCAAAACTGATGTGAGGCACCAACATCTCATGAGGCCCTGCTCTTCTGGCCCTTCCAAACTGACGGAGAGCTAGACATGGATTATAAGAGATTCCTCCTTGGGTACCAATCAGAGGAACATTAGGATATTCTCCGCAACGATCAATAACAGCTACCTCATCCAAACCTCTGAGAGTCCAAGTGATGTCCTTATCAGTGAGAGACATTAACCTATGAGCCCAACCTCTTCCTTCTTTGTTCTTCAGCACGAACTTAGGGAGGTGCGAAATAAACCACCTCACTAACAAAGGAATGCAACACCACAGAGTTCCTCGTCTTCGGGCAGTATGGGCATAGAGTTGTTGCAGGATATCACCCAAGAGAGTGGGCACAGGGTTCCGAGACATGAAGATCCTTATGGCAGTGACGTTAATGAAGTTATCAGGATTAGGAAACAAGACTAGACCATAGATTAAGAGAGCCAGAATGTCTTCATACGCCCTAAAGTACAGGTCATTCCAAAAACTGTTAGCCTTACCAATCAGAAACTTGGCCAAGAAACCCTTAACTTTACTTCTAGTCACCCAGTTGTCCATTACCTCCTTGTGGGTCAAGGGCAGAGCTGCAGCAATCTCCTCAAGCCTAAGAGTCTTTTCCCAACCAGTGTAGGGAGTCTGATCCAAGATAGGGATACCAAGCAAATCAGAGAACTCTTCCAGGGTAGGGACCAGCTGGAAGTCTTGAAAGGTGAAGCAGTTGTACAGAGGGTCATAAAACTGGGTCAGGACACTCATCAGTTGTTGGTCCCACTTTGCAGTGACTAAACTGAGAAGAGAACCATGCCTCTGGAAGAAGGAAGTAGTATTTGGAATTCTGCTAACCAACTCTTCAAGCAACTCAGGTGGGTGAACAAAATTGAACCGGATAGTGTTCCTTCGCATAGGCATCATGATGTCCTACAAAACAGAGCAAAGGTGAAACCCTCTTGTCTTTGAAATGGTCAGTCCTTATGCAGGATGCATGCAATGTTTATGATGGCATGATGTTATGATAAAGCACACCACAAATATTCACAAAGGCAAACATGATAAGGCACACAAGTCACACAAGACAAGCCCTTAGAGTTTAGGCCAGCATGGGGTCTAGGTATTACCCTCTTTCAGTTTGTTGGTTAAGACCTGTCCTATCAGAAGTAACCGGGTTCTAGAGGATCCCAATATCACTGACTACCCTCAATCAGTCATAACTCCAGCATCGCAATCTTTTCTTGCGGCCAGAACCATCACGAGAGTTTAGCCTCAATGGGCGTAGCATACTGCTACTGTTCTATTGGCCAAGTTGGGTCATTTAAGGTTCTAAGGTCGGTTGGTGCTTAATGACTCCTCAGAAGACCCATATTCTCCTCGTTGCGACACAAGGGATATCGGTACAGACCAAGGTGCCACACCAACGTAGCCACTGCTTCACCCATATCGGTCTACGCCGGACAGGTCCCTCACAGCTTATGCTACCTAACAGGGTATCCCCAGATCCGAGTTAGGATCTATGTAACTCCGATGCAGCCCACAATAATAAAGCAAACAAGCACCACAATTGAAAACACAAGTGATCTTAGTCCTAAGGTACACCTCACTTTATCAATATCCCCAGCAGAGTCGCCAGTTCTGTGGTCGGTGGATTTAGAACTGACTGTTTAACGCTGGTTCGCGAAATGTCGCGGTAAGCAAGAGTCGCCACCGTCTTTTATGTTCTCCAACATGGAAAGGACAAAAGCACAGCAAAATTCCTTCTTTGAGAATGTTTCTCGGTTCGGGAGGTAGATTTATAGAAAGGGAAGGTGTTAGCACCCTTTCTATCTGTGGTTATCCACGGGCTCGTAGATACTTGCTCATTGTGTTTTCTAAATGTTTGTTTTCTTTTCAATTGTGAGTGGATTTGAAAAAGTTTCGTTTAAAGATTTCAGATCGACTCTTGTATCAGTCCTCAAGAGTGTTTGAAAAATTGTTTTGAAAGCTTTTTGAAAGTGTCGGTGTGAAAAGAGTTTGATTTGTTTTTGAATAGAGCAAGTATCTATGAGTCATCTACCTACCCTAAGGAATTAAGCTGTGTAGAAGTCCTTAAGGTAGTGCCATCCCACCATTGAGAGGTAGGTAGCACCACCGTTGGAGGTGTTCGGGTCAATTCGTTTGTAGGGACAGTGTGGTCACCAGAGCAACAGTAGGACACCTTAGAAGCTACCCTTATGCCATTGATCCTTTTTTAAATTCGAGGCAACTTTTCCGAAGCAACTTGTTTTGAGGCATATGGATCAACGGACATAAGGACTTACTAAAACGTCCTATACTCGACGACCACGTTTCGAAGGTAAGGCAACAGTGAGGCGTACCCTAAGAGTGGTGTGTGAATTTGTGTGTTGTTTTCATGTTATTGTTATCTTGTACATGTATCATGATGATCTACGCTTGTTTTTAATTTAGACCATTCATTCTTTCATGCAAAGTTTAGCAGTTTAAGAGTGCGGAAATTTAAATGCGGAAAGTAAAATCCTACGCTATTACAAGGCGCGGGTCTATACATCGCCAAAATACAAAGACCCGTTTTTAATAAAAATGCGGAAAGTAAAACCTAGTTACTATTACATGGCTTGAGCAATTACATAATATTCACAATAAAATAACGTGCGAAAAGAATAGAAATAGAACGTTTGAGGGCGTTGGACCCTTTTGAAATTAAATTAAACTAAAAGTTAATTAGTTATTTTATTAAAAGAAAAGAAATGTTTTTTTAGGTTTTTTTGTATTTATGAGATAAAGAAATTAAAATTGAAGAGAAACCCTAATTCTAAGTTGTTTTTAATTATTAATGAAAAAAAATATTAAAGTTTAACCTAATTTATGCTAATTAATTGAATTGCATGTTTATTTACAAAATATTTAGTAATTAATAATAATAATAATGATGAGAAAATTATTTATTAAAAAAATAATGAAAAAGTTAAAAACCCTAATTTCTACATATCTTAATTTATTAAGAAGAATATTAAAGTTTTGAAAACCTAAATTAATCTAATTAATTGTTTAAAGTTTATTTACAAAAATAATAATGGTGAAATTAATATTAATAAAATAAACATTTTTGATTTTTTCTGATTTTTATTGTGGAAATTATTTTGAGTGAATTAACTAAAATAATTAAAACAAATTAAAAAAAAGAATTGAAAAGAAAAGAGAAGAAAATTAGAAAGAAGAATAGAATACAAACAAGGGGGTATCTGGCCCAATTAGGAGGTTAATTGAGAAATTCAGGCCCAAGAATGCAAAGCCTGCGTTGACTTTCCAGCTTGAATGTTCATCCATTGACTGAGGTGTATGGTAAACCTCTTTTGTGGCCTTCAGATTGACCACCAAATCCACTTGGCAGGATAGCGTATGAGTGTGCATGGTGGGCCTTCTGATGGACGCTGCATGGAAACATATTAAGGGAAAAATTATGAAATATATGAGGGGACCTGGGAATCGAACCCAGGTCCTAATGCCTGCAGGACAGCTCATTCACCAACCAAGCCATTGAGTTTCTTTGTTAATATAACGCATGGAAAATATAATATACAAACAATGTTGGTTAGTGGTGTAAATAAAAAATTGCGCGCCGGTATTTGAATCCTTCACTCACGCTTGGACACATAGGCTTCTTCTTCATCTTTCTGCAAAAACACAAGACAAGTAGCGGGGGTTTTAAACCCCCACTAAACAAGACCTGTAAAAATAGCAAATAGCCCATGCTGTAATATAAAAAGGGCGCGAGGTAATGATTGGACTCGTCTTGTTGTCACGAACTCAATGGTACCAGTTTGAAGGTCTAATTTTTCCATGTGAAGAAACCCCTAATTTTGAGCTTCTAAAAACCTAATATCCATCAATGGTAGATTTTGATATATGCATTGTTAGTTCAATTAAATGGTACCATTAGCTTCAGAACATCATTGTTAGTAAGAATCAACAATTAAAACTCATGAATAATGCATGTAAATTAAAAAACGATTATGGACATGTTCAAGAAAAGTGTGACTTTGTTCTACCAATTCTTGAGGTCTGGAGACTGGTTCTTGATTGCAACACGTTCCTAGCAATGTCAGGAACGTAATGGACAAGCTTTTAGACCTTGAATCGCCTTGTACCTAGGATTTCAGTGTTCAAGTTTTTAAGGAAAAATTGCAAATTGGTTCTTGGTTTTCTGAGCAGCCCTCGTGTGTCATGGAATAGGGTTATGTTATGCCTTTGTAGGTGAATGGAATTAGGTCAAGAAACAAGCCCATAATCCATTGAATTAATGATTCCAATCTTTGATTTTTTCACATCTTTTTTCAATCTTTTTGCCATGGAAAACTTGCCAATTATGGAAGATTTGGCCTTATTGATTGATGCACGAAATATTTAGCTCATAATGGACATATTTGCTGCACAAAAAGATTTAAAACCATTGTTTAATATTTTTCTCATAATTAAATTTAATTAAATGAATTAATAAGATTAAAAATTCAAATAATTAATCAAAAATAAGAAAATACATCCCTTTGAGGTCAATGGGTCGTGCATAGCCTTTGGGTAATGATTCATGAAAGAAATTGAGGCCCATTAGCATTTTTGAAGCTTTTGAAGCAAAGTTGACTTTTCAAAGTTCCCAAAAATTTCCCAACTTCTACAAGGCATATCTTGCTCACTTTTGAAGCTATGACCATGTTCTTGGACATTTTGGAAAGGTCTTGAAGTCTTCTAACCAATGCATTTGGTCCCATGTCATTTTGATTTACCAATCTCAAGTTATGGTCTTTGACTTAAAGTGCCTTTTTGTTGACTTTTGAAAATGACCTATAATGTTGAAATTGATAACTTTTTGTGAGAACATTTATTGGATTTGAAGTGTGAAGATGAATTGTGGGAAATGTCATTCTCTTAAAAATGAGCTTTGGATGGGATTTTTCTGATAAACCATGTGGAAGTTATGCCTTGGTCAATTTGCAGTTGACTTTTTCAGCTGTCCAAAAATGGAAACTTTTGCATCTTGAGACTTTTTGAGCCATGCTTGTGAAATCATGATCAAGAATTGATCAAATGATGTTTGTGGCTTCAAAATAAGATGTTGACCAAAAATTTTGACTTTTGACTGTCAAATGACCATTTTGCCCCTGCAGTTGACTGTGGAGCATTTAGGGTTTTTGACTGTGCAATTTGATGCTGTGAGTCTTGAAACTTGGCATATAGATGCTTGACAATGTATGTAGGCATGTGGGACTTGATTGGACCCTTGTAAACCTTAATTTCTTTGCAAGAACCAAAACCCTAATTTTGGCTGTGTTAGGAGGTAATTGGACTGTGCAACCCTTGAGAGATTTTGAACCTTGATTTTGGCAAATCTTGAAGAATATGGGAGGGCAAATTTTGGGGTACAACAATTTTCAAACATTCTTATTTTGTAAACACGTCGTGTGAATTTGAGTCATCTTTGACTTCCTGAAAAGGTGTAACTACCTTAGTATTTAGTTGACGAGGAATAACCGTTATGGTATCGTCGTCTTTTGACCTCTTGATGTGTGAGAGATACCCATTGGGATATAGCTATCTTTGATACACACTGCTGATATGAGGGTTAGCCATTGAGGTTTTATTCTTCCTCAACCTTCTGAAGGATAACCATTGTTGTATCCTTAGATGCACGCTCCTGATGAATTCTGAATGCTCAATCAGATTAACTAAAATCTAACTTGCCCCGGGTTAAATGTGAGGGTTTTTTTTTACAAGAAAATAAACTCCTACTCAAGGCTCAAAGGGGTTGACGAGGGTATATCTCCCTTATATCTCCGGTGTTTGAGAATTTGAAACAATGCATGTACATCGTCAGCAGGGTTTTTATTCAAAAGCACACCGTTTGAGATTTTTGGTATATTACTAATCATCCTCCCTCTAGAGGTATTTTGCTTTATTTATCAAAATTTAAGTATCAAAAAGCAAAGAAAAAAAATATTAACGAGTGAATACGAACGGAATAATTCAAGACAAACATATTCAATGCATTATTATTAATATTCAAAAATAAGCAAATTTTGCATACAAGAAAGCACTGAACCAAAACAAGGAATATTACAAATTAGAATGCAAATGAAACTAGAAATTTCCATGTTGAGGAGACTAGTCTCCGTATGGACTTGTTGCTTCAGACGATGATTTGGAAGTATTGACATTTACTGAGTCAAAGGAGACTTCAAATCTGACTGGCTAGCGCTGAATTGATAGCTTTGTGTCAAGAAGGTCTTGCACATTTTATTTGAAGGCCCTGTAATCTTCAATGGAATTAGGATTGAAATCCATAGGATAAGGAGGAATGACAGGCTTCAGTGGCTTGGGTTCCCCCAAGGAAAGTTTGAGAAACTGAGAGAACAACTAGCCATAAGTCATGGGAATAATGTCGAATATCCTCTTTGGCTTCCTATCCCTTTGCTCACCTTGTTGCATATGTCTCTATCGATAGATTTGTTGTTGAGGAGCATACTGAACTGGATGAACATGAGGAACATTCTAATTTTGATTAACCAACTGATTTCCACAACTTGTAAACGACTGCCAGTGAGAACTTTCTGAGAGTATAGGTTGGGGATGATGTGACTCAGATTGTGATATTAAACTTTGAAGAGGAGAATGCATAACCCTAATCTCTATAGCAGTTAGCATTGGATTGACTTGCACGCTCAGACCTTCGGGAGTGAAGATAATTATCCATGCGTCAAGTAAATCCTGGACTTGGTGCTTAAGAGCTATGCAATCTTAAGTATCATGACCGGGTGCCCAAGAGTGGAATTCACACCTAGCATTATCGTCAACGCCACGAGGGAGCCTTTAATGTGTAGTGAAGATTCGAAGTTTGACCAAATGAAATCCTAGTAGGGGAGGAAGCAATTGTGCATACAACATTGGAATAAGATCAAATTTTCGTTCAGGATGTTTTGGCCTCTGCTGATGGACTTTACCCTTCGGGTCTTTTTAGGAAGCGACAACTGGTTGCAAATGGGAAGATCCTGGAACACAAGGCTGCGAAGCAGATGCTCCCTGACTTTAAAGAGTCCCTAAATTATAGGGAGGAATGGTAACTCCTATTGTAACAGGTATATAACCATCTTCTTTCTTCAACATTATCCCCAAAATTTCCATAACCAAACTCAATTGAGCCTTCGACTGAGTGTTTTCTTCTTTCAAGAGTTCTTGTCCACGGACTAAATCCTGTATGTCTAGCATAAAAAATCCCATTTGTTCGTTCATCTCGTTCAATTCCCCACGAAGTTGTTCCATAACTTGAATCTGATCACGGAGCGACGAGAAGTCGAGATTTGCATATCTGAAAAGAAAATACTGAGTCTGAATAAGGATTCCCCATCCTGAGTACCTTCTGAGTACTTTCTATGGATGCATGAAGATGCATGAAGGTGCATGAGGTGAATGAGCGGATGCAATGTTATGTTGAAACTTTTTTTTCCATATAATATTTCACATTTCTCTTTTTGTGTGTGCAAAATAAACATGCTATGATGCAAGCTGTAATAACATAGGTTCAAAAGTTCAGCATAACAACTGTACAATCCTCTGGATAACTGCTATATAAATCTGCTGAATAATCTGGATATCACAGGGTCAAAGGTTCAACACCTACTTTAAGAACACAATGGAACCAAGTACCATGAATAACTGTTGTATAATCTTTGGCCAAGTTAAATGTATCAAGATCAAATGTCCAGAACATGGCCAAATAACCATAGTCACCAACAAAATACAACAGTCACCATCAGAACATAGTCACCACCTGTACCTGTAATAATCAAGTCCCTCCCTACTCATGGGTAAAGACTAGGTCAGGGTAGGTCAAAGGTAACTCAAAATTATGGGTCCGTCTGAAAGTACTACCGCCTTACCCACATACGTGTGTGTCGATAGTAATTCATTTGAACCTCATTCGAGCGTGGTATATAACATGACTACACTAATCGGACCATATCCTATAGCCGTCATGCCCCCACTCTATTCCTAGTGTCCTAGTGCACTCTGTCCTGGGTACTAGGCCTTTTACCTCAATAGTAACACCCACCCAACATGGAAAACCAGAATCCAGCATAACAGATAACCAATATAGAAAGCAATAAAATACAATGCAAACATATGCTCAGATAAACATGTATAAATGAATAAACTGAAAGCATAAAAAATAAACACCCAAAGATAAGAAAACAAGAGCTAGGATCGACTCCGGGATGGACCAGAAATTGGTCAATCTATCCCCAGTGAAGTCGTCAGCTGAAACAACCGGCTGAACAATCAACTGATAATGAAATCAATGAAGTTACCATCGAATGTTTTTATCCCACATGAAGGGAAAGGTAAACATCGAGTAAACCTGAGAAGGTTGAAATCACGATCGAATGACCGAGAGATCGGGTAAGGGAGTCTGTTACGCGAGGGGAAGGTATTAGCACCCCACACGCCCGTAGTACTCTATGGTATCCACTCTTGTTATCTATCTTATGGGTGTGTTAGAATCTAAATCTAAGATGTACATGGAATGCATGCAAAAGAAAAGAGAAAACAATGTAGGGAAAATAAAAGTTGTGCTCGTTCGGGCCCTACCCCAATGCCTACGTATCCCTTTTAAGGAATCAGAGTAGTCGTAGTTCAACTTCAAAAGTTTTGTTGGTTTTTTTTTTAATGAACAATATTAAACTCGCCTTCTGCCGCAACTCGGCCTTCGGAGACTTATGCATCAGCACAGAAGTGAATTAACATGTTCTTTTGATAAGAGTTTCAAAAGAAAAAGCCCAAAGGAAAAAGAGTTTGTATTTGTTAGTGTTTTTGCTGCAGATAACAACTAGTTAATCTCAAGAGAGAGATATTAGCCATTTATTTACTTATTCATGAAATAAGTATTTGAGACTTGAACCACACCAAGGCTTAGAATGGAAGAACAATAAGATCGAGAAAAGACCCGCTTATCATTTCCCATGCTCAACAAAGGTAAGATTCTCATCAGTAACCTTTAAATGTTTTGAAGTTTACAAGAAAAAGAAGTTTTTTTGTTTTAATGAAAATGCAAAAAGGGGAAAGAAAAGTCTAAGGGGAGACTAACCTAAATTTGTCCATAATGATATCATACAACGGTGGTCTTATGGTTGAGCTTTGAAGGGAAATCTCTACCCTAAGTTGACATGCTTGGATAAAAATCCTAATGTCTATCTCAACTCATCATCTATAGATGAATCAAAAAGTCCTAAAGGAGCATATCAAGGGTCTATCACCTAAAACTATGTCTATCTCAAATCATCATCTATAGTTGAATAGAGAGCTCCTAAGGGAACATACCGAGGGTATATCATCTCAAAACATGCACACAAAGACAAAATCAAACAAACAAGCCAATAAGCTCAAGAGAGCTAGCTCAAGAGAGCACACTTAGAGAGATCCTATATAGGCTAGCATACCAAAGAAAGTCTAACAAAACTATCCTACGGGGAACATGCAATGAGAGCGAAGTCGTGATCTCAATTTCTAAATTGAGTGACTCATCGATCAACAAGAAATAGAGGAAAGCGATAAAATCCTATAGGGAGCATGCACTGAGAGCGAAGTCATGATCTTAATTTCTAAATTGAGTGACTCATCGATCAACAAGAAAGTAAACAAACACAAGTACAACACATATAGTAAATGAAGTGCGGAATGCCTGCTATAGGTCTTTAAACAACAACTTCGAGCGCACACTCTTTATTTCCTACTTCTCATGATATCTAGAAAGCAGTAAAGTGAAAAATGATTTAAACAAGAGAAAATACCAAACAAATATCAATCCGTAGCAATGCGTATCAAAACAAATATATCCGGAAAACTTCGAGTAAGCTCCACCAAGCAAAGAAATGAGTCAGAAATCGAATGCTCTGAATAAGTGTCGAAGCATCATCGCTGTGAAAATAAATCACAATCGAAAAACTCAAGTATATCCGCATATCCTGCATAAGACTCAAATCTCAACAAGCAAAAGTGAATTACAAATCTCAAGTGTAATCGGGATTTAATTCCTAAAATCACATAAAAAAAACTAACAATTTTTTATATTTGACTTTATTATTATTTTTTATCATGCAAAAGAACAAGGTTCAAGCAAATCTAAACAATTCACAAAATTATTTAAAAGAAAATACTAAAAGAACAAACTTAGGGGGTGCAATCTGTAAGCAAGAGGTGTTGTAGAAATCTAGATTCTGATTCTAAGCCCAGTCCATGAAACAATTATTTGTTTGTAACACTATCTTCCAAAAAACAAAACACAGTGGGCCTAAGAAAGAGTGCATATGCGCAGAAGCCCAGACAAATTTCTGTATATCTCAGGTTTTTTAAGAAAATAACGAATAATGAATTAAATTAAATAATAAAAAATAGAAAGGGATTAGGGTTGATGCAGTGGCTATTCAGCTCTCAGAAGAAACTCGTCTTCTTCTTCCCTTTTCGTCGCTTGCAATTTTCTTCTCCTCTAAAACTCACTATTTTCTTCTTCGCTCAATACAACGGCGTGGAGGCCCATATTCCTCCATCTCATGCTTCAATTCGCATCACACAACAGATCCGCGAACACCACTGTCTCGCTTTTGATATCGATTTAACTCAGGCTTCACTCAACATAAGTCATTGAACTTTACATATAATGAAGACATATAAGGTACACAATTTACGTCAGAGACCTATATGATGCGGCTTCGACGGTGATGCCGATGATGAAAACCAGAGAGAACTCCCAAGCTTAGGTGTGTGTCTTCTTTATCTTTCACACTTCCTCTTCAGATTTCGTATATTTCTTATGTGTGTGCGGTTCGGTGATGAATTCACAGTTTCGATGTTGCTATGCGTGAAGATTTGTGATGATGAAGGTGTTGGTACTGTTGTAGATATTTTAAAGATGGAGTAATAAGAAAATTTTAGAGATTATGAAGATTTGAATATTAAATATTATTCAGAGAGAAGTTGCAGAACTGTGATTAGGACAAAAGGTTGAAGAACAACGAAGGTGATGAAGAGTGAAGGTTCAGAGAGAGAGTTTTGGTGATGATTCTGGTTTTTTGGTGATTCCTCCAGGAAAAATGAAGAATGAAATATGATGGTGAGTTTTTATATTTTCTTTTTCTGCGAGACATTATCTGTGTGAATCTATTATGGTTTATGAATAATCAATCCCCCCTGCTTATGTTTTCAGAATTATGTTATATAGCTGGAAAGTGAAAAAGTCAGTTAGAGGGAAGTGAAACAGGGCCATCGGATGAGAGGAATCAGTTAGATAATCTGATGGTTGTGATTAATCAGTTAAAGGTTATTTATAATTATATTTTCTATTGGAGAGGAGGTTAGGGTGAGTTTTTATTTCTGTTAGGATTGAAAATTAGTTGAAAGTTAGTTACTAACTGTTTAAAAGTTGGTTAGAGGAAGTTTTGTTAAATTGTTAGTTCTGTTAAGATAGAAACTGTTAGTTAGTAGCAGTTAGTTATACAACTTATGCTAGCAGCCAAGAGGAAATTGGTAGTTAGGATTAGTTATGAATATTTCTGTTATGAAAATTATAGGGCTGAAAAATTCTGTTACATATGCTGGAATTTCTAAACTTACCTTCTGATTCTTTTTTTTTATGTGTACATTAAGCTCGCAATTGATTTTTATCTGGTGACTGCATAATGAGATGAAATTATATTGTTCTTGGTTATTGGAATTGCAGAACTGGCTTAAGCATACTGTCACAGCAAGTTGTTATAAAAGGAATGGGTGAGATGGATTTGATAGAGGTTAGCTGCATATCTTTGAATTCAGTTATGGACAGTTTTGGTTCAGTTAGGAATTTAGTTATGGTTTGGAAAGTTAGTTGGTTTTGTTAGAGGTTAGAGCTGGTTGGTTTAATTCTGACTTTTCTGGTTTGGCTATTTCACAGTTCCTGATTCTCTGTTTTCGCGGTTTCCTGAATTAATTTCCAGATTTTCTTAATACAGGGCCGATTTTTTCCGATAATCGGCGCATGATGATTAACTAGTTTTCTTCTTCTCAGGTTCATGTACTTCTAATATAGTTTTATCAGGACTGGTGCAAGGCGGTTTTGGTCTGGTACAAGGTCTGGCAGCATGGTGATTCACTTGGGGCATGAATATTTAAGAATACATGAAGATGAAGAGCTTTGGCATAGCATGGACTTGGAAGTTCACTCATGGAATTTTAGCACCTTTAGGATTTTAGGAATTTTGTTCAAATGCATTTTTGTAACAGTTTTTCTTTTTGGATTTTTGGTATAATGGGATTGTAATGATTTTATAATGAATGGTGAAATTGGA
Organism: Vicia faba; assembly: GCA_948472305.1. Lineage (NCBI taxonomy): Eukaryota > Viridiplantae > Streptophyta > Magnoliopsida > Fabales > Fabaceae > Vicia > Vicia faba. The sequence goes on from OX451736.1 coordinate 939,668,822, forward strand.
TGAACTTTAATATTATAGTGTGAACTATAAATGGATTTGAGCTTGTAATTCACTTGAAACCAAGGTGATGCAATATGATCTTGAATACAAATGTAACTCTAGGAACTTTTGAATCAAACGACAAATTATCAAGGGTGTAAACTACTTTCTTTTCATTTGATTTTGAGTTTCCCGAGAATGAAATGATTTCCTTTATTTTTGAGTTTGATATCCCAAGTCCTTCATTTACCTTGTGTTTGTGTAATCCCAATGTCTCGCATTCTATCAATTTAGATGAACTCCCTTGCTTGAATATCTTCAAATGAACGAATATAGGTTTCCTTAAACCAACTTGAATGAATCCATGCTTAGACGTTTGCATGTCCTTAATTCAAAAACCTAATCTTCCATACAAAGCTTTTAGATTTTGATCTCAAAGCATTGAAATGAAATCCGAAGAAAGTAGATTGTACCACAAGTAAGCCAATCGACTAGATGTAGAACTTTGAATCATAAGGCATACAAACCCTAATTTGTGAAGAAGGTCCAACTGAATCTTCTTCTCTAGAATAGAGCTTGTGCCCACATGACTAAAGATTCAAGCAATGATTCCTTCTTATTTTCCAAAGATATATAAATTGAAACCCTGGTTATTTGTGGAAGATATCCCCTGATGATAGCTGCCTGATAATCAAAACTTCACAGAGAAACCTCTCTTGAATGGTACATGATTTAAAGAAATAAACCCTAATCAAAGGACGATGTTGAGCACAAGGAGATAATGAATTCCTGATTTAGTAGCCCTTAGATGACCTTGTAGAATAACTTGGAAATGAACATGGGAATACAGAAAGAAATATGACCAAGATGGCCATGACCTAAAAACCTAATAAACCTCAGTTGATGAAATGCTGACAAGCACAAACTTGGTGGAGAAAAACTCTGACTCTTGTCTTGAATGCATCTGAATGAGTAATAGCCCCTTAACTTTAAGAGAACAGAACCCTCAATAACCATAGATTACAACCCTAATTCCATATTCCACTACTTGAAGGATAACCAGAAGAATCAGGCATTATTGAACATATACACCTTAGTCAGTTGTAAAAAACATAGCTTGCACGCCCACTGAACTTTTGAACTTTAGGCGCTTATTTTTTGAATGAAAATGCATGCTATGTTAGTAACCTAATTAAAAGATATGAATGTGATTCTAAGCCTAACCCAAATATAAGTGCGATTAGGAGGGAAAATTTTGGGGTGCAACACCTATAGTCACAGGCGCACGCTTTAACCACAGGGGTGGTGATACATCTGGTAGTTAAAGCACAAACCAATAAATATATTATCAACCGATTTTCAAATTTCCATCTTCTTCTTCATCCCTGCGTGTGAATCAGAATAACAACACCACCATTCTTGAATTTTTAAACTATTCCATTTCTCAACCTTTTTGAGAACTTTCTAAACCAAACTTGCTTAGAATTTCACCACGAATTCAAATATGTAAATTATAAAAGCTATAAATTAAAGATGAGCATGAATTTCTGTTGGTACCAAACTGAACCCTAATTTTTCAGAAACTTCAGTTTCAAAATTCTTATCACTCAGGCAAGATATGAAATGTAAGCACTTGGTTAGCTTCAGGGAAATGATGTCTACATTTTTTATTCAGAAAGTAAGCATTAATGATGCTTGTATAGAAACTTAAAAGTTTGGAAAACATACCTCAAAAGTGAGAATGGTATTTGAAGTCAGAGCACTCCTAGAGATGTTGTGATGATCTGGATAGCTTCACTGAACTCCCAGGAAGCTATTGCAATGCTTACTTTGGATTGAGAGTGCCTAGATTCTTTTGGAGAAGTCAAGTTGAAGAGTTTAGTTTTGAAAATGGTGGATGGTGATGGAAGGATCACAAAAGTGGTTCAAGTGTTTGTATCACTTCTATATGGTGTACAAATGATGTTTGAATGATTGGAATGGAAACCGCACGAGTAGATTATGAGTTTGGTGTTCAAGGTCAGAAGTTGCCACAAAATGGAGTTTTGATGCAAATTCTGGTTTGAGGGAGTATGAGGGTGTTTTGAGGGCTATGAATTCGTGTCTTAGCTTGCAAATAACCTCTCTTTTTATAGGAAAAATGTTTGAGGGCTTGAAGTAATCAGAAAATTAAGATAGCATGTTATGGTTTTGAGACTTAGTTTTGAAGCAACTTTCCAAGGCATGGTTCTAATGCAATGGTACAAAGGCTCATAGGGTGGTTAGGAGCTGTAGACATGTTGCTTATGAGCATACATGTTAAGTGTATGCAGAGGGAGCAAGTGATAGATTCAAGAAGTTGACATTGTGTATAAAGCTTGCTTTATGTGAATGGCAACGGTGCCTTTCTTTCAAAAATGGCAAAATGGATTGGATAATGCCTTAACCACTTGGATCATAGCTCAAACGTTTGTGTAAAAATTTAATTTCGGTGAGATTTGCAAGTTAGAAGGCCTGCTGTTGTACCCCAAAATTTGCCCTCTCATTTATCAAATATTTTTCACAAGATCTCCTTTGGTTCAAGATTGCACAAGGGTTGATTAGCTCAAGACACCTCCTTAAGCATTGATGACTGAAATTAGGGTTTGAGATTGCACAAGGATAACTGAACTTTTAATGCCTCATATGACTTTCATGGACCCCCAATATTTCTCATGTCAAGTTTCAAGCCTTGGGTCACATTTTTGCTCAGTCATTTGAGCAGTTGACCTAAAAATCAGCTGTATTGGGGAAAAAGTCAATTGTGGCCAATTTACAGTCAAACTTCATAATTTTTTATCCATATCAACATTATGAACTCATATGTATCATTTGATCAAGTTTGGACCATAATTCCTCAAGAAATTTGATCAGATCATCAAAAGGGCAAAATGGTCAAAATTAGGGTTTTGATTGAGAAAATGGCAATTTCTGATTTTTGACCTAGAAAATGGTTAATTGGTTTGAGACATGATCTCAAGAATTCAATTGAATCATTTTGACCTAATGGCATGACTCAAAACATCCCTCAAGATCAATTGATTGATAGTTGATTTTTAGTCAACTGATCAAAAGTCAATTGTAAACTGAAAAGTCAAACTTTGACTTTTTGGTCAAAATCAAGTGTCAAAGATCACAATTCATCAAAACATGTCAAAATATGAAACTTGTTCATCAAGAAATCAAAAATACAAGATTTCATTTTGAAAAGTCAAAGTTTCCAAACTTAGAAATTTTTCTAAGTGTTGAAAACTTCATATTTTTCCACAACTTTGAGCCAAATTTTCACCATGATACAAGATGATTCAAAAGAAACTTTCAACATGAAAGTTGTAGATATCCATGAGATCTAAAACATTTATTTACACAACTTCTCCTATAAATGCTTGGATCTCAAGTTATTAATCCATGAAGTCATTGTCATGAAACTAAACACTTAGTGAAAATTTTGCCCTAGTTTAGGCAGGATTTTGACCTCACTTCATGGAAAATTTTCATATAGTTCCAAGGGGAATTTTCAAAAGTGACTCAAAGAGGGGTTGTAGAGCACATTACAAGCTTTCCAAAATTTCCAAGAACTCCTTGAGATCATTCTTGAGCAAGGAGAATCTAAGAGAGGAAGTTAGGGTTTCAAACTGAAATTATAGGTCATATTTGTGATGAACAAGAATTCAAATCTCAAGCCTATGCTGCACAATCTTGCTTTGCTGGCCTCTAAACCTAAAAATCTCTCCCTAATCAGAAGATTACACTTGCTTTTGAGCTATTATCCATTTGATTCAAGCTTTATCCAAGATAATTTTCCATTAATGGCACAAAGGCACCATTGCCATTTACATAAAGAAAGCTTTATGCAAAGTCAACTTGCATTGAGCTTTGCACTTGTTCCTTTTGCACAAACTTCCACTACAAAGTCAGATAAGCATGTTTAAAGTTGGTAACCACTCTAGATAACTTTGTACCTTGCCTTGAAACCATACTTGTCAAGCTTGCTTCAAAAACAAGTCAAAATACCATAACTTGTGATCATGTGATTCTGACCACCTGAAGTATCCAAACCTTTTCCATACATATACATAAGTTGTTTGCAAGAAAACCCATGCCTACGAAAGCCCTAAAACACACAAGAACTCAGAACTGTATCAAAAATCACCATTGTTGCACATTCTGACCAAAAACATGAAACTCACATCTCCCTCGTGCGTTTTCAAGACTTTTGGTTCCTAAAGCTTCTAAACATAAAATACAACTCATCCCTGACCCTATTTCATAACTTTAACATCTCCATCATCAAGTTCCATTTTCAAAAACAGAGCTCTGCAAGTGGACTTCTCCAGAACTCCTCAGCCATTTTCTGCTCAAGCCAAGCATCACATTAATTTCTTGGGAACTTGAAGAAGCTAACCCAATCACTGGAACTCATCAAAAGCTGCTCAAACTTAAAACATGATACCCTCTTGCAAGGTGAATTTTCTGACTTTTGAACTCTTCATACAAGTATCATTAATGGTTTATTTGTGAATAAAAAATGTAGATATCATTGTCCTGAAGCTAACCATGTCCTTAGATTTCATTATTGTTGCTTGAGTAGTTAGAATTTTGAATCTGAACCTCTGAAAATATTTAGGTCAGGATTTGGTACCATTAGAAATTCAAGCTCATTTTTTAGAATTAGCTTAAGTTATTTATATATTCAGAATCGTGAGAAAATTTCTAACATGTTTGATGTTGGAAGTTTTATGAATGGTTGAAAATGATGAAGTTACAGGTCCTTTGGCTGGAGGTTGAAGATGAAGTGTATTCACGACTCATTTTGTATTATATATTTATCATTTCAGTTAAGTTAACGATGTATAGCCACCCCAGTGGTAAAGGCAGCGCGCGTTTATAGTTAAGGGCGTGGGTTCAAGCCCCAGCGATGCCACTTTTGCTATTTTTCTAACATTTCCTCTTTTTTTGTTCCAAAAACAGGCGCCTGGGCCTCAACTGATTAGGCCTTGCCTTTTTTGCTATTTCTGACCCCCTGCCTTATTGTTTACACCCCTGGCCCATTATTTTTCTTTGTTGTTTTATTTTCTTTCTTTTATTTTATTTTGTCTTATTTTCATTTTATATTTTCTTTATTATTATAATTATTATTATTATTAATGATAAAAAATCAAAAAATATTTTATTTATTTATTTGCATATTTAGAAAATGCTCATTTATATTTTATTTTCTTCATAAAAACAAAAGAACAAATAAAATTTCATTTAATTAATTAATTTCTTTTTTTATTCAATAAATATTTAGACTAGGGTTTAACTATTATATTATTTTCTTGTGAATAAAATTAATTTAGAACTTAGGTTTATTTTAATTAATTAATTTTCATTAAGATAAAACCTTTCATAGAAAAACCCTAAAAATACTTTTTTAACTTAACTTAACTTATTTCTTATTTATTTTAAATTTAATTTTGTTTAATTTTTATTTAATCATCTTCTTTAACTAGGTCAAAAACCTTTTCATGAAAACCAAACAAAAATCACATTTCTTTTTATATTTACATTCTTGCATTTTATATTTATTCATTTTTGTACATTTGTTCAAATTCAATATGATTGTAATAGATAAGTAGGGTTTTAATTTCTTACAATTCCCCATTTGTAATTTGTACACCCCTCCCCTAAATGATGTAATAGCTTAGTATTTTTAAATTCCATAATTTAATGTTTTATATACAAATGCTAGTAATTAGAGTTTGTATGGAAAGAATAAAACCAATAAATAGCAAACCCTAATCAAAGATAAATCAAGCATGTAAACCAATACATTTTCACACTTACACCCTTAGGATAAACCCACTTTGTTGCCTTACAAAAATGGCCATATTATGCATGTGGGGTATCTTAGCAAAAACAAACAAAATACAAGATTATAGTCCCTCGATGACGCTATCAAAGTTGCCTTTAAAAAATGATCTTAGTCCCTTAAAGAAAATGCTAAGATATCTTACAACATTGCTAATCATGGCTATACGATGACCCTTTCCCGTCCCTTTTTACATCCAAAGATAGGGTTAGTTACCAAATCAATGGTGAGATAACAATGTCAAAGGAAAGAGGAAATAAACATGAAAGACTTTTGAGTAGGTAGATTGTTCCTAGTTGCTTGCTCAATTTCAAACCAAAAACATCCTTGTTATTTTCAAAAACAAACACCAACACTTTCAAAAAACAACTTCCAAAACTTAAAAACATTTTCAAAAGATCAACACTTTGTATACATTCTTACGAACGAGAATCATTACAAAGTTTTCCTAAACGATGGCGCCTTTTAAAAATACTTTCAAAAACCACACAAAGCATATTTTCAAACAAAAGCAAGTGATCAAGCAAGCAACTAAGAGCCCATGGAAAACCATGGATGAAAAGGTTTCTAATACCTTCCCTTTTCATAATCTACCCCCTGAACTCAAGAAAACATCTCAAAGGTCTTTCCTGTTCTTTTCAGCCTTTCCTTTTGGATAAAAGAAAAGTCGGTGGCGACTCTTGTTAACCGCAACATTTTCAATCAAACGCAAAACAACCAAGTCAGTTCTCCCACCGTGTTAAAGAACTGGCGACTCTGCTGGGGAGAATTTCTTAAAGTGGGGTTACCTTAGGATTAGATCACATTTACTTGCTTTCATTGTTTGAATTGTATGCTTTATATTTTGGTTCTTTGTTTGGGATTGAATCCTCTACCCAAATTTGGGATACCTTTTAGGTAAGTAGCAATACATTGTGGAAACTGTGTGGAGGTATACCAACATGGTCTAAGCAATAGCTACGTTAGTGTGACATATTTGTGTGTACCGGTAGCCCTTGAGTAGTCAAGGAGAATACGGGGCCGCTGAGTGATGTCATGAAGCACTAACTAACTTATAGAACCTTTACTTGACCAACTTGGCCATTAGGATGTAGTGAGATGATCGACTTTAGTGCAGTCCGAAGTTGGTAGATACTCGATACTACACTCATTGAGGTTTGGTTTTTTGGGATATTTCGGTCGCCATTAAAGAGGCTTGTGCTGAAACAATGCCCAAGAAAACAAACCAGTGATATTGAGCTCTTTTAGAACCCGATTACTATTGCTAGGACAGGTTTGAGCCAACTAAACTTCAAGAGGGTACTTACCTATGAGACTCCATACAAGCCTAAACCTAAGGACTTGTTTGTTTTGTTTGTATATATTTACTTATACATAACATCATAAACATCACAACATCATACTTATACTCACTAACCATTTCAAGGATTTTTGGATTTATCTTTGTTCTGTTTTGTAGGACATGGATTCTATTCGCAGGAAAACCATTCAAGTCAATCTTGTAAGGATCCCTCCTCAACTTAAAGAATTAGCATCAAGGGTTCCTGAAAATTCTCCATTTACCGAAAGACATGGTCGCCTCCTAAACTTGGTTACCTCCAACACTGATGAGGACATGATGAAGGTGCTCTTCCAGTTCTTTGATCCTCTACACTATTGCTTCACATTTCCCGATTATCAACTTGTGCCAACTTTGGAAGAATTCTCCCAACTCTTGAGGATTCCCATTCTCAATCAACTACCTTTCAACGGTACGGAAAGATATCCAAAACCAGAAGAGATTGCTCAAGCCCTACACTTGCAAACATCTAATGTCACAACTAATTGGGAAACAAGGAGTGGTGTCAAAGGTTTCTTAGCCAAGTTCTTGTTTGAGAAAGCTCAAAACTGTTGGAACTCCTTGGACTTGCAAGCTTTTGAGTAAATTGTGGCTCTCCTCATCTATGGGATGGTTTTGTTCCCAAATCCTGACCAACTCATAGATGTAAACACCGTCAAAATCTTCATGTCTCGCAACCCGATGCCTACTTTGTTAGGAGACATCCTACATTCTTTTCACACTCGCACTATGAGGAAAAGAGGTATCCTTATGTGTTATATTCCTCTCTTGGAAAGATGGTTTATTTCGCATCTTCCCCAATCTGTATTGAAGAACGAGCAAGGTTCAAGGTGGTCACATAGGTTGATGACGCTCAAACATTCAGACATTCATTGGTGTTCCCGATCTGTAGAGAATGTTACTATTATCGACCGTTATGGAGAATTCCCTAATGTCCCCTTACTTGGCATTAGAGGAGATATCACCTACAACCCTTTCTTAGCCTTAAGAAAGTTTGGTTACGCCCGAAGGAATGACCCACATGAGATTCTTATTCAAGGGTTGGTGTTTGACAATGAGAATGACGATCAACGTCACCACCAGAGGTTTATCCGAGCTTGGAGGATGTTGAACAAGATAGATAGCAAGACATTGGGGCATAAGAATTCCATCCCTCTTGAGCCTTATCTCAAATGGGTACGAGCCCGTGATCAAAGTCTTATGATGCCTTACCCCTCCATCCTCCCAGTTATCAAAGAGCCTATTATGGAAGGAGATGTTCCATACACTATCCTTCATCCTGACATGCCCACCTCTCTCTAAGACTTGAAAAGGGATTGGATACAGCTTAAGGGGGAGCGAGACACTTTCGAGGCCCAATTCTATGCCAGCGAGAAGAAGGTTATGGAAATCACCAAGAAACTTCATGAGGAGCGGAGTCTGAACGCCTACATCGCACCAAAGAGGATACATACAACTTTTTTATCTTAGAGTTTTTGTATTTCTTTGTAAGCCCAAAGAGGCATGATGTACTAAAACTTTGATTTATTAATATAACGTGTGTTCCTTTTTGGCCTAAAGCAAACTTAAGTCTCTAATTTCCTTGAAATCATTGCATATGCATCTTCATTCATCATCACATAAACAGGTTTATTACAACAGGTCTTCTCATCTTTCTACTGTTTATTTCAGTAAGATGGACATAGAACAGACGGTAAAAGATCTCCAGGCGCAGAATGCTCAGTTTCAACAAATTTTCTTGACTCTATCCAAAGGACAAGAGGATTTGAAAACATTGCTGATCGAAGAAAAGAAGAAGAAAGCAAAGAAAGCAAAGAAAGCAACCAGTGTTCTGAATCTAGGAAGAAGGTTCCCAGGGCCAATCATATGGACCTTAGACTTCGCAACATCATCTGGTGAAAAGGATAATCAAGAAGGGAAAAACAAGGAAGTGATTTCCCATCCAGTATCTGAAGAGGAAGAAGAAGAAGATTACTCTAAAGTGCAGTATCCTCCGACCGACAACAAATACAAACATCTGGAAAAACGTCTAAGTATAATGGAGATTCAGAAAGTTCCTAGGCTGGACTTTGAAGAGCTGGGTTTTGTGTCTGGGATTGTTATTCCACCAAAGTTCAAGGCACCAATGTTTTCTAAGTACGACGGGGTTTTGTGTCCCAAGATGCATCTCCGATCTTACGTGAAGAAGATATAACCTCACACTGTCGGCAGAGATTTGTGGGTCCACTTCTTTCAGGATAATCTATCCGGAACTCAGCTAGATTGGTTCTATAAACTGGAAAGGGCCAATATCCATAATTGGGAAGACCTTGCCGCTACTTTTTATAAACAGTATCAATACAACGCAGACCTTGCTCCCACTCATACTCAACTCCAGAGTATGGCTATGGTTTCAAGCGAAGGTTTCAAAGACTACGCTCAAAAATGGAGAGACTTAGCAGGAAGAGTCCAACCTCCCGTGTCTGACAGAGAGCTAGTAGACATGTTTTTGGGTACCCTGACCGGTCCTTTCTTTAATCATCCAATTGGAAGCTCCTCAACAGGCTTCACTGAATTAATCTTGATCGGGGAAAGAGTGGAAGTTGGGATTAAGAGCGGGAAGATCCAAAAGGACGCATCCTCTAGTGTCGTGAGAAAAACATTTATTGGGAAGAAAGAAGTTGTTGTTGTGTACCCTCAAAGAAATCAAGACAGAACTGAACACCGTCCAATGGTAGGGGATGTCATGATCCCCAAGCCTTCACCTACTCAACAAAGGAGCAACCAGCCAAGATTGGAAAGACCGGTAAGAAAATTTACCTGGATAAATATGATGCTATCTCAAGTCCTGCCACATTTGTTGAGATCTAATCTGGTAACTTTGAAGGAAGCCCCGAAAAATCCCAACACCGTCTCTCCTCATTACCACCATAATGCTCGTTGTGCTTACCATTCAGAAAGTCCAGGCCATGATACTAACAACTGATGGGCTTTGAAAATAAGGTGCAAGACCTTCTTAAGGCAAACGAAATTGAATTTGATGCTCCTGAGATCCCAAATGTTATCACCGCTCCTATTCCTAAGCATGTCCGTGATGTTAACGCTGTTGAATATGACGTGTTTGTTACTGTTGTTGATGAACTTGTTACTCCTCTCCTGACTGTCAAGAGGAACCTGTTGAAGGCCAGTTTATTTCCGGGCTGTGGCGAAAGCTGCCACCTCTGTTTATCCCTACCAACTTGTTGTCATTTATTGAAAGCAGGTGTCCAGCGCCTGATGGATGACAAAGAGATTTTGTTTGAAAAGACTCCTGTTCCAACCATTTCTTACAAAGATATTTCAATAGTGACCATTTCCGCCAATCCTTCCAGGGTCTCCACCAAAAGACCCGTTAGGATTACATCAATTCCTAAGGTGACTCCATTGATAATTATTATGCCAGGACCAATCCCATACTCATTAGATAAAACTTCCCCCTGGAACTATGGGGGTAACGTCTACTATCACGACGTCAAGCAGGATTGGTTGGCTGATGAAGATTCGATTTTTGAGAAGGTTGACCCCGATATCGGCAACATTGCGAGAACTAGCAAAATAACCCAAAGTGAAAGGGTATTCTCTCCTGAGATTTCTCCTCCAAAAACTTTTACCGGTCTTGTGACCATCCCTGCTTTTGTTCCTATTGACACTACTACTACAATCCCTATGGTTACCCCTACTGACACCCCTACCACCGAGTCGACCGAGACTCAGGGCAAAGGCATTTTGGTTGAGCTTGTCTGGATGAAGGCGCAATCAATATCTATCCTGGAAGCCTCCAAAAAAGAGATGTAAGAAATTTTGAAAATTATAAAGAGAAGCGACTACAACGTAGTCGAACAGATAGGGCAGACTCCGTCAAAGATTTCTATGCTAGCTTTACTGTTGTGCTCCGAGACTCATGCGAAGGCCTTGGTGAATTTTCTTAAGACTACCCACGTGCCACAGGAAACCTCTGCTGATCAATTCCAAGATTGTGTGGCCAATTTAACAGCTGACAACGGTTTAGGCTTTTCTGATGCTGACTTGACACCTAGAGAGAGGAAACACAACGAGGCATTGCATGTCTCTGTCGAATGTAGGGGCACAACTTTGGCCCATGTCCTGGTTGATACTGGTACATATTTGAATGTGTTGCCTAAGAAGGTTCTTGATAGACTCGACTGTGAAGGTTTGACCTTAAAACCCAGCAACATAGTGGTAAGGGCCTTCGACGGTTCAAAGAAAATAGTGCATGGGGAGGTGGACATCCCCATTAAAGTCAGAACACAAACCTTTGATTCAACTTTCTACGTGATGGACATTCTCCCTTCCTATTCCTGTTTATTAGGCCGAACTTGGATTCACAACGCTGGTGTCGTCACCTCTACATTACACCAGATGCTGAAATACCCAAACAAAGGGAAAATCATTACTGTCCATGGAGAAGAGGAATATATGGTCAGTCACCTAAACTCCTTCAGATACATGGAAATGGATGGTGAATTCATCGAAACTCTGTGTCAGCATTTCGAGGAAGTCCCACAAACAGTGGCAGCTACCAAGACTGTTTCCCAAGTCCCAAAGTTTACAAGAACTCCGCTAAAGATGTCTTCTCTAAAAGATGCCAAGGCAGTGATCGAAGAAGGTAGGTATACTATTTGGGGCCAACTCCTGGATATCCTTTACAAATCTGACAAATTTGGTTTGGGTTTCACTTCAGGAGCCCAAAAAGATGTTCGTCGTGCTCGCACCGGGGGACCACCTTTGAAGATCAGCAACCATGGAGTCAACACAGTGGAGGATAGTGATGATAACTGTGACCCGGAGGATTGGATTTTCCCAACCATCAACGGAGGACTCACCAACTAGGAAGCTAAAGATTTTGTCCCAATTACTTTTATCCAACAGTAACTGTATTTAAATTTTTGTCAGACTTGTAATAATTAAACAATTCAGAGTTTTAAAACCTTGTGTCTTACCCGAGGCACAACGGTCCATTTGTAAGGGTTGTTACTTCATTTTCATATGTCATCAATGAGTCATGGACGTTTTTGCATACAAACTTTGTGCTCTTTGTCTTTCTTTTTCCACATTTTTATTTCTTTCAAAAATAGCTATGCTCTTTTACACACTCACATATCAAAATGCAGATCTACATCCACTCAGGATCCCATGGGTAACGATTCTGCTATGGCCTATTGTGACTTTGAAAATCTAATCTACCAAGCCGAAGACGAAGGTGAGGAAGATTGTGAAGTGTCAGGGGAACTAGCCAGGTTACTACAACGGGAAGAAAGGACCATACAGCCCCACGAAGAACCAGTGGACACAGTTAACTTAGGTGCCGAAGAGGACAAGAAGGAAATCAATGTAGGAGCCAATCTAGAACCCAGTGTCAAGAAGCGCTTAACTCAGTTACTACATGACTATGTTGAGGTATTTGCATGTTCGTTCAAAGATATGCTAGGACTTGATGCTGATATCGTGGTCCATCGTCTACAGAAAAAAGAAGACTGCCCTCCGGTAAAACAGAAAGTCTGTCGCATGTGGCCAGACATGTCAGAGAAGATCAAGACTGAAGTCATGAAACAATTCAACGTCGGATTCTTAGCCGTCACCTCCTATCCATAATGGGTCGCCAATGTTGTTGTTCCAGTTCCTAAAAAGGACGACAAAGTACGCATGTGTGTGGACTATAGAGATTTGAATAGGGCAAGCCCTAAGGATGATTTCCCACTTCCCCATATCGATATTTTGGTTGACAATACCGCACAACATAAAGTGTTCTCATTTATGGATGGTTTCTCAGGCTACAATCAAATCAAAATGGCACTTGAGGACATGGAGAAAATGACCTTCGTCACACAGTGAGGCACTTTCTGTTACAAGGTTATGCCATTCTGGTTGAAGAACGCTGGGGTAACTTATCAGCGTGCCATGGTAGCTCTATTTCACGATACGATCCATCACGAAATAGAGGTCTATGTGGATGACATGATATCCAGATCTCAAACTAAAGAGGAACATCTTGACCATTTGCAGAAATTATTTGAAAGGATGAAGAAATACAAGCTAAGGTTGAATCCGAATAAGTGCACATTTGGGGTGAGGTCCAGTAAACTCCTAGGCTTCATCGTCAGTGGTAAAGGTATCGAAGTGGACCCTGCCAAGGTGAAAGCAATACAAGAAATGACTGCTCCTCGCATCGAGAAGGAAGTCAGAGAATTCTTAGGACGACTAAACTACATCGCCTGATTCATTTCTCACCTAACCGCTACTTGTGAACCAATCTTCAAATTACTAAAGAAAGATTAAGTAGTCAAATGGAATGATGAATGCCAAGATGCCTTCAAAAAGATCAAGGAGTACCTACAAGAGCCTCCTATTTTGATGCCGCCAGTCGAGGGAAGACCTTTAATCATGTATCTAACTGTCTTGGAAAATTCAATGGAGTGTGTGCTGGGGCAGCATGACGAGTCTGGGCGAAAAGAGCATGCTATTTACTACCTGAGCAAAAAAGTTTACCGACTGTGAAACAAGATATTCACTGCTCGAGAAAACTTGCTGCGCTCTGGCATGGGCTGCTCGCCGGCTGAGACAGTATATGTTGACCCATACTACCTTATTGATATCCAAGATGGATCCAATTAAATACATATTCGAGAAGCCTGCCCTCTCTGGGAGAATAACAAGATGGCAGATAATCCTGACTGAATACGACATTCAATACACTACCCAAAAAGAAATAGAGGGAAGTGTGCTAGCCGATCACCTTGCTCATCAGGCTGTGGATGACTACCATTCCATGAAATTCGAGTTCACAGATGAAGACATCATGATGGTAAACAATTGTGAAGAACTCAGACCATATGACGGACCTGAACAAGGATCTCGATGGACTTTGGTTTTTGACTGAGCCTCCAATGCACTCGGCAATTGCATAGGTGCTGTAATCATATCCCCTGAAGGATGTCATACTCCCTTCACTGCAAGACTTTGTTTCAACTGTACTAATAATATGGAAGAATACGAGGCGTGTATTTTTGGTATCAAAGCTTCCATGGATTTGGGAATAACTCCTTAAGCGTGTTAGGAGATTCAGCCTTAGTCATCAGTCAGATCAAAGGAAAATGAGACACGAAGCACCCTAACCTCATCCCCTAAAAAGAACATGTGTTGACATTAATCCCACATTTCAAGGAAATTACCTTTGGGCATTTTCCACGAGAGGAAAATCAACTAGCGGACGCGCTAGCCACCATGTCATCCATGTTTAAACTCAAGTAGGGTAACGAGGCTCCCCAGATCACCATTGAACGGATGGATGAACCAGCTTATTGTCATGAGATTGATACTGAAGAAGTAGTGGACCATCCTTGGTTCCATGAAGTTAAGAGGTATCTCGAGGCCCAAGAGTATCCAGAGGAAGCTTCAGTCAATGATAAGAAGTTCTTGAGAAGATTCTCTGCTAAGTTCTTCCTTAGTAATGGCATTCTCTACAAGCGCAACCACGACTCTGTTTTGCTTCGTTGCGTAGACAAGGTTGAAGTAGAAAATATCATGGCTGGTCTACATGAAGGTACTTTTGGGACACATTGTAGTGGGCATACAATGGCTAAAACGATCCTACAGGCAGGGTACTACTGGTCTACCATGGAAGCAAATTGCTATCAGCATTCACGAACCTTCCACAAGTTTCAGGTCTACACTGACAAAGTGGATGTGCCTCCAGTTCCTTTAAATATCCTGACTTCTCCCTGGCCATTCGTGATGTGGGGCATCAATATTATTGGAGAAATCAAACCTACAACTTCTAATGGACACCACTTCATCTTAATGGCCATTGACTACTTCACAAAATGGGTTGAGGCAACTTCTTTCACTTCCGTTACCAAGAATATTGTGGCCTGGTTCATCAAACAAAATCTCATATGTCGGTACGGTATCCCGGAGAGAATCATCATAGACAATGGTACAAATATCAACAATACTATGATCTCCGTGCTATGCGCACAATTCAAGATCCAGCACCATAATTCTTCCCCTTACCGGCCAAAAATGAATGGTGTTGTTGAAGCCGAAAATAAAAACATCTAAAAGATCATACAAAAAATGACATTAACCTACAAAGACTGGCATGAGATGTTACCATTTTCTCTCAACGGTTACCGTACCACGGCGCGTACATCAACATGGGCAACTCCCTTTTCCTTGGTATACGGCATGAAAGTTGTTCTACCAATTGAAGTCCAAATACCTTCTCTAAGAATCATAAAGGACGTAGGGTTCAATGAAGAGGATTGGATCCAAACTCGACTTGACCTGTTGAACCTAATTAATGAGAAGAGGCTTACGGTTGTCTGTCCCGACCAAATGTACCAAAAACGTATGATCAAAGCTTTTAACAAAAAGGTCAGGCGTCAGGTATATCAAGTTGATGACTTGGTAATAAAGCGTATCATATTGCCACAAGGTGATCCCAGGGGCAAATGGACTGCTACATACAAAGGACCATTTGTGATCAAAAGCATATTCTATGGCGGAGCAATGATCTTAACCACTATGGATGGCAACAACCTTCCGCACCTTGTGAACGCGGACATAGTCAAAAGATACTATGCATGAGAGACCCGCTAGGTTGACACACCTAGGCAAAACAAGGGCATCTCTGCGAACCAAAAAGGTTCAGGCAAAAATTAGGGATAAAACAAAAAAAATCTGTACACCCAGCAAGCTGAAAACCCGAAAGGGCGGCTTGGGTAAAAAGGGGTATCCTGGTGGACTGAAAACCCGAAAGGACGGTCCAGGCAAAAGTTAGGGAATTAAAGCATATGACT
This sequence comes from Vicia faba, assembly GCA_948472305.1. Taxonomy (NCBI): domain Eukaryota; kingdom Viridiplantae; phylum Streptophyta; class Magnoliopsida; order Fabales; family Fabaceae; genus Vicia; species Vicia faba. The sequence continues at coordinate 939,684,849 of OX451736.1, forward strand.
ATGTTCCGTTGGATCACCTTACAGACAACCTTTAGCATCGACCGACAAGCTCAAACGGGTCTGATCAATCCAATCAACTTCTTACAAGGCAGCAAGTGGATGAGACGCTCATAGACACGAAGGCTATAGCAGAATGGGAACCCCATGGGATTATTTCACATAGATATCTTTTCTTTGTAACAAATTTTCATTTTCTACGACGACATTATCTTACTAGGATGTTCGTCTCATTGTACAAAAATACTTATTCAAGTTAATACAAAGATATTCCTTTGAAAATGCAAAACTATTTATTTTTCTTTATTTCTGTGTTTTGTTTACAAAAACTTCCAATGATTTATTTTTGAACATATGCATTTCAATGTAACAACTGTTTACAAATGAACAAAAAAGAGGAACAGAGAATAGAAAGACAATCACTAATGGCTTTAAGAAATAGGATAATATCTTTAGACTATTCCATAACCCCCCCACAATGTACAGCTTAATGATATCAAGCTCTCTCACATCCTCGACGGAACAAAACTTCCAGTTACCGCTCCTAAGACTCCTCAGTGAAATTCGCCAAATTTCTCAGTATTCCCCAAAAGGTCCACAAGAAATACACGGCGTTTCCCTTACCCAATCGAGTTTACTTCTCTAACAAATGGAAACTCATCAACACTTCAAAACATGAAGACTTACACTCCTCATTCCCAGCGGTACTCAGGGATTTATTTTCCCCGACTCCTGCAATACTGCGACATAAAAATTAATATGTCCATACATTACATCCATACGTCATAGCATTGACAACTCAAATACATACGACACAATCTAATTTATTTTTAGGACATCATTGTACCATGCATTTCATACATCATGACATTGCATGCAATTAAATTTTCATCTTTTTCAGGAAAGAACAATCAACAGAAAATTATCGTCAAATTTTCAACAAGTCAATTACAGATCAATTCCCGAGAAAGGACTGGTCAACCATCTACATAATAGATATTTATTTTAGACCCCTTCCAGTTCAGTTTAAACCTCAACGGTTTATTCTGATTCTTTCCCACATACATCTTTTCTGGTTCAGATAAATCTCTCAATGATTTATTCTAATTCTTCTCCAGATCCATGCCAGTTCAGTTTAAACCTCTCAACAGTTTATTCTGATTCTTTCCTGCAGACGCTTTCTCTGGTTCAGATAAATCTCTCAATGATTTGTTCTGATTCTTCTCCAGATCCCCGCCGGTTCAGTTTAAACCTCTCAACGGTTTATTCTGATTCTTTCCCGCAGACGCTTTCTCTAGTTCAGATAAATCACTCAAAAATTTACTCTGATTCTTTCCAGTTAAAGAATATTCAAGATCTCTTTTGGTTCAGTTTAAACCCCTCAATGGTTTATCCTGATACTTTCCAAAGGAACACCTCGGGTTTAGATAAATCTCTCAATGATTTATTCTGATTCTTTCCCGGAAACACTTTCTCTGGTTCAGATAAATCGCACAAAGATTTACTCTGATTATTTCCAGTTAAAGAATATTCAAGATTTCTTTTGGTTCAGTTTAAACCCCTTGACGGTTTATCCTGATACTTTCCAAAGGAACACTTATGGTTCAGATAAATCGCTCCAAGATTTATTCTGATTCTTCCCAGTCAAACAACATACAAGACTTCTTCTGGTTCAGATAAGTCGCTCCAAAGATTTATTCTGATTCTTTTCCAATCGAAATAAAGTTTAGACTTAGTCCATTTTCTGTCAACAGTAACCCTTAGATGGCATCTACAAGCCCATCTCTGGCAAATCTCCATCATTCCTCCAAATGGAATCTATAAGCCCATTCCCATCATCTTCGAGTGCAAATTTCTGGGCACTCTAGTGTCCAATCATCTTCCACCTCCAAGTCACTAATGGCGGATCCGCCAATCTAACTCTTCAGGTTTAAGAAGATTGAACAAGGGAAGCTGTTGTACCCCAAAATTTTCCCTCTCATTTATCAAATGTTTTTTCACAAGATCTCCTTTGGTTCAAGATTGCACAAGGGTTGATCAGCTCATGACACCTCCTTAAGCACTGATGACTGAAATTAGGGTTTGAGATTGAACAAGGATAATTGAAATATTAATGCCTAATATGACTTTCATGGATCATCATGGACCCCCAATATTTCTCATGTCAAGTTTCAAGCCTTGGATCACATTTTTGCTCAGTCATTTGAGCAGTTGACCTAAAAATCAACTGTATTGGGGAAAAAGTAAACTGTGGCCAATTTACAGTCAAATTTCATAATTTTTTATCCATATAAATATTATGAACTCATGTGTGTCATTTGATCAAGTTTGGACCACAATTCCTCAAGAAATTTAATCAGATCATCAAAAGGGCAAAATGGTCAAAATTAGGGTTTTGACTGAGAAAGGGCAATTTCTGATTTTTTTACCTAGCAAATGGTTAATTTGGTTGAGACATGATCTCAAGAATTCAATTGCAACATTTTGACCTAATGGAGTGACTCAAAACATCCCTCAAGATCAATTGATTGATAGTTGATTTTCAGTCAACTGATCAAAAGTCAATTGTACACTGAAAAGTCAAACTTTGACTTTTTGGTGAAAATCAAGTGTCAAAGATCATAATTCATCAAAACATGTCAAAATATGAAAGTTTTTCATCAATAAATCAAAAAGTCAATATTTAATTTTGAAAAGTCAAAGTTTCCAAACTTAGAAATTTTTCTAAGTGTTGAAAACTTCATATTTTTCCACAACTTTGAGCCAATTTTTCACTATGATGCAAAATGATTCAAAAGAAACTTTCCACATGAAAGTTGTAGATCTCCATGAGATATAAAAAATTTCTTTATACAACTTCTCATAAAAATTCTTAGACTTCAAGTTATTAATCCATGAAGTCATGGTCATGAAACTAAACACTTAGTGAAAATTTTGCCCTAGTTTAGGCAGGATTTTAACCTAACTTCATGGCAATTTTTCATATAGTTCCAATGGGAATTTTCAAAAGTGATTCAAAGAGGGATTGTATAGCACATTACAATATTTCCAAAATGTCCAAGAACTCCTTGAGATCATTCTTGAGCAAGTAGAATCGAAGTGAGGAAGTTAGGGTTTCAAACTGAAATTATAGGTCATATTTATGATGAACAAGAATTCAAATCTCAAGCCTATATTGCACAATCTTGCTTTGCAGGCCTCTAAACCTCAAAATATCTCCCTAATCAGAAGATTACACTTGCTTTTGATCTATTATCCATTTGATTCAAGCTTTATCCAAGATAATTTTCCATTAATGGCACAAAGGCACCATTGCCATTTACATAAAGCAAGCTTTATGCAAAGTCAACTTACATTGAGCTTTGCACTTGTTCCTTCTGCACAAACTTCCTCTACAAAGTCAGATAAGCATATTTAAAGTTGGTAACCACTCTAGATAGCTTTGTACCTTGCCTTGAAACCATACTTGTCAAGCTTGCTTCAAAAACAAGTCAAAATCCCATAACTTGTGATCTTGTGATTCTGACCACCTAAAGTATCCAAACCTTTTCCATACATATACACAAGTTTTTTACAAGAAAACACACGCCTACACAAGCCCTAAAACATACAAGAACTCAGAATTGTATTAAAAATCACCATTGTTGCACATTCTGACCAAAAACTTGAAACTCACATCTCCCTCGTGCGCTTTCAAGCCTTTTGGTTCCTAAAGCTTTTAAACATCAAATACAACTCATCCCTGACCCTGTTTCATAACTGTAACATCTCCATCATCAAGTTCCATTTTCAAAAACAGAGCTCTGCAAGTGGACTTCTCCATAACTCCTCAGCCACTTTCAACTCAAGCCAAGCATCACATTAGCTTCCTGGGAACTTGAGGAAGCTAACCCAGTCATTGGAACTCATCAAAAGTTGCTCAAACTCAAAACACGACACCTTCTTGCAAGGTGAGTTTTCTGACTTTTGAACTCTTCATACAAGCATCATTAATGGTTTATTTGTGAATAAGAAATGTAGATATCATTGTCCTGAAGCTAACCATGTCCTTAGATTTCATTATTGTTGCTTGAATAGTTAGAATTTTGAATCTGAACCTCTGAAAATATTTAGGTCAGGATTTGGTACCATTAGAAATTCATGCTCATTTTTGAGAATTAGCTTAAGTTATTTATATATTCAGAATCGTGAGAAAATTTCTAACAAGTTTGATGTTGGAAGTTTTATGAATGGTTGAGAAATGATGAAGTTATAGGTCCTTTGGCTGGAGGTTGAAGATGAAGTGTATTCATGACTCATTTTGTATTATATATTTATCATTTCAGTTAAGTTAACAGATGTATAGTCACCCCAGTGGTAAAGGCAGCGCGCGTTTATGGTCAAGGGCGTGGATTCAAGCTCCGGTGCTGCCACTTTTGCTATTTTTCTAACATTTCCTCTTTTTTTGTTCCAAAAACAGGCGCCTGGGCCTCCAAATGATTGGGCCTTGCCTTTTTTGCTAGTTCTGACCCCTGCCTTATTGTTTACACCCCTGGCCCATTATTTTTCTTTGTTGTTTTATTTTCTTTCTTTTATTTTATTTTATCTTATTTTCATTCTATATTTTCTTTATTATTATAATAATTATTATTATTAATGATAAAAAATCAAAAAATATTTTATTTATTTATTTGCATATTTAGAAAATGCTCATTTATATTTTATTTTCTTCATAAAAACAAAAGAACAAAAACATTTTTATTTAATAAATTAATTTATTTTTTTATTCAATAAATATTTAGACTAGGGTTTAACTATTATATTATTTTCTTGTGAATAAAATTAATTTAGAACTTAGGTTTATTTTAATTAATTAATTTTTATTTGTATTTTCATTAAGATAAAACCTTTGATAGAAAAACCATAAAAATACTTTTTTAACTTAACTTATTTCTTATTTAGTTTAAATTTAATTTTGTTTAATTTTTAGTTAATCATCTTCTTTAACTAGGTCAAAAACCTTTTCATGAAAACCAAATAAAAATCACATTTCTTTTTACATTTACATTCTTGCATTTTATATTTATTCATTTTTGTACATTTATTCAAATTCAATATGGTTGTAATAGATAAGTAGGGTTTTAATTTCTTGCAATTCCCCATTTGTAATTTGTACACCCCCTCCCCTAAATGATGTAATAGCTTAGTATTTTTAAATTCCTCAATTTAATGCTTTATATACAAATACTAGTAATTAGGGTTTGTATGGAAAGAATAAAACCAATAAATAGCAAACCCTAATCAAAGATAAATCAAGCATGTAAACCAATACACTTGTACACTTACACCCTTAGGGTAAACTCACTTCGTTGCCTTACAAAAATGGCCATATTATGCATGTGGGGTATCTTAGTAAAAACAAATAAAATACAAGATCATAGTCCCTCGATGATGCTATCAAAGTTGCCTTTCAAAAATGGTCTTAGTCCATTAAAGAAAATGCTAAGATATCTTACAACATTGCTAATCATGGCTATACAATGACCCTTTCCCGTCCCTTTTTACATCCAAAGATAGGGTTACTTACCAAATCAATGGTGAGATAACAATGTCAAAGGAAAGAGGAAATAAACATGAAAGACTTTTGAGTAGGTAGATTGTTCCTAGTTGCTTGCTCAATTTCAAACCAAAAACATCCTTGCTATTTTCAAAAATAAACACCAACACTTTCAAAACAGAACTTCCAAAACTTGAAAACATTTTCAAAAGATCAACACTTTGTATACATTCTTACGAACGAGAATCATTACAAAGTTTGCCTAAACGATGGCGCCTTTTCACTTTTAAAAACCACACAAAGCACATTTTCAAACAACAGCAAGTGATCTAGCGAGCAACTAAGAGTCCATGGAAAACCATGGATGAAAAGGGTGCTAATACCTTCCCTTTTCGTAATCTACCCTCCCCCCCGAACTCAAGAAAACATCTCAAAGGTCTTTCCTGTTCTTTTTCAGCCTTTCCTTTTGGATAAAAGAAAAGTCAGTGGCGACTCTTGCTAACCGCAACATTTGCGATCAAACGCAAAATAACCAAGTCAGTTCTCCCACCGTGTTACACCTGCAAAGCAAGATTATGTAGCATATCATGACGATTGGATTATGTGTTCATCATCAAAATGACCTATAATTCAAGTTTATCATGCCAACTTCAAGTCTTCGAATATCCTAGCTCAAAAATGATCTCTTCAAGTTCTGTGACATTTTGGAAAGCTTGAATCAAGATCTACAACTTTCATGCAGACCGTTTTGACTAAATAAAATTGGAACTTGATGAAAATTTTCCAAGAAGTTGGGATAAAAATCTGACCAACTTTGTTGAAAATTTTTCTAAGTGTTTTTGTTAAAAATGTCATGTGCCTATGTAATACGGTGGGAGAACTAACTTGGGTGTTTTGCGTTTGATCGCAATTATTGCAGATAAAAAGAGTCACCACCGACTTTTCTTTTATCCAATAACGAAAGGTTGAAAAGAACATGAAAGACCTTTGAGATATTTTCTTGAGTTCTGGGGGTAGGTTATGAAAAGGGAAGGTATTAGCACCCTTTTCATCCATAGTTTTCTACGGGATCTTAGTTGCTTGCTAGATCACTTGCTTTTGTTTGAAAATGTGCTTGTGGTGTATTTTTTGAAAGTATTTTGAAAAACGTCTTTGTAATGGTTCTCGTTTCTATAAGAACGCGTACAAAGTATTGGTTTTGAAAAGAGGTGTTTGTGGAATGGGTTTTTAAAAGTGATTTTGAAAAGTGTCTTTGTAATGGTTCTCGTCTCTATAAGAAGGCGTACAAAAAGCTTTGTCTTTTGAAAATGTTTCAAAATGGAAGTGTGGGTGTATAAAATGTTTTTGTTGTATGCAAGTGAGCAACTAGGAGCATCCTACCTACTCAAAAGGTCTTAATGTTCTTTTCCTCCTCCTTTAGATGTGGCATCTTACCATTGATTTGGTAAGAAGCCTCACCATTGGATGTGAAGGGACGGGCATGGGACGTTTGTATAGTCATAGAAGGCAACCTATGGGACATTTTAGCAATGTCGTTTAGGGACTAGATTGTTTACCGAAGGCAACATTAAGGGTCATCGAGGGACTACGATCTTTTATCGAGGGTCTTTGCTAAAACGCCCATTTTCGAGGGACATGACTGTTTTCCAAGGAAATAAAGTGAGATTACCCTAGGGGTGCATGTGTGAATGGTGTGTTTGATTGCATGCATTTATTCTTTGATTAGGGTGATCTATTTGTTAGTTTTATATTGCCATACATACCCTACATTACTAGCAATTATATGAAAAGCCGTAAACTTGCGGAAACTAAAAATCCTAAGCTATTACATCATTAGGGGGATGGGGATACAATTTGCAAATGAGGGTGAAATAGGTGTCTAATTATTACAGCCATATCAAATAAGTGGACAATAATGAAGAATATATATACAATGCAAAAACAGTGTAAAAAGAAGGAAAAACTGCATTTTGAACTATTATGTGTCGACACATGTTGTTATGCATTGACACATAACTTTCCTTGCCCCTTCCAAACCAAATCAACTGAGTATGAGTCGACGCATAATGGGATGTGTTGACTCATTTTCTGCTTGTGTCGACACATACGCGTTTTGTATTGACTCATGCACCTTCCATCTTTCTGTTTTGGGACCTGGATAGCAGTATGAGTCGATGCATAAGGCCATGTGTCGACTCATACCCTGTTTTTTCACTTAGAATGAGTCGACCCATGTGGGTATGTGTCGACTTATGTTGTAGTTTTTTTACTCTATCACCATTCTTTTGCATGTATCAGTCAATTTTTAACATATAAATGATAAAAATGAACAACAAGTAAATGATTAACTTCAAGAGTAGTGATTGCTACATCTTATCTTCAGAAATAAACCAAAAATGATGTATGGAAAATGAAAGGTTAAGATGACTTAACTTGAAACTGCACTTTAGGTTTTGAGTCTGAATACCCTTCAAGATGATGTGTGGACCTTAACGAAACTCTAGGAGGCTGCTAGACCTTCCTTTGTGTTGAAGGTTGCTGAACCAATTCCAAACAGTCAAGTTTGTGTAGTATTGTCTTTTATTTAGAAGTTGAGAATAAGGGCACTACAAAAATAGTTCTTGTGCTTGAATAATATCTATGTCATGTGAAGTGTTTAGATGGTTTATGGGAGAGTTTGCAAGGTTGTACAATAGTGGGTTGAGGATTTTTCTATTTTATGAGTGAAAGAAGAGTTGAAGATGAGCAGAGTCTTATGAAAATGAGTTGAGTTTTACAAAAGTTCTATTTTTCTCCTCTCTCTTTTTTCTCTAAGAAAAACCCCCTTATGTCTTATGAAACAATCCCTTTCGTAACTCCTTGACTGATGTTTAGGAGGGAAACAAAATAAGTTATTTTGAACTGTTTTTTCCTACTGCTTTGATACTTTTTCCACACAATTTTCTTTTGCCATTTTGGTGCAATTTTGTGGCTTGTTATGATGCAGGTTCGAGCAGACTGCATATAGCAGTTTTGGACTGGTTTTTTGGATAGATTTTGGACGGTATAGGACAGTATATGTAGGTTTTTGTGACAGGTTTATAGTGCAACATAGCACAAGGTTTTTTGTAGGACAACAATGGATCAGGGTTTTAGACTGTTGTGGCAATGTATAGAAGTAGCATACCATACTTTGTTCAGCAATAACTTGGACAACATAGTTTGCAACATGAAACAAAGTTTGGTTTGTGGAGCAATTTATGCAAATTGTATCAAAGATAAAGCATTGTGGCAAGTTTTTGAGTCAAAGGAAAAAGTCCATACCAATACAAAATTTAGGATTTGTAAACTTGCAAAAAATGCCACTTTGTAATAACTTAAATTATTTGTAACATCTTAAACTATTTTGAATTATAATGACAAGATGTCATGAAGCAATGAACTTAACTTAGAAAAATTTCCAAGTCTTGTAAAAGTTAGATTTTTGACTTTCTTGATTTTTGATGATCAAATTTCATATTTTGGATGTCTTGATGAAATATGATTTTTGGGACTCAACTTTGGTCAAAAAGTCAAAGTTTGACTTTTTAGTGTACAATTGACTTTTCCCATCAGTTGACCAAATTTTGTCTATCAATCCACTAATCTCAGGAGATGAATTGAAATGTGAAATTAGGTCAAAATGACGCGCTCGGATCCTTGAGATCATGCTTTCAACCAATAAGCCAGGTATTAGGTCAAAAATTAAAGTTCGGTCACTTTCAATCAAAAACCCTAATTTTGCTCATTTGCCCTTTTTGTAATTTGAATGACTTTCTTGGGAAATTGTGATCCAAGACTTGGAGCTTTAAAAAAATAATCCTGAGGGTCCATAATTATCCACGAAATTCATTTGAAACGTTAGAAATCCAACTGCCTTTGTACAAGCTCAAACCCCAATTTGAGGCACCAGTGCTGAGGAGATTATTTTGACCTAGTCGATACTTACACAAACTTGAGGCATTGAAGATCTTTATAGGAAATATCTTGAGAAATGAGAGGGAAAATTTTGGGGTACAACAACTGCCCTTGTTTAATCTTCTTAAACCTGAAGAGTTAGATTGGCGAGTCTTCCATTCGTGACTTGAAGGTGGAAGATTATTGAACACAAAAGTACCCAGAAATTTGCACTCGATGATAGGTGGTTGATTGCGTAGGGAATGGGCTTGACGATTCCATTTGGAGAGATGATGGAGAGTTGTCGGAGATGGGCTTACATATGCCATCCAAAAGTGATTTGTGAACAAATTTGAAGAAGTATCAGAATAAATCTCTGGTTGATTTATACTGAAATAGTAGATGTAGTGGGATGAGTATCAGAACAATATCCATAAATGGATTATATTTGGACTGTATTTGAGAAATATGCTGAATGAGTGTCAGAATGACATCCGTATATGGATCGTATCTGGACATATTTGAAGGGTGAGTTGAATGAGTGTTAGAATGGCATCCATATTTAGATCATATCTGGACTTTATTTGAAAGGTGTGTTGAATGAGTGTTAGAATGACATCCGTTTCTGGATCATATCTGGAATGTATTTGAAAGGTGTGTTGAATGAGTGTCAGAATGACATCCGTATCTGGACTGTATTTGAAATGTATGTTGAATGAGTGTAAGAATGAAATCCATATCTGGATCGTATCTGGACTGTATTTGAAAGGTGTGTTGAATGAGTGTTAGAATGACATTCGTATCTGGATCGTATCTGGACATTATTTAAAAGGTACGTTGAATGAGTGGTAGAATGACATCCGTATCTGGACTATATTTTAAAGGTGTGTTGAATGAGTGTCAGAATGACATCCGTATCTAGACTGTATTTGAAAGGTATGCTGAATGAGTGGCATAATGACATCCATATCTGGATCGTATCTGGACTGTATTCAAAAGGTATGTTGAATGAGTGTCAGAATGACATCCGTATCTAGACTGTATTTGAAAAAAATCTCGAGTAAGTGTCAGAATGTCAGCCGTATCTGGGTCGCATCTGAACTGTTTCTAGAAGAGAATCTGGAATAAGTATCAGAATGTCAACCGTATCTGGACCGCATCTGAACTGTTTCTAGAAGAGAATCTGGAATAAGTATCAGAATGTCAGCCGTATCTGGATCGCATCTGAACTATTTCTATAAGAGAATCTGGAATAGGTGTCAGAATGTCAGCCGTATCTGGATCGCATCTGAACTGTTTCTAGAGGAGAATCTGGAATAAGTATCAGAATGGCAGCCGTATCTGGATCACATCTGAACTGTTTCTAGAAGAGAATCTGAAACAAGTATTAGAATGTCAGCCGTATCTGGATCGCATTTGAATTGTTTCTAGAAGAGTGTATGAGAAGGAGCCCATGTAGGATTGCTTCAACTGGTCGTGTAGATAGTTGTCCTGGCTTGTTTCAGGTATTAATCTCTGACATTTTAAAAATTGTTGATGATAGCCATCTGTTGACTGATCTTTCCTGAAGAGGTAAAGAGTTAGTTGCATGCAACGTCATGATGTATGAAGTGCATGGCGTAATTATGTTCTCAAAATAAATGAGATTATGATGTATGCATTTATCATATATGTAAATATGATGCATGAAATATTGTCGGAATGTAATTTTGTTTTGGAAAATAAATCCTTGACAAGTGCTGGGGAGTTTTGGGAAGCTGAATTTCGGACGGTCGTTGGGGATGAAGAGTATGCCCATCTTCAAACTTTGCTTAGAATGTTTCCACTGGGGATTCCTGTTTTTGTTGTTTGAGGAGAAATCCGCTAGGGGATGTTGATTTTTCTTGAGAAGAAAACTCTGTGGAGAGTGTTGATTTCCGCTTGGGGAAGAGAGTTTAAGAGTTTTGGTTGTCCGCTGCTCTACTGGGGAGGTATTTCTTGATGAAAGAGAAAGGAAATTAACAACTCGTTGGGGATAAAGAGGTTAACTGTTATTTGGTTTGGCTTCCAGGCTTTGCAGCAACTCACTGGGGATTGTAGAAGAGTCTACTGAGGAAGAGGGGTTGTGGTCCCTTGATTTTTAATAGTATGAGAGGCAAATTCAAGTTGGGGAATCTGTAGTTTGTTGGGGAGATAAACCCGGTTGCCAATTTGCTGGAGAGGTGTTTTCTTTTGGCAGAAATCCTCTAGGATTCTTGAGCTCAACTCAGTTGGGGAGAATTTTTCAGAGATTGAAACTCTGGCTAGGGGTCACCCTGTGAAAAGGATTTTGTGAGGGATTTGTCACTGCCCCAAGTAGCAAGTGTTATAGCATTGCCAGAAAAATGTTTGTCTGATCGTACGTAACCTTTTGTTGGAATTCACATTTAATGCCCCAACTGATTCAGATACAGACTTGCCCCTGGTATATTCAACATTTCTTGAGAGATTTCTTGGAATCTTGACTGGACTGCCCCAGATGTGTTGGACAGCGACACGTCACACCCCCTTTCTTATAGGATATTTGTTATTGGAAGTGTCATCCTATTTGAAGTGGTTCTGTTCATTGAGAGAGTTTTTGTTCACTGGATATTCGTTGTGTGAATTTCTCCACTGTCAAACAATTAGCCATATGCAAACAATGATATTCAAATAATGCAAAGTTTATGCTTGTCTTGAAGTTTTGAGAATGCATTTTTAGCAAGCAAAGATTTTTATAAGAATATGAATTCAACTCAGAATTTGGAGTAAAGCCTTACAGAAGTCAGTATACCTTTGGTAACAGTATGCTTTCAAACTAACCCATGCTTCAATTAGGACTTTTGGAAGGTGGTAACGTGGTCTGGCTCACGGTTTGAGAAACAAAGGATAAGGCTCAAAGTGTATTTGTACCCTCCCGTTCTTCGTAATGTTCTCCAGTCCTAAACTCAGTTAATTATGCGTTTGAACTCTAATTGAGTCTGAAATGACATTTTGGTGATGGTTCAGACAAGTTAAGTTTGTTGGAAGGCAGTTATTTTTTCCATATTTTTCATGTTGTTGAGGATTTGTAGTATCCTCCTTTTTTTATCTTCTACCCTTGACTTTTGCCTGACTGTTCTTGTTTTGAGATTACAGTCAGCGGGATGCCCCAGTTTTTCTTAAGTCTCCTTCGTAGGTTTTGACTTAGTGGGCTTTTCTTTTAATAGATAATGACTGCCTATTTGGTAGGGAACCATCACCGTCTTTTGATTCCAGAGGAATGTTTTTGATGTCATCGTTGTATACAAAGTGAAAGCTAGCGACTGAACGCGTTTGAATTAACTGAGAGACTACCCTACCCCGGGTTTTGATTAAAGGTTTCAATTTGGTGAGAAAAAGAAAACTCCAACTTCTTAGGCTCAAAGGAGTTGAGTAGGGATTATCCTCCTTATAACTCCAGTGTTTAGGAATTGAAAGAACGCCTGTACATCATTAGCAAGGTCTGTCCAAAAGCATACTGTATGAGATTATAGCATTGTTTTTGGCATCCTCCCTCTAAAGGCTTGCAACTTTTAAAACAAGAGTTGAATATAATAAATGGAGTAAAAAGCATAGTTTAAATAGAGTGAAAATGAAAGGATTAATTCAAGATAAACATATGCAATGCATTAATGTAACAAAGTTTGACATATGGATAAGTGTTTGAATAACAAAAGAGATTACAATTGAAAATTCAAAATGAACAAGACGCTCTCAATGATTTGGCATAGGAGCAGTGATCATGTTAGGAGCCTCTAGAGAGTCGAACTCAATCTCCTTGGCATCAATCATGTCTTGGATCTTGTTCTTCAGAGCCCAACAGTTGTTCGTGTCGTGTCCAGGACTATCAGAATGATATGCATACCTTTCACTGGGATGATAAGTAGGAGCATAAGTATTGGGATTCCGGAGAGGAGCTTTTAACATAATCAACTCCGCCTTCAACATGTATTGTAATGCTTGAGCCAGTGGCATGTTGATCTTGGTGAATTGTCTTTTAGGCCTGACCTTCTTATGTTGAGTCCCATGTTGTCGTTGTTGCACCGATGTAGGATTGGAGATCAGAACTGCCCCCACATGTAGGTCGTGGTTACTCTGGTTACGACCTTTTTGACCGTATGCAGCATTGAAATCTTTCTTCCCATTAAAAGGATGTTTCTATGCACTTGAAGATGCACCCCTTAGATTTTACCGCTTTTGATGCCAGCTTCGACTCTTTCGCCATTCAGTATTAGCTCGGTGAACTCGGTCGAGGAGCTTCCGATTAGGTGATTGAAGAAAGGTCCTGTCAAAGTTCCCATAAAGATGTCAATAAGCTCCCTACCAGTTAAGGGTGGATGCACCCTGCCAGCCAGGTCTTTCCACTTTAGAGCGTATTCTTTGAAGCCCTCATTGGAACGCATGGTCATACTCTGAAATTGCACACGAGTTGGTGCAAGATCAGCGTTGTATTGATACTGCTTGTAGAAAGCAGCAGCCAAGTCCTCCTAGGTATGAATGTCGGTTCCTTCTAACTGATAGAACCACTCTAGTTGAGTGCCAGCCAAACTTTCTTGGAATAAATAGACCCATAGATTCCAGTCAGCAGTGTGAGGATGAATCTTGCGGACATAAGATCTCAGATGCACCTTAGGACAAGAGACCCCATCATACTTTGCAAAGGTAGGGATTTTGAACTTTGGTGGGATGACCACTCCAGAATCCAATCCTAACTCTTCAAAGTCTAAGCCAGGTATCTGCTGAATCTTCATAGCATTGAGGCGATCCTCCAGCTGTTTGTATTTGTCATCAGCATGAGGATATTATTCCTCAGAGTAATCAACTTCATCTTCATCAGTCCCCGAGTTGTTTTCTCCTTCTTTTGTCTGATTGTCCCCTTCGGTTGATGGATTTGAGAGATCTATAGCTCTCTTGACTGGTCCTCTAAGCCTTCTTCTTAAATTCAAGACGCCCACTAATTTCTTTGTCTTTTTCTTCTTGTCTTTGAGAAGAAGAGTCTTCAGGTCCTCTTGCCCTTTAGCCAAAGTCAAGAACATTTGTTGGAATTGATCATTTTGTGCTTGAAGATCCTTCACGGTTTGTTCCATATTTATGTTACTTAAATAAACAGTAGGAAGATAAGGCGACCTGTATGGGAGAAACCTGTCATGATATGATGCATGGTATGTGGATGCATGTTTTCAAGGATCTCGCATGGTAAACACAAGAAGATGTTAGAAGTTGAATTTTGATCAACAACTTTGATTGGAGAACTTCGTATCGGTGATGTCCTTCCACAAGAATCAAGCTCACCATGTCAAGTGGGTTGTAGCCCTTGACTCAAGTTACCGTGCTTTGGTCTTTGATGGCGTTTGATTTAGAGAATGAATCCTCTTGCCCCTTGATAGGTGTCTGGTTCAACAGGACTCTGCATCATAGGCCCTTGAGATCCTTGAAATGGTTATTGAAAATGCTATGGTATGATGTCATGATGTTATGTACAAGTATGCAAAGCAAGAAAGTTGTTATGTACAAATAGTCATATACACACAAAGCAGACAAGTCCTTAGGTTTAGGCTTGCATGGGGTTTGTAGGTAAGTACCCTCTTGAAGTTTAGTTGGCTCAACCTGTCCTAGTAATAGTAACTAGGTTCTAGGGGATCTCAATATCACCGATCTTTCTTCATCGGGCATTGTTTCAGCACAAGCCTCTTTAATGGCGACCGAAATATCCCGAAAGTCCGATTCAATGAGCATAGTATCGAGTATCAACCAACTTCGGACTACACCAAAGCCGACTACCTCACTACTTCCTAATGGCCAAGTTGGTCAAGTAAGGTTCTAAAGTCAGTTAGTGATTCATGACACCACACAGTGGCCCCGTATTCTCTGTGACTACTCAAGGGCTACTGATACCAACAAATGTGTCTTTTGAAAATGTTTCAAAATGAAAGTGTGGGTGTATAAAATGTTTTTGTTGTGAGCAAGCGAGCAACTAGGAGCATCATACCTACTCAAAAGGTCTTAATGTGCTTTTCCTCCTCCTTTAGATGTTTCTATCTTACCATTGATTTGGTAAGAAGCCCCATTATTAGATGTGAAGAGACGGGCATGGGACGTTTGTATAGTCATAGAAGGAAACCTATGGGAAATTTTAGCAACGTCGTTTAGGGAATAAATCGTTTACCGAAGGAAACATTAAGGGTCATCAAGGTCCTACGATCTTTTATCGAGGGTCTTTGCTAAAACGCCCATTTTCGAGGGACATGGCTATTTTCCAAGGCAACAAAGTGAAATTACCCTAGGGGTGCATGTGTCAATGGTGTGTTTGATTGCATGCATTTAGTCTTTGATTAGGGTGGTCTATTTGTTGGTTTTATCTTGCCATACATACCCTATCTTACTAGCAATTATATGAAAAGCAGTAAACTTGAGGAAATTAAAAATCTTAAGCTATTACATCATTAGGGGGATGGGGATACAGTTTGCAAATTGGGGGTAAAATAGGTGTCTAATTATTACAGCCATATCCAATAAGTGGACAGTAATGAAGAATATATATATATATATATATATATATATATATATATATATATATATATATATATATATATATATATATATATAATGCAAAACCAGTGTAAAAAGAAGGAAAAACTGCATTTTGAACTATTATGTATCGATACATAACTTTCCTTGCCCCTGCCAAACCAAATCAACTCAGTATGCGCCAACTCATAATGGGATGTGTCGACTCATTTCCTGCTTGTGTAGACACATACGCGTTTTGTATCGATTCATGCACCTTCCATCTTTCTGTTTTGGGACCTGGATAGCATTATGAGTCGATGCATAAGGCCACGTGTCTAATCATACCCTATTTTTTCACTTAGAATGAGTCAACCCATGTGGGTATGTGTCAACTCATGTTGCAATTTTTTGCCTCTATGACCATTCTTTTGCATGTATCAGTCAGTTTTTAACATATAAATGATAAAAATGAACAACAAGTAAATGATTAACTTCAAGAGTAGTGATTGCTACATCTTATCTTCATAAATAAACCAAAATTGATGTATGGAAAATGCAAGGTTAAGATGACTTACCTTGAAACTGCACTTTAGGTTTTGAGTCTGAATACCCTTCAAGATTTTGTGTGGACCTTAACGAAACTCCAGGAGGTTGCTAGACCTCCCTTTATGTTGAAGATTTCTGAACCAATTCCAAACAGTCAAGTTTGTGTAGTACAGTCTTTTGTTTAGAAGTTGAGAATAAGGGCACTACAGAAATTGTTCTTGTGCTTGAACAATATCTATGTGATGTGAAGTGTTTAGAGGGTTTATGGGAGAGTTTGCAAGGTTGTACAATAATGGGTTGAGAATTTTTCTGTTTTGTGAGTGAAAGCAGAGTTGAAGATGAGCAGAGTCTTATGAAAATGAGCTGAGTTTTATAAAAGTTCTATTTTTCCCCTCTCTTTTTTTCTCTAAGAAAAATCCCCTTATGTCTTATGAAACAATCCCTTTTGTAGCTCCTTGACTGATGTTTAGGAGGGAAACAAAATAAGTTATTTTGAACTGTTTTTGCCTACTGCTTTGATACTTTTTCCACACAATTTTCTTTTGCCATTTTGGTGCAATTTTATGGCTTGTTATGATGCAGGTTAGAGCAGACTACATAGAGTAGTTTTGGACTGGTTTTTTGGATATATTTCGGACTGTATAGGACAGCATATGCAGGTTTTTGTGACAGGTTTGTGGTGCAGCATATCACAAGGTTTTTTGTAGGACAGCAATGGAGCAGGGTTTTGGAGTGTTGTGGCAATGTATGGAACTGGCATACCATACTTTGTTCAGCAATAACTTGGACAACATAGTTTGCAGCATGAAACAAAGTTTGGTTTGTGGAGCAATTAATGCAAATTGTATCAAAGATAAAGCATTGTGGCAAGGTTTTGAGTCAAAGGAAAAATTCCAAACCAATCCAAAGTTTAGGATTTGTAAACTTGCAAAAAATGCCACTTTGTAATAACTTGAATTATTTGTAACATCTTAAACTATTTTGAATTGTAGTGACAAGATGTCATGAAGCAATGAACTTAACTTAGAAAAATTTCCAAGTCTTGCAAAAGTTGGATTTTTGACTTTCTTGATTTTTGATGATCAAATTTCATATTTTGGATGTCTTGATGAAATATGATTTTTGGGACTCAACTTTAGTCAAAAAGTCAAAGTTTGACTTTTTAGTGTACAATTGACTTTTCCCATCAGTTGACCAAATTTTGTCTATCAATCCACTAATCTCAGGAGATGAATTAAAATGTGAAATTAGGTCAAAATGACGCGCTCGGATCCTTGATATCATGCTTCCAACCAATAAGCCAAGTATTAGGTAAAAAATCAAAGTTCGGTCATTTTCAGTTAAAAACCCTCATTTTGCTCATTTTTCCCTTTTGGTAATTTGAATGACTTTCTTGGGAAATTGTGATCCAAGACTTGGAACTTAACAAAAATAATCTTGAGGGTCCATAATGATCCACAAAATTAATTTGAAACGTTAGAAATCCAACTGCCTCTGTACAAGCTCAAACCCTAATTTGAGGCATCAGTGCTGAAGAGATTATTTTGACCTAGTAGATACTTGCACAAACTTTAGGCATTGAAAATCTTTGTAGGAAATATCTTGAAAAATGAGAGGGAAAATTTTGGGGGTACAAAAACCTATATCTCCTAATCCAAGCATTTTTTTGGACATCAACCCTCAAGGACAAAGTTGTAGAATTCATCATGCTCTACAACTTTCATATTAAAAAATTTCCTTGAATCATCTTGCATGTTAGTGAAAAATAGTCATGAAGTAGTTATTTTATTAAGGCCCAAAACACTTAGAATTTTTCTAAGTATTGGAAATCTTGACTTTTTGTTGATTTTTCTTGACTTTGTTGATTCTTTTGATCAAGTTTTATATTTTTGAATGTCTTGAAGATTCTTTATCTTTGAAATTCAATGTTGACCAAAAAAGTCAAAGATTGACTTTTTGTGTGACTGTTAACTTTTTATCAGTTGATTCAAATTTTCAACTATCAATCACTTATTATTTAGAAATTATTTGAGCCATGAAGTTAGGTCAATATGTTGTGTTTGAGTCCTTGAGATCATGCTTCAAGCCATTAGGTCATGTACTAGGTCAAAAGTCAATGATCAATCATTCTCAGTCAAAACCATAATTTTGACAATTTTGCCTCTTTGATGATTTCAGTGCTTTCCTTGAGGAATTATGATCAAACCTTGATAAAATGATGAATATAACATCAAAATTTTGATGTTGGCAAAAAATATCTTAAAGTTTGACTGTATGTTGACTACAGTTCACTTTTTACCCAGTACAGTTGATTTTCAATCATCTAAGTAATTGACTGAGCAAATTTGTGATGCAAGACTTGAAACTTGGTATGAGCATCCTTCGAGTCTTATGATGAACCATTAAAGTCACTTGGGGCATTAGAATTCCACTTTTCCTTGAGAAAACCGAAACCCTAATTGTGGACCCAATACTTAGGAGGTGAGCTTGTCTGATCAGCTTCTTGAGAATCTTTGAGCATTTGAGAACTTTTGTGAGAAATATCTTGAAGAAAAGGGAGGGAAAATTTTATGGTACAACAACAAGAAATGGGGGTTTTGAATTGGGTTTTAAATAAAAAACTTTTCCTTTTAAAATCCCCTTTAAATCGTAACAAGTTACTTCACTTCATGATAATAGTTATAAGATGCAAGAAGAAAATAACAAGTTAAGTTTATACTAGTTCACTTGAAAACTATCAAGTTAGTCTAAATCACCCGCCAAGGTGATTTCTCCTTTCTCAACAAGGACTTAATCCAATAATCAAACAGATTATTACAATGCACAAGCTAATTGCAAGTGACTAACGTTACAACCTCTAAGACACACTAATCTTAGACTTCTCAAGGATTCTAACCTAACTTGTCCCTTAAGGAAAATCAAACAACTGTTTGAACCAAGTTGTGTTTACAAAAGATGTGCTTCTTAACATGCTAATATGTAAACAATGTTTCATAACTATACAAACTAAAGAGAAATGAAAAGCGTATGAATAGTCTTTCGAGAGTATGAATCAATGAATTGGTAGCATTTTCTATTAGTCTTCAATTCCTTTATATAGCCAATAAAACAATATATTCGTTGAGGGGTACTCTTGGGATTTCCATAATATTTGGCGGCTTGAATCATGTGGGGGACATGATTGTGGGACGCGTCCATCCTTCATGGTAGTCGAATGAAACATTTTGATCGTACCATGTACTATTGTACCAAGTTAACATTATCTTCTTTCCTTATGTACTTTAGAGGATTCTGTGAGCATGAGCTTAGAAGAGAGAACATAATACTAAGGTCATCAGAAATTCAAGTCTTTAGAGTCTTCAGAACGGTGTCTTCAGAGTCTTCAACGCTTGGTCTTGAGAACCATTTCTAGAACCTTGGGTCTTCATAGTCTTCAAAACTACGTCTTTAGAATTTTCGGCACTTGGTCTTTGAGAACCCTTTGTCTTCAGAAACATTAGTCTTCAGCATCTGGACTTCAGTAGAAACTTTTGTCTTTAGATCTTCTGACTGGTTTCTTTAGAACATGTTGCCTTCAGAAACATGAGTATTTAACATATGGATTTTAGTAGAACTTCTGTCTTCAGATCTTCTGACTGGTTTCTTTAGACTTCATATCAGAGCCTACACTTCAGAGTCTTCTGGAGTGTCTTGCTATTGTTCATCAAAACTTGTGTAGCGCATAAGCAAAACTTATTCTTTTCTAATGTCTTGGCAGTTCCTTTCATCAAAAGCAGAACCTGTTTGTTAAATACTCAAAATAACAAACTTTAAAGTACCAAAATTGTTCATACAAACATACTCATTTGTTATCATCAAAACTAAGAGATAAAGTTGCAGAACCAAATATTGTTCTAACAATCTCCCTGTTTTTGATGATGACAAAACTATATATTTTGATGACACAATTTTGTACATAATCAAAATAAGTGAAAAATAAGAAGGTTAAGAAACACTTATCCTTGTTATGAAAACTCCCCCTGAGTCAAAGACTTGATGAAGATCAAATATCCTTATTCTGAACCATTTGAGTAGAACTCCCTCTGGGGCCAATAGATCAAATATTGAGATCTTGAGAGTCTTGATGCCAATCATGCCAATTGAGATCTTGAACCTCTAGCATCATAAAGACATATTCCAGATGCAGGGGGTGTTGGAAAAGAAATCTTGTCAAGAATCAGCTTTAACATGTTCTGAATATTCTCATTGATAGCCTTATGTTCAATGATGATTTCTCTGAAAACCCGTTGTTCTCCTCTAATCTCACCAATTTCATTTTCCATATGTGCAATGGAAGAATCAGAAGAAGATACCACTACAACATATTGTCTTTCTTTAACAACTATTTCTTCCTCTTTAGCCAATCTGGATTCTTCAGCTTTTCTGGCTTCTTCTGCCTCTTGAGCTTTAAGCATGACTTCCTCTTCCTCTTGCAGTGCTCTAGCTTCAGCTTATCTTTGCTTCTTAGCAAGGCGTTGGAAGACTCTGATTCTTTCCTCTCTTTATGTCACCGTCTAAACAACTGCAATTATGGATGCTTCAGAGAAGGTCTTCAACCTTTCAAACTTAGAAGACATCCACTTCTGAAACAACTTCTAGGAATCATCCAGATTCTGGGGCTTAATGCTTGAGCTTGCTTCTTCTCTTAGCTTTGCAATCTTCTTTCTAGCCTTGTTTCTAAACAAATTAATGCATTCATTCAAGGTTGAAGTGTTGAAGATGATGAAGGTTGTTGACGAAGGTGATGATCTTGATGAAGAGCGTTAATGAAGATGATGAACATAGAGAACTTGTTGAACGGTTTGAGAGAAAAAGAGGGTTTAGGGTTTCTAAAGTGTGGAAGTGAAGTGAAATGTTTGTTTTATAGTGTTTTAGAAGTGAGAGAAAAAAAATATAGACATAATTATTAGGAGAATTAAATGAAAGTAATAATTATGAATTTAATCAGTTCCAAGAAAAATTACTGCCAATGTGTAGCCTAGGTAGAGTGGTGATTAAGAATAACCAAAGGTTACACGCATTAATCACTACATCTAATTAGGTGACACATTTTGATATCCTTTGAATCTGGAGAACCAAAAGGTTTCCATCTAATCGAAGACATTTCTGACCGAAACATCTTCTGATTTCTGAGGTTCTAAAAAATGAAAATGCTTTTTGATCAATTCAGAATCTTATTTCTTAACACTAAGACTAAAACACATCTAATTCTGATGAAATCTCACTCTGGACAAAAGTCTATTTTCAGATTCTTCAGAATAAGCAAAAATCTATCTTCAGCTAAGGGTTTTATAAAAATATCAGCCTATTGATGGTCTGTATTTATGAATATTAAAGATAAAATCCCTTTCTGAACATAGTCTCTAATAAAATGATATTTAATTTCTATGTGTTTAACCCTAAAGTGTAAAATAGGATTTTTACTTAAACAAATAGAAACAGTATTATCACAGAAGATAGGAGTGTTACTCTCATAAATTTGATAATCTTCCAGCTGATTCTTCATCCATAGCATCTGAGTGTTGCACAATGCTACTGAGATGTACTCTGCTTCTGCTGTTGAAAGAGAAATTGTTGATTGCCTCTTGCTTGACCAAGTGTCATACCCCAAATTTATCCTACCCTTTTACTTTTATCTGGCTTATGCATCTTTCACTTTTGTCATGTACATAACTTCCATTAGGTCATACAATAAATCATGCATCATTAATAAATTTAGCATGGGATCAATGTTTATGAATGGAATTAGGGTTTTACCCTGGTTTGAGGTGTACAAATCAAATAAGCTCGGATCATTTGGTTCTCTTATGAAGCATGGATTAGGGAAGTAGGGTTTTGACATGATCATCCATTGTGGACTTATTTATCATCAAATTGCAGGGTGTGCTTCTACCAAGATTTATCAAGGGCAAGTGCTTAGGGTTTTATCAATGTTTCAACTAAGAGTACTTTGAGTTAGGGTTTTGGTTTTTCTCTACATCTCAAGTCATTCCTTCATCAATGTGTATTTAAGGCATGAGATTAGGGCTTTATCTTAATTAAAGGATTTTCTCAAAGGTATTACTTTGGTGTTGAGATAATTGGTTATCAATTCAAGACGTGAACCATGGTGTAAGATGTTGAACTTGATTATTATTTGTGTTCAAGGCATCATTATTCTTTTAACTACTTGTTGTTTCAGTCAAAAGTTAATTCAATTGAGGATAAGGTTCATTAATCAAGCATGGCATGTATTGGACTCATTTTCTCATGGTATAGTTGATTTAAGGGTTTATATGTGCTATGAATGTAATATTTCCATGTGATATCAAATAGTGTGATTCAAGATATTAGTCCATGGATTCCTTGTGGTATCAAGGATCTCAAGGACATGTTTTGGTCATGGTGTCTGAGAATTAGTTCAAGGAAGATTGAAAGATCCACTCATGGTTAATCTCTTGAATTCATGTTACAAATTACAAAGTCAATAAGATCGCATGCAAGGGTGATTCAAGGCTACATGGACAAGGTACTTCTTAAGTAGGAAAGCATGGTAATTGGAATTGGAATATAATCAAGGGAAAAGGAAATGCAAACTTCATTTGAAGAGGAAAATATTACAAATCCAAGGCATTCAATTTACGATATTCCATCCATTACAATATATAATGGCCATTTCGTCAAGAATACCACCAACTTACAAGTTTTGACCACAATCTGTATCATCTTTTATGGATCTCTTACCATGATTCAAAGTGCAATTCAAGTTAATGTAAAGTTGACATTGTTTTAAGTTCAAACATTCATTCGACGTTCAAATATCCAAATAACATTCTTCATAGAATTTTCAATGTTCATTCAAAATTCAAGTTTGAACCAAATCTACATAAACCTAATTTTGCTAAAAGCTTTTTGATCCAAAACTTGAACATAAAGTCTTGATTCAAAATATTTCCAGTAGCCAAAAATCATCACCATTTACATTTACAATTTTCAAGAACATTACAAGATGCATTTACATCAAAACCTAATCACAAAATCTAGCCTAAGCGTTAACCTCTGTTGTCAAGCATTCCACAATCTTTAACATTAAAAATTCTTCATACCAATCTTCAAAAGCCTTGCACAAAACCTTGCAAAACTGTGTCTTGTTGCACAAGAATTACGCATAGACCAGCCTTGCAATATAAACTCAATTAAAAAAATACAAATTTAAAACCAGGTTGTGCATTAATACTAAACTGCCCTGCACTAAATAACCAATTCAAGTCAATAAATCAATCTGTTCAAACAGTCCATCAATAAAGCAGTTCACTCATTTAACAAACAGAACCTGCTACACATCCACTAAACCTAACTCGGGATTACCCGAACCCACGCTCAATTCAAACCACCCATAAACTCATGGATCCACACAATAACACCTACATAAGCGTTAAACCAGAAAAAGTAGAAAAGCATAGCAGTAAATTGTGAGAAACTCGTAAACAGAAAATCAGAACTATGTGAGGTATCAGAATTCGTTTGCCACCTCAACCAATAACAGAAAAAACATGATTCATAATAAACTTCTAACCTCCTCAATCTAAACCCTTCAATCCTATAACATATTTTATCAGTCCAAGGGCTAAGATCTTATTCCATCTAACTAACTTTTCTAGATCTAACAAAAAGATGAAAATAAAAACTCACCTCAATTCATTCATTCTTCAATTCACGGAAGAATCACCACACAAAACTAGAAAACTCTCATCTCTATTTCTCTCTTCAATCTCCAATCATCTTCAAGCTGTATAATATCCATCACCGCTTTAAACACT
Organism: Vicia faba; assembly: GCA_948472305.1. Taxonomy (NCBI): domain Eukaryota; kingdom Viridiplantae; phylum Streptophyta; class Magnoliopsida; order Fabales; family Fabaceae; genus Vicia; species Vicia faba. Next base: position 939,709,209 of record OX451736.1, read on the forward strand.
CTCTGTAAATCACACCATTGAACCTATTTCATCACCTTCATCTTCACGACATCTTCAATCTGCATCGCGGCAACCACAACTTCAACCTTCATGTAGCTTCATCATTATCATCAACTCTTCAATCACCTTCATTCTATACAAATCTCCTTAGCACCTGCATCGAATCAACAACATCGACTCCGCATCGCATCAACAACATCAATTCCACAACATCATTATCTTCAATATCATTGAAAGATCAGAATCTTCACTGCAATAACAAGAATGTATTAGTTCTTCATCGCACATCAATCTCCTTCGCTAGGCAACACCATAAAAACACTAAAAGAAGAAGCAATATAGAAGAGGACGAAGAGAAATGATAAGTGTGAAACGCGGATTCGTACGTTCCTGAGGTCGTAGCCAAGGATCTCTGATTTTCTCGAGGTTTTTTCCATTTCCAGTCGGTGAATCTCATTAATTCTTTCCTTTTTAAGTTTCTGCGCATACCGAACAAGGCATAATCATGCAGCAATGTGAAGTGTCTGTTCTTTATGGAGATATGATTCATCAATCAAATGATTGAACCATGATGGTGGTGGAAAATTTGAACGGAGAGACGGTGAGGCCACGACTTATGAGCATTCACGGCGGTGCCATGGTTGTGAAGGGTGGCGAAAACGGAAGATTGAAGATGATCTCAATGCCACCGCTTTGTCGAAGAAGAGGAAGAAAATCTCCAGAAGGTTAGATGATGATGTTGAGCGCCACGAGAGAGAAGTAGACGAAGACAAATATGTCGTTCGCGGGAGAGGGTTGAGAACGAAGAAATGGAAATTGTGAGATGATTCTGTTCGTGGAATTTCAATGGTCACAAACTTGGAACCTTAAATACAGATACCAAATGATACCGTTTTAGGAACTCCTTTCCTTTTCTTTTTTATATTATTTCAATGATAGTTATGGTTTTTTATATAAATCTAATCAAGATGATATTTACGTTTTTTTATATAAATCTGCTCAAGAGAGATTTTTTGGAATGTTGGTTGTATTGGATGGGCCGAACTCCTGCTAGGCCTTGGGGTTCTTTTTGGGCATGCTGGAGCCTTTAAAAAAATGTGTATGTATTCATGTGGTTTGGGGTTAGTGCTAAAATTTTGGTTGTTTTTCAGTATCATTTGCATGCTGTTTGTACCCCCAGGGTTTCTCCATTTTTATTTGCTTTTGACAACTATTACAGATGAGTTTTAATTGATTGGTTGAAACTTCCGCAAGCTTCTGTAGAGCTTTCTTATCACTTGCGGGGCTTTTAAGAGACAACAGACCTTCTCCATTAGGTATCATCGTGACTTTATTTTATTCCTCATCTCTGCATTGCCTACCGCTTTCTGATTCCATGAGAAGTATGAATAGAGATGCATGCTTTACCACTTTTCTTGATATCATGAAAAGTAGGAAATAAAGAGCGTGCGCTCGAAGTCGCTGTTTAAAAGTCATGTAGCAGGAAATCCACATTTATTTGCTCCTCGTGATTGTGCTTGTGTGCTTCCATCTTTTGTCGATCGATGATATCACTCAATTAGAATTGAGATGATGATTTCGACCTTTGCATGTTCCTTTAGGATTTTATCGTTTTCCTTTGTTAACGATCTATGATGTCACTCAATTAGAATTAAGATAACGACTATCTTTGCATGCTCCCTTAAGGCTTTTATCGTTTCCCTTTGTTAATGATCGATGATGTCACTCAATTAGAATTGAGATAACGACTTTGATCTTTGTATGTTCCCTATAGGATAGTTATCCTCATGCTTAGGTCTTTTGCATGCTAACGTAGGTAGACATTTCCCTTTTAGAATTTTCTTCCTCTTTTGCGTATGCATTAAAACTAAAACTTTTTTCCTTTCAAACTTCAAAAAACACTCTAATAATGCAAAAACCCTTTTTTCAAGGTAACAAAACACCAACCAACCCAAACTCTTTTCGCCTTCGGGTCTTTCATCGAAACTCTCAAAAGGATGTGTTAGTTCTACTTTAGGCGGTACGATGCGTAAATCCCCAAAGGTCGGGTTGCACCCATGTCTACTTGCCAAAAAGTTTCGTATGAGACATTATCCACCTTCGGGCATTTTTATTTCAAAGATACCTCGTCAGGTATGAGTATGTTAGTTCCTTTCTACTACAGACGTGTGAGTCTCCCAGGGTCAAGCAACATTAGAATGTGAAACTTAGAATTGTTCCATTAAAAAACACAAAACAAACAGAAACATGTTAGCCAAACTACGACACTCTGATTCCTCGAAAGGGATACGTAGGCAACATGTCGTGGGGCCTAACCGAGTAAAATTCGTAAATACTTCCTTCTTTTCCCCGCATTTATTTGTCATGCATTCTTCCTCAGTAGTAAGCGGTAGACATAGATTAGACACACCCATAAGAAAGATAACAAGAATGGATATCATAGAGTACTACGGGCGTGTAAGGTGCTAATATATTCCCCTCACATAACAGAATCCCTTACCCGATCTCTCAGTCGCAAGATCGTGACTTCTTCCTTCTCAGCTTTTCTCGATGTTCACCTTTCCCTTCATGTGGGATAAAAGACGTTCGATGGAAAATTCATTGTTTGATGATTTTCAGCTGGTTGTTTCAGCTGGAGACTTCATTGGGGACAGATCGACCAATTGCTGGTCCATCCCGGAGTCGATCCTAGCTCTTGTTTTTCTTTTCTTTAGGTTTTATTTATATGCTTTATGGCTTATTCATTTTGTACATGTTTATCTGAGCATATGTTTGCATTGTATTTTATTGCTTTCCATATTAGTTATCTGTTGTGCTGGCTTCTGGTTTTCCATGTTAGGTGGGTGTTACTACGAGGTAAAAGGCCCAGTACCCAAGCCTGAGTGCACTAGGACACCGGGAGTAGAGTGGAGCATGATGGCTATTGGATGCAGGTCCTCACTAGCATATTAATGTGTTCTGCACTTGGTTGAGGTTCAAATGAATTACTATTGACACCTACGTCTGTGAGTAAGGCAGTAGTACTTTCAGGCGGACCCGTGATTCCAAGTCACCTTTGCCTTACCCTGACCTATTCTTAACCCGTGAGTGGGGTGAGAATAATCTTTACAGGTACTGTTGGTGACTATGTTTTGATGGTGACCGTATGTTCTATTTGTGACTATGGGGTTCTCAGATTTATTTTGAGTTCCTGACTTGTTTATTTGGAGGTTCATTTGGGCCTTCGATCTTTGTATTCCCAACATGTTCTGAAAAGGCTAAACAATATTCAGTGTTCCAGAAGCCTTAATCCCATACAATTGATGATCTACATGGTACTTGGTTCTTATATGTGCGAAAGCTATGTCGGACCTTTGATCTGGTGATATTCACATGGTTTAGAAGCAGTGCAAAAATCATATTCAGAAGAGATGGAACTTTGATCCCATGTCTTTGCATGCATAACATGGTTAACCATATAAATGTTCTGTTATTTCCAGGGAATCATATCTGTAAGTCTTGTGTTGAACTTTTCCATCCCTTACCTCTGTAAAATCGAAATCAAAGCATGTAAATTCCTTGGAAACAATGGAACATGATATGGCATCCATTCATGCACCCCATGCATATTCATGCATTCATAACAGGTACTCAGAGTTGGGGATTCTTATTCAGACTCGGTATTCTTTTTAGAAATGCAGATTTGGAATTCTTGTTGTACATGTTCAGAGATCAGTATGGGATAACTCCATGGGGGGTTGACTGATACGAAGATCCCGATGGGGGTTGATTGTGGTATACATGAAAGATTTGGCCCGTGGTCAAAAATTACTCGAGAAGAAAGATAATCAATTGAAGACCCGTGTGAGCCGGGTCATGGAAGCACTGATGATGATATCAACAACCCCATACCTACTACCGCAATAGAGGTTCTCTCTTCTCCTCATATTTTTGGGATCACTTTCAACCATGGAATGCTACACAATATTGAATTCTTGGAATATCTTATCAGTAGATGATTCCCATTTACTATGTGAATTCAAGAAACTTGTTTTACCAACGAGATTAGAATACGCCTGAAGAGGAGTTGATCTTATATCAATGCTTCATTCTGATTGGTTTCCACACTTGTTTAAGCTTCAGTGGGTTAGACCTCATACTTCAGTTCCGTCTATAAATTCCTTTCCAGATCACGATACCAACGTCAGATATGGTTACCATACCGAGGCATCTGACTATTCAATTAGGGGCACTCTCCACTGCTTTGTGTTCCCTGATCTGTTTGACATCAACCAATCTTTTTCCCCTAAGTGAATTCATGGGGAAAAGCTTTTCAGCAAAGACAGAAGAAGCTTGATGAGCATGTTGATGCGATCCCATTGCATTACATCCAGTTATTTTCTCGCCTGGTGGAAGTTCAATTGGTAAAGCTTTGATATTTGGGGTCCTCCTCTGTTGTACCCCGAAATTTTACCTCTCAATTTCTCAATAATTCTCTCACAAGATCTCTATTAATTCAAAACTGCACAAGGTTTGATCAGCTCAAGACACCTCCTTAAGCACTGATGAATCAAAATTAGGGTTTGAGTTTATACAAGTACAATCAGACTTTTAATTCTTCATATGCCTTTCATATATCATTTTGGACTCCCAATATGGCTCATGTCAAGTTTCAAGCTTTAGATCACATTTTTGCTCAATAAATTTATTAGTTGACCTAAAATCAACTGTATTGGGGAAAAAGTCAACAGTGGTCAATTTACAGTCACACTTCACAATTGTTGATCCACATCAACATTATGAATTCATATATGTCAATTGATTAAATTTGGATCACAATTCCTCAAGAAATTTGATCAGATCATCAAAAGGGCAAAATGGTCAAAATTAGGGTTTTGACTGAAGAGGCTTAATTTTTGACTATTGACCAAATGCAGGACTTGTTGGTTTCAGACATGATATCAAGAACACAAATGCATCATTTTGACCTAATGGCATGGTTCAAAACATTTCTCATGATCAATTGATTGATAGTTGAAATTTAGTCAGCTGATGAAAAAGTCAATTGTACATTGAAAAGTCAAACTTTGATTTTTTTGATCAAAATCAAGTTTCAAAAAAAATATTTCATCAATACATGTCAAAGTATGAAGATTGTTCATCAATAAATCAAAAGTCAATATTACTTTGAAAAAGTCAAATTTCTAAAACTTAGAAATTTTTCTAAGTGTTAAGAAAAAAACATGATAATTTCATAACTTTGTGCCAAATTTCCACTATAATGCAAGATAATTCAAGAAAAAACTTTCAACATGAAAGTTTTAGATATCAATGAGATCTAAAACTTTTTAGGACATGAGAAGTTCTAAAAATTCTTGGATTCCAAGTTATTAATTTATGAAGACACGTTTATGAAACTAAAACACTTAGTGAAACTTTGAGCATTTTAAGTCAGGATTTTGACCTAACTTCTTGGCCAAGTTTCACATAGTTCCAATTGGGGTTTGCAAAAGTGATTCAAAGAGGAAATGTAGAGCATTCTACAAGCTTTCTAAAAAGTCTAATAACTCCTTGAGGTCATGTTTGAGCAAGGAGAATCTAAGAGATGAATTTAAGGTTTCATTCTTGTTTTACAAGGCAGATTTTTAGGATGAACATGAACCAAATCCATGCTAGGATACATAATATTTGCTTTGCAGGCCTCAAAATTGTTTGTCACTCCATAATTAATTGTTAACATAATTGCTAGAGCCATGATCCAAGCATTAGAGCCATTGTCCAAAAGATTCATCCATTTTTGGAAGAAAGCAACATTGTCATTCTTGAAAAGTGACTTTAATCACAAAGTCAACTTGTATTGAGCCTCTAACTTGTTCCTTCTGCACAAGCTTCCTCTATAAAGTCAGAAGAAGCATGTTTAAAGTGATTCAACCACTCTACATAGCTTGTACCACACATTGGGATTTTGGTTTTCCACCTTGCTTCAAAAACAAGCAAAATGCCATAACATGTGATGTTGGTAACCTGACCATCTCAACTCTCCAAACCATTTCTTATATATCAAGACACTTTTATGCAACTTAGGACACGATTTTGCAAGCCTGAAAACTCCCTCAAACTTCCTAAAACACGGAATCACCAAAAACACCTCAAAACTAGCCACTTATGAGTTTTGAATCCAATCTCTCAATCCACTCATGTGTTTCTTGGCCTTTTGCTTTCAAAAGCTTCTAAACATCATACATAAACAATCCCAAAACCTGCAACACAACTATAACACCTCCATCATCATCTGCCATTTTCAAAAGCAGAGCTTTGCACTTGGACTTCTCCAGCACGATTCATCCATCCTCAGCACAAACTAATCATTGCATTATCTTCTTAGAGGTTCACTGAAGCTAACTCAATCATCACAACACCTTGAAAGGTCCTCTAACTCATTTTACGATTTCCAGTTTTGAAGGTAATTATCTAAACTTTCAACTCTTCATATAGGCATTGTTAGGCTTCCCTTTCAAAGACAAACATGTTCCTGGTTTTCATTTATATTGCTTGAGCTTAGAGAATTTTGAGATTAAAATTCCTGAAAAAATTAGGTTTCAGATTAGGGCCAACAAAATTCTTACTTATCTTTGATTTATAGTTTAAGTGATTTACATTTATGGAATCGTGAGAAAAAATGGAACAACTTTCATGTTTGCAATTTTAATTTTCATTGAGAAATGAGTAAGATACAGGTGGTCTGGTTGGGTGCAAGGTTAAAGACGAAGTACATGCCATGGACTTGTTTCATTTTAAGTTTAATAGTTGATGTATTACTAATGAATGAAACAGGCCACCCCAGTGGTACAAACAGCGCATGCTAAAGCCTTGCCCTATAGGAGGTCCTGGGTTCGAGCCCCAGCGAGACCTATTGTCTTTTTTCATATTTTCTCACTATTTTTTGTTTGTAGGAAACGCGCCTGGGCCTCCATTGGCTGGGCTTTGGCATTTTTGTTTTATTAACCCCCCTGTTTTACTCACACAGCTCCTGACCCATTTTTTTTCTTATCTCATTTATTTATTTCCTTTTAATATATTTTACTTAACACAAAAATAATAAAAAAATAGATTGAGGCTCTTATTTAATTAAATTAGTTTTTGACAGAAAAATAAGTTTATTTTAATCACCTTTTCATGTTGTCCTTGTTAATTACTTTGTAAATTAATTAGAAATTAGGATTATTATTTTCACACATTAAAAATATTTTCTTTGACAAATCCAAATTCTTTTGTTAAAAAATAAATTAATACTAGACTTAGGTTTATCTTTAATTGAAATTAATTTAGAATTTAGGACTTTTGTTTAATTAATTTTTATACTAGTTTAATTTAATTAAAACTCTTTTCACAAACAAAACCCTAAAAAACTTGTTTTTCTTTAATAAATTAATTTCTTTTATTAACTTAATTTTAATTTTCTTATTCTTAACTAATTATCTTCTCTTAAGTTAATTAGGTCAAAAACCATTTTTCTTAAACAAAATCCATTTTCTTCTCCATTCATATCCTTGTATATTTATTCATTCTTGTACATTTAATTCTTGTAAATATTCAATATGATTGTAATAGATAATTAGGATTTAATTTCTTGCAATCCCCATTTGTAAATATATATACCCCATCCCCAAATGATGTAATAGCGTAGGATATTTACTTTTCGCAATTTACCGCTTTCATATAGATGCTAGTTAATTAGGGTTTGTATGGAAAGATAAAATCAATACTTAGAAGACCCTAATCCAAGATAAATCAAGCATGAAATACAAAACACTTGCACACTTTGCACCTCTAGGGTTTACTCCACTTTGTTGCCTTAAAAATGGTCATGTTACGCATGTGAGGTATTTTAGCAAAAACAATATAAAAAATACAAGATCATAGTCCCTCGATGACGCTACGAATATTGTTTTACAAATGATCTTATTCCCTTAAGATAAATGCTAAGGTATCTCACAACATTGCTATCCATGACTATATGATGACCCACACACGTTATTTTACATCCAAATATAGGGCTACTTACCAATCAATGGTAAGATGGCAATATCAAAGGAAGAGAGAAATGAACAAAAGACTTTTTGAGTAGGTAGAACAATCTTAGTTGCTTACTCACAATCCATATTGTTGTACCCCAAAATTTTCCCTCCCATATCTCTCAAAAAATTTCAATAAAGATCCTCAAGTTGCTCAAGGAAGTCCAAGGGTTGGCCAGACAAGCTCTCTCCTAAGGCAGTCTACCTCAAATTAGGGTTTCATATTGCATCAAGATACTTGAGCCGAAGGGACCCCAAATGCTCACCAATGTCCTAATATGTTCTCAAGATAATCCATGTCAAGTTTCAAGCCCTACAGAGAAAGTTTGCTCAGTCAATTGCTCAAAGGCCTGAAAATCGACTATGCTAGGGCAAAAGTCAACTGTGGCCCACATACAGTCAAACTTCAAGATTTTTGGTAAACATCCTCATTTTGAAGTATATTTAATCATTTTATCAAGGTTTGATCATGATTCATAAAGGATTACTCACAATTCATCAAGATCCAAAAGTTGCTAAATTAGGGTTTTGTAGGAAAAGTCAACTCAACTTTGACCAAGCATAACTTTCTCATACTTTATGAGAAATGACCCATCCAAAGCTCATTTTAAAGAGGATGAAATTCCCTATAATCCATCTTTATCTCCCAAGTTCAAAATATGCACTCACAAGAAGTTATGAATTTGGACATTATAGGTCATTTTGAAAAGTCAACAAAAACACCTTTTTTGTCAAAGCTTCATACATGAGCATGGAATGTTAAATTGAGACGATACCAAAAGGGTTACTTAGAGGACATCTCAAGCTTTCTAAAAAGTCTAAGAACACCTTCAAAGATTCAAAATTGAGGAAGTTATGCATTGGTGAAATTGACCCTTTTTGCAAAATTGCCAAAAGTCAACTATGCCTAAAACTTCAATTTTTGCCAAATGGGCCCAATCTTTTTAACTTGTTTTGAGTTGGAAACATGGTCCACGAGCCCTAGCCTTTTCCACTTGTTATTATCTTATTTATATTATTTATTTTGATTTTTATTTGAATTAAATCATTTTAAATCAAAACAAATCATATAAAATCCAAAACATTGAAATTCAAAGATTTTTTACATGATTCAAGTCTTAATATCCAACTAGCATCAAATCAAATTCATGTAAAAGCATGAGGTGCACAAAAAGATTGAATTAGGCCATTTTTGGAAAGATATTCAAGGGGTATTAAATCAAAATTAAATCCATTGATGGAAGAAGATTGAGCACATTCTTTTAACCCTAATTCACTCCATAATACATATAGAAGGAATGCAGACCAAAAGAGGCTAGAAAAATAGGCGTATGAACGAGAAACAAAACTTGAAAAAACACCAAAAAGTGAAAACACGAATTCACACTTAGAGGCCAATTCAAGACCCTTGGACCATTCCAATCGTTTCCTGGGATCCCTAGCAAGAAAAAGCAAGCATTTCCAGCCCCCATATCACGTTGTAAGTCATCCGCGACATCCATGTATTTTTGAAATCGGTTTCCATGATTTAGGCATTGATAGCATGAATTAATCATATATTATTGATCCATAGAACATTTGCAAGCTTTCTGTATTCTTTAATTGTGTTTTCATGGCTTGTATGAAGTTTCACCATTATTACGGTTTATAAGCTCGCTTTGGGGTTTTTGAATCCAGACAAAATTGGGCCATGAAAGGGCCACCATTGAACTCAGCAGGTCTAGACGGATCCATCCATGGCCTTGGTTTTTATTTATCATGTTTGTCTTTGATTTTAAGAATGACAGGGGCTATAGCTACAGACAAACGTCCGTAGGTAAAAGTTTGGAACTTTTACCAACAGATCCAAGGAGGGAGACGACTAGCTGGCAATCAACCATTGGCTTGTTCAAATTTCCGCACGCAGAGTTTTAATGTTTTGTTGTTTTCCATATTATCATTATTATTTATTTGATGTACAAAAAGAACAAGTGGCGCAGTTGGTAAGTGTAACGTTGGATAATGCATCAGGACCTGGGTTCGAATCCCAGGTCCCCCCTTTCTTTCATATATTTTTCCTTTTCAGGATCCAACGTGTACATGAGGCCAGCGACCACCATGGTCCATCATGATCCAGAGTGCCAAGTGTCCTGAAGGCCAAATCCAAAGACTATCAATGGAAGAACACCATGAGGCTTAGTCAATGCATTGCATGGGATCACAAAAAGTCAAAACGGACCTCTTTTGTTTTGGGCCAAGGCTTACTATTTGCACCCCCCTTCAGATTGCTTCTCAGGCCCAATTTCTTTCTCCACTTTATTATTATTATTATATTTATTTCATTTAATTTAATTTATTTATTTTACTAACAAATTAATTATTTTCTTTTATAAAAAAAATCATAAAAAATAATACTTTTCACAAATTAGGTTTAGATTTTATTTTTTATAAAAAAAATTATTAATTAATTTAATTAGATTTTAATTTTAGGTAAACTTTAATTTCTATTTCGTAAATAAATTTAAAATCAATTAGAACAATTAGGTTTTATCTCAAATTTAATTATATTTTCTTTTTCTTAAAAAATAACAAAAACCCAAAAAAATAGGCCATGTAATTATTTTTATCAATTAATTTAATTAACTAATTAATTTAGTATTTAATTTTAAAACCTAAATTCTTTTCTTTAAAAAATAATAAAAACAACAAAAACAATTTTTCTTTTGATTAGGATAGAAGAGTTAAAACCCTAGTTCGCTCTCGTTCTAATTATGTTCATCGCGCGCTTTATTTTATTATTTCTACCCTGTTATTGTAACTGCTCACAAGTTGTAATAGTTAATTAGGACTTTTACTTTCCTTTTATCGCTTTATTTTCAAAGGGTTTGTTTTTGGCTATGTAAATACCCGAAGCCTTGTAATAGCGTAGTTTAATTTCCGCACTTTTAATTCCGCAAAATATTAAACTGTTAGATGTATGAATATTAGGGATGCATGACAAGAGTGTATGTTAAACTTTAAAACAGTTAGATAACCCTAAAATATGCAAAGATAATAATCTGAAATTGAATCACTCGCACATGCGCACTCCTAGGGTACACTCCCACTTGGTTGCCTTTGGTAAACGATCATTGAGTATAGGATGTTTTAGTGATCGTCCTTTTGTCCAAAGATCAAAGTTGCCTCAGAAAGGTTGCATCAGATATTGTTGCCTCGGATAATTGATCTAAGACATTAGGGTTATTACTAAGACGTCCTAATATTGCTTTAGTGACTGTACGTCCCTTTCGAATTGACCCTTAAAACTCCAACGACGGTGCTACCTACTCACTAATAGTGGGATAGCACTGTCTAAAGGAAACGAATACATAACGATTCTTTTTTCGAGTAGGTCGATTAGCTCTTAAGTACTTGCTCAATACAAACAGTTTTTTACACTTACACTTCTTTACAAACAAAGTTTTCAAAAAACACTTCATTACACTCTTGAAGACAAAAGAAAAAGTTAAATCAAAGTCAAAACAAAATTTTTTCAAAACACACAAACACAGAGAAGCAATTTTGAAAATGATGAGCAAGTACCTAAGAGCCCGTAGATAACTACGGATAGAAAGGGTGCTAATACCTTCCCTTTCTATAATCTACCCCCCGTACTCAGAAATATCTCGAAAAAGGAATTTTTCTGTGCTTTTTTCCTTTCCTTGTTGGATAAAATAAAAGTCGGTGGCGACTCTTGCTTACCGCGACATTTTGCAAACACAAACGCAAAACACAAACCAGAAAATCCTAAAAAACAGTCCCGGTTCTGGCCACCGTATCACAGAATTGGCGACTCTGCTGGGGAGTGAATAAGTGGGGTATACCTTAGGTTTAGTTCATCATATTGTTTTCAATTGTTTGATCTGTTTGCTTTATCTATGTGGGCTTTGTATCAGAGTTACTATAAATCCTAACTCGGATCTGGGGGACACCTTTTAGGTAAGTAGCAATAGACTGTGAGGGAACTGTGTGGTGTAGACCGATACGGTTGAAGCAGTAGCTACATTGATGTGGCACATTAGTTGGTATCGATATCCCTTATGGAGGAACAAGGAGAGTATGGGGCTGCTATATGGGTCATTAAGCATCAACTGACCTTAGAACCTATAATTGACCAACTTGGCCATAGGAAGTAGCAGTATGCTACACTCATTGAGACCATACTCTCGAGATGGTTCTGGCTGCAAGAAAAGATTGCGTGACTGGAATTATGACCGATGGAGGATGGTCAGTGATATTGAGAACCTCTAGAACCCGGTTACTATTATTAGGACAGGTTGAACCAACTAAACTGCAAGAGGGTAGTACCTAAACTCCATGCTAGCCTGAAATTTAAGGGCTATTGTGTGACTTGTTTGCCCTTACCATGTTTTCTACCTGTGATACATGTGGTGTGTTTTTATCATGACATCATGCATCATGACATCACATGCATATTTCATTAGACTAACCATTTCAAAGACCGAGGGGATTCATCTTTGTTCTGTTTTGCAGATCATGGCTTCTATGTGCAGAAATACCATTCGAGTCAACTTCATGCAGATCCCTGCTCAACTTAGAGAGTTGGTTTCAAAAGTTCCTGATACTTATTCCTTTGTTAGAAGACATGGTCATCTCCTTACCCTGGTCACTTCAAAGTTGGATGAGCAAATGATGAGCGTGTTGTTCCAGTTCTTTGACCTGTTGCATCACTGTTTCACCTTCCCGGACTATCAGTTAGTCCCTATTTTGGAGGAGTTTTCTGACTTACTGGACATATCTATTCTAGAGCAGACACCCTTTACAGGTTTGGAGATAGCTCCTAGGCCAGAGGATATTGCTTCTGCCCTACATCTAAAAATGGCTGATGTGGTATCTAACTGGGAGACTCGGAGTGGGGTTAAAGGTTTCTTGGCTAAATTTTTTATCGATCAAGCTCAACAGTTCTGGGACAGTTTGGACTTTCAAGCATTTGAAGACATCCTGGCTCTCCTCATCTATGGCTTGGTTCTGTTCCCGAATCTAGATTCTTTCGTTGATGTGAACGCAGTCAAGATCTTCATGTCTTTTAACCCAGTGTCTACTCTCTTGGGTGATATTCTGCATGCTCTTTATACCCGTACTGTTCGGAGAAGGGGAACTCTCATGTGTTGTACACCGCTGCTGGTGAGGTGGTTTATTTCTCACCTCCCCAAATCTTTATTGAAGAATGAAGAAGGTGTAGGTTGGGCCTACAGAATCATGTCCCTTGCTCATACGGACATCCTTTGGAGTACTAAAGATATAGAAAAAGTAGCTGTCATTGATCGATGCGGGGAATACCCTAATGTTCCATTGCTTGGAATTCGAGGGGAATAACCTATAATCCTTGTTTGGCTTTACGACAGTTTGGACGAGCTCGGAGAGACGGTCCCCATGAGCTGCTGCTTACAGGCATTGTCTTTAACTTTAAGGGGGATGTTGAGGGACATCGCCGCAGGTTTATACGAGCCTGGGACAGAGTGAACAGGTCTGACCCACATGAGCTAGGATTGAAGACTTCTCTCCCAATGCAACCTCATCTCTAGTGGGTTCGAGCCGGTTCTCAAAAGCTGGGGATGCCATATGAAGTTGTTTTGCCGGTGATCATAGAGCATATTGATGAAGAAGGTGTTCCTTATACTGTCCTCCATCCCTATATGCCTACTGATCTGGGGGAATTGAAGAGGTCTTGGATCCAGTTAAAGGAAGAAAGGGATACCTACAGAGAGAAGTATCATGAGCAGGAGAGGAAGATCCTGAAGCTTACAAGGCATCTTGAGAATGAGAGGACAATCAACGATTATGTCAGCATGAAAGGAAAACGACCATGGGATTTCTGATGTCCTTTATTGTTTCTAGTTTAGATTTGCTTTTCAATTCATTTCTTTTGTAACGCCTTAAAGGCATTTGTTAAACATTATTACCAGTTTAATCTAATAAAGTGTGTTTTATTTTGGTTTACAAATTTGAATCTCCCAAAGTCTTTGAAATCATATCATACGCATTCCACTCCCAAGCACCTCATTACAGGTACTGTTACAGGTTTCTTATCTTCTGCGCTATTTATTTCAGCACAACATGTCTTCTAAAACACCTACTGATCAAGCCATTAAGGCTCTTCAAGCTCAGAATGCTCAGTTCCAGGAGATGTTCTTGAACTTGGCCAAAGGGAAACAAGATTTGAAGACTTTCATCTTGAAGGACAAGAAGAAGAAGAAGAAGAGGGTGGTCCTTCTGAATATGGGTCACAGATTCGGGAAAAATTTGCGACAGGAAGCTGATCTGTCCCATTAATCTGGAGGTGGAGAGAATCAAGAGGAAAGGAAGGGCCCTAGCCGTGTGGTTTCTGACAATGACACTGATTTTGATGAAGACCAGTACCCTCATGCTAAGGATAGGTACAAGCAACTTGAAGACCGTCTGAGTGCCATAGAGGTTCAGAAGGTCCCTGGTCTGGACTTTAGAGATTTGGGTCTAGCATCTGGGGTGGTGATCCCACATAAGTTTAAAGCATCTGTCTTTGCTAAGTATGACGGGGTATCTTGCCCAAAGCTACACCTTCGCTCATACGTCAGAAAGATTCAACCCTATACTTCTGATAGGAACCTATGGGTGCATTTCTTTCAAGACAGTCTGTCAGGGACTCAGCTTGAATGGTTCTATCAACTAGAAGGAGCTAATGTCCGCAACTGGGAGGACCTTGCTGCTGATTTTTACAAGCAATACCAGTATAATACTGACCTTGCTCCCACGCGTACTCAACTTCAGGGTATGTCTATGGGTGCGAGCGAAGGATTTAAGGACTACGCTCAGAAATAGAGAGATCTTGCTGGAAGAGTACAACCCCCTCTGTCTGATAGGGAGTTGGTGGATATGTTTCTTGGGACTTTGTCTGGTCCATACTTCAATCATTTGATCGGTAGTTCATCGTCTGGGTTCACTGAATTGATTATGACTAGGGAGAGAGTGGAAGCTGGTATCAGAAGTGGCAAAATACAGAAAGGTACTTCGTCAAGTACAGAGAAGAAGCCTTTCAAGAAGGAGTCTAGTGCCGTTTACAGCTTGAGGAGCCAAAATCGACCTGAGCGCCGCCAAGCAGTCAATGCGGTGGTAATATCGAGACCTACTATTGCCCCACAACGCAACAATCAGTAAAGATTCGAGAGGCCACAAAGACAGTATACTCAGCTCAGAATGACCTTATCTCAAATTTTACCGCAATTGTTAAAGACAAACCTGATGACTCTGAGGGAAGCTCCGAAGAATCCCAGTATCACCTCTCTGCTGTATAATCCGAATGCCCGCTGTGCTTATCACTCCGATAGCCCGGGTCATGATACAAACAACTGCTGGGCTTTGAAGAATAAAGTGCAAGATTTGATTGAAGCTAAGGAGATTAAGTTTGAAGCTCCAAAAAAGCCAAATGTCATGACTGCTTCGATGCCCAAGCATGGAGTAAATGTTGTGGATGATGATTCGTTTGTGATCTCCGTGGAAGACATTTCTACTCCGTTGATGATCGTTAAGAAGAACCTATTGTTGGCCGGTTTGTTTCCGGGCTGTGGCGAAGGTTGCCACCTGTGTTCTATCCTACCTGCTGGTTGCCATTTATTGAAGTCAGGTATTCAGCGCCTGATGGATAACAAAGAGATCTTGTTCGAGAAAACTTTGGTTCCGTTGATTCTCGTCAAAGATGTTTCCATAATTACCATTTCCTCCAATCCTTCCAAGGCTTCCTCGAGAAAGCCTGTTAGGATTACATCTGTTCCAAGAGTTGCTCCATTGATTATTACTATTCCCGGACCTATCCCTTACACTTCGGATAAGGCTATCCCGTGGCACTATGGGGCCGATGTGTATTATCATGGGATCAAACATGACTTGAAGGTTGAAGAGGCTGATACTGATGTCATAAATATTGTCGGGTCTAGCAAGGTCACCCGAAGCGGAAGACTTTTCTCTCATGAGATTTCCCCTCCGACTGTTCAAAAGCTTGTTGTTATTCCGTCTGCCAGTACGTCAGCTGCTGTTCCAATTCTTACTCCAGTTATCACCCCTGTCGCCGAGTCTTCTAATACTCGGGGCAAAGAAGTTACAGGTGGGCCTACCCGAATGGAGGCACCTAAAAAAGTCATTGTTGAAACCTCTAGGCAGGAGATAGAGGAAATTTTGAAGATTATCAAGAAAAGCAACTACAACGTAGTCGAACAGCTGGGGAAAACCCCGTCGAAGATCTCCATGTTATCTTTATTATTGTGCTCAGAAGCCCATGCTAAGGCTCTGATTGCTTTCCTTAAAACTGCGCATATGCCGCAGGAAACATCTGTTGATCAATTCAAAGACTGTGTGGCTAGTTTGACTGCTGACAACGGGTTGGGTTTCTCTGACGCAAATTTGACTGCCAAAGGAAAGAATCACAATGACGCTCTGCATGTTTCAATCGAGTGCAGGGGCACTTCTTTGGCCCACGTGCTGGTGGATACTGGGTCCTCGTTAAATGTTTTACCCAAGAAAGCATTAGATTGGTTGGATTGTGAAGGGTTGGTTCTGAAGCCAAGTAATATTGTGGTTAGGGCCTTTGACGGGTCCAAAAGGATGGTACATGGAGAGGTGGATGTCCCTGTTATGGTTGGTTCCCAGACTTTTGCGTCTATGTTCTATATGATGGAAATTCGACCCTCTTATTCCTGTTTGTTGGGTCGCCCGTGGATTCACAAGGATGGGGCAGTAACTTCTACGCTCCATCAGATGTTGAAATATCCAGTGAAGGGGAAAATTGTTACAGTATGAGGAGAAGAGGAATGGTGAGTCATCTTAACTCTTTTCGGTATGTGGAGATGGATGGGGAGTTCATTGAAACCCCGTGTCAGAACTTTGAAGAAGTCCCCCAGACTTTGGCGTCGACTGAAACTGTTGCTGAAGATCCTCCAATGAAGATGGATTCCCTCAAGGATGCCCGGGCTGTTCTTGAAAAAGAATCTCAAAGGGCTATTCAGCGTGCGCGAATTAGAAGACCTCCCATGCGTATCAGTAATCTGGAAGTGAATGTAATTGAAGATGATGATGAAGATTCTGAGTTCAACAACTGGATTTACCCGACTACCGACGAGGGATTGAGTAATTGGACGGTGAAGGACTTCGTTCCCATTTCTTTTATTACACAGTAATAAGACTTTTGTTTTGAGATTTGTAACAGATAATTTGAAACTTTTACGGCCCGATGCCTTGCCCAAGACATCGTAGCTTTGTTTGAGGGCTTAATATGTGTCATTTCCATATATCATCAATAAAAGCATTGGATGTTTTCTTGCATTACAAATTTTGCGCTCCTTGTTTTTCTTTTCTATCTTGCACTTTATCAAAACAGCTATTTGTCTTACACACACTCACATATACAGGTCCACATCCACTCTGGATCCCACTGATAACGACTCTGCTACTGCCAGTTATGACTTCGAAAGTCCGATCAACCAAGCCGAGGACGAAGGTGAGGATGATTGTGAAGTGCCTGGTGAACTTGCTAGGCTGTTACTTCAGGAAGAGAGGGCTATACAGCCACATGAAGAACCAATGGAAACAATGAATTTGGGTACAGAAGAAGACAAGAAAGAGGTCAAGATCGGTGAAAATCTGGAGTCTGGTGTTAAACAATGGTTGATTCAGATGTTGCATGACTATGTTGAGATCTTTTCCTGGTCTTATGAAGATATGCCTGTGTTGGATACCGATATTGTGGTTCACCGCTTGCCAACTAAGGAAGACTGTCCTCTAGTGAAACAAAAAGTTCGCCGAATGCGCCCAGAGATGTCTGAGAAAATCAAGGCTGAGGTTATGAAACAGTTTGATGCCGGTTTTCTAGCAGTTACTTCTTACCCACAGTGGGTGGCCAACGTGGTTCCGGTGCCAAAGAAAGATGGTAAGGTTCGTATGTGTGTGGACTATAGGGATCTGAACAGGGCGAGCCCCAAGGATGATTTCCCTCTGCCTCATATCGATGTTCTGGTTGACAACACCGCACAACATAAGGTCTTCTCCTTTATGGATGGTTTCTCCAGTTACAATCAGATTAAAATGGCTCTCGAAGACATGGAGAAGACAATGTTCTTTACTTAATGGGGTACCTTTTGCTACAAAGTCATGCCTTTCGGGTTGAATAATGCTGGGGCAACGTATCAGCGTGCCATGGTTGCTTTGTTCCATGATATGATTCATTATGAGATTGAGGTATACGTTGACGACATGGTTGCAAGATCCCAGACTGAAGAAGAACATCTTGACCATCTTCAGAAGTTGTTTGACAGGTTGAAGTTGTATAAGCTGAGGTTAAACCCGAACAAGTGCACCTTCGGAGTGAGGTCTGGTAAGCTATTGGGTTTTGTCGTTAGTGATAAAGGTATTCAAGTGGATCATGCAAAGGTGAAGGCTATACAAAAGATGCCAGCTCCTCGAACAGAAAAAGAAGTCAGAGGCTTTTTGGGACGTCTGAACTATATTGCCCGATTTATTTCACATTTGATTGCTACTTGTGAGCCGATCTTCAAGCTGCTGAAGAAAGATCAAGTGGTAAGATGGAATGATGAATGTCAAGCCGCTTTCGAAAGGATCAAAGAATATCTCCAGGAGCCGCCTATTCTAATTCCTCCAGTTGAAGGAAGACCCTTGATCCTATACTTGACAGTACTCGATAATTCGATGGGGTGCGTGCTGGGGTAGCATAACAAGTCTGGCCAAAAAGAGCATGCTATTTATTACCTTAGCAAAAAGTTTACCGACTGTGAGACCCGATACTCACTGCTTAAGAAAACTTGTTGCACTTTGGCATGGGCTGCTCACCGGCTGAGACAGTATATGCTGACTCACACCACCTTATTGATATCAAATATGGATCCAATCAAGTATATCTTCGAGAAGCCTGTCATGTCCGAAAGAATAGCAAGATGGCAGATGATCTTAACTGAGTATGACATCCAATACACGACCCAAAAGGCAATCAAGGGGAGTTTGTTGGCGGATCATTTGGCGTATCAGGCTGTAGACGACTACCAATCCATGAACTTCGAATTCCCGGATGAGAACATCATGTTGGTAACTGACTGTGAGACACCTGAACCGGATGAAGGACCTGAGGAGGGATCCCGATGGTCTATGTACTTTGATGGAGCTTCAAACACTTTGGGTAATGGCATTAGCGCCGTGATCATATCTTCTGAAGGCTGTTATACTCTGTTCACCGCCCGACTATGTTTTAACTGCACCAACAACATGGCGGAGTATGAAGCGTGCATCATGGGCCTTTGAGCAACTATTGACCTAAGGATTAAGTTCTTAAGTGTATTCGGAGATTCCGCTCTCGTGATCAGTCAGATCAAAGGTGAGTGGGATACGAATCACCCAAATCTCATACCTTACAAATAGTATGTGTTTACGTTGCTTCGGCACTTCGAGGAAATAACCTTTGAACACTTCCCCAAAGAGGAGAATCAGTTAGCGGACGCGCTAGCTACGATGTCTTCTATGTTCAAGGTCAGGTGGGACAATGAGGCTCCCCAGATTACCATTGAAAGGTTGGATGAACCTGCACATTGCTGTGATATTGAGACTGAAGAGGTAGAAGATAAACCCTGGTTTCACGAGGTAAAGAGGTATCTTGAGGCTCGGGAGTACCCCGAGGGTGCATCTGTTAATGATAAGAAGTTTCTGAGGAGCTTTGTGGCGAAGTTCTTCATCAGTAATGGTATCCTTTACAAGCGTAACCATGATGCAACCTTGCTGCGATGTGTGGATAAGAACGAGGCAGAAAGGATTATGGCAGAGTTACATGAAGGTACCTTTGGAACTCATTCCAGTGGACATACTATGGCAAAGAAGATCCTTCGGGCCGAATATTATTGGTCTACCATGGAAGCCGACTGTTATCAGCATTCTCGGACCTGTCATAAATGTCAAGTCTATGCTTATAAGGTGCACATACCTCCGGTTCCTCTAAACGTCTTGACAGCTCCTTGGCCATTCGCAATGTGGGGCATCGATATGATTGGTGAGATCAGACCTACTGCATCCAACGGGCATCGTTTCATCCTGGTAGCTATTGATTACTTTACAAAGTGGGTTGAAGCAGCTTCTTTTTCTACAGTAACCAAGAACATCGTGGCACGGTTTATTCGACATAATTTGATATGTCGATACGGTGTACCAGAGAGGATTATTATGGATAATGGTACAAATCTCAACAATACAATGATTACCGAACTCTGCAAGCAGTTCAAGATACAACATTACAACTCTTCTCCTTACCGGCCGAAGATGAATGGGGTTGTTGAAGCGGCTAATAAGAACATCAAGAAGATTGTGCAGAAGATGACGGTGACATACAAAGATTGGCACGAGATGTTACCGTTTTCTCTTCATGGGTATCGAACCTCAGCGCGAAGTTCAACAGGGGAAACACCCTATTCCTTAGTATATAGCATGGAGGCAGTCTTGCCCATTGAAGTTCAGATACCCTCTCTTCGGATTATGAAGGATGCGGGTTTGAGCAAAGACGATTGGATTCAGACCCGACTTGATCAGCTAAATTTAATCGACGAAAAGAGACTTACTGCTATTTGTCATGGTCAGACGTATCAAAAGCGGATGATCAAGGCATTTAACAGGAAAGTTAGACGACATGAGTATCAAGTCGGGGATCTGGTGATCAAACGCATCATACTACCTCAAGGTGATCCCAGGGGCAAATGGACCCCTACGTACGAAGGGCCATTTGTGGTTAAGAACATTTTCTCAGGAGGAGCTATGATTCTAACCACCATGGATGGTGACGACCTTCCTCGCCACGTCAATGCAGACATAGTGAAAAAATACTACGCATAGTCAAAGACCCACTAGGTTGACTGGCCTAGGCAAAAATAAGGGCTTCCCGGCGAACCAAAAGGGTTCGGGCAAAAATAAGGGATGAAAATGAAAAAGTATGTACACCCGGCAAGTCGAAAACCTGAAAAGGCGGCTTGGGCAAAAAAGGGTATCCCGGTGGACTGAAAACCCGAAAGGGCGGTCCAGGCAAAAATTAGGGATTAAAGCGTAACACTATGTCTCATTGGATCATCTTGCAACCAGACTTCGGTATCGACTATCAAGCTCGGACGACACTAATCAATCTTATTTACCTTTAACCAAGTAGCAAAGTGATGAGATGCTCGAAGACATAAAGCCAATAGTAGAGTTGGAACACAGTGGGATTGTTCACATAGCTGTTTTTCTTTGTTTTACACAAATTGTATAAATTCTGTTTGTTCGGCGATGTTCTCTTACTAGGATGTCAGTCTCTTGTACAAAACGCCTATTTACAGGCCAACTTCAAAGATAATACGATCATTTTCACAAAGAAATGTCAAATTTCTTTTCTCTTTTCTGTTTTGTTTTGCAAGAACGTCCAATGTTCATTTTTGATATATGCATTTGACAATAATTGATGTACATAAATACTTACATACGAAACAAAAGACGATTACTCGTAATATCAGGAACAGGGGCAAATAAGAATTATCCAGACCTTACAGTTGCTCTGTCCAACAGGTACATGGATATATCTAGCTGAAGAACATGACTAAGGTACATTCACTCCCTGTAAAGTAAGATAAAGACAGTGGTGTTAATTCTCCCCAGCTGAGGCTCGCAACCGCGAGTGAGTCGGTAAGATTCTCCCCAAGCAGAGTTCATCTACCATCAGCACTAGAAAATTATCCCCAGTAGAGTTTGGAGAATTATCCCCAGTAGAGGCTGGAGGATTGTCCCCAGTAGAGCCTAAAAGGTTATCCTCAGTGAAGTCGCAACTGGAAAATCATCCCCAGCGGAGTTCACTCCTTCACAGACAGAAATTCAATCCCCAACAGGTTTCATTATCACCAACAACAGTAATTCATCCCCAACTGAGGTTATTCTTCCAGATCAACAGATCCTCCGACAGAGTATGTCCTCCCCACAGAGTCATTTCCTTGTTAGTTTATTCCCCAGCGGAGTTATCCTCTCCTACAGGATTATGCTCACAATCATCTTCATTCACTATCCCCAGCGAGAATGAAGAATTCAACTCTTTTCTCCAGCAGTAATCCAGGATTTATTTTCCCCAGCTAGAGAGCTTCATAAAAACATTACATATCCATACATCAGGACATACACATAAACATCATACAACATAATCTCATTTATTTTGAGAACATCATTGCTTGATACATATCATGCATTACATACAACTAACCTTTACCTTTCAGGAAAGATACAATCAAATTCTCACAAAATTCAAGCTATGAAGCCCGGATTCGACCAGATAGTATCTTGATCTCTACAGCATATTGTGAAGCCCGAATTACGACCAGATAACAATATCAAACACCGCGAAGCCTGGATTACAACCAGATAGCAGTTGGTCTCATCATTATGAAGCCCGTACCACGACCAGATAGTAGTTCATTCTCACCTCCTCGACTAAGAGATGATTCCTCAGTAGAATAACAGACGACCGAAGTTCCTAAAATTCAACAGAGATGATTCCTCGATAGAATAACGGACGACCGAAGTTACTAAAATTCAACAGAGATGACTCCTCAGTAGAATAACGGACGACCGAAGTTCCTAAAATTCAATAGAGATGATTCCTCAGTAGAATAACGGACGACCGAAGCTCCTAAAATTCAACTTTACTCTTCAATAGAGATGATTCCTCGGTAGAATAACAGACGACCGAAGTTCCTAAAATTCAACAGAGATGATTCCTCAGTAGAATAACGGACGACCGAAGTTCCTAAAATTCAACAGAGATGGTTCCTCAGTAGAATAACGGACGACCGAAGTTCCTAAAGTTCAACAGAGATGGTCCCTCAGTAGAATAACGGACGATCGAAGGTCCTAAAATTCAACAGAGATGATTCCTCAACAAGAATAATGGACGACCGAAGTTCCTAAAATTCAACCTTTCTCAAAACATAGATGATACCCCAGTAGAATAACGGACGACTGAGGCTCCTAAAATTCTATTTCTCTCAAGACAGAGATCAGTATTCCCCAGCAGAATCTTCCTCAACAACAGGTATACAAGCTCTCGTTAAGGAATCTCTTATACGATCGACACTCCTTCATATGGCATCTTTAAGCCCATCCCCTCGTCAACAACTTCCAAATGGCGTCTGCAAGCCCACTCCCGACATCGCAAGACGGATACCACTTCATGCGAGTGCAAATTTCTGGGCACTCTAGTGTTCAATCATCTTCCACCTTCGGATCACGAAAGGCAAGCAAGCAAATCTACATCCTCAGGTTTAAGAAGATTAAATAGGGGCAGCTGTTGCACCCCAAAATTTTCCCTCCCATATCTCTCAAAACATTTCAAGAAAGATCCTCAAGTTGCTCAAGGAAGTCCAAGGGTTGGCCAGACAAGCTCTCTCCTAAGGCAGTCTACCTCAAATTAGGGTTTCATATTGCATCAAGATAATTGATCCCAAGGGACCCCAAATGCTCACCAATGTCCTAATATGTTCTCAAGATCATCCATGTCAAGTTTCAAGCCCTACGGAGAAATTTTGCTCAGTCAATTGCTCAAAGGCCTGAAAATCGATTGTGCTAGGGAAAAAGTCAATTGTGGCCCACATACAGTCAAACTTCAAGATTTTTGGTCAACATCCTCATTTTTAATTATATTTCATCATTTGATCAAGGCTTTATCATGATTCATAAAGGATTTCTCACAATTCATCAAGATCCAAAAGTTGCTAAATTAGGGTTTTGTAGGAAAAGTCAACTCAACTTTGACCAAGCATAACTTTCTCATAATTTATGAGAAATGACCCATCCAAAGCTCATTTTTAAGAGGATGCAATTCCCTACAATTCATCTTCAGATCCCAAGTTCAAAATATGCACTCACAAGAAGATATAAATTTGGACATTATAGGTCATTTTGAAAAGTCAACAAAAACACCTTTTTTTTCAAAGCTTCATACATGAACATGGAAGACTAAATTGAGATGATACCAAAAGGGTTGCTTATAGGATATCTCAAGATTTCTAAAAAGTCCAAGAACACATCTCTAGGGTCAAAATTGAAGGAGTTATGCATGGGTTAAGTTGACCTTTTTTGCAAAATTGCCAAAAGTCAAATGTGCCCAAAATTGCAATTTTTGTCAAATGGGCCCAACATTTTGTGCTTGCATTGAGTTTGTATCATGATCCACACGACCCATGATCTCTCCCACTTGTCTTTATTTTATTTTTGTCATTTATTTGAATTTTATTTCAATTAAATCAAATAAAATCAAAATAAAATCATGAAAAATATCAAAACTAATCAAAGCTTGAGATTTTGTGCATGTTTAGGTCTCTTATACAGCTGGAAGGAGAATCAAATCGTGCAAGCTTCAAATGTACACAAAAAGATTAGATTTGGCTTGATTTGGAAAGATTTACATAAGATTCAAATCATGATTCAATCATCTTAATGGAGAAAGATTTGAAGCAAGTTTATGACCTAATTTATTCTAGAGTACATATAGAACATTGGCAGATCAAAAACCAAGGGATTAGAGGCGTGAGAAACTGAAAGCAAACTTGCAAAAACCCAACAAAAGTGGTGAATCAAATTCCAACTTCCAGACCATCTCAAGCCTTCCCAGCTATCTCAATCGCTTACTGGATATCTCTGGGGCATATTGCAGTCGTTAACAAGCTTTATAACATCCCAATACACGATGTAAGTACCCCATGACATTCATACTTTTTTGAAATTGTAATTCATAATTCTGGCATTGTTAGCATATTTTATGGATATATTCTGAATCTTTGAAACATTTGCAAGCTAATGATAATAATTAATTGCATTTTTGTTAACCATACAGAAAGTTGCCATGATTAGGGTTTAGGTTTCGTTTTTAGGGATTTTGCTTGCAGGAACAATTGGTCATGGAAAGTGGTACCATGATGCTCATGAGGTTGCAACGAGTTGATCATGATTCATAAAGGATTTCTCACAATTCATCAAGATCCAAAAGTTGCTAAATTAGGGTTTTGCAGCAAAAGTCAACTCAACTTTGACCAAGCATAACTTTCTCATCCTTTATGAGAAATGACCCATCCAAATCTCATTTTGAAGAGGATGCAATCCCCTACAATCCATCTTCAGCTCCCAAGTCCAAAATATGCACTCACAAGAAGTTATGAATTTGGACATTATAGGTTATTTTGAAAAGTCAACAAAAACACTTTTTTTGTCAAAGCTTCATACATGAGCATGGAATGTCAAATTGAGATGAGACCAAAAGGGTTACTTAGAGGACATCTAAAGCTTTCTAAAAAGTCCAATAAAACCTTCAAAGAGTCAAAATTGAGGAAGTTATGAATTGGTGAAGTTGACCCTTTTTGCAAAATTGCCAAAAGTCAACTATGCCTAAAACTTCAATTTTCGCCAAATGGGCCCAATCTTTTTCACTTGTTTTGAGTTGGCAACATGGTCCACGAGCCCTAGCCTTTTCCACTTGTCATTATCTTATTTATATTATTTATTTTGATTTTTATTTGAATTAAATCATTTTAAATCAAAACAAATCATATAAAATCCAAAACATTGAAATTCAAATATTTTTTACATGATTCAGGTCTTAATATCCAGCTAGCATCAAATCAAATTCGTGTAAAAGCATGAGGTGCACAAAAAGATTGAATTAGGCCATTTTTGGAAAGATATTCAAGGGGTATCAAATCAAAATCAAATCCATTGATGGAAGAAGATTGAGCACATTCTTTTAACCCTAATTCACTCCACAATACATATAGAAGGAATGCAGACCAAAAGAGGCTAGAAAAAGAGGCGTATGAACCAGAAACAAAACTTGAAAAAACACCAAAAAGTGAAAACACAAATTCACAATTAGAGGCCAATTCAAGACCCTTGGACCATTCCAATCGTTTCCTGGGATCCCTAGCAAGCAAAAGCAAGCATTTCCAGCCCCCATATCATGTTGTAAGTCATCCACGACATCCATGTATTTTTGAAATCGGTTTCCATGATTTAGGCATTGATAGCATGAATTAATCATATATTATTGATCCATAGAACATTTGCAAGCTTTCTATATTCTTTAATCGTGTTTTCATGGCTTGTATGAAGTTTCACCATTATTAGGGTTTACAAGCTCGCTTTGGGGTTTTTGAATCCAAGCAAAATTGGGCCATGAAAGGGCCACCATTGAACTCAGCAGGTCTAGACGGATCCATCCATGGCCTTGGTTTTTATTTATCATGTTTGTATTTGATTTTAAGAATGACAGGGGCTATAGCTACGGACAAACGTTCGTAGGTAAAAGTTTGGAACTTTTACCAATAGATCCAAGGAGGGAGACGACTAGCTGGCAATCAACCATTGGCTTGTTCAAATTTCCGCGCGCAGAGTTTTAATGTTTTGTTGTTTTCCATATTATCATTATTATTTATTTGATGTACAAAAAGAACAGGTGGCGCAGTTGGTAAGTGTAACGTTGGATAGTGCATCAGGACCTGGGTTCGAATCCCAGGTCCCCCCTTTCTTTCATATATTTTGCCTTTTCAGGATCCAACGTGTACATGAGGCTAGCGACCACCATGGTCCATCATGATCCAGAGTGCCAAGTGTCCTGAAGGCCAAATCCAAAGGCTATCAATGGAAGAACACCATGAGGCTCAGTCAATGCATTGCATGGGATCACAGAAAGTCAAAACGGACCTCTTTTGTTTTGGGCCAAGGCTTACTTTTTGCACCCCCCTTCAGATTGCTTCTCAGGACCAATTTCTTTCTCCACTTTTTATTTATTATTATATTTATTTCATTTAATTTAATTTATTTATTTTACTAACAAATTAATTATTTTCTTTTATCAAAAAAATCATAAAAAATAATACTTTTCACAAATTAGGTTTAGATTTTATATTTTATAAAAAAAATTATTAATTAATTTAATTAGATTTTAATTTTAGGTAAACTTTAATTTCTATTTCATAAATAAATTTAAAATCAATTAGAACAAATAGGTTTTATCTCAAATTTAATTACATTTTCTTTTTCTTAAAAAATAACAAAAACCCAAAAAAATAGGCCATGTAATTATTTTTATCAATTAATTTAATTAACTAATTAATTTAGTATTTAATTTTAAAACCTAAATTCTTTTCTTTAAAAAATAATAAAAACAACAAAAACAAATTTTCTTTTGATTATGATAGAAGCGTCAAAATCTTAGTTCGCTCTCGTTCTAATTATGTTCATCGCGCGCTTTATTTTATTATTTCTACCCTATTATTGTAACTGCTCATAAGTTGTAATAGTTAATTAGGACTTTTACTTTTCTTTTATCGCTTTATTTTCAAAGGGTTTGTTTTTGGCTATGTAAATACCCGAAGCCTTGTAATAGCGTAGTTTAATTTCCGCACTTTTAATTCTGTAAAATATTAAACTGTTAGATGTATGAATATTAGGGATGCATGACAAGAATGTATGTTAAACTTTAAAACAGTTAGATAACCCTAAAATGTGCAAAGATAATAATCTGAAATTAAATCACTCGCACTTGCACACTCCTAGGGTACACTCCCACTTGGTTGCCTTTGGTAAACGGCCATTGAGTATAGGATGTTTTAGTGATCATCCTTTTGTTCAAAGATCAAAGTTGCCTCGGAAAGGTTGCCTCGAATATTGTTGCCTCGGATAATTGATCTAAGACATTAGGGTTATTACTAAGACGTCCTAATATTGCTTTAGTGACCGTACTTCCCTTTCGAATAGACCCTTAAAACTCTAACGACGGTGCTACCTACTCACCAATAGTGGGATAGCACTGTCTAAAGGAAACGAATACCGAATGATTCTTTTTTCGAGTAGGTCGATTAGCTCTTAAGTACTTGCTCAATACAAACAAATATTTTTACACTTACACTCCTTTACAAACAAAGTTTTCAAAAAACACTTCATTACACTCTTGAAGACAGAAGCAAGAGTTAAATCGAAGTTAAAACAAAAAAATTTCAAAATACACAAACACAAAGAAGCAATTTTGAAAATGATGAGCAAGTACCTAAGAGCTCGTAGATAACTACGGATAGAAAGGGTGCTAATACCTTCCCTTTCTATAATCTACCCCCCGTACTCAGAAATATCTCGAAAAAGGAATTTTTTTGTGCTTTTTTCCTTTCCCTGTTGGATAAAATAAAAGTCGGTGGCGACTCTTGCTTACTGCGACATTTTGCGAACACAAACGTAAAACGCAAACCAGCAAATCCTAAAAAACAGTCCCGGTTCTGGCCACCGTATCACACATCTTCAAAAACAAACATATTTTAAAACACACTAAACACTTTCAAAACATGAAATATTTATAAAAAAAGTCCAACACTTTGTATGCATTCTTATAGAGACGAGACTCATTACAAAGTTTGCCTAAACGAATGCGCTTTTCAAAAATACTTTCAAAACCCACCATAATCACATTTCAAACAAAGCAATTTCAAAAGTGATCTAGCAAGCAACTAAGAGCCCATAGATAACTATGGATGAAAAGGGTGCTAACACCTTCCATTTTCATAACCTACCCCCCGAACTCAAGAAAATATCTCAAAGGTCTTTCTTGTTCTTTTCACCCTTTCCTTATTGGATAAAAGAAAAGTCGGTGGTGACTCTTGCTATCCGCAACAATTGCGATAAAACACAAAACATCCAAGTCAGTTCTCCCACCGTATTACAAAACTGGAAACTTTACTGGGTAGTGTCCTAAAAAACAGGGGTTACCTTAGATCTTGATCATATTTACATACTTTCATTGTTTTATTTGTTTCTTTACATTTATGGGTCCTTGTTTGGGTTTGTATTAATCCTCTACCCGGATCTGGGAACACCATTAGGTAAATAGCAAAAATTATGGAGACTGTACGATGTAGACCGATATGGTTGAAACAATATCTATGTTAGTTTGACATATTTGTGGGTACTGGTATCCCTTATGGAGGATTAAGGAGAATATGGGGCCGCTGAGTGATGTCATGAAACACTAACGAACCTTAGAACCTTTAATTGAACAACTTGGCTATTAGGAAGTAGTGAGATAGCTAGTTTCGGTGGAAAGCTGAAAATTGGTTGATACTTGATACTACGCTCATTGAGATCAGACTTTTGGGATATTTTGGCTGCAAGAAAAGATTGATTGTGCTAAAACAATGCCCAATGAAGAAAGACCAGTGATATTGAGATTCCTTAGAACCCGATTACTTTCTAGGACAGGTTGAACCAACTAAACTTCAAGAGGATACTTACCTATAAACTCCATGCAAGCCTAAACCTGAGGTCTTTGTGTGCTTTATTTGTGATTATTATTCATGTCATCATAAAACATCATAACATCATAAAGCATTCTCACTAACCATTTCAAGGATTTAGGAATTTATCTTTGTTCTATTTTGTAGGTCATGACTTCTACTCGTAGGAATACCATCCGAGTCAACTTTGTGAAAGTGCATCCCCAAATTCAAGAGTTATCATTAAGAGTGCCTGGAGATTCTCCTTTCACCAAGAAATATGGTCGACTTCTCAACTTGGCTATCTCAAACTTCCAAGAAGAAATGATGTGTGTGCTTTTCCAATTCTTTGATCCTATGCATCATTGCTTCACCTTTCCCGACTACCAATTGGTACCTACATTAGAAGAATTCTCTCAATTGTTAGGAGTGCCTGTGCTTGATCAAATACCACTCACCGGTATAGAAGAGACTCAAAAACCTGAAATTATTGCCAAAGCTTTGCATTTGAAGAGATCTGACATTGTGGAAAATTGGGAGACAAGAAGTGGAGTTAAGGGTTTCTTAGCCAAATTTCTGTTGGAGAGGGCTCGTTTGTTCTGGAAAGATATGGATTTTCAAGCTTTTGAGGATGTCTTGGCCCTTCTAATCTATGGCTTGATTCTATTTCCCAATCCGTACCAACTCATAGATGTGAGTGCCGTCAAGGTTTTTCTCTCTCGTAACCCCACACCTACTTTTCTTGGAGACATTCTACATTATTTCCACACTCGCACCATGAAGAAAAGGGGTACTCTTTTATGTTGAATTCCATTACTCTCTATATGGTTTATTTCACACCTACCTCGATCAATGTTGAAGAATGAGCAAGGTTTGACATGGTCTCAAAGGTTAATGTCACATACATTCTGATATTTATTGGTGTTCTCGTTCCATGGAGGACATTACTATTATTGAATATTGTGGGGAATTACCTAATGTCATTCTACTTGGAATTAGGAGAGGTATCACCTATAATCCTTGTTTGGCTTTACGGTAGTTTGGATATGCTAGGAGGGATGGCCCTCATGATGCACTTGTCCAAGGAATCGCATTCGACTATGAGAACGATATCCAAGGTTATCGTAAGAGATTCATACGAGCTTGGTGCATGGTTAACAAGGTTGATAGCAAGAAGTTAGGGCATAAGAACTCCATTCCTTTGGAGCCTTATGAAGCCATCCTACCTATCATCATGGAGCCTATTGCCGAAGGAGATGTTCCATATACTATCCTTTATTCTAATATGCCTACTTCTCTTGAAGATTTGCAAAGAGCTTAGATTCATCTAAAGGGGGAGCGAGACACATTCGAAACCCAGTTCTATCCAAGTAAAAACAAGGTTTTGGAGCTTACGAGATAGCTTCATGAAGAGCAAAGTTTGAATGCCTACATTGCACCGAAGAGGATGTGCTCGACCTTCTTGTCTTAGGAGTTTATTTTGTATTTATTTCTTCCATTGTAAGCCCAAGAGGCATGTTTGTAATCGATCTAAACTTATTAATGCAATTAATGTTTGTTCCCTTTTGTCTAAATAAATTTAAATCTTCTAAGCCCTTGAAATCATTTGTATACGCATTTTCATGCATCATAACATAAACAGGTTTTCCACAATAGGTTTCCTTATCTTTCTACTATTTATTTCAGTAAGATGGATATCGAACAAACAATGAAGGACTTACAAGTGCAGAATTCCCAGTTCCAAGAGACCTTGCTGACCCTGGCTAAGGGGAAACAAGAGCTGATGACTATGCTAGTAGCCAAGAAGAAAACCAAAAAGAAGGCCTTCATCAACATGGGTAAGAGGTTCAAAGGTCCAGTTCGTCAGGTACAGATAGTCGAAGAGTCGTCTGAGGAGGAAAAAAATCAAGACGAAGAGGCAAGGAGCACCCGTGTTGGAGGTGCCAATAATCAAGCTTCCGAAGACGAAGATTACTTTGATGAGCAATATACTCTGGCTGAGGATAAATACAAGCAGTTGGAGGATAGACTAAAGGCTGTTGAAATTCAAGCTGTGCATGGTTTGGATTTTGGTGAGTTGTGCTTATTACTTGTGGTCGTCATTCCCCATAAGTTCAAAATATTGGTATTTGCCAAGTATGACGGCGTTTCCTGCCCGAAACTTCATCTAAGGTCTTACGTGCGCAAGATACAGCCGCACACTATTGACAAGAAGCTTTGGGTCCATTTCTTCCAAGAGAGTCTGGCTGGGACTTAACTAGAATGGTTCTATCAATTGGAGGGTTCCCGCATCCACAAATGGGAAGATCTAGCCACTACTTTTTATCATCAATATCAATACAATGCCGATCTGGCGCCAACCAGAGTCCAACTTCAAGGTATGACAATGGGTACTAATGAAGGGTTTAAAGAGTATGCACAAAAATGGAGGGATCTTGCTGGAAGAGTTCAACTACCACTAACTGATAGGGAGTTAGTGGACATGTTCATGGGAACACTAATGGGGCCCTATTTCAACTTACTAATTGGTAGCTCATCTTCCGGTTTCACCGAATTAATTCTAACTGGTGAAAGGGTCGAGAGTGGAATCAAGAGAGGAAAAATTCCCATGGCATCTGCTTCCTCATCCAACACTGTAAAGAAGCCCTTCACTGGAAAAAAGGAAACAAATGTTATGTATGGGGAAAGGGCCCATACCAAAAAGGATCACCGTCCATCTGTTAATGCTGTTTTGATCTCCAACCCTCCATCTGCTCAAAGACAATCATCCAACCATCAACAATCTGAAGTTCCTCGAATACAGTTCACAAGGATTAGCATGTCATTGTCCCAAGCTTTGCAACATCTATTGAAGGCCAACCTAGTGAAATTGCGTGATCCACCATCAAATCCAAACACCACATCACCTAAGTATAATCCAAATGCCAAGTGTGATAGACAACAAAATAATTAAATTTGATCCACCTGCTACTCCAAATGTGATAACCACACCAATGTCGAACCATGGCAAAGGTGTTAATGCAATTGATGATGCTACTTTTGTTTCCTCCATTGAATATTTAACAACCCCGTTAACTACTGTGAAGGATAATTTGCTGAGAGTCGGGGTGTTCTATGGTTGTTCTAAAGATTGTGTTTGTTAGGGTCAACAAGTAAATGGGTGCAAGCGGCTGAAGGAAGGTGTGCAACGCCTGATAAATAGCCACGAAATTATGTTTGAGAAGATTCCTACCATCAAAAGTTTAACCAATAAAACTGAAGACCTGTCCATAATAACCATCTCCAACAAGCCTCTTAGATCCCCTCAAAGGGTCCTATCATAATTTAAAATGAGCCAACCATTGCTCCTTTAATAATCACTTCCGCTGGGCTTATTCCCTACTCCCTTGACAAAGCAGTTCCATGGAACTATGGTGCCGAGGTTTATCATCATGGGATAAAACAAGATTCTTGGATCAACGAAAACAGAGCTGATGTTACTAATATTACAGGTCCTAGTAAAGTAACAAGAACATAGAGGATCTTTTCCCCTGATATTTCACCACCCACTACTACAACAACTTCCGTTCGCATAACCAATGACAAGTCTAGTGCCAACACCAAAGGAAAAGAAAAAAAAGGTGAGCCTGCTGGGATATAGGCACCTACTAAAAATACTGATGCTGAAGAACCCTCCACTCAAGAGATGGAGGAAATCCTGAAAATCATAAAGAAGAGTGACTTCAAAATAGTTGAGCAACTGAGAAAACCCCCTTCAAAATCTCCATGTCATCATTGTTACTCTATTAGGATGCTCATGCCCAAGATTTAATCAAGTTCTTGAAGAAATCCCATGTGCTCCAAGAAATCACAACTGACCAGTTTGAGAACTGTGTAGCAAGTTTAACGGCTAACAATGGATTAGGGTTCTCCGATGCTGATTTGAATCCTATGGGAAGGAACCACAACAAAGCCTTGCATGTCTCTATTGAATGCAAGGGAACCATCCTGGCACATGTCTTAATTGATATTGTCTCATCTTTAAATGTGTTACCCAAAGGTGCTTTGGACCGGCTAGATTGTGAAGGACTGGTATTAAAGCCAAGCGATATTGTTGTAAGGGCTTTCGATGGGTCTAAAAGGATGGTTCATGGAGAGGTGGACCTCCCCATTAAGGTGGGATCACAAAATTTCAACTCCACTTTTTATATAATGGACATACATCCCGCTTACTCCTATTTACTTGGGCGCCCTTGGATACATGGGGCAGGGACAGTAACATCCACCCTTCATCAAAAGTTAAAATACCTAGTCAAGGGGAAGATTATCACTGTTTATGGTGAAGAGGAATTAATGGTGAGCCACCTCAATTCCTTCAAGTATGTGGAAATGGATGGTGAGTTTATAGAAACTCTGTGCCAGGCTTTCGAAGTTTTTCCTCCTATGGTTGCCGCCACCAAAATATCCTCCAACATATCAAAAGCTGATGAAGTTGTACTAATAATGGTCTCACTTAAGGATGCTCGTACCATGGTCGAAGATGGAAACTGTACTATCTGGGGAAAACTTCCTGACATTCCATTTAAAGCAGACAAATTTAGGTTAGGTTTCACCATCAAAGCTCAAAAAGAAGTCAGGCGCGCTCGCATGGGAAAGCCACCTCTCCATATCGGAAATCATGAAGTAAATGTTGTAGAAGATTATGATGATGAATGCGCTTTTGAAGAATGGATCTACCCTACTACCGGAGGAAAGCTCAACAACTGGAATGCAAAGAATTTCACTCCCATCTCGTTCATTGAGGAGTAATTACTATTTACTGTTTTCTGTCAATTCAAGAACTTTTGTCTGTAATTTGAAATTCTAAACAATTACTTTTAAGCCATGTGCCATGCCCGGGGCACTATGGTCCATTTGTTAAGGGTTTTGTTCATATTCATTTATCATATATGATCATTTAATATAAACCACTGGACCTTTTGCATTCAAATTTTGCATTCATTATCTTTATTTTTCTTTATTGCATTTTTTTCAATAGCCATGTATCTTACATGCACACACACACACTTGCAGATCTCTATCCACTCCGAATCTCATTGCCAACGACTCTACTATTGCCAGTTATGACTTCGAACATCCAATTAACCAAGCCGAAGACGAAGGCGAGGAAGATTGTGGAATACCAGGGGAGCTAGCCAGACTTCTGATGCAAGAGGAGAAATCTATTCAACCTCATGAAGAGCCAGTTGAAGTTATCAACCTAGGTACCACGATATATAGGAAAGAAGTCAATATCGGCGCTAACCTAGAAGATGGTATCAAGAGCAGACTCGTTCAAATGTTACATGACAATGTTGAAGTGTTTGCTTGGTCGTATAAAGATATGCCAGGGTTAGATACCGACATTGTGGTTCATCGTCTTCCAATGAAGGAAGATTATCCTCCTGTTAAGCAAAAGATTCGTCGTATGCACCCTGACACGTCTGAAAAAATAAAAGCTGAAGTGATGAAACAATTCGATGCAGGTTTCCTAGCTGTGACATCTTATCCCCAATGGGTCGCGAACGTGGTTCCTGTGCCAAAGAAAGATGGAAAGGTTCGTATGTGTGTAGATTATAGGGATCTGAATAGGGCAAGCCCCAAATATGACTTCCCTCTACCTCATATTGACGTCTTGGTTGACAACACCGCTCAACATAAAATCTTCTCCTTCATGGATGGATTTTCTGGCTACAACCAAATCAAGTTGGCTCCCGAAGAATGGAAAAGACCACCATTGTTACACAATGGGGCACCTTTTATTACAAGGTCATGCCATTCGGATTTAAAGAATGTAGGGGCAACATATCAAAGAACTATGGTAGCTTTATTTCATGATATGATCCATCATGAAATAGAGGTATATATGGATGATATGATTGCAAGGTTGCAAACTGAATAAGAGCATCTCGATCATCTACACAAGCTATTCGAGAGGCTGAAGAAGTACAAGTTGAGGTTGAACCCTAATAAGTGCATATTCGGAGTAAGGTCTGGGAAGATTCTAGGTTTTGTCGTTGGTGGTAAAGGCATTGAAGTTGTTCCTGCAAATGTAAAAGCCATTCAAGAAATGTCAGTTCCCCGTTCTAAAAAAGATGTCAGAGGCTTCTTGGGCCGACTTAACTACATTGCTCGCTTCATGTCTCACTTAACTGCTACTTGTGAGCCAATATTCAAACTCTTGAAGAAAGATCAAATAGTCAGATGGAACGACGATTGCCAAGCTGCCTTCGAAAAAATCAAGGAATATTTATAATAACCTCCTATCCTTATGCCTCCGGTGGAAGGAAGACCATTGATCATGTACTTTATTATGCTAGAGAATTCTATGGGGTGTGTGTTGGGCCAACATGACGAGTCTGGCCGAAAAGAGCATGCAATATACTACCTGAGCAAAAAGTTTACCGACTGTGAAACCAGATATTCACTGCTCAAGAAAACTTACTGCACTTTGGAATGGGCTACTCGCCTGCTAAGATAGTATATGTTGACCCACACTACTTTATTTATTTCTAAGATGGACCCTATCAAGTCTATCTTCGAGAAGCCCGCACTCTCCGGACGGATAGCTAGATGGAAAATGATTATGACTGAATATGATATTCAATATAAAACATAAAAGGCCATCAAAGGAAGTGTATTGGCAGATCATTTGGCCCATCAAGCCGTTGATGATTATCAATCTATGAACTTTGACTTCCCTGATGAGAATATCATGTTAGTGACTGGCTGTGCAAAACCTGACCGTATGATGAACCTGAACAAGGATCCCGATGGACTTTGGTTTTTGATGGAGCTTCCAACGCTCTGGGCAATGGAATTGGTTCTTTGATAATTTCTCCTGAAGGTTGTCACACTCCTTTCACTGCTAGACTGTGCTTCGATTGTACGAATAACATGGTTGAGTACGAGGCGTGCATCTTGGGTTTAAAGGCTGCCATTGACTTAAGGATCAAGAAGTTGGATGTATTTGGAGACTCTGCTCTAGTGATTATCCAAGTTAAGGGAGAATGAGACACTAAGAATCCTAACCTAATTCCTTACAAGGAGCTTGTGTTAACTCTGATTCCATGCTTCGAAGAGATCACCTTTGAACATTTCCCTAGGGAGGAAAATCAGTTAGCCGACGCTTTGGCCATAATGTCTCCCACGTTCAAAGTCAAATGGGACAACGAAGCTCCTATGATTACAATTGAGAGATTTGACGAACCACGCACTGCTATGAGCTTGACACTGACGAAGAGAAACCATGGTACCATGAGGTAAGGATATATATTGAGGCACAAGAATATCCTGAAGGAGCTTCCATCAATGATAAGAAATTGTTGCAAAGATTTTCAGCCAAATTCTTTCTAGGCAACAAAATCTTGTACAAGAGCAACCATGATTCTACTCTACTCTGATTTATGGACAAGAAGGAGGCAGATAAAATTATGGAAGACATGCATGATGGCCAATTCGGGACCCACGCTAGTGGACACACTATGGCCAAAAAAATCATGAGGGCTGGTTACTATTGGTCCATAATGGAAACTGATTGTCATCATCACTCAAGGACTTGCCACAAGTGTCAAATTTATGCTGACAAGGTCCATGTACCTCCTATTCCTCTAAATGGCATGACTAATCCGTGGCCATTTGCAATGTGGGGCATTGACATGATTGGAGAGATCAAACCTACTGCTTCCAATGGACACTGCTTCATTCTCGTCTCTATCGATTACTTCACCAAATGGGTCGAAGCTGCCTCATTTTCCTCTGTCACGAAGAACATTATAGCTAGATTCATCAAGCATAATCTCATCTGCCGTTACGGTATCTCCGAAAGGATTATCACCGACAATGGAACTAATCTCAACAATGCTCTGATTATGGAACTCTGCACTCAGTTCAAAATCAAGCATCACAATTCTTCTCCGTACAGACCCAAGATGAATGGCACAGTGGAAACTACCAATAAAAATATCAAGAAGATTGTGAAAAAGATGGTGGTAACCTGCAAAGACTGGCATGAGATGTTACCGTTTTCTCTCCATGGCTACCGTACTTCGGATCGTACATCAATTGGGAAAACTCCTTTCTCTTTGGTCTATGGCATGAAAGCCATCTTGCCTGTAGAAGTTCAGATTCCCTCTCTAAGGATAATGAAGGAAACAGATTTAGATGAAGACGAATGGATTCAAACTAGGTTGGATCAGTTGAACTTGATTGATGAGAAGAGACTGGCTACTATTTTTCATGGTCAAATGTATCAAAAATGTATGATCAAGGCTTTTAACAAAAAAATCAAGCCTCGAGTGTATCAAGTTGGTGACTTAGTAATAAAACGCGTCATTCTTCCACAAGGCGACCCCAGGGGAAAATGGACTCCCACTTACGAAGGGCCATTTGTTGTAAAGAAAGTTTTCTCTGGTGGTGCCATGATGCTGACTACTATGGATGGCAAAGACTTCTCACATCATGTGAATGTGAACATAGTTAAAAAATACTACGCATGAAATGACCCGCTAGGTTGACACACCTAAGCAAAAATAAGGGCATCTCGATGAACTAAAGAGGTTAGGGAAAAAAATTAGGGATATACACAAAAGATTGTACACCTGGCATGTCGAAAACCTGAAAGAGCGGCTTGGGCAAAAATGAGTGTCCTGGTGGGCTGAAAACCCGAAAGGGCAGTCCAGGAAAAAGTTAAGGATTAAAGCGTATGACTATGTCCCGTAGAGTCTCTACATACAACCTTATTACCAAAGTCCAAATTCAAATGGTCCAAGATCAATCCAATCAACTTTTATTCAATGTCAAGGGATAATGTTTGAAGACATAGGGGCAATAGTGGGGTTGGAGCACAATGAGATCACTTTCACATGGCTATTATTTTTTGTTTTCACTTTGTGTTCTTTCCATTCTTTCGACGATTTCCTCTTACTAGGATCTCGATCTCTTTGTACAAAAATGCCTATTCATGGGCAAAACATCAATACAAATATAGTTTGAAGTGCAAACTTTCAATTTTTTTGGTTTTGAGTGCAAAAGTGTCCAATGACTAAAATGGAATGAACATGTGCATATGAATATGATTAAACTTTTAACAAATGTATGCTTTATAACAATGACAAGCATATCCTTAAATGCATTTGATATATCCCCACAGATTTATTTCAATAACATTATCCCCATAAATTTTGATTCATAAAATCCCTAGCCAAAGTTTCAGTCTCCGGAAGATCCTCTCCCCAGCTGAATTGGTCTTAAAAGGAAGCCTTATGGAATTCTTCCTAAAAAATATCCTCCCCAGCAGTTCATCAAATATCCTCTTCAACAGGATTTATTTCCCCAACAAACTACAAACTCTCCAGCTTGAGTTTGCCTCTCAGACTATTACAAATCAAGGGACCACAACCCCTAGTCCCCAACAGGTCATTGTGAAGCCTGAAATCCTACCAAATAACAACCAACTTTCAAGAGATAGTTCCCCACTAGAGTAACAGACAACTAGAAATCTTGAACTCTTTTCCAAGCAGATATCGACACTCTCCACAGAGTCTTCTCAAGAAAAATCAACATTCCCTAGTGGAATTCTCCTAAACACAACAGGAATCCCCAGCGGAAGCATCGTGTCCAGCATCTATCAAGGATATGCTTCAACAATATTTTCGCATTCATACATCATATAGCATATATAACATATACATACAACATAATCTCATTTATTTTGAGAACATCATTACACCATGCATACATTTGCATGCAGCTAACCCCTTTTTCCTTGCAGAAAAAATTGTCGATCAAAAGACCTCTTATAGACCAGAATTAATTCTCCTAGTTAAAGACATGAAAGACATCTAGTCTCAGTATGAATCGACCAAAGATTCATGCTAATGTTTCCTCCAGTCTCTAACATCATCTCTCCAAATGGAGTCTATAAGCCCATTCCCAAATCAATACATCATCGAGTGCAAATTTCTGGGCACTTTAGTGTTCAATCATCTTTCACCTTCAAGTCACGAAAGGCGGATCCACCAATCTAACTCTTCAAGTTCAAGAAGATTGAACAGGGGAAGCTGTTGTACCCCAAAATTTACCCTCTCAATTTATCAAGAATTCTCTCACAAGATCTCTATTAATTCAAGACTGCACAAGGTTTGATCAGCTCTAAACACCTCCTCAAGCACTGATGACTCAAAATTAGGGCTTGAGTTTATACCAGGACAATTGGACTTTTAATTCTTCATATGACTTTCATGGATCATTTTGGACTCCCAAGATTGATCATGTCAAGTTTGAAGCTTTGGATCACATTTTTGCTCAGTCAATTGATTAGTTGACCTAAAATCAACTATACAGGGGAAAAGTTAAATATGGTCAATTTATAGTCAAACTTCACAATTGTTGATCCACATCAACATTATGAACTCATATATGTCAATTGATAAAATTTGGATCATAATTACTCAAGAAATTTGATCAGATCATCAAAAGGGAAAAATGGTCAAAATTAGGGTTTTGACTGAAGAGGCTTAATTTTTGACTATTGACCAAATTCACGACTTGTTTGTTTGAGATATGATATCAAGAACCCAAATGCATCATTTTGACCTAATGGCGTGGTTCAAAACATTTCTCATGATCAATTAATTGATAGTTGAAATTTAGTCAACTAATGAAAAAGTCAACTGTACACTGAAAAGTGAAACATTGACTTTTTGATCAAAATCAAGTTTCAAAAATCATATTTCATCAAGACATGTCAAAGTATGAATATTGTTCATTAAGAAATCAAAATTCAAGATTACTTTGAAAAATTCAAAGTTCTAAACACTTAGAAAATTTTCTAAGTGTTAAGAAAAAAAGATGATAATTTCATAACTTTGTGCCGAATTTCCACTTTAATGCAAGATGATTCAAGAAAAAACTTTCAACATGAAAGTTGTAGATCTCAATGAGATCTAAAACTTTGCAGGACAAGACAAGTTTTAAAAATGCTTGGATTTGAAGTTATTAATTTATGAAGACATGTCCATGAAACAAAAACACTTAGTGAAATTTTGAGCATTTGAAGTCAGGATTTTTACCTAACTTCTTGGACAAGTTTCACATAATTCCAATTGGAGTTTGCAAAACTGATTCAAAGAGGCAACATATATCATGTTACAAGCTTTCTAAAAAGTCCAAGAACTCCTTGAGATCATGTTTGAGCAAGGAGAATCGAAGAGATGAATTTAAGGTTTCATTCTTGTTTTACAAGGCAGATTTTTATGATGAACATGAACCAAATCCATACTAGGCTGCATAATCTTTGCTTTGCAGGTCTCAAACTTGTTTTTTAATCCATAATTAATGGTTTACACAATTTCTAGATCCATGATACAAGCATTAGATCCATTATCCAAAAGATTCATCCATTTTTGGAAGAAAACAACATTGACATTCTTGAAAAGTGACTTTAATCACAAAGTCAACTTGTATTAAACCTCTAACTTTTTCCTTCTGCACAAGCTTCCTCTACAAAGTCAAAAGAAGCATGTTTAAAGTGATTCAACCACTCTACATAGCTTGTACCACACATTGGGATTTTGGTTTTCCACTTTGCTTCAAAAACAAGCAAAATGCCATAACATGTGATGTTGATAACCTGACCGTCTCAACTCTCCAAACCATTTCCTATATATCAATACACTTTTATGCAACTTAGGACATGATTTTGCAAGCCTTAAAACTCCCTCAAACTCCCTAAAACACGAAATCACCAAAAACACCTTAAAACTTACCATTTCTGAGTTTTGAATCCAATCTCTTAATCCACTCGTGCGTTTCTTGGCATTTTGCTTTCAAAAGCTTCTAAACATCATACACAAACAATCCCAACACCTGCAAAACAAATGTAACACCTCCATCATCATCATCATCATCATCCATTTTCAAAAACATAGCTTTGCACTTAGACTTCTCCAGCACGATTCAACCATCCTCAGCACAAACTAATCATTGCATTAGCTTCCTGGAGGATCACTGAAGCTAACTCAATCATCACAACACCTTGAAAGGTCCTCTAACTCATTTCATGATTTCCAGTTTTGAAGGTAATTTTATGAACTTTCAACTCTTCATATCGGCATTGTTAGGCTTCCATTTTCAAAGACAAAATGTAGACATCATTTCCCTAAAGCTAACCCTGTTCCTAGTTTTCATTTATATTGCTTGAACTTAGAGAATTTTGAGATTGAAATTACTGAAAAACATTAGGTTTCAGATTAGGGCCAACAAAATTCTTTCTTATCTTTGATTTATAGTTTAAGTGATTTACATTTCTGGAATCATGAGAATAAATGGAACAACTTTCATATTTGCAATTTTAATTTTCATTGAGAAATGAGTAAGATACAGGTGGTCTGGCTGGGTGCAAGGTTGAAGATGAAGTACATGCTATGGACTTGTTTTATTTTAAGGTCAATAGTTGTTGTATTACTAACGGGTGAAACAGGTCACCTCAGTGGTACAAACAGTGCGCACTAAAGCCTTTCCCTATAGGAGGTCCTGAGTTCGAGCCCCAATGAGACCTTTTGTCTTTTTTCATATTTTCTCACTATTTTTTGTTTGCAGGAAGCGTGCTCGGGTCTCTATTGGCTGGGCTTTGGCATTTTTGTTTCATTAACCCCCATGTTTTACTCACATAGCCCCTGACCCATTTTATTTTATTTTATTTCTTATCTCATTTATTTATTTCCTTTTAATATATTTTACTTAATACAAAAATCATAAAAAAATATATTTAGCCTTTTATTTAATTAAATTGATTTTTGACATAAAAATAAGTTTATTTTAATCACCTTTTCATTTTGTCCTTGTTAATTACTTTGTAAATTAATTAGAAATTAGGATTATTATTTTCACACATTAAAAATATTTTCTTTGACAAATCAAAATTCTTTTCTTAAAAAATAAATTAATACTAGACTTAGGTTTATCTTTAATTGAAATTAATTTAGAATTTATGACTTTTATTTAATTAATTTTTATACTAGTTTAATTTAATTAAAACTCTTTTCACCAACAAAACCCTAAAAAACTTGTTTTTCTTTAATAGATTAATTTCTTTTATTAACTTAATTTTGATTTTCTTATTCTTAACTAATTATCTTCTCTTAAGTTAATTAGGTCAAAAACCATTTTTCTTAAACAAAATCCATTTTCTTCTCCATTCATATCCTTGTATATTTATTCATTCTTGTACATTTAATTCTTGTAAATATTCAATATGGTTGTAATAGATAATTAGGATTTAATTTCTTGTAATACCCATTTGTAAATATGTATACCCCATCCCCAAATGGTGTAATAGCGTAGGATATTTACTTTTTGCAATTTACCGCTTTCATATAAATACTAGTTAATTAGAGTTTGTATAGAAAGATAAAATCAATATTTAGAAGACCCTAATCCAAGATAAATCAAGCATGAAATAAAAAACACTTGCACACATTGCACCTCTAGAGTTTACTCCACTTTGTTGCCTTAAAAATGGTCATGTTACGCATGTGAGGTGTTTTAGCAAAAATAATAAAAAATACAAGATCATAGTCCCTCGACGACGCTATGAATATTACTTTACAAATGATCTTAGTCCCTTAAGATAAATGCTAAGATATCTCACAATATTGCTATCCATGACTATACGATGACCCTCGCCCATCCCTTTACATCCAAAGA
This sequence comes from Vicia faba, assembly GCA_948472305.1. Taxonomy (NCBI): domain Eukaryota; kingdom Viridiplantae; phylum Streptophyta; class Magnoliopsida; order Fabales; family Fabaceae; genus Vicia; species Vicia faba. The sequence continues at coordinate 939,752,305 of OX451736.1, forward strand.
TAGGGTTACTTACCAATCAATGGTAAGATAGCAATATCAAAGGAAGAGAGAAATGAACAAAAAACTTTTTGAGTAGGTAGAACATTCTTAGTTGCTTACTCATAATCCATCTTAAAAAAACATCTTTTCAAACACACCAAATACTTTCAAAACATATAATATTTTTAAAAAGAAGTCCAACACTTATAATGCGTGCTTATAGAGACGATAATCATTACAAAGTTTGCCTAAACGAAGGCGCTTTTCAAAAATACTTTCAAACCCCATCACAAACACATTTTCAAACAAAGCAATTTCAAAAGTGAACTAGCAAGAAACTAAGAGCCCATAGATAACTATGGATGAAAAGGGTGCTAACACCTTCCCTTTTCATAACCTACCCCCTGAACTCAAGAAAATATCTCAAAGGTCTTTCTAGTTCTTTTCACCCTTTCCTTATTGGATAAAGGAAAAGTCAGTTACGACTCTTGCTATCTGCAACAATTGTGATAAAACACAAAACATCAAAGTCAGTTCTCCCACCGTATTACATCCATGCACAAACATCTCTTCTGATTGCGGTGCACATGCTTGATGTATGCCAGACTCTTTCTCACCAGCTGAATGTCTCTTTTGTTGTGATAGAAGACAAATTGTATTGTTTCTTTATGGAATAAGACGCTTGGTGATGCAGTTTATACCAATTCACTTGGTAAAGCATTCATTCGTTCTCCTGAAAAAATCTTCTATACATATTATTCCGGGGCACCTGGCTATTCGATTCAAGATGGCATGTCATCCAGGGACAAGGTCCAAGACTGGATCAATTCAGAGACTATTGTGTTCACATCATATCATACGGGGAATTCTCTCACGCATTTAAGCATCAAGACTGCAGAAAGTCGTCAGAATTAAGAAGTCCATACGGAGTCAAGTCTCCTTAATGACGATAATCATTGATTTATTTACCATATTTTCATTTGTATTTTTGCTTGTTTGTTTAGACATTTCTTGCATGTAGAAACCTGTCTATTTTTGAATGAAAATCTTAATGCAATAAGTATGCTTGTCTTGAAGTGTTCCTTTTGTTTTTATTCATCCTAGCAAATGCAATACACTTGGTCATTATCGCATCATCAATCATTGTGGCATAGTCAATATTATCACCTTCTTAGAATTATAGGTCACCCATAGGCCTAGTTCTCTCAGTGGATCACCCGTAGGTCTTACCTTAGGATTTTAGATTGCCCATAGATCTAGATTTCCTCGTAGGTATCCCATAGGCTTAGTTTTTGGTAGATCGGTCGTAAGTCTTACCTTAGGGTTTTAGATTTCCCGTAGGTATAGATTTCCTTGTAGGTCTCCTGTATGCCTAATTCTCTTGATAGATCACCCATAGGTCTTACCTTAGGATTTTAGATCGTCCGTAGATCTAGATTTCCTCGTCGATCTCCTGTAGGCCTAGTTTTTGGTAGATTTCCTGTAGGTCTTACCTTAGAATTTTAGATCGCCCGTAGATCTAGATTTTTTTGTAGGTTGCCCGTAGGACTAGTTTTTGGTAGATCTCCCGTAGGTATTACCTTAGGATTTTAGATTGTTCATAGATCTAGATTTCCTCGTAGGTCACCCGTAGGCCTAATTTTTGGTAGATCACCCACAGGTCTTACCTTATGATTTTAGATCACCCTTAGATCTAGATTTCCTCGTAGGTCGCCCGTAGGCCTAGTTTTTGATAGATCGCTCGTAGGTCTTACCTTAGGATTTTAGATCGCCCGTAGATCTAGATTTTCTTTTAGGTCGCCTGTAGGCCTAGTTTTTGGTAGATCGCTTGTAGGTATTACCATAGGATTTTAGATCGCTCGTAGATCTAGATTTCCTTGTAAGTCGCTCGTAGACCTAGTTTTGGTAGATCTCCGGTAGGTCTTACCTTAGGATTTTAGATCGCCCGTAGATCAAGATTTCCTTGTAGGTTGCCCGTAGGCCTAGATTTTGGCTGATCGCCCATAGGTCTTACCTTAGGGTTTTAGATCGCCCGCAGATCTAGATTTCCTTAGAGGTATCCCGTAGGCCTAGTTTTTGGTAGATCGACTGTAGGTCTCACTTTATGATTTTAGATAAGCTGTAGATCTAAATTTCCTTGTAGGTCACCCGTAGACCTAGTTTTTGGTAGATCGCCCGTAGGTCTTACCTTAGGATTTTAGATCGGTCGTAGATCTAGATTTCCTTGTAGGTCACCCATAGGCCTAGATTTTGGTAGCTCGTTAATAGGTCTTACCTTAGGATTTTAGTTCGCCCATAAATCTAGATTTCCTTGTAGGTCGCCCGTAGGCCTAGTTTTTGGTAGATCGCCCGTAGGTATTACCTTAGGATTTTATATCACACGTAGATCTAGATTTCCTTGTAGGTCGGCCATAGGTCTAGTTTTTGGTAGATCGCCCGTAGGTCTTATCTAAGGACTTTAGATCATTCGTAGATCTTGATTTCCTCATAGGTCACCCGTAGGCCTAGTTTTTTGTAGATCGCCCTTAGGTCTTACCTTAGGATTTTAGATCGCCCATAGATCTAGATTTCCTCGTAGGTCGCCTGTAGGCCTAGTTTTTGGTCACTCGTACGTCTTACCTTAGGATTTTAGATCGCTTGTAGATCTAGATTTCCTTGTAGGTCGCCCGTAGGCCTAGTTTTTGGTAGATCGGTCGTAGGTCTTACCTTAGGATTTTAGATCGACCATAAATCTAGATTTCCTTGTTGGGTGCCCGTAGGCGTAGTTTTTGGTAGATCAGGCGTTAGTCTTTCATTAGGATTTTAGATCGCCCGTAGATCTAGATTTCCTTTTAGGTCTCCCGTAGGCCTAGTTTTTAGCAGATCGGCCGTAGGTATCCCATAGCAGATCGCCCGTAGGTCTCGCTTTAGGATTGTAGGTCATCCGTAGATCTAGCTCTCCTCTTATAAATCACACGTAGGTCTCCCCTAGCATATCGCCTGTAGGTCTCACTTTAGGATTGTAGGTCCTCCGTAGATCTAGATCCCCCTCTCATAGATCGCCCATAGGTATCCCTTAGCATATCTCCCGTATGTCTCTCTATAGGATTGTAGGTCGTCTATAGATCTTAGCAGTCATCTTTTCGTACCAATCTTCCTCTTGTATTGACATCACTGTCACGTGACAAGTCATTACCTTTTCTTATATTAGCATTGTTTCTATGTTACAAGTCACCCTTTCTCTTGTATTAGCCTATGTTGCTACATTATAAGTCCACTCTTCATCTTGTATTAGCATTGCCGCTACATTGTAAGTTACCCTTTAAACCCTTCTCACAAGGAAAAACAAAAATTTTCTTTCCCTAGAGAGTATCACAAAAAAAAGAATATATAATATCGTTCACACTTTCTCTATAGGACAAATTTTAGGTCTTCATATTTAATGTTCTTCTACCTCGAATGTTCGAAAGGCGAGGGCCAATCTCACTTTCAGGTTTAAGACGATTAAATAGGGGCAACTCTCATACCCCAAATTTGTCCTACCCTTTTACTTTTATCTGGCTTATGCATCTTGCACTTTTCTGGTGTACATAACTTCCATTAGGTCATACAATAAATCATTCATCATAAATAAATTTAGCATGGGATCAATGTTTATGAATGGAATTAGGGTTTTACCTTGGTTTGAGGTGTACAGGTCAAATAAGCTTGGATCATCTGGTTCTCTTATGAAGCATGGATTAGGGAAGTAGGGTTTTGATATGATCATTCATTATGGACTTATTTCTCATCAAATTACAGGGTGTGCTTCTACCAAGATTTATCAAGGGCAAGTGCTTAGGGTTTTATCAATGTTTCAACTAAGAGTACTTTTAGTTAGGGTTTTGGTTTTTCTCTACATCTAAATTCATTCCTTCGTCAATGTGTATTTAAGGCATGAGATTAGGAATTTATCTTCATCAAAGGGTTTTCTCAAAGGCATTACTTTGGTGTTGAGATCATTGGTCATCAATTCAAGATGTGAACCATGGTGCAAGATGTTAAACTTGATTATTATTTGTGTTCAAGGCATCATTATTCTTTCAACTACTTGTTGTTTCAGTCAAAAGTTAATTCAATTGAGGATAAGGTTCATTAACCAAGCATGGCGTGTATTGGACTCATTTTCTCATGGTATAGTTGATTTAAGGGTTTATATGTTCTATGAATGCAATATTTCCATGTGATATCAAATAGTGCGATTCAAGATATTAGTCTGTGGATTCCTTATGGTATCAAGGATCTCAAGGACATGTTTTGGTCATGATGTCTGAGAATTAGTTCAAGGAAGATTGAAAGATCCACTCATGGTTAGTCTCTTGAATTCAGGTTACAAATTACAAAGTCAATAAGATCGCATGCAAGGGTAATTCAAGGCATACATGGACAAGGTCCTTCTTAATCTCTATTTGTTTAATTAATGACAATGGTCCAAAGTTTGCGAAGTAGGAAATCATGGTAATTGGAATTGGATCATAATCAAGGGAAAAGGAAATGCAAACTTCATTTGAAGAGGAAAATATTACAAATCCAAGGCATTCAATTTATAATATTCCATCCATTACAATATATAATGGCCATTTCGTCAAGAAGACCACAAACTTACAAGTTTTGACCACAGTCCGTATCATCTTTTATGGCTCTCTTACCATGATTCAAAGTGAAATTCAAGTTAAGGCAAAGTCGACATTATTTCAAGTTCAAACATTCATTCGACTTTCAAATAACCAAATAACATTCTTCATACAATTTTCAATGTTTATTCAAAATTCAAGTTTAAACCAAATCCACATAAACTTACTTTTGCTAAAAGCTTTTTGATCCAAAACTTGAACATAAACTCTTGATTCAAAATAATCCCAGTAGCCAAAAATCATCACCATTTACATTGCCAATTTTCAAGAACATTACAAGATGCATTTACATCAAAACCTAATCACAAAACTAGCCTAGGCTTAACCTCTGTTTTCAAGCATTCCACAATCTTCAACATTCAAAATTCTTCATACCAATCTTCAAAATCCTTGCACAAAACCTTGCAAAACCATGTCTTGCTGCACAAGAACTACGCATAGACCAGCCCCTCAATATAAACTCAGTTCAGAAAGTACCAATTCAATACCAGGTTGCACATTAATACTAAACCGCCCTACACCAAATAACCAATTCAAGTCAATAAATCAATCAGTTTAAACAGTCCATCAATAAAGCAGTTCACTCATTCAACAAACAAAACCTGCTACACATTCTCTTAACTTAACTCGTGATTACCCGAACCCACACTTAATTCAAACCAACCGTAAACTCATGGATCCATATAATAACACCTACATAAGCGTTAAACCAGAAAAAGCAGAAAAAGCATAACAGTAAACTGTGAGAAACTCGTAAACAAAAAATCAGAACTATGTGAGGTATCAGAATTTGTTTGCCAGCTCAACCAATAACAGAAAAACAGGATTCATAACAAACTTCTAACCTCCTCAATATAAACCCTTCAATCCTATAACAAATATTATTAATCCAAGGGCTGAGATCTTATTCCATCTAACTAACTTTTCTAGATCTAAGAGAAAGATAAAAACAGAAACTCACCTCAATTCATTCATTCTTCAATTCACGGAAGAATCATCACACAAAACCAGAAAACTCTCATCTCTCTTTCTCTCTTCATCTCCAATCATCTTCAAGCTGCATATTATCCATCACCGCTTTGAACACTCTGAAAATCACACCACTGCACCGGTTTCATCAACTTCATCTTCACGACATCTTCGATCTGCATCGCGGCAACCACAACTTGAATCTTCACGTAGCTTTATCATCATCATCAACTCTTCAATCACTTTCATTCTCTGCAAATCTCGTCAGCATCCGCATCGCATCAACAACATCAATTTGGTAGCATCATTATCTTCATCATCGTTGCAAGATCAGAATCTTCACTGCAATAACAAGAACGTATCAGTTCTTCATCGCACATCAATCTCCTTCACCAGGAAACACCATAAAAATGATAAGAGAAGAAGCAAGATAGAAGAGGACAAAGACAAATTAGAAGTGTGAAACGCGGATTCGTACGTACCTGAGGTTGTAGCCAAGGATCTCCGATTTTCTCGATGGTTTCACTGTTTTCGGTCGATGAATCTCGTCAATTATTTCCTTTTGAAGTTTCTGCGCTTACCGAACAAGGTGGAATCACACAACAATGTGAGGTGTCTGTTCTTCATGGAAATATGATTCATTAATCGAATGATTGAACAATGATGGTGGTGGACAATTTGAAAGGAGAAATGGTGAGGCCACAACTTATGAGCATTCACGGTGGATCCATGGTTGTGAAGGGTGGTGAAAAAGGAAGATTGAAGATGATCTCAGTGTCGCCGCTTTGTCGAAGGAGAGGAAGAAAATTGGTAGAAGGTTAGATGATGATGGTGAGCACCGTGAGGGAGAAGTAGATGAAGATAGATGTGTCATTCGTGAGAGAGGGTTGAGAACGAAGAAGAGGAAATTGTGAGATGATTCTGTTCGTGGAATTTCAATGGTCACAAACTTTGAACCCTATATCCAGATACCAAACGACACCGTTTTAGGAACTTCTTTCTTTTTTTTTCTTTTTCTTTTTTATATTATTTCAATGATAATTATGTTTTTTTTTTAAATATAAATCTGATCAAGATGATAATTACTTTTTATTTATATATAAATATGCTCAAGAGAGATATTTTGGAATGCTGGTTGTATTGGATGGGTCGAACTCCTGCTAGGCATTGGGATTATTTTTGGGCATGTTGAAGCCTTTAAAAAAATGTGTATGGATTCATGTGGTTTGGGCTTAGTGCTAAAATTCTAGTTGTTATTCAGTATCATTGCATACTGTTTGTACCCCCTGGGTTTCTCCATTTTTATTTGCTTTTGACAACTATTACAAATGAGTTTTAATTGATTGGTTGAAACTTCCGCAAGCTTCTATAGAGTTTTCTTATCACTTGCGAGGCTTTGAAGAGGAAACATACATTCTCTATTAGGTATCATCGTGAATTTATTTTATTCCCCATCTCCGCATTGCCTACCGTTTTCTGATGCCATGAGAAGTAGGAATAGAGATGCATACTTTACCACTTTTCTAGATATCATGAGAAGTAGGAAATAAAGAACGTGCGCTCAAAGTTGATGTTTAAAAGTCTTGTAGCAGAAATTCCACATTTATTTGCTCCTCGTGATTGTGCTAATGTGTTTCCATCTTTTGTCGATCAATGATGTCACTTAATTAGAATTGAGATAACAACTTCGATCATTGCATGCTCCCTTATGATTTTATCATTTTCCTTTGTTGACGATTGATGATGTCACTCAATTAGAATTGAGATAACGACTTCGATCTTTGCATGCTCCTTTAGGGATTTTATCATTTTCCTTTGTTAATGATCGATGATGCGACTCAATTAGAATTGAGATAAAAACTTTGATCTTTGTATGTTCCCTATAAGATAGTTATCCTCACCCTTAGGTCTTTTGCATGCTAACATAGGTATACATTTCCCTTTTAGAATTTTCTTTCTATTTTGCATATGTATTAAAATTAAAACCTTTTTCTTTCAAACTTCAAAAAACACTCTAATAATACAAAAACCCTTTTTTCAAGGTAACAAAACATCAACCAATCCAAACTCTTTTCGCCTTCGGGCCTTTCATCGAAACTCTCAAAAGGATGTGTTAGTTCCACTTTAGGCGGTACGACACATAAATCCCCAAAGCTCGGGTTGCACCCATGTCTACTTGCCAAAAATTTGCGTACGAGACATTATTCGCCTTCGTGCATTTTTATTTCAAAGATACCTCGTCAGATATGGGTATGTTAGTTACTTTCTACTACAGACATGTGAGTCTCCCAAGGTCGAGCAGCGGTAGAATGTGAAACTTAGCATTTTTCCATTAAAAAACACAAAACAAATAGAAACATGTGAGCCGAACTATGATACTCTGATTCCTTGAAAGGGATACGTAGGCAACAGGCCGTAGGGCCTAACCGAGCAAAATTCGTAAACACTTCCTTCTTTTCCCTGCATTTCTTTTGCATGCATTCTTCCTCAGTAGTAAGAAGTAGACATAGATTAGACACACCCATAAGATAGATAACAAGAGTGGATACCGTAGAGTACTACGGGCGTGTGGGGTGCTAATACCTTCCCCTCACGTAACAGACTCCCTTACTCGATCTCTCGGCCGCAAGACTATGACTTCTCCCTTCTCAGGTTTTCTTGATATTCATCTTTCCCTTCATGTGGGATAAAATACGTTCGATGTTGACTTCATGTTTGATGATTTTCAACCGGTTGTTTCACCAGGAAATTAGAGTCTTGCCAAGAAACTTACAATTTCCAAAAGTATTCTTCCTCTCCATTCTGTCTCCAGCATAATCTGCATTACAAAAACTAGAAAGAGTGTACTCTGATGTTTTATCATACATCAAGACAAGTTTAGTGGTTCCTTTCAGATACCTTAAAATTCTCTTAACGGTAGTTAAATGAGATTCCCTAGGATCATATTGGAATCTAGAACAAAGATGAACACTGAATAAAATATCAGATCTAGATACATTCAGATACAGAAAAGAGCCTATCACACAATGATACAACTTCTGACATACCTTTCCACTTACCTCTTCTTTTTCCAGAATGCATGTTGGATGCATCATAGTCTTTGCTAAGGTGCAGTCCACCATGTTGAATTTCTTCAGAAGTTCTTTGGTATACTTACTTTGATGAATGTAAGTAGCTTCTGATTTTTGATCAATTTGAATTCCCAGAAAGAACTTCAGTTCCGTCATCAGACTTATCTCAAACTCATCCTGCATTAACTTAGAAAGATCCTCGCAAAGAGAGGGATTAGCAGAACCAATAATAATATCATTAACATAAATTTCAACTATCAGAATATCATTTTTTAAGGTTTTATAGAAGAGTGTATTGTCAACCTTCCCTCTGGTAAATTTATTTTCTAAAATAAAATTATTCAATCTGTCATACCAAGCTCCGGGAGCTTGCTTTAGATCATAAAGAGATTTCTTGAGTTTAAAAACAAAGTCTGATTTCTCAGAGTTTTAAACCCAGGAGGTTGTTTGACATACACTTCTTCTGAAATATAACCATTCAGAAATGCACTCTTAACATCCATCTGGTAAACAATGATGTTATGATTTATAGAAAAAGAAATTAATAAATGTATAGCTTCTAACCTGGCGACTGGTGCAAAGGTTTTTGTATAGTCTACCCCTTCTTGTTGACTATAACCTTGTGCAACTAGCCGTGCTTTGTTTCGGACAATTTCACCTTTCTCGTTGAGCTTGTTTCTGAATACCCATCTAGTTCTGATGACATGGACACCTGTAGGTATCTGAACAAGATCCTAAACATCGTAATTTGAGAATTGGTTCAGTTCTTCTTCCATAGCCAAAATCCAGTCTTTCTCTAGAAGAGCTTCCTCAATATATGTTGGCTCTATTAAAGATACTAAACCTAACAGCACTTTAACAGAGGGTTTGAGCGTTAATCTTGTTCTGGATGGAGCATCTTTGTTTCCCAGAATTAGATCTTCAAGATGAGATGATGAGATTTTTCTTTTCCTTTGTTATGGTTGATCATAAGGAACAACAACAATATCAGATGTAGGAGCTTCTAATTATTTATATTCTTGTATCTTTTCCTTTGGTTATACGAACATTATCTTCACACCTGCAAGCTTTTAAACCAACTTTGACTTTTCATAGTAAAGCTTATCATCAAATCTGACATGGATTGATTCCTCCACGATTTATGATTATGTGTTATAAACTATGAAACCTTTTGATCATTCAAAATATCCTAACAACAGACACTTATGTGCTTTGGAATCAAACTTGCCCATATTCTCTTTAGTATTCAACATAAAACATACACATCCGAAAGGATGGAAATAAGAAATGTTGGGATTTCTATTCTTCCATAATCCATAAGGAGTCTTACTCAAAATAGGTCTTATAAAGATTATATTTTGAATGTAACAGGTAGTGTTCACTTCTTCTTCCCAGAAGTGCTTAGCCATTTGAGTTTGTTGAATCATGGTGCGAGCCATTTTTTTTCAAAGTCCTATTTTTCCTCTCTACAAACCCATTTTGTATGGAGTTCTAGGGCAGGAGTAATCATGGATTATGCCATTAGAATCAAAAGGTTTCTCAAAATCTTTGTTTTCTAATTCCCCACCATGATCACTTCTAACTTTGACTATTTTGCAATTCTTTTCATTTTACATTTGGGAGCAGAAAGAAGAAAACACAGAATGTGATTCATCCTTGTGTTTCAAGAATTTTACCCATGTCCATCTGTTGTAATCATCAATGATGACAAGTCCATATTTCTTTCCATTGACAGAAGCAGTTTTCACTGGTCCAAACAAGTCAATGTGAAGAAGTTCAAATGGCCTAAAAGTAGAAACAATCTTTTTAGCTTCAAAAGAGGTTTCTGAAAAGTTTTCCTTTCTGAAACGCTTCACAAAGAGCATCTGAAGAATAATTCAGATTGGGCAAGCCTCTGACTAATCCATGCTTATTTATTCAAGATATTTTTCTCAAGCTAAGATGGCCCAGACGTTTGTGCCAAACCCATTACTCTTCTTGAACAGTCAGAAGACATTTTACATTCTGATTTTTCAAATATGATAACCTTATTTTGTAAATTTTGTTCTTCCTCTTACCATTGAATATAACTTAGCCATCTTTCTGACTAACATCTTTACAAGACGTTTGATTTAAAATGACATCATAACCATTGTCACTAAGTTGGCTAATTGACAAGAGGTTATGCATCATACCCTAGACTAAAAGAACGTTGTTAATATAAGGAAGTTTACCATTACCAATAGTTACAGAGCCAATGATATTTCCCTTCTTGTTGCCTCTGAAACCAATAATGCCTCTATACTTAAGTTTCAAATCTTGGAACATATGCCTTTTGCCCATCATATTTCGCGAGCATCCACTGTCCAGGTACCATGACTAGTGTTTTAGTGGCACCATCAAGGACATCTGCAACATAGATTATCTGATCCTTAGGTACCCATTTTCTGGGTCTTTTCTTGTTAGCATTCCCAAAGGTTCTAACCCCTTTGGAATCTTGTGCAACAGGATAATTAAGTAGAATTTGTGCATGATATTTAGGTTTAGAAGTTTCCTTCTGTGTCTGTGGTTGTGCTACAGTGGAATCATAACCTTCTTATTATGGACATTTAAATTCTATGCCAACAAGCACGAAATGTTCAAAAATAGGTTTTGGATTGACACTCAGAGTCTCGTCAATTATTTTTAATGGTTCTGAATATCCTAAGCCTCTTTGTTTCTACTAACTCCATAGATCATTGAAGCCATTTTCTTCTATCTATGCTTTTAGCTAGGAAGTGCTGAAAAGCTCTTTCATATCTGATTACTTCAATAATAACAGATGTGCTTGAGATAATCTCTTCTTCTAATCTAGAAAATTTACTTTTCAGAGCAGTATTTGATTTTTCTAAAACAAATAATTTTTCATTTAAATCAGAAAGGTTTTGCTCATCTTTAGTAGAGTTCTCAGAAGTAACTACAAACTTCTTTTTCATAGTTTTTTGTTTACTTAGAAGAGATTGATACCTTTTCATTTATTCTGATAAACCAATTTCAAGTTCAAAATGGGATAAAGAAGAAATTACCTCTTTGTCGTTATCATAGTCTGACTCATCATCAAGTGTCAGTTCTTTCTCTAATACTGCTTCGTTCGTGCTGGTTTTTGCCATGAATGCAACATTGGCATATTCTTCATCAGAATCTTCTTCTTCTGACTCTAAATCATCACATGTTTCCATGATACCCTTCTTGGCTTTGTAGGCCTTCTTAGGTTCATTGTCTTTCTTTAGCTTTGGGCATTCATTCTTATAATGTTCAGGCTCCTTGCATTTATAACATGTAACTTCTTTTCTAGAAGCTTTCTTATGACCAAATATAGATTCAGATCTACCGCTTGCTCTTCTTAATCCTCTAAACTTGCTTTGTCTATGTTTCCATATCTTACTTATCCTTCTAGATATCAGAGAAAGTTCATCTTCATCTGAATCTTCTTAAGATCCTTCTGATTCTTCTTCTGCTTGAAAAGCCTTGGTCTTTCTAGACTTAGACTTCAAAGCCACAAATTTAATTCTTTTCCGAGGTTCGTCTTCCTCAAGATCTATCTCATGACTTCTTAAATAACTAATTATTTCCTCAAGACTAGTGTTGTTCAGATCCTTTGATAGCTTCAAGGCAGTTATCATTTGTTCAGAACCTTGAGTCCTGCAACAAGAGTCTGAAATCTTGAAAAAATAGTTTCCACAGATTCATCATCTTCCATTCTGAAGGCTTCATGTTTCTGGATTAGGGCCAGAGCCTTTGTCTCCTTAACTTGAGCGTTGCCTTCATGAGTCATCTGAAAAGAGTCAAAAATAAACTTTGCAGTCTCTCTATATGTGATCTTCTCATACTCATTAAAATAAATAGCACTTAGAAGAATTGTTCTTTCTTTGTAATGATTTTTGTGAACCTTCTTCTGAGCGTCTGTCATAGCACTTTTGGAAATCTTTTGACATTTATCATCTACTGGGTAAGTGTAGCCATCAACTACCAAATCCCATAGACCCAAGTCATATCCCAAAAAATAACTTTCAACTTTTTCCTTCCAATAGTCAAACTTTTCTCCATAAAACATAAGAGGTTTAGCACTATATTGATCTCTATCGTTATCCTTATTATCACCAGTTACAGCAGCATTGTTACCTTTATCTGCCATTGTTTTTCACACAATCTAGATCGGTACTGAATACTGTTAGAGGCTTGATAAAAATTCAAACTTTTTATTAACTCCTCAGAACCGGAGCTCTATTGCTAACTGAAGGTGTGAAAAATACAAGAAAGAGGGGGGGGGGGTTTGAATTGGGTTTTAAATAAAAAATTGTTCCTTTTAAAATCCCCTTTAAACCGTAAAAGTTACTTCACTTAGGGATAATAGTGATAAGATGCAAGAAGGAAATAATAAGTTATGTTTATACTAGTTCACTTGAAAACTATCAAGCTAGTCTAGTCCACCTGCCAAGGTGATTTCTCCTTTCTCAACAAGGACTTAATCCAATAATCAAACAGATTATTACAATGCACAAGATAACTACAAGTGACTAACGTTACAATCTCTAATCTTAGACTTCTCAAGGATTCTGACCTAACTGGTCCCTTAAGGAAAATCAAACAACTGTTTGAATCAAGTTATGTTTACAAAAGATTTACTTCTTAACAAGCTAATATGCAAATAATGTTTCACAACTATACAGACTAAAGAGAAATGAAAAGCGTATGAATAGTCTTTCTAGAGTATGAATCAGTGAATTAGCAACATTTTCTCTTAGTCTTCAAGCCCTTTATATAGCCAATAAAATAATATATCCGTTGAGGGGTACTCTTGGGATTTCTAGAATCTTTGGCAGCTTGAATCACGTGGGGGACAAGATCGTGAGACGCGTTCGTCCTTTATAATAGTGGAATGAAATATTTTTATTTTACCATGTACTATTGTACAATATTAATGTTATATTTTTTCCTTCTGTACTTTAGAGGCTTCTGTGAGCATGAGTTTAGAAGAGAGAACATAACACTAAGGTCATCAAAACTTCAAGTCTTTAGAGTCTTCAAAACTGTGTCTTCAGCATTTGGTCTTGAGAACCTTTTCTAGAACTTTGGGTCTTTAGAACTTCAAGTCTTCAGAACTGCTTCTTCAGAGTCTTCAACACTTTGTCTTTAAGAACCCTTTGACTTCAGAAAAATGAGACTTCAGCATCTGGACTTCAGTAGAAACTTATGTCTTCAGATCTTATGACTTGTTTCTTTAGAAAACATTGTCTTAACAAACACAAGTCTTTAGCATCTGGACTTCAGTAGAACTTCTGTCTTCAGATCTTCTGATTGGTTTCTTTAGACTTCATATCAGATCCTACATTTCGGAGTCTTCTGGAGTGTCTTACTACTGTTCATCAGAACTTGCATAGCGCAGAAGCAAAACTTGTTCTCTTCTAATGTCTTGGCAGCGCCTTTCATCAGAAGCATGACCTATTTGTTATATACTCAAAATAACAAACATTAAATTAACGAAATTGTTCATACAAATATACTCCTTTGTTATCATCAAAACTCAGAGATAAAGTTGTAGAACCAAATCTTGTTCTAACAATGAAGACCATTTGTCTTCGACGCTTTTCGTGATTTGAATATAGTTTGATAAATTTCTACCATATCCGACCATCTTCTAATTGCTTCATAGCATCTTATCATGATTAAAAATTCTTGCAATGATTTGTTCGTTAATGATGACCTTCTTCCCTTTAACGAACAAAACTACTTGATAGGTAGATGATTTTGTATGAACCCAAAAATATTTCACAAGATGAAGGAGAACGGGTCCATTGAGAAGGTTAAAGTAGTTTTCCCATCCTTGATTCATTACATCACCCAAAAGATCAAAACGGTTATCCTTAAGATTTTGAAAGTCCACAAAGGGTTCACAAAGAACTTTTAGTGAATCCAAAACTTTAGAGAAGGTAACTTTAGGAACATCATATGATTATTCTTTTATATTATTTTTTTTATGCCCAGAGGGTACTTCCATTACAGACAAAAGAAGAAGAAAGGGTTTTAAGTTAGGAGGCGAAAGCCTTTCTTGAACCATTTTGCTTAAGGAATTCATAACTGGTTTTGAAAGTTTTTAGGGTTTGAAAAATGAATAGTGTGAGAAGAGAAATGATAAAGTTGTGTGAGAGTGTAATAAGTGATTATTATAAATGAATTTTAAAGGATTACTAGTAAAATGTAAGCGTAGACACAAGGAAAATAATAATGACCTAGAACTGGTTTCAAGAAAATGTTTCAAATTACGTTGTGACATTTTCACGACATAATGATGAATAGGCGTAGACAAATGTCTAATTGAATCAACCATTCAATTAAATCATAAAATATAAGATAAAGTTTAAATAACACCTGTTGTCGCTTCATGGATCTGTTTCTAATAACTTCTCAAGTGATTCTTGAAGGTCAAGGAATTTTCATGCTTCTGAAAGCTTGCGTCTTATCTTTCTAGAGTTGATATGTCTAGTGTTCTATCTATGTAAGATCTTTATTTCTTTTATAGTGCTCTGATGATTTCTTCTCATGATTTGCTCAGCTGACTGTTGAGAGAATATCTTCTGATGCATCCTGCTCTTGATATTTCTGAGTCAATTTTAGAACCAAGATGAATTTTCTGATAAAACTGAATGTTTCAAATTGATCCCTATTTCTTTCATTTCAATTCATAGAATTCATAGTTTTTCTCTTACTGGATATCTCTACACTGTTAAGTGTTTGGTTCAAAAATCAATAACAGAGTCGGGTTGTGATACTAATTAAAGGTAGAGAAAAACATAAGAAAGGGGATTTGAATTGGGTTTTCAAAATGTTCCCCTTTTAAAAACTATTTGATAAAACTATGAAAGAATATAGAATTCTAAAAATATAAAGAGACACATTCAGTTTATCCAAGTTCACCTCTAACTAGGCTACATCTTGTCCATCCTCCTCAAGTTATTTTGCCTTCAACAAGGACTTAATCAACTATAACCAAAACTGATTACAAATGCATGGGCTACCTGCCGGTGACTAACAACCATACAATGAATCGTAACCATTGTCACCTTGAGTCTTCTGACCAACACTAGTCACTAAAGGAACAATATAATGATATGTTGAGTGATCTCCATGAGATATAACGATCATTGACCCTATAAGAAATCTGACCTTCTTGGTCTTTCTAGAGGGGATTTCTCACAATGATCCTCAACTAGTGATCTCCTAAGGATTCCTACCTTCCTAGTCCCCTAAGAGATATATAGATCATTGACCCTATAAGAATTGACCAATATGGTCTCTTACCGGATTCCATAATGACGTGCAACCATTGTATTCTTGAGTATCTTACCTTCACTTAGTCACTCAAGGAACCACCAATTCTAAACATAATTGTTTTTCTAGAGAATACAATAGTGCTTCTTAATAAGCAGATTACTCCTAGTTTAAGTACATATTGTTTAACACAATTATAAGCAAGAACTCTTGTGTTCAAATAATTTACATGAAGAAATAAAACTATAACACAATATGAGCAACAACTCTTGTGTATTTTACATTGATCTACAAAGATGTATTTGATTAGAAATTGAGTAGCATCCTATAGTGTTATTCTTCTTCATCTTATTTGTTTAGCAAGTTATGAGAAACAACTCCTTGCTTCTTCATATTTCTACCAAGATGTATTTGATGAGAATTTTAATAACATCTTGTAGAATTCTTCATCTTCATCTTATTTCTTTGTTGAGCAAGTTATGAGCAATAACTCCTTGATTCTTCATTCTTTTCATATCTTCTTTTTAATCTCTCATTCTTGTGTTTTTGGACTTCATTATCGTCAATATAATCGACTTCGTCAAGTTTGAAAATTTTCCATTGATCTTCTTATATAGCCTTCAAAAAGAGTTGTTGTAAGGATAGAAAAGTCCTTTCTCCTTCCAACGGTTGATTCCCAAGGATAGATTCAAGAGAGGTTTGGAACAGTACGAAACGTCACTTTCCTTAGCCTGTTGCTTGCAATTGTTAGCATAAAATCACGGGAGATAACTTCTCTGAATAGTACAACCAATATCATGATAGTGGAATTTGTGGTGTACTTTTTGTATTGTATTCTTCTCGACTAAGTTTATTGATCTTTATCTTCTAATGATGTACTTCTGATTCTGAAGTATTAAGCTTATAAGTGATCAATCACTTTGTCTTCATTCTTCTGCTGAATAACTGATGAGTAGTTCAAAAACTACTTTATTGTTTTAGCATAGGAACATAAGAGTTGTTAGAACCTTGACTTGTCTTCAGAAATAATAGCAGCAACTTCTCTGAAACATGAAGCTTGACTTTTGATCTTAGAACTAGTCTTGAAGGCGTATTTATGATCTGATATGAGAGATGAAGATTAAGTGAGAAGATGTTTCATTTCAGAATCTTTCATTAGTGGGTTCTTGTCTTCAGATATATAAGTAAAAACGTATTTGATAAACAAGTCTTGTCGTTGTAAGCAAAAGCTTTTCCGATGTTGATATCAAAAGCTTTTATGATGTTTAGATCTTGAAATAAGATATTGTGCTAACTTCTTTCTAATTATCAAGTATTTGAATTCTTGAGCCTTGATTCTTTTCTTCTTGTTGGATTGATTCTGATTGAAGAATGGTAGCGATCCAGAAGATACTTCTTTGTTGTAGAGTCAGAGTCTTTC
This sequence comes from Vicia faba, assembly GCA_948472305.1. Taxonomy (NCBI): domain Eukaryota; kingdom Viridiplantae; phylum Streptophyta; class Magnoliopsida; order Fabales; family Fabaceae; genus Vicia; species Vicia faba. Next base: position 939,769,683 of record OX451736.1, read on the forward strand.
AGATATTCGAACATTGTTTTCAGATATACAAGCAACAACTAATCTGAGGAACAACTTCTTTGTTTGCGAGTAAAAGCTTTTCTGATCCACTATGTGTTGATCTTGATTTATGGTAATAAACTTTTTTGAGCTGCATATCTGATGTCTAATTTCTGAAGTAGAAGCTTATATCAGTACATCTGATTTTCTGGTTAATTCATCTTGATCTAATCTTTGATTTCTGATGTCAACTTCTCTGAGCTGCATATCTGATGTCTGATTTCAGAAGCAAAAATTTATATTAATATATTTGACTTTCACATTGAAATCTTTCTTGCTGATCTCTTGAATTCTGATATTTGGATTGAGTTGGAAGCAATAAATTATATCAACTAAATCTTGATTTATGATCTTGAATTCTTTCTTTCTGATATCTGAAATCTTTATTCCTGATATCTAGGTTCTGAGCATCTTCATTTCTGATATCTTCACTTTATATCTTTTGATTATGATGCTTAGCTGATATTTGAATCTTGACTTCTTGGCTCTTTGATTTCTAATCCATTGAAGTTCGAGTTCTTCTTAGAAACTCATTGAGATTCTTTTCTTGTCGAACATTCAACATTCAACAGAACTACTGATGTTTCATTAGAAACAAACTCAATGGTTCTTCTTCTGAGTGATAAAGTGATTCTGATGATATCTTTGATTAAGACTATCCAAGATTCTAATATCTGCACACTCAATGAAACCATTAGAACTAAAATTGTTCTACATAAAATATATGCATTGTTATTATCAAAACATAGAGATTTAAACACAGGTCCAAATCTTGTTCTAATATTGGTGTCTATTTCAAGGATGAAAAACAAGAGGGCACGGCTATAGGCCGTAGCAGCTACTACGGGCAATCATAGAAACCCTCTAAATTTTTGTACCAAGGGCATGCCCAAAGGGAGCTTTTGGCATAGGAGTGCTTCAAAAATTCTAATATTTGCATACTCAATGAAACCATTAAAACTAAAATTGTTCTAGATAAAATACATGCATTATTATCATCAAAACATAGAGATTTGAACACAGATCTAAATATTGTTCTAACATTGGTGTCTATTGCAAGGCTGAAAAACAAGAGGGCACTGCTATAGGTTGTAGTAGCTACTACGGATGGTCGTAGCAACCCTCTAAACTTTTGTACCAAGGGCGTTCCCAAAGGGAGTTTTTGGCCTAGGAGTGCTACAAGGCGTAGCAACTTCTACGAGCGGCCATATAAACTCCTCGGATTTTGTACCAAGTGTGTCGTTTCAAGCATAACTTGAGTTTCATGGCTCTGTTTGAGGGGCATGTCAAAATGTTGGGTAGCTGACGCGTAATAATACCTTATAATAATTCTTTAGAGATTAAACATGTGTATGATACTATGAATGATATGTTTTTCTTGTCAAAGTCTTATGATATGATTATTGAATAAGTATGTAATCATGAATTGATGCTTGATATGTGTTGAGTTATGATGTTGGGTTGTGAAACGACCTGGCAGAACCGTCATCTCGTAATGAAACATCAATGAAGTCGCCACCGAACGTCTTTTATCCCGCCGAAAGGGAAAGGTAAATATCGAGAAAACCTAAAGAGGGAGAAGTCACGGTCTTTCGACCGAGAGATCGGGTAAGGGAGTCTATTACGCGAGGGGAAGGTATTAGCACCCCCACACGCCCGTAGTACACTACGGTATCCACTCTTGTTGTCTAATCTAATGGGTGTGGTCAAAACCTATGTTTATGGCTTAAAGCTAAAAAAGGGAATGCGTGCGAAAGAAAAAGAAAACAATGTAGGGAAAATAAAAGTTGTGCTCGATTGGGCCCTACCCCAATGCCTACGTATCCCTTTTAAGGAATCATAGCAGCTGTAGTTCGGCTCATATATTCTGGTTGGTTTGTTTTTTTAGTTAAAACAACAAAAACAGTCAAGATGGCAAAACATCAAATAAAACAACAAACAAATGAGATGGTAAAACATCGGCTAAATAATAACAAAGTAACATGTCAAATATGGCGAAACACCAAATGATAAAACATCACACCTAACAAATGACATTGAGAGTCAAAGTAGGATAACAAACATGTGCGATGACAAAACATCGGCTTCAAACAAGTATGCGATGGAGAAACATCGACTAAAAGATAACAAGGTATCATGGAAAAGATGGCGAAACATCAATAAACCGGATGAAAAAACATCACACCTAACAATGATATTGAGAATCAAAGTAGGATAACAAACATGTGCGATGGCGAAACATCGACTTCAAACAAATGTGCAATGGCGAAACATCGGCTAAAAGATAATAAGGTATCATGGCATAGATGGCGAAACATCAATAAACCGGATGATAAAACATCACACTTAACAATGATATTGAGAATCAAAGTAGGATAACAAACATATGCGATGGAAAAACATCGGCTTCAAACAAATGTGCGATGGTGAAACATCGACTATAAGATAATAAGGTATCATGGCATAAATGGAGAAACATCAATAAACCGGATGATAAAACATCATACCTAACAATGATATTGAGAATAAAAGTAGGATAACAAACATGTGTGATGGCAAAACATCAGCTTCAAACAAATGTGCGATGGCGAAACATCGGCTAAAAGATAATAAGGTATCATGGCATAGATGGCGAAACATCAATAAACTGGATGATAAAACATCACACCTAACAATGATATTGAGAATCAAAGTAGGATAACAAACATGTGCGATGGCAAAACATTGGCTTCAAACAAATGTGCGATAGAGAAACATCGGTTATAAGATAACAAGGTATCATGGCAAAGATGGCGAAACATCAATAAACCGGATGATAAAACATCACACCTAACAATGATATTGAGAATCAAAATAGGATAACAAACATGTGCGATGGCGAAACATCAATAAACCAGGTTTAAAAACAAAGCCAAGGGGCGCACAAACAAATAAGATTGATTTATATCTTTTTACCTTGAAGAAGGGTTTGAGTTTATTAGAGTTGTTTTAGGATTTGCCAAGAAAACAATTTTTGTTTTAAGATGCAAAATGCAAAGGAAGGAAAAACAACTAAGGGAAACTAGCCTAGCACTATCCCTAGTGTTATCATACAATGATTGACCCTAAGGTTGAGGATAAAGGAAAATCCTACCCTATGCTAGCATACATGGACTCCTACCTTAATCAACATGTCAAAGGAAACTTAACAAAACTATCCTAAAGGGAACAGGCAATGAGAGCAAAGTCGTGATCTCAATTTCTAAATTGAGTGACTCATCGATCAACCATTAAAGAAAAAAACAATAAATATCCTATAGGGAACATGCACTGAGAGCGAAGTCGTGATCTCAATTTCTAAATTGAGTGACTCATCGATCAACAATTAAAGAAAAAAACAATAAACATCCTATAGGGAACATGCACTGAGAGCGAAGTCGTGATCTCAATTTCTAAATTGAGTGACTCATCGATCAATAGTTAAAGGAAGAAACACAAACACAACACACGTATCAAACAAAACAGAGGGCCTCCTGACATATATCAGCAACAAAGGTCCCATCATGCAACATAGAACTATACAAAATGAAAACAGAAGAAAGGAAATAGTGCAATACCAAACGGATAAATATCCGTAGCAACTAAACAAGAATAAAAGAAACCCAGAGAACTTCAAGCAAGACTGGCATCAGCAGACAGATCAAGTCAGAAATTACGCCATCAGGATGTAAGTATTGAGATTTTCAGATATGAACAGATCCCATGGGCAATGTATATCATTCATAATCACATACGTATATCCTGCATAGACTATCAAATGTGCCAAGCACAAAATTAGTACTAATATAATAAATTGTGTTCCACAAATAAAGTGAAACACAGTAGCCTCAAGTCAAAAATGGAAAACTTTTCTCAGAGTACCTCGCGCATTCAACAGCCAAGTTAGTATTCCCATAAATAGAATGATGATTCACATAAGGGATGGATGATGTCACCATAATGAAATGAGAAAACATGATAGCAACTACCAAAACATTAGCTATGATAGACAAAAAGAAACAGCCATATGCACAATTTGGTCAAATGTTAGAGGAATATTGCTCCTTTCTATCACCATATTGAATTGACAATTGAGTATCAATCAAGGATCATGGGAGCTTGAGAAGAATACAATCAAAGACCATGAAGGTCAGTAGAAACCACAATTCAGTCATACTCAAATACTTCATCACAACTCACAAGCATAATAGGAGAGGAATCCCACACAATGCATCAAAGACTTAGATTTCAAGCTAACCATGGAAGAAAGTCAAACAAGGACAAAATTAGAGAGTGTGTAACAATCAAAGATTTGAATTAAAGCTTCCAAAACATGACTAGGACATGACCAAAAGGTTAAAGTGTTGATTCTATAACATGCTACACAAGTGCATTCAAAATGCCTCAAAAATTCAACAAGGATAAGAGAAAGAAGCCAAACTCCATTCATGATTAGAACTAACTTAAGTAACAGGGATAAATTACTCTCAATTCCTCATGAGACTATCATTGAAGTATAATTTCCCTTCATGTTATCATTGGCCATCTAATGACCTCAAACTCAAATTGAAAGCTCAAGTTTCAAATTGAAGATCAACAAGAAAGCAAAAAGTCATAAAACATGCATCAAAAGGTTTAATCATTCAAACATGGGGCATTAAGTGAAATGACTTGAGTTTATATGGATAAACATAACCAACATGATCATTAGGTGCCCAATTATAGGCCTCACTCAAGTTCATTGGCCATCAAGCAAATTGCAACAAGATATGCAACATTAATTGGGTACCTTCACTTCAAAAATACATCAAAAAAAGAAAAGGGCTTCCATAATTGTAACAAAAATTTTCTTAGCATCCTTGAGATGTATAAGAGTCAGAAAACATGTTTTAAGTTCATGGATGGATGAGGAAATGATCAATCAAACTTCAAACATCAAAGACTAGTTGGCAAAAACCACCAAACTAGACAAGTTTTCCAAATATTTTGTGGAAAATACCAAACCTTATCAATTAATTCAAGAAAAATCTTTTTAAGGACCTCAGTCTATCTATGAACCTTAAACAAGAACCAAATTCAATTGAAACTCAAGGCTAGTTGCTTTTTGGAATCAAAACAAACAAGGAAATTAGCAAAACCTTAATTATTTAGAAAATGAACTCAATTATTGATTAATCAAGTTCCAATTCTAAACAAATCAAATTAAAATCATACAAAAATAAATAAAACTCTAAAGATCAGAGAAATTATTTTTACAAATTTTTAGAATTAAAAAAAGTCAAAAATAAAATCAAAATTCAAACCTTTAAACAATTAAACAAAAATTCACATCTCAAAATAAAATTCCAATCAAAAGTCAGAAAAATATCCAACCAAAATTATATTCAAATATTAGAATTAAAAACCAGCATCCATGAATTTTTGTGGAATTTTTGAATTAAAGGAAATATTAAAATAAAATCAAACAAACAATTAAACAATTTAAACTATTATTTAATGGCAAAATGCAAACCCTAGCCAAAAGTTACAAAAAGGTCAAAACAAAATTACATTCAGACACTATGATTAAAAACAAACTTATATGACTTTTTTGAGGATTTTTGAATTAAAGGAAATATTAAAACAAAAATTATGAAGCAAACATTTCAAATAAACTTCTCAATTTAAATTTCTAATCAAAAATAGAAAAAATGCTAAACCAAAATCAGAATCAATTTCTAAATTATTTTGTGAGTCAAAGATAATTTTTGTGGAATTTTTAGATCAAAAGAGCTATTAAAATAAAATAATCATTGACCAAACAATTAATTAAACTTATGAAATTTTAAACCAATCAAAACATTTTTAAAAAATTCCAAAAAAAATATGACAAATACTAGAAATTATTATTAGCCTATGGTAATTTTTTCATGATTTTTGAAAATGTTTTTATCACAAAAATAAAATCAGAAAATCAATTGAAATCAAATAATATGAAATGCATTAAAACTTCAAATAAACCAATCAGAGTGTGCCACCTCACTTCGTCTTCAACCTCCAGCACAGGGCAAAACGCGTGCAGAAATAAATTCAACACCTCATGTTCTGATCCTTCGTTCTATCTCAACTCTCAACCAAAATTCATCAAATTAAGTGCAAATCAAAGCTAACATATCATACTACACTATGCAATTTGAATCAATCTCAGAGATCAAACATGGATCAAGAAATCAAGTCTACAAAACTGAAAAAACTCACTGCAAACATCAAAACCAGGAACAAGATTTCATCCATATTGCTTGAATCAAAGCTCAAATATACATCAATCCTAGTGATTGGCCAGCTAGCAACTCAATGGACATGATCTACATCATCAATTCAAACTGAAACACATAAATCAAAGTTCAAGAAAACTCACATGGATGTGAAAACTAGAAACTCGATTCCTTCACTCCATAAGCAATCCAATGGTGCAAGCTTGATCTCCTTACTTCATTGAAGTTGAACCACCAAGAATTTTGAAGAATTATCCAAGGAGAAGAGAGATTCGAAGCAATTTGTAGAGATACTTGAAAAATTTCATATTTGGAATGTAGCGATTATGAGCCTCCTCCTTCACAACTGAGCCTTGATTCTTGTTATATAGCACGAGAGGAAGAGGATAGAAGTGGTATTTGGCACTCAAAGCCGTTGGAGGGCAAGTTTGGTAGTTTAAGCCAAAAGTGAGGTTCCACATGGAGCATGCGTTTCACTCGTGCAAGCTCTCATTTTCTTTGTGTTTTATGAGCCAAATGAGGCCAGGAACCAATGCTCAAAGTTCCAGGTCATGACTACTTGAAATGAGAGAGTGTTGATGAATTTGCAAAATCGGGCAAGTTTGTGATTTTTTTAATCAAACAAGTACAATACCATATGAGGCACGAAATGGTGAGTGTAATGGGCCTCAGCATGTTACAAATTGGTTATGGGCATGACTAGAAACAAAAGGAATGGCTGAAACTCGAGTTCTCGAGAAATTGTATTTTGCTTGCTTGGTCAAAATTCAATAAAATGCCTCAAAATTCCAAAGCTCATAACTTGCTCATATTTTTGAATTTGGACACAAATCAGTACAATTTGGAAAGGAATTGAAAAGATATACAATCCCTTAGTTTTGTGTTTTTGCAATTGAATCATTTAAGGCCCTCAAAATTTGATATGAAATTCACTAATTTTGGAAAATGACCTATAATTTTTACTTGAGGCATGAACTTCCAAAGACCATAACTCTTGACTCTTTGCCAATTTGGACATGAGACCAAAAGGATATGAAATATCACCCTCTTATACTTCCAAGCATACTTCATTTGCATTTTTTTGATCAAAGGTGAATAAAATATGAATTTTTGAAGTTAAGTCCTCATTTTCCAAAATTAGAAACTTTTAGGGTTTCTTCATGAACAAGTTTCAACCCAAACCTCAATCTCTTTGATCCAATGATCAAAATGGAATTGAAATATGAAAAGTAGACCTTTGAATTGATGGTTGACCAAAAGTTCACTTGGTCAACCTTGACTTTGACTGATTTTGACCAAAATGACCATTTTGCCCCTTTGAATCAATTAATCCACTTCCCTTCAAAATTGATGATCAAGACTTCAAACATATGATCTTCCAAATATATAGAGGCCATGTACAAAGTTTCACTTCAAAATTCTCAAGAAATCTTGATAAAATCCCAAACCCTAGTTTTGGTTAACACCTTAGGAGACTGATGAATCATCTTCAAAGCTTCAAATCCTCTGGATATCTTGGCCAATTTCTTGTACAATGAATTTTCAAATACCAATGAGATGTTGTAGCTTCCAGATCAAGATTTGTACATTGATTAATAGCCTTGATCAAACAAAACCCTAACTTTGACTGGTGAATCAAAAGAGTGATTCCTCTTATAATTAATCTCAAACTTCAATCCTCTGATGATCCAAAGAGATGGATAAAATATCTTGAGATATGCAATAACTTTTGAGCTTGAAAGATCTAGAGGTTTAGATGATAAGGTTCTACTTGAGCAACTTGTCAATGCAATCAACCTTCAAAGCTTGAGGAAGATTTGATAACCAAAGTATTGATCCCATCACAATGTATGAATGCAATGCAATATGATATTCATGATGAAACATAAGCCTAAATCAAGAGGGTAAATTTTGGGGTGCAACATCTGCCCCTATTCAAATATGTTTAACACAATAAGTGAGAAAAGTGACAACTTTCGAGCGTTCAGAGTTGAAGATGATTGAATATAAAAGAACCTGAAAATTTACACTCTTGAAGAAGAAAGAAAAAGAAGCAAAAAACCCCCAAGACATGCGTCAGAATGAAGCTGTAACGCAGGTTGAAACAGAAAAAAAACAAAAGAAAAGTAGACGCAATTAAACTTCCGGATAAATGTGCCAGGGAAAAACTGGGCTTTAAAAAAGGTGAAAACTCAAATCAAAGAGTATAGGCGAAACTAAGCTTTGGAAAAGAAAAGGTACGCGGGTGAGGAGACGAAACTCTGAGCTCGACCCAAAGCAAAGTGGCTAGAGTGCATGATTCTAGGAGCACTTGCTAATCTCAACTTAGATAAACAGTATGAAGGAACTGAAAGAATCCAAGAAATGAGGAACAAAAGCGAGACGAAACTCGACTCAATAACCAATTAGACAAAACTAAACTAGATGAGTACCAGGACTAAACTTGATTTCACGCACGGGTAACGAGGTGAAACTCGACCCAAATCAAAGTGATGAGAGTGCATGTTTCTCAGAGCACCTGCTGGTCTCAGATTAATGGATAAATAGTGACAAAAACTGATAGAAGAATCCAAGGAACAAAGGAGACTGATTTCAAACCAGGGACGCAATACAAACACTGCACTCGATAAACGAACACCGTCAAAGGGTCCAAGGTATGAAAGCAAAAATGAGATGAAACTCGACTCAATAACTAGTTAGGAGAAATTAAACTGGATGAGTACTAGGACGAAACTGGATTTTATGCACAGGTGACGAGGCGAAACTCGACCCAAAGCGAGAGTGATGAGAGCGCATGTTTCTCAGAGCACTTGCTGGTATCAGATCAATGGATAAACAGTGACGAAAACTGATAGAAGAATCCAAGGAACAAAGGAGACTGATTTCAAACCAGGGACGCAGTATGAACACTACACTCGGTAAACGAACATCGTCAAAGGGTCTAAGGTATGAAAGAAAAAACGAGACGAAACTCGAATCATTGACTAGTTAAGCGAAACTAAACTAGATGAGTACCAGGACTAAACTGGATTTCACGCGCAAGGTGAGGAGACAAAACTCTGAGCTCAACCCAAAGCAAGGAGATTAGGGCGTACACCAAAAAACCTGCTGAAAGCGAATATTAGGACGAAACTGGTATTCGAAAGGTGCATCAATAGACATTGGAATGAACCGGAGAGGGTAGTGAAAACTAAACCCGAGACGACCGCGCCAGGGCGAAACCGAACTACAGTCAAGAGTAGACACTCAAACAAACAAATGATTGACGTCAAAAGGATATTGGTATGGGTAGGAAACTAAGATAATGAGGATGAAGACCTCGCTGGGGATTTAATCCGAAATATTAGCAAATTCACTGGGGACAACAGAAACAATAATGGCTTATGTTCCGGTGCATGTTTGAATTCTTTCTATATAGCGCAATGCTCCATATAATGGAAATGCTACGCGTTTTGGCAGATGTAATGTAATGATGCATGTTTAAAAGTTTCACTGAGGAATGGCCAATTGGGAAGCCAAAAACCAAGAAGTCAGAATCTGACGTGACTTGCAAAAATAAATTGCAAAATCCAAAGGAGAGGAGAAAAAATGGGGAACCGCTAGAGAGGGAACCTCAAAGAGATGAAGCTTCACAGGGAATAACAACCGAGCAACTAGTAGAAACGGTCCGCAAACATTGAGAGGAGCTGCAGAAATAAAATGCAAACTCCTAGAGAAGATCAGATCAACATTGTAGCTTCTAGAGAGGGACGCCATCTGAAGATTAGACATTGAGGGAGAAGATCAGGGCAAGACTGTAATCTCTGGAAAAGACAGCGCGCGGCCGTGTTGAGGATGACACCAAGACAACAAACCCGATGTGAGGGGTGAAAACCTTTACTGGGGGAACAAAGCTCTGCTGAGGAAACAAGACTTCACTGGGGAGACAAAACTCTGTTGAAGATTTTTGTTGGAGAGATATTTCTTGGAATGCAACCATTGGATGGATCATGCAGATAATAACACCGTATCGAATTTACTGGGGATAAGGAAAGATCTTAACATAAGGATGCCCCAATCAACAGACCAGATGGGAAATGAGAGGTCATGGCGAGGGATCTCTATTGGCAACTCCGTTGGGGATATGCGACATCCTCAAATCCAGAGTCTCAGAATGAAGCCTTTAAAAGAAGATTCCCGGGGCAACAAAACTTCGCTGCGGAAACGAAACTTCATTGAGGATAGGTAAAGTCCTATTCATACACGGGCTCTGTCTAACAGAAAAAAACCAAATATTCCCTTCCTGACAATCATTAAGCTCTTTACAGGTGTTCAACGTGTAAACTCTTCTTTGATGTCAAACAAATGTTTTGCATGCAGAAAAATGTTTATTTTGGGAATGACAGATCTGATGCGATGATTATTTAAGCCTTGAAGTTGAAAACCTTAACAGAGTGTCGCATCTCTGTTATGAATGAATCACTGGCAAGAGTGCAAAAATTTCAAAACTTTTCTTCCCCCCCTTTTTTTTATAAAAAAAAACGAGTCAAGATGCGGGTGATAAGATACCAACAAGAATATGCAACACATATTTAGGAGTTTAGGAAAAATTATCCTGTTGTAGTATGCTTTCGAGTTAAACCCTTGTTTCAGTTAGGACTTTTAGAGGTTGTAACGTGGCCTGGTTCGAGGTTTTTTAGAAAAAAGTTTTTCAAGGCTCAAGTTATTTGGTGCCCACCCCCTTAGTGATATTCTCCTGTCCTAAGTTCAGCTGACTTATCACAAGTATTCAATTTTCAAAAGGATTTATAATGGTTGAGTGATCACGAAAAATTTTCCAACATGATTGTCACTTAACTTTTGTTACTTTTGTTTTTTTGATATTATTGTTCCTCTTCTTTTGATGAAAATTTTATTGGATAATATTTTTCGGCCTTTTAGGCTCTCTTCCCTAACTTTTGCCTGGACAAAATCTTTTGAATTTCAATTTTGGGAGTCCAGCGGGACGCCCTAACTTTTGCCTAAGCGACTTGTTTTCAAGTTTCGACTTAGCGGGGCTTTTTGTTTCTTTCTTATTCATACTTTCCACTTCGAACAAGTCAATATGACTTTAGGTCTTTGAACTTTTTCTTTCTTTCTCTCTTTTTTTTGGAAGAAAACAAATGCCTCATTCCTTGGTCGGTGAGGGATAGCCATTATTATATCGATTCGATCTCGACCTCAGGACTTTGTAAGGAAATGAACATCGTGGTTTTTGTAAGATTAAGATTGCGCCTAAGAGGGGGGGTGAATTAGGTGGTGGTCGATTTTTGACTTATTTTATACTTTCTGGTTTTGATTTAGTGCTTTGAAAACTGTAAAGTGCAGAAAGTAAAGAGACAAGGAGAATATCATGGTTCCTTCCACACCCTGGAAGTACGTCCAGTCCCCTTGCAAACACGCAAGAGATTTTACTATATTGTTAGAACTTTTACAAGACTCTTCCTAGTCTTATCCACTAAAGAACCTAACAAATAACCAAGAACACCCTCTTGGATTTCCAATAAGTCTAATGAGAACAATCCTCTCAAAAGATACCTCTTGTTTCCAATAATGGACAACAAGGAACAAAAGTAATCTAATACTTAATTCCAACAATCCTGGAAATAAGTTACACTTTGTATGTTTTTATGAAGTATGATTTCTTGAAAGATGTTGATCACATAGAGTGACTTCTTTGAAGTTTCTTCTTTCTTCTCTTGTAAGCAATTCAAACTGTAACACAATGGTTAGATAATGCTCAAAGATTTCTGTTCTTTATATGTGTGAAAGTGCAGAAAATCTTTGTTCTTAAAAGTTAAGAAATATGAAGTTTGAATATTTTACAAAGTTCAGATTTTATTGCAAGAGAAGAGTTGTTTATGTTTTGAAATATTTTGTAATATATAGTAATCAAGATACCTTTCCAAAAGGACACTTTTCTGTTTGAAAAACTTGACAAGATGCAATGTTTGATCATGCAACTATTGGAGAAAAGGTGTGAAGGATATCTTGAAACCAGTTCAGATTTTTCAAAATTTTCAATGTGCAAATCGATTAACATAAGATGTAAATCGATTGCACGTGTTTGTAACGTTCAGAATTTCAAAAAATTTGAAGTGTAAATCGATTAGCATGTTGTGTAAATCGATTTACAAGAGTTAAAAAATCAGTTTGTTCTGTGATCAATCGATTTACACAACCTGTAAATCGATTGCTGGCAGGAGCAAACAGTTTTTTGAAAAAGCATGTGTAAATCGATTTACACAAGATGTTAATCGATTTACAGCAGAGAAAAACTTAAAAAATGTTTTGAAATATAATTGAAGTGATGTGGCAAGTGTGTATATCATTTTTGAGCATTTCTAATCAATGTAGTTTAATTGAGAATTGATATACTTGATTGCTTGCCAAGTTCCTTGAAGCTTTGAGTGAATGATGCTTTAAGTTGATTTCCACTTCTTTTCCTTCTTTCCATAATGCTTGTTTGTCTTTCATCAAACTAGCTTGTTTGTCTTTCATCAAAACTAAAGTTGAGTTGAGGCTTGAGATTACATTCTCCCCCTTTTTGATGATGACAAACCATTTTCCTTTATGTGTTGATCAGAATTTTAGCAGAATGTGTTTTCTCCCCCTGAGAAGATTTCTCCCCCTATGGAAAAAAAATTTTGAAAGCTTGCTCTGTAAAGACAATGAAAACAAACAACCATAAAGTGCTATTACATCCTTCTCCCCCTTTGACATTATCAAAAAGAAGGGAAAGATGCAACAAGAAATTATAACAGAAAGAAATGTACAGGAACATGAATAAAAAACAAAAAACTTTCAAAATTATCGAACAAAGTTTAAGAACACAATACATAAAATGAACACTTGAAATACAACAAGACAAAAACCATAATGATACTTATAACAAGAATTTAATAACATTGATCAGGAACATTTTAGAAAGGTCCTTGATATGGAAATTGTTGTTGAAGAGGTGGTTCGGTGTATTGAGGAGGCGGAGGAGCAGGATTGGTTGGGTCGTATGGAGGGATATGAAGATGTGAATAAAGATATGAAAATTGTTGGTTCACATCATTCTGAAAAGCATTTATTCGAGATGAGGTAGAGTCATTTATCTCAGTCCATCGAGCATTGATGTTAGAATTGAGAGAAGCAAACTTTTGCGTCATGAAATCCATAACATCTTGATTTGTTGGACCAGAAGAAGCAGCAGGAGGAGGAACTTCATGGTCTTCTTCATCTGCATTATTACCGTCATCGCCGACAACATCCTCTCCAATGTAAGTGATGGTTTTTGCTTCAGCATTGAAATGAACACCCATCCTTGAATCAACATTTTTGATGGAGATCCTAGTGGTGATTGGATCCATTTCAATCCGCTCAAATCCAGTGAAATCTATATCAAAAGCTGCCATAATCCTTGTAATGAAATATGCATATGGTAGAAAGGTGGCCCTTGCGGCAACTTTGAGCATATGCATCACAATCAATTTTGCCCAATTAACCGGAATTCCATTTTTCCTTGCATACATGATTTGCAGTTCTAGGTCGGTCACCGTACAATGATTCCCAAACTTTGGAGCAAAGATGATTTTCTTTTGAAAATGCTTGATAAATCTGTCCCGCTGTGGATCCGAGAGGTATTCGAGCACAAAGTTTTCAGATGTTGACGTAGCTTGCTTCTTTCCTTTCTCTGAGGCAGAGGCTTTTCTCTTAGGAGCCATGGATCTTGTTAGGATTTTGGAAAGAGAGATATAGAGTTCTTTGTGTTGTTATGTGAGAGAGTGTGTTGGTGTTATGAGATAGTTTTGGTGAGTTTAAATAATATAGAGAGTAAGTGAGGTCTTTATGAGGTTTTAATTTGGTGATTTGGTCAAGGTTTCATTGATTGGGCAATAGTAGGATGGGAGGTTGAGAGACAATGAATGTTTGACCAATATATTAAAAGCTCATACAAGTATCACATGTTAAAAAATAAATTGCATAGAGAAAATATACAGAAAATGCTTCAGATTCTGTGGTAAATCGATTTGCCCCTTGGTTAAATCGATTTACACAGAACATTTTTATAAAAAATAATTTTCGTTCAGTGGTAAATCGATTTACATATTATGTAAATCGATTTACACAAAAGATTTTATTAAAAAAATGATTTGCTTCAGTAGTAAATCGATTGACATATGGTGTAAATCGATTTACTTAAAGAAAAAATTTAAAACATCATTATTTTTAACATTTGAAATAATGTCTAACCACATATATATGTACATTAAGGTATAGTTAAGGATTGAGTGCACCTTAAATATCTTGTTCATCGAGGATTCCAAGTTCACGACGAATTTTGAAAAATGCATCCTTTGCAAGAGGTTTTGTGAAGATGTCCGCGAGTTGATTTTGAGTGTCCACGAATGTGATCTCGACATCTCCTTTGAGTACATGGTCTCGGATGAAATGATGTCTGATGTCAATGTGTTTCGTCCGGGAATGCATAACTGGATTTTTCGTAATATAGATCGCGCTTGTGTTATCACATCGAAGAGGAATGCATCCAAGGTTTACTCCATAGTCAAGTAATTGTTGTTTTAGCCAAAGAATTTGAGCGCATCCACTTCCAGCCGCAATGTATTCTGCTTCGGCAGTGCTGAGAGCTACGCTTGCTTGCTTTTTGCATGACCATGAAACCAAGGCATTTCCAAGAATGTGACATGTTCCACTAGTACTTTTGCGATCAGTTTTGCAATCTGCATAGTCAGCATCAGAATAACCAACTAGATTGCACATACTACCTTTTGGATACCATAATCTGACGTTGGTTGTTCCTTTGAGATATTTTATTATGCGCTTGACTGCTGCAAGGTGAGACTCTTTAGGATTGGCTTGATATCTTGCACATAGGCAAACGCTGAACATAATGTCAGGTCTACTTGCTGTTAAATAGAGGAGTGAGCCAATCATTCCACGATACTTAGTTATGTCAATAGAATTCCCTGATTCATCTGGATCAAGATAGGTGCCTGATCCCATAGGAATTGCACTTTCTTTGCTACTTTCCATCTCAAACTTCTTTATAAGGTCTTTGCAATATTTTGATTGGTTTACGAAAATACCATGTTTGAGTTGCTTAATTTGAAGACCAAGAAAGAAATTCAATCTTCCCATCATAGACATCTCAAACTCTCCTTGCATCATAGACGAAAATTCCTTGCACATATTTTGGTTAGTTGAACCGAAAACAATATCATCTACATAGATTTGTACAAGTAAGGTATGATGATTAACATTTTTTATGAAGAGAGTGGTATCAGCTTTACCCTTTACAAACCCTTTTTCACATAGGAATGCGCTTAGTCTATCATACCAAGCCCTTGGTGCTTGCTTCAGCCCATAGAGAGCTTTCTTCAGTTTGAAGACATGATTAGGATGTTTGAAGTCTTCAAATCCGGGAGGTTGCTTTACATAGACTTCTTCATTTATGAATCCGTTGAGAAATGCGCTTTTTACATCCATTTGAAAAATTTCAAAGTCCAATGAGCATGCATATGCAAGTAATAGTCTTATTGCTTCCAAACGTGCTACCGGAGCAAAAGTTTCTTCAAAATCAATTCCTTCCTCTTGGTTGTATCCTTGAGCAACTAGTCTTGCCTTGTTTCGAGTGATTATTCCATTTTCATCCATCTTGTTTTTGAAAACCCATTTGGTTCCAATGATACGTTTATTTCCTGGATTAGGAACAAGTTCCCAAACTTCGTTCCGCTCGAATTGGTTTAACTCCTCTTGCATGGCAAGGATCCATTGATCATCTTCTAGTGCTTGAGCCACTTTAGTAGGTTCAACTTGAGATACAAACGCCATATTTAAGCATGCATCCTTAAGATTTAGCCGAGTAGATACTCCTTTGCTAATATCTCCAATTATATTGTCAATGGGATGATCACGATGAGTTCTCCATTCTTGAGGAAGATCATCATCATTTTCATTTTGATGTGAAAGTTCATGTGTTTGTTCCGGATTGACAATTTTGCCATCTCCGCAGGAAATCTCATGAGATATATCTATAGAATCATCATCATCACAAATAATAACTTCCTCCTTGGAGGTGTTAGATTCATCAAAAGAAACATGCATTGATTCTTCTATAGTTAAAGTTCTTTTATTGTAAATTCTAAAAGCTTTGCTAGAAAGGGAGTAACCAAGAAAGATACCTTCATCCGATTTTTCATCGAACTTACTGAGATTGTCTTTGTCGTTGTTAAGGACAAAACATTTGCACCCGAAAATATGAAAGTGAGAGATATTTGGTTTTCTTCCTTTGTAAATCTCATATGGAGTTTTCTTTAGTATAGGTCTTATGATCACGCGATTGCTTACATAACATGCCGTGCTTACCGCATCTGCCCAAAAATATTTAGGCAAACTTGAGTCACTTAGCATGGTTCTAGCAAGTTCCACCAAAGACCTATTTTTCCTTTCAACTACTCCATTTTGTTGTGGAGTTCTTGGTGCTGAAAAATTGTGGAAGATCCCATTTTCTTCACAAAATTCTTCAAATAGACTGTTTTGGAACTCTCCACCGTGATCACTTCGGATTGATGTTATCTTTGATGACTTCTCATTTTGAACTTGTTTTGCATATCTCTTGAATGCCTTGAATGCTTCATTCTTGTGCACTAAAAACAAAGTCCAAGTGAAACAGGAAAAATCATCTACAATAACTAATGCATAAATGTTACCTCCGAAGCTTCTTGTTCTAGATGGACCAAAAAGATCCATGTGGAACAATTGAAGTGGTCTTGTTGTTGAAACTACATTCTTTGGTTTGAAAGTTGATTTGGTCTGTTTGCCCTTTTGGCATGCACTACATAATTTGTCTTTGATGAACTTCATCTTTGGTAGACCAATAACTAAGTCATGCTTAACCAATTTGTTCAAGTGCTCCATGTGAATGTGAGCAATCCTCTTATGCCATAACCAAGCGTCATTGTTGTTTACCATAAGACATTGTACCTTCATAGACAAATCATCTAGAGTAATCATAAAAATATTGTTAGATCTTATACCTTTGAGTTTTACCTCATTGGTTGCCTCATCCATAATAAGGCATTCTTCTTTGTTGAATTTGATCTTGAACCCTCTATCGCAAAGTTGACTTATGCTAAGAAGGTTGTGCTTTAATCCTTCAACATAGAGAACATCCTCAATTTGAATGGATGGAGGTGTGCCAACTATTCCAACGCCAAGAATCTTTCCTTTGGTGTTGTCTCCATAGGTGACATACCCTTTGGCTTTATGTACTAGATATGAAAATTGGTGTACATCTCCTGTCATATGCTTTGAACATCCACTGTCAAGATACCAAACATTTGAAGTGGATTTCAAGCATACCTACAAAACCAAATTATTTCTTGTTAGGTACCCAAGTTGCCTTGGGTCCTTCATAGTTAGTTCCCTTTTTCACCCATGCATAATGTCCACTAGCCATACTGAAATTTCTAATATAGCATGCATTTGGTGTGTGTCCAATAATACCACAGTAAAAACAGTTTGGAACAAATTTGCTCTTGTATCTAGGAATTTGTTTTCTTTTAGATACATTAGCCTTTTTCTTTTGATGATTATGAACAACTTGCTTCTTTTCTACTTTCTTGGGATTGGAACTATTACTAGCCTTTACAAAAACAGTGGGATTGTTACTTGGTTTCTTAGTATTCACATAACCAAGACCTCTTTTATCATTTGGATAACGTTGTTGGCTTAGTAATCCTTCCAATCCTATTTGTCCTTTTTCATATCGTTCAATGACTCTTTTCAATTGAACAATTTGAAAGACATTTGATTCACACTTGGAGCATGCAAAGGTTTCCTTTTCTTTAATAAAATTTTGTTTTTGAAGATCAAAATCTTTAGTCATGGTGTCAATTTTTTCTAGACAAATTAGAAGTTCTTTTTCTTGTTTTGACACCTTTTTGTATAAACTTTTGCATTCTTTCAAGAGTTCATCAATTGCACCTTGAACATCATCATCAAAAAGATTAAATTCATTACTAACCTCTTCTTCATTGTCGGAGTGATGCGATGCCATTAAGGCTAAGTTTGCACATTCGTCGCTTTCCGATTCCGATGAACTGCTCATATCATTATCTTCCCATGCTATGTAGGCTTTCTTTTGTTTTGAGTCCTTTCCTTTGAATCCATTTTTCTTTGGGAGATTTGGACAGTTTGGCTTGATGTGTCCTTGCTTTCCACATTCATAACATGAGACATCTTGTGTTGATGTGGAGGCTTCTCTTTTCTTGAAGTGCTTTCTCTTATGTGCATGAGATCCGCCTTTGTCATTTCTGCCAAAAAACTTCCCAAGTCTTTTCACTAGAAGCATGAAATTTTCATCTTCTTCCGGATTGTCTTCTTTTACCGCTTCTTTTGAATCAATTTTTAAAGCAATGTTTTTGGACTTCTTTTCTAGATTCTCATGTTTTTCAAGTCTACCGAGTTCCGTTTCGTATTCTTGAAGTTTGCCAAATAATGCAGCGGAAGTCATTGCGGAGAGACTCTTCTTTTCCGAGATTGCCGTTACCTTTGGTTGCCATTCCCTAGTCAATGATCTAAGGATTTTCAAGTTGAGTTCATCATTTGACAGGGTTTTACCAAGAGCAATTAAGTGATTTGTCAAATGCACAAATCTCTTTTGTAAGTCAAGGATGGATTCTCCGGGCTGCATTCGAAATAGTTCATATTCTTGACTCAAGGTATTTAGCCTTGATCTTTTTACTTCAGCCGTTCCTTCATGAGTTTGAACCAAGGTATCCCAAATTTCCTTTGCTGTTTTGCAGTTTGAGACACGGAAAAATTCGTCCATACTGAGTGCACCTTGAAGAAGGTTTATTGCCTTTTTGTCATAGAGAACTTTCTTTTTATCATCGTCGTCCCATGCAGTTTTGGGCTTTGCAAACCCAACGCCATTGATTACCATTATCGGGATAAATGGACCATTTTCAACAACATCCCATACTTCCTCTCCTTGTGCTTCTAAATGCGCCTTCATGCGTATTTTCCAAAAGTCAAAATATTCACCACAAAATAGAGGAGGCTTGTTGTTACTACCACCATCTCTGAAAACTGGTTGATGATTTGCGGAAGCCATTCTGGATCTCTAGGAGCAGGTTACCTATAACCTGCTCTGATACCAAATGTAAGATTAAGATTGCGCCTAAGAGGGGGGTGAATTAGGTGGTGGTCGATTTTTGACTTATTTTATACTTTCTGGTTTTGATTTAGTGCTTTGAAAACTATAAAGTGCAGAAAGTAAAGAGACACGGAGAATTATCCTGGTTCCTTCCACACCCTGGAAGTACGTCCAGTCCCCTTGCAAACACGCAAGAGATTTTACTATATTGTTAGAACTTTTACAAGACTCTTCCTAGTCTTATCCACTAAAGAACCTAACAAATAACCAAGAACACCCTCTTGGATTTCCAATAAGTCTAATGAGAACAATCCTCTCAAAAGATACCTCTTGTTTCCAATAATGGACAACAAGGAACAAAAGTAATCTAATACTTAATTCCAACAATCCTGGAAATAAGTTACACTTTGTATGTTTTTATGAAGTATGATTTCTTGAAAGATGTTGATCACATAGAGTGACTTCTTTGAAGTTTCTTCTTTCTTCTCTTGTAAGCAATTCAAACTGTAACACAATGGTTAGATAATGCTCAAAGATTTCTGTTCTTTATATGTGTGAAAGTGCAGAAAATCTTTGTTCTTAAAAGTTAAGAAATATGAAGTTTGAATATTTTACAAAGTTCAGATTTTATTGCAAGAGAAGAGTTGTTTATGATTTGAAATATTTTGTAATATATAGTAATCAAGATACCTTTCCAAAAGGACACTTTTCTGTTTGAAAAACTTGACAAGATGCAATGTTTGATCATGCAACTATTGGAGAAAAGGTGTGAAGGATATCTTGAAACCAGTTCAGATTTTTCAAAATTTTCAATGTGCAAATCGATTAACATAAGATGTAAATCGATTGCACGTGTTTGTAACGTTCAGAATTTCAAAAAATTTGAAGTGTAAATCGATTAGCATGTTGTGTAAATCGATTTACAAGAGTTAAAAAATCAGTTTGTTCTGTGATCAATCGATTTACACAACCTGTAAATCGATTGCTGGCAGGAGCAAACAGTTTTTTGAAAAAGCATGTGTAAATCGATTTACACAAGATGTTAATCGATTTACAGCAGAGAAAAACTTAAAAAATGTTTTGAAATATAATTGAAGTGATGTGGCAAGTGTGTATATCATTTTTGGGCATTTCTAATCAATGTAGTTTAATTGAGAATTGATATACTTGATTGCTTGCCAAGTTCCTTGAAGCTTTGAGTGAATGATGCTTTAAGTTGATTTCCACTTCTTTTCCTTCTTTCCATAATGCTTGTTTGTCTTTCATCAAACTAGCTTGTTTGTCTTTCATCAAAACTAAAGTTGAGTTGAGGCTTGAGATTACAGTTTTGACATGATCTCATGATGCGAAAGATAAAATATGGTGATCCTCAGATGGGACATTCCTTCTGAAATTTGAATGCTTGGTCAAATTAACTGAACATCTACCCTGCCCCTGGTTAAAAAAAGGTTTTTTTTAACGGAAAAGAAACTCCTACTTCGAAGGCTCAGAGGGGTTAATGAGGGTCTAAATCCCTTATATCTCCGGTGTTTGGGGATTGAAACAATGCATGTACATCGTCAACGGGGTTCTACTCAAAAGCATACCACTACAGTCATCGTTTTTTAGCTAAACTCCTTCCTCCAAACTCTTGGCTAAGCAAAAGAATTGGCACAATTGGTATCAAAATGCCCGAAAAAATCGATTAAAGAGTGATACTGGATGGATTTAGTAAAATGAAACAATTTCTTCAAGGCAAAAAAATATTCAACGCATCAAGACTGACATTCGACTATAAACAAAATCCTATATGCAGACAATGCTAAAACAATCAATCAAGATAACACATGAAAGTGCGGAAAAGAAACGTAATAAAAGCCATTATGGGGAAGAAATATCTCCAACTAGGTTCGCTGATCTCGCCGACCTGCCGTAATCTTGATATTACCCTGATCCAAGACCTTTACCAACAACACGGAGCTGTAAAACAAAATGGCAAGGCATCCACCAGTAAAGTGAATGAGAATCCTATCAATCATAGAACTAAACATGCCCCTTGCACAGTAGTAGTTATGTTTGTTATCCGTATTTCAAGCGATCAACTAACCATGACTTAGATTACCATTTCCGTGTAAGGCCCACGAAGTTTATATGCACATGCTTATCAAAATATTGGACGTTTTTGCAAACAAAATAGTAAAAAGGGAGAAAAGAAACGTATACGTGTACTTGAAAGAAGATATTCTATTGATTTTGAGAAATCAGCCTGTGAAAAAGGCATTTACATTTGGAAGCAAGTAATTACAAAATCAAAGCAAACAAGTGTTTACAAATGGCAATGGCAATGTGAATATCCATCAAGTCCCGACTCTGCTATAACTCTTATGACTCTTAAGCTTTCATCTTCCTGCTTTCAGACAGATCATTCTTGGATTATCTTCGAGCTTATGCCAGGTGGCGGAACGAAGGAAAGATACAAAGGATCTCATTCCGAGCGTAGTTACTTGCTTTAAGTCCCTAACTTTTTCCTGAATCGCCCTTTCGGGTTTTCGATTCACCAGGACACCCTCTTTTTTCCTAAACCGCCCTTTCGGGTTTTCAGTTTAGCGGGTTTTTTTATGAAAATTATTTTTTAACTACGTCAGCATTCACAGGGAGAGGGAAGTACTCTCCATCCATAGTCACGAGCATCATCGCTCCTCCAGAGAAAACTTTTCTAACCACGAAAGGACCTTCATAAGTCGGAACCCACTTTCCCCTGGGATCTCCCTGGGGAAGAATTATCCTTTTTAGCACAAGGTCACCTGGCTTGTAACACTGAGGCCGTACCCTCTTATCAAAATCTTTCCTCATCCTCTACTGATATACCTAACCATGACATACAACCGTCAACCTCTTCTCGTCAATAAGTTCCAATTGATCCAGCCGATTATGTACCCATTCACTTTCATCCATCTCAACATCCCTCATGATCCTAAGAGAAGCAATCTCGACTTCTACCAGCAATACTGCTTCCATGCCGTAAACCAATGAAAATGGGGTTTCCCCAGTCGAAGTACGCACATTGGTGCGATAACCATGCAAAGCGAAAGGCAACATCTCATGCCAATATTTATAGGTTACCACCATCTTCTGTATGATCTTCCTAATATTCTTGTTGGCCGCTTCGACAGCACCGTTCATCTTTGGTCGGTATGCGGAAGAGTTATGATGCTTGATTTTGAATGACTCACAAAGCTCCTTCATCATTTTGTTGTTAAAATTAGACCCATTATCGGTAATGACCTTTTCAGGTCCTCCGTAGCGACATATAATATTGTGCTTAATGAACCGAGTTACCACCTACTTGGTGACATTGGCATAGGATGCAGCTTCAACCTATTTTGTAAAATAATCGATGGCAACCAGAATGAAACGGTGTCCGTTGGATGCAGTCGGTTCAGTTTTGCCGATCATATCAATTCCCCACACCACAAACGACCAAGGGTAAGTCAAGACATTCAAAGGTACTGGAAGCACATGCATCTTATCAGCATAGACTTGACATTTATGGCAAACCCATGCATGATTGTAACAGTCAGTCTCCATGGTAGACCAATAATAACCTGCTCACAAAATCTTTTTAGCCATGGTATGCCCACTGGAGTGGGTCCCGAAATCACCTTCATGTATCTCTCAATGATTCTGGCTACTTCTTTCTTGTCAACACATATGAGCAGTAAACCGTCATGATGCCTTCTATACAACACACCGCCACTGAGAAAGAACTTGGCTGAGAATCTTCTCAAAAACTTCTTATCTGTGACGGATGCCTCTTCAGGGTACTCTTGTGTTTCAAGATATCGTTTAACATTGTAAAACCAAGGATTACCATCTGATTCCAAACTAGCCTCAAAACAGAAAGCTGGCTCACTCAAACTTTTGATGGTAATGGAAGGTGCCTCATTAGCCCACTTAACTTTGAACATGGAGGAAAAAGTTGCCAGTGCATCTGCTAGATTGTTTTCTTCTCTGGGAATGTGTTCAAACGTGATCTCTTTGAAGTACTGAATCAGCTTCAAAACATGCTCCCGATAGGGAATTAGGTTCTGATGGCGAGTCTCCCAATCTCCATTAATTTGGCTGATAACAAGATTGGAATCCCCGTAAACTTTCAAAAATTTGATGCGCAGGTCGATCGCCGCTTCAATGCCATAAATGCAAGCCTCATATTCGGCCAGGTTGTTAGTGTAATCGAAACAAATATGAGTCGTGAAAGGAATGCGGTACCCCTCAGGGGAAGTGATAATAGCTCCGACACCGTTGCCCATGGCATTGGAGGCACCATCAAAAACAAGCGTCCAACATGATCCCGGATCGGGTCCTTCGTCTGGGTCTGGCATGTTACAATCCCGAATATACATAATTTCCTCATCTGGAAAATCAAACTTCATCGGTTCATAATCGTTCATGGGCTGATGAGCAAGATGGTCGGCCAACACACTACCCTTAATTTCTTTTTGAGTAGTGTATTGGATATCATATTCGGTGAGTATCATCTGCCAACGTGCTACCCTGCCTGTAAGAGTTGGCTTCTCGAAATGTACTTGATTGGATCCATTTTGGATATCAAGTAGGTGGTGTGAGTTAACATGTATTTCCTCAAACGTTTGGCGGCCCAGGCAAGCGCACAACAAGTCTTTTCCAGCAATGAGTACCTCGACTCGCATTCCGTAAACTTCTTACTCAAGTAGTAAATAGCGTGCTCTTTCTTTCATGTCTCGTCGTGTTGACCGAGGACACAACCCATTGAGCTCTACAACACATTTAGATACATGATTAGTGGCCTTCCTTCCACTGGCGGAATGAGTATCGGAGGTTCCTGCAAATACTCCTTTATTTTGTCAAAGGCCTTCTGACAATCCTCGTTCCATTTCACTGTCTGACTTTTCTTCAAAAACTTGAACAAAGGTTCACAGGTGGCTGTGAGATGAGAAATAAATCTAGAAATGTAGTTTAACCTTCCCAAGAAACCACGTACTTCGTTCTCTGTCCTTGGCTCAGGCATTTCCTGTATCGCTTTTACCTTGGCCGGGTCCACCTCGATACCTTTTTCACTTACAATAAAACCCAATAGCTTGCCAGATCTCACCCTGAAGATGCACTTATTCGTATTCAACCTCAGCAAGAACTGCCCCAGTCTCTTGAACAATTTTTTTAGATGAACAAGATGTTCCTCTTCCGTGTTAGACTTAGCAATCATATCGTCCACATAAACCTCAATCTCTTTATGAATCAAATCATGAAAGAGAGTGACCATGGCGCGCTGATATGTTGCCCCGACATTTTTCAAACCAAACGACATCACTTTATAGCAGAAAGTTCCCCAAGGCGTGATAAATGTTGTCTTCTCCATATCCTCCGGAGCCATCTTAATTTGATTGTAACCCGAAAAACCATCCTTGAATGAAAACACTTTGGAATGAGCAGTATTATCGACCAATACATCAATATGCGGAAGAGGGAAGTCGTCTTTAAGGCTAGCCCTGTTCAAATCCCTATAATCCACACACATCCTGACCTTACCATCCTTCTTGGGCACAGGCACAATATTTGCAATCCATGGCATATAATTGATGACCTTTAAGAAATTCGCGTCCAACTGCTTCTGGACCTCCTCCTTGATCTTCTTGGACATCTCAGGATGAGTTCTTCAGAGCTTTTGCTTGACAGGGGAACAACCTTATTTGAGCGGTAATCGATGCACCACTATGTATGTATCCAACCCATGCATATCCTCATAAGACCAAGCAAAGATATCAGAATACTCACAGAGTAGCTCAATCAATCTGACCTTTATATTTTCTTCGAGATTTGCGCCTATCTTGACTTCTCTTCTTACTTCTTCTGTGCCAATATTCACCACCTCAATCGAATCCTGATTCGGCCGGATAACCTTCTCCTTTTGTTTTAACAATCTTGCTAATTCCTCAGGAAGATCACAATCCTCATATGCTTCGTCTTCAGCTTGATAAATAGGAGTATCAAAGTCATAATGAGCCATAGCAGAGTCGTTATCAATATAATCGGTGGTGGAAGTGCATCTGCATGAACGACATTTTGGCCTTTTTTAGTGACAGTGTGTGAAAAGAGAAACATTGCCATTCAAATAAAAAAAGAAATGGAGCAAAATTTTGAATGCAAAAACGTCCTTTATTTCATGATAAACTTTTTGAAAATAAACATGGTGGCCCTACACAAATGATCCATCACGCCTTGGGTAGAGCGTAGGAATTATGATATGATATTAAAAGAAAACAAGAAAATTACTCCTCAGCGCTTGAAACTTGGATAACATCCACAGAAGTCCAATTGTTGAGTGTCTGGCCTGGAATACTCGGACGAATCCAATCTTCGATATTGTAGCCATCAACCCTATCATCGCCAACTACATTGACGTGTCCTTCTTGAGCAGCATAAGGACGGGAAAACCTCACAGGAGTAGATAAACTAGATGCCCTGGGAGTTGTACTCTGCTGACCTGGGCTAAAACCAAGACCAAATTTATTAAATTTTGGGGTAACGTCTAGCACATGACCCCAACCTTCAGGGTTACCTTTTTCCACCACAACTCTCGCATCCTTGAGAGAAGACATAACAGTTTCAGGTTTCCTTTTCTGCTCTAGAGGAGGAAAATTGACAGCATGAACTGTCTCAAACGCCTGAAATGGAGTCTCAAGTATCTCGCCTTCAACTTCAACATAGCAGAATGATGTCAAATGACTCACGATGTACTCTTCCTCGCCGCACACAGTTATCACCCTTCCCTCTGCAGGATACTTGAGTTTCTGATGAAGAGTAGAAGTGACTGCCCCTGCTTTATGAATCCACGGCCGCCCCAACAAACAATAATACGCTGGCTGTATATCCATCACAAAAAATATAGCCGTGAAGGTGCGAGGACTGACCTTGATTGGTAACTCCACCTCCCCAAACACTGACCATCGAGACCCATCAAACGCCTTCACCATTAAATCATTAGGGCGTAACTCCAGTCCAGAATAATCAATTTTCATCAATGCTGACTTAGGCAATACATTCAAAGACGATCTTGTATCCACCAAAACCCGGGATAAAGTAGTGCCCCTGCACTCCATTGAAACATGCAATGTTTTGTTATGGTCTCGCCCCTCCGGAGGAAGATCAAAATCTATGAAGCCCAGACCGTTCCTGGCAGATATGTTAGCACAAACATTCTCAAATTGATTGACTGTTATCTCATGTGGCACGAATGCATTCTTTAACAACTTCATCAAAGCATTTTTGTGAGGTTCTGAATAAATCAACAGAGATAAGATAGACATCTTAGAAGGAGTATGGCTCAGATGATCAATTATGCTATAATCACTCTTTCTGATAATTCACATTAACTCTTCAACCTCATCAGAAACTGAAGAATCTTCTGGTATTGGAATTGGTTGAGTCACATTGGCTGGCGTAACCCTTGGATTACCAATCATCGCCTGTTGTTTTCCTATTTCTCTTGCAGAAGCATCTGCCGCATCTTGCACATTAGAAGGACCAAATACTCTCCCGCTTCTAGTCATTCGACCCACACCATAAAAATTATGAACTTCCCCTCCATTATCTTCAGCACGTTCTTCCTCAGACAAATGAGTACTTACTTCCTGCTTCACCCCATGGTAATAAACATCAGCACCATAATGCCACGGGATGGCCTTCTCACTGGTATACGGCATGGGACCAGGTACCGTAATCATAAAAGGAGGTGCCCTAGATGGGGTAGGAATGCACACATGGGTGTAAGGAATAGATATCACATCAATATCTTCTTCGGTAACCTTACGGTAGCTCGGTTTTCTATTAAACTGCGGGGAACCCTCCTTTATCAACAATTGGATACCGACTTTTAAATCATCACAGTCCTTCGGTTGCTCTCTACACTTGGCACACTCTGAAGTACAACCCAGGAAAATAGAATTGTCAAGCAAATACCTCTTAACATACCACAACAGAGTAGTTACCTGTTCCACATTCATGATTAAATTCAACACTTCACCATTATCATCAATCATATTAACAACACCCCCTCCATGCCTAGGCATTGGGTTCTGAGTAACATTCGGACCAGTCACTAGAGTAAACTCAATTTCCTTAGTGTTGTACCCCAAAATTTTCCCTCCCACATTTCTTAAGACATTGCAAGAAAAATCTCCAAGTTGCTCAAGGTAGCTCAAGAGTTGGTCAGACAAGCTATCTCCTAAGACAATCAACCCCAAATTAGGGTTTTGTGTTGCATCAAGATCCTTGATTCCAAATGACATAAATTTCTCCCCAATGTTATAATATGTTCTCAAGATCATCCATGTCAAATTTCAAGCCTTGTAGAGGAAGTTTGCTCAGTCAAATGCTCAAAGGGTCCAAAACTCGACTGTGCTAGGGCAAAAGTCAACTGTGACCTACATACAGTCAAACTTCAAGATTTTTTGTCAACATTCTCATTTTGAAGGATATTTCATCATTTTATCAAGGGTTGATCATGATTCATCAAGGATTGCTCAAAATTCATCAAGACTCAAAAGTTGCTAAATTAGGGTTTTGTAGGGAAAGACAACTCAACTTTGACCAAGCATAAATTTCTCATAATTTATGAAAAATGACCCATCCAAATCTCATTTTGAGGATGATGCAATTTCCTACAATCCATCCCCATACCCAAAGATCAAAAAATTAACTCACAAGAAGTTATGAATTCGGACATTATAGGTCATTTTTAAAAGTCAACAAAAACACCTTTTTTTACAAAGCTTATAACCTGAGAATGGAATATCAAAATGAGATGAGACCAAAAGGGTTTCTTAGAGGACATCTCAAGCTTTCTAAAAAGTCCAATAACACTTCCAAAAGTTCAAAATTGAAGAAGTTATGCATTGTTGAAGTTGGACTTTTTTGCAAAATTACCAAAGGTCAACTATCCCAAAAACTTCAAATTTTGCCAAATGGGCCCATTCTTTTCCACTTGAATTGAGTTTGCATTATTTCCCACGTGCCCTAGCTTCATCCATGTGCCCATATTTCATTTTTATTATTTAATTTGATTTTTAATTGAATTTATTCATTTTAAATCAAATAAAATCATATAAAATCTAAAGCTTTGATAACACATGATCTTTTGGCTATTTCAGACTTTAATTACAGCTATTATCATCATCAAATTCGTATCAAATCAAATCATGTGCAAAAAGATTGAAATTAAGCAAATTCGGCAAGTTTGTAAATGGAGATCAAATCAAATATGCAAGCATTGATAAGGCAAGATTTGGACCAATTTTATTAACCTAATGCACCGAGTGATACATAAGCAAGCTAAAGCACACGAAATAAGGGTTGACAAGTGTTGGAAGAGGCAGAACAAAAGTGAGAAAAATCACAAAAAAGTGAGAGATCAAAATCAGGGTTAGAAGTAGTTTCAGGACGCGAGAGTGGTCTCAATCGATTCCTGACCATTCACACAAGCTAACTGGATCAAAACCACGCATCCTCAAGCCTCCAAATGCGATGTAAGTCTCACGTAAACGACCCCTGTTCTTGAATTCAATTTGATTTGTTCTTACATCATTTGAGAAAACTAATGGCATATTTGTGATCACAAGAGCATTTGCAAGCTTTTCATAATATTCAATTGCATTTATCTGACTTATATGGAGAATCACCATAGCTAGGGTTCTTCGTTAGCTTTTAGGGTTTTCTGTTTCAGGTAAAATTGAGACACAAGAAGAACATGGTTTTGATCAGGAGGCCATGACGAATTGAACCATGTTCTTGGATTGCATTTATATAGCCTGGAGATAATTTTAGAACAGGGATGCGCTTTAAGCTGCGGATTCAAATCCGCAGGTATTTTTTTTACAGGGTTGAGGACAGGGATGAACTCGTGTCATCCATCTGTTGGCCAATTCAAATATCACGCACGTTTTTTTGTTTTTTCTGGCAATTATTTTGTTTTCATATATTATTATTAGTGTATATTATAATAACAATTGAAACAGCTTGGCGTAGTGGTGGACATAGCATGTGCATTCCCCTCAGGACATGGGTTCGAATCCCATGTCCCCCACTTTCTCAATGATTTTTGTTTGCAGATAATCACATGCGCGTACAAGCTTGCAATCTTACCATGCTCCCTCACTCATCCAGGCGCTAGACGTCCAATGGCCAGATCTGGTGGTCCATGGCTAGAGGTACACCAAGGCCCAAGTCAATACGCCCCCACTGGATCCCAGATGGTCAAAACAAGCAAGCATTGTTGGGCCTATGGAATTGCTATCAACACCTCAAATTAGGCCCAACACTCCTCTCTTATTATTTATTTTTGTTTATTTACTTTAATTATTTTATTTAATTTTCTAACCAATCACAATTTTTTTTTATTAAATAAAATGACAAAAAATATTTTTATTTCAAATCAAATTTTAAACTTTTATTTTTCTTAATAAATTTATTATTTGATTCGGTTTTTAATTAGAAAACTTTAATTCATTTTTTTTTGTAAATAATTAAAATTAATTAGATTTAATTAGGTCTGTAACTACTAATTTAATTAATTTTATTTTCTTTCCTAAAATAACAAAAAAACCAAAAATATGCCATAATTTATTTTTCATTATTTAATTTATTTTATAATTAATTTAGTAATTAATTTAGGATTAATTTCTTTTCTCAAATAAAAAACAACAAAAAGATGGCATTTTCTTTCAAAAGGGTCAAAACCCTAAATTTCGCACTCAATCTAATTTCCCGCGCGCTTCATTTATTTTTATCATATTAATGTACCTGCTTACAGATTGTAATAGTTAAATAGGACATTTAATTATTTTCACCGCTTTACTTTATTTTTCAAAGGGTTTGTATTTGGCGATGTAAATACTCGATGCCTTGTAATTTAAATTCCGCATTTTATTTTTGCAAATTATAACTGGTAGATGTTTGATAATTGGGTTTGCATGACAAGACTGAATGTTAATCTTAAAATCAAATTAGATCACCCGTAACATGTACAAAGATAAAAATAACTGAAAACGACACACCCACACATGCGCACTCTTAGGGTACACCCCACTTGGCTGCCTTTGTACACGGTCATTGAGTATAGGTCATTTTAGAGGTCGTCCTCTTGTCTAAAAGATCATAGTCGCCTAGAAATGGTTTCCTCGGATATTGTTGCCTCAAACAAATGATCTAAGACATTAGGGTTACCGCTAAGGCGTCCTAACATTGCTTTGGTGACCGTAAGTCCCTCATTTGAATTGACCCTCAAACTCCAACGACGGTGCTACCCACTCATTAATAGTGGGATAGCGTTGTCTAAAGGACATTAGCATAGAACGATTCCTTTTTCGAGTAGGTAGATGGTTCTTAGATAATTTCTCTTTCAAAAAAACAAAAACTTTTCACACTTACACTCCTTTTCGAACAAAGTTTTCAAAACACTTCATTACACTCTTGAGGACAGAAGCAAGAGTTAAATCGAAGTTTTAAACAAAAACTTTTTCAAAACCCACAAGCACAAAGAAAACAATTTTGAAAACAATTGAGCAAGTACCTAAGAGCCCGTGGATAACCACAGATAGAAAGGGTGCTAACACCTTCCCTTTCTATAATCTACCCCCGAGCCCAAGAAATATCTCGAAAAAGGAATTTTTCTGTGCTTTTTTCCTTTCCTTGTTGGATAAAATAAAAGTCGGTGGCGACTCTTGCTTACCGCGACATTTTGTGAAAAAAACGCAAAACGCAAACCAGCATTCCAAAAAACAGTCAGTTCTTCCCACCGTATCACAGAACTGGCGACTCTGCTGGGGAATTTTAAAAGTGGGGTGTACCTTAAGAATAGTTCATAATGTTTTCAATTGCTTGACTTGTATGCTTTATCTTTATGGGCTTGAATTGGAGTTACTATAGATCCTATCCCGGATCTGGGGAACACCCTTTAGGTAAGTAGCAATAAACTATGAGGGAACTGTACAGCGTAGACCGATACGGTTGAAGTAGTAGCTACGTTGGTGTGGCACTTTAGCTTGTACCGATATCCCTTGTGGCGCAACGAGGAGAATATGGGTCTTCTAAGGGGTCATTAAGCACCAACTGACCTTAGAACCCATAATTGACCAACTTGGCCATAGAACAGTAGAAGTATGCTACACTCATTGAAACCAAACTCTCTCGATCATTCTGGCCGCAAGAAAAGGTTGCTAAACTGGAATTATGACCGATCGAGAGTGGTCAATGATATTGAGATCCTCTAGAACCCAATTACTATTTCTAGGACAGGTTTGAACCAACTGAACTAAAAGAGGGTAATACCTAAACTCCTTGCCAGCCTGAAATCTACGGGCTATCTGTGTGACTTGTATGCCCTTACCATGTTTGCTATTTGTGGATACTTGTGGTGTATTTTCTATCATGACATCATGCATCATGACATTGCATGCATCTTGCATTGTACTAACCCATTTCAAAGACAAAGGGGATTCATCTTTGTTCTGTTTTGTAGGTCATGGCACCCATTCGTAGAAACACTATTCGGATCAACT
Organism: Vicia faba; assembly: GCA_948472305.1. Lineage (NCBI taxonomy): Eukaryota > Viridiplantae > Streptophyta > Magnoliopsida > Fabales > Fabaceae > Vicia > Vicia faba. The sequence goes on from OX451736.1 coordinate 939,801,749, forward strand.
TTGTCCAGATTCCCACTCAGCTTAAGGAATTGGTTGCAAAGGTTTCAGATACTTCCTCCTTTATCAGAAGACATGGGCACCTCATTGGTTTGGTCACTTCTAAAATGGATGAACAGACGATGAGTGTCTTAGTCCAGTTCTTTGATCCATTGTACCACTGCTTTACTTTTCCGGACTACCAGTTGGTCCCTACCTTGGAAGAGTTCTCTGATTTACTTGGTATCTCTGTTCTGGAGCAGACCCCGTTCACAGGTTGGGAGAAAATCCTTAGGCTGGAAGAGATTGCTTCAGCCCTCCATCTGACAAAGGCTGAGGTAATGTCTAATTGGTAAACTCGTAGTGGAATAAAGGGCTTCTTGACTAAATTCTTGGTTGGTAAGGCTAATCAGTTCTAGGATAGTCTAGACTTCCAGGCATTTGAAGACATTCTGGCTCTTCTCATATATGGTTTGGTGTTGTTTCCTAACTCAGATTCTTTCGTCAGCGTGAATGCGGTGAAGATCTTCATTTCTCGTAATCTGGTACCCACTCTCTTGGGTGACATGTTGCACTCTCTTTATGCCTGTACAGCTCAGAAACGGGGAACCCTTATGTGTTGTGCACCATTGCTGGCGTGGTGGTTTATTTCTCACCTCCCCAAATCAGTTTTGAAGAACAAGGAAGGCATGGGTTGGGCCTACATGATTATGTCTCTCTCTCTCATAATGACATCATTTGGACTATCAAGGGCATGGAAGACGTGGCTATTATTGATCGCTGTGGGGAATACCCAAATGTTCCACTTCTAGGAACCCATGGAGGAATCACTTATAATCCGTGTTTGGCCTTACGTCAATTTGGGCGAGCTAGGAGGGAAGGACCTCATGAGTTGCTAATGCCAAGTATTGTCTTTGACTTCCAAGGGGATAGTGACAAGCAACGCCGCAGGTTCATACGAGCCTGGGATAGAGTACACATGTCTGATCCACACGAGCTAGGTGTGAAGACCTCTCTTCCGATGGAGCCATATCTCTGATGGGTTCGTATACGTGCCCAAAAGCTGGGAATGCCATACGAAGCCGTCTTGCCTATAATTGTTGAGGTTGCTTATGAAGAAGGGGTTCCTCCTACCATCCTCCATCCATACATGCCTACTGACATTGGGGCATTAAAAAGGTCCTGGATGTAGCTAAGAGAAGAGCAGGATACTTATAGAGAAAAGTATCACGAACAAGAGCGGAAGATCTTGAAGTTGACAAGGCAATTGGAGAATGAGCAGATCCTCAACGACTATGTCAGCACCAAAGGCAAACGACCATGGGAGCGCTGATGTCTTTTGATTATTTCTAGCTTTGATTTATTTTTCAGTATTTCTTTCTTGTAACGCCTTAAAGGCATTTATCAAACATTGAATTCAAATTTTCATCTAATAAAAGTGTGTTTCGTTTTTGTTTACAAATTTGAATCTCTCGACATCTTTGAAATCATATCATACACATTTCATTCCCATGCACTTCATAACAGGTACCCTTACAGGTTTCTCATCTTCTTCACTGTTTATTTTAGCATCATGTCTGCTGAAACATCAACTGAACAAGCCATCAAGGCTCTGCAAGCTCAAAACGCCCAGTTCTAGGAATTGTTCATGAACTTGGCTAAGGGTCAGCAAGATCTGAAGACCCTTATCTTGAAAGAGAAGAAGAAGAAGAAGAAGACAGTCCTATTAAATATGGGTCGCAGATTCAGAAATAATTTGCGAGAAGAGGTTGATTTGACCCACTCATCTGGAGGGGGAGATAATCAGGAAGAAAGGAGGGCTCCTAGCCCTGTGGTTTCAGACAACGAGATCGACTTTGACGAAGACCAGTATCCTCCGGTTGAGGATAGGTATAAATAGCTAGAAGACCGGTTAAGTGCGATGGAGATCTAGAAAGTCCCTGGATTGGACTTTGGAGACTTGGGTTTGTCATATGGGGTGGTAATTCCCCACAAGTTTAAAGCACCAGCTTTTGCTAAATACGACGGGGTTTCTTGCCCAAAGCTGCACCTCCGCTCGTATGTTAGAAAGATCCAACCATACACCACTAACAAGAATCTCTGGATCCACTTCTTTCAAGAAATTCTCTCAGGGACTCAACTTGAGTGGTTTTACCAGCTGGAAGAAGCTAGTATCCGTAGTTGGGAGGATTTGGATGCTGCTTTCTACAAGCAGTACCAATACAATGCCGACCTTGCTCCCACGCGTACCTAACTCCAGGGTATGTCTATGGGTGCGGGCGAAGGTTTCAAAGACTACGCTCAGAAGTGGAGGGACCTTGCTGGAAGAGTGCAACCTCCCTTGGCTGATAGGGAGCTAGTGGATATGTTTCTGGGGACCTTGTCGGGTCCGTATTTCAACCATCTGATTGGAAGTTCATCATCCGGGTTTACTGAGCTGATTATGACCGGGGAAAGAGTTGAAGCCAGTATCAAGAGCGGAAAGATACAAAAGGGTGCTTCCTCAGGCACCGAAAAGAAGCCTTTTAAGAAGGAGTCCAGCGCTGTTTATAGTTCAAAGAGCCATAATAAACCTGAACGCCGCCAAACTATTAATGCGGTTGTTATATCAAAACCTGCTGTTGCTCCTCAGCGCAACAATCAGCCAAGGGCTGAGAGGCCGCGAAGACAATTCACTCAGCTCAACATGACTTTATCCCAAATTCTTCCGCAGTTATTGAAGACCAACTTGGTGATTCTGAAGGAGGCCCCGAAGAATCCCAACACAACATCACCGATGTACAATCCAAACGCCCACTGTGCTTTTCACTCCGATAGCCCGGGGCATGATACGAATGATTGTTGGGTTTTGAAGAATAAGGTACAGGACTTAATTGATGCTAAGGAGATTGAGTTCTAAGCGCCTGAAAGGCCTAATGTTGTGACTGCTCCTATGCCCAAGCATTGGGTGAATGCTGTAGATGAAGAATCGTTTGTGGTTTCTATGAAAGACATTGTTACTCCATTGATGACTGTGAAGAAGAACCTTCTGTTAGCCGGTTTATTTCCGGGCTATGGTGAAGGTTGCCATCTGTGTGCCGTATTACCTACCGGTTGCCATCTTTTGAAGTCAGGTGTCCAACGCCTGATGGATAATAAAGAAATTATGTTTGAGAAGACTTTTGTTCCTTTGGTTCCTACTGAAGAAGTTGCTATAATCACCATTTTCGATAATTCTTCCAATGCTTCCTCGAGAAATACTGTTAGAATTACATCTGTTCCAAGAATTGCACCATTGATCATCACCATTCCTGGGCCTATCCTCTATACATCAGATAAAGCTGTCCCATGGCACTACGGGGATGACGTTTATTATCACGGAGTTAAACAAGACTTGAATGTTGAAGAGGCTGATACTGACGTCAGCAATATTGTTGGACCTGCCAAACTCACCCGCAGCGGAAGACTTTTCTCCCCTGAGATCTCTCCACCAGTTGTTCGGAAGCCTGTGGTTATTACACCTGCCAGTGTACCTGCTATTGTTCCTGTTCATGTTCCAATTCTTACCCCTGTTACCGAGTCATCTAACACTCGGGGCAAAGAGATCACCGGTGAGCCTGCCCAGACGGAGGCACCGAAGAGAATTACTGTTGAAGCCTCTAGACAAGAGATGGAGGAAATTTTAAAGATCATCAAAAAGAGCGACTACAACATAGTCGAGCAGCTGGGGCAAACTCCGTCAAAGATCTCCATGTTGTCCTTATTGTTGTGTTCAGAGGCCCATGCTAAGGCTCTGATTGCTTTCCTGAAAACTGCGCACGTACCGCAAGAAACATCAGCTGATCAGTTTAAAGATTGCGTGGCTAGTCTGACATCAGATAATGGGTTGGGTTTCTCCGATGCCGACTTGACTTCTAAGGGGAAGAATCATAATGACGCCCTGCATGTCTCTATTGAGTGCAGGGGCACTACTCTTGCTCACGTATTGGTGGATACTGGGTCCTCGATGAATGTTTTACCTAAGAAGGCACTAGACCGGTTAGACTGTGAAGGGTTGGAGCTGAAACCAAGCAACATTGTGGTTAGGGCCTTTGATGGGTCCAAGAGGATGGTACACGGTGAAGTGGATATTCCAGTTAAGGTTGGTTCTCAGATTTTCGCGTCTACATTCTATGTGATGGACATTCGGCCATCTTATTCTTGTTTGTTGGGTCATCCGTGGATCCACAAAGCTGGGGAAGTAACCTCAACGCTCCACCAAAAGCTAAAGTGCCCAGTGAAAGGGAAAATTGTGACAGTACAAGGAGAAGAGGAGTACATGGTGAGCCACCTCAACTCTTTCCGATATGTAGAGATGGATGGGGAGTTCATTGAGACCCGGTTTCAACATTTTGAAGAGGTTCCCCAGACGTTGGCATCAACTGAAACTGTTATTGAAGGTCCTCCAATGAAAATGGCTTCCTTCAAGGATGCCCGGGATGTTGTTGAGAAAGGTGGGTGTGAGAATTGGGGCCAACTCCCTGATTTTGCATATAAGACTAACAAATTTGGTTTGGGTTTCACTGCAGAAGCTCAAAAGGCTGTTCGGAGTGCGCGTACTGGAAGACCTCCCTTGTTTAACAACAATTCAGGAGTAAATGCCATTGAAGATGATGTTAAAGAGTCTGAGTTTGACAGTTGGATCTACCCAACTACTGATGGTGGACTAAGCAATTGGACAACAAAGGACTTCGTTCCAATTTCTTTTATTACCCAGTAATGAGACTTTTTGTTTTGAATTTGTAACAAACAACGTTTTAAACTTTACGGCCCGGTGTCTTACCCGAGGCACCGTGGTTTTGTTTGTGAGGGCTTTATGTGTGTCATCTACATATATCATTAATAAAAGCATTGGACGTTTCTTGCATTTCAAATTTTGCGCTCCTTCTTTTTCTTTTATTATATATTGCAAAACAGCTATTTTACACACACTCACATATACAGGTCTACATCCACTATGGATCCCATTGATAACGGCTCTGCTTCTGCCGGTTATGACTTCGAAAGTCCGATCAACTTAGCCGAAGACGAAGGTGAAGATGATTCCGAAGTGCCTGATGAACTTGCTAGATTGTTACTTCAGGAAGAGAGGGTTATTCAGTCGCATGAAGAGCTAGTGGAAACAGTGAATCTGGGTACAGAGATAGACAAGAAGGAGGTCAAGATCAGTGCAAATCTGGAGTCTAGTGTTAAGAAACGGTTGATTCAATTGCTGCGTGACTATGTTGAGATCTTTTCCTTGTCTTATGAAGATATGCCTGGGTTGGATACCGATATTGTGGTTCACCGATTGCCTACCAAGGAAGACTGTCCTCCTATGAAACAGAAAGTTCGCCGAATGCGCCTAGAGATGTCTGAGAAAATCAAGGCTGAAGTTATGAAACAATTTGATGCCGGTTTTCTAGCAGTTACTTCTTACCCACAGTGGGTGGCCAACGTGGTTTCTGTGCCGAAGAAGGATGGTAAAGTTCGAATGTGTGTTGACTATAGGGATCTGAACAGGGCAAGTACCAAGGATGATTTCCCTCTACCTCATATCGACATTCTATTTGACAACACCGCACAACATAAAGTCTTCTCCTTTATGGATGGTTTCTTCGGTTACAATCATATTAAAATGGATCCCGAGGATATGGAGAAGACAACCTTTGTTACCCAATGGGGTACCTTTTGCTACAAGGTCATGCCTTTTGGATTGAAGAATGCCGGGGCAACGTATCAGCGTGCCATGGTCGCTTTGTTCCATGACATGATCCATCATGAGATTGAGGTATACGTTGACGACATGATTGCAAGATCCCAGATTGAGGAAGAACATCTTGACCACCTTCAGAAGCTATTTGACAGGTTAAAGTTGTACAAGCTGAGGTTAAACCCGAACAAGTGCACCATCGGGGTGAGATCTGGTAAGCTGCTGGGTTTTGTCGTAAGTGATAAAGGTATTCAAGTGGATCCTGCGAAGGTGAAGGCTATACAGGAAATTACAGCTCCCCTAACAGAGAAATAAGTCAGAGGCTTTCTGGGACGTCTGAACTATATTTCCCGATTCATCTCGCACCTGACTGTTACTTGTGAACCAATCTTCAAGCTACTAAAGAAAGATCAAGTGGTAAGATGGAACGATGAATGTCAGGCCGCTTTTGAAAGGATTAAAGAGTATCTCCAAGAGCCACCCATTCTGATGCCTCCAGTTGAAGAGAGACCTCTGATCTTATACTTGACAGTACTTGATAATTCAATGGGGTGTGTGCTGGGGCAGCATGACGAGTTTGGCCGAAAAGAGCATGCTATTTACTACCTTAGCAAAAAGTTTACCGACTGCGAGACCCGATACTCGTTGCTTGAGAAAACTTGTTGCGCTTTGGCATGGGCTGCTCGCCGGCTGAGATAGTATATGCTGACTCACACTACTCTATTGATATCAAAGATGGATCCAATCAAGTATATCTTCGAGAAGCCTGCCTTGTCCAGAAGAATAGAAAGATGTAAGATGATCTTGACTGAGTATGACATCCAATACACGACCCAAAAGGCAATTAAGGGAAGTGTGTTGGCAGACCATTTGGCACATCAGGTAGTGGATGATTACCAGTCTATGAACTTTGAATTCCCGGATGAGAATATCATGATAGTGACTGACTGTGAAGAACCTGGACCAGATGAAGGACCTGAGGAGGGATCCCGATGGTCTATGTACTTTGATGGAGCTTCGAACGCTTTGGGTAATGGCATTGGCGCCGTAATCATATCTCTTAAAGGCTCTCATACTCCGTTCACCGCCCGACTATGTTTCAATTGCACCAACAATATGGCGGAGTATGAGGCGTGCATCATGGGTCTTCGAGCAGCAATTGACCTAAGGATTAAGTTTCTAAGTGTTTTTGGAGATTCCGCTCTTGTGATCAGTCAGATCAAAGGCGAGTGGGATACGAAACACCCAAATCTTATTCCTTACAAGGAGTATGTATTGATGTTGCTTCCTCATTTCGAGGAGATAACCTTTGAACACTTCCCTAGAGAGGAGAATCAGTTAGCGGACGTGCTGGCTACGATGTCTTCTATGTTCAAAGTCAATTGGGACAACAAAGCTCCCCGGATTACCATTGAAAGTTTGGACGAACCTGCACATTACTGTGATATTGAGACTGAAGAGGCAACAAAAAAGCCATGGTTTCATGAGGTGAAGAGGTACCTTGAAACTCAGGAGTACCCCGAGGGTGCATCTGTTAATGACAAGAAGTTTCTGAGGAGGTTCGCGGCGAAGTTCTTCATCAGCAATGGTATCCTTTACAAGCGTAACCATGATTCAACCTTACTACTATGTGTGGATAAGAATGAAGCAGAAAGGATCATGGCAGAGTTAGATGAAGGTACTTTTGGAACTCATTCCAGTGGACATACCACGACAAAGAAAATCCTTCGGGAGGATATTTTTGGTCCACAATGGAAGCCGACTGTTATCAGCATTCTCGGACCTGTCACAAGTGCCAAGTCTATGTTGATAAGGTGCACATACCTCCAGTTCCTCTGAACGTCTTGACAGCTCCGTGGCCTTTTGCAATGTGGGGCATCGATATGATCAGCGAGATCAGACCTACGGCATCCAACGGGCATCGTTTCATCCTGGTAGCAATTGATTACTTTACAAAATAGGTTGAAGCAGCTTCCTTTGCTACTGTAACCAAGAACGTCGTGGCACGGTTCATTCGACACAATCTGATCTATCGATATGGTGTACCAGAGAGGATCATTACGGACAATGGTATAAATCTCAACAATAAGATGATCACCGAACTCTGCAAACAGTTCAAGATACAGCATCACAACTCTTCTCCTTACCGGCCGAAGATGAATGGGGCTGTAGAAGCGGCTAATAAGAACATTAAGAAGATTGTGCAGAAGATGACAGTGACATACAAAGACTGGAACGGGATGTTACCATTTGCCCTTCATGGGTACCGTACCTCAGCGCAGACGTCAACAGGGGCAACACCCTATTCCTTGGTTTATGGCATGGAGGTCGTCTTTCCCATTGAAGTTCAAATACCCTCTCTTCAGATTATGAAAGATGCAAGTTTGAGCGAAGATGACTGGATTCAGACCCGGCTTGATCAACTGAACTTAATCGACGAAAAGAGACTTACTGCTATTTGTCATGGTCAAATGTATCAAAAGCAGATGATCAAGGCATTTAACAAGAAATTCAGACGACAAGAGTATCAAGTTGGAGACCTAGTTATCAAGCGCATCATACTACCCCAAGGTGATCCCAGGGGAAAATGGACCCCTACTTACGAAGGGCCATTTTTGGTTAAGAACATCTTCTCAGGAGGAGCTATGATTCTAACCACCATGGATGGTGATGACCTTCCTCACCCCGTCAATGCAGACATAGTGAAAAGATACTACGCATGAACAAAGACCCGCTAGGTTGACTGGCCTAGGAAAAAATAAGGGCTTCCCGGCGAACCAAAAGGGTTCGGGCAAAAATAAGGGATGAAAATGAAAAAAACTGTACACCCGGCAAGTCGAAAACCTGAAAAGGCGGCTTGGGCAAAAAAAAGTATCCCGGTGGACTGAAAACCCGAAAGGGCGGTCCAGGCAAAAATTAGGGATCAAAGTAACACTATGTCTCGTTGGATTACCTTACAACTAGACTTCGGTATCGACTATCAAGCTCGGACGACACTAATCAATCTGATCTACCTTTAACCAAGTAGCAAAGTGATGAGATGCTCGAGGACATAAGGGAAATAGCAGAGTTGGAGCCCAGTGGGATTATTCACATAACTGTTTTGTTTAGTTTTTCACAAATTGTATAAATTCTATTATTCGGCGACGTTCTCTTACTAGGACGTCAACCTCTTGTACAAAAACGCCTATTTATAGGCCAAACTGCAAAATCAATACAATTCATCTTCAAAGAAATTTCAAACTATTTTTCCTTTATCTGTTTTGTTTTGCAAAGAATGTCCAATGTTCATTTTTGATATATGCATTTGACATTAATTGCTGCTCATGAATATTTACATGCGAAACAAAAGACAATTACTGGTAATATCAGAAATATGGGAAAATAAGAATTGTTCAAACTGTACAGTTGCTCTGTCCACCAGGTACAAGGTAAATTCAGCTGAAGAATATGGCTAAAGGTACTTTCACTCCCCACAGAGTAAGACAGTAATGATAGCTCTCCCCAGCTGAGACTCACAACCGCAAATGAATCGGTAATATTCTCCCCAAGCAGAGTTTATCTACCAGTAGCACCGAAAGGTCTTAATATTCCCCAGCAGAGTATAAGAATATTCCTCGGCAGAGTACAAGATATCCCCAGTGGAGTTTGAAATTTTTCCCAGTGCAGTCTGAAAAAGCTTCCCCAGTGAAGTATGGAGAATCATCCCCAGTAGACTTTGGAAGATTGTTCCCAACAGAGTTCAAAGGATTATCCCCATAAGAGTCTAAAAGGTTATCCCCAGTGAAGTCTCAACTGAAAGGTCATCCCCAGCAGAGTTCTTCCCTTTCACAAACAGAAGTCAATCTCCAACAAGATTCAGTATCACCAGCAACGGTAATTCATCCCCAGCGGAATTTATCGGTGGAATCCTCTACATAACATCTCTTCCCCACAAAGTAATCTCCTCATCAGTTTATTCCCCAATGGAGTTTTCCTCTCCTGCAGGTTTATCCTCACAATCATCTTCATCCACTATCTCCAGCGGAAACGAAGAATTCAACTCTTTTCTCCAGCAGCTATCCGGGATTTATTTTCCCCAGCTAAAAACATTACATTTCCATACATCATGACACATGCATATACGCATCATACAACACAATCTCATCTATTTTGAGAACATCATTTCCTGATACATATCATGCATTACATACAGCTAACATTTGCCTTTCAGGAAGGATGCAGTTAAGTTCTCAGCTATGAAGCTTTTACCCAAGTCGAATTACTGACCAGTTCTTAAATCTCAACAGAATTATCCTCAGTTGAATTACAGATAAGGTTCTAAATCTCATCAAAGTTCCTCCGTCGAATTACTGACAGTTCTTAAATCTCAACAGAATTATCCTCGGTTGAATTACAGACAAGTCCTAAATCTCGATGAAGATGTTTCCCTCAGTCGAAGTACTGACCGATTCTTAAATATCAACCGAATTATCCTTAATTAAATTACAGATAAGGTTCTAAATCTCGACAAAGTTCCTCCATCGAATTACTGACAGTTCTTAAATCTCAACAGAATTATCCTCGGTTGAATTATAGACAAGTCCTAAATCTCGATGAAGATGTTTCCCTCAGTCGAAGTACTGACCGGTTCTTAAATCTCAACCGAATTATCCTCAGTTAAATTACAGATAAGGTTCTTAATCTCGACAAAGCTCCTCCGTAGAATTACTGACAGTTCTTAAATCTCAACAGAATTATCCTCGGTTGAATTACAGACAAGTCCTAAATCTCGATGAAGATGTTTCCATTAGTCGAAGTACTGACCGGTTCTTAAATCTCAACCGAATTATCCTCAGTTGAATTACAGATAAGGTTCTAAATCTCGACAAAGTTCCTCCGTCGAATTACTGACAGTTCCTAAATCTCAACAGAATTATCCTTGGTTGAATTACAGACAAGTCCTAAATCTCGATGAAGATGTTTCCCTCAGTCGAAGTACTGACCGATTATTAAATCTCAACCGAATTATCTTTAGTTGAATTACAAATAAGGTCCTAAATATCGACAAGTTCCTCCGTCGAATTACAGACAAGTTCCTAAATCTCAACAGAGAAGTTTTCTCAGTTGAATTACGGGCGAGTTCTTAAATCTCGACGAAGATGTTTCCCCCCAATTGAATTACGGACAAGTCCTTAAAACTCAGCGGAGATGTTCTCTCAGTTGAAGTACAGGCAAGTTCCTAAAATCTCAACAAAGATCAGACTCCCCCAGCGGAATCTTCTACAACAACAGGTATGCAAGCTCTCGCTAAGGAATCTCTTATGCGATCGAAATTCCTCCAAATGGCATCTATAAGTCCATTCCCGACATCACAAGGCTGATACCTCTTCATGCGAGTGCAAATTTCTGGGCACTCTCGTGTTCAATCATCTTCCACCTTCGGATCACGAAAGGCACGAAAGCCAATCTACATCCTCAGGTTTAAGAAGATTGAACAGGGGCAGCTGTTGTACCCTAAAATTTTCCCTCCCACATTTCTCAATAAATTGCAAGAAAAATCTCCAAGTTGCTCAAGGTAGCTCAAGAGTTGGTCAGACAAGCTATCTCTTAAGACAGTCAACCCCAAATTAGGGTTTTGTGTTGCATCAAGATCCTTAATTCCAAATTACATCAATTTCTCCCCAATGTCCTAATATGTTCTCAATATCATCCATGTCAAATTTCAAGCCTTGCAGAGGAAGTTTGCTCAGTCAAATGCTCAAAGGGTCCAAAAATCGACTATGCTAGGGAAAAAGTCAACTGTGACCTACATACAGTCAAACTTCAAGATTTTTTTGTCAACATTCTCATTTTGAAGGATATTTCATCATTTGATCAAGGGTTGATCATGATTCATCAAGTATTGCTCAAAATTCATCAAGACTCAAAAGTTGCTAAATTAGGGTTTTGTAGGGAAAGTCAACTCAACTTTGACCAAGCATAACTTTCTCATGCTTTATGAGAAATGACCCATCCAAAGCTCATTTTTAGGAGGATGCAATTTCCCACAATCTATCTTCCTACCCCAAGATCAAAAAATGCACTCACAAGAAGTTATGAATTTGGACATTATAGGTCATTTTTGAAAGTCAACAAAAACACCTTTTTTTCTAAAGCTTATAACTTGAGAATGGAATATCAAAGTGAGATGAAACCAAAAGGGTTGGTTAGAGGACACCTCAAGATTTCTTAAAATTCCAAGAACACTTCCAAAAGTTCAAAATTGAAGAAGTTATGCATTGTTGAAGTTGGACTTTTTTGCAAAATTACCAAAAGTCAACTATCCCCAAAACATCAAATTTTGCCAAATGGGCCCATTATTTTCCACTTGAATTGAGTTTGCATTATTTCCCACGTGCCCTAACTTCAGCCATGTGCCCATATTTCATTTTTATTATTTAATTTGATTTTTAATTAAATTTATTCATTTTAAATTAAATAAAATCATATAAAATCTAAAGCTTTGATAACACATGATCTTTTGACTATTTCAGGCTTTGATTACAGCTATTATCATCATCAAATTCGTATCAAATCAAATCATGTCAAAAAGATTGAAATTAGGCAAATTTGGCAAGTTTGTAAATGGAGATCAAATCAAATATGCAAGCATTGATAAGGCAAGATTTGGACCAATTTTATTAGCCTAATGCACTGAGTGATACATAAGCAAGCTAAAGCACACGAAATAAGGGTTGACAAGTGTTGGAAGAGGCAGAACAAAAGTGAGAAAAATCACAAAAAAGTGAGAGATCAAAATCAAGGTTAGAAGCAGTTTCAGGACGCGAGAGTGGTCTCAATCGATTCCTGACCATTCACACAAGCTAACTGAATCAAAACCACGCATCCTCAAGCCTCCAAACGCGCTGTAAGTATCACGTAAACGACCCCTGTTCTTGAATTCGATTTGATATGTTCTTGCATCATTTGAGAAAACTAATGGCATATTTGTGATCACAAGAGCATTTGCAAGCTTTTCATAATATTCAATTGCATTTATCTGGCTTATATGGAGAATCACCATAGCTAGGGTTCTTTGTTTGCTTTTAGGGTTTTCTGTTTCAGGTAAAATTGAGACACAAGAAGAACATGGTTTTGATCAGGAGGCCATGACGAATTGAACCATGTTCTTGGATTGCATTTATATGGCCTGGAGAGAATTTTAGAACAGGGCTGTGCTTTTAGCTGCGGATCCAAATCCGCAGGTATTTTTTTTACAGGGTTGAGGACATGGATGAACTCGTGTCATCCATCTGTTGGCCAATTTAAATATCACGCGCGTTTTTTTGTTTTTTCTGGAAATTATTTTGTTTTCATATATTATTATTAGTGTATATTATAATAACAATTGAAACAACTTGGCTTAGTGGTGGACATAGCATGTGCATTCCCCTCAGGACCTAGGTTTGAATCCCAGGTCCCCCACTTTCTCAATGATTTTTATTTGCAGATAATCACATGCGCGTACAAGCTTGTAATCTTACCATGCTCCCTCACTCATCCAGGCGCCAGATGGCCAATCGCCAGATCTGGTGGTCCATGACTGGAGGTACACCAAAGCCCAAGTCAATGCGCCCCCACTGGATCCCAGATGGTCAAAACAAGCCATCATTGTTGGGCCTATGGAATTGCTATCAACACCTCAAATCAGGCCCAACACTCCTCTCTTATTATTTATTTTTGTTTATTTACTTTAATTTTCTAACCAATCACAATTTTTTTTATTAAATAAAATTACAAAAAATATTTTTATTTCAAATCAAATTTTAAACTTTTATTTTTATTAATAAATTTATTAATTGATTAGGTTTTTAATTAGAAAACTTTAATTCATTTTTTTTGTAAATAATTAAAATTAATTAGATTTAATTAGGTCTGTAACTACTAATTTAATTAATTTTATTTTCTTTCCTAAAATAACAAAAAAACAAAAATATGCCATAATTTATTTTTCATTAATTAATTTATTTTATAATTAATTTAGTAATTAATTTAGGATTAATTTCTTTTCTCAAATAAAAAACAACAAAAAGATGGCATTTTCTTTCAAAAGGGTCAAAACCCTAAATTTCGCACTCAATCTAATTTCCCGCCTGCTTCATTTATTTTTATCATATTAATGTACCTGCTTACAGATTGTAATAATTAAATAGGACATTTAATTATTTTTACCGCTTTACTTTATTTTTCAAAGGGTTTGTCTTTGGCGATGTAAATACCCGACGTCTTGTAATTTAAATTCCGCATTTTATTTCCGCAAATTATAACTGCTAGATGTTTGATAACAGGGTTTGCATGACAAGACTGAATGTTAATCTTAAAATCAAATTAGATCACCCGTAACATGTACAAAGATAAAAATAACTGAAAACGACACACTCACACATGCACACTCTTAGGGTACACCCCACTTGGTTGCCTTTGTACACGATCATTGAGTGTAGGTCCTTTTAAAGGTCGTCCTCTTGTCTAAAAGATCATAGTTGCCTCGAAACGGTTGCCTCGGATATTGATGCCTCAAACAAATGATCTAAGACATTAGGGTTACCGCTAAGGCGTCCTAACATTGCTTTTGTGACCGTAAGTCCCTCATTCGAATTGACCCTCAAACTCCAACGACGGTGCTACCCACTCATTAATAGTGGGATAGCGTTGTCTAAAGGACATTAGCATAGAACGATTCCTTTTTCGAGTAGGTAGATGGTTCTTAGATACTTGCTCTTTCAAAAAAACAAAAACTTTTCACACTTACACTCCTTTTCGAACAAAGTTTTCAAAACACTTCATTACACTCTTGAGGACAGAAGCAAGAGTTAAATCGAAGTTTCAAACAAAAACTTTTTCAAAACCCACAAGCACAAAGAAAACAATTTTGAAAACAATTGAGCAAGTACCTAAGAGCCCGTGGATAACCACGGATAGAAAGGGTGCTAACACCTTCCCTTTCTATAATCTACCGCCCAAGCCCAAGAAATATCTCGAAAAAGGAATTTTTCTGTGCTTTTTTCCTTTCCTTGTTAGATAAAATAAAATTCGGTGGCGACTCTTGCTTACCGCGACATTTTGCAAAAACAAACACAAAACGCAAACCAACATTCCAAAAAACAGTCAGTTCTTCCCACCGTATCACACTTAACATCCAACTAGTCTTGTATCTTGCACTTCGAAGCAAAGCAATTGTCAGTAGAATGACCAACTCCGCCTGAATGGAATTCACATCTTGCGTTAGCATCATAGTTAGGAGGAAGTCTTGTGGGGGGTGGTGGCATATTTCTCAAATCGATCAACTTCAAATCGAGCAAATGGTGGAGTGCTTCAGTAAGAGATACCGGCAAGGGATCGAATTTTCTCAACTGTCTCTGCTGTTGATTATTATACCGACGGGGAGCATCTTGCTGTCTTTGTTGTTGAGGCACTGTATTTGGTCTCTGCTGCGGAGGAGCATTAACAGGAATAGAAACAACATTGATTTGTTGGTGCTGACGATCCTTTCCTCTTCCTCTATGAGAGTAAACCGCACTTGCGTCACCTTCCTTTTTCTTAGGGTAAGAGTTGAATGGTTTCTTACTGCCCCCTGATGAGCCACTAGAACCTTCTATCTGAATTTTCCCCAATTTCAAACCTACCTCGATTCTTTCACCAGCCATAACCAAGTATGCAAATCCTGCCAAAGTACTTCCTATCATGTGCTCATAGAATGGCCCTTGCAGGGTACTCATAAACATATCAATGAGTTCTCTCTCCATGAGTGGAGGTTGAACCCTCGCAGCCAACTCACGCCACCTCTGAGCGTATTCCTTGAAAGATTCTCTTGGTCCTTGTGACAAATTCTGTAACTGAGTGCGATTAGGCGCCATATCCACATTGTACTGATAATGTTTGACAAAAGCCCGAGCAAGATCATTCCAACAACGAATATGGGTTTTCTCCAACTTCATGTACCACTCCAGGGATTCCCCAGATAGGCTATCCTATAAAAAGTGAATCAAAAGCCCATGATCCTCAGTATGCACCGACATCTTTCGAAAATAAGCAGTTCCATGGGTAACAGGACATGACGTTCCATTGTACTTTTCAAATACAGGAGGCTTGAACTTTGGAGGAACTTTCACCCCAGACACCAACCCGAGATCATTAGCATCCATACCAAGGGCTCATTACCCTTCCACAACCTTCAAACATTCTTCCAACAACCGATACTTCCTATCCTCAACCTGAACTTCCGGCTCCGAACACCGAACAGAAAACTGATCTTCATCTTGATCAAAGTCATAATCCTGCTCCTGATAGTTCCTTACACCGCCCTAATTATATCTTCTGTTCCCCATAACACGAGGTCCCGGAGACGAGGGAAACTGCCCTACGTTGCGCACAAAACGGTTTTCGGGCATCCCGTGAAAATTTCCAACAGACTGATCTTGCACATCCCCTAATCCTACAGAAATGTCCTGATAGAGCCCTTGATTTCCACCATCCCCTGGATAGCGGTGCTGGTTGTTGACAATGGCAGCCAATTCCTCCTGTCGGCGATTTACATTGGTGATGACCTCCATGAACTGGGTCATTTGAGTAGCCATCTGGGTCCTTATTTCAGCGAGCTCAGCTTGAACTTGTTCCATCTGTCTTGGCAAATTGTTTCTGGTGGAATACCGATGAGTAGTCATCTTGAATTATGGATAAGAAAAGAAGAAGAATAAGAATACCGTCTTGAGATAACCTGCAATGTTATGAAATGCATAATGTGCATGATATGTTTGTCATTTCCCGGTATACAAGAGTCCTTTTAGTCATCAATCACGGAACGCAACCAAAAAACAAGCACACAATCAAAGGAAAAAAAGGAAAAAAGACAAACACTTCAATTATTTATAAACAAAAGAAACGATGTTCGAGTGACTTCGGACATTTAAGAGTGTAACGATAAACAACAAAATACGTGTTTCAAAGTAAACTTAACAAAAACTGAATAATAAAAACAAACAATGGTCCCTTCCAACAATCCTGGGGGTGACCAAATACACCAAAGGTAAGTAACAAAACTAAATCTCTGGAACAAGACACGCTTCAAGGTGTTGACAATACTCTTCAAGCATGGCTTTCTCCTTCAAAAGTTGTGATGCGACTACTTTACTTTCTTAAAACCGATCCTCTGCGACACGCCTCTGGGCTACCTCCTTCTCAAGCCGAGCATCCTTGTCTTTGAGCTGTTTCTCCAAGTTTTGAATCTTCTTCCTGTAGCTATTCTCAGATGCCCGAAGCTTCTGGAACTCTTGTTGGGTCTTACTCAACTCTTCTTCCATTTCAGCATGAGACCTCTTCCTAAAACTGGTTGCATCAGAAGTTTCCCCTTGAGCTTCTTTGAGTTTGCGAGCTAAGTCGGCCCTTTCTTGATCTACCCAATAAAGTTTCATCCTTGCCTTACGGTCTTTTGCATGAAGTTGAATGTTCTCAACATGAACCTCGGTGAACACCTCGGTAGGCACGTGTTACTCACAACACTAGGAGGTTGCTCACATATAGGTGCCGGCCTCGCAAATGGTAACCGTAAAATCTTAACCATGTCTCTAATCCATTCCAGGTAAGGAACTATAGCAATAGGAACCTTCTTGCCCAAAGTAGTTCTATCCTTCTTGTGAATTCTCTTCCAAGCACTTGTCACTCTTTTCAACATCATAGAATCACTTCCTCTAACAAAATACACTGATTCAGACACCTCCTCAACCTTTGGCGGTCCATCCATTGCATATCCCAATTGACGATAAGCAAGCACATGATTATAGTTGATACACCCCTTAGTTCCTATGAGGGGGAACATTAGGGAAATCTCCACAGCTAGTGATAATACTTCGTACTTCCCCCATGTCATAATTCCACCGGATATCAAATGAAGTAAGGTTGACAAGTCTTGATGACCATCGGAGAGAATGTCTGGTATCCATGAAAGGGCCACTTACCGGTAGGTGCAAATTAAACCATTGATACAACATTGAATGACATAAACTGACATTACCTCCTTTTCCATACCTGAAACAAATGGTGTAAAGAGTATCTTCCAAGAGTGTCGGTACCGGGTTCTTATTTCTAAAAACACAAATAGCCGTCAAATCCATAAAATTTCTCTTGTGAGGGAAGAGGATGATCCCGTATATCATGAGAGAAAACAGAGAGCTGAAGTTACTCCAATTCCCTTTCTTTGCCTAGTCTTCAGCTTTCTTCACTAAGAAATCCAAATAAAACCATGTAGTACCCTCACTTGATTTCCAATTGTCTTTCACCTCTTTCCAATTCAAATGAAGAATTTCAGCAATAACTTCGAACTTCAGCTTCTCTGGCACTTGGACAAAAGGAACTTCATCGGACAACTTGATATTAAGTAGGTACGTGTACTCTTCTAGTGTGGGAACCAGTTGATAATCTCGAAAAGTAAAACACCATAATTCCTTGTCATAGAACTGGAAGAGGGTGATCAAAGCCATTGGGTCAACTGGAGTGTTAAGGATTAGTAACAAATTGCCATAATTTTTTTTTGAAATTATTCAGAACATCACTCTTCAGATAAGAACTCAACCTCTTCAATTCGGACACATCAATAGTAGGAATCTAATAAGCGAATGTATGCCTGTTGGGCTCTTTAACACGAAATGAATCAAACTCATCTGACGGGAGGCCAGCCATTTCTGATGGAAAGAAGACTCTCGAATGTCCCTGGAAGATGACATGCGCATGCTAGTTATTTTTTATACATCATTTTTTTTAGAAATAAAGATGCTATGATGCAACATGACAGGATCAAAGTTTCACATTGGATAATGGCTGGACCATTACAGAACAACACCACTCAAGATCAAAAGAAAATCCCAAAGGTTCAAAACTATCATGGGAACCTGAGTCACCTTCGCAACACAAAGTCACCAACAATACATGTACCTGTAAGAAAAGTTTTCCCCCCTCTCACGGGTGTAGTCTAGGTCAAGGTAAGGTTAAAAGCCAAATCAGAGTACAAGAGTCTGACTGTCGGTATCATCATACGATAACACCTATCCGAACTACCTCTAAAGTCATGGGTCTCATGGTCAGGTCTACAAAGCATCCTCCTCATAGCTGCCATGGCCACTCTATTCCTAGTTCCTATGGAATTCACTCATAGCCTGGGTATGAGGCCTTTTACCTCATGGAACAACCCACCCACAAGGAAATCCAGAATCCAAACAGTCCAGCCAAATCTAGTATGGAGAAAGTAAAGCGCACATAGGATGCAATGCAAACATATAAATATGCAAAGTGGTAAAATAAACACCCAAAAGGAAAACAAACAAGAGTTAGGATCGACTCCGGGATGGACCAGCAAGAGGTCAATCTGTCCCCAGTGAAGTCGCCAACTGAAACGACCTGGCAGAACCGTTATCTCGTAATGAAACATCAATGAAGTCGCCACCGAACGTCTTTTATCCCGCCGAAAGGGAAAGGTAAACATCGAGAAAACCTGAAGAGGGAGAAGTCAGTCTTTCGACCGAGAGATCGGGTAAAGGAGTCTGTTACGTTAGGGCAAGGTATTAGCACCCCACACGCCCGTAGTACTCTACGGTATCCACTCTTGTTGTCTAATCTAATGGGTGTGGTCAAAACCTATGTCTATGGCTTAAAGCTAAAAAAGGGAATGCGTGCGAAAGAAAAAGAAAACAATGTAGGGAAAATAAAAGTTGTGCTCGATTGGGCCCTACCCCAATGCCTACGTATCCCTTTTAAGGAATCAAAGTAGCCGTAGTTCGGCTCATATATTCTGGTTGGTTTTTTTTTATAGTTAAAACAACAAAAATAGTCAAGATGGCAAAACATGAAATAAAACAACAAACAAATGAAATGGTAAAACATCGGCTAAATAATAACAAAGTAACATGTCAAAGATGGCGAAACACCAAATGATAAAACATCACACCTAACAAATGACATTGAGAGTCAAAGTAGGATAACAAACATGTGCGATGGCGAAACATCGGCTTCAAACAAGTATGCGATGGCGAAACATCGACTAAAAGATAACAAGGTATCATGGCAAAGATGGCAAAACATCAATAAACCGGATAACAAAACATCACACCTAACAATGATATTGAGAATCAAAGTAGGATAACAAACATGTGCGATGGAGAAACATCGACTTCAAACAAATGTGTGATGACGAAACATCAGCTAAAAGATACTAATGTATCATGGCATAGATGGAGAAACATCAATAAACCGGATGATAAAACATCACACCTAACAATGATATTGAGAATCAAAGTAGGATAACAAACATGTGCGATGACAAAACATCAGCTTCAAACAAATGTGCGATGGCGAAACATCGGCTATAAGATAATAAGGTATCATGGTATAGATGGCGAAACATCAATAAATCAGATGATAAAACATCACACCTAACAATGATATTGAGAATCAAAGTAGGATAACAAACATGTGCGATGGCAAAACATCAACTTCAAACAAACGTGCGATGGTGAAACATCAGCTAAAAGATAATAAGGTATCATGGCATAGATGGCGAAACATCAATAAATCGGATGATAAAACATCACACCTAACAATGATATTGAGAATCAAAGTAGGATAACAAACATGTGCGATGGCAAAACACCGGCTTCAAACAAATGTGCGATGGCGAAACATCGGCTATAAGATAACAAGGTATCATGGAAAAGATGGTGAAACATCAATAAACCGAATGACAAAACATCACACCTAACACTGATATTGAGAATCAAAGTAGGATAACAAACATGTACGATGGTGAAATATCAATAAACCAGCTTTAAAAACAAAGCAAAGGGGCGCACAAACAAATAAGATTGATTTATATCTTTTTCCTTGAAGAAGGGTTTGAGTTTATTAGAGGTGTTTTAGGATTTGCCAAGAAAACTATTTTTGTTTTAAGATGCAAAATGCAAAGGAAGGAAAAACAACTAAGGGAAACTAGGCTAGCACTATCCCTAGTGTTATCATACAATGATTAACCCTAAGGTTGAGGATAAAGGAAAATCCTACCCTATGCTAGCATACATGGACTCCTACCTTAATCAACATGTCGAAGGAAACTTAACAAAACTATCCTATAGGGAACAGGCAATGAGAGCGAAGTCGTGATCTCAATTTCTAAATTGAGTGACTCATCGATCAACAATTAAAGAAAAAAACAATAAATATCCTATAGGGAACATGCATTGAGAGCGAAGTCGTGATCTTAATTTCTAAATTGAGTGACTCATCGATCAACAATTAAAGAAAAAAAACAATAAACATCCTATAGGGAACATGCATTGAGAGCGACATTGTGATCTCAATTTCTAAATTGAGTGAATCATTGATCAATAGTTAAAGGAACAAACACAAACACAACACACATATCAAACAGAACATAGGGACTCCTGACATATATCAGCAACAAAGGTCCCATCACGCAACATAGAACTATACAAAATGAAAACAGAAGAAAGGAAATAGTGCAATACCAAACGAATAAATATCCGTAGCAACTGAACAAGAATAAAAGAAACCCAGAGAACTTCAAGCAAGACTGGCATCAGCAGACAAATCAAGTCAGAAATTACGCCATCAGGATGTAAGTATTGAGATTTTCAGATATGAACAGATCCCATGGGAAATGTATAGCATTCATAATCATATACATATATCCTACATAGACTATCAAATGTGCCAAGCACAAGAGTAGTACCAATATAATAAATTGTGTTCCACAAATAAAGTGAAACACAGTAGCCTCAAGTCAAAAATGGAAAACTTTTCTCAGAGTACCTCGCGCATTCAACAACCAAGTTAGTATTCCCATAAATAGAATGATGATTCACATAAGGGATGGATGATGACACCATAATGAAATGAGAAAACATTATAGCAACTATAAAAAAATTAGCTATGATAGACAAAAAGAAACATGCATATGCACAATATGGTCAAAAGTTAGAGGAATGTTGCTCCTTTCTATCACCATATTGAATTGACAATTGAGTATCAATCAAGGATCATGGGAGCTTGAGAAGAATACAATCAAAGACCATGAAGGTTAGTAGCAACCACAATTGAATCATACTCAAATACTTCATCACAACTCACAAGCATAATAGGAGAGGAATCCCACACAATGCATCACAGACTTAGATTTCAAGCTAACCATGGAAGAAAGTCAAACAGGGACAAAATTAGAGAGTTTGTAACAATCAAAGATTTGAAGTAAAGCTTCCAAAACATGACTAGGACATGACCAAAAGGTTAAAGTGTTGATTCTATAACATGCTACACAAGTGCATTCAAAATGCCTAAAAAGTTCAACAAGGATAAGAGAAAGAAGCCAAACTCCATTCATGATTAGAACTAACTTAAGTAACAGGGATCAATTACTCTCAAGTCCTCATGAGACTATCATTGAAGTATCATTTCCCTTCATGTTATCATTGGCCATCTAATGACCTCAAACTCAAATTGAAAGTTCAAGTTTCAAAGTGAAGATCAACAAGAAAGCAAAAAGTCATAAAACATGCATCAAAAGGTTCAATCATTCAAACATGGGGCATTAAGTGAAATGAATTGAGTTTATATGGATAAACAGAACCAATATGATCATTAGGTGCCCAATTAAAGGCCCCACTCAAGTTCATTGGCCATCAAGCAAATTGCAACAAGATATGCAACATTAATTGGGTACCTTCACTTCAAAAATACATCAAAAAAAGAAAAGGGCTTCCATAATTCCCACAAAATTTTTCTTAGCATCCTTGAGATGTATAAGAGTCAACAAACATGTTTTAAGTTCATGTATGGATGAGGAAAGGATCAATCAAACTTCAAACATCAAAGACTAGTTGGCAAAAACCACCAAACTAGACAAGTTTTCCAAATATTTTGTGGAAAATACCAAACCTTATCAATTAATTCAAGAAAAATATTTTTAAGGACCTCATTCCATCTATGAACCTTAAACAAGAACCAAATTCAATTGAAACTCAAGGCTAGTTGCTTTTTGGAATCAAAACAAACAAGGAAATTATCATAACCTTAATTATTTAGAAAATGAACTCAATTATTGATTAATCAAGTTCCAATTCTAAACAAATCAAATTAAAATCATACAAAAACAAAGAAAACTCTAAAGATCAGAGAACTTATTTTTTCAAATTTTTAGAATTAAAGAAAAGTCAAAAATAAAATCAAAATTCAAACCTTTAAACAATTAAACAAAAATTCACATCTCAAAATAAAATTCCAATCAAAAGTCAGAAAAATATTTAACCAAAATTATATTCAAATATTAGAATTAAAAACCAGCATCCATGATTTTTTGTGGAATTTTTGAATTAAAGTAAATATTAAAATAAAATCAAACAAACAATTAAACAATTTAAACTATTATTTAATGGCAAAATGCAAACCCTAGCCAAAAGTCACAAAAAGGTCAAAACAAAATTATATTCATACACTATGATTAAAAACAAACTTATATGACTTTTTTGAGGATTTTTGAATTAAAGGAAATATTAAAACAAAAATTATGAAGCAAACATTTCAAATAAACTTCTCAATTTAAATTTCTAACCAAAAATAGAAAAAATGCTAAACCAAAATCAGAATCAATTTCTAAATTATTTTATGAGTCAAAGATAATTTTTGTGGAAGTTTTAGATCAAAAGAGCTATTAAAATAAAATAATCATTGAACAAACAATTAATTAAACTTATGAAATTTTAAACCAATCAAAACATTTTTAAAAAATTCCAAAAAAAAAAATGACAAATACTAGAAATTATTATTAGCCTATGGTAATTCTTTCATGATTTTTGAAGATGTTTTGGTCATAAAAATAAAATCAGAAAATCAATTGAAATCAAATAATATGAAATGCATTAAAACTTCAAATAAACCAATCAGAGCGTGCCACCTCACTTCGTCCTCAACCTCCAGCATAGGGCAAAACATGTGCAGAAATAAATTCAACACCTCATGTTCTAATCCTTCGTTCTATCTCAACTCTCAACCAAAATTCATAGAATTAAGCGCAAATCAAAGCTAACATATCATACTACACTATGCAATTTGAATCAATCTCAGAGATCAAACATGGATCAAGAAATCAAGTCTACAAAACTGAAAAAACTCACTGCAAACATCAAAACCAGGAACAAGATTTCATCCATACTGCTTGAATCAAAGCTCAAATATACATCAATCCTAGTGATTGGCCAGCTAGCAACTCAATGGACATGATCTACATCATCAATTCAAACTGAAACACATAAATCAAAGTTCAAGAAAACTCACATGGATGTGAAAACTGGAAACTCGATTCCTTCACTCCAGAAGCAATCCAATGGTGCAAGCTTGATCTCCTTACTTCATTGAAGCTGAACCACCAAGAATTTTGAAGAATGATCCAAGGAGAAGAGAGATTCGAAGCAATTTGCAAAGATACTTGAAAATTTTCAGATTTGGAATGTAGCGATTATGAGCCTCCTCCTTCACAACTGAGCCTTGATTCTTGTTATATAGCACGAGAGGAAGAGGATATAAGTGGTATTTGGCACTCAAAGCCGTTGTAGGGAAAGTTTGGTAGTTTAAGTCAAAAGTGAGGTTGCACATGGAGCCTGCGTTTCACTCGTGTAAGCTCTCATTTTATTTGCGTTTTATAAGCCAAATGAGGCCAGGAACCAATGCTCAAAGTTCCAGGTCATGACTACTTGAAATGAGAGGAGTGTTGATGAATTTGCAAAATCGGGCAAGTTTGTGATTTTTTCAATCAAACAAGTAAAATACCATATGAGGCATGAAATGGTGAGTGTAATGGGCCTCAGCATGTTAAAAATTGGTTATGGGCTTGACTAGAAACAAAAGGAATGGCTGAAACTCGAGTTCTCAAGAAATTGCATTTTGCTTGCTTGGTCAAAATTCAATAAAATGCCTCAAAATTCCAAAGCTCATAACTTGCTCATATTTTTGAATTTGGACACAAATGAGTACAATTTGGAAAGGTATTGAAAAGATCTATAATCCCCTAGTTTTGTGTTTTGACAATTGAATCAATTAAGGCCATTAAAAGTTTACATGAAATTCACTATTTTTGGAAAATGACCTATAAATTTTACTTGAGGCATGAACTTCAAAAGACCATAACTCTTGACTCTTTGCCAATTTGGACATAAGACCAAAAGGAGATGAAAGATCACCCTCTTATCCTTCCAAACATACTTCATTTGCATTTTTTTGATCAAAGGTGAATAAAATATGAATTTTTGAATTTAAGTCCTCATTTTCCAAAATTAGAAACTTTTAGGGTTTCTTCATGAACAAGTTTCAACCCAAACCTCAATCTCTTTGATCCAATGATCAAAATGGAATTTAAATATGAAAATTACACCTTTTAATTGATGGTTGACCAAAAGTTCACTTGGTCAACCTTGACTTTGACTGATTTTGACCAAAATGACCATTTTGCCCCTTTGAATCAATTGATCCACTTCCCTTCAAAATTGATGATCAAGACTTCAAACATACGATCTTCCAAATATATGGAGGCCATGTACAAAGTTTCACTTCAAAATTCTCAAGAAATCTTGATAAAATCCCAAACCCTAGTTTTGGTTAACACCTTAGGAGACTGATGAATCATCTTCAAAACTTCAAATCCTCTGGATATCTTGGCCAATTTCTTGTACAAAGACTTTTCAAATACCAATGAGATGTTGTAGCTTCCAGATCAATATTTGTACATTGATCAATAGCCTTGATCAAACAAAACCCTAATTTTGACTGGCGAATCAAAAGAGTGATTCCTCTTATAATCAATCTCAAACTTCAATCCTCTGATGATCCAAAGAGATGGATAAAATATCTTATGATATGCAATAACTTTTGAGCTTGAAAGATCCAGAGGTTTAGATGATAAGGTTCTACTTGAGAAACTTGTCAATGCAATCAACCTTCAAAGCTTGAGGAAGACTTGATAACCAAAGTATTGGTCCCATCACAATGTATGGATGCAATGCAATATGATATTCATGATGAAACATAAGCCTAAATCAAGAGGCTAAATTTTGGGGTGCAACAGGTTGTTGATCAGAAAAATAGCAAGTGTACTATTTTTGCCAATGTAGTAATAATAGGGAGATTCCCTGAATATTGATTTCGAGGACTGCGTATAAGTATTGTGTTTAATGTGTGGTTCAATTAAACAAAAACTTAACGTTTGGTTTGATTTGGAATTTATCCTTACAATTATAAAATTATGCAGAATGTAAATGATGAATTTTTCACAAGTGTCATTTGTCCTGCAATGACCCGAAATCTTGATTTCTTCAACAAGTTCATAATGCTCAATTATCGGATCCTTAGGTTTTTCCCCCCAAATCCTTGTGGGAAAACTTTGGTCATTCATCCTAATACCTAAGTCCTTAGAAAATTAAGATGACACCAAGCCTTTTATTTTATCAAGATAAAACTGGTAACTATATGGTATCCCTAGTCCAAGGTGATATCTAATATAGTTTAATCATACACAAACCATAAGAATGGAGGTCCAACCCTAATTGTTAATCATAAATCGATCCTAATTTGTCCGATCAAGAAAGCATTAAACATGTTAAACGATTAAATTGAAAAGAAACTATTGTATTGCAATCAAGAACTCAAATCCATTACAAATGAAAAATAGGGACACCCCCTAGCAATGAGGGGTTTATCTACTCATGATCTTGTTCAAAATAATTTTAGAGACAATAAAGATAGACATTAAAATTTTGTGGTGAACTCCAAATATCAATTTCTTCGGCTCATGAAAAGTATTTGTTCTCTAAAAATTGCATAATCTTCAATCTTCAATCTTCTCCAATTCATCGTGTGTGAAAAGGTCTTTTCTTTTGTCATAGAAACTGTGTCAAATAGTGCAAAACCCTTGGTTTCGGCCCGAAAAGTAAAAAATGCCCTTCCGGGTCAGACTTGATGTAAAATCACGAAAATAAGCTAAATCAGTGCATTTGCCAACACGACCCGTGTCAGTTGACACAGGTGGCCGTGTTGGCCATCCTGAAGCCTCATCAAAAAAAATTATTAACTCTGCTGACACGGGTGGCCGTGTTGGGCCTCCTGAAACTTCAAAATTCCATTCACGAAATTTCGAATTCCTTGACTTTGTCGCACCGAATACCTTGGATCCTTTACATGTACCTGGAATAGTCACAACAACCAACCCATGCATAACACAAACAAATCCTCAAAATAAACTAGAAATCATAAAATACTAAAGAAACTAAATAATCATCAAAACGACTCAATTAATAATAAAATACAACACAAAACGATGGATAATGCCTGGATTGTAGTCTGACAAGTAACAAAAATATAATGAAAATGGTGACCGATTAGTTGTTTGGAGTGGTTATATGAATGTTATAATAATGAGTTTTATTGAGAAAATTTATGATTTTAATGATTGTGCCGAGTTATAATGAGATTGATTTGGTTTGGTGGAACCATTTGTGTGGCCTTACATTGGCGACTATTAAGTTGAGTTTAGTTTTAAGAGGAACCAGTGACGAGTAGTGATGATGGAAGTGAAGATGCATTTTATATGTATTGTCTTGCATTCATACATCATATAGACTTGAGATGGATAGGACTTCAGTCCAGTGACGAGTAGGACTTTAGTCAAATGACGAGTAGGACTTTGGTCTAGTGACGAGTGGATAGCTTGGTAACATGTCTCTGACTTCCAAAAATTTGGTACCACATACATATTGAAGTAGAAGTGACGAGTACATTGCATTCATTCTTGCATACATGAATTTCTATGAAGTGTGAGTGGTGTTGGATTGTGCACAATGTGTTGTGGATGATTATTATGAGTGAATATTCATGTTTGATTATACTATCCTTAATGTTTATGCGCCATTAACTTATATGAATGAATTATCACCCCTCTATTGTTTGTTTTGTGGTGTCCAATACGTTATGGTACAAATACTTAGGAGAAGCAATATCTATTATGAGTTAGAAGATATCATTGAGGCTTTTCTTCATTTATTTTATCGTTTTCACGTTAATTTATTTTTGGAGTCGCTCTAATATGTAACACTGGGGACGAGTTAATTCTGTTACATTTTATGTTTTGAGAGTTTTTGAGTTACTATCATTGAGTTTTGATGTTGAGTTAAATGAATTACTTATTTGAGATTTTTGAAGTTTATTACGCTGCCTAATAATTTCTTTGATGAGAAAAATGACTGATGCAAATATGTGACACCTTTTTAGATTAAAGTATTTGTATGACTTATTTATTTAAGAAGTCGGGGATATAAGGGTGTTACATAGTTGGTATCTGATCAGGTTTGTCCATCCGTCCAGGTTGTGTAATTTTGTTTGTTCCTTGGTATGTGACAGTGTGTGAAATACTGTTGGTGCTTATTTTTTTTCTAATCACTTGCCAACAGAAGCGAGATTGAAACAAGTTGGGTAGAAGTTTCTGCTTCTCTGAGATGTTTTAGGTGTGAAGGGTCGGTTCGGCGTGCCGCTGATTGCAAGAGTGCATGTGTTGTTGAAGTTGTGTTGTTTCTTGGACCTGAAGAGAGTAAGGATTTGAGATTCATGTCTGATGATCAGGTAGATATGTACTTGAGGGGAGACGATCAGGTACTTGTGATGTTCACTTCCTTGAGAGTGTAGGGTAATGTTGTGACTAGTGATATGCATGTATTGTGTGAGTTTTTTGATGTTTTTCCTAAAGGATATTTGTGACTTGCCGCCAGAGTGAGAAGTTGAGTTTTCCATAGACTTAGTACTTGGTACTAGTATTATGTCAATGGAACCATATAAAATGTTTTCTTCGGAGTTTAGTGGGTCGAAGAAATAGTTATAGGATCTGCTTGAGAAGAAGTTTGTTAAACCTAGTGTTTCACCGTGGGGAGCACCAACGCTGCTGGTTAAGAAGAGAAATAATAGCATGAGGTTATGTGTCAATTATTGACAACTGAACAAGCTTACTATCAAGAACAAGTATCCTATTTTGAGAATTTATGACCTTATGGACAGGTTGGTTGGTGCTTGTGTTTTCAGTAAGATCAACTTGAGATGATGTTATCATCAAATTCGAGTAAAGTCATAAGATATCCCAAAGACTGTCTAGAACTTGATACGACCATTGTGAGTACTCAGTGATTTTGTTTGGTGTGTCTAATGCCCCAGGTGTATTTATGGAATATATGAACATAATCTTCCATCCTTACTTGGAACAATTCGTGGTTGTTCATCAATGATATTTTGGTGTACTCCAAGTCAGATGAAGAACATGTGGGACATCTGAGAGTTATGTTACCGACTTTGAAAGAGAATGAGTTATATGCCAAGTTATCCAAGTGTGAGTTTTGTTTGCGAGTAGTGAGTTTCCTTGGTCATGTGATTTATAGTGGTGGTATAATAGTGGATCCGTCCAAGGTAGACACAGTGCTCTAGTGGGAGACTCCTAAATCATTTATTGAGATTAGAAGTTTTCTTGGTTTGGCTGGTTACTGTAGAATATTTATATAAGGATTTTCAAAGTTGGCTTTACCTTTGACTCAGTTGACTTGAAAGGGTCGAGCTTTTGTGTGGGATGTTTAGTACAAATAAAGTTTCCAAGAGTTAAAGAAGAGTTTGACATTAATGCTAGTTTTGATTTTGCCATATGCAAAAGAATCATTTTTTGTGTATTATGATCCATTGATGATGGGCTTATGTGGCGTGCTTATACATAATAGTCAGGTGGTTGCCTATGCTTTGAGATAGTTGAATGTTCATGAGAGGAATTATCCTACCCATGATTTAGAGTTGGCAGCTGTGATGTTTATGCTTAAAGTTTGGATGCACTATCTATATGGTTCGAGGTTTGAGGTGTTCAACAATCATCATAGTTTAAAGTAATTGTTCGAACATAAGGAACTGAATATATGAGGCAGAGAAGATGGCTTGAAATTTTGAAGCACTATGATTTTGGATTGAGTTACCATCCCGATAAAGCTAATGTTGTGGCAGATGCTTTGAGTAGAAAGTCCTTGCATATCGACGCTTATGGTTCAAGAATTTGATTTGATCGAGCAGTTTTGAGATCTTAGCTTGGTGTTTGAAGTGACTCCTAATAGTGTGAAGTTAAGTATGCTAAAATTGGCTAGCAGTTTTCTTGAGGAAATCAGAGAAAGTCAGAAGTTGGATGTGGGATTGGTTAACCGCTTGGTATTATTTAACCTACCAAGGTAAATAAGGGGACTTTAGGGATGATGATAGTGGAATATTGAAATTTCGAGATTGGATTAGTGTGATGGATTTGCTAGAGCTTAAGAAGATAATTCTCGAAAAGATATTTTATGGCCAGGTATGAAGAAGGATATTGTGGAGTTTGTGTGTTCTTTTTTGACTTGTCATAAGTCGAGGATTGAGCATCAGAATTCATTTGTATTATTCCAACTGTTAAGTATTCCTAAGTGGGAGTGGGATAACATTTTGATGGATTTCATGATGAGTTTTCATAATACTTCTAAAGGGAGTGATTCCATTTGGGTTGTTTTGGATAGATTGATTGAGGCAACTCATTTTATTCATATAAAGATCAATTATCCTTTGCAGAAGATAGCTTAAGTCTATATTGAGAAGATTGTTAGTTCACATGGTATCCCTTCGAGTATTATTTCAGATAGAGATCTGAGGTTCACATTGAGGTTCTGGGAGAGTTTCCAAGAAGCCTTGGGAACTAAGTTGAGGTTGAGTTTTGCTTACCATCCACAAACAGACGGTCAGACAAAGAGGACTATCCAATCTATGGAGAATTTGCTGAGAGCTTGTGTTTTAGATTAGAGAGTTAACTGGGAAAGTTACTAACTGTTGATAGAGTTTACCTACAACAGCAATTTACATGCTAACATTTGAATGGCTTCTTTTGTAGCGTTGTATGGTATAAGGCGTAAGATACTTATGTATTGGTATGATTCTGGTAAGGGTGTTGCGCTTGGACCAGAGATTGTTCAGCAGACTACTGAGAAGATTAAGATGATCTAGTAGAAGATGAGAGCATCACATGGCAGGCTAAAAAGTTATCATGATAAGCAGATGAAGGCACTTTAATTCAGAGAGGGAGATCATATGTTCTTCAGAGTCACTCTGGTCACTGATGTTGGTCATGCATTGAAATTTTGAAAGCTCGCGCCTCATTTTATTTCTCCATATCAGATCCTTCAAAGAGTATGAGAAGTGGCCTAAAGAGTTGCTTTACCACATTCTCTTTAAAATCTTCATAATATGTTTCATGTGTCTCAACTTTGGAAGTATGTTCCTCATCATTCTCATGTTTCTCACATGGATGATGTGTAAATGAGAGATAACTTGACTCTGGAGGCATTACTATTGAGAATTTATGATTGAAATTTGAAACACTTGAGAGGAAAAAGGATCGTAATGGATAAGGTATTGTAGGGAGGACATGCTGGAGGAAGCATTATGTTGGAGCTGGAGAGTCGGATGAGGGAGTCTTATTCAAAGCTATTTTGTTCAGATAATTTTCAAGGACAAAAGTTCTGTAAGTGGAAGAGAGTTGTAACACCCCAAATTTCCAAATAATTATTTAATTTAATTTTAATTTTTTTATTATTTATTTTTGCGTGTTTAGTGTGTTGATGATTTATTTGGTTTATTTGGTCATTTTATGGGAGTGTGAGAGATTAGTATTTTTTAGCTAATTATTTAAAATCATAGAGAAATAAGAACTATGAGTTTGTGGTAGTAATTAGAGTTTTGAGAAAAATAGGGAGATGGTGTGATATTGGAGAAAGTGATGAAGTTAAGAGAATTAGTTGTAATAAAATAAAATAATAATTATTTATAACATAGAGAAAAATGGTTAGATGTGTCACTACGTGAAATTGGAAAAAAATGTTGTCAGAGAGGAGAAAAATCCTTGGTAGATCAAGAGTGAGAAGAAGGGGGTCCCGTTGCCAAGGTTGAAGCTTTATCGCATAATCGAGGTAAGGGGAGGAACTCTTCATTATAAGGGTGTTTATTCTTGTAGTATATCGGGGATCATTACCCATCTATCTTCTTCCTTACTCCATTGATGAGTTTTTATGGGTGATGTGAGGTTTGTGCAAAACCTTCATAATCGATTGACGTTTTGATGAATTTAGTTGTGTGAAAACATGCCGTATGTTAAATGATGTGAAATTGCATGATAAGTTTGCCATGAGAGAGTTGATGATGATGATGTTAATATTGTTGATAAAAGTGTTGATGAAAAGCATGGTCAATTGATGAGATAATGTTGATTTTGATTATTGTGATGTGTGATTTACCTTTGATTCACGTACCTTATGATGTGACATGTTTAGGGTTGTTAGAAGTTAATACTTGGGGTTTGGGGTTTGTTGCAAGGCTAAAAACAACTAAAATAACACAAAATCGAGAGCAAATCGGGGTTTTCTGGGCACTGCTACGGGCGGTCGTAGCAGCCCTCTGGATTTTTGTACCAGGGACGTGCCCAAAAGGAGTTTTTGGCTTGGGAGTGATACGGGCCTTAGCAGTTGCTACGGGCGACCGTATCTGTAACACCCTAAAATAATTAGATTATTTATTTAATTATCTAATTAATTTATGATGAGTATTTGTGATGTATTTGTGAAGTATATGTGATGTTGTGATGAACATGATGCTTGATATGATATTTTGTGTGGTGTATGATGGGGTAGTAAGAATTAATATGATATTGAGTATTTTTAGGTGGTAACATTGTGATGTAAGTGACAGTAAGATAGGGAGACCATCAAAAGAGTCCAAGGGTTAAACAAGGAATAGAAGGAAAAGTGTCTCATTTTTTATGATCATGAAAGTGAAAAGAACGATGTGAAGAGAGCTAGGGTACTGAGGAACTCATAAGGTTCTGTAGAACGCGAAGAGGAATCAATTGCTAGGAAGAATCTAAGTGTAATATGGTGGGAGAACTGACTTGGGTGTTTTGCATTTTATTGTAATTGTTTTGGATATCAAGAGTCTCCACCGACTTTTCTTTTATCTAATAAAGGAAAGAGTGAAAAGAACATGAAATACCTTTTGAGAATTTTCTTGAGTTCGGGGGGTAGGTTATGAAAATGGAAGGTGTTAGCACCCTTTTCATCCGTAGTTATCTACAGGCTCTTAGTTGCTAGCTCACTTTGAAAATGTTTTATTTGAAATGTATTTGTGAATAGTTTTGAAAGTATTTTTGAAAAGTGCCTTCGTTTAAGCGAACTTTGTAATGATTCTCGTCTCTATAAGAATGTATACAAAATGTTGACTTTTAAAAATATTTCATTTTAAAGTGTTGGTGTTTTTTGAAATATGTTTTGAAAATGGTTGTGAGCAAGCAACTATAAACGTTCTACCTACTCAAAAAGTCTTAGTTCATCTCCTCCTCCTTTAGATATTGCTATCTTACCATTGATTGATAAGAATTCCTATCATTGGATGTGAAGGGACAGACATGGGCCATTGTATAGTCATAGAAATCAACATTGTAGGATACCTTAGCAATTTATCCTAAGGGTCTAAGATCGTTTACCGAAGGCAACATTGAAGGGTCATCGAGGGACTACGATCTTGTATTCGATGGTCATTGCTAAAGTATCCCACGTTCGAGGGATATGACTGATTTTATCTTAGGCAACAAGTGAGGTCAACCCTAGAGGTGCAAGTGTGCAAGTGTTTGATTTCATGCATTTTTGTCTTTGAATTAGGGTTTTCTACTTGTTGATTTTATGTCTCACCATACAAACCCTAATTACTAGCATTTATATTGAAAGTAATAAATTATGGAAATGTAAAAGTCTATGCAATTACATCATTTGGGGATGGGGATATAAATTTACAAATGAGGAATATAAAGCAATTAAACCCTAATTACTATTACAATCATATTGAATATTACAAAATAAACTATACAAAAAAATGGAAATGATGTACAAGAAGAAAATTGTTTTTTTTGTTTGAGTTTTTGTATAAAGGGGCTTAATATTATCTTAATTAAACTAACAAAGTGAGAAAATAATTAATTATGTCTAAGTGGATTAAATAAGAACTAAATCTAAATTAAATAGAAAAAATAAATTAGATTAATTAAGAAAGAATTTTTTAGGTTTCTTTTTTTTAAGAAAAAGGTTTTAAAGTTAACCTAATTAAACCTAATGAAAGAGATTAATGAAAATTCCTAAATTCTAAGTTAATTAAATTAGAAAAGAAAATTAAAACCTAATCTAAATTAAATTAATTAAAAATAAATTTTTAAGAGAATGTTTTTTAGTCCTTTGCTTTAAAATAAATAAAACATAAAATAAAAAAATACTAAATATTCAAAATAATAAATATAAAATATTTTTGGTATTTTTTATTAATAAAAATAATAAGAATAATAATATTAATAATAATAAAATAGAAAATAAAAATATAAAAAATAAAATTATATGTCAAGGGGGTAAGAAAGTGAAAATAATGGTTTGGAAGAAAATCAGATTTTTGTTAGGCCCAAAATCTTGTTTTTGTATTGTAATCAGAATAAAATTAAAAAAACAAGTGGGCTGCGTGTATGTAAGCATACAAGGGGTGCTGTTGAGTAAAGGAGCAATTCCCAATCCAAGGGAGGCATAAGGCGCGCTGATTCAAACAAAAAAGGAAGTGAAAATAATAGAAAAAAATGCAAAACGAACGCTAGGGCTCGAACTCAGGTCCAAGAGGTAACAGGCGCACGCTTTAACAACTAAGGTGGTGATACATCCATTTATTAATACAAAACCATAAATATATATATATATATATATATATATATATATATATATATATATATATATATATATATATATATATATATATATATATATTTAAAAACCTCTCCTAGGCTTGTATCATCTTCTTCCTCGCGCCAGCTTCCTTGAACAACATTTTTGAATTCTATAACTTGCTCATTTCTCAACAATTCTCAAAAGTGCAAGCATCAAACTTGTTAGAAATTTCACCATGATTCTAAATGTGTAAACTAATTAACCTAACTCTCAAATATGAACATGAATTTTATTGGTACCAAATTTTGACCTAAATATTTCAGAATGTTCAAGACTAAAATTCACACTACTCAGGAAATATAAATAGGTTCCAAGGACAAGGTCAGTTTCAGGGCAATGATATCTACATTTTATCTTCACAAATCAGAATCAAATGATGCTTGTATGAATAGATAGAAGTTCATAAAACTCACCTTGCATATGGAGATCGTGTTTTGTGTTTGAGCAGCTTTCAAGGTGTTGCAATGATCTCGTTAGCTTCCTTGAACCTCTTGTGGATGGTTGAATCGTGCTATAGAAGTCAAAGTGCAACACTTTTTTTTGGTTATGGAGGATGGTGATGGAGGTGTTACAGTTCTAAAACAGGGATAAGGATGAACTATATTTTATATATGGAAGCTTTGAAAACAGTTTTATGGGGAAATGCATGATGGAAATGAAAGATACATGTTTTTGGGAAGAACTGTGTATAAGGGGAGTTTTGTATGCAACTTATGGCTAAAGGAGTTTGAGGGAGTTCTAAGGCTTGTAATTTCATGTTCCAAGTTGCATAAGAGTGTCTTAACATATAGGAAAAGGTTTGGAGACTTGTAAAAGTCAGAAGTACAAAATCACACGTTTGTGGATTTTGACTTGTTTTTGAAGCAACATAGACAAACATGGTTTCAAGGAAAGGTAGGGTGGTTGAGAACTTTAAACATACTTCTTCTGAACTTATAGACTTAGTGTGTGCATAAGGAACAACTACAAAGCTCAAGGAGAGTGGACTTTGTGATTAAAGGCACTTTTCCAAAATGGAAGTGTGAACTTTCGTCCATTAATGGAAATTTGGTTTGGATAATGGTTCTATCAGTTGGATAATGGCTCAAAAATTTGTGTAAACCATTAATTATGGAGTGAAACATAAATTAGAAGCCTGCAAAGCAAGATTATGCAACATGACTATGGATTTGATCAAGTGTTCATGAAGAAAAGACCTATAATTCAAGTTTGAAACCCTAATTTCATATCTTCGATTCTCTTAGCTCAAAAATGATCTAATTGATTTCTTGGACATTTTTAAAAGCTTGGAACATCCTATACAACTTTCATGTTGGACATTTTGACAAAATCATCTTAGATCTTTGTGAAAATTGGCCAAGAAGTTAGGTAAAAAATCTGGCTAAACTAGGTTAAATTTTCACTAAGTGTTTTTATAAAAAGTGCATGACTTTGTGAATTTATAACTCAAGATCCAAGCATTTATAGGACTTGATCAGTAAAGAAAATTTGTATATCTCATCAAGAGATAAAACTTTCATGTTGAATATTTTCTTTGAATTATCTTGCATCTTGGCGAAAAGTTGGCATGAAGTCGTGAAAAAAAATAAGACTTAAAAACACTTAGAAAAATTCTAAGTCTTGAAAAGTTTGACTTTTTAAGATGAATTTTGAATTTCTTGATTTCTTGATGATCAAGTTTCATATTTTTGAATATCTTGATGAAATGTGATCTTTGAAATTCAATTTTGATAAAAAGTTAAGGTTTGACTTTTGGTGTATTAGTTGACTTTTCATAAGTTGACTGAATTTCAACTATCAATCAATTGATCTTGAGAAACGAATTAAGATATGCAATTAGGTAAAAATGATGCATTTTAATACTTGAGATCATGTTTAAAACCAATAAGTCATGTATTAGGTCAAAAGTAAAATATTAGCCATTCTCAGTCAAAACCCTTATTTTGACCATTTTGCCCTTTTGGTGATTTGAGCAATTTTCTTAAGGAATTGTAATCCAAACTTGATCAATTGATACATATGACTTCAAAATGTTGATATTGGTCCAAAAATCTTGAAATTTGACTGTAGGTTGACCGTAATTGACTTTTTATCCAATACAATTGATTTTGGGTCATCTGATCAATTGAACTGAGCAATTTTGTGATTCAAGACTTGAAACTTGACATGAGCAATCCCGATGGTTCATAATGATCCATGAAATTAATTTGAAGCATTAGAAGTCCAATTGTCCTTGTGTAAACTCAAACCCTAATTTGAAGTATCAATGTTGAGGAGATGGCTTTGACCTAGTCAACCCTTGTGCAAGCTTGAGCTATTGAAGATCTTTGTGAGAAATGTCTTGAGAAAAGAGAGGGGAATTTTTGGGGTACAAAAACTGCCCTTGTTAAATCTTCTTAAAACTCAAGAGTTAGATTGGCGGATCTGCCATTCGCGACTTGAAGGTGGAAGATGATTGAACACTAGAGTGCCCAGAAATTTGCACTTGATGATGTGTTAGTTGATTGTGTCGGGAATGGGCTTAAAGATGCCATTTGGAGAAGTGATAAAGAGTTTTTCAGAGATTGGCTTACAAATGTCATCCAAAGTGACTGTTGGTAGAAATTGGAAGAAGTATCAGAATAAATATTTGGTCAATTTATACTGAAACAATAGATGCCTTTTTCTTGTTTTTAGCTGGAATAGATAGATCTAAACAGAAGAGTTCTGTTGTTTGGCGACTTCACTAGGGAAATAATCCTAACTAGAAAAGGTTTATTGGTTGCCTATCATTAACTGAACGAAATAAATCTAACCAGGAGAGGTCTGTTGATTGCCTATCATTAACTAGAAGAAGAGAATCTAACCAGCAGAGGTTTGTCGATTACCTATCATTAACTGGAAGAAGTGAACCTAACCAGAAGAGGTCTGTTGATTTCTTATCATTAACTGGAAGAAGTGAATCTAACCAAAAGAGGTTTCTTGTTCGCCTGTCTTTAATCTGGAAGAAATAAATCTAACTAAAAGAGGTATTCGTTCGCCTGTCTTTAATCTGGAAGAAATCAATCTAACCATAAGAGGTCTTTGTTCTCCTGTCTTTAATCTGGAAGAAATAAATCTAACCAGAAGAGGTCTTCATCTGCCTCTCTTTAATCTGGAAGGAATAAATCTAACCAGAAGAGGTCTATCGATTGCCTATCATTAACTGGAAGAAGTGAATCTAACCAGAAGAGGTATGTTGATTGCCTATCATTAACTGGAAGAAGTGAATCTAACCAGAAGAGTTCTGTCATTCGTCTGTCTTTAATATGGAAGAAATAAATCTAACCAAAAAAGGTCTATGTTTGCTTGTCTTTAATCTGGAAGAAATAAATCTAACAAGAAGAGGTCTTCGTTCGCCTGTCTTTAATCTGGAAGAAATAAATCTAACCAAAAGAGGTTTTAGTCTGCCTGCTTTTAATCTGGAAGAAATAAATCTAACCAAAAGAGGTCTTCGTCTGCCTGTCTTTAATCTAGAAGGAATAAATCTAACCAGAAGAGGTCTGTCGATTGCCTATCATTAACTGGAAGAAGTAAATCTAACCAGAAGAGGTCTTTTTATTGCCTATCATTAACTGGAAGAAGTGAATCTAACCATAAGAGGTATGTCGTTTTCCTGTCTTTAATCTGGAAGAAATAAATCTAACCAAAAGAGGTCTTCGTCTGCCTGTCTTTAATCTGGAAGAAATAAATCTAACCAGAAGAGGTCATTGTCTTCCTGTCTTTAATCTGGAAGGAATAAATCTAACCAGAAGAGGTATTTTGTTTTGTTGATTGATTTTTTTCTGCAAGGAAGAGGGTTAGTTGCATACAGATGTATGCATGGCATAATGATGTTCTCAAAATAAATGAGATTATGTTGTATGCATTTGTCATGTATGTGCTATGATGTATGAATGTGAAACATTGAAGTGCATCTTTGTCTGGAAAATAAATCCTTGACAAATTGTTGGGGAGAGTTGGGAAGCTTAATCTCGGACTACTGCTGGAGATGAAGAGTGTGTGTATCTTCAATTTTGTTTAGAATGTTTCCGCTGGGGATTCTTGTTTTGTTGTTCGAGGAAATTCTGTGGGGAATGTTGATTTCTGCTTGGGGGGAATAAAGATCAGGAATCTTGGCTGTCCATTACTCTACCGGGGAATTATAACTTGACTGGGGAGAGTAAAAGTTAACTGGTATCTGGTTAAATTCCAGGCTTTGCAGCAACTTTCTGGGGAAGGATGAAGTTAACTGTTATCTGGTCGGGTTCCAGGCTTCGCAGCAACTTACTGAGGAGAATGAAGTTAACTGTTATCTGGTCAGATTCCAGGCTTCGCAGCAACTTACTAGGGAGAATGAAGTTAACTGTTATCTAGTCAGATTCCAGGCTTCGCAACAACTTACTAGGGATAGTAACAACTCCGCTGGGGGAAAAAGGGTTTTGTCTGTTAATTTGTAATAGTCTGAGAAAAGACTCGTGTTGGGGAATCTGTAGTTTGTTAGAGAAATAAACTATGTTGGTGAAAATATTTTGAAGATCTTATTGGGAAGGTAAGTTCTTTTGAGGAGAAATCGATAAGGTTTCTTTTTCAATTAAGACCAACTCAGCTGGGGAGAGGGGTTTCAGGATATTATACTTTGTGGAGATAATCTTATTGAAGCAACTCTGTGGGGATATCCCAATTACATACATTTGTTAATAGATAATCATGTTCTTATGCATATGTTCATTCAATTTTAATCATTGGACGTTTTTGCACTTAAAACAGAAAAACAAAAAGTTTGCATTTCAAAGTATATTTGTATTGATGTTTTGCCTATAAACAAGCGTTTTTGTACAAGGAGACGGAAATCCTAGTAAGAGGAAATCGTGGAAAGAATGAAAGGAATACAAAGTGAAAACAAAATAATATCCACGTGGAAGTAATCTTATTGGGATCCAACTCTACTATTGTCCCTATGTCTTCAAACATCATCCTTTTCCATTGAAAGAAGTTGATTGAATTAATCTTATACCATTGAAATTGGACTTTGGTAATAAAGCCGACTGTAGTGATTTTACGGGACATAGTCATACACTTTGATCCTTAACTTTTCCCTGGACCGCCCTTTCGGGTTTTCAACCCACTAGGATACTCTTTTTTCCCCAAGCCGCCCTTTCGGGTTTTCGACTTTCCAAGTGTACAATATTTTGTATA
Source organism: Vicia faba (assembly GCA_948472305.1). Lineage (NCBI taxonomy): Eukaryota > Viridiplantae > Streptophyta > Magnoliopsida > Fabales > Fabaceae > Vicia > Vicia faba. Next base: position 939,841,535 of record OX451736.1, read on the forward strand.
TATCCCTAACTTTTGCCTGAATCTTTTGATTCATCGGGATGCCCTTATTTTGCCTAGGTATGTCAACCTAGAGAGTCATTTTTATGCGTAGTATTTTTTAACTATGTCTGCGTTTATCGAATGCAAAAAATCTTCGCCGTCCATAGTAGTTAGCATCATGGCACCTCCAAAGAATACTTTCTTAACAAAAAGTGGCCCTTCGTAAGTGGGAGTCCATTTTCCCCTGGGATCGCCTTGAGGAAGAATGATGCGCTTTATCACCAAATCTCCAGTCTGATAAACTCAAGTTTTGATCTTCTTGTTAAAAGCCTTGATCATACGCTTTTGATACATTTGATCATGACAAATAACAACCAGTCTCTTCTCGTCAATTAAGTTCAACTGATCTAACCTAGTATGAATCCATTCATCTTTGCCTAAGCCTGCTTCTTTCATAATCCTTAAGGAAGGAATTTAAACCTCCACAAGTAAGACAACTTCCTTTCCATATACTAAAGATAAAGGTGTTGCCCTAGTTGATGTTCGTGCCGAAGTATAATAGCCATGAAGAGAAAACGATAGCATCTCGTGCCAGTCTTTATAGGTTACTACCATCTTTTACACAATCCTCTTTATGTTATTATTGACAGCTTCCACCGTGCCATTCATCTTAGGTCTGTATGGAGAAGAGTTGTGATGCTTGATTTTAAACTGAGTACAAAGTTTCGTAATCATGGCATTATTGAGATTGGTTCCATTATCAGTGATGATCCTTTCAGGGATATCGTACCGTCATATGAGGTTATGCTTGACAAACCGGGCTATAACATTCCTAGTGACTGAGGTAAATGAAGCAACTTCGACCCATTTGGTTAAGTAGTCGATGGCAACAAGGATGAAATGATGTCCATTAGAGGCAGTGGGCTTGATCTCCCCAATCATGTCAATGCCCCTCATTGAAAATGGCCACGGAGCAGTCATAACATTCAAAGGAATTGGAGGCACATGAACCTTGTCGGCATAGATTTGACACTTATGGTAAGTCCTCGAGTGATGGTGACAATCAGTTTCCATAGTCGACCAATAGTAACCAGCCCTCTGAATCTTCTTGGCCATAGTGTGCCCGCGAGAGTGAGTTCCAAAGACACCTTCATGCATGTCTTCCATGATTTTCTCTGCCTCCTTGTCCCCATAATGGAGCAGAGTAGAATCATAGTTGCGTTTATACAGAATCCCATTGCTTAGAAGAATTTGGATGAGAACCTTCGCATGACTTTCTTGTCGTTGATCGAGGCTCCCTCAGGATACTCTTGTGCTTCAAGGTACCTCTTCACCTCATGGTACCAAGGCTTCTCCTCATCAGTGTCAATTTCATAACAATGCGTAGGTTCGTCGAATTATTCGAGAGTAATTCTGGGAGCTTCGTTGTCCCAATTGACTTTGAACATGGATGAAATTATTGCTAAAGCATTTGCCAATTGGTTTTCTTCTCTTGGGAAGTGTTCAAAGGTGATCTCCTCAAACCATGGGATCAAAGTCAACACAAGCTCTTTGTAGGGGATCAGATTTAGATGTTTAGTATCCCATTCTCCTTTAACTTGACTGATTACTAAAGATGAATCTCTGTATACGCTTAAGAATCTGATTCTTAGGTCAATAGAATCCTTAAGACCCGAGATGCATGCTTCATACTCGACCATGTTGTTTGTATAGTCAAAGCATAGTCTGGCAGTGAAAGGAGTATGACCACCTCCAGGGGAAATAATCACATCACCAATTCCATTACCTAAAGCATTGTAAGCTCTATCAAAAACCATAGTCCATTAGGATCCTTGTTTAGGTCAGTCATACGGTCCAGGATTTTCACAATCAGTTATCAGCATGATATTCTCATTCGGGAATTCAAAGTTCATGGATTGGTAGTCATCAACAGCTTGATGGGCCAAATGATCTGCTACCACACTTATTTTGATGGCCTTTTGTGTAGTGTATTGGATATCATATTCAGTCAAAGTCATTTGCCATCTAGCTATTCGTCCGGAGAGGGCTGGCTTCTCGAAGATGTACTTGATAGGGTCCATCTTAGAAATCAACAAAGTGGTATGAGTCAACATATACTATCTTAGCCGGCGAGTAGCCCATGCCAGAGTGGAACAAGTTTTCTCGAACAATGAATATCTTGTTTCACAGCCGGTAAACTTTTTGCTTAGGTAGTATATTGCATGCTCTTTTCGGCTAGACTCGTCACGTTGGCCCAACACGCACCCCATTGAATTCTCTAATAAAGTCAAGTACATAATCAGAGGTCTTCTTTCAACTGGTGGCGTCAGGATGAGAGGTTCTTGTAAGTACTCTTTGATCTTGTCAAAGGCTGCTTGGCAGTCGTTGTTCCATCTGACTACTTGATCTTTCTTCAACAGTTTGAAGATTGGCTTACAAGTAGCAGTTAGGTGAGATATGAACCGGGAAATATAGTTGAGTCGACCTAAGAAACCCATGACCTCCTTCTTAGTACAGGGAGCTAGAATTTCTTATATGGCTTTGACTTTTACAGGGTCTTCCTCGATACCTTTTCCACTAACAAAAAAACCTAGAAGTTTTCCAGACCTTACCCCGAATTTGCATTTGTTTAGGTTCAGCCTTAGCTTGTAATTCTTCAACCTCTCAAACAAATTATGAAGATGATCAAGGTGTTGTTCCTCAATTTACGATGTTGCAATCATATCATTGATGTACACTTCTATCTCATGATGGATCATATTATGAAATAGAGCTACCATAACTCGTTGATAAGTTGTCCATGCATTCTTCAAACTAAAAGGCATGACTTTGTAGCAGAAAGTGCCCCACTGCATGACAAAGGTGGTCTTCTCCATGTCCTCGGGAGCCATCTTGATTTGGTTGTAGCCGGAGAATCCATCCATGAAGGAGAAGACTTTATGTTGAGCAATATTGTCGACCAAAACGTCAATATGTGGTAGTGAGAAATCATCTTTGGGGCTTTCCCTATACAAATCTTTGTAGTCTATGCACATATGGAATTTTCCATCTTTCTTCGGTACTGGGACCACATTTTCAACCCATTGGGGGTATGACGTTACTGCCAGAAAACCTGCATTGAATTGCTTCATTACCTCAACTTTTATCTTTTCAGACATATTTAGCTGCATACGACGGACTTTTTGCTTGACTGGAGGACAATCTTCCTTTGTTGGTAGATGATGGATCACAATGTCAGTATCAAGTCTCGACATATCTTCATATGACCAAGCAAACACCTCGACATAGTCGTGCAACATATGAACCAATCTGCCCTTGATATTGTCTTCCAAGTTGGTGCCAATCTTGACTTCCCTCTTGTCTGTCTTAGTACCCAGGTTGATCACTTCAACTGGTTCCTCGTGCGGTTGAATGGCCTTTTCCTCTTGCATCAGAAGTCTGGCTAGTTTCCCAGGTATTTCACAATCTTCTTCACCTTCGTCTTCTGCTTGGTAGATTGGATGTCCAAAGTCATAGATGACAATAACAGAGTCGTTGTAAATGAGATCCGGAGTAGATGTGGATCTGCAAATGTGCTTGGGTGCATGTAAGGTCACATGGCTATTTTGAAAATGCAATAAAGTGAAAGAAAGATAATGAGCGTAAAATTTTTATGCAAAAGAGTCCAATGTTTTTCATTAAATGATCATATGACATATGAAAATGAACAAACCCTTAAAAAATGAACCATGGTGCCCCGGGCATGGCACATGGCTTAGAGTCATTGTTTCAAATAAAAATTACAGACAAAGTTATTAAATTGATAAAATAGTAAATGGTAATTACTCCTTGTTGAATGAGATATGAATGAAATCTTTGGCATGCCAGTTTTTGAGCCCTTCATCAGCAGTCGGGTAGATCCAATCATCAAAGTCACAATCGTCTTCAGAGTCTTCAAGGGTATTCACTTCATGATTACTGATGCGAAGAGGTGGTTTTCCTGCACGAGCATGTCTGACCTCCTTTTGAGCGTTGATAGTGAAGCCCAAACCACATTTGTCTGATTTGAAAGGGAAGTCAGGGAGTTGTCCCCAAATGGTACAACCTCCATCTTCAATCACAGCACAAGCATCTTTAAGGGAAGCCATCCTAGGTACATCTTTAATAGCTTTTGGGACATCAGGAGTAGCCTTGATAGCAATAACCATGGGAGAGACCACTTTGAAGGCTTGACAAGGAGTTTCTATGAACTCACCATCCATCTCAACATACTTAAACAAATTCATATGGCTAACTATAAACTCATTTTCACCACAGACGGTAATAATCTTTCCCTTGACCGGATATTTCAACTTTTGATGTAGAGTGGAAGTCATCGCTCCTGCCCCATGTATCCAAGGGCGCCCAAGTAGGCAAGAGTAGGCGGGACGGATATCCATCACATAGAAAGTTGAATTGAAAATTTGAGACCCAACTTTGATGGGGAGATCAACTTCCCCATGGACCATCCTTTTTGATCCGTCGAATTCCCTTACCACAATGTCACTTGGCTTCAGTATCGAACCTTCGCAATCAAACCGATCTAGGGCACCTTTGGGCAAGACGTTCAAAGAGGACCCAATATCCACTAATACATGGGATAGAGTGGTTCGTTTGCATTCAATGGAGACATGCAAAGCTTTATTATGATTTATTCTGGTTAGATTTAAATCAGCATCCAAAAATCCCAACTCATTATCGGAAGTCAAGCTCGCTACATAATTTTCAAATTGATCGGTTGTAGTCTCTTGAGGAACATGAGCTTTCTTCAAAAATTTTATCAATGCTTGAGCATGTTGTTGTACCCCAAAATTTGCCCTCTCTTTTCTCAAGGCATTTCCTTACAAGGATTTTCAAAAGTTCAAATTTGCACAAGTACAAGTGGGCTTTCAAGCATCAAATCAAAGAAGAGCATGCCTGCTTTGATTTCAAATCATTCGATTGGTTTTTTTTGCCTCTTTCAATGCAAGCTTGGCTTACATCCTTTGATTGGGCATTGGCTCCTAACATGCTTGCTTTGATTCACAAAGAATTATCTATCTGCATGCATCCTTCGATTGAGCAATTACATCTTTCCTGCATGCTTTGATTCATAGAGCAAGGGGGTTCCCACCATGTCAACGTACAGAAGGCAGAAGCTTCACTATGGCTAGCATTCATATTAGGACCCACGGGGCATTGGCTATCTTCATACTGGCTCTGACTGGGCAAAGTCTCCCTTTGAAACAACTGGATTTCAATTCACAAAGGGAAACGCCTATCTTTTAACTCAAGCCTTGTTTGGGCACTTAGGCTTCCTGCATACATTCTTCAATTGCACCCTTTGTATCCTATATGATTGTGTTGGTGCACGTGGCAGTAACCTCCTGCATGCAAGCATCGATTGCACCATTGGCATCACATGGTTCACAATGCAATGGTTGCCTACACGCCTGCTTCGATTGGACATTTGATGCCTGCATGCCTGTTTTGATTGGACAAATAATTCCCTCCATGCTTGCTTTGATTCACAAAGTAATGGCTATCTGCATGCAGCCTTCGATTGAGCAATAACTTCCTTCTTGCATGCTTTAAAGCAAGGGGCTTCCACCACGCCAACAGGCACAAGGAAAAAAGCCTCTTGTAGCCTCCTTTGATTCAAAGAGGAAAAGCCTCCTGTTGATGTCCTCCGATTCAAAAATTGGTGGCTTCCTACTTGCCTCCTTCGATTCAGAAGACAAGTGCCTTATTTATGCTTGCCACCAATTCACAAGGCAAGGACCTTCTTCAGGCCAGCAGGCACAAGGCAAAAGCCTCATGCAGCTATCCTCTGACTCATAAGCCAATGTTCTTGCATGTCTTCCAAATTCACAAGGCAGAAATTTACCTTCATGCTAGCGCTCACAAAGCAAGGGACCTCCTGCATACGAGTTTCGATTCCCTCTTGAAAACCCTCAACACGCATAGCCTTTAAACTATGACATATTTGGGTGTCCCAGTCAAAGGTTATACCTTGGTGGCCCATCTGAAGAATTGCAAGTGATGCATGTTGTCCCTTCAAAAGGACACATACATGTTTCAAATCGAAAAACACCCATTTGGCCCCCTTCGAAGGATGCACAAAAAAGGGTCCATTCGAAAGACACTTTGATTGGAAACAAATATTGTTATCTAAGGAGAGGATCTGGTCGAAGGTTGGACTTTTTGAAGTCAAATCGAAGGATATGAAATATTCAAAGATTCTTGTGCTGCTATACTGGCCACAATGCTTCAAAATAGCTGCACAGTAGTCCTGCAATACTGCCCCTATTCTTGCACCAAAATGGCATACAATACTGCCCCTCGAAAGCTACAAAAACAGTTTACCCTTTTTGTTCAAATTCTTTTTGTTTTTCGTCCTAAACCTCAGCCAACTTCACCTATAAATAAGAGGCTCCATAACACGTCTAAGGGGCTAACACATCCAGGGGCTTTTGGTAGCTAGGAAAAACTTTGATTGTGTTAAAATCATCAAACACTTAACACATTATCAAACCTAGATTCAAAAGACCATACCTTTGTTTCTGTCCCTTTTGAATCCAACACTAGAAACACAACACTTGTTTCTTTTCCCTTTCGAATCCAGGAACAACCCTACGCTTTGTTTTTCTTTCGAATCCAGCAGAAGGAACACTACGCCTGTTCTTCTTCTTCGAATCCAGAAATAACAAACATAACCCACTCTTCTTGACCTTTGAATCCAGTTAAAGAAACACCACACCTGTTTTTTCCCTTCAAATCCACGAGCATCTATTCCAATCACTCAAGGTCCAGAAGCACCAACTTCAAAAGAAAGAACTAACCAGTATAGGCCCCAAACGAAAGAAGGAGTTTTGTGTGAAATAAAGCCTCGGGCTTCACCCCTCTTATTGCTTCACAGTCCAAACGAAGGAGTGAGAAGGTAGAAACTAAAGGTGTTCACACTGATTCCCTGGCCCAGTCTAAAGAAACAGCTAGAAGGAGGAATCAAAGGTTGCCTTTCACATTGACTGCCAGGCCCAATTGAAAGAAGTAGCCAGAAGGTTGAATCAAAAGCTCCCTCTCACACTGACTTCCAGGCCCAATCGAAAGAAGCATCTAGAAGGATGAATCGAAAGTTGCCTGCACATGCTGACTTCCAGGCCAAATCGAGAGAAGCCAGGAAGAGCATAATTGAAGGGTGTTGTTGCCTGAATCGAAGAACTTGTTTTCGTTTCTTTTATTTTGTTTTGTCTTTATATTTTCTAGCTATTCAATATGGTTGGAATAGTTTAGGATATTTATTTTTTGCATTTTTTATTGCTTTTATACAAAATGTTAGTAATTAGGGTGTATGGCAAGATAAAATCAACAAGTAGACCACCATAAACAAAGACTAAATGCATGAAAATTAAACACATTATGCACACACATGCACTTATATGGAACTCCCACTTGTTTCCTCGGAAAAATAGTCATGTCCCTCGAATATTGGGCATTTTAGAAAAGACCCTCGATAAAAGATCGTAGTCCCTCGATGTTGCCTTCGGTAAACGATCTAGTCCCTATACGACATTACTAAAACGTCCCATAGGTTGCCTTCTATGAATATACAAACAACCCATGTCCGTCCCTTCACATCCAACGATGGAGCTTCTTACCAAATCAATGGTAAAATAACAACATCTAAAGGGGGAGGAAAAGAACAAAGACCTTTTGAGTAGGTAGGATGCTCATAGTTGCTCGCTTGCTCATAACAAAAACATTTTTTCACACCAGCACTTTCAATTGAAACATTTTTAAAAGACAAAGCTATTTGTACGCATTCTTATAGAGACGAGAATCATTACAAAGGAAATTTCAAAATCACTTTCAAAAACACATTCCACAAACACCTCTTTGAACTTTTTTTTTAAAACCAACACTTTGTACGCATTCTTATAGAGACGAGAATCATTACAAAAACGTTTTCAAAATACTTTTCAAACCCACACCACAAGCACATTTCCAAACAAAAGAAAGTGATCTAGAAAGCAACTAAGATCCCGTAGATAACTACGGATGAAAAGGGTGCTAACACCTTCCCTTTTCATAACCTACCCCCCAAACTCAAGAAATAATCTTGAAAGGTATTTCCTGTTCTTTTCACCCTTTACTTATTGGATAAAATAAAAGTCGGTGGCGACTCTTGCTATCCACAACAATTGCGATCAAACGCAAAACAACCAAGTCAGTTCTCCCACCGTATTACACATGCGCATCATAGCAGAGTAATAAAGATAGCATCGAAATCTTAGAGAGGTTTTTCCCCAACTGTTATACTATCTTATAATCATTTTTCCTTACAATCTTTAAAATCTCCTCCATCTCTTGAGTAGAGGGTTCTTCAGTAATAATGTCTTTGGCAGGCGCTTCCATCCTTGTAGGCTCAATCATCTTTTCTTTTCCCCTAGCATCAGTACTAGGTTTGTCAACAATAATGCGAACAGGTGTAGTTATGGTGGTTAGAGGTGAAATATTAGGAGAGAAGATTCTCCCCGTCCTAGCCACCTTACTAGAGCCAACAATTTTGGTGATGTCAGCAGTCTTGTCTTCATCAATCCAGGAGTCTTGTCTAATACCATGGTAGTATACTTCAGCACCATAATTCCAAGGTACCGCCTTATCACAAGAATAAGGGAATGTCCCTAGTGTGATAATTATCAATTGAGCTATCTTTAGTTCATTGGTAATCCTAGTAGGACCTTTTGAGGTGATCCTTACATGTTTGTTAGAGATAACGATGATGGATATGTCTTCAACTTCTTGAGGCATAACTTCAGTCAAACTTTTTACGAATGGAGTTCTTTCAAATAGGATCTCATGGAAATCCATTAGGTGTTGGACATCTCTTTTCAGCCATTCACAACCATTGATTTGCACAACACAACAACAACAATCTTCAAGGCAACCAGGGAAAACCCCAGCTTTCAACAAACTATTTTTGACAAACTTTAGTGGAGTGGTTAAGTCATTAACAGAGGAAACAAAAGCAGTATCTTCAATAGCGTTGGCACCTTTGCCATGGTTTGGCATAGGTGTGGTGATTACATTCGGAGTTGGAGGAGGATCAAATTTAATGGTCTTGTTGTCAATGAGGTCCTGGATCTTGCATTTTATTTCCCAATAATGATCAGTGTCATGTCCGGGACTATTGGAGTGGTAAATACATTTGGCGTTCGGGTTATACTTTAGAGATGAAACATTGGTATTTGAATGGGGATCACACAACATTACCAAATTAGCCTTCAATAGGTCTTGTAGGGTTTGAGATAGTGATATGTTGATCCTTGTAAATTGTCTTCTTGGAATATCAAGCCTTTGGTAGTTGGCTCGTTGTGGTCTTTGAGTAGAGGTTGGATTGGAGATTAGAACTGCATTTACAGATTAATGATGGTCTTTCTTGACATGGCCCCTTGACCCATACACGACATTAGTTTCTTTTTTATCGGTAAAAGATTCCTTCTCAGTATTTGATATAGAGGCAGGGGCCATGGGAGTCTTTCCACTTTTAATACCACTCTCGACCCTTTCACCAGTCAAGAATAACTCAGTGAAACCAGATGATGTGCTTCCAATTAGAAAGTTGAAAATGGCCCAGTCAATGTTCCCATGAACATATCTACCAATTCCCAGTCAGTCAACGGTGGTTGCACCCTGCCAGCCAGTTCTCTCCATTTCTGCGCATATTCTTTGAAGCCTTCATTGAAACCCATGGTCATTCCTTGTAAATTGTACTCTAGTTGGCACCAGATCGACGTTGTAATGATATTAACGGTAGAAAGCGATGGTCAAGTCCTCCCAGGTATGGATGTTGGAACCTTCTAACTGGTAAAACCACTCCAATTGAGTCCCTGACATACTCTCTTGAAAGAAGTGTACCCATAACTTCTTATCCGTGGTATGCGGTTAAATTTTACGGACGTAAGATCTCAAGTGAAGATTCGGGCATTAAACGCCATCGTACTTGACAAAGGATTGAATCTTGAATTTATGGGGGATAGCTACCCCAGGAACCAAACCCAAATCACCAAAATCTAGGCCAGGCACAACTTGAATTTCCATAGCCTTCAATATGTCCTCCAATTGCTTATACTTGTCTTCAGCCGGTGGATATTGTTTGTTAAAATAGTCCTCATCCTCAGAGAATAGATTGTTACCACCCCCAGTATGGATGCTCCTTGCGTCTTCATCTTGATTCTCATCCTCCTCGGAAGAGTCTTCTACCACCTGAACTTGTCGGACAGGGCCCTTGAATCTCTTTCCCATGTTGATCAAAGCCTTTTTCTTGGTCTTCTTTTTTGCAACCTGAAGTGACATAAATTCTTGTTTCCCTTTGTCCAAGTTGATCAAGGTTTCTTGAAATTGAGGATTTTGTGTTTGCAAGTCCTTCACAGTCTGCTCGAGATCCATCTTACTGAAATAAACAATAGAAAGATAAGGAAACCTGTGTCGTAAAACCTGCTTATGTTATGATGCATGTAATGTGAATGTAAATGCTTTCAAGGACCTTTAAGATTTAAATTTGTTTAAACAAAGAAGGAACAAACATTAATTATATTAATAAGTTCAAATGATTTACAAAAAATGCCTCTTGGGCTTATAATGGAAGAAGCACAAATAATACAAAATAAACTCCTAAAACAAAAGTAACTCAAGCTTCCCATAAGCACATCCTCTTCGGTGCAATGTAATCGTTCAAACTTCTCTCTTCATGAAGTTGTCTCGTGAGCTCTAAAACCTTCTTCTTGCTTGAGTAGAATTGGGCTTCAAAGGTGTCTCGCCCCCCTCTTGAGTTAGATCCATGACCTTTGCAATTCCTTGAGAGTGGTACGCATGTCAGGATGAAGAATGGTGTAAGGAACGTCTCCTTCAACAATAGGTTTTATGATGATAGGTAGGATGGCCTTATATGTAATCATAAGGTTTTAAGCGCGAGCTCGCACCCACTTGAGATAAGGCTCCAAAGGAATGGAGTTTTTATGCCCCAACGTCTTGCTATCAACTTTGTTCACCATGCTCCAAGCTCGTACAAATCTTTGATGATAACCTTGGACATCGTTCTCATAGTCAAATATAATTCCTTGGACAAGGGCGTCATGAGGGTCGTCCCTCCGAGCATACCCAAACTATCGCAGAGCCAAGCAAGGATTATAAGTGATACCTCCCCTAATGCCAAGGAGAGGGACATTGTGGAATTCCCCACAATGGTCAATAATGATAACATCTTCCAAAGATTGAGAACATCAATGAATATCCGAATGCGAGAGTCACATCAACCTACTAGACCATTTAATGCTTTGCTCATTATTCAAAATAGATCAAGGAAGGTGTGAAATAAACCACCTAGCCAACAAAGGAGTGCAACACATAAGAATTCCCCTTCTCTTCATGGTGTGAGTGTGAAGAGAGTGCAAAATGTCTTCAAGTAAGGTAGGCATTGGGTTACGAGATAGAAAAACTTTGACCGTATTCACATCTATGAGTTGGTCTGGGTTAGGAAATAGTACCATCCCATAGATTAGAAGAGCCAAAACCTCTTCAAAAGCTTGCAAATCCAGAGCATCCCAAAAGAGTTGAGCCTTCTCAAACAGAAACTTGACTAGAAAACCCTTAACACCACTTCTTGTTTCCCAATTTGCCACAACATCGGACCATTGCAAATGTAAAGCTCGAGAAATATCCTTAGGTATTAGGTCTTCCTCAATACCGGTGAAGGGTAGTTGATCAAGAATAAGCACTCCCAATAACTGAGAAAACTTCTCCAGGGTAGGCACTAATTGGTAGTCAAGAAATGTAAAGCAGTGGTGTTTAGGGTCAAAGAATTGGAAAAGCACATGTACCATGTCCTCTTCAAAGTTTGAGGTAACCAAGTTGATGAGACGACCATACTTCTTGGTGAATGGAGAATCATTTGGAACCCTTGATGCTAACTCCTTGATTTAAGGAGGCACTTTCACAAAGTTGATTCAGATGGTATTTCTTCACATGGAAGCCATGTCCTACAAAACAGCACAAAGGTAAATCCCAAAAGTCCTTAAAAGGGTTAGTTTAAAATGCCATGGTATGATGTCATGATGTTATGTACAAGTAAACATATACAAGCAGAGCAAATAAATCCTTAGGTTTTGGCTTGCATGAGGTTTCATAGGTAAGTACCCTCTTGAAGTTTAGTTGGTTCAACCTGTCCTAGAAAGTAAACGGGTTCTAGGGGATCTCAATATCATTGATCTTTCTTCATTGGGTATTGTTTCAGCGCAAGCCTCTTTATTGGCGACCAAAATATCCTAAAAGTATGATCTTAATGAGCGTAGTATCGAGTATCATCCAACTTCGGACTGCACCAAAGCCAGCTATCTCACTACTTCCTATTGGCCAAGTTGTTCAACAAAAGGTTCTAAGGTTAGTTAGTGCTTCATGACACCACACATCGGCCCCGTATTCTCCTTAATTCTCCATAAGGGATACTGGTATCCACAAATGTGTCACACTAACGTAGCTATTGTTTGAACATATCGGTCTACGTCATACAGTCTCCACAATCTTTGTTACTTACCTAATGATGTTCACAGATCCGGGTAGAGGATCAAAATAAAATCCCAAACAAGGACCAAAAATATAAAGCAAACAAGTCAAACAATGAAAGAATTTAAATGTGATTTAGTCTCTAAGGTAACCCCGCTTTTAAGTTTACAGTCCTCAACAAAGTCGTCAGTTCTGTAATACGGTGGGAGAACTGACTTGGGTGTTTTGTGTTTTATCTCAATTGTTGCGGATAGCAAGAGTCTCCACCGACTTTTCTTTTATCCAATAAAGGAAAGGGTGAAAATAACAGGAAGATCTTTTGAGAATTTTCTTGAGTTCGGGGGGTAGGTTAGGAAAAGGGAAGGTGTTAGCACCCTTTCATCCGTAGTTATCTACGGGCTCTTAGTTTCTAGCTCACTTTGAAAATGCTTTGTTTGAAATGTGTTTGTGATTGGTTTTGAAATTATTTTTGAAAAGTGCCTTCGTTTAGGCCAACTTTGTAATGATTATCGTCTCTATAAGAATGCATACGAAGTATTTACTTTTGAAAATATTTCATTTGAAAGTGTTGGTGTTTTTTGAAAGATGTTTTGAAAATGGTTGTGAGCAAGCAACTATGAACATTCTACCTACTCAAAAAGTATTAGTTCTACTCCTCTTCATTTGGATATTGTTATCTTACCATTGATTGATAAGAAACCCTATCATTGGATGTGAAGGGACATGCATGGGTCATCGTATAGTCATAGAAATCAACATTGTAGGATACCTTAGCAGTTTATCTTAAGGGTCTAAGATCGTTTATTGAAGACAACATTGAAGGGTCATCGAGGGACTACGATATTATATTTGAGGGTCATTGCTAAAGTATCCCACGTTCGAGGGACATGACTAATTTTATCTTAGGCAACAAGTGAGGTCAACCCTAGAGGTGCAAGTGTGCAAGTGTTTGATTTCATACATTTTTGTCTTTGAATTAGGGTTTTCTACTTGTTGATTTTATGTCTTGCCATACAAACCCTAATTACTAGAATTTATATTGAAAGCGATAAATTGCGGAAATGTAAAATTCTACGCTATTACATCATTTGGGGATGGGGATACAAATTTACAAATGGGTAATATAAAGAAATTAAACCCTAATTACTATTACAACCATATTGAATATTGCAAAAATAAACTATACAAAAATATGGAAATGATGTACAAGAAGAAATTTTTTTTTTGTTTGAGTTTTTGTATAAAGGGGCTTAATATTATCTTAATTAAACTAACAAAGTGAGAAAATAATTAGTTATGTCTAAGTGGATTAAATAAGAACTAAGTAAAAATTAAATAGAAAAAAGAAATTAGATTAATTAAGAAAGAATTTTTTAGGTTTCTTTTTTTTTTAAGGAAAAGGTTTTAAAGTTAACCTAATTAAGCCTAATGAAAGAGATTAATTAAAATTACTAAATTCTAAGTTCATTAAATTAGAAAATAAAATTAAAACCTAATCTAAATTAAATTAATTAAAATAAATTTTTAAGAGAATGTTTTTTAGTCCTTTACGTTAAAAGAAATAAAATAAAAAATACTAAATATTCTAAATAATAAATATATATATTTTTGGTATTTTTTATTAATAAAAATAATAAGAATAATAATATTAATAATAATAAAATAGAAAATAAAAGTAGAAAAAATAAAATTATATGTCAGCGGGGTAAGAAAGTGAAAATAGTGGTTTGGAAAAAAATCAGATTTTTGTTAGGCCCAACAACCTGTTTTTGTTTTGTAATCAGAATAAAATAAAATAAACAAGTGGGTTGTGTGTATGTAATCAAACAAGGGGTGATGTTGAGTAAAGGAGCAAGACGCAGTCCAAGGGAGGCCTAAGGTGCGCTGTTTCAAACAGAAAAGGAAGTGAAAATAATAGAAAAAAATATAAAACGGATGCTGGGGCTTGAACTCAGGCCCAAGAGGTAACTAGCGCGCGCTTTAACCACTAGAGTGGTGATACATCCGTTCTTAATACAAAACCATAAATATATATTTGAAAACTTATCCTATGTCTGTATCATCATCTTCCTTCCGCCAGCTTCCATGAAAAACATTTTTGAATTTTGTAACTTGCTCACTTCTCAACCATTCTCAAAAGTAAAAACATCAAACTTGTTAGAAATTTCACCATGATTCCAAATATATAAACTAATTAACCTAACTCTCAAAGATTAACATGAATTTTATTGGTACCAATTTTTGACCTAAATATTTTAGAAAGTTCAAGACTAAAATTCACACTACTCAGGAAATATAAATGAGTTCCAAGGACATGGTCAGTTTCAGGGCTATGATATCTACATTTTATCTTCACAAATTAGAATCAAATGATGCTTGTATGCAGAGATATATGTTCAGAAAACTCACCTTGCATATGGAGATTGTGTTTTATCTTTGAGCAGCTTTCAAGGTGTTGGAATGATCTGGTTAGCTTCCTTGAAACTCTAGGAAGCTAAATCAGTGCTTAGCTTGAGTTATGGATGGCTGAATTGTGCTATAGAAGTCAAAGTGCATCACTCTATTTTTGGTTATGGAGGATTGTGATGGAGGTGTTATAGTTCTAAAACAGGGATAAGGATGAACTATATTTGATATATGGAAGCTTTGAAAATAGTTTTGAGGGGAAACGCATGATGGAAATGAAAGATACAAGTTTTTGGGTAGAATTGTGTATAAGGGGAGTTTTGTATGCAATTTATGGCTAGAGGGAGTTTGAGGGAGTTTTAAGGCTTATAATTTCGTGTGTCCAGTTGCATAAGAGTATCTTAACATATAGGAAATGGTTTGGAGACTTGTAGAAGTCAGAAGTACAAAATCACATGTTTGTGGATTTTGACTTATTTTTGAAGCAACATGGACAAACATGGTTTCAAGGAAAGTTAGGGTGGTTGAGCACTTTAAGAACACTTCTTCTGAGCTTAGAGACTTAGTGTGTGTAGAAGGAACAACTACAAAGCTCAAGGAGAGTGAACTTTGTGATTAAAGCCACTTTTCCAAAATGGAAGTGTGAACTTTCTTCCATTAATGACAATTTGGTTTGGATAATGGTTCTATAAGTTGGATAATGGCTCAAACATTTGTGTAAACCATTAATTATGGAGTGAAACATAAGTTAGAAGCCTGCAAAGCAAGATTATGCAGCATGACTATGGATTTGATCAAGTGTTCATGAAGAAAATGACCTATAATTCAAGTTTGAAACCCTAATTTCATATCTTCGATTCTCTTAGCTCAAAAATGATCTCATTGATTTCTTGGACATTTTGAAAAAGCTTGGAACATAAATGTTGGCCATTTTGACAAAATCATCTTGGATCTTTGTGAAAATTGGCCAAGAAGTTAGGTCAAAAATCTGGCTAAACTAGGTTAAATTTTCACTAAGTGTTTTTATAAAAAGTGCATGACTTTGTGAATTTATAACTCAAGATCCAAGAACTTATAGGAATTTATTAGTATAAAAAAATTGTAGATCTCATAAAGATCAACAACTTTGATTTTGAATATTTTCTTTGAATCATCTTGCATCTTGGTGAAAAGTTGGCATGAAGTCATGAAAACAAATAAGACTTAAAAACACTTAGAAAAATTCTAAGTCTTGAAAAGTTTGACTTTTAAAGATGAATTTTGAATTTCTTGATTTCTTGATGATCAAGTTTCATATTTTTGAATGTATTTACGAAATTTGATCTTTGAAACTCAATTTTGATTAAAAAGTCAAGGTTTGACTTTTAGTGTATCAGTTGACTTTTCATTAGTTGATTGAATTTCAACTATCAATTAATTGATCTTGAGAAACAAATTGAGATATGCAATTAGGTCAAAATGATGCATTTTAATCCTTGAGATCATGTTTTAAACCAATAAGTCATGCATTAGGTCAAAAGTCAAAGATTAGCCATTCTCAGTAAAAATCCTAATTTTGACTATTTTACCGTTTTGGTGATTTGAACAATTTTCTTGGGGAATTGTGATCCAAACTTGATCAATTGATACATATGAATTCAAAATGTTGATATTAGTCTAAAAATATTGAAGTTTGACTGTAGGTTGACCATAATTGACTTTTTATCCAATATAGCTAATTTTAGGTCATCTGTTCAATTGAATTGAGCAATTTTGTAATTCAAGACTTGAAACCTAACATGAGCAATCCTGAGGGTCCATAATGATCCATGAAAGTCATTTGAAGTATTATAAGTCCTATTGTCCTTGTGCAAACTCAAACCCTCATTTGAAGTATCAATGTT
Organism: Vicia faba; assembly: GCA_948472305.1. Classification (NCBI taxonomy): domain Eukaryota; kingdom Viridiplantae; phylum Streptophyta; class Magnoliopsida; order Fabales; family Fabaceae; genus Vicia; species Vicia faba. The sequence goes on from OX451736.1 coordinate 939,858,361, forward strand.
GAGGAGATGGCTTTGACCTAGTCAACCCTTGTGCAAGCTTAAGCTATTAAAGATCTTTGTGAGAAATGTCTTGAGAAAAGAGATGAAAAATTTTGGGGTACAACACTAAGGTGATGGGAGTTTATCTTTGTTATTATAATAGATCTAAGTTTTAAATAATTGTAGGTTTGTGTTGGGGTCTTGGGTGATGATGTAAATATGATGTTGTGATAAAAATTGATGAACTTATGAGATTGTTTTCCAATAAATTGAGATATATGATGCATGATAACTTGTGTTGGTATTATATGATGAAACTATGTGAAGCCATGATAAATTAAGACCTGTAATATGAAGAAATTGTGTAAAAATTGGACTGGTGCAGTGCAGAGATCACAACATGGAATTCCTATTCACGTTGGCTCATCGGGAGAGCATGATGCATCGTCGGGCGAAGGAAGTTCGCCCCTGATGCAATAGGCGAGCATTAGGCAAAGGGAAGGGGTGAAAAATAGAGCCTCTAGACTTTTGTATGAGAGAAGGATACATGAGAGAAATACATGCTTCTAGATTTTGTATGGGAGAACTGATTCACCTCGTCCTCTCCAGGCGAGCCTCAAACGAGGGGTGTCTGACAGAACCTTAACAGGCCGTAACTTGAATTTTAGAACTCCATTTGACATGTCGTTTGAAGTGTTATAAAGCTAATGCAATGAATTATACTTTGGTGGACTAAAATGAGTCATATGATGTGTTGTCTAGTGTCTATGTTTTTATCTATAAGATGATTTAGAAATTGTTCTATTATGATGTATGTGTATATGATGAATTATTGTTGCTACGATGATGACGTGTGGAATATGAAGTATGTGATGATATTATGATGATTATATGAATGATGATACATTTTGACTAAGCAGTGGTCATGTTGTTATTGAGATGTTTCGCATCAGGCATTCATGGCATATGATTAGGACTTCGGTTTAGTGATGTTGTTAAGACTTCGATCCAATGAAGTTTATACGATGAATAATCCAGTGATGGACTCAATCCCATAGTGTGGATTTGAGTGCAATTTTGTGATGTGCTTTGGTTTCAAGCGAGAATCGATCATTTTAATGGAGATCTTTGGAGAAAAAATGATCTAGTCATCAATGAAGTTTTGGTACCATATGCATGAGTCAATGACGTTGCATTGCATTATGCGTGACATTACATAATGATTGATTACATGATGATTTATGAATATGTGAACTAATGATGTCTTGATGATGATTTTTTACTGATGATATGATGATGCTTTGAATAAATAATGAACTGAAGGTGTGGGTATATTATGAAGTTTCGATGGTGTGTGGTGTCTTGCTATTGGGCTATAACACATATATTTATTCCTTATGTATTTTATAATGATTATTATTACTCACCCTTTCTGCTTAGAAATATTGCCTCTATACATGGGTAACTTGCAGGTGATCAAGATTTGTGCATTAAAGCTTAGAGGATTAGCTTCAGAGTGCATCATTTATTTCTATTGAATAAGAGGATCTTGCTCTGATATGTAACATCGGGGTTAGGAATATTTATTGTGAAACTATTATGTTTTCTTGTTTATTTTGATATGATGAGTTACCTTTCATGGTATTTAGTTGTTTGATTTATGAATCATGAACAATGAAGTGTGAGGAAGACTCTGTGAAGTATTTTCAATAAAGATGTTTTGAGACTATGATTCCACTGCAATAATCTGAATTTTTGATATTTGATGATATTAAAGAATTGTTTGTTTTAGATGTTTTGAAAACCTGTGTTACAGAGTAAGATACGTTTGTATGATGTTTAGATGAAGATGTGACACACTTGGTTGTGATTTTATTTGATTTAATTTCATAAAATATATTCGAATATATATGTGGGTTTAGAAGGGTGTTACATTAGTGGTATCAGAGCAAGTCGGTCCGTCCGACCATGTTTTCCTATGATGTGCATGTCCTGTAGATCGATTAGTGTGAGTACACTATATATGCATTGTTTTCTGATGTTACTTTTCTATGTGTAGAATGGTTGGAAGAAATGATATTGCGATTCCTGCTGCTTTGCAGGATGTTGCTCAGGCTGTGCAATATCATCCTAATGCTGCCGAGAATGATGGGTCCCGTGTGTTGGAGACTTTTAAGAGGAACCATCCATCTATTTTCAAAGGTAGGTACGATCCTGATGGAACCCACACTTGGCTCAAATAGATTGAAAGGATCTTTTGGTTCATGGATTGCTCAAAAGGATAGAAGGTTCAGTTTGGTATGCATATGCTGGCAGAGGAAGCTGATGACTGGTGCCTCGGCACCCGTCAGAGACTGAAAGTGGAAGGTGAAGTGATTATTTGGGATGTGTTTAACAAGGAGTTTCTGAAGAATTACTTCCCAGAGCATGTGCGTGGGAAGAAAGAGATTTAGTTCCTAGAGTTGAAACAAGGAAATTTGACTGTGATTGAGTATGCTTCGAAGTTTATGGAACTGGAAAAGTACTATCCATATTACAATGAAGCGACTAGTGAGTTCTCAAAGAGCATCAAGTTTGAGAACGGTTTGCATCCAGAGATCAAATGGGAAATTGGATATCAGTAGATCCGTAGGTTTTTAGATTTGGTGAACAACTTTAGAATTTATGAAGAAGATAGCAAAGCTCACTCGACACATTACAAGATTCTGGATAAGAAAATAGAAAAACCATATCAAGACCGTAGGAAGCTTTATGATGCTTCAGTTGATACAGGGAAACAAAAGGTTTCTGATGGGAAGAAGACAAGTGGGGGAGGGACTCCCACTCCTGTCAAGTGTTATAGGTGTGGTGAACTAGGTCAACATTCCAATGAATGTGAGAATAAGGTTATAAGATGTCACAAATGTGGTAAGACGGATTATCGTGCTCCTGATTACAAGAACAATGGTCCAACCTATTTCAATTATGAAGAGTAGCATCATATCAATACCTAGTGTCAGAAGCCAAGGAAGGATGCTGCTGCCCAGACTAATGGTAGAGTGTTCGCTCTGAGTGGATTGGAGGATTCCAAGAAGGACAACTTGATTCAAGGTACTTGTTTTATTAACAATGTTGAATTGGTTGCTATTATTGATATTGGTGCTACTCATTTGTTTAATTTTGTATGAATGTGCTAACATGTTTGGATTGAAGTTGTCTTATATTAATGGTAGTATGACAATAAATACTCTTGCTAGTGGTTATGTTACTACTACTTATGTTTGTTTGAGATGTCCTTTGACCATTTATGGTAAGAGTTTTGTGATGGATTTGGTGTGTCTACCCTTACACCAAATTGATGTTATTCTTGGGATAAACTGGTTGGAGTTCAACTATGTTCACATCAACTATTATAATAAGACTTTGAGGTTCACTAAGTTTGGAGATAATGGAGAATTAATGTTGTTGAGTGCAAAGCAAGTGAATCGACTTCTAGGAGACGAAGCTTTGATGTTTGCAATGTTTACATCGTTGCATGTTAATCGTGAAGTTGTGAGTGTTGAGCTGCATGTGGTCTGTGAATTCCAAGAGGAATTTCCAGACGATATAAGTGATTTATCTGCAAAACATGAAGTGGAGGTTTCTATATAGTTGGTTCCAGGTACGAGTCCAATGTCAATGGCTCCTTACAAAAATGCTAGCTTCAGAGCTGAATGAGTTGAAGAAGCAACTGGAAAAAAATGCTTGAGAAGAAGTTTGTTCGACCGAGTGTTTCTCTATGGGGTGCTCCTGTGTTGCTAGTTAAGAAGAAATATGTAAGTGTGAGAATATATGTAGACTACCGATAGTTGAATAAAGTGACTGTTAAGAATAAGTATCCACTCCTGAGTATTGATGATTTGATGGATCAGTTAGTGGGTGCTTGTGTGTTCAGTAAGATTGATTTGAGATCGGGTTACCATCAGATTCATGTTAAACCAGATGATATTCCAAAGACGGATTTTCAAACAAGGTACGGTCATTACGAGTATACTTTGATGCCAATTGGTGTATCTGATGCCGCGAGTATTTTCATGGAGTATATGAATCAAACTTTCCATTATTATCTGGATAAGTTTGTTGTGGTTTTCATTGATAATATTTTGATCTATTCTAAATCATAAGAAGAACATGTTGAGCATTTGCGAATTGCATTGCAAGTGTTGAAAAAGAAGAAATTGTATGCAAAGCTGTCGAAGTGTGAGTTTTGGCTGAAGGAAGTGAGTTTCCTTAGCCATGTGATTTCTAGTGGTGGGATTATTGTGGATCCTTCTAAAGTTGATGTGGTGCTGCAATGGGAAACTTTGAAGTCGGCGACTAAGATTCGAAGTTTTCTTGGTTTGGCGGGTTATTATTGAAGGTTCATTGAAGGATTTTCTAAGTTAGCATTGTCATTAATTTAATTGACTCGAAAGGGTCAAGCTTATGTGTGAGATGTTGCGTGTGAAGAAAGTTTTGTGGAATTAAAGATGAAATTGACGACCACTCCGGTATTTATTTTTCCTAGTCTGAGTGAGTTTTTTGTGGTGTACGGTGATGCGTCTAAGATGGGTCTTGGTGGTGTGTTGATGCAAAATGGGCAAGTTGTTGCTTATGCTTCTAGGAAATTGAAATTTCATGAAAGGAATTATCCTACACATGACTTAGAGTTGGCAGTTGTTGTATTTATGTTGAAAATTTGGAGACATTATCTTTTTGGCTCTAAATTTGATGTGTTTAGCAATCACAAGAGTCTAAAGTACTTGTTTGATCAGAAAGAGTTGAACATGAGACATAGAAGATGGCTTGAACTTTTGAAATATTATGACTTTTATTTGAGTTACCATCCTGGTAAAGCAAATGTGGTAGTTGATGCGTTGAGTAGAAAGTCATTACATATGTCGATGCTTATGGTTCGAGAGTTAGAAATGGTCCAATAATTCAGAGATATGAATTTGGTGTGTGAAGATATTCCTAAAAATGTGTGTTGTACCCCAATTTTCCCCCTAAGATCCCTTCATCAACCATATTAATTCAAACACAACTAGATCACATTAGGGCTTTTGGTTCTCCTCGCTATATTTAGATTTTCTCTTTGAGAAATCACCAAGCACCTTGACTTGCTTTTCTTTTGTGATCATGCATGTTTTGTTTTGACTTTCCTTTTAATTAATAAAATGCAATGTTGGTTTGTCTTATTTGTTAATAATGTAGGTAAAGGCAATGTGGCTTAGCCATTTGATCCATGGGTTCATGAGTTTATTTCCATGCCCTAGTCAATAAAGCTTGAGAAATTCAAACCTCACCATTGAAGTTGTTTTGGAAGAAATGGTATGGCAAGGTTTATTTTGGTTCACCACATTTAAAATTTATCAATATTGATTCAAAAGTACAAGGGGTTGATTGAAGAAGTTGTCATGGTTGGACAAGGCCTTATTCCCATTGGTCATAAGTGCATATTTTTCTCAATTCTCAAGATATGGAAGTGGTTTTGGTTTCTATTAGTTCTTATTATCATCCTCAATAACTTCTATTTACAAAGCAAAAGTGTTGGTACAAGAAGGTTGTTAAAATTGTTAAAGTTCCTCAAATCATTTTCTTGATCTACGAGTTAGGGTTTTAAACTTCAAAGAAGTATATCTTGCTCATATTTTGATATTTTTGAGTGATTCCAAAAGAATCCTTCTATTCAAATGGTTATTAACAAATCACTTCAAAAGTTTCAAGGAGTTTTCATGTGGAAGAAACTTGATGATGAAGAAAGATTACAAGTCCTCCAGATGAACCCTCAAATTCTCATGTGTGACTTCAAATGATCATAACTTGCTCAATTTTTATTACCTTGAGCCCACTCTTTTTCCACAATTATCTTGAGGATGTGACATTTATTCCTTCTTTTGTGTGCAAAGTGATAAAATGGATGGAAGATGCCCTAAGGACACAAAAGATTATAGGTCATTTCATGATTTTTTGCCAACTTCAACAATTCATAACCCTCTCAATTTTTGGAGATTTTGAACGGTTCAAGTTTCAAAATGTCATTCAAGAGGTCTATTTAATGCCATAGTTTTTGGTCAAGAGCAAATTACAAGAGGAAGGCCATGTTTGGATGTAAAACATTATAGGTCACTTTTGAAGAAAAATTTGAAATATTTCTAAGTATGGAAAGTCAACTTCTTTTTCCCAACTTTGACTCATTGCAACTTCCAGCTCAAACATCCATTTGATTCCATTCTTTTCCCATTGCAAAGCTTATAATCTCATCTTTCTAAAGTATCAAGAATCATGTCCTAAGACCCGTTGAGCTGAAAATGTCCTTGTTTTGAAATTGGTAACTTGAAACTGAATTTCTCACGAAGTCAGAATTTTGAAATCTATAATGTGGCCTCTAATCACAAGATTTGTGCGTGTTTTTGATTTAAACTTGATTAACAAACTTTCCAGAAGTGTTTAGAACCTTAAAACGCAAAGATTAGATGAGTTTTGGTGAAAATGAGATCACACTTCACTCGTGTCCAAACTCCACACGAATTCCCCCCAAAATGCATCATTCACTCTTCTTTTTTATCCCATTTGCTTCTCCTATAAATACATGAGCTATCCCATTCATTTCCTCAAGCTTGAAAAGCCAAAATCACCCTCCCAAACTTTCTCTATAACTCACTTTTCTGCAACTTCAAAATCAGTGTTCAAGCCTTTTTCAATCCATTTTTTCTATCAATTCACCTTCCTTGATCTTCCCTGAAGCTAACCATATAATTACCTTCAAGAATCGTGACCTATATTGATCCATAGAAGTCTAGTTTCAGAGCTCTGTAACTCAACTTAAATAGGTAGATTTCTCCATAAGTTCTTCCAAACTTTGATTTCTCCATGAATTTTCAAATTTCCTTTCAATACTTTCCTTCCAAATTGCTTGAGCTACAGTTTATATAAATTTTTCGTAAAGGTGTGGTTGTCTTCGTCTTGACGAGACGAAGCAAATGGCATAGGTCTCGTGCTCTAATTTTACCGTTTAAGTGACCTGATTTTGAGACTGGCTGGAGGTTCAAGATGACTGACATGTCATCCTTCAACCAATGAAACAACGCCATTTGTTTTTTTTGAATTTCTGATTTTATATGTGATCTTGTATGTTATTCAATAATGACCATGATATGCACAATGTGCCAGATCCTTTGGATTTGATTACTAACGCGTTTTGACTCTCATCCATTGGTCCACATCTTTTTGGTTTTTTATTTTATTTTCTGATTTTTATATTAAATTGTTTTAAACTTCAAAAAATCATAGAAAATTCATTTTAAGTCCAAAAAATTTGAAAAAATTATGAAAAATATTTTTTATTTTTCTCTTTTTGATTTTTATTTTTTTACAATTTTATTTTGTGTTTTGATATTTTTTATAAATTTTCACTTTATTTGAATTATTTTAAATGTTTAAAAATACTTTTATGCATTTTTAAATTCTGAAAAAAATATGGAATGATCCAATGATATTGTGACAAATATTGGTGACCTCATTTATTTTTTATTTCTGACTTTGTTATTTTTTATCATTTTTGGTTTATTTTACTCATTTCTTTTAATTTTTATAAATAGTTTCTGACTTTAAAAAATTACCAAAATTTTTATAAAAATATTTGAGTTCATTTCTGATTTTTCTATGATATTAATTTTTCTTGATTAATTTGAACATAGTTGATATTTTTCTCTCTTATTTCCATTTTAAAACATTTTAAAAAACCCATTTTAATGCATATATTAAATGTAATATTATTTTGTGATTATTTTCTGACTGATTTTGGGTTGAATTTTTGATCATGGACTTTGTTAACATCATTGGATCCATGGTGTTGAGTTTAACTCCATAAAAATGGATGAATGACTTTAATAATAGTTTGATTAAATTTTAATTCAAAAGTGGTTTGTATATTCTCTCCCACCCCTCTTCATCTCATCCCCTTCTTATTGCACTAAATGTTATTGGAGCATAATTTCTATATCATGTCTCAAAACAAATGGTGCATAGATTTCTATTTACCAACCTCAAAATAGGTGTGACTTCTATATAAGTCCACTTACGATTGCTTAACATAGCGCTAAAATTTTTCCATATTCGAATAAACAATCATTTGTGGCCCAAACCTATGTTTGCAAGCCCAAGTATGTTAATTTGATCTCTTTGATCCAATAACCTTGAGATTCATTGTATGGAGGCTTTGGTTCTACCAATCCTCTAATGGATCTACATCACTCTTGGTCAACGCAGATCACTTAAATATCATTGATCATTAAATGTTATTTTTGAGGATTCCAAAATGGATGATATACTTGACAAAAAGCAAACACAACTTGTTGTGTGGAGGCTTTGGTTCTACCAATCTTCTAATGAGTTCAAAATTCAAGTTTCAAGATGGTCATCCAACTAATCACTAATTATTAACAATTGACTTTACTTTATGCTTTTATTTTTATGCTTTATGTACCATTTACTTTAAGCATTTCATTTCATGCTATTTTTTCATCTTTGCTCACTTGAGCCCCTTTATCTTCTTGTCTTTTTTTTCACTTTGCTCACTTGAGCTTTTATTTTATTTTTGAAGACACCTAATAATCAACATGAACCATAAAAACCTTTAATGATACTTGGACTATTTGGTTACTATCCTTGGCATTATGGAGTATTGGACTTCTTGGACTTAGCATTAGAAACCTTGGCCTATGTTGGAGACCTTGTTACCTTAATTGATATTTTGTCTGGAGTTCTTGAGGTTTACCTCAAGACATTGGATTGTTTGTTTGTTTTGTGTGCAGGTTATTATGATTACATTCTTTGTTTGTAATCTAGAATTCACCCGTATACAACCGTTACTCTGCCCCAATTTTTGTGAAGACTTAATACACTTGAAGTTTAGTTCTCTCAAGAGGTATAATATCTTTACTTGCTTGGTTTCAATCCAAAGAATAGGAATTCTATCTTGACTCATAATGTCAAGAGTTGGCTTCTTGTTGGTTAGATGGTTCTTATCCCTAACTTTTACCTTATGCTTTAGGATAGTCTCTTTTTCTCCTCCCATTTTCTTTAAATTCAAAAATCTTCTTCCTCCTTTTGAAAACCCTTCTTGTTTTGAAACTTGAACCATTTTCATAATAAAATTGGACTCATGTCCATGAATTTTCAAAAAAATTTCATAAATAAACTCCAATCAATTTAATAATACCTTGACATTTCTTGTGAGAAAACTAAAAGTCAATCAATCTCATTTCAAACCATTTTGCCACTTTGGATTTTTTATCTTTAAAACTTTTCTCAAAAAGATTAGGCACTTGTCAATACTTGTAATGAACAAACAACTATACTTCTAGAATATGTAGTGAAGAGAGATATTTTCCACTTGGGTGTTGAGTGAGACATTGTTGATTTTAAAATCCTAGCCATATCCTCCACTTTGAGATGATTCAAATTCTCCTTTCTCATAATTGTGGATAATAAGTATGTTTTCCACACGGACAATGACGATGAAGTCTTATCTCTTAAAATCAACCAACACACTTGTGTTTTAATTTTTTTGAAAGATGAACTACGTGTACCCTGATCCCCTATTACACGAAAGGTGGTACATAGGCACTAAAGGTTCACAACCGCGGAGGGTGAAAAAATTATAAAAAATACTTCTTTTCTCACCCCCACCATCTATTTTTTATACAACATTTTATAGCCAAAATATACAGATTTAAAAAGAGGTTCCTGCAGAGTATCGTAGATGTTTAGGGTGCTAATTCCTTCCCTTTGCATAACCAACCCCCTTACCTTGAATCTTTCCCTTTTTTTTTTGGGTTATTCTCTCTTTTCGCATTCATTTGGAAACAATAAAGCGCGGTGGAGATTTTTATTTTCATTTGAATAAGTCTAGTCAATCCAATGGCTTAGTCTTAAACATTTCTACCACTACAATGTGATGTTAGGAATGTTGAAACTGACTAGTGGTATTATAGAAGAAATTCGAGAAGGTCAAAAGTTCGATTTGAAGTTGGTTGATCAATTAACCTTGATTAACCAAGTTAAAGGAGGTGAGTTTCGAGATGATGAGAATGGCGTGATGAGGTTCGGAAATAGAGTTTGCGTTCTGGATGTTCTAGAACTTAAGAGGAGTATTCTTGAAGAAGGGCATAGAAGTGGGTTGAGTATTCACCCCGGTGCTACGAAGATGTATCAAGACTTGAAGAAGTTTTTTTGGTGACCAGGTGTTGTACCCCAAAATTTTCTCTCTCAATTTCTCAATAATTCTCTCACAAGATCTTTATTAATTCAAGACTGCACAAGGTTTGATCAGCTCCAGACACCTCCTCAAGCACTGATGACTCAAAATTAGGATTTGAGTTTATACAGGGACAATTGGACTTTTAATGCTTCATATGACTTTCATGGATCATTTTGGACTCCCAAGATTGCTCATGTCAAGTTTCAAGCTTTGGATCACATTTTTGCTCAGTCAATTGATCAGTTGACCTAAAATTAACTTTATTGGGTAAAAAGTCAACTATGGGCAATTTACAGTAAACCTTCATAATTTTTGACCCATATCAACATTTTGAATTCACATATGTCAATTGGTCAAGTTTGGATCACAATTCCTCAAGAAATTTGATCAGACCACCAAAAGGGCAAAATGGTCAAAATTAGGGTTTTGACTGAAGAGGCTTAATTTTTTACCGTTGACCAAATGCATGACTCGTTGGTTTGAGGCATGATATCAATAATCCAAATGAATAATTTTAACCTAATGGAATGATTCAAAACATTTCTCATGGTCAATTGATTGATAGTTGAAATTTGGTCAACTGATAAAAAAGTCAACTATACACTGAAAAGTCAAACTTTAACTTTTTTATCAAAATCAAGTTTCAAAAATCATATTTCATTAAGACATGTCAAATTATGAATATTTTTCATCAAGAAATCAAAAGTCAAGATTACTTTGAAAAAAGTCAAAGTTCTAAACACTTAGAAATTTTTCTAAGTGTTAAGAAAAAAACATAATAATTTAATAACTTTGTGCCAAATTTCCACTATAATACAAGATGATTCAAGAAAATACTTTCAACATGAAAGTTGTAGATCTCAATGAGATCTAAAACTTTGTAGGACAACACAATTTCTAAAAATGCTTGGATTTCAAGTTATAAATTCATAAAGACATGTCCATGAAACAAAAACACTTAGTGAAATTTTGCCCTAGTTATGCAAAATTTTGACCTAACTTCTTGGCCAAGTTTCACATAGTTCCAAAGTGATTCTTCAAAAATGTTAAACATAAAGGTTGTAGACGATATTACAAGCTTCCCAAAATGTCCAAGAACTCATTGAGATCATTCTTGAGCAAAGAGAATCGAAGGCAAGAAGTTAGGGTTTCAAACTTAGTTTACAAGGAAGAATTTTGTGATGAACATGATCCAATCTTCAAGCATGTTGTACAAATCCCTTTTTACAGGATTATAACTTGCATTTTACTCCTTAATTAAATGTTTACACAACTGTTAGAGCTTTGATCTAAGCATTTGAGACATTGTCCAAGTGGTTATTCCATTTTTGGCACAAAGTCACCACTACCATTTTTGAAAAGTAACTTTAATCACAATGTAAACTCTTTTTGAGGCCATACATTATTTCTTATGACTCAAAAACACTTCAATGCAAGAAGCAACATATCTATAACTTGCTAACCACCCTACAAATCCTTGTACTTTACATTGAAAACATGTTTGTCAACTTTGCTTCAAAATCAAGTAACCAAGCCATAACATGTGATTTCAAATTCTGAGTTGTTTCAAGTCCTCAAACCTCTTGCCTATAAACTAGGACATCATTTGCTACCTAAGGGACGAGTGTACAAGCCCCCGAACACCCTGGAACTCCTCAAAGTCAAAATTTTCATTTCAAAACTCCATTGTTGCACATTCTGACCTTAAACACCAAACTCATAATCTACTCGCGTGTTTCCTCTCCATGTCAATCCTAAAGCTCCCTAACTTCAAACATAACTCATCCTTGTCCCTGTTTTGAAACTGTAACACCTCCATCACCTTCTAGTGTAACCAAAAAGAGATCTTTGCACATTGACTTCTCCAGCACGATTCAACCATCCTCAATACAAACTAATCATTACATTAGCTTCCTGGAGGTTCATTGAAGCTAACTGAATCATCACAACACCTTGAGAGTTGCTCAAACTCAAAACATGATCCCCACTTGCAAGGTGATTTTTTTGACTTTTGAACTTTTCATATAAGCATTGTTAGGCTTCCATTTTCAAAAACAAAATGTAGACATCATTTCCCTGAAGCTAACCATGTTCATAGTTTTCATTTATATTGCCTGAGCATGGAGAATTTTAAGTTTGAAGTTTTCTGAAAAATTAGGTTTTTGATTAGGGCTAGCAAAATTCTCATTCATCTTTGATTTATAGCTTTAGTTATTTACATGGTGGGATTCATGAGGAAAAATAGAGTAACTTTCATGTTTACATTTTCCATTTTTGTTGAGAAATGAGGAAGTTACAAGACTTGAAAAAATGGTAAAAGAAGATGGCGCGGGGAAGAAGAAGATGACAGCCATGGAAGGAGTTTAAAATAAATATTTATAGATTGATATAAGACACCGAATGTATAGCCGCCCCAGTGGTAGAAGCACGTGCCTTTCACCCATGTGACCTGTTGTTGTACCCAAAAATTTACCCTCTTTTCATACACGCATATTATTGGTTTTATGGTTATAGAATAAAGGTATATTTATCAAGCTTCTTCAGGTTACAAGTGACGTTTATTTCGGCAATGGATGTTCTCAGAGTATTTTCTGTGCTGAAGATCGGTTCGCCGTTTTGCAATGATTCAGGGTTCAAAGATTCACAAGTCCAACCTGGCGCGTCATATTCAGGTGTTCTTTCGCCAAGATATCTCTGATAACGTATTCTCAAATTCAGGTTTGGCTCAAGAGTAAATTCTTTAAAGAAGGTCTCCGAATGTGTGAGTTTTCTCGAAGAAATGTGGTGAAAAAGTATGCTGAAAGTGCAGTTTTTACGCACTAAAAAATTCATAACTTGAAGATCGTGGCTTGTTTTGAACCCGTTCCGGTGGCTAAAATTCCATCTTGGCGTCATCTACATTTTCATATCTCACGGCTAGAAGCCAATTTCGATCAGAAGGTCTTCAAAAATGAGGATTTATCAAGTATTTTGTACAGAAAATTTGTGACAGAAGTTTATTTGCGTCATGTTCAGAAAATCTTAACTTGGTCGATTTTCATCGTATCGAGCTGGTTCCGGCGCCAAATTTTCAAAAATTGAGTTGGCTAAGTTTTCACAGGAGGTATTGAGTTCGAACAATATCCAAAAGGCCTTCTCTTTTTGCTAAGAGTGCGCGTGACACACTGAAAATCCTGAATGCTGAATATTATTTCATCTAGGTCGAAATTTGAAAATTTATAACTCAGTCAATTTTTATCAAATCGGGCCCATCTTTTTACACAAGGTCACTGACTCAGAGATCTACAACTTTGCTTCCAAAGTCGAGACCGGGTTATGCTCCAATCAATACCAGTTTTTTATTGAAGAACGTGTTAGAGTTGACACTAGAGCCCAAAATAAGTTTGTCTGAACCAAAACTTCAAAAATCATAACTAATTCACCGTTTATCCGATTGAGCCCATTTTCAGACAAGAGTTATTTCCCGATGCCGGCTACCTTTTTTTCATATTTCAACTTCAAAAATTGCACTTAAGCCCCTTAGATTTAGCCTGAAACGTGACAGACTCAAGTGAATAAAAACTTGCACTATTGCTTGTGGTTATTGGAGGCCTAATTGCACATTCAAAGCCCATTTTTTTCTTTAATTTCTATTATATAATCTCATTCTTTTCACATACGACAAATGAAAATAATTTTTTTTGCCACAACCCTATCAAAATATCAAATTCCTTCAAAAACCCTAAAAACCTTAAAATCCTTGTTACAAACCTCCATCTCACTACAAACAAGCCATCCTTGTTACAAACCCACATCTTACTACTTCTCTAGTAAGGGTAAGGCTGGTTTGATCTTCATGATCAAAAGCATGTAGAAGCATTCATATATGCCTTATCGATTTTAACATTATAAAATTTCATATATTTGCTTTATTTATATTTCATGATATAGTAATTTATTTAATGTGTTTATGAGATTCAACACTGCAGATTTAGACAGGATCCCATACAGGGTTATTACAAAACACTGAGGCCAAAATAGAACAACCACCAATGATTGACGAGGCACATATCTTGAGAAGATTAAGGGCGTGGGTTCAACACCCACCTCTATTGGTTTTGGTTTTCTTCCATTCCTTTTATATATTTTACCTATTTTCTTTCTTTCTGTTTAAAACCTTTTTCATAAAACCTAATATTTTTCACAAACCTTTGATATTTCCTCCTAAACTCAAATAATTAATTTTAGGTTTTTTAAATTTAATTTTAGGTTTTTTTAATTTAATTTTAGGTTTTAATTTAATTTTAGGTTTTAATTTAATTTTAGGTTTTTAATTTCATTGTTTGTTTTTGGTTTCTAATCAATTTGTCTTTTTCAATCTTAAATTCACTTAACCACAAAACTTTTTTCACAAACCTTTTTTTTTTTAAAAACCTAATTTAATTTTTAGGTTAATTAATTTTATATTTTTAACTTTTTTTCAAAATTAACCTTTTTTTTTAATTAAAACTAATTAAGATTTAGATATTTTAATTAACTTTTTTCAAAATTAACATTTTTTATTAATTAAAACTAATTAGGTTTTTTAGGTTTATTTAATTAATTATCATAAATCTTTTTTTTCATAAAAAAATCACCAAAACATTTTCTTTGTTATTTTCATCTTATTTTTATTTTCCTAGATAAAGTGTATAGGGCACATTCAACTGTAATAGCGTAACTTTATTTTTCCCGCATTTTTTTTATCATTATCATGTAATTGCTTCTGGGATATAATAGTTTTAAGATTTCTTTTCCGTATTCTTCACTATTATGTAACTGCCCCAAAGCTCTATAATAACTTAGGTTTACATTTCCGCCTTTATCTCCTGCTACTATATTTTATGCAATTCTTAGATTAATAGGATTGTATAGAAAGATAAAATGAACGATAGAAAACCCTAATTGCAAGATAAATATAACTGAAAAAACACATTGTTGCACACTTGCACCCATAGGATATTACCTCACTTGGTTGCCTTCGGAAATAATGGTCATGTCCCTCGAACATAGGGATATCTTAGTAAAAGACCCTCTATCTAAAAATCATCATAAAGATCATAGTCCCTTAACGTCCCTCGAGTTGCCTACAAGAAATGATCTTGTCCCTCGATGTTGCCTACGAATATATGATGACAGTCCCTTCGAAATGCTAAGGTATCCTTACATGTTGCCTTCAATGAACATTTCGTCCCTTTCGATAGTCCCTCAAACTCCAACGACGGTGCTACCTATTCCTTAATAATAGGATGAGGCTGTCTAAAGGAAAACGAACAGTCTTATTCGAGTAGGTAGAAAACTCTTAAGTACTTGCTCAAACAAACAAAATTTTCACACTAAACACTTTTCAAACAAAGTTTTCAAAAACAACTTCATAACACTCTTGAGGACAGAAACAAGAGTTAAAACGAAGTAAAACAAAACTTTTCAAAATAAGCACACACAAGCAATTTTAAAAATGAGCAAGTACCTAAGAGCCCGTTGAAAATCACGGATAGAAAGGGTGCTAACACCTTCCCTTTCTATAATCTACCCCTCGTACTCAGAAACATCTCGAAAAGGTTTTTTCTATTCTTTTTCCTTTTCCTTTGTTGGATGAAATAAAAGTCGGTGGCGACTCTTGCTTACTGCGACATTTGCAAACAAAAAATGCAAACCAGTATTAACAGTCGGTTCTGCCACCATATCACAGAACTGACGACTCTGCTAGGGACATAAACTGGGGTTTACCTTAGGATCTAGGTCATTTTAAAATTGCTTCCTTGTTTTGTCTTTCCTGCTTTAAAGTCAAGGGTTTTGTTTGGGTATTATTAAAGATCCTACACCAGGATCTGGGGACACTTTTTAGGTAAACAACAATAGATCGTGGAGACTGTACGGTGTAGACCGATATGGTTTAAGTGATAGTTTTGTTGGTGTGACACTTTGGTTGGTACCGATATCCTTCGTGTGGAAACAAGGAGAATACGTGGTCGCCGCGTGGTTTCGTGAAGCACTAGCGGACCTTAAAACCTTAGTTGAACAAACTTGACCATTAGAAAGTAGTGAGATAGCCGGCCTCAGTATAAAGCTGAGGATTGGTTGATACTCGATGCTACACTCATTGAGATCAGACTTTCGGGATATTTCGGCCGCAAGAAAAGATTGCTTTAGCTGAAATAATGCCCAATAAAGGACGATCAGTGATATTGAGAATCCTTAGAACCCGATTACTTTTCTAAGACAGGTTTGAAACCAACTAAACTTCAAGAGGATACTTACCTATGGAATTCATGCAAGCCTAAACCTAAGGCTACTTGTGTGACTTGCTTGCTTTCTTTGCCTAACAATTTGAACTCATTGTAGGGCTTTGTTTGTGTTCCTTGCAGGACCTTGTTTGTACAAATCTAATAAATTGGTTTCTTACCCTACATTTTCGTTTAACGCATAGCATACAAATCATAACATCATGCCACATAATTTCCTTAACCATTTCAAGGATCTCAAGGGTTTGTGATGCAGGTTATGATAAATCAGACGTCTAGCAAGGGGCAAGAGGATTTATTTTCCTCTAGACAATGCCGTCAAAAGACCAAAACACGATAACTTGAGTCAGGGGCTATGACCCACTTGATATGGTGAGCTTGACTCTCGTAGAAGGACTCTCAATGACACAAAGTTCTTCAATCAAAGCTGAAAAATTCAACTCCTGACATTTTCTTGTTTATCCCGCGAGATCCTTGAAAACATTGCATACATATATAATACATATCATTGCATAAGCAGGTTTCAAAGCAGGTCTCTCATGTTCTCGCTGTTTATTTCAGCAATGGCTCTCTAACAAGACAACAGAGATCTCCAAGCTCAAGATGCCCAATTCAAGGAATTTCTCCTAAATCTATCCAAGGGGCAAGAAGACCCAAAAACACTCTTCGCTGGGAATCTGACCAAGGAATGTCCTGACAACAACAAGGATGGACAATTGGAACAACTGCAAGCTGAGGTAGAAGAAATGAGAATCCAGATGCTGGGGAATATGGCTCTTATCCAAAACTTAGCTCGAGGATAAGAAGGGCTAAGAGCCTTCCTCAACAACCTTCACCAAGATGGATGCAGATCCATGAAACAAACAGTTAAAATTGTAGATCAAGGCATTAATCAGCCCCCAGTGAGAGAAGAGGTTGGTTTGGTCAGGAATGGACCTTTCCAGATTGCTACTACATCACAAGCCCAACCACAACTTCGCTAACGACAACGGGGCAATCAGCATAAGAAGAATACATCTGAAAGACACTTCACCGAAATCAACATGTCATTGGATCAAGCATTGCAACGCATTTTGAAGGCCAAGTTAGTTATGTTAAGGGACCCTCCTCAGAATCCCAACATAGCCTCCCCATGGTACAATCCAAATGCAAGATGTGCGTACCACTCCAACAGTCATGGACATGACACAAACAGCTGTTGGGCATTGAGAAATAAATTCAAGACCTGATTGATAAAGGAGCGCTAGAATTCGCACAAGACGGTCAGATTGAGTTCTTCTACCATCCCTCCAAGGCATACCATCTGAAGTGACAAGTTCTCACAAGAAGACTTTTCGTTCATTAGTATTTTCAATGTGTAATTTTCTTTTGATTTGTTTGAACATTTATTCATATCAAACCTCGTTATTTCATTAATGCATTGCACATGTTTGTCTTGAATCAATTCACTCGTATTCACTATTTCAAAAATGTGTTCTTATTTCCTTTTGTGATATTTAACTCTCGATTAAAAAACTCTAAGCCTTAGAGGGAGGATGACAAAAATGATACCACAATCTCTACAGTATGCTTTTGAACAGACCCCGCTGACGATGTACAGGCGTTGTTTCAAATCCCAAACAATGGAGTTATAAGGAAGATAATCCCTAGTCAACCCCTTTGAGCCAAAGAAGTAGGAGTTTTTCTTTGCAAACTAATTAAAACCATTAATCATAATCTGGGGCAGGGTAGTTTTCTTAGTTAATTCAGAGGAGCATTCAGTCACAATCTGTCGCTTCGTACACAATGAATGGCATCAAAGACGCCCTTCCAAAACAAAAGACGGTGATGGTTCCGTATAATCGTCAAGACAGGCAGTCATTATCTCTTGAAATAAAAGCCCATTAAGTTAAAACCTATTAAGGAGACTTAAGAGAAAGATCGGGGCATCCCACTGACTGTAATCACAAAAGAAACAGTTTAGGCAAAAGAAGGGATAACAAAAAAAAAAAGAGGTTACTACAAATCCTTGACAAAAAGAAGATTACAAAAATGAAAGCCTTTTCAAAACAAATGTTCAATTTTTGAATCATCACCAAGTATCAGAGCAAAGATTCCAGACTCAATCGGGA
The DNA here is from genome assembly GCA_948472305.1 of Vicia faba. NCBI lineage: Eukaryota > Viridiplantae > Streptophyta > Magnoliopsida > Fabales > Fabaceae > Vicia > Vicia faba. The sequence goes on from OX451736.1 coordinate 939,876,975, forward strand.
TCTAAACATGCAATTAACTGAGCATAGGACTGAAGAACATCACGAAGAGCGGGTTGGGTACAAATAAAATTTGAGCCTTTATCCTTTGTTTCTTGAACCGTGAACCATGCCACATTATAACCCTTAAAAGTCCTAGCTGAAGCATGGGTTAGTTTGAGAGCATACTGTTAAAAAGGTATCCTGACTCCTATAGGCTTTGTTACGAATCCTGAGTTGATGTCACATTCTTGCAAATTTCGTTTTACTACACGAAACACATTTTAAAAAAATTCAAGACAGACATGAGTGTTACATTCTTTAAATGACATTGTTTTCATATGACTAATTGTTTGACAGCAGAGAAATCCACACAATGGATATTCAATGAACAAACATCCTCTCAATGGACAGAATCACCTCAGCGGGAAAGACACTTCTAATAACAGGTCTTCCATAAGAAAGGGGAATGACATGATGTCTAAACACACCTGTGGAAGTCTCTCCAAAAGGGCCAAATAACCAGGGGCAAATCTCCATCTGAATCGCTTGGGGCATTACGCACGCATTCCAGCAACGAATCATGTGCCATCAAGAAAACATTTTTGACAGTACTACAACACAAAACTATGGACGGTGATAACTCTCTACATCCTGAGAGCATGGACATAGTCAAAAAATACTACGCATAAAAAAGACCCACTAGGTTGACATACCTAGGAAAAAGTAAGGGCATCTTGGAGAACCAAAAGGGTTCGGGAAAAAATTAGGGATATACAAAAAAAATCTGTACACCCGACAAGTTGAAAACCTGAAAAGGAGGCTTCGGAAAAAAAGGGTATCCCGGTGGACTGAAAACCCAAAAGGGCGATCTAGGAAAAAGTTAGGGATTTAAAACGTACGGCTATGTCCTGTTACCTGTCTATCCGTGGAAGACTTAGCACCTTGGTCAACAGTCATCAAGAGCACTACATCGAGAAATGGTTCAGATACGGATGTCATTCTGCTACTTATTCAATATTTTCATACATCGAGAAACGGTTCAGATATGATCCAGATACGGATGTCATTCTGCTACTTATTCAAGATTTTCATACATCGAGAAATAGTTCAGATACACTCCAAATACGGATGCCATTCTGATACTCATTTAGACTCAGCTTTCAGGTACAGTTCAGATACGGATGCCATTCTGATACTCATTCAGATTCAGCTTTCAGATACATTTCAGATACGCTCCAGATACGGATGCCATTCTGATACTCATTCAGATTCAGCTTTCAGATACAGTTCAGATACGCTCCAGATACGGATGCCATTCTGATACTCATTCAGATTCAGCTTTCATATACAATTCAGATACGCTCCAGATACGTATTCCATTTTGATAGTCATTCAGATTCAGCTTTCAGATATAATTCAGATACGCTCCAGATACGGATGCCATTCTGATACTCATTTAGATTCAGCTTTCAGATACAATTCAGGTACGCTCCAGATACGGATGCCATTCTGATACTCATTTAGATTTAGCTTTCAGATATAGTTCAGATACGCTCCAGATACAGATGCCATTCTGATACTCATTCAGATTCAACACATGTTTCAAATATAGTTCAGATACTATCCAGAAACGGATGTCATTCTGACACTCATTCGACACATGTTTCAAATACAGTTCAGATATAGTCTAGAGAAGGATGTCATTCTCACACTCATTAAATACATGTTCAAGTACAATCACGACATAGATCTATCCATAAAATCTTCGCATGCACTTTTTCCAGCATGGTACAAGGGGCAGAGACAGTTGGAAGCAAAGTCGCTATCACATACAAGCCCATGATACCAATATTCCCCACAGAGTAAGGATAACCAAATTCCGATCTCCAGGTCCCCAAGCAGGAATCCTTCCCCCAGCAGGTTCCTTCAGAAAGCTGATATCTGCATTCCCCAGTCGAGTTTTAAAACCATGAGCAGTTTATAAAGCCACCTCCCGAGAAGAGTTTATTTCTCTGACAGCAGAAGCTCAATCAACAACAGAGCTCTTCTCTCCAGCAATGGAAGTTCATCCCCAGCTGAGTCTATTTCTCCAGATCAGCAGATCTTCCAACAGAGTATCTCTCTTCCCCCATAGAGTCATTCCCCCACAGGATTATTCTCAGACAGAGTCTCTCCCGACAGAATATTTTCAAGCAGAATGGATGTAAATATCCAGTTAATCAGCTTCGGTCACTATCCCCAGCGGAAACGAAAAACTCAACTCCTTATACTCTCCAGCAGCAATCCAGGATTTATTTTCCCCAGCTAGAGAATATCACAAGAGCATTGTATATCCATACATCATGGCATGTGCATACATATTATACAGCATAATTTCATTTATTTTGAGAACATCATTACTCAATACATTTCATACATCATGACATTACATACAACTAACTCTTTACCTTTCAGGGAAAGATGCAATCAAGTTCTCACAAGATTTTCTCTGATTCAGTCAAACCGACACTAAGGTTTCTATTCTAGTTGAAGATTTTCTAATACTTTCGTCTGGGTCAGCCGAATCGCCGCTAAGATTCCCCTGATTTCTATGCCAGCCAAAGTTAATCCGAGACCTCTCCTGGGATCAGTCAAATCGATACTAATATTTCTCTCCCATTTGATGTTCTCACAAGTTTTCCCTGGTTCAGTTAAATCGATACTAAGATTTCTATTCCAGTTCAAGCTATGAAGCCCGGAAATCAACCGAATAATATCTTGATTTCTCCAAAATACTACGAAGCCTAGAATCGACCAGATAGTGGTATATCTCAAATTCAAGCTATGAAGCCCGAAAATCGACCCGATAACAGCCTAATTTCCCCATCATATTGTGAAGCCTAGAAATCGACCGGATAACAATACAAAATACTATGAAGCCTGGAATCGACAAGATAATGGTATATCTCAAATTCAAGCTATGAAGCCTAGAAATCGACCGGATAATATCTTAATTTCTCCAAAATACTACGAAGCCTGGAATCGACCAGATAGTGGTATAAGACACTGTGAAGACTGGAGCACGACCAGATAATGGCAAGAGACACTGTGAAACCTGGAGCACGACCAGATAAGAGTATGAGGTACTACTAAGCTTGGAATTCGACCATATAGTAGTTTACCCGGCCAATTACTATTGAAGCCTGGAAATGACCAGATGTTAGTATGCCTTAAATTCAAGTTGAAACCCGGATGCGACCGGATAACCACTTAATCCCTTCTGAAGCCTGGAGCACGACCAGATAACAGTTTTTGAAATTGCAAAGCCTGGAACACGACCATATAGCAAGTGTAATCTCATCTCCCCAATAAGTCACTGAAACCTGGAGCACGGCCAGATAGCAATTAATCTTATTATCCTCAGTAAATCACTGTAACGCCTGAAGCACGACCAGATAGAAGTTCATTTTCACCTCCTTGACTAAGAGATTATTCCCCAGTAAAGTAACGGACAACTGAAGTTCCTAACATTCCATTTCTCCCAATACAGAGACCAACATTCCTCAGCAGATTCCTCCTCAATGACAGGAACATGAATTCTCATCAAAGGACTATCTCGGGAAATCAACATCCTCTAGATGGCATCTTTAAGCCCATCTCCGATGATTCTCCATCATATCTTCTGGATGGCATCTTTAAGCCCATCTCTGGTGACCTTTCGTCATCTCCTTCAAATGACATCTGTAAGCCTATTCCCGATACTACCTATATAGTCAAGCATCAATATAGACGAGTGCTAATTTCTGGACACTCTAGTGTTCAATCATCTTCCACCTCCAGATCATGAAAGACAGACAAGTTAATCTAAATCTTCAAGTTTAAGAAGATTGAACAGGGGCAGTTGTTGTACCCCAAAATTTACCCTCTTTTCATACACGCATATTGTTAGTTTTATAGTTATGGAATAAAAGTATATTTATCAAGCTTCTTCAGGTTACAAGTGATGTTTATTTCGCCAATGGATGTTCTCAGGGTATTTTCCGTGCTGAAGATCGGTTCGCCGTTTTGCAAAGATTCGGGGTTCAAAGATTCACAAGTCCAACCCGGCGTGTCATATTCAGATGTTCTTTCGCCAATATATCTTTGATAACATATTCTCAAATTCAGGTTCAGCTCAAGAGTCAATTATTTTTAAAGAAGGTCTCTGAATGTCTGAGTTTTCTCGAATAAATGTGGTGAAAAAGTATGCTGAAAGTGCCGTTTTTACGCACTAAAAATTCATAACTTGAAGATCGTGGATTGTTTTGAACCCGTTCCGGTGGCTAAAATTTTGTCTTAGCGTCATCTACGTTTTCATATCTCACGGATGGAAGCCAATTTCGATCAAAAGGTCTTCAAAAATGCGGATTTATCAAGTATTTTTGTACAGAAAATTTGTGACAGAAGTTTATTTGCGTCATGTTTAGAAAATCATAACTTGGTCGATTTTCATCGTATCGAGCTGTTTCCGGCGCCAAAATTTCACAAATTGAGTTGGCTAAGTTTTCACAGGAGGTATTGAGTTTGAATGGTATCCAAAAGGCCTTCGCTTTTTGGTTAGAGTGCGCGTGATGCGCTGAAAATCCTGAATGCTGAATATTATTTCATCTGGGTCGAAACTTCGAAAATTTATAACTAAATCAATTTTTATCAGATCGGGCCCATTTTTTTACATAAGGTCAATGACTCAGAGATCTACAACTTTTCTTCCAAAGCCGAGACCGGTTTATGTTCTGATCAATACCAGTTTTTTATTGAAGAACGTGTCAGAGTTGACACTAGAGCCTAAAATAAGTTTGTCTGAGCCAAAACTTAAAAGATTCATAACTAATTCACCATTTATCCGATTGAACCCATTTTCGGACAATGCTTAGTTATCGATGTCGGCTACATTTTGTTTTCATATTTCAACTTCAAAAATTGCACTTAAGCCCCTGCGATTTAGCCTGGAACATGACAAACTCAAGTGAATAAAAATCTGCACTATTGCTTGTGGTTATTGGAGGCCCAATTGCACATTCAAAGCCCATTTTTTCCTCTAATTTCTATTATATAATCTCATTCTTTTCACACACGACAAACGAAAAAAATCTTTTGCCACAACCCTATCAAAATATCAAATTCCTTCAAAAACCCTAAAAACCTTAAAATCCTTGTTACAAACCCCCATCTCACTACAAACAAGTCATCCTTGTTACAAACCCACATCTCACTACTTCTCCAGTAAGGGTAAGGCTGGTTTCATCTCCATGATCAAAAGGATGTAGAAGCATTCATATATGCCATATCAGTTTTAACATTATAAAATTTCATATATTTGCTTTATTTGTATTTCATGATATAGTAATTTATTTAATGTGTTTATGAGATTCAACACTGCAGATTTAGACAGGGTCCCATACAGGGTTATTACAAAACACTGAGGCCAAAACAGAACAACCACCAATGCATGATGAGTAAGACATCTTGAGAAGGTTAAGGGCGTGGGTTCAACACCCACTTCTATTGGTTTTGGTTTTCTTCCATTCCTTTTATCTATTTTACCTATTTTCTTTTATTCTGTTTAAAACCTTTTTCATAAAACCTAATATTTTTCACAAACCTTTGATTTTTCCTCCTAAACTCGAATAATTAATTTTAGGTTTTTTAAATTTAATTTTAGGTTTTAATTTAATTTTAGGTTTTTAATTTCATTGTTTGTTTTTGGTTTCTAACCAATTTGTCTTTTTCAATCTTAAATTCACTTAATCACAAAAAAATTTTCACAAAACTTTTTTTTACAAAAAAACTTAATTTAATTTTTAGGTTAATTGATTTTATATTTTTAACTTTTTTTTCAAAATTAACCTTTTTTTTAATTAAAACTAATTAGGATTTAGATATTTTAATTAACTTTTTTCAAAATTAACATTTTTTTATTAATTAAAATTAATTAGGTTTTTTTAGGTTTATTTAATTAATTATCATAAATCATTTTTTTCACAAAAAAATCACCAACACATTTTCTTTGCTATTTTCATCTTATTTTTATTTTCCTAGATAAAGTGTATAGGGCGCATTCAACTGTAATAGCGTAGCTTTACTTTTCCCGTATTTTTTTATCATTATCATGTAATTACTTCCGGGATGTAATAGTTTTTGGATTTCTTTTTCGCATTCTTCACTATTATGTAATTGCCCCAAAGCTCTATAATAGCTTAGGTTTACATTTCCGCCTTTATCTCTTGCTACTATATTTTATGCAATGCTTAGATTAATAGGATTGTATGGAAAGATAAAAATGAACGATAGAAAACCCTAATTGCAAGATAAATATAACTGAAAAAACACACTGTTGCACACTTGCACCCATAGGGTATTACCTCACTTGGTTGCCTTCGGAAACAATGGTCATGTCCCTCGACCGTAGAGATATCTTAGTAAAAGACCCTCAATCTAAAAGTCATCATAAAGATCATAGTCCCTTAACGTTCCTCGAGTTGCCTACGAGAAATGATCTTGTCCCTCGATGTTGCCTACGAATATATGATGACAGTCCCTTCGAAATGCTAAGGTATCCTTACATGTTGCCTTCAATGACCATTTTGTCCCTTTCGATAGTCCCTCAACCTCCAACGACGCTGCTACCTATTCCTTAATAATAGGATGGGGATTTCTAAAGGAAAATGAACAGTCTTTTTCGAGTAGGTAGAAAACTCTTAAGTAGTTGCTCAAACAAACAAACTTTTTCACACCAAACACTTTTCAAACAAAGTTTTCAAAAATAACTTCATAACACTCTTGAGGACATAAACAAGGGTTAAAACAAAGTAAAACAAAACTTTTCAAAACAAGCACACACAAGCAACTTTAAAAATGAAAAAGTACCTAAGAGCCCGTTGAAAACCACAGATATAAAGGGTGCTAACACCTTCCCTTTATATAATATACCCCGTACTCAGAAACATCTCGAAAAAGGTTTTTTCTGTTCTTTTTCCTTTTCCTTTGTTGGATGAAATAAAATTCGGTGGCGACTCTTGCTTACCGCGACATTTGTGAACAAAAAACGCAAATCAGTATTAACAGTCGGTTCTGCCACCGTATCACACCTGGGTTCGAGCCCCAACGCCATATTTTGCCATTTCTTTTTTACATTTTTTCTGATTTTTTGTTTGTTAGGCACGCCTGGGCTCCAATGTTTGGGCCTTATGTCATTTTTGCTAATCCCTCACCCCCTGTTTCACTAACACAGCCTCTGGCTCATTTTATTTTCTTTTTTTTATTTCATTTATTTTATTTTATTTTAAATATATTTTACTTAATACAAAAATCATAAAAATAGATTTAGGCTTTTATTTAATTAAATTAATTTTTGACATAAAAATAAATTTATTTTAATCCCCTTTTATTTTGTCTTTGTTAATTAATTTATAAATTAATTAGAAATTAGGATTTTGATTATTATTTTCATACATTAAAAATATTTTCTTTAACAAATCCAAATTCTTCTCTTAAAAAATAAATTAATACTAGACTTAGGTTTATCTTTAATTGAAATTAATTTAGAACTTAGGACTTTTATTTAATTATTTTTTATATCAGTTTAATTTAATTAAAACTCTTTTTACAAACAAAACCCTAAAAAAACTTGTTTTTCTTTAATAAATTAATTTCTTTTATTAACTTAATTTTAATTTTCTTATACTTAGCTAATTATCTTCTTTTAAGTTAATTAGGTCAAAAACCATTTTTCTTAAACAAAATGCATTTTCTTCTCCATTCATACCCTTGTATATTTATTCATTCTTGTACATTTAATTCTTGTAAATATACAATATGGTTGTAATAGATAATTAGGATTTTCTTGCAATCCTCATTCGTAAATATGTATACCCCATCCCCAAATGATGTAATATCGTTAGGATATTTACTTTTCGTAATTTACCGCTTTCATATAAATGCTAGTTAATTAGGGTTTGTATGGAAAGATAAAATCAATACTTAGAAAACTCTAATCCAAGATAAACTCAAGCATGAAATACAATACTTGCACACTTTTCACCTCTAGGGTTTACTCCACTTTGTTTCCTTAAAAATGTTCATGTTACACATGTGAGAAATCTTAGCAAAAACAAACAAAATACAAGATCAAAGTCCCTCGATGACGCTACGAATGTTGCCTTACAAATGATATTAGTCCCTTAAGAAAAATGCTAAGATATCTCACAACATTGCTATCCATGACTATACGATGACCCACACCCATCCCTTTACATCCAAAGATAGAGTTACTTGCCAATCAAATGTGAGATAACAATATCAAAGGAAGGGAGAAATGAACAAAGACTTTTGAGTAGGTAGAACATTTTTAGTTGCTTGCTCACGATCCATCTTCAAAAACAAACCTCTTTTCAAACACACTAAACACTTTCAAAACATGAAATATTTTCAAAAGTCCAACACTTTGTATGCATTCTTATAGAGACGATAATCATTACGAAGTTTGCCTAAACGAATGCGCTTTTCAAAAATACTTTCAAAACTCACCACAAACACATTTCAAACAAAGCAATTTCAAAAGTGATCTAGAAAGAAACTAAGAGCCCATAGATAACTATGGATGAAAAGGGTTCTAATACCTTCCCTTTTCATAACCTACCCCCCGAACTCAAGAAAATATCTCAAAGGTCTTTCCTGTTTTTTTCACCCTTTCCTTATTGGATAAAAGAAAACTCGGTGGCGAATTTTGCTATCTGCAACAATTACGATAAAACACAAAACACCCAAGTTAGTTCTCCCACTGTATTATAGAACTGGCGACTCTTCTAGGGAATACTTTAAAGTGGGGTTACCTTAGAGCTAGATCACATTTAATTGATTTCATTGTTTGACTTGCTTGATTTACATTTATGGGTCCTTGTTTGGGTTTGTATTGATCCTCTACCCGGATCAGGGAACACCATTAGGTAAGTAGTAATAGATTGTGGAAACTGTGTGCGGTATGCTTACATGGTTGAAGCGATGGCTACGTTAGTGTGACACATTTGTTGGTACCGGTAACCCTTAAGTTTAGTCAGGGAGAATACAAGGCCATTGTGTGGTGTCATGAAGCACTAACGGACCTTAGAACCTTTAAATTGAACAACTTGGCCATTAGGAAGTAGTGCGATAGCCGGATTTGGTGCAATCCTAAGTTTGGTGATACTCGATACTACACTCATTGAGATCAGACTTTCAGGATATTTCGATCGCTAATAAAGAGGCTTGCGCTGAAAAAATGCCCGATAAAGAAAGAGCAGTGATATTGAGATTCCGTAGAACCCGGTTACTTTCTAGGGCAGGTTGAGCCAACTAAACTTCAAGAGGGTACTTACCTATGAACCTCATGCAAGCCTAAACCTAAGGACTTGTTTGCTTTGTGTCTATATGTTTGTTTGTACATAACATCATGACATCATACCATGGCATTTTGCACTAACCATTTCAAGGATATAGAGATTTATCTTTGTCTTATTTTGTAGGACATGGCTCTCACTCGCAGGAATACTATCCAAATCAACCTCGTAAAAACGCCTCCTCAACTCAAGGAATTGGCATCAAGGGTCCCCAATGATTCTCCCTTCACCAAGAAATAAGGTCATCTCGTCAACTTGGTTACAACAAGCTTTGAAGAGGATATGGTGAAAGTGTTATTCCAATTCTTTGACCCTAAACATCATTGCTTTACCTTTCCTGATTACCAACTTGTGCCTACTATGGAAGAATTCTATCAACTCTTAGGAATTCCTATTCTTGATCAACTACCCTTCAATGTTATTGAAAGAGACCTAAGACCTAATGGGATTGCTCGAGCTCTACATTTGCAACGATCTGATGTTGTGGCCAATTGTGAAACGATAAGTGGTGTCAAAGGATTCCTAGCCAAGTTTTTGTTGGAGAAGGCTCAAGATTCTTGGGATGCTTTGGATCTACAAGCCTTTGAGGAAGTGTTGGCTCTTCTCATCTATGGGATGGTTCTATTTCCTAATCCTGGCCAACTCATAGATGTGAACACAATCAAAAAATTTCTATCTCGCAATCCAGTTCCTACTTTACTTGGGGATATCTTGCATTCTCTTCACTCTTGCACCATGAAGAAAAGAGGACTTCTTATGTGTTGAACTCCTTTGCTGGCTAGGTGGTTTATTTCGAGCCTACCCTGGTCAGTTGTGAAGAACGAGCAGGCCTTAAGATGGTCTAGTAGGTTAATGTTACTCACACATTCTAATATTTATTGGTGTTCTCGATCCATGGTGGACATTACTATTGTTGACCGTTTTAGGGAATTCCCTAATGTCCCTATACTTGGCATTAGAGGAGGTATTACCTATAATCCTTGTATGGCTTTATGACAGTTCTACCATACATGCTTCTGGATATTGTATGGGAGAACTGATTCACATTGTCCTCTCCAGGCGAGCCTCAAATGAGGGGTGTCTGACAGAACCTTACCAGGTCGTAACTTGAATTTTAGAACTCCATTTGACACGCCGTTCAAAGCGTTAGAAAGCTAATGCAATGAATTATACTTTGGTGGAGTAAAATGAGTCATATGATGTGTTGTATAGTGTCCATGTTTTTATTTATAAGATGATTTAGAAATTTTTCTATTATGATGTATGTGTATATGATGAATTGTTGTTGCTATGATGATTACGTGTGGAATATGAAGAATGTGATTATATTATGATGATTATATGAATGATGATACGTTTTGACTAAGCAATGGTTGTGTTGTTATTGAGATGTTTTGCATCAGGCATTCATGGCATATGATTAAGACTTTGGTTTAGTGATGTTGTTAAGACTTCGATCCAATGAAGTTTATATGACGAATAATCCAGTGATGGATTCAATCCCATAGTGTGGATTTGAGTGCAATTTTGTGATGTGCTTTGGTTTCAAGCGAGAATCGATCATTTTGGTGGAGATCTTTGGAGAAATAATGATCGAGTCATCAATGAAGTTTTGGTACCATATGCATGAGTCAATGATGTTGCATTGCATTATATGTGACATTACATAATGATTGATTACATGATGATTTATGAATATGTGAACTAATGATGTCTTGATGATGATTGTTTACTGATGATATGATGATGCTATGAATAAATAATTAACTGAAGGTGTGGGTATATTATGAAGTTTTGATGGTGTGTGGTGTCTTACTATTGGGCTATAACACATATATTTATTCCTCATGTCTTTTATAATGATTATTATTACTCACCCTTTCTGCTTGGAAACATTGCCTCTATACATGGGTAACTTGCAGGTGATCAAGATTTGTGCATTGAAGCTTATAGGATTAGCTTCGGAGTGCATCATTTATTTATATTGAATAAGAGAGTCTTGCTCTGATATGTAATATCGGGGTTAGGAATATTTATTGTGAAACTATTATGTTTTCTTGTTTATTTTGATATGATGAGTTACCTTTCATGGTATTTAGTTGTTTGATTTATGAATCATGAACGATGAAGTGTGAGGAAGACTCTGTGAAGTATTTTCAATAAATATGTTTTGAGACTATGATTCCGCTGCAATAATCTGGATTTTTGATATTTGATGATATTAAAGAATTGTTTGTTTTAGATGTTTTGAAAACCCGTGTTACGGAGTAAGATACATTTGTATGATGTTTAGATGAAGATGTGACACACTTGGTTGCGATTTTATTTGATTTAATTTCGTAAAATATATGCAAATATATATGTGGGTTTAGAAGGGTGTTACATTAGTGGTATCAGAGCAGGTCGGTCCGTCCGACCAGGTTTTCCTATGATGTGCATGTCCTGTGATTGATTAGTGTGAGTACACTGTATATGCATTGTTTTCTGATGTTACTTTTCTGTGTGTAGAATGGCTGGAAGAAAGGATATTGCGATTCATGCTGCTTTGCAGGATGTTGCTCAGGTTGTGCAACATCATCCTAATGCTGACGGGAATGATGGGTCCCGTGTGTTGGAGACTTTTAAGAGGAACCATCCATCTATTTTCAAAGGTAGGTACGATCCTGATGGAACACAGACTTGGCTCAAATAGATTGAAAGGATATTTTGGTTCATGGATTGCTCAAAAGCATAGAACGTTCAGTTTGGTATGCAGATGTTGGCAGAGGAAGCCGATGACTGGTGCGTCGGCACCCGTCCGAGACTAATAGTGGAAGGTGAAGTGATTACTTGGGATGTGTTTAGCAGGGAGTTTCTGAGGAAGTACTTCCCAGAGCATGTGCGTGGGAAGAAAGAGATTTAGTTCCTAGAGTTGAAACAAGGAAATTTGACTGTGACTGAGTATGCTTCGAAGTTTGTGGAACTGGAAAAGTACTATCCATATTACAATGAAGCGACTAGTGAGTTCTCAAAGTGCATCAAGTTTGAGAACGGTTTGCATCCGGAGATCAAATGGGAAATTGGATATCATTAGATCTGTAGGTTTTTAGATTTGGTGAACAACTTTAAAATTTATGAGGAAGATAGCAAAGCTCATTCGACACATTACAAGAGTCTGGATAAGAAAATAGAAAAACCATATCAAGACTGTAGGAAGCTTTATGATGCTTCAGTTGATAAAGGGAAACAAAAGGTTTCTGATGGGAAGAAGACAAGTGGGGGAGGGACTACCACTCCTGTCAAGTGTTATAGGTGTGGTGAACTAGGTCACCATTCCAATGAATGTGATAATAAGGTTCTAAGATGTCACAAATGTGGTAAGACGAACTATCGTGCTCCTGAATACAAGAACGATGGTCCAACCTATTTCAATTATGAAGAGTAGGGTCATATCAGTACCCAGTGTCAGAAGCCAAGGAAGGATGCTGCTGCCCAGACTAATGGTATAATGTTCTCTCTGAGTGGATTGGAGGATTCCAAGAAGAACAACTTGATTCAAGGTACTTGTTTTATTAACAATTTTGAATTGGTTTCTATAATTGATATTGATGCTACTCATTCGTTTATTTTGTATGAATGTGCTAACATGTTTGGATTGAAGTTGTCTGATATGAATGGTAGTATGACAATAAATACTCTTGCTAGTGGTTATGTTACTACTACTTATGTTTGTTTGAGATGTCCTTTGACCATTTATGGTAAGAGTTTTGTGATGGATTTGGTGTGTTTACCCTTACACCAAATTGATGTTATTCTTGGAATAAACTGGTTGGAGTTCAACTATGTTCACATCAACTATTATAGTAAGACTTTGAGGTTCACTAAGTCTGGAGATAATGGAGAATTGATGTTGTTGACTGCAAAGCAAGTGAATCAACTTCTAGGAGACAAAGCTTTTATGTTTGCAATGTTTACATCGTTGCATGTTAATCGTGAAGCTGTGAGTGTTGAACGGCCTGTGGTTTGTGAATTCCAAGAGGAATTTCCAGACGATATAAGTGATTTTCTTGCAAAACATGAAGTGGAGTTTTCTATATAGTTGGTTCCAGGTACGAGTCCAGTGTCAATGGCTCCTTACAAAAAATGTTAGCTTCAGAGCTGAATGAGTTGAAGAAACAACTGGAAGAAATGCTGGAGAAGAAGTTTGTTCGACCAAGTGTTTCTCTGTGGGGTGCTCCTGTGTTGTTATTTAAGAAGAAATATGGAAGTGTGAGAATGTGTGTAGACTAACGATAGTTGAATAAAGTGACTGTTAAGAATAAGTATCCACTCCTGAGTATTGATGATTTGATGGTATTTGTGTTGAAAATTTGGAGACATTATCTTTTTGGCTCTAAATTTGATGTGTTTAGAGATCACAAGAGTCTAAAGTACTTGTTTGATCAGAAAGAGTTGAACATGAGACATAGAACATGGCTTGAACTTTTGAAAGATTATGACTTTTATTTGAGTTACCATCCTGGTAAAGCAAATGTGATATTTGATGCATTGAGTAGAAAGTCATTACATATGTCGATGCTTATGGTTCAAGAGTTAGAAATGATCCAATAATTCAGAGATATGAATTTGGTGTGTGAAGATACTCCTAACAATGTGTGTTGTACCCCAATTTCCCCCCTAAGATCCCTTCATCATACCGTATTAATTCAAACATAACTAGATCACATTAGGGCTTTTGGTTCTCCTTGCTATATTTAGATTTTATCTTTGAGGAATCACCAAACACCTTGACTTGCTTTTCTTTTATGATCATGCATGTTTTGTTTTGACTTTCCTTTTAATTAATAAAATGTAATGTTGGTTTGTCTTATTTGTTAATAATGTAGGTAAAGACAATGTGGCTTAGCCATTTGATCCATGGGTTCATGAGTTTATTTCCATGCCCTAGTCAATAAAGCATGAGAAATTAAAACCTCACCATTAAAGTTGTTTTAGAAGAAATGACATGGAAAGGTTTATTTTGGTTCACCACATTTAAAAGTTATCAAGATTGATTCAAAAGTACAAGGGGTTGATTGAAGAAGTTGTCATGGTTGGATAAGGCCTTGTTCCCATTGGTCACAAGTGCATATTTTTCTCAATTCTCAAGATATGGAAGTGGTTTTGGTTTCTATTAGTTATTATTATCATCCTCAACAACTTCTATTTACAAAGAAAAAGTTTTGGTACAAGAAGGTTGTTAAAATTGTCAAAGTTCCTCAAAGCATTTTCTTGATCTAGGAGTTAGGGTTTTTAACTTCAAAGAAGTATATCTTGCTCATATTTTGATTTTTTGAGTGATTCCAAAAGCATCCTTCTATTCAAATGGTTATTAACAAATCACTTCAAAAGTTTCAAGGAGTTTTCATGTGGAATAAACTTGATGATGAAGAAAGATTACAAGTCCTCCAGATGAACCCTCAAATTCTCATATGTGACTTCAAATGATCATAACTTGCTCAATTTTTATCACCTTGAGCCTACTCGTTTTCCACAATTATCTTGAGGATGTGAACTTTATTTCTTCTTTTATGTGCAAAGTGATAAAATGGATAGAAGATGCCCTAAAGACACAAAAGATTATAGGTCATTTCATGATTTTTTGCCAACTTCAAGAATTCATAACTCTCTCAATTTTTGGAGATTTTGAATGGTTCAAGTTTCAAAATGTCATTCAAGAGGTCTATTTTATGCCATATTTTTTGGTTAAGAGCAAATTCCAAGAGGAAGGCCATGTTTGGATGTAAAACATTATAGGTCACTTTTGAAGAAATAATTGAAATATTTCTAAGTATGGAAAGTCAACTTCTTTTTCCAAACTTTGACTCATTGCAACTTTCAGCTCAAACATCCATTTGATCCCATTCTTTTCCCATTGCAAAGCTTGTAATTTCATCTTTCTAAAGCATCAAGAATCATGTCCTAAGACCCCTTGAGCTGAAAATGCCATTGTTTTGAAATTGGTAACTTGAAATTGAATTTCTCACCAAGTCAAAATTTTGAAATCTATAATGTGGCCTCTAATCAGAAGATTTGTGCGTGTTTTTGATTTAAACTTGATTAACAAACTTTCCGAAAGTGTTTAGCACCTCAAAACACAAAGATTGGATGAGTTTTGGTGCAAATGAGATCACACTTCACTCGTGTCCAAACTCCACACGAATTCCCCCCAAAATGCATCATTCACTCTTCTTTTTTATCCCATTTGCTTCTCCTATAATTAAAGGAGCTATCCCATTCATTTCCTCAAGCTTGAAAAGCCAAAATCACCCTGCCAAACTTGTTCCATAAGTCACTTTTCTGCAACTTCGAAATCAGTGTTCAAGCCTTTTCAATACATTTTTCTATCAATTCACCTTCCTTGATCTTCCCTGAAGCTAACCATATAATTATCTTCAAGAATCGTGACCTATATTGATCCATAGAAGTCCAGTTTCAGAGCTCTGCAACTCAACTTCAATAGGTAGATTTCTCCATCAATTCTTCCAAACTTTGATATCATTGTGAAGCTCTCATTGCCCTGGTTCTAATCGCAACACTTGCTTTTAACTGGAAACATGTTTTGGCCATGAATTTTCAAATTTCCTTCGAAATTGCTTGAGCTATAGTTTATATAAATTTTTCACGAAGGTGTGGTTGTCTTCGTCTTGACGAGACGAAGCGAATGACATAGGTCTCGTTCTCTAATTTTAGAGTTTGAGTGACCTGGTTTTGAGACTGGCAGTAGGTTGAAGATGACCGACGTGTCATCCTTCAACCAATGACACAACGCCATTTGTTTTTTTGAATTTTTGATTTTATATGTGATCCTGTATGTTATTTAATAATGATCATGATATGCACAGCGCGCCAGATCCTTTGGATTTGATTACTAATGCATTTTGACTCTCATCCATTGGTCCACATCTTTTTGATTTTTTATTTTATTTTCTGATTTTTAAATTAAATTGTTTTAAACTTCAAAAAATCATAGAAAATTCATTTTAAGTCCAAAAAATCTGAAAAAATTATGAAAAATATTTTTGATTTTTCTCTTTCTGATTTTTATTATTTTACAATTTTATTTTGTGTTTTGATATTTTTTATAAATTTTCATTTTATTTGAATTATTTTAAATGTTTAAAAATACTTGTATGTATTTTTAAATTATGAAAAAAATATGGAATGATCCAATGATATTGTGACAAATATTGGTGACCTCATTTATTTTTTATTTCTGACTTTGTTATTTTTTTTTATCATTTTTGGTTTATTTTACTCATTTCTTTTAATTTTTAAAAATAGTTTCTGACTTTAAAAAATTACCAAAATTTTTATTAAAATATTTGAGTTCATTTCTGATTTTTCTATGGTCTTAATTTTTCTTGATTAATTTGAACATAGTTGATATTTTTCTCTCTTATTTCCATTTAAAAACATTAAAAAAAAACCCTTTTTAATGCATATATTAAATGTAATATTATTTTATGATTATTTTCTGGCTGATCTTTGGTTGAATTTTTGATCATGGACTTTATTAATATCATTGGACCCATGGTGTTGAGTCTAAGACCATAAAAATGGATGAATGACTTTAATAATAGTTTGATTAAATTTTAATTCAAAGGTGGTTTGTATATTCTCTCCCACCCCTCTTCATCTCAACCCCTTCTTATTGCACTAAATGTTATTGGAGCATGATTTCTATATCATGTCTCAAAACAAATGGTGCATAGATTGCTATTTATCGACCTCAAAATAGGTGTGACTTCTATATAAGTCCACTTACGATTGCTTAACATAGCGCTAAAAGTTTTCCAGATTCGAATAAAAAATCATTTGTGGCCCAAACCTATGTTTGCAAGCCCAAGTATGTTAATTTGATCTCTTTGATCCAATAACCTTGAGATTCATTGTGTAGAGGCTTTGATTCTACCAATCCTCTAATGGATCTACATCACTCTTGGTCAACGCGGATCACTTAAACATCATTGATCATTAAATGTTATTTTTGAGAATTCCAAAATGGATGATATACTTGACAAAAAGCAAATGCAACTTGTTGTGTGGAGGTTTTGGTTCTACCAATCCTCTAATGAGTTCCAAATTCAAGTTTCAAGATGGTCATCCAACTAATTACTAATTATTAACAATTGACTTTACTTTATGTTTTTATTTTTATACTTTATGTACCATTTACTTTAAGCATTTCATTTCATGCTATTTTTCATCTTTGATCACTTGAGCCCCTTTATCTTCTTGTCTTTTTTTTCACTTTGCTCACTTGAGCTTTTGTTTTATTTTTGAAGACACCTAATAATCAACATGAACCATAAAAACCTTTAATGATACTTGGAATATTTGGTTACTATCCTTGGCATTATGGAGTATTGGACTTCTTGTACTCAGGATTAGAAACCTTGGCCTATGTTGGAGACCTTGTGACCTTAATTGATATTTTGTCTGGAGTTCTTGAGGTTTACCTCAAGACATTGGGTTGTTTGTTTGTTTTGTGTGCAGGTTATTATGATTACATTCTTTGTTTGTAATCTGAAATTCACCCGTATACAACCGTTACTCTGCCCAATTTTTGTGAAGACTTAATACACTTGAAGTTTAGTTCTCTCAAGAGGTATAGTATCTTTGGTTGCTTGGTTTCAATCCAAAGAATGAGAATTCTATCTTGACTCATAATGTCAAGAGTTGGCTTCTTGTTGTTTAGATGGTTCTTATCCCTAGATTTTACCTTATGCTTTAGGATAATCTCTTCTTCTCCTCCCATTTTCTTTAAATTCAAAAATCTTCTTCCTCCTTTTGAAAACCCTTCTTGTTTTGAAACTTGAACCATTTTCATAATAAACTTGGACTTATGTCCATGCATTTTCAAAACATTTTCATAAATAAACTTCAATCAATTTAATAATACCTTGACATTTCTTATGAGAAGACTAAAAGTCAATCAATCTCATTTCAAACCATTTTGCCACATTGGCTTTTTTTATCTTTAAAACTTTTCTCAAAAAGATTAGACACTTGTCAATCCTTGTAGTGATGCAAACAACTATACTTCTACAATATGTAGTGAAGAGAGATATTTTCCACTTGGGTATTGAGTGAGACATTATTGATTTTAAAATCCTAGCCATATCCTCCACTTTGAGATGATTCAAATTCCCCTTTCTCATATTTGTGGGTAGTAAGTATGTTTTCCACACGGACAATGACGATAATGTCTTATCTCTTAAAATCAACCAACACACTTGTGTTTTAAATTATTTGAAAGATAAACTACGTGTACCCTGATCCCCTATTGCATGAAAGGTGGTACATAGGCACTAAAGGTACACAACCGCGGCGGGTGAAAAAATTATAAAAAATACTTCTTTTCTCACCCCCACCATCTATTATTTTATACAACATTTTATAGCCAAAATATACAGATTTTACAAAGAGGTTCTTGCGAAATACCGTAGATGTTTAGGGTGCTAATGCCTTCCATTTGCATAAACAACCCTCTTACCTTGAATCTTTCCTCTTTTTTTGGGTTATTCTCTCTTTTCCCATTCATTTGGAACCAATAAAGCGCAGTGGAAATTTATATTTTCATTTGTATAAGTCTAGTCAATCCAATGGCTTAGTCTTAAACATTTCTACCGCTATAATGTGATGTTAGGAATGTTGAAACTGACTAGTGGTATTATAGAAGAAATTTGAGAAGGTCAAAAGTTCGATTTGAAGTTGGTTGATCAATTAACCTTGATTAACCAAGTTAAAGGAGGTGAGTTCCGAGTTGATGAGAATGGTGTGATGAGGTTCGAAAATAGAGTATGAGTTCTGGATGTTCTAGAACTTAAGAGGAGTATTCTTGAAGAAGGGCATAGAAGTGGGCTGAGTATTCACCCCGGTGCTACGAAGATGTATCAAGACTTGAAGAAGTTTTTTTGGTGGCCAGGTGTTGTACCCCAAAATTTTCCCTCTCAAATTCTCAAGAATTCTCTCACAAGATCTTTATCAATTCAAGACTGCACAAGGTTTGAAGAGCTCAAGACACCTCCTCAAGCACTGATGACTCAAAATTAGGGTTTGAGTTTATACAAGGACAACTGGACTTTTAATGCTTCATATGAATTTCATGGATCATTTTGGACTCCCAAGATTTCTCATGTCAAGTTTCAAGCTTTGGATCACATTTTTGCTCAATCAATTGATCAGTTGACCTAAAATTAACTTTATTGGGTACAAAGTCAACTATGGGTAATTTACAGTCAAAATTTATAATTTTTGACCCATATCAACATTTTGAATTCACATATGTTAATTGGTCAAGTTTGGATCATAATTTCTCAAGAAATTTGATCGGATCACCAAAAGGGCAAAATGGACAAAATTAAGGTTTGATTGAAGAGGCTTAATTTTTTACTGTTGACCAAATGCATGACTTGTTGGTTTGGCATGATATCAATAATCCAAATGCATAATTTTAACCTAATGGCATGATTCAAAACATTTCTCATGGTCAATTGAATTATAGTTGAAATTTGGTCAACTAATAAAAAAGTCAACTATACATTGAAAAGTCAAACATTGAATTTTTAATCAAAATCAAGTTTCAAAAATCATATTTCATTAAGACATGTCAAAGTATGAAAATTGTTCATCAAGAAATCAAAAGTCAAGATTACTTTAAAAAAATTCAAAGTTCTAAACACTTAGAAATTTTTCTAAGTGTTAAGAAAAAAACATGATAATTTCATAACTTTGTGCCAAATTTCCACTATAATGCAAGATGATTCAAGAAAATACTTTCAACAAGAAAGTTGTAGATCTCAATGAGATTTAAAACTTTGTAGGACAACACAATTTATAAAAATTCTTGGATTTCAAGTTATAAATTCATAAAGACATGTCCATGAAACAAAAACACTTAGTGAAATTTTGCCCTAGTTAGGCAGATTTTTGACCATACTTCTTGGCCAAGTTTCACATAGTTCCAAAGTGATTCTTCAAAAATGTTCAACATAAAGGTTGTATAGGATATTACAAGCTTCCAAAAATGTCCAAGAACTCATTGATATTGTTCTTTAGAAAAGAGAATCAAAGGCAAGAAGTTAGGGTTTCAAACTTAGTTTACAAGGAAGAATTTTGTGATAAACATGATCCAATCTTCAAGCATGTTGTACAAATCCCTTTTTACAGGATTCTAACTTTCATTTTACTCCTTAATTAAATATTTACATAACTGTTAGAGCTTTGATCCAAGCATTTGAGATATTGTCCAAGTGGTTATTCCATTTTTGGCACAAAGTCACCACTTCCATTTTTGAAAAGTTACTTTAATCACAATGTCAACTCTTTTTGAGGCCATACAATGTTGCTTCTGACTCAAAAACACTTCAATGCAAGAAGCAACATATATACAACCTGCTAACCACCCTACAAATCCTTGTACTTCACATTGAAATCATGTTTGTCAACTTGGCTTCAAAATCAAGTAACCAAGCCATAACATATGATTTCAAATTCTGAGTTGTTTCAAGTCCTCAAACCTCTTGCCTATAAACTAGGACATCATTTGCTACCTAAGGGACGAGTATACAAGCCCTCAAAAACCCTGAAACTCCTCAAAATCAGAATTTTCATTTCAAAACTCCATTGTTGCACATTTTGACCTTAAACACCAAACTCACAATCTACTCGCACGTTTCCTCTCCATGTTAATCCTAAAGCTCCCTAACATCAAACATAACTCATCCCTGTCCCTGTTTTGAAATTGTAACACCTCCATCACCATCCAATGTAACCAAAAACAGAGCTTTGCACATTGACTTCTCCAGCACGATTCAGCCATCCTTAACACAAACTAATCATTGCGTTAGCTTCCTGGAGGTTCATTGAAGCTAACTGGATCATCATAACACCTTGAGAGTTGCTCAAACTTAAAACACGATCCCCACTTGCAAGGTGAATTTTCTAACTTTTGAACTTTTCATATAAGCATTGTTAGGCTTCCATTTTCAAAAATAAAATGTAGACATCATTGCCCTGAAGCTAACCATGTCCATAGTTTTCATTTATATTGCCTGAGCATGGAGAATTTTAAGTTTGAATTTTTCTGAAAAATTAGGTTTTTGATTAGGGCCAGCAAAATTCTCATTCATCTTTGATTTATAGCTTTAGTTATTTACATGGTGGGATTCGTGAGGAAAAATATAGTAACTTTCATGTTTACATTTTCCATTTTTGTTAAGAAATGAGGAAGTTACAAGATTTGAAAAAATGGTAAAAGAAGATGGCGCGAGGAAGAAGAAGATGACAGCCATGGAAGGAGTTTAAAATATATATTTATGGATTGATATAAGACATCGAATGTATAGCCACCCCAGTGGTAGAAGCGTGTGCCTTTCACCCATGTGACCTGGTGTGGTACCCCAAAATTTACCCTCTTTTCATACACGCATATTATTGGTTTTATGGTTATGGAATAAAGGTATATTTATCAAGCTTCTTCAGGTTACAAGTGACGTTTATTTTGCCAATGGATGTTCTCAGAGTATTTTCCGTGCTGAAGATCGGTTCGCCATTTTGCAATGATTCGGGGTTCAAAGATTCACAAGTCCAACTCGGCGCGTCATATTCAGGTGTTCTTTTGCCAAGATATCTCTGATAATGTATTCTCAAATTCAGATTCGGCTCAAGAGTCAATTCTTTAAAGAAGGTCTCCGAATGTGTGAGTTTTCTCGAAGAAAAATGGTGAAGAAGTATGCTGAAAGTGCAGGTTTTACGCACTACAAAATTCATAACTTGAAAATCGTGGCTTGTTTTGAATCCGTCCGGTGGCTAAAATTCTATCTTGACGTCATATACGTTTTCATATCTCACGGATGGAAGCCAATTTCGATCAGAAGGTCTTCAAAAATGCTGATTTATCAAGTATTTTGGTACAAAAAATTTGTGACAAAAGTTTATTTGCGTCATGTTCAGAAAATTATAACTTAGTCGATTTTCATTGTATCGAGCTGGTTCCGACGCTAAAATTTTACAAATTGAGTTGGCTAAGTTTTCACAGGAGGTATTGAGTTCAAATAGTATCCAAAAGGCCTTCTCTTTTTGCTCAGAGTGCGCGTGACGCGCTGAAAATCCTGAATGCTGAATATTATTTCATCTGGGTCAAAACTTTGAAAATTTATAACTCAGTCAATTTTTATCGCGTCGGGCCCATCTTTTTACACAAGGTCACTAACTCAGACATTTACAACCTTTCTTCCAAAGTCGAGACCGGATTATGCTCCGATCTATACCAGTTTTTTATTGAAGAACGTGTCAGAGTTGACACTGGAGCCCAAAAAAAGTTTGTCTGAGCCAAACCTTCAAAAATTCATAACTAATTCACCTTTTATCCGATTGAGCCTATTTTCGGACAAGAGTTAGTTCCCGATGTCGGCTACATTTTGTTTTTATATTTCAACTTCAAAAATTGCACTTAAGCCCTTGCGATTTAGCCTGGAACGTGACAGACTCAAGTGAATAAAAATCTGCACTATTGCTTTTGGTTATTGGAGGCCCAATTGCACATTCAAAGCCCATTTTTTTTCTCTCTAATTTCCATTATATAATCTCATTCTTTTCATACACGACAAATGAAAAAAAAACTTTTGCCATAATCCTATCAAAATATCAAATTCCTTCAAAAACCCTAAAAACCTTAAAATCCTTGTTACAAACCCCCATCTCACTACAAACAAGCCATCCTTGTTACAAACCCACATCTCACTACTTCTCCAGTAAAGGTAAGGCTGGTTTGATCTCCATGATCAAAAGGGTGTAGAAGCATTCATACATGCCATATCGATTTTAACATTATAAAATTTTATATATTTGCTTTATTTGTATTTCATGATATAGTAATTTATTTAATGTGTTTATGAGATTCAACACTGTAGATTTAGACAGGGTCCCATACAGGGTTATTACAAAACACTATGGCCAAAACAGAACAACCACCAATGCATGACGAGGCAGACATCCTGAGAAGGTTAAGGGCGTGAGTTCAACACCCACCTCTATTCGTTTTGGTTTTCTTCCATTCATTTTATCTATTTTACCTATTTTCTTTCTTTCTGTTTAATACCTTTTTCATAAAACCTATTATTTTTCACAAACCTTTGATTTGTCCTCCTAAACTCGAATAATTAATTTTAGGTTTTTTTAATTTAATTTTAGGTTTTTTTAATTTAATTTTAGGTTTTAATTTAATTTTAGGTTTTAATTTAATTTTAGGTTTTTAATTTCATTGTTTGTTTTTGGTTTCTAACAAATTTATCTTTTTCAATCTTAAATTCACTTAACCACAAAACTCTTTTTACAAACCTTTTTTTTTACAAAAAAACCTAATTTAATTTTTAGGTAAATTAATTATATATTTTTAACTTTTGTTCAAAATTAACCTTTTTTTAATTAAAACTAATTAGGATTTAGATATTTTAATTAACTTTTTTCAAAATTAACATTTTTTTATTAATTAAAATTAATTAGGTTTTTTAGGTTTATTTAATTAATTATCATAAATCATTTTTTTTCATAAAAAAATCACCAAAACATTTTCTTTGCTATTTCCATCTTATTTTTATTTTCCTAGATAAAGTGTATAGGGCGCATTCAACTGTAATAGCGTAGCTTTATTTTTCCTGCATTTTTTATCATTATCATGTAATTGCTTCCGGGATGTAATAGTTTTATGATTTCTTTTCCGCATTCTTCACTATTATGTAACTTCCCCAAAGCTCTATAATAGCTTAGGTTTACATTTCCGCCTTTATCTCCTGCTACTATATTTAATGCAATGATTAGATTAATAGGATTATATGGAAAGATAAAAATGAACGATAGAAAACCCTAATTGCAAGATAAATATAACTGAAAAACACACTGTTGCACACTTGCACCCTTAGGTTATTGCCTCACTTGGTTGCCTTCGTAAACAATGGTCATGCCTCTCAAACGTACGATATCTTAGTAAAAGACCCTCAATCTAAAAGTTATCATAAAGATCATAGTCCATTAACGTTCTTCGAGTTTCCTACGAGAAATGATCTTGTCCCTCGATGTTGCCTACGAATATATGATGACAGTCCCTTCGAAATACTAAGGTATCTTTACATGTTGCCTTCAATAACCATTTTGTCCCTTTCGATAGTCCCTCAAACTCCAACGACGGTGCTACCTATTCCTTAATAATAGGATGAGGCTGTCTAAAGGAAAACGAACAGTCTTTTTCGACTAGGTATAAAACTCTTAAGTACTTGCTCAAACAAACAAATTTTTCACACCAAACACTTTTCAAACAAAGTTTCCAAAAACAACTTCATAACACTCTTGAGGACAGAAACAAGGGTTAAAACGAAGTAAAACAAAACTTTTCAAAATAAGCACACACGAGTAATTTTAAAAATAAGCAAGTACCTAAGAGCCCGTTGAAAACCACTTATAGAAAGGGTGCTAACACCGTCCCTTTCTATAATCTACCCCTCGTACTCAGAAACATCTTGAAAAAGGTTTTTTTTCTGTTCTTTTTCCTTTTCCTTTGTTGGATGAAATAAAAGTCGGTGGCGACTCTTGCTTACCGCGACATTTACGAACAAAAAACGCAAACCAGTATTAACAGTCAGTTCTGCCACCGTATCACATAATTGGCGACTCTGCTGGGGTCATAAAGTGAGGTTTACCTTAGGATCTAGGTCATTTTAAAATTGCTTCCTTGTTTTTTCTTGTCTGCTTTAAATTCAAGGGTTTTGTTTGGGTATTATTAAAGATCCTACACCCAGATCTGGGGACACTTTTTAGGTAAACAACAATAGATTGTGGAGACAGTACGACGTAGACCGATATGGTTTAAGCGATAGCTGTGTTGGTGTGAAACTTTGGTTGGTACTGGTATCCTTCGTGTGGAAACGAGGAGAATACGAGGCCTCCGCATGGTGTCATGAAGCACTAACGGACCTTAGAACCTTAATTGAACAAACTTGGCCATTAGAAAGTAGTGAGATAGCCGGCCTCGGTATAAAGCTGAGGATTGGTTGATACTCGACGCTACACTCATTGAGATCAGACTTTCGAGATATTTCGGCCGCAAGAAAAGATTGCTTGAGCAGAAACAATGCCCAATAAAGGATGATCAGTGATATTGAGAATCCTTAGAACCCAGTTACTTTTCTAAGACAGGTTTGAAACCAACTAAACTTCAAGAGGATACTTACCTATGGAATTCATGCAAGCCTAAACCTAAGGCTGCTTGTGTGACTTGCTTGCTTTCTTTGCCTAACAATTTGAACTACTGCAGGGCTTTGTTTGTGTTCCTTGCAGGACCTTGTTTGTACAAATCAAATAAATTGATTTCTTACTCTGCATTTTCGCTTAACGCATAGCATACACATCATAACATCATGCCACATCATTTCCTTAACCATTTCAAGGATCTCAAGGGTTTGTGATGCAGGTTATGATAAATCAGACGTCTAGCAAGGGGCAAGGGGATTTATTTTCCTCTAAACAATGTCGTCAAAAGACCAAAACACGATAACTTGAGTCAGGGGCTATGACCCACTTGATATGGTTAGCTTGACTCTCGTAGAAGGACTCTCAACGACACAAAGTTCTTCAATCAAAGCTGCAAAATTCAACTCCTGACATTTTCTTGTTTACCCCACGAGATCCTTGAAAACATTGCATACATATATAATACATATCATTGCATAAGCAGGTTTCAAAGCAGGTCTCTCATGTTCTCACTGTTTATTTCAGCAATGGCTCTCCAACAAGACAACATAGATCTCCAAGCTCAAGATGCCCAATTCAAGGAATTTCTCCTAAATCTATCCAAGGGGCAAGAAGACCCGAAAACACTCTTCGCCGGGAATCTGACCAAGGAACGTCCTGAGAACAACAAGATGAACAATTGGAACAACTGCAAGCTGAGGTAGAAGCAATGAGAATCCATATGCTGGGGGAGATGGTTCTTATCCAAAACTTAGCTCGAGGACAAGAATGGCTAAGAGCCTTCCTCAACAAGCTTGACCAAGATGAATGCAAATCCATGAAACAAACAGTTAAAATTGTGGATCAAGGCATTAATCATCCCCCAACGAGAGAAGAGGTTGGTTTGGTCAGGAACAGACCTTTCCAGTTTGCTACTACATCACAAGCCCAACCACAACTTCGCCAACGACAATGGGGCAATCAACATAAGAAGAATACACCAGAAAGACGCTTCACCGAAATCAACATGTCATTGGCTCAAGCATTGCAACGCATGTTAAAGGCCAAGTTGGTTATGTTAAGGGACCCTCCTCATAATCCCAACATAGCCTCCCCAAGGTACAATCCAAGTTCAAGATATGCATACCACTCCAACAGTCATGGACATGACACCAACAGCTCTTGGGCATTGAGAAATAAAATTCAAGACCTGATTGATGAAGGAGCGCTAGAATTCACACAAGACGGTCAGGTAGAGTTCTTCTGCCATCCCTCTAAGGCATATAATCTGAAGTGACAAGTTCTTACAAGAATACTTTTCGTTCATTAGAATTTTCAATGTGTAATTTTCTTTTGATTTGTTTGAACATTTATTCATATCAAACCTCGTTATTTCATCAATGCATTGCACATGTTTATCTTGAATCAATTCATTCGTATTCACTATTTCAAAAATGTGTTCTTATTTCCTTTTGTGATATTCAACTCTTGATTTAAAAACTCTAAGCCTTAGAGGGAGGATGACGAAAATGATACCACAATCTCTATAGTATGCTTTTGAACAGACCCCGTTGACGATGTACAGGCGTTGTTTCAAATCCCAAACAATATAGTTATAAGGAAGATAATTCCTAGTCAACCCCTTTGAGCCAAAGAAGTAAGAGTTTTTCTTTGCACACTAATTAAAACCCTTAATCATAACCTGGGGCAGGGTAGTTTTCTCAGTTAATTCAGAGGCGCATTCAGTCACAATCTGCCGTTTCGTACACAATGAATGTCATCAAAGACAACCTTCCAAAACAAAAGACGGTGATGGTTCCATATAATAGTCAAGACAGGCAGTCATTATCCCTCGAAATAAATGCCTATTAAGTCAAAACCTATGAAGGAGACTTAAGAGAAAAATTGGGGCATCCTGCTGACTGTAATCATAAAAGAAACAGTCCAGGAAAAAGAAGGGATAACAAAAACAAAACAAAAAAGAGGTTACTACAAATCCTCGACAAAAAGAAGATTACAAAAATGATTGCCTTTTCAAAACAAATGTTCAATTTCTGAATCATCACCAAGTATCAGAGCAAAGATTCCAGACTCAATCGGGATCTAAACGCACAATTAACTGAGCATAGGACTGAAGAACATCACGAAGAGCGGGTTGGGTACAAATAAAATTTGAGCATTTATCCTTTGTTTCTTAAACCGTGAACCAGGCCACATTATAACCCTTAAAAGTCCTAGCTGAAGCATGGTTAGTTTGAGAGCATACTGTTACAAAGGTATCCTGACTCCTATAGGCTTTGTTACGAATCCTGAGTTGATGTCACATTCTTGCAAATTTCGTAATACTACACGAAATACATTTTCAAAAAAAAATTCAAGACAAACATGAGTGTTGCGTTCTTTAAATGACATTGTTTTCATATGACTAATTGTTTGACAGTAGAGAAATCCGCACAATGGATATTCAATTAACAGACATCCTCTCAATGGACAGAATCACCTCAGTAGGAAAGAAACTTCCAATAACAGGTCTTCCATAAGCAAGGGGAATGACATGATGTCTAAACACATCTGGGGAATTCTCTCCAAAAGTGACAAATAACCAGGGGTAGATCTCCATCTGAATCGCTTGGGGCATTATGCACACATTCCAACAACGAATCATGTGCCATAAAGAAAACATTTTTGACAGTACTACAACACAACACTATGGACAGTGATAACTCCCTACATCCCGAGAGCGTGGACATAGTCAAAAAATACTACGCATAAAAAAGACCCACTAGGTTAACATACCTAGGCAAAAGTAAGGGCATCCTGGCGAACCAAAAGGGTTCGGGAAAAAGTTAGGGATATACAAAAAAATCTGTACACCCGACAAGTCGAAAACCTGAAAAGGCGGCTTGGGCAAAAAAGGGTATCCCGGTGGACTGAAAACCCGAAAGGGAGGTCCAGGCAAAAGTTAGGTATTTAAAACGTACGGCTATGTCCTGTTACCCGTCTATCCGTGGAAGACTTAGCACCTTGGTCAACAGTCATCAAGAGCACTACATCGATAAACGGTTCAGATATGAT
Source organism: Vicia faba (assembly GCA_948472305.1). NCBI lineage: Eukaryota > Viridiplantae > Streptophyta > Magnoliopsida > Fabales > Fabaceae > Vicia > Vicia faba. Next base: position 939,905,669 of record OX451736.1, read on the forward strand.
CCAGATACGAATGTCATTCTGCTACTTATTCAAGATTTTCATACATTGAGAAACGGTTCAGATATGATCCAGATACGAATGTCATTCTACTACTTATTCAAGATTTTCATACATCGAGAAACAGTTTAGATACGCTCTAGATACGAATTCCATTCTGATACTCATTCAAACTCAGGTTTCAGATACAGTTCAGATATGCTCCAGATACGGATGTCATTCTGATACTCATTCAGATTTAGCTTTCAGATACAGTTCAGATATGCTCCAGATACGGATGCCATTCTGATACTCATTCAGATTCATCTTTCAGATACAGTTTAGATATGCTCCAGATACGGATGCCATTATGATACTCATTAAGATTCAGCTTTCAGATACAGTTCAGATACGCTCCAGATACGTATTCCAATTTGATAGTCATTCAGATTTAGCTTTCAGATACAGTTCAGATACGCTCCAGATACGGATGCCATTCTGATACTCATTCAGATTCAGCTTTCAGATACACTCTATATATGGATGCCATTCTGATACTCATTCAGATTCAGCTTTTAGATACAGTTCAGATATGCTCCAGATGGAGATGCCATTCTGATACTCATTCAGATTCAACACATGTTTCAAATACAGTTCAGATACGATCCAGAGACGGATGTCATTCTGACACTCATTCGACACATGTTTCAAATACAGTTCAGATACGATCTAGAGACAGATGTGATTCTGACACTCATTAAATACATGTTCAAGTACAATCACGACTTAGATCCATCCACAAAATCTCCACATGCACTTTTTCCAGCATGGTACAAGGGGCGAAGACAGTTAGAAGCAAATTCGTTATCACATACAAGCCCGTGATACCTATATTCCCCATAGAGTAAGGACAACCAAAGTCCGATCTCCAGGTCCCCAAGCAGAAATCCTTCCACCAGCAGGTTCCTTCAGAAAGTTGATATCTGCATTCCCCAACTGAGTTTTATAACCATGAGCAGTTTATAAGGCCATCTGCCGAGCAGAGTTTATTTCTCTGACAGCGGAAGCTCAATCTCCAATAGAGCTCTTCTCTCTAGCAATGGAAGTTCATTCCCAGCTGAGTCTATTTCTCTAGATCAGTAAATATTCCAATAGAGTATCTCTCTTCCCCCACAGATTCATTCCCCCGCATGATTATTCTCAGATAGAGTCTTTCTCGACAGAATATTCTTAAGCAGAATGGATGTAAATCTCCAGCTAATCAGCTTCGGTCAGTATCCCCAGCGGAAATGAAGAACTCAACTCCTTATACTCTCCAGCAGCAATCCAGGATTTATTTTCCCCAGCTAGAGAATATCACAATAGCATTGTATATCCACACATCATGGCATGTGCATACATATTATACAGCACAATCTCATTTATTTTGAGAACATCATTACTCAATACATTCATACATCATGACATTACATACGACTAACTCTTTACCTTTCAGGGAAAGATACAATCAAGTTATCACAAGATTTTCTCTGATTCAGTCAAACTGACACTAAGGTTTCTATTCTAGTTGAAGATGTTCTAAGACTTTCGTCTAGGTCAGCCGAATCGCCTCTAAGATTCCCCTGATTTCTATGCCAGCCAAAGTTAATCTGAGATCTCTCCCAAGATCAGTCAAAACGATACTAAGATTTCTCTCCCAGTTAAAGCTCTGACAAGTTTTCTCTGGTTCAGTCAAACCAACACTAAGGTTTCTATTCTAGTTGAAGATGTTCTAAGACTTTCGTCTGGGTCAGCCGAATCGCCGCTAAGATTCCCCTGATTTCTATGCCAGTCAAAGTTAATCCGAGACCTCTCCTGGGATCAGTCAAATCGATACTAAGATTTCTCTCCCAGTTAAAGTTCTCACAAGTTTTCCCTGGTTCAGTCAAATCGATACTAAGATTTCTATTCCAGTTCAAGCTATGAAGCCCAGAAATCGACCGGATAATATCTTGATTTCTCCAAAATACTACGAAGCCTAGAATCAACCAGATAGTGGTATATCTCAAATTCAAGCTATGAAGCCCGGAAATCAACCGGATAACAGCTTAATTTCCCTATCATATTGTGAAGCCTGGAAATCGACCGGATAACAATACAAAATACTACGAAGCCTGTAATCAACAAGATAGTGGTATATCTCAAATTCAAGCTATGAAGCCCAGAAATTGATCGGATAATATCTTAATTTCTCCAAAATACTATGAAGCCTGGAATCGACCAGATAGTGGTATAAGACGCTGTGAAGACTGGAGCACGACCAGATAACGGCAAGAGATACTATGAAACCTGGAGCACGACTAGATAACAGTATGAGGTACTACGAAGCTTGGAATTCGACCATATAGTAGTTTACTCTGCCAATTACTATTGAAGCCTAGAAACGATCGGATGTTAGTATGCCTTAAATTCAAGTTGAAACCCGGATGCGACCGGATAACCACTTAATCCCTTCTGAAGCCTGGAGCACGACCAGATAATAGTTTTTGAAATTGCAAAGCCTGGAGCACGACCAGATAGCAAGTGTAATCTCATCTCCTCAGTAAGTCACTGTGAAACCTGGAGCACGACCAGAGAGCAGTTAATCTTATTATCATCAGTAAATCATTGTAAAGCCTGAAGCACGACCTGATAGCAGTTCATTTTCACCTCCTTGATTAAGAGATTATTCCCCAGTAGAGTAACAGACAACTGAAGTTCCTAACATTCCATTTCTCCCAAGACAGAGAACAACATTCCTCAGCAGATTTCTCCACAATAACAGGAACAAGAATTCTCATCAAAGGACTATCTCGGGAAATCAACATCCTCTAGATGGCATCTTTAAGCCCCTCTCTGACGATTATCCGTCAGATCTTCTGGATGGCATCTTTAAGCCCATCTCCGGTGACCTTCCGTCATCTCCTCCAAATGGCATCTGTAAGCCCATTCCCGATACTACCTACATAGTCAAGCATCATTACAGACGAGTGCAAATTTCTGGGCACTATAGTGTTCAATCATCCTCCACGTTCAGATCACGAAAGGCAGACAAGTCAATCTAAATCTTCAGGTTTAAGAAGATTGAACAGGGGCAACTGTTGTACCCCAAAATTTACCCTCTTTTCATACACGCATACTATTGGTTTTACGGTTATGGAATAAAAGTATATTTATCAAGCTTCTTCAGGTTACAAGTGACGTTTATTACGCCAATGGATGTTCTCAGAGTATTTTCCGTGCTGAAGATCGGTTCGCCGTTTTGCAATGATTCGGGGTTAAAAGATTCACAAGTCCAACCCAACGCGTCATATTTAGGTGTTCTTTCGCCAAGATATCTCTGATAATGTATTCTCAAATTCATGTTTGGCTCAAGAGTCAATTCTTTAAAGAAGGTCTCAGAATGTGTGAGTTTTCTCGAAGAAATGTGGTGAAAAAGTATGCTGAAAGTGCAGTTTTTACGCACTAAAATATTCATAACTTGAAGATCGTGGCTTGTTTTGAACCTGTTCCAGTGGATAAAATTCCGTCTCGATGTCATCTACATTTTCATATCTCACGGCTGGAAGCCAATTTCAATCAGAAGGTCTTCAAAAATGCGGATTTATCAAGTATTTTTGTATAGAAAATTTGTGACAGAAGTTTATTTGCGTCATGTTCAGAAAATCATAACTTGGTAGATTTTCATCGTATCGAGTTGGTTCCAGCGCCAAAATTTCACAAATGGAGTTGGCTAAGTTTTCACATGAGGTATTGAGTTCGAACGATATCCAAAAGGCCTTCGCTTTTTGCTCAGAGTGCGTGTGACGCGCTGAAAATCCTGAATGCTGAATATTATTTCATCTGGGTCGAAACTTCAAAAATTTATAACTCAGTCAATTTTTATCGGATCGGGCCCATCTTTTTACACAAGGTCACTGACTCAGAGATCTACAACTTTTCTTCCAAAGTAGAGACTGGGTTATGCTCCGATCAATACCAGTTTTTTATTGAAGAACGTGTCAGAGTTGACACTGGAGCCCAAAATAAGTTTGTCTGAGCCAAAACTTCAAAAAATCATAACTAATCACCGTTTATCCGATTGAGCCCATTTTCGGACAAGGGTTATTTCTCGATGTTGAATACATTTTGTTTTCATATTTCAACTTCAAAAATTGCACTTAAGCCCCTGCGATTCAGCCTAGAACGTGACCGACTCAAGTGAATAAAAATTTGCACTATTGCTTGTCGTTATTGGAGGCCCAATTGCACATTTAAAGCCCATTTTTTTCTCTAATTTCCATTATATAATCTCATTCTTTTCACACACGACAAACGAAAAAAAAACTTTTGCCACAACCCTATCAAAATATCAAATTCCTTCAAAAGCCCTAAAAACCTTAAAATCCTTTTACAAACACCCATCTCACTACAAACAAGCAATCCTTGTTACAAACTCACATCTCACTACTACTCCAGTAAGGGTAAGGTTGGTTTGATCTCAATGATCAAAAGGGTGTAGAAGCATTCATACATGCCATATCGGTTTTAACATTATAAAATTTCATATATTTGCTTTATTTGTATTTTATGATATAGTAATTTATCTAATGTGTTTATGAGATTCAACACTGCAGATTTAGACAGAGTCCCATACAGGGTTATTACAAAACACTGAGGCCAAAACAGAACAATCACCAATACATGACGAGGCATACATCCTGAGAAGGCTAAGGGCGTGGGTTCAACACCCACCTCTATTGGTTTTGGTTTTCTTCCATTCCTTTTATCTATTTTACCTATTTTCTTTCTTTCTGTTTAAAACTTTTTTCATAAAACCTAATATTTTTCACAAACCATTGATTTTTCCTCCTAAACTCGAATAATTAATTTTAGGTTTTTTAATTTAATTTTAGGTTTTTTTTTTAGTTTAATTTTAGGTTTTAATTTAATTTTAGATTTTAATTTAATTTTAGGTTTTTAATTTTATTGTTTGTTTTTGCTTTCTAACCAATTTGTCTTTTTCAATCTTAAATTCACTTAACCACAAATTTTTTTTCACAAACCTTTTTTTTACAAAAAAAAACTTAATTTAATTTTTAGGTTAATTAATTTTATATTTTTTTAACTTTTTTTTCAAAATTAACCTTTTTTTAATTAAAAATAATTAGGATTTAGATATTTTAATTAACTTTTTTCAAAATTAACATTTTTTTATTAATTAAAATTAATTAGATTTTTTTAGGTTTATTTAATTAATTATCATAAATCATTTTTTTTCATAAATAAATCACCAAAACATTTTCTTTGCTATTTTCATCTTATTTTTATTTTCCTAGATAAAGTGTATAGGGCGCATTCAACTGTAATAACATAGCTTTATTTTTCTCGCATTTTTTATCATTATCATGTAATTGCTTTCGGGATGTAATAGTTTTAGGATTTCTTTTCCGCATTCTTCACTATTACGTAACTTCCCTAAAGCTCTATAATAGTTTAGGTTTACATTTCCGCCTTTATCTCCTGCTACTATATTTTATGCAATGCTTAGATTAATAGGATTGTATGGAAAGATAAAAATGAACGATAGAAAACCCTAATTGCAAGATAAATATAACTGAAAAAACAAACTGTTACACATTTGCACCTCTAGGGTATTATCTCACTTGGTTGCCTTCAGAAACAATGATCATGTCCCTCGAACATAGGGATATCTTAGTAAAAGACCCTCAATCTAAAAGTCATCATAAAGATCATAGTCCCTTAATGTCCCTCGAGTTGCCTACGAGAAATGATCTTGTCCCTCGATGTTGCCTACGAATATATGATGACAGTCCATTCGAAATGCTAAGGTATCCTTACATGTTTCCTTCAATGAACATTTCACCCCTTTCGATAGTCCCTCAAACTCCAACGACGGTGCTACCTATTCCTTAATAATAGGATGGGGCTGTCTAAAGGAAAGCGAACTGTCTTTTTCGAGTAGGTAGAAAACTCTTAATTACTTGATCAAACAAACAAACTTTTTCACACCAAACACTTTTCAAACAAAGTTTTTAAAAACAACTTCATAACACTCTTGAGGACAAAAACAAGGGTTAAAACGAAGTAAAATAAAACTTTTCAAAATAAGCACACACAAGCAATTTTAAAAATGAGCAAGTACCTAAGAGCCCGTTGAAAACCACTGATATAAAGGGTGTTAACACCTTCCCTTTCTATAATCTACCCCCCGTACTTAGAAACATCTCGAAAAAGGTTTTTTTCTCTGATCTTTTTCATTTTCCTTTGTTGGATGAAATAAAAGTCGGTGACGACTCTTGCTTACCGCGACATTTATGAACAAAAAACGCAAACCAGTATTAACAGTCTGTTCTGTCATCGTATCACACCTAGGTTCGAGCCCCAACGCCACATTTTGCCATTTCTTTTTTACATTTTTTCTGACTTTTTGTTTGTTAGGCACGCCTGGGCTCCAATGTTTGGGCCTTATGCCATTTTTGTTAATCACTCACCCCTTGTTTCACTAACCCAGCCTCTGGCCCATTTTATTTTCTTTTTTCTTATTTCATTTATTTTATTTTCTTTTAAATATATTTTACTTAATACAAAAATCATAAAAATAGATTTAGGCTTTTATTTAATTAAATTAATTATTGACATAAAAATAAATTTTTTTTAATCCCCTTTTATTTTGTCCTTGTTAATTATTTTGTAAATTAATTAGAAATTATGATTTTGATTATTATTTTCATACATTAAAAATATTATCTTTAACAAATCCAAATTCTTCTCTTAAAAAATAAATTAATACTAGTTTTAGGTTTATCTTTAATTGAAATTAATTTAGAACTTAGGACTTTTATTTAATTATTTTTTATACTAGTTTAATTTAATTAAAACTCTTTTTACAAACAAAACCTAAAAGACTTATTTTTCTTTAATAAATTAATTTATTTTATTAACTTAATTTTAGTTTCCTTATTCTTAGCTAATTATCTTCTTATAAGTTAATTAGGTCAAAAACCATTTTTCTTAAACAAAATGCATTTTCTTCTCCATTCACACCCTTGTATATTTATTCATTCTTGTACATTTAATTATTGTAAAGATACAATATGGTTGTAATAGATAATTAGGATTTTATTGAAATCCCCATTTGTAAATATGTATACCCCATCCTCAAATGATGCAATATCGTTAGGATATTTACTTTTCGCAATTTACCGTTTTCATATAAATGCTAGTTAATTAGGGTTTGTATGGAAAGATAAAATCAATACTTAGAAAACCCTAATCCAAGATAAACTCAAGAATGAAATACAATACTTGCACACTTTGCACCTCTAGGGTTTACTCCACTTTGTTTCCTTAAAAATGTTCATGTTCCACATGTGAGACATCTTAGCAAAAACAAACAAAATACAAGATCAAAGTCCCTCGATGACGCCACGAATGTTTCCTTACAAATGATATTAGTCCCTTAAGAAAAATGTTAAGATATCTCACAACATTGCTATCCATGACTATACGATGACCCACACCCATCCCTTTACATCCAAAGATAGTGTTACTTGCCAATCAAAGGTGAGATAACAATATCAAAGAAAGGGATAAATGAACAAAGACTTTTGAGTAGGTAGAACGTTTTTAGTTGCTTGCTCACGATCCATCTTCAAAAACAAACCTGTTTTCAAACACACTAAACACTTTCAAAACATGAAATATTTTCAAAAGTCCAACACTTTGTATGTATTCTTATAGAGACGAGAATCATTATGAAGTTTTCCTAAACGAAGGCGCTTTTCAAAAATACTTTCAAAATCCACCACAAACACATTTCAAATAAAGCAATTTCAAAAGTGATCTAGAAAGCAACTAAGGGCCCATAATTAACTATGGATGAAAATGGTTCTAATACCTTACCTTTTCATAACCTACCCCCCAAACTCAAGAAAATATCTCAAAGGTCTTTCCTGTTTTTTTCACCCTTTCCTTAATTGATTTCATTGTTTGACTTGCTTGCTTTACATTTATGGGTCCTTGTTTGGGTTTTTATTGATCCTCTACCCGGATCAGGGAACACCATTAGGTAAGTAGTAATAGATTGTGGAAACTGTGTGCGGTATGCTTACATGGTTGAAGCGATGGTTATGTTAGTGTGACACATTTGTTAGTACCGATAACCCTTGAGTTTAGTCAGGGAGAATACGAGGCCATTGTGTGGTGTCATGAAGCACTAACTGACCTTAGAACCTTTAAATTGAACAACTTGGCCATTAGGAAGTAGTGCGATAGCCGGCTTTGGTGCAGTCCGAAGTTGGTTGATACTCGATACTACACTCATTGTGATCAGACTTTCAGGATATTTCGATCGCCAATAAATAGGCTTGCGCTGAAAAAATGCCCGATGAGGAAAGATCAGTGATATTGAGATTCCATAGAACCTGGTTACTTTCTAGGACAGGTTGAGCCAACTAAACTTCAAGAGGGTACTTACCTATGAACCTCATGCAAGCCTAAACCTAAGTACTTGTTTGCTTTGTGTCTATATGTTTGTTTGTACATAACATCATGACATCATACCATGGCATTTTGCACTAACCATTTCAAGGATCTAGAGATTTATCTTTGTCTTGTTTTATAGGACATGGCTCTCACTCGCAGGAATACTATCCAAATCAACCTCGTCAAAACACCTCATCAACTCAAGGAATTGGAATCAAGGGTCCACAATGATTCTCCCTTCACCAAGAAATAAGGTTGTCTCGTAAACTTGGTTACAACAAGCTTTGAAGAGGATATGATGAAAGTGTTATTCCAATTCTTAGACCCTAAACATCATTGCTTTACCTTTCCTGATTACCAACTTGTGCCTACTATGGAAGAATTCTCTCAACTCTTGGGAATTCCTATTCTTGATCAAATACCCTTCAACGTTATTGAAAGAGACTCAAGACCTAAGGGGATTGCTCGAGCTTTACATTTGCAATGATCTGACGTTGTGGCCAATTGTGAAACGAGAAGTGGTGTCAAAGGATTCCTAGCCAAGTTTTTGTTGGAGAAGGCTCAAGATTCTTGGGATGCTCTGGATCTATAAGCCTTTGTGGAAGTGTTGGCTCTTCTCATCTATGGGATGGTTCTATTTCCTAATCTTGACCAACTCATAGATGTGAACGCAATAAAAAATTTTCTATCTCACAATCCAGTTCCTACTTTACTTGGGGATATCTTGCATTCTCTTCACTCTCGCACCATGAAGAAAAGAGGACTTCTTATGTGTTGAACTCCTTTGCTGGCTAGGTGGTTTATTTCACACCTACCCTGGTCTGTTGTGAAGAACGAGCAGGCCTTAAGATGGTCTAGTAGGTTGATATCACTCATACATTCTATATTTATTGGTGTTCTCGATCCATGGAGGACATTACTATTGTTGACCGTTTTAGGGAATTCCCTAATGTCCCTCTACTTGGCATTAGAGGAGGTATTACCTACAATCCTTGTTTGGCTTTACGACAGTTTGGGTATGCTAGGAGGGATGGCCCTCATGATGCACTTGTCCAAGGAATTGCATTGGAATACAAGAACGATGTCCAAGGTTATCGCCAGAGATTCATACGAGCTTGGGGCATGGCTAACAAGGTTGATAGCAAGACATTGGGGCATAAGAACTCCATTCCTTTGGAGCCTTATCTCAAGTGGGTGTGAACTTGCGCCCAAAACCTCATGATGCCTTATGAAGCTATCCTACCTATCATCATGGAGCCTGTCTCTGAAGGAGATGTTCCATATACTTTATCCTGATATGCCTACTTCTCTTAAAGATTTGTAAAAAGCTTGGATTCATCTAAAGGGGGAGCGAGACACCTTTGAAGCCCATTTTTATGCAAGCGAGAAGAAGACATTGGAGCTCACGACACAACTTCATGAGGAGAGGAGCCTGAATGCCTATATCGCTCCAAAGAGGAAGCATCCATGGGAAATTTGAGCCATTGTTTTTGTATTTTAGTTCATTTTGTTTATTTTGTTTAAATGTAAGCTCAAGAGGCATGTTGTAATCAATTTTAATTTATTAATACAATTAATATTTGTTCCTTTTTGTCTAAACAAATTTAAATCTTCTAAATCCTTGAAATCATTCGCATATGCATTTTTATGCATCATAACATAAACAGGTTTTCCACAACAGATTTCCTTATCTTTCTACTGTTTATTTCAGTAAGATGGATATCGAACAAACAGTGAAGGACTTGCAAGTGAAGAATTCCCAGTTCTAAGAGACCTTGTTGACCTTGGCTAAAGGACAAATAGAACTGATGACTATGCTAGTAGCCAAGAAGAAAACCAAAAAGAAGGCCTTCATCAACATGGGTAAGAGGCTCAAAGGTCCGGTACGTCAGGTACAGATAGCCGAAGAATCGTCTGAGGAGGAAGAAAATCAAGACGAAGAGGCATGGAGCGTCCGTGCTAGGGGTGCCAATAATCAAGCTTCCGAAGACGAAGATTATTTTGATGAGCAATATCCTCTGGCTGAGGATAAATACAAGTAGTTGGAGGATAAACTAAAGGCTGTTGAAATTCAAGTCGTGCCTGGATTGGATTTTAGTGAGTTGGGCTTAGTAACTGGGGTTGTCACCCCCCATAAGTTCAAAATACTGGTCTTCGCCATGTATGACGGGGTTTCTTGTCTGAAACTTCATCTAAGGTCTTACGTGCACAAGATGCAACCGCACACTACCGACAAAAAGCTATGGATCCATTTCTTCCAAGAGAGACTGGCTGGGACTCAACTAAAATGGTTTTATCAATTGGAGGGTTCCCTCATCCACACATGGAAAGATCTAGCCACTGCTTTTTATCATCAGTATCAATACAATGCCGATCTGGCATCTGCTAGAGTCCAACTTCAAGGTATGACAATGGGTACCAATGAGGGGTTTAAGGAGTACACACAAAAATTGAGGGATCTTGTTGGTAGGGTCCAACAACCACTAAATGACAGAGAACTAGTTGATATGTTTATGGGTACATTAATTGGCCCATTTTTCAATCTGTTAATTGGAAGTTCATCGTCTGGTTTCACCGAGTTGATCCTAACTGGTGAAAGGATCGAAAGTGGTATTAAGAGTGGAAAAATTCCTATGACATCCGCTTCCGCATCCAAATCTGTAAAGAATCCCTTCACTGGAAAGAAGGAAACAAATGTTGTATATGGGACAGGAGCCCGTACCAAGAAGGATCACCATTCATCTGTAATGCTGTTTTGATCTCCAACCCTCCATCTGCTCAAAGACAATCATCTAACCATCAACGATCTAAAGTCCCACGAAGACAGTTCACAAGGATTAGCATGTCAATGTTCCAAGCTTCGAAACATTTGTTGAAGGCTAACTTATTGACATTGCGTGATCCACCATCAAATCCAAATACCACATCACCGAAGTACAATCTAAATGCCAAGTGCGCGTATCACTCCAATAGCCCCGGGCGTGAAACTGATCAATGCTGGGCTCTGAAGAAAAAGATTCAAGATCTGATAGACAATAAAACAATTGAATTTGATCCACCTGCTACTCCTAATGTGATAACGACACCAATGTCGAATCATGGTAAAGGTGTTAACGCAATTGATGATACTACTTTCGTCTCTTCCATTGAAGATTTAGCAACTCCATTAACTACTGTGAAGATTAATTTTCTGAGAGCCAGGGTGTTCCCTGGCTGTACTAAAAATTGTGTTTGTTGTGATCAACAAGTAAATGGGTGCAAGCAGCTGAAGGAAGGTGTGTAATGCCTGATAAATAGCCGCAAGATTCTTTTTAAGAAAACTCCTACCATCAAAAGTTTAACTAATGAAACTGAAGACCTGTCCATATAACCATCTCCAATAAGCCGCTTAGGATCCCCTCAAAGGGTCCTATTAGAATTCCAAATGAACCAACCATTGCTTATTTATTAATCACTGCCACTGGGCCTATTCCCCACTCCTCCGATAAAGCGGTTCCATGGAACTATGGTGCTGAGGTTTATTATCATGGGATAAAACAAGATTCTTGGATCAACAAAGACGAAGCCAATGTCACTAATATTTCAGGTTCTAGTAACGTAATAAGAACAAGGAGAATCTTTTCCCCTGATATTTTACCACCCACTACTACAACAACTCCCGTCTGCATAACCCATGACAAGTCTAGTGCCAACACTAGAGGCAGAGAGAAAGAAGGTGAGCCTGCTGGGATAGAGGTACCTACCAAAGATACTGAAGCTGAAGAATCCTCCACTTAAGAGATAGAGGAAACCCTAAAAATCATAAAGAAGAGTGACTTCAAAATAGTTGAGAAATTGGGGCAAACCCCCTCCAAAATCTTCATGCTGTCATTGTTAATCTGTTCGGGAGCTCATGCCAAAGCTTTAATCAAGTTCATGAAGAAAGCCCGTGTTCCCCAAGAAACCACAACTCACTAGTTCGAGAACTTTGTTGCAAGTTTAACGGCTGACAATGGATTAGGGTTCTCCGATGCTGATTTGACTCCTATGGGAAGGAACCACAACAAAGCCTTGCATGTCTCTACTGAATGCAAGGGGACCATCCTGGCTTATGTCCTAATTGATATTAGCTCATCTTTAAATGTGTTACTCAAAGGTGCTTTGGACCGGCTAGATTGTGAAGGACTGGTTTTGAAGCCAAGCGATATTGTCGTAAGGGCTTTCGATGGGTCTAAGAGAATGGTTCATGGAGAGGTGGATCTCCCAATTAAAATTGGCTCACAGATTTTCAACTCTACCTTTTATATAATGGACATACGTCCCGCCTACTCTTGTTTGCTTGGACGCCCTTGGATCCATGGGGCAGGGGCAATAACATCCACCCTTCATCAAAAATTAAAGTATCCAGTCAAAGGAAAGATCGTTATTGTTTGCAACGAACAAGAATTTATGGTGAGCCATCTCAATTCCTTCAAGTATGTGGAAATGGACGACGAATTCATAGAAACTCCATGCTAGGATTTCAAAATTGTTCCTCCCATGGTTTCCGCCACCAAAATATCCTCCAACATATCAAAAGCTGATGAAGTTATACCAAGAATTTTTTCACTTAAGGATGCTCATGCCGTGGTCGAAGATGGTAATTGTACTATCTGGGGACAACTTCCCGATATTCCGTTTAAAGCAGATAAATTTGGGTTGGGTTTCACCATCAAAGCTCAGAAAGAAGTCAGGCGTGCTCGCATGGGAAAGCCACCTCTCCGCATCGGAAATCATGAAGTGAATGATGTGGAAGACTCTGATGATGAAAATGCTTTTGAAGATTGGATCTACCTTACTGTCAAAGGAAAGCTCAACGACTGGCATGCAAAGGATTTCACTCCCATCTCCTTCATTGAGGAGTAATTACTGTTTATTGTTTTTTGTCAATTCAAGAACTTTTGTCTGTAATCTTAAATTCCAAACAATGACTTTTAAGCCATGTGCCTTGCCTGGGGCACTATGGTCCATTTGTTAAGGGTTTTGTTCATGTTCATTTATCATATGATCGTTTAATATTAACCATTAGACCTTTTGCATTCAAATTTTTATGTTCATTGTATTTATTTTCCTTTAATACATTTTTTCAATAGCCATGTATCTTACATTTACACACACACACACACACACTTCTAGATCCTCATCCACTCCGAATCTCATTGCCAATGACTCTACTTATGCCAGTTATGACTTCAAATATCCAATTAACCAAGCTGAAGACGAAGGCGAGGAAGATTGCGAAATACTAGGAGAACTAGCCAGGCTGCTGATGCAAGAGGAGAAAGATATTCAACCTCATGAAGAACCCATCGAAGTTATCAACCTAGGTACCGAGACAGACTGGAAAGAAGTCAAGATCGGTGCTAACCTAGAAGATGGTATCAAGAGCGGATTGGTTCAGATGTTACATGACTATGTTGAGGTGTTTTCTTGGACATACGAAGACATTTCAGGGATTGATACTGACATTGTGGTTCATCGTCTACCAACAAAGGAAGATTTCCCTCCTGTTAAGCAAAAGGTTTGTCGTATGCGGCCAGACATGTCTGAAAAGATAAAGCTGAGGTAATGAAGCAATTTGATGCAGGTTTTCTGGCCGTCACATATTATCCTCAATGGGTTGTGAACGTGGTCCCCATGCCAAAGAAAGATGGAAAGGTTCGTATGTATGTAGATTATAGGGATTTGAATAGGGCAAGCTCCAAAGATGATTTCCCTCTACCACATATTGACATCTTGGTTGATAACACCGCTCAACATAAAGTCTTCTCTTTCATGGATGGATTTTCTAGCTACAATCAAATCAAGATGCCTCCCAAAGACATGGAAAAGACCACTTTTATTACACAATGGGGCACCTTTTGCTACAAAGTCATGCCGTTCAGATTAAAGAATGTAGGGGCAACATATCAAAGAACTACGACAACTTTATTTCATGATAAAATCCATAATGAAATAGAGGTCTATGTGGATGATATGATTGCAAGGTCACAAGCTGAAGAAGAGCATCTCGATCACCTACACAAGCTATTTGAGAGGCTGAAGAAGTACAAATTGAGTTTGAACCCTAATAAGTGCACATTCGGAGTAAGGTCTGGAAAGCTTTTAGGTTTTGTCGTCAGTGGTAAAGGCATCAAATTTGATCCCGCAAAGGTAAAAGCCATTCAATAAATACCTGTTCCCCGTTCTAAAAAGGAGGTTAGAGGATTCTTGGGTCGTCTTAACTACATTTCCCGCGTCATATCTCAATTAACTTCTACTTGTGAACCAATCTTCAAATTCTTGAAGAAATATCTAGTCCGATGGAACGATGATTGTCAAGCTTCCTTTGATAAAATCAAGGAATATTTGCAAGAACCTCCTATCCTTATGCCTCCAGTGGAAGGAAGACCATTGACCATGTACTTGACTGTTCTAGATAATTCTATGGGGTGTGTGTTGGGCCATCATGACGAGTCTAGCCGAAAAGAGCATGCAATATACTACCTGAGCAAAAAGTTTACCGACTGTGAAACCAAATATTCACTACTCGAGAAAACTTGTTGTGTTCTGGCATGGGATGCTCGTCGGCTAAGACAGTATATGTTGACTCATACCACTTTATTGATTTCTAAGATGGACCCTATCAAGTACATTTTCGAGAAGCCAGCTCTCTCCGAACGAATAGCTAGATGGAAAATGATTCTGGCTGAATACGATATTCAATATACAACACAAAAGGCCATCAAAGGAAGTGTATTGGAAGATCGTTTGGCCCATCAAGTTGTTGATTATTATCAATCTATGAACGTTGACTTCCCTAATGAGAATATCATGTTAGCGACTGACTGTGCAAAACCTGGACCGTATGACGGACCTGAACAAGGATCCCGTGGACTGTGGTTTTTGATGGAGCTTCCAACGCTCTGGGTAATGGAATTGGTGCAGTGATAATTTCTCCTGAAGGTTGTCACACTCCTTTCACTGCTAGACTGTGCTTCGATTATACGAATAACATGGCTGAGTACAAAGCATGCATCTTGGGTTTGAAGGCTGCCATTGACTTAAGGATCAAGCATTTGGATGTATTTTGAGACTCTGCTCTAGTGATTAGCCAAGTGAAGGGGATAATGGGACACTAAGCATCCTAACCTGATTCCTTACAAGGAGCTTGTGTTAGCTCTGATTCCATGCTTCGAAGAGATCACCTTTGAACATTTCCCTAGGGAGGAAAATCAATTAGTTAACGCTTTGGCCATAATGTCTTCCATGTTCAAAGTCAAATGGGACAACGAAGCTCCTATGATTACAATTGAGAGATTTGACGAACCTACACACTGCTATGAGCTTGACACTGACAAAGAGAAACCATGGTACCACGAGGTAAGGAGATATCTTGAGGCACAAGAATATCTTGAAGGATCTTCCATCAATGATAAGAAATTCTTGCGAAGATTTTCAGCCAAATTCTTTTTAAGCAACGGAATCCTGTACAAGAGCAACCATGATTCTACTCTACTCTGATGTATGGACAAGAAGGAGGCAGAGTAAATTATGGAAGACATGCATGATGGCCTCTTCGGGACCCACTCTAGTGGACACACTATGGCCAAGAAAATCCCGAGGGCTGGTTAATATTGGTCCACAGTGGAAACTGATTGTTATCATCACTCAAGGACTTGCCACAAGTGTTAAATCTATGCTGACAAGGTCCATGTACCTCATATTCCTATAAATGGCATGAATGCTCCGTGGCCATTTGCAATGTAGGGAATTGACATGATTGGAGAGATCAAACCTACTGCTTCTAATGGACACCGCTTCATTCTTGTCGATATCGATTACTTCACCAAATGGGTCAAAGCTGCCTCATTTGCCCCTGTCACGAAGAACATTGTAGCTAGATTCATCAAGCATAATCTCATCTACCGTTATGGTATCCCCGTAAGGATTATCACTAACAACGGAACTAATCTCAACAACACTATGATTACGAAACTTTGCACTTAGTTCAAAATTAAGCATCACAATTCTTCTCGGTACAGACCCAAGTTGAATGGCGCAGTGGAAGCTACCAATAAAAATATCAAGAATATTATGCAAAAGATGGTGGTAACCTACAAAGACTGGCATGAGATGTTACCGTTTGCTCTCCATGGCTACCGTACTTCAGCTCGTACGTTAACTAGGGAAACTCCTTTCTCCTTGGTCTATGGCATGGAAGTCGTCTTGCCTGTAGAAGTTCAGATTCCCTCTCTAAGGATAATGAAGGAAGCAAATTTAGGTGAAGACGAATGGATTCAAATTAGGTTGGATCAGTTGAACTTGATTGATGAGAAGCGACTGGCTGCTATTTGTCATGGTTAGATGTATTAAAGCGCATGATTAAGGAGTTCACCAAAAAGATCAAGCCTTAAGTGTATCAAGCTGGCGACTTGGTAATAAAGCGCATCATTCTTACACAAGGCAATCTCAGGGGTAAATGGACTCCCACTTACGAAGGACCATTTATTGTAAAGAAAGTTTTCTCTGGTGGTGCCATGATGCTGACCACTATGGATGGCGAGGACTTCCCATATCATGTGAATGCTGATATAGTAAAAAATTACTACGCATAAAATGACCCCCTAGGTTGACAAACCTGGTCAAAATAAGGACATCTCGGTGAACCAAAGAGGTTCGGGAAAAAAATTAGGGATATATGCAAAAGATTGTACACCTGGTAAGTCGAAACCCAAAAGGGCGGCTTGGGAAAAAAATGAGTGTCCTGGTGGACTGAAAACCCGAAAGGGCGGTCCAGGCAAAAGTTAAGGATTAAAAGCGGATGACTATGTCTCGTGGGATCTCTACAACCAGATTTATTACCAAGGTCCAAGTTCAAATGGTCCAAGATCAATCCAATCAACTCCTTTCAACGACAAGGGATGATGTTCAAAGACATAGGGGAAATAGTGAGTTTGGAACACAATGAGATCACTTTCATATGGATATTATTTTTGTTTTCACTTTGTATTATTTCCATTCTTTCGACAATTTCCTCTTACTAGGATCTCATTCCCTTTGTACAAAAACGCCTAATTCATGGGTAAAACATCAATACAAATATACTTGGAAGTGCAAACTTTTTTTGTTTTTTCTGTTTTGAGTGCAAAAGTGTCCAATGGCTAAAATTGAATGAACATATGCATATGAACATCATTAAACTTTTAACAAATGTATGCCTAAAAAAAGTGACAAGCATCTCCTTAAATGAATTTGAGATATCCCCACAGAGTTATTTCAATAACATTATCCCCACAAATTTGGATTCATAAAATCCCCAGCAGGAGTTTCAAAATGGACCCTTATGGAATTCTTCCTAAAAAATATATCCTCCCCAGTACTTCGTCAAATATCCTTTTCAATAGGGTTTTATTTCTCCAACAAACTACAAATTCCCCAGCTTAAGTTTGCCTCTCAGACTATTACAAATCAAGGGACCGCAACCCCTAATCCCCAGTGAAGTCGCCAACAGAGTCATTGCTATCTCCAAAAATTTATTGTAAAGCCTAGAACCCGACTAGATAACAGTCGACTTCAAGCAAGTTACTATAAAGCCTGGACCCGAATAGATAATAGTTCAACTTCATCATACTCTCAACTTACTGTGAAGACTGAACCCAACCAGATAACAGTAAATCTCAATTCTGAGTTACTAAAGCCTGGACCCGACTAGATAATAGTCTAACTTCTCAAATTGCTTAAATCCTGGACCCGACCAGTCAACAGTTCAAGCCTGGACTCGACCAGATACCAGCTAACCTAAAGTATAAATTGTTGAAGCCTTGACCAGACCAGTTAATAATTTATAATTTTGAAGCCTGGACCCGACCATATAACAACTCCAATTTCTGAAACCTGGACCCGACCAGATATTATTTTGACTTCTTCATCTACAAAGCCTGGACCCGGCCAATTAACAATCGACTTATTAAAACCTAGACCCGACCAGTTAACAGTTCAAGTTACTGAAACCTGGACCCGACCAGATAACAATTAATCTCAAATTCAAGTTACTAAATCCTGGACCCGACCAAATGTTAGTTCAACTTCATCCTACCCTCAATTTATTGTGAAACCTGGACCCGACCAGATAACATTTAATCTCAATATTAAGTTATTAAAGCCTAGACCCAACCAAATAATAGTTCAACTTATCCAATTACTGAAACTTGGACTCGACCGGATATCAGTTAACCTCAAGTTAAAATTACTGCAAATCTTGGACCCCCGACCAGATACTAGTTTAACTTTTTCAATCACTAACAAAACTCCTTTTCCCCAATAGAGTTTGCCACGATCCCCAGCAAATTGGTTTGAAATATGGAGTCCAACCAGATAACAACCAACTTTTAAGAGATAGTTCCCCACTAGAGAAACAGACGACTAGAAATCTTAAACTCTTTTCCAAGTAGAGATCAACACTCTCCACAGAGTCTTCTCAAGAAAAATCAACATTCCCCAGTGGAATTCTCTTCAACACAATAGGAATCCCCAGCGGAAGCATCGTGTCCAGCATCTATCAAGGATATGCTTCAACAACATTTATGCATTCATACATCATATAACATACATAACATATACATATAACATAATCTCATTTATTTTGAGAACATCATTACACCATGCATACATTTTCATGCAGCTAACCCATTTTCCTTGCAGAAAAAAATCATCAATCAAAAGACCTCTTCTGGACCAGAATTAATTCTCCTAGTTAAAGACAGGAAAAACATCTAGTCTCAGTATGAATCGACCTAAGATTCATGCTAATGTTTCCTCTAGTTTCTACCACCATCTCTCCAAATGGCGTCTATACGCCCATTCACAAATCAATACATCATCAAGTGCAAATTTCTGGACACTTTAGTGTTCAATCATCTTTCACCTTCAAGTCACGAAACGCAGATCCACCAATCTAACTCTTCAGGTTCAAGAAGATTGAACAGGGGAAGCTGTTGTACCCCAAAGTTTGCCCTGTCAATTTCTCAAGAATTCTTTCACAAGATCTCTATTAATTCAAGAATGCACAAGGTTTGATAAGCTCAAGACACCTCTTCAAGCACTTATGACTCAAAATTAGGGTTTGAGTTTATACAAGGACAATTGGACTTTTAATGCTTCATATGACTTTCATGGATCATTTTGGACTCCCAAGATTGCTCATGTCAAGTTTCAAGCTTTGGATCACATTTTTGCTCAGTCAATTTATCAATTGACCTAAAATCAACTATATTGGGCAAAATTCAACTATGGGAAATTTACAGTCAAAATTCATAATTTTTTACCCATATCAACATTTTGAATTCACATATGTCAATTGGTCAAGTTTGGATCACAATTCCTCAAGAAATTTGATCAGATCACCAAAAGGGCAAAATGGTCAAAATTAATGTTTTGACTAAAGAGGCTTAATTTTTTATTGTTGACCAAATGCATGACTTGTTGGTTTGAGACATGATATCAAGAATCCAAATGCATTATTTTAACCTAATGACATGGTTCAAAATATTTCTCATGATCAATTGATTAATAATTGAAATTTGGTCAACTGATGAAAAAGTCAATTGTACACTAAAAAGTCAAACTTTGACTTTTTGATCAAAATCAAGTTTTAAAAATCATATTTCATCAAGACATGTCAAAGTATGAAGATTTTTCATCAGGAAATCAAAAGTCGAGATTACTTTGAAAAAAGTCAATGTTTTAAACACTTAGAAATTTTTCTAAGTGTTAAGAAAAATACATGATAATTTCATAACTTTGTGCCAAATTTCCACTATAATGTAAGATGATTCAAGAAAAACTTTCAACATGAAAGTTGTAGATCCCAATGAGATCTAAAAATTTGTAGGACAGGACAAGTTCTAAAAATTCTTGGATTTCAAGTTATAAATTCATAAAGACATGTCCATGAAACAAAAATACTTAGTGAAATTTTCCCCTAGTTAGGCAGATTTTTTACCTAACTTCTTGGCCAAGTTTCACATAGTTCCAAAGTGATTATTCAAAAATGTCCAACATAAAGGTTGTAGAGGATATTACAAGTTTCCAAAAATGTCCAAGAAATCATTGATATCATTCTTGAGAAAAGAGAATCGAAGGCAAGAAGTTAGGGTTTCAAACTTAGTTTACAAGGAAATTTTTTGTGATGAACATGATCCAATCTTCAAGCGTCTTGTACAAATCCCACTTTACAGGCTTCTAACTTGCATTTTACTCCTTAATTAAATGTTTACACAACTATTAGAGCTTTGATCTAAGCATTTGAGACATTGTCCAAGTGGTTATTCCATTTTTGGCACAAAGTCACCACTTCCATTTTTGAAAAGTAACTTTAATCACAATGTCAACTTTTCTTGAGCCCATACATTGTTGCTTATGACTCAAAAACACTTCAATGAAAGAAGAAACATATCTACAACCTGCTAACCACCCTACAAATCCTTGTACTTCACATTGAAAACATGTTTGTCAACTTTGCTTCAAAATCAAGTATCCAAGCCATAACATGTGATTTCAAATTCTGAGTTGTTTCAAGTCCTCAAACATCTTGCCTATAAATTAGGACATCATTTGCAACCTAAGGGAAGATTGGACAAGCCCTCAAACACCCTGAAACTCCTCAAAGTCATAATTTTCATTTCAAAACTCCATTGTTGCACATTCTGACCTTAAACACCAAACTCACAATCTACTCGTGCGTTTCCTCTCCAAGTCAATCCTAAAGCTCCCTAACATCAAACATAACTCATCCCTGTCCATGTTTTGGAACTGTAACACCTCCATCCCCATCCTCCATAACCAAAAACAGAGCTTTGCATATTGACTTCTCCAGCACGATTCAGGCATCCTCAGCACAAACTAATCATTGCATTAGCTTCCTGGAGGTTCACTGAAGCTAACTAGATCATAACAACACCTTGAGAGCTGCTCAAACTCGAAACACGATCCCCACTTGTCAGGTGAGTTTTCTGACTTTTGAACTTTTTATATAAGCATTGTTAGGCTTCCATTTTCAAAAATAAAATGTAGACATCATTGCCCTGAAGCTAACCATGTCCATAGTTTTCATTTATATTGTCTGAGCATGGAGAATTTTAAGTTTGAAATTTTATGAAAAATTAGATTTTAGATTAGGACCAGCAAAATTCTCATTCATCTTTGATTTATAGCTTTAGTTATTTACAAGGTTGGATTCGTGAGGAAAAATGGAGCAACATTCATGTTTATATTTTCCATTTATGTTGAGAAATGAGGAAGTTACAAGATTTGAAAAAATGGTAAAAGAAGATGGCGCGAGGAAGAAGAAGATGACAACCATGGAAGAAGTTTAAAATATATATTTATGGATTGATATAAGACATCAAATGTATAGCCACCCCAGTGGTAGAAGCGCGCGCCTTTCACCCCTATGACCTGGGTTCGAGCCCCAAAGCCTCATTTTGCCATTTCTTTTTTACATTTTTTCTGATTTTTTTGTTTGCTAGGCACGCCTGGGCCCCCATTTTTGGGCCTTATGTCATTTTTGCTAATCCCTCATCCCTTGTTTCACTAACACAACCCCTGGCCCATTTTATTTTCATTTTTCTTATTTCATTTATTTTATTTTATTTTAAATATATTTATCTTAATACAAAAATCATAAGAAATAGATTTAGGCTTTTATTTAATTAAATTAATTTTTGACATAAAAATAAATTTATTTTAATCCCCTTTTATTTTGTCTTTGTTAATTAATTTGTATATTAATTAGAAATTAGGATTTTGATTATTATTTTCATACATTAAAAATATTTTCTTTAACAAATCCAAATTCTTCTCTTAAAAAATTAATTAATACTAGACTTAGGTTTATCTTTAATTGAAATTAATTTAGAACTTAAGACTTTTACTTAATTATTTTTTTATACTAGTTTAATTTAATTAAAACACTTTTCACTAACAAAACCCTAAAAAAACTTGTTTTTCTTTAATAAATTAATTTCTTTTATTAACTTAATTTTAATTTTTCTTATTCTTAGCTAATTATCTTTTTTTAAGTTAATTAGGTCAAAAATCATTTTTCTTAAACAAAATGCATTTTCTTCTCTATTCATACCCTTGTATATTTATTCGTTCTTGTACATTTAATTCTTGTAAATATTCAATATGGTTGTAATAGATAATTAAGATTTAATTTCTTGAAATCCCCATTTATAAATATGTATACCCCATCCCCAAATGATGTAATAGCGTTAGGATATTTACTTTTCGCAATTTATCGCTTTCATATAAATGCTACTTAATTAGGGTTTGTATGGAAAGATAAAACCAATACTTAGAAAACCCTAATCTAAAATAAACTCAAGCATGAAAGACAATACACTTTCATACTTTGCACCTCTAGGGTTTACTCTACTTTGTTGCCTTAAAAATGGTCATGTTACACATGTGAGACATCTTAGCAAAAACAAACAAAATACAAGATCAAAGTCCCTCGATGACGCTACGAATGTTGCCTTACAAATGATCTTAGTCCATTAAGAAAAATTCTAAGATATCTCGCAACATTTCTATCCATGAATATACGATGGCCCACACCCATCCCTTTACATCCAAAGATAAGGTTACTTGCCAATTAATGGTGAGATAACAATATCAAAGGAAGGGATAAATGAACAAAGACTTTTGAGTAGGTAGAACGTTCTTAGTTGCTTGCTCATGATCCATATTCAAAAACAAACCTCTTTTCAAACACACTAAACACTTTCAAAACATGAAATATTTTCAAAAGTCCAACACTTTGTATGCATTCTTATAGAGACGAGAATCATTATGAAGTTTTCCTAAACGAAGGGGCTTTTCAAAAATACTTTCAAAACCCACCACAAACACATTTCAAACAAAGCAATTTCAAAAGTTATCTAGCAAGCAACTAAGAGCCCGTAGATAACTATTGATGAAAAGGGTGCTAGTACCTTCCATTTTCATAACCTACCCCCCGAACTCAAGAAAATATCTCAAAGGTCTTTCCTGTTCTTTTCACCCTTTCCTTATTTGTTAAAAGAAAAGTCAGTGGCGACTCTTGCTATCCGTAACAATTGCGATAAATCGCAAAACATCCAAGTCAGTTCACCCATCTTATTACACCAGGTATGAAGAAAGAAGTTGCCAAAATTGTTTATGCTTGTTTGACTTGTCAGAAGTCGAAGATTGAGGTGGAAATGGGATAGTGTCTTTGTGGATTTTGTGTTGGGTTTGCCGAAGATTGCTAATGGAAATGATACTATTTGGGTGATAGTGGATAGGTTGACTAAGTTGACTCATTTCTTATCGATGAAGATAAATCCTCCTATAGAGAAACTAGTTGAGATATATATTGAAGAGATTGTGAAATTGCATGGGATACCTTTAAGTATCGTGTCAGATAGAGATCTGAGGTTTACGTCTAAATTTTGGGAAGGTTTGCAGAATGATTTCGGTACTAGGTTGAGATTGAGTTTCACATATCATTTGCAGAGGGACGGTCAGATAGAAAGGACTATTCAGTCTTTGGAGGATTTGCTGAGGGCTTGTGTGTTGGAACAAGGAGGTGTTTCAGAAAGCCACTTGCCAGTGATTGAGTTTACATACAACAATAGTTTCCATGCGAGTATTAGGATAACACCATATGAAGTGTTGTATGGTAGGAGGTGTAGAACTCCATTGTGTTGGTATGAGTCAGGCGAGAGCGCTGTGCTCAGACCTAAAATTATGAAGGAGATGACTGAAAAGATTAAGATAATCTAAGAGAGGATGAAAGCTTCTCAGAGTCATCAGAAGTGTTACCATGAAAAAAAGGAGAAAGGCTTTTGAATTCCAAAAAGATGATCACATGTTTTTGAGAGTTACTCCAATGACTACTACTGGTAGAGCTTTGAAGTTGAGAAAGGTTACGCCACATTTTTTCGTCCATATCAAATATCGGAGAAGATATGTGAAGTGGTCTATCAGATTACTTTATCATGGTTTCTTGCGAATCTTCATGATGTGTTTCATGTGTCTCAAATGAGGAAGTATATTATGGATCCTTCGCATGTGATCCAAATGGATGATGTACATGTGAGAGATAACCTGATTGTTGAAGCATAGTCGGTTTGGATAGATGGATGAGAATTAAATCAATTGTAGGGTAAATACATCACCTTAGTGAAGGTATTGCTGCATAGATCAGCTGGTAAAAGTTAGACATGGGAACGTGAGGATCAAATGAGAGAATCTTATCCGATTTTGTTTCCACCAGGTAATTTTCGAGGGCGAAAATTCTTTTAAGTGAGGGAGAGTAGTAACACCTCAAAATAATTAGATTATTTATTTAATTATCTAATTGATTTATTATGAGTATTTGTGACGTATTTGTGAAGCATATAAGATGTTGTGATGAACATGATGCTTGATATGATGTTGTATGTGGTGTATGATGGGGTAGTGAGAATTAAGATGATATTGAGTATTTTTAGGATAATTTGGATAATTATAATAATTAGTTGGAATTATTTTAATTAGTTAAATAGAATAATAATAAGAAGTATAGAATATGAGGACAATGTGATAATATTGTGATGCAAGTGAGGGCAAGATGGGAAGACCATAAAAAGGGTCCAAGGATAAAACAAGGAATAGAAGGAAAAATGTGTCATTTTGTGCGATCGTGAAAGAGAGAAGAATGTTGTGAAGAGAGATAGGGCACTGAGGAACTCAGAAGGTTCTGTAGAACACGAAGAGGAATCAATTGCTAGGAAGAATCTAAGGTAAGGGTATTTTATTGTTGTTATTATACTCGATCTAAGGATTAGATAATTGTAGGTTTGTGTTGGGGTTTTGGGGTGATGATGATGTAAATATGATAATATGATGGAAATTTATGAATTTGTGAGATCGTTTTCTAATAAATTGAGGTATATGATGCATGATAACTTGTTTTGGTATTGTATGATGAAACTATGTGAAACCGTGATGAATTAAGACATGTGATGTAAAGAAATCATGTAAAAATTGGACTGGTGCAACACTGAGATTGCAACAGGGAATTCCTGTTCACGTTGGCTCGCCGGGCGAGCATGATGCGTCGTAGGGCGAAGGATGTTCTCCCCTGATGCGCTGGGTGAGAGTGAGGAAAATGGAAGGGGTGAAAAATAGAGCCCCTGGACTTTTGTATAAGATAATAGGACTCGCTCCAGCTTTTTTGGGTGAAGCAAAGGCAAGCTTAGCTCGTCGGCCGAGCAAGCATCCTCTTCGGGCGAAGGAGAAAAGAGGGAAATGCATGCTTCTAGATTTTGTATGATAGAAACTGATTTTCCCCTTCCTCTCCGGGTGAGCCTCAGGCGAGCAACCTTCTTCGCCTGGCGAGCCTCTGGCGAGGGGTGTCTGACAGAACCTTTACAAGATGTAACTTGAGTTTCAAGACTTTGTTTGAAGTTTCGTTTGAAGAGTTAGTGTGATACGATGGGAGAACTGACTTGAGGTTTTGCGTTTTATCGCGAATGTTGTGGTTTAGCAAGAGTCGCAATCGACTTTTATTTTATCCAAAAGGAAAGGTAAAAAAGCACAGGAAAGACCTTTGAGATTGTTTCTTGAGTTCGGGGGTAGATTATGAAAAGGGAAGGTATTAACACCCTTTTCATCCATGGTTTTCCATGGGCTCTTAGTTACTTGCTAGATCACTTGCTTTTGTTTGAAATTTTGCTTTGTGTGGTTTTGAAAGTATTTTGTAAAAGAGGCCATTGTTTAGGCAATCTTTGTAATGATTCTCGTTCGTAAGAATGTATACAAAGATGTTTGTCTTTTTGAA
The DNA here is from genome assembly GCA_948472305.1 of Vicia faba. Classification (NCBI taxonomy): domain Eukaryota; kingdom Viridiplantae; phylum Streptophyta; class Magnoliopsida; order Fabales; family Fabaceae; genus Vicia; species Vicia faba. The sequence continues at coordinate 939,931,998 of OX451736.1, forward strand.
AATGTTTTCAAGTTTGTAAGATGTTTTGAAATGTGTGTGTTTGTTTTTAAATTAGCAAGGATATTTATTTGAAATGGAGCAAGTAACCAAAATTAATCTACCTACTCAAATGTATTTCTTGTTCATTTTCTTTTCCTTTGATATTGTTGTCTTACCATTGATTTGTTAAGAAACCCTATCTTTGGATGTAAACGGGACGGGCGTGGGTCATCGTATAACCATGATTAGCAATGTTGCAAAGTATCTTAGCATTTTGAGGGACTAAGATCATTTTTGTAAGGCAACTTTGAATAGCGTCATCGAGGGACTATGATCTTGTATTTGTTTGTTTGGCTAAGATACCTTACATGCGTAATATGGCCATTTTTGTATAAGGCAACCAAGTGGAGTAACCCTATGGGTGTTTGTGTGCAAGTGTGTCATTTTCATGCTTGATTTTGTCTTGAATTAGGGTTTTCTATTTGATTGGTTTTATCTTGCCATACAAACCCTAATTATTAACATGTTAGATAAATTGCGGAAAGTAAATATCCTACGCTATTACAATCATTTGGGGATGGGGTGTACAAATTTACAAATGGGGATTGCAAGAAATTAAAGTCCTAATTATCTATTACAACCATATTGAATAGCCATGAAGAAAATATATGAAGCATATAAAAAAATGAAAGGAAAGGAAAACATTTTGGATCATTATGTGTCGACACATGCCGTAAAATCAAGCTTCTCGAATGCACCTTCGTTTTGATGAAGACCAATCATGATTGATAAAGAAGGCAAAAATTATTGATCAAGCTAAAAGCCTCTTTGGATGAAGTCTTTGGTTCAATCCTTTAGTAAATTTCAAGGTATAATGATAATACCTACCTTGAACTTAGGATATAGATGCTCAATGGTTAAAAGGAAACATTTTATATTGTCCAACTCTTTATTCAAGTTTTTTCAAAGTAAAAATTCAGTTTTCATTTGAGTGCAATCGATTTGCATGTTAGTGCAATCGATTGCACGCTTCAGTTTTTCAAAACATTAGCTACTGACTTCTAGTGCAATCGATTTGCATGGTTGTGCAATCGATTGCACACTCAAAATATTTGGAAATCTGGCTACTGGAACCCCGTGCAACCGATTTGCATGGTTGTGAAATCGATTGCACACTCAAAATATTTGGAAATTTGGCTACTGGAACCCCATGCAAGCAATTTGCATGGTTGTGCAATCGATTTCACACTGTATGATTTTGAAAAACAGCTACCTTACACCTGCCTGTTCATGATGCTATTTCATGGAAAACCTTTTACTTAATCTTGGCAATTGTTCATGATTTTTTACAAACCTTTTCTTCAAAGGTCACTGCATTTTAGCCTAAAAAATGAACCAAATGAATGATTGAAATGAAGAGTTTAAAGTTAAGGAGACTTACCTTGCAACTAGAATTTATGTTTTGAGCATGAGGTGTTGATTTGTGGACTGTTATGACCTTCTTTCAGTTATGAGATTTTTGAGAGTTTGTCAACAAAACTTCTGGTTTTTCTTTCTCTCTTTTCCCCCTCTTCTTTCTTTCTCTCTTTTCCAACCCTCTTTCTCTTGCAATTGGCCTCCCTATTTATAGAGAATGTTTGAGACTTCAAACAACTCAGATTTTTTGAATCACATGTTATGGTTATCTTGCTTGTTTTTGAAGAAAACATGAAGGACGTGTTTCCAATGCTTGTACCAAGCTATGTAAAATGGTTGATCACTTTAAACATGTTCGTTCTGACTTGTAGAAGTTGAGTGTGATTAGAATAACAAGTTAGAGGCTCAAGAAATTGACTTTATGATTAAAGTGAACTTTGCAAGAATGGCAATGGTGCCTTTGTGCCAAAAATGGAAAGATGCAATGGACAATACTTGAACCACTTGGATAATGGTTCAATCAATTGTGTAAACATCTGATTATGGATAGATTTGCAAGCCAGGCCTGCAAAGTGAAGATTATGCAGCATGGTTAAGATTTTTGTTCCTTGTTCATCACAAATTTGCCCTGTAAATCAATAATGAATGTCCAACTTCAAATCCTTGTATCTTCTAGCTCAAATATGATAAATTTATGCTCTTGGATGTTTTAGAAAGCTTGAAACACCCTCTATAACTTTCATGTTGGCCATTTTGACAAAATCATCTTAGAAATATGTGAAAAAAGGCCAACAAGTTGGGATAAAATCCTGAACAAAATCTGTTGAAAATTTCTCTTAGTGTTAAATGAAAATGTCATGACTTCATGAATTTATAACTTGAGATCCAAGCATATTTAGGAGAAGTTGTGTAAAGAAATGTTGTAAATATCATTGAGATCTACAACTTTCATGTTGAAAGTTTCCCTTGAACTGTCTTGCATCTTGGTGAAAGAATGGCATGAAGTGATGAAATTATCATTTTAAAAAACACTTAGAAAATTTCTAAGTCTTGGAAATCTTGACTTTTCAAGTTAACTTTCGACTTTCTTGACTTCTTGATGAGTAAGTTTGATATTCTTGAGTGTATTGATGAAATTTGATCTTTGGGATGTAATGTTGACCAAAAAGTCAAAGTTTGACTTTCTAGTATGCAATTTACCACTTTGCCCTTGTACCAATTTCAAGCCTAAATTGATGTATCAGTGCTGCAAGCTTGACGTCGTAGAAGATCTTGTGAGCAAATACTTGACAAATGAGAGGTAAAATTTTAGGGTACAACAACTGCCCCTGTTCAATCTTCTTAAACCTGAAGAGTTAGATTGGCGAGTTCTGCCATTCGTGACTCGAAGGTGGAAGATGATTGGACACTAGAGTGCCCAGAAATTTGCACTCGGCAATGCGATGATAGGAGGAATGGGCTTAAGGATGCCATTTGGAGAGGTGATAGAGTCCTGTTGGAGATGGGCTTGTAGATGCCATCCAAGAATGCCTGTTGAATTGTAATTTGTAAGTTGAAAGAATGAGTATCAAAATTGCGTCCATGTTTGGAGTGTATCTGAGCTGTATCTGAAAGCTGAATCTGAAGGAGTATCAGGATGACATCCGTATCTGGAGCGTATCTAAATTGTATCTGAAAGATGGATTTGAATGAGTATCAGGATGGCATCCGTATCTGAAGTGTATCTGAACTGTATCTTGAGGTTGAATCTGAATGAGTATCAGGATGGCATCCGTATCTAGAGCGTATCTGAACTGTATCAAAAGGTTGAAATTGAATGAGTATCAGGATGGCATCTGTATCTGGAGCATATCTGAACTGTATCAAAAGGTTGAATCTGAATGAGTATCAGGATGGCATTCGTATCTGGAGCGTATCTGAATTGTATCAGAAGGTTGAAATTGAATGAGTATCAGGATGGCATCCATATCTGGAGCGTATCTGAACTGTATCAAAAGGTTGAATCTGAATGAGTATCAAGATGGCATCCGTATCTGGAGAGTATCTGAACTGTATCAAAAGGTTGAATCTGAATGAGTATCAGGATGGCATCCGTGTCTGGAGCGTATCTGAACTGTATCTGAAAGTTGTATCTGAATGAGTATCAGAATGGCGTCCATGTCTGGAGCGTATCTCTATTGTATCTGAAAGTTGTATCTGAATGAGTATCAGAATGGCGTCCTTGTCTGAAGCGTATATGTACTGTATCTGAAAGTCTTTGAACATTGTTAATGGTAGCTGTTAATCTTATCCTGAAAAGGGTAAAATGTTATCTAAAATGCAAAGTCATGTTGCATGAAATGTATGATGTAATGTATTTGTTTTATCAATGTTTATGATATATGGATGCAATGTATGAGTATGTGAGCTAATCTGTTGCATTGCTGTTGGATTGAGGAAAAAAATCCCTGAATGCTGCTGAGGATATGTGAGTGTTCATGTCTTGAAGTCAAAGTACTGATGAATTTCTATTGAGAGAAATAAATTCTGTTGTGAGAGCAATGCCATGTACTGCTTGTAAAATCTGTTGGGGAGTCCCAAGAAATTTGACGACTTTTGCTGGGGATTGATAACTTGGAACTTTGTTCCGCTGGGGATTTAAATGACGTACTATAGGGGATTACTTATGGAATATCCTAGAGACATTTTCCTATTCTTTCAACCTATCAGTAATTGTCTTTCTCATTTTGTTTATTTGTAAACAGTAATCATGTTCAAATGCATATGTTCAATAATGAATCATTGGACGTTTTTGTAAACAAAACACAAACGTAAAGAAAAAGACAAATAGTTTTTGCACTTCAAAAGGATATCTTTGTATTAACTTTGAGTAAATATTTTGTACAAAGGGGACAAACATTCTAGTAAGAGAATGCTGTTGTAAAACGAGAAAAAATTGATACAAAGAAAGATAGCTATGTGTAATAATCGCATGGGGTTCCCATTCTGCTATAGCCTTCGTATCTCTGGGCATCTTGTCTATTTTTTCCTTGTCCGAAGATGACTGAATTGATCAGAAACTCTGAGTTTGTCAACGGAAGTCAAAGTTTGTTTGTAAAGTGATCCAACGGGACATAGTCGTACGCCTTAATTCCCTAAATTTTGCCTGGACCGCCCTTTCGGGTTTTCGGTCCAACAGGAAACCCTTTTTTTCCCAAGTCGCCCTTTCGGGTTTTCAACTTGCCGGGTATACATATTTTTTTGTTTTATCCCTAACTTTTGCACGAACCTTTTTGGTTCGACTGGATGCCCTTGTTTTGCCTAGGTATGTCAACCTAGTGGGTCTCTTATGCGTAGTATCTTTTGACTATGTCCGCGTTCGCAGGGTGTGGTAGGTCGTCGCCATCCATGGTGGTCAAGATCATCGCCCCGCCGGAGAACATGTTTTTCATTACAAATGGTCCTTCATAGGTAGGAGTCCATTTTCCCCTAGGATCACTTTGCGGCAGTATGATGCGCTTGATCACCAAATCCACGACTTGGTACACTTGGCATCTGACTTTCTTGTTAAAAGCCTTGATCATCCGTTTTTGATACATTTGACCATGGAAAACAGCAGTAAGTCTCTTCTCATCAATCAAGTTTAGTTGATCAAGTCGAGTCTGGATCCATTCGTCTTCATTCAACCCTGCATCCTTCATAATCCTCAGAGAGGGGATCTGGACCTCGATAGGCAAGACAACCTCCATGCCGTAAACCAGCGAATAGGGTGTTGCCCCGGTTGATGTGCGATCCGTGGTACGATACCCGTGGAGAGCGAATGGTAGCATCCCGTTCCAGTCTTTGTATGTGACTGTCATCTTTTGTATGGTCTTTTTAATGTTTTTATTTGCAGCTTCGACAACACCATTCATCTTTGGCCGATAGGGAGAAGAATTGTGATGCTAAATCTTGAATTGCTCGCATAGTGCGGTGATCATAGACTTGTTGAGATTTGTACCATTGTCAGTGATGATCCTTTCCAAGATATCGTACCCGTAAATAAGGTTTTGCTTGATGAAGCGGGAAACAACATTCTTGGTAACGGAAGCGAAGGAAGATGCCTCTACCCATTTTGTAAAATAGTCAACGGCCACTAGGATGAAGCGGTGTCCATTGGAGGCTGTCGGCTGAATTTCCCCAATCATATCAATTCCCCACATAGCAAAAGGCCAAGGAGCCGTCAATACATTAAGAGGAACCAGGGGTACATGAACTTTGTCCGCATAGATCTAACACTTATGGCAGGTTCGAGAGTATTGATAGCAATATGCTTCCATGGTAGACCAATAATAGCCTGTCCGTAGGATTTTCTTCGCCGTCGTATGCCCATTGGAATGGGTACCAAAAGTGCCTTCGTGTAATTCAGCCATGATACCTTATCTACGCACCAAAGAAATATGGAGTCATGATTGCGTTTGTACAGGATGTCATTACTAAGGAAGAATTTAGCAGAGAATCTCCTTAAGAACTTCTTATCATTGATTGAAGCTCCTTCTGGATATTCTTGAGCCTCGAGATACCTCTTGACTTCATGAAACCAAGGCTGGTCCACTACTTCTTTAGTATTAATCTCGTAACAGTGTGTTGGTTCATCCATTCGTTCGATGGTGATCTAGGGAGCCTTGTTATCCCAATTAAGCTTAAACATCGATGACATTGTGGCTAGAGCGTCTGCTAGCTGATTTTCTTCTCGCGGGAAATGCTCGAAGGCAATCTTTTCAAAATGTGGTAGCAATTTCAAAACATGTTCTTTGTAAGGGATAAGGTTTGGGTGTTTGGTGTCCCAGACTTCTTTGATCTGACTGATGACCAAGGCTGAGTCTCTGAATACATCCAATGATTTGATCCCCAAGTCCATGGCAGCTCTGAGACCAAAGATGCACGCTTCGTATTCCGCCATGTTGTTTGTACAATTGAAGCAGAATCTTGCGGTAAAGGGAGTATGACACCCTTCCAGAGATATGAGTACGGCACCAATACCATTACCGAGTGCATTGGAGGCCCCATCAAAGAACAAGGTCCATCGGTATCCTTGTTCAGGTCCGTCATATGGCCTGAATTCTTCATAGTTGTCTAATGTCATGATGTCTTCATCTGGGAATTCAAACTTCATGGGCTTGTAGTCTTCCACATCTTGGTGAGCGAGGTGATCAGCTAGTACACTTCCCTTTATAGCTCTCTGGGTAGTATACTGTATGTCATACTCTGTCAGGATCATCTTCCATCTAGCTATTCTCCCAGAAAGAGCAGGCTTCTCGAAGATGTATTTTATCGGATCCATTTTAGATATCAATAAGGTAGTATGAGTCAGCATTTACTGTCTTAACCGGCGAGCAGCCCATGCCAGAGCGCAACAAGTTTTCTCGAGCAGTGAATATCTGGTTTCACCATCGGTAAACTTTTTGCTCAGGTAGTAAATAGCGTGCTCTTTTCGGCTAAACTTGTCATGCTGCCCCAATACACACCCCATTGAGTTTTCTAAAACAGTCATATACATGATTATGATACGGTGGGAGAACTGACTTGAGGTTTTGTGTTTGTGTTTGCAAATGTCGCGGTTTAGCAAGAGTCGCCACCGACTTTTATTTTATCCAAAAGGAAAGGTAAAAAAGCACAGGAAAGACCTTTGAGATGTTTTCTTGAGTTCGGGGGGTAGATTATGAAAAGGGAAGGTGCTAGCACCCTTTTCATCCATGGTTTTCCATGGGCTCTTAGTTACTTGTTTAGATCACTTGCTTTGCTTTTGAAATTGTTTGAAATGGTGCTTTGTGTGGTTTTGAAAGTATTTTGAAAAGAGGCCATCGTTTTGGCAATCTTTGTAACGATTCTCGTTCGTGAGAATGTATACAAAGATGTTTGTCTTTTGAAAAATGTTTCAATGTTTTGAAAGTTGTTTGGAAATGTTTTTGAAATGTGTGTTTTTGTTTTTGAAAATAGCAAGGATTGTTTTGAATTTGATCAAGTAACTAGAAGCTATCTACCTACTCAAATGTCTTTCTTGTACATTTGTATTCCTTTGACATTGTTGTTTTACCATTGATTTGGTAAACAACCCTATCTTTGGATGTTAAACGGGACGGGCGTGGGTCATCGTATAACCATGATAGAAATGTTGCTAGGTATCTTGGCATTTTTTGAGAGGGACCAAGATCATTTGTTTTTAGGCAATCTTGTCTAGCGTCATCGAGGTACTATGATCTTTTGTTTTGTTTGGTTTAGCCAAGATACTTTGCATGCATACCATGACCATTTTTAAGGAAACCAAGTGGGTGAAACCCTAAGGAGTGCTTGTGTGCAATGTGTGTCATTTTACATGCATTTTTGTCTTGCATTAAGTCTTTGCTATTTGTTTGATTTTTGTCTTATCATGCAAAACCCTAGTTTTACTAAACATGGTATAATGCAATAAATTGCATAAAATAAATCTAAGCTATTACAACAATTATTATGGGAGGAGGGATACAAGTTTTTGAATGGGGATATTTTCACAAAATAAAACCCTAAAATACTATTACAACCCAATTGAATTATTATACAAGATAAATAAATATACAAATATTTAAATATGCAAATAAAATATATTTATGCAAAAAGGTCTTGTATTTATTTTATGTATGAGAAATATAAATTATTTAAGCCCTAAAAATAAGAAAAATAATATTGTTATTTTTGAAAGGGGAAACCCTAATTTTTGATTTAAAAGAAAATTATGCTTTCTATTATTATTTATTTTATCCATTTATGTACAAGAAATAATAAATAATATTATTAACAAATAATAAAAATTAAAGTATGTATGAAAATAATATTTTATGTGTGAAATAATAAAATAAAAATATATTGTATTTTTATTAAATGTATTTATAAATAAATAAGAAAATAACCTCTATTTATTAAGATAAAACTATTTTATGTGCCAAAATAATAAATAAAATAAAATAAAATTGCAAAAAATTAAGAAAATATTTTTGTGACTTTTTAATATTCAGAAAAAAATAAATGCAAGTTAAAAATATAAAATATGCAAGAAAATATGCAAAAATATAAAAAAAAAATGCAAGGCGGGTGCAAAAGTAATACAGGGGGTGTGAATAGCAAAACCAAAAAAAGGCCAGAAACAAAAAAGCCCAAGATGACAGCTTCGTCCCTGTCCTTTGTTCCCTCTCCTTCGCGTGTTCTGAGCTCAAACCTATAACTTGCTATTCTTTGCATGAAATCAAAAACTTGTAACACGAAAAATGTAACATTTTATCTCACGATTCCAATGATATAAAATTTATAAACTAAATCTCAAAGATCAGAGAGCATTTAATCACCCCTAATTTCTGACCTAGTTTTTTCAGCATGTTCAACCATCAAATTCTCTTAGCTCAGTTAATATAAATGACAACTATGCATATATACAACTTCACCATGCTAGAGACTACATTTTTGCTTCACAAATCATGGCTTGAGGATTCCTAAATAGAGAGATAAAGTTTTGAAAAATACCTCCTTCAGCTGGATTTGGATATAGCAATGTGGGGACTTTGAGTGAGGCCTGAGGATTGTGTGAGCTTCCTTGAAGTTCCCTCAAGCTATTCCAATGCTTAGCTTGCCTTGTGGATGCTTGAAACTCCCTGTAGAAGTCAACCTGCAACCTTCAAGTTTGAAAATTGTGATGTCTGAAATAGAGGTTACAGCAACAGGACAATGGCTTGGATGGTTTGGATATGATGTATGGAAAGTGTTGGAAGTGTTACAAGGCAAAACGCACGAGCAAATATTGAATTGGCAAGAGTTTTACAGAAGCTACCCTGTTTGGGCAGAAATTTGTGTTTTTGTGTTTGGGAGAGTTTTAGAAGTTATGCACTCGTGTTCTAGCTTGAGATAAGTTTGTGAAGTTGTTTTTTTTGAGGCCAAGTCCACTCTTTAACAGATGTGCAAGTTCTCTTGACTTTTCAACTTTTCTTGCTTTTGAAGAAAGTTGAAGTGACTTAAGCCAAAATGTTGTACTTGCTAGTTCTAGGGCTGCCAAGGGTTGGTAAACATTGCCTGATATCGGTGGACATTCCTTGTAACAAAGAAACAGGTCCATGGCTCAAGAATTGTAAAGTTGTAAAAAGCTTGCTTTATGAAAATGACAATGTGCCCTTTATGCCATTTATGGATTTATTCTTTGTACAATGCCCCAACAGCCAAAGTAAAGCCATTATCCCATGAGTTTGCATTTAATTATGGAGTTTAGAAGGGATTTAGGACCTGTAATGCAAGTTACAAGCATGCTTGATCAGATTTGCAACTTGGTGCATTGTGAAAATGGCTTGAACAAAAGTGACAAAATGCCATTTTCTCTTCTTCGATTCTCCCTAACCACAAATGATCTTGGAGAGTTCTTGGACATTTTGGAAATCTTGCAACATGATCTGCAATCCATCTTTGAAATGAATTTTGAGATAACTCTTGGAACTAGGTGAAAAATGTCCATGAAGTTGGGTCAAAAACCTGCCTAAATTAGGGCAAATTTTCACTAAGTCTTTTAGTTCATGAACCCCTATTCACAAATTTATAACTTGAGATTGAAGCATATTTTGGGAAAAATTTGTGAATAAAAGTTGTAGATTTCATGTAGGACTAAAACTTTCATGTTGGAAGTTTTCTTTGAATCCAATTGCATCATGGTGAAAAAGTTGTGGAAAGTTTGGAAAAAATAAGAAATTTTCCATACTTAGAAAAATTCTAAGTTATGAAAAATTTCAAATTAAAACCCTAATTTACAATTTTAGGTTTCATGGTCAACAATTTTCATATTTTGACATATCTTGATGAATTATGACCCTTGGCACTTGATTTTGACCAAAAAGTCAAAGTTTGACTTTTCAGTGTACAATTGACTTTTGATCAGCTGACTGGAAAATTCATCTGTCAATCCTATGAACTTGAGATCTTTTGAACCATGTGATTAGGTCAAGATGATTCCATTGAGTCCTTGAAATCATGTTTGAACCCAATTGGTCATTGGCTAGGTTAAAAATCAGAAATTGCCCTTTCTCAGTCAAAACCCTAATTTTGACCATTTTGCCCTTTTGATGATTTGATCAAATTTCTTGAGGAGTTGTGATCCAAACTTGATAAAATGGTACATAGGAGCCTAGAATGTTGTTGTGGATCAAAAATTATGAAGTTTGACTGTAAATTGGCCATGGTTGACTTTTTCCTAATATAGTTGATTTTTAGGTTAACTGTCCAATTGACTGGTCAAAAATGTGGTTCAAGGCTTGAAACTTGGTATAAGCAATCTTAGAGGTCCAACATGATGTATGAAAGTCACATGAAACATTGATAGTCCAAAAATCCTTGTGCAAACTCAAACCCTAATTTCAGGTCATCAATGCAAGATGCAGTGTCTTTAGCTGACCAAACCCTAATCTTGTCTTGAGTCCAAGAAGTCTTGTGAGGAAAATCTTGATAAATGAGAGGGAAAATTTTGGGGTACAATAGCTGCCCCTGTTCAATCTTCTTGAACCTGAAGAGTTAGATTGGCGAGCTTTTCCGTTCGTGACTCGAAGGTAAAAGATGATTGGACACTAGAGTGCCCGTAAATTTGCACTCGTCAAAGTGTAGTTGAGGAAATAGGCTTAAAGATTCCATTTGGAGATGTGATAGAATCTTTGTTGGAGATGGGATTAAAGATTCCATCCAAGAATGTTTGCTGAGTTGTAAGTTGTAAGTCAAAATAATGAGTATCAGAATGGTGTCCGTGTCTGGAACGTATCTGAGCTGTATCTTGAACTGAATCTGAATGAGTAATAGAATGGCTTCCGTGTCTGGAGCGTATCTAAACTATATCTGAATAATTGAATTCTGAATGAGGGCCAGAATGGCATCCATGTCTGGAGCGTATCAAAGCTGGGGAAAATCAGAATAAGTGACAGAATGGCAACCGTGTCTGGTGCGTATCTGGACTGTATTTTGAATTGAGGAATCTGAATAAGCGACAGAATGACTTTTGTGTCTAGAGTGCATATGAGCGAGAAATTGAATAAGTAATAGAATAACTTCCGTGTCTGAAGTGTATCTAGATTGTATCATGATAGTTGAAATCTGAATAAGTATCAAGATGGCATCCATATCTGGAGCATATCCGAGTTGTGTCTGAATGAGACAGAATGAATTCCGTGTCTGGAGCGTATCTGAGCTGGGGAAAATCAGAATAAGTGATAGAATGGAATCCGTGTCTGGAGCGTATCTGGACTGTATCTGAAGTGAAGTCTGAATGAGTGTCAGAATGACTTCCGTGTCTAGAGTGTATCTGGACTGTATCATGAAACGGAGTCTAAATGAGGGCCAGAATGGCATCCGTGTCTGGAGCGTATCTGAACTAGAATCTGAATAAGTGACAGAATGACTTCCGTGTCTGGAGTGTATCTGTATTGTATCATGATTGTATACCGTTAATGGTAGCTTGTTAATCTTATCCTGAAAAGGGTAAAACGTTAGCTGAAACACAAAGTTATGTTGCATGAAATGTGTGATGCAATATATGTGTTTTATCAATGTTTATGATATATGGATGTAATGTATGTGCATGTAAGCTAATTCGCTGTATTGCTGAGGAAAATAGATCCTTGACAGCTGGGGATAATGAAAACCCTTGACTGCTGCCGGGGAAAATAAATCCTTGACTGCTGAGGATAAGAAATCCCGGGCGACTGTCGAGGATTAAAATCCTTGACAACTTCTGTGGGGATATAAGGATCCTTCATGTCTTGAAGTTGGAGTATTGATCAAAATTCTGCTGCGAGCAACACCATATACTGCTTGAGTAATCTGCTTGGGAAATCCAGAGAACTCTGATGACTTCTATTGGGGATTACACAATAGGAATCCTTATTCTGCTGGGGAATAGGGAAAATTCTGATGACTTCTGCAGGGAGTTAAGAATGAGAATCTTCATTCTGTTGAGGAGCAGTGAAAACTTTGACGACTTCACTGGGGAATTAAGAATGAGAATCTTCATTCTGTTGAGGAATAAAAACTCTGTGGGGAAGAAGGCTTATTGCTGGAGAGTAGGTTCAGGAGTTTGGGTTATCTGTCACTCTACTGGGGAATTATCCTAGGTTGGGGAGAGACAACTGTTATCCGGTTAATTTTCCAAGCTTCAAGATAACTTGCTGGGAAATTTGGGGAAACTGAAAGGTTTCCGCTGGGGATTGATAGTTAGAAGTTTTGGCTCCGCTATGGATTGAGAGTTTGAAGTTTTAATTCTGATGGGGGATCTAGATGATGTACTGTAGGGATTGCTCATGAAATAGCCTAAAAACGTTTTCCTATCCTTTCAGTCTGTCAGTAATTGTTTTTTTCCACTTTGTTTATTTGTAAATAGTAGTTATGTTCAAATGCATATGTTCATCAATGAATTATTGTACGTTTTTGCAAATAAAAACACAAGTGTAAAAGAAAAAGGTAAATAGTTTTCATACTTTGAAAGAGATATCTTTGTATTTACTTTGAATAAGTGTTTTGTACAAAGGAGACAGACATCCTAGTAAGAGGATGGTGTCATAAAAGTAGGAAAATTTTAAACAAAGAAAGATAGCTATGTGTAAAAATCCCATGGGGTTCCCATTCCGCTATAGCCTTCGTATCTCCAAATATCTTGTCCATCCGTTGCTTCGTCCGAGGATGATTGAATTGATCAGAAGCTCAGAGTTTGTCAGTGAAGAGATTGTCCTTAAAGTGATCTGAAGAGACATAGTCATACGCTTTAATTCCCTAACTTTTGTCTGAACCGCCCTTTCGAGTTTTTGATCCACTGGGAAACCCTTTTTTGCCCAAGTTGCCCTTTCGGGTTTTCAACTTGCTGGGTGTACATATTTTTTTTATTTATCCCTAATTTTTGCCTGAACCTCCCTTTCGGGTATTCGATTCACCGGGATGCCCTTGTTTTTCCTAGGTGTGTCAACCTAGCGGGTCTCTTACGCGTAGTATCTTTTGACTATGTTTGCATTCGCAGGGTGTGGCAGGTCGTCACCGTCCATGGTTGTTAAAATCATTGCCCCACCAGAAAAGATGTTTTTGATTACAAATGTTCCTTCGTAGGTAGGAGTCCATTTGCCCCTGAGATCACTTTGTGGCAAGATAATGCGCTCGATTACTAGATCTCCGACTTGATATGTTTGGCGTCTGAATTTTTTTGTTGAAAGCCTTGATCATTCGTTTTTGATACGTCTGACCATGGCAAACAACAGTAAGTCTCTTCTCCTCAATTAGGTTCAACTGATCAAGTCGGGTTTGAATCCAATCGTCTTCACTCAAACCTGCATCCTTCATGATTCTTAATGAGGGGATATGAACCTCAATAGGTAAAACAACCTCCATGCCATATACCAAATAATAGGGTGTTAACCCAGTTGATGTGCGATCCGTGGTACGGTACCTGTGGAGAGCAAACAATATCATCTCATGCCAGTCCTTATAGGTGACTGTCATCTTTTGTATGATCTTTTTGATGTTTTTGTTAGTAGCTTCAACTGCACCATTCATCTTTGGCCGATAGGGGGATGAATTGTGATGTTGAATCTTGAACTGCTCGCCCAAGGCGGTGATCATAGTATTGTTAAGGTTTGTATCATTATCGGTGATGATCCTTTTGGGGATACCGTGCCGGAAAATAAGGTTCTGCTTGGATAAGCGGGCAACAACATTCTTAGTAATGGATGCAAAGGAAGCTGCTTTGACCCACTTGGTGAAGTAGTCAATGGCCACTAGAATTAAACGGTGTCCATTGGATGCTGTAGGGTTGATCTCTCCAATCATGTCGATTCCCCACTTAGAGAATGGCCAAGGAGCTCTTAGTACATTTAGAGGAACTGGGGGCACGTGTACCTTGTCCGCATAGATTTGACATTTATGGCATGTTCGGGAGTGTTGATAGCAGTCAGCTTCCATGGTAGACCAGTAATAGCCTGCCTTTAGAATCTTCTTAGCCATCGTATGCCCGCTAGAGTGAGTGTCGAAGGTACCTTCACGCAATTCAGACATGATCTTTTCAGCTTCAATCTTGTCCACACAATGGAGCAGAATAGAATCATGATTGCGTTTGTACAAGACGCCATTACTTAGGAAGAACTTAGCCGAGAATCTCCTTAAGAACTTTTTGTCATTGACTGAAGCTCCTTCAGGGTATTCTTGCGCCTCGAGATACCTTTTGACTTCATGAAACCACGACTGGTCCACTACTTCTTTGGTATTAATCTCGTGACAATGTGCAGGTTCGTCCATCCGTTCAAAGGTGATCTGGGGAGCCTCATTGTCCCAATTAAGTTTAAACATGGATGACATTGTAGCTAGAGCATCTGCTAGCTGATTTTCTTCTCGCGGGAAGTGCTCGAAGGTAATCTGCTCGAAATGTGGTAGCAATGTTAAGACATGTTCTTTGTAAGGGATGAGGTTTGGATGCTTAGTGTTCGACTCTCCTTTGATCTGACTGATGACCAAAGCTGAGTCCCCAAACACAATCAAAGATTTGATTCCCAAGTCTATGGCAGCCTTGAGTCCAAAGATGCACGCTTCGTACTCTGACATGTTGTTCGTGCAGTTGAAGCAAAGTCTAACGGTGAAAGGAGTATGGCATCCTTCTGGAGATATAAGCACAACACCAATACCGTTACCAAGTGCATTGGAGGCCCCATCAAAGTACAGGGTCCATCGGGATCCTTGTTCAGGTCCTTCATATGGTCTGATATCTTCAACATTGTCTAATGTCATGATGTCTTCGTCAGGGAAGTTGAACTTCATGGATTGGTAATCTTCTACAGCTTGATGAGCCAGATGATCGGCTAGCACACTCCCCTTTATAGCTTTTTGGGTCGTGTACTGTATATCATATTCTGTTAGGATCATCTGCCATCTGGCTATTCTTCCAGATAGAGCAGGCTTCTCAAAGATGTGCTTGATCAGATCCATCTTAGATATCAGCAAAGTGGTATGAGTCAACATGTACTGCCTTAGCCGGCGAGCGGCCCATACCAAAGCGCAACAAGTTTTCTAGAGCAGTGAATATCTTGTTTCACAGTCGGTAAACTTTTTGCTAAGGTAATAAATGGCATGCTCTTTTCGGCCAGACTCGTCATGCTGCCCCAGTACGCACCCCATTGAATTCTCTAGGACGGTCAGATACATGATTAGCGGTCTTCCCTCGACGAGTGGCATCAGGATAGGAGGCTCTAGCAAATACTCCTTGATTTTATCGAAAGAAATTTGACAGTCATCATTCCATCTAACTACCTGATCTTTCTTCAACAGCTTGAAGATTGGTTCACAAGTAGATGTTAGGTGAGAAATGAACCTAGCAATGTAGTTTAGGCGTCCCAAGAAACCTCTGACCTCCTTCTTAGTGCGAGGAGCAGGCATTTATTGTATAGCTTTGACTTTGGCAGGATCAACCTCGATGCCTTTGTTGCTGACAATGAAACCTAAGAGCTTACCGGACCGGACTCCAAATGTACACTTGTTTGGGTTCAATCTTAGCTTGTACTCCTTCAACCTGACAAACAGCTTTTTCAGGTGATCAAGGTGTTCTTCTTCAGTTTGTGATCGGGCTATCATGTCATCTATGTAGACCTCTATCTCATGATGTATCATATCATGAAACAAAGCTACCATGGCGCGTTGATAGGTTGCCCCGAAATTCTTCAGTCCGAATGGCATCACTTTGTAGCAGAACGTATCCCACTGTGTAACAAAAGTAGTTTTCTCCATGTCCTCAGGTGCCATTTTGATCTGGTTATAGCTTGAGAATCCGTCCATGAAAGAAAATACTTTGCGTTGAGCTGTATTGTCAACCAGGATGTCGATGTGCAGAAGTGGAAAGTCATCTTTAGGGCTGGCCCTATTTAAATCTCTATAATCCATGCACATTCTCACTTTGCCGTCCTTTTTAGGCACGGGAACAATGTTAGCAACCCATTATGGATAGGAAGTAACAGCCAGAAATCCAGCATTGAACTGCTTTATAACTTCTGCTTTGATCTTCTCTGACATGTCAGGTCTCATGCGATGTACTTTTTGTTTAACTGGTGGACAGTCTTCTCTTGTGGGTAGACGGTGTACCACAATGTCTGTATCAAGTCCCGACATGTCTTCGTATGACCAGGCAAAGATCTCAACATAATCATGTAACAACTGAAATATGCGTTCCTTGATACTCGGCTCTAGATTGGCACCCACTCTGATTTCCTTCTTGTCTTCCTTAGTACCCAAGTTGATTGTATCCAATAGCTCCTCATGAGGCAGAATAGCTCTTTCCTCTTGTTGTAGAATTCTGGCCAATTCCCCTGGCACCTCATAATCTTCCTCACCTTAGTATTCGGCTTGGTAGATCAGATCTTCAGAGTCACTGAAGGCTATAGCAGTATCGTTACCCATGGGTTCCGGAATGGAAGGGTACCTGCATTTGTGAGTGTGGGTGTGTGTAAGGGTATAACCATCTTAAAACAACAAAACATAAAAGAAAGACAATGAGCACAAAAGGTTTTAATATGAAAAGCGTCCATGATTCATTCAAATGACATATGAAATGAAGATAAAGACCCTTACAAATGGACTGTTGTGCCTCGGGTAAGACACAAGGTTGAAAAAGTACGAATTGTTTGTAAATTATTACAGATCCAACAGAAATGGAAAAAGATAAGTTACTGCAGTATGAAAGTAATTGGAACAAAGTCTTTTGCTTCCCAGTTGCACAGTCCTCCGCCAACACTAGGAAAAATCCAGTCTTCCAAGCTGCCATCTTCTTCACTGTCCTCTAGTGCATTAACCCCTTGATGGCTGATCTTCACAGGTGTCCCTCCGGCACGGGCGAGGCGTATGGCCTTTCGAGAAGTTGAGGTGAACCCTAAGCCGAATTTGTCTTATTTGAAAGGAAAGTCTGGAAGCTGCCCCTAGATAGTGGATCCGCCTTCTTCCACTACTGCCCTAGCATCCTTTAAAGATGACATCCGAGGTGGTGGTCTTGTGATCACAGGAGTTGAGGACACCGCCTTGGTTGCCGCTATTTCAGGAGAGACTTCTTCAAAATGTTGGAAAGGGGTCTCTATGAATTCGCCATCTAACTCCATATAACAGAAAGAATTCAGATGACTAATCAAATATTCCTCTTCCCCATGGACAATTATGATTTTCCCTTGGATGGGTATTTGAGCATTTGATGCAAGGTGGAGGTGACAGCACCAACACTGTGAATCCAGGGGCGTCCCAACAGGCAAGAGTAAGAAGGATGGATGTCCATCACATAAAATGTTGAATTGAACGTCTGGGTTCCAACTTTGATCGGGATGTCCACCTCCCCGTGGACCATCCTTTTAGAGTCATCAAAAGCTCTCACAATGATGTTGTTGGGTTTCAGGGTTAGGCCTTCACAATCCAACCTATCCAGGGCTTTCTTTAGCAAGACATTCAGAGATGATCCAGTATCAACCAAAACATGGGCTAGGGTAGTTCCCCTACACTCCACCGAGACATGTAGTGCGTCATTTTGTTTTCTCCCTTTAGAGGTCAAGTCAGCATCAGAGAAACCCAGGCCATTGTCAGCTGTCAAACTGGCCACACACTCTTGGAATTGATCCGCAGACGTCTCTTGCGGTACATGCGTTGTCTTTAGAAACTTGACCAAAGCTTTAGCATGTGCCTCAGAGCACAACAACAAGGCTAACATAGAGTTTTTGGAGGGGGTCTTCCCCAGTTGTTCTACCACATCATAATCACTTTTCTTAATGATCCTTGGGATTTCTTCCATCTCCTTCTTGGATATCTCAGGAATAACTAGTGACTGAGCCTTCGTCAGGACGAGCTCCTCTTAAACGTTCTTTCCTTTATTCTCAGCAGCAGAAGTGGGGATAGGAATTGCATTGTCATTATTGGAAGGTACACTTGCAGGTGTAATCACTGGTACAACTGTAATCTTCGAAACGGCCACGGGTCCAGAGACTGCCTTTGGAGGCACAATCTCTGGAGAGAAAATTCTTCCACTACGAGTAATTTTGCTTGTTTCGGCAATGTTACTGATGTCGGAATTGTCCTCTTCGGAGCTCTCGTCTTCGGCAGTCTGTTCAATCTGTTTGACACCATTGTATTAGATTTCTCCACCATAGTTCCATGGTACCATTTTATCTGATTTGTATGGGGCAGGCCCGGGCATTGTTATCTTCAACGGAGTAGTCATAGGAGCAGATGCAATCCTAACGGGCTTTTTAGGAACCCTGGAAGGATTGGCGTATATGGTTATTATTGAAACTTCTGGAACTGGAATGGGTGAAATATGAGCTTTCTCAAACAAAATTTCCTGGTTATCAATCAGTTGTTGGATACCTTTCTTCAACAGAGGACAGTCAAATGATGAGGAAAGTCAAGTATAGAAATCTTGGTCACAACCTGGGAACACCCAAACTTTCAACAAATTCAACTTGATGGTTAGGAGAGGAGTTAACAGTTCATCCACATTAGAAATAAACAGATCTTCTTCCACAACACTGAAATTGTGGTCATGCCTAGGCATTGGAGCAGAGATGACATTCGGTTTTTCGGGAGCTTCAAATTCAACTTCCTTTGCGTCAATCAGATCTTGAATCTTGTTCTTCAGAGCCCAACAATTGTTGGTGTCGTGCCCTGGACTTTCAGAATGGTAAGCGCACATGGAATTCAGATGGTAGTGTGGAGATGTAGTATTGGGGTTTTTAGGGGCCTCTTTTAGCATGGCCAAATTCAACTTCAGGAGATGTGGTAGGACTTGAGCAGGAGTCATGTTTATCTTGGTGAATTGCCTTACAGGCATTTCCACCCTTTGCTGGTTATTTCTCGGCTGATCATTTCTCGGTTGGTTGTTTCTTGGCTGGTCTGATGCAGACTTTTGAATCATAACGACCCCCATTGTTGGTCGTCGTTCGGTTCTTCCCTGATTCCTCTGTGCATAGATAGCAGACACTTCCTTCTTTCCAGTGAAGGGCTTTTTTACAGTAGCAGAGGTAGACGCATCTTTATGAATTTTCCCGCTTCTAATACCGGCTTCCACTCTTTCGCCAGTTAAAATCAATTCAGTGAAACCTGCAGAGGAGCTTCCAATCAGGTGATTAAAGAAAGGACCTGACAGAGTCCCCAAGAACATGTCCACTAGCTCCCTTTCAGATAACGGTGGTTGCACCCTTCCGACTAAATCCCTCCACTTTTGGGCGTAGTCTTTGAAGCCCTCATTGTTAGCCATAGCCATACTCTGTAGCTGAGTATGGGTTGGTGCCAAGTCGGCATTGTATTGATATTGTTTATAGAAAGCGGCTGCCAAGTCTTCCCAATTTTAGAAATCTGCCCTCTCCAACTGGTAGAACCAATCAAGTTGCGTTCCTGATAAACTTTCCTGGAAAAAGTGGACCCACAAGTCTTTGTCAGCAGAATGTGGTTGAATTTTCCTGACATCAGATCATAGGTGCATCTTGGGACAAGACACCCCATCATACTTAGCAAACAGTGGCACTTTAAACTTTGGAGGGATTACTATTCCAGATACCAACCCTAACTCTTCAAAGTCCAGCCCCGGTACTCTCTGTATCTCCATAGCAGCTAGACGTTCTTCCAGGTTTTTGTATTTGTCATTGGCCAGAGGGTACTGTTGTTCAGAGTAGTCCTCTTCTTCCTCTTCTTCTGCTTCAGAATCAGATGGTACTGCCGTCTCTTTACCTTTTCTTTCCCCTTCCTTAGATGTTGATGGGAATTCCAAGGTCCGTCTGGCTTGTCCTTCAAACCTTCTGCCCATGATAACCACACTGGCCTGCTTCTTCTTCTTTTTCTCTTTCTCTTTCTCTAGCATAGTCTTGAGCTCCTCCTGCCCCTTGGCCAAGGTCAAGAGTAGCTGTTGAAATTGTGAATTCTGAGCTTGTAAGTCTTTGACCGTTTGTTCATAATCCATCTTGATGAAATAAACAACAGAGAGATGAGGAAACTTGGTGTGAAGACCTGTTTATGCTTATGATGAATGATATGTATTCATGCAATGTTTTCAAGTATTTAAAAAATTCAAATTTGTTTCAGACAAAAAGGAAAAAACATTATATTAATAAAATAGAATTTGTTTACATCAATGCCCCTAGGGCAAAATAGTACAAAATTCTAAGATAAAAAGACATTGCGCATCCTCTTTGGTGCAATGTAGGTGTTGAGAGTCTGCTCTTCATGAAGTAACTGAGTGAGTTCCAAAACCTTCTTCTCGCTTGCGTAGAATTGGGCTTTGAAAGTATCCCACTCTCCTTTGAGCTGTATCCAACTCCTTTGCAAATCTTCGAGTGATGTAGGCATGTCAGGATGTAAGAGGGTGTATTGAACCTCTCCTTCCTTAACAGGCTCTATAATCACTGGGAGAATGGAGGGGTAAGGCATCATAATACTTTGGGCGCGTGTTCGTACCCACTTGAGGTAAGGCTCAAGGGGGATGGAATTCTTGTGTCCCAAGGTCTTACTGTCTACCTTGTTTGGCATCCTCCAAGCTCGGATAAAACTTTGACGAAGTCCATGATCGTCATTGTCGAAGTCGAAAACCAAGCCTTGAATCAGCATATCATGTGGGCTATCCCTTCGGGCATAACCAAACTGTCTTAGATCCAAGCAGGGGTTGTAGGTGATGCCTCCACTAATGCCAAGTAGAGGGACATTAAGGAATTCCCCACAACGGTTGACGATGATAACATTCTCTTTGGATCGAGAACACCAATGAATATCTGAATGTGTAAGAGTCATCAACCTTTGTGATCACCTCAAACCTTCCTCATTCTTCAAGACTGATTGGGGAAGATGAGAAATAAACCATCATGCCAGGATAGGAGTGCAACACATGAGAACACCTCTTTTCCTCATTGTTCGAGTGTGAAAAGAGTGCAAGATATCTCCAAGTAATGTAGGCACCGGATTGCGAGACATGAAGATTTTGACAGCACTCACAACTATGAGTTGATCAGGATTAGGGAACAAGACCATCCCATAGATGAGAAGTGCTACAATCTCCTCAAAAGCTTGTAAGTCCAAGGAGTTCCAGCAGCTTTGGGCCTTCTCAAATAAGAACTTTGCCAAGAATCCTTTGACACCACTTCTAGTTTCCCAATGGGTTGTGACATCAGATGAGTGCAAGTGCAGGGCTTGAGCAATCTCTTATGGATTTGGATCTCTTTCCGTACCGTTGAAAGGTAGTTGATTGATAATAGGAATCCTCAAAAGTTGAGAAAATTCCTCCAAAGTGGGTACAAGCTGGTAGTCAGGAAATGTGAAGCAGTGATGCAAAGGGTCAAAGAACTGGGAAAGAACTTTCATCATGTCTTCCTCTGTGTTGGAAGTGACTAAGTTGAGAAGACGACCATGTCTCTCGGTGAATGGAGAATTCTCAGGGATCCTTGAAGCTATCTCCTTGTGTTGTGGAGGGATTCTTATAAGGTTGAGTTGGATAGTTTTCCTGCGAAGTGAATCCATAACCTACAAAACAAGAACAAAGATGAAATTCCAAAATCCTTGAAATGGTTAGTGGATGCAAATGATGCTTCATGATGTCCATGGTGTTATGCACAAGTATATATGTACAAGCAAGTTACACAAGTTCCTAGTTTAGGCTTGCATGGGGTTTCATAGGTAAGTACCCTCTTGAAGTTTAGTTGGCTCAACCTGTCCTAGTAAATATTAACCGGGTTCTAAGGAGCTCAATATCACTGGATTGTTTCCTTGTTCATTGTTTCAATTCAGCCTCTTTACTGGCGACCGAAATACTCCAAGGAACCAACCCTCAATGAGTGTAGTATCGAGTATCTACAAACTTTGGACTGCACCAAAGCCGGTCATCTCACTACATCCTAAAAGGCCAAGTTGGTCAAATAAAGGTTCTAGAAGTTCGTTAGTGCTTCATGACATCAATCAGCGGCCTCGTATTCTCTTTGATTGACTCAAAGGCTACCGGTACCCACAAATATGTCACACTAACATAGCTATTGCTTAGACAGTGTCGGTATACCCCGCACAGTTTCCACAATGTATTGCTATTTACCTATGAATGTTTCCCAAATTCGGGTAGAGGATTCAAACCCAAACAATAGAACCAAAGTGTAAAGCAAACAAAGCAAACAATTGTAAGCAAATAAAGGTGATCTAAACCCTAAGGTAACCCCACTTTTATAATAATTCTCCAGCAGAGCCGCCAGTTCCGTGATACGGTGGGAGAACTGACTTGAGGTTTTGCGTTTGTGTTCGTAAATGTCGTGGTTTAGCAAGAGTCACCATCGACTTTTATTTTATCCAAAAGGAAAGGTAAAAAAGCACAGGAAAGACCTTTGAGATTTTTTCTTGAGTTCGGAGGGTAGATTATGAAAAGGGAAGGTGCTAGCACCCTTTTCATCTATGGTTTTCCATGGGCTCTTAGTTACTTGTTTAGATCACTTGCTTTGCTTTTGAAATTGTTTGAAATGGTGCTTTGTTTGTTTTTGAAAGTATTTTGAAAAGAGGCCATTGTTTTGGCAATCTTTGTAATGATTCTCGTTCGTGAGAATGTACACAAAGATGTTTGTCTTTTGAAAAATGTTTCAATATTTTGAAAGTTGTTTGGAAATGTTTTTGAAATGTGTGTGTTTGTTTTTGAAAATAGCAAGGATTATTTTGAATTTGATCAAGTAACTAGAAGCTATCTACCTACTCAAATGTCTTTCTTGTACATTTTTATTCCTTTGACATTGTTGTTTTACCATTAATTTGGTAAATAACCCTATCTTTGGATGTTAAACGGGACGGGCGTGGGTCATCGTATAACCATGATAGAAATGTTGCTAGGTATCTTGGCATTTTTTGAGAGGGACCAAGATCATTTGTTTTTAGGCAACCTTGTTTAGCGTCATCGAGGGACTGTGATCTTTTGTTTTGTTTGGTTTAGCCAAGATACTTTGCATGCATACCATGGCCATTTTTAAGGCAACCAAGTGGGTGAAACCCTAAGGAGTGCTTGTGTGCAATGTGTGTCATTTTACATGCATTTATGTCTTGCATTAAGTCTTTGCTATTTGTTTGGTTTTTGTCTTATCATGCAAAACCTTAGTTTTACTAAACATGGTATAATGCGATAAATTGCGTAAAATAAATCTAAGCTATTACAACAATTATTATGGGAGAGGGGATACAAGTTTTTGAATGGGGATATTTGCACAAAATAAAACCCTAAAATACTATTATGACCCAATTGAATTATTGTACAAGATAAATAAATATACAAATATTTAAATATGCAAATAAAAATATTTATGCAAAAAGGTCTTGTATTTATTTTATGTATGAGAAAGATAAATTATTTAAGTCCTAAAAATAAGAAAAATAATATTGTTATTTTTGAAAGGGGAAACCCTAATTTTTGATTTAAAAGAAAATTATGCTTTCTATTATTATTTATTTTATCCATTTATGTACAAGAAATAATAAATAATATTATTAACAAATAATAAAAATTAAAGTATGTATGAAAATAATATTTTATGTGTGAAATAATAAAATAAAAATATATAGTATTTTTATTAAATGTATTTATAAATAAATAAGAAAATAAGTTCTATTTATTAAGATAAAACTATTTTTTGTGCCAAAATAATAAAACAAATTGCAAAAAATTAAGAAAATATTTTTGTGACTTTTTAATATTCAGAAAAAAAAATGCAAGTCAAAAATATAAAATATGCAAAAATATAAAAAAAAATGCAAGGGGGTGCAAAAGTAATACAGGGGGTGTGAATAGAAAAACCAAAAAAGGCCAAAAACAAAAAAGCCCAATATAACAGCTTCGTCCCTGTCCTTGGTTCCCTCTCCTTCGCGCGTTCTGAGCTCAAACCTGTAACTTGCTATTCTTTGCATAAAATCAAAAACTTGTAACATGAAAAATGTAGCATTTCATCTCACAATTCCAATGATATAAAATTTATAAACTAACTCTCAAAGATCAGAGAGAATTTAATCAACCTTAATTTCTGACCTAGTTTTTGCAGCATGTTCAACCATCAAATTCTCTTAGCTCAGTTAATATAAATGACAACTATGCATATGTACAGCTTCACCATGCTAGAGACTACATTTTTGCTTCACAAAACGTGGCTTGAGGATGCCTAAATAGAGAGATAAAGTTTTGAAAAATACCTCCTTCAGCTGGATTTGGATATGGCAATGTGGGGACTTTGAGTGAGGCCTGAGGATCGTGTGAGCTTCCTTGAAGTTCCCTTAAGCTATTCCAATGCTTAGCTTGCCTTGAGGATGCTTGAAACTCCCTGTAGAAGTCAACCTGCAACCTTCAAGTTTGAAAATGGTGATGTCTGAAATAGAGGTTACAACAATAGGACAAGGGCTTGGATGGTCTGGATATGATGAATGGAAAGTGTTTGAAGTGTTACAAGGCAAAACGCACGAGCAAATATTGAATTGGCAAGAGTTTTGCAGAAGCTGCCCTGTTTGGGAAGAAATTTGTGCTTTTGTGTTTGGGAGAGTTTTAGAAGTTATGCACTCGTGTTCTAGCTTGAGATAAGTTTGTGAAGTTGTTTTTTTGAGGCCAAGTCCACTCTTTAACGGATGTGTAAGTTCTCTTGACTTTTGCAACTTTTCTTACTTTTGAAGAAAGTTGAAGTGACTTAAGCCAAAATGCTATACTTGCTAGTTCTAGGGCTTCCAAGGGTTGGTAAACATTGCCTGATATGTATGGACATTGCTTGTAACAAAGAAACAGGTCCATGGCTCAAGAATTGTAAAGTTGTAAAAAGCTTGCTTTATGAAAATGGCAATGTGCCCTTTATGCCATTTATGGATTTATTCTTTCTACAATGCTCCAAAATCCAAAATAAAGTCATTATCCCATGAGTTTGCATTTAATTATGGAGTGTAGAAGGGATTTAGGACCTGTAATTCAAGGTACAAGCATGCTTGATCATATTTGCAACTTGGTGCATTGTGAAAATGGCTTGAACAAAAGTGACAAAATGCCATTTTCTCTTCTTCGATTCTCCCTAACCACAAATGATCTTAGAAAGTTCTTGGACATTTTTGAAATCTTGAAACATGCTCTACAATCCATATTTGAAATGAATTTTGAGATACCTCATGGAACTAGGTGAAAAATGTCCATGAAGTTGGGTCAAAAACCTGCCTAAATTAGGGCAAATTTTCACTATGTCTTTTAGTTCATGGACCCCTATTCAGAAATTTATAACTTGAGATACAAGAATATTTTTGGAAAACTTTGTGAATAAAAGTTGTAGATTTCATGGAGGTCAACAACTTTCATGTTGGAAGTTTTCTTTGAATCCAATTGCATCATGGTGAAAGATTTGTTGAAAGTTTGGAAAAAATAAGAAATTTTCCATACTTAGAAAAATTCTAAGTTATGAAAAATTTCAAATTAAAACCCTAATTTGCAATTTTAGGTTTCTTGGTCAACAAGTTTCATATTTTGACATATCTTGATGAATTATGACCCTTGGCACTTGATTTTGACCAAAAAGTCAAAGTTTGACTTTTCAGTGTACAATTGACTTTTGATCAGCTGACTGGAAAATTCATCTGTCAATCCTATGAACTTGAGATCTTTTGAACCATGTGATTAGGTCAAGATGATTCCATTGAGTCCTTGAAATCATGTTTGAACCCAATTGGTCATTGGCTAGGTTAAAAATCAGAAATTGCCCTTTCTCAGTCAAAACCCTAATTTTGACCATTTTGCCCTTTTGATGATTTGATCAAATTTCTTGAGGAGTTGTGATCCAAACTTGATAAAATGGTACATAGGAGCCTAGAATGTTGTTGTGGATAAAAAATTATGAAGTTTGACTGTAAATTGGCCATGGTTGACTTTTTCTCAATATAGTTGATTTTTAGGTCAACTGTCCAATTGACTGGTCAAAAATGTGGTTCAAAGCTTGAAACTTGGTATAAGAAATCTTAGAGGTCCAACATGATGTATGAAAGTCACATGAAACATTGATGGTCCAAAAATCCTTGTGCAAACTCAAACCCTAATTTCAGTTCATCAGTGCAAGATGCAGTGTCTTGAGCTGACCAAACCATAATCTTGTCTTGAGTCTAAGAAGTCTTGTGAGGAAAATCATGATAAATGAGAGGGAAAATTTTGGGGTACAACAATGATCAACGGTCTTCCCTCGACTGGTGGCATCAACACAGGAGGCTTTTGTAAGTATTCTTTGATTTTTTCAAAATCAACTTGGCATTCATCATTCCATTTGACTACTTGATCTTTCTTTAAGAGTTTGAAGATGGGCTCACAAGTAGCTATTAGATGAGAAATGAATCTGGAAATATAGTTTAAATGTCTCAAGAATCCTCTTACTTCCTTCTCAGTACGAGGAGCAGGCATCTCTTGTATTGCTTTAACTTTGGCAGGATCGACCTCAATACCTTGGTTACTAACGAAAAAGCCTAGGAGTTTACCGGACCGTACCCCAAAGATGAACTTATTTGGATTCAACCTCAACTTGTACTTCTTTAGTCTCTCAAACAACTTTTGTAAGTGATCAAGATACTCTTCTTCTATTTGCGATTTGGCTATCATATCGTCTACGTAGACCTCTATTTCATGATGTATCATGTCATGAAATAAAGCTACCATGGCGCATTGATAGGTTGCCCCATCATTCTTCATTATGAATGACATCACCTTGTAGCAAAATGTGCCCCACTGTGTGACAAATGTTGTTTTCTCCATGTCCTCAGGCGCCATTTTGATTTGGTTATAACCTGAGAATCCGTCCATGAAGGAAAACACTTTGTGTTGTGCCGTATTGTCAATTAGGATATCAATGTGGGGGAGTGGAAAATCATCCTTATGGCTCGCCCTATTCAAATCTCTGTAGTCAACACACATTCGTACTTTGCCGTCTTTTTTAGGTACGGGAACAATGTTGGCAACCCATTGAGGGTAAGAGGTGACAGACAAAAATCCAGCATTGAATTGCTTCATGACCTATACTTTAATCTTTTCCGACATATCAGACCTCATGCGACGAACCTTTTGCTTTACTGGCGGACAATCTTCTCTTGTAAGCAGACGATGTACCACAATGTCTGTATCAAGTCCTGGCATGTCTTCATATGACTAGGAAAAAACTTCAACATAATCGTGTAACAACTGAATTAGACGCTCCTTGACACTGGGTTCCAGATTGGCACCCACCTTGACCCCTTTTTTGTCTTCGTCGGTACCCAGGTTGATTGTATCCACGGGTTCCTCATGAGGCTGAATGGTTCTCTCCTCTTGTTGTAGCAGTCTGGCCAGTTCCTCTGGTACTTCACAATCTTCCTCACCTTCGTCTTCGGCTTGGTAGATTAGATTCTTAGAGTCACGAAAGGCCATAGCAGTATCGTTACCCATGAGATCCAGAATGGATGAATACCTGCATTGTGAGTGTGGGTGTGTGTAAGGGTATAACTATCTTTGAAAGAAAATAAAATTTAAAAGAAAAACAATGAGCACAACCGTTTGTATACGAAAACGTCCATGATTCATTGATGTCATATGAAGGTGAAATAATAACCCTTACAGATGGACCATTGTGTCTCGGGTAAGACACAAGGTTTTAAGAGTGCAAATTGTTTTTGAATATTACAGATCCAAAAAAATGTAAATATAAATTACTATGGGATAAAAGTTATTGGGACGAAGTCTCTAGCCTCCCAATTGCCGAGTCCTCCATTGACAGTCGGAAAGATCCAATCCTCCAAGTTGCAATCATCTTCACCATCTTCTACCGCGTTTACCTCACGGTTGCTAATCTTCAAGGGTGGCCCTCCAGTATGGGCATGACGTATAGCCTTTTGAGAACTTGAAGTGAAACCTAGGCCAAACTTGTCAGACTTATACGGGATATCCGGAAGTTGCCCCCAGATGGTGCATCCACCTTCCTCTACCACTGCTTTGGCGTCCTTCAGAGATGACATCTGGAGTGGAGGTCTTTTGATCTTGGGAATCTGGTACACAGTCTTGGTCACTTCCACCTCCTGGGGGACCTCTTCGAAGTGTTGAAATGGAGTTTCAATGAATTCACCGTCCAATTCCACATATCTAAAGGAATTGAGATGGCTGATCATGTATTCTTCCTCTCCATGTACAATGATGATCTTTCCTTGAGCCGAATACTTCAGCATCTGGTGCAATGTAGAGGTAACAATGCCAACATTATGGATCCATGGCCAGCCTAGCAAGCAATAGTACGAAGGGCGGATGTCCATTACATAAAAGGTTGAATTAAAAGTTTGTGTTCCAACTTTTATGGGGATATCCACTTCCCCGTGTACCATCCTCTTCGAGCCTTCAAATTCCCTTACTACTATGTTGCTTGGCTTTAACGTCAGCCCCTCGCAGTCAAGTCTGTCAAGAGCCTTTTTCAGTAATACATTCAAAGATGAGCCAGTGTCCACCAAAACATGGGCCAGAGTTGTGCCCCTACACTCCACTGAGACGTGCAACGCCTCATTGTGCTTTCTTCCCCTTGGTTTTAGATCAGCATCCGAGAAACCTAGGCCGTTATCCACTGTCAAGCTAGCCACGCAGTCTTGGAATTGATCAGCAGACGTCTCTTGAGGTACATGGGCTGTTTTTAAGAACTTCACCAAGGCTTTCGCATGTGCCTCGAAACATAGTAGTAATGCCAGCATGGAGATCTTGGAGGGAGTTTGCCCAAATTGTTCAACTACACCGTAGTCGCCCCTCTTTATTAGTTTTTGGATTTCCTCCATTTCTTTCTTAGATGTCTCAGGGATAGTCAGTGATCGAGCCTTCGTCCGGATAGGCTCCACTTGAATACTCTTTCCTCGAGTTTCAGCAGCATGAGTGTTGGTAGGAATGACAACAGGGGTTATAACGACTTCGTCAATAGGAGCATTTGCAGAGATGATTATGGGTACGGAAGTGACCTTTGGAGCAGCCATAGGGATGGTCACGGGTCCAGAAATTGCTTTTGGGGGAGAAATTTCTGGAGAAAAGATCCTACCGCTTCGGGTAATTTTACTAGTTCTGGCAATATTGCTGATGGAGGATTCTTCTTCGGAGTTTATTTCTTTGGCGTCTGGCCAATCTTGTTTGATGTCATGGTAATAAATGTCCCCTCCATAATTCCACGACACGGTTTTGTATGATACATATGGGACTGGCCCAAGCATTGTGATAATTAAAGGAGTTGTTTTCGGAACTGATGTAATTCTAACGAGTCTTTTGGTGGATACCCTGGAAGAATTGATGGAGATGGTAATGATAGAAACATATTCAACAGGAATAGGTGAAACAGGAGTATTTTCAAAAAAAATCTCTTTGTTATCTATCAGGAGCTGAATGCCTGCTTTCAACAAAGGGCAATCAGTTGGTGAGGACAAGCAGAGATTGCAAATTTCATTACAGCCCGGGAATACACCGACTTTCAACAAGTGTATCTTAATGGTTGGAAGTGGAATCATGAGTTCATCAACTGTGGTAACAAACAAATCTTCTTCAACAACATTGGTATTGTGACCATGTTTGGGAATAGGAGCATAAATGACATTTGGCTTCTCGGGTGCATCAAACTCAATTTCTTTTGCTTCAATGAGGTCTTGTATTTTGTTCTTCAAGGCCCAAAAGTTATTAGTATCATGACCAGGACTTTCAGAGTGATATGCGCAACGGGCATTGGGGTGATAATGAGGTGATGTTGTATTTGGGTTTTTCGGAGCTTCTTTCAAGGTTGCCAAGTTGGATCTCAGAAGATGCGATAATACTTGAGACGTAGTCATGTTAATTCTGGTGAATTTCCTAACTGGCCTTTCCACCCTTGGTTGCTTACTTCTTTGTTGATCAGATGTAGGCTTCGGAATCATAACAGCCCCCAACTTTGGTCGGCGTTCGTCCCTCTCTCGATTTCTTTGCGGATATACAGCAGCTACCTCTTTCTTCCCAATAAAAGGCTTCCTTGCAGCTATATAAGAAGATGAATCCTTCTGAATCTTTCCACTTTTTATGCCAGCTTCCACCCTCTCTCTGATCAATATTAGTTCAGTAAAGCCTGCAGATGAACTTCCGATTAAATGGTTGAAAAAGGGACCAGATAATGTGCCTAAGAACATGTCTACCAATTCCCTTTCAGATAGAGGGGGTTGAGCTCTTCCAGCCAAATCTCTCCATTTTTGTGCGTAATCCTTGAAACCTTCATTGGAAGCCATGGCCATACTCTGGAGTTGAGTACTTGTAGGCGCCAAATCAACATTGTATTGATATTTCTTGTAGAAAGCTATGGCAAGATCTTCCCAATTATGGACGTTGGCTCTTTCTAGCCAGTAAAACCAGTCGAGTTATGTTCCATACAGACTGTCTTGGAAAAAATGCACCCATAAGTCTTTATCAACGGTATGGGGTTGAATTTTTCTCACATATGACCGGAGATTCATTTTAGAACATGACACTCCATCATACTTGGAAAACATGGGCACTTTGAACTTCGGAGGAATCACAATCCTCGAAACTAATCCCAACTCCTCAAAATCTAAGCCTGGCACCTTTTGTATTTCCATCGCGCTCAACCGCTCTTCAAGATGTTTGTACTTGTCATCAGCTGGAGGATACTGCTCCTCAAAGTAGTCTTCCTCTTCTTCCTCCTCTTCAGATTCTAACGGGACCGTTGTTTCCTTTCCTTTCCCTTCTCCTTCACCGGATGTTGTTGCAAAGTTCAAAGTCCTTCTCGTCTGCCCCTGAAATCTTCTCCCCATGTTTAAGACTCCAGTTGCCTTCTTTGTTTTATTTTTCCTCTCTTCAGCTGGCAGAGTCTTCAATTCTTCTTTCCCCTTGGCTAGGGTCATGAGCAATTGTTGAAACTGCATGTTCTGAGCTTGGAGATCTTTCACTGTTTGTTCGAGATCCATGTTACTGAAATAAACAGTAGAGAGATGAGGAGACTTGTTGCAAAAGACCTGTTTATGTTATGATGAATGATACATGCATATGCAATGTTTTCAAGGATTTCAAAGATTCAAATTTTTTTTAGACAAAAAGGAAACACACGTTATATTAATAAGATAAAGTTTGAGTACATCAATGCCCCTTGGACAAAATAATACAAAACTCTAAGATAAAAAAGTAGTGTGCATTCTCTTTGGTGCAATGTAGGCATTCAAGGTCCGCTCCTCATGAAGTAGCCTAATGAGTTCCAAAACCTTCTTCTCACTTGCGTAGAATTGGGCTTTGAAAGTATATCGCTCTCCTTTGAGTTGTATCTAATCCCTTTGTAAGTCTTCAAGAGATGTGGGCACGTCAGGATGTAGGATAGTGTATGGAACATCTCTTTCCTTAACAGGCTCAATGATTACCGGGAGAATGGAGGGGTAAGGCATCATAAGACTCTGAGCACGAGTTCATACCCATTTGAGGTAAGGCTCAAGAGGGATGGAATTCTTGTGCCCCAAAGTCTTGCTATCCACCTTGTTTATCATCCTCCAAGCTCGGATAAATCTCTGGCGAAGACCTTGATCGTTGTTGTCGTAGTCGAATACCAAACCTTGAAACAGCACCTCGTGCGGGCCATCCCTTCGAGCGTAACCAAACTATCTTAAGGCTAAAGATGGGTTGCAGGTGATGCCTCCCCTAATGCCAAGTATAGGGACATTAGTGAATTCTCCACAACGGTCGACAATGATAACATTCTCTTTGGATCGAGAGCACCAATGAATGTATGAATGTTTGAGCGTCATCAACCTTTGTGACCACCTTGTACGTTGATCATTCTTTAAGACTAATTGGGGAAGATGAGAAATAAACCATCTTGCCAGGAGAGGGGTGCAACACATAGGGACACCTCTTTTCCTCATTATGCGAGTGTGAAAATAGTGTAGGATATCCCCTAGTAATGTAGGCACCGAGTTGCGTGACATGAAGATTTTGATGGTGTTCACATCTATGAGTTGGTCAGGATTTGGAAACAAAATCATCCCATAGATGAGAAGAGCCACAATTTCCTCAAAGGCTTGCAAGTCTAAGGAATTCCAACAGCTTTGGGCTTTCTCAAACAGGAACTTTGCTAAGAAACCTTTGACACCACTCCTTGTTTCCCAATGAGTTGTGACATCAGATGAGTGCAAGTGTATAGCTTGAGCAATCTCTTCTGGCTTTGGGTCTCTTTCTGTACCGTTGAAAGGTAGTTGCTTGAGAATGGGAATCCTCAAGAGTTGGGATAATTCTTCCAAAGTAGGCACAAGTTGATAGTCGGGAAATATGAAGCAATGATGCAAAGGATCAAAGAACTGAAAGAGCACCTTCATCATATCCTCATCTGTGTTGGAGGTGACCAAGTTGAGTAGACGTCCATGTCTTTCGGTGAATGGAGAGTTCTCAGGAATCTTTGAAGCTAGCTCCTTAAGTTGTGGAGGAATTCTTACAAGGTTTACTTGAATAGTTTTCCTGCGAAGTGAATCCATATCCTACAAAACAAGAACAAAGATGAATCCCCAAAATCCTTGAAATGGTTAGTGGATGTATATGATGTTCATGATGTCCATGATGTTATGTACAAGTATGCATATACAAGCAAAACAAACAAGTCCTTAGTTTAGGCTTGCATGGAGTTTTATAGGTAAGTACCCTCTTGAAGTTTGGTTGGCTTAAAACTGTCCTAGTAATAGTAACCGGATTCTAAGGAGCTCAATATCACTGGATTGTTTCCTTGGTCATTGTTTCAGCTCAAGCCTCTTTAATGGCGACCGAAATATCCCAAGAAACCAACCCTTAATGAGTGTAGTATCGAGTATCTACCAACTTCGGACTGCACCAAAGCCGGTCATCTCACTACATCCTAAAGGCCAAGTTGGTCAAGTAAAGTTTCTAGAAGTTCATTAGTGCTTCATGACATCACTCAACGGCCCCGTATTCTCTTTGATTAACTCAAAGGATACCTATACCCACAAATATGTCTCAACTTGTAGACATGATCAGGATGGGTTGGATCCACAAAACCTTTAGGTTGTTCCACATAAGCTTCCTCATTTAAGTATCCATTTAGAAAGGCACTTTTCACATCCATCTGAAATAGCTTGAACTTCAGAAGACAAGCAATTGACAACAAGAGTCTGATTGATTCCAATCTGGCTACAGGTGCAAAGGTTTCATCAAAATCAACCCCTTCAACCTGGGTGTATCCTTGAGCAACAAGTCTTGCCTTATTTCTGGTGACAACTCCTTCAGCATCTGACTTGTTCTTGAATATCCATTTTGTCCCAATGATGTTAGTTCCTTCAGGTCTAGGAACCAGTTCCCAAACTTCATGTTGCTTGAATTGGTTCAGTTCATCTTGCATTGCACCAATCCAATATTCATCAGTTAAGGCTTCCTTGACATTTCTTGGTTCCATTTTGGACACAAAACAAGAGTTTGAGACGATTTCTCTAGATCTTGTGATGACTCCACTATTGGGATCTCCTATGATGAGCTCTTTTGGATGATCCTTCTGAATTTTGACAGAAGGAGTCTTGCTAGCTTCCTTTGATTCAGATTCTGTTGTGGTGGAGTTGGGTAGATCATCTTGTTGGGTTGAAGTCTCAAAGAATGTCTCAACAATACAAGGAACATCTATTTCTTCATGATAATCATCAATTATAACATTTATTGATTCCATCATGGTTTTGGTTCTGGATTTGAATACTCTGTAAGCTCTGCTGTTTGAGGAGTATCCTAGAAATATGCCTTCATCACTTTTGGGGTCCAGTTTTCTTCTTTGTTCACGATCAGCCAGAATATAGCATTTGCTGCCAAACACATGGAAGTACTTCACAATTGGTTTTCTTCCTTTCCAGAGTTCATAAATGGTGGATGAGGTTCCTTTCCTTAAGGTGACCCTGTTATGAACATAGCAGGCTGTATTCATAGCTTCAGCCCAAAAATACATAGGAAGTCTTTTGGCATGTAACATTGCTCTGGCAGATTCCTGTATGGTCCTGTTTTTTCTTTCCACAACTCCATTTTGCTGATGTGTTATAGGAGAAGAAAACTCATGACTAATTCCCTCTGAAGAGCAGAAATCATCAAATTTGCTGTTTTCAAATTCCTTGCCATGATCACTTCTGATTCTGACAATACACACTTCCTTTTCTCTTTGAATTCTTTTGCACAATTCTTTAAAGACTTCAAATACATCAGATTTTTCCCTAATGAAATTAATCCAGGTGAATCTGGAAAAATCATCCACAACCACATAGGCATATCTTTTTCCACCAAGACTCTCTACTTGCATTGGTCCCATCAGATCCATATGAAGAAGTTCCAGAACCTTAGATGTGGTCAGATGTCTTGACTTTGGATGTGACATCCTAGTCTGCTTACCAACCTGACATTCCCCACAAACTCTTTCTTCATCAATATGCAGTCTTGGAATCCCTCTGACTGCCTCCAAGGTGATAATCCTCTTCATGCCTCTTAGATGAAGATGGCCAAGTTTTTGGTGCCATAGCTTCACCTCTTTTTCTTCTTTTGCAATGGAACACACAGATGAGAAATTAGTGTTCTCAGGCTCCCACAAGTAACAGTTGTCTTTGGATCTGACTCCTTTCATTACTATCTCTTGTTTGTCATTGATTACAAGACATTCAGATTTTGAGAAATTGACCTTGAATCCTAGGTCACACAATTGACTGATACTAATGAGATTAGCAGTCAGCCCTTTTACCAGCAGTACTTCATTCAGACTTGGAACTCCAGCGCAGTCCAAATTACCAACTCCTTTGATTTCACCTTTAGCACCATCTCCAAAGGTCACAAAGCTGGTGGTGTGAGGCTTAACATTATTGAGGAGGTTCTTGATTCCAGTCATGTGTCTGGAACATCCACTGTCAAAATACCAATCTTCCTTTGCAGAGGCCCTCAGGGAAGTGTGAGCTATTAGTGCAGTAGCCTTTTTCTTCCATTTAGGAGCATGTGGTACCTTTTTCAACTTAGGTTTGACACCTGAGTTCTGATTAGGATATCCATGTAGTCTGAAGCAGAAGGGCTTTATGTGACCATATCTCCCACAATGATGACATCTCCATCTTTGGTACTTTTTCTTCATATGTCTCTGTTCCCGATGTTGATAGTGGTGTTGAGACATCTGCTTTGACATTTGCTTAACAGGCCTGATCTTCTCGTTTGTACCAGATTTCTTTGCTCCTACAAATCCTAGTCCAGATTTGTTTCCTCCATTTTGTCCAACCTGAAGTATCTCTTCCAGTTTGTCTGTTCCATTAGTCAGCATCTTGACAGATTTGGTCATTTGATTCAGTTGTGAGTTCAGCAGTTGAACTTCTCCTTCTAGATGACTTATGGTTTCAAGATCTGCCCTTTTTTCAGCCTCCAGCTTTATAATGAGCTTTGATTGTTTCTCATTCTGCTCACAGACTTCAGCACTTCTGATACACAATTTCTTGTAAGTATCAGCCAGTTCTTCAAATGTCACCTCTTCATCACTGATGTCACTTTCAGAGGTACAAACACCAGTTAAAGCAGTAACTCGTTTGGCAGTTTCTTCTTCAGAATTACTTTCTGAATCACAGTCAGACCAAGTAACAGTCATTCCTTTTTGTTTCTTAAGAAAGGTAGGACATTCAGCTCGAATATGCCCATATCCTTCACAGCCATGGCATTGAATTCCTCTGCCTTGAATTCCCTTCTCTTCTGACCTTGGTCTTCTGCTGGAACTGTCAATGTTAGAGGGATTGTTCTGAACATTAGACCTTGACTTTGGATCAATTCTTTTGATGAGTTTGTTGAACTGTCTTCCAAGCATGGCTACAGCTTCTGAAATGTTTTCTTCAACATCAGTGTCGGACATGAGTGCTATGCTCTTGTTCTTTTTGACATCATTATCAGTGATTCCCATCTCAAAAGTCTGAAGAGACCCAATAAGTTCATCCACTTTCAACTTGCTAATGTCCTGGGCTTCCTCTATGGCAGTTACCTTCATTGCAAATCTTTTAGGCAATGATCTGAGAATCTTCCTCACCAGTTTTTCTTCTGACATTTTTTCTCCCAGTGCTCCTGAGGTGTTGGCAATCTCCAAGATGTTCATGTGAAACTCATGAATGGTTTCATCTTCCATCATTTTTAGATTCTCAAATTTGGTGGTCAACATCTGAAGCCTTGACATTTTTACTTTGGAAGTTCCCTCATGAGTAGTTTTGAGAGTGTCCCAAACTTCCTTGGCCAGTTCATATTGATGTACTAGTCTGAAAATGTTTCTATCAATTCCATTGAACAAGGCATTTAAAGCTTTTGAATTTCCCAGAGCTAACTCATCTTCTTCTTTACTCCAATCTTCCTCAGGCTTCAGACTGATTGTCCCATCTATCTCAGTTATGGTGGGATGAATCCATCCTTTGTCAGCAGCTCTCCAAGCTTTTTTGTCCAGAGATTTTAGGAAGGCAATCATACGAGGTTTCCAGTAATCATAATTAGTTCCATCCAGAATGGGTGGTCTATTTCCAAAAACTCCTTCTTTGTCCATAGTGCCAGAAAGTGATATCCCTAGATCTCACCCAGTAATACAGGCAGGGTGCCTGCTCTGATGCCAATTGAGATTCTGGCTGCAGATACTCAATGTCACGTTCAATGTTATGACACCGTATCTGACTTACTATATGACAGTAAATACAAAAGCAATAAAGAACACAATCAATTGTTTACCCAGTTCAGTGTGCAACAACACCTACTCTGGGGGCTACCAAGCCAGGGAGAGAATCCACTATAAGAGATGTTAATTCAGGAATAAACCAACCAGTTTATCTCCTTCACTTAAGACCTACCCAATGCAATTCTAATCTAAGTACAACTTAAACCTGAGTTCCTACTCACTCCCCCTCAATCACAGCAGTGATACATAAACCAATTTGACTTAAGAATTGATGAAGACACTCTTCAAAAACAAACACTTGATTAAGCTTCACAGCTTTTTAATCAAGCAACACAATCACTCGTGCTTCACAGCTTTGAGTGATGTACACAACTAACTTGACTCTGCTTCACAGCTTTAGTCAAGGAACATTCAAACACTCTTGCTTCAAAGCTTTGAGTGCTACACAACCCTTACAAATAGAAACCTATTCCAAGGCACTTATCACAATGATAATTGCTTGGAGTACAAATAAACAAATCTATACAGATTACAAAATGATCTTCTGATCAATCAGCAGGGATACTTGAAAAACAGCAGCTCTGTTGAATATATAGCAGCTGCAACTTCAGTTAGGGTTTCCAAAAACCTAGGGTTAATTCCGTTTGACCTAAAGACCAGGTCACAGGACTTTATTAACCAGGTTAGGGTTGAGCTAGGTTACCCCTCAGAAAACGCAGGATTCTGTTCAGAAAGGACTGAGTTATTTCCTGAAAAAACTCAGACTTATCCAATCCTGCAATCCTGTTAGTTCAGAACAGGATGTCATAACATCTGTTATGACATCTGAGAAAACCTGTCTACTGATTTAGCAAAATGTGATCATTTTGCAAAAATGCTCAGATACACACTTATAAACATCAGTATTTGAATTACAATATTTTTCTGCAAAGGTACCTAATGAGTCAGTACAAACTGAACTAGAATGTTGTGACATCAGTCATGACATTCACACATACACTTGGGATTTACCAAAAATGCAAGCCAATACCTAAACACCTACAGGATCGATTTAATTGAACCAGATAAAGTGTCTACCGGAAAAAAACCGGGATAAATCATTGGTCTATTTAAACTAAACCACCAGAGGTCTAAAATGGTCTTTAACTGGACATCGAATCAGCATAAATACTAGGATCGATTTAACTGAACTAGAAAAAGCGTCTATCAGAACCAAATCAGGATAAAACATTGGTCGATTTCAACTAAACCAGAAGAGGTCTAAAATGGTGTTTAACTGGACATCGAATCAGCATAAATCTTAGTATCAATTTAACTAAACTAGAGAAAGTGTCTACCAGAAATAAATCAGGATAAATCATTTATCGATTTAAACTGAACCAACAAAGGTCTAAAATGGTCTTTAACTGGATATCGAATCTGCATAAATCTTAGGATCGATTTAACTGAACCAGAGATATCTTGTGAAGGAAATGTTTGTTGTTGATGGTATTCATCTTGGCGGCTGATATTTCCTGAAAAGGTAAAAAATTAGTTGTATGCAATGTCCTGATGTATGAAATGCATTGTGTAATGATGATTTCAAAATAAATGAGATTGTGCTATATGCGTTTCGTATGCATATGTTATGATGTATGAATGTTGTTGAAGCGTATCTTCGTTTTTTTTAGGAAGCTAAATCTCGGACTACTGCTGGGGAATTTTGGGAAGCTAAGCCCTGGACTACTGCTAAACAAAGAGTATGTGTATCTTCAACTGTCTGGAATACTTCGGCTTGGAGATTCCTGTTTGCTGTTTTGAGGGAACTCTGGGGAATGTTGATTTCTTCTTGGGGAGTAAAGTTCAGAAGCCTTGGTTGTCCATTGCTTTACTGGGGGAATTTAATTCTTATATACCCTGAATGGATATAAAAGATATGATTAAAATTTCGATTCATCTGCGGAAGATAATTCTTATATACCCTGACTGGGGATAAAAGAGATGGATAACCATCCGACTTGTCCAGGGAAGATAAAGTTTAAATGGTATCTGGTCGGATTCCAGGCATTGCAGTAACTCTCTGGGGATGGTGATGACTTTACTGGGGAAGAGGAGTTTATTCAGTGATGTGTAGTAGTCTGAGGAATAGACTCGAGCTGGGGAGATTGTAATCCGTTGGGAAAATAAACCCTGTTGAGGAAGATATTCTGGGGATTTCTCTGGGGAAACAAAACCTTTTGGGGAAGCACTTTACAAGGTTTCTCTTTCAGTTTTGGAAGACCAAAATCGGCTAGGAAAGAGAATTTATAGGAGATGTATTAATTGAAACTCCGTAAGGAAATTGTGTATGAATATACTCTGTGGGGAATACCTCATGATGTGGCTTCGGCGACTTTACTGGAGATCTCCTTATGAAAGGGATTCTGTGGGGATTTACGAACAACTTGAGTGTCATCTCAATTCCTAGAGTTCTGAGAAAATGTTTATTCCTGTTCTTATGTAATCATGTTCATATGCATATTTTCATTCAATTTTAGTCATTGGATGTGTTTTGCAATCAAAAAAGAAAAAACAAAAATTTTGCACTTCAAGGTATGTTTGTATTGATAATTCTCCTATAAATAAGCGTTTTTGTAAAAAGAGACGGAAATCCTAGTAAGAGGAAGTCGTCGTGAAATGAAAATAATACAAAGTGAAAATATATATGGCCATGTGGAAGTGATCTCATTGGGTTCCAACTCTGCTATTGCCCTTATGTCTTTGAACATCTCATCCTTTGCTGTCAGAAGAAGTTGATTGAATTGATCTTGTATCCTTTGAACTTTGACCTTGGTAATAAAGTTGGTTGTAGTGATCCAACGGGACATAATCGTACACTTTGATCCTTAACTTTTTCCTGGACCGCCCTTTCGGTTTTTCAGTCCACCAGGATACCTTTTTTTTCCCAAGCCGCCCTTTCATGTTTTTGACTTGCCGGGTGTACAATTTTTTGTATGTATCCCTAATTTTTGTCTGAACCCCTTTGGTTTGTCGGGATGCCCTTATTTTTGCCTAGGTATGTCAACCTAGTGGGTCGTTCTTATGCGTAGTATTTTTTAACTATGTCCGTGTTCACATGGTGCAAGAAATCTTCACTGTCCATAGTGGTTAAGATCATGGCACCGCCCGAAAATACTTTCTTAACAATAAAAGGCCCTTTGTAGGTGGGATTCAATTTTCCATGGGATCGCCTTGTGGTAGAATGATGCATTTTATTACTAAGTATCTAACCTGGTATACTCGATGTTTGATCTTTTTGTTGAAAGCTTTGATCTTGCACTTCTAGTACATTTGACCATGATTGACGGCATCCAGTCTCTTCTCGTCAATCAAATTCAACTGATCTAACCTTGTCTGAATCCATTTGTCCTCATCTAGGTCTGCTTCTTTCATAATCCTTAAGGAAGGAATCTGAACTTCGATAGGAAGGACGACTTCCATGCCATAGACTAAAGAGAATGGGGTTGCCCCCGTCGAAGTTCACGCCGAGGTACGATAGCCATGAAGAGAAAATGGTAGCATCT
The DNA here is from genome assembly GCA_948472305.1 of Vicia faba. NCBI lineage: Eukaryota > Viridiplantae > Streptophyta > Magnoliopsida > Fabales > Fabaceae > Vicia > Vicia faba. Next base: position 939,972,601 of record OX451736.1, read on the forward strand.
CATGCCAGTCTTTATAGGTCACTACCATCTTTTGCATAATCTTCTTTATGTTCTTGTTAGTAGCTTCCACTGTTCTATTCATCTTAGGTCTATATGGAGAAGAGTTGTGATGCTTGATTTTGAACTGCGTGCGTAGTTCAGTGATCATGGCATTGTTGAGATTGGTACCATTGTCAGTGATGATCCTCTCAGGGATGGCGTACCGACAGATGAGGTTATTCCTGATGAACCGGGCTACAACATTCTTGGTAATTGAGGCAAATGAAGATGCTTCGACCCATTTGGTGAAGTAGTCAATGTAGACGAGGAAGAAACAATGTCCATTAGATGTGGTGGGATTGATTTCTCTGATCGTATCAATGCCCCACATTGCAAATGGCCATGGAGAAGTCATGACATTTAAAGGTACTAGAGGCACATGAACCTTATCAGCATAGATCTGGCATTTACGGAAAGTCCTTGAGTGATGGTGACAATCAGTTTCCATTGTTGACCAATAGTAACCACCCCTCATAATTTTCTTGGCCATATTGTGTCCACTAGAGTAAGTTCTGAAGATACCATTATGCATGTCCTCCATGATCTTCTTTGCTTCTTTCTTGTCCATACAGCGGAGCTGAGTTGAATCCCGGTTGTGTTTGTACAGAGTCCCATTGCTTAGGAAGAACATGGCTGAGAACCTCCGCAGGAATTTCTTGTCGTTGATTGATGCCCTCTCAGGGTATTCTTGTGCTTCAAGATACATTTTCACCTCATAGTACCAAGGCTTCTCCTTATTAGTGCTAATATCGCCACAACAGTGTGCTGGTTCATCGAATCTTTCGATAGTAATTTTGGGAACTCCGTTGTCCCAATTGACCTTGAACATAGATGACATTATTGCTAAAGCACCTGCTAATTGATTTTCTTCCCTTAGGATATGCTAAAAGGTGACCTCTTCAAAGTATGGGGTCAGGGTTAGCACAAACTATTTGTAAGGGATCAGATTTGGATGTTTGGTATTCCATTCTCCCATAACTTGACTGATTACAAGGGCATAATCTCTGTATACGCTTAGGAATTTGATTCTTAGGTCAATGACAGCCTTAAGACCCAAGGTGCATGCTTCATACTCAGCCATGTTGTTGGTACAATCGAAGCAAACTCTGGCAGTGAAAGGTGTATGGAAACCTTCTTGATAAATGATCAAAACACCAATTTTGTTACCCAATGCATTGGAAGCTCCATCAAAGACCATAGTCCATTGGGATCCTTGTTCAGGTCCTTCATACAGTCCAGGCTTTGCATAGTCAGTTATTAGCATGATATTATCATCCAGGAATTCAAAGTTCATGGATTGGTAATTATCAACAACTTAATGGGCCAAATGATCTTCCAGTATGCTTCCTTTGATTGCTTTTTGTGTAGCGTATTGGATGTCATATTCAGTCAAAATCATTTTCCATCTGGCTATTCGTCCGGAGAGGGCTGGCTTCTCGAAGATGTACTTGATGGGATCCATCTTAGAGATCAAGAGAGTAGTATGAGTCAACATATATTGTCTTAGTCGGCGAGAAGTCCATGACAAAGCGCAACAAGTTTTCTCGAGCAGTGAATATCTAGTTTCACAGTCGGTAAAATTTTTGCTAAGGTAGTATATTGCATGCTCTTTTCGACCAGACTCGTCATGTTGGCCCAACACACACCCCATCGAATTCTCTAATATTGTCAAGTACATAATCATAGGTCTTCCTTCAACTGGAGGCATTAGGATTAGAGGTTCTTGGAAATACTCCTTGATCTTGTCAAAAGATGTTTGACAGTCGTCATTCCATCTGACTACTTGATCTTTCTTTAGCAGTTTGAAGATTGGCTCACAAGTAGTAGTTAAGTGAGAGATGAATCAGGCAATGTAGTTAAGTCGACCTAAGAAACCTCTGACCTCCTTCTCCGTACAAGGAGCTGGAATTTCTTGTATGGCTTTGACTTTTGTAGGATCGACCTCAATACATTTTCCACTAACGACGAATCCTAGGAGTTTCCCAGACCTTACCCCAAAGATGCATTTGCTGGGATTCAGCCTTAGCTTATATTTTTTCAGCCTTTCGAATAGCTTGTGCAAATGATCAAGGTGTTCTTATTCAGTTTTTGATCTTGCAATCATGTCATCAACATAGACTTCAATCTCATGATGAATCATATCATGAAATAGAGCTACCATAGCTCGTTGATAGGTTGTGCCTGAATTTTTCAAACCAAAAGGCATGACCTTATAATAGAAGGTGCCCCACTGTGTGACAAAAGTGGTTTTCTCCATGTCCTTAGGCGCCATTTTGATGTGGTTGTACCTGTAAAAACCATCCATGAATGAGAATACTTTATGTTGAGCAGTGTTGTCAACCAGGACATCAATATATGGTAATGGGAAATCATCTTTAGGGCTCGCCCTATTTAAATCCCTGTAGTCTACACACATACAGACCTTTCCATCTTTCTTCGGTACTGGAACAACATTTTCAACCCATTGGGGATATGATGTTACTGCTAGGAAACCTACATTGAACTATTTCATTACCTCAGCTTTAATCTTCTCATAAATATCTGGCTGCATGTGACGAACCTTTTTCTTGGTCAGAGGACAACCTTCTTTCATTGGTAAATAATGAACTATGATATCGGTATCAATCCCCGGTATATCTTTGTATGACCAAGTGAACACCTCAATATAGTCAAGCAACATTTGAACCAATATGTCCTTGACACTGTCTTCCAGGTTAGCTCCAATCTTGACTTCTTTCTTATCTGCCTCAGTACCCAAGTTTATCACTTCAACTAGTTCCTCGTGCGGTTGAATGACCTTTTTCTCTTGTATCAAGAGTTTGGCGAGTTCCCCAAGTATTTCATAATCTTCTCCACCTTCGTATTTGCCTTGATATATTGGATTTTCAAAGTCATAGATGGCAATAGCAGAATCATTGTCAACGAGATCCAGAGTGGATGTGGATCTGCAAATGTGTGTGTGTGCATGTAAGGTCACATGGCTATTTGAAAATGCAGTAAAGTGAAAGAAAGACAAAAGGCGCAAAATTTGAATGCAAAATAGTCCAATGTTTTTCATTAAAATGAGCATATGGCATTTGAAAATGACAGACCCTTAACAAATGGACCATTGTGCCCCGGGCAAGACACATGGTTTAAAGTCATTATTTTAATGGAAATTACAGAAAAATTTCTCAAAGTAATAAAAATAGGAAATGGCAATTACTCCTGGTTGAATGAGATTAAGATAAAGTCCTTGGTCTACCAGTTGATGAGTCCTCCATCATCAGTTGGGTAGATCCAGTCGTCTCAATCACCGTCACTATCAGAGTCTCTAAGAGCATTAACTTCAAAGTTACTAATGTGGAGAGGTGGTTTCCCTGCACGAGCATGTCGAACCTCTTTTAGAGCTTTATAAGTGAAGCCCAACCCAAATTTTTCTGACTTGTATAGGATATCAGGAAGTTGTCCCTAAATGGTGCAACCTCCGTCTTCAACAACAGCACGAGCATCTTTGAGAGAAGCCATCTTGGGTGTATTTTTAGAAGATTTTGGAGTGTCATGAGTGGATTTGGCAACAACAACCATTGGAGAGACCACTTAGAATGCTTAACAAGGGGTCTCAATGAACTTGCCATCCAATTCAACGTACTTGAATGAATTCAGATGTCTGATCATAAACTCTTCTTCCCCACAGATGGTGACAATTTTTCCTTTGACTGGGTACTTCAGCTTTTGGTGTAATGTGGAGGTAACTGCACCTACCCCATGTATCCACGGGCATCCAAGCAGGCAAGAATAAGCCAGGCGGATATCCATCACATAGAATGTTGAGTTGAAGACCTGAAACCCAACCTTGATAGGGAGATCAACCTCTCCATGGACATTCTCTTTGATCCGTCAAAAGCCCTCACCAACATGTCACTAGGTTTTAGTACTAAACCTTCACAGTCTAACCTATCCAGAGCACCTTTTGATAATAAATTCAGGGAGGACCCATTATCCACTAACACATGTGCTAAAGTGGTTCCTTTACACTCGATGGAAACATGCAGAGCTTTGTTATGATTCTTCTCAGTTGGGGTTAAATCAACATCCGAAAATCCCAAACCGTTGTCAGCAGTCAGGCTTGCTACACAGTTTTCAAATTGGTCGGCCGTAGTCTCTTGTTGGATATGTGCATTTTTCAGGAATTTTAACAGCACTTGGGCATGCACCTCAGAGCATAACAACAAAGACAACATGGAAATCTTCGAGGGTGTTTTCCCCAACTGTTCCATTATCTTGTAATCACTTTTCCTAATAATTTTTAGAATCTCCTCCATCTCTTGGGTAGATGGGTCCTCAATGGTAATATCTTTTGTGGGCGCCTCCATCCTGGCAGGCTCTGTCATTTTTTTCTTTCCTCGAGTATCAACAACATGTTTAACAGCGGTAAAACAAATGGGTGTAGTAGTGGTTGTCGGAGGTGAAATCTCTGGAGAGAAGATAATCCCCGTCCTAGTAACTTTACTTGATCCAACAATGTTTGTAATGTCAACAGTTTCGTCTTCTGCAATCCATGAATCTTGTTTGATACCATGGTAATACACTTCCGCCTCATAATTCTAAGGCACAGCCTTATCAGAAGAGTAGGGTGCTTACCCCGGTGTGGTGATAATTAATGGAGCTACTTTTGGTTCCGCGGGAATCCTAATAGGGCCTTTGGAGGTGATCCTAATAGGAGTATTTTGAGATAGTAGTGATGGACACGTCTTCAAACTCTTGCGATACACTTTGGGTCAATCTTTTCATAGATGGAGTTTTTCCAAATAGAATCTCATGGCTATCTATCAGGTGTTGAACACCTTTCTTCAGCCATTCACAACCATTAATTTGTACAGTACAATGGTAGCAGTCTTTAAAACAACCTGGAAATACATCGGCTTTTAGCAAATTCTTTTTAATAATCTTCAAAGGAGTGGTCAAATCTTTGACGGAGGAAAAAAATGAGGCATCTTCAATAGCATTGACACCCTTACCATGACTAGGCATGGGTGCGGTGATCACATTGGGAGTTGGTGGAGGATCAAATTCAATAGTCTTGTTATCAACTAGATCTTGGATTTTGTTTTTTAATGCCCAACAATCACTGGTATCATGTTCGGGACTATTTGAATGGAAAACACATTTTGTATTGGGATTATATTTCAGAGAAGTTGTGTTAGGATTAGAAGGTGGATCTCGTAGCGTCACCAAATTAGCTTTCAATAAGTGTTGTAGAGCTTGAGATAGTTGCATATTGATTCTAGGAAATTGTCTTCTCTGGCATCCAGACTTTGTTGATTGCGTTGTTGACGCGGCCGTTGAGTTGGAGTTGGATTGGAAATCAATACTGCCCCTATTGAATGATGGTGTTCATTCTTAACACAACTTCTTGATCCATACACGACATTAGTCTATTTTTTACCAATAAATGGTTTTTTCACAGCATTTGAGGTGGGGATAATGGGTATTTTCTCGATTTTAATCTCGCTTTCAACCCTCTCACCAGTCAAGATCAATTCAGTAAATTCGGATGATGAACTTCCAATCAGCAAGTTGAAGAAGGGACCAGTCAATGTTCCCATAAACATGTCTACCAATTCTCTCTCAGTTGAAGGTGGCCACACCCTGCCAGCCAGGTCTCTCCACTTTTAGGCGTACTCCTTGAAGCCCTCATTTGAACCCATGGTCATGCCTAGTAATTGCACGCGGGTTGGCACAAGATCAGTGTTATATTTATATTGGCGATAAAAAGTGGCAGCCAGATCCTCCCATGTATGGATATTGGTCCCTTCCAATTGATAAAACCACTCCAACTGCGTTCTAGATAGACTTTCTTGGAAAAAGTGCACCCATAGTTTCCTATCGCTGGTTGCGGTTGGATCTTGCAGAAGTATGATCTGAGATGAAGCTTCAGACATGAGACACCGTCATACTTGGCAAAGATAGGGATCTTGAATTATTGGGGGATGACTACCCCAAGTACCAAACAAAAGTCTCCAAAGTCCAAGACGGGCACAACTTAGATCTCTATAGCCTTTAGTCTATCTTCTAGCTGCTTATATTTATCGTCGGCTGGTGGGTATTGCTCATCAGAATAATCCTCGTCTTCAGGGATTTTATTGTTTCCACCCCCAACACGGGTGCTTCTAGCGTCTTCATCTTGATTATTATCCTCCTCGGAGGAAACTTCTTCAATTTGAACTTGTCGGGCAGGGCCTTTGAACCTCTTCCCCATCTTGATAACAACTTTCTTTTTGGTCTTCTTCTTTGTTACGAGAAGCGGCATCATTTCGTGTTGGCCTTTTGCCAAGTTGAGAAGAGTTTCTTGGAACCGAGAGTGTTGAGTCTGCAAGTCCTTGACAGTTTTCTCGAGATCCATCTTATACTGAAATGAATAGTAGAAAGATGAGGAAACCTGTTTCGGAAAACCTGCTTATGATATGATGCATGTTATGTGAATGCAATGTTTTCAAGGACCTATAATAGATTTAAATTTTCTTAACCAAAGAGGAAACAAAACATCAATTGTATTAATAAGTTCCAGAATTACAAAGGCCTCTTGGGCTTACAATGGAATAAAAGAAGAAAAAAGGTCTTAAAGAGATGACAAAATAAACTCGTAAAACAAAAGGACTCAAGTCTCCCGCGAACGCATCCTCTTTGGTGCAATGTAGGAATTCAGGCTTCACTCTTCGTGAAGTTGCATAGTAAGCTCCAACACTTTCATCTCGCTTGCATAGAATGGAGCCTCAAAGGTGTATCATTCCCCCTTGAGTTAGATCCATGATCTTTGCAATTCTTTGAGGTTTGTAGGCATGCTAGGATGAAGAATGGTATGCGAAACATCCCTTTTGGCAATGGACTCCACACTTATTGGTAGAATAGCAAGATATGGCATTATGAGACTTTGAGCACAAACTCGTACCCATTTGAGAAAAGGTTCAAGAGGGATGGGATTCTTATGCCCCCAAAGTCTTGATATCAACCATGCTCACCATGCCCCAAGCATTCACAAACCTTCGATGATAACCTTGGACATCGCTCTCATAGTCGAACATAATACCTTGAATGAGTGCATCATGGGGACCATCCTTTCGAGCATAGCCAAACTGTTGTAGAGCTAGAGAAGGGTTATAAGTAATACCTCCCCTAATTCCCAAGAGTGGAACATTAGGGAATTCCCTATAATGATAAATGATAGTAAAGTCTTCTTGAGATCGAGAGCACCAATGGATATCAGAATGAGAAAGTGACATCAACCTTTGAGACCACCTTAAGCCTTGCTAATTTTTCAATATTGATCGAGGAAGGTGCAAAATAAACCACCTAGTCAGCAAAGGCAAGCAACACATGAGGGTCCCGCTTTCTCATAGTGCGAGTATGAAGAGAGTGCAAAATGTCCCCAAGCAATATAGGCACCGGGTTGCGAGTAAGGAAGATTTTGACAATGTTCACATCTATGAGCTGGTCAGGGTTTGGAAAGAGAATCAAATTGTAGATTAGAAGGGCCAAGATTTCTTCAAAATCTTGGAAATCTAAAACATCCAAAAAAGAACGAGCCTTCTCCATCAGTAATTTAGCCAAAAAGCCTTTGACCCTACTTCTTATTTCCCAATTAGCTATAATGTCTGAAATATTCAAATGTAAGGCCTTAGAAATAACTTCAAGCTTTAGAGTTTTCTCTAAACCGGTGAATGGTATTTGGTCAAGGACTGGTATTCCCAACATTTGAGAGAATTCTTCCATTATGGGAGCTAATTGATAATCGAGAAAGGTGAAACAATGGTGTATAGGTTCAAAGAACTGAAAAAACACCTTCATCATGTCTTCTTTAAAGCTTGAGGTAACCAGATTGAGAAGTCGACCATATCTTTTGGTGAACGGAGAATTTTCAGGAACCCTTGATGCTAATTCTTTGAGTTGAGGAGGCACTCTTACGAAGTGGATTTTGATGGTATTTATGCGAGCGGAAGCCATATCCTACAAAATAGAACAAAGATAAATCCCTAGGTCCTTGAACTGGTTAGTAAAATGTTATGGCATGATGTTATGATGTCATGAGAAAATAATCACACACAAAACAAAGCATACAAGACCTTAGGTTTAGGCTTTCATGGGGTTTATTGGTAAGTACCCTCTTGAAGTTTAGTTGGTTTAACATGTCCTAAAAAGTTACCGGGCTCTAGGAGCCTCAATATCACTGATCTTTCTTCATCGGGCATTTTTTAGCTCAAGCATCCAAATTGCAGCCAAAATATCCCGAAAGTCCAATCTCAATGAGTGTAGTATCGAGTATCAAACAAATTTAGTCTGCACCAAATCCGGCTATCTCATTACTTTCTAATGGGCAAGTTGTTCGACTAAGATTCTACAGTCAGTTAGTGCTTCATGACACCACACATCGTCCCCATATTCTCCTTGACTGGACTCAAGGGATATCGGTACTAACAAATGTGTCACACTAACATAGTCATCGCTTTAACCATGTCGGTATATCCCGCACAGTCCCCACGATCTATTGCTACTTACCTAATATGCCCCAAATCCGGGTATAGGATTTTTATAAGTAAAAAACCAAGCATAATCCATAAATATAAGGCAAACAAGTCAAACCAGTAAAGCAATAAATTTGAACTAATATCTAAGGTAACCCCACTTCTAAGTTATGCCCCCAGCAGAGTCGCCAGTTTTGTAATACGGTGGGAGAACTGACTTGGGTGTTTTGCGTTTGATCCCAAATGTTGCGGATAGCAAGAGTCACCGCCGACTTTTCTTTTATCCAATAAAGGAAAGGGTGAAAAGAACAGGAAAGACCTTTTGAGAATTTTCTTGAGTTCGGGGGGTAGGTTATGAAAAGGGAAGGTGTTAGCTCCCTTTTCATCCGTAGTTACCTACGAGCTCTTAGTTTCTAGCTCACTTTTGAAAATTCTTTGTAAATGTGTTTGTGTTTTTGTTTGAAAGTATTTTTGAAAAGTTCCTTAGTTTAGGCAAACTTTGTAATGATTCTCGTCTCTTTATAAGAATATATACAAAGTGTTGACTTTTGAAAATATTTCATTGAAAGTGTTGGTGTTTGAAATATGTTTGTTTTGAAATGTTTGTGAGCATGCGACTACGAGCGTTCTACCTACTCAAAAAGTCTTAGTTCTTTTCCTCCTCCTTTAGATAATGTTATCTTACCATTATTTAGTAAGAAACCATATCATTGGATGTGAAGGGACAGGCGTGGGTCATCGTGTAGTCATAGAAGGCAACATTGTAGGATACCTTAGCAATTTATTGTAAGGGACTAAGATCATTTACCGAAGGCAACATCGAAGGGTCATCGAGGGACTACGATCTTATAATCGAGGGTCTTTGCTAAAGTATCCCACCTTTGAGGGATATGATTATTTTCATCTGAGGCAACAAGTGTTGGTTACCCTAGAGGTGCATGTGTGCAAAGTGTATTTGTTTTCATGTATTTGTCTTGAATTAAGGTTGTCGATTATTGATTTTAAGATCTTGCTATACAAACCCTAATTATTAGTAATAATATGAAAAGCGATAAATTGCGGAATTTAAAAGTCCTATGCTATTACATCACTTTAGGGGATGGGGGATACAAATTTACAAATGGGGATGACAAGTAAAGTAAATCCTAATTACTATTACAAGGCTTTGACAGTTACATAATTTATAATGGAAGAATAATAAAACGCGCAAGAAAATGTAAAGTGAAAAGAAATGGTTTTTTAGGGTTTTTTTGATAGGAAAGGTTTTGTAGTTAACTCAATCGAAGAAAAATGTAGGTCTAAGTTAACTTAGAAAGAAAACTAATTGTTTAGAAAAAAATATTTTTGATGTTTCATTTAGAAAAATATTTTAAGGTGTTAGGTCATCTCCAAGCAATGCCATATATCCAAAATAACCTGAAAAATATCAAAATTAGGAATTTCAATGCATGAGCTGACACGGGCCGTGTCAGTGGACACGGGCCGTGTCAGTGGACATGGGCCGTGTCAGTGGACACGGGCACCCATGTCAGGACTAGTTCAAGCTTTTATGTGCATTTTTTTTTGTCCAGCCAAAATGACAGGGGCAATGTCATGTGACACGGGCACCCGTGTCAACCCCTGCCATGCCTGCTCTATATGTTTCTGACTGACACGAGCCATGTGATGTGACACAGGCACCCGTGTCAGCACTACCCTACACTTTTGTTAAGTTTTCAACCCAACTGAGCTGACACGGGCCATGTTGTGTGACACGGGCACCCGTGTCAGCCCTTGGCTTGCCTTTTTGCTAAGTTATTTCTTGGATCTGTCCTATAGTATCCTTTTAAAAACCAAAGCAAATGACGTATCAATAAAGATATTTCAGTTTGAGAAAGTTTACCTCTTGAAGCAAAAACTTTAGAACATGCACAGACGTTTCTGGGTGCAAAGTGGTGATTGACCAAGCTCTTTTGGACCTCCTTTAAGTTATTCTGATCCTCACTTTATGTTGAGAGTTACTGAATCACTCCAACCAAGTCAAGTTGTAAACTATCGTTTTTCAGTTTAGAAGATGGTGATAATGATGTTACATAAGTTGTTCTTGTGTTTGAATAACTTCTATATGATGTACGTGAAGTATTTGGATGGTTTGTTTTAGAAAAACTTGCAAGGTGTGAGAGGTTCAAAGATTTGGACTTGAAAGCCCAAAAGTGGAGGTTTTATGGATAGTTCTGGTTTTTTGAGAGTATAGGGGTTTTGAGGGCTTTTTCATCTCCTTCTTTCTTGCAAATTATCTCTCTTTTTATAGGCAAGAGGTTTTAAGACAAGGGTTGATCAAATTTTAAAAACCACAAGTTGTGGCTAGGTTGGATGGTACATGAAGCAAGCTTAAAGATCATAGTTCCAATGCTTTATACTTTTCTTCATAGAGTTATTGGACACTTTAAGCATGCTTGTCTAATTTTGTGTGTTGAGTGTGTGTAGAAGGAACAAGTTAGAAGCTCAATAAGAAGTGACTTTGTGATTAAAGCTAATTTGCAAGAATGACAATGTCAACTTTGTGCCAAAAATGGAAAGATCACTTAGACAATGCTTAAGTCAAATGGACCATAGCTCAAAAGTTTGTGTCAGAATTAAATTATGGTGAGATTTGCAAGTTAGAAGGCCTGTACCACAAGATTATGCAGCATAGCATGTAGATTGAATTATGTGTTCTTCACCAAAATGACTTGTAATTTAAGAATGGATGCCCAACTTCATGCCGTTGAATCTCCTAGCTCAAGTATGATAAATTCATGCTCTTGAATGTTTTATAAATCTTGAAACATTGTATACAACTTTCATGTTGACCACTTTGGCTAAATCAAATTGGAACTTGATGAAAATTGGCCAAGAAGTTGGGACCAAAACCTGACCAAAACCTGTTGAAAATTTCTCTAAGTCTTAGATAAAAAATGTCACGACTTCATGGGCTTATATCTTCAAATCTAAGCATTTTTTGGACATCAACCCTATAATACAAAGTTGTAGAATTCATCAAGATCTACAATTTTCATGTTAAAATTTTTCTTTGAATCATCTTGCATCTTGGTGAAAAAATGTCATGAAGTAATGAAATTATCAAGTGTAAAAACACTTAGAAAATTTCTAAGTATTGGAAATTTTGACTTTTTGTTGACTTTCTTGATTCTTGATGATAAAGTTTGTTATTTTTGAAGGTCTTGATGAATTTTTATCTTTGAAATTTAATGTTGACCAAAAAGTCAAAGTTTGACGTTTTGTGTATCGGTTGACTTTTCGTCAGTTGATCCAAATTTCAACTGTCAAACCTTTGATCTTGAGAAATGATTCGAGCCATGAGATTAGGTCAACATGTTGTGTTTGAGTCCTTGAGATTATATTTCAAGCCATCAAGTCATGTATTATGTCAAAAGTTAATGATCATCCCTCCTTAGTCAACACCCTAATTCAGAGGATTAGTGCTTTGGAGGTAAGCTTGTCTGATCAAACTCTTAAGAACCCTTGAGCATTGGAGATCTTTGGTGATAAATATCTTGAGAAAAGAGAGGGAAAATTTTGGGGTACAACAAGGGGCCTGGGAGAACAGGCGATCAAGATCTCCTCCTCAGAGAATTAGAAGATGAAACTCCCCCCCGTGTTTTTCCACCCCGACGTGGCCCACCGCCCAGAAAGGAGAGGCGCGACATTTCTTTCTACAAGAAACACAACCGCACACCTCCCGCCAGAGATCAAGACTCCCCTTAATTCAAGAACAGGAAAGATAACATGCAAATAAACCGTGCTCGATTTCCTTTCCCCGAGCCAAAGCAGAAGCAGAAGAGCCCCTCCCTCAACGGGACCGTGACGATCGATATGGAAGAAAATACCACTCTCTATCTCCCGCATATAGTGAGGATGAAGAGCCCCGTGGCCCACTATCGAGGGAGATTACCGAAGCTTCACTTCCTGCCCGCCTAGAGAAGCCGCCCACATTGGGAACCTACGACGGAACAACAGACCCTGACAAGGACATCGAGAACATTGATGCTCTCCTCGACTACCGAGGGGTCAGGGGTGCTATCAAATGCAGACTCTTCCCAACCACTCTCAGGAAGGGGGCGGTGTCATGGTACAAGAGCCTCCCTGACGAATATATCACCTCGTGGAAACAGCTCGGGAGGACATTTTTGAGGCATTCCACCGCCTCCCGTCGACACCCAAAATAGGAGGCTTCGTTAGAAGCAATCATAAAGGGTAGGGACAAGTCTCTACAAGCATATATTGAACGCTTCAACAAGGAAGTGGTCCAAGTCCCGACAACGGACAACATGAAGAAGTACCTCCTCGAGTGCGGGCTCCAACCCCACAGTGACTTTGCCAAAGCTGTAGGCATAGAGACGCCAACCACGCTCGATTTCATCCTCCTCAAGGCGCATGCGTAGATACAATGCAAGGAGAAGGAAGCGCACAACATCGCTACAGAATCCAGGCATAAAGAGAGTGTTAAGTCCTCAAATAATTACAAGCCCTCGACATCTCGTCGGGGAGAGAAGAAACAGAAGGACAAGTCCCGTGATTCCAAAGACTACAAGGGGCCAGCCGGTCGTTTCCACGACTACACCCTTTTGACAACCTCAAGGGAGCGTATTCTTTTTGAATGCGCCAATTCTGAATTCAAGCAAGTCAGGGTGTGCTTCCCCCAACAAACATCGTCCAAGCCAGGAACCGACAAGAGCAAGTTTGTAGGTTCCACAAGAGTCATGAGCATAACACGGAGGATTGAATTCATCTCAAATATGCAATTGAAATATTTATCAAAGATGGGCACCTCAAGCAGTATAAAAAGGAGGGTGCCTGTGACGAAGCACCAGAAACCAAGAATGTCAAGGAAGGGAAGAAATCCCCCGACCTCGACCCCATTCCGGTTACCATGAGCATCTCATGGCCGAAAGACTTCTATTATCCAGACATGTAGAACATCCCTCTATACTTCTCCTCCCATAGTCCTTGGGAGTCCTTCCCCGCAGCCATGGTCATCTCCGACGGAGGGTTCAATAGATACACAGTTGGATCAGTGAAGAGGAGATTCGACCAACTCATTGAATCCAACTCAAATATGGACTCCAAGCTCGATAAATTCCGAGGAGGCTCTCATCCCCCCGCCTTCTACAGGGAAGAATTGCCAGGCGGGGCCCCAAATTCGAGCATCCCACTACTCGTGAGGGCTCGAATGGCTAACTTTGATGTGCGCCGCATTCTAGTCGACCAAGGAGTTCGGTGGACATCATGTACGCCCAGTTGTTCACCACCTTGCAGCTAAATGAGAGCCACCTAACCCCCTATGTGGGATCGGATCTTTAGGGCTTCAATGGAGCCAGTACGAAACCCTGAAGATATGTAGAACTGATCGTCACATTCGAGAGAAGGGTAACATCCCGAGCCATCAAGACCTAATTCTTGGTGGTAGATTTCTCGTCTCTCTATCAGTGCATCTTCGGGAAACCCACTCTTGCTGAACTCATCACGGTCCTTTCTACCGTTCATCTCAAGATGAAGTATTACACCGTAGAAGGCTTGGTCACCACCCTCCTCGGGGACATCCAAGCAGCCAGAAGGTGCTTCGACGCTTCGGCCAAAGGTCTCAGTTCCATCAGTTCCCAACCTCTAACGAGCACTGGAGCCACACTGCCCTCCAGTTTCAAGGAAGTCAAGCCGCTGCAGAGGGTCGACACCATTGACCTCGACATTCGCTTATCCATGGAAGAACGCGTCGAGAAAAGGAGGAAAGGGAAAGAGCCTATGCTCGAAGATAAAGGGTCGACCTCCTTTGCTGATCACAACGAACTCTCGAGTCACGCACGACCCATCCCGGACGACAACTTCGAGCTAGTTCCCCTTAGAGAAGACCCTGCAAGAGGAGTAAAGATCGGAGCAGACCTCCCCGACCTGGAAAAAAGGAAACTCAAAGCTTGCCTAAGGGAAAATGCTTATTTGTTTTTCTGGAGTGCGGTCGAGATTCCCGGTTTAGATCCAGAGGTCGCATTCCATCACTTGACCATTGATCCTACCATCAAGGCAGTCGCACAACGTAGAAGAAAGTAGTCGTCTGAGAAAGCAAAGGCTGCAGAGCTAGCTGTAAAAGACCTCATAGAGACACATTTTATTTCTGAAGCACAGTACACAACCTAGCTCTCAAATGTAGTTCTTGTTAAAAAATCTAATGGAAAATGGCCCATGTGTATTGACTATACTGATCTCAATCGGGCTTACCCGAAAGATGCTTATCCCCTCTCTAATATTGACAAACTGGTCGACAACTCGGCCGGTTTTAAACTGTTATCATTCATGGATGCGTACTCTAGTTACAACCAGATTCCCATGGCAAAAATGGAAAAAATACCACTTTCATGATCGAGTCAGGCAACTATTACTACAACGTAATGCCCTTCAGCCTAAAAAACACGGGCGTTACTTACCAACGCATGATGAACAAAGTTTTTTGCAATGAGATAGGCGACATGCTTGAAGTCTATATGGAAGACATGATCGTCAAGTCCACCAAAGAGATCGACCATGTCGCCCACTTGAAAAAGGTGTTCGAGCAAGATCGAAAATGCCAGATGTGATTCAACCCAAGAAAATGTACCTTCGGTGTACGGGAGGGAAAGTTCCTAGGATTCTATCTAACAGAATGAGGCATTGAGGAAAACCCCGAAAAATGTCGGGAATTTTTCGAATTTCTGACACCCACCTTGAAGAAGTCCATCCAGATCTTCAACGACATGCTCACTTCTCTCTCTCGATTCGTGGCGAGACGTGATTCCCTTGTTCAAGCTCCTGTGCAAGGAAGCCACCTTCAATTGGACCCCCGAATGCGATCGAGCCCTCGTTCATTTGAAACGAGCAATGTCGCATCCTCCCATCCTATCTCGGCCCAGAAAAGATGAGGTTATCTACCTCTATCTGGTCGTCACCTTCGAGGCAATAAGTGAGACACTGATAAGGGAAACCCCAGAAGGACAAAGGCCAATTTACTTGACGAGCAAAGCCCTGCAGGGCCCGGAAGCAAGATATCAGCAAATCGAAAAAGTAGATCTAGCCCTCGTTAATGCAGCGAGGAGACTCAGACACAACTTCCTAGCCCACACCATAGTGGTCCAGAAAGATCAACCAATAAAACTACTGCTCGGAAGACCATACATGGCTGGCATAATGTTGAAATGGTCCTCGGAGCTCTCTGAATTTGATATCCAATACGAGAGAAGGAAAGCCCTTAAGGCTCAGGCCTTGGCTGACTTCATAGCTGAAATGGCCTCGCTCTCAGACCCTGATGGATCACGTCGTTGGACGATATTCGTCGATGGCGCCTCCAGTTCGACCGAAAGCGGTGCGGGCATCATACTAGAAAACAAAGAAGGGACCCTAATCGAAGTCTCCCTTTCCCTATCTTTTCTAACCTCCAACAATAAGGACGAATACGAGGCATTCCTCGTGGTTTTACGACTAGCCGAAGATCTGGGAGTCGAGGAAGTGAAAATCTTCACCGACTCTCAGTTGGTTGCCTCTCAAGTTCGAGGCGAATCTCAGGTCAAAAAAAACTAACTCAACGAATATTGGGCCTTCGTCCAGGAGACGAAAAAGAAGTTTAAGTCTGTCGACATACAACACATTACCCGCGAGCACAACGCCCGCGCATATATCTTATCTAAGTTGGCGAGCACGAAGAGAAAGGGAGGAAACAAATATGTGATACATAAGATACTCCCTCGACTGAGCACTAAATGGAAATCCTCCACCCTATAAGTATTCGCCATCAGGGACAGCGATTGCTGGATGACCCCCGTACACAACTACCTCACTAAGGGCAAACTCCTCGACGACCTAAAAGAACCGGCCATTGTCAGGCGGAGAGCCTGCTCATACGTCTTGGTCGAAGGCAGAATTTATAGAAGAGGATTTTCCATTCCAATTCTCAAGTGTGTCGACCGAAATACGGCAGAGTGCGTCTTGCTCGAAATCCAAAAGGGCATTAGAGGCCAACACCTAAGCCGAAGATCCCTCGCGAGAAAAGCCTTGCAGGCGGGATACTACTGGCCCACCATGCTACACGATGCGGAAGAGCACGTGATTAAATTCAATAAATGCCAATGACACAGAGACATGCATTTAGCTCCTACTAACAAGCTTAAATCCCTCTCCTCTCCTTGTCCCTTTGCTTGGTAGGGACTAGATCCCCTCAGCCCGTTCATGGTCGGAACCAATCAGAAAAAATACCTAATCGTAGTGGTCGGCTACTTTACCAAATGAATAGAAGCAGAATCTTTGGCTAAAATCACCGCCCAAAACGTCCTCCGCTTCTAAAAAAGAAATATCCTGGCTCGCTTTGGAATCCCACAAGCGATAGTCACCGACAAGGGGACCCAGTTCACAGACCACATCTTTCAAGAATTTGTCGCCAAACTGGGCACCACCTAACACTTTGCCTTCATCGAGCATCCCCAAACAAATGACCAAGCTGAGTCTGCGAATAGATAAATACTCAGAGGCCTTAACCGAAGGTTGGAAGAAACCAAGAAGCGATGGGTCGAGGAGCTACACATTATGCTCTGGGGATACCGAATGACTGCCCATTCATCCACTGGGGAGACTCCATTCCGACTAACCTACGGGATAGAGGTCGTCATTCCCGTGGAGATCGAGGAACCTTCCAGGTGAACCGAGGCATCTCTTGACAAGGAGATGAACGACGTCGCCCTTCGTGAAGAGCTGGATCTGGTGGAAGAAATCAGAATAGGAGCGGCCCTACGAGAGGCCTCGCTCAAACAAATAATAGCCATGCGCTACGATGCCAAGTTCATACGACGAGAGTTTGAGGTTGGCAGCCTTGTCCTAAAAAGAAATCGCAAAAAATCTCACAAGGGCAAGTTCACAGCGAACTGGGAAGGTTCTTATCGCATCTACACAAAAACGGGGACTGGAGCATATTACTTGGAAAACATACAAGGGGAACAACTTGTTCGATCATGGAACACTGAAAAGCTAAAACAATATTACAGTTAAAAACACTGAGCAGTCGGCGAGTTTGGTCGACAAGACAATCTCACCCAGGCCTGACCACGCGTGCATGCCTAGGCACGAGCATAACACCCAAAATATTCAAAAGGGGCGAGGCTCCGCTCTGTTGACGAGCACACCCTAAGCCCAACATAGATAACTCAACCAAGCTCCATAGTCCTTATGCCACAATGATAGAACACCCGACTCACGACGGGAAGTTCACGTCGCCGAACCCGGGTCCCTCGAAATGAGACCTGAGTTTCGGCCCTTGCCCAGTATTCGCCCTGGCCGTTTGATCAGTTTCCCCATACTGACGAACACAAAAAATGAGCACATCCCCGTTATAAATTCTTAACAAAATAAAAAATGTCCTAAATAGGCTAGTTTGTCAACAAACATGTAAAAAACACAAGTTAAATATTCAAAGCAAACGACCATTGGCCGGAATTTAATAAAACAACCACTGAGGCCGATATTGTGTGAATATTACATAAACGGGCAATAGCCTAAAAAATAAATATAACAAATATGGCACACAGACCGAAATAAACAAACAATCATCCTTTTTCTTCCCATTCGATAATAGGCAACAGTTAGGCAGGATCTCCAGTCGATTGAGTGATAATATCCTTGAGATAATCAGGGACTAGAATCTAGCCGGCAGCCACATAGTAGTTGACCCCCATTCCCGAGGTGTTGAGCTTGATACCAGGGTTCAACACACACATCTGTTTCATAGAATTCTCAAAGCTCCCCTCAGAAACGGCCTGAGCATCATCCACGGCCAACTGGAAACGAGCAACCCGCTCCGCCCGAGTCTTCAGATCCTTAGTATCCTTCGATTCGTCTTCAACAGGCGTGATCTCGGCAATTAGGGCCGCTACGTTTACCTCTAGGCCCTCTTTCTCGAGCAAAAGAACCCAGCGTTCCTCAGAAAGCTTCCCTAATTCTTCCTCGGACAGCTTCAGGGCTTTGTCCTTCTCGACCAAGGCTTTCTCACTCGTAACCAGCTTTGCCCGAAGATTCTTCATTTTTTCCTCCTGAGATGAGCTCCCTTCGGTGTAAGAAACCGCCATCTCCAAGATCTACATCAGGCTGCCAACATCTTACGCCAGCATCGCCCTCTTCTCCGGACAGCCCATTCCCTCGAGGAGGAGAGATTCAGCTCGGGGAAGACACAGAGTTGCACCCTCGAAAAAAGACTTCTCTAGCCAGCAAGGAGGCAGGTCATACGTCCCTTTCCCTGTTTCCCCAGTTAGGTCGACACTCCCCTCGGTCGCGGTCTCTTCACCTTTGAAGAAACGGTAATGGGAGAGAGAGTGATTATGGCCTGAGTTGAGGATGAGCCGCCCAGCCCTGAGGAAGGAGCTGGCCCTGCACCAGTTTGTGCATCCTTCAAAGCCCTCCTCGCTCGGGTAGCAAGAGTTTTGGCCAAACATTCCTGAGCAGGATTCATGCTTTCTGAAAAATAAACAAAAAGAAACATAGTCAGTAAAACGAAGATTCAAACAAATGACGACCACTTACTACTATTAGAAACATATATACGCAAGTATCTAAAAGGGTCCTCGCTTCCAAGGATCTCCTTGACGTTTATGAGGCTCGGCTCATATACGGGCTCCTTGTTCTTATCTAACACGGGCCTACCTTCCCGACCAACTCGCTGGACCCGAGGTATTTGAGCCACAAACACAGTCAGAGTAGCAAAACTCTTCAGATCCTCATCTTCGAGCTCCCCCTATCTCCAAACATAGGATCCCAATTCCCTGTCAAAATGCTTCCTCATCCATTGGAACGGGAACTTGTAAATAAGCTTCACAGTGGGCTCCCTTATCTAGTTTAGACATGGAGTTCCATCCTCGTTGAGCGACAATGCATTCCTAAAGACGTTTAACATCGCCTTTGTCGAGGAGGTCTGCACCAAGATGTACTTGTCCTTAAAGTGGCAGACAAACTCAAAATAGGCTTTGAATAACTTCCCATTACCTTGCTTCAGGGAAACCCATCCCCATTTTCCGTCGACCTTACTCCTCTAAATGTGAAAGCAGTAGAAAAATAGTGGAATGGTGGCCCCTATCTTCAGATGGTCACAAACTATTTCGAACGCTCGCATGAATGCGATACCATTCGAGTGCAGTTGAGAGGGAGCCACACGCAAATGCCTGAAAACGGCCACCTCAAAGTCAGAGAAGGAGAGGTGAAGACCCATCTCTCGAAAGACGATGTCATACATTATCATCTGCCTCTTATCATACTTCAAGAAGATCCTGCTCTCCTTCCCAGGAATATATAACGAGCATTCCTCCGGGGCCCCCTCCTCATGAGTGTATACATCCGTGAAGACATCCTTCCCGTGCTCATAAAAATATGAACGCCAGTCCCAAGGGTCGTTCGCAACCCAATCCCGGGGATTCTCCTCTTCTCCAGGAGGAAACAAGCTTCCCTGGTCGGTGGAAGTCACCCCCATGTCAGGCTCCCCTATTTGCTATCCCATTTGATTCTGCACATCCCTATAGATTTCCAGGATGCTTGACGAGCTACTTGTCTCGTCCTAGAAACTCCTAGAAGACTGTGTAGATTCGCTCAAAATAACGACCGGAGCAATATCATCCATGGCACCTGAAAAGCAGAGGAAAAAGATGGGCTCGACATCAATGACAAAACCACCCTTCCACCGCTAAACAAGCGAAAGGGCGTTGGGAAACGAGGATCATATCCCCGACCAGAACCCTCATTGAGGCACACTAACGGGTATGAATTGCAGAAAAAACCCTAAACCCTAATAAGTCACCTACGGCACACCACGAGATCCCTGAGGAGACTCCATGGCGGCTCCGGTGATTCTAAATCACAGAATAACCATCCACTACCAACAGACTCCAACGACATCCTCCTTATCGGAACCCCAAATCCTAACCGCATGCTAGAAAAGAAAAAGTGAAAATACGAAAGCAAACGATGAAGGAAGATCAGAAACTTACCAGTAATAGAAGAAAAGATGGAAGTTAGCAGTTGCGAGAAGAGAAACTCAACGAACACCGGTGGCCGACTGTTGAGCTAGTACGAGTAGTGAGAGAGAATGCAAAAAATACTATACTCCATGTTCCTATCGTATTTATAGCTGGTATAATCCGTGCGTACAAAACACACGCCTGGGGAACCCTAGGGTCGTCATTATTACACCCTAACCCTAGGTCATCATTGCGCCACTCCACTAGCACGCTTCCCAAAACACGTTACCTCTCCAATTTCAAAAGTTATAACGACCAACGTCTCGCCTCCCCGCAAGCAAGGCTCATCGGGCAATACTCATTTCCCCGTCAGACATGTTGCCTCCGTCGAGCAGATGTTAAAGTCATCACTCGTGTGCCTAGAAGCAACGACTTGGGGAGCTACTGTTCTGCACTGGCCCGAGAGCTTGATTGGGCCCAGTCTAAGATATCTCCTTTGGTACGGCTCACACGACCATAACCCAAAATGCCCATTACCTGTTGGGCAATGAAAAATGTTGCCCTCCCAGTTTAACACTGGCCCGGGATCATCAACGAGCGTCCTCTCAGTCTGCCCGACATCAACGTTGTAACGCCCGTTAATTGAATTAATTATTTAATTAAATTATTTTTGGATTATTTGTTGAAGTTGTGAGATGTTGAGAATTGTTGGTATAAGTTGTTAGATTATTATTAATTAATTCATTAGTTGATTAATAATAATAGTAATGTTGGATTTAATGGAATAATTGTGTTGGGCCTATTTTATTGGTTGGAAGTAGTAAAGTGGGGGTGTGAAAGTTAAGCCAAATTGGATTAATAATATAAGATTAAGCTGACACAAGGATTGAATTTAGTTTGTTATTAAGGGTTTGTGTGTTGACAAGAAGAACTGCACGGTCGTCGAGCAAAGTTGTGCGGTTGTCGAGCAGAGCAAAGCAAAGTTGTCGATTGGAAGTTTGTTAGAGCGACCTTCAATCCAGGTAAGGGTGGGGTTATGACTTTATAATTGGATTTATGATGTGTATTATGTGGGAATTGGTTGTTTGTATGACTGTGTGCATTGATGTTTCTGGATTTGTCATTGAAGTTGCTCGTTTCTCTATGTTGTGGTCATTAGGGAGTTACCGTATGACGGTTTAATGAAAATTTTATAGGAAGTTTCTCGGTTGTTATGTTGTGGGCGTTTTGAGTTGTCTGTATGATTGCCCGGTATGATCGATGGATAAGTTAGGGTAGTTTATCACTCATTTTTATGGTCGTTATGAAGTTTTGGTATTCCGGGCGGTTGGCAGGAATTTAGTAAATTGTTGTTGTGGTCGTTTTAGGAAGGTTTCTGCGTGACTGTCTTGTATAATTAATGAATATGTTGATAGGAAATATAGTTTCATGTTGCTGTGTTGTTCCTGGAAGTTGGTCGGAAATTATGGAATGTATTGATATGGTCGTTAAGATGTTGTATTGTTCTATGTTGTTGGTCGGAACTAGTGATCGAGGAGGATGTTAATGGTGTTAGCTGCCGAGTGGCATTTAGGCTGTAAGGTGTGTTGGAGAACGTATGTGTTGGATGTCGAGCGACACTAGACTGTGAGGCATGTGGAGGAGCATCGTACTGTTGTCGAGCGGCACGAAGTTGCAGGTTGTGCCGAGGAACATAAGTTAGTTGTTATTCTTCTTTGTCACTGCCTGTGTCAAGGAGCATGAGTTAGCTATTATTCTGTCTTGTTTTCGAGCATGTCAAGGGGCATATTTCTCCCTAGCCCTATTACCCATATATGTTTTTTGGTCGATACCAGTGTGTTGTGTATTCGTGCTTAATTGAGAATTTGCAGGTTGATGAATTATGTTGAGAAGCCTCTAATTATGGGAAGATATTGTGTTGTAGGCTTATGGCCATCATTGATTTATGTTGATTTATGTTGAATTGTTGTTGAAGTTGTAGGCTTATGGCCAATTTTGATTTATGCTGAGTTGTTGTTTGTTGTTGTTGTTGCTACATTCATGTTGTGTCGCATACATCGCATATCAAGTTGGAGCTGATGCTCATTAAGTTTGCCTGGATTGGCAAAATATTAAGTTGAAGGCTTTTGCCTTGTTAGTGCCTCTATTTATTGGAAGATTTTTAAGTTGGGAGTTCTTCACCATTGGTACCACATGCATTTTCATAAAGACAAGTTGCATTTTATGTTGCATTCTGAGTCATTGTGTGGTTGATTTGATTATGCTTATGTTGTTGAAAATTGAGAAGTGTTGAATTTGTATGAACTATTTCTAATGTAATATTTATCATGCGTTTTATTATAATGTTTGATATCTCACCCCTTCTGTTTGAATATTGTCCTTTGTTGGTAATGTGCAGGTAATCAAGAAGGATAGTTGTTACCTTCGCTAGTTCGAGTCGGTGTAGTCACTCTGATACATAGCACTCGGGGGGGTGAACGCATGTTTTCTTTATTGTTGGTTTTTATTATGTTGCTGAATTTTAAGTTGTTTGCATTAAAAACTTGTCATTTTGAAGCTGTTTTAAGTTGGATATTATGTTATGTTGCTTCAGGTTGAATTTTGAGAATCCACTGCGTATTAATGAAAGTTGTTTTAATTTCTAAAGACTCAACATGTTGTTATCGGTTCACCCGGAATATTGTGTTATGTATCCGATTTATAGGTGATTGATTATTGTTGTTTTAAGATGAAAGTGTAACATTCTATATGTTTGTTAGAAATTTTGAAACTATGATTTTATATAATTCGTTGGGTAGAATTGGGGTGTTACATTAGTGTTATTAGAGAAAGTCGGCATGTCCGACCAAATTGTCGAGTCGTAGTGTGTCTAACAATTAAGTATTATTAATTTGAGTTCTAACTGTTATTTATGTTATAGTGATAAGTTGAGATGGCTGGAAGGAATGTTGTTGCACTCGTTGCTGCTTTAGAAGCAATGATGCATGTTATGGAGAATCAGCCGAACACTGATGGGAATGTTGGATCTCGTAGCTTGGCGACCTTCCAGAGGGAGAATCCGACTACCTTCAAGGGCAAGTATGATCCTGATGGAGTGTTGGATTGGTTGAAAAAGATTGAGAGGATATTTTGTGTGATAGACTGCACTCCAACGCATAAGGTTCATTATGGTACTCATATGCTAACAGTCGAAGCTGATGACTGGTGGCTAGAGACGTGTCATAGGTTGGAAGATGCAGGTGAAAATGTCACTTGGGTTGTGTTCTGTAGAGTGTTTATGAGGAAGTATTTCCATGAAGATGTTCGTGTTAAGAAGTAAATTGAATTTCTTAAGCTGAAGCAAGGGAGTATGTCAGTTGTTGAGTATGCTGCAAAGTTTACGGAGTTGGCTAAGTTTTATTCGCACTATAGAGAGGTAAATGTTGAGTTATTGAAGTCCAACAAGTTTGAGAACGGGTTGCACCCAGAGATCAAGAAGGCAGTTGGATACCATAAGATTCGTGTCTTTGCTGATTTGGTTGATAGTTGCAGAATTTATGAAGAGGATAATAATGCTCACTATAAGATTATCAGTGAGAAGAGGGGTAAGCACCAACAAAACCGTGGTAAGCCTTACGATGCCCCAGTTGGTAAAGGTAAACATAAAGTTGCTCAGGGTCAGAGGACTAGTGGGGGAGATTCTCCTGCTGGTATGGTTTGTTTTAAATATGGAAAACCTGGGCATAAGAGCAATGTGTGTACTGTTGAGGTAAAGATGTGTTTCTGTTGTGGTAAGACTGGACATGTTGTATCTGAGTGCAAGCATAAAGAGATGATTTTCTTCAATTATGGTGAAGAAGGACACATTGGTAGTCAGTGTTAGAAGCCGAAGAAGGCGCAAACCAGTGGAAAGGTGTTCACTTTGGATAAGAATCAGACGGCTAATGAGGACAGACTCAACAGAGGTACATGTTTCATTAATAGTACTCCTTTAATTACTATTATTGATACCGGTGCTACTTATTATTTTATTGATGCTGATTTTGTTGAAAGATTGGGTCTTATGTTATTTTTTATGAATCGAGAGATGGTCGTCGATACTCCATCCAAGGGGTCGGTGACTACTTCTCTTGTGTGTTTAAAGTGTCACTTGTCGATCTTCGACAGAGACTTTACTGTTGAGTTGGTTCGGTTGCCTTTAAGTGGATTGGACGTGATCTTAGGTATGAACTGGTTAAACCATAATTATGTTCATATTAACTGTTACAACAAGTCTGTGAGGTTTTCTACTCCTGAGGAAAAGGAAGTTGGTTTGTTGTTTGCTAAACAGTTGCGGCAGTTGATGCAAGAAGAGGCTCAGATGTTCTTGTTGATGGCGTCGCTATCTGTCAAGAATCAAGCTGTAATTGAGGAATTGTGAGTGGTGTGTGACTTTCCTGAAGTTTTCCCTGATGAAATTCCGGATGTACTGCCAGAGAGAGAAGTTGAATTTTCTATTGATCTTGTACCTGGTATCAGACCTGTTTCTATGGCACCATACAGGATGTCTACATTTGAATTGTCAGGATTATAGAAGCAATTGGAAGAGTTACTTGAAAAGAAGTTTGTGAGACCAAGTGTATCGCCGTGGGGAGCTCCAGTGTTGCTATTAAAGAAGAAATATGGAAGTATGATACTTTGTGTTGATTATAGACAATTGAATAAAGTAACAATTAAGAATAAGTATCCACTTCCAAGAACATATGACTTGATGGATCAATTGGTGGGTTCTCGAATGTTTAGTACGATTGATTTGAGGTCGGGATATCATCAGATTAAGGTGAAGGATAAAGATATCCAGAAGATGGCTTTCAGAATGGGTTATAGATATTATGAGTATTCGGTGATGCCTTTCGGTGTTACTAATGCACCGGGAGTATTCATGGAATACATAAACCGTATCTTTCATACTTATTTGGATATATTTGTAGTGGTGTGCATTGATGACATTTTGATTTATTATAAATCAGAACAAGCACATGCAGAACACTTAAGAATAGTATTGCAAGTTTTGAAAGAGAAGAAGTTGTATGAAAAGTTGTCCAAATGTGAATTTTGGTTAAAGGAGATTAGTTTTCTTGGTCATGTGATCTCAGGTAGTGGCATTATTGTAGATCCTTCTAAAGTAGATGCGGTGTTGCAATGGGAAACTCCAAAGTAGACTAACGAGATTAGAAGCTTTTGGGGATTAGCTGGTTATTATATAAGGTTTATCGAAAGTTTTTCTAAGTTGGCATTTCCATTAACTAAGTTGACTTGTAAGGGTAGAGCTTTTGTATGGGATGTTCAATGTGAAGAAATTTTTTCAGAATTGAAGAGAAGATTAACGTTAACTCCGATTTTGACATTACCTATCCCAGGTGAGCCTTTTGTGGTATATTATGATGCTTCCAAGATGGGTTTAGGAGATATGCTTATGCAGAATGAAAAGGTAGTTGCTTATGCGTCAAGGCAGTTGAGGACTCATGAGAAGAACTATCCTACACATGACTTAGAGCTTGCTGCCGTTGTTTTTGTGTTGAAAATTTAGAGACATTTTCTTTATGGTTCTAGATTTGAAGTATTTAGCGACCATAAGAGTTTAAAATATCTATTTTATCAAAAAGAATTGAGTATGAGACAACGAAGATGGTTGGATTTGTCAAAAGATTACAATTTCGGTTTGAATTATCATCCAGGAAAAGCGAGTGTGGTGGCTGATGCGTTAAGTCGAAAGACTTTACATCTGCCGGAAATGATGGTTAAAGAGTTGGAATTGATTGA
Source organism: Vicia faba (assembly GCA_948472305.1). NCBI lineage: Eukaryota > Viridiplantae > Streptophyta > Magnoliopsida > Fabales > Fabaceae > Vicia > Vicia faba. Next base: position 939,998,912 of record OX451736.1, read on the forward strand.
GAAGTTCCGAGATATGAGCTTAGCTTGCAAGGTGACACCGTAGAGTGTTATGTTGGGGATGTTGAAGATTAATAATGATTTTCTGGGTAATATCAAAGAAGCTCAGAAGTTGGATGTAAAAATGGTAGATTTGATGGTTGGAATCGATCAATCTAAGAGTAATGATTTCAAGTTTGATGGGCAAGGTGTGTTGATATTCTATAATCAAATTTGTATTCCTGATGATATGGAGATGAAGAAAATTATTCTTGAGGAAAGTCATAGAAGCAAGTTGAGCATTCATCCAGTAGCTACAAAGATGTATCTGGATTTCAAGAATTTGTTTTGGTGGCCTGGAATGAAGAGAAATGTGGCTCGTTTTGTGTATGCATGTTTAACTTGTCAGAAGTTGAAAGTTGAACATTAGAAGCGTGCAGGGCTGATGCAACCGTTAGAAGTTCCAGAATGGAAATTTATAGCATTTCGATGGACTTTGTGACATGACTACCTAATACTTCAAGAGGACATGATTCAATTTGGGTGATTGTTGATAGGCTTATGAAGTCAACTCATTTTATCCCTATTAACATTAGTTTTCCAGTGTCGAGGTTGGCAGAGATTTACACTAGTGTAATTGTAAAGCTGCATGGTGTTCCTTTGTGTATTGTTTCGGATAGAGATATGAGGTTTACTTCAGATTTTTGGAGGAGTTTGCAAGAGGCGTTGGGTTCTAAGTTGAGGTTGAGTTCGGCGTATCATCCTCAAACAGATGGTCAAACGGAAAGAACTATTCAGTTGTTAGAGGATTTGTTCAGAGCATGTGTTCTTGAGCAGGGAGGTTCGTGGGATACTTATCTTTTGTTAATAAAGTTCACTTATAATAACAGTTACCATTCTAGTATTGGAATGGCACCTTTTGAAGCATTGTACGGTTGGAGATGTAGAACTCCTTTATGTTGGCATGAATCTGGAGAAAGTGTAGTGCTTGGACCTAAAATTGTTCGTGAGACTACTGAAAAGGAGAAGTTGATTCGAGAAAAGATGAAAGTGTCCCAAAGTAGATAGAAGAGTTTTCATGACAAGTGAAGAAAATATTTGGAATTTCAAGAAGGTGACCATGTGTTTCTGAGAGTTACACCTGTGACGGGTTTTGGGCGAGCTTTGAAGTCTAAGAAGCTTACTCCTTGTTTTATTGGTTCGTATCAGATTTTGGACAGAGTTGGAAACATTTCTTATAGAGTGGCTTTACTGCCTAATCTTTCGAATTTGTATGATGTGTTTCACGTGTCACAACTCCTGAAGTATATTTCAGATCCATCTCATGTGATTCATATGGATGATGTGTAAGTACGGGATAATCTTATTGTGGAGATGATGCTTGTACAAATTGCGGATCGTGAAATGAAGACTTTAAGAGGTAAAGAGATTGCGTTGGTGAAATTAGTATGGCTAGGAGCTGCCCGAGAAAGTATGACGTGGGAGTTGGAAATCAAGATGCAAGACTCCTATCCTGAGTTATTCGAATAAGGAAAATTTCCGAGGACGAAAATATTCTAAGTAGGGGAGAGTTGTAACTCCCATTAATTTAATTAATTATTTAACTAAATTATTTTTGGATTATTTGTTTAAGCTGTGAGATGTTGAGAATTGTTGGTATAAGTTGTTAGATTATTATTAATTAATTAATTAGTTGATTAATAATAATAATAATAATAATAATAATAATGTTGGATTTAATGAAATAATTGTATTGGGCCTATTTTATTGGTTGGAAGTAGTAAAGTGGGGGTGTGAAAGTTAAGCCCAATTGCATTAATGCTATAAGGTTAAGCTAACAGAAGGATTGGATTTAGTTGGTGATTAAGGGATTGTGCATTGACTGGAAGAGCTGCATGGACGTCGAGCAAAGTTGTGCGGTTGTCGAGCAGAGCAAAGCAAAGTTGTCAATTGGAAGTTTGGTAGAGCGGCCTTCAATCTAGGTAAGGCTGGGGTTCTGACCTTATAATGGGATTTATGATGTGTATTGTGTGGGAATTAGTCGTTTGTATGACTCTGTATGTTGATGTTTCTGGATTTGTTATCGAAGTTTCCCGTTTCTCTATGTTGTGGTCGTTAGGGAGTTACCATATGATGGTTTAATGAACATGTTATAGGAAGTTGCCCAGTTGTTATGTTGAGGGAGTTTTGAGTTGTCTGTATGATTGTCCGGTATGATCGATGGATAGGTTAGGGTAGTTTATCACTCGTTGTTATGGTCGTTATGAAGTTGTGGTATTCCGAGCGGTTGGCGGGAATTTAGTAAATTATTGTTGTGGTCATTTTAGGAAGGTTTCTGCATGACTGTCTTGTATAATTAATGAATTTGTTGATAGGAAATATAGTTTCCCGTTGTTGTGTTGTTCCGAGCAGTTGGTCGAAAATTATAGATTGTATTGATGTGGTTGTTAAGACGTTGTATTGTTCCATGTTGTTGGCCAGACCTAGTGGTCGATGAGGATGTTGATGATGTTAGGTGTCGAGCGGCATTTAGGCTGCGAGGTGTGTCGGAGAATATATGTGTTAGATATTGAGTGGCACTAGGCTGCGAGGCGTGCCGAGGAGCATGGTACTGTTGTCGAGCGGCACGAAGTTACAGGTTATGCCGAGGAATATAAGTTAGTTGTTATTCCTCTTTATTTCTGCCAGTGTCGAGGAGCATGAGTTAGTTATTATTCGGTCTTGTTATCGAGCATGTCGAGGGGCATAGTTCGGCCTAGCCCTATTGCCCGTATATGTTTTTTGGTCGATACCAGTGTGATGTGTATTCGTGCTTAATTGAGAATTTGCAGGTTGATGAATTATGTTGAGATGCCTCTAATTATGGGCAGATATGATGTTGTAGGCTTATGGCCAACATTGATTTATATTAATTTATGTTGAATTGTTGTTGAAGTTGTAGGCTTATGGCCAACATTGATTTATGTTGAGTTGTTGTTTGTTGTTGTTGTTGCTACATTCATGTTGTGTCACATACGTTGCATATCAAGTTAGAGCCAGTGCTTGTTAAGTTGGCCTGGATTGGTAAAATATTAAGTTGAATGCTTATGCCTTGTTGATGCCTCTATTTATTGGCATATTTTTAAGTTGGGAGTTCTGCTCTATTGGTACCACATGCATTTGCATAAAGACAAGTTGCATTATGTGTTGCATTCTGATTCGTTGTGTGGTTGATTTGATTATGCTTATGTTGTTGAAAATTGAGAAGTGGTGAATTTGTATGAACTATTTCTAATGTAATATTTATCATGTGTTTTATTATAATGTTCGATATCTCACCCCTTCTGTTTGTATGGTTCCCTCTGTTGGTTACCTTTGCTAGTTCGAGTCGGCGTATTCTCTCTGATACGTAGCACTTGGGGGGATGAACACATGTTTTCTTTATTGTTGGTTTTTATTATGTTGCTGAATTTTAAGTTGTTTGCATTAAAAACTTGTCATTTTAAAGTTGTTTTGAGTTGGATATGATGTTATGTTGCTTCAGGTTGAATTTTGAGAATCCGTTGCGTAGTAATGAAAGTTGTTTTAATTTTTAAAGACTCAACAGGTTGTTATCGGTTCACCCGAAATATTGTGTTATGTATCCGATTTACAGGTGATTGATTATCGTTGTTTTAAGTTGAAATTGTAACATTCCATATGTTTGTTGGAAATTTTGAAACTATGATTTTATATAATTCGTTGGGTAGAATTGGGGTATTAGAAACATCCTGCAAGCCACCATGAACTGACCTGAGAGACGCCCGTAACTAACCCCTTCCTCGAAACCAATGGCTAGTTACGGGCACATCTGCCCGATTTGACCAAGTCCTGGCAGTTACCTAATTTCACGGACCCACATATCTAGGCGTGAAATCAGGAACCAATGGCCATGTGTCAGGGGAATTATATAAACCCCCACACTTATGAGGGCCAGGTATTAAATATTCACCATTAACCACCAGTTACTTTGCTTGTACCTCCTTTTTCCCACTCTTACTTGATCGTCGAAGTGCCTTACAAGTACAAACCCCTTTTCTCCTCGACTTCATAGCCCGACTGCAGATCATCTTTCGGCCACTCCTCAGGTTCTGATCAACCGGTAAGATCTGATTATATTGAAGAATTATTTGTTTTAGATGTTTTGAAAACCCGTGTTACAGAGTAGGATACATTTGTATGATGTTTATATGAAGATGTGACACCCTTGTTGGTGATTCTATTTGATTTAATTTCATAAAATATATCCAAAATGTACGTGGGTTTAGAAGGGTGTTACAACAACAGCTCCCTAAATTTTTTACCAAGCATGTTGTTTGGATGTAACTCGAGTTTAGTGGCTCCGTTTGAGGCGCAGTTTGAAGCATTGGGTAGCTAACACATAATACTACCTTATAATAATTCCTTAGAGATTAAACATGTCCATGATAATATGACTGGTATGTTTTGATTGTGAAATTCTTATGAGATGATTATTGAATAAGTATGTATTCATGAATTAATGGTTTATATGTGTTCAGTTGCGATGCTGGGTTATTTTGAGTGGTTATATGAATGTTATAATGAAGAGTATTATTGAGAAACTGTATGATTTTAATGATTATGCCGAGTTATGTTGAGATTGATTTGGTTTGGTGGAACCATTTATGTGGCCTTACATTGGTAATTATTATGCCGAGTTTAGGTTCAAGAGGAACCAGAGACGAGTAATGATGACGAAAGTGAAGATGTATTTTGTATGTCTTCCTTGCACTCATACATCATATAAAGTTGAGATAGGTAGGATTCAGTTCAGTGACGAGAAGGACTTTGGTCCAGTGACAAGTCAGACTTTGTTCCAGTGACGAGTGGTTAGCTCAATGACATATCTCTGACTTCCAAAAACTTTGGTACCACATGCATATTGAAGTAGAAGTAACGAGTACATTGCATTCATTCTCGCATACATGAATGTCTATGATGCGCGAGTGATTTTGGATTATGCATAATGTGTTTTAGATGATTATTATAAGTGAATATTCATGTTTGATTGTAATATCCTAAATGTTTAGGTTCAAGAGGAACCAAAGATAAGTAATGACGACGGAAGTGAAGATGTATTTTGTATGTCTTTCTTGCACTCATACATCATATAAAGTAGAGATAGGTAGGATTCAGTTCAGTGAAGAGAAGGATTTCGGTCCAGTGACAAGTCATACTTTGTTCCAGTGACGAGTGGATAGCTCAATGCCATATCTCTGACTTCCAAAAACTTTGGTACCACATGCATATTGAAGTAGAATTAATGAGTACATTGCATTCATTATCGCATACGTGAATGTCTATGATGCGTGAGTGATGTTGGATTATGCATAATGTGTTTTAGATGATTATTATAAGTGAATATTCATGTTTGATTGTAATATTCTAAATGTTTATGCGCCATTAACTTATAGAATGAATTCTCACACCTCTTTTGTTTAATTTGTAGTGTCATGTACGTTGTGGTACAAATACTCAAGAGGAGGTATAACTCTTTTGAGTTAAAATATATCATTGACGTTTTTATTTATTTATTTTTCATTTTCGCATTAATTTAGTTTTGGAGTCTCTCTGATATGTAACATTGGGGACAAGTTAATTTTGTTACATTTTATGTTCTAGGATGTTTTGAGTTACTATCATTGATTTTTCATGTTGAGTTAGATAAATGAGATATTTGAGATGTTTGATTATACTGGGTGTCATCTCTCCCTCTTAGAGACTTTTTCCGGAGACTATCAGTCACTTCTCAAATAAGTTTTCTTTTTGCTTAACGAACCTTCTTGTGGTCCAAATGTTGAGGTATCTCAAGGTGGAAAGATCGTAGCAGGAAAAACCTTTCTGAATGATTGGTGAGCTAAAGATTAGGGTAAATCTTATCGTAGGAAGCGTCCAAGAACATTATAGGGCGGTAGTGGCAATGAAGAAGGAACAAGATGGTTTAAGGGCCCGTGCTAGGGAGGTGGCCACCAAGGCTCTGGTTCGCATAGATAAAGGAAAATACGAAGAGAAGTCATTTGAGGATCATCTCAATTAAGTAAAAGTTATGGAGGAAGAGGTGTCATCTCTCAAGGACAAGATTATGGCCAGCTACGACTAGTATTTTAAGAGGGCGAGGGAACACATAGACTTCTTCTAATCGAACCTAGACTTGAGTCAGATGGACATGTTTCAAGTGGTTCGAGATGACCTCCTAATGGATGACGAGTATCTCCATGTGTTTTGACCCTTTTTGTAATAGACCCTCTTTTATAATATCTTAGTTTGTTTACTATTTTTGAATGTCACTTCTATTTTTATAGCCCCCCTTTTTCTTGTAATCTATTCTCGGTTCATATTTAGGAGGAGTTGATTTGTTAAGTAGGGACCCCAAGCCCTTGACCACTAAAATGGAGGCAGCTATGGTTCTTTATGAGGGTTCAACGTTTTAATAGACCTAATGGGTGGTTAAGATCTCTTTTATGGATTCAACATTCTTGATCACCTTTGAGGGAGCGACAAGGTTTACTATTAAGGATCCAACAATTTGATCACCTCTAAGGGCGAAAAGGATCCCTCTTGAGGATCCAAGTGTTAGATTTCCTCAAAGGGTGGCAATGATCCCTCTTAAGGATCCAACATTTTGATCTCCTTTAAGGGTGGAAAGGATCCCTCTTGAGGGTCCAACACTTTTATCGTCTCTAAGGGCGACAAGGATCCTTCTTGAGGGTCCATCACTTAGATCGCCTCTAAGGGTGACAAGGATATTTCTTAGGAATCCAACATTTCTGATCACCTCTAAGGGAGCCAAGGATCTCTCTTAGGGATCCAACATTTGTGATCGCCTCAAAGGGAAACAAAGATCCCACTTTAGGATTTATCACTTTGATTTCCCCTATAGATAGTTTTACTCAGTATCCTTAGGTTACGTGTAAAGAGAAAGAAGCGAGAATAATGCAGGTGCTTAAGAAATAATAGAGTGAGGAGCCTTATTAAAAATCATTTTCCTTTCGAGGCACAGAGGGGAAATAGCGTGTCCTCAAAACACAATATGTCCTTACAAGTGGCAGAGGTATAATACTTTCCTAATAAAAAATAACAATGAAACTGACAAATAATAGTAGAATAAGTAAGCAAATGATTGTAAAGTAAATAGGCATCAATAGAAATTCCCATTGAGACTTCAGTCTTCTATCTTCTCGCCCTTATGAGGCAAAGACCTTTCATTGTGTCGAGCTTATTTTAAAGGATTAATTTATGCACCAACTTTCCTAGTACTTGCACTCAAAGTTCGAACCCTTTTCAGCTTGAGACTCTCTACAAATCATTTTCTAGAAATTTACTGGTCTCATTGGATGACTTCAACCCGCCTATTGAAGAGTGAGTATTTCATGCACAAATACAAAGTAGACTAGACGGCGCCTAGATGGATAAAGGTTGGACGCCTTATAATCATGTTATAAGAAAAAGAGGGCGTATATAACTAGATATCTAACCTCTAACTCCTTATCTTGTTCTCTCACTCCTAATGGGGTCTTTAGAGTTATGTAGCCTTTCACTTCCACCTGCTACCCGAAGACTCTCATTAGGAATCACTTGAAATGCTTTAAGTCGTCTAGGTCGAGGCGGAGCCTCTTAATGCATCCTAGTAAATGAAACCTATGAAGCTCCATTGGTCCATGAGAAATCTTCTGATTTCCTAATCATCACACCTAATAGTGATGACCATGGGGTCGTCAATGTGAAGGTTGATCCCCACTGCATATTTTTCGGAGAAGGCGATCTCAGTCTCTGGTGTCTTTGTCTCGCCTTCCTCTGACTTCTTGGAGTGATCCTCTATATTCAATATATAACGGGCGTATCCTTTGCGGATGGAGATAGTCTCTCTAATCCTAGAAAATGCTCTTACAATTGTATTGAGCATTTGAAACATGTCCTTGTCACCCTCATCTTTGGATGGCTTCTTTCCTTTTCTGGATCTTGGGCTTCATGTGTTGACCCGCCCTCGAGAGTTGGATCCCCATGAATCTTGGGAGGAATCGCCTTTGACATACTCTTTTAGGTGTCCCTCATAGATCATCTGGTTGATATCTTTCTTGAGCTAATAGTTGTATTACGTATGGTGCCCTTTAACTTTATGGAACATACACCATCTTCCTAGCTCAGGTCCTGTAACACCTGCCTTTCGGGCTTGAGGCGCATGGATATTATGCTAGTGTAAAACCTCCTGCTAGATCTAATCACGACGAGTGTTAAGGGGAATTAAGCTCTCCACCGTCTTTCCTACTCGCTTAAATGCAATTTTATCCTTGATTGGAGAGGTATAATTTCTTTTTTTGTGGGTTCTATGAACCTTCAGCGTTATGCACATACCCTTTTACGTCTTGTGAATTTTCTTGGTGTTTCTCTCCTCATGTTTTATGTATCATTCTGCCCTTATAACCATTTCTACTAATTAAGATGTTGGTCTCTGGGTGAGAGACTCGTTGAACTGTATTTCTTTGAGACCATTCTAAAGCACCCTCACGAACATCTCTTGGTTGGGGGTGGACGACCCTTATGGTAGCCTTATTGAAACGAGTGAGGTATTCCCTTAATGCCTCTGAAGGGCCCTTTTGTATGTTAAGAAAATTAATGATGAACATCTTCCTGTGTCGAGTGGCTGTGATTTGGTGTACGAGTTTCTCCACTAGTTCTTGATAGATGGCAATAGAAGCTCAAGGTAAACCCATATACCATCACAAGGTTGCGTCTCTAAAAATACCAGACAATAGTTTGCACTTCATGGAGTCAATAGCTCTAATGATGGCCATTTGTGTCTTCATGGAGGAGACATGCTCATAAGGATCACTACGCCCATCATACATTGATAAGGAGGGAGGATTGAACCCTTCGGGGGTAGGCGTTTTCCATATTTCGTCTGTAAGTGGCTAGGGGGTCCATCACTTCAATCTCCTTCGGGGGGTTAACCTCATGTTGGCGATGTTGGATATTGAGGATGTTGTCCTCCACAACTTGCTTCAGACGGTGTAGTTCGTCTATGGCGGCACACATCTCCATCATGGCATTGACATCAGGACTACCTATGGTGTCTTCTTGCATGGGAAATTATTCTCTCTTATCAATCATGGTTGGGAATAATTAGGTGACACAGTCGGAAGCCCTAGGGAATAGTAAATGCTAAATCTAGAAAAGGAAAACAGGATTGCAAGCGCAAAACCTGTCAAAGATAAACTGGAATCCACTAGAACAAAGAAAAGTTCAAATTTTATCATATAAAATATAACCCTTATAGTCATGCCAAAGGTCTTTAAATACATAAAACAAAATAAACCTAATGGGCCTTCAATCCAAAACCTAATTAAATAAAACATAATTAAATAAAATAAAATTTAATAAAATAAATAAAATAAAATTTGCTTAAATATTAAAATAATATTGTTTAAATATTAAAATGCTTTCTGACACGCGATATCTTCTTCGATATGCCAAAGAGCCCTCCTACATCAAACTCTTTCACTTATGAAGAACTCGACCCTGTGTTCTCTTGTTTATAAAGAGCTTCATCTGACTTCAATTTGTTGTAAGCACCAATTGGAAATCTCTCTTTATGCAAAAACGCCGTTACATATTTTGCCACGTTGAAAACTTTGACTTTCATGTATTCATCTCGCATAGGCGGGAAATTGTTTGGTATCTCATATGCGGTCAAATCCTTGAAATCCTTTATGACTTCTAACACTTCATCTGGAATTGTTTTCTCTTTCACAACACTAATCACCTCTTTAGTCAATACTGGATATAAAAATTTAGTTTCTTTAATAACCTTATCAAGCTCCCTTTGACTCTGTCATCAACAAAAAACTAGATTTAATTCCTCTTGGATTCTTATCAAAGTGAAAAAAAGGATCCATAAAATTTTTATGTGCGCCCCATATAAACATCATCATGTTATCACTTCCTCGATAAGTGATATCATTATCAAATTACCAAGGTCTACCAAGTAAAACATGACAAACATCTATATCAAGATTTTCATCTTTTACCTCATTGATTTGCAAATGTTCCATGTTTTCATCCATATGTCATGATTTTCACCTTTGCTTACAGGCATGTCAAAAGTTAGTAACTTTTAATTTTCACTTAAAAGATATTTCTCTTCAGATTTCAAAGCAACTTCAATTGTAAGAGAATCTTCACTCACTTTAGTACCAGAATCAAATTGAGAAGAAATACCACTATCCTCGAATTGATTTTTACAATTTATTGTGAGACTCTCATTCCATAAATTCCCTTGTGCATATCCTTCATATTTATCAAATTCATCATTACCATAATTTACTTCAGTATTCTTTGTTGCCCCATTTGATAATTTCGGACCTTGTCTCTTTAAAATGAATTGTCTCCAATTTCGGACCTTGTCTCTTCTGATGATTTCATTATCCTTGTTTGATGCATCCGAGATGGTGGACGCAGAATGGAAATTGGATTATCTGAAAGTTTGCCACCCTTAGTATGTCCTCCTCTCATGTCTCTTCGCTAATTCCCATTGTTGTTGGCTTTCTTCACCTTATTTGCTAAATTCGCCATTTGTTCAGTCAAAGCAACTAGAGTCACGATAAAAGCTGCAGTAATTTCCTTAAAATTTGCTTTGGTTGCCGGTTGATCTGCCATGGTTGTCGAGTTACGAAAATAACAGGAGAAAAGATGCTCTGATGCCAACTAACGCAGTCGGAAGCCCTAGGGAACAGCAAGCGCTAAACCTAGAAAAGGAAAACAAGATTGCAAGCGTAAAACCTATCAAAGATAAACTGGAATCCACCAGAACAAAGAAAAGTTTAAATTTTATTATATAAAAAATAACCCTTATGGTCATGCCAAAGGTCTTTAAATACATAAAACAAAACAACCCTAATGGGCCTTCAATCCAAAACCCAATTCAATAAAACATAATTAAATAAAAAAAATAAAATATAAATTGCTTAAATATTAAAATAATATTTTTTAAATATTAAAATGCTTTCTAACACGCGATATCTTCTTCGATACGCCAAGGCAACCCTCCTACATTATTAGGCTTAAGAGTGGAGGTTTCACTGAGTATCGAAGTAGTAATGGTAACGAAAGATGCTGACCAAGTTAGTTTTACTAGTGACACACAGTGGGGGTCATTGTGCTTGTCAAAACGTATAGGAATGCGTGGTACCCCTATGCTAGTAGAGTTGACTAGAGGCCTTAGTATTTTTCTGGTGATTAGGACTTTCCCACGACAGCGAGAGACCTTTTTTGGTGGTGTCTTTTACTATGAAGAGAGCAAGCTCGTGTGAGGTGAGAAGCTTTGTGTTTATGCATTATGTTGGTTATGTTATAATTTATCCTCTTCAAATTAAGGATGATGTATTTATAGACGCGTATGGGCCTAGGATTCAGATAACCCTCAAGAAGTGGAAACCACTCCCCTTTGATTGGGAAAAATTGTCGACTGCTTATTTCTTAGAGAGTCGTGGCATGACTCCGCGCATGCAATTAGAGATTAAATAACAATATTTTCCACATCTCCTCTTAGGGAGATCCCTCGTGATATGTAAAGAACATGCCCCAAAGCGACATCTCATGAGGAAGACGCCCAACGAATGACACATGTCGCCCTAATTAGAGGCCTCTACAAATATATTACTATGGTATATAATATTATTTGGTTTGTTATCTTCCAAAAATTGAGTTAAGAGAATACTCTTGGTCTTCATGTTTAACTTTTATTATATACTAATCATTCATGTATTAGAATTGAGCTCCACAAATGAACGATAAAAAAATTCATTGATCCTTTTGCATTAGTCATTCCAAAACCCAAATACCAAACTTAAATTTTTTGACTTAAATACACTTTTGATCCTCCTATTTCAATATTATTAAATTTTTGCACCCCATTTTAAAAACCAGCTTTTTAATCTCTGTTATTCACATCCCTTATTTTTTTTGTGGTTCCCCTTAACAAAATATCAATTTAATGATGTGCGTACTGTTTAGTGCCACCTACTATATTTTTTTCCATGTCAATATTATTATTCTATTTTTTCCTGATTTATATTTTTAATATATGAGAAATATTTAAATTAATTAATATTTTCACAATTATATTAATAAAAAATATGATACATTCCCTTGCATCTTCTTCATCATTCTCCATCTTCCCCCATATCTAGCTTGTCGTCACAACTCAACCTTAATCTTCTTCATCTCGCCAATCGCGTTTTACCATGTCATCAATGTCTAAAAACTCAAGGTCAACCAACAGAAAGGTTTCTTGCTACAACATGTGAAAGACACGTGAAAATGTGGATTGAAATCTCCATTGATGACCTCCTGGACCAAATCGAACCCAGATAGTCATTTTTACGGATTTGCAATATTTAAGATATAATTTTGTTTACTTATTTTCAAATTTCGTTGCTTTTGCAGGTTCCACTCATTTAACAAGTGAGTGTACAAGTTCACCCTTGTGATGTAATCTTATCCTAATTTTGTGAACCTTTGCTTGGTTGTAACAAAAATTTAGGACCACTTTTAAGGTTTATGCCTATGGACCACTTATTGCAAAAAATTCACTTACTTATTATTCTGGACTAGGCCGACACTTGCCCCACCGTTTTGGAGGCCCAGTCAAGTGCCTCTGCCTATGTCCCAATAGCTTCAGGCCCAAGTTAGATAGTCGTTGGGGATTTCCCCCACATGCCCATTAGAGAATGTGTCCCTAGTAATCATCAACCATCACCTGCCCCCCGAGAATAACGGGTCCAATGTCCTTATATTCTCGGGACGCTTTACCAGGGAGGGGGCCATGTGTGGGACCTTATCACCCATGTAAACCCTGATAATCCTTGTTATTGGGCCCAAATAACTTGGTCCACTACATGGATCTTGGCCCAGCACCGGGGGCTATAAATACCCTCTCACATGAGAGGGTCAGTGTGATACGGTAGCCAGAACCGGGACTGTTTTTGAAATACTAGTTTGCGTTTTGCGTTTGTGTTTGCAAAATGTCGCGGTAAGCAAGACTCGCCACCGACTTTTATTTTATCCAACAAGGAAAGGAAAAAAGCACAGAAAAATTCCTTTTTCGAGATTTTTTGAGTACGGGGGGGTAGATTATATAAAGGGAAGGTATTAGCACCCTTTCTATCTGTAGTTTTCTACGGGCTCTTAGGTACTTGCTCATCATTTTCCAAATTGCTTCTGTGTGTTTGTGTGATTTGAAAAGTTTTCGTTTTAACTTCGATTTAACCCTTGCTTTTGTCTTCAAGAGTGTTACGAAGTATTTTTGAAAACTTTGTTTGAAAAGGAGTGTAAGTGTGAAAAAGTTTGTTTGGATTGAGCAAGTACTTAAGAACTAATCTACCTACTCGAAAAAAGAATTGTTCTATGTTCGTTTCCTTTAGACAGCGCTATCCCACTATTAGTGAGTAGGTAGCACCGTCTTCGGAGTTTTTAAGGGTCAATTCAAAAGGGATGTACGGTCACTGAAGCAATGTTAGGACGTCTTAGTAATAACCCTAATGTCTTAAGATCAATATTTGAGGAAACAATTCCGAGGCAACCATTATGAGGCAACTTTTCTGAACGGGACTTTGATCTTTGTTTAGACAAGGGAGCGACCACTAAAATATCCTATACCTAATGACCTTTTACCGAAGGCAACCGAAGTGGGAGTATACCCTAGGAGTGCGCATGTGCGAGTGATTCAATTTCAAGTTTATTATCTTTACACATTTAGGGTTTGCTACCCGTTTTAAAGTTAATCATACATTCTTGTCATGAAACCCTAATTATTCATACATCTAACAGTCAATATTTTGCAGAATTTAAAATGTGGAAAGTAAAGCTACGCTATTACAAGGCTTCGGGTATTTACATAACCAAAAACAAACCCGTAAAAAAACGATAAATGAAAGTAAAAGATCCTAATTAATCTATTACAACTTATGAGCAATTACATTAATATGGTAAACATAAATAATAAAGCGCGAGCGAAAAAATAAGAACGATAAGAAATTAGGATTTTGACCTCGTATCGCCTAATCGAAAGAAAAATTATTTTTGTTGTTTTTGAATTATTAAGAAAAATAATAAGGTTTTTAAAATTTAATACTAAATTAATTAGTTAATTAAATTAATTAAAGAAAATGACTAAACTTAATCAATTTTGTATTTTGTTATTTTTTAGGAAATAGAATTAAATTAAATTAAAACCCTAATTTTCTAATTATTTTTAATTTATTTTCAAAAGAATTTAAGTTACCCTAAAATTAAATAATCTAATTAAATTAATTAATATTGACAAAAAATAAACCTAAATCTAATTGGATGCAAAATATTATTTTTGTGATTTTTTTTATAAAAGGAAAAAATTAATTTGTGTTAGTAAATATAAATAAATAAAGAAAATATGAATAAAATATAAAGAGAAGAAAGAAGAATTGGGCCTGCTCGTGAGTAATTTGGGAGGTGTGAGAATCAGATTCTGGGCCCAAAACAGGTTGGTCCATGTTGACTTGCCCAGATTTCATGCGATGCATTGACCATGACCTATAATACTCCTTCATTGATGGCCTTCAGATCTGGCCTCCTGGACACTTGGCAGGTTGGATGATGAGGGCGCATGGTGGTCCTTGGCCTTGTGTACACGCCTGATTAATGAAAGAAAAATATCATGAAATAATGGGGGGACCTGGGATTCGAACCCATATCCTATAACCTTTTCCAAACGCTCCAATGCCAGTTGAGCTACGTGCGCGCTTTGTACATAAAAGAACAAACAAATATTATATAAAAAAAAACTTTGCTAAATCATGCGCGCGAAAATTTAAACGGAGCAATCATGGGCTGCCACAATAGTCATCTTCCTCCTTGCTTCGTTGATAAAAGTTAAAAGCTTTTACCTACAGACATATGTCTGTAGCTACAACCCTAGTTCGTTCCAAAATCCTCCCTGGACATGATAAATGGCTTATAATGCCATGAATCGAACCGTCTTAGCATTCTGAGCATCATGATACCCTTCATGGGGGTTAATTTTTCCTTCACGCAAAAACCCTAAAACGAAACCAAGAACCCTAACAATGGCAATTCTTGATAAAGTCCACAAAAACGAAATTAAATGTTATGGATAATTTACAAATGTCTCAAGGAGTAAGAATATACAAATATTTCATGCTATAGATGCCAAAATTATGCAATTCGAATTCAAGAAAAAGCCATTGTCGTAGCTGACTTACAGTGAGTTATAGTGCTGGAAACTCCTTGTTCTTGATTGGTTTCGCTTGCTTGTGATCCCAGGAAGCGATTGGGATGGCTAGAGGGTCTTGAAAATGATTGGAAGTGAAAAATGGAATCACCACTTTTCTTTGGTTTTTCAAGTTTATTCTGACTTTGTGTGCCTCCCAAACCTTTTGTTTTAGGTCTGCAAATGTTCTTTATTTATTGAGGATTGGATTAGGGTTGCAAACAGGATCTCAATCTTTACCAATTATTGATTTTGATCTTGATTTGATTCACTTAAATATCCTTCCAAAAATAGGCCAAATTCAACCTTTTTGTGCACACAAAGGCCTTGCACGGATTCAATCACTTGCCAACTGGATATAAGACCTGAAACATGCACAATATCTTGAGGTTTCAATGATTTGGATTTTTCATGATTTGTTTTGATTTAAATTTATTTAATTCAAATAAAAATAAAAATTAAAAATAAAAATAGTATAAAGATAAATGGAAAGAGCTAGGGCTCGTGGACCATTCTATCAACTCAAAACAAGTGCAAAAAGTTAGGCCCATTTAGCAAAAATTGCAATTTGAGGCATAATTGACTTTTGGCAATTTTGAAAAAAAAGGTCAACTTCACCAATGCATAACTTCCTCAATTTTGACTTTCTGAAGGTGTTCTTTGACTTTTTAGAAAGCTTGAGATGTCTTATAAGCAAATCCTTTTGTCTAATATCAATATGGTATTCCATGTTCATGTATGAAGCTTTGACAAAAAAGGTGTTTTTGTTGACTTTTCAAAATGACCTATAATGTCCAAATTCATAACTTCTTGTGAGTGCATATTTTGAACTTGGGAGCTGAAGATGAATTGTAGGGAATTGAATCCTCTTCAAAAGGAGCTTTAGATGGGTCATTTCTCATAAAGTATGAGAAAGTTATGCTTGGTCAAAGTTGAGTTGACTTTTCCTGCAAAACCCTAATTTAGCAACTTTTGGTTCTTGATGAATTATGAGCAATACTTGATGAATCATGATCAACCCTTGATCAAATGATGAATAATACTTCAAATGAGAATGTTGACCAAAAATCTTGAAGTTTGACTGTATGTGGGCCACAGTTGACTTTTGCCCTAGCACAGTCGATTTTCAGGCCTTTGAGCAATTGATTGAGCAAACTTCCTCTGTAAGGCTTGAAACTTGACATGGATGTTCTTGAGAACATATTAGGAAAATAGTGAGCATTTGGAATCCCTTTGACTCAAGTGTCTTGATGCAACATGAAACCCTAATTTGAGGTAGACTGCCTTAGGAGAGAGTTTGTCTAGTCAACCCTTGGACTTCCTTGAGCAACTTGAGGATATTTATTGAAATGTTTTGAGAAATATGGGAGGGAAAATTTTGGGGTACAACAGCTTCCCCTGTTCAATCTTCTTAAACCTGAGGATGTAGATTGGCTTTTCGGTCTTTCGTGATCCGAAGGTGGAAGATGATTGAACACTAGAGTGCCCAGAATTTGCACTCGCATGAAGTGGTAATTGTCTTGTGATGTAGGGAATGGGCTTATAGATGCCATTTGGAGATTGATGATTGAAGATGGGCTTAAAGATGCCATCCGAAGAAGTGTTGATCACTTAATAGATTCCTTAGCGAGAGCTTGTATACCTATTATTGAGGAAGATTCCGCTGGGGAATGTTGTTCTTTGTCTTGGGAGAAATAGAATTTTAGGAGCTTCGATCGTTCGTTATTCTACTGGGGAATCATCTCTGTTTTGAGAAAGGTTGAATTTTAGGAACTTCGGTCGTCTGTTATTCTACTGAGGAATCGTCTCATAGTTGAAGAGGTGAGAATGAACTACTATCTGGTCGTAATCCAGGCTTCATAGTGATAAGATTGACTGTTATATGGTCGTAATCCAGGCTTTATAGTGACTTACTGGGGAGATGAGATTATACTTGCTATCCGGTCGTAATCCAGGCTTCACAATTTCTCGGTTCTTATCTAGTTTTAATCCAGGCTTCAGAAAGAATTAACTTGTTATCCGGTCGCATCCGGGCTTCAACTTGAATTTAGAGCACACTAATATCCGGTCGACTCCGGGCTTCTTAGTAATTGTCTAGGTAAGATTTCTATTAGGTCGAAATCCAAGCTTCACAATGTCTTGTACTATTATCTGGTCGCAATCCAGGCTTCAGTCCTTTTATCGTTATCTGGTCGTAATCCAGGCTTCACGATGCTTTATACCATTATCTGGTCGAATCCAGGCTTCATGGTGTTCTGTACTGTTATCTGGTTGAATCCAAGCTTCACAATATCTCACTTCTTATCTGGTCGAAATCCAAGCTTCAGAAGAAATCAAGTGGTTATCTGGTTGCATCTGGGCTTTCCATTTGACTGTTGGGCCTACTAATATTCGGTCGAATTAGGGCTTCATAGTAATTGGCCGGGTAAACTGCTATTTGGTCGTAATCTAAACTTCACAGTGTCCCTCACTGTTATCTGGTCGTAATTCAGGCTTCAGTGTCTTTTACCGCTATCTGGTTGTAATCCAGGATTCACGATGTAATATACCATTATCTGGTCGAAATCCAGGCTTCATGGTGTTCGGAGAAATCAAGATATTATCCGGTCGAACCCGGGCTTCATAACTTGTATTAAAGATATACCACTATCTGGTCGTAATCCAGGCTTCGTAGTATTCTTGGTTGCTATCTGTTCGTAATCCAGGATTCGTAGTATTCTTGGTTGCTATCTGGTCGTAATCCAGGCTTCACAATAACTTGCTGAGCTGTTATCCGGTTGTAATCTGGGCTTCACGGATTATGTTTATGATATACCACTATCTGGTCGAATCCAGGCTTCATGGTGTCTCGGACTGCTATCTGGTCATAATCCAGGCTTCATAGTACCTTGCTGGGGATTAAACTATTATCCAGTCGAATCCGGGCTTCATAGCTTGCTTTTAAGAGATACCACTATCTGGTCGTAATCTAGGCTTCGTGGTAGTATGATACTGTTATCCAATCGTTCTCCGGGCTTCACAATATGATGTAGAAATCAAGATATTATCCGGTAGGATCTAGGTTTCATAGCTTGAACTTGGTGAGAATTTGATTGTATCTTTCCTGAAAGGTAAAGGTTAGATGTATGTAATGCATGATATGTATCAGGCAATTATTTTCTCAAAATAAATGAGATTGTGTTGTATGATGCGTATGCGCATGTCATGATGTATGGACATGCAATGTTTTTATGATATTCTCTAGTTGGGAAAATAAATCCCAGATGGCTGCTGGAGAATGAAATATTTTCGCTCGCTGGGGATAACGACCGAAGGTGATTGGGAGGATAATCCTGCTGGAGAATACATTGGCGAGAAAATGACTCTGTGAGGAAGAGATACTCTGTTAGAAGATCCGCTGACTTGGAGAAATAACCTCGGCTGGGGAAGAATTACCGTTGCTGGTGATGACTAACTCTGTCGGGGATAAAATTTCTGATTGTGGAAGAAATAAACTCCACTGGGGATGGTCTTCCATTGTTGGTGAAAGATGAACTCTGCTTGGGGATAATCTTACCGACTCATTCGCGATTGCGAACCTCAGCTGGGGAGAGTTGATAATACTGTATTCTGGTATTTCCTACTCTGTAGGGAGTGTATGCATTTTTAGTCATTTTCTTCAGCTTGGTCTATCCCTGTACCTTGGTGAATAGAGCAACTGTAAGGTCTGGACATTTCTTGTTTGCCCCTGTTTCTGAAATTACGAGTAATCGTCTTTTGTTTCGCATGTAAATATTTATGAGCAGCAATTATTGTCAAATGCATATATCAAAAATGAACCATTGGACGTTCTTGCAAAACAAAACAGAAAAGAGAAAAACAATTTGAAATTTATTTATGAATATGAATTGTATTGATTTTGAAGTTTGGCTTGTAAATAGGTGTTTTGTACAAGAGGTTGACGTCCTAGTAAGAGAACGCCGCTGAAAGATAGAAATTACACAATTTGTGAAAAACAAAGAAAAACAGCTATGTGAACAATCCCACTGGGTTCCAACTCTGATATTGCCCTTATATCCTCGAGCATCTCATCACTTTGCTACTTGGTTGAAGGTAGATCAGATTGATTGGTGTCATCCGAGCTTGATAGTTGATACTGAAGTCTGGTTGCAAGATGATCCAATGAGACATAGTGTTACGCTTTGATCCCTAATTTTTTTCCTGGACCACCCTTTCGGGTTTTCGGTCCACCAGGATACCCTTTTTTCCCCAAGCCGCCTTTTCAGGTTTTCAACTTGCCGGGTGTACAGTTTTTTTTTAAATTTTCATCCCTTATTTTTGCCCGAACCCTTTTGGTTCACCGGAAAGCCCTTATTTTTGCCTAGGCCTGTCAACCTAGCGGGTCTTTGATTATGCATAGTATTTTTTTACTATGCCTGAATTGACAGGGTGAGGAAGGTCGTCACCATCCATGGTGGTTAGAATCATAGCTCCTCCTGAGAAAATGTTCTTAACCACAAATGGCCCTTCGTACGTAGGGGTCCATTTTCCCATGGGATCACCTTGCGGCAGTATGATGCATTTGATCACCAGATCCCCAACTTGATACTCTTGTCATCTAACTTTCTTGTTAAATGCCTTGATCATCCGTTTTTGATACGTCTGACCATGAAAAATAGCAGTAAGTCTCTTCTCATCGATTAAATTCAGTTGATCAAGCCAGGTCTGGATCCAGTCGTAATCACTCAAACCTGCATCCTTCATAATCCTAAGAGAGGGTATCAAGACCTCAATGGGTAAGACTGCTTTCATTCCATACACCAAAGAGTAGGGTGTTGCCCCTGTTGAAGTCTGCGCTAAGGTTCGGTACCCATGAAGATCAAATGGTAACATCTCGTGCCAATATTTGTATGTCACCATCATCTTCTGCACAATCTTCTTAATGTTCTTATTAGCCTCTTCAACAGCCCCATTCATCTTCGGCCGGTAAGGAGAAGAGTTGTGATGCTGTATCTTGAACTGCTTGCAGAGCTCGGTGATCATCGTATTGTTGAGATTTATACCGTTGTCCGTAATGATCCTTTTTGGTACACCATATCGACAAATCAGATTGTGTTGGATGAACCGCGCCACGACGTTCTTGGTTACCGTAGCAAAGGAAGCTGCCTCAACCCACTTCGTGAAGTAATCAATAGCCACCAAAATGAAACGATGCCCGTTGGATTTAGTAGGTCTGATCTCGCCGATCATATCGATGCCCCACATTGCAAAAGTCCAAGGAGCCGTCAAGACATTCAGAGGAACTGGAGGTATATGCACCTTATCAGCATAGACTTGGCACTTGTGGCAGGTTCAAGAATGCTGATAACAGTCGGCTTCCATGGTGGACCAATAATATCCTGCCCATATGATCTTCTTTTCCATGGCGTGTCCACTAGAATGAGTTCCGAAAGTACCTTCATGTAATTCTTCCATAATCCTTTATGCCTCATTCTTGTCCACACATCGTAATAAGGTTGAATCATGGTTACGCTTGTAAAGGATACCATTACTGATGAAGAACTTCGTCGTGAACCTTCTCAAGAACTTCTTATCATTAACAAATTCACCCCCGGGGTACTCTTGAGCCTCAAGATACCTCTTTACCTCGTGAAACCAGGGTTTATCTGCTACCTCTTCAGTCTCAATGTCACAGCAATGTGCGGGTCCGTCCAGCCTTTCAATGGTAATCTAGGGAGCTTCATCGTCCCACCTAACCTTGAACATAGAAGACATGGTAGCTAGCGTGTCCGCTAACTGATTCTCCTCTCTTGGGAAGTGTTCAAAGGTTATCTCCTCGAAGTGCGGAAGCAATGTCAGTACATACTCTTTGTAAGGAATAAGATTTGGGTGCTTCGTATCCCACTCGCCTTTGATCTGGCTGATCACGAGAGCGGAATCTCCGAATACACTCAGAAACTTAATTCTCATATCAATAGCTGCTCGAAGGCCCATGATGCATGCTTCATACTCCGCCATGTTATTGGTGCAGTTAAAACATAATCGGGCGGTGAACGGAGTATGACAACCTTCAGGAGATATGATCACGGCGCCAATGCCATTAGCCAAAGCGTTTGAAGCTCCATCAAAATACATAGACCATTGGGATCCTTCCTCAGGTCCTTCATTAAAAGCAGGTTTTTCGTAGTCGGTCACCAACATGATGCTCTCATCTGGAAACTCGAAATTCATAGACTGGTAATCATCCACGGCCTGATGTTCCAAATGATCTGCCAATACACTCCCCTTGATTGCTTTTTGGGTTGTGTATTGGATGTCATACTCAGTTAAGATCATCTGCCATCTTGCTATTCTTCCGGACAAGGCAGGCTTTTCGAAGATATACTTGATTGGGTCCATCTTTGATATCAATAGGATAGTGTGAGTCAGCATATATTGTCTCAGCCGGCGAGCAGCCCATGCCAAAGCGTAGAAAGTTTTCTCAAGCAGTGAGAATCAGGACTCACAGTCGGTAAACTTTTTGCTAAGGTAGTAAATAGCATGCTCTTTTCGGCCAGACTCGTCATGCTGCCCCAGCACGCACCCCCATTGAATTGTCCAGTACTGTCAACTATAAGATTAAAGGTCTCCCTTCAACTGGAGGCATCAGAGTAGGTGGCTCTTGGATATATTCTTTGATCCTTTCGAAATTGGCCTGACATTCATCATTCCATCTTACCACTTGATCTTTCTTCAATAGCTTGAAGATTGGCTCACAAGTAGCAGTAAGGTGCGAAATGAATCGGGCAATGTAATTCAGACGTCCCAAAAAGCCTCTGACTTCCTTTTCCGTTCGGGGAGATGGCATCTCCTGTATTGCCTTCACCTTTGCAGGATCCACTTGAATACCTTTATCACTAACGATGAAACCCAGCAGCTTACCAGACCTTACCCTGAAGGTGCACTTGTTCGGGTTTAATCTCAGCTTGTACATCTTCAACCTGTCGAATAGCTTCTGAAGATGGTCAAGGTGTTCTTCTTCAGTCTGGGACCTTGCAATCATGTCATCAACATAAACCTCAATCTCATGATGAATCATGTCGTGGAACAAAGCGACCATGGCGCGCTGATACGTTGCCCCAACATTCTTCAACCCGAAAGGCATGACCTTGTAGCAAAAAGTGCCCTACTGTGTAACTAAAGTCGTCTTCTCCATGTCCTCGGGAGCCATCTTAATCTGATTGTGACCATAAAAACCATCCATAAAGTAGAAGATCTTGTTTTTTGCGGTGTTGTCAACCAAAACATCGATATGAGGCAGGGGGAAATCATGCTTGGCGCTCGCCCTGTTCAGATCTCTATAGTCCACACACATATGTACCTTACCATCTTTTTGCGGCAGCGAAACCACGTTGGCAACCCACTGCGGGTAAGAAGTAACAGCTAGAAAACCCGCATCAAACTGTTTCATGACCTCGGCTTTGATTTTCTCAGACATCTCAAGGCGCATACGACAAACCTTCTGCTTTACCGGAGGGCTGTCTTCTTTAGTTGGCAAGCGGTGTACCACAATATCAGTATCCAACCCGGGCATATCTTCATAAGACCAAGCAAAGATCTCAACATAGCCGCGTAACATCTGTATCAACCGTTGCTTGACGCTAGGCTCCAGATTTGCACCTATCTTGACCTCTTTCTTGTCTTCCTCGGTACCCAAATTCACTGATTCCACTGGCTTTTCATGCGGCTGTATGGCCCTCTCTTCCTGAAGTAACAGTCTACCAAGTTCCCCAGGCACTTCACAATCATCCTCACCTTCGTCCTCGACTTGGTTGATCGGACTTTATAAGTCATAACTAGCAGTAGCAAAGTCGTTATCAATGGGATCCAGAGTGGATGTGGACCTGTATTATGATATGTGAGTGTGTGTAAGACAAATAGCCGTTTTTAATAGTGCAAGATGGAAAAGAGAAAAATAAGGAGCGTAAAATTTGTAATGTAAGAAAACGTCCAATGCTTTATTGATGATATATGAAAATGACAGATAATAAGCCCTCACAAACAAAGCCAAGGTGCCTCGGGCAAGGCACCGGGCCGTAAAGTTTTAAATTGTCTGTTACAAATCTCAAAACAAAAGTCTATTACTGTGTAATAAAAGAAACGAGCACGAAGTCCTTCGCTATCTAATTGTTCAAGCCACCTTTGGTAGTCGGGTAAATCCAGCTGTCGATATCTTACTCTTCTTCATCATGTCCAATTGCATCGACTCCCGAGTCATGTTTTGGCATAGGAGCAGTTATGACGTTGGGTTTTTCTGGTGCGTCAAATTCAATCTCTTTAGCTTCAATCAGATCTTGCACCTTATTCCTCAAGGCCCAACAGTTGTTCATATCATGACCCGGGCTATCGGAGTGATAGGCACAGCGGGCGTTTGGTTTATACAGTGGAGATGTGGTGCTGGGATTCTTCGGAGCTTCCCTTAGAGTTACCAGGTTAGTTTTTAACAATTGCGGTAAAATTTGAGATAAGGTTATACTGAGCCGAGTATATTGTCTTTGCGGTCTCTCTACTCTTTGTTGATTGTTGCATTGTACGGAAATAGTGGGTCTTGATATTACTACCAAGTTAACTGCTTGGCGGTGTTCAGATCGGTTTTGGCTCCTCAAGCTGTAAACTGCACTAGCTTCTTTTCTGAAAGGTTTCTTTTCCGTACCTGATGAGGCACCTTTCTGTATCTTGCCACTTTTGATACCAGCTTCTACCCTCTCCCCAGTCAAAATCAATTCAGTGAACCCAGATGATGAACTGCCAATCAAATGATTGAAATATGGACCACACAAAATCCCAAGAAACATATCTGATGGGTTCAATCTGTAACGTATAGCCTAAATGTAGTACTGCAAGTGTACAGCCTATCGAAGTAATATATAAGATTATCGAACCACAGAGACCAATTGTCAATCTATCAACTCTATTGCTAAGGTGCTTATCTAAGGCGAACAAGAATATTGATGTGAGTGCAGTGCACGAAGTAAATGAACGAAGTAAATAACAGTTTAAAAGACAGGTTGGAATGTAAATCATGTAATCAGGTATTGGTCCGATCATGCGTAGATGAACCTACTTATGGGGCAGTATTTTCTATTGATAGCAAAGAATCAATTTAACGGGAACTTGTAGCTTTTGACTACTAAGAACCGAATTTACTCTTTAAATTAAATTCCTTTATTGTCACATATAAAGGGTGCCTTCCGTGTTAAAGAAGTAAACCTATTTTTAAGAAATTGATAGTTTTGACTTAGCAGAAAAGTGATTTTACTTGGAAAGATTAACTTAAAGAGACTTTTGGCTTTTGACCAAGAGTCAGATTTCAAACCTACAAACGCGTCCGAAAATAGTTTCAAAATCGTTTTCTAAAAAGGTCAATGATTCCTATTTAACCAATCAATGGCTTTCGCTCTTTTTGTTTGGTTAAATAATAATCAAGTCGTATCATTAGTTTGGACGGCTTTCGATCTTACCCAATAAACATTAAAACACAATTGACTTAAGTTAGAAGCAAAACATCCCCAGAGTATTTTCACTAGCATGATAATTGGAACACAACCACGATGACGATCATTACATCCTAACCTTTATAGTTTAGCCAGACATAATAAGTGCGAGTCTATAAAACGTGTAGACTATGGTAAGAGCATTTAAAGTCTATAAAACGTGTAGACTATGGTAAGAGCATTTAAAGTCTATAAAACGTGTAGACTATGGTAAGAGCATTTAAAGTCTATAAAACGTGTAGACTATGGTAAGAGCAATTAAATAAAGAAATGCAATAAAATAGAACCTTGCTCCGGTCGGAGACTTGAATCTGATACAAATCTACGGAAAGGTAAGGCTGGTATGATGAACTTCAACCAAAGTGCTCCAAGACTCGATTACAACTCAATCTACACCGCAATAACTCCCCGATGTGAAGAGATTATTACTTTACAGAAACTGATAGTATATGGCTTAAGATTGTACTAAGCTTGGATGAAACTAAAGAATGAGAATCGAAAACTATTTATAGAGGATCTTTGAGGTGCGTAAGGACCAGCATGCCCCTTAACTTCTTTTGAGCGGGAACCTTTTTGTGAAGGCCGCGGGCGCGGTGAGGGTGGCCGCGGGCGTGGTGCCTGGAACCGCCACATCATGGGAACGTGGCAGTTGGTCTCTGGGTGAAAGTGGGCCACGTCATCACGTTCCCTGTAGCCAGCGCAGTGCTGAACGCCATAAGTGCAGAATATCTTGAAAAACCCTAATTTCTTGGCGTTTTGGCTCGTTTCTTCACAGGAGGCTCTGAAATGACAAGAATCCTGAAAACAAAGGAAAAAGGAACATAATACGAGAAAATGACAATAAAAACTAAGGAAAACATGTGATATTTGAGTCAGAAACATAGTGCGATTTAGTGCGATCAAATCCTCCCACGCTTAGACCTTTGCTTGTCCTCAAGCAACAACTCTTAGAAGTAGATGAAAGAAAATTATGGTGTATACAGGTTTTGGGCAAAGAGGGCTTCTAAGTCCGAGTAAGGGTGTGTTGCCAGGCACTGACTATCTGAATCAAAGGTATCGTAATTACACTACTCGCAGAAATGCGGACATAAACCTCATAAGTATACAGATCGATCCTAATATCCTTACTATGCTAAGACTTCCCTTTTTTACGAGGTCCTTTTTCATTCAGGCGCAATCACATTAAGCCCGTTATCCGTACATACTCATGGTGTAGTGACCGGTTAGTGACTCTGATCTCAAGTGATGGGATTCTGGTACAAGAGTTGGTTTAATCCCTTTTTATTTTACCCATTTGCAGTTGCGGGGGATCGGACCGTAGTCCGCCCTACCAAGTTCAGCACCAGATACCTCTGAACCAACTACAACAGATATGCCTTATATATATTTTTTTTCTTTGTTTTTGTTAGTGCTTACAACTTTCTTGAGTTGAGTAATCTTTGTGAGGATCACCCAACTCGTAGTCGTATTCATACTTTATTTTGTAACTTTTAAGGCAAAATAGAGATCATCCACTTATATTCATCGATCCCACACTTAGAGCATGCTTAGGCCGGAGCTGACTGCTAAGATAAACTACTTGAAGACCTATTTGTACAGTTTTATTCAAAATCATAGCATATTGGGGAGAAAGGATCTAATCTAAATATTCAAAAAGGCTTATGGTGTAAAACTGATAACGAATTTTTCAAAAAGTGAGTGTCCGAGAAACAGACCCTATCTAGGACCTGTCTCATAGCCCAAATCCTAAAAAACAACCATAAATCTTTGAAAAGCGAAAATTTTTGTAAGGCTAAAAGATGGGGGAAATGAAAGGGTACACTACGCAGAAAGACTCGCCTATCACATGCATTTTATTAACTACGAAAAAAAAAAGGAAAAATGCGGAAGGGAAATAAAAGCAGGAAAAACGGAAAATAAAAGCAAAAATAAAATCGAAAACGGGAAATAAAAGCGATAAATGCTCCTCCCACACTTAAATCAGACATTGTCCTCAATGTTCCAAAATAAGGTAGGAGGAGGTACCTGAAAACACTAGTGTGGGCCACTAGGACCTTCACCGTCTTGGTTGGTACGACCGGAACGGCGGCTACGGCTGCGACGGCGGCTATCTCGGTCCAAAACAAGCTGCTCCAATCTCTCTGACAAGGCGGCATTTTCCGCCTGTAGCTCTTGGGTCCTACCAATGAGGGTGCCTTGGGTTTCCTCCATCAATTGGAAGTGACGAGCGTATGTGGTCTGGTGTAGGTGTTGTTCGCTCTGGAAAGCCAGCTGACTTTCCATAATAGTGCGCAGAGAGCTAGCATTTTGTTCTTGGGACGCTTGCATGAAGGCCATGTTGTCGGCCGCCTGTTGCTGCAAGGTAGCAAGGAGGGTGTCCCTCTGGGCCTCTCGGGCCATATGCTCACGCCACATGTCCTCAGTGACATGGAAGCTAGGAGCTGTACCTGCATGTGGGTTAGAGGTAGAAGGTGTCGTGTGTGGTGGTGAAAAATGGGGTGGTTCCTCTGTTTGGAAATCGTACTCATCATCAGTGTTGTTACCCTCATTTAAAGGTAGATTTGGGGGCAACGGACCAATAAAAGCAGGAGCGTTGAGATCGTAGGTCCAGTTACGCTCAAATCTAATATCAGTACGACGGGTGCAAGGCATAACAACACTGGGTATAGCAGCACCCCCAACCATGAGGAAGTAACCACCTTCCTTCCTCGTCTTGCATAAACGCATATCCCTGAAAAATTTAAGATTTGCAATCCGAGGAGGAAGTGGTTCAAGGGTGGCAAGTTCCGTATCCAATCCTATGGCACGGGCAATAGTGGTAATCAGTCCACCAAAGGAAATCGGCCCACCTTTTCTTAAAACATGGTGCATGTGGGCAATCATGAATGGGACTGGATTAACTTTGGTGTCTGTGAGGCAGCTCTGCATGATAATTAATTCTTTAGCATTCACCTTGTTTGGGTTTTCCCGAGCAAAGATGGTGGATGCTAAAAGAAATCTAAAGACACGAAGGGCAGGATTGTGGATGTGAGAAGCAAGAAGGCCATCAAAAGATGTTGCATTTTGTTTAGTAATTCTGGCCCAAAATGCTTCAAATGCCCAATCCGTGTCTAAAGGTGCTTCACAAATGGCACCATCCCCATAAGGCAATCCTAACATGGCGGCTAGATCGTCAGTGGAGTAATCATATTCAACATTAAACATTCTAAATTTGACTCCACCTACGGTGCTAGCAGTGTTAGGAGAGACGTTATAAATTAAAGAACTTAAAAATTCGAACGTCAGCCTAGGGTAGGTTGGTGCTTGAGTAGCAAAAATATCATGCATACTTATTTTATCTAGAAGGAAGAATACACTATGGTATATGCCTAATGAATATAGACAGTTTTCATCGATATACCTGGTAGAGTGTATTGGTGTTGTCAGCAATTTTTCAAGCCGCTTTAGTTGCCTTTCTCCGGCTTGGCCACCACGCAAAATGTAACCGTGATACTCCATAGGATTTTCTTGTGGATGAATAGAGAGAAAGAATGGGATGTAGAAGTAATGAAGGTGTGAGGAAGAAAATGAAATAGTGGGGGGTATTTATAGGAAGGGAAGAAAGAAAATGGTGGTTGTAAATATTTATGATGAGAATAATGGAAATAAATGTAGTGGGTTGGTATGGGTAATAAAGGAAGTTATGGTGGGTTAAAAATGGAAGAAAATGGGATTGGAAATGGAAAAAGTGGTAAAATGGGGGGAAAAACGAGCTACTAGCCGTTAGGTGACCGTTGCGTCACCGCGGGCGCGGCAAAGCCTACCGCGGGCGCGGTGAGGTCGAGGCAAGTTGGGCTGGCCTGGCTTCCTTTCCATTGGGCTTTTTCTTCCTCGCCATTAGCTTCAATACCTGGAGGTGTACCTATTTTTTCTATGAATGTGCATATATGTACGTGAATACATATACACATGTATATTTGTTTTATTTTTATATTAAAACTATGGTTACCAGAAAAACAAAAAAAAAACATTAGTAAATAAATAAAACATATGCATATATATATATATATATATATATATATATATATATATATATATATATATATATATATATATATATATATATATATATATATATATATATATATATATATATATATATATATATATATATATATATATATATATATATATATATATATATATATATAGGTACGGACATTGGGTCACCAAAATAAATATTAACAACTCAGGAAACAGATAATGCAAAAAAAAAAGAGTCTGAAAAGGAAATCAACATAATACTAATAATACTGAAACTAGATATCTTGTGAACAATACAGATCTATTGCCAACCGGTAGGATGCTCTGCAGGAGTGCCTGGGCCACGCAGCTCAGTCAGCTGGCGTCGAATCTCTGCCACCTCGTGAGCTAATTCATCTAACTCACCAGCAAAGGTAACATCATTCACTTCCAACTGCAAATGAAGGTCAGCCACCTCATTGCGGAGAGTGGTTATCTCAGTGCGCATAGCAGTCAATAGAGTGCGAATATCAGGTTCCTGCAAGCTGAGGTTATTAGTAAGAACAGTAGTGTGTGTAACCTCGGGTCGGGATGTGTGATCCGGAGTGGAGTCCTCGGGAGCAGGAGTGTAGTCCTGAGTGGGATCTTCGGAAGCAGGGGTGTATTCTGGAGTGAGATCTTCGGAAGCAGGAGTGTATTCTGGAGTGAGATCTTCGGAAGCAGGAGTGTATTCTGGAGTGTACTCTGATATCTCACCCCAACCTTCTACAGAATAGTTCCAATTAGCAGAGTTGGAAACACAAGTCATCTGAGGGTCTGGCATTGTGAAGGTGTAAACAGTCTGGTCATTGATGAGCAATCTGTACCGATATGGGTGGAAAGAGGCCCTCCTCATGAGTCCACGATCCATGCAAAAGTCTAAATCCAGAAAAGTATATCCACAGTATGGGGTCAGCTGTGCTATCATACTGTCCAAACCCAAAGCAGAAGCTATCTGTGTCACATTCCCTCCGGAATGAATGAGCCCTACAGCGGATCGAGCAGTCTGCTCGAGGCTCTCTATCAGAAAACATCCACTAGCTATAGGTCTGGACTGACTAGCACAGTATAGGAAAAGGATCTCCTCAGCGGTGACCAAGTGGTCACAGTAACTCCTCCCAAAGAAAGTGTGGCACAGGATCATCTCGAAGTATCGGAAGGCCGGGTTATGGATCTTCCGGGATAGCTGGGTAGAGGGGTCAAGACTGGCTCTATCAGTAATGTCCTGCCAAAATTTATCAATGTCTCTGTCCATGTAGTAACTCAATGGGAACTCAGTAATAGCGGTCGGTCCAGTTTGGAAACCAAGCAAATCCCCAAATTCTTTGGTAGTCAGGGTATACTCGGTGCCAAACAATCTGAAACTTAGGCATCCTCGCTCATCTCCTTCACCCACTCGTGGGTTATAGTCCATAGAGCTAAGAAACTCCAGAGTAAGGTTCCTGTAGGTTTTGTGGACATCATCAGCATAAGAATCCCAGCTAAGTTGGTTGCATAGATACCGAATACTTGGCTCAATCCCGAGTGCCTCCATGCAGCTCTGATCAGGGTACCTAGTGGGTACCATAGGTCTAGCAGATAAGGTAGCAAATCGGGCCTTTTGTGCTTCATCTCTGAAAATCACAACCATACCATCGGGGTAATGCATCCTGAAAATATAAACACAAGAAATTAGTCCAGATAAAATATATAAATTACTAAAATAAAATAAAATAAAATAAAGAATAAACCATGGGTTGCCTCCCATGCAGCGCTTGTTTAACGTCGTTTAGCTTGACGATTAGATCTTACTTTATGTGGGTATTGGTGGGTCTATAAGAATATGACTAGAGTAGTCAACAGGTAAATCGCCTCCTTTGTAGAGCTTCAGTCTTTGTCCATTTACCACAAATGGAGCGCATGAATTGTTTTTGATTTCTACTGCTCCAGACTTTAGAACTTTTGACACTTCAAATGGACCTGTCCATCTTGAACGAAGCTTACCAGGAAAAAGTCGTAACCTTGAGTTAAATAGGAGAACAGGATCACCAATGTTGAAATCTTTCTTGATGATTTTTTTATCATGCCACATCTTGGTTCTTTCCTTATATATGATGGCATTCTCATAGGCATTTAAGCGAAGCTCTTCTAGCTTGTGAATGTCCAGGATACGTTTTTCTCCGGCTTTCAGGTAATCTAGATTCAAGGATTTAATGGCCCAATAGGCTTTATGTTCTAGTTCGAAGGGTAAATGACAGGACTTTCCATAAACCAATTGATAAGGAGTTGTTCCAATAGGGGTTTTATAAGCCGTTCTATAAGCCCATAAGGCGTCTTTAAGTTTTCCAGACCAGTCTTTTCTGGATAGTGATACGGTTTTTTCTAGGATCTGCTTAATCTCCCTATTCGATACCTCTACTTGGCCACTGGTTTGCGGGTGATATGGTGATGCTACTCTATGTTTTACTCCGTATTTGCTTAGAAGCTTATCAAATATCTTAGATATAAAATGCGATCCTCCATCACTTATGACTAACCTCGGGGTTCCAAACCTAGGAAAAATAATATTCTTAAACAGTTTGATAACTACCTTGGTATCGTTTGTAGGTGATGCAACATCTTCGATCCACTTTGAGACATAATCGACAGCTACTAGGATATACTTGTTACCCATTGAGGAAGGAAAAGGTCCCATGAAATCTATACCCCAGACATCAAATATTTCCACTTCTTGGATGTTACTTAAAGGCATTTCATCACGTCTTGAGATGTTCCCAGTGCGTTGGCATCGGTCACATTTTGTAATGTAAGTGTGGACATCGCGCCATACAGTAGGCCAATAAAAACCTGCTTGAAATATTTTGGCGCATGTTTTAGACGTGCTTGCATGTCCACCATAAGGTGAAGCATGACAATGTTTAATGATGTTGCCTACTTCTTCCTCCGGCACACATCGTCGGAATATATTATCTATTCCTCTTTTGAATAGGAGGGGTTCATCCCAAAAGAAGTGTTTAACATCTCTAAAAAACTTCTTCTTCTGTTGGTAGCTTAAGTCAGGGGGTATGATATCAGCGGCTAGATAATTCACAATATCTGCGTACCATGGTATGTTGTTCATGGTTGAGATTTCCTCATAGGTCTCTTCTTCAGTTGAGTTTATCCCAGCTATTAATCTTTCATAAGTAGAGTGATCGTCTATAGGTATAAGTTCAGGCTTAAGGTGTTCTAACCTAGAGAGATGATCAGCTACTAAGTTTTCAGCTCCTTTTTTATCCTTAATATCCAAGTCAAGTTCTTGGAGTAAAAGTACCCATCTGAGCAATCTAGGCTTAGCATCTTTCTTACTTAACAAGTACCGGATTGCTGCATGATCTGTGTATACTATTATTTTTGCTCCCACCAAATAAGATCGAAATTTATCAATAGCAAAAACTACGGCTAGCAATTCTTTTTCTGTGGTTGTATAATTTAGCTGGGCAGCGTCTAGTGTTCTACTAGCGTAGTAAATTGCATGCAGTTTTTTGTCTTTTCTTTGCCCTAGTACAGCTCCTACAGCGAAATCACTAGCATCACACATGATTTCAAAGGGTTGTGTCCAATCAGGTGGTCTTATGATAGGTGCTGAAATAAGAGCTTGCTTTAAAACTTCAAAGGCCTCAAGACATTTTTGGTCGAATTCAAACTCGACATCCTTCATCAATAAGTTAGTTAAAGGTTTTGTTATTGCGGAAAAATTCTTGATGAAACGTCGGTAGAACCCGGCATGTCCTAGGAAACTTCTTATTTCCCTAACGGTCTTAGGTGGGTTTAAGTTTTCTATAACTTCTATCTTGGCCTTATCGACTTCTATACCTCTTTCAGAAATAATGTGTCCCAAGACTATCCCTTCACTTACCATAAAGTGGCACTTTTCCCAATTCAACACAAGGTTTACTTCCACACATCTTTTTAAGATTTTCTCCAAGTTCGAGAGGCAGTTTTTGAAATCAAACCCACACACTGAAAAATCGTCCATAAATACTTCCATAATTCCATCTAAGTAGTCTGCGAAAATTGACATCATACAACGTTGGAAAGTGGCAGGTGCATTACAGAGTCCAAAGGGCATTCGTCTATAAGCGAATGTTCCATAAGGGCAGGTAAATGTGGTTTTTTCTTGGTCCTCTGGGTGAATAGGGATTTGGAAAAACCCCGAATACCCATCAAGATAGCAAAAACATGAGTGTCTTGCTAGACGTTCAAGCATCTGATCTATAAATGGGAGAGGGAAATGGTCTTTTCTCGTTGCCTTATTCAACTTTCTGTAATCTATACACATACGCCATCCTCCTTCTGTTCGTTTTGCCACATGCTCACCTTTTTCGTTTTTCAGAACAGTGATACCTCCTTTCTTGGGTACCACATGGACTGGGCTTACCCATTCACTATCCGAAATTTGGTATATGATACCAGCTTCTAATAACTTAAGAACTTCTTTCTTGACTACATCACTCATGATAGGGTTTATTCTTCTTTGATGTTCTCTTGAGGGTTTTGAATCTTTTTCTAGCATAATCCGATGCATGCATACGGATGGGCTTATACCTCTTAAATCTGAAACTTTATACCCTAAAGCTGAGGGATATTTTCGCAAGGTATCTAATAGTTGATTTGTTTCTATTTGGTTTAGAGTGGCGCTAATTATAACAGGTCTATTCATCTCCTCATCCAAAAACTCATATCTTAGATTCTTGGGTAGTTCCTTAAGTTCTATAGTGGTTTTCTCAGCACGCGGCATAAGGTCATGGGTAAGAGCTAAGCATTCGAAAAGATTGTCGTCAATGTACGGTTCGATACTCTCAAATCCGTCATCCTCTAAAATAGGGGTTGATGGTAATTTGGTTAAGAATTCGTTTTGTTCGAGTTCATTTACACATTCATCAATGATGTCGATGGCATAACACGCATCTCCTATCACTGGTGCCATTAGAAATTTTGATAATATGAACTCAATCTTTTCATCTCCTACCTCGAAAGTCAGTTTCCCTTTCTTAACATCTATTATAGCTCCGGCGGTCGATAGGAAGGGTCTTCCTAAGAGGATTGGGATGTCTTCATCTTCTTTGATATCCATTACGACGAAGTCGGTCGGAATGTACAACTGACCAATCTTGACAGGTATGTCTTCTAAAATACCCATGGGATATTTGACAGATCTATCAGCTAGTTGTAAGGACATCTTAGTAAGTTGAAGTTCTCCTAATTTTAACCTCTTACAGACGGCCAGAGGCATCAGACTTACGCTTGCTCCTAGGTCTAAAAATGCTTTGTCTATCATATGGTTACCTAGGATGCAAGGGATAGAAAAACTTCCAGGGTCTTTATCTTTCTTGGCGAGTTTATTTTCGGATATAAAATGACATTCTAAAGGCTTGGGATCATCGAGTCGCCGTTTATTGGTCAAAATATCTTTCAAAAACTTAGCATATGATGGTATCTGGGTTATAGCTTCAGTAAAAGGAATCTCAACATGGAGTTTCTCTATTACCTTAATAAACTTTTGGTACTGGTTTTCTACTTTGGTGTTTTTCAGCCTCTGGGAATGGAATAGGTGGTTTATAAGGTTGTTGAGTGTTTTTTTCTACTTCTGGTTTTGATTGCTTTTCTGGTTTCTCTGGTCCCTCCACCTGGTCTTTGGGCGTAGCATCTTCCATAGGTTTTTCTGATGTGCTTAAGTTAGGATTTCTAGGCCCTTCATAAGCAGTTCCACTTCTTAATGTGATAGAATTTGCTTGGCCTTTTGGATTTGGTTGAGTTTGTCCAGGGAATTGTCCTCCAGGTGCAACTTGTACAGAGGTGTTTTGGGCTACTTGGGAAATCTGAGTCTCAAGCATTTTGGTGTGGGTTATTATCTGGTCATACTTGGTTGCTAATTGGGTAACTAGTTCGTTCGTGTGAATGTGTTGGTTCATAAACTCCTTATTTTGCTGGGTTTGAGCCTGAATAAAGGTGTCTATGGTTTCTTTAAGGTTTGGTCTTGGGGGTACTATTTGCATAGGTTGGTTTTGTTTTTGCGTTTGGAATCCTTGAGGTCTCGAAGGTCCGGGATTTTGGATAGGGTTGTTGTTTTTGTAAGAGAAATTCGGGTGGTTCCTCCATCCAGGATTGTAGGTATTCGAGAAAGGGTTCCCTTGAGTATAGTTAACTTGGTCTGAGCTTGATTCGTTCAAAAGGTTACAGTCAACGGTTTGATGTCCTTGAGTTCCACAGAGTTTGCACTCCGATTGGATTGCTGCTACTGTGGTTGGGTTTTGAGACATGTTCTCGACTCTCAAGGCTAGGGCGTCCATCTTGGCATTAATCATGTACATGCAACTTACCTCATGCTTTCCTCCATGGCTCTCCTTTTTCTCTACTGTCGCTCGTTCTAATCCCCATTGGGCGTGGTTTTGGGCCATGTCCTCTATTAGGGCACAAGCGTCAGGGTAAGGTTTGTTCATCAACGCTCCGCCAACGGCAGCGTCTATGGACATCTTTGTGTTGTAATGGAGTCCATTATAGAAGGTATGTATGATTAACCATTGCTCCAGGCCATGGTGCGGACAAGCTCTTAAAAGTTCTTTATATCTCTCCCAGGCCTCAAAAAGTGATTCGCCTTGGTTTTGGGTGAAAAAAGTGATCAGGTTCCTAAGAACAGCGGTCTTGCTTGGTGGAAAATACCTCGCAAGAAAAGCTCTCCTAAGGTCTTCCCAAGTTGTTATTGAGTTAGTTGGAAGGGCGTCTAACCAGTCGTGAGCTTTACCTCTAAGGGAAAAAGGAAATAGTCTTAATCGGATAGCTTCGGGCGTGGCTCCATTTGCCTTAAGGGTGTCAGCTAACTGGATAAACACCTTTAAATGTTGATTCGGGTTCTCGGTAGCGAGACCAGCGAATTGGTTTTGTTGTACTAATTGTAGTAACGAGGGCTTTAGTTCAAAGTTGTTGGTAGTTATAGCAGGGTTTACTATACTAGAACTAGGTTCCTCGTTAGATGGTTGGGCGAATTCCTTGAGCGGTCTTTGGTTACGATCTTCTGCCATAGCTCTTCTTATCTTGCGAATAAAAAGACGGGCACGAGCGTAACATTCAGGTTCTACTAAAGGATCTATTAGGTTGCCGGTGCTACGATTTCTACGCATCTACCGGCTAGAATAGCCTTAGTCTAAACGGGATAACAATAGGGTACGAAATTTGACGAAGTTGGTCCCCGGCAACGGCGCCAAAAACTTGATGGGTTTAATCTGTAACGTATAGCCTAAATGTAGTACTGCAAGTGTACAGCCTATCGAAGTAATATATAAGATTATCGAACCACAGAGACCAATTGTCAATCTATCAACTCTATTGCTAAGGTGCTTATCTAAGGCGAACAAGAATATTGATGTGAGTGCAGTGCACGAAGTAAATGAACGAAGTAAATAACAGTTTAAAAGACAGGTTGGAATGTAAATCATGTAATCAGGTATTGGTCCGATCATGCGTAGATGAACCTACTTATGGGGCAGTATTTTCTATTGATAGCAAAGAATCAATTTAACGGGAACTTGTAGCTTTTGACTACTAAGAACCGAATTTACTCTTTAAATTAAATTCCTTTATTGTCACATATAAAGGGTGCCTTCCGCGTTAAAGAAGTAAACCTATTTTTAAGAAATTGATAGTTTTGACTTAGCAGAAAAGTGATTTTACTTGGAAAGATTAACTTAAAGAGACTTTTGGCTTTTGACCAAGAGTCAGATTTCAAACCTACAAACGTGTCCGAAAATAGTTTCAAAATCGTTTTCTAAAAAGGTCAATGATTCCTATTTAACCAATCAACGGCTTTCGCTCTTTTTGTTTGGTTAAATAATAATCAAGTCGTATCATTAGTTTGGACGGCTTTCGATCTTACCCAATAAACATTAAAACACAATTGACTTAAGTTAGAAGCAAAACATCCCCAGAGTATTTTCACTAGCATGATAATTGGAACACAACCACGATGACGATCATTACATCCTAACCTTTATAGTTTAGCCAGACATAATAAGTGCGAGTCTATAAAACGTGTAGACTATGGTAAGAGCATTTAAAGTCTATAAAACGTGTAGACTATGGTAAGAGCATTTAAAGTCTATAAAACATGTAGACTATGGTAAGAGCATTTAAAGTCTATAAAACGTGTAGACTATGGTAAGAGCATTTAAAGTCTATAAAACGTGTAGACTATGGTAAGAGCAATTAAATAAAGAAATGCAATAAAATAGAACCTTGCTCCGGTCGGAGACTTGAATCTGATACAAATCTACGGAAAGGTAAGGCTGGTATGATGAACTTCAACCAAAGTGCTCCAAGACTCGATTACAACTCAATCTACACCGCAATAACTCCCCGATGTGAAGAGATTATTACTTTACAGAAACTGATAGTATATGGCTTAAGATTGTACTAAGCTTGGATGAAACTAAAGAATGAGAATCGAAAACTATTTATAGAGGATCTTTGAGGTGCGTAAGGACCAGCATGCCCCTTAACTTCTTTTGAGCGGGAACCTTTTTGTGAAGGCCGCGGGCGCGGTGAGGGTGGCCGCGGGCGCGGTGCCTAGAACCGCCACATCATGGGAACGTGGCAGTTGGTCTCTGGGTGAAAGTGGGCCACATCATCGCGTTCCCTGTAGCCAGCGCGGTGCTGAACGCCATAAGTGCAGAATATCTTGAAAAACCCTAATTTCTTGGCGTTTTGGCTCGTTTCTTCACAGGAGGCTCTGAAATGACAAGAATCCTGAAAACAAAGGAAAAAGGAACATAATACGAGAAAATGACAATAAAAACTAAGGAAAACATGTGATATTTGATTCAGAAACATAGTGCGATTTAGTGCGATCAATATCCACCAACTCCCTATCAGATAGAGGGGGTTGTACTCTTCTAGCCAGATCTCTCCACTTCTGAGCATAGTCCTTAAAACCTTCGCTTGCACCCATAGACATACTCTGAAGCTGAGTACGAGTGGGAGCAAGGTCAATATTATACTGGTATTACTTGTAGAAAGAAGCAGAAAGGTCTTCCCAGTTGCGGACATTAGCTCCTTCCAATTGATAGAACCATTCAAGTTGAGTCACTGACAGACTATCTTGAAAGAAATGGACCCACAGATTCCTATCAGCAGTGTAGGGTTGGATTTTTCTGACGTATGAGCGGAGATGGGATTTTGGATAGGACACTCCATCGTACTTAGCAAAGATCAGAGCTTTAAACTTGTGGGGAATCACCACCCCAGATGCTAGTCCCAGATCTCTGAAGTCCAGACCAGTTATCTTCTGAATCTCCATACCACTCATACGGTCTTCGAGTTGCTTATACCTATCCTCAGCAGGAGGATACTGTTCTTCATCAAAATCAATGTCATTATCAGAGACTACAGGTCTAAGACCCTTTCTTTCCTCTTGATTCTCTCCTCCTCCAGATGAATGAGACAGATCAGCTTCCTGTCGCAACCTATTCCCAAATCTGTGACCCATATTCAGCAGAACCACCTTCTTCTTCTTCTTCTTCTTCTTCTTCTTCTTGTCCTTCAAGATGAGAGCCTTCAAATCCTATTGTCCTTTGGCCAAGTTCAAGAACATCTCTTGGAATTGAGCATTCTGAGCCTGAGGAGCTTTAATGGCTTGATCGGTAGGCATTTCAGAAGACATTTTATGCTGAAATAAATAGCGAAG
Source organism: Vicia faba (assembly GCA_948472305.1). NCBI lineage: Eukaryota > Viridiplantae > Streptophyta > Magnoliopsida > Fabales > Fabaceae > Vicia > Vicia faba. The sequence goes on from OX451736.1 coordinate 940,037,439, forward strand.
AAGATAAGAAACCTGTAATGGTACCTGTAACGAGGTGCATGGTAATGGAATGCGTATGAAATGATTTCAAAGACTTTGGGAGATTCACATTTGTAAACCAAAATAAAACACACTTTATTAGATTAAACTTGTAACAATGTTCAACAATGCCTTCAAGGCGTTACAAAAGAAATAAACTGAAAAGAAATCTAAACTAGAAAAAAGCAAAATAAGAAATCCCATGGTCGCTTTCCCTTCGTGCTGACATAATCATTGATTGTCCTTTCATTCTCAAGCTGCCTTGTAAGCTTCAAGATCTTCCTCTCCTGCTCATGATACTTCTCCCTATAGGTATCCCTTGCTTCCTTCAACTGGATCCAGGATCTCTTCAATGCCCCAAGATCAGTAGGCATCTGGGTATGAAGGACTGTATAAGGAACCCCTTCTTCATTAGTATGCTCCACAATCACTTGTAAGACAGCTTCATAAGGCATCCCCAACTTTTGAGCACGGGCTCGAACCCACTGGAGATAAGGTTGCATAGGGAGAGAAGTCTTTAGTCCTAGCTCTTGAGGGTCAGACCTGTTCACCATGCCCCAGGCTCGTACAAACCTTCGACGATACTCTTTGACGTCCTCCTTGTAGTCAAAGACAATATCTGTAAGAAGCAGCTCATGGGGACCGTCTCTCCGAGCGCGTCCAAACTGTCGTAGAGCCAAACAAGGACTGTAGGTTATACCCCCTCGAATTCCAAGAAACGGGACATTAGGTTATTCCCCATATCGATCAATGACAGCTACTCTTTCCATATCCTTAGAACTCCAAAGGATGTCCGTATGAGCAAGGGACATGATTCTGTAAGCCCATCCTACACCTTCCTCATTCTTTAATACAGACTTGGGGAGGTGCGAAATAAACCACCTTACCAGCAGCGGTGTGCAACACATGAGAGTCCCTCTTCTTAGCACAGTACGAGTATAGAGAGCATGCATCATGTCACCTAGAAGAGTAGGCACTGGATTACGAGACACGAAGATCTTAACTGCATTCACATCTATGAAGGAATCTGGATTCAGGAAAAGAACCAAGCCGTAGATGAGGAGAGCCAAGATGTCTTCAAATGCTTGAAAGTCAAAGTTATCCCAGAACAGTTGAGCTTGATCATTTAGAAACTTGGCCAAGAAACCTTTAACCTCGCTCTGTGTCTCCCAGTTGGATACTACATCAGCCCTTTTTAGATGTAAGGATGAAGCAATGTCCTCAGGTCTAGGAACCTCTTCCAAACCTATGAAGGGTGTCTGCTCTAGAATGGATATGCCTAATAAATCAGAAAACTCCTCCAAAGTAGGAACTAGATGATAATCCGAGAAGGTGAAACAATGATGCAACGAATCAAAGAACTGGAAAAGGATGCTTATCATTTGCTCATCCAACTTTGAAGTGACCAGGCTAAGGAGATGACCATGTCTTCTAACAAAGGAAGAAGTATCAGGAACTTTTGAGACTAACTCTCTGACTTGAGCAGGCACTTGCACGAAGTTAACTCGAATGGTGTTTCTACGTACTGAAGCCATGATCTGCAAAACAGAACGAAGATAAATCCCCTTGGTCTTTGAAATGGTTAGTGCATGAAGTATGCATGCTATGTCATGATGCATAATGTCATGATAAAACACACAACATGTATAGCAGGTAACAGACATGGTAAAGGCACACAAGTCACATAATATCCCTTAAGTTTCAGGCTTGCATGGAGTCTAGGTACTACCCTCTTGAAGTTCAGTTGGTTTCAACATGTCCTAATAATAGTAACCGGGTTCTAGAGGGTCTCAATATCACTGACCATCCTCCATCGGTCATGGTTTCAGCTCACACAATCTTTTCTTGCGGCCAGAACTATCTCGAGAGTATGGTCTCAATGAGTGTAGTATCGAGTATCAACCAGTTCTCAACTCTATACCAAGGCCGACTATCTCACTACTTCATATGGCCAAGTTGGTCAATTATAGGTTTTAAGGTCAGTTGATGCTTAACGACCCATATAGTAGCCTCGTATTCTCCTTGTTCCTCCACAAGGGATACCGGTACCAACTAATGTGCCACATCAATGTAGCTACTGCTTCAACCGTATCGGTCTACGTCGTACAGTTCCCTCACAGTTTATTGCTACTAAAAGGTGTCCCCCAGATCCGGGTTAGGATCTATAGTAACTCTGATACAAAGCCCATAAATATAAAGCAATCAAATCAAGCAATATAAGTAATATGATAAACTAATCCTAAGGTATACCCCACTTATTATTCCCTAGAAGAGTCGCTAGTTCTGTGATACGGTGGCCAGAACCGGGACTGTTTTTGAAATGCTGGTTTGCGTTTGTGTTTGCAAAATTTCGCGGTATGCAAGAGTCGCCACCGACTTTTATTTTATCCAACAAGGAAAGGAAAAAAGCATAGAAAAATTCTTTTTTCGAGATTTTCTGAGTACGGGGGGTAGATTATAGAAAGGGAAGGTATTAGCACCCTTTCTATCCATAGTTTTCTACGCGCTCTTAGGTACTTGCGTATCATTTTCAAAATTGCTTCTGTGTGTTTTTGTCATTTGAAAAGTTTTTGTTTTGACTTCGATTTAACCCTTGCTTCTGTCTTCAAGAGTGTTACGAAGTATTTTTGAAAACTTTGTTTGAAAAGGAGTGTAAGTGTGAAAAAGTTTGTTTGGATTGAGCAAGTACTTAAGAACTAATCTACCTACTCGAAAAAAGAATTGTTCTATGTTCGTTTCCTTTAGACAGCGCTATCCCACTATTAGTGAGTAGGTAGCACCATCGTCGGAGTTTTTAAGGGTCAATTCAAAAGGGACGTACGGTCACTGAAGCAATGTTAGGAAGTCTTAGTAATAACCCTAATGTCTTAAGATCAATATTCGAGGCAACAATTCCGAGGAAACTTTTCCGAACGGGACTTTGATCTTTGTTTAGACAAGAGAGAGACCACTAAAATATCCTATACCTAATGACCGTTTACCGAAGGAAACCGAAGTGGGAGTATACCCTAGAAGTGCGCATGTGCGAGTGATTCAATTTCAAGTTTATTATCTTTGTACATTTAGGGTTTGCTACCCATTTTAAAGTTAATCATACATTCTTGTCATGCAACCCTAATTATTCATACATCTAACAGTCAATATTTTGCGGAATTTAAAATGCGGAAAGTAAAGCTACGCTATTACAAGGCTTCGGGTATTTACATAGCCAAAAACAAACCCGTAAAAAAAACGATAAATGAAAGTAAAAGATCCTAATTAATCTATTACAACTTGTGAGAAATTACATTAATATGGTAAAAATAAATAATAAAGCGCGCGCGAAAAAATAAGAACGATAAGAAATTAGGGTTTTAACCCCGTCTCGCCTAATCGAAAGAAAAATTATTTTTGTTGTTTTTGAATTATTAAGAAAAAGAATAGGGTTTTTTAAATTAAATAATAAATTAATTAGTTAATTAAATTAATTAAAGAAAATGACTAAATTTAACCTATTTTTGTATTTTGTTATTTTTTAGGAAATAGAACTAAATTAAATTAAAACCCTAATTTTCTAATTATTTTTAATTTATTTTCAAAAGAATTTAAGTTACCCTAAAATTTAATAATCTAATTAAATTAATTAATTTTGACAAAAAATAAACCTAAATCTAATTGGATGCAAAATATTATTTTTGTGATTTTTTTTGATAAAAGGAAAAAATTAATTTGTGTTAGTAAATATAAATAAATAAATAAAGAAAATATAAAGAAAACGTAAAGAGAAGAAAGAAGAATTGGGCCTGGTTGTGAGTAATTTGGGGGGTGTGAGAATCAGATTCTGGGCCCAAAACAGGTTGGTCCATGTTGACTTGCCCAGATTTCCTGTGATGCATTGACCATGGTCTATGATACTCCTTCATTGATGGCCTTCAGATCTAGCCTCCTGGACACTTGGCAGGTTGGATGATGAGGGTGCATGGTGCTTCTTGGCCTTGTGTATACGCCTGATTGATGAAAGAAAAATATCATGAAATAATGGGGGGACCTGGGATTCGAACCCATGTCCTATAACCTTTTCAAAACGCTCCAATGCCATCTGAGCTACATGCGCGCTTTGTACATAAAAGAAAAAACAAATATTATATATAAAAACAACTTTGCTAAATCCTGCGCGCGAAAATTTAAACGGAGCAATCATGGGCTGCCACGATAGTCATTTTCCTCCTTGCTCCGTTGGTAAAAGTTAAAGGCTTTTACCTACAGACTTATGTCTGTAGCTACAACCCTGGTTCGTTCCAAAATCCTCCCTGGACATGATAAATTACTTCTAATGCCATGAATCGAACCGTCTTAGAATTCTGAGCATCATGATACCCTTCATGGGGGCTAATTTTTCCTGCACACAAAAACCCTAAAACGAAACCAAGAACCCTAACAATGGCAATTCTTGATACTGTCCATAAAAACGAAATTAAATGTTATGGATAGTTTGCAAATGTCTCAAGGAGTAAGAGTATACAAATATTTCATGCTATAGATGCCAAAATTATGCAATTCGAATTCAAGAAAAAGCCATTGTCGTGGCTGACTTACAATGAGTTATAGTGCTGGAAACTCCTTGTTCTTGATTGGTTTCGCTTACTAGTGATCCCAGGAAGCGATTGGGATGGCTAGAGGGTCTTGAAAATGCCTGGAAGTTCAAAATCAAATCACCACTTTTCTTTGGTTTTTTCAAGTTTATTCTGACTTTGTGCGCCTCCCAAACCTTTTGTTTTAGGTCTGCAAATGTTCCTTATGTGTTGAGGATTGGATTAGGGTTGCAAACATGATCTCAATCTTTACCAATTATTGATTTTGATTTTGATTTGATTCACTTAAAGATCCTTCCAAAAATAGTCCAAATTCAATCTTTTTGTGCGCACAAAGGCCTTGCACGAATTCAATCACTTGCCAACTGGATATAAGACCTGAAACATGCACAATATCTTGAGGTTTCAATGATTTGGATTTTTCATGATTTGTTTTGATTTAAATTGATTTAATTCAAATAAAAATAAAAATAGGTTAAAGAAAAATGGAAAGATCTAGGGCTCGTGGACCATGCTATCAACTTAAAATAAGTGCAAAAAGTTAGGCCCATTTAGCAAAAATTGCAATTTGAGGCATAGTTGACTTTTGGCAATTTTGAAAAAAAAGGTCAACTTCACCAATGCATAAATTCCTCAATTTTGACTCTGTGAAGGTGTTCTGGGATTTTTTTAGAAATCTTGATATGTCCTATAAGCAACCACTTTTGTCTCATCTCAATTTGGTATTCCATGTGCATGTATGAAGCTTTGACAAAAAAGGTGTTTTTGTTGAATTTTCAAAATGACCTATAATGTCCAAATTCATAACTTCTTGTGAGTGCATATTTTGAAATTGGGAGATGAATATGAATTGTAGGGAATTTCATCCTATTCAAAATTAGCTTTGGATGGGTCATTTCTCATAAAGTATGAGAAAGTTATGTTTGGTCAAAGTTGAGTTGACTTTTCCTGCAAAACCCTAATTTAGCAACTTTTGGTTCTTGATGAATTATGAGCAATCCTTGATGAATCATGATCAACCCTTGATCAAATGATGAATAATACTTCAAAATGAGAATGTTGACAAAAACTCTTAAAGTTTGACTGTATGTGGGCCACAGTTGACTTTTGCCCTAGCACAGTCAATTTTCAGGCCTTTGAGCAATTGATTGAGCAAACTTCCTCTGCAAGGCTTGAAACTTGACATGGATGTTCTTGAGAACATATTAGGACAATAGTGAGCATTTGGAATCCCTTGGACTCAAGTGTCTTGATGCAACATGAAACCCTAATTTGAGGTAGACTGCCTTAGGAGAGAGTTTGTCTAGTCAACCCTTGGACTTCCTTGAGCAACTTGAGGATCTTTCTTGAAATGTTTTGAGAAATATGGGAGGGAAAATTTTGTGGTACAATAGTCAGGTATTCATTCATTCACTCATTCTTTATCACTTCTGTTACTTGCACTTTGATTGTCTAGACTCTTACTTTGGCATCTGAGTATCTTGCAGGTACCTCCCCCCCACTTCATGTTCAATCGCTTCTCAACTTATAGCTTGTGGGCCTTGACGATCCCTTCTGATCAGGTTCAATCAGTGGCGTTGTCTGTGGGAAACTTCTTCCCCATATTTTACTAACTGAAAATTAAAGCAACTCTTTCTCAACCTTTGTCATTACCGACCAAGCTATCAGCAATGACCAGAACGTTCACTTCACCAACACCGACAACAACAATAATGCAGCCAACAATAACAATGTTTCCACCCCCGAGTAAGACCCCCTAGACGGGATGACCACATCTTCCTCCACCCACTCACAACTACGCGATGACGCCTATCATCCTTGGTAGAATTACGAGCCGACTGTGTGTCAAGAGATCCAAGTTCCCAAAAACACTGACACCACGACCAGAGCCCTGTTCGTGGTGATCAACCAGACGAATTACATGATTTTCGTGCAGGATGAGCGACTTATGATGCTGGAACATACTTTTCTATCCCCTAGAAAGAACCGAAGACCTGATTCTCGAACTCCTCCTCCCCGATAGAATGAAGACTGCTCCCGATCTCCCCCACAAAAACACAGACGGGGCGATTCTCAGAGCCTAACTTCCCATTATATTGGGTGAGGTCGTGAAATGGAGATGACTCAGCCCGAAGCTATCAAGAAGCACTGTCATACACCTCGTACAAAGAACGGTGATCCCCTTAAAAAAAATAAATAGGGGCAAAAAAGAGAAGAAGTCTTAGCCGAGGAACCCTCCCCGTGACCAAGACCGACACAAAGACCTCCTCTACTACCGGACCCCCTCTCGCTCCCCAGAAAGAAACGACGAAGACGACCCCCGCGGTCCGCTGTCCTAGGCCATCAGGAGGCCCTTATTCCTAAAGGGATGGAGAACCCTCCCCTTTTGAAGGAATACGACGACATTGCTGACCCTGTTGACCATATCGACGACTTCGAAGCCATGCTTCACTATCACAACATTGGGGGCCCCATTAAATGCAGATTGTTCCCCGTGACACTGAGGGAAACGGCCATGGACTGCTATAAGATCCTACCCTCGGGGTCGATCACCTCGTGGATGAATCTGAAGAACCAATTCGTAGCAGCTTCGGTGCATCTTGTCGGCACCCGAAGACTGAGGCTGCCCTCGAGGCAATCGCCTAGAGGAGAGATGAGACCCTCAGAGAATACATTGATTGGTTCAACGGAGGGGCCATTCAGGTCTCCTACACCGATCATATGAAGAGATACTTGCTCGAGAGGGGACTCCTCCCGAGAACTGAATTTAGAAAAGTCGTCGGCATTGAACCCCCTAGGTCTTTTGATGCACTACTAAAAAAATCTCGGGCGTACATGGACTACAAGGAAAAAGTGGTCGCCAACAACACCCGCGACTCGAGGAACTGCGGACCAACTAACATCCTGCGGAAAAATGACATGGGATCTTCTCTATGGACAGGGGAGAAGAGAAGGGAGGAGAAAGCTCGTGACTCCCACGAACATAAAGGACTAGCCGGACAACTCACTGAATACACCCTACTGACCGCTTCCCGTGAGCGTATCCTTGCAGAGTGCTCCAATGCTGAGTTCAAGGACGGCGGGGTCAGGCGTCCTCGACCCACTCCTATATAGTCTGGGGACGATAGAATAAAGTATTGTCAGTACCATTGGAGCCATGGTCACCTGAACGAAGACTACGTCCACCTGAAAGATGCCATCGAGACTCTCATCTAGGTAGGGAGACTCGAGCAGTACAAGAGGAACGACGCCCCACACCAAGACACCCGCAAGGTTAAATAAATTAGGGAGGATGTTCGACCGTCTGATGACTCTAATCCCCTCCAAGTATCCTTATGCGTCTCAAGGCCCGAGGACTTCCATATCCCCGATAGTCTAGAAGATGACGAGCCTTTGTTCACCCACAATAGATGGGAGAAGTTTCCCTACGCCATGGTCATATCTGGTGGAGGATTCACTGATATCTCGGTAAATTCAGTGAAGAGTAAACTGAACAAGCTGGTGGGTGCATCCCTGATCAAGGTTGTAACCCTTAAAAGATTCAAGGGAAAATCTTAGTCGATCACCTTCTATCTCGAGGATCTACCTGGTGGAGCTCCCAACTCTGGCATTCCTCTGCTTGTGAGGGAAAGGATGGTCAAATTTGATGTACATCGCATACTGGTCAACGAGGGGGGTTCCTTCGACATCATGTACACTCACCTGTTACGTACTCTGCAGCTCGATGATACCCACTTGTCACCATACGTGGGGTCCTACCTACAAGGATTTAACGGTTCGACCTTAAAGCCATCGGGCTACATTGAGTTGTTCGTCATATTCAGAGAAGAAACTACATCTCGACGGGTCAAGGTGCGGTTTCTGGTGATTGATTTCCTATGTGTCTACAACTGTATCCTGGGGAGACCAACACTGGCCGAGTTGACCGCCGTACCCTCCACAACGCATTTAAAGATGAAGTTCTACACCAAGAGAGCCCGCGTTGCCACCATCCATGGAGACATCTCAGATGCCAAGAGATATTTCAACGCGACTTCCAAAGGGAAAAACATGGTCGACACTGGGTAATGATCTACTAAAAGAGCAACCATCTCGACAACAGCGACTACCTCGACAGACAAACCTGCTCGAGTTGAAGAACAACAAGCTCCACCAAAGGTCAAATCCATTAACCTCGACACCCGCTTTGACAAAGATGAATTTTAGCCCCCCAATGGAGAACATGATCCTCTCCGACCCATCCCAAACGGAGACTTCGAGTTCATCCCCCTCGGTGAAGACCTGGACAAAGGGGTGAAAATCAGTGCTGGACTCCCCAACCCGGCGAGTAAGCAACTCAAAGCCTGCTTGAGGGAGAATGTTAACATGTTCGCGTGGAGCACTACAGAGATACCCGGACTCGACCCTGAGGTCTCCTATCACTAAATTGATATGGATCCAGCCGCTAGGGCAGTAGTACAACATAGGCGTAGGCAGTGTCCCGAAAATGCGGAGGCTGATGAAAAAGTTGTAAAAGACCTCCTAGAGGCAAATTTTATTTCTGAGGCTTCAAGCTGGCTCTCAAACGTTATACTTGTTAAGTAAAATAATAGAAAATGGCGTATGTGTGTTGACTATACTGATCTCAATCGGGCATGTCCCAAAGATGCATTTCCTTTACCTAATATCGACATGTTGGTCGACAACTCAACCGGCTTCAAAATTTTATCATTTATGGACGCTTACTCGAGCTATAATAAAATCCCCATGGCGATGAGCAACAAACATTGCACTGCCTTCATGACCGGGTCGAGCAATTACTACTACAACATAATGCCCTTCGGCCTAAAAAATGCAGGGGCAACATACCAGCGGATGATGAATAAAGTCTCCCGCGGTGAGATCGGGGACATGCTCGAGGTATACAAGGATGACATGATCATCAAGTCTCGAGCAGAAACTGACCATGTTGCCCACCTCAATAGAGTTTTCGACCAAGCAAGGCGATGCAAGTTGAGGTTTAACCCGGAGAAGTTCACCTTCGGGGCCAAGGCGCGCAAATTCCTCGATTTCTATCTAATCGAATAAGGAATTAAAGCCAAAACCGAAAAATGCAGGGCGTTCTCTGAGCTCCCCACTCCTAACTCGAAAAAATTCATACAAGTCTTGAACGAAATGCTCACCTCGCAATCCCGCTTCATGGAGAAGTCCGCACAACACGCGCTCCCATTCTTCAAACTCTTGCATAAAGAGGCAGCATTTGATTGGACCGAGGAGTGCGAGAAAGCCCCTCTCCACCTCAAATGAGCTCTTTCACAACCACCTATGTTATCACGGCCAGAGAGCAGGGAAACTTTGTTCCTTTATCTGGCCATCTCTATCGAGGCCGTAAGTGCGACCCTCATCCACGAGACACCAGACGGGTAGAAACCAGTGTACTTTACTAGAAAAGTGTTACAAGGCCCTGAGGTCAGATATCAACAAAATGAAAATATATCCTTAGCCCTTATAGGAGACTCGAATATTACTTCTTGGCCCACACAATCTTCGTACGAACAAACCAAACCGTGAGACAACTCCTAGGTCGACCAGACATGGCCGGTCGAATGCTGAAGTGGTCCATAGAGATTTCGGAGTTCAATGTTCAGTATGAAAGTAGGAAATCCCTTAAAGCCGAGTGTTGGTTGACTTTATTGTAGAGATTACCACCCACGAACACCCTTCAGGCGGGAAACACAAGTGGACTATCTTCGTGGATGGAGCTTCTAGATCAACGGAAAGCGGAACAAGAATCCTCCTCGAAAACGAAGAGGGTGTTGTGATCGAATATTTTCTCGCCATGTCATTTCCCACATTGAACAACTAGGCTGAGTATGAGGCCTTGCTTGCAGGATTAAGGTTGATCGAGGACCTAGGTTCCCGAGAAGTACAAGTATCCATGGACTCCTAGCTCATCGCATCTCAAGTTCGAGGAGAATATTAAGCCAAGAACGATAGCCTCATCGAATACCTTAACCTAGTCAAATAAAGGATGAAGAAGTTTGATTGGGCATAAATCAAACACATACCCTGCGAACAGAACACGTGGGCCAACGTACTCTCAAAACTCGCGAGCACAGAGAAAAAAGGTGGGAGAAAATCCGTTATCCAAGAATCCCTTTTTCGTCTGAGTATTGAAAAACCCATTGCGTCACCTAAGGTGAATTCCATCAGGGACAGTTCGTGTTAGATGACCCTGGTATTTAATTATCACAAAGGGAGAGTTACTCGTTGTTGTACACCAAAATTTTCCTTCTCACTTTTTAAAGCATTTCCCACAAGGATTCTCAAGGTTCAAGCTTGCACCAGTACATTGGGATTTTTCAGCACCAAGATTAAAAGAAAAAAATGTCAAAAAGGGGAGAAATCAGATAAATATAATATTTTGATAAATTTGGAGAAAAACAAGTGTTTTTCGTTTTAGCTCTTTCAATTGAACTTTTGGCCTCTTTCGATGCAAGCCTAGCTTGCACCCTTCGACTGAGCGTGGGCCTCTGGCACACTGGCTTGGATTCACAAGGCACAAAGCCTCTTGTATCCTTCTTCAATTCTAAGGCCAAAAGGCTCCCTTTTGGCATCCTTCGATCTTCATTTTTTGCCTCCTATGTGCCTCTTTCGAATATGGACATTTTGGCCTCCTGCATGCACCTTTTGTTTGGCATGTTGGTGAAGGGGTAAGAAAACACTTAGAAGGAGGGGGGGGGTGAATAAGTGACTCTTTTTCTTTTCAAAACAAAGCTCAACAATAATGGAATGACACGGTTATTTTTATCCTGGTTCGTTTGAACTCAAACTACTCCAGTCCACCCGTCAAGGTGACTTCGCCTTTCTCAACAAGGACCTAATCCACTATAATCAACTGATTAGAAACACACAACAACTGTTGTGACTAACAATGCACAAGTAATCTTACAAGTGACTAACACCACTAAGACTTAAATCTAGTCCTAGTCTGCTTGAGAAATATGACCAACCTTGGTCTCTCAAGGAACAATTACAAGAGTTTAATCTTTACAGATAGTGAAATAAAATTTGCTTCTAATCAAGCTATATCACAACTGTGATTTTTCACTTAGAATAAATTGCACAAAGTGTATTAACAAAGAGTTTGTGAACCCAGAATCTTTCACGTAGTTTCTTGCTTCTTTTTGAAATATATTTCGCTAGTTGGATTGCAATAAATGTCCTTCTATTTATAGTAAGAACAAAATGATTGTTGCTGCCTTCAGAAAAGTGGAGAGCATTAAATGCTCGCGTGTTTCTTTGCACTATTCCATTTTCCAAGAAACTAGATTTAGACACTTCAGTGCTTGACACCGTCTTTGCATTAATGAGTAAACGAAAACTTGTAAGAACATGTTTCATATGCTTGACAAGACAAGTTAGTTTTAACGTTTGTATCAGAACATGCTTCAACATCTTGATTTTAGAACATGCTTTACTTCATCTTCTAGGCATTGCTTTGCTTGCTAAGAACTTGATCAGCACTTGCTTTCAAGTAATCTTATGAGCAAGGAAACCTGCTAAATGTTAGAAGATGTATTTAAATAAAATGTCTTACCAGAGTCAGCAAGTGCGTTTAAAGCAAAAAGGTTCTTTCATTAAATAACTTCTTCATAATTTTTTTTCTTAGCACTTCAGAATGCTTCTTGTCATAACATTATCTGAAATAGTCAAATACGTTCGTCAGAGTATAAATTATCTAAAATATAATTTATTGTTATCATCAAAACTCTGAGATAGATCAGAACTAATCTTGTTCTAACAATCCCCCCCTTTTTGATGATAACAAAAAATTATTCAGATATAGAAATGAAATATGATAAGAGATAAGAATCTCCCCCTGAAATGAATATTTCTATATATAAAATTTATGAGATTATTTATCAGAGCAAAAAAAAATCTTCTTCGATTTCTTCAGAACTTTTTTATGAAGATAATGTATAGCTGGAATATTCTTTCAGAGTTAAAAGGATACCTGCAAGAAAAAATTCTTTTGCACAAGAAGAAATTTTGTATCTTGTTAGAATGTTTGAGACTTTAGTCCCATAACTATTAAACAATGATTAGTTCAAGAATACACATTTTCTCCCCCTTTTTGGCATAATCAAAAAGTGTAAAAAAATTGAAGAGCTGAAAAGTTTTCATAAAAAAATATCCAGAAGTACAAAACAACAAACAAAATACAAGAAACAGAAAGACACTGGGATTTCTTAGTAACAAGAGCCATCAGAAGATTCTTGATCTCAGAGGCAGATTCTTCTTGTTTCACCATCCAGTTCTTGATTTCTTGATTTGTTTGGTCTTGCTTATCCAAGCGTTCATGTATGACTTCATTCTCCCTCTTGAGCTCTTTCAGAGTGTCCATGATAAGTGAGGTAGGAGCAGAGGATGACGAAGCTTCAGCAGAAACAGGCTTAGAAGTAGCAACCGTTGAGTCAGAATGCACGAAGGTTGAAAGCAGAGTGCCCAGATTTATTGCAAGAGTTGGCACTGGTTCAGGTTCAGCCTTAAGAGAAGGTTGATTCAATAGAAAAATAGCCAGAGGGTTTGAATCTTCAGAGGATTCTTCATATTCATCTTCTGATATGTCCATTGTATCAGCTGGTGTATCAACAATCATTAACGAAGACTTATTATTCCAAATGTCAGCAGCTTCTGTCTTGAAAGCATGCAGATGTTTGGAAAAGTTGTCCAACACCTGAAAGTGGCATAAGTCTTGTAGCTTCAGTGACTCAGCATTAAAAGTTCTTTTAAAGGTTTCCCATAGAAGATCCGTTGCAGCTGTGTTCACGCTTCTGGAGCAATCTTCTTTCAGCAGATTCAACCATGCTTGAACATCTGTTAAAAAATTCTGAAACAATGTATTCACATCTGGATGAACAGGTTTTGGGACATCCTTCTTGAAAGTTTTGTTTTTCAAGAATTGTAGAGATTCATAATCCACTACAGTTCTTAAAAAGCTAGCAGGTTCAGGATTTTTGGTAGGTTCAAGAGTGGCTGAATGATCAGGTTGGTCAACAAAGTTAGGTGGTGTTGATTGTTCATGAGGTTCAGATGATTCAACAGTTTCAGGTGGTTCAAAAGATTGTTGTTCTGGAATATGAGGGGGTGAGAGTGTAGGTGAGTTTGGTGTTTGGTGTTGTGGTGAAGTAGGTGGAGTGACATCAGGTGAAATTATTATTGTATTATCAGGAGTGGGAATAGGGTTATGAGGCTGTGGTCGATTCATAGCAAAAATGTTTTCAGATGGTAAGTTGAAATAAGGCTTTATAGTGGCCAGAGGTTCATTTATCCCTGGAATTTTCTAAGAGCCAGCATCATACCATCCAGTGGGTTTGGGTGATAGAGGTTTGGGAGGAGGTCTTGAAAAACGTTCAGCAGGAATGGGTTGAAAAACAGATGGTTCAGGGGGTTCTGAGTGTGAGGGTTCTGATTGAGAAGGTTCTGATTGGGTGTCAGAGTGTTCATTAGAGTCAAAATCACTTAAATCTGATAAAACTTGATTTTTATGAGGGTTGTCAGCAAGGGAGTCAGATAGTAAGGTCAGGTCAATATCAACATCTATATCTCCTAAGGTTTGGGAGGGTTCAACAGATGTAGATACATTGACAGAATCATAAACAGTGATAGTTTCAGAGGGTTTACCTGTCTTCTTTTTCTTCTTCTGAGGAGTGGCAGAAGGTCCTTCTACAGCTTTTCTCTTCAAAGATTCCTGGAGAACAACATCTGGAGCAGCTTGGTTTCTTCCTTGGAGCCAAGCTGGATCAATAGGTGTTCCAGTCTCTTTGCAGATTTCAATGTAGTGCAGGATGATACGTGGATGATCTCCTGAGTTGAACAGACGAAAATCAGCAATAGGTATCCTTCTCCTCTTCACAACAGCTGACACATACGGAGTTGGTTCCACCAACATCTTGTTAATTATTTTCCTTTTTAGTAAATTCTTCCCAGTCATAGTCTTACCACAAGTAGGTTCTAGCTCCCCCAGAAGATTGGCTTCATCTAGGTGAGCAATCAGACCATTCTCAGTCAGAATGTATGATATTAATCTACCCATAGGAATCCAATTCCTTTTGGATTTGGGGTTTTTCATCCTTTCAGCTTCCATAGTCTCTTTTACATGGTTCCAGAGATGTTCAAACAGCAAATAAGGCAAATCAATTTTTACATTTGTTCCAAGGCAGAACAATAAGTATTGTTGATCAGCGTTAATGTAATCTGGAGAGCTGGTGCCCTTCCTATGGTGAATACATCCATGGATAATCCTTGCCCAAATCTTGTATTTATCTTTCAAGTCCATGACTTTTGAAGATCCTTGGCCATTTGTGAAAATCTCTGAGTAGACCCTTGACATTTCTATTCTTCCACTTGGCATACCTGTAACTCCAAGTCCTTTAAACCCTAGCAGCTTTCTGATTTGATTTTCTGTAATGGATATTTCCTTGCCCATTACGAAAGAGAGGATAACCTTAGGGGTTGCAATAGCATGTATCCAGAATTCCTTCACCAGATGTGGAAAGATTGGACCAATGAGACAATCAAAAAAGTTCTCCCAACCTTGAAACTTAACAGCAGGGAACAAGTCAAAACCATTTTCTCTTAGATTCTCAAAATCTACCATTAACTCACTTAAAACTTCCAAACTATCTACCGGAATGAGAGTTGTTCTTTCAGGCACTATGTATTTCTCAGAGTGGGTAGAAGAAGAAGAAGCCATTGAAGTTCTTTAGAGATGAGAGTTTGAAGAAAAGGGTTTAAGAGAAAAAGTACAGAAACGATTGAGTTTGAAAGAGACGGTAAAGAATGAAAAAGGGTTTTTCAAAAAGTATTTATATGCAAAAATTTCAGAAATAGGTTTAGGAATAAAATTAAAAAAGTATTTAAGACGAATTTAAAATTAATTTAAAAACGAATTTAAAACGAATCTCATCATTACGTGCATTTAATGATTTTGCTAAAAATAAGGGGAAAACGTGAGATTATGGCTAATCATTAACAGTTACCTAGAACGTCATCAGTGGCTTTTGCACGCGTGACCTTTCAGAAACACACCACGTGTTCATCTCTTTCATAACGATTGAAATCTTCTAGTTAACTTTTCATCCAAGTCATCTGAGAACTACATCCAGCAGCAAATATATATTCAGCTTCTGTGGTTGAAAGTGCAATTGTTGCTTGCTTCTTGCTGTACCACGAGATAAGATTGTCACCCAGAAACTGACAGCTTCCAGAGGTGCTCTTTCTTTCCATTCTATCTCCAGCAAAGTCAGCATCACAATAACCTACTAGTCTGTAATCTTGTGATCTTCTGTAACACAAACCCAGATTAGTAGTACCTTTCAGATACCTAAGAATTCTCTTAACAGCTGTTAAGTAAGATTCTCTAGGATTTGATTGTAATCTAGCACACAAGCACACGCTAAATAGTATATCAGGTCTAGATGCAGTCAGATAGAGAAGGGATCCAATCATACCTCTATAGAGCTTCTGATCTAGCTTCATACTTACCTCATCTTTTCCTAGAATGCAGGTTAGATGCATAGGTGTCTTGGCATATTTGCTTTCTGACATCTGAAATTTCTTCAGAAGTTCTTTAACATACTTCGTCTGATGTATGAAAGTACCTTCTGGAGTCTGGTTGATTTGAATTCCCAGAAAGAACTTCAATTCTCCCATCATGCTCATTTCAAATTCTGCCTGCATGGTCTTAGAAAATTCTTTTCCAAGGGAGATATTAGAGTTTCCAAAAATTATATCATCAACATAAATTTGACAAATTAAAATATCATTTTTAAATGTCTTTCTTAAAAGAGTTGTGTCCACTTTCCCTCTGGTAAAATCTTTTTCTAAAAGAAAATTACTCAGACGACCATACCAAGCTCTGGGAGCTTGTTTTAAACCGTACAAAGACTTTTTTAATTTAAAAACATGTTCTGGATGTTTTGAATCATTAAATCCAAGAGGTTGATGGACATAAACTTCTTCTTCAATATAGCCATTTAGAAATTCACTTTTAACATCCATTTGATATAATGAAATTTTATTTTGTACATCAAAAGAAATTAATAATATTATAGACTCTAACCTGGCGACTGGGGAAAAGGTTTCATTATAATCAATTCCTTCTTGTTGACTATAACCATGTGCAACCATTCATGATTTGTTTCTGATTACCTCTCCTTGCTCATTCAATTTTTTTTCTGAAAACCCATTTGGTTCATATAACGTTGAATCCTTTGGGTCTTGGAGCTAGATTCCATACATCATTTCTGGAGAATTGATTGAGTTCTTCTTGCATTGCTAAGATCCAATCATTATCTTTCAGAGCTTCATCAATGGAAGTTGGCTCAATCAGAGAAACCAAACCAAACAAATATTCTTCATTGATTCTGAGAGAGGATCTTGTTCTGATGGGATCTTCTTTTCTTCCAATGATTATGTCTTCTTTGTGGGCTGAAGATATTATAGGAAACCTTTTCTGAGTGGGTTGATCAGTGATTTTGAGTTTGCTAGAGCATTGTCAAGAGGATGAGCTGTTGAGTATTCCTTTGCTTCTGAGTCTTTCTTTGCTTCTGAAGTTTCAGAGTTTGAGGGATGATCTTCTGTACCTACAGAAAAATCAATTTGCTTTGGCTGTGGCTGGCCAAGCTTATCATCAAACCTGACTTTGATTGATTCTTCAACAATCAGAGTTTCTGTGTTATATATTCTATAGCCTTTTGAGCGTTCAGAATATCCAAGCAGGAAGCACTTTTGTGCTTTAGAATCAAACTTGTTCAGAGTTTCTTTGGTGTTCAGAATAAAACAAGTACATCCAAAAGGATGGAAATAAGAAATGTTGGGCTTTCTGTTTTTCCACAATTCATAGGGAGTCTTTTCAAGAATAGGTCTTATAGAGATTCTATTCTGAATGTAACACGTTGTGTTCACAGCTTCTGCCCAAAAGTGCTTTGCCATATTAGTTTCATTGATCATGGTTCTGGTCATTTCTTGTAATGTTCTATTCTTTCTTTCTACAACTCCATTTTGTTGGGGAATTCTAGGACAAGAAAAATTATGAACAATACCATTTTCCTTAAAATACTTTTCAAAATAATGATTTTCAAATTCACCACCATGATCACTTCTGACTTTTATGATTTTAAAATCTTTTTCGTTTTGCACTTGAGTACAGAAGTCAATGAACACAGAATGTGACTCATCCTTGTGTTTTAAAAACTTTACCCATGTCCATCTGTTGAAGTCATCAAAAATAACCAATCCATACTTCTTGCCTCTGATGGATGTAGTTTTAACTGGCCCAAACAGATCAATATGAAGTAATTCTAATGGCTTAGAGGAAGAGATAACATTTTTGGATTTAAAGGAAGGTTTTGAAAATTTTCCTTTTTGGCATGCTTTGCACAGAGCTTCTGAGTTGTACTTCAGATTGGGAAGTCCTCTGACTAAATTTAATTTATTTAGTTGAGAGATTTTTCTAAGACTGACATGTCCCAATCTTCTGTGCCATACCCATTGCTCATTGCTAATAGACAAAAGGCATTTGACGTTTTGAGATTTAAGATCTGATAAATCAATTTTGTAAATGGTGTTCTTTCTCTTGCCAGAAAAGAGGATTGATCCATCTTTTTGACTTACAGCTTTACAGGAGTTTTGATTGAAGATAATGTCATATCCATTGTCACTTAATTGACTTATGGACAATAGATTATGAGCTAATCCTTCTACTAATAAAACATTAGAGATAGAAGGAAGGTTACCGTTTTCCAATGGTTCCAAAACCAATAATATTCCCTTTCTGATTACCTCCAAACTTCACGACTCCTCCAACTTTAAGTTTCAGGCTTTGGAACATAGACCTTTTTCCCGTCATGTGTCGTGAGCACCCAAAGTCCAGGTACCATGACTGGTGTCTCAATTGAGATGTTAAGGACATCTACAACAAATATTATTTTATCCTTAGGTACCCATATCTTTTTGGGTCCTTTTGGGTTAGAGTGTTTAAAGTTCTGTTTGAACTTTGGGTTAGCATAAGAGTTTCCAGAATGTGATGTATATTTTATATCATGTGAGTGTCAAAACTTGAATTGTTTATTCAGAGGTTTGTAAGTGAAAGTCATTTTAGAAACATGTTTTGGTATGTATGTCTCCTTCCCTTTGGGAGGTTCATATGCAATTCCTCTTATATTTTTCCCACTAACTCCATAGATTATTGAAGCCATTTTTCTTCTATCTATGCTTTTAGCTAGGAAAGTTTGAAAACTATAGTCATATTCTTTCAGAATATCTTTTGAACTAGACACAGATTCTGAACTAGAAGTTTTTTGAACATTTTGAATTTCTTCTTTAAGTTTAAAATTAATTTCTAAGAGTTCAGATTTTTCTGCTTCATGTTTCTCAATATCAGATGCAAGACTCTTCTTGAGTTTCTTGTATTTGATTTTGAGTTTACTATAGTTTTCCAGAAGTTCTGATAAACTAACAACAAGTTCATTTCTAGTGAATTCAGAAAATACCTCTCTTGGTTCTGACTCACAATCTGAGTCATCTGCTGTGGTAGCCATCAGAGCTAGGTTGGAATTTTCATCTTCAGAACCAGATTCATCTTTAGAAGAGTCTGAGTCATCCCAGGTTGCCATCATCCCTTTCTTTTTACCAAACCTTTTCTTTGGTTTTTCTTTTTGAAGCTTTGGATAATCACTTTTGTAGTGACCAGGTTCTTTGCATTCATAACAGATGATCTCTCTTCTGTTTGACTTTTTGTGTCCAGAAGATTCATGTTTATCTTCCGACTTCTTGAAGTTTCTGAACTTCTTTTGTCTGTGCTTCCACAGATGATTGATCCTTCTGGAGAGTAAGGATAGTTCGTCTTCTTTTGACGCTGATTCTTCAGAGTTTTCCTCTTCAGCCTGAAAAGCGTTAGTATCAAATTTCTTAATTGATTTAAGGGCTAGAGACTTACCTTTCTTCAGAGGCTCTTGCTCATCAAGTTCTATCTTATGACTTCTGAGAGCGCTGATGAGTTCCTCCAGAGACACGTTGTTCAGATCCTTTGAAACTTTGAAAGCAATGACCATTGGTGCCCATCTTCTGGGTAAGCTTCTGATGATCTTTTTAACATGATTTGCTTTAGTATATCCCTTGTTCAAAACTCTTAGACCAGCGATTAAGGTTTGAAACCTAGAGAACATTGCTTCTATAGACTCACTTTCTTCAACTTTGAAGGCTTCATACTTCTGAACTAAAGCCAGAGCTTTAGACTCCTTAAATTGAGCGTTTCCTTCATGAGTCATTTTAATAGACTCAAACATATCATGCGATGTATCTCTATTAGTGATTTTTTCATATTCAACTTTAGAGATAGCATTTAGAAAAATATTTCTAGCTCTATGATGATTTTTAAATTCAGCTTTTTGTAGTCTATCCATATTTTTTCTGTCAACTTTGTTTCCTTCTGAGTCAGTAGGATGCGTGTAACCATCCAAAACTATATCCCATAGATCACTATCATGACCTAGAAAGAAACTTTCTAGTCTGTCTTTCTAGTACTCAAAATCTTCTCCATCAAAAACAGGAGGTTTGTTGTAACTATTGTTGTTTTGTTCAGCAGCCATTGTGTTTTCTTCTGGATCTTTTCCTGACACAGTTAAGTGTTGTGCTCAGAGTCAAGCTCTGATACCAATTGAAGGGGTAAGAAAACACTTAGAAGGGGGGTTGAATAAGTGACTCTTTTTCTTTTCAAAACAAATCTCAACAATAATGGAATGACACAATTATTTTTATCCTGGTTCGTTTGAACTCAAACTACTCCAGTCCACCCGTCAAGGTGATTTCGCCTTTCTCAACAAGGATTTAATCCACTATAATCAACTGATTACAAACACACAACAACTGTTGTGACTAACAATGCACAAGTAATCTTACAAGTGACTAACACCACTAAGACTTAAATCTAGTCCTAGTCTGCTTGAGAAATCTGACCAACCTTGGTCTCTCAAGGAACAATTACAAGAGTTTAATCTTTACAGATAGTGAAATAAAATTTTCTTCTAATCAAGCTATATCACAACTGTGATTTTCACTTAGAATAAATTGCACAAAGTGTATGAACAAAGAGTTTGTGAACCCAGAATCTTTCACGTAGTTTCTTGCTTCTTTTTGAAATATATTTCGCTAGTTGGATTGCAATAAACGTCCTTTGATTTATAGTAAGAACAAAATGACTGTTGCTTCCTTCAGAAGAGTGGAGAGAATTAAATGCTTGCATGTTTCTTTCCACTATTCCATTTTCCAAGAAACTAGCTTTAGACACTTGAGTGCTTGATGTCGTCTTTGCATTAATGAGTAAATGACAACTTGTAAGAACATATTTCCTATGCTTGACAAGACAAGTTGGTTTTAACGTTTGTATCAGAACATGCTTCAATATCTTGATTAACATGCTTTACTTCATCTTCTAGGCATTGCTTTGCTTGCTAAGAACTTGATCAACACTTGCTTTCAAGTAATCTTATGAGCAAGGAAACCTGCTAAATGTTAGAAGATATATTTAAATAAAATGTCTTACCAGATTCAACAAGTGCGCTTAAAACAAAAAGGTTCTTTCATTAAAGAACTTCTTCATAATTTTTTTGCTTAGCACTTCAGAATGCTTCTTGTCAGAACATTATCTGAAATAGTCAAATACGTTCGTTATAGTATAAATTATCTAAAATATAATTTATTGTTATCATCAAAACTCTGAGATAGATCAGAACTAATCTTGTTCTAACATTTGGTTCCTTCAGTACAAGCTACTGGTCACACCCTTTGTTTGGGCACATGAATCCTTCAGCACAAGGTTTTGGTCAAACCTTTCGTTTGGACATTTGACTCTCTTTATGCAAGCTTCATTTGAACATATCTTTTGCATGTTGGCATGAAGTCACAAGGTAGGAACCCCCTATGTACACTCTTTCGTTTGGCCACTTGAACCTTTGGGAAGGCAAGCCTTTGATTGGACAGAACCACCTTTACAAAATTTACTTACATCCTGTGTCCCCTTTGAATCAGCATCTTTCGAATCCAACTCTGGGCATCCCATTCGAAGTACATGCTTGATGGCCCATTCAAAGGATTTACAAGCCCACTTTAAGGCATGTTTTTGGTGACCCATCCAAGGGTCACACTTTTGGCCCATTTGAAGGATGCCCTAAAGTGACTCAATCGAAAGGCACTTGTTTGAGGAAAATCAAATAGTATTACTTGGAGAAGAGTATGGTCGAAGAAGGGTCAAAATGAAAAGATGATATTCAAATATGCTTGCTGCCAAGTTCTGGCATGGTACACTGGCCAAGAATGATACACAGCAGTTCTGAAACACTGCCCCCTTCTTACACCAAAATAACATACAAGGCACTATCTCTCGAAAGTTACAAGGAACAGGTTACTCAAATTGTTCAAATCTTTTGTGTTCCCTCCAAGAACTTCAGGCAGCCTTGCCTATAAATAAGAGGCCTCACAACATGCTTAAAGGAGGACTTTTTTGGCCAGAGGAACGAATCTCGAAAATTTTCTCAAACATAACAAAGCTCTCAAACACTCAAACACTTGTGAAAGACAAAACCCAAAATCTAACACTTACCTCTTTCAATTCAAGAAAGAACAGTACACTTGTTCTTCTCCTTCGAACCCAGAAATAACAAACACTATCCTTACACCTTCTGACCTTCGAATCCAGTCAAAGGAACACCACACTTGTTTCTTTCCTTCGAATCTAGGAGCATTTAGTTCAGCCACTTGAAGGTCCAGCACACCATCCAGCCTCCAGCAAGGTAAGTTATTCCAAACCTTGAGCTTTTCGTTTCTTGTATAACATGTGAATAAGCTTTTCTTTCGTTTCAAGCATGTACATATCATTGTTCTTTTCGTTTCCACCCTTTTAACATGTTTTCAGAGCTAACCCTTTCGTTTTGCTTCTTGTTTACCTAAACATGCATTAAGTATCAAACTGATTATAAAGAAATACTAGCATGGCCTTAGGCCATGTTGCTGTTCAAAAGTTCAAACAAAAGAAACAGGAAACAGGAAGTAGGAAACGAAGCTTCTGTGGCTTCTACACCAATCTCCAAGTCAAACGAAAGAGGCAGCCAAAAGGTACGCTTGCACTGGTTCCAGGCCCAAATCGAAAGCCACGACATGCTAATTCTAGGTTCCAGTCGAAGGATACAACATGCTGGCTTCCAGGCCCCAATCGAAGAACACGCCTACACTGGTGCCAGCCCCCAATCGAAGGAAGCCAAAAAGTGCAGAATCAAAGGGTTTTCTTCCTCAGTCGAAAGACCTTTATTTTTCTTGATTTTACCTTATTTTTTCCTCTATATTTTCATGCACTTCAATATGGTTGTAATAGTGTAGGATTTTATCTTTCTATATTTTTTGTATGCTTGCTAGTAAATAGGGAATGTATGGAAAGATGAAAACAATAAGTAGACAACCCCTAATCAAATACTAAATGCATACATCAAACACACCATTCACACATGCACCCTTAGGGTAATCTCACTTTTTCCTTTCAAAAAATAGTCATGTCCCTCGAACATGGGCGTTTTAGAAAAGACCCTCGATAAAAGATCGTAGTCCCTCGATGACCCTCAATGTTGCCTTCGGTAAATGATCTAGTCCCTAAACGACATTGCTAAAACGTCCCATAGGTTGCCTTCTATGACAATACAAATGTTCCACGCACTTCCCTTCACATTCAATGATGGGGCTTCTTACCAAATCAATGGTAAGATAGCAACATCTAAAGGAAGAGGAAAAGAACATTTAAGACTGTTTGAGTAGCTAGGTTACTCCTAGATGCTCGCTTGATCACAACAAAAAATTTTTATACACCAACACTCTCATTTTGAAACATTTTCAAAAGAGAAACACTTTGTGTGTGTTCTTATAGAAACGAGAGCCATTACAAAGAAACCCTTTTCAAAATCACTTTCAAAAACACATCCCACAAACACTTCTTTGAACTATTTTCCAAACAACACTTTGTACGCGTTCTTATAGAGACGAGAACCATTACAAAGATGTTTTCAAAATACTTTCAGAACCCACACCACAAGCACATTTTCAAACAAAAGCAAGTGATATAGCAAGCAACTAAGATCCCGTAGATAACTACGGATGGAAAGGGTGATAATACCTTCCCTTTTCATAACCTACCCCCCGAACTCAAGAAACATCTCTAAAGGTCTTTCCTGTTCTTTTAAGCCTTTCCTTATTAGATAAAAGAAAAGTCGGTGGCGACTCTTGCTATCTGCAACCATTTTGATAAAAGTGCAAAACATCCCAAGTCAGTTCTCCCACCGTGTTACAGAATTGGCGACTCTGTTGGGGATTTCCTTAAAAGTGGGGTTACCTTAGGGATAGATCACCTTTACTTGCTTTCCTTGTTTGACTTGCATGCTTTACATTATGGTTCCTTGTTTGGGCTTGTTTTGATCCTCTTCCCGGATCTGGGGCACCTTTTAGGTAAGAAGCAATAGATTGTGGAAACTATACGACGTAGATCGATATGGTTGAAGCAATGGCTACGTTAGTGTGACACATTTGTTGGTACCAGTATCCCCTGTGTTGAATCGAGGAGAATACGGGGCCGCTCAGCGGTGTCATAAAGCACTAACTGACCTTAGAACCTTAATTGAACAACTTGGCCATTAGGAAGTAGTGAGATAACCGGTTTCGGTGGAAAGCTGAAAATTGGTTGATACTCGATACTACACTCATTGAGATTAGACTTTTGGGATATCCCGGCCGCAAGAAAAGATTGATTGTGCTGAGATAATGCCTAAAAGAAAGGTCAGTGATATTGAGATCCTTTAGAACCCGGTTAATATTACTAGGATAGGTTGAGCCAACCAAACTTCAAGAGGGTACTTACCTACGAACCCCATGCAAGCCTAAACCTAAGGACTTGTCTGCTTTGTGTGTATATGATTATTTGTACATAAAAACTTGCTTACTTTGCATACTTGTACATAACATCATACCATAGCATTTTCAATAACCATTTCAAGGATCTCAAAGGTCTATGATGCAGGGTCATGTTAAACCAGACGCCTATCAAAGGGCAAAAGGATTCATTCTTTAATCAAACGCCGTCAAGCACAGTAACTTGAGTCAAGGGCTACGACCCACTTGACATGGTGAGCTTGATTCTCGTGGAAGGACATTCAATAATACAAAGTTCTCCAATCAAAGAGGTTGATCAAAATTCAACTTCTAACACCTTCTTGTGTTTACCCCGCGAGATCCTTGAAAACATGCATCCACATATCATGAATCATATCATGACAGGTTTCTCCCAAATAGGTATCCTTATTTTCCTACTGTTTATTTCAGTAAGATGGATATGGAACAAACAGTGAAGGATCTCCAAGCACAAAATGCCTAGTTCCAACAAATGTTCCTGGCTATGGCTAAGGGGCAAGAGCACCTGAAGACTCTTTTTCTCAGAGACAAGAAGAAAAAGTCAAAGAAGTCAATAAGCGTCCTGAACTTGGGAAGAAAACTTAGAGGACCAGTCAAAAGAGCTCTTGATCTCTCAACTCCATCCAATGAGGGGAATAGTCATGAAGAAGATAACAGTCTTGGTATTGATGAAGTTGAAGCCGATTGCTCTGAGGAACAATATCCTCCCACTGATGATAAATACAAAATGCTATGGAGATTCAGCAGATACCTGGCTTGGACTTTGAAGAGTTAGGTTTGGTTTTCGGAGTGATCATCCCACCAAAGTTCAAAACCCATACCTTCGCTAAGTATGATGGGATCTCTTGTCCTAAAATGCATCTAAGCTCATATGTCCGCAAGATTTAGCCTTACACTGCTGACCGAAAGCTATGGGTCAATTTCTTCCAAGAAAGTTTGGTTGGCACTCAGCTGGAGTGGTTATATTAGTTAGAAAGAACCGAAATTCACACCTGGGAGTACTTGGCTACTGCTTTCTACAAGCAGTATCAATACAACGCTGATCTTGCACCAACTCGTGTGCAATTGCAAAATATGACCATGCGTTCCAACGAGGGCTTCAAAGAGTACGCCCAAAAATGGAGAGACTTGGCAGGTAGGGTTCAACCACCCTTAACTGATAGGGAGATGATTGACATCTTTATGGGAACTTTGACGGTACCTTTCATTAATCACCTAATCGGAAGCTCCTCGGTCGGGTTCACCGAGCTAATACTGACTGGCGAAAGGGTCGAAGATGGCATCAAAAGTGGAAAGATCCAAGGAGCTACATCCTCTGATGCTCAGAAAAATCCATACAATGGGAAGAAAGAGTCTAATGTTGTTTATGGCCAAAAGGGTCATAACAAGAGCAACCACAACCAACATGTGGGGACAGTCCTGATCTCTGGTCTTGCATCACGGTGACAACCACAAAGAGGAAATTAGCGAAGGCAAGACGAGACCAAAAGACAGTTTACCAACATCAACATGCCTCTATCTCAAGCACTACAACACTTGTTGAAGATGAATCTGATTACGTTGATAGGACCTCATCCAAACCCCAAAACTTCTTCTCCTAACTACAATCCTGATCTAATATGTGCATATCATTCTGAAAGTCCTGGGAATGATACTAACGATTATTGGGCGCTGAAATACAAGATTCAAAACATGATTGACGCCAAGGAGATCAATTTCGACCCACCAGAGACTCCCAGCATGCCAAATCATTGAGTTTTCCAGTTCATTTTGAATTTTCAATTGTAATCTCTTTTGTTGTTCAAACACTTATCTACTAATGTCAAAACTTTGTTTCATTAATGCATTACATATGTTTGTCTTGAATTCATCCATTTGTTTTCATTATTTAAACTGTGCTATCTTTACTCCTTTTATAATATTAAACTCTTGTTTCAAAAGTTGCAAGCCTTTAGAGGGAGGATGACAAAAATGATACCACAGTCTCATACAATATGCTTTTGAATAGACCTTGCTGACGATGTACAAGCGTTCTTTCAATCCCTAAACACTGGAGTTATAAGAAAGATAATCCCTAGTCAACCCTTTCGAGCCAAAGAAGTAGGAATTTCCCTTTTTACACAAATTGAAATCTTTAATCAAAATCTGGGGCTGGGTAGTCTCTCAGTTAATTCAAACGCGCGTTCAGTCGTAAACTTTCACTTCGTATACAATGAATGAAATCAAAAACATTCATCTGGAATCAAAAGACGGCGATGGTTCCTTATCACATAGGCAGTCATTTTATCTTTAAAAAAAGCCCACTAAGTCAAAACCTACGAAGGAGACTTAAGAAAAACGGGGGCATCCCGCAAAAACAAGAACAGTCAGGCAAAATTAGGGATAATAAATCAAAAAGAGGTCACTACAAATCCTCAACAACATGGAAAATATGGAAAAAAATGACTGCCTTCCAACAAACTTAACTTGTCTGAGCCATCACCAAAACGTCATTCCAGACTCAATTGGAGTTCAAAAGCATAATTAACTGAGTTTAGGACTGAAGAACATCACGAAGAACGGGCGGGGTACAAATACACTTTGTGCCTTATCATTTGTTTCTTAAACCATGAAATAGACCATGATACAACCTTTCAAAGTCCTAATTGAAGCATGGGTTAGCTCGAAAGCATACTGTTACAAAAGGTATCCTGACTCCTGTAAGGGTTTACTCCAAACCCTGAGTTGAATTTTCTTATAAAAAATTCTTTTATCTGCTAAAACGCATTTTCAAAACGTTAAGACAAGCATAAACTTTGCATTATATTGAATATCATTGTTTGCATGTGGCTATTTGTTTGACAACAGGAGAATTCACACGACAAATATCTAGCAACAAAAACTCTTTCAACAAAGTCACTTCAAATAGAATGACACTTCCAATGAAAAATCTCCTATAAGCAAGGGGCACGGCATGGTCATTATCTAGCACATTTGGGGGTAGTCAAGTCAAGATTCCAAGAAATCTCCCAAGAAATGTTGAATAACCAGGGGAAAGTCTGTATCTGAATCACTTGGAGCATTAAACACGAATCCCGACAAAGGGTTACGTACAATCAAAACATTTCCTAGAAGTGCCACAAACACTTTCTACTAGGGGCAATGATAAAACCCCCACAAAGTCCTTTTTGTAGGATGATCCCCAGCCATAGTTTTAATCTCTGAAAACTTCTCCCCAACTGAGTTGATCTCAAGACTCTTAGAGGAGATTCTACCAAAGGAAAGTGCCCTTCTAGTAGGCTGGTGACAGGGTTTATTTCCCCAAAAAACGGAAAAATCCCCAGCTTGAATTTGCCTCTCAGACTATCACATCTCAAGGGACCACAACTCCTTTTCCCCATTAGTCTGCTCTACAATCCCCAGTGAGTTACTGCAGAACCTGGGAAATAACCAGATAACAGTTAACCTCTTTATCCCCAACAAGTTGTTAACTTCCTTTCTCATTCATCAAGAGATAACTCCCCAGTAGAGTAACAGACAACCACAACTCCTAGACTCTTTTCCCTAAGTTGTAATCAACACTCTCGACAGATTTTTTTCTCAAGCAAAATCAACATTCCCCAATGGAGTTTCTCCTCAAATAACAAAACAGGATTCCCCAGCAGAAACACTCTAAGCTAGGTCTGGAAAGGCGTGCATACTCTTCGTACCTAGTGGCCTTCCTGGATTCAACTTCCCAAAACTCCCCAGCACTTGTCAAGGATTTATTTTCCAAGACAAAATTACATTCCAACAACATTGCATGCATCATATTACATACATGATAAGCACATATGGCACAAATGCATACGGCGTAATCTCATTTATTTTGAGAACATCATTATGCCATGCATTTCATACATCATGACATTGTATATAACTAACCCTTTACCTTTTCAGGAAATATCAATTGACTGATAATTATTACCAACAATTTTCAAGAGGTCCAAGATTAGTTCCTGAAACAAGACAGAGCAACTATCTACACGATCAGACGAAGCAATCTTACACGGATTCCTTCTCACATTTAAGACATTTCCAGATGCAGTTTTACACAGACTCATCATGAAGCAACCCTACCCAGGTTCTTCCTCATTTCCAGATGCAGTTTTACACGGACTCATCATGAAGCAACCCTACCCAGGTTCCTTCTCATCTCTAGATGCAGTTTTACCCGGACTCATCATGAAGTAACCCTACCCAGGTTCCTTCTCATTTCCAGATACAGTTTTACACGGACTCGTCCTGAAGCCACCTTACCCAGGTTCCTTCTCTTAAAATCCTAGATAAAGTTTCACATGGACTCATCCTGAAGCAGCCCTACATAGGCCCATCATGAATTCAAGAATATTTAAGACCTCTGCTAGTTCAGTTTAAATCTCTCAATGGTTTATCCTAATTCTTTTCGGTAGACATTTTTCTCTGGTTCAGATAAAACGCTCCAAGATTTATTCTGATTCTTTCTAGACCTCTGCTGGTTCAGTTTAAATCTCTCAATGGTTTATCCTGATTCTTTCTGGTAGACATTTTTCTCTGGTTCAGATAAATCTCCCCAAGATTTATTCTAATTCGTTCCAGTTAAAGAATATTCAAGACCTCTACTGGTTTAGTTTAAATCTCTCAATGGTTTATCCTGATTCTTTCCCGTAGACATTTTCTCTAGTTCAGATAAATTTCTCCAAGATTTATTCTGATTCTTTCCATACCTCTGCTAGTTCAGTTTAAATCTCAACGGTTTATCCTGATTCTTTCTCATAGACATTTTCTCTGGTTCAGATAAATCGCCCCAAGATTCATTCTAATTATTTCCATATCTCTGCTGGTTCAGTTTAAGTCTCTCAATGGTTTATCCTTATTCTTTCTGGTAGACATTCCCTCTGGTAAATCGCTCCAAGATTTATTCTGATTCCTTTCAAGTTGAAGTCAAGATTAGACTCAGTCTAATTTCTGTCAACAATCACATTTGGATGGCATCTATAAGCCCATCTCTGACAACTCTCCATCATCCCTCCAAATGGAATCTGTAAGCACATTCCCTACACAATCAACCACCATATCATCGAGTGCAAATTTCTGGGCACTCTAGTGTTCAATCATCTTCCACCTTCAAGTCACGAATGGCAGATTCGCCAATCTAACTCTTCAGGTTTAAGAAGATTTAACAGGGGAAACTGTTGCACCCTAAAATTTGCCCTCTCACTTTTCAAAGCATTTCCCACTAGGATTCTCAAGGTTCAAGCTTGCACCAGTACATTGGGATTTTTCAGCACCAAGATTAAAAGAAAAAAATGGTCAAAAAGGGGAGAAAACAGATAAAAATAATATTTTGACAAATTTGGAGGAAAAACAAGTGTTTTTCATTTTAGCTCTTTCGATTGGCCTATTGGCCTCTTTCGATGCAAGCCTGGCTTGCACCCTTCAACTGAGCGTGGGCCTCTGGAACGCTGGCTTGGATTCACAAGTCACAAAGCCTCTAGTAACCTTCTTTGATTCCAAGGCCAAAAGGCTCCCTTTTGGCATCCTTCGATCTGCATTTTTGGCCTCCTATGTGCCTCTTTCAAATATGAACATTTTTCCTCCTGCATGCACCTTTCGTTTGGGCATGTTGATTCCTTCAGTACAAGCTACTGGTCACACCCTTCGTTTGGGCACATGAATCCTTCAGCACAAGGTTTTGGTCAAACCTTTCTTTTGAATATTTGACTCTCTTCATGCAAGTTTCGTTTAAACATAGATCTTTTGCATGTAGGCATGAAGTCACAAGGCAGGAACCCCCTATGTACACTCTTTCATTTGGCCACTTGAACCTTTGGGAAGACAAGCCTTTGATTGGACAAAACGATCTTCACAAAATTTTCTTACATCCCGTGTCCCCTTCGAATCGGCATCTTTCGAATCAACTCTGGGCATCCCATTCGAAGGACATTCTTGATGGTCCATTTGAAGGATTTACAAGCCCACTTTAAGGCATGTTTTTTGTGACCCATCCAAGGGTCACGATTTAGGCCCATTCGAAGGATGCCCAAAAGTGACTCAATCGAAAGGCACTTTTTAGAGGAAAATCAAATAGTATTTCTAGGAGAAGAGTCTGGTCGAAGAAGGGTCAAAATGAAAAGATGATATTCAAAGATGCTTGCTGCCATTTTCAGGCATGGTACACTGGCCAAGACTGCTGCACAGCAGTCCTGAAACACTTCCCCTTTCTTACACCAAAAAAGCATACAAGGCATTGTCTCTCGAAAGCAGCAAGGAACGGGTTAATCAAATTGTTCAAATCTTTTGTGTTCCCTCCAAGAACTTCAGGCAGCCTTGCCTATAAATAAGAGGCCTCACAACATGGTTAAAGGAGCACTTTTTTGGCCAGAGGAATGAATCTCCAAAATTTTCTCAAACACAACAAAGCTCTCAAACACTCAAACATTTGTCAAAGCAAAAACCCAGAATCTAACACTTACCTATTTCGATTCAAGAAAGAACATTACACTTGTTCTCCTCCTTCGAACCTATAAATAACAAACGCCACCCTTAAACCTCCTGACCTTCAAATCCAGTCAAAAGAACACTCACTTGTTTCTTTCCTTCGAATCCAGGAGCATTTAGTTCAGCCACTTGAAGGTCCAACACACCCTCCAGCCTCCAGCAAGGTAAGTTGTTCCAAACCTTGAGCTTTTTGTTTCTTGTATAACATGTGGATAAGCTTTTCTTTCGTTTCAAGCATGTACATATCATTGTTCTTTTCGTTTCCACCCTTTTAACATGTTTTCAGAGCTAACCCTTTCATTTTGCTTCTTGTTTACCTAAACATGCGTTAAGTATTAAACTGATTGTAAGACAATACTAGCATGGCCTTAGGCCATGTTGCTGTTCAAAAGTTCAAATGAAAGAAATAGGAAACAAGAAGTAGGAAATGAAGCTTCTGGCTTCTACACCAATCTCCAGGTCAAACGAAAGAGGTAGCCAGAAGGCACGCTTGCACTTGTTCCAGGCCCCAATCGAAAGGCACGACATGCTACTTCCAGGCCCCAGTCGAAACATACAACATGCTGACTTTCAGGCCCCAATCAAAGGACACACCTACACTGGTGCCAGACCCCAATCGAAGGAAGCCAGAAAGTGAAGAATTGAAGGGTTTTCTTCCTCAATCGAAAGACCTTCATTTTTCTTGCTTTTACCTTATTTTTGCCTCTATATTTTCATACACTTCAATATGGTTGTAATAGTATAGGATTTTATCTTTCTGCATTTTATTACTTTTGTATGCTTGCTAGTAAATAAGGAATGTATGGTAAGATAAAAACAACAAGTAGACAACCCCTAATCAAAGACTAAATACATGCAAATCAAACACACCCTTCACACATGCACCCTTAGGGTAATCTCACTTATTTCCTTTCGAAAAATATTCATGTCCCTCGAACATGGGCATTTTAGTAAAGACCCTCGATAAAAGATCATAGTCCCTCGATGACCCTCAATGTTGCCTTCGGTAAACGATCTAGTCCCTAAACGACATTGCTAAAACGTCCCATAGGTTGCCTTCTATGACTATACAAACGTCCCACGCCCGTCCCTTCACATCCAATGATGGGGCTTCTTACCAAATCAATGGTAAGATAGCAACATCTAAAGGAGGAGTAAAAGAATATTTAAGACATTTTGAGTAGGTAGGTTGCTCCTAGCTGCTCGCTTGCTCACAACAAAAACATTTTATACACCAACCCTCTCATTTTGAAACATTTTCAAAAGACAAACACTTTGTACGCGTTCTTATAGAAACGAGAGCCATTACAAAGAAACCCTTTTCAAAATCACTTTCAAAAACACATCCCACAAACACTTCTTTGAACTATTTTCTAAACAACACTTTGTACGCGTTCTTATAGAGATGAGAACCATTACAAAGACGTTTTCAAAATACTTTCAAAACCCACACCACAAGCACATTTTCAAACAAAAGCAAGTGATCTAGCAAGAAACTAAGAGCCCGTAGATAATTATGGATGAAAAGGGTGCTAATACCTTCCCTTTTCATAACCTACCCCCAGAACTCAAGAAACATCTCTAAAGGTATTTCCTGTTCTTTTCAGCCTTTCATTATTGGATAAAAGAAAAGCCAGTGGCGACTCTTGCTATCCATAACAATTGCGATAAAAATGCAAAACATCCCAAGTCAGTTCTCCCATCGCGTTACACCCCCTGACCAAAAGGAGGCTAATGCGACCAAACGACGAGCCTGCTCTTACGTAGTAGTCGAGCATAAGCTCTATCGACAGGGATTCTCTGTCCCACTCCTAAAATGCGTCGAGGAGTCCAAAATCCCCGAGATCTTACGGGAAATACATGAGGGAATCAATGCCCAACACTTGGGCAGAAGGTCTCTGGCATAAAAGGCATTGAGAGAAGTGTATTACTGGCCACCATGCAGCAAGACATGAAGGAGCACGTCAAAAAATGCGACAAATGTCAAAGACACACGGACATGCACCTCGCACCCCCACACGAACTCAAAACATTACCGTCCCTGTGGTTGTTCGCCTGGTGGGGGATGGACATCCTCATACTGTTTGTACAAAGATCATATCAAAATAAATTCTTGATCATGGTCGTAGACTATTTCACGAAGTGGATAGAGGCTGAAGCTCTGGCCAGAATCACATTGCACAACATCCTTCCTTTCTACAAATGAAATGTGCTTTCCCGATTCGGCATACCACAAGTGCTCGTCACTGGAAATGGGACGCAGTTCATTTACCAAAGCTTCCAAGAGTTTTTCACCAAGCTCGACACCAAATAGTGTCATATCTACTAGCATCAGTGGTTAACTTATAGCTAGTCACCTTTTCACTATTATTGGTGTTATTATATTAATATTTTTCTAAGTTCTTAGTAAGGGGTGTATGTTTTTTTATAATAATAAGGGGTGTGTGGGTTTTACATGATTTGAATTAAATCTGTCTAGCCCAATAAGTTAGAAGCCCATCAAACTTCTTTCCAATTTTTGGTCTGGATGTGGACCAAGTCAACATTCGTTTTCATTTTATAATTTTTTTATTATTAAAATCAAATATTTTTCGACGTCATCATTTTTATTATTGTTTATTATTATCAAAATAGTTTTTATTCTTTTTAGATTTGTTGACCAGAAGTCAACTTTTGACTTTTTGGTTATATAAGGATCATTATCATTAATATGATAATTATTATTTTTATTATTGATTAAAACCTTTATTATTTATATTATTGTAATCAATATTATCTTATTATTAATTTTTTTTGTTGAAAATTTTTGACCGAAGTTAACCTAGGTCAAACAGGGCTAAAAAACCCTAATTGATCAAACTCAGTGGCGGCCCAAGGAGTCCAAAAAAAAAACAATTACTGTAGAGATCCAGAAACAAATCAAAATAGAATCAAACATTACAATCGATTCAAACAAAAATCAAATCTTTACCAGAGAATCATACTCAAATCAATATTATACATAATCAAATCTCAAATCTCTAATCAAATCTAAATATTCCTAATTCCTAAATCAATTACAATTTGTAACGACAATCATAAACAAAACTTCCTAATTTATCTCTAACCTAAGCCTATAAATAGAACCCTACAAAATTCTAAGAAAGGGGGAATAAATTGGCGAACAAAAGAAGAGATCGAGGAGAAGAAGAAGAGGGATTTAGGTTTCAGTTTCTGAAACCCTATATCTGAGTTATGCCACTATCATCACCATTGCCATCTCCAATCTTATAATTTCAAATCAAAGAAAGAAAAGGCGGAATTAGAAGGAGAAACCAGAAACCGAAAGAAAAAGTGAGCTACGAATTCAAGTAAGCCTGAAACCACTTAGCTTTTAGGGTTTTAATTTCCTAATGATTGATGTTTTATTGCGTGATTGAGATTTGATTTGGGGTTTCTGGGTTCTTAGGATTCTTAGGGTTCTTAGGGTCCTTGGGGTTAGGTTAGGGTTCATTCCAGAACCCTAGGGTTCTTGGGGTTCGGGGGGTTTATATGAATATAGGGTTAGGGTTCTAAGGGTTGGATGACGATCTTCAAGATTTTGGATTCCTTACGATGATTTTTGGATGAAGGTGGTGGTGCGCTGGAGTGGCCACCGGCGGAAGCAATTTCCGGTCGGTGATGCCCAGGGCAGGGTGATTTATGGTGATCACCTTTATAGAGAGAGGAGAGAGAGTCTCTCTCTAGAATACATAAAAATGGTTTGTGTGCTTCTGTTAGAGAGAGAGAAAGAAGAGAAGAAAATGGGCCTCAAGCACGGAATTCCTTTTTTATAAACAATCTTCGTACTCATATACATCCTCATTACCGTGCACCCTTAATCACACCCTTCTAATTTTAATCAGATGCTCTAAAGTCGTGACCTCATCGTAATCTGATGCGCTAGCCATACACGATCCAAACTGGCCTCTATCTGATTCAACTCTGGGCCAAACTCATTCTTAATCACACCTCTCTATTTTTTTTTATTTTTCTACTTGCTTAAAAATGCACCCCTCATGCGATAGTGGGTCAAGTCCAACATTTGAACTTGGACCCTTAATTCCTGCACCCCTATTTCGCCATTACGTTCTTAAATAACACCTCCCTACGGTCAGACCTAAATCCAATATCTGGATTTAAGGCCCTATTATTCACACCCCCAACATTTTACTAGCCAACTAATTTTGCACCCTCTGCGTTTTTAAATAAAATTAATTTATTTTTATAATTTCATTTATTTATTTATTGTTTATTTATTTATTACCATTTTTTGATTTATTGCATTAATATATGACTTTGTATAATTAGTAAATAATTATAATTTTTTTATTAAAAATACTTAATATCTTTTTAATAGTCATTTATTAATCAAAAATCACTTTTAAACGCTAATCTCTTTTTAAATATCTTAATTGCATTAAAATACTTTTCTCCTACATTAAAATCTTTTTTTTACATATTGCATCATATACTCGAAAACATCTAACCAACAAATTACTAATGATTTTCCACTAACTTAATTCAATTTACATTATTTTTAAAAAGGATCGTGAAGATATTTCTTATTAACTGCGAACTACGTCTGCAAATTCCTCTATTCACACACCCGGACTTGGTTCAAGGAGAATTCGAGATATTTCCATAATCATAAAAAAAAAACTTATCAAACAACTGTGAACTACGAATTGGGACTCTGATTCCTCATAAGAGGATACATAGGCATACGACTTAAAAATGTGGCAAGTACCCCTAACTAAAAAATTAAAACCTTATTCCTAAACCTTAAACCTATACCATAGTATCCTTGTGAACAAGGTAGATGAAGGGTGCCTAACACCTTCTCTTCGTCTAAAGTGAGTTAAGAACTTAGAATCTACGTATCATCAATTAGGGTTATTCCATTATTCACATGTCGATAGGACTAAAAGTAGTGGTGGCGACTCTCATGTTTTCTGTCGGTTATTACAAATAGCATTTCACGTCCGTTGAACACCCTTAAACCAACGGGTAAGCTGAGGCCGCAAATAGAGTCATCTTATGAGGACTCAAGTGCAGGTTAGGAGAATCTAAAAAGGGGTGGGTTGAAGAGCTGCACATCGTCCTATGGGCTCACCGAACGACACCACACTCGACGACCGATGAAACCCCATTTAGACTAACCTACAGCATCGAATCAGTCATCACTATGGAAATCCTAGAGCCATCTACACGAACTGAAGTCCCTTTAGATTAGAAACTAAATGACGAGGCCCTAAGGGAAGATCTTGACCTGGTCGAAGAAATCCGATCAGGAAAATCTCTTCACAAAGCCACACTGAAACAGCAGATAGCCCTGCGTCATGACACCAAAGTCATAAAATGCGAATTCCAGGTCAGCAGTTTATTCTTGCAGAGAAATCAGAAAGATTCTCATGAAGGAAAGGTGGCCGCCAACTAGGAAGGACCTTACCGCATCTACGGGAGCCGGAGCCTACCACCTTCAGCACCTAAGTGGAGAATCACTACCTCGACCATGGGACGCTACAAAACTGAAACAATATTACAACTAAGTCCCAAATAAACATAAGGGCCTAGCAGTCAATGTACTCTCTTCGATAAACAACATGGCTCTCTCGTTCCTAGAAGCATGTTGAGGTATGAACGTAGCCTCCAAACAATATCAAAATGCAGGTTTTCGCTCATTAGTCGAGCGAAACCTTAGCCTGACGAGGACACCTCGACCGAGATCCTCCATCAAAGTACCTAATACATAGAACACTGAGCTCATGATGGGCAGTTCACGCCACGAAGTCAAGACTTTGACCACGATCTTGATCTCGTCCGTGCGTACCCCTACTCCGCTTCCTCGACACATCCCAACATATGTCAACCACAACTAAGGTCAAGCACAAACCTCCACTTATCAAAATTCCACATTTCCCAAAATAAATAGATCTAGCACAACGACAATTGAACATGCAACATACAAGAGTAAAACAAAAGCATTTGAAATCTGACCACGAAGGTCGGTGTTGTCTATACAATATCAAAAGGGGGCACGCAGGCCAAAGCTAAAACATACATAAAAAACAGGCAAAGCCCCTTGTCTGAAACAGTTAACAAGGTTGGCGCACATGCCAAATAAACAAACGAGCATACAGGCTCGAAAACTTAATCTTGGCTCTCATCATCCTCGCCATTACTCTCTTCCTTAGGATTATCCTCGGGGGGATAAAATATATTCCCGTCGACCACCTGGTTAAATGGCCATGCACCTTCAACCACCACCTCGACCCCTTGGTTAATGATCTTGAGCTACTCAACGGTCGTATTGAAGCCATAATTAAGAGTATCCATGACATCCTGCTCGAACACACGATTCTGAGCAATCAAGTCTTTCCTAGTCTCAGGGGCTTTCTTAGTGCCAGTCTCTTCATCGACAGGCACCACGATCTCCTCCAACTCCTTTACCCAAGTGGTCAGTCCCTTGTTCTCCTTAGTCACAACCTCCCGTTTAGGCCTTAGCTCATTCAAATCCTTGAGGAGCTGGACCTACGCTTCATAGTTCATCTCATGATTGGGAATATCAACCTTTAGCTTCTCATTAATCCCCATAAACTTTTGGATTCGAGCATTAGCTTTATCCAGGGAGGCTTGGGAACCCGCAGCCTCATCATTCAATTTAAAAGTGGTTTCGAGAACCCTCGTCACGACAGACACATCTTCTGACAGATTCTTCCACTAGGTTTCTTTTTCCTCGAACATAATGACCTCCCTCTCCTCTTCACGAAGACCTAAGGAACTCTCCCCGATGATGATACCTCAGTTGAGATAGTAGGGGGCAACACGAAAACCTCCCCAACACCCTTGTCCCCGTCGATAACTGCCACGTGCTCATGGTCTTTCACGCGCTTCCTTTTTTACAGTTATTCGGAAGGGGGAGCATGGGTCCCTGGAGGGGAAGATGAGCCACTTGGACGGGCATAAGTTTTGGCTTGTTCCTAAAGTTGGGAAACCCGAGTTTTGGGCACAAGTGTGATAGATTCTTGGGCTTCAACTTGAGCAAACGTTCAGAGAGAGTCTCCATCTAGCCTATAATCAAAAGAAACTGTTAGTCCACAATATGAAAGTACGAACATGAAATTACGTGCGCGTGCCCTACCTAGAAGTCTCAAAGCCTCCTCATCAGAGGAGCACTCAAGGAGCACTTTCGTGTTAAGAAGTCGGGGAAAAAAGATGTCATACCCCAAATTTGTCCTACCTTTTACTTTTGTCGGTCTTAGATTTCGCATTTCATCTACATCATCTTCACTAGTTCATTTCCATATCATGCATTTCATTGAATAAAGGAACCTGAGGTCCAAGAGTTTAGTGGTTGTGCAATATTAAAGTTTCGGTGTTTTCAGGAAACTAGGACTTTTGCTTCCAGGTCCCTTTGAGCTTTATTTCCTTCTACAAGTCAATTGCTTATCAAGAGGTTTAAGGGGTGAAATCAAGGAATTCTTCTCCTATGGATTAAAATTTTATTTCAGGAGTTTCTTGAGGGACTAAATTTTGAACTAAGATGGCATCTATCATTTTCAAAGTAGTTTGAATTCGTCATAAAGATTCGAAATTGAAAGAGAAAGAAAGCTTGGATTTGTATTTCAAATTGGAAATAATGGAAATTGGTATTTCATACAATGTCTTTGGTTCACAAGTCACCAATTGCTTACATCACAAGTTACTATATTCAAGATTCAAGTCACTATTGATTATCTTGAAATTATTTTTAGATTCATGCCATGACCACTTGAAATCATAACAGGCCCAAAACCAGTCCAAATAAAACAGGCCCAAAGTTTGAACCAACCAGCCCCACAATGTTGTCCAATTTGCTGTTGCATAAACAGTCCAAAAATCTGTTGCAGCCCTGTATAAAACTGTCCATAAAACTGATGCATAGACCTGCTGTCCATAACAGTCCAAGTACTGCAAAACCTTGCACACAAATGGGTTAAACCTAACCTATATCAAGAAAGAAACAAATCAGCTTACAAAATTATTCAAAACATATCAGATCCCCCCCCCCCCCCCGAAACCTCACTTGATTCACCAATAAAATAGTATAAAAACAGCAGAAGATGGGAGAGAGGTTTTTTGGTGAAAAGAAAGAGAAAAAACAGCAGAGAAAGAGAGAGAAAAATACTGTGAAAAGAGAGAAGGATAGCAATATTGAGAGGAGAGGAAAGAAAAAAAGACATTAGGGAAAAGAGAGAGATAAAAACATTGTGAGAGGAAGACAAGAAAAACATTGTAAAGCAACAAAAAACCAGCAGCAACCAAACTAAAACTGAGAAACAGAAAAACCCTCAACCTACTTTTCAACCTTGCAAGCTTTCCCCTAAACCAACTATACAAACACTTCATATACATCACATAGAGATTGTTCAAACACGGGAACAATTTATATAATACCATTGTCATCACCTTCCAAACACAAACAAAATTTGTATTTTGTAACTTAACTGAGTTAGAGCGGTTCAGGAACTTTGTGGCCCAGATGTGGTGCGGTGGGAGATTTGACTTGGGTGTTTTGCATTTGATCGCAAATGTTGTGGTTAGCAAGAGTTGCCACTGACTTTTCTTTTATCCAAAAGGAAAGCTGAAAAAGCACAGGAAAGACCTTTGAGATTATGTCTTGAGTTCGGGGGGTAGATTATGAAAAGGGAAGGTATTAGCACCCTTTTCATCCATGGTTTTCCATGGGCTCTTAGTTACTTGCTAGATCACTTGCTTTTGTTTGAAACTTGTGCTTTGTGTGGTTTTGAAAGTATTTTGTAAATAAACCATTGTTTAGGCAATCTTTGTAATGATTCTTGTTTGTAAGAATGTATACAAAGATGTTAATCTTTTGAAAATGTTTTCAATTTTGTAATATGTTTGAAAGTGTATGTGTTTGTTTTCAAAAATAGCAAGGATGTTTTTTTTTTGAAATGGAGCAAGTAATTAGGAGCATTCTACCTACTCAAATGTCTTTCTTGTTCATTTTCTTTTCCTTTGACATTGTTGTCTTACCATTAATTTGGTAAGAAACCTTATCTTTGGATGTAAGCGGGACGGGCGTGGGTCATCATATAACCATGATTAGTAATGTTGCAAGGTACCTTAGAATTCTTTTTGAGGGACTAATATCATTTGAAAGGAAACTTAGATAACGTCATCGAGGGGCTATGATCTTGTATTTGCTTGTTTTTGCTTAGATATCTTACATGCATAATATGACCATTTTGTATAAGGCAACCAAGTGGAATAACCCTAGGGGTTCTTGTGTGCAAGTGTATTGTTTTCATGCTTATTTTTGTCTTGAATTAGGGTTTTCTAAGTGTTGATTTTATTATTTTCATGCAAACCCTAATTACTAGCATGTTATATAAAAGCGATAAATTGTGAAATTTAAAGTTACTACGTTATTACAACATTTGTGGGGATTGCAAGAATTTAAAGCCTAATTAGTCTATTACAACCATATTGAATTTATATCAATCTACAAGGAAATAAATAAATACAAAGTACAAAATGAATAAATGTACAAAAAAAGGAAAAATGTAAAGAAAATGTATCTTTGTTTGATTTTCATGAAAAAGAAAGGGTTTTGTCTTAACCTAATTAAATAAGGAAAATAATTAATTAAGTTTAAATTTAAAAAGATTTTTGAATAAAACCCTAATTCTACTTAGTTGATTAAAAGAAAATAAGTTTAGAAAAAGTATTTTAAGTATTTTTGTCTTGAAAATATTTATAGTATTATAAAATATTTTTGGCCTTTTTACATTAAAATAATATATTTAAGTGGTGTAAAGAGAAAATAAATATTAACCTAGTTCTAATTTAATTTACAAGATTATTTAAGTAAAAAATAAATATAAGTATAGTTAAGATAAATATTTTTTGTGAGAAAATAAAATAAACTAAGTCAAAATATAAATCTATCATTTTTTTTGTATTTTTATGATTTTTAATATTAGAAAATATATTTAAGAAAATAAAAAAGAAATGAAAAAAATAAAATAAACAAGTTTGGGCCAGGGGTGCCATAAGTCAGCAGGGAGGTCAGTTAGCAAAAACAAAAACAAACCAGGCCAAAAGGGGCCCAGCGCCTGCCAAAAACAATAAAAATCAGAAAAGTGAAAATGTGAAAAATGAAAAGGGTACCATTGGGGCTAGAACCCAGGTCCCATAGGTTACAGTCGCGCGCTTCTACCACTGGGGTGGCTATACATCCGTTAATACAAACAAAATAATAAATATGTAAGGAAAAACGCGTCATGAATACTTCATCTTCATCCTCCAGCCAGACCAACTGTAACTTGCTCATTTCTCATCAAAAATGAAAACTGTAAACATGAAACTTGTAACAAATTTTCTCACCATTCCAGAAATGTAAAGTATTAAAACTATAGATCAAAGATAAGTATGAATTTTAATGGCCCTAATCTGAACCCTAAAAATTTCAGAAATTTCAGTTTCAAAATTCTCTAAGATCCAGCAAAATTAATGGAAACTATGGACATGGTTAGCTTCAGGGCAATGATATCTACATGTTTTGTTCACAAATAAACTATTGATGATGCTTGTATGAAGAGTTCCAAGTTGAGAAAACTTACCTCAAAACTGGAAATCCTGTTTGGAGTTGAAGCTTGTTTCAAGTAGTGGTGATGATCAGGTTAGCTTCCTTGAGGTCCTAGGAAGCTAATGCAATGGTTTGCTTGAGTTGAGAGTGGCTGAAATGACCTAGAGAAGTCAATATGCAATGCTCTGTTTTTGGTTATGGAGGATATGGTAAATGATGTTACAGTAATGAAACAGGGACATGGATAGGTTACACTTGATGTAAGGAAGCTTTAGAAACTAAAAGGCCAAGAAACGCACGAGGGAAATGTGACTTTGAAGTTCAAGGTCAGAAACTGTGCAACAATGGAGTTTTTGGGCAATTTCTGATTTGAGAGAGTTTTGGTGTATTTCAGGGTGCTTAAGCTTGTCCTCTAGCTCATAAATAGTGACTCTATTTATAAGCAACAAGTTTGGATACTTCTTGTTGATCAGAATTCAAAATCACAAGTTTATGCATAACATGTGATTTTTGAGAAATTCAAGTTTCCATACCTTGTACTTGGTTCATAGAGTTGTTAACCACTTTAAACACAATACTTTTGACTTTTTGGATCGAGTGTAATCAATAAAAACAAGTTGGGAGCTTAAGAATATGACTTTATGCATAAAGCTTGCTTTACAAGAATGGATATGTTACTTTCTCCCTAAAATGGCAAATTGATTTGGACAAAGCTTGAAACACTCGGATAAGGGAATAATCAGTTGTGTAAACCATTAATTATGGAATGGAAAACAATTTTGAGGCTTGCAAAGTGAGGATTATGCAGCATGGCTATATATTTGGTTCATGTGTTCATCAAAAATGACTTGTAATTCAAGTGACAAAACCCTAACTTTATCTCTTCGATTCTCCCTACTCAAGAATGATCTTAAGGAGTTCTTGGATATTTTGGAAAGCTTTTAATGTCCTCTACAACCCATATTTGAATTGATTTTGAATATTCCCCTTGTAAATATATGAAAGAGTGCCATGAAGTTGGGTTAAAATCATGACCAAATTAGGGCAAAATTTCACTAAGTGTTTAGTTTCATGACCCTATGTTCATAAAATTATAACTTGAGATCCAAGCATTTTTGGAAGAATTTGTGTGAATAAAAGTTGTATATATCATGGAGATCTAGAACTTTCATGTTGGGAGTTTCTCTTGAATCATCTTGCATCATGGTGAAAATTTTGTTCAAAGTTATGAAAAAACATGAAATTTCCAACACTTAGAGAAATTTCTAAGTTTAGAAATTTTGACTTTCAAAATGAAATCTTGACTTTTTGATTTCTTGATGAATAAGTTTAATATTTTGACATGTTTTGATGAATTATGATCTTTGGCACTTGAATTTGACCAAAAAGTCAAAGTTTGACTTTTCAGTGTACAGTTGACTTTTGATCAGTTGACTGCAAAATTCTTTTGTCAATCCAATGGACTTGCAATGTTTTGAACCATGTCATTATATTAAAATGATACAATTAGACTCTTAATATCATTCCTTAAACCAATTTACCATTTGCAAGGTCAAAAATCAGAAATTGCCCTTTCCCAATCAAAACCCTAATTTTGACCATTTTGCCCTTTTGGGGATTTGATCAAATTCCTTGAGGAGTTGTGGTCCAAACTTGATCAAATGATGCATATGAGTTTAAAATGCTGATGTGGATCATAAATTATGAATTTTGACTATAAATTGGCCATAGTTGACTTTTTCCCAATATAATTGATTTTTATGTCAACTGCTCAATTGACTGATCAAAAATGTGATTTAAGGCTTGAAAATTGACATGAGTAATCTTGAGGGTCCATAATGATCCATTAAAGTCATATGGGGAATTGTAAGTCCAAAAATCCTTGTGCAAATTCAAACCCTAATTTTGGTCATCAGTGCTTAAGGAAGTGTCTTGAGCTAATCAAACCCTAATGCAGCCTTGAGTTAAGGAGATCTTATGAGCAAATTCTTGATAAGTGAGAGGGAAAATTTTAGGGTACAACAGCTTCCCCTGTTCAATCTTCTTAAACCTGAAGAGTCAGATTGGCAAGTTCTTCCATTCGTGACTCGAAGGTGGAAGATGATTGGACACTAGAGTGCCCACAAATTTGCAATCGGTGACGTGATGGTTGAGGGAATGGGATTAAAGATGCCATTTGGAGAGGTGATAAAAAGTTGCAGGAGATGGGCTTGTAGATGCCATCCAAAAGTGATTGCTGAATTGTAATTTGTAAGCTGAAAGAATGAGTACCCGAATGGCGTCCGTATTTGGAGCGTATCTGTACTGTATCTGGAGAGTTGAATCTGAATGAGTGTCAAGATGGCATCTGTGTCTGGAGCATATCTGAACTGTATCTAAAAGTTGGATCTGAATGAGTATCAGAATGGAGTCCGTGTCTGGAACGTATCTGAATTGTATCTGAAAGCTGAATCTAAATGAGTATCAGAATGGCATCTGTATCTGGAGCGTATCTGAACTGTATATGTAAGAGACTCTGAATGAGTATCAGAATGGCATCCGTA
Source organism: Vicia faba (assembly GCA_948472305.1). Taxonomy (NCBI): domain Eukaryota; kingdom Viridiplantae; phylum Streptophyta; class Magnoliopsida; order Fabales; family Fabaceae; genus Vicia; species Vicia faba. The sequence goes on from OX451736.1 coordinate 940,081,670, forward strand.
TCTGGGGCGTATCTGAACTGTATCTAAAAGCTGAATCTGAATGAGTATCATAATGGCATCCGTATCTGGAGCGTATCTGAATTGTATCTGAAAACTTTGAACATTGATAATGGTAGCTGTTGATTAATCTTATCCTGAAAAAGATAAAATGTTAGCTAATATGCAATATTATGTTGTATGAAATGCATAGTATGATGCATTCGTGTTATCAATGTTTATGATATATGGATGCGATGTATGCACATGTGAGTTAATTCTACTGTACTGCTATTGGATTGGGGAAAATGAATCCTTGTCCGTTGCTGAGGATATGGAGTATAAGTATTCATGTTGTGAAGTTGAAGTGCTGGGGAATTTATTTTTAGAGAAATAAACTCTGTTGTAAGAGGAATGTCGTGTAATGTTTGAAAAATCCTGGTTGGGGAATTATGAGAAATTTGGCGACTTCTACAGGGGATTGATAAACTGGAAGCTTTGTTCCATTGGGGAATAAACTACACACTGTGGGGAATTTTTTATGGAGATAAACTAAGAGAGATTTCCATATCCCTTAAATCCATCAACGATTGTCTTTTATTTTGTTTATTTGTAAACAATAATTAAGTTCAAATGCATATGTTCAACAATGAATCATTGGACGTTTTTGTAAACAAAACACAATCGAAAAGAAAAACAGATAGTTTTTGCACTTTCAAAGGGATATCTTTGTATTGACTTTGAGTAAGTATTTTTGTACAATGAGACAAACATTCTAGTAAGAGAATGTCGTCGTAAAAAATGAAAATTTTGATACAAAGAAAAGATAGCTATGTTCAATAATCCCATGGGGTTCCCATTCTACTATAGCCTTCGTGTATCTAAGCATCTTGTCTATTTGTTGCCTTGTCTAAAGATCATTGAATTGATCAGAACCTCTGAGTTTGCAGGTTGTCCGTAAGGTGATCCAACAGGACATAGTCATACGCTCTAATTCCCTAACTTTTTCCTGGACCGCCCTTTCGGGTTTTCATTCCACCGGGATACCCTTTTTTGCCCAAGATGCCCTTTCAAGTTTTCAGCTTGCCGGGTGTACGGATTTTTTTGTTTTATCCCTAATTTTTGCCCAAACCTTTTTGGTTCACCGGGATGCCCTTTTTTTTCCTAGGTGTGTCAACCAAGCGGGTCTCTTATGCGTAGTATCTTTTGACTATGTCTGCATTCGCAGGGTGCGGCAGGTCGTTGCCATCCATGGGGGTCAAGATCATTGCGCCACCAAAGAATATGTTTTTGATTACAAACGGTCCTTCGTATGTAGGAGTCCATTTGCCCTTGGGATCACCTTGTGGTAGTATGATACGTTTGATCACTAGATCTCCAACTTGATATACTTGGCGTCTGACCTTTTTGTTGAAAGCCTTAATCATTCGTTTTTGATACATTTGACCATGACAGACAGCAGTAAGCCTTTTCTTATCAATCGAGTTTAGTTGATCAAGTCGAGTCTGGATCCAATCTTCTTCGTTCAACCCTGCATCCTTCATAATTCTCAGAGAGGGGATCTGAACCTCAATAGGCATGACAACCTCAATGTCGTATACTAGAGAGTAGGGTGTTGCCCCGGTTGATGTGCGAGTTGTGGTACGATATCCGTGGAGAGCGAATGGTAGCATCTCATGCCAGTCTTTGTATGTGACTGTCATTTTCTGTATGATATTTTTAATGTTCTTATTTGCGGCTTCGACAGCACCATTCATCTTCGGCCGGTAAGGGGAAGAATTGTGATGTTGGATCTTGAATTGCTCGCACAAGGCGGTGATCATAGTATTGTTCAGGTTTGTACCATTGTCTGTAATGATCATCTCCAGGATACCATAACGACAAATGAGATTCTGCTTGATGAACCGGGCGACAACATTCTTGGTAACGGAAGCGAAAGAAGCTGCCTCCGCCCACTTTGTAAAATAGTCAATGGCCACTAGGATGAAGTGGTGTCCATTGGAAGTTGTTGGCTTGATTTCCCCGATCATATCAATTCCCCACATAGCAAAGGGTCAAGGAGCCGTCAAGACATTCAGAGGAATCGGAGGTACGTGCACCTTGTCAGCATAAATTTGACACTTATGGCAGGTTCGAGAGTGTTTATAGCAATATGCTTCCATGGTAGACCAATAATAGCCTGCCCGTAGGATTTTCTTTGCCATCATATGCCCACTGGAATGGGTGCCAAAAGTGCCTTCATGTAATTCATCCATGATCCTTTCAGCTTCAACCTTATCTACGCACCAAAGTAATACGGAGTCATGGTTGCGTTTGTAAAGAATGCCATTACTAAGGAAGAATTTAGCAGATAATCTCCTTAAGAACTTTTTATCGTTTACTGAATCTCCTTCTGGATATTCTTGAGCCTCGAGAAACCTCTTGACTTCGTGAAACCAAGGCTGGTCCACTATTTCTTCAGTATTAATCTCGTGACAGTGTGTTGGTTCATCCCTTCGTTCAATGGTGATCTGGGGAGCCTCATTATCCCATTTAAGTTTAAACATAGATGACATTATGGCTAGTGCGTCTGCTAGCTGATTTTCTTCTCGCGGGAAGTGCTCGAAGGTAATCTTCTCGAAATATGGGAGCAATGTCAAAACATGTTCTTTGTAAGGGATAAGGTTAGGGTGTTTGGTGTCCCATTCCCCTTTGATCTGGCTAATGACCAAAGCTGAATCTCCGAATACATTCAAAGATTTGATCCCCAAATCTATGGCAGCTTTAAGACCAAAGATGCACGCTTCGTATTCTTCCATGTTGTTTGTACAATTGAAGCAGAGTCTTTCCGTAAAGGGAGTATGACAATCTTCAGGAGATATGAGTACAGCACCAATACAATTGCCAAGTGCGTTAGATGCCCCATCAAAAACCAGGGTCCATCGGGATCCTTGTTAAGGTCCGTCAAATGGTCTGAATTCTTCACAGTTATTTACCATCATGATGTCTTCATTTGGGAATTTGAAATTCATGGACTGATAGTCTTCTACAGCTTGGTGAGCAAGGTGATCAACTAGTACACTCCCCTTTATTGCTTTCTGGGTAGTATACTGTATGTCATATTCCGTCAAGATCATCTGTCATCTCACTATTCTCCCAGAGAGAGTAGGTTTCTCAAAGATGTATTTTATTGGATCCATTTTAGATATCAAAAAGGTAGTATGAGTTAGCATATACTGTCTTAGCCGGGGAGCAGCCCATGCCAGAGTGCAGCAAGTTTTCTCGAGCAGTGAATATCTTGTTTCACAGTCGGTAAACTTTTTGCTCAGGTAGTAAATAGCGTGCTCTTTTCGGCCAGACTCGTCATGCTGCCCCAACACACACCCTGTTGAATTTTCCAAAACGGTCAGATACATGATCAATGGTCTTCCCTCGACTGGTGGCATCAAAACGGGAGGCTCTTATAGATACTCTTTGATCTTGTCAAAAGCAGTTTGGCACTCGTCATTCCATTTGACTACTTGATCTTTCTTCAGTAACTTGAAGATTGGTTCACAAGTAGCTGTCAAGTGAGAAATGAATCTGGAAATGTAGTTCAAACGTCCCAAGAATCCTCTGAATTCCTTCTCAATACGAGGAGCATGCATCTTTTGTATCGCTTTCACTTTGGCAGGATCTACTTTAATACCCTTATTGCTGACGACAAAACCTAGGAGCTTACCAGACCTTACTCTAAATGTGCATTTATTTGGGTTCAACCTCAACTTGTAATTCTTTAATCTCACAAAGAGTTTCTGCAAATAATCAAGGTGTTCTTCTTCTGTTTGAGATCTAGCTATCATGTCTTCCACGTAGACTTCTATTTCGTGGTGTATCATGTCGTGAAATAGAGCTACCATGGTACGCTGATAGGTTGCCCCAACATTCTTCAGTCCGAATGGCATAACCTTGTAGAAGAATGTGCCCCATTGTGTGACAAAGGTTGTCTTCTCCATGTCCTCAGGCACCATTTTGATTTGGTTGTAGCCTGAGAAACCGTCCATGAAGGAAAACACTTTGTGTTGTGTTGTATTGTCAACTAGAATATCAATATGGGGATGTGGGAAATCATCCTTAGGGCTTGCCCTATTCAAATCTTTGTAGTCCACGCACATTCACACTTTGCCGTCCTTTTTGGGCACGGGAACAACATTGGAAATCCATTGCGGATAGGAGGTGACAGCCAAGAATCCAGCATTGAATTGTATCATGACTTCTGCTTTAATCTTCTATGACATATCTGGTCGCATCCGATGGACCTTTTGTTTTACTGGTGGGCAATCCTCTTTTGTAGGTAGACGATGTACCACAATATCTACATCAAGTCATGGCATGTCTTCATACGACCAGGCAAAGACCTTAACATAATCGTGCAATAACTGAATCCAACGCTCCTTGACACTGGGTTCCATATTGGCACCCACCTTGACTTCTCTTTTATCCTCCTCGGTACCTAGGTTGATGGTGTCCACTGGTTCCTCGTGGGGCTGAATGGTTCTCTCTTCTTGTAGTAGTAATCTGGAAAGTTCCCCTGGTACTTCACAATCTTCCTCACTTTCGTCTTCGGCTTGGTAGATTAGATTTTCAGAGTCCAAGAAAGCCATAGTAGAACCGTTATCCATGGGATCCCGAATGGATGTAGACCTGCATTATGAGTGTGAGTGTGTGTAAGGGTATAGCTATCTTTGAAAGAAATGAAAAATGTAAAAAGAAAAATAACGAGCACAAAGTTTGTATGCAAAAAACATCCATGATTCATTGATGTCATATGGAAATGAGATAAAAACCCTTACAAATGGACCATTGTGCCTCGGGTAAGACATAAGGTTTTAAGAGTCTGAATTGTTTTAATAGTACAGATCCAACAAAATGTAAAGACAAATTACTGTGGGATAAAAGTGATCAGCACAAATTCTCTAGCCTCCCAGTTGTTGAGCCCTCCACTGCCAGTTGGGAAAATCCAATCCTCCAAGTTGTAGTTGTCTTCATCATCTTCCACTGCATTGACTTCACGGTTGGTGGTCCTCCGGCACGAGCGCGACGCACAGCCTTCTGGGCACCCGAAGTGAAACCCAGGCCAAATTTATCAGATTTGAACGGGATATTTGGGAGTTTCCCCCAGATAGTGCACCCACCTTATTCTATCACTGCCTTTGCATCCTTCAAAGATGACATCCTGAGTGGAGGCCTTGTGATCTTGGGAACTTGAGACATAGCCTTGGTTACTGCCACATCTTGTGGGACTTCTTCAAAGTGTTGGAATGGAGTTTCAATAAATTCACCATCTAATTCCACATATCTGAAGGAATTGAGATGGCTGATCATATACTCTTCTTCTCCATGAACGGTGATAATTTTCCCTTGAATCGGATACTTCAGCATTTGGTGCAACATAGAAGTAACAGCGTCAGCATTGTGGATCCATGGCCGGCCTAGCAAGCAGGAGTATGAAGGACGAATATCCATTACATGAAAAGTTGAATCAAATGTTTGGGTTCCAACTTTTATGGGGATATCCACTTCCCCATGCACTATCCTTTTTGAGCCGTCAAAGGCCCTCACTACTATGTTACTTGGCTTCAATCTCAATCCCTCAAAGTCAAGCCTATCAAGAGCCTTTTTAGACAATACATTCAGAGATAAGCCAGTGTCCACCAAAACATGAGCCAAGGTTGTGCCCCTACATTCAACTGATACATGCAATGCCTCATTATGCTTCCTTCCTCTTGGCATTAAATCAGCATCCAAAAGACCTAGACCATTATCTGCAGTCAAGCTGGCTACGCAGTCTTGGAACTGATCGGCAGATGTTTCTTGGGGTACATGGGTTGTTTTCAGGAATATTACCAAGGCTTTTGCATGCGCCTCAGAACATAGTAGTAAAGCCAGCATGGAAATTTTAGATGGAGTTTTCCCCAGTTGCTCAACTACATTGTAGTCGCTTCTTTTTATGATCTTTAGAATTTCCTCCATCTCTTTCCGAGAGGTCTCAGGGATAGCCAATGATTGTGCCTTCGTCCGGACAGGATCAATCAGAATACTTTTACCTCGAGTCTCAGTTAACTTGGCAGCAGGAATGTCAGTAGGAGTGATAGCAGGGATTGTAACAGCTTTGTCAGTTGGAGTATTGGTGGAGATGATTGTAGGACTGGGAACAGCCTTTAGAGGAGCAACAACAGGAATGATTACGGGTCCAGAAACTTCTTTTGGGGGAGAAATTTCTGGGGAGAATATCCTTCCGCTTTGGGTAATCTTGCTAGTCCCTGCAATATTACTGATATCAGAGTCAACTTTCTCAGAACTTGAATCTTCGGCAGCTGGACAATCTTATTTGATACCATGGTAGTAGACATCCCCACCATAATTCCATGGTATGGTTTTTTCTGACGAATACGGGACTGGTCCAGGAATTGTAATTATCAAAGGGGTTACTTTTGGAACTGATGTAATTCTAACGGGTCTTTTGGTGGAGACCCTGGAAGAATTGGCAGAAATGGTAATGATAGAAACATCATTATAAGGAACAGGTGGAACAGAAGTCTTTTGAAACAAAATTTTCTTGTTATCTATTAGGCATTAAACGCCTGCTTTCAATAAAGGACAACTGGTTGGTGAGGACAAACAAAAATAGCAGCTTTCATCATAATATGGGAATACACTAGCATTTAATAAGTTCTTTTTGATAGTCAGAAGTGGGGTCATAAGTTCATCAACTGACGTAACAAACATATCTTCCTCAATGGCGTTGGCATTATGGCCGTGTTTGGGCATAGGGGCAGAAATGACATTTGGCTTTTCGGGCGCATCGAATTCAATCTCTTTGGCTTTAATGAGGTCTTGTACTTTGTCCTTTAGAGCCCAACAGTTATTAGTGTCATGGTCGACACTCTCAGAGTGGTATGCACAGCGTGCATTAGGATGATAGTGAGGAGATGTTATGTTAGGATTCTTTGGAGCTTCTTTCAAAGTCACTAGGTTGGATCTTAACAGGTCCGGTAATACTTGAGATAGTGTCATATTAATTTGGGTGAATTGTCGGGCTGGTCTTTTCATTCTTGGTTGGTTGTTTCTTTGCTGATCAGGCGTAGGTTTAAGAATCATAACATCCCTCACCATTGGACGACGTTCGGTCCTATCTTGATTTTTGAGGATAAACATCAACCACATCTTTCTTTCCAATAAATGGCTTACTTACAGCAGCAGAGGATGCGTCTTTTTGAATCTTTCCACTCTTTATCCCGGTGTCTACCTTCTCTCCGGTCAATATCAGCTCAGTAAAATCTGCTGATGAACTCCCAATCAGGTGATTGAAGAAGGGACCAGACAAGGTGCCCAAAAACATGTCTACTAATTCTCTTTCAGATAGGGGAGGTTGAACTCTTCCAGCCAAGTCTCTCCATTTTTGTGCATAGTCCTTGAAGCCTTCACTTGAAACCATGGCCATACTCTGGAGTTGAGTACAAATAGGCGGAAGACCAGCGTTGTATTGGTATTGTTTGTAAAATCTTGCAGCAAGATCTTCCCAGTTATGAACATTGGCTCTTTCTAACTGATAAAACCAATCAAGTTGAGTTCCAAACAGACTGTCTTGGAAGAAGTGTACCCATAAATCTTTGTCAGCGGTATGGGGCTGTATTTTCCTCACATAGGACCAGAGATGCATTTTAGGGCATGAAACTCTGTCATATTTGGCGAACACAGGTGCTTTGAATTTTGGAGGAATGACAATTCTCGATACTAACCCCAACTCCTCAAATTCCAAACCAGACACTTTTTGGATTTCCATTGCACTCAACCGTTCTTCTAGATGCTTATACTTGTCGTCGGCTGGAGGGTATTGTTCTTCAGAATAGTCTTCTTCTTCCTCTTCCTCTTCTGATTCTGACTGGACAATTGTTTCCTTCCCTTTCCCATCTTGATTGTCTTTCTCACCGGATGTCGTTGCAAAGTCTAAGGCCCTTCTTGTCTGCCCTTGGAATCTTCTTCCCATGTTTAGAACTCCGGTTATCTTCTTTGTCTTCTTTTTCTTCTCCTCATCCAGCAAAGTCTTCAACTCTTCTTGTCCTTTGGCTAGGGTTAAGAACAACTGTTGAAACTGTGCATTCTGAGCTTGGAGATCCTTTACCGTTTGCTCGAGATCCATCTTACTGAAATAAATAGTAGAGAGATGAGGAGACTTGTTACAAGAAACCTGCTTATGTTATGATGAATGATACATGTGTACGCAATGATTTTAAGGATTTTAAGATTCAACTTTGCTTTAGACAAAAAGGAAACATACGTTATATTTATAGATTAAAGCTTGAGTACATCAATGCCTTCTTGGGTAAAATAATAAAAAAAACATTAAGATAAAAAGGTAGTGCACATCCTCTTTGGTGCAATATAAGCATTCAAAGTCTGCTCCTCATGAAGTAGCCTAGTAAGTTCCAAAACCTTCTTCTCGTTGCGTAGAATTGGGCTTCGAAAGGATCTCGCTCCCCCTTGAGTTGTATCAAATCTCTTTGTAGGTATTCAAGAGAGGTGGGTATGTCAAGATGGAGGATAGTGTATGGAACATCTCCTTCCATGACAGGCTCAATGATTACCGGGAGAATGGAGGGATAAGGCATCACAAGAGTTTGAGCATGAGTTCGTACCCATTTGAGGTAAGGCTCAAGTGGGATGGAATTTTTATGCCCCAAAGTCTTGCTATCTACCTTGTTTAACATCCTCCAAGCTCGGATAAATCTCTGGCGAAGACCTTGATCGTCGTTGTCGTAGTCAAATACCAAACTTTGAATCAGCATCTCATGCGGGCCATCCCTTCGGGCGTAACCAAACTGTCTTAAAGCTAAGCATGGGTTGTAGGTCATACCTCCCCTAATGCCAAGTAAAGGGACATTAGGAAATTCTCCGCAACGGTCGACAATAGTAACATTCTCTATGGATCGGGAGCACCAATGAATGTCTGAATGTTTGAGTGTCATCAACCTTTGTGACCACCTTGAACCTTGCTCATTCTTTAATACAAATTAGGGAAGATGCGAAATAAACCATCTTGCCAAGAGAGGAGTGCAACACATAAGGACACCTCTTTTCCTCATTGTGCGAGTGTGAAAAGAGTGTAAGATATCCCCTAGCAATATAGGCACTGGGTTGCGGGATATGAAGATTTTGACGGTGTTCACATCTGTGAGTTGGTCAGGATTTGGAAACAAAACCATCGCATAGATGAGGAGAGCCACAATTTCCTCAAAGGCTTGCAAATCCAAGGAGTTCCAACAGTTTTGGGCTTTCTCGAACAAGAACTTTGCTAGGAAACCTTTGGCACCACTCCTCGTTTCCCATGAGTTATGACATCAGATGAGTGCAAGTGTAGAGCTTGAGCAATCTCTTTTGGCTTTAGGTCTCTTTCCGTACCATTGAAAGGTAGTTGATTGAGGATGATAATCCTCAATAGTCGGGAGAATTCTTCCAAAGTAGGCGCAAGTTGATAGTTGGGAAACGTGAAGCAATGGTGTAAAGGATCAAAGAACTGAAAGAGCACCTTCATCATGTTCTCATCTGTGTTGGAGGTGACCAAGTTGAGTAGGCAACCATGTCTCTCGGTGAATGGAGAGTTTTCAGGAATCCTTGAAGCTAGCTCCTTAAGTTGTGGAGGGATCCTTACAAGGTTGACTTGAATAGTTTTCCTGCAAAGTGAATCCATATCCAAAAAATAAGAACAAAGATGAATCCAAAAGTCCTTGAAATGGTTAGTGAATATGTATGATATTCATGATGTTATGTACATGTATGTATATAAAACAAAGCAAACAACTCGTTAGGTTTAGGCTTTCATGGAGTTTATAAGTAAGTACCCTCTTGATGTTTAGTTGGCTCAAACATGTCCTAGTAATAGTAACCGGGTCCTAAGGAGCTCAATATCACTAGTTTGTTTCCTTGGTCATTGTTTCAGCACAAGCCTCTTTAGTGGCGACCGAAATATCCCAAGAAACCAAACCTCAATGAGTGTAGTATCAAGTATCTACCAAATTCAAATTGCACCAAAGCCAGTCATCTCACTACATCCTAAATGGCCAAGTTGGTCAAGTAAAGGTTCTAAAAGTTCATTAGTGTTTCATGACATCACTCAGCGGCCCCGTATTCTCTTAGATTAACTCAAAGGCTACCGGTACCCACAAATATGTCACACTAACGTAGTTGCTTAGACCATATCCATATACCCCGCACAGTTTCCACAATGTATTGCTACTTACCTATAATGTATCCCAAATCCGGGTAGAGGATTCAAACCCAAACAAAGAACCATAATGTAAAGCATACAAGTCAAGCAATGTAATCAAGTAAATGTGATATATCCCTAAGGTAACCCCACTTTTAGAATTTTCCCCAGCAGAGTCGCCAGTTCTGTGGTGCAGTGGAAGAACTGACTTGGGTGTTTTGCGTTTGATTGCAAATGTTGCGGTTAGCAAGAGTCGCCACAGACTTTTCTTTTATCCAAAAGGAAAGATGAAAAAGCACAGGAAAGACCTTTCAGATTATTTCTTGAGTTATGGGGGTAGATTATGAAAACGGAAGGTATTAGCACCCTTTTCATCCATGGTTTTCCATGGGCTCTTAGTTACTTGCTAGATCACTTGCTTTTGTTTGAAACTTGTGCTTTATGTGGTTTTGAAAGTATTTTGTAAAGAGATCATTGTTTAGGCAATCTTTGTAATGATTCTTGTTTGTAAGAATGTATACAAAGATGTTAATCTTTTGAAAATGTTTTCAATTTTGTAAGATGTTTGAAAGTGTATGTGTTTGTTTTCAAAAATAGCAAGGATGTTTTTTTTGAAATGGAGCAAGTAATTAGGAGCATTCTACATACTCAAATGTCTTTCTTGTTCATTTTCTTTTCCTTTGACATTGTTGTCTTACCATTAATTTGGTAAGAAACCTTATCTTTGGATGTAAACGGGGCGGGCGTGGGTCATCATATAACCATGATTAATAATGTTGCAAGGTACCTTAGCATTCTTTTTGAGGGACTAAGATCATTTGAAAGGCAACTTAGATAGCGTCATCGAAGGGCTATGATCTTTTATTTGCTTATTTTTGCTAAGATACCTTACATGCGTAATATGGCCATTTTGTATAAGGCAACCAAGTGGAATAACTCTAGGGGTGCTTGTGTGCAAGTGTATTGTTTTCATGCTTATTTTTGTCTTGAATTAGGGTTTTCTAAGTGTTGATTTTATTCTTTTCATACAAACCCTAATTACTAGCATGTTATATAAAAGCGATAAATTGCGAAATTTAAAGTTACTACGCTATTATAATATTTGTGGAGAGGGGGTGTACAATTTGTGAATGGACATTGCAAGAATTTAAAGCCTAATTAGTCTATTACAACCATATTGAATTGATATCAATGTACAAGGAAATAAATAAATACAAAGTACAAAATGAATAAATGTACAAAAAAATGCAAAATGTAAAGAAAATGTATCTTTGTTTGATTTTCATGAAAAAGAAAGGGTTTTGTCTTAACCTAATTAAATAAGGAAAATAATTAATTAAGTTTAAATTTAAAAAGATTTTTGAATAAAATCCTAATTCTACTTAGTTGATTAAAAGAAAATAAGTTTAGAAAAAGTATTTTAAGTATTTTTGTCTTGAAAATATTTATAGTATTCTAAATTATTGTTGGCCTTTTTACATTAAAATAATATATTTAAGGGGTGTAAAGAGAAAATAAATATTAACCTAGTTCTAATTTAATTTACAAGATTATTTAAGTAAAAAATAAATAAAGTATAGTTAATAAAATATTTTTTGTGAGAAAAATAAAATAAACTATGTCAAAATATAAATCTATCATTTTTTGTATTTTATGATTTTTAATATTAGAAAATATATTTAAGAAAATAAAAAAGAAATAAAAAAAATAAAATAAACAAGTTTGGGCCAGGGGTGCCATTAGTCAGTAGGGAGGTCAGTTAGCAAAAACAAAAATAAACCATGCCCAAAGGGGCCCAGCGCCTGCCAAAAACAATAAAAATCAGAAAAGTGAAAATGTGAAAAATGAAAAGGGTACCACTAGGGCTCGAACCCAGGTCCCATAGGTTACAAGCGCGCGCTTCTACTACTGGGGTGGCTATACATCCGTTAATACAAACATAGCAATAAATATGTAAGGAAAAACGCGCCCTGAAGACTTCATCTTCAACCTCCAGCCAGACTAACTGTAACTTGCTCATTTCTCATCAAAAATGAAAACTGTAAACATGAAACTTGTAGCAAATTTTCTCACGATTCCAGAAATGTAAAGTATTAAAACTATAGATCAAAGATAAGCATGAATTTTAATGGTCCTAATCTGAACCCTAAAAATTTCAGAAATTTCAGTTTCAAAATTCTCTAAGCTCAAGCAAAATTAATGGAAACTATGGACATGGTTAGCTTCCGGGAAATGATTTCTACATGTTTTGTTCACAAATAAAATATTGATGATGCATGTATGAAGAGTTCGAAGTTGAGAAAATTTACCTCAAAACTGGAAATCGTGTTTGGAGTTTGAGCTTGTTTCAGGCAGTGGTGATGATCAGGTTAGCTTCCTTAAGGTCCTAGGAAGCTAATGCAATGGTTTCCTTGAATTGAGAGTAGCTAAAATGACCTGGAGAAGTCAATGTACAATGCTCTGTTTTTGGTTATGGAGGATATGGAAAATGATGTTACAGTAATGAAACAGAGACATAGATAGGTTACACTTGATGTAAGGAAGCTTTAGAAACTAAAAGGCCAAGAAACGCACGAGGGAAATGTGAGTTTGGAGCTCAAGGTCAGAAACTGTGCAACAATAGAGTTTTTGGGCAATTTCTGATTTGAGAGAGTTTTGGTGTATTCAGGGTGCTTAAGCTTTTCCTATATCTCACAAATAGTGACTCTATTTATAAGCAACAAGTTTGGAGACTTCTTGTTGGTCAGAATTCAAAATCACAAGTTTATGCATAACATATGATTTTTGAGAAATTCAAGTTTCCATGCCTTGTACTTAGTTCATAGAGTTATTAACCACTTTAAACACAATACTTCTGAATTTTTGGATGGAGCGTAATCAAGTAAAACAAGTTGGGAGCTCAAGAAGCTGACTTTGTGCATAAAGCTTGCTTTACAAGAATGGATATGTTACTTTCTCCCTAAAATGGCAAATTGATTTGGACAAAGCTTAAAACACTCGGATAAGGGCATAATCAGTTGTGTAAACCATTAATTATGGAGTGGAAAACAAGTTTGAGGCCGACAAAGTAAGTATTGTGTAGCATGGCTATGGATTTGGTTCATGTGTTCATCAAAAATGACTTGTAATTCAATTGACACAACCCTAACTTCATCTCTTCGATTCTCCCTACTCAAGAATGATATTAAGGAGTTCTTGGACATTTTGGAAAGCTTGCAATGTGCTATATAACCCATATTTGAATTGCTTTTGAATGTTCTCCTTGGAACTATATGAAAAAGTGCCATGAAGTTGGGTCAAAATCTTGACCAAATTAGGGCAAAATTTCACTAAGTATTTAGTTTCATGACCCTATGTTCATAAAATTATAACTTGAGATCAAATCATTTTTGGAAGACGCTGTGTGAAGAAAATTTGTATATTTCATGGATATCTACAACTTTCATGTTGGGAGTTTCTCTTGAATCATCTTGCATCTTGACTTTTTGATTTCTTGATGAATAAGTTTCATATTTTGACATTTTTTGTTGAATTATGATCTTTGGCACTTGAATTTGACCAAAAAGTCAAAGTTTGACTTTTCAGTGTACAGTTGACTTTTGATCAGTTGAGTGCAAAATTCATTTGTCAATTCAATGGACTTGCAATGTTTTGAACCATGTAATTAGGTTAAAATGATACAATTTCACTCTTGAGATAATTCCTTAAACCATTGACCATTTACTAGGTCAAAAATCAGAAATTGCCCTTTCCTAGTCAAAACCCTAATTTTGACCATTTTGCCCTTTTGGAGATTTGATCAAATTCCTTGAGGAGTTGTGGTCCAAACTTGATCAAATGATACATATGAGTTTAAAATGTTGATATGGATCAAAACTTATGAAGTTTGACTGTAAATTGGCCATAGTTGACTTTTTCCCTAATACAATTGATTTTTAGGTCAACTGCTCAATTGACTAATCAAAAATGTGATTTAAGGCTTGAAACTTGACATGAGTAATCTTGAGGGTCCATAATGATCCATGAAAGTCATATGGAGCATTGGAAGTCCAAAAATCCTTGTACAAATTCAAACCCTAATTTTGGTCATCAGTGCTTAAGGAAGTGTCTTGAGCTGATCAAACCCTAAAGCAGTCTTGAGTTAAGGAGATCTTGTGAGTAAATTCTTGATAAGTGAGAGGGAAAATTTTGGGGTACAACACCAGAGTAAGGTTTGGAGCAACTTCAAGAAGGTTCAAAGGAGCTTGGCCAATCACCACTTTACGCCCAGAGACACTTGTACGTGTTTCAAAGTTTTCACTTTGAGAGGTAAACTTTTTTCCAAACTACGATATCTTTATACATAGATCATTTTCTTTTTGTGTTCAAAAAATATATAACAAAGGATAGATCAAAAGCAGGAATCTCAGTGAAAAAATCCAAGACAGGGGGCTAACACGGGTACCCGTGTCACCCAACACGGCCCGTGTCAGCTTTGCTGTTTGAAAACCTAACAAAAATGCAGGACAGGGTGCTGACACAAGTGTCGTGTCACGGGACACGACCTGTGTCAGATTTACTAGAATTGGAAGCGTGCCAAAATGCAGGATAGGGTGCTGACACGGGTGCCCGTGTCATAGGACCATCCCATGTCAATCTTATTGGGATTTAAAGCCTAACAAAAGTGCAAGACAAAGTGCTGACATGGGTGCTCGTGTCACAGGACACGGCCCGTGTCAGCTCAACTTGGGTAGAAAAAACACGCATGGATTTATTACAGGGGCCTGACACGGGTGCCCGTGTCACAGGACATGCATGTGTCAGCCTAAACTCCAAAAACCTTGATTTTTAGTCTTTTTATTCGATTTGGTTGTAATAGAAATAAGGTTTTAATTACTTTCATCCATATTCATACACTTGTACCCCCATCCCCATATGATTGTAATAGCACAGGGTTTACTTTTTTGTATGTTTTAATTGTTTCTTAATTATGCATATGTCATTCAATTAGAACACATGGTCTCCTCTTGGGCTCATCATCAATGAGCAGGTATCCACTTACAAATACACACTTGCACACATTTCATAGTTTGGTCCTGGGCTTTTCTACAGCGACAACTATTCGATCAATTGTTTCAATTGTTCGTTTAGAATACTAGTGTCACGCTAGACCGACTTTCTAAGAGCATACATATGGCCACCTTGTATGGGCATTTGGTTTTCATATTAACATTGAAGCAAATTCTCTCCCCTTAGTTTACATAATAAGCATCTTCTTAAAGGGTCTCATAGTGGAGTTTGGGCATGGCCATTCTCACGAGGTTAATCAAGTCTTGCCCTTGGTTAACCATAACCTGAATCAACCACTTTGGTCCATATACCATGTGTTTCCATGCACAAAGGGTCTCATGGTTGAGGTTAGGAGCACCTACTCTCACGAGATTAATCAAGTGCACCCCTTGGTTAATCATAACTCGATTGAATTCCCATACACCAAGTATTCCATTCAAACCTTTCATGATACTACTCATTGTGTCGTCACTTTTTCTATGATCACTCTTCACCAACACTTTCTCCTTATACTTTGTGCTCATAACATGCTCCCTTAGGATGATAGTTTCCTCTTCTTATAGATGCGAACTAATTAGACTTTAGGTTGGAACCCATGCATGACAACATTAGGGTTTTTTTCCTAGTCTTCCTCTTAAACCTTTTTCTTCTTTTGAAATTAAAACTTATCATTCACAAATCAAAAATCCAAAAACATTTAATCATTATTCAAATTCATTTTAAAACTCACAAAACACTCAACCAATCAAAACTCCCCCCAAAGGGCATGTTATCTCTGTTCTACCGCAATATAGGTCGTTCCTATTTCTATAATGCGTGCGTTAACATCGCCTACTATAAAACACCAACAAGCCAACATTTTCTAGAGGAACTACGATGTTTTGATTCCTTCACTGGATACATAGGCAAAGGGTTGCGAGACCCTCACGAACGCGATAGTAAAAAACCATTTTCTTCCCTCTTAGCAAGTATAGTTATAGATAAACACACCCTTAGAAGCAAACAAATAAAATAGATCCCGTTGAGTACAATGGATGTGAGGGGTACTAATACCTTCCCCTTGCATAATTGACTTCCTTACCCTTTCTATTGTTCACAAGACTATCTTATCCATCCTCTTGTGGTTTTCTCGATATTTCCCCTTCCTTCGGGATAAATAAAGTTCGATGGTGGCTCTATGTTTTTTTACGATAGCTTCAGTTGGCGACTCTGCTGGGTATTTTTTACGAGTCTATCCAAGTTTTGGTTTATTTGTCTCTTTGGGTGTTTATTTATTTTCTTTATTTTCTTTACCGCTTTATTTTTTACTTTTGTATATATTGTATTATATTGTTTCTACTTATATTCTGCATATGTTGTTTCTTTTGTGATGTTGGGTTGGGTGATTATATTTGATAAGTTCTATACTCGAACTTGGGTTACACTTAGGATTAGGATGGGCGGTATAGTCATGCTGACTTTGAGGGAGTAATCATGAAGAAGGAGGAATGAAAATCCCCCACTCAGTGGAGGTCCCCTTAAAAGTAGCATTGTTTACCGAGTAATTGGGAAGACATTTTTGCTTTCAACGTAGGAACCAGAGAAGCGGAGGGTCGTAGAACCATTAACCCCTCCTGGCCATTTTAGGTGTAGTATGGAGACTATAAAAGAGTAATCCGGAAGTAGTTGTCACGCAATGCTGCACTCAGACGAGCTTTTCCTGTGAATATTACTGATTACTGAGTAATTGGGACATCGGTAATATCCAAAGGAAGAGCGTAGACTCTAAGGTTTCCCTAAACCTTGTTCGACAGGTGATAAACCCCTAATACATACCTTATGGGTGGTTAATTTGACTCTATGCTTGTGACGTCGGACTTTTGATCCTGTTACTTTCAGCTTATACAAAGGACTACACGATGGTTATCCAGAATATATGGAGTTGAAGACTCATGCCATAGCATACCATGACATCATACCATCATATACCCCATATCTAAGGAATTCCATAGACAAGTCTCGTTGGTTTAGCTCTTCAAAAAATGGAAACAAAAATTTTAAAAGACAGACGAGTCTTTGGATTTCCTCGAAAATAAAGATAAAACATTCATTCATACTATCATGCATTCATTATTCACAACAAAAACTTATTGGGGTCCATTTTCCATCAGACTTCAGAGAACAGCAAAGAAGACTTCTCCACATCCCTACCATACAAGAAGCAACCAACGAAGACTTATGGATCTTTTCGAAGAAAATCAGAATGCTCTCCACCGAGATATGGACACCATGGGCACTCACATGGATCAGCTTATGGAAACTCTTCATGATGTCATCAAGGGTCAAGAAGAGCTACATCAAAGTGTTGCCAAGCTTGGCACTATTGCCCCCTCCACTTCTGCTAATGGGAGGAATGATAATGCAAATGTTGAGACCCCTACTGGAGCTCCTCGGAATGATGTTGATGATCATCACGACAACATTGATCTTGATGAACCCTATAGGAATCTTTCCGCTGGAGTTGCTGAAACTACAAAAATGTACCACGCTCTTGAAGAGCGTCTCCAAGCCATGGAGGGTATCAAGACTTCGGGATTCAATACTGCTGCAATGTGTCGCGTGCCTAGGGTAGTTATCCCTCCCAAGTTCAAGGTTCCTGATTTTGATAAATACAAAGGCACTTCCTGCCCAGAGACTCATCTCCGCTCCTATTGTTGTGAGATGGAAGCCTATGCTGAAAATGAACTGTTACTCATGCACTTCTTCCAAGATAGCTTGACTGGGGCACCGTTGGACTGGTATATGCAACTAGAAAGAACTCATGTTAGTACTTGGGGAGAACTTGCTGACGCTATTTTGAAACATTATTATTATAATACTGCCATGGCTCCTAGCCGTACTCAGCTTCAAGGGATGATATAGAAATCTGAAGAGTCGTTCAAAGAGTACGCCCAAAGGTGGTGTGTACTGGCTGCAAGGGTCCAACCTCCTCTCTTGGATCGTGAATTGATTGATTTGTTTATGGGTACTCTATGAGGTCCATATCTCTAACACATGCTCAGCAGTACCTGTACTTCTTTCTTTGATATGGTCATTATTGGATAACATGTTGAAACTTGTATTAAGGCTGGAACGATCCAAGGTATCCCTAACAATACCAATAACAATACTGGCATTGGTAGGAAGCCGTTTTCTGGTTTCGCCAAAAAGAAAGAGGGTGAGACTAGTGCTATCGCAATCAACCAAGGAAAAGCTCATGCATATCCTCAAGTTCGGTTTTCGTATTTCCCAACACTTGTTGTTGTTCCTAATCAATTTTTTCCTCAAGTGCATGCTGCTACAACTCCAGCACCCTGGATGGCCCAACAACGGCCTTTGACTCCTCAACCACAGTATCTTCCACAACAATAATTTGCACCACCTCCAAATTATCAACAACATAATCAGCAACCTCAAGGTCCAAGAGCTCTATAGAGGCAAAGAGCGCCTGAAAGAATATTTGATCCCATTTCTATGTCCTATGCTCAGCTTCTTCCTCAGTTACTTGCCAATCAGTTGATTCAACTGCATGAACTTGGTCCACCACCAAATCCTCTCCCCAGGGAGTATGACATTAATGCTCATTGCGAATTTCATTCTGGAGCCCAAGGCCACACGATTGAGAATTGTAGAGCATTTAAATGTAAAGTTCAAGACCTCCTCGATGCAAAGGCCATAAATTTCAACCTTGTTGATCCCAATACTCAGAATAATCCCATGCCTCCTCACCCAGGGGCAGCGGTCAATGCTATTGAAGAAAGTAGTGAACAGACTCTGGTAACCAAGGTGGACGAGATCAAAATGTCATTAGGAACTGTTAGAGAACATTTGTTGGAGCACGAGGTGCTGCAAGAACTTCGTGATTTTTGCTTAACATGTTCCTCTAAACCTGAAGAGTGCACTAGTTTGAAGACGGCTATCCAACAACTAATGGATGAAGGTGTGCTACAGGTAGAGAAGATATTTCGAGAAAAGGAGATTGATGTCTTAGAAATTCCTTATTATCCGAGAAGCATCTTAGTAACACCAGGTATCTTGTTGAAAATTAATTCTCCTACTAATCCATTAATGATTCAAGCTCCAGTTACCCCCATTACATCTAAAACTCCCATTCCTCCTCTATGTAACAACTCGAAGGCAGTTCCGTGGGAGTATAATGTGGTCTATATTCTTGGGAGGAAATATGAGTATCCTCCAGTGGCTGACAAGAGTATTACCAACATTGTAGGAACCAATAACATGACTCGTAGTGGCAGGATATTCCCCCCCCCCTCCCCCACCGCCTCCTAAAGAAACTAACAGTGATGCCCTAGCCAAGGCTAGGGGCAAGCAAGTGATTGATAGTCAGCCTGAACCTTCTTTAGGACAAGAAGCAGAGCAGCTTTTGAGGGCTCTTAAGAAAAGTGATTACAAAGTGGTGGATCAACTTAACCAGATGTCGTCCAAGACCTCCATCTTGTCTCTCCTCTTGTGTTCAGAGACCCACCGCAATGCCTTGCTGAAGATTTTGTGTTCTACCCATGTTACTCAAGACATCTCTGTGGCCCAATTTGAAGGGATCGTAACCAATATTGTTGTAGGAAATTGTTTGGGTTTCTGTGATGATGAGCTCCCAATTGAAGGCAGATCCCACAACAAAGCGCTGCACATATCCATGAAGTGTTTGGATACAGTTTTATCTCAAGTTTTGGTCGATACGGGTTCTTCACTCAATGTAATGCATAAGGCTACTATGTTTAAGTTGAATATGGACGGGGTAATGATGAGGCCTTCCACCCTGAGTGTTTGATCGTTTGATGGTTCAAGGAGATTTGTGGAGGGGGAAGTGGACTTGCCTGTCAAGATTGGTCCCCACACTTTCTATTTGTCATTCTATGTTATGGACATTCATCCATCCTATACTTTCCTTTTAGGTCGCCCATGGATCCATGTAGCAGGAGCTGTGACATCTACTCTTCACCAACTCTTGAAGTTATTGTAAATGACAAAGTTGTTATCGTTTATGGATAAGAAGATATGGTGATTAACAATCTGACAACCTACCTTTATGTGGAAGTGGAAGGTGAGGTGCAGGAGTTGCCCTTTCAAGCTCTAGAGATTGTTTTTATTGACAAGTTCCCCGTTATAGAAGGTAAGAAGTCTGAAGCACCCATGGTCTATTTGAATGATTCCAAATCCCTCATGGAAGCTAGATCTCTCCATGATGGTTGGGGCAAATTGATTGAAGTACCTGGGAAGAAAGATCATTGTCATCTTGGGTATCAGCCATCTTCCTCCGTGCAAGCTAGTTTGGTTCCTCTCCAAGGAAAGCAGGTTCTCCCAATTTCTGAAGTGTTCATCAGTGATAGTACAAGCAAAGAAAGACAAGTGATTGCAACAGATGATGGAGGTGGCGATGAAGATGTTTCTAGATTTATCTATCAGGTTGTGTTGGACTAGGAGCTCAGCAATTGGACTTCCGTGGACATCCCTGAAGTTGCTTTCCTTGATGTGTAATTTTCTATTTCCATTAAGTCATATGCCCTGCCCAAGGCATAGAGACATCTTGTAGAAGGGCCCCCTTATGTTTCAATCTCCATTTAAAATTGAATGAAAATCTCACTTTCGCATACAATTTTGTTCCTTGTCTTTTCTTTTACTTTTACCTTTCAAAATAAAAATGGCAATGCTTTTCTTTTCATGTTCTAAATATTTTCTTGCACTTTCTAAAATAAAACATAAAATCATCAATCATGCAGATCTCTCTTGAATTCCATCGGAAATGATAGTTTTATGGTTCCTAATATCCTTGAGAATTCAGTTAACCATGCTAACGAGGAAAGTGGGGGAGATTGTGAAGTCCCTGAAGAACTAGAAAGACTCTTGAGACAGGAAGAGAAGGTCATCCAACCATATCAGGAAGAAACAGAAGTTATCAATCTCGGTATTGAAGAGGTAAAGAGAGGAGTCAAGATAGGTGTTTCCTTGCAAAGTGAAGAAAAGAAGGGGTTGATAGAGTTACTTCGAGAGTATGCTAACATTTTCACCTGGTCATATGAAGACATGCCCAGTTTAGATACTGATATAGTGATGCACAGATTTCCACTCAAGCCAGAATGTCCTCCTGTAAAGTAGAAGCCGCGAAGGACAAGACCCGACATGGCCTTGAAGATCAAAGAAGAAGTTCAGAAACAGCTTGATGCAGGCTTCCTATCTGTGATAAATTATCCACCTTGGATTACAAACATTGTGAATATACATAAGAAAGATGGTAAGGTACATATGTGTGTGGACTATTGAGACTTGAATAGAGCAAGCCCAAAGGATGATTTCCCGTTGCCTCATATTGATGTATTGGTTGACAATACTACTTAGTCTTTAGTGTTCTCTTTCATGGATGGATACTCGGGTTACATTCAGATAAAGATGGCTCCTGAAGACATGGATAAAATAGCTCTCACAACTCCTTGGAGTACCTTTTACTATAGGGTCATGCCTTTTGGTCTCAAAAGTGCTGGTGTGACATATCAGCAAGCTATGGTGACTCTCTTTCACGACATGATTCATAAAGAGATCGAGGTGTATGTGGATGATATGATTGCAAAATCACAAACTGAGGAAGAACATTTGGTCCATTTGCAGAATTTGTTTGATCATCTACAAAAGTTTAGGTTAAGGCTTAATCCTAATAAGTGAACCTTTGGGGTTCGATCGGGCAAGTTACTTGGTTTTATCGTAAGTCAACGAGGGATTGAAGTAGATCCTGACAAAGTAAGAGTAATACAGGATATATAGACACCGAAAAATGAAAAATAAGTATGATGTTTTCTTGGAAGGTTGAATTATATATCCAGGTTCATTTCTCATCTTACTGCTACCTGTGAACCCATCTTTAAATTGTTGTGCATGAATCAAGATGTCCATTGGGATGAAAGTTGTCAAGAAGCCTTCGAAAAGATTAAGCAGTACCTTCAGGAACCACCAATACTCATACCTTCAGTTCCAGTGAGACCTCTCATTATGTATTTGATTGTGCTTGAAGGATCTATGGTTTGTTTGCTCGGCCAACATGATGATACTGGAGGAAAAGAACATGCTATCTATTACCTGAGCAAGAAGTTTACTGATTGTGAATCAAGTTATTCATTACTTGGTAGACTTGTTGTGCTCTTACGTGGGCAGCTCGACGTTTGAGGCAGTACATGTTGACGCATTCTACACTTCTGATATCTAAAATGGATCTGATAAAGTACATCTTTGAGAAACCAGCACTTACAGGCATATTAGCTCGGTGGCAAATGCTTTTGTCTGAGTATGACATCTAGTACGTCACACAAAAGGCTATCAAAGGTAGCATTCTTGTTGATCATCTCGCCCACCATCCATTGGAATAGTATCAGTCAATGAAGTTCGATTTTCCAGACAAGATGTTATGAAACTTGATGATAAAGAAGGACCCGAACCAGGGGAGCGATAGACTCTCACGTTCGATGGTACATCAAATTCCATGGTGTGATACGGTGGCAGAACCGACAGTTAATATTAGTTTGCGTTTTTTGTTCGCAAATGTCACAGTAAGCAAGAGTCACCACCGACTTTTATTTTATCCAATCAGGAAAAGGAAAAATAACAGAAAAAACCTTTTCGAGATATTTCTGAGTACGGGGAGTAGATTATAAAAAGGGAAGGTGTTAGCACCCTTTCTATCTGTGGTTTTCCACGGGCTCTTAGGTACTTGCTCATTTTGAAAACTGCTTGTGTGTGCTTTGTTTTGAAAAGTTTTGTTTTACTTCGTGTTAACCCTTGTTTATGTCCTCAAGAGTGTTACGAAGTTGTTTTTGAAAACTTTGTATGAAAATTGTTGGTGTGAAAAAGTTTTTGTTTGTTTGAGCAAGTACCTAGGAACTAATCTACCTACTCAAAAAAGGTCCATTCATTTTCCTTTTAGACAATGTTATCCCATTATTGAGAAATAGGTAGCATCTTCGTTGGAGTTTTTTAGGGACATTTGAAGGGACAAATACGATCACAAAAGCAATGTTAGGAAATGTTAGTAATCATCCTAAAGCCTTAAAGATCTTTTTCCGAGGCAACATCCGAATGGGTCATTTTAGATCTTTCGGGACTAGAGGACGACCACTAACAAACCTTATACTTCATGACCGTTTACCGAAGACAACCGGAGTGGAGTAAACCCTAGGAGTGAGCATGTGCGAGTGTAATTTTCAGTTAATTTATCTTTGCACATTTAGGGTTTTCTATTGTTTTAATTTCAATTTGTCTTTCTATACAATCCTATTAACATACATCTAAGCAGTTTATAGTTTGCGGAAATAAAATGCAGAAAAGTTAAAAGTCATAGCTATTACAAGGCTTTTGCAGATACATAATTATCTTGGACTGAAAATAAAGATACGAAATTTAAAACCCTAATTACTATTACAAACTCGGAGCAGTTACAATAATAGAAAAAGGAATTAAAAATGCACGCGGAAAATTAAATACGAGAATGAATTGAGAAACCTAAAAATCTAATTGAAAAATATTTAGGTTATTTTTTGAGAAAAATTAGATTATGTACAAAATTAAACCCTAATTCTAATTATTCTTAATTATGAAAATAATTAAATTGTCCTAATTTTAATTAATCTAATTAATTAAAGAAATGGAATATTTTATGAAAAAAATAATTTTTGATGTTTTTGTGATTTTTGATTTAATAAAAAAAACTAATTTTTGTGATATTTTTTGTAAAAGGAAATAATTAGTAAATAATAAAAAACAATTAAAGAGAAAAGAAAAAGAATTGGGCTTGTGTTTTAAGCAATCCAGGGGGTGCAATGGCTTAATTTGTTTAGGCCCATTATGCTGAGCCCAGTCAATGTGATGGATCCAGTGCTGGCCAAAGTTGAGGGTGTACCATGGACCTTGTTGCATGGAACGTTGGATTGGTGATGGAGATGATCCATTGGTTGGATTGCGTGGCTGCATGGTGGGCGCCTGGAACGCATATGCATAGAATCTGCAATTAAATGTTAAGAAAATAACAAAACGTTGGGACCTGGGATCGAACCCGGGTCCTTTCACTTTCAAACATACGCCCTTGCCAACTTCGTTGCATGGATTAATTGATAATAGAATAACCATAATAAGTAATATATAAAACAAAAGTGGGTAACTGAATAAAACAAAAAAACGCACGCGATTCAAACAAGCCAATGGTGTTGCGCCAACTCATCATCTTCCTCCCTGTACGTCGTCTTAGGTATGAGACTTATACCTACGGACAGAACTCCATAGCCATAGCCTTGCAAGCTTCAAAAATCCATAAAACGCGGGATAAATTAATTCTAACTACATGGATCAATTCGTCTTGATGCCACGAGCATCATGGTACCCTTTCCTTGGGCCAATTTAACATGTATGATAAAACCCTAAAATGGCCAAATAAACCCTAGCCATGGCATTCATCAATATATGCATCAAAACGCAAAATTAAATAAACCAAAAACATTCCAAATGATGATACAAACACAATGCTATGCTTAAAAGTGATTAATCATGCGTAAATTATCAAACTCAGATTCAAGAAATAAGCCAAACCGTGAGGATTGTGTAGGATGATTCTGGGCTCGTGGAGGCGTGCAACCGATTGGAAAACATTCTGAAGATGTCCAGGAATCTATTAGGAGTTTGGAATGGCTTGAATTGACCTTAAGGTTAGAAAACGATTCACCACTTTCTTGCAAATTTTTGAGTTTTGTTCTGGGGTTCTCACGACTGTAATGCTTCTTATTTTGGATTGGGTATGTTCTATATATGTAGTAGAACTGATTAGGTTAACAAAAAAAAATTAAATCTTTGTGAATCATGGAAATTGGATTTGATTTTGCTCTTGTATTATATCTTTCCAAAACAAGCATAATCATGCCAATTCTGCTTCAATCATCCCTTGCACGATTTGACATGATATTCCAACCTAATTGGATTTGATTCCTATAAAAAATCAGATCAAAAATCAATCTTTTATATTTTTTTGCAATTTATTTGATTTAATCTAACTTTTAATAAATAAAAATCAAAATAAAACAAATAAATAAGCAAATAATATATGGAGGCTGATTTGGGTCATGGACCATGTTACAATCATGAAATGCTAGGCCCATTTGACAAAAAATGCACTTTTGAGCACATTTGACTTTTGACAATTTTCCAAAAATGGCCAACTTTGACAATGCATATCTCCTCCAATTTTAACCCTAGAGAGGTGTTCTTGGACTTTTTATAAATCTTAGGATGTCCCCTAAACAACCCTTTTGGTTTCATCTCAATTGAGTCTTCCATTTTCATGTAATAAGCTTTGACCCAAAAGGTGTTTTTGTTGACTTTTCAAAAGGACCTATAATGTAGAAATTCATATCTTTTGATGAGTGCATATTTTGAACTTGTGGGATGAAGATGAGTTGTAGGGAGTTGCATACTCTTCAAAATGAGCCTTGGATGGAAAATATCTGATAAAGTATGAAGAAGTTATGCCTGGTCAAAGTTTGGCTGTCTTTTCCTGTGAAACCCTAATTTAGCAACTTTTAAGTTTTGATGAATTTAGGGGCATTACTTGAGGAATCATGATCAAACCTTGATCAAATGATGGATATCTATTCAAAATGTTGATGTTGACCAAAAATCTTGAAGTTTGACTATATGTGGGCCACAATTGACTTTTGACCTAGTACAATTGATTTTTAGGCATCTGGACAATTGACTGAGCAAACTTCTTGTGCAAGGCATGAAAATTGACATGGATGATCTTGAGAACATATTAGGACCATGGAAATAATTTAGGACCCTTGGACTTCAACCATCTTGATGAGGTGTGAAACCCTGGTTTGAAGCTTGTTTCCTTAGGAGGAGGATTTGTCTGGTCAATCCTTAGTCATCCTTGAGCAATTGAGGACCTCTAGAGGCATGTCATGAGGGAAATGAGAGGGAAAATTTTGGGGTACAACATCTACCCCTATTCAATCTTCTTAAACCTGAGGATGTAGATTGGCTTGTCTGCCTTTCGTAATCTGAAGGTGGAAGATGATTGAACACTGGAGTGTTCGGAAATTTGCACTCGTCTGAGATGGTGTTGGACTGTGTAGGTAGTATCGAGAATGGGCTTACAGATTCCATTTGGAGGAGATGACGGAAGTTCACCGGAGATGGGCTAAAATATACCATCTGGAAGATATGACAGAGAATCGTCGGAGATGGGCTTAAAGATGCCATCTAGAGGATGTTGATTTCCCGAGATATTCCTTTGATGAGAATTCTTGTTCCTGTCATTGAGGAGGAATCTGCTGAGGAATGTTGGTCTCTGTCTTGGGAGAAATGGAATTTTAGGAACTTCAGTTGTCCGTTACTCTACTGGGGAATCATCTCTTAGTCGAGGATATGAAAATGAACTGCTATCTGGTCGTGCTCCAGGCCTTACAGTGATTTTCTGTGGATAATAAGACTGACTGCTATTTGGTCGTTCTCTAGGTTTTACAGTGACTTACTGGGGAGATGAGATTAAACTTGCTATTTCATCGTGCTCCAGGCTTTGCAATCTCAAAAACTATTATTTGGTCGTGCTCCAGGCTTAAGAAGTAATTAAGTGGTTATCTGGTCGCATCCGGGTTTCAACTTGAATTTAAGGCATACTAACATCCGGTCGTTTCCAGGCTTCAATAGTAATTGGCCGAGTAAACTTCTATCTGGTCGAATTCCAAGATTCGTAGTACCTCATACTGTTATCTGGTCATGCTCCAAGTTTCTCATTGTCTCTTGTCGCTATCTGGTCGTGCTCCAGACTTCACAGTGTCTTATACTGTTATCTGGTCATGCTCCAGGCTTCAGTAATTTGGGGAAATTAAGCTGTTATCCGGTCAGTTTACGAGCTTCATAGCTTTTTTAACTGGAATAGAAATCTTAGTATCGATTTGACTGAACTAGGGAAAGGTCTCGAGTTGTCTTCAACTGGGAGAGAAATCTTAGTATCGATTTAACTGAACCCGGGAGAGGTCTCGGATTAACTTTGACTGGCATAGAAATCAGGGGAATCTTAGCGGCGATTCGACTGACCCAGACGAAAGTCTTAGAACATCTTCAACTAGAATAGAAACCTTAGTGTCGGTTTGACTGAACCAGAGAAAATCTTGAAAAGTGTTGGAATATCTTCAACTGGAATAGAAACCTTGGTGTCGGTTTGACTGAACCAGAGAGAACTTGTGAGAACTTGATTGCATATTTCCCTGAAAGGTAAAGGGTTAGTCGTATGTAATGTCTTGATGTAAGAAATGTATTGAGTAATGATGTTCTCAAAATAAATGAGATTGTGATGTATAATATGTATGCACATGCCATGATGTATGGATATGCAACGCTATTGTGATATTCTCTAGCTGGGGAAAATAAATCTTGGACTGCTGCTGGAGAGTATAAGGAGTTGAGTTCTTTGTTTCTGCTGGGGATAGTTACCGAAGATGATTAGTTAGGGATTTACATCCATTCTGCTTGAGAACATTCTGCCATAGGAAACTCTGTCTGAGAATAATCCTGCAGGGGAATGACTCTGTGGGGAAGAGAGATACTCTGTTGGAAGATCTGTTGATTTGGAGAAATAAACTTAGCTGGGGATGAACTTCCATTGCTGGAGAGAAGAGCTCTGTTGGAGATTGAGCTTCCGCTGTCAGAGAAATAAACTCTGCTCGGGAGATGGCTTTATAAACTGCTCATGGTTATAAAACTCGGTTGGGGAATGCAGATATCAGCTTTCTGAAGGAACCTGCTAGGGAAGGAATTCCTGCTTGGGGATACGGAGGTCGGACTTCGGCTATCTCTGCTCTATGGGGAATATAGGTATCACTAGCTTTTATGTGATAGTGACTTCGCTTCCAACTGTCTCTGCCCCTTGTACCATGATGGACGGGGTAACTGTCGGTATTTAGGTTTTGTACCAGTTTCTTTGAGTTCTTAGTAACTGTGTTTCTGTTTTATATGCAGATATTTGTGAACAATAATCATATTCAAATGCATATGTCAAGAATAAAACATTGGACGTTTTTTTGCAAAACAAAACAGAAAACGAAAAAAAACAAACAAAGTTTTGTACTCAAAAGACGCTTTGTATTGATTTGAAATTTGCCTATAATAGGCATTTTTTACAAGGAGGCTGACGCTCTAGTAAGAGAACACCGCCGTAAAAATGGTAATTTATTACAGAAATTGTGTACAAAAATAAAACAGCTATGTGTAGTGATCCCATTGGGTTTCAATTCTTCTATTGCCCCTATGTCTTCGAGTATCTCATCACTTTGGTGCTTGTCCAAAGCTGACTGGATTGATCGGTACCGTTTGAGCTTGATATTTAATTACTCGGGTCTGATCACAAGGTGATCCAATGGGATATAGTGATACGCTTTAATCCTTAATTTTTGCCTGGACCGCCCTTTCGGGTTTTCAGTCCAACGGGATACCCTTTTTTGCCCAAGTCGCCCTTTCGGATTTTCGACTTGTCTGGTGTACAGATTTTTTCATTTTTTATCCCTAATTTTTGCCTGAACCCTTTTGGTTCGTCGGAATGCCCTTATTTTTTCCTAGGTATGTCAACCTATAGGGTCTTTATTATGCGTAGTATTTTTTCACTATGTTCGCATTAATAGGGTGTGGAAGGTCGTCACTATCCATAGTGGTCAGAATCATGGCTCCACCGGAAAATATGTTCTTGACTACAAATGGTCCCTCCTAGGTGGGAGTCCATTTGCCCCTGGGATCACCTTGCAGCAGTATGATACGCTTGATTACCAGATCCCCTACTTGATTCACTTGTTGTCTGACTTTCTTGTTGAAGGTCTTGATCATCCCTTTCTGATGCTTTTGACCATGGCAGACAACAGTAAGTCTTTTCTAGTCGATTAAGTTCAATTGATCAAGTCGAGTCTGGATCCAATTCGTGGGAAATGTTCAAAGGTGATCTCTTCAAAATGCGGAAGCAGTGTAAGTACATGTTCTTTGTAAGGGATAAGGTTCGGGTGTGTCGTATCCCACTCGCCTTTGATCTGGCTAATAACCAAAGAGGAATCCCCGAATACACTCAAGAACTTGATTCTCAGGTGAATAGCAGCTCGAAGACCCATAATATATGCTTCATACTCCGCCATGTTGTTGGTACAGTTGAAACATAATCGGGCAGTGAACGGAGTATGACATCCCTCGAGAGATAGGATGACAGCGCCAATGCCATTACCCAGTGCGTTTGAGACTCCATCAAAAAATATAGACCATCGGGATTGTGATACGGTGGCCAGAACCGGGATGTGGTTTCCCTATTTCGTTAAGGAAATTTTGCTGGTTTGCGTTTTGCGTTTGTGTTTGCAAAATGCCGCGGTAAGCAAGAGTCGCCACCGACTTTTATTTTATCCAACAAGGAAAGGAAAAAAGCACAGAAAAATTCCTTTTTCGAGATATTTCTGAGTACGAGGGGTGGATTATATAAAGGGAGGGTATTAGCACCCTTTCTATCCATAGTTATCTACGGGCTCTTAGGTACTTGCTCATCATTTTCAAAATTGTTTTCTTTGTGTTTGTAGGTTTTGAAAAAGTTTTTGTTTTAACTTCGATTTAACTCTTGCTTCTGTCTTCAAGAGTGTAATGAAGTGTTTTTGAAAACTTTGTTTGCAAAGGAGTGTAAATGTGAAAAAATTGTTTGGAATGAGCCAGTACTTAAGAACTAATCTACCTACTCGAAAAAAGAATAGTTCTATGTTTGTTTCCTTTAGGAAATTCTATCCCACTATTAGTGAGTAGGTAGTACCGTCGATGGAGTTTGAGCGTCAATTCGAAAGGGGCGTACAGTCACTAAAGCAATGTTAGGACATCTTAGTAATAACCCTAATGTCTTAGATCATTTATCTGAGGCAACAATATCCGAGACAACCTTTTCGAGGCAACTATGATCTTTGGACAAAAGGACGACCACTAAAATATCTGATACTCAATGACCGTTTATCGAAGGCAACCAAGTGGGAGTGTACCCTAGGAGTGCGCATGTGCGAATGATTCAATTTTAGTTTATTTTATCTTTGCACATTTAGGGTGATCTAACTGTTTTAAATTTAGTCATTCATTCTTGTCATGCAAACCCTATTATCAAACATCTAACAGTTAATAATTTGCGGAATTTAAAATGCGGAAATTAAAACTATGCTATTACAAGGCTTCGGGTATTTACATAGCCAAAAACAAACCCTTTGAAATTAAAAGCGGTAAAAATAAGTGAATGTCCTAATTAAATTATTACAAACCGGGAGCAGATACAATAATTGGACAAAATAATAAAGCGCGCGAGAAAATTAAATCGAATACGAAACTAGGGTTTTGACCCTCCTATCTTAATTTAAAAGAAAAAATGTTTTGTTGGTGTTTTTAATAAAAGAAATAAGTTTTTCTAAATTAAATACTAAATTAATTAGTTATTAAAATAATTAATGAAAAATAATTAAATGACATATTTTTGGTTTTTGGTTTTTTTAGGAAGAAAATAAAATGCAATCAAGTTAGTAATAAAAACTAATTATTCTAATT
This sequence comes from Vicia faba, assembly GCA_948472305.1. Taxonomy (NCBI): domain Eukaryota; kingdom Viridiplantae; phylum Streptophyta; class Magnoliopsida; order Fabales; family Fabaceae; genus Vicia; species Vicia faba. The sequence goes on from OX451736.1 coordinate 940,112,526, forward strand.
AATTTTAATTATTTGCAAAAATAAATCAAAGTTGTCTAATTAATCAAACCTAATTAAATTAATTAATTTATTGCTAAAACTAATATTCTAATTTTAATTGGACATAAAAATATTTTTGTGATTTTTTTGGTAAAAAGAAAATATGTTTTGGTTAATTAAAATAAATAGCAAATAAATTAAATAGAATAAAAAAATATAAAAGGATAGAGATGGGTCTGATTAAAGGGGGTGCCAATAGCAGGAATTTGGGCCCATTAGTGATGATCCGTTTTGACTTTTTGGATCCAGTGCGTATGCGTTGACTGGGCTCATGGTGTTCCTTCAATGGTGACCACCAAATTTGGCCATCTGGCCATCTGGCATGTTTGATGATGAGGGCATATGGTGGACATTAGGCTCACACGCACATTGGATTACCTGCAAGAAAATATGAAAATAGCAAATGCTGGAGGCAGAGATCGAACCCCTGACCTCCAGCCTCTTAACGCCTTAAGCATCTACCTGGCAACCACTGCGCTATTTTGTTTTCATTGTACATATAACAAATAATAAAAATAATGTACAAAACAAGTACAATAATGGTATTTTTGCGCGCAAATTCAAATAAGCTAATGGAAGTTGGCCATGTCTGCATCTTCTTCCCTGCACCGTGGCTAAAAGTTTGTTAGCCTATACGTACGGACAAATGTCCGTTGCTATAGATTATGCGTTCTCAAAATATTCCACAGGCCATAGAAATAACATCCTATGCCATGGTTATGTTCGTTTCGTCCTCCTGATCACAACTATACCACTTACGAAGGCCAATTGTTCCTGAAAACAAAAACCCTAAAACCAAGCTCGAAAACCTAGCAATGGTGATTAACGCTACAGGCCATATAAATGAAATCAAATAATGCAGAAAGTTTGAAAATGCCTCATAGATCAACAATATTCCATTAATTCATGTTAACAATGCTTAAATTACAAGATGCGAATTGAAGAACAGGGGTGTATCTTGAACGACTTACAGAGAGATTCGGTGCTTGAACGGCTTAGTTCTTGATTGCTTTAGGTTGCCGAGAGTGCCAGGAAGAGATTGGGATCGTTCAATGGTCTTGAGAATGCCTCTAAGTGGGATTTCGATCTCACACTTTTCTTGACTTTTTTCAGATTTGGTTCTCTCCCTCTCGCCTGTTTCTAACCACTTTTTAGGTCTGCGTGCAGTCTATATGTATGAGTGAATGCATTAGGGTTGAAAATTGTATCCAAATCCTTCTCCTTCAATGCTTTTGATATTTGATTTGATTCACTTTGAAAACCTTCCAAATTTGGCTTATTTCCAATATTTTTGTGCACACATGCCTTGATACGAATTTGAAGGATGCTAGCTGTGTAATTGGAACATGAAACAAGCACAAAATCCCTTGTTATCAATGTTTTGGATTTTTATTTGATTTAATTTGATTTAAATTGAATTAATTCAAATAAAAACCAAAATAAATAATAAAAATAAGATATGGACAAGTGGCAAAGTCTAGAGCACGTGGGCTATGTTTCCAACTTAAAAAAAGTGAAAAAGATTGAGCCTATTTGGCAAAAATTAAAGTTTTAGGGATAGTTGACTTTTGGCAATTTTGCAAAAAAGGTCAGCTTCACCAATGCATAACTTCCTCAATTTTGACTCTTTGGAGGTGTTCTTGGACTTTTTAGAAAACTTAAGATGTCCTCTAACCAACCCTTTTGGTATAATCTCAATTTTATATTCCATGCTCATGTATTAAGCTTTGACAAAAAAAGGTGTTTTTGTTGACTTTTCAAAATGACCTATAATGTCCAAATTCATAACTTCTTGTGAGTGCATATTTTAAACTTTGGGGATGAAGATGGGTTGTAGGGAATTGCATCCTATTCAAAATGAGCTTTGGATGTGTCATTTCTCATAAATTATGAGAAAGTTATGCTTGGTCAAAGTTGAGTTGACTTTTCCTGCAAAACCCTAATTTAGCAACTTTTGAGTCTTGATGAATTATGAGAAATCCATGATGAATCATGATTAACCCTTGATCAAATGATGAAATATACTTAAAAATGAGAATGTTGACCAAAAATATTGAAGTTTGACTTTATATGGGTCATAGTTGACTTTTGCCCTAGCACAATCGATTTTTGGACCTTTGAGCAATTGATTGAGCAAACTTCATCTACAAGGCTTGAAACTTGACATGGATGATATTGAGAACATATTAGGACATTGGTGAGCACTTGGGATCACTTGGACTCAAGTATCTTGATCCAACATGAAACCCTAGTTTGGGGTAGACTGCCTTAGGAGAAAGCTTGTCTGGCCAACCCTTGGACTACCTTGAGCAACTTGAGGATCTTTCTTGAAATGTTTTGAGAAATATGGGAGGGAAAATTTTGGGGTACAACAGCTGCCCCTGTTCAATCTTCTTAAACCTGAGGATGTAGATTGGCTTTCGTGCCTTTCGTGATCCGAAGGTGGAAGAGGATTGAACACTAGAGTGCCCAGAAATTTGCACTCGCATGATGTGGTAATTGTTTGTAATGTTAGGAATGGGCTTACAGATTCCATTTGGAAATTGCTGACGGGAGATGGGCTTAAAGATGCCATCCGAAGGAGTGTCAATCGCATAAGAGATTCCTTAGCGAGAGCCTGTATACCTGTCGTTGAGGAAGATTCTGTTGGGGAAGTCTGATCTTTGTTGAAAGAAGTAGAATTTTAGGAGTTTCGGCGTCTGTTATTCTGTTGGTGAGTCGTCTCTGTTGATATTTAGGAACTTTGGTCGTCCGTACTCAACTGAGGAATCATCTCTTAGTCGAGGAGGTGAAGATGAACTGTTATCTGGTCGTGGTCCAGGCTTCATAGTAATAAGACCGATTGCTACCTGGTCGTAATCCAGGCCTTACAGTGACTTACTGAGGGGATGATATTAAACTTGCTATCCGGTTGTAATCCAGGTTTCGCAACTTCTCAATTCTTATATGGTCGTAATCCAGGTTTCAGAAGGAATTCAAATGTTATTCAGTTGCATCCGGGCTTTGACATGAATTTATGGCACACTAATATCTGGTCGACACCGGGCTTCTTAGTAACTGTCCAGATAAACTGCTATTTGGTCGAAATCTAAACTTCACGAGGTCTTGTACTGCTATCTGGTCGCAATCCAGGTTTCAGTCCTTTTATCGTTATCCGGTCGTAATCCAGGCTTCATTGTATTCTGTATTGCTGTCTGATTGTAATCCAGGTTTCGCAATACTTTACTTCTCATCTGGTTGTAATCCAGTCTTTAGAACACTTTACTTCTTGTTTGGTCGTAATCCAGTCTTTAGAAGAGATCAAATGGCTATTCGGTTGTAATCCGGGCTTCCCTTTGGCTTTGGGCCTACTAACATCCGGTCGTAATCTGAGCTTCATAGTATATGGCCGGGTGAACTTCTGTTTGGTCATAATCCAAGTTGCACAGTATCCCTTATCTGTTATCTGGTCGAAATCCAGTCTTCACAATGCTTTACTTCTTGTCTGGTCGTAATCCAGTCTTTAGAAGAGATTAAATGGCTATCCGTTCTTAATCCAGGATTCCCTTTGGCTTGGGGCCAACTAACATTCGGTCGTAATACGAGCTTCATAGTATCTGGCCGAGTTAACTACTATTTGGTCGTAATCCAAGTTGCACAATATCCCTTATCTGTTATCTGGTCGAAATCCAGTCTTCACAATGCTTTAACCGCTATCTGGTCGTAATCCATGTTTCACAGGAACTTGTATTATTGTCTGGTCGAAATCCAGGCTTCATAATAACTTGCTGAGCTGTTATCCGGTCGTAATCCGGGATTCACAGCTTGCTGAGGATTTAAACTATTGTCCAGTCGAATCCGGGCTTCATAGTTTGCTTTTGTGAGAATTTGATCGTATCTTTCCTGAAAGGTAAAGGTTAGTTGTATGTGATGCATGATATGTATCAAGCAATGATGTTCTCAAAATAAATGAGATTGTGATGTACGATGCGTATATGTGTGTGTCATGATGTATGAAAATGTGATGTTTGTAGTTGGGGAAAATAAATCTCGGGTTGCTGCTGGAGAAAAAGAATTGAATTCTTCGTTTCCGCTGGAGATAGTGAATGAAGATGTTTGTGAGAATAAACCTGCAGGGGATGATAACTCCGTTGGGAAATAAACTGACGAGAGAACTACTTTGTGGGGAAGAGATGTTATGTTGAGGATTCCGTTTGATAAATTCAGTTGGGGATGAATTACCGTTGCTGGCGATACTAAATCCTATTAGGGATTGAGTTTCCGTTTGTGAAAGGAATGAACTCCGCTGGGGATGATCTTTCAGTTGCGACTTCACTGGGGATAACCTTTTAGACTCTACTGGGGACAATCTTCCAGAGTCTACTTAGGGATGATTCTCCAAACTCCACTGGGGAAGATTTTCCAGACTCCGCTGGGGATAATTTCCTAGTGCTGATGATGGATAAACTCTACTTGGGGAGAATATTGTCGACTAATTCGCGGTTGTGAGCCTCAGCTGGGGAGAGTTAACATTATTGTCTTTTTTGGACTCTGCGGTGAGTGAATGTGCCTCAGCCATATTCTTCAACTGAATCTACCTTTGTACCTGGTGGATAGAGCAACTGTCTGGACAATTCTTATTTGCCCTTGTTTCTGATATTACGAGTAATCGTCTTTTGTTTCGCATGTAAATATTTATGAGAAGCAATTGATGTCAAATGCATATATCAAAAATGAACATTGGATGTTCTTTGCAAAACAAAATAGAAAAAGGAAAAACAGTTTGAAATTTCTTTGAAAATGAATTGTATTGACTTTGAAGTTTGGCCTGTAAATAGGCGTTTTTTGTACAAGAGGTTGACGTCCTAGTAAGAGAACGCCGTCGAACAATAGAGTTTATACAATTTGTAAAAAACCAAGAAAAACAACTATGTGAATAATCCCACTGGGTTCCAACTCTGCTATTGCCTTTATATCCTCGAGCATCTCATCACTTTGCTACTTGGTTGAAGGTAGATCAGATTGATTAGTGTCGTCCGAGCTTGACAGTCGATACCGAAGTCTGGTTGCAAAGTGATCCAATGAGACATAGTGTTACGCTTTGATCCCTAATTTTTGCCTGGACCACCCTTTCGGGTTTTCAATCCACCAGGATACCCTTTTTTGCCCAAGCCGCCTTTTCAGGTTTTCGACTTGCCGGGTGTACAAATTTTTTTGTTTTCATCCCTTATTTTTGCCCGAACCCTTTTGGTTCGTCGGGAAGCCCTTATTTTTGCCTAGGCCAGTCGACCTAGTGGGTCTTTGATTATGCATAGTATTTTTTCACTATGTTTGCATTGACAGGGTGAGGAAGGTCGTCACCATCCATGGTGGTTAGAATCATAGCTCCTCCTGAGAAAATGTTCCTAACCACAAATGGCCCTTCATACGTAGGGGTCCATTTGCCCCTGGGATCACCTTGAGGTAAGATAATGCGCTTGATTACCAGATCCCCAACTTGATACTCTTGTCATCTAACTTTCTTGTTAAATGCCTTGATCATCCGTTTTTGGTACATTTGACCATGACAAATAGCAGTAAGTCTCTTTTCGTCAATTAAGTTCAGTTGATCAAGTCGGGTCTCTATCCAATCATCTTCGCTCAAACCTGCATCCTTCATAGTCCAAAGAGAGGGTATCTGAACTTCAATGGGCAAGACTGCCTCCATGCCATAAACCAAGGAATAGGGTGTTGCCCTTGTTGACGTCCGCGCTGAGGTACGGTGTCCATGAAGAGAAAATGGTAACATCTCGTGCCAGTCTTTATATGTCCCCGTCATCTTCTGCACAATCTACTTGATGTTCTTATTAGCCGCTTCAACAACCTCGTTCATCTTCGGCCGGTAGGGAGAAGAGTTATGATGTTGTATCTTGAACTGCTTGTAGAGCTCGGTGATCATCTTATTATTGAGATTTGTACTGTTGTCTGTAATGATCCTCTCTGGTACACCGTATCGACAGATCAGATTATGCCGAATGAACCGTGCCACGAAGTTCTTGGTTACAGTAGCAAAGGAAGCTGCTTCAACCCATTTCGTAAAATAATCAATTGCTACAAGGATGAAACAATTCCCTTTGGACACAGTAGGTCTGATCTCATTGATCATGTCGATGCCCCACATTGCAAAATGCCACGGAGCTGTCAAGATGTTCATAGGAACTGGAGGTATGTGCACCTTATCAGCATAGACTTGGCACTTGTGACAGGTCCGAGAATGCTGATAACAGTCGGCTTCCATTGTAGACCAATAATATCCTGCCCGTAGGATTTTCTTTGCCGTGGTATGTCCACTGGTATGAGTTCTGAAAGTACCTTCATGTAATTCTACCATAATCCTTTCTGCCTCGTTCTTATCCACACATCGCAGTAAGGTTGAATCATGGTTACGCTTGTAAAGAATGCCATTGCTAATGAAGAACTTCGCCGGAAACCTCCTCAGAAACTTTTTATCATTAACAGATGCACCCTCGACGTACTCTTGAGCCTCAAGATACCTTTTTACCTCGTGAAACCAGGGTTTATCTGCTACCTCTTCAGTCTCAATGTCGCAGCAATGTGCAGGTTCGTCCAACTTTCAATGGTAATCTGGGGAGCCTCATTGTCCCACCTGACTTTGAACATAGAAGACATCGTAGCTAGCGCGTCCTCTAACTAATTCTCCTCTCTGGGGAAGTGTTCAAAGGTTATCTCCTCGAAGTACGGAAGCAACATTAATACATACTCCTTGTAAGGAATAAGATTTGGGTGTTTCGTATCCCACTCTCCTTTGATCTGACTGATCACGAGAGGGGAATCTCCGAATACACTCAAGAACTTAATCCTTAGGTCAATTGTTGCTCGAAAACCCATGATGCACGCTTCATACTCCGCCATGTTGTTGGTGCAGTTGAAACATAGTTGGGCGCTAAATGGAGTATGAGAGCCTTCAGGAGATATGATCACGACGCTAATGCTATTACCCAAAGCGTTTGAAGCTCCATCAAAGTACATAGACCATCGAGATCCCTCCTCAGGTCCTTCATCCGGTCCAGGTGTCTTACAGTCAGTCAGTATCATGATATTCTCATCCGGGAACTCAAAGTTCATAGACTGGTAATCATCCACTGCCTGATGCGCCAAATGATTTGCCAACACACTTCCTTTGATTGTCTTTTGGGTCGTGTATTGGATGTCATACTCAGTGAAGATCATCTGCCATCTTGCTATTCTTTTGGACAAGGCAGGCTTTTCGAAGATATACTTTATTGGATCCATCTTTGATATCAATAAGGTGGTGTGAGTCAGCATAAACTGTCTCATCCGGCGAGCAGCCCATGCCAAAGCGCAACCAGTTTTCTCAAGCAACGAGTATCGGGTCTCGCAGTCAGTAAAATTTTTGCTAAGGTAATAAATAGCATTCTCTTTTCGGCCAGACTGGTCATGCTGCCCCAGCACGCACCCCATCAAATTGTCGAGTACTGTCAAGTATAAGATCAAAGGTCCGCCTTCAACTAGAGGCATCAGAATGGATGGCTCTTGGAGATATTCCTTGATCCTTTCGAAAGCGGCCTGACATTCATCGTTCCATCTTACCACTTGATCTTTCTTTAGTAGCTTGAAGATTGGCTCACAAGTAGCAGTCAGGTGTGAGATGAATCGGGCAATGTAGTTCAGACGTCCCAAAAAGCCTCTGACTTCTTTTTCTATTCGAGGGGCTGGCATTTCCTGTATAGCCTTCACCTTTGCAGGATCCACTTGAATACCTTTATCACTTACGACGAAACCCAGCAGCTTACCAGATCTCACCCCGAAGGTGCACTTGTTCGGGTTTAACCTCAGCTTATACAACTTCAACCTGTCAAATAACTTTTGAAGATGGTTAATATTTTCTTCCTCAGTCTGGGACCTTGCAATCATATCGTCAACATATACCTCAATCTCATGATAAATCATGTCGTGGAACAAAGCGACCATGGCGCGCTGATACGTTTCCCCAGCATTCTTCAATCCGAAAGGCATGACTTTATAGCAAAAGGTACCCCACTGTGTGACGAACGTTGTCTTCTCCATGTCTTCAGGAGACATCTTAATCTGATTGTAACCGGAAAAACCATCCATAAAGGAGAATACCTTATGTTGTGCGGTGTTGTCAACCAGAACATCGATATGGGGCAGAGGGAAGTCATCCTTGGGGCTCGCCCTGTTCAGATCTGTATAGTCAATGCACATTCGAACTTTACCGTCTTTCTTCAGCACTGGAACCACGTTGGCAACCCACTGCGGGTAAGAAGTAACTGCTAGAAAACCGGCATCAAACTGTTTCATAACTTCAGCCTTGATTTTCTCAGACATCTCTGGGCGCATTCGGTGAACTTTCTGTTTTACTGGAGGACGTCTTCCTTGGTGGGCAAGCGGTGAACCATAATATCAGTATCCAACCCAGGCATATCTTCGTAAGACCAGGAAAAGATCTCAACATAGTCACGCAGCATCTGAATCAACCGTTTCTTAACACTAGACTCTAGATTTGCATCGATCTTGACCTCTTTCTTGTCTACCTCTGTACCCAGATTTACTGTTTCCACTGGCTCTTCATGCGGTTGTATGGCCCTCTCTTCCTGAAGTAACAGTCTAGCGAGTTCACCAGGCACTTTACAATCATCCTCACCTTCGTCCTCGGCTTGGTTGATCATACTTTCAAAGTCATAACTGGAAGTAGCAGAGTCGTTATCAATGGGATCCAGAGTGGATGTAGACATGTATATGTGAGTGTGTGTAAGACAAATAGTTGTTTTTGCAAGATAGAAAAGAAGAACAAGGAGCGCAAAATTTGTAATGCAAAAAACGTCCAATACTTTTATTGATGATATATGGAGATGACAAATATATATCCCTCACAAACAAAGCCACGGTGCCTCGGGTAAGACACCGGGCCGTAAAGTTTAAAAATTGTCTGTTACAAACTTAAAAAAAAAGTCTTATTACTGGGTAATAAAAGAAACATTCATAGAATCCTTCGCCGTCCAATTGCTTAATCCATCGTCAGTAGTCGGGTAAATCCAGCAGTCAATATTAAACTCTTCTTCATCATCCCCAATAGCATTCACTCCCGCGTCATGTTTGGGCATAGGTGCCGTTATGACATTAGGCTTCTCCAACGCTTCAAACTCGATCTCCTTAGCTTCAATTAGGTCCTGCACTTTATTCTTCAAAGCCTAGCAGTTATTCGTATCATGCCCCGGGCTATCGGAGTGAAAAGCACAGCGGGCGTTCGGATTATATGAAGGAGAGGTGGTAATGGGATTCTTCGAGGCTTCCCTTAGAGTCACCAAGTTGGTCTTTAACAACTGCGGCAAAATTTGAGACAGGGTCATACTGAGCCGAGTGAATTGTCTCGGCGGCCTCTATGCTCTTTGCTGAGTGTTGCGTTGTGGGGCAACAGTTGGTTTTGATATTACCACTGCATTAACTGTTTGGTGGTGCTCAGGTCGGTTTTGGTTTCTATAGCTGTAAACTGTACTAGATTCCTTCTTGAAAGGCTTCTTCTCGATACTTGATGAAGCACGTTTCTGTATCTTTCCAGTTTTGATACCGGCCTCAATTCTTTCCCCAGTTATAATCAACTCGGTGAAACCAGACGATGAACTTCCGATCAAATGATTGAAATACGGACCAGACAAAGTCCCCAGAAACATATCCACCAACTCCCTATCAGTCAGAGGGGGTTGTACTCTCCCAGCAAGATCCCTCCATTTCCGAGCATAGTCCTTAAAACCTTCGCTTGCACCCATAGACATACCCTGAAGTTGAGTACGCGTGGGAGAGAGGTCGGCATTATACTGGTACTGCTTGTAAAAATCAGCAGCAAGGTCTTCCTAGTTATGGACGTTAGCTCCTTCCAGTTGGTAGAACCATTCAAGTTGAGTCCCTGAAGACTATATTGAAAGAAATGAATCCAGAGGTTCCTGTCGGCAGTATATGGTAGAATCTTTCTAACATACGAGCGGAGGTGTAGCTTTGGACAGGAGACCCTGTCGTACTTAGCGAAGACAGGTGCTTTAAATTTGTGGGGAATCACCACCCCAGATGCCAAACCCAAATCTCCAAAGTCCAGACCAGGGACTTTCTGGACCTCTATTGCGCTCAACCGGTCTTCAAGTTGCTTATACCTATCCTCAGCCGGAGGATACTGGTCTTCATCAAAGTCAGTCTCATTGTCAAAGACCACAGGGCTAGGAGCCCTCCTTTCTTCTTGATTCTCTCCCCCTCCAGATGAGTGGGACAAATCAACTTCTTCCCGCAACCTGTTCCCAAACCTGTGACCCATATTCAGGAGGACCATCTTCTTCTTCTTCTTCTTCTTCTTATCCTTCAAGATAAGAGTCTTCAGATCTTGCTGACCCATGGCCAAGTTCATGAACATTTCCTGGAACTGAGCATTCTGAGCTTGCAGAGCCTTGATGGCTTGATCAGTAGATGTTTCAGAAGACATGATGTGCTGAAATAAACAGCGAAGAAGATGAGAAACCTGTAAAGGTACCTGTAATGAGGTGCATGGTAATGGAATGCGTATGATATGATTTCAAAGACTTTATGGATTCAAATTCGTAAACCAAAATGAAACACACTTTATTAGATAAAAACTTGGAACAATGTTTGACAAATTCCTTTAAGGCATTACAAAAGGAATACTGAAAAGTAAGTCTAAGCTAAAAACAATAAAAGACATCAGCGCTCCCATGGTCGTTTTCCTTTGGTGCTGACATAGTCGTTGAGGACCCTCTCATTCTCTAGCTACCTTGTAAGCTTCAAGATCTTCCGCCCCTGCTCATGATACTTCTCTCTGTAAGTATCTCGTTCTTCCCTTAGCTGGATCCAAGACCTCTTTAATTCCCCAATGTCAATAGGCATGTATGGATGGAGGATGGTAGTAGGAACCCCTTATTCATCAGTACGCTCCACGATTACCCGTAAGACAGCTTCGTACGGCATCCCCAGCTTTTGAGCACGGGCTCGAACCCACCGGAGATACGGTTCCATCAGGAGAGAAGTCTTCATTCCTAGATCATGCGGATCAGACTTGTTCACCCAATCCCAGGCTTGTATGAATCTGCGGCGATGTCCCTCAACATCTCCTGTGAAGTCAAAGACAATACTTGGAAGCAGCAACTCATGAGGTCCGTCCTTCCTAGCTCTCCCAAACTGTCGTAAGGCCAAACAAGGATTATAGGTGATCCCTCCTCTAATCCCCAGTAATGGAACATTGGGGTATTCCCCACAGCGATCAATAACAGCTACTTCTTCCATGTCTTTAGTACTCCAGATGATGTCCGTATGAGCAAGGGACATAATTCTGTAGGCCCAACCCATGCCTTCTTCGTTCTTCAAAATAGATTTAGGGAGGTGAGAAATAAACCACCTCACCAGCAATGGTGCACAACATATAAGGGTTCCCCTTTTCCGAGCAGTACGGGCATAAAGAGCATGCAGAATATCTCCCAAGAGAGTGGGCACTGGATTACGAGACATGAAAATCTTCACTTCGTTCACGTCGACAAAGGAATCTGAATTTGGGAACAGAACCAATCCATAAATGAGAAGAGCCAGGATGTCTTCAAACGCTTGAAAGTCCAAACTATCCCAGAACTGATGAGCCTGATCAACCAAGAACTTAGCCAAGAAGCCTTTTATCCCACTCTGAGTTTCTCGATTAGACACCACATCAGCCCTTGTAAGATGGATGGCTGAAGCAATATCCTCGGGCCTAGGAGCTAACTCCAAACCTGTAAATGGTGTCTGCTCCAGAATAGATATGCCAAGTAGATTCGAGAACTCTTCCAAAGTAGGGACCAACTGATAGTCCAGGAAAGTAAAATAGTGGTGCAATGGATCAAAGAACTGGAATAAGACACTCATCATTTGCTCGTCTAACTTGGAAGCGACCAAACCAAGGAGATGACCATGTCTTCTGACAAAAGAAGAAGTATCAGGGACCTTGGAAACCAACTCTTTAAGTTGAGCGGGAATCTGTACAAAGCTGATCCGAATAGTATTTCTTCGCATAGATGCCATGATCTGCAAAATATAACAAAGATGAATCTCATCGGTCTTTGAAAAGGTTAGTCTAATGAAATATGCATGCAATGTCATGATGCATTATGTCATGATAAGAACACACCACAGGTATCACAGATAGCAAACATGGTAAGGGAAAACAAGTCACACAATAGCCCTTAAATTTTAGGCTGGCATGGAGTTTAGGGACTACCCTCTTTCATTTTAGTTGGTTCAACCTGTCCTAGTAATAGTAATCGGGTTCTAGAGGATCTCAATATCACTGACCACCCTCGATCGGTCATAATGCCAGTTTAGCAACCTTTTCTTGCAGCCAGAATCATCGCGAGAGTTTGGTCTCAATGAGTGTAGCATACTGCTACTTTTCTATGGCCAAGTTGGTCAATTATAGGTTCTAAGGTCAGTTGGTGCTTAATGACCCCTTAGCAGTCCCATATTCTCCTTGTTCCGCCACAAGGCATATCGGTACAAACTAAAGTGTCACACCAACGTAGCTACTGCTTCAACCGTATCGGTCTACACCGTACAGTTCCCTCACAGTCTATTGCTACTTACCTAAAAGGTATCCCCAGATTCGGGTTAGGATCTATAGTAACTCTGATTCAAACCCACAAAGATAAAGCAATCAAATCAAGAAATTGAAAACAATATCAACTAATCCTAAGGTACACCCCACTTATAAATCATCCCCAGAAGAGTCGTCAGTTCTGTGATACGGTGTTCAGAACCGGGACGTGGTTTCCCTATTTCGTTAAGGAAATTTTGCTGGTTTGCATTTTGCGTTTGTGTTCGCAAATATCGCGGTAAGAAAGAGTCGCCACCGACTTTTATTTTATCCAACAAGGAAAGGAAAAAAGCACATAAAAATTCCTTTTTCGAGATTTTTCTGAGTACGGGGGGTGGATTATAGAAAGGGAAGGTATTAGGATCCTTTCTATCCGTAGTTATCTACGGGCTCCTAGGTACTTGCTCATCATTTTCAAAATTGTTTTCTTTGTGTTTGTGGGTTTTGAAAACGTTTTTGTTTTAACTTCGATTTAACTCTTGCTTCTGTCTTCAAGAGTGTAATGAAGTGTTTTTGAAAACTTTGTTTGTAAAGGAGTGTAAATGTGAAAAATTTGTTTGGAATGAGCCGGTACTTAAGAACTAATCTACCTACTCGAAAAAAGAATCGTTCTATGTTCGTTTCCTTTAGGCAATGTTATCCCACTATTAGTGACTAGGTAGCACTGTCGTTGGAGTTTGAGGGTCAATTCGAAAGGGACGTACAGTCACTAAAGCAATGTTAGGACGTCTTAGTAATAACCCTAATGTCTTAGATCATTTATCCGAGGCAACCTTTCCGAGGCAACTATGATCTTTGGACAAAAGGTCGACCACTAAAATATCCTATACTCAATGACAGTTTACCGAAGGCAACCAAGTGGGAGTGTACCCTAGGAGTGCGCATGTGCGAATGATTCAATTTCAGTTTATTTTATCTTTGCACATTTAGGGTGATCTAACTGTTTTAAATTTAGTCATTCATTCTTGTCATGCAAAACCCTATTATCAAACATCTAACAGTTAATAATTTGCGGAATTTAAAATGCGGAAATTAAAACTACGCTATTACAAGGCTTCGGGTATTTACATAGCAAAAAAAAACCCTTTGAAATTAAAAGCGGTAAAAATAAATGAATGTCCTAATTAGATTATTACAAACCGGGAGCAGATACAATAATTGGACAAAATAATAAAACGCGCGAGAAAATTAAATCGAATACGAAACTAGGGTTTTGACCCTCCTATCTTAATTTAAAAGAAAAAATGTTTTTGTTGTTGTTTTTAATAAAAGAAATAAGTTTTTATAAATTAAATACTAAATTAATTAGTTATTAAATTAATTAATGAAAAATAATTAAATGACATATTTTTAGTTTTTGGTTTTTTTAGGAAGAAAATAAAATGCAATCAAGTTAGTAATAAAAACTAATTATTCTAATTAATTTTAATTATTTGCAAAAATAAATCAAAGTTGTCTAATTAATCAAACCTAATTAAATTAATTAATTTATTGCGAAAAATAATATTCTAATTTTAATTGGACATAAAAATATTTTTGTGATTTTTTTGGTAAAAAGAAAATAATTTTTGGTTAATTAAAATAAATAGCAAATAAATTAAATAGAATAAAAAAATATAAAAGGATAGAGATGGGCCTGATTAAAGGGGGTGCCAATAGCAGGAATTTGGGCCTATTAGTGATGATTCGTTTTGACTTTTTGGATCCAGTGCGTATGCGTTGACTGGGCTCATGGTGTTCCTTCAATGGTGACCACCAGATTTGGCCATCTGGCCATCTGGCACATTTGATGATGAGGGCATATGGTGGACATCAGGCTCACACGCGCATTAGATTACCTGCAAGAAAATATGAAAATAGCAAATGCTGGAGGCAGGGATCGAACCCCTGACCTCCAGCCTCTTAACGCCTTAAGCATCTACCTGACAACCACTGCGCTATTTTGTTTTCATTGTACATATAACAAATAATAAAAATAATATACAAAACAAGTACAATAATGGTATTTTTGCGTGCAAATTCAAATAAGCCAATGGAAGCTGGCCACGTCTGCGTCTTCTTCCCTGCACCGTGGCTAAAAGTTCGTTAGCCTATACCTACGGAAAAATGTCTGTTGCTACAGATTATGCGTTCTCAAAATCTTCCACAGACCATAGAAATAACATTCCATGCCATGGTTGTGTTCGTTTCGTCCTCCTGATCACAACCATACCACTTACGAAGGCCAATTGTTCCTGAAAACAAAAACCCTAAAACCAAGCTCGAAAACCTAGAAATGGTGATTAACGCTACAGGCCATATAAATGAAATCAAATAATGCAGAAAGTTTGCAAATGCCTCATAGATCAACAATATGCCATTAATTTATGTTAACAATGCTTAAATTCCAAGATGCAAATTCAAGAACAGGGGTGTATCATGAACGACTTACAGAGCGATTTGGTGCTTGAACGGCTTTGTTTTTTATTGCTTTAGGTTGCTGAGAGTGCCAGGAGGCGATTGGGATCGTCCAATGGTCTTGAGAATGCCTCTATGTGGGATTTCGATCTCACACTTTTCTTGACTTTTTTCAGATTTGGTTCTCTCTCTCTCTCGCCTGTTTCTAACCACTTTATAGGTCTGCACGCAGTCTATATGTATGAGTGAATGCATTAGGGTTGAAAATTGTATCCAAATCCTTCTCCTTGAATGCTTTTGATATTTGATTTGATTCACTTTGAAAACCTTCCAAATTTGGCTTATTTCAAATCTTTTTGTGCACACATGCCTTGATACGAATTTGAATGATGCTAGTTGTGTAATTGGAACCTGAAACAAGCACAAAATCCCTTGCTATCAATGTTTTGGATTTTTATTTGATTTAATTTGATTTAAATTGAATTAATTCAAATAAAAACCAAAATAAATAATAAAAATAAGATATGGACAAGTGGCAAAGGCTAGAGCACGTGGCCTATGTTACCAACTTAAAACAAGTGAAAAAGATTGAGCCCATTTGGCAAAAATTGAAGTTTTAGGGATAGTTGACTTTTGGCAATTTTGCAAAAAAGGTCAACTTCGCCAATGCATAACTTCCTCAATTTTGACTCTTTGGAGGTGTTCTTGGAATTTTTAGAAAGCTTGAGATGTCCTATAATCAACCCTTTTGGTCTCATCTCAATTTGATATTCCATGCTCATGTATGAAGCTTTGACAAAAAAAGGTGTTTTTGTTGACTTTTCAAAATGACCTATAATGTCCAAATTCATAACTTCTTGTGAGTGCATATTTTGAACTTGGGGGTTGAAGATGGATTGTAGGTAATTGCATCCTCTTAAAAATGAGCTTTGGATGGGTTATTTATCATAAAGTATGAGAAAGTTATGCTTGGTCAAAGTTGAGTTGACTTTTCCTACAAAATCCTAATTTAGCAACTTTTGAGTCTTGATGAATTATGAGAAATCCTTGATGAATCATGATCAAACCTTGATCAAATGATGAAATATACTTAAAAATGATAATGTTGAACAAAAATCTTGAAGTTTGACTGTATATGGGTCACAGTTGACTTTTGCCCTAGCATAGTCGATTTTTGGATCTTTGAGCAATTGACTGAGCAAACTTCCTCTGCAAGGCTTGAAACTTGACATGGATGATCTTGAGAACATATTAGGACATTTGTGAGAACTTGGGATCACTTGGACTCAAGTATCTTGATGCAACATGAAACCCTAGTTTGGGGTAGACTGTCTTAGGAGAAAGCTTGTCTGGCCAACCCTTGGACTACCTTGAGAAACTTGAGGATCTTTCTTGAAATGTTTTGAGAAATATGGGAGGGAAAATTTTGGGGTACAACAGGGATCCTTCCTTAGGTCCTTCATCTGGTCTAGGTTCTTCACAGTCGGTTACTAACATGATGTTCTCATCCGGGAACTCAAAATTCATGGACTGGTAGTCATCCACGGCTTGATGTGCCAAATGATCAGCTAACACACTTCCCTTGATTGCTTTTTAGGTTGTGTATTGGATGTCGTACTCGGTTAAGATCATTTACCATCTTGCTATTCTTCCGGAGAGAGCGGGCTTCTCAAAAATGTACTTGATCGGATCCATCTTAGATATCAACAAAGTAGTGTGAGTCAACATATATTGTCTCAGTCGGCGAGCAGCCCCTACCAAAGCGCATCAAGTTTTCTCGAGCAGTTAGTATCGTGTTTCACAGTCGGTAAACTTTTTGCTAAGGTAGTATATTGCATGCTCTTTTCGACCAGACTCGTCATGCTGCCCCAGCACACACCCCATTGAATTATCTAGCACTGTTAAGTACATTATCAAATGTCTTCCTTCAGTCGGAGGCATCAGAATAGGAGGATCTTTGCGATATTGTTTGATTCTGTCAAAGGCTACCTGGCCTTCGTCATTCCACTTTACCACTTGATCTTTCTTCAGAAGCTTGAAGATCGGCTCACAAGTAGCAGTCAAATGTGAAATGAACCTGGCAATGTAATTCAGGCATCCCAAGAAACCTCTAACTTCCTTCTCAGTGCGGGGAGCCGACATCTCTTGTATGGCCTTCACCTTTGCAGGGTCTACCTGAATACCTTTGTCACTAACGATGAACCCCGACAGCTTTCCGGACCTCACCCTGAAGGTGCACTTGTTCGGATTTAACTTCATCTTGTACGCCTTTAACCTATCAAACAACTTTTGTAGATGATCAAGATGTTCTTCCTTAGTTTGAGACCTAACTATCATGTCATCGACGTAAACCTATATCTCATGGTGAATCATGTCATGGAACAGAGCTACCATAGCTCGCTGATAAGTTTCCCCAGCATTCTTCAATCCAAATGGCATCACCTTGTAGAAGAAAGTGCCCCACTGTGTAACAAAGATTGTCTTCTCCATGTCTTCAGGTGCCATCTTGATCTAGTAGTAGCCAGAGAAACCTTCCATGAAGGAAAAGACTTTGTGTTGTGCGGTGTTGTCAACCAGAACATCGATATGGGGAAGCGGGAAGTCATCCTTGGGGCTTACCCTGTTCAGGTCTCTGTAATCCATACACATTCGTACTTTACCATCTTTCTTATGTACTGGAACCACATTAGCAACCCACTGCGGATAGGAGGTGACAGCTAAGAACCCTGTGTTGAACTGCTTCATAACCTCTGCTTTAATCTTCTATGACATCTCATGGTGCATACGACAGACCTTTTGCTTTACCAGAGGGAAGTCTTCTTTAGTTGGCATACAATGAACCACTATATCCGTTTCTAGTCCCGGCATGTCTTCATATGACCAGGCGCAGATTTCAACATACTCATGCAATATTTGTACCAACCGCTGTTTGACACTAAGCTCCAGATTTGCACCTATCTTAACCTCTTTTCTGTCTTCCTCTGTACCCAAGTTCACTGTCTCAACCGACTCTTCATGGGGTTGTATGGCCCTTTCTTCCTGCTATAATAGTCTAGCAAGTTCTCCGGGTACCTCACAATCTTCCTCACCTTCGTCCTCGGCTTGGTTGATCGGATTTTCAAAGTCATAATGAGCAATAGCAGAACTGTTATCTATGGGATCCAGAGTGGATATGGATCTTCATTTGGATATGTGAGTGTGTGTAAGAGCATAGCTGTATAGACAAAATAAAAGAAAATAAAGACAGAGAGCGCAAAATTTGTATGCAAATGTCCAATGCTTTATTGATGTCATATGAAAATGAAACATGATAACCCTCACAAATAGAACCATTGTGCCCCGGGCAAGACACATGGCTATAGAGTTTATATTGTTTTTAAATTACATATCCGAAAAATCATAAATACAATGACTCCTGAACAAAAGTAATTGGTACAAAGTCCTTGGCAATCCAGTTACTGAGTCCGTTGTTGGTAGTCAGGAAGATCCAACTGTCAATGTCGGAATCACCATCACTGTCTTCAAGCGCATTGACCCCAGGATTGTTGATGTGTAGGGGAGGTCCTCCAGCCTGAGCGTGACGAACAACCTTTTGAGAACCTGTAGTAAGGCCTAAACCAGATTTGTCAGACTTGTAATGAATAATCAGGAGCTGACCCCAAATGCTAGACCCACCTTCTTCAACCACTGCTCGTGCATCCTTGAGAGAAGCCATCTTCGAGGGAGATTTGGTGACCTTTGGAGGACTGTCGGTAGTTTTTGCCGTAGTCATAATCTGAGGTACCTCTTCAAAGTTCTGGTAAGGAGTCTCGATGAACTCGCCATCCATTTCCACGTACCTGAAGGAGTTCAAGTGAATGATCATATACTCCTCTTCAACATGCATAGTGACAATCTTTCCTCTTACTGGGTACTTCAACATTTGGTGGAGGGTAGAAGTAACAGCCCCAGCCCCATGTATCCAAGGGCGTCCCAACAAGCAAGAATATGATGGTTTGATATCCATTACATAGAAAGTGGAGTCGAAGGTTTGGGAACCAACTTTGATAGGGACATCCACTTCCCCGTGCACCATCCTCTTCGAACCATCGAAAGCTCTCACTACTATATTGCTAGGCTTCAAGGTCAAGCCTTCGCAGTCCAATCTATCCAGAGCTTTTTTAGGTAGCACATTCAACGAGGAGCCAATATCTACCAAAACATGGGCCAAGGTCGTGCCCCTGCATTCAACGGAAACATGAAGAGCATCATTATTCTTCCTCCCCTTTGGTGTCAGATCTACATTGGAAAACCCAAACCATTATCAACAGTCATACTAGCCACACAATCTTCAAACTGATCAGCAGATGTCTCTTGTGGCACGTGAGCCATCTTCAGAAACTTAACCAAAGCCTTCGCATGGGCCTTGGAACACAACAACAAAGCCAATATATAAATTTTGGATTGGGTCTGCCCCTGCTACTCGACCACGTTGTAGTCGCTCTTATTTATTATCTTCAAAATTTCTTCCATTTCTTTTTTGGAAGCTTCTGGTATGGTTACTGAATTGGCCTTTGTCAGGACAGGCTCAATCAGTATGTCTTTGCCTCGAGTCTTGGCCGACTCGGTGATGGGAGGGTCAACAGGAGTGATTACTGGAATTGTAGTTGTAGTCTTGGGTGGAACCACTGCAGTAATGATCACTTGTTCAATTGACGATTAACTCGTAATCAAACAAAACTCAAAAGTCAAACCTCAATGAGTGTAGCATCGAGTATCTGTCGGCCTTGGGCATACACCAAAGTCGACCATCTCGCTACGTCCTACTGGCCGAGTTGTGCAATTAAAGGTTCTAAGGTCATTTGATGCTTTGTGACACCACGCGGCGGCCCCGTACATCTCCCTGATTGACTCAAGGGCTACGGGTACCAACCAAAGTGCCACATCAACGTAGCTACTACTTCAACCGTGTCGGTATACCCCAGCACAGCTTCCTCATAGTTTATTACTAGTTACCTAAAAGGTGTTTCCCGATCTGGGTGTAGGATCAAATAACCCAAACAGTTCCCATAAATATAAAGCAAGCAAGACAATCAAGAGAAAGCAATTAAATATGACCTAGATCCTAAGGTTTACCCCACTTTATATTCTATCCCCAGCAGAGTCTCCAGTTCTGTGATACGGTGGCAGAACCGACTGTTAATATTGGTTTGCGTTTTTTGTTTGCAAATTTCACGGTAAGCAAGAGTCGCCACCGACTTTTATTTTATCCAAATACGAAAAGGAAAAAGAACAGAAAAAAACCTTTTCGAGATGTTTCTGAGTACGGGGAGTAGATTATAGAAGGGGAAGGTGTTAGCACCCTTTCTATCAGTGTTTTTTCATAGGCTCTTAGGTACTTTCTCATTTTGAAAACTGCTTGTGTATGCTTTGTTTTGAAAAGTTTTGTTTTACTTCGTGTTAACCCTTGTTTCTGTCCTCAAGAGTGTTACGAAGTTGTTTTTGAAAACTTTGTTTGAAAAGTGTTGGTGTGAAAAAGTTTTTGTTTATTTGAGAAAGTACCTAGGAACTAATCTACCTACTCGAAAAAGGTTTGTTCGTTTTCCTTTTAGACAATGCTATCCCATTATTGAGAAATAGGTAGCATCGTCGTTGGAGTTTTTTAGGGACATTCGAAGGGACAAATACGATCACAAAAGCAATGTTAGGAAATGTTAGTAATCATCCTAAAGCCTTAAAGATCTTTTTCCGAGGCAATATCCGAATGGGTCATTTTAGATCTTTCGGCACTAGAGGACGACCACTAACAAACCCTATACTTCATGACCGTTTACTGAAGGAAACCGGAGTGGAGTAAACCCTAGGAGTGAGCATGTGCAAGTGTAATTTTCAGTTAATTTATCTTTGCACATTTAGGGTTTTCTACTATTTTAATTTCAATTTGTCTTTCCATACAATCCTATTAACATACATCTAAGCAGTTTATAGTTTGCGGAAATAAAATGCGGGAAAGTTAAAAGTCATAGCTATTACAAGGCTTTTGCAGATACATAATTATCTTGGACTGAAAATAAAGATGCGGAATTTAAAACTCTAATTACTATTACAAACTCAGAGCAGTTACAATAATATAAAAAGGAATTAAAAATGCGCGCGGCGAATTAAATACGAGAATGAATTGAGAAATCTAAAAATCTAATTGAAAAATATTTAGGTTATTTTTTGAGAAAAATTAGATTATGTACAAAATTAAACCCTAATTCTAATTATTTTTAATTATGAAAAGAATTAAATTTCCCTAATTTTAATTAAACTAATTAATTAAAGAAATAGAATATTTTATGAAAAAATAATTTTTGATGTTTTTGTGATTTTTGATTTAATAAAAAAACTGATTTTTATGTTATTTGTTGTAAAAGGAAATAATTAGTAAATAATAAAAAAGAATTAAAGAGAAAAGAAAAAGAATTGGGCTTGTGTTTTAAGCAATCCAGGGGGTGCAACGGATGAATTTGTTTAGGCCCATTATGATGAGCCCAGTCAACGTGTTGGATCCAGTGCTTGCCAAAGTGGAGGGTGTACCATGGACCTTGCTGCGTGGGACGTTGGATTGGTGATGGAGATGATCCATTGGCTGGATTGTGTGGCTGTATGGTGGGCGCCTGGAACGTATATGCATAGAATCTGCAATTAAATGTTAAGAAAATAATAAAACGCTGGGACCTGGGATCGAACCCAGGTCCTTTGACTTTCAAACATACGCCCTTGCCAACTGTGCTGCATGGATTAATTGATAATATAATAACCATAATAAGTAATATATAAAACAAAAGTGGGTAACTGAATAAAACAAAAAAGCGTGCGCGATTCAAATAAGCCAGTGGTGTTGCGCCAACTCATCATCTTCCTCCCTGTCCGTCTTCTTAGGTATGAGACTTATACCTATGGACATAACTCCATAGCCATAGCCTTGCAAGCTTCAAAAATCCATAAAACGCAGGATAAATTAATTCTAACTACATGGATCAATCCGTCTTAATGCCACGAGCATCATGGTACCCTTTTCTTGGGCCAATTTATCCTGTATGATAAAACCCTAAAATGGCCAAACAAACCCTAGCCATGGCATTCATCAATATATGCATCAAAATGCAAAATTAAATAAACCGAAACATTCCAAATGATGATACAAACACAATGCTATGCTTAAAAGTGATTAATCATGCATAAATTATCAAACTTAGATTCAAGAAATAAGCCAAACCGTGGGGATCGTGTAGGCTGATTTTGGGCTCATGGAGGCGTGCAACCGATTGGAAAATGTTCTGGAGATGTCCAGGAATCTATTAGGAGCTTTGGAATGGCTTGAATTGACCTCTAGGTTAGAAAACGATTCACCATTTTCTTGCAAATTTTTTAGTTTTGTTCAGGGGTTCTCGCGACTGTAATCGTTCTCCTTTTGGCTTGGGTATGTTCTATATATGTAGTATAACTGATTAGGTTAACAAAAGTAAATTAAATCTTTGTGAATCGTGGAAATTGGATTTGATTTTGCTCTTGTATTATATCTTTCAAAAACAAGCATAATCATGCCAATTTTTCTTCAATCATCCCTTGCACGATTTGATATGATATGCCAGCCTAATTGGATTTTATTCCTACAAAAAATCAGATCAAAAATCAATCTTTTATATTTTTTGCAATTTATTTGATTTAATATAACTTTTAATAAATAAAAATCAAAATAAAATAAATAAGTAAGCAAATAATATATGGAGGCTGATTTGGGTCGTGGACCATGTCACAAACAAGATACAATCATGAAATGCTAGGCCCATTTGACAAAAAATGCACTTTTGAGCACATTTGACTTTTGACAATTTTCCAAAAATGGCCAAATTTGACAATGCATATCTCCTCCAATTTTAACCCTAGAGAGGTTTTCTTTGACTTTTTAGAAATCTTAGGATGTCCCCTAAACAACCCTTTTGGTTTCAACTCAATTGGGTCTTCCATGTTCATGTAAGAAGCTTTTACCCAAAAGGTGTTTTTGTTGACATTTCAAAAGGACCTATAATGTAGAAATTCATATCTTTTGATGAGTGCATATTTTGAACTTGTAGGATGTATATGAGTTGTGGGTAATTGCATCCTCTTCAAAATGAGCCTTGGATGGAAAATTTATGATAAAGTATGAAGAAGTTATGCCTGGTCAAAGTTTGGTTGACTTTTCCTATGAAACCCTAATTTAGCAACTTTTGGGTTTTGATGAATTTGGGGGCATTCCTTGAGGAATCATGATCAAACCTTGATCAAGTGATGGATATATATTCAAAATGTTGATGTTGACCAAAAATCTTGAAGTTTGACTATATGTGGGCCACAGTTGACTTTTGACCTAGTACAGTTGATTTTCAGGCATTTGGACAATTGACTGAGCAAACTTCTTGTGCAAGGCATGAAACTTGACATGGATGATCTTGAGAACATATTAGGACCATGGAAATAATTTGGGACCCTTGGACTTCAACCATATTGATGAGGAGTGAAACCCTGGTTTGAAGCTTGTTGCCTTAGGAGGAGGATTTGTCTGGTCAATCCTTAGTCATCCTTGAGCAATTGAGGACCTCTAGAGGCATGTCTTGAGTGAAATGAGAGGGAAAATTTTGGGGTATAACACATGGGCCATGGTATTGGGGCATTTCTGACTTCTCCATGCAATACTCACATACCTTTCACAACCAGGCTATGTTTTGATTGTACGAATAATGTCGCAGAATACGAAGCTTGTGTAATGGGTCTTGAAGCAGCCATTGATTTGAAGATCAAGATTCTTGAAGTTTATGGGGATTATTCTTTAGTGATATATCAAGTAAGAGGTGATTGGGATACATGATACCCTAATTTAGTCACATATTGGGATTACATATTAGAGTTGTTGCCCGCTTTTGATGAGATCACCTTTGAGCATATTCCTAGAGAAGTAAATCAACTGGAAGATGCTCTAGCCACTTTAGCAGCAATGTTCAAAATCAGTTACCCGAATCATGAACCCAACATAAGAATCCTTCGTTACAAGGAGCTAGCACACGTTTTCCCTGCTCATTGTCTCACAATTGAATACGTGTCGGGCGAAAAGTCGTGGTATTTTGACATCAAAAGATACCTTGAGAAGAAAGATTACCTAGAGGGTGCTACAATTTGTGATAAGCGGACTCTTAGAAGACTAGCCTCAAAGTTTTTACTGTCAGGAAACGTTTTGTACAAAAGAAACTATGATTTGGTTCTGCTATGATGCGTGGATAGACACAAAGTAGAATCCATCATACGAGAAATTCAAGAGGGCTCTTTTGGGACTCATGCCAGTGGATATTCCATGGCCAAGAAAATCTTACGAGCAGGTTACTTCTAGATGACGATGGAAAGTGATTGTTGTGTGTATGTAAAGATGTGCCACAAATGTCAAGTTTACACAGACAGGATACATATTCCTCCCACTCCTTTGAATGTGATGACTTTACCATGTCCCTTTTCAATGTGGGGCATTGATATGATTGGATAGATTGAGCCAAGCGCTTCAAATGGACACAGGTTCATTCTCGTCGCTATATACTACTTCACCAAGTGGGTGGAAGCGGCTTCATACAAGAATGTGACCAAGCAAATTATCACCCGCTTCATCAAGAAAGAAATCATATACCGTTATGGAACTCCTAACAAGATCATCACTGATAATGGATCTAATCTAAATAACAAAATGATGAAGGGAGTGTGTGAAGAATTCAAGATTGAGCACCATAATTCATCACCCTATCGTCCAAAGATGAATGGGGCAGTCAAAGCAGCTAACAAGAACATAAAGAAGATTGTACAGAAAATGGTAAGAACATACAAAGATTGGCATGAGATGTTGCCTTTTACTCTGCACGACTATCGAACTTCGGTGCGTACTTACACTAGGGAAACTCCTTTTTCACTAGTCTATGGCATGGATGCGGTGCTCCTAGTCAAAGTGGAGATTCTTTCCTTGAGGGTTCTGATGGATACTAAACTTGATGAAGCTGAATGGATTCAAACAAGGCTCGACCAACTCAATATCATCAAAGAGAAGCAACTAACAGCCATTTGGCATGGTCAGTTATATCAACAACGTCTCGAGAGAGCATTTGGCAAGAAGATTCGACATCGAGAGTTCCACACAGTTGACCTGGTCTTAAGGAAGATTCTCCAAATTCACTTTGATCCAAGAGGCAAGTGGACACCCAACTATGAGGGGTCGTACATGGTAAAGAAACTTTATCAGGAGGTGCTATAATCCTGACAAACATGGATGGGGAAGACGTTCCACTTCCAGTCAATTCAAACTCAGTCAAAAAATACTACGCATAAAAGGACCCGTTAAGTCGAAAACCCAAAAGGGAGGCTTAGACAAAAGTTAGGGATAAAAAGAGAGAGAGAAAAAAATAAAAAAAAAAGAATAACCCGCTAAGTCAAAAACCCGAAAGGGCGGCTCAAGAAAAATGGGTATCCCGGTGGACTGAAACCCCAAAAGGGTGATCCAGGAAAAAATTAGGGACAAAAAGCGAGAGATTGCAGTCTGAAAACTCTTCACGAATAACAAGTACACCCTCATAACATTGGATGGATCTATTCAACTATTATCATTTGGAAGTTGAGCACTAGGACGATTTGGGATATGGGACCTATAGCAATATCAGTTTTAATGAAAGTTCGAGATTTTCCTATTGCCATTTTACTTGTTGTATCTTATCTTTTCTTCGCAACTTCCTCATTTAGGAGTTGTTTCCATGTATGAATGCATGTTCATAGGTCAAGCTCATTAATAAAATTTTCCCTTCCACCAAAAATTCTTTGTTATTTCCTTTTTACTTTATTTTTTCGTATGCGAATTGTGATTTAAATTCTTTATTAAGCATTGCATTGAAAATAATAAGGCAATAATAATCACAAGATAAGATGTGAAACATGACATTACATGGATATAAAGGCATCCCAAGGGAATGCCATGGCGTTTAAGTGTTTGTTTTTCTATGCAAGTAGCAAGTCATAACGGTCACCTCGGACAAGCTTTCATCCTTGTCACCTCCTTACAGACGGTTGAGCACCCGATTCTCCAACACCGAGAAACTTGGGGCATTTAATGAGATCCATATCTCTACTCAGTCATCCATAAGGAGTCCAGCATATGAAGAAAGTCAGATCAAGCTACTCCTTCTCAGCAAGATTTAATCCCCAGTGAACTCGATAAGGCTATAACTCAACTGTCGAAGTTTTCAAGCACCAATTTGTACTGGCATCTCAAGACAACTGGCAACGGACCCCAATGAGCCTCACTGCTTGCATTCTGCATACAATAATTATCACTAAATATTACGTTGCATCCTCAAACGCATAACATATCCATGGATCATCATGCCACACTTCAAAATGCATATGAAGCATGATCCAGATTTGGTACCTTGCACAAAAGCCCCAAATCCATCCTCAAAACAGTAAAACATCCCTACAGAGAATATCATCCTCATAATTCCCAGTTGACATCCTTTATTACACTACCAACCAAAAAATAAGTCATGGTGTCGGTACATTGTACTCCCTAACTCTCAATACTCACGTTATCTTTTCTAGGGTCGTAGGTCGTCCGTAGACTTTACCCTCGCGTTATGTTTTATAGGGTCGTAGGTCACTTGTAGGTCTTACCCTCATGTTATCTTTTTCAGGGTCGTAGGTCACTCGTAGTTCTTACCCTCATGTTATCTTTTTTAGGGTCGTAGGTCGCTCGTAGGTCTTACCCTCACGTTATCTTTTCTAGCGTCGTAGGTCATCCATAGACTTTACCCTCACGTTATCTTTTTTAGGGTCATAGGTCATTCGTAGATCTTACACTCGTGTTATATTTTATAGGGTCGTAGGTTGCTCGTAGGTATTACCCTCATGTTATCTTTTCTAGGGTTCTAGGTCGTCTGTAGACTTTACCTTCATGCTATATTTTTTAGGGTCGTAGGTCGTCCGTAGATCTTACCCTCATGTTATCTTTTATAGGCTCATAGGTCGCTCGTAGATCTTACCCTCATGTTATCTTTTATAGGGTCGTAGGTCGCTCGTAGGTCTTACCGTCATGTTATATTTTTTAGTGTCGTAGGTCTTACCCTCACGTTATCTTTTCTAGGGTAGTAGGTCACTCGTAGGTCTTACCCTCATGTTTTCTTTTATAGGGTCGTAGGTCGCTCATAGGTATTACCCTCATGTTATCTTTTTAGGGTCGTAGGTCGCTCGTAGGTCTTACCCTCATGTTATCTTTTCTAGGGTCATAGGTCACTCGTAGATCTTACCCTCAGGTTATCTTTTTTAGGGTCGTAGGTCACTCGTAGGTCTTACCCTCATGCTATCTTTTTTAGGGTCGTAGGTCATCCGTAGACTTTACCCTCATGTTATCTTTTTTAGTGTCGTAGGTCATCTATAGATCTTACCCTCACATTATCTTTTATAGGGTTGTAGGTCGCTCGTATGTCTTACCCTCGTGTTATCTTTCTAGGCTCATAGGTCTTACCCTCATGTTATCTTTTTTAGGGTCGTAGGTCACTCGTAGGTATTACCCTCACGTTATCTTTTCTAGGGTCGTAGGTCGCTCATAGGTCTTACCCTCACGTTATCTCTTTTAGGGCCGTACGTCATCCATAGATCTTACCCTCATATTATCTTTTATAGGGTCGTAGGTCGCTCGTAGATCTTACCCTCACGTTATCTTTTATAGGGTCGTAGGCCGCTTGTAGGTCTTACCCTCACGTTATCTTTTCTATGGTCGTAGGTCATCCGTAGACTTTACCCTCATGTTATCTTTTTTAGGGTCGTAGGTCATCCGTAGATCTTACCCTCATGTTATCTTTTATAGGGTCATAGGTCACTCGTAGGTCTTACCCTCACATTATCTTTTTTAGGGTCGTAGGTCGCTCGTAGATCTTACCCTTAGTTATCTTTTTTAGGGTCGTAGGTCGCTCGTTGGTATTACCCTAATGTTATCTTTTCTAGGGTCGTAGGTCGCTCGTAGGTCTTACCCTCACGTTATTTTTTCTAGGGTCGTAGGTCATATGTATACTTTACCCTCACATTATCTTTTATAGGGTCGTAGGTCGCTCGTAGGTCTTACCCTCACATTATCTTTTTTAGGGTCGTAGGTCGTCCGTAGATCTTACCCTCACGTTATCTTTTATAGGGTCATAGGTCGCTCGTAGATCTTACCCTCATGTTATCTTTTTTAGGGTCGTAGGTCACTCATAGGTCTTACCCTCATGTTATCTTTTATAGGGTCGTAGGTCACTCGTAGGTCTTACCCTCATGTTATCTTTTTTAGGGTCGTAGGTCGCTCGTAGGTCTTACCCTCATGTTATCTTTTCTAGGGTTATAGGTCGCTCGTAGGTCTTACCCTCATGTTATCTTTTTTAGGGTCGTAGGTCGTTCGTAGATCTTACCCTCATGTTATCTTTTATACGGTCATAGATCGCTCATAGGTCTGACCCTCATGTTATCTTTTATAGGGTCGTAGGTCACTCGTAGGTCTTACCCTCATGTTATCTTTTATAGGGTCGTAGGTCGTTCGTAGATCTTACCCACATGTTATCCTTTCTCTTGGGTCATAGATCATACGTCGATCTCTACCCGTTGTCTTTACCCTTCTTTCTAGGTCGTGAATCCCACACGATGGATTCCCCGTTGTCATCGAGTTTACCCATTGTCTTAAAGTTATCATGTTATCTTTAATCCTACTTTTAGTCATCATGACATCATCAACCATATCTTTTCAGTCACTTTAATGCCCACTTCCCTGAGAACCTTGTATTGGCACTGTTACCCCAGTACAAGCTACCATTATTCAAACCGTATTAGCCATCATGACCAGTTCACCTGAAAGTTCATTTTTCGTCCCCAGCAGACATCACAAATAGTAACACTCACACCATCTCTCCAGGATAAATTTCAGTTCTTAGTATTTAATCATCTTCTACCTCAAAGGATCGAAAGGTTGACGCCAATCTCACCTTCAAGTTTAAGACAATTAAATAGGGGTAGCTATCATACCCCAAATTTGTTCTACCGTTTACTTTTGTCGTTCTTAGACTTCGCATTTCATCTACATCATCTTCACTAGTTCATTTTCATATCATGCATCTCATTGAATAAAGGCACCTGAGGTCCAAGAGTTCAGTGGTTGCGCAATATTAAAGTTTCACAATGTTTTCAGGAAACTAGGATTTTTGCTTTAAGGTCACATTGAGCTTTATTTCCTTCTACAAGTCAATTGCTTATTAAGAAGTTTAAGGGGTGAAATCGAGGAATTCTTCTCCTATGGATTAAAATTTTATTTGAGGAGTTTCTTGAGGGACTAAATTTTGAACTAAGATGGCATCTATCATTTTAAAAGTGGTTTGAATTCGTCATGAAGATTCGAAATTGAAAGAGAAAGAAAGCTTGGATTTGGATTGCGGATTGGAAATAAGGGAAATTGGTATTTCATATAATGTCTTTGGTTCACAAGTCACTAATTCCTTACATCACAAGTTACTATATTCAAGATTCAAGTCACTATTGATTATCTTGCAATTATTTTTGGATTCATGCCATGACCACTTGAAATCATAACAGGCCCAAAACCATTCCAAATAAAACAGGCCCAAAGTTTGCACCAACCAGCCCCATAATGTTGTCCAATTTACTGCTATATAAACAATCCAAAAATCTGTTGCAGCCCTGCATAAAACTGCCATAAAACTGATGAACAAACCTGCTGTCTGAAACAGTCCAAGTATTGCAAAACCTTGCACACAAATGGGCTAAACCTAACCTGTATCAAGAAAGAAAAAAATCAGCTTACAAAATTGTTCAAAACATATCAGATTCCCCCCCGCCAAACCTCACTTGATTCACCAATAAAATAGTAGAAAAATAGCAGAAGATGGGAGAGAGGTTTTTTGGTGAAAAGAAAGAGAAAAAACAGCAGAGAAAGAGAGAAAAATACTGTGAAAGGAGAGAAGGATAACAATATTGAGAGGAGAGAAAAGAAAAAAAAAGATAGCAGGGAAAAGAGAGAGAAAAACACTGTGAGAGGATAAGAAGAAAAACACTGTAAAGCCACAAAAAACCAGCAGCAACCAAACTAAAATTGAGAAACAGAAAAACCCTTAACCTACTGTTCAACCTTGCAATATTTCCACTAAACCAAATATATAAATACTTCATATACATCAGATAGAGATTGTTTAAACACAAGAACAATTTATGTAATACCATTATCATCACCTTCCAAACACAAATAAAAACAGTATTTTGCAACTTGACTGAGTTGGAGCGGCTCAGGAACTTTGTGACCCATAGTAAGGTTTGGAGAAACTTCAAGAAGGTTCAAAAGAGCTTGGCCAATCACCACTTTGCGCCTGAAGACACCCATACGTGTTTCAAAGTTTTCACTTTGAGAGGTAAACTTTTTCCAAACTCTGATATCTTTATCCATACATCATTTTCTTTTTGTGTTCAAAAAATATATAACAAAGGATAGATCAAAATCAGCAAACTCAGTGAAAAAAGCCAAGACATGGGGCTAACACGGATTCCCCTGTCACAATACATAGCCCGTGTCAGCTTTACTGTTTGAAAACCTAACAAAAATGCAGGACAGGGTGCTGACACGGGTGCCAGTGTCACAGGACACGACCCGTGTCAGATTTACTGGAACTAGAAGCGTGCAAAAATGCAGGACAGGGTGCTGACACGGGTTCCTGTGTCATAGGACACGGCCTATATCAGTCTTACTGGGATTTAAATCCTAACAAAAATGCAGGACAAAATGCTGATATGGATTCCCGTGTCACAGGACACGGCCTGTGTCAGCTCAGCTAGGACAGAAAAAAGCACGCATGGATTTATTACAGGGGCCTAACACGGGTGCCCATATCACAAGACACACCTTGTGTCATCCTAAACTCCAAAAACCTTGATTTTTAGACTTTTTATTCGATTTGGTTGTAATAGCAATTAGGTTTTAATTGCTTTCATCCCCATTCATAAACGTGTACCCCCATCCCCATATGATTGTAATAGCTTAGGGTTTAATTTTTTGTATGTTTTAATTGTTGCTTAATTATGCATATGTCATTCAATTAGAATACATGGTCTCCTCTTGGGATCATCATCAACGAGCAGGTATCCACTTACAAATGCACACTTGCATACATTTCATAGTTTGGTCCTAGGCTTTTCTACAGCGACAACTATTCGATCATTTGTTTCAATTGGTCGTTTAGAATACTAGTACCACGCTAGTCCCACTTTCTAGGAGTATACATATGGCCACCTTGTATGGGATTTTGGTTTTCATCTTAACATTGAAGCAAATTCTCTCCCCTTGGTTTACATACTAAGCATCTTCTTAAAGGGTCTCATAGTGGAGTTTGGGCATGGCCATTCTCACGAGGTTAATCAAGTCTTGCCCTTGGTTAACCATAACCCGAATCAATCACTTTGGTCCATGTACCAAGTGTTTCCATGCACAAAGGGTCTCATGGTTGAGGGTAGGAGCACATACTCTCACGAGATTAATCAAGTGCACCCCTTGGTTAATCATAACCTAATTCAATGCCCATACACCAAGAATTCCATTCACTCTTTTCATGATACTACTCATTGTGTCGTCATTTTTTCCACGATCACTCTTCCCCAACACTTTCTCCTTTTACTTTATGCTCATAACATACTCCCTTAGGATGATAGTTTCCTCTTATTTAGGATTCGAACTAATTAGACTTTAGGTTGGAACCCATGCATGACAACATTGGGGTTTTTTCCTAGTCTCCCTCTTAAACCTTTTTCTTCTTTTGAAATAAAACTTATCATTCACAAATAAAAAATCCAAAAACATTTAATCATTATTCAAATTCATTTTAAAACTCGCAAAACACGAAACAATCGAAACTCCCCCAAAGGGCATGTTATCTCCATTTTACCGCGATACAGGCCGTGCCTATTGCTAGAATGTGTGCGTTAACATCGCCCACTAAAAAACACCAACACACCAACAATTTGTAGAGGAACTACAGTGTTCTGATTCCTTCACTGGATACATAGGAAATGGTTGCGAGACCCTCACAAAGGCAATAATAAAAAACCATTTTCTTCCCCCTTAGCAAGTGTAGTTATAGATAAACACACCCTTAGAAGCAAACAAACAAAATGGTTCCAGTTGAGTACAATGGATGTGAGGGGTGATAATACCTTCCCCTCGCATAACCGACTTCCTTACTGTTCCTCTTGGTCGCAAGACCATCTTATCCATCCTCTTGTGGTTTTCTCGATATTTCCCCTTCCTTCGGGATAAATAAAGTTCGGTGGCGGCTCTGTGTTTTTTTTTTGGTAGCTTCAAACAAGATGCTCCCTTTTATCGTTGAAGAGGGGGTTATTGTCTACCTCCACAGATTTTCCAGGGAGAAGCTCTTGACATAAGTCGCTAGCTTGTCATAAGAGAGCTTACCCTGGGCATATAAGTCCTCGGACTTCACCGCATAACACTCGGGCTTTTGCTCAAAATGTTTCCATTGCCACTCAAGAGGAAACTTCACCATCAGTCGAGCCATTGTCCAACCATCCTCGACCTCCTCCGAGCGGTTATATAAAGAATCCACTGCCGCATTAGTGAGGGGATTCATAATGAAGTACCTTTCTTTGAAGTTTCATACAGATTCCAGGTACGGTCGGAAGAGTTTCCCGAATTGCTTAAATGACACCCATGATTGTCGCTCGTCAATGATATGCCATTGGAGGTGGAAGATAAGAAAGAAAAGAGTCAAAAATACAACTGATCTGAAGGTACTGACAGACGAGCTCAAATGCCCACATGAACGCGAGCGTGTTTGGATGAAGCTGAGAGGGCGCCAGCTATAGCCATTGAAAAAACCCCATATAGAAATCATTGAAGGGCAAACGCATCCTCGCTTCCTTAAAATAAAATTCATACATAGGAAAGCGTTTTCCCAGTAAAGACGAGCATATTCTTCGACTTTAGTGAGGGATTTGAAACGCCCAGTTGGCAGGGGCATCTTCTGCTCTGTCCTCGGGGACATTAAATGCGTCAGAAGCATCCTTCATAAAACATGATCCCTTAATCTGGGGTCCGGACACAACCCAAGCCAGGGGGTCAACCGCGGCCTCATCTTCACCCCCATCAGAGTTGGGCACGATATTTTCCTCGACTATTTGTGCCATCGTACCTGAAAGCAGGGGAAACTGTGAATTCGACATCATCAAATTCACCCTTCCACCATAAATCAAGTGAAAGGGTGATGAGTGCGTCGAGGAGTGGTCCTCGACCCAAGACCTCGACAACGAACGTGAAGATACCTACACCCTCACGCAGGGACATTTCATCAAAAGGGAAACATGCCCAAGTCCTCCTCTCTCGAAAGGGGGGATGACCCCGACGCATGTCAAAATGAAACTCACTAAGAGCTCATGAAGCTCATCCGTATTCATGAACCCAGATGAAGTTCATGAATATTCATCTCAGAATCCATGAGTGTTCATCCTGAATCCATGAATCTTCATCTAGAGATTCATCCATTCATAGCAAGATTCACACGCTTGATCTAAAAACTTAAGATAAATCAGGCTTGAAGATGAAAATACTTACATGGAGAAATGAACGTGAAAGCGTCTACGGCAGCCTGGGAGAAACAAAATAACAGGCAGACTCAAGAGAGTAGGAGGAGAGAGAGCTTAAAAATGTCAAATGAATCTCTGAATCCCTTTTTAAAGATAGGCCTCACCACACGGGGTATCATGTGAAAAGTCATTACTTGAACTCTTAGACTGTCCTAGGCAATGATGACATCCCAAACATCTACCACGTGGGCATCGCGAAAGGACACGTCATTGACAACAATCTCACACACAAAGCCACACACTTACGCCATCTTATCCTCGTTGTCAGACAAAAGCTCGACATCATTGCGACATTTTACTTGTGGGCACATCGAGGGCGCGAGCATAGGGAAACTCCTCGCTTCCCCACATACGTAGATCCCAACAGATACCACAGTGATACGAGCAAGAGGCAAAGTCTACCAAGGGAACTCTCCCTGAAAAAATCTATCACACCTCTGAAACCTTGACATGAAACACGGAGCCGTCCCCGACAAGAGTTGACAGTTTCCCCTATCGGGCAACATCTCTCTGGCACTCGAACTGATCTCAAGTCATCACCCTTTCGCCTAAGGGAAATAACTTAGGGGGCTCCTGTTTTGGACAAGGTCGGCACTTGCCCCACTGTTGGGGAGGCCCAATCTAGTGCCTCTGCCTATGGCCCAATAGCTTCAGGCCCAAGTCAGATACCCGTTGGAGATTTCCCCCACGTGCCCATTAGAGAATGTGTCCCTAGTCATCATTAACCACCACCTGCCCTCCGAGAATAACGGGTCCACTGTCCTTATATTCTCTGGGTGCTTTACCAGGAAGGGGGCCACGTGTTGGACCCTATTACCCATGTAAGCCCTGGTAATCCTTGTTATTGGGCCTAAATCACTTGGTCCACTACATGGATCTTGGCCCAGCATTGGAGGTTATAAATACCCTCTCACATGAGAGGGTCAGGTATTCATTTATTCAGTCATTCTACCTCACTTATGTTACTTGCACTCTGATTGTATAAACTCTTACTTTGGAATCAGAGTATCTTGTAGGTACCCTCCACTTCACATTCAACCGCTGCTAAACTTAAAGCTCGTGGGACTTGACGATCCCTTCAGAGCTATGCACATACTCTTTTACGTCTTGTGCCTTTTTCTAGGTATTTCTCTCCTCACGTTTTATGTATCATTCTTCCCTTATGACCATTTCTACTAATTAAGATGCTTCTCTCTAGGTGAGAGACTCGTTGAAGTGTAATTCTTTGAGACCATTCTAAAACACCCTTACAAACATCTCTTGGTCGGGTTGGACGACCCTTATGGTAGCCTTATTGAAATGAGTGAGGTATTCCCTGAATGACTGTGAAGGTCCCTTTTTTATGTTAAAAAAACTTAAGGATGGACATCTTCCTGTGTCGAGTGGCTGCGAGTTGGTGTACGAGTTTCTCCACCAGTTCCTGATAGATGGCAATAGAAGCTTAAGGTAAGCCCATATACCATCACAAGGTTGTGTCTCTGAAAATGCCAGACAATAGTTTGCACTTCAGGGAGTCAAGAGCTCTAATGATGGACATTTGCGTTTTCATGGAGGTGACATGCTCATAAGGATCACTACGCCCATCATACTTTGCCAAGGAGGGAGGCTTGAACCCTTTGCATTTTGACGGTGTAGTTCGTCTATGGAGGCGCGCATCTCCATCATGGAATTGACATCACTGCTACCTATGGTGTCTTCTGGCATGGGAAATTTTGCTCTCCTATCAATCATGGTTGGGAATAATTAGGTGACGCAGTCAGAATCCCTAGGGAAAGTCGGAAGCCATAGGCAATAGCAAGCGCTAAACCAAGAAAAAGAAAACATGATTGCAAGCGCAAAATTTGTCAAAGATAAATTGGAATCCACTAGAAGAAAGAAAAGTTAAAATTTTATTATATAAAAGATAACTCTTATGGTCATGCCAAAAGTATTTAAATACATAAAAAAAAAACCTAATGGAATAATCCTCATGGAATAACCCTAATGGGCCTTATGGGCCTTCAATCCAAAAACTAATTAAATAAAACACAATTAACTAAAACAAATAAAATAGAAATTGCTTAAATATTAAAATAATATTTTTTAAATATAAAAATGCTTTCTAACATGCGATATCTTCTTCGATACGCCAAGGTAGCCCTCCTATATCAGACTCCTTCACTTCTGAAGAACTCGACCCCGAGTTCTCTTCTTTATAAAGAGCTCCATGAGACTGCAATTTGTTGTAAGTACCAATTGGAAATCTCTCTTTATGTATAAAATCCATCACATCTTCTCCCATATTAAAAACTTTGACTTCCATGTATTTATCTCGCATAGGCGGGAAATTGTTTGGTCTCTCATATGCGGTCAAATCCTTGAAATCCTTTATGACCTCTAACACTTCATCTGGAATTGTTTTCTCTTTTACAACACTAATCACCTCTTTAGTCAATACTGGACATAAAAACGTTGTTTCTTTAATAGCCTTATCAAGCTCATTTTCACTTTGTCATCAACAAGAAACTAGATTGAATTCCTATTGGATTCTTATCAAAGTGCAAAACAGGATCCATAGCAATTTTATGTGAACCCCATGTAAACATCATCACGTTATCACTTCCTCGATAAGTGATATCATTATCAAATTGTGAAGGCTTACCAAGTAAAACATGACAAACATTTATATCAAGATTTCCATCTTTTACCTCACTGATTTGCAAATGCTCCACATTTTCATCCATGTCATGATTTTCACCTTTGCTTACAGGCATATCAAAAGTTAGTAGTTTTGAATTTTCACTTAAAAGACATTGATCTTCATATTTCAAAGCAACTGCAATTGTAAAAGAATCTTCACTCATTTTAGTACCAGAATCAAATTGAAAAGAAATACCATTATCCTCGAGTTGATTTTTGCAATTGATTGTGAGACTCTCATTCCATAAATTCCCTTGTGCATCTCCTTCATATTTACCAAATTCATCATCACCGTAATTTACTTCAGTATTCTTTGTTGCCCCTTTGAAAATTTTGGACCTTGTCTCTTCAAGATGAATTGTCTCCAATTTCTTTAGTTCAGGAATATTAGTCTCAGGTTTGCAAGGTATAGAGCTTTTCTGCAAGGTGTGTAAACTAGAAACTTTTACCTGAGAAAAAAATCAATGAAAGGAGATGGCTTCTGTAGGTATGATGATCTCATTTTCCCTGTTTGATGCATCCTAGATAGTGGACGTAGAACGAAAATTGGATTATGCGAATGTTTTCCACCCTTAACATGTCCTCCTCTCATGTCTCTTCGCTGATTCCCATTATTGTTGATGCTCTTCACCTTATTTTCTAAATTCGTCATCTGTTCAGCCAAAGCAGTTAGAGTCACGGTAAAAGTCACGATAATTTCCTCAAAATTTGCTTTGGTTGTCGGTTGATCTTCCGTGATTGTCAAGTTACGAAAAGAACCGGAGAAAACCCGCTCTGATTCCAATTGACGCTGTCAGAAGCCCTAGGGAATAGCAAGTGCTAAACCTAGAAAAGGAAAAAAGGGTTGCAAGCATAAAATTTGTCAAAGATAAACTGGAATCCACCAGAACAAAGAAAAGTTCAATTTTTATTATATAAAAGATAACCCTTATGGTCATGCCAAAGGTATTTAAATACATAAAACAAAATAACCATA
The DNA here is from genome assembly GCA_948472305.1 of Vicia faba. NCBI lineage: Eukaryota > Viridiplantae > Streptophyta > Magnoliopsida > Fabales > Fabaceae > Vicia > Vicia faba. The sequence goes on from OX451736.1 coordinate 940,149,959, forward strand.
ATGGAATAACTCTAACGGGCCTTATGGGCCTTCAGTCCAAAACCTAATTAAATTAAACATAATTAAATAAAACAAAAAAAAATTGCTTAAATGTTAAAATAATATTTTTTAAATATTAAAATGCTTTCTTACATGCTATATCTTCTTCCATACGCCAAGGCATCCCTTCTACATCATTAGGTTTAAGAGTGGAGGTTTCACTGAGTATCGAAGTGGTAATGGTAACGAAAGATGCTGACCAAGTTACTTTTACCGGTGTCACACAGTAGGCGTCATTGTACTTATCAAAACATACATGAATGTGTGGTACCCCTATGCTAGTAGGGTTGACTAGAGGCCTTAGTATTTTTCTGGTGGTTAGGGATTGCCCGCGACAACGAGAGACCAAGTTTAGTGGTGTCTTTGGCTATGAAGAAAGCAAGCTCGCGTGAGGTGAGAAACTCTGTTTATGCATTATGTTGGGTATGTTATTATTTGTCCTCTTCAACTTTAAGGATGATGTATTTATAGACGTGTATGGGCCTAGGATTCAGAGAACCCTCATTAAGTGGTAACCACTCCCCTTTGTCTGGGAAAAAATGTTGACTGTTTATTTCTTAGAGAGTCATAGCATGACTTTGCGCATGCAGTTAGGGATTAAATAACAATATTATCCACATCCCCTCTTAGGGTGATCCCCCGTGATACGTAAAGAACATTCCCCTGTTAACTGTGAAAACAGTAAACAACCGCTAGTCCTCCCAAATCCTAAAACTAAGGGCTACTCACAGGATCGACTAGTTAATCCTAAGACACGTGCTAATAGAATGAAATAGGGCTTGTTCTGTCAACGTAACACCTTACTTTGTGAGAAACGATTTTTCTCTAAATAAGGGAACAAGTAAAAGTTTTCCACGAATATGCTATGAATTGATCGACTGAAGGTGACTCATGACCGACTGAAGACTAGGGCTTGTCCTAAATGAAGTAAATGTTGAGTGAACTCTCAGTGAGTTCCAATATCATAATGGAACGAGATTCAATAACATAAATGACAATTTAAAAATATTGTTCAAAAGTAAATAAGATGCAAGCAAAATATTTAATGGGCACAACTGAAAAGAAAGGAGTTTGCATTGAAATGAATGAGGTGATTCACGTACATTAACACTCTTGAACTCTTGCTTTCTTACGCTTGGAAATATGGAGTTTTACCAGTGATTCTAGTACAAAATGAATACACCTAATCCTATATTAGACCCTCTTATTTATAGTAGTTACATAATAACTGAACATGCACTTCAATGTAATACTAATCTGACATGTATGTGGCTTAATAAAACTGCTTCCTCAGATTTAGCCACGTAGTTGGCGCCTTGATTAGGCAACTTCTTGTGACCGCTATCATATCAAATTTCAAAATCTATCCCGCCTATCCGTTTTCTTCGACATCAACCATTGTCGTAGACAAATAACCCAAATTCTCTAAGTCTTGGATTCCATTCTTGTCGACAAAACTAAAATCAACTGACTTGTTATTATCTCTATTGACTACTTGCTCTTTTGTTCATCGATCTCCCTTTAATTCTTTATAAGAAATTTCCAGCTATCATTTTTTTGACTCTAATCTTCTTAAAGTCCCTACTCTTGGAAGGCACATTCCTTTCAGTTCATAGGGTTTCCCTACTAACAATGCAATAAATGCCTTAAAGAAATTTTAAGGTAACAAAATGCCCCCCAAAGATGCCATTTTCAAATTCGACAAATATGAGGTAATGGCATCTATGAAATGTCGACTACCTCCAATCAAACTTACTCGTTTTCATTTCTTACTTAGTTGACGCTACTATTTTCCCTTACTTATAACGTTATGCCATCATGGTAACGTGTCTCACATTTTCCTCGAGACGTGCGCTTATCAACTCACCCATTATTTCTTTTAAATGGGAGACGTGGCTCACTATCTTCCGCCCTACATCACCATGTGTCCTCAGATGTGGCAAACGAATTTGAGAAGTTGAAAAAAGAAACTCAAACCTTTTTTTATTTTTAACTTTGGGTTTCTCTCTCATTTTTTCTCTTTTTCTGCAACCAAACCTTCAATGAATCTTCTTCTCAAAAGACGAAAACCTATTTCTTCTTTCAATCTTCATCTTCTCCAACATTTTCTTCCTCTCTAATGGAGAAATCCAAACGCGTTCCTCATTCTGCAAAACTACAACATCCACTTATTATTGATGGAAGAGAGTATGTTCGTGAACCTCCCTACATCGAAGAAAAGGTTAAAATATGGAAATCTCAGGTATTGATTCCCTTTTCCCTTGTTGATGAATCTTTAGCCTTCCTAGGTCCTCTTCCTGGAGAAGGTGAAAAAGTAGTCTCTAGAGACGAACATGCATTTTTTCCGTGCAGTAATGTTACTAGACCCTTAGTCTCCCTTGAACTGCTTTTATCACTTCATTATGTTGATAGAAATTTTAGAGCTGCTCCTCCCAGAAACTGCCCTAAATTCCATGCTTGATAGAACGTTTAGAAGTAGAGAAAGATGATCAATGGAAAGATTTAGGTATTTATACCCTTTTGAAAATCTCTTGTTGTGGTCCTCCTTATTCCTGTGGTATGTTACTTGCTGCATTACAATTTTGGGAAGGATCAACGAATACCTTTCAGACCAAATGTGGCATGATAACTCCAACACTTTTAGACATTGCTACTATCACAGGTTTGAATTCGACTGGTCGAGTTTTCAATTATGAGTATTTAGCCCATATGCCTTTGAGATTTGACGTAGGTGAAACCAGAAAATAGACATACAATAATTTTATCGACCATCACACTAAAGCAACAGGCCCCATTACTCATGAAGAGCATGTAGCCTTCCTGACCCTGTGGCTATCTTGTTTTGTATTATGCTCCAGATCCATGCAGATAGCCAAATAATACTCATACTTAGCCACCCAGTTACATCATGGAAATGGCGTTTGTGATCGGTGGAAATAGAACTGACTATTTTGGAATGCTCTTGAAGTCCTCTAACCAATGCCTTTGGTCCCATGTCATTTAGATTTACCAATCTCAAGTTATGGCCTTTGACTCAAAGTGTACTTTTGTTAACTTTTGAATTTGACCTATAATGTCAAACTTGGTAACTTTTTGTGAGAGCATTTCTTGAACTTAGAGTGTGAAGATGGATTATAGGAAATCGCATCCTCTTCAAAATGAGCCTGGGATGGGATTTTTCTGACAAACCATGAAAGAGTTATGCCCTTGTCAAAATACAGTTGACTTTTCTACTGTCCAAAAATAGTAACTTTTTGCATCTTGATGATTTTTGAGCTATTCTTGTGGAATCATGATCAAGACTTGATCAAATGATGATTGTGACCTCAAAATAAGGTGTTGACCAAAAATTCTGACTTTTGACTGCAAAATGACCATTTTGCCCTTGCAGTTGACTGTAGGTCAAATGAGGCTTTTGACTGTGCAAATTGGCACTGTGAGTCTTGCAACTTGGCATGTAGGTGCTAGAGAATGTATATAGGCCTATGAGACTTGATTGAACCACTGAGAACCCCAAATCTCTTGAGAGAACCAAAACCCTAATTTCAGCTGTCTTAGGAGGTGATTTGACTGTACAATTCTTTGAGCAATCTTGAGGAATATGGGAGGGCAAATTTTGGGGGTACAACAGTTGCCCCTGTTCAATCTTCTTAAACCTGAGGATGTAGATTGGCTTGCGTGTCTTTCGTGATCCGAAGGTGGAAGAAGATTGAACACTAAAGTGCCCATAAATTTGCACTCGCATGGTGTAGTATCAGCAATGTGATGTCGGGAATGGGCTTACAGATGCCATTTGGAGAGATGATGGATAGGAGGATGGGCTTATAGATGCCACCTGGAGGTTGTTGGTTGGTAGGTTTGTCTTCGTTGACGGGTTGTCTTCATTGACGAGTTGTCTTCATTGACGGGTTATCTTCATTGACGGGTTTCAGAAAAATCTTTAGGAATCGATTTAACTGGTTTTGTCTTCTTTGACTGGATGAGCATCAGAAAAATCTTTAGGAATTGATTTAACTGGTCTTGTCTCCATTGACTGGCTTCGCCTCAGAAAAATCTTTAGGAATCGATTTAACTGATTTTGTCTCCATTGATTGGCTTGGCTTCAGAAAAATCTTTAGGAATCGATTTAACTGGTTTTGTCTCCTTTGACGGTGTTCGTATCAGGAAAATCTTTAGGAATCGATTAATCTGGTTTTGTCTCCATTGAATGGCTCTGCCTCAGAAAAATCTTTAGGAATCGATTTAACTGATTTTATCTCCATTGACTGGCTTTGCCTCAGAAAAATCTTTAGGAATCGATTTAACTGATTTTGTCTCCTTTGACTAGATTTGTCTCCTTTGACTGGATTGTCTCTTTTGACTGGATTTGTCTCTTTTGACTGTATTTGCATCAGAAAAATCTTTAGGAATCGATTTATCTGGTTTGGTCTGCTTTGACATAGCTGAGAATTTAACTGCATCTTTCCTGAAAGGTAAAGGTCAGTCGTATGCAATGCATGATATGGATCAAGCCATGATGTTCTCAACATAAATGAGATTGAATGATATGATGCGTATATGAATGTATCATGATGTGTGAAAATGTGATGTTTTAGCTGGGGAAAATAAATCCCGGATAGCTGCTGGAGAATAGAGTTGAATTCTTCATTTCCGCTGGGGATGATGAACGAAGATGATTGTGTGAATAAACCTGCAGGAGAGGATGACTCCGTTGGGGCATAAACCGGGGAAGAGATTACTCTGCGGGGAATTGCTCTGTGGGGAAGAGATGTTTTGCTTAGATTTTAATGATAACTCTGCTGGGGATTCCGTTAATAAGCCTTGTTGGGGATTTTGATAATGAGCTCTGCTGGGGATAGAAAGAACTTCGCTGAGGATGATCTTTTCCGTTGCAACTTGCTGAGGATAACCGAGTTAGGCTCTTGTGGGGATAACCTTCTGAATATGGATGGGGAGATACATTTGTACCATGCAGGGGACAAGCTTCCAGAATCTACTGGGGAAGATGATTCAACTCTGATGGGGAAGCTTTTTTAGACTGCACTGGGAAATGGCTCCAACGGGGGTGTTTTGTATTCCGCCAGGGAACATTCTTATATTTCGTTGAGGAATATTAAGACTGTCGGGGATACTTGCTGAGGAATATCTTTATACTCCGATGGGGGAATATTAAGATCTACTGGGGATACCCAACTTTTTGGGGCTGATAGTAGACCGACTCTGCTTGGGGAGAGTATTGCTGATTCGTTCATGGTTGTAAGTCTCAGTGGGAGAGCTACCCTTATTATCTTACTCTTGGGGAGTGAAGGTATCTTGGTCATGTTCTTCATCCGATGTCACCCGTAATTACTCTTGGTGGACAGAGCAACTAGATCGCTTAGACAATTCTTATTGCCCCTACTTCCGATGTCACCCGTAATTAGTCCTTTGTTTCGCATGCAAATATTATGAGTAACAATTAATGTCAAATGCATATATCAAAAATGAACATTGGACGTTCTTTGCAAAACAAAACAGATAAAGGAAAAACAATTTGCAATTTGTCTGAAAAGTGAATTTGTATTGATTTTGAAGTTTGCCTGTAAATAGGTGTTTTTTGTACAAGAGGCTGACGTCCTAGTAAGAGAACGCCGCCGAGCAAACATAGTTTATACAATTTGTGAAAAGGAAAACAAAACAGCTATGTGAAAAATCCCACTGGGTTCCAACTCTGCTATCGCCTTTATGTCTTCAAGCGTCTCATCACTTTGCTGCTTAGTTGAAGAGGAATCTGATTGATTGGTGCCGTCCGAGCCTGATGGTCGATACCGAAGTCTGGATGCAGGGTGATCCAATGAGACATAGTATTACGCTTATCCCTAACTTTTGCCTGGACCGCCCTTTCGGGTTTTCAGTCCACCGGGATACCCATTTTTGCCCAAGCCGCCCTTTCAGGTTTTCGACTTGCCGGGTGTACAGATTTTTTATTTTCATCCCTTATTTTTGCCCGAACCCTTTTGGTTCGCCGGGAAGCCCTTATTTTTGCCTAGGCCATTCGACCTAGCGGGTCTTTAATCATGCGTAGTATCTTTTTACTATGTCTGCATTGACGGGGTGAAGCAGGTCGTCACCATCCATGGTGGTTAGAATCATTGCTCCTCCTGAGAAGATATTCTTAACCACAAATGGCCCTTCGTACGTAGGGGTCCATTTTCCCCTGGGATCACCTTGAGGTAGAATGATGTGCTTGATTACAAGGTCCCCGACTCGATACTCTTGTCGTCTGACTTTCTTGTTAAATGCCTTGATCATCCATTTTTGGTATGTCTGACCATGACAAATAGAAGTGAGTCTATTTTCATCGATTAGGTTTAATTGATCAAGCCGGGTTTGGATCCAGTCATCTTCGCTCAAACCTGCATCCTTCATGATCCGAAGAGAGGGTATCTGAACTTCAATGGGCAGGACTGCCTCTTTGCCGTAGACCAAGGAATAGGGTGTTGCCCCTGTTGACATCCGTGCTGAGGTACGGTACCCATGAAGAGCAAATGGTAACATCTCGTGCCAATCTTTGTAGGTCACTGTCATCTTCTGCACAATCTTCTTAATGTTCTTATTAGCTGCTTCTACAGCCCCATTCATCTTCGGCCGGTAGGGAGAACAGTTGTGGTGTTGTATCTTGAATTTCTCGCAGAGCTCAGTGATCATCTTATTGTTAAGATTGGTACCATTGTCCGTAATGATCCTCTCTGGTACACCGTATCGACAGATCAGGTTATGCCGAATGAACCGTGCCACGACGTTCTTGGTTTTGGTGGCAAAGGAAGCTGCTTCAACCCACTTTGTAAAGTAATCAATTGCTACCAGGATGAAGCGATGCCCGTTGAATTCCGTAGGTCGGATCTCGCCGATCATATCAATGCCCCACATTGCAAAAGGCCAAGGTGTTGTCAGAACGTTCAAAGGAACCGGAGGAATGTGCACCTTGTCAGCATAGACCTGGCACTTGTGACATATCTGAGAGTGTTGATAACAGTCGGCTTCCATTGTGGACCAGTAATATCCTGCCCGAAGGATTTTCTTTGCCATGGTATGTCCACTGGAATGCGTTTCGAAGGTACCTTCATGCAGCTCTTCCATGATCCTTTCTGCTTCAATCTTGCCCACACAACACAGTAAGGTTGAATCATGGTTTCGTTTGTAAAGAATGTCATTGCTGAGGAAGAACTTTGCCGTGAACCTTCTCAGAAACTTCTTGTCATTAACAGATGCACCCTCGTGGTATTCTTGAGCTTCGAGGTGCCTCTTTACTTCATGATACCAAGGTTTTTCCGTTACCTCTTCGGTCTCAAGATCACAGCAATGTGCAGGTTCATCCAATTTCCAAATAATGATCCGGGGAGCCTCGTTGTCCCACTTGACTTTGAACATAGAAGACATTGTAGCTAGCGCGTCCGCCAACTGATTATCCTCTCTTGGGAAATGTTCAAAGGTTATCTCCTCGAAATGGGGAAGCAACGTCAACACATACTCCTTGTAAGGAATAAGATTTGGGTGTTTCGTATCCCACTCGCCTTTGATCTGACTGATCACGAGAGCGGAATCTCCGAAGACACTCAGAAACTTGATCCTTAGGTCAATTGCAACTCGAAGACCCATGATGCATGCTTCATACTCCGCCACGTTGTTGGTGCAGTTAAAACATAGTCGGGCGGTAAGTGGAGTATGAGAGCCTTTAGGAGATATGATCACAGCGCCAATACCGTTACCCAAAGCGTTTGAAGCTCCGTCAAAGTGCATAGACCAACGGGATCCTTCCTCAGGTCCTTCATCCGGTCCAGGTATTTCACAATCAGTTACTACCATGATATTCTCGTCTGGAAACTCAAAGTTCATGGACTGGTAATCATCCACTGCCTGATGTGCCAAATGGTCTGCCAATACACTTCCCTTGATTGCTTTTTGAGTCGTGTACTGGATGTCATATTCAGTCAAGATCATCTGCCATCTTGCTATTCTTCCGGACAAGGCAGGCTTTTCGAAGATATACTTGATTGGATCCATTTTTGAAATCAACAGAGTAGTGTGAGTCAACATATACTGTCTCAGCCGGCGAGCAGCCCATACCAAAGCGCAGCAAGCTTTCTCGAGCAGTGAATATCGGTTCTCACAGTCGGTAAACTTTTTGCTAAGGTAATAAATAGCATGCTCTTTTCGGCCAGACTCGTCATGCTGACCCAGCACACACCCCATTAAGTTGTCCAGCACTGTCAAGTATAAGATTAGAGGTCTCCCTTCAACTGGTGGCATAAGAATGGGTGGCTCTTGGAGATACTCTTTGATTATTTCGAAAGCGGCCTGACATTCATCGTTCCAACGTACTACTTGATCTTTCTTCAGTAGCTTGAAGATTGGTTCACAAGTAGCAGTTAGGTGCGAGATGAATCGGGCAATGTAGTTCAGCCGTCCTAGAAAGCCTCTGACTTCTTTCTCTGTCTTGGGAACTGGCATCTCTTGTATGGCTTTCACTTTGGCAGGGTCCACTTGAATACCTTTGTCACTCACGACGAAACCTAGTAGTTTTCCAGACCTCACCCCGAAGGTGCACTTGTTCGGGTTTAATCTCAGCTTGTACAACTTCAACCGGTCAAACAGCTTCTGTAGATGGTCAAGGTGTTCCTCCTCAGTTTGGGACCTTGCAATCATATCATCGACGTATACTTCAATCTCATGGTGGATCATGTCATGAAACAAAGCAACCATGGCGCGCTGATACGTTGCCCCAGCATTTTTCAACCCAAAAGGCATGACCTTGTAGCAAAAGGTGCCCCATTGAGTAACAAAGGTGGTCTTCTCCATGTCTTCATGAGCCATCTTTATCTGATTATAACCGGAGAAACCATCCATGAAGGAGAATACCTTATGTTGAGAAGTTTTGTCAACCAGAACGTCAATGTGAGGCAGCGGGAAGTCATCCTTAGGGCTCGCCCTGTTCAAATCCTTGTAGTCAACACACATTCTGACCTTACCATCTTTTTTTGGCACCGGAACCACATTGGCAACCCATTGAGGGTAAGAAGTTACTGCTAGAAAACCGGCGTCAAATTGTTTCATAACCTCGGCTTTGATTTTCTCGGACATCTCTGGACGCATACGACGAACCTTCTATTTCACCGGAGGGCATTCTTCCTTGGTAGGCAAGTGATGAACCACAATTTCGGTATCCAACCCAGGCATATCTTCGTAGGACCAGGCAAATATTTCCACGTAGTCATGCAGCATCTGAATCAACCGTTGTTTCACACTAGACTCCAGATTGGCACCAATCTTGACTTCCTTTCTGTCTGCCTCAGTACCCAGATTCACTGTTTCCACCGGCTCTTCATGTGGCTGAATGGCCCTCTCTTCCTGGAGTAGCAGTCTTGCAAGCTCACCAGGCACTTCGCAATCATCTTCACCTTCGTCTTCGGCTAAGTTGATCGGATTTTCGAAGTCATAACTGGCAGTAGCAGAGTCGTTACCAGTGAGATCCAGAGTGGATTGGGACCTGTATATGTGAGTGTGTGTAAAATAGCTGTTTTGCAATATATAATAAAGAAAGACAAGGAGCGCAAGATTTGAAATGCAAAAAACGTCCAATGCTTTTATTAATGATATATGAAAATGACACACAAAAGCCCTCATAAATGAAGCCACGGTGCCCCGGGTAAGACATCGGGCCATAAAGTTTCACAATATTGTCTGTTACAAATTCAAAAAAAAGGAGTTCATTACTGAGTCACAAAAGTAATAGGGACGAAGTCTTTCGCTGTCCAGTTGTTTGGTCCACCGTTGGTCGTAGGGTAGATCCAGTTGTCGAATTCAGATTCCTCCATGTCATCTTCAATGGCATTTACTCCCGAGTTGCTGATGAACACAGGAGGTCTTCCAATCTTTGCACTACGAACAACCCTTTGAACTTCTGCAGTGAAACCCAAACCAAACTTGTCAGTCTTCTGAGTAAAATCAGGAAGTCGGCCCTAGTTTGCATACTCACCCTTCTCAATAACAGCTCGGGCATCCTTTAAGGAAGCCATCTTCAAAGGAGAATCTTCAATCACAGTTTCAGTTGATGCCAGTGTCTGAGGAACCTCTTCAAAGTGTTGAAAGGGAGTCTCAATGAACTCCCCATCCATTTCTATGTACCGGAACGAGTTGAGGTGACTGACCATATACTCTTCCTCCCCCTGAACTGTCACAATTTTCCCTCTGACCGGGTATTTCAGCTTCTGGTGTAGTGTGGAGGTCAAGCTCCAGCCTTATGGATCCATGAACGACCCAGCAAACAAGAATAGGACGGTCGAATGTCCATCACGTAGAAGGTAGAATCGAAGACCTGAGAACCAAATCTAATTGGGATATCAACCTCACCATGTACCATCCTTTTAGACCCATCGAAGGCCCGGACAATAATGTTACTTGGCTTTAGCTCCAAACCCTCGCAATCCAACCTGTCTAGAGATTTCTTGGGCAAGACGTTCAACGAGGAACCAGTGTCAACCAACACATGTGCAAGAGTAGTGCCCATGCATTCAATGGAGACATGCAGGGCATCGTTATGGTTCTTCCCTTTAGCAGTCAGATCGGCGTCGGAGAAACCCAAACCATTATCAGCAGTTAAGTTGGCCACACAATCGGTGAACTGATCAGCTGATGTCTCTTGTGGCACGTGGGCCGTCTTCAGGAAGGTAATCAGGACCTTGGCATGGGCCTCTGAACACAACAACAGTGATAACATAGAAATCTTGGAGGGGGTTTGCCCCAGCTGCTCAACTACATTATAATCACTCTTCTTGATGATCTTCAGAATCTCTTCCATCTCCTGTTTAGAAGCTTCAACATTGATGGTCTTTGGTGCCTCCGTCTGGGCAGGCATATCACTGGCTATCCCTTTGCCCCGAGCGTCAGATGACTCGGCAGCAGGGGTAGAAATAGGAACTTGATCAGGAAGGGAAGTAGGCATACTTGCAGGTGTGATGACAATAGGTCTCTGGATAGTTGGTGGCGCAATATCTGGTGAGAAAAGTCTACCACTGCGGGTGACTTTAGCAGGCCCGATGATGTTGCTGACGTCGGTACTAGTATCAAACTCTTGCTTAACCCCAAGAACATAAACATCTGCCCCATAGTGCCACGGGACAGCTTTGTCAGAGGTGTAGGGAATAGGCCCCGGAACAGTGATGATTATGGGTGCAATCTTCTGAACAGGCATAATTTTGACAGGCTTCCTCGAGGGAGCCTTGGGAGAATTGTTGAAAATGGTAACAATGGAAACTTCTTCAGTAGGGGTGGCAGGAACAGCAATCTTCTCGAACAGGATCTCTTTATTATCCATCAGGTTTTGGATACCTGACTTCAAAGAAGGACAACCAGTAGGTGAAACAGAACATAGATGGAAGCCTTTACTACATCCCGAAAAAATCGGCTAGCAACAGGTTCCTCTTGACAGTCAACAGCGGAGTAACGATATCCTCCATAGAGGCTACAAACAGGTCTTCCTCTACAACATTCACTCCATGCTTGGGCATGGGAGCAGTCACAACATTGGGCCTTTCGGGCGCCTCTAACTCTATCTCTTTAGCATCAATCAGGTCATGGACCTTATTCTTCAGAGTCCAACAATCATCCGTATTATGCCCCGGGCTATCAGAGTGATAAGCGCAGTGGGCGTTAGGATTATACTTTGGGGATGTAGTGTTGGGATTCTTAGGATCTTCCCTTAGAGTCACCAAATTGGTCGTCAGCAACTTCGGCAATATCTGGGATAAAGTCATACTGAGTCGAGTGAACTGCCTTCTAGGTCTCTCACCCCTTTGTTGGTTGTGATGCTGAGGAGCACCAGCAGGTTTTGAAATGACCACCGCGTTGACAGCTTGGCGGTGTTCAGATCTATTTGGTCTCCTTGAACCATAGACAACACTGGATTCTTTCTTGAACGGCTTCTTCTCAGTGCTCGAGGAGGCACCTTTCTGTATTTTCCCAGACTTGATACTGGCTTCAATTCTCTCACCAGTCAAGATAAGGTCTGTAAACCCAGCTGAAGAATTTCCAATCAAATGGTTGAAGAACGGACCAGACAGGGTCCCCAAGAACATATCAACAAGCTCACGGTCAGTTAAAGGTGGTTGCACCCTTCCAGCAAGGTCTCTCCACTTTTGAGCGTACTCTTTAAATCCTTCAGCCGTCCCTAGTGACATACCCTGGAGTTGGGTACGCGTAGGAGCGAGGTCAGAATTATACTGATACTGCTTATAGAACACAGTAGCCAAGTCCTCCCAGTTATGAATACTGGCTCCATCCAGCTGATAGAACCATTCGAGTTGAGTCCCTGAAAGACTATCCTAGAAGAAATGGATCCATAAATTCTTGTCAGCGGTGTAAGGCTGGATCTTCCTTACATATGACCGGAGATGCAGCTTTGGGCAGGAGGCTCCGTCATATTTGGAAAAAGCAGGTGCCTTGAACTTATGGGGAATCACCACCCCAGAGGATAAGCCTAGGACTCCAAAGTCCAACCCGGGCACATTCTGTATCTCCATGGCACTCAAGCGGTCCTCCAACTGTTTATACCCATCCTCAGCAGGAGGATACTGTTCCTCATCATAATCCGTCTCGTAGTCGGAGACCACGGGACTAGGAACCCTTCTCTCTTATGGACTGTCTTTTCCTACATATGAGGTAGTCAGCTCAACCTCATTCTGCAGTCCATTCCCAAATCTGCGTCCAGTGTTGAACAAGACAGTCATCTTCTTCTTCTTCTTCTTCAGAATCAGAGTCTTCAACTCCTGTTGACCCTTGGCTAGGCTCATAACCAGCTCTTGGAACTGGGCGTTATGGGCCTGGAGGGCCTTGATAGCTTGTTCAGTGGAAGGTTCAGTAGACATGATGATTGCTGAAATAAACAGCAAAGAAGATAAGTGACCTGTAAAAAGGGTACCTATTATGCATATGATGAAATGAAATGCGTATGATTTATGTTTTCAAAGACAATCGGGATTCAACTTTGTAGACAAAAAGGAAACACACTTTATTAGATTTAACTTTAGAATTTGAACTGTTCAATAAATTGCCCTTAGGCGTTACAAGAATGAAAATACGGAAAAGTAAATAAAACTGTAAAAGAAATCCTCAGAGGTTCATCAATGTTCCCATGGCCTCTTCTTCTCAGTGCGGATATAATCATTCAGGATCTGCTCGTTCTCCAATTGCTTTGTCAGCTTCTGGATCTTCTGTTCCTGTTCGTTGAACCTTTCCCGATAAGAATCCCGTTCTTCCTGTAGTTGCGCCCAAGACCTCTTTAGTATGCCAATATCAGTGGGTGTATGAGGATGAAGAATAGTTGGAGGAACCCCTTCTTTATCAGCAACTTCAAGAGTAATAGACCTGACAGCTTCGTAGGGCAAACCTAACTTTTGAGCACGAATACGGACCCATTTGAAATATGACTCCATCAGCAGAGAAGTTTTTGGTCCCAACTCATGTGGGTCAGCTTTGTGAACTCTATCCCAAGCCTTGATGAATCTACGACGCAGCTCGTCGCTATCTACCTGAAAATCAAAGACGATATGAGGTATCAACATCTCATGAGGCCCTTCTCTTCTGGCTCTTCCAAACTGACGGAGAGCTAAGCATGGGTTATAAGATATTCCTCCACGGGTCCCGATCAATGGAACATTACGATACTCTCCACAACGATCAATGATGGCCACCTCATCTAAGCCTCTGAGAGTCCAAATAATGTCTTTATCAGTGAGTGACATTATCCTATGAGCCCATCCCCTTCCTTCTTTGTTCTTCAGTACGAACTTAGGGAGGTGAAAAATAAACCACCTCGCCAATAAAGGAGCACAGCACAGCAAAGTTCCCCGTCTTCGGGTGGTACGAGTATAGAGCTGATAAAGAACATCACCCAAGAGAGTGGGTACAGGGTTCCGAGAGATGAAGATCCTTATGGCGTTAACATCAACAAAGGTGTCGGGATTTGGAAACAATATCAGGCCATAGATTAAGAGAGCCAGGATGTCCTCATACGCTTGAAAGTCTAAGTCATTCCAGAAACCATTAGCTTTGCCAACCAAAAACTTAGCCAAAAAGCCCTTAACTCCACTTCTAGTCTCCCAGTTAGCCATTACTTCTTCTTTGGTCAAGGGAAGGGCTGCAGCAATCTCTTCAGGCTTGAGAGTCCTTTCCCAACCAGTAAACGGAATCTGTTCCAAGACAGGGATACTAAGCCACTCAGAGAATTCTTCCAGGGTAGGGACCAGCTGGAAGTCTTGAAAGGTGAAGCAATGGTATAGCGGATCATAAAACTGGACCAGGACACTCATCAACTGTAAGTCCCACTTTGAGGTGACTAAACCGAGAAGAGAACCATGTTTCCTGATGAAGGAAGTAGTGTTTGGAATCCTGTCAACCAATTCTTTAAGCAAAGTAGGTGGTTGAACAAAGTTGAGCCGGATAGTATTCCTACGCATGGGCATCATGATATCCTACAAAACAGAGCAAAGATGAAACCCTCTTGTCTTTGAAATGGGTTAGTCCTTATGCAGGATGTATGTAATGTTATGATGTTATGATGTCATGGTAAAGGCACACCACAAGTATTGACAAAAGGCAAACATGGTAAAGGCACACAAGTCACACAAACAACCCTTAGATTTCAGGCCAGCATGAAGTTTAGGTACTACCCTCTTTCAGTTTCAGTTGGTTAAGACCTGTCCTAAAAATAGTAACCGGGTTCTAGAGGATCTCAATGTCACTGACTACCCTCGATCGGTCATAATTCCAGTTTGGCAACCTTTTCTTGCGGCCGGAACCATCGCGAGAGTTTAGCCTCAATGAGTGTAGCATACTGCTACTGTTCTATGGCCAAGTTGGTCAATTTAAGGTTCTAAGGTCAGTTGGTGCTTAATGACTCCTCATAAGACCCATATTCTCCTCGTTCCAACACAAGGGATATCGGTACAGACCAAGGTATCACACCAACGTAGCTACTGCTTCACCCGTGTCGGTCTACGCCGGACAGGTCCCTCACAGTTTATTGCTACTTACATAAAAAAGGGGTACCCCAGATCTGGGTTAGGATCTATAAAACTCCGATACAAGCCCACAAAATTAAAGCACACAAGGCATGCATTTGAAAACATAAGTGATCTTATCCTAAGGTACACCTCACTTATAAGATCCCCAACAGAGTCGCCAGTTCTGTTTCCACCGATCACAGAACTCTCAATTTTGATCATATGACCATGTTCTTGGACATTTTGGAAAGCTCTTGAAGTCCTCTAACCAATGCATTTGGTCCCATGTCATTTGGATTTACCAATCTCAAGTTATGGCCTTTGACTCAAAGTGTACTTTTGTTGACTTTTGAATTTGACCTATAATGTCAAACTTGGTAACTTTTTGTGAGAGCATTTCTTGAACTTGGAGTGTGAAGATGGATTGTAGGAAATTTCATCCTCTTCAAAATGAGCCTTGGATGGGATTTTTCTGACAAACCATGAAAGAGTTATGCCCTTGTCAAAATACAGTTAACTTTTCTACTGTCCAAAAATAGTAACGTTTTGCATCTTGATGATTTTT
The DNA here is from genome assembly GCA_948472305.1 of Vicia faba. Taxonomy (NCBI): domain Eukaryota; kingdom Viridiplantae; phylum Streptophyta; class Magnoliopsida; order Fabales; family Fabaceae; genus Vicia; species Vicia faba. Next base: position 940,165,601 of record OX451736.1, read on the forward strand.
GAGCTATTCTTGTGGAATAATGATCAAGACTTGATCAAATGATGATTGTGACCTCAAAATAAGGTGTTGACCAAAAATTCTGACTTTTGACTACAAAATGACCATTTTGCCCTTGTAGTTGACTGTAGGTTAAATGAGGCTTTTGACTGTGCAAATTGGCACTGTGAGTCTTGCAACTTGGCATGTAGGTGTTAGAGAATGTATATAGGCCTATGAGACTTGATTGAACCACTGAGAACCTCAAATCTCTTGAGAGAACCAAATCCCTAATTTCAGCTGTCTTAGGAGGTGATTTGACTGTACAATTCTTTGAGCAATCTTGAGGAATATGGGAGGGTAAATTTTGGAGTACAACAGCGTTGCTCTAGGGCAATTAATACTAGCTTCATTGTATGAATATCTGACAGAGTTTGTTTCCCAAATAAAGGCCTCTGACCCCACTAACTCTAGAAAAAAGAATGTTTTGGTCCATGTCCCTTTTTGGTTCTTGCAATTAAGGCTTAATACCACCTTTTCCAAAGATATCAAGCCTTATGGGATGAAAAGAGTGGCTTGTCCTCCGGTAGAGTGCCACATTGTTTGGAAACTTCTAATCCCAATGACTCCTGGTGACATAAAATTTCCCAATATTGAGGTGTTTCGACTCCTTTTCAACTTCATGTTAACTAGTGTCGAATTTGAGCCTTCCATGGCGCCTTTTTGCGCCAGATTGCGTGGGCTGAGTGGTTCACCAGAGCTTTCCCTCCTCATAACGATGAAGACAAGAACAAATACCTAAGCATCTGGAGGTGTTTTTTATCTCCCAAATTTTGTCTGCTGTTGTTGTTGGTAGCACACCAGGATTGGTAGCTTACCAACCAAATTTGGTGGCTCGATAATTTGGGCTTTGTCAGCTTACCCCTAACTCTCTATATCCTTCATTGGAGCTGCTTTTAAATATCACCATCGACCAACCATATTCCTTCTTCAAAAAAGATGACGAGAACTTTTGGGCAAAAAGGCCTAGACTTGCTCCCATTCCTTATCAAACTGCTTTTTATTTCACAAAAGAATTTGAAACTTGGTGGAAGTCCTACGTCAATACATATTTTGGTGCTCGTGAAGTTAAAATAGCTGAACTGACTAATGCTCTTGATCATTTGCAGGCAAAGTTCACCAAAAGTAAGATTACTAATGCCAAACAAATTCAAGCTTTCCAGAAGTATTTTGCAGTTGTGTATCGACCAAATGATCTTCATCAGACCATTGTTGAGGCAGCCAAAGAGTTAAAGGAGAAGGTAATCGACAGGATCCCAAAACTTAAAATTCCTAGTTATGCGAAAGATAAATATTTTTACGCACTTCATTTTGGGAAAATTAATTTTCCTCCTTTACCATCTAGCCCATTGGCTTTGGCCTTTGACACACCTATTCCAGACTGGTGGTATTGCCCTTGGTCAGACATATAAAATGCTTATAAGAAAAAGGCCGAGAGAGTGGTATCGACGAAGCATTATCTACACAACTACTCAGGTATTTTGCATATTGATCTTCAATATGTTAGAGTACTCTTTATCATACAAACTGGTAACATTTTTTGGAAAGCTTGGCTTTTTTACCATTTCGACTTTATCACTATTTTGATCTTTTACTTCTTTTTTTACAGCCATTCCCATAGATCAAGATGAGGATGCTCATGTCGACCAAACTGGTCTTTCGACAAAAGAGGTTTAGACTTGAATATTGTTGGTTTTATTCTTTGTTTGGAATATTTGATTTAGTCAATTTTCAAATTTGGTAGATCATGCCCGACAAAACTCCATCTGATGATGAAACCATTTCGACTGCTATTAAAAAACCTAGTTCTTCAGTATGTGTGCTTTTCTTCCCTACTTCTTTTATGATTTAGATTACCGCTAATAATTTGGCTTTCTGCAGAGTAAAAAACGCTCGACGGATTTGACCGCTCCCTCCAAAACATCCAAAAAATACAAGAAGGATAAGCATCATTCCACCAAAGGAAAAGAGGTACTTTTGTTGGTTTATATACTTTTAACTAAAGCACCAACTTATACTTTCTTTTTCATATTCAGCCATCCTTGAGGCTCATTCTCCATAACATTCCCATAAATCCAAAAGTCACAAGAGAAAGAAAGATTCCCCCACTAAGAGTGACGGAAAAAAAACCAAGGTGTTTGTAGCAAAGGATGTTGGGCCTACTCCTCAAGCAAGAAATATTGTTGTGGCAGTATAGGCGGCAGATGTCAATCCATCTCTTGATCAAAACATCCTTAGTACATCAAAGCCAACTGAAACCACTGTTGTAGGCCCTGTTGAAGGATACCTCGACATTAATCTTGATTTGTCCGCACAAGTAAATATCTATTTTACCATTTTAATTCTTTCATCAATCTTGTCAAACTGGTTTAGTTTTTTTAACTAGGCTGAAACTTCCCATCAACAAGAACATAGTATGCATAAATATAGCCCCACGTCAGAGGCTTCTTCTCCACACGTATGAAAATCTTGTCCACAATGCTGGTGAGTTCATTAATCTGGCTACTCATGATACTCATATTGATTCTGACTCAATCACTAGTCCTGCCATGCATAGCGATTTTAGTTCGACTAGTTCTAACTCTAGTGTTTCAGATTCCTTGTAGGGCTCGGGCATAAAAGGAAATGCAACCACCTCTGAAACCATACCTCCTCCTGAAGGCGTGCCTCAAAAATCTATTGAGAAAGAGAACATAGATTCACCGACACTGTCAAGAAAGCTGATTATAAAGCCTTCTTCAGCCTTAGAAGCAATGTCTAGATTACGCAGCCTCATAATATCTCGTGAAATTTCCTCTGACTCTTATCAGTCTCAAATTCATAATTATAAATTGGGCTCTGAGATAACTAAAATCAAGATTCTGATGAATAAAATTCGTACTTACACGTTGAATCCATATTTGCCTCATTTGCTTCTTTCTGAACCTATCATTGGTCAAGAAATTTTGGATGCGCTTGCCCAACTAAAATAACTCAACATTTCTGAAACTGCTCGAACTATGATGATGACATTTGAGAAGTTGTGTGTTCCCATGTTCCGTAACAGTGAATATATCAACAAGAATGAACAATTGGTCGAGTCTAAGGAGACTTTTGTGAAGGAGAGTTGGGAGGAGTTTGTAAAATCCAACAAAAAGGCTACTAAGATGCTGGAAATTATTAAAAATAAGAAGGAAGACCTGATCTCCAAACAAAAAAGGGCCACTAAACTACGCCTTCAAATTGCTACTTTGAATAAGGAACAGGAAACACTTGTAGAAGAAGAAGAAGAAGAAGAAATAATCGACAGGGTCATTAATCCACTCAAGAAAAGGTCGACAAAATCGTCTTGGATGTTGTAGCTAAAGGCGAAGAGATATCTTCTGTCGAAACTGAGATCAAGCAACTCAAAACTCAAACAGAAGATTTCAAATCTCAAGCCCATCACTTTAATGACCAACTGCGTGTATTCTAAGATTTATACAAACATTTCTAATTGCTTGTACTTTGTATTTTCTGGTTTGTACTTTTTGAACAATGGCCTTAGGCCACCTTTAAATGAACTATTTTCCCTTTAATGCATAATGTATTGATGCTTAATATATTTTAATCATTGCACGCACTTCTGTATGCTTGTAGTTTTTTCACACAGTTTTTTTTCAACTTAGTAACTCAACGACTACTTATTTTGTCGAAATTTTGAATTCTTGAAGAGTAGGCCTATACCTCGTCAAATAATTTCCATTTAATCTAAAAATTCGTCTATCTAAGGCCAATTCATCAATTTCATATGCATTGTTGGAAAAAATCCGTACTATCTTAAAAGGTCCTTCCCAATTTGGGGACCATTTTCCTAAAACTCTATCATTCCTGTCCATAGGCAATATAACTTTCCAAACCAAATCATCAACAGAAACTACTTTATCTTTTACCTTCTTATTGTAGGCTCTGCCAACTCTATGTTTTTGTCTTCTTAGGGAATCGAAAGCCGACATCATTTCTTCGTCCAAGTTGACAAGCTCATCTGTCATCATGCTCCAGTAATCTTCAGATGGTAATTCATTTTACCTCTGAACCCTAACTGACTGTACATAAATCTCCACTGGTAATACTGCATCATGTCCATATGTGAGTCGAAATGGAATAGTCCTTGTTGCTTGTTTTGGTGAAGTTCTACATGCCCATAGAGCTTGATCTAGTATTTTGTTCCAATTCTTTGGTTTCTTTCCTACATGCCTCTTGATCGGGCTAATTATAACTTTATTGGCCGCTTCGACCTGACCATTTTCCTGGGCATAGTAAGGGGTAGAAGTTAGCAACTTAATTCCAACTTCATTTGTAAAATATTGCATTTTTCTACCAGTAAAGACTGATCCTTTGTCGGGTGTAATTGTCTCTGGAACTCCAAACCTACACATAATGTGTTTTTGGATAAAATCTATGACAACTTCTTGGTTGACATTTACTAATTCTACTGCTTCAACCTATTTTGTGAAATAATCAATTCCAACTAGAATATATATTTGTTTGTTTTTTATGAAGCTGGCCTTATTTCTCCAATTATATCTAATGCTCATCCCCTAAAAGGCCAAGGTTTTATAATTGCATGAAATTCACTCACAAGAACATATTGTATGCCCCCATGAAACTGGCATTCTTGGAAACCTTTAACAAATTCAATGCAATATTTTAGCATTGAAGGCTAATAGGCACCCATCCGCACCAAAATCCATTTCATTTTATGTCTAGCCTGATGTGCACCACAAGTTCCACTATGCACATTTGACACAACTATATATGCCTCATTTTCTCCAAGGAATTTTAGCAACACCCCTTCAGCTTTCTTTTTGAATAAATTATATTCCATCAAGACATAACTGAGAGCGCGATACTTTACCTTGCGATCAGACAAACCTGTAAGGTTCCGCTGATAATCGACCAATGGTTTTTGCCAGTCATTTCCCGACAGATTATCAATTGTCAAAATTTCAAAATTTTTAACATCTATAACCCCTAACTTTATAATCAATAAATCTGAAGGTGATGTTGTGGTTGATCAGAACTTGGAGAGTGGTCGGTGGATGATCTTCAGTCGGGCTGAGGAGAGGGGGGTTGTACCTGCAAGGTACTCCAGCGATCAAGTAAGAGTGGGAGCAAGGAGGTACTAGCAAAATATCAGGTAGTGAATAGTGAATATGTGATACCTGGCCCCCCACATAGGTGTGAGGGTTTATATAATTCCCCTGGCGCGTGGCTATTGGTTCCTGATTTCTCACCTAGATATGCGGGTCTGGAAAATCAGGTATCTGTCAGGACTTGGTTAAACCGGGCAGATGTGCTCGTAACTAGCCGTTGGTTCTGGGGAGGAGGCTGGTTATGGGCATCTCTCTGGTCGATCTCTGGTGGTCTGAACGATGCTGGTGTCGGGTAGGCTGAGAAGACTCTCGACGGGCATCTTGGATCGGCGCTGGACCAGAAGGGCAAGAGGGTGACATTGCCCGACAGGTGCGGGCAGTTCGGGTCACAGTCAGTGGGTGGAATCTATGAGATGTCTTAGACTGAGCCACTCAAGCTTTCGGTCTAGTCCATAACAGTAGCCCCCTAAGTCGTTGCTTCTGGGCACAGGAGTGAGGAATTTGATGTCTGCTCGAGGGACAGGGAAATAAGCGTTTTCCCGTTATACTTCTCTCTCGGGGAGGCGGAACGTTTGTCGTTGGGACTTTTGAATTTGGAGAGGTAGCGTGGTTTGGGAAACGTGCCAGTCGAACGGCGCAAATGATGGCCTAGGGCTAGGGTGTCATAATGACGACCCTGGGGTTCCCAAGGTGCGTGTTTGTCACGCACGGGCTGTTTCAGCTATAAATATGAGAGGAACAGGGAGATTAGTATTTTTCACCTTCTCCTTCAACTGCTCGTATTAGTTCGACAGTCGACCATTGGCATTTTCTCAGTTTCTTCGTTCGTGGGCATCCAACTTCATCTCTTCTTCTTCAATTGGTGAGTTTTCATTCCTCTATTGTTGGATGTCAGTGTTTTTGTTTTTTGCCTCTTAGACATGCATGCGATTAGGATTTAAGGTTCCATTAGGGAGGAGGTGTAACGCCCGTAATTTAAATAATTATTTAATTAAATTATTTTTGGAATATTTGTGAAGATGTGTTGTAATTAATTGGATTTAATTATTTTATTAAGTGGAGAAATAATGTTAGAGGTATAATATTATTAAGTGGTGAAATAATATTATAAGTATAATATTATTTTGATGTGGGCTTATTTTGAAGGAATAGAAGTAATGAGGGGGTGTGTTGGTTTTAAGCCCAATAAGGAATAATAGAATAATATGGTTAATTTATTATTTATTAGAAGGAATAGAAAGAAAGAGGCAGTAGAAGAATAAGGATTTAGAAGAGAACGTGCAAGCTGCTAGAGAAAGTGGAAAACGGCAAGAACGAGAATTCAACCGAAAATTGTAGAGCGACCTTCAATCCAAGGTAAGGGTGGGGTTCTGACTCTATAATTGGGTTTATGATGATTGGTATGTGGGGTTAGTGGTGATTGTTGTCTTGTTCTTGAATTGAGAATATATGATTGATGTATGATGAGAATTGATGAATTTTGATGAATATTGATGTCTTGTTGTTGTTAAAATGCGGTAGGATGATAAGGTAATTAAGGGTGACGAATTGTCATGATTAGATTAAGTTTTAGGGCTTTATGTATGAATCTGTAGTGAGAAGCAGGGAAGAAGAAACACAGGATATTGCAGAAAGAACGCAGAATTTGGAAAATTGATATCAGGCGCTACTGTTTTAGAATAATGAATTCATTAGGGATGGCGTTAGTCGTACTGTTCCTAATTAGGTTGATAACAGGAAAAGAATTAAAATAGTAGGATGAATAAAAAGTAGCAGTTATGATGTTAGAAACTATGCTGGTTAGAAGTTGCGCTAAATTAGTAAGAGGTAGAAGTCTTGATGGTAGAAGCTAGGTTGGTTAGAAGTTGCACTGAACCATTAGAAAGTAGAAGTTCTGATAGTAGAAGTTGTAATGGTTAGAAATTAAGCTGTCAGAAGATTGTGGCATAAGAAGTTGTACTGGTCAAAAGTCGTACTGGTCAAAAGTTGCATTGGTCAGAAGTTGTATCTGGTCAGAAGTTGGGTTAGTCAGAAGTTGTGATGGTCAGAAGTTGTGATGGTCAGAAGTTGTATCTGGTCAGAGGTTGGGTTAGTCAGAAGTTGTGATGGTCAGAAGTTGTATTAGTCAGAAGATTGTGTCGGCCAGAAGTTGTGTTATTAGAAGTTGTGTTGGTTAGAGGTTGCGTGGTCAGAGGTTATGTTGGCCAGAAGTTGTGTTGGCCTTACGTTGTTTTCGTACAGAACGATGAATGTTAGATGCTTAGAAGCTGTTGTTTGAGCTATAACAGTAGGATAGTGACGGTCTTGACGTTAGAGTCACAGAATAGCAGTATGAATTACTGTGGAATTAATGTACAGCTGAGTTGTTAGTGAGAAGTTATTAATAATATTGTGTTGATGATTTATAATAAATAAATGATGTTTGATGAATTATTTTGATGATCTGAGATGTTGATTATTTAAGATGTTTTTGAGATGTTAATTTGAGATGTTTTTGAGATGACTTGAGATGTTGTTAACTTGAGTGTTGTTATTACATTCATGGTTGTGTCGCATACATTACATTTTTGAGATGGAGCTTATGCTCGTTGAGATGGCTTGTATTGGAAAACTTTGAGATGAAGGCTATGCCTTGTTGATGCCTTTATTAATTGGCAAATTTTTGAGATGGGAGTTCTGCTTCAATTGTACCACATGCGTTTGCACAGTATTGAGTCGCATTATATGATTTCATAAAGAAGTGTATTTTGATGTTGATGAATGAAGATTACTGTTGAGATTGTCGTTGATTATGGAATGAGAAGTAGTGATGTTGTTGATCTAATTTAATATATTAATTATCGTGCACTTGATTATAATATTATTCATCTCACCCCTTATGTTTGAATGTTTCCCTTATGTTGGTAACGTGCAGGTAATCGAGAGTGAAGGTTGTATACCTTCAGTAGTCCGCATCAGTGTCATTGCTCTGATATGTAACACTCGGAGGGATGAATGTTTTGCTGATTTTTGATCGTTGATTTTCAGTTGTTGAATTTTAAATTGATTATTATTAAATATGAGATGTTTCGAAGTTGCTGTTTTGTTAGAGATGTTATTAAGAATTTCGCTGCGTAGATATTGATTTATTTGATTAAAGATGTTATGTTGATGGTTCATCCGATGTTTGAAAAAGTGTTATATATCCACGATGAATGCCATGAATTTGTTATAAGAATTTGTGACATCTTGATTCATTTGTATGATTGAAATTTTATAACTCTGGTTTGATTGTATAATTGCTTGGGGTAGAATTGGGGTGTTACAAAGTTGGTATCAGAGAAAAAGGTTGGTCTGACCTTGTCGTTGAGTCGTAGTTGTTTAATAATCGAGTATTGTTATTTTAAGTTCTAACAGTTGTTTATGTTGTAGTGATAAGTTGAGATGGCTGGAAGGAATGATGCTGCACTTGCTGCTACTTTAGAAGCAATGGCTCATGCGATGGAAAAAAAGCCGAATGCTGACGAGAATGCTGGATCTCATAGCTTGGCGACCTTCCAGAGAGAGAATCCACCTACGTTCAAGGGAAAGTATGATCCTGACTGAGCATTGGAGTGGTTGAAAGAGATTGAGAGAATCTTTCGTGTGATGGATTGCACCCCAACGTAGAAGGTTCATTATGGTACTTATATGCTCGCAGTCGAGGCTGATGACTGGTGGCTAGAGACTTGTCAGATGTTGGAAGCTGCAGGTGAGAATGTCACTTGGGCTGTGTTCCATAGAGAATTTTTGAGAACGTACTTTCCTGAAGATGTCCGTGGTAAGAAGGAAATTGAATTCCTTGAGCTAAAGCAAGGAAGTATGTCATTTGTTGAGTATGCTGCCAAGTTTTCTGAGTTGGCTAAGTTTTATCCGCATTACGCTGAGGAAAATGCTGGATTTTCAAAGTATATTAAGTTTGAGAACAGGTTGCGCCCGGAGATTAAGAAGGCAGTTGGATACCAGAAAATCTATGTCTTTGCTGATTTGGTTGATAGTTGCAGGATTTATGAGGAGTATAATAATGCACATTACAGGATTATCAGTGAGAAGAGGGGTAAGCACCAACAGAATCGTGGTAAGCCTTATGATTCTCCAACCGGTAAAGGTAAATAGAAAGTTGCTCATGATCAGAGGACTACTGGGGGAGATGCTCCTGCTGGTGTGATTTGCTTTAAGTGTGGAAAACCTGGGCACAAGAGTAATGTGTGCACTGCTGAAGTGAAGAGATGTTACCGTTGTGGTAAGAACGGACATGTTGTATCTGAGTGTGAACACAAGAATGTGATTTGTTTCAACTATAGAGAAGAAGGGCACATTGGCAGTCAGTGTCTGAAACCGAAAAGGGCTCAGTCAAGTGGTAAAGTGTTTGCTTTGGTTGAGGATCAGACAGCTGTTGAGGACGGACTTATTAGAGGTACATGTTTCATTAATAATACTCCTTTAATTACTATTATTGATATCGGTGCTACGCATTATTTTATTCCTGCTGATTGTGTTGAAAGATTGGGTCTTATGTTGTCTTCTTTGAATGGAGAAATGGTCGTCGATACTCCAGCCAATGGGTCGGTGACTACTCCTTTTTTGTGTTTGAAGTGTCCCTTGTCGATCTTCGACAAAGACTTTGTTGTTGATTTGGTTTGTTTGTCGTTGAGAGGTTTGGATGTGATTTTGGGTATGAACTGGTTAGAGCATAATTGTGTTCATATTAACTGTTATGACAAGTCTGTGAAGTTTTCTACTCCTGAAGAAGAGGAGTATGGTTTGTTGTCTTCTATACAGTTGAGGATGTTGATGCAAGAGGAAGCACATATGTTCTCGTTGATGGCGTCGCTATCTGTAGAGACTCAAGCTATAATTGAGGAATTGCAGGTAGTGTGTGAATTTCCTGAAGTTTTCCCTGATGAGATTCCTGATGTACCGCCGGAGAGGGAAGTTGAATTTGCTATTGATCTTGTACCTGGTACCAGACCTGTGTCTATGGCACTGTTGTACCCCAAAATTTGCCCTCCCATATTCTTCAAGATTTGCCAAGTCAAAGCTTCAAAATTCCCCAAGGGTTGCACAGTTCAAGGGCCTCCTAACAGTCAAAAATTAGGGTTTTGGTTCTGACAAAGAAGTTAAGGTTTCCAAGGGTCCAATCAAGTCCCACATGCCTATAAACATGGTCAGGCATCCTCATACCAAGTTTCAAGACCTACAGCACAAAATTGCACAGTCAAAAACCCTAATTGCACTACAGTCAACTACAGGGGCAAAATGGTCATTTGATAGTCAAAAGTTCAAATTTTTGGTCAACATCTCATTTTGAAGCCACAAACATCATTTTATCAATGCTTGATCATGATTCTCAAAGCTTGGCTCAAAAAGTCTCAAGATGCAAAAGTTTCCATATTTGGACAGTTGAAAAAGTCAACTGTAACTTGACCAGGGCATAACTTCCACATGGTTTATCAGAAAAATTCCATCCAAAGCTCATTTTGAAGAGAAAGACATTTCCTACAACTCCCCTTCACACTTCAAGTCTAAGAAATGCTCTCACAAAAAGTTATCAATTTCAACATTATAGGTCATTTTCAAAAGTCAACAAAAAGGGACTTTAAGTCAAAGGCCATAACTTGAGATTGGTAAATCAAAATGACATGGTACCAAAGGCATTGGTTACAGGACTTCAAGACCTTTCCAAAATGTCCAAGAACATGATCAAAGCGTAAATATTGAGCAAGATATGCCTTGTGGAAGTTGGGAAATTTTTGGGTATTTTGAAAGGTCAACTTTGCTTCAAATGTCTTAAAATTGCTAATGGGCCACATTTTCTTCCAAGATTCATCATCCAAAGCATGGGCACGACCATTTGGCCCAAAGGGAAGTTTTTCATCATTTTTTATTTATTTATTTGAATTTTTAATTGCTAATAATTCATTTAATTAATTAAAATATGTGAAAAATACCAAACCAATGCAATCAAATCTTTTTATGCATGAAATAGTCTCAAGATTTCGTGCATAATCAGATAAGGAAAGAATCAATGGTAATTGGACATGATTGGTATCAAACATGCATGAAAAGATTGAAAAATTATATGCATGAAAATCCAATATTCTCTACATCAATGCAAGGATTCTTTGGACCAAATTTTCAACCCTAATCATTCACATACTTATACTCATGCAAACCCTAGTGCTCATAACCTCTAAGCTGCGCAGAAACACCCTAAACAAGTTTGCATTTTTTGGCTAAAATTTCAAAACTGAAATCGTGGTTCCAAGGCTTTTCAAGGCAAAATACCAATTGCAATAGCTTGCAAAAGCTTCACTGAACCTAACTGCATTGTTTTTCAACCCTTACACGCCCAGAATTGGTATACAAAACTCAAGCTATTTCCAATTTTATGCATATTCGTATTTCAATTTTCAAGCATTCCCATTGCATTTTTTTATGGATTCATACTAATTGATTCATGCTGAAGCTAACCATACAGTTTGATTGAATTTTTATGCGTCATACACGATTTCACCATTGATGCTAACTAGGGTTCTTCAAGTTTTGAATTGGGCATTTACGCATCTTGTAAAATTAGAACATCTCAGGGCCATGGTTGAAATCAGGAAGCTTGGACGATTCTAATACACCAGTCGCGCCCAATTTATGAAGCAAGATGGCCTAATCGCTATTCTTGAAAAGGCATATTTTGGGGGGGTTCAAAACCCCCGCTAACCCTTTTTATGTGTCAGGAAAAAGCAAAACAAGGAAGAAGAAGACTAAGTGGCAAAGCGTGATAGGGTGATTTGAATCCAACGCGCGTTTTTTTATTTTTCTAGGCCACTGACTATTTTTCCCTTATATTGTTTATTTGCCATTATATATTCAAAGTGCATTGGTAGCTCAGCTGGCAGGCGTGTGATTGGTAACCTCTAGGACCTGGGTTCGATCCCAGGTCCCCCTCCCTTTCCATATTATTTTTCTAATCATGCTTATGTGTAGTTCGCTTCCAGAGTTCCAGCGTACACTCCATAATCTAAGAGCGCCACATGGCCAATAAGGGTAATCCAAGGGCCAATGTTTGAGGAACACCATGGACCCTGGTCAAACACGCCACATGCTTCCTGAAAAAGTCAGAAGGGCCAGGATCTATTGGGCCAAAAATGCTGAATTTAACCTCCAATTGGGGACAGAACCCCCCAAGGTTTTACAATTCTTTTCCTTTTTATTTTATTTGTTTCAATTGTTTCTTTTTTTTATTTCTTTAAATTAATGTTTTTCTCAACATAAAAAAATAATGAAAAAAATCAGAAAGTCACAAAAAACCAAAAATATATTTTAGTTTATTATTTTGGTAAATAAATAATATCATTTAATTTAGTTTTCAATTCTAGGGTTAATTTTAATATCTTTTCTTAATAAACTTAAAATTTGTAGAATTAGGGTTTTAATCAATTTTTATCATTTTCTTTTCTTTTATCATCATTAATTCTTAATTATTTTATTTTTATAAATAATTGCAATTAATTAATTAGGTTTAATTTTAGGTTAAATTTTAATGCTTTTCTTAAATAAATAAAAACTAGAATTAGGGTTAATTAATATGTTAATTTCATTTAATTCTCATTAAAACCATAAATACAAAAAACCTCAAAAATCTTTTCTTTTTTAGTTTAATTTAATTAATTGGTCAGTCATAATTTAATTTCATTAAAAAGGGTCCAACGCCCTCGCTTTCAATTTTAATTCAATTCGCGCAGTTATTTTTCTTTCTTATAATTTTTTATGTAACTCTCCTGAAGCCGTGTAAATTAAATTTATATTTCTCGCACTTTCCTTTATTTTATGTCAAATCGGGTCCTGGATTTAATTTGGCGATGTGGACCCGCGCCTTTGTAATAGTTTAAGAACTTTATATTTCTCGCAACTTTTTAACTGCTAACAAATTGCATGCAAGAATGAATGACTAAAATAAAAATGACGCGTAGATCACCCATGACATAACAAGACAAAATATCTGAATCTGACCCACAAATCACACACCACCCCTAGGGTACGCCTCACTGTTGCCTTACCTCGAAAGGTGATCGTCGAGTAGAGGATGTCTTAGTAAGTCCTCATGATCCGGGAACCTGGCATGAGGGTAGCTTCTAAGGTGTCTTCCCATTGCTCCGGTGATCACCATGTCCCGAACTTCGAATTGACCCGAACACCTCCAACGGTGGTGCTACCTACCTCTCAATGGTGGGATGGCACTACTTTAAGGACATCTACACAGACGAATTCCTTAGGGTAGGTAGACGACTCTAGATACTTGCTCTAAATTCAAAACAAATCAAAAATACTTTTCACACCAACACCTTTTCAAAAAGCTTTCGAAAGCAATTTTTCAAACACTCTTGAGGACCGATACAAGAGTCGAACTGAAATTTTCAAAGAAACTTTTTAAAACCCACAGTTGAAAAGCAAACAAACAATTTTGAAAACACAAGTGAGCAAGTATCTAAGAGCCCATGGATAACCATGGATAGAAAGGGTGCTAACACCTTCCCTTTCTATAATCTACCTCTCGAACCGAGAGCAATCTCTATAAGGAATTTTTCTGTGCTTTTGTCCTTTCCAATTGGAGAAAATAAAAGACGGTGGTGACTCTTGCTTCCGCGACATTTTGCGAACCAGCGTTAAACAGTCAGTTCCAGATCCACCGATCACAGGCACCATACAGGATGTCTGCATCTGAATTGTTAGAGTTGAAGAAGCAATTGGAATATTTACTTTATAAGAGGTTTGTGAGACCAAGTTTGTTGTCGTGGGGAGCTCCAATTCTGTTAGTAAAGAAGAAAGATGGAAGTATGAGGCTTTGTGTTGATTATAGACAGCTGAATAAAGTAACGATTAAGAACAAGTATCTGCTTCCAAGAATAGATGACTTGATAGACCAATTGGTGGATGCCTGTGTGTTTAGTAAGATTGATTTGAGGTCGGGTTACCATCAGATTAAAGTGAAGAATAAAGATATTCAGAAGACGGATTTCATAATGCGTTATGGACATTATGAGTATTTGGTGATGCCTTTCGGTGTTACTAACGCGCCGGGAGTATTCATGGAATACATGAATCGTATCTTTCATACTTATTTGGATCGGTTCGTAGTGGTGTTCATTGATGATATTTTGATTTACTCTAAGTCCGAAGAAGAACATGTTGAACACTTAAGAGTAGTATTGCAAGTTTTGAAAGAGAAGAAGTTGTATGCAAAATTGTCCAAATGTGAGTTTTGGTTGAAGGAGGTTAGTTTTCTTGGTCATGTGATTTTAGGTAGTGGCATTGATGTAGATCCATCGAAGGTTGATGTTGTGTTGCAATGGAAAACTCCAAAGTCAGCTACTGAGATTAGAAGCTTCTTGGTATTAGCTGGTTATTATTGAAGTTTTATTGAAGGGTTTTCTAAGTTGTCACTTCCATTGACTAAGTTGATTTGTAAAGGTAGAGAATTTGTATGGGATGTTCAGTGCGAATAAAGTTTTACGGAATTGAAGAAGAGGTTGACGTCGGCTCCGATTTTGACGTTGCCTAATCCAGGAGAGCCTTTCATAGTGTATTGTGATGCTTCTAAGATGGGTTTAGGAGGTGTGCTTATGCAGAATGGTAAGGTAGTTTCTTATGCGTCAAGGCAGTTGAGGACTCATGAGAAGAACTATCCTACGCATGATTTAGAGCTTGCAGCAGTTATTTTTGTGTTGAATATTTGGAGGCATTATCTTTATGGTTCTAGATTTGAAGTGTTTAGTGACCATAAGAGTTTAAAGTATTTATTTGATCAGAAGGAGTTAAATATGAGGCAACGAAGATGGTTGGAATTGTTAAAGGATTATAGTTTCAGTTTGAATTATCATCCAGGAAAAGCGAATATGGTAGCTGGTGCATTGAGTCAAAAGACTTTACATATGTCAGCAACGATGATTAAAGAGTTGGAATTGATTGAGCAGTTCAGAGATATGAGCTTAGTTTGCGAGGTTACTCCGCGAAGTGTTATGTTGGGTATGTTGAAGATTAATAATGAATTCCTAGACAATATCAGAGAAGCTCAGAAGTTGGATGTGAAACTGGTAGATTTGATGGTTGGGACTGATCAATCTGAGAATAGTGATTTTAAGCTAGATGAGTAAGGTGTGTTGAATTTTCGTAATCGGATTTGTATTCCTGATGATGTTGAGATGAAGAAATCGATACTTGAAGAGAGTCATAGAAGAAAGTTGAGTATTCATCCAGGATCTACAAAGATGTATCAAGATTTGAAAGGTTTATTTTGGTGGCCTGGGATGAAGAGTTATGTGGCTCGGTTTGTGTATGCATGTTTGACTTGTCAGAAGTCGAAAGTTGAACATCAGAAGCCTGCAGGATTGATGCAACCGTTGGAAGTTCCAGAATGGAAATGGGATAGAATTTCAATGGACTTTGTGCAAGGGTTGCCTAATACTTTAAGAGGACATGGTTCGATTTGGGTGATTGTTGATAGGCTTACAAAGTCAGCTCATTTTATTCCTATTAACATCAGTTTTCCAGTGCCGAAGTTGGCTGAGATTTATATTAGTGTGATTGTGAAGCTACATGGTGTTTCTTTGTGCATTATGTCAGATAGAGATCCAAGATTTACTTCTGATTTTTGGAAGAGTTTGCAAGAAGCATTGGATTCTAAGTTGAGGTTGAGTTCAGCGTATCATCCTCAGACAGATGGTCAGACTGAACGGACTATTCAATCGTTGGAAGACTTGTTGAGGGCATGTGTTCTTGAACAGGGACGTTCATGGGATACTTATCTTCCGTTGATAGAGTTCACTTATAATAATAGTTACCATTCTAGTATTGGGATGGCACCTTTTGAAGCGTTGTATGGTCGAAGATGTAGAACTCCGTTATGTTGGCATGAATCTGGTGAAAGTGTAGTACTTGGACCTGAACTTGTTCGTGAGACTGCCAAGAAGGTGAAGTTGATTCGAGAAAAGATGAAAGCTGCCAAAAGTAGACAGGAGAGTTATCATGACAAGCGAAGGAAGAATTTATAATTTCAAGCTGGTGATCATGTGTTTTTGAGAGTTACACCTGTGACTGGTGTCGGGCGAGCATTGAAGTCTAAGAAGCTCACTTCTCATTTTATTTGACCGTATTAGATTTCGGAGAGAGTGTGGAATGTTGCTTATAGAGTGGCTTTACCGCCTAATCTTTCGAATTTGCATGATGTGTTTCATGTGTCTCAACTTCGGAAGTATATTTCAGATCCATCTCATGTGATTCATATGGACGGTGTGCAAGTACGGGATAATCTTACGGTGGAGACGATGCCTGTACGGATCATGGATCGTGAAATGAAGACTCTGAGGGGGAAAGAGATTGCCTTGGTTAAAGTGGTTTTGCTAGGAGCTGCTGGTGAAAGCATGGCGTGGGAGTTGGAGAGTAAGATGCGAGACTCCTATCCTAAATTGTTTGATTGAGGTAAATTTTCGAGGGCGAAAATATTCTAAGTGGGGGAGAGTTGTAACGCCCGTAATTTAATTAATTATTTAATTAAATTATTTTTGAAATATTTATGAAGATGTGTTGTAATTAATTGGATTTAATTATTTTATTAAGTGGAGAAATAATATTAGAGGTATAATATTATTAAGTGGTGAAATAATACTATAAGTATAATATTATTTTGATGTGGGCTTGTTTTGAAGGAATAGAAGTAATGAGGGGGTGTGTTGGTTTTAAGCCCAATAAGGAATAATAGAATAATAGGGTTAATTTATTATTTGTTAGAAGGAATAGAAAGAAAGAGGCAGTAGAAGAATAAGGATTTAGAAGAGAACGTGCAAGCTGTTAGAGAAAGTGGAAAACGACAAGAACGAGAATTCAACTGGAAATTGTAGAGCGACCATCAATCCAAGGTAAGGGTGGGGTTCTGACTCTATAATTGGGTTTATGATGATTGGTATGTGGGGTTAGTGGTGATTGTTGTCTTGTTCTTGAATTGAGAATATATGATTGATGTATGATGAGAATTGATGAATTTTGATGAATATTAATGTCTTGTTTTTGTTAAAATGCGGTAGGATTATAAGGTAATTAAGGGTGACAAATTGTCATGATTAGATTAAGTTTTAGGGCTTTATGTATGAATCCGTAGTGAGAAGCAGGGAAGAAGAAACGCATGATGTTGCGGAAAGAACGTAGAATTTGGAAAATTGATATCATGCGCTACTGTTTTAGAACAATGAATTCATTAGGGATGGCGTTAGTCGTACTGTTCCTAATTAGGTTGATAACAGGAAAAGAATTAAAATAGTAGGATGAATAAAAAGTAGCAGTTATGATGTTAGAAACTATGCTGGTTAGAAGTTGCGCTAAATTAGTAAGAGGTAGAAGTCTTGATGGTAGAAGCTAGGTTGGTTAGAAGTTGCACTGAACCATTAGAAAGTAGAAGTTCTGATAGTAGAAGTTGTAATGGTTAGAAATTAAGCTGTCAGAAGATTGTGGCATAAGAAGTTGTACTGGTCAAAAATCGTACTGGTCAGAAGTTGCAATGGTCAGAAGTTGTATTTGGTCAGATGTTGGGTTAGTCAGAAGTTGTGATGGTCAGAAGTTGTGATGGTCAGAAGTTGTATGTGGTTAGAGGTTGGGTTAGTCAGAAGTTGTGATGGTCAGAAGTTGTATTAGTCAGAAGATTGTGTTGGCCGGAAGTTATGTTATTAGAAGTTGTGTTATTAGAAGTTGTTTTGGTTAGAGGTTGCATGGTCAGAGGTTGTGCTGGCCAGAAGTTGTGTTGGCCCTTACGTTGTTTTCATACATAACGATGAATGTTAGATGCTTAAAGCTGCTGTTTGAGCTATAACAGTAGGATAGTGACGGTCTTGACGTTAGAGTCACAGAATAGCAGTATGAATTACTATGGAATTAATATACAACTGAGTTGTTAGTGAGAAGTTATTAATAATATTGTGTTGATGATTTATGATAAGTAAATGATGTTTGATGAATTATTTTGATGATCTGAGATGTTGATAATTTCAAATGTTTTCGAGATGTTAATTTGAGATGTTTTTGAGATGATTTGAGATGTTGTTAACTTGGGTGTTGTTATTACATTCATGGTTGTGTCGCATACATTGCATTTTTGAGATGGAGCTTATGCTCGTTGAGATGGCCTATATTGGCGAATTTTGAGATGAAGGTTATGCCTTGTTGATGCCTCTATTAATTGGCAAATTTTTGATATGGGAGTTCCGCTCCAATGGTACCACATGCATTTGCACAGTATTGAGTCGTATTATATGATTTCATAAAGAAGTGTATTTTGATGTTAATGAAAGAAGATTACTGTTGAGATTGTCGTTGATTATGGAATGAGAAGTGGTTATGTTGTTGATCTAATTTAATATATTAATTATCATGTACTTGATTATATTGTTAGATATCTCACCCCTTTTGTTTGAATGTTGCCCTTATGTTGGTAACGTGCAGGTAATCGAGAGTGAAGGTTGTATACCTTCAGTAGTCCGCGTCGGTGTCAATGCTCTGATATGTAACACTCTGGGGATGAATGTTTTGCTGATTTTTGATCGTTGATTTTCAGTTGTTGAATTTTAAATTGATTATTATTAAATATGAGATGTTTCGAAGTTGTTGTTTTGTTAGAGATGTTATTAAGAATTCCGCTGCGTAGATGTTGATTTATTTGATTAAAGATGTTATGTTGATGGTTCATCCGATGTTTGAAAAAGTGTTATATATCCACGATGAATGCAATGAAGTTGTTAGAAGAATTTGTGACGTCCCCATTCATTTGTATGATTGAAATTTTATAACTTTTATTTGATTGTATAATTGCTTGGGGTAGAATTGGGGTGTTACAGGAGGTCGTTAGAGACTCTAGGTGGCGGACATTGTTCCTGGGGCGCATGGCTACTGGAGCCTCCATGGGGCTTCCTCAGGGGCCTGACATTGTGTTATAGGTGATTCGTTAGGGTTTGAGATTTTCTGCAAGTCTAGCCCATTAGAATACCTCAGGGGATTTCTGGTCTTTTTCTGTGACTCTAACCCATTAGTGTGCCTTAGTGCGGGATTAGGACTTTCTCCTGCATTTTATACCCGTCAGCGTACCTCTGTGAGGGTTCCGGTTGGGGATACGATCCTCTTCTCCCAGCACCCTTTCACTTGTTTAGCGGTGGAAGGGTGGTTCTGGCATTGATGTCGAGCTCATCCTTGTCCTCCCCTTTTCAGGTGCTATGGCTCACAACGCATAGGTTGTCATTTCGAGCGAGTCTACAGAATCCTCCAGGAGCTCTTAGAGCAAGACTAGTGGTAGCTCGTCGAGCATATTATAAATCTCCGGGGAGCAGCAAAACCAGACGGATCAAAAGTTGGGGGAGCCCGACGTGAGGGCGACCTCTTCGGCTCGGGGTGGCCTGTTTCCTCCTTGAAATGACGAGCATCCTCAAGATTAAGTAGAGAAAGGCCCTTGAGAGTGGCAGTCATATTTTTATGAGCACGGGGAGGATGTTTTCATTGATGTTTACACCCACGAGGAGGGGGCCCGAGAGGAGTGGTCGTTGTATATCCCCGGGAAGGACAGCAAGATCTGCTCGAGATATGATAGAAGGCGGATTCCAATGTATGATATAGTCTTCCGGGAGATGGGTTTCCTCCTTCCTTTTTCTGACTTTGAGGTGGCCGTTTTCCGGCACCTGCATGTGGCTCCCTCCCAATTGCATCTGAACGGTATTACATTTGTGCGGGCATTCCAGATAGTGTGCGACTATCTGAAGATAGGGGCCATGATCTCGTTGTTTTTATATTGTTTTCACATCCAGAGGAGCAGGACTGACGAAAGGTGGGGATGGATCTTCCTTAAACAGGGCAACGGGAATTTGTTCAAGGCCTACTTAGAGTCCGTGCGCCACTTCAAGGACAAGTACGTCTTGGTGAAGTCCACCTCGATGAAGGTGTTGCTGAACGTTTTTAGGAGCTGGTTGACACTCAACGGGGATGGGACTCCTCATATAAACAAGCTGGGGGAGCCTACCGCGACGTTGGTCGCCAAATTCCCGTTTTAATGGACCAGCAGACATTTCAAGAAGGAGTTGGGCTCCTCTGTCTGGAGGGAGGGGGAGCTTGGGGATAAGGACCTGTCGAGCTTCGCCACTCTGACTTCATTTGTAGCTCGAATTCCTTCGGTCCAGTGAGTCGGTCGGGGAGGTAGGCCAGAGCTGGATAAAAACGGGGAGCCCGTGTTCGAGTCGGGTCTCATAAACGTCTGGGAGCTCCTTGGAAGCGAGGATCCCATTATATATTTGGGTATAAATTTTATTTTTCCAGTATGTGGTCTTCGTTTATTTGACTCTTCGTTTTACTGTCTCTTCTCTTTTTGTTTGTTTTGCAGAAAACATGAATCCTGCTCAGGAACGTCTGGCCAAGACACTTGTTGCTCAGGAGAGAAAGGATAAGAAGGATGCACATATCGGCATTGGGCCAGTTCCTGCTTCTGGTTTGGGTGGGTCATCCTTGACTCAGACCACCATTGCTCTATCGACATCTGCTGTTTCCTCGAAGGCGAAGAGGCCTCGACCCGTGGGGAGCGTTGACCTTACCAAGGAGACGGGAAAAGGGACTTATGATATGCATTCTTCTGGCTGGAGAGGTCTTTTTTTGAGAGTGTGGCTCTTTGTCTCCCTGGGCCAAATCTCTCCTTCTTGAGGGAACGAGCCGTCCGGAAAATATGGCGATGCTGGCCCAAGAAGCGGGTGGTTTGATGTGGATCTTGGAGATGGCTGTCGCGTACACCGAGGGGAGTTCATCCCAGGAGATGGAAAATAAGAATCTTCGGGCCAAGTTGGCAGCGACCGAGAAGGCCTTAGTCGATAAAGACAAAGCCTTAAAGTTGGTTGAGGCAGAGTCGGGGAAGTTATCCGAGGAGCGCATAGCTCTTATGCTTAAGAGCGAGAGTCTCGAGGGGAAGGTAGTGGTCTTGACTGCCGAGCTTGCACCCGCTGAGGATGAGCTGGAGGACACCAAGGACTTGAAGGCTCGGCCTGAATTGGTTTCCTGTTTCTAGCTTTCCATGGATGATGCTTAGGCCGTTTCCAAGGGGAGCTTCGACAACGCGGTGAATTAGATACGTGTGTTGAATCCTGGCGTGGAGCTCAGTACTTCGGGCATGGGGGTCAACTATTACGTGGCTGATGGCCAGATCCTAGTCCATGACTACCTGAGAGATATTGTTGATCAACCGGCCGGGGATCCCGCTCGATTGTCACATGTCGTCGAAGGAGAAGCAGAGGGGTAATTGTGTATTTATTTCGGCCCACGTGCCGTTTTTTGTAATATTTGTTATTTCCCGGGCTGTTGCCCGTTTATGTAATATTCGCACAATTTCGGCCCAAGTGGTCGCTTTATTTATTTTCCGGCCATTGGTCGTTTTTCTTTTTAACTTGTGTTATTTGCATGTTCATTGACAAGTTAGCTCGATTAGGGCTTTTATATTTTGCAAAGAGTTTGTATCAGGGATATGCTCATTTTTTATGTTCGTCGGTGCGGGGAAACTGATCAAATGGCCAAGGTGAATACCGGGCGAAGGCCGGAACTCAGGTCCTGTTTCGAGGGGCCTGGGTTTGGCGACGTGAACATCTCATTGCGATTCGGGCATTCTACCGTCGTGGCACAAAGACTGTAGAGCTTGGTCGAGTTATCCACGTCGGTCTGAGGGTATGTTCGTCAACAGATCGGAGCCTCGCCTCTTCTGAATACTTTGGGTGCTACGCTCGTGCCTAGGCGTGCACATGTGATCGGGCTCATGTGAGTCTGTCTTATCGACCAAACCTGTCGATTGCTTAGTGTTTTTAACTGTAGTATTGGTTTAGCTATTCAGCGTTCGATGATCAAATGAGTTGTTCCCCTTGTAAGTTCTCCAAGTAATATGCTTCGGTTCCCGTTTTGGCATAGACGCGATAAGGACCTTCCCAGTTCGCTGTGAACTTGCCCTCACGAGATTCTTTGCGATTTTTCTTCAAGACAAGGTTGCCGACCTCAAACTCTCGATGTATCACCTTGGCATCGTAGCGTATGGCTATTTTTTATTTGAGCAAGGCCTCTCACAGGGCCTCTCCTGTTCTGATTTCTTCCACCAGATCCAGCTCTTCTCTGAGGGTAACGTCGTTCATCTCCTTATCGAGAGGTGCCTCGATTCATCTAGAAGGTTCCTCAGTTTCTACGGGGATAATGGCCTATGTCTCGTATGTCAGCCGGAACAGAGACTCCCTAATAGACGAGTGAGTGGTCGTTCGATACATCCAGAGCATGCTGTGTAGCTCTTCGACCCATCGTTTCTTGGTTTCGTCCAACGTTCGCTTGAGGCCTCTGAGTATCACCCTGTTAGCAGCCTCGGCCTGGTTGTTGGTCTAGGGGTGCTCGACGAAGGCGAAATGTTGGGTCGTGCCATGTTTGGTGACGAATTATTGGAAGGTGTTGTCCGTGAACTGGGTTTCGTTGTCGGTGACTATCGCTTGTGGGATGCCAAAGCGAGCGAGGATATTTCTCTTGTAGAAGCGAAGGATGTTCTGGGCAGTGGTTTTTTCCAAGGCTTCGGCTTCTATCCACTTGGTGAAGTAGTCGTCGGCTACTATCAGATATTTGTTCTGATTGGTTCCGACCATGAACAGGCCGAGGAGGTCTAGTCCCCACCAGGCGAAGGGCCAGGGAAAGGAGAGGGATTTTCGCTTGCTAGGAGGAGCTAAACTCATGTCCCCGTGTCTTTGACATTTATCGCATTTCTTCACGTGTTCTCTTGCATCGTGCTGCATGGTGGGCCAATAGTATCTCGCCTGCAAGGCTTTCCTCGCGAGGGATCTTTTGCCCAGATGCTAATTGTCGATGCCCTCGTGGATTTAGAGCAATATGCATTCCACTATGCTTCAATCGACACACTTAAGGAGTGGGATGGAAAATCCTCTTCTGTAAAGTTTTCCCTCGACTAATACGTAGGAGCAGGCCCTTCGTCTAATAACGATCGACTCTTTCGGGTCGTCGGGGAGTTTTCCTTTAGTGAGGTAATCGTGTACGGAGGTCATCCAGCAATTGTTGTCCCTGATGGAGAATACTCCTAGGGTGGCAGATGGTTTCTAGGTGCTCGGCGGAGGAAGTACCTCTTATATTATAGATTTATTTCCTCCCTTCTTCTTTATGCTCGCCAATTTGGATAAAACGTCTGAGCGGGCATTGTGCTCGCGAGGAACATGTTGAACATCCACAGACCTGAATTTCTTTTTTGCCTCCTGAACCAGGGCACAATATTCGGCGAGTTGGTATTTTTTGACCTGATATTCACCTCAGACTTGCTAGGCGACCAGTTGAAAATCGGTGAAGATTTTCACTTCCTCGGCTCCCAGATCTTCAACTAGCCGTAAGCCTGCGAGGAATGCCTCGTATTCAGCTTGATTGTTAAAGGATGAAAAATACAGGGCGAGGGAAACTTCGACCAGAGTCCCTTCCTCGTTCTCCATTATGATGCCCGTGCCGCTTCTAATCGCACTGGAGGCGCCATCGACGAAGATTGTCCAACGGTTCGAGCCTTCCGGATCTTTGTGCGAGGTCATTTCTTCTACGAAGTCGGCCAAGGCTTGAGACTTAAGGGCTTTCCTACTTTTGTACTAGATATCAAATTCAGAGAGTTCCAGAGACCACTTCAGCATTCTACCGGCCATGTTTGGCCTTCTGAGAAATTGTTTTATTAGATGATCCGTCCGAACAACTATGGTATGGGCCAGGAAGTAGTGTCTTATCCTCCTCGCAGCGTCAATGAGGGTCAGGGCTACTTTCTCGATTTGTTGATATCTCCCTTCCGGGCCTTTTAGGGCCTTGCTTGTGAAATAAATTGGCCTTTGTGCCTCTGGAGTTTCCCTTATTAGTGTCGCGTTTATTACCTCAGAGGCGACAGCTAGATAAAGGTAGAGGACTTCGTCTTTCCCGGGCCGGGATAAGACGGGAGGCTGTGAGAGTTCTCTTTTTAAATGGGAGAGGTCTCTCTCACATTCGGGTGTCCATTCGAAGGTGGCTTCCTTGCGCATGAGTTTAAACAAAGGGAGCGCGTGGTGGGCGGATTTTCCCACGAATCGAGAAAGAGAAGTGAGCATGCCATTTAAGATCTAGATGGATTTCTTCAAGGTGGGCATCAGAAATTTGAAGAAGGCTTGGCATTTGTCGGGGTTCACCTCGATGCCTCGTTCTTTCAGATAGAACCCAAGGAACTTTCCTGCCCGTACGCCGAAAGTTCATTTTTCTGGGTTGAATCGCATCCGGCACATTCGGGCTTGCTCGAACACCTTTTTCAAATGGTCGGCATGGTCGAGCTCTTCGGTGGACTTGCCGATCATGTCATCCATATAGACTTCGAGCATGTCGCCTATTTCGTTGCAAAATACTTTTTTCATCATGCGTTGGTAGGTAGCGCCCTCGTTTTTCAGGCCGAAGGGCATTACATTATAGTATTAATTACCCGACTCGGTCATGAAAGCAGTATATTTTTTATCTGTTTTTGCCACGGGAATCTGGTTGTAACCAGATATTCATCCATGAAAGGTAACAGTTTAAAATCGACCGAATTGTCGACCAGTTTGTCAATATTAGGGAGGGGATACGCATCTTTCGGGCAAGCCCGGTTGAGATCAGTATAGTCAATGCATACTCGCCATTTTCCATTAGATTTTTTAACGAGGACTACATTTGAGAGTCAGGTTGTGTACTGGGCTTCATAAATAGAATGTGCCTCTAGGAGGTCTTTTACAGCTAATTCAGTAGCCTTTGACTTCTCGATCGACTACTTTCTTCTGCGTTACGCGACCGCCTTGATGGTGGGATCAATGGTTAGGTGATGGCATGCGACCTCAGGGTCTAAATCGGGCATCTCGGCTGCACTCCAGGCAAAGAGATCAGCATTTTCCCGCAGGCAAGCTTTGAGTTGCCTTTTTGCCAGGTCGGGGAGGTCCGCTTTGATCTTTACTCCCCTGGTGGGGTATTCTCCAAGGGGAAGAAGCTCGAAGTCGCCGTTCGGGATAGGTCGTGCATGACTCGAGAGCTCGTTGTGGCTAGCAGAGGAGGTTGACCCCTCATCTTCGACCATAGGCTCATTCCCCTTATTCCTTTACTCGACCCTGTACTTTATGGAGAAGCGACTGTCGAGGTCAACAGTGTCAAGCCTCGGCAGTGGCCTGGATTCCTCATATCTGGAGGGCAGTATGGCTCCAGTGGTCGTTCAAGGTTGGGCGTTGATGGAGCTGAGGCCCTTCTTAGAAGCTTTGAAGCACCTCCTGGCTGCTTGGATGTCCCCGTGAAGAGTGGCAACCAAACCTTCGGCCGTGTAGTATTTCATCTTGAGATGAACGGTGGAGGGGACCGTGATTAGATCGGCGACACTGGGTCTCCCGAAGATATATTGATATAGATACGGGAAGTCCACCATTAATAATTGGGTCTTGATGGCCCTGGCCGTTATCCCCCTCCCAAAATTGACGATCAGCTATACGTACGCCCATGGCTTCGTGCTGGCCCCGTTTAAACCTTGAAGATCATATCCCACATAGGGGTTAGGTGCCTCTCGTTTAGCTGCAAAGTTTTGAACAGTTGGGCGTACATGATGTCAACTGAACTGCCCTGGTCGACCAAAATGTGACGCACGTTAAAGTTAGCCATTCAAGCTCTCACGAGTATTGGTATGCTCGAACTCAGGGCTCCTCCCGATAACTCTTCCCTATAGAATGCGAGGGGGTGAGATCCTCCTAGAAACTTGTCGAGCATGGCGTCCATCTCAGAATTGGCCTCAATGAGTTGGTCGAACCTTTTCTTCATCGATTCGACTGTATGCTTATTGAACCCTCTGTCGGAAATGACCATGGTTGCGGGGAAGGATTCCCACGAACTGTGGGTGGAGAAGTACAGAGGGACGTTCTCCATGTCCAGAAAGTATAAGTCTTCCGACCGTGAGATACTCAAGGCGACCCGAATGGTGTCGAGGTCGGGGGATTTCTTCCCTTCTTCGACATTCTTGGTGGTTGGTGCTTCGTCACGGGCGGCCTCTTTTTTCTTATATTACTTGAGGTGCCCATCTATGATCAGTATTTTTATTGGATCCTTGAGATGGATGCAATCCTCTGTGTTATGGCCATGACTCTTGTGGAACCTACAATACTTTCTCTTGTCGGTTCCTGGCTTCAACTGTGTTTGTCGTGGGAAGCGCACCCCGGCTTGCTTGAATTCAGAATTAGCGCATTCGGAAAGAATACGCTCCCTTGAGGTTGTTAGGGGGGTGTAGTTGTGGAAACAACCAGTCATCCCCTTGTAGTCTTTAGGATCACGGGACCTGTCCTCCCGTTTCTTCTCCCCCCGACGAGATGTCGAGGGTTCATCATTCTTTAAGGGTTTGGCACTCTCTTTGTGCCTGGATTCCCGGGTGTTGTTGGTAGCTTCCTTCTCTTCGTACTGTATATACGCCTGGGCCTTTAGGAGAATGGAATTGAGAATGGCTGGTGTTTCTATGCCCATAGCTTTGGCAAAGTCGCTGCAGGGACGGAGCCCGCGCTCGAGCAGGTATTTCTTCATGTTGTCTGTTGTCGGTACCTATAGGGCTTCTTTGTTAAAGCGTTCAATATATGCATGCAGATACTCGTCCCTACTTTGTAGGATCGCTTCGAGCGAAGCTTCTGATTTAGAGTGTCGGAAGGAGGCAATGAAATGCCTTGAAAACATTCTCCTGAGTTGTTTCCACGAGGTGATGGATTCGTCGAGCAAGCTTTTATACCATGCCACCGCTCCCTTCCTAAGAGTGGTCGGGAAGAGTCTGCATTTAATGGCGCCCCTGACTCCTCTGTAGTCGAGGATGGCATCGATGTTCTCGATGTTCTCGTCAGGATTTGTCATGCCGTCATAGGTCCCTAGAGTGGGCGTCTTCTCGAGGCCAATAAGGAGCGAAGCTTCAGTGATCTCCCTAGATAATGGGCCATGGGGCTCGTCACCTTCACTGTTGACGGGAGATGGAGAAGGAGAGTTATAGTTTCTCCCTCGTCGGTCGTCACGGCCCCGTCGAGGGGAGGGGCTCCTTCGTTTCTGCTTTGGCTTGGGAGAGGGAAATCGAGCACGGTCGATCTTCCTGGTGTCCCTCCTCTTCTTGAACAAATGGGAGTCTTGATCTCGGGCTGGAGGTGTGCGATTGCGTTTTTGAAGAAAGAAACCTCGCGCCTTTCCTTTTTGGGAGGTGGACCACGCCTGGGTGGTGATGCACTGGGGGAGTTTCGTCTTTGGGCTCTCCGAGGAGGAGATCTTGAATGTTTGTTATCCAAGGCCCCTATCCTCTACTTTTGTTGAAGGATGAGGGCGTTAGTCTGATTTAGGGCAGCGAACAGTGCTGCCATGGCCGGGTCAGCATTGAGAGGGATAGGAACCGGTTACAAGATTTTTAGTAGTTACTCAACAGGATTCTTATAACGTGCTTCGTCCAAGAGTTACTCGTCACCACGTCAAGCATCAATGGAATCAGGGGACGCGGTTTGTCTGTCACGGAAGCCCAGATTATCCTCAAGGTGAGGGTGTTCCTGGCTTCCACAAGTCTTGTGAGCGTGGGAAAGGACGGTCTTTCCGGGCATGTAAAGATCATTATGGTCGGCCATGATAAGAGAGATGGATCTTGAAAGAAAAGTTATTTGATCTTAGGTCCTGGGGTAAGAAAGATGAGGATAGAAGTTTCCCATAGACAGTGTCACTGATCTTGCGGTTGATCAGAACCTGGAGAGTGGTCAGAGGATGATCTTCAGTCGGGCTGAGGAGAGAGGGGATTGTACCTGCAAGGTACTCCAACGATCAAGTAAGAGTGGGAGCAAGGAAGTACTAGCAAAATATCAGGTAGTGAGTAGTGAATATGTGATACCTGGCCCCCACAGGTGTGAGGGTTTATATAATGCCCCTGGAGCGTGGCTATTGGTTCCTGATTTCCTGCCTAGATATACGGGTCCAAAAAATCAGATAACTGCCAGGACTTGGTTAAACCGGGCAGATGTGCTCGTAACTAGTTGTTGGTTCCGGGGAGGAGGCTGGTTGCGGGAATCTCTCTGGTCAGACCCTGGTGGTCTGCACGACGCTGGTGTCGGGCAGGCTGAGAAGACGCTTGATGGGCATCTTAGATCGGCGTTGGACCATAAGGGCAAGAGGGTGACATTGCCTGGCAGGTGTGGGCAGTCCGGGTCACAGTCAATGGATGGCACCTATGAGATATCTTAGACTGGGCCCACTCAAGCTTTCAGGCCAGTTCAAAACAGAAGGTGACAATAAGGTATCCCGAACCCTCTCCCTTGCTTGGATTGGTTCTTCATTTTTATCATTCAAGACTTTATACCCTGAAGCTTCTTATGCTAAATCATTAGCTTCTTGATTCTCCCGTCGGGGTATATGTCGAATACTCACTTGTTCAAATTTCCTAAGCAATCTAATAGTGATCACAAAGTACATGATTAAGTTTTCCTTGACAAACCTATATTCCCTTGACACTTGTTTAATCACCAGTTCTGAATCTCCTATAATTTTGACATTCCTTTCCCCCAATTCTAGCAGAAGTTCAAGTCCTATTATCAAAGACTCATTTTTTGCTTCATTTTTTGTACATACACCTTCAATTCTGTACTTTAACTCTACTGGAATTCCACTTGGAGAAATGATAACTCCTCATATACCAACTCCATTTTTATGACTAGAACTGTCAAAATATAACTTCCATTATACCACATCCACATAATTTTGGGGCATACCGACCATTGAATGGTCAACAAGGAAGTCAGCCACTATTTTCTCCTTTATTACTTTCAAGGGCATATAAGTCAGAATATTCAGCTAATGCTAAAGCTCATTTACCAATTCGACTATACATAATTGGTTTAGACAACAAATTCTTAATGATATCAAAATAAGAAGACACGTACATATCAACTGGCTTGATATATTGCTTCAATTTAATACAAGAGAAATACAAACAGATGCATAGTTTTTCTATATCACTATACCTAGTTTCAGGGTCATTAAGTACTCGACTAAGGTAATACACAGGTCTTTCGAGACCTTTTTCATCTTCTTGGACTAACATACTCCCTATAGTTGATTCTGACGCTGAGATATACAACCTCATTGGCCTATTTATAACAAGAGGTGCTAATATTGGAGGTTTCATCAAGTAATCTCTGATCTTGTTGAAAGTGTCTTGATGTTCTTCTCACTAGGAAAAATCTTCATTTTTAAGTCGAAGTATGGTGAAAACACTTTAGTTTTACCACTTAAATTGGATATAAATCTCCTTAAGAAATTTATTTTGCCCAACAAAGACTGAAGCTCTCTTTTAGTCGACATAGGCTTTACATTCATAATGGCTTTGGTCTTGCTATGGTTCACTTCAATTCCTTTTTTATGTACCACAAAGCCAAGGAAGTCACCTGCCTGCACACAAAAAGCACATTTTAATGGATTCATTTTTAATCCATATTTTCTCATTCTTTCAAAGGACTTCCGAAGATGTTCCAAGTGATTTGGCATACTATTAGACTTTATGACAATATCATTAATATATAGTTGCATGAAATCTTAAATGAAGTCATGAAAAATTGGATTCATTACCCTCTGGTATGTTTCTCCAGCATCCTTTAGGCTGAATGGCATTACATTCCATTCATAGGTGCCTAAGGCCCCTGGGCAACAGAACGCTGTTTTTGGCACATCTTCGTCTGCAATAAAAATTTGGTTATATCCAGAATAACCATCAAGCATACTTAAATATTCAAAACCAGCAGTAGAGTCGACTAGTATTTCTGCCACAGGCATGGCATATTCATCTTTAGGGGTAGCAGCATTTAAATCTCTGAAATCAATGCATATTCTTAAAGTTCCATTCTTCTTAATTACTGGAGCTATATTTCCCAGCCAGTCAACATACCTTGCAGTTCGTATGAACTTGCTTTAGAGGAGTCTTTCTATCTCCTCTTGGATATTCGACATTATAGCTAGAGCGAAATGTCTAGAAGTTTGCTTCATTGGCTTTTTCCCAGATTTTATTGGCAGTTTCAACTCTACCAAATCCCTGCTTAAACCTGGCATTTCATTATAGTCCCAAGAAAAAAAATTTAAATTCTTTAAGTAAAGATACTACCTTAACTTTTAGATCTTTGTCGATATTGGCGCTAATATATGTCGGTTGTTTATCTCCGTCTTCGCCAAGATTTACTTCTTCTAAAGGGTCTTGTAGCTGCATCTTTTTTGGAGCTATGTGATCCTTCTCAAAGCCTAGGGGTTCGTCGTCATAGATGTAGTCCAGGAGCTGCTTGTCGATGTTATCTCCATCCATTTTTTTCTTATCTGGTAGTTTTGGTTCCATAACCAAAATGGTCCCTTCTCTCAGGACTTGAGAATTATTGGCTTTGACAGCCATGTTTTCTATTTCAGCCTCTAAAGTCGAATTTAACTTGTTTTCGGCTATGTATGCTGAAATCCTTTTTAGAGCTTCTAGCTCAGGCATCATCATCAGAAATATCACCCCAGCCTGTCGGTCAGATTCCTTTATAAAAGGTTTCTTCTAAAGGCTCAACATCCCAAGTAAACCCATGGGTCTCATGCATATTTAAGGAAACAAATGCCTCATTCAAATGTCTCATGCCTAATATATCCTCAAGATCATTCATGTCAAGTTTCATGCCTTGCATAAGAAGTTTGCTTAGTCAATTGCTCAGATGCCTAGAAATCAACTGTGTTAGGTCAAAAGTCAACTGTGACCCTCATACAGTCAAACTTCAAGATTTTTGGTCAACATCAACATTTTGAAGTAATATCCATCATTTGATCAAGGTTTGATCATGATTCCTCGGGTAATTCCCCAAATTCATCAAAACTCAAAAGTTGCTAAATTAGGGTTTCTATAGGAAAAGTCAACGAAACTTTGACCAGGCATAACCTTCTCATACTTTATCAGAAATTTCCCATCCAAGGATCATTTTGAAGAGGATTCAATTCCCTACAACTCAACTTCAGCCCTCAAGTTCAATAAATGCACTCATGAAAAGATATGAATTCAGACGTTATAGACCATTTCAAAAAGTCAACAAAAACACCTTTTGGGTCAAAGCTTCTTACATGAACATGGAAGATCCAAGTGAAATGAAACCAAAAGGGTTGATTAGAGGAAATCCTAAGATTTATAAAAAGTCCAAGAGCACCTTCTTAGGGTTAAAATTAAGGGAGATATGTATTGTCAAAGTTGACCAATTTTTGGAAATGTGCATGAAGTCAACATTGATCAAAATGACTTTTTTCCAAATGGGCCCATGTTTTCTTGTTTGAAACTTGTTCCTAAGATGGCCCACGACCCCTGAGCTTATCCACCTATTATTTTATTTTTTTTATTTTTTATTTTTATTTTTATCCATTTAAATCAAAATAAATCAATTTAAATAGTAGAATAATGAAATAAAATCTAAGATTTGATTTTATGAACATATTATGAGTCAATGAACAGCTAGCAAATCATCCAGATTCATTCAAAAGCTAATTGATTGGAAAAGATCTTAATTTGGTATATTTTGGAAACAAATCATACAAGGCAAAGAATGAAATCAAATCTCCATAATTTGCAAAGATATGATCAGTTTTTGTTGACCTAAATCATTCCATGATATATACAGAACATTTCCAAAGCATAAGAGAGAGGTTTTGGTCGTGAAAACAAAGGAATCAACTTCAATTTTTGTCAAAAAAGTACTAATCACATATTCCTCCATAGACTGATTCAAGCCATTCCAAGATCAAAACAGCTTCAGTGAGTTCCTCTGATCAATTCCAGACCTTCACAACTGACCATAACATTCAAAATCGTAAAATCCATAACCTGGTTCTCCAACCTTTTTGATTTTCGATTACATGCATACATGCGTTTTCAATGAAATTTAACCACGCACTTTTGTTTATCATAAGGTTTCGATTCTTTTTTATTTGTTTGATTGAGTTTTAAGTGCATGAATCAAAGGATACCATTTCTAGGGTTCCAAGCTTCAAATCAGGGCTTTCTAATTTAGACATAATTGGGACAAACCAATGCTATCATCGTGTTTAGGGGACCAAAACGAGTTGATTCATAGCCTCGCCATTAATTTATATTGCATATTTTGAGAATTTTGATTTTTGTAGGGGATTTAGTGACACTTGATCTGTTGCTATAAGCTATAGTAACTGATGCAGACCATAGGTAAAAGTGTGGTAAAAAACGACAGCTCTGGGGAGAAGATGAGTGATATGGCAGACTCCCATTGGGAGATTTGAATCACGCGCGTTTTTTGGGAAATACTACTTTGCTTGCTTTATGTTTTATTTGTTTGATTATATTAATGAATGATCCAGTGGCACAGTTGGTAAAGGCAGCATGTTTGGAAGAGAGGGGACCTAGGTTCAAGTCCCAGGTCCAACATTTTATTATTTTCTAAATATTTCTTGTAGGTTCCAGTGCTTGGCACCCTCATACATACACCATACGCTCAAGATTCACCACCATCAGATCATCTCAGATCCAGATCCAGCGCCCAACAATTCACCCCCATGGTGGACCCTTAGAGGCAGGCTTCATTGAATCGAGCGCTGGACAATTGGGCCATCAGCCAATTGGGCTCAGCAAATTGCCACTCACACCCCCAGGCTAGAAACAGTAACAGGCCCATGACTATCTTTTTTTATTTATTTTTTCTATTTCTTCCTTGTTATTTTAATTATTTCAAAAAATTATTTTTTTATTTAATCCTAAATCAATAAAAATCCCAAAAAATAGAATTTAGGTTTTTTTATTAAAATTAATTTTGTAAAGTAATTTGATTTAATTATTTTGATTTGTTTTTCTTTAAAAACAAAATCAATTAGAATCTAGGATTGGACTTCAAATCTTTTTCTTTAAAAATATCAAAAATATTAGTTTCTATTTAGAATTAATTTTTAATTAATCATTTTTTTCAATTAATTAATTACTCTTTTTATTATTTAACTTTGTCCAGATAAAATCCAAAAAAAAAAATACCTTTCTCTATTTACTAATTAAATATCTTTGAATTTAATTTTAGTTCCGTATTTAATTTTGCCGCACATGTTTATTTCATTATTTTCCTAATTAATTTAATTTCTCCTGGTTTGTAATAGTTTAATTAGGTTTAAATTTATGCATCTAATCATGTAATTGCCCCAAGGCCCTGTAATAGTTTAGGAACCCTTATCTTTCTGCAATTTATTTTCCGCACAATAAAATGCTTAGATGAATGGCTAATAGGTTTGCATGCAAAAGACAAATGAAATTAAAACAGTAGATCACCTTAATTGTGCAAAGACAAATAAACTGAAAAATAACACATGCACATGTTCACCCCTAGGGTTTGCCTCACTTCGGTTGCCTTCGGTAAACGGTCATGAAGCATAGGGAATTTTAGTGGTTGTCCTCCAGTCCCGAAAGATCAAAATGACCCCTTCGAATGTTGCCTCGGAAAGATCTTTAAGACTCTAGGGTAACTACTAAAGTTTCCTAACTATTGCTTTTGTGACCGTACTTGTCCCTTCGAATGTCCCTTAAAAATCCAACGATGGGGCTACCTACTCCTTAATAGTAGGATAGCGTTGTCTAAAGGAAACGAGAACGAACATTCTTTTTTTGAGTAGGTAGAAAATCTTAAGTACTTGCTCAAGACAATAAAAACTCTTTACAAACACTTTCAAAACAGTTTTCAAAAACAACTTCGTCACACTCTTGAGGACAGATACAAGGGTTATCACGAAGTTAAAGAAAAACTTTTTCAAAACACACACAAGCAATTTCAAAATGAGCAAGTACCTAAGAGCCCGTGGAAAACCACAGATAGAAAGGGTGCTAACACCTTCCATTTCTATAATCTACCCCCCTTACTCAGAAACATCTAGAAAAAGGTTTTTTCTGTTCTTTTCCCATTTCCTTTGTTGGATAAAATAAAAGTCGGTGGCGACTCTTGCTTACCGCGACATTTGCGAACAAAAAATGCAAACCAGTATAACAGTCGGTTCTGCCACCGTATCACAGAACTGGCGACTCTGCTGGGGAGAAATTAATAAAGTGGGGTATACCTTAGGATCTAGGTCATTTTAATTGCTTCTCTTGCTTGTCTTGATTGATTTACTTTTAAGGGTATTTGTTTGGGTTATTTGGATCCTAAACACGGATCTGGGAACACCTTTTAGATAAGTAGCAATAAATTGTGAGGGAATTGTGCGGGGTATACGGACACGGTTGAAGCAGTAGCTACGTTGATGCGACACTTTGGTTGGTACCGGTAGCCCTTGAGTCAATCAAGGAGAACACGGGGCCACTGCATGGTGTCATAAAGCATCAACTGACCTTAGAACCTTTAATCGCACAACTTGGCTAGTAGGATGTAGCGAGATGGTCGGTTTTGGTGTATTCCCAAGGTCGACAGATACTCGATGCTACACTCATTGAGGTTTGACTCTTGAGTTTTGTTTGGTTGCGAGTCAATCTCCTATTGAACGAAGCTTGGGGGAAATATCAATGATATTTAGATCCTTTAGAACCCGGTTACTATTTATAGGACAGGATGAACCAATCCAGCTTCAAGAGGGTACTACTTTAGAACCCATGCAAGCCTGAACCTAAGGCTATTTGTGTGACTTGTGTGCTTTCAACTTGAACTACTTGCAAAGTCTTATTATCTGTCAACATGAGCTCCTTGCAGGTTTTGTTTACAGTTATTATCCAATAACTTGGATTTCTTGCAGGTTTTACTTGCTTACATCACTTCTCACTTTTTCTTAATGCATAACATACACATCATAACATCATACCACAGCATTTCCTTAACCATTTCAAGGATCTCAAGGGTTTGTGATGTAGGTTATGATAAATCAGACGTCTAGCCAATGTCGTCAGAAGACCAAAACACGACAACTTGAGTCAGGGGATATGACCCACTTGATATGGTAAGCTTGACTCTTGTAGAAGGACCTTCAACAATATGAAGTGCTTTAATCAAAGTGGCAAAATTTCAACTTCTGACAATTTTCTTATTTACCCAGTGAGATCTTTAAAACATTGCATACATATATCATACATACCATTGCATAACAGGTCTTCCAATATAGGTTTCTCATGTCCTTGTTGTTTATTTTAGAAATGGCTTTCCAACAAGACAACAGAGATCTTCAAACTCAAGAAGCTCAGTTCAGGGAAATGTTCCTAAACCTATCCAAGGGGCAGGAAGAGTTGAAAACACTCCTCGCTGGGAACTTGGTCAAGAAAAGTCCTGAAGACAATAAGGACGAACGGCTGGGACAACTACAAGCTGAGGTAGAGGAAATGAGAACCCAGATGCTGGGGCAAATGGCTCTTATCCAAGGCCTAGCCCGGGGACAAGAAGAGCTGAGAGCCCATCATCAACCAACTTCATCAAGATAGATACAACTGTATGAAGCAAGCAATTGAGGCTGGGGACCAAGTCATTGATCAACATCCAAGAAGACAAAAGGTGGGTTGGGTGAAGAGTGGACCTTTCCAAATTGCTACCACATCACGGGTCCAACAACAACCTCTCCAAAAACAACGGGTTAATCAGAGTAAGCTGGATATACCTAAAAGGCAGTTTACTAAACTCAATGTGTCATTGTCTCAAGCTTTGCAACACCTGTTGAGGATGAATTTGATTACGTTGATAGGACCTCATCCGAATCCTAAGACTTCCTCTCCTAACTACAATTTGGATGCAAGGTGCGCTTATCATTCTGGCAGCCCGAGGCACGATACTAATAATTGTTGGGCGCTGAAATACAAGATTCAGAATATGATTGACGGCAAGGAGATCGAATTCGACCCTCCTGAGACTCCCAACGTGATCACTGCTCCCTTGCCAAAACATGGCTAGGATTGAAAGCATTTTTGTTCGTTTAATTCTCAAGTTGTATTTTCTTTGCTTATTCGAACAATTATTGTCATGTCAAAACTTTATTATTTCATTAATTCATTACACATGTTTTTCTTAAATTAATCTGTTTTCACTATGCTTAAACTGCTTTATACTTCCTTTTTATGATATTCAACTCTCGATTAAAAGCTCTAAGCCTTTGATGGAGGATGTCGAAAACGATACCACAATCTCTACAATATGCTTTTGAATAGACCCCGCTGACGATGTACAGGCGTTGTTTCAAATCCTAAATAGTGGAGTTATAAGGAAGATAATCCCTAGTCAACACCTGTGAGCCAAAGAACTAGGAGTTTTTATTTCACACAAATTAAAACCCTTAATCACAACCTGGGGCAGGGTAGTTTTCTCAGTTCATTCAGAGGCGCACTCAGTCACAATCTTCTGCTTCGCACATAATGAATAGCCTAGAAGACATCCTTCTGAATCAGAAGATGGTGATGATTCTGCATAATCATTAAAGCAGACAATCATTATCTCTCAAAATAAAGACCCATTAATTCAAAACCTATGAAGGAGACTTAAGAAAAAACTAGGGCATCCCGCTGACTGTAATCACAAAAAGAAGCAGTTCAGGCAAAAGACAAGGATAGTAAAATCAAAAAGAAAGAGGTCCTACAAATCCTCGAAAAAAAAGATGACTGCCTATTCAAAATAAACTGTCAGTATATGTGATATGGTTGGAGAACTGACTTGAGGTTTTGCGTTTGTGTTTGCAAATGTTTTGGTTTAGCAAGAGTCGCCGCCGACTTTTTATTTTATCCAAAGGAAAGGTCAAAAAGCACAGGAAAGACCTTTGAGATGTTTTCTTGGGTTCGGGGGGTAGATTATGAAAAGGGAAGGTGCTAGCACCCTTTTCATCCATGGTTTTCCATGGGCTCTTAGTTACTTGTTTAGATCACTTGCTTTTGCTTTTCAATTGTTTGAAATGGTGCTTTGTGTGGTTTTGAAAGTATTTTGAAAAGAGGCCTTTGTTTAGGCAACCTTTGTAATGATTCTTGTTTGAATATATACAAACGTGTTTGTCTTTTGAAAAATGTTTCAATGTTTGAAAGTTTGTTTGGAAATTGTTTTGAAATTGTGTGTGTGTTTGTTTGAAAATGACAAGGATGTTTGCAAATTGATCAAGTAACTAGGAGTTGTCTACCCTAATCAAAGATCTTTCCTACACATTTTTAACCCTTTGACATTGTTGTTTTACCATTATATTTGATAAACATTCTTGTATTTGGATGTTAAACAGGGCGGGCGTGGGTCATCGTATGACCATGATAACAATGTTTCCAAGTATCTTAGAAAGTTTTTTGAGGGACTAGATCATTTTTGTTTAGGCAACCAAGATAGCGTCATCGAGGGACTATGATCTTTTTGTTTTGTCTTTCCAAGATACCTAGCATGCATACCATGGCCATTTTAAGGCAACAAAGTGGATGAAACCCTAGGGGTGCTTGTGTGCATTGTGTTGTCATTTTTCATGCATTTTTGTCTTGTGTTTAGTCATGCTATTTGTTTGATTTTGGTATTTTGCATACAAACCCTAGTTTACTATCATGGTATATGAAAGCGATAAAATGCGTAAAAGTAAATCTAAGACTATTACAATATTATTA
The DNA here is from genome assembly GCA_948472305.1 of Vicia faba. Lineage (NCBI taxonomy): Eukaryota > Viridiplantae > Streptophyta > Magnoliopsida > Fabales > Fabaceae > Vicia > Vicia faba. The sequence goes on from OX451736.1 coordinate 940,203,404, forward strand.
TGGTAAGGGGATACAAGTTTGAATAGGGGGTATTTGCACAAAATAAAGCCCTAAAACTATTACAACCATATTGAATTTATTTGTACAAATAAATAAATAAGCAAATATTTAAATATGCAAATAAATGTAAATATGCAAAATGTTTTTGTATTTATTTTTATGTATGTAAAAATGAATTTATTTAATGTCTTAAAAAAGAAGTTAAAATGATTATTTTTGGAAAGGGTAAAAAACCCTAATTTTTGGTTTAAGAGAAAATATATTCTATATTATTTATTTGTCCTTTTTGTTTAAGAAAAATAATAATGATATATATAAAAATGTTAAAAAATTAAATATTGTATGAAAATATTAATTTAAGTGTATAAATAATAAAATATATATATAATATTTTTTTATTATTCACAAGTTTATTCAAGAAAATAAATTATATTTAACTTAATACATTATTTTTTGTCATAAAAAATAATAAAATAAAAATGTAAAAATTAAGAAAATATTTTTGGTGATTTTTAATATTTAGAAAAAAAATAATAAAGTCAGAAATCACAAAAGAAATGAAAAATAATACAAAATATAATAAATGGGCCAAGGGGGTGCAAAAAGTAAGCAGAGGGTGTTAAAAGTCAAGCAAGCCAGGCCCAGCCCATGTCCCACTTCGTCCCTGACCTTGGAACAAAAAAAGCGCGCGTCCTGTGTTCAAACTTGTAACTCCTGCATACGTGCTTAAAAACAAAATCTTGCAATATGAAAGTAATAGCTCATCATCACACGATTCTAATGATATAAAAAACATGATCTAACTCTCAAAGACCAGAGAGAATTTCATTGGCCCTAAATTCTGACCTAGTTTTTTCAGCATGTTCAACATCTAAATTCTCCTAGCTCAGTTAATATAAATGGAAGATATGCATATGTACAGCTCAAGCAACTTAGAGACTACATTTTTTATTCACAAACCTAAGCTTAATGATGCCTAAATAAGGAGTTAGAATCTTGAGAAATACCTGTTTCAGTCAAATTCGAATATGGAAATGTATGAGTTGTGAGTGAGGCCTGAAGGTTTTCTGAGCTTGCTTGATGTTCCCTTGACCTTTCCCAGTGCTTAGCTTGCTTTGAAATGGCCTGAACTTCCCTATAGAACTCAACCTGCAAACTCAGAAATTGAAAATGGTGAAGCTTGAAAATGAAGTTACAGTTGCTGGACAGGGACTTGGGTAGCTTGGATGGGATGTATGCAATGTGTTTGAAGGGGTTCAAGGCAAAACGCACGAGTGGAATATGTTTTGGAAGTGAATCTGCAGGGCTTGCCCTGTTTTGGGCAGAAATGGAGTTTTTGGTGTATTTGGGTGTTTGAGATGCCCTGAGCTCGTGTTTCTGGCTTGGTATATTATGTTGAACTTGTTTGAAATGAACATAAGACTTGTTTTTATTAGATACCAAAATTGTGGACCTTTTGCAAGCTTTCTTGTTTTTGAAGCAAAAGTGAAATAACAATGCTCAAAAGCTGTACTTGCTAGCTCAAGGCCTGAACATAGTTGGTACCAATTGCCTGATATTCATGGACTTTGTTTTCTGCAAAAGATTAGGTCCAATGCTCAAGATAAACAAAATTGCCAAAAGCTAACTTTATCAAAGTAGCAATGTTGCCTTTTTGCCATTTTTGAATTAACTCTTTGTGTAATGCTCCATAACTCAGAACAATGCCATTAACCATTGTATTTGCATTTAATTTTTGAGTGTAGAAGAGATTAGAACTTGTAAAACAAGTACAAGCATGCTTAGGACAGATTTTCAAGTTGTAGCAATGTGCAAAATGCCTTGGCCAAAAGTGATAATTTGCCATTTTCAAACTTTCGATTCTCCCTAACCATAAATGATCTTGGAGAGTTCTTGGACATTTTGGAAAGCTTGTAACATGCTCTACAATTAATTTTGAAATGAATTTTGAGATTACACATTGAAATATGTGAAAAGTTTCCATGAAGATAGGTCAAAATCCTGCCTAAACTAGGGCAAAAATTCACTAAGTTAAAAGTTTCGTGGTCCTTTATTCACAAAATCATAACTTGAGATCCAAGCATCTTTTGGGAAAACTTTGTGAATCAAAGTTGTAGATTTTGTGGAGGACTACAACTTTCATGTTGGAAGTTTCTTTTTAATCCAATTTCATCATGGTGAAAAAGTTTTGAAAAGTTGAGGGAAAATAAGAAATTTTCATAACTTAGAAAATTTCTAAGTTATGAAATTTTTCAATCTTAAACCCTAATTTTCAAAATTAGGTTTCTTGGTGAACAAGTTTCATGTTTTGACACATCTTGATGAAAAATGACCCTTGGCACTTGATTTTGACCAAAAAGTCAAAGTTTGACTTTTCAGTGTACAGTTGATTTTTGATCAGTTGACTGGAAAATTCATCTGTCAATCCAATGCATTTGAGATCTTTTGAACCTTGTGATTAGGTCAAGATGATTCCATTGAGTTTTTGAAACCATGATTGAACCTAATTTTCCATTGGCTAGGTGAAAAATCAGAAATTTTCCTTTTACAATCAAAACCCTATAAATGACCATTTTGCCCTTTTGATGATCTGATCAAATTTCTTGAGGAGTTATGGTCCAAACTTGATCAAATGGTTCATATGAGTCTATAATGTTTATGTGGATAAAAAATTATGAGGTTTGACTATAAATTGGCCACAGTTGACTTTTTCCCCAATATAGCTGATTTTTAGGTCAACTGTCCAATTGACTGGGCAAAACTTTGATTCAAGGCTTGAAACTTGGTATGAGCAATCCTATGAGTCCAATATGAAGTATGAAAGTCATATGAGGCATTGAGAGTCCAAAAATACTTGTGCAAACTCAAACCCTAATCTCAGGTCATCAATGCAAGGAGATGTCTTGAGCTAAGCAAACCCTAATCTGGTCTTGAGTCCAAAGAGTCTTGTGAGGAGAATCTTGATAAAATGAGAGGGAAAATTTTGGGGTGCAACAGCTGCCCCTGTTCAATCTTCTTGAACCTGAAGAGTTAGATTGGCGAGTTTGTCGTTCGTGACTCGAAGGTAAAAGATAATTGGACACTAGAGTGCCCGTAAATTTGCACTTGTCAAAGTATAGTTAAGGGAAAAGATGCCATTTGGAGAGGTGACAGAATCTTGTCAGAGATGGGCTTAAATATGCCATCCAAGAATGTTTGTTGAATTTTATGTTGTAAGTCAAAAGAATGAGTATCAGAATGGTATCCGTGTCTGGAACGTATCTGAACTATATCTGGAGACTGAGTTTGTATGAGCAATGGAATGGCGTCCGTGTCTGGAGCGTATCCAAGCTGTAACTGTATTTGAATCTGAATGAATAACATAATGACTTCCGTGTCTGGAGTGTATCTGTATTGGATCTGAATCTGAAATCTGAATAGGCGACAGAATAACATCCGTGTCTGGAGCATCTCTGAGCTGGGGAAAAAGTCAAAATAAGTGACAGCATGGCTACCGTGTCTGGAGCGTATCTGGACTGCATCTGAATCTTTTATTTGAATAAGCGACAGAATAGCATCCATGTCTGGAGCATCTCTGAGCTGTATCTGAGCTTTGAATCTAAATAAGCAATAGAATAGCATTCGTGTCTGGAGCATCTCTAAACTGTATCATGATTGTATATTGGTAGCTTGTTAATCTTATCCTAAAAAGGGTAAGATGTTAGCTGAAACACAAAGTTATGTTGCATGAAATGTATGATGCAATATATGTGTTTTATCAATGTTTATGATATATGAATGTAATGTATGCGCATGTAAGTTGATTAGTTGTCTTGCTGAGGAAAGTAAGTCCTTGATAGCTGGAGATAATAAAATCCTTGACTGCTGCCGGGGAAAATTAATCTTTGACCGCTGCTGGAGATTCGAAACCTTTGACAACTTTTGTGGAGATGTGAGAATCCTTCACGACTTTCCTGGGGATATAAGGATCCTTCAAGTCTTTGGAGTTGGAGGATGATGAACATTCTGTTGTGAGAATAATGCCAAGTGATGCTTGAGAAACCTGCTTGGGGAATCCCGAAAACTTTGATGACTATGGTTGGGGATTACACAAAGGGAATCCTTACTCGGCTGGGGAATAAGGAAAACTCTGGTGATCTCCACTGGGGATCGAATAAAGGAACACCTTGATCTGCTGGAGAATAAGGAAGACTCTGATGGCTTCTGCGGGGAACTAGGAATGAGAATCTTCGATCTCCTGGGGAATTTGAATCCTTGGGGACTTCATGCTGGGGAGTCAAGAATGAGAATCTTCGATCTGCAGGGGATTAAAAATTCTGACAAACTCATGTTGGGGAGTAATCACAACTCTAGCAACTTCACTGGGGAATCAAGAATGAGAATCTTCAATCTGTTGGGAGTAAAAACCTTGTGGGGAGTAGCTATACTGCTGGAGAGTAAGCTCAGGACTCTGGGGGAAAAGCTTATTCCTGTTTGGAAAAAGTTTAGGAGTTTGGGTTGTATGCCACTCTACTGGGGAATTATCCTAGGTTGGGGATAAGACAAAAGTTAACTGTTATCTGGTTGTTTCTCATACTTTAAGACAACTTGTTGGGGAATCTGGGGAAAACTGAATGGTTTCCGCTGTAGATTGATAGTTGGAAATTTGACTCCGTTGGGGAAGAAGGTTTCATCTTCGCTGAGGGTCTGTAGTTCAAAGTTTTGCTCCGCTGGGGATTGGGAGTTTTGAAGTTTTAACTCTGATGGTGGATTAAGGATTTGAAATTTAGCTCCGCTGGGGATATGTATTTCAAGGTTTTAGCTCCACTGGGGGATCTAGATGATATACTGCAGGGGATTTCTCTTGGAATAGCCTAAAGACGTCTTCCTATACTTTCAACCTTTCAGTAATTATTCTTCCACATTTTGTTTATTTGTAAACAGTGATTATATTCAAATGCATATGCTCATTTAATAAATCAATGGACGTTTTCAAATAAAACACAAGTGTAAAAAAGAAGAAAAGGCAAATAGTTTTCTGCACTTTGAAGTATCTTTGTATTAACTTTGTGTAAGTATTTTGTACAAAGGAGACAGACATCCTAGTAAGAGAATGTTGTCATAAAAATGAGAAAAATTTATACAAAGAAAGAAGGGTATGTGTAAAAATTCCATGGGGTTCCCATTCTGCTATAGCCTTCGTAACTCTGAATGTCTTATCCATTCGTTGCTTTGTCCGAAGATGATTGAATTGATCAGAAGCCCGGAGTTTATCTGTGAAGAGATTGTCTTTAAAGTGATCTGACGAGACATAGTCATACGCTTTAATTCCCTAACTTTTTCCTGGACCGCCCTTTCGGGTTTTCGATTCACCGGGAAACCCTTTTTTGCCCAAGTCGCCCTTTTGGGTTTTCAACTTGCCGGGTGTACAGATTTTTTATTTATCCCTAACTTTTTCCTGAACTGCCCTTTCAGGTTTTCGATTCACCGGGATGCCCCCTTTTTTGTTTGCATAGGTGTGTCAACCTAGTGGGTCATTTATGTGTAGTATCTTTTAACTATGTTTGTGTTCGCAGGGTGCGGCAGGTCGTCGCCGTCCATGGTGGTTAATATCATTGCCCCACCAGAAAAGATGTTTTTGATCACAAATGGTCCTTCGTAAGTAGGAGTCCATTTGCCCCTGGGATCACTTTGCGGCAAGATGATCCGCTTGATTACAAGATCTTCGACTTGATATACCTGGCGCCTGACTTTCTTATTGAAAGCCATGATCATCCATTTTTGATACGTCTGACCATGGCAAAAAGCAGTAAGTCGCTTTTTGTCAATCAAGTTAAGTTGATCAAGTCGGGTCTGAATCCAATCGTCTTCACTCAAACCAGCATCTTTCATGATTCTCAAGGAGGGAATCTGAACCTCAATAGGCAAAACAGCTTACATGCCATATACCAAAGAATAGGGGATTGCCTCAGTTAATGTACGCGCCGTGGTACGGTACCCGTGGAGAGCAAACGGTAACATCTCATTCCAGTCCTTGTAGGTGACTGTCATCTTTTGTATGATTTTCTTGATATTTTTATTCGCAACTTCGACAACACCGTTCATCTTTGGCAGATAGGGAGATGAATTGTGATGTTGAATTTTGAACTGCTCGCACAAGACGGTGATCATAGTGTTGTTAAGGTTTGTATCATTGTTCGTGATGATCCTATCGGGAATGTCGTACCGGAAAATGAGGTTCTGCTTGATGAAGCGGGAAACAACATTCTTTGTGACGGATGCGAAGGAAGCTGCTTCGACCCACTTGGTAAAGTAATCAATGGCCACCAGAATGAAGCGGTGTCCATTGGATGTTATAGGCTTGATCTCTCCAATCATGTTGATTCCCCACATTGCGAATGGCCAAGGAGCTGTTAAGACATTGAGAGGAACTGGAGGTATACCTTGTCTGCATAGATTTGACATTTGTGACAAGTACGGGAATGTTGATGGCAGTCAGCTTCCATGGTAGACCAATAATAGCCAACCCTTAGAATCTTCTTAGCCATCGTATGTCCGCTAGGGTGAGTGCCAAAGGTACCATTATGTAGTTCAGCCATAATCTGCTCAGCTTCAACCTTGTCCACACAACGAAGCAGAATGCAATCGTGATTGCGCTTGTACAGGATACCGTTTCTTAGGAAGAACTTAGCTGAGAATCTCCTTAAGAACTTTTTGTTGTTGACTGAAGCTCCTTCAGGGTATTCCTGAGCCTCGAGATACCTTTTGACTTCGTGAAACCAAGGTCGGTCCACTAATTCTTTGGTATTAATCTCGTGACAATGTGCAGGTTCGTCCATCCGCTCAAAGGTGATTTGGGGAGCCTCGTTATCCTAGTTAAGTTTAAACATGGATGACATTGTAGCTAGAGCATCTGCTAGATGATTTTCTTCTCGCGGGAAGTGCTCGAAGGTAATCTGCTCGAAATAAGGTAGCAATGTCAGTACATGTTCTTTGTAAGGGATGAGGTTTGGATGTTTAGTGTCCCACTCTCCTTTGATCTGACTAATGACCAAAGCAGAGTCTCCAAACACAACCAAAGATTTGATTACCAAGTCTATTGCAGCCTTGAGTCCAAAGATGCAAGCTTCATACTCGGCCATGTTGTTGGTGCAGTTGAAGCAGAGTCTGGCGGTGAAAGGTGTATGGCAACCTTCTGGAGAAATGAGTACCATGCTGATACCATTGCCAAGTGAATTGGAGGCACCATCAAAGTACAGGGTCCATCGGGATCCTTGTTCAGGTCAGTCATATGGTCTGAAATCTTCAATGTTGTCCAATGTCATAATGTCTTCGTCAGGGAAGTCGAACCTCATGGATTGGTAATCTTCGACAGCTTGATGAGCTAGATGGTCAGCTAGCACACTCCCCTTTATAGCTTTTTGGGTCGTGTACTGGATATCGTATTCGGTCAGGATCATCTGCCATCTAGCTATTCTTCCAGACAAAGCAGGCTTTTCGAAGATGTACTTAATCGGATCCATCTTAGATATCAGCATAGTGGTATGAGTCAACATATACTGCCTTAGCCGGCGAGCACCCCATACCAAATCGTAGCAAGTTTTCTCGAGCAGTGAGTATCGGGTCTCACAGTCGGTAAACTTTTTGCTAAGGTAATAAATGGCATGCTCTTTTCGGCCAGACTCGTCATGTTGGCCCAGTACACACCCCATTGAATTCTCCAAGACAGTCAGATACATGATTAGCGGTCTTCCTTCTACGGGAGGCATCAAGATAGAAGGTTCTAGCAAATACTCCTTGATTTTATCGAAAGCAACTTGACAGTCATTATTCCATTTAACCACCTGATCTTTCTTCAACAGCTTGAAGATTGGCTCACAGGTAGATGTTAGGTGAGAAATGAACCTTGCAATATAGTTTAGGCGTCCCAAGAAACCTCTGACCTCCTTCTCAGTGCGAGGGGTAGGCATTTCTTGTATAGCTTTGACTTTGGCAGGATCAACCTCGATGCCCTTGTTGCTGACAATGAAACCCAAGAGTTTATCGGACCAGACTCCGAAGGTGCACTTGTTAGGGTTCCGTCTGAGCTTGTACTCTTTCAACCTGACAAACAGCTTTTGCAAGTGGTCGAGGTGTTCTTCTTCTATCTGTGATCGGGCTATCATGTCATCTACATAGACCTCTATCTCATGATGTATCATGTCATGAAACAAAGCTACCATGGCGCGTTGATAGGTTGCCCCGGCATTCTTCAGTCCGAATGGCATCACTTTATAGCAGAACATACCCCACTGTGTAACAAAAGTAGTTTTATCCATGTCTTCAGGTGCCAATTTGATCTGGTTGTAACCTGAAAATCCATCCATGATAGAAAATACCTTGTGTCGAGCTGTATTGTAAACCAAGATGTCAATGTGCAGTAGTGGAAAGTCATCTTTAGGGCTAGCCCTGTTTAAGTCTCTGTAATCCACGCACATTCTCACTTTGCCGTCCTTCTTAGGCACGGGCACAATGTTAGCAACCCATTATGGATAGGAAGTAACAGCAAGAAACCCAGCATTGAACTGCTTCATAACTTCGGCTTTGATCTTTTCAGACATGTCGGGCCTCATACGGCGGACTTTCTGTTTAACTGGTGGACAGTCTTCTCTCGTGGGTAGACGGTGAACCATAATGTTTGTATCGAGTCCCGGCATGTCTTCGTATGACCAGGCAAAGATCTCAACATATTCATTCAACAGCTGAACTAGGCGCTCTTTGACACTTGGCTCTAGGTTGGCACCCACTCTGACTTCTTTTCTGTCTTCCTCAGTACCCAAGTTGATTGTCTCTAACAGCTCCTCATGAGGTAGAATAGCCCTTTCTTCCTGTTGTAGCAGTCTATCCAATTCTCCCGGCATTTCACAGTCTTCATCCACTTCGTATTCGGCATGGTACACCAGATCTTCAGAGTCACTGAAGGCCATAACAGAATTGTTACCCATGGAATCCGGAATGGAAGGATACCTGCATTTGTGAGTGTTGGTGTGTGTAAAGGATAGCCACCTTTAAACAAATGAAATGTAAAAAGAAAGAAAATGAACACAAAAGTTTATATGTGAAAACGTCCATGATTCATTAAAATGGCATATGAAGATGAAAAATCAAACCCTTACAAATGGACCTATGTGCCTCGGGTAAGGCACAAGATTAAAAGTGTACGAATTGTTTTGAGAATTATTACAAACCAATAGAAATGTTTGAAAGATAAATTACTGATTTATGAAAGTAATAGGAACAAAGTCCTTTGCCTCCCAGTTGTTCAGTCCTCCATCAACAGTAGGGAAAATCCAGTCTTCCAGGTTGCTCTCCTCTTCACTATCCTCCAAAGCATTGACTCCCTGATGGGTGATCTTCACTGGTAGCCCTCCAGCCCGGGAGCGACGCACAGCCTTCTGACTAGCCGAAGTGAAACCCAAGCCGAATTTATCTGATTTATAAGGAAAATATGGAAGTTGCCCCCAGATTGTGCTTCATCCTTCTTCAATCACAGCCTTAGCATCCTTGAGAGATGACATCCGAGGCACAGGTCTTGTAACTGCAGGTACAGGGGACACTGTCTTGGTCACTGCAATCTCTTCAGAAACTTCCTCGAAGTGTTGGAAAGGGGTCTCGATGAATTCACTGTCCAATTCTACATAGCCGAAAGAATTTAGATGGCTTATCATGTATTCCTCTTTGCTGTGAACAGTTATAATTTTCCCCTGGACAGGGTACTTGAGCATTTGATGCAGAGAAGAAGTGACGGCTCCAGCATTGTAAATCCAGGGTCTTCCCAACAAACAAGAATAGGAAGGACGGATGTCCATCACATAGAATATGGAGTTGAAGGTTTCAGTTCCAACTTTAATCGGGATGTCCACCTCCCCGTGGACCATCCTTTTAGAACCATCAAAGGCTCTTACAATTATGTCACTGGGTTTCAGGGTTAAGCCTTCACAATCCAATTTGTCCAAGGCTTTCTTTGGCAAGACGTTCAGCGAAGAACCAGTGTCTACCAGTACGTGAGCTAGAGTAGTCCCTCTGCATTCCACCGAGACATGCAAAGCGTCATTATGCTTTCTCCCTTTAGATGTTAAATCGACATCGGAGAATCCTAGACCATTGTTTGCTGTTAGGCTAGCTACACATTCCTGAAACTGATCCGCATAGGTTTCCTGTGGCACGTGGGCCGTCTTCAAGAATCTGATCAGAGCTTTAGCATGAGCTTCTAAACAAAGCAGCAAGGCCAACATAGAAATTTTTGAGGGGGTTTTCCCCAGTTGTTCCACAACATCATAATCGCTTTTCTTGATTATTTTCAAAATCTCTTCCATTTCTTTTTGAGAGGTCTCAGGGATGACCAATGGCTGAGCCCTTGTCCTGACAAGCTCTTCTTGGATCCCTTTCCCTCTATAATTAGCAGCAGCAGAGGGGAAAACCATAGGAGTTACAACTTCTTCAATAACTGGAGCTCTCGCAGATATGTTGACCGGCACAGGGGTAACCTTAGGAGCAGCTAAGGGTCCGAAGATTGCCTTTGGAGGGGCAATCTCCAAAGAGAAAATTCTTCCACTGCAGGTGATTTTACTCGTTCCGGCAATGTTTCCAATGTCGGAAGTCTCTTCATCAGAACTCTCTTCAGTTGATTCAATTTGTTTAATACCGTGGTAGAAGATCTCTCCCCCATAGTTCCACGGTATTTATTTGTTGGACTTGTACGGGATGGGCCCCGGCATGGTTATCTTCAAAGGTGCAATCTTCGGATTGGATGTAATCTTAACAGGTCTTTTGGAGACCTTGGAAAAATTGGCGGATATGGTAATTATCGAAACATCATTGACAGGAGTCAGTGTAACAGGAGTCTTTTCAAAAAGGATTTCTTGGTTATCCATTAGGCGTTGGATGCCTAACTTCAACAATGGACAGTCGGTTGGTAAGGAGGAACAAAGGCAGCAATCTTCTTCACAACCTGGGAAAATCCCAGCCTTTAATAAATTCAACTTGATTATCGGTAGCGGAGTCATCAAATCATCAACAGTAGCAATAAACAGATCCTCTTCAACAGCTTGGGCATTATGGCCATGCTTTGGCATTGGAGCAGAGATCACATTCCGCTTTTCAGGGGCGTCGAATTCAACTTCTTTAGCGTCTATTAAATCCTGAATCTTATTCTTGAGGGCCCAACAATTGTTGGTGTCGTGCCTCAGGTTGTCTGAATGATAAGCACACTTGGCATTCGCATGGTAAAACGGAGAAGATGTATTCGGATTCTTCGGGGCCTCTTTCAAACTTGCAAGGTTTAACTTCAAGAGATGGGGTAGCACCTGAGTAGGAGTCATGTTTATCTGGGTGTATTGTCGTGCAGGCCTTTCCACCCTTGCTTGGTTGGTTCTGGGTTGATTGTTTCTGGGCTGATCAGCTCCAGACTTCTGAATCATTACGGCCCCCACCGCTGGCCGGCGCTCAACTCTTCCTTGACCTCTTTAGGAGTAGACAGCTGATACTTCCTTCTTTATTGGAAAAGTCTTTTTGATTTCAGCGGAAGCAGATGTATCTTTTTGAATTTTCCCGCTCTTGATTCCGGCTTCAACTCTTTCACCAGTTAGAATCAACTCGGTGAACCCCGCAGACGAACTTCCAATCAGGTGATTGAAAAAGAGGCATGACAGTGTACCCAAGAACATATCTACAAGCTCTCTCTCAGATAGAGGTGGTTCCACTCGTCCCACCAAGTCTCTCCATTTCTGGGCATACTCTTTGAAACCTTCATTGGAAACCATGCCCATACTCTGTAATTGAGTACGGGTTGGTGCTAAATCTGCATTATATTGATACTGCTTGTAGAAGGCAGCAGCCAAATCCTCCCAATTATGCACGTCAGACCTCTCTAGCTGGTAGAACCAATCTAATTGCGTCCCCGACAAACTGTCCTAGAATAAATGGACCCACAGGTCTCTGTCAGAAGAATGTGGTTGAATTTTTCTAACGTAAGATCGTAGGTGCATCTTTAGGCAAGACACCCCATCGTACTTAGCAAATAGTGGCACTTTGAATTTGGGAGGGATTACAATTCCATAAACCAACCCTAACTCTTCGAAATCCAGCCCAGGCACCCTCTGCACTTCCATAGTTGCCAGACGTTCTTCCAGATTTTTGTATTTGTCGTCTGCAGGAGGATACTGCTGTTCAGAATAGTCCTCATCCTCCTCTTCTTCAGCCTCATATTCAGAAGGCACTGCATCTCCTTTACCCTTTCCTTCACCCTCTTCAGATGTTGATAGGAAATCTAGGACCCTTCTGGTTTGACCTTCAAATCTTCTACCCAAGGTAGCCACGCCAACCTTCTTCTTCTTCTTTTTCTCTTTTTCCTTTTCCAGCAATGTTTTCAGCTCCTCCTGACCCTTAGCTAAGGTCATGATTAGCTGTTGGAACTGTGAATTATGCGCCTGCAAGTCTTTGACCGTTTGTTCTATATCCATCTTGCTGAAATAAACAGCAGAGAAATGAGGAAACTTGGTGTGAAGACTTGCTTATTCATATGATGAATGATATGTATTCATGTAATGCATTCAAGGATTCATAAATTCAAATTTGTTGTAAACAAAAAAGAAACACACGTCATATTAATAAGATAGAATTTGTTAGTACATCAATGCCCCATGGGCAAAATAATACAAAATTCTAAGGTAAAAATACGTTGCACATCCTTTTTGGTGCAATGTAGGTGTTGAGAGTCTGCTCTTCGTGAAGTTGATGAGTAAGTTCTAAAACCTTCTTCTCACTTGCGTAGAATTGGGCTTCAAAAGTATCGCGCTCTCCCTTGAGCTGTATCCAACTCCTTTGTAAATCTTCTAGTGATGTTGGCATGTCAGGATGTAGGAGGGTGTATGGAACCTCTTCTTCCATAACAGGCTCTTTGATCACGGGGAGAATGTAGGGGTAAGGCATCATAAGACTTTGGGCGCGGGTTCGTACCCACTTGAGGTAAGGCTCAAGGGGGATGGAATTCTTATGTCCCAAGGTCTTACTGTCCACCTTGTTGGGCATCCTCCAAGCTCAGATGAAACTTTGTCGAAGTCCTTGATCGTCGTTGTCGAAGTCAAAAACCAAGTCTGGAGTCAGCATGTCATGTGGGTCATCCCTTCGGGCATACCCAAACTGTCTCAGAGCCAAACAAGGGTTGTAGGTGATGCCTCCCCTAATGCCAAGTAGAGGCACATTAGGGAATTCTCCATAACGGTCAATGATGATGACATTCTCTTTTGATCGAGAACACCAATGAACATCTGAATGTGTAAGAGTCATCAATCGTTGTGACCACCTCAAACCTTGCTCATTCTTCAAAACTGATTGGGGAAGATGAGAAATAAACCATCTTGACAGTAGAGGAGTACAGCACATGATAACACCTCTTTTTCTCATTGTTCGAGTGTGAAATGAGTGGAGGATATCCCCAAGCGATGTAGGCACCGGGTTGCGAGCCATGAAGATTTTGGTAGCGTTCACATCTATAAGTTGGTCATGGTTTGGGAACAAGACCAACCCATAGATGAGAAGAGCCATAATCTCCTCAAAAGCTTGCAGGTCTAGAGAATTCCAACTGTCTTGGGCCTTCTCAAATAGGAACTTTGCCAAGAAACCCTTGACACCACTTCTAGTCTCCCAATGGCCTATGACATCAGATGGTTGCAAGTGTAGGGCTTGAGCAACATCTTCAGGCTTTGGATCTCTTTCCATATTGTTGTAGGGTAGTTGATGGAGAATAGGAATCCTCAAGAGTTGAGAAAATTCCTCCAAAGTAGGCACTAGCTGGTAGTCAGGAAATGTGAAGCAGTGGTGTAGGGGGTCAAAGAACTGAAAAAGAACTTTCACCATGTCTTCCTCTATGTTGGAGTTGACCAAGTTGAGAAGTCTACCATGTCTTTCAATGAATGGAGAATACTCTGGAATCTTGGAAGCAAGCTCCTTGAGTTGAGGAGGAATTCTCACAAGGTTGACTTGGATTGTTTTCCTACAAAGTGAATCCATTACCTACAAAATAGGAACAAAGATGGAGATCCAAATCCTTGAAATGGTTAGTGGATGCATATGATGCTTCATGATGCTCATGATGTATGCACAAGTATATGTACAAACAAATCACACAAGTTCCTAGTTTTAGGCTTGCATGGGGTTTCATAGGTAAGTACCCTCTTGAAGTGTAGTTGGCTCAACCTGTCCTATAAATAGTAACCGGGTTCTAAGGAGCTCAATATCACTGGATTATTTTCTGTGTTCATTGTTTCAGTTTAGCCACTTTACTGGCGACCGAAATATTCCAAGAAAACAACACTCAATGAGTGTAGTATTGAGTATCTACCAACTTCGGACTGCACCAAAGTCGGTCATCTCACTACCCCTAAAAAGGCTAAGTTGGTCAAGTAAAGGTTCTAAAAGTCCATTAGTGCTTCATGACATCACTCAGCGGCCCCGTATTCTCTTTGATTGACTCAAAGGCTACCGGTACCCACAAATATGTCGCACTAATATAGCTATTGCTTCAACTATGTCGGTATACCCCGCACAGTTTCCACAATGTATTGCTATTTAGTTATGAATGTTTCCCAAATCCAGTTAGAGGATTTCAAACCCAAACAAAAGAACCAAATGTAAAGCAATCAAGTCAAGCAAGATAAGCATGTAAAGGTGATCTAAATCCTAAGGTAACCCCACTTTTATAATTATTCCCCAGCAGAGTCGCCAGTTATGTGATACGGTGGGAGAACTAAATTGAGGTTTTGCGTTTGTGTTCGCAAATGTTTCGGTTTAGCAAGAGTCACCACCAACTTTTTATTTTATCCAAAGGAAAGGTCAAAAAGCACAGGAAAGACCTTTGAGATGTTTTCTTGGGTTTGGGGGGTAGATTATGAAAAGGGAAGGTGCTAGCACCCTTTTCATCCATGGTTTTCCATGGGCTCTTAGTTACTTGTTTAGATCACTTGCTTTTTCTTTTCAATTGTTTGAAATGGTGCTTTGTGTGGTTTTGAAAGTATTTTGAAAAGAGGCATTTGTTTAGGTAACCTTTGTAATGATTCTTATTTGAATATATACAAAGGTGTTTGTCTTTTGAAAAATGTTTCAATGTTTGAAAGTTTGTTTGGAAATTGTTTTGAAATTGTGTATGTGTTTGTTTGAAAATAGCAAGGATGTTTGCAAATTGATCAAGTAACTAGGAGTTGTCTACCCTAATCAAAGATCTTTCCTACACATTTTTAACCCTTTGACATTGTTGTTTTACCATTGTATTTTGTAAACAACCTTGTATTTGGATGTTAAACGTGGCAGGCGTGGGTCATCGTATGACCATGATAACAATGTTGCCAAGTATCTTAGCAAGTTTTTTGAGGGACTAGATCATTTTTGTTTAGGAAACCAAGATAGCGTCATCGAAGGACTATGATCTTTTTGTTTTGTTTTGCCAAGATACCTAGCATGCATACCATGGCCATTTTAAGGCAACAAAGTGGATGAAACCCTAGGGGTGCTTTTGTGCATTGTGTTGTCATTTTTCATGCATTTTTGTCTTGTGTTTAATCATGCTATTTGTTTTATTTTGGTCTTTTGCATACAAACCGTAGTTTACTATCATGGTATATGAAAGCGATAAAATGCATAAAAGTAAATCTAAGACTATTACAACATTATTATGGGAAGGGGGATACAAGTTTGAATAGGGGGGTATTTGCACAAAATAAAGCCCTAAAACTATTACAACCATATTGAATTTATTTGTACAAATAAATAAATAAGCAAATATTTAAATATGCAAATAAATGTAAATATGCAAAATGTTTTTGTATTTATTTTTATGTATGTAAAAATGAATTTATTTAATGTCTTAAAAAAGAATATAAAATGATTATTTTTGGAAAGGGTAAAAAACCCTAATTTTTGGTTTAAGAGAAAATATATTCTATATTATTTATTTGTCCTTTTTGTTTAAGAAAAATAATAATGATATATATAAAAATGTTAAAAAATTAAATATTGTATGAAAATATTAATTTAAGTGTATAAATAATAAAAATAGGAATATATAATATTTTTGTATTATTCACAAGGTTATTCAAGAAAATAAATTATATTTAACTTAATACACTATTTTTTGTCATAAAAAATAATAAAAATAATAAAATAAAAATGTAAAAATTAAGAAAATATTTTTGGTGATTTTTAATATTTAGAAAAAAAATAATAAAGTCAGAAATCACAAAAGAAGTGAAAAATAATACAAAATATAATAAATGGGCCAAGGGGGTGTCAAAAGTCAAGCAAGCCAGGCCCAGCCCATGTCCCACTTCGTCCCTGACCTTGGAACCAAAAAAACGCGCGTCTTGTGTTCAAACTTGTAACTCCTGCATACGTGCTTAAAAACAAAATCTTGCAACATGAAAGTAATAGCTCATCATCACACGATTCTAATGATATAAAAAACATGATCTAACTCTCAAAGACCAGAGAGAATTTCATTGGCCCTAAATTCTGACCTAGTTTTTTCAGCATGTTCAACATCTAAATTCTCCTAGCTCAGTTAATATAAATGGAAGATATGCATATGTACAGCTCAAGCAACTTAGAGACTACATTTTTGCTTCACAAACCTAAGCTTAATGATGCCTAAATAAGGAGTTAGAATCTTGAGAAATACTTGTTTCAGTCGAATTCGAATATGGAAATGTAGGAGTTGTGAGTGAGGCCTGAAGGTTTTCTGAGCTTGCTTGATGTTCCCTTGACCTTTCCCAATGCTTAGCTTGCTTTGAAATGGCCTGAACTTCCCTATAGAACTCAACCTGCAAACTCAGAAATTGAAAATGGTGAAGCTTGAAAATGAAGTTACAGTTGCTGGACAGGGACTTGGGTAGCTTGGATGGGATGTATGCAATGTGTTTGAAGGGGTTCAAGGTAAAACGCACGAGTGGAATATGTTTTGGAAGTGGTTCTGCAGGGCTTGCCCTGTTTTGGGCAGAAATGGAGTTTTTGGTATATTTGGGTGTTTGAGATGCCCTGAGCTCGTGTTTCTGGCTTGGTATATTATGTTAAACTTGTTTGAAATGAACACAAGACTTGTTTTTATCAGATACCAAAGTTGTGGACCTTTTGCAAGCTTTCTTGTTTTTGAAGCAAAAGTGAAATGACAATGCTCAAAAGTTGTACTTGCTAGCTCAAGGCCTGAACATAGTTGGTACCAATTGCCTGATATTCATGGACTTTTTTTGCTGCAAAAGATTGGGTCCAATGCTAAAGATAAACAAAATTTCCAAAAGCTAATTTTATCAAAGTAGCAATGTTGCCTTTTTGCCATTTTTGGATTAACTCTTTGTGTAATGCTCCATAACTTAGAACAATGCCATTAACCATTGTATTTGCATTTAATTTTTGAGTGTAGAAGAGATTAGAACCTGTAAAACAAGTACAAGCATGCTTAGGACAGATTTGCAAGTTGTAGCAATGTGCAAAATGCCTTGGCCAAAAGTGATAATTTGCCATTTTCAAACTTTCGATTCTCCCTAACCATAAATGATCTTGGAGAGTTCTTGGACATTTTGGAAAGCTTGTAATATGATATACAATCCATCTTTGAAATGAATTTTGATATTCCACTTGGAACTATGTGAAAATTTTCCATGAACATAGGTCAAAATCCTGCCTAAACAAGGGCAAAATTTCACTAAGTTAAAAGTTTCATGGACCTTTATTCACAAAATCATAACTTGAGATCCAAGCATATTTTGGGAAAACTTTGTGAATAAAAGTTGTAGATTTTGTGGAGGACTACAACTTTCATGTTGGAAGTTTCTTTTGAATCCAATTGCATCATAGTGAAAAAGTTAGGAAAAGTTGGGGAAAAATAAGAAATTTTCATAACTTAGAAAATTTCTAAGTTATGAAATTTTTCAATCTTAAACCCTAATTTTCAAAATTAGGTTTCTTAGTGAACAAGTGTTATGTTTTGACACATATGGATTAAAAATGACCCTTGGCACTTGATTTTGACCAAAAAGTCAAAGTTTCACTTTTCAGTGTACAGTTGATTTTTGATCAGTTGACTGGAAAATTCATCTGTCAATCTAATGCATTTGAGATCTTTTGAACCTTGTGATTAGGTCAAGATGATTCTATTGAGTCTTTGAAACCATGCTTGAACTAAATTTGCCATTGGCTAGGTGAAAAATCAGAAATTGCCCTTTTACAATCAAAACCCTAAAAATGACCATTTTGCCCTTTTGATGATCTGATCAAATTTCTTGAGAAGTTGTGGTACAAACTTGATAAAATGGTTCATATGAGTCTATAATGTTGATGTGGATCAAAAATTATGAGGTTTGACTGTATGAAAGTCATATGAGGCATTGAGAGTCCAAAAATCCTTGTGCAAACTCAACCCCTAATCTCAGGTCATCAGTGCAAGGAGATGTCTTGAGCTGAGCAAGCCCTAATCTGGTCTTGAGTCCAAAGAGTCTTGTGAGGAGAATCTTGATAAAATGAGAGGGCAAATTTTGGGGTACAACAGTATCTGAACCATCACCAGAACATCAAGGACAATATTCCAGAACTCAACTGGGATTCTAAACACGCAACTAACTGAGCATAGGACTGAAGGACATCATGAAGAATGGGTGGGTACAAATAAATTTTGAGCCTTTATCCTTTGTTTCTTAAACCGTGAACCAGGCTACGTTATAACCCTTAAAAGTCCTAGCTGAAGCATGGATTAGTTCGAGAGCATACTGTTACAAAGGTATCCTGACTCATGTAGGACTTGTTACGAATCCTGAGTTGATATCACATTCTTGTAAATTTTGTTTTACTACACAAAACACATTTTCAAAAAAAAAATTCAAGACAGACATGAGTTTTGCATTATTTAAATAACATTGTTCGCATATGACTAATTTTTTGATAGCAGAGAAATCCGCACAACGGATATTCAATGAACAGACATCCTCTCAATGGATAGAATTACCTCAGCGGGGAAGACACTTCCAATAACAGGTCTTCCATAAGAAAGGGGCATGACATGATGTCTAAACACACATGGGACAGTCTCCCCAAAAGTAACAAATAACCAGGGGCAAATCTCTATCTGAATCACTTGGGGCATTACGCATGCATTCCAGCAACGAATCATGTGCCATCAAGAAAACATTTTTGACAGTACTACAACACAACACTATGGACAGTGACAACTCCCTACATCCTGAGGGTGTGGACATAGTTGGAAAATATTACGCATGAAAAATACCTGCTAGGTTGACTTTCCTAGGCAAAAATAAGCGCATCTCGATGAACCAAAAAGGTTCGGGCAAAAGTTACGGATATACATATGAAAAATTATACACCCGGCAAGTCAAAAACTTGAAAAGGCGGCTTTGGAAAAAAAGGGTATCCTAGTGGACTAAAAATATGAAAAGACAGTCCAGGCAAAAGTTAGGGATCAAAGCGTACAACCATGTCCCGTCATCTTGTCACTGGCCTATCAGTAGAAGACTTATCATTCTGATCGGCAGTTACCAAGCATCCCAAGAGTCGGGATAACACTCGATCCACAAAGCCTCCGTAGGCACTTTCTCCAGCGGGTACAGGGGGAAGAAAAGTCCTGATGCAAAGTCATTGTCGTATCCTCAGCATGCATCCCAGTGAAATCTACACTCCCCATAGAGTAGAGGCAACTAAAGCTTTGACATCGGCTTCCCCAAACAGGAGTTACATCCCCAGCAAAGTTCCTTCAGAGAGCTGACATCTATATTCCCCAGCCGAATTTTATAATCCCAAGCGGTTCATATAGTTTTCTCCTGAGCAGAGTTTATATGGAAGCTCATCCCTCAACAGAGTTATTCCCCCGCCGATTTATTCCCAAGCAGAGTCTCTCCCCCGGCAGAATATCCGTAGACAAGGGGTAAATCCCTAACATAGTCATTGTTAGAACATAGTTTTATTCTACAATCCTTGATTAGAGTTTTGATGATAACAAAATACAAAGAATAAATAAATCCAAAGATATATACAAAGAACAAAAATGCTACTTAAAATTATGTTTTGTATATGCAGAAGTTCTGATGGAATCAGCATCAGAAGATCAACAATATGTGGTACACGCTGAAGCTACCAGATTATACGCTGAAGCTTGATAACCAGAATATGCGCCTAAACAAGTACACTCTGACTTTGATCAAAGACATCTTTACCAAGTCATCGACACTCTGAACCATTATTAATTATTCAAGACAGAATTAAATGCTAACGGCTTTCTTCAGACAAGATCTTCTTCAAAATGAAAGTGTGTTATTATCATTAAACTTGCTTTATGGACAACGTATCTTTGCCTTGCCTATATAAACAAGTCTGCTTTTGAAAGAAGCACGTACGTACGCACACAACAATTTGCCAAGCCTTTCAAACCATGCATATTCAAAGCTTTACAAATTCGTTTTATTCCAAGCTTAATTTGTGTAATTATCACAGTTTTGATATATTGTTTTGTTAGAAAACATTAACACACTCTTGTTCAATTATTTGTAAAAGATTTCCTTGAGATAAACCGGTTTATGGTTATACTCAAGAAGACTTTAACAGTTGTTAAAGTAGCTGTTGTAACCCTTTGAGATTAGTGGATTAAGACCTCGTTGGAGAGAAGCGAAATCACCTTGACGGGTGGACTGGAGTAGTTTGAGATCAAACGAACCAGGATAAAAATATTGTGTCATTAAGTTGTTTTTAATTTGATCCAAGTTTTTCAATTCAACCCCCCCTTCTTGTGCTTTTCACATCTTCAATTGGTATCAGAGCGCCTGGTTCTGAGCTTAAACACTTAACCGTGTCAGTACAAGATCCAGCGTCAGAAAAACATAATGGCAGGACCAAGTCAAAACATCAGCAATGACAACAATGAAGAAAGGGACAGATTCAGTGGCAAACCTCCAGTCTTTGATGGAGAGAACTTTGACTACTGGAAAGACAGAATTGAGAGTTTCTTTCTAGCCCATGATGTTGATCTATGGGACATGGTGACTGATGGATACACGCACCCAGTGGATGGACGTGGTCAGAAGATTGACAGGAAAATGATGTCTGATCAGCAAAAGCATGAGTTCAGAAATCATCACAAGGCCAGAACAATTCTTCTCAGCGCCATCTCATACTCAGAATATGAGAAAATATCAAACAGAGAAACTGCCAAGAATATGTTTGATTCTTTGAGAATGACGCATGAAGGAAACATTCAAGTCAAAGAAACCAAAGCCCTTGCGCTCATTCAGAAGTATGAGGCATTCAAGATGGAAGATAGTGAATTAATAGAAGCTATGTTTTCAAGATTCCAAATTCTTGTTGCTGGTCTAAAAGTTCTTGACAAAGGATATTCCACTGCTGATCACGTTAAGAAGATCATCAGAAGCTTTCCAAAACAGTGGAGGCCAATGGTCACAGCGCTTAAGCTAGCCAAGGATCTCAACAAAATCTCTCTGGAGGAACTTGTTAGCTCCCTCAGAAGTCACGAGATAGAGATAGAAGCATATGAACCTCAAAAGCAAGGTAAGCCATTAGCTTTAAAATCTAACAGAAAATCTGACTCCAAAGTTTTACAGGTTGTGGAAGAAACCTCTGATGGATCCTCATCAGAAGAAGATGAATTGTCTCTCCTCTCCAGAAGGGTGAACCAACTATGGAAACAGAGGCAAAGGAAGTTCAAGAATCCCAGAAGATCAGAAAATCAGAATGAATCTTCCTCCAGATACAAAAGGTCAGAATCCTCCTCTGGAAACAAAAGATCTGAAGGCTCTTCAGGATACAGAAAGCCAAACAACAAAGACATCATCTGCTATGACTGTAACGAGAAAGGGCACTACAAAAGTGATTGCCCAAAGCTTTAGAAGGAGAAGCCCAAAAAGAAGTTTGGCAAGGAAAAGAAGAAAAGTCTCATGGCTACATGGGATGATTCTGACACATCTGAAGTTGAATCAGAATCAGATGATGAAAGAGCAAACATGGCTCTCATGGCAAACGTCTCTGAAGACAGTAAAGCTTCTGGTTCAGACTCAGAATCAGATACAGAAGAGGTATTCCCTGATTTTACTATTAACATTTTGCTAAGGCTGAACTAGCTGAAAGCCTTAATGAAATTCTGGAAAGGTATCAGCAGATCAGAGTCAAATTCAGAAACCTGAAAAGGAATCTTGCTTCTGACTCTGATAAGACTGAGAGTCTCATATTGTAGAATTCTGAGTTAAAAGATAAAATTTCAAAATTAGAAAACCAATTGCAAAACTCTCAGAAGGAAACAATCCCTGAAACTCCCAGCAATGCTGATGAGATTATCAAAGAGTATGATCACAGCTTTCAGAAGTTTCTAGCTAAAAACATAGACAGAAGCAAAATGGCTTCAATGATCTATGGAGTTAGCAGAAATGGCAGAAAAGGGATAGGATATCAAGGTAAGGTTCCTACACCAAAAAATTCCATGGATTTAGTTATAAAACGTACTCCACTTAATTCACACTTTATATATGGGCACACACATGACATAAAATATACAAGTAGTGATTACTCTGTCAAACCAAAATTTAACAAGAGTTTTGGTAAAACTAATAAATCAGGACCCAAGAAAATGTGGGTACCTAAGGATAAAATAATACATGTGGCAGATATCTTTAGAAGCAAAGCAAAGACACCAATCATGGTACCTGGACTCTGGCTGCTCACGACACATGACGGGAAGAAGGCATATGTTCCAAAGCTTGAAACTTAAGCCTGGAGGCCACGTAGGCTTTGGTGGCAATCAGAGGGGAAAGATCGTTGGCTCTGGAACAGTAGGTAATGGAAATCTTCCCTCTATAAGTAATTTTTTATTAGTTGATGGATTAATGCATAACCTGTTATCCATAAGTCAATTAAGTGATAACGGTTATGATATAATCTTCAATCAAAAATCATGCAAAGCTGTTAGTCAGAAAGATGGGACTATCCTATTTAATGGAAAGAGGAAAAACAACATTTATAAAATCAAACTTTCTGAACTGAAAAGTTGGAATGTAAAATGTCTTCTGTCTGTTAACAACGAGCAATGGATCTGACACAGAAGATTGGGACATGTTAGTATGAGAAGAATATCTCAGATTAACAAACTCAATCTAGTCAGAGGACTTCCTAACTTGAAGTTCAATTCAGATGCTCTGTGTGAAGCATGTCAGAAAGGCAAGTTTGCAAAACCTTCTTTGAAATCCAAAAACGTTGTTTCCACCTCTAAGCCATTAGAACTTCTGCACATTGACTTATTTGGACCAGTAAAAACTGCTTCAGTTAGTGGCAAGAAGTATGGGTTAGTAATCGTAGATGACTATAGCAGATGGACATGGGTAAAGTTCTTAAGGCACAAGGATGAGTCACACTCTGTGTTTGTTACCTTCTGCAACCAAGTTCAGAATGAAAAGGATCTTAGAATCGTCAAAGTCAGAAGTGATCATGGTGGAGAATTTGAAAATAAATATTTTGAGTTATTCTTTAATGAAAAAGGCATTCTGCATGATTTCTCTTGTCCTAGAACTCCCCAGCAAAATGGAGTTGTAGAACGAAAGAACAGAACATTGCAAGAAATGGCCAGAATCATGATCAACGAGACTAACGTTGCTAAGATCTTCTGGGCAGAAGCAATAAACACAGTATGTTACATTCAGAATAGAATCTCCATAAGACCTATTCTGGAAAAGACTCCATATGAATTGTGGAAGAACAGAAAGCCCAACATTTCTTATTTCCACCCATTTGGATGTACATGTTTTATTTTGAATACAAAAAATTATTTGAACAAGTTTGACTCTAAAGCACAAAAGTGTATTATGTTAGGATACTCTAAACGCTCAAGAGGGTACAGAGTATACAATACAGAAACACATATTGAATGATAAGCTTAACTCTTAAAAGTTAAAGCAGAATGAATTCCTTGCAGGTATGGAAGTTGAACTCATGGGTACTGAAGACAACTCATCAGAGGCTCTCAATAGAGACACTCCCTCAACATCAGAAAGAGTCACTGCAAGCAACCCAACACCTTCTGTTGATCAACTCCAGAAAAGACCATCCAGAAGCAGCATTGATCACCCAGAAGAAACAATCTTAGGAAGGAAGGAAGATCCAATCAGAATAAGATCTACCTTCAGAAACTCTGAAGAATCCCTCATGGGACTGGTTTCTATGATTTAACCAACAACAATTGATGAAGCACTTCTGGACAATGACTGGATTCTGGCAATGCAGGAGGAGCTAAATCAATTCACAAGAAATGACGTATGGGATCTGGTTCCCAAACCAAAAGGATTCAACGTCATTGGTACAAAATGGGTGTTCAGAAACAAACTGAACGAACAAGGTGAAGTCATCAGAAACAAAGAACGGTTGGTAGCACAAGGTTATAGTCAGCAAGAGGGGATAGACTATACAGAAACCTTTTCTCCAGTCTCCAGGTTAGAATCTATCATACTTTTAATTTCATTTGCTGTTAATAAAGGCATCACTCTGTATCAGATGGATGTCAAGAGTGCATTCTTAAATGGCTATATAGAAGAAGAGGTATATGTGCACCAACCCCTGGTTTTGAAAGTTCCAAAAATCCAAAATATGTTTTCAAACTAAAGAAGTCACTCTATGGTCTGAAACAAGCTCCCAGAGCTTGGTATGAAAGACTAAGTAACTTCCTGTTAGAAAAGGAATTCACCAGAGGGAAAGTGGACACAACCTTGTTCTGTAAGACAGTTAAGAATGACATTTTAGTATGTCAGATTTATGTTGATGACACCATATTTGGATCCACTAAACCCTCTCTGGGAAGAGAGTTTGCTAAATGTATGCAGGCAGAATTTGAGATGAGCCTAATGGGGGAACTAAAATTCTTTCTGGGCATTCAGATTAATCAAACCCCAGAAGGAACGTACATTCATCAGAGCAAATATGTCAGAGAACTTCTGAAGAAATTTGATCTCTCAGAATGTAAGCCATCAAGGATTCCAATGCATCCCACGTGCATTCTGGAAAAAGAAGAGGTAAGTAAAAAGGTAGAACAGAAGGTCTACAGAGGTATGATTGGTTCTCTTCTCTATCTGACGGCTTCAAGGCCTGACATTCTATTCAGTGTTTGCATTTGTGCTAGATTCCAATCAGATCCTAGATAATCTCACTTAACAGCAGTTAAGAGAATTTTCAAGTATCTGAAAGGTACTGCTAATCTGGGTTTGTTTTATAGAAAATCAAGTGATTACAGCTTAGTAGGATACTGTGATGCTGATTTTGCTGGAGACAGAGTAGAACGTAAAAGCACTTCTGGAAGCTGCCAGTTTCTGGGAGAAAATCTGATCTCATGGTCCAGCAAAAGACAATCCACAATAGTTATATCAACAGTAGAAGCTGAATACATAGCAGCAGCTGGATGTAGCACGTAAATGCTCTAGATGAAAAGTCAACTTGAGGACTTCAATATATTTGAGAGTAACATCCCTATCCTCTGTGACAATACTTCTGTTATTTGTCTCAGTAAAAATCCTATCTTGCATTCTAGGGCTAAGCATATAGAAATAAAACATCATTTTATTAGGGACTATATTCAGAAAGGGATTCTCAATTTAAAATTCATTGATACAGACCATCAATGGGTTGATGTCTTTACAAAACCTCTTTTTGAAGATAGGTTTAACTTCATTCTGAAACATCTCAGCATGAAGCTTTGCCCAGAATAAACTGTTTTATTTACATATCTTAATCTTCAGAATTTTTTGTTATTTTCTGTGAACTGCTGATCAACCTTCCTTCAGATTTTTAGAAGTACAGATTGTATCAGAATCTATCCATGAAGATCTGAGTGTTTCATTTCAAGGATAGAAGTGTGTTGTTCACGTAAGCAAACAGTTGTCATCCATTCATCAGCTACCTTCTGAGGCTGAACACGCGTTCATTTTTCTGAAAGGTCAAAAATGCTGATTGGATGCATTGAGACACATTTCATGGGTAACTGTTCCAATATCTTTCTGAATCCCCCAAAATCAGCTGTCATTAATGCTTATAATCATTACAATTTATTTCTCTCTCTTGCAGTTTATGTTTTCAAAATCTATTTAAACGCATTTCTCACTCTTTACACTCTTTCACTTTCACTTTCTCTCAATCTAATTGTTTTCTGCTTGTACTTTCAAAACCCCTTCATTTTCTTCTCAAATTTTCTGTGTGAACATGGCTTCCTCAAGCATCCCAAATTCCAGTACTCAGAGAACAGAATTCACAGAACAATATGAAGAACCATTCAGAACTCTCCTCACGCCCATTGACAGCCTAGAAGTACTTTCAGAATTGATTGTGGACTTTGAAAGTCTTCAAGAAAATGGGTTCAATCTTTCTGAAGAAGTAAAGGCTCAAGGATGGAACAGGTATTTTGACCGTCTTCTAGGTCCAACGTTCCCAATCCTTATGAAGGAATTTTGGATTCATGATTCATCCTCCAACCATCAAGTCACTTCATATGTCATGGGGAAGAAGATAGTCATAACTGAAGACCTTATTACAAGATTGATAGGTTACAGTGGTGGTGGCGTAAGGTGTATAGACATGGCTGAAAGATGTGCTGATGTGGCTTCAATTGCTAGAGAAATTTTCACTCTGGGTCTTCCCTCCAGCAAGATAAGGGATTTGAAGGACCATCATAGAATATGGGATAAGATTATTCTGGGATGCATAAACCACAGGAAGCCAACCAGCTCTCCTGACTACATCAACATTGATCAGCAGTTTCTGATCTACTTCATCTCCCAAAAGACTAAGGTGAATCTGGCTCATTTGTTGTTCAATCATCTGAGGACCAGTGTTAAGGAGACTAGAGAAGATGAGCGCACTAAAAGGGACTGGATACCCCTTGGAAGGCTCATATCAGATATTCTGACAAAGAATAGGATGATAGAGCATCTAACAGAAGCACGGGAAATCAGCTCTTTAGAGGCAACTGCTGGAAAGCCTTTGAATGCGAAGAATCTGAAAAAGATGAAGATTATTGAGAACATCAAGAAGGAACCCAGTGTTACTTCTTTTTCAACAATCACCAGCAGAAGGATCCCTCTGGATGATTTCCCTATGTTCTCAGAAATTGATTCCAAGCCTGAGATTATCGTCAGATATCTGGATGCATGTAAGGCAGATGGTACTGCACCAGAGTTAAATATTTAGGACTTGCAATAGAAGGCTCCAGAAGTTCTGCTGAAGAAGAACAAGAAAAGGAAGGCAGCAGCAGAAGGATCATCCCAGCGGACTCCTAAAGCTGCTAAAAGGAAAGGTAATCCTTCTACTGTTAATGTTTTAGAATCAATATCTTTATCAACATCTGAACCAATTCCTACCCATTCATAAATTCCTACCCCTCAAACCTTTTATGATTTTGACATAGGTTTTGACCCCTCTGAAACTCTAAGTCTTAGAGGAACTCACTCCCTACCTATCAATCCAAATATTGAAACAACTCAACCAGAACTTGCAAAAGTTTTGTCAGATATTGAAACTTTTGACCAAAATATTTCTGCTTCCATACCAGAAAATCCAAACTCTGAAACCACTACAGAAGCACCTTGTTGTACCCCAAAATTTGCCCTCCCATATTCCTCAAGATTTGTCAAGAATAATCTTCAAATTGCTCAAAATGGTTCAAGAGGTTGTACAGTCAAATCACTTCCTAGGACAGCTGAAATTAGGGTTTTGGTTCTTTCAAGGAATTTTGGGTTTTCAATGGTTCAATCAAGTCTCAAGGGCCTATACACATTCTCTATCACCTACATGCCAAGTTTCAAGACTCATAGTGCCAATTTGCACAGTCAAAAGCCCCATTTGATCCACAGTCAACTGCAAGGGCAAATTGGTCATTTTGCAGTCAAAAGTCAGAATTTTTGGTCAAAATCTCATTTTGAGTTCACAATCATCATTTGATCAAGTCTTGATCATGATTCCACAAGAATGGCTCAAAAATCATCAAAGATGCAAAAGTTACTATTTTTGGACAGTAGAAAAGTCAACTGTACCTTGACCAGGGCATAACTTTTTCATGGTTTATCAGAAAAATTCCATCCAAGGCTCATTTTGAAGAGGATGCAATCTCCTACAATCCA
Source organism: Vicia faba (assembly GCA_948472305.1). Lineage (NCBI taxonomy): Eukaryota > Viridiplantae > Streptophyta > Magnoliopsida > Fabales > Fabaceae > Vicia > Vicia faba. The sequence continues at coordinate 940,231,567 of OX451736.1, forward strand.
TATTCACACTCCAAGTTCAAGAAATGCTCTCACAATAAGTTACCAATTTTTACATTATAGGTCAAATTCAAAAGTCAACAAAAGTACACTTTGAGTCAAAGGCCATAACTTGAGATTGGTAAATCCAAATGACATGGGACCAAAGGCATTGGTTAGAGGACTTCAAGGGCTTTCCAAAATGTCCAAGAACATGGTCATATGATCAAAATTGAGCAAGATATGCATTGGAGAAGTTGGGAAATTTTCATGAATTTGCAAAAGTCAACTTTGCCCAAAACACCTTCCTTTTGCTAATGGGCCTCAAATCTCTTCTTGAAACTTCACCCATGACCTATGCACGACCCACCAAGGTTAATGGGATTTATTTTCTTATTTTTATTGATTAATTGGATTTTTAATTAATATTAATTCATTTAATTCATTTAAATTATAGGAAAATAGAAGATTTGATTTTTTAAATCAACTTGTGAAGCAAATCTGATCAAAACATGCTGGCAAATTCGTGCACAAGTCAAAGATACAACAAAATCCAATTTTGGCAACTTTGTTCAATCATGAAGAATCAGAAATATTTGATTTTCAATCAAAGATTTAAACATCAATGCACATGGGTTGGATCAAATTTTTTGACCTAATTTGTTTCCCTTATATGCAAGCAAGCAAACCCTGACCTAGTGGACGATTGAAAGCTGCGGAAACGGCCATAGCACATTCAAGAAATTCCAAGAAAACTGAAAATCTGTTCTTGCATTCTAGGTCGATTCAAGGCATTTTATTGATCCAAACATATTGCAGGAGGTCCCAGGAACGTTTTGCAATTGAATTCACGCACCAAAGCTCAAAGAATTGTCACCTACAGTCCCACGGTTTGCCCTTATATTTCATAATTGTATCTCTTGATTCATGCGCATTTAACATGTTTTTGTGATTGTTTTGCATTGCTAGGGACCATACAAAGCTAATGGCATGATTGAATTAAACTGTAATGCCTTGAATCGAAAGATACCATGATCAAATTTCTAGGGTTCTTAAGCTTTAAATTAGGGCTTTTCAATCCAGGAAAAATTAGGACTAGTGAGACACATGGTTGAGATCGTGAGACCAAGACGATCAAGACCCATACCTCTCGAAATATTTATATGTACTGTGGTGCTATTCGCTATTTTTCCTTGCAGGAGTTAGTGGGGGTTAAAAACCCCCGCTATTTGATATTATTTATGCAGGACGAACGAAGAAGATGATGAGGTGTTAGCATCTGGTTGGCTTATTTGAAAAAAGCGCGTGTTTGTTTTTATTTTACAGCATATTGAGTTGTTTGGATATATAATAATTGACTATTATCCAAATAATAAAAAGGTGCAGGTGGTTGAGTGGTTGGTGCATTGGCCTGGAAACGTTGGGACCTGGGTTCGAATCCCAGGTCCCCCAAAACATTTATTCTATTTTGTTTCATATATTCACATGCAGGTTTCACAAGAGAGGTCCACCATATACCTCAATCCCCAGGCGCCAGAATGTCTCCAGGCATAGATCAAATGGACATGAGTGGGAGATCACCATACTCCCCAGTCAACAGGCGTGTGGATAATCACCAAAGTCAACGTGGCTGAAATGCTAGTGGGCCTGGAAATTGCCAAAGACACCACAAAATTGGCCCAACACCCCCCTTCAAGTTTATTTCTTTCCATTTCTTTTTTTATTTTTCTCATTTAATTATTTTATAATTATTATTTTCACTAACAAATTAATATTTATTTTCATAATAAATTCAGAAAAACATAAAAAAAATATAATATTTTTATTTATTAAATTTAGTTAGTTATTTTTGTAAATAAATAAATATAATTAACTAACTTAGTTTTAATTAGGTTAATTCTAACTTTTTTGCAATAATTTAAAATTAACATAGAATTAGGGTTTTTAATAACTTTTAACCATCTTTTATTTTTTCCCTTAAAAAACATAAAAAAACTCAAAAAAATATCTTTCTTTTATTTAATTAATTAATTAGTCTAGGTTTAATTTAATTAAATGCAAAATAATAAAAATCTCTTTCTTTCTCAAAAAGGGTCAAAACCCTAAACAACCCTCCGATCCAATTTTTCTCGCGCGTATGATTACTTTTTGATTCATAATTATTTTGATCCATATAATTGTATTTGCTCCGAGGATGTAATAGCTTTAATTAGGACTTTTTATCGCTTGCATTTAATTTCCCGCAATTTACTTTTTCAAGGGTTTGTTTTTGGCGATGTAAATACCCGACGCCTTGTAATAGCGTAGTTTTATTTTCCACAACTATTAATTGCTAGATGTATGCTAACTAGGCTATGCATGTCAAAATCTCTCTTGAATTAAAATCAATCGTAGCTCACCATAATATGTACAAAGATAACATAACTGAAACCTGACACACGTGCACATGCCACTCTTAGGGTACGCCTCACTTGGTTGCCTCGACGTGGTCATTGAGTATAGGGTGTTTTAGAGGTCGCCCTCCTGTCTAAAGATCAAAGTTGCCTCAAAACCGTTGCCTCGATAAAAAATGATCTAGGACATTAGGGTTACCGCTAAGGTGTCCTACCATTGCTTTAGTGACTACATGTCCCTAAAATCGAATTGACCCGAAAACTCCAACGACGGTGCTACCTACTTCTCAATAGTGAGATAGTATTGTCTAAAGGACATTTACACAGCTTAATTTCTTTTGAGTAGGTAGAGGTTCTCAGGTACTTGCTCTTTCAAAACAAATATACTTTTCGCACTTACACTTTTCAAACAAAGTTTTCAAACAACACTTCATACACTCTTGAGGACAGATACAAGAGTTAAATCGAAGTTTTCAAACAAACTTTTTCAAAACCCACAAACACAAGAAAAGCAAAGCATTTTGAAAACATAGTGAGCAAGTACCTAAGAGCCCGTGGATAACCACGGATAGAAAGGGTGCTAACACCTTCCCTTTCTATAATCTACCTCCTGAACCCGAGAAACATCTCGAAAAGGAATTTTGCTGTGCTTTTGTCCTTTCCTTGTTGGAGAAAATAAAAGACGGTGGCGACTCTTGCTTACCGCGACATTTTGCTAAACGCAAACGCGAACCAGCATTCCAAAAACAGTCAGTTCTATTTCCACCGATCACAGAACTGGCGACTCTGCTGGGGAATTATTATAAGTGAGGTGTACCTTAGGATTAGATCATTATATTTTCAATTGTATTACTTTGCATGCTTTAATATTGTGGGCTTGTATCGGAGTTTCATAGATCCTAACCCGGATCTGAGGATACCTGTAATCGATGGATCTGGAACTGACTGTTTAATGCTGGTTCGCGAAATGTCGCGGAAGCAAGAGTCGCCACCGTCTTTTATTTTCTCCAACATGGACAGGACAAAAGCACAGCAAAATTCCTTATGAGATAGTTTCTCGGTTCGGGAGGTAGATTTATAGAAAGGGAAGGTGTTAGCACCCTTTCTATCCATGGTTATCCATGGGCTCTTAGATACTTGCTCATTGTGTTTTCAAAAGTGTTTGCTTTTCAAGTGTGAGTGAGTTTGAAAAAGTTTCGTTTAAAGATTTCAGATCGACTCTTGTATCAGTCCTCAAGAGTGTTTGAAAAATTGTTTTGAAAGCCTTTTGAAAGTGTCGGTGTAAAAAGAGTTTGATTTGTTTTTGAATAGAGCAAGTATCCAGGAGTCATCTACCTACCCTAAGGAATTAGGCTGTGTAAATGTCCTTAAGACAGTACTATCCCACTATTGAGAAGTAGGTAGCACCGCCGTTGGAGGTGTTCGGGTCAGTTTGTTTGTAGGGACAGTGTGGTCACCAGAGCAACAGTAAGATACCTTAGAAGCTACCCTTATGCCATTGATCTTTTTATTCCGAGGCAATCGCTTCGAGGCAACTTGTTTCGAGGCAACTAGATCAATGGAACATAAGGACTCACTAAGACGTCCTGTACTCGACGACCACGTTTCGAGGGGCAAGGCAACAGTGTGATCACCAGAGCAACAGTAGGATACCTTAGAAGCTACCCTTATGCCATGTTCATGGACATAAGGACTTACTAAGACGTCCTATACTCGATGACCACTTTTCGAGGGGCAAGGCAACAGTGAGGCGTACCCTATGAGTGGTGTGTGAATTGTGTGTCATTTTCAGTTTATTATTTGTCTTGTCATGCATTGGTGATCTACGTTTTGGTTTTATCTTTTGGGCATTCATTCTTTCATGTGATTGTTTAACAGTTAAAGGTGCGGGAATTTAAAGTGCGGAAAAAGATAAAGGTCCTACGCTATTACAAAGGCGCGGGTCTACATCGCCAAATTAAACCAAGACCCGATTTAAAATAAAATGCAGAAAGTAAATACCTAATTAATTATTACAGGGCTTTGAGGCAAATACATTACATTCATAAAAAAGAAATAAAATAAACGCGCGAAAAGAAAATATAATCGAAAGCGAGGGCGTTGGACCCTTTAAATGAATTAAAATGAGATTATTAAATTAATTAAATTAAATAAAAGAAACAAACTTATTTTTTATGTTTTTGTATTTATGACACTAAAGAAAATTAAGTTGGAATTAAAAGTTAAATAATTCTAGTTCTAATTGTTTTTTAATTTATTAAAGAAAAAATTATTTAAGTTAAACCTAATTTAAACCTAATTGATTAATTACAAGTATTTACAAAATTAATTAATGATTAATAATAATTATAATAAGAAAATAAAAAATATTTAATTATAAAAAAAAGGATAACAAAGTGCTAAAGACCTATTTTTTTATATTTTTTAGTTATTAAAAAAAATACATTAAAATTAAAAACCTAAGATTAACACTAAATTAATTATTGAATTTATTTACAAAAAGGTTGATGAATTAAATTAAAATAAAACATATTTTTATTTTTTATGATTTTCTGAATTTTGGTTTTTTATGAAAATTGTTTTGATTAATTAATTAGAAGTAATAAAAACAAAATAAAAAAAGAATGAAAAGAAAGGAAATAAAAATGCAAACTGTGGGGGGGGTGTTGACCCCAATTGAGGAGGTGGATTGATGAACTCTGGCCCAACAGGAGGAGGCCCCTTGTTGACTTTTTGGATCATGTGGAGCACCTTTGACTGACGCCAATGGTGGATGGCAGGTAGTAGCCACTGGATGGACCATTTGAGACACATGGCAAGTGCCAACGCTGGGGTGTATGATGGCTCCCTGGGTGGTGTGCTGCATAGGAACGAATTAAGCAAAATAATAGAAGTAATGTGAGGGGACCTGGGATTCGAACCCAGGTCCCAGTGTTTTCCAACCAACGCCTTAACCAATTGAACTATCAATGCGCTTTGTATATAAGATAAGAAACAAATAATATAAAATACAATTGGCATTAGTGTTATAAAATAAAATAAAAAGGCACTGGATTCAAACCAGCCACTCACGCCGTGCCACGCTAGCCTTCCTCCCCAATGTACCTGTAATGAAAATGAAATAGCGGGGGTTTTAAACCCCCCCAAAGCAATGTCCACATAAAATAGCGAATAGCTTAGGGTGAAAAAGAAATTAGGCGCGATGGTCCAATTCCATTCAGTGGAAGGTGCCGATTTTAATGGTAGGGGTCTTAGGGTCCAATTGTTCCTGGTATGCAAAGCCCTAAAATCAGAACTCTGAAACCCTAAGCAATGGCCATGGTGAAATCGCGTACAGGCTTGGAAAACTCAATCAAATCATACTATCAGCTTCAAAACAGTCACATTAGTCCAAATCCATGATCAAAAATGACAAATACAGCATGAATAATAAAATGCGAATATCAAAAATTTCAAGGAAAGTTGGACTTGGTTATACCTGTTCTTTGCGTTTGAAGGTCTGAATTTGATTGCTATCGCTTCCTTAGGGTTTCAGCAACTTGTTTGGATGAGAATGAGAGTCTGAAACAAGCTCTAGAGGTGTTTTCAGTTTTGAAAAATCTTGGCCAAAATGCAAGTTTGTTCTGAGTATTGGGGCGCAGCTTAGGTCTCTCTCTTGTGTCTGATCACTTGCCTAGGTCTTATGTAACATGTTTTGATCAAAGTTATAGCCTCATAATGCCTTGCCTTCATGTTCAAGATTCTCCATAAACCTCCATTAACAACCTTCCATTTTTGAACCATTTTTTGAATTCTTGCTCCATTTGGCCTCTTGCACGAATTTGGCACATGCATAATGGTAATTCAAGGTCCATCAAAGTCAGATATCCTCCTTAATTAACCTTTTTGATTTTCCTTTGATTTTAAAAGATTTAAAATTAATTAAATCCAATAAAATCAATAAAAAATGAAAAAATTAATTTAAAAATTTGAAATAAAAGGTGGGACACGTGGGAAGCATGGCCAAGCTAATTCAAGTGGAAAAAGTGGGCCCCTTTTGTCAAAAATGAAGTTTCAAGGATAAATGATTTTGGCCATTTCACAAAAATTTCCCAACTTCTCCAATGCATATCTTGCTCAATTGTTAAGCTTTGATCATGTTCTTGGACATTTATGAAAGGTCTTGAAGTCCTCTAACCAATGTCTTTGGTCCCATGTCATTTTGATTTACCAATCTCAAGTTATGGTCTTTGACTTAAAGTCCCTTTTTGTTGACTTTTGAAAATGACCTATAATGTTGAAATTGATAACTTTTTGTGAGAGCATTTCTTGGACTTGGAGTGTGAAGATGAGTTGTAGGAAATGTCTTCCTCTTCAAGATGAGCATTGGATGGAATTTTTCTGATGAACCATGAAAAGGTTATGCCTTGGTCAAGTTACAGTTGACTTTTCAGCTGTCCAAAAATAGAAACTTTTGCATCTTGAGACTTTTTGAGCCATGCTTTGAGAATCATGATCAAGCATTGATCAAATGATGTTTGTGGCTTCAAAATAAGATGTTGACCAAAAATTTTGACTTTTGACTGCCAAATGACCATTTTGCCCCTACAGTTGACTGTTGAGCAATTAGGGTTTTTGACTGTGCAACTTGACCTTGTTAGCCTTGAAACTTGACATGTAGGTACTTGACAATGTGTATGAGCATAGGAGACTTGATTGAGCCCTTTAAAACTTCAACTTCCTTACAAGAACCAAAACCCTAGTTTGACTGGCTTAGGAGGATGGTTGACTGTGTAGCCCTTGAGTAGACTTTGAACCATTTGAGGATGATTCTTGTCAAAACTTTTGAAGATTATGGGAGGGCAAATTTTGGGGTACAACAGTTTCCCCTGTTCAATCTTCTTGGACCTGAGGATGTAGATTGGCTTGTGTGCCTTTCGTGATCCGAGGGTGGAAGATGATTGAACACTAGAGTGCCCAGAAATTTGCGCTCACATGTTAGCAGTGTGATGGTGGGAATGGGCTTATGGATGCCATTTGGAGAGGTGGTGGATAGGAGGATGGGCTTATAGATACCATCTGGAGGTGTCGATCGCGTAAGAGATTCCTTAGCGAGAACTTGCGTACCTGAGAAAGAAAGAAAATTACCTGGTCTGTTATAGGAGTTGACTTTCAAACTCTTTATGTAGACGTGCCCTGGCTGGATACAGGAATCGGATCTCCGAAATCTTCAGACGTGCCCTGTCAAGATACAGGAATCAAGTCTGGTATTGTAGTCGTCAACAGATACTCCCTGGTAAGATACAGGAATCGGATCTTCGAACTCTTCAGACGTGCCCTGTCAAGATACAGGAATCGAGTCTGGTACTGTAGTCGTCAACAGATATTCCCTGGCAAGATACAGGAATCGGATCTTCGAACTCTTCAGACGTGCCCTGTCAAGATACAGGAATCGAGTCTGGTACTGTAGTCGTCAACAGATACTCCCTGGCAAGATACAGGAATCGGATCTTCGAACTCTTTAGACGTGCCCTGTCAAGATACAGGAATCGAGTCTGGTACTGTAGTCGTCAACAGATACTCCCTGGCAAGATACAGGAATCGAATCTTCGAACTCTTCAGACGTGCCCTGTCAAGATACAGGAATCGAGTTTGGTACTGTAGTCGTCAAAAGATACTCCCTGGCAAGATACAGGAATCGGATCTTCGAACTCTTCAGACGTGCCCTGTCAAGATACAGGAATCGAGTCTGGTACTGTAGTCGTCAACAGATACTCCCTGGCAAGATACAGGAATCGGATCTTCGAACTCTTCAGACGTGCCCTGTCAAGATACAGGAATCGAGTCTGGTACTGTAGTCGTCAACAGATACTCCCTGGCGAGATACAGGAATCGGATCTTCGAACTCTTCAGACGTGCCCTGTCAAGATACAGGAATATAGTCTGGTATTGTAGTCGTCAACAGATGCTCCCTGGCAAGATACAAGAATCGGATCTTCGAACTCTTCAGACGTGCCCTGTCAAGATACAGGAATCGAGTCTGGTACTGTAGTCGTCAACAGATACTCCCTGGCAAGATACAGGAATCGGATCTTCGAACTCTTCAGACGTGCCCTGTCAAGATACAGGAATCGAGTCTGGTACTGTAGTCGTTAACAGATACTCCCTGGCAAGATACAGGAATCGGATCTTCGAACTCTTCAGACGTGCCCTGTCAAGATACAGGAATCGAGTCTGGTACTGTAGTCGTCAACAGATACACCCTGGCAAGATACAGGAATCGGATCTGGAATCACGACAGTTGATATCAATTATCCTTGTATTAACTTTTGTCCTGAAAAGACAAAACGTTAGTTGTACGTGATGTCATGATGTATGACATGCGAGATGCTCTCAGAATGAATGAGATTGTATGTTCATGATGTGTATATGCATGCTATAATATATGAAGATGTGTTGTTTATGAATGTATGTTTTCGTCTAGGAAAATAAATCCTTGACGGGTGGCGGGAAGTCATATCCTGGGCTGATGTGGAAGAAAAGAGCTTCTTGTTTCCGCTGGGGATAATGGTTGCAAGAATAAACCGGTAGGAGAAGATGACTCCGTTGGGGAATAAGCTTGGTGAATGGAATACTCTGCGGGGAGAAAATTATTCTAGCGATCTTGCTGGGGAACAATATTCTGTGGGAAGAGGGGTACTCTGCTGAGATGTTGGTAGTAACTCCGCTGGGGATACCGTTGTTATGTTGGAAGTGTTAATAGACTCCGCTGGGGATAAGAAGACCTTGCCGAGGACGATCTTTCCGTGGCTTTTGGCTGAGGATAACCCAGTTATAAGCTCTGGTGGAGCATAACCTTTGAATAAAGCCGGGAGACGCGTTCGTGCTTCGTAGGGGATAAGCTTCCAGAATCTACTGGGGATAAGCTTACTGCTGGGGAGATGATTCCAACTTCCCTGGGGAAACTGGATTGGATTCTTCTGGGGAAATTTTGAGATGTACTGGAAGTAACTCCACTGAATGTCTGGTATACCGCCGGGGAACAATCTTTAGGTCAAGACTGCCGGGGATGCTTGTTAGGAATGCTCGTATATTGTTGGGGAATGTTGAGATCTGCTGGGGATAATCCAACTTCCTTAAGGCTGATGGTATAGCTTGGGGAGAGTGCATTGACTTGCTGGTTTACTCTCTGGGGAATTAAGATACGCTGGTCATGTTCTTCAGCTGAACTTACCTTGGTACCTTGGTGGACTGAGCAACTAGATCGCTTAGACAACTCTTTATTGCCCCTGTTTCTAATGTTACCTGTAATTAATCCTTTGTTTCGTATGCAAATATTTATGAGTTAGCAGTTATTGTCAAATGCATATATCACAAATTGAACCTTGGACGTCCTTCACAAAACAAAACAGAAAAGGCAAATAATTGGCAATTTTAACTGAAAAGCGTATTTGTATTGATTTTTGAATTGCCTGTAAATAGGCGTTTATGTACAAGAGGATGACGTCCTAGTAAGAGAACGCCGCCGAATAAGAGTTTATACAAATTTGTACAAAGGAAAATAAAACAGCTGTGTGAAAAGAATAATCCCACTAGGTTCCAACTCTGCCATCGCCTTTATATCTTCGAGCGTCTCATCACTTGATGACCTAGCTGAAGATGAAGCTGATTGATCAATGTCGTCTGAACTTGATGTTGATGCCGGATTCCGGATACAAAGTGATCCAATGAGACATAGTATTACGCTTTATCCCTAACTTTTGCCTGGACTGCCCTTTCGGGTTTTCAGTCCACCGGGATACCCATTTTTGCCCAAGCCACCTTTTCAGGTTTTCGACTTGCCGGGTGTACAGATTTTTTCATTTCATCCCTTATTTTACCCGAACCCTTTTGGTTCGCCGGGAAGCCCTAATTTTTGCCTAGGTATGTCAACCTAGCGGGTCTTTTTTCATGCGTAGTATCTTTTTACTATGTCTGCATTGGCGGGGTGAGGAAGGTCGTCACCATCCATGGTGGTTAGAATCATGGCTCCTCCTGAGAACACATGTTTAACCACAAATGGCCCTTCGTACGTAGGGGTCCATTTGCCCCTTGGATCACTCTGAGGAAGGATGATACGTTTGATTACCAGATCCCCAACTTGATACTCTTGTGGTCTGACCTTTTTGTTAAATGCCCTGATCATCCGTTTTTGATACGTTTGACCATGACAAATAGCAGCAAGTCTCTTTTCGTCAATTAGGTTTAGTTGATCAAGTCGTGTCTGGATCCAATCATCTTCGCTCAGATATGCATCCTTCATTATCCGGAGAGAGGGTATCTGCACTTCGATCGGTAAGACTGCCTCCATACCGTAGACCAAGGAGAAAGGAGTTGCCCCGGTTGACGTCCTTGGTGAGGTACGGTACCCATGAAGAGCGAACGGTAACATCTCGTGCCAATCTTTATAAGTCACTGTCATCTTCTGCACGATTTTCTTAATGTTCTTATTTGCTGCTTCTACAACCCCATTCATCTTCGGCCGGTAAGGAGAAGAGTTGTGGTGCTGTATCTTGAATTGCTCGCAGAGCTCAGTGATCATCTTGTTATTGAGATTGGTACTGTTGTCTGTAATGATTCTTTCAGGGACACCGTATCGACAGATCAGGTTATGCTGAATGAACCGTGCCACAACAGTCTTGGTTACCGTAGCGTAAGAAGCTGCTTCAACCCACTTCGTGAAGTAATCAATTGCTACCAGGATGAAGCGATGCCCATTGGATGCCGTAGGTCTGATCTCACCGATCATGTCAATGCCCCACATTGCAAAAGGCCAAGGTGCAGTCAGTACATTCAGAGGAACTGGAGGAATATGCACCTTATCAGCATAAATCTGGCACTTGTGACACGTCCGAGAATGTTGGTAACAATCAGCTTCCATTGTGGACCAGAAATACCCTGCTCGAAGGATCTTCTTAGCCATAGTGTGTCCACTGGAATGTGTTCCGAAGGTACCTTCATGTAGCTCCGCCATGATCCTTTCTGCTTCAGTTTTATCCATACAACGCAGTAAGGTCGAATCATGGTTTCGCTTGTACAGGATGTCGTTGCTGAGGAAGAACTTCGCTGCGAACCTTCTCAGAAACTTTTTATCATTGACAGATGCACCTTCAAGATACTCTTGAGCTTCCAAGTATCTCTTCACCTCATGGTACCAGGGTTTTTCAATCACTAACTCTGCCTCAAGATCACAACAGTATGACGGTTCGTCCAGTTTCCAGATGATGATCTGGGGAGCCTCATTGTCCCATTTGACCTTGAACATAGAAGACATCGTAGCTAACGCATCCGCCAGCTGATTCTCCTCTCTTGGGAAATGTTCAAAGGTTATCTCTGTGAAATGGGGGATCATTTTCAACACACATTCTCTGTAAGGAATAAGATTCGGATGTTTCGTATCCCACTCCCCTTTAATCTGATTGATCACGAGAGCGGAATCTCCGAAGACACTCAGAAACTTGATCCTTAAGTCAATCGCAGTTCGAAGACCCATGATGCATGCCTCATACTCCGCCATGTTGTTAGTGCAGTTGAAACATAGCCGGGCAGTGAGTGGAGTATGAGTGCCTTGAGGGGATATGATCACGGCGCCGATACCGTTCCCCAAAGCGTTGGAGGCTCCGTCAAAGTGCATAGACCATCAGGATCCTTCCTCAGGTCCTTCATCCGGTCCAGGTACTTCACAATCAGTCACTATCATGATACTCTCGTCCGGAAACTCGAAGTTCATTGACTGATAGTCGTCTACTGCTTGATGTGCCAAGTGGTCTGCCAATACACTTCCTTTGATGGCTTTCTGGGTTGTGTACTGAATGTCGTATTCTGTCAAGATCATTTGCCATCTTGCTATTCTCCCAGACAGAGCAGGCTTTTCAAATATGTACTTTATCGGATCCATCTTTGAGATCAACAAGGTAGTGTGAGTCAGCATATACTGTCTCAGCCGGCGAGCAGCCCATACCAAAGTGCAGCAAGTTTTCTCGAGCAGTGAGTATCGGGTCTCACAGTCGGTAAACTTTTTGCTAAGGTAATAAATGGCGTGCTCTTTTCGGCCAGACTCGTCATGCTGCCCCAGCACACACCCCATTGAGTTGTCAAGTACTGTCAGGTATAGTATCAGAGGTCTCCCTTCAACCGGCGGCATAAGGATGGGTGGTTCTTGGAGGTACTCTTTGATTCTGTCAAAAGCAGCCTGACATTCATTATTCCAACGTACTACCTGATCTTTCTTCAGCAGCTTGAAGATTGGCTCACAGGTAGCAGTTAGGTGCGAGATGAATCGAGCAATGTAATTCAGGCGTCCTAGAAAGCCTCTGACCTCTTTCTCTGTCTTAGGGGCTGGCATTTCTTGAATAGCTTTAACCTTGGCAGGGTCCACTTGAATACCCTTATCACTTACAACGAAGCCTAGCAGCTTTCCAGATCTAACCCCGAAGGTGCACTTGTTCGGGTTCAACCTCAGCTTGTACAGTTTCAGACGGTCAAACAGTTTCTGCAGATGATCAAGGTGTTCTTCCTCAGTTTGGGACCTTGCAATCATGTCGTCAACATATACTTCTATCTCATGATGGATCATGTCATGAAATAAAGCAACCATGGCACGTTGGTAGGTTGCCCCAGCATTTTTCAGTCCAAAAGGCATGACCTTGTAGCAGAAGGTGCCCCACTGAGTAACAAAGGTAGTCTTTTCCATGTCTTCAGGAGCCATCTTGATTTGATTGTAACCTGAGAAGCCATCCATGAAGGAGAATACCTTATGCTGAGCTGTATTGTCAACAAGGACATCAATGTGAGGTAGAGGGAAGTCATCCTTGGGGCTGGCCCTGTTCAGATCCCTGTAATCGACACATATTCTGACCTTACCGTCTTTCTTTGGTACCGGCACCACATTAGCAACCCACTGAGGGTAAGAAGTCACTGCAAGAAACCCGGCGTCAAACTGTTTCATAACCTCGGCTTTGATCTTCTCAGACATCTCTGGACGCATGCGGCGAACCTTTTGCTTAACCGGAGGGCAGTCTTCCTTGGTAGGCAAATGATGGACCACAATGTCGGTATCTAACCCAGACATGTCTTCGTAGGACCAGGCAAAGATCTCCACATAATCCTGTAACATCTGAATCAACCGTTGCTTCACACTGAGCTCTAGGTTGGCACCAATCTTGACTTCCTTACGGTCGGTCTCAGTACCCAGATTTATTGTCTCCACTGGCTCTTCATGTGGTTGAATTGTCCTCTCTTCCTGCTGTAACAGTCTTGCAAGTTCTCCAGGCACTTCGCAATCATCTTCACCTTCGTCTTCGGCTAAGTTGATCGGATTTTCGAAGTCATAACTGGCAGTAGCAGAGTCGTTACCAGTGAGATCCAGAGTGGATTGAAACCTGTATGAGTGAGTGTGTGTAAATACAGCTGTTTTGCAATATATGTAAAGAAAGAAAGAAAAGGAGCGCAAGATTTGAAATGTGAAAAACGTCCAATGCTTTTATTTATGATATATGAAGTTGACAAACAAAAGCCCTCATAAATAAGACCACGGTGCCCCGGATAAGACACCGGGCCATACAGTTTCAAATTATTGTTTATTACAAATCCAAAACAAAGAAGTTCATTACTGGGTGACAAAAGTTATGGGTGTAAAGTCTTTGGTAGTCCAATTGCTAGGCCCACCGTTGGTTTCCGGGTAAATCCAGCTGTCAAACTCAGCTTCATCCACTTCATCATCCTCCCTGATAGCATTCACTCCATGGTTAGGCATGGGAGCAGTCACCACATTGGGCTTCTCAGGTGCCTCAAATTGTACCTCCTTTGCATCAATAAGGTCCTGCACCTTATTCTTCAGGGCCCAGCAATCATCAGTAGAATGCCCCGGGCTATCGGAGTGATAAGCGCAGCGGGCATTTGGATTAAACTTAGGAGAGGTAGTATTCATAACCTTCGGGGCCTCTCTAACAGTCACCAAGCTAGTTGACAGCAGTTGTGGCAGGATCTGAGAGAGAGTCATGCTGAGCCGAGTATACTGCCGTTTGGGCCTCTCAGCCCTGGGTTGGTTGTACTGTTGTGGAGTAGTAGCAGGCTTAGAGATTACCACCGCGTTGATCGCTTGGCGGCGTTCAGGTTTGTCTTGCCTTCTTGGACCATACACAGCACTTGCCTCCTTCTTGAAGGGCTTCTTTTCAGCATCGGAGGAGGCAACCTTCTGTATCTTCCCCGATTTTATACCAGCCTCGATCCTTTCACCAGTCAGGATCAGATCAGTAAACCCAGCAGAGGAGTTACCAATGAGATGATTGAAAAATGGCCCAGAAAGGGTCCCCAAGAACATATCCACCAATTCCCGGTCCGTCAATGGTGGCTGCACCCTGCCAGCCAGATCTCTCCATTTCTGTGCGTACTCCTTAAAACCTTCACCCGATCCTAACGACATACCCTGGAGTTGGGTACGCGTAGGAGCGAGGTTGGAATTATATTGATACTGTTTGTAAAAAGCAGTGGCCAGATCCTCCCAGTTATGAATGTTGGTCCCATCCAGCTGATAGAACCATTCGAGGTGAGTCCCTGAAAGACTCTCCTGGAAGAAGTGGATCCATAAGTTCCTGTCTGCTGTGTAAGGCTGGATCTTCCTTACATAAGAACGGAGGTGCATCTTGGGACAGGAAGCCCCGTCATACTTCACAAAGGCAGACGCCTTGAACTTGTGTGGGATCACCACCCCAGTAGATAACCCCAAGTCTCTGAAATCCAGTCCAGGCACATGCTGAATTTCCATAGCATTTAATCTGTCCTCCAGTTGCTTGTACCGGTCTTCAGCAGGAGGGTACTGTTCGTCGTTGAAGTCCGTTTCAGTATCAGAGACCATAGGAGTAGGGACCTCCCTTTCTTGGTGACTACCTTCCCCCACAGATGGAGTAGTCCTCTCAGCTTCATTTTGCAAAGTGTTCCCGAGTCTGCGCCCAGTGTTAAATAGCACAGTCCTCTTCTTCTTCTTACTTTTCTTCAGGAGCATAGCCTTCAGCTCTTTTTGACCTTTAGCCAAACCCATGATCAGCTCCTGAAATTGTGCGTTCTGCGCCTGAAGGGCCTTGATAGTCAGCTCGGTAGATGATTCAGGGTTCATGATGCTGTAATAAACAGCGAAGAACAGTAAGCAACCTGAAAAGAAGAGTACCTGTGATGCACATGATGAATGATATGTGTTTATGCAATGCATTCAAGGGTTCGAAAATTCAAATTTGTTGTAGACAAAAAGGAACACACGTTATCATTAAGGAAATAATTGTTTAATACATCAAAGCCTCATGGGAAAACATTACAAAGCAGATCAATCCCAAAAGACACTACGCATCCTCTTCGGAGCAATATAGGTATTGAGATTCCTTTCCTCGTGCAGTAGGCGGGTGAGCTCCAGGACCTTCTTCTCACTAGCATGTAGACTGGTCTCCAGAGAATTCCGTTCTTCCTTAAGCTGGATCCAGCTCTTCTGCATCTCTTCCCAGGACGTGGGCATGTCAGGATGTTGAATGGTGTAGGACACCTCTCCTTCCAATGCTGGCTCTTTGATCACGGGGAGAACATGAGGATATGGCATCACCAGCTTCTGGGAGGGGGCTCGTACCCACTTGAGATAAGGCTCCAATGGGATGGAGTTCCTGTGCCCCAGGGTCTTGCTGTCTACCTTACTAGGCATCCTCCAAGCTCTGATAAATCTCTGGCGAAGTCCTTGCGCATCATTGTCGAAGTCAAAAACTATGTCAGGAATTAACATCTCAAGAGGGTCATCCCTCCGAGCATAACCAAACTGTCTCCAAGCCAAGCATGGGTTGTAAGTAATACCTCCTTTGGTTCCAAGTAAAGGAACATTAGGGTACTCCCCACAACGATCAATGATAGTGACATCCTCTCTGGACCGAGAGCACCAATGTATATCTGCATGTGTAAGAGTCATCAATCGTTGTGACCACCTCAAACCCCGCTCGTTCTTCAAAACTGATTGTGGAAGGTGCGAAATAAACCACCTTCCCAGGAGGGGAGTGCAGCACATAAGAACACCCCTTTTTCTCATGGTTCGAGTGTAACATGAGTGAAGGATGTCCCCCAGCAACGTAGGTATAGGATTCCTGGACATGAAGACCTTGACAGCACTGATATCTATAAGCTGATCTGGCTTAGGGAACAACACCAACCCATAGACAAGGAGGGCTACAACTTCTTCAAAGGCTTGTAGGTCAAGGGAATTCCAACACTCTTGGGCCTTCTCAAACAGAAACTTTACCAAGAACCCTTTGATACCATTTCTGGCTTCCCAATGCCCCTTGATGTCAGATGGTTGTAGGCATAATGCTTTAGCTATTTCTTCAAGTTTTGGTTCCCTTTTCGTACCGTTGTAGGGTAGTTGATTCAGAATGGGAATCTTTAGAAGCTGGGAAAACTCTTCTAAAGTAGGCACCAGCTGATAATCCAGGAAAGTAAAACAGTGATGCAGAGGGTCAAAGAACTGGAAGAGGACCTTTACCATCTCTTCCTCAATATTGGTATTGACCAGGCTGATGAGTCTACCATGCCTTTCACCGAATGACGAGTTCTCAGGAATCCTGGATGTAAGCTCCTTAAGCTGAGGAGGGACCCTTACAAGGTTGATCTGAATTGTCTTTCTGCGGATAGTTTCCATGTCCTACAAAATAAGAACAAAGATGAAGATTCGAACCCCTGAAATGGTTAGTGGATGCATATGATGCTGTATGATGTTATGATGCTATGATAAGGGCATACCACAAGTATTCACAAAAAGCAAACATGATAAGGCACACAAGTCACACCACAGCCCTTAGAGTTTAGGCCAGCACGAGGTTAGGGGTACTACCCTCTTGAAGTTGGTGGGCTCAAACCTGTCCTATCAAAGTAACCGGGTTCTAAGGATCTCAATATCATTGGATTGCTTTCATTGTTCATCGTTTCGATTTAGCCACTGACTGGCGATCAAAATATCCCAAGAAAACAACCCTCAACTGAGTGTAGTATCGAGTATCAACCGACTTTGGACTACACCAAAGTAGTTATCTCACTACCCTAAAGAGGCCAAGATGGTTCAATTAAGGTTCCTAAGGTCTGTTGATGCTTCACGACACCACGCGGAGGCCCCGTACTCTCCTTGACTGAACTCAAGGGTTACCGACACACACCAAAGTGCCACATCAACGTAGCAGACTGCTTCAACCATGTCGGTATACTTCACACAGTTCCCTCACAGCCTTGTTGCTACTTTCTAAGAAGGTATCCCCAGATCCGGGTTAGGATCTATAGAACTCCCGAGACAGTCCCACAATAATAAAGCAAACAAGTCAAAGCAATTGAAAACACAGTGATCTTAGTCCTAAGGTACACCTCACTTTTATAAGATTGGTCCCCAGCAGAGTCGCCAGTTCTGTGATCGGTGGATCTGGAACTGACTGTTTAACGCTGGTTCGCGAAATGTCGCGGAAGCAAGAGTCGCCACCGTCTTTTATTTTCTCCAACATGGACAGGACAAAAGCACAGCAAAATTCCTTATGAGATAGTTTCTCGGTTCGGGAGGTAGATTTATAGAAAGGGAAGGTTTTAGCACCCTTTCTATCCATGGTTATCCATGGGCTCTTAGATACTTGCTCATTGTGTTTTCAAAAGTGTTTGCTTTTCAAGTGTGAGTGAGTTTAAAAAAGTTTCGTTTAAAGATTTCATATCGACTCTTGTATCAGTCCTCAAGAGTGTTTGAAAAATTGTTTTGAAATCCTTTTGAAAGTGTCGGTGTGAAAAGAGTTTGATTTGTTTTTTAATAGAGCAAGTATCCAGGAGTCATCTACCTACCCTAAGGAATTAGGCTGTGTAAATGTCCTTAAGACAGTACTATCCCACTATTGAGAAGTAGGTAGCACCGCCGTTGGAGGTGTTCGGGTCAGTTCGTTTGTAGGGACAGTGTGGTCACCAGAGCAACAGTAAGATACCTTAGAATCTACCCTTATGCCATTGATCTTTTTATTCTGAGGCAATCGTTTCGAGGCAACTTGTTTCGAGGCAACTAGATCAATGGAACATAAGGACTCACTAAGACGTCCTGTACTCGACGACCACGTTTCGAGGGGCAAGGCAACAGTGTGATCACCAGAGTAACAGTAGGATACCTTAGAAGCTACCCTTATGCCATGTTCATGGACATAAGGACTTACTAAGACGTCCTATACTCGATGACCACTTTTCGAGGGGCAAGGCAACAGTGAGGCGTACCCTAGGAGTGGTGTGTGAATTGTGTGTCATTTTCAGTTTATTATTTGTCTTGTCATGCATTGGTGATCTACATTTTGGTTTTATTTTTTGGGCATTCATTCTTTCATGTGATTGTTTAACAGTTAAAGGTGCGGGAATTTAAAGTGCGGAAAAAGATAAAGGTCATACGGTATTACAAAGGCGCGGGTCTACATCGCCAAATTAAACCAAGACCCGATTTAAAATAAAATGCAGAAAGTAAATACCTAATTAATTATTACAGGGCTTTGAGGCAAATACATTACATTCATAAAAAAGAAATAAAATAAACGCGCGAAAAGAAAATATAATCGAAAGCGAGGGCGTTGGACCCTTTAAAGGAATTAAAATGAGATTATTAAATTAATTAAATTAAATAAAAGAAACAAACTTATTTTTTATGTTTTTGTATTTATGACACTAAAGAAAATTAAGTTGGAATTAAAAGTTAAATAATTCTAGTTCTAATTGTTTTTTAATTTATTAAAGAAAAAATTATTTAAGTTAAACCTAATTTAAACCTAATTGATTAATTACAAGTATTTACAAAATTAATTAATGATTAATAATAATTATAATAAGAAAATAAAAAATATTTAATTATTAAAAAAAGGATAACAAAGTGCTAAAGACCTATTTTTTTTATATTTTTTAGTTACTAAAAAAAATACATTAAAATTAATAACCTAAGATTAACACTAAATTAATTATTGAATTTATTTACAAAAAGGTTGATGAATTAAATTAAAATAAAACATATTTTTATTTTTTATGATTTTTTGATTTTTGGTTTTTTATGAAAATTGTTTTGATTAATTAATTAGAAGTAATAAAAACAAAATAAAAAAAGAATGAAAAGAAAGGAAATAAAAATGCAAACTGTGGGGGGGTGTTGACCCCAATTGAGGAGGTGGATTGATGAACTCTGGCCCAACAGGAGGAGGCCCCTTGTTGACTTTTTGGATCATGTGTAGCACCTTTGACTGACGCCAATGGTGGATGGCAGGTAGTAGCCACTGGATGGACCATTTGAGACACATGGCAAGTGCCAACGCTGGGGTGTATGATGGCTCCCTGGGTGGTGTGCTGCATAGGAACGAATTAAGCAAAATAATAGAAGTAATGTGAGGGGACCTGGGATTCGAACCCAGGTCCCAGTGTTTTCCAACCAACGCCTTAACCAATTGAACTATCAACGCGCTTTGTATATAAGATAAGAAACAAATAATATAAAATACAATTGGCATTAGTGTTATAAAATAAAATAAAAAGGCGCTGGATTCAAACCAGCCACTCACGCCGTGCCACGCTAGCCTTCCTCCCCAATGTACCTGTAATGAAAATGAAATAGCGGGTGTTTTAAACCCCCCCAAAGCAATGTCCACAGAAAATAGCGAATAGCTTAGGGTGAAAAAGAAATTAGGCGCGATTGTCCAATTCCATTCAGTGGAAGGTGCCGATTTTAATGGTAGGGGTCTTAGGGTCCAATTGTTCCTGGTATGCAAAGCCCTAAAATCAGAACTCTGAAACCCTAAGCAATGGCCATGGTGAAATCGCGTACAGGCTTGGAAAACTCAATCAAATCATACTATCAGCTTCAAAACAGTCACATTAGTCCAAATCCATGATCAAAAATGACAAATACAGCATGAATAATAAAATGCGAATATCAAAAATTTCAAGGAAAGTTGGACTTGGTTATACCTGTTCTTTGCGTTTGAAGGTCTGAATTTGATTGCTATCGCTTCCTTAGGGTTTCAGCAACTTGTTTGGATGAGAATGAGAGTCTGAAACAAGCTCTAGAGGTGTTTTCAGTTTTGAAAAATCTTGGCCAAAATGCAAGTTTGTTCTGAGTATTGGGGCGCAGCTTAGGTCTCTCTCTTGTGTCTGATCACTTGCCTAGGTCTTATGTAACATGTTTTGATCAAAGTTATAGCCTCATAATGCCTTGCCTTCATGTTCAAGATTCTCCATAAACCTCCATTAACAACCTTCCATTTTTGAACCATTTTTTGAATTCTTGCTCCATTTGGCCTCTTGCACGAATTTGGCACATGCATAATGGTAATTCAAGGTCCATCAAAGTTAGATATCCTCCTTAATTAACCTTTTTGATTTTCCTTTGATTTTAAAAGATTTAAAATTAATTAAATCCAATAAAATCAATAAAAAATGAAAAAATTAATTTAAAAATTTGAAATAAAAGGTGGGACACGTGGGAAGCATGGCCAAGCTAATTCAAGTGGAAAAAGTGGGCCCCTTTTGTCAAAAATGAAGTTTCAAGGATAAATGATTTTGGCCATTTCACAAAAATTTCCCAACTTCTCCAATGCATATCTTGCTCAATTTTTAAGCTTTGATCATGTTCTTGGACATTTTAGAAAGGTCTTGAAGTCCTCTAACCAATGTCTTTGGTCACATGTCATTTTGATTTACCAATATCAAGTTATGGTCTTTGACTTAAAGTCCCTGTTTGTTGACTTTTGAAAATGACCTATAATGTTGAAATTGATAACTTTTTGTGAGAGCATTTCTTGGACTTGGAGTGTGAAGATGAGTTGTAGGAAATGTCTTCCTCTTCAAGATGAGCATTGGATGGAATTTTTCTGATGAACCATGAAAAGGTTATGCCTTGGTCAAGTTACAGTTGACTTTTCAGCTGTCCAAAAATAGAAACTTTTGCATCTTGAGACTTTTTGAGCCATGCTTTGAGAATCATGATCAAGCATTGATCAAATGATGTTTGTGGCTTCAAAATAAGATGTTGACCAAAAATTTTGACTTTTGACTGCCAAATGACCATTTTGCCCCTACAGTTGACTGTTGAGCAATTAGGGTTTTTGACTGTGCAACTTGACCTTGTTAGCCTTGAAACTTGACATGTAGGTACTTGACAATGTGTATGAGCATAGGAGACTTGATTGAGCCCTTTAAAACTTCAACTTCCTTGCAAGAACCAAAACCCTAGTTTGACTGGCTTAGGAGGATGGTTGACTGTGTAGCCCTTGAGTAGACTTTGAACCATTTGGGGATGATTCTTGTCAAAACTTTTGAAGATTATGGGAGGGCAAATTTTGGGGTACAACAATACCCTTTAGGTAAGTAGCAATAAACTGTGAGGGACCTGTCCGGCGTAGACCGACACGGGTGAAGCAGTAGCTACGTTGGTGTGACACCTTGGTCTGTACCGATATCCCTTGTGTTGGAACGGGGAGAATATGGGTCTTCTGAGGAGTCATTAAGCACCAACTGACCTTAGAACCTTAAATTGACCAACTTGGCCATAGAACAGTAGCAGTATGCTACACTCATTGAGGCTAAACTCTCGCGATGGTTCCGGATGCAAGAAAAGGTTGCCAAACTGGAATTATGACCGGTTGAGGGTAGTCAGTGATATTGAGATCCTCTAGAACCCGGTTACTATTTTTAGGACAGGTCTTAGCCAACTGAAACTGAAAGAGGGTAGTACCTAAACTTCATGCCATCCTAAAATCTAAGGGCTCTTTTGCGTGACTTGTGTGCCTTTACCATGTTTTCCTTTTGTGAATACTTATGGTGTGCCTTTATCATAACATCATAACATCATAACATTGCATACATCTTGCATATGGACTAACCCATTTCAAGGATCTCAAGGGTTTGTGATGCAGGTCATGATGAACCAAATGTCTAGCAAGGGGCAAAGGGGATTTATTTTCCTCTAGCCAAGGTTGTTTGGAGATCAAAGCACGACAACTTGAGTCAGGGGCTATGACCCACTCGATATGGTGAGCCTGACTCTTGAAGAAGCACTCCCAGCAACATGAAGTTCCTTCAATCAAGCCGCAAAATTCAAATGCTAACAAGTTTCTTTGTTTACCCCACAAGATCCTTGAAAACATTGCATGCATATATCATTCATCATACGCATAACAGGTACCCTTTTACAGGTCACTTATCTTCTTCGTTGTTTATTTCAGCAATCATCATGTCTACTGAACCTTCCACTGAACAAGCTATCAAGGCCCTCCAGGCCCAGAATGCCCAGTTCCAAGAGTTGGTTATGAGCCTAGCCCAGGGTCAACAGGATTTGAAGACTCTGATTCTGAAAGAGAGGAAGAAGAAGAAGAAGAGGACCGTCCTATTCAACACTGGGCGCAGATTTGGGAATGGATTACAGAACGAGGTTGATCTGACCACCTCCTCTATGGGGAAAGACAGTCCACAAGAGAGAAGGGTCCCTAGTCCCGTGGTCTCCGACAACGAGACGGATTATGATGAAGAGCAGTACCCTCCTGCTGAGGATAGGTATAAACAGTTGGAGGACCGCTTGAGCGCCATGGAGATACAGAATGTGCTCGGGTTGGACTTTGGAGACCTAGGCTTATCCTCTGGGGTGGTGATTCCCCATAAGTTCAAGGCACCTGCTTTTGCCAAATATGACGGAGCCTCCTGCCCAAAGCTGCACCTATGGTCGTATCTAAGGAAGATCCAACCTTACACTGCTGACAAGAATTTGTGGATCCATTTATTTCAGGATAGTCTTTCAGGGACGCAACTCGAGTGGTTCTATCAGCTGGATGGAGCCAGTATCCGTAACTGGGAAGATTTGGCTACTGCGTTCTATAAGCAGTATCAGTATAATTCTGACCTCGCTCCTACGCGTACCTAACTCCAGGGTATGTCAATAGGGACCGGTGAAGGATTTAAGGAGTATGCTCAGAAATGGAGAGATCTGGCTGGAAGGGTGCAGCCACCTTTAACTGATCGAGAACTTGTTGATATGTTTCTGGGGACCCTGTCTGGTCCGTTCTTCAACCATTTGATTGGAAATTCTTCAGCCGGGTTTACAGACCTTATCTTGATTGGTGAGAGAATTGAAGCTGGTATCAAGTCTGGGAAGATACATAAGGGTGCTTCATCGAGCACCGAGAAGAAACCGTTCAAGAAGGAATCTAGTGTTGTCTATGGTTCAAGGAGACCAAACAGATCTGAACACCGCCAAGCTGTCAACGCGGTGGTCATTTCAAAACCTGCTGGTGCTCCTCAGCATCACAACCAACAAAGGGGTGATAGACCTAGAAGGCAATTCACTCGCCTCAGCATGACCTTGTCCCAGATATTGTCGCAGTTGCTGACAACCAATTTGGTGACTCTAAGGGAATCCCCAAAGAATCTGAATACTACATCCCCAAAGTACAATCCTAATGCCCGTTGCGCTTATCACTCTGACAGCCCGGGGCATAATACGGATGATTGTTGGACTTTGAGGAATAAGGTTCAGGACCTAATCGATGCAAAGGAGGTTGAGTTCGAGGCGCCCGAGAGGCCTAATGTTGTAACAGCCCCCATGCCCAAGCATGGAGTAAATGCTATTAGGGATGATGAAGACGTGGAGGAATCTGAATTCGACAGCTGGATCTACCCTACGACCAACGGTGGACCCAACAACTGGACAGCCAAAGACTTCATCCCTATTACTTTTGTTACTCAGTAATGAACTCCTTTGTTTTGAATTTGTAACAGACAATATTGTGAAACTTTATGGCCCGGTGTCTTACCCGGGGCACCGTGGCTTCATTTGTGAGGGCTTTTGTGTGTCATTTTCATATATCATTAATAAAAGCATTGGACGTTTTTTGCATTTCAAATCTTGCGCTCCTTGTCTTTCTTTATTATATATTGCAAAACAGCTATTTACACACACTCACATATACAGGTCCCAATCCACTCTAGATCTCACTGGTAACGAATCTGCTACTGCCAGTTATGACTTTGAAAATCCGATCAACTTAGCCGAAGACGAAGGTGAAGATGATTGCGAAGTGCCTGGTGAGCTTGCAAGACTGCTACTTCAGGAAGAAAGGGACATTCAGCCACATGAAGAGCCAGTGAAAACGGTAAATCTGGGTACTGAGACAGACAAAAAGGAAGTCAGGATCGGTGTAAATCTGGAGCTTAGTGTGAAACAACGGTTGATTCAGATGCTGCATGACTACGTGGAAATATTTGCCTGGTCTTATGAAGATATGCCTGGTTTGGATACTGACATCGTGGTTCATCACCTGCCTACCAAGGAAGAATGCCCTCCGGTAAAACAGAAGGTCCGCCGTATGCGTCTAGAGATGTCCGAGAAAATCAAAGTCGAGGTTATGAAACAATTTGACGCCGATTTTCTAGCAGTAACTTCCTACCCTCAGTGGGTTGCCAATGTGGTTCCGGTACCGAAGAAAGATGGTAAGGTCAGAATGTGTGTTGACTACAGGGATTTGAACAGGGCGAGCCCTAAGGATGACTTCCCTCTGCCTCACATCGACGTTTTGGTTGACAACACTGCTCAGCATAAGGTATTCTCCTTCATGGACGGTTTCTCCGGTTATAATCAAATCAAGATGGCTCCCGAAGACATGGAGAAGACCACTTTCATT
Organism: Vicia faba; assembly: GCA_948472305.1. Classification (NCBI taxonomy): domain Eukaryota; kingdom Viridiplantae; phylum Streptophyta; class Magnoliopsida; order Fabales; family Fabaceae; genus Vicia; species Vicia faba. The sequence continues at coordinate 940,256,633 of OX451736.1, forward strand.
ACTCAGTGGGGCACCTTTTGCTACAAGGTCATGCCTTTTGGGTTGAAAAATGTTGGGGCAACGTATCAGCGCGCCATGGTTGCTCTGTTTCATGATATGATCCATCATGAGATTGAAGTATACGTTGACGATATGATTGCAAGGTCCCAAACTAAGGAGGAACACCTTGACCATCTACAGAAGCTGTTTGACCGTTTGAAGTTGTACAAGCTGAGATTAAACCCGAACAAGTGCACCTTCGGGGTAAGATCTGGAAAACTACTAGGCTTCGTCGTAAGCGACAAAGGAATTCAAGTAGACCCTGCCAAAGTGAAAGCCATACAAGAGATGCCAACTCCCAAGACAGAGAAAGAAGTCAGAGGCTTTCTAGGACGGCTAAACTACATTGCCCGATTCATCTCGCACCTGACTGCTACTTGTGAACCAATCTTCAAGCTACTGAAGAAAGATCAAGTGGTACGTTGGAACGATGAATTCCAGGCCGCTTTCGAAAGAATCAAAGAGTATCTCCAAGAGCCACCCATTCTGATGCCACCGGTTGAAGGGAGACCTCTAATCTTATACTTGACAGTACTGGATAACTCAATGGGATGTGTGCTGGGTCAGCATGACGAGTCTGTCCGAAAAGAGCACGCTATTTATTACCTTAGCAAAAAGTTTACCGACTGTGAGACTCGATACTCACTGCTCGAGAAAACTTGCTGCGCTTTGGTATGGGTTGCTCGCCGGCTGAGACAGTATATGTTGACTCACACTACTCTGTTAATTTCAAAAATGGATCCAATCAAGTATATCTTCGAAAAGGCTGCCTTGTCCAGAAGAATAGCAAGATGGCATATGATCTTGACTGAATATGACATCTAGTACACGACTCAAAAATCAATCAAAGGAAGTGTGTTGGCAGACCATTTGGCACATCAGGCAGTGGATGATTACCAATCTATGAACTTTGAATTTCCAGACGAGAATATCATGGTAGTGACTGATTGTGAGATACCTGGACCGGATGAAGGACCTGAGGAAGGATCCTGATGGTCTATGCACTTTGATGGAGCCTCAAACGCTTTGGGTAACGGTATTGGCGTTGTGATCATATCCCCTAAGGGCTCTCATACTCCACTTACCGCCCGGCTATGTTTCAAGTGCACCAACAACATGGCGGAGTATGAAGCATGCATCATGGGTCTTCAAGCTGCAATTGACCTAAGGATCAAGTTTTTGAGTGTCTTCGGAGATTCCGCTCTCGTGATCAGTCAGATCAAAGGCGAGTGGGATACGAAACACCCAAATCTTATTCCTTACAAGGAGTATGTGTTGACGTTGCTTCCCCATTTCGAGGAGATAACCTTTGAACACTTCCCAAGAGAGGAGAATCAGTTGGCGGACGCGTTAGCTACGATGTCTTCTATGTTCAAAGTCAAGTAGGACAACGAGGCTCCCCGAATCATTATTTGGAAATTAGATGAACCTGCACATTGTTGTGACCTTGAGACTGAAGAGGTAACAGAAAATCCCTGCTATCATGAAGTGAAGAGGTACCTTGAAGCTCAAGAATATCCCGAGGGCGCGTCTGTTAATGACAAAAAGTTTCTGAGAAGGTTCGCGGCAAAGTTCTTCCTCAGCAATGACATTCTCTACAAATGTAACCATGATTCAACCTTACTATGTTGTGTGGATAAGACTGAAGCAGAAAGGATCATGGCAGAGCTGCATGAAGATACTTTCGGAACGCATTCCAGTGGACATACCATGGCAAAGAAAATCCTTCGGGCAGGATATTATTGGTCCACAATGGAAGCCGACTATTATCAACATTCTCGGACGTGTCACAAATGCCAGGTATATGCTGATAAGGTGCACATTCCTCCAGTTCCTTTGAACGTCTTGACAGCACCTTGGCCTTTTGCAATGTGGGGCATTGATATGATCGGCGAGATCAGACCTACGGCATCCAACGGGCATCGATTCATCCTGGTAGCAATTGATTACTTTACGAAGTGGGTTAAAGCAGCTTCCTTTGCTACCGTAACCAAGAACGTCGTGGCACGGTTCATTCGGCATAACCTGATCTGTCGATACGGTGTACCAGAGAGGATCATTACGGATAATGGTACCAATCTTAACAACAAGATGATCACTGAGCTCTGCGAGAAATTCAAGATACAACACCACAACTCTTCTCCCTACCGGCCGAAGATGAATGGGGCTGTAGAAGCAGCTAATAAGAGCATTAAGAAAATTGTGCAGAAGATGACAGTGACCTACAAAGATTGGCACGAGATGTTACCATTTGCTCTTCATGGGTATCGTACCTCAGCACGGACGTCAACAGGGGCAACACCCTTTTCCTTGGTCTATGGTATGGAGGCAGTCCTACCCATTGAAGTTCAGATACCCTCTCTCCAGATCATGAAGGATGCAGGTTTGAGCGAAGATGACTGGATCCAGACCCGGCTTGATCAATTAAACCTAATCGACGAAAAGAGACTCACTGCTATTTGTCATGGTCAGACATACCAAAAATGGATGATCAAGGCATTCAACAAGAAAGTCAGATGACAAGAGTATCAAGTCGGAGATCTGGTAATCAAGCGCATCATTCTACCTCAAGGTGATCCCAGGGGCAAATGGACCCCTACGTACGAAGGGCCATTTGTGGTTAAGAATATCTTCTCAGGAGGAGCGATGATTCTAACCACCATGGATGGTGATGACCTTCCTCACCCCGTCAATGCAGACATAGTAAAAAGATACTACGCATGATTAAAGACCCGCTAGGTCGACTGGCCTAGGCAAAAATAAGGGCTTCCCGGCGAACCAAAAGGGTTCGGGCAAAAATAAGGGATGAAAATGAATAAAAAAATCTATACACCCGGCAAGTCGAAAACCTGAAAAGGCGGCTTGGGCAAAAATGGGTATCCTGGTGGACTGAAAACCCGAAAGGGCGGTCCAGGCAAAAGTTAGGGATAAGCGTAACACTATGTCTCATTGGATCACCCTGCATCCATACTTTGGTACCAACTATCAGGCTCGGACGGCACCAATCAATCAGATTCATCTTCAACTAAGCAGCAAAGTGATGAGATGCTTGAAGACATAAAGGCGATAGCAGAGTTGGAACCCAGTGGGATTATTCACAGCTGTTTTGTTTTCTTTTTGTATAAACTCTATTTGTTCGGCAGCGTTCTCTTACTAGGACGTCAGCCTCTTGTACACAAAATGCCTATTTACAGGCAAACTTCAAAATTAATACAAGCTCATTTTTCAGACAAATTGCAAATTGTTTTTTCTTTATCTGTTTTGTTTTGCAAAGAACATCCAATGTTCATTTTTTATATATGCATTTGACATTAATTGATGTTCATAATTATTTGCATGTGAAATAAAGGACTAATCACGGGTGACATCGGAAGTAGGGGCAATAAGAATTGTCTAAGCGATCTAGTTGCTCTGTCCACCAAGATACCAAGGTATATATTCGGCTGCAGAATATGACCAAGATACCTTCACTCCCCAAGAGTAAGACAGTAATGGTAGCTCTCCCCACTGAGACTTGCAACTACGGATGAATCAGCAATACTCTCCCCAAGCAGAGTTAGTCTACCATCAGTCCCGAAAAGATTGGGTATCCCCAGTAGGTCTTAATATTCTCCGGCGGAGTACACAGATATTCCCCAGCAAGCATCCCCGACAGTCTTAATATTCCTCGACGGAATATAAGAATGTTCCCCGGTGGAATACAAGATACCCCCAGTAGAGCCATTTCCCAGCGCAGTCTAAAAAAGCTTCCCCACCAGAGTTGAATCATCTTCCCCAGTAGATTCTGGAAGCTTGTCCCCTGCAGGGTGAAAATGTATCTCACCGGCCAAATTCAGAGGTTATCCCCACAAGAGTCTAACTGGGTTATCCTCAGCAAGTTGCAACTGAAAGATCATCCCCAGCGGAGTTCATCATCAAAATCCCCAACAGAGCTTATCAACGGAATCCTCAGCGGAGTTATCGTTAAAATCTCAGCAAAGCATCGCTTCCCCACAAAGTAATTCCCCGCAGAGTAATCTCTTCATCAAGTTTATTCCCCAACGGAGTTATCTTCTCCTACAGGTTTATTCATACAATCATCTTTGTTCATCATTCCCAGCGGAAGCGAAGAATTCAACATCATTCTCCAGCGGCTATCCGGGATTTACTTTCCCAGCTAAAACATCACATTTTCATACATCATGATACATGCATATACGCGTCATATCATATATGTTGAGAACATCATTGCTTGATCCATATCATGCATTGCATATGACTGACCTTTACCTTTCAGGAAAGATGCTGTTAAATGCTCAACTATGTCAAAAGAGACAAAATCAGTTAAATCGATTCCTAAAGATTTTTCTGAGACAGAGTCAGTCAATGGAGACAAAATCGGTTAAATCGATTCCTAAAGATTTTTCCGAGGCAAAGCCAGTCAACAGAGACAAAATCAGTTAAATCGATTCCTAAATATTTTTCTGAGGTAGAGCCAGTCAATGGAGACAAAACCAGCTAAATCGATTCCTAAAGATTTTTCTGAAGCCAATCAATGGAGACAAAACCAGTTAAATCGATTCCTAAAGATTTTTCTGAAGCCAGTCAATGGAGACAAAACCAGTTAAATAGATTCCTAAAGATTTTTCTGAAGCCAGTCAATGGAGACAAAACCAGTTAAATCGATTCCTAAAGATTTTTCTGAAGCCAGTCAATGGAGACAAAACCAGTTAAATCGATTCCTAAAGATTTTTCTGAAGCTAGTCAATGGAGACAAAACCAGTTAAATCGATTCCTAAAGATTTTTCTGAAACCTGCCAATAGAGACAACCCGTCAATGAAGACAACCCGTCAACAGAGACAACCCGTCAATAGAGACAACCTGTCAATAAAGACAACCTGTCAATGAAGACAACCCGTCAACGAAGACAAAACTGCCAACCAACAATCTCCAAGTGGCATCTATAATCCCATCCTCCTATCTATCATCTCTCCAAATGGCATCTGTAAGCCCATTCCCAACATCACATTGCTGATACTATACCATGCGAGTGCAAATTTCTGGGCACTTTAGTGTTCAATCATCTTCCACCTTCGGATCACGAAAGGCACGCAAGCCAATCTACATCCTCAGGTTTAAGAAGATTGAACATGGGCAACTGTTGTACCCCAAAATTTGCCCTCCCATATTCCTCAAGATTTGTCAAGAATAATCTTCAAATTGCTCAAAATGGTTCAAGAGGTTGTACAGTCAAATCACTTCCTAGGACAGCTGAAATTAGGGTTTTGGTTCTTTCAAGGAATTTGGGGTTTTCAATGGTTCAATCAAGTCTCAAGGGCCTATATACATTCTCTAGCACCTACATGCCAAGTTTCAAGACTCACAGTGCCAATTTGCACAGTCAAAAACCTCATTTGATCCACAGTCAACTGCAAGGGCAAATTGGTCATTTTGTAGTCAAAAGTCAGAATTTTTGGTCAACATCTCATTTTGAGTTCACAATCATCATTTGATCAAGTCTTGATCATGATTCCACAAGAATGGCTCAAAAATCATCAAAGATGCAAAAGTTACTATTTTTGGACAGTAGAAAAGTCAACTGTACCTTGACCAGGGCATAACTTTTTCATGGTTTATCAGAAAAATTCCATCCAAGGCTCATTTTGAAGAGGATGCAATCTCCTACAATCCATCTTCACACTCCAAGTTCAAGAAATGCTCTCACAATAAGTTACCAATTTTTACATTATAGGTCAAATTCAAAAGTCAACAAAAGTACACTTTGAGTCAAAGGCCATAACTTGAGATTGGTAAATCCAAATGACATGGGACCAAAGGCATTGGTTAGAGGACTTCAAGGGCTTTCCAAAATGTCCAAGAACATGGTCATATGATCAAAATTGAGCAAGATATGCATTGGAGAAGTTGGGAAATTTTCATGAATTTGCAAAAGTCAACTTTGCCCAAAACACCTTCCTTTTGCTAATGGGCCTCAAATCTCTTCTTGAAACTTCACCCATTACCTATGCACGACCCACCAAGCTTAATGGGATTTATTTTCTTATTTTTATTGATTAATTGGATTTTTAATTAATATTAATTCATTTAATTAATTTAAATTATAGGAAAATAGAAGATTTGATTTTTTAAATCAACTTGTGAAGAAAATCTGATCAAAACATGCTGGCAAATTCGTGCACAAGTCAAAGATACAAAAAAATCCAATTTTGGCAACTTTGTTCAATCATGAAGAATCAAAAATATTTGATTTTCAATCAAAGATTTAAACATCAATGCACATGGGTTGGATCCAATTTTTTGACCTAATTTGTTTCCCTTATATGCAAGCAAGCAAACCCTGACCTAGTGGACGATTGAAAGTTGCAGAAACGGCCATAGCACATTCAAGAAATTCCAAGAAAACTGAAAATTTGTTCTTGCATTCTAGGTCGATTCAAGGCATTTTATTGATCCAAACATATTGCAGGAGGTCCCAGGAACGTTTTGCAATTGAATTCACGCACCAAAGCTCAAAGAATTGTCACCTACAATCCCACGGTTTGCCCTTATATTTCATAATTGTATATCTTGATTCATGCGCATTTAACATGTTTTTGTGATTGTTTTGCATTGCTAGGGACCATACAAAGCTAATGGCATGATTGAATTAAACTGTAATGCCTTGAATTGAAAGATACCATGATCAAATTTCTAGGGTTCTTGAGCTTTAAATTAGGGCTTTTCAATCCAGGAAAAATTAGGACTAGTGAGGCACATGGTTGAGATCGTGAGACCAAGACGATCAAGACCCATACCTCGCGAAATATTTATATGTATTGTGGTGCTATTCGCTATTTTTCCTTGCAGGAGTTAGTGGGGGTTAAAAACCCCCGCTATTTGATATTATTTATGCAGGACGAACGAAGAAGATGATGAGGTGTTAGCATTTGGTTGGCTTATTTGAAAAAAGCGCGCGTTTGTTTTTATTTTACAGCATATTGAGTTGTTTGGATATATAATAATTGACTATTATCCAAATAATAAAAAGGTGCAGGTGGTTGAGTGGTTGGTGCGTTGGCCTAGAAACGTTGGGACCTGGGTTCGAATCCCAGGTCCCCCAAAACATTTATTCTATTTTGTTTCATATATTCACATGCAGGTTTCACAAGAGAGGTCCACCATATACCTCAATCCCCAGGCGCCAGATGTCTCCAGGCATAGATCCAATGGACATGAGTGGGAGATCACCATACTCCCCAGTCAACAGGCGTGTGGATAATCACCAAAGTCAACGTGGCTGAAATGCTAGTGGGCCTGGAAATTGCTAAAGACACCACAAAATTGGTCCAACACCCCCCTTGAAGTTTATTTCTTTCCTTTTCTTTTTTTATTTTTCTCATTTAATTATTTTATAATTATTATTTTCACTAACAAATTAATATTTATTTTCATAATAAATTCAGAAAAACATAAAAATATATAATATTTTTATTTATTAAATTTAGTTAGTTATTTTTGTAAATAAATAAATATAATTAACTAACTTAGTTTTAATTAGGTTAATTCTAACTTTTTTGCAATAATTTAAAATTAACATAGAATTAGGGTTTTTAATAACTTTTAACCATCTTTTATTTTTTCCCTTAAAAAACATAAAAAACTCAAAAAAAATATCTTTCTTTTATTTAATTAATTAATTAGTCTAGGTTTAATTTAATTAAATGCAAAATAATAAAAATCTCTTTCTTTCTCAAAAAGGGTCAAAACCCTAAACAACCCTTCGATCCAATTTTTCTCGCGCGTATGATTACTTTTTGATTCATAATTATTTTGATCCATATAATTGTATTTGCTCCGAGGATGTAATAGCTTTAATTAGGACTTTTTATCGCTTGCATTTAATTTCCCGCAATTTACTTTTTCAAGGGTTTGTTTTTGGCGATGTAAATACCCGACGCCTTGTAATAGCATAGTTTTATTTTCCGCAACTATTAATTGCTAGATGTATGCTAACTAGGCTATGCATGTCAAAATCTCTCTTAAATTAAAATCAATCGTAGCTCACCATAATATGTACAAAGATAACATAACTGAAACCTGACACACGTGCACATGCCACTCTTAGGGTACGCCTCACTTGGTTGCCTCGACGTGGTCATTGAGTATAAGGTGTTTTAGAGGTCGCCCTCCTATCTAAAGATCAAAGTTGCCTCGAAACGGTTGCCTCGATAAAAAATGATCTAGGACATTAGGGTTACCGCTAAGGCGTCCTACCATTGCTTTAGTGACCACATGTCCCTAAAATCGAATTAACCCGAAAACTCCAACGACGGTGCTACCTACTTCTCAATAGTGGGATAGTACTGTCTAAAGGACATTTACACAGCTTAATTTCTTTTGAGTAGGTAGAGGTTCTCAGGTACTTGCTCTTTCAAAACAAATATACTTTTCGCACTTACACTTTTCAAACAAAGTTTTCAAACAACACTCTATACACTCTTGAGGACAGATACAAGAGTTAAATCGAAGTTTTCAAACAAACTTTTTCAAAACCCACAAACACAAGAAAAGCAAAACATTTTGAAAACATAGTGAGCAAGTACCTAAGAGCCTGTGGATAACCACGGATAGAAAGGGTGCTAACACCTTCCCTTTCTATAATCTACCTCCTGAACCCGAGAAACATCTCGAAAAGGAATTTTGCTGTGCTTTTGTCCTTTCCTTGTTGGAGAAAATAAAAGACGGTGGTGACTCTTGCTTACCGCGACATTTTGCTAAACGCAAACGCAAACCAGCATTCCAAAAACAGTCAGTTCTATTTCCACCGATCACACACCTTAACCAGAAATTCCCCTCTCTCCACAACCAGAAATACCACTACCTCCATATCCTCAACCAGATATTCATCCATCATCCCCACAACCTGAACTATTTCAACCAGAAGTTCAAACTTCTGAGATCCAATCTTCTGAGACCTGTGAACCAGAACCTCATAACACTCAATCCAACTAAACTGAAGAACCCACTTCAGATTCTGATACCATTCCCATTCCAGGTATCACTGAACCTCTGGCCATCCGTATACCCCTCACCATTCTGGACAGACTCCAAATTCCCTCTTCACTAGAATCAACTCCACCAAACTCCCCAACTAGTCCAATAATTATACCAGACTCTCCCACTCCCTCACCAAAGAAAAATCTAGATGACAACGCCAAAACTGTCATTGATTTAACAGTTTTTGAACGTCTTGCTGCCATAACCCACAAAACAGCCATTCCAAAACCAAAACCATCTGAACCCACACCAGATGTTGGTACTAGTTTATTGATGTTTGAAACAGAAATGCAGAAGTGGATAACTTCCCTGAAGCAAGCTAGTCTTGAGATGATTAATCCTGCTGCTTCAGATTATCTTTGGACAAGTTTCAGAAAATGGGTAAGTTCTGAAACTCATAAGATGCAAGAACAGAGCTACGGACAAGTTCAACAGAACTTCAGTAATCTGCTAAAGGTAATTGAAGATCAAGTTCTGAGCCAACTGCTCAAGGAAGAAGTTCTCCCTCTGGACAATGCTCCCTGGTCAGAACATCGTCCAGCAGACAAAGTTCAACGAGAGTCAGAAGATCTCATTCTGACTGATACTCTAGAGGAGATGATTCCTGCAGAGGAACTGGTTCAAAAAGATGACGTTGCAGAATGCTCTGAGAAGCATCCAGTTACTGAAGATTCTCAAGCTTCCTCCTATGAAAGGCAGAGTCTGGAAGAATTAAAGAGATCCAATATTATTATGCAGGAAAGGATGGATAAACAGGATGACAAAATTTCGGAAATCAATAGCATGTTAAGCAAACAAGAGGAAACCAACACCCAGATCAAGGGCTTGTTGGAAGCTTTGTTCACATGCCTTCCTCCTCCATCTTAGATTTTCCTTGTTTTTTGATGTGTCTGCGATCGACTTAATGTCTGACGGTATCTTAACTGCAAGCGCACAGCCTATCGCGGTAGTAATAAAAGATTGTCGAATCCACAGGGACTTTGTAATCACTCTAGTGTTGTAAAACAGGTTAGTTTAGCTAAGGCGGAAATTGTCACGTTTGGTTTTGGGAAGGTTAAGGAAGGTAAACTAATTGATTTTAAAGTAATTATAAAATGAAATGGTCGGTATGCAATAGAGTCGACCTAAAGGATCTAATCGGACCTAGGCATATAGGGATGGTCAACTTGGTTTATCTGTAGAATTAATCAGTTTAAAAACCCTCAACTCACACTTTCATGGTCTTATCTCGGATTATACGTCTAAAGCCCTATACCTGCTTTCGCTAGCCTATAAGTGTTTAGAAGTATTTTTTGGAAACTTAATTAATTCTAATTTGGTTTAAAACGCTTTCACTGTATTTAAATCAAATGCCTAATTTTAGCTATCCGGTTAAAAACCTCACACTTTCGTGGTCTCGATCTAACCTATTTACTCTTCTTACTTTCGTAACAAAGGTTTTATTTTTAAGCATAAAAAGTTATAACCAGAGTTAAGTTGATTAAAGTTTTAGCCTAAGTTTGATCAGATGCCTAATGTCTCTTACTATCCCATACCGACGCTAAAGGTTTAGCTAGCCATGGAAATTATAATGAACGTACTGGAAATAAAAACAAACAAATATAGATTGGACATTATAAATAATAAATTAAACATGCATTAATTAATTAAAAGGTATGTAATACAATTGCAAAATAGAAACCTGAAAATAAAGCAAATACTTCAATCCCTCTTCCACAATTCGGAAACTCGGACTTGGTATCGGTAATATGACAAATTCTGAGGCTTGAATAATAAATCCTAAACTATAATAATAATTTCCTGATGTTGGAAATTATTATTTGGGCAATGAAATTAAAAGAACGGAAATAAACGAATGCAGAAAAATAACAACTGAAGGAATAATGGTTTTGATTTTGGCAGAGCTTCCGCACAAGTAAACTGTAATATGCTCTGTACTTCTAACGTTGAATGTTGAGGTATTTATAGAAGAATAAATTTGGCAGTTGGCTTGAAGACTTGTAACGAAGCTTTCCTTGAAAATCTCCACAAATGTAGGAACGTGGGTAGTTGAGGAAGAAGTGGTGAACGTGGGGTTTGACTGGAGAGAAATAAGGAGTTTGGAAACTCCTTCTGTTTTGCTTTGCCACGATCTGCACTTTCAATATAACTGGTATGCGCATTACGGTCGTCACTGAGGCGTTACGGGCAGGTTTGGTGTTTCCCCGTGTTACGGTCGTGGCAGATGTGTTACAGTCGTAACACGCTTCATGATGGCTTACGGTCGTGGCAGATGTGTTACGACCGTCACAGCTACAAAATCTGTAATTCTTGACAGATTTATCTTTTTCTTCTATTCTTTTGATGCTTTCTTGCATTGTTTCATGTTTTCTTCTGTTTTGAGCTGAGTTATGAATACCTGCAAAAAGTAATGACAAACTCGAAATATTCGGGAGTTAATCGGGTCAAAATAATACAGAACGGGTAAATTTCATGGAAAATAAACGATACAATTTCATGTTATCAAATTCCCCCATACTTAAACCTTTGCTTGTCCTCAAGCAAAATAATCAATTAAAAATATCGGACAAGTTTTTATAAACGCACATAACTAGTATACCTTTCGTTTTCAAATAATTATAAGAAATCCTAAGTTAGTTCGGCCGAGAAAATCGAATGAAACAACAACGATACGTAAATGACACAAGCAACAAGCTAGTCGATGACTATCCGTTTTAAACAAAACGTCCAATTATACCGTTATAATTCAACTCAAGGTTTCTCGTTCATATTTCACCCGGTTTCGTTCTTGCGCAATCACATTAAGCCCATTATCCTTGCACGTACATAGTGGAATAGCCGGTTAGTGGTTCTGATCAAAACACGACGGTTTCTGGCACAATTATGTGGCAACCTCTTTTATCCAATTGCAAGATGCGGGGGATCAAACCGTAGTCTGCCCTACCGAGTTCAGTACCAGATGCTTCTGAACCACCTAGACAATGGGTTCTCATGTTACTTAGTAGAAGCTTTTGCATCCGTTAGATTAAACGATCGGGTGAGGATCGCCCAATTTAATTGGTGCAATACCTATTTCCTTAAAGCATGTAACATTCTTTTTAAATCAATTTGCAAGATCATCCACTTATGTTCATCGACTTTCCACGTGGTTTGTGTTAAGACTGGTGCCGACTGCTAATATAAACTACTAGGGGCTAATTTAAGACTTAAAACTCAAAGTATCGGTATAACGAAAATGGAGACGATTCGCGTAAGCAGGGAGTCGAAGGTGTCATAATCGTATAGTTCTCGTTGGATCGCTCTCGGCCTTCTAACTAAGATTTTAGTTAAAGTAGGTAACTAACGGTTATGCGAATATAAAAGGCGAAAAATTTTGGTATGGCTAAATAAAACGGGGAGAAAATGAAATAACAAAATATAACTGAAATAGAAATGAAATTACTCGTTCTGAAATTAAGAATGCAGTGCTCCTCCCACACTATATCAAACATTGTCTCAATGTTATGATATAATGGCGAGGTTAAATGAAAAATACATCGGAAAAACAAGGAAAACAACAAGAAAAGGAAAAACTACTGGCGACCACGGCGGCTTCGGGTTCGTGACCTTCTGGAAGGAGTAGCTTCAGAGTCAGTGCTCGGGGGTCCAAGAGATGTAACATCCATCCGTAAAGCATTAAGCTCGCTTAGCACTTCATCAAGCCTTTCATTCGTCGAGCGTTGACCACTCAAGATTTGGGCATTTTGCGCGAGTAAGGCGTCGAAACGCTCCTGATGCTTTCTTTCAAGAGCTACAGCCATCTGATTTTGCTGATGGAGGGCTCTGAGGACGTCCTCCATAGTAAAAGGAGGTGGTGCAGAAGAGGACGACTCGGGAATGTCAGGCACGGGAACAGCTCGATCCAGTTCTTCCTGCATCTCATCAGCGGGGCCGACATGAGGTTCTTCTTGAGCAGCAGAAGGGACTTCAGGGTTAAATAGCCAGTTGGCTCGGTTCTGAGGGTCGATTCGGTCCCTGCAAGGCAAAACAATGTTAGTGTAAACTCGGTTTTGTATCACTGGATGAAATCTTCCGTCGTCCCGCTCGTGGATGAGGTGGGCCGATTTGCAATGATCCAAAGTAAGCAGAACCGGTGGTCGGGATGGCAGATGAACAAGGGTGTCACCATGGTTTAGTGCTAAAGCAAGAGAAGTGACAAGCCCTCCGAAATAGAAAGGTTTGCCGCCTCTGGTGCAGATGGAGTGAATATGGACCAGGAGGAAAGGTGCGGCATTAATTTTCTGACCCGAGAATGCACAATGCATGAAAAATAGCTCCTTGGAGTTGAGCTTGTGGTTACTATCCCTTGCAAAGATGGTGTTGGATAAGATGCGGTGGAAGTAGCGAATGGCGGGGTTGTGGATTTGGGTAGCATTGAGGTGATCGTATGAGTTAGCCCGATTATTGGTCAAGCTATGCCAAAGGTTGAAGGATTCCTCATGAAAGGTGTCAGGCACACATAGGTGAGGGCCTTCATCAGTACAGAAGTCTAGTAGGCGACCGAATGCATTCTGAGAGAAATCGTATTCGGTGCCGAAAATGTGGAACCTTACCGCACCGGTAAGTTGATTTCTTGGGCCATTTGGAGTGATGTAGCAAAATGAACTGAGGAAATCAAGGGTGAGATTCTCGTACGTTGGTTGTGGCTGGCTACATAGGGTCCAAAGGTTGACATTCTGTAGGAGGTGTTGGACACTTTCAAGTAACCTGAGGTCTCGGAGGCAGTAAATGTCGACGAACCTCGTGGGATGGATGCCTCGGCGTTGGAACTTCAGGAACCGCGTGTGCTGAGTTTCACCTGCTTCGCCGTCGCGTAGGGTAATGCCAGGAATGGGTTGGAGATTGTTCGCCATTTGCATGCAAGAGTGTTTGAGTGAGAATGGTTGTGGTTGGTGAATGAGAGAATGAGAAGATGATACGGGTAATGGATGTATATATAGTGGAAGGAGATAGTGGGAAGTTTGAAAATTTATAGGGATTAGTGGTGGGTTGAATGGGGTTAATGGGTAGTTAATGGAAGAAGAAGAGAGAAAGGTTGAGGGGAGAAGAAAAGGGAACGTTCTGCTAACAGGGTTACTGATGTAGCCCGTGTTACGGTCGTAACACCAAGCTGACGAGCGTAACACTCTGAAAGGCGCGTGACGGTCGTGGGGGATGGATTACGATCGTGGCAGCTACAAATTTTTCAAATTTTTACAGAACAGAACAGAACACAATTACACAGAGTATATATTTTCATAGCAGGCAGAACATCTCAGGCATTCCAACATAAACACAACATTAATTTATTCAACATATAATCCAACATATATAATTCGCAATAGAGTAGAAAACCATAAAACATTGTAAGCAGCATAATGATTGTAAAATTGAAAACAAACAATTGCATTAATTCAAATTGAGTAACTTGTTCTTTTTGACAGAAAATAAATGACTTGTAAATTGAAATGCAGTAATTTAACAAAAAAATTGAAACTACCTAAAAACAAAACAAAATGAAATATAAAAACTGCAGTTGCCATTCGTGACTTCATCCAAGCTTCGCTTTAATTTCTTCGAGTGAATTATGAATATGATAAAACTGTTGCACTGTTATGTCGGTTAATACCATTATTTCCAGACGCATGCTTTTTATCTCATCTTTTAAGCCATTAATGTTAGTCTGGTAAGTATTAAGCGTGGTGGCAATTTTGTTAAGGTTATCAGTATAATCCTTAGTTGTTGTTTCAGGGGCTGCATGGGCTTCCGCCATGTTGACATTTTCGTAATAACCAGGAGGAGTCTCCGGGTCACCCATATCGGACATAATATCATCAAAGATTTGGTAATCTTGTGGTGTCTCAGGTGTAGGAGGTTGGTTGGGCGGGTTTAGCTCATAGAGCCAGTTGTCACGGTTGTGGACGCTCACTTTGTCATGGTTCGGAAGGGTAAATAAGTTCACAACTTCATCTCTTATCAGATAATCATAAGGTGGGTAAGCATGGTTTGCAATCATTCGGCGGTTAAAGCAAAAAGCAAGATTCATGGGACGGATCGTACCAAAATGCGGGCACCTATTCAGCTGGTGTCTTAGGCCGAGGGCATGTGCAATCATTGTGACCAGGCCACCTATGATGATTGGTTCATCAGGGTTATCTATAATGCGGCAAAAAGTTTGCATCAGGAAGGGTACGGCATTAACAGGGTGGCCTTGGTGCATATAATACAGTAAAAATATCTCGTCTTTGGACACGACAGTCTGGTTCTCCTCTTTCCCAAATACAGTATGGGCTAGCATCTTATGGAAATAGCGGATAGCATGGTTATGAATTTCATCGTTATCCATATTATCCGGGTCGGGGTGATAATTACCAGTCAAGGTGCCCCAAAAGTAGTCTAGCTCAATGTCCATTAGCTCAACCTGGGTAGTGGAAAAGGCGAAAGGGCCGCTAGGAAATCCTAACAAGCCAGTTAAGTCCTTATGATTGTAAACAAAATTAATGCCAAAAGGACGGAAACTTATGAATCCTTTACGGGTTCCTTTCCCGTGTTCTGGTAAATGGACTAGGGAGCTTAGGAATTCGGAAGTGAGCTCACGGTAGGTAGCAAACCTAGTCTTAATAAGGGCTTTTTCCCACCCCAACTGGTTAAACAAGTACATAACACTATCTAATATACCTAGGGCTTTCATAGTGGGTTTATCATGATAAAGTGTTATGCCAATGTTTCTTTTAGACAATTCCTCGAATTTTCTTTTCTGGTTTATACCCCTAAAGGTGGTTTCTAAGAAATTATGTTGCTTTGGTTTCATGGGTATTGTTAGGGAAACTAGTCAGAAGAGAAGGTGCAAAAGAAACAAAAACTTTTCAGAAATCCTGTGGCAAGTAAAATTATTTTTGAAATTGGCAGCAGTTTTCATGAAAATTATAACATAAGAAAGAAAAATGAAAATGAAACTTTAAATAGAAATAAATGCAAAAATGAAAAGAATAATAACTAACAATTAACAAATAGGTGGGTTGCCTCCCACTTAGCGCTGTTTTTAACGTCAAAAGCCTGACAGCTTAGGAGTGCAAGCACTCATGGTGGTTCTCTCGAGAATGACTCCTCGGTTGAAACTTTTAGTAATCATCGTTTTCCATGGCCACTTATCAAGCCATATCACATATCCCTCACCTTTTCTTTTCTTTCTTCCGTGGGGTGGTTCATTCTTCTGAACTTGTGGTGGTGGTTCTGGATCTATCCTAAGTATCAACTTTTCAAGTTTGGGGTTAGTGATTTCATCCACCACCTCAAAGGTTAACCTTGCCTTCTTAACAGTAATTATATCCCTAGTTTCACGGTCCTCTAATTTTCTCTTTTTACACGAGACTTCCAACAAGGGTGCATTAGTGTGGATATTTTCCAATACCTCTACATATGTCTTAGATTGGGAGTCTATCTGAGCTTCCATAAAACTTTTTGAGAAAGGAATCAGTGGGGTATATGGATGAGGCATAACAATAGGTACTCCCTTTTCTACCTCTTCTACGACCTCCCTTTTAGATGGTGTTGGAGGATTTTTCTCAATCTTTACTCTTTTCTCGTCTGAACTCTCCTCATCCACATCATCACTTTCCTCAACTTCATTATCGCTCTCCTCAACCTCATTATCGTTCTCCTTAGGATTTTCAACTTGTTTTTCACTAATGGTTGTTACAACATCCAATTTTTCCTCAGGGAAGGGTCCTAGAGGGTTTTGTTCAAGCTAGGAGATTTGGGTCTCTAAGGCTATGTTGTGGGTCGGGAGCGAGTCAACCGCAGTGGTCAGTTGCCGAAGGGTTTCACTGTTTTGAAGACTTTGTTTTCTAAACTCTTCGTTCTGGACAGTTTGTGTCTCTACAAAGTGCGCCATCAGAGATTCTAACCTAGAGTGAGTTGGCGTCGCATCGGAATCCTCCATTGATGTTTCAAAGTTGAAATCATGCGATTCTTATGATTCTTTAAATCGAGTTAGAGTCGCATTTTGCGTTTCCGTAAAGCGCTTTGTCATCATTGCTATTTCATTAAAATTTTCCATTAATGTTTCGAGGTCGGATTTATAGGATACTTGCGTCTCCTCGAAATATTGGGTGTAGTGGTTGTAGGGGAAATTTGGTTGAGGATAAGTTTGGTTGGAATTATAATATTCTTGCGATTCCTCAAAATATTGGGATTGGTGGTTGGAAAGGTAATTCGGGTGAGAATGAGTCTGTGATGCATTGAAATTCTCCAATAGTATTTCGAGGTCGCATTTATGGGATACTTGTGATTCCTCGAAATACTCAGAGTGGGGGTTGTAGAAATAATTTGGGTGATACATAGTAATTGGGACAAGATTCGTAGATGCAAAGACTCGTATTGAGAACGAGTGTTTGGCATACAACAGAGGGAAATATAAAAAGTTGCCTTAGTCTAGACAGCGTTGTTTTCAGATTACACTAGTGACTAAACTAAAGTCCCCGGCAACGGCGCCAAAAAATTGATGTGTCTGCGATCGACTTAATGTCTGACGGTATCTTAACTGCAAGCACACAGCCTATCGCGGTAGTAATAAAAGATTGTCGAATCCACAGGGACTTTGTAATCACTCTAGTGTTGTAAAACGGGTTAGTTTAGCTAAGGCGGAAATTGTCACGTTTGGTTTTGGGAAGGTTAAGGAAGGTAAACTAATTGATTTTAAAGTAATTATAAAATGAAATGGTCGGTATGCAATAGAGTCGACCTAAAGGATCTAATCGGACCTAGGCATGTAGGGATGGTCAACTTGGTTTATCTGTAGAATTAATCAGTTTAAAAACCCTCAACTCACACTTTCATGGTCTTATCTCGGATTATACGTCTAAAGCCCTATACCTGCTTTCGCTAGCCTATAAGTGTTTAGAAGTATTTTTTGGAAACTTAATTAATTCTAATTTGGTTTAAAACGCTTTCACTGTATTTAAATCAAATGCCTAACTTTAGCTATCCGGTTAAAAACCTCACACTTTCGTGGTCTCGATCTAACCTATTTACTCTTCTTACTTTCGTAACAAAGGTTTTATTTTTAAGCATAAAAAGTTATAACCAGAGTTAAGTTGATTAAAGTTTTAGCCTAAGTTTGATCAGATGCCTAATGTCTCTTACTATCCCATACCGACGCTAAAGGTTTAGCTAGCCATGGAAATTATAATGAACGTACTGGAAATAAAAACAAACAAATATAGATTGGACATTATAAATAATAAACTAAACATGCATTAATTAATTAAAAGGTATGTAATACAATTGCAAAATAGAAACCTGAAAATAAAGCCAATACTTCAATCCCTCTTCCATAATTCGGAAACTCGGACTTGGTATCGGTAATATGACAAATTCTGAGGCTTGAATAATAAATCCTAAACTATAATAATAATTTCCTGATGTTGGAAATTATTATTTGGGCAATGAAATTAAAAGAACAGAAACAACGCGAATGCAGAAAAATAACAACTGAAGGAATAATGGTTTTGATTTTGGCAGAGCTTCCGCACAAGTAAACTGTAATATGCTCTGTACTTCTAACGTTGAATGTTGAGGTATTTATAGAGGAATAAATTTGGCAGTTGGCTTGAAGACTTGTAACGAAGCTTTCCTTGAAAATCTCCACAAATGTAGGAACGTGGGTAGTTGAGGAAGAAGTGGTGAACATGGGGTTTGACTGGAGAGAAATAAGGAGTTTGAAAACTCCTTCTGTTTTGCTTTGCCATGATTTGCACTTTCAATATAACTGGTATGCGCATTACGGTCGTCACTGAGGCGTTACGAGCAGGTTTGGTGCTTTCCCCGTGTTACGGTCGTGGCAGATGTGTTACGGTCGTAACACGCTTTATGATGGCTTACGGTCGTGGCAGATGTGTTACGACCGTCACAGCTACAAAATCTGTAATTCTTGACAGATTTATCTTTTTCTTCTATTCTTTTGATGCTTTCTTGCATTGTTTCATGTTTTCTTCTGTTTTGAGCTGAGTTATGAATACCTGCAAAAAGTAATGACAAACTCGAAATATTCGGGAGTTAATCGGGTCAAAATAATACAGAACGGGTAAATTTCATGGAAAATAAACGATACAATTTCGTGTTATCATTTTTTAAAAATATGTTTATCTGTAATATTTTTTACATTGCTGCTGTTCTGAACATCTTATCGTTGCTTCTAATTTTAATATAAATCCTTTTTGGCTCTGATTATATGTTCTTTTTGATAACTGACAAAAAGGGGGAGAAAGAATAAGATATTTTCAATAACGGATTACTGAGACATAAGTCTCAAACATTCTGATCTACTTAATTTCTATCTTCTGAAAAGCTTGAACAGGTAAAAAACTCTGATGAAAGACGTAGTCAAATTCTGATGCTCAAGAACTCAAAGAATTTAAGGGAAGTAATCAACTCAGGGGGAGTTTTTCTTCTTAATTCTACTTTTTATTCTTTATTCTTTAATTGAAAAATCTGGTTTTTGTCATCATCAAAAAGGGGGAGATTGTTAGAACATAGTTTGATTCTACAACCCTTGATTAGAGTTTTGATGATAACAAAATACAAAGAATAAATAAATCCAAAGATATATACAAAGAACAAAAATGTTACTTAAAATTTTGTTTTGTATATGCAGAAGTTCTGATAGAATCAGCATCAGAATGGAATCAGCATCAGAAGATCAGCAATATGTGGTACACGCTGAAGCTACCAGATTATACGCTGAAGCTTGATGACCAGAATCTGCGCCTAAACAAGTACACTCTGACTCTGATCAAAGACATCTTTACCAAGTCATCAACACTCTGAAGCGTTATTAATTATTTAAGACAGAATTAAATGCTAACGGCTTTCTTCAGACAAGATCTTCTTCAAAAGGAAAGTGTGTTATTATCATTAAACTTGCTTTATGGACAACGTATCTTTGCCTTGCCTATATAAACAAGTCTGCTTGTGAAAGAAGCACGTATGTACGCACACAACAATTTGCCAAGCCTTTCAAACCACGCATATTCAAAGCTTTAGCAAATTCATTTTATTCCAAGCTTAATTTGTGTAACTATCACAGTTGTGATATACTGTTTTGTTAGAAAATGTTAACACACTATTGTTCAATTATTTGTAAAAGATTTCCTTGAGATAAACTGGTTTGTGGTTATACTTAAGAAGACTTTAACAGTTGTTAAAGTAGCTGTTGTAACCCTTTGAGATTAGTGGATTAATACCTCGTTGGAGAGAGGCGAAATCACCTTGACGGGTGGACTGGAGTAGTTTGAGATCAAATGAACCAGGATAAAAATACTGTGTCATTAAGTTGTTTTTAATTTGATCCAAGTTTTTCAATTCAACCCCCCCTTCTTGTGCTTTTCACATCTTCAGTCATCTCCGGTTCACCATCTCCAGCGGAAGTAGAAGAACCATTTTTTCTACAACGGTCAGGAACTCAATTTCCAGTACTCTTCAACAGCGGTCAGGGATTGATTTTCCCATGTCACAATAGCATTTCATGTTCATACATCATGACGTGCACATACATATTGCATATAGCATAATCTCATTTATTTTGAGAACATCATCATACAATGCATTTCATGCATCACATACAATTAATCATGTACCTTTTCAGGAAAGGTGGTTATCATCAAAAATTTACCGCAGATCTAAGATTAGTTCCTGAAACTAAAACAGAGTAATTATATGCGCGACCAAATACAGCTTTACACGGGTTCTTTGCAAAGCAATCTTACACGGGTTTCTCCTAAATGCATCTTTACACGGGTTCGTCACAAAGCAATATTACATGGGTTTCTCCTAAATGCAACTTCACACGGGTTTATCCTGAAAATCTTACACGGGTCCCTTCTCATACATTTCCAAATAAAGTTTCACACGGACTCATCACAAAGTAACCTTACCCAGGTTCCTTCTGAAGTTTTACAGACTCATCACAAAGTAACCTCACCTAGGTTCCTCCTAAAATTTTACACGAACTTATCCCGAAGTGACCTTACCTAGGTTCCTTCTCGGTTCCGATGTAGTTTTACCCAAACTCCTCACGAAGCAACCTTACCTAGGTTACTTCTCAGTGTCGATGTAGTTTTACCCAAACTCCTCACGAAGCAACCTTACATAGGTTCCTTCTCGGTTTCGGTGTAGTTTTACCCAAACTCCTCACGAAGCAACCTTACCTAGGTTCCTTCTCGATTCAGATGCAGTTTTACCCAAACTCCTCACGAAGCAACCTTACCTAGGTTCCTTCTCGGTTCCGATGTAGTTTTACCCAAACTCCTCACAAAGAAACCTTAACTAGGTTCCTTCTCGGTTCAGATGTAGTTTTACCCAAACTCCCCACGAAGTAACCCTACTATCCAGGTTCCTTCCCATAAGCCCTACTATCCAGGCTTTCACCTCGAAGTAACCCTATGACCCAGGTTCCTTCTCATAGCTCTACTATCCAGGATTTCACCTCGAAGTAACCCTACAACGCAGGTTGCTTCTCATAGCCCTACTATCCAGGCTTTCACCTCGAAGTAACCCTACGATCCAAGTTCCTTATCGCAGTCCTACTATCAAGGCTTTCACCTCGAAGTAACCCTACGACCTAGGTTCCTTCTTGTAGCCCTACTATCTTGGCTTTCACCTCGAAGTAACCCTACGACCCAGGTTCCTTCTCATATCCCTACTATCCAGGCTTTCACCTCGAAGTAACCCTATGATCCAGGTTCCTTCTTGCATCCCTACTATCCAGGCTTTCACCTCGAAGTAACCCTACGACCCAGGTTCCTTCTCATAGCCCTACTATCCAGGCTTTCACCTCGAAGTAACCCTACGACCCAGGTTCCTTCTCATAGCCATACTATCCAAGATTTCACCTCGAAGTAACCCTACGACCCAGGTTCCTTCTCATAGCCCTACTATCCAGGCTTTCACCTCGAAGTAACCCTACGATCCAGGTTCCTTCTTGCAGCCCTACTATCTAGGCTTTCACCTCGAAGTAACCCTACAACCAAGGTTCCTTCTCATATCCCTACTATCCAGGCTTTAATTTCTAAGTAACCCTACTATCCAGGTTCCTTCTCTCTTATCTCCAGACAATAGTTTACAACACTGTAAGACCGGACGCAACCAGTTACGGTCGATTTCACATTTCCCCAGTAAGTCGTTGTGCAACCTAGACCCTACCCAGACATGCAGTTTACTTCCACCTCCTCAATCAAGAGATAATTCCTCAATAGAGTAGTGGACAACCGAAGCTCCTATACTCTATTTCCTAGAACATAAATCAACATTCCCCGGTGAAGTACTCCTCAACGGTAGGTACAGGAATTCTCGCAAAGGAATCTCTTATGCAACTGATATCTTTTCTGGGTGGCATCTTTAAGCCCATCTCTAACGATTCTCTGTCGACTTCCAAATGGCATCTGTAAGCCCATTCCCGATATCACCAATCAATGTTACTTCATGCGAGTGCAAATTTCTGGGCACTCTAGTTTTCAATCATCTTCTACCTTCAGATCACGAAAGGCAGACCAACGAATCTACATCCTCAGTCAAAATCAACATTTTTAAGTAATATCCATCATTTTATCAAGGTTTGATCATGATTCCTCAGGGAATTCCCCAAATTCATCAAAACTCAAAAGTTGCTAAATTAGGGTTTCTATAAGAAAAGTCAAGCAAACTTTGACCAGGCATAACTTTCTCATACTTTATCATAAATTTCCCATCCAAGGCTTATTTTGAAGAGGATTTAATTCCCTACAACTCATCTTCATCCCTCAAGTTCAAGAAATGCACTCATGAAAAGATATGAATTCAGACATTATAGGTCATTTCAAAAATTCAACAAAAACACCTTTTGGGTCAAAGCTTCTTACATGAACATGGAAGATCCAAGTGATATGAAACCAAAAAGGTTGATTAGAGGAAATCCTAATATTTCTAAAAAGTCCAAGAGCACCTTCTTAGGGTTAAAATTGAGGGAGATATGTATTGTCAAAGTTGACCAATTTTTGGAAATGTGCATGAAGTCAACATTGATCAAAATGACTTTTTTTTCCAAATGGGCCCATGTTTTCTTGTTTGAAACTTGTTCCTAAGATGGCCCACGACCCCTGAACTTATCCACCTATTATTTTATTATTTTTATTATTTATTTTGATTTTTTATCCATTTAAATCAAAATAAATCAATTTAAATAGTAGAATAATGAAATAAAATCCAAGATTTGATTTTATGAGCATATTATGAGTCAATGAACAGCTAGCAAATCATCCAAATTCGTGCAAAAGCTAATTGATTGGAAAATATTTTAATTTGGTCTATTTTGGAAACAAATTATACAAGGCAAAGAATGAAACCAAATCTCCATAATTTGCAAAGATATGATCAGTTTTTGTTGACCTAAATCATTCCATGATATATACAGAACATTTCCATAGCGTAAGAGAGAGGTTTTGGTTGTGAAAACAAAGGAATCAACTTCAATTTTTTATCAAAAAAGTGTTGATCACATATTCCTCCATAGACTGATTCAAGCCATTCCAAGATCACAAACAGCTTCAGTGAGTTCCTCTGATCAGCTCCAGACCTTCACAAGTGACCATAACACTCAGAATCGTAAAATCCATAACCCGGTTCTCCAACCTTTTTGATTTTCGATTACATGCATACATGCGTTTTCAATGAAATTTAACCATGCACTTTTGTTTATCATAAGGTTTCGATGCTTTCTGATTTGTTTGATTGAGTTTTAAGTGCAGGAATTAAAGGATACCATTGCTAGGGTTCCAAGCTTCAAATCAGGGCTTTCTGATTTAGACATAATTGGGACAAACCAATGCCATCATCGTGTTCAGGGGACCAAAACGAGTTGATTCATAGCCTCACCATTAATTTATATTACATATTTTGAGAATTTTGATTTTTGCAGGGGGCTTAAGTGACGCTTGATCCGTTGCTATAAGCTATAGTAACGGATGCAATCCGTAGGTAAAAGTGTGGTAAAAAACGATAGCTCTGGGGAGAAGATAAGTGATATGGCAGACTCCCATTGGGAGATTTGAATCACGCTCGTTTTTTGGGAAATACTACTTTGTTTGCTTTATGTTTTATTTGTTTGATTATATTAATGAATGATCGAGTGGCACGGTTGGTAAAAGCAGTGTGTTTGGAAGAGAGAGGACATGGGTTCGAGTCCCAGGTCCAGCATTTTATTATTTTATAAATATTTCTTGTAGGTTCCAGTGCATGGCACCCCCATACATACACCATACGCTCAAGATTCACCACCATCAGATCATCTCAGATCCAAATCCAGCGTCCAACAATTCACCCCCATGGTGGACCCTCAGAGGCAAGCTTCATTGAATCGTGTGCTGGACAATTGGGCCATCAGCCAATTGGACTCAGTGAATTGCCACTCACACCCCCAGGCTGGAAACAGTAACAGGCCCATGACTATCTTTTTTTTATTTTTTTTTCTATTTCTTCCTTGTTATTTTAATTATTTCAAAAAATTATTATTTTTGTTTAATCATAAATCAATAAAATCACAAAAAATAGAATTTAGGTTTTTTTATTAAAATTAATTTTGTAAATTAATTTGATTTAATTATTTTGATTTGTTTTTCTTTAAAATTAAAATCAATTAGAATCTAGGATTGGACTTCAAATATTTTTCTTTTAAAATATCAAAAATATTAGTTTCTATTTAGAATTAATCTTTTTTTTTCAATTAATTAATTACTCTTTTTATTATTTAACTTTTTCCAGATAAAATCCAAAGAAAATACCTTTCTCTATTTACTAATTAAATATCTTTGAATTTAATTTTAGTTCTGTATTTAATTTTGTTGTGCGCATTTATTTCATTATTTTCCTAATTAATGTAATTGCTCCTGGTTTGTAATAGTTTAATTAGGTTTAAACTTCTGCATCTAATTATGTAATTGCCCCAAGGCCTTGTAATAGTTTAGGAACCCTTATATTTCTGCAATTTATTTTCCGCACAATAAACTGCTTAGATGAATGGCTAATAGGCTTGCATGCAAAAGACAAATGAAATTAAAACAGTATATCACCTTAACTGTGCAAAGACAAATAAACTGAAAAATAACGCATGCACGTGTTCACTCCTGGGGTTTGCCTCACTTCGGTTGCCTTCGGTAAACGGTCATGAAACATAGGGAATTTTAATGGTTGTCCTCCAGTCCCGAAAGATCAAAATGACCCATTCGAATGTTGCCTCAGAAAGATCTTTAAGACTCTAGGGTAACTACTAAAGTTTCCTAACTATTTCTTTTATGATCGTACTTGTCCCTTCAAATGTCCCTTAAAACTCCAACGATGGGGCTACCTACTCCTTAATAGTAGGATGGCACTGTCTAAAGGAAACGAGAACGAACAGTCTTTTTTTGAGTAGGTAGAAAATCTTAAGTACTTGCTCAAGACAATAAAAACTCCTTACACAAACACTTTCAAAATAGTTTTCAAAAACAACTTCGTCACACTCTTGAGGACAGATACAAGGGTTATCACGAAGTTAAACAAAAAAAATTTCAAAACACACACAAGTAATTTCAAAATGAGCAAGTACCTAAGAGCTCGTGGAAAACCACGGATAGAAAGGTTGCTAACACCTTCCCTTTTTATAATCTATCCCCCTTACTCAGAAACATCTCGAAAAAGGTTTTTTTGTTCTTTTCCCTTTTCCTTTGTTGGATGAAATAAAAGTCGGTGGCGACTCTTGTTTACCCCGACATTTGCGAACAAAAAACGCAAACCAGTATAACAGTCGATTCTGCAACCGTATCACAGGAAGAAATCTCCATGTTTGGAAAGATTGGAAGCAAACTTAAAGACCATAACATATTTTGATTCTTTCCAATTCCATTACCCTAGATTGATTCACTACTTATACCAAGACACTCAAGACCTATAGGTGAAGGGAACAGATGCGCAGCTAGCCTCAAACAGAGAGAAAAATTCCAAATTTTCCAACAAAAAGTGGTGATCGGTTTCACTTCTGGAGGCCGATTCAAGTTATTCTAAGGATCAAACAATAATCCTTGGACATCTAAGAAGCTATCACGATCGTTCCCAAAGCTTGCAGTGTCCAGAACCGCGCCCTTGCACTAACGGTTTGTTCTTATCTTTTCTAATCTCGATTTCACTCATTCATTCATTATAAATATGATTTGACTGCATATTTATGTTCATGATCATCATGTGAATGTTTTTGGATATTTCAATTTAAGCTTGAGTGCAGGTATAGCCATTCGCCATTGTTAGGGTTCCGAAGCTCCAAATTGGGGAACCCTAATTAGAGGCAAAATTGGGCAAAATTAGGGGTGCTATCATGCTCAGGAGATCGTTTATAGTAAATCCATGTCTTTGGTTTGAATTTATGTTGCTTGTATCGTGTTTTAGAATATTGCAGGTTTGTAGCTACGAACAAAATCTGTCACTATAGCCTATAGTGACGTGAATAATTGTAGGTAAATGTCCATCACCTAAAACAATGGATCATTGAAGAAGATGATGGCATGGTGTTCATTGATTGGTTCGTTCAAACAGAAGGGACCCACAAGAAGGCGCACACGTGACAGCTTGGCATAGTGCTCTATTTACCTTATATTTATTTTATTTAATTCTGTATATGGATGACTAACCAGCACAGATGACAAAGGGCAAGGTGTGTGGAGTGAAGGGCCTGGGTTCGATCCCAGGTCCAGACATTTTCTATTTTCTGATTTTCTTGTTTCATATCCAGTGTGCTTCATAGTCAGGATTCCATCATACACCTCAAAATATCATACCTTGGATCATCCACTGATCAGATCCAATATACAGCAAGCTAGGAGCATGGTAGACCCTCCAAAGGTGATTCCCATTATATCATGCGTAGACAGAAGGGCCTGCAAGTTTGGGCCTGGAAAATTCCAATTCACACCCCCCAGTTTTCTATTTCATACCAGGCCCATTTTAATTCTTTTTAATTTCTTTATTTAATTATTGGTTTTTTTAATTACTTTACAAAAATCATTGTTTTTTAAAAAATCACAAAACATTAGAATTAGGTTTTCTTTTTCTTAAAATAATTAATTTCATTGATTGGTTAGATTAGTTTAAATTAGGATAATTTAATTCCCTTTTCATAATTAAAATCAATTAGAGATTAGTTTTAATTTGCAAAAAATAATTTATTTTCTCAAATAAAAAATGCAAAAATATTTTTCTTCTAAATCAATTAGATTTTTTAAACTTTAATTCCCCGTATTTAATTTCAACGTGCATATTTCTTTCATTATTTTTTCCAATTAATGTAATTGCTCCGAGGTCTGTAATAGTTAATTAGTTTATTTATTTCCCTTTCCTGTTCTACTACTCAAATCCCCAAAGTTTTGGTTACGTAATCCCCCTCCTCAAAGCCTTGTAATAGCTTGGTTTAAATTTCTCGCACTTTATTTTCTGCTATTAATTAAACTGTTAAATGATTGATAATAGGATTGTTTGCGAAAGATAAATCAATGTTTAAAATAGTAGAAAACCCTAACTGTGCAAAGATAATTGACTGAAAAACAAACACTTGCACATGCTCACTCCTAGGGTTTTTCCCCACTTCGGTTGCCTTTGGAAAACGGTCACTATTCTCAAAATGTGAGAATTTTTAGTGGTTGTCCTCTAATTCAAAAGATCACTAGTCCCTCGATGACCCTTTCGACGTTGCCTCGATAAAAAAAGTGATCTTAGAGCTTTAGAACAGTTACTAATAGTTCTTACCCTGTTGCATTAAGTGACCGTAATCGTCCCTTTCGATTGTCCCTCAAACTCCAACGATGGAGCTACCTACTCCTTAATAGTAGGATAGCGCTGTCTAAAGGAAATAATAAAACAAACAGTCTTTTCGAGTAGGTAGAAACTCTTAAGTACTTACTCAAAATAACAACTTTTTACACCCTACACTTTCACACTCTTTTCAACTAAAGTTTTCAAAAACACTTTATCACACTCTTGAGGACTAATACAAGAGTTACCATAAAGTGAATCACCGCACTAAGGCAATTTCAAAACTTTTCAAAAGCACACAAACACACAAAAGTAATTCAAAAATGAGCAAGTACCTAAGAGCCCGTGGAAAACCACGGATAGAAAGGGTGCTAACACCTTCCCTTTCTATAATCTACCCCCCCCCCCCCCTCCCCCGGTACTCAAAAACATCTTGAAAAAGGTTTTTTCTGTTCTTTTTACATTTTCCTTTGTTGGATAAAATAAAAGACGGTGGCGACTCTTGCTTACTGCGACATTTGCAAACACAAACACAAAACCAGTAGTAACAAAAAACAGTCAGTTCTGCCACCGTATCATAAAACTGGTGACTCTGCTGGGGAATATAGACCATAAAAGTGGGGTTTAGCTTAGGATCTAGGTCATTTTAATTGCTTCTTTGGCTTGTCTTGTTTGATTTACTTTTAGGGGTATCTGTTTGGGTTGTTTGGATCCTAAACCTGGATCGGGGAATTCCTTTTAGGTAAGTAGCAATAAAATGTGAGGGAGTTGTGCGAGGTATACCGACATGGTTGAAACAGTAGCTACGTTGATGCGATACTTTGGTGTGTACCAGTAGCCCTTGAGTAATCAAGGAGAATACGGGGCCGCTGCGTGGTATCATAAAGCGTCAACTGACCTTAGCACCTTAATTGACCAACTTGGATTTTTAGGACGTAGTAAGATAACCGTCTTTAGTGTAAACCCAAAGTCGGTTGATACTCGATGCTACACTCATTGAGGTATGACTCTTGAGTTTTGTTTGGTGGCAAGTCAATTGTCTATCGGAATGAAATTTGGGGGAAAGATCAGTGATATTGAGATCCCTTAGAACTCGGTTACTATATTTAGGACAGGTTGAACCAACCCAACTTCAAGAGGGTACTTACCTATGGAACCCATGCAAGCCTAAACCTAAGGCTACTTGTGTGACTTGTTTGCTTTCTTTGCCTAACAATTTAAACTCATTGCAGGGCTTTGTTTGTATTCTTTGCAGGACCTTGTTTGTATAAATCCAATAAATTGGTTTCTTACCCTGCATTTTTGCTTGATGCATAACATACACATCATAGCATTATACCATGGCATTTCCTTAACCATTTCAAGGATCTCAAGGGCCTGTGATGCAGGTTATGATAAAGCAGACGTCTAGCAAGGGGCAGGGGGATTCATTTTCCTCTAGCCAACGCTGTCAAAAGATCAAAGTGACAACTTGAGCCAGGGGCTATGACCCACTTGATATGGTGAGCTTGACTCTTGTAGAAGGACTCTCAATGATACAAATTTCTTCAATCAAAGATGCAAAATTCAACTTCTGACATTTTCTTATTTACCCCACGAGATCCTTGAAAACATTGCATACATATATCATACATATCATTGCATAAGCAGGTTTCAAAGCAGGTCTCTCATGTTCTTGTTGTTTATTTCAGCAATGGCTCTCAAACAAGACAACAGAGATCTCCAAACTCAAGAAGCTCAATCCATGGAAATGTTCCTGAACCTATCCAAGGGGCAGGAAGAGTTGAAAGCACTCCTCATTGGGAACCTGGCCAAGAAAAATCCTGAAGACAATAAGGACGAACGGTTGGAACAACTGCAAGCTGAGGTAGAAGCAATGAGAACCCAGATGTTGGGGCAGATGGCTCTTATCCAAGGACTAGCCCGAGGACAAGAATATTTGAGGGCCATTATCAACCAACTTCATCAAGACTGATACAATCGTATGAAGCAAACAGTCAAGGTTGAGGATCAGGTCGTTAATCAGCCCCTGATGAGACAAGGAGTTGGTTTGGTGAAGAGTGGACATTTCCAAATTGTTGCTACGTTACAAGCCCAATAACAATCTTGTTAGAACATAATTTAGTTCTACATCCCAGTAAGAGTTTTTATGATAACAAACACATGATATAAAAAACAACAAATATGCTCTCTAATAAAAGCATGTTTACATGCAGGATGTTCTGATGTTAAAAAGATATTCTGATGCAACTGGAAGTTCTGCCAGAACATCACCAGAAGTTCTGATTATGCAAGCACAGAAGTTTAGAGGACAATGAAAGATTCAGACACATCAAATATGCATGACACGCTTATATGAAGAAGTTTTATTTGAACTTCTGAATGCACCAGCAGTGCGAAACAGAATCTCTGATACTCTAATGTGCAAAGTTCTGATCAAGCTGTAAAGAAATCTCAACGGTAATATTCATCCTCTGATGTGAGAAGCTCTGAAGCGTTACAAATCCATCAATGCAAGATCATAAGTAACGGCTAGAAAACGACAAGGATCTCCTGATTTAGAAAGCTCATTAACGCGTGTTATGGACATACCAAAATTATCTTCTTATGTCACTATTGCAAGGCCTATTTAAAGCTGACAAGAAGAAGATTTTAAGATGATGAACAACTGCGCTCATAAAGAAAAACTCACGTGAAAAAGTAAACAACGCAGCTTTCATTCTTCATCTTCAACGATTCAATATTAAAATGTGTAATACATCACAAGTTTGTGATACTGTTTATTTAGAAACATCACTGTACACTTTTATTCAATTAATTGTTTAGTGAAATTCCTTGAAAAAATCGGGTTGTGGTTTTGGACTCAAGAAGACTTTAACAGTTGTTAAAGTAGATTTGTAATCAGTTTGATTAGTGGATTAAGACCTCGTTGGAGAGAGGCAAAATCACCTTGGCGGGTGGACTGGAGAAGTTTGAGGTCAAACGAACCAGGATAAAAATATTGTGTCTACTGCGCATTTGATTTCAAGTTTTCAATTCAACCCCCCCCCCCCCCCTTCTTGTGTTTTTCACTTCTTCAAATCTCACCAACCACAACGGGGTAATCAGCAAAAGCAAGACAAGCCCAAGATACAATTAACCAAAATCAATATATCACTAGCCCAAGCGTTACAACACATGTTGAAGGTAGAGTTGATTACGTTAAGGGCTCCTTTGCGAAATCCCAATACTTCTGCTCTTAGTTACCACCCCGATGAAAGTTGTGCATACCATTCTGATAGTCCTGGACATGATACGAATGACTATTGGGCATTGAAAAATAAGATTCAGGACCTGATCAATGAAGAAGTGTTGAGTTCACACAAGGTGATCAGACTAAAGTCTTCTGCCATCCCTCTAAGGCACGCCATCTGAAGTGACAAGATCAGACAAGGAGGCTTTCGTTCATTAGAATTTTCAATTTGTAATGTTCTTTCGATTGTTTGCACATTTATTCATATCAAACCTTGTTATTTCATCATTGCATTGCATATGTTTGTCTTGAATAAATTTATTCGTATTCACTATTTCAAAACTGCTATCTTACTTCCTTTTGTGATATTTAACTCTTGATTAAAAGCTCTAAGCTTTTAGAGGGAGGATGACGAGAACGATACCACAATCTCTACAGTATGCTTTTGAACAGACCTTGCTGACGATGTACAGGCGTTGTTTCAAATCCCAAATAGTGGAGTTATAATGAAGATAATCCCTAGTCAACCCCTTTGAGCCAAGGAAGTAGGAGTTTTTCTTTTCACAAATTAAAACCCTTAATCATAACCTGGGGCAGGGTAGTTTCTCAGTTAATTCAGATGCGCCTTCAGTCGCAATCTTATGCTTCGTACACAACAAACGGCATCAAAGACGTCCTTCCAAATCAAAAGGCAGTGATGGTTCCGCATAATCATTAAAATAGGCAGTCATTCTTTTTCAAAAAAAAAACAAAAGAAAAGCCCGCTAAGTCAAAACCTATGAAGGAGACTTAAGAGAAAAA
Organism: Vicia faba; assembly: GCA_948472305.1. NCBI lineage: Eukaryota > Viridiplantae > Streptophyta > Magnoliopsida > Fabales > Fabaceae > Vicia > Vicia faba. Next base: position 940,288,567 of record OX451736.1, read on the forward strand.
ACTGGGGCATCCCGCTGACTGTAAATCACCAAAGAAACAGTTCAGGAAAAAGAAGGGATAACTAAAACCAAAAAAGAGGTTACTACAAATCCTCAACAAAAAAAAGAGATTACAAAAATGACTGCCTCTTCAAAATAAACTTTCAGTATCCGAACCATCACCGGAGCAACAAGGACAAGATGCCAAACTCAATCGGGACCTAAACGCGCAATTAAATGAGCATGGGACTGAAGAACATCGCGAAGAGCGGGTTGGATCCAAATAAAATTTGAGCCTTTATCTTTTGTTTCTTGAACCGTGAACCAGGCCACATTATAACTCTTAAAAGTCCTAGCTGAAGCATGGGTTAGTTCGAAAGCATACTGTTACAAAAGGTATCCTGACTCCTGTAAGGTTTGCTATAAATCCTGAGTTGATATCACACTCTTACAAAATTTGTTTGTTTTACTAAAAAATGAATTTTCAAACTTCAAGACAGACATAAGCTTTGCATTCTTTAAATGACATTGTTTGCATATGACTATTTGTTCAACAGCAGAGAAATTTGCATAATGAATATCTAGTGAACAAAAACCTTCTCAATTAAAAGGATCGCCTCAAGTGGAAAAACACTTCCAACCAAGGGGCACGGCATGATCATTGCCCATCACCTGGGGCAGTCAAGTCAAGATTCGAGGAATCTCTCAAAGATGCCAAATAGCAAGGGGCAGATCTCCATCTGAATCACTTGGGGCATTGGACATGAATTCCAGCAACGAATCCTATACAATAAAACAAACATCTTCTAGCAGTATGGCAACACATACTACTATGGACAGTGACAATTTTCCGCACCCGATGAACGCGGACATAGTCGGAAAATACTATGCATGAACAAAGACCCGCTAGGTTGACTGGCCTAGGCAAAAATAAAAGCATCCCGGCGAACCAAAAGGGTTCGGGAAAAATTAGGGATAAAAACCAAAAAAAAAGTACACCCAGCAAGCCGAAAACCTGAAAAGGCAGCTTGGGCAAAAAAAGGTATCACGGTGGACTGAAAATCTGAAAAGATAGTCCAGGAAAAAGTTAGGGATTAAAGCGTACGACTACGTCTCATCATCTTGTCACTTGTCTAATCAGTAGAAGGTTTATTACCCTGATCTACATTCACCAAGGACTCCAAGAGTTAGGATAATACTCAAGCCATCCACAAAGCCTCCGCAGGTACTTTCTCCAGCAGGTACAAGGGCAGAAAATTCCTGATGCAAAGTCATTGCCGCATCCTCAGCATACGACCCTGTGACATCTACACTCCCTATAGAGTAGAGGAAACCAAAGCTTTGACACCGGATTCCCCAAACAGGAGTTACTTTCCCCAACCAAGTTCCTTCAGAGAGCCGACGTCTATATTCCCCAGCCGAATTTTATAATCGCAAATGGTTCATAAAGTTTTTCTCCCGAGTAGAGTTTATATCTCTGAATACATAAGCTCAATCCCCAACAGAGTTTATTCCTCCAACTACGGAAGTTTATCCCCCAGCGGAGTTTATTTCTCTGAATCGGCAAAATCTTCCAGCAAAGCATCTCCTCTCTCAGACAGAGTTATTCCCCCGCAGAGTTATTCTCAAGCAGAGTCTCTCCCCAGTAGAATATTCACAAACAGAAAGGAGTAAATCCACGGCATAGTCATCTCCGTTCACCATCCCCAGCGGAAGTAGAAGAACCACTTTTTCTACAACGGTCAGGAATTCAATTTCCAGTACTCTCCAACATCAGTTAGGGATTTATTTTCCCAGACTCGGATATGTCACAATAGAATTTCATGTTCATACATCATGACATGCGCGTACATATTGCATACAGCATAATCTTATTTATTTTGAGAACACCATCACACAATACATTTCATGCATCACATATAGTTAATCCCATACCTTTTCAGGAAAGATGGTTATCATTAACAATTCCAACAGTTCAAGATTAAATCCATGAAGCTATACATGTCATATCTGCAGACAACTAGTGGAAAATCAGTTCCTGAAACCAAACAGGTTAACTAATCGACGTGATCAGATGAGGCAGCCCTACTACCCAGGCTTTTATTTCAAAGTAACCCTACTACCCAGGTTCCTTCTCACAGCCCTACTACCCGGGCTTTTATTTCGAAGTAACCCTACTACCCAAATTCCTTCTCACAGCCCTACTACCCAGGCTTTTATTTTGAAGTAACCCTACTACCCAGGTTCCTTCTCACAACCCTACTACCCAGGCTTTTATTTTGAAGTAACCCTACTACCCAGGTTCCTTCTTACAGCCCTACTACCCAGGCTTTTATTTCTAAGTAACCCTACTACCCAGGTTCCTTCTCATAGCTCTACTACCCAGGCTTTATTTCGAAGTAACCCTACTACCCAGGTTCCTTCTTATAGCCCTACTATCCGGGCTTTATTCTGAAGCAGCCCTACTACCCAGGCTTTATTCTGAAGTAACCCTACTACCTAGGTTCCTTCTCATAGCCCTACTACCCAGGCTTTATTTCGAAGTAACCCTACTACCCAGGTTCTTTCTCATAGCCCTACTACCCAGGCTTTTATTTCAAAGTAACCCTACTACCCAAGTTCCTTCTCATAGCCCTACTATCCAGGCTTTATTCCGAAGCAGCCCTACCACCCAAGCTTTATTCCGAAGTAGCCCTACTACCCAGGCTTTATTCCAAAGTAATCCTACTGCCCAGGTTCCTTCTCATAGCCCTACTACCCAGGCTTTATTTAGAAGTAACCCTACTACCTAGGTTCCTTCTTACAGCCCTACTACCCAGGCTTCATTTCGAAGTAACCCTGCTACCCAGGTTCCTTATCATAGCCTTACTATCCAGTCTCCTTTTCATGAATTACCTGACGCAGTTTTACATGGACTTGTCCCGAGAAATCCCTATACAGGCTCCTTCTCTTTTATCTCCGGACAACAGTTTACAACACTGTAAAGCCTGGACCTGACCAGATACAATCGATTTCATATTTCCCTAGTAAGTCGTTGTGAAGCCTGGAATACGACCATATAGAAGTCAGCCTTATCATCCTCAACCAGTCACTGTGAAGCCTGGACTCGACCAGATAACTGCTCACTTTTGTCTTACCAGTCAGGAGTTAATTCCCTAGTAGAGTAATGGACAACCGAAGCTCCTAGACTCTTATGCAACCGATATCTTTTCTGGATGGCATATTTAAGCCTATCTCCGATGATTCTTTGTCTCCTTAAAAATGGCATTTGTAAGCCCATTCCCGGTATTATCGATCGACATTCACTTCATGCGAGTGCAAATTTCTGGGCACTTTAGTGTTCAATCATCTTCCACCTTCAGATCATGAAAGGCAGACAAGCCAATCTACATCCTCAGGTTTAAGAAGATTTAACAGGGGCAGTTGTTGCACCCAAAAAATTTCCCTCTCATTTTACTCAAAACATACTCCTAGAGGTCCTCAATTACTCAAGTTGACTAAGGATTGACCAGACAAATCCTCCTCCTAAAACAATGAGCCTCAAACTAGGGTTTCACTCCTCATCAAGATGGTTGAGTTCCAAGGGTCCTAAATGGTTTCCATTACCCTAACACGTCCTCAAGATCATCCATGCCAAGTTTCATGCCTTGCACAAGAAGTTTGCTCAGTCAGCAGCTCAAATGCCTGAAAATCAACTTTACTGGGTCAAAAGTCAACTGTGACCCACATACAGTCAAATTTCAAGATTTTTGGTCAACATCAACATTTTAAAGTGATATCCATCATTTTATCAAGGGTTAATCATGATTCCTCAAGGAATGCTCCTAATCCATCAAAACTCAAAAGTTTCTAAATTAGGGTTCCTATAGGAAAAGTCAACCAAACTTTGACCAGGCATAACTTTCTCATACTTTATCAGAAATTTCTCATCCAATGCTCATTTTTAATAGAATCCAATTCTCTACAACTCTTCTTTAGCCCTCAAGGTCAAGAAATGCCTCAATCAAAAGATACAAGTTCATACATTATAGGTCATTTCAAAAAGTCAACAAAAACACCTTTTGGGTCAAAGATCCTTACATGAACATGGAAGATCCAATGTTGATGAAACCAAAATGGTTGTTTACAGGATGTCCTAAGCTTTCTAAAAAGTCCAAGAATACCCTCTTAGGGTCAAAATTGAGAGAGATATGCATTGCCAAAGTTGGTTGTTTTTGGAAATTTGCACAAAGTCAACAATGCTCAAAATTGCATTTTTTTTCCACATGGGCCCATCTTTTTCAAGATTGAATCTTATCCCTAGCATGGTCTACGACCCATGGGACCCTCCTTGCCTCATTTATTTATTTATCTAATTTATTTTGATTTTATTTATTTAAAATTCAAATAAAATAAAAATAAATCAAATAATTGGGATAAGATTTGTTTTGGCATTGATTGAATATCTCACGAGCTTTCAAATAGCCAAACAAATCGTGCAAGTTTGAGAATAGGAAGAAATCTCCATGTTTGGAAATATTGGAAGCAAACTTAAAGACCATAACATCTTTTGATTCTTTCCAATTCTATTACCCTAGATTGATTAACTACTTATACCAGGACACTCAAGACCTAGAGGTGAAGGGAACAGATGCGCAGCTAGCCTCAAATAGAGAGAAAAATTCCAAATTTCCAATAAAAAGTGCAAATCAATTTCACTTCTGGAGGCCGATTCAAGTTTTTCTAAGGATCAAACAATAATCCTTGGACATCTAGGAAGTTATCACGATCGTTCCCAAAGCTTGCAGTGTCCAGAACCGTGCCCTTGCACTCACGGTTTGTTCTTATCTTTTCTAATCTCGATTTCACTCATTCATCCATTATAAATATGATTTAACTGCATATTTGTGTTCATGATCATCATGTGAATGTTTTTGGATATTTCAATTTAAGCTTGAGTGTAGGTATAGCCATTCGCCATTGTTAGGGTTCCGAAGCTCCAAATTGGGGAACCCTAACTAGAGGTAAAATTAGGCAAAATTAGGGGCGCTATCATGCTCAGGAGATCATTTATAGTCAATCCATGTCTTTGGTTTGAATTTATGTTGCTTGTATCGTGTTTTAGAATGTTGCGGGTTTGTAGATACGAACAAAATCCGTCATTATAGCCTATAGTGACGGAAATAACTGTAGGTAAATGTCCATCACCTAAAACAATGGATCGATGAAGAAGGTGATTGTGTGGTGTTCATTGATTGGCTCATTCAAACTGAAGGGACCCATCAGAAGGCGTGCACGTGACAGCTGGGCATAGTGCTCTATTTACCTTATATTTATTTTGTTTAATTATGTATATGAATGACTAACCAGCATAGATGGCAAAGGGCAAGGCATGTGAAGTGAAGGGCCTGGGTTTGATCCCAGGTCCAAACATTTTCTATTTTCTGATTTTCTTGTTTCAGATCCAGCATGCTTCATAGTCAGGATTCCACCATACACCTCAAAATCTCATACCTTGGATCATCCACTGATCAGATCCAACATACAGCAAGCTAGGAGCATGGTAGACCCTCCAAAGGTGATTCCCATTGGATCATGCGCAGACAGAAGGGTCAGCAAGTTGGGCCTGGAAAATTCCAATTCACACCCCCCAGTTTGCTATTTCATACTAGGCCCATTTTAATTCTTTTTAATTTCTTTATTTAATTATTGGTTTTTTTTAATTACTTTACAAAAATCATTGTTTTTTTAAAAATCACAAAAATCACAAAACATTAGAATTAGGTTTTCTTTTTCTTAAAATAATTAATTTCATTAATTGATTAGATTAGTTAAATTAGGATGATTTAATTCCCTTTTCATAATTAAAATCAATTAGAGATTAGATTTGCAAAAAATTAATTATTTTCTCAAATAAAAAATGCAAAAATATTTTTCTTCTAAATCAATTAGATTCGTTAAACTTTAATTCCCCGTATTTAATTTCATCGTGCATATTTCTTTCATTATTTTTTTCAATTAATGTAATTGCTCCGAGGTTTGTAATAGTTAATTAGGTTATTTACTGCCCTTTCCTGTTCTACTACTCAAATCCCCAAAGTTTTGGTTATGTAATTCCCCTCCCCAAAGTCTTGTAATAGCTAGGTTTAAATTTCTCGCACTTTATTTTCTTCTATTAATTAAACTGTTAGATGATTGATAATAGGATTATATGCGAAAGATAAATCAATGTTTAAAACAGTAGAAAATCCTAACTGTGCAAAGATAATTGACTGGAAAACAAACACTTGCACATGCTCACTCCTAGGGTTTTTCCCCACTTCGGTTGCCTTCAGAAAACGGTCACTATTCTCGAAACGTGAGAACTTTTAGTGGTTGTCCTCTAATTCAAAAGACCACTAGTCCCTCGATGACCCTTTCTACGTTGCCTCGGTAAAAAAAGTGATCTTAGAGCTTTAGGATAGTTACTAAGAGTTCTTATCCTGCTGCCTTAAGTGATCGTAATCGTCCCTTTTGATTGTCCCTCAAATTCCAACGGTGGAGCTACCTACTCCTTAATAGTAGGATAGCGCTGTCTAAAGTAAATAAGAAAACGAACAGCCTTTTTCGAGTAGGTAGAAACTCTTAAGTACTTGCTCAAAATAACAACTTTTTACACCCTACACTTTCACACTCTTTTCAACTAAAGTTCTGAAAAACACTTTATCACACTCTTGAGGACTGATACAAGAGTTACCATAAAGTGAATCACCGCACTAAGGCAATTTCAAAACTTTTCAAAAGCACACAAACACACAAAAGCAATTCCAAAATGAGCAAGTACCTAAGAGCCCATGGAAAACCACGGATAGAAAGGGTACTAACACCTTCCCTTTCTATAATCTACCCCCCGTACTCAGAAATATCTCGAAAAAGGTTTTTTCTGTTCTTTTTCCCTTTTCCTTTGTTGGATAAAATAAAAGACGGTGGCGACTCTTGCTTACCGCGGCATTTGCAAACACAAATGCAAAACCAGTAGTAACAAAAAACAGTCAGTTCTGCCACTATATCACAACTCCCATGGTGCTTCCTGTCTTGCCCCCATAATCTGATAAGACTACATTATGAGACTGTATGTCGGTATCATATTTTCCAATTTTCTTCAATATATGGTGTGGCATTATGTTCACAGTAGCGCCACAATCTATCAAAACATTATTGATAGTTATCCCCTCTACTTTTGCTCTAATTAAGAGAGGCTTCAAATGGCTCTTCATGGCCACACTTGGCTTTTCGAAAAAAGTATCTTGGTTATCTACAGAACCATTATTCATAACAAAATAGCATATTGACTTATATAAAGCCATTTCTTCAGCATCCACATATGCCAAATCATCAACTTTAGTGAGGCAATCATACTCAGTTGGTAAAATCGACACAACGTTCACCAAAATATTCAAACTCACCTCTAAATCTGATTTGAAATCATCAGTAGTTTCTTCAAAACTTTTGATGATTGGTCGACAAATAAATTCTTTTAAATGCTCTTTTGCAGCTGTGTCGACTTTCATCATATATTTCTTTCTAAAACCCTCTTTGCTTCTAGTAGCTCTCTCAGTATTTCCTTCAGCAGCCTACCTCTCAGCCTACTTACAACGCTGAAAGCGCCTCCATTGGGTCCTTGTTATAGGGTTTTTACCTATATAATTCTCAGAAACATGACTTTTCTTCTCAGACTTGAACTCTCGCTGGTAGTTTATGGCCGACTTTCCCTTGTCTATGGAAATGGCAACACCATTTGGTGTCTCCATCTTTCCCTGAGGCTTTACCCAGGTTCCTTTAGGAACATTGGCTGACGGAACGAAACTCCTTGGCCTAGACTAACAGTTTCCCATAGCCTTTCTTGGAGCTTTTTCTTTGCATGGGTGGAACTTCTAATTAAAGAACCTGCCTTTGGCTTTCTCCAGCTGTAACCTCTGAAAATTTTCAGTAGCAATTTTGTCAGTTAGAGCGCCACATCTAGGGCACAAACAAGCTTGTGGGCCCTTATTCTTGCACCAATACAAGAAGTCTAGCAAATCCTCTTCAGGCTTAGGGTAGACGTAAACCAAGTCCATATCAGGACTTTCATCAGTTCCCCCTACCATGTATGCATCAGTAAACTCAGTAATTTTTACCATGTTTATCTCGATTGGGTCGACAAACAACGCTTCTTCTTGCTGAAAAGGGTCGACATCGATTTTCATCTTTCTACTGGCAAATTTCAGCCTTCCTTCCTGAAGTGATTTTTGCACAAGATCCTTGAAAAGAAAACATTGTGATGTTGTGTGACCAAGATAATTATGATATTTACAAAAACCTCTTTTCTGTCGTTGTTATAATGGTGGAAATTTAGCACCTTGAGGTACTAAAATCTGACCATCTTTAACCAACAAATCAAAATTTTCTTCACACTTAGTGACATCAAAAGTCTAAGTCTTTGCTGGATATTTTGGATTGTTTTCGACAGGGTTTTTTCCTTTGGAAGGAAATAATAGTTTACATTCATATGAAGGCCCTGGCTTCATCTCAGCCATGTCGACCTCTACCTCTATAAGTGTGATATAATCATCCTCATAAATAGGATCTGTGTCATCAAAATTTACAAAGGATACTTTTCATTTTTTGGCCTTTGTATATCTGACTTTCTCTAGTCTCAAACGCTCAAGCTGTTGAACTCTATCAACTAGCGGCGGCATACTTTTCACATAGGTTGGATCTATTTTCTTCCTAATTGAGTAATCCAAACCTCCTGCAGCCATTTGAACAAGTGCATGTTCAGGCACCTGAGTGAAGCACCTTGCTTTCAACAAACGAAACCTATTTAAGTAATCATTAACACTCTTTGCAAACCTTCTTTTTATATTTGATAATTCTACCAAACTAATTTTAGAATGTCCCTCATAAAATTGTTCATGAAAAAGCTTTTCCAACTTAGTCCATGAATCAATTGTATTTGGGGGCAGGGTAGTAAACCATGTGAAGGTTGCCTTAGTAAGGGATGAAGGAAATTTGTTTACCTGTAGGTTTTCATTATTAGCCATATTCCACGACTCAGTTAAATATCTAGCAATGTGTTCTACTGTCGACTCACCAGATTCACCCTCAAACTTTGTGTATTTAGGGATTTTTCATCCCCTAGGTAATTCAGTCTACAAGATGTATTCAAACAAAGGGGAAGAATACATTGACTTCTGCAGTATGGTATTCATACCATACCTGGCCATGATTCTTTTGACAATGATGGTTAAGTTATTTTCTACTGCTAAATCTTCTTGTAGATATTGATCAACAATCTGATCAACATCTTGTTGTCGGTTAACCAATACCACTGTAGGGCATTCTATCACCCTTGGTAGGTCGACCACAAGATTTTGTTTTACTTGGGACCTTATTACTTACCCCTGCTAAACAATTTCATCATCTATTGCCCCCAATTCTATATGAACACGGGCAACTGGTTGAATAACAGGTGGTGCCTGTCGAACAGGCGCTGGAGGAGCACCCAAAAAATTACACAAGCGTGTTAATTGAGCAATTACCGGCCTATTTATCTTAGCGGTCTGTTGTCATACCCCAAATTTGTTCTACTTGTTCCTAATTTTTTTTTAATTCCTATTGCTAAAAATTACCTTACTTTATAAAATATTATTCATATAGTTAGGGGAGTTTATAATTTATAAAGAGGGGTTTATCTAATAAAGAAATCAATGGGCCTTTCTAAATCAGAAAAGCCCGTGTAAGTTTTTTGAGCCAACTACATTTTTGGGTATGATTTTATTCATGTTTCAGCCCATTTTAAATATTGAAAGGAGTTACACTATTTTGAAAATCATGGGCCTTTCTAAATCAAAAAGGGCCCATGTAATTTTTGTAGTCCATTTCAAATATTAAAAAAGGGGTGTATAAACAATTCATTTTCTTGTTGAAGCCCAATAAATTGAAACGGTATGACCCAATTCAGTTTTTGGTTTTCGTTTTAAAAAAATGTTTTGTTTAGATTATAACATTTTTATTATTATTATTAATCTTACTATTTTTATTATAATAAAAATAGAGGTAAATCTGTACATTAAGTTTCCAGAGACAATATCAAACTAATAGAGAAAATAAATTAATACAAATCAAAACATAATACAAACATAATCAGACAAATCAAGTTCATAATCAATACAAAATTAAATTGTATTAACTTTACAGACATATTAAAAAGTTTCCTAAATCTATGAATCCTAAAAACTTTATAAAAACCTAAGAAGAAATTAGAAGAAGGGGGAACAAAAAATTGGAGAGGAAATATTTACAGATAAGAAAATTATTAGATGGAGGAAATTTGTAACAGAATAAGAATAGAGAAGTCTCGTCGAGGTAATCCCCGTTCACCGTTTCCTAGGGTTTCAACATCTGAAACCATCGATCCAGTCGTCGCATCGCCGCCATCAAATTGCCGCCTTAATCATCATCACTGGCTTCCACCTGTGAACCGAAAAGAGAGAGCTTAGAAAGGGAACCGAAACAAAGAAATTTAAGGCACCAGAAGGTAATCTCTAACTTAGCTCGATGGTTAACTGATGCTTTACACGCTCCCCGGTTTTACTAACGCACTCAAAAATGTACCCCCTTGTCTTATTGGACCTGAATTCAATATCTGAATTCAAGGTCCTAATATCTGCACCCCCCCCCCCCCCACACACACACACACACAATTTTTCACTACCCTAACCTAATTTACACCTCCCATGTATTTTTGTTTTATTTATTTTATTTAAATTTATCAGTTTAATAGTTTCTATTTGTATATATTTAATTTCATTTAATATTATATTTATAATAATATTTTTCTAAAACTCGTTCAAATATATTTTATTTATTGCATTGAATTATTTTTTAATCATGCATTTAAATAAGATATTTTCTATAATTAATACCTAAGAAATATTTAACCAACACCAAACATTTTCATAAATTAATTAATTCAACAATTTATTTTCGAAAAGAATTATGAAGCATATTTTAATTAATTGGGCGTTTTGTCTAAATATCTCCGCTATTCACACACCTCGAATAAGTATGCGAGAAATTCAAATATATTTGCAATCCATAAAAGACACAAACCAAACTATGAACTACAAAATGGGAATCTGATTCTCCTAAGAGGATACGTAGGCATACGATCAAAAATAGTGGCAAGTTCCCCTAATAAAACTTAAAACCCTATTTCTTAAAACGCGCTTCTAAATCTAGTATCCTTGTGAACAAGGTAGATAATGGGTGCCTAACACCTTCCCCTTGTCTAGAACCGAGTCAAACCTAGAACCTCTGAACTTTTTAGGGTTATTCCTTTATACTCCCTTCTTTATGATAAAAATAAAGGGAAGCGACTCTGATTTAAAAACCAGTTACAACAGTTGGAACTCTGCTGGGGAACGACCCTAGGTTTAGAAGCTTTTCCTTTAGGTTTTAAGGTTTTGCTTATTTGTGGGTTTTTCTTTATTTTTGCTTTATTTATTTATTTTGCTTATTGTTTTATCATATTATATATGTTGTGGGGATTTAAAAATTCTGCAAAATTATTCTCAAAACCCTTAGAAAGAAGGTTCGTCTATTAGCCAATGGGATACATCAATCCTATGAGTTTATGTGATGACTTCGCCTAGAGTCGGTAGAATTCCACAAAAGGAATACCTCTCGGGAGACATCCTCTTGGGAAGTAGGAAATTTGGAATGATACTTATGACTCTTTGTATTACCTTTAAACCAAAAACTCGTGATGAGAACTTTCATGACCTAGAGACGAAAGTTTCGGTCTGCAAAGAGACTCCACTTAAGGGAGGCCTTTGTGCCTTCTTCCTCTAGTGTTATTCATGATACCCTTAAGGAAACCACCTTATGGGGAGGGTAGAATATTCGTAGGTCAAGACTAGTAGCCTACTTTCTAAGGGTACCTTTTACAAATCCCACTATAATTTATAAACCCGCAAGGGTTATCCCTTCATCCACTACTATCTCTAGCCCGTAGGGCTTCCGTCTATGTTGTAATGCCTATCTTGTAGGGACTCCTTGTTGTCTTTAATTGGCCATAATCCTCAAGGAGTTTTTGCCTGTCTCAATCTCTGAGTCAGTGTAGGGTATCATCACGTCTATCATTAAACCTATGTAGGGTACCCCTACATCTACCATCATGTTATGTCTATATCGCATTGCATATCCATGAAACTTTATTCCGCGTACCTAAAAGACAAAAAATATTTTTGCATACCCAAGCATTTTCATACAATTTCATCCATCAACATAAAGCTCATATTTCTTGCACTTACAGAAAACTTCCATCCTTATCCAACTGTGATCCAGCTAGCAAGATTCCCAATACTCATAAGCAAACTCAGAGCATGTCCCAAGAAGCCATGGAGGAACTCAAAAGAGGACAAGAACTATTGAAGGAGGAGGTCCACCAATTGAAGACCCAAAAGGCCCTGATCATGAAATTGTTACTGAGGAGCAAAGGTAGCCCTTCATCGTCTCAGCCACGGACCTATCCAACACCATAGATGCCACCACCATGGGAAGTTACCCCACCTCAACAACAATTACAAAAACCTATCAACATAAGGGATATGCCCAACAAAGGGGAATACAAAAACTACCACCAAGGAGATTTGATCCACTTCTCATACCGCATAGTCAGTTACTACAACATTTACTCAAGACATCTTTGGTAGAGCGAAAGTCACTGAATCCTCCGAATGGAACACTCCCGCATAAGTATGATGCAAATGCCAGGTGTGAGTATCATGACAACTCTCCAGGACATACCTTGAAATATGTTAGATTTTCATACATAAGGTCCAAGATTTGATCGACAATAAGCAGTTGACTTTAGAAGAAGGGATCCCATTGGTGAATGGTCGCCCCTTGATTTGACAAATCCAAAGACTAAGAAAAATCCCCTAAAGTCAGTGGATCAACAAGGGGGCTTATCTTTAGATCATTATGTCTTAATCATTTCAAATTGTAATTTCTTTCTTGCTAAGTATTTTTGTTATAAACTTTGTACTCTTTGGTCAAGTAATTCTAATAAAATAAGCATGCATGTCTTTGAAATCAATCCATTTCAGAAATAAACAACGACTTTCTATTCTTCTTTTCTATCTTCCATTGCATAACTTTAACAAACTTTGATGGAGAATGATAAAAATACAAAATAATCAAATTTTGCTAATGTATGCTATTTAATAGTAAGGCTTAGCTGACGATGTAAGGCATTGTTTCAAATCCTAAACAATGGAGAAATAATGAGTTAATCCGTAGTTAACCCCCTCGAGCTAGAAGTTGGAGTTCTTTATATTTTCTAAAAAAACCTTAATCTTAACCAGGGGCAGGGTAGATTTCAATTAATTCGATGATGCATTCAAATCTCAGAAGAATTGAGACTACCTAAGCAAAGGTTCAAGCATATATCTTTCCTCGATACATCATCGAGAGAATGATCTAAGCAAAGATTTAAGCACATCATCATCCCCGCGTTCATCCTCCAAGATTGAGGAATCAACAAAGACAAAGTCCACGATGTCTTCTTCCTCAATATATCAATCAAGATCTAGGAAACGATGAAGATGAAGCTTACAATAATCAGCATGACAGTCACAATTTCCAAAAGCAAAAGCAAAAAGAAAAGAAAAAAAGAAAGCCCTCTAAGTCAAGTAACAAAAAACATGACTTAGGCAAAAGTCAGGGCACCCCGATGGACTCGAAATTCAAAAGAATTGGTCTATGAAAAATAAGGGATTAAAAAACAAATAAATTGGAAAACAATCTTGTGACTGCCATCTCAAGAATCATCAAGGCTTCTCAACAACACTTGGATCTTATCAATGCCGGGATCTTATCAATGCTTCTCATCAACACTTGGATCTTATAAATTCTTAGATCTTATCAATACTTGGATCTTATCAATGCTTTCAATCGGTGCTTGGATCTTTATCTACGCCTCTCATCATCTGCGTGATTACGAAATTTCTCTTGGGGATTAAACGCGTTTGATGCATTAATTGAAATTAGGATTGGAGAACATCAATGAGAATGGGGTGGGCTAAATAAATTTTGAGCCTTATATCTTTTGTTTCTTAAAACACGAACCATGGCCACGTTATAACCTTTAAAATTCCTAATTGAAGCTAGGTTCACTATGAAAGCATACTCAGCAAGATTTGTGTTAAACTAACTCCTATGTTTATTAAAATTATTTCTAACTACTAATCGTTTCTTTGAATTTCCATCTCTAATAATCCATTTCTTCTCAGTAATCAATTTCGATTTCAAGAACCTGCATGTGCATCACATTAGGATTACTTTTTAAAAATGTACAATTTTATTACAAGTCAATACTTATCATCAAGGCGATTTCAAAAAAAAGGGTCTGATTAAAGGCAGCATTTCCAAGAAGCTCCTAGCCGGGGACATGGCATCTAAGGGGACCCCTATAAACAGGAGCAAATACTATTGATCGTAGGGGTATATCACATGAAGATACTATTGACAAGGGGTGATCATTCCGAGATTCAGTCAACCTGGATCAAATTTCAAAGCACTGTTCAATCAGGGGCATAACTTTCAAGGGGGTATTTCTTAATCAAGTCATATCACAACAGGGTATGACTCGGTTTCCTCGTTTTTTTTAAAACCTCTCAAGGCCTTGATAATCATGGGAAACCTTCCAAGATTCAAGTGTTGGGGCAGTACGTACCAAGTTCATCCAACTGCACGTAGGGTCAAAATTATCCTTCAAGCAACTTCAAGTACAAACTTTTCAAGCTTCGAATACTTGGGGCAATCTATGTCAAGTTCGTGGTGAGATCTAAGTTCTTTCTGAGGTTACTTCCTCCAGATCCTGGAGATTACGGGGGAAATATTTCAAAATTCGAATGTTGGGGCAAACCACTATGAGGCTCGATCAAAAGAAGTTGATTCGAAATGGTTCATCAAAGCCAAATATTTTCAAAAGTATTTTAAACAGGGGCATAGTGCAAAATAGTGGGGTCATTCATATTATGATATAACTATTTCCAAACTCATATAAATGAGAATCTCCTCCAAGACCCTACATATAAATTAGGGAAAGACATTCCACATAGAGGCAAGCTCTTCGCGTACTTTCATAACCTCCAGTGGATCTTTCTCCTACATCAGCAATCTTAAAGTTCAAATCGAGTATCGGGAAATCATGATAGCACAACATTCAACCACCATGTGACAAGAAACCTTGTTGCATAGGCAAACCTCTATGCTTTAATCATTCACGACCCATCATAGGGGCATTAATCATAAAGCATAAGGTTGTATAAATCATGCATTAGGGCTCTTCGATCCAGAATCAGGCTATACTTATCATCTCATCCATCTGACGATTTACGACAGCGTGGGTCGAACATATCTTCAAAAGTCCCAATTACGCATTCACATTTCAAAGTCTAACATCCATTTACACATATCCAAGTCACTGATTACATGTATCAATCAATCATTACATTTCATGCATCAATCAATCATTACATTTCATGCATCAATCAAATTTACACGCATAGCATAAAACCTTGTTTTATGTAAAGACAATCATTGTTGTCAATCAAGCTACCTAATTCTACGTTGAATCTCGGCAAAATATTCCCCTGGTTAATCTCGGCAGGTGATTATCTAGAAGACCTCGTCAGAAGGTAATTCTATGTTGAATCTCGGCAGTAGATTCCCCTGGTTAATCTCGGCAGATGATTTCTAGAAGACCTCTATAGAAGGTAATTCTACATTAAATCTCAACAGAAGATTCCCCTAGTTGATCTCGACAGTTGATTTTCTAGAAGACCTCGGTAGTAGCTAGTTCTCAACAGAATCTCAGTAGTAGATTCCCCTGGTTAATCTCGACGTTTGATTTTCCAGTAGACCTCGGTAGAAGGTAGTTCTCAATCGAATCTCGACAGAAGATTCCCCTGGTTGATCGCGGTAGTTGGTCTCTAAAAGACCTCGGCAAAAGGTAATTCTACATTAAATCTCGGCAGATGATTTTCCAGAAGACCTCGGTAGAAGGTAATTCTACATCGAATCTCGCAGTAGATTATCCTGGTTAATCTTGGTATATGATTATCTAGAGGACCTCGATAGAAGGTAATTCTCAATTGAATCTCGACAGTATATTCCTTAGAAATATCGGTAGTAGATTTCCTGTTAAAAAGCCTCATATCAAGCATGACATAGACATAATTATATTAAAATCTCAAGGTCATTCACAACATTTGGTGCATCTAACATACAGAAACACCAAAGAACATTTGATAAAGTATCAAAGTTTATTCTGGTTAGAAAAACATTGAAAGAAAATCTACGCATATTTCTATGCCTACGTCTGCATTATAAATTACATGTGACGTATTGACATTGTTCATTGTGCTTTATCAAAATTCAAATCAACTTGGAGATACAACAATTTGCAACAGACAACATTGGGAAGTTGGTGACTACAAAAACCCGATGGTTTAACAAAGGAGAATTATCAAAACATTTGCAAAATATTTAGGGCATACACACACACTCAATGCATATACACTATGAGTTCTATATTGATCTAAAACATCATGCATATACATCATACATGGCATTTCTCAAAGCATACTTTGGGCAGAACCAATTTCTTTGGGCCCTCCATCAGATTATTGCCTTAGTTAAAAACAGACACAACTAGTAAAAATCTGGTCTCATATCTGATTTAGTTATCTAAGATTTGATCATCAAAACAACTTCCTCTACAATTTAACTCATTGTGTCAGGTTCATCATCTATTTCCCCCAATTCTGTTTGAACATGGACAACTGGTTGAACAACAGGTGGCGCCTGTCAAAAAAGCGCTGGAGGAGCATCCAAAAAATTACACAAGCATGTTAATTGAGCAAATACCTGCCTATTTGTCTCAACGGACTGTTGTCATACCCCAAATTTGTCCTACTTGTTATTAATTTTTTTATTCCTATTGTTAAAAATTACTTTACTTTATAAAATATTATTCATATAGCTATGGGAGTTTAGAATTTATAAAGAGGGGTTTATCTTATAAAGAAATCAATGGGCCTTTCTAAATCAGAAAAGCTCATGTAAGTTTTTTTGAGCCAACTATATTTTTGGGTATGACTTTGTTCAGGTTTCAGCCCATTTTAAATATTGAAATGAGTTACACTATTTTGAAAATCATGGGCCTTTCTAAATCAGAAAGGGTCCATGTAATTTTTTAGTCCATTTCAAATATTAAAAAGGGGGTGTATAAAGCAATTCATTTTCTTGTTGAAGCCTAATAAATGGAAACGGTATGACCCAATTCAGTTTTTGGTTTTCGTTTTAAAAAAATGTTTTGTTTAAATTATAACATTTTTTTATTATGATTATTAACCTATTATTAATCTTACTATTTTTATTATAATAAAAATAGAGGTAAATCTGTACATTAAGTTTCCAGAGACAATATCAAACTAATACAGAAACTAAATCAATACAAATCAAAACATAATACAAACATAATCAGACAAAATTAAGTTCATAATCAATACAAAATTAAAATTCTATTAACTTTACAGACATATTAAAAAGTTTCTTAAATCTATGAATCCTAAAAACTCTATAAAAACCTAAGAAGAAATCAGAAGAAGGGGGAACAAAAAATCGAAGAGGAAATAATTACAGAGAAGAAAATTATTAGAAGGAGGAGAATTTGTAACAGAAGAAGAACAAAGAAGCCTCGCCGTCGTAATCCCCGTTCACCGCTGCCTAGGGTTTCAACATCTGAAACCCTAGATCCATTCGTTGCACCGCCGCTGCCGCCATCAAATCGCCGCCTTAATCATCATCACTGACTTCCACCTGCGAATCGAAAAGAGAGAGCTTAGAAAGGGAACCGAAACAAAGAAATTTAAGGTACCAGAAGATAATCTCTAACTTAGCTTGATGGTTAACTGATGCTTTACACGCTCCCCAGTTTTATTAACGCACTAAAAAATGTACCCCTTGTCTTATTGCCCCTGAATTCAATATCTGAATTCAAGGCCGTAATATATGCACCCCCCCCCCCCCCCCATTTTTTACTACCCTAACCTAATTTATACCTCCCATGCGTTTTTGTTTTATTTCTTTTATTTAAATTTATTATTTTTATATTTTCTATTTTATATATATCTAATATATTTAATGTCATTTAATATTATATTTATAATAATATTTTTCTAAAACTCATTCAAACATATTTTATTTATTGCATTAAATTATTTTTTTAATCATGTATTTAAATAAGAAATTTTCTATAATTAATACCTAAGAAATATTTAACCAACACCAAACATTTTCATAAATAAATTAATTCAACAATTAATTTTCAAAAAGGATTACGAAGCATATTTTAATTAACTATGCGCTTTGTCTAAATATCTCTGCTATTCACACACCTAGACTAAGTATGCGGAAAATTCAAATATCTTCGCAATCCATAAAAGACACAAACCAAATTGCGAACTACGAAATGAGACTTTGATTCCTCCTAAGAGGATAATAGGCACACGATCAAAAATCATGGCGAGTTCCCCTAATAAAACTTAAAACCGTATTTCTTAAAACGCGCTTTTAAACCTAGTATCCTTGTGAACAAGGTAGATAATGGGTGCTTAACATCTTCCCCTTGTCTAGAACCGAGTCAAACCTAGAATCTCTAAACTTTTTAGGGTTATTCCTTTATACTCCCTTCCTTAGGATAAAAATTAAAGTGACGACTCTGATTTAAAAACCTGTTACAATAACTGTGTATTCGTCTCAGCCGATTCATGCACTATAGGGTTAAACACAATACCCATTTGATTGGTTAACATGTTAACTAACTCATGGTTGCTATCATCTATTTGCTGCCTTAAAACCACTACTAAAATGTTAGTTAGAGGCGACACTAGCCGAGGAGGCACCACTCTACTTTGGTTATTTATATTTAGAGAGTTTCCTCCTGGTGCAGACCCTTGTAACGGAGAATTCATATTCTGAGCGTTATCATAAAATAAAGTTGAGCTTGATGTCGACTGATACCCTGGCATTAAAGAATACAACATTCCATAAATATGATCAGCAGTACAAAACGAGGCATATTAGGCCATACGTTCGTAGTTACAACAGGCCCTGGACTCGTCGATGGAGCTTAGGGGATAATGATTACGCATGCAGTCGACACTAGAGGAAAAGACACAACTTGAGAAACTATTGTATCCGTGATAGTTATTATTCGTGGTGGTACTACATCTGCATTAGTGTTGACAGGACTAGTTATCCTTGGTGTATGTTGCTTAACTTGTGGCTTAATATACTCTTTGATTAAATTTCCACTTCTAAGTCTCATACACTTGCAAACACTTAAATGTTTTTAGATAGATTCCACTAGCACTGGTCCCACTGGGTGTGCCAATTAGTTTACTGTGGAAAATGGTAAACAACCGCTAGTCCTCCCAAAGCCTAAAACTAAGGGTTACTCGCGGGATCGACTAGTTAATCCTAAGACATGTGCTAATAGAATGAAATGGGGCTTGTTCTGTCGACATAACACCTTACTTTGTGAGAAATGATTTTCTCTAAATAAAGGAACAAGTAAAAGTTTTCCACAAATATGCTATGAATTAACCGACTGAAGGTGACTCTTGACCGATAGAAGACTAGGACTTATCCTAAATGAAGTAAATGTTGAGTGAACTCTCAGTGAGTTACAATAACATAATGGAACAAGATTCAATAACGTAAATGATAGTATAAAAAGATTGTTCAAAAGAAAATAAGATGAAAGCAAAAGATTTAAAGGGCACAACTGAAAATAAAGGAGTTTGCATTGAAATAAATATGGTGATTCACGTACATTTACACTCTTGAACTCTTGCTTCCCTACGCTTGGAAATATGGAGTTTTACAAGTGATTTTAGTACAAAATAAACACATCGAATCCTATATTAGACCCTCTTATTTATAGTAGTTACATAATAACTGAACATGCACTTCAACGTAATACTAATCTGACACGTATGTGGCTTAATAAAACTGCTTCCTCAGATTTAGCCACGTAGTTGACGCCTTGGTCAGGCAACTTCTTGCAACCGCTATCATATACAAATTTCAAAATCTATCCCGCCTATAAGTTTGCTTCGACATAAACCATTTTCGTAACAAATAACCCAAATTCTCTGTCTTGGATTCCATTCTTGTCAATGGAACTAAAATCGACTGACTTGTTATTGTCTCTATCGACTACTTGCTCTTTTATTCGTCGATCTCCCTTTAATTCTTTATAAGAACTTTGCAGCTATCATTTTCTTGACTCTAATCTTCTTAAAGTCCTTCCTCCTAGGAGGCACTTTCCTTTCAGTTTACAGGGTTGCCCTACTAACAATGCAATAAATGCCTTAAAGAAATTTTAAGGTAACAACCCTGTTCTGGATTGGGCCCAGGTTGGCCCAAGAGCAAGAATAGGCCCAATCCAAACGGCTCTACAGGGGGCGCGTCGACCAGAAGCTACGACCGTGCCCGCCACTTCCCGCGAACGCAACATCCTCGACCCATACAGTCCAGCTCGAGTCCAGCTCGAGCACCCCCTCGTAGGGCAGACTGTGACCATTATACCCTCACCTAAACTCCGAAAAGACCGCGTCCTCGTCCATCCGTACTTCTCGCAGAGCATCCAGGAAGGAGACCATGTGCGGGTCCCCACTGCACACGCAGAACCTGGCAATTCCTTTATTGGGCCAATCCTGGTCGGCCCAATGAAGGGACCTTGGCCCAACGTTGGGGGCTATAAATACCCTCTGTTCCAAGAGGGTCAGGTATTCATTCTCTTACCCATACTCACACTTTTTGCCTGCTCGTACTCTCACTCACTTTAGCATCGGAGTGCCTTGCAGGTACCCCCCCCCCCCCCCCATCTCGTTCAAACTTCAGCTCGGAGCCAGTCGTGACGGTCCAAGTCTGATCAGGCAAGATCAGTGGCGCCGTCTATGGGAAACTAGCTTCCCCGTCTTGCAAAAACTCAAAGACCAAACTCAACTATCACCGTCATGGCTGACCAAGTTCATGATGAACAAAACGTTCGCGCTGTCGACACCAACAACGGCCTTGCGGATAAAAATGGACACCTTGATAACGCTGGGAACCCCGGTCACAACACCATCCCTGTGTCAACTGCCCCAGGGCCTTCAATCCACCGCGACGGAGCTACCGCTTCATCCTCCTCGGTCCCTCCGCCACTCAAAGAAGACGATGCAGCTCTCACGAACTATCGAGCTGCTCAGTTTCAGGAAGTCCCCGTCCCCGCCAGGGCAGATGCCACAACCCGAGCGTTGTTCGCGGTGATCAATCAGACGAATTACCTCATCTTCGCCCAAGGTGAAAGATTGAGGGCACTTGAATACGATCGAAGACCCCCGAGGAGGCACCGGAGGCTCCAGACTCCACCTCCTCGAGTGACTGAGGTACATTTCCCGTCTCCCCCGCGGAGACACTAAAGAGATACCTCTCGAAGCCCGTCACCCCGACCATCGGGGAAACGGCCCCCTTTGGAGAGGCAACCCATCATTGAAGTTGGAGGACACAGCCGCGCCCCCGCAAGGCAGGAAAGAAGACACTCCGGAGACGGGCATGGAAGAATCAACCAACGAGCTCCGCGCTCAAGAGACACCCAGCACGACCAGGACCGTCGTGCCCGACAGTATTACAGGTCCCCATCCCTGTCCCCGGAGCGAAGCGACGAGGACGACCCCCGCGGTCCTCTGTCGTAAGCTATCATGGAGGCGCCCATTCCCCCGGGCATGGAGAAGCCTCCATATTTGAAGGAATACGATGAGTCGCGGACCCGGTCGACCACATAGACGGGTTCGAGGCTATGCTGCATTATCATAACGTCGGGGGGCCCATCAAATGCCGGCTATTCCCCACGACCCTCAAGAATGCAGCAATGGACGGGTACAAAGGCCTCGCCCCGGGATCAATCACCTCGTGGCGGAACCTAAAGAACCAATTCATCAGTTCATTCACAGTGTCTCGGCGACACCCAAAGACCGAGGCGGCTCTCGAGGCCATCATCCAGAGACAGGATGAAACCTTGAGAGAGTTCATCAATCGCTTCAACCGCGAAGCCATACAGGTCCCCTGCACGGACCACATGAAGAGATATTTGCTGGAGAGGGGGATCCTCCCTGGCACGGAATTCAGAAAGGCCGTGGGTATCGAGCCACCTAGAACATTCGATGCCCTCCTCGAGAAGGCCCGAGCGTACATGGATTACGAGGAGAGAGAGGCGGCCAACAGAGCCCGAGACCCCAGGACTCGCGGGTCCAACAGCAACCCGCGCCAGGAAGCTGCTCCTCCTCGACGGGCCGGGGAGAAAAGAAAAGAAGACAGACCCCGAGAAGTCCGAGAGTAAAGAGGACCCTCGGGGCGCTTTACCGAGTACACTCCGCTCACAGTTTCCCGCGAGCGCATTTTGGCAGAGTGTGTCAGCACGGACTTCAAGGACGGCGGCGTCAAACGCCCCCGACCCGCTCCCGACAAGCCCGGAGCAGACAAGAACAAGTATTGTCAGTACCATAGGAGCCATGGTCATCTTACTGAAGATTGCGTCCACCTCAAGGACGCCATCGAAACCCTCATCAAGGGAGGAAGGCTCGCACAATACCGGCGAAACAACGCCCCTCATCGTGACGCCCAGGAGACAAGAGAACTGGAGGAAGACGCCCGACCATCTGACGAGTCGGTCCCCATCCAAACCGCCTTCTCCGTGACCAGACCCGAGGACTTCAACGTCCCCGAACACCTGCAGGAGCCGCTCACAACACACAGCAGGTGGGAATATTTCCCCTCCGCCATGGTCATCAATGGCGGAGGGTTCAACGACCTGACTATCAATTCAGCTAAAAGGAAGCTGGATGAACTGGTCGACGCGGCACCCCTGCAGACAGTGACATTTGAGAGGGTAAAAGGTAGGTCGGAGCCCATCACCTTCTACCTCGAAAAGCTCCCCAGGGGAGCCCCCAACGCATGCATTCCCCTATTGATAAGGGCACGAATGGCTAACTTCGATGTGCACCGCATTCTAGTCGACGAAGGGAGTTCCGTCGATGTAATGTACAGCCAATTGTTCAGAACTCTGCAGCTGGACGACTCCCATCTCTCGCCGTATGTGGGGTCGGACTTGCAAGGCTTCAACGGCTCGACCTCCAAGCCTTAGGGATATGTCGAACTCATGGTTACATTTGGCAAAGGCACAACGACCAGGCAGGTCAAAGTACACTTCCTCGTCATCGACTGCCCGTCCCTCTACAACTGCATCCTGGGGAGACCAACGCTGGCAGAATTGACGGCAGTGCCCTCCACCGTCCACCTAAAGATGAAGTTCTACACCAAAAGGGCACGGGTAGCTACTATCCAGGGAGACCTAGCCGCTGCTCGGAGGTGTTTCAACGCTGCATCTAAGGGACGCGACACTGTCGACGTAGGGACAAGGCCTGCCAAAAGACCAGCGACGACACGACAGGAGCCTGACAAGCCAGAGTCTGTCAAGGAAGAAGTCCAGAAAGCTCAACCAAAGGTCGACTCGATAGCTCTGGACGCTCGTTTCGATCAGGACGAACCTCCCAACGGCGAGCAAGTTCCACTCCGACCAATACCAGACGAGGATTTTGAGCTCGTCCCCCTCGGCGCAGACCCGAGCAAAGGAGTAAAGATTGGCAAGGATCTCCCTGACCTGGCAAGGAAGCAAATCAAAGCCTGCTTGCGCGAGAATGCCGACCTGTTCGCCTGGAGCGCCGCGGAGATGCCCGGACTCGACCCGGAGGTCGCCTGTCACCACCTCGCCATAGATCTTGCCGCTAAGGCCGTAGTACAACGTAGGCGTAGGCAGTCTCCGGAGAAAACGGAGGCTGCTGAAAAAGCTGTAAAAGACCTCCTATAGGCGAATTTTATTTCTGAAGCCCAGTATTCAACCTTGCAGTCGAACGTTGTACTTGTTAAAAAGAATAATGGAAAATGGAGGATGTGTGTTAACTATACCGATCTCAACCGGGCTTGCCCGAAAGATGCTTTCCCCTTACCGAACATAGACATGCTGGTCGACAACTCGACCAGCTACAAAACATTATCGTTCATAGATGCTTACTCGGGCTATAATAAAATCCCGATGGCCATGGGCGACAAACACTGCATGACTTTCATGACCAGCTCGGGCAATTACTACTACAACGTAATGCCCTTTGGACTAAAAAACACCGGGGCAACTTACCAGCGTATGATGAACAGGGTTTTTCACAAACAGATTGGAGACATGCTCAAGGTCTACATGGACGACATGATCGTCAAATCTCGAGCAGACAGCGATCATGTTGCACACCTCAAGGCAATCTTCGCCCAAGCAAGACAATGTAAGATGAGATTCAACCCCGAAAAATGCACGTTCGGAGTCAAGGCGGGGAAATTCCTCGGATTCTACCTGACAGAACGAGGAATTGAAGCCAACCCCGACAAATGTCGAGCGTTCTCTGATCTCCCGACCCCGACATCAAAGAAATCAATACAAATCATGAATGGCATGCTCACGTCATTATCCCGCTTCGTCGCGAGATCCGCTCAGCACGCCCTCCCCTTCTTCAGACTCCTTCGCAAAGAAGCAGCCTTCGAATGGACCGAGGAGTGTGAGCGGGCACTGCGCCACCTGAAGCAAAGCCTATCACAACCACCCGTGTTATCTCGACCAGTCGACGGGGAGCCATTATTCTTGTACTTGGCCGTCTCAAATGAAGCCGTCAGCGCGGCTCTCATCCGCGAGACCACCGACGGACAGAAACCTGTGTACTTCACCAGCAAAGCCCTACAAGGCCCCGAGAGTAGGTACCAACAGATAGAAAAGGTAGCTTTGGCCCTCGTCAATGCTGCGAGGAGACTCAGACACTACTTTCTGGCCCACACGGTCATCGTACGAACCGACCAACCAGTGAGGCAACTCTTGGGTCGACCCGACATGGCGGGCAGAATGTTGAGATGGTCCTTGGAGCTCTCCGAATTCGACATTCAATATGAGAGTAGGAAAGCTATGAAAGCACAAGCCCTGGCCGACTTCATCGCAGAAATGACCGCTCACGACCCACCCGCCGGGAAGGAACACAAATGGACCATCTTCGTTGACAAAGCCTCTAGCTCGTCCGGAAGTGGCGCGGGGATCCTCTTGGAAAACGAGGAAGGCGTAGTGATCGAGCACTCATTAACCCTCTCCTTCCCGGTGTCCAATAACCAAGCAAAGTACGAGGTCCTGCTCGCAGGACTGAGGCTAGTCGAGGACCTGGGAGCCCGCGAAATACAAATCTTCACAGACTCCCAACTCGTTGCCTCCCAAGTCCAGGGGAGTTACCAGGCCAAGAACGACAACCTCGTCGAGTACTTAAACTTAGTCAAAAAATACATGACAAAGTTTGAACGAGCAGAGATTTCACATGTCCCGCGCGAGAAAAACACAAGGGCCGACATATTATCCAAACTCGCGAGCACAAGAAAGAAGGGCGGAAACAAATCCGTCATACAAGAATCCCTATCACACCCGAGCATCGAAAGATTCTCGACACTAGTCGAAGTCCACGCCATAGGAGATGCCTCGTCCTGGATGACCCCGGTGTACAATTTCCTAGCGAAAGGCGAACTTCCCTCGAACCAGACAGATGCAACCATCACGAAGCGACGAGCATGCTCCTACGTGGTGCTCGAGCATAAACTATACCGCAGGGGATTCTCTATCCCCCTCTTAAAGTGCATCAACGAATCCACAGTCCCCGAGGTACTACGGGAGATACACGAAGGGATTAACGCCCAACACATGGCGGTAAGTCCCTGGCGAGGAAAGCCCTTCGAACGGGGTATTATTGGCCGACAATGCAGCAGGACACCAAGGAACACGTCAAGAAGTGTGACAAGTGCCAGAGGCACGGTGACATGTACCTCGCCCCCCCTCACGAACTGAGCATACTGTCGTCTCCGTGGCCGTTTTCATGGTGGGGTATGGATATCCTCGGTCCTTTCGTGCAAGGGACTTACCAAAATAAATTCCTCATCGTAGCCGTGGATTACTTCACGAAATGGATAGAGGCCGAGGCTCTCGCGAAGATCACCTCGCACAACATCCTCCGTTTCTACAAGAGAAACATCCTCGCCAGATTTGGAATCCCGAGGGCACTGGTGACCGACAACGGCACCCAATTCACCGACCACGGGTTCCATGACTTCGTCACCAAACTGGGAACAAAACAACACTTCACCTCGGTCGAGCACCCTCAAACCAACGGGCAAGCCGAAGCTGCGAACAGAGTCATCCTCCGAGGACTCAAACGCCGGCTCGGCGAAGCAAAAAGGGGTTGGGTCGAGGAGTTGCACAGTGTCTTGTGGGCGTACCGCACCACGCCCCACTCGACGACGGGCGAGACCCCCTTCCGACTAACATACGACACCAAGGCTGTCATCCCATTAGAAATCAGGGAACCCTCCAGGCGGACAGAGAATCCCCTCGACGAAGAAATGAACGACGAGGCCCTCAGGGACGAACTCGAATTAGTCAAGGAAATCCGATCGGAGGCGACCCTACGCGAGGCCACCCTGAAACAACGAGTGGCCCTGCGTCACAATGACAAGGTCATTAAACGCGAGTTCGAAATCGGCATCCTGGTATTATGAAGAAACCAGAAAGACTCCCGCGAAGGAAAATTGGCCGCGAACTGGGAAGGGTCTTATCGCATCCACGGCACCACAGGTACCGGGGCATATTACCTCGAGCAACTAGACGGAGAACCACTACCACGACCCTGGAACGCTGCTAAACTAAAGCAGTACTATAGTTAAAAACCCTTGACACCAAGGACCCTCTCCGTCGACGTCCACGTCCGGTCAATGGGGAGAAACGTCCCGACCACGTAGAAAGGCTAAGGTACAGGCCCAATCTACGCCCAAACGGCATAATTTCGTTCAGCAAACGAGCATGAATGATAGTGCCCGACGTGGACACCTCAATCGAGCTCCACCGTTGAAGTACCTGTAGGGCAGAACACCCAGCTCGCGATGGGCAGTTCACGCCACGGGTGAGCAACCCCGATTCGGGTCATACGCCTGAGCAAGCGGCTTCGCTCCACACGCCCGACGAATCTCGAAGAACGTCGGACCATCCAAAGGGTCGAAAAAGAATCTCTCTTCGAGGTTGCAACTTAGGCGAAATTCTCCACAAAATAGAAAGTCGAGCACAAGCATGTCCCGAGGAAAAGACTTAGGCAGATTTTCCAACAAAGTGACAGCCGAGCACGGGCGAGACTCGGGGGCATAACTTAGGCAAATTCTATCACAAAATATGTAAACATAAACACGGGCAAAAGATCAAGATCGAAACAAGCATTCAGCCAAAAGCTCATAAATAACAGATAGAAATAAACCGACCAAGAAGGCCGACGATGTTCAAGAATTATAAGAACGGGCACGCAGGCCCAAAAAGTAGATATGCACGGGCACGCAGGCCCCCAAAAAACAACCATCAATAAAAAGGCACGCAGGCCCGACTATAATTTCGCGGCTAGACTTCCCCAAGGCTACCAGCATCGACAACAGGAGACTCGGGCGAAGCCACGATCTGGCCATCAATGATCTGGGACATGAAGCCCACCCCTTCGGTGTTCAGATCGGTATTCAACAGAGTGAGCTGCCTAACCGCGGCTTCAAAGCCATCCGCCAAGGCGCCAACACAGTCTGCCTCAAGGAGTTGAATACGGGCAACCAGTTCTGACCGACTCCGCAAGGGAGCTGTCTCATGTGACTCATCTTTGGCAGGGAGCATGACGACCTTCAGTTCCTCGACCTCTTTGGCGAGACGCCCGTTGTCGATTTCCAAGCTTTCCCGATCCTCACGAAAGTAGCCCCTCTCCTCAGCAATCTTCCCCGAGTTCTCTTTCTCTACGGCCAGTAGCTCGGCTTGCTCGCGGAACATCTCCTTAGAGCGCTCCAGGGCAGCCTTCAACTTTCGTGAGCTCGCAGTAAGGGAAACTTTCTCCTGTTCCAGCTCTTTGGCGCGATCAGAGTCTGCCCCCTCCTCGGCCAGGACAACGGCCATCTCGGCCATCTTGACCATCCCGACCATGTTGGCGGCCAGATGTTTTCTCCGACTTTCCCTACTCAGCCGCCTAATGGTCTTAGCCTCATCGGCGCTTACAGACAAGGGAAACCCCTCGAAGAAACCCTCCTTTTTAAAACAGGGGGGCAACCCAAAGGACCTCACCACACCGGACTCCTCGCCAACTTCCGGCTGGCTCTCTACCCGGTTCCTCTTCCTCGGTATCAGATCGACATGCTGCTCGACATCCTGAGCGTTCGGGGACCCCCCAGAAGCATCACCCGAGCTAGTTGGCGGGCCCATCCTCGTCGCCCGAGGAGATCGCACCACTCTCTTGTTGACTTTCTTATCTTGTGTCAACTTCAGAAGCCTCTCCTTTTGCTCAGCCATGAGACCTGCATAAAAGAATCCCGGGTTAGTTACGAGCAAATAACAAACAAAGAAATTCGAACAAGACTATAGGACAAAAAATAACCTAGCAGGTTCACGACCTACCGAAGGACTGACACTCCACAAGCGCCTTTGTATCTATAGGTCGGGCCTCAAAGGTCGGGTAACCATCTTCGTCGAGAATATCCTTTCCCTCCCTCGTGGCCCACCAGGCAGAGAAGAAACTGTCGACATATCTACAGAGGGTACCATAGGCCTCCTCATCTTCGGTGCACATCCCACCCGCGGGCGTATGGTAGTGCCCGGTGCCATGCTCGTAGTGGCGCGAGGTCCAATGCAAAGGAAACTTAGCTACACGCCCCAACACCGGGCGGCCCTCATCGTCCAGAAGAGCTTCCCCGTGATCCTTGGTCACCACGGTTTCTTCCTCGTATACAGACTCTAGAGCAGTTTTGGTGACCGGCCGCACGATGTACCGTTTGTCCTTGAACCCCCGGACATAATCCATATACATCCTGAACAGCCTTTTCGAATGTTTCAGGGAAACCCAATTGTGCCTACCTCCCCGAGACTGGCGCTGTAAATGGAAGACTCTGAAGAAAAGAGGTATGGTCGCCCCAATCCTCAAAAAGCGACACGTCAGTTCGAATGCCCGAAGAAAAGCAATCGAGTTGGGGTGAAGCTGCGACGGGGCCAGCTCTAGATGACTAAAGACCCCGACCTGAAAATCACTGAAGGGGAGCTTTAGGCCAAGGTCCTTAAACGCGATCTCATACATAGGAAACCCGTACTCGGGGAACTCCGAGCAGATCCGCGCGTTAAGAGACGGTCTGGTGACAACGAAATTTTTCTGAAAGCCGGGCTGACTACCGCCCTGCTCGATGATAGTATACACGCTCCGACTGCGCCGACTATAAGCAGAAGCAATCCCTCTGGGCTCGGCGCCCACCCACTCTAGCATAGGATCGTCAATGGTATCGATCAGATTCATATTTTCCTCGGCGCTTTGATCTTCCACCTCGTGACGCCCCGAGGAACACGGTTCATCAGCCATTGTTACCTGCAAAGCACAGGAAGAAGGGCACGACAAGCCGAGTCACACTCCACACACGATTAAAACGTTGAGGATTTGAACAAAAGTCTGATATCACCTCCCCGACGCCAAGATGCCACGACAATTCGTCCTACATACTGCCTAAATGGGCCAACATCCCGGACAGTCATGAGTACGTTGATCTAAGCTTTGGATATGACGAGCAATACCATGAATCCTAAACCTAGAACTAGGAGTTTACCGGGCAAATCATGAGTTAGGCGCCCAGAACCATGAAGATACCGGGCAGCATTGCGAGTCACGTGCCTAAACTATGTGTTTACCGAGCACAAACATGCTGTGATCGGTGGATCTGGAACTGACTGTTTTAAAGTTGGTTCGCGAAATGTCGCGGAAGCAAGAGTCGCCACCGTCTTTTATTTTCTCCAAATGGAAAGGACAAAAGCACAGAAAAATTCCTTATAGAGATTGCTCTCGGTTCGGGAGGTAGGTTATAGAAAGGGAAGGTGTTAGCACCCTTTCTATCCATGGTTATCCATGGGCTATTAGATACTTGCTCATTGTGTTTTCAAAAATGTTTGCTTGCTTTTCAATTGTGGGTTTAAAAAGTTTCTTTGAAAAAATTTCAGTTCGACTCGTACGTCAGAGTGTTTGAAAAATTTGCTTTGAAAGCTTTTGAAAGGTGTTGGTGTGAAAAGATTTTAGTTTGTTTTGAAGAGAGCAAGTATCCTTGAGAACCTACCTACCCTAAGGAATTCGTCTGTGTAAATGTCCTTTAAAGTAGTGCCATCCCACCATTGAGAGGTAGGTAGCACCACCGTTGGAGGTGTTCGGGTCAATTCGAGTTTGTAGGGACGTGGTGATCACCAGAGCAATGGGAAGATACCTTAGAAGCTACCCTCATGCCAGGTTCCCGGATCATGAGGACTTACTAAGACGTCCTCTACTCGACGATCACCTTTCGAAAGGCAACAGTGAGACGTACCCTAGGGGTGGTGTGTGCGATTCGTGTGTCATGTTTCAATTATTTTGTCTTGTCATGTTTGTTGTGATCTACGCTTGATTTTAATTAAGACATTCATTCTTGCATGCTTTTTAACAGTTATATATTTGCGGGAAAATAAATCTAAACTATTACAAATGGCGCGGGTCCACATCGCCAAAATAAACCGAACCCGATTTGACTGAAAGTAAAGAAGCAATAAAATAAAAGTGCGAGAAATAAAGTTACAAGGCTTTGGGACATGTACATAATTATAATAAGCGACAAAGTAAAATGCGCGAAACAAAATAATTAAAGCGACGGGCGTTGGACCCTTTTGCAAAATATCAAATTAATGAGGAATTAAAATGAAAGTTAAAAATTAAATGTTTTTTGGTATTTTTGTGTTTTTTAAGATTTAAAAGAAAAAGAACTTTTTAGAATGAAATTTGAAATGCAAATCCTAATTCTAATGTTTTTTAGTTATTGTGAAAATGTTATATTAATCTAAATTAAACCCTAATTTTTACTTATGTACATTTAATTATAAAAATAAAATAAATAAATAAATAATATTGTGATAAAAAAAAAGGAAAATTTAAAAGGTATAAAAAGTCATTAAACCTAATGCTATATTTTTGGATTTTTAGTTATTAAGAAAGTAGTAAAATCTAACCTAAATGCAACCCTAATTAGTTTACAAGTTTAATTATGAAAATTACTAATATTATGGCAAAAAACAAGGAAAGTTAAAAGGAATAAAAAAAGTCATTAACCTAATGCTATATTTTTGGATTTTTTTATGAAAGAAAGAATTAAAGTTAAAACCTATTTTACTAAATTTATTTACATGTAATTTATTTATAAAAGTAATTAAAATAAAAATTATATTTTTTGCCTTTTTCTGATTTTTTATGATATTTTTCATGTTTTTGTAGAAATAATTAATTAATTAAAACAAATAAAATAAATAAATAACATAACAATTGAGAAAATGAAATATAAAAAGAAAATCAAACCAGGGGGGGTAGCCCCAGAATTGGAGGTAAGGCCTAGCATTCTGGCCCATTAACATTGAAATCCACTTGACTTTTCAGTTCACGTGCCAATGCGTTGACCATAGCGTATCATGTGCCTTGAATCTGAGCCCTTTGATTGATCCACTGGGACGTGTGGACGATGAGTTTTGAGTGTGTATGGTATGCCCTGGACGTTAGCGCTGCACAAGATCTTGTATTGAAAAATATTATTGAAATTTATACAGACCTGGGGTTCGAATCCAGGTCTTAGACAATGCAAAGGAATACGCCTGCCACTGAAGCACTTGAGTTACTTTTAACATATAATGATTAATGAATATAATAAAAAGAAAAGAGAGTTAGTGGCCTTCAACGCGCCAATTTTTGAACTGACGAATCACAGCGTGCCATGTACTCATCTTCCTCGCGTGCCTGAAATACAAAACACAGAGGCAACGGTTTCAACGCGTTGTGTTAGGCATGTTTATGAAAAATAGCGACTAGCGCTGTGACATCAATAAATTGATCGCGAGGGTCCATATCTCCTCGTCTTGATGAGCTGGTTTGAATGGCATAAGTCTGGAACCCTAATTTTACTGTATTGTGAAAGCCCTAAATCAAGCTATGAAAAAACCTAGAATATGAAAATGGTAGAATCGCGCATGGCCAATGAAAACTCAATTGAACATGATGGTTAGTCTCAAAACATTATGCTAAACATGAATCAATGGACAAAATGCTGTAAAAATGTTTAAATCATGATGCACGATTTTGGAAATTTTGCTATACAGTTCGAGTTCTAACTACCAATTCTTGGAGATTGGCTTGTTGTTTGTGATTGATACACGTTCAGCATTTCCCAAGGAAGCTAATGGGATGATTTTTATGCCTTGAATCCACCCCTAACCTTGAAATCAGTTTTGTGTTTTTTATGGAAAACTTTCAATGTGCAATAGCTTTTTTGGGCGCAGCTTATAGTGTCCAAGGCTTAGGGTTTGACTCAGTGCTTATGAGGGAAGAGAATTAGGTCATTAGTTGGCCTTTATCCATGCCCATGAGAGAATTGGTCTTAGGTCTTTTTCATTAACAAACTTTTCCTTCTTTTAAGCCAAGACCAAGACTTAGTGTATAATCTAACCCTAGCATGAGTTATTGAGATGGAATTTTTCTGATAATCCATGTGAAAGTTATGCCCTGGTCAATTTCAGTTGACTTTTTCAGCTGTCCAAATATAGCAACTTTTGCATCTTTGATGGTTTCTGAGCCAAATTTTGAGAATCATGATCAAGCATTGATCAAATGATATTTGTGGATTCAAAATGATATGTTGACCA
This sequence comes from Vicia faba, assembly GCA_948472305.1. Taxonomy (NCBI): domain Eukaryota; kingdom Viridiplantae; phylum Streptophyta; class Magnoliopsida; order Fabales; family Fabaceae; genus Vicia; species Vicia faba. The sequence goes on from OX451736.1 coordinate 940,321,489, forward strand.
AAAATTTGAACTTTTGACTGTCAAATGACCATTTTGCCCCTACAGTTGACTGTAGTGCAATTTAGGGTTTTGACTGTGCAATTTTGAGCTGAATGCCTTGAAACTTGATATGAGGATGCTTGACCATGTTTGTAAGCATATGAGACTTGATTGGGCCTTTGAACACTTCCTTTTCTTGATCAGACTCAAAACCCTAATTTTGACTGTATGGGAGACTGTTGCACTGCACAACCCTTGGGGAATTTTGTAGCTTGGCTTGGCAATTTCTCGAGGAATATGGGAGGGCAAATTTTGGGGTATAACAGTTGCCCCTGTTCAATCTTCTTAGACCTGAGGATGCAGATTGGCTGACGTGCCTTTCGTAATCCGAGGGTAAAAGATGATTGGACACTAGAGTGCCCAGAAATTTGCGCTCACATAGTGGCAGTGTGGTGGGAATGGGCTTATAGATGCCATTTAGAGATTGATCGCGTAAGAGATTCCTTAGCGAGAACCTGCATACCTGCAAAAGAAAAAATGAGTACCTGACACGTTGCAGGAGCTGATTTTAGATGCTTGGTATAGATGTGTCCTGACTGGTTACAGGAGCTGAGTCTGGAGCTTCAAACGCTGATGAATGAACCAGGGATGGTTACTGCCTCAGCATGGATGGTAAGAGAACCTTGGGCGATTTTAACTTCAACAACGCTCGTTGAGAAAAATCTTGGGTGTCTTCTACTGGAATAAGAATCAGGGAGATCTTAGGGTCGATCTGACTGAACCAGAGGAGGCCTTTGACTGGATAAGCATCAGGAAAATATTAGGGTCGATTTAACTGAACCGGTCTAGGTCTTGAAATATCTTCAACTGGATAAGCATCAGGGAGATCTTAGGGTCGATCTGACTGAACCAAGAGAAGGCCTTTGACTGGATAAGCATCAGGAAAATCTTGGGACGATTTAACTGAACCGGTCTAGGTCTTGAAATGTCTTCAACTGGATAAGCATCAGGGAGATCTTAGGGTCGATCTGACTGAACCAGAGAAGGCCTTTGACTGGATAAGCATCAGGAAAATCTTGGGACGATTTAACTGAACTGGTCTAGGTCTTGAAATGTAGCTTGAGAACTTAACTGGATCTTTCCTGAAAGGTAAAAGTCAGTCATATGCAATGCATGATATGGATCAAGCAATGATGTTCTCAACATAAATGAGATTTGTAAGATATGATGTGTACATGCATGCTATAATGATGTATGTGATGTTTCATGTATATTTTTGTCTAGGAAAGTGAATCCTTGACGGGTGCCGGGAAGTCGTATCCTGGGCTGATGTCGAAGAATAGATTTTGCTTCCGCTGGGGATGATAACTGCAAGGATACCGGTAGGAGAAGATGACTCCGTTGCGGAATAAACTTGGCGAATGGAAGATTCTGCGGGGAGAAAAGATATTCTAGCGATCATGCTGGGAAGCAATACTCTGTGGGGATAGAGATGCTTTGCTGAGTGTTGATAGCAGTAATTTGCTGAGGATGTCTTTGTTGTTGGAAGTGTTAATGGACTTCGCTGGGGATAGGAAAGAACTATGTTGACGATGACCTTTCCGTGGCTTTTGGCTGAGGATAACCCAGTTATATCCTGTTAAGGAAATAACTCTTTGAATAAAGCCGGACGACGCGTTCGTGCTCTGCGAGGGGATAAGCTTCCAGAATCTACTGGGGATAAGCTTACTGCTTGGAGAGATGAATTCCAATTTTCCTGGGGAAACTGGATTGGACTCTTCTGGGGAGTTTTGGAATGTAATTTTATAAGTTGAAAGGGGGAACCTATGTAGGGTTGCATGCTGATGAGTTTGTGTAAAACTGTATCTGAAATGGAGAAGGAACCTGGGTAGGGTTACTTTGATGATGAGTTCGTGTAAAACTTCGTTTTTTTGGAAAGGGAGAACCTGTGTAGGGTTTCTGGGTGACGAGTCCATGTAAAACTGCATCTTGAAGAGAGGGAACCGGTGTAGGGTTGCTTGGTGAGGTAAGTTCATGTAAAACTTCTTGATGAACCGGGGTGAGGTTATCTTGAGCTAAATCCATGTAAGACTTCTGGGGGGAACCAGGGTTAGGTTGCCGCAGGATAAGTTCGTGTAAAACTTTTTGACGAACCGAGGTAAGGTCATCTTGAGATAGGTCCATGTGAGACTCTTGGAGGAACCGGGGTTAGGTTACGGCAGGATAAGTTTGTGTAAAACTTCTTGATGAACCGGGGTTAGGTCATCTTGAGATAGGTCCATGTGAGACTCTTGGAGGAACCGGGGTTAGGTTACGGCAGGATAAGTTTGTGTAAAACTTCTTGATGAACCGGGGTTAGGTCATCTTGAGATAGGTCCATGTAAGACTTCTGGAGGAACCGGGGTTAGGTCACTTCAGGATAAGTTCGTGTAAAACTTCTTGACGAACCGGGGTAAGGTTACTTGTGATAAATCCATGTAAGATTTCTGGAGGAACCGGGGTAAGGTTACTTGGATAAGTTTGTGTAAAAACTTCTGGAGGAACCGGGGTAAGGTTATTTGGTTGAGTTTGTGTAAAAATCTCTGGAGGAACCGGGGTAAGGTTACTTGGATAAGTTTGTGTAAAAACTTCTGGAGGAACCGGGGTAAGGTTACTCGGATAAGTTTGTGTAAAAACTTCTGGAGGAACCGGGGTAAGGTTGCTTCGGGATAAGTTTGTGTAAAACTTCTTGATGAACCGGGGTTAGGTCATCTTATGGAGGAGGAGTCTGTGTATGACTTTGTCTGAAGGTTGAGCAGAAACCGGTGTTGGGTTGCATGATTTTGATTAAGTGGATAATTGTCCTGTTTGGTCTCGGACGTTAGCCCACGATCTGGAATTTGTAAAGGTAGATGGTAATCATTTTTATGTTGATCTGTCCTTTGTAATTTGGTTGACAGAGCAATTGGATCGCCTGGATAGCTCATTATTGCCCCTGCTTCGGAGGTGAGGGAAGAGGATACCTGTGCGGGTGATCGACAAATCTTCGGGTAGGCAAGTGACGAGATACCGGAACATAGTCGTACGCTTCGATCCCTAACTTTTGCCTGGACCGCCCTTTCGGGTTTTCAGTCCACCGGGATACCCATTTTTGCCCAAGCCGCCTTTTCAGGTTTTCGACTTGCCGGGTGTACATGTTTTTCGTTTCATCCCTTCATTTTGCCCGAACCCTTTTAGTTCGCCGGGAAGCCCTTATTTTTGCCTAGGTATGTCAACCTAGCGGGTCTTTGATTATGCGCAGTATTTTTTCGACTATGTCCACGCTCTCAGAATGTAGGGAGTTGCCCCTGTTGGAAGTATTTTGCCATGCCCCAGATAATGAGCAATGTGCCCCTTGATTGGAGGTTCTTCTGTTCACAAGGTGTTCATCGTGCGAATTTCCCTGCTTGTTCAAACAAGTAGTCATATGCAAACAAGGTTATTTTAAGAATGCAAAAGTCTATGTCTGTCTTGAATTTTGAAAATGCATTTTTTGTAATACAGTGCGATGTCAACTCAATATTTTACAGCAAACCTTCAGGAGTCAGGATACCTTCGTAACAGTATGCTTTCGAACTAACCCATGCTTCAGCTAGGACTTTTAAGAGTTATATCGTGGCCTGGTTCACGGTTTAAGAAACAAAGGATAAAGGCTCAAATTATTTGTACCCACCCGCTCTTCGTGATGTTCTCCAAACCTAAACTCAGTTGATTGTGCGTTAGACCTTGTTTGAGCCTTTGCTCTGATTTTCCGGTGATGATTCGGATATTGAACGTTTATTTGAATAGGCAATCATCCCCTTTTTTGCTGAGGGTTTGTGAGACCTCTTTTTTTTTTTTGATTTAGTTATCCCTTTCTTTTTTTTTTTGCCTGAACTGTTTCCTTTTTGGGATTTTTTGCCTGAACTGTTTCCTTTTTGGGATTACAGTCAGCGGGATGCCCCAGTTTGGTAAGTCTTCTTTATTGGTTTTGACTTTTTGGGCTTTTCATTCATGAATTTTTTTTGATAATGACTGCCTGTCCTTATGATTGTTCGGAACCATCACTGTCTTTTGTTTTTGAAAAACTCATTTAGTGACATTCATTGTGCACTTGGATCGACTGAGAGAACTACCCTGCCCCAGGTTATGATTAAGGGTTTTGATTTTCGAAAATACAAACTCCTACTTCTTTGGCTCTGATGGGTTGACGAGGGATTATCATCCTTATAACTCCAGTGTTTAGGAATTGAAACAATGCCTGTACCTCATCAGCGGGGTCTGTTCAAAAGCATACTGTAAATTGTGGTATTGTTTTCGTCATTCTCCCTCAAGAGGTTTAGAATTTTCAATTAAGAATTGACCATCGCAAAAAATATGAAAGCAGTTTTAAGCATAGTAAACATAATTAATTCAAGACAGACATGTGTAATGCGTTCATGAAATAAAAGAGTTTAACACAATAATTGTTTATCTGAACAAGAAAAGGAAAAATACAACTTGAAATCAAATGAACAAAAATTTAGCCATGCTTTGGCAATGGAGCGGTGATCACGTTGGGAGTCTCCGCAGGCTCGAACTCGATCTCTTTGGCATCGATCATGTTCTGAATTTTGTACTTCAGTGCCCAACAGTCCTCAGTATCGTGCCCCGGGCTATCAGAATGATAGGCACACCTTGCTTCTGGATTGTAGCTAGGAGAGGAGGTCTTAGGATTGGCAGGAGGGTTGATCACTGCAATCAGGTTCATCTTCACCATATGCTGCAATGCTTGTGACCAAGGCATGTTAATGTTGGTGAATTGCCTTTTAGGCCCTTCCGGCCTTTGCTGGTTTCCCCTTTGTGGTTGACGGCGTGGTGCAGAACCAGAGATCATGACTGCCCCTGCATGTTGATCACGGCGACTCTTTTGACTGTATACAGCATTGGATTCCTTCTTTCCCGTGTAAGGTTTTTTATGAATATCAGAAGGTGTGGCCTCTTGAATCTTCCCCGACTTGATACCAGCTTCAATTCTTTCGCCAGTCAGGATGAGGTCGGTAAATCCAGCAGATGAGTTACCAATGAGGTGATTGAAGAATGGCCGGGATAGGGTCCCCAAGAACATATCAACGAGTTCCCGGTCAGTTAACGGAGGTTGCACCCTTCCAGCAAGGTCTCTCCATCTTTGTGCGTACTCCTTGAAACCTTCACTTGACCCCAACGACATACCCTGGAGTTGGGTACGTGTGGGAGCAAGGTCGGCATTGTACTGGTACTGCTTATAGAAAGCAGTCGCCAACTCCTCCCAGTTACGAACTTTGGTCCCATCCAGTTGATAGAACCATTCGAGGTGAGTCCCTGAAAGACTTTCCTGGAAGAAGTGGATCCACAAGTTCTTGTCTGCTGAGTATGGTTGGATTTTCCGAACATAAGACCTGAGATGCAACTTGGGACAAGACGCCCCGTCATACTTGGTAAAGGATGGTGCCTTGAACTTCCGAGGAATAATCACACCAGTTGACAAACCCAGATCTCCAAAATCCAGCCCAGGTACCTGTTGGATCTCCATAGCATTCAGCCTATCCTCCAACTGTTTGTACTTGTCCTCAGCCGGAGGGTACTGTTCGTCGTTGAAATCTGTCTCGCTGTCGGAGACCACTGGACTAGGCACCTCTCTCTCATGGTGACTGCTTTCCCTCACAGATGGGGTTGTCCCCTCAGTTTCCTCCTGCGGTGTATTCCCAGATCTGCGTCTAGGGCTGAACAGAACAATCCTCTTCTTCTTCTTGTCCTTCTTCAAAAATAAAGCCTTCAGATCTTGTTGACCCTGAGCCAAGCCTTTGACCAGCTCCTGAAATTGGGCGTTCTGCGCCTGAAATTGGGCGTTCTGCGCCTGAAGAGCCTTGATAGATGCCTCGGTTGATGATTCAGGATTCATGACGAGACTGCTGAAATAAACAGCGAAGAAGGTAAGCAACCTGCAGAGGAAGGGTACCTGTTATGTAATGATATGTATGACATGCATGCAATGATTTCAAGGACCTCGTGGGGTAAACAGAGAAACTTGTTAGAGTTGGAAACTGGCAACTTTGATTGAAAGTACTTCATGTTGTTGAGAGTCCTTCGTCACGGGTCAAAGGCTCACCATATCCAGTGGGTCATAGCCCCTGACAACATTGGCTAGAGGAAAATAAATCCTCTTTGCCCCTTGCTAGATGTTTGATTTATATGACCTGCATCACAAGCCCTTGAGATCCTTGAAATGGGTTAGGATGTATGCAATGGTATGATGTCATGATATGCATGGGGTAATGTAAGTAACCCTGTTAAGAGTCCTAATTAAGGACTGCAAAAACCTGCAAGAAACTTAGGATACCCTGTTATGATTCCTAATTAAGGACTACAAACACAACCTGCAAGAGACAAATGTCAGGTAATAAGCATGCAAGTAGTTCAAGTAGGAAGGCACACAAGTCACACAAGAGAAGCCCTTAAAATTTTAGGCCAGCATGGAGTCTGGGTAGTACCCTCTTGAAGTTGGTGGGTTCAACCTGTCCTATCAAAGTAACCGGGTTCTAAGGTTCCCAATATCACGGGATTGCTTTCATTGTTCATCGTTTCGATTTAGCCACTGAACTGGCGACCGAAATATTCCAGGAAAGCAACCCTCAATTGAGTGTAGTATCGAGTATCAACCAACCTCGGACTGCACCAAAGTCAGTTATCTCACTACCCTAAAGAGGCCAAGATAGTTCAATTAAGGTTCCTAAGGTCTGTTGATGCTTCATGACACCACATGGAGGCCCCGTACTCTCCTTGACTGAACTCAAGGGTTACCGGTACACACCAAAGTGCCACATCAACGTAGCAGACTGTTTCAACCATGTCGGTATACCCCGCACAGTTCCCTCACAACCTTGTTGCTACTTTCTAAGAAGGTATCCCCCAGATCCGGGTTAGGATCTATAGAACTCCCAAGCAACCCACAATTTTAAAGCACACAAGGAAAACAATTGAAAACACAGTTATGAACTAGCCCTAAGGTATACCTCACTTTAAGTTTTTATCCCCAGCAAAGTCGCCAGTTCTGTGATCGGTGGATCTGGAACTGACTGTTTTAAAGCTGGTTCGCGAAATGTCGCGGAAGCAAGAGTCGCCACCGTCTTTTATTTTCTCCAAATGGAAAGGACAAAAGCACAGAAAAATTCCTTATAGAGATTGCTCTCGGTTCGGGAGGTAGGTTATAGAAAGGGAAGGTGTTAGCACCCTTTCTATCCATGGTTATCCATGGGCTCTTAGATACTTGCTCATTGTGTTTTCAAAAATGTTTGCTTGCTTTTCAATTGTGGGTTTAAAAAGTTTCTTTGAAAAAATTTCAGTTCGACTCGTACGTCAGAGTGTTTGAAAAATTTGCTTTGAAAGCTTTTGAAAGGTGTTGGTGTGAAAAGATTTTAGTTTGTTTTGAAGAGAGCAAGTATCCTTGAGAACCTACCTACCCTAAGGAATTCTTCTGTGTAAATGTCCTTTAAAGTAGTGCCATCCCACCATTGAGAGGTAGGTAGCACCACCGTTGGAGGTGTTCGGGTCAATTCGAGTTTGTAGGGACGTGGTGATCACCAGAGCAATGGGAAGATACCTTAGAAGCTACCCTCATGCCAGGTTCCCGGATCATGAGGACTTACTAAGACGTCCTCTACTCGACGATCACCTTTCGAAAGGCAACAGTGAGACGTACCCTAGGGGTGGTGTGTGCGATTCGTGTGTCATGTTTCAATTATTTTGTCTTGTCATGTTTGTTGTGATCTACGCTTGATTTTAATTAAGACATTCATTCTTGCATGCTTTTTAACAGTTATATATTTGCGGGAAAATAAATCTAAACTATTACAAATGGCGCGGGTCCACATCGCCAAAATAAACCGAACCCGATTTGACTGAAAGTAAAGAAGCAATAAAATAAAAGTGCGAGAAATAAAGTTACAAGGCTTTGGGACATGTACATAATTATAATAAGCGACAAAGTAAAATGCGCGAAACAAAATAATTAAAGCGACGGGCGTTGGACCCTTTTGCAAAATATCAAATTAATGAGGAATTAAAATGAAAGTTAAAAATTAAATGTTTTTTGGTATTTTTGTGTTTTTTAAGATTTAAAAGAAAAAGAACTTTTTAGAATGAAATTTGAAATGCAAATCCTAATTCTAATGTTTTTTAGTTATTGTGAAAATGTTATATTAATCTAAATTAAACCCTAATTTTTACTTATGTACATTTAATTATAAAAATAAAATAAATAAATAAATAATATTGTGATAAAAAAAAAAGGAAAATTTAAAAGGTATAAAAAGTCATTAAACCTAATGCTATATTTTTGGATTTTTAGTTATTAAGAAAGTAGTAAAATCTAACCTAAATGCAACCCTAATTAGTTTACAAGTTTAATTATGAAAATTACTAATATTATGGCAAAAAACAAGGAAAGTTAAAAGGAATAAAAAAAAGTCATTAACCTAATGCTATATTTTTGGATTTTTTTATGAAAGAAAGAATTAAAGTTAAAACCTATTTTACTAAATTTATTTACATGTAATTTATTTATAAAAGTAATTAAAATAAAAATTATATTTTTTGCCTTTTTCTGATTTTTTATGATATTTTTCATGTTTTTGTAGAAATAATTAATTAATTAAAACAAATAAAATAAATAAATAACATAACAATTGAGAAAATGAAATATAAAAAGAAAATCAAACCAGGGGGGGTAGCCCCAGAATTGGAGGTAAGGCCTAGCATTCTGGCCCATTAACATTGAAATCCACTTGACTTTTCAGTTCACGTGCCAATGCGTTGACCATAGCGTATCATGTGCCTTGAATCTGAGCCCTTTGATTGATCCACTGGGACGTGTGGACGATGAGTTTTGAGTGTGTATGGTATGCCCTGGACGTTAGCGCTGCACAAGATCTTGTATTGAAAAATATTATTGAAATTTATACAGACCTGGGGTTCGAATCCAGGTCTTAGACAATGCAAAGGAATACGCCTGCCACTGAAGCACTTGAGTTACTTTTAACATATAATGATTAATGAATATAATAAAAAGAAAAGAGAGTTAGTGGCCTTCAACGCGCCAATTTTTGAACTGACGAATCACAGCGTGCCATGTACTCATCTTCCTCGCGTGCCTGAAATACAAAACACAGAGGCAACGGTTTCAACGCGTTGTGTTAGGCATGTTTATGAAAAATAGCGACTAGCGCTGTGACATCAATAAATTGATCGCGAGGGTCCATATCTCCTCGTCTTGATGAGCTGGTTTGAATGGCATAAGTCTGGAACCCTAATTTTACTGTATTGTGAAAGCCCTAAATCAAGCTCTGAAAAAACCTAGAATATGAAAATGGTAGAATCGCGCATGGCCAATGAAAACTCAATTGAACATGATGGTTAGTCTCAAAACATTATGCTAAACATGAATCAATGGACAAAATGCTGTAAAAATGTTTAAATCATGATGCACGATTTTGGAAATTTTGCTATACAGTTCGAGTTCTAACTACCAATTCTTGGAGATTGGCTTGTTGTTTGTGATTGATACACGTTCAGCATTTCCCAAGGAAGCTAATGGGATGATTTTTATGCCTTGAATCCACCCCTAACCTTGAAATCAGTTTTGTGTTTTTTATGGAAAACTTTCAATGTGCAATAGCTTTTTTGGGCGCAGCTTATAGTGTCCAAGGCTTAGGGTTTGACTCAGTGCTTATGAGGGAAGAGAATTAGGTCATTAGTTGGCCTTTATCCATGCCCATGAGAGAATTGGTCTTAGGTCTTTTTCATTAACAAACTTTTCCTTCTTTTAAGCCAAGACCAAGACTTAGTGTATAATCTAACCCTAGCATGAGTTATTGAGATGGAATTTTTCTGATAATCCATGTGAAAGTTATGCCCTGGTCAATTTCAGTTGACTTTTTCAGCTGTCCAAATATAGCAACTTTTGCATCTTTGATGATTTCTGAGCCAAATTTTGAGAATCATGATCAAGCATTGATCAAATGATATTTGTGGATTCAAAATGATATGTTGACCAAAAATTTGAACTTTTGACTGTCAAATGACCATTTTGCCCCTACAGTTGACTGTAGTGCAATTTAGGGTTTTGACTGTGCAATTTTGAGCTGAATGCCTTGAAACTTGATATGAGGATGCTTGACCATGTTTGTAAGCATATGAGACTTGATTGGGCCTTTGAACACTTCCTTTTCTTGATCAGACTCAAAACCCTAATTTTGACTGTATGGGAGACTATTGCACTGCACAACCCTTGGGGAATTTTGTAGCTTGGCTTGGCAATTTCTCGAGGAATATGGGAGGGCAAATTTTGGGGTATAACACATGCATTCACCGGGCGTAAACACGAATACGCCGGGCAGGAATACGAATGTATCGGGGCTAATCCCAGACGCAGAGTTTCTAACGTACAAATAATAGAAAAAATCATCTACCACAGAGAAAAAATGTGAAGGATGAGACGCTTACTTGAAATCAGGAAAGAGGTACGGCGGCGGAGAAGGGAATCAACGGCGGAAAGCACGGCGGTCCTATGAAAATCTAGAAAAAATAGCAGCAGCTAAGGCAAAGGAAGGAGGAGAAGCGCGAAGAGGAAAAATATATTATGGGATCCAAGGACCCTATTTATAGTGATGACGTGGAAGACGAAACTTCACCCCGGGGAACCACGAACTTCCCCTCCTCGACGCATAGCCCCTAGGCAATGATGGCTCTATCTCCAATAGGGTGGCGTCACGCTTCCCAAGGGTTGCCTCATATACTCAACGAACACAGCCCGTCGAGGGTCCCCCGAGCACTCCTCGAAAGGAACTATCTCACAAACGCGACGCAGGGGAAGCTCCTCAAGCAAACACGGGGAACCAAATCTCCTGGCCGAGCATGAGGCCCCGTGACAAAGGCGAGCTGAGATCAAGTCATAACTCCTGCTCCAGGAGTCACGACTTGGGGGGCTCCTGTTCTGGACTGGGCCCAAGTTGGCCCAAGAGCAAGAATAGGCCCAATCCAAACGGCTCTACAGGGGGCGCGTCGACCAGAAGCTACGACCGTGCCCGCCACTGCCCGCGAACGCAACATCCTCGACCCATACAGTCCAGCTCGAGTCCAGCTCGAGCACCCCCTTGTAGGGCAGACTGTGACCGTTACACCCTCACCTGAACTCCGAAAAGACCGCGTCCTCGTCCGTCCGTACTTCTCGCAGAGCATCCAAGAAGGAGACCACGTGCGGATCCCCACTACACACGTAGAACCTGGCAGTTCCTTTATTGGGCAAATCTTGGTCGGCCCAATGAAGGGACCTTGGCCCAGCGCTGGGGGCTATAAATACCCTTTGTTCTAAGAGGGTTAGGTATTCATTCTTTTACCCATACTCACACTTTTTGCCTGCTCGTACTCTCACTCACTTTAGCATCAGAGTTCCTTGCAGGTACCCCCCATCTCGTTCAAACTTCAGCTCGGAGCCAGTCGTGACGGTTCAAGTCTGATCAGGCAAGATCAAACCCCAAAGCGACACCTCTAGAGGAAGACGCCTAACGAATGACACATGTCGCCCTACTTAGAGGCCTTTACAAATATATTACTACGGTATATAATATTATTTGGTTTGTTATCTTCCAAAAATTGAGTTAAGAGAATACCCTTGGTCTTCATGTTTAAATTTTATTATATACTAATAATTCATGTGTTATAATTGAGCTCCACAAATGAACGATAAAAAAAATCCATTGATCCTTTTGTATTAGTCACTCCAAAACCCAAATACCAAACTTAATTTTTTCGACTTAAATACACTTTTGATCACTCTATTTCAATATTCTTAACTTTTTGCACCCCATTTTAAAAAACTAGCTTTTTAATCCCTATTATTCACATTCCTTGTTTTTTTGTGGTTCCCCTTAACAAAACATCAATTTAATGACGTGTCATGTACTGTTTAGTGCCACCTATTATATTTTTTTGCCATGTCATTATTATTATTCTATTTTTTCTTGATTTATATTTTTAATATATGAGAAACATTTAAATTAATTAATATTTTCACATTTAAATTAATAAAAAATATGATAAATTCCTGATCTGACCTGATCAGAAATGGACCGTCACGGCTGGCTCCGAGCAGAAAGCTTTTTGAACGAAGTGGGGGGGATACCTGCAAGGCACTCCGATGCTGAAGTAAGTAGGAGTACGGGCAGATAATAGCAAGTGTAAGGTTAGAATGATGAATACCTGACCCTCTGGAAGCAGAGGGTATTTATAGCCCCCAGCGCTGGGCCAAGGTTCCTTCATTGGGCCGGGCAGGTTTGGCCCAATGGAGGAACTGCCAGGTTCTACGTGCATAGTGGGGACCCGCACGTGGTCCCCTTCCTGGATGTTCTGCGTGAAGTGCGGGCGGACGGAGACGCGGTCTTTTCAGAGTATCGTTGGGGGAATAGTGGACTGAGTCTGCCCTAGCTGGGGTGCTCGAGGTAACGTCGAGCTGGACCTCAGAATGTGGTGCTGGACCACATCATGTCGAGCTGGAGGTGTACTGTCGAGCCAGCGACTACGCGTCGGGCACGGTCGTACTCTTTGGTCGGCGTGGCCCTTGTAAGTCCATTTGGACTGGGCCTTTGCAATGCTTTTGGGCCTGTCGGGCCCAGTCCAGAACAGGAGCCCTCCAAGTCGTGGTTCCTTTGTGAGGAGCCATGGCTTGAACTCAGGCCGTTTCCTCATCGAGGTCTCGTGCCCGGGACAGAGGTGTAGGCCCTCGAGGGCCTCCTCGTGCCGTGCTCGGAGACATCTTCTACGGTGGATGCCTGGAGGATCCTCACCGGGGCGCGTCTGTCGAGCATACGAGGTATCTTTCGGGAACTGTGTCGCCACCCTATGGGGATAGGGTCATCATTGCGTTGGGAGCAGCGCGTCAGGGAGAGAGACTCCGTGGTTGCCCGAGGTGACGTTTGGTATTCCACGTCATCACTATAAATAGGAACCTTGGGCCCCATAACACGTTTCTATTCTCTGTGCTCTCTCTGCTGTTGCTCTTCCAGATTTTTTCCAGTCGCGATCTTCTGTCACAGATTCTTCTACTCCGTAGTCAAATCCTACTTTTTGATTCAAGTAAGTGGTTTATCTTCTTCATTTTCCTGTTAAAATGCATGTTTTTTGGCGTTTGTAGATGTTTTAGGGATTGTGCGCGTGGGATTAGCCCGGTAAACTCATACTTAGCCCGACATATTCATGCCTAGGACCGGCAAACGCATGTTTGTGGTCGGCGTATTCATAGTTTTAGGTGATAAACTTCAGCGCTGCCCGGGGTCTTCATGATCCAGGGCGCCTGATTCATGATCGCGCCCGGTATGTTCATGGTCTGGGCCGTGGGCCTCATGGTGTGGCTCGCCATGTTCATACCTTGGGTCGACATGTTGGAGAGTGACCGCGTAGTTGGTTTGAGGAAGAACACATCGAGTTTCAGGATGTCGGGGAGGCAACCATTCGTGGAAACGGACTATGTGGTCGTGCATGGGATGACGTGATTTGTCGAGCGTATGGCTTCGTGCCCAATTGACTGGTTTCCCGTGCTCTGCAGGTAACCATGGCGGACGAGCCGAGCTCCTCCGAGAGCCACGATCGTGAAGAACAAAGTGTCGATGAGTCGGTCAACCTGATTGATACTGTGACCGACCCTTTGCTGGATTGGGTGGGCGTCGAGCCCCGAGGGATCGCGTCGATCTACAGCCGGGGCGACCGAAATCCATACGCTGTCATCAAAGCGGGCCAGGGCCAGCCCGACTTCCAAAAGAACTTCGTAGTCATGCGCCCGTCCTCCCGTTCAAGGATCTGCTCGGTTTATCCGGAATATAGCTTCGCGATGTACGAGATCGCGTTCAAAGATCTAGGGTTGCAGCTGCCCTTCACTGATTTCCAGGTCGGGGTCTTCACTCACCTGGAGTTGGCCCCGTCCCAGCTACATCCAAACTCACTCGCCTTTATCCGGGCGTTTGAGTTGACGTGTCGCTATCTGAGGATCGGGGCGACCATACCGCTCTTCTTCCGGATTTTTCATCTGCAGCGCCAGTCTCGAGGCGGGAAACATAGCTGGGTCTCCTTGAAGCAGTCGAGGAGACTCTTCAAAATGTATATGGACTCCGTAAGGGGTTTCAAAGACAAGTGGTACGTTGTGCGGCCAGTTACCACCTCGGCTTTTGGATCCATGTACGAGGAGGAGGAGCCCCTAAGCGATGATGACGGGGAGGCGGTCTTGGGCGACGATGGGAGTCCTGTGATGGCCCGTACGGCTAAGTTCCCTGTGCACTAGATATTCAGGCACTATGAGCATGGGACCGGTTACTACCACACTGCTGCCGGGGACATGTGCTCGGAAGACGAGGAGGCGTACGCCATACTTTGCCGGTTTGTCGATAGCTTCCACCCTGCTCGGTGGGCTACGAGGGAAAGGGACGATATCCTGGACGCAGATGGTTACCCAACATTTGAGTCCCGGCCGATTGATACCAAGGCGCTCGTGGAGTGCCAGACGTACAGGCAGGCTGCCCGTCTGTTAGGTTGTTTGTTGCTCGAATATCTTTGCTCGTCATTTGTTTATGAGCTTGCTTCGATACTAACCCGTTTTTTATTTTGTGCAGGTTCGATGGCCGGTCGACATGAAAGGCTTTTGAAATTGTCTTGCGACCAGAAGCGAGGCATGAGGGTCGTGAAGGCCCCACAGGCGACGAGGATGGGCCCGCCACATAGTCCAAGTGCTCCTCAGCCGGTGAGGGTGGACTCACCGCCAAGCTCGGGGGCCGCGTCGGATGGGACCCCAGAAGTTGAAGAGGTCGACCCTAGTGCCATCCTGATGCAGAGGAAGAGGACCCGTGTGGAAAGTGGTTCGACTGTTGGCGAGGACGCCAGTGCTGTTAGGTCTTTCGCGTTCCCCCCTTGCTTCAAAGAGGAGGGCTTCTTCGAGAGATTCCCTCTGACAGTGATTGCCGACGAGGCTGAAGCTATCAAAAGGATGAGCAAAGAGGATCGGAAGATGTATCTGGCCGCCAGCATGGACGGGCTGGTGAAAATGGCCGAGATGGCCTTGGTGCTATCCGAGGAAGGAGGGGATCCTGCCCGTATCAAAGAACTCGAGCAGGAGAAGGCGGCCCTTACCTCGAGCTCACGGAAGTTGAAGACCGCTCTGGAACGCTCCGAGGAGATGTTCCGCGAGCAGACGGCGATGCTGGATGCTGAGAGGGAGATGTTGACCCTGGAGAAGGAAAAGTCGGGGAGGTTGGCCGAGGAGGGGGAGCTTCTCCGGGCAGACAGGGATCATCTGGGGGCCGAAGTTGGACGCTTGGCCCATTAGATCAAGGAAATGAACGCTGCCATGCAACCTGCCGAGGACGAGCCGGAGGACATAGCGGCTTTGAAGAGTCGATTGGAGCTGGTCGCCCATATCCGGCTCCTCGAGGCAGATTGCGTCGGTGCTCTGGAGGATGGGTTCAACTCCGCAGTCGGTCAGCTCTCCTTGTTAAACCCTGGTCTGGTCACTGAGGGTATCGACCACACACATCAGATCGTGGATGGCGTGATCGTTCCTCCGCCCGACTCTCCCGTCGTCGACAATGATGGTTCTTGGGAAACCTGACTAGGATAGCGGGCCTGCGTGCCTTTGACATTTTGTATTCTTTGGGCCTGCGTGCCCGTCTGTTGTATGCTATGAACATCGCCGGCCTTCTTGGTCGGTTTATAATTGTTTTGTCGCCTTCGGGCATTTTTATCTGAATGCTGTTTTACATTTCGAATGTTTTGCCCTTGCTTGAAATCTTATATATTTGCATAAAATTTTAGCCTAAGTCATGGGCCCGAGGAGTGCCCGTAGGTGGCTTTGATTTTGCGAGCGAGTTTGCCCGCCTTCCGTTTGTATGCGTGTCCGGCCCTCTTTCGCTGGCCAGAGTCACCTAAGTGTTGTGCTCGAGGGGAGATACTTCCCTTTGACCCTTTTAGATGGCCCGTCATTCTTGACGACATGTCGAGCATTTGGAGTGAAGTTGCTCAGTCGGGCGTGAATCCCGGTAGGGACTATTCGCCCTTGGCGTGAACTGCCCATCGCGAGCTGGGTGTTCTGCCTTATGGGTACAACGACGGTGGTGCTCGGTATAGCTGTCCACGTCGGGCACTATCGATCGTCGTCGTTTGCCGCGCGATGCTGTGCGATTTGGTCGTATGTCGGGCTTGTACCTTAGCCTTTATACGAAGTCAGACGTTTTTCCTCGTTGACCGAGCGCGGGTGCCGTTGGTCGAGGGTCCCAGGTGTTGGTAGTTTCTAACTGTAGTACTGCTTTAGCTTAGCAGCGTTCCAGGGTCGTGGTAATGGCTCTCCGTCTAGTTGCTCGAGGTAGTACGCCCCGGTACCTGTGGTACCGTGGACGCGATAAGGTCCTTCCCAGTTCGCGGCCAGCTTCCCTTCGCGGGAATCTTTCTGGTTCCTGCGTAACACCAGGCTGCCGATTTCGAACTCGCGCTTGATGACCTTGTCGTTGTGGCGTAGAGCCACTCGTTGTTTTAGAGTGGATTCGCGCAGGGCTGCACCCGATCGGATTTCCTCGACTAGGTCGAGTTCATCCCTTAGTGCTTCGTCGTTCATTTCTTCGTCGAGGGGGTCCTCCGTTCGTCGGGATGGTTCCATGATTTCGACCGGGATGACAGCCTCGGTGCCATACGTTAGTCGAAATGGTGTCTCACCCGTGGTTGAGTGGGGTGTGGTGCGGTACGCCCACAAGACGCTGTGGAGTTCCTCGACCCACCCTCTCTTGGCTTTGCTGAGCCGACGTTTAAGCCCTCGGAGGATGACTCTGTTCGCGGCTTCGGCTTGCCCGTTGGTCTGAGGGTGCTCGACTGATGTGAAATGTTGTTTTGTCCCTAGTTTGGTGACGAAGTCCCGGAACCCGTGGTCGGTGAACTGGGTACCGTTGTCGGTCACTAGGGCCTGCGGAATTCCGAACCTGGCGAGGACGTTTCTTTTGTAGAAACAGAGGATATTGTGCGAGGTGATTTTTGCGAGTGCCTCGGCCTCGATCCACTTTGTGAAGTAATCCACGGCGACGATGAGAAATTTGTTCTGGTAGGTTCCTTGCACGAAGGGCCTGAGGATGTCCATGCCCCACCAGGCGAACGGCCATGGGGACGACAATGTGCTCAGCTCGTGCGGAGGGGTGAGGTGCATATCCCCGTGCTTCTGGCACTTATCACATTTTTTCACGTGTTCCTTGGCATCCTGTTGCATCGTCGGCCAGTAGTATCCTGCTCGAAGGGCTTTCCGTGCCAAGGATTTACCGCCCATGTGCTGGGCGTTGATCCCTTCGTGTATCTCCCGCAGTACGTCGGGGATGGTGGACTCGTCGATGCATTTCAGGAGGGGAATGGAGAATCCTCTTCGATATAGTTTCTGCTCGAGGACCACGTAGAAACATGCTCGTCGCTTGATTATGGCAGCTTCGGCCTGGTTCGACGGGAGTTCGCCTTTTGTCAGGAAATTATAAACCGGGGTCATCCAGGACGTTGCATCCCCGATGGCATGGATCTCGACTGTAGTCGAGGATCGTTCGATGCTTGGATGCGCTAGAGATTACTGGATGACGAATTTGTTCCCGCCCTTCTTTCGTGTGCTCGCGAGTTTGGACAATATGTCCGCCCTCGTGTTTTGCTCGCGGGGAACATGAGAAATTTCTGCTCGTACGAACTTTCTCATGTGTTTTTTGACTAAGTTCAAATACTCGATGAGGTTGTCGTTTTTGGCCTGGTAGCTTCCCTGTACTTGAGAGGCGACGAGCTGGGAGTCGGTGTAAATTTGTACCTCGCGGGCTCCCAGGTCCTCGGCTAGTCTCAGTCCTGCAAGCAGGGCTTCGTATTCTGCCTGGTTATTTGACGTCGGGAAGGAGAGAACTAAGGAGTGCTCGATTACTACGCCTTCTTCGTTTTCCAGGAGGATCCCTGCGCCGCTACCGGACGAGCTGGACGCTCCGTCGACGAAGATGGTCCACTTGTGTTCCTTCCCCGGGGGAAGGTCGTGAGTGGTCATCTCCGCGACGAAGTCGGCCAAGGCCTGTGCTTTCAGGGCTTTCCTGCTTTCATACTGAATGTCGAATTCGGAGAGTTCCAAGGACCACTTCAGCATCCTGCCCGCCATATCTGGCCGACCCAGAAGTTGCCTCACCGGCTGATCGGTTCGCACGATGATGGTGTGGGCTAGAAAGTAGTGTCTAAGCCTCCTCGCAGCGTTGACGAGGGCCAGAGCAACCTTTTCTATCTACTGATATCTGCTTTCGGGCCCTTGTAAGGCTTTGCTCGTGAAGTAGACAGGTTTTTGCCCGTCGGGGGTCTCGCGGACAAGGGCTGCGCTGATGGCTTCGTTCGAAACGGCCAAGTATAAGTACAGCGGTTCCCCGTCGTCCGGTCGAGACAGCACGGGCGGCTGAGACAGGCTCTGCTTCAGATGGCGAAGTGCGTGCTCGCATTCCTCGTTCCATTCGAAGGCTGCTTCCTTTCGGAGGAGTTTGAAGAAGGGGAGGGCGTGCTGAGCGGACTTCGCGACGAAGCGGGATAGTGACGTAAGCATGCCGTTCATGATTTGTATCGACTTCTTCGACGTCGGTGTTGGGAGGTCGGAGAATGCCCGACATTTGTCGGGGTTGGCTTCAATCCCTCGTTCTGTTAGATAGAATCCAAGGAATTTTCCTGCCTTAACCCCGAACGTGCACTTCTCGGGGTTGAACCTCATTTTGCACTGTCTTGCTTGGACGAAGACTGTCTTGAGATGAGCTGCGTGATCGGTGTCTGCTCGGGATTTGACGATCATGTCGTCCATATATACCTCGAGCATGTCGCCAATCTGTTTGTTGAAAACTCTGTTCATCATACGTTGGTAAGTTGCTCCGGCGTTTTTCAGTCCGAAGGGCATTACGTTGTAGTAATAGTTGCCCGAGCTGGTCATGAATACCGTGCAGTGTTTGTCGCCCAGAGCCATTGGGATTTGGTTATATCCCGAGTAGGCGTCCATGAACGACAAAGTTTTGTAGCCGGCCGAGTTGTCGACCAGCATGTCTATGTTAGGTAAGGGAAAAGCATCCTTCGGGCAAGCCCGGTTGAGATCGGTATAGTCAACACACATTCTCCATTTTCCATTATTCTTTTTCACAAGTACAACATTTGACAGCCAGGTGGAATACCGGGCTTCAGAAATAAAATTTGCCTCTAGGAGGTCTTTTACAGCTTTTTCAGCAGCCTCCATTTTTTCTGGAGACTGCCTACGCCTACGTTATACTACGGCCTTGGCGGCTGGATCAATGGCGAGGTGGTGACAGGCGACCTCAGGGTCGAGTCCGGGCATCTCTGCAGTGCTCCAGGCGAAGAGATCAGCATTCTCGCGCAGACAGGCCTTGATTTGCTTCCTGGCTAAGTCGGGGAGGTCTTTACCAATCTTCACTCCCTTGGTCGGGTCTGTGCCGAGGGGAACGAGTTCAAAATCCCCGTCCGGAATGGGTCGGAGTGGGATTTGCTCGCTGCTGGATGGCTCGTCCTGATCGAAGCGAGCGTCGAGGGCTATGGAGTCGACCTTTGGTGGGGCCTTCTGGGCTTCTTCCTCGGGGGATGCTTTCCTGTCGGTCTCCTGTTTTGTCCTTTTGGTGGGTCTGGTCCCTACGTCGACGGTATCTCGTCCCTTAGAAGCAGCATTGAAGCACCTACGGGCAGCGGCTAGGTCTCCTTGGATGGTGGCTACCCGTGCCCTTTTGGTGTAGAACTTCATCTTCAGATGGACGGTCGAGGGCACCGCCGTCAGCTCCGCCAGAGTCGGTCTCCCCAAGATGCAATTGTATAGAGACGGGCAGTCAATGACGAGGAAGCGGACCTTAACCTGTCTCGTAGCCGTTCCTTCGCCGAACGTAACCAGGAGCTCGACATAACCCCAAGGTTTGGAAGTCGAGCCGTTGAAGCCTTGTAGATCCGACCCCACATACGGAGAGAGATGTGAGTCGTCCAGTTGTAAGGTCCGGAATAGTTGGCTGTACATCACGTCGACGGAACTCCCTTCGTCGACCAGGATGCGATGCACGTCAAAATTGGCCATTTTTGCCCTTATCAGTAAGGGGATGACCGCGTTCGGGGCTCCACCGGGGAGTTCTTCCAGGTAGAAGGTGATGGGCTCTGACCTGCCCTTCACCCTTTCGAACGTTACAGTTTGCGGAGGAGCTATGTCGACCAGCTCGTCCAACTTCCTCTTAGCTGAATTGATGGTGAGGTCATTGAACCCGCCCCCGTTGATGACCATGGCGGAGGGAAAGTATTCCCACCTGCTGTGTGTTGTCAGGGGCTCCTGCAGGAGCTCGGGAATGTCGAAGTCCTCGGGCCTGGTTACCGAGAAGGCGGTCTGGATAGGCATCGACTCGTCTGATGGTCGGGCGTCTTCTTCGGGCTCCTTGGTTTCATGGGCGTCACGACGGGGAGCGTCGCTTCGCCTGTACTGCGCGAGCCTCCCTCCCTTGATGAGGGTTTCAATAGCGTCCTTGAGGTGGACGCAGTCCTCTGTCAAATGACCATGACTCCTATGGTATTGACAGTATTTATTTTTATCAGCCCCTGGCTTGGCGGGAGTAGGTCGGGGACGCTTGACGCCACCGTCTCTGAAATCTGTACTGGCACACTCCGCCAAAATACGCTCGCGGGAAGCTGTGAGCAGAGTGTACTCGGTGAAACGGCCCGAGGGGCCCCTTTGTTCCCGGGTTTCCCGGGGTCGATCCTCTTTCCTTTTCTCCCCGGTACGTCGGGGAGGAGGCTCTTGTCGTGAGCTGCTGCTGTTGTTGGGACCGCGAGCCCTGGAGTCTCGGGCCCTGTTGGCAGCTTCCCTCTCCTCGTAGTCCATGTATGCTCGGGCCTTGTCGAGGAGGGCATCAAAAGTTGGAGGTGGCTCAATACCCACAGCCTTTCTGAATTCTGTGCCGGGGAGGAGACCCCTCTCCAGCAAGTATCTTTTCATATGGTCCGCGCAGGGGACCTGTATTGCTTCTCGGTTGAAGTGGTTGATGAACTCCCTCAAGGTTTCATCCTGTCTTTGGATGATGGCCTCGAGGGCCGCCTCGGTCTTCGGATGGCGCCGAGAAGCTGTGAAGGAACTGATGAACTGGTTCTTCAGGTTCCGCCACGACGTGATTGAGCCCGGGGCAAGTCCTTTATACCAGTCCATGGCCGCCTTCCTGAGAGTCGTGGGGAAAAGACGACACTTGATGGGCCCCCCGACATTATGATAGTGGAGCATGGCTTCGAATCCGTCAATGTGGTCGACCGGGTCTGCTACTCCGTCATACTCCTTCAGATGCGGGGGCTTCTCCATGCCCGGGGGGATAGATGCATCCATGATGGCCTGCGACAGGGGACCGCGGGGGTCGTCCTCGTCGCTCCTCTCCGGGGAAAGAGATGGGGATCTGTAGTTTTATCTGGCACGGTGGTCGTGTTGAGTTTCCCTCGAGCATGATGCCCGGTGGTTGAATGTCACACGCCCGTCCCCGGCGTGCCTCTTGTCGTGCCTTGACGGGTCGCGACTGGGTTCTCCGGCAGTGATGGCGGGCTGTCTCTCATAGTAGGGTCGCCTCTGCTTTGGCCGGGGAGAGGGGCTCCTGGTGTTTTCCCTGTAGTGTCTCCGCGGGGGAGAAGGGTGTCGAACCTCTGTAACCCGAGGAGGTGGGGAATGTGGCCTCCGATGCCTCCTCGGGGGTCGTCGATCATCTTCAAGTGCCCTTAGTCTTTCTCCTTGGGCGAAGATGAGATAGTTTGTCTGATTAATGGTCGTGAACAGTGCCTGGGTCGTGGCATCTGCCCCGGCGGGAACTGGGACTTCATGGAACCGGGCAGCTCTGTAATGAGCGAGAGCTACCGGGTCGTCTTCAAGTAGTGGTGGAGACGGGGAGGATGATGCAGTAGCCCCGTCCCTGTAAGAGGAAGCCCCAGGGGCGGTCGTCACAGGAATGGTGTTGTGGCCGGGATCACCGGGGTTATCGAGGTGTCCATTCTTGTCCGCGGTACCGTTATTAGTGTCGGCGACACGGACGGGCTGCTCGTCGCGAGCTGGATCAGCCATGACAGGTAGTTGAATTGAGCTTTGGTCTTTAGAGTTGTTCGTTAGACGGGGAAGCTAGTTTCCCACAGACGGCGCCACTGATCTGACCTGATCAGAAATGGACCGTCACGGCTGGCTCCGAGCAGAAAGCTTTTTGAACGAAGTGGGGGGGGGGGGGGGTACCTGCATGGCACTCCGATGCTGAAGTAAGTAGGAGTACGAGCAGATAATAGCAAGTGTAAGGTTAGAATGATGAATACCTGACCCTCTGGA
Source organism: Vicia faba (assembly GCA_948472305.1). Taxonomy (NCBI): domain Eukaryota; kingdom Viridiplantae; phylum Streptophyta; class Magnoliopsida; order Fabales; family Fabaceae; genus Vicia; species Vicia faba. Next base: position 940,343,864 of record OX451736.1, read on the forward strand.
AGCAGAGGGTATTTATAGCCCCCAGCGCTGGGCCAAGGTTCCTTCATTGGGCCGGGCAGGTTTGGCCCAATGGAGGAACTGCCAGGTTCTACGTGCGTAGTGGGGACCCGCACGTGGTCCCCTTCCTGGATGTTCTGCGTGAAGTGCGGGCGGACGGAGACGCGGTCTTTTCGGAGTATCGTTGGGGGAACAGTGGACTGAGTCTGCCCTAGCTGGGGTGCTCGAGGTAACGTCGAGCTGGACCTCAGAATGTGGTGCTGGACCACAGCATGTCGAGCTGGAGGTGTACTGTCGAGCCAGCGACTACGCGTCGGGCACGGTCGTACTCTTTGGTCGGCGTGGCCCTTGTAAGTCCATTTGGACTGGGTCTTTGCAATGCTTTTGGGCCTGTCGGGCCCAGTCCAGAACAATTCCCTTGCATATTCTTGATCGTTCTCCATCTTCCCTCATATCTTGCTTGTCGTCACACCTCAACCCTAATCTTCTTCATCTCGTCAATCGCATTTTACCATGTCATCAATGTCTCGAAACTCAAGGTCAACTAACAGAAAGGTTGCTTGCTACAACATTTAAGACACATGCAAATGTGGATTGAAATCTCCATTGATGATCTCCTGGACCAAATCGAACCCAGGTCGTCGTTTTGAGACATTGTTCAGCTTCTGTTGCTTTCTCAGGTTCCACTCATTTAACAGGTGAGTGTACAAGTTCACCCTTGTGATGTAATTTTATTCTAATTTTATGAATCTTTACTTGGTTGTAACAAAAACTTAGGACCACTTTTAAGGTTTATGCCTATGGGCCACTTACGACGATAAATCCACTTACCTATGTATCTAAAATAGGAAAGAATCATAGACATACCTGACACAAAACTTAACCTCCTCGCCTCTTTTCCATGAATGTCGTTTATAGTTTATGATTGCAGAAATGCAAGAAGCGTCGCTACGAATAAGACGAAGAGGGCGAAGACTTATTATAGACTGAAAAATAAAACAAATAAATAAATAAAAATGAGTTGTGAAAATGGAAGAAACATATCACATACTTCTGAACAGCAATGAAAAATTGTATACCTCTAAACAACAATAAAAGACTTAGGACAAATGTAAAAAGAAGAAGGTGAACGAATCACATTTTATATCCTTTAAATGTGAAAGTATTAATTTATTTAAATGTTTTTTATATATTAAAATATAAATCAGACAAAAATAAAAATAATAATAATGACATGATAAAAAAAAAGTAAGTGACGTTAAATACTATTACAATGTCATTAAATTGTCAAGAAAAATCACTAAAAAACATTAAAAATATTAAAATAGAGAATAAAAGTGCATTTAAACTATTTTTTTTTATTTGATGAATAACAAAAAAAAATGCCCGACACGAAGTACTAGAACCTCGGGAATATCCACATTTACCGTAGCTTTTACACCGACAAGAATTAAACGAAGGGGCATAACCGTAAACCACATTCATTTTGAAAAAAAACCTCATTTTTGAAAACTCACCATTAGTCAACGATTCCTCCCTTGTCGACAAAGAAAACTTGGCCAAAAGAAAGAACACCGTTTTCCTTTTATTTCCTTTTTTCACTTTATTTTATTTCCAACCTTCCAGTTTTACGTGCAACACTTCCAATTTTCCTAACCCTAATCCCAAATCCACCTCACGGTGGTGGAAGTAAGATAATGTACGGTGGTGGAGGAGGAGACGACGCCCTGGCTGCTCGCCTCGGGTTAATCTCCCCGTCGCTGCTTATTCCGACGACATCGATGATTTCCCGCGAGATGTCTCCGGCGCCTGTTAGGGAAGAGAGGCTTCCGTCCCAGCCGCAGTGGAGTCAGCAGGAGACGAGAGAGTTCATTGGGATACGCGCGGAGTTGGAGAGGGACTTCACTGCTTCGAAGAGGAATAAGACGCTTTGGGAAGTGGTGAGCGCTAAGATGAGGGAGAGAGGGTATAGGAGGAGCCCTGAACAATGTAAATGCAAGTGGAAGAATCTTGTTAATCGCTATAAGGTAACGTTTTCTTTTTGGTTTTCTCTGTTTTCGTTTGATGTTTGGATTTTTAGTAGGGTTCATGATTATAAATGGTTTTCTCTCCATATTTGCTCTAAAACAAACTCTCCCCTTATCGGTCCCTCACATTCCTCCCACACAACAACACCATCAAACAAACACTTCATGAATTTCACAGAGTCACTCAAGAGCCAAACCTCTCTCACGCCTCACAAACATCATCACGACTCACAAACACGACTGTCATGATCGGGATCTTGCATAAAATTGGAGGAGATGATAAAATCGTAAAATATAATGATCGTACCTGGCCTGCAACACTTGAACTTTAGCGGTTGTTGAAGTGAATGGGGTATCTGCAAGACACTCCGATGTCAAAGTGAGGTTCAGAGCGAAGTAGAGTTAAGAGTAGAATAGTGAATGTACCTGACCCTCTAGTGAGAGTGTATTTATAGCCCCCAGCGCTGGCCAAGGTCTCCATTTGGGTCAGGTGCTCAGGTCTAATATGGAGACTGTCAGGATTCACGTGAGTGAAGTGGAGCAGCATGTGCCCACGATCCTGGATCGACTCTCCCGCGATCCTTGGATAGTGGAAGACCAGTTCTTCGTGTAGGGCAAGAAGTTTCGTGGGATTCAGAGAAGTTGGCCACGTGCCCATGGAAGGGCACGTGAGTAATTTCCTAACGGTCGTGACTACTTGGGCCACAACGTTGGGCCTTTCTTGAGATGGTGCTAGACTGGGCCATGTCCTATAGTGGGTCAGCCGCGGGCCCAGTCTAGAACATATAAGATCCTAATTAAGATCGAAAGATCCTTACTGATGATTTTTGTAAGATCAAGAGGAGGTAGCAAATTGTAAAACATAAGATCGTCACAAAAATCGTAAGATATACTAAAACCAAAAATAATACTTACTATATATTTGAAGTTTTTATGTATGATATTTTGGTATGCAAGTGTGTTCGTGGAAAAATGGTCTCTGTCAACCCGTAATTGTTGCGCCTCAACATCTTGTCATCCTTCTCGGCTTGTAATGGTGTTGGCCTGAAAACGAGTGATCATGGCTGGACATGGCCAAGATTGCACAAAATCAATGTTTTATGATTTTTTTTCACAAGATTGCACATCATCAATAGTGTTACGATTTTTTTTCACAAGATTGCACAAAATCAATGGTTTTACAAATTTTTTTCACAATCTGGCTTACAACATACTATTCTACTTGAGATCGGAATCCTTAGAGGTGAGTGAGATTGCAAAATTGTAAGATTTTAAGATCTAGATCGAGATTTTGTCAACCTTAAGTATCACATATTCCACAAAACATTCAAAGTAGGAATGTAGAAGCTAGCACATAGAGAATTAGAAGAGAACAAAGCATTCAAAGTAGGAATGTAGAAGCAAGCACATAGAGAATTAGAAGAGAACAAAACATTCAAAGTAGGAATGTAGAAGCAAGCACATAGAGAATTAGAAGAGATGAGAGATAATCAGAGCGAGAGTTAAAGAGACTTCAATGACAAATGTGAACTAGGGGAAGAGTTAAGTGAAAATAACGTTAGTAAAAATGTAATTTTTATCCATAAAACAAGATTCTTGGTCTAATTTTTGGGAACAACATTTTAACGCGGTTGTATTGGCTTTTTGTTATGGTGTAACGTTTTGTCGCCGTTGTTTCCATGAATTTGTTCACTATGTTAAAACTGGTGGAAAAAATGGCAACGCTTCTGCCGATACCGTTTTGTCGTGGCCATTTTTTGCATACCTCTTTTTAAAACCATAACATAGATACTTATGGTTTTCAATGTTTCGAACCATAAGGTTTTTCACATACCTTGTTTTAGAACCTTATGATCTTAATTTGGAAGCTACCAACCAAGGGCATTCTCATTATCGGATGCTAGCTGAAAAGTCTTTTATGCATAATGGTGGTCTTAATTTAATTTACTTGTTTCAATGTTAAAATATCTATGTTATGTTATATAATAATGTTATAACCAATATTAATGTTTTATGATAGGAAATTTTGTACAGAAAAAAATGTTCAATCAAAATTTGTTGTTACCTTTAGATTTCCTTTTATATTATGGTACTGGTATCTCATTTTGTTTTTGTTTTTGATGTTCAGTTTGCTTCTTATGCAAAAGAAGCCATAATATATCTATTATATCTATCTACCTTTATTTCTATCCAACATTTGTTTTTATTACCATTTTGACTAGTTCAGAAATAATGAAATGTATGATGCGACATGTGTGGGGATTAACAAGTGGAGACTGGGGACCATAATATTGGATTAGGTTTATATACATGAAAGTCATGATATGATTTGGTTGGATGGTGTTTTTTTTTTAGTTTTTGGGCTAAAGTTCAAGAAACCCCTTCCAACTATGGGTCATGTGCAGAAATCTCAATGCTTGAAACTTGAAGCTCACCAATATAGCTCCTACGTCCCTATGTGTAGCTCAAGTGGTTGAGTTGAGACATCTGAAGAAGTTTGAGAAGAAAGTGCAAGATTCAAACCCTAGCTATTAAGATAACATAATAGCAGCAACAACAATAATAATAACTAACATTTGCTTATAAAGAGTAAACAAACTCTTGCTTATTAAAAAACTCCTTCAACTCGCTGAAACGGACACGCTAGTATATTGACCTTCCCTTTGCATATGCATAAAACCCCCTAATATGTATGGTTTGGTATTTTGTGAGTTTGTATAATCGTGTTGGTGGATTAATATCATGCAACTGTGCATCAGTTTTCTTTTATTTGAAAATGCAGAGAAAAGGCATCTTTTTAGTACTGAAATGTTTGCTTTTTACAAAGTAAAAATCACATGATGATATTTATGCAGGGAAAAGAGACATCTGATCCAGAGCATGGCAAGCAATGCCCCTTTTTTGAAGAATTGCACGCAGTTTTTACTGAAAGAGCACATAACATGCAACGGTTACTTCTTGAATCTGAAACCCGTCCAGCTCAAGCAAAGAAAGGAGTGAAAAGAACAAGTGGATATCGATCCTCAGAGGAATTCTCAGAAGACGATGAGGAAGTTGAAGATGACAGTGAAGAGGAGAAACCAGCAAGAAGCAATACACGTAAAAGGAAAGCTAGCAAAATTGCAATGGAGAAGTCTTCAAGAGCAAACAATGCAAGCAGTAGTACTGGTAATGTTCAGGAAATGCTCAAGGATTTTTTCCAGCAGCAACTAAGGATGGAGATGCAGTGGAGGGAGATGATGGAAAGGCGTGCACATGAAAGACAATTGTTTGAACAGGAATGGCGACAGTCAATGGAAAAGCTTGAAAGGGAGAGGTTAATGATTGAACAGGAATGGAGGGAGAGAGAAGAACATAGAAGACTGAGGGAAGAGAGTAGGGCAGAGAGAAGGGATGCTCTGTTGACGACTCTTTTAAACAGGCTCACTCATGAATCTAACTAAATGAGTTGAATCTTCATAGCTAATTTATTTGTTGTTTCAAATTTATTATATGATTCTAAGTTTGGCTGAGAGAGTGAACTAAATTTTATAGCAGCTTTTGATTACAGAGAATTTTTGGAAAGGAGAGTACTTAAATAATAGCACATGAACATTTTCTTTTGAAAGTTGATACAGGGAAACATTTTCTTCTGTATTGAATATGTAGGGATATGCTGTTGTAAAACATGTATTGTTTCTCTATGGTTTTCTTATATCTGTACATACCTTATACATTTGCCTTTTGTACTCAGAGGAACCAAATATGAAGAAAAAGATATTTTGAGGCCTTTCAATGAATATCTAAACTTGCTACATCTTCCTAAGCAGAAAGAATTGTCAGTAGTCAGAACTAAATTGATGTATTTGAGTTTGTAAGTAAACTAGTTCTCATTGTTAATTCAGCAAAAGTTCTAGTTATCATGATGCTCTAAGTTGATGGCTGCATCACCCTTTGTGCCTTTATGATGTGAGGAAACTGGAAAGCACCCTTTGCGACTATATGATGTGAGGAAACTGGAAAGGACTCTTGAGTATAGTGTTTGCGAAAGACCAAACCAAAATTCAAAATCAAAAACCATGAGATAGCGACTGCTACAATGAAGATTTCAAGCTTTGGTTTGGTCTCCTCACAAACATAATACCTCATTTCCACCATGTTTAGGGACAAAAAGTTCACCAGAAACTATGTAATTGAACATATCTAAAGAAGTATTATGAAGTTATGATAGCTAGTGTAGGAGGAAGAGAAATAAATGAATGGAAATGAAAGGGGCTAAGAAGTTAATTTATAGAAAAATATGAAAAGAAAAAAATGCAACAAATTTAACAAAGGTCAAACAAACACACTGAAAAAAATAGAGCTCCCAGTCCAATTGTAGATGGAGGACCACTTGTAATTGCAATTGAAACACAAATTAAGGGCACGGTATTGCAGAAACCATACAAATTATTATGAATAATTTAGAAAAAGTTAAGTATAAAGTGAGTGTTTAACTCAGTTTCCTTTCCTGCCAAAAAAAAAAAAACTCAATTTCCTTTAAAAGTTATACATACGGCGCAAATTATTAGCTATGATAATTTAAAAAAAGATAAGCATACAAGTGAGTATTTAATTCAATTTCCTTTGAGTCATACATGGTGCAAATTATTAGTTATGAATAATTTAGAAAAAGATAAGCATACAAGTGAGTGTTTAACTCAATTTACTTTAAGAGCCATACACAGTGCAAATTATTAGGTGTGAATAATTTAGAAAAGGATAAGCATATAAGTGAGTGCTTAACTCAATTTCCTTTAAGAGCCATACACGGTGTAATTTTATTTATTAGCTTTGAATACTTTCGAAAACGTTGAACATACAAGTGAGTGATTAACTCAATTTCCTTTAAGAAGCATACACAAGGTGCAAATTATTAGTTATGAATAATTTAGAAAAAGATAAGCATACAAGTGAGTGTTTAACTCAATTTCCTTTAAGAGCCATGTACACAGTATAAATTTTTAACTCTCAATAATTTAGAAAAAGATACTCATGCAAGTGAGTGTTTAACTCAACTTATTTTAAGAGCCATACACGATTTAACTTTATAGGCCATTATATTTGAATTTTCAACCTTTAATTATATATGAATCCAATTGGGATGAAGAAAGTAGCAAAACAAACACGTGAAACCAAGGACTGTGTCAAGTGTAAGTTTCTCATCTTTGAATTAAATACAAAAGTGCCCGCAAGTTTGGCAAGTGTAAGAAAAAAGCTATAAAATAGAAAACAAATTCTTGTAGCATGTGACATTACAGTCCAAACATGGTTTTGAAGTAAACATTCTCATTTATTAAACCATGAATCCATGATAATGTAACAAAAACCAAACAACAAATTAAGCCTCAAATTAGACCAATCCAAGACAAACAAGAACTTGAACCAAGGGGGTGTCAGAATTTAAATGTATTAGCAATGTAGTTCCTGAAAGAATTTCTTCTTTTATTGGAATGGAAAAAGTTAGTAATCAATTGTTAAAAATATTAGGAAAAATTCAAAGTCTACGTATCAAAAAAAGTTTAAACCCAAATTTATAGAAGGTAACACCCCTCAAATTACAAGTTTTATAAAAATGAGTTAAGACTTATTCTAAAACCTACTAAGAATGTTCAAGGAAGAAGAGTGTTATGGTTTGAATTATGCAAAGGAGTATTATTCCAAGGATTCATTATGTCACATATAGGGAGGGAATGAGGGCATAAGGGGAAAAGGATTTAAACAACCTCAATGCCCTTAAGTGAATTACAACAAACAAAAAAATGAACATTCCACTTTTTAGCATGACCATAATATTTTCATTTTGCAGTTCCTTAAGAGGCGGTGCAAAGGGATGATATTTCATGTTTTGTTGCAGACTCTTGTAAGTTGGAACGCACTGATACATCCAGATAATATTCTCATAACGACAGAAGTATCTTACAGTAATGCACATTAAAAAAAAATACTAAACATGTTGCAATCTGGCTTGAAAGCAGAAACATTGAGACACCTAAGAGCAAATTTTGTTTTGGAACTTTTGTACTATTTGCTCTAAGGAACTTTTGTACTAGCTTGATTCTCCTGGAGGCTTCTCCTTTGGATGTTTTGAGGCATAATGATCAGCAAGTTGGTTTGGATTTGCAAGTTGGACCTGAAAAAGAAAGAGCATCTACAGCATTAAGAATCCTGTTACATACATAAAAGTTCTCACAAGGTTCTTGCAAAACATCTCCACAAATGGTTCTATAACATATTATGATCATGCTAATAAGGTGGAATGTTCATTTCTTTTGTTGTTGTAATTCACTTAAGGACATTAAGGTTGTTTAAATCTCCAATGCCATTAGAAAATTTTCTGTTACTTAGTTTTATCAAAACAACATTTCAGAAGTCAAATTGTAAAAACTGTGATAGTAAGAGCCATCCTTTCGATATTCAAAAACACTGCATGTACAAGACACCTGACAAACACAGTAAAGTATTGTTATTTGACCAATCAATTTAAGCATGATTAGTAACTTGTAGAACATGAAATGAAATTACTTTACAGAAAGGAGTGTTATTTGGTATTAGGAATGTTTTAATCTGAAATAAATGTTTGGTAAAAGCGGGAAAAAATGTTTACCAAGCATAAGTGATGAAAGTTAACAATCAAACATATATTAGAAACTCTGCAAAGAATCTTATTCTTATGAATGCGGTCTACAACAACAATCAAGTCTTACCCCACTAAGTAGTGTCAGCTACATAGATCAAACAAAGTCATAATGTTCTGGCATATATATTATATCTCTATCCAACTCATTAATCTTCAAGTTTTTCTTAGTAGTTTCTCTAAGTCTTCCTCCACCTCTAACGATTTGACTACCCTCGATCTGATCGACTTTCTATGAGTGTGATCTATTTGGGCATAAAATATTTATTTCATAAAACACCGCCTAATTACAAAATTTATCGATTGAGGCATAGAGGAATGCATCAAAACACTAACTCGTTTCTGTGTAAACATGTGTGTGTAAAATTCTTTAGAGCGAATACACATTACATGTGCAGCTATGCTCATGACCCAAAACCTAGACATGCAGACATTATACACAGTCATGTTTTCACAACATAGCATCTAAAAGAGACAGTTGCATACAGAAAATTCTCTACAAAGTATAATCTTTAACCTGTATCAAAGTATTAGTTTTCAATTCCTTATACCTCAACCTTTATGTTTCCAACAAATAAAGAAGACAGTTGAGATTTGATGGGGTTTTCACTCTAAGAAGACAACAAAGTTACAATTTAGAAAGAATTCAGCAACCAGTGCTAATAAAGAATGCTAAATATCTGCATATTACAACAATAAAGAATGCTAAATATCTGCATATTACAACAATAAAGATTTGGATCTAAGCCATATTTGTCAGCAAAAACATAAAAAATTAGAAAGAACAATAGCAATAATCACACCTTCAACGCCATAATCTGTAAAAAAAAACTGTATTTTCTCGTCAACACAACTAACCGAATCCTCAACAAAAAGTTACAAAATACAAAACATTTCATTCAGCTAACATTCGATTGCGACCCTAACACCAAACATAACCCATTTTACAAAACTAACGATTTTTCGACTTTTGGTTTATGCATCTCATTCGATCAATGATTCATTTCAGTTATACATAAAAAAGATACATATAAACCCTAACTATAATTAACAAATCAATAATTGAACCATATAAACCCTAACTCTAGCAACACTTGCATCAACAAAGCCAACAATCGAAACAACAAATTCTCATTCAATCAAAATTGAAATTACGAATAAACAGAAACTAGATCGGTTAATTCGATGGCATAACATTACTGAAGAACACAAGAAAGGGGGAAAAACGAAAAACCTTGCAGATTGGGCATGTGATTTTGAGACCTTCGGCTCTGGCTTCAATCTGAGAGCCTTTTGATTTCTGATTCTTCTCTGCGTTACGCTTCTGCGCTTCGATTTTCTGCTTTCCCCGCGTCATCTTGAGTCAAGATTCTTGATGTGTCTCTGTGTAGCGTGCGATCGAACGAATTTCAAACTTCACCACCACGCACACAGAAATGGAAAACAACGGGGGAGACTCAAGAGGGACCCACTCCCTCCTTTTATACTAGTGTGTCAATTTATAATTATATAATCAATTAAATATAAAAAATAATAAATTAGTTAACATTTAGTTGTAAGTTAGTTGTTAGTTAGTTGAGGAGGTTATAAGTTTGTTAGATAAGTTAGAAATTAGTTACTCTAACTAACTATGTTTTACTTGTTTACTTGCTAGAAAGGTAAACCATTTTGTTAGATGTAAACACAAATATAAGGCGTGGTATATGTTTTTGTAATGAAATGCAGTATTTTACTCGTAATTCATTACAAGTTTTTCTCTACATTTATTCTTTTGGTTTATAGTTATTTAATTAGCAAGTAATTGTATTAGGTTGTTTTAATTTAAACATAATGGTATCTTTGAATTTATATGTATCGAGTAGGGATGTCATCCCTAGTTTCAAGGGAATTTGATTTTCTTTTAGAAGTGATAAAGATTGTTGGAAATTACATCAAATTTATGGAAAACTCTAAATCAATTTTGATGAATAAGATTAAATCAATACGGTCGAAATTTCTTATTATTTACTTTTCACTTGAGTGATTCAACCAACCTTAATTACAAGATGACTCTGCGCAGATATTTCAATGGAAGAAGAAAGAAAAAGTAAATTGGGAAAGAAAGAAGAATCATGGCTTATGAATTAAAGGTCATTGAAAGAAACAATTGAAAAGAAATAGAACATACACTTCTTGCTCAATTCAAGAAGAATAAAACTAGATGATAAGTATTCTAGACTAGGCCTACGTTTGGCCTAAACAACATACAAGGTCCAATCCAATCATGCTGCAGGCGAAGGACATGCCCCTGGGCCTTCCTCGCCATAGAGCTGTCGAGGAGAGTTAACGGCTCCCAGGAGGTCTTGACAGACATCCTCTTCGTAGGGCAGACGTCCACGCCTTCGAATATCACAGAGTCATCTTGATCCCATAAATACCGCAACCACGTCCTCCTAGTAATTCAAAGCAGTCCACTCAGGAGGGAGACCACGTGGTAGTCTCCACTACTCACATAGATCCTGACAGTCTTCATTTTGAGTCTGCCCTGTCAGCCCAATATGGAGACCTTGGCCCAATGTTGGGGGCTATAAATACCCTCTTACTTGAAAGGGTCGGACAATCATTCATTCATTCATTCAGACTTTCACACTCTACTTGCACTTACTCTACACCTTACTTTGTCACCAGAGTGTCTTGCAGGTACCCCCACTTCACATTCAACCTCTGCCTGACTTGAAGCTTATGGGCCTTAATAATCTCTTCTGATCAGGTACGATCAGCGGCGCCGACTGTGGGGATTAGGTTTCCCCGTATTTCGTTCACGTAAGACCAAAGCAACATCTTCAACCTTCAAGTTATCATGGCCGACTAAGCTTTCAACAATGGCCAGAACGTTCACTTTGCCGATGCAAGCAACAACAACAATGTTTCTTCCCCGAGCAAGACACTCGAGACAGGGTGACCACATCTTCCTTCACCCGCTCGCAACCATGCAACGATGACCACCATCCTCGGAAGAGTTACGAGCCAACCGCGTATCAGGAGAACCCCGTTCTCGAAAATGCTGACACTATAACCAGAGCCTTGTTCCCGACGACCAACCAGACAAAATACATGATCTTCGCATAAGGTGAGCGCCTGATGATGCTGGAACAGACTCGTCGGTCCCCCAGAAGGAATCGAAGACCTGATTCTTGAACTTCTCCTCCCTGGAATGAGGACCGCTCCCGATCTCCTTGTGGAGATATAGACATAATGAATCTTGAAGCCCTTCTCCCTGCCGAACTGGGCAAGGTCCTGCATTGGAGAGGACCTATCCCAAAGTTGTCAAGAAACGCAGCCACACTTCCTGTGCAAAGAGTGATGATCCCCTGAACATAAAAGAAACAAGGGCGCAAAAGAGAAGAAGTCCCGACCGAGGAACCCTCTATGGGACCAAAATCGAAACAGAGATCACCGCTACTACCGATCTCTATCTCGCTCCCCAGAAAGAAGCGACGAAGACGACCCCCGTGGTCCGCTGTCCCAGGCCATCATGGAGGCCCATATTCCTAAAGGGATGGAGAAGCCTCTGTTTCTTAAGAAATATGACAGCATTGCTGACCCCATCGACCACATCAATGACTTCGAAGCCATGCTTCAATATCACAATATTGGGGGGCCCATTAAGTGAAAATTGTTCCTCACGATGCTGAGGAAAACGACCATGGACTGGTATAAGAACCTACCCCCCGGGTCAATCATCTTATGGAGGAATTTGAAGAACCAATTCATCAGCATCTTCACTGCATCTCGTTGGCACCCGAAGACTGAGGCCGTCCTCGAGGAAATCGTCCAGAGGAGCAATAAGATCCTTAGAGAATAAATTGATTGATTCAACCGCGAGTCCATTCAGGTCCACTGCGCCGATCACATGAAGAGATACTTGCTCGAGAGGGGACTTTTTTCAGGCACTGAATTTAGAAAGGTCATTGCATTGAATCCCCTCAGGTCTTTTGATGCACTCCTCGAAAAATTTCGGGCGTACATGGACTACGAGGAAAAAGAGGCCACCAATAACGCTCGTGATTCGAGGAACCGCGGACTAACTAACTTCCCACGGTATAATGACGCGGGCCCTTTCAATGAACATGGAAAAAGAGAAGAGAAGAGAGACCTCGCGACCTCGCGACCCCCGTAAGCACAGAGGATCAGTCGAGCGGTTCACCGAGTACACCTCTCTAACCGCTTCCTGCGAGCGTATCCTTATAGAGTGCTCCAATAATGAGTTCAAGGACGGCAGGGTCAGGCGTCCTCGACCCGCCCCTGCAAAGCTCAGGGCCGACAGAATAAAATACTGTCAATACTACCGAAGCCACGGTCACCTGACCAAAGACTGCGTCCACCTGAAGGACGCCATTGAGACTCTCGTCAAGGTAGGGAGACTCGGGCAATATAAGTAGAACGACGCCCCTCGTTGGGATACCCGCGAGGTTAAAGAAATTGAGGAGGGTACCTGACCATCCGATGAATCTGTCCCCCTCCAGGTAGCCTTCTGCATCTCATGGCCCGAGGACTTCCACATCCCCGATAGTCTTGAAGACGACAAGCCTTTGTTCACCCACATCATATGGTAGAAGTTCCTCTTTGCCATGGTCATATCTGGCGTGGGATTCACTGACATTTCAGTGAATTCAACAAAGAGGAAACTCAATGAGATGGTGGACACGACCCCAATACAGGCGGTAACCCTTGAAAGATTCAAGGGAAAATTTGAGCTGATCACCTTCTATCTCGAGGAGCTTCCAGGCAGAGCCCCCAACTCCAGCATTCCTCTGTCGGTGAAGGCAAAGATGGCCAACTTTGATGTACATCACATCCTGGTCGACAAAGGGAGTTCCATCAATTTCATTTATATCCACTTATTCCTCACCTTGCAGCTCAACGGTACCCACATGTCACCATACATGGGGTCCGACCTGCAAGGATTTAATAGTTCGACCTCTAAGCCGTGGGGCTACGTCAAGCTGTTTGTCACATTCGGGGAAGAAACTGCATCCTGACAGGTCAAAGTGCGGTTTCTGGTGATCGATTTCTCGTCTCTCTACAACAGCATCCTAGGGAGACCAACACTGGCCGAGCTGACATCTGTATCCTCCACGGTGCATTTAAAGATGAAGTTCTATACTAAGAGGGTCTGTGTCACCACCATCCATGGGGACATCTCATCTTCTAGGATATGTTTCAACGCAACTTCCAAAGGGAAAAACATGGTCAACACTGGGGCACGACCTACTAAGAGAGCAACCACATCGACAATAGTGGCTACCTCGGCAGACAAACCTGCTCGAGTCGAAGAACAATAAGCTCCACCAAAGCTCGACTCCATTGCACTTGACACCCGCTTTGACAAAGAAAGAGTCGAGGCCCCCAATGGCGAACAAGATCATCTTCGACCTGTCCCAGGCGGAGACTTCAAGTTCTTCTCCCTCGGTGAAGACTCGAAAAAAGGCGTGGAGATCGATGTTGGGATCCCCGACTTGGAGAGGAAGCAATTCAAAGCCTGCTTGAGGGAGAATGTTGACCTATTCCCATGAAGCGTTGTGGAGATGCCCAGACTCGACCCTGAGGTTGCCTGTCACCAACTTATTGTGGACCCAACCGCTAGGGAAGTAGTACAATGTAGACGTGGGCAGTCTCCTGAAAAAGCGTAGGCTGCTGAAAAAGCTGCAAAAGACCTCATATAGGCAAAATTTATTTATGAGCCCCGATGTAATACGGTGGGAGAACTGACTTTTGGTTTTACATTTTATCACAAATGTTTCGGATAGTAAGAGTCGCCACCCACTTTTCTTTTATCTAATAAAGGAAAGGGTGAAAAGAACATGAAAGACATTTGAGAATTTTTCTGAGTTAGGAGGGTAGGTTATGAAAAGGGAAGGTGTTAGCACCCTTTTCATCTGTAGTTATCTACGTGCTCTTAATCGCTAGCTCACTTTTGAAAATGCTTTGTGAATGTGTTTGAAAATATTTTTGAAAATTCCTAAGTGCACAAACTTTGTAATGATTCCTGTATTATTGAGAACGCATACAAAGTGTTTGTTTTGAAAATATTTCTGAAAAGAAGTGTTTTGTGTGAAAAATGTTTTTGTTTGTGAGCAAGCGACTATGAGCTATCTACCTACTCAAAAGTCTTTCGTGTTATTTTTCTATTCTTTTAGATAGTGTTATCCTACCATTAGTTAGTAGAAAGCCCTATCGTTGGATGTTTTGAGGGACAAGCATGGGTCATTGTACAGTCATAAAGGCAACTCGTAGGACGCTTTAGCAATTTGTCGTAAGGGACTAAGATCGTTTACCGAAGGTAGCATCGAAGGGTCGTCGAGGGATTACGATCTTTTTAATCGAGGGTATTTGCTAAAGCGTCCCCACGTTCGAGGGACACGACTGTGTTTATCCGAAGGCAATAAGTGGGGTCACCCTAGAGGTGCATGTGTGAATAGTGATTTTGTTTAGTTTATTTATCTTTATATTAGAGTTATCTAGCGTTTCATTTTAGATATTACCATACAAACCTAATTACTATATAATAATAAGTAAAAGCGGTAAAAACAGAGAAGAAAGATCCTACGCTATTACAATGCTTCAGGGAAGGGGGTACAAACCACAAAATTGGGAGCAAAATAGAAAAAAAAAACTAATTAACTATTACACCCTTTAGCAAATACATAATTACGAAAACTAATGCGAAAGCACAAAGGTTATGGAAAGAAACGAAGAAATTGTTTAATGGAAAATAATTGATGATTTATCCTAATGATTAATTGATTTTAATTGAGAAAAAGGAAATAATTAAAACCTAAAATAAAATCCTAAATTATATTTAATTGAAAAAGTTTAAAAAAAAGTTTAGTAGTAAAGCCTAAAGAAACTAAGTTAATTAACTAAATTATTAAAAAAAAGTTAAATTAATTTAAAAATAAAGTGAAGTTAATTTGATTTTAATTAAAAAAATTTAAGTTGATCTAATTTTAATTAACTAGAGAAAAAAATTTAATTATGTAAAAAAGAAATTAGAGTAAAATAATTAAAAAGAAATGGAGAGATGGGCCTTGTTATACCCCAAAATTTGCCCTCCCATATTCTTCAAGAAATTGCCAAGCCAAGTCACAAAATTCCCCAAGGGTTGTGCAGTGCAACAGTCTCCCATACAGTCAAAATTAGGGTTTTGAGTCTGGTCAAGAAAAGGAAGTTTTCAAAAGCTTAGTCAAGTCTCACATGCTTACAAACATGGTCAAGCATCCCCATATCAAGTTTCAAGGCATTCAGCTCAAGATTGCACAGTCAAAACCCTAAATTGCACTACAGTCAACTGTAGGGGCAAAATGGTCATTTGGCAGTCAAAAGTTCAAATTTTTGGTCAACATATCATTTTGAAGCCACAAACATCATTTGATCAATGCTTGATCATGATTCTCAAAATTTGGCTCAGAAATCATCAAAGATGCAAAAGTTGCTATGTTTGGACAGCTGAAAAAGTCAACTGAAATTGACCAGGGCATAACTTTCACATGGATTATCAGAAAAATTCCATCCAAAGCTCATTTTGAAGAGAAAGACATTTCCTACAACTCATCTTCATACTTCAAGTCCAAGAAATTCTCTCACAAAAAGTTATCAATTTCAACATTATAGGTCATTTTCAAAAGTCAACAAAAAGGGACTTTAAGTCAAAGGCCATAATTTGAGATTGGTAAATCAAAATGACATGGGACCAAAGGCATTGGTTAAAGGACTCAAAGACCTTTCCAAAATGTCCAAGAACATGTGAAAAGCTTAAAAATTGAGCAAGTTATGCCTTGTAGAAGTTGGGAAATTTTTGTGAAATGGCAAAAGTCAACTATCCTTGAAAATCCAATTTTTGACAAAGGGGTCCCATTTTTTCCACTTGGTTCATCCTTGTCATGCCACACACGTGTCCCATGGTTAATTTCAAGACCAAATATTGATTTTTTTATTTTATTTAATTTTTGATGATTTAATTCATTTTAATTCTTTGAAAATTCAAATAAAATTTAAAAACCAATGGAATAGTGTCATGTGAACTTGGACAATTTCTATGTATCATGAACCAACTCAAGAAATCAGGCTAGGGTTCATTTGCATACTAGGTCTAGGTTTTGGCTAAAAAGGAGGAAAAATGGTTAAGAGTGAAAACCCTAAGACTAATTCCTTCATGAGCTTGAATTAAGGTGAGTTAGCAAGCCAATTCCATTCCATGATCATCACTGAGTCAAACCCTAGGCTTAAGACATTATAAGCTGCGCCCAAACAAGCATTGGCAGATTGAAAATTTTGGATAAAAACTCAAAACTGAAATCACTATTAGAGGATCCTTCAAGCCTTAATTTTTTTACCATTAGCATCCTGAGGCATTTCTGAACGCATTCCACTTCCTAACATCAATCAAAACTCCTTGAAACGGTATCTACAAGTGAAACTGTGAAGCAAAAAATCTCAAATCGCATAGCATAATCCAAGCATTTTCTTTCATTTTTATTTATGTATTCATGATCACAATGAAGTTTCAAAGCTAACCTTTACATTTAATTTGATTTTTGCATCGTGTATGGGATTTTACCATGATTGAAAATTAGGTTTTCAGAGTTTTTGAATTGGGGTTTCTCACCCAAGGAAAAATTGGGACCCAAGATCACTACCATTGCAATCAGCGTGCTCCAACGAAGAAGAAGCATACCTCGCGATCCATTTATGTGCACCACAGTCCTATTCGTTATTTTTCCATAGCCACCCTAACACCATGGTTGCAAAACCGTTGCCTTCTTTCTTTGTGTTTCAGGAAAATGGAAGGGATGATGGCGTGGCACAAGTGGATTGGGAGGTTTAAAATTTCGCGCGCGCTCCAAGTGTTGTGTCACTTTTCGTTTATGTTATTTGTATTATATTATATATTAAATGAAACATAAGTGGCTCAGTGGCAACGCGTTAGGCACATGATATCAAAGACCTGGGTTCAAGTCCCAGGTCTACACAATTTCATATTATTTTTCACTTCCAGTTTCCATGCAGCGCTGATGTTAGGTCACACCATGTCCTCTCATCATCAAGCCCACACGTATCCCCTGAAGATGGAATCAATGGCATGGATTTGAGGAACACTATAAGCCCCAGTCAAAGCATCACACAAGATTGGAAAAGTCAAACGAATTCAAGCAAATGGGCCAGGCTTTTCAAATCTGAACCTCCCAATTTGGGGACTACCCCCCCTGGTTTGCCTTATTATTTTTATTTTTTATTCTTTCTTCAATTTTTTCCTTTTATTTCTTTTTGCTATTTATTTAATTAATTATTTTTTCACAAAATGCAAAAACATTCAAAAATCAGAAAAAGACCAAAAATAATAATTTTTATATTATAATTATTTTCATAAAAAATGCTTGTAATTATTTAGCTTTAATTTAGGTTTATTAAATGTTTTTCATAATAAAAATCCAAAAATAGAACTTAGGTTTAATAATTTTTATTTTCTTTTTTAGTTTTCCTTTTTTTCAGAATAATAATGTTATTTATTTATTTTCATAAATTAAAAAATGTGCATAAATTAATTTAGAATTAGATTAGGTTAAAAGTTAAAACTTTCATAATAAATTTAAAAAAATAATAGAATTAGGTCTAGTATTTAATTTAATTTCAATTAATTTTTTCTTTTTTCTTTTAAAACTAAAAAACACAAAAATACCATTTTTCATTTAATTTTAATTTTAGATAACTTAATTATTTTAATTCCTTTAAAGGGTCCAACGCCCTCGCATTTGATTATTTTCTTTTTCGCGCGTTTCATTTATTTCTTTTGTGAATATAATGTACTTGTACCAAAGCCATGTAATAGCTATTAGACATTTCTTTTCTGCAATTTATTTTAAAATGGGTCTGGATTAATTTGGCGTTGTAGACCCTCGCCCTTTGTAATAGCGTAGGACTTTTATCTTTTCCGCACTTTAAATTCCCGCACTTTTAACTGTTAAACAATAACATGAAAGAATGTATGCCCAAAAATAAAATCGAATCGTTAGATCACCAATGCATGACAAGACAAACAATAAACTGAAAATGATACACAATTCGCACACACCACCCCTAGGGTACGCCTCACTGTTGCCTTGCCTTTCGAAAGGTGGTCGTCGAGTAGAGGACGTCTTAGTAAGTCCTCATGATCCGGGAACCCGGCATGAGGGTAGCTTCTAAGATGTCTTCCCATTGCTCCGGTGACCACCATGTCCCTAAAACTCGAATTGACCCGAACACCTCCAACGGTGGTGCTACCTATCTCTCAATGGTGGGATGGCACTACTTTAAAGGACATTTACACAGACGAATTCCTTAGGGTAGGTAGGTTCTCAAGGGTACTTGCTCTAATTTCAAACAAATCAAAATACTTTTCACACCAACACACTTTCAAAAACTTTCAAAACAAACTTTTCAAACACTCTGACGTACGAGTTGAATTGAAACCTTTCAAAGAATATTTTTGAAACCCACATTGAAAAGCAAACAAACATTTTGAAAACACATTGAGCAAGTATCTAAGAGCCCATGGATAACCATGGATAGAAAGGGTGCTAACACCTTCCCTTTCTATAACCTACCTCCCGAACCGAGAGCAATCTCTTTAAAGGAATTTTTCTGTGCTTTTGTCCTTTCCATTTGGAGAAAATAAAAGACGGTGGCGACTCTTGCTTACCGCGACATTTCGCGAACCAGCTTTAAAACAGTCAGTTCCAGATCCACCGATCACAGAACTGGCGACTCTGCTGGGGACAAACTTAAAGTGGGGTGTACCTTAGGATTAAGATCACTGTGTTTTCAATTGTTTTCCTTGTGTGCTTTAAAATTGTGGGTTGCTTGGGAGTTCTATAGATCCTAACCCGGATCTGGGGGATACCCTTTTAGAAAGTAGCAACAAGGCTGTGAGGGAACTGTGCGGGGTATACCGACATGGTTGAAACAGTCTGCTACGTTGATGTGGCACTTTGGTGTGTACCGGTAACCCTTGAGTCAGTCAAGGAGAGTACGGGGCCTCCATGTGGTGTCGTGAAGCATCAACAGACCTTAGGAACCTTAATTGAACCATCTTGGCCTCTTTAGGGTAGTGAGATAACTGACTTTGGTGCAGTCCGAGGTTGGTTGATACTCGATACTATACTCAATTGAGGGTTGCTTTCCTGGAATATTTCGGTCGCCAGTTCAGTGGCTAAATCGAAACGATGAACAATGAAAGCAATCCCGTGATATTGGGAACCTTAGAACCCGGTTACTTTGATTAGGACAGGTTGAACCCACCAACTTCAAGAGGGTACTACCCAGACCCCATGCTGGCCTTAAACCTTAAGGGCCTGTCTTGTGTGCCTTGTGTGCCTTACATGTTTGTCTTTGTAAATATCTGTGGTGTGTTTAATCATAGCATCATGACATCATCCAGCATCATACGCATTGACTAACCATTTCAGGGGTTCGAATTTTCATCTTTGTTCTTGTTTTGTAGGACATGGAAACTGTTCGTAGAAAGACAATTCCAATCAGTCTTGTAAGGATCCCTCCTCAGCTTAAGGAGCTTATATCCAGGATTCCCGAGAACTCTTCATTCAGTGAAAGGCATGGAAGTCTCATCAGCTTGGTCAACACCAACATTGAGGAAGATATGATAAAGGTCTTGTTCCAATTCTTTGACCCTCTGCATCACTGTTTCACCTTCTTGGACTATCAATTGGTACCTACATTGGAGGAGTTCTCCCGACTCCTGAAGATCCCTATCCTTGATCAGCTACCCTTCAACGGTACAGAAAAGGAACCTAAACTTGAAGAGATTGCTAAAGCCTTGCACCTACAGTCATCTGACCTCAAAGGACGTTGGGAAGTTAGAAGTGGTATTAAAGGGTTCTTAGCCAGGTTTCTGTTTGAAACGGCCTATGAATGTTGGAACTCCCTTGACTTACAAGCTTTTGAAAAGGTTGTGGCCCTTCTTGTTTATGGTTTGGTGTTGTTCCCTAATCCAGATCAGCTCGTTGATATCAATGCTGTCCAGATCTTTATGTCCAGGAATCCTATACCTACGTTGCTGGGGGACCTCCTTCACTCATGTTACACTCGAACCATGAGAAAAAGAGGTGTCCTTATGTGTTGCACTCCTCTCCTGGGAAAGTGGTTTATTTCGCACCTTCCACAATCAGTCCTGAAGAACGAGCGGGGTTTGAGATGGTCACAACGGTTGATGACTCTTACACATGCAGATATACATTGGTGCCCTAGGTCCAGGGAAGATGTCACTATCATTGATCGTTGCGGGGAGTATCCTAATGTTCCTTTACTTGGAATCAGAGGGGGTATTACTTATAGCCCATGCCTGGCTTGGAGACAATTTGGTTATGCTCGGAGGGATGGTCCTCATGACATGTTGATTCCTGACATAGTTTTTGACTTCGACAACGATACTCAAGGACTTCGCCAGAGATTTATCAGAGCTTGGAGAATGCCTAGTAGGATAGACAGCAAGACACTGGGGCACAGGAACTCCATCCCTTTGGAGCCTTACCTCAAGTGGGTGCGAGCCCGCTCTCAGAAGTTAGTAATGCCTTATCCTCACATGCTTCCAGTAATCAAAGAGCCTGCCTTGGAAGGAGAAGCATCTCATGTTATTCAGCACCCTGATATACCCACATCCTGGGAAGAGATGCAGAAGAGCTGGATCCAGCTTAAGGAAGAGCGGAATTCTCTTGAGACTAGTTTGCATGCCAGTGAAAAGAAGGTCTTGGAGCTCACCCGCCTGTTGCATGAGGAAAGGAACCTCAACACTTACATAGCTCCAAAGAAGATGCGCAACATATTTTGGATGTGATTTGATCTTTTTGTACTTTTTCCCATGAGGCTTTGATGTATTAAACAATGATTTTCTTAATAATAACGCGTGTTCCTTTTGGTCTACAACAAATTTGAATTTTCGAACCCTTGAATGCATTGCATAAACACATATCATTCATCATGTGCATCATAGGTACTCTTCTTTTCAGGTTGTTTACCGTTCTTCGCTGTTTATTTCAGCATCATGAATCCTGAATCATCAACCGAGGTGTCTATCAAGGCTCTTCAAGCGCAGAACGTCCAGTTTCAGGCGCAAAACGCCCAATTTCAGGAGCTGATCAAGGGCTTGGCTCAGGGTCAACAAGAGTTGAAGACCATGATTCTGAAGAAGACTAAGAAGAAGAGGAGGACTGTGCTATTTAACACTGGGCGCAGACTCGGGAACACTTTGGTTGAAGCTGAAAGGACTCCTCCATCTGTGACGGAAGGTAGTCACCATGAAAGGGAGGTCACTACTCCTGTGGGCTCTGATACTGAAACAGACTTCAACGACGACCAGTACCCTCCTGCTGAAGACCGGTACAAACAGCTGGAAGACAGATTAAAGGCTGTGGAAGTTCAGCGGGTGCCTGGATTGGATTTCGGAGACTTGGGGTTATCTACTGGAGTGGTGATCCCACACAAGTTCAAGACACCTGCCTTCGTGAAGTATGATGGGGCTTCCTGTCCCAAGATGCACCTCCGTTCTTATGTAAGGAAGATCCAGCCTTACACAGCAGACAAGAACCTTTGGATCCACTTCTTCCAGGAGAGTCTTTCAGGGACTCACCTCGACTGGTTCTATCAGCTGGATGGAATCAGCATTCGTAACTGGGAGGATCTGGCCACTGCTTTTTACAAGCAGTATCAGTATAATGCCGACCTCGCTCCTACGCGTACCCAGCTCCAGGGTATGTCGCTAGGGTCGGGTGAAGGTTTTAAGGAATATGCTCAGAAATGGAGAGACCTGGCTGGCAGGGTGCAGCCACCATTGACGGATCGGGAGCTGGTAGATATGTTTTTGGGGACCCTATCTGGTCCATTTTTCAATCATCTCATTGGTAATTCCTCTGCTGGGTTTACCGATCTAATCCTGACTGGTGAAAGGATTGAGGCCGGTATAAAATCGGGGAAGATACAGAAAGTTGCCTCCTCCAGTACTGAGAAGAAACCCTTCAAAAAGGAGGCTAGTGTTGTATATAACTCCCGGAGAACAGAGCGACCTGAACACCGCCAATCTGTCAGTGCGGTAATGATTGCCAAACCTGCTGCCGCTCCTCGGCCAACTAATCCTCAAAAGTTTGAAAGACCCCGGAGAGAGTTTACCCGGTTAAACATGACCTTATCACAGATCCTGCCACAGTTGCTATCCACCAATTTAGTGACTGTCAAGGAGGCTCCAAAGTTTCCCAACACTGCATCCCCCAAGTTCAATCCAAATGCTCGCTGTGCTTATCACTCTGATAGCCCGGGGCATAACACAGATGACTGTTGGGCTCTAAGGAATAAGGTTCAAGACCTCATTGATGCAAAGGAAATACAGTTTGAGGCGCCCGAGAAGCCGAATGTTGTAACTGCTCCCATGCCCCAGCATGGAGTGAATGCTGTTGAGGAGGATTTGTATGTAGCTTCAGTGGACGATGTTGCTACTCCGTTGCTGATGGTCAAGAGGAATCTGTTGCTAGCCGGTTTATTTCCGGGATGTAGCGAAAGTTGCCCTCTATGTGTTGCTTCCCCTGTTGGTTGTTCTCTGCTGAAGTCAGGTGTCCAAAACCTGATAGATAGTAGAGAGATTTTGTTCGAAAAGACTATTGTTCCTGCTGCTCCTGTTGAAGAAGTGTCGATCGTTACCATCTTCAACAACCATTCCGAGGCTCCTTCAAAGAAGCCTGTCCAAATTTTGTCAGTTCACAAGAGTGCTCCTATCACCATTACTGTTCCGGGGCCTATACCCTACAAATCTGATAAGGCTGTCCCATGGCACTATGGGGCGGATGTTTATGTTCTGGGTGTGAAACAAGAGTGCAACATTGATACTGGTGTCTCCAACATCACCGGTCCTGCTAAGGTCACTCGTAGTGGAAGACTGTTCTCGCCAGACATTGCTCCTCCGGCAATTCATAGGCCTTTGATCTTCACACCTGCCAGGGTACCTGCTTCTCCTTCTGACCAAGTATCCACCCCTGCTACTGAGTCATCTGATACTCGGGGCAAGGGGATTGCTGCTGATGTGCCTGCCAGGACGGAGGCACCAAAGACCATTGTTGAGGCTTCCAAGCAGGAAATGGAAGAAATCCTCAAGATAATAAAGAAAAGTGATTTCAATGTTGTAGAACAGCTGGGGCACACCCCCTCTAAAATCTCCATGTTGTCACTGCTGCTGTGTTCAGAGGCCCATGCAAAGGCTCTGATTGCTTTCTTAAAGACAGCCCACGTACCCCAAGAGACGTCTGCTGACCAGTTCACCGACTGTGTGGCCAACCTAACTGCTGATAATGGCCTGGGTTTCTCTGATGCCGATCTGACAGCAAAGGGGAAGAACCATAATGATGCCCTGCATGTTTCCATTGAATGCAGGGGCACTACTCTTGCTCATGTGCTGGTTGACACAGGTTCTTCGTTAAACGTGCTGCCCAAGAAGGCTCTGGATAGGCTGGATTGTGAGGGTCTAGAGCTCAAACCAAGTAACATTGTTGTCCGGGCCTTTGACGGGTCCAAAAGAATGGTGCATGGTGAGGTGGACATCCCAATCAGGGTTGGGTCACAGGTATTCGATTCAAAATTCTATGTGATGGATATCCATCCGTCCTATTCTTGTTTGCTGGGTCGCCCGTGGATCCACAAGGCTGGAGCTGTGACTTCCACATTGCATCAGAAGCTCAAGTACCCGGTCAGGGGGAAGATCGTAACAGTGCAAGGGGAGGAGGAATACATGGTCAGCCACCTCAACTCCTTCAGATACGTGGAAATGGATGGGGAGTTCATTGAAACCCCCTTTCAACATTTTGAGGAAGTACCACAAACCTTGGCAGCAGCAGAAGCAGATGAAGAGGTTTCTCCTATGAAGATGGCCTCCTTAAAGGACGCCCGGGCTGTGATCGAAAGAGGTGAATGTGCAAACTGGGGCAAGCTCCCTGATCTTACTCCTAAGACTAACAAGTTTGGGCTGGGTTTCACCACAGAAGCTCAGAAAGCGGTGCGCAAGGCGAGAATTGGAAGACCTCCTGTGTTCATCACCCACTCAGAAGTGAATGCTATTGGAGAGGAAGTCAAAGTGGAAGAGTCAGAGTTCGATAGCTGGATCTACCCGACGGCCGACGGTGGATTGACCAATTGGACTGCTAAAGATTTTACACCCATAACTTTTGTTCCCCAGTAATGAATTTCTTTGTTTTTGATTTGTAATAAACAATAATTTGAGACTATATGGCCCGGTGTCTTACCCGGGGCACCGTGGTTTTATTTATGAGGGCTTTTGTTTGTCACTGTCATATATCATGAATAAAAGCATTGGACGTTTTTCACAATTCAAATTTTGCGCTCCTTTTCTTTCCTTTCTTTACATATTACAAAACAGCTGTATTTACACACACACTCACTCATACAGGTTTCAATCCACTCTGGATCTCACTGGTAACGACTCTGCTACTGCCAGTTATGACTTCGAAAATCCGATCAACTTAGCCGCAGACGAAGGTGAAGATGATTGCGAAGTGCCTGGCGAACTTGCAAGACTGTTACAACAGGAGGAGAGGGCAATTCAACCCCATGAAGAGCCAGTGGAAATAGTAAACTTGGGTACTGAAGAAGACAAGAAAGAGGTGAAGATTGGTGCCAACCTAGAGCTCAGCGTGAAGCAACGGTTGATTCAGATGCTGCATGACTATAAGGAAATCTTTGCCTGGTCCTACGAAGATATGCCCGGATTAGATACCGACATTGTGGTCCATCACTTACCAACTAAAGAAGATTTCCCTCCGGTTAAGCAAAAGGTCCGCCGTATGCGTCCAGAGATGTCTGAGAAGATTAAAGCCGAGGTTATGAAGCAGTTTGATGCCGGGTTTCTTGCAGTGACTTCTTACCCTCAGTGGGTTGCTAATGTGGTGCCGGTACCTAAGAAGGACGGCAAGGTCAGGATGTGTGTCGATTACAGGGATCTGAACAAGGCCAGCCCCAAGGATGACTTCCCTCTACCCCACATTGATGTCCTTGTTGATAATACGGCTCAACATAAAGTGTTCTCTTTTATGGATGGCTTTTCAGGCTACAATCAGATCAAGATGGCTCCGGAAGACATGGAAAAGACTACATTTGTTACTCAATGGGGCACCTTCTGCTACAAAGTCATGCCATTTGGACTAAAGAACGCTGGGGCAACCTACCAACGTGCCATGGTTGCTTTATTTCATGACATGATCCATCATGAGATAGAAGTGTATGTGGACGACATGATCGCGAGGTCCCAGACTGAGGAAGAGCACATAGATCATCTGCAGAAGTTGTTTGACCGGTTGAAACTGTACAAGCTGAGATTGAACCCGAACAAGTGCACCTTCGGGGTAAGATCTGGGAAGTTGTTAGGCTTCGTGGTCAGTGATAAAGGCATTCAAGTGGACCCAGCTAAGGTCAAAGCCATTCAAGAGATGCCAGTTCCTAAGACAGAGAAGGAAGTCAGAGGCTTTCTAGGACGTCTGAATTACATTGCCCGGTTCATCTCACATCTGACGGCTACCTGTGAACCAATCTTCAAGCTGCTGAAGAAAGATCAGGTAGTACGCTGGAATGATGAATGTCAGGCTGCTTTTGACAGAATCAAAGAATATCTCCAAGAACCACCCATCCTTATGCCACCAGTCGAAGGGAGACCTTTGATACTTTACCTGACAGTGCTTGATAATGCAATGGGGTGTGTGCTGGGCCAGCATGACGAGTCTGGCCGAAAAGAGCATGCCATTTATTACCTTAGCAAAAAGTTTACCGACTGTGAGACCCGATACTCACTGCTTGAGAAAACTTGCTGCGCTTTGGTATGGGCTGCTCGCCGGCTGAGACAGTATATGCTGACTCACACTACTTTGTTAATCTCAAAAATGGATCCTATAAAGTACATATTCGAAAAGCCTGCTCTGTCTGGGAGAATTGCAAGATGGCAGATGATCTTGACGGAATACGACATTCAGTATACGACCCAAAAAGCCATCAAGGGAAGTGTATTGGCAGACCACTTAGCACATCAAGCTGTGGATGACTACCAATCAATGAACTTCGAGTTTCCAGATGAAAGCATTATGATAGTAACTGACTGTGAAATACCTGGACCGGATGAAGGACCTGAACCAGGATCCCGATGGTCTATGCACTTTGACGGAGCCTCCAATGCTTTGGGAAATGGTATCGGCGCCATAATCGTATCTCCACAAGGTACTCATACTCCACTCACCGCCCGGCTGTGTTTCAACTGTACCAACAACATGGCGGAGTATGAAGCGTGTATTATGGGTCTTCAAGCTGCGATCGACCTGAGGATCAAATTTCTGAGTGTCTTCGGAGATTCCGCTCTTGTGATCAATCAAATCAAAGGAGAGTGGGATACGAAACACCCAAACTTGATTCCTTACAGAGAATGTGTGTTGGCCCTGATCCCCCACTTCACAGAGATAACATTTGAGCACTTTCCAAGAGAAGAGAATCAGTTGGCGGACGCGTTAGCTACAATGTCTTCAATGTTCAAGGTTAAATGGGATAATGAAGCTCCCCGGATCATCATCTGGAAACTGGACGAACCGGCATATTGTTGTGATCTCGAGACTGAATTGGTGACTGAGAAGCCTTGGTACCACGAAGTGAAGAGATACCTAGAAGCTCAGGAATACCCTGAAGGAGCATCTGTCAATGATAAGAAATTCCTGAGGAGGTTTGCAGCCAAGTTCTTTCTTAGCAATGGCATCTTGTACAAGCGAAACCAGGATTCAACCCTACTGCGTTGTGTAGATAAGACTGAAGCAGAAAGAATCATGGAAGAGCTACATGAAGGGACCTTTGGTACACACTCCAGTGGACATACCATGGCAAAGAAGATCCTACGGGCAGGGTATTACTGGTCCACCATGGAAGCTGATTGCTACCAACATTCTAGGACATGCCATAAATGCCAGGTCTACGCAGACAAGGTGCATGTTCCTCCGGTTCCCCTGAATGTTCTGACTGCGCCTTGGCCATTTGCAATGTGGGGCATAGACATGATCGGCGAGATTAAACCTACGGCATCTAATGGACATCGCTTCATCCTAGTGGCAATTGATTATTTTACGAAGTGGGTTGAGGCAGCATCCTATGCTACGGTAACCAAGACTGTTGTGGCACGGTTCATTCGGCACAATCTGATTTGTCGATACGGTGTCCCTGAGCGGATTATTACAGACAACGGTACCAATCTGAACAATAAGATGATCGCTGAGCTCTGCGAACAGTTCAAGATACAGCACCACAATTCCTCTCCTTACAGACCGAAGATGAATGGGGCTGTAGAAGCAGCAAATAAGAACATCAAGAAGATCGTGCAGAAGATGACAGTAACGTATAAAGATTGGCACGAGATGTTACCGTTCGCTCTGCATGGGTATCGTACCTCAGCTAGGACGTCAACCGGGGCAACTCCTTTCTCTCTGGTTTATGGCATGGAGGCAGTCTTGCCGATCGAAGTACAAATTCCTTCTCTCCGGATAATGAAGGATGCAAATCTGAATGAAGATGATTGGATCCAGACACGACTTGATCAGCTCAACCTTATTGACGAAAAGAGACTTGCTGCTATCTGCCATGGTCAGACGTATCAGAAACGAATGATCAGGGCATTTAACAAAAAGGTCAGACCACAGGAATATCAAGTCGGGGATCTGGTGATCAAGCGAATCATCCTTCCTCAGAGTGATCCAAGGGGCAAATGGACCCCTACGTACGAAGGGCCATTTGTGGTTAAGCATGTGTTCTCAGGAGGAGCAATGATCTTAACCAATATGGATGGTGACGACCTTCCTCACCCCGCCAATGCAGACATAGTTAAAAAATACTACGCATGAAAAAATGACCCGCTAGGCTGACATGCCTAGGCAAAAATTAGGGCTTCCCGTCGAACCAAAAGGGTTCGGGCAAAATGAAGGGATGAAAATGAAAAAATCTGTACACCCGGCAAGTCGAAAACCTGAAAAGGCGGCTTGGGCAAAAATGGGTATCCCGGTGGACTGAAAACCCGAAAAGGCAGTCCAGGCAAAAATTAGGGATAAAAGCGTAATACTATGTCTCATTGGATCACTTTGCATCCAGAATCCGGTATCTACATCAAGACGGCATCGATCAGTCAGCTTCACTTTCAACCAAAGTCATCAAGTGATGAGACGCTCAGAGTTATAAAGGCGATAGCAGAGTTGAAACCCAGTGGATCATTCATATTTCACACAGCTGTTTATTTTCTTTTGTACAAAACTTGTATAAACTCTCTTGTTCGGCGACGTTCCGCTTACCAGGACGTCAGCCTCTTGTACATAAAACGCCTATTCACAGGCTATTCAAAATCAATACAAATATACTTTTCAGTTAAACGACTGTTTTTCTTTTTCTGTTTTGTTTTGCGAAGAACGTCCAAGGTTCAATTTGTGATATATGCATTGACAATAATTTGCTAGCTCATAAATATTTGCATACGAAACAAAGAATTAATTGCAGGTGACACTAGAAACAGGGGCAATAAAGAGTTGTCTGAGCAGTCTAATTGTTTTATCCTCCAAGGTACCAAGGTAGGTTCAGCTAAAGAACCTAGCCAGACATCTTAAATTCCCCAGAGGACAGCAAGTCAGTACATTCTTACCCAAACAAAGTTAACAAGTCTCAAGGACATTGGGTATCCTCCAGTAGATCCCAATATTCCCCAGCAGCATATATTCTTAACAAGCATCCCCGGCAGTCTTGGTCTAAAGATTGGTCCCCGGCGGCATACATCAACATTCAAAGGAATCACTTCCCCAGCATATCAAAATTTCCCCAGGAGAGTCCCATCCAAGTTCCCTAGGAAAGATGGAATTCATCTCCCCAAGCAGTAAGCTTATCCCCAGTATATTCTGGAAGCTTATCCTTCACAAGACACGAACGCGTCGTCTGGCTTGATTTAAAGAGTTATTTCCTTAACAGGATATAACTGGGTTATCCTCAGCCAAAAGCCAAGGAAAGGTTGTCGTCAACGTAATTCTTTCCTATCCCCAGCGAAGTCTATTCACACTTCCAATACAATAACGGTATCCCCAACAGAGTTACTATCAACATTCAGCAAGGCATCACTCTTCCCACAGAGTATTGCTTCCCAGCATGATCACTAGAGTATCTTTTCTCCCCGCAGAATCTTCCATTCGCCAAGTTTATTCCGCAACGGAGTCATCGTCTCCTACCGGTATCCTTGCAGTTATCATCCCCAGTGGAAGCAAAATTTATGCTTCGACACCAGCCTAGGATACGACTTCCCGGCACCCGTCAAGGATTTACTTTCCTAGACGAAAACATACATAAAACATCACATACATCATTATAGCATGCATAACGCACTGCATCATACAAATCTCATTTATGTTGAGAACATCATTGCTTGATCCATATCATGCATTGCATATGACTGACTTTTATCTTTCAGTAAAGATCCAGTTAAGTTCTCAAGCTACATTTCAAGACCTAGACCGGTTCAGTTAAATCGTCCCAAGATTTTCCTGATTGCTTATCCAGTCAAAGGCCTTCTCTGGTTCAGCTAAATCGTCCCAAGATTTTCCTGATGCTTATCCCATTGAAGACATTTCAAGACCTAGACCGGTTCAGTTAAATCGTCCCAAGATTTTCCTGATGCTTATCCAGTCAAAGGCCTCTCTGGTTCAGTTAAATCGTCCCAAGATTTTCCTGATGCTTATCCCAGTTGAAGACATTTCAAGACCTAGACCGGTTCAGTTAAATCGACCTTAAGATTTTCCTGATTCCTATCCAGTCAAAGGCCTCTCTGGTTCAGTCAGATCGACCCTAAGATCTCCCTGATTCTTATCCCAGTAGAAGACACCCCAGGTTTTTCTCAACGAGCGTTGTTGAAGTTAAAGTCACCCAAGGTTCTCTTACCATTCATGCTAAGGCAGTAACCATCCCTGGTTCCTTCATCAGCGTTTGAAGCTCCAGACTCAGCTCCTGTAACCAGTCAGGACACATCTAAACATCAGCTCCTGCGACGTGTCAGGTACTCATTTTCTGTTTTGCAGGTATGCAGGTTCTCGCCAAGGAATCTCCTACGCGATCAACATCCAGATGGCATCTATAAGCCCATCATCCAATCCAGCAATCTCCAAAGGGCATCTATAAGCCCATTCCCCCATCACTGCTAACATGTGAGCGCAAATTTCCGGGCACTCTAGTGTCCAATCATCTTTTACCCTCGGATTACGAAAGGCGCGTCAGCCAATCTGCATCCTCAGGTCTAAGAAGATTGAACAGGGGCAACTGTTATACCCCAAAATTTGCCCTCCCATATTCTTCAAGAAATTGCCAAGCCAAGTCACAAAATTCCCCAAGGGTTGTGCAGTGCAACAGTCTCCCATACAGTCAAAATTAGGGTTTTGAGTCTGGTCAAGAAAAGGAAGTTTTCAAAAGCTTAGTCAAGTCTCACATGCTTACAAACATGGTCAAGCATCCCCATATCAAGTTTCAAGGCATTCAGCTCAAGATTGCACAGTCAAAACCCTAAATTGCACTACAGTCAACTGTAGGGGCAAAATGGTCATTTGGCAGTCAAAAGTTCAAATTTTTGGTCAACATATCATTTTGAAGCCACAAACATCATTTGATCAATGCTTGATCATGATTCTCAAAATTTGGCTCAGAAATCATCAAAGATGCAAAAGTTGTTATGTTTGGACAGCTGAAAAAGTCAACTGAAATTGACCAGGGCATAACTTTCACATGGATTATCAGAAAAATTCCATCCAAAGCTCATTTTGAAGAGAAAGACATTTCCTACAACTCATCTTCATACTTCAAGTCCAAGAAATTCTCTCACAAAAAGTTATCAATTTCAACATTATAGGTCATTTTCAAAAGTCAACAAAAAGGGACTTTAAGTCAAAGGCCATAATTTGAGATTGGTAAATCAAAATGACATGGGACCAAAGGCATTGGTTAAAGGACTCAAAGACCTTTCCAAAATGTCCAAGAACATGTGAAAAGCTTAAAAATTGAGCAAGTTATGCCTTGTAGAAGTTGGGAAATTTTTGTGAAATGGCAAAAGTCAACTATCCTTGAAAATCCAATTTTTGACAAAGGGGTCCCATTTTTTCCACTTGGTTCATCCTTGTCATGCCACACACGTGTCCCATGGTTAATTTCAAGACCAAATATTGATTTTTTTATTTTATTTAATTTTTGATGATTTAATTCATTTTAATTCTTTGAAAATTCAAATAAAATTTAAAAACCAATGGAATAGTGTCATGTGAACTTGGACAATTTCTATGTATCATGAACCAACTCAAGAAATCAGGCTAGGGTTCATTTGCATACTAGGTCTAGGTTTTGGCTAAAAAGGAGGAAAAATGGTTAAGAGTGAAAACCCTAAGACTAATTCCTTCATGAGCTTGAATTAAGGTGAGTTAGCAAGCCAATTCCATTCCATGATCATCACTGAGTCAAACCCTAGGCTTAAGACATTATAAGCTGCGCCCAAACAAGCATTGGCAGATTGAAAATTTTGGATAAAAACTCAAAACTGAAATCACTATTAGAGGATCCTTCAAGCCTTAATTTTTTTACCATTAGCATCCTGAGGCATTTCTGAACGCATTCCACTTCCTAACATCAATCAAAACTCCTTGAAACGGTATCTACAAGTGAAACTGTGAAGCAAAAAATCTCAAATCGCATAGCATAATCCAAGCATTTTCTTTCATTTTTATTTATGTATTCATGATCACAATGAAGTTTCAAAGCTAACCTTTACATTTAATTTGATTTTTGCATCGTGTATGGGATTTTACCATGATTGAAAATTAGGTTTTCAGAGTTTTTGAATTGGGGTTTCTCACCCAAGGAAAAATTGGGACCCAAGATCACTACCATTGCAATCAGCGTGCTCCAACGAAGAAGAAGCATACCTCGCGATCCATTTATGTGCACCACAGTCCTATTCGTTATTTTTCCATAGCCACCCTAACACCATGGTTGCAAAACCGTTGCCTTCTTTCTTTGTGTTTCAGGAAAATGGAAGGGATGATGGCGTGGCACAAGTGGATTGGGAGGTTTAAAATTTCGCGCGCGCTCCAAGTGTTGTGTCACTTTTCGTTTATGTTATTTGTATTATATTATATATTAAATGAAACATAAGTGGCTCAGTGGCAACGCGTTAGGCACATGATATCAAAGACCTGGGTTCAAGTCCCAGGTCTACACAATTTCATATTATTTTTCACTTCCAGTTTCCATGCAGCGCTGATGTTAGGTCACACCATGTCCTCTCATCATCAAGCCCACACGTATCCCCTGAAGATGGAATCAATGGCATGGATTTGAGGAACACTATAAGCCCCAGTCAAAGCATCACACAAGATTGGAAAAGTCAAACGAATTCAAGCAAATGGGCCAGGCTTTTCAAATCTGAACCTCCCAATTTGGGGACTACCCCCCCCTGGTTTGCCTTATTATTTTTATTTTTTATTCTTTCTTCAATTTTTTCCTTTTATTTCTTTTTGCTATTTATTTAATTAATTATTTTTTCACAAAATGCAAAAACATTCAAAAATCAGAAAAAGACCAAAAATAATAATTTTTATATTATAATTATTTTCATAAAAAATGCTTGTAATTATTTAGCTTTAATTTAGGTTTATTAAATGTTTTTCATAATAAAAATCCAAAAATAGAACTTAGGTTTAATAATTTTTATTTTCTTTTTTAGTTTTCCTTTTTTTCAGAATAATAATGTTATTTATTTATTTTCATAAATTAAAAAATGTGCATAAATTAATTTAGAATTAGATTAGGTTAAAAGTTAAAACTTTCATAATAAATTTAAAAAAATAATAGAATTAGGTCTAGTATTTAATTTAATTTCAATTAATTTTTTCTTTTTTCTTTTAAAACTAAAAAACACAAAAATACCATTTTTCATTTAATTTTAATTTTAGATAACTTAATTATTTTAATTCCTTTAAAGGGTCCAACGCCCTCGCATTTGATTATTTTCTTTTTCGCGCGTTTCATTTATTTCTTTTGTGAATATAATGTACTTGTACCAAAGCCATGTAATAGCTATTAGACATTTCTTTTCTGCAATTTATTTTAAAATGGGTCTGGATTAATTTGGCGTTGTAGACCCTCGCCCTTTGTAATAGCGTAGGACTTTTATCTTTTCCGCACTTTAAATTCCCGCACTTTTAACTGTTAAACAATAACATGAAAGAATGTATGCCCAAAAATAAAATCGAATCGTTAGATCACCAATGCATGACAAGACAAACAATAAACTGAAAATGATACACAATTCGCACACACCACCCCTAGGGTACGCCTCACTGTTGCCTTGCCTTTCGAAAGGTGGTCGTCGAGTAGAGGACGTCTTAGTAAGTCCTCATGATCCGGGAACCCGGCATGAGGGTAGCTTCTAAAGTGTCTTCCCATTGCTCCGGTGACCACCATGTCCCTAAAACTCGAATTGACCCGAACACCTCCAACGGTGGTGCTACCTATCTCTCAATGGTGGGATGGCACTACTTTAAAGGACATTTACACAGACGAATTCCTTAGGGTAGGTAGGTTCTCAAGGGTACTTGCTCTAATTTCAAACAAATCAAAATACTTTTCACACCAACACACTTTCAAAAACTTTCAAAACAAACTTTTCAAACACTCTGACGTACGAGTTGAATTGAAACCTTTCAAAGAATATTTTTGAAACCCACATTGAAAAGCAAACAAACATTTTGAAAACACATTGAGCAAGTATCTAAGAGCCCATGGATAACCATGGATAGAAAGGGTGCTAACACCTTCCCTTTCTATAACCTACCTCCCGAACCGAGAGCAATCTCTTTAAAGGAATTTTTCTGTGCTTTTGTCCTTTCCATTTGGAGAAAATAAAAGACGGTGGCGACTCTTGCTTACCGCGACATTTCGCGAACCAGCTTTAAAACAGTCAGTTCCAGATCCACCGATCACAGGCCTGAAGAAGTAAAACTGAGGGGTGCTGAGAGGAATTTGCTTGGGCCAAAACATGCAAGCCCATGTACCTGTGACAATCCTGCGTGGCTGGCTCCAAGGGACTCACAGTGTGTATGTGAAATCCGGGACACTGGATCTGATCTTGTGATGATCTGATGGTGATGAGGTGAGGCGCACGGTGAGCGCGCTAGGCCTGCTTGCATTGGATCTATAAGAATCACAAAACATGAAAAAGAATTGTCCAACGCCTGTATAGAACTCGTGTATAGGTATAACAAAGCCTTAAGGTCAAGCGCGCTACCACCGGGGTGGTCTTTACATCCATTAGTTTGTATCAATAAAAAACATAATGTAAAACAAATGCTAAGAATCAGACAAATAAAACACGCGCGCATGAGTGGGTTTCTGTCCTTTTGTATGGACCAATCATGTTGTCCTGTTTTGCCATGCAATTTCTCCCACTGGTCAGACCACCTTAGACGATGGTTCCGGTCATCATCTCTGATGATATAGAAATCCAAACCCGCAAAAATCAAATGAAACAAAAAGGAAAACGGCCCTAATTGACTAATTAAGGTCTTGTGATTCTCATGGAGTGGTTAGTTTGGCCTAACACTGCTTGTATTGCAAGATCCAAAGCTTCAAAAGCTTCATGCCCTAACAATGGCACGGTGTTATTTCTACATTAAAACTCATATGTAAAACGTCAAACATATTCTAATGGTGCGCATGAACAAATTTAACATGTTAGCAATGATTGAAAACACATGAAATCAAAGTTTTAGAAGTCTAACAATTTTGTCAACCGGTGTAACTCAGATGTTGCGTTCTGGCATACGAGGGACTCAACTACAAACTTGAACCACTTCCTTTGATCCTCAGGAAGTGATTGATGGCCTTAGTTTGGATCGAGAGTGACTAGAAACTGTAGTACAGATCTTGCACTTTTCTTTGGATTTTTGTGAATTCTTTCAAAGCTTTTTCAGGCACTATTTTCACAGATTTATGTTGATGATATTGCGGCATAGACAAAACTCTTTTTGTCAAGGAAGAAGAAGGGAATATCATGATTGCACAAATTTATGTTGATGGTATTATGTTTGGTGGGATGTTGTAATACGGTGGGAGAACTGACTTGGGTGTTTTGCATTTTATCGCAATTGTTGCGGATAGCAAGAGTCACCATCGACTTTTCTTTTATCCAATAAAGGAAAGTGTGAAAATAATAGGAAAGACCTTTTGAGATATTTTCTTGAGTTTGGGGTAGGTTATGAAAAGGGAAGGTGTTAGCACCCTTTTCATCTGTAGTTATCTACGGGCTCTTAGTTGCAAGCTCGCTTTGAAAATGCTTTGTAATGTGTTTGTGATTGTTTTTTAAAGTATTTTTGAAAATTGCCTTCGTTTAGGAGAAATTTGTAATGATTCTCGTCTCTATAAGAATGCATACAAAGTGTTGACTTTTGAAAATATTTCATTTGAAAGTGTTGGTGTGTTTGAAATGATGTTGTTTTGAAAATGGTTGTGAGCAAGCAACTACGAGTGTTCTACCTACTCAAAAAGTCTTCCTCCTCCTTTAGATATTGTTATCTTACTATTGATTGATAAGAAGCCCTATCATTGGATGTGAAGGGACGGGTGTGGGTCATCGTATAGTCATAGAAGGCAACATTGTAGAATACCTTAGCAATTTGTCGTAAGGGTCTAAGATCGTTTACCGAAGGCAACATCAAAGGGTCATCGAGGGAATACGATCTTGTATTCGAGGGTCATTGCTAAAGTATCCCACGTTCGAGGGACATGACTATTTTTCTCAAGGAAACAAGTGTGGATTACCTTAGAGGTGCGCGTGTGCGAGTGTATTAATTTCATACATTTTTGTCTTTAATTAAGGTTGTCTACTTATTTATTTTAAGTCTTTCCATATACACCCTAATTACTAGCAATAATATTGAAAGCGATAAATTGCGGAATTTTAAAATTCTACGTTATTACATCTTTTTTTTTGGGATAGGGATACAAGTTTATGAATGGGGTGAAAGCAATAAAATTCTAATTATAATGTTACAACCATATTGAATGACAATAAAATATAAAGAAATATAAAGATAATGTAAAAAAGAAAAAAATTGGTTTAAGAAAACTTTTATGTATTGACACATGAGCTTATGCATTGATACAAAAATTTTATGTATTGACGCATGCATTGGCTCATACTGCTTTGTATTGGCTTATACTGCTTTCTTGCTCCTGGAAGTCAAAAACAACTCAGTATGAGTCGACGTATAAGGGTTTGTATCGACTCATACTGCTTTGTATCAACACATGTGCTTTTTGTATCGACCCATACTCATTTCTAGCTTCTGGAAGTCAAAACAACTCAATATGAGTCGACACATAAGGGTTTTGTATCGATTCATATTGCTTTGTATTTACTGATTACTCAGTGTGTTACTCCCACAGAGTTTCAGCTTTTCAAGGGCTTCTTTCCAACAGTTCTTTATATCTTCTTCGTTTCTCCAGCAGAATCATGCATCATCACATTGCATCCTTAAAGTGTATTGTTTCCATTCTCGTTTGTAACATTACCCCATAGAAAAACAATTCAAATATGCATCGAAATATAAGCCATTTTCTCTAGTGGAGTTGCTAAAAAAATTTGGATTATGCCCTTAGCGAGGTCACTTTATCCCCAATGTCCCATTTTTCACCCCTATAAGTATCCTTTTGATGTTACCATCAGGTTATCGAGTGTCTACTCGTTATCTTTGGTAATGGTCCAGTTCTTCCCTGACACACTTTTCTCGGGTTAAGTGTCTACTACCCTTCTTGGTCCATTCCAATGTCTATTGGTGTACCTTTCGAATCCAGTTTTACCCTAGTATTCATTTTTGGATTCTTTTGGTATTCAATCCTCTTCCACCTTGAATGTTTGAAAGCTGTCGCGTTTTTTCACTTATCATGTTTAAGATGATTGAATAGGGGCAGTTGTTGCACCCCAAAATTTGTCCTCTTCTTTTTAACTTATATGGCTTATGTTTCATCATATACATTCATGCATTTTAGATAGGATCAAGGTATATTTGAGTCTCATGGTCTTCTTCAAGACAATAGAAGATGGTCGTATTGACAATCAGTACAAAGAGAGTCTCCTATCCTTAATCTTTTGATTTCTCAAGCTACAAAGGCTTCTCATGCCTCAAGGATTTTTGCCAGATGAAGTGTGTAGTGCTTGTGTGAGCCAAATTTTTGAAGCAACATCCTCTCATTATCATATGAGACATCTTTGTTCAAAGAATACTTCATCATGTTCCAAGGAATTAAGGTTTTGAACTTTGGTCATCACCCCCTAACACAATCAATCAAAACTAGGGTTTGTGATAAAATCAGGATTTTTCAGCAACTCTTGATTCCATGCTTCTCTACATGTCCTTGAGTATCTATGATTGAAAGATTGAACATCAATTTTGATTGGAAGAGATTCAATTGATCAATTGAGGATAAAACAGTCATTTTGGAAAAAGTCAACAAAAGTCAAAGTTTGACCAAGTGAACTTTTGGTCAACATTCAATTCAAAGTCCATGTTTTAATATAATTTGGTCATTGGTGAAGAAAATCAAGAGTTTGATGAATTCTGGAAGTAACTTGTCAAAGAAGCTATCTTAAAAAGTTTCAAGTTTGAAAATTTTCAATATTTTATGCTAACTTTGAAATATCATAACTTTCTCACCTTTGATCTGAATATTACAAACTTTATATCCATGGAAATAGGAAGAAAAATTCTTTAACTTTGTCCTTATAAGCCCAAGTCCAAAAAGTGAAGAGAGAAGAAGTTATGGGGTTTGGAAGTTGTGCACATTTTGGACACTCAGAAATTTTCAAGTCATGTGCATATGTGATTTCTTCATGGCCAATTTAGGGTATCTATATGGACTCAATTCAAAAATTCATCAACATCAAAATTGAAGTTTGAACCTTCCTCTTCAACTTTGATTCAAATTTCATTTAGTGCATTGTAGAGAAAGATATTGAAATTAGGTTTTGATGGAGTGAAGTTGCAAGATACCCATGGTGGCAGTGCGCGCGACATTCCTGGCAAGGCCTGGGCAGCCATCATGACCAGATTTTTCGTGCTTCATTTTAAAGAGGTTGCAAACTTCATTTCAACAAATCTTCAACATCAATCTTAATACTCATTGTCTCAGCTTTCTAAAATGGTCAAAAACATAGCAAATGATTGAGAGGTAAGAGAGATTTTATGATAAGGTTTTAGCACTGCACCCAGGTATCTTCTTGCAGATAGACACGTGCCAAAATTGTGATTTCATGTGCAAATGAGAGAATTGGCTGCAGAATTCTCGTGCGCTCTCCACTCACATACATAACTCACCTTTTCCTTACACAAAATAGCCAAACATTACACGCATCACTCATGCTCACAAATTGACATTGTTTGCCAATTTTGACAACAATTCAAATTGTCTCACCCATGTTCACAGCAGCCAGCTCATCACTCACATTTTTTTCTACAAATATTTATAACTGATAACAAAACCTGGAGCTATATACCAATTACTTTCATTGAACTCTGATGCAACAACAATTACCTTTTACCTCACAAACACAAATTTCTTTTAACTACCAATCTACAGACTACAATAAAAGACAAGATTAATTTAGCATGAACATGGTAACCAGACCAGGAATGTAAAGATGAATATAACAAGATGTACTGCATGCAATGGTTGATGTTTTTTTTTTAATCTAACATGCTTGGAAGGTTGAATGAACTAGTTTTTCTTGATCTAGTATTGCATGCAAAGGTTGACGCAATGGTAACTAGTTTTTCTTGATCTAGTTTTTCTTGAATTTAACATTGACGCCAAAAGTTTCAGCTCCAAAAGTTTCTCTCATCGTAGTGGACTTGCTTTGTTGAGGTCTTATCTATGCCTAAGTGCTAACTTCCATGTTTCATTTTTATAGTACGTTAGGTGGCAGACATGGTGTTCCATGAGTAACATACCAAGGACAAAAATGTGACTTCCATATTATGGTATGTGCCTGTAAGTTTTTTAATACATGAATGAGGGTTTATGCTACGTGCATGGCATCGTTATTACTTAAAACACAGTGGTTCAAAAGCAACTTATATCATACAAATTACTCCTGTATGTATAAAATATCTTCAATAACTTAAAAGTGAGAGAATACAAGCGAAAACAAATCGAATATTTGATTATGGTGGTTTTAGAGGATCTCTTCACACATGTGACTATCACCTCATCTAATTAGCCGTAATTTTGTGTAAAATAGCATATTTCACACTTAGCTTGCTAACAAGAAGTTTATTCTTCAAGGGCCACTCACTTACTTGATTGGCAGTGATGGCTCTACACACTTGATTATCTATTACTTCTAGCTTACAAAAGTCATCTTCAGACCTATCTAAAAATCTGTTTATGATAGCAGGGGAAAATTCTACACACCTACACCTAACATACACCTTTCTATACTCCTTACTTTTATGATCAACATGGTCAACAGGAATATTAACAACAAATTCCTTAACAAGAGTTTAATAGCATTTGGAAAATCTGGTGAGAGTTTTCATTAATCCAGCATAAGATATCAGCTCCATGATTTATTTGCATTCCAGAACTTTAGTTCCCAATTCTCTTTCCAGGGCAATTCTTCTTTAAAAAACATATTTCCACTGCATTTCTAACAAAATGGAAGAAAATGTTGTCAAGGGGAGCATCAGGAATCCTAACATAAATCTTCATGCTTGCAGACTTTTTGATAGGAGAGATGTCCTAGACATTTTAATATTACTTTTACAAATCTAATCACTAAATTAAAATTCTAGGTAAATTTCAACAAATCAAGACTATGTAATTAATATTATAAATTGTTATTAAAGGGGTAATTTAGTATTTGCTATATTTAGAATATTTTCTCTTAGGGTCTATGTGGCATTCTTATCTTTACTATTTTTGTGTATAAATAGGTGTACTAGGTTTCATTAATTAATACAATCATTCTTTCAATCATTAGTAGCAACTTTTATCACTCATCATTTTCTCTCTTCTTCCTCAATTTTACCACCTTGCACCAATAAAATTGGTATCTAGAGCACTTGGTTCTTCTGAAATTCTGGAAAACACGAGTGAAAAGTGAGTTGTGTGTTTGATTTCTGTTGAATCTTTAACAAAATCTGAACATAATTACACTGATTTTGTGGGTTTGGAAAACACTAAGTGAGAATCTGAGATCAGAGATTTGTGCAAGGTTTAAGATGAGTGGAGGCAGTAGCTTGAACACTAAACTTCCAGTTTTTGATGGCAAAAGCTGGAACAGATGGATGATACAGATGCGTGTGCTATTTGGTGCTCGGGATGTTCTGGATCTTGTTACCAATGGTTATATTCCAGTTGCATCAGATGCTACTGAAGAACAAAGATCTGCATAAAGAGCTACGAGGAAGAGGGATCATAAATCTCTGTTCTATATCCATCAGTGTGTGGATGAAAGTGTGTTTGAGAAGATTGCTGATTCGACGACGTCAAAAGAGATATGGGATATACTGGTCAAATGTTACGGTGGTGATGCGTCAGTGAAGAAGGTGAAGCTCCAATCCCCGCGAAAGCAATATGAGAATCTCAACATGAAGAACAATGAGAAAGTTTCAAAGTACATCTCCAGAATGATTCTGATCACTAATGAGATGAAAGCTTGTGGAGAAACACTTTCTGGACAAGTAATCATAGAGAAGATTCTGAGGTCACTCACTCCTCAGTTTGATTACATTGTTGTTTCTATTGAACATTCTAAAAATCTGGAAACCATGAGAATAGAAGAGTTGCAAAGCAGTCTAGAAGCACAGGAGTTACATCTGACTGAAAGAACTTATGAGAGGGAAGTTGAGCAAGCTCTGAAAGCTTCTTTTTTCAAGAAGGACCAGAAGCAGAATAGAAGTGGTGATAAATTTCAGAAGTCATAAACCTCAGCTTCTGATGAAAAGAAATATCAGAAGGAAAAGGAAATGTATGACAAGAAGAAGGTTCAATGTTATTGTTGTAAACAGTTTGGTCATTTTTCCAGAGATTATAGAAACAGAGGAAGGAAATCAGAAGAAGCAAATATAGTCAGAGGAGATTCTGATGATGAACCTGTGCTATTGATAGCTTCTGATTCTGATGGAAAGTATTCAAAAGATTGGTGGTATATAGACACTGGCTGTTTAAACCACTTGACTGGGAATAAACAATGGCTGATAGACTTTGACTCCAGAAGGAGAACAAAGATCAGATGTGCTGATGATAAGTATCTTAATGCAGAAGGTATGGGAAATGTCAGAGTCAGAGTGAAGAATGGAAAAAATATTTTGACCAAAGATGTTTGGTATGTTCCTGGAATTAAAAGCAATCTAATGAGTGTGGGTCAGCTCATTGAAAAAGGGTTCTCAGTTGTTATGAAGGACAACCTCTTGACGTTATATTCCAATCAGAAGTTGATTATGAAGTCTGAGCAGGGAAGCAACAGAAAATTCAAGGTGAATGTGGAAACATCTGAAGCAGAGTGTCTTAGTGTAGAAGGCGCTAAAGGTGATAGTAAGTTGTGACACAAGAGGTTGGGGCACTTGAACTATATAAGCTTAAGATATCTAAGTTCTAAGAAGCTTGTACATGGCATTTCGAAGATTGTGAAGCCTGATAAGTCATGTGAGATATGCATGAAAGGCAAGCAACCCAGATTGCCATTTGCATCAGAAGTAGCCCCCAGAGCGAAGCATGCTTTGGGAGTAGTACATTCTGATGTGTGTGGACCATTTCCAGTATCTTCACTTGGAGGAAATAAATATTTTGTGTCTTTTATGGATGAGTTCACAAGAATGACATGGGTAACACTTATCAAGTTCAAACATGAAGTGTTTACTGAGTTTCAGAAATTCAAGGTGAAGGCTGAGAAGCAGAGTGGTCAGAAGTTGAAGATTCTGAGAACGGATGGTGGAGGTGAGTATAACTCTACAAAGTTCCAGAAGTTATGTGAGGAGAATGGAATAGAACATGAGGTTACTGCTCCATATACTCCTCAACACAATGGTCATGCTGAAAGAAGAAACAAAACTTTGCTTGATATGACCAGAAGTATGTTGAAAGAGAAGAAGCTACCTCACATGTTATGGGGGAGAAGTTGTTGCCACATCAGCATATGTTCTGAATAGGTGTCTGTTGTACCCCAAAATTTTCCCTCCCATATTCTTCAAAGTTTGACAAGCATCATCTCAATTTGCTCAAGTCTACTCAAGGATTGCACAGTCAAACATCCTCCTAAGCCAGTCAAAATTAGGGTTTCGTTTCTTGCAAGGAAGTTGAGGTTTTCAAGGGTCCAATCAAGTCCCACATGCCCATACACATTGTCAAGCATCTACATGCCAAGTTTCAAGGCTCACAAGGTCAAGTTGCACAGTCAAAAACCCTAATTGCCTCACAATCAACTGTAGGGGTAAAATGGTCATTTGGCAGTCAAAAGTCAAAATTTTTGGTCAACATCTTATTTTGAAGTCACAATCATCATTTGATCAAGTCTTGATCATGATTCCACAAGAATGGCTCAAAAATCATCAAGATGCAAAAGTTTCCATTTTTGGACAATTGAA
This sequence comes from Vicia faba, assembly GCA_948472305.1. NCBI lineage: Eukaryota > Viridiplantae > Streptophyta > Magnoliopsida > Fabales > Fabaceae > Vicia > Vicia faba. Next base: position 940,387,300 of record OX451736.1, read on the forward strand.
AAGTCAACTGTAACTCGACCAAGGCACAACTTTTTCATGGTTCATCAGAAAAATCCTATCCAATGCTCATTTTGAAGGGGATGACATTTCCTACAACTCATCTTCACATTCCAAGTCCAAGAAATGCTCTCACAAAAAGTTATCAATTTCAACATTATAGGTCATTTTCAAAAGTCAACAAAAAGGCATTTTAAGTCAAAGACCATAACTTGAGATTGGTAAATCAAAATAACATGGGACCAAAGGCATTGGTTAGAGGACTTCAAGACCTTTCCAAAATGTCCAAGAACATGTTCATATGATCAAAATTGAGCAAGATATGCATTGGATAAGTTGGGAAATTTTTGTGAAATGGCAAAAGTCAACTATCCTTGAAACTTCAAATTTTGACAAAAGGGCCCACTTTCTTCCACTTAACTCAGCCTTGTCATGCCACCCACGTGTCCCATGATCAATTTCAAGACCAAACATTTATTTTTTCATTTTTATTTAATTTTTATGGATTTAATTCATTTTAATCCATAATAATTCAAATAAAATCAAAAAATGAATTAAATGGTATCTTTGAGGTTTGAATGGCTTTCATGTGTCATATTCCACCTGCCAAATTCGTGTAAGGCTCATTTATGCATAAAATTCAAAATTTGAACCAAGCTTGGAAAGTCTTTAATGGTGGTTAAACAAGAATCCAAAAACTTAATTGCATTGGATCATTGGCTCATAATGTGACCTAATTCCCTTCACATGTACATATGCAAGCCTTCCCAACCTCATTCACGACCTGAACATCCCTCAAACGGCCAAACCAAAATCCAAAAAAGTCAAAGAAAGTTTGAAACTGAATTCCACCTTAGAGGCCCTTTCAAGGAGATTTAGAGATTCAGACATATTGATGGAAGCTTCAGGAGCGATTTGGGATCAAAACCACTTGCTAGAACTCAAAGAAACGCCATTCACAGTCATACGGTTTGCATATTTGTCTCACAATCATAATTCATTATTCCTGCATCATTGATGAAATTTTTTGTGTGTTTTACATTGCTAACACTCTCCTGAAGCTAATGGTATAAGGAAATTGCATTATGGAGCCCTGAATCACAAACCACCATGGATGATTTTTAGGGTTTCCAAGCTGCGAATTTGGGGCTTTGCTGTATCAGAAAAATTAGACCTTGAGATGCCCATGGTTGAAACCGGCTTGACGAGACGAACACAAAACTATCCTCGCGCTCAATTTATCTTGCATAAAGACCTATTCGCTATTTTCTGCCATTCCATATTGTGGGGGTTAAAAACCTCCGCTAATTGCTTTTGTTTTGCAGGTTACAGGATGAAGACGAAGGGCGTGTCAGCTTGCTACTGGCTGATTCAAATGGCGCGCGCTTTTTTTTTAGTTTCAGCATGTGACTTGTTTTTCATATATTATATTTGTTTCTTATTTTATTAACAAACGCGCATAAGTGGTCTAGTGGAAGAGCAGGTGGTTGTTCATCATTGGGACCTGGGTTCGATTCCCAGGTCCCCCAAAACTCAATATTATTTTGTCTAACAAATTCCTATGCAGGCTTCCAAATAAGTGAACACCATAAACCTCACTCATCCAGCATGTCAAGTGTATTCAACAGTCATCCAAAGGCCAGGGAAGAAGGAGCACCATGTTCTTCAGTCAACCATACGCAGCAAATCCCAAAAGTCAACAAGGCTGGTTAATGGGCCAGCAATTTCCAGATGCACCTCCCTCAGGGCCCAATATCCCCTGGTCCATTCTTTTTTTTTTCTTTTGTTTTCTATTTTTCTCTTTTATTTTGTTTAACTATTTTTTTAATTATTATTCTTATCATTAAACTAACATGATTAATTTTTCACAATAAAAAAAAAATCAAAAAAAAAAACTAATATTATTATTATTTGTTAACTTATTTTGTAAATAAATGTAAATTAAATTAAATTAGTTTAATTAATTAACTTTAATACTTTTTACAATAAATAAAAATAATTTAGAATTAGGTTTTTGCTAACTTTTAATTTCTATTTATTTTCTCTTTATTTTCATTAAAAAACATAAAAACACAAAAATATTTTTCTTTTAACTAAATTAATTAATTAATAATTAGGCTTAATTTCATTAATTTAATAAAAGAGGACAAATTCAATTTCTTTCTCAAAAGGGTCAACACCCTAAGGACGTTCCCGATTAAATTTCTATTCGCGCGTATTTATTTTGATTATATTTTATGTATCTGTACAGAGTATGTAATAGTTAATTAGGATTTTATCGCCTTATTTAAATTCTCGCACTTTATTTTCCAAAACGGGTTTTTGTTTTTTTGGCGATGTATAGACCCGCGCCTTGTAATAGCTAGATTTACATTTCTGCAATTTATTTTCCGCACCCCTAACTGCTAATATGCCTGCAAGAATGTATGAAAAATAAAATCAATCCGTAGCTCACAAATAACATGCAAAGACAAACATTAACTGAAAAACAACACACATGCACATACCACCCCTAGGGTACGCCTCATTGGTTGCCTCGAACGTGGTCATCGAGTATAGGGTGTCTTAGAGGTCGCCCTTCTGTCCAAAAGATCCAGTTGCCTCGAAACGGTCGCCTCGGATAAAAAGGATCTAGGACATTAGGGTTACTTCTAAAGTGTCCTACTATTGCTTCGGTGACCACATTGTCCCTAATCATCGAATTGACCTGAATACCTCCAACGACGGTGCTACCTACTTCTCAATAGTGGCATAGTACTGTCTAAAGGACTCTTACACAGCCTAATTCCTTAGAGTAGGTAGATTTCTCTTAAGTACTTACTCTTTTCAAAACAAACAAAACAACTTTTCGCACCCACACTTTCTAAAAGTTTTCAAACAAATTTTTCATACACTCTTGAGGACAGATACAAGAGTTACTTAGAAATTTTTCAAACGAAACTTTTTTCAAAACCCACACACACTTGAAAAGCAAACAATTTTTGAAAACATAAGAGCAAGTACCTAAGAGCCCGTGGATAACAACGGATAGAAAGGGTGCTAACACCTTCCCTTTCTATAAATCTACCTCCCGAACCGAGAAACATTCTCAAAGAAGGAATTTTGCTGTGATTTTGTCCTTTCCATGTTGGAGAACATAAAAGACGGTGGCGAATCTTGCTTACCGCGACATTTCACGAAACCAGCTAAAAAACAGTCAGTTCTATTTCCACCGATCACAGTGTCCAACGAAGAAGCTGAAGGAAATTGTTCCTTTAGAAAAGTGGACTGGAGATAAGAAAAGTGTTATCCATTTGAGAGTGTTTGGTTCTGTATGTTACAAACATGTTCCAAAAGCTAGAAGACGGAAACTGGATGATAGAAGCAAAGTAATGTTACTGGTGGGTACCATAGTACAGGTGCCTATAATATTTATTGTCCAGAAACCAACAAAGTTGAAATCAGCAGAGATGTTATTGTGAAAGAGTCAGAAACATGGGATTGGAACAAGTCTCAATCAGATTCTGGTGTAGTGCCAACACCAGAGTTAGTTTCTGAAGATTCTTCAGAAAGTTTTGAAGACGAGTCAGAGTCAGAAGATGAATCTGATTCTGAAGACTCTGAATATGAGTCAGAATCTCAGGGAGATTCTGATAGCGGATCTGATTCTGATCTAGATTCTAATGATGATCCAGAATCTGATGGTGATTATATTTCTTGAAGGGAAAATTCTGAAGACATTGGGTCTGGAGGACAAGCTTCCAGAAGTAACTCTGAAAGTGGTAACTCTGAAGGAAGTAGTTATGGACAAGGTCCAGAAGCTAGCACTGTTCCAAGTTCTGGAGAAGCTTCAGAACAAGTTCAGAGGCCACAGAGAATCAGACAAATACCAAGTAGGTTTGGAGATTTTAGCATGTTGCATGACACTGAAGTAGATTCTGAAAGAGAAGTCGTTCAATGTGCCATGTTAGTAGATTCTGAACCAGTAGGTATTGAAGAAGCTCTCAAGAAGAAAGTATGGTTTAATGCCATGATGGAAGAACTTGAGGCTATTGAAATAAACAAAACTTGGAAGTTGACAAAGCTTCCAGAAAAGAAAAAAACCATCAGCGTCAGATGGGTTTTCAAGGTGAAGCTTAAGCCATATGGATCAATTGGCAAACACAAAGCAAGACTAGTGGCTAGAGGTTTTCTTTATAAACCCGGACTAGATTACTTTGAGGTGTTTGCGCCTGTAGCTAGACATGAAACAATCAGACTAATGATTGCTTTAGCTACAAACAGAAATTGGCCTTTGATACATTTGAATGTGAAGTCTGCATTTCTGAATGGTCTGTTACAAGAAGAAGTACATGTATCACAACCTCATGGATTTGTGAAAAAGAATCAGGAAGGGATGGTATACAAGTTACATAAAGTTTTGTATGGACTGAAACAAGCGCCCAGAGCTTGGAATCTGAAAATTGATTCGTTTTTCAAGAGACATAAGTTTCAGAAATGTGAGATGGAATATGGCTTGTATGTGCAGCATTCTGGTGGCAATATGATTTGTGTGTGTCTATATGTTGATGACATATTGCTAACAGGAAGTTATCCAGAAGATATAATCAAGTTCAAAGAAGTTCTGATGAATGAATTTGAGATGACAGATCTGAGAAATATGGTATATTTTCTAGGAATGGAGATTCTGTACTCAAAGAAGGGTATCATTCTACATCAGCTGAAGTATGAACTTGAACTTCTGAAGAGATTTAAGCCGCATAATTGCAAAGTTGCTGTGACACCATCAGAAACCAATCATAAATTGGATTCTGATTCTGATGGTGATTCTGTGGATGCTACGACCTTCAAGCAGTTGGTTGATTCTCTCAGGTACTTGTGCAATACTAGACTTGACATTTACTATGTAGTTGGAATGTGTTGTACCCCAAAATTTTCTCTCTCATTCTTCAAGACCTTTCTCATAAGGTTTCTCAAGATTCAAGCTTGCACAAGTACTTTGGAATTTTCCAGTACCAAAATTAAAAGGAAACTGTCAAAAAGGGAGAAAACAGATAAAAATATTATTTTGAGAAAATTTGGAGAAATACAAGTGTTCTTCGTTTCAGCTCCTTCGATTGGCCTTTTGGCCTATTTCGACACAAGCTTGGCTTGTGTCCTTCGACTGGGCATGGGCTGCTGGCACATTTTGGTTTGGATTCACAAAGGAAAAAGCCTCTTGTAATCTATTTCATTTCCAAGGCAAAAGGCTCTCTTTTAACATCCTTCGATTTGCACTTTTTGTTCCCTATTTACCTCTTTCGAATATGAACATTTTGTCCTCCTACATACACTCTTTCGTTCGACCACATATAACCTCTGACATGCAAGCTTCCGATTGGACATGAGCCACCTTCACACAAAGGCTTCGATTGGAGTTTTGGTTCCCTTCGAATCACCATCTCTCAAACCCAACTCTAAATCCTTCAACGCAGTTTTCTTTAGTATATTTCTAGAACTCTTCGACACAAGTGGAAAATAGTATCTTGAAAGGACAACTGATCAAATCTGTGGACTCTGCTACGTGATCTTACTTTACAAGCCTTAATGCTTGTATCTCACTCCATAATTAATTGCTTACATTTTGGATTAAGCTATTGTCCAGATGATTAAGCCTTTGTCCAAAAGTTTTTCGCATGAAAGTGAACTTGTACAAATCATGTCCCAAAGCCCATGCTTTGCTAAAATCATGTTTGTACTTCACCATAAGCCAGGGAAGTCAGCCCCTTTTAACCAACAACTTCAGTACTTCACCTTGGGATCTTTGAAAATCTGACATAGCTTAATATTCACGTTTCAGCCAAGCCACATCTTTGTCTAAACTTCCAAACCTTTTCTCTATAAATAGAGGAACCATTGACAAAGAAAGGGTCCAGATTTTTGCTAAGAGAGAAAAATCATAAAAATTCTCAAGCACTCAAACTTTCCCATATTTTCAAACTCCTATATTCCCAAACTCTCCAACATTCTCAAACCTTTAAAACTCTAAGATTTTTTTCATAAAAAGTCTCAGTAGTGTACCTTTTAATTTACTTCCCCTAGACTGAAGCAACCTTCGATTCACCTTCCACCATCATATACTCTCTTTCGATTTAGTGACTGCCCAAACCAAGCAGTAACAGAACTAGTTTCAGGAAGATCCCAGCGAAGCTCCTTCCACCATCAAAAAAGTCACCTACAACTCTTTCAACTAAACACTTCAAGAGGTAAGTTTTCTCTAATTTGGAACTCTTTTGTTTCAACATCACATGCACCTGCCAATAAAGGAAATGTAGATATCTCTAGACTATGTTTTAGCATTCGATTCTGACTGCCCACATGCTGAAAACTCAACCTTAGTTAGTTATATTTTGGACTTTGAGACCCACTGGTTTTTGTGCTAACCCCTGGACTGTAGTTATGTTTGGATGTTGCATTTTAAGAACTTGAGACAGGTTTATTATACCCTTCGACTGGCTAGCTGCACAAGCCTTTCGAATCATAATTTGAAGGCCTGACATGCTCACAAGGAGTCAACAAAGAGCCTGTGGAAAAGTTAGAACCTTGTTATTTCCAGGCTCAGTCGAGACACATTCCCTCACTGCTTTCAACCTCCAGTCGAAGAAGGCAACGAGGCAGAACTAGAAGGCTTCGCCATACACTGACTTCTAGGCCAGTCAAAGGCCATGACCTCACTAGTGCTAGCCCTAATCGAAGGAGGCCAACAGAATGCAAGTCGAAGGGTGCTATTGCCTGGGTCAAAGAGCTCATCTTCCTCTCTCTTATTTTGTTTTTGCCTTTACATTTTCCTGCCTTTCGATATGGTTGTAATAATGTAGGGTATTCACTTCTTACATTTTTATTGCTTTATACAAATGTTAGTAAAATAGGGAATGTATGGCAAGATGAAAACAACAAAATAGACAACCCTTAATCAAGACAAAAACGTATGCAAATAACACACTTGCACACGAGCATCCTTAGGGTTTCTCCCACTTGGTTGCCTAAAATAAAATGGCCATGTTACGCATGCGAAGTATCTTGGCAAAACAAAACAAATATAAGATCATAGTCCCTCGATGACGCTATTCAAAGGTTGCCTAAACAAAATAATCTTGGTCCCTCAAAAATTCTAAGATACTTGGCAACATTGCTATCATGGCTATACGATGACCCACGCCCGTCCCGTTTACATCCAAAGATGGGGTTGCTTACCAAATCAATGGTAAGTCAACAATGTCAAAGGAATGAAAAATGCACAAGAAAGACATTTGAGTAGGTAGATAGCTTCTAGTTATTTGCTACATTTCAAAATAATCCTTGCTATTTTAAAAAACAAACACACACACATTTCAAAACATCTTACAAAACATTGAAAACATTTTCAAAAGACAAACATCTTTGTATACATTCTTACGAACAAGAATCATTACAAAGATTGCCTAAACAATGGCTTCTTTTACAAAATAATTTCAAAACCACACCAAACACCATTTCAAACAGAACAAAGCAAGTGATCTAAACAAGTAACTAAGAGCCCATGGAAAACCATAGATGAAAAGGGTGCTAGCACCTTCCCTTTTCATAATCTACCCCCCGAACTCAAGAAAACATCTCAAAGGTCTTTCCTGTGCTTTTTTACCTTTCCTTTTGGATAAAAAAAAGTCGGTGGCGACTCTTGCTAACCGCAACACTTGCGAACACAAACGTAAAACCTCAAGTCAATTCTCCCACCGCATCACAGAATGGTTAGCAGATTCATGAGTAAACCAAAGTGGTCTCATTACCAAGCTGTTGTTAGGATTCTGAGGTATATCAAGGGAACTCTGAAATATGGAGTGCTATTTCTTTCTGAAAGAAAGACAAAACCATAATTAGTGAGTTATTCTGATTCTGACTGGTGTGGAGACAGAGTTGACAGAAAAGTACTTCTGGTTACTTGTTCAAATTTCTGGGAGGTCGAATTTCTTGGAGTTCCAAGAAATAGCCCATTGTGGTTCTATCAACGTGTGAAGCTGAATACATTGCAGGTGTTGTAGATGCATGTCAAGCTGTTTGACTTCTGAATCTTCTGGAGGATTTGAAGATTGAGATAGAGAAACCTCTGAAGATGTTGATTGATAACAAGTCTGCAGTCAATCTTTCCAAGAATCCAGTGTTGCATGGAAGAAGCAAGCATATTGAGATGAAGTATCATTTTCTGAGAAGTCAAGTGCAGAAAGAAGTGTTAGAAGTTCTGCACTGTAGCACTCAGAAGCAGCTGACAAATGTTCTGACGAAGACAATCAAAACAAACCAATTTCTTAATTTGAGGAATGAAATTGGTGTTGTTAATTTCTGATAGATACTAAATTAAGGGATGATATTAAAGGGGTAATTTAGTATTTGCTATATTTGGAATATTCTCTCTTAGGGTCTATGTAGCATTCTTATCTTTACTATTTTTGTGTATAAATAGGTGTACTATGTTTCATTAATTAATACAATTATTCTTTCAATCATTAGTAGCAGCTTTTATCACTCGTGATTTTCTGTCTTCTTCCTCAATTTCATCACCTTATACCAACAATTATCAAATATAAAATTTAACTAAACACCACAAACGGGTTTTAGATCTTCTATTATTGTCCTTTCAACGCAAATTTCAACCATTTATTAACTATTATCTTCCTCTCAATGTTGCATTTATTTATTTATTTATTTTTGTTTTATGTTTTTTCAACCACTGGATTGACATAAGAGAGATGACTAATTCTAAACAACATGAGATAATCGGATTTTCCACTAACACTAGCTAAATGACAACAATCATTTGGCAGAGTAATTTTTTTCAGTAGGCATAATAATGTACATAAATCAAGGTGAATAATTTGATATGCTAAAGTTTGGTATGTACCCATTATCCAATTACATATAATTATTTTATAGTATTTTAACTTAAAATTAATATAATTTAAAATTAAATTTTTAGTACCGATGTCTATACCTAACTAAATTCAAGAATAAAAGAAATTCCTAAAAAAGTAAAATTGTGCAATGACTAATACAATGAATAAAAAATATTTTATAATTGAATGGAAACCATACTCATAAAATTACACTATTTTCTAAAATATAAACCATTCAACTCAAATAATTGATCATTTTCGCTCATAAATTATGGTATACGCTATAGTAATATAAAAGTATCAATTTTTTTGTGATAACAATTTTAAATAAGTTACTTATTAAATATAATCAAATTTATTTTTAACTTTTAAAATAATAATAAAAACACAATAAAATAATGTAAGCAATTAAAATAAAAAATAATAATTGTGAGAAAATTTAAGTTGTGGATTATGCAATGAGAAGTAACAACATTTTGAAATTTATGCAAACTCCAAGAACTATGAACTCCAAGTTACAATCATTATTTCATAACTTGCGAATAAAAATTTATATTTTCAATGATCAATAAACTTAACGAATTAGGTGTTATGACATTATAAGGGAGTTTTCATTAAATAATTCTATTAGTAACATTATTAAACATTTAATTGGCATATAATTGAAAACTACTTGCAACATTATATATAATTGGTAGGGATATACAATAGAGAACATCATGATTTAGTTTTGATTATTATCAATATAGAAGTAATAAGAATATTTAAAAAAGGTTGAAAGGATAATGGAGTTATGGTTCTATATGGTAGCATCTATTTGTGTATTAATATTCTTTCAAGCCCTTGTTAATGCCATACGCAATAAGAAGTTACCACCAAGCCCTCCAACTATACCTTTCATAGGTAACATATTATGGCTCTTAAAGTCATCAAAAAACTTTGCTGAACTTGAACCTGTCCTTCGTTCATTAGGATCTAAATATGGTGACATTGTTACTATTTACATAGGTTCAAGACCTTCAATTTTTATAACATCCCATGAAGCTGCTCATAAAGCCCTTGTTAAAAATGGTACAATTTTTGCTAATCGTCCATTGGCTCTTGAAACAACCAAACTCTTCTTCCCTAACCAACGCTCCATTAGTATGGCCTCTTATGGTCCAATTTGGAAACTATTGCGTCAAAATTTTATGCAAGCGACTCAACCTTCTAAATTAAGTTTATATTCTTGTTGTCGTAAATATGCATGGAGTGTTCTCAACCAAAATATTTTAGCTGATATTAAACTAGGGAACAAGAAAATACCTATTGATGAGTATTTCAATTTTGCATTGTACACTTTATTCACGTACATGTGTTTGGGGGAGAAACTTGATAAAGAAAGTGTTGAGAATATTCAAAAGGCACAACATTGTTTGATTCACAATTTTATTAGGTTCAATGTGTTGAATTTTGTACCAATGCTGAGTAGGATTGTGTTTAGAGGATTATGGAAAGAGATCTTGGAAATTCGTGAAAATCAAATAAATGTGTTTCTTCCATTTATAAAAGCACGTCAAGAGAAAATTAAAAACAAGATTAATTCTGGTGATGAAAATGAGGAAGGTTTTGATGCTTATGTTGATAGCCTTTTTGATTTGAAACTACCAGATAATGAGAAAAATATAAATGATGAAGAGTTGGTGAGTTTGTGTTCTGAATTTTTGTTAGGTGGAACAGACACAACAGCTACAACATTGTTATGGAGCATGGCTAATTTAGTAAAAAATCAAAATATTCAAGAGAAAATTTACGATGAAATTAAAAAAGTTGTGAAACATGGTGAAGAAATTGAAGAGAAACATTTGAAAAGGATGCCTTATTTGAAGGCCGTTGTGTTAGAAACATTTAGGAGACATCCACCAGGTCATTTTATTTTGCCTAGGGCTGTTATACAAGAAACTAATATGAATGGTCATAAGATACCAAAAAATGCAATGATTAATTTTCCGGTGGCTGAATTAGGGTGGAATCCAAATGTGTGGGAAAATCCAATGGAGTTTAAGCCTGAAAGATTTTTAAATGAAGGTGATGTTGATTTTGACTTAAAAGGGCTTAAAGAGATTAAAATGATGCCTTTTGGTGCTGGGAGGAGAGTTTGTCCAGCAATTAATATTGCAACACTTCATCTTGAATATTTTCTGGCTAATTTGGTGAGAGATTTTAAATGGACACTTGAAGAGGGGTCTGAGGTTGACTTGAGTGAGAAGCAAGCCTTTACTATTGTGATGAAAAATCCATTGAATCCATGTTTGTCTCCTAGAATTACTTGAAATGTTTGGATTTTATATTAGTGGTTCTAGGATGCTTCTATGTTATTTCAACTTCATCTTTAAATACAAAAATATATAAATAATGTAAGTTTTTGTTCTTATTTTCTCAATAATTGATATTATTTTTAATGCACCTTTTAAATATTATTACAATAAATTTTGTGAAAAATGTGCTATACTTTTTAGTGTAGTACTTATTATTATATTACTCATTATTTTATATTTCTTACCAAATTTCTTTATTTAGTTCTTACACACAAATATCATAGAGTAAAATTTGAAATATAATAATAATAATAATAATAATAATAATAATAATAATAATAATAATAATAATAATAATAATAATAATAATAATAATAATAAATAAAATAATAATAATAATAATAATAATAATAATAATAATAATAATAATAATAATAATAATAATAATAATAATAATATAAATATTATTAATAATAATAATAATAAACTATAAGAAGATTCAATAGAATATATTTTATATGAAAAGTCATAATTTACTATGGTAAAATCAAGTCTCTTAATAATGGAACAAATATATCACTAATTTTTGAATTGTTGGTATTAATGATGGTTACATTGAAAACAAAAATCGTGTTAGACAAAATTCTTTTAGAAAAACAATCTAATATTGAAATTCATCAGAATGTCCCCTCTTAAGGAAAAATGCTACCAGCAAAGTCTAAGCAACAATACTAGAAATGCTGAGATGAAAGATAATCAAGATAAAATAAGGGAAAATATTAAGAACAACAAAAATAAGGACTTCAATATTATTAAAGGAGATGATAGCGGAGTAAACAAGGCATGTTTCAATGGTGATCAAAGCTCCTGCATGGGATTAAATATCATATTTTGAAAGAAAAATCTCAATCATCTATTCTAAAAAACTCTGGCTATTATGAACATCAAAATATTCTTCAAGAGTTCTTAGCTAATGGAATAAAGATAGACAATATGACTCCAATAATATATGATATTAACATGAAACACAAAAGAGGAATTGGATGCGCAAAAAACAAACCTTTTGTGAAAGTTCAAACTCCTAAAACGCCAACCTTTGTGGTTTGTTCAAGTGGTTTAAAAAGAAGACGTGATAACATATCTTGCTCAATGTTTAAAACTAAGAAGTTTAAAACATTAAAGAACAAGAAACTCTTTAGAACTAACCTCAAAGGACCTTAAAATATATGAGTACCTGAAGATCAAATTATTTATGTTGTAGATATGTTATACGAGAGAACTAAAGCACTAGTCTTGATATTTGGATAGTGGATGGTCAAGACTAAAGCACTAGAACTAAAGCACTAAAGCACTAGTCTTGATATTTGGATAGTAGATGTGTTATACGAGAGAACTGAAGTACTAGTCTCTCTCTCTCACACACAAAACACACACATGTATTTTATTAAATTTTATGGATCAAAACGCTAAAAAAACTAACACGATGAAAAATAGCAAGAACACATGAATGTTATTCATCACCTTCTCCATATTTCATAAAATCTAACCAAAAACAAAAATAATATACATCAACCCTAAGTAAAATCACCCTAAAAATACGAATTCAAAATCAGAATTGAAATACAACCAACACAAAAGACTTAGTCGAAGCAAATCCTAGAATCAATACCAAACAAAAGAACCACAAATCCACATGATTAACACAAGGGAAAGATTAAAGGGATTCATAGGAGCATCAATCAAGCAAGAAGATGCGAAATAAATCCATTGAAGTATCAAATCGAAGAGCTCATGTGTCGACAAATTTCTCAGGTAACTCGGTCCTTAGCTTTCTCCTCTTCGTCTCTTTCTCTACTGTCTTCTTCTTTTGATTCTACTACTTCTTCTTAAATCTTCTTCTTTTGACTCCCCTTTTCTCCTTATTTGTGTGTTACACTATTGAGGTGATTGAAGATGGTGGCTAAGCTCAGACCAATTAGAACTAAAGAGTGAAGTTTATAATTGCCACTATAGAGCTTTTAGTGAAGTTTAAGGTGGTTGTGGATTTGAAGTTTTCTCAGGTTCAATCGTGATCCTTTCTCAATGATAATTAGCTTAGGATTTAGGTGAGCATGTGAGCTGATGTGAGCATGTGAATGGAGAAGATATTTTGTAAAACTTGTGTGTAAAATTTTGTGAGGATTCAAAGTGTGTGAGGTGAGGTTGTTGTGAGTTGTTAGTGTGAATTGCGAGGGAGGGAAGTGAGTATGATTCTCCTTGATTTCCATATACCTTTTCAGGTAGCGAGGAAGTTCTTGGTATGACTCCTCCCAGTTTTCACATACCTTTTCAATCGCCTTGGTCTTTGCTAATCACGCCTTTCAGTAAGATGTAGTATAGTTAAATATCGTAAGTGATGTGGGAGATTATGGTTTTCACCTTCAATGATGGATCGTTGCTGACGAGTGGTAGGATTTCTTGACATATGAGATCATAATTTAGTTTCCGATGATCCTGTGATTGAGTAGAACTGACACACGTGTGGGTAGATATAAAACCTATGACCCAACAATCACCTCTTAATCTGTATGGTGCAGTGAGCTTAAACATACAATCTAGGTGGACACACTTGATCTTGTACCTTTCTGGATTTACACGGTCTACCTTAAAATCGACCGAGTTGAGCATGTGCAAATTTTTGATGGCTCGGATACATTCTTATCTATTACGAAATTTATCTTTCTCTTTTAAGTTTTCATCCGACTGCATATACGGATTGAAAAATAAATCAGAAGACGGTTCATCTCTGTGATCAGTGGGAATGAGAACTGACTGTTTTTGGAATGCTGGTTCGCATTTGCGTTTGTTTTTGCAAAGTGTCGCGGTAAGCAAGAGTCGCCACCGTCTTTTATTTTATCCAACAAAGAAAGGACAAAAGCACAGAAAAATTCCTTTTCGAGATGTTTCTCGGGTTCGGGAGGTAGATTATAAAAAGGGAAGATGTTAGCACCATTTCTATCTGTGGTTATCCACGGGCTCTTAGGTACTTGCTCACTATGTTTTCAAAAGTTTTCTTTTCTTTGTGTTTGTGGATTTTGAAAAGAGTTTTTTGTTTGAAAGAGAATGTAAGTGCGAAAAGTTTTGTTTTGTTTTTAAAAGGAGCAAGTACTTAAGAACCTCTACCTACTCAAAAAGGAATTAAATTATGCAAATGTCCTTTAGACAATGCTATCCCACTATTGAGGAGTAGGTAGCACCGTCGTTGGAGTTTTCGGGTCAATTCGATTAAGGGACGCGTGGTCACTAAAGCAATGTTAGGATGCTTTAGCGGTAACCCTAATGTCTTAGATCATTTTTATCGAGGCAACCATTTCGAGGCAACTTTGATCTTTGGACATGAGGGAGACCTCTAAGACTTCCTATACTCAATGACCACGTTTGAGGCAACCAAGTGAGGTGTACCCTAGGAGTGGCATGTGCAAGTGGGTCAATTTTCAGTTATATTATCTTGGCATGTCATGGTGAGCTACGGTTGATTTTAAGTTAAGAGTTAATCTTGTCATGCATAGCCTAGTTAGCATACATCTAAACAGTTAATATATGTACAGGAATTTAAAGTGCGGGAATTGTAAATCCTACGCTATTACAAGGCTTCGGGAAAGGGGATTATTTACATGTCCAAAATTGGGGAAATAAAGCAGTAAAGTAAAAGTCTTAGTTAAGCTATTACAAACCAGTAAGCAGTTACAATAAAATAAACGCGCGCGAGAAAAATTGAACCAGAATGTCCTTTTGGGTTTTGACCCTTTTATTGAATAAAGCATATTTTTGGTCTTTTTTGATTTAAGAATTAACCCTAACTAATGATTAATTAATTAAAAAGAAAATATTTTTTGAGTTTTATTTTATTTTGAGAAAATGATCTAAATCTACTTAATTTTAGTTTTGGAAAAAACGTTAAGATAATTAAAAGATTAATTAACAAAATTAATTTAATAGGAAAAACTAGCCTAATGTTTTTGTGTTTTTGATTTTATGTTGATTAAAAAAAAAGAATAAAATAGTCAAAATAAGGATAAAAAACGAAGGAAACAGACAACAAATAAAAAAAGCATAATTCTGGAGGCCTGGGAAGTTTCGATGCAAAGGGTCATGGTTCTTTCGATTGGGCCAGGAAGTGGGCATGAACAGCCTTCGATCCAGGGAAGGGGATTTCCTTTCGATCCTGGGAAAAATGCCTCCTTTGATCCAGGAGGACAATGGGAAGCTTCGATCCAGAGAAGGTGTCTCCTTAGATCTGGGATGCTATACCTGCAAAAGTATGTTAGCAAAATAAAACTCAGGGCCTGGTATCGAACCCCAGGCCCTTCGATCCTGCATGCGCTGAGTCTTTCCAGGCCAAATCTGCAGCAAATGTTAGCAAACGAAGAACATGACCTGGGGCCAAACCCATGCCCTTGAATTATGTCTAGGATGGCAAATCGAATGGGATAACAAATATGGATATGTTATGTAAAATGAACAGTTTTGACAATTTACCCTCTCTTACCAGCAGATTGGATCTTCGATTTGGGTACTGGATGGATGAATACCTTCGATCTGGATTTCTGGGCGTGGATACTTTTTTTGAAGGATGCTTTGGCTTGGATTAAAAATGCTGATGACCTTTGGCAACGTATCTCCCAAATCCTCCCTGTTTCTTTTCTCTATTTTTTCCTTCTGTGTTTTTCGTGTCCTGGATGTGTATGCTGGCCCTTGTATTTATTGGAGTGTGGGGGTCTAGTAACGGCAAGAGACAACCCATTAAACAGGCCTTTAAAGCCATGAGACAAGAATCAGACACATTAAATAATTTCCTTTTTTGAAATATTCATGTCTCTTGAATGAACTTGGACACTTTTGAATTTCGAATTCCTCCAGGCCATGCTCTTCAATTGGTCTTGAGTTGCCTCCTTCGAATGGACTTCTTATGTACCCTTCGAATGGGCCTTCTGAATGCTTCTTCGAATGGTCTTGAGTTGCCTCCTTCGAATGGACTTCTTATGTACCCTTCGAATGGGCCTTCTGAATGCTTCTTCGAATGGTCTTGAGTTGCCTCCTTCGAATGGACTTCTTATGTACCCTTCGAATGGGCCTTCTGAATGATTCTTCGAATGGTCTTGAGCTGCCTCCTTCGAATGGACTTCTTATATACCCTTCGAATGGGCCTTCTTAAAATTCCAATCGAAAGGCTTTGTTAACAGGCCAATCGAAAGGTGTTGTTCATGCTAATCGAAGGATCCCTTGGCATGCCAATCGAAGTGCTTGTCCATAATGCCAATCGAAAGGCTCCTTCAGAATACCAATCGAAGGGTCTTTCAGAATTCCAATCGAAGGTCTTGACATAATGCAAATCGAAGTGCTTGTCCATAATGGCAATCGAAAGGCTCCTTCAGAATACCAATCGAAGGGTCTTTCAGAATGCCAATCGAAATGTACTTAAAGCACCACTCAAAAATTTTCTTTTTCCTTAGGCAAGAGTTTATGATCAACCATGCAGGGGGAAAACTTTAGAAAACATGAGAGGGCAAATTTTGGGGTGCAACAGTTGCCCCAGTTCAATTTTCTTAAATCTGAGGATATAGATTGGCTTTCGAGCCTTTCGTGATCCGAAGGTGGAAGATAATTGAACACTAGAGTGCCCAGAAATTTGCACTCGAATGGTGTAGTATCAGCATTGCGACGTCGGGAATGGGCTTACAGATGCCATTTGGAGATTGTTGGTAGGAGGATGGGCTTAAAGATGCCATCCAGAAATGATTGCTGGACTGTATTTGAATGAGTGACAGAATTACATCCGAATCTGGATCGTATCTGGACTGTTATTTGAAGGTCTCTGATTGCCTGTCATTAACTGGAAGAAATAAATCTAACCAGAGGAGGTCTTTAGTTGATAATGATGTGTGATGAAGGAATCTGATACGATTGCTACTCCAAACAAATGATGGAGGAATCTTGGACGATTACTACCTCAGCAGGATGATGAAGGAATCTTGGATGACTACTACAACAGCAGGATGATGAAGGAATCTTGGATGATTACTACCTCAGCAGGATGATGAAGGAATCTTGGATAACTTCTACCTCAACAGGATGATGAAGGAATCTCGGACGATTACTACCTCAGCAGGATGGTGAAGGAATCTTGGATGACTTCTACCTCAGCAGGATGATGAAGGAATCTTGGACGATTACTACCTCAGCAGGATGATAAAGGAATCTTGGACGATTACTACCTCAACAGGATGATGAAGGAATCTTGGACGATTACTACCTCAGCAGGATGATGAAGGAATCTTGGATGACTTCTACCTCAGCAGGATGATGAAGGAATCTTGGACGATTACTACCTCAGCAGGATGATGAAGGAATCTTGGATGACTTCTACCTCAGCAGGATGATGAATGAATCTTGGATGACTTCTACCTCAGCAGGATGATGAAGGAATCTTGGACGATTACTACTTCAGCAGGATGATGAAGGAATCTTGGATGACTTCTACCTCAGCAGGATGATGAAGGAATCTTGGACGATTACTACCTAAGCAGGATGATGAAGGAATCTTGGATGATTACTACCTCAGCAGGATGATGAAGGAATCTTGGACGATTACTACCTTAGCAGGATGGTGAAGGAATCTTGGATGACTTCTACCTCAGCAGGATGATGAAGGAATCTTGAACGATTACTACCTCAGCAGGATGATGAAGGAATCTTGGACGATTACTACCTCAACAGGATGATGAAGGAATCTTGGATGACTTCTACCTCAGCAGGATGGTGAAGGAATTTTGGACGATTACTACCTTAGCAGGATGATGAAGGAATCTTGGATGACTTCTACCTCAGCAGGATGATGAAGGAATCTTGGATGACTTCTACCTCAGCAGGATGATGAAGGAATCTTGGAAGATTACTACCTCAGCAGGATGATGAAGGAATCTTGGATGACTTCTACCTCAGCAGGATGATGAAGGAATCTTGGACGATTACTACCTCAGCAGGATGATGAAGGAATCTTGGATGATTACTACCTCAGCAGGATGATGAAGGAATCTTGGACGATTACTACCTCAAAAGGTAATGACTTTTATCTGTTGATCGATCTTTCCCGAAAAGGTAAAGAGTTAGTTGTATGCAATGTCATGATGTATGCATTTTGTAATGATGTTCTCAAAATAAATGAGATTCATGTTTATGTATTTTGTATGCATATGCTATGAATGTTATTGAAATGTAATTTTGTCTTGGAGAATAAATTCTTGATAAGTGTTGGGGAGTTATTAAATCCTGGATTACTGTTGAAGAGAAGGTATGTCTTCAAACTTTTCTTAGAATGTTTCCACTGAGGATCCTTGTTTTTTTGAGGAGAACTCCGTTGGGGAAAGTTGTGAACTCTGTGGAGAGTATTGATTCATTCTTGGGGAACAAGTTCAGGAGTCCCGGTTGTCCGTTGCTCTACTGGGGAGTCAAAGTTAAACTGACATCTGGTCGGGTCCAGGTTTCACAGTAACTTGCTGGGGATTGTAGAGTAGTCCACTGGGGAAGAGGAGTTGTGGTCCTTTGATTTGTAGTCGGAGAGGCAAACTCAAGCTGGGGAATCCTGGTGTTGTTGGGGAAATAAACCCTGTCGTCAGTCTGCTAGAGAGGTGACATCTTCGTTGGGGGAAGTCCTCGAGGATTCTTGAGGTTGATTCAGCTGGGAAAAGGTTTTCAGAGATTAAACCCTTGCTGGGAGTCATCCTATGAGAAGGATTTTGGGGAGATTTGTCATTGCCCCTAGTAGCAAGTGTTTGTGGCACTGCCCGGAAATGTTTAATTGTACGTAACCCTTCACTGAGATTGATGTTCAATGCCCCAAGTGACGGAGAGGGAGACTTGTCCCTGGTTACTCTGTACTTCTTCAGAGATTTCTTGAAATCTTGACTGGACTGCCCCAGGTGTGCTGGATAGTGACATGTCAAGTCCCCTTGTTGATAAGAGATTTGTCAATGGAAGTGTCATCCTTTTTGAAGTGATTTTGTTCACTGAGAGGGCCTTCGTTCATCGGATATTCGTTGTGTGAATTTCTCCGCTTTCAAATAAATAGCCAAATGCAAACAGTGATATTCAAATAATGCAAAGTTTATGCTTGTCTCGAAGTTTTGAAAAATGCGTTTTTTGGCAGAAAACTCTTTATAAGACAATTTCAACACAAGATTTAGGGCAAAGCCTTACAGGAGTCAGGATACCTTTTGTAACAGTATGCTTTCGAACTAACCCATGCTTCAGTTAGGACTTTTGAAGGGTTGTAACGTGGCTTGGTTCACGGTTTAAGAAACAAAGGATAAAGGCTCAAAGTATATTTGTACCCACCCTCTCTTCGTGATGTTCTTCAATCCTAAACTCAATTAATTGTGCGTCGAACTCTATTCGAATTTGGAACGACGTTTTGGTGATGGTTCACACAAGTTGGATTTTTGAAGGTAGTCATTTTTGCAACATTTTTTCATGTTGTTGAGGATTTGTAGCGACCTCGTTCTTTTGATTTGTTATCCCTAACTTTTGCCCGACTGTTCCTGTTTTCGAGATTACAGTCAACGGGATGCCCCAGCTTTCTTAAGCCTCCTTTACAGGTTTTGGCTCAATGGGCTTTTCTCTTTTGAGAGATTGACTGCCTATGAAATAATGAACCACCACTGTCTTTTGATTCCAGAGGAATGCTTTTGACGTCGTTCGTTGTATTATAAACTGAGAGTTTTGCGACTTCAATGCGCATCTTTTGAATTAACTGAGAGACTACCCTGCCCCAGGTTTAAATCAAAGGTTTCAATTTGTTTAAAAACAGAAAACTCCTACTTCTTTGGCT
Organism: Vicia faba; assembly: GCA_948472305.1. Lineage (NCBI taxonomy): Eukaryota > Viridiplantae > Streptophyta > Magnoliopsida > Fabales > Fabaceae > Vicia > Vicia faba. The sequence goes on from OX451736.1 coordinate 940,407,345, forward strand.
CGAAGGGGTTGACTAGGGATTATCTTCCTTATAACTCCAGTGTTTAGGATTTGAAAGAAATGCATGTACATCGTCAGCAAAGTCTGTCCAAAAGCATACTGTATGAGATTATGGAATTGTTTCGTCATCCTCCCTCTAAAGGCTTGTAACTTTTAGCAAGAGTTAAATGTCATAAAGTGAGTAAAAAGCACAGTTTAAATGTAATTAAAATGATTGGATCAAATGAAGACAAACATATGCAATGCATTAATGAAACAAAGTTTGGCATTAATAGATAATTGTTTGAATAACAAAGAGATTACAACTTGAAAATTCAAATGAAACAAAGACATTCTCAATGATTTGGCGTAGGAGCAGTGATTATGCTAGAGTCTCCGGAGGACCAAACTCAATCTCCTTGGCGTCAATCAAATTCTGAATCTTATACTTCAATGCCCAACAATCGTTAGTATCATTCCCGGGACTGTCAGAATGATAAGCGCAGGTCGCATTAGGATTGTAGTTAGGAGAAGAAGTCTTGGGGTTTGGATGAGGTCCTATCAATGTAATTAGATTCATCCTTAACAAGTGTTGCAACGCTTGAGACAACGGCATGTTGATGTTGGTGAACTGTCTTTAGGCTCATCTGGCTTTCGTTGATTTCCCTTTTGCTGGTGTCGGTGTGACGCAGAACCAGAGACCAGGACTTCCCCTACGTGTTGGTGACGGTGACTTTTTTGACCGTTCACAGCATTGGACTCTTTCTTTCCATTGTAGGGCTTTTTCTGAGCATCAGAAGGTGTAGCTTCTTGAATCTTCCCACTTTTGATGCCAGCTTCGACCCTTTCGCCGGTCAGTATTAGCTCGGTGAATCCGACTGAAGAGTTTCCGATCAAGTGTTTGAAATAGGGACCAGACAAAGTCCCAAGAAACATATCCACCAACTCCCTATCAGACAGAGGGGGTTGGACTCTTCCAGCAAGATCTCTCCACTTCTGAGCGTAGTCCTTAAAGCCTTCGCCTGTAACCATAGCCATACCCTGAAGCTGAGTACGCGTGGGAGCAAGGTCGGCATTATACTGGTATTGCTTGTAAAAAGCAGCAGCAAGGTTCTCCCAGTTGCGGATGTTAGCTCCTTCCAGTTGATAGAACCATTCAAGTTGAGTCCCTGACAGACTATCTTAAAAGAAATGAACCCAGAGATTTCTATCAGCAGTATAGGATTGAATCTTCCTCACATATTACCGGAGGTGTAGCTTTGGACAGGAAGCTCCGTCGTACTTGGCAAAGGCAGGTGCCTTGAATTTATGGGGAATCACCACCCCAGAGGATAGACCTAGATCTCCGAAGTTCAGACCGGGCACCTTCTGTATTTCCATAGCGTTTAAATGGTCCTCCAGCTGTTTGTACTTATCCTCAGAAGGAGGATACTATTCTTCATCATATTCCGTCTCGTTGTCGGAGACCAAAGGGCTAGGAGTCCTCCTTTCTTGTGGACTATCCTTCTCCTCAGATGGGGTGGTCAGATCAACCTCATTCTGTATCCCGTTTCCAAACCTGCGTCCAGTATTGAACATGATGGTCCTCTTTTTCTTCTTCTTCCTCTCTTTCATAATCAGGGTCTTCAGGTCCTGCTGACCCTTAGCTAGGCTTATGACCAACTCTTGAAATTGAGCATTCTGGGCCTGGAGGGCCTTGATAGCTTGCTCAATGGAAGGTTCAGTAGACATGATGATTGCTGAAATAAACAGCGAACAAGATAAGAGACCTGTACTGGGAGACCTGTTATGCAATGATATGTATGATATATGTATGCAATGTTTTCAAGGATCTCACGGGGTAAACAAGAAACTGTTAGAATCTGAATCTGGTAGCTTGATTGAAGGAACTTCATGTTGCTAAGAGTCCTTCTTCAAGAGTCAAGCTCACCATATCGAGTGGGTCATAGCCCCTGACTCAAGTTATCGTGTTTTGATCTCTAGACGACATTGGCTAGAGGAAAATAAATCCTCTTGCCCCTTTCTAGACATTTGATTTACCATAACCTGCATCACAAACCCTTGAGATCCTTGAAATGGTTAAGGAAATGTTAAGGCATGATGTTATGATGTGTATGCTACGCGTTTAAGCAAACGTGTGAGGTGCTGTAAGTAAACCCTGCAATAAATCCAAATTATTGGATAAGGACTGTAAACAAAACCTGCAAGGAACTCATGTTATCAGATAACAACAATGTGCAAGTAGTTCAAGTTTGAAGGCACACAAGTCACACGTATAGCTTTAAGTTTAGGCTGGCGTGGAGTTTAGGTATTACCCTCTTTCAGTTCAGTTGGTTCAAACCTATCCTAGAAATAGTAACCGGGTTCTAGAGGATCTCAATATCACTGACTACCCTCAATCGGTCATAATTCCATTTTAGCAACCTTTTCTTGCGGCCAGAATCATCACGAGAGTTTAGTCTCAATGAGTGTAGCATACTGCTACTGTTCTATGGCCAAGTTGGTCAATTTAAGGTTCTAAGGTCAGTTGGTGCTTAATGACTCCTCAGAAGACCCATATTCTCCTCGTTTCAACACAAGGGATATCGGTACAGACCAAGGTGCCACACCAACGTAGCTACTGCTTCATCTGTGTCGGTCTACGCCGGACAGATCCCTCAAAGTTTATTGCTACTTACCTAAAGGGTATCCCCAGATCCGGGTTAGGATCTATAGAACTCCGATACAAGCCCACAAAATTTAAAGCATACAAAGCATACAATTGAAAACAAGAGTGATCTAATCCTAAGGTACACCTCACTTATAAGTATATTCCCCAGCAGAGTCGCCAGTTCTGTGATCGGTCGGAATGAGAACTGACTGTTTTTGGAATGCTGGTTCGCGTTTGCGTTTGTTTTTGCAAAGTGTCGCGGTAAGCAAGAGTCGCCACCGTCTTTTATTTTATCCAACAAGGAAAGGACAAAAGCACAGAAAAATTCCTTTTCGAGATGTTTCTCGGGTTCGGGAGGTAGATTATATAAAGGGAAGGTGTTAGCACCCTTTCTATCCGTGGTTATCCACGGGCTCTTAGGTACTTGCTCACTATGTTTTCAAAAGTTTGCTTTTCTTTGTGTTTGTGGGTTTTGAAAAGAGTTTTTTGTTTGAAAGAGAATGTAAGTGCGAAAAGTTTTGTTTTGTTTTTAAAAGGAGCAAGTACTTAAGAACCTCTACCTACTCAAAAAGGAATTAAATTGTGCAAATGTCCTTTAGACAGTGCTATCTCACTATTGAGGAGTAGGTAGCACCGTCGTTGGAGTTTTCGGGTCAATTCGATTAAGGGACGCGTGATCACTAAAGCAATGTTAGGATGCTTTAGCGGTAACCCTAATGTCTTAGATCATTTTTATCGAGGCAACCATTTCGAGGCAACTTTGATCTTTGGACAGGAGGGCAACCTCTAAGACTTCCTATACTCAATGACCACGTTTGAGGCAACCAAGTGAGGTGTACCCTAGGAGTGGCATGTGCAAGTGTGTCAATTTTCAGTTATATTATCTTGGCATGTCATGGTGAGCTACGGTTGATTTTAAGTTAAGAGTTAATCTTGTCATGCATAGCCTAGTTAGCATACATCTAAACAGTTAATATATGTACATGAATTTAAAGTGCGGGAATTGTAAATCCTATGCTATTACAAGGCTTCGGGGAGGGGGATTATTTACATGTCCAAAATTGGGGGAATAAAGCAGTAAAGTAAAAGTCTTAGTTAAGCTATTACAAACCAGTAAGCAGTTACAATAAAATAAACGCGCGCGAGAAAAATTGAACCGGAATGTCCTTTTGGGTTTTGACCCTTTTATTGAATAAAGCATATTTTTGGTCTTTTTTGATTTAAGAATTAAGCCTAACTAATGATTAATTAATTAAAAAGAAAATATTTTTTGAGTTTTATTTTATTTTGAGAAAATGATCTAAATCTACTTAATTTTAGTTTTGGAAAAAACGTTAAGATAATTAAAAGATTAATTAACAAAATTAATTTAATAGGAAAAACTAGCCTAATGTTTTTGTGTTTTTGATTTTATGTTGATTAAAAAAAGAATAAAATAGTCAAAATAAGGATAAAAAACGAAGGAAACAGGCAACAAATAAAAAAAAGCATAATTCTGGAGGCCTGGGAAGTTTCGATCCAAAGGGTCATGGTTCTTTCGATTGGGCCAGGAAGTGGGCATGAACAACCTTCGATCCAGGGAAGGGGATTTCCTTTCGATCCTGGAAAAAATGCCTCCTTCGATCCAGGAGGACAATGGGAAGCTTCGATCCAGAGAAGGTGTCTCCTTCGATCTGGGATGCTATACCTGCAAAAGTATGTTAGCAAAATAAAACTCAGGGCCTGGTATCGAACCCTAGGCCCTTCGATCCTGCATGCGCTGAGTCTTTCCAGGCCAAATCTGCAGCAAATGTTAGCAAACTAAGAACATGACCTGGGGCCAAACCCAGGCCCTTGAATTCTGTCTAGGATGGCAAATCGAATGGGATAACAAATATGGATATGTTATGTAAAATGAACAGTTTTGACAATTTACCTTCTCTTACCAGCAGATTGGATCTTCGATTTGGGTACTGGCTGGATGAATACCTTCTGTTGTACCCCAAAATTTTCCCTATTATTTCATCAATATTTTCTCATCACTAGACCCTTGGAGTTCAAGAACAAGTTAGTGTTTGCTCTGCTCAAGACTCCTCCTTGCACTGTTGACCCAAATTAGGGTTTGAGTTTGCACAAAGATGTTTTGACCTAAAATGCCAAAAATGACTTTCATGCTTCATGTTGGACTCACAAGTTTATCCATACCAAGTTTCAAGCCTTGATTCCAATCTTTGCCTAGTCAATTGGACAGTTGACCTAGAAATCAGCTGTATTGGGGAAAAAGTCAACTGTGGTCAATTGACAATCAAACCTCATGATTTTTGACCCACATCAACATATTAAACTCATATGGACCATTTGATCAAGTTTGGATCACAACTCCACAAGAAATTTGATCAGATCACCAAAAGGGCAAAATGGTCATTTTTAGGGTTTTGGCTGCACAAAGGCAATTTTTGACTGTTTGACCTAGCCAATGGCAAACCAAGCTCATATATGGACTCAAGGACTCAATGACATGGTCTTGACATATTCAACAAGTTCAAAAGATCCCAAATGCACAAGATTGACAAATGAATTTTCCAATCAACTGATCAAATTTGACTGTATACTGAAAAGTCAAACTTTGACTTTTTGGTCAAAATCAAGTGCCAAGATCCATTTTTCATCAAGACATGTCAAATTATGAAACTTGTTCATCAAGAAACCAAAAATTACAAATTAGGGTTTAAGATGAAGAAATTTCATAACTTAGAAATTTTCTAAGTTATGAAATTCCCTTATTTTTTCCTAACTTTGTCCCATCTTTTCATCAAGATATATTTGGATTCAAACAAAACTCAAAACATGAAAGTTATCGTCCATTGCAAAATCTACAACTTTGATTCACAAAGTTTCCTCAAAATAAGCTTGTAGCTCAAGTTATAGTTTTTGGAATAGGGGTGCAAAACATTCTTAACTTAGAAATTTTTTGACCTATTTTAGGCAGGATTTTTTCCCAACTTCATGGCCACTTTTCACATGCTTCCACTTGGAATTTCAATTTGCATTACAAAGATGGATTGTAGTACACATTCCAAGCTTTCCAAATTGTACAAGAACTCATCAAACACCCTTGTGGTTAGGGAGAATCGAATTTGTGAAGTTAGGCAAAAGTCACTTTGTTCATGGCCAAATACATGTTCATAACACTTTGCATTTTCAAACTCAGCTTGCACAAACTAGATTACAGGCCTCTAATCCCATTCTCTCTCAATAATTTAATGCAAAACCTTTGTGTCCTAGCATTATCTTGTTCATTAAGTCATTACACAAAGGATTAGTCTTAAAATAGAAAAAGCATTTTAGCCATTTTTGAAAAGGTGCACTTTATGTCAAAACACAAATCAAAGAGGTACAAGCCAGATCTTTTGGGCACAAGATTAAGGACATATCCCACTGATCAAGACTCAAATTTGCAGCATGCTTGAGGGGCCTGTAGGAGCCTATAATCCAACTTGCATTTTGTTTGCTTAGATAAGAAGAAAGCTTGCATTTTGAACAACAACTCACATTCCTGCAAGAACCAACTAAAATCAACTTTGTGAACACACTTCATACTCCCTAACTAACCTGAAGCACGACCAAACCATCCCTAAAATTCCCTCATTCACAGAAACACCATTTTTCTGCAAGAAACAGGGCATTCTGTATTTTGACTTGGCCAGTTCATTTCCCTCGTGCGTTTTGGCTAAAACCTCTTCATACACACTCCATAACATCCATACAAACTATCCCAAGCCTTGGAAACAAACTGTAACACCCCTAACCAAGTTTTCCATTTTCATTTTTTCAGTTATGCAGGTTGAGTTACATAGCTCGATTCAGTTAGTTTCAAAGCAAGCTAGAGGTTGGAAGAGCATCCTTGGACCTCAGGCAAGCTGTACAAATCTTCAAATTCCATTGAAAGTGCCTCCATTGTTGTACACGATTCAAGCTGAACAGGTAAAAGTTTGAACTTTTATCTCTCTATCCAAGCATATCTAGGCTTAGGTTTGTGAAGAAAGTATGTTCTATTCATGGCCCTGAAGCTACCCATATCCTCACTTTTCATTTATGTTGTGTGTGCTGCACGAATTTTGAACCTGAATATTAAACAAAAGTTAGGTTAGGAATTGGGGGAGAAGAAATTCTCTCTCATTTCTGAGAGTTAGATCAAGTTCTTTATATGTATGAATTCGTGGTTTGATGCTCTACATTTTTTATGTTATAAGTTTTTGTTAAAAGTCAAAGGATCAAGAGATAGCAGGGATGGAAGAAAACGCGAGTTTTTGTGTTTGAAAATGGCTGGAGGTTGAAGACAAGCCTCCATTGGGCTGGGCCTGAGATTGCTTTTCTGTTTGCACCTTCATTTTTCACTTACACCCCCTTGGCCCATTGTGTGTTATTTTTATCATTTTTGATTTTTTCTTTTTAATTCTGACTCATTATTTTTTGCCAAAATATAAAAAAATATTAAAAATATTTTTTCAACCATTTTTGCATTTTATTTGGATTTTTATTTGCTTTATTTAAACTTGTACATATAAATAAGCATAGTACTTTTTTATTTAAAATACTAAAAAAAATAATACAAATACATTTATTTTCTGTCATTATTTTTTATTTTACCTTTTGAAAACATTTTCTTAAAATACATTTTTTTTTATAAATAATAAATATTTTATTTTTACATATATTTAATATATTTAATACATAATATAAATACTTATATATTTATTAGAATATTTAGGATAAAAACATAAAAATAATACATTTTTCATTTTTATTAATATTTGACCTCAAAAGTTACTTTTTACAATATACTTCTTTTTTTATTTATTTTTTGTATATAATTAATAAATATTGTATATGATAAATAATAAATACTATTTATTTGCAAAATTAGGGTTTTGCCCTAAACCATGAAAATATCCAAAAATACTTAATTTTTTCATTAAGTTAACATCATTTTCACTTGTAAATAAATCATACACTTACACAAATACATTGATACATTTACAATACACATTTTATTTTTCTTATACATTGCTACATTACATTTTTTACATGGCGATTGATTCGATTTGGTTGTAAATTATTTGGACACTACTCTCCTGTTAAGTCTCATCCCCATTTGAACATTTGTACCCCCATCCCCATGATTATTTTGTAATAATTTAGGACTTTAAATTCCGCATTTTAAAGCTTTCTAAATATGCCATGATAGACTTAGGGTTTGTATGCAAAAATCAAATAACTAATAGCTTGACCTAATTTAAAGATAACAAAGCATGAAAATGGACAACACCAATCACACTTGCACCCCTAGGGTTACTCCACTTGTTGCCTTCAATAATGGGCCATGCTTGCACGTTGAGTTTCTTTGGCAAAACAAAACAAATTCAAATGATCATAGTCCCTCGATGACGCTTTCGAAAGTTGCCTAATCAAAATGATCAAGTCCCTTCAAGCAAATTGCCAAAGACACTTGGCACCATTGCATTCATGGTCCATACGATGACCCGCGCCTGTCCCGTTAAACATCCTAACGCAAGATTGTCCACCAAATACAATGGTGGAACAAAATTGTTAAAAGGGTTAAAACATAGAAAAAAATCTTTGAGTACAATAGGGGTAGACGAACTCTTAGTTACTTGATCAAACTTGCAAAACACACTTGCCTACTTTTCAAAATCCACACTCCACAAACACTTTCAAAACAAACTTCCAAAAAACATTTGAAATATCTTTTCGAAAAGATACACACCTTTGTATATACTCAAACACGAGTCATTACAATGGTTGCCTAGACAAGGCCTCTTTTTCAAAACATTTTCAAAACACACACACACACCACAATTTCAAGCAATTGAAAATCAAAGGCAAGTGATCTAAACAAGTAACTAAGAGCCCATGGATAACCATGGATAGAAAGGGTGCTAATACTTTCCCTTTCTATAATCTACCCCCCGAACCCAAGAAAACATCTCAAAGGTTTTTCCTGTGCTTTTTAACCTTTCCTTTAGGATAAAATAAAAAGTCAGTGGCGACTCTTGCTAAACCGAACAAGTGCGAATACAAACGCAAAACCCAAGTCAGTTCTCCCACCGTATCACAGAACTGGAGACTCTGTTGGGGATCTTATCTAAAAGTGGGGTTACTTTAGGGTTTAGATCACCTTTACATTCTTGCTTTGATTGCCTTGATTGCTTTACTTTTTGGGTCCTTGTTTGGGTTTGTTGTAAATCCTACACCCGGATTTGGGGCACCTTTTTAGGTAAATAGCAATAAAACTGTGAGGGAACTGTGCGGGGTATACCGACACGGTTGAAGCAGTAAGCTATGTTAGTGTGACATATTTGTGAGTACCGGTAACCCTTGAGTTCAGTCAAGGAGAGTACGGGGCCACTGAGTGATATCGTGAAGCACTAACGAACTCTTAGAACCTTAATTGACCATCCTAGCCTTTTTAGGGGTAGTGAGATGACCGACTTTGGTGCAGTCCGAAGTTGGTAGATACTCGATACTACACTCATTGAGGGTTATTTTCTTGGAATATTTTGGTCGCCAGTTAAGTGGACAAACAAAAACAATGAACACAGAGGGTACTTACCTACAAACCCCATGCAAGCCTGAACCTAAGGACTTGTTTGCTTTGTGTGAATATGATTACCTGTATATACACTCATTTGCTTTTGCATACATGTACATAACATCATAACATCATACCATAGCATTTTCAATAACCATTTCAAGGATCTCGAGGGTTCTTTTGATGCAGGGTTATGTTGAACCAGACGTCTACCAAAGGGCAAGAGGTTTCTCCTCTAAACAAGTGCCATCAACGATCAAGTGCAACAACTTGAATCAGGGGCTATGACCCACTTGACATGGTGAGCTTGATTCTCGTGGAAAGACATCCACCGGTGCAAAGCTCTCCAATCAAAGATCAAGTGCAACAACTTGAATCAGGGGCTATGACCCACTTGACATGGTGAGCTTGATTCTCGTGGAAAGACATCCACCGGTGCAAAGTTCTCCAATCAAAGATCGAAGTTCAACCTCTAACATTCTCTTGTGTTTACCCCAAGAGATCCTTGAAAACATTACATATATATCACACATATCATTGCATAACAGGTTTCTCCCATACATGTCTCCTTATCTTCCTACTGTTTATTTCAGTAAGATGGATATGGAACAAACGGTGAAAGATCTCCAAGCCCAAAATACTCAATTCCAACAAATGCTGCTGGCTATGGATAAAGGGCAAGAAGATCTGAAGGCTCTCCTTATCAAAGACAAGGGGGTCAGTCTTGAAGAAGACCGTAATATGGGGATTGATGAAGCTGACTACTCCGAGGAACAGTATCCTCCCGCTGATGACAAGTACAAACAGTTGGAGGATCGCCTTAATGCTATGGAGATTCAACAAATACCTGGCTTGGATCTAGGAGACATGGGTTTGGTTCCTGGATTGGTCATCCCTCCGAAGTTCAAAGTCCCTACCTTTGCCATGTACGACGGAGTTTCTTGCCCTAAGATGCACCTAACGTCTTATGTCCGCAAGATTCAACCATACGCAACTGATCCAAAGCTTTGGATCCATTTCTTCCAAGAAAGCCTGGTAGGGGCTCAACTAGAGTGGTTCTATCAATTGGAAAGTTCTCGCATCCACACCTGGGAGGACTTAGCTAGGGCCTTTTACAAACAGTATCAGTACAATGCTGATCTTGCACCAACTCGTGTGCAGTTGCAGAACATGACCATGGGTTCTGACGAGAACTTCAAAGGGTATGCTCAAAGGTGGAGAGATTTGGCTGGTAGGGTGCAACCTCCTTTAACTGATAGGGAGATGATTGACATCTTCATGGGAACTTTGACCGGGCCTTTCTTCAATCACCTGATTGGAAGCTCCTCAGCCGGGTTCACCGAGCTAATACTGACCAGAGAAAGGGTCGAAGTTGGCATCAAAAGTGGAAAGATCCAAGGAATTACATCCTCGGATACTCAGATATTTCCATACAATGGAAAGAAAGAGTCCAATGTTGCGAACAGTCAAAAGGGTCGTCATGATCAACATGCAGGGGCAGTCCTGATCTCTGGTTCTACGTCACGCCGACAACAGCCAAAGGGAAGTCAACGAAAGCCAGACGAGCCTAAGAGACAGTTCACTAACATCAACATGCCGCTGTCTCAAGCACTGCAACACTTGTTGAGGTTGAATCTGATTACATTGATAGGGCCTCATCCAAACCCCAAGACTTTATCTCCTAACTACAATCCTAATGCGACATGTGCTTATCATTCTGACAGTCCTGGACATGACACTAACGACTGTTGGGCATTGAAGTACAAGATTCAGAATTTGATTGATGCCAAGGAGATTGAGTTTGGTCCTCCAGAGGCCCCATCATGATCACTGCTCCTATGCCAGCTCATTGAGATTGTGTTTGTTTCATTTTGAATTTTCAAAGTTGTAATCTTTTGTTATTCAAACAATTCTCTTTTAATGTCAAACTCTGTTTCATTAATGCATTGCATATGTTTGTCTTGAATTCATACATTCGTTTTCACTACTCTTATATTTTCTTTATGATATTTAACTCTTGATAAAAAGCTGCAAGCCTTTAGAGGGAGGATGACGAAACAATACCATAATCTCATACATTATGCTTTTGAACAGACCTTGCTGATGATGTACAAACATTTCTTTCAATTCCCAAACACTGGAGTTATAAGGAAGATAATCCCTAGTCAACCCCTTCGAGCCAAAGAAGTAGGAGTTTTCTGTTCTAAACGAATCAAAACCTTTGATATAAACCTGGGGCAGGGTAGTCTCTCAGTTAATTCAAAAAAAAAAGGGGTGCGCATTAAAGTCGCAAACTCTCAGTTCGTAATACAACGAACGACATCAAAAATCAAAAACATTCCTCTGGAATCAAAAGACAATGATGGTTCCTTATCTCATAGGCAGTCAATCTCTCAAAAAAAAAGAAGAGAGAAAAGCCCACTAAGCCGAAACCTGTAAAGGAGGCTTAAGAAAGCTGGGGCATCCCGCTGACCGGGATCTCAAAAACGGGAACAGTCAGGCAAAAGTTAGGGATAACAAATCAAAATCAAAATAAAGAGGTCATTACAAATCCTCAACAACATGAAAAATGTTGCAAAAGAAAAAGGAGATGATGACTGTCTCCCAGAATTCAACTGGTGAACCATCACCCAAAAAGTCGTTCCAAACTCGAATAGAGTGCGGCGCACAATTAACTGAGCTTAGGGTTGAAGAACATCACGAAGAGCGGGTGGGTACAAATATACTTTGAGCCTTTATCCTTTGTTTCTTAAACCGTGAACCAAGCCACGTTACAACCCTTCAAAAGTCCTAATTGAAGCATGGGTTAGTTCGAAAGCATACTGTTACAAAAGGTATCCTGACTCCTGTAAGGCTTTGCTCTAAATCTTGTGTTGACTTGTCTTATAAAAAGTTTTCTTCTAAAAAACGCATTTTTCAAAACTTCGAGACAAACATAAACTTTGCATTGCTTGAATATCACTGTTTGCATTTGACTATTTGTTTGACAACGAAGAAATTCATACAGCGAATGTTCGGAGGAACGAAAACTCTCTCATTGAACAAAATCACTTCAAAAGGATGACACTTCTGTTACAAGTCTCCTATCAACAAGGGGCATGACATGTCACCATCCAATTAACCTGGGGCAGTCCAGTCAAGGTTTCAACAAATCTTTCAAAGTTCAGTTAACCTGGGGCAGTCCAGTCAAGATTTCAAGAAATCTCTCAATTCGCAGAGTAACCTGATTCAAGACTCCTTCATCACCTGTTGGAAGATGCAGTTTTACATGGACTCATCATCAGGAAACCCTACACAGGTTCCTTCTCAAAACCAGATGCAGTTTTACACGGACTCATCATCAGGAAACCCTACACCGGTTCCTTCTCAAAACCAGATGCAGTTTTACACGGACTCATCATCAGGAAACCCTACACCGGTTCCTTCTCAAAACCAGATGCAATTTTACACGGACTCATCATCAGGAAACCCTACACCGGTTCCTTCTCAAAACCAGATGGAGTTTTACACGGACTCATCATCAGGAAACCCTACACCGGTTCCTTCTCAAAACCAGATGCAGTTTTACACGGACTCATCATCAGGAAACCCTACACCGGTTCCTTCTCAAAACCAGATGCAATTTTACACGGACTCATTATCAGGAAACCTTACACCGGTTCCTTCTCAAAACCAGATGCAGTTTTACATGGACTCATCATCAGGAAACCCTACACCGGTTCCTCTTCAAACCAAATGCAATTTTACACGGACTCATCATCAGGAAACCCTACACCGGTTCCTTCTCAACTCCAGATGCAGTTTTACACGGACTCATCATCAGGAAACCCTACACCGGTTCCTCTTCAAACCAGGTGCAGTTTTACACGGACTCATCATCAGGAAACCCTACACCGGTTCCTCTTCAAACCGGATGCAGTTTTACACGGACTCATCATCAGGAAACCCTACACCGGTTCCTCTTCAAACCCATATGCAGTTTTACACGGACTCATCATCAGGAAACCCTACACCGGTTCCTTCTCAAACTCAAAAGATTCTTGCAATCCCCAGCCAGAGAGCCTTCCAGAACCTAATTCCCCTCAGGGTCAAGTTTCAAAATCCCCAGCGGAGCTAAAACTTCTAACTATCAATCCCCAAGTAGAGTGGAGACTCTCATTCTCAGTTCCTCACAGGATATTCGAATATTCTCCAGTGAAGATCTCCTCCAGACAGGAATCCCCAGTAGATTGGCATACAACCCAAGCTCCTGATTCCCCAACGGTGGTCCCAGGACTTCTCATTTTCAACGATCAAAAGATTCTTGCCCTTCCCTGCAGCAGCCAAGGATTTATTTTCCCCGGCAACAGTCAAGATTCTTTTGTCTCCAGCCATCCAAGATTCATCTATCCTCAGCAAGACAGCTCATCAGCTTACATGCGCATTCATCACATTCATATCATAAACATTGATATAGCATACATTGCATCACGCATCATGACATTGCATAACAACTAACTCTTCACCTTTTCAGGAAAGATCAGTCAACAAACAAAAATCATCATCTTCCCAGATTCATCCAGAAATAGTTCAAATGTGACCCAGACACGGCGACATTTTGATACTTATTCCAGATTCATCCAGATGCAGTTTTTCACGGACTCGTCATCAGGAAACCCTACACCGGTTCCTCCTCCACTTCAAGACTTCTGAAAACAGTTCACGGGTTCTCCAGTAACGGATGTCAACCTATCGCTTATTCAGATTCTTCTCAGCTTTTGAAAACAGTTTACGGACGCTTCCCAACCACGGATGCTGATCTATTGCTTATTCAAACCTCAACTCCTGAAAACAGTTTACGGATTCTCCAAACATGGATGTCGATCTATTGCTTGTTCAGACCCCCAGTTCAGAGATGTTCCAAAACATGGATACCTTTCTGATACTCACTATCTCACCAGCAGCATACAGTTCAACAATCACCTTCAGATGGCATCTTTAAGCCCATCCTCCTACCAGCAATTTCCAAATGCCATCTTTAAGCCCATTTCCAAATGGAATCTCTAAGCCCATCCCCCGACAAGATTCTGTCACCTTTTCAGATGGCATCTTTAAGCCCATCTCCAAATGGCATCTCTAAGCCCATTCCCGCATCCATTGTTCTGACGAGTGCAAATTTAAGGGCACTCTAGTGTCCAATCTCCTTTTACCTTCGAGACGCGAAAGGCAAACTTGCCAATCTAACTCTTCAGGTTCAAGAAGATTGAACATGGGCAACTGTTGTACCCCAAAATTTGCCCTCTTATTTCATCAATATTTTCTCATCACTAGACCCTTGGAGTTCAAGAACAAGTTAATGTTTGCTCTGCTCAAGACTCCTCCTTGCACTGTTGACCCAAATTAGAGTTTGAGTTTGCACAAAGATGTTTTGATCTAAAATGCCCAAAATGACTTTCATGCTTCATGTTGGACTCACAACTTTATCCATACCAGGTTTCAAGCCTTGATTCCAATCTTTGCCCAGTCAATTGGACAGTTGACCTAGAAATCAGCTGTATTGGGGAAAAAGTCAACTGTGGTCAATTGACAGTCAAACCTCATGATTTTTGACCCACATCAACATATTAAACTCATATGGACCATTTGATCAAGTTTGGATCACAACTCCACAAGAAATTTGATCAGATCACCAAAAGGGCAAAATGGTCATTTTTAAGGTTTTGGCTGCACAAAGGCAATTTTTGACTGTTTGACCTAGCCAATGGCAAACCAAGCTCATATATGGACTCAAGGACTCAATGAAATGGTCTTGACATATTCAACAAGTTCAAAAGATCCCAAATGCACAAGATTGACAGATGAATTTTCCAATCAACTGATCAAATTTGACTGTATACTGAAAAGTCAAACTTTGACTTTTTGGTCAAAATCAAGTGCCAAGATCCATTTTTAATCAAGACATGTCAAATTATGAAACTTTTTCATCAAGAAACCAAAAATTACAAATTAGGGTTTAAGATGAAGAAATTTCATAACTTAGAAATTTTCTAAGTTATGAAATTCCCTTATTTTTTCCTAACTTTGTCCCATCTTTTCATCAAGATATATTTGGATTCAAACAAAACTCAAAACATGAAAGTTGTAGTCCATTGCAAAATCTACAACTTTTATTCACAAAGTTTCCTCAAAAGAAGCTTGTAGCTCAAGTTATGATTTTTGGAATAGGAGTGCAAAACATTCTTAACTTAGAAATTTTTTGACCTATTTTAGGCAGGATTTTTTCCCAATTTCATGGCCACTTTTCACATGCTTCCACTTGGAATTTCAATTTTCATTACAAATATGGATTGTAGTACACATTCCAAGCTTTCCAAATTGTCCAAGAACTCATCAAACACCCTTGTGGTTAGGGAGAATCGAATTTGTGAAGTTAGGCAAAAGTCACTTTGTTCATGGCCAAATACATGTTCATAACACTTTGCATTTTCAAACTCAGCTTGCACAAACTAGATTACAGGCCTCTAATCCCATTCTCACTCAATAATTTAATGTAAAACCTTTGTGTCCTAGCATTATCTTGTTCATTAAGTCATTACACAAAGGATTAGTCTTAAAATAGAAAAAGCATTTTAGCCATTTTTGAAAAGGTGCACTTTATTTCAAAACACAAATCAAAGAGGTACAAGCCAGATCTTTTGGGCACAAGATTATGGACATATCCCACTGATCAAGACTCAAATTTGCAGCATGCTTGAGGAGCCTGTAGGAGCCTATAATCCAACTTGAATTTTGTTTGCTTAGATAAGAAGAAAGCTTGCATTTTGAACAACAACTCGCATTCCTGCAAGAACCAACTAAAACCAACTTTGTGAACACACTTTATACTCCCTAACTAACCTGAAGCACGACCAAACCATCCCTAAAATTCCCTCATTCACATAAACACCATTTTTCTGCAAGAAACAGGGCATTATGCATTTTGACTTGGCCAGTTCATTTCCCTCGTGCGTTTTGGCTAAAACGTCTTCATACACACTCCATAACATCCATACAAACTATCCCAAGCCTTGGAAACAAACTGTAACACCCCTAACCAAGTTTTCCATTTTCATTTTTTCAGTTGTGCAGGTTGAGTTACATAGCTCGATTCAGTTAGTTTCAAAGCAAGCTAGAGGTTGGAAGAGCATCCTTGGACCTCAGGCAAGCTGTACAAATCTTCAAATTCCATTGAAAGTGCCTCCATTGTTGTACACGATTCAAGCTGAACAGGTAAAAGTTTAAACTTTTATCTCTCTATCCAAGCATATCTAGGCTTAGGTTTGTGAAGAAAGTATGTTCTATTAATGGCCCTGAAGCTACCCATATCCTCACTTTTCATTTATGTTGTGTGTGCTGCACGAATTTTGAACCTGAATATTGAACAAAAGTTAGGTTAGGAATTGGGGGAGAAGAAATTCTCTCTCATTTCTGAGAGTTAGATCAAGTTCTTTATATGTATGAATTCGTGGTTTGATGCTCTACATTTTTGATGTTATAAGTTTTTGTTAAAAGTCAAAGGATCAAGAGATAGCAAGGATGGAAGAAAATGCGCGTTTTTGTGTTTGAAAATGGCTGGAGGTTGAAGACAAGCCTCCATTGGGCTGGGCCTGAGATTGCTTTTCTGTTTGCACCTTCATTTTTCACTTACACCCCCTTGGCCCATTGTGTGTTATTTTTATCATTTTTGATTTTTTTCTTTTTAATTCTGACTCATTATTTTTTGCCAAAATATAAAAAAACATTAAAAATATTTTTTCAACCATTTTTGCATTTTATTTGGATTTTTATTTGCTTTATTTAAACTTGTACATATAAATAAGCATAGTAGTTTTTTATTTAAAATACTAAAAAAAATAATACAAATACATTTATTTTCTGTCATTATTTTTTATTTTACCTTTTGAAAACATTTTCTTAAAATACATTTTTTTTTGATAAATAATAAATATTTTATTTTTACATATATTTAATATATTTAATACATAATATAAATACTTATATATTTATTAGAATATTTAGGATAAAAACATAAAAATAATACATTTTTCATTTTTATTAATATTTGACCTCAAAAGTTACTTTTTACAATATACTTCTTTTTTAATTTATTTTTTGTATATAATTAATAAATATTGTATATGATAAATAATAAATACTATTTATTTGTAAAATTAGGGTTTTGCCCTAAACCATGAAAATATCCAAAAATACTTAATTTTTTCATTAAGTTAACATTATTTTCACTTGTAAATAAATCATACACTTACACAAATACATTGATACATTTACAATACACATTTTATTTTTCTTATACATTGCTACATTACATTTTTTACATGGCGATTGATTCGATTTGGTTGTAAATTATTTGGACACTACTCTCCTGTTAAGTCTCATCCCCATTTGAACATTTGTACCCCCATCCCCATGATTATTTTGTAATAATTTAGGACTTTAAATTCCGCATTTTAAAGCTTTCTAAATATGCCATGATAGACTTAGGGTTTGTATGCAAAAATCAAATAACAAATAGCTTGACCTAATTGAAATATAACAAAGCATGAAAATGGACAACACCAATCACACTTGCACCCCTAGGGTTACTCCACTTGTTGCCTTCAATAATGAGCCATGCTTGCACGTTGAGTTTCTTTGGCAAAACAAAACAAATTCAAATGATCATAGTCCCTCGATGACGCTTTCGAAAGTTGCCTAATCAAAATGATCAAGTCCCTTCAAGCAAATTGCCAAAGACACTTGGCACCATTGCATTCATGGTCCATACGATGACCCGCGCCTGTCCCGTTAAACATCCTAACGCAAGATTGTCCACCAAATACAATGGTGGAACAAAATTGTTAAAAGGGTTAAAACATAGAAAAAATCTTTGAGTACAATAGGGGTATACGAACTCTTAGTTACTTGATCAAACTTGCAAAACACACTTGCCTACTTTTCAAAATCCACACTCCACAAACACTTTCAAAACAAACTTCCAAAAAACATTTGAAACATCTTTTCGAAAAGATACACACCTTTGTATATACTCAAACACGAGTCATTACAATGGTTGCCTAGACAAGGCCTCTTTTTAAAAACATTTTCAAAACACACACACACCACAATTTCAAGCAATTGAAAATCAAAGGCAAGTGATCTAAACAAGTAACTAAGAGCCCATGGATAACCATGGATAGAAAGGGTGCTAATACCTTCCCTTTCTATAATCTACCCCCCGAACCCAAGAAAACATCTCAAAGGTTTTTCCTGTGCTTTTTAACCTTTCCTTTAGGATAAAATAAAAAGTCGGTGGAGACTCTTGCTAAACCGAACAAGTGCGAATACAAACGCAAAACCCAAGTCAGTTCTCCCACCGTATCACACCTTCGATCTGGATTTCTAGGCGTGGATACTTTTGTTGAAGGATGCTTTGGCTTGGATTAAAAATGCTGATGACCTTTGGCAGCGTATCTCCCAAATCCTCCCTGTTTCTTTTCTCTATTTTTTCCTTCTGTGTTTTTCGTGTCCTGGATGTGTATGCTGGCCCTTGTATTTATAGGAGAGTGGGGGTCTAGTAACGGCAAGAGACAACCCATTAAACAGGCCTTTAAAGCCATGAGACAAGAATCAGACACATTAAATAATTTCCTTTTTTGAAATATTCATGTCTCTTGAATGAACCTGGACACTTTTGAATTTCGAATGCCTCCAGGCCATGCTCTTCGATTGGTCTTGAGTTGCCTCCTTCGAATGGACTTCTTATGTACCCTTCGAATGGGCCTTCTGAATGCTTCTTCGAATGGTCTTGAGTTTCCTCCTTCGAATGGACTTCTTATGTACCCTTCAAACGGGCCTTCTGAATGCTTCTTCGAATGGTCTTGAGTTGCCTCCTTCGAATGGACTTCTTATGTACCCTTCGAATGGGCCTTCTGAATGCTTCTTCGAATGGTCTTGAGTTGCCTCCTTCGAATGGACTTCTTATGTACCCTTCGAATGGGCCTTCTGAATGCTTCTTCGAATGGTCTTGATTTGCATCCTTCGAATGGACTTCTTATGTACCCTTCGAATGGGCCTTCTTAAAATTCCAATCGAAAGGCTTTGTTAACAGGCCAATCGAAAGGTGCTGTTCATGCTAATCGAAAGATCCCTTGGCATGCCAATCGAAGTGCTTGTCCATAATGCCAATCGAAAGGCTCCTTCAGAATACCAATCGAAGGGTCTTTCAGAATTCCAATCGAAGGTCTTGACATAATGCAAATCGAAGTGCTTGTCCATAATGGCAATCGAAAGGCTCCTTCACAATACCAATCGAAGGGTCTTTCAGAATGCCAATCGAAATGTATTTAAAGCACCACTCAAAAATTTTCTTTTTCCTTAGGCAAGAGTTTATGATCAACCATGCAGGGGGAATACTTTGGAAAACATGAGAGGGCAAATTTTGGGGTGCAACAATCTCCATCCATGTTGAAGTTTGTCATGTGTGGAGGTGGTGTGTAGATCTCTTTTGAAGGAATACCAGGTATCCCATCGTCTTTGGAATCATCGTTTACCATGTTGTCAAACTCCAACTCTTCATCTTCTTCTTCTTCATTAATGACATCTACTTCTGCTTGTTCGGTCTCTAGAGGATCAACCACTTGTGTCAGTTTAGGCTCTCGCAACATAATGTACAACTTAATAGAGTCGTACCCAGAATACCTATGACTGGAAAACATATTCTGAAGGTCCTCGTCATCTTGAGCCTCAACCTTATAAAATATTATTTGGTTGTTACAAAAAAAACCAGATTCTGATAAAATATTTGTGTCATGGGACCTCGTCCAAGTTTGGCCTCCTATCGTTTTTTGAAATACAAGAAATTTTCTTTCCTGTTTAACCAAAATTGGATGTTCTCAGTGTCTCTAAACAAAAACCCAGGGGTGGGACAAATGTCTGTCTCACTGTTAAAATATGCACTGATCACATATTGGGGTGCAGAGGCCATTGTGTATGACTGTTTGAAGGTTTGAAGGTTTGAAGTATTTGAGTTAATTGCTTGAACTTTTAAATGTTCTAGTGTTTGAGTGATTAAGTGTAGGAGTGTTTTGATAAATGTAAGATTAAATAGGTTGTAATGAATTTGAATAAACCAACAGTAAGAAACCTCTAAGACGTCTCCCTTCACGTCCAATCATGTTACATGCATGCAAAGGTGCCTTCTCCAAGGCTGTCACCTAGCCTGCACCTACACTGCAACCCATGCCACCTCTTATTCGCCAACAGGGATGGCGACACCTTTCATTTTTTTTACTCTTTTGCCAAGTCCAATGGCGTCTCCCTTCACGTCCAATCGTGTTACATGCATGCAGAGATGCCTTCTCCAAGGCTGTCACCTAACCTGCACCTACACTGCAACCCATGCCACCTCTTATTCTCCAACAGGGATAGCGACACATTTCATTTTTGTACTCTTTCGCCAAGTACAATGGCGCCTCCCTTCACGTCCAATCGTGTTACATGCATGAAGAGATGCCTTCTCCAAGGTTGTCACCTAGCCTGCACCTACACTGCAACCCATGCCACCTCTTATTTGCCAACAGGGACGGCGACACCTTTCATTTTTGTACTCTTTCACCAAGTCCAATGGCGCCTCCCTTCATGTCCAATTGTGTTACATGCATGCAGAGATGCCTTCTACAAGGCTTTCACCTAGCCTGCACCTACACTGCAACCCATGCCACCTCTTATTCGCAAACAGGGATGGAAACACCTTTCACTTTTATACTCTTTCGCCAAGTCCAATAGCGCCTCCCTTCACGTCCAATCGTGTTACATGCATGCAGAGATGCCTTCTCCAAGGTTGTCACCTGGCCTGCACCTACACTGCAACCTATGCCACCTCTTATTCGCCAACAGGGATGGCGACACCTTTCATTTTTGTACTCTTTCTCCAAGTCCAATGGCGCCTCCTTTCACGTCCATTCGTGTTACATGCATGCAAAGATACCTTCTCCAAGGCTATCACCTAGCCTGCACCTACACTGCAACCCATGCCACCTCTTATTCTCCATAGAGACCGTGTCAAGATGCAGTTTGGAATGCATCAAGAGATACCCGGCGACCCGACTTGTTTGTCCCCGTGGCATCTCAAAAGGGTCGACGCCCAATGGGGTCTTACCAACTGGAAAGATTTTGCTCCAGAATGGTGTAAGATGTGGCAAAGGCGTCACCGACATGTCTTGCAATTCCCAGTTTTCCTCAACCATGGTAATATGCGACACACGGATCAATATTTATCTTGGTACAAATCGGTTAGTACCCCAGAAATGCACGTGTCTCATCCAAGGTATTTGGTTGACCCACGAACACAATGGGCACAACCCTAAATTTCCCCAATAACAAACCCAACACACATCAACCTCCCACCAACCCCCCCGACGAAACAGAACCCCAAACACCCAACCACAGTCACCACCATAATACAATTACACCTACATGCCCCACAACCAACCACAATCACCACCCCAGTACCAATATACCCATATGCCTCACACTTGTGATCGGTGGGAAAGAACTGACTGTTTTGGAATGCTGGTTCGCGTTTTGCGTTTGTTTTTGCAAAATGTCGCGGTGAGCAAGAGTCGCCACCGTATTTTATTTTATCCAACAAGGAAAGGACAAAAGCACAGAAAAATTCCTTTTTGAGATTATTTCTCGGGTTCGGGAGGCAGATTATAGAAAGGGAAGGTGTTATCACCCTTTCTATCCGTGGTTATCCACGGGCTCTTAGGTACTTGCTCATTATGTTTTCAAAAGTTTGTTTTCTTTGTGATTGTGGGTTTGAAAGAGTTTTTTGTTTGAAAGGAGTGTAAGTGCGAAAAGTTTTGTTTTGTTTTAAAAGGAGCAAGTACTTAAGAACCATCTACCTACTCGAAAAAGGAATTAATCTGTACAAATGTCCTTTAGACAATGCTATCCCACTATTGAGGAGTAGGTAGCATCGTGTTAGAACATAGTTTGATTCTACAACCCTAAATTAGAGTTTTGATGATAACAAAATACAAGAATAAATAAATTGTAAGATTTATATATAAGACATATATGCTACTTAAAATTATGTTGTGTATTTACAGAAACTCTGATGGAATCAGCATCAGAAGATCAGTATCAACATCAGCATCAGAAGATATGTCAGCATCAGAAGATATGTCAGCATCAGAAGATCAATAACATGTGCTACACGCTGAAGTTACCAGATCATACACTGAAGCCTGATGACCAGAATCTGCGCATAAAATACTCTGACTCTGATCAAGATCCTTACCAAGTCATCAGCACTCAGAAGCGTCAGAATAAGTTAAAGCCAAGAACACTCTGATTACCATAAGTAGAGAACACTCTGAAGCGTTACTAAGCATTCAAGACAGATTAATTACCAACGGCTCTATTCCAAGAAAAGATCTTCTCAAAAAGGAAAGAATGTTATTATCATTGAAAATGAATTATGGACAACAACGTATCTTTGCCTTGGCTATATAAACAAGTCAGTGTGAGAAAAGAAAAAGGCTAATAATCTTCATGCACACACTCATACAATTTGCTAAGCTTTCCAACCACGCTTACTCTATTGCTCTAGCAAATCCAGTTTCATTATAAGCTTAAATTTGTGTATTATCACAGTTGTGGTATACTGTTTTATTAGAAAACATCAAACACATTATTGTTCAATTATTTGTAAAGAGATTTCCTTGAGATAAACCGGTTTGTGGTTATACTCAAGAAGGCTTTAACAGTTGTTAAAGTGGTTGTTGTATCCCTTTGAATATAGTGGATTAAGACCTCGTTGGAGAGAGGCGAAATCACCTTGATGGGTGGACTGGAGTAGTTTGAGATCAAACGAACCAGGATAAAAATACAGTGTTGTCTAAGTTTTCGATTTAAGATTTACATTTCAACCCCCCTTCTTGTGTTTTTCACATCTTCAATTGGTATCAGAGCGCCTGGTTCTGAGCTTATAACACTTAACCGTGTCAGTACAAGATCCAGCGTCAGAAAAACACAATGGCAGGACCACATCAAAACATCAACAATGACAACAATGAAGAAAGAGACAGATTCAGTGGCAAACCTCCAGTCTTTGATGGAGAGAACTTTGACTACTGGAAAGACAGAATTGAAAGCTTCTTTCTGGCCCATGATGCTGATCTGTGGGACATGGTGACTGATGGATACACGCACCCAATGGATGGAAGTGGTTAGAAGATTGACAGGAAAGCAATGTCTGATCAGCAAAAGCGTGATTTCAGAAATCATCACAAGGCCAGAACAATTCTTCTCAGCGCCATCTCTTATTCAGAATATGAAAAGATATCAAACAGAGACACTGCAAAGAATATGTTTGACTCTCTGAGAATGACGCATGAAGGCAACATTCAAGTCAAAGAAACCAAAGCCCTTGCACTAATTCAGAAGTATGAGGCATTCAAGATGGAAGAGAGTGAATCAATAGAAACCATGTTCTCAAGATTCCAAATTCTGGTTGCTGGTCTCAAAGTTCTTGACAAAGGGTATTCTACTGCTGATCACGTTAAGAAGATCATCAGAAGCTTGCCAAAACAATGGAGGCCAATGGTCACAACGCTTAAGCTAGCCAAGGATCTCAACAAAATCTCTCTGGAGGAACTTGTCAGCTCCCTCAGAAGTCATGAGATAGAGCTAGAAGCAGATGAACCTGAAAAGCAAGGTAAGCCATTAGCTTTAAAATCTAATAGAAAATCTGACTCCAAGGTTTTGCAGGCTGTAGAAGAAACCTCTGATGGGTCTTCATCAGAAGAAGATGAACTTTCTCTCCTCTCCAGAAGGGTGAACCAATTATGGAAGCAGAGGCAAAGGAAGTTCAGGAATCCCAGAAGATCAGAGAATCAGAATGAATCTTTCTCCAGATACAGAAGGTCAGAATCCTCCTCTGCACATAGAAGATCTGAAGGTTCTTCAGGAAACAGAAAGCCAAACAATAAAGACATCATCTTCTATGAATGTAACGAGCAAGGGCACTACAAAAGCGATTTCCCAAAGCTTCAGAAGGAAAAGCCCAAAAAGAAGTTTGGCAAGGAAAAGAAGAAAAGTCTCATGGCTACATGGGATGATTCTGACACATCTGAAGCTGACTCAGAATCTGATGATGAAAGAGCAAACATAGCTCTCATGGCAAACATAACAGAAGACAGTGAAGCTTCTGAATCAGACTCTGAATCAGATACAGAAGAGGTATTCCCTGACTTTGCTATAAACTTTACTAAGGCTGAACTAGCCGAAAGCCTTAATAAAATTCTGGAAAGATATCAGCAGATCAGAGTCAAATTCAGAAACCTGAAAAGGAATCTTGCTTCTGACTCTGATAAGACTGAGAGTCTCAAATTGGAGAATTCTGAGTTAAAAGATAAAATTTCAAAATTAGAAAATCTATTGCAAAACTCTCAGAAGGAAACAATCCCTGAAACTCCCAGCAGTGCTGATAAGATCATCAAGGAGTATGATCACAGCTTTCATAAGTTTCTAGCTAAAAACATAGATAGAAGCAAAATGGCTTCAATGATCTATGGAGTTAGCAGAAATGGCAGAAAAGGAATAGGATACCAAGGTAAGGTACCTACACCAAAAAATGCCATGGATTTAGTTATAAAACGTACTCCACTTGATTCACACTTTGTATATGGACACACACATGACATAAAATATACTAGTAGTGATTACTCTGTCAAACCAAAATTCAACCAGAGTTTTGGTAAAACTAACAAATCAGGACCCAAGAAAATATGGGTACCTAAGGATAAAATAATACATGTGGAAGATATCTTTAGCAGCAAAGCAGAAACACCAGTCATGGTACCTAGACTCTGGCTGCTCACGACACATGACGGGAAGAAGGCATATATTCCAAAGCCTGGAACTTAAACCTGGAGGCCACGTAGGTTTTGGAGGCAATCAAAGAGGAAAGATCATTGGCTCTGGAACTGTAGGTAATGGAAATCTTCCCTCTATAAGTAATGTTTTATTAGTAGATGGATTAATGCATAATCTGTTATCCATAAGTCAATTAAGTGATAACAGTTATGATATAATCTTCAATCAAAATTCATGCAAAGCTGTTAGTCAGAAAGATGGGACTATCCTATTTAATGGAAAGAGGAGAAACAACATTTATAAAATAAAACTTTCTGAACTGAAAAGTCAGAATGTAAAGTGTCTTCTGTCTGTTAACAACGAGCAATGGATCTGGAACAAAAGATTGGGACATGTTAGTATGAGAAGAATATCTCAGATTAACAAACTCAATCTGGTCAGAGGACTTCCTAACCTGAAGTTCAATTCAGATGCTCTGTGTGAAGCATGTCAGAAAGGCAAGTTTTCAAAACCAGCTTTCAAATCCAAAAACGTTGTTTCTACCTCTAAGCCATTAGAACTTCTGCACATTGACTTATTTGGACCAGTTAAAACTGCTTCAGTCAGTGGCAAGAAGTATGGGTTAGTAATCGTAGATGACTATAGCAGATGGACATGGGTAAAGTTCTTAAAGCACAAGGACGAGTCACACTCTGTGTTTGTCACCTTCTGCAACCAAGTTTAGAATGAAAAGGATATTAGAATCGTCAAAGTCAGAAGTGATCATGGTGGAGAGTTTGAAAACAAAGATTTTGAATCATTCTTTAATAACAAAGGCATTCTGCATGATTTCTCTTGTCCTAGAACTCCCCAGCAAAATGGAGTTGTAGAACGAAAGAACAGAACATTGCAAGAAATGGCCAGAACCATGATCAACGAGACTAACGTTGCTAAGATCTTCTGGGCAGAGGCAATAAACACAACGTGTTACATTCAGAATAGAATCTCCATAAGACCTATTCTGGAAAAGACTCCATATGAATTGTGGAAGAACAGAAAGCCCAACATTTCTTATTTTCACCCATTTGGATATACATGCTTTATTTTGAATACAAAAAATTATTTGAACAAGTTTGACTCTAAAGCACAAAAGTGTATTATGTTAGGATACTCTGAATGCTCAAGAGGGTACAGAGTATACAATACAGAAACACAGATTGTGGAAGAGTCAATCAGTGTTCGTTTTGATGATAAGCTTGACTCTCAAAAGTCAAAGCAGAATGAAGTATTTGCAGGTATGGAAGTTGAATTCACAGGTACTGAAGATAAGTCATCAGAAGCTCTTAACAGAGACACTCCCTCAACATCAGAAAGAGGCACTGCAAGCAATCCAGCACCTTCTATTGATCAACTTCTGGTGGGTCCAACATTTCCTATTCTGGTAAAGGAATTTTGGATTCACGCTTCCTCTTCAAACCATCAAGTTACGTCCTACATCATGGGAAATAAGATTGTTATTACTTAAGACCTCATTGCATGTTTGATAGGCTACAATGGTGGTGGTGTTCGTTGCATTGATATGGCAGAAAGGTGTGCTGATGCTGCCCTAATTGCAAGGGAAATCTTCACTCTGGGGCTTCCCTCCAGCAAGATAAGGGATTTAAAGGACAAACACAGAATTTGGGCCAAGATCATTCTGGGCTGCTTCAACCACAGGAAGCCTACCATCTCTCCTGATTACATTAATATTGATCAGCAGTTTCTGATCTATTTCATCTCTCAGAAGGTCAAGATAAATCTGGCTCATCTTCTGTTCAACCATCTCAGAACAAGTGTTAAGGAAACAAGAGAAGGGGAACGTACAAAAAGGGATTGGATACCCTTAGGAAGACTGATATCAGATATTCTAACAGAGAATAAGCTGATTGATCATCTGACAGAGGCTCAAGAAATCAGCACTCTGGAAGCTACTGTTGGCAAACAGCTGAATGCCAAAAATCTGAAGAAAATGAAGTTGATAGAGAACATCAAGAAGGAGCCCAGCGTCACTCCTTTTGCTGCAATCTCTAGCAGAAGAGTCCCTCTGGATGACTTCCCACTGTTCTCAGAAATTGACTCTAAACCTAAAATCATACTCAGATGTCTGGATGCTTGTAAAGCTGATGGTACAGCACCAAATCTGAATATTCAAGACCTTCAGCAGAAGGCTCCAGAGGTTGTTCTGAAGAAGACAAAGAAAAGAAAAGCTGTAGTAGAAGGATCATCTCAGCAGACTCCTAAGAAGAGAGGTAATCCTTCTTCTGTAACTGTTTTAGATTCAATTGCTATATCAACATCTATCCCAATACCCACTCCATCTGAAAACCCAACACCTCAAACTTTCGATGATTTTGACCTTGACTTTGATCCCTCTGAATCCTTAACCCTCAGAAGATCTCGCTCCTAACCTCAAAATCCAAATATTGTTGAAACCCAACAAGAACTTGAAAAAGTTCTTTCTGATATAGACCAACACACTTCTGCTCCTGAAACAGAAAGTCCAAATCCAAACACAGAACCACAACCAGAAATTCCCATCTCACCACAACCAGAAATTCCACTCTCTCCAGAACCAGAAATCCCACTACCTTCATCTCCTCAACCAGAAATTAATCCACCCTCTCCTCAACCTGAACAATCTCCACAACCTGAGACTCAAACCTCTGAGGCTCAACCCTCTGAATCCCCTGAACCACAACCTCTGGCCATTCAATTTCCCTTTGGCACCATTGTGAATATTCCTCAACTTCCCTCTTCACCAGAATTAACTCCACCAAATTCCCCATCAAGTCTAATCATAATTCCTGACTCTCCCACTCCCTCACCAAAAGACAATTTAGATGACCATAGCAAGACTGTCATGACTTAACAGTCCTTGAACGCCTTGCTGCAATAACCAACAAAACTGCTATCCCAAAACCTAAACATCCAGATGTTGGTTCCAGCATATTGAACTTTGAAACAGAAGTACATAAGTGGATCACTTCTCTGAAACAAGCAAGTCTGGAACTGGTTGATCCTGCTGCATCCGACTACCTCTGGACAAAGTTCAGAAGATGGGTATGCTCTGAAACCTTTAAGCTGCAAGAACAGAGCTATGGACAAGCTCAACAGAACTTCTGTAATCTGCTGAAAGAAATTGAAGGTCCAGTTCTGAGCAAGCTGCTTAAGGAAGAAGTTCTTCCGCTGGACAATGCTCCTTGGTCTGATCATCGTCAACCAGAGTCAGAAGAACAGATGATTCCAGCTGAAGACATGGGTCAAGAAGAAGATATTGCTGAAAGTTCTGAGAAGCATCCTGTCTCTGAAGATCCTCAAGCTTCCTCTCTTGACAGGCAGACTCTAGAAGATCTGAAAAGATCTGATATGCTGATGAATGAAAGAATGGATAAGCAGGACACCAAAATTGGTGCAATAGCGAACATGTTAACTCAGCAACAGGAAACCAGCACCCAAATCAAGAGCATGTTGGAAGCTCTGTTCACACGACTTCCTCCTCCTTCTTAGAATTTCCTTGTTGTTTTTATAACTTGTTTATCTGTAATATTTTTACATGTTCTGAACTTATCATTGCTTCTGTTTTTAATATAAACGCATTTTAGCTCTGATCATTTTAGCTCTGATTATTTGTGCTTTTTGATAACTGACAAAAAGGGGGAGAAAGCATGGTGTTTTTTAATAACGGATTACTGAGACATAAGTCTCAAACATTCTGATCTATTTAATTTTCTTCTCTTCTGAAAAGCTTACAGGTACAAAACTTTGATGAATTTGATGAACTCTGATACAGTAAAGCTCTGATGCTCAAAGTCTCATGGAATTAAAGGGAAGTAATCAACTCAGGGGGAGTTTTCTCTTCTTAGCTCTGATACCTTTTATTCCTTATCTTTAATCTCTGATACCTTTTATTATGTATTTTTAATTGAAAAAATCTGGTTTTTGTCATCATCAAAAAGGGGGAGATTGTTAGAACATAGTTTGATTCTACAACCCTCAATTAGAGTTTTGATGATAACAAAATACAAGAATAAATAAATTGTAAGATTTATATATAAGACATATATGCTACTTAAAATTATGTTGTGTATTTACAGAAACTCTGATGGAATCAGCATCAAAAGATCAGTATCAACATCAGCATCAGAAGATATGTCAGCATCAGAAGATATGTCAGCATCAGAAGATCAATAACATGTGTGTTGTACCCCAAAATTTTCCCTCCCATATTCTTCAAGATTTGTCAAGAATCATCTTCAAATGATTCAAGATTTCTCAAGGGTTGCACAGTCCAAATGCCTCCTAAGCCAGCTGAAATTAGGGTTTTGTTTCTTCCAAGGAAATTGAGGTTTTCAATGGCTCAATCAACTCTCATGTGCCTATATACATCCTCAAGCATCTACATGCCAAGTTTCAAGACTCACAATGTCAAAATTGCACAGTCAAAAGCTCCATGTGCTTCACAATCAACTGCAGGGGTAAAATGGTCATTTTGCAGTCAAAAGTCAGAATTTTTGGTCAACATCTTATTTTGAGTCCACAATCATCATTTGATCAAGTCTTGATCATAATTCCACAAGCATGGCTCAAAAATCATCAAGATGCAAAAAGTTACTATTTTTGGACAGTAGAAAAGTCAACTGTATCTTGACCAGGGCATAACTTTCTCATGGTTCATCAGAAAAATCCCATCCAATGCTCATTTTGAAGGGGATGACATTTCCTACAACTCATCTTCACATTCCAAGTCCAAGAAATGCTCTCACAAAAAGTTATCAATTTTTACATTATAGGTCAATTTCAAAAGTCAATAAAAATGCACTTTAAGTCAAAGACCATAACTTGAGATTGGTAAATCCAAATGACATGGGACCAAAGGAATTGGTTAGAGGACTTCAAGACCTTTCCAAAATGTCAAAGAACATGTTCATATGATCAAAATTGAACAAGATATGCATTGGAGAAGTTGGGAAATTTTTGTGAATTTGCAAAAGTCAACTTTGCTCAAAACACTTTGTTTTTGCTAATGGGCCTCAAATTTCTTGAAACTTTATCCAAGGCCTATGCACGACCTATCAAGCTTAAATTGAATTATTTTCTTATTTTTTATTAATTAATTGGATTTTTAATCAATTTTAATTCATTTAATTAATTTAAATTGTAGGAAATACAAAGATTTGATTTTTCAATCTTTTTGTGAAGCAAAAGTGGTCAATATATGCTGGAAATTTCGTGTGCAAATCAAAGGGACAAGAATCTCCAAATTTAGCAAGTTTTTCCAATCAAAAAGATTCAAAAATATTTGATTTTCAATCAAATATTCAAACCATCATTCCATGGATTTCTTTGCAAGATTTTGACCTAATTCTATTCTAATATAAATACACAAGTGAACCCTATTCATGCATACGTGAATTTGCTGCAAGAAAGCCATAACCATATTGAGAAAATTCAAAGAAAAAGTCAAAACTATTTTCTGCATTCTAGCACGATTCAAAGCATTTTGTGGTTTCTAATACCTTGCAGGAACTCTCAGGGACGTTTTGCAATCAAAACCAAGCATTAAAGCTCAAGAAACCATCACCTACAGTCTCACGGTTTGACCTTTTTTCTCATAATCGAAACTCATGATTCATAAGCTTTTAACATGATTTATGGTTCGTTTTGCATTGCTGGAATCCTTAAGAAACTAATGGTATAGGTTAATTGACTTATAGTGTACAGAATCAAGAATTGCCATTGACAAATTCTAGGGTTCCTGAGCTTTGGATTTGGGGCTTTATTATCCAGGAAAAATTAGAACCTTTGAGGCGTGTGGTTAAACTCGTCAAGACCAGACGAACACACTCGGACCATCGCGAAATATTTATATTAATCATACGCCTATTCGCTATTTTTCGTGGTTGCAGGTTGTGGGGGTTAAAAACCCCCGCTATCTATTTGTTTTTTACAGGTACAAAGGAGGACGATGATGAGGTGTAAGCGTAAGGTTGGGCCATTCAAATGAGCGCGCGTTTTTATGTTGTTTACAGCATATGTATTAATTGTCCAATATAATATTTGTTCATTATCATAATAACAAATGCAGGCATATGGTGTAGTGGAAGATGAGTTGGCTGGTGATCATTGGGACCTGGGTTCGATTCCCAGGTCCACCCAAAACGTTTCTATTGTTTTTCTTAATATAATTGTGTGCAGATTTCCAGAAGCGTTCCACCATGTACCTCCCATCATCCAAGTGCCAAGTGGCCTTAAGCACCAATCCTGTGGCCAAAGATGAGGGATCATGGTACTCCCTAGTCAAAGCACGCCTGGACAATCAAAGAAAGTCAACAAGGCTTGTGTACAAATGGGCCAAAATTACTAACTTCACCTCCTAATTGGCCATCACCCCCCTGGTTTATTATTCCTTTTTATTTTCTTTTCCCTTTTATTTTCTTTTATTAATTATTATCATTATTATTTAATTAATATAATTAACTTTTTTTTTTCATAATAAAATTCAGAAAACTAAAAAATGTAAATATTTTTATTATTATTATTATTTATTAATTTTACCTTAATTTATTTTTGTAAATAAATACTAACAAATTAATTAGTTAATTAGGTTAAATTTGACTTTTTCATAATAAATAAAATAAATTAGAATTAGGGTTTTTACTAACTTGTGACTTTTTCTTTATTTTCTTTTCTTTAAAAAACATTAAAAAACTAAAAATACTTTTTTCCTTTTAATTAATTAATTAATTAATTAGTTTTAAATTAATTTAACTTAATGCAAAATAACCAAAAATTTCATTCTTTTCTCAAAAAGGGTCAAAACCCTAAGACTTTTTCCCGATTCAATTTCCATTCGCGCATATTTTTTTGATTATATTTATGTAACTGCTCCGAGAATGTAATAGCGTAATTAGGATCTTTTTATCGCTTTCTTTATTTTCTCGCATTTACTTTTCAAGGGTTATGTTTTTGGCGATGTAAATACCCGACGCCTTGTAATAGCGTAGATTTACTTTCCGCAATTTACTTTCTGCAAATTATTAACTGTTAACTATGCATGACAAGACTTGCCTGAAAATTAAAATCAACTCGTAGCTCACCATAATACATGTGCAAAGATAACTTAACATGAAACTTAACACACTCGCACATGCCACTCTTAGAGTACGCCTCACTTGGTTGCCTCGACGTGGTCATTGAGTATAGGGTGTTTTAGAGGTCGCCCTCCTGTCTAAAGATCCAAGTTGCCTCGAAACGGTTGCCTCGGATAAAAAGGATCTAGGACATTAGGGTTACTGCTAAGGCGTCCTACTATTGCTTTGGTGACCACACATGTCTCTATAATCGAATTGACCTGAATAACTCCAACAACGGTGCTACCTACTTCTCAATAGTGGGATAGTACTGTCTAAAGGACATTTACACAGCTTAATTCCTTTGAGTAGGTAGAGGTTCTAAGGTACTTGCTCTTTCAAAACAAAAACAACTTTTCTCGCTCACACTTTCAAACAAAGTTTTCAAACACTTCATACACTCTTGAGGACTGATACAAGAGTCAAAACGAAGTTTTCAAACAAACTTTTTTTCAAAATCCACAAACACAAGAAAAGCAAACATTTTTTGAAAACATAGTGAGCAAGTACCTAAGAGCCCGTGGATAACCACAGATAGAAAGGGTGCTAACACCTTCCCTTTCTATAATCTACCTCCCGAACTGAGAAACATCTCGAAAAGGAATTTTGCTGTTCTTTTGTCCTTTCCTTGTTGGAGAAAATAAAAGACGGTGGCGACTCTTGCTTACCGCGACATTTCGCGAACCAGCATTCCAAAAGAGTCAGTTCTATTTCCACGAATCATAGAACTGGAGACTCTACTGGGGACATTAATAAGTGAGGTGTACCTTAGGATTAGATCATTCTATGTTTTCAATTGTATGCCTTGTTTGCTTTAATATTGTGGGCTTGTATTAGAGTTTCATAGATCCTAACCCGGATCTGGGGAATACCCTTTAGGTAGCAATAAACTATGAGGGACCTGTCCGGCATAGACCGACACGGGTGAAGCAGTAGCTACGTTGGTGTGACGCCTTGGTCTGTACCGATATCCCTTGTGTTGGAACGAGGAGAATATGGGTCTTTTGAGGAGTCATTAAGCACCAACTGACCTTAGAACCTTAAATTGACCCAACTTGGCCATAGAATAGTAGCAGTATGCTACACTCATTGAGGCTAAACTCTCGCGATGGTTCCGGCCGCAAGAAAAGATTGCGAAGCTGGAGTTATGACCGATTGAGGGTAGTCAATGATATTGAGATCCTCTAGAACCCGGTTGCTATTTTTAGGACAGGTCTTAACCAACTGAAACTGAAAGAGGGTAGTACCTAAACTTCATGCCAGCCTGAAATCTAAGGGCTCTTTTGTGTGACTTGTGTGCCTTCAAACTTGAACTACTTGCACATTCTTGTTATCTGACAACATGGGTTCCTTGCAGGTTTTGTTTACAGTCCTTAATCTGGACTTATAACAGGGTTTACTTACATCACTCCACGCATAGCATAACATCATAACATTGCATACATCTTGCATAAGGACTAACCCATTTCAAGGATCTCAAGGGTTTGTGATGCAGGTCATGATGAACCAAATGTCTAGCAAGGGGCAAAAGGGGATTTATTTTCCTCTAGCCAAGGTTGTTTGGAGATCAAACATGATAACTTGAGTCAGGGGCGATAACCCACTCGATATGGTGAGCTTGACTCTTGAAGAAGGACTCTCAGCAACATGAAGTTCCTTCAATCAAGCTACCAGATTCAAATTCTAACAATTTTCTTGTTTACCCCGCGAGATCCTTGAAAACATTGCATGCATACATATCATTACATAACAGGTTACCCTTTACAGGTCTCTCATATTCTCGCTGTTTATTTCAGCAATGGCTCTCTAACAAGACAACCAGGATCTTCATACTCAAGAGACTCAGTTCAGGGAAATCTTCCTAAGCCTATCCAAGGGGCAGGAAGAGTTGAGAACACTCCTCATGGGGAATTTGGTCAAGAAGAGTCCTGAAGACAGTAAGGAAGAACGGCTGAAACATCTGCAAGCTGAGGTAGATGCAATGAGAACCCAGATGCTGGGGCAGACGACTCTTATCCAAGGCTTAGCTCGGGAACAAGAAGAGTTGAGAGCCATGATCAACCAACTTCATCAAGACAAATACAATAGTATGAAGCAAACGGTCAAGGCTGGGGATCAAAACAGTAATCAGCCTCCAAGAAGACAAGAGTTTGGTATGGTGAAGAATGGACCTCTCCAAGTCGCTACTACCTCAAGGGTCCGACAACAACCTCACCAAGAACAACAGGTTAATCAGAGCAAGCCAAACAAGCCCAGGAGGAAATTTACCAAGATCAACATGTCACCAACTCAAGCGCTACAACACATGTTGTAGACAGGGCTGATTACATTAAAGGCTCCTCCCCGGAACCCAAATACTTACGCTCCTACCTATCATCCCTATGAAAGGTGTGCATACCACTCTGACGGTCCAGGACATGACACCGATAACTGTTGGACTCTGAAGAACAAGATCCAAGACTTGATTGACGGGAGGGTGCTGGAGTTCATGCCGGATGGTGAGATGAAAATCTTCCGCTGAGCCTTCTCCATCTGAGATGACTAGTTCAAACTAAGAGACTTTTGTTCATTTGAATTCTCAAGTTGTATTTTTCTTTACTTGTTCAAACAATCATTATCATGTCAAACTTTTTTATTTCATTAATGAATCGCATACGTCTGTTTTGAATCAATCCATTCGTATTCACTATATTCAAATTGCTTTCATTTTTTATGATGTTCAACTCTCGATTAAAAAATTCTAAACCCTTTGAGGGAGGATGATGAAAACGATGCCACGATCTTTATAGTATGCTTTTGAACAGACGCCGCTGATGAGGTACAGGCATTGTTTCAAATCCTAAACAGTGGAGTTATAAGGAAGATAATCCCTCGTCAACCCCTTTGAGCCAAAGAAGTTGTAGTTTTTCTTTTCAAAAAAAATTAAAACCCTTAATCATAACCTGGGGCAGGGTAGTTTTCTCAGTTGATCCAGGTGCACAATGAATGACATCAAAGGAGTCCTTCCAAAACAAAAGACAGTGATGTTTCCCTATAATCGTCAGGACATGCAGTCATTATCTCTCAAAATAAAAGCCCAATAAGTCAAAACCTATGAAGGAGACTTACAAAAGAAACTGGGGCATCCCGCTGACTGTAAATACAAAAAGAAACAGTTCAGGCAAAGACAGGGATAATAAAATCAAAAAGAGGTCCTACAAACCCTCAACAAAAAAAGAAATGACTGCCTATTCAAAATAAATTGTCAATATCCGAACCATCACTGGTATATCATAGCAAAGACTCAAACGAGATCTAATGCGCGATTAGCTGAGTTTAGGATGGAAGAACATCACGAAGAGCGGGTGGGTACAAATAAATTTTGAGCCTTTATCCTTTGTTTCTTAAACCGTGAACCAGGCCACGTTATAACCCTTAAAAGTCCTAGCTGAAGCATGGGTTAGTTCGAAAGCATACTGTTACAAAAGGTATCCCGACTCCTGTAGGGCTTACTGTAAAATCCTGAGTTGACATCATATTTTACAAAAATTCATTTGTTTTATTAAAAACTGCATCAAAAACTTCAAGACAGACATAAGCTTTGCATTCTTAAAATAACATTGTTTGCATATGATTATTTGTTCGAACAACAGAGAAATTCGTACGATGAATATCTTGTGAACAAAAATCTTCTCAATAAAAAGGTCACCTCAAATGGAAAAACACTTCCAACCAAGGGGCAGACATGATCATTGTCCATCATCTGGGGCAGTTAAGTCAAGATTCAGAGAATCTCTCAAAATGCCAAATAGTCAGGGGCAAATCTCCGCCTGAGTCACTTGGGGCATTGGACATGAATTCCAGCAACGAATCTTGCACGATCAAACGAAGATCTTCTGGTGGTATGGCAACATAATACTACCAACAGTGACAACTCCCTACACCCTGAGAGCATGGACATAGTCAAAAAAATACTACGCATAATCAAAGACCCGCTAGGTTGACACACCTAGGCAAAAATAAGGGCTTCCCGGCGAACCAAAAGGGTTCGGGCAAAAATAAGGGATGAAAATGAAAAAATTTGTACACCCGGCAAGTCGAAAACCTGAAAAGGCGGCTTGGGCAAAAAAGGGTATCCCGATGGACTGAAAACCCGAAAGGGCGGTCCAGGCAAAAATAAGGGATCAAAGCGTACGACTATGTCCCGTCATCTCGTCACTTGCCTACCAGAAGAAGATTTGTCAATCGGCAGTTATCAAGGCCTCCACAGGTACCTTCTCCCACAGAATCTGGGCAATAAGAATTGTCCTAACTATACAGATTGCTCTGTCCTCCAGGTACCAAGGTAGATTCAGCTGAAGAATATGACCAAGATACCTTCACTCCCCGCAGAGTAAGACAAGATTCAGCAATACTCTCTCCAAGCAGAGTTGGTCTCTCATCAGCCATAAAAGGGCACAGTATCCCCAGCAAGTCAGCAACACTCTCCCCAAGCAGAGTTAGTCTACTGTTAGCCCTAAGGAAGTTGGGTATCCCCAGAAGATCTTAATATTCCCTAGCAGAGCGTACAAATATTTCTCAACAAGCATCCCAGGCAGTCTTAGTATTCGTTAACAGAAATATAAGATTGTTCCCCGGCGGAATACAGACACCCCAGTGGAGCCATTTCCCCAGTGTAGCCCAAAAAGTTTCCCCAGGAGAGTTGAATCAATCTCCCCAGTAGATCCTGGAAGCTTGTCTCCCGCAGAGTACAAATATCTCTCCCCATCCATATTCAAAAGTTATTCCCCACCAGAGTCTAACTGGGTTATCCTCAGCAAATTGCAATGGAAAGATCGTCCTCAGCAAAGTTCTTCCTATCCCCAGCGGAGTTCATCAAAATCTCCAACGGAACTTATCAACGGAATCCCCAGCGGAGTTATCATTAAAATCTCAGCGAAGTACCTCTTCCCCACAGAGTATTTCCCCGCAGAGTAATCTCTTCACCAGTTTATTCCCCAACGGAGTCATCTTCTCCTAACAGTTTATTCTTGCAATCATCTTCGATTATCATCCCCAACGGAAACGAAGAACTCTACTCCTCAACATCAGCCCAGGATTTAACGAGCTCCCGGCATTCGTCAAGGATTTATTTTCCCAGACGAAAATACATTCATAAACGTTTCACATCTCCTGCTTGCATACATGATAAAGTGCATACGACACTATCACATTTATTTTTGAGAACATCATGACACCATGCATCTCATACATCATGACATTGCATACAACTAATGTTTTGCCTTTTCAGGAAAAGGTCAATCAAAAGATATTACCATCAACTTTTGGAGTTCCAGATTCGATACCTGTATCTAGCCAGGGCATATCTGTGAGAGAGAGATTGAAGATCAATACCTGTATCTAGCCAGGAAGTTATCTTTCATTCTCAGGTCAGAGGTCTACACCTGTATCCAGCCAGGAAAGCTATCTCGACCAACCTTTTAAAGTTCCAGATTCGATACCTGTATCTAGCCAGGGCATATCTGTGAGCGATTGATTGTAGATCTATACCTGTATCTAGCCAGGAAAGTTATCTACATGAAGAGTTTGAAGATCAACACCTGTAACAGGCCAGGAAATTATCTTTCATTCTCAGGTCAGAGGTCTACACCTGTATCCAGCCAAGAAAGCTATCTCGACCGATCTTTTGAAGTTCTAGATTCGATACCTGTATCTAGCCAGGGCATATTTGTGAGCGATTGATTGTATATCTATACCTGTATCTAGCCAGGAAAGTATCTGCATGAAGAGTTTGAAGATCAACACTTGTAACAGGCCAGGAAATTATCTTTCATTCTCAGGTCAGAGGTCTACACCTGTATCCAGCCAGGAAAGCTATCTCGACCGATCTTTTAAAGTTCCAGATTCGATACCTGTATCTAGCCAGGGCATATCTGTGAGCGATTGATTGTAGATCTATACCTGTATCTAGCCAGGAAAGTTATCTACATGAAGAGTTTGAAGATCAATACCTATATTGTGATCGGTGGATCTGGAACTGACTGTTTAACGCTGGTTCGCGAAATGTCGCGGAAGCAAGAGTCGCCACCGTCTTTTATTTTCTCCAAATGGAAAGGACAAAAGCACAGAAAAATTCCTTATAGAGATTGCTCTCGGTTCGGGAGGTAGGTTATAGAAAGGGAAGGTGTTACCACCCTTTCTATCCATGGTTATCCATGGGCTCTTAGATACTTGCTCAATGTGTTTTCAAAATTGTTTGTTTGCTTTTCAATGTGGGTTTTAAAAGTTTCTTTGAAAAATTCCAGATCGACTCGTACGTCAGAGTGTTTGAAAAATTTGCTTTGAAAGCTTTTGAAAATGTGTGGTGTGAAAAGTATTTTTGTTTTGTTTTTGAAATTAGAGCAAGTATCCTTGAGAACCTACCTACCCTAAGGAATTCGTCTGTGTAAGAGTCCTTTAAAGTAGTGCCATCCCACCATTGAGAGGTAGGTAGCACCACCGTTGGAGGTGTTCGGGTCAATTCGATGTTCGGGACATGGTGATCACCAGAGCAATGGGAAGACACCTTAGAAGCTACCCTCATGCCAGGTTCCCGGATCATGAGGACTTACTAAGACGTCCTCTACTCGACGATCACCTTTCGAAAGGCAACAGTGAGGCGTACCCTAGGGGTGGTGTGTGCGAATTGTGTGTCATGTTTCAGTTATTTGTCTTGTCATGTTTGTTGTGATCTACGCTTGATTTTATTTTAAGTCCATTCATTCTTGCATGTATATTTAGCAGTTTAAAAGTTTGCGGGAAAAGTAAATTCTAAACTATTACAAATGGCGCGGGTCCACATCGCCAAAATTTCCAGAACCCGATTTGACAGAAAAGTAAAGCAAAGGAAAGAAAAGTGCGAGAAATAAAGTTGTTACAAGGCTTTGGGAGAATTACATAATTATAATAAACGACATAAAATAAATGCGCGAAGCAAATTAAAAACACGGGCGTTGGACCCTTTTGCAAAAAAATAATTAAATCAATGAGGAATTAAAAAATTAAAATTTAAAAAGAAAAATGTTTTTTAGTATTTGTGGTTTTTTATGTTTAATAGGAAAAAAGAGAATTAATTACGATTAAAACAAAGTGTCAAACCCTAATTCTAATATTTTTTTAGTTATTATGAAAATGTTATATTAACCTAAATTAAACTCTAAATTAATTTTTGTGCAAATTTAATTATAGAAAATAAAATAAATGTATTATTATGGTGAAAAAGGGAAAAAAATTAAAAAAAGGAATAAAAATTGTTAATTAACCTAATTCTACCTTTTTATATTTATTAAAAAGAATTAAACTTGCAAAACCCTAATTATACTAAATAATTATATGTTAATTTATTTACAAGAAAATAATTATAAATTTTTTTATTATTTTTGGGTCTTTTCTGATTTTTATGATATTTTTATATTTTGTAAAAAAAAAAGATAATTAATTAAATTAGCAAATAAAATAACAATAAAAAAAATAAAAATAAAATAATAAAAAAAAAAAGAAAAGAAGCAAACCAGGGGGGGTAGCCCCAAATTGGAGGTACAGGCCTTAGAATTCTGGCCCATTAATGCCTTGGTCCATTGACTTTTCCTCAATCATGTATGATGCGTTGACTGGCGCGTAGGGTGCTTTTTGATTCTTGGCCATTGATCTGCTTTTGTAGGACGCGTGGACGCTTGAGATGGTGAGCGTATAGTGATCCACAGAGGTATGCCTGCATAGGAACGAATATGGAAAAACAATATTGAAAGTTACACAGACCTGGGGTTCGAACCCAGGTCTTAGATATTGCCAAGAGAGGTACCTGCCACTGAGCCAGTTTGATCACGTTTAATATATAATATCAATCAAATAATATAAAAGGAAAAACAAGGTTAGTGGGAATCAGCGCGCGCGTTTTTAAACGCACCAACCATCATGTGACACGGCTTCGTCTTCCTCCCCATCCCTGTAAAACAAAACATATAGGCAACGGTTTTCGTTGTGTTTTCTTAGGCTAGCTACAAGAAAATAGCGATTAGCCTATTTCCAAACATAAATTAGGCGCGAGGGTTGGTCTTCGTTCGTTGGGGCATGCTGGTTTGAATGATAATGGTCTTGAGGCTTGATTTTACTTCGTTTCAAAAGCCCCAATTCAAAAAGCTGAAAACCCTAAAATATGAACATGGTGAAATCGCGTGTGTGACATAAAAATGCAATTAAAGGCATTGGTTAGCATCAGTACATTATGAGGAACAAGAATCCATGAATCAAATGTTAAAAAGATGCTTAAAATATGAAATACGATGATCAATTTTCTTCTATACAGTTCATATTCAGGCTACCAATTCTCGAAGCTTTGGTTGTTGTTCTTGATTGGAACACGTTCAGGGATTGCCAAGGAAGCTTTTGGAATAGGTTTTGTGCCTTCAATCGGCCTCTAGCAAGGATTTCAGAACTGAGTTTGTTTAACAATTTTTCAAGTTTGTATATTGGTTTTCTGTGCAGCTTCTAGTCTCTAATGCCATTAGGTTTGTGATTCTGAATATGTAGTAAAGCTTTTAGGTCAACAAAATTGAACAATATCCATGGCATTCAATGATTTGCATATTTGATTTTATAAGATCTTTTTTTGAATCTTTTCTCATGTGTATTTGGTTCAATCATGCTCAAATCAAACCAAAACTTGCCTAATTAGGATATGCACGTGATATTGAGAGTAAAACATGCATGAAAAGATTTTTTAGGTCAAAGTAGATATTTTTCACATATTTAAATAATTTAATTGAATTAATATTAATAGAAATTCAAATAAATAATTAAAAAATGAGAAAATACTTCCCTTTGGGCCAAGTGGTCGTGCATAGGCTTGGAATGATGAATCATGGAAGAAAAATGGGCCCATTAGCAATTTTGAATCATTTGAATCAATGTTGACTTTTCAAAATTCCTAAAACTTTCCCAACTTCCACAAGGCATAACTTGCTCAATTTTTAAGCTTTTCACATGTTCTTGGACATTTTGGAAAGGTCTTTGAGTCCTCTAACCAATGCCTTTGGTCCCATGTCATTTTGATTTACCAATCTCAAGTTATGGCCTTTGACTTAAAGTCTCTTTTTGTTGACTTTTGAAAATGACCTATAATGTTGAAATTGATAACTTTTTGTGAGAGCATTTCTTGGACTTGGAATATGAATATGAGTTGTAGGAAATGTCTTTCTCTTCAAAATGAGCTTTGGATGG
Organism: Vicia faba; assembly: GCA_948472305.1. Classification (NCBI taxonomy): domain Eukaryota; kingdom Viridiplantae; phylum Streptophyta; class Magnoliopsida; order Fabales; family Fabaceae; genus Vicia; species Vicia faba. Next base: position 940,448,850 of record OX451736.1, read on the forward strand.
AATTTTTCTGATAATCCATGTGAAAGTTATGCCCTGGTCAATTTCAGTTGACTTTTTCAACTGTCCAAATATAGCAACTTTTGCATCTTTGATGATTTCTGAGCCAAATTTTGAGAATCATGATCAAGCATTGATCAAATGATGTTTGTGGCTTCAAAATGATATGTTGATCAAAAATTTGAACTTTTGACTGTCAAATGACCATTTTGCCCCTACAGTTGACTGTAGTGCAATCTAGGGTTTTGACTGTGCAATTTTGAGCTGAATGCCTTGAAACTTGATGTGAGGATACTTGACCATATTTGTAGGCATATGAGGCTTGATTGGGCCTTTGAAACCTTCAATTTCTTGATCAGAACTCAAACCCTAGTTTTGACTGTATAGGAGGCTCTTTGACTGTGCAACCCTTGGGGAATCTTGCAGCTTGGCTTGGCAATTTCTTGGAGAATATGGGAGGGCAAATTTTGGGGTACAACATATATCTAGCCAGGAAGTCATCTTTCTTTCTCAGGTCAGAGGTCTACACCTGTATCCAGCCAGGAAAGCTATCTCTACCAACCTTTTTGAGTTCCAGATTCGATACCTGTATCTAGCCAGGGCATATTTGTGAGCGATTGATTGTAGATCTATACCTGTATCTAGCCAGGAAAGTATCTGCATGAAGAGTTTGAAGATCAACACCTGTAACAGGCCAGGAAAATTATCTTTCATTCTCAGGTCAGAGGTCTACACCTGTATCCAGCCAGGAAAGCTATCTCGACCAACCCTTTTAAGTTCCGGATCAACACCTGTATCTAGCCAGGAAATATCTGTGAGCGAATGATTGTGGATCTACACCTGTAACTAGCCAGGAAAGTATCTACATGAAGAGATTGAAGATCAACACCTAAAACCAGACAGGAAAACTATCTTTCTTTCTCAGGTATGCAAGTTCTCGCTAAGGAATCTCTTACGCGATCGACACCCCTAGATGGCATATTTAAGCCCATCTCCACAACTATCTATTACATTTCCAAATGGCATCTATAAGCCCATTCCCAACATCACATTGTTGATACTACACTATGCGAGTGCAAATTTCTGGGCACTCTAGTGTTCAATCATCTTTCACCTTCGGATCACGAAAGGCACGCAAGCTAATCTACATCCCCAGGTTTAAGAAGATTGAACAGGGGAAACTGTTGTACCCCAAAATTTGCCCTCCCATATTCTTCAAGATTTGTCAAGAATCATCTTCAAATGATTCAAGATTTCTCAAGGGTTGCACAGTCCAAATGCCTCCTAAGCCAACTGAAATTAGGGTTTTGTTTCTTCCAAGGAAATTGAGGTTTTCAATGGCTCAATCAAGTCTCATGTGCCTATATACATCCTCAAGCATCTACATGCCAAGTTTCAAGACTCACAATGTCAAAATTGCACAGTCAAAAGCTCCATTTGCTTCACAATCAACTGCAGGGGTAAAATGGTCATTTTGCAGTCAAAAGTCAGAATTTTTGGTCAACATCTTATTTTGAGTCCACAATCATCATTTGATCAAGTCTTGATCATGATTCCACAAGCATGGCTCAAAAATCATCAAGATGCAAAAAGTTACTATTTTTGGACAGCAGAAAAGTCAACTGTATCTTGACCAGGGCATAACTTTTTCATGGTTCATCAGAAAAATCGCATCCAATGCTCATTTTGAAGGGGATGACATTTCCTACAACTCATCTTCACATTTCAAGTCCAAGAAATACTCTCACAAAAAGTTATCAATTTTTACATTATAGGTCAATTTCAAAAGTCAATAAAAATGCACTTTAAGTCAAAGACCATAACTTGAGATTGGTAAATCCAAATGACATGGGACCAAAGGCATTGATTAGCGGACTTCAAGACCTTTCCAAAATGTCCAAGAACATGTTCATATGATCAAAATTGAGCAAGATATGCATTGGAGAAGTTGGGAAATTTTTGTGAATTTGCAAAAGTCAACTTTGCTCAAAACACTTTGTTTTTGCTAATGGGCCTCAAATTTCTTCTTGAAACTTTATCCAAGGCCTATGCACGACCCATCAAGCTTAAATTGAATTATTTTCTTATTTTTTATTAATTAATTGGATTTTTAATCAATTTTAATTCATTTAATTAATTTAAATTGTAGGAAATACAAAGATTTGATTTTTCAATCTTTTTGTGAAGCAAAAGTGGTCAATATATGCTGGAAATTTCGTGTGCAAATCAAAGGGACAAGAATCTCCAAATTTAGTAAGTTTTTCCAATTAAAAAGATTCAAAAATATTTGATTTTCAATCAAATATTCAAACCATCATTCCATGGATTTCTTTGCAAGATTTTGACCTAATTCTATTCTATTATAAATACACAAGTGAACCCTATTCATGCATACGTGAATTTGCTGCAAGAAAGCCATAACCATATTGAGAAAATTCAAAGAAAAAGTCAAAACTGTTTTCTACATTCTAGCACTATTCAAAGCATTTTGTGGTTTCTAATACCTTGCAGGAACTCTCAGGGACGTTTTGCAATCAAAACCAAGCATTAAAGCTCAAGAAACCATCACCTACTGTCTCACGGTTTGACCTTTTTTCTCATAATCGAAACTCATGATTCATAAGCTTTTAACATGATTTATGGTTCGTTTTGCATTGCTTGAATCCTTATGAAACTAATGGTATAGGTTAATTGACTTATAGTGTACAGAATCAAGAATTGCCATTGACAAATTCTAGGGTTCCTGAGATTTGGATTTGGGGCTTTATTATCCAGGAAAAATTAGAACCTTTGAGGCGTGTGGTTGAACTCGTCAAGACCATACGAACACACTGGGACCATCACAAAATATTTATATTAATCATACGCCTATTCGCTATTTTTCGTGGTTGCAGGTTGTGGGGGTTAAAAACCCCCAATATCTATTTGTTTTTTACAGGTACAAAGGAGGACGATGATGAGGTGTAAGCGTATGGTTGGGCCATTCAAATGAGCGTGCGTTTTTATGTTGTTTACAGCGTATGTATTAATTGTCCAATATAATATTTGTTCATTATCATAATAACAAATGCAGGCACATGGTGTAGTGGAAGATAAGCTGGCTGGTGATCAGTGGGACCTAGGTTCGATTCCCAGGTCCACCCAAAACGTTTCTATTGTTTTTCTTAATATAATTGTGTGCAGATTTCCAGAAGCGTTCCACCATGTACCTCCCATCATCCAAGTGCCAAGTGGCCTTAAGCACCAATCCTGTGGCCAAAGATGAGGGATCATGGTACTCCCTAGTCAAAGCACGCCTGGACAATCAAAGAAAGTCAACAAGGCTTGTGTACAAATGGGCCAGAATTACTAACTTCACCTCCTAATGGGCCATCACCCCCCCTGGTTTATTATTCCTTTTTATTTTCTTTTCCCTTTTATTTTCTTTTATTAATTATTATTATTATTATTATTTAATTAATATAATTAACTTTTTTTTTCATAATAAAATTCAGAAAACTTAAAAATGTAAATATTTTTATTATTATTATTATTTATTAATTTCACCTTAATTTATTTTTGTAAATAAATACTAACAAATTAATTAGTTAATTAGGTTAAATTTGACTTTTTCATAATAAATAAAATAAATTAGAATTAGGGTTTTTACTAACTTGTGACTTTTTCTTTATTTTATTTTCTTTAAAAAACATTAAAAAACTAAAAATACTTTTTTCCTTTTAATTAATTAATTAATTAGTTTTAAATTAATTTAACTTAATGCAAAATAACCAAAAAATTCATTCTTTTCTCAAAAAGGGTCAAAACCCTAAGACTTTTTCCCGATTCAATTTCCATTCGCGCATATTTTTTTGATTATATTTATGTAACTGCTCCGAGAATGTAATAGCGTAATTAGGATCTTTTTATCGCTTTCTTTATTTTCTCGCATTTACTTTTCAAGGGTTATGTTTTTGGCGATGTAAATACTCGACGCCTTGTAATAGCGTAGATTTACTTTCCGCAATTTACTTTCCGCAAATTATTAACTGTTAACTATGCATGACAAGACTTGCCTGAAAATTAAAATCAACTTGTAGCTCACCATAATACATGTGCAAAGATAACTTAACATGAAACTTGACACACTCGCACATGCCACTCTTAGGGTATGCCTCACTTGGTTGCCTCGACGTGGTCATTGAGTATATGGTGTTTTAGAGGTTGCCCTCCTGTCTAAAGATCCAAGTTGCCTCGAAACGGTTGCCTCGGATAAAAAGGATCTAGGACATTAGGGTTACCGCTAAGGCGTCCTACTATTGCTTTGGTGACCACACATGTCCCTATAATCGAATTGACCCGAATAACTCCAACAACGGTGCTACCTACTTCTCAATAGTGGGATAGTACTGTCTAAAGGACATTTACACAGCTTAATTCCTTTGAGTAGGTAGAGGTTCTAAGGTACTTGCTCTTTCAAAACAAAAACAACTTTTCGCGCTCACACTTTCAAACAAAGTTTTCAAAGACTTCATACACTCTTGAGGACTGATACAAGAGTCAAAACGAAGTTTTCAAACAAACTTTTTTTCAAAACCCACAAACACAAGAAAAGCAAACATTTTTTGAAAACATAGTGAGCAAGTACCTAAGAGCCCGTGGATAACCACGGATAGAAAGGGTGCTAACACCTTCCCTTTCTATAATCTACCTCCCGAACCGAGAAACATCTCGAAAAGGAATTTTGCTGTGCTTTTGTCCTTTCCTTGTTGGAGAAAATAAAAGACGGTGGCGACTCTTGCTTACCGCGACATTTCGCGAACCAGTATTCCAAAACAGTCAATTCTATTTCCACCGATCACAATGTGCTACACACTGAAGTTACCAGATCATACGCTGAAGCTTGATGACCAGAATCTACGCATAAAATACTCTGACTCTGATCAAGATCCTTACCAAGTCATCAGCACTCAGAAGCGTCAGAATAAGTTAAAGCCAAGAACACTCTGATTACCATAAGCAGAGAACACTCTGAAGCGTTACTAAGCATTCAAGACAGATTAATTACCAACGGCTCTATTCCAAGACAAGATCTTCTCAAAAAGGAAAGAACATTATTATCATTGAAAGTGAATTATGGACAACAACGTATCTTTGCCTTGGCTATATAAACAAGTCAGTGTGAGAAAAGAAAAGGCTAATAATCTTCACGCACGCACTCATACAATTTGCTAAGCTTTACAACCACGCTTACTCTATCGCTCTAGCAAATCCAGTTTCATTATAAGCTTAAATTTGTGTATTATCACAGTTGTGGTATACTATTTTATTAGAAAACATCAAACACATTATTGTTCAATTATTTGTAAAGAGATTTCCTTGAGATAAACCGGTTTGTGGTTATACTCAAGAAGGCTTTAACAATTGTTAAAGTGGTTGTTGTATCCCTTTGAATATAGTGGATTAAGACCTCGTTGGAGAGAGGCGAAATCACCTTGACGGGTGGACTGGAGTAGTTTGAGATCAAACGAACCAGGATAAAAATACAGTGTTGTCTAAGCTTTCGATTTAAGATTTACAATTCAACCCCCCTTCTTGTGTTTTTCACATCTTCACATCATCGTTGGAGTTTTCGGGTCAATTCAATTAAGGGACGAGTGGTCACTAAAGCAATGTTAGGACGCCTTAGCGGTAACCCTAATTTCTTAGATCATTTTATCCGAGGCAACCGTTCCGAGGCAACTTATGATCTTTGGACAAGAGGGCGACCTCTAAAACTTCTTATACTCAATGACCACGTTCGAGGCAACCAAGTGAGGTATACCCTAAGAGTGGCATGTGCGAGTGTGTTATTTTCAGTTATATTATCTTTGTACATGTTAATGGTGAGCTACTGTTGATTTTAGGTTAAAGGTTAATCTTGTCATGCATTGCCTATTTATCAAACATCTAACAGTTAATGGTTGCGGAAATTAAATTGCGGAAAATAAATCTAAGCTATTACAAGGCGTCGGGTATTTACATCGCCAAAGACAAACCCTTTAAAATTAAATTGCGAAAAGTACATAAAAGCGATAAATAAAATCCTAATTAAAAAACTATTACATTCCCGAAGCAATTACAATATTGAAATATGGATAAAAAATAATACGCACGCGAGAAAAATTAAATCAGAGTGTCCTAGGGTTTTGACCCTTTTATTGAATAAAGCATGTTTTTTGTTATTTTAAATTAAAAATGGAATTAAACCTAAACTAATTATTAATTAATTAAAAAAGATATTTTTGTATATTTTTTTTTATATTTAAAGAAATAAAATAACATTGATTAAAGTTATTAAAAACCTAATATTCTAAATTGATTTTAATTTATTGCAAAATATTAAAATTATACCTAATTAGAAACTAAATTAATTAAATTATTTATTTACAAAAATAATGAAATAATGAAATTAAATTTAATAAATAAAAATAATGTTTTTTTTATGTTTTTTGATTTTTATTAGGCAAAATATTAATTATTTGGTTAGTAATTAATTAAGAATAATAATTAATAAAAACAATTAAATAAAAAAATATAAAAGAGAAAAAGAAATAAACCCAGGGGGTGTTGGGCCCAAATTGAGTGTGAAATCAGCAATTATTGATGCCCATTAACGTTCAGCCTGCTTGACTTTTCAGATTGCCTACGCGCTTGTTGACCAGAGTGTATGGTGGATATCCAGCCTGAGCCATTGGATTTGATTTGCAACCCATCTGGCAGGTGGATCTTTGAGGAGTATGGTAGTCTCTACGCTTGAGGGTGCCCTAGAATAACTGAAACAAAATAACACAAATGTTTTGGGGGACCTGGGATTCGAACCCAGGTCCCAATGCTCACATGCCAGCGCTCCAACCAATCAACCAAACTGCTCATTCGTTATAAGAATATAAAACAAATAATATATGGAAGAATCAATTAATCATACTGGAAATAAAAAACGCGCAAACACATTTGAATGGACCAATAACGCAGGGAAACATTATCATCTTCTTCAGCAAATCCCTGGTTATTTACCTGCAGATTTTTATCCGCAGGAAGATTCGTGGGATGTCTCAAAAATCCTTCCTAGGCCATGTAAACGCAAGTTAAGGCCATCATCATGTTCGTCTTGCTTTCCTGAACACGAATATAGCCATGAATTGTCTTGATTTTGCCTGTACACAAGATACCTAAAAACGAAGCAAGGAAACCCTAGGTCCGGGTGTCACATTAGAAGCCATGAAAATAAAATTGAATGATGTACAAAGCTTCGAAATCAAGCATGGATCAAGAATATGTTAACATTTGGTCAAAAAGATGCAAGAACGAGGAGTTATATTTTCATGTGCAGAGGCATATTCAGGAACACTTAGTGCATTACAGGTGGTCTTAAGGTCCTGTTTTGGTTGCTATAGCTTCAGGAGGTTGCTGGCAAGAGAGCTACGTGAAGCTTTTGCTTTGGAAACGCCTCCAAACAAGAATTAGATCTCCCACTTTTCAAGCTTTTTCACCAACTTTGTATGGCCGTTTCTGCAGTATTTTGTGCGTCCTCTTGGTCTGCCTCTCTTGTGTGCATATAATAGAATGTGTTTAGGTCAAAATTTTGGCATTAAACCTTATGCATTGAAGAATCAAGATTTGCTTTTGATCACCATTAACAAGTTGCCATATTTGCATCAAATCTGAGATTTTGTGCATGTTTTGACTTGGCACGAATTTGATTGAGTGTTATATGATATTTGCAAGCTGTAATGACCAAAAGAATCTTATTACATTAATTTTTAGATTTTATTTGATTTAATATTGATTAATAATGAATTAAATCAATAAAAATGAAATAAAATAGAAAAATAGATGAATGTCCATGAAATTAAAGATGGAACACGTGTGTGGCATTACAAGACTATATCAAGTGGAAAAAAGTGGGCCCTTTTGTCAAAAAATGGAGTTTTGAGGATAGTTGACTTTTGGCAAATTTGGAAAAATGCCCAACTTCAACAATGCATAACTTCCTCAATTTTGAACTTTTGGAGGTGTTATTGGACTTTTTAGAAACCTTGAGATGTTCTATAATCAACCCTTTTGGTGTCATTTAATTTTTATCTTCCATGCTCAAGTTATAAGCTTTGGCAAAAAAGGTGTTTTTGTTGACTTTCAAAAATGACCTATAATATCCAAATTAGTAACTTTTTGTGAGAGCATTTCTTGATCTTGGGGTGTGAAGATGGATTGTAGGAAATTGCATTCTATTAAAAATGAGCTTTTGATGGGTCATTTATCATAAAGAATTAGAAAGTTATGCTTGGTCAAAGTTGAGTTGACTTTTCCTACAAAACCCTAATTTAGCAACTTTTGAATCTTGATGAATCTTGAGAAATCCTTAATGAATCATGATCAAACCTTAATCAAATGATGAATTATCCTTAAAAATGAGAATGTTGACAAAAAATCTTGAGGTTTGACTGTCTGTAGGTCATAGTTGACTTTTGCCCTAACACAATCGATTTTTGGGTCTCTTGAGCAATTGACTGACCAAACTTCCTCTGCAAGGCTTGAAATTTGACATGGATGAACTTAAGAACATATTAGGACATTTGGGAGAACTTGAGGTCATTTGGATGTGAGAACCTTGATGCAACACAAATTCCTAATTTTGAATTGACTGCCTTAGGAGGTGATTTGACTGTCCAATTCTTGAGCCAACTTGAGCAACTTGAATATTATTCTTGACATGTCTTGACGAACATGGGAGGGAAAATTTTGGGGTACAACAGTTTCCCCTGTTCATTTTTCTTAAACCTGAGGATATAGATTGGCTTTCGAGCCTTTCATGATCCGAAGGTGGAAGATAATTGAACACTAGAGTACCTAGAAATTTGCACTCGCATGGTGTGGTATCAGCATTGTAATGTCGGGAATGGGCTTACAGATGCCATTTGGAGATTGTTGGTAGGAGGATGGGCTTACAAATGCCATATGCAGGAATGTCGATCGCATAAGAGATTCGTTAGCGAGAACTTGCATACCTGTGGTTGTAAAAGATTCCACCGGGGAAGTCTAAACTTTGTTGAGATTTAGGAACTTGCCTGTACTACAACTGAGAGAATGCTTCAGCTGAGTTTTAAGAACCTGTCCATAATTCAATTGGGGGGAAACATCTTCATCAAGATCTAGGAATTGTCTCGTGCTCAATGGAGTATACCGTTGAGGTTATAGAACTTGTCCACACTATGACGAAGGAAAACATCAAGATCTAGGAACTGACTCGTGCTCAATGGAGTATACCGTTGAGGTTATAGTACTCGTCCACAGTATGACGTAGGGAAACATATTCATCAAGATCTAGGAACTGTCTCGTGCTCAATGGAGTATACCGTTGAGGTTACAGAACTTGTCCACACTATGACGGAGGAAAACATCAAGATCTAGGAACTGACTCGTGCTCAATGGAGTATACCATTGAGGTTATAGTACTCGTCCACACTATGACGTAGGGAAACATCTTCATCAAGATCTAGGAACTGTCTCGTGCTCAATGGAGTATACCGTTGAGGTTATAGAACTTGTCCACACTATGACGGAGGAAACATCTTCATCAAGATCTAGGAACTGACTCGTGCTCAATGGAGTATACCGTTGAGGTTATAGTACTCGTCCACACTATGACGTAGGGAAACATCTTCATCAAGATCTAGGAACTGTCTCGTGCTCAATGGAGTATACCGTTGAGGTTATAAAACTTGTCCACACTATGACAGAGGAAACATCTTCATCAAGATCTAGGAACTGTCTCGTGTTCAATGGAGTATACCGTTGAGGTTACAGAACTTGTCCACACTATGACGGAGGAAAACATCAAGATCTAGGAACTGACTCGTGCTCAATGGAGTATACCATTGAGGTTATAGTACTTGTCCACACTATGACGTAGGGAAACATCTTCATCAAGATCTAGGAACTGTCTCGTGCTCAATGGAGTATACCGTTGAGGTTATAGAATTTGTCCACACTATGACGGAGGAAACATCTTCATCAAGATCTAGGAACTGTCTCGTGCTCAATGGAGTATACCGTTGAGGTTATAGAACTTGTCCACACTATGACGGAGGAAAACTGTCGAGATTGAGAACCTTATCTGAAATTCAACCGAGGATAATTTAATTGAGATTTAAGAACTTGTCAGGTCTTCGACGTAATTGAGAACTTTAACTGTATCTTTCCTGAAAGGTAAAGGTCAATCATATGAAATGCATGATATGGATCAGGCAATGATGTTCTCAAAATAATGAGATTATATTCGTATGATGCGTATATGCATGTATCATGATGTATGGGGATTTAATGTTTTAGCTGGGGAAAATAAATCCCGGAGCTGCTGGAGAATAGAGCTGAGTTCTTCGTTTCCGCTAAGGATGATGAACGAAGATGATAAACCTGTAGGAGAGAAGAACTCCGTTGGGGGAATAAACTGATGAAGAGATTACTCCGAGGGGAATTACTTTGTGGGGAAGAGACATTCTGCTGAAGATTTTAACGATAACTCTGCTGGGTATTCTGTTGATAAGCTCTATTGGGGATTTTAATGATGAACTCCACTGGGGATAGAAAGAACTTCGCTGGGGATGATCTTTCAGTTGCAACTTGCTGAGGATAAACCAGTTAGACTCTTGTGAGGATAACCTTCTGAATTTGGCTGGGGAGATTTACTTGTGCTCTGTAGGGGATAAATTTCCAAAATCTACTGGGTAAGATGATTCAACTCTGGTGGGGAAGCTTTTTTTAGACTACGCTGGGGAAATCGCTCCACCAGGGGTATCTTGTATTCTGCCAGGGAACATTCTTATATTCTGTTGAGGAATATTAAGACTGCCGGGGATGCTCTTATACTTGCTGGAGGATATCTTTATACTCTGCTAGGGAAGATTAAGACCTTCTAAGGATACCAAGCCTTTTTAGGGCCGATGATAGATTAACTCTGCTTGGGGAGAGCATTGCTGATTCGTTCGTAGTTGCAAGTCTCAGTGGGGAGAGCTACCAATACTGTCTTACTCTGCGGGGAGTGAAAGTATCTTAGCCATATTCTTCAGCTGAATATATACCTTGGTACCTGGTGGACAGGGCAACTTGTACAGTTCGGATAATTCTTATTTGCCCCTGTTTTTGCGGGAGAAGGTGCCTGTGGAGGCCCTGTGGATCGAGTATTATCCCCACCTATGAGGTGCTTGGTATCTTTCGGTCAAAATGACAAGTCTTCTTCTGGTAGGCCAGTGACGAGATGACGAGACATAGTCGTACGCTTTGATCCCTAATTTTTTCCTGGACCGCCCTTTCGGGTTTTCAGTTCACCGGGATACCCTTTTTTGCCCAAGCCACTTTTTCAGGTTTTCGACTTGCCGGGTGTACAATTTTTTTTATTTTTCATCCCTTATTTTTGCCCGAACCCTTTTGGTTCGTCGGGAAGCCCTTATTTTTTCCTAGGCCAGTTAACCTAGCGGGTCTTTGATTATGCGTAGTACTTTTTTGACTATGTCCATGCTCTCAGGATGTAGGGAGGTGCCACTGTTGGTAGTGTTGTGTTACCATACTGCCAGAAGATCTTCGTTTGATCGTGCAAGATTCGTTGCTGGAATTCATGTCCAAAGCCCCAATTGATTCTGATGGAGATTTACCCCTGGCTATTTGGCATTTTGAGAGATTCCTTGAATCTTGCCTTAACTGCCCTAGATGATGGACAATGCTCATGCCGTGCCCCTGGATTGGAAGTGTTTTTTCCACTTGAGGTGACCCTTCTTATTGAAAAGGTTTTTGTTCAATAGGTATTCGTCGTGCAAATTTCTCTACTGTTTGAACAAATAGTCATATGCAAACAATGTTATTTTAAGAATGCAAAGCTCATGTTTGTCTTTTGAATTTTTTTTTGAAAATGCATTTTTCTAGTAAAACAGGCAATTTTTTGTTGTAAAATGTGATGTCAACTCAGGATTTACAGCAAGCCCTACAGGAGTCAGGATACCTTTGTAACAGTATGCTTTCGAACTAACCCATGCTTCAGCTAGGACTTTTAAGGGTTATAACGTGGCCCGGTTCACGGTTTAAGAAACAAAGGGTAAAGGCTCAAAATTATTTGTACCCACCCACTCTTCGTGATGTTCTTCGATCCTAAACTTAGCTAACCATGCATTTAGATCCTGTTTGAGTCTTTGCTCTGATATTCCAGTGATGGTTCGGATACTGAAAGTTTATTTTGAACAGGCAGTCATTTTTATAAGAGTTTGTAGGACCTCTTTCTTTTTGATTTCGTTATCCCTGTCTTTTTGCCTGAACTGTTTCTTTTGTGATTACAGTCAGCGGGATGCCCCAGTTTTTTTGTAAGTCCCCTTCAAAGATTTTGACTTGATGGGCTTTTATTTCGAGAGATAGTGACTGCCTGTCCTTACGATTATACGGAACCATCGCCGTCTTTTGTTTCGGAAGGACCTCTTTGATGCCATTTATTATGCACCTGGATCAATTGAGAAGACTACCCTGCCACAGGTTATAATTAAGGGTTTTAATTTGTGAAAAGAAAAACTCCACTTCTTTGGCTCAAAGGGGTTGACTAGGGATTATCTTCCTTATAACTCCACTGTTTAGGATTTGAAACAATGCATGTACCTCGTCAGCGGGGTCTGTTCAAAAGCATATTGTAGAGATTTTGATATTGTTTTCGTCATCCTCCCTCTAAAGGCTTAGAGTTTTTTTTAATCGAGAGTTGAACATCACAAAAAGGAAATATGAAGCAATTTAAGCATAATGAAAACAATTAATTCAAAACAGACACGTGTAATGCATTATTGAAATAAAAAAGTTTGACATGATAATAATTGTTTGAATAAGCAAAGAAAAATACAACTTCAGAATTCAAATGAACAAAAAGTCTCTTAGTTTGAACTAGTCATCTCAAGTGGAGAACCTTCAGCGGAAGATTTTCATCTCGCCATCCGGCATGAATTCCAGCACTCATCCGTCAATCAAATCTTGGATCTTGTTTTTCAAAGTCCAACAGTCGTCGGTGTCATGTCCAGGACTATGGGAGTGGTATACACAAAATGCATCAGGATGATAGCCAGGAGCAGAGGTATTGGGATTCCGGGGAGGATCCTTTAGAGTAATCAGATTGACCTCTAACAAGCGTTTCAGTATTAGAGATGATGGTATATCAGTCTCAGAGAAATGTCTTCCAGATGTATTTTGCTTGCGCCGATTACCCCGTTGACGCTGGCGAGGTTGTTGCTTGGCTTGTGACCCTGAAGCAAGTTGGGGAGCTTTTCCTTTATCTTCTTGTCTCAAAGGAGGTTGAATGATGATTTGATCTTCAACCCTAGTTGTTTGCCCCACTTGGTTATTTTGAAGCAGCTTGTTGACGAGGACCCTGAGCTCTTCTTGTCTTTGAGCTAGGTCTTGAATGAGAGTCATCTGGCCCACCAGCTGTCCCATCATCTGGATCTTCATTGTTGCCAACTCGACTTGTAGCCCTTCCAACTGATCATTCCTGATGCTGCCTGGATTCCCTAGGACCAAGCCCCTTGTGAGGAGAGCTTTTATTTCTTCTTGCCCCTGGGATAAGTTCAAGAACATTTCTTGAAGTTGGGCGTTTTGAGCCTGGAGATCTTGATTGTCTTGTTGGAGAGCCATTGCTGAAACAAACAGCGAGAACATGAGAGACCTGTAAAGGGTACCTGTTGTTGTACCCCAAAATTTGCCCTCCCATATTCTTCAGGAAATTGCCAAGCCAAGCTTCAGAAATCCCCCAAGGGTTGCACAGTCAAAGAGCCTCCTATGCAGTCCAAACTAGGGTTTGTGTTCTGATCAAGAGATTGAAGTTTTCAAAGGTCCAATCAAGTCTCATATGCTTGCAAACATGGTCAAGTATCCTCATATCAAGTTTCAAGGCATTCAGCTCAAAATTGCACAGTCAAAACCCTAGATTGCACTACAGTCAACTGTAGGGGCAAAATGGTCATTTGACAGTCAAAAGTTCAAATTTTTGGTCAACATATCATTTTGAAGCCACAAACATCATTTGATCAATGCTTGATCATGATTCTCAAAATTTGGCTCAGAAATCATCAAAGATGCAAAAGTCTCCTTATTTGGACAGCTGAAAAAGTCAACTGAAATTGACCAGGGTATAACTTTCACATGGATTATCAGAAAAATTCCATCCAAAGCTCATTTTGAAGAGAAAGACATTTCCTACAACTCATATTCATACTTCAAGTCCAAGAAATGCTCTCACAAAAAGTTATCAATTTCAACATTATAGGTCATTTTCAAAAGTCAACAAAAAGGGACTTTAAGTCAAAGGCCATAACTTGAGATTGATAAATCAAAATGACATGGGACCAAATGCATTGGTTATAGGACTCAAAGACCTTTCCAAAATGTCCAAGAACATGAGAAAAGCTTAAAAATTGAGCAAGTTATGCCTTGTGGAAGTTGGGAAATTTTTGGAAATTTTGAAAAGTCAACATTGATTCAAATGACCTAAAAATGCTAATGGGCCCATTTTTCTTCCATGGTTCATCATTCCAAGCATATGCACGACCACTTGGCCCAAAGGGAAGTATTTTCTCATTTTTTATTTATTTATTTGAATTATTATTAATATTAATTCATTTAAATCATTTAAATATGTGGAAAATATATAACTTGACCTAAAAAATCTTTTTATACATGTTTTAGGGTCAATATTTCGTGTAAAGGCAAACTAGGAAAGATTTGGTCTGATTTGAGCTAATTGATACAAAGAACACATGAAAAAGATTCAAAAAGATCCTTAGAAAATCAATTATCAAAAATCATTATGGCAAGAGATTTGAGGGAGTTTTGTTGACCTAATAGCTTCACTACAAAGCCAGGAACACAAACCTAATCGTGCTACACTCCAAGCTGCGCTAAAGAACACTTTGCAAACTTGAAAAATTTTCCATAAAACTAAAATCTGAAATCAGTGTTCTAGGTAGATTCAAGTCCTAATATTGATTCCATTGGCTTCCTCAAGGTTCCCAGAAGCAATTCCAATCCCAAACATCCATCAACACGCCAAGAACTGGTAGATTGAACCTCAACTGTGTCCAAAATTTTTTGGGATCGTGCATCATAATTTATGCATACTTTGTCATTTTGATTCATTGATTCATGTTTGTTATAAGTTTCTGATGCTAACCATGCAGTTTGATTGCGTTTTTGTGCTATATACGTGATGTTGCCATGAATGCAGTCTAGGGTTTCTTGAGCTCCCAATTAGGGATTCTCTTATCCTGTAAAATTGAGACACAATAGTACCATGATCAAAACCAGGAAGCTTGGACGAAGAAGATGCAATGCTCGCGCCAAATTTCTGAACCAAGGCATGCTAATCGCTATTTTTAAAACAAGCGTGTATTGAGGGGGTTCAGAACCCCCGCTAATTTCTTTTACATTTTCAGGAAATAAACAAAACGGAGAAGATGATGTGTTGGCCGGCGCTGATTGGAGGATTTAAAATTTCGCGCGTTTAGATTACTAATGCGTTTGTTCTTTTTATAATAATTGTTACTTGTGTAATATTAACAATGCATGAAGCGCTTCAGTGGCAAGGTGGTTGTGCTGGCAACGTTAAAGACCTGGGTTCGAATCCCAGGTCTGTATAATTTCCAATATTCTTTTTCAATGTAAATTCCCATGCAGCGCTAGCGTTAAGGCATACCATGTTCCATCACCATCAAGCCAGCCACGCGTCTAGCATATCCAGATCAAAGGCTCAAGGTTGCTGAACACCATAAGCCTTAGTCAAAAGTCCCTTACGTGTCATGCAAAAGTCAAAAAGGGCCACTGCTTGTTGGGCCAGATTCCTCATAATTTGACCTCCACAATTGGGGCCTGAACCCCCCCTGGTTTGCTTCCCTTATATTTTTCTTATTTTATTTTTTATTGTTTTTTTTTTTTTTTATTTGTTTAAAGTAATTATTATTTTTACAAAATATAACAAAACAGCAAAAAAATCAGAAAAGATGAAAAATATAATAAATATTTAATTTAATTATTTTCATAAATAAATTAACATGTAAATTAATTTAGTATTAATTTAGGTTGCAACTTTAATTCTTTTCATAATAAAATATAAAAATATGTAGAAATAGGTTTAATTAATTTTGATTCCTTTTAATTTCCCTTTTCTACAATAATAATATTTATTTTATTTATTTTCATAATTAAAAATGCATGTAAATTAACTTAGGCTTAAAATAGGTTAAAAATTGAATATTTTCATAATAAATCTAAAAAACACTAGAATTAGGGTTTGCATTCAATTTCAAATGTTAATTAATTCCTTTTTCTATCAAATCTTAAAAAACATAAAAACACCAAAAACATGTTCTTTTAATTTTAATTTTAATTCCTTATTAACTTTAAATTTTGCAAAAGGGTCCAACGCCCTCGTTCCGATTTAATTAATTCGTGTATTTATTTTATTTTCACTCAAATAATTATGTATCTCTCCCAAAGCCGTGTAACCAATTGCTCGCACTTTTATTTGCTTTCTTTACTTTTCTGTCAAATCGGGTCCGGTTTAAATTTGGCGATGTGGACCCGCGCCGTTGTAATAGCTTTAGATTTAATTTCCGCATCTTTTAAACTGTTAACAAAAAGCATGAAAGAATGTATGACTAAAATAAAATCAAGCGTAGATCACCAATGACATGACAAGACAATATAAATGAATCTGACACACAAATCACACACCACCCCTAGGGTACGCCTCACTGTTGCCTTTCGAAAGGTGATCGTCGAGTAGAGGATGTCTTAGTAAGTCCTCATGATCCGGGAACCTGGCATGAGGGTAGCTTCTAAGGTGTCTTCCCATTGCTCTGGTGATCACCATGTCCCGAACCTCGAATTGACCCGAACACCTCCAACGGTGGTGCTACCTACCTCTCAATGGTGGGATGGCACTACTTTAAAGGACTCTTACACAGACGAATTCCTTAGGGTAGGTAGGTTCTCAAGGATACTTGCTCTAATCTCAAAACAAATTCAAAAAGACTTTTCACACCAACATATTTTCAAAAGCTTTCAAAGCAAACTTTTCAAACACTCTGACGCACGAGTCAAACTGGAATTTTCAAAGAAACTTTTTTTAAACCCACATTGAAAAGCAAACAAAACATTTTTGAAAACACATTGAGCAAGTATCTAAGAGCCCATGGATAACCATGGATAGAAAGGGTGCTAACACCTTCCCTTTCTATAATCTACCTCCCGAACCGAGAGCAATCTCTTTAAGGAATTTTTCTGTGCTTTTGTCCTTTCCAATTGGAGAAAATAAAAGACGGTGGCGACTCTTGCTTCCGTGACATTTCGCGAACCAGCGTTAAACAGCCAGTTCCAGATCCACCGATCACAGAACTGGCGACTCTGCTGGGGACTGATACTTAAAGTGGGGTGTACCTTAGGATTAAGATCACTGTGTTTTCAATTGTCTTCTTTGCTTGCTTTATTATTGTGGGTTGCTTGGGAGTTCTATAGATCCTAAACCCGGATCTGGGGATACCTTCTTAGAAAGTAGCAACAAGGCTGTGAGGGAACTGTGCGGGGTATACCGACATGGTTGAAACAGTCTGCTACGTTGATGTGGCACTTTGGTGTGTACCGGTAACCCTTGAGTTCAGTCAAGGAGAGTACGGGGCCTCCGCGTGGTGTCATGAAGCATCAACAGACCTTAGGAACCTTAATTGAACTATCTTGGCCTCTTTAGGGTAGTGAGATAACTGACTTTGGTGCAGTCCGAGGTTGGTTGATACTCGATACTACGCTCAATTGAGGGTTGCTTTCCTGGAATATTTCGGTCGCCAGTTCAGTGGCTAAATCGAAACGATGAACAATGAAAGCAATCCCGTGATATTGGGAACCTTAGAACCCGGTTACTTTGATTAGGACAGGTTGAACCCACCAACTCCAAGAGGGTACTACCCAGACCCCATGCTGGCCTTAAACCTTAAGGGCTTGTCTTGTGTGCCTTGTGTGCCTTACATGTTTGTTTTTGTAAATATCTGTGGTGTGTTTAATCATAGCATCATGACATCATCCAGCATCATATGCATTGACTAACCATTTCAGGGGTTCGAATTTTCATCTTTGTTCTTGTTTTGTAGGACATGGAGACTGTTCGTAGAAAGACAATTCAAGTCAGTCTTGTAAGGATCCCTCCTCAGCTTAAGGAACTTATATCCAGGATTCCCGAGAACTCTTCATTCAGTGAAAGACATGGAAGCCTCATTAGCTTGGTCAACACCAACATTGAGGAAGATATGATCAAGGTCCTATTCCAGTTCTTCGACCCTCTGCATCACTGTTTCACCTTCTTGGACTATCAATTGGTACCTACATTGGAGGAGTTCTCCCGGCTCCTGAAGATCCCTATCCTTGATCAGCTACCCTTCAATGGTACAGAAAAGGAACCTAAGCTGGAAGAGATTGCTAAAGCCTTGCACCTACAGTCATCTGACCTCAAGGGACATTGGGAAGTTAGAAGTGGTATCAAAGGGTTCTTATCCAGGTTTCTGTTTGAAAAGGCCCTTGAATGTTGGAACTCCCTTGACTTGCAAGCTTTTGAAGAAGTGGTAGCCCTCCTTGTCTATGGTCTTGTGTTGTTCCCTAACCCAGATCAGCTTATTGATATCAATGTTGTCCAGATCTTTATGTCCAGGAATCCTATACCTACGTTGCTGGGGGACATCCTTCACTCATGTTACACTCGAACCATGAGAAAAAGAGGTGTCCTTATGTGTTGCACTCCCCTCCTGGGAAGGTGGTTTATTTCGCACCTTCCACAATCAGTCTTGAAGAATGAGCGGGGTTTGAGATGGTCACAACGGTTGATGACTCTTACACATGCAGATATACATTGGTGCCCTCGGTCCAGAGGAGATGTCACTATCATTGATCGTTGCAGGGAGTATCCTAATGTTCCTTTACTTGGAATCAGAGGAGGTATTACTTACAGTCCATGCCTGGCTTGGAGACAGTTTGGTTATGCTCGGAGGGATGGCCCCCATGATATGTTAATTCCTGACATAGTTTTTGACTTCGACAACGATACTCAAGGACTTCGCCAGAGATTTATCAGAGCCTGGAGGATGCCAAGTAGGATAGACAGCAAGACACTGGGGCACAGGAACTCCATCCCATTGGAACCTTATCTCAAGTGGGTACGCGCCCGCTCCCAGAAGCTAGTGATGCCTTATCCTCATATGCTCCCAGTAATCAAAGAACCAGTCTTGGAAGGGGAAGTATCCTACACTATTCAGCACCCTGACATGCCCACATCCTGGGAAGAGATGCAGAAGAGCTGGATCCAGCTTAAGGAAGAAAGGAATTCTCTTGAGACTAATCTACATGCCAGTGAAAAGAAGGTCTTGGAGCTCACCCGTCTGTTGCATGAGGAGAGGAATCTCAACACCTACATAGCTCCAAAAAGGATGCGCAGTGTATTTTGGGATTGATTTGATTTTTGTATTATTTGCCCATGAGGCTTTGATGTATTAAACAATAATTTCCCTAATGATAACGCGTGTTCCTTTTTGTCTACAACAAAGTTGAATTTTCGAACCCTTGAATGCATTGCATAAACACATCTCATTCATCATGTGCATAGCAGGTTTTTCCTCTTTTCAGGTTGCTTACAGTTCTTCGCTGTTTATTTCAGCATCATGAATCCCGACTCGTCAGCAACTGAGACAACTATCAAGGCTCTTCAGGCGCAGAATGCGCAGTTTCAAGAATTAATCATGGGCTTGGCTCAAGGTCAGGCAGAACTGAAGGCTATGCTCCTGAAAAAGGAGAAGAAGAAGAAGAGAAGGACTGTTCTGTTCAACTCGGGCCGAAGGTTTGGCAATACTCTGCAGCAGGGAGAGGCTGGTTCTTCTGTTGACAAGAATAGTCCTCAGGCAGAAGCAAGGGTTCCTAGTCCGGTAGTCTCCGACAACGAGACGGATTTTGATGAAGAGCAGTACCCTCCTGCAGACGACAGATACAAGCAACTGGAGGATAGGTTGAAGGCTATGGAGGTGCAACAGGTACCTGGGCTGGATTTTGGAGATCTGGGTCTGTCAACTGGTGTGATTATCCCGCACAAGTTCAAGGCACCATCCTTCTCTAAGTATGACGGGGCATCTTGTCCCAAGCTGCATTTAAGGTCCTATGTTCGGAAAATGCAACCGTACTCTGCGGATAAGAATCTATGGATCCACTTCTTCCAGGAGAGTCTTTCAGGGACTCATCTCGAATGGTTCTATCAGCTGGATGGAACCAAGGTTCGTAACTGGGAGGAGTTGGCTACTGCTTTCTATAAGCAGTATCAATATAATGCCGACCTTGCCCCTACACGTACCCAACTCCAGGGTATGTCGTTAGGTGCAAGCGAAGGTTTTAAAGAGTACGCCCAGAAGTGGAGAGACCTGGCTGGCAGGGTGCAGCCACCTTTGACTGATCGAGAGTTGGTAGACATGTTCTTGGAGACCTTATCTGGGCCGTTTTTCAACCATCTCATTGGGAATTCTTCTGCTGGGTTCACTGATTTGATTCTAACTGGAGAGAGAATTGAAGCTGGGCTGAAGTCTGGAAAGATTGCGAAGGGTGCATCATCTAGTTCAGAGAAGAAACCCTTCAAAAAGGAGTCTAGCGCCGTGTATGGTTCCAGGAAATCGGAAAGACCTGATCGCCGCCAATCTGTCAGTGCGGTAATGATCGCTAAGCCTGCTGCCGCTCCCCGGCCAAACAATCCTCAAAGGGCTGACAGACCCCGGAGAGAGTTTACCCGGTTAAGCATGACCCTATCGCAAATCCTGCCACAGTTGCTATCCACCAATTTGGTGACTGTCAAGGAGGCGCCAAAGTTCTCAAATACTACCTCTCCTAAGTACAACCCGAATGCTCGTTGTGCTTACCATTCAGATAGCCCGGGGCACTCTACCGATGACTGTTGGGCCCTAAAGAATAAGGTGCAAGACCTTATTGATGCAAAAGAAATACAGTTCGAAGCGCCTGCAAAGCCCAATGTAGTTACTGCTCCTATGCCTCAGCATGGGGTAAATGCTGTGGATGAAGAGGTTTACGCTGTTTCTGTGGATGATCTAGCCACTCCTTTGAAAGTTGTCAAGAAGAACCTACTGCAGGCCGGTTTATTTCCGGGTTGTAGTGAGGGTTGCCTGTTCTGTGCTGTGTCCCCATCTGGTTGTCCCTTGCTAAAGTTAGGCATCCAAAGCTTAATGGATAGCAAGGAGATTCTATTCAAGAAGTCTGCTGTTCGGTTGGTTCCAGTGGAAGAAGTTTCTGTAGTGACTATATTCAACAATCCGATCCCGGCTCTCCTGAAGAAGCCCCTTCAAATCATGACCGTTGCACCTGTTGTTATCACTGTTCCGGGGCCCCTGCCCTATGTATCCGACAAAGCTGTCCCTTGGCATTATGGGGCAGACGTGTATGTGAATGGGGTTAAACAAGAATTCAATGCTGGCGCCAGCATTTGTGACATCACTGGCCCGGCCAAGGTTACCCGTAGTGGAAGGCTCTTCTCGCCTGACATTGCACCTCCTGCTGCTCGAAGACCGCTCCTCATAACTCCAACAAGTGTACCTGTTCCTGCTGTTGGTCCAATTGTTTCTCCTGCTGCCGAGTCATCCAATGCTCGAGGCAAGGGAGTTGAAGTTGAGCCTGCCCAGATGGAGGCACCTATACCTATAACTGCTGAGGCCTCCCCACAAGAAATGGAGGAGATTCTGAAGATTATAAAGAAGAGCGATTTTAATGTTGTGGAACAGCTGGGGCACACGCCCTCCAAAATCTCCATGCTCTCTTTATTACTGTGCTCCGAGGCCCATGCTAAGGCCTTGATCTCATTCCTCAAGACGGCCCATGTGCCACATGAAACCTCTGCGGTCCAGTTCACTGATTGTGTGGCCAATCTGACGGCAGACAATGGCCTGGGTTTCTCAGATGCTGACTTGACCACAAAGGGAAGAGACCATAATGATGCTCTGCATGTCTCTATTGAATGCAGGGGCACCACCTTGGCACATGTGTTGGTGGACACAGGTTCATCTTTGAATGTGTTACCCAAGAAGGCTCTGGACCGTTTAGATTGTGAAGGCCTGGAATTAAAACCCAGCAATATCATCGTCAGAGCCTTTAACGGTTCGAAGAGGATGGTTCATGGAGAAGTTGACATTCTGATTCGTGTGGGCTCTCAAGTGTTTGACTCTACATTCTACGTGATGGATATCCGTCCATCTTACTCTTGTCTACTGGGTCGACCTTGGATACATAAGGCTGGGGCAGTGACCTCTACCTTGCACCAGAAGCTGAAGTACCCCGTCAGAGGGAAGATCGTCACTGTGCAGGGAGAGGAAGAATATATGGTGAGCCACCTGAACTCCTTCAGATACATTGAGATGGATGGGGAGTTTATTGAAACCCCCTTTCAGCATTTCGAGGAGGTGCTTCCTATTTCAGCAGCAGTAGCCGAAGAAACTGTTCCTTTGAAGATGGCTTCCCTGAAGGATGCCCGGGCTGTGGTTCAGAAGGGTGAAAGTGCTAACTGGGGCAGGCTTCCAGACTTTACACAGAAGACTGATAAGTTTGGGCTGGGCTTTACTACGGAAGGTCAGAAAGCTATGAGGAAAGCCAAGATCAGAAGACCTCCTGTGTTCATCACAAGTCCAGGAGTGAGTGCTGTGGGTGAAGACAATGAAGTGGATGAAGCTGAATTCAATAGCTGGATCTACCCAACAACTGAAGGCGGATTGAACAACTGGACTGCTAAGGACCATACCCCTGTTACCTTTGTGACGCAGTAATAAATTTCTTTGTTTCGTTATTTTTGTAATAAACAATAAATAAACTCTTTGGCCCGGTGTCTTACCCGAGGCACCGTGGTATCATTTGTGAGGGCATATAAATTGTCATTTCATATATCATGAATGAAAATCTTGGACGTATTTTCGCATTGCAAATATTGTGCTCCTTTTCTGTCTTTCTTTCCTTTACGCATATTTCAAAACAATTGTATTTACACACACACTCACTCATACAGGTTTCAATCCACTCTGGATCTCACTGATAACAACTCTGCTACTGCCAGTTATGACTTCGAAAATCCGATCAACTTAGCCGAGGACGAAGGTGAAGATGATTGCGAAGTGCCTGGCGAACTTGCAAGACTGTTGCTTCAGGAAGAGAGGGCAATTCAACCCCATGAAGAGCCAGTGGAAACGATAAACCTGGGTACTGAAGCAGACAGAAAAGAGGTAAAGATTGGTGCCAACCTAGAGCTCAGCGTGAAGCAACGGTTA
Source organism: Vicia faba (assembly GCA_948472305.1). Taxonomy (NCBI): domain Eukaryota; kingdom Viridiplantae; phylum Streptophyta; class Magnoliopsida; order Fabales; family Fabaceae; genus Vicia; species Vicia faba. Next base: position 940,472,219 of record OX451736.1, read on the forward strand.
ACCAAGATGCTACATGACTACATGGAGATCTTTGCCTGGTCCTACGAAGACATGCCCGGGTTGGATACCGATATTGTGGTCCATCACTTGCCAACTAAGGAAGACTGTCCTCCAGTTAAGCAAAAGGTCCGTCGTATGCGTCCAGAGATGTCTGAGAAGATTAAAGCCGAGGTCATGAAACAGTTTGATGCCGGGTTCCTTGCAGTGACTTCTTACCCTCAGTGGGTTGCTAATGTGGTGCCGGTACTAAAGAAGGACGGCAAGGTCAGAATGTGTGTCGACTACAGGGATCTGAACAGGGCCAGCCCCAAGGACGACTTCCCCTTACCTCACATTGATGTCCTTGTTGATAATACAGCTCAGCATAAGGTGTTCTCTTTCATGGACGGTTTTTCAGGTTACAATCAGATCAAGATGGCACCTGAAGACATGGAAAAGACTACATTTGTTACTCAGTGGGGCACCTTCTGTTACAAGGTCATGCCTTTTGGATTAAAGAACGCTGGAGCAACCTACCAACGTGCCATGGTTGCTTTATTTCATGATATGATCCATCATGAGATAGAAGTGTATGTAGACGACATGATCGCAAGGTCCCAAACTGAGGAAGAGCACTTAGATCATCTGCAGAAGTTGTTTGACCGTTTAAAACTGTACAAGCTGAGGTTGAATCCAAACAAGTGCACCTTCGGGGTAAGATCTGGAAAGTTGCTAGGCTTCGTGGTCAGTGATAAAGGAATACAAGTGGACCCTGCTAAAGTCAAAGCCATTCAAGAGATGCCAGTCCCAAAGACAGAGAAGGAGGTCAGAGGCTTTTTAGGACGCCTGAATTACATTGCTCGATTCATCTCGCATCTGACTGCTACTTGTGAACCAATCTTCAAGCTGCTGAAGAAAGATCAGGTAGTACGTTGGAACGATGAATGTCAGGCTGCTTTTGACAGAATCAAAGAGTATCTCCAAGAACCACCTATCCTTATGCCACCGGTTGAAGGGAGACCTCTGATATTATATCTGACAGTACTCGATAATTCAATGGGGTGTGTGCTGGGGCAGCATGACGAGTCTGGCCGAAAAGAGCACGCCATTTATTACCTTAGCAAAAAGTTTACCGACTGTGAGACCCGATACTCACTGCTTGAGAAAACTTGCTGCGCTTTGGTATGGGCTGCTCGCCGGCTGAGACAGTATATGCTGACTCACACTACCTTGTTGATCTCAAAGATGGATCCTATCAAGTACATATTTGAAAAGCCCGCTCTGTCGGGGAGAATCGCAAGATGGCAGATGATCTTGACGGAATACGACATTCAATACACGACCCAAAAAGCCATCAAGGGAAGTGTATTGGCAGACCACCTGGCTCATCAAGCTGTAGATGACTATCAATCAATGAACTTCGAGTTTCCGGACGAAAGCATCATGATTGTGACTGATTGTGAAGTACCTGGACCGGATGAAGGACCTGAACCAGGATCCCGATGGTCTATGCACTTTGACGGAGCATCCAACGCTTTGGGAAATGGTATCGGCGCCATCATCATATCTCCACAAGGTACTCATACTCCGCTCACTGCCCGGCTATGCTTCAACTGTACCAACAACATGGAGGAGTATGAGGCGTGCATCATGGGTCTTCAAGCTGCGATCGACTTAAGGATCAAGTTTCTCAGTGTCTTCTGAGATTCCGCTCTCGTGATCAATCAAATCAAAGGGGAGTGGGATACGAAACATCCGAACCTGATTCCTTACAGAGAATGTGTGTTGACCCTGATCCCCCACTTCACAGAGATAACCTTTGAGCACTTTCCGAGAGAAGAGAATCAGTTGGCGGACGCGTTAGCTACAATGTCTTCAATGTTCAAGGTCAAATGGGATAATGAGGCTCCCCGGATCATCATCTGGAAACTGGACGAACCGGCATACTGTTGCGATCTCGAGACTGAATTGGTGACTGAGAAGCCTTGGTACCATGAGGTAAAGAGATATCTGGAAGCTCAGGAATACCCTGAAGGTGCCTCTATCAATGACAAGAAATTCCTGAGAAGGTTCGCAGCCAAATTCTTCCTTAGCAACGGCATCTTGTACAAGCGAAACCATGATTCCACCTTACTGCGCTGTGTGGACAAAGCTGAAGCAGAAAGAATCATGGAAGAGCTACATGAAGGGACCTTCGGTACGCATTCCAGTGGACATACAATGGCTAAGAAAATCCTACGGGCAGGATATTATTGGTCCACCATGGAAGCTGACTGCTACCAACATTCCAGGACATGCCACAAGTGCCAGATTTATGCAGACAAGGTGCATGTTCCTCCGGTTCCCCTGAATGTTCTGACTGCGCCTTGGCCATTTGCAATGTGGGGCATAGACATGATCGGCGAGATTAAACCTACGGCATCCAATGGACATCGCTTCATCCTAGTGGCGATTGATTATTTTACGAAGTGGGTCGAGGCAGCTTCCTACGCTACGGTAACCAAGACTGTTGTGGCACGGTTCATTCGGCACAACCTGATCTGTCGGTACGGCGTCCCCGAGCGAATTATTACAGACAACGGTACCAATCTGAACAACAAGATAATCGCTGAGCTTTGCGAACAGTTCAAAATACAGCACCACAATTCTTCTCCTTACAGACCGAAGATGAATGGGGCTGTAGAAGCGGCGAATAAGAATATCAAGAAAATCGTGCAGAAGATGACAGTGACTTACAAAGATTGGCACGAGATGTTACTGTTCGCTCTGCACGGATACCGTACCTCAGCTAGGACGTCAACCGGGGCAACTCCTTTCTCTCTGGTTTATGGCATGGAGGCAGTCTTGCCGATCGAAGTGCAAATTCCCTCTCTCCGGATAATGAAGGATGCAAATCTGAACGAAGATGATTGGATCCAGACACGACTTGACCAGCTCAACCTCATTGACGAAAAGAGACTTGCTGCTATTTGTCATGGTCAGACGTATCAGAAACGGATGATCAGGGCATTTAACAAAAAGGTCAGACCACAGGAATATCAAGTTGGGGATCTGGTAATCAAGAGAATCATCCTTCCTCAGAGTGATCCAAGGGGCAAATGGACCCCTACGTACGAAGGGCCATTTGTGGTTAAGCATGTGTTCTCAGGAGGAGCCATGATATTGACCAACATGGATGGTGACGACCTTCCTCACCCCGCCAATGCAGACATAGTAAAAAAATACTACGCATGAAAAAAGACCCGCTAGGCTGACATGCCTAGGCAAAAATTAGGGCTTCCCGTCGAACCAAAAGGGTTCGGGCAAAATGAAGGGATGAAAATGAAAAATATGTACACCCGGCAAGTCGAAAACCTGAAAAGGCGGCTTGGGCAAAAATGGGTATCCCGGTGGACTGAAAACCCGAAAGGGCGGTCCAGGCAAAAGTTAGGGATAAAAGCGTAATACTATGTCTCATTGATCACTTTGCATCCAGAATCTGGTATCTACATCAAGTTCAGACGGCATCGATCAGTCAGCTTCACCTTCAACCTAGGTCATCAAGTGATGAGACGCTCGGAGTTATAAAGACAATAGCAGAGTTGAAACCCAGTGGGATCATTCATTTCACACAGCTGTTTTCTTTTGTACAAACTTGTATAAACTCTTTTGTTCGGCGGCGTTCCTCTTACTAGGACGTCAGCCTCTTGTAAATAAAACGCCTATTCACAGGCCATTCAAAATCAATACAAATCTATTTTCAGTTAAAATATGCCAAGTATTTTTCCTTTTTCTGTTTTGTTTTGCGAAGAACGTCCAAGGTTCAATTTGTGATATATGCATTGACAATAATCTGCTAACTCATAAATATTTGCACACGAAACAAAGGAATTAATTGCAGGTGACACTAGAAACAGGGGCAATAAAGAGTCGTCTGAGCAGTCTAATTGTTCCGTCCTCCAAGGTACCAAGGTAGGTTCAGCTAAAGAATACGACCAAGTACATCTTAAATCCCCAGAGAGTGGTTCAACAAAACAGTAAATTCCTCTCCAAGCAAAATTATCAAGGAAATTAAGTATCCTCCCGTAGATCTCAATACTTCCCCAGCATCACATATCCTTAACAAGCATCCCCGGCAGTCTTGGTCTAAAGGTTGTTCCCCGGCGGCATATCAACGTTCAAAAGGAATCACTTCCCCCGCAGTTCAAAACTTCCCCAGGAAAGTCCAATCCAGTTCCCCAGGAAATTTGGAATTCATATCCCCCAAGCAGTAGGCTTATCCCCAGCAGATTCTGGAAGCTTATCCTCGCAGAACACGAACGCATTTTCCGGCTTTATTTAAAGAGTTATTTCCTTAACCGGATATAACTGGGTTATCCTCAGCTGAAAGCCACGGAAAGAGCGTCCTCGATGAAATCTTCTTACCCCAGCGAAGTCATTTCATACTTCCAATATAACAAGGGTATATACTCAGCAAGTTATCAACAATTCAGCAAAGCATCTCAATCCCCATAGAGTATCACTCCCCAACATGGTCGCTAGAGTATCTTTTCTCCCGCAGAATCTCCCATTTGCCAAGTTTATTCCGCAACGGAGTCATCTTCTCCTACCGGTATTCTTACAGTTATCATCCCCAGCGGAAGCAAAATCTCTTCCTCAGCATCAGCCCAGGATATGACTTCCCGGCACCCGTCAAGGATTTATTTTCCTAGACGAAAACATACGCTCATAAACATCACATACATCATTATAGCATGCATAGACGCATTATATCATACAAATCTCATTTATGTTGAGAACATCATTGCTTGATCCATATCATGCATTGCATATGACTGACCTTTACCTTTCAGGAAAGATGCAGTTGAAATTCTCAATCATATTTCAAGGCCTTCTCTAGTCCAGCTAAATCGACTCCAAACAGATTTTTCTGATAAAGACTCAGTAGAAGTTATCCTATGGTCCCCTCTCCAACAGCGAGTGAGGTGGTAATTCCTTTTTCAGATGTTTCCCTCTCCGACATGAGCGTGAGGTGATAGTCTCTTATGGTCCCCTCTCCAACGGCGAGTGAGGTGGTAATTCCTTTTTCAGATGTTTCCCTCTCCGACATGAGCGTGAGGTGATAGTCTCTTATGGTCCCCTCTCCAACGGCGAGTGAGGTGGTAATTCCTTTTTCAGATGTTTCCCTCTCCGACATGAGCGTGAGGTGATAGTCTCTTATGGTCCCCTCTCCAACGGCGAGTGAGGTGGTAATTCCTTTTTCAGATGTTTCCCTCTCCGACATGAGCGTGAGGTGATAGTCTCCTATGGTCCCCTCTCCAACGGCGAGTGAGGTGGCAATTCCCTTTCAAGATGTTTCCCTCTCCGACGGCGAGTGAGGTGATAATTCCTTTCAGATTATAATTTCCTATAAGTTCCCTCTCCAACGGTGAGTGAGGTGACTCCCTTTGAGATTATAATGTCCTTTGGTCCTCTTCCTAACATTACGAAGATGGTAAATTCCTACCAAGATTTTCTCAACGAGCGTTGTTGAGGTTAAAATCATCCAAGGTTCTCTGACCATTCATGCTAAGGTGGTAACCATCCCTGGTTCATTCATCATCTTGTGAAGCTCCAGACTCGGCTCCTGTAACCAGTCAGGACACATCTGTATCAAGCATCTGAAAATCAGCTCCTGCAACGTGTCAGGTACTCATTTTTCTTTTGCAGGTATGCAGGTTCCCGCTAAGGAATCTCTTACGCGATCAACATCCAGATGGCATCTGTAAGCCCATCATCCTACCCAGCAATCTCCCAAATGGCATCTATAAGCCCATTCCCCCATCACTGCTACTATGTGAGCGCAAATTTCTAGGGCACTCTAGTGTTCAATCATCTTCTACCCTCGGATTACGAAAGGCACGTCAGCCAATCTGCATCCTCAGGTCTAAGAAGATTGAACAGGGGCAACTGTTGTACCCCAAAATTTGCCCTCCCATATTCTTCAGGAAATTGCCAAGCCAAGCTTCAGAAATCCCCCAAGGGTTGCACAGTCAAAGAGCCTCCTATGCAGTCCAAACTAGGGTTTGTGTTCTGATCAAGAGATTGAAGTTTTCAAAGGTCCAATCAAGTCTCATATGCTTGCAAACATGGTCAAGTATCCTCATATCAATTTTCAAGGCATTCAGCTCAAAATTGCACAGTCAAAACCCTAGATTGCACTACAGTCAACTGTAGGGGCAAAATGGTCATTTGACAGTCAAAAGTTCAAATTTTTGGTCAACATATCATTTTGAAGCCACAAACATCATTTGATCAATGCTTGATCATGATTCTCAAAATTTGGCTCAGAAATCATCAAAGATGCAAAAGTCTCCTTATTTGGACAGTTGAAAAAGTCAACTGAAATTGACCAGGGCATAACTTTCACATGGATTATCAGAAAAATTCCATCCAAAGCTCATTTTGAAGAGAAAGACATTTCCTACAACTCATATTCATACTTCAAGTCCAAGAAATGCTCTCACAAAAAGTTATCAATTTCAACATTATAGGTCATTTTCAAAAGTCAACAAAAAGGGACTTTAAGTCAAAGGCCATAACTTGAGATTGGTAAATCCAAATGACATGGGACCAAAGGCATTGGTTAGAGGACTCAAAGACCTTTCCAAAATGTCCAAGAACATGAGAAAAGCTTAAAAATTGAGCAAGTTATGCCTTGTGGAAGTTGGGAAATTTTTGGAAATTTTGAAAAGTCAACATTGATTCAAATGACCTAAAAATGCTAATGGGCCCATTTTTCTTCCATGGTTCATCATTCCAAGCATATGCACGACCACTTGGCCCAAAGGGAAGTATTTTCTCATTTTTTTATTTATTTATTTGAATTATTATTAATATTAATTCATTTAAATCATTTAAATATGTGGAAAATATATAACTTGACCTAAAAAATCTTTTTATACATGTTTTAGGGTCAATATTTCGTGTAAAGGCAAACTAGGAAAGATTTGGTCTGATTTGAGCTAATTGATACAAAGAACACATGAAAAAGATTCAAAAAGATCCTTAGAAAATCAATTATCAAAAATCATTATGGCAAGAGATTTGAGGGAGTTTTGTTGACCTAATAGCTTCACTACAAAGCCAGAAACACAAACCTAATCGTGCTACACTCCAAGCTGCGCTAAAGAACACTTTGCAAACTTGAAAAATTTTCCATAAAACTAAAATCTGAAATCAGTGTTCTAGGTAGATTCAAGTCCTAATATTGATTCCATTGGCTTCCTCAAGGTTCCCAGAAGCAATTCCAATCCCAAACATCCATCAACACGCCAAGAACTGGTAGATTGAACCTCAACTGTGTCCAAAAATTTCTGGGATCGTGCATCATAATTTATGCATACTTTGTCATTTTGATTCATTGATTCATGTTTGTTATAAGTTTCTGATGCTAACCATGCAGTTTGATTGCGTTTTTGTGCTATATACGTGATGTTGCCATGAATGCAGTCTAGGGTTTCTTGAGCTCCCAATTAGGGATTCTCTTATCCTGTAAAATTGAGACACAATAGTACCATGATCAAAACCAGGAAGCTTGGACGAAGAAGATGCAATGCTCGCGCCAAATTTCTGAACCAAGGCGTGCTAATCGCTATTTTTAAAACAAGCGTGTATTGAGGGGGTTCAGAACCCCCGCTAATTTCTTTTACATTTTCAGGAAATAAACAAAACGAAGAAGATGATGTGTTGGCCGGCGCTGATTGGAGGATTTAAAATTTCGCGCGTTTAGATTACTAATGCGTTTGTTCTTTTTATAATAATTGTTACTTGTGTAATATTAACAATGCATGAAGCGCTTCAGTGGCAAGGTGGTTGTGCTGGCAACGTTAAAGACCTGGGTTCGAATCCCAGGTCTGTATAATTTCCAATATTCTTTTTCAATGTAAATTCCCATGCAGCGCTAGCGTTAAGGCATACCATGTTCCATCACCATCAAGCCAGCCACGCGTCTAGCATATCCAGATCAAAGGCTCAAGGTTGCTGAACACCATAAGCCTTAGTCAAAAGTCCCTTACGTGTCATGCAAAAGTCAAAAAGGGCCACTGCTTGTTGGGCCAGATTCCTCATAATTTGACCTCCACAATTGGGGCCTGAACCCCCCCTGGTTTGCTTCCCTTATATTTTTCTTATTTTATTTTTTATTGTTATTTTTTTTTTATTTGTTTAAAGTAATTATTATTTTTACAAAATATAACAAAACATCAAAAAAATCAGAAAAGATGAAAAATATAATAAATATTTAATTTAATTATTTTCATAAATAAATTAACATGTAAATTAATTTAGTATTAATTTAGGTTGCAACTTTAATTCTTTTCATAATAAAATATAAAAATATGTAGAAATAGGTTTAATTAATTTTGATTCCTTTTAATTTCCCTTTTTTACAATAATAATATTTATTTTATTTATTTTCATAATTAAAAATGCATGTAAATTAACTTAGGCTTAAAATAGGTTAAAAATTGAATATTTTCATAATAAATCTAAAAAACACTAGAATTAGGGTTTGCATTCAATTTCAAATGTTAATTAATTCCTTTTTCTATCAAATCTTAAAAAACATAAAAACACCAAAAACATGTTCTTTTAATTTTAATTTTAATTCCTTATTAACTTTAAATTTTGCAAAAGGGTCCAACGCCCTCGTTCCGATTTAATTAATTCGTGTATTTATTTTATTTTCACTCAAATAATTATGTATCTCTCCCAAAGTCGTGTAACCAATTGCTCGGACTTTTATTTGCTTTCTTTACTTTTCTGTCAAATCGGGTCCGGTTTAAATTTGGCGATGTGGACCCGCGCCGTTGTAATAGCTTTAGATTTAATTTCCGCATCTTTTAAACTGTTAACAAAAAGCATGAAAGAATGTATGACTAAAATAAAATCAAGCGTAGATCACCAATGACATGACAAGACAATATAAATGAATCTGACACACAAATCACACACCACCCCTAGGGTACGCCTCACTGTTGCCTTTCGAAAGGTGATCGTCGAGTAGAGGATGTCTTAGTAAGTCCTCATGATCCGGGAACCTGGCATGAGGGTAGCTTCTAAGGTGTCTTCCCATTGCTCTGGTGATCACCATGTCCCGAACCTCGAATTGACCCGAACACCTCCAACGGTGGTGCTACCTACCTCTCAATGGTGGGATGGCACTACTTTAAAGGACTCTTACACAGACGAATTCCTTAGGGTAGGTAGGTTCTCAAGGATACTTGCTCTAATCTCAAAACAAATTCAAAAAGACTTTTCACACCAACACATTTTCAAAAGCTTTCAAAGCAAACTTTTCAAACACTCTGACGCACGAGTCGAACTGGAATTTTCAAAGAAACTTTTTTTAAACCCACATTGAAAAGCAAACAAAACATTTTTGAAAACACATTGAGCAAGTATCTAAGAGCCCATGGATAACCATGGATAGAAAGGGTGCTAACACCTTCCCTTTCTATAATCTACCTCCCGAACCGAGAGCAATCTCTTTAAGGAATTTTTCTGTGCTTTTGTCCTTTCCAATTGGAGAAAATAAAAGACGGTGGCGACTCTTGCTTCCGCGACATTTCGCGAACCAGCGTTAAACAGTCAGTTCCAGATCCACCGATCACACCTGTTTATGAAGTGCATGAGATGAAATGCGTATAATTATGATTTCAAAGACAATCGGGATTCAAATTTGTAAACAAGAAAGGAAACACACTTTATTAGATTTACTTTAAAATTCAAATTGTTCAACTGATGCCCTCAGGGCGTTATAAGAATGGAAATACTGAAAAGTGAATAAAAACTGGAAAGGAAATCATCAAAGGTCAATCAACCCTCCCATGGTCTCTTCTTATCAGTGCGGACATAATCATTCAGGATCCACTCGTTCTCCAGTTGCCTAGTCAGCTTCTGGATCTTCTGCTCCTGTTCATTGAACCTCTCTCGGTAGGAATCACGTTCTTCCCGCAGTTGCATCCAAGACCTCTTCAGTGTCCCAATATCCCAATATCAGTGGGCATATAAGGGTGGAGAATAGTTGGAAGAACCCCCTCCTCATTAGCAACTTCAAGAGTAACAGGCCTGACAACTTCATATGGCATACCTAGCTTCTGGGCACGGATGTGGACCCATCTGAGATATGGCTCCATTGGCAGAGAAGTCTTTGGTCCCAACTCATGTGGGTCAAATTGGTGAACTTTGTCCCAAGCCCTTATGAATCTACGACGCAGCTCGTTGCTATCTCCCTGAAAATCAAAGATGATATGAGGCATTAACATCTCATGAGGCCCTTCTCTTCTGGCTCTTCCAAACTGACAGAGAGATAAGCATGGGTTGTAAGAAATCCTTCCATGGGTCCCGATCAATGGAACATTAGGATACTCTCCACATCGATCAATGACAGTCACCTCATCCATACCTTTGAGAGTCCAGATAATGTCATTATTAGAAAGAGACATCACCCTATAAGCCCAGCCCATTCCTTCTTTGTTCTTCAGTATGGACTTAGGGAGGTGCGAAATAAACCACCTCGACAATAAAGGAGCACAACACATCAAAGTTCCCCACTTTCGGGCAGTACGAGCATAGAGCTGATGAAGGATATCACCCAAGAGAGTGGGTACTGGATTCTGAGAGATGAAGATCTTTATGGCATTAATATCAACAAAAGTGTCAGGATTCAGAAACAATACCAGACCATAAATCAAGAGAGCCAGAATATCCTCGTATGCCTTGAAGTCTAAACTGTCCCAGAAGTAATTAGCTTTGTCAACCAAAAACTTAGTCAGAAAACCTTTAGCTCCACTTCTAGTCTCCCAGTTAGCCATTACCTCCTCCTTGGTCAAGTGAAGGGCTGCAGCAATTTCTTCGGGCTTAAGAGTCTTTTCCCAACCAGTAAACGGAGTTTGTTCTAGGACGGAGATACCGAGCAGCTCAGAGAACTCTTCTAGGGTAGGAACCAGCTGGAAGTCCTGGAAAGTAAAACAATGGTACAACGAATCATAGAATTGGACCAGGACACTCATCATTTGTTCGTCCAATTTTGAGGTGACCAAACTGAGGAGAGAACCATGCCTTCTGATGAAGGAAGTAGTGTCTGGAATCCTGACAACCAAATCTTTAAGTAGGGTAGGTACTTGGACAAAGTTGATCCGGATAGTATTCCTACGCATGGGCATCATGATGACCTACAAAACAGAGCAAAGATGAAACCCTCTTGTCTTTGAAATAGGTTAGTCCTTATGCAAGATGTATGCAATGCTATGATGTCATGATGTCATGATAAAGGCACACCACAAGTATCCACAAAAGGCAAACATGGTAAAGGCACACAAGTCACACTGAGAGCCCTTAGATTTCAGGCTGGCATGGAGCTTAGGTACTACCCTCTTTCAGTTTCAGTTGGTTAAGACCTGTCCTAAAAATAGTAACCGGGTTCTAGAGGATCTCAATATCACTGACTACCCTCAATCGGTCATAATTCCAGTTTAGCAACCTTTTCTTGTGGCCGGAATCATCGCGAGAGTTTAGTCTCAATGAGTGTAGCATACTGCTACTGTTCTATAGCCAAGTTGGTCAATTTAAGGTTCTAAGGTCAGTTGGTGCTTAATGACTCCTTAGAAGACCCATATTCTCCTCGTTCCAACACAAGGGATATCGGTACAGACCAAGGTGCCACACCAACGTAGCTACTGCTTCATCCATATCGGTCTACGCCGTACAGATCCCTCACAGTTTATTGCTACTTACCTAAAGGGTATCCCCAGATCCGGGTTAGGATCTATAGAACTCCGATACAAGCCCACAAAATTAAAGCATACAAAGCAAACAATTGAAAACAACAGTGGTCTAATCTTAAGGTACACCTCACCTCTATTTCCCCAGCAGAGTCGCCAGTTCTGTGATCGGTGGGAAAGAACTGACTGTTTTGGAATGCTGGTTCGCGTTTTACGTTTGTTTTCGCAAAATGTCGCAGTGAGCAAGAGTCACCACCGTCTTTTATTTTATCCAACAAGGAAAGGACAAAAGCACAGAAAAATTCCTTTTTGAGATTATTTCTCGGGTTCGGGAGGTAGATTATAGAAAGGGAAGGTGTTAGCACCCTTTCTATCCGTGGTTATCCACGGGCTCTTAGGTACTTGCTCATTATGTTTTCAAAAGTTTGCTTTTCTTTGTGATTGTGGGTTTAAAAGAGTTTTTTGTTTGAAAGGAGTGTAAGTGCAAAAAGTTTTGTTTTGTTTTAAAAGGAGCAAGTACTTAAGAACCATCTACCTACTCGAAAAAGGAATTAATCTGTACAAATGTCCTTTAGACAATGCTATCCCACTATTGAGGAGTAGGTAGCATCGTCGTTGGAGTTTTCGGGTCAATTCGATTAAGGGACGAGTGGTCACTAAAGCAATGTTATGACGCCTTAGCGGTAACCCTAATGTCTTAGATCATTTTATCAGAGGCAACTTATGATCTTTGGACAAGAGGGCGACCTCTAAAACTTCCTATACTCAATGACCACGTTCGAGGCAACCAAGTGAGGTGTACCCTAAGAGTGGCATGTGCGAGTGTGTTATTTTCAGTTATATTATCTTTGTACATGTTAATGGTGAGCTACTGTTGATTTTAGGTTAAAGGTTAATCTTGTCATGCATTGCCTATTTATCAAACATCTAACAGTTAATGGTTGCGGAAATTAAATTGCGGAAAATAAATCTAAGCTATTACAAGGCGTCGGGTATTTACATCGCCAAAGACAAACCCTTTAAAATTAAATTGCGAAAAGTACATAAAAGCGATAAATAAAATCCTAATTAAAAAACTATTACATTCCCGAAGCAGTTACAATATTGAAATATGGATAAAAAATCATACGCACGCGAGAAAAATTAAATCGGAGTGTCCTAGGGTTTTGACCCTTTTATTGAATAAAGCATGTGTTTTGTTATTTTGAATTAAAAATGGAATTAAACCTAAACTAATTATTAATTAATTAAAAAAGATATTTTTGTATATTTTTTTTATATTTAAAGAAATAAAATAACATTGATTAAAGTTATTAAAAACCTAATATTCTAAATTGATTTTAATTTATTGCAAAATATTAAAATTATACCTAATTAGAAACTAAATTAATTAAATTATTTATTTACAAAAATAATGAAATAATGAAATTGAATTTAATAAATAAAGATAATGTTTTTTATGTTTTCTGATTTTTATTAGGCAAAATATTAATTATTTGGTTAGTAATTAATTAATAATAATAATTAATAAAAACAATTAAATAAAAAAATATAAAAGAGAAAAAGAAATAAACCCAGGGGGTGTTGGGCCCAAATTGAGTGTGAAATCAACAATTATTAGGCCCATTAACGTTCAACCTGCTTGACTTTTCAGATTGCCTATGCGCTTGTTGACCAGAGTGTATGGTGGATATCCAGCCTGAGCCATTGGATTTGATTTGCAAGCCATCTGGCAGGTGGATATTTGAGGAGTATGGTAGTCTCTACGCTTGAGGGTGCACTGGAATAACTGAAACAAAATAACACAAATGTTTTGGGGGACCTGGGATTCGAACCCAGGTCCCAATGCTCACATGCCAGCGCTCCAACCACTCAACCAAACTGCTCATTCGTTATAAGAATATAAAACAAATAATATATGGAAGAATCAATTAATCATGCTGGAAATAAAAAACGCGCAAACACATTTGAATGGACCAATAACGCAGGGACACATTATCATCTTCTTCAGCAAATCCCTGGTTATTTACCTGCGTATTTTTGTCCGCAGGAAGATTCGTGGGATGTCTCAAAAATCCTTCCTAGGCCATGTAAACGCAAGCTAAGGCCATCATCGTGTTCGTCTTGCTTTCCTGAACACGAATATAGCCATGAATTGTCTTGATTTTTCCTGTACACAAGATACCTAAAAACGAAGCAAGGAAACCCTAGGTTCGGGTGTCACATTAGAAGCCATGAAAATAAAATTGAATGATGTAGAAAGCTTCAAAATCAAGCATGGATCAAGAATATGTTAACATTTGGTCAAAAAGATGCAAGAATGAGGAGTTATATTTTCATGTGCAGAGGCATATTCAGGAACACTTACAGCGCGTTACAGGTGGTCTTAAGGTCCGGTTTTGGTTGCTATAGCTTCAGGAGGTTGCTGGCAAGAGAGCTACGTGAAGCTTTTGCTTTGGAAACGCCTCCAAACAAGAATTCGATCTCCCACTTTTCAAGCTTTTTCACCAACTTTGTATGGTCGTTTCTGCATTATTTTGTGCGTCCTCTTGGTCTGCCTCTCTTGTGTGCATATAATAGAATGTGTTTAGGTCAAAATTTGAGCATTAAACCTTATGCATTGAAGAATCAAGATTTACTTTTGATCACCATTAACAAGTTGCCATATTTGCATCAAATCAAAGATTTTGTGCATGTTTTGACTTGGCACGAATTTGATTGAGTGTTATATGATATTTTCAAGCTGTAATGACCACAAGAATCTTATTACATCAATTTTTAGATTTTATTTGATTTAATATTGATTAATAATGAATTAAATCAATAAAAATGAAATAAAATAGAAAAATAGATGAATGTCCATGAAATTAAAGATGGAACATGTGTGTGGCATGACAAGACTATATCAAGTGGAAAAAAGTGGGCCCTTTTGTCAAAAATTGGAGTTTTGAGGATAGTTGACTTTTGGCAAATTTGGAAAAATGCCCAACTTCAATAATGCATGTAGGTGTTTAGGTATTGGCTTGCATTTTTGGTAAATCCCAAGTGTATGTGTGAATGTCATGACTGATGTCATAACATTCTAGTTCAGGTTGTACTAACTCAATAGGTACATGTGCAGAAAAATATTGTAATTCAAATACTGATGTTTATAAGTGTGTATCTGAGCATGTTTGCAAAATGATCACATTTTGCTAAATCAGTAGACAGGTTTTCTCAGATGTCATAACAGATGTTATGACATCCTGTTCTGAACTAACAGGTTTGCAGGATTGGATAAGTCTGAGTTTTTTCAGGAAATAACTCAGTCCTTCCTAAACAGATTCCTGCGTTTTCTGAGGGCCAACCTAGCTCAACCCTAACCTGGTGAATAAAGTCCTGTGACCTGGTCTTTAGGTCAAACGGAATTAACCCTAGGTTTTTGGAAACCCTAACAGAAGTTGCAGCTGCTATATATTCAACAGAGCTGCTGTTTTTCAAGATCAACCCTGCTGATTTTATTAGAAGATCACTTTGTAATCTGTATAGATTTGTTTATTGTACTCCAAGCAATTATCATTGTGATAAGTGCCTTGGAATAGGTTTCGATTGTAAGGGTTGTGTAGCACTCAAAGCTTTGAAGCAAGAGTGTTTGATTGTCCCTTGACTAAAGCTGTGAAGCAAAGTCAAGTTAGTTGTGTACATCACTCAAAGCTGTGAAGCACGAGTGATTGTGTTGGTTGATTAAAAAGCTGTGAAGCTTAATCAAGTGTGTGTTTTTGAAGAGTGTCTTCTTCAATTCTTAAGTCAAATTGGTTTATGTATCACTGCTGTGATTGAGGGGGAGTGAGTAGGAACTCAGGTTTAAGTTGTACTTAGATTAGAATTGCATTGGGTAGGTCTTAAGTGAAGGAGATAAACTGGTTGGTTTATTCCTGAATTAACATCTCTTATAGTGGATTCTCTCCCTGGCTTGGTAGCCCCCAGAGTAGGTGTTGTTGCACACTGAACTGGGTAAACAATTGACTGTGTTATTTACTGCTTTTGTATTTACTGTCATATAGTAAGTCAGATACGGTGTCATAACATTGGACGTGACATTGAGTATCTGTAGCCAGAATTTCAATTGGCATCAGAGCAGGCACCCTGCCTGTATTACTGGGTGAGATCTAGGGATATCACTTTCTGGCACTATGGACAAAGAAGGAGTTTTTGGAAATAGACCACCCATTCTGGATGGAACCAATTATGACTACTGGAAACCTCGTATGATTGCCTTCCTAAAATCTCTGGACAAAAAGGCTTGGAGAGCTGCTGACAAAGGATGGATTCATCCCACCATAACTGAAAGAGATGGGACAATCAGTCTGAAGCCTGAGGAAGATTGGAGTAAAGAAGAAGATGAGTTAGCTCTGGGAAATTCAAAAGCTTTAAATGCCTTATTCAATGGAATTGATAGAAACATCTTCAGACTAGTACATCAATATGAACTGGCCAAGGAAGTTTGGGACACTCTCAAAACTACTCATGAGGGCACTTCCAAAGTAAAAATGTCAAGGCTTCAGATGTTGACCACTAAGTTTGAGAATCTAAAAATGATGGAAGATGAAACCATCCATGAGTTTCACATGAACATCTTGGAGATTGCCAACACCTCAGGAGCACTGGGAGAAAAAATGTCAGAAGAAAAACTGGTAAGGAAGATTCTCAGATCCTTGCCTAAAAGATTTGCAATGAAGGTAACTGCCATAGAGGAAGCCCAGGACATTAGCAAGTTAAAAGTGGATGAACTTATTGGGTCTCTTCAGACTTTTGAGATGGGGATCACTGATAATGGTGACAAGAAGATCAAAAGCATAGCACTTGTATCCAACACTGATGTTGAATACAAGGAGGATGAAGAAGAAAACATATCAGAAGCCATTGCCATGCTTGGAAGACAGTTCAACAGGCTCATTAAAAGAATGGACCCAAAGTCAAGGTCTAATGTTCATAACATTCCTTCTGACATTGACAGTTCCAGCAAAAGACCAAGGTCAGAAGATAAGGGAAACCAAGGCAGAGGTATTCAATGCCATGGATGTGAAGGATATGGACATATTCGAGCTGAATGTCCTACCTTTCTTAAGAAGCAAAAGAAAGGAATGACTGTTACTTGGTCTGAATATGATTCAGAAAGCAATTCTGAAGAAGAATCTGCCAAACTTGTTACTGCTCTAACTAGTGTTTGTACTTCTGAAAGTGACACCAGTGATGAAGAAGTGACATTTGAAGAACTGGCTGATACCTACAAGAAATTGTGTATCAGAAGTGGTGAAGTCTGTGTGCAAAATGAGAAACAATCAAAACTCATTGTAAAGCTGGAGGCTGAAAAGAGGGCTAATCTTGAAACTATAAGTCATTTAGAAGGAGAAGTTCAACTGCTGAACTCGCAACTGAATCAAATGACCAAATCTGTCAAGATGTTGACCAATGGAACAGACAAATTGGAAGAGATCCTTCAGGCTGGACAAAATATGGGAAATAAATCTGGTCTAGGATTTGTGGAAACAAAGAAACTTGGTACTGGTAAACAAATGTCAAAACGGATGTCTCAACACTACTCTCAACATCAGGGACAGAGACATATGAAGAAGAGGTACCAAAGATGGAGATGTCATCACTGTGGGAAATATGGTCACATAAAGCCCTTCTGCTTCAAATTACATGGATATCCTAATCAGAAATCAGATGTCAAACCTAAGTCAAAAAGGGTACCACATGCTCCTCAATGGAAGAAGAAGGCTACTGCACTGATAGCTCACACTTCCCTGAGAGTCTCAGCAAAGGAAGATTGGTACTTTGACAGTGGATGTTCCAGACACATGACTGGATTCAAAAATCTCCTCAATAATGTTATGCCTCACACCACCAGTTTTGTGACCTTTGGTGATGGTGCTAAAGGAGAAATCAAAGGAGTTGGTAATTTGGACTACCCTGGAGTTCCAAGTCTGAATAAGGTACTGCTGGTAAAAGGGTTGACTACTAATCTCAACAGCATCAGTCAACTATGTGATCTAGGATTCATGGTCAACTTCTCAAGATCTGAATGTCTAGTATTTAATGAAAAACTAGATGTTGTAATGAGAGGAATCAAATCCAAAAATAACTGTTATGTGTGGCAGCCTGAGAACACTGATATCTCCATTATGAGTCAAATCATCAAAGAAGAAAGAGAGATGAAACAGTGGCAGCATAAGCTTGAAGGAATGAAAAGAGCTATTCCTATGGAAGATGTCAGAAGAACTTCTAAACTACAGGCTGATAATATATGTGATGTGGCAAAGAACAAGTCTCATAAACTCTGTTCTCAAAAATTCTGGTCAAAACAGATGCTACCTGAGGACAATGTCACACAAGATGTTATAACATTGTGGTGTGATAATCTGAAAACATTCAACCTTTCCTTTGGAGAAAAGAAGTCATTTGAACTGGAACATAGGTTCTCTAAGCTTCAGCTAACTGATTCGTCTACCAAGTCGCTTGTTGGAAATAAACTTGAAAATTTGAGGGGCAGATTGGGTATTCACCAACATGAGAAATTATAGCAATTAGTTTTGCTGAAAACAAGGGTTGGAGGGATTAATTTTATTAAGTCAATATTTAGTGGGTTAATCATATTCATTCACAATTCCCTCAAAAGCCTTAAGAAGTTGAAGAGACTCCCTTGTACTCCCTACCTCTCTCGTCCTTGCAACCTGTTTCCTCCTCCCAATCAAAGAATTTTCTCAAACTGCTACTATCACTCAACGTTACACACAATGTCTCAGACATCATCTTCCACCATGGCGGCTTCGTCTCACTCATCATCGTCATCATCTGATCAAGATTCTAGGGCAATCACTACATGCATAGAATCTGAAGTTCTTGAGGTCACTCCTCTCAGGGAGATGGCAACTGACCCAGCCAGAATCAAAAAACTCAGGACCAGACATGCAGGAAGAGCTCAAGCTACAGTCTCTGGTAACTCTTCTCTTCCTTCATCTTCTACACCTAATAAAGAAGGATCAGTTCAAGTACACCAAGCTATCGCTAGGCTGGTTACTAGCATTCTGAGTGGAAATCAATCAGTACCGGGGATTTCTATCCCTTTGAATCAATCAGAAAGTCCAAATGTGAAAGGTTCTGAAAATGCAAATGTCACTGAGGATGTTGTGACACCAAAAGACAACATTCAGAACCCCTCTGAAAAGGCTGCTGATCCACCTGTCATTGATGTGGATGAAGATTACTCAGATAATGAACTGATTGCTAATGTGAACCCTAGTATTGCTAGGAGATTGATGAAAAGAAAGAGTAGTCAGAATGTTAAACCTGATGCTAAGAGATCCAAGGCTGAAGGGATGGCTGAGAAAATTCAGACAAAAGGGAAGAAGGCACAGGTGCAGACTAAAGAACTTGAAACTTCTGATGATGAGTCAGAATTTGAAATTGATATTGAAGACACTCCCATGAGAAGGAAGCTCCCCTCCAGCAAGATTGCTAGAGTGCCTGAAGTGCCAACAGACAACATCTCCTTTCACCATCCTGATAATGCAACCAGATGGAAGTATGTTTGTTTGAAGAGAATAGCCTTGGAGAGAGAACTCAATAATGATGCCTTGGAGTGCAAAGACATCATGGATCTGATCAGGTATGCCGGGCTAATGAAGACAGTGATGAAGTTTGACAAATGCTATGAAAATCTGGTTAAGGAGTTTGTAGTGAACTTGTCCAATGATTGTGCTGATGGGAGATCAGCTGACTTTGAGAGTGTGTTTGTTAGAGGAAGAAGGGTGAAGTTCTCTCCATCAGAAATCAACAAGTTTCTTGGAAGAACAAATAAGGACTGTCCTGATCTAGAGGCAACTGACAATGAAGTGTGTTTGACCATCACTGCTAGGCAAGTAAAGAGCTGGCCATTGAAAGGGAAGCTGAATGCTAGCAAACTCAGCATGAAATTTGCCATCCTGCATAAAATAGGTGCAGCAAACTGGGTGCCTACAAATCACAAATCAACCATCTCCACAGGATTGGGGAGATTTATCTATGCTGTAGGAACCAAGACTGCCTTTGATTATGGAAGGTACATCTTTGAACAAACTCTGAAGCATGCTGGCAGTTATGCTGTCAAAGGACCTATTGCCTTTCCCTCCCTCCTTTGTGGAATCATCCTTGCACAATATCCTGACATCCTTGTAGCAAGAGATACAGTCTGCAAAAGAGCTCCTGCCCTTGGCCTGCACTACAAACTGTTTCAGGGATCCCATGCTCCAGACATTGTCATAACATCAGCTGAGACATCGTCTTCAAAAACCAAGTCCAAGACATCAGATGTCATAGCTGTTTTAAAAGAAACTTGCAAAGATCTGGATGCTAGAAAAAGGTCCCTAGAAGCCCTAATTGCCAGGCTAGAAAAAGAGGAAGCTGAAGAAAGCAGAAGGGAAGAAGGTATAGAAGCTGAAGGACAGCTCAACACTGAAGAAACTGACTCCTCTGAGTCTGATGACAGTGCCTGAAGGTTGATTGTGGCTTGGTGGTGTTGCTGATGGAGTTTGGAAGTATGCTCTGCTGTTGTCAGCTGCTGATCTCATTATTTTTTGGATAACTGTATAATGTTTTGAACATGTATCTTTGGCCCATTTGTGGCTAAAGTGGGGGAGAATATTTTTGGTACTGCTTAATTAGTACTTAACACTATATTTTTCTGCTGTCACTTATTTCTGCTGCTATCTATCTATCTCTGATTGTTTAGGGACTTTAGCCAAAAATCTGCCAAAGGGGGGAGTTTGTAGGTGTTTAGGTATTGGCTTGCATTTTTGGTAAATCCCAAGTGTATGTGTGAATGTCATGACTGATGTCATAACATTCTAGTTCAGGTTGTACTAACTCAATAGGTACATGTGCAGAAAAATATTGTAATTCAAATACTGATGTTTATAAGTGTGTATCTGAGCATGTTTGCAAAATGATCACATTTTGCTAAATCAGTAGACAGGTTTTCTCAGATGTCATAACAGATGTTATGACATCCTGTTCTGAACTAACAGGTTTGCAGGATTGGATAAGTCTGAGTTTTTTCAGGAAATAACTCAGTCCTTCCTAAACAGATTCCTGCGTTTTCTGAGGGCCAACCTAGCTCAACCCTAACCTGGTGAATAAAGTCCTGTGACCTGGTCTTTAGGTCAAACGGAATTAACCCTAGGTTTTTGGAAACCCTAACAGAAGTTGCAGCTGCTATATATTCAACAGAGCTGCTGTTTTTCAAGATCAACCCTGCTGATTTTATTAGAAGATCACTTTGTAATCTGTATAGATTTGTTTATTGTACTCCAAGCAATTATCATTGTGATAAGTGCCTTGGAATAGGTTTCGATTGTAAGGGTTGTGTAGCACTCAAAGCTTTGAAGCAAGAGTGTTTGATTGTCCCTTGACTAAAGCTGTGAAGCAAAGTCAAGTTAGTTGTGTACATCACTCAAAGCTGTGAAGCACGAGTGATTGTGTTGGTTGATTAAAAAGCTGTGAAGCTTAATCAAGTGTGTGTTTTTGAAGAGTGTCTTCTTCAATTCTTAAGTCAAATTGGTTTATGTATCACTGCTGTGATTGAGGGGGAGTGAGTAGGAACTCAGGTTTAAGTTGTACTTAGATTAGAATTGCATTGGGTAGGTCTTAAGTGAAGGAGATAAACTGGTTGGTTTATTCCTGAATTAACATCTCTTATAGTGGATTCTCTCCCTGGCTTGGTAGCCCCCAGAGTAGGTGTTGTTGCACACTGAACTGGGTAAACAATTGACTGTGTTATTTACTGCTTTTGTATTTACTGTCATATAGTAAGTCAGATACGGTGTCATAACATTGGACGTGACATTGAGTATCTGTAGCCAGAATTTCAATGCATAACTTCCTCAATTTAGAACTTTTAGAGGTGTTATTGGACTTTTTAGAAACCTTGAGATGTCCTCTAATCAACCCTTTTGGTTTCATTTCATTTTGATCTTCCATGCTCAAATTATAAGCTTTGGAAAAAAATGTGTTTTTGTTGACTTTCAAAAATGACCTATAATGTCCAAATTAGTAACTTTTTGTGAGTGCATTTATTGATCTTTGGGTGTGAAGATGGATTGTAGGAAATTTCATTCTATTCAAAATGAGCTTTGTATGGGTCATTTCTCATAAAGTATGAGAAAGTTATGCTTGGTAAAATTTGAGTTGACTTTTCCTACAAAATCCTAATTTAGTAACTTTTGAATCTTGATGAATCTTGAGCAATCCTTAATGAATCATGATCAAACATTAATAAAATGATGAATTATACTTCAAAATGAGAATGTTGACAAAAAATCTTGAGGTTTGACTGTCTGTAGGTCATAGTTGACTTTTGCCCTAACACAGTCGATTTTTGGGCCTCTTGAGCAATTGACTGACCAAACTTCCTCTGCAACGCTTGAAATTTGACATGGATGAACTTAAGAACATATTAGGACATTGGGGAGAACTTGAGGTCATTTGGATGTGAGGACCTTGATGCAACACAAAACCCTAATTTTGAATTGACTGCCTTAGGAGGTGATTTGACTGT
Organism: Vicia faba; assembly: GCA_948472305.1. Taxonomy (NCBI): domain Eukaryota; kingdom Viridiplantae; phylum Streptophyta; class Magnoliopsida; order Fabales; family Fabaceae; genus Vicia; species Vicia faba. Next base: position 940,494,518 of record OX451736.1, read on the forward strand.
CCAATTCTTGAGCCAACTTGAGCAACTTGAATATTATTCTTGACATGTCTTGAGGAACATGGGAGGGCAAATTTTGGGGTACAACAACACCCAACCATAATTTCAATTTCAATCACAATACCAATACACCCGCATACCCCACACATAATTTTAGTCTTCTACATATCCCAATATGGGCCCCTTAACATCCAACCTTAGCCCTGATCTGGGATTGTCCGAAGATTATGAACCAACCGACCCGACTTGCCATCAACCACAACATCACCAAAGCACCCAACATTCTCAATACCAAACACCCCAAGATCCATTTACTTTCTAACCCCCCCGGTACTCAGATGACCAGTGCTACAGACCAACCATGGAACCCCACCCACCACCAACACGACCAAACTTTGAGGGTATGGGTAACCGACTGTACCAAAGAGGATCTTCTAGACATGGATATCTGAATGATTTCATGGATCTGGAATGCATTGACTTCGCTGGGCCATCAACCCTGCCACAACAGGAAACACGACGAAACCCAGCACGGGAAAGGCGAGGACGGGGATGCGGAACCGGGGGTCATTACCGGGTTCCGGGGGACCACTGATTAATCTGTATTTTTTATGTAATAGTTATGTGTGTAATCATATTGTGTAAATAAAAAGTCAATTTTGTTGATCCTATATCATTTACGTAACGCACCGCATTTAAAATAAAAAACGCGAAAAATCGCCTCCCAATTGCACTAAGGCGCCATCTCACTTGGATTAGGGAAAGCCTTTCACACCTAGGAGCTAAGTGAGATGACGCCTCCCCTTTAAAATAAGGTGTAGGCGCCAACTGTGTTGGCTCCTCCCTTGTGGGGTTTTCTAAAACATGGTTATTTGTGATTTTTTTTAATACCTAGTTATTCCAAAAAAAATTCAAGTATTAAGAACAATAAAAATAAGGACTTCAATATTATTAAAGGAGATGATAGGAAAGTAAACAAGGAATGTTTCAATGGTGAATAAAGCTCCTGCATGAAATTAAATATCATATTTTGAAAGAAAAATCTCAATCATCTATACTAAAAAACTCTGGCTATTATGAACATCAAAATATTCTTCAAGAGTTCTTAGCTAATGGAATAAGGAGAAGCAATATGACTTCAATGATATATGGTATTTCATAAAACATAAAAGAGTAATTGGATGTGTAAATAACAAACCTTTTGTGAAAGTTCAAACTCCTAAAACACCAACCTTTGTGGTTTTTTCAAGTGGCTTAAAAAGAAGATGTGATAACACATCTTGCTCAATGTTTAAAACTAATAAGTTTAAAACATTAAAGAATAAGAAATTATTTATAACTAACTCCAAAGGACCTTAAAATATATGAGTACCTGAAAATCAAATTATTTATGTTGTAGATGTGTAATACGAGAGAACTAGAGCACTAGTCTTGATATTTGGATAATGGATGGTCAAGACTAAAGCACTAAAGCACTAGTCTTGATATTTGAATAGTAGATGTGTTATACGAGAGAACTAAAGTACTAGTCTCTCTCTCTCTCTCTCTCTCTCTCTCTCTCTCTCACACACACACACACACACATGTATTTTATTACATTTTATGGATCAAAATCCTATAAAAACTAACACGATGAAGAATAGCAAGAACACATGAATGTTATTCATCACCTTCTCCATATTTCATAAAATATAACCAAAAACAAAAATAATATACATTAACCTTAAGTAAAATCACCCAAAAATACGAATCCAAAATCAGAATTGAAAAACAACCAACACAAAAGACTTAGCTGAAGCAAATTCTAGAATTAATACCTAACAAAACAACCACAAATCCACAATATTAACACAAGGGAAAGATTAAAGGAATTCATAGGAGCATCAATTAAGCAAGAAGATGTAAAATAAATCCATTGAAGTATCAAATCGAAGAGCTCATGTGTCGACAAATTTTCTCAGGTAACTCAGTCCTTAGCTTTCTCCTCTTTGTCTCTTTCTCTACTGTCTTCTTCTTTTGATTCTACTACTTCTTCTTCTGACTCCCCTTTCCTCCTTATTTGTGTGTTACACTATTGAGGTGATTGAAGATGGTGGCTAAGCTCAGGCCAATTAGAACTAAAGAGTGAAGCTTATAATTGCCACTATGGAGCTTTTAGTGAAGTTTAAGGGGGTTGCGGATCTTAAGTTTGCTCAGGGTCAATCGTGATCCTTTCTAAATGATAATTAGCTTAGGATTTAGGTGAGCGTGTGAGCTTATGTGAGCATGTGAATGGAGAAGATATTTTGTAAAACTTGTGTGTAAAATTGTGTGAGGATTCAAAGTGTGTGAGGTGAGGTTGTTGTGAGTTGTTAGTGTGAATTGCGAGGGAGGGAATTGAGTGTGATTCTCCCTAATTTTGTGGAGAACTAAGGTGACAATTTGCTGAGCCATGTGCAATGTAATAAACTTCTATTTCAAATGTAATAAAAAGTTACTTCGATTCAAAAATAGTTTGCTTTTTGGTTTATTTCAAAGTTTGTTTTTACTGTATTTTTTAATTAGAGGATGTAAACCGCATGATAACCATGTCAATTAAAATGCAAATGAAATTCAACTTCAAAAAAAAATATTTCGGTGTTTTAATTTTTGTTTTGGTACTTTGTAAAACTTGAATGATGATGATTGCAATTATATGTTATGATGCCCTGTAAAAATTGATACCATGTGTGCTTATACCATGGATTCATTATTGTGATGGTTAACTGGATGATGGTGACTATTGATAAAAGTAAAATAAATGAATGTTTGGCCATATAATTATATTTGTTTCCTTTCAAAACTTGTATTTAATGTATGACAATGGAAAGTTGAATGGAAGGCCTATGTATGTAATGGGAATCAAAGTTGGATGATGATGCAATGAGTAACATGAATGTCAAGTTTTTAAATCAAAATTATTTTTTGGTTTAAACTTAAAAAAAAGAAGATAAATGGCACAAATGCAAAACCAGGTGTAGGAACAATATTGTTAGCAACTTAAATCATGAACAAATTTAAATATGAATCTAATTTGAATGCAAATTCAAATTTAAACTCAAAGCTAATTCAAATTCAATTTTACACTTAACTTGATAACAAGATGTGTGATGCATGGTTATGTTCAAATCATAATGAAGAGAAAATGAAATTTTCATTTCCAATTTAACCTTGCTTTGGTCAGTATGATGTAGAAAGTGGCATGAGCAACTTGGACCATAAAATATACTTAAAAATGAGAGCAAGTTCTAAGTTTGGACTTGATCCTTGAGCCATTTAAATGGTTACATGAACATCAAATTAGGTCACATACACCAAATTCCCATTTTACAATTTGTTGAATTTTAATTTGCTCAAAGTTGACTTTGACCAACCTTCTTATTCATGATAAAATGATGAATAATATGAGATGGAATTAAAAACAATAGCTTTCGAAACCAAAGGTTGACTTTCTTGATTTTTGTTGACTTTTAACCCTTCTATTAATAAAAAATGATGAATGATATATGAATGATGTGAATTTAGAAAAATAGTCTTCAAAGTCAATTGTTGACCTTTGTCCCTTTGGTATTGACTTTGACCCATTTTTGAAAGGATATGATATGAGTATTGAGAATGTATGAGTATGATAAAAATAAAATAAAATGAATGATGAATGAAACCAATTATCCATATACCTCTCATCTTATCGTCATATTGAAATTAAAGTGTCTATAGCCAAATGGTATAAAAAAGGGAGGGACAAAATTAGGGTATGACAGTTCTAAAGCGCGAAGTTGAAGTAGGAAGGAACTGTGAAATTTGAAAGGAACCAAAAAGGAAAGATCATTGGTTCTGGTACAACCAGTAATTCTTATTTCCCTTCTATTTATAATATTTTATTTGTTCAAGAAATGAAGAATAACCTACTAAGAATTAGTAAATTAAGCGACATTGATTATGACATAGCCTACAACCAAAAATCTTATAAAGTCAGCTGTCAGAAAGATAACTTAATCTTGTTCCATATGGAAAGGAAAAACAATGTCTAGAAAATCAGTTTTTTAATTTACAAGCACAAAAGTTAAAATTCCTATTATTAGTAAGTAAAGAGAAATGGATTTAACACAAACTATCAGAGCATGTTAATTAAAGGTGAATCTCTAAACTTAACAAGTTAAAACTTGTCATATCTACCTAATTTGAAGTATCAATCAAACATGTTATTATTGCTTTAGTTAATGGAAATAAATATATATTAGTAGATGAGTTTGAATAAAATTCCTTAGAAGTATTGATGAGTCATATTTTGTAGTTGATGTGTAATGCAAACAAATTTACAATGGAAGAGGAATAAATATTTTGAAAATTAGTAGTAGTCGTGGTGGAGGATTTGAAAATGAACAATTTAAAAACTTTTGTTAATTAAATTATATATGATTTTTTTTCTATATTTTCACAATAAAAATGTAAAATAATTTAAATAAAAAAAAACAGGAAATACAATATATTATGTTCAAAATAGAATGATGTGATATGCCTTGAAAACTCAAATAAGAAAAGAGAAGAAAATAACATATTTTTAGTACTATCAATATTTTCTAGCGAGAGAATGTGACAATTTTTGTGTGATTTTCTTTTTAATATTTAATTAATGCTATATGTCTCATTTTTCAATTAATTAAACTAAATTAATGAATGATGAATAATAATTAATTAAAATAAAAGAGTAAACAATGCAAGGTTAATTAATGCTATATGTCTCATTTTTCAATTAATTAAACTAAATTAATGAATGATGAATAATAATTAATTAAAATAAAAGAGTAAACAATGCAAGGGCACACCCCCTTGCACACGAAAGAAATATACCAACTGGACTAAAACTAATACATTCAATTCTTATAATTTTGCATTCAAATTCTCCTTTTTTTTTTCTTCTTTTGGCTGCCTCAAATCATAAATTCGATTAGGTTCATTTTTCAGGAATCTCAATAAATCTTTTTTACTTATTATTTTAGAAACACTTCTAATTAAATTAACATAGTAAAATAAATAAAATTATATATATATATATATATATATATATATATATATATATATATATATATATATATATATATATATATATATATATATATATATAATAAAAATTAAATCAATTAAGCTATTTAAATTAATACAATAAATTAGCAATCATTATAATAATTAAATCATAGAAAAAGATTTTCTACACCTCTACCAATAAAAACATATTAATTATATTTATTTTTTAGTACACCCCAACATAATATTGTCTAGAATCATAATACATTAAGTGTTAAATTGGTACTAAGAGCATCCATAAGTATCTAGTTGACACATTGATACATGTATAAACAAAGTTTTATATAAAAATTGATACATGAATATCAAAATATGTCCGTACAAATACTATAAAGAAATACAACACACCAAAACAAAAATAAACAGCAACATCATCGGGTTTTTAGGTCATCTTGCCCTTACCCTTATATTTCCCTGAACTACCTGAAAAATACAACAAGAATAGAGTGAGATAATACATATTAGTGGAGTTCCCTATATTATGGATCCACTCGGGTCTAAAGGGTGCATACCATACACATTCCACAAAAGTATTTCCTTACTTTGTACATCAATAAAGTTTCAGGTTTGAGATTGCATCAATCATATATAGTGTGTAATATCTTAAACCAGGTTCACATAACCCATTATCTACCTTGGGAGATCATAGGTAATCACATGATACGTATTTCCCCGGTCACAACCTCTCGCATATGTATGAGTTTAGGTCACAAACATGTCACGAAATGAGGGACATATTTCCCTGGTCACAATTTCTCACATTGGTATGAGTTCAGGTCATAGACTTTCCCTTGACAAGGATCATCTTTCCCAGGTCACTACTTTTCATAAGTATGAGTTCGGATCAGGGATGTTCCACTAGTAATATGGGATGTCTTTCCCTGGTCATAACCTCTCACATGGGTGTGAGTTTGGGTCACAGAGGTCCACTAGCTATACAATGTCCTTCCCTAGTCATAGCTTCACATAAGCATGAGTTTGGGTCACACACTAGAATACCATTCACTTTTGATTATGATTGTAATATTCCATATTCTCTTAAATACTAATTTCCTTATTAAGAAGGACAAATTTAGTAAATAGTATAGAGTGGCATTTTGGATATTTTGAGGATTTGGCATGGCTAGAATGGTTATTGCTTAAATTGTTGCTACTAAAGGACAAACAACATTTCTACATATTATTACAAATTTTCCTTTTTCTCTCATCCTTCTCATTTGTCAAAGATAGAAAAGAAAAAAAGAGAGAAAAGAAGAAGAAGAAGAAGAAACTTATGGAAGAAGAAGAAGTACTTAGAGAAAGAGTTAGAAAGAAAATTCTCATCTCATCTCAATTCATTATCATTTTCCTCTCATAAGGTGGGTTATTAGATAATTATAGCTTTGGCAGAATTCATGGAAATATGGTTTTAGAGTTTTGTAATTTTTCCCATGTTTGTGAAATTGATGTTTGATACATGATTTTATTGGTTTATTGTACACTTATTGTTGTTAATTCATAATGTTTGATGTTATTTATTGATAAGTGCAAATTATAGTTATTTTTGTATATACTTTTTGTTTCACTTATTGACTCTTTGATGTTAATATCAGTTGAATAAACTCGACTTTTGTGTAAATATGTTTAGTTTGTATATATTTGTGTTTTCGTGTACATATTGTATTGTTTGATAGTTTTGTATTCATTTTTATAGGAATTCAAGCATTATTGGAGCATTGAGAATAAAGTCCAATTGGAGCTCCAAGATGTGCATTTGATCAATAAAGGAATAAGGCAAAAGAAGAAAAGTCATTGCAAGTTGTGCAGAATGAGCAAGAAAAGTTGATGTTCTGGTGTGCAGCACTGGACGATGATGGGGCGAGAGGTCATCGCTTCTGCGTCGTCGGGCGATGGAGAGGAGAGAGCCATTTTATCATTTTCCATTTGCCTATGACTTTATTCTCTATTGTGTTGTTGGGTGAAGCTTTCCATCGTCGGGCAATGGAAGATATTTGTTACTAGTTGCATATGTGGTGCAGGTTAGGCTGTGTAAAATAAAGTCGTTGTCAGGCGACGTGTTTGGATCGTCGGGTGATGTGTGTGGAACATAATTTTGTATTTGTTTCTATTTCATTTAATTTGTTATGGTTATGGTTTTAGGGATAGGTTTAGCTCCCGAATTCACCAACCCTCATTTTTCCTTAGGGTTAGCTTAGAAAACAACTATGAAGCTTACATACGGATGATCCGAGGTAGATTTCTTTTCGATCATCGCTAACAAACTAAGAGATTTATGGTTCATTTCTGTTCTTCTTTGTGTATTCTTTATTTATTTAGTTTGTATATGTATTTACTTTGAACTTGTAATACGGTGGGAGAACTGACTTTTGTTTTTGTGTTTTATCACAAATGTTGCAGATAGCAAGAGTCGCCACGACTTTTCTTTTATCTAATAAAGGAAAGGGTGAAAAGAACAGGAAAGACATTTTGAGAATTTTCCGAGTAAGGGGGGTAGGTTATGAAAAGGGAAGGTATTAGCACCCTTTTCATCCATAGTTATCTACGAGCTCTTAACCACTTGCTCACTTTTTTGAAATACTTTGTGTTTGTGTATGTTTAAAAATATTTTGAAAATGCCTAAGTACGACAATTTTGTAATGATTCTCATATCGTTGAGAATGTATACAAAATGTTTATTTTGAATTATTTTTTTTGAAAGAAAGTGTTGTTTTTGAAAGTGTGAGATGTTAAAATTATTTTAGTTTGTGAGCAAGCGATTACGAGTGATCTATCTACTCAAAAGGTCTTTGTTCTTTTCCTCCTTTCCTTTAGATAATGTTATCCTACCATTAGTTAGTAGGTACCCCTATCATTGGATGTTTTGAGGGACATGCGCGGGTCATCGTGTAGTGCTAAAGGCAACTCGTAAGACGCTTTAGCAATTATCATAACATACTAAGATCGTTTACTAAGGCAACATCAAATGGTCATCGAGGGTGTGATACGATGGCAGAATCGACTGTTTATACTGGTTTTGCATTTGTGTTCGCAAATGTTGCGGTAAGCAAGAGTCGCCACTGACTTTTTTTATCCAAATTAAGGAAAGGGTGAAAAGAACAGAAAAAGACCTTTTCGAGAATTTTCTGAGTAAGGGGGGTAGATTATGGAAAGGGAAGGTGTTAGCACCCTTTCTATCCGTAGTTTTCTACGGGATCTTAGACGCTTAGCTCATTTTTTAAATACCTTGTGCTTTTGTGTGTTTTGAAAAGTATTTGAAAATTCCTTAGTGCGGAGATTCGCTTTATGATAACTCTCGTATCAGTCCTCAAGAGTGTTGATAAAGCATTTTTTGAAAGTGTTTTTGAAATGTTTTGTGTAGGTGTAAAAGTTAGTTTTGAGCAAGCATCTAAAAACTATCTACTTATACTCGAAAAGATTTGTTCTTTTCCTCCTATCCTTTAGACAATGCTATCCTACTATTAGTGAGTAGGTATCCCTATCGTTGGATGTATGAGGGACGTTCGCGGGTCATCGTACAGTCATAAAGGCAACATGTAGAGAAGCTTTAACAATTTTTGTTTAAGAGACTAGATCATTTATGGAAAGGCAACACTGTAGGGTCACCGAGGGACTATGATCTTTTGATTTAAGGGTCTTTGCTAAAGCGTCCCCACTTTCGAGGGACATGACTGTTTTATTTCCGAAGGCAACCAAAGTTGGAATATCCTAGAGGTGTATATGTGCAAGTGGGTTGTATTTAGTTATTTTTGTCTTTTTTGTTAGGTTTGCTAGCGTTTTGATTTTAATCTTTGCCATACAATCCTATTAGTCATACATCTAGCAGTTTAAATATTACATAAACTTAAAGTGCAGGAATTTAAATCTACGCTATTACAATACTTCGGGGAGGGGGTACTTACATATCCAAAAATGAGGGGGATAAAGCAGAAAATATCCTAATTATTCTATTACAACTCATGAGCAGTTACATTAATATGAAAAGTGCAAAAATAAATAAATGCGCGTGAATTGAAAAAAGAACGTCTAAAAATCCTAAGGAAAATGAAATCTTTTTGTTTGTTTTTATTTATAAAAGAAGCAAAGCCTAAGTTTACTTAATTTTAATTTAAAGAAAATGTTAAAATAATTAATTAATTAATTTAATTAACTTAATTAGAAAAAAAATACTAATCTAATGTTTTTTTGTGATTTTATTTGATTTTTGATTTAAAAGAAGTGAGTAAAAATAAAAATAAATGCAAGAAGAAGAATCCTTTGATCAAAGAAAAATAATGGCCTTCGATCCTAATGAAGGATGGCCTTCGATCCTGTGAAGACACGTGGTCTTCGATCCATGTGAAGGATAGCCTTCGATCCTGTGAAGGATGGCCTTCGATCCTGTGAATATATGCGGCCTTCGATCCAGTAAAGAATGTTGTTGGAGGCGTCTGATGAATTGCCTGTGGAGGAAGGAATCGAAATCAAGGATGAGGTGCTTCTATTTGGTGTGGATTGGCTTGGAGTAGACTCTAGGGAGTCTCAGGAGCACAAATATAGTATTCGTTTGGACTGAGGGTGCCTGCAAAACTGGTTAGAAATTTGATATGTTTTCTGAGGCAACATGTGCGTATTCTTTTGATAGGCAATCTGTGTGTGTATGAGGCAATATGTAGGAGTAGGTCTGTGTGTATGTAAGTAGTCTTTGTCCTTTGGCTTGTGTTGGTGTCTTGTATTTATAGAAGTGGGAGGAGACAAGAAAATATGGGAAAGAAACATGTCCTTAAAGACTAGCCATTAAACATCGCTTTAAAGATAAAATCACACCAATTTAAAGATTTCCATTTAGAGAATTTTCATGCCATTTTGGAATTGGGAATGAACCTGGACAAGTGAAAATTGGCACCTTGCACGAATTCAAATTGCTCAGAATTTTCTTCACCTGAGTGTCTTCGATCAGCCCCCAAGCGTTACTTTCTTTGATTGCCTTTCCTTCAATTTAAACCAATCGAATCATCAACTCTTCCTTTTTGACTGGTCAAATGTTGCTTCAGCTCTTTATCAATCGAAGGCTCTATAGAAGCCTCCTCACCTTCCTTCGAATTTCCCCAGGCCTCAGCATTGTGGCCTTCGATTGAGCCATTATTTGCCTTAGTAGCTTGATCTGGAACTCTTCAACTAACCCAATCAAAAGCTCTTTCCTGGCCAGTCGAAACCTCTTTTCTCATGAATGTGATTGTGCAAGAGGCTTGGGCCTAGCAGTTGTTTACAGTGATTTCTAGTAAACAACCGCTACTCTTCCAATTTATTGATTATTATTGGTTACTTGCAGGATCGACTAGATTAATCCTAGGACACATGTGTCATAACTCATTTCTATGTTCATACCCATTATATTGATAAATTTATATTGTATGTTAATGTCGAATGTGAGATTCTTAAGAAATATCTCTAAGATTGTCTATAGAAATAAACTAACTGAATGTATAAAGGAAAGGCTTCGAATTAGACTTAAGATTTAACACTTGAATGTAAAGATAAGGAGTTTCTGAGAATATAACAGTTTCTGGAAATATGAAGTGTTTGAACAAAAGGATAAAGTAAAAGTGAAGTTTCTAAAGAGATAAATGTGTTTGAAAACAAGTAAAACAAGGAAATAGAAAGATTTAAGAGCAAAAGTACTGTAAAAGTGAAAGAAATATAAAAAGACTTGTATTGAAATTGTAAAGAATCATGATGTTCAATACGTACATTTTGTCTTCTAACTCGTTTCCCTTAAATCACGGTAATTTGAGTGTTTGAGATTTTTTAGTACACGAAATGAACACCCCAATTCTAACATAAAAACACCTATTTATAGTGTCCTGACCCTAACGGTCCTACTCTAAAATCATGCCACGTTCGAAGCATGCAGGCTCCTTACGTTTACTGACTTCCACGCGTCTTCTAAGAATGTCGCTCTTATTTGAAATTCGAATCCTGTGCCAGCGAAGTATTTTGCTAGTTTTCTTTGATTTCGAATTAAACCATTTGCCTGGACTGCTTCCAATTCTGGCACATTTTCACAAAGGAACTCTTTATATTTTAAACACTAAAAAATCCCAAATCGAAATCCATCATCTATCACTGGAAATCGAAGAGTCCTTTAGAACAATGGTTCTATATTTCCCACCAATATTCAACATTGATATCAACCTCCTTATATGCTTATTCGAAATATTGTTTTGATATCCAATTATTCTTTATTCGAAATTGCCAGCTAACAAATTGCCCCTCAAGAACATGTATTTCGATAGATATAAAGAAATACTTGTTTTTGAATTATCCATGCAATTTCGAGAGTATCAAAACTCATGATGACAATACTGCACACGATGGCAGAGTAAGTGTCCAACTTTCTGCAAAACGTCCAATCATCATACCTAAACGTGCAATCACAACAGTTATAGCTAATAATTAGCAGCAAAATGTCACTTCCCTAGGAAGTTCAAAAAATCCACCTTTTCTCTTTCCAGTGAGGGAGTTACACGTATCCCACCTTTTTTCAAAGGTCAAAAACCTTTAAACCGTTGAGGAAGGCTATAAAAGCACTTCATCTTCTTCATTCCAAACTTTTCCAAACTTGCTCAACCTTCAAACAACCCAGATTTCTTATTTTCAGAAAAAACCTTTGATTTTCACAATGTCTTCCCCTTTAGTGCCATCTCCTTCATCCAAGAAGTCTGGAAAGTCCAAGCAAGCTTCTTCCTCCATTCTCAGACCAGCAAGCAAGATTAACAATCTTGATAATCAGGAGTTCATCTCAACCCCCAAACTCACTCAAGAACAAAAGGTCATCTATGCTTCTCAGGTAATCATTCCCACTACTGTTCTTGATAAAACCCTAGGAGTTATGGGTCCCCTAATCTCTACAAATCGTTTAGAAAAAACAAAGGGATTTTTTCCCGCGTATTCCAAAGCCAAACCCATTGTTAATAAATCCGCCCCTCTAAAACTTAAGGAAGATGAATCGGTTGTTAGACCGTCAAAAACCCTAAAAGAGAAAACATGTGAAACAGAAACGTCAAAACCTATGAGGTACATTTTTAGTATGGACTATGTTACTGGGAATTTCAAACCCTTTCGCTCATGTCCCTCATCAGATCAATTATACCAAGATTGGCTTTCGAAAGTTGAAAATTAGAAATCCCAGGAATGGGAAAGTATAGGCATCCTAAATCTGATTCGAATGCCAAAATTAGGTTTTAGTTATAGCCAACCCTTCTTTCTAGCCTCCTTATACTTTTGGGATAACACCTATAATACCTTCCATCTCCCTTGTGGAATGCTGACACCCACGTTCTTCGATATTGCCGCTATCACTGGACTCTCCCCTATTGGGGAAACTTTTGATCCAAATGAAGATGCAGATAACGTTATTGACTTTGATGTCAAGAATGTCAGCTTCTAAAAATACATCAATTTCTATCACTCTGCTGAGGAGGAGGTTTCTGATGTCGAGCATATAACTTTTCTGGCACTGTGGTTATCAAAATACATCTTCTGCAGCAAGTCTCTACAAGTTGCTAGCAGGTTCATCACCCTCGCAAATCAACTTCATCATGGTCAAAGGGTGTGCATCAGTGAGTTACTGTTAACAAGCTTATATGAAAGCATAGGTGCTGCAGTTTCGAAACTGAAAACTTACGAAGCTGGCACTAATCTGCTCCTCGCTGGCCCTTTTTGGCTATTGCAGCTTTGGTTAAATGCCACTTTTGAATCATCTCTATCAACCTTTGGGGTTATTAACAAAGAACATCCTGACGTTGTAAATCGTAGCATTGAAGGCACTGGGTTGTTAAAACTAACCCCAAACGATGAAAGAGAAAATTTCAAGACATGCTTCGTTAACTACACAATGATTTTCTCTAACAGACATAGGTTTGACCCTTCAATGGCCCCTTTTGCCAATCGAAACTGTGGTCCAACTAGGTTTACCATGCCCCTTGAACAAGCCATCGAAGAAGAAATAATCAGGGACATTTGGTGTGCCTTTTTAAACCCTAGGCTAATCATTTCTAGGATCACGCCTGTGAAGAGCCAAGTGTGTATCCTTGCTTATCAACCCAATTTCGTGGCCCGTCAATTCGGACTATGCCAAATTCTACCCGAGCCTCTCTTCAACAAGAAAAGGGAGATATGTTTAGCAGGGGTACCTTACTCCTTCAAAGAAATCGAAACTCGCCAGAAGAAATATGCTGGCTTTGTTGACTTTTCATTAGTCTTCTTTACTCCTTCCTTTTATATGAAAAAAGATTTTTATACTTGGTGGACGGCTTATTATTCGAATAATATGTTCAGCACCATCCAAATTCAACAACAACTGACGACAACTTTTTCCCTCGTGCAGGAGCATGTCAAAAAAGGTAGATTTACTCATGTCAAGGAAATTCGAGCCTTCCAAAAATATTTCGAAATTGTCTATAATCCTATGGAAATACATCGAACTGTCTGCGAAGCAGCAAGAACTTTGAAAGAAAAATTTGAAAAACAACTTTCAAAAATTCGATTTCCTCCTTATGTAAAACCTGAAGATAGGTATTGGTGGACTTTTAAACATCAACCACCAAAATTTCCAAACCTACCTACTTCAGAGCTGGCTTTATCCTTTTTCCCCCGTATCCCTGGTGGTTCGTTTGTGGGAACATTTTTCGCATATATGAAAATGATGCCAAAAAACCTGCCCAAAGGGTAACGTGGGCTAAACATGATTTAGAAAATTTCATGGGGCACCTTCGCTATGACTTGTCAGCCATGTCTATCACGTCTCGAAACGGTGAAGGTGCGGAACTGAAGAAATTCGAAGTTCCCTTATTCTTTCTAAACTTTGTTTTAAACTTGACCGTTTCATATTCTTTTCAGCTGTTGATCTAAAATCTTTGAAAAAGGATAAAGTTGCACCCAAGGCAGGCTCAACTTCTACTTCGAAAGCGCCAATGACCACTACTTAAAATCCTCCTTCTGAACAAGAAGATGACTCCCCAAAAAAGAAAAAGGTAATACTTCACTCACTCCTTTCTTATTGTCGAAATTACTTTTTAAATTGACTAATTATTCTTTTCATTTCTCCAGGCGAGTGGACTACCTCCCAAGTCTCCTAAGAAACGAAGACGCGATGGTGCCTATTCTGAAAATGAATCCGAAAAGGATGAAGACGCTTCTCCTTTTAAACGAAAAAAGAAGAAGAAAACCAACAAATCTGGCGAAGGTTCTCAATTCGCCAAACCTTCAAAAAGCAAAGTGAATGTGACTGCTCCCAAGCTCAAATCCAAAGGACCTTCGAAGTCTCAGTCTTCGAAGAACGTAATTTCAGAACGCATTGGTAGCAATGCAACTTCTGATGAACAAAAGGTAAATCTCACTTAATGCTTTTTTAGACTGACTATGTAACCTTCTTCATGCTAACCCTTTGTTTCTGCGCAGAGCGTTCCTTTTGCTTCTTCTGACCCTTCTACCATTCAAGGCCAAGCTTCAAAACCTGCAGCCTCTCCTCAACCAGAAGGTTTCAACGAAGCCGTTTTAAACAAAGGTTCGTTCACTGCTGCTACTCCTGCAGGGACCGTAGAAGCCTTGGACCAACAAGCAACCTCGCCTCCATTGGTTGAAGCTTTAGACCAACAAGCAACTTCGCCTCCTTTGACAGAGGGCCCTATAGTTGGCGAACCAGACACAGTGTTCGAAACTCCCATCATCGACAATCCTAGTGACTCTTCTCCCAGAAGGGTGCATTTTGTTGACCAATCTGAGGAGGAAAGCGAAACACATACTGTGAGTCGTCACTTTGCAGATGGTGAAGAAGATGAGGTGGTGCAAGAGGAGGTGGAAGTTCCCATTCCTACTGGAACTATTTTCACTAAAAACCCAGATCCTCCAATTTTGACTGGGGAACAGAAAGAAGAGCTAAAACACAGTAATCCCCTGAAATATATCAAGTTAATGCTAGCTCAACGGGATTCTTCTTCTAGCAAAAATCAATTTGAAGATTCGAGCCAAATGAAGGATAACGCCCCTCTTACTTCTCTCGACCAACTTCTTCAACAATTCAACAAAACTATTCTCGAGGCTGACATTTTTACTATTCTAAAAGAAGATACTGCAGCCTATTTTTCGATGAAGAAGTTGCTTTCTCAGATAGATCTCAGCATCTGTCCACCTGAAGTAAGTGAAACCATATATGATCTGCAAATCTTGCTCAACGAGGTTAGCAGTGAATATATTAGGGTTAATGATGTCGAGGCTAAGATTCGAACCAAACAAGAGGCTTTGTCTAAAGCTTATGACCAAACTTCGAGACTTTCTGAAGAAGAAGAGGTGTTGGAGCATGCTAAAATCCAGGCCAAAGACAAGCATGATGTTTTGGCTCAATCAATCTTGTTTTGGGAATCCCAGATTGAAGACCTCAAAAATAAAATTAAGGGTGCTCGAAATGAGCAGGCAGCCTTGAAGCCCGTTGATGACAAAGAACTTAAAAATCTTGTCACACAAAGTCTTCAACAGATGGAGGTAGCTGAAGGAATAAGCGAAGAGATCAAGGGGCTCGAAAGCGTCAGAAATGCCACCCAATGCAAGATCATCTTATGCAAGAGCAAATTTGCTAAGCTGAAACGAAACGCCCCTTTCTGATTTTCGAATGTATTTTGTTAATGCTTTTTATTGTTAAGGATTGAACACAACCATTTTGGCATTTATATAATACCATTTTGGCTTTATTATTTGTTTTATTTTTTAATTATCATGTAGTGATTCGAACCTCTTGCAAGCATGGCTTATACCTTTTTAAGTATTTCCCATTTACTTTCAAGATTCTTCTATCTTCTGCTAATTCCTCTATTTCATAAGCATTATTCAAAAATGTTTTCAAAACACGAAAGGGTCCCTCCCAATGGGGTGACCATTTACCTAATAATCTATTCTTTTTATCCATAGGTAATATAACTTTCCATACCAGGTCATTGGTTGAGAACAACTTACTTTTAACTCTTTTGTTGTATGCTCTGGCTACTCTTTCTTTCTGTCTTCTCATAACTTCTAAAGCATGTAGCCTAACTTCATCCACGTCCACTAATTCATTCATCATTATTTCCCAATATTGATCAGCTGGTATCTCATTTTGCCTTTGGATTCTCACTGACTATAAATGTATTTAGACTGGAAGCACTGCGTCGTGCCCAAATGTAAGTCGAAACAGAGTAATATTTGTTGCTTCTTTAGGAGATGTTCGAAATGCCCATAAAGCTTGGTCCAAAGTTTTGTGCCAATTCTTTGGTTTTCGTCCTACATGTTTCTTTATCAACCCTATTATGACTTTATTGGCTGCTTCCAGTTGTCCATTAGCTTGAGCATAATAAGGGGTTGACGTGAGTAACTTAAATCCCATTTCTTTTGCAAACTCTTGCATTTTTTTTCCCTGTGAAAACTGAACCTTGATCTGTTGTGATACTTTCTGGTATTCCGAACCTGTAAATTATTTGCTTTTGGACAAATTCCATAATAGCCTCTTGATCAACATTCACTAGAGGAATTGCTTTGACCCATTTTGTAAAATAATCTATACCCACACGGATATATTTCTATCCTTTAGATGATGTTGGTCGTATTTCACCAATTAGATCTAATGCCCATCCTCTAAAAGGCCAAGGCTTAACAATTGAATGTAACTCACTTGCAGGAGCATGTTGAATGCCTGCATGAATTTGGCATTCCTCGCATCCTTTAGCAAATTCTATGCAGTCATTGAGCATAGTGGGCCAATACATTCCATATCGAAACAACAACTATGATCGGTGGGAAAGAGAACTGACTGTTTTGGAATGCTGGTTCGCGTTTTGCGTTTGGTTTTTACAAAATGTCGCGGTAAGCAAGAGTCACCACCATCTTTTATTTTATCCAACAAGGAAAGGAAAAAAGCACAGAAAAATTCCTTTTCGAGATGTTTCTCGGGTTAGAGAGGTAGATTATAGAAAGGGAAGGTGTTAGCACCCTTTCTATCCATGGTTATCCACGGGCTCTTAGGTACTTGCTCATTGTGTTTTCAAAATTTGCTTTTCTTTGTGTTTGTGGGTTTGAAAAGAGTCTTTGTTTGAAAGGAGTGTAAGTGCGAAAAGTTTTGTTTTATTTTAGAATGAGCAAATACTTAAGAACCATCTACCTACTCGAAAAGGGAATTAAACTGTGCTAATATCCTTTAGGTAACGCTAGCCCACTATTGATGAGTAGTTAGCATCGTCGTCGGAGTTTTCGGGTCAATTCGATTAAGGGACGTGTGGTCACTAAAGCAATGTTAGGACGCCTTAGCGGTAACCCTAATGTCTTAGATCATTTTTTCCGAGGCAACCGTTTTGAGGCAACTTATGATCTTTGGATAAGAGGGAGACCTCTAAAACTTCCTATACTCAATGACCACGTTCGAAGGCAACCAAGTGAGGTGTACCTTAAGAGTGCGCATGTGCGAGTGTGTTATTTTGGTTAATTTTATCTTTGTACATGTCATGGGTGAGCTATGTTGATTTTAAGTTCATACATTTGATCTTGTCATGCATTCCCTATTATCAAACATCTAACATTGTATAGTTGCGGAATTTAAATTGCGAAAATTATATCTAAACTATTACAAGGCGTCGGGTATTTACATCGCCAAAAACAAACCTTTTAATTTAAATTGCGGAAAGTAAAATAAAGCGATAAATAATTAAAGTCCTAATTAAAAGCTATTACATACCGGAATCAATTACAATATTGGAATCAAATGTATCGCGTGCAAGAAATTAAATCGGCGTATTTTTTAGGGTTTTGACCTTTTTTGAAAGAAAGCATGTTTTTTATTATTTTTTGAATTAAATGGAAATTAAATTAGGTCAAAATTGATTAATTAATTAAAAAATATTTTTGGGTTTTTGAATATTTAAGGAAATAAAATAAAATGGTTAAAAGTTACTAAAAACCTAATTCTACATTAATTTTAATTTATTGCAAAAAAATATTAAATGTTAAACCTATTTAAAACTAAATTAATTAAGTTAGTGTTTATTTATAAAACTAAAATGATGAAATTAATAAAAATAATATTTTTTGTGTTTTGATTTTATGAGAAAAATAAATTATTTGGTTAATTAATAAAACAATTAAATAAAAAGAAATATAAAAGAGAAAAGAAATAAACCCAGGGGGTGTTGGGCCCCAGACTGGGGGTGAGACAGCAATCTCCAGGCCCAAATATGCTAGCCTGCTTTGACTTTCCAGGATCTCACGCGCGTCTGTTGACTAGAGTTCATGATAGACGTTCAATCGTGGCCATTGGATTTGGCCTGGAGGCCATCTGGCGCCTGATGGGATGAGGAATATGGTGGACCACGCTTTGGAAATCACATGCAATTGCCTGAAAAAAAATTAAACAAATGTATTGGGGGACCTGGGATTCGAACCCAGGTCCCATTGGACAATCCACTAACGCCTTCACCAACTGAGTCATTGCACGCTTTTGTTAAATGGATAAGTGGAGAATATTATATGCAAAAAACAATCAATATGCTGTAAATAAAAAAATAAAGCGCGTGAGATTTGAAAAGGACGAATGGGAGGGAGATGCGTCAGCGTCTTCTTCGTTGAAACACTGGTTTCTTACCTGCAGATTTTTATCCGTATCAAGATCCGTGGGTTCATCCTAAAACAACTTCCAGGCCATATAAATGCGAACTAAGATCATCCCCATGCTCGTTTCTGAAGGGGTGAAAAACACAAGAAGGGGGAGTTGAATTGAAAGACTAAAATCTTAAAGCAATTGACACGATATTTTTATCCTGGTTCGTTTGACCTCAAACTACTCCAGTCCACCCGCCAAGGTGATTTCGCCTCTCTCCAACGAGGACTTAATTCACTATATTCAACTGAATATTACAACTGTTTTAGCAACTGCTAAAACCTTCTTGAGTCCGAAACCACAACCCGGTTTCCCCAAGGAAATTCACTAAACAGATAATTGTATATAAAAGTGTACATAGATGTTTCTAAATAAACAGTATCACAAACTTGTGATGTATTACACAGATTAATATTGGATTGATGAAGATGAATAATGTTTGTAGCTTTTCTGGCTTTGTGCGTTGTTGTTCATCTTGTCGAATTCTTCTTCTAGTCTTCTTTATATAGGCTTTGCAATAGAGACATAAGAAGGTACTTTTGGTATGTCCATAATCACGCATTTAATGAGCTTTCCAAAACAGGAGATACTTGTCTGATTATAGCCGTTGCACATGATCTAGCATTGATGGAGTTGTAACGCTTGAGAGACAGTATCAGATGTTCTGTTTTGTTGCGCTGGTGCATTCAGAAGTTCAAACAGAACTTCTTCATATAAACGTGTTATGCATATTTGATGCTGCTGATTCTTTCATGGTCCATTCAGCTTCTGTGCTTGCATAATCAGAACTTCTGATGATGTTCTGGCAGATCTTCCAGATGCATTAGAACATCTTTTTCACATCAGAACTTCTGCACGTAAAGATACTTATTATTAGCAAGCATATTTGTTCTTTATATTATGTGTTTGTTATCATCAAAACTCTTGCTGGGATATAGAACTAAATTATGTTCTAACAATCTCCCC
The DNA here is from genome assembly GCA_948472305.1 of Vicia faba. NCBI lineage: Eukaryota > Viridiplantae > Streptophyta > Magnoliopsida > Fabales > Fabaceae > Vicia > Vicia faba. The sequence goes on from OX451736.1 coordinate 940,514,235, forward strand.
CTTTTTGATGATGACAAAAACTAGTATATTTTGATGGAAAATAAAGAACAAAAAATTAAAAGGAAGTCTCCCCCTGAGTAGAGTACTCAGCTTTCATAAAAAATAAAATAAAATACTTCCCTGACGATCTTCTGATAATGAGTCAACACAAAATATTCTCCTTTCTCCCCCTTTTTGTCAGGAATCAAAAAGTGGTAAAGACTCTTATTGGCTTGCTCTGACAGAAGTGCTTTAAACAGAGTGACATCCTCTTCTGGACACTTCTGAGTTCTTTAGGGAGCTTCTGATGCTTTATTTCTGTTCCTATTTCAAATAGTTTCAGAGCCAGTAATCTTCTGTTTCTGATTGCCTCTGAAACCTGCGAATCTTTTAAATTCCAGGTCTTGGAACATATGCTTTCTATCCTCTGCATGTAGACAGCATCCAGAGTCCAGGAGTTAATATTGGAGTTTCAACCTTGCTGTTTAAAAATACCTGCAACATAGATGATTTTGTCTTTTGGTACCCATATCTTTCTGGGTCCATGACTGTTAGAGTTTCCAAAATTCTGTTTGAATTTTGGTTTAGTATAAAACGCCTTATCAACATGTTTTATATCATGTGTTTGTTCAGTGGTGAAGTGAGAATAGAGAAAAGTGCGTTTCATAACCAAATCCTTAACTTTCTTAGGTTGGGATTCTTTTCCTTTGTATCCTGTACCTATTCTGTAATTCTTGCTGACTCCATAGATCATTGAAGCTATTTTGCTTCTATCTATGTTGTTAGTCATAAACTTCTGAGAGCTTTGATCATGTTCTTTTATGATCTTATCAGCACTAATGGGATCCTCTGAGATTATTTCCTTCTGAGAGTTTTGTAAATTATTTTCAAGTTTTGAAATTTTTTCTTTTAACTCAGAGTTTTCTAATCTCAGACTCTCAGTTTCTTCAGAGTCAGAAGCAATATCCTTTTTCAGGTTCTTGCATTTGACTCTGAACTGTTGATATCGTTCCAGAATCTCGCTCAGACTTTCTGCAAGATCAGATTTAGAAAAGTTAACAGCAGAGTTAAGGGATACCTCTTCAGTGTGTGATTCTGGGTCTGAACCAGAGGCTTCAGTGTCCTCTGATATGTTTGCCATGAGAGCTATGTTTTCTCTTTCATTATCTGACTCTGAGTCAGCTTCAGAGGTGTCTGAATCGTCCCATGTTGCCATGAGGCTTTTCTTCTTCTGTCTGTGCTTCCATAGATGATTGACTCTTCTAGATAGAGAAGACAGTTCTTCTTCTTCTTCTGATGAGGATTCTCTTAAGTTTTCTGCTTCTGCTTCTGCCTGCAAAATTTTGGTTTTATATTTGTTAGATTTCAGAGCGAGAGACTTACATTGCTTCTGAGGCTCATCATCTTCGAGCTCTATATCATGACTTCTGAGGGAGCTGATAAGTTCCTCCAGAGTGATTTTGTTGAGATCTTTAGCAAGCTTCAGCGCTGTGACCATTGGCCTCCACTGTTTTGGTAAACTTCTGATGATCTTCTTTACATGATCAGCAGTTGAGTACCCTTTGTCCAGCACCTCTAGCCCTGCCACCAGAGTTTGGAATCTAGAGAACATTGTTTCAATGTCTTCGTCTTCTTCCATTCTGAAAGCTTCGTACTTCTGAATGAGAGCAAGGGCTTTGGTTTCTTTTACTTGCAAGTTGCCTTTATGCGTCATTCTTAGAGAATCCATCATGTCTTTAGCTGTTTCTCTGTTTGTGATCTTCTCATACTCTGAATATGAGATGGCACTCAGGAGAATCGTTCTGGCCTTGTGATGATCTTTGAAGTCACGCTTTTGCTGATCAGACATTGCTTTCCTGTCAATCTTCTGACCGCTTTCAGCAGCAGGATGTATGTATCCATCAGTTACCACATCCCAGAGGTCAGCATCATAGGCTAGGAAGAAACTTCTGATCATATCCTTCCAGTAGTCAAAGTTTTCACCGTCAAATACAGGAGGACTGATGTTGATGTTCTGACTCGTTCCCACCATAGTGTTTTTCTTACGCTGGATCTTGTACTGACACGGTTAAGTGTTTTAGCTCAGAACCAGGCGCTCTGATGCCAATTGAAGGGGTGAAAAACACAAGAAGGGGGGGTTGAATTGAAAGACTAAAATCTTAAAGCAATTGACACGATATTTTTATCCTGGTTCGTTTGACCCCAAACTACTCCAGTCCACCCGCCAAGGTGATTTCGCCTCTCTCCAACAAGGACTTCATTCACTATATTCAACTGAATATTACAACTGTTTTAGCAACTGCTAAAACCTTCTTGAGTCCGAAACCACAACCCGGTTTCCCCAAGGAAATTCACTAAACAGATAATTGTATATAAAAGTGTACAGAGATGTTTCTAAATAAACAGTATCACAAACTTGTGATGTATTACACAGATTAATATTGGATTGATGAAGATGAATAATGTTTGTAGCTTTTCTGGCTTTGTGCGTTGTTGTTCATCTTGTCGAATTCTTCTTCTAGTCTTCTTTATATAGGCTTTGCAATAGAGACATAAGAAGGTACTTTTGGTATGTCCATAATCACGCATTTAATGAGCTTTCCAAAACAGGAGATACTTGTCTGATTATAGCCGTTGCACATGATCTAGCATTGATGGAGTTGTAACGCTTGAGAGACAGTATCAGATGTTCTGTTTTGTTGCGCTGGTGCATTCAGAAGTTCAAACAGAACTTCTTCATATAAACGTGTTATGCATATTTGATGCTGCTGATTCTTTCATGGTCCATTCAGCTTCTGTGCTTGCATAATCAGAACTTCTGATGATGTTCTGGCAGATCTTCCAGATGCATTAGAACATCTTTTTCACATCAGAACTTCTGCACGTAAAGATACTTATTATTAGCAAGCATATTTGTTCTTTATATTATGTGTTTGTTATCATCAAAACTCTTGCTGGGATATAGAACTAAATTATGTTCTAACAGTTTCTCCTCCCTGAGCACAACCATGGCCATTATTTGACCTAATTTTTCCTGAAAACAAAACGCCTAAAAAACAAGAACAAAAAACCCTAGCTTCGGGTACAGGCTACAAAAATGAAATCAAATATTGCAGAAACGTTCTAAATAGGCCGATTAACATGATTATGCAACGATTTTGGCAAAATGATGCAAGAATAAGAGATCATGATTCCATGTTCAGGGCCACGTTCAAGAACACTTACAGCGCTATTTAGGAGGTTTCAAGGCTTGATTTTGATTCCAATAGATCCAGTGGACGTCCAACAAGAGAGTAGTGTGGAGTTTTTGCCTTGGAAACGCCTCTAAGATCGATTTCAGATTCAAGCTTTTCAAGCTTTTTTCCAAGTTTGGTTTTGTGTTTTGGGCAGCCTCCTAGTCGTGTTCTTGATGTCTTTTCCTTGTATGAGTAATAAGGAATGAATTAGGTTAAAAATTTGGGCTTCAATCCATGTGAATTGGTGATTTAAGATTTGATATGATTCCTCCATTAAAGGCTTCCAATTTCTTTCCAAATCCAAGATTTTGTGCATGATATGGCTTGTCACGAATTTGATTGTGTTCATGAGATTAATTGAAAGCTGTATCAATCAAAAAGATCACAAGTTATTAATATTGAGATTTTATTTTGATTTAAATTGATTAAAAATGAATTAAATCAATAAAAATCAAATAAAATAGAAAAATTAATAATTGGTCATGAGATTGAAGATAGGACACGTGTGTGGTGTGACAAGATCAAATCAAGTGGAAAAAAGTGGGCCCTTTTGGCAAAATTTGAAGTTTTGGGGATAGTTGACTTTTGGCAATTTTGGAAACATGCCCAACTTCAACAATGCATAACTTCTTCAATTTTGAACTTTTGGAAGTGTTATTAGACTTTTTAGAAACCTTGAGATGTCCTCTAAACAACACGTTTGGTCTCATATCATTTTGATATTCCATGCTCCAGTTATAAGCTTTGAAAAAAAAGGTGTTTTTGTTGACTTTCAAAAATGACCTATAATGTCCAAATTTGTAACTTTTTGTGAGAGCATTTATTGATCTTGGGGTATGAATATGGATTGTAGGAAATTGCATCCTCTTAAAAATGAGCTTTGGATGGGTCATTTCTCATAAAGTATGAGAATGTTATGCTTGGTCAAAGTTGAGTTGACTTTTCCTACAAAACCCTAATTTAGCAACTTTTGAATCTTGATGAATCTTGAGAAATCCTTGATGAATCATGATCAACCCTTGATCAAATGATGAATTATCCTTCAAAATGAGAATTTTGGCAAAAAATCTTGAGGTTTGACTATTTGTAGGTCACAGTTGACTTTTGCCCTAGCACAGTCAATTCTTGGGCTTCTTGAGCAATTGACTGACCAAACTTTCTCTGCAAGGCTTGAAATTTTACATGGATGAACTTGAGAGCATATTAGGACATTGGGAAGAACTTGAGGTCATTTGGATGTAAGGACCTTGATGAAACACAAAACCCTAATTTTGAATTGATTGCCTTAGGAGGTGATTTGACTGTCCAACTCTTGAGCTAACTTGAGTCATTTGGAGATTATTCTTGACTTGTCTTGAGAAATATGGGAGGGAAAATTTTGGGGTACAACAGTTTCCCTTGTTCAATTTTCTTAAACCTGAGGATATAGATTGGCTTTCGAGCCTTTCGTGATCCGAAGGTGGAAGATAATTGAACACTAGAGTGCCCAGAAATTTGCACTCGCATGGTGTAGTATCAGCATTGTGATGTCGGGAATAGGCTTACAGATGCCATTTGGAGATTGTTGATAGGAGGATGGGCTTACATATGCCATCTACAGGAGTTTCGATCGCATAAGAGATTCCTTAGCGAGAACTTACATACCTGTTGTTGTAGAAGATTCCGCTGGGGAAGCCTAACTTTGTTGAGATTTAGGAACTTGCCTGTACTTCAACTGAGAGAATGCCTCGGATGAGTCTTAAGAACCTGTCCCTAATTCAACTAGGGGGAAACATCTTCATCAAGATCTAGAAACTGTCTGGTCTTCAACGTAGTATACCGTTGAAATTAGAGAACTCATCCACACTATGTCGGAGGAAAGCATCAAGATCTAGGAACTGACTAGTGCTCAACGTAGTATACCGTTGAGGTTATAGAACTCGTCCATACTATGACGTAGGGAAACATCTTCATCAAGATCTAGGAACTTTCTGGTCTTCAACGTAGTATACCGTTGAAATTAGAGAACTCGTCCACACTATGTCGGAGGAAAACATCAAGATCTAGGAACTGACTAGTGCTCAACATAGTATACCATTGAGGTTATAGCACTCGTTCATACTATGACGTAGGGAAACATCTTCATTAAGATCTAGGAACTGTCTGGTCTTCAACGTAGTATACCGTTGAAATTAGAGAACTCGTCCACACTATGACGGAGGAAAGCATCAAGATCTAGGAACTGACTAGTGCTCAACGTAGTATACCGTTGAGGTTATAGCACTCGTCCACACTTTGACGTAGGGAAACTGTCGAGATTGAGAACCTTATCTGAAATTCAACCGAGGATAATTCAATTGAGATTTAAGAACCGGTCAGGTCTTCGACGTAACTGAGAACCTTAACTGTATCTTTCCTGAAAGGTAAAGGTCAGTCATATGCAATGCATGATATAGATCAGGCAATGATGTTCTCAAAATAAATGAGATTGTATTCGTATGATGCGTATATGCATGTATCATGATGTATGGGAATATAATGTTTTAGCTGGGGAAAATAAATCCAGGAGCTGCTGGAGAATAGAGTTGAGTTCTTCGTTTCTACTGGGGATGATGAACGAAGAGGTTTGTGAGAATAAACCTGCAGGAGAAAAGAACTCCGTTGGGGAATAAACTGATGAAGAGATTACTCCGAGGGGAATTACTCTGTGGGGGAGAGATGTTCTGCTGAGGATAAACTCCGCTGGGGATTCCACTGATAAACTCCGCTGGGGATTTCAATAATAAACTCCGCTGGGGATAAACTCCGCTGGGGATGGATTACCGTTGCTGGTGATATTGGATCTATTGAGGATTGAAGTCCTGCTTGTAAAAGGAAAGAACTTCGTTGGGGATGATCTTTCAGTTGCAACTTGCTGGGGATAACCCTGTTAAACTTTGTAGGGATAACCCTCTGAATTTGGATGGGGAGATTTATTTTTGTACTCCGCTGGGGATAAACTTCCAAAGTTTACTGGGGATGATGCTTCAACTCCGTTGGGGAAGCTTTTTTAGACTGCACTGGGGAAATGGCTCCACTGGGGTATCTTGTATTCCGCCTGGGAACTTTCTTATACTCTGTTGAGGAATATTAAGACTGTCGGGGATGCTCTTATACTTCTCGGGGAATATATTTATACTCCGTTGGGGAATATTAAGATCTTCTGGGGATACCCAGCCTTTTTAGGGCTGATGGTAGACCAACTCTGCTTGGAGAGAGTATTGCTGATTTGTTCATAGTTGCAAGTCCCAGTTGGGAAAGCTACTATTACTGTCTTATTCTGCAGGGAGTGAAGGTATCTTAGCCATATTCTTCGACTGAATCTACCTTTATACCTGGTGGACGGAGCAACTATATAGCTTGGACACTTCTTATTGCCCCTGCTTCTGATATCACCCGTAATTCATCTTTTGTTTCACATGTAAATATTTATGAGCAGCAATTAATGTCAAATGCATATATCAAAAATGAACATTGGATGTTCTTTTGGTTGAAGGTAGATCAGATTGATTGGTGTCGTTCGAGCTTGATAGTCGATACCAAAGTCTGGATGCAAGGTGATCCAATGAGACATAATGTTACGCTTATCCCTAACTTTTGCCTGGACCGCCCTTTCGGGTTTTCAGTCCACCGGGATACCCTTTTTTGCTCAAGCCGCCTTTTCAGGTTTTCGACTTGCCGGGTGTACAGATTTTTTTCATTTTCATCCCTTATTTTTGCCCGAACCCTTTTGGTTCGCCGGGAAGCCCTTATTTTTGCCTAGGCCAGTCAACCTAGCGGGTCTTTGATATGCGTAGTATCTTTTCACCATGTCTGCATTGACGGGGTGAGGAAGGTCGTCACCATCGATGGTGGTTAGAATCATAGCTCCTCCTGAGAAAATGTTCTTAACCACAAATGGCCCTTCGTAAGTAGGGGTCCATTTGCCCCTGGGATCACCTTGAGGTAGAATAATGCGCTTGATTACCAGGTCCCCAACTTGATACTCTTGTCGTCTAACTTTCTTGTTAAATGCCTTGATCATCCGTTTTTGGTACGTCTGACCATGACAAATAGCAGTAAGTCTCTTTTCGTCGATTAGGTTTAGCTGATCAAGCCGGGTCTGAATCCAGTCATCTTCGCTCAAACCTGCATCCTTCATGATCCAAAGAGAGGGTATCTGAACTTCAATGGGCAAGACTGCCTCCATGCCATATACCAAGAAGTAGGGTGTTGCCCCTGTTGACGTCCGAGCTGAGGTACGGTACCCATGGAGAGCAAATGGCAACATCTCGTGCCAGTCTTTGTATGTCACTGTCATCTTCTGCACAATCTTCTTAATATTCTTATTAGCTGCTTCGACAACCCCATTCATATTCGGACGGTAGGGAGAAGAGTTGTGATGTTGTATCTTGAATTGCTCGCAGAGCTTAGTGATCATCTTGTTGTTGAGATTGGTACCATTGTCCGTAATGATCCTCTCTGGTACACCGTATCGACAGATCAGATTGTGCCGAATAAACCGTGCTACGACGTTCTTGGTTACAGTAGCAAAGGAAGTCGCTTCAACCCACTTCGTAAAGTAATCGATTGCTACCAGGATGAAACGATGCCCGTTGGATGTCGTAGGTCTGATCTCGCCGATCATATCAATGCCCCATATTGCAAAAGGCCAAGGTGTTGTCAAGAAATTCAGAGGAACTAGAGGTATGTGCACCTTATCAGCATAGACCTGGCACTTGTGACATGTCCGAGAATGCTGATAACAGTCGGCTTCCATTGTGGACCAATAATATCTTGCCCGAAGGATTTTCTTTACCATGGTGTGTCCACTGGAGTGAGTTCCAAAAGTACCTTCATGTAACTCCGTCATGATCCTTTCTGCTTCATTCTTATCCACACAATGCAGTAAAGTTGAATCATGGTTACGCTTGTAAAGGATGTCATTGCTGATGAAGAACTTCGCCGCGAACCTCCTCAGAAACTTCTTATCATTAACAGATGCACCCTCGGGGTACTCCTGAGCCTCAAGATACCTTTTCACCTCGTGAAACCAGGGTTTATCTGCTACCTCTTCAGTCTCAATATCGCAGCAATGTGCAGGTTCGTCCAATCTTTCAATGATAATCTAGGGAGCCTCTTTGTCCCAATTGACCCTGAACATAGAAGACATCGTAGCCAGCGCGTCCGCCAACTGATTCTCCTCTCTAGGGAAGTGTTCAAAGGTTATCTCCTCGAAATGGGGAAGCAACGTCAACACATACTCCTTGTAAGGAATAAGATTTGGGTGTTTCTTATCCCACTCGACTTTGATCTGACTGATCACGAGAGCGGAATCTCCGAAGACACTTAGAAACTTAATCCTTAGATCAATTGCTGCTCGAAGACCCATGATGCACGCTTCATACTCCGCCATATTGTTGGTGCAGTTGAAACATAGTCGGGCGGTAAACGGAGTATGAGAGTCTTTAGGAGATATGATCACGACGCCAATGCCATTACCCAAAGCATTCGAAGCTCCATCAAAGTACATAGACCATCGGGATCCTTCCTCAGGTCCTTCATCTGGTACAGGTGTCTCACAATCAGTTACCAACATGATATTCTCGTCCAGAAATTCAAAGTTCATAGACTGGTAATCATCCACTGCTTGATGTGCCAAATGGTCTGCCAACACACTTCCCTTGATTGCCTTTTGGGTCGTATATTGGATGTCATAGTCAGTCAAGATCATCTTCCTTCTTGCTATTCTTCTGGACAAGGCAGGCTTTTCGAAGATATACTTGATTGGATCCATCCTTGATATCAACAGGGTAGTGTGAGTCAGCATATACTGTCTCAGCCGGCGAGCAGCCCATGCCAAAGCGCAACAAGTTTTCTCGAGCAGTGAGTATCGGGTCTCAAAGTCGGTAAACTTTTTGCTAAGGTAATAAATAACATGCTCTTTTTGGCCAGACTCGTCATGCTGACCCAGCACACACCCTATTGAGTTGTCGAGTACTGTCAAGTATAAGATCAGAGGTCTCCCTTCAACTGGTGGAATCAGAATGGGTGGCTCTTGGAGATACTCTTTAATCCTTTCGAAAGCGGCCTGATATTCATCGTTCCAACGTACTACTTGATCTTTCTTCAGCAGCTTGAAGATTGGCTCACAAGTAGCAGTTAGGTGCGAGATGAATCGGGCAATGTAGTTCAGACGTCCCAGAAAGCCTCTGACTTCTTTCTTTGTTTTGGGAGCTGGCATCTCCTGTATGGCTTTCACTTTTGCAGGGTCTACTTGAATACCTTTGTCGCTTACAACGAAACCCAACAGCTTACCAGACCTTACCCCGAAGGTGAACTTGTTCGGGTTTAACCTCAACTTGTACAACTTTAACCTGTCAAACAGCTTCTGCAGATGGTCAAGATGTTCCTCTTCAGTTTGGGACCTTGCAATCATATCGTCAATGTATACTTCAATCTCATGATGGATCATGTCATGAAACAAAGCAACCATGGCACGCTGATACGTTGCCCCAGCATTTTTCAACCCAAAAGGCATGACCTTGTAGAAAAAGGTACCCCACTGAGTAACAAAAGTTGTCTTCTCCATGTCTTCGGGAGCCATTTTTAACTGATTATAACTGGAGAAACCATCCATAAAGGAGAAAACCTTGTGCTGGGCGGTGCTGTCAACCAGAACGTCAATATGAGGTAGAGGGAAATCATCCTTGGGGCTTGCCCTGTTCAAATCCCTGTAGTCAACACACATTCGAACCCTACCATCTTTCTTCGGCACTGGAACCACATTGGCCACCCACTGAGGGTAAGAAGTAACTGCTAGAAAACCGGCGTCAAACTGTTTCATAACTTCAGCCTTGATTTTCTCAGACATCTCTGGGCGCATACGGCGAACCTTCTGTTTCACTGGAGGACAGTCTTCCTTGGTAGGCAGGCAATGAACCACAATATCAGTATCCAAACCAGACATATCTTCGTAAGACCAGGCAAAGATCTCAATGTAGTCACGCAACATCTGAATCAACCGTTGCTTCACACTAAGCTCCAGGTTTGCACCAATCTTAACTTCCTTCTTGTCTGTCTCGGTACCCAGATTCACAGATTCCATCGGCTCTTCGTGCGGCTGAATAACCCTCTCTTCCTGGAGTAACAGTCTTGCAACTTCACCAGGCACTTCGCAATCATCTTCACCTTTGTCTTCGGCTAAGTTGATCAGATTTTCGAAGTCATAGCTGGCAGTAGCAAAGTCGTTACCAGTGAGATCCAAAGTGGATGTAGACCTGTATATATGAGTGTGTGTAAAATAGCTATTTTGCAATATATAATAAAGAAAAACAAGGAGCGCAAAATTTGAAATGCAAGAAACGTCCAATGCTTTTATTAATGATATATGAAAATGACACACATAAAGCCCTCACAAATGAAACCACAGTGCCCCGGGTAAGACACCGGGCCGTAAAGTTTCAAACATTGTCTGTTACAAATTCAAAACAAAAGTTTCGTTACTGGGTAACAAAAGTAATAGGGATGAAGTCCTTTGCTGTCCAGTTGCTTGGTCCACCGCCGGTCGTAGGGTAGATCCAGCTGTCGAAATCAGATTCTTCAACGTCGTCTCCAATGGCATTCACTCCCGAGTTGCTGATGAACATGGGGGGTCTTCCGATCCTTGCATTCCGAACATCCCTTTGAGCTTCTGCAGTGAAACCCAAACCAAATTTGTTAGTCTTCTGTGTAAAATCAGGAAGCCTGCCCCAATTTGCACACCCATCTTTCTCAACAACAGCCCGGGCATCCTTTAAGGCAACCATTTTCATAGGAGAATTTTCAACCACAGTCTCAGCTGATGCCAGTGTCCGGGGAACCTCTTCAAAGTGCTGAAATGGGGTCTCAATGAACTCCCCATCCATCTCTACGTATCGGAAAGAGTTGAGGTGGCTAACCATGTACTCCTCCTCTCCTTGTACTGTCACAATCTTCCCTTTGACCGGGTACTTCAGCTTCTGGTGGAGCGTTGAGGTTACGGCCCCGGCTTTGTAGATCCGTGGACGACCCAGCAAACAAGAATAAGATGGCCAAATGTCCATCACATAGAATGTAGAATTGAATACCTGAGAACCAACCTTAATTGGAATATCAACTTCACCGTGCACCATCCTCTTAGACCCATCAAAGGCCCTGACAATAACGTTACTTGGTTTCAGCTCCAACCCTTCACAATCCAACCGGTCTAGAGCTTTTTTAGGCAAGACGTTCAATGAGGAACCAATATCCACCAACACATGAGTAAGAGTAGTGCCCCTGCATTCAATGGAGACATGCAGGGCATTGTTGTGATTCTTCCCTTTAGCAGTCAAGTCGGCGTCAGAGAAACCTAACCCATTATCAGCCGTCAAATTGGCCACACAATCTGTAAACTGATCAGCTGATGTCTCCTGTGGCACGTGGGCAGTCTTCAAGAAGGTAATCAGGGCCTTGGCATGGGCCTCTGAGCATAACAACAGTGACAACATAGAAATCTTGGATGGGGTTTGCCCCAACTGTTCGACTACATTATAATCAATCTTCTTAATAATCTTCAGAATCTCTTCCATCTCCTGTTTGGAAGCTTCAACAGTAATTGTCTTTGGTGCCTCCGTCTGGGCAGGCACATCAGTGGTGATCCCCTTGCCCCGAGTGTCAGATGACTCGGCGGCAGGGGTAAGAATAGGAACTTGATCAGGAATAGTAGCAGGTACACTGGCAGGTGTAATAACAACAGGTCTTCGGGCTGTTGGTGGAGCAATATCAGGTGAGAAAAGTCTTCCGTTGCGGGTGACTTTAGCGGGTCCAACAACATTGCTGACGTCAGTATCAGCATCCAACTCTTGCTTAACTCCATGAAAATAAACATCAGCCCCATAGTGCCAAGGGACAGCTTTATCAGAGGTATAGGGGATGGGCCCCGGAATAGTGATGACCACAGGTGCGATTCTTGGAACAGATGTAATCCTAACAGGCTTCCTCGAGGGAGCCTTGGAAGAATTGTCGAAAATGGTAATGATGGCAACTTCTTCAGAATGAACTACGGGAACAACAATCTTCTCAAACAGAATTTCCCTGCTATCCATCAGGCGTTGGATACCTGATTTCAGAAGCGAACAACCGGTAGGTAGAACAGAACATGTATGGCAACCTTCGTCACAGCCCAGAAATAAACCGGCTAACAAAAGGTTCTTCTTTACAGTCAACAGAGGGGTAACAATATCATCCACAAAAACCACGAACAAATCTTCTTCTATAGCATTTACTCCATGCTTGGGCATAGGAGCAGTCACAACATTAGGCCTCTCAGGCGTCTCAAACTCAATCTCCTTCGCATCAATTAAGTCTTGTACCTTGTTCTTCAAAACCCAACAATCGTCTGTATTATGCCCCGGGCTATCAGAGTGAAAAGCACAGTGGGCATTAAGGTTATACCTCGGTGATGTGGTATTTGGATTCTTCGGGGCTTCCTTTAGAACCACCAGATTAGTCTTCAGCAACTGTGGCAGAATCTGAGATAAGGTCATGCTGAGACGGGTGAATTGCCTTCGAGGTCTCTCATCCTTTTGTTGATTGTTGTGTTGCGAAGCACCAATAGGTTTTGAAATAACAACCGTATTAACAGCTTGGCGGTGTTCAGGTCTATTCTGTCTTTTCGAACTGTAGACAACACTGGACTCTTTCTTAAATGGCTTCTTCTCGGTGCTTGATGAAGCACCCTTCTGTATCTTACCAGCCTTAATACCAGCCTCAATCCTCTCACCAGTCAAAATAAGCTCTGTAAACCCAGATGAGGAGCTTCCAATTAGATGGTTGAAAAATGGACCAGACAGGGTCCCCAGAAACATATCAACTAGCTCCCGATCAGCCAAGGGTGGTTGTACTCTTCCGGCGAGGTCTCTCCACTTTTGAGCATAATCTTTGAATCCTTCACCCGTTCCCATTGACATACCCTGGAGTTGGGTACGCGTAGGAGCGAGGTCGGAGTTGTACTGATACTGCCTGTAGAATGCAGTAGCCAAATCTTCCCAACTGCGGATACTGGCTCCGTCCAACTGATAGAACCATTCAAGTTGAGTCCCTGAGAGACTGTCTTGGAAGAAGTGGATCCATAGGTTCTTATCAGCTGTGTACGGCTGAATCTTCCTCACATATGATCGGAGGTACAACTTCGGACAAGTAACTCTGTAATACTTAGCAAAGGCTGGTGCCTTGAATTTGTGGGGAATGACTATCCTAGATGATAGACCTAGATCGGAAAATTCCAAACCAGGCACCTTTGAACCTCCATAGCACTCAACCGGTCTTTCAGTTGCTTGTATCTATCCTCGATAGGAGGATACTATTCTTCATCGTAGTCCGTCTCATTGTCAGAGACCACAGGGCTAGGAGCCCTCCTTTCTTGTGGACTATCTTTCCCTCCAGATGAGGTGGTCAGATCAACTTCATTCTGTAGCCTGTTTCCAAACCTGTGCCCTGTGTTGAACAGGATGGTCCTCTTCTTCTTCTTCTTCTTCTTCTCTTTCAGAATCAGGGTCTTCAGGTCTTGCTGACCCTTAGCTAGACTCATGAACAACTCTTGAAATTGGGCATTCTGGGCCTGAAGGGCCTTGATAGCTTGCTCAGTTGAAGGTTCAGCAGACATGATGCTGAAATAAATAGCGAAGAATGTAAGAGACCTGTAATGGGTACCTGTTTATGAAGTGCATGGGATGAAATGCGTATGATTATGATTTCAAAGACAATCGAGAGATTCAAATTTGTAAACAAAAAGGAAACACACTTTATTAGATAAACTTTAGAATTCAAATTGTTCAACTGATGCCATTAAGGCGTTACATGAAAAGAAATACTGAAAAGTAACAATAAAACTGGAAAGGAAATCACCAAAGGCCTATCAATGCTCCCATGGTCTCTTCTTCTCAGTGCGGACATAGTCGTTGAGAATCCGCTCGTTCTCCAGTTGCCTAGTCAGCTTCTAGATCTTTTGCTCTTGCTCGTTGAACTTCTCTCGGTAAGAATCCCGTTTATCCCTCAGCTGCTTCCAAGACCTTTTCAGTGCCCCAATGTCAGTGGGCATATAAGGATGGAGGATGGTTGGAAGAACCCCTTCTTCATTAGCAACTTCAAGAGTGACAGGCCGGACGACTTCATATGGCATACCCAGCTTTTGGGCACGGATACGGACCCATCTGAGATATGGCTCCATCGGGAGTGAAGTCTTTGGACCCAACTCATGTGGATCAGATTGGTGAAATCTGTCCCAAGCCCTTATGAATCTATGACGTTGCTCGTCGCTATCCCCTTAGAAATCAAAGATGATATGAGGCATTAGCATCTCATGAGGTCCTTCTCTTCTGGCTCTTCCAAATTGCAGGCGCATTAGGGGCACCAAAAAAATCTTCTATTCTGGCCATCTGGGCTGCATTTTCTTGGTTTGTTCTATTTATATTCTGGATTAGGGGATTGAAAATAGCATTCATTTTGCGGGATAGGATTCCTACCATATCATGATTGCTATCATCCATCTGTTGCCTAAGCGCTGCTTGACTATTAGTTGTAAGGGTAGGCAACTGGGCGAAGTTTCCTATATTCTGGAAATTTGTACCCAAATGGTTCATTCCTAAACCAGACCCTTGGAGTGGGGACGAAGTTGATGCATTATGTAACCCTGCCATAAACGAAGTTGGCATTCCATACGGAGGGTTTCTGGGTCTCAAAGGTTCGAAACCTAGAGGCCTAGTGGGGGTCAAATACCGTTGATTCCCTACGTGTGGCACAGTTTGCATTGAGGATACGTTTGATGGAATTTCTAATGTACTTACTGGGACCATATTCGAACTGCCAACAGGGATGGTATTGGAGGCATCAATCGAACTTGAAACGATTGTTGCAGCCCCCTGTGGGGGATTTTGTCCCCCATCTTGGTTGGTTGTGTTAACCATTGTTTTGGTACGTTGTCTTCTGGGTATATGTGGATTATTGTTCTTTATTTTTCCGCTTCGAAGGTTCATGTACCGAAACGCGCTCCAAACTCAGAAGATCCTAAAATTCTCTAATAGGTTTGATAAAACTTTTTGTTATGATACTGTCCCACCGGGTGTGCCAATTTGTTTACAGTGATTTCTAGTAAACAACCGCTAGTCTTCCAATTTATTGATTATTATTGGTTACTTGCAGGATCGACTAGATTGATCCTAGGACACATGTGTCATAACTCATTTCTATGTTCATACCCATTATCTTGATAAATTTATATTGTATGTTAATATCGAATGTGAGATTCTTAAGAAATATCTCTAAGATTGTCTATAGAAATAAACTGACTGAATGTACAAAGGAAAGGCTTCGAATTAGACTTAAGATTTAACACTTGAATGTAAAGATAAGGAGTTTATGAGAATATAACAGTTTCTGGAAATATGAAGTGTTTGAACAAAAGGATAAAGTAAAAGTGAAGTTTCTAAAGAGATAAATGTGTTTGAAAGCAAGTAAAACAAGGAAATAAAAGGAAATCGAAAGATTTAAGAGCAAAAGTACTGTAAAAGTGAAAGAAATATAAAAAGACTTGTATTGAAATTGTAAAGAATCATGATGTTCAATACGTACATTTTGTCTTCTAACTCGTTTCCCTTAAGTCACGGTAATTTGAGTGTTTGAGATTTTTTAGTACATGAAATGAACACCCCAATTCTAACATAAAAACACCTATTTATAGTGGCCTGATCCTAACGGTCCTACTCTAAAATCATGCCACGTTCGAAGCATGCAGGCTCCTTACATTTACTGACTTACACGCGTCTTCTAAGAATGGCGCTTTTTTTGAAATTCAAATCCTGTGCCAGCGAAGTATTTTGCTAGTTTTCTTCGATTTCGAATTAAACCATTTGCCTGGACCGCTTCCAATTCTGGCACATTTGCACAAAGGAACTCTTTATATTTTAAACACTAAAAAATCCCAAATCGAAATCCATCATCTATCATTGGAAATCGAAGAGTCCTTTATAACAATGGTTCTATATTTCCCACCAATATTCAACATTGATATCAACCTCCTTATATGCTTATTCGAAATATTGTTTTGATATCCAATTATTCTTTATTCGAAATTTCCAGCTAACAGCAGTATGCAAGACTTTGGCCAACAAGCAAAAATTGTTTCCAACCATTGTATGTCTTTCGACTGGACCAAATGCATGTCCTTCGATGGCATCATTTGTGTGTCCTTCGAATTGGCCTTACTAGGTGTCAAAAGGTGGAAAACTGTGTGTTAAGGATTTTAGATGTGGAATCGAAGCAAGCCATTTCAGAGGGAGCCATGGCTCAGTCGAAACTAGGACAAAGGAAGCCAATGCCTTGTGGATGCTAGCATGAGGAGGCCAAATCAAGCATAAAAGAGGCCATTGCCTAGTGGATTGAAGGCAAATCTGAAGAAGTCTTGGCCTTGTATGCTAAAGGCACGTACAGGGAAAGTCATTTCCTTGTCAATTGAATCAAGCATGAAACTGCCAATGCTCAGTCGAAGTCTTGTGAAACCAAGTTTGTGTCAAAGGATTTTGGACACTCGATCGAAGCTCCTTGTCCAGATACCAATCAAAAGACAACCTTCTCAGATGCCAATCGAAGATACCTTGTCCTAATACCAATTGAAGATACCTTGTTTAAATGCCAATCGAAGATACCTTGTTTAAATGTCAATCGAAGATACCTTGTTTATCTTCAAAATTATTATTTTCTTTAAGCAAGTGTTTGTAATCACCCATGTAAGAGAAAATCTTGGAAAATATGAGAGGGAAAATTTTGGGGTACAACAGCTGCCCCTGTTCAATCTTCTTAAACCTGAGGATTTATATTGGCTTGTCTGCCTTTCGTGATCTGAAGGTGGAAGATGATTGAACACTAGAGTGCCCATAAATTTGCACTTGCATGAAGTAACACTGATGGTTGATGATGTTGGGAATGGGCTTACAGATGCCATTTGGAGAAGATGACAGAGAGTCGTTGGAGATGGGATTAAAGATGCCATCTAAAGTAGATACTGATTTCATAAATGGTCCCTTTGTAGGGAATTCTTGCTCCTGCTGTCTGAGGAGGACTCCGCTGGGGAATGTGAGTTTCTGTTGTTCTCCCATTTGAGGGAAACTCTGTGGGGAATAGAGTCTAGGAACTTCAGTTGTCCAAGGCTCTACTGAGGAGTTATCTCTGGACTGGTGAGACAAAAGTTTGTTGTTTTCTAGTTGAAATCCAGGTTTCACAGTAACTTGCTAGGGATAATGGAATTAACCGTTACCTGAAAATGTATTAGAAAGAGCCTGTGTAGGGCTGTTTCGGGATGAGTCTGTGTTAGTCTGTATCCGGAGATATATGAGAAGGAGCCTGTGTGGGGTTGCTTCAGGATGAGTCTGTGTTAGACTACATCTGGAGATCATGAGAAGAAACCCGTGTAAGATTGCTTCAGGATGAGTCCATGTTAGACTGCATCTGGAGATCATGAGAAGAAACCCGTGTAAGATTGCTTCAAGATGAGTCAGTGTTAGACTGCATCTGGAGATCATGAGAAGAAACCCGTGTAAGATTACTTCATCTGGTCGTGTAGATAGTTTTCCTGTCTGGTTTCAGGTATTAATCTACAAATCAGCTGTTCACATATAGTTATCTTGGCTGGTTTCAAGTGTTAATCTGGAACTTGAAAATTGTCAGTCGTTGAGATAGTCGTCCTAGCTGGTTTCAGGTATTCATCTCTAACCTTAGAAAGAAAGATAGTTTTCCTGGCTTGTTACAGGTATTAATCTTCAATCTCCTCATATAGATAGTTTTCCTGGCTTGTTACATGTATTAATCTACAGTCGGTCGTCCACATATAGTTGTCCTGGCTTGTTACAGGTATTCATTTGGAACTTTTTTTTTGCCGTTCATTGAGATAGTTGTCCTGTCTGGTTTTAGGTATTAATCTCTGACCTGAGAAAGAAAGATAGTTTTCCTGGCTTGTTATAGGTATTAATCTTCAATCTCCTCATGTAGATAGTTTTCCTGGCTTGCTACAGGTATTAATCTATAGTCGATCATCCACAAATAGTTGTCCTGGCTTGTTACAGGTATTAATATGGAACTTGGCAACATTGGTCACATAGATAGTTCCCCCGTTTGGTTTCGGGCATTAATCTGTGGCCTGCTGTATTTGTGGGTAAACCCGTCTTGCTTCGAGAGTTCATACCATTTGGTCGTGTAGATAGTTTCCCCGCCTGGTTTTGGGCATTAATCTTTGACCTGTTGTATAAGTTGATAGTGTTTGTCTGTCTGCGAACTTAACCTGGAAAGGTAAAGTCAGTTTCATGCAATGTCATGATGTATGAATTGCATGCTGCTCTCCAAATAAATGAGATTGTGATATATGCATTTGTGCTGCATATGCTATGATGTTTGTAAAATGATGTATGAATGCAATGTATGAACGCATCGGTTGTTCTATTGCCGTATTGTTGAATTAGGGAAAATAAATCCCTGATTGCAGCTGGCGATGAAGAAAGTAGGTCTTCAGATTTTGTTCGAAGTTGAATGCTGGGAGATGAACTTCCGTTGTTAGAGAAATAAACTATGTTAGGGAAGGTAAACTCCGTGAATTGCTTGGGGATTTTGTTGAAATCCTGTTGGGGAATCCTGAGAAGCTTGACGACTTCACTGGGGAATTTTTTTTGTTGGAGCAGTAATTTGGAGATTTCGCTCTGTCGGGGATATGACCACCTGACACCATTAGGTTGCATGCCGAGAATATGGGAGTGACTTTATAGTAGGATGCCCCTGCCTCTGTACCTGCTGGAGAAGGTATCTGTTGGAGAAAATATATGTGGGGATTACGTGGATGGCCTTTAGATATTGTCCCATTTCTTAAAGCCAATAATAATCGTATTTCTGTTTTTATGTGTATACTTGTAAGTAGTAATCACATTTAAATGAATATGTTTAAAAATAATCACTGGACGTTTTGCAAACAAAACAGAAAAATAAAAAATAAATAGTTTTGCACTTTCGAAGAGATAACTTTGTATTAGCTTGAATAAGTGTTTTTGCACAAGGAGACAGACATCCTAGTAAGAGAATGTCGTTGTAAGAATGAAACTAATACAAAAATAGTATACAAATAAAAATAGCTATGTGAAATAATCCCATTGAGTTCTCGTTCTGCTATTGCCTTTATGTCTTTGAGCGTCTTCTCTCTTTCGTTGCTTGTCCGAAGCTGATTGGATCAATTAGTACCGTTTGAGCTTGATAGTTGATAATGAAGATTGGTTGTAAGGTGATCCAACGGGACATAGTTATACGCTTTAAATCCCTAACTTTTTCCTGGACCACCCTTTCGGGTTTTCAGTCCACCGGGATACCCTTTTTTTCCAAAGTCGCCTTTTCAGGTTTTCGACTTGCCGGGTGTACAGATCTTTTTATTTATATCCCTAAATTTTGCCCAAAACCTTTTGGTTCATCGGGATGCCATATTTTTTGCCTAGGCCAGTCAACCTAGCAGGTCTTTGTTCATGCGTAGTATCTTTTAACTATGTCTGCGTTTATAGGGTGCGGAAGGTCGTCACCGTCCATAGTTGTTAAGATCATGACTCCACCAGAAAATATGTTCTTGATCATAAATGGCCCTTCGTATGTCGGAGTCCATTTGCCCCTGAGATCACCTTATGGAAGTATGATGCGCTTGATTACCGGGTCACCAGCCTGATATGCCTGACGTCTGACCTTCTTATTAAAAGCTTTGATCATACGCTTTTGGTACATATGACCATGACAGACATCCGCGAGCCTCTTCTCGTCAATCAAGTTTAATTGGTCTAGTCGAGTCTGAATGCACTCGTCTTCATTCAGCTCTGTGTCCTTCATGATCCTCAAGGAAAGGATCTATACCTCAATGGGTAGGACAACTTCTATACCGTATACCAAAGAGAAAGGGGTTGCCCCTATTTATGTGCGCATTATAGTGAGGTAACCATGAAGAGAAAATGGTAACATCTTGTGTCAGTCTCTATATGTCACCGTCATCTTCTATATGATCTTCTTGATGTTTTTATTAGCAGCTTTAACAACGCCATTCATCTTCGACCGGTAGGGAGAAGAGTTATGATGCTGGATCTTAAATTGCGTGCAAAGCTCGGTGATCATAGTGTTATTGAGATTTCTACCATTATTCATAATGATTCTTTCTGGAATACCGTACCGACAGATGAGGTTATGCATGATGAATTGAGCCACCACGTTCTTGATAACAAAAGCAAATGAGGTTGCCTCAACCCACTTTATGAAGTAATCAATGGAGACCAGGATGAAATGGTGTCCATTAGAAGTTGTAGGTCTAATCTCTCCAATCATGTTGATGCCCCACATTGCGAATGGCCAGGGAGTTGTCAAAACGTTCAAAGGGACCAGGGGCACATGTATTTTATCAGTATAGCTCTGGCACTTGTGACAAGTTCGTGAATGCTGATAATAATCTGCTTCTATAGTGGACCAATAGTATCCTTCCCGTAGGATCTTTTTAGCCATCGTGTTCCCACTATAATGGGTGCCAAAGGTACCTTCATACAAATCGGCCATAATCTTCTCTGCTTTACTCTTGTCTACACACTGAAGCAAGGTAGAGTCGTAGTTGCGCTTGTAGAGGATCCATTACTGAGAAAGAACTTGGCAGAGAACCTTCTTATCATTGACCGAATCTCCCTCAGGATAATCTTGGGCTTTGAGATATCTTTTGACTTCATGGAACCAAGGCTTGTCCACTACTTCTTCAGTACCAATATCGTGACATTATGCTGGTTCGTCCATCCTTTCAATGGTGATCTGAGGAGCCTCATTATCCCACATGACTTTGAACATGGATGACATCGTTTCTAGCGCGTCCGCTAGTTGATTTTCCTCTCGTGGAAAATGCTCAAAGTTAATTTCTTCAAAGTGTGGGATCAGTGTTAACACATGCTCTTTGTAAGGGATGAGATTAGGATGCTTAGTGTCCCATTCTCCTTTGATTTGACTAATCACTAGGGCCGAGTCTCTAAATACATTCAAGAATTTGATCCTCAAATCAATAGCAGCTTTGAGACCCACAATGCATGCTTCATATTCAGCCATATTGTTGGTGTAATTGAAACATAGCCTGGCAGTGAAAGGAGTGTGATAGCCTTCAGGAGATAAGATCACATCACCGATGCCATTGCCAAGAGCATTGGAAGCTTCGTCAAAAACCATAGTCCATCGGGATCCTTTTTCAGGTCCTTCATCCGGTCCAGGTTCTTCATAATCAATTACTAGCATGATGTTCTCATCCGAGAACTCAAAATTCATGGATTGGTAGTCGTCCACAGCCTGATGAGCTAAATGATCAGCTAATATACTTCCCTTAATTGCTTTCTGGGTTGTATACTGAATGTCGTATTCGGTCAGGATCATCTGCCATCTTGCTATTCTTTCAGAGAGAGTGGGCTTCTCAAAGATGTATTTGATAGGGTCCATTTTAGATATCAACAAGGTAGTGTGAGTCAACATATACTGTCTTAGTCGGCGAGCAGCCCATGCCAAAGCGCAACAGGTTTTCTCGAGCAGTGAGTATCTTGTTTCACAGTCGGTAAACTTTTTGCTAAGGTAGTATATCGCATGCTCTTTTCGACCAGAGTCGTCATGCTGCCCCAGCACACACCCCATTGAATTTTCTAATATGGTCAAGTACATGATCAGAGGTCTTCCTTCAATTGGAGGAATTAAGATTGGAGGCTCTTGAATATATTCTTTGATTTTTTCGAAGGAGTTCTGGCAATCGTCATTCCACTTCACTGCCTGATCTTTCTTCAGTAACCTGAAGATTGGCTCACAAGTAGCGGTTAGATGGGAAATGAACCTGGACATGTAGTTCAGGCGTCCCAAGAATCCCCTGACCTCCTTCTCAGTGCGAGGAGTTGGAATTTCTTGTATAGCTCTAACCTTTGTAGGGTCAACTTCAATACCTTTTCCATTGACAACGAAGCCTAAGAGCTTACCATATCTTACTTCAAAGGTGAACTTATTCGGGTTCATCCTCAGTTTGTACTTCTTCAACCTTTCAAACAACTTCTATAGATGATCAAGGTGCTCTTCTTCAGTCTGAGACCTGGCTATCATGTCATCAATGTAGACCTCTATCTCGTGATGGATCATACTGTGAAACAAAGCTACCATAGCACACTGATAGGTTACCCCGACGTTCTTTAACCCAAATGGCATAACTTTGTAGAAGAAAGTGCCCCACTGTGTGACAAAGGTCGTTTTCTCCATATCCTTAAGTGCCATTTAATCTGATTGTACCCGGAGAAACCATCCATGAAGGAGAATACCCTATGTTGTGCGGTGTTGTCAACCAAAACATCGATATGAGGAAGCGGGAAGTCATCCTTGGGGCTTGCCCTATTCAGGTCTCTGTAATCCACACACATACGTACCCTACCGTCCTTCTTAGGTACCGGAACAACGTTAGCAACCCATTGTAGATAAGAGGTGACAGCTAATAAACCAATGTTGAACTGTTTCATGACTTCAACCTTGATCTTTTCTGACATCTCTGGCCGCATGCGACGAACCTTCTATTTCAATGGAGGGCAGTCCTCTTTTGTAGATAGGGGAATGAACCACAATATCGGTGTCAAGTCATGGCATGTCCTTGTATGACCAGGTAAAAACCTCAACATAGTCATGTAGCATCTGAACTAACCTCTCTTTGACACTATGCTCCAGGTCACACCTATCTTGACTTCTTTCTTTTCCTCTTCAGTACCCAAGTTAACTATCTCAACCAGCTCTTCATGAGGCTGTATTGCCCTTTCTTCCTGTTGTAACAGTCTGGCAAGTTCTCCTGGTACTTCACAATCTTACTCACCTTCTTCCTCGGCTTGGTAGATCGGCTTTACAAAGTTATAATTGGAAATAGCAGAACCGTTATCAATGGGATCCAGAATGGATGTGGATTTGCGGTTTGATATATGGGTATGTGTAAGAGCATAGTTGTATATTTTTTGATAAAGTGGAAAGTAGAAAAGAAAAACAAAGAGCGCAAAATTTGTATGCAAAACGTCCAATGTTTTATTGATGACATATGAAAATGAAGTAATGACCCTCACAAATAGACCATTGTGCCTCAGGTAAGACACAAGGCTTTAAAGTTTCAATTGTTCAAATATTACATATCCTAAAAAAAAAAGACAAATTACTCTTGAATAAAAGTAATGGGAACAAAATCTTTAGCCTCCCAATTGTTGAGTCCACCACTGATGGTTGGGAAGATCCATTTGTCCACGCCGCAGTCGCTGTCAGCATCCTACATAGTAGAAACAACATCAATAGCACTGACTCCTGGGTCATGGTTGGGCATAGGTGCAGTTATGACGTTGGGGGTCTTAGGAGGATCAAACTCAATTTCCTTCACCTCAATGAGATCCTGCACTTTGTTCTTCAGAGCCCAACAATCATTTGTATCATGTTTGAGACTTTCAGAGTGGTAGGAACATCGGGCATTTGGGTTGTAGAGAGGAGATGCAGTATTAGGATTCTTTAGGGCCTCCTTTAGGGTCACTAGATTGGACTTCAGCAGGTGTGGCAAAACCTGGGATGTGGTCATGTTGATCTGAGTAAACTGTCTTCTGGGCGCATCCGGCATGCGCTGATTGTTTCATTGTTGGTTTGAGGCAGGATTGGAAATCATAACAGCCCCTACCATTGGACGACCCTCAATTTTGTTGTGATTTCTTTGGCCATAAGCTGCATTGACCTCCTTCTTTCCAGTGAAAGGATTTTTTTGCAGTACCGGAGGATGCATCTCGCTGGATTTTACCACTTTTGATGCTAGCTTCTACCTATTCACTATTTAGTATTAATTCAGTAAACCCAGCAGACGAGCTTCCAATCAGATGGTTAAAGAATGAACCAGATAACATACCCAAGAACATGTCCACCAACTCTTTATCAGACAACGGAGACTGGAATCTTCCCGCAAGGTCTCTTCACTTTTGGGCATAATCTTTAAAACCTTCATCGGAACCCATAGACATACTTTGCAATTGAGTACGAGTTGGGGCGAGGTCAGCGTTATATTGGTACTGCTTGTAGAAAGCAGCAGCCAGATCTTCCCAATTACGAATGTTGGTTCTTTCCAGTTGATAGAACCATTCCAACTGAGTCCCTGCCAAACTTTCCTGGAAGAAGTGTACCCACAAATTCCTATCAGTAGTGTGGGGTTGAATCTTCTTGACGTATGACCTTAAATGCAACTTAGGACATGAGATACCGTCATACTTATCAAAGGTGGGGATCTTAAATTTCGGTGGGATGACCACCCCTGAGACCAGTCCCAGCTCCTCAAAATCCATCCCGGGTATCCTCTGGATCTCTATAGAATTGAGCCAATCCTCCAGCTGTTTGTATTTATCATCAGCAGAAGGACACTGCTCCTCAAAATAGCCAGGTTCATCTTCCTCAGACCCTGGGTTGTTGTTTTCTTCCGTGGGCTTTTCTCCTTGATTGTCCCCTTCATCCGACGTGGTTGTGAAATCTAGAGCTCGCTTGGCCGGACCTCTGAACCTTCTACCCAAATTCAAGACACCAGCTGGTCTCTTTGGCTTCTTGGTCTTCTCTTTGATGATCAGAGCTTTCATATCTTCTTTCCCCTTGGCCAAAGCCAGGAACATCTGCTGAAACTGAGCATTTTGAGCTTGAAGATCCTTTACTGTTTGTTCAAGAGCCATTTCTTTTGCTGAAATAAACAGCAAAAAGAATAAGAAACATGTCTTGAAATACCTACTTATGCAATGAGGTGTATGATATGCTTATGCGATGTTTTCAAGGACTTCGGGAAATTTAAATTTGTGAACCAAAATGAAACAAATATTTTATTAGTAGAATTCAAAACACAATTGCCTTTTAGGCTTACAATTGAAAAATTCTAAAATCCAAGAAATCAGGTTTCCCATGGGCGCTTCTTCTTTGTGCCGAGATAAACATTAAGACTTTTTTCTTTGTGAAGTTGCTTCGTGAGCTCCAACACTTTCTTCTTATTGACATATAAATGATCTCTAAAGGTATCTCGTTCTTTCTTCAACTGAATCCAGGATCTCTGCAGCTCTTCAAGATCAGTGGGCATGTCAGGGTGGAGAATTGTATAAGGTGAAGGAAAATTGCGAACAAAACGCAGCGGAATATAAAATTTTCCTTTAGAGATCCTTACGAATGAGCATGGTCAGTGATAGAAATATTTACCTCTTGTGGCGATTCTCAGACCTTTGATGTCGTGATCACGAGCGTTGATGAAGAACAACGCCTCTACTCAGTCCACACGAACAGATCGCTCCCGGTCACAGTGCTAGCTGATCACGAACGGAAACCTTGAGTGAGAGAAAGAGTCAAAAACGAAAATGCATCAAGTGAAATTGCTTCATCACAAGGGATCTATTTATAGAATCACTCGTGTGGGCTACAAGCTAAAAGCCCAATTAAGGCTATAAGCTAACAGCCCAATAAGCTTATGGACATCATACCTTATGATGTACCATATATCACTTATCCACGTGGTACCTTACCATTTTCCGTATTACACTTAAGTGCACCGTACCTTACGGTGTTCCTTATTTATTCTTCTCTCATCAACCTGTCCTTATGTGTGTGACCCTATAGGTTTTCGCGACGTTGGCAATTATATTAAATCACACATTTAATATAATAAACAGTGAGCGGTATCTAGCAATACATCACTGTTACCCAAGTCACGAAAATGTCATGTGATCTGACCAAACCTTTTCCGTGATAATATTTGTGTTGTACAATTACCCTTTTGCCCTCATGTCTATATTGAACACAAGGCATACACTGTGTCACCCTTGTCCAGTTCAATATTGGGCCCTTAGACATTTATCCTGTTATGCAGGATGAGCAAATTCCATCTAGGTCACTCATGTCCCTTAGCATGCTTTGTGAAGTACCCATCAACCGTCTTTATAGTCATCCAGTTACGAATGACGTTTGATCAGCAATTAAGTACTTGACTCTACATCTAGGGTCCATAGTGGTTTCAGGTCGAAGGGTGGTATACACCATTATCATCATGAGAATAACTTATGACACTTTGCATAACATTCTATGTAGTATTCTCATAGCGGGTCAATCCAGTATAAATATTACTCCTAATATTCATACCTATGTCAAGACTTGATAACTCCTTATCTATGATCCATGAGATGTGATCATCAATCTATCTTCATAATAGTCTTAATGCTTTAATGTTATCCCACTTCACATTAAAGCTTGACTACAGATACTTTAAGAATAGTTTCTTATGTTTAATGGGATCTCATGATTAAGTCACACTTAACATTTCATTAAACCAATAAACCATTCTAGGGACTTTATTATTTTGGAAAGCAAACATAATAAAGAAATGCCTTTTATTATTAATAAATAATTCGATACAAGTACCAAAAGTATTGGCCTCTAGGGCTTACACCAACAATCTCCCACTAGCACTAGAGCCAATCAGGCATACCCCTAATACCCATAGATCTAGTATGTCCATCATGCTTCAGCTGCGCAAGAGGCTTTGTTAATGGGTCAGCAACATTGTCAAGTGTAGGTACTTTGCATATTTTCACATCTCCCCGATCAATTATCTCTCGAATGAGATGATAACGCCTAAGTATGTGTTTGGATCGTTGGTGAGATCTAAGCTCCTTAGCTTGTGCGATAGCACCATTGTTATCACAATAGAGATCAATGGGATCCACAATGCTATGGACTATGCCAAGTTCACTAATGAACTTCTTGATCCAAACAGCTTCCTTTGCTGCAGTTGAGGCAGCAATATACTCAGCCTCGGTTGTAGAATCAGCAACTGTATCTTGCTTTGAACTTTTCCAGCTCACAGCGCCACCATTTAAACAAAACACATAACCAGATTGCGATCTAAAGTCATCCTTATCTGTCTGGAAGCTAGCATCGGTGTATCCAATTACAGCAAGCTCTTCCTGACCTCCATATATCAAGAATGAATCCTTAGTCCTTCTCAAGTACTTAAGGATATTCTTGACAGCTACCCAATAAGCATCACCGGGATTAGACTGGTACCTACTCGTTGCACTTAAAGAATACGAGACATCTGGTCGAGTACATAGCATGGCATACATGATAGATCCTATTGCAGATGCATATGGAATCTTATCCATGCGATCCCTTTCTTCCTTACTTGAAGGGGATTGTGTTTTTGACAGACACATGCCATGTTGCATAGGTATGAATCCTTTCTTGGAATCATGCATATTAAAGCGTCTCAACACTTTTTCTATGTATGTACTCTGACTTAGGCCAAGCAGTTTTTGTGACCTATCTCTATAGATCCTGATTCCTAATATATAGGCTGCTTCACCTAGGTCCTTCATTGAAAAGCATTTCCCTAACCAGGTCTTCACTTGTTGCAAGGTAGGGACATCGTTTCCAATGAGTAATATGTCATCTACATATAATACCAGGAATACGATCATGCTCCCACTAACCTTCTTGTAGACACAAGGCTCATCTTCATTCTTGATGAATCCATATTGTTTTACTGTTTCATCAAAACGAAGATTCCAGCTTCTGGAAGCTTGCTTCAATCCATAAATTGATCGCTGTAACTTACATATCTTTTGGGCTTCCTCTGGTATGTCAAATCCTTCAGGTTGTGTCATGTACACATCCTCAAGAAGATTCCCATTAAGGAAAGCAGTTTTGACATCCATCTGCCATATTTCATAATCATGATATGCAGCGATAGCAAGTAAAATCCGAACAGATTTAAGCATTGCAACTGGTGAAAAGGTTTCATCATAGTCCACCCCATGAATTTGTTTATAGCCTTTTGCAACCAGTCTTGCCTTATAGGTATGTACCTTACCATCCATGTCAGTCTTCTTTTTGAAGACCCACTTGCATCCTATAGGGTTAACTCCTATAGGAGGCTCTACCAAGGTCCAAACCTGGTTTGTGTACATGGAATCCATTTCAGATTTCATGGCTTCTAGCCACTTCTCAGACTCAGGACCAGTTATGGCCTCTTGGTAGGTCACCGGCTCATCTTGATCCATGAGTAATACATCACCCTGATCACTTATGAGATATCCATATCTCTCAGGTTGTTGACGTATCCTGCTTGACCTACGCTGGTCTTGTTCTACTTGAGCAGGTTGCTCTTCCACAACTACTTGTGTTTCCTGCTCTAATTCCTCCATAGGTGTATCAATGCTTTGTGGTTCTTGAATTTCTTCAAGCTCTATTTTCCTCCCACTGATTCTTTTGGAAATAAAATCCTTTTCCAGAAAAACTCCAGTTCGAGCGACAAACACTTTGCCCTCAGAAGGATTGTAGAAGTAATACCCTCTTGTTTCTTTAGGATACCCCACAAATAAGCATTTGTCAGATTTGGGCTCAAGCTTAGTTGAAATTTGTCGTTTCACATAAACTTCGCAACCCCAAATCTTCATGTAAGACATATGTGGTTTCTTACCACTCCATATCGCATATGGTGTCTTCTCAACCTTTTGGATGGAACCCGGTTAAGTGTGTAAGCTGCAGTCAATAGTGCATGTCCCCAAAAGGAGTTCGGAAGATCGGCGTGACTCATCATGGATCGGACCATGTCTAACAAGGTCCTATTTCTTCTCTCAGATACACCATTCCATTGTGGTGTTCCGGGAGGAGTAAGTTGGGATAAAATCCCACATTCCTTTAGATGGTCATCAAACTCTAGGCTTAAATATTCACCGCCTCGATCTGATCGAAGAACTTTAATATTCTTACCTAGTTGGTTTTGTACTTCATTCTTGAATTCCTTGAATTTTTCAAAGGTTTCAGATTTGTGTTTCATTAAATACACATAACCATATCTACTGAAATCATCAGTAAATGTGATGAAGTATTGAAAACCTCCTCTGGCTGGTATGTTCAGTGGTCCACATACATCAGTATGTATGAGGGCCAAAAGATCATTAGCCCTTTCACCTTTTCCTGTGAATGGGGACTTTGTCATCTTTCCAATTAAACAAGATCTGCATGTCTCATATGATTCATAATCAAAAGAGTCCAAGAGTCCATCTTTATGGAGTTTGGAAATGCGTTTCTCATTTATGTGGCCTAAGCGACAGTGCCAAAGGTAGCTTGGATTTAACTCATTAGGTTTAATCCGTTTAGTATTAATGTTATAAATTGGCATTTCAAGATCAAGGACATATAGTCCATTGTTCATTTGTGCAGAAGCATAGAATATATCATTCAAATAAATAGAGCAACAATTGTTCTTTATTATAAATGAAAAACCAAAC
This sequence comes from Vicia faba, assembly GCA_948472305.1. Classification (NCBI taxonomy): domain Eukaryota; kingdom Viridiplantae; phylum Streptophyta; class Magnoliopsida; order Fabales; family Fabaceae; genus Vicia; species Vicia faba. Next base: position 940,543,822 of record OX451736.1, read on the forward strand.
TTGTCCAAACAAGAAACGGAAATAATATTCCTACTAATTGCAGGTACATAATAACAGTTCTCTAACTGAATTATTAAACCACTAGGTAAAGTCAAAACATAAGTTCCTACGGCTAAAGCAACAACCTTTGCTCCATTTCCAACTCGTAGGTCAACTTCACCTTTTGCCAAATCTCTACTCCTTTTTAGCCCCTGCACATTAGTACAAATGTGAGAACCGCATCCAGTATCTAATACCCATGATGCAGAAGTAGATAAATTAATTTCAATAACAAAAATACCTGAATTTGAAGTCCCTACTCCATTTTTCATATCTTCCAGGTACTTTGGGCAGTTTCTCTTCCAATGTCCGGTCTTACCGCAATGGAAGCAAGTGCCCTCCTTTGCTATGCCTCCACTAGGCTTCAAAGCAGGAACAGTAGGTTTAGGCTTGGCAAATTCCTTGCCTTTCCCTTTACCAACCTGCTTGGTAGGCCTCTTGTTCAGCTTCTTTCCATTACTGACCATCAGAATGGACTTCCCTTTTGTCTTCATATTCTGCTCAGCAGTTTTCAACATGCTTAGCAATTCTGGAAGACTCTTATCCATGTCATTCATGTTGAAATTCATGACAAACTGATTAAAGCTATCTGGCAACGATTGCAAGATAAAATCAGTTGCAAGTTCCTTTCCAAGCGGAAACCCTAACCTTTCAAGGTTCTCCACATACCCAATCATTTTGAGTACATGGGGACCTACAGGGTTTCCCTCAGATAACTTGCTGTTAAAAAGGGCCTTTGAAACCTGAAACCTCTCATTTCTTGCCTGCTCTTGATAGAGCATTTTCAGATGTCCGATCATATCGAACGCTGACATGTTCTCGTGTTGCTTTTGCAACTCCGAGTTCATAGTAGCTAGCATGAGACAAGCGGCTTCGTTAGCATCATCAAGATGCTTCTTATAAGCATCTCTTTCTGCCTTAGGTGCCGAACTAGGCGGTTCCTGTTCAGGAACAGGTGTCTCCAAGACATACAACTTCTTATCGTGCTTGAGGACAATCCTCAGATTTCGGTGCCAATCCAGGAAATTTGTCCCAGACAATTTTTCCTTATCTAGGATTGATCGCAAAATATGGTTGTTTGTTGTCATGGTAATCTACAAAAAAAATGAAAATATAAGTATCATTAAAACAACATATTTAATTAGGCCTTTAATCAAATATGCTCCCACTATTTTACTCAAACCAAATGACCCTCATCATTTGATTCGGAAAATCCCGTTGGAAGACTTTCTAGTGGGTCGAGATCCACATTTCACTTCGTTCTAAGTCAGCGTTAGGCTGATTACACAAAACTAGGTTATTTAGGTAGGAACTCCTTCCAATTGTATCTCATACAACTCTCGAATATTTTCAGTTAGGTGAATAACTCCTTATTCTAATTCATCATATGAATCATTCCCAACTCTTGCTTCTAAACATGTATAATCTTATTATAATGTGTTTAGTTAAGTTTGACCCATTGTTTTAGCAGTTGGATATTACAATTATCCCATCGCACCTTATTAATATAGAACATGCACCTCGCGTAGGCGAAACCTACATTGTTCGATACTAGTCTTGATGAGTGCTAAAACTTGGAAAGCGTGAACTTAATATTTAACTTGAGGGATTTTGTTATTAGTTTGATCTCACCGGCTTAACATGCAATTCGTCTCTCTCATGCATCAACATACAAACACATGCATCAATATACATAAAAGGATACAGTTATGGCCCCTAGCGCAATTGTTCTCCCAAGCCAATGAGAGAACCTAAGCTAACCTAATAACGATCTAAACTTCTCCAAGCAAGATCTCCAAGGTTATCCTCCTTTGATATTGTATTCTTCTCTTTCTTCATAAGATTACATTACATAAAAGAAACTCGTTTTACATACGAGGGAGTGAGATGAGAAAAGAAGTTACATCAAGAATTTTAGAGAGAGGCACGACACGCAGGCCGTATTTTACAATCCCAAAACAAAATAAAGGAAAAAACTAAGGCCATAACTGATCACCACAAGACAATAATAATAAACACACTTTTATTATTAGTTTAAATTTTGTTAATTAAAAAAAGGCAAATTAAATTTCGATGATTGATCACACTACGCAGAGTTAGCCGGGGGTTCCGCTGCCCGGTCAGCGGATGGTGGTTCCGCTGACCGTTCAGCGGACGGGGGTCAAGGGGGCAGCGCCCCCTTGTGGGGTTGTCAGGGGCAGCGCCCCGGCGCAAAATTTTAATGAATAATTCATTTGAAATCAGCGTCATTTTCGCACAACTCTTGTGCATTCACAACCCTAATCGCATAACTCTGCAACAACACAACCCTTGTGCCGTCATGAACCCTAATGCAACAGTTTCATGCTGTCAAACACATCTCGATTGATAATTCAGTATGATTAATCACATGCCATTGCTTCACCATACTAATGTCGGATTCCGAAGCATATGAACAGTGATCGGTCAAAGGAATAACAATCATCAAGTGTTTGAATGAACGAAACAGAAACAGTATATCACATATACCATCGTTGCATCAGATTTACTTATATCATATATAAAAGTGATCGATCTTATTTGTGTAACCTATGGACGATCGATGTATCGCTGCTTCACCATACTAATGTCGGATTCCGAAGCATAGTCAACATCAATCATCCAAATCGTACACAACAGATACCAAATTTAATTAATCGTTTATTATTCAATTCATTCTGGTTTTAATCGAATCAAAACAGAAAATATAGAACATAAACAACTATCAGATCCATGGTTTCGTAAGTGGCTCTGATACCACTGAAGGAAAATTGCGAACAAAACGCAGCGGAATATAAAATTTTCCTTTAGAGATCCTTACGAATGAGCATGGTCAGTGATAGAAATATTTACCTCTTGTGGCGATTCTCAGACCTTTGATGTCGTGATCACGAGCGTTGATGAAGAACAACGCCTCTACTCAGTCCACACGAACAGATCGCTCCCGGTCACAGTGCTAGCTGATCACGAACGGAAACCTTGAGTGAGAGAAAGAGTCAAAAACGAAAATGCATCAAGTGAAATTGCTTCATCACAAGGGATCTATTTATAGAATCACTCGTGTGGGCTACAAGCTAAAAGCCCAATTAAGGCTATAAGCTAACAGCCCAATAAGCTTATGGACATCATACCTTATGATGTACCATATATCACTTATCCACGTGGTACCTTACCATTTTCCGTATTACACTTAAGTGCACCGTACCTTACGGTGTTCCTTATTTATTCTTCTCTCATCAACCTGTCCTTATGTGTGTGACCCTATAGGTTTTCGCGACGTTGGCAATTATATTAAATCACACATTTAATATAATAAACAGTGAGCGGTATCTAGCAACACATCACTGTTACCCAAGTCACGAAAATGTCATGTGATCTGACCAAACCTTTTCCGTGATAATATTTGTGTTGTACAATTACCCTTTTGCCCTCATGTCTATATTGAACACAAGGCATACACTGTGTCACCCTTGTCCAGTTCAATATTGGGCCCTTAGACATTTATCCTGTTATGCAGGATGAGCAAATTCCATCTAGGTCACTCATGTCCCTTAGCATGCTTTGTGAAGTACCCATCAACCGTCTTTATAGTCATCCAGTTACGAATGACGTTTGATCAGCAATTAAGTACTTGACTCTACATCTAGGGTCCATAGTGGTTTCAGGTCGAAGGGTGGTATACACCATTATCATCATGAGAATAACTTATGACACTTTGCATAACATTCTATGTAGTATTCTCATAGCGGGTCAATCCAGTATAAATATTACTCCTAATATTCATACCTATGTCAAGACTTGATAACTCCTTATCTATGATCCATGAGATGTGATCATCAATCTATCTTCATAATAGTCTTAATGCTTTAATGTTATCCCACTTCACATTAAAGCTTGACTACAGATACTTTAAGAATAGTTTCTTATGTTTAATGGGATCTCATGATTAAGTCACACTTAACATTTCATTAAACCAATAAACCATTCTAGGGACTTTATTATTTTGGAAAGCAAACATAATAAAGAAATGCCTTTTATTATTAATAAATAATTCGATACAAGTACCAAAAGTATTGGCCTCTAGGGCTTACACCAACATAAGGAACATCTCCTTCGGTGATGGGTTCCACAGCCACTGGTAAGATGGCTATATACGGCATTATAAGGTTCTGAGCCCGAGCTCGTACCCATTTGAGATAAGGTTCCATAGGGATGGAAGTCTTAGGCCCCAAGGTCTTGATATCAAATCTGTTTACCATGCCCCAAGCTCGTATGAACCTCTAACGATAAACTTGAACATCATCCTCGTAGTTAAACATAATGCCATGGATAAGCATATCGCGGGGACCATCCCTTCGAGCATAACCAAATTGTCGCAAAGCCAGAGAAGGATTATAAGTTATGCATCCCGTAATGCCAAGTAGTGGGACATTAGGGAATTCCCCACAGCGGTCAATGATAGAAATATCTCCCGTAGATCGGGAATACCAGAGAATATCCGAGTGAGAAAGTGACATTATCCTTCACAACCAATCCAAACCTTCTTCATTCTTCAATACTGATTTAGGGAGGTGTAAAATAAACCACCTTGACAGCAATGGCACGCAACACATAAGAATCCATTTTATCTTCATGGTGCGAGTGTGGAGGGTATACAAGATGTCTCTGAGTAGAGTAGGCACAGGGTTACGAGAGAGGAAAACCTTGATAGAATTCACATCTATGAGTAAGTCTGGATTAGGGAACAACACTAAACCATAGATTAGAAGGGCCAAAACCTCCTCGAAAGCTTGGGAATCTAAATCATCCCAAAACAACTGAGCCTTCTCTAATAGGAACTTGACTAGAAAACCCTTGACTCTGCTTCTTGTTTCCCAGTTGGATACAATGTCGGACCGTTTCAGATGCAAAGCTGTTGCAATGACTTCTAGCTTTGGAGCTTCTTCTAAATCAGTCAAAGGCATCTTATCAAGGATAGGTATACCCAATATTTGAGAGAATTCTTCCATGGTGGGTACCAGCTGATAGTCTGGGAAAGTGAAGCAATGGTGTTTAGGGTCAAAGAATTGAAAGAGTACACTCATTATCTTCTCATCAAAGCCCGAGGTAACTAGATTGATAAGTCGACCATATTTCTTAGAGAACGAAGAAGTCTCAGGAACCCTTGATACTAGCTCTTTGAGTTGGAGAGGTATTTTTACAAAGCTGATTCAGATAGTATTTCTACGAGCAGAAGCTATGATCTTCAAAAAAGAACAAAAATAAATTCCCCTGGTCCATGAAATGGTCAGTGTAATGAAAAATGGATGTTATGATGCATGATGTCATGTTTAATAAAATTAATCACACACAAGCAAAACACACAAGACCTTAGGTTTAGGCTTGAATGGAGTTTATAGGTAGATACCCTCTTGAAGTTTAGTTGGTTCAACCTGTCTTAGAAAAGTAACTGGGTTCTAAGGAGTCTCAATATCACTTATCTTTCTTTATCGGGCATTATTTCAGCTTAACAATCTTTTCTTGCGGACGAAACATCTCGAAAGTCCAATCTCAATGAGTGTAGCATCGAGTATCAACCAATCCCCAGCTTTACACCAAGGCCGAATATCTCACTACTTTCTAATGGCCATGTTTGTTCAACTAAGGTTCGAAGGTCCGTTAGTGCTTCACGACACCACGCCGCGACTCTGTATTCTCCTCAATTCAATACAAGGGATACTGGTACCAAGCAAAGTGTCACATCAACACAGTTATCGCTTCAACCATATCTGTCTATGTCGTACAGTCTCCACGACTTATTGCTGTTTACCTAAAATGATGCCCCCAGATCCCGGTGTAGGATCTATAGTAACAACCCAAACAACCCTCCAAGGATACATCATACAAAGCAAGCAATTATAATCGTTTTAAAATGAACTAACTCTTAAGTTAACCCCACTTTTTATTCATAATTCCCCAACAAAGTCACCATTTCTGTGATACGGTGGCCGAACCGACTGTTTATACTGGTTTTGCATTTGTGTTCGCAAATGTTGCGGTAAGCAAGAGTCGCCACTGACTTTTTTTATCCAAATTAAGGAAAGGGTGAAAAGAACAGAAAAAGACCTTTTCGAGAATTTTTTGAGTAAGGGGGGTAGATTATGGAAAGGGAAGGTGTTAGCACCCTTTCTATCCGTAGTTTTCTACGGGATCTTAGACGCTTAGCTCATTTTTTAAATACCTTATGCTTTTGTGTGTTTTGAAAAGTATTTGAAAATTCCTTAGTGCGGAGATTCGCTTTATGATAACTCTCGTATCAGTCCTCAAGAGTGTTGATAAAGCATTTTTTGAAAGTGTTTTTGAAATGTTTTGTGTAGGTGTAAAAGTTAGTTTTGAGCAAGCATCTAAAAACTATCTACTTATACTCGAAAAGATTTGTTCTTTTCCTCCTATCCTTTAGACAATGCTATCCTACTATTAGTGAGTAGGTAGCCCTATCGTTGGATGTATGAGGGACGTTCGCGGGTCATCGTACAATCATAAAGGCAACATGTAGAGAAGCTTTAACAATTTTTGTTTAAGAGACTAGATCATTTATGGAAAGGCAACACTGTAGGGTCACCGAGGGACTATGATCTTTTGATTTAAGGGTCTTTGCTAAAGCGTCCCCACTTTCGAGGGACATGACTGTTTTATTTCTGAAGGCAACCAAAGTTGGAATATCCTAGAGGTGTATATGTGCAAGTGGGTTGTATTGAGTTATTTTTGTCTTTTTTGTTAGGTTTGCTAGCATTTTGATTTTAATCTTTGCCATACAATCCTATTAGTCATACATCTAGCAGTTTAAATATTACATAAACTTAAAGTGCAGGAATTTAAATCTACGCTATTACAATACTTCGGGGAGGGGGTACTTACATATCCAAAAATGAGGGGGATCAAGCAGAAAATATCCTAATTATTCTATTACAACCCATGAGCAGTTACATTAATATGAAAAGTGCGAAAATAAATAAATGCGCGTGAATTGAAAAAAGAACGTCTAAAAATCCTAAGGAAAAGGAAATCTTTTTGTTTGTTTTTATTTATAAATGAAGCAAAGCCTAAGTCTACTTAATTTTAATTTAAAGAAAAGGTTAAAATAATTAATTAATTAATTTAATTAACTTAATTAGAAAAAATACTAACCTAATGTTTTTTTGTGATTTTATTTGGTTTTTGATTTAAAAGAAGTGAGTAAAAATAAAAATAAAAATAAATGCAAGAAGAAGAATCCTTCGATCAAATAAAAATGATGGCCTTCGATCCTAATGAAGGATGGCCTTCGATCCTGTGAAGACATGTGGTCTTCGATCCATGTGAAGGATATCCTTCGATCCTGTGAAGGATGGCCTTCGATCATATGAATATATGCGGCCTTCGATCCAGTAAAGAATGTTGTTGGAGGCGTCTGATGAATTTCCTGTGGAGGAAGGCACTGAAATCAAGGATGAGATGCTTCGATTTGGTGTGGACTGGCTTGGAGTAGACTCTAGGGAGTCTCAGAAGCACAAATATAGTATTCATTTGAACTGAGGGTGCCTGCAAAACTCGTTATAATTTTGATATATTTTATGAGGCAGCGTGTGCGTATTCTTTTGATACGGAATCTGTGTGTGTGTGAGGCAGTATGTAGGCGTAGGTCTGTGTGCGTATGTAAGTAGTCTCTGCCCTTTGGCTTGTGTTGGTGTCTTGTATTTATAGGAGTGGGAGGAGACAAGAAAATGGGGAAAGAAACATGTCTTAAAGACTATCCATTAAACATGGCTTTGAAAATAAAATCAGACCAATTTAAAGATTTCCATTTAGAGAATTTTCATGCCATTTTGGAATTGGGAATGAACCTGGACAGGTGATAATTGGCGCCTTGCACGAATTCAAATTACTCAGAATTTTCTTCACCAGAGTGTCTTCGATCAACCCCCAAGTGTTACTTTCTTCGATTCCCTTTCCTTCAATCCAACCAATCGAAGCATCAACTCTTCCTTTTTGGCTGGTCGAATGCTGCTTCAGCTCTTTATCAATCGAAGGCTCTATAGAAGCCTCCCCACCTTCCTTTAAATTTCCCCAGGCCTCAACATTATGGCCTTTGATTGAGCCACTATTTTCCTTAGTAGCTTGATCTAGATCTCTTCAACTAACCCAATTGTGATCGGTTGAAATAGAACTGACTGTTTTTTAGAATGCTGGTTCGCGAAATGTCGCGGTAAGCAAGAGTCGCCACTGTCTTTTATTTTCTCCAACAAAGAAAGGACAAAAGCACAACAAAATTCCTTTTCGAGATGTTTCTCGGGTTCGGGAGGTAGATTATAGAAAGGGAAGGTGTTAGCACCCTTTCTATCCGTGGTTATCCACGGGCTCTTAGGTACTTTCTCACTATGTTTTCAAAAAATGTTTGCTTTTCTTGTGTTTGTGGGTTTTGAAAAAGTTTGTTTGAAAACTTCATTTTAACTCTTGTATCAGTCCTCAAGAGTGTCATGAAGTGTTTGTTTGAAAACTTTTGTTTGAAAGTGTAGGTGCGAAAAGTATTTTTCTTGTTTTGAAAGAGCAAGTACCTAGGAGAAATCTACCTACTCAAAAGAAATTAAGCTGTGTAAATGTCCTTTAGACAGTACTATCCCACTATTGAGAAGTAGGTAGCACCGTCGTTGGAGTTTCGGGTCAATTCGATTATAGGGACATGTGGTCACCAAAGCAATAGTAGGACGCCTTAGCGGTAACCCTAATGTCCTAGATCTTTTTTTATCCGAGGCAACCGTTTCGAGGCAATTTGGATCTTTAGACAGGAGGGCGATCTCTAAGACACCCTATACTCAATGACCACGTCGAGGCAACCAAGTGAGGCGTACCCTAGGAGTGACATGTGCGAGTGTGTCAGGTTTCGTTTATATTATCTTTGCACATGTCATGATGAGCTACGTTTTGATTTTATTTTGAGAATAAGTCTTGTCATGCATAGCAGTTTAATAATTATGCGGAAAGTAAATTGCGGAAAGTAAATCTACGCTATTACAAGGCGTCAGGTATTTACATCGCCAAAAACATAACCCTTGAAAAGTAAATGCGAGAAAATAAAGGAAAGCGATAAAAGGTCCTAATTATCTATTACATCCTCGGAACAATTACATAAATATGATCAAAAATAATATGCCCGAAAAGAAATTAAATCGGAGAAGTCCTTAGGGTTTCGACCCTTTTTTGAGAAAAGAATGAATTTTGGTCCTTTTTGCATTTAATTAAATATTTAACCTAAAACTAATTAATTAATTAATTAATTAAAAGAAATGTTTTTTAAGTTTTTTTATGTTTTAATGAAATAAAAGAAAAGAAATTAAAATTGTCAAGAAAACCCTAATTCTAATTTGATTTTATTTATTGTGAAAAAGTCAAAATTAAACCTAATTAAAACAACTAAATTAATTTGTTAGTATTTATTTACAAAAAATAAAGTGAAAATAATAAATAATAATAATAATAAAAATATTTACATTTTTAGTTTTCTGAATTTATTATGAAAAATATTAATTAAGTTAATTAGGTAATAATAATAATAATTAGGAAAATAAAATTAAAATTAAAATGTAAAAGAAAAGAGAATAAAGAAACCAGGGGGTGCTGGCCCATTAGAAGGTGAGTTCTAGAATTTCTGGCCCATTAAGCTCAAGCCCTTTTGACTTTCCCTGATTGTCCATGATACGCCTTGACTTGGAGTATGGTGGTCATCCACTTATGATCTTCTGATTTGTGCATGTGGCCACTTGGCGCATGGGATTTGAAAGAGTATGGTGGAACGCTCTTGGACTGCCTGCATGTGAACATGTTAAACAAAATAATATAGGAGTTTTGGGGGACCTGGGAATCGAACCCAGGTCCCAATGATCACCAGCCAGCTCACCAGCCACTACACCATTTGCCTGCGTTTGTTAATATGATAGACAATGAATATAATATATAAAAACAACAATTATGCTGGAAAACAAATAAAAACGCACGCTATTTTAAACCACCCAACCATACGCTTACACCTCATCATCGTCCTCCTTTGTACCTGTAAAAAACAAATAGATAGCGGGGGTTTTTAACCTCCACAAAACATGATGACCAAAAATAGCGAATAGGGCTGTGATGAATATAAATATTTTGCGATGGTCCCGTTAGGTTCGTCTGAGTCTCCTGAGTTCAATCATATGCCTTAAAGGTTCTAATTTTTCCTGTACTGTAAAGCCCCAATTTGGAAGCTTAAGAACCCTAAAATTCTTCCATGGCAACTTTTGATTCTGTGCATTATAATCCAATTAGCTTATGCCATTAGCTTCATATGAGTTCTAATAATACAAAACAATCAATAAAACATGTTAATTATGCATGGAATAGCCAATACGATTTTGAACATAAGAAGCAAACCGTGGTTCTGAAACTAGTGATTCTTGGAGCTATGAAGCTGGAAATTGATTGCAAATCGTCCTGGGGACCTCCTGCAGTGTATTGAAATCAACAAAGGTCCTTAATTCGCCCCTAGAATGCAGAAAACAGTTTTGAGTTTTCTTGAATTTTTTTGAATGTGGTTATGGCTTTTCTGCAGCAAATTCACGTCTGCATGAATAGGGTTAGCTTCTGTATTTATAATGGAATAGAATTAGGTCAAAATCTTGCAAAGAAATCCATGGAATGATGGTTTGAATATTTGATTGAAAATCAAATAGTTTTGAATCTTTTTTGATTGGAAAAACTTGCTAAATTTGGAGATTCTTGTCCCTTTGATTTTCACACGAATTTTCCAGCATATACTGACCACTTTTGCTTCACAAAAAGATTGAAAAATCAAATCTTTGTATTTCCTACAATTTAAATTAATTAAATGAATTAATATTGATTAAAAATCCAATTAATTAATAAAAAATAAGAAAATAATTCAATTTAAGCTTGATGGGTCGTGCATAGATGATGGATAAAGTTTCAAGAAGAAATTTGAGGCCCATTAGCAAAAACAAAGTGTTTTGAGCAAAGTTGACTTTTGCAAATTCATAAAAATTTCCCAACTTCTCCAATGCATATCTTGCTCAATTTTGATCATATGAACATGTTCTTGGACATTTTGGAAAGGTCTTGAAGTCCTCTAACCAATTCCTTTGATCCCATGTCATTTGGATTTACCAATCTCAAGTTATGGTCTTTGACTTAAAGTGTATTTTTGTTGACTTTTGAAATTGACCTATAATGTAGAAATTGATAACTTTTTGTGAGAGAATTTCTTGGACTTGGAATGTGAAGATGGATTGTAGGAAATGTCATCCCCTTCAAAATGAGCATTGGATGGGATTTTTTTGATTAACCATGAAAAAGTTATGCCCTGGTCAAGATACAGTTGACTTTTCTACTGTCCAAAAATAGTAACTTTTTATATCTTGATGATTTTTGAACCATTCTTGTGGAATCATGATCAATACTTGATCAAATGATGATTGTGTGCTCAAAATAAGATGTTGACCAAAAATTCTGACTTTTGACTGTAAAATGACCATTTTGCCCCTGCAGTTGACTGTGGGTCAAATAGGGCTTTTGACTGTGCAAACTGGCTCCGTGAGTCTTGAAACTTGACATGTAGATGCTTGGGAATATATATAGGCTCATGAGACTTGATTGGACCATTGAAAACCTCAAATTCCTTGAAAGAAACAAAACCCTAATTTTGATTGGCTTAGGAGGCATTTGGACTGTGCAATCCTTGAGTAATCTTGAACCATTTGGAGATGACTCTTGACAAGCCTTGAAGAATATGGGAGGGAAAATTTTTGGGTACAACACCAATCAAAAGCTATTTTCTCGCCAATCGAAACCTCTTTTGTCATGAATTTGATTATGCAGGAGGCTTGGGCCTAGCAGTATGCAAGACTTTGGCCAGCAAGCAAAAATTGTTTCCAGCCATTGTATGTCTTTCGACTGGACCAAATGCATGTCCTCCGAAGGCATCATTTGTGTGTCCTTCGAATAGGCCTTAGTAGGTGTCGAAAGGTGGAAAACTGTGTGTTAAGGATTTTAGATGTGGAATCGAAGAAAGCCATTTCAGAGGGAGCCATGGCCTAGTCGAAACTAGCACAAAGGAATCCAATACCTTGTTGATACTAGCATGAGGGAGGACAAAGCAAGCATAAAAGAGGCCATTGCCTAGTGGATTGAAGGCAAATCTGAAGAAGTCTTGGCCTTGTATGCTGAAGGCACGTACAGGAAAATTCATTTCCTTGTCAATCGAATCAGGCATGAAACAACTAATGCTCAATCGAAGTCTTGTGGACCAAGTTTGTGTCGAAGGATTTTGGACACCCGATCGACGCTCCTTGTTCAGATACCAATCGAAGGACAACCTACTTAGATGCCAATCGAAGACACCTTATCCCAATGACAATCGAAGATATATTGTTTAAATGCCAATCGAAGATACCTTGTTTAAATGTCAATCAAAGATACCTTGTTTATCTTCAAATTTCTTATTTTCTTTAAGCAAGTGTTTGTAATCACCCATGTAAGAGAAAATCTTGGAAAACATGAGAGGGAAAATTTTGGGGTACAATAGAGGGACTACGATCTTTTAACTAAAGGATCCTTGCTAAAGCGTCATACGTTCGAGGGACATGACTGTTTAAATCCTAAGCAAGAAGTGAGGGTCATCCTAGAGGTGCGCGTGTGCAAAGTGTTTTGATTTCAAGTATTTATCTTGAGATTATGTTTTCTAACGTTTGTTTTATATCTTGACATGCACACCTAATTAATTTAGCAGTTAAATATATACAAGTGCAGAAAAATGGAAATGCGGGAAATAATCTATGCTATTACATCGCTTCGGGGATGGGCAGTACAAACCATAAATTGGGGAGGAAAGAAATAAACCTTATTTATCTATTACAAACTTTCAAGCAATTACAATATTGGAAAATAATGCGAAAAAGTAACTGAGTGCATGGAGATTAAAAAGGGAAAAGATGGTAAAAAATCCTAAAATATTTCTAAGCGTTTAAGAAAATATTTTTGTTGTTTTTTGTTTAGAAAAATATAAAAAATAAAACCTAATTCTAATTAATTTACTAATTAATTATTTAAAATAAAACAAAGTGTGATTAAATTAATTAATTTTATTTATCAAAAATGAAATTAATTAATTAAAAACCTAAATCTAATTTTTTTTTAATGATTTTATGATTTTTCTAATTAAATTAAAAAAAGAAAAATAAATAATTAAAGCAAAATAAAAAAATGGAAATGGGCGTGCAAGAATAGAAAATGGGGGAGGGGGTGTGGATCTCAATTTTGTCAAAGCCCAAACATTTTTTGGCCCAGGCGTTGGAGGGAGTATCCTCATGATTCTGTATGTCTCTCCCAGGGGTTCTATCATGAGCGCACGAATCTAGAACGTTTGTTCAACATCCATTGAGATATATTGGTGCTGATGTGAGCCTACATGATGCACATGTATGCCTAACTTGCACTGGATCTGAAATAGAAAACTTGGAAAAATAAAAATTATCCCACGCCTGGATCAAACCCAGGATCAGGCATAAGTAAGCCTTAAGAACACGAGCGCTGCCACTAGGGTGGCCTGTACACCCAGTATATGAATCAAATCCAAACATTATATTTTAAAATGGAAATTAATATTAGCCAATCAAACAAACTCGCACGCTGTGGGCCCTGGTTATTTGAATTAACCAATCAGGTGGTGGCACGTCTAGACCACCAGAGTCAGCTATCAGGCCATGCCAGAGTCAACCTTTCGGTTGTCTCCTCCGATCATAATAAAATGAAAACCTGCAAAAATGGTTCAAACAAAAAAAATAAAAATATTCAGGTCCACTAATTTGGACCTTGCGGATCTGATAATGAGGTTGGTTTGGTCAAAAAATGGATGGATTTAGGGATTCAAAGCTTCTTTAAAATTCTTCCCTAACAACGGTACAATCTCATTCCTGCATCCAAACCCACATGTAATACGTCAAATAAATTCCTATTGTGCATATAAACATAACAAACTGGTTAGCAACAATCAAAACCACAAGAGATCACGGTTTTAGAATTTTATCAGCTTGACAAATGACGTGAGAAAGAGATCACATTCTGGTGCTTGAGAGAGGTAGTCGTGGACTCAGATCAACTCCTTTGGTCTTCATGGGATGAATGCTGGCTTCAGTTTTAATTGATAAGGGCTAGGAGTCAGGTTACAAATTTTTGCAATTCTTTTGAATTTTGAGAATTTTGGTGTTCTTCCTTATGCAGTGATCTCGTGTCCTTATGAATCTATTATGCTTGTCTTTTATAGAGAAGGAAAATGACTCATTAAACATGGAAAGGAATCATACCATCAAGCCATGATTAAACAAGAAATCAAACACTTTGAAAACTTTCCATCTTTGAGATATTCTCGCCTTCTTGATTCTACATGGTTTTGGCATGTTGTAACAGGCTTGCATGAGTTGTATTGGACATGTACATGATTAAGACAAAATAATCCAAGCCCTTATACTTTATCTCATATTTTATTTGATTTTTATTTGCATTTAAATGAATAAAAATTCAAATAAAATAAATAAAAATCATATAAAATATGTGAATGGGTTTAGAGGTCTTCTAACACCTTATGAAAATGTTTGAACATCAAAAGTTAGGCCCAGTTCAAAATTTCAAGTTTGCTCATTTTGCATTTCATGCATTTCCTCAAAATTTTCCAACTTGTCCAACTTATAAATTTCTCAATTTTCATCTTTTGAAGATTATATTGGAGTTTTTGGAAATCTCAAGATGTCATATACACTTTCTCTTTTGATCATTTTTGCATTTGAAAACTTTATCTTGATGTAAGTTGACTTGACAAAAAGTGTCTTTTTGTTGACTTTTGAAATGACATGTAATATATTGGCTCATATCTTTCCAATGAATAACTTTTTGGACTTGAGCATAGTACAAAGTTTTATAAAATTTAATTTCTTTTAAAATGGGCTTTGGTTGGGGAAAATTAGATGAAGCATGTGAAAGTTATGCTTGGTCAAAGATTAGTTGACTTCTCCTAAGGAAACCCTAATTTGGTAATTCTTGACTTTTAATGATTTGTGGGCTTTCCTTGAGGAATCATGATCAACCCTTGATCAAATGATGAATATCACTTCAAAATGTTGATGTTGACAAAAAATCTTGAAGTTTGACTGTATGTTGATCATAGTTGACTTTTTACCCAATATAGTTGATTTTCAGTCATTTGTGCCATTGACTGAGCAAACTTGTGATGCAAAACTTGAAACTTGACATGAGCACTATTAAGGACCTATGGAGAACCATGGAAATAATTTGAGACCCTTTCAACCCAATCTTCCTTAAGAAACACAAAACCCTAGTTGTAGACCCATTGGCTTAGGAGGAGCATCTAGACTGGTCAACCCTTGAAATTCTTTGAGTATTTGAGACTTTTGTGAGCATGTCTTGAAGAAAAAATAGGAGGGAAAATTTTAGGGTACAACAATTTCCCCTGTTTAATCTTCTTAAACCTGAAGAGTTAGATTGGCATGTCTTTCATCCGTGACATAAAGGTAGAAGAGGATTGAACACTTAAGTGCCTAAAAATTTGCACTCGCCTGTGTAAGAAGTGATGTTGTTAGTTGATTGTAGCGGAAATGGGATTATAGATGCCATTTGGAGAGGTGACGGTGATTCGTCAGTCATGGGCTTATAGATGCCATCCAAAGTAATTGTTGAATTCAACTGGAGGAAGTATCAGAATAAATCTATGCTCGATTTAAACTGAGCCAGAAGAGGTATATGCTTGTCTTCAACTTGAAGAAGTATCAGAATAAATCTACGCTTGATTTAATCTGAGCCAGAAGATGTCTACACTTGACTTTAACTAGAAGAAGTATCAGAATAAATCTATGGTCGATTTAATCTGAGCCAAAAAATATCTATGATCGTTTTCGATTGGAAGAAGTATCAGAATAAATCTATACTTGATTTAATCTGAGCCAGAAGATGTTTACGACCGTCTTCAACTGGAAGAAGTATCAGAATAAATCCATGCTTGATCTAATCCGAGCCAGAAGATATTTGTGTTCGAATTTAACTGGGAGAAGTATCAGAATAAATCTACGCTTGATTTAATCTGAGCCAGAAAATGTCTACAACCGCCTTTGACTGGAAGAAGTATTTTGGCTTGATCTAATCTGAGTCCGAAGATATTTACGCTCGTATTTATCTGGAAGAAGTATCAGAATAAATCTATGCTTGATTTAATCTGAGCCAGAAAATGTCTGCTGGAAGAAGTATCAGAATAAATCTATGCTTTATTTAATCTGAGCCAGAAGATGTATATGTTTGACTTTAACTGGGAGAAGTATCGAAATAAATCTATGGTCGATTTAATCTGAGCCAGAAAATGCTCACGACCGTATTCAATTGGAAGAAGTAACTGAACAGATCTATGCTAGATCTAATCTGAGCCATAAGATATCCACGCTTGTCTTTATTTGGAATAAGTATCAGAATAAATCCATGATCGATTTAATATGAGCCAGAAAGTGTTATCTTTTGAGAATAACCTTCCGAGGAAATTTCTTAAGTAGAGATTTATCAGATGTAGCCTTTGAGAAGACTGTTTGGTCGTATAAATAGTTGATGATTTTTGTCTGTTAATTAATCTTTCTTGAAAAGGTAAAGAGTTAGATGTATGCAATGTCATGATGTATGAAATGCATTGCATAATGATGTTCTCAAAATAAATGAGAGCGTGTTATATACGTTTTGTATGCATATGCTATGTTGTTCATAAATGATGTATGAGTATGAATTGTTGCCGAAGTGTATTTGTAAACTCGAGCTGCATTTTTGTCTGGGGAAAATAAACCCCTGACTGTTGCTGGAGATAAATATGTGTATCTTTGACCTGCTGGGGATTCCACTTGTTGCTTGAGGAAACTCTGCTGGGGAACATTGATTTATGCTTTTTGATTAAGGAATCTCTGGTGGAGGATGTTGATTCCTGCTTGGGGATAAGAGTTCAAAACATTGGTTGTTCATTGCTCTACTAGGGATTATGATTCTTGTATACCTCGAATGGGGATAAAAGAGATGAATAACCTTTCAAGGTGCAGTTTGACCGAGTTTCTGACATGGACACCGACTCGTCTAGAAATAATAAGGTTGAATAATATCTGGTTCAATTTCAGATTCACTAGCAACTCTCTGGGGATAACAACCTGGACTGTCCTTTTCTGGAGACAGGAATCCCACCGGAAATTTGTGGTAGAAGCAGACTCAAGCTGGGGAGACTGTAATTCATTGGGGAAATAAACCCTGTTGGGGAAATAAAACATGTTGACGGAGAAATACTCTGCTAGGAAACACCCTTGCTGAGGAAATGAGCTCTACTGGAGAGAAAAAATCTATAGGGAATTTTACCGTTCTGGGGGAATGAACTCAGCTGAGGAAGAGAATTTTCATAAACTGTGATGATAGGGACTCTGTAGGAGGGAGATGTTGCTGGGAAAAAGATCATACTTCTTTTATCCGTTAGGGGAATCTGCTGGTGAGTATGATAAGACTACTCTGTGGGGATAATCCCATAGAAGTGGCTCTGTGGGGATTTGTAGATAGCTTGAATGTTATCCCAACTCCTAGAGTCTTGAGCAAATGCTTATTCCTGTTTTTATGCATATATTTGTTAACGGTTAATTGTATTCATATGCATATGCTCATTCAATTTTAGTCATTGGACGTTCTTGCAAACAAAACAGAAAAAGTAAAGAAAAAAAGTTTGAATTGTGAATATTTGTATTTTTATTGATAGCTTTGCCCATATATAGACGATTTTATACAAAGAGACATAAATCCCAATAAGAGGAAATTATCGTGAAATGAAAAGAGTAAAAAGAAAAAACAAGATATATAGCTATGCTGTAATGATCTCGTCGGGTTCCAACTCTGCTATTGCCCCTATCTCTTCAAGCATCTCATCCCTTGCTGTCGGAAGAAGTTGATTGAATTGATCTGTACCATTTGAACTTTGACTTTGGTAATAAAGCTTGCTATAAGTAGTCCAACAGGGACACAATCATATGCTTTAATCCCTAACTTTTTCCTGGACTACCCTTTCGGGTTTTCAGTCTACCGGGATACCCTTTCTTGCTCAAGCCGCCTTTTCAGGTTTTCGACTTTCCAGGTGTACAATATTTTATATATATCCCTAATTTTTTCCCGAACCCTTTTGGTTCGCCGGGATACCCTCATTTTTGCCTAGGCCAATCAACCTAGCGGATCATTTTCACGCGTAGTAACTTTTGACTATGTCCGCATTCACAAGGTGCGGGAAATCTTCACCGTCCATGGTGGTCAATATCATAGCATTGCCAGAAAATATTTTATTAATCAGAAATGGCCCTTCGTAAGTGGGAGTCCATTTGCCCCTAGGATCACCTTGTGGTAGAATGATGCGCTTTATTACCAAGTCACCATCCTGATATACACAATGCTTGATCTTCTTGTTGAATGCCTTGATCATGCATTTCTGATACATCTGACTGTGACAGACAACCTCAAGCCTTTTCTCGTCGATTAGATTTAACTGATCCAACCTGGTATGAATCCACTCATCTTCGTCTCAGCCTACATCTCTCATAATTCTCAGAGAGGGAATATAAACCTCGACAGGTAGGATGGCTCCCATACCATAGATCAGAGAGAACTGAGTTACCCCAATTGATGTTATAGCCGAAGTACGATAGCCATGGAGAGAAAACGGTAGCATCTCGTGCCAGTCCATGTAGGTGACAATCATCTTTTATACAATCTTCTTTATGTTCTTATTGGCGGCTTCCATTGTGCCATTCATCTTTGGTCGATACAGAGAAGAGTCATGATGCTTGATCTTAAACTACGTGCAGAGTTCGGTGATCATAGTGTTGTTGAGATTAGTGCCATTTTCGGTGATGATTCTCTCAGGGATACCGTATCGATAGATAAGGTTATGTTTTATGAATCAAGCGACCATATTCTTAGTAACAGAGGTGAACAAGGCTGCTTCAACCCATTTTGTAAAGTAATCAATGGCAAAGAGGATGGAGCAATGTCCGTTAGAAGCGGTAGGTTTGATTTCTCCAATCATATCAATTCCCCACATTGCGAATGACCAAGGAGCAGTTATAACATTCAGAGGAACCAGAGGAACATGAACTTTATCTGCATATATTAGGAACCTATGACAAGTTCTCAAGTGGTGGTGACAGTCGATTTCCATAGTCGACCAATAGTAACTAGCTCTCAAAATCTTTTTAGCCATAGTGTACCCACTAGAGTGAGTACCAAAGACTCCTTCATGCATATCTTTCATAATTTCTTCTGCTTCCTTCATGCCCACATAACGAAGCAGGGTTGAATCATGATTACGCTTGTATAAAATTCCATTGCTCAAGAATAAATTAGCCGAGAACCTCCGTAGGAATTTCTTATGATTGATGAATGCCCCGTCATGGTATTCTTGAGCTTCAAGGTACCTTTTCACCTCATGAAACCAAGGTGTTTCCTCTACTCCATCAGTACCAATTTCATAGTAGTGTGCCGGTTCGTCGAATCTTTCGATGGTAATCCTGGGAGCCTCATTGTCCCATCTAACCTTGAACATGGATGACATGGTAGCCAATGCGTCTGCTAACCGATTCTTTTCTCTTGGTATATGCTCAAAAGTAATCTCTTTGAAATACGGAATCAAGGTTAGCACATTTTCTCGGTAAGGGATAAGATTCAGATGCTTCATATCCCATTCTCCCTTAACCTGACTGATTACTAGGGCCGAGTCCCTACATACGCTCAAGAACTTGATTCTTAGGTCAATAACAACTTTAAAGACCCATGATACACGCTTCATATTCAGCCACATTATTGGTGAAATCAAAGCAAAGTATGACAGTGAAGGGCGTGTGACAACCCTGAGGGAGATAATTACAACACCGATTCCATTACCAAGTGTGTTGGAAGCTCCATAGAAAACCATATTCCATCGAGATCTTGGCTCAGGTCCTTCATACAGTCCAGGTTCTTCATAATCTGTTATTTGCATAATATTCTCGTCCGGGAATTCGAAATTCATAGACTGATAGTCGACTACAGCTTGATGTGCGAAATGATCTTCCAATACACTTTCTTTGATGGATTTTTGAGTGGTGTTATGAATGTCGTATTCTGTTAAGACCATTTTCCATCGGGCTATTCTTCCGGAAAGAGCTGGCTTCTCGAATATGTACTTGATAGGGTCCACTTTAGAAATCAAAAAGGTAGTATGGGTCAACATATATTGTCTTAGTCGGCGAGAAGCCCATGCCAAAGCGCATCAACTTTTCTCGAGCAGTGAATATCTTGTTTCACAATCGGTAAACTTTTTGCTAAGGTAGTATATTGCATGCTCTTTTCGACCAGACTTGTCATGCTGGCCCAATACAGACCCCATTGAGTTCTCTAGCACTGTTAGGTACATGATTAGAGATCTTCCTTCAACTGGTGGCATAGAATCAGAGGTTCTTGTAGGTATTATTTGATTTTATCAAAGGCTTTTTGAAAGTCTTCGTTCCACTTTACTAGATCTTTCTTCAGCAGCTTGAAGATTGGCTCACAAGTAGCAGTCAAATGAGAAATGAAACATGCAATGTAATTCAGCCGTCCTAAGAAACCTATGACTTCCTTCTCGGTACGAGGAGCTGGCATCTCTTGGATGGATTTAACTTTTGTAGGATCAAATTCAATACCTTTACCGCTAACGACGAAACCCAAGAGTTTACCAGATCATACCCCAAAGGTGCATTTGTTCGGATTTAACCTCAGTTTATACTTCCTCAGTCTTTCAAACAATTTATGTAGATGATCAAGGTGATCTTCTTCAGTCTGTGACCTCACTATCATGTCATCAACATAGACCTCTATTTCATGGTTGATCATGTCATGAAATAAGGCTATCATGGCACGTTGATAAGTTGCCCCGATGTTGTTCAACCTAAAAGGCATAACCTTGTAACAGAAAGTGCCCCACTGTGTAATGAAGGTAGTTTTCTCCATGTCTTCAGGCGCCATATTAATTTTATTATAACCCAAGAAACCATCCATGAAAGAGAATACCTTATGATGAGTGGTGTTGTCGACCAAAACATCAATATGTGGTAGTGGGAAGTCATCTTTGGGGCTTGTTCTATTCAGATCCTTGTAATTTATGAACATACGTACCTTGCCGTCTTTCTTTGGCATTAGAACCACACTCACAACCCATTGAGGATATGATGTTACTTCTAGGAAACCTGCGTTGAATTGCTTCATAAAATCGGCCTTGATCTTTTCTGACATTTCGGGACGCATGCGACGAATCTTCTGCTTAATCGGAGCACAACCCTCTTTCATCGGCAGATGGTGAACCAAAATATCAGTGTCGAGCCTTGGTATGTCTTCGTATGACCAAGAAAAGATTTCAACATATTCATGAAACATTTGGATTAGTCTGTTCTTGACACTGCTCTCTAAGTTAGCACCTATCTTGACCTCTTTTCTGTCTGTCTCAGTACCCAAGTTTACTACTTAGACTGCCTCTTCATGTGGTGAGATAGCCTTTTCTTCTTGTATTAAAAGTCTTACAAGTTCTCCAAGTATTTCACAATCGTCCCCACCTTCGTCTTCGGCTTGGTAGATCGGATTTTCGAAGTCATAAACCGCAATAGCAGAATTGTTATCAACAAGATCAAGAGTGGATGAGGATCTGCAGTGTAGTGTGTAAGTGTGTGTAAAAACACATAGCTATTTGAAAATGCAATAAGATAAAAGAAAGACAGAGATCATAAATTTTTTATGCAAAACGTCTAATGTTTTTATTGAATGAGCAATGTTTATGAATTATCAACCCTTTAACAAATGAACCATTATGCCCCGGGTAAGACACAGGGTTTAAAGTCAGTGTTTATTACATAACCAAAATCTTTTGAAAACAATAAGACAGGAATATAGCTATTACTCCTGACTAAAGGAGATAGGGAAGATATCATCTTCTTTCCAATTATCAGGTCTATCACCAATGGTACGGAATATCCAACTGTCAAAGTCACCATCACTGTCAGCATTTTCTATAGAATTGATTCTATTGTTGCTGATACGGAATGAAGGTCTTCTAGCCCGAGCGCGACGAAAAACCCTTTGACCTTCTGCAGTAAATCCCAGACCAATCTCGTCAAATTTAAAAGGGATGTCAGGAAGTCGACCCGAAATAGTATAACCACCTTCTTCAATAGTAGTGTTGCACCCCAAAATTTCCCCTCTCATTTCTCAAGACAATTCCCACAAGATCTTCAATAGTAGTGTTAGGCAGATTTTTGGTACCAACTTCATGACAACTTTTCACATAGTTACAATTGGATTCTTCAAAAATGGAAAGCATGAAGGTTGTAGAGGATGTTACAAGATTTCCAAAAAGTCCAAGAACTCATTGATATCATGATTGAGCTAAGAGAATCGAAGAGATGAAGTTAGGGTTTCATTCTTGATTTACAAGGCAGAATTTGTGAAGAAAATTTGATCAAATCCACAAGTCATGCTGCATAATCTTGCTTTGCAGGCCTCAAACTTGTATTTCACTCCATAATTAATGGTTTACACAATTGATTGAGCCATTATCCAAGTGTTTGAAGCATTGTCCAAGTTAATTTTCCATTAATGGCACAAAGTTCACACTTCCATTTTGGAAAAGTTCACTTTAATAACAAAGTCCACTCTCCTTGAGCTTTGCACTTGTTCTTTCTGCACACACAACATCTATAAGCCGGGAGCAACATGTTTAAAGCTTCTAACCACTCTAGATAGCCTTGTACCATGTCTTAGAAAGATGTTTGTCAACTTTGCTTCAAAATCAAGAAACCTATCCATAACATGTGATTTTGAAATATGATCAATGTATGCACTCCAAACCTCTTGCTTATAAATAGAAGCACTATTTGTGAGCTAAGATAAGAATTAGAAACCTCTTAAACTCACTCAAACTCTCACAAACTCAGATTGCACACAAAACTCCATTTTTGTGCAGAAACTGACCTTACACTCCTATCTCTCAAACTACTCGTGCGTTTCGTCTCCAAATCATTCCAAAAGCTTCCTAACATCAAACAAACCTCATCACAATACCTGTTACAGTTTTGTAACTCCATTTCCACCATTGTCCAAACTCAAAAATGGAGCATTACACTTGGACTTCTATAGCACGATTCAGCCATCCACAACTCAAGCTGAGCATTTGCAGTAGCTTCCTAGAGGCTCAAGGAAGCTAACCTGATCATTACAGAACCTTGAAGCAAGCTCATTTGCAAAACATGAAATCCATTTTCAAGGTAAGTTTTCTGATTTTTGAATTCTTCATATAGGCATTGTTAGCTTTCCATTTTCAAAGATAAAATGTAGACAACATAGCCCTGAAGATGACCATGTCCTTAGAATTCATTTATATTGCCTGAGTAGTGAGAATTTTAAGTTTGAAATCTTTGAAAAAGTTAGGTCAGAATTTGGTACCATTAGAAATTCGTGCTCATTTTTGATTGTTGGTTTAAGTTATTTAAATTTCTGGAATCGTGGTGAAATTTCTAACAAGTTTGATGTTTAAACTTTTGAGAATGGATAAGAAATGAATGAGTTGTAGGGATCCTGGCTCGAGATTGAAGATGAAGTTCATCATTAGAATTTATTTTATAATATATATTTATGATTTTGTTTATAATACCAGATGTATAGCCACCCAGTGGTAGAAGCGAGCGCCTTTTACCTTTAGGATCTGGGTTCGAGCCCCAACATCCGTTTTGTCATTTTTTCATATCTTTTTTCTTCCTTTTTTGTTACAAACAGCTAGCGCTTGGGCCTCCCTACCGGGCCTTTTGCATTTTTACTTCACTAACCCCCTTTCCTGCTAGCAACAACATAACCCATTTATTTTTATTTTCTTTTTTCTGATTACACAAAAATCATCTTGGGCCTAAACAAAACCAAAACTTTTTTTGCTTAAAGACCTCCCTTCTAGTTTCACACCCCCTGACTTTATTTTTTATATTTTATTTTATTTTATTTTTCTTTATTTTTTATTAATAAAAATAAAAAAAAAATATTTTATTTATTTATTTACATATTTAAAATATAATCTTACTTTTTATTTCTTTTAAGACTAAAAAGACCAAAAAATATGTTCTCATTAAATTCATTTTCTTTTCTAAAAATTAAATAAATAATTAGACTTAGGTTTATTTTATTATTTTCTTTTTTATCAAAATTAATTTAGAACTTAGGTTTCTTTGGTTAATTAATTTTTTATACTAGTTTAATTAATATTAAAACCTTTTCATAAAACCCTAAAAAACTTGTTTCTTTAATCAAATCCAATTTCTTTCCTTAATTAACTTAGGTTTAATCTTCTTAATTTAATTACTTTCTTTTGATTTAATTAGGTCAAAACCTTTTTCATAACAAAAACACAAACAAAAACCCAATTTTCTTTTCCATTTATTCATTCTTATATATTTATTCATTCGTGTACATTATTACTCAAATTCAATATGGTTGTAATAGTAATTAGGTTTAATTTTTCTTATCTCCCCATTTGCAAATTATACCCCCATCCTCAAATGATGTAATAGCGTAGAATTTTACATTTCTGCAATTTATCGCTTTCAATATAAATGATAGTAATTAGGGTTTGTATGGCAAGACTAAAATCAACAAGTAGAAAACCCTAATTCAAGAACAAAAGCTTGAAAACAAACACTTCGCACACTTGCACCTCTAGGGTTAACTTCACTTGTTGCCTTGAGAAAAATAGTCAAGTTTCACATGTGAGATACTTTAACAAAAAATAATCAAATACAAGATCATAGTCCCTCGATGACCATCCAAATGTTTCCTTCATAGATGATCTTAGCCCCTTATAAAACTTGCTAAAGTATCTTACAACATTGCATTCTATGACTATATGATGACCCACGCTTGTCCCTTCACATCCATTGATAGGGCTTCTTATCAATCAATGGTAAGATGGAAATATCTAAAGAGGAGGAAAAGAACTAAGACTTTTTGAGTAGGTAAAACGTTCATAGTTGCTTGCTCACAACCATTTTCAAAAACAACATCTTTCAAAACACACCAATACTTTTAAACATGAAATATTTTCAAAAGTCGACACTTTAGATACATTCTTATAGAGACGAGAATCATTACAAAGTTCGCCTAAATGAAGGCACTTTTTAAAAATACTTTCAAAACCCATCACAAATACATTTCAAATAAAGAATTTCAAAGTGAGCTAGAAACTAAGAGCCTGTAGATAACTATGGATGAAAAGGATGCTAACACCTTCCCTTTTCATAACCTACCCCTGAACTCAAGAAAATTCTCAAAAAGGTCTTTCCTGTTATTTTCACGCTTTACTTTATTGGATAAAAGAAAAGTCGGTGGCGACTCTTGCTATCCGCAACAATTGCGACCAAACGCAAAACCCCAAGTCAGTTCTCCCACCGTATTACAGAACTGGAGACTCCGCTGGGGAACTTAAAAGTGGGGTTACCTTAGAGCTAGATCACCTTTAGATGATTTCATTGTTTTATTGATCACCAAGGTAGTCATCGAGTTATGAGATAGAAAAACTTTGACCGTATTCACATCTATGAGTTGGTACGGGTTAGGAAATAGTACCATCCCATAGATGAGAAGAGCTAACACTTCTTCAAAGGCTTGTAAGTCCAAAGCATCCCAAAAATGTTGAGCCTTCTCAAACAAAAACTTGGCTAAAAACCTTTTAACACCACTTCATGTTTCTCAATTTGCCACAACGTCGGACTATTGCAAATGTAAAGCTCGAGCAATCTCCTCAGGTCTTGGGTCTCTCTTAATACCGGTGAAGGGTAATTGATCAAGAATAGGCACTCCCAAGAGTTGAGAAAACTCCTCCATAGGAGGCACTAGTTGGTAATCAGGGAATGTAAAGCAATGGTGCTTAGGATCAAAGAATTGGAAAAGCACATGTACCATATCCTCTTCAAAGTTTGTTGTAACCAAGTTAATAAGACGACCGTATTTCTTCGTGAATGGAGAATCATTGGGAACCTTTGATACTAATTCCTTAAGTTGAGGAGACACTTTTACAAGGTTGATTCAGATAGTATTTCTTCGCATGGAGGCCATGTCCTATAAAATAGCACAAAGATAAATCCCAAAGTCCTTGAAATGTTTAGCATAAATGCAATGGTATGATGTTATGATGTTATGTACATATACACACAAAGAAAACAAGTCCTTAGGTGCAGGCTTGCATGGGTTCATTGGTAAGTACCCTCTCGAAGTTTAGTTGGTTCAACCTGTCCTAGAAAGTAATCAGGTTCTAGGGGATCTCAATATCATTGATCTTTCTTCATTGGGCATTGTTTCAGCACAAGCCTCTTTATTGGAGACCGAAATATCCCAAAAGTCAGATCTCAATGACTTAAAAGTGGGGTTACCTTAGAGCTAGATCACCAAGTCATTGTTTTATTGATCCTCTACCCGGATCTGGGGACACCATTAGGTAAATAGCAAAAGTTGTGGAGACTGTACGACATAGACCGATATGGTTGAGACAATAGCTATGTTGGTGTGGCACATTTATGGGTACCAGTATCCCTTATGGTGAATTAAGGATAATGCAGGGCCGCTGTGTGGTGTCATGAATCACTAATGAACCTTAAAACCTTTTGTTGAACAATTTGGCCATTAGGAAGTTGTGAGATAGCCGACTTTGGTGCATTCCGAAGTTGGTTGATACTGGATACTACACTCATTGAGATCACACTTTTGGGATATTTCGGTGGCCAAAAAAGAGGTTTCTGTTGAAACAATGCCCAACAAAGAAAGATCAATGATATTGAGATCTCCTAGAACCCGATTACTTTCTAGGACATGTTGAACAAACTAAACTTCAAGACGGTACTTACCAATGAACCCATGCAAGCCTGAACCTAAGGACTTTTTTGCTTTGTGTGTATATGTACATAACATCATAACACCATACCATTGCATTTATGCTAACCATTTTAAGGACTTTGGGATTTATCTTTGTGCTATTTTGTAGGACATGGCCTCCATGCAAATAAATACTATCTGAATCAACCTTGTAAAAGTGTCTCCTCAACTTAAGGAATTAGCATAAAAGGTTCCCAATGATTCTCCATTCACCAAGAAATACGATAGTCTCATCAACTTGGTTACAACAAACTTTGAAGAGGATATGGTACATGTGCTTTTCCAATTCTTTGATCCTAAGCACCATTGCTTTACATTCCCTGATTACTAACTAGTGCCTACTATGGAGGAGTTTTCTCAACTCTTGGGAGTGCCTATTCTTGATCAATTACCCTTCACCGGTATTGATACAGACCCAAGACCTGAGGAGATTGCTCGAGCTTTACATTTGCAACAGTCCGACGTTGTGGCAAATTGGGAAACATGAAGTGGTGTTAAAGGGTTTTTAGCCAAGTTTTTGTTTGAGAAGGCTCAACATTTTTTGGATGCTTTGGACTTACAAGCCTTTGAAGAAGTGTTATCTCTTCTCATCTATGGGATGGTACTATTTCCTAACCCGTACCAAATCATAGATGTGAATACGGTCAAAGTTTTTCTATATCATAACTCGGTGCCTACCTTACTTCGAGAAATCTTGCATTATCTTTACGCTCGCACCATAAAGACTAGAGGAATTCTTATGTGTTGCACTCCTTTGTTGGCTAGGTTGTTTAAAACACACCTACCCCGACCTGTTTTTAAGAATGAGAAAGGCATGAGATGGTATAAAAGGTTGATGTCACTCTCGCATTCGGATATCCATTGGTGTTCTCGATCTTTGCAGAATGTTATCATTATTGACGGTTGCGTGGAATTCCCTAATGTCCCTCTACTTGGAATTAGGGGAGGTATCACTTATAATCCTTGTTTGGCTTTGAGACAGTTTGGGTATGCTAGGAGGGATGGTCCTCATGATGCACTTGTCCAAGGAATTGCATTTGACTATGAGAGCGATGTCCAAGGTTATCGTCAAAGATTCATACGAGCTTGGGGCATGGTGAACAAAGTTAATAGCAAGACATTGGGGCATAAGAACTCCATTCCTTTGGAGTCTTATCTCAAGTGGGTGCGAGCTTGCGCTCAAAACCTCATGATGCCATATGAGGCCATTCTACCTATCATCATGGAGCCTATTGCCGAAGGAGACATTCACTACACCATTCTTCACCCTAACATGCCTACTAATCTTGAGGAGTTGCAAAGATCATCGATCCAACTCAAAGGGGAGCGTGACACCTTTGAAGCCCAGTTCTACGCAAGCGAGAAGAAGGTTTTGGAGCTCACGAGACAACTTCATGAAGATAGGAGTTTGAATGCCTACATTGCACCAAATAGGATGAACTCATGGGAAGCTTGAGTCCCTTTTGTTCTAGGATTTTACTTTGTATTTTTTGCTTCTTCCATTGTAAGCCCAAGAGGCACCTTTTGTAATCATTTTAAATTATTAATCCAATTAATGTTTGTTACTTCTTTGTTTAAACAAATTTAAATCTTAAAAGTCCTTGAAAACATTTGCATTCACATTACATGCATCATAACATAAGCAGGTTTTCAACACAGGTTTCCTCATCTTTATACTGTTTATTTCAGTAAGATGGATCTCGAGAAGACTATGAAAGACTTGAAGACACAAAATTCTCAATTTCAAGAAACCTTGCTCAACTTGGCCAAAGGGCAGCAAAAACTGATGTCACTTCTGGTTGCCAAGAAGAAGACTAAGAAGAAGGATTTGATCAACATGGGCAAGAGATTCAAGGGCCCCGTACGACAAGTTCAAGTGGTAGAAGAGTCATCAGAGGAAGATGAGAATCAGGATGAAGATGCAAGGAGCACCCGTGCTGGGGGTGGTAACAACCCAACTTCTGAGGATGAGGATTATTTTGATGAACAACATTCACCCGCTGAAGACAAGTATAAACAGCTGGAGGATAGATGGAAGGCTGTGGAAATTCAAGCTGTACCTGGCCTGGATTTTAGTGATTTGGGTTTAGTTCCTGGGTTAGTGATCCCCCGCAAATTCAAGATTCCAGTTTTTGCCAAATACGATAGATTTTCGTGCCCAAAGCTTCACTTAAGTTCCTACGTCCGCAAAATACCACCACATACTACTGACAAAAAGCTCTGGGTACACTTCTTTCAAGAGAGTCTGTCTGGAACTCAATTAGAATGTTTTTACCAATTGGAGGGTTCCAACATTCATACTTGGGAAGATCTAGCCACCTCTTTCTACCGTCAATATCAGTACAACATTGATTTGGCCACGACTAGAGTTCAGTCATAAGGAATGACCATGGGTTCTAATGAAGGTTTCAAATAGTATGTGCAGAAATGGAGAGACCTTGTTGGTAGAGTGCAACCACCACTGACTGATAGGGAGCTGGTGGATATGTTAATGGGAACATTAACTGGACCATATTTCAACTTGCTAATTGGCAGCTCATCATCTGGTTTCACTGAGTTAATCTTGACTGGTGAAAGAGTTGAGAGCGGTATTAAAAGTGGAAAAATACCCATGGCTTCTGCCTCTACATCAAACACTATTAAGAAACCCTTCATCAGCAAGAAAGAAACTAATGTCGTATATTGGTCAAGGGACCATGTCAAGAAGGACCATCATCAATATGTAAATGCGGTTCTAATCTCCAATCCACCCTCTACTCAAAGACAACCAAAACAAGCCAACCATCAAAGACCTGAGGTTCCAAGAAGAAAATTCACAAGGATTAACATGTCATTATCTCAAGCCTTGCAACACCTATTGAAGGCTAACTTGGTAACATTGCATGATCCACCATCATATCCCAATGTTTCATCACCAAAGTACAATCCTAACGCCAAATGTGCTTATCACTCCAATAGCCTCGGGCATGACACTGATCAGAGTTGGGCTTTGAAATGTAATATTCAAGACCTTATCGATAACAAGACCATTGAGTTTGATCCATCTACAACTCCGAATGTAATTACTGCACCAATGCCAAATCATGGAAAAGGTGTCAATGCAATTGAAGACACCTCTTGTGTTTCCTATATTGAAGACTTGACTACTCCACTGACCATTGTTAAAGAAAATTTCTTGAGAGATGGGGTTTTTCCTGGTTGTTTAAAAGACTATAATTGACGTGCTCTACAAAAGAACAGATGTGAATGGCTGAAAAAAGGTGTTCAACACTTAATAGATAGTCATGAGATCCTATTTGAAAGAACTCCAACCATAAAAAGTTTGAATGAAGAAATTAAAGACATATCAATCATCACCATATCCAACAAACCTATTAGGATATCTTCAAAAGGTCCTATTAGGATTTCTAACGAACCAACGATTGCCCCCTTGATAATTACCGCACGAAGGCCAATTCCTTATTCTTCCGATAAGGCAGTACCTTGGAATTATGGCGCCGAGGTATACTACCATGGTATCAAGCAAGACTCCTGGATTAATGAAGACAAGACTACTGATATTACCAACATTGCTGGATCTAGCAAGGTGATAAGAACGAGGAGGATCTTCTCTCTTGACATTTCTCCTCCAAATACTACAACCACACATGTTTGCATTACTGTTGAAAAACCTAGTGCTGAGGCTAGGGGAAAAGAGAAGACAACTGAGCCTGCCAGGATCGAGGTGCCTATAAAAGAAAATACTACTGAGGAACCCTCCACCCAAGAGATGGAGGAGATCTTGAAGATTATAAAGAAGAGTGATTTTAAGATAATAGAGCATCTATGGTAAACCCCCTCTAGGATCTCTATGTTATCCGTATTTCTATGTTCAGATGCGCATGCTCAAGCGTTGATTAAGTTCTTGAAAAAGCTCATGTTCCTCAAGAGACAATAGCCGATCAGTTCGAAAATTATGTGGCGAGTTTGACTGTTGATAATGGATTGGGATTCTTTAATGCTGATTTGACTCCAGTCGGAAGAAACCATAACAAGGCTTTGCATGTCTCTATTGAATGCAAAGGAACAACTTTAGCCCATGTATTGGTGGATACTTGGTCTTCTCTAAATGTCTTGCCCAAAGGTGCTCTAGATCGATTGGATTGCGAAGGATTGGTACTGAAGCCAAGTGATATAGTGGTAAGGGCTTTTGATGGATCCAAAAGGATGGTTCATGGAGAAGTAGACCTCCCCATTAAAGTTGGTTCACAAGTTTTCAATTATAATTTCTATGTGATGGACATCCGTCCCGTATATTCTTGTTTACTTGGGTGCCCTTGGATACATGGGGAAAGAGCAGTGACGTCCACCCTTCACCAAAAATTGAAATATCCAGTCAAGGGAAAGATCATTACTGTCTGTGGTGAAGAAGAGTTCATGGTTAGCCATTTGAATTCATTCAAATATGTAGAGATGGACGAAGAGTTCATAGAGACTCCTTGCCAAGCCTTCAAAGTGGTCCCTCCCATGGTTGTCACCGCCAAGGTTTATTCTGACATTCCAAAAGCTACTCAAGATGTTCCTAGAACGACGTCCCTCAAAGATGCTCGCGCTGTGATTGAAGATGGAGGTTGTACCATTTGGGGACAACTCCCTGATACCCCTTTCAAATCAGACAAAAGTGGTTTGGGTTTCACTGCCAAATTCAAAAGGAGGTCAGACGTGCTCGCATAGGAAAACCACCTCTTCACATCAGTAATCATGAAGTGAATGCTCTTGAAGACTCCGACAACGACTGTGATTTTGATGACTAGATCTACCTGACTGCCGGTGAAGGACTCAACAATTGGCGTGCCAAGGATTTCATTTTCATCTCCTTCAACAAGGAGTAATTACCATTTATAGTTTTGTCAATTTAAGAACTTTTGTCTGTAATTTAATTTCAAACAATGACTTTAAGCCATGTGCCTTGCCTCGGGCACCATGGTCCATTTGTTAAGGGTTTGTTCATTTCATATGCCATATGATCATTTAGTGAAAAAACATTGGACCTTTTGCATTCAAATTTTGCGCTCATTGTCTTTCTTCTTCTTATTGCATTTTTCAAAATATCCATGTATCTTACATGCACACACACACACACACACTTGCAGATTCTCATCCACTTCTGATCTCATTGCCAACAAATTTGCTATTGCCAACTATGACTTCGAACATCCAATCAACCAAGCCGAAGAAGATTATGAAATACCAGGGGAATTAGCCAGACTTCTGATGCAAGAAGAAAAAGCCATTCAACCACATGAAGATCCAGTTGAAGTGATCAACCTAGGTACCGAAACAAACAAAAAAGAGGTCAAGATCAGCGCCAACTTAGAAGACGGTGTCAAAAGCATATTGGTTCAGATGCTACATGACTGTGTTGAATTGTTTGATTGGTCATACAAAGATATGCCAGGTTTGGATACTGACATAGTGGTTCATCGTCTACCAATAAAAGAAGATTACCCTCCGGTCAAACAAAAAGTGTGTCGTTTGCGGCCAGACATGTCTGAAAAGATAAAATCTGAGGTAATGAAGAAATTCGATGCAGGTTTCCTGGCTGTCACATCATATCCTCAATGGGTTGCAAATGTGGTCCTGGTGCTGAAGAAAGATGTGAAGGTTCATATGTGCGTAGACTATAGGGATTTGAATAGGGAAAGCCCCAAAGACGATTTCCCTCTACCACATATTGATGTCTTGGTGAACAACATGGATCAATAGAAAGTCTTCTCCTTCATGGATGGTTTCTCTGGCTACAATCAAATTAAGATGGCTCTCGAGGACATGGAAAAAACTACCTTTGTTACACAATGGGGCACCTTTTGTACAAGGTCATGCGTTCGGATTGAAGAATGCAGGGGGAAAATATCAACAAGCTAAGGTAGCTTTATTTCATGATATGATCCATCATGAAATATATGTCTATGTGGATGATATGATTGTAAGGTCACAGACTGAGGAATAACACCTTTATCACTTACGCGAGTTGTTTGAGAGGTTGAAGAAGTACAAGTTAAGGTTGAAACCTAACAAGTGCACTTTCGAGGTAAGGTCTGGAAAACTACTGGGCTTTGTCGTCAGCAGTAAAGGTATAGAGGTTGATCTGGAGAAAGTTAAAGCCATACAAGAAATGCCAACTCTCCGCTCTGAGAAGGAAGTCATAGGTTTCTCGGGTCGACATAATTACATTTCTTGATTCATATCTCATCTAACTGCTACTTGTGAGCTAATATTCAAACTCTTGAAGAAAGATCAAGTAGTCAAATGGAACGACGATTTCCAAGCTGCCTTCGATAAGATCAAAGAATATTTGCAAGAGCCTCCCATCCTTATGCCTCCAGTTGAAGGAAGACCCTTGATCATGTACTTGACTTTATTAGAGAACTCTATGGGGTGTGTGATGGGCCATCATGACGAGTCTGGCCGAAAAGAGCATGCAATATACTACCTGTGATCGGTGGAAATATAACTGACTGTTTTGAAATGCTGGTTCGCGAAATGTCGCGGTAAGCAAGAGTCGCCACCGTCTTTTATGTTCTCCAACAAGGAAAGGACAAAAGCACAGCAAAATTCCTTTTCGAGATGTTTCTCGGTTCGAGAGGTAGATTATAGAAAGGGAAGGTGTTAGCACCCTTTCTATCCGTGGTTATCCACGGGCTCTTAGGTACTTGCTCACTATGTTTTCAAAAAGAGTTTGCTTTTCTTGTGTTTGTGGGTTTTGAAAAAGTTTGTTTTGAAAACTTCTAGGTAACTCTTGTATCAGTCCTCAAGAGTGTATGAAGTGTTTGTTTGAAAACTTTTTGAAAGTGTAGGTGCGAAAAGTTGTTTTTGTTTTTGAAAGAGCAAGTACCCAGGAGAAATCTACCTACTCTAAGTAATTAAGTTGTGTAAATGTCCTTTAGACAGTACTATCCCACTATTGAGAAGTAGGTAGTACCGTCGTTGGAGTTATTCGGGTCAATTCGATTATAGGGACATGTATGGTCACCAAAGCAATGGTAGGACGCCTTAGCGGTAACCCTAATGTCTTAGATCGTTTTTTTATCCGAGGCAACCGTTTCGAGGCAACTTGGATCTTTAGACAAGAGGGCGACCTCTAAAACACCCTATACTCAATGACCACGTCGAGGCAACCAAGTGAGGCGTACCCTAGGAGTGGCATGTGCACGTGTGTCAGGATTCAGTTTAAGATTATCTTTGCACATGTATCATGGTGAGCTACGTTTTGATTTTAATTTTCAGGCAAGTCTTGTCATGCATAGTTAACAGTTAATAATTGTGCGGAAAATAAATTGCGGAAAGTAAATCTACGCTATTACAAGGCGTCGGGTATTTACATCGCCAAAAACATAACCCTTGAAAAGATAAATTGCGAGAAAATAAAGAAAGTGATAAAAGGATCCTAATTACGCTATTACATCCTCGGAGCAATTACATAAATATAATCAAAAATTAATATGCGCGTGAGAGAAATTGAATCGGGAAAAGTCCTTAGGGTTTTGACCCTTTTTGGGAAAAGAATGGAATTTTGGTCCTTCTTGCATTTAATTAAATATTAAACCTAAAACTAATTAATTAATTAATTAAAAGAAAAAGTATTTTTTTATGTTTTTTGTGTTTTAATGAAAATAAAAATAAAAGAAATCAAAAGTTGTCAAAATCCTAATTCTATGTTAATTTTATTTATTGTGAAAAAAAGTCAAAGTTAACCTAATTAACTAAATTAATTACATTAGTATTTATTTACAAAAATAATTAAATTAAGGTGAAATTAATAATAATAATAATAATTATATTTCTGATTTTATTATGAAAATAATAATTTGTGAGTTAATTAAATAATAATAATAGTTATTAAAATAAAATAATTAAAGATAAAATATAAAAGAGAAAAAATAAGAAACAAAACCCAGGGGGTGCTGGGCCCAGATGGAGGTTTGTTCTGGAAATTGGTGGCCCATTAACATCAAGCCTGTTTGACTTTCTGGATTGTCCATGGGGCGTGCTGACTGGGAGTACCATGATCTTCCAATCCAGGCCTTTGGATCTATGCTGGCAGCCACATGGCGCGTTGGGATGAGAAGCGTATGGTGGAACGCTTTTGGAATGTTGCACATGAACCTGTAAAGAAAAATAATAGAAGTGTTTTGGGTGGACCTGGGAATCGAACCCAGGTCCCAATGGTTACCAGCCAACGCATTATCCACCAGGCCACTTGCACGCGTTTGTATTTAGAATAACAAGCAATCATAATATATAAAAAATAACAATTATGCTGGAACCAAAGTAAAACGCGGGTGTTTTTGAATTGACCATTGATGTATCACCACGTACTCATCTTCCTCGCTGAACCTGCAATTATAACATTAGATAGCGGGGGTTTTTAACCCCCACAAACTGTATCGACCAAAAATAGCGAATAGCTCTATGCTGAATATAAATGTGTCGCGATGGTCCCTGTGTGTTCGTCTGAGTCTCCTGAATTCAACCATATGCATTATGAACCCTAATTGTTCCTGGATTGTAAAGCCCTAATTTGAGAGCTTATGAACCCTAAAATTCATCAATGGCATCTTTCGATTCTGTACAAATTAATCCAATTAACTTATTCCATTAGCTTTATATGAGTTCTAACAATACAAAACAATCAATAAAACATGTTAATTATGCATGAAATAGCCAATGCGATTCTGAAAAAGTCAAGCAAACCGTGGTTCTGTTCTTGAGATTTCTTGAGCCTTAGCGTGTGGTTTTGATTGCAAAACGTTCCTCACACTCCCAGCAACGTGTTTGAATCCACAAAAGCCTTTGAATTGACTTGAAATATAGAAAACAATTTTGACTTTTCTTGGATTTTTTTGAATGTTGCTATGGCTTTGTATGCAGAGGTTTCACGTGTGCATGATTAGGTTTAGCTCATGTATATATAGTAGAATGAAACTAGGTTAAATCTTTGCCAAGAAATCCATGGAATTGATGTTTGTATATTTGATTGAAAATCAAATATTTTTGAATCTTTTTGATTGGAAAAACTTGCTAAATTTGGAGATTCTTGTCCCTTTGATTTGCACACAAATTTTCCAGCTTGATTAGGTCATCTTTGCTTCACCAAAAGATTGAAAAACCATATCTTTATATTTCCTACAATTTAAATTAATTAAAATGAATTAATATTGATAAAAAATCCAATTAATTAATAAAAAAATAAGAAAATAATTCAATTAGGCTTGATGGGTCGTGCATAGGCCATGGATAAAGTTTCAAGAAGAAATTTGAGGCCCATTAGCAAAAACAAAGTGTTTTGAGCAAAGTTAACTTTTGCAAATTCACAAAAATTTCCCAACTTCTCCAATGTATATCTTGCTCAATTTTGATCATATGAACATGTTCTTGGACATTTTGGAAAGGTCTTGAAGTCCTCTAACCAATGCCTTTGGTCCCATGTCATTTGGATTTACCAATATCAAGTTATGGACTTTGACTTAAAGTGCCTCTTTGTTGACTTTTGAAATTGACCTATAATGTAGAAATTGATAACTTTTTATGAGAGCATTTCTTGGACTTGGAATGTGAAGATGAGTTGTAGGAAATGTCACCCCCTTAAAAATGAGCATTGGATGGGATTTTTCTGATGAACCATGAAAAAGTTATGCCTTGGTCAAGATACATTTGACTTTTCTACTGTCCAAAAATAGTAACTTTTTGCATCTTGATGATTTTTGAGCCATTCTTGTGGAATCATGATCAAGACTTGATCAAATGATGATTGTGAACTCAAAATAAGATGTTGACCAAAAATTCTGACTTTTGACTGCCAAATGACCATTTTGCCCTTGCAGTTGACTGTAGGTCAAATGGAGCTTTTGACTGTGCAAATTGGCACTGTGAGTCTTGAGACTTGGCATGTAGATGCTTGAGAATGTATATAGGCCTATGAGACTTGATTGAACCATTGAAAACCCCAAATTCCTTGAAAGAACCAAAACCCTAATTTTGACTGGCTTAGGAGGTGGTTTGACTGTGCAACCTTTGAGTAGTCTTGAACCATTTGAGGATGACTCTTGACAAACCTTGATGAATATGGGAGGGAAAATTTTGGGGTACAACACTACCTGAACAAAAAGTTTACCGACTGTGAAACTAGATATTCACTGCTCGAGAAAACTTGTTGCGCTCTGGCATGGGCTGCTCGCCAGCTAAGGCAATATATATTGACTAACACCACTTTATTGATTTCTAATATGGACCCCATCAAGTACATTTTCGAGAAGCCATCTCTCTCCGGAAGAATAGCTAGATGGAAAATGATTCTGACTGA
Organism: Vicia faba; assembly: GCA_948472305.1. Classification (NCBI taxonomy): domain Eukaryota; kingdom Viridiplantae; phylum Streptophyta; class Magnoliopsida; order Fabales; family Fabaceae; genus Vicia; species Vicia faba. The sequence continues at coordinate 940,581,257 of OX451736.1, forward strand.
ATATGACATCCAATATATAACACAAAAGGCCATCAAAGGAAGTATACTGGCAGATCATTTGGCCCATCAAGCTGTTGATGATTACTAATCCATGAACTTTGAATTCCCAGACGAGAATATCATGCTATTAATTGACTGTGAAATGCCTAGACCGTATGACAAACCTTAACAAGGATCCCGATGGACTATGTATTTTGATGGGGCTTCCAATGCTTTGGGTAATGGAGTTGGTGTTATGATTATTTCTCCCGAAGGTTTCCATACACCTTTCACTTCCAGACTATGCTTCAACTGTACAAACAACATGGCTGCGTATGAGGCATGCATCTTGAGTCTTAGGGATGCCATTGACCTAAGATTCAAATTCTTAAATGTAATGGAGATTTAACTTTAGTAATCAGCCAAGTTAAAGGAGAGTGGGATACCAAACATCCTAATCTGATCCCCTACAAAGAGCTTGTGTTAACCCTGATCCCATACTTCGAGGAGGTTACCTTCGAACACTTTCCAAGAGAAGAAAATCAATTGGCGGATGCCTTAGAAACCATGTCATCCATGTTCAAGGTTAAGTGGGACAATGAAGCTCCTAGAATTACGATTGAAAGATTTGACAAACCTACACACTGTTGTGAGATCGACACGGACGAGGAGAAACCATGGTACTATGAAGTGAGGAGATATCTGGAAGCACAAGAATATCCTGAAGGAGCTTCCATCAACGACAAGAAATGACTTCAAAGGTTTTCCTCCAAATTCTTCCTAAGCAATGGGATCCTATATAAGCGCAACCACGATTTGACTCTGCTCTGTTGTATGGACAAAAAGGAGGAAGAGAAAATCATGGAGGACATGCATGATGGTATCTTTGGAGCTCACTCTAGTGGGCACAATATGGCCAAGAAGATTTTGAGGGCTGGTTACTATTGGTCAACAATGGAAACTGATTGTCACCACCATTCGAGAGCTTGCCATAAATGCCAAATCTATGTTGATAAGGTCCATGTACCTCCAATTACCTTGAATGTCATGACTTCTCCGTGGCCATTTGCAACATGGGGAATTGACATGATTGGAGAGATCAAACCTACTGTTTCCAATGGACACCGCTTCATCCTCGTTGCCATTGATTACTTCACCAAATGGGTCGAAGCTGCCTCGTATGCCTCAGTCACAAAAATGTTGTAGCCAGGTTTATCAAACATAACCTCATCTGCCGTTACGGTATCCCTGAAAGAATCATCACCGACAACGAAACTAATCTCAACAATGATATGATTACGGAACTTTGCACTCAGTTCAAAATCAAGTATCACAATTCTTCTCCTTACAGACCTAAAATGAATGGCGCAGTGGAAGCTGCTAATTAAAACATAAAGAAGATTATGCAAAAGATGGTGGTGACCTACAAAGACTGACATGAGATGCTACCGTTTGCTCTTCATAACTACCGTACTTTAGCTCGAACATCAACATGGGCAACCCCATTCTTTTTAGTCTATGGCATGGAAGTTGTCCTGGCTGTTAAGTTCAGATTCCTTCCCTAAGGATTATGAAAGAAGCAGATCTAGGAGAAGACGAATGGGTGCAGATTAGGTTGGATCAGTTGGATTTGATTGGTGAGAAGAGACTGGTTTTTATTTGTCATGGTAAAATGTATCAAAAGCGTATGATCAAGGAATTCAAAAAGAAGATCAAGCCTCGAGTGTATCAGATTGGCGACTTGGTAATAAAGCGCATCATTCTTCCACAAGGCGATCACAGGGGTAAATGGAATCCCACATACGAAGGGCCATTTGTTGTTAAGAAATTTTTCTCTGGTGGTGCCATGATGCTGACTACTATGGATGGTGAAGACTTCCCACATCCCGTGAACGTGGACATAGTTAAAAAATACTACGCATAAAATGACCCGCTAGTTTGACATACCTAGGCAAAAATAAGGGCATCCCGGTGAACCAAAGAGGTTCAGAAAATAATTAGGGATATATACAAAAGATTATACACCCAGAAATTCGAAAAATCGAAAGGGCGATTTGGGCTAAAATGGGTATCCTGGTGGGCTGAAAACCCGAAAGGGTGGTCCAGGCAAAAGTTAAGGATTAAAGCGTATGGCTATGTCCTGTTGGAGTCTCTATGATAAGTTTTCTTACCAAGCTCCAAGTTCAATGGTCCAAAATTATTTCAATCAACTTCTTTCAACAACAAGGGATGATGTTCGAAGACATAGGGGCAATAGCGGAGTTGGAACCCAATGAGATCACTTCCACATGGCTAGTATTTTTGTTTTCACTTTGTATTCTTTTCATTCTTTCGACGATTTCCTCTTACTAGGATCTTTATCTCCTTGTACAAAAACGCCTATTTATGGACAAAACATCAATACAAATATACTTTGAAGTGCAAACTTTTTGTTTTGAGTGCAAAAACGTCCAATGACTAAAATTGAATGAACATATGCATACGAACATGATTGACTTTTAACAAATGTATGCATAAAAACAATAACAAGCATTTGGGATATCCTCATAGAGTTACTTCAATAAAATTATCCCTATAGAGTTACCTCAATAAAATTATCCCCACAAAGACGAATCCATGTAATCCCCAGCTAGAGTTCCAATCTCTCGACAACCCTCTCCCCAACTGAGTTGATCTTAAGAAGAAGCCTTGAGGAGTTCTTCCAAAAGAAAACACCTCCCCAACAAGTTGTCAAATAGTCTCTTCAACAGGGTTTATTTCCCTAAAAAAACTACAAATTCCCCAGTTTGAGTTTGCCTCTCAGACTATTATAAATAAATGGACAAAACCCCTTAATCCATGAAAGAGTCATTGCAATCACCAACAGAGTCATTAATATAATTTTCCACGAAGCCTAGAATCCGACTAGATAACAGTTTAATTTCATCCTTTCAAGCAAGTAACCACGAAGCCTGAAATCCGACCAGATAATAATTAACTTCAATTTTCTGTGAAGCCTGGAATTCGACCAGAAAAAATTTCAATTTCATCCTTTCAAGCAAGTAATTGCGAAGCCTGGAATCCGACCAGATAACTGTTTAACTTCAATTTTCTGCGAAGCCTAGAATCCGACCAGAAAACAGTTAATTTCATGTAAGTTGCTGCAAAGCCTGGAAACCGACCAGATAACAGTTAACTTCAATTTTCTACGAAGCATGGAATCCGACCAGATAACAGTGTAACTTCAATTTTCTGCGAAGCCTGGAATCCGACCAGATAACAATTAAATTTTATCTAAGTTGCTGTAAAGCCTAGAAACCGACCAGATAACAATTAAGTTCAATATTTTGGGAAGCCTGGAATCCGACCAGATAGCAGTTTAATTTCATCTTCCCTAGTAAGTTGCTGTGAAGCCAGGAATCTGACCAATTAACAGTTAACTTTATTATCCCCAGCAAGTTGCTATAAATCCTAGATTTCTACCAAATAACAACTAACTTTCATTATCCCAGTCAAGAGATAATTCCCCAGCAGAGCAATGGACAACTAAAACTCCTGAACTTCTATTCCCCAAGCAGAAATCAACACTCCTCGTAGAGTTTTCTCAAGCAAAGTCAATGTTCCCAGCGGAATTCTCCTCAAACAACAAAGCAGGAATCCCCAGTGGAAACACTCTAAACAAGGTTTAAAGATGCACATACTCTTCATCCCCAACAGTAATTCAGATTTAACTTCCCAAAACTCCCCATCATTTGTCAAGGATTTGTTTTCCAGACAAGGATACACTTCAACAAAATTTCATATTCATACTTCATACTACATACATGACAAATGCATACAACATAATATCATTTATTTTGAGAGCATCATTACGCCATGCATACATATGCATGCAACAAACCCTCTTCCTTGCAGGAAAAATTAGTCAACAAAACAAAAGTCCTCTTCTGGATAGATTTACTTTTTCCAGTTAATGATAGAAAATCAACAGTCCTCTTCTGGATGGATTTACTTCTACAAGTTAATAATAGGCAACCAAAAGGCCTGTTTTGGATAGATTTATTTCCCTAGTTAAGTCACCATCACAAGACCTCTTCTGATTAGATTTATTTCTTCCAGTTAAAGACAGGCAAAAGACATCTATAGTTTCAGTATAAATCGACTAAGGATTTATTCTGATACTTTTTCCAGTTTCTACCAACAATCACTCTGGATGGCATCTATAAGCTCATTCCTAACATAATCAACTAACACATCATCGAGTGCAAATTTCTGGGCACTTTAGTGTTCAATCATCTTTCACCTTCAAGTCACAAATGGCGGACCCGCCAATTTAACTCTTCAGGTTTAAGAAGATTGAATAAGGGAAGCTGTTGTATCCCAAAATTTTCCCTCTAATTTCTCAAGACATTTCCCACAAGATTTTCAATAGCTCAAGCTTGCACAAGGATTGACTAGGTCAAGACATCTCCTCAACACCGATACCTCAAATTAGGGTTTGAGTTTTGAAAAGACAATTGGACTTTTAAATGCCTCATATTACTTTCATGGATCATTATGGACCTTCAGGATTGCTCATGTCAAGTTTCAAGTCTTGTAGTATAAGTTTGCTCAGTCAATTGATCAGATGACCTAAAATTAACTATATTTGGTAAAAAGTCAACTGTGGTCAACTTACAGTCAAACTTCAATATTTTTAGCCCATATAAACATTTTGAACTCATATGTATCAATTGATCAATTTTGGATCACAACTCCCCAAGAAAATTGATCAAATCACCAAAAGGGCAAAATGGTCAAAATTAGGGTTTTGACTAAGAAGGCTTGATTTTTGACTTTTGACCTAATACATGACTTATTAGCTTGAAACATGATATAAAGTATTCAAATGCATCATCTTGACCTAATTGCATGGTTCAATTCATTTTTCAAGATCAATTGATTGATAGTTGAAATTTGATCAATTGATGAAAAAGTCATCTGTACACTGAAAAGTTAAACTTTGACCTTTTAATCAAAATTAAGTTTCAAAATCATATTTCATAAAGACATGCAAAAATATAAAACTTGATCATCAAGAAATCAACAAAGTCAAATTTCATTTTGAAAAGTCAAAGTTTCTAAGACTTAGAAATTTTTCTAAGTGTTTTATACATGCTTTTCTACATGACTTCATGACAAATTTTCACCATGATGCAAGATGATTCAAGGATGAATTTAAAAATTAAAGTTGTGGATCTTTATGAATTATACAAACTTGTAATAAAAAATGCTTAGATTTTGAGTTATAAGGCCATAAAGTCATGAACTTTTTCTTAAAACACTTAGTGAAATTTTGAGTGTGTTATGCAGATTTTTGGTACCAAATTCATGACAACTTTTCACATAGTTCCAATTAGATTATTCAAAAATGGAAAATATGAAGGTTTTAGAGGATCTTACAAGCTTTCCAAAAAGTCTAAGAACTCATTTATATCATGCTTTAGCTAAGACAATAGAAGAGATGAAGTTAGGGTTTCATTCTTGATTTACAAGGCAGAATTTGTGAAGAACATTTGATCAAATCTACAAGCCATGCTGCCTAATATTACTTTGCAAGCCTCAAAATTATGTTTCAATCCATAATTAATGGTTTACGCAATTTATTGAGCCATTATCCAAGTGTTTGAAGCATTGTCCAAGTCAATTTTCCATTAATGGCACAAAGTTCACACTTCCATTTTGGAAAAGTTCACTTTAATCACAAAGTCCACTCTCCTTGAGCTTTGTACTTGTTCTTTCTGCACACACAACATCTACAAGCCAGAAGAAATATGTTTAAAGCTTCTAACCACTCTAGATATCCTTGTACCATGTCTTGGAAAGATGTTTGTCAACTTTGCTTCAAAATCAAGAAACCTATCCATAACATGTGATTTTGAAATCTGATCAATGTATGCACTCCAAACCTCTTACTTATAAATGGAAGCACTATTTGCAAGCTAAGATAGGAATTAGAAAGCTCTTAAACTCACTAAAACTCTCACAAACTCAGATGGCACACAAAACTTCATTTTTGTACATAAACTGACCTTACACTCCCATCTCTCAAACTACTCGTGCGTTTCCTCTCCAAATCATTCCAAAAGCTTCCTAACATCAAACACAACTCATCTCAATATCTGTTACAGTTCTGTAACTCCATTTCCACCATTGTCCAAACTCAAAAACAAAGAATTGCACTTGAACTTCTATAGCACGATTCAGCCATCCACAACTCAAGCTGAGTATTGCAGTAGCTTCCTAGAGGCTCAAGGAAGCTAACCTGATCATTACAGAACCTTGAAGCAAGCTCATTTACAAAACATGAAATCCATTTTGAAGGTAAGTTTTCTGATTTTTGAACTCTTCATATAGGCATTGTTAGCTTTCCATTTTCAAAGATAAAATGTAGACATCATAGCCCTGAAGAAGACCATGTCCTTAGAATTCATTTATATTGCCTGAGTAGTGAGAATTTCAAGTTTGAAATATCTGAAAAAGTTAGGTCTAAATTTGGTACCATTAGAAATTCGTGCTCATCTTTGATTGTTAGTTTAAGTTATTTACATTTCTGAAATCATTGTAAAATTTCTAACAAGTTTGATGTTTACACTTTTGAGAATGGATGAGAAATGAATGAGTTGCAGGGATCCTGGCTCGAGGTTGAAGATGAAGTTCATCATTAGAATTGATTTTGTAATATATATTTATGGTTTTATTTATGATACCAGATGTATAGCCACCCTAGTGGTAGAAGCGACCTTTCACCTTTAGGACCTGAGTTCGAGCCCCATCATCTGTTTTGTCATTTTTTCATATCTTTTTTCTTCTTTTTTGTTACAAACAGCCAGCGCTTGGGCCTCCTTACTAGGGCTTTTGCATTTTTACTTCACTAACCCCTTGCCTGCTAGCAACAACGCAGGCCATTTATTTTTATTTTCTTTTTTCTGATTACACAAAAATCATCTTTGGCCTAAATAAAACCAAATTTTTTTTGCTTAATGACCTCCCTTCTAGTTTCACACCCCGACTTTATTTTTTATATTTTATTTTATTTTATTTTATTTTTCTTTATTTATTATTATTATTATTATTATTATTATTATTATTATTATTATTATTATTATTATTATTATTATTATTATTATTATTATTATTATTAATATTATTATTTTTATTACTAAAAATCCAAAAAAAATATTTTATTTATTTATTTACATATTTAAAATATACTCTTACTTTTTATTTTTTTTAAGACTAAAAAGACCAAAAAATATTTTCTTATTAAATTCCTTTTCTTTTCTTAAAATTAAATAAATAATTAGACTTAGGTTTATTTTATTATTTTCTTTTTTATTAAAATTAATTTAGAACTTAGGTTTCTTTGATTAATTAACTTTTTATACTAGTTTAATTAATATTAAAACCTTTTCATAAAACCCTAAAAAACTTGTTTCTTTAATCAAATCCAATTTCTTTCCTTAATTAACTTAGGTTTAATTTTCTTAATTTAATTACTTTCTTTTGATTTAATTAGGTCAAAACCTTTTTTTTAAACAAAAACACAAACAAAAAACCAATTTTCTTTTCCATTTATTTATTCTTATATATTTATTCATTCTTGTACATTATTACTCGAATTCAATATGGTTGTAATAGTAATTAGGTTTAATTTCTCTTATCTCCCCATTTGTAAATTATACCCTCATCCCCAATGTTGGCTCTTGAAATCGACACCTACTATGTACTGGCCCCATAGACCAAAAATAGAGCAGATAAAGTCAAGCTGAAAAATGCTTCAACGGATGGAAAAACTTAGAGAAAATATATGAGTTACAAATTGGTCTTCGACCAGACATCACCATCAAGCCTTCAACGAGAAAGGTCCCGTGGCCTTCGACTAGAAGAACAAACCTTCGTGTCAGCACCGGAGAAGAAAGATATTTGAATTTGAAGATTGGAGAGAAATGCAGTTCGCCAGCAGTTAAGGGAAAGCGACGTGGCAGGAAGATAGAGGTCGAGGGACATGCAGAAGACACTTGTCTTCATCCTAGAAGCAAAGCCACCCTCGACAGTTACATATATTTAGTATAAAACTAGGAAGTTTGTGTATATTTTCCGTGTGTTCAACCTATTGTGCTAGTTACTCAATATTATTCAAGTACCCGCTGTGTGTGAAAGAATAACTGAGAATGTACGTTGGAAACACCATTTTTTATTAATAAAGTCTTTTTACATTACTTTGATCTTCTTTTGCAAAGTTTACATTTCTACATCTTTACCTGCGCTTATAGTTACTTTCTTACTTTCCAAAACCATAAACACAATATCCTTGGTCGAACGTGCGTTCTTCCTAGATATCAACTTTCACATCAAACCAGCATAAAAATTAGCATATGTTCTGGGATAAATTTGATCGATCCCGCGAGTAACCAAAAGGACTTTACTTTTTGGAGGATCAACGGTTGTTTACCAAAAACCACGGTAAACAAATTGGCACGCCTAGTGGGACGTTGCTAGTTTTTATCATCTATTTGTTCATGTTATTGCTTTCCTTTTATAAGTATATAGCGTTGCATGTTATTAAGAAGTGGTAGAATAACTAACGAGTGTACTGTTAGGAAGAGAAATAGCGAGAGTAGAATGGCTAATGAGCCAAATCATGGAGAAATACCTCCACCAAATACTACTGGAACAACAGTTATAACTACCGTTGGCGAAAATATCTGAACTTCCGTTGGTTCGGTACCAACGTTAACCACAAATTAAACATGACCCTTACTTTCGTATGTGGGTCCCAGAGGTCCATTAGGAACACCCCCACCAAGGGCAAATCCAGGATCTCGATCGTACATTCCCCCAGGATCCTCGACAGCCTGGATGGGTCAAGAACAACCATATGGAATGCCAACCACTAAAATGGCTAGCCTTATGAACGCTGCGTCTACTTTTTCAGAACCTTTGGTGAGTACATCATCACCATTACAGGGATCTGGAGCTAGTATGGCAAATTTGGGTAGAAACCAGATTTCAAGAGGACCATCAAATGCAATACCAAGCCTTACAAATGCTTCTACAACAATTTTGAGGCAACAGATGGACGAAACAACCATGAGATGGTGCAAATGTTGGCATAAACCCTAAGTACAGTGCTAGACCCCCTAATACAAAATACTACCCAGTCGAATCAACAAATGGCAGCGCAAATGACGCGCATGGATGAATTCTTTAGGGTACCCCAAACTATTCGACAACCCCAAAGAATACCAATAAGAGTAAACCAAGGGGTAATCGTGGAAGAAGATTTAACCGTTAATCAAAATCCACAGATCCCTAGAGTAGAAATAGAAAAACCTAGGGTCGAAATACCTCGAAATACCCCACCAATCCATAGAGAAGTCGATCAAGGAGTGATTATGGTGAATAGGAACCAAAATGCTGATGAATTGATACAGCAAGTTCGACACCAAAATTATGGGACAGATAATAATCTGACTGCCATTATCGAAAGGATTATGATACAGAATGGGATGAACGTTAGTTTTCACAGACCAAACTTCACATCCCCATTGTCAGATTATATTTTGCAAACAAACTTACCCCCTAGGGGAAAAGTCCCCAAGTTTACCAAATTCTCACGGGATACGAAAGAATCTACTGTCAAACATGTGGCGAGATATTTGATAGAAGCCGGGGAAATAGCCAACAACGAAAACCTTAGGATTAAATACTTCCCAAGTTCTATAACAAAAAACGCTTTTACTTGGTTCACTACCCTCCTAGCCATTTCGATCCATAATTGGAATCAATTGGAAAGGTTGTTCCATGAACAATTTTACATGGGACAGACCAAAATAAGTCTAAAAGAACTGGCTAGTGTGAAGAGGAGATTCACTGAGCCAATAGATGAGTATCTAAATAGGTTTCGACTGCTTAAAGCCAGATGCTTTACCCAAGTGTCTGAACATGAATTGGTCGAAATGGCAGCAGGGGGCCTGGATTATTCCATTAGGAAAAAGTTAGATACCCAATACTTGAGAGACATGGCCCAGTTGGCCGATAGAGTTCGACAAGTAGAACGCCTTAAAGTCGAAAAGGCTAAGGCGACCAAAACTCATCGAAGAGAAAGAGTAGCCTATGTAGAAATGGATGATGACGATCCAGAGACATCTAGTGATCCTATATATGTCGAAGAAGGCGAGATAGATTTAGCGGAATTAAAACAAGGGCCACCATACTCTTGTAAATTGCTAGTGCCCTCAAATGGAAAAAATCCTGTAGAGTCTGAAAGGAACAGTGATAAATTCCCAAAGAAAACATATAGTTTTGACATCACTAAATGTGATGAAATATTTGATTTATTAGTCAAATATGGCCAAATGATAGTGCCCCCCAGGGGAAAAAATGCCTTCTTTAGAACAAAGGAAGAAAAGAGATTTTTGTAAATATCACAATTTTCTGGGCCATAAAACCTCACAATGTTTTCTTTTCAGGGATCTTGTTCAAGGAGCACTCAAAGAAGGAAGGCTTAAGTTCGCTGATACGCCGATAATGAAAATTGATGCGAACCCGCTACAAGGGGATGCACATTATGCTGAACCAGTGGGCATCCATATGGTTGAAGTTTTTGAGGACTTCGTTAACAAGCCCGTATTTGGCAGTTTTACTGGAAACATATCTAGGAAAACTATCGAAGGGGTGAGGAAGGCCACTGAAGGCCTGAAACTGAACAAAGGAGCTACTTAAGGCTCAAGCAAAAGGGTTATGGAAGGTCTAAACACAAACAAAGGAGTTGCTGAAAGCTCCAGCAAGAGAACCACTACAGGTTCCTACTTGGCTGCCGTTAAAGGTTCGACAGATAACTTGGAGGCCAAGATGCAAAAACTGAACCTCGTTGCCAAAAGCAATATGGAGGTAAACATGGTCGAGGTATCTGAAGCCAAGGCTTCGGAAGAGGCCATTCGACATGAGGAAGTGAACAAAACAGCAGTTCCAAAAGAAAACGAGGATCTGGCAGAATTTTTACATCTATGCCAGAAGAAAAAGTCTGAAGTGATGCTGTGTCCCAGATGCAGTTCTATCTTCGACAAGAAAGTTGCGGAACACATACAAGGTATGAGAGCAGTGAAGGCAAAATGGGGAACCAATGCTCAACCAAAAATGGATCTAGAAGATAGATACGATCCCAAGTGGGGACATAAAAAAGGACCCATAAACCAGGTAAGGAGGCCACCAACTTATCGGCCTCCAACTAATGTACCTGTAGGTACTTGGCTTAACACTATGGGCAGAAAAAGGCCCAATAAAGAAAAATGGAGAATGTTTGACGTGCCAAGGGGCTCTTCTTTGGATTACAAAAAAGAGTACCATGCCACTACATCAAATAAAATAACTCAGATATTGAGCAACTAAAAGGGGAAGAACCCCATGTCTCGTTCACAATGGTGAAGATTCCAAAGACGGCGAAAGGCCGAGAAAGAGGCTGCAACAGAGCCTCACCCAGAATCTAGCACCAACGTGCAAAGAAAAGGAAAACAAAGAAAACCTCTAGAGAGGGGACCGATTGTTGGAAAACTAGTGTGGCCAGAATAATGTGGGTTGAATGACGAAAGTGACTCTGACGATACTTTAGACATCATGGTAAACGTCATATCAGTGCTGCCTAGGGAATACAACCATCAAGTCGAAGTAGAGGAAATCGACTTGATGGTCGAACAAGAAATGGCCAGACATAGGCCAATGTATTACTATGTAACGAGTAATGGCTGCGTGGAGGAGCAGAACGCTTTCTTCGAGCCACCAATTGAGGCGATGAAAAATCAACTCAAGCCCCTATTTATCAGAGCAAAGATAGGGGAAGTAACTATAAATAAGATCCTGGTTGATTGTGGGGAAACCATAAACATAGTTCCACAATCCATGCTGGGAAAACTAGGAAAAGGGGATGCTGATATCAAGCCCCACAACATGGTCCTTTCAAACTATGAATGGGGTATTAGAACCACCATGGAAGTTATACAACTCGATCTCAAGGTGGGCTCAATTCTTTGACCTACCATGTTTATGGTGATTTCAGCGAAACCAAATTATAATCTGCTATTGGGTCGAGAGTGGATACATGGCATAGGTGCAGTGCCATCTTCGATGCATCAGAGGGTTATGGTATGACGTCCCAATGGTATCATGGAAAACATCGAGGCGGATTAAAGTTACTACCTGGGCAAAGTTAACAACATTGGAAAGAATAGCTTCGACATGAATTTGTCTTATATAGGGCCATGCAACCCTCCTGAATTCGATCTGACTCCAACACCCAATGCTTTCTGCTCTCTTTACCTACACTCTGACTATGGGTTTTAGTGGGATAGAGAGGATTTGTCAAACATCGACTATGGAGGAGTTGATGATATACGGCCAACAGGCCGGGGAAATGAGTTTGGTGATGATGACTGAGTCACAAGCTCTACAAAAGATTTCGGCATATGTAGCCGAAAATAGAATGATAGCAGCCTTAGAGGCTGAAGTCAAGTACATGGCTCTTGAAGCCAATGAACAGGTATCTTCCCAAGAAGGCTCTGGGAAAGATTTCGACCCAGAACCTCCTGACTTGGAAGAGAAAGAAGTGCGAAATCAGAGGTTAGACGCCATCTATGATGATGAACCTCTAGGTTTCAAAAAAGATCCATTGGCGAACAGTGTTAGAATACTAGCACAAGACCCCTTAGAAGAAGTAAATCTAGGCGAAGGTCCTATAAAAAAGCCAATGTATATCAGTGCAAAGATAGATCCAGGGCTCAAGGTCGAAATGATCCAATTGTTAAAAGAGTTCAAAGATTGCTTTGCATGGGATTATAACGAAATGCCTGGTCTCGACAGAAGCATGGCGGAACTTCAATTGTCAACAAAACCTGGAAAGAAGCCTGTCAAGCAAACTCCAAGACGCTTTGTGTTGTACCCCAAAATTTGCCCTCTCTTTTTCACAAGAAATCACAGCTTCGGGCTTTTCCTGATTTTTCAGATTGGTTTAAGAATCGGTCAAACAGACTTTTCTTAACAGTCAAACAAAATTAGGGTTTCCAATGACTTTTGAATCAGTCAGACAGATTATTAGGGTTTGTAGTGATTTGGTTGAGTTTGGCTCATGGTTTGATCAAGCAGACGCTTCTTTGACAATAAATCAAGAATTAGGGTTTCCACGCGCATTTTCAGAAGAATTTGAATCCACAGTGTCTTAATTGGCTGTTACACTGCTTTGACGCATGTTCAAGATTTCAGTTTGTTTCTCAAAACCTGAACCTCTGGGATAGAAGCTGAGGCTTCTGATTGAGAGTTTGAAGTGTTGGTTTAATCAGTGAAGTGAAAGGCGTATGGACGTTTGTTTGTTTAACTGTGCAATGCTATTAGTTATTTGGAACGCCGAGCTTATTATTGGTTAATACAAGGCTAGAAGAATGCGACGTTTGTTGATTATTTATAATTTCTAAGTTAAGATTATTGGGATAATTTCCAATTATTATGACTCAAGAAATTTAAATAATTAAATAAGCAATTGCAGAAGAATTAAAAGAATTAACTGAAAAAAGATTTTTATTCATTTTTAATTGTTTGTTACAAATATTATTTGAATACTGTAAATTTATTTACAGTGTTTACAATAATGTTATTACAAATGATTAGAAATAAAATAAAACTATATCCTAAATATCTTGAAGTCTTCATCTTCTACTGTTGCGTCCTTCGCTCAACTGATATTTACCTGCAAAAAGAGAGGAAAGAAGTCAACACAGATGAATTAAAAAAAGGGCATTTTTCAGACAGTTAATAAAAAACTCATCATTAAAGGTGTTGGCCGGAATCAGTTTGTTCGTCCTCTCTGCAAATCGCAAGAAGATGTCTCTTCTTGGTTCACAAAGAGGGAAAGAAAAATCATTTTGCAAACACAAAAATCATTTAAACAAAATGCACAAAGCTGCATAAATCCAAATTGTCAAAAAGGCAATTCAAACTGTCAAAGAAACTAAACCAAATTGCATTGTCAAACTGAAAATGCCAAACTAAGTCACAAGTGCAAAACTGTTAAAAGCTGTCAAAGAAGATACCAAAAGATATCAAAAGCTGTCAAAAGCTGTCAAAGAGGCTAACAAACTAGCAATGCAGAAAATCTGGAAAAGAAGAAAGTACAAGAGGCAGAGCAAAGCTAACATTGCAAGCAATGTTTCAAATCTTCATCATTTTCCAGCCAAACATCTTTTCAGAAAGGTACTTCTAAAGCATTAAAATATGCTTTTCTGAAGAGAGAGAAAGAGAGAGAGAAGTAGAGGCTTACAGTTTTGCAGGCTTAGGAGATAGAAATATAACAAATCAGAATAGTTAAAAAAAAAGGGGGCAGAACACATAGAAAAATATAACACAGCTTGTAACCTCAAAACTGCTTTCAAGGAAGCAAACTGAGAAGCCTAACACATCCTGCATCAAAGCCTCTCAAAAACAAACAAGTTTCAAACTGCCTCAAGCTTAGAAACCAGTTTCAACAAACCTGCCTAAAACCAAAAAATCTCAAGCCTGCCCCAAGGCCTAAAAACCTGTTACAACATTCAAGCCAAAACCAAACAAGCCAACAAACATATAACCTGTCAAAACCTGTATCTCAAAGCCAAGCACAAAACCTGAACAAACTCAGTATCCAAACATGCATAAGCTTCAATAAACTAGCCTAAAAACCAGTAAAACTACAAGCCTTGAAGCATACATCCAGAAGCCTGCCTGTACAATAATCCTGCCTCAAAGCCAAGCAAAAAACTTGAACAAACTCAGTGTCCAAGCCTGCATAACATTCAACCTGCCTTCATTTCAAATCCAAACTCAAGCAAATCCATCCAAATATCCAAACAACAAAAATAAGTGCCTCAGAATTGGATTCATCATAGGCTAAACAGATCAAGTCAAAGAGAGGGAAAATAATAAGCAAAGCTTATCATAAGAACAAAGCAAGCCAAAGAGAGGAAGAAAGTCAAATTATCAAAAGCATTCTCAGAACAGAATTTCTCACAGAATCGACAAGGCAAGCATTCAGAGAGAAAAAGTCAGAAGCATAACATTCATCATAAAACAAAGCAAAGATACAAATACCAGAACAAAGCTTTCCTCATCATCGATCTCTCCGCCTCGGCCACCGGAGAACGCCTCCTGTCCCCAAACTCCCTCTCCAAGAGCGAGATCAGCAAGGTAGTATTTTTCTCCTTCCTTTTTCTGCTTCGTACCTCACACAAACGCGAACATCCATGGTTAAAACTTTGTGAAATAATAACATGCAAGGTGGAAATCTAAAAGCCCTAAAACACACGAAGACGAAAAAAGCAGAGAACCGATACCTTTTCTTGTCACCGCCTTGCTCAATCATGGGGAGAGGAGAGATGGATGGTGGCGCTCTGGCAGCTGAGGCGAAGAGAGGCATCGGAAGCTCATGTTCGAGAGCGAGGAAGAGATGAAGAAGATAGGGAGTGGCGCCGTTTGTAAAGCTGAAACCTATTCTGGACAAAACCAAATGAAACCCTAATAAAATTTTGTGAATGCGCTTGGGCCTGCCCCCAACAAAGCTAACGCCTAAGCCCAACTAAATTCTGGCGCACCCCCCCCCCCCCCCTTTCTTTGAATCTGTTGTTTTTTGTTTGGGCCAAACATACCCCTAAGCCCATTTAATTTTCTTAACACTTTTTATTTATATATAAATCAACACTCTTTTTTTACCATCATCTTGTTTTCTTTTTTATATAACCTAACTCCTTTTGGTAAATAAAATTAATATATTAATTTTTTCACATTAAGTTTTATTAACAATACTTTTTTATTATTGCACTTAAAATATGTAAATATTAGATTTTATTAAGTTAATTAATTTTAAAACTTTTGTTTAATTAATCTTATACAAGTTTCTATAACATTAACCAAAAAACACAAAAATAAATAATAATACTTAACTTGCATCATTTGTAAATAATCATGTGCATCTTACATTGCTTTTGATTCCCTTTTTTTTATTCTTATATTTTTACATTGAGAATGCAACGATTCGATTTGGTTGTAAATAATATTTGGACACTACTATCCTGATAAGACTCATCCCCATTTGTAAACATTTGTACCCCCATCCCCGGATACTTATTTGTAATAGCTTAGACTTTAAATTCCCGCAATTTATCGCTTTCCATATACTGTATAGTAACTAGGGTTTGTATGCGAAGATTCAAAATCAACTGCTAGATAACCTAATACAAGACAAAAGCATGAAAATCAATACACAATTCACACTTGCACCTCTAGGGTAACCTCGCCTGTTGCCTCGGAAAAATGCAATCATGTCCCTCGAGTATGAGACACTCTAGCAAACGTCCCTTCGATAAACAAAGATCGTTAGTCCCTCGATGACCCTCGATGTCGCCTTCGGTAAAACAATCTCGTCCCTTACAAAAATTGCTAGAGCGTCTCACAAGTTGCCTTCAATGATTGTATACGATGACCCGCGCCCGTCCCATTAACATCCTAACACAAGGTTGTTCACCAAATACAATGGTGAAACAACACTGTTAAAAGGGTTAAAACATGAGAAAGACCTTTGAGTAAAATAGGGTAGACAACTCTTAGTTACTTGATCAAACTTGCAAAACACACTTGCCATTTTCAAACACACTTCACAAACACAACTTCAAAACAACTTTCAAAAAACATTGAAACATCTTTTCAAAAAGACAAACACCTTTGTAAAACATTCGAGTAAAGAATTGTTACAATGGTTGCCTAGACAAGGCATCTTTTTCAAAACATTTTCAAAACCACACACACAAAGCACCATTTCACACCATTGAAAAGCAAAGGCAAGTGATCTAAAACAAGTAACTAAGAGCCCATGGATAACCATGGATGAAAAGGGTGCTAGCACCTCCCCTTTTCATAATCTACCCCCCGAACCCATGAAAACATCTCAAAGGTCTTTCCTGTTCTTTTTGACCTTTCCTTAGGATAAATAAAAAGTCGGTGGCGACTCTTGCTAAACCGAACAAGTGCGAATACAAACGCAAAACCTCAAGTCAGTTCTCCCACCGTATCACAGAATTGGCGACTCTGCTGGGGATTTTTCTAAAAGTGGGGTTACCTTAGGGTTTTAGATCACCTTTACATGTTTACTTTGTTTTCTTTGATTGATTTACTTTTTGGGTTCCTTGTTTGGGTTTGTTAAATTCTACACCCGGATTTGGGGGCACCTTTTTAGGTAAATAACAATAAACTGTGAGGGAACTGTGTGGGGTATACCGACATGGTTGAAACAATAGCTATGTTAGTGTGACATATTTGTGAGTACCGGTAGACCTTGAGTAGTCAAGGAGAATACGGGGCCGCTGAGTGATGTCTCGAAGCACTAACAAACTCTTAGAACCTTACTTGACCATCTTGGTCTTTTTAGGGGTAGTGAGATGACCGACTTTGGTGCAGTCCGAAGTTGGTAGATACTCGATACTACACTCATTGAGGATTGTTTTCTTGGAATATTTTGGTCTCCAGTTAAGTGGCTAAGCCAAAATAATGAACACAGAAAGTAATCCAGTGATATTGAGCTCCTTAGAACCCGGTTTCTATTTTAGGACAAGATGAGCCAACTAACTTCAAGAGGGTACTTACCTACAAACCCCACGCAAGCCTAAACCTAAGGACTTGTTTGTTTTGTGTGAATATGATTACCTGTATATACACTTACTTGCTTTTGCATACATGTACATAACATCATAACATCATACCATAACATCTTCAATAACCATTTCAAGGATCTCGAGGGTCTTTTGGTGCAGGGTCACGTTGAACCAGACATCTACCAAGGGCAAGAGGTTTCTCCTCTAAACAAATGCCATCAAAGATCAAGTGCAACAACTTGAATCAGGGGCTATGACCCACTTGACATGGTGAGCTTGATTCTCGTGGAAAGACATCCACCGTTATAAACTTCTCCAATCAAAGATGTTGATCAAAGTTCAACCTCTAACATTTTTCTTGTGTTTACCCCAAGAGATTCTTGAAAACATGCATTCACATATCATGCATTGCATCATAACAAGTTTTCCTTTTCAGGTTTCCTTATTCTCCTACTGTTTATTTCAGTAGAGATGGCTCTGGAGCAGACTATCAAGGGCATCCAGGCTCAAAACGCTCAACTTCAAGAGATGTTCTTGAACCTATCCCAGGGGCAAGAAGAGATAAAAGCTCTCCTCACAAGGGGCATGGTCCTGGGGAATCCGGGAGGCATCAGGAATGATCAGTTGGAAGGACTGCAGATTGAGTTGGCAACAATGAAGATCCAGATGATGGGACAGCTGGTGGGCCAGATGGCTCTTATTCAAGACTTAGCTCAAAGACAAGAAGAGCTCAAGGTCCTCGTCAACAGGCTTCTTCGGGACAACCAGGTGGGGCAAACACCTAAGGTTGAAGATCAAATCATCAGTCAACCCCCTTTGAGACAAGAAGACAAGGGAAAAGCTCCTCAACTTGCTTCAGGGTCACAAGCCCGTCAACAACCCCGTCAGCGTCAACAGGGTAATCAGCGTAAGAAAAATACGTCTGGAAGACATTTCTCTGAGACTGACATACCATCATCTCTGATACTGAAACGCTTGTTAGAGGTCAACCTGCTTGCTTTAAGGGCTCCTCATCCGAACCCTAAGACTTCTTCTCCTAGATATCACCCTGATGCATTTTGTGTTTACCACTCCCATAGTCATGGACATGACACCGATGACTGTTGGGCTTTGAAAAACAAGATCCAAGACTTGATTGACGAAGGAGTGCTGGAATTCATGCCGGATGGTGAGATGAAAATCTTCCGCCAAGGTTTCTTCATTTGAGATGAAAAAGCTCGAACTGAGAGACTTTTGTTCCATCTGAATTTTCAAGTTGTAATTTCTTTTGTTATTCAAACAATTATCTATTAATGTCAAACTCTGTTTCATTAATGCATTGCATATGTTGGTCTTGAATTCATCCATTCGTTTTCACTATTCTTGAACTATGCTTTCTACTTTCTTTATGACATTTAACTCTTGCAAAAGCTACAAGCCTTTAGAGGGAGGATGACAAAACAATACCATAATCTCATACAGTATGCTTTTGAACAGACCTCGCTGATGATGTACAGGCATTTCTTTCAAAATCCTAAACACCAGAGTTATAAGGAAGATAATCCCTAGTCAACCCCTTCGAGCCAAAGAAGTAGGAGTTTTCTGTTCTAAAAAAATTGAAACCTTTGATTTAAACCTGGGGCAGGGTAGTCTCTCAGTTAATCCAAAAAAAGGGTGCGCATTGAAGTCGCAAACTCTCAGTTCGTAATACAACGAACAACATCAAAAAACATTCCTTTGGAATCAAATGACAGTGATGGTTCCTTATCTCATAGGCAGTCATTATCTCTCAAAAGAGAAAAGCCCACCAAGCCAAAACCTATAAAGGAGGCTTAAGGAAGCTGGGGCATCCCGCTGACTGTAATCTCGAAAACAGGAACAGTCAGGCAAAAGTTAGGGATAACAAATCAAAAGAAAGAGGTCATTACAAATCCTCAAACAACATGAAAAATGTTGCAAAAAATGATGATTGCTTTCCATAAAATTCAACTTGTGTGAACCATCACCAAAACATCGTTCCAAACTTGAATAGAGTTCAAACGCACAATTAACTGAGTTTAGGATTGAAGAACATCACGAAGAGCGGGTGGGTACAAATATACTTTAAGCCTTTATCCTTTGTTTCTTAAACCGTGAACCAAGCCACGTTACAACCCTTCAAAAGACCTAATTGAAGCATGGGTTAGTTCGAAAGCATACTGTTACAAAAGGTATCCTGACTCCTGTAAGGCTTTGCTCTAAATCTTGTGTTGAATTTGTCTTATAAAAAGTTTTCTGCTAAAAAACGCATTTTTCAAAGCTTCGAGACAAACATAAACTTTGCATTACTTGAATATCACTGTTTGCATTTGGCTATTTGTTTGACAGCGGAGAAATTCACACAATGAATATCCGATGAACGAAAGCTCTCTCAGTGAGAAAAATCACTTCAAAAAGGATGACACTTACGTTGACAAATCTCCTATCAGCAAGGGGGCATGACATGTCACTATCCAGCACACCTGGGGCAGTCCAGTCAAGATTTCAACAAATCTCTCAAAAGTTCAGTGAACTTGGGGCAAGTCTCCTTCATCATCGCTTGGGGCATTCGAATGTCAATCTCAAGAGCGTTCAAAATTCCTTCATCACCTGTTGGAACTCAAGGTCGTTCAAAATTTCCTTCATCACCTGCTGGAAGTTACGATCAACATCACAAATTCCTTCATCACCTGTTGGAAGATACAGTTTCAGATACGCTCCAGACACGGTAGCCATTCTGTCACTCATTCAGATCCCAGTTACAGTTTCAGATACACTCCAAGTACGGAAGTCATTCTGCTACTCATACAGATATCAACTCCAAGATACAGTTTCAGATACGCTCCAGACACGGTTGCCATTCTGTCACTCATTCAGAATAATTAACATTCTCCCCACAGAGATACTTCCCTTCAGATTGAAGATTCTCAGTCTCACTTCTCCAGCATAAGTCTACCAGGTTCTGGACTCCCCAGTAGAGATCATCAGAATTCTCCTTCCCCACAAGTCACCAAGGATTTTCAATCCCCAGCAGTGGCCCTAAAATCCCTCAACAATTGAAGATCTTGCTCCCCAAGCAATCAACAGTCAGCAAGGATTTCTCACCCCCAGTAGTCAAAGGATTTTCTATCCCCAGCTTCGGTTATGGTTTTATTTCCCCAACATTTGTCAAGGATTTATTCTCCAAAGCAAAATTACATTTCAAGTTGAAAGGTCGTTCAAAATTTCCTTCATCACCTGCTGGAAGTTACGATCACCATCAAGGATTCCTTCATCACCTGCTAGAATCCAAGGTCATTCAAAATTTCTTTTATCACCTGCTGGAAGTTACAACCACCGACAGAATAACGGACAATTGAAGTTCCTAAAAATCCGTTTCTCTCAAGAATGAAAACTCTCATCCTTAAAACCTCAGAAGATTGGTATACTCCCGATTTCTGACCCTTAACAGAATGAAGACTCTCATCCTTGAAACCTCAGAAGATTGGTATACTCCCAATTTCTGACCCTTAACAGAATGAAGACACTCATCCTTGAAACCTCAAAAGATTGGTATACTCCCAATTTCTGACCCTTAACAGAATGAAGACTCTCATCCTTGAAACCCCAGAAGATTGGTATACTCCCAATTTCTGACCCTTAACAGAATGAAGACTCTCATCCTTGAAACCTCAGAAGATTGGTATACTCCCAATTTCTGACCCTTAATAGAATGAAGACTCTCATCCTTAAAACCTCAGAAGATTGGTATACTCCCGATTTCTGACCGTTAACAGAATGAAGACTCTCATCCTTAAAACCTCAGAAGATTGGTATACTTCCAATTTCTGACCCTTAACAGAATGAAGACTCTCATCCTTAAAACCTCAGAAGATTGGTATACTCCCAATTTCTGACCGTTAACAGAATGAAGACTCTTATCCTTAAAACCTCAGAAGATTGGTATACTCCCAATTTCTGACCCTTAACGGAATGAAGACTCTCATCCTTAAAACCTCAGAAGATTGGTATACTCCCAATTTCTGACCGTTAACAGAATGAAGATTCTCATTCTCAAAGTGGCATATAACCTGAGTTCCTAATTCCCCAAACAGAGTTAAACTTCAGGATCCTCAGCAGAACAAGAGCTTTCTCAAAGCTGATTTCCCCAGCCAGAGAGCCTTCCAAAATCTAATTCCCCTCAGAGTCAAGTTTCAAGATCCCCAGTGGAACCAAAACTGTTAATCCCCAGCGGAGCTAAAACTTCCAACTATCAATCCCCAAGAAGAATGAAGACTCTCATTCTCAGTTCCTCACAGGATATTCAGATATTCCCCAGTGAAGATCTCTTCAAGACAAGAATCCCCAGTAGATTGGCATACAACCCAAGCTCCTGATTCCCCAACAGTGGTTCCAGGATTTCTCATTTCCAACAATCCCCTGCAGCAGTCAAGGATTTACTTTCCCCAGCAGCGGTCAAAGATTTCATTATCCAGGATTCGTCTTCCTCAGCAAGACAGTTCATCAGCTTACATGCGCATTCATTACATTCATATCATAAACATTGATATAACATATATTGCATCATACATGTCATGCAACGTAACTTTGTGTTTCAGCTAATATTTTACCCTTTTCAGGATAAGATTGATAAGCTCAGACCTCTGAAAATAGTTTACGGGTTCTCCAGATACGGATGTTAACCTATCGCTTGTTCAGATCCAAGACCTTTGAAAACAGTTTACGGGTTCTCTAGATACGGATGTTAACCTATCGCTTGTTCAGATCTAAGACTTCTGAAAACAGTTTACGGATTCTCCAAACATGGATGTCAATTCATTGCTTATTCAGATCCCCAGTTCAGAGATGTTCCAAACATGGATACCTTTCTGATACTCACCCATTCACCAACGACATACAGTTCAACAAACATTCTTGGATGGCATCTACAAGCCCATCTCCAATAAGATACAATCACCTTCAGATGGCATCTATAAGCCCATCCTCCTACCAACAATTTCCAGATGGCATCTCTAAGCCCATCCCCCGACAAGATACAATCACCTTCAGATGGCATCTATAAGCCCATCCTCCTACCAACAATTTCCAGATGGCATCTCTAAGCCCATCCCCCGACAAGATACAATCACCTTCAGATGGCATCTATGAGCCCATCCTCCTACCAACAATTTCCAGATGGCATCTCTAAGCCCATCCCCGACAAGATTCTGTAACATCTCCAAATGGCATCTTTAAGCCCATTCCCTCAAACTACGCTTTGACGAGTGTAAATTTTTTAGGCACTCTAGTGTCTAATATCCTTTTACCCTCGAGTCGCGAACGACAAACCTGCCAATCTAACTCTTCAGGTTCAAGAAGATTGAACAGGGGCAACTGTTGTACCCCAAAATTTGCCCTCTCTTATTCACAAGAAATCACAGCTTCGGGCTTTTCCTGATTTTTCAGATTGGTTTAAGAATCGGTCAAACAGACTTTTCTTAACAGTCAAACAAAATTAGGGTTTCCAATGACTTTTGAATCAGTCAGACAGATTATTAGGGTTTGTAGTGATTTGGTTGAGTTTGGCTCAGGGTTTGATCAAGCAGACGCTTCTTTGACAATAAATCAAGAATTAGGGTTTGCACGCACATTTTCAGAAGAATTTGAATACAGTGTCTTAATTGGCTGTTACACTGCTTTGACGCCTGCTCAAGATTTCAGTTTGTTTCTCAAAACCTGAACCTCTGGGATAGAAGCTGAGGCTTCTGATTGAGAGTTTGAAGTGTTGGTTTAATCAGTGAAGTGAAAGGCGTATGGACGTTTGTTTGTTAAACTGTGCAATGCTATTAGTTATTTGGAACGCCGGGCTTATTATTGGTTAATACAAGGCTAGAAGAATGCGACATTTGTTGATTATTTATAATTTCTAAGTTAAGATTATTGGGATAATTTCCAATTATTATGACTCAAGAAATTTAAATAATTAAATAAGCAATTGCAGAAGAATTAAAAGAATTAACTGAAAAAAGATTTTTATTCATTTTTAATTGTTTGTTACAAATATTATTTGAATACTGTAAATTTATTTACAGTGTTTACAATAATGTTATTACAAATGATTAGAAATAAAATAAAACTATATCCTAAATCTCTTGAAGTCTTCATCTTCTACTATTGCGTCCTTCGCTCAACTGATATTTACCTGCAAAAAGAGAGGAAAGAAGTCAACACAGATGAATTAAAAAAAGGGCATTTTTCAGACAGTTAATCAAAAACTCATCATTAAAGGTGTTGGACGGAATCAGTTTGTTCGTCCTCTCTGCAAATTGCAAGAAGATGTCTCTTCTTGGTTCACAAAGAGGGAAAGAAAAATCATTTTGCAAACACACAAATCATTTAAACAAAATGCACAAAGCTGCATAAATCCAAATTGTCAAAAAGGCAATTCAAACTGTCAAAGAAACTAAACCAAATTGCATTGTCAAACTGAAAATGCCAAACTAAGTCACAAGTGCAAAACTGTCAAAAGTTGTCAAAGAAGATACCAAAAGATATCAAAAGCTGTCAAAAACTGTCAAAGAGGCTAACAAACTAGCAATGCAGAAAATCTGGAAAAGAAGAAAGTACAAGAGGCAGAGCAAAGCTAACATTGTAAGCAATATTTCAAATCTTCATCATTTTCCAGCCAAACATCTTTTCAGAAAGGTACTTCTAAAGCATTAAAATATGCTTTTCTGAAGAGAGAGAAAGAGAGAGAGAAGTAGAGACTTACAGTTTTGCAGGCTTAGGAGATAGAAATATAACAAATCAGAATAGTTCAAAAAAAAGAGGGGGCAGAACACATAGAAAAATATAACACAGCTTGTAACCTCAAAACTGCTTTCAAGGAAGCAAACTGAGAAGCCTAACACATCCTGCATCAAAGCCTCTCAAAAACAAACAAGTTTCGAACTGCCTCAAGATTAGAAACCAGTTTCAACAAACCTGCCTAAAACCAAAAAATCTCAAGCCTGCCCCAAGGCCTAAAAACCTGTTACAACATTCAAGCCAAAACCAAACAAGCCAACAAACATATAACCTGTCAAAACCTGTATCTCAAAGCCAAGCACAAAACCTGAACAAACTCAGTATCCAAACCTGCATAAGCTTCAATAAACTAGCCTAAAAACCAGTAAAACTACAAGCCTTGAAGCATACATCCAGAAGCCTGCCTGTACAATAAGCCTGCCTCAAAGCCAAGCACAAAACTTGAACAAACTCAGTGTTCAAGCCTGCATAACATTCAACCTGCCTTCATTTCAAATCCAAACTCAAGCAAATCCATCCAAATATCCAAACAACAAAAATAAGTGCCTCAGAATTGGATTCATCATAGGCTAAACAGATCAAGTCAAAGAGAGGGAAAATCATAAGCAAAGCTTATCATCAGAACAAAGCAAGCCAAAGAGAGGAAGAAAGTCAAATTATCAAAAGCATTCTCAGAACAGAATTTCTCACAGAATCGACAAGGCAAGCATTCAGAGAGAAAAAGTCAGAAGCATAGCATTCATCATAAAACAAAGCAAAGATACAAATACCAGAACAAAGCTTTCCTCATCATCGATCTCTCCGCCTCGGCCACCGGAGAATGCCTCCTGTCCCCAAACTCCCTCTCCAAGAGCGAGATCAGTAAGGTAGTATTTTTCTCCTTCCTTTTTCTGCTTCGCACCTCACACAAATGCGAACATCCATGGTTAAAACTTTGTGAAATAATAACATGCAAGGTGGAAATCTAAAAGCCCTAAAACACACGAAGACGAAAAAAGCTGAGAACCGATACCTTTTCTTGTCACCGCCTTGCTCAATCATGGGGAGAGGAGAGATGGATGGTGGTGCTCTGGCAGCTGAGGCGAAGAGAGGCATCAGAAGCTCATGTTCGAGAGCGAGGAAGAGATGAAGAAGATAGGGAGCGGCGCCGTTTGTAAATCTGAAACCCTATTCTGGACAAAACCAAATGAAACCCTAATAAAATTTTGTGAATGCGCTTGGGCCTGCCCCCAACAAAGCTAACGCCTAAGCCCAACTGAATTCTGGCACACCCCCCCCCCCCTTTCTTTTAATCTGTTGTTTTTTGTTTGGGCCAAACATACCCCTAAGCCCATTTAATTTTCTTAACACTTTTTTTTTATATATAAATCAACACTCTTTTTTACCATCATCTTGTTTTCTTTTTTATATAACCTAACTCCTTTTGGTAAATAAAAATAATATATTAATTTTTTCACATTAAGTTTTATTAACAATACTTTTTTATTATTGCACTTAAAATATGTAAATATTAGATTTTATTAAGTTAATTAATTTTAAAACTTTTGTTTAATTAATCTTATACAAGTTTCTATAACATTAACCAAAAAACACAAAAATAAATAATAATACTTAACTTGCATCATTTGTAAATAATCATGTGCATCTTACATTGCTTTTGATTCCCTTTTTTTTTATTCTTATATTTTTACATTGAGAATGTGACGATTCGATTTGGTTGTAAATAATATTTGGACATTACTATCCTGATAAGACTCATCCCCATTTGTAAACATTTGTACCCCCATCCCCGGATACTTATTTGTAATAGCTTAGACTTTAAATTCCCGCAATTTATCGCTTTCCATATACTGTATAGTAACTAGGGTTTGTATGCGAAGATTCAAAATCAACCGCTAGATAACCTAATACAAGACAAAAGCATGAAAATCAATACACAATTCACACTTGCACCTCTAGGGTAACCTCGCCCGTTGCCTCGGAAAAATGCAATCATGTCCCTCGAGTATGAGACACTCTAGCAAACGTCCCTTCGATAAACAAAGATCGTTAGTCCCTCGATGACCCTCGATGTTGCCTTCGGTAAAACAATCTCGTCCCTTACAAAAATTGCTAGAGCGTCTCACAATTTGCCTTCAATGATTGTATACGATGACCCGCGCCCGTCCCATTAACATCCTAACACAAGGTTGTTCACCAAATACAATGGTGAAACAACACTGTTAAAAGGGTTAAAACATGAGAAAGACCTTTGAGTAAAATAGGGTAGACAACTCTTAGTTACTTGATCAAACTTGCAAAACACACTTGCCATTTTCAAACACACTTCACAAACACAACTTCAAAACAACTTTCAAAAAACATTGAAACATCTTTTCAAAAAGACAAATACCTTTGTAAAACATTCGAGTAAAGAATTGTTACAATGGTTGCCTAGACAAGGCATCTTTTTCAAAACATTTTCAAAACCACACACACAAAGCACCATTTCACACCATTGAAAAGCAAAGGCAAGTGATCTAAAACAAGTAACTAAGAGCCCATGGATAACCATGGATGAAAAGGGTATTAGCACCTTCCCTTTTCATAATCTACCCCCCGAACCCACAAAAACATCTCAAAGGTCTTTCCTGTGCTTTTTGACCTTTCCTTAGGATAAATAAAAATTCGGTGGCGACTCTTGCTAAACCGAACAAGTGCGAATACAAACGCAAAACCTCAAGTCAGTTCTCCCACCGTATCACACTGCACCGGAGATTCTATCAAAAATCAAAACGGAAGTCGAAAGACTTCTGAAATGTAAGTTCATCCGAACGACCAGGTATGTCCAATGAATTGCAAATATTGTGCCTATTATAAAGAAAAATGCTACATTAAGGGTGTGCATTGATTTCATAGATCTGACTGCTGCAACACCCAAAGATGAATATCCAATGCCTGTGGCGGAAATGCTTGTTGATTCTGCCGCTGGTTTTGAGTACATGAGTATGCTTGACGGATACTCTAGATATAATCAAATTTTTATTGTTGAAGAAGATGTGTCGAAAACAGCTTTCTATTGCCCTGGGGCCTTAGGCACCTACGAATGGGTAGTGATGGCTTTTGGCCTAAAAAATGCAGGGGCAACATATCAAAGAGCAATGAATTCTATATTCCATGATTTCATTGAGACTTTTATGCAGATTTACATTGATGATATTGTTGTCAAATCTGTTTCAGGGCAGACTCACATGGACCATCTTCGACAATCCTTTGAGAGGATGAGACGCTATGGTTTGAAAATGAATCCTCTAAAGTGCGCTTTTGGTGTCAAAGCAGGGGACTTCTTAGGCTTTATGGTCCATAAAGAGGGAATCGAGATAAACCAAAACAAGACCAAAGCTATTTTGGAAGCCAAAGCGCCAACCAACAAGAAGGAATTGTAGTCTCTACTTGGGAAGATAAATTTCCTAAGGAGATTCATATTCAACCTCAGTGGGAAAACGCAAGCCTTCTCACCACCACTCGACTCAACAAAGGAGGATTTTAAATAGGGGTAAGAACAGCAAGAGGCCTTCGACAAAATAAAAGAGTACCTCACCAAGCCACAGATTCTGGTACCTCCTTGTAGAAATAGAAGTATGAGATTGTACATAGTTGCATCTGATAAAACCATAGGGAGCATGTTAGCTCAAGAGGATGAGAATGGTGTTGAAAGACCCATCTACTACCTCAGTAGATTTTTAAATGATGCGGAAACTAGATATAACGAAGTTAAAAAACTATGTTTATGTCTTTACTTCTCATGTACAAAAATCAAGCAATATATTAAACCAGTTAATGTTTACGTTTTGTCTCATTTTGATGTTTTCAAATACATGTTGTCGAAACCCATTTTGCACAGTAGAATTAGCAAATGGGCACTTGCATTAACTGAGTATTCATTAACCTTTATGCCTCTCAAGGCTGTGAAAGGTCAAGTGGTAGCAGACTTTATAGTTGACCACTCAATAACAGAAGAATCAATAAATTATTTGGAGATTGAACCTCAGAAGTTATACTTTGACGGTTCTAGTCATAAAGACGGAACTGGAGTAGGGGTTTTCGTTATTTCTCCAAACAAAATTCCAACAAGATTTAAGTACAAGATCGAAGGAGATTGTTCCAATAATGAGGCTGAATACGAAGCTTTGATCGTAGGCCTTGAAATCTTGTTGGAATTGGGGGCAACTCGAGTCGAAATAATGGGAGACTCAGAGTTAGTCCTAAAACAGGTTACGAAAGAATACAAATGCATAAGAGAAAATCTTATCATGTATTTCGTGATAGCCAGGCGATTATTGAAGAACTTCGAAGTGGTTAACATTCGACATATACCCAGATTGGAAAATCAAGTGGCTAATGATTTGGCACAGATCACTTCCGGGTATAAAGTTTCGAAAGAAAAAATACAATAAGCAATCAAAGCTATAGGAAGAGTAGCATCCACTAAGTTATCTCCAATAGATTTAGAAACAACAACGTTGGGATACACTGATCACGAAAACTTCGAGATTTCGTTCATAGACAATCTAACAGAACAAGATTGGAGAAAGCCTATAGTAGATTATTTACAGAATCCAGTGGCTTCGACGGAGCGAAAGATAAAGTATAGGGCACTAAGTTATATACTAATGGGAAATGAACTGTTCAAGAAAACACCTGAAGGTGTGTTGCTGAAATGCCTAAGTGAATAGAAGAATACATAGCTCTTTCGACTACACACTCCGGGGCATGTGGAGCACATCAAGTAGGCCATAAGATGAAATGGATGTTGTTTTGACAAGGTATGTATTGGCCCAATATGTTAAAAGATTGTGTTGAGTTTGCAAAAGGGTGTCAAGAATGTCAAGTGCACACAGGCATCCAGCATGTACTGGCAAGCGAACTTCATTCGATTGTGAAACCTTGGCCTTTTAGAGGATGGGCTTTAGAACTTAATGGAGAGATTCGACCAGCATCCTCTAAAAGCCAGAAATACATACTGGTGGGCATTGATTATTTTACTAAATGGATTGAATCAATTCCTTTAGTCAATGTAGACCAAGAAAATGTCATTGAATTTATTCAAAAGTACATTATATATAGATTTGGAACCCCCGAGACAATAACGACAGATCAAGGATCAGTCTTTACTGGTTGGAAAATGCAAGAATTTGCTATAGAAATGGGATTCAAATTGTTAACATCTTCACCTTACTATGCACAAGCTAACGGCCAAGTCGAAGCAACAAACAAGGTAGTAATCAGTTTAATAAAGAAACACGTGGGAAAGAAACCAAGAAACTGGCACACGACGTTGGATCAAGTTTTATGGGCTTGTCGAACCTCACCTAAAGAGGCTACATGAACAACACCATTTCGCCTAACTTATGGTCATGATGCGGTATTGCCAGTGGAAATTTGTCTACAGTCAACGAGGGTTCAGAGACATCAGGATATTCCTTATGAAGTTTATTGGAATATGATGTTAGACAAATTGGTTGATTTGGATGAAGAAAGGTTGAAAGCTTTAGACCTGTTAAGATTACAAAAGAAACGGGTCAAGAAATCCTATAATCGAAAAGTAAAACCTAAGGCATTTTTGCCTGAGGATCTAGTATGGAAGGTAATTCTTCCAATGGATCGAAAAGATAGAAATATGGGAAAATGGTCCCCTAAGTGGGAAGGACCTTTCAAAATTATCCAAACTTTCTCTGGTGGAGCCTATGAGATCGAGGAGTTAAATGAAGATCAAAGGCTTCTGAGAGTAAACGGTAAATACTTGAAAAAGTATAGACCTATGCTTCAAGAGGTTAAAATAGCCAAAGTATAGTCATGGTCGAAATAAGAAAAAAGCCAAAATGGAAATTTAAATTTCATTAAAAATTGCAAAAATGGCTGAGTCATTACAATAAGTGATAATGCAAATATAGAGACGGAATTTAAAAGGGGAGATTAGCCTTGATCTGGAGGTATTTGATCCTCTGTAATTCCAGACGCCGTTCACAAAGAGCCTTCGACTGATGAAGGGTTTCAAGTTTAGCATCAAGTGTTTGGGCTCGATCAGCATGCTTTAACCCTTCAGCAAGTTCCTCTTGGCTTTCAGACTCAGTATTAGTGGCGAGAAGTTCATCCTTACTTTTTTCATTGGCAGAAATTTTAGCCTCCAATTCTTTGATCTGCACTCTCATTTTAGCCGTGTCTTGATCAATCTCCTCAGCCTCTCTCTGCCTAGCCTCTTGAGCCTTCGACAGTT
Organism: Vicia faba; assembly: GCA_948472305.1. Classification (NCBI taxonomy): domain Eukaryota; kingdom Viridiplantae; phylum Streptophyta; class Magnoliopsida; order Fabales; family Fabaceae; genus Vicia; species Vicia faba. The sequence goes on from OX451736.1 coordinate 940,611,956, forward strand.
CTTTTACTTTGGAGGTTGATTCAGTAGCAGCATGCCAAGCAACAGCTACAAGGCCGTTGGCCTCTTCGATCTCGCGAGTAAGAGTCCTTCGACAATTATAGTCTATTGACACTTGGTCAATAATGGAAGTGAAATCCAGAATAATGCTAGCTACGTCTGGAGAAGCAACGAGGAGATCAACAAACCTCAAAGTGGTCTTCAGGAAGGAAGGAGGAGTAGGTTCTCCCTCCAAGGTTAGCATTAAATCTCTTTTGAAAATTTGTGCTTTAACCTTCTGAAGTGCCTCATCGAGAGGGGATGTTGAGGTGGAATTTCTGAACATAGTCGAAACACTATGGTCGGAAGAACTTTCTCACCCTTCGAGAATGGCAGTCAAGTAACCCAGAGGATTTTGCTGTTTCATCAAGGCCAAAGCTTCTTTGGTTCTAGACCCTGTCGAAGGGGCACCCTCATTAGTGGCAGTAGCCACATTAACTACCTGTGCTGGAATATGGGCAGCTTCAGTGTTCGTCATATTTTGGGCCTCTTCAGTAGAGTCTTCTCTGCCATCAGCATCTGGAATTCTTTCATCCTGATTTCCCCCCTCCAACATATCTTCCCTCTCTGTTCTAGCTACGACATCAGTAGCCTCATCCTCTTCACCTTCCTGTGCATCACCTAGAGGAGCCTTAGTTTCTTCCTGTTCTCCTAGAGGGCCTTCTTCATTTTCTTCCTCTATGGTCTCATATTGAGGCTCATAAGTTTGGTTCACCTCATCAGCAGAGCTAACAAAGGAGCCCTTTGCTGAAGAAGGCCTATAAGTGGGATCTCCCTCACTATTTAGTAGAGTGGAAGATCCTTCGACAGGAGTGGGAGCTTGTTTAGAAGTTCTGGTAGTATCCTGAAGATTAAGAAGTTTTATTCTCAGAATTCCTATGAAAAAAAGGGGTTAGTTCAGGAAGTAAGCAGATGTCTGTCGAAGTAAATACCTGAAGAGGAACTTCGGCACCGGGGCTGGAATTGCAACTCTCACTAGGGTTATTTAGCCTAGCGGCTACCTCTTGCTCAGTGGGTTCTTTGATGACTACAGGAGGAGGCCTTGATTTGGTAGTTGTAATCTTAATTTTTGTTTTGGGACGAGGCTCAGGTGCGGGAGCTGCTTTCTTTAATTTTTGTCTCTTCAGAGGAACAAGAGGAGACTCCTCTTCTTCATCACTAGAGATTTCAATTTCCTGAACCTTCCGTTTCTTGGGAGTGGTCTTCTGAACATCCAGAAAGATAAGAGTTAAAGACATCAACATCTATATCAGAAAATAGAAAAGGAGAAAGGTATAGCAGAAAGTGAATACCTTTGGTGAAAGGTTAACAGAAGGGTCTCCCCCTTTGGTGCTTTCAGCAGCCTTTTTTGTGCTGGTCCTCTTGACAGTTATACAAGAAACAAATATAAGGTGACATTGAATGATTGAATCTAATACAAGTAAACAAAAAGAAAGAAAATATTACCTTTCTTGATCTTGTCAAGGACCAGTTTGAACGCCTCGCGAAGGTGGTGGGTGAAATCCTTCTCGTCGAAGAATTCCTCATTATAATACTGCCTCCACCACCCCTCAAAATTGGGAGAACACATAAAATTGAGATTGAAGTCGAATAGAGTTAGTACGGTCCGACCAACGTACCTACCAATGTGCTTGGTAGCAGCATCCTCTGAGTAATCTGCATTATAAAACAATAGCAGTTTCTCTCGAGAGTAGATGGGAGATAGGAGTGACTGGACAATACCGAATTATCGAGAGACAAGATTCAGTTGGTAAGAAATCAAACTTAATTGATTCTTCGAACTCTTGAATCTCAGTTGCATGATTCTGGGTCGAAGAAACGACTCCCAAATGGCCACATATTCATCCTCCAAGTCCTCCTCATCAGTTGAAGGAAATGGTCTGGTAAACCATTTTGGGCCAACTTTTCGACTAGCGAAGGGAGCCATGGTCGAAACAAAATTTTTGCACTCTGCAAACATCATTACAAAGCTGGTGAAGGCCTTTTGAAATTGCTTACCCTCGTCAATCGGAGTCAGCAAAGCTAGCCTGGTGCCTTCGACCCTCCTGTTCAAAATTTCTGGGGCTTCTTCGTTTATCGTATTCTTTTGAGGAAGAAAAGATTCGAAGGTGGTGTTGAGCCAAAGTTGAAGAAGCTAAAAGGGGCCAGAAAGAAGCAAGCTTGCCCTGTCTCCTATGACTTTGAGTTGAGTCACACCATTGCTGATGGACTCATACAGATTGGCCAGAATTAATTCAGCCAAGCAGAGAGGGTAGCCGTGATGAAGCTGTGTTGCGAGCATGAGTGTGATACGGTGGAAGAACTGACTTGGGATTTGCGTTTGTTTTCGCACTTGTTCGGTTTAGCAAGAGTCGCCACCGACTTTTTATTTTATCCTAAGGAAAGGTCAAAAAGCACAGGAAAGACCTTTGAGATGTTTTCGTGGGTCCGGGGGGTAGATTATGAAAAGGGAAGGTGCTAGCACCCTTTTCATCCATGGTTATCCATGGGCTCTTAGTTACTTGTTTTAGATCACTTGCCTTTGCTTTTTAATTGTTTGAAATGGTGCTTTGTATGTATGGTTTTGAATTTTTTTTGAAAAAGATGCCTTGTCTAGGCAACCTTTATAATGATTCTTGTTTGAATATATACAAAGGTGTGTGTCTTTTTGAAAAGATAATTCAATGTTTTGAAAGTTATTTGGAAATTGTTTTTGAAGTTGTGTTGTGAAGTGTGTTTGAAAAATGGCAAGGATGTTTTGCAAGATTTTTAATCAAGTAACTAAGAGCTGTCTACCCTATTTTACTCAAATATTTTCTCGTGTTTTGACCCTTTTAACAGTGTTGTTTCACCATTGTGTTTGATGAACAACCTTGCGTTAGGATGTTAAACGGGACAGGCGCGGGTCATCGTATACAATCATTGAAGGCAACTTGTGAGACGCTCTAGCAATTTTTTGTAAGGGACGAGATCGTTTTATCGAAGGCAACATCGAGGGACTATGATCTTTTGTTTTGTTTTTGTTTTGCCAATAGATACTCAACATGCATATCATGGCCATTTGTTTAGGCAACCAAGTGGAGATACCTTAGGGGTGTTTATGTGCAAGTGCGTTTTATTGCATGCAAGAGTTTATCTTGAATTAGGATTTTCTATTTCATTGATTTTATCTTGCCATACACATCCTATTTACTAGCATTTATATTTGAAAGCAATAAAAGACGGAAATGTAAAATCCTACGCTATTACAGCATTTAGGGGATGGGGATACACATTTGTACATGGGGTGGTTCAACGAGAAAAATAGATAAGAAAAGAAAATAACAAAGGGAAGATAGAGAGAAAGAGAGAGAGGGCTAGCGCGCTGCTGAGAGGAAGTCAAAAGTTCTGACCCAAGCCTGCTGCCAGATTATCAACCTTTTGGTGAAAATGTATGAGTCAGAACTTCTGACTCTGGCACCTGCAAAACAGAAACCTGTTAGTGGGAAGGTCAGAAGTTCTGACCCTCATGTGCTGCAAGACAAAAGTTTGTTAGTGGGGAAGTCAGAAGTTCTGACCCTGCTGGACATACAATAATTTTCAGAAGTTCTGATATTATTGACAGCAAAACAAGCTTCAAATGTGCTAACGTCAAAGTCAGAACTTGGCTTCTCCCTGTACTGGCCAGGAGATCTGCAGTTTTGTTATTTTTCCACAAAACAGAAAACATGCTTGGGACAACTTCAGCAAATGTCAAAGTGTTTCAGGAGACATAACCAACAAGGTCAGAGGCAAGTTCTGAACTGATTCATTCTCTATTTAAGCGTACAAATGCGTGAAAACCTCAGAACATGTACAACATCAGAAGCATGATAATCTACATTGTGTTTTTGAGCATGCAAATCTGGTAATGCTTAGGCAAGGTGGTGAGAGTCAGCAAGTGCTTACCTTGAAGATGGAAGAAGCTCTGTGAATTGGAGTTAGCCTTAACTCTGGTGACGTTTTGAGTAGCTTCTTTGAATGGATGGATGGAGGGTATATAGTGGTATGAATATAAAAGTTATGGCAGTTTCCAACGTGTGGGTCAGAAACTGAATGAAAGGTTTTTTAGTCAAGAAATACTTTGAGAACAAATGGAGTTTGAAAGCAAGGGATCCAAAGTTAATGGTTTGTACGCTGTGTTTACAGTTTTTTTTAAACTCTAGGAATTTTGGGCAGAGGTTCAAGACTTTTCTTTCTCAAACTTTCTGTCTCTTTTCAGCAATTTTTCTGGTCCCCTTTCTCAGTGACCAATGGCCTTCTATTTATAGGCAAAGCTTTGTGGGTTTTTCAAAATGTCAAGTGGCGCCAATATCATGCATTGGATGCTGACTTACTCTTGAAGCAAGTTCCAAAAAGGTTGTGGTGATTGACAGCCTTTAGCCTAGGCTGGATTAGTAAGCAAGGATTAAGGAAAAGTGAACCTATAAGTGAAATGTAGTGTATAGGCCTTTACCTAATCCTGCACAAAAGTATTTCCACCCTACACGTGGAGAGATCCTCTGGACGAAGGCTCAAAAGTGGTTGTGAGCATTAATGAGCATTAAATGATGATGAGATTCGTCAAAAATCAAAAATCTTGTAATATGAGATTTGCATCATTACTTAAATCTAGGCCAAAAGGTCCATTTCAACGTAGTCTAGGACAAAGTACCCAAGTTCTGATCTTGATATCCTGTTGCCTTAGCAAATTCTGAGGAATCCCCAAGCTTTCTAGCATGTTTCTTTGACTTGCTTCTGAAAACTCTGGACTTAGAGATTCTGCTTCGGTGTAGCACCCAATCTTCTGACCCTCTTACCTTCTGGTTCCAGCATGTTCTGAAGGAGCTTTCAGATTTTTCATCATGTTTTATAATCTTCTGGAAACTTCTGACTGAGCTGGCGCAGATGCTGAAGGGCCACATTCTGACTGAATGTTATGTGCTGAAACACATTTACAACTTCTGACTGCTCCTGCTTGGAGGCTAGCTCAGAAGTTCTGAAGTGTCATTTTTCTTAAATACTTTAGAAAAACTCTAAGCACTTAGAATTTAACTTTTCCAAGGTAAAATTTGACTTTTGACCTTCTTGATGAAACAAACTTCATATTCCAACATGTCTTGATGAAATATGATTTTTGAGATTTAATTTTGATCCAAAAACTGAAGTTTGACTTCTCAGCGTGTAAATGACCATTTTGCCCTTGTAAATGGATTGCTTGGAAAGAAATGATAATTCAAGGCTTGGATTTGTATGATAGAAAACTTTGAGAATCCAGGGTGATTTCCTGAGAAAGGAGATGGCAAATTTTGGGGTACAACAGCTGCCCCTGTTCAATCTTCTTGAACCTGAAGAGTTAGATTGGCAATTTTGTCGTTCGCGACTCGAAGGTAAAAGAATGATTGGACACTAGAGTGCCCAAAAAATTTGCACTTGTCAAAGCATAGTTGAGGGAATGGGCTTAAAGATGCCATTTGGAGATGTGGTAGAAACTTGTCAGAGATGGGCTTAAAGATGCCATCTGGAGATGCGACAGCAACTTGTCGGAGATGGGCTTAAAGATGCCATCTGGAGATGCAACATCAACTTGTCGGAGATGGGCTTAAAGATGCCATCTGGAGAAGGTTTGTTGTAGGTGAGTGGGTGAGTATCAGAAAGGTATCCATGTTTGGAACACCTCTGAACTGGGGGTCTGAATAAGCAATAGATTGACACCCATGTTTGGAGAATCCATAAACTGTTTTCAGAAGTCTTGAAGTTGAATAAGCAATAGATTAGCATCCGTGTTTGGAAGCATCCGTAAACTGTTTTCAAAAGTTTTGAAGTCTGTATGAGTAGTAGAATGACCACCATGTCTGGGGTGTATTCGTATTGTATCTAAATTTGAGATTTGTATGAGTAGCAGAATGACTCCCGTGTCTGGAGTGTATCTGGACTGTATCTGAAGTTGAGATCTGTATGAGTAGCAGAATAACTTGTGTCTGGAGTGTATCTGAAACTGTAACTGGGATCTGAATAAGTGATAGAATGGCAACCGTGTCTGGAGCGTATCTGGACTGTATCTGAAGTTGAGATCTGTATGAGTAGCAGAATGACTTCCATGTCTAGAGTGTATCTGAAACTGTAACTGAAGTTGAGATCTGTATGAGTAGCAGAATGACTTCCGTGTCTGGAGTGTATCTGAAGTCGAGATCTGTATGAGTAGAAGAATGACTTCCGTGTCTGGAGTGTATCTGAAGTTGAGATCTGTATGAGTAGCAGAATGACTTCCGTGTCTGGAGTGTATCTGAAACTGTAACTAGGATCTGAATAAGCGACAGAATGGCAACCGTGTCTGGAGCGTATATGGACTGTATCTGAAGTTGAGATCTGTATGAGTAGCATAATGACTTCCGTGTCTGGAGTGTATATGAAATTGTAACTGGGATCTTAATAAGTGACATAATGGCAACCGTGTCTGGAGCGTATCTGGACTGTATCTGAAGTTGAGATCTGTATGAGTAGCAGAATGACTTCCGTGTCTAGAGTGTATCTGAAACTGTAACCGGGATCTGAGTGAATGACAGGATGACTTCTGAGGCGATTGCACTGAAGGGAATCAAACTGCTGATGTAAGGGTCAGAATGGTATCCGTGTCTGGAATGCATTTGAACTTGAGGTTGATAAATGAATCTGAATGAGAGATAGAATGGCCGCCGTGTCTGGAGCGTATCTAGCCTGTATCGAATTGTTGAAGTCTGGATGAGTAGTAGAATGACCGCCGTGTCTGGGGTGTATCTGTACTGTATTTGACTTGAAGTTCTGAATGAGTAATAGAATGACGGCCGTGTCTAGGGTGTATCTGTACTGTATCTGAATAATTGTTAATGATATCCTTTTGATCTTATCCTGAAAAGAATAAAATTTTAGCTAAACACAAAGTTATGTTGCATGATATGTATTATGTAATGAACGGTATTTCATCAATGATATATGAATGTAATGGTTATGCATGTAAGCTGAGTAGCCGCTTTGCTGAGGAAGATAAATCCTGCTAGCGGGAGATAACGAAATCTTTGAATGCTACCGGGGAAAATAAATCCATGACCGAAGCTGGGGATTCCAAAAAAACTTTGATTGTTGAGGATGAGAAATCCTTGCTGACTGCTGACTGCTTGGGGAATAAGGAAAACTTTGAAAATCTCTACTGGGAAGTTTAAAGCCTGGGAGGCCTCTGCTGGAGGAAGGAGACTGAGAATCTTCAATCTGTTGGGAAATATCTCTGTGGGGAGAATGTTCACTATTCTGGTTCCACTGGGTATAGGATTTTCAGGATTTTTTTGGGGGTCCACTGGGGATCTTGAAGCTTAATTTTGATGGGAACTTCGAAACTTAGCTCAGCTGGGGAATCAAGTTTTGGGAATGCGCTGACTCTGCTAAGGATCTTGAAGCTTAACTCCGCTGGGGAAATATGCTCCAAATTTAGTCTTGTTGAGGGTCTGAATGATGTATCGCAGGGGATTTCTCCTGAGATGGCACAAAAATATCTTCCTACACCTTCAACCTATCTGTAACTATCCCCTTTTTTTTTCTTTTCAATTTCGTTTTACTTGTAAGAAGTGATTATATTCAAATGCATATGCCTATTTAACAAGACATTGGACGTTTTCAAAATAAACATAAGTGTAAAAAGAAAAGAAAGGCAAGCAAATTTCTGCACTTGGAAGTGCATTTGTATTAACTTTTATGAGTATCTTTGTACAAAGGAGACAAACATCCTAGTAAGAGAATGTTGTCGTAAAAATTGAAAAATTTTATACAAAAGAAAGATGGCTATGTGTAACAATTCCATGGGATTCCCATTCTGTTATGGCCTTCACAACTCTGAATATCTTGTCCATTCGTTGCTTTGTCCGCTGATGACTAGGTTGATCAGAAGCTCGAAGCTTGTTGATGAAGAGATTGTTCTTGGAGTGATCCGACGAGACACAGTCATACGCCTTAATTCCCTAACTTTTGCCTGAATCGCCCTTTCAGGGTTTTCGATCCACCGGGAAACCCTTTTTTTCCCAAGTCACCCTTTCAGGTTTTCAACTTGCCGGGTATACATATTTTTTTGTTTTATCCCTAATTTTTGCCTGAACCTCCCTTTCGGGTTTTCGATTCACCGGGATGCCCATTTTTTCCCAAGTCGCCCTTTCGGGTTTTTAACTTGCCGGGTCGTTTTATGCGTAGTATTTTTTGACTATGTCTGCGTTTGCAGGGTGTGGCAAGTCATCACCGTCCATGGTGGTCAGAATCATTGCCCCACCAGAAAAGATGCTCTTGATCATAAATGGTCCCTCGTAAGTAGGAGTCCATTTGCCCCTGGGATCACTTTGCGGCAAGATGATCCGCTTGATTACAAGATCTCCGACTTGATATACTTGACGTCTGACTTTCTTGTTGAAAGCGTTGATCATCCGTTTTTGATACGTCTGACCATGACAAACAGCAGTAAGTCGCTTCTCGTTGATCAAATTAAATTGATCAAGCCGGGTCTGAATCCAATCGTCTTCATTCAAACCGGCGTCCTTCATAATCCTTAAAGAAGGAATCTGAACTTCCAAGGGTAGGACCACTTCCATGCCATACACCAAAGAGAATGGGGTTTCCCCTGTTGAAGTACGTGCCGTGGTACGATACCCATGCAGAGCAAACGGTAACATCTCATGCCAGTCTTTGTAGGTGACTGTCATCTTTTGAATGATCTTCTTGATATTTTTGTTCGCGGCTTCAACAACACCGTTCATCTTCGGCCGATAGGGAGAGAATTGTGATGATAAATCTTGAACTGTTCGCATAGAGCGGTGATCACATTATTGTTCAGGTTTGTGCCGTTGTCTGTGACGATCCTGTCGGGGACACCATACCGGCATATGAGATTCTGCTTGATGAAGCGGGCAACCACATTCTTTGTAACTGAGGCATAGGAAGCTACTTCGACCCACTTGGTAAAATAATCAATAGCGACCAAGATGAAGCGATGTCCATTGGATTCCCTAGGCTTGATCTCTCCAATCATGTCAATGCCCCACATTGCAAACGGCCAAGGAGCTGTCAGAACATTGAGAGGAACAGGAGGAATATGTACTTTGTCAGCATAGACTTGGCATTTATGGCAGGTGCGGGAATATTGGTGACAATCAGCTTCCATGGTAGACCAGTAGTAGCCTGCTCTTAGAATCTTCTTTGCCATTGTATGCCCGCTCAAATGGGTGCCAAATGTGCCACTGTGTATCTCAGTCATGATCAACTCTGCTTCAGCTTTGTCCACACATCGAAGTAAAACACAATCATGGCTGCGTTTATAAAGGATGCCATTTCTTAGGAAGAACTTTGCAGCAAATCTCCTTAAGAACTTTTTGTCATTGACGGAAGCTCCTTCGGGGTATTCTCTAGTCTGGAGATACCTTTTGATCTCGTGAAACCAGGGTCGTTCCACTACTTCTTCGGTATTAATCTCATGACAGTGCACAGGTTCGTCCATTCGCTCGATGGTGATTTGGGGAGCCTCGTTATCCCAGTTGAGTTTAAACATGGAAGACATTGTAGCCAGAGCATCTGCTAGCTGATTTTTTTCTCGCGGGAAATGCTCGAAAGTAATCTGCTCGAAATGAGGCAACAAAGTCAGGACATGTTCTTTGTATGGGATAAGATTAGGATGTTTGGTGTCCCACTCTCCTTTGACTTGACTGATAACCAAATCCGAGTCCCCAAATACGACCAAAGATTTTATTCCCAAGTCTATAGCAGCCTTGAGACCAAAGATGCAAGCTTCATATTCAGCCATGTTGTTGGTATAGCTGAAGCAAAGTCGGGCAGTGAAAGGTGTCTGGCAACCTTCTGGGGAAATGAGTACCACACTGATACCGTTGCCAAGTGCATTTGAAGCACCATCAAAGTATAGGATCCATCGGGATCCTTGTTCAGGTCCGTCATACAGTCCGTTACTTTCAATGTTGTCCAAAGTCATGATGTCCTCGTCAGGGAAGTCGAATCTCATAGATTGATAATCTTCGACAGCTTGATGAGCTAGATGGTCAGCTAGTACACTCCCTTTTATAGCTTTTTGAGTAGTACACTGGATGTCATATTCAGTCAGGATCATCTGCCATCTAGCGATTCTTCCAGAAAAATCAGGCTTCTCGAAGATATATTTGATCAGATCCATCTTAGAAATCAGCAGAGTGGTATGAGTCAACATATACTGCCTTAGCCGGCGAGCAGCCCATACCAAAGCGCAACAAGTTTTCTCGAGCAGTGAGTAGCGAGTCTCACAGTCGGTAAACTTTTTGCTAAGGTAATAAATGGCATGCTCTTTTCGACCAGACTCGTCATGTTGGCCCAGTACGCACCCCATTGAGTTGTCCAAAATAGTCAGATACATGATCAACGGCCTTCCTTCGACGGGTGGCATCAGAATAGGAGGTTCTAGCAAATACTCCTTGATTTTATCAAAAGCAACTTGACAATCGTTGTTCCATTCAACTACCTGATCTTTCTTCAACAATTTGAAAATTGGCTCACAGGTAGACGTCAGGTGAGAGATGAACCTGGCGATATAGTTCAAGCGTCCCAAGAATCCTCTAACCTCCTTTTCAGTACGGGGAGCAGGCATTTCTTATATAGCTTTTACTTTGGCAGGATCAACCTCGATACCTTTGTTGCTGACAATAAATCCTAGAAGTTTACCAGACCTAACTCCAAAAGTGCACTTGCTTGGGTTTAGTCTGAGCTTATACTCCTTTAACCTGGCAAACAGCTTTTGCAAATGTTCAAGGTGTTCTTCTTCTATCTGTGATCGAGCTATCATGTCGTCTATGTAAACTTCGATCTCATGATGTATCATATCGTGAAATAAAGCTACCATGGCGCGCTGATAGGTTGCCCCTGTGTTCTTCAGTACGAACGACATCACTTTATAGCAGAAGGTACCCCATTGCGTGACAAAGGTAGTTTTCTCCATGTCCTCGGGGGCCATTTTGATCTGGTTGTATCCCGAGAATCAGTCCATGAAGGAATATACCTTGTGCTGAGTTGTGTTGTCAACCAAACTGTCAATATGTGGCAGCGGAAAATCGTCTTTAGGGCTAGCCCTATTCAAATCCCGATAATCTACACACATTCTGACTTTGCCGTCCTTTTTGGGTACGGGCACAATGTTAGCAACCCATTGTGGGTAGGTTGTAACAGCCAGAAAGCTGGCGTTGAATTGCTTCATTACTTCAACCTTAATCTTTTCAGACATGTCAGGCCTCATTCGGCGAACCTTTTGCTTGATCGGTGGACAATCTTCTCTTGTAGGGAGACGGTGAACCACGATATCTGTGTCTAACCCTGGCATGTCTTCATAAGACCAGGCAAAGATTTCAACATATTCACTTGACAACTGCACTAAGCGCTCCTTGACACTCGGTTCCAGGTTGGCACCTACTTTTACTTCCTTACTGTCCTCCTTTGTCCCTAAGTTGATGGTTTCTAGCAACTCTTCATGAGGCAGAACGGCCCTCTCTTCTTGCTATAGAAGTCTGGCTAACTCTCCCGGCACTTCACAATCTTCGTCAACTTCGTACTCAGCATGATTGACCAAATCTTCAAAGTTATCGAAGGCTAAAACAGAATAGTCACCCATGGAATCCGGAGTGGATGGGTACCTGCATTTGTGAGTGTGTGTGTGTGTGTAAGGGATAGCCATCCTTAAAAGAACAAAACGCAAAAGGAAGGAAAAATGAACACAACAGTTTATAGATGAAAAACATCCAATGATTCATTAAAACATGGCATATGATTATGAAGGAAATCAAGCCCTTACAAATGGACCTACATGCCCCGGGCAAGGCATGAGGTGAAAATAGTGTGCAAATTGTTTTTAGTTATTACAGACCATAAAAATGGGAAATTTGTTCAAAGATAGAATTACTGGTTGATAAAGGTGATAGGAACAAAATCCTTTACTTCCCAATTGCTCAAACCCCCTTCGACAGTCGGAAAGATCCAGTCTTCAAAGTGGCTCTCCTCCTCTTCATCTTCTACAACATTGATTCCGTGGTGTGAGATCTTGACGGGTGGTCTTCCAATCTTAGAGCGATGCATAGCCTTTTGTAGTGCAGTAGTAAACCCTAAACCAAACTTGTCCGCCTTATGGGGAAAATCAGGCAATTGTCCCCATACTGTGCTCTTCCCCTACTTAATCACAGCCTTTGCGTCCTTGAGAGATGCCATCTTATCCACATGCTTGGGAATGATAGGTACCTCAACCGTTGTCTTCGCAACTGTTATCTCGGGAGAAACTTCCTCGAAATGTTGAAAAGGTGTTTCGATGAACTCGCCGTCTAACTCCACATATCAAAAGGAATTGAGATGACTAATCATGTACTCTTCCTCGCCATGCACAGTTATGATTTTACCCTTAACAGGATATTTCAGCATCTGGTGCAAAGAGGACGTAACTGCCCCGGCATAATGGATCCACGGTCTTCCCAGCAAACATGAGTACGATGGACGGATGTCCATCACGTAGAAGGTGGAGTTGAACACTTCGGTGCCTACCTTGATAGGAATATCAACCTCTCCATGAACCATTCTTTTGGAACCATCGAAAGCTCTAACGATGATGTTACTAGGTTTGAGGGTCAAACCTTCGTAATCCAAACGGTCTAAGGCCTTCTTTGGCAGCACATTTAGAGAAGAACCAGTATCAACCAAGACATGGGAGAGGGTGGTCCCTCGACACTCAACTGAAACATGTAACGCATCATTGTGTTTTCTTCCTTTGGGAGTTAGGTCAGCGTCGCAAAAACCCAGGCCATTGTCAGCAGTAAGACTGGCCACACAATCCTGAAATTGGTCAGTCGAAGTCTCTTGGGGTACATGTGCCGTCTTCAAGAATTTAATCAGGGCTTTAACATGGGCCTCTGAACAGAGCAGGAGGGATAACATTGAAATCTTAGAAGGGGTTTGCCCTAATTGTTCCACAACGTCGTAGTCACTTTTTCTGATTATTTTCAGGATTTCATCCATTTCCTTCTGAGTGGTTTCGGGGATAACCACAGCATGAGCCTTCGTCCTGACAGGCATTTCCAATATCCCCTTACCTTTGTCGGTATTATCAGCAGATGGTCTTTCTTCAGGAGTGTTCAACTCTTCAATCACTGGGCCTTGCACAGAGGGTCCAACAAGTGCAGAAGCTTTTAAGGGTCTGAAAACTGCTTGGAGGGGAGCAATTTCCGGAGAAAAGATCCGGCCACTGCGGGTTATCTTGCTTGTACCCGCGATGTTCCCTATATCAGGGTCTTCTTCAGAAATTTCTTGGACTGTTTCGATTTGTTTGATGCCGTGGTAGAAGATTTCTCCCCCATAGTTCCACGGTATCATTTTGCTTGATTGGTACAGGACAGGTCCCGGCATAGTGATCTTTAAAGGTACATATTCATAGTTGGGTGTAATCCTTACAGGCCTTTTGCAAGCCTTGGGAGGATTGTCGGAAATGGTTATGATGGCAATATCATTGGTTGAGGTATCACAAGCATCAGGAGTAATCGGATTGAAAGTGTTAACGGGGGTTTTCTGGAAAAGTATTTCTTGAGTATCCATCAGGCGTTGGACACCTGACTTCAACATTGGACAAACATCTTGAATGTTCAAGCAAAAATAGCAGTCTTCATCCCAACCAGGAAAAATCCCGGCTCTCAACAAATTTTCTTTTATCACTAACAATGGAGTCAACAGATCGACAACATCAATAACATGGAGATTTTCCAAAACAGCATGCACATTGTGGCCGTGCTTGGGCATCGGTGCGGATATAACATTAGGCTTCTCAGGAGCGTCAAATTCAACCTCTTTGGCGTCAATTAAGTCCTGAATTTTGTTCTTGAGTGCCCAACAATTATTGGTATCGTTCCCAATACTGTCGGAATGGTAAGCACACTTGGATTTTGAGTTGTAGGATGGAGAGGTGGTATTTACATTCTTTGGCGCCTCTTTTAAATTAGCAAGATTCAACTTCAGGAGATGTGGAAGGATTTGAGCAGGGGTCATGTTTACTGGGGTAAACTGCCGTGGTGGCCTTTGTTGATAAGTTCTAGGCTGATCATTCCTCGATTAACTGTTTCTAAGCTGGTCTGATGCGTACTTCTGTATTAATACGGCCCCCACTGTTGGCCGACGTTCCTCTCTTTCCCGATTTTTCTGGGTGTATACAGCAGATGCTTCCTTTTTGGCCGGGAAAGGTTTTCTAGCAGCTGTGGATGCGGAAGCATCCTTTTGAATCTTTCCACTTTTAATACCGGCCTCCACCCTTTCGCCGGTCAGGATCAGTTCAGTAAATCCCGCAGAAGAGCTTCCGATTAGATGGTTGAAGAAGGGGCCAGACAGGGTCCCCAAAAACATGTCAACTAATTCCCTATCTGATAGTGGTGGCTGCACCCTTCCAGCCAGGTCGCGCCACTTCTGGGCGTACTCCTTAAACCCTTCATTTGAAGCCATCCCCATACTTTGTAGCTGAGTACGGGTAGGCGCCAAATCAGCATTGTACTAATATTGACGATAGAAAGCGGCTGCCAAGTCTTCCCAATTATGGACCTCTAACCTTTCGAGCTGATAAAACCAATCTAACTGAGTGCCAGACAAGCTGTCTTGGAAAAAGTGCACCCATAGGTCTTTATCGGATGAATGTGGCTGGATCTTTCTAACATACGACCTCAAGTGCATCTTAGGGCAAGATAGACCGTCGTACTTGGCAAATGTAGGCACCTTGAACTTGGGAGGGATTACAATCCCAACCCCAGTTCCTCAAAATCCAATCCGGGCACCCTCTGCAACTCCATAGCTGCCAATCTGTCTTCAAGGTTCTTATACTTGTCATCCGCTGGTGGATACTGTTGTTCTGAATAGTCTTCGTCTGCTTCCTCTTCCTCCTCTTTTGCCTCAGACTCAGAAGGTACAATAACTCCTTTCCCCTTGCCAATCCCTTCGTTAGACGTTGAAGGAAACTCAAGAGTTCTTCTAGCATCACCCTTAAATCTTCTTCGAAAGT
The DNA here is from genome assembly GCA_948472305.1 of Vicia faba. NCBI lineage: Eukaryota > Viridiplantae > Streptophyta > Magnoliopsida > Fabales > Fabaceae > Vicia > Vicia faba. The sequence continues at coordinate 940,627,026 of OX451736.1, forward strand.
AGCTACCCCCGGTCTCTTTTTCTTTTTCCTCCCTTTATTCTTCTCTAGCAAAACTTTGAGATCCTCTTGACCCTTTGCCAAGGTCATGAGGAGTTGCTGAAATTGTGAATTTTGTGCTTGTAGGTCCTTCACTGTTTGCTCCAAATCCATCTTGCTGAAATAAACAGCAGAAAGATAAGGAAACCCGACTTGATGACCTGCTTATGCATATGATGAATGATATGTTATTCATGTAATGCATTCAAGGGTTTAAAAATTCAAATTGGTTGTAAACAAAAAGAAAACACGTCATATTAAGAAGAACTTGTTAGTACATAAGTTCCCCACGGGCGAAATATTACAAAATTCTTAATGTAAACAGACGTTGCGCATCCTCTTTGGTGCGATGTAGGTGTTGAGAGTTTCCTCCTCGTGAAGTCGGAGGGTGAGCTCTAAAACCTTCTTCTCACTGGCATAGAAGTTGGCTTCAAAAGTATCCCGTTATTCTTTGAGTTGGATCCAACTCTTTTGCATTTCCTCCCATGATGTTGGCATGTCAGGATGTAGGATGGTGTATGGAACCTCTCCTTCCATAATAGGCTCTTTAATCAAGGGGAGAATGTGAGGATATGGCATCATAAGATTCTGGGAGCGGGTTCGTACCCACTTGAGGTAAGGCTCAAGGGGGATGGAATTCTTGTGCCCCAGTGTCTTACTATCCACCTTGTTAGGCATCCTCCAAGCTCTGATGAACTTTTGTCAAAGTCCTTGCGCATCGTTGTCAAAGTCAAAAACTAGGTCAGAAATCAGCATGTCATGAGGGCCGTCCCTCCGGGAATATCCAAATTGTCTTAAAGCTAGACAGGGGTTGTAGGTAATGCCTCCCCTAATGCCAAGTAATGGGACATTAGGGAATTCACCACAACGATCAATGATGATGACATTTTCTCTGGACCGAGAACACCAATGTACATCAGAATGTGTGAGGGTCATCAACCGTTGTGACCACCTTAAACCCTGCTCATTCTTCAAGAATGATTGTGGAAGGTGAGAAATAAACCACCTTGCTAGGAGAGGAGTACAGCACATGAGAACACCTCTTTTCCTCATTGTTCGTGTGTAAAATGAGTGTAGGATGTCCCCAAGCAATGTAGGTATGGGATTCTCGGACATGAAAATCTTGACAGCATTCACATCTATAAGTTGATTAGGGTTTGGGAACAAGACCAACCCATAGATGAGGAGTGTCACAATCTCTTCAAAGGCTTGTAGATCAAGAGAATTCCAGCAGTCTTGTGCCTTCTCAAACAAGAATTTTGCCAAGAAGCCCTTGACACCACTTCTGGTTTCCCAATGCCCCTTGATGTCAGATGGTTGCAAGTGTAATGCTTGAGCAACATCTTCAGGCTTTGGTTCTTTTTCCGTACCGTTGTAGGGTAGTTGATTAAGAATAGGAATTCTCAGGAGTTGAGAAAATTCCTCCAAAGTAGGCACCAATTGATAAATAGGGAATGTGAAACAGTGGTGTAGGGGGTCAAAGAACTGGAAAAGTACTTTCACCATGTCTTCTTCAATGCTGGTGTTGACTAAGTTGAGGAGTCTACCATGTCTTTTACTGAAGAGAGAATTCTCTGGAATCCTGGAAGTAAGCTCTTTGAGTTGAGGAGGGATCCTCACAAGGTTGACTTGGATTGTTTTTCTGCGGAGAGATTCCATGACCTACAAAACAAGAACAAAAATGAAGATCCAAACCCTTGAAATGGTTAGTGGATGCATATGATGCTTTATGATGTTCATGATGTATGCACAAACACATGTACAAGCAAATCACACAAAACCCTAGTTTTAGGCTTGCATGAGGTTTCATAGGTAAGTACCCTCTTGAGTTTAGTTGGCTCAAAACCTGTCCTATAAATAGTAACCGGGTTCTAAGGAGCTCAATATCATTGGATTGTTTTCTATGTTCATTGTTTTGGTTTAGCCACTTAACTAGCGACTAAAATATTCCAAGAAAACAACCCTCAATGAGTGTAGTATCGAGTATCTACCAACTTCGGACTGCACCAAAGCCGGTCATCTCACTACCCCTAATAAAAGGCCAAGATGGTCAAGTAAGGTTCTAGTTCATTAGTGCTTAATGACATCACTCAACGGCCCCGTATTCTCTTTGATTGACTCAAAGGCTACCGATACTCACAAATATGTCGCACTAATATAGCTATTGCTGCAACCGTGTCGGTATACCCCGCACAGTTTCCACAACGTATTGCTATCTATGAATGTTTCCCAAATCCGGGTGGAGGATTTCAAGCCCAAACAAAGGAACCAAATGTAAAGCAATCAAAGCAAACAAGATAATCATGCAAAGGTGATCTAAACCCTAAGGTTACTCCACTTTTAAACATCTCCCCAGCAGAGTCGCCAGTTCTGTGATACGGTGGGAGAACTGACTTGGGATTTGCGTTTGTTTTTGCACTTGTTCGGTTTAGCAAGAGTCGCCACCGACTTTTTATTTTATCCTAAGGAAAGGTCAAAAAGCACAGGAAAGACCTTTGAGATGTTTTCGTGGGTTCGGGGGGTAGATTATGAAAAGGGAAGGTGCTAGCACCCTTTTCATCCATGGTTATCCATGGGATCTTAGTTACTTGTTTCAGATCACTTGCCTTTGATTTTCAATTGTTTGAAATGGTGCTTTATATGTGTGGTTTTGAAAATGTTTTGAAAAAGATGCCTTGTCTAGGCAACCTTTATAATGATTCTTGTTTGAATATATACAAAGGTGTGTGTCTTTTTGAAAAGATAATTCAATGTTTTGAAAGTTGTTTGGAAATTGTTTTTGAAGTTGTGTTGTGAAATGTGTTTGAAAAATGGCAAGGATGTTTTGCAAGATTTTTGATCAAGTAACTAAGAGTTGTCTACCCTATTTTACTCAAAGATTTTCTTGTGTTTTGACCCTTTTAACAGTGTTGTTTCACCATTGTGTTTGATGAACAACCTTGCGTTAGGATGTTAAACGGGACAGGCGCGGGTCATCGTATACAATCATTGAAGGCAACTTGTGAGACGCTCTACCAATTTTTTGTAAGGGACGAGATCGTTTTATCGAAGGCAACATCGAGGGACTATGATATTTTGTTTTGTTTTTGTTTTGCCAAAAGATACTCAACATGCATATCATGGCCATTTGTTTAGGCAACCAAGTGGAGATACCTTAGGGGTGTTTATGTGCAAGTGCGTTTTATTGCATGCAAGAGTTTATCTTGAATTAGGATTTTCTATTTCATTGATTTTATCTTGCCATACACATCCTATTTACTAGCATTTATATTTGAAAGCAATAAAAGACGGAAATGTAAAATCCTACGCTATTACAACATTTAGGGGATGGGGATACACATTTGTACATGGGGTGGTTCAACGAGAAAAATAGATAAGAAAAGAAAATAACAAAGAGAGAAAGAGAGAGAGGGCTAGCGCGCTGCTGAGAGGAAGTCAGAAGTTCTGACCCAAGCCTGCTGCCAAATTATCAACCTTTTGGTGAAAATGTATGAGTCAGAACTTCTGACTCTGGCACCTGCAAAACAGAAACCTGTTAGTGGGAAGGTCAGAAGTTCTGACCCCCATGTGCTGCAAGACAAAAGTTTGTTAGTGGGGAAGTCAGAAGTTCTAACCCTGCTGGACATAAAATAATTTTCAGAAGTTCTGATATTATTGACTGCAAAATAGGCTTCGGATGTGCTAACGTCAAAGTCAGAACTTGGCTTCTCCCTGTGCTGGCCAGAACATCTGCTGTTTTGTTATTTTTCCACAAAACAGAAAACATGCTTGGGACAACTTCAGCAAATTTCAAAGTGTTTCAGGAGACAGAACCAACAAGGTCAGAGGCAAGTTCTGAACTGAATCATTCTCTATTTAAACGTACAGATGCGTGAAAACCTCAGAACATGTACAACATCAGAAGCATGATAATCTACATTGTGTTTTTGAGCATGCAAATCTGGTAATGCTTAGGCAAGGTGGTGAGAGTCAGCAAGTGCTTACCTTTCAGCTGGAAGAAGCTCTGTGAATTGGAGTTAGCCTTAACTCTGGTGACGTTTTGAGTAGCTTCTTTGAATGGATCGATGGAGGGTATATAGTGGTATGAATACATAAGTTATGGCAGTTTCCAACGTGTGGGTCAGAAACTGAATGAAAGGTTTTTTAGTCAAGAAATACTTTGAGAACAAATGGAGTTTGAAAGCAAGGGATCCAAAGTTAATGGCTTGTACGCTTTGTTTACAGTTTTTTTTGAAACTCTAGGAATTTTGGGTAGAGGTTCAAGACTTTTCTTTCTCAAACTTTCGGTCTCTTTTCAGCAATTTTTCTGGTCCCCTTTCTCAGTGACCAATGGCCTTCTATTTATAGGCAAAGCTTTGTGGGTTTTTCAAAATGTCAAGTGGCGCCAATATCATGCATTAGATGCTGACTTACTCTTGAAGCAAGTTCCAAAAAGGTTGTGGTGATTGACAGCCTTTAGCCTAGGCTGGATTAGTAAGCAAGGATTAAGGAAAAGTGAACCTATAAGCGAAATGTAGCGTATGGGCCTTTACCTAATCCTGCACAAAAGTATTTCCACCCTACACGTGGAGAGATCCTCTGGACGAAGGCTCAAAAGTGGTTGTGAGCATTAATGAGCATTAAATGATGATGAGATTCGTCAAAAATCAGAAATATTGTAATATGAGATTTGCATCATTACTTAAATCTAGGCCAGAAGTTCCATTTCAACGTAGTCTAGGACAAAGTACCCAAGTTCTGATCTTGATATCCTGTTGCCTTAGCAAATTCTGAGGAATCCCCAAGCTTTCCAGCATGTTTCTTTGACTTGCTTCTAAAAACTCTGGACTTAGAGATTCTGCTTCAGTGTAGCACCCAATCTTCTGACCCTCTTACCTTCTGGTTCCAGCATGTTCTGAAGGAGCTTTCATATTTTTCATCATGTTTTATAATCTTCTGGCAACTTCTGACTGAGCTGGCGCAGATGCTGAAGGGCCACATTCTGACTGAATGTTATGTGCTGAAACACATTTACAACTTCTGACTGCTCCTGCTTGGAGGCTAGCTCAGAATTTCTGAAGTGTCATTTTTCTTAAATAATTTAGAAAAATTCTAAGCACTTAGAATTTAACTTTTCCAAGGTAAAATTTGACTTTTGACCTTCTTGATGAAACAAACTTCATATTCCAACATGTCTTAATGAAATATGATTTTTGAGATTTGATTTTGATCCAAAAACTGAAGTTTGACTTCTCAGCGTGTAAATGACCATTTTGCCCTTGTAAATGGATTGCTTGGAAAGAAATGATAATTCAAGGCTTGGATTTGTATGAGAGAAAACTTTGAGAATCCAGGGTGATTTCCTGAGAAAGGAGATGGCAAATTTTGGGGTACAACAATGAGCATCTTCTTAGTCACTTGAAGTGACTTTGTACAGAAGACGAATCGAGACAGCCACGTAGCCAAGAAAGCTATGTGTTCGACCTCCGACACATTACTGCAGGATTTATCATGAAAATGGTTGATGAATGTGGTGTATGTGGGCTCTGTAGCTGAAAACTCAATGGCATCTTCAGATAAGTCCTCTGGGTCGAAGTAGTCACCAGTTGGTCGAAGGCCGGTGGTTGCTGCTATGTCGAAGAGAGTTGGAGTCACCATTCCACGAGGAAGGTGAAATGTGAAATGAGCGCTGTCTCAGAAATATAACGAAGACACTAACATAAGAGGGAAGTAAGACAACCCTGTCTTCGACAACATCACCAAATCATAAATTCCTATTTCCTTCCAAACTGGGGTTTACGCCTTCTCCATCTTATTCAGCCAGTCTGAATATTCTAAAGATAGACTAGGGAACGATCGAAAGATCCCGTTCCCTTTGTTCATGAACTGAAGGTTAATGTCCTCCTTTGTCTGAGCGTGTTGCTGGTTAGTTGGAGTCGCATCCTCAGGATCGTTCCTGGGCTTCTTCGCTCAACCTATGGGTTTGAGCGTAGGGTGAGTGGGGAAGAAAGCACGATTTTTCATGGGATCCTCGACGCATGCAGATAGAGGGCCAGACATGGCATATATATTCTCATGATATCTAACAGAGATGAGGAGCTGGGAATTATACGCCTCACGCCATTCTTTAGTCATGGGTTCAGAAAAGAACCTTGGCCCCTCAGTCGAAGTAGGAGAAGAGTTTGTGGGGAAGATCTCTGGTTGACGCTGTACGTCAGCCACATTCTTAGGTTTGGGATTGTTGGGAGCGTTAGAAAGAAAATCCATTGTTATGAGATAGTAAGGAACGAAGATGACGGTGTAAGGTGTTTTCTGCAAAGAAGATTAAAAATGCTAAGTGTTGTGAAAGTTCAAAAAGAGAAGGCTCAAGGCTATTTATAGTGTTCAGAGGGAAGTGTGTCTCGTCGAATCCATTTAATGCTATGGACGTAGTGGGGCACGTGGCAAGCTGTAAAGCAGTTATCGTGCAGGTGATGGGGAATGTTTGACATGCTTGCCTAGGTTCTAGGAGTAATGGTCATAATGGCAGCATGGTAACGACTGATTGAAAAGACGTCTTGGGAAAAGAGTAATGATGGTTATGAGTGTGGCAGTTGTTGGAAGGAGAAAAGAGCACGTTAAAATATTTTTGGATAAAAAAGGGCAGGTGTCGAATAGGAATGTCAAAGAATGATAATTTCTCTCGACATCGAAACAAGCATTCTTGGGGGGTAATTTGTTGGCTCTTGAAATCGACACCTACGATGTACTGGCCCCATAGACCAAAAATAGAGCAGATAAAACCAAGCTGAAAAATGCTTCAACGGATGGAAAAACTTAGAGAAAATATCTGAGTTACAAATTGGTCTTCGACCAGACATCACCGTCAAGCCTTCGACGAGAAAGGTCTTGTGGGCTTCGACTAGAAGAACAAACCTTTGTGTCAGCACCGGAGACGAAATATATTTGAATTTGAAGATTGGAGGGAAAATGCAGTTCGCCAGCAGTTAAGGGAAAGCGACGTGGCAGGAAGATAGAGGTCAAGGGACATGCAGAATACACTTGTCTTCATCCTAGAAGCAAAGCCACCCTCGACAATTACATATATTTAGTATAAAACTAGGAAGTTTGTGTAGATTTTCCGTGTGTTCACCCTATTGTGCTAGTTACTCAATATTATTCAAGTACTCGCTGTATGTGAAAGAATAACTGAGAATGTACGTTGGAAACACCATTTTTTATTAATAAAGTCTTTTTACATTACTTTGATCTTCTTTTGCAAAGTTTACATTTCTACATCTTTACCTGCGCTTCTAGTTACTTTCTTACTTTCCAAAACCATAAACACAATATCCTTGGCCGAACGTGCGTTCTTCCTAGATATCAACTTTCACATCAAACCAGCATAAAAATTAGCATATGTTCTGGGATCAATCTGATCGATCCCGTGAGTAACCAAAAGGACTTTCCTTTTTGGAGGATCAGCGATTGTTTACCAAAAACCACGGTAAACACCCAAATGATGTAATAGCATAGAATTTTACATTTCCATAATTTATCGCTTTCAATATAAATGATAGTAATTAGGGTTTGTATGGAAAGAATAAAATCAACAAGTAGCAAACCCTAATTTAAGAACAAAAGCATGAAAACAAACACTTTGCACACTTGCACCTCTAGGGTTAACTTCACTTGTTGTCTTGAGAAAAATAGTCAAGTTTCGCATGTGAGATACTTTAGCAAAAAACAATCAAATACAAGATCATAGTCCCTCGATGACCCTCCAAATGTTTCCTTGATAGATGATCTTATCCCCTTACAAAACTTGATAAAGTATCTTACAACATTGCATTCTATGACTATACAATGACCCACGCCTGTCCCTTCACATCCAATGATAGGGCTTCTTATCAATCAATGGTAAGATGACAATATCTAAAGGAGGAAGAAAAGAACTAAGACTTTTTGAGTAGGTATAACGTTCATAGTTGCTTGCTCATAACCATTTTCAAAACAACATCTTTCAAAACATACCAATACTTTCAAACATGAGATATTTTCAAAAGTTAACACTTTGTATACATTCTTATAGAGTCGAGAATCATCACAAAGTTCGCCTAAATGAAGGCACTTTTCAAAAATACTTTCAAAACCCATCACAAATACATTTCAAACAAAGCATTACCAAGTAAGCTAGCAACTAAGAGCCCGTAGATAACTACGTATGAAAATGGTGCTAACACCTTCCCTTTTCATAACCTACCCCCCAAACTCAAGAAAATTCTCAAAAAGGTCTTTCCTTTTCTTTTCACCCTTTCTTTTATTGGATAAAAGAAAAGTCAGTGGAGACTCTTTCTATTTGCAACAATTGCGATCAAACGCAAAACATCAAGTCAGTTTTCCCACCGTATTAAAAGTAGCTTTGGCATCCTTCAAGGAAGCCATCTTATGCAGAGTTTTGGTGATCTTCGGAATGTCAGAAACATCTTCAACAACAGCAGGGGAAATCACTTCAAAGGTATGACATGGAGTCTCGATAAATTCTCCGTCCATCTCCATGTATTGGAATGAATTCAAGTGGTTGACCATGTACTCCTCTTCTCCGCAAACAGTAACAACTTTCCCTTTTAAAGGATACTTCAATTTTTGGTGCAAGGTGGAGGTGACAGCGCTTGCCCCATGGATCCAAGGGCGTCCCAATAGACAAGAATAGGTCGGCCAGATGTCCATTACATAGAAAGTGGATTAAAATATTTGTGAACCCACCTTGATTGAGAGATCTACTTCTCCATGCACCATTCTTTTCGATCCATCAAAGGCTCGAACTATGATATTACTGGGCTTCAACACAACCCCTTCACAATCTAACTTGTCAAGAGCGTCTTTTGGAAGAGCATTTAGAGAAGAGCCAATATCAATTAACACATGAGCCAAAGTAGTGCTCTTGTATTCAATGGAGACATACAGGGCCCTATTATGATTTCTCCCCCCTGGAGTCAGATCAACATTGGAGAAGCCCAAGCCATTATCAGTTGTCAGACTAGCCACGTAGCTTCTAAATTGATCAACCAGAATTTCTTTCAGCACATGAGCAGTCTTCAAGAACTTTACTAAAGCTTGCGCATGGGCTTCAGAACAAAGAAATAATGATAACATGGAGGATATTTTAGAAGGGTTTGCCCTAGACGTTCAACAATTTTATAATCCCTTCTACGAATGATATTCAAAACCTCTTCCAAATCTTATCCAGAGGTATCCTTGATTATAGCTTCTTTTGGCACCTCCATATGGGCAGACTCTATCATAGGCTCTTTACCCCAAGCATCAGTAGTGGACTTGGTAACCGTGACTTGAGCAGGTGGAAAGATTTTCGGGGAGAAAATTCTTCCACTTCTGGTAATTTTTCTAGTCCCTGCAATATTGATAATACTAGGATCAACCTCTTCATTATATTCATCTGGTAACTCTTGTTTGATGCCTTGGTAATAAACGTTAGATCCATAATTCCATGGAACAACCTTTTTTGAGGAATATGGGATGGGTCCAGGTGTTGTAATAATTAATGGAGAAACTTTCGGATTGGCGGTAATCCTTACAGGACCCTTGGAAGTGATCCTGAAAGGAGTACTGGACATGACAAACGAATCTCGGCACAAATTTTCAGTAGACAGAACTTTTTCAATCAGAATAACATGTTCATTCATCAGGCGCTGAATGCCTTCCTTCAGTAACCCGTAACCATTGGGTTGGACCGTACAACAATAACATTCTTCAGCATAACCCAGAAATAAATCGGCTTGTAACAAATTCTTCTTGATTGTAGAGAGAGGAGTAACCACATCATTTACGAAGGTAACATACTGAATATCTTCAATAACACTTATGCCCTTGTCATGCTTTAGCATAGGTGCAATAATTATGTTTGGAGTTTCCGGAGGATCAAACTCAATTTTCTTATTATCGATCATATCTTGAATCTTGCTCTTCAGGGCCCAACAATTGTTGGTGTCGTGCCCAGGACTGTTTAAATGATAAGCACACCTCACATTTGGATTGTACTTTAGAGAGGAGGTGTTAGGATTCTGAGGAGGATCCCGTAGTGAAATGAGTCAGCCTTTAACAAATGTTGTAATGCCTGAGATAAAGGCATTCCAATCTTAGCAAACTGCCTCAATGGATCGTCTGGCCTTCGTCGATTACCCTGTTGCTGCTGTTGAACATACGCCAAATTAGAAATCAATACTGCTCCCACAGATTAATGGCGGTCACTTTTACTACGACTATTTTAGCCATAGACAACATTAGTTTCTTTTTTACCACCGAACAACTTATTCAAAGCATTAGAAGATGTAGCCATCGGGATCACCCCACTTTTAATACCACCTTCAATTCTTTCCCCAGTCAAAATGATATCCGTAAAACCAGATAACGAGCTTCCAATTAACAGATTAAAGACAGGCCTATCAGAGTGCCCATAAACATATCTACCATTTCCCGATTAGCCAAAGGAGGTTGCACCCTTCCAGCTAAATCCCTCCATTTCTGCGCATATTCCTTGAACCCTTCATTTGAGCCCATGGACATATTCTGCAGTTGCACTCGAGTTGGTTCCAGGTCAGCGTTATATTGATACTGCTTATAGAAAGCAGCAACCAAGTCTTCCCATGTGTGAATGTTGGTTCCTTCGAGCTGATAGAACCATTTAAGTTGAGTTCCAGCTAAACTCTCTTGGAAGAAATGGACCCATAGTTTCCTGTCAGCAATGTGAGGTTGGATCTTATGAACATACGACCTCAAATGGAGTTTAGGACAAGAGACCCCATCATATTTAGCAAAGACGAGGATCTTGAACTTATGTGGGATGACCACCCCCAGGACTAGACCTATTTCACCAAAATCCAATCCAGGCACCTTCTGGATTTCCATAGGCTTGAGTCTGTCTTCCAACTGCTTATACTTGTCATCTGCAGGAGGGTACTGTTCGTCAAAGTAGTCTTCATCTTCAGGAACATTCTTGTAACCCTGTTTGTTTTGAAAATATTTTTTGAAAGAAAGTGTGAGGTGTGAAAATTGTTTTAGTTTGTGAGCAAGCGATTACGAGTGATCTACCTACTCAAAAGGTCTTTGTTTTTTTCCTCCTTTCCTTTAGATAGTTCTATCCTACCATTAGTTAGTAGGTAGCCCTATCATTGGATGTTTTGAGGGACATGCCCAGGTCATCGTATAATCACAAAGGCAACTCGTAAGACGCTTTAGCAATTATCATAAGGTACTAAGATCTTTTACCGAGGCAGCATCGAAGGGTCATTGAGGGACTATGATCTTTTAACCGGATGATCCTTGCTAAAGCATCCTATGTTCAACAAATATGACTGTTTAAATCCTAGGTAACAAGTGAGGGTCACCCTAGAGGTGCACGTGTGTGAAGTGTTTTGATTTCAAGTATTTGTCTTGAGATTAGGTTTTCTAACGTTTGTTTTTTATGTCTTGCCATGCACACCTAATTAATCTAGCAGTTAAATATATACAAGTGCGGGAAAATAGAAATGCAGGAAATAATCTACGCTATTACATTGCTTCGGGGATGGGGAGTACAAACCATAAATTGGGGAGGAAAGCAATAAACCCTATTTATCTATTACAAACTTTTAAGCAATTACAATATTGGAAAATAATGCGAAAAAGTAACTGAGCGCGTGGAGATTGAAAAGGGAAAAGATGGTCAAAAACCCAAAAATATTTCTAAGCGTTTAAGAAAATATTTTTGTTGTTTTTTGTTTAGAAAAATATAAAAAATAAAACTTAATTCTAATTAATTTACTAATTAATCATTTAAAATAAAATAAAGTATGATTAAATTAATTAATTTTATTTATAAAAATTTAAATTAATTAATTAAAAACCTAAATCTATTTTTTTATGATTTTATGATTTTTATAATTAAATTAAAAAAAGAAAAGTAAATAATTAAAGCAAAATAAAAAAAATGGAAATGGGCCTGCAAGAATAGAAAATGGGGGAAGGGGTGTGGATTTGAATTTTGTCAAAGCCCAAACGTTTTTTGGCCCAGGCGTTGGAGGGAGTATCCTCATGATTCTGTATGGCTCTCCCATGGGATCTATCATGAGCGCACGAATCTGGAACGTTTGATCTACATCCATTGAGATCTGCTAGTCCTGATGTTGGCCTACATGATGCACGTGTATGCCTAGCTTGCACTAGATCTGAAATAGAAAACTTGGAAAAATAAAAATTGTCCCACGCTTGGATCAAATCCAAGATCAGGCATAAGTAAGCATTAAGAACACGCGCGCTGCCACTAGGGTGGCATGTACATCCTATATAAAAATCAAATCCAAACATTATATTTTAAAATGGAAATTAATATTAGCCAATCAAACAAACGCGCGTTATGGGCACTGGTTATTTGAATTAACCAATCAGGTGGTGGCACGCCTAGGCCAACGGAGTCAGCTATCAGGCCATGCCAGAGTTAACCTTCTGGTTGTCTTCTCCGATCATAATAAAATGAAAACCTGCAAAAATGGCTCAAACAACAAAATCAAAGTATTCAGGTCCACTAATATGGACCATGTAGATCTAATAATAAGGTTGGTTTGGTCTAAAAATGGCTGGATTTAGGGATTCGAAGCTTCTTTAAAATTCTTCCCTAACAATGGTACAATCTCATTCCTGCGCCAAACTCACATGTAATACGTCAAATAAATTCCTATTGTGCATATGAACAGATTAAACTGGTTAGCAACAATCAATACCACAAGAGATCACAATTTTAGAATTTTACCAACTTGACAAATGGCGTGAGAAAGAGATCACATTCTGGTGCATGAGAGAGGTAGTCATAGACTCAGATCAACTCCTTTGATCTTCAGGGGATGAATGATGGCTTCAATTTTGATTTATAAAAGCTGGGAGTCAAGTTACAAATTTTTGCAATTCTTCTGAATTTTGAGAATTTTGGTGTTCTTCCTTAGGCAATGATCTCGTGTCCCTTTGGATCCATTATGCTTGTCCTTTTATATAGAAGGGAAATGACTCATTAAACATGGCAAGGAATCAGACCATCAAGCCATGATTAAAAAAGAAATCAAACACTATGAAAACTTTCCATCTTTGAGATATTCTTTCCTTCTTGAGTCTACACGGTTTTGGCATGTTGTAACAGGCTTGCATGAGCTGTATTGGGTATGTACATGATTGAGACAAAAGAATCCAAGCCCTTATACTTTATCAAATATTTTATTTGATTTTTATTTGCATTTAAATGAATAAAAATTCAAATAAAAGAAATAAAAATCATAAAAATATGTGAACGGGTTTAGAGGTCTTCTAACACCTTATGAACATGTTTGAACATCAAGAGTTAGGCCCACTTGTTCAAAATTTCAAGTTTGCTCATTTTGCATTTCATGCATTTCCTCAAACGTTTCCAACTTGTATAACTCATAACTTGCTCAATTTTCATCTTTTGAAAGTGATCTTGGACTTTTTGGAAATCTAAAGATGTCCTCTACACTTTCTATTTTTATAATTTTTGCATTTGGAGAATTTATCTTGATCTAAGTTGCCTTGACAAAAAGTGTCTTTTTGTTGACTTTTGAAATGACATGTAATGTATTGGCTCATATCTTTCAAATGAAGCTTTTTTTGGACTTGAGCATAAATACAAAGCTGCAGAGAATTTAATTTCCTTCAAAATGGGCTTTGGTTGGGGAAAAGTTGATGAATCATGTGAATGTTATGCTTGGTCAAAGTTTAGTTAACTTCTCCTAAGGAAACCCTAATTTGGCAATTCTTGACTTTTGATGATTTGAAGGCTTTCCTTAAGGAATCACGATCAAACCTTGATCAAATGATGAATATCACTTCAAAATATTTATGTTGACAAAAAATATTTAAGTTTGACTGTATGTTGACCATAGTTGACTTTTTACCCAATACAGTTGATTCTCAATCATCTGAGTCATTGACTGAGCAAACTTGTGATGCAAAACTTGAAACTTGACATGAGCACTATTAAGGACATATGGAGAACTATGGAAATAATTTGAGACCCTTGCAACCCAATCTTCCTTGAGAAACACAAAACCCTAGTTGTAGACCCCTTTGCTTAGAAGGAGCATCTTGACTGGCCAACCCTTGTGATTCTTTGAGTATTTGAGACTTTTATGAGCATGTCTTGAAGAAAAAATAGGAGGGAAAATTTTGGGGTACAACATAACTCATGTATATTTCTCTCCCATGGAGTTTTATAATGCTCAAATTCTTATCAATGATGATTGTTTAATAGTGTCTAAATTTTAGAGATAGTTTTAGTGCCATTATTCACTTGGGTGTCTGTGATTAATACCTTTGTGTTGGTTGTGTCGTTCTGAGAGATTGTCGATGCAATTAGCACGATTGACTTTTGTGTTGTTGAGGTTGGTTGAGAGATCACCACTGAAGTGATATAATAGGTGTTGTGCTTGACCCGTGATGACATTGATGAATATTATAGGTTGAATATAACTGGTCGACAGGTTTAAGTTTATGAGGAGTGGATTATATGTATGCCTGATAAGTTTACCCTGTGAAGAATGAATTTATTTTCTGTTAATGACTTTTAACTCCGCACCTTACACTTTAAACCCATTCAAACCCAAACTCATTAATAAGAGATTTGTCGAACGAAAATTCAGTAGCATTAATTCTTGTGGAGACGATACGATATAACCTATATCACCCGGTGACTAATACTTACTTTTTGCTTGCCGCTTTACCGCATCCAGCATTTGTGCATAATATGGTGTTATGTTGATGTTATATTTTTTGTGTTATAAGTTGTGTAGAATTGTTAGAGATTGATGATGTTAAGAAATGAAGAAACTTGTTGTATTTCATTGTATCAGGTATAATTTAAGGTATGAGATGCTCGAGTATGTCAGAACATGATTAGGGTTGATGGGGAATGGTTTGGAAATGATTTGTATGCAGAAAACATGGCATTTTTGTTGAAACACTTTTATATGGCAAGTATTTAAATTATCGTTTTCCACAGAGATTGGTGTGATATCACCGCAGTTCTACAGTTATAATTATTTTAAGCTTAAGTTTCATAAAAGGGTTTGGTTTTGGTTTTAGTAACTGAAAGTTTAGATTTCATGCAAAGCATAAACTAACGGTAAAAGAGAGTTTTGGTTTTAAACTATTAGTTAAAAACGTGTCAAGATTAGGGTTCGATGATCTATTTCATATTTATTTTCTTAATAAAGCATGTGAACTGATTAACAATAAATATAACCAAATATCCTCTCAATATGTTTCATCTCTAAAACAAATTGTGAGTTTTATCAAATTGATCCTTAGATGATCTCTCTACCTAACTATCAATTTGATAACTTTAAAAGCTCAATATTAGTGAATATCAACTCGTAAAACCATGTCTAGAATTTGTTTATTGATAAGTGAAAACCTAGGTCAAGATATAACATACTTCTCAATAATGACCAACTCAAATATAAACCATAAAACAAGGGTATTTCACCATATATTTATCATCAAGTTGTTCACATACAAAATATCAAACTAAATACATACAAAAATGATGATTATCTACCACTAACATTGACACAAAAGAGGGGTTTAACTACCCATTGTCATGGTAGCTTGATAAACAAGTAAACAATAAATCTTTATGAATATCAAACTTGATATCTCAAAGATTGATGTTGGAAAGCTATGATTTTGATTAAAAATGGCTTTTTTCTCCATACAAGAGTTTTCTAGATTACAAAGATGAATTAAAATGTAAGAATGTGTCTAAAATATCTAAAAAGTGGCTTAAAACATGGTCCGTCTGCCTTACCTCTCCGGGTAGCAAACGTGCTTCGTCGGGCGAGACCCACTCTACAAGTCCATGTAACAGCAATAGTGCTTGCAAGCCTCATAAAATATCTTACTTTGCCAGGCGAGACCTTTGCATCGTCGGGTGAGCTTTTCTCCTCTCCTCTTTGTTGGGTGCTCCAACAGGCGACACCAAGTCAGTAGCTACTGGAATTTTCAATTTTCCTTGCTTGCTGCACCGCCTCGCCTTCGTCAGGCGAGGCTTCCTTCTCTCGCCTTCGTTTCTCCGGGCGAGGCTTTCAAACCACAAATATTGAGTTTTCATCAAATCTTCGACTCTGAGACTGTTTCAAGCTACGACTTCTGAACAAAAAATGCTGGAAAACTAAAAAACACATTAAAACATTCAAAATAATTTACGTTTAAGAAAAATAACTTAAAATAATGTATTATCATAATCAAAAGAATACAAAAGAGCTTAAAAGTGTCAATAAATGATATGAAAAATAACCAAAAGTTGACACTTAACAACTCTCCCCAACTTGCATCTTTGTTTGTCCCCAAATCAAATGTAAGATTTCCAAGACAACAAGAAAAAGCTCAAAAGCACAAAATTATCTAGAAGAAATTTGGATGGTTCAAACTCGAAAATTGCGCGAATAAGGTAACTTAATCACTTTCCAATAATCATAACATGACAATGAATTAAACTCTAAACACAAACATCACATAATTCAAACTTTAGAAATAACATGTTCATATATGAATCACCTAAATCTCTCAACAAAACATGCATTATGCATAATATGTACAATATACAAAATACTCTCACTAGTAATCATGGTACATCTGGAATACATCATGCATTCATCTAAGCAAACTAAAATAAAATTATGGAAACAAGATCACTAAGGACTTTTATGGTTGTAGCTTGACTCGAGATAAAAACAAAGGATAATATATACATGGCCAATGAATCAAAACGGGTAAAAAAATGAAGAGTATTTTTTTCGTACAACCCCCATATTCTTTTCCATCATTCATTTCTTTTCTTACAATGCATCCTATCCTTTCTTTTTCAAGATTGATTCGATTCTCTATTCTTTTTTTCTTTCTTTTTGTGTTCTTTTTCTTTTCTTTCTTTTTGTGTTCTTTTTCTTTTCTTTATTTTTTCTTTCTTTTTGTGCTCTATTTCTTTTCTTTCTTTTTTCTTTATTTTTGTGTTCTTTTTCTTTTATTTCTTTTTTCTTTCTTATTTTTCAAAGGATGCATTGTACCACCAATTCTTTTTACTTTTCTCAAATAAACCCTCTCCCAAACTTTCAATATTTCTATGATATTAGACAAAAAATTACTCTTCATTTAAGGCTAAAGCATAATTGGGTTAAGTGTTTACTACAAATTTTTTTTTTTGGAATGAATCAATATCGAATTTCTTTATGTTCAAAAACAAGGTTACTAAGTGGTGTACTTAATAATTTTTTGGGATTTTGATTGATTGATTCACACAAATATTTTTTTAAGGCTCAAAATGGTTTCTAATGTTCACACACTCAAGGTAAAATGAAGCCTTTTAGAATGGTGGTTTTTCTCATAGTACACAAAAAATGCCTTGATCACTTCCAAATTTCTATAATTTCAAAAAGTAAAGCAAGAGTAAACATGAATTAAACGAGTTAACCACAATTACTAGAATTCTTCTACTTTTGGTGAACAATGGAAATCTACTCACATATGTAGTTTTATCCTAATGATTCACACACGAACACATATTTACAAAATAATGCATAACACAATTTTTGCATAAAACACTATTTTTATTATCGTGCTATTATTCTACAAAGCGATTAAAATAATATCTTCATTACGCAACATTGAGACTTTTATCATCACCATCCAAATTAAGAGTTGATGAAGCCTCTTGAGAAGCTCAATCTATCTCCTTGAGAACTTAAGTCCTAACTATTTACAAGAACAAACATAACAAAAAAATCTTTGTATAAACAACAATTAAATACTATACTACTACATTTAAATTTAAAAGGAACTTAATTAAAACAAAATGTGTCTTTGGTGTACAACACCAACAAAAATACCATAAAAGGGTACAACATCCAAACTAAAATATTATACAAACCCCAAAATAGATTGTTCAAACATAAACTTAAATAAAAGCACTAAAACATCAAGATAAAACGAGAATAATGACCAAAGCAAAAAATTATTCACTTTGTAGCATCCATGCTTTTGGTCATTTATACCCTTTAATCACCCATTTCATCATTACCATCACCAACATGCGCACCTTCATTACTATCATCGGCTGCTTCCCCCTCCGAAAAGAAAGGGCACCTTCCCACAGACCAATTGCAATAAGACATATATTCCTCATGAGAAGGAAAAGAAGGCACTTCCTTGAAATTTGAGATGTTCAGATGAAAAATTTGCAAGGAATTTGAAGTTGAGAGAGAAAAAGTGCAAGAGAGGATAGGGTTTTCTTTTGTGTTGAAAAAGTGGTGAAAGTGAAATGGGTCAAAAGAAAATATATACTATGGATAAGAAATAGAGGGTCCAAATCAAAAATTGGTCAAATACTTACCCAACCGTCAAAACGCATCAAAGTGACCCAGGTTTGCACGCGAAGCTTCACCTGGCGAAGAAGACGCGAGGGTCAGGCGAAAAACCTTTGCCCCACGCTCGCCCGGTGAGCCACACCAGAAATAGAAAAAAATTGTTGCAGAAATGCAACGCAGTAGTCTTCAGCCGACTTTTCCATACGATTTTAATTCAAAAGCAACACAGAAACAGAAATACTTACAATGTTGGTGTGCCTTCCAACAAGCTCTTTGTTTAATATCTTAGAGCTCGACGGTCTATGGTGATTTCACAAATCACTAAGACGAACAACACTAGTTTCTTGATTCACTTCTCCTCCAAGGTAGATTTTCAATCTTTGACCATTAACCATCCAAATTTCCTTTGAGATTGGATCCTCCAACACAATCGCTCCATAGTCTTTCACATACTTAATCAAGAACGGACCCGGCCATTTGGACTTCAACTTTCCCAGAAAAAGTTTTAACTGCCAATTAAAGAGAAGCACCATTTGGCCAACTATGAAGTCTTTGTGTCGAATTTTCTTGTCATGGTAGAATTTGACTTTTTTCCCTTATACAACTTATTTGAATGGTAAGCATCATTGGCGTTTCATCTAAACCCTGCAATTGAATTTTTCTTTTTTCTCTGGTCAAGTTAGAATCAAATTTTAAATTTTTTAAAGCCCACAGAGCCTTGTGCTCAATTTCAACCAGAAGGAAACAGGTTTTTCCATACATCATTTGAAACGGTTTCAAACCAATGAGAGCTTTTTAGCGGTGTGATACACCCACAAAGCCTCATCTAACTTAAAAGACCAATCCTTTTGCGAATTTGACACAGTCTTTTCCAAATTTCTTTTAACTTCTCTATTTGAAACTTCTACTTGACCCTTAGCTTGTGGATGGTACGAAGTCACGACTTTATGCTTTACACTTTTCCAAAACTTTTTGAAGAGGTATATTGCATAAGTGTGACCACCATCACTAATTAAAACGCGCGGTGTGTCAAAACGGGAAAAATGTTTTTCTTTAGAAATTTAATGGCCGTTTTGCCATCTGCTCTAGGACAAGATATCGCTTCCACCCATTTAGAAACGTAATCCACCGCAACAAGGATAAATTCATTCAAAAAAGATGAGGGAGATGGTCCTACAAAATCTATTCCCCAACAATAAAAAACTTCTATTTCCAACATGTTATTCAAGGGCATCTCATTCCTTTTTCCAATTCCACCACTTCTTTGACATTTATCATAATTCTTAGCATGCAAGTATGCATCTTTAAACAAATATGGCCAATAAAAGCCCGATTCAAGGACTTTTGTTTCTGAATGTAAACCATTAAAATGACCTCCATATGGAGAATTTTGACAATGCCAAAGTATACTTTTAGACTCCTCCAATGACACACACCTTCTTAACAAATTATCACTTCTAATCCTAAAAAGATAAGGCTCATCCCAAACATAAAATTTTTCATCCTCCAAGAATTTCCTCTTTTGGTCCCAAGTTAAATCCTCCGGTATCAATCTGGATGCCTTATGATTCACAAAATCGGTAAACCATGGTTTAACTTGTACCATAAAAAGTTTTTCGTCAGGAAATTCTTCTCTAACCTCACTTTCTTGGTTAGTAACATCTATATTGACTAAGCGGGATAAGTGATCCGCTACCAAATTCTCGGAACCTTTCTTGTCGCAATTTTTTAGATCAAATTCTTGCAACAAAAGGATCCATCAAATGAGTCTTTACTTATAATCCAGTTTGGTAAGCAAATATTGTATCACCGCATGGTCAGTATAAACTACAACCTTTGACCCAATGAGGTACGACCTAAATTTTTCCAATGCATACACTATAGCTAACAATTCCTTCTTAGTTGTGGCATAATTAATTTGTGCCTTATTAAGAACTTTGCTAGCATAATGTATAACATGAATTTTTTTTCTTTTATTTGACCAAGAACCGCACCAACAGCATAATCGCTAGCATGACACATTAGCTCAAAATCAATTTTCCAATTTGGTGCTACAATTATTGGTGCGGTTGTCAAATTTTGTTTTAAGTTATTAAAAGCTATCAAACAAGCATCATCGAAAATAAAAGACTTATCTTTGTTGAGCAAGTTGCTCAAAGGCCTTGCAATTTTGGAAAAGTCTTTGACAAATCTTTGATAGAAGCCCGTATGACCTAGAAAACTTCGGATCCCCTTCATGTTCAATGGTGGTGGAAGCTTCTCAATAACCTCCACTCTGGCTTTGTCAACTTCAATCCCCTTAAATGAAACTTTGTGACCAAGAATAATGCCCTAGGTAACCATGAAGTTACATTTTTCCCAATTAAGAACTAAGTTGGTGTCCACACACCTCTTCAAGACGATATCTAAAATTTTCAAACAAAGATCAAAAGATGCCCCAAAAACAGAGAAGTCATCCATGAAAACTTCCATAGTCTTCTCAATAAGATCGGAAAATATGGCTCACATACACCTTTGAAAAGTGGTCGGTGCATTGCACAAACCAAAGGCATCCTCCTATACACAAAAATTCCAAACGGACAAGTAAAATCCATTTTCTCATGGTCTTCGGGATTAACCGTAATTTAGTTATACCCGGAATAACCATCTAAAAAAATAGAAATCTTGACCTGATAACCTTTTGAGCATTTGATCCATAAAAGGAAGAGAAAAGTGATCTTTCCTAGTTGGTTGATTAAGCCTCTGATAATCAATACACATCCTCCAACCCGTTATGGTCCTTGTCGGAATCAATTCGTTCTTCTCATTTCTTATCACGGTCATTTCACCTTTCTTTGGCACCGCATGTACCTAACTCACCCAAGTACTATCGGAAATAGAATAAATCATCCCGGCATCCAATAGTTTCACTACTTCCTTTCTTACAACCTCTTTCATTGTAGGATTCGTTGAGTTTGAGCTACCGAATTGAAATCCTCTTCCATCAAAATCTTGTGCATACAATAGGTCGGGCTAATGCCTTTCAAATCCACTAAAACCCAACCTATTTCTCTTTGATTTTCTTTCAAAACTTGAACTAAACAATGCTCCTCCTTTTTGGACAAAGCATTACTAATGATTACCGATTTGTTACAATCATCATCAAGAAACACATACTTTAAGTGAGATGGAAACATCTTCAATTCAAGTTTGGTTCTTATTCCTTAGCTTCCTTTATAAATATTTCAACTTCTTCCTCCAAAGGTTGAACTACTTCCAAAGTTTCAAGTTCCTTCACACATTCTTCCATTTCCTTTTCTTCATGGGAATCAAGAACTTGAATCACATTAGTAAATGTTTTCTCAAGGGGTGTTAAAAGATGAAATTCACTAAAAACATCCCAAATATATTATTTTATAGAATCAACTCTAAAGCAAGATAATTTATCATTTGAGTGTTTCATCGCTTCAAAGATATTGAAACTCACTTCTTTATCTTGAACACAGACCTTTATCAAACCATCATTGATGTCAATCATCATTCTTATGGTCTTCATGAATGATGGGTGAAGAATCTTTGTTGACTTCATCTTGATGCTTCCCAATCTTTTCACAATAGACAAAGGAATCAAATTAATGCTAGAACCCAAATCAATCAAACCCTTACCGACATAAACATCACCAATGGTAACCGACAAAGTAACCCTTCTCGGATCACTTTCCTTCTTCGATAGAGTTTGTTGAATTATAGCACTACAAATTGCATCAACCATGATAACTTATTGACCCGTCGATCTTCTCTTTTTTGTAAGAATATCCTTCATGAGCTTTGCGTACATATGTATTTTCTCCTTAGCTTCGGAAAATGAAATATTTATTTGCAATTGCTTAAATATATCCATAAAAAAAGCATAACTTCTTTTAGATTTTGAACTTTTGAATAAGTAGATGCTTCCTATCTTTCTTTCATTTCCTTAGCTAGATTTCTCCTCCTTCATGTTTTTCTATTAAGTCTTCTGCAAGTCCTTTCGATTTCAGGGTCAAAAAGGAGTTGATCTTCAGAAACACTTCGTCGCATAAACAAAAGTTTAAAAACACTAGCCAAGCAAGTGAAAAACACGAGATATTATAATGTTACAATTTAACTTAAAACAATAGAACTATTGCAATGCTTGCAATATGAAACGCCAATCCCCGGCAACAACGCCATTTTGTTGAAACACTTTTATAGGGCAAGTATTTAAATTATCGTTTTCCATAGAGATTGGTGTGATATCACCACCGTTATACAATTATAATTATTTTAAGCTTAAGGTTCATAAAAGGGTTTGGTTTTTGTTTTAGTAACTGAAAGTTTCGATTTCATGCAAAGTATCAAGTATTATTAAAAGAGAGTTTTGGTTTTACATGAGTAGTTAAAAATATGTCAAGATTAGGGTTCGATAATCTATTTCATATGTATTTTATTAATAGAGCATGTGAACTCATTAACAATAAATATAATCACATATCCTCTCAATATGTTTCATCTCTAAAACAAATTGTGAGTTTTATCAAATTGATCCTTAGATGATCTCTCTACCTAACTATCAATTTGATAACTTTAAAAGCTCAATATTAGTGAATATCAACTCATAAAACTATGTCTAGAATTTATTTATTGATAAGTGAAAACCTAGGTCAAGATATGAACATACTTCTCAATAATGATCAACTCAAATATAAACCATAAAACAAGGGTATTTCACCATATATTTATCATCAAGTTGTTCACATACAAAATATCAAACTAAATACATACAAAAATGATGATTATCTACCACTAACCTTGACGCAAAAGAGGGGTTTAGATACCCATTATCATGGTAGCTTAATAAACAAGTAAACAACAAAGCTTTATGAACATCAAACTTGATATCTCAAATATTGATGTTGGAAAGCTTTGATTTTGATTAAAAATGGTTTTTTCTCCATACAAGAGTTTTCTAGGTTACAAAGATGAATTAAAATATAAGAATGTGTCTAAAGTATCTAAAAAGTAACTTATAAACATGTCATGTCCTCCTTGACTAGCCGGACGGCACACATGCTTCGCATGGCGAGACCCACTATATAAGTCCATGTGACAACAATAGTGAATGCAAGCCTCATGAAATATCTTGCTTCACCGGGCGAGACCTTTGCGCCATCGGGCGAGATTTTCTCGCCTCCTCTTCGTTGGCGCTCCAACAGGAAACACCAAGTCAGTAGCTACTGAAATTTTCAATTCCCTCGCCTGCTGCATCTCCTCGCCTTCGTCGGGCGAGGCTTCCTTCTCTCACCTACGTTTCGCCGGGCGAGGCTTTCAAACCGCAAACACTAAGCTTTCATCAAATCTTCGACTCTGAGTCCGCTTAAAGCTATAATTTTTGAACAAAAAATGTTGGAAAACTAACAAACACATTAAAACATTCAAAATAATTTACATTTAATAAAAATGACTTAAAATAAGCTATTATCATAATAAAAAGCATACAAAAGAGCTTAAAAGTGTCAATAAATGATATGAAAAATAACCAAAAGTTGACACTTAATAATTTTCAGCCTAAATGTTGTGGTAATCGATTACCACATATTGGTAATTGATTATCAGCTTAAAACTAGGTGTTTAGTCCGTTTTGAAGACGAGTTACCACACAATGGTAATCAATTACCACTAACTGGAATGGAAATTTGTAGCACTAAAAATAGCGTATCTTGAGTTTTGTCGGAATAAGATGCAGTCAGATGGATTTGAAAGCTAGTTTTAAGACCTATTTTATGGTGACTCATACCACGTAATATGTGACATGCCCCAGTTTTTGTCGTGTTTATTTACTAGCATTTTATTTTAAGAGCATTTCAAAAGGGAAAAAATCAAAAGTGTCAATCAATTTAGTTGGTAGTCAGGCAGAGATATCAGGCGCAAGGTCGCGGGTTTTAACCCCATTGCATTTCTTTTGTTTGTTATTTTTATTAAAAGGGTCAAAAATCAACAAAAAGTCAAATGTTGAATTTTTGAGGGTTTTTACATATTACTTTTGTTTTTTTAATTAGGAATTTTTTTAAAAACATTATTTTTCATTTTTATTAATTTTTTAAATCCAAAAATAGCCAAAAAAATTGATAAAAATTTAAAAAGGTCAAAATATTTCTTGTTTTGTCATACATGTCTCTAATTGGTCGCATTTTATCGTATTGTTTTTTGATTGGTCGTACTCCGTCACAGTTGAAATTTTTTCCTTTTATGTCGACCTAATTTTCATTATAAATAGAGGTCTTTTTACACAATTTAGGCACACACTCTTACATCTAAGAAAATCACAAAAAATACTCATACTCTACACTTTTCTCTCACGTAGAAACAACATTACTAAAATCCACCTTCTTCCTATAATTCTACTCAATGCATCCATATTTCATAAAACCATAATCAAATCACCATATTCATTCACATAACATCAACATAAACCTTACAATCAACTCTCACCACCCCAAACTCCCTTCCACCGTGACGACAACTGCCTCCGATCACACCCCCTATGTGTGCCATCACTATCCTCTTTTCCCTCTGTTGCGACTTCCATCACGTGGTTGCATTGTTGATAGATAAATAGAGAGATAAACAAAGGTTTTATTGATCCTAACCATCTATTGTTTTTTATTTTTATTTGGGTTGCTTGTTGTTGTTTTTCTCTCTTTTGCTTGAAAAAAATAATGAATAAATGATGAGCATGAGAGAAACTGAGGAGAGGGATCGAGAAAGATGAACAAAGATAAAATCTATTTTGTTTTTATTTGGTTTTTCCTTTTTCAATTAATTAATTCTATGTGTCATCATGTGAGTTATTTATTTTTTATTTGAAAAAACTGAAAAAAGAATGTCGGGGTTTCCACGTTTTAGTTTTTTTTAGATGAGAAAGAAAAGGGGGCGGCTCCCCCATATTTTCATCTTTTAAATTACTTATTAAAATTAATTTGTTTTAATTTAAGATTAGGATTCTTGTTTTTTTGGAATGGGCTTTGGGCCCTTCCCTTCTCTTTTTGCTAACTTCATACCCCAATCATTGACTAATTCAACTATATTTGCACCAACTGGTCTTTTATGTTTATTTTCCATTTTCATTTTATTTTCTTACTCTTGTAAATATTTTTTATTTAATTAATACCAGGAGAATAGTTGAAGATACCTATAGTTTTCGTCCCGAAACATTAGGACATTTGCATCATTGTAAATAAACCCCAATTATTTTTAGGTCGATACCTCTCTCATCAACAACAAGTATATAATTTTGCAAATATTTCACAATACATTGTGCATACATCGTTAAACTTTTTTCATAAACAATAAAGTACAATTAAATCATTAATATAATAAAAATGATCAAACTCATTTGGTCAATTAAAGATGGATATGGGTCTCTTGAATGTATGTCTCTATAGATTCCTGAGTACTTGGATATTAGCCATATAGCTAGCCTTTCAAGTACTTGTTATCTTTGAAAGATATTGACTCGATCCATAAACATGTTTTCCTAAAAAATGGATTAAAAGAGGATCTCTTGGGCGTATGTCTCTGTAGGTCCCCAATTAGTTGGATACAAGTCATATCGCTTGCCATTTGAATACCTGTCTTCTGCTTAAAAAACACTCAACACATCAAATAAGTTATTCTCCACCCCAGTGCATCTAAACCCTTTTTCAAATAAACCTCTTTCTGCCCCTATGGGTCAAAACATTGTCCAAAATTAAAAACAACCAACAAATACTCATTTTCTACTATGAACTACGAGGCTCTGAATTTTCCATTACACCCAGGAATATGTAGGCATAAGGTTTCGAATACTTGGCAAGCACAATAATAAAAAAACTAATTTCCCCTATCTTATCCCTTTTGTAAATATCTAACAAATAAAAAAAATAAAAACAAGCATAATAATAACAAACATTTAGGCATACCTTCAAACTTAGTTAACTAAACGATTACCGTTGAGTACAACTGATGTGTGGGGTGCTCAAAACCTTATGATGCTATATCTAGCTGTCCTACCAGTGATCATGGAACCTATTGTCGAAGGAGACGTTTCTCACACCATCCTCCATCCAGACATGCCCACTGACCTTGAAGAATTACGGAAGTCCTAGATTTAACTCAAGGAAGAATGGGACATCTTTGAGACTCAATTCTATGCAAGTGAAAAGAAAGTGTTGGAGCTCATAAAGCAACTTCACGAGGAGAAGATTCTTAATGCATATATCAACATAAAGAGGAGGCGTCCATAGGAAACTTAGAGTTTTAAGGAATTTTTTAATTCATTCCTTTGTAATCTTTTGTATTCACATAAAATTATTAATAAAAACTTTGTCTCTGTTTCCTTTTGTTTAACAAATTTAAATCTTCTAAGGTCCTCGAAAATATTGCATATA
Source organism: Vicia faba (assembly GCA_948472305.1). Taxonomy (NCBI): domain Eukaryota; kingdom Viridiplantae; phylum Streptophyta; class Magnoliopsida; order Fabales; family Fabaceae; genus Vicia; species Vicia faba. Next base: position 940,653,859 of record OX451736.1, read on the forward strand.
CATATCATGCATATCACTACATGACAAGTGTTTCAAGACAAGTTTTTTTAATCTTTTTGCTGGTTATTTCAGCAGAAAGAATGGCTCTTAAACAAACAATTAAGGATCTCCAGGCACAAAACACCCAATTCCAGCAAATGTTCCTAAGCTTAGCCAAGGGGCAGGAAGAGCTGAAGCCCGTTATAACTAAAGAGAAAAAGGAGAAAGTCAAGAAACCAGCTGGTGTCCTCAACATGGGTAGGAGACTCAAAGGTTCGGTCAAGCAAGCTTTGGTGTTTGAAGAAGAAAATGATGACCCAGAGGAAGATGCTAAAAGTATGAAGGCTGACAACTAGGATTCTGATGAAGAGGAAGAAAACTATTTAGATGAACAATATCCTCCGACCGATGACAAGTACAAGCAGCTGAAACATCGTGTCAATGTTATGGAGATCCAAAGAGTTCATGGGATGGACTTTAAAGAGTTGGGTCTTATCTCAGGGGTTGTTATTCCCCACAAGTTCAAGGCCCTCCCGTCTTTTCTAAATACGACAGTGTGTCTTGTCTTGAGATTCATCTGAGATCGTATGTCCGAAAAATCTAACCCCATACTGCTGACAGGAAGTTATGGGTCCTCTTATTTCAAGAAAGCTTGTTTGGAACTCAACTCGAATGGTTCTATCAGCTAGAAGGAACCAACATCTGAACGTGGGAAAACTTGGCTTCTGCTTTTTATAAGCAGTATGAATATAATGTTGACCTTGCACCGGCTCGAGTGCAATTGAAAAACATGTCTATAGGCTCAAACAAGGGTTTCAAGGAATATGCACAGAAGTGGAGAGACTTAGCTGGAAGGGTCCAACCTCCCTTGTCTGGTCGGGAGCTTACTGATATGTTTATGGGCACTTTGACGGGTCCATTCTTTAATCTGCTAATTGGGAGTTCATCATCTGGTTTATCTGAGTTAATCCTGACTGGGGAGCAAGTTGAAAGCGGTACCAGGAGCAGAAAGATTCTGGTAGTTGCATCTTCTAGTGTTGTAAAGAAGATGTTCAACAATAAGAAAGAAACCAATGTTGTTTATATCCAGAAAGGCCGTAGTAAGAATGATCACCATCAGTCTGTGGGAATGGTGTTGATTTCTAATCCTGCATCTGTTTAACAACCACAACGAGGGAATCAGCATAGGTCAGATGCGCCAAGGAGGCAGTTCATTAGGATTAGTATTCCTTTGTCTCGGGTATTACAACATTTGTTGAAGGCATAATTGGTAACACTACGGGATCCTCTTCAAAATCCCAACACATCCTCTCCTAAGTATAACCCGAATGTGAAGTGCGCCTATCATTCTAACAGTCCTGGACACGACACCAACAATTGCTGGTCCTTGAAGAATAAAATCCAGGATATGATTGATACAAAAGAAATTGAATTTGATCCTCCTGAGACCCCTAATATGATTACTGCGCCTATGCCCAGTCATGGTAAAGGTGTTAATGCCATTGAAGATGTTTCTTATGTCTCCACTATAAGTGACTTAACCTCTCCCTTGATAATCGTTAAGAAGAATCTGTTGCGAGAGGGTTTATTTTTGGGTTGCCTTTAAAATTGTTATCATTGTGCGTCCCAATGTGATGGTTGTATGTGACTGGAGAAGGGTATTCAATGTTTGATTGAAAACAATGAAATTCTGTTTGAGAAGACTCTGACTGTGAAGAGTTTGCATGAAAGTGTGTCTCAAGAGCTGAGACTTGAAGATGTTTATATAATCACAATTTCCAACACTCCTGTAAGGATCACCTCTAGAGGTCCTATAAGGATTCCTGCCGAGCCGAGGGTGGATCCCCTGATCGTTACTACATTGAAGCCAGTCCTCTATTCCTCTGACAAGGTTGTTCCCTAGAACTATGAAGCATAAGTTTATTACCATGGTGTTAGGCAAGAGCCATGGATTACTGAAGATGAAGATTATGAAGTTACCAACCTCAATGTCGAGAATATTGTCGGAACTAGTAAAGTTACCAGGACAGGAATGGTCTTCTCTTGAGAGATCTCTCCTCCAAAGACTATCACAACACTTGTTCATATCCCTGCTTCTAGGTCAACTGCTGATACCAGGGCAGAGAAAAGATGACTGAGCCTTCCCAAACGGAGGCGCCATCAAAAGATGTTACTATTGAAGACTCTTCCAAACAAGAGATGGAAGAAATACTACAAATCATCCGCAAAAGTGACTACAATATAGTTGAACAACTGGGGAAGACTCCCTCCAAAATATCCATGTTGTCCTTGTTATTATGTTCCAAAGCCCATGCTCAGGCTTTGGTAAATTTTCTCAAGAATGCTCATGTACCACAAGAGACTTCTGCTGATCAGTTTGAGAATTGTGTAGTAAGCTTAACAATTGATAATGGGTTTTCTAATGCTAACCTAACTCTGGCAGGAAAGAATCATAATAAGGCCCTGCATGTCTCAATTTAGTGTAGGGGCACTACTTTGGCGCATATGTATGTGGATATAGGTTCCTCCCTAAATGTATTACCAAAAGGTGCTCTAGATATACTAGACTCCAAAGGGTTGGTGCTGAAACCCAGTGACATTGTGGTAAGAGGCTTTGATGGGTCAAGGAGAATGGTTCACGAAGAAGTTGATCTTTCAATCAAGGTGGGATCTCAGGTCTTCAACTCCACTTTCTATGTAATGGATATTAGTCTGGCCTATTCTTGTTTGCTCGGATGCCCCTGGATTCATGGGGCATGCTCTATTACCTCTACCTTGCATCAAAATTTGAAGTATCTGGTGAAACAGAAAATCATTACAGTTTGTGGAGAGGAAAAGTATATGATGAGTGTAATACGGTGGGAGAATTGACTTGGGTGTTTTGCGTTTTATCGCAATTGTTGCAGATAGCAAGAGTCGCCACCGACTTTTCATTTATACAATAAAGGAAAGGGTGAAAAGAACATGAAAGACCTTTGAGATATTTTCTTGAGTTCGGAGGATAGGTTATGAAAAGGGAAGGTGTTAGCACCCTTTTCATCCGTAGTTATCTACGGGCTCTTAGTTGCTTGCTAGATCACTTGAAAATGCTTTGTTTGAAAATTTATTTTGTGATGGGTGTAAGTTTGAGAATATTTTGAAAAACACCCTGGTTGCAGCAACTTCGTAATAATTCTCGTCTCTATAAGAATTTATACAAAGTGCTGATTTTGAAAAATAGTTTAAAGAGATGTTTGTTTTTGAAAGTGTAAGTGTGGAAATTGTTTTAGTTTGTGAGCAAGCAACTACAAGAGTCCTACCTACTCAAAAGGTCTTTGTTATTTTCTTCCTCCTTTAGATGTTGCTACATTACCATTGATTGGTAAGAAGCCCCATCATTGGATATGAAGGGACGGGCGTGGGTCAATCGTATAGTCATAGAAGGCAATTTATGAGATGTTTTAGCAATTTTCGTAAGGGACTAGATCGTTTACCATAGGCAACATCAAGGGACATCGAGGGACTACGATCTTTATTATCAAGGGTCTTTGCTAAAATTCCCATATTCGAGGGACATGACTATTTTCCGAAGCAACGAGCGAGGTTATCCTAGAGGTGCACATGTGAATAATGTGTTTGATTGCATGCATTTTTTCTTTGAGATTAGGGTTTTCTAGAGGTTGATTTTATCTTGCCATACATACCTTAATTACTAATAATTTATATTAAAGCGGTAAATTGTGGAAATTAAAATCCTAAGCTATTACATCATTAGGGGACAGGGGATACAAATGTACAAATGGGGATATCAAGATTAAACCTAATTATCTATTACAACCATATTGAATAAATGTACAAGAAGTATAAAAAGAAATGACTTTTGCTTTGGGTTTTTGTTAGGAAAATTGTTTTGGCCTAATTAACCTAAAGGGATATGATTAAAAAGAAAGGGAAATTAATCCTAAGTTAAAAGGAAATCAAACTAATCAAGAAATAATTTTTTAGGTTTTTTTATGGAAGGCTTTTGGATAGTTAAAATAGATATGAATATAAAAAAAACAACGCAAAAGAGGGAAAAAATAAATCCTTCGACAGCATGTTTCGAAACATGTTTTATATGCATCAAATTATATCCTGTAGTTCTAAATCGAAGTGTAATGTTATGAGTCGAAGAATGTGTCAAAGAATGCTTATATGCATCAAAGCATGTCCTTCTTTTGACCCCTTTTTCCCTTCTGTTTGGGCCCGTGAAGCAGTATGGATCAAAGCCTAAGGCTTTGCGTCGAAGCATGCTGTAATTTCTCACTCCAACATTGTTTTAGGGTCTGTATAGGTTAGTTCTTAACATAATTGACAAGAAAGTAAAACAACAAAAGGGGAGCTTCGAAGGAAATGATTATTACATGTTATCTTCGAAGGTGAATCATCAATTATGCTTGAAATGAAGGGTTTAAAGTCAAGAAGACTTACCTTGAACTGGAATGTGAATTTTGGACTTGAGTTGTTGCCTTCGAATGCTCTTGGGTTTGAAAGAAAAGAAAAAGAGGTGTTGATTTTTCTTGGTTCTGGATTCGAAATAAAAGAACAGAGGTTTTGTGTTTTCTGGTTCTGGGTTGAAGAGTGTTTTAAGACTTCAGTCTTAGTTTTCTCTCCTCTATCTTTTTTTTCTTCTCCTTTTTCCTTGTCTCAAAGCCTCCCTTTGTGTGTTGTGGAAACGGGTTATTTATAGAAGAGTCTGTTGGAGTTTTAGGGGGGGAAACAAATGAAATTTGAACAGTTTGGATATGTTCTTATCATATCTTTCGAGGTGAAACTCTTATATGCTAGTTTGGTGCAAATTAGGAGCAGCATAGCATGACTAATTTGCAGCAGTTTTGGAGTATTGTGGCAGCTTGGTGTAGGGCTGTTTCATAGTAGTACAACATACTGTTTTGGATATGGTTTTAGGCTATTATGTGGAAAGTACAACAAACTTGGGCTTGGTAGCATATAGGACTTTGTTCAGCAGCCTTCGACCAAACTCATCAAAAGACAAAACAATATTTGTTTCCACCAATTATGTGTTCTTCGAATGGACCACCAAATATATGTTCTTCGAATCCACCAAATGTATGTTCTTCGAATGGACCGCCAATTATATGTTATTCGAATCCACCAAATGTATGTTCTTCGAATGGTCCACCAAATGTATGTTCTTCGAATCCACCAAATGTATGTTCTTCGAATGGGCCACCAAATGTATGTTCTTCGAATCCACCAAATGTATGTTCTTCGAATGGACCACCAATTATATGTTATTTGAATCCACCAAATGTATGTTCTTCAAATAGGCCACCAAATGTATGTTCTTCGAATGGACCACACAAATTAGACCAGACTCAACAACAGACGAAACAATATTTGTTTCCACCAAATGTGTATCCTTCGAACGGACCACATTCATCTGAATGTACCACTTAGAGCATGCAAGATGATCTCATTAGCATAGTCAAAATGAAAGAATTTCAGGATTTCTTTCCTACCAGTAACCATCAGTTGATTAATTGGTCTAAAGTTCAAATGTCCAAAATTCATAGTATAGAAACTATGTTTGTCGAAGGGTTTATAGATGGAATCGAAGCAAGCATGAAGGAAGCCATTGCCTTGTGGATCGAAGCAAGCATGAAGGAAGGCATTGCCTTGTGGATCAAAGCAAGTATGAAGGAAGCCATTGCCTTGTGGATTGAAGCAAGTATGAAGGAAGTCATTGCCTTGTGGATTGAAGCAAGCATGAAAGAAGCCATTACCCAATAAATCACTCATGTAGCCTGAACCAGATTTTGAATTCAACATAGTTACCTGCATCTGCACACCCTTTTTGTCTGCTTTATATTTGTGCAAACTTGAGCTTTTGAAAATCTTTGTGAGAAATGTCTTGAGAAAAGAGAGGGCAAATTTTGGGCTACAACAACTGCCCCTGTTCAATCTTCTTAAACCTGAAGAGTTCGAACGGTGAGTCTGCCATTCGTAGCTTGAAGGTCGAAGATAATTGAACACTAGAGTGTCCAGAAATTTGCACTCGATGATGTGGTGGTTGATTGTGTCAGGAATGGGCTTAAAGATTCCATTTGGAGAGGTGATAGAGAGTTGTCGGAGATGGGCTTATAGATGCCATCCAAAGGTGATTGTTGATAGAAATTAGACTAAGTCAAAGCTTGACTGTAATTGGGAGAAGTATCGGAATAAATCTTTGGTCGATTTAATTTTGAATGGCATGTTGGAATGGACCCGAGTTAAGCCGCGTTTGGAAATGTATTAGAAGGAATCCGTGTAAGACTGCTTCTGGATGAATTTGTGTGGGACTATATCTGGAAATTCATGAGAAGGAACCAGTGTAGGGCTGCTTCGGGATGAGTTCGTGTAAAACTTTATCTGGAAATGTATGAGAAGAAATATGTGTAACATTGCTTCGGGGTGAGTCCGTGTAAAACTGCATCTGGAAATGTATGAGAAGAAATCTATGTAAGATTACTTTGGGATGAGTCCGTATGAAATTGCGTCTGGCAATATAGGAGAAGGAGCCTGGGTAAGACTGCTTTAGGATGAATCCGTGTGAAACTTCATCTGGAAATGCATGAGAAGGAACCTGGGTCGGGCTGCTTCAATGATGAGTCCGGGTGAAACATCATCTGGAAATGTATGAGAAGGAACCTGGGTATGGCTGCTTTAGGATGAGTGCGTGTGAAACTTAATCTGGAAATGCATGAGAAGGAACCTGGGCAGGGCTGCTTCATGATGAGTCAGGGTAAAACTTCATCTGGAAATGTATGAGAAGGAACCTGGGTAGGGCAGCTTCATGACGAGTCAGTGTGAAACTTCATCTGGAAATATATGAGACGAAACCTTGGTAGGGCTGCTTCATGACGAGTCAGTGTGAAACTTCATCTGGAAATATATGAGACGAAACCTTGGTAGGGTTGCTTTGGGATGAGTCCGTGTGAAACTTCATCTGGAAATATATGAGAAGAAACCTAGGTAGAGCTGCTTCAGGATGAGCCCATGTGAAACTTCATCTTGAAATTTATGAGAAGAAACCTGGGTAGGGCTGCTTCGGGATGAGTCAGTGTGAAAATTCATCTGGAAATATATGAGAATGAGCCTGGGTAGGGCTATTTCAGGATGAGTCCATGTGAAACATCATCTGGAAATATATGAGAAGGAGCCTGGGTAGGGCTGCTTCAGGATGAGTCTGTGTGAAACTTCATCTGGAACTTAGAAGGAACCCATGTTAGATTGCTTCATGATGAGCCCGTGTGAAGCTGCATCTGGAAATTTTGAGAGGGAATTTGTGTAAGATTGCTTTATGTTGAGCCCATGTAAAGCTGCATTTGGAAATTTTGAGAGGGAATCCGTGTAATATTGCTTTATGATAAGCCCGTGTAAAGCCGCGTCTGGAATTTAGAAGGAACCCACTTTTTTTTGGTTGTGGAGATAGTTTCCCTGGAATGTTTTAGGAATTAATCTCTAACCTAGTGAAGAAAGAAAGATAGTTTCCCCAGCTTGTTTCGGGAGTTGATATTCACTCTGCTCATGTAGATAATTGTCCTATCTTCTTTTAGGTATTAATCTACAATCGTTTGTTCACATATAGTTGTCCTGGCTTGTTTCAAGTATTAATTCGGAACCTGCTTTTTGTTGGTCGTAGTGATAGTTGCCCTGGCTTGTTTCAACAATTAATCTCTGACCTATTTGAGAGAAAGATAGTCTCTCGGATTGTTTCGGGAGTTTATCTTCAATCTGCTCATGTAGATAGTTGTCCTGTCTTAATTCAGGTATTAATCTACAATCAGTTGTTCACAGATAGTTGCCATATCTTGTTTCAGGTATTAATCTGGAACTCACTTTTTGTTGGTTATAGAGATAGTTTCCCTGGCTTCTTTCAGGAATTAATCTCTAACCTTTTGACAAATGGTTGTGGTATTTTCCAAAAGAGGATCTTTGTTAATGGCCTTTTCATGCAAGGAAGAGGGTTAGTTGCATGAAGATGTATGCATGGATTTACGATGTTCTCAAAATAAATGAGATTATGTTGTATGCATTAATCATGTATGTAATATGATGTATGAATGTGAAATATTTGTTGAAATGTATCTTTGCTTTGGAAAATATATCCTTGACAAGTGTTGGGGAGATTTGGGAAGTTAAATCTCGCAAAGCTGTTGTGGATGAAGAGTATGCACATCTTCAAACCTTATTTAGAATGTTTCCACTGGGGATTCCCGTTTTGTTGTTTAAGGAGAAATCCGCTGGGGACGTTGATTTTGCTTGAGGGAAACTCTATGGAGAGTGTTGATTTCTACATGAGGAGAAGAGTTGAGGAGTTTTAGTTGTTCTTTGATCTACTGGGGAGTTATCTCTTGATTGGAGAGAATGGAAGTTAACAACTTGTTGGGGATAAAGAAGTTAACTGTTATCTGGTCGACTTCTAGGCTTTGCAGCAACTCACTGGGGATAGTGGCAAACTTTACTGGGGAAGATGGGTTTTGTTAGTGACTTGAAGAAGTTAAACCATTATCTGGTCGGGTCCAGTTTTTAGTAACTTTTGGGGATAGTAACAACTCTGTTGGGGATATCAATGACTCTACTGGGGATTAAAGGGTTTTGTCTGTTGATTTGTATTGGTATAGGAGATTCGTAGTTTGTTGGGGAAATAAACCCATTTGACAATCTACTGGGGAGGTATTTTCTTCTGGAAGAAGTACCCAAGGCTTCCTATTAAGACGAATTCAGCTGGGGAGAGGTTTTCCGGAGGCTGAAACTCTGGTTGGTGATCACATGGATCCAACTTTATGGGGATATCCATGAACTTGGCCTTGTGGGGTTTTGACCCTTATCCGTGAATATTATTTTGTGAGGATAACCTTATAGAGGTGGCTTTGGAGACTTCAACGGGGATCACCTTATGAAAGGGACTTTGTGGGGATTTGTCGTTGTCCACAGTAGTAAGTGTTGTAGTGCTGCCAAATAATGCGTGCTTGTCCATACTTGACCCTTTGCTGGAATTCATGTTCAATGCCCCAAGTGATTCAGATGCAGACCTGCCCCTGGCTATTCAGGACTTTATGAGAGATTTCTTGGAATTTTGACTTGACTGCCACTGATGAGTTGGACAATAACATGTCATTCCCCCTTGGTCATGGAGAGTTTTTCATTGGAAGTGTTTTTCCATTTGAAGTGATTCTATTTCCTGAGAGAATTTTCAATCATTGGATATTCATCATGTGAATTTCTCTGTTGTTAAACAAATATCCATATGCAAACAACGCTATTAAAACAATGCAAAGTTTATGTTTGTCTTGAAGTTTTGAAAATGCATTTTTAGCAGATAAAAGAATTTTGTAAAAATATGAATTCAACTCGGGATTTACAATAAGCCTTACAGGAGTCAGGATACCTTTTGTAACAATATGCTTTCGAACTAACCCATGCTTCAATTAGGACTTTTAAGGGGTTGTAACGTGGCCTGGTTCACGGTTTTAAGAAACAAAGGATAAGACTCAAAGTTTATTTGTACCCGCCCGTTCTTCATGATGTTCTTCAGTCCTAAACTCAGTTAATTGTGCGTTTGAACTCCTATTGAATCTGGAATGATATTTTGGTGATGGTTCAGATACTTGGAAGTTTATTAGGGAGGCATTCATATTTGCAACATTTTTCATGTTTGTCGAGGATTTGTAGCGCCCTGTTTTTGATTTACTGTCCCTAATTTTTTCCTGACTGTTCTTGTTTTGAGATTACAGCCAGCGGGATGCCCTAGTTTTTCTTAAGTCTCCTTCATAGGTTTTGACCTAGTGGGCTTTTCTTTTGAGAGATAATAACTGCCTATTTTTGGGGAACCAACACCATCTTTTGATTCAGAAGGCTATTTTCGTTGTGAAGTGATAGCTTGTGACTGAACGCGCCTCATAATTAACTGAGAAACTACCCTGCCCCAAGTTTTGGTTAAAGATTTCAATTTGCATGAAAAAGAAAACTCCTACTTCTTTGGCTCAAAGGGGTTGACTAGGGATCATCTTCCTTATAACTCCAGTGTTTAGGGATTGAAAGAACGCCTGTACATCGTTAACAAGGTCTGTCCAAAAGCATACTGTATAAGATTATGGTATTATTTTCGTCATCTTCCCTCTAAAGGCTTTAGACTTGTAGTTGAGAGTTTACTATCATACAAAAAGAGGTAAAAGCATAATTTCAGTATAGTGAAAATGAATGGATTAACTCAAGACAAACATATGCAATACATTAACGAGAATAACCAAAGTGTGACATAAGGACAAATTTTTAAGCAAACAAATAAATTACAACTGAAAATTCAAATAAACAAAAGTTTCTCCACCTAAACTTCATCACTTCAGATGATGTACCTTTGAAAGATGATAGGAAAAACTCAAGTTGACCATCTTGTGTGAATTCCAACGCCCCTTCATCGATCAGGTCTTGAATCTTGTTTTTCAAAGTACAATAGTGGTTAGTGTCGTGTCCAGGATTTTTGGAGTGATACACACACCTTTCTTCATGATTGTAACAGGGAGAAGCAGTAAAGGGTTTTTGAGGAGGCTCCCTCAGTGTAACCAGCTTGGCCTCTAACATATGATGCAATGCTTGAGCCAAAGGCATGTTGATCTAGGAAAATTGTCTCCCTTGCTTACGCTTACCACCTCGTTGTGGTTTGCGAGGTTGTTGTTGGACTCTTGGTATAGTATCCATTTTGAAGGGTGTTCTCTCGACCAGTCCAACTTCTTGTCTCATCGGAGGCTGATTAATGACTCGGTCCCCAATATCAGTTGTTTGTTCCATATGGTTGCATCCGACTTGATGAAGCTTTTTGATCAGGGCTCTCAGCTCTTCTTGTCCTCGAGCTAAGTATTAGAGAAGAGCCATCTGACCTACCATCTGTCCCATCATCTGGATTTTCATGGTTGCCATTTCAGTTTGTAGTCGTTCTAATTGGTCACCCCTGATGTCCTCAGGATTCTTCTTGGTCATGCTCTCAATGAGAAGTGCTTTCACTTCTTCTTGTCCCTTGGATAGGTTCAATAAAAATTCTTGAAGTTGAGCATTTTGGGTCTGAAGATCTATGACAGTCTGTTCTAGAGCCATCTCTACTGAAATAAGCAGTGAGCATATGAGAAACCTGTGTGGGGAAAACCTGTCATGATATGATGCATGGTATGTGGATGCAATGTTTTCAAGGATCTCAAAGGGTAAACACAAGAAGATGTTAGAGGTTGAACTTTGATCAAAACTTTTATTGGAGAATTTCGTATCATTGGATGTCCTTCCACGAGAATCAAGCTCACGATGTCAAGTGGCTCATAGCCCTTGACTCAAGTTATCGTGCTTTTCTCTTTGATGGAGTTTGGTTAGAGGAAAATAAATCCTCTTTCCCCTTGATGGACGTATGGTTCATCATGTCCCTTCATCACAGGCCCTTGAGATCCTTGAAATGGTCAGTGGAAATGATATGGTATGGTGTTATGATGTTATGTACAACTAAACATACACAAACAAGTTGTTACATACAAATAATCATATACACACAATTACTTAGGTTTAGGCTTGCATGGAGTCATAGGTAAGTATCCTCTTTGGAGTTTAGTTGGCTCAACCTGTCCTAGAAAGTAACCGGGTTCTAGGGAATCTCAATATCGTTGATCTTTCTTCATCGGGCATTTTTTAGCGCAAGCCTCTTTATTGGCGATTGAAATATCCCAAAAGTCCGATCTCAATGAGCGTAGTATCGAGTATCAACCAACTTCGGACTGCACCAAAGTCGGCTATCTCACTACTTCCTAATGGCCAAGTTGTTCAATTAAAGGTTCTAAGGTAAGTTAGTGCTTCATGATACCACACAGAGGCCCCGTATTCTCCTTGACTAAACTCAAGGGATATCGTTACCAACAAATGTGTCACACTAATGTAGCCATCACTTTAACCATGTCGGTATACCCCGCACAGTCTCCAAGATCTATTGCTACTTACCTAAAAGGTGCCCCAGATCCGGGTGTAGGATCAAAACAAAACCCAAACAAGGACCCAAAAATGTAAAACAAGAAAGTCAAACAAAGAAAGCATTATAAATGTGATCTAGCTTTAAGGTAACCCAACTTTTAAGTTTTTAATCCCCAGCAGAGTCGCCAGTTCTGTAATTTGGTGGGAGAATTGACTTGGGTGTTTTCTGTTTTATCGCAATTGTTGTGGATAGCAAGAGTCGCCACTGAATTTTCTTTTATCCAATAAAGGAATAGTGAAAAGAACAGGAAATACCTTTGAGATATTTTCTTGAGTTCGGGGGATAGGTTATGAAAAGGGAAGGTGTTAACACCCTTTTCATCCGTAGTTATCTACGGGCTCTTAGTTGCTTGCTAGATCACTTGAAAATGCTTTATTTGAAAATGTGTTTTTTGATGGGTGTAAGTTTGAAAATATTTTGAAAAACACCTTTGTTGCGGAAAACTTCATAATGATTCTCGTCTCTGTAAGAATTTATACAAAGTGTTGGTTTTGAAAAATAGTTTAAAGAGATGTTTGTTTTTGAAGATGTTTTTGAAAGTGTAAGTGTGGAAATGGTTTTAGATTGTGAGAAAGAAACTACGAGTGTCCTACCTACTCAAAAGGTCTTTGTTATTTTCTTCCTCCTTTAGATGTTGCTACCTTACCATTGATTGGTAAGAAGCCCCATCATTGGATATGAAGGGACGGGTGTGGGTCAATCGTATAGTCATAGAAGGCAACTTATGAGACGTTTTAGCAATTTTCATAAGGGACTAGATCGTTTACCGGAGGCAACATCGAGGGAAATCGATCTTTTTTATCGAGGGTCTTTGCTAAAACGCCCATATTCGAGGGACATGACTATTTTCCTAGGCAACTAGCGAAGTTACCCTAGAGGTGCACGTGTGAATAGTGTGTTTGATTGCATGCATTTTATCTTTGAGATTAGGGTTTTTTAGCGGTTGATTTTATCTTGCCATACATACCCTAATTACTAACAATTGATATTAAAGCGGTAAATTGCGGAAATTAAAATCCTAAGCTATTACATCTTTAAGGGATGGGGGATACAAATGTACAAATGGGGATTGCAAGAAATTGAACCTAATTATCTATTACAACCATATTGAATAAATGTAAAATAAATATAAAAAGAAATGACTTTTGCTTTGGGTTTTTTTTAGGAAAATTGTTTTGACCTAATTAATCTAAAGGGATATTATTAAAAAAAGGAAAATTAATCCTAAGTTAAAAGGAAATCAAAGTAATCAAAAAATCATTTTTTAGGTTTTTTATGGAAGGCTTTGTTAGAACAAAGTTTGAATCTACTACCCTAAGTTTAAGTTTTGATGATAACAAAATGAAATGATATATTAATTATGTGATTCATGTAAGAACTATTTGCTACCTAAAATATTACCTTCTGTTTTGCAGAAACTCTGATAGGTATCAGCAAAAGTACACTTAATCAGCATCCGAATATTGGTTATCAACATCAGCATCAGAAGATGCTATATCAGAATACCAGAATCAGAAGAACAACTCACGCGTATGCTGAAGCTTGATGAACAGAACTGCGCTCAACACTCTGATAAAGACAACAACAGTTCATCAGCACTTAAGCAGAGTCAGAATGAGCCCAAGCCAGAACACGCTTTAAGTAGCAACAGTACTGTGCATTCAAGGCGAATTATTACCAACGGCATCATTCCAGACAAGATCTGCTTAATAAGGAAAGTTTGTTATTGGCATTGAATCCAGATTATTGCTCCAACGTTCAACAAATTCAGTGCTATATAAACAAGACAATGAAGATTGAATTGGCTAATGCTCTACATCAATTTACACGCCTAAAAGCTATTCATCATCTTCTCATTTCTCAGTTTTGCTAAAAAGCTCCAAATTCCTTACTCAGTATTTTAGCAATCTAGTTTCAATAAGCTTAAGTTGTGTAATATCACAGTTGTGATAAACTGTTTTGTAGAAAACATTCACACACCTAGATTTCTCTTCTTTGTAAGAAAGTGTTTCCTTGACAAACCGGGTTGTGGTTTGCATCAAGAAGGCTTTAGCAGTTGTTAAAGCAGATTGTAATATTCAGTTGAATATAGTGGATTAAGACCTCGTTGGAGAGAGGCGAAATCACCTTGACGGGTGGACTGGAGTAGTTTGAGATCAAACGAACCAGGATAAAAATATTGTGTTCATTGCATTGATTTTCAGTTTTACAATTCAACCCTACCTTCTTGTGTTTTTCACTTCTTCAATTGGCATCAGAGCGCCTGGTTCTGAGCTAAAACACTTAACCGTGTCAGTACAAGATCCAGCGTCAGAAAAACACAATGGCAGGAACTTATTCTCACACCAGCAATGACAACCATGAGGACAGAGACAGATTCAGCGGCAAACCTCCAGTCTTTGATGGAGAAAATTTTGATTACTGGAAAGACAGAATTGAAAGCTTCTTTCTGGAACATGATGCTGATCTGTGGGACATGGTGACAGATGGATACACGCAGCCTGTGAATGCAAGCGGTCAGAAGATTGATAGGAAAACAATGTCTGACCAACAAAAGCGTGACTTCAAGAATCACCACAAGTCCAGAACCATCCTTCTCAGCGCCATCTCGTATGCTGAATATGAAAAGATCTCCAACAGAGACACAGCAAAGAACATGTTTGACTCACTCAGAATGACGCATGAGGGCAACGTTCAGGTCAAAGAAACTAAAGCTCTGGCGCTCATTCAGAAGTATGAGGCATTCAAAATGGAAGAAAGTGAATCCATTGAAACAATGTTCTCAAGATTCCAGATTCTGGTAGCTGGTCTCAAGGTTCTGGACAAAGGCTACTCTACTGCTGATCACGTCAAGAAAATCATCATAAGCTTACCAAAGTAGTGGAGGCCAATGGTTACTACTCTGAAGCTAGCAAAAGATCTCAACAAAATTTCTCTGGAGGAACTTATCAGCTCCCTCAGAAGTCATGAGATAGAGCTAGAAGCTGATGAACCCCAGAAGCAAGGTAAGCCTTTAGCATTAAAATCTAACAAAAAATCTGAGTCTAAAGTTTTGCAGGCAGTTGAAGAAACATCTGATGGATCCTCATCAGAAGAAGACAAACTCTCCCTCCTCTCCAGAAGAGTGAATCAACTGTGGAAGCAGAGACAAAGGAAGTTCAGGAATCCCAGAAGATCTGATCAGAACGAGTCTTCTTCCAGATATAGAAGGACAAATTCTTCCTCTGGATACAGAAGATATGAAGGCTCCTCAGGAAGCAGAAATCCAAACACCAAGGACATCATCTGCTATGAGTTCAATGAGCAAGGACACTACAAGAGTGACTGCCCAAAGCTTCAGAGGGAAAAGCCCAAAAAGAAGTTTGGAAGAGAAAAGAAGAAAAGTCTCATGGCTACATGGGATGACTCTGACTCGTCTGAAGCTGACTCAGAATCAGATGATGAGAGAGCAAACATAGCTCTCATGGCCAACATTTCAGAAGATAGTGAAGCTTCTGAATCAGACTCAGAATCAGATACTGAAGAGGTATTTCCTGACTTTGCAATTAATTTTACCAAGGCTAAACTTGTTGAAAGCCTTAATGAAATTCTAGAAAGGTATCAGCAGATTAGAGTTAAATTCAGAAACCTGAAAAGGAATCTTGAATCTGACTCTAATAAGACTGAGAGTCTTAAATTGGAGAATTCTGAGCTGAGAGATAAAATTTCAAAATTAGAAAATACTTTACAAAACTCTCAGAAGGAACCAATTTCTGAAACTCCCAGCAACGCTGATGAGATCATCAAGGAGTATGATCACAGTTTCCAGAAGTTCCTTGCTAAAAGCATAGATAGAAGCAAAATGGCTTCAATGATCTATGGAGTTAGCAGAAACGGCAAGAAGGGAATAGGATACCAAGGTAAGGTTCCTACACCAAAGAATGTCATGGATTTAACCATTAAACACACTCCTCTGAATTCACATTTTGTGTATGGTCACACACATGATATTAAATACACTAGCAGTAAGTACTCTGTGAAACCAAAATTCAACCAGAGTTTTGGTAAATCTAACAAATCAGGACCCAAGAAAATCTGGGTACCTAAGGATAAAATAATACATGTTGCAGATATCTTTAGCAGCAAATCAGAAACACCAGTCATGGTACCTGGACTCTGGCTGCTCGCGACACATGACGGGAAGAAGGCATATGTTCCAAAGCCTGGAACTTAAGCCTGAAGGCCACATTGGCTTTGGAGGCAATCAGAGGGGAAAGATCATTAGCTCTGGAACTGTAGGTAATGGAAATCTTCCCTCTATTAATAATGTTCTGCTAGTATATGGATTAATGCATAATCTGTTATCCATAAGTCAATTAAGTGATAACGGTTATGATATAATCTTTAATCAAAAATCATGTAAAGTTGTTAGTCAGAAAGATGGGACTATCCTGTTTAATGGAAAGAGGAAAAACAACATTTACAAAATCAAACTTTCTGAACTGAAAAGTCATAATGTAAAGTGCCTTCTGTCTGTTAACAACGAGCAGTGGATCTGGCACAGAAGATTGGGGCATGTTAGTATGAGAAGAATATCTTAGATTAACAAACTCAATCTGGTCAGAGGACTTCCTAATTTGAAGTTCAATTCAGATGCTCTGTGTGAAGCATGTCAGAAAGGCAAGTTTGCAAAACCTTCTTTTAAATCTAAAAATGTTGTTTCTACCTCTAAGCCATTAGAACTTCTGCACATTGACTTATTTGGACCAGTTAAAACTGCTTCAGTTAGTGGCAAGAAGTATGGGTTAGTAATCGTAGATGACTATAGCAGATGGACATGGGTAAAGTTCTTAAGACACAAGGACGAGTCACACTCTGTGTTTGTTACCTTCTGTAACCAAGTTCAGAATGAAAAGGATCTTAGAATCGTTAAAGTCAGAAGTGATCATGGTGGAGAGTTTGAAAACAAAGATTTTGAGTCATTCTTTAATGACAGAGGCATTCTGCATGATTTCTCTTGTCCTAGAACTCCCCAACAAAATGGAGTTGTAGAACGAAAGAACAGAACATTGCAAGAAATGGCCAGAACCATGATCAATGAGACAAACGTTGCTAAGATCTTCTGGGCAGAGGCAATAAACACAGCGTGCTACATTCAGAATAGAATCTCAATAAGACCTATTCTGGAAAAGACTCCATATGAATTGTGGAAGAACAGAAAGCCCAACATTTCATATTTTCATCCATTTGGATGTACCTGTTTTATGTTAAATACAAATAATTATTTGAACAAGTTTGACTCTAAAGCACAAAAGTGTATTATGTTAGGATACTCTGAACGCTCAAGAGGGTACAGAGTATACAATACAGAAACACAGATTGTGGAAGAATCAATCAGTGTTTGTTTTGATGATAAGCTTGACTCTGAAAATTCAAAGCAGAATGAAGTTTTTGCAGGTATGGAAATTGAATTTACAGGTTCTGAAGACAAGTCATTAGAAGCTCTTAACACAGACACTCCTTCAACGTCTGAAAGGAGCACTGCTAGCAATCCTACAACAGCTGCTGATCAACCTCAGAAAA
Organism: Vicia faba; assembly: GCA_948472305.1. Taxonomy (NCBI): domain Eukaryota; kingdom Viridiplantae; phylum Streptophyta; class Magnoliopsida; order Fabales; family Fabaceae; genus Vicia; species Vicia faba. The sequence goes on from OX451736.1 coordinate 940,671,428, forward strand.
GATTACCCAGAAGCAACTTGGATCATCCAGAAGAAACAATCTTAGGAAGAAAGGAAGATCCAATCAGAACAAGAGCAAGCTTCAGAAACTCTGAAGAAACCCTCATGGGACTTGTGTCTCTGATTGAACCCTCTTCCATTGATGAAGAACTTCTGGACAACGACTGGATTCTGGCAATGCAAGAAGAGCTGAATCAATTCACCAGAAATGACGTATGGGATCTTGTTCCCAGACCAAAAGGATTCAACGTCATTGGAACAAGATGGGTGTTCAGAAACAAGCTAAATGAACAAGGTGAAGTCATCAGAAATAAAGCACGACTGGTTGCACAAGGTTATAGTCAGCAAGAGGGGATAGACTATACAGAAACCTTTGCTCCAGTCGCCAGGTTAGAATCTATCAGACTTTTAATTTCATTTGCTGTTAATAGAGGCATCACTCTGTATCAGATGGATGTCAAGAGTGCATTCTTAAATGGTTATATAGAAGAAGAGGTTTTTGTGCACCAAACCCCTGGTTTTGAAAATACAAAACATCCAGAACATGTTTTCAAACTAAAGAAGTCACTATATGGTCTGAAACAAGCTCCCAGAGCTTGGTATGAAAGACTAAGTAACTTTCTGTTAGAAAATGAATTCACCAGAGGGAAGGTGGACACTACCTTATTCTGTAAGTCAGTTAAGAATGACATCTTAGTCTGTCAAATTTATGTTGATGATATTATTTTTGGTTCCACTAATCCTTCTCTTGGAAGAAAATTTGCTAAGTGTATGCAGGCAGAATTTGAGATGAGCCTCATGGGGGAACTGAAATTCTTTCTAGGAATTCAGATCAATCAAACTCCAGAGGGAACTTACATTCATCAGAGCAAATACATCAGAGATCTTCTGAAGAAATTTGACCTCTCAGAATGTAAGCCATCAAAGATTCCAATGCATCCCACGTGCATTCTGGAAAGAGAAGAGGTAAGCAAAAAGGTAGAACAGAAAGTCTACAGAGGTATGATTGGTTCTCTCCTTTATCTGAAAGCTTCAAGACCTGATATATTATTCAGCGTATGTATTTGTGCTAGATTCCAATCAGATCCTAGAGAATCTCACTTAACAGCTGTTAAGCGAATTTTCAAGTATCTGAAAGGTACTACTAATCTGGGTTTATTTTATAGAAAATCTAGTGATTACAGTTTAGTAGGCTACTGCGATGCTGACTTTGCTGGAGATAGAGTAGAGCGTAAAAGTACTTCTGGAAGCTGCTAGTTTCTGGGAGAAAATCTGATCTCTTGGTCCAGCAAAAGGCAATCCACAATTGCCCTATCAACAGTAGAAGCTGAGTACATAGCAGCAGCAGGATGCAGCACACAAATGCTCTGGATGAAAAGTCAGCTTGAAGACTTCCAGATTTTTGAGAGTAACATCCCTATACTCTGTGACAATACTTCTGCTATTTGCTTAAGTAAGAATCCCATTTTACATTCTAGAGCTAAGCATATAGAAATAAAACATCATTTCATTAGGGACTATATTCAGAAAGGAATTTTGAACTTAAAATTTATAGATACAGACCATCAATGGGCTGATATCTTCACTAAACCCCTTTCTGAAGATAGGTTCAATTTCATTCTGAAACATCTCAGCATGAAAATCTGCCCAGAGTGAAAATGTTTTAATTCCATATATTTATCTTCAGAATGTATTTGTTTTACTGTGAACTTCTGATCAATCTCTTTTCAGAAAGATGGAACATGCAGATTGTATCAGATGCTAGTCTTAAAGATCTGAGCGTTTCAGCTCAAGGATAGACGTGCTGATCACTAAATCAAACAAGTGTCATCCAATCATCAGCAAATCTCTGAAGCAGAACGCGTGCACGCTTCTGATAAGGCAAAACGCTGATTGGGTGCATTGAGACACATGTCTGGTAACCGTTTCAAGTATCTTTCTCAAATCCCCCAAAATCAGCAAGCATTAAATGAAAGTAATCATGTTTTTAAAACGTAATCATGATTTTATTTCTCGTTCTTGAAACCGTTTACTCTTTCAAAATATTCTGAAATCTATTTAAGCACGTTAACTTCTCACATTAATCTTTTACAGTTTCTCATAATCTCTCAAATATTTTCTGCATTTTCTATGTGTTCATCTCTTTCAAACTTAAACCCATTTTCTCAGTTTTCTCAGAAAAACCCTAAGTGTGAACATGGCAACCTCCAGCAGTGCTTCTGCAGGTTCTCAGAAGAAAGCTTCCTCTGAACAGTACCAAGTTCCATTCAGAACACTCCTTACACCAGTGAAGAATCTTGAAGTGTTGTCTGAACTGATTATTGATTTTGGCAGTCTGAAAGAGAATGGTTTTGACTTGACAGAAGAAGTTAGGGCACAGAAATGGGAGAGATATTTCGACAGGTTGGTTGGACCAACATTCCCAATGTTAGTCAAGGAGTTCTGGATTCATGCGACCTCTTTAACGTATCAAGTCACCTCCTACATAATGGGAAAGAAGATTGTGATCACTGAGGATCACATAGCAAAATTGATTGGTTACAGTGGCGGTGGCGTCCGCTGTATTGATATGGCTGAAAGATGCTCTGACATTGGTGTCATAGCAGAACAGATTTTCACCCTTGGGGTGCCCAGCAGCAAAATCAGAGACCTCAAGGATCACCACAGAGTTTGGGCGAAGATCATTCTGGGGTGTTTTAATCATAGGAAGCCAACAAGTTCCCCTGATTACATAAATATAGATCAGCAGTTTCTGATCTATTTTATCAATCAGAAGGTAAAAATCAACTTGTCTCATCTTCTGTTTAATCACCTCAGAACAAGCGTGAAGGAAACCAGGGAAGAAGAAAGGACAAAGAGGGATTGGATACCCTTTGGAAGGTTAATATCAGATATTCTGACTGAGAATAGGCTGATAGAGCACCTGATAGAAGCTCAAGAGTTAAGCACCATTGAACCAACTGTTGGCAAGCCTCTGAACGCGAAGAATCTGAAGAAAATGAAGTTAATAGAGAATATCAGAAAGGAACCCAACATTACTCCTACTGCTGACATCACCAGCAGAAGAGTCCCACTGAGTAACTTTCCATTATTTTCTGAGATAGAATCTAAACCAGTGGTGGTTCTCAGACACTTGGACGCGTGCAAGGCTGATGGTACAGATCCCAAGCTGAATATCAAAGATCTGCACCAGCCTCAACCAGAAGTTACACTGAAGAAGACGAAGAAAAGGAAGGCCCCTTCAGAAGGAACATCCCAGCAGACACCCAAGAAAAGAGGTAATTTATCTGCTGCTTCTGTTTTAAATTCTTCTTCTATTCCAACATCTATCCCCACTCCAGCTTCTCATGAAATCCCAATCCCCATCTCAACAATAGATGAAACCGAACCAGAAGATGACCCTTCTGAGGCACTACAACTCAGAAGACCCCGCACCAAACATCCCAAACCAATAACTTCAACAACATCAGCACTTGACAAAGTTCTGTCTGACATTGATCAACGTGCTTCTGATCACCTTCCCAATAATCCAAACACTGAACCAGATATTGCCACATCTCCTCAACCAGAACAACCTCTCTCACCCATTCCAGAAGAACCACATAGTCCTGAACAACCAGAAATTCAACCAGAAATTCCAACAACTTCTCCACAACCAACAATTCCTTCTCCCTCTCCTCAACCAGAATTTCATCCACCATCACCTCAACCATCACCTCAACCTGAGTTTCATCATTCTGAAACTCCACCTCCTCCATCTCCTGAACCTAATTCTCCTCAATCCTCTGAGCCACAACCTCTGGCAATACAGCTGCCATGTGGAACAACTGTAACAATGGCCCAGCTGCCATCCTCGCCAGAAACCACTCCTCCAAACACTCCCAAAACCCCAAACAGTCCAATCATTATTTCTGACTCTCCCACTCCATCTCCCAAACAAACAACTCCCAAACAAACCACAGAAGACCCCAGCAGGACCTTCATAGATTTAACAATCCTTGACCGTCTTGCTGATCTGAAAAATAAAATAGCCATTCCAAAACCAAAACAGCCAGATGTTGGCTCTGGCATTATGAATTTTGAAACAGGTTTGCAGCAGTGGATTGCTTCTCTGAAGCAAGTCTGTCCTGGAATGATTGATCCAGCTGCCTCAGACCAGCTCTGGTCACGATTCAAAATTTGGGTACGTGCTGAAGCTCTAAAATTGCAAGACATCAATTATGAGCAAGCACAGCAGAATTTCAGCAAGCTTCTGAATGAAGTAGGAAGTCAGCTGCTGAAAGAAGACGTGCTCCTTCTGGATAGTGAGCCATGGACTGAGAAGCGTCCAGCTTCAAAGGTGCAGCCAGAAGAAGATCAGACAATTCAAGCTGAAGCCAGTCAAGCTGAAGATGTTGCAGAAAGCTCTCAGAAGCTCCCTGCTTCTGATGTTTCTCAAGCTGCCTTGGACAGGCAGACTCTGGAAGAGCTGAAGCTGAATGATATCCGTCTGCAGCAAAGGATGGATGAAAATGATCAGAAGATGAAGGAAAGGATGGATGTGCAGGATAGCAAGATAGATACAGTAGTCAGCATGGTGCACAAGCAGACTGAGACTGCTGATCAGATTAAGGCAATGCTGGAGACTCTGTTCACACGCCTCCCTCCTCAACCTTAGATTTTCATTCATGCTATTTTCATGTTTTCTTTGCATATCTTCTGTACTGTTTTGTCTGGCTCTGACTATTTTAATATGACAAGTTTTTCTGATCTAATTGTTTTAGCACATCACTTACACTTTTTGATTGCTGACAAAAAGGGGGAGAACAAGAATGATATTTTTCAATAACGGATTACTGAGACAAAAAGTCTCAAACATTCTAACTCTGATATTTTTGAATGTTTTCTTTTTTGCTTAAGTCTACAGGTACAAGAATGCTCTCTGACTCACTGAAGACCAAAGCTCTGATACTCTGATCCAAAGCAAACCTCTGATAAAGCTCTGATACTCTGATCTGAAGCTCTGCTCTAATATTCTGATCTAAAAGCTTCTGATAGTCAAAGCTCTGATATTCTGATGATCAAAGAAAGACAATAAAGATCTGATCTTGAAGAACTCTTGGAATTAAAAAGGGAAGTTATAAATTTAGGGGGAGTATCTCCGATCCCAACTCTCATATCTCTTTATCCCTTATCTTTGATAACTTCTTACTCTGATACATCTTATCATATAGTTATCTCTGATACTTTTTCACATTATTTTCAATTAAAAATATCCAGTTTTTGTCATCATCAAAAAGGGGGAGATTGTTAGAACAAAGTTTGAATCTACTACCCTAAGTTTAAGTTTTGATGATAACAAAATGAAATGATATATTAATTATGTGATTCATGTAAGAACTATTTGCTACCTAAAATATTACCTTCTGTTTTGCAGAAACTCTGATAGGTATCAGCAAAAGTACACTTAATCAGCATCAGAATATTGGTTATCAACATCAGCATCAGAAGATGCTATATCAGAATACCAGAATCAGAAGAACAACTCACGCGTATGCTGAAGCTTGATGAACAGAACTACGCTCAACACTCTGATAAAGACAACAACAGTTCATCAGCACTTAAGCAGATTCAGAATGAGCCCAAGCCAGAACACGCTTTAAGTAGCAACGGTACTGTGCATTCAAGGAGAATTATTACCAACGGCATCATTCCAGACAAGATCTGCTTAATAAGGAAAGTTTGTTATTGGCATTGAATCAAGATTATTGCTCCAACGTTCAACAAATTCAGTGCTATATAAACAAGACAATGAAGATTGAATTGGCTAATGCTCTACATCAATTTACACGCCTAAAAGCTATTCATCATCTTCTCATTTCTCAGTTTTGCTAAAAAGCTCCAAATTCCTTACTCAGTATTTTAGCAATCTAGTTTCAATAAGCTTAAGTTATGTAATATCACAGTTGTGATAAACTGTTTTGTAGAAAACATTCACACACCTAGATTTCTCTTCTTTGTAAGAAAGTGTTTCCTTGACAAACCGGGTTGTGGTTTGCATCAAGAAGGCTTTAGCAGTTGTTAAAGCAGATTGTAATATTCAGTTGAATATAGTGGATTAAGACCTCGTTGGAGAGAGGCGAAATCACCTTGATGGGTGGACTGGAGTAGTTTGAGATCAAACGAACCAGGATAAAAATATCGTGTTCATTGCATTGATTTTCAGTTTTACAATTCAACCCCCCTTCTTGTGTTTTTCACTTCTTCAGGCTTTTGGTTAGTTAAAATAGATATGAATATAAAAAAAAACCAGTGCGAGAGAAAAAATAAATCGTTCGACAACATGTATCGAAGCATGTCTTGAAACATGCTTTATATGCATCGAAGCATATCCTGTAGTTCCAAATCGAAGCATAATCTTATGAGTCGAAGCATGTGTCAAAGAATGCTTATATGCATCGAAGCTTGTCCTTCTTTCAAACCCTTTTTCCCTTCTGTTTGGGCCTATGAAGAAGTATGGATCGAAGCCTAAGGCTTTGTGTCGAAGCATGCTGTAATTTCTCACTCCAACATTGTTTTATGGTTTGTAATGGTTAGTTCTTAACATAATTGACAATAAAGTAAAAAAAAAAACAAAAGGGGAGCTTTTAAGACAATTATTATTACATGTTATCTTCGAAGATGAATCATCAATGATGCTTGAAAAGAAGGGTTTAAAGTCAAGAAGACTTACCTTGAATTTGGAATGTGTGTTTTTGACTTGAGTTGTTGCCTATGAATGCTCTTGGGTTCGAAAGAAAAGAAAAATAGGTGTTGTGTTTTCTTGGTTCCGGATTCGAAAGAAAAGAACAGAGGTGTTGTTTTTTCTGGTTTTGGGTTGAAGAGTGTTTTAAGACTTCAGTCTCAATGTTCTCTCCTCTCTCTTTTTTTTCTTCTCCTTTTTCCTTGTCTCAAAGCCTCCCTTTGTGTATTGTGGAAACAAGTTATTTATAAAAGATTCTTGCTAGAGTTTTTTTTTTTGGGGGGGGGGGGGGGACAAATGAAATTTGAATAGTTTGGGTATGTTCTTTTCATAGCTTTTGAGGTGCAACTCTTATATGCTAGTTTGGTGCAAATTAGGAGCAGCATAGCAGGACTGTTTTGCAGCAGTTTTGGAGTATTGTGGCAGCTTGGTGCAGGGCGATTTCATAGTAGTACAGCAGACAGTTTTTGACATGGTTTTAGGCTGTTATGTGGAAAGTACATCAAACTTGGGCTTGGCAGCATATAGGACTTTGTTCAGCAACCTTCGACCAAACTCATCAAAAGACAAAACAATATTTGTTTCCACCAATTGTGTGTTCTTCGAATGGACCACCAAATGTATGTTCTTCGAATCCACCAAATGTATGTTTTTCGAATGGACCACCAATTATATGTTATTCGAATCCACCAAATGTATGTTCTTCGAATGGACCACTAAATGTATGTTCTTCGAATCCACCAAATGTATGTTCTTCGAATGGGCCACCAAATGTATGTTCTTAGAATCCACCAAATATATGTTCTTCAAATGGACCACCAATTATATGTTATTCGAATCCACCAAATGTATGTTCTTCGAATAGGCCACCAAATGTATGTTCTTCAAATGGACCACACAAACTTAGACCAGACTCAACAACAGACGAAACAATATTTGTTTCCACAAAATGTGTGTCCTTCGAATGGACTACATTCATCTGAATGCACCACTTAGAACATGCAAGATGATCTCATTGGCATAGTCAAAACGAAAGAATTTCTGGATTGCTTTCCTACCAGTAACCATCAGTTGATTAATTGGTCTAAAGTTAAAATATCCAAAATTCATAGTATAGAAACTATGTTTGTCTAAGGGTTTATAGGTGGAATCGAAGCAAGCATGAAGGAAGCCATTGCCTTGTGGATGGAAGCAAGCATGAAGGAAGCCATTGCCTTGTGGATGGAAGCAAGTATGAAGGAAGCCATTGCCTTGTGGATCGAAGAAAGTATGAAGGAAGCCATTGCCTTGTGGATCGAAGCAACCATGAAGGAAGCCATTGCCTAATCAAAGCTTGTGGATCGAAGTAATCATGAACTTCTTTGACTTGTCAAAATCTGCCAACCACTCCTTTCGACTAATCATGTAGTTTGAACAACTAGTTTTACCTTGCTCTTCTTTGATTTTTCCAAATCTTCCAACCACTCCTTTCGATGACTCATGTAGCCTGAACCAAATTTTGAATTCAACATAGTTACCTGCATCTGCACACCCTTTTTGTCTGCTTTGTATTTGTGTAAACTTGAGCTTTTGAAAATATTTGTGAGAAATGTCTTGAGAAAAGAGAGGGCAAATTTTGGGGTACAACAACTGCCCCTGTTCAATCTTCTTAAACCTGAAGAGTTAGATTGGCGAGTCCGCCATTTATAGCTGAAAGGTAGAAGATGATTGAACACTAGAGTGCCCAAAAATTTGCACTTGATGATGTGGTAGTTGACTGTGTCAGGAATGGGCTTAAAGATGCCATTTGGAGAGGTGACAGAGAGTTGTCGGAGATGGGCTTATAGATGCCATCCAAAGGTGATTGTTAATAGAAATTAGACTAAGTATAAGCTTGATTGTAACAGGGAGAAGTATCAAAATAAATATTTGGTCGATTTAATTCTGAATGACATGTTGGAATAGACCCGCGTTAAGCCGCGTTTGGAAATGTATTAGAAGGAATCCGTGTAAGATTGCTTCAGGATGAATTTGTGTGGGACTATATCTGGCAATTCATGAGAAGGAACCTGTGTAGGGCTGCTTCGGGATGAGTTCATGTGAAACTTTATCTGGAAATGTATGATAAGAAATCTATGTAAGATTGCTTCGGGGTGAGTCCGTGTGAAACTACATCTGGAAATGTATGATAAGAAATCTGTGTAAAATTGCTTCGAGATGAGTCTGTGTGAAACTGCATCTGGAAATGTATGAAAAGGAGCCTGGGTAGGAATGCTTCAGGATGAATCTGTGTGAAACTTTATCTGGAAATGCACCAGAAGGAACCTGGGTAGGGCTCCTTCAATGATGAGGCCGGGTGAAACTTCATCTGGAAATGTATGAGAAGGAACCTGGGTATGGCTGCTTCAGAATGAGTCCCTGTGAAACTTCATCTGGAAATATATGAGAAGGAACCTGGGTAGGGCTGCTTCATGATGAGTCCGGGTAAAACTTCATCTAAAAATGTATGAGAAGGAACCTGGGTAGGGCTGCTTAAGGATGAGTCCGTGTGAAACTTCATCTGGAAATGTATGAGAAGGAACCTGGGTAGGGCTGCTTCATGATGAGTCAGTGTGAAACTTCATCTGGAAATATATGAGAAGAAACCTGGGTAGGGCTGCTTGGGATGAGTCCGTGTGAAACTTCATCTGGAAATATATGAGAAGAAACTTGGGTAGGGATGCTTCGGGATGAGCCTGTGTGAAACTTCATCTGGAAATTTATGAGAAGAAACCTGGGTAGGGCTGCTTCGGGATGAGTCCATGTGAAACTTCATCTGGAAATATATGAGAAGGAGCCTGGGTAGGGCTGCTTTAGGATGAGTCCATGTGAAACTTCATCTGGAAATATATGAGAAGGAGCCTGGGTAGGGCTGCTTCAGGATGAGTCTGTGTGAAACTTCATCTGGAACTTAGAAGGAACCCGTGTAAGATTACTTCATGATGAGCCCGTATGAAGCTGCATCTGGAAATTTTGAGAGCGAATCCGTGTAAGATTGCTTTATGTTGAGCCCGTGTAAAGATGCGTTTGGAAATTTTGAGAGGGAATCCGTGTAAGATTGCTTTATGATGAGCCCGTGTAAGAGTTTGGAAATTTTGAGAGGGAATCCGTGTAAGATTGCTTTATGATGAGCCCGTGTAAAGCTGCGTCTGGAATTTAGAAGGAACCCTCTTTTTGTTGGTCATAGAGATAGTTGCCCTGGCTTGTTTCAGGAATTAATCTCTGAGCTAGTTGAGAAAGAAAGATAGTTTCCATGGCTTATTTCGGGAGTTGATCTTCAATCTGCTCATGTATATAATTGTCTTGTCTTGTTTCAGGTATTAATCTAGAATCGGTTGTTCATAGATAGTTGTCCTGACTTGTTTCATGTATTAATTCGGAACCTTCTTTTTGTTGGTCGTAGAGATAGTTGCACTGACTTGTTTAAGGAATTAATCTCTGACTTATTTGAGAGAAAGATAGTCTCCCCGGCTTGTTTCAGGAGTTAATTTTCAATCTGCTCATATAGATAGTTGTCGTGTCTTAATTCAGGTATTAATCTACAATCAGTTGTTCACAGATAGTTTTCCTGTCTTGTTTCAGGTATTAATCTGGAACTCAGTTTTTGTTGGTCATAGAGATAGTTTCCCTGGCTTGTTTCAGGAATTAATCTCTGACCTTTTTGAGAAATGGTTGTGGTATTTTCCAAAAGAGGGTTTTTGTTGATGGCCTTTTCCTGCAAGGAAGAGGGTTAGTTGCATGCAGATGTATGCATGGCTTGATGATATCCTCAAAATAAATGAGATTATGCTGTATGCATTTATCATGTATGCAATATGATGTATGAATGTGAAATATTTGTTGAAATGTATCTTTGCTTTGGAAAATAAATCCTTGCAAGTGCTGGGGAGATTTGAGAAGTTCAATCCCGGAATGTTGTTGGGGATGAAGAGTATGTACATCTTCAAACCTTGTTTATAATGTTTCCACTGAGGATTCCCGTTTTGTCGTTTAAGGAGAAATTCGTTGGGGGACGTTGATTTTTCTTGAGGGAAACTCTGTGGAGAGTGTTGATTTCTGCTTGAGGAGAAGAGTTCAGGAGTTTTAGTTATCCGTTGCTTTACTAGGGAGTTATCTCTTGATTGGAGAGAATGTAAGTTAACAACTTGTTAGGGATAAAGAAGTTAACTATTATCTGGTCGGCTTCCAGGTTTTGCAGCAACTCACTGGAGATAGTGGGAAACTTTACTGGGGAAGAGGAGTTTTGTTAGTGATTTGAAGAAGTTAAACTATTATCTGGTCGGGTCCAGGTTTTAGTAAATTTTGGGGATAGTAACAACTTCGTTGGGGATATCAATGACTCTACTGGTGATTAAAGGGTTTTGTCTGTTAATTTGTATTGGTCTAGCGGATTCATAGTTTGTTGGGGAAATAAACCCATTTGACAATCTACTGGAGAGGTATTTTCTTCTGTCAGAACTCCCCAAGGATTCCTCTTAAGACTAATTCAGCTGGGGAGAGGTTTTCTGGAGGTTAAAACTCTGGATGGTGATCGCATGGATCCAACTTTATAGGGATATCCATGAACTTGGCCTTGTAGGGTTTTGACCCTTATCCGTGAAGATTATTCTGTGAGGATAACCTTATAGAGGTGGCTTTGGCGACTTCAAAGGGGATCACCTTATGAAAGGGACTTTATGGGGATTTGTCATTGTCCATAGTATTAAGTGTTGTAGTGCTGCCAAACAATGTGTGCTTGGCCGTACTTGTAAATAAGTTTTCTTTTTTGTTTCAAACATGTACATACTATTTTCTTCTTTTTGTTTTCACTCTTTTAATGTGTGTCATGGTTACTAATCTTCTTGGCTTTTTCTCTTTGGACATTTAAATGCGCTTTAAGAACTAATCTAGCCTTAAGGTGATGTTGGCATGGCCTTGGGCCATGTTGTTATTCAAGCTCAAATGAAAGGCACAACATGCTGGCCTCCAGGCCTCAATCGAAAGACACAACATGCTAGCTTTCAGGCCCCAATCAAAATTCATGCCTTCACCCCTTTTCAGGCCAGATCGAAGAGAGCCAGAAATAGAAGAATTGAAGGGTTTGCTGCCCTAAATTGAAAGATCCATTTTTCTTGCTTTTACCTTATTTTTGCCTTTATATTTTCATGCAGTTCAATATGGTTGTAATAGTGTAGGATTTGTTAGAACATAGTTTGATTCTACAACCCTTGATTAAAGTTTTGATGATAACAAAATACAAAGAATAATATTATTTCTAAGGTATATACAAAGAACAATTATGCTCCTTAAAATTATGCTTTGTATATGCAGAAGTTCTGATGGAATCAGCATCAGAATGGAATCAGCATCAGAAGATCAGCAACCTATGGTACATGCTGAAACACTGAAGTTTGATGACCAGAATCTGTGCCTAAACAAATACACTCTGACTCTGATCAAAGACATCTTTACCAAGTCATCAACACTCTGAAGCGTTATGAGCAGATACAACAAAGAAGACTCTGAAGCGTTACTGGTTATTCAAGACAGAATTAAATGCTAACGACTTTCTTCAGACAAAGATCTTCTACAAAAGGAAAGTGCACTATTATCATTAAACCTGCTTTATGGACAACGTATCCTTGCTTGCCTATATAAACAGGACTGCTCGTGAAAAGAAGCACGTACGTACGCACTCAATTTGCCAAGCTATCCAAACCACGCATATTCAAAGCTTTAGCAAATTCATTTTTACTCCAAGCTTAAGTTGTGTAATTATCACAGTTGTGATATATTGTTTTGTTAGAAAACGTTAACACGCTCTTGTTCAATTATTTGTAAAAGATTTCCTTGAGATAAACCGGTTTGTGGTTGTACTAAAGAAGACTTTAACAGTTGTTAAAGTAGTTGTTGTAATCCTTTAAGAATAGTGGATTAAGACCTCGTTGGAGAGAGGCGAAATCACCTTGACGGGTGGACTGGAGTAGTTTGAGATCAAACGAACCAGGATAAAAATACTGTGTTGTCAAGCCTTTTGTTTTAAGTTTTACAATTCAACCCCCCTTCTTGTGTTTTTCACATCTTCAATTGACATCAGAGTGCCTGGTTCTGAGCTTTAACACTTAACCGTGTCAGTACAAGATCCAGCGTCAGAAAAACACAATGGCATGACCAAGTCAAAACATCAGCAATGACAACAATGAAGAAAGGGAAATATTCAGTGGCAAACCTCCAGTCTTTGATGGAGAAAACTTTGACTACTAGAAAGACAAAATTGAGAGTTTCTTTCTGGCCCATGATGCAGATCTATGGGACATGGTGACTGATGGATACACGGACCCAGTGGATGGACGTGGTCAGAAGATTGACAGGAAAATGATGTCTGATCAGCAAAAGCGTGAGTTTAGAAATCATCACAAGGCCAAAACAATTCTTCTCAGCGCCATCTCATATTCAGAATATGAGAAAATATCAAACAGAGAAACTGCTAAGAACATGTTTGATTCTCTGAGAATGACGCATGAAGGCAACATTCAAGTCAAAGAAACAAAAGCCCTTGCGCTCATTCAGAAGTATGAGGCATTCAAAATGGAAGATAGTGAATCAATAGAAGCCATGTTTTCAAGATTTCAAATTCTTGTTGCTGGTCTAAAAGTTCTTGACAAAGGATATTCCACTGCTGATCATGTTAAGAAGATCATCAGGAGCTTGCCAAAACAGTGGAGGCCAATGGTTACAGCGCTTAAGCTAGCCAAGGATCTCAACAAAATCTCTTTGGAGGAACTCATCAGCTCCCTCAGAAGTCACGAGATAAAGCTAGAAGCAGATGAACCTCAAAAGCAAGGTAAGCCATTAGCTTTAAAATCTAACAGAAAATCTGACTCCAAAGTTTTGCAGGATGTGAAAGAAACCTCTGATGGATCCTCATCAGAAGAAGATGAATTGTCTCTTCTCTCCAGAAGGGTGAACCAACTGTGGAAACAGAGGAAAAGGAAGTTCAGGAATCCCAAAAGATCAGAAAATCAGAATGAATCTTCCTCCAGATACAAAAGGTCAGAATCCTCCTCTGGAAACAAAAGATCTGAAGGCTCTTCAGGATACAAAAAGACAAACTACAAAGACATCATCTTCTATGAGTGTAACGAGCAAGGGCACTACAAAAGTGATTTCCCAAAGCTTCAGAAGGAGAAGCCCAAAAAGAATTTTAGCAAAGAAAAGAAGAAAAGTCTCATGGCTACATGGGATGATTCTGATACATCTGAAGCTGACTCAGAATCAGATTATGAAAGAGCAAACATAGCTCTCATGGCAAACGTCTCTGAAGACAGTGAAGCTTCTGAGTCAGACTCTGAATCAGATACAGAAGAGGTATTCCCTGACTTTACTATAAATTTTACTAAGGTTGAATTAGCTGAAATCCTTAATGAAATTCTGGAAAGGTATCAGCAGATCAGAGTCAAATTCAGAAACCTGAAAAGGAATCTTGCTGCTGACTCTGATAAAACTGAGAGTCTCAAATTGGAGAATTCTGAGTTAAAAGATAAAATTTCAAAACTAGAAAACCAATTGCAAAACTCTCAGAAGTAAATAATCCCTGAACCTCCCAGCAATGCTGATGAGATCATCAATGAGTATGATCACGGCTTTCAGAAGTTTCTGGCTAAAAACATAGACAGAAGCAAAATGGCTTCAATGATCTATGGGGTTAGCAGAAATGGCAGAAAGGGGATAGGATATCAAGGTAAGGTTCCTACACCAAAAAATGCCATGGATTTAGTTATAAAGCGTACTCCACTTGATTCACACTTTATATATGGTCACACACATGACATAAAATATACAAGTAGTGATTACTCTGTCAAACCAAAATTCAACCAGAGTTTTGGTAGAACTAACAAATCAGGACCCAAGAAAATGTGGGTACCTAAGGATAAAATAATACATTTGGCAGATATCTTTAGCAGCAAAGCAAAGACACCAGTCATGGTACCTGGACTCTAGCTGCTCACGACATATGACGGGAAGAAGGCATATGTTCCAAAGCCTGGAACTTAAGCCTGGAGGCCACATAGGTTTTGGAGGCAATCAGAGGGGAAAGATTATTGGCTTTGGAACAGTAGGTAATGGAAATCTTCCCTCTATTAGCAATGTTTTACTAGTGGATGGATTAATACATAACCTGTTATCCATAAGTCAATTAAGTGATAACGGTTATGATATAATCTTCAATCAAAATTCATGCAAAGTTGTTAGTCAGAAAGATGGGACTATCCTATTTAATGGAAAGAGGAAAAACAACATTTATAAAATCAAACTTTCTGAACTGAAAAGTCAGAATGTAAAATGTCTTCTGTCTGTTAACAACGAGCAATGGATCTGGCACAGAAGATTGGGACATGTTAGTATGAGAATAATATCTCAGATTAACAAACTCAATCTGGTCAAAGGACTTCCTAACTTGAAGTTCAATTCAGATGCTTTGTGTGAAGCATGTCATAAAGGCAAGATTGCAAAACCTGCTTTCAAATCCAAAAATGTTGTTTCCACCTCTAAGCCATTAGAACTTCTGCACATTGACTTATTTGGACCAGTAAAAACTGCCTCAGTCAGTGGCAAGAAGTATGGGTTAGTAATCGTAGATGACTATAGTAGATGGACATGTGTAAAGTTCTTAAGGCACAAAGACGAGTCACACTCTGTGTTTGTTACCTTCTGCAACCAAGTTCAGAATGAAAAGGATCTTAGAATCGTCAAAGTCAGAAGTGATCATGGTGGAGAATTTGAAAATAAAGACTTTGAATTATTCTTTAATGAAAAAGGCATTCTGCATGACTTCTCTTGTCCTAGAACTCCCCAGCAAAATGGAGTTGTAGAACGAAAGAACAGAACACTGCAAGAAATGGCCAAAACCATGATCAACGAGACTAACGTTGCTAAGATCTTTTGGGCAGAAGCAATAAACACAGCGTGTTACATTCAGAATAGAATCTCCATAAGACCTATTCTGGAAAAGACTCCATATGAATTGTGGAAGAACAGAAAACCCAACATTTCCTATTTTCACCCATTTGGATGTACATGTTTTATTTTGAATACAAAAAATTATTTGAACAAGTTTGACTCTAAAGCACAAAAGTGTATTATGTTAGGATACTTTGAACGCTCAAGAGGGTACAGAGTATACAATACAGAAACACAGATTGTTGAAGAGTCAATCAGTGTTCGGTTTGATGATAAGCTTGACTCTCAAAAGTCAAAGCAGAATGAATTCCTTGCAGGTATGGAAGTTGAACTCACAGGTACTGCAGACAACTCAGAGGATACCAACAGAGACATTCCCTCAACATCAGTAAGAGTCACTGCAAACAACCCAGCATCTTCTGTTGATCAACTCTAGAAAAGACCATCCAGAAGCAGCATTGATCATCCAGAAGAAACAATCTTAGGAAGGAAGGAAGATCCAATCAGAACAAGATCTACCTTCAGAAACTCTGAAGAATCCCTCATGGGACTGGTTTCTCTGATTGAACCAACAACAATTGATGAAGCACTTCTGGACAATGACTGGATTCTGGAAATGCAAGAGGAGCTAAATCAATTCACAAGAAATGACGTATGAGATCTGGTTCCCAAACCAAGAGGATTCAACGTCATAGGTACAAGATGGGTGTTCAGAAACAAACTGAACGAACAAGGTGAAGTCATAAGAAACAAAGCACGGCTGGTAGCACAATGTTATAGTCAGCAAAAGGGGATAGACTATACAGAAACCTTTGCTCCAGTCGCCAGGTTAGAATCTATCAGACTTTTAATTTCATTTGCTGTTAATAAAGGCATCACTCTGTATCAGATGGATGTCAAGAGTGCATTCTTAAATGGATATATAGAAGAAGAGGTTTATGTGCACCAACCCCCTGGTTTTGAAAATTCCAAAAATCCAGAATATGTTTTCAAACTAAAGAAGTCAGTCTATAGTCTGAAACAAGCTCCCAGAGCTTGGTATGAAAGACTAAGTAACTTCCTGTTAGAAAAGGAATTCACCAGAGGAAAAGTGGACACAACCTTGTTCTATAAGACAGTTAAGAATGACATCTTAATATGTCAGATTTATGTTGATGACATTATATTTGGATCCACTAAACCCTCTCTGGGAAGAGAGTTTGCTAAATGTATGCAGGCAGAATTTGAGATGAGCCTAATGGGGGAACTAAAGTTCTTTCTGGGCATTCAGATTAATCAAACTCCAGAAGGAACTTACATTCATCAGAGCAAATGTCAGTGAACTTCTGAAGAAATTTGATCTCTCAGAATGTAAGCCCTAGAGGATTCCAATGCATCCCACGTGCATTCTGGAAAAAGAAGAGGTAAGTAAAAAGGTAGAACAGAAGATCTACAGAGGTATGATTGGTTCTCTTCTCTATCTGACGGCTTCAAGGCCTGACATTCTATTCAATGTTTGAATTTGTGCTAGATTCCAATCAGATCCTAGAGAATCTCACTTAACAGCAGTTAAGAGAATTTTCAAGTATCTGAAAGGTACTACTAATCTGGGTTTGTTTTATAGAAAATCAAGTGATTACAGCTTAGTAGGATACTGTGATGCTGATTTTGCTGGAGACAGAGTAGAACGTAAAAGCACTTCTGGAAGCTGCCAGTTTCTGGGAGAAAATCTGATCTCATGGTTCAGCAAAAGACAATTCACAATAGCTCTATCAACAGCAGAAGCTGAATACATAACAGCAGCTGGATGTAGCACGCAAATGCTCTGGATGAAAAGTCAACTTGAGGACTTCAATATATTTGAGAGTAACATTCCTATCCTCTGTGACAATACTTCGGCTATTTGTCTCAGTAAAAATCCTATCTTGCATTCTAGGGCTAAGCATATGGAAATAAAACATCATTTTATTAGGGACTATATTCAGAAAGGGATTCTCAATTTAAAATTTATTAACACAGACCATCAATGGGCTGATCTCTTTACAAAACCTCATTCTGAATATAGGTTTAACTTCATTCTGAAACATCTCAGCATGAAGCCTTGCCCAGAATAAAACAGTTTTATTTCCATATCTTAACCTTCAGAATTTTTATTATTTTCTGTGAACTACTGATCAATCTGCCTTCAGATCTTTAGAAGTACAAATTGTATCAGAATCTATCCATGAAGATCTGAGCGCTTCATTTCAAGGATAGAAATATGCTTTTCACTCAAGCAAACAATTGTCATCCATTCATCAGCTACTTTCTGAGGCTGAACACGCGTTCACTTTTTTGAAAGGTCAAAAGCGCTGATTGGATGCATTGGGACACATGTCATGGGTAACCGTTCCAATATCTTTCTGAATCCCCTAAAATCAGCTGTCATTAATGCTCATAATCATTATAATTTATTTATCTCTCTTGCCGTTTACGTTTTCAAAATCTTTTTCAAAATCTACTTAAAAACACACTACTCATTCTTTACACTCTTTCACTTTCACTTTCACTTTCTCTACAAACTAACTGTTTTCAGTTTGCATCTGTTTCAAAACCCCTTCATTCTCTTCTCATTTTTTCTGTGTGAACATGGCTTCCTCAAGCAACCCAACTTCCAGTACTCAGAGAACAGATTCATCAGAACAATATGAAGAACCTTTCAGAACCCTCCTCACGCCCATCAAAAACCTAGAAGTACTCTCAGAATTGATTGTGGACTTTAACAGTCTTCAAGAGAATGGGTTCAATATCTCTTAAGAAGTAAAGGCTCAAGGATGGAACATGTATTTTGACCGTCTGGTAGGTCCAACATTCCCAATCCTTGTGAAGGAATTTTGGATTCATGCTTCATCTTCCAACCATCAAGTTACTTCATATATAATGGGGAAGAAGATAGTCATAAATGAAGACCTTATTGAAAGATTGATAGGCTACAGTGGTGGTGGCGTAAGATGCATAGACATGGCTGAAAGATGTGTTGATGTCGCCCTAATTGCTAGAGAAATCTTCACTCTGGGTCTTCCCTCCAGCAAGATAAGGGATCTAAAAGACCATCACAGAATATGGGCTAAGATTATTCTGGGATGCATAAACCACAGGAAGCCAGCCAGCTCTCCTGACTACATCAACATTAATCAGCAGTTTCTGATCTACTTCATCTCCCAGAAGATTAAGGTGAATCTGGCTCATCTGTTGTTCAATCATCTGAGGACTAGTGTTAAGGAGACCAGAGAAGAGGAGCGCACAAAAAAGGACTGGATACCCCTTAGAAGGCTCATATCAGACATTCTGACAGAGAATAAGCTGATAGATCATCTAACAGAAGCACAAGAAATCAACACTTTAGAAGCAACTATTAGCAAACAGTTGAATGCAAAGAATCTGAAGAAGATGAAGATCATTAAGAACATCAAGAAGGAACCCAGTGTCACTTCTTTTGCAACCATCTCCAGCAGAAGAATCCCTCTGGATAACTTTCCCATGTTCTCAGAAATTGATTCCAAACCTGAGATAATAGTCAGATTACTAGATGCATGCAAGGCAGATGGTACAGCACCCGATTTAAACATTCAAGATCTGCAGCAGAAGGCTCCATAAGTTGTGCTGAAGAAAAACAAGAAAAGAAAGGCTACAGCAGAAGGATCATCCTAGCGAACTCCTAAAAAGAGAGGTAATCCTTCTTCTGTAACTGTTTTAGATTCAGTATTTGTATCAACATCTGTACCAATCCCCACTCAATCAGAAAATCCTACTCCACAAACACTTGATGATTTAGACATTGAATTTGACCCTTCAGAATCTTTAACTCTTAGAGGATCTTACTCCCTACCTACAAATCCAAATATTGAAGTAACTCAATAAGAACTTGCAAAAGTTCTATCAGATATTGAAACCTTTGACCAACATATATCTGCTCCCATACCAGTAAATCCAAACTCTGAAACCATTTCAGAAGCACCTCAACCAGAAATTCCACTCTCTCCTCTACCAGAAACTCATCCACCTTCTCCACAACCCGAAATATTACAACCAGAAGTTTAAACTTCTGAATCCTGCGAACCAGAACTTCATCACCATCAATCCAACCAAACTATTGATTCTGATCCCATTCCCACTCCTGGAATCACTGAACCTCTAAACATCAGTATACCCTGACCATTCTGGATATTCCCCAAATTCCCTCTTCACTAGAATCAACTCCACCAAACTCCCCAACAAGTCCAATAATCATTCCAGACTCTCCCACTTCCTCAACTAAGATCAATCCAAATGACAATGCCAAAACTATAATTGATTTAACTGTTTTTGAACGCCTTGCTGCTATAACCAACAAAACAGCCATTCCAACACCAAAACCATCTGAACCTACACCAGATGTTGGTACCAGTTTATTGATATTTGAAACATAAATGCAGAAGTGGATAACTTCCCTGAAGCAAGCTAGTCTTGAGCTGATTGATCATGCTGCATTAGATTATCTTTGGACAAGTTTCAGAAAATGGGTATGTTCTGAAACTCATAAGATGCAAGAACAGAGCTACGGACAAGTTCAACAGAACTTCAGTAACCTGCTAAAAGTTTTTGAAGATCAAGTTCTGAGCCAGCTACTCAAGGAAGAAGTTCTTCCTCTGGACAATGCTCCCTGGTCTGAACATTGTCCAACAGACAAAGTTCAACCAGAGTCAGAAGATCTCAATCTGACTGACACTCCAGAGCAGATGATTCCTGCTGAAGAACTGGGTCAAAAAGAGGACATTGCAGAATGCTCTGAGAAGCATCCAGTTGCTGAAGATCCTCAAGCTTCCTCCTATGAAAGGCAGACTTTAGAAGACCTAAAGAGATCTGATATTTTGATGCAGGAAAGAATGGATAAACAGGATGACAAAATTTCGGAAATCAAGAGCATGTTAACCAAGCAAGAGGAAACCAACATCCAGATCAAGGGCTTGTTGGAAGCTTTGTTCACGCGTCTTCCTACTCCCTCTTAGATTTTACTTTGTTTAAAAATTTGTTTATCTGTAATATTCTCTACATAGCTCTGAACTTATCGTTGATTCTGATTTTAATATAAACTCATTCTGGCTCTGATTATTTGTTCTTTTTGATAACTGACAAAAAGGGGGAGAAAGAAAAAGATATTTTCAATAACAGATTACTGACATATAAGTCTCAAACATTCTAATCTACTTAAATTCTCTCTTCTAAAAAGCTTGAACAAGTATAAAACTCTGCTGAAAGATACAGTAAGATTCTGATGCTCAAAGACTCATGGAATTAAAAGGAAGTAATCAACTCAGGGGGAGTTTTTCTACTTAACTCTATACCTTTTGTTCTTTATTCTTTATTGAAAAATCATGTTTTTGTCATCATCAAAAAGGGGGAGATTGTTAGAACATATTTTGATTCTACAACCCTTGATTAAAGTTTTGATGATAATAAAATACAAAGAATAATATTATTTCTAAGGTATATACAAAGAACAATTGTGCTCCTTAAAATTATGCTTTGTATATGCAGAAGTTCTGATGGAATCAGCATCAGAATGGAATCAGCATCAGAAGATCATCAACCTATGGTACATGCTGAAACACTGAAGTTTGATGACCAGAATCTGCGCCTAAACAAATACACTCTGACTCTAATCAAATACATCTTTACCAAGTCATCAACACTCTGAAGCGTTATCAGCAGATACAGCAAAGAAGACTCTGAAGCGTTACTGGTTATTCAAGACAAAATTAAATGCTAACGACTTTCTTCAGACAAAGATCTTCTACAAACGAAAAGTGCATTATTATCATTAAACCTGCTTTATGGACAACATATCCTTGCTTGCCTATATAAACATGACTGCTCGTGAAAAGAAGCACGTACGTACGCACTCAATTTGCCAAGCTATCCAAACCACGCATATTCAAAGCTTTAGCAAATTCATTTTTACTCCAAGCTTAAGTTGTGTAATTATCACAGTTGTGATATATTGTTTTGTTAGAAAACGTTAACACACTCTTGTTCAATTATTTGTAAAAGATTTCCTTGAGATAAACCGGTTTGTGGTTGTACTCAAGAAGACTTTAACAGTTGTTAAAGTAGCTGTTGTAATCCTTTGAGAATAGTGGATTAAGACCTCGTTGGAGAGAGGCGAAATCACCTTGACTGGTGGACTGGAGTAGTTTGAGATCAAACGAACCAGGATAAAAATACTGTGTTGTCAAGCCTTTTGTTTTAAGTTTTACAATTCAACCCCCCTTCTTGTGTTTTTCACATCTTCAGGATTTATTTTTTTTGACTCGTTTATTACTTTCATATAAATGTTAGTAATTAGGTGTGTATGGCAAGATAAAATCAACAAGTAGACAACCCAAAAATCAAACACAAAAATGAATGCAAACAAGCACACTTGCACACATGCACCCTTAGGGTAATTCCACTTGTTGCCTTATAAAAATGATCATGTTATGCATGTGGGATATCTTAGAAAAAATAATCACAAATACAAGATCATAGTCCCTCGATGACGCTACGAATGTTTCCTTACAAATGATCTTAGTCCCTCAAAGAGAAATTCTAAGATGTCTTACAACATTGCTATCATGACTATACGATAACCCACACCCGTCCCTTTACATCCAAAGATAAGGCTTCTTACCAAATCAATGGTAAGATAGCAATATCAAAGGAAAGGAAGAAATGAACTAAGACTTTTGAGTAGGTAGATTGTTCCTAGTTGCTTGCTCATTTTCAAATCAAACACTCTTGTTTATTTTAAAAAACAAACACCAACACTTTCAAAACACTTTCAAAAACTTTTCCAAACAGGAAATATTTTCAAAAGCTCAACACTTTGTATACGTTCTTACGAACAAGAACTATTACAAAGTTTGCCTAAACGATGGCGCCTTTTCAAAATACTTCCAAAAAACCACCACAAAGCACATTTTCAAACAAAAGCAAGTGATCTAGCAAGAAACTAAGAGCCCATAGATAACTATGGATGAAAAGGGTGCTAATACCTTCCCTTTTCATAATCTACCCCTCGAACTCAGAAATAATCTCAAAGGTTTTTCCTATTCTTTTCAGCCTTTCCTTTTAGATAAAAGAAAAGTCGGCGGTGACTCTTGCTATCCGCAACATTTGCGATCAAACGCAAACTACCCAAGTCAGTTCTCCCACCGTATCACAAGCGGCAAAGGTTAAAGTTATACAAGAAATGCCAACTCCCCGCAGTGAGAAGGAGGTTAGGGGATTCTTGGGATGTCTAAACTATATTTCCAAATTCATTTCCCATCTAACCGTTACTTATGAGCCAATCTTTAAATTACTGAAGAAACATCAAGTAGCAAAGTGAAATCACGACTTCCAGATTGCCTTTGACAAAATCAAGGAATATCTTCAAGAGCCTCCAATTTTGATACTGTCGGTTGAAGGAAGACCTCTGATCATGTACTTAACAGTATTAGAGAATTCAATGGGGTGTGTGTTGGGGAAGCATGACGAGTCTGGTCAAAAAGATCATGCAATATACTACCTTAGCAAAAAGTTTAACAACTGTGAAATAAGATACTCACTGCTCGAGAAAACTTGTTGCACTTTGGCATGGGATGCTCGCCAACTGAAACAGTATATGTTGACTCACACTACCTTGTTGATATCTAAAGTGGATCCTATAAAATACATCTTTGGGAAGCCCGCTCTCTCTGGAAGAATAGTAAGATGGAAAATGGTGCTGACCGAATATGATATTCAGTACACAACCCAGAAAGTAATCAAGGAAAGTGTATTAGCTGATCATTTGGCTCATCTGGCTATGGACGACTACTAATCCATGAATTTTGCGTTCCCGGATGAGAATATCATGTTAGTAACTAATTGTGAAGAACTTGGACTACATGAAGGACCTGAAAAAGGATCCTGATGGACTATGGTTTTTGATGGAGCTTCCAACGCACTTGGAAATGGCATCGGTGCTGTGATCATATCTCCTGAAGGGTGTCATACTCCTTTCACTTCCAGGATATGTTGCAACTGTACCAACAATATGGTTGAATATGAAGCATGCATTACGAGACTCAAAGCTGCTATCGACTTGAGAATCAAATTCTTGAGTGTATTTGGAGACTCGGCCCTGGTAATTAGTCAAATAAAAGGAGAATGGGACATGAAACATCCTAATCTCATCCCTTACCGAGAGCACGTGTTGAAACTGATTCCACACTTTGAAGAAGTTACCTTTGAGCATTTTCCACGAGAGGAAAATCAGTTAGCGGATGCACTAGCTACTATGTCATTCATGTTTAAAGTCAGATGAGATAATGAATCTCCTCAGACCACTATTGAGAGATTGGACGAACCAACATATTGTTATGAGGTTGGTACTGAAGAAGTAATGGACAAATCTTGGTTCCACGAAGTAAAAAGATACCTCGAAGCCCAAGAGTATCCCAAGGGAGCGTCCGTCAATGATAAGAAGTTCCTAAGAAAGTTCTCTGCCATGTTTTTCCTTAGTAACAGAATTCTCTACAAGCACAACCACGATTCCACTTCACTTTAGTGCATAGACAAGAGGGAAGCAGAGAAAATTATGGCAGATATGCACGAAGGTACCTTTGGAACCCATTCTAGTGGGCACACAATGGCTAAAAAGATCCTACGGGAAAGATACTACTGGTCCACTATGGAAGCAGACTATTATCAGCATTCCCGAACTTGTCACAAATGCCAGATCTATGCTGATAAAGTACATGTGCCTCCGGTTCAGCTAAATGTCTTGACTGCTCCTTGGCCATTCACAATGTGGGGTATTGATATAATCAGAGAGATTAGACCTACAACTTCTAATAGACACCATTTCATCCTTTTTGCCATTGATTACTTCATGAAGTGGGTAGAGGCAAACTCTTTTGCTTCCGTTACCAAGAACGTTGTGGCACGGTTCATTAGACATAACCTTATCTGTTGGTATGGTATTCCAGAAAGAATCATTACAAATAATGGTACCAATATCAATAATACTATGATCACCGAGCTCTGCATATAATTCAAGATCCAACATCATAACTCTTCTCCTTACCGGCCAAAGATTAATGGAGTTGTAGAGGCTGCTAATAAGAACATCAAAAAGATCATACAAAAGATGACGGTGACATACAAAGACTGGTACGAAATGTTACAATTTTCTCTTCATGGTTACCGTACCTCAGCATGCACATCAACAAGGGAGACTCCTTTCTCTCTGGTATATGGTATGGAATCTGTCCTACCCATCGAAGTCCAGATCCCTTCCTTGAGAGTAATGAAGGATGCATGTTGGAATGGAGATGAATGGGTTCAGACTCGTCTTGACCAATTGAACCTGATTGACGAGAAAAGGCTCGCGGATGTTTGTCATGGTCAGATGTACCAAAAACGTATGATTAAAGCTTTTAACAAGAAGGCCAGGTGTCAGGTATATCAAGTTGGCGACCTAGTAATCAAGTGCATCATCCTGCCACAAAGTGATCCTAGGGGAAAATGGACTCCCACCTACGAAGGGCCATTTGTAGTCAAGAAGATATTTCCAGGAGGTGCCTTGATACTAACCACCATGGACGGTGAAGATTTCTCGCACTCTGTTGTAATACGGTGGGAGAACTGACTTTACTGGTTTTGTGTTTTATCACAAATGTTGCGGTTAGCAAGAGTCGCCATCGACTTTTATTTTATCCTACAAAGGAAAGGGTGAAAATAACAGTAATGACCTTTCGAGAATTTTTTTGAGTAAGGGGGGTATGTTATGGAAAAGGAAGGTGTTAGCACCCTTTCCATCCATAGTTATCTACGGGCTCTTAGTTGCTAGTTCACTTTGAAAATGTTTTTTGTGTAAGTATATTTTGAAATGATTTTGAAAAGACACCTTAGTGCGGCGAACTTTGTAATGATTCTCGTGTCGTTGAGAATGCATACAAAGTGTTTTGTCTTTGAAAATATTTAGAAAAGAGAGTGTATGTGTGAGAAATTTATTTTGTGAGCAAGCAACTACAAGCTGTCTACCTACTCAAAAAATATTTGTTCTTTTCCTCATTTCCTTTAGATAGTGCTATCCTACCATTAGTTGGTAGGTAGCCTATCATTGGATATTTTGAGAGACATGTGAGGGTCATCATACAGTCACGAAGGTAACTCGTAAGATATTTTAACAATTACCCTAAGGTACCAAGATTATTTATCGAGGCAGCATTGAAGGGTCATTGAGGGACTATGATCTTTTAACCAAATGGTCTTTGCTAAAACTTCTCACGTTCGAGAGACGTGACTGTTTATTTTCTGAAGGAAACAAGTAGAGGTACCTTAGAGGTGCGCGTATGCAAAGTGTGTTATGTCTCAGTTATTTATCTTAGATGTTAGGTTTTCTACCGTTTGCTTTTAAATCTTGTCATGCAACTCTATTACCATACATCTAACAATTAAATATATACAAAAAGGAAGAAAAATAAAAGTGCGAGAAGTAAAGTCAAAACTATTACATCACTTCGGGATGGAGGGAATACAAACCAAAATGTGAAAAAATGTAAAACGACCTAGTTTAAACTATTACAACCTTCAACGGATATAATATTGAAAAATGCGAACAAAAGTAAATGAACACGCGAATAATAGAAAAGGGAAGATATATAGAACCCTAAAAAAAATTCTAAGCAAGAAAATATATTTGTTGTTTTTAATTAAAAAAAAGCTTTATGACAATAAACCTAATTCTAACCAATTTTAATTAACAAAATAAACTCAAAATGATTTAAATTAATTAATTTTTATTGTAAAAATAAAGTTAATTAATTAAATCCTAAATCTAATTTTTATTTGATTTTATGATTTTATTAAAAAAATTAATTATTAAAAGAAAAGAACAAAATAAAAAAATGAAATAATAAAAAGATGCAAATGGGTCGTGCTGCCAAAACAATTAGGGGGGGTGTAGAGACAGGATTCCAGGCCCATGTCAAGGAGGCCCAAGAGGCGCTTCATGATCTCCTATGGTGGCCTTCTGAGTGGTGCATCATGGTTACGCTGATTTTGGAGCGCTGGATCTAAGATTTGGAGATCTGATGGCCCGGATAAGAGTCATACCACGCGCACGTTAGCCCTTGTACACACTGGATCTGAAATGGATGTTAGAAAAAAGAAAATTGCTCCCGACCTGGGTCGAATCCAGGACCTGGCAAGGATGTGCCTTAAGAGTGTACCTACTACCACTGGGCCAACTATTCATTCGTTAATTCAAATATAAACAAATATATATTATGAAACTAGATCATTCTTATTTCAAAACACACACGCTGATGGATTTGAATGGGCCACTTAAAAGATGACACACATGCCATCGGAGTCAGCCCACCGGAGTCAACTTCCCGTTTGTCTTCTCCAGTTGGCTTAAAACCTATCCCGACAAAACAACAACGATTAAGGATCCAAAACGACTCTACCCCCCTTAAAAGTCCGCTTGAACTGAATAAAGGCTTATTTTTGGCTAAAATGCCCTGAATCATACGCTCTGAAACAAAACATTCAATTGGGGATAAAAATGGTATCCTATGATTTAGGCACTAAAGCTCATATGTGCTATGTCAAACCTGTTCTAAACATTGCCATAAACATGTATGCATGAGTTAGATTGGTTAACAATGTATATTTTAACATATTGCATTCAAAAAAGCTATACCAAACCGGTGATGACTGTAATGGTCGTTCTGGATGTTGGAGGGCTTGGTTATGAGCTTGGTTCAACTCCTGGAAGCCTCAAGAATGTGATTTGGTCGCTTGTTTAGACTGCAACTGCCTGGAAATGAAAATATGACTTTGCACTAGCTTGAGAAATTTTTGAAAGCTTTAGGGTTTTCTGGAGGAAGCCGCTCATGCTCTTTGGCATGCTATGCTTGCAATATTTATAAAGGGAAAGATAAGCTGATATACATGGTAATAAATCAAGCCATGAAGGCTCTTTTCAAACCAATACCAAACACCTTAAATTGTTTCCAAACATGCCATATCCTTGCCATTTTTGAACTTGCATGAACCTTGATATATTGTGGCTGGGTTGCACGAATTATTGGGCTTCAAAGCTGGCCAAACCAAGCCCATATGCATTAGCCCGTGATTTTTGTGATTTTATTTAATTTACTTTGTTTTTTGAATTAAATAAAATCAAAGTAATTATAAATAAAATGAAAATCAATGTATGGATGGACTTATAGGTCTTCTAAGGTGTTGTGAATATGTTTGAACATAAAAAACTAGGCCCATTGGTTCAAAACTTCAATTTTGCTCATCTTGCATTTCATGAATTTCCTCAAAGTTTCCCAATTTATGCAACTCATAACTTGCTCAATTTTCATCTTTTGAAGATGATCTTGGACTTTTTGGAAATCTCAAGATGTCCTCTACAATCTCTATGTTGATCATTTTTTCTTTTGAAGATATATCTTGATGTAAGTTGCCTTGAAAAAAAGTGTCTTTTGTTGACTTTTGAAAATGACCTATAATGTTTTAGCTCATATCTTATAAATGAAGCATTTGTTGGACTTGAGCATAAAAACAAAGTTGTATGGAATTCAATTTTCTTCAAAATGAGCTTTTGTTAGGGAAAAGTCGATGAAGTATTGTAGCGGTAGAAATGTTAAAGACTAAATCATTGGATTGACTAGACTTATACATATCAAAATAAAAATTGCCAGCGCGCTTTATTGTTTCCAAAGGAATGGGAAAAGAGCGAATAACCCAAAAGACGGGAAATATTCAAGGTAAGGGGGTTGGTTATGCAAAGGGAAGGTATCAGTACCCTAAACATCTATGGTACTCCGCAGGAACCTCTTTGAGAAATCTGTATATTCTGGCTATAAAATGTTGTATGAAAAATTGATGGTGGAGGTGAGAAAAGAAGTATATTTTTTATGATTTTTTTCACCCACCGCAGTTGTGAATCTTTAGTTCCTATGTACCACCTTTCGTGCAATAGGGGATCAGGGTAAACGTAGTTCACCTTTTGAAAATTTTAAAACACAAGTGTGTTGGTTAATTTTATGAGATAAGACATCATCGTCATTGTCCGTGTGGAAAACATACTTACTACCCACAATCATGAGAAAGGAGAATTTGTATCATCTCAAAGTGGAGGATATGGCTTGGATTTTAAAATCAACAATGCCTCACTCAACACCCAAGTGGAAAATATCTCTCTTCACTACATATTGTAGAAGTATAATTGTTTGTATCACTACAAGGATTGACAAGAGTCCAATCTTTAAAGAAAAGTTTTTTAAAGTAAAAAAGCCAAAATGGTTTGAAATGAGATTGATTGACTTTTAGTCTTCTCAAAAAAATGTCAAATTATTATTTAAGTTGATTGAAGTTTATTTATGAAAAGGTTTTAAAAATGCATGGACCTAGGTTCAAGTTTATTATGAAAATGGTTCGAGTTTCAAAACAAGAAAGGTTTTCAAAAGGAGGAAGAAGATTTTTTTTGAAATTAAAGAAGGTGGGAGGAGATGAAGAGACTATCCTAAAGCATAAGGTAAAAGCTAGGGATAAGAACCATCTAACCAACAAGGAGCCAATACTTGACATTATGAGGCAAGATAGAATTCTCATTCTTTGGACTGAAACCAAACAAGCAAAGATACTAGACCTCTTGAGAGAACCAAACTTCAAGTGTATTAAGTCTTCACAAAAATTGGGCAGAGTAACGACTGTATACAGGTGAATTCCAGATTACAGACAAAGTATGTAATCACAATATCCTGCACACAAAACAAACAAACAACCCAATGTCTTGAGGTAAACCTCAAGAACTCCAGACAAAATATCAATCAAGGTCACAAGGTCTCCAACATAGGTCAAGGCTTCTAATCCTAAGTCCAAGAAATCCAGTACTCCATAATGCCAAGGATAGTAACCAAATAGTCCAAGTATCATTAAATATTTTTATGGTTCATGTTGATTATTAGGTGTCTTAAAAAAGAAAGGCTCAAGTGAGAAAATTAAAATGACAAGAATATAAATGCTCAAGTGAGCAAAGATGAAAAGCAGGATGAAATGTAATGCTTAAAGTAAATGGTACATAAAGCATATAAAATAAAAGCATAAAGTAAAATCAATTGTTAATAATTAGTGATTAGTTGGATGACCATCTTGAAACTTGCATTTTGAACTCATTAGAGGATTGGTAAAACCAAAGCCTCCACACAACAAGTTGCATTTTCTTTTTGTCAAGTATATCATCCATTTTGGAATCCTTAAAAGTATCATTTAATGATCAATGATGTTTAAGTGATCCGCGTTGACCAAAAGTGATGTAGATCCATTAGAGGGTTGGTAAAACCAAATCCTCCACACAATGAATCTCAAGGTTATTAGATCTAAGAGATCAAATTAGCATACTTGGGCTTGTAAACATAGGTTTGGGCCACGAGTGATCATTTATTCAAATCGGGACAAAATTTAGCACTATGTTAAGAAATCGTAAGTGGACTTATATAGAAGTCGCACCTATTTTGAGGTCAGTCAATAGCAATCTATGCACCATTTATTTTGAGACGTGCTATAGAGATCATGCTCCAATAGCACTTAGTGCAATAAGAAAGGGACGAGATGAAGAGGGGTGGGAAAGAATACAAACCACATTTGAATTAAATTTAATCAAACTATTATTAAAATCATTCATCCATTTTTATGGAGTTAAACTTAACACCATGTATCCAATGATGTTAACAAATTTCATGATCCAAAATTCAATCCAAGATCAGCCAGAAAATAATCACAAAATAATATTGCATTTAATATATACATTAAAAGAGGTTTTAAAAATATTTAAAACAAAAATAAGGGATAAAAATATCAACTATGTTCAAATTAATCAAGAAATAAAAAGTAAGACCATAGAAAAATAAAAAATAAACTCAAATATTTTTATCAAATTTTTGGTAATTTTTTAAAGTCAGAAACTATTTTTTAAAATTAAAAGAAATGAGTAAAATAAACCAAAAAATGATTAAAAAAAATACCAAATTCAGAAATAAAAATAAATGAGGTCACCAATATTTGTTACAATATCATTGGATCATTCCATATTTTTTTTTAGAATTTAAAAATGCATAAAAGTATTTTTAAACATTTAGAACAATTCAAATAAAGTGAAAATTTATAAAAAATATCAAAACACAAAATAAAATTGTGAAAAAATAAAAATCAGAAGGAGAAAAATCAAAAATATTTTTCATAATTTTTTCAGATTTTTTGGACTAAAAATGAATTTTCTATGATTTTTTGAAATTTAAAACAATTAAATATAAAAATCAGAAAAGAAAATAAAAACCAAAAAAATATGGGTCATCTGATCAATGTCAAAAATGGTTAGTAAATAGATCAAGTGGACCTGGCGCGCTGTGCATGTTATGGACTTTAATGAATAAAGCCCCGAATCATTAATTAAGTCCGATTTCAAAAAAAACACAAGTGACATGCCATAATTGATTGGAAGATGACACGTTGGTCATTTTGAACCTTCAGTCAACGTGAATTACAGGTCTCTCAAACTGTAAAATCAGAAGCTCAGACCTATGCCATTCGCTTCGTCTCTTCAAGACGAAGACAACCACACCTTCGCGACAAATTTATATAAACTGTAGCTCAAGCAATTTTGAAGGAAAGTTTTGAAAATGGATTTGAAATTTCATGGTCAAAACGTGTTTCCAGATAAAAGTAAGTGTTACGACTAGAACCAGGGCAATGAGAGCTTCACAATGATATCAAAGTTTTGAAGAAATGATGGAGAAATCTACCTATTGAAGTTGAGTTGTAGAGCTCTAAAATTGGACTTCTATGGAGCAATATAGGGCACGATTCTTGAAGGTAATTGTATGGTTAACTTTAGGGAAGATCAAGGAAGGTGAATTGATAGAAAAATTGGATTGAAAAAGGCTTGAACATTGATTTCGAAGTTACAGAAAATTCAGTTATGGAGCAAGTTTGGCAGGGTGATTCTGGCTATTCAAACTTAAGGAAATGAATGAGGGATGACCCTCTATTTATAGGGAATCAAATGGAATGTCCAAGCGTGTGATATGATGAAGTTTGGAGGGAAATCGTGTGAAGTTGCAAACAAGAAAAGTGTGACTTCTAATTTGATCAAAACTCATCCAAAACACGCGTTTTGCTATGCTAATCACTTATGGATGTTCACTAAACATGTTTAGAAGCAAAAACGCGTAGAAACAAAGTGTTTAGAAGCTAAACCAATGATTTCAAATTATGACTTTTGAAGAAACTTCAGTTTCAAGTTACCAAGTTCAAATCAATGACATTCTCAGCTCAAGGGGTCTTAGGGCATGATTCTTGATGCTTTAGAAATATGATGTTACAATCTTTGCAATGGAAAAAGAATGGAATCAAATGGATGTTTGATTTGAAAGTTGCAATGAGTCAAAGTTGGAAAACATGTTGACTTTCCATACTTAGAAATATTTCAAATTTTTCTTCAAAAGTGACCTATAATGTTTTGCATCCAAACATGGCCTTCCACTTGGAATTTGATCTTGACCAAAAAAGAAGGAATGAAATAGACCTCTTGAATGACATTTTGAAACTTTAATCATTCAAAATCTCCAAAAATTGAGAGAGTTATGAATTTTTGAAGTTGGCAAAAAATTATGAAATGACCTATAATCTTTTGTATCCTTAGGGCATCTTCAATCCATTTTCTCACTTTGCACATGAAATAAGGAATAAAGTCCACATCCTCAAGATCATTATGGAAAAAGAGTGGGCTCAAGGTAATAAAAATTGACCAAGTTATGATCATTTGAAGTCACACATGAGAAAATGGGGGTTCATCTGGAGGAATTATAATCTTTCTTCATCACCAAGTTTCTTCCACATGAAAACTCCTTGAAAATTTTGAAGTGATTTGTTAATAACCCTTTGAAGATAAGGATGTCTTTGGAATCAATCAAAAATACCAAAACATGAGCAAGATATACTTCTTTGAAATTCAAAACCCTAGCTCCTAGATCAAGAAAATGCTTTGAGGAACTTTGACAATTTTGAACAATCTTCTTGTACCAAAACTTTTGATTTGTAAATAGAAATTGTTGAGGATGATAATGAGAATTCATAGCCACCAAAACCACTTCCATATCTTGAGAATTGATGGAAATATGCACTTGTGACCAATGGGAACAAGACCTTGTCCAACCATGACAACTTCTTCAATCAATCCCTTGTACTTTTGAATCAATCTTGATAACTTTGAAATGTGGTGAACAAAAATAAACCTTGCCATGCCATTTCCTCCAAAACAACTTCAATGGTGAGGTTTGAGTTTCTCAAGCATTATTGACTGGGTCATGGAAATAAACTCATTAACCCATGGATCAACTTGCTAAGCCCCATTGTCTTTACCTACATTGTTGATAAGTAAGACAAACAAACATTGCATTTTATTTATTAAAAGGAAAGTCAAAACAAAACATGAATGATCACACAAGAAAAACATGTCAAGGTGCTTGGTGATTCCTCCAAAAGCAAAGCTAAAGATAGGGAGGAGAACCAAAAACGCTAATGTGATCTTGTTGTGATTGAATCAATATGGTATGATGAAGGGATCTTAGGGGAAAAAATTGGGGTACAACAAATGCCCTTATTTAAGTTTCTTCTATCCGGAGATACGAAGGTTAAAAATCTTCGTGTAGATACGATCGAAGATACTTAAATATAAAACAAACCCTATTTTTATCCCTAAGATGCCATGCAATTCTTATGAGTATGAATGCATATGAACAATCTCAAAGAGACACAAAACACCACTGCGGATGTAACAAAGGAAATAAACAAACAAAAGATAAACTCGACCAGGAAAATAAATTACTAGTTGATCAAAAGACCCGACTCATAGAGGATGATAAAAAGTCAAAGGATGCACAAACTTCTATTGAAAGCGAAACTACCAATGTTCACTGAAGGTAGAGAGAAAGAATCTTCGACGTTCACTGACGATGAACTACCAACTTTCACTGAAGGTAGAAGGAAAAGAAATAATCACCAACTTTCACTGATGGTGACCTACCAACTTTTCACTGAAGGTAGAGAGAAAATAATATCATAGAACTTCCGTTCACTGACAGTGAACTACCAACGTTCACTGAGGGTAGCAAAAAGATAACAATCACCAACTTTCATTGATGGTGACCTACCAACTTTCACTGAAGGTAGAGAGAAAATATATCATAGCACCTCCGTTCACTGACGATGAACTACCAACGTTCACTGAAGGTAGAGAGAAAATATATCATAGCACCTTTGTTCATCAAGAAATCAAAAAGTCAAAATTCACTTTGAAAAGTCAAAATTTCTAAGACTAAGTGTTGGCAAATTTACATTTTTCATGACTTTGTGCCAAATTTTCACCATGATGAAAAATGATTCAAAGAAAACTTCCAACATGAAAGTTTTATATCTTGAGGAAATCTACAAATTTTCTTCACAAATAAAATTCTATAAATGATTGTATTTGAAGTTATAAATTCATAAAGACATGTACATGAAACAAAAAACACTTAGTGAAATTTTACCCTAATTAGGCAGAATTTTGGTCCCAACTTCATGACAGCTTTTCATATAGTTCCAAGTTAATTCTTCAAAACTGTCCAACATGAAGGTTGTAGAGGATGTTACAAGATTCCTAAAATTTCTAAGAACTCATTAAGCCCATACTTGAGCTGAGAGAATCGAAGGCAAGAAGTTAGGGTTTCAAGCTTGACTTACAAGGAAAATTTTGTGATGAACATGAACCAAATCCATAGCCATGCTGCACAATCTTCACTTTGCAGACCTCAAACTTGTGTTTCACTCCATAATTAATGGTTTACACAATTGATTAAGATCTTATCCAAGTGTTTGAAGCATTGTCCAATCCAATTTTACATAAATGGCACAAAGTTACCATTTCCATTTTAGAAAAGCAAGCTTTATGCAAAGTCAACTTGTATTGAGCCTTGCACTTGTTCTTTCTGCACACACAACACATTTCAAACAAAAGCAATTTCAAAAGTGAGCTAGCTAGCAACTAAGAGCCCATAGATAACTATGGATGAAAATGGTACTAATACCTTCCATTTTCATAACCTACCCCCCGAACTCAAGAAATTATATCAAAGGTCTTTCCTGTTCTTTTCACACTTTCCTTATTGGATAAAAGAAAAGTTGGTGGCGACTCTTGCTATCCATAACAATTGCGATCAAATGCAAAACACCCAAGTCAGTTCTCCCACCGTATTACAGGACGTCCTAGGGTTTTGTTGTTTAGGTGGAGAAGAAGAGAGATACGAGATGAAAGGAGATAGAGAGGAATATAACAAAATAATTTGTTTTGTTTTATAATATGTAATATATTAAGTTTAATAATCCAGTGCGTATTGCCCGTAATAACTATCATATTCCTTTAACCGTGGCCATGTGATCACCATCTCAAGGTACCAACCAACACGCCCACGATAACTCCATACGCCCTCCCACATGGAGTCCACATGGACTCCCAAACCGCGTTGGTCTTGGCCCATTATCTAACCGCACCCCTTTTCATTTGTTTTTTTTACTAACACGCTAATTCACACCCTCTGGCCAAGTGGGCCAAGTCCAATATCTGGACATGGACCCATACTCTCAACACCTTCTATTTTACTACATAACTCAAACCTACACCCCTTTCCTTTTGGGTCTGAATTCAATATCTGAATTCAGGCCCATGCTGTTAACACCCCCCATTTTTACCACCTTAACATAATTTACACTCCCACGTTTTTTAAAAATTATTTTCTTATTATTTTACTATATTCATTTTTTTATATATTTTCTTTTTTATATATATTTAAAATATTTAATGTTATTTAATATTATATTTATAATTCAAATAATATTATTTTCCATACTAAAAAAATATTTACTATTTAATTGCATTAAAATTGTTTTTTATCATGCATTAATAAAACATTTTTTTTATAATTAATACTTTAAAAAAATATTCAACCAAACACCAAATTATTTTCAAAACCAAATTAATTCAATAATCAACTTTCAAAAGGGATTACAAATATATTTAAATCAACTGCACACTTTGTCTAACAAACTCCGCTATTCACACTCCTAGACTACGTATGCGGGAAATTCAAATGTATTTCGTAATCTATAAAAAAACAAACTAACCACGAACTACAAAATGGGACTATGATTCCTCATAAGAGGATACATATGCATACAGTTAAAATTATGGAGAGTCCCCCTAATTAAAATTAAAACCCTATTTCCTAAAAATTACGCTTCTAAACCTAGTATCCTTGTGAATAAGGTAGATGAGGGGTGCTTAACACCTTCCTCTCGTCTAGAACCGAGTCAATAATCTACAATCTATGAACTTTTTTAGGGTTATTCCTTTATATTCCCTTCCTTAGGATAAAAGTTAAGGGCGGGGACTATGTATTAAAAACCAGTTGCAACAGTTGACCACTCTGCTGGGGACTCAATCCTAGGTTTAGTGGTCTTACCTTTAGTTTTAGGGTTTAGGTTTTTTTCTTTATTTTAAGGTTTTAATGTTTGTTTATTTGATTATTCATTTATTATTACTTATTGCATTTGTTCATTGTTATTATATTTGTGGCGGGATTTAAATCTTTGCAAAGATATTTTCAAAAAACCTTAGAAAGAAGGCTCGTCTATTAGCCAAGGAGATACATCATCCATATGAGTTTATGTGACGACTTCACCTAGAGTCGATGGAATTCTGCAAAAAGGAATACCTCTTAAGAGACATCCTCTTGGGAAGTAGGACTTTGGAATGACACATATGGCTCTTTGTACAACCTTCAAACCAAAATCTCACGATGAGACCTTTTATAACTTAGAGACGAAAGTTTCAGTCTGAAAGAAGGCTTCATTTAAGGGAGGCCCATGTGCCTTTCCCTCTAGTGTTATTCATGACACCCTTAAGGAAGACACCTTATAGGAAGAGTATAATATCCATAAGCCCAAGCTAAGAGCCTAACTTCTAAGGGTACTATCCATCAAATCCCATCATCTAGCCCTACATACATGCATTCATACATCTTTACATTTCATATATTCATTACTCTCCATTCTATTTTGTTTGTCTTATTCACGGGGTAAATATATATATATATATATATATATATATATATATATATATATATATATATATATATATATATATATATATATATATATATATATATATATATATATATATATATATATATATATATATATAAGGTTTTGGTGAGTACCTAAAAATGAATACCAAAGGGAAACAACTCGTCTGCATCAATGCCATCAAACCAGACATAACAAAAATCAAGGCTGTAAAAGAAAAATCATCGGAAAGAGCTTTGAAAATGTTCACTTGTCTCTATGGGGATATCCTGGACTTGGCAAAAGTAGAAGTACAATTTGAGGCCGTTTCCGCTCTAATTCAGTTTTACGACTCTCCACTGAGATGTTTCACCTTTCAAGATTTCCAGCTAACACCAACTTTGGAAGATCTGGATAGAATTATGAATTTTTCTAAAGAGAAGGCGTATATGTGTATCAGATAAACTATCGACATCAAAACCTTAGCATAAGGCTTAAAGATCCCTTATCCTGAATTATCTCTTAATTACAAGAAAGAGGGAGACATACGAGGGATTAAGAGATGTTACTTAGAAACTAAGGCTCTTGATCTAGCTAATAACAAGGAATGGGAGTCTTGTGTCGATTGTCTAGGACTGCTTATATTCGGTGTTGTCTTATTCCCACGAACTGCAGACTATATTGACCCTGCAACTATCAGTGTATTTTGGGGTACAAAGACCTTCAATACAGACCCAACTCCTGCTCTGCTTGCTAACATCTATTACACAATTCATACGTGATACGAAAAAAGAAGAGGTACTCTAAATTGTTGTATTATATTGTTGTATTCCTGGTTTATGACTCACCTCTACAAGGAAGATTACATGATCCCGAATATGACAAGGTATGAGTGGCCTCATAAATTAAGGTCTCTTACTGCTAGTTCTGTATTATGGTATGCAAGGAAGCTGGACATCGGTGATATTGTTTATAGTTGTGGGGACTTACCTAATGTTCCACTGGTCGGATCACAAGGTTGCATTAATTACAACCCTACCTTGGCCCTATGATAACTAGGCTATCCCTTGGAAGATAAACCTTCAGACGAACAACTTTAATAATTTATTGTTCTCGACATGGGAAAAAATGACAGAGAGTTGCTCAACAAAATTATCTAGTCTTGGAGAAAAGTTAACAAAAGAAAAGCTGAAAAGAAGAACATTGTGGAAAAAGAACCCTACACTCGATGGGTTTTGGACAGGGTACAAATTATTAAGCTTCCTTTTGACATAGATCATGAATACAAGCCAGAGCTCCCAGTAGCTCCGCCTATGTCCTTGGAAGAAATAGATTATCTGAAGAAAGCTTTGAACAGGCTCAGAGGGAAAAAGAAGAGCTAGAGTTGAACCTCCTTAACTTAACCAAAGAAAAAAGACAAATGCATCATATACTTGAATTAAAAGACCAACAGATTCAAAGAGGTCATGAGGCATTTGAAAAGGAGAGTCTAGAAAGGAAACATTTGAATAAAGGGTTGTTGAGTGCTACCTTTAATTTGGATTCCCATAATCAGAGGTTGGAAGATGCTGCTAGTGAAATTGGAAGGTTAACTAGATGGTATGAAAAGGCTGTGCAGGAAAAGAAGGTAATGGAGTAAGATCTAAGGGCCCAAATCGAAAGCCTGGCACAAGCCTCTCTAGATCAAGAAGAGCAAATGAAGTATCTTACAACCAGACTTTAGGATAGCCAAGATCAGAGATAAGGGAATGCCTTGCAAAGATGAGGGAAAAATACTTCTTGCCCAGAAAACTAAAGAGTACGAGCAGGTCTGCCTTCAACTAGAAGGCCTGCGAAAAGATTTCCTGATACAACGGAAACTTTATACGGAGATGAGGGATGAAAAATGTATTGGGAGGAGCACTATGTAAAGATCTCCCAAGCAGGAAGGGACAACCACAAGATAATTCCCAACCTCTACCGAGAGTACTGATACTACAAGGACAAGCATGAGAGACTCGCCTTCTTAGCCAACAACCTCATGGAAGACATCCCGAGAAGTTTGAGAGACGCAGAAAGTGTGATGGTCCCTATCCCAAAAGATGTTGACGACTTCCTCAAGCTTTGTAGAACAATGGTCGACCATTTCAGAGCAGACATCCGTAAGCGTGCCTAGAAGAATGTTTCCCTTTGATTATTTTCTTTCAGCAAGTTTATTGTTTTAGAATTGTAATATCTTTCAATATTTGAATTATGTTCTCTTTTAAAGACAAATATTACCTTCAATAAAAGCATTGTGTTTCTTATTCTGTTTGCGTATTCGTTTTCCAGATACTCACCAATGAAAAAGCAAAACCTGGAAAAAAAAATATAAAAAGAATATATATATATATATATATATATATATATATATATATATATATATATACCCAAGTGAATAAGACATTCAAAACGTAATTCTTAGCATTGTTCATGCATATTCATACATTCATAAAACATTTGCATCTCATAAATTCAAAACTAAAAAAAATCATTTTTCAAAATCTTCTCCAATTGAAGCATTGGTAGAAAAAAACCACCACCTCCCTGGCCACCGTATCAAACAATAGCTCACCAGCTAAGAGCAATGGAACAGATTGAAGAAAATCAAGCAGCTTTCAAAGTGGATTTAAAACAAGTTGAAAGCAATGTCGACTCAATGAGAGGGGATATGAGTCAGGTTCTTCTAGCCTTGAAGAACATCATTGACAGGCAAGAACAAATTCCTAGGGTAGCCTTTGAGGAAATAGCCCAGACCATTGTTGCATCGAGCGGTCACCAAATGAGAAGAGGACCAGAGACGGGGCCATAAAAGTCTGTCATAGCTCAGCATGAGACGAGACAAGAAACTGAAGGGCTTGTTCCACCTCCACCAAAGGTAGGGGCATCTCATACCCTACAAATTATGATTAACAATGATGATAAATATTTGGACTTACAATATGAATATCACGACCTGGAGGATGTCAATCAGGTACCTCAAAAAATGTCCAATAATCCTGCTACTGAGAATCTACTAGTGCTGAATCAGTATAAAGCTTTAGAGGAAAGATTAAAAGTTAAGATGGGATATGATGTGTTGTACCCCAAAATTTGCCCTCGCGTTTCTCCACAAGCAATCTCAGCTTCAGACATTTCCTGACTTTTCAAAACTGGCTCAAGAATCGGACAAACGGACTTTTCTTGTCAGTCAAGCAAGATTAAGGTTTTATTGATTTTTAGGACTCTGGATTCTTTCAAACAATGGGCTTAGGGTTTTGATTGATTCTGGTTCAATTTTGATCAGGCGAATGTTCATTGGCAGTTAATCGAGAATTAAGGTTTTATGGGCATATTCTCAGAAAGATTTAAATTCCACAGCACGTTGCAGTTTATTCCGAGATTCGGGTTAAATTCGCATTGTTTTTAATTTAATCAGTAAAAGGAGGCAGTTGGTTTGAATTCACCAAGTCAAAGGATGTGTGCAGTTTGGATCTACAGTGCTTGGTAAGAAATCAATAAAAAAAGGATTGCGTCTGATCAGTTTATGTGTTCGACTGTGCGTTGCTTTGAATGATGGAGACGTCAAGTTCATTTATTTTGATCAACAAGGTTTAGTTGATTATTTATGGTTCTAAGAATTAAATATTTGAAATTTAACTTTCATTTTATTTAATTTAAGGAATTATAAATAACAAGTAAATAATTAAAGAAAAGGAATTGAAAAGAGTTAAATGAATCAATGGAATTTTTATTTCATATTTAATAGTTGTTACCATTATTATTTGGATACAAGTATTTATTACGAAGTATTTAAAATAATAACAGTTTACAATAATTAAATTGAAAATAAAAACTATCCTATTTTTTCTAAACATTTGCTAAGTCCCTAATCTCTTCATTCTTCACTTCGCTCCGGTGTTCCATTTTTCATCTGCAAAAGAAAAAAAAGAAGAAAAGTCAAAAAGCAGTTAAATTAAAAAGACAGATAAAATTTGCTCATCATTAGGGGCCACTGATTGGGATCAGTTAACCCTCTCTGCAAATCACGGGATTTCTCCCGGTTCACAAAGAGGGAAGAATTTTATCATAAATGCAAAATGTCAAAATACATATTTTTCAAAATGTCAAACTGCATGGTTCAGAAGTAAGTTCAAACCCAACTAAAATCCAATTCCAACTTTCTATCAAAAGCCAAAAGTGCAATTTACTGTCAAAGTACAAAGTCCACTCAAGGCTGTCAATAAAAAGATTTGACAAAGATATGAAAAGTTCACAAAGTATAAACAAGCATCTAAATCGAACCTTACTGTAATAAAACCTTTGAACTCGAGCTGGAGGGAAGAGAGATGTGGGGGTAGCGTCGGTGGCCTCGAAGCGAAGGGAACCCAGAGACATGCAACGGAGAAGAAGACGAAACCCATGAACGCGTCGCTGCCAACCCTAAAAATTTGTTCTAAGTTCAACATGGGCCTTGCCCATTCTGCACCCCCCAAAAGCCCATTAAAATGCTTCTTTTCTTTTCCTTTCTAACAAATATTAATAACTTCTTTTTTTATACAAACAATATATTTATTTTCTAACTTAATGTAGTTTTAATAAAAATACACTCTTAATTAATATAATTCATTTAGTAAAAAGAAAAATACATCTCTTCTTTAAGCACATAATTAAAATACATTTTTGTCATATATTTAAAATTGAAAATACCTTTATTCTTTTAATTAAAATATACTTTGTACATAAATTTTAAAACATTAATTTTGTACATACACATAAGATACATTTTATTTTTATTATACAATATCATTAAATTTGAAAATATCTTTTTTC
Source organism: Vicia faba (assembly GCA_948472305.1). NCBI lineage: Eukaryota > Viridiplantae > Streptophyta > Magnoliopsida > Fabales > Fabaceae > Vicia > Vicia faba. The sequence goes on from OX451736.1 coordinate 940,713,119, forward strand.
AATTAAAATATACTTTGTACATAATACATTTTTTTAACATTAAACTCTTAAACACTTAATTAAAACATTTTTGTATATAATAAACAATGATACATTTTATACATTTTTCAATTAGAACTTGAACGTACGATTTAATTAAAAACATTTTCTTTTGTACATATTAAAAATATACAAATCAAAGATTCCTTAAAACACATATCTAGGTCAAATACCCTAATCTCGCATTAATTTCATATTGTCGCACCTGTAAATAATCATATACATCTACATTTCGCACTTACACAATATAAATACATTCACATTGTCCTATACATTTGTTTATCTTATATTTGTATATTCGTCATTTACATTTGATCGCAAATTCGATTTGGTTGTAACTTATTGGATACTATAAGTCTCACCCCCATTCATACACTTGTACCCCCAATCCCGGATACTGTTTTGTAATAGCGTAGATTTTACATTTTCGCAATTTACCGCTTTCAACTATACCATGGTTAGACCTAGGGTTTGTATGTACATAAAATCAAACGCTAGATAACCTAATACAAGAAAAATACATGTAATCAATACACAATCACACTTTCACCCTCTAGGGTAATCCCACATGCTGCCTTCCAAAATGGGCCATGTTTGCACGTCGAGTATTTTTGGCAAAACAAATTCAAATGATCATAAGTCCCTCGATGACGCTTTCGAATGTTGCCTAAACGGAATGATCATAGTCCCTTCAAAGCAAATTGCCAAAGACACTTGGCACCATTGCATTCATGGTCCATACGATGACCCGCGCCCGTCCCGAATAAACTTCCTAAACGCAAGATTGTCCATCAAATTCAATGGTGGAACAAAATTGTTAAAAGGGGTTAAAACATAACAAAAACCTTTGAGTACAATAGGGTAGACAAAACTCTTAGTTACTTGAGATCAAACTTGCAAAAAACACTTGCCTTCTTTTCAAAAACCACAATCCACAAGCACCTTCAAAAACAAACTCTCAAAACATTTTGAAACATCTTTTCGAAAAGATACACGCCTTTGTAAAATATTCGAGTAAAGAATTGTTACAAGGTTAGCCTAAGACAAGGCATCTTCTTCCAAAACATTTTCAAAAACACACACACACCATTTTCAAGCAATCGAAAATCAAGGCAAGTGATCTAAAAAACCAAGTAACTAAGAGCCCATGGATAACCATGGATGAAAAGGGTGCTAATACCTTCCCTTTTCATAATCTACCCCCCGAACCCACGAAATATCTCAAAAGGTTTTTGCTGTGCTTTTTTGACCTTTCCTTTAGGATAAAATAAAAAGTCGGTGGCGACTCTTGCTCAACCGCACAAGTGCGAAAACGAACGCAAAACCCTAGTCAGTTCTCCCACCGTATCACAGAACTGGCGACTCTGCTGGGGACAGTTTTAAAGTGGGGTTACCTTAGGGTTTAGATCACCTTTTACTTTCAATTGATTACTTTGTTTGCTTTACATTTGTGGGCTTTGTATCGGAGTTTTATAGATCCTAACCCGGATCTGGGGATACCTTCTTAGAAAGTAGCAACAAGGCTGTGAGGGAACTGTGCGGGGTATACCGACATGGTTGAAACAGTCTGCTACGTTGATGTGGCACTTTGGTGTGTACCGGTAACCCTTGAGTTCAGTCAAGGAGAGTACGGGGCCGCCGCGTGGTGTCATGAAGCATCAACCGACCTTAGGAACCTTAATTGAACCATCTTGGCCTTTTTAGGGTAGTGAGATAACTGACTTTGGTGCAGTCCGAGGTTGGTTGATACTCGATACTACACTCAATTGAGGGTTGCTTTCCTGGAATATTTCGGTCCCCGGTTCAGTGGCTAAATCGAAACGATGAACAATGAAAGCAATACAGTGATATTGGGACCCTTAGAACCCGGTTACTTTTGATAGGACAGGTTTTAACCAACCAACTTCAAGAGGGTAATACCCAGACCCCATGCAAGCCTAAACCTAAGGACTTGTTTGCCTTGTTTGAATATGTTTGCCTGTATATACAATTACTTGCTTGTGCATACATGTACATAACATCATGACATCATACCATAGCATTTTCAATAACCATTTCAAGGATCTCGAGGGTTCTTTTGATGCAGGGTTACGTTGAACCAGACGTCTATCAAGGGGCAAGGGGTTTCTCCCCTAACCAATACCATCAAAGTTCAAGTACAACAACTTGAATCAGTGGCTATGACCCACTCGACATGGTGAGCTTGATTCTCGTGGAAAGACATCCACCGATACAAAGTTCACCAAACAAAGATCAAGTACAACAACTTGAATCCGTGGCTATGACCCACTCGACATGGTGAGCTTGATTCTCGTGGAAAGACATCCACCGATACAAAGTTCTCCAATCGAAGTTCAACCTCTAACATTCTCTTGTGTTTACCCCAAGAGATCCTTGAAAACATTGCATATATATCACACATATCATTGCATAACAGGTTTCTCCCCTACAGGTCTCCTTATTCTTCCTACTGTTTATTTCAGTAAGATGGATATGGAACAAACAGTGAAAGATCTCCAGGCTCAAAATGCTCAATTCCAACAAATGCTGCTGGCTATGGGTAAAGGGCAAGAAGATCTGAAAGCTCTCCTTCTCAAAGACAAGGGGGTCAGTCTTGAAGAAGACCACAGTTTGGAGATTGATGAAGCTGGTTACTTTGAAGAACAATATCCTTCCGCTGATGACAAGTACAAACAGTTGGAGGATCGCCTCGATGCTATGGAGGTTCAACAAATACCTGGCTTGGATCTAGGAGACTTGGGTTTGGTTCCTGGATTGGTCATTCCGCCAAAGTTCAAAGTCCCTACCTTTGCTCTGTACGATAGAGTCTCTTGCCCTCAGATGCATCTAAGATCTTATGTCCGCAAGATTCAACCATACACAGCTGATCCAAAGCTTTAGATCCATTTCTTCTAAGAAAGCCTGGTAGGGACTCAACTCGAGTGGTTCTATCAATTGGAGAGTTCTCGCATCCGTACCTGGGGGGATTTGGCTACTTCTTTTTACAAACAATATCAGTACAATGCTGATCTTGCACCAACTCGTGTGCAATTGCAGAACATGACCATGGGTTCTGACGAGAGCTTCAAAGGGTATGCTCAGAGGTGGAGAGATCTGGCCGGCAGGGTGCAACCTCCTTTAACTGACAGAGAGCTGATTGACATCTTCATGGGGACGTTGACGGGGCCTTTCTTTAATCACTTGATTGGAAGCTCCTCAGCCGGGTTCACCGAGCTAATACTGACTGGCGAAAGGGTCGAAGCTGGCATCAAAAGTGGTAAAATCCAAGGAGCTACAACCTCCAATATTCAGATATTTCCCTACAACGGAAAGCAAGAGTCCAGTGCAGTGACTAGTCAAAAGGGTCGTCATGATCAACACGCAGGGGCAATCCTAATCTCTGCTCCCGCAACTGTGCAACAAAAACGGGGCAAGAGACGTAGGGTGAGATATCAAGAAAGGCAGTATACTGACATCAACATGCCTTTGTCGCAAGCATTTCAACAATTGCTGAAGTTGAAGTTAATTATGCCAAAGGACTCTCCTCAAAATCCCGATACTTCCTCTTCTAGGTTTGACCCAAGTGTGAGATGCGCCTACCATTCTGACAGTCCTGGGCACGACACTGACAGATGTTGGACTTTGAAGAACCAGATTCAGGACTTGATTGATGCCGGGGAGATCATGTTTTGACCCTCCAAGTGTGATCACTGCTGATATGCCAAATCATTGAGATTGTCTTTGTTTCATTTGAATTTGCAAGATGTAATATCTTTGTCATTCGAACAATTATCTCTTAATGTCAAACGTTGTTTCATTAATGCATTGCATATGTTTGTCTTGAATTCATACATTCGTTTTCACTACTCTTATGCTTTCTTTATGATATTTGACTCTTGATAAAAAGCTGCAAGCCTTTAGAGGGAGGATGACGAAACAATACCATAATCTCATACAGTATGCTTTTGAACAGACCTTGCTAATGATGTACAGGCATTTCTTTCAATTCCCAAACACTGGAGTTATAAGGAAGATAATCCCTAGTCAACCCCTTCGAGCCAAATAAGTAGGAGTTTTCTGTTCTAAACAATCAAAACCTTTAATATAAACCTGGGGCAGGGTAGTATCTCAGTTAAATCAAAAGAAAATGCGCATTGAAGTCGCAAACTCTCAGTTCGTAATACAACGAACGATGTCAAAAAAAAAGGCATTCCTTTGGAATCAAAAGACAAGGGTGGTTCCCTATCAATATAGACAGTCAATCTCTCAAAAAAGAGAAAAAAGCCCACCGAGCCAAAACCTGTAAAGGAGGCTTAAGAAAGCTGGGGCATCCCGCTGACAGTAATCCCGAAAAACGGTAACAGTCAGGCAAAAGTTAGGGATAACAAATCAAAATCAAAATAGTCCTCGACAACATGAAAAAATGTTGAGAAAGAAAAAAGGAGATGATGACTGTCTCCCAAAATTCAGATGGTGAACCATCGCCCAAAAGTCGTTCCAAACTCAAAACAGAGTGTGACGCACAATTAACTGAGCTTAGGTTGGAGAACATCACGAAGAGCGGGTGGGTACAAATATACTTTGAGCCTTTATCCTTTGTTTCTTAAACCGTGAACCAGGCCACGTTACAACCCTTCAAAAGTCCTAATTGAAGCATGGGTTAGTTCGAAAGCATACTGTTACAAAAAGGTATCCTGACTCCTGTAGGGCTTTGCTCTAAATCTTGTGTTGACTTGTCTTATAAAAAGTTTTCTGCTAAAAAACGCATTTTTCAAAACTTCGAGACAAACATAAACTTTGCATTGCTTAAATATCACTGTCTGCATTTGACTATTTGTTTGACAGCGAAGAAATTCATACAGCGAATGTTCGGAGGAACGAAAACTCTCTCAGTGAACAAAAATCATTTCAAATGGTTGACACTTCCATTACAAATCTCCTATCAACAAGGGGCATGACCTGTCACTATCCATCACACCTGGGGCATTCGAATGTCAATCTCAAGGGTTCGACAAATCTTTCAAAGTTCAGTTAACCTGGGGCAGTCCGGTCAAGATTTCAACAAAATCTCTCAACTGCAGAGTAACCTGGGGCAGGTCTTCGTCACCATCACTTGGGGCATTCGAATGTCAATCTCAAGGGTTACGAACAGACCAAGTTCTCAGCAACATCACATGCATCTGATACTGGGGGCAGTGATGACACCTCTCTAGCAGACCTGCAATCATGGGTTTATTTCCCCAACATTTGCCAAGGATTTATGCTCCAGCACAAATTACCTTTCAACGGCATTCTTAGCATAAGTAATCATCCAGGTTCCTTCATCTTGAAGTAGTAATCATCAAGGTTCCTTCATCTTGAAGTAGTAATCATCAAGGTTCCTTCATCTTGAAGTAGTAATCATCCAGGTTCCTTCATCTTGAAGTAGTAATCATCAAGGTTCCTTCATCTTGAAGTAGTAATCATCAAGGTTCCTTCATCTTGAAGTAGTAATCATCCAGGTTCCTTCATCTTGAAGTAGTAATCATCAAGGTTCCTTCATCTTGAAGTAGTAATCATCCAGGTTCCTTCATCTTGAAGTAGTAATCATCCAGGTTCCCTCATCTTGAAGTAGTAATCATCCATGTTCCTTCATTTTGAAGTAGTAATCATCAAAAATTTCTTCATCACCTGCTGAAAATTGCAACCACCAACAGAATAACGGGCAATTAAAACTCCCAATTTCCGACCCTTAACAAAATCAAGATCTATGATATAGTTCAAGATGTGACCCAGACATGGCGACATTCTATAACTTATCCAAGCCTGCTTCCAGAAATAGTTTAGATGTGACCCAAGATTTGGCGACATTCTACAACTCATTCAGAATTTCACTCAAGATATAGTTCAGATGTGACCCAGACATGGCGACATTCTATAACCCATTCAGGCTTTCAAGATATAGTTCAGATGTGACCCTGATTTGGCGACATTCAGTAACTTATTCAGATTTGTTTCTAGATATAGTTCAAGATGTGACCCGGAGATGGCAACATTCAGTAGCTTATTCCAGACCAACACCTACAGCAATCAGAGGACTCTCGCAATCCCCAGCCAGAGAACCTTCCAGAAGCTAGCTCCACTCAGAGTCAAGTTTCATTATCCCCAGCAAAGCTAAAACTTCAAATTATCAATCCCCAGCGGAGCCAGACCATTGAACCTTCTCCCCACAGAGTTTTGGGAAGGCAAATCTTGAGTTCCCCAGTGAAGTCGCCAGAGTTACTTCCCACCGAGCTGAAGATACTCAATCTTACCTCCTCAGCATGAGTCTACTAGTTTGGAACTCCCCAGTAGAGGTCATCAGGAATTCTCTTCCCCAGCAACAACCAAGGATTTATTTTCCCCGGCAGCAGTCAAGATGCTTTTATCATCAGCCATCTCGGATTCATCCTCAGCAAGATTAGCTCATCAGCTTACATGCGCATTCATCACATTCATGTCATAAACATTGATGTCACATACATTGCATCATACATCATAACATTGCATACAACTAACCCTTTGCCTTTTCAGGTAAGATCAGTTGACAGACAAAGATCATCTCCCAAGATTCATCCAGAAATAGTTCAGATGTGACCCGGACACGGCGACATTCTGATACTTATTCCAGATTCATTTGGACGCATCATCAAGAAACCCTACACCGGTTCCTCTTCAACTTCAAGACTTATGAAAATAGTTCACGGGTTCTCCAAGTAAACGGATGTTAACCTATCACTTGTTCAGTTTCAACTTCAAGACTTCTGAAAATAGTTTACGGATTCTTCCCAACAACGGATGTCAATCTACCAACTTGTTCAGACTCTTCTCAACTTCTGAAAATAGTTTACGGATTCTTCCCAACAACGGATGTCAATCTACCAACTTGTTCAGACTCTTCACAATTTTTGAAAATAGTTTACGGACACGTCCCAACAACGGATGCTGCTCTATTGCTTATTCAATCCCAACTCCTGAAAATAGTTTACAGATTCTCCAGACATGGACGTCAATCTGTTGCTTATTCGGACCCCCAATTCAGAGATGTTCCGAAACATGGGTGGCTTTCTGATACTTGTCCACTCACCATTGACATACAATTCAACATGACCAGATGGCATCTATAAGCCCATCCTCCTACCAGCATTCTCAGATGGCATCTCTAAGCCCATCCCCCGACAAAATTCTCTCGCACCAGATGGCATCTTTAAGCCCATCACCAAATGGCATCTTTAAGCTCATTCACATCTACCGTCACATCGATGAGTGCAAATTTTCTGGGCACTTTAGTGTCAGATCTTCTTTTACCTTCAAGTCATGAAAGGCAAACTTGCCAATCTAACTCTTCAGGTCCAAAAAGATTGAACAGGGGCAACTGTTGTACCCCAAAATTTGCCCTCGCGTTTCTCCACAAGCAATCTCAGCTTCAGACATTTCCTGACTTTTCAAAACTGGCTCAAGAATCGGACAAACGGACTTTTCTTGTCAGTCAAGCAAGATTAGGGTTTTATTGATTTTTAGGACTCTGGATTCTTTCAAACAATGGGCTTAGGGTTTTGATTGATTCTGGTTCAATTTTGATCAGGCGAATGTTCATTGGCAGTTAATCGAGAATTAAGGTTTTGTGGGCATATTCTCAGAAAGATTTAAATTCCACAGCACGTTGCAGTTTATTCCGAGATTCGGGTTAAATTCGCATTGTTTTTAATTTAATCAGTAAAAGGAGGCAGTTGGTTTGAATTCACCAAGTCAAAGGATGTGTGTAGTTTGGATCTATAGTGCTTGGTAAGAAATCAATAAAAAAAGGATTGCGTCTGATCAGTTTATGTGTTCGACTGTGCGTTGCTTTGAATGATGGAGACGTCAAGTTCATTTATTTTGATCAACAAGGTTTAGTTGATTATTTATGGTTCTAAGAATTAAATATTTGAAATTTAACTTTCATTTTATTTAATTTAAGGAATTATAAATAACAAGTAAATAATTAAAGAAAAGGAATTGAAAAGAGTTAAATGAATCAATGGAATTTTTATTTCATATTTAATAGTTGTTACAATTATTATTTGGATACAAGTATTTATTACGAAGTATTTAAAATAATAACAGTTTACAATAATTAAATTGAAAATAAAAACTATCCTATTTTTTCTAAACATTTGCTAAGTCCCTAATCTCTTCATTCTTCACTTCGCTCCGGTGTTCCATTTTTCATCTGCAAAAGAAAAAAAAGAAGAAAAGTCAAAAAGCAGTTAAATTAAAAAGACAGATAAAATTTGCTCATCATTAGGGGCCACTGATTGGGATCAGTTAACCCTCTCTGCAAATCACGGGATTTCTCCCGGTTCACAAAGAGGGAAGAATTTTATCATAAATGCAAAATGTCAAAATACATATTTTTCAAAATGTCAAACTGCATGGTTCAGAAGTAAGTTCAAACCCAACTAAAATCCAATTCCAACTTTCTATCAAAAGCCAAAAGTGCAATTTACTGTCAAAGTACAAAGTCCACTCAAGGCTGTCAATAAAAAGATTTGACAAAGATATGAAAAGTTCACAAAGTATAAACAAGCATCTAAATCGAACCTTACTGTAATAAAACCTTTGAACTCGAGCTGGAGGGAAGAGAGATGTGGGGGTAGCGCCGGTGGCCTCGAAGCGAAGGGAACCCAGAGACATGCAACGGAGAAGAAGACGAAACCCATGAACGCGCCGCTGCCAACCCTAAACGCCTTGTCCTAACTGAATAGCAATTCAACAACCCTAAAAATTTGTTCTAAGTTCAACATGGGCCTTGCCCATTCTGCACCCCCCAAAAGCCCATTAAAATGCTTCTTTTCTTTTCCTTTCTAACAAATATTAATAACTTCTTTCTTTATACAAACAATATATTTATTTTCTAACTTAATGTAGTTTTAATAAAAATACACTCTTAATTAATATAATTCATTTAGTAAAAAGAAAAATACATCTCTTCTTTAAGCACATAATTAAAATACATTTTTTTCATATATTTAAAATTGAAAATACCTTTATTCTTTTAATTAAAATATACTTTGTACATAAATTTTAAAACATTAATTTTGTACATACACATAAGATACATTTTATTTTTATTATACAATATCATTAAATTTGAAAATATCTTTTTTCAATTAAAATATACTTTGTACATAATACATTTTTTTAACATTAAACTCTTAAACACTTAATTAAAACATTTTTGTATATAATAAACAATGATACATTTTATACATTTTTCAATTAGAACTTGAACGTACGATTTAATTAAAAACATTTTCTTTTGTACATATTAAAAATATACAAATCAAAGATTCCTTAAAACACATATCTAGGTCAAATACCCTAATCTCGCATTAATTTCATATTGTCGCACCTGTAAATAATCATATACATCTACATTTCGCACTTACACAATATAAATACATTCACATTGTCCTATACATTTGTTTATCTTATATTTGTATATTCGTCATTTACATTTGATCGCAAATTCGATTTGGTTGTAACTTATTGGATACTATAAGTCTCACCCCCATTCATACACTTGTACCCCCAATCCCGGATACTGTTTTGTAATAGCGTAGATTTTACATTTTCGCAATTTACCGCTTTCAACTATACCATGGTTAGACCTAGGGTTTGTATGTACATAAAATCAAACGCTAGATAACCTAATACAAGACAAATACATGTAATCAATACACAATCACACTTGCACCCTCTAGGGTAATCCAACATGCTGCCTTCCAAAATGGGCCATGTTTTCACGTCGAGTATTTTTGGCAAAACAAATTCAAATGATCATAAGTCCCTCGATGACGCTTTCGAATGTTGCCTAAACGGAATGATCATAGTCCCTTCAAAGCAAATTGCCAAAGACACTTGGCACCATTGCATTCATGGTCCATACGATGACCCGCGCCCGTCCCGAATAAACTTCCTAAACGCAAGATTGTCCATCAAATTCAATGGTGGAACAAAATTGTTAAAAGGGGTTAAAACATAACAAAAACCTTTGAGTACAATAGGGTAGACAAAACTCTTAGTTACTTGAGATCAAACTTGCAAAAAACACTTGCCTTCTTTTCAAAAACCACAATCCACAAGCACCTTCAAAAACAAACTCTCAAAACATTTTGAAACATCTTTTCGAAAAGATACACGCCTTTGTAAAATATTCGAGTAAAGAATTGTTACAAGGTTAGCCTAAGACAAGGCATCTTCTTCCAAAACATTTTCAAAAACACACACACACACCATTTTCAAGCAATCGAAAATCAAGGCAAGTGATCTAAAATACCAAGTAACTAAGAGCCCATGGATAACCATGGATGAAAAGGGTGCTAATACCTTCCCTTTTCAAAATCTACCCCCCGAACCCACGAAATATCTCAAAAGGTTTTTGCTGTGCTTTTTTGACCTTTCCTTTAGGATAAAATAAAAAGTCGGTGGCGAATCTTGCTCAACCGCACAAGTGCGAAAACGAACGCAAAACCCTAGTCAGTTCTCCCACCGTATCACATGATGTTTTCGATGTCGATGCCCTTGAGATGGGTCTTGTCCCGGACATAGTAATCCCGCCAAAATTTAAAGTACCTGGTTTTGGAAGATACAAAGGGCTCACTTGTCCAAGGAACCATCTTCTCATGTATTGTAGGAAGATGCATGCTTATTCTCAAGACCAGAAATTAATGATTCATTGCTTTCAAGACAGATTGAGTCGGGCATCTCTGGATTGGTACATGCAGTTAGAAAGAGTGCATATCCAGACATGGGCGGATCTTACTAACGCTTTCTTGAAACAATATAAATACAATTTGGACATGGCACCTACCTGCATGCAACTCCAGAACCTGTCTCAGAAGAAAGAGGAATCCTTCAAGGAGTATTCCCAAAGGTGGAGAGAGATGGCATCCTGTGTACAACCACCACTTCTGGAGAAAGTGCTAGTTGACATGTTCATGGGAACCTTGCAAGGGGTATACTATGAAAAGATGGTAGGAAGCATCTCTTCGGGATTTTCTGACTTAGTAACTATCTGAGAAAGGATTGAAATTGGAGTAAAAAATGGAAATATACAAGGGGGGTCACCAAATTCCCCTTTCAATGTGAAAAGACCGGTTCCTAACTTCACAACAAGGAAGGAGGGAGAAATTAATGATGTGACTTCACAACCAAGAACACAACAACCGTTAATAATCCCGCATGGACATCAACAAAACAAGTTCGAAAGGTCGCCAAGGAAGTTAGATCCACTCGCTATGCCACCCAATCAACTATTACAACATTTGATCAAGGCATCGTTGGTGGAGCTAAAACTTTTAGCTCCTCAAGTTGGGCCACTTCAACCAAAATATAATGCCAATGCCAAATGCGAATACCATGCCAATTCTCTGGGGCATACTATAGATCAATGTTGGGCCTTCAAATATAAAGTTCAGGATTTGTTGGACTCCCAGTGTAACACCCCAATTCTACCCAATAATTAATATAAAAATCAGAGTTACAAAATTCCGACAATCGAATCAGGATGCTACAATTACAAATTAAAAAACGGAATTCATTGCAGATACATAACACATTAAACTAGGATGAACCAACAATGACATAAATTAATATTTTAAAACCAACAACTTTTATAACTACGCAGCGGAATCAATTACTCAACTTAAAGGAATATAACATCTTTATTTAACTAAAACAACTTCTGAAAACAAGTATCTAAGGAAAAACAACTTAAAGTTCAATCAACTGAAATAATAAAAACAATAAAATAGCAAGTGATTATCCCCCCGAGTGTTACGTATCAGAGCAATGACACCGACTCGAATTACTGAAGGTAAACTGCCTTCACTCTGGATTACCTGCACGTTACCAACATCGGGGGTAACATTCAAACAGAAGGGGTGAGATATCGAACAATATAATAGAATGTATGATAAATAAAACATTAGGATCAGTTCATACATATTCACCACTTCTCATATTTTTAACAACATAAGCATAATCAGATCAACCACACAACAACTCAGAATGCAACACAAAGTGCAACACATAATGCACCATGTATTTATGCAAATGCATGTGGTACCAATGGAGCAGAACTCCCAACTTAAAAATATGCCAATAAATAGAGGCATCAACAAGGCATAAGCCTTCAACTTAATATTTTTCCAATCCAGGACAACTTAACGAGCATCAGCTCCAACTTGATATGCGATGTATGCGACACAACATGAATGTAGCAAAATCCATAACAAACAACAACTTAACATAAATCAATGTTGTCAATAAGCCTACAACATCAATAATAATTCAACATCAACATAATTCAACTTTGGCCATAGATCTACAACATAATATCTTCCAAATTAGAGGCATCTCAACATAATTCATCAACATGCAAATTCTCAATTACACACGACTACACAGCACACTATAACGACCAAATCGAAACACACGAGTAAAAGGACTAAGGAAACTACGTGCCCCCTGACATACACAACAACTAAGACAGAATAATAACTGACTCAATACTCCTCGACACATACAGAAATAGAAGAATAACAAATACTTATGTTCCTCGGCACCACCTGCAACTTCGTTCCGCTCGACAACAGTAACGTGCTCCACGACACGCCTCGCATCCTAATGCCGCTTGACATCCAGCACATATATTCTCTGACACACCTCGCAGCCTAAATGCCGCTCGGCACCTAGCACCATCAGCATCCTCCTCGACCACTAATTCTGGCCAACAACATGGAATAATACAACGTCTTAACGACCACATCAATACAATCCATAATTTCCGACCAACTTGTCGGAATAACACAGTAATGGGAAACTATATTTCCTATCAACAGATTCATTAATTATACAATACAGGCACACAGAAATCTTCCTATAATAACCTCAACAACAATTTACTAAATTTCTGCCAACTTCTCGGAATACCACAACTTCATAACGACCATAACAACGAGTGATAAACTACCTAACCTATCCATCGATTATATCGGGAAATCATACAGAAAACTCAAAACGTCTACAACATGGATAGAAACCAACTTCGATAACAGGTTCACTAATCATGCGATACAGTCATATGGTGACTCCCTAACAACCACAACATAGAGAAACGGGCAACTTCGATAACAAATCCAGAAACATCAACGCACATAGTCATACAAATGACCAATTCCAACATAATACACACCATAAATCCCATTATACAATCAGGACCCCACCATTACCTGGATTGAAGGCCTCTCTACCAAAATTCCACCCAACAACCTTGTTTTTGCTCCGCTCGACACCGGGAAACTTTCTCTTCTCTCCGTGCAGCTCTTCCGGTCAACACAAAAACCCTTAATCACCAACTAAATCACATCCTTGTGTTAGCTTAAACTTATATCAATAATCATATTGGGCTTAACCTACACACCCCCACTTTACTACTCCCAACCAATAACATAAGCCCAACAGAATTATTCCATTAATTCCAACATTATTATTATTATTAATCAACTAATTAATTAATTAATAATAATCTAACAACTTATACCAATAATTCTCAACATCTCAAAACTTTTCAACAAATAATCCAAAAAATAATTTAATTAAATAATTAATTAAATTAACAGGCGTTACAACTCTCCCCCACTTAGAATATTTTTGTCCTCGAAAATTTACCTTATTCGAACAACTCAGGATAGGAGTCCCGCATCTTTCTTTCCAACTCCCAAGTCATGCTTTCTTCGGCGGCTCCTAACCAGACTACTTTCACCAAAGCAATCTCTTTTCCTCTTAGAGTTTTCATCTCACGATCCGCGATTCGTACAGACATCGTCTCCACAGTAAGATTATCCCGTAGTTGTACATCATCAATATGAGTCACATGAGATGGATCTGAAATATACTTCTGGAGTTGTAACACATGAAACACATCATGTAAATTTGAAAGATTAGGCGATAAATCCACTCTATAAGCAACATTCCCATCTCTTTCTGAAATCTGGTACGGACCAATAAAACGAGAAGTGAGTTACTTAGACTTCAATGCTCGCCCAACACCAGTCACATGTGTAAATCTCAGAAACACATGGTCACCTTCTTGAAATTCCAAATCTTTCCTTCGCTTATCATGATAACTCTTCTGTCTACTTTGGGAAACTTTCATCTTTTCTTGAATCAACTTCACCTTTTCAGTAGTCTCACGAACAAGTTCTGGTCCTAGCAGTACACTTTCTCCAGACTCATGCCAACATAAAGGAGTTCTACATCTCCGACCATACAACACTTAAAAAGGTGTCATTCAAATAATAGAATGATAACTGTTATTATAAGTGAACTCTATTAACGGAAGATAATTATCCCACGAACCTCCCTGTTCAAGAACAAATGATCTCAACAAATCTTCCAATGATTAAATAGTCTGTTCAATCTGACCATCCATCTGAGGATGATACACCGAACTCTGCCTCAACTTAGAACCTAACGCCTCTTGCAAACTCTTCCAAAAATCTGAAGCAAACCTCGAATCTCTATCTGAAACAATACACAAAGGAACAACATCCAGCTTCACAATTACACTAGTGTAAATCTCTGCCAACTTTGACTGGAAAACTGATGTTAATAGTAATAAAATGAGCCGACTTTGTAAGCCTATCAAAAATCACCCAAATCAAATCATGTCATCTTGAAGTATTAGATAATCCCGTCACAAATTCCATCGAAATTCTATCCCATTTCCATTCTGGAACTTCTAACGGTTGCATCAACCCTGCAAGCTTCTGATGTTCAAATTTCGACTTCTGACATGTTAAACATGCATACACAAACCGGACCACATCACTCTTCATTCTAGGCCACCAAAACAAATTCTTCACATCTTGATACATTTTTGTAGCTCCCGGATGAATGCTCAACTTGCTTCTATGACTTTCCTCGAGAATCACTTTCTTCATCTCTGCATCATCGGGAATATAAATCCGATTACGAAATCTCAACACACCTTGCGTATCTAACTTAAAATATTTATTCTCCGACTGATCGATCCCAACCATCGAATCTACCAGTTTTACATCCAACTTCCGAACTTCTTTGATATAACCAGAAAATCATTATTAATCTTCAACATCCCCAACATAACACTCTACGGTGTCACCTCGCAAACTAAGCTCACATCTATGAACTTTTCAATTAATTCCAACTCTTTAACCATCATTGCTGACATATGTAAAGTCTTTCAACTTAACGCATCATCTACCATATTCGCTTTTCCTGGATGATAATTCAAATCGAAATCGTAATCCTTTAACAACTCCAACCATCTTCGTTTTCTCATATTCAATTATTTCTGATCAAATAAATATTTTAAGCTCTTATGGTCACTAAATACTTCAAATCTAGAACCATAAAGATAATGCCTCCAAATCTTCAACATAAAAACAACTGCAACAAGCTCTAGTTCATGCGTAGGATAATTCTTTTCATGAGTCCTCATCTGCCTTGACGCATAAGCAACTACATTTTCATTATGCATAAGCACGCCTCCTAAACCCATCTTAGAACCATCATAATATACCACAAAAGGTTCTCCTGTATTAGGTAATGTCAAAATCGGAGCCGACGTCAATCTCTTCTTCAATTTCGTGAAACTTTCTTCACACTGAACATCCCACATATAAGATCTACCTTAACAAGTCAACTTAGACAACAGAAGTTCCAACTTAGAAAATCCTTCAATAAACCTTATATAATAACCAACTAATCACAAAAAGCTTCTAATATCGGTAGCCGACTTTGGAGTTTCCCATTGCAACACAACATCTACTTTAGGTGGATCTACAACAATGCCACTACCTGAGATAACATGACCAAGAAAACTAATCTCCTTTAACCAAAATTCATACTTGGACAAATTTTCGTACAACTTCTTCTCTTTCAAAACTTGTAATACTATTCTTAAGTGTTTTGCATGCGCTTCTTCCGATAGAGTAAATCAAAATGTTATCAATGAACACCACTACAAATCGATCCAAATAAGTATGAAAGATACGGTTCATGTATTCCATGAATACTCCCGGCGCATTAGTAACACCGAAAGGCATCACCGAATACTCATAATGTCCATAACGCGTTATGAAAGTCGTCTTCTAGATATCTTCATCCTTCACTTTAATCTGATGATAACCCAACCTCAAATCGATCTTACTAAACACACGAGCCTCCACCAATTGATCTATCAAGTCATCTATTCTTGGAAGTGGATACTTGTTCTTAATCTTCACTTTATTCAATTGTCTATAATCAACATAAAGTTCCATACTTCCATCTTTCTTCTTTACTAGCAACACTAGAGCTCCACACGGTGATACACTTGGTCTTACAAACTTATTTTCAAGTAAATCTTCAAATTGCTTCGTTAATTCTGACAATTCAAATGTAGACATCCTGTATGGTTCCATAGAAACAGGTCTGGTACCAGGTACAAGATCAATAGCAAATTCAACTTCTCTCTCTGGCGGTACATCATGGATTTCGTCAGGGAAAAATTCAGGAAATTCACACACCACTTGCAACTTCTCAATTACAGCTTAATTCTCGACAAATAATGACGCCATCAACGAGAACATCTGAGCCTATTCTTGCATCAACTACTTCAACTGTCTAGTAGACAACAGACCTGCTTCCTCTTCCTCAGGAGTAGAAAACCTCACAGACTTGTTATAACAGTTAATATGAACATAGTTATACTCTAACTAGTTCATACCTAAGATCACATCTAACCCTCTTAAAGGAAAACAAACCAAATCAACTATAAAGTCTCTGTTGAATATCAATAAAGGACACTTTAAACACATAAAGGAAGTAGTCACTGACCCCTTGGCTGGAGTGTCGACAACCATCTCTCCATTCATAGAAGACAACATAAGACCTAATCTCTCAACACAGTCAGCAGCAATAAAGCAATGAGTAGCACCCATATTGATAATAGTAATTAAAGGAGTACTATTAATGAAACATATACCTCTGATGAGTCTGTCCTCATTAGTCATTTGATTCTCAGCCAAAGAAAACACCTTTCCACTGGTTTGTGTCTTCTTTGGTTTCTGACACTGTCTACCAATGTGTCCTTCTTCACCATAATTGAAACAAACCATCTCCTTATGCTTGCACTTAGATACAACATGTCCAGTCTTACCACAACGGAAACACCTATTCACCTTAGCAGTACACACGTTGCTCTTATGCTCAAGTTTTCCACATTTGAAACAAACCACACCAGCAGGAGCATCTCCCCCACTAGTCCTCTAGCCCTGAGAAACTTTCTGTTTACTTTTACCAGTTGAGGAATCGTAAGGCTTACCACGATCCTGTTGGTGCTTACCCGTCTTCTCATTAATAATCTTATAATGAGCATTATTATCCTCTTCACAGATCCTGCAACAATCAATCAAATCAGCAAAGACACGAATCTTCTAGTATCCAACTGCCTTCTTGATCTCTGGGTGCAACCCATTCTCAAACATGATGCACTTCGAAAACTCAGCATTGACCTCACTATAGTGCGGATAAAACTTAGCCAACTCGGCAAACTTTGCAGCATACTCCACAACTGACATACTCCCTTGCTTCAGCTCAAGAAATTCAATTTCCTTCTTACCAGAACATCTTCAGGTAAATACTTCCTCAACAATTCCCTACGAAACACAACCAAAGTGACATTTCACCTGCAGCTTCCAACCTCTGACATGTCTCTAGCCACCAGTCATCAGCTTCGACTGCTAGCATATGAGTACCAAAATGAACCTTCTGGGCTTGAGTGCAGTCCATCACACAAAAGATTCTCTCAATCTCTTTCAACCAATCCAACGCTCGGTCAGGATCATACTTACCCTTGAAGGTAGCCAGATTCTCCCTCTGTAAAGTCACCAAACTCCGAGATCCAGCATTCCTGTCAGTGTTTGGCTGATTCTCCATAGCCTGCGCCATTTCCTCTAAAGTAGCAGCAAGTGCAACATCATTCCTTCCAACCATCTCAACTTATCACTACAACACAAACAACAGTTAGAACTCAAGGTAACAATACACGATTATTAGACAAAACTACGACTCGACAACTTGGTCCGACGAACCAACTTGCTCTGATACCAACTTTGCAACACCCTAATTCTACCCAACAATTAATATAAAAATTAGAGTTACAAAATTCCGACAACCAAACCAGGATGCTACAATTATAACTTAAAACAACGACAATCATTGCAGATATATAACACATTAAACATGGATGAACCAACAACAACATAAATTAATCTTATAAAACCAACAACTTTCATAACTACGTAGCGGGATCAATTATTCAACTTAAAGGAATATAACATCTTTATCCAACTAAAACAACTTTAGATAACAAGTATTTAACGAACAAAAACTTAAAGTTCAATCAACTAAAATATTAACAATAATAAAATAGCAAGCGTTCATCCCCCGAGTGTTACGTATCAGAGCAATGACACCGACCCGAACTACTAAAGGTAAACCTCCTTCACTCTGGATTACCTGCACGTTACCAACATTGGGGTAACATTCAAACAGAAGGGGTGAGATATCGAACAATATAATAGAATGTATGATAAATAAAACATTAGGATCAATTCATACATATTCACCACTTCTCATATTTTTAACAACATAAGCATAATCAGATCAACTACACAACGACTCAGAATACAACACAGAATCAACTTGTATTTATGCAAATGAATGTGGTACCAATGGATCAGAACTCCCAACTTAAAAATCTGCCAACAAATAGAGGCATCAACAAGGCATAAGCTTTCAACTTAATATTTTTCCAATCCATACCAACTTAACGAGCATCAGCTCCAACAAGATATGCGATGTATGCGACACAACATGAATGTAGAAAAATCAACAATAAACAACAAATCAATATAAATCAACATTGGCCATAAGCCTACAAAATTAACAACAATTCAATGTCAACATAATTCAACTTTGGCCATAAGCCTACAACATAATATCTTCCAAATTAGAGACATCTCAACATAATTCATCAGCCTGTAAATTCTGAATTACGCACGACTACACAACACACTGTAATGACCAAATCGACACACACGGGCGATAGGACTAGGGAAACTATGTTCCCCTTGACATACACAACAACTAAGGCAGAATAATAAATGAATCAATACTCCTCGACACACACAGAAACAGAAGAATCACAACTACTTATGTTCCTTGGCACCACCTGCAACTTTGTTCCGCTCGACAACAGTATCGTGCTCCTCGACACGCCTGGCAGCCTAATATCACTCGATATCCAGCACATATATTCTCTGACACACCTTGCAGCCTAAATGCTGCTCGGCATCTAGCGGCATCATCATCATCCTCGACCACTAATTTCGGCCAACAGCATGGGACAATACAGCGTCTTAATGACCACATAAATACAATCCATAATTTCCGACCAACTTCTTGGAACAACACAGCAACTGGCAACTATATTTCCTATCAACAAATTCATTAATTATACAAGACAGTCACACTAAAACCTTCCTAAAACGAATACAACAATAATTTACTAAATTCCTGCCAACCGCTCAGAACACCACAACTTCATAACGACCATAACAACGAGTGATAAACTATCCTAACCTATCCATCGATTATACCGGGCAGTCATACAGACAACTCAAAACGTCTACAACATGGCTAGTGGACAACTTCAATAACAAGTTCACTAATCATGCGATACATTCATATGGTGACTCCCTAACAACCACAACATAGAGAAAGGGGAAACTTCGATAACAAATCCAGAAACATCAATGCACACAGTCATACAAATGACCAATTCCCACATAATACACATCATAAATCCCATTATATGGTCAGAACCCCACCCTTACCTGGACTGAAGGTCCCTCTACTAAAATTCCAGTCGACAGCCTTGTTTTTGTTCCGCTCGACATCGGGAAACTTGATCCTCTCTCCGCGCAACTCTTCCGATCAATGCACAAACCCTTAATCACCAACTAATTCACATCCTTGTGTCAGATTAACCTTATATCAATAATCCTATTGGGCTTAACTTACACACCCCCACTTTACTACTCCCAACCAATAACATAAGCCCAACACAATTATTCCATTAATTCCAACATTATTATTATTAATAAACTAATTAATTAATTAATAATAATCTAACAACTTATACCAACAATTATAAAAATCTTATAACTTTTCAACAAATAATCCAAAAAAATAATTTAATTAAATAATTAATTAAATTAACGGGCCTTACACCCAGGACATCTCTTTCGAAAAACCAAACATCAAGTCAAACCCCATGCCTCCGCACAGTGGACCAGCAATAAATGCGATTGAAGTAGTCACTAACTATGGGGCAGCCATACAAGTAAAGGCTCCAATAAATATGTTGAGAAAATACTTGTTGGAATGTGGGTTCCTTTTGGAGCATAATGAAGCTTTCGAAAGGACACTACAATAATTCGTGGACTAGGGGATACTCTAATTCAGACCATACCGTGAAGGTGAATATGTAGCAGCAATTGAAGGAGGCACGAAGAAGCAATCAGTGATTCCTTGCCAAGGGCCAAACCATAATAAGAAGACTCTTGTGATCCCGTGGGGAGATTCAACAGAAACTCCCACAGTAAAACAAACTCTGAGGATACTAATAATTCCAAAGACTACAATGGTAATTAAGGGGCCATCTCCTACCCCTTACAAAACTGACAAAGCAGTACCATGGAGTTATGATTCGACCGTATATATCAACGACTTGAAACAAGAATGTGAGCCATCATCAAGTAAAGGACCTGCAATCTCAAATATAGCAGGGATAGGGGGCATGACCCGTAGTGGCCGAGTGTTTAGATCTAAACCACCGAAAAAGAATGATAATGTGGTGAAGAGTAAAAATGACATGTTAGCAAAAGAAAAAGGAAAAGCAGTAGTGGAGGTAAATCAAGATCCTCCAAACAAAAACTTTACTGATCAAGAGGGAGACGAATTTCTTAAAATAATTAAGATAAGCGACTATAGGGTGGTGGATCATCTTCACCAAACCCCAACTAAAATTTCCATACTTTCGTTTCTCATCAATTCAGAGGCGCATCGAGATTCACTAATGAAACTTTTAATTTATGCTCATGTTGCAGAAGAGATTACTGTGAACCAATTTGATAATGTCGTGGCAAATCTAACGTCTGGGTCCTATATAGGTTTTAACGACAGTGAGTTACCTCCACAAGGACGAGCTCATAACAAAGCGCTAAACATCTCAATTCAGATAGGTACTATAAGCTTATCCAGGGTGCTTACCGATACCAGTTATGCCCTTAATGTGTTACCAAAATCTAGTCTTATGAGGCTAACACTAGACGGCATTGTGATAAGATTGAGTTCCACGATAGTAAAAGCGTTCAACGGTTCTCAGAGTACGGTATTTGGAGAAGTAGACCTTCCTGTCAAGATCGGCCCACACATGTTCTATATCACCTTTCAAGTCATGGATATAGAACCAGCATATACATGTCTACCTGTAAGACCTTGGATTCATGCAGCAGGAGCATTCACTTCAACTTTACATCAAAAATTGAAATTCTTTGTTGAGGGAAGATTGGTCATAATTAATGGAGAAGAGGACATCTTTGTAAGTCACATTGAGTCCTACAGGTATATTAGTGCTAGCGAAGATTGTATAGCCACACCATTTCAAGTCTTAGAGGTCGCTTCAATAGTGACCTTACCAGTGGAAAAGATCAAGAAACCTACTGTAACTTCGTGGAGGAATTTATAAACGAAAATAGAGAGTGGTAACTCGAAGGGCTGGGGAAAACTCCTAGAATTATCCAAGAAGAAGAACCACTTTGGTTTGGGTTACGAATCGTCGAAGGTTACTCTGAAAGGCAAAACATGGTTTCCTACGATCTAGGAAACCTTCATCGGCAAAGGGGTAGAGCATGGAGGACATGTGGCAATGATATCCAACAAAGACAACATCAAAAGGGCATCTGATTTCATCCATGAGTGTGCCCCAGGAAAAGAACTCAAGAACTGGATAGTTATGGAAATTCCTGAGTTTTTCTTTCCAAAGTAATTTTCTTTGTTTTTGAAAGAACCTGTGTCAATCTCGAGGCATAGGGGTTGTTTGTAAGGGACCCCCATTTGTTTCAAAAAATGTTCATATTTAATAAAATTATATTTTGTATTCAATTGAGATCAGTGTTTTTGTTTTGCATTTATACTTCATATTTAAAATGACAATTCTTCCCTTCATGCGCATTTTCCAAATTCATATACTAAAGAAAAACTGCACCAAAACATGATAAATATGCAGATCCATGCTCGAAATCATTGATAATGTAATTGCTGTTATCCGATGTGATTTTGATGCACCCATCAACCAAGCTAAAGAGGAAGATGATAAGGATCTTGAACTTTCTGAAGAGCTGGCGAGAGGGATAGAGCAAAAAGCTGACAACATACAACCATACCAGGAATCTATTGAGACCATTAACCTTGACACAGAGGAAGATTCGAAAGATATCAAACTGAGGCCAACATTAGAAAAAAGCGTCAAAGAAAGGTTGGTCAAGTTGTCACATGAATACGTGGATATATTTTCCTGGTCTTACAAAGATATGTCAGGATTAGATACAGATACTATGGTGCACAAACTACCTCTCAAGGAAGGTTGCTCCCTGGTCAGGCAGAAGCTCAGGAGAACTCGTCCATACATTTCCAACAAATTTCGAGAAGAGGTCCTTAAACAATTTGATGCTAACATCGTGCTAGTACCCAAGAAGGATGGAAAAGTACATGTGTGCGTAGATGTTGTACCCCAAATTTTTCCTACCTTGATGATTTTATATTTAATTAAAGATGGTACAACAGTATCTGATGGACCGTCTTTATCCAAGACTAGGGGGTGCATTTTAATCCAGGAGAGCGGGGCTTTCTAAATCTGAAAGACTCATAAACCTATTTGCGAAGCATGTTGGCCAATGGCCCATGCGATTCGAAAATAGAGAATTATTTCAAAAAAAGAATAAGAATTATTAAGTTCTTAATTATTAAATACTTGTTTAGTAAAAAAGAGGTGGGAATTAAATATATCTAAAGCGATTTAAGAATGTTTGTTTGTTAATAAGAGAAGGGGTGGGGATGCAATTATATTAAAATTCATATTGACCCATTTCTTCTAAGTAGAAAAACAACAAAAGGGGGTGTGAAATTTACAAGCCCATTGAGTTAATTTAGTTGGCCCATTTCCACTTTGTCATCCAAACAACAAAAGGGGGGGGTGTAATTATAAAACTGCAGGCCTATGAAACGGTTCCTGGACAACAAATTTGTTGCTTTTTTTGTTTTAAGAAATTATTAACAAAATGGTTGATTTCATAAAAAAAAGAATATATAAGAAAAATATTTTCATTATGGTTAATTGTTTATTTCACTTTTATTATTAAATAACATTTTGTTAATTGTATTTATCAAAGTTTGGTTAAGGTGATATTGGGTTACACAGAGACCATTTGGGCCTAGTGTTGTTAAAAAATGTTTTTTGCTGTAACAATTATAATGCTACTGGGCTAAATAATAAAATAATAATGTTGTCCCAAGTTAAAACAACAAATGTTCCCATCATTATCCAAAATTAGCGCGTGTTTTATTCACTTACTGCCACTGTAGAAATCGAAACTGTCTTAACTAAAAACTATATCAAATCCACAAAATCAAATATGGAAATATACAAAATATACAAATCAAAGTCCAACCCAAAATATTGAATCAATTAATAGAAGATCTCTGTTACAAGAATCCGAAAATTACAGTACAAATCAAGATCAATTACAAAAATCTGTTTTCAATCTATTACAAAATCAATTGCAAACAATTACGGTAGTTTATCTGATCCCTAATTCTAAGGTAACAATTAATCAAAAACCCTAAATCTAAATAAAAAACCTATAAATACAGAACAAAGAATACAGAGAAAAAGGAGAAAAGATTGATACAAGAATTCAGATACAGGAAAATAGAAGAATGCGAAGACCCGGTTTTGACTTTGAAGAAGAAGGTTGATGCGATTGGGGTTTGGATATCCGAAACCCTAATCGCTAGTCATTGTCATCGCTCCGCCACAGTTCACCACCATTTTCAACCTCTACCACCGCTATTGTAACCTGTAACAGAGAGAAAGGAGGGATTAAAGAACAAATCAGACAAAGACAAAAATTAATCGCGAGAGGGGTAAGATCTTTAGCTTTTTATTTTGGTGGTTGGGTTTTGATCGAGGGAGAGCCGATAGGGCAGCGCCATCGCCGGAGAGTGAAGGACATTAGGGTTTTGAAAGAAAGAAAAAGGGTTTATGAAGAAGGGTCGCAAGGAAGAGAGAGACAACCAGAAGTTACTATAATTGTAAAGAAATAATAACATTGAAAATAAATAAAACAAAGGTATAACCCGTAACAATCCCATGCCTGCGCGATTAGAGTAATTATCATGTGCCTTCAAGTTTCATCTATTAGACTCAATCGGGAGGCCGTAGGGCAAGTCCTACCTTAACAACCCGTGCACCCTCGCAATACTCAATCACTTTGTCCTCCTTCAATGCATGTAATGGGCCTAAGCCCAGTTGATCTTCACACCCCCCTTCACCTTAATCACTAAACGCAAAATAATTAGCACCCCCTGTCTAGAACTGTTTTTGGGCCTAGCCCAATACTTCTTTTAGCACCCCTCTATTTTACTTCACAAGTAGAACTACACTCCCCAGGAGTTAAATTATTTGCTTTTTTTTTATAATTCTTATTTTTTAATTCTATTTTCCCTTTTATTAGTTATTGTTTTTTAATGATTATTATGTTATTATTATTTATTATATCATGTAAATAAATTATTTTTATTTAAAACTCATGAATATATTATTTTCTACATATTGAATTAAATATTTTTTTATCATGCATTGTTGTACCCCAAAATTTTCCCTCCCTTTTTACTCAACACATGCCCATTGAGGTCCCTAACTTGCCTAAAGATGACCAAGAATTGACCAGACAAATTCTCCTCCTAAGGCAATGAACCCCCAACTAGGGTTTTAATTTTAATCAATATGGTTGAGCTCCAAAGGTCTCAAATGATTCCCATGGTCCTAATATGCCTTTAAGATTGTCCATGACAAATTTCATGCCCTTCACTACAAGTTTGCTTAGTCAATTGCTCAAATATTGGAAAATGAACTGTGTTAGGTCAAAAATCAACTATGGCCCGTGTACAGTCAAACTTCAAGTTTTTTGGTCAACATCAACATTTTGAAGTGATATCCATCATTTGATCAAGGTTTGATCACGATTCCTTATGCTCCTAATTCATCAAAAGTCAATAATTGCTAAATTAGGGTTTCTATAGGAAAAGTCAACCAAACTTTGACCAGACATAACTTTCTCATACTTTATCAGAAATCTTCCCACCAAATCTCATTTTGAATAAAATTTAATCCCCTAGAACTTCTATTCATCCCACAAGTTCAAGGGATTCACCATTTGAAAGATATAAGCTTAGACATTACAGGTCATTTTCAAAAAGTCAACAAAAGTCACTTTTTGCCAAGACCTTTTACATCAAGATAAAATCTTCAAATGCAAAATTGATCAAAATAGATATTTAAGTAGACATCTTGGGATTTACAAAAAGTCAAAGATCATCATCATGATATAAAAATTGAGCAAGTTATGGCTTGCCTAAGTTGGGAAAATTTTGGAAATTTCAAGAATGGTGCTTTGAGCAAATTTGAACTTTTGAAGCAATGGCTTATTTTCTTAGGCCTCAAACATCTTCCTAAGCTTATAAAGGACCTCTAATTTCATTCTTACCTTGCCTTTAATTTTTAGCTATTTTATTCATATTTATTTTGTTTTTATTCACATAAATACAAGATAAATCATATAAAATAGTAAATGATTGGATCATGACCATTGGGCTTTTGTTTTGATTCAATTTTAGGTCCACCAATTCATACAAATAATGACCAGGTTCATTCATGCATGGTGTTGTACCCCAAAATTTTCCCTCCCATACTTCTCAAAGCATGGAAAGAAAAATCTCCAAGTGGCTCAAGATTGCTCAAGAGTTGGACAATCAAGCTATCTCCTAAGGCAGTCAACCTCAAATTAGGGTTTTGTGTTGCATCAAGGTCCTTGCATCCAAATGACCTCAAGTGCTCCCCAATGTCCTAATATGCTCTCAAGATCATCCATGCCAAATTTCAAGCCTTGCAGAGGAAGTTTGCTCAGTCAATTGCTCAAGGGGTCCAAAAATCGACTATGCTAGGGCAAAAGTCAATTGTGACCTATAAACAGTCAAACTTCAAGATTTTTTGTCAAAATTCTCATTTTTAAGGATATTTAATCATTTGATCAAGGGTTGATCATGATTCATCAAGGATTGCTCAAAATTCATCAAGACTCAAAAGTTGCTAAATTAGGGTTGTGTAGGAAAAGTCAACTCAACTTTGACCAAGCATAACTTTCTCATACTTTATGAGAAATGACCAATCCAAAGCTCATTTTGAAGAGGATGCAATTTCCTACAATCCATTTTCATACCCCAAGATCAGAAAATGCAATCACAAAAAGTTACAAATTTGGACATTATAGGTCATTTTTGAAAATCAACAAAAACACCTTTTTTTCCAAATCTTATAACTTGAGCATGGAATATCAAAATGCGATGAGACCAAAAGTTTTGGTTATAGGACATCTCAAGCTTTCTAAAAAGTCCAAGAACACTTCCAAAAGTTCAAAATTGAAGAAGTTATGCATTGTTGAAGTTGGGCATTTTTGCAAAATTGCCAAAAGTCAACTATCCCCAAAACTTCAAATTTTGTCAAATGGGCCCATTCTTTTCCACTTGATTTGATCTTGTCACACTACACAAGTGTCCTATCTTCAGCCTTGTGTCCATTTATCAATTTTTCTATTTTATTTGATTTTTTATTGAATTATTTCATTTTAAATCAATTTAAATCAAATAAAATCCAAAAACTTGATTACATGAGATCTTTTTCTATTTTCAGGACCTAATCATCATCAATGTCATGATCAAATTCGTATCAATCATTCCATGTGCAAAAAGATTGGATTTTTGGCAAATTAAGCAAGTTTTCAATGGAGAATCAAATCCAATCTCAAAGCATTGATGTGCAAAGATTCAAGACCAAATTGTTGACCTAATACAATGCAGCATACATATACAATCCAAAGACACGAATTTGAGACCTAGAGGCTGCAAGAACATCAAGAACAAAACTTGAAAAAAGGTGGAAAAAGTGTGAAACTGAAATCACTCTTGGAGGCATTTTTAGAAGCGAAACTCAACGCCAATCAATTGTTGGAAGTCCATTGAAGCAAAACCAACCCAAAGCCAATCTCCATACACGCTCAGAAGCTCTGTAAGTATCCCAAAATACCGCCCTGTATTCAAAATTGTAACCCCATATTCTTGCATTTTTTTGGCAAATCATTGACATATTCATGATGCTTATGAGATTTCTGGACTTTTGGCATTATTTGATTGCATTAATATGGAATCTAACCCCATAACCGTATGGCTAGGGTTTTGCATTAGATTTTAGGGTTTTCTTTTTCAGGAGAAATCAAGGTCCAAGAATGGTATAAGTTTGCTCAGGATGCCCAGACGAACACAACCATGGTCTTGGGGGTCGTTTTCATGGCCTAGATTTAATTTTAGGATGGACATATGAATTTAGTTGCGGATATAAATCCGCAGGTAAATATACAGGGTTGAAGGAAGAAGACGAAGATGTGTCTCCCCCTGGTTGGATGGTTCAAATACTTGGCACGTTTTTTTTAATTCTGGCATATTAACATGTTTTTCAATATTATGTTTTATTCTTAATACATTAACAAATGAAGCGCCTTGGCCTAGTGGAAAGAGGAGTTGGCAATCACGTACAGGACCTGGGTTCGAATCCCAGGTCCCCCCATATGCTTTGTATTTTTTCTCTTCAGGTGATCCAATGATGATCCAATTGCGTGGTACATCATGCTCCTTCACTCAAATGCTTGCCAGATGGCCCCAGGCCAGATATGGTGGTCCAGATGGGATGTCCACCATGCTCCCTAGTCAGATGCACATGCTGGAATCAGGAAAGTCAACCAGGCCTGCACAATTGGGCCATGGATATTGCTGATCAAACCCCTTTTTCAGGCCCAAACCTCCTAAACTCTTACTATTTTATTATTTCTTTAAATTATTTATTGCTATTATTTTTATTATTTAACTAACCAATCAAAACTTTTTCTTAATAAAATTAAAAACCAAAAAATATTTTGTTTATTAAATTAATTTTCAGTATTTTATTTTTGTTAATAAATATCAATTAACTAATTTAGTTTTAATTAGGAATAACTTTTAATATATTTTGCAATAATTAAAATTAACCTAGACAATTAGGTTTTATTAACATTGAGCAAATTTATTTTTATTTCTTTAAATACCAAAAACCCAAAAATATTTTTATTAATTAATTTATTTATTAATTCAATAATTAGCTTAGTTTAATTTCTTTTAATTCAAAAACAAATCAAAAATCCTTTCTTTAATAATCAAAGGGTCAAAACCCTAGAACTCGCCCGATTTAATTTCTTGCACGCGATCCATTTTATTTCAATATTGTATCTGTTTCCGGAATGTAGTAGTTTATTAGGACTTTTAATATCTTTATCGCTTTATTTATTTTCCGCATTTTAATTTCAAGGGTTGCTTTTGGCGATGTAAATACCCGACGCCTTGTAATAGTTAGTTTAATTTCCGCAATTTAATTTCCGCAACTTATAAACTGTTAGATGTTTGGTAATAGAGAATGCATGACAAGATCGAATGTTTAACTTAAAATCAACATAGATAACCATTAACATGTACAAAGACAAATTAACTGAAAATGACACACTCGCACATGCGCACTCTTAGGGTACACCTCACTTGGTTGCCTTCGTAACGCGGTCATTGAGTATAGGAAGTTTTAGAGGTCGCCCTCTTGTCAAAAGATCATAAGTTGCCTCGAAACGGTTGCCTCAGAAAAAATGATCTAAGACATTAAGGTTACCGCTAAGGCGTCCTAACATTGCTTTAGTGACCACACGTCCCTTAATCGAATTTACCCTTAAAACTCCAATAACGATGCTACCTACTCATCAATAGTTGGATAGCATTGTCTAAAGGACATTAGCACAGATTGATTCCTTTTTCGAGTAGGTAGATGGTTCTTAAATACTTGCTCTTTCAAAACAAAACAAAATTTCACACTTACACTCCTTTTCAAACAAAAACTCTTTTCAAACCCACAAACACAAAGAAAAGCAAATTTTGAAAACACTTTGAGCAAGTACCTAAGAGCCCGTGGATAACCACAGATAGAAAGGGTGCTAACACCTTCCCTTTTTATAATCTACCCCCCGGACCCGAGAAACATCTCTAAAAAGGAATTTTTCTGTGCTTTTTTCCTTTCCTTGTTGGATAAAATAAAAGACGGTGGCGACTCTTGCTTACCGCGACATTTTGCAAAAACAAACGCAAAACGCAAACCAGCATTCCAAAAAACAGTCAGTTCTCTCCCACCGTATCACAGAACTGGCGACTCTGCTGGGGAAGCTTAATAAGTAGGGTGTACCTTAGGATTAGATCACTGTGTTTTCAATTGTTTGCTTTGTATGCTTTATATTTGTGGGCTTGTATCAGAGTTACTATAGATCCTAACTCGGATCTGGGGGATACCCTTTAGGTAAGTAGCAATAAACTGTGAGGGAACTGTACGGTGTAGACCGATACGGTTGAAGCAGTAGCTATGTTGGTGTGGCACTTTAGATTGTACCGATATCCTTTGTGTTGGAACGAGGAGAATAAAGGTCATCTAAGGGGTCATTAAGCACCAACTGACCTTAGAACCTTTAAATTGACCAACTTGGCCATAGAACAGTAGCAGTATGCTACACTCATTGAGACTAAACTCTCGCGATGATTTCGGCCGCAAGAAAAGGTTGCTAAACTGGAATTATGACCGATTGAGGGTAGTCAGTGATATTGAGATCCTCTAGAACCCGGTTACTATTTTTAGGACAGGTTTAAACCAACTGAACATAAAGAGGGTAGTACCTAAGCTCCTTGCCAGCCTGAAATTTAAGGGCTCTCTGTGTGAATTGTGTGCCTTTACCATGTTTGCTATTTGTGGATACTTGTGATGTGCTTTCTATCATGACATCATGACATCATAACATTGCATACATCTTGCATTGGACTAACCTATTTCAAAGACAGGAGGGATTCATCTTTGTTCTGTTTTTTAGGTCATGATGCCCATGCGTAGGAATACCATCCGGATCAACTTTGTCCAGGTTCCCACTATGCTTAAAGAGTTGGTTGCAAAGATGCCTGATACTACCTCCTTCATCAGAAGACATGGGTATCTTCTCAGTTTGGTCACTTCCAAATTGGACGAGCAGATGATGAGTGTTTTGGTCCAATTCTATGATCCGTTGTACCATTGCTTTACTTTCCAGGACTACCAGTTGGTTCCCACCTTAGAAGAGTTCTCTGATCTTCTCGGTATCTCTATTTTGGAGCAGACCCCATTTACTGGTTGGGAGAAGATCCTTAGGCCCGAAGAGATTGCTTCAGCCCTTCATTTGACAAAGGATGAGGTGATGGCTAATTGGGAGACTAGGAGTGGAGCAAAGGGCTTTCTGACTAAGTTCTTGGTTGGTAAGGCTAGCTATTTCTGGGATAGTCTATACTTCAAGGCATTCGAAGATATTCTGGCTCTTCTGATATATGGCTTGGTATTGTTTCCGAATCCTGACTCCTTTGTTGATGTAAATGCGGTGAAAATCTTCATCTCTCGTAATCCTGTACCCACTCTCTTGGGTGACATTCTTCATCAGCTTTATGCTCGTACTGCCCGAAAGCGGGGAACCTTGATGTGTTGTGCTCTATTATTGGCGAGGTGGTTTATCTCGCACCTCCCTAAATCAGTGCTGAAGAATAAAGAAGGCATGGGCTGGGCTTATAGGGTTATGTCTCTCTCTCATAATGACATCATCTGGACCATCAAGGGTATGGACGAGGTGGCTATTATTGATTGCTGTGGTGAATACCCCAATGTTCCACTGATAGGAACCCATGGATGAATCTCTTATAATCCATGCTTGGCCTTACGTTAGTTTGGGCGTTCCAGGAGCGAAGGGCCTCATGAGTTGCTAATGCCTAGCATAATCTTTGATTTTCAAGGGGATAGCGACGAGTAATGCCGCAGGTTCATAAGGGCTTGGGATAGAGTTCACAGATCTGATCCACATGAGTTGGGTCCAAAGACTTCACTTCCGATAGAGCCATATCTCAGATGGGTCCGTATCCGTGCCCAAAAGCTGGGTATGCCATATGAAGCCGTCCTACCTATCATTGTTGAAGTTGCTAAAGAAGAGGGGGTTCTTCCTACCATCCTCCATCCTTACATGCCCACTGACATTGGGGCACTGAAAAGGTCTTGGATGCAGCTGAGAGAAGAGCGGGATGCTTACCGAGAAAAGTTTAACGAGCAAGAGCAGAAGATTCAGAAGTTGACAAGACAGCTAGAGAACGAGCGGATCCTCAATGACTATGTCCGCACTGATAAGAAGCGACCACAGGAGCACTGATTGTCCTTTGATTATTTCCTTTCCAGTTTTTTATTTACTTTTCAAGTATTTCCTTTCTTGTAACGCCTTAAGGGAAATTTGTTGAACAATTTGAATTTCAAAGTTTATCTAATAAAAGTGTGTTTCATTTCTGGTTTACAAATTTGAATCTCTCGATTATCTTTGAAATCATATCATACGCATTTCATCCCATGCACTTCATAACAGGTACCCATTACAGGTCTCTTATCTTCTTCGCTGTTTATTTCAGAACTCATCATGTCTGCTGAACCATCAACTGAGCAAGCAATCAAGGCCCTAC
The DNA here is from genome assembly GCA_948472305.1 of Vicia faba. Lineage (NCBI taxonomy): Eukaryota > Viridiplantae > Streptophyta > Magnoliopsida > Fabales > Fabaceae > Vicia > Vicia faba. Next base: position 940,745,279 of record OX451736.1, read on the forward strand.
AGGCCCAAAATGCCCAATTCCAAGAGCTGTTCATGAATCTAGCTAAGGGCCAGCAAGATCTGAAGACCCTGATTCTGAAAGAGAAGAAGAAGAAGAAGAAGAAGAGGACAATCTTGTTTAACACAGGTCACAGGTTTGGAAACAGGCTACAAGATGAAGTTGATTTAACCACCTCATCTGGAGGGAAAGATAGTCAGGAAGAGAGGAGGGCTCCTAGCCCTGTAGTTTCAGACAATGAGACAGACTTCGACGAAGACCAGTATCCTCCTGCTGAGGATAGATACAAACAACAGGAAGACCGTTTGAGTGCGATGGAAGTTCAGAAAGTTCCTGGTCTGGACTTTGGTGATCTGGGTCTATCATCTGGGGTGGTAATTCCCCACAAATTCAAAGCACCAGCCTTTGCTAAGTATGACAGAGTTTCTTGTCTGAAGCTGCACCTCCGGTCATATGTAAGGAAGATTCAGCCGTACACTGCTGATAAGAACCTATGGATTCACTTCTTTCAAGACAGTCTCTCATAGACTCAGCTTGAATGGTTTTACCAGTTGGATGGAGCCAGTATCCGCAGTTGGGAAGATTTGGCTACTGCTTTCTACAGGCAGTACCAATACAATTCCGACCTTGCTCCCACGCGTACCCAACTCTAGGGTATGTCAATGGGAATGGGCGAAGGTTTCAAAGATTATGCTCAAAAGTGGGGGGACCTCACCGGAAGAGTGCAACCACCCTTGGCTGATTGGGAGCTAGTGGATATGTTTCTGGGGACCTTGTCTGGTCCATTTTTCAACCACCTGATTGGAAGCTCTTTGTCTGGGTTTACAGAGCTAATTATGACCGGTGAAAGGATTGAGGCTGGTATTAAGGCTGGCAAGATACAAAAGGGTGCTTCATTGAGCACCGAGAGAAAGCCTTTTAAGAAGGAGCCCAATGCTGTCTACGGTTCGAAAAACCAGAGTAGACCTGAACACCGCCAAGCTATTAATGCGGTTGTTATTTTAAGACCTGCTGGTGCTACTCAGCACAACAATCAACAAAAGGCCGAAAGACCTCAAAGGCAGTTCACTCAGCTCAACATGACGTTATCTCAGATTCTGCCACAGTTATTAAAGACCAATCTAGTGATTCTAAGGGAGGCCCCAAAGAATCCCAACACTACGTCACAAAAGTATAACCCTAATGCCCGCTATGCTTTTCACTCTGATAGCCCGGGGCATGATACAGATAATTTTTGGGCTTTGAAGAACAAAGTACAGTACTTGATTGATGCTAAAGAGATCGAGTTCGGAGCACCAGAAAAGCCTAGACATGACACATGAGTGAATGCTATCAGGGATGACGATGATGAAGAGTTTAATATCGACAGTTGGATCTACCCGACTGCCAATGATGGATTAAGCAACTGGACAGCGAAGGATTCTATGCCCGTTTCTGTTATCACCCAGTAATGAAACTTTTTTTTTTGAATTTGTAACAGACAATGTTTTAAACTTTACGGCCCGGTGTCTTACCCGGGGCACCGTGGCTTTATTTGTGAGGGCTTTATGTGTGTCATCTACATATATAATTAATAAAAGAATTGGACGTTTCTTGCATTTCAAATTTTGCGCTCCTTGTTTTTCTTTTATTATATATTGCAAAACAGCTATTTTACACACACTCACATATACAGGTCTACATCCACTCTGGATCTCATTGGTAACGACTCTGCTACTGCCAGTTATGACTTCGAAAATCTGATCAACTTAGCCGAAGACGAAGGTGAAGATGATTGCGAAGTGCCTGGTGAACTTGCAAGACTGTTACTTCAAGAAGAAAGGGTTATTCAGCCGCACGAAGAGCCGGTGGAATCAGTGAATCTGGGTATAGAGACAGACAAGAAGGAAGTTAAGATCGATGCAAATCTGGAGCTTAGTGTGAAGCAACGGTTGATTCAGATATTGCATGACTATGTTGAGATCTTTGCCTGGTCTTATGAAGATATGCCGGGGTTGGATACCGACATTGTGGTTCACCGCCTGCCTACCAAGGAAGACTGTCCTCAAGTAAAACAGAAAGTCCGCCGAATGCGCCCAGAGATGTCTGAGAAAATCAAGGCTGAAGTTATGAAACAGTTCGACGCCGGTTTTCTAGCAGTTACTTCTTACCCTCAGTGGGTAGCCAATGTGGTTCCTGTGCCGAAGAAGGATGGTAAGGTTCGAATGTGTGTTAACTATAGGGATCTGAACAGGGCAAGCCCCAAGGATGACTTCCCTCTACCTCATATCGACGTTCTGGTTGACAACACCACTCAGCACAAGGTATTCTCCTTTATGGATGGCTTCTCTAGTTATAATCAGATTAAAATGGCTCCCGAAGACATGGAGAAGATAACCTTTGTTACTCAGTGGGGTACCTTTTGCTACAAGGTCATGCCTTTTGGATTGAAGAACGCTGGGGCAACGTATCAGTGTGCCATGGTCGCTTTGTTCCATGATATGATCCATCATGAGATTGAGGTATACGTCGATGACATGATTGCAAGATCCCAGACTGAGGAGGAACATCTTGACCACCTTCAGAAGCTGTTTGACAGGTTGAAGTTGTATAAGCTGAGGTTAAACCCGAACAAGTGCACCTTCGGGGTGAGATCTGGTAAGTTGCTGGGTTTCGTCGTAAGCGATAAAGGTATTCAAGTGGACCCTATGAAGGTGAAAGCCATACAAGAAATGCCAGCTCCCAGAATAGAGAAAGAGGTCAGAGGCTTCCTGGGACGACTGAACTACATTGCCCGATTCATCTCGCGCCTGACTGCTACTTGTGAGCCAATCTTCAAGCTACTGAAGAAAGATCAAGTAGTACGTTGGATTGATGAATTCCATGCCGCTTTCGAAAGGATCAAAGAGTATCTCAAAGAACCTCCTATTCTGATGCTGCCAGTTGAAGGGAGACCTTTGATCTTATACTTGACAGTACTCGACAACTCAATGGGGTGTGTGCTGGGTCAGCATGACGAGTCCGGCCGAAAAGGGAATGCTATTTATTACCTTAGCAAAGAGTTTACCGATTGTGAGACCCGATACTCACTGCTTGAGAAAACTTGTTGCGCTTTGGCATGGGCTGCTCGCCGGCTGAGACAGTATATGCTAACTCACACTACTCTATTGATATCAAATATGGATCCAATCAAGTATATCTTCGAAAAGCCTGCCTTATCCGGAAGAATAGCGAGATGGCAGATGATCTTGACTGAGTATGACATCCAGTACACAACCCAAAAGGCAATTAAGGGAAGTGTGTTGGTAGACCATTTGGCATATCAAGCAGTGGATGATTACCAGTGTATGAACTTTGAATTCTCGGACGAGAATATCATGTTGGTAACTGATTGTGAGACACCTGGACTGGATGAAGGACCTGAGGAAGGATCCCGATGGTCTATGTACTTTGATGGAGCTTCAAATTCTTTGGGTAATGGCATCGGCACCGTGATCATATATCCTAGAGGCTCTCATACTCCGTTCACCGCCCGACTATGTTTCAACTGCACCAACAACATGGCGGAGTATGAGGCGTGCATCATGGGTTTTCGAGCAGCAATTGACTTAAGGATTAAGTTTCTAAGTGTCTTCGGAGATTCCGCTCTCGTGATCAGTCAGATCAAAGGCGAGTGGGATACGAAACACCCAAATCTGATTCCTTACAAGGAGTATGTGTTGACTTTGCTTCCCCACTTCGAAGAGATAACCTTTGAACACTTCCCTAGAGAGGAGAATCAGTTGGCGGACGCGCTGGCTACGATGTCTTCTATGTTCAGGGTCAATTGGGACAACGAAGCTCCCCGGATTATCATTGAAAGATTAGACGAACCTGCACATTGCTGTGACATTGAGACAGAAGAGGTAGCAGATAAACCCTGGTTTCATGAGGTGAAGAGGTATCTCGAAGCTCAAGAATACCCCGAGAGTGCATCTGTTAATGACAAGAAGTTTCTGAGGAGGTTCGCAGCAAAGTTCTTCATCAGCAATGGCATTCTTTACAAGCGTAACCATGATTCAACCTTACTGCGATGTGTGGATAAGAATGAAGCAGAAAAGATCATAGCGGAGTTACATGAAGGTACTTTCGGAACACATTCCAGTGGACACACCATGGCAAAGAAAATCCTACGGGCAGGATATTATTGGTCCACCATGGAAGCTAACTGTTATCAGCATTCTCGGACATGTCACAAGTGTCAAGTCTATGCTGATAAGGTGCACATCCCTCCAGTACCTCTGAATGTCTTGAGGGCACCTTGGCCTTTTGCAATGTGGGGAATTGATGTGATCGGAGAGATCAGACCTACGGCATCCAACGGGAATCGTTTCATCCTGGTAGTTATTGATTACTTTACGAAGTGGGTTGAAGCAGCTTCCTTTGCTACAGTAACCAAGAACGTTGTAGCACGGTTTATTCGGCACAAACTGATCTGTCGATACGGTGTACCCGAGAGGATCATTACGGACAATGGTACAAATCTCAACAACAAGATGATCACTGAGCTCTGCAAGCAGTTCAAGATACAACATCACAACTCTTCTCCCTACCGGCCGAAGATGAATGGGGCTGTAGAAGCGGCTAATAAGAACATTAAGAAGATTGTGCAGAAGATGACAGTGACATACAAAGACTGGCACGAGATGTTACCATTTTCTCTTCATGGGTACCGTACCTCAGCGCAGACATAAACAGGGGAAACACCCTATTCCTTAGTATATGGTATGGAGGAAGTCTTGCCCATTGAAGTTCATATACCCTCTCATCGGATCATGAAGAATGCAGGTTTGAGTGAAGATGACTGGATTCAGACCCGGCTTGATCAGCTGAACTTAATCGACGAAAAGAGACTTACTGCTATTTGTCATGGTCAGACGTACCAAAAACGGATGATCAAGGCATTTAATAAGAAAGTTAGACGACAAGAGTATCAAGTTGGGTATCTGGTAATCAAGCGCATTATTCTACCTCAAGGTGATCCCAGGGGAAAATGGACCCCTACTTACGAAGGGCCATTTGTGGTGAAGAACATTTTCTCAGGAGGAGCTATGATTCTAACCACCATGGATGGTGACGACCTTCCTCACCCCATCAATGCAGACATAGTGAAAAGATACTACGCATAAACAAAGACCCGCTAGGTTGACTGGCCTAGGAAAAAATAAGGGCTTCCCGGTGAACCAAAAGGGTTCGGGCAAAAATAAGGGATGAAAATGAAAAAAAATCTGTACACCCGGCAAGTCGAAAACCTGAAAAGGCGGCTTGGGCAAAAATGGGTATCCCGGTGGACTGAAAACCCGAAAGGGCAGTCTAGGCAAAAATTAGGGATCAAAGCGTAACACTATGTCTCATTGGATCACCTTGCATCCAGAATTCGGTATCGACTATCAAGCTCGGACGACACCTTCAACCAAGTAGCAAAGTGATGAGATGCCCGAGGATATAAAGGCAATAGCAGAGTTGGAACCCAGTGGGATTATTCACATAGCTGTTTTGTTTTCTTTTCACAAATTGTGTAAATTCTATCTGCTCGACGACGTTCTCTTACTAGGACGCCAACCTCTTGTACAAAAATGCCTATTTACAGGCCAAACTTCAAAATCAATACAATTCATTTTCAAAGAAATTTCAAACTGTTTTTCCTTTATCTGTTTTAATTTGCAAAGAACGTCCAAGGTTCATTTTTTGATATATGCATTTGACATTAATTGCTGCTCATAAAAATTTACATGCAAAGATGAATTACGGGTAATATCAGAAACAGGGGCAATAAAAGTTGTCCAAACTGTACAGTTGATCTGCCCACCAGGTACAAAGGTAGATTTAGCTGAAGAATATGGCTAAGGTACTTTCACTCCCCGCAGCATAAGACAATAATAGTAGTTCTCCCCAAGCAGAGTTGATCTACCATCAGCACTAAAAAATGGCTTGATATCCCCGACAGTCTTAATATTCCCTAGCGGAGTATAAGAATGTTCCCCGGCAGCATACAAGATACTCCCAGTGGAGTTAAAATTTTCCCAGCGCAGTCTTAAAAATCTTCCCCGACAGAGTGGAAGCATCATCCCCAGTAGACTCTGGAAGTTTATCCCCAGCGGAGTACAAAATAAATCTCCCCAACCGAGTTCAAAGGATTATTCACAGCAAAACTCAAAGGATTATCCCCACAAGAGTCTAATAGGTTATCCCCAGTGAAGCCGCAACAAAAGATCATCCCCAGCAAAGTTCTTTCCTTTCACAAACAGGAATTTAATCCCCAACAGGATTCAGTATCACCAGCAACAATAATTCATCCCGACGGAGTTTATCAGTGGAATCTTCAGCAGAGCATCTCTTTCCCGCAGAGTAATCTCCTCATCAGTTTATTCCCCCTAACGGAGTCATCCTCTCGTGCAGGTTTATTCTCTTCGTTCGCCATCCCCAGCGGAAACGAAGAATCCAGCTTTATTCTTCAGCAGCTATCCGGGATTTATTTTCCCCAGCTAAAACATCACATTTCCATACATCATGATACATGCATATACGCATCATACCATACAATCTCATTTATTTTGAGAACATCATTGCTTGATATATATCATGCAGCATGACATTGCATATGACTAACTCTTTACCATTTCAGGGAAAGACGAATCAGTAAACACCGGTGACTACTCATATGACCTGGTAGTCCCCTCAAAAGAAAAACTACATCTTTGGAAGACTTTTGTCTGGTCTAGTTAAATCGATCCTAAGATTTTTCTGATGCCGATCCAGTCAAAGTTAATCCAAGACCTTCTCTGGTTCAGTCAGATCGACCCTAAGATTTCCCTGATTCGTATTCCAGTTGAAGATATCCCAAGACTTTTGTCTGGTCCAGTTAAATCAATCCTAAGATTTTTCTGATGCCGCTCCAGTCAAAGTTAATCCGAGACCTTCTCTGGTTCAGTCAGATCGACCCTAAGATCTCCCTGATTCGTATTCCAGTTGAAGATATCCCAATACTTTTGTCTGGTCCAGTTAAATAGATCCTAAGATTTTTCTGATGCCGATCCAGTCAAAGTTAATCCAAGTCCTTCTCTGGTTCAGTCAGATCGACCCTAAGATCACCCTAATTCGTATTCCAGTTGAAGACTTTTGTCTGGTCCAGTTAAATCGATCCTAAGATTTTTCTGATTCTTATCCAGTCAAAGTTAATCCAAGACCTTCTCTGGTTCAGTCAGATCGACCCTAAGATCTCCCTGATTCGTATTCCAATTGAAGATATTCCAAGACTTTTGTCTGGTCCAGTTAAATCGATCCTAAGATTTTTCTGATGCCGATCCAGTCAAAGTTAATCCAAGACCTTCTCTTGTTCAGTCAGATCGACCCTAAGATCTCCCTGATTTGTATTCCAGTTGAAGATATCCCAAGACTTTTGTCTGGTCCAGTTAAATCGATCCTAAAATTTTTCTGATGCCGATCCAGTCAAAGTTAATCCAAGACCTTCTCTGGTTCAGTCAGATCGACCCTAAGATCTCCCTGATTCGTATTCCAGTTGAAGATATTCCATGACTTTTGTCTGGCCCAGTTAAATCGATCCTAAGATTTTTCTGATGCCGATCCAGTCAAAGTTAATCCAAGACCTTCTCTGGTTCAGTCAGATCGACCCTAAGATCTCCTTGATTCATATTCTAGTTGAAGATATCCCAAGACTTTTGTCTGGTCCAGTTAAATCGATCCTAAGATTTCTCTGATGCTGATCCAGTAAAAGTTAATCCAAGACCTTCTCTGGTTCAGTCAGATCGACCCTAAGATCTCCCTGATTCGTACTCCAGTTGAAGATATTCCAAGACTTTTGTCTTGTCCAGTTAAATCAATCCTAAGATTTTTCTGATGCCGATCCAGTCAAAGTTAATCCAAGACCTTCTCTGGTTCAGTCAGATCGATGATAAGATCTCCCTGATTCGTATTCCAGTTGAAGATATTCCAAGACTTTTGTCTGGTTCAGTTAAATCGACCCTAAGATTTTTCTGATTCTTATCCAGTCAAAGTTAATCCAATACCTTCTCTGGTTCAGTTAGATCGACAATAAGATCTCCCTGATTCCTATTCCAGTCGAAGTTCAGACCACCTATCAACAGTCTCCAAATGGCATCTATAAGCCCATTCCTGACATCACCAGGTTGATACCGCTTCATGCGAGTGCAAATTTTTGGGCACTCTAGTGTTCAATCATCTTCCACCTTCAGATCACGAAAGGCCCGAAAGAAAATCTATATCCTCAGGTTTAAGAAGATTGAACAGGGGCAGCTGTTGTACCCCAAAATTTGCCCTCCCATACTTCTCAAAGCATGGCAAGAAAAATCTCCAAGTGGCTCAAGATTTCTCAAGAGTTGGACAATCAAGCTATCTCCTAAGGCAGTCAACCTCAAATTAGGGTTTTGTGTTGCATCAAGGTCCTTGCATCAAAATGACCTCAAGTTCTCCCCAATGTCCTAATATTCTCTCAAGATCATCCATTCCAAATTTCAAGCCTTGCAGAGGAAGTTTGCTCAGTCAATTGCTCAAGGGGTCCAAAAATTGACTATGCTAGGGCAAAAGTCAACTGTGACCTATAAATAGTCAAACTTCAAGATTTTTTGTCAACATTCTCATTTTGAAGGATATTTCATCATTTGATCAAGGGTTGATCATGATTCATCAAGGATTGCTCAAAATTCACCAAGACTCAAAAGTTGTTAAATTAGGGTTTTTTGGGAAAGGTCAACTCAACTTTGACCAAGCATAACTTTCTCATACTTTATGAGAAATGACCTATCCAAAGCTCATTTTGAAGAGGATGCAATTTCCTACAATCCATTTTCATACCCCAATATCAGAAAATGCACTCACAAAAAGTTACAAATTTGGACATTATATGTCATTTTTGAAAATCAACAAAAACACCTTTTTTGCCAAAGCTTATAACTTGAGCATGGAATATCAAAATGAGATGAGACCAAAAGGGTTGCTTAAAGGACATCTCAAGATTTCTAAAAAGTCAAAGAATACTTCCAAAAGTTAAAAATTGAAGAAGTTATTCATTGTTGAAGTTGGGCATTTTTGCAAAATTGCCAAAAGTCAACTATCCCCAAAACTTCAAATTTTGTCAAATGGGCCCATTCTTTTCCACTTGATTTGATCTTTTCACACTACACACGTGTCCTAGATTCAGCCTTGTGTCCATTTATCAAATTTTCTATTTTATTTGATTTTTTATTGAATTATTTCATTTTAAATCAATTTAAATCAAATAAAATCCCAAAACTTGATTACATGAGATCTTTTTCTATTTTCAGGACCTAATCATTATCAATGTCATGATCAAATTCGTGTCAATCATTCCATGTGCAAAAAGATTGGATTTTTGGCAAATTAAGCAAGTTTTGAATGGAGAATCAAATCCAATCTCAAAGCATTGATGTGCAAAGATTCAAGACCAAATTGTTGACCTAATACAATGCAGCATACATATACAATCCAAAGACACGAATTTGAGACCTAGAGGCTGCAAGAACATCAAGAACAAAACTTGAAAAAAGGTGGAAAAAGTGTGAAACTGAAATCACTATTGGAGGCATTTTTAGAAGCGAAACTCAACGCCAATCAATTGTTGGAGGTCCATTGAAGCAAAACAAACCCAAAGCCAATCTCCATACACGCTCAGAAGCTCTGTAAGTATCCCAAAATACCGCCCTGTATTCGAAATTGTAACCCCATATTCTTGCATTTTTTTGGCAAATCGTTGACATATTCATGATGCTTATGAGATTTCTGGACTTTTGGCATTATTTGATTGCATTAATATGGACTCTAACCCCATAACCGTATGGCTAGGGTTTTGCATTAGATTTTAGGGTTTTCTTTTTCAGGGAAAATCAAGGTCCAAGAATGGTATAGGTTTGCTCAGGATGCCCAGACAAACACAACCATGGTCTTGGGGGTCGTTTTCATGGCCTAGATTTAATTTTAGGATGGACATACGAATTTAGTTGCATATATAAATCCGCAGGTAAATATACAGGGTTGAAGGAAGAAGACGAAGACGTGTCTCCCCCTGGGTGATGGTTCAAATACTTGGCGCGTTTTTTTTTAATTCTGGCATATTAACATGTTTTTCAATATTATGTTTTATTCTTAATACATTAACAAATGAAGCGCCTTGGCCTAGTGGAAAGAGGAGTTGGCAATCACGTACAGGACCTGAGTTCGAATCCCAGGTCCCCCCATATGCTTTGTATTTTTTCTCTTCAGGTGATCCAGTGATGATCCAATTGCGTGGTACATCATGCTCCCTCACTCAAATGCTTGCCAGATGGCCCCAGGCCAGATATGGTGGTCCAGATGGGATGTCCACCATGCTCCCTAGTCAGATGCACACGCTGGAATCAGGAAAGTCAACCAGGCCTGCACAATTGGGCCATGGATATTGCTGATCAAACCCCTTTTTCAGGCCCAAACCTCCTAAACTCTTACTATTTTATTATTTCTTTAAATTATTTATTGCTATTATTTTTATTATTTAACTAACCAATCAAAACTTTTTCTTAATAAAATTAAAAACCAAAAAATATTTTGTTTATTAAATTAATTTTCAGTATTTTATTTTTGTTAATAAATATCAATTAATTAATTTAGTTTTAATTAGGAATAACTTTTAATATATTTTGCAATAATTAAAATTAACCTAGACAATTAGGTTTTATTAACATTGAGCAAATTTATTTTTATTTCTTTAAATACCAAAAACCCAAAAATGTTTTTATTAATTTATTTATTTATTAATTCAATAATTAGCTTAGTTTAATTTCTTTTAATTCAAAAACAAATCAAAAATCCTTTCTTTAATAATCAAAGGGTCAAAACCCTAGAACTCGCCCGATTTAATTTCTCGCACGCAATCCATTTTATTTCAATATTGTATCTGTTTCCGGAATGTAGTAGTTTATTAGGACTTTTAATATCTTTATCACTTTATTTATTTTCCGCATTTTAATTTCAAGGGTTGCTTTTGGCGATGTAAATACCCGACGCCTTGTAATAGTTAGTTTAATTTCCGAAATTTAATTTCTGCAACTTATAAACTGTTAGATGTTTGGTAATAGGGAATGCATGACAAGATCGAATGTTTAACTTAAAATCAACATAGATAACCATTAACATGTACAAAGACAAATTAACTGAAAATAACACACTCGCACATGCGCACTCTTAGGGTACACCTCACTTGGTTGCCTTCGTAACGCGGTCATTGAGTATAGGAAGTTTTATAGGTCACCCTCTTGTCCAAAGATCATAAGTTGCCTCGAAACAGTTGCCTCGGAAAAAATGATCTAAGACATTAAGGTTACCGCTAAGGTGTCCTAACATTGCTTTAGTGACCACACGTCCCTTAATCGAATTGACCCTTAAAACTCCAACGACGATGCTACCTACTCATCAATAGTGGGATAGCATTGTCTAAAGGACATTAGCACAGATTGATTCCTTTTTCGAGTAGGTAGATGGTTCTTAAATACTTGCTCTTTCAAAACAAAAAAAAATTCACACTTACACTCCTTTTCAAAAAAAAATCTTTTCAAACCCACAAACACAAAGAAAAGCAAATTTTGAAAACACTTTGAGCAAGTACCTAAGAGCCCGTGGATAACCACGAATAGAAAGGGTGCTAACACCTTCCCTTTTTATAATCTACCCCCCGGACCCGAGAAACATCTCAAAAAAGGAATTTTTCTGTGCTTTTTTCCTTTCCTTGTTGGATAAAATAAAAGACGGTGGCGACTCTTGCTTACCGCGACATTTTGCAAAAACAAACGCAAAATGCAAACCAACATTCTAAAAAACAGTCAGTTCTCTCCCACCGTATCACACATGGAAAGGGCAAGATTTGCAAATATGGAATCTTTTAAATTGGTTGGATTTTGACATGAAAGCATAGCATTATGACTTGATTCTTTCCATGTTATGTTGTCTCCTCCATCTACACTATAAGTACAGTGTTCTAGCAAGCCAAAGGAACACGAGAGGACTATAATGAAAGCCAGAAAAGATTGCAAAAAATCACAAAATTGTCAAGTTTGAATTTCAGTTTCCAGCCTGCCTTAGTCCCAAGCAACCATCCTAATCCACTCCTAGAAGTCCCCTTAAGTTTTTCCAATCGTTACCAGGCTTTGAAACATCCCAAAGCGCATCACCAACATCTCACGGTTTGCATTTTTTTTCAATCTTTATTTATTTGATTTACATAACATAAGCACATTTTAACCATGCATTACTGACTATTCTTGTATTTGCAAGCTATATGTATGGTTGGATTGGGTTTTTATGCAGGGATCAAGTATCACCATTTTTAGGGTTCCAAACTTAGAATTGGGGTTTCTGGAAATAGCCAAAATTAGGCCTAACCAAGGGTCTCTTCATGTTCAGGAGGTTGAACATAGTCGATCCATGGCCTTAAAGTGCATTTTCGTTGTGTATTGTGAATTTCATAGGTTGCAGGTGCTATAGTGACAGACCAAAACTGTCACTACATGTCCAGGTCTAATATGATGAAGGGAGGAATAAGACGACGAGTTGGCAGCCCTTCATTGGCTCATTCAAATCCAATGCGCGTTTTCATTTTTTTTTAATGCTTCTGACTAGTTTTTGTATATAATATTATCTTGTTATATGGATTAACGAATGACCAAGCAGCATAACTGGTAAATAAGCGCGCTTATGAGGGAAGGGACATGGGCTCGAATCCCAGGTCCAATGTTTTGTATTATTAACATTTGTTGATTGCATATCCCATGTGTACCAGGCTTAGTTAGCGCATGATATGGCCTTCAATCTGGGCCATCGACTTCCAATGAGGTCAGATCCAACGCTCATGGGATGCTCCTCCATGATGGACCTCCCAGGAGCCAACAACACTGAATTAAGCCAGCCTCTGGGCTCATGTTAATGGGCTTAGTGAAATTCAGATTCAGCACCCCCCTGTTTGCTTAGACATCCGGCCCAAATCCTTTTACTTTTCTCTTTTTTTTTTCATTTAAGTTTTTTATCAAATAATATAAAAATAAAAATAAAATAATAACAATAGTTAGACTTAGGATTTTTTTTAATTTTGTAATTTAATTAGATTAATTATTTCAACTTTATTTTATTAATTTTAAAATCAATTAGACTTAGGTTATCTTCATCCAAATATTTTCTTAAATAAGAATACAAAAAAAAACATTAAAACTAGGTTAATTTCCATTTAATATTTATTTTTCTCAATTAAATTTAGGGTTAATTTAATTTAAGCATCTTTTTTAATCAAAATTAAACAAAAACCAACAAAGATTTTCTTTTGTTTACTTAGCATTTTCTTAGGATTTTAGATGTTCGTCTTTATCTCGCGCACATTTATTGTTTTCACAATTTTTTCAATATTGTAACTGATTATGGATGTAATAGTTGTAGATTTAAAATTCCGCACTTTACTTCTTACACTTATAATGTATCTCTCCCAAAGCCGTGTAATAGCTTAGGATTTATTTTTTTGCATTTTATTTTCCGTACATTTACTGCTTTATTATTTTACTATATTACTGTTAGGAAATAGGCGTGTATGGAAAGACTGTAAATTAAAATATTAGCTAACCTAACAAAAAGACAAAAAAAAAACTAATTCTCAACACATATGCACATACACACCTCTAGGATATCCCCGCTTCGGTTGCCTTCGGAAAACTAGTCATGTCCCTCGAGAATGGATACGCTTTAGCAAAGACCCGTAAATCAAAAGATCATAGTCCCTCGATGACCCTACAGTGTTGCCTTTCAGTAAAATGATCTCGTCCCTTAAACAAAATTTCTAAAGTGTCTCCATATGTTGCCTTTATGACTGTAAAACGTCCCTTTGGTTTTCCCTTAACATCCGACGATAAGGCTACCTACTCACTAATAGTAGGATAGCATTGTCTAAAGGAAAAGAGGAAAAGAATGACCATTTTCGAGTAACAAAGTAGTTAGCTGTTAGAAGTTTTCTCAAACATTTTACACTTACAAAAAAAACTACTTTTCAAAAAAACAATTTCAAAATACTTTGTATACTTTCTCCACTATCCCGAGAAACATTACAAAGTTCGCCGTACTAAGGCGTTTTCAAAACATTTTCAAACACACAAAGCACAAAGGTATTTCAAAATGAGAAAACCTCTAAGATCTCATGGAAAACCACAGATAGAAAGGGTGCTAACCCCTTCCCTTTCCATAATCTACACCCCTTACTCAGAAAACATCTCGAAAAGGTATTTTTATGTTCTTTTCACCCTTTCCTTTGTTAGATAAAAGAAAGTTCGGTGGCGACTCTTGCTTACCACACATTTGAGAATACAAAACGCAAACCAGTATTAAATAATCGATTCTGCCACCGTATCACATAACTAGCAACTCTGCTGGGGACAAATAAAAGTGGGGTTTACCTTAGAGTTAGTTCATTTTTAAACTGATTTTTTATGCTTTGTTTGCTTTACTTTTGAGGGCTTGTTTGGGTTGTTACTTAAAGATCCTACACCCGAATCTGGGAAACCTTATTAGGTAAGTAGAAATAAATCATGGAGGTTGTACGGAGTAGACCGATACGGACGAAGTGGTGGCTACGTTAGCGTGATACTCTAGATTGTACTAATATTCCTTGAGTAAGTCGAGGATAACATTAGGCTTCCTCATAGTGTCACTAAGCACTAACTGGCCTTTAGAACCTTTAATTGACTCATCCTAGCCATTAGGAAGTAGTGAGATAACCGACTTTGGTTTCGACCGAAGATTGGTTGATACTCGATACTACACTCATTGAAACTGGACTTTTGGGTTTTTTTGACCGCAATACTTTGGTGCAGAGCTGAAACAATTTCTGAAGGGAAGGTCAGTAATATTGAGGCTCCTTAGAACCCGGTTACTATTAATAGGACAGGTTGAGCCAACTAAACATTCAAGAGGGTACTTACTTTAAATCCTCATGAAAGCCTTTGAACCTAAGGTCTATTGTGTTTTTTTTTTGTGTTTATCTGTGATTTTAAGCATAATCATGACATCATAGACATCATGACATTCATATATACTAATCATTTCAAGGACTTGTTGGATTTACCTCTTTGCTGTTTTGTAGGATATGAATTCAGGTCGCAGAAAAAGCATCCGGATTCACTTCACAGAAGTTCCTCCCAAGCTCAAAGAATTAGTCTTAAAAGTTCTGGAGGATTCATCATTCCACAAAAGACATGGTCACTTACTCAGTTTGGTTACCACCGGATTAGACGAAGGTTTAATGAATGTCTTATTCCACTACTTGGTTTACCTATATTGGAGCGAGTACCTTTCACAGGTTTAGAACAAGACCCATCTTCTAAAGATGTTGCCGTAGCTTTACACTTGAAGCCATCTGACATTGAGTCCAATTGGGAAAAAAGAAGTGAAGTTAAGGGTCTCCTTGCAAATTTTCTGATGAAGAAATCTCAGATTTTCCTGGATGCTATGAGTTATCATGCCTTCGAAGATGTCTTAGCCCTATTGATCCATGGTTTGGCCTTGTTTTCTAATTCAGATCAACTTATATATGTGAATGCCATAAACATTTTTCTGGTTCACAATCCAGTTCCTACATTGCTTGGGGAGATCCTACATTCTCTCTATACTCGTACTCTGAAGAAGCGAGGAACTCTCATGTGTTGCACCCCTCTTCTATATAGGTGGTTTATTTTGCACCTTCCTCAGTCAATAATGCAGAATGATTTAGGCTTAAGGTGGAGTCAAAGACTAATGTCTCTCTCTCACTCCGACATCCATTGGTGTCCTCGCTCTCAAGGGGACATCTCTTTTATCGATCGCTGCGGAGAATTTCCTAATGTGCCACTCATGGGCATTAGGGGAGGCATCACCTAAAATACTTCTTTAGAACTACGTCAACTTGGCTATGCACGGAGAGATGGTCCACCAGATATGCTCATCCAGGGTATTATGTTCAACTACTCAGATGATTTGCAAAGTTATCGTTAGAGGTTCATTTGCGCTTAGGGCATTGTTAAGAAGACTGATAGTAAGACTTTGGGGCATAAGAACTCCATCCCTTTGGAACCTTACCTCAAATGGGTGCGAGCTAGAGCCCAAAGTCTTATGATGCCATATGATTCCATCTTATCAGTGATCTTGGAACCTGTTGTTCAAGGGGGCGAGTCCCGTATTATTCTCCATCCTGATATGCCAACCAACTTCGAAGAGTTGCAAAAGTCTTGGATCCAGCTCAAGGGAGAAAGGGATACTTTTGAGGCTCAATTCTATGCAAGTGAGAAGAAGGTGATGGAATTAACAAAGCAGCTTCACGAAGAGAGGAACCTCAACACCAAGAGGAAGCGCCCATAGGAGACTTAGGAGTTTAGAATTTCCTTCCAATGTTTATCCCTGTGTAATCTTTTTTCTTTCTTTAAAAAACTTGCTACTAAAGGGTTTTGTTTCTTGTTTTGTTTAAAAGAGCTTAAATCCAATAAGGTCCTTGAAAATATTGCATAAGCATATCATGCATCTCATTGCATAAGCATGTCTCAAAGAAGGATTCTTATCTTCTTCGCTGTTTATCTCACGCAAGTAAAGAAATGGATCTTGAACAAAACAACAAGGATCTACAGGCACAAAACACCCAGTTCTAGCAAAGGATTGTGGCTCTAGATAAAAGGGAAAGAAGATATGAAAGACCTCATACCGAAAGATAAAAAGAAGAATACAAAGTAACCAACTCATGTGGTGAACTTGGGAAGAAGGATTAGAGGACCAGTGCGGAAAACTTCAGAACTGGTAACTTCATCAAAAGAAGAAGACAATCAGGAAAAGGAGACGAGAGAAGAAGACTTCAGCCCGAAGGAATCCGATGATGAATCTTACTATAATGAGGAGAAGTATCCTTCTACTGATGATAAATACAAACAGCTGGAGGATCGTCTGAATCCAGTGGAAATCCAGAAGGTACTGGGGCTGTATTTTGAAGAGCTAAGTTTGGTTTCTATGGTTGTCATCCCACAGAAGTTCAAGGCTCTGATGTTCGCTAAATATGATGGGGTCTCATGTCCCAAGATGCATCTCATATCTTATATGATGAAGATTCAGCCTCACACTGCAGACAAGGACTTATGGGTCCAGTTCTTTCAAGATAGTCTATCTAGGACTCAACTAGAGTGGTTCTATCAGTTAGAGGGGACCAATATTCGTAACTGGGAAGACCTGGTTGTTGCTTTCTACAAGCAGTATCAGTATAATGTAGACTTTGCTCCCACCTGTACACAACTCCAAAGTATGTCTATGGGTTCGAGCGAGGGTTTTAGAGACTATGCTCAGAAGTGAGGGGACTTAGAAGGAAGATTCCAACCCCCCTTGTCTGATAGGGAGTTAGTGGATATGTTTTTGGTGACCCTATCTAGTCCATTTTTCAATCATCTGATTGGAAGCTCCTCAGCTGGCTTTACTGAGTTGATTTTGACGGGAGAAAGAGTGGAAGCTGGTATTAGAAGTGGCAAGATTCAGAAGGACGCCTCTTCAAGTGATGGAAATAGACCTTCCGTAGGAAATAAAGAGGTCAATGCGGATAACAATCAACGAAGTCAGGGCAGAACCGAGCGTCGTCCAACGGTAGGGGCTGTTATGATATCCAAGCTTGCAGCTACTCAACAACGAAATAATCAGCCTAGAGCAGAAAGACCTATAAGACAATTCACCCAGATAAATATGAATTTGTCTCAAGTATTGCCTCACCTACTGAAATCCAATCTGGTTACCTTGAGGGAAGCTCCCAAGAATCCCAACACCGCATCTCCTCGCTACAACCCAAATTCTCGTTGTGCTTGCCATTCAGAAAGTCCAGGCCATGATACAAACAACTGTTGGGATTTGAAGAACAAGGTGCAATACCTTATTAAGGTGAAGGAGATTGAATTTGACGCCCGTGAGGTTCCCAATGTTATAACTGCTCCCATAGACAAGCATGGTCGTGGTGTTAATGTTGTTGACGATGATACATTTGTTACTTCTGTTGAGGAACTTGTTACTCCTCTAATTACTGTTAAGTGGAATTTATTGCAAGCCAGTTTATTTCCGGGATGTGGTGAAGATTTCCGCTTGTGTTTATCTCTACCGACTGGTTGCTATTTGTTGAAAGTAGGTGTTCAGCGCCTGATGGATGATAAAGAGATTCTATTTGAAAAGACTCCTGTCACAACTGTTTCTTGTAAGGATGTTTCTATTATAACCATTTCCTCCAATCCTTCCAGGGTCTCCACCAAAAGACCCGTCAGGATTACATCTGCTCCAAATTTCTTGTGTTGGATTGGTGAGGTTGGATCTTGGAGGTTCATGACGGGGGGGACACATCGGAGATGCTGGATTTGGATCTATTGAGATCTGATGGTCAGGATATGAGATGCATGGTGCGCACGCTAGACTGGTTGGTATTGGATCTGTAAAAAACACAAAATATGAAGAAAAAAAGTCCCACGCCTGGATCAAACCCAGGTTTAGGCATACAAAGGTCTTTAAGGGCAAACGCGCTACCACTGGGGTGGCCATACATATGTTAGCATAAATCAAATAAAATTTATATAGTATGAGTCTGCTTGCGTTGATTGGAGAGACGCTGGAGCCCTAACTCTGGTCGTCCTCTCTGGCTACTCCTTTCATCCAACCTGTAAAATAAGCGTTATGAGACAACAAATAAAACCATATCCCCTTATTTTGGGGTCCATGAATCCAATGGTGTGGTCCTTTTAGGCTAAATGTGTCTGTAAGGTGAGTTTCAAACCAAAAAAACCTAGCACAAATCAAAAACGGTGATCCAAGATCTGGACGTTAGCAACCCCGTGTAACGACTACATCTTGTACTAAACACTCATATAAACAGATCTAAATGGTTAGAAATACTCATACAATACACAGAATTAAAATATGACAAATGAAAAAAATGGCAATCGGAGGTGATGAACATGGTCATTTCAGGCATGGGAGATCATCGTGGATGGCCCTGACTTACTATACCAATGCTCAGAACGTGATTAGAGTGCTTAGTTTTGATTAGGAGTGGTTGGATCATGCACTATAAGTTTTCACTTTTATTGAGATTTTTGTGAATTTTGGAGGTGTGTTTGAGGTAGAATTTTTCGCGTTGTTGGTCTGATCTTGTTGTGCTTATATAGAGGGAATGATTAGGGTGAACCAATATGGAAGAAACATGTAATCAAGGCCATGCTTAGACAAGAACAAAACATATTTAAAAACTTCCATTTTTAAGATAGTTCTTGCCTTCTTAAGCTCACACGGTTTTGGTATCATTATCATGGGTTTTCATGAGTTATCTTGGGCCTCTATGATTGAAACACAAAGCCCACGTGCCTTGGCCCAGTGATTTCATATTTGATTTTATTTACTTTCATTTAAATGAATAAAATTTCAAATAAAAGAAATAAAAATCATAAAAAATATGTGAATGGATTTAGAGGTCTTCTAACACATTATGAACATGTTTGAACATCAAAAGTTAGGTCCACTAGTTCAAAATTTCAAGTTTGCTCACTTTGCATTTCATGCATTTTACCAAAATTTTCCCAAATTGAAATGGTCATAACTCTCTCAATTTTCATCTTCTGCAGATCATATTGGACTTCTTGGAAATCTCAAGATGTCCTCTCCATTTTATCTTTTGATCATTTTTGTATTTGGAGAATTTATCTTAATGTAAGTTGCCTTGACAAAAAGTGTCTTTTTGTTGACTTTTGAAATGACCTATAATGTATAGCCTCATATCTTTCAAATGAAGCGCTTTTTAGACTTGAGCATATATAAAAAGTTGTAGATAATTGAATTTCCTTCAAAATGTGCTTTGGTTGGGGAAAATTTGATGATTCATGTGAAAGTTATGATGGGTCAAAGTTCAGTTGACTTCTCCTAAGGAAACCCTAATTTGGAACTTTTGACTTTTGATGATTTGAGGGCTTTGCTTGAGGAATAATGCCCAGCCATTGATCAAATGATAAATATCACTTCAAAATGTTGATGTTGACCATAAATCTTGAAGTTTGACTGTATGTTGACCATATTTGACTTTTTAACCAATATAGTTGATTTTCAATCATTTGAGCTATTGACTGAGCAAACTTGTGATACAAGACTTACAACTTCATATGAGCATCGTTAAAGACCCATGGTGAATCATGGAAACCACTTGAGACCTCTGCAACCCAATCTTCCTTGAGAAACTCAAAACCCTAGTTGTAGACCCTTTGCCTGGGAGGAGGTTTGACTGGTCAACCCTTGAGTATCCTTGAATACTTAAGAACCCTAGAAGAATTTATTTGAAGAAAATGGGAAGGAAATTTTTTGGGTACAACACCAAGTTTCAAGCCTTACGACACAAGTTTGCTCAGACAATTAGTCAGATGATTAAAAATCAACTGTATAGGATAAAAAGTCAACTTTGACCAATTTACAGTCAAACTTCGAGTTTTTTGGTCAACATCAAGATTTTGAAGTCACGTTCATCATTTGATAAAGGGTTGATCTTGATTCATCAAGAAAACTCAAGATTTATCAAAAGTCAAAAGTTACTAAATTAGAGTTTTCTTAAGGTGAAGTCAACTGAACTTTGAACAGACACAACTTTCACATACTTCATCAGAAATGTCTCAACCAAAGCTCATTTTTAAGTAAATTCAATTATATACAACTTTTTCTCTCTAAGCTCAAGGGCAAAAATGCTTCATTTGAGAGATACGAGCCAAATTATTATAGGTCATTTTAAAAGTCAACAAAAAGACACTTTTTGTCAAAGCACTTTACATCAAGATAAAGGCTTCAAATGAAAAAAATGATCAATATGAATATCGTAGGGGACATCTTGAGGTTTCCAAAAAGTCCCAGATTACCTTCATATGTTGAAAATTGAGTGAGATATGATTTGTGCAAGTTGGACAATTTTGAGAAAATGCATGAAATTCAATTTGAGCAAACTTAAGTTTTTGGGTTAATGGACCTATCTTTTAAGGTCTAAACATGTTCATGATACCTTATAAGACGTCTAAGTCCATTCATGCATTATTTAAATTTTAATTTCATTTATTTTGATTTTTATTCATTTAAATCAAAATTAAATCAAATAAATATTGAGTAAATATATAAGGCATAAAAGGTTTGAGATCTGAATATTTGGAGGCACAAGGACAAGAAAGAAACCATGTGCACCTATTTTCCAATTAAATCTTCATGGTTTTGCTTTATTTCAACTTATTTTTAAAACAAATCAAAAGATATGTTTTGCATGATGTCCAAGCCCATTTTTGACCTAATATGCTCTTTTATATATACTCATCATATTCTGACAACAATAAACACACGTGGATGCCAAGAAACAAGGGTTTTGGAATTTGAAATTTGCAAAGAAGGTTGAAATCGAATTCCAATTTTCAACCATGCTCAAGGAAAAACAACCATTCAAAATGATTCATGAGGTATCATAGAGTAAGTATTGGTCATTCTTGATGATCAAATGCGCCTGAAACATGCATTCCTAACATCGCCGGTTTTACATATTTCATGAAATTCTTATTTTAATATTTTCAATGTTTTGATTTGAACTAACGATATCAATGTGTTCCCGAGACCCATTAGCCCAAGTTTCATCCCTTTCATGAAGCCCATGATGCTAGAATAATCCATCACCATGATTGCACTATTTTTCTTTGTTTTGACCGTATCCCCTTGTACAGTATGATTTAGCCAAAAATAATACCACCATTGAATTTATGAGGGTCGAATTGAGGGGATAGGGTCCTATTTTCTCTCTAACGCGCGTTATTTGTGCAGGTTATTATTTGGTGTTGTCGGAGAATACGACCGGAGCTAGGGCTTTGGCGCCTCTCTGGTTCACATGATTATTGTATATTTGTTGGCTTCTATTGTATTGACAGATTTGAAGTGTAGCACATATGGTGAAGGACGCGTGTTTTAAACGAGAGGGCGTGAGTTCGATCCCTGTCTTGTAACATTTATTTTTGCTACTTTTTCAAACTAACATACAGGATTATTACATATTGATTTGTTCCAGTTTTCAAACAACCCACAGGTGTTGGCTCAGTGGAAAAGGAGAGGTGCCTATGACTTTGGGGTGTGGGTTCAACATCCACCCCATGCAATTTTTCACCCTATTTTTTTGTTTTAACCTAATTTCCTTCTACTTTCTTTTTCTAAACCCTAATTAATTTTTAATCATCATTAAACTAACCTAGTTATTTTTCTTAATACTAATAAATTAGGTTTAGGTTTTTAACGAACATTTAATTTTCCTTTTCATTTATAACTTAATTAATTAATCAACTTTTTTATTATTAAAATCAATTAGAAATTTAAGTTTTATTAATTATCATCATTTAAATTATTTTTTTAAAACATCAAAAATATTAATACCTAGAACTCTAGGTCTTCTAAATATTTTTTTCAAAACATTTTCTTGTTTTATTTCTTTTTGCTATTTAATTTTCTTAGATAAAATGTATAGGTCGCATTCTTAATTGTAATAGCATAGATTTACTTTCCGCATTTTTTTTCTAATTATGTATATGCTTCGAGGATGTAATAGTGTAGATTTACGTTCCCGCAAGTTCTTATACCTATGTATCTCTCCCAAATCCATGTAATAGCGTAGGACTTTACATTCCGCAATTTACTTTTATGTATATATTTAACTGTTAGTAACTAGAGTTTGTATGGAAAGATTAATAACTGAACCTAAAAAGCCCTAAACGCTCAAGATAATATAACTGAATAAATAAATCTTCACACACTTACACCTCTAGGGTATCCTCTCTTGTTGCCTTACATACTTGGTCATGTCCCTCGAAAGTATGGATGCTTTAGCAAAAGACCCTTTCGAATAAAAGATCGTAGTCCCTCAACGACCCTTTGAAGTTGCCTACAAAAATGATCTAGTCCCTCTGATACAAATTGCTAAAGCATCCTTACATGTTTCCTTCGATGACCATTCGATGACCATTCGATGACCCTACGCATGTCCCTTCAAATTCAATAGATAGGGCTACCTACCAACTAATGGTATGGATGGAACTATCTCTAAAGGAGAAGGAAAAGAATAAGAATGACCTTTAATGGGTAAGGAACTCTTAATCGCTTGCTCACAACTTTTCTAAAAAGACACATTTTTACACATCACACTTTCAAACTAATATTTTCAAACACTTTGTACGCATTCTTGAGGACTGATACAAGAATCGTTACAAAGTCATCCTTACATTGGAATTTTTGAAATATTTTCAAACAAATCACACACACAAAGCAAGATTTTCAAAAGTGAGCTAGCAATTAAGAGCCCGTAGATAACTACGGGTGAAAAGGGTGCTAACACCTCCCCATTTTCATAACTTACCCCCCGAACTCAAAATCTATCAAAGGTATTTCCTATTCTTTTCACCTTTCATAAATATTGGATAAAATAAAATTTGATGGTGACTCTTTCTATCCTCACATTTGGATAAAACCAAAAAGTCAGTTCTCCCACCGTATTACAGAACTGGCGACTCTTCTGGAGAAATACTTAAAAAAGATGGGTTACCTTAGAGTTTAGATCACTTTTACTTTCTTTAAATTGTCTGAATTGTTTGTTTTAACTTTAAGGGCTTGTTTGGCATAAACCGATATGGTTAACATGATGGCTACAATTAGTGTGACACTTTGGTTTTTACTAATGTTCCTTGAGTCAGTCAAGGATGACATTAGGCTTCCGCGTGGTGTCGTTAACACTAACTTGCTTTTAGAACTTTAATTGACCCATATTGGCCACTAGAAAGTAGTGAGATGGTCGACTTTGGTGCAGTCCAACATTGGTTGACACTCGAAACTACGCTCATTAAGATTCGACTCTCGGGATGTTTTGGTGGCAAGCCAGTTGTGTGCTAAAATAAAGCCTGTGAGAAAGATCGATGTTATGAGATTCCTAAAACCTGATTACTTTTTTAGGACAGGTTGGGCCAACTTAACTTCAATGGGGAAGGGTACTTACCTATGGACTTCATGCAAGCCTTTAGAACTAAGGTTCTTGTGTGACTTTTTTGTGTTTTGTATCTAACATGAACATGACATCATAGCATCATATCATCACAACATAACATTTTTACTAACCATTTCAAGGACCTTAGGGATTTATGGTGCAGGGTTATCATAAGCCAAATTTCTAGCAAGGGATAAGAGGATTTATTTTCCTCTATCCAGATGCCATCAAGATCAAAGTACATTCCCTTGAGTCAAAGGCTACGACCAAATTGATATGGTGAACTTGATTCTTATAGAAAGGCATTCAAAGATGAAGGCTCAAAGTTCTTCAGATAAAGCTGCAACCAGATTCAATCTCTAATATTTCCAATTTAAATCCCACGAGATCGTTGAAAACATTGCATACGCATCTACATGTCATATATATCATCGCATAATAGGTTTTCAAGACAGGTTTTCTCATCTCCTTGTTGTTTATCAACAGAAAAATGGCCCTTGAACAGAATGTCAAAGAACTCCAGGCTATGAATGCTCAGTTCTAAGAAATGTTCCTAAACATAGCCAAGGGGTAAAAAGAACTGAAGGCACTCGTCACCAACGGGAAGAAGAAGAAAAAAAAGAAACTAATTCACGTCCTTAACATGGGGAGAAGGTTCAGATGTCCATTCAAGCAAGCTCGAGATCTTGATATCCCATCGAACGAAGATGACAAACAGGATGAATATGGTAGAAGTGTTAAAGTTGAAAGAAGCAATTTTGGTTCTGACAAATTTCCTGATGAGGGGGAAGAGGATTATTTGGAAGAACAATATCCCCCTGCTGATGAGAAGTATAAGCCACTGGAAGAGCGTCTAAAAGCTATGGAGATCCAGAAAGTGCCTGGCTTGAACTTTGAATAATTGGGATTGATCTCGGGAGTCGTCATTCCTCTTAAGTTCAAAACTCCTACCTTTGCCAAGTATGATGGAATTTATTTCCCGAAGCTGCATTTGGAATCTTATGTTCAGAAAATTCAACCACACATTGTTGACAAGAAATTATGGTTGCATTTCTTTCAAGAGAGACTGTCTGGAACACAACAGGAATGGTACTATCAACCTGAAGGCATCAATATCCATGCCTGGGAAGATTTGGTTTCAACTTTCTATAAACAGTATCAATACAATTCTGTTTTGGCACTAACCTGCATGCAACTAGAGAGTATGTCCATGGGTTCTGATGAAGGCTTCAAAGAGTATGCACATAAATGAAGAGATATTGCAGGCAGAGTTCAACCTCCTTTGGCTGATAGGGAATTGGTTGACATGTTCATGAGTATGCTAACATACCCGTTCTATAATCATCTACTTGGAAGTTCTTCAGCCGGTTTCACATAACTGATATTGACGGCAGAACATGTTGAGAATGGATCAGAAGCGGTAAAATTCAGGTGGCTACATCTTCAAATACTGTGAAGAAGTCTTATAGTGGTAAGAGAGAATCCAATTTTGTGTACGGCCAGAATGGTCGTAATAAGGGTGATCGCAACCAATCTGTGGGGGCAGTGTTGATCTCTCATCATGCGCTAGTGCAACAATAACAACAGAATAATCAACGTACGCATGATGCACCCAGGAGGAAGTTCACAAAAATCAACATGCCATTGGCGTAAGCATTACAACAAATGTTGAAGGCATGGCTAGTTACATTGAAGGACCCTCCACAGAACCCCAATACTTCCTCACCCCACTACAATCCAAATGTAAGGTGTGCATATCACTCTGACAGTCCTGGGCATGACACCAGCAACTGTCGGGCTCTGAAAAATAAGATTCAATACATGATTGACTCTAAAGAAATTTAATTTGATCCTCATGAAACTCCTAATGTGATCATTGCCCTTATGCCTAATCATGACAAGGGCGTTAATGCTATTGATGGTGTTTCATATGTTCCTATTGTGAATGACTTGACTACTCCTCTGATGATTGTTAAGAAGAAGCTGCTGCAAGCCAATTTATTTCCAGATTATGTTGAAAACTGTTACTATTATGTATCCCAATCCAATGGTTGTGCACTAATAAAAAAAGGTATTAAGTTTTTTATGGATGACCGTGTGAATTTATTTGAGAAAAGATTCCTTCTGTGGAGAGTATGCCCCAAGACCTGAGGACTGATACAAGAATCATTATAAAGTCAGCCTTACATTGGCAATTTCGAAATAATTTCAAACAAATCACACACACAAAGTAAGATTTTATAAAGTGAGCTAGCAATTAAGAGCCTGTAGATAACTACGGATGAAAAGGGTTCTACCACCTCCCCTTTTCATAAATTACCCCCCCCCCCCCCGCCCCCCGAACTTAAAATCTATCAAAGGTCTTTTCTGTTCTTTTCACCTTTCCTAAATATTGGATAAAAGAAAAGTCGGTGGCGACTCTTGCTATTCGCACATTTGGATAAAACCAAAAAGTCAGTTCTCCCATTGTATTACAGATAGTTATATTAATATTGTGTTTCTAATTATTAGTCACAGTATTTTAATTTATTTGTTTGAGTATTATTTTATAAAGGGGGTTAAAATGTTAAAGAAGGTTATGTTGCTTTAGTGGACCATCAAAATTTGATGGCCCGCTAAAAGAATTTGGGTTCGGGTATAGATAATGAGGAGGGGTATGCATTTTTGGGACAAGTGGGCCATGTCATGTTTTTGGGAAAAATCCCATATGATTCATTTTAGGTCAATTAAGATTGGTCCATGAAGAAGGGGGGCGTGTTTGAGCCCATTAAGGGTTAGACCTATTTGTTTTACAAAATGAGGGGGTGTATGTTCTAGTTAGCAAGGCCGGGAGAAATTTATTTTAAGGCATGTTTTATCAAGAAAGAGGTTGGTGCATCAATAAGGCCCATTTAGTTTTTTTTAAGAAAGGTTGGAAGAGTGTATAAAAGCAATATGTTGATAAACTGTTTTGGAAATTGTTTTAAGATTATTATTACTATTACCTTATTAATCATTATTATTATTTTTAGAGATTTTTTATATGACTTAATTAAAAAGGTATTTTTGTTTTAAATTTTTAAAACATTAACAGAGAGACCCTTAAACAAACAGGCCCATAATAAAAAAACATGGCCCAAATCTCAAACACCTATTGTGTGAATTCAAAAAGGAAAGAAAAGTTTGTCTCAATGAAAATTAGATATGCATTCATACACTCATCTTTCCAAAACAGGAACGAACCAAAAACATAATCAAAATCGAGTCAATAAACATATACATAAACAAATTAAATTTTTGTATATTTTACAAGGCATAATCATTGTTTTTCCTAATTTACAGACCCTATTCAACAAAATGAGAGACACATTAATTTGTTTCCTAAAAAAACTAATGCCTAAAAACAATATAAAATCTAAGAACTAAAAACAGAAGAGGGACGGGAAAAGAATTGAAAGAAAAATTTGTTACAGGAAAAAAATAATTTTACCGAAGAAAGACTAATACGGAGGAAAGAAAGAGAGAAGGAAAATTGAAGAGGGAGACATTTTGGCGCCTTGTCACATTCTCGTTTGAGATTTGGGTTTCGAAATGCGAAACCCAAATTTGTTTAGTCGTCGCTGCTCTCATCCTCAAACTGATGCCGCTCTCGCCATCTTCGTTAAGCCACCATCGTCGTACCTGTAACACGAAGAGGAAAGGATCAGAAACAGGATCAGAGCTCAGAGATGCAAGGAACACACATCATAGGTAAACCACCACGAATACTTAGCTTAATTTTTTTGATTTTGGGGTGGCTTGGGTGGTTAGATCATTGCGTATGAAGTAGAGAAGGTTGAGAGGATCTGGTAAGTTTTCCCTCTCTCAATTTTTGTTGAATAATAATTAATCGTGAATGAATCTCCTGAGTGTGAATGAAACCTCATCTCAATCTCCAAAATTATGTTATAACTTGAAAGTTTGTTAGGGATTATGGCAGTTAGGAATGTGAGAGTTATGGAATTTTTTGTTACTGTATTGTTAGCTGAAAAATCAGTTAGGTAGTTATAGGTTTGAAAATTCTTTTGGAGAGGCGGTTAAGGGGTTAGATGGAAACTGTTATGAGGTTGGTTGGAAATCAGTTGGGAGGTGGAAATATATTTTTGCTGGCTGTTAAAAAGGTTATGTTATATATGATTCAGTTTGGTGTGCTGAGGTGTTTGAGTTGATTTTCTGTATATGGGTTGTTTTGGTTTATTGGTTATAGACTGATTTTATGGTTTTTTCTGTGATTAATATGCAGGGCTTGTTTATGGCAAAGAGAGGTGCAGACGGTACAGACAATTTTTGGTTCATGAAGATTTTGAGGCATGGTTAATTTGAAGATTGGCAACTTTGAGTCTCTTATGATTTTATTTTCATTTGAAACATTTCCTTGATGTAACTTTTAATGTAAAGATCCCATGGAACATATGCTATAAAGGCAATGATGCATTGTACTTGAAATGATCTTTCCTTGTAGTGATTTTTGGTATTGTGAACTTTTTGTAAACCCTTGAATTTTAATGATGAAGTCCAAATACTCCAAGTAGTCTTCTCTTCCAAATTGCCTTTTGTATCTCCAAGATCTTTTAATTTTGTGTTACATATAACTCCATGGCTGTGATATGAATTTAATAAGAGCCTTTTCCAAGAATGAACTTGTAGTGTTGAGTTTCTTTACTTTTGAATGAAAACATGTCTAAATATCTTCAAATGAATGAACGAGCCTTGCATCTTTCTTAATCCTCACTTCAAAACCATAATTGAAGAAGATTTAGATTTAGATTTTAATATATTTGAAATGAAGTCCCCAAAGTATATTGTGTCAGAAGTAGGCCAATAGACCCAATGAAGAGCTTTGCATCATAAAGTGTACAAACTCCAATTTGCAAAGAGTATCCCATTGAATCTTCTTATCTTGCCTAGAGCTCATGAGCATATGCCTTGAGATTCAAGTTAAAACTAAACCTTATTTGATAAAGAAAGTATCATTTGAAATCCTAACTTGTAAAGGATAAGATTTTCTTATATGATAACCTCTTTGTATGACATAGTGAAGCATCCTTGAATAAGACCTGAATGGCTATGGATACACCAAAATCTTCAACCACTTGCACTTCAAGTAATGATAGAACCCCTTTGAAATTTATTGATGAACAAATACGCGTGGAACCCCTCTTGAAGTCCACATGATTAGGGAAATAAATCACCATTCATGAGGAGATGATAGGTATAAGACGATGGCCCTTAATGCTTGAGTTTGTAGTCTTTGGATATAGACTTGGGATGACTTGCAATTGAAGTGCCAAGTATTTGATGAGGACCAAAAATTGTATAAAAAAACAAGTCCACAATTTTGGAGAAGGAGAGGCTAAAGATAACCATAAGATTGATCCCTAATCCAATGATCCCCAGTTGAAGCATAACAGACGAAAACCCTAATTCTGAGCCTTGAAGAAAGATTGCAACTCGATGTTGAGAAGAAAGAATACCCCTGTAGTTTGATGATAAGGAAGTCCAGGAAATAAAACCCTAGATTCAAATAAATGATTGATGGAGAAATCAACCGAAACAAGCTTGTACAAAGATGAGAGCCTTAAATCCATACAACAACCCTAATTCCTCAATATCCTTGTTCCCATACCAAATTTATTGATTAATGAATGAATGATATGTTAGATGACCTAATGGGAATCATGTACATGAAATGAGAAGTTCCAAATGCATAAGCCAGATAAAAGTAAAAGGGTAGGGAAAATTTGGGGTATTACAGCTGCCCATATTTAATCGTCTTAAACCTGAAAATACAATTGGTGCTTGCCTTTTGAAAGTTCGAGGTAGAAGATGATTAAATACCAATGCCAAAAATGTGTTCCGAAAGAAAGTGTGAGTGGGTTATTTTTTGTGATATCTATTGGGGAAGATTTTTTTTGTTTTTCAGTGAAGATATGGAGATTGGACTTGTAACGTGGCGTTACACCAATACAAGACCAAGGTTGGTATGGAAGCACGGAGGATAAGGTCTACGGGCGACCTACGACCTTAAGGTGAAACATGAGAGTGATTTGTCGGGGAACCTAGCCCATGGGCGATCTCAAGTTCTAAGATGATCGATAGGAAGAACCTAGCCAACAGGCAATCTTAGGTTTTAAAATGATCGATTAGAAGAACCTAGACAATGGGCAATCTCAGGTTCTAAGATGATCTAAGGAAGAACATAGCCAGCGGGCAATCTCATGTTCGACGATGATCTATAGGAAGAACCTAGACAACGGGTGATCTCAAGTTCTAAGATGATCTACGGAAGAACCTAGCCAATGGGCGGTCTCAGGTTCTAAGATGATCTATTGGAAGAACCTAGCCAACGGGCGATCTCAGGTTCTAAGGTGATCTAAGGAAGAACCTAGCCAACGGGCGATCTCAGGTTCTAAAATGATTTATTGGAAGAACCTAGCCAACGGGTGATCTCAGGTTCTAAAATGATCTATTGGAAGAACCTCGCCAGTAGGAAATTTGAGGTTCTAAAATGATCTATTGGAGTAACCTAGCCAGCAGGCGATCTCAGGTTCTAAAGTGATCTTTTGGAAGAACCTAGCCAACAGGAGATCTCAAGTTCTAAGATGACCTGAGGAAGAACCTAGCCAATGGATGATCTCGGGTTCTAAGGTGATCTAACTAAGAACCTAGCCAACGGGAGATCTTAGGTTCTAAAATGATCTATTGGAAGAACCTAGCCAACAGGCAATCTCAGGTTCTAAAATGATCTATTGGAAGAACCTAGCCAACGGGGGGTCTCAGGTTCTAAGGCGATCTATTTGAAGAACCTAACCAACAGGCGATCTTAGGTTCTAAAATGATTTATTGGAAGAACCTATCCAACGGGAGACCTATAAGGAAATCTAGATCTACGGTCTATCTCAGATTCTAAGGTAAGACCTACGGGCGATCTATCAAAATTACTAGGCGTACGGGCGACCTATAAGGAAATCTAGATCTACAGTCGATCTAAGATCTAAGGTAAGACATACGGGCGATCTACCAAAATTACTAGGCCTACGGGTGACCTGTAAGGAAATCTAGATCTACGATCGATCTAAGATCCTAAGGTAAAACCTATGGGAGGTCTACCAAAAACTAGGTCTACGGGCGACCTATAAGGGAATCTAGATCTACGGTGAATCTAAGATTCTAAGGTAAGACCTACGGTCTATTTACCAAAAACTAGGTCTACGGGCGACCTACAAGGGAATCTAGATCTACGGTCGATCTAAGATCCTAAGGTAAGACCTACGGGCGGTCTACCAAAACTAGGTCTACGGGAGACCTACAAGGGAATCTAGATATACGGTCGATCTAAGATCCTAAGGTAAGACCTACGGGCAGTCTACCAAAAGCTAGGCCTACAGACGACCTACAAAGGAATCTAGATATACGATCGATCTAAGATCCTAAGGTAAGACCTACGGGAAGTCTACCAAAAACTAGGTCTACGGGTGACCTACTAGGGAATCTAGATCTACGGTCGATCTAAGATCCTAAGGTAAGACCTACAGGCGATCTACCAAAAACTAGGTCTATGGGCGGTCTACCAAAAACTAGGTCTATGGGAGACCTACAAGGGAGTCTAGATCTATGGTCGATCTAAGATCCTAAAGTAAGACCTACGGGCGGTCTACCAAAAACTAGGTCTACGGGCGAACTACTATGGAATCTAGATCTACGGTCGATGTAAGATCCTAAGATAAGACCTACGGGCGGTCTACCAAAAACTAGGTCTACGGGCGACCAACAAAGGAATCCAGATCAATGGCCGATCTAAGATCCTAAGGTAAGACCTACGGGAGGTTTACCAAAAACTAGGTCTATGGGTGACCTAAAAGGGAATCTAGATCTACGGTCGATCTAAGATCCTAAGGTAATATCTACAGGTAATCTACCACAAACTAGGTCTACAGGATACCTACAAGGGAATCTAGATCTACAGTCGATCTAAGATCCTAAGGTAAGACCTACGGGCGGTCTACCAAAAGCTAGGCCTAAAGACGACCTACCAGGGAATTTATGACAAGGTGTATTTATTTTGCTGGGCATTTTGAAGGTGAAAGTCACCAACTGGGGATTTTGGAAGCGATACCCTCTTGTGGGAATGTATCACTATCCTTGCATGATTCAGTTCTTTCGTGTAAGGTACCTGATCTGACTTATGCTTCATATGCATTTTTGAATTTCTTTTGCTGCAAAGATCCATTCTGATGGATCGGCTACGCGCTTTTTGAAGATGCAATGTTATGCAATGATAATTATATACAAATGCAAAGAAATAGAATTCATGGGGATAAGCGAAGGCTCGTTTGAAGTTGTTGCTCATCATTGGGGATGCCAATACATATCAGCGCTGGAATCATGCAGTACCAAGGATTGCTGGGGATACTGATAAAAATTTACACTGGGGAGCTTGTGATACCGAAGATTACCGATGACTCTGTTGAAGATTTAATTGTTGACAGAGCAAGTTCACAGGTAAACCACTAAATTCTAAATTATATTATTGGGGAAGAGATAATTTGGCTCGACTTCCCTACATCCTGAACCATTGAGAGGATGGTAGAACTGAGTATGCCGAAGGACGGATACTAAACATTATGTGGATCTCTTTGAATACATGCCCCAAATTTACACCACACTAGGGAATTTCCTCTTAAATCAATTGGGGATAAAAGATGGGCATGGAAACCTGTGTAGGCCCCGGTTTAACTCTACGAATGCCCCGGTTTACTTCATTGTAGATGCACTTGATTAACTACACTAGGGATGCACTTACGCGTGCCAAGTCAAATGGCGACTCCGAACTTTCTGAATTCACATGGGGAATCAGGTTTGAATTCATCTGTAGCAGATGAAGGCGGCTTTATGCGCTGGCTGGGTCAGGATGACCGTTATGACGCTTTTAGCTCGATTCGTCTCGTACAACATAATTGGCTTGAACAACTTTACAAGTACGAATGAGGAATGCCCCATGTCTGTGGGATTTCTGAAAGATCTATGCTGAATAGAAGACCAGAATATCCATTCCACAATACAATATGCGGTGGCCTTCCCCAATGTCTTGGGTCATGAAATAGATTTCTCTTGATCACAGCTTTCTTGGAGAGATTTGTCAAATCTCGACGTAACTGCCCCATGTTGAATGAATTCTGAATAGATTTATCGATGTGATAGCCTCTGATTGATATTAGCTTGAAGAGATTTATCGACGTGATAACATCTAATTTATATTAGCTTGAGCGAATGCCCCAGATTTGGATGACCTCGAAGAGATCGACTCTCGACTTGATTGCCCCAGATTGGAGGAATCTTCTAACTTCATCCCTAAAGGGTGCTCCGACTGTGAAGCACCAAGATGCTTTCTCTTGATACAATCACTGGTTAACTTTCCCCTGGATAAGTCATTTCTCTTGTGACAATTGACTCTTGCTTCAACAGAGTATTCAAGCCTCTCTTCTCTGACAAGATTGAGATCTTTACCGATTGTTCATTGTGTAAACTTGCTTGATGTCAATCAGTTATTTTGTATGCAGAAGAATGTTTATTATGAGAATGACAATTCTAATGCAACACATATGTAAGCCTTGAAGTTTGAAAACTTTGAGTGAAATAATGTCACAACTCTGTTGTGAACGAGTCACTAGCTAGAAAGCAACATTTGCAAATTCTTTTTTATGAAAGATAATGCAAGCATATGATGCCAACACATATATTTAAACATACCTATTAGGAGTCAGTTAAACGCTATCTCGTTGTAGCACGCTTTCAAATTGACCCATGCTTCAGTTAGGACTTCTAAGGGTTGTAAGTGGCCTGGTTCATGGTTTTAGGAAAAAGGATTTAAGGCTCAATGTTATTTGGTGCCCACCCATTCTCCATGATGTTCTCCATTCCTACATTCAGTTAACCCGATACACGCATTCATCTCTCGAGAAGAGTTTGCAATGGTTGAAGAACCATTGAGGCCTCTTGGACACGACATTCACTAACTTGTTTTTTTAGCATGCATTAATAACACATTTTTTATAATTAATACATTAAAAAAGTATTCAACCAAACACCAAATCATTTTCAAAATAAAATTAATTTAATAATCAATTTTCCAAAGGGATTGTTAATATATTTAAATCAACTGCACACTTTGTCTAACAAACTCCGCTATTCACACTCCTAGACTACGTATGCGGGAAATTCAAATGTATTTCATAATCCATAAAAACACAAACTAACCACGGACTATGAAATGGGACTCTGATTCCTCATAAGAGGATATGTAGGCATAAGATTAAAATTGTGGCAAGTTCCCCTAATTAAAATTAAAACCTTATTTCCTAAAAATTATGCTTCTAAATCTAGTATCCTTGTGAACAAGGTAGATGAGGGGTTCCTAACACCTTCCCCTCGTCTAGAACCTAGTCAACAATCTAGAATATCTTAACTTTTTTAGGGTTATTCCTTTATATTCCTTTCCTTAGGATAAAAATTAAGGGTGGCGACTCTATTAAAAACCAGTTGCAACACCAAGCCCATACTATAAGAGTCTATAAATAAGGACTTTCTAGACCTAAAATAGTAAGCATTCACAAGAAGAAATTGCGGGTGCAATATAAGGGTTTATGGTTTTAGGAGTCTTTCATGTTATTTGTGTTTGTGTTATTTGTGTGTCACTCATGTATCTTTGATGCATTTAGTTGATTGTTTTTTGCTTATTTATTGCTTATTTATCAAGCTATTATTCTCAACCATGAACTTTTAAGCAAAGGGTTGAGTATTATTCTTAGTTAAGAGTCTTAACTAATTATTATGGATTATAAGTGTAATCTTCTATTTTTATACTAGTTACTGGGATTGTAATTGGTTTATTTATCACCATGTTAATTGGAAGTTAGAGGTTCTCATATCTAGGAGGTTCCTAGATAGAATTTGCATGGGTAGTGATTAGGAGGAAAGTTGTAAACTAGGATTGTTTAGGCTTTTAACTAATAATATATAGTGGATTTCCTTCATGTCTTGGTAGCCCCTAGAGTAGGTGAGTTGCATCGAACTGGGTTAACAATTAATTGTGTTATTTAAATTTTTGCAATTTATCTTTCTGCATAATCAAGTATTTTTCTGTCAGCATGTGATGTTATAACATATGTCCTAACATTGTGTTCTGTATTGAAACATCAGTTTTAACATTTGTTTTTAAAAGTGCCAGAATTTCAATTGGCATTAGAGCAGAACCCTGTTCTGTCTATTGGGTGAGCTCCAGGGAAGATATTTTCTTGTACTATGGAAGGAGGAGTTGTTAACAGACTACCTATTTTGGATGGCACTAACTATGATTACTGGAAGGCTCGTATGATGGCTTTTCTAAAATCTATGGATAGCAAAACCTGGAAATTAGTTATCAAAGGTTGGGAACACCCTATGGGGAAGGGTACAACTAAATTGAAGCCAAAAGAGGACTGGTCTAAGGTTGAAGATGATCATGCTCTTGGAAACTCCAAAGCTTTGAATGCCATATTCAACGGATTTGATAAAAATATGTTTAGACTCTTAAATACATGTATTGTGGCCAAAGATGCGTGGTAATTTCTCAGAACCACTTATGAAGGGACATAAAAAGTTAAAATATTAAGACTTCGATTTCTCACCACCAAATTTGAGAATCTCAGGTTGACAGATGATGAGTGTATTAATGCTTTTCACATGAATATTCTTGATATTGGAAATTCATCTAGTGCCTTGGGAGAGAAGATGTCAGAAGAAAAAGTTGGTTAGAAAAGTTTTCATGTGTCTACCTAAAAGATTTGACATGAAGGTAACAACCATTGAAGAAGCCCAAGATATCAGCAAAATGAGAGTAAATGAAATTGTTGGGTCCCTTTAAACATTTAAATTAGCTATTAATGAAAGATCTGAAAAGAAGAACAAGAGCATAGCTTTTGTATCCAAAACTGAAGATAAAGAGGATCAATGTAACTTGAATATTGATGAAGGAATTTCTAATTCCATTGTGCTTCTTGGGAGATAATTCAGTAAGGTGCTGAAGAGTATGAAGTAAAGACCAAATGACAAGAACATTTGTCCTGGCATCAGCAAGAACGGTGAGGTTCAAAGAAAAGGAAGAACAGAGGATAAGAAAAATCAAGGAAAAGACATGAATTGCCATGAATGTCATGGATTCGGTCACATGAGGCCATAATGTCCCACATTTCTCAAGAAACGAAAAAAGGGATTTACTACTTCCTAGACTGATGATTCTGAAGGTGAAACTATTAAGCATATTACAATCCTGATTGGTAGATATGTGTTGTACCCCAACATTTTCCCTCTCTTTTCTCAAGACATTTCTCAAAAACAAACTCAAACAAAATATATTGACCTAACTTCATGGCTCAAATAATGTTTCAATATCAATGGATTAATAGTTGAAAATTGATCAACTGATGAAAAGTCAATTGATACACAAAAAGTCAAACTTTGACTTTTTGATTAACATAGAATTTCAAAGATCAAGATTCATAAATATACTAAAAAATATCAAACTTGATCATCAAGAATCAAGAAAGTCAAGAGAGTCCACAAAAAGTCAAAGTTTTCAATACTTAGAAATTTTCTATGTGTTTTAGCACTTGATAATTTCATTAATTCATGACATTTTTTCACCAAGATGCAAGATGATCCAAAGAAAACTTCCAACATGAAAGTTGTAGATCTTGATGAATTCTACAACTTTGTTTTAGAGGGTTGATGTCCAAAAAATGCTTAGATTTGAAGATATCGGCTCATGAAGTCGTGACATTTTTGTATAAACACTTAGAGAAATTTTCAACAAGTTTGGTCAGATTTTTGTCCCAGCTTCTTAGCCAATTTTCATCAAGTTCCAATTTGACTTAGCCAAAGTGGTCAACATGAAAGTTGTAGACAATGTTTCAAGCTTTCCAAAATTTCAAAGAGCATGAATTTATCATACTTGATCTAGGAGATTCAAAGGCATGAAGTTAGGCATCCATTCTTGAATTACAAGTCGTTTTGGCATCCATTTGATTTAGGCATTGTCCAAAGCATAATTCCATTAATGGCACAAAACTTAACACTTCCATTTTTGAAAAGCATGCTTTTGCAAAATGTCAATGCATTGAGCTTTGCAATGGTTATATTTTATTACAAGCAAGCTCAAAATCATTGAGAAAACCCTATGCATCCAACAACTTCAGAACATGCTTGTACTTGAAACATTAAAACTATGAAAATTCATCTAACTTGGTTTCTCACTTTCAACCAAACCATATAGGCTATCTTGCAAATCTGATTACTTCAACTTCCCAAACCTCTTTCCTATAAATAGAGAAATCAATTTCAAGATTAAAAAAGGGGAGATGAACAAGCTCTCAAAATTCCTTTGCTCTCAAAAACCAGAAATGTCCATAAAACCACCATTTTTGAGCTTTGAAGTCCAAATCTTTGAATCTCTCAAACCTTGCAAGTTTTTCCCAAACAAATCATTTAAATACTTCACATACATCATATAGAATTTGTTCAAATATAAGAACAACTTATGTAACCGCCTTCTAAACTCAAAAACAACACCTTGCAACTTGACTTGGTTGGAGTGACTCAGCATCTTTCAGCATAAAGTGAGGATTGACATAGCTTCAAGAAGGTCCAAGGGAGCTTAATCAATCATAATATTGCACCTGAAAAAGTTAGAAGAGGCTTCGGACTTTTCTCCAAGAGAGGTAAGCTTCCTCAAAATTTGATATCCTTATCCATACATCATTTGTTTTCGTTTTCAAAAGAATAAAACAAGATAAATCAAGGCATAGGAGTGCAACCATCCAGAAAGATCAAAAGAATGCTTCAGGAGCCCTGACACGGGCGGACCTGTCACCGGACACGGGCCGTGTCAGGGAGAAAATATGCAAAGATGCTGACACGGGTGTCTGTGTCACACAACATGGCCCATGTCAACTCAACTTGGGTCAGAAACGTGCAATGAAGCAGGACAGGGGCTGACACAGGTGTTTGTGTCACACAACATGACCCGTGTCAATTCAGCTGAGACAAGGAAAATGCGCAAGGCTAGGAACATATTCTAACACGGGTGCTTATGTCCGTTGACACGGCCCGTGTCATCCTAAACACTAGAAATCCTAATTTTGAGTTTTTTCTATAATTTTAGGTCATTAAGGGTACATTGGACTTTTTGCATTGCTGGGAATTGACAGTAACATTCAAAAATTATTTTCTAAACAAATTAAATTAGACTTAGGTTGTATTTTAATTAATTTAAATTTTTATGTTTCGATTAGATAGTTCATTAACTTTTTTTTGTAATTAAAATCAACTAGTTAATTAGGTTAACTACCAAAACCTTTTTCTATAAAAAAACCCTAAAAAGAAATTTCCTTTTTCTCTTTACATTTTGTACATTCTATTTTTATTCATGTTCAATGGTTTGTAATAGTAATTAGGGTTTTATTGTTTTTCTCTCCCTATTCACAAAATTGTACCCCCCATTCCCAAAGCATTGTAATAGCGTAAGACATTTAAATTTCGCAATTTATTGCTTTCCTTATTATTGTTAGTAATTAGGGTTTGTATGGAAAGATTTAAAACCAACATTAGACAACCCTAATTCAAGATAAAAATATTTGAATCAAACACACTTTTCACACATGCATCTCTAGGGTAACCACACTTGTTTCCTCAGATTAAAACGGCCATGTCCCTCGAACATGGGATGTTTTAGTAAAGACCCTCGATTACAAGATCGTAGTCCCTCGATGACCCTCCGATGTTGCCTTTGGTAAACAATCTTAGTTTCTTACGACAATTTCCTTCAAAACAAACATCTTTCAACACACTAACACTTTTTTGAAATATTTTCAAAGTCAACACTTTGTATGCATTCTTATAGAGACGAGAATCATTACATAGTTTTCCCAACGACGACACTTTTCAAAATATTTTCAAACAGACACATTCACAAAAGAATTTCAAAAGTGAGCTAGCAATTAAAATCCCGTAGATAACTACGGATGAAAATGGTGCTAATACCTTCCCTTTTCATAACCTACCCCCTAAACTCTAGAAAATTCTCAAAAGGTCTTTCCTATTCTTTTCACCCTTTCCTTTATTATATAAAAGAAAATTCGGTGGCGACTCTTGCTATCCGCAACAATTGTGATAAAATGCAAAACACCCAAGTCAGTCCTTCCACCGTATCACAAAACTGGAGACTCTGCTGGGGAACACTGATAAAAATTGGGGTTACCTTAAGAGCTAGATCACCATTATTTGCTTTACTTAATTGCCTTGTTT
Organism: Vicia faba; assembly: GCA_948472305.1. NCBI lineage: Eukaryota > Viridiplantae > Streptophyta > Magnoliopsida > Fabales > Fabaceae > Vicia > Vicia faba. The sequence continues at coordinate 940,784,715 of OX451736.1, forward strand.
TCTTTACATTTGTGGGTTATGCTTGGGTTTATCACTCGTAAAAATCCTATACCCGGATTTGGGGCATATTAGTTAAGTAGCAATAGACCGTGGGGACTATGTGGCATAATACCGACATGGTTGAAGCGATGGCTACGTTAGTGTGACACATTTTTTGGTACCGGTGTCCCTTGAGTCTAGTCAAGGAGAATATGGGACCGCTATATGGTGTCATGAAGCACTAACTGACCTTAGAACCTTATTTGAACAACTTGGCCATTATAAATTAGTGAGATAGCTGGATTTGGTGCAAGACTAAAGTTGGTTGATACTCGATGCTACACTCATTGAGATCAGACTTTTGGGATATTTTGGTTGTAGTTTGGATGCTTGAGCTAAAACAATGTCCAATGAAGAAATATTAGTGATATTGAGATTCCTTAGAACCTGGTTACTTTTGTTAGGACAGGTTGAACCAATTAAACTTCAAGAGGGTATTTTCCTGTAAACCTCATGCAAGCCTAAACCTAAGGCCTTGTGTGTTTTGTTTATGTGTGATTATTATAAACATCATGACATCATGCCATAGCATTTTCACTAACCATTTCAAGGACCTAAGGATTTATCTTTGTTCTATTTTGTAAGATATGGCTTTCACTCGCAGAAATACCATCTAAATCAACTTCGTAAGGGCGCCTCCTCAACTCAAAGAGTTAGCATTCCTAAAAATTCTCTGTTCACCAAAAGATATGGTCGATGTCTCAATCTAGTTACCTCAAGCTTTGAAGATAACATGATGAGGGTGCTTTTTCAATTCTTTGACCCTGTACATCATTGTTTCACCTTTCCCGACTATCAACTAGTACCCACAATGGAAGAATTCTCTCAACTATTGGGGGTACCGGTCCTTGATCAAATGCCATTCACCCGTTTAGAGGAAACTCCAAAGCCTGAGGTTATTGCCAAAGCCTTACATTTGAAGAGTTCTGACATTGTAGCTAATTGGGAGACAAGAAGTGGGGTCAAAGGCTTTTTAGATAAATTCTTGATAGATAAGGCTCAACTATTTTGGGATGCTATGGATTTACAAGCTTTTGAGGAGATCTTGGCTCTCCTAATCTATGGGTTGGTGCTTTTTCCAAACCTTGACCAACTCATAGATGTGAATGCTGTCAAAATTTTCCTTACTCATAATCATGTGCCTACTTTGCTTGGAGACATTCTACATTGTCTTCACACTCGCACCATGAGGAAGAGAGGGGATCTTATGTGTTGCATTCTGTTGATATCTAGGTGGTTTATTTCTCACCTTCCCCAATTAGTATTAAAGAATGATCAAGGTTTGAGGTGGTCGCAAAGGATAATGTTGCTTTCTCATGTAGATATCCATTGGTTCTCTCGTTCTCAAGAAGATATCACTATCATTTACCATTGTGGGGAGTTCCCTAATGTTCCACTTTTATGTGTTAGGGGAGGTATTACTTATAACTTGTCTCTATCTCTACGACAGTTTGGCTATGCTCGAAGAGATCTCCCCCACGACGCACTCATTCAAGGTATTATTTTTTACTACGAGAATGATGTCCAAGGTTATCATAGAAGGTTTGTACATGCTTGGGGCATGGTAAGCAAGGTTGATAGTAAGACTTTAGGGCATAAGGATTCCATCCCTCTTGGTCCTTATCTCAAATGGGTACGAGCTCGTGCTCAAAGTCTTATGATGCCATATCCTACTATTCTACCAATAGTTGTGGAGCCTGTGGCCGAAGGGGATGTTCCTCATACCATTCTCCATCATAACATGCCTACCAACCTCGAAGAATTGCAAAGATCGTGGATTTAACTCAAGGGGGTAACGAGACACCTTTAAGCTCGATTCTATGCAAGCGAGAAGAAAGTGTTGGAGCTCACAAGGAAACTTCACAAGGAGCAAAGCTTGAATGTCTACATTGCACTGAAGAAGAAGCGCCCGTGGGAGACTTGAGTCTTTTGTTTTAGGAGTCTATTTTTTTGTCACTTTGAGACCTTTTTTCTTTTTCATTGTAAGCCCAAGGGGCAGTTGTAATCTTTGAACTTATTAATGCAATTGTTGTGTTTGCTTCCTTTTTGGATAGAAAATTTAAATCTCTCGAGGTACTTGAAAACATTGCATCCACGTAGCATGCATCATATCATAAGCAGATTTTCCGATACAGATTTCCTCATCTTTTTACTGTTTATTTCAGTATAAGATGGCTCTAGAGCAAACCATCAAAGATCTCCAAACTCAACACGCACAGTTCCAAGAGACTCTCCTCAACCTAGCCAAAGGTCATCAAGAAATGATGTCACTCCTTGTCACCAAGAAGAAGACTAAGAAGAGGGTTGTCATCCTCAACATCGGAAGAAGGTTCAAGGGGCCTGCCCGACTAGCTCAAATAGAAGAGGCTTCTTCTGAGGAAGAAGACAATCAAGAAGAGAAATCTAGAAGCACTAGAGCTAGGGGAGGAAATAACCAAGCTACTAAGGATGAAGACTATTCCGAGGAGCAATACCCACCGACAGATGATAAGTAGACAGCTCGAAGACCGACTTAAGGATGTGGAGATCCAAACAGTGCCTGGTTTGGACTTTGGAGACTTAGGTTTGGTTCTTGGGGTGGTCATTCCCCACAAATTCAAGGTCCTTGTCTTCGCCAAATACGATGGGATCTCCTGTCCAAAGATGCATCTGAGGTCTTATGTCCAGAAGATTCAACTGCACACCACTGATAGAAAGTTATGGGTGCACTTCTTCCAAGAAAGCTTATCTGGAACATAGTTGGAATGGTTCTATAAACTTGAGGGACTAATATCCACACCTGGGAGGATCTATATGTTGCCTTTTACAAATAATACCAATACAACGCTGATCTTGCACCGACTCGCGTGCAGTTGCAAAATATGACTATGGGTTCAAATGAAGGATTCAAAGAGTATGGTCAAAAGTGGAGGGACCTGGCTAGAAGGATGCAACCCCCATTGACTGACATAGAATTAGTGGATATGTTTATGGGTACCTTGACTGGTCCATTCTTTAATTTACTGATTGGGAGTTCTTCGTCAGGGTTTACTGAGTTGATTATGACTGGTGAACAAGGTGAAAGTGGAATCAAAAGTGAAAAGATCCCCATGGCCTCGACTTCTACTTCTGTAAAGAAACCATTTATTGGTAATAAGGAAACTAATGCTATTTATTGACAAAGGAGTCAGGTCAAGAATGATCGTCATTAGTCGGTAGGAGATGTATTAATTTCAAACCTGACCCCAGTTCAACGAACACAACAATCAAACAATTAACAAAGGCCTGATGCCCTAAGGAGGAAATTCACTAGAATCAACATGCCCCAGTCTCAAGCTCTACAACATCTCTTGAAGGCAAATTTGGTAACACTACAAGATCCTGCTCCAAATCCCAATACTGCTACTCCCAAATAAAATCCGAACGTGAAATGCGCCTATAATTCAAATAGTCTCGGTCATGACACCAACAACTATTGGGCGTTGAAAAACAAGATCCAAGATTTGATTGATAATAAAGTGATTGAGTTTGACCCTCCACAAACCCCTAATGTCATTACTACTCCCATGCCCAGTTATGGTAAAGGTGTCAATGCTATTGACGAACGCCTCCTTTGTCTCCATCGTTGATGATTTGACTACTCCATTATTGACCATTAAGAAGAATCTGCTGAGAGCCAATTTATTTCCTGGCTGCCCTGAAAATTGTTACCATTGTGCTTCCTAAACCAATGGTTGTATGTGACTGAAGAAATGTATTCAATTCCTGATTGATAGCCATGAAATTCTATTCGAGAAAACTCCATCCGTGAAAATTTTACCTCGAGATGTTTCCATAATCACAATCTCCAACACTGCTATTAGGATCACCTCTAAAGGCCCGATGAGGATCCCCGCTGAGCCAAGAATGGCTCCCCTAATTATTACTATACCAGGGCCAGTCCCCTATTCCTCCGATAAAGCTATACCTTGGAGCTATGGGGCATAAGTTTATTATCATGGTGTCAAGTAAGAGCCATGGATTACCAAAAACGAAGATCCTAAAATTAAAAACATTGTTGGAACTAGTAAGGTCACTAGAACATGAAGGATCTTCTCTCCAGAGATCTCTCCTCCAACAATTACAAAAACACATGTTCGTATTCCTGCTTCTAGACCAACTATTGATACCTGAGGTAAAGAGAAAGTTATTGAGCCTTCCAAGACGGAGGCACCACCAAAAGAAGTTAAAATTGAAGACCCATCTAGACAAGAGATGGAAGAAATTCTCAAGATCATCCGAAAAAGTGACTACAAAATAGTGGAACAACTGGGGCAAAGACCCTCAAATATATCCATAATTTCCTTGTTGTTATGCTCCAACACACATGCCCAGGATTTGCTGAAATTCTTGAAGAATGCCCATGTTCCACAAGAAACCACTGCGGGTCAATTTGAGAACTGTGTTTCAAGCTTAACTGTTGATAATGGCTTGGGATTTTCTGATGCAGATTTAACTCAGACGGGGAGGAATCATAACAAATCTCTCCACATCTCTATTAAATGCAAAGGAACCACTCTGGCACATGTGTTAGTAGATATTGGGTCCTCCCTCAATGTCTTACCCAAAGGTGCTCTAGATATACTGGATTATGAAGGGTTGGTACTGAAACCCAGCGATATTGTGGTAAGAGCTTTTGATGGTTCCAAGAGGATAGTCCATGGAGAGTATGATCTCCCGATCAAGGTGGGATCTTAAGTCTTCAATTCAACTCTCTATGTAATGGATATTATCCCGGCCTATTCATGCTTACTCAGACGCCCATGGATTCATGGGGCAGGTGCGTGTACCTCTACATTACATCAAATGTTGAAGTACCCAATAAAGGGAGAGGTTGTCACAGTCTGTGAAGAGGAAGAATATATGGTTAGTCATTTGAATTCTTTCAAATATGTTGAAATGGATGGTGAATTCATTGAAACCCTCTGTCAAGCATTTGAGGTAATCCCTCCAATGGTTGTTGTTGCAACTCCTGCTACTCCTGAAATCTCTAAAGGCACACCAATAATGGCCTCTCTAAAGGATGCTAAGGCTGTTGTTGAAAATAGAGGTTGCACTATCTGGGGACAACTTCCCGACATTTCCTACAAATCTGAAAAATTTGGATTGGGTTTTACTTCAAAGGCTTAGAAAGAGGTTCGACGTGCTCGTACTGGTGGACCACCTCTTTGTATTAGCAAAAGTGAAGTCAATGCACTGGAAGACACTAATAGAAATGGTGACTTAGACAACTGGATATTCCTAACTACTGAAGGCAGACTCAACAACTAGAGGGCCAAAGACTTCATCTCAATCTCCTTCAGTCAAGAGTAATTTCTATTTCCTGTTTTATTGATTTAAGAAATTTTTCTGTATAACTTCCTTCAAAATAATGACTTTAAACCATGTGCCTTACCTGGGGCACAATGGTCCATTTGTTAAGGGTTTGTCATTTCATATATCATATTCTCATTTAATGAAAACATTGGTACAAAACAGACAAAGATAATTCCCAAGGTCCTTGAAATGGTTAATGCCAAATGCCATTGTGTGATGTCATGATGTTATGTACAAATGAACATATACAAACAAAGAAAACAAGTCCTTAGGCTTATGCTTGCATGGGGTTCATAGGTAAGTACCCTCTTGAAGTTCAGTTGGTTCAACCTGTCCTACAAAGTGATCAGGTTCTAGGGAATCTCAATATCATTGATCTTTCTTCATTGGGCATTGTCTCAGCACAATCAATCTTTTCTTGCGGCCGAAATATCCCAAAATTCCGATCTCAATAAGCGTAGTATCGAGTATCAACCAATTTTCAGCTTTCCACCGAAACCGGCTATCTCACTACTTCCTAATGGCCAAGTTGTTAAATTAAAGGTTCTAAGGTCAGTTAGTGATTCATGACACCACACAGTGGCCCCATATTCTCCTTGATTTAACACAAAGGATACCAATACCTACAAATGTGTCACACTAATGTAGCTATTGACTGAACCATATCGGTCTATGCCGTGCAGTCTCCACAATCTTTGCTACTTACCTAATAATGTTTCCAGATTCGGGTAGAGGGTCAATACAAAACCCAAACAAGGATCCAAAATATAAAGAAAGCAAGTCAAACAATGAAATTATTTAAAAGTGATCTAATATCTAAGGTAACCCCACTTTTAAGTTGTCTCCAACAGAGTCGCCAGTTTTGTAATACGGTGGGAGAACTGAATTGGGTGTTTTGCATTTGATCACAATTGTTGCGGATAGCAAGTGTGGCCACCAGCTTTGCTGTTATCCAATAAAGGAAAGGGTGAAAAGAATAGGAAAGACCTTTTGAGATATTTTCTTGAGTTCGGGGGGTAGGTTATGAAAAGGGAAGGTATTAGCACCCTTTTTATCCGTAGTTATCTACGGGCTCTTAGTTGCTAGCTCACTTTGAAATGATTTATTTGAAATGTGTTTGTGATAGGTTTTGAAATTATTTTTGAAAAGTTCCTTTGTTTAGGCCAACTTTGTAATGATTCTCGTCTCTATATGAATGCATACAAAGTGTTGACTTTTGAAAATATTTCATTTGAAAGTGTTAGTGTGTTTAAAAGATGTTTTTGAAAAATGGTTGTGAGCAAGAAACTATGAACGTTCTACCTACTCAAAAAGTCTAAGTTGTTTTCCTCCACCTTTAGATATTTCTATCTTACCATTGATTGATAAGAAGCCCTATCATTGGATGTGAAGGGACATATGTGGGTCGTCGTATAGTCATAGAAGGAAACATTGTAGGATACCTTAGAAATTTATCGTAAGGGTCTATGATCGTTTTACCGAAGGCAACATCGAAGGGTCATCGAGGGACTACGATCTTGTATTCAAGGGTTATTGCTAAAGTATCCCACATTCGAGGGACATGACTATTTTTCTCAAGGCAACAAGTGAGGTTAACCCTAGAGGTGCAAGTGTGAAAAGTGTTTGTTTTTCATGCATTTTGTCTTGAGATTAGGGTTCTCTATTGTTTAATTTTTAGTCTTCCCATACACACCTTAATTACTAGCAATTATATTGAAAGCGATCAATTGCGGAATTTTAAAGTTCTATGTTATTACATCTTTTTTTGGGATGGGGGATACAAATTCACAAATGGGGAATGAAAGAAATTTAAACCTAATTACTATTACAACCATGTTGAATAATGAATAACAATAAAAATATAAAGGAATATAAAGATAATGTAAAAAAATAAGAAAATTATTTTTAATAAACTTTTATGTATTGACACATACACTTATGTATTTATACAAAAAAATTTATGTATTGACGCATGCACTTATGTATTGATACGAAAACTTTTATGCATTGATAAATATCACATTCCTTTCTCCTGGAAGTCAAAAAATAACTCAGTATGAGTCGACACATAAGGGTTTGTATCGAATCATACTGCTTTGCATCGACACATGCGTATTTTGTATCGACTCGTACTTATTTCTTACTCCTGGAAGTCAAAAATAACTCAGTATGAGTCGACACATAAGGGTTTGTATCGACTCGTTATACTTTATTTCGACACAAACGCGTTTTGTATCGACTCATAGCCTATTTTTTACATAATATGTGTCGACTCATAGTGTTATGCATCGACTCATACTGCTGTTTTTTACTTCTAACATTGTCCTGCTACATGTAAAAGTCAGTTCTCAACACATGGTTAGTGAAAATGAAAAGAAAGCATATGGCTAGCTTCAAGGCAATGATATCTACATTTTATCTTCATAAATGAACCACTAATGATGTTTACATGAAGAGTTAAAAGTCAAGAAAAACTTACCTTGAAACTGAAATTTGTGTTTTGATTTTGAGTTGGAGAAGTCAAGTTACAGGTGGATGCCTTTGAGTTTGGAAAATAGTGATGTTACAGAAGTTGTTCTTGAGTTTGGATAAATTTTATATGATATACGTGGAGTGGTTGGATGGTTTGTTTGGACAGAACTTGCAAGGTGTGAGAGGTTCAAAGGGTTTGGACTTCAAAGCTCAAAGATAGAGGTTTTTATGGACAGTTCTGGTTTTTAGAGTAAATTGGGGGTTTGAGGATTTTTCAACACACAAGAAGTTCTCTATTTTTATCATCCTTCTATTGTAAATGCTCCATCTACTTATAGGCAAGAGGTTTGGGAACAAGAGCTGATTAGGTTTTAAAGACATCATGTTATGGTTTGGTTGGGATGAAAATATCAAACCATGTCAATTCTCCATAGCCCCAAGATGAAGTACCAAAGTTACTGGTATAGAGGGGCTACTTTATATGATTTATGGTGGAGTATAATCAGAAGTAACAATGGTATGGGCTCAAGACAAATTTTGTACCAAAACCTTGCTTTTCAAGAATAATGGTGCCTTTATGCCATAAATGGAAAGATCTTTTGGACAATAGCTCAAACACATGGGTAATAGCTCAAGAGTAGGTGTAAGCATTAAATTATGGTGAGATTGGAAAGTTAGAAGGCATGCAACATAATATTATACAGCATAGCATGTATATTGGATCATGTATTCTTCAACAAAAAGACTTGTAATTCAAGGATGGATGCCTAACTTCATGCCCTTGAATCTCCTAGCTCAAGTATGATAAATTCATGCTCTTGGACATTTTGGAAAGCTTGAAACATTGTCTGCATCTTTCATGTTGACCATTTTGGGTAATTAAAATTGGAACTTGATGAAAAATGGCCAAGAAGTTGATAAAAAAACTGACCAAAATCTGTTGAAAATTTCTAAGTGTTGGATAACAATGTCATGACTTCATGGGCTCATATCTTCAAATCTAAGAATTTTTTGGACATCAACCCTCTAATACAAAGTTTTAGAATTCATAAAGATCTACAAATTCCATGTTGAAAGTTTCCTTTGAATCATTTTGCATCATGGTGAAAAATTGGTATGAAGTTATGAAACAAACATGTATAAAACACTTAGAAAAATTTCTAAGTCTTGGAAAGTTTGACTTTTCAAATTGACTTTTGACTTTCTTGACTTCTTAATGATCAAGCTTGATTTTATTGAATGTCTTGATGAATTTTTATCTTTGAAACTTAAAGTTGACCAAAAAGTCAAAGTTTGACTTTTGGTGTATCAGTTGACTTTTTTCATCAGTTTACCAAATTTCATCTATCAATCTAATGATCTTGAGAAATGTTTTGAGCCATGAAATTAGGTCAAAATGATGTCCTTGAATCCTTGATATCATTTGGAGTATTAGAATTCCAATTGTCCTTGTGCAAACTCAAACCCTACATCTAGGTATTGGTGTTGAGGAGATGGCTTGACCTAGTAAATATTTGTGCAAACTTGGCCTTTTGAAGATATTTGTGAGAAATGTATTGAGAAAAGAGAGGGAAAATTTTGGGGTACAATAGCTTCCCCTGTTCAACCTTCTTAAACCTGAAGAGTTAGATTGGCGGGTCCGCCATTTGTGACTTGAGGTTGAAGATGATTGAACAATATAGTGCCCAGAAATTTGCACTCGATGATGTGTTAGTTGATTATATCAGGAATGGGCTTAAATATGCTATTTGGAGAAGTGATAAAGAATTTGTCAGAGATGGACTTACAGATTCCATCCAGAGTGACTGTTGGTAGAAATTGGAAGAAGTATCAGAATAAATCTTTGGTCAATTATGATGAAACAATCGATGTCTTTTGCTTGTTTTTAACTGGAAGAGATAAACCTAACCGGAAGAGGTATTTTGTTTGGAGACTTCACTAGGGAAATAATCCTAACCATAAGAGGTCTGTTGTTTGCCTATCTTTAACTGGAAAAGTGAATCTAACTAGAAGAGGTCTTCGTCTTCCTTTCTTTAATCTGGAAGAAATAAATCTAACTAGAAGAGATCTTTGTTCGCCTGTCTTTAATTTGGAAGAAATAAATCTAACCAGAAGAGGTCTTCATTCGCTTGTCTTTAATCTAGAAGAAATAAATCTAACCAGAAGAGGTCTTCGTCTCCCTGCCTTTAATCTGGAAGAAATAAATCTAACCAGAAGAGGTCTTTGTTCGCCTGTCTTTAATCTGGAAGAAATAAATCTAACCAAAAGAGGTCTTCGTCTGCCTGTCTTTAATCTGGAAGAAATAATTCTAACCAGAAGAGGTCTTTGTTTGGCTTTCTTTAATCTAGAAGAAATAAATCTAACCAAAAGAGGTTTTAGTTCGTTTGTCTTTAATCTGGAAGAAATAAATCTAACCAGAAGAGGTCTTTGTCGTTCTGCCTTTAATCTGGAAGAAATAAATTTAACCAAAAGAGGTCTTTGTTTGCATGTCTTTAATCTAGAAGAAATAAATCTAACCAGAAGAGGTCTTCATTCACCTGTCTTTAATCTGGAAGAAATAAACTTAACCAGAAGAGGTCTTTGTTCGCCTGTCTTTAATCTGGAAGAAATAAATCTAACCAGAAGAGGTCTTTGTTTTGTTGATTGATTTTTCTTGCAAGGAAGAGGGTTAGTTGCATGCAGATGAATACATGGCGTAATGATGTTCTCAAAATAAATGAGATTATGTTGTATGCATGTGTCATGTATGTGCTATGATGTATGAATGTGAAAGATTGAAGTGCATCTTTGTTTGGAAAATAAATCCTTAACAAATTGTTGAGGGAGTATCGAGAAGCTAAATCCCGGACTACCGCTGAAGATGAAAAGTATGTGTATCTTCAACTTTGTTTAGAATGTTTTCGCTGGGATTCCTGTTTTTTTGTTTGAAGAGAAATCTGCTGGGGAACATTGACTTTGGCTCTTTTCTTGAGGAAACTATGGGGAATGTTGATTTCTGTTTGGGAAGTAGGGTTCAGGGATCTTTAGTCGTCTATCGCTCTACTGGGGAATTTAATTCTTATTTACCCAGACCGGGGATAAAAGAGATGGTTAAATTTTTGTGTCGGAGAGGATAGTTGATTGGTATCTGGTCGAAATCCAAGCTTTGCAACAACTTTTTGGGGAGGATGAAGTTAAATGTTATCTGGTCGGTTTCTAGGCTTTGTAGTAACTTTCTGAGGAGAATGAAGTTTAATTGTTATCTTGTCGGATTCCAATCTTCGCATCAACTTACTAGGGATAGTATCAACTCCTCTAGGTACAATGGGTTTTGTCCATTGATTTGTAATAGTTTGAGAAAAGACTCGATCTGGGGAATTTGTAGTCTGTTGGGGAATCTGTAGTTTGTTGGGGGAGATAAACCCTATTGAGGAAAGAACTTCAGAGATCTTATTGGGGAGATGAATTCTTTTGGAGACGAACTCTGTAGGGATTCCCTTGTAGTTTAGGACCAACTCAGCTGGGGAAACGATTGTCATGAGATTGGAACTATGGATGGATATTGTATGAATTCAAATTTGTGGGGATAATTTTGTTGAAGTAACTCTGTGGGGATATCCTGAATCCTTAAGAAAATGTTTATTACGGTTTTTTAAACATACATTTGTTAACAATTAATCATGTTCATGTGCATATGTTCATTCAATTTTAGTCATTGGATGTTTTTGCACTCAAAACAGAAAAGAAAACAAAAAGTTTGCACTTCAAAGTATATTTGTATTGATGTTTTGCCTATAAATAGGTGTTTTTGTACAAGGAGACATAAATTATAGTAAGAGGAAATCGTCGAAAGTATGAAAGGAATACAAAGTGAAAACAAAATAATAGCCATGTGAAAGTAATCTCATTGGATTCCAACTTTTCCATTGCCCCTATGTCTTCAAACATCATCCCTTGCCATTGAAAGAAGTTGATTAAATTGATATTATACCATTGAACATGGACCTTGGTAATAAAGCTTGTCTATAGTGATTCACAAGACATAGTCATACGCTTTAATCCTTAACTTTTGCCTGGACCGCCGTTTCGGGTTTTCAGCCCACCGGGATACCCTTTTTTGCCCAAGCCGCCCTTTTGAGTTTTTGACTTGTCGGGTGTACGATCTTTTGTATATATCCCTAAATTTTTCCCGAACCTTTTGGTTCGCCGGTATGCCCTTATTTTTGCCTAGGTATGTCGACCTAGCGGGTCATTCTTTATGTGTAGTATTTTTTAACTATGTTTGCGTTCACAGGATGAGGGAATTCTTCACCGTCCATAGTAGTTAGCATCATGGCATCGCAAGAGAATTATTTCTTAACAACAAATGGCCCTTCATAAGTGGGAGTTAATTTTCCCCTGGGGTCACCTTGTGGTAAAATGATGCGCTTTATTACCAAGTCGCTAGCCTGGTATGCTCGAGGTTTAATCTTTTCGTTGAATTCCTTGATTATACACTTTTGATACATTTGACCATGACAGATGGCAGCTAACTTTTTTTCATCAATCAAGTTCAACTGATCAAATCTTGTCTGAATCTATTCATCTTCACCTAAGCCCTCTTCTTTCATAATCCTTAGAGAAGGAATATGAACTTCGAAGGGCAGGACAACTTTCATGCCATAGACTAAGGAAAATGGGGTTACCTCCATTGAAGTTCGAGCTGAAGTACAATAGATATGGAGAGAAAACTATAGCATCTCATGCCAGTCTTTGTAGGTCACCACCATCTTTTTCACAATCTTCTTTATGTTTTTATTGGCAGCTTCCACTGCACCATTCATCTTAGGTCTGTACGGAGAAGAATTGTGATGCTTGATATTGAACTGAGTGCAGAGCTCCGTTATCATAGCATTGTTGAGACTGGTTCCATTGTCAATGATAATCCTTTCAAGGATACCGTAACGGCAGATAAGGTTATGCTTGATAAACCGGGCTACAATGTTCTTTGTAACTGAGGCAAATGAGGCATCTTCAACCCATTTGGTGAAGTAATCAATGGCAACTAGGATGAAACGATGTCCATTTGAAGTTGTAGGATTGATCTCTCCAATCCTGTCTATGCCCCACATTTCAAATGGCCACGGAGCAGTCATGACATTCAAAGGAATTTGAGGCACATGGACCTTGTCGGTGTAGATTTGACACTTGTCGCAAGTCTTCAAGTGATGGTGACAATCAGTGTCCATAGTCGACCAATAGTAACCAGCCCTCGGAATCTTCTTGGCCATAGTGTGCCCACTATAGTGGGTTCCAAAGATACCATCATGCATGTCCTCCATGATTTTCTCTGCCTCCTTCTTGTCCATACAACGGAGCAGAGTCGGATCGTGGTTGCACTTATATAGGATCCCGTTGCTTAGGAAGAATTTTGCTAAAAACCTTCGCAGGAATTTCTTGTCGGTTATGGAAGCTCATTCAGGATATTCTTGTGCTTCCAGATATCTCCCCACTTCATGGTACCATGGTTTCTCCTCGTCAGTGTCGATCTCATAAGTGTGTAGGTTCGTCAAATCTTTCAATCGTAATTCTAGGAGCTTTGTTGTCCCACTTGACCTTGAACATGGATGACATTGTTGCTAAGGCATCTGCCAACTGATTTTCTTCTCTTGGAAAGTGTTCAAAGCTAACCTCCTCAAAGTATGGGATTAGGGTTAACACAAGCTCTTTGTAGGGGATCAGATTAGGATGTCTGGTGTCCCATTCTCCTTTAACTTGACTGACTACTAAAGTTGAGTCTCCATGTATGCTTAAGATTTTTATTCTTAGGTCGATAGCAGCCTTTAGTCCCAAGATGCATGCCTCATATTCAGCAATATTGTTCGTACAGTCGAAGCACGGCCTAGCAGTGAAAGGTGTATGGAAACCTTCAAGAGAAATAATCACAACACCAACTCCATTACCCAAAGCATTGGAATCCCCATCAATAACCATAGTCCATCGGGATCCTTGTTCAGGTCTATCATATGGTCCATGCTTTTCGCAATCAGTTATCAGCATGATATTCTCGTCCGGGAATTTAAAGTTCATAGACTGGTAGTCATCAACAGCTTGATGGGCCAAATGATCCGCCAACACGCTTCCTTTGATGGCCTTTTGTGTAGTATATTAGATATCATATTCAGTCAGGATCATTTTCCATCTATCTATTCATCCGGAGAGAGATGGTTTCTCAAAGATGTACTTGATAGGGTCCATCTTAGAAATCAACAAAGTGGTGTGAGTCAACATATATTGTCTTAGCCGGCGAGAAGCCCATGCCAGAGCGTAGCAAGTTTTCTCTAGCAGTGGATATCTTGTTTCACATTCGATAAATTTTTTTCTTAGGTAGTTAATTGCATGCTCTTTTCAGCCAGACTCGTCATGTTGGCCCAATACACACCCCATTGAATTCTCTAATACAGTCAAATACATAATCAGAGGTCTTCGTTCAACTGGAGGCATCAGGATGGGAGGTTCTTATAAATATTCCTTGATCTTGTCAAAGGTTGCTTGACAGTCATTGTTCCATTTGACTACTTGATTTTTCTTCAAGAATTTGAAGATTGGCTCACAAGTAGCAGTCAAGTGATATATGAATCTAGCAATGTAGTTAAGTCGACCTAAGAAACCCCTAACCTCTTTCTCAGTACAGGGAGCTTGTATTTCTTGTATCGCTTTGACTTTTACAGGGTCGACCTCAATACCTTTTCCACTGGCGATGAACCCTAAGAGTTTTCTAGATCCTACCCCGAAGGTGCATTTGTTGGGATTCAGCCTTAGCTTGTATTTCTTTAGCCTCTCAAACAACTCGTGAACATGATCAAGGTGTTGTTCCTCAATTTGAAACCTTGCAATCATATCATCAACGTATACTTCTATCTCATGATTGGCCATATCATGAAATAGAGCTACCATGGCTCGTTGATAGGTTGCCCCTACATTCTTCAACCCGAAAGGCATGACCTTATAGCAGAAAGTGCCCCACTGTGTGAAAAAGTTCGTCTTATCCATGTCCTCGGGAGCCATTTTGATTTGGTTATAGCCAGAGAAGCCATCCATGAAGGAGAAGACTTTATGTTGAGCAGTGTTGTCGACCAAGACGTTAATATGCGGTAGTGTGAAATCATCTTTGGGGCTTTCCCTATTCAAATCTCTATAGTCTACACACATATGGACCTTTCCATCCTTCTTTGGCACGGGGACCATATTTTCCACCCATTGGGGATATGATGTCACTGCTAGAAAACCTGCATTGAATTGCTTCATTACCTCGACTTTTATCATCTCTGACATGTCTGGCCGCATATGACGAACCTTTTGTTTGACAGGAGGACAATCTTCCTTTGTCGGTAGACGATAAACTACAATGTCTGTATCAAGCCCCGACATATCTTCATATTACCAAGCAAACACTTCAACATAGTCATGTAACATCTGGATCAATCTATCTTTGACACCGTCTTCCAAGTTGGCGTCGATCTTGACTTCTCTCTTGTCTTCCTCAGTACCCAGGTTGATCACTTCAATTGGCTCTTCATGCGGTTGAATGGCTTTTTCTTCTTGCATCAGAAGTCTGGCTAATTCCCCAGGTATTTTACAATCTTCCTCGCCTTCATCTTTAGCTTGGTAGATTGGATATTTAAAGTCATATGTGACAATAGCAGAGTCTTTGTCAATGACACCCAGAGTGGATGAGGATCTTCAAATTTGTGTGTGTGCAAGATACATGGCTATTTTGAAAATGCAATAAAGTGAAAGAAAGACAATGAGCGCAAAATTTGAATGAAAAAGAGTCTAATGTTTTTTCATTAAATAATCATATGGCATATGAAAATGAACAAACCCTTAACAAGTGGACCATGGTGCCCCATGTATGGCACATGGCTTAAAGTCATTATTTCAATAAAGTTACAGACAGAGTTCTTAAATTGATAAAAATAGTAAATGGTAATTACTCCTTATTGAAGGAGATGGGAATGAAATCTTTGGCACGCCAGTTGTTGAGTCATTCCTCGGCAGTCAGGTAGATCCAGTCATTAAAATCACAGTCATTGCCGGAGTCTTCAAGAGCATTCACTTCATGATTACTGATGCGAAGAGGTGGTTTTCCTATGCGAGTGCGTCTGACCTCTTTTTGAGCTTTGGCAATAAAACCCATACCACACTTATCTGACTTGAATAGAATATCAGGGAGTTTCCCCCAAATGGTACAACCTCCATCTTCAATCACATCATAAGCATCTTTGAGGGAATCAATCCTTGGCACATCTTTAACAGCTTTTGGAACATCAGGAGTAGCCTTGGCAGCAGCAACCATGGGAGGGACCACTTCGAAGGCTTGACAAGGAGTTTCTATGAACTCCCCATCCATCTCAACATATTTGAACGGATTTAGATGGTTAACCATAAACTCCTCTTCACCACACACGGTAAAAATATTTCCTTTGACTGGATATTTCAATTTTTGATGAAGTGTAGAAGTCACTACTCCTGCCTTGTGTATCCAAGGGCGTCCAAGTAGGCAAGATTAGGTAGGACGGATGTCCATTACATAGAAAGTCGAGTTGATAGTTTGAGAACCAACTTTGATGGGGAGGTCAACCTCTCCATGTACCATCCTCTTTGATCCATCGAAATCCCTTACCACTATGTCAGTTGGCTTCAACACCAAACCTTCGCAATCCAACCGATCTAGGGCACCCTTGTGTAAGACATTTAGAGAGGACCCAGTATCCACTAATACATGGGCTAGAGTGGTTCCTTTGCATTCAATAGAGACATGTAAAGCCTTGTTGTGATTTCTTCCGACTGGAGTTAAATTTGCATCCGAGAATCCTAATCCATTATCGGCAGTCAAACTTGCTACATAATTTTCAAAGTGATGGGATTTAGTCTCTTGAGGAACATGAAATTTCTTCAAAAAATTATCAAGGCTTGAGCATGCGCATTATGACAAAGCAATAAAGATAGCATAGAATCTTAGAGGGATTTTTCCCCAACTTCTCTACTATCTTATAATCACTTTTCCTTATGATCTTCAAAATCTTCTCCATCTCTTGGGTGGAGGGCTTTTCAGTTGTAATGTCTTTGGCAGGCGCCTCCATCCTGGAAGGATCAACCATCTTTTCTTTTCCCCTAGCATCAGTACTAGGTTTGTCAGCAGTAATGTGAATAGAATAGGTGTAGTTGTGGTGGTTGGAGGTGAAATGTTAGGAGAGAATATTCTCCCCATCCTTGTCACCTTACTAGATCCATCAATGTTGGTAATATCATCAGTCTTATGTTCACTGATCCAGGATTCTTTTCTAATACCATGGTAGTATACTTCAGCGCCATAATTCCAAGGTACCGCCTTATTGGAAGAATAAGGGATTGGCCGAAGTGTGGTAATTAACAATGGAGCTATTTTGGTTCATTGGAAATCCTAATAGGACCCTTTGAAGTGATCCTAATAGGTTTGTTGGAGATAGTGATGATGGATATGTCTTCAACTTCGTTCAAACTTTTTACAGATGGAGTTCTTTCGAATAGGATCTCATGGCTATCCATTAGGTGTTGGACGCCTCTTTTCATCCATTCGCAGCCATTGATTTGCACAACACAGTAACAACAATTTTCAAGGCAACCAGGGAAAACCCCAGCTTTCAATAAATTGTTTTTAAGAAACTTCAGTGGAGTGGTTAAGTCATTAACAGAGGAAACAAAAGAAGTATCTTCAATAGCGTTGATACCTTTTCCATGTTTTGGTATAGGTTTTGTCAATGAGGTCTTGGATATTGCGTTTTAATGCCCAACAATGATCAGTGTCATGTCCGGGACTATTGGACTAGTAAACACATTTGGCATTCGGGTTATACTTTGGAGATGAAATTTTGGAATTTAAAGGGGGATCATGCAATGTTACCAAATTAGCCTTCAACAGGTGTTGTAGGGCTTGAGATAGTGACATGTTGATCCTTGTAAATTGTCTTCTTTGAATATCAGGTCTTTGGTAGCCATCTTGTTATTGTGGTCTTTGAGTAGAGGTTGGATTGGAGATTATAACTGCATTTACAGATTGACGATGGTCCTTCTTGATATGGCCCCTTGACCCATACACGACATTAGTTTCTTTTTTACCGGTAAAAGGTTTCTTCATAGTATTTGATGTAGAGGCAGAGGTCATGGGAATCTTCCCACTTTTGATATCGCTCTCGACCCTTTCATCGATCAAGATTAACTCAGTGAAATCAGATGATGAGCTCCCAATTAACAAGTTGAAAAATGGTCCAGTCAATGTTCCCATGAACATGTATACCTACTCCCTATCAGTCAATGGTGGTTACACCCTACCTGCCAGGTCTCTCCACTTTTGCGCATATTCTTTGAAACCTTCATTGGAACCCATTATCATTCCTTGTAACTGAACTCTAGTCGGAGCCAAATCAATGTTGTACTTATATTGACGGTAGAAAGTGCTGGCCAGATCTTCCCAGGTATGAAGTTTGAACCCTCCAACTGATAAAACCATTTTAACTTAGTCCCAGAAAGACTTTCTTGAAAGAAATTCACCCATAACTTCTTGTCAGTGGTATGCGGTTGTATATGGCGAACGTAGGATCTTAAGTGAAGCTTTGGGCACGAAACTCCATCGTACTTAGCGAAGAGTGGGATCTTTAATTTATGGGGAATAACTACCCCAGGCACCAAACCCAGATCACCAAAATCCATGCCAGACACGACTTGAATTTCCATAGCCTTCAACCTATCTTCCAGTTTCTTATACTTGTCCTTAGCGAGTGGATACTGTTCATCAAAATAGTCTTCATCCTCAGATTTTGGATTGTTTCCACCTCCAGCACGAGTACTCCTTGCATCTTCGTCTTGGTTCTCATCTTCCTCGGATGACTCTTCAACCACTTGACAGACGGGACCTTTAAACCATTTCCCCATGTTGATCAGGGCCTTTTTCTTGGTCTTCTTTTTGGCCACCAGAAGTGACATTAGCTCTTGTTGTCCTTTGGCCAAGGTCAACAAGGTTTTTTGAAATTGAGAATTTTGTGTCTGCAAGTCTTTCATAGTCTACTCGATATCCATCTTACTTGAAACAAAAAATAGAAAGATGAGGAAAACTGTGTCCGAAAACCTGCTTATGTTATGATGCATGTAATATGAATACAAATGTTTTCAAGGACCTCTAAGATTTAAATTTGCTTAAGCAAAGCAGGAACAAACATTAATTGTATTAATAAAATTAAATGGTTACAGAAACATGCCTCTTGGGCTTACAACGAAAAACAAACAAACAAAATGAGATAGTACAAAAGGCTCAGGTGTCCTATGGATGCTTCCTCTTTGGAGTAATGTAGGCATTCAGGTTCCACTCCTTGTGGAGCTGCCTTGTGAGCTCCAACACTTTCTTCTCAATTGAGTAGAACTGGGCTTCAAAGGTGTCTCACTCCCTCTTGATTTGAATCCATGACCTTTGCGATTCCTCGAGGGTGGTAGGCATGTCCGGATGAAGAATAGTGTAAGGAACATCTCCTTCGGCAACAGGCTCCATGATGATAGGTAAGATGGTAGGATATGACATCATGAGGCTTTAAACGCGAGATCACACCCACTTGAGATAAGTCTCCAAAGGAATGGAGTTCTTATGCCCCAACGTCTTGCTATCAACTTTGTTCACCATGCCCCAAGCTCGTACAAATCTTTAACGATAACCTTGGCCATCGTTCTTATAGTAAAATACAATACTTTGGACAAGTGCGTCACGAGGGCCATCCCTCCGAGCATACCCAAACTGTCTTAGAGCCAAGCAAGGATTATAGGTGATACCTCCCCTAATTCCAAAGAGATGGACATTAGGGAATTCCCCATAACGGTCAATGATGGTGACATCCTCTAAAGATCGAGAACACCAATGAATATCTGAATGTGAGAGTGACATCAACCTTTGAGACCAACTCATACCTTGTTCGTTCTTCAAAACTGATCGAGGAAGGTGAGAAATAAACCACCTAGCCAGCAAAGGAGTACAACACATAAGAATCCCCCTTCTCTTCATGGTGTGAGTATGAAAAGAATGCAAAATATCTCCAAGTAAGGTAGGCACCGGGTTACGAGATAGAAAAACTTTGACCGCATTCACATCTATGAGTTTGTCGGGTTGGGAAACAATACCATCCCATAGATTAGAAGAGCCAAAATTTCTTCAAAAGCTTGCAAATCTAGGGCATCCCAAAATTGTTGAGCCTTCTGAAACAGAAACTTGGCTAAAAAACCTTTGACACCACTTCTTGTTTCCCAGTTTGCCACAATGCCGAACCGTTGCAAAGGTAAAGCTAAAGCAATCTCATCAAGTCATGGGTCTTTCTCAATACTAGTGAAGTGTAATTAATCAAGAAAAGGCACTCCCAAGAGTTGAGAAAACTCCTCCATGGTGGGCACTAATTAGTAATCAGGAAATGTAAAGCAATGGTGCTTACGGTCAAAGAATTGAAAGAGTACCCCCATCATTTTTATTCAAAATTTGAGGTAACCAAGTTGATGAGACGACTTTACTTTTTAGTGAATGGAGAATCTTGGGGAACCCTTGACGTTAACTCCTTGAGTTGAGGAGGCACTTTCACAAAGTCGATTCTGATAGTCTTTCTAAGAGTGGAATCCATGTCCTACAAAACAGACAAAGATAAATCCCAAGGTCTTTGAAATGGTTAATTCCAAATGCCATGGTATGATGTCATGATGTTATGTAGAAATGAACATATACAAACAAAGCAAACAAGTTCTTAGGCTTAGGCTTGCATGAGGTTCATAGGTAAGTACCCTCCTGAAGTTCAGTTGGTTCAACATGTGCTACAAAGTGACCGGGTTCTAGGGAATCTCAATATCATTGGTCTTTCTTCATTAGTCATTGCCTCAGCACAATCAATCTTTTCTTGCGGACGAAATATCTCAATAGTCTGATCTCAATGAGCGTAGTATCGAGTATCAACCAATTTTTAGCTTTCCACCGAAACTGGGTATCTCACTACTTCCTAATGGCCAAGTTGTTCAATTAAATGTTCTAAGGTCAGTTAATGCTTCATGACACCATACATCGGCCCCGTATTCTCCTTGATTCAACACAAAGGATACCAGTTGTGATCGGTGGATCTGGAACTGACTGTTTAACGCAGGTTCGCGAAATGTCGCGGAAGCAAGAGTCGCCACCGTCTTTTATTTTCTCCAACATGGACAGGACAAAAGCACAGCAAAATTCCTTATGAAATAGTTTCTCGGTTCGGGAGGTAGATTTATAGAAAGGGAAGGTGTTAGCACCCTTTCTATCCATGGTTATCCATGGGCTCTTAGATACTTTCTCATTGTGTTTTCAAAATGTTTGTTTGCTTTTCAAGTGTGAGTGGGTTTGAAAAAGTTTCGTTTTAAAGATTTCAGATCGACTCTTGTATCAGTCCTCAAGAGTGTTTGAAAAATTGTTTTGAAAGCTTTTTTTGAAAGTGTCGGTGTGAAAAGAGTTTTGATTTGTTTTTTAAAGAGCAAGTATCTATGAGTCATCTACCTACCCTAAGGAATTAGGCTGTGTAAATTTCCTTAAGGTAGTGCCATCCCACCATTGAGAGGTAGGTAGCACCACCGTTGGAGGTGTTCGGGTCAATTCGGGTTTAGGGACAGTGTGGTCACCAGAGCAACAGTAGGACACCTTAGAAGCTACCCTTATGCCATTGATCCTTTTTTATTCCGAGGCAACCGTTTCGAGGCAACTGGATCATGTCATGGACATAAGGACTTACTAAAACGTCCTATACTCGACGACCACGTTTCGAGGGTAAGGCAACAGTGAGGCGTACCCTAAGAGTGGTGTGTGAATTTGTGTATTGTTTTCATTGTTCATATTTGTCTTTGATCATGGCATGGTGAGCTACGCTTGTTTTTAATTAGCATGCATTCTTTCATACAAGTTAACAGTTAAGGGGGTGCGGAAAGTAAATTGCAGAAACGTAAATCCTACGCTATTACAAGGCGCGGGTCTATACATCGCCAAAAATTACAAAGACCCGTTTTAGGTAAATAAGTACGGAAAATAAAAAAACAGTAAAAAGTCCTATTTACTATTACATGTCCGGAGCAATTACATAATAATCGAACAAATTAAATGCGCGCGAATAAATTAATCGGGAATATCCAAGGGTGTTGACCCTTTTTAAGAAAAGGAAATTAATTTTTTTGGTCTTTTTTCTAATTAAAATGAAATGGAAACTAATTAATAACTAATTAATTTAATTTAATTAAAAGAAAAAATATTTTTTTGTTTTTTATGTTTTTTTATGAAAAATAAAATAGAAAAGGAAATAAAATTCTAGATTAACCTAAATCTAAATCTATTTTAATTATTAAAAAAAAAAGAATGTTAAAATGGCCTAATTTAAAAAAAAACTAATTCAATTATGATTTATTTACAAAATAAAAATAATAATAATAAAATGTTAATTCTATTTTTTTTTTGTTTTTATGAAAATGATTAATTGATTAATTAATAATAATAAATAAAATAAAATAAAAAAGGGGTAGAAATTAAATTGAAAAAATAAAATGAAAAGAAAATAAAAAAAAACAAATGGAGGGGGTGCTGGGCCAGGAATGGGAGGTGAAATGCTGGAATTCAGGCCCATTGAGGCAAAGGCCTCGTTGACTTTCCATGTTTGAGTATGGAGGCATTGACTGAGGCGTATGGTAAACCTCCTTTGTGGCCTTCAGATTGAAGCTCATGGGCGCGTGGCAGGCTTGGATGTGAGCGTGTATGATGGACTCTGAAAGAGGCGCTGCATGGAAACATGTTAAGGATAAAACTATGAAATATGAGAAGGGACCTGGGAATCGAACCCAGGTCCCAGTACCTGCAAGCCAACTCAACTGCCAACTGAACTAACGTGCGTGTTTGTAATGTTAATGGAACATGAGTATTATAATAAGAACAAGAGCTAATGATATAAAATAAGAAAAAAACGCGCCAGATTCAAATACCTCAACCATGTTATGACACGCAGGCTTCTTCTTCCTCTTTTTTCCTGCAAATAAAAGCAAATAGCGGGGGTTTTAAACCCCCCACAAACTACAAACCATGAAAATAGCGATTAGAGCATAAGCAAATATAAAAAGGGCGCGAGGTCATGGAATGATTCGTCTGGAGGTCACGAATCCATTGGCATATGTTTGATGGCCTGATTTTTCCATATGAAGAAACGCCTAATTTTGAGCTTCTGAAAACCTAATGTCCATCAATGGCAGTTTTTGATATAGGGTGCTATAGTTCAATTGAATGGTACAAAAAGCTTCAGAATGTCCCTATGAGTATAAATCAATTCAAAAAAAATGTTAAAAGCGCATGAATGATTATATAGAATTCAAGAAAATATTGCAAACCGTTTGGCCTGAGTTCTAAGATTCTGGGCACGTTTGGATTGATTTTTGATTGCAAAAGCTTCCTAGGGATGCCAGGAGTGTGTTTGGATTGAAATGGAGGCTTGAAATGCACTGCAACTATGATTTCAGTTTTGCTTTTTTCTCTTGAAAATGTGAAATGTGTTTGGCCGTTTCTCAGCTTTTTAGGTCGTGAATTCTTTTGTGATGGCTTGCATACATGTTATGTAAAGAGTTTTAATCAGAATTAAGGCCATTAACCTTATGCATTCATGTTTGGGATTTGCCATAACCTCCATTGAAGCACTTTCCATTTTTGTGTCAAAATTTGAATTCTTGCTTGATTTAGCCCTTTGCACGAATTTGGAATGGTCATGATGGTGTATCAAAGCATTTCAATACAAAATATACCCTTTAATTAATTTTCTTGATTTTTATTTGATTTTAAAAGATTTAAAATGAATTAAATCAAATAAAATTAAATGAAAATGGAAAAATTAATTTTAAATCTTGAAATAATTTGTGGGACACGTGGGAAGCATGGCTAAGCTGAAACAAGTGGAAAAAGTGGGCCCCTTTTGTCAAAAATGAAGTTTCAAGGATAATTGATTTTGGCCATTTCATAAAAATTTCCCAACTTCTCCAATGCATATCTTGCTCAATTTTGAAGCTATGAACATGTTCTTGGACATTTTGGAAAGGTCTTGGAGTCCTCTAACCAATGTTTTTGGTCCCATGTCATTTTGATTTACCAATCTCAAGTTATGGTCTTTGACTTAAAGTCCTTTTTTGTTGACTTTTGAAAATGACCTATAATGTTGAAATTGATAACTTTTTGTGAGAGCATTTCTTGGACTTGGAATGTGAAGATGAGTTGTAGGAAATGTCCTCCCCTTCAAGATGAGAATTGGATGGGATTTTTCTGATGAACCATGAAAAAGTTATGCCTTGGTCAAGTTACAGTTGACTTTTCAACTGTCCAAAAATAGAAACTTTTGCATCTTGATGATTTTTGAGCCATTCTTGTGGAATCATGGTCAAGACTTGACCAAATGATGATTGTGGCTTCAAAATAAGATGTTGACCAAAAATTTTGACTTTTGACTGCTAAATGACCATTTTGCCCCTACAGTTGACTGTTGAGCAATTAGGGTTTTTGACTGTGCAACTTGACCTTGTGAGCCTTGAAACTTGACATGTAGGTGCTTGACAATGTATATGAGCATGTGGGACTTGATTGAGCCCTTGAAAACCTCAACTTCCTTGCAAGAACCAAAACCCTAATTTGACTGGCTTAGGAGGATGGTTTGACTATGCAACCCTTGAGTAGACTTGAGCAAATTTAGCTGATGCTTGGAAAAACTTTAAAGATTATGGGAGGGAAAATTTTGGGGTACAACAGTTGCCCCTGTTCAATCTTCTTAGACCTGAGGATGTAGATTGGCTTGTGTGTCTTTCGTGATCCGAAGGTGGAAGATGATTGAACACTAGAGTGCCCAGAAATTTGCACTCACATAGTTGAGTATCAGCAGGGTGATAGCGGGAATGGGCTTACAGATGCCATTTGGAGATATGGTGGATAGGAGGATGGGCTTATAGATACCATCTGGAGGTGTGACAGAACCTTGTCGGGAATGGGCTTATAGATGCCATTTGGAACTGTGATGGATAGTTGTGGAGATGGGCTTATAGATGCCATCTAAGTGTCGATCGCGTAAGAGATTCCTTAGCGAGAACTTGCGTACCTGAGAAATAAAGATAATTACCTGGCCTGTTACAGGAGTTGATCTTCAAGCTCTTTATGTAGATGTGCCCTGGCTGGATACAGGAATCGAATCTTTAAACTCTTCAGACGTGCCCTGGCAGGATACAGGAATCGAGTCTGGAAATGTAGTCGTCAACAGATACACCCTGGCAAGATACAGGAATCGGATCTTCGAACTCTTCAGACGTGCCCTGGCAAGATACAGGAATCGAGTCTGGTAATGTAGTCGTCAACAGATACACCCTGGCAAGATACAGGAATCGGATCTTCGAACTCTTCAGACATCCCCTGGCAAGATACAGGAATCGAGTCTGGTAATGTAGTCGTCAACAGATACACCCTGGCAAGATACAGGAATCGGATCTTCGAACTCTTCAGACGTGCCCTGGCAAGATACAGGAATCGAGTCTGGTAATGTAGTCGTCAACAGATACACCCTGGCAAGATACAGGAATCGGATCTTCGGACTCTTCAGACGTGCCCTGGCAAGATACAGGAATCGAGTCTGGTAATGTAGTCATCAACAGATACACCCTAGCAAGATACAGGAATCGGATCTTCGAACTCTTCAGACGTGCCCTGGCAGGATACAGGAATCGAGTCTGGTAATGTAGTCGTCAACAGATACACCCTAGCAAGATACAGGAATTGGATCTTCGAACTCTTCAGACGTGCCCTGGCAGGATACAGGAATCGAGTCTGGTAATGTAGTCGTCAACAGATACACCCTGGCAAGATACAGGAATCAGATCTTCGAACTCTTCAGACGTGCCCTGGAAGGATACAGGAATCGAGTCTGGTAATGTAGTCGTCAACAGATACACCCTGGCAAGATACATGAATCGTATCTTCGAACTCTTCAGACGTGCCCTGGCAAGATACAGGAATCGAGTCTGGTAATGTAGTCGTCAACAGATACACCCTGGCAAGATACAGGAATCGGATCTTCGAACTCTTCAGACGTGCCCTGGCAAGATACAGGAATCGAGTCTGGAATTAGTCGTCAACAGATACACCCTGGCAAGATACAGGAATCGGATCTTTAGTTGCGACCGTTGATGGTAATCATCTTTGTATTAACCTTTGTCCTGAAAAGACAAAACGTTAGTTGTATGCAATGTCATGATGTATGACATGCGTGATGTTCTCGAAATAAATGAGATTGTACGTTCATGATGCGTATGTGCATGCTATAATGTATGAAGATGTGATGTTCATGAATGTGTGTTTTATATAGGAAAGTAAATCCTTGACGAGTGCCGGGAAGTTAAATCCTGGGCTTGATGTTGAAGGATAGTGCTTTGTTTCCGCTGGGGAGAGATGGTTGCAAGAATACCGGTAGGAGAAGATGACTCCGTTGGGGAATAAACTTGGCGAATAGAATACTCTGCGGGGAATACTCTGTGGGGAAGAGATGTGCTTTGCTGAGATGCTGATGATAACTCCGCTGGGGATACCGTTGTTGTTCTATTGGAAGATTGGATGAACTCCGCTGGGGATGGGAAGACTTCGCCGAGGACGATCTTTCCGTGGTTTTTAGCTGAGGATAACCCAGTTATATCCTGGTGGGGAAATAACCTTTGAATAAAACCGGGGAGACGCGTTCGCTCTGCAAGGGATAAGCTTCCAGAATCTACTGGGGATAAGCTTACTGCTGGGGAGTTTGATTAAGTTCTCCTGGGGAAACTTCTGAGGTTGCACTGGGGAAGTGGCTTCACTGGATGTCTTGTATTCCACCGGGGAACAATCTTATATCAAGACTGCCGGGGATGCTTGTTAAGAATGTTTGTATATTGCGCTGGGGAATGTTGAGATCTGCTGGGGATACCCAACTTCCTTAAGGCTGGAAGTATGTTAACTCTGCTTGGGGAGAGTATGTTGACTTGCTGGCTCATTCTCTGGGGAATTAAGATATCTTGGTTATGTTCTTCAGCCGAACTTACCTTGATACCTTGGTGGACAGAGCAATTAGATCGCTTTAGACAACTCATTATTGCCCCTGTTTCTAATGTTACATGTAATTAATCCTTTGTTTCGTATGCAAATATTTATGAGTTAGCAGTTAGTGTCAAATGCATATATCAAAATTGAACCTTGGACGTTCTTCGCAAAACAAAACATAAAAAGGAAAAACAATTGGCAATTGGTCTGAAAAGTGAATTTGTATTGATTTTTGAATTTTCCTGTAAATAGGCGTTTATGTACAAGAGGCTGACGTCCTAGTAAGAGAACGCCGCCGAACAACAGAGTTTATACAATTTTGTGAAAAACAAAACAGCTGTGTGAAGAAAGATAATCCCACTGGGTTCCAACTCTGCTATCGCCTTTATATCTTCGAGCGTCTCATCACTTGGCTGCTCAGTTGACGATGAAGCTGATTGATCGATGTCGTTTGAACTTGACAGTTGATACCGGATTCTAGATGCAAAATGATCCAATGAGACATAGTATTACGCTTTAATCCCTAACTTTTGCCTGGACCGCCCTTTCGGGTTTTCAGTCCACCAGGATACCCATTTTTGCCCAAGCCGCCTTTTCAGGTTTTCGACTTGCCGGGTGTACAGATTTTTTTCATTTCATCCCTTATTTTTGCCCGAACCCTTTTGGTTCGCCGGGAAGCCCTTATTTTTTCCTAGGTATGTCAACCTAGCGGGTCTTTTATCATGCGTAGTACTTTTTACTATGTCTGCATTGGCGGGGTGAGGAAGGTCGTCACCATCCATGGTGGTTAGAATCATGGCTCCTCCTGAGAACACATGTTTAACCACAAATGGCCCTTCGTACGTGGGGGTCCATTTGCCCCTAGGATCACTTTGAGGAAGAATGATGCGCTTGATTACCAGGTCCCCAACTTGATACTCTTGTGGTCTGACTTTCTTGTTAAATGCCCTGATCATCCGTTTTTGGTACGTCTGACCATGACAAATAGCAGCGAGTCTCTTTTCATCAATAAGGTTTAACTGATCAAGTCGAGTCTGGATCCAGTTATCTTCGCTCAGATCTGCATCCTTCATTATCCGGAGAGAGGGTATCTGGACTTCAATCGGTAAGACTGCCTCCATGCCGTAGACCAAGGAAAAGGGAGTTGCCCCGGTTGACGTCCTTGCTGAGGTACGGTACCCATGAAGAGCAAACGGTAACATCTCGTGCCAATCTTTATAAGTCATTGTCATCTTCTGCACAATCTTTTTGATGTTCTTATTAGCTGCTTCGACAGCCCCATTCATCTTCGGCCGGTAGGGAGAAGAGTTGTGGTGTTGTATCTTGAATTGCTCGCAGAGCTCAGTGATCATCTTATTATTAAGATTGGTACCGTTGTCTGTAATGATCCTTTCCGGGACGCCGTATCGACAGATCAGGTTTTGCCGAATGAACCGTGCTACGACGTTCTTGGTTACAGTGGCGTAGGAAGCTGCTTCAACCCATTTTGTAAAGTAATCAATCGCTACCAAGATGAAGCGATGCCCGTTAGACGCCGTAGGTCTGATCTCGCGGATCATATCAATGCCCCACATTGCAAAAGGCCAAGGTGCTGTCAAGACATTCAGAGGAACTGGAGGAACATGCACCTTATCTGCATATATCTGGCATTTATGACATGTCCGAGAATGTTGGTAACAGTCAGCTTCCATTGTGGACCAAAAATATCCTGCCCGGAGGATTTTCTTTGCCATGGTGTGTCCACTGGAATGTGTTCCGAAGGTACCTTCATGTAGCTCTGCCATGATCTTTTCTGCTTCAGTCTTATCCACACAACGCAGTAATGTTGAATCATGGTTTCGCTTGTACAGAATGTTGTTGATGAGGAAGAACTTTGCTGCGAACCTTCTCAAAAACTTTTTATCATTGATGGATGCACCTTCAGGGTATTCTTGAGCTTCTAAGTATCTTTTCACCTCATGATACCAGGGTTTTTCAGTTACTACCTCAGCCTCAAGATCACAACAATATGCAGGTTCGTCCAACTTCCAGATAATGATCCGGGGAGCCTCATTGTCCCATTTGACTTTGAACATAGAAGACATCGTAGCCAGCGCGTCCTCCAACTGATTCTCCTCTCTTGGGAAGTGTTCAAAAGTTATTTCTGTGAAATGGGGGATCAACGTCAACACACATTCTCTGTAAGGAATAAGGTTCGGATGTTTCGTATCCCACTCGCCTTTGATCTGATTGATCACGAGAGCGGAATCTCCGAAGACACTCAGAAACTTGATCCTTAAGTCAATCGCAGCTTGAAGACCCATGATGCATGCCTCATACTCCGCCATGTTGTTGGTGCAGTTGAAACATAGCCGGGCAGTAAGTGGAGTATGAGTACCTTGAGGGGATATGATCACAGCGCCGATACCATTACCCAAAGCGTTGGAGGCTCCGTCAAAGTGCATAGACCATCGGGATCCTTCCTCAGGTCCTTCATCCGGTCCAGGTACTTCGCAATCAGTCACTATCATGATGCTCTCGTCTGGGAACTCGAAGTTCATTGACTGGTAGTCATCTACTGCCTGGTGTGCCAAGTGGTCCGCCAATACACTTCCCTTGATTGCCTTCTGAGTCGTGTACTGGATGTCGTATTCTGTCAAGATCATCTGCCATCTTGCTATTCTTCCAGACAGAGCAGGCTTTTTGAATATGTACTTTATTGGATCCATCTTTGAGATCAACAAGGTAGTGTGAGTCAGCATATACTGTCTCAGCCGGCGAGCAGCCCATACCAAAGCGCAGCAAGTTTTCTCGAGCAATGAGTATCGGGTCTCACAGTCGGTAAACTTTTTGCTAAGGTAATAAATGGCGTGCTCTTTTCGGCCAGACTCGTCATGCTGCCCCAGCACACACCCCATTGAGCTGTCAAGTACTGTCAGGTATAGTATTAGAGGTCTCCCTTCAACCGGTGGCATAAGAATGGGTGGTTCTTGGAGATACTCTTTGATTCTGTCAAAAGCGGCCTGACATTCATCATTCCAACGTACTACCTGATCTTTCTTCAGCAGCTTGAAGATTAGTTCACAGGTAGCTGTTAGGTGTGAGATGAATCGGGCAATGTAATTCAGACGTCCTAGAAAGCCTCTGACTTCTTTCTCTGTCTTGGGAACTGGCATCTCTTGTATGGCTTTAACCTTGGCAGGGTCCACTTGAATACCCTTGTCGCTCACGACGAAGCCTAGCAACTTTCCAGATCTTACCCCAAATGTGCACTTGTTTGGATTCAACCTTAGCTTGTATAGCTTCAGACGGTCAAACAGTTTCTGCAGATGGTCAAGGTGCTCCTCCTCAGTTTGAGACCTTGCAATCATATCGTCGACATATACTTCTATCTCATGATGGATCATGTCATGAAATAAAGCAACCATGGCACGTTGGTAGGTTTCCCCAGCATTTTTCAACCCAAAAGGCATGACCTTGTAGCAGAAGGTGCCCCACTGAGTAACAAAGGTAGTCTTTTCCATATCTTCAGGAGCCATCTTGATCTGATTATAACCTGAAAAGCCGTCCATGAAGGAGAACACTTTATGCTGGGCAGTATTGTCAACCAGAACGTCAATGTGAGGTAGGGGAAGTCATCCTTGGGGCTTGCCCTGTTCAGATCCCTGTAATCGACACACATTCTGACCTTACCATCTTTCTTCGGTACCGGCACCACATTGGCAACCCACTGAGGGTAATAAGTCACTGCTAGAAACCCGGCGTCAAATTGCTTCATAACCTCAGCTTTGATCTTCTCGGACATCTCTGGACGCATACGGCGGACCTTTTGTTTTACTGGCGGGCAGTCTTCCTTGGTAGGCAAATGATGGACCACAATGTCGGTATCCAACCCAGGCATGTCTTCGTAGGACCAGGAAAAGATCTCCACATAATCATGCAACATCTGAATCAACCGTTACTTCACGCTGAGCTCCAGATTGGCACCAATCTTGACTTCCTTTTTGTCTGTCTCAGTACCCAGATTCACCGTTTCCACTGGCTCTTCATGTGGCTGAATGGCCCTCTCTTCCTGGAGTAACAGTCTAGCAAGCTCACCAGGCACTTCGCAATCATCTTCACCTTTGTCTTCGGCTAAGTTGATCGGATTTTCGAAGTCATAACTGGCAGTAGCAGAGTCGTTACCAGTGAGATCCAGAGTGGATTGAAACCTGTACGAGTGAGTGTGTGTAAATACGGCTGTTTTGCAATATATAAAGAAAGAAAGAAAGAAAGGGAGCACAAGATTTGAAATGCGAAAAACGTCCAATGCTTTTATTCATGATATATGAAAGTGACAAACAAAAGCCCTCACAAATAAAACCACGGTGCCCCGGGTAAGACACCGGGCCATAAAGTTTCAAATTATTGTTTATTACAAATCCAAAACAAAGAAGTTCATTACTTGGTGACAAAAGTAATGGGTGTAAAGTCTTTTGCGGTCCAGTTGCTAGGTCCACCATTATTCGTTGGGTAGATCCAGCTGTCAAACTCGGATTCTTCCACTTCGTCTTCATCCCCAATAGCATTCACTCCTGGATTGGCAGGGGAGCTGTCACTACATTGGGTTTCTCAGGTGCCTCAAATTGTACCTCCTTCGCATCAATAAGGTCTTGCACCTTGTTTCTCAGGGCCCAGCAATCATCAGTAGAATGCCCCGGGCTATCAGAGTGATAAGCACAGCGGGCATTTGGATTATACTTCGGAGAGGTTGTGTTTACCACCTTCGGAGCTTCTCTGACGGTTACCAAGTTGGTTGACAGCAGTTGCGGTAGGATCTGAGAGAGAGTCATGCTGAGCTGAGTGTACTGCCGTCCGGGCCTCTCAGCTCTGGGTTGGTTGTACTGTTGTGGAGCAGCAGCAGGCTTAGAAATAACCACCGCGTTGACAGCTTGGCGGCGTTCCGGTTTGTTTTGCCTTCTGGGACCATATACAGCACTAGCCTCCTTCTTGAAGGGCTTCTTTTTAGAACTTGAGGACGTACCTTTCTGAATTTTCCCCGATAATATACCAGCTTCGATCCTCTCACCAGTCAGGATCAGATCAGTAAACCCAACAGAGGAATTACCAATGAGATGGTTGAAGAATGGACCGGATAGGGTCCCCAAGAACATGTCAACGAGATCACGGTCAGTCAAAGGTGGCTGCACCCTGCCAGCCAGATCTCTCCACTTCTGTGCGTACTCCTTAAAACCTTCTCCCGATCCTAGCGACATACCCTGGAGTTGGGTACGCGTAGGAGCAAGGTCGGAATTATTGATACTGCTTGTAAAAAGCAGTGGCCAAATCCTCCCAGTTATGAACGTTGGTTCCATCCAGCTGATAGAACCATTCGAGATGAGTCCCTGAAATACTCTCCTGGAAGAAGTGGATCCATAAGTTCTTGTCTGCTGTGTAAGGCTGGATCTTCCTTACATAAGAGCGGAGGTGCATCTTAGGACAGGAAGCCCCGTCATACTTCACAAAGGCAGGCGCCTTGAACTTGTGTGGGATCACCACCCCAGAAGATAAACCCAAGTCTCTGAAATCCAACCCAGGCACATGTTGAATCTCCATAGCATTTAACCTGTCCTCTAGTTGTTTTTACCGGTCCTCAGCAGGAGGGTACTGTTCGTCATTGAAGTCTGTCTCAGTGTCAGAGACCACAGGACTAGGGACCTCTCTCCCTTGGTGACTACCTTCCCCCACAGATGGAGTAGTCCTCTCAGCTTCATTCTGCAATGTGTTCCCGAGTCTGTGCCCAGTGTTGAATAGCACAATCCTCTTCTTCTTCTTATTCTTCTTCAGGAGCAAAGCCTTCAGCTCTTGTTGTCCCTGGGCCAAGTTCATGACCATCTCCTGAAATTGGGCATTTTGGGCCTGGAGGGCCTTGATAGCTTGCTCGGTAGTGAGTTCAGGATTCATGATGCTTGAGTGCTGAAATAAACAGCGAAGAAGATTAAGCAACCTGTAGGAAAAGGGGTACCTGTAATGCATATGATGAATGAAGTGCGTATGAATTATGTTTTCAAAGACAATCGGGAGTCAAACTTTGTAAACAAAAGGAACACACTTTATTAGCTTCAAACTTTAAATTGTTCAACAATCTGCCCTTAGGCGTTACAAGAATGAAAATACTGAAAAGGAAATAAAGCTGTAAAAGAAACATCCAAAGCCCATCAGTGCTCCCATGGCCTCCTCTTCTCAGTACGGATATAGTCATTCAGGGCTCGCTCGTTCTCCAGTTGCTTGGTCAGCTTCTGGATCTTCTGTTCCTGTTCGTTGAACTTTTCTTGATAATAATCCCGCTCTTCCTGTAGTTGCGCCCAAGACCTCTTTAGTGTATCAACATCAGTGGGTATCTGAGGAGGGAGTATGGTTGGAGGAACCCCGTCTCCATCAGGACTTTCAAGAATGATAGGCCTGACAGTTTCATATGGCATACCTAACTTCTGAGCACGGATGTGGACCCATTTGTGGTAGGCTTCCATAGGTAGAGAAGTCTTTGGTCCCAGCTCTTGTGGGTCAGCTTTGTGAATTCTGTCCCAAGCTTTGATGAATCTACGACGCAGTTCGTCATTATCTTTTTGAAACTCAAAACTGATGTGAGGCACCAGTATCTCATGAGGCCCTGCTCTTCTGGCTCTTCCAAACTGACGGAGAGCTAAACATGGATTATAAGAGATTCCGCCCTGAGTGCCAATCAATGGAACATTAGGATATTCTCTGCAGCGATCAATAACAGCCACCTCATCTAAACCTCTAAGAGTCCAAATGATGTCATTATCAGTGAGAGACATTAACCTATGAGCCCAGCCTCTTCCTTATTGGTTCTTTAGCACGAACTTGGGGAGGTGCGAAATAAACCACCTCACCAACAAAGGAGTACAACACCACAGAGTTCCTCGTCTTCGGGCAGTACGAGCATAGAGTTGTTGCAGGACATCACCCAAGAGAGTGGGTACAGGGTTCCGAGACATGAAGATCCTTATGGCATTGATATTGACAAAGTTATCAGGATTTGGAAACAATACTAGCCCATAGATTAAGAGAGCCAGAATGTCTTCATACGCCCTGAAGTCTAGGTCATTCCAGAAACTGTTAGCTTTACCAATCAGAAATTTAGCCAAGAAGCCCTTAACTCCGCTTCTAGTCTCCCAGTTGTCCATCACTTCTTTGTGGGTCAAGGGAAGGGCTGCAGCAATCTCCTCAAGCCTAAGAGTCTTCTCCCAACCAGTGTAGGGAGTCTGATCCAAGATAGGGATCCCAAGCAAATCAGAGAACTCTTCCAGGGTAGGGACCAGCTGGAAGTCTTGAAAGGTGAAGCACTGGTACAGAGGGTCATAAAACTGGGTCAGGACACTCATCAGTTGTTGGTCCCACTTTGTCGTGACTAAACTGAGAAGAGAACCATGCCTCTGGATGAAGGAAGTAGTATTTGGAATTCTGCTAACCAACTCTTCAAGTAACTCAGGTGGGTGAACAAAGCTGAACCGGATAGTATTCCTTCGCATAGGCATCATGATGTCCTACAAAACAGAGCAAAGGTGAAACCCTCTTGTCTTTGAAATGGTCAGTCCTTATGCAGGATGCATGCAATGTTTATGATGGCATGATGTTATGATAAAGCACACCACAAATATTCACAAAGGCAAACATGATAAGGCACACAAGTCACACAAGACAAGCCCTTAGAGTTTAGGCTAGCATGGGGTCTAGGTATTACCCTCTTTCAGTTTGTTGGTTAAGACCTGTCCTATCAGAAGTAACCGGGTTCTAGAGGATCCCAATATCACTGACTACCCTCAATCGGTCATAACTCCAGCATCACAATCTTTTCTTGCGGCCAGAACCATCACGAGAGTTTAGCCTCAATGGGCGTAGCATACTGCTACTGTTCTATTGGCCAAGTTGGGTCATTTAAGGTTCTAAGGTCGGTTGGTGCTTAATGACTCCTCAGAAGACCCATATTCTCCTCGTTGCGACACAAGGGATATCGGTACAGACCAAGGTGCCACACCAACGTAGCCACTGCTTCACCCGTGTCGGTCTACGCCGGACATGTCCCTCACAACTTATGCTACCTAAAAGGGTATCCCCAGATCCGGGTTAGGATCTATGTAACCCCGATGCAGCCCATAATAATAAAGCAATCAAGCACAACAATTGAAAACACAAGTGATCTTAGTCCTAAGGTACACCTCACTTTATAAGTTTCCCCAGCAGAGTCGCCAGTTCTGTGATCGGTGGATCTGGAACTGACTGTTTAACGCTGGTTCGCGAAATGTCGCGGAAGCAAGAGTCGCCACCGTCTTTTATTTTCTCCAACATGGATAGGACAAAAGCACAGCAAAATTCCTTATGAGATAGTTTCTCGGTTCGGGAGGTAGATTTATAGAAAGGGAAGGTGTTAGCACCCTTTCTATCCATGGTTATCTATGGGCTCTTAGATACTTGCTCATTGTGTTTTCAAAATGTTTGTTTGCTTTTCAAGTGTGAGTGGGTTTGAAAAAGTTTCGTTTTAAAGATTTCAGATCGACTCTTGTATCAGTCCTCAAGAGTGTTTGAAAAATTGTTTTGAAAGCTTTTTTTGAAAGTGTCGGTGTGAAAAGAGTTTTGATTTGTTTTTTAAAGAGCAAGTATCTATGAGTCATCTACCTACCCTAAGGAATTAGGGTGTGTAAATGTCCTTAAGGTAGTGCCATCCCACCATTGAGAGGTAGGTAGCACCACCGTTGGAGGTGTTCGGGTCAATTCGGGTTTAGGGACAGTGTGGTCACCAGAGCAACAGTAGGACACCTTAGAAGCTACCCTTATGCCATTGATCCTTTTTTATTCCGAGGCAACCGTTTCGAGGCAAATGGATCATGTCATGGACATAAGGACTTACTAAAACGTCCTATACTCGATGACCACGTTTCGAGGGTAAGGAAACAGTGAGGCGTACCCTAAGAGTGGTGTGTGAATTTGTGTATTGTTTTCATTGTTCATATTTGTCTTTGATCATGGCATGGTGAGCTACGCTTGTTTTTAATTAGCATGCATTCTTTCATACAAGTTAACAGTTAAGGGGGTGCGGAAAGTAAATTGCAGAAACGTAAATCCTACGCTATTACAAGGCGCGGGTCTATACATCGCCAAAAATTACAAAGACCCGTTTTAGGTAAATAAGTACGGAAAATATAAAAAAACAGTAAAAAGTCCTATTTACTATTACATGTCCGGAGCAATTACATAATAATCGAACAAATTAAATGCGCGCGAATAAATTAATCGGGAATATCCAAGGGTGTTGACCCTTTTTAAGAAAAGGAAATTAATTTTTTTGGTCTTTTTTCTAATTAAAATGAAATGGAAACTAATTAATAACTAATTAATTTAATTTAATTAAAAGAAAAAATATTTTTTGTTTTTTATGTTTTTTTATGAAAAATAAAATAGAAAAGGAAATAAAATTCTAGATTAACCTAAATCTAAATCTATTTTAATTATTAAAAAAAAATGTTAAAATGGCCTAATTTAAAAAAAACTAATTCAATTATGATTTATTTACAAAATAAAAATAATAATAATAAAATGTTAATTCTATTTTTTTTTTGGTTTTTTATGAAAATGATTAATTGATTAATTACTAATAATAAATAAAATAAAATAAAAAAGGGGTAGAAATTAAATTGAAAAAATAAAATGAAAAGAAAATAAAAAAAACCAAATGGAGGGGGTGTTGGGCCAGGAATGGGAGGTGAAATGCTGGAATTCAGGCCCATTGAGGCAAAGGCCTCGTTGACTTTCCATGTTTGAGTGTGGAGGCATTGACTGAGGCGTATGGTAAACCTCCTTTGTGGCCTTCAGATTGAAGCTCATGGGCGCGTGGCAGGCTTGGATGTGAGCGTGCATGATGGACTCTGAAAGAGGCGCTGCATGGAAACATGTTAAGGACAAAATTATGAAATATGAGAAGGGCCCTGGGAATCGAACCCAGGTCCCAGTACCTGCAAGCCAACTCAACTGCCAACTGAACTAACGCGCGTGTTTGTAATGTTAATGGAACATGAGTATTATAATAAGAACAAGAGCTAATGATATAAAATAAGAAAAAAACGCGCCAGATTCAAATACCCCAACCATGTTATGACACGCAGGCTTCTTCTTCCTCTTTTTTCCTGCAAATAAAAGCAAATAGCGGGGGTTTTAAACCCCCACAAACTACAAACCATGAAAATAGCGATTAGAGCATAAGCAAATATAAAAAGGGCGCGAGGTCATGGAATGATTCGTCTGGAGGTCACGAATCCATTGGCATATGTTTGATGGCCTGATTTTTCCATATGAAGAAACGCCTAATTTTGAGCTTCTGAAAACCTAATGTCCATCAATGGCAGTTTTTGATATAGGGTGCTATAGTTCAATTGAATGGTACAAAAAGCTTCAGAATGTCCCTATGAGTATAAATCAATTCAAAAAAATGTTAAAAGCGCATGAATGATTATATAGAATTCAAGAAAATATTGCAAACCGTTTGGCCTGAGTTCTAAGATTCTGGGCACGTTTGGATTGATTTTTGATTGCAAAAGCTTCCTAGGGATGCCAGGAGTGTTTTTGGATTAAAATGGAGGCTTGAAATGCACTGCAACTATGATTTCAGTTTTGCTTTTTTCTCTTGAAAATGTGAAATGTGTTTGGCCGTTTCTCAGCTTTTTAGGTCGTGAATTCTTTTGTGATGGCTTACATACATGTTATGTAAAGATTTTTAATCAGAATTAAGGCCATTAACCTTATGCATTCATGTTTGGGATTTGCCATAACCTCTATTGAAGCACTTTCCATTTTTGTGTCAAAATTTGAATTCTTGCTTGATTTAGCCCTTTGCACGAATTTGGAATGGTCATGATGGTGTATCAAAGCATTTCAATACAAAATATACCCTTTAATTAATTTTCTTGATTTTTATTTGATTTTAAAAGATTTAAAATGAATTAAATCAAATAAAATTAAATAAAAATGGAAAAATTAATTTTAAATCTTGAAATAATTTGTGGGACACGTGGGAAGCATGGATAAGCTGAAACAAGTGGAAAAAGTGGGCCCCTTTTATCAAAAATGAAGTTTCAAGGATAATTGATTTTGGCCATTTCACAAAAATTTCCCAACTTCTCCAATGCATATCTTGCTCAATTTTGAAGCTATGAACATGTTCTTGGACATTTTGGAAAGGTCTTGGAGTCCTCTAACCAATGTTTTTGGTCCCATGTCATTTTGATTTACCAATCTCAAGTTATGGTCTTTGACTTAAA
Organism: Vicia faba; assembly: GCA_948472305.1. Taxonomy (NCBI): domain Eukaryota; kingdom Viridiplantae; phylum Streptophyta; class Magnoliopsida; order Fabales; family Fabaceae; genus Vicia; species Vicia faba. The sequence goes on from OX451736.1 coordinate 940,822,959, forward strand.
GTCCCTTTTTGTTGACTTTTGAAAATGACCTATAATGTTGAAATTGATAACTTTTTGTGAGAGCATTTCTTGGACTTGGAATGTGAAGATGAGTTGTAGGAAATGTCCTCCCCTTCAAGATGAGCATTGGATGGGATTTTTCTGATGAACCATGAAAAAGTTATGCCTTGGTCAAGTTACAGTTGACTTTTCAGCTGTCCAAAAATAGAAACTTTTGCATCTTGATGATTTTTGAGCCATTCTTGTGGAATCATGGTCAAGACTTGACCAAATGATGATTGTGGCTTCAAAATAAGATGTTGACCAAAAATTTTGACTTTTGACTGCTAAATGACCATTTTCCCCCTACAGTTGACTGTTGAGCAATTAGGGTTTTTGACTGTGCAACTTGACCTTGTGAGCCTTAAAACTTGACATGTAGGTGCTTGACAATGTATATGAGCATGTGGGACTTGATTGAGCCCTTGAAAACCTCAACTTCCTTGCAAGAACCAAAACCCTAATTTGACTGGCTTAGGAGGATGGTTTGACTGTGCAACCCTTGAGTAGACTTGAGCAAATTTAGCTGATGCTTGGAAAAACTTTGAAGATTATGGGAGGGAAAATTTTGGGGTACAACACCAGTACCCACCAATGTGTCACACTAACGTAGCTATTGCTTGAACCACATCGGTCTACGTCGTACAGTCTCCATAATCTTTGCTACTTAGCTAATAATGTTCCCAGATCCGGGTAGAGGATTAATACAAAACCCAAAGAAGGACCCAAAATGTAAAGCAAGCAAGTCAAACAATGAAAGAATTTAAAGGTGATCTAATCTCTAGGGTAACTCCACCTTTAAGTTGTCCCTAGCAGAGTCACCAGTTCTGTAATACGATGGGAGAACTGACTTAGGTGTTTTGCGTTCGATCGCAATTGTTGCGGATAGCATGAGTCACCACCGACTTTTCTTTTATCCAATAAAGAAAAGGGTGAAAAGAATAGGAAAGACCTTTTGAGATATTTTCTTGAGTTCGGGGGGTAGGTTATGAAAAGGAAAGGTATTAGCACCCTTTTCATCTGTAGTTATCTACGGGCTGTTAGGTGCTAGCTCACTTTGAAATTCTTTGTTTGAAATGTGTTTGTGATAGGTTTTGAAAGTATTTTTGAAAAGTGCCTTTGTTTAGGCGAACTTTGTAATGATTCCCGTCTTTATAAGAATGCATAATAATTGTTGACTTTTGAAAATATTTCATTTGAAAGTGTTGGTGTGTTTAAAAGATGTTTTTGAAAAATGGTTGTGAGCAAGAAACTATGAACGTTCTACCTACTCAAAAAGTCTTAGTTCTTATCCTCCTCCTTTAGATATTTCTATCTTACCATTGATTGATAAGAAGTCCTATCATTGGATGTGAAAGGACAGACGTGGGACGTCGTAGAGTCATAGAAGGCAACATTGTAGGATACCTTAGCAATTTGTCTTAAGGGTCTTAGATCGTTTTACCAAAGGCAACATCAAAGTATCATCGAGGGACTACAATCTTGTATTCAAGGTTTATTTCTAAAGTATCCCACATTCGAGGGACATGACTATTTTTCTCAAGGCAACTTGTGAGGTTAACCCTAAAGGTGCAAGTGTGTAAAGTGTTTGTTTTTCATGAATTTTTTCTTGAGATTAGGGTTCTCTATTGTTTGATTTTTAGTCTTTCCATACACACCTTAATTACTAGAAATTATATAGAAAGCGATAAATTGCAGAATTTTAAAGTTCTATGCTATTACATCTTTTTTGGGGATGGGGGATACAAATTTACAAATGGGGAATGAAAGCAATTAAAACCTAATTACTATTACAACCATATTGAATAATGAATAAAAATAAAAATATAAAGGAATATAAAGATAATGTATAAAAAAGAAAATTGTTTTAAAAAAACTTTTATGTATTGACACATACGTTTATGTATTGATATGAAATTTTTTATGTATTAACGCATGCACTTATGTATTGATACGATAACTTTTATGCATTGATACATATCATTCCTTGCTCCTAGAAGTTAAAAATAACTCAGTATGAGTCGAAACATAAGGGTTTGTATCGACTCATACTGCTTTGTATCGACACATGCGTGTTTTGTATCGACTCATACTTATTTCTTACTCCTGGAAGTAAAAAACAACTCAGTATGATTCGACACATAAGGGTTTGTATCGAATCATACTACTTTGTATCGACACATAAACATCTTTTATCGAATCATAACCTATTTTGTACATAATATGTGTCGAATGATAGTGTTATGCATCGACTCATACTGCTGTTTTTTATTTACAGGATTGGGACTACCAATTGGGTTCCCACCAATCATACTTCAACCATTGTTACAGGTTTAGTTTGTTTGCAAGAACATATGTCCCAGACACTGTTGTGATATCTGGTAAAGAAGTTGTCAGCTCAACTTCAAGGAAAGGAATCATTGTTGAGCTAAAGTTTCATGGTTATATTATTGGCTACATTTTTGTAAAACATGGTTCTATACTGATGTTAAGCAAGATGCTTTAACATATTCATCAACTATTATGACAGTTCAACACTTCAGTTGTTATGTGTTTCAGCAATATGTCGAAGATATATGTCATGGCATCTTAGACTATGTACAACAAGAGTTTTTGTTGTATATCTCTTGATAGATTTAATTGTATTTGATGAGATCCTTTTAGATATTTCTCATCATTATGTGCAGGTCAAGGAGATTATTTATTAACAAAGTTCATATTTAATTGGATTTTTTAAAAAGGATCTTGGAGACTTTTTAGGAAGATTTAAAAATAGTTGTTCCTATTTTTATGAGAAGATATTGAAGCTATTTTGAACATGAAGATTGGATCTTTTGAAGAGTCTAAGCCCATACTGCAAGAGTCTATAAATAAGGACTTGCTAGACCTAAAATACAAGCATTCACAAGAAGAAACCGTGGGTGCAATATAAGGGTTTTGGTTTTTGGGAGTCTTTCAAGTTCTTTGTGTCTGTGTTCTTTGTGTCTATGTTATTTTTGTGTCACTCATGCATTTTTGATGCATTGAGTTGACTGTTTGTTGCTTGTTTATCAAGCTATTATTCTCATCCTTGAGCTTTTAAGAAAAGGGTTAAGTATTGTTTTCAGTTAAGAGTCTTAACTAAATATTGTGGATTGGAAGTGTAATCTTCTGGTTTTGATACTAGTTACTCGGATTGTAACTGGTTTATTTATCACTACAATGATTGACAGTGAGAGGTTCTTATATCTAGGAGGTTCATAGGTAGAAGTTGCACGGGTTAGTGGTTAGGAGGAAAGTTATAAATTGAGATTGTTTAGGCTTTTAACTAATACTATATAGTGGATTTTTCTTCATGGCTTGGAAGCCCTCTGAGTAGGTGAGTTGCACTGAACTGAGTTAACAATTGATTGCATTATTTAAATATCTACAATTAATCTTTCTGCACAATCAAGTATTTTTCTGTTAGCAGGTGATGTTATAACATCTATCCTGACATCGTGTTTTTGTTGAAACATCAGTTTTAACATTTATTTTTAAAGTACTAGAATTTCAGTATTGACCGTAATGCAATGTTTCTCTCGTAAATATATAAAAAAAAATAGCGTGTCCAAAAATGATGTATTACCACGGTTAACCGTAAGACCATTGTAATTTAGTTTTACCAAATGTATATTCCGTGGTAGTAGAAGTTGAATGATTTGAGTTAGAGTATCGTATAAAGGCCCTTTAGAGTCGAGTGAACCCATAAGAGAACTAAATGAGATTATTATCTCATCCCAATTATATTGTTGAATTTTTAAGTAGCTAAAGGTAGGAAAAATGCAAATGTAAAGTTATGTGAATATGTTTCGAAGATATCAATGTTTCAAGATAGGTTTCGTTGTATATATCTTAGTATTTTGTTAGGCACTCCCATGTTCCATATGTTGTATTTTGAGTATCTTGAACATGTATATAAATGATATCGTTAGGCACTTATGTGTTTTTTTGGAGAAAAAGAATAATATTATTCCCAAAAAATAGTTTACAACCAAATGTCGATCCGAAGATCCAGGCAACCACTTGACTCAACAAAAACTAACAATACCACCCACACTAATAAAGCATATAATTGTGTACAAAAATGAGCCAAATTCCCATAGCAACCAGCTCTACATCTCAAAGTTTGGATAATGTCTTGGCTGTTAATCTCCATGGTGGTCTTCTCTTGAAATATCCATATATTCCTCGTCTTCCAAATAGCATAAATCATTTCAGTAACCACCATTTTGATCATCCTGCTAATGCTACTCTTGCCTTTGGCTTGTTGAAAAACCCATTTGATCTCAGAATTCTAATCTAAAGGTTGATGCTGCACATGCAGCCATTGAAGCACTTTTTTCACACTTTGCTAGTCTCTGAACATTCAAAGAAAATGTGCCCACAGCTTTCTGGATTGCCACATAAACTGCACTTACCATCAGTTTGAATTCCCAGTTTACTCAACCTATCTTTTGTCATAATGCGCTGTCTATACACCAGCCACGTGATAAAAACCGAATGAGGTCTCACACCATTACCAAAAAACGACTTCCTCCAAAATACCTTGGGCTTATTACCTTGAAGCATTTTGTACATTTTCCTGGTGTAATACTTCTCTTTGGTTTTGAACTCCCTCCAAGCATAAGATTGTTGTATCCCCTCACTATGTTTAAAGATGGATTTAACGTTCCATGAACAGTGTTGAGGGGGCTTGAAGGTATTGACATCTCTATTATTAATGTAGTATAGGTGTATCCATTTAATCCACAACATGTCCTCTTTTGCACACATATTCCATGACAACTTACCAATCATAACGTTGTTCCAATTGGCCAGGCCAACTTCTATGTGGTGAATGACTTTTTTAGGAAGCAGGAAGATTTTGCATCCAATAATTTACAATCGCAAACAATACACTCCTTGCCAATTGGACTCTACCTGCATATGACAAAAGCCTATTGCACCAATGATTCAACCTCGGGAGAATTATTTCTATAAGAGGTTGTCACATGTTAATTGTAATCTTCTTACTCGCAAGGGGGACCCCAAGGTATTTAAAGGGAATATCTCCAAAAGCAAAGCCACTCTCAACATGGAGACATTTTTTAGTAACACCATCAATCCCACCCAAAAAAATCTTACTCTTAGAGATACTGATTTTTAACCCAATAGCAGCTGTGAACATCTTCACCTTATCCATCATTAGTCTAACAGACACCACATCCCCCTCAAAAAAGAAAGAGGTCATCCGTAAAACAAAGATTGGTAATCTTCATATTATGTTGTATAAGTACCAATTATCATTGTGTATGATGTTATTCTATATTTATATCATATTGGGTGTTACAATGGTAGAAAGCTCTATGCATTCCTAAAGCCTTGATATTCTCCACACAAGTCTAATTCGGTTTTACTCAAATTGAGTATTCACAACACATTCCTACTAATTCTCCACACAAGCATGTTATCACATCACAAGTACAAGTCTTAGCACTCAAGCCACACAACAAAGGCATACAAGTGAAAATATCAAAGTTACCGTGGTAAATTGGTTACACTACTTATCCATTATGTAAGGTATTTTTCCACTGTTCAGGGGTGGTAACCGATTACATTAAAGTGTAACCGGTTACAAACCCATTCTTTTTCAAAATAAACGAATTTACAAGGGTGGTAACTGGTTACACCAAAAGTGTAATAGGCTATACCTATGCCCAGATTCACAAAAACCCATATTTTTACACATGTCACTAATTACACTAAAATTGTAATCGATTACAGTCACAAAAATCATTAAAAAATATAGGTTTAAACCAATTTCCAGCAATCGAATTGTGTTATAACACTTCTCAACATGTTTATCATAATCAATACACAAGAAAATCATCACATGCAAGTTCATACATGATTATGTCATCTCAATATGCAATCATCAAAACATGCAATTTCACATATCCTAAGCAAGATTCTTTACTCTATTTGAACCCTAACATGCAATAGGCTTATAATATAACTAGGAACCCCACCTTTTTGCACAAAACCTAAATTTTCAAGAAGTAAGATGAAGATGATGGTGATGAATCTTGGCCCTTTGAATATTTACTTTAAGAAATTTTCAAATTGATGCATGCAAGAGAACTTGGGGCTTGATGATGATGATCTTTGCTTACTCAATGATCCTTTTCCAAAAATTGATCCAACCACACACACATGCAAAGAGGAATGATGATGAACTAAAAAAACTTTCTTATTTTCTCCTCCCAAATCGACTCACTATCTCTCTCTCTCAAGCTTCCTCCACTATTCCAAAAATTCAACTTCTATAGTGAGAGAAAGGAAAGGATGAAAATGAGAGAAAACTTCTCTAGAATGAACTTGTATATTGGCCTTGGGAAATGTCATTTTCCCTCGCACTTAATCTGTTTTACTAATAAATGCCACCTCTTTCTTAATAAATTATTAGGACATTGATTAGGATTGCATTTCTCATTGGTACACTAATCAAACATTATGATACTAATGCTTCATTAATAGAATAAATACTAACACTTAGAAAAAATTTATGGCTTTATAGTTTTTTCCACACATATAAATAAAATCACACTACCCGGGATAATTTGGATGAGATGAAATAGTCTCTTCCAGCTTAACTGGAGGTTATAGGTAAGATTCAACCATGGGCAGACAAAAATGTTAAATCTCATGAGAAAGAGCATCACCACCTATTATGGTCCTCCTTGACTTGAGATATTAGTCTCTGAAATTCCGGTATGATAGAACTCATATGTCCTATGATATGTTGGGACATCTGATCCTACATAAACAAACATTCAAGGTATCAACAATAAACAATAGTACTGAAAAGTATAAACAACATACAAAATTATTTACCTAGTTCGGAACAACTCTTCTACTATGAGGGCATACCAAGCCAGGTACAAATCCGCTATGATAGTATTAATTCAAACCTAAACTCCCCCGTTTACAACTTATCACTTAATCATTACCCTTCCTAGATTCCTATCTAAGACTCACCAGGATATGAGGGCCTCCTCAATCCCTCTTCAATCATAGACAGCGATTGGATCAACACAATTCTGAACAAACAGGAAGACACACTTCCATGACAATCACTTGCCAAGACTCTTGACTAAGACCACAACTTAGAGTTACTTTAAATCTTCCTCGAAGAAAAATACTCAACTCATTACTTCACAGCTTCTGAGTGAGAACAACATCTCAAAACCCGAGTGGTTCACTTACCTCAACTCTCCTAGATAGTGGAAAAAAGAAAAGCCCTATACTTCTACATCTTGGACCTATACTGTGATACGGTGGGAGATCTGACTCGGGTCGTTTGCGTTTGATCGCAATTGTGCGGTTATCAAGAGTCGCCACCGACTTTTCTTTTATCCAAAAGGAAAGGTAAAAAAGCACAGGAAAGACCTTTCGAGATTACTTCTCGGGTTCGGGGGGTAGATTATGAAAAAGGAAGGTATTAGCACCCTTTTCATCCATGGTTTTCCATGGGCTCTTAGTTACTCGCTAGATCACTTGCTTTTGTTTGAATGTGCTTGTGGTGTTGTTTTTGAAAGTATTTTGAAAATGTCTTTGCAATGGTTCTCGTCTCTATAAGAACACATATAAAGTGTTGTTTCGAAAAATAGTTCAAAGAGGTGTTTGTGTATTGTGTTTTTTGAAGATGATTTTGAAAAGATGTTTTTGTAATGGTTCTCGTCTCTATAAGAACGTATACAAAAAGTTTTTATCTTTTGAAAAAGGTTTTAATATGAAAGTATTGGTGTAAAATGTTTGGTTGTGAGCAAGCGAGCAATTAAGAGAAAATCTACCTACTCGAAAGGTCTTAAATGTTTTTTTCCTCCTTTAGATGTTGCTATATTCCCATTGATTTGGTAAGAAGCCCCATCGTTGGATGTGAAGGCACAGGCGCGGGACATTTGTACAGTCATAGAAGGTAACTTGTAAGACGCTTTAGCAATTTTCATTAGGGACTAGATCGTTTTACTGAAGGCAACATCGAGGAACATTGAGGGACTACGATTTTTTTTATCAAAGGGTCTTTGCTAAAGCGTCCCATATTCGAGGGACATGACTATATTTCCGAGGCAACGAGCAAGGTTATCCAAGAGGTGCGCGTGTGAAAAAGTGTGTTTGATTCAAGTTACTTTGTTCTTTGATTAGGTTATCTAGCGATTGATTTTGAATCTTGCCATACACGCCTATTTACTATACAGTATATAGAAAATAGTAAATTGTGAAATTTAAAATTCTATGCTATTACAGAGCTTTCGGGAATGGGGAGTACAAATTCACAAATGGGGATGAATTAGTACAATTAAATGTCCAAATAGGAAAACAATACAACCAAATCGAATCGAGAAATTAATCGAAATTATAACAGTTTATGAAATAAAATTAATTGACAAAGTATATGAATTTTTGGTATTTTTGTTTGTGAGAAATTTTGAAAAGAAAATAAAATCCTATTCTATTATTTTTATAAATTTGCTTATCATGAAGAAGTTAAACAATTTATAAAAAATGTTAACTAAAAGTTAATTAATTAATTATTCAAAAAAAATTTCTAACTAAACTAACTGAGAAGATTAAATAAATCAAAATTACGAATTTAGAATTAAAACTAAAGATTAAATTAAATCTAAATTAAAATTAATAAAATAATTCTAAACTAAAACTTAAAATTCTAAATAACTGAATTAATCCTAAAACTAAATTAAAATTGTAGAATTCCTAAGTTAAATCTAAACTAAATTAAAAAAAATTACTAATTAAATTAAAATTACTAATTTAATCCTAAACTAAATTAAAACCTAAGATCATTAACTAAATCTAAATAAAATGTAAAAAGAAAAGAAAATTAAGGGTGCAACAGAGATCAGAATTGGGCTTAAACAAAATCAAAGCCCAAAATAGGTTAAAGGGAAGGGATTAGGTTCAGATTGGGGCTTTGAGGCCAAGCCCGCGAACCAGATCCAATGAAACAAAAGCGGTGGATTCTGGAAACCCTAATCATGGAGATCGCAGCCACTGACACTGTCAAACCAAATCTCAAACTGGAACGACTCATCTTCCTCTCCCTGCTTGTTCCTCGACCCCTCTATTCTCCATAACACAACAACAACAGGCTATGTAAACGAACACCCCAGGTCTCTCTCTCAACCTCAGACTCTCAGTCACGAATCAAAACCCGTAGCAGTGAAACAAAACCCAGGAGCCCGATGCAAACCCTTATCCCCAAGTTTGATTTCAATGAATCCGACAGGTTTTATAAGTTACAATATGAGCAAACAGAGATTCAAGTAGCGAAATCGACAAGAAATCATACCAGTGAGACTCCGGGTAAGCTTCTGAATTTGATACTCTTCTATGATTTTTGCTTCTGAAATGCGTATGTATTTGAATGGGGTTATATATTGATTGGTGAATTGATTGAACAAAAGGTTAACAATTTTTCTTTGTTTGATGTTGTTAATGTTTGTAGATGAACATGGAAGGTGAGTGGAGTGGTGTTATGTTAGGCTTGGGCGAATGGTTGTTGATAGAAGGCGGTATTCAGAAGGATTCGGGGAAGATAATGGTTTGATGAATGGAAGAAAAGATATGTTTTGATGGTTGGAGGATTTTTGGACAGAGGGAGTATAGGTTTGTAAGAGTTTGTGCTTATTATTGTTCTTGGCTTGATTTTGCTGGTTATGTATTGTCTTGGTTCTTTTTTCTGACTTATGGTTTTTGTGCTGTGATTTGTAGCTTGTTGGTTTTCTTCTTTGACAAGGGTTTGTGCAATGAGTTTTCAGTGATTTGTTTTCTGAGTTTTTGCTCTTGGTTTCTATATTGTCCTCTCTCCTTTTTGTTTTATGGAACAGTTCCTCTGTTATATTGAGAACAAGATGAAAAAATAGGAGAAAAGTTGGTGAAGTTTTAGAACATATGTGGTATGCTGACCTTGGGCTTTAGGGTACAGGTTAAATTATGTCTACTTTGGTGCAAATTTTGACTGAGTTTTGGGAAACATTTTGTCTTTCCTAGTGCAGGTTTAGGGCAGCCATAACACATGTTATGCAGGGCTGCCTTTTTGGCAATTTTGCAGGATTTTGGAGTGTTGTATGGGCTCTATTGCTAGGTGATATCTCTTTCATCTTTCCTTTTTCATCTTTCCATGAAATAAAATAATTTTTCTTATCATACAACTTTCTGAAGGGTTTGGCCATTTAGGGAAAATGATGACATTTGAGGTTTTTTGAGCTATTGTTAGCTTGTTGTCTATGCCTTGCCTTGTTGCTGCTGAGTTTTGTTTGTTTTTATCTGCTGCCATATTTGCTGCATGCTTTGGACAGCCTTTCCTTGGTGGCTTTGCTTGGCAGTTTTGACTTTTTTTGCAGCCTGTTCTTGCTGCTATGCTTGCTTTGCAGCCTTGGGCTTGCTGCTATATTTGCTGCATATTGTGCTGCTTGTATAGCAGCCTGCTGTTCGGCAGCCTGTTCTTGCTACTCATGCTTGCTTTGCTTGTTGGTTTTGCAGCCTTTTCTTGCTGCTATATGCTTGTTTTGTTTGCTTTTCCTTCTTGTGAACGAAGGTCCAACCTTGTGATTTGCAAGAATGGGAGGAGAGAGATTATGATAAAACAAAACACCACAAAATCTGATTCCTATATACAAACCCTAGTGATGAAATTCTCTTTTCTTTTCTTTACATATCACCTTGTTTGAATTGCTAATTTTCTCTTCTTTGTTTCATGAACATGAGGCATGGATGTCGAGCGAGGATTGCTTGAAGATGAAGCAACGGAGACTTGAAGAAGCAAAATAAATGTTCTCTCTTTGTAGACAAAAAACTTGTGATTATTTGTAAACAAAACAAAAACTTGTAAATTATTTCATTTGTAAATGTAATAAATACAAAGCCTTGAATAAATTTGGTGTAATGAAATTTATTTTACAAAACTTGAATTTACTTAAACTTTGAAATTTTCAATTGAATCTTTTGGATTAAAACATCTTGGTTCGGTAACTTGGATTTCAAGAAATCACAAAATGATCAAATAACCAATGCGCCTTGTACTCCAATCAAATTTCTAAACAAAATAAATGTTTAAGAATTCAATTCTAACTTGGTTAACTCAAACCCAAAGCCATGGTCATCTAAATGACAGTCTTAATCTTCACCTCTTGTCCACACCAAATTTGCATTCAAAATGAAACTCGCACGCCCTGCTCGATAAAAATGGAAATTCATTTCCAAACAATCACGCTTTGAGAACCATCATCAACCTTAACAAATTTAAAAAAAAAAACAATGATGATTAAGAACACTTGAAATCAAACAAATGACTTGCGACGATTTGATAACTTTCAAAGTCTTCCCAATGCAATTTTCTTTCGATCTTTGAAGATAAACTCGTGTGCAACATCCCCTATGACCATATGGAGAAATAATCGTCTCAGGATCTCGTAATTTGAGGAAATCAAAAATCTTAGAAATCAGGCGACAATTATTTAATATTAGGTCAAAATCCAAGAAGTGACCTTTAATGCATTCGAATTTGGTGATCTTCTACACGTAATCATCTCTTGATTTGTGAAGAGAAATTGGAGATAAAATCTAGGAGAGTCATACGCAATAAGAACCACTCAAAAATATCGAATAACGAAGAAGTTATAGTCGCTTGAACTTGGTCTCGCAAAAGGTCATCTTTTGGGTTAATGGAGTCATTTTCAGTCGTCTGAACCATTGATTGAGCAAACTTGTGACGCGAGGTTCGAAACTCGGAATGAACATCCTTGAGGAAATATAAATATCTATGAAGACCATTTGAACCCTTGAAGAATCAATTTTATTTGAGAAACTTCAAACCCTAATGGTTGACTTACTGCCTAGGAAGAGAATCTGTCTGATCAAACTTCTGAGCCAAATTGAGTATTCGAGAAGACCTAAGATAGTATCTTGAATAAAAAATGAGAGGGAAAATTTTCGGGTACAATATATGCATTTCCTAGGTTACAAACAGTTCTATTTATAACCTATACCCTAACTGGATTTGGGCCTTTAAAGTACAACATATCAGTTGTAACAAACAACAGTAACTTCTGCTACAAACAAGGTCTTCAATCAAATCTTCCTAAATTATCTCCAAATTTAGAAACTGTATATTCTTAAATATTCTTCTTTGAATATTTTTTACCTTCAAATCAGTGCCCTATAATATTTCATAATATTTCACGAAATATTCTACATCAGTTAAATCATAACAGAATCTAATTGTCCACTTCAGCTTAGGCGCGATGTCGTATGCTCCTTCATAGGACATCTTATCAGACATGTTGTTCCAGATGTTGAAATTCTTCAACTCACTATGTTCTAACATACGATAGGACTTCTTGTTCAACCTGTTCATGTTAGCAAGTTAATACATTCTATCTAACATATTGCTGTGTTATTTGTTTTACAAAAATTAATTCCAATCCTTAAAACTAGAGAACTTACAATCTCTCCCTTTGGCAAATTTTGGATAAAACAAATAAATAAAAATTACAACTCAAAATTACAGCAATAGCATAATCATCAACCAACAGTAGTCCTCAGAAACTACTGAACTCAGCTACACAGCATCATAGAATCAGTCTTCAGTAAAGCTATTGGGACATCTTTGTTTGACATCTTCTTTTTCAACATTTTGAATGAACTCCATTACAGTGAAACTTTAGCATCAAAGAACACAACCTCAGGATAAAAGGAAGGAAAGTCCGGAAAATATTTGATGCAACCAATCCAGACAATGAAGATGATATGCCTACACTCCCCCTCAACCAAGGAACCCTTTCTATTCACAGATGAATAGATCTTCCTTTCGACTGGTAGAAAAAGAAGACCATGAAGAATCCAACCACCACCTTGGGTAACTCAGAACACAAGTCACAATTGTGTTCATAACTCAGATCACAAGTCACAAAGCAATGCACCAGACACATGATAGAGAACTCGTATCCGACACCTTTAAAAGATACTTACGAGAATAGATTCCAAACTATACTGTTCATCTGAGTAAATCCTTTCTCCCCCTTCTTTGCCAAAAATTGACAAAGAAGGCCATCACAAAACCATACCCAAGCATAACTCACCCAAATCTGAACAAAAGCCATAATAATTATGGACACAATAAATACTTATAGGGTGAAAGAGGAAAGGAGAACCCTCTATACATAGTTGGTCAATTACTTGTGAAATAATGATCCTTGAATGTAGCATTAAACTTGGTCAAAAAGAAATGTTATTCGAGGAGAAACTTCCACCAAAAACAATGTGCATCGTCAAAACATCTTTGAACGTCTTAATAGCTCTGGATTGTTTCTTCTAAGCAAAAAAGGTCCCAATATATTCACATCCTCAGTCAAACACGCTTACTGACACGAGTTTGATCATATTGTCCACCACAACTCCTTTGATGATCATACAGGAAACATATCCTAAATAATGTCCTGACATCCAGTCGAACATTGTCTTCTTCTTCTTGCACATTGACCAACACATCTTCAACCACAATGTCTTCTACTGGATTCTAGTTGATCTCATTTCACTTAGGCTTGGTGACATATACCAAGATATCATAATATCGCATCTGTGACATCTCTCAATAAAAACTTTGTAGAGAAAAATAAATTCTCCCATACTTAACCATTAATTATTTGAGAGAAATGTGAACTTCTAATTTATCACCCAACTTCACATGGCTAAAACCAACCATGCCTTGTCAAGATCACCAATAATTTCATAATGTCACAACATGTTGTCTGACATTACATTCACATAATATGCATAAGATCTCCATAATCTTGAACAATACACCACCAATATTTATACCATTGCAGCAACAATCCAAAGATAAACTCATGACTCCCTCTATCATGGATAACCAATGCTCCAGTTGAAGTTGAAAACTTAAGCATCTGATGAATACTCATGAAAGACTTCATGCTTTCATGACGAAGACCAACACTTCTACATGTTGAACACCAACTCCCTCAGTAGAGTTGATTCTGGGTCAGATATTCTCACTCCTTGAGAATACATCCAAGCCTTCTAACTCCTTGCAGTTCCACACGATGTATCATGACCTATTGAATAGGAAATGTGTCATGCATACAAGATGTAAAGTCACTCAAAAAATCCAAAAATTCTTAGTTTCCTTAAAAGCTTTACTAAGATCCAGATCACCAAGCCTTTTATGCAGTGACTTGCAGCAAAAGAAAACACCTTCCCATAAACATTCTGCATAAACCTTAGTATCTGCCAGCAGTCTTCTTCCCTTACATACACTAGAAGTTGTTGATACTAGTGTAGTCTTAAATAAAGTAGTCATGCATTCATCAAAGATGCTACTGTAGACAAGACCATAATATCCATATTCTAATCCATGTAGTCAGAAATGCCACTTACTCGAGTTTTTCCAAACACCTGAATGCCATGGAAATAAATAAACTCTTACATATTCTCTGAACCATAATGTTAAGAATGCATAATAGCATAATTTCCTCAGATAAATACTTAGTCTCCCGTCAAAGTATTCACCACCAGTCTTATGCATAACCTCAACAGAGGATATATAACTACTCAGCTCCCATCAAAGTACTCACCAATTGATAGATAGAGATTACCTTCTCACACAAGGTAGAACATTTAGTATGACATTCTTCTTCTGCACACATCTGGTATAAGGTGATTCATAACACATTTTAGAATAGAACGGTGGCTTGACTTTATACTCCTCTCTGGAAAATACAAACTTCCATGGCTGAAGAAGTTGCACCCTTTGAGATAATGTTCCAACATTTGATTCAACATCAATATCAAACACATGGATTTCATCCTTAACTATGGTTTGGAGACACCATATTAATCCATAACTCTTGCAACAGATACAAGAGAATCAACCATCAGTAGTTGGTCAACCTTCCAACCAGATCATCCATACATGCAAAGCATGCACACCTCAAGAATCTTCTTCTGATCACAAAATTCAGACCTCCTTTTTGACTTCGAGGTGGTAGATTCCATCTTTCTGCACCTATAGAGTAGATTCCATTTAATAGGTATCTAAATAAGAATATCACAATTATGGCATACTGGTCATCACAAACATACTGTTTCAGAATAAGTTTGATTTTCCATCACACAAGGATTCCCTTTAATCCTTGCAAAAGAATTTGTTTTATTATGTGAGGACACCACATAATTGACCCCTAGAAAATATAGGAACTTCCCCTAGATACCAGGGAACCATAATCCTTTGGTTCCAAACTAATAACTCCTCCTTGCTTCAACCAACTGAAATGCTCATCCTAGGTGAATTAGATGATATTTCGGCAGTGCAGATACCAATTAACCACAGAATTCCCATTGACACACCTCAAATGCTCACCATCCCTTGGATGACTTTTCCATCAGAACAAGAGTTCCATTCTCTCATAGACTTGATAGGATTACCAAGTTAGAGTAAATAACCTCCATCCTATGAAATGTACCACCAGACATATTGAGAAAAATAAATCCTCGATATAAAGATGTCAAGACATTATGTCTGACACTTCTTCAAGTTCTTCTAGATTCACACTAAAGACCTCCCCCTTTGTTAACTGCTAAGAATTACTTGATAATCATACAGTAGTT
This sequence comes from Vicia faba, assembly GCA_948472305.1. NCBI lineage: Eukaryota > Viridiplantae > Streptophyta > Magnoliopsida > Fabales > Fabaceae > Vicia > Vicia faba. Next base: position 940,838,703 of record OX451736.1, read on the forward strand.
GCACATCCTGTGGTTAGTACATTACTTCTCTTAACCAAAATATGTTCCATGTCCATAAAAAAGATTCCATAAGCTTGTATCCTTTGATCAGAAGGATCTTCCATATGTTAGAGAGAAAGTTCTTGGTACTAAAGCTTGTCCTCTACATATAAAGTATCCAGATGTGATACCTTTATCAAGCCTCCATAACAAAGCACATCCACTGCTCACAAACTCACTTAGATCAGAAATAAACTAATCTAAAGAGTGTCAAATATGTTGATCATGTCCTAACCAACATACTTATCTAAGACATGTTTCTATCATAGAAACTTCTTAGATACAAATGCTTCCTCTTCTAGATCAGGAGTAGGTTCCAAACATATGTGATTTAAGACACATTTGTTTAGCACTGAAGCATTTGCTATGCCCTACCTTTGTCCAACCAGATTCCACATAATCTGCTGGCTTGATGTTCCAACATCTGGTAGGACATCAATTCCCTTTACAAGGAACACATCAAAAGATCCTTTATTAAAGCCTGGAGATTGGCCTTTTAGGGTTAAAATCAAAAATAAATTGCCTCTACCAGATCTCTTCTCAACAAACTCACATAAGAGTGCCTTTATGAGTGAACTTGGGATAACCTCAAGTATCTTTGGTTGCTTTAGCAAGCTCGTCAAACCTCTCTTAAAGTATCACCACACCATGGGATACGCCTTTAAAAAGAACAGTGTGTTGCATCCTCAACACACAAAACCACCAGGAGTCTTCCATCAGATATATATGCAGCGGAATACAAACCAGAAAACTCGTCCACAACCTTCAATCATAAATACTAACCCTTGCACAAACACATCAACCCCCTGGTGCAACATGTTACCTAGGTTTGAAAATAGATCAAACCCTCGACACAGTAGCTTTCCACAAAAGCTACACACCTGAAAACAACACACACATGTCTAATACAAACCTTATCATGAACAGTCCATCCTCCACTTCTAGGGACCGTTCAAACAATAAAATTCGGTAGAAACCTTCTACCTTGCACAAAACCAGAAAGTATCCCCCATGGATCTCATCTAGAAACATACAAGATGCATGTTCTGATACCAATTGAAATTCTGGTATGACAGAACTCATATGTCCTATGACATGTTGTGACATATGATCCGACATAAAAAAACAGGCGAGGTATCAACAATAAACAATATTACTGAAAAGCATAAACAACAAATAGAATTGTTTACCCATATCGGAGTAACTCTCCTACTCTGGGGGCAAACCAAGCCAGGGACAAATCCACTATGATAGTATCAATTTGAAGCTAAACTCCCCATATACAACTTCTCACTTAATCACTACCCTTCCTATATTCCTATCTAAGACTCACCTAGATATAAGGGCCTCCTCAATCCCTCTTCAATCACAAACGGCGATTGGATCAACACAATTCTGAACAAACAGGAAGACACACTACCTTGACAATCACTTTCCAAGACTCTTGACTAAGACCACAACTTGGAGTTTCTTCAAAGCTTCCTCCAAGAACAATACTCAACTTATTACTTCACAGCTTCTGAGTGAGAACAACAGTGACTATCTCACAACCCGAGTGGTTCACTTACACCAACTCTCTTAGAGAGCGGCAAAAAGACAAATCCCTAGACTTCTACATCTTAAACTCGTGTCTTTCCTAGGTTACAAACACTTCTATTTATAACCTATACCCAACTGGATTTGGGCCTTCAAAGTATAGCATATCAGCTGTAACAAATAGTAGTAACTTCTGTTGCAAACAAGGTCTTCAATCAAATCTTCCTAAATCATATCCAAATTTAGAAACTGTATATTCTTCAATGTTCTAATTTGTTTCTTTTTTACCTTTAAATCAGCGCCCTATAATGTTGCATACTATTTACCATAATATTTTGCATCAGTTAAATCATAACAGAATCTAACTTTCCACTTCAGCTTAGGCGTGATGTCGTATCCTCCTTCATAGGACATCTTATCTGACATGTTGTTCTAGATGTTGAAACTCTTCAACTCAACATGTCCTAACATAAGATAAGACTTCTTTCACAACTTGTTCCTGTTAGCAAGTCAATACATCCTATCTAACATATTGTTGTATTATTTGTTTTACAAAAATTAATGTCAATCCTTAAAACTAGAGAACTTATAATCTCTTCATCTACGTGTAGAGGATACTTAATTTATACAAAAAAATCATAGGGTAATAGAACTACTTTATAAATTGTGATACTATTTTTTTAATATTTGGTATTAAAAAAAATATTGGGTTTTACATTCTACCCATCTAAAAGTAGTTTCATCATCTAAGTTGTCTTTAGACAAAAGAAATGGATATTATACATCCTGGGAAGTCCTTGTGATCAGCTACGCATAAATTCCAGGGGATTAAGTTAGGTCTAGTTTTCGATGTAACTAAACGGAGCACACCCCATTTTTGGGTTTGGGAATGCCGATGACTATAACACCCTAATTCCCTAATGCACATTTTATAAAATAATCAAATTTTACTTTCACGAATAAGGTGTCACACAATCTCAACATAAAACATTTTCACAACTCAAACACATTGCAACAGATTTATAAAACACTTTAAACAAAATTTCATAGTCTCAAATAGAATTAACTTCAAATTGAATAGAATATTAGTTTCATCATTATTTACCAATAAGAAAAATAAAGAAATGATGATCTCATCCCCAATGTTACACTATCAGAGCAACACCAAGTACTAAACAAAATGCAGAAAATGATAAATAATAAGGCATGAGCCATCTTCCACACAATAACATTTAAGGTTTCTCAGTCTCTACTTGAGTGTCTGCATCATAGGTGTAAACCTAACACAACAAAAAAGATAGGGGATGAGAATACACTCAAAATATATTAGTGGTTCAAAAGAATTCAAGGATAAATATAATTTAAAATAATCATCAACAATCAATTATTCCCACAACACAATGATAACTAATTTGCAACACAAGTATGTATGCAATGTGATTTAACTCCACGACTCTATATGCATGTGGTACCAAAGTTTTGAAAGCTCAAAAGTATATTAATGAAATCATCCCATCTCTAATCACATCTCTAGATCATGCAACATGCCACTAGTTCAATATTTGAACCTGGAAAAATCAACACTCAACTCTAACACATATGATCCATGAATAAAAATTAATCATCATGCAAGGTTCATCTCAACCTTCATCTGCATAAATCAACAATAATTCCATCTCTATACCAAATACACCAGCATAACATTGCCATAACATAAGTCTATATCACACTTAGAACCCATATCCGAATCAAACATATAAACACATTAATTAATAGAATTAAGTAAACTAATTAACAATTCATCAACTGTACCAAACATGAAGCTATCCAAAAGTTAAGTAAAAAACAATCAACTCGATATTGTAAGCCTCTCTAGTTGACCACACATCTCGATGGGCTAGGTCTCGCTAGGCTAAGGCCCTGCTCGCCAGGAAAGATACCTAAAAACTACAACAACACTCACCCTGCACAGCTCGTCGGGCGAGTTGCTGTCTCCCTAGGCAAGATCGTCTAGGATTGCAAAAGTCATAACGTGAACTTCACCTTTGGAGCTTCCCCAAAGCGTCAATTTCAACCTCAGATCACCCAAATCGCACAGGAACCAATAAATATAATTCATATTGAGATTAATACATCAAATACTCATAGATTAAACATTTAATTCATAAAGTTAACACCAAATCATCAACATATTCATCATGCTCAAGAACAATTTACATGAACAACAACATTCATATTTTCATATTTCAATCATGCACAAACCTTTCAGAATAATATAAGGTAAAAATTTCATATTAATCATATCAATAACAATATAATTCATACCATTTATTCTCAAGAACACACAAATATCAACAATGGTGAAAAATATGGAAAACCTATTGGTGGGTGAGGATCCCTCTCTACCTTTCATGCAAATCACACCCATACAAGAGTAGTTCTCCCCTTACTTTAATTTTCAAGCAACAAGTTCTCTAATCATTGGCCTCTTCTCCTTCCAACCCTTATTTTGCACTCTCTCACCAAAAGCTCTTATTTCTCCTAATTTCTCAATTGCACGTAGTGACTCAAATTAGCTCCACTAATCCCTTTTATTAAAAAAATAATAATTTAATCTTTTAATAATCACACCTTGGCCCCTAACTTACTTCTAATTATCACCACTCCCCTTATTTCCTCACAATTTCTATTTTTCATCCAAATCCAATTAAACCTATATTTTATATTTATTTTAATTAATTAAAATTAACCAAAAAATCTAAATAAATTCTAACAATTTTTACACACCTCAACTATTCCAAATAAAATACCTAAGTACGCAAATAATTCCTAAAAAGCAATATTAAACTCAATTAAGATTGAAATATGAGAAACGCGACGTTACAACTCTCCACCACTTTAATAATTTTCGCCCTCGAAAATTACCTGAAGGAAACAACTATGGATACAAATCCTTCACATGACTCTCTAACTCCTACGTCAGGCTTCCACCAACAGGTCCTCCCCACACCATCTTTACCAAGGCAATCTATTTACCTTTCAAGTGTTTCACTTCTCGGTCCTCTACCCTCATGGGTGATGCTTCAACAGTCAAGTTCTCTCTAACTTACACATCAACCACTTGAATCACATGAGATAGATCATGAATATACTTCCAAAGCTGAGACCCATGAAAGACGTCATGAAGATTCTAAATAAATGGTGGTAAGGAAACTCAATAGTAAGCTTCTCCAACTCTTTTGAGAATCTGATAAGGGTCTATGAAACGAGGAATAAGCTTATTAGACTTCAACACACTACTCACACCAATTACCGAAGTAACTCAAAAAAACACATTGCCACCCTCTTGAAACTCAAGAGCTTTCCTCCTTTTATCATGTCAACTCTTCTTCCTCCTCTATGATGCTTTTATCTTCTCTTGAATCATTTTGACCTTCTCAGTAGTGCGCTGAACAATCTTTGGTCTAAGTACAACACTCTCACCGGGCCAATACCAACACAAGGACGTCCGACAACTCCTACCATACAAAGCCTTAAATAGTGACATGACAATAATAGAATGGAAAATATTATTATAATTAAACTAGATCAATGGAAAATAACTTTCCCAGTTACCTCCCTGCTCCAAAACACAAGCCCTCAACAAATCTTCTAAAGAATATATATTTCTCTAAGTCTTACCACCCGTCCGTGGATGATAAACAAAACTCAACCTCAACTTAGTTCCCAAGGCTTCCTGCAAGCTCTCCCAAAACCTTGACGTGAAACTCATACTCTATCTGAAAAAATTACTTGAAGGAATACCATGCAAACTGATAAACTTCTCAATATAAACTCTAGCTAGCTTATGCAAAGGTTAATTGATCTTTATCAAAATAAAATGAGCCTACTTAGTCAATTTATCCATAACAACCCAAATTGAATCACTTCCTTTAGAAGTCTTAGGAAAACTCATTATGAAATCTATCAAAATGCTATCCCACTTCCAATTAGGAACATTTAATGGTTGCATCTATCTAGACAACTTCTAATGCTCAATCTTCGACTTCTAACAAGTCAAACAATAATATACAAACTTTGTGTTATCCTTCTTCATACCTAACCACCAAAACCTCTTCTTAAGGTCTTGATACATTTCAGTAGCTCCGGGATGAATACTCAAATTTATCTTGTGACCTTTCTCAATAATTATCTTCTTAAGCTCTGGAAAATCAGGTACGCAAATTCTGTCTCAAAATTTCAAGATTCCATTCACATCAACCCTAAAGCCCTCTTCTTTACCTTGACTAACTAATACCAAGCGATCAACCAATTCCACATCCAACTTTTGACCTTCTCTAATTTCTTCAAGAATACCAATAGTCAGCTTCAACATACACAACTTCACACTATTAGGAGTCCCTTCACACACCAAGCAAAGATATTGAAACTGCTCGATCAAGTCAAAGTCTCTCACCATTAAAGCTAACAATATGCAAGGACTTCCAACTCAATGCATCTGCCAATACATTAGTTTTACCAGGATGGTAACTAAACTAAAATTCATAGTCTTTTAGAAACTCGAGCCACCTCATCTTCCTCATATTTAGTTATTTCTGATCAAACATATATCTCATACTTTTATGATCGTTGAATACCTTAAATCTCGACCCAAATAGACAATGTCTCCAAACTTTAAGCACAAACACTAGAACTTCCAACTTTAAACCATGGGTAGAATAATTCATCTCACGAACCTTCAACTATCTCGAAGCATAGGATACAACATGACCATTCTGCATAAGCACACCACCTAAGACTATCTTCGATGCATGGAACACTCCACGCAAAAGCTTGACCTTTTCAAATCAACTGAGTCAAAGGAAACACTAACTTTTAAAACCCTTCGATAAACCTTCTATAGTAACTAACTAAACCTAGAAAACTTTGAATTTCCTTATTCGACTTTGAAGTCTCCTATTATAGCAATGTGTCTACCTTAGGCGGATCAATTGGGATACCACCGCTGGAAATCACATTTCCAAGGAAACACACTTTTCGCAACTAGAACTCACACTTGTACAACTTGGCACATAGTTTCTTCTCTCACAAAACTTCTATCATAACTCGTAGATGTACCACATGTTCATCATCAAACTTAGAATACACTTAAATGTTATCGATGAACACAACAACAATTTTATTCAAGTAAGGATGGAAGATCATATTCATATACTATATAAACACACTTGGGGCATTAAACACACCAAACGAAATCACTGATTACTCATAGTCACTGTACTGAGTTCTAAATAGAGTTTTAGGGATATATTTTGATTTACTAGAATATGATGATAACCCAATCGCAAATCAATCTTACTGAAAACACAAGCACCAACTAACTGATCCATAAGGCCATTGATACAAGGAAGAGGATACTTGTTCTTAATAGTAATCTTATTCAGTTGTCGATAGTTAACACATAACCTCATGCTACCATCTTTCTTCTTAACTAACAAAATTAGTGCTTATCACGGTGAAACGCTAGGTCTGACAAACTTCGTCTCTAATAGATATTTTAATTGTTTCTTAAGCTCACTCAACTCTGAACAAACATTATATACGGTTCCAAAAACACATGTCTAGTACCAGGTATTAAATCTATGGCGAACTAAATTTCCCGCTCCTACGACAATTAATTAATATCCTTAGGAAAAACATCAGGAAACTCACACGCAACAGGAATCTCAACACTTCCATCCTCTCTATTCACTCTCAAGTAAGCAAAAAATATAAGAATATGAGTGTTCTCCTCCAAGGACATCTCCACTTGATCCGCGAACATGAATCTAGAATCCATCATCTATTCGGATTCGGGAAACATCACAGTCTTATCAAATAAATTAATATGAACATGGTTAAACTCTAACCAATTCATCCTTAGAATAACACCAAGTTGATTTAGAGGTAGACAAATTTACACAAATCCAAATTCTTTACCATAAATAGTCAATAGGAAATTCAAACAAACCAGTGAAGTAGTCATATAACCATTTGTCGGGGTATCAATAAGCATACTACCATTCATCAAAGACACTACCAAATTCAATCTCTTAACAAAATCAAGCGAAATGAAAGAATGCATTGCACCAACATCATCAATAATAATCAAGGTAACACCATTAATGAAACACGTACCTCAGATCAAATTATATGACTTTGAGACCTCATCATCATTCAGAGAAAACACCTTGCCACTAGCTTGCGTGAAATCTGTCTTCTTTGGTTTTTGACATTGGGTACTGATATGACCTGGTTCTCCATAGTAGAAACAAGTTGGCATTGTACACTTGCACTCAGCAAGACGATGCCTTGTCTTACCACACTTGAAACATGTTAGGATTGTACTCGTTCATTCATAAATATGGTGACCTAAACCTCCACATTTGAAACATCTCACAGAAGTAGGAACTCTTCCCCTACTTATCTGTTTCCCACTTGTAGTCTTATGCTTTCCCTTATTAGCTGGAGTCACATAAGGTTTACCATGGTTTTGTCCTCCATTTATCTTCTCACTAGCGCTTTTGTAATGAGTAGATCTATCCTGATTGTACTCATTACAAATACGACACTTGTTAACTAGCACTGAGAATTGATGAATCTTCCGATAACCGATGAGCTGCTTGATCTCAGAAAGTAAGTCGCTCTTAAACTACATGCACTTTGACCTTCAGCTTCCATACTATTATAGTGGGGACAAAATCTGACCAGCTACTCAAACTTAGCCACATAGTCATCCACAATCATGTTTCCTTACTTCAGCTACAAGAACTCAACCTCTTTCTTACTGCGGACATCAACCAGAAAGTACTTCTCCATAAATTCTCTCTTGAATTCAGCCCAACTAACTACATCATCCACAACTTCCAACCTATGACAGGTATTCTTCCACCAGTACTCATCTTCTTCAAACAATATATGGGTCCCAAACAATACCTTTATGTGTATCTATGCACTCCATCACTCTTAAGATATTCTCTATCTCCTAAAGCCAAGTTTGAGCACCCTCAGAATCATACCTTCCCTTAAATGTAGCCAAGTTAAATCAGAGTATTTTTCACCAAAGGGTGTCACACATTCTCAAAATAATACACGTGTCTTCAAAATAAACAGCTTGCAATAGAAATATTAAACATTAACAACACCTTCACATGGTCTGAAATATAATTAACTTCAAATTGAATAGAATATTAGTTTCATCATAATTTAATAATAAGCATAATAAAGAAATAATGACCCCATATCGAGTGTTACACTACCAGAGCGACGCCAAGTACTAAACATAACACAAAAAACGATAAATGAAGAAGGCACAGGCCATCTTCCACACAAGAACATCTAAGGCTTCTCAGTCTCTACCTCAGTATATGCATCATAGGCATAAACCCAACACAACAAGAAAGTATGGGGCAAGAATACGCTCAAAATATGTTAATGATGCAAAAGAATGCAATGATAGATATCATCAATAATAATCATCAACAATAAATTATTCCCACAATGACAATAAATTTGCAACACAAGTATGTATGCAATGTGATTCAACTCCTCGACGTTATATGCATGTGGTACCAAAGTTTTGGAAGCTGAGAAGTATGTTACTGAAATTATCCCATTGTTGATCATATCTCTAGATCAAGAAACACACTACTATTTCCATCTTTGAACCTGGTAACATCAACACTTAACTCTGACACATATGATGCCTGAATAAAAATTAAAAATCATGCAAGGTTCATCTCAACCTTCATTTTCATTAATCAATAACGATTCCATCTCTAAACTAAATACACCAGCATAACATTGCCACAACACAAGGCTACATCGCACATTGATTTCATCTTTGAATCAAACACATAAACACATTAATTAATAAAATCAAGTAAACTAATTAACAAGTCATCAATCAATATCAAACAACACTCAACACTGGTAATTTGAATCTAAGCATACCTAACATTAGTTAAAACATGATGCTATCGAAAAATCAAGTCGAAAACAATTAACTCAGTGTTGTCAGCCTCGTCGAACGACCACACATCTTGATGGGCAAGCTCTCGCCAGGATAAGCCCCTGCTCGTCAGGAGAGAGTCCAAAAAACTACAACATCACTCACCATGCACAACTTTCCAGGTGAGTTGATGTCTCCCTGGGGGAGATTGTCCAGGCTTGCAAAAGTCAAAATGCGAACTTCACCATTGGAGCTTCCCTGGAGCTCTGATTTCAACCCCAAATCACCTAAATTGCACAGGAACCAACATGTACAATTCATACTGAGATTAATACATCAAATAATCATGGCTTAAACATTTAACTCATCGAATTAACACCAACTCATCAACATATTCATCATGCTCATGAACAACAACATTCAGATTTTCATCTATCAATCATGCACGAATTTTTCAGAATAATATAAGGCACAAATTTCATATTAATTATATCAATAACAATAGAATTCATACCATTTCTTCTCAAGCACAAACAAACATCAACAACAGTGAAACAGATGGAAAACCTATTGGATGGTGACGATCCCTCTCTACCCTTCATGCAAATCACACCTATATAAGAGTATTTCTCCCCCTTACCTTAACTTTCCAGCAACAATGTCTCTAAGCAATGGCCTCTTCTCCTTCCAACCCTTGTTTTGCACTCTCTCACCAAAATCTCTTCTTTCTCCTAACTTCTCAATTGCACGTACTGACTCAAATAAACTCCATTAATCCCTTTTTATTAAAAAAAACCTAATTTAATCTTTTTAATCACACATTGGCCCCTAAGTTACTTACAATTATCACCACCTCTCTTATTTCCTCATAGTTTCTATTTTCACCCAAATCCACTTAAACCACTATTTTTATTTATTTTAATTAATTAAAATTAACCTGAAATTCTAATTAAATTATAATAATTTCTACACACCTCAACTATTCCCAATAAAATACCCAAGCACGCAAATAATTCCTAAAAATAAATATTAAACTCAATTAAAATTGAAATACGAGAAACGGGATATTACAATGACCGTCATAGGTAGGATAAAAGAGGACGCACATTTATGTGCATTTATCACACGAAGTCAATATGTCTCCATAGTGTGATAACGACTGAATAAGTGGATAATAAGTTTAATTATGGTTATTAATTTCACTTATAGTCCATGTCTCATATAAGCCATGGGAGAATTATTATAAAAGGAAAGTACATCAACCAAAAGAGACCGACTTAACTCAGAGATAGAAAACTACCCATTGTGACTCTTATTGACCAACATCGATTGAGTTACCAACTAGTGTTCTTACATGAACATTTGGCCACCGTGGGGCTCAAATAATACTTGCTTAGGCCACACTCAAACAAAACCCACCATCGAAAGACAAAGAATTGGAAGATATGATCGAACCACATTCTTTAAAAGTGGAAATATGGGATGATTAAGTCCTGGATAATTTTAAACCACCTTTCTTGGCAACTTTTGAATGCAAGAGTGACCCTCGTGAGCATATCATAACATTCAACACTAATATTACCATCATTGGAGCTACTAACTCGCTGAAATGTAAGTTTATAATGGGAACATTGAAGGACATCTCCTTACAATGGTACATGAGTCTCCCTAGGTTCTCCATAATAAATTTTTAGGATTTGTCTAGGAAAATGATATAGCAGTTTTCAAACAACAAGCACAACAAGGTGTCAACCACAAACCTCTTCAATGTCCACCAAGGGAAAACCAAATCATTGTGAGAATATCTGCCTCATTTTAACAAAGAGGCAATACAAATTCCCATCATAATCAGGAGATATTCGTAGGAGGTGGGCTTTCAAACACTTCCTCAAAGTTAAGCATTTCAATGAGTCCTTGGCCTAAAAGTCAGTGAGAATGATGGAGAAGCTAATGACATGGGAAAAGTATTACATTAAGGGGGATCATAGTAACATAGAAATTAGGAAAAGGGATGTGAAGGACAATGAAGTATCCAAATCAAAAATCGAAGTGAAAATAAGGTGTATGAATATTTCATCCCACTGAACACAAACTGAGAGAGAATTTTGCAAGAGGTTTATCATACGAAGATACTTCTTAAGCCAAACCCTCCCAATGAAAATGTGATATGGACGAATACCGATAAATAGTGCAAATACCATAGAGTGTGAGTTCACCACAATGATGATTGTCACCACTTGAAACAAAAGATTAAGAAGTTGATTAGAGAGGCCACCTTTATAAATATGTGCAAGAGGGAAACCAAGGCAGAAAAAGAAGAATATCACCACAGAAAGAATCTTGGGGAAGAAACCCTCCTACCAAGAATCCCCTTAGTGCATAGGAAAAACTGGGATATAGTGTAGCATATAATACGTTGAATAAAATAGCTGGCAGATTTACAAGCGATGATGAATCCAATTCATCTAGAAAGAAGTATGTTTGATAGGCGATGCATGTTACTAGTACTCCTTCTACTAAATCAAAAGAATCATCCAGATTGTCAATTTCTCTTATAGAGATGTTAAGGGTATAATTTCACATGAATACAGTCTAATGGTAATCAATTTCCATATCCATAATTGAAAGGTGAAAGAGTAATGATTGATTCCGACATTTTGGTGGATATCATTTATTGTTAGGCTCTCCACGAATTAAAGTTTGACGCTAAACTATTCAAACTATTCAAAGTATCATTATTAGGTTCTCATGCAAGTAAGTGAAAGTCATGGGTTATGTCACCATTAAGACAACCTTTGAGAAGGACAAGAGTGCAAACACAATAAAAGTAAGATACATGGTGATAAACGTTCATTCACCCTACAACATCATCATAGGCAGGCTGATTTTCGCCGCCTTAGAGGCAATCATATTGATGTTGTATATGACCATGAAGTACTCATTAAACAACAAGATAGTTGGAGTAATTAAGGGAAATCAGAAATTATCAAGGTCATGCTATAAAGATAAAATTAAGTTGAATAAGAAAATCAACAAGGAGCTCATATTAGACGCCCATAAAATCCATTATGTTGAGTTAGATCCTCGTGGAGACCCCCTATAAGATAGTCTAAATCCTATAGAGTAACTGCATATTGTTCATATAAGCATCAAATAATAACAAACTACCCATATTAGGATGACATTTCTAAAAGATGAAGAAGTGGAGATTGTGCAGATATTGCATCAAAATGTATATCTTTTCGCTTAGACGCCCGTAGGTGTGGTCAGGGTAGAACCAAATATCTTTTTCCATCAGCTATCCATAAATATCAGAGTGAAATTCATTGCCTAGATAAATAGAAAGGAAGGAGAAGAAAAAAAGGTTGGTTATGGCTGATAAGTGTAAATTATAGATTATTTTCCTTTGTGTGGAACTTTTAAGCTCTTTTCCATGCTTTTGATAATGAAGTAGCTTATGTTTAATTGATTCTTACATTAATGATATATGTATGGTATTTGTAATGTGTTTGTTAGTTTTGAAGAATTTTAGGATCAAATTATGTAGCTTAGAAAGGGATCAAAGATGAAGAAACAAAGATTTGGATGTGTCAATGTTTGGCTTGCATCGCCCGGTGATGAGGAGGCGCAGAAGCAAAGTCTCTCCTGGAGACAATGCGACAATGAGGAGGCGAGACATAATTCAATTTTTCCAGTAGCTACTGTCTTGGATTTTGGTCGGTCTCGCCTGACGGTCAGGAAGCAGTGAAGTGGCGCGTGGGTCGCCTGACAAGGTATTCAGAGCACCGAGCGATGGTAGATATTTTTCTAATAGTTTTGGTGTCACGTGTTGTCACATGGGTGATAAGTGAAAAATAGTCATTATATTTATGTATATATTAGTTGCATTTATCGATTAATTTTGTTGTAATTATTTAAATAAACCTAAACTTGCGTGTGTATTTGTACATATTGAGTATAATCTTGTTTTTGTGTAAATACTATATGGTTTGATAGTTTTTAATCTCTTTTATAGGTATTCATTCATAATTGGAGCATCGAGTAATAAAAGCCAAATGCATAGCTTCAAAGAGGTAATTTTGAGAAATCCATCAAAGAATAAGGCTTAAATGAAATTAGATAAAATCATTGATTTCATTTATATTTAGTCATTTTTAGATAGAGCATTGAATAAGCTTTCCAACGCTTCCGACCGTGCGTAAATTGGAGTTACGGTTCTCAAGTTATTTCCGAAACAAGCGTTGTTTTTTTCTTTTTTGTTTGCTGTTAATTTCGTCGGGCGAGCTCGGGGAGATGTGAGCGCCCCTTGGACGCCGGGCGAGCTCATGACACCACCGAGGCGTGAAATTATACTAAAAAATGTTATTTTGAGCGTCGGACGAGCCGTTTTGCCATCGGGTGATTTCGTTTGGATAGAAACATGTATTTAGGGCTAAAAACACATTTTTTTCCAGTATGGTTGGGTATTTTTGATTCCCAACACTATCACCTTCATTCTTTTGATGAGAGAAGTTATAAAACAACAATGGAGCTTGTTATGGATGATTCGGAGTTGGATTTCTCATCAATCGGCACCGACAACCAGATAGATGTTTGATTTTTCTTCTTTTTTTCTCTATGCCTTTCTCTATTTGTTGGATTTTGTTTGTATGCTTACTCTGAACATATGGATATGTATTGATCATGGTGTTGTATAAAACATGCTTTAAAAATCATTATTGTTGCTTTCCTTGATCTTTTTGCATTTATGTTTGGATTTGTGTTGTTGTAGAAATAGAATTCACAAATCTTGATTAGGGAAGGAAATCTATTATTTCTAGATTCTAGAGATAGATTTAGAGCTAACAATAACTTGGGTATCGAAGCTTAATGCTTCTATGTTGTTATTTCACACGAGATATTGCCGACGGGCGAATACAGTTGTTCTCGCAATTTGGATAAGACATAACCTTAGTTGTGATACATCTCATAGGTGTTGCAGAGATGGACATTGATGTGAGAGATACATGATGATTTTGATAAGTATTGCATGTTGAGTACAAATGATCGATAGGTTTAAGTTTATGACGAGTAGTTTGTATTTATGTATGATAAGTATCTCCTCTCTGAAGAATGTATTTATTTTCTGTTCATATATTTTCCTTTATATACAAACCAACCAATTTTATCCCAAGATCATAACTATAAAAACTGTTGAATGGCGTTCTTTCTCTCGCACCAATCCATGTGGAGACGATAAAACAAAACTAAAAATACTTATTTTTGCTTGCTGATTTATCGCAACAGCTAAATGACGTCATTGCTGGGGATTGGTGTTTTGATATTGAATTGCATTGCAATAGTTTTCATTGGTTTTGAGTTTTGTACATAATGTATATGTTGTATAGAATTTGTAATTGAACTTGTATATTTTCACTTGTATATTTTCACTTGTACACATTTTGTGTTTACTTTCCATACTTGTGCATATATGTTTTTCTTTTTTTTCAAGTGATGTAAATATGTGTTGTCATCATGTTTGTTTATGTGTTGTTGTAAATTTTCTTGTTTCGTAACGTTTGTTCAAGTGTTTGGTTAGGACACTTGTTTTTGGGTTGCTCATTGAAGAAAAGGATCGGGTAATGTGAGGAATTTACTAACTAAGCACAATAAAAGCGTCGAGCTAACAAAATAAAACAAGGGCTTGTTGGGAGGCATCCCAACATTAGTAAATTTTGTATAGTCTCTAATATTTTTGTTTGTTGATTGTCTTCAAATTTTGGTTTATATTTTCTTGAAGAAGCATGTTATGATTGCTCAAGTTTGATTGTGTCAACAATGCAATTGTGTGGTAATGATAGTAATAGAAGTTAGTATCATGTAAGGTACATATTTATTTCTTTTTTTAGCATAACATTATTAGGAAACTTATAATTTGTATAATTACCATGCCATTAATTCTTTTACATTACTTACTTTTTGATTGAATCACATTAGTTCCTTTTTAACCTCAAATGTGAGGAAACGTTCTATTGTTCATATATGTTAGAGGCCACAATTTTTGTTTTAATTGTATTTTATTATGTTTAATCTTTTATTTGGGTTGATTGTATGAATGCATGAAAAGTATCAAGACATTTTTGTTTCATTTTTAACACAACTACCTGGCCAAATAGTTAAATCACCTTGTGAGTGTGTGAGCATTTGTTAATCCCTTTGAGCCTTTTTGTTAATATCCATGTTGCATTTGAACTTGATGCTTGTCTATGAGTATTTAGTTCACCTATTTTTAATGGATTTTGATATTTTGTTTCTTGAACCCTCAATCATGATTTATGGTTTGAATTTTTACTTTGCCTTAAAAATTAGGGAGTATTCATATTATAATGTTTGATTGAATTCAAGTTGGGGAGAAAAATGATTGCTTTCTTATTTGTTGGTTGCTATGAGGTTAGGAAAAAGAAACAAGAAAAAAACGTGAAAAAGAAAAGAAAAAGAAAAAAATAGAAAATTTTGAAGAAAAAAAAGGTACCAAATAATTGTGCTAAATAAGTTTTGTGTTTGGTGTAACACTTGGGAAAGAAGAAGAAGTGTGATTGAAGTTTTGGTGCTTAAGACTTTGTAATTTGATCAATCCCTTAGGATTAGGCAAGTTTTTGTTTCAATTACCTTTAGAGATTGCCCCTTGTTTATTAACCAAGTCACATTACAACCTTGAGAAGCCCTTATGATTCTTACTTTTATGTTTTCAATATGAGTTTTTGGATGAATGCATAATTTAGTCTTTTGTTTGGAAAATTATTGGGTGAGTGTCAAAGTCCCTCACTTTTATGTGTTTTTCATCCCTTGATGAATTTTTGCTAGATGTGATTCATGATTGAACATGTTTTGTCTTAGAATGTTTAGTATGATTTTTGTACTCAGGATTTGTTTCGTTTTCATGTTGTCTTTATAGTGTAGTGGTAAGTATTGCCTTGCTTGTACGTTTTGGTATTGAACTATACAATTGTTTTTGTTTTTCTTAACTTGTTAATTCATGATTCTTGGTAATTTCTTTTGTTTCTTTAGGTTGATTGATTCCTGTTTGAGGGACAAACAAGTTTAAGTTGGGGAAAGTTTGATAAGTGAAAAATAATCGTTATATTTATGTATACATTAGTGGCACTTATCGACTCATTTTGTTGTGATCCTTTAAATAAACCTCAACTTGTGTGTGTATTTATAAATATTCAGTATAACCGTGTTTTTCTATAAATATTGTATCATTTGATAGTTTTTCATCTCTTTTATAGGTATTTATTCATAATTGGAGCATCAAATAATAAGATTCAAATGGATAGCTTCAAAGAGGCTATTTTGAGTAATCTATTAAAGAATAAGGGTCAAATCAAACAAGAGGAAATAATTAATTCATTTATATTTAGTCATTGTTAAATCTAGAATTTAATAAGCTTTTCAACTCTTCCGACCGTACGTAAATCAAAGTTACGGTTCTCAAGTTATGGCTGAAACAAGCGATGTTTTTTTTCCAATTTGCTGTCAATTTCGCCGGGCGAGATCGGGGCACCCCAGAGGCTTGAAAATGCACTAAAAATGTTAGTTTGAGTGTCAGATGAGCCGTTTCACCGTTGGGCGGTGTCGTCTGGACAGAAACATATATTTAGGGCTAAAAAAACATTTTTTAGGTATGAGTTGGGTATTTTTGAGTCCCAACATCATCGCCTTTATTCTTTTGATGAGAGAATCTAGAAAATAACAATGGAGATTGTATATGGATGATCTGAAGTTGGATTTCTCATCAATCGACACTAACAACCCGGGAGATGTTTGGTTTTTCTTCTTTTCTTCTCTATGTATTTCTCTATTTGTTGGATTTTATTTGTATTCTTACTCCGAACATATGTATATGTATTGATCATGGTGTTGTATAAAATATACTTCACAAATCATTATCGATGCTTTCCTTGATCTTTTTGCATTTATGTTTGGATTTGTGTTGTATAAATAAACCTTACAAATCTTGATTAGGGGAGGAAATCTATTAGTTTCTAGATTCTATAGATAAATTTAGAGCTAACAATTACTTGGATATCAAAGCTTAACGCTTCCTTGTTTTTGTTTCTCCTTAGACATCATCGACGTGAGAATACGGTTATTCTTGCATTTTGGGTTAGATATGACCTTGGTTGTGATATGTCTCGTGGGTGTTGCAGAGATGGACACTGACGTGAGAGATACGTGATGATTTTGACAAGTATTGCATGTTGAATACAACTGATCGATAGGTTTAAGTTTGTGACGAGTAGTTTATATTCATGCCTAATAAGCTTCTCCTCTCTGAAGAATGTATTTATTTTCTATTCATATATTTTCCTTTCTATACAAACCAATTTATTTTATCCCAAGTTCATACTTGCAGAGACTGTTGAATGGATTTCTTTCCCTGACACTAGTGCACGTGTAGACGATAAAACAAAACTAAAAATACTTATTTTTGCTTGCTGCTTTACTGCAACAATAGAGGGAGGTTTAAAGGGTCTTGCTCGACGGTACTTTATGGGTGCTCGAAGGTGCTCTCTGGGAAGATCATGTGTATATTGCTACTTTTTAGATATTTTTTTATCACAATCCATCTTTTGATACTTTTTTAACCTAGAAAACTCACTTGAGAGAGTAAAAAGTCATCTTCTTAATTTGAAACTTAAAATCAAAGATTTCAAGCTTCAACCTTTTATCCTTTCAAGTTTGATGCTCCTAAAGCTTTTTTCATTCCTTATTGCTCAAGCTTTATTGTTTATGGGTAGCTAAATCTTCTCTTGTGTCAAGATTAGAGGTATTAAATCTTCTCGTGTATTCTTTTTTATCCTTTGTATGTGAACAATTTTATGATTTATATAGATGTTAATCTTTGCTTTTATTGTTGTCTCTTTGATTTGAATCACTATTGAAAGATATTTTTCAAACCTTGACCTAAGATTATCATCTATCAATGAACAAACTCTAGAAATGGCTTTGTGAGTTTATATTCACTTGTATCAAGCATTAAGATTATTATGTTGATTGTCGGCATGAGACGTCATTTAGTAATAAACACAATAATAGTCACAATACTGCTTTAAAGATAAATGGTATTAAGAGGATACATGATTATGTTACTCATCGACAAGTTCACATGCTAGATCATTAGGATATGTATGAAATAGATTAACGAACCCTAATCTTGACATGCTTTTACCAATCATTTTAAAACAAAAACTTTTAACTGTTCTTAACTAATTTTCATATGCAATCGAAACTTTCCGATACCAAAACCTTTTATAAACCTTTGCTTAAAACAATTTCGATTATAAAATGACAGTAGTATCACCCAATCCCTATGGATATAATAAATAAAATACTTACCCTATAAAAGTTATTTAACAAAATGGCATCATTGCCGGGGATGGTAGTGGTGATGGTGATGGCATGGAGAAGTAGTGGATGGAAGTGACCAAAAGTATGCTACAAAATGAAGAACTTTTACTTTGGTCACTTAGTTATATTTTTATTACTTTTTATTTCAGTTTTAGTATGAAACTATTTTTGGTTATTGTGTAATGTTTCTATGGAAGATATCGTCAAAGTCTTCTCACATGTTGTTGTCGAAGACCAACATGTTGTAGTCGAAATTCGTTCTAGTATATAGATGTCGATAATGCTAGGTTTGTTAGCATGTCGAATTGGGCCTGTTTGTTATGCCCAATTGTTTAAGTTAGCTTGTACTCTAAGTTAGCTTGTAATAGGTATTTGTTAAAAACCCCATTAGTTTCGTATGTTAGGTTTATTATAAATAGCATATAAGTCTCTCATCATTGCATACAAAAAAAATCCTAATTTAGGGTGAGAGGGTTATTTGTTATTCTTGTGTACTTGTAATCTTGTTTGAATAGAAAGTAAAGAATAACAGTTATAACTAATCCTTGTTGTTCTTCGTGTTCTATAATCTTTTATACCCTGTTTTTTTATTGATCATAAAGAAACAATTTATACTTTGTTTCAAAGACATCTAATTTCAAAACAAATTAGTGCGATGAGTATGGAGAAGATGCCTTCAAAAACTTATGAGATTGAAAAGTTCACTGGAATGAACAATTTTGGCCTGTGGCGCTTCAATATGAAATCCCTACTAGTTCAGCAGGGTTGTTTAGAAGCATTAAAGGGAGAGAAGACCATGGATGTTGCGTTAACAGAAAAATAAAAGACGACCATGATAGAGAAAGCCCACAGTGCAATCTTGTTGATCCTTGGTGATAAGGTTCTTTTACAGGTATCAAAGGAGACGGTGACATCAGGTTTATAGGTAAAACTTGAAAGTTTGTACATAAACAAATCGTTGGTAAATCGACTCTACATGAAGCAAGTTTTGTATTCATTCAAGATGATTGAAGAGAAAGTATTGTCTGAGAAATTGGATATGTTCAACAAGATAAATCTTGATCTTGAAAATATTGATGTGAAGATCGATGATGAAGATCAAGCATTGTTGTTATTGTGCGCTTTACCCATAACACATGTCCACTTCAAACAAACCCTATTGTATGGAAGAGAGTCACTGGCCTTTGAAGAAGTTCAATCAGCCTTGTACTCTAAGGACTTGAATGAAGGAAAGGAGCATAAACCTTTGACGGTTCGTTAAGGTTTGGTCGTTAAAGAAATATTCTTGCAAAAGGATGGTAAGTTCAACATGAAGAAAGGAAAAAATCAGCAGAAGTCTTATAGTGGCGAGTCATCTGGTATTCGATGCTATCATTGTAAGAAGAAGGGTCACACAAGAAAAGCGTGCCTTGAATGCCTGAAATATCATGAAGGAAAGGATAATGGAAATGAAACCATTATTTAATATGATTTCAACTCATTTGATGTTCATGTGGTTTCAAGAAGCAACTCGAGTAAGGAGTGGATTATGGATTCAGGTTGCACTTAGCACATGACTCCAAAAAAATACTTGTTCGAGGAACTATGCAATCAAGATGGTGGATCTGTATTGTTGGTAAACAACAAAGCTTGCAAGATTGCAGGTGTTGGATCTGTGAGATTCAAGCTCTATGATGAGTTAATAAAGTTGTTGACTGAAGTCATGTATGTACCTAATTTGAAGATAAATTTGATTTCTCTTGGTGAATTCGACAAGAAAATATATGTTTTACAAGGAGAGAAAAGTATCCCAAGAGTCGTGAAGGGGTCGAAGGAAGTCTTAAGAGGCGTGAAGAAACAAGGATTGTATACCATTGAGGCTGAATTGTAAGTGGTTCAACAAATGTTGCATCCACTAAATCTTTGTCGAAGACAGAACTTTGGCACATGAGATTAGTCCATGTTAGTGAAAGAGGTATGGTCGAATTGGGGAAAAAATTGCTTGGTGGAGACAAAGTTAAAAAGCTGAAGTTTTATGAACCATGTGTACTTGGAAAATATTGCAGAGTGAAGTTCAACAAGGGCAAACAAAGAACACAAGGATTCCTTGATTACATCCATGGTGATCTTTAGGGGCCTGCAAGGTGTCCATCACATTCAGGAGCAAGGTATTTTTTATCCATAGTTGATGATTATTCTAGAAAGTTATGGGTATTCATTCAGAAGACTAAGGATGAAAATGTTTGAGAATTTCAAAAGTTGGAAGACTCTGGTCAAAAATCAAATTGGCAGAAAAGTCAAGAGGTTGAGAATCGACAATGGCCTTGAATTTTGCAATGAGGCTTTCGATAGTTTTTGTGTTTTCTCTGGTATTACAAGGCACATAACTACTGCAGGTACTCCATAACAAAATGGTTTGACTTAAAGGTTTAATCGAACTATTTCAGAGAGAGTTAGATGTATGTTGACTAGTGCAGGGTTAAAGAAGATGTTTTTGGCAGAGGCTATTTTGACAATAACATATCTGATAAATAGATGTCCTTCGAAAAAATTAGATATGAAGACACCTAAAGAAGTTTGGTCGGGACATCCCTCATATCTCAACAAATTGAGAGTACTTGGTTGCATAGCCTACTCACATTAGGAAAGACAAGGTCAAACCTAGAGCTCTGAAATTCATGTTTATGGGATACCCTGAAGGAGTCAAATGTTATAGGTTATGGTGCCTAGAGCCGAGTCACAAGAGGTGTATCACTAGTCGAGATGTAGTTTTCAATGAAGCTGAAATGGCTTTCAAGAAAACTGATGATGTTGGTCGAAGTTCATAAATATATGACGAAGAGATGCAATAGGGAGAGATTCCTGTTGAGGTGGAGCATGTTGATGCTGAATTGCGCATTCCATATGAAGTTGAAAAAGAAGCAGAAGATGCTGAGGAAGTTGAGGAAACTTTAGACAACTACCTATTGGAAAGAGATAGGTCGATAAGAGTCATCAAGGCACCTCAAAGACTTAGGTATGTAGATCTTATAGCTTATTCCTTAATCTCTGCAAGTGAGGTTATAGATGAAGAGCCTAGAGACCATAAGGAAGTTATGAGGAGTGGAAGTAAGACTGAATGGCTGCAGGCCATGGATGATGAGATGAAATCCCTTCATGGTAACAACACTTGGGAACTGGGAAACAAAATTTTTGGAGCCAGGTTAGTCAGGTTTAAGTGGATTTTCAAAGTTAAGGAATGAATCGAAGGAGTGGCGTCGAAAAAATAAAAGGCAAGGTTGGTCGCAGGGGGTTTCACTCAGAAAGAAGGTGTCAACTTCAATGATGTATTCTCTCTTGTTATGAATCATATGTCCATTAAAATGTTGCTTGCCATGGTGGCATAGTTTGACCTTGAATTGGAATAAATGGATGTGAAGACTGCGTTCTTGTATGGTGATCTAGATGAAATAATCCTGATGAGGCAACATAAAGGGTATATCGAAAAGGGGAAGGAAGATTATGTGTGCAAGCTGAAGAGATGTTTATATGGACTGAAGCAGTCTCGTTGACAGTGGAATAGGAGATTCGACAAGTTCATGGCATGCATAAGTTTCATTAGAAGTAAGTTCGACCAGATAATTCATTTGTTATTTTATTGCTTTTTATGGATGATATTCTCATAGGAAGAAAAAATGTCGAAGATGTAATGAGGGTGAAGGTTGAACTTAATACGAAGTTCGACGTGAAGGATTTGGGAGTTGCATCCAGGATTCTTTGGATTGCCATCCTAAGAGATGGAAAGTAGTTGAAATTATGCTTATCTCAAGAGGCATACCTACAGAATATTCTTGATAAGTTTGGTATGTCAAAATCAAAGCCTGTTATTACTCCAATAAACCCTTAATTCAAGATGAGTATAGATCAGTGTCACAGTACTGATGTTGAAAGAGCTTATATGAATAACATCCCATATGCTAGTATAGTAGGTTCTTTGATGTATGATATGGTATGTACAAAACCTGACATAACATATGTAGTAAGTCTTGTAAGCATGTACATGGTGAATCCTAGAAAAGCTCACTGGCGAGCACTGAAGTGGATTCCAAGGTACATAAATAGGTCTCTGAACAGAGTCCTAATGTATGGTGGAACCTTAGGTGAATATATTAAATTAGTAATCGAAGGATACGTCGACTCGGATTATGCAGGTTGAATGGATTCTAGAAAATCTATTTCTGGATATTTTTTTACTATGTTTGACACAACAATTATTTGGAAAGCGACACTTCAGAAGTTTGTAGCCTTATCAACCACTGAAGCAGAATATATCACCCTCACTGAAGTTGTGAAAGCAGAATTGTGACTTGAAGGTTTTTCTCAGGAGCTGAAACATCAAGGTGAAGTTATCACTGTTAAATGTGATAGTCAAAGTGAAATACACCTGTCGAAGAACTCAGTCTATCATGTGCAAACCAAGCACATAAATGTGAGGTTTCATTTAGTCAGAGGGTTAATCGAGCATGGAGAAGTCCAAGTGTTGAAGGTTTTGACAGATCACAATGTTGCTGATATGATCACCAAGACATTGCCATGTTGCAAGTTTTTCTACTATATACAGTTGATAAAGTTGTATGAAGAAAACTAGTTTTTTCCTTTGATGTTAGGTTTTGTTCCAAGGTGAAGATTTATGGAAGATATTGGATCGAACTCTATTGGGTAGCTTCTTGGTTCGACGAGATCGAAAAAAGTGTAGCATGTTGTTGAAGTCTGTTCACATGTTATTGTCGAAGACCTACATGTTATAGTCAAAATGTGTTATAGTATGTAGATGTCGATAATGTTAGATTTATTAGCATTATCGAATTGGGCATGTTTGTTATGTCCAATTGTTTAAGTTAGCTTGTATCCTAAGTTATCTTGTATTAGGTTTAGTGGCAAAAAGTTGAGACTAAGCCATTGATTGACTTAACTCACAAAGTGAAAGTCCCCACCGCACTTTATTTTATCCAAAGGAGATGGGAAAAGAACGAATAAAACCCAAAAAGAGAAAGAGATCAAGGCAAGGGGGTTGGTTATGTAAAGGGAAGGTATTAGCATCCTAAACATCTATGGTACTCCGTAGGAACCTCTTTGAAAATCTGTATTTGGCTATAAATGAAATATATACAAAAATGAAATTGGGAATATGAGGAAAAAAATGGTTTTTACAATTTTTGCACCCTCTGCGGTTGCGAATCCTTTGTGCCTACAAACCCCTTTCGTGCAATAGAGGATCAGGGCACTCGTAGTTCTTCTAAAATTATTTGAAAAGCATTGTGTGTTGATTCATTTTAAGAAAAAGATTTTAAAGAGAAAAAGCCAAAGCGGCAAAAAGGTTTGGATTTGTTTTGTATTTTTTAAGTATTGAAGAAAGAAGTAATATTTTGATTAAGATTGATTGATGACTTTATTAAGAAAAGAATTTTAAAAATGCATGAACCTAAGTCTAAGTTTTTTTATGAAAGCGGTTCAAGTTAGAAAACAAGAATCCTTTGAAAAAGGGAGAAGATTTTGAAAATTAAAGAAGAATGAGAGGAGATGAAGAGACTATCCTAAAGCACAAAGTAAAAGCTAAGGTAAGGAAAGGTATAACTAACAAGAAGCCAACACTTGACATTATGAGGTAAATGTAGAATTCTCATCCTTTGAATTAAAGGAACAAGCCTAGAATAGACCAAAAACATACAAATCATCCATGTGAAAATGAATCACAAGCAAAGAAGTATAAAAAAAACCCAAGGTATTAAAACTCATAGCAAGGTCTTTGATATTGAGTCGTGTGCCATATAGATCACTTAATGCCAACATAACAACACTTACACACAAAATATTTCCCAATACAAGCAAAATAATAATAAAGTAACACAAGGTTCAAAGGTCTCAAGGTCTCAAAGTATCAAAGCTTCTAATCCTAAGTCCAAGAAGTCCATAACTCCAATGTGCCAAGGATAGTAAACAATAGTCCATAAAGAGAGGCTTAAGTCTTTTAATGT
Source organism: Vicia faba (assembly GCA_948472305.1). NCBI lineage: Eukaryota > Viridiplantae > Streptophyta > Magnoliopsida > Fabales > Fabaceae > Vicia > Vicia faba. The sequence continues at coordinate 940,863,654 of OX451736.1, forward strand.
TCAAGTTGGTTATTAAGTGTTGTTGTACCCCAAAATTTTCCCTCTCATATTTTTCCAAGATTTTCCTCTTGCATAGGTGGTCACAAACCTTGGCCTGAAGACAAGGAAATTTTTTCAAATGATGTTTCTAGGTGTCCTTCGATTGCCATATATATAGTGCTCTTCGATTACCATCTATGTAGTGTCCTTCTATTGTCATCTATATAGCGCTATTTGATTACCATCTATATAGTGTCCTTCGATTGCCATCTATATAGCGCTCTTCGATTACCATATACATAGCGCCCTTCGACTGACAGCTTCAAAAGGCCTTTCGATTGGCCTCATGACAAGCCTTTCAATGGGCATTGTGTCAAAGCCTTTCGATTGGCGTAACAAAAGACTCTTTGTTTGATATTCCAATAAATACCCTTCGATTGGTACTTGGACAAGGACCCTTCGAAGAGCTCCCCCAGGCCATTCGAAAGAGGCTATCAAGAGGGCGCTCTGAAAATATGTCCAGGCCAGGTTCTTGCCTTGTTAGGTCACAATGCCACAAAAGCTGATTCGACTAGAGACTTCTCTTCAAAAAGGCAGGAAACCAAAGCAAAGGTGGACCAATCGAAGAAGTCTTAGTACTGAAGTTGATACAGTTCTACTCAGAGCCATCAAGGAGAGCAAGGTTCTAATAAGGAAAGGCATGATTAGTTCGAATTGAAGTAAGGCTGGCAAGGAAGGAATTCGAAGGGATGAAGATGGGACTTGGTCTAAAACAAGCCAGAAAGCCCATAATCGAAAGATGATTGAAGCAGACTGGCAAATCAAGGAAAACGCGTGGAAAAAAATAACAATGACTTGGCCATTTTAGAAACAAAATATGCAATATAAATCAAATATTTTTCACTCAATCTTCAAGATTCAGTTCAATTTTGTTAACTTAATTCATCCCACTATATATATATATATTGAACCCTGATTAGAAAAGGGAGAATTTTGGTCGTGTAGAACACACAAGACTGTCCATGATTTTGACAAAAAAGTGTTGATCGAGTTTTGCTCTAGAGGGAGATTCGAGACATTTCAAGGACTGCAATCCCTTCCCATGCGTATTTGGAAGCTTTTTGGACCACTCTCACGTATCAACACATCCAGGAACGGTCAACACATGTATCACGGTTTTCCATGGTTCTTGAAACTGGTCTTTGAAATATATGCATGATCAATGATTTTTAAATACATATTCATGTTTGTATGATCGTTTAGAATATGTCTGCATAATTAATTAGGTGTTTTGATGCATATTTAATTGAATGTCATTGCTAGGGTTTGAAGCTTCGTCTTAGGGCTTTTTATTTCAGGCAAAATCAGGAAAAGTGATGAGTACCATTGTACTCACGAGACTAAACCCAATTGATCTACATATTTGGTTTGAGTTTATATTGTGTAATTATGATTTTTGAGATGTGCAGGTTTGTAGCTACAACGCTATCTGTAGGTAAAACCTTGAGGCTAAAACGACAGTCTCAACGAAGGAGATGACTGCGTGTTAAAACCTGAGTTGCTCGTTTGAATTCTTGCGCGTTTTTTATTATAGCCACTAACCATCATCATATATAATACACATTTTTTGTTTATATTAATGATTGAACAGCTGGCTCAGTGGCAAAGGGGAAGGCTTTTTAGCGCGCGTGTGCAGGAGGTTAGGGGTTCGATCTCTGCCTCCTACATGTCATTTTTCTTAATATTTCTATGCAGATTCAATGCCTCCTTTTCAAGCGCGCACACCATAGGCCCCAGATCCTTATCCTTGGATCAATCAATGCATGGATCCAATGCTCCCAACGAAGCTCCCCATGATGGACACTCATGGGATAACCATACTGAATCACACACAGCTATGGACCAACTGGATTGGGTTTTGAACATAAATTCAGCATGCACCCTCCAATTTGGGTTCATACACACCTCAGGCTTACTCTTTTTCCCTTTTAATTTTGTTTTATTTAAATTAGTTTTTTTTGTTTAAATCAATTTTTTTCCATAAAACCATAAAATCAACATCACAAAAAGTAGGATTTAGCCTTTTTCAATAAATTAGTTTTTGTAAATCAATTAATTTCCTCAATTTTAATTTGTTTCATAAATTAAAATTAATTAGAAAAAATTAGGTCAAACTTCAAATCTTTTTTTCATAAAAATCCTAAAAATATTTTCAATGATCAAATTAGGTTTTGTAGGGTTTCAAACTTATCTCAATTTTTTATTCTCACGCGTAATTATTTTTACCGTACGATTAATTTTCACTATTGATGTAACTGCACCCGGTTTGTAATAGCTTAATTAGGGTTTTATTTCTGCATTTTATTTTCAGTCAATTCCTTATGTATCTACACCAAAGCCTTGTAATAGCTTAGGGCCTCTATTTTCTCGCTTTTTATATTCTGTATATATTTGTATATAATTGCTAGCAACCTAGGCATGTATGATTAATAAATCTATCAGTAGATCACTTATATCAAAGATAAATATATCTGAAAAAGCACACTTTTGCACACTTTAACCCTTAGGGTATACCTCACTTGGTTGCCTTCGAAAAAAATGGTCATGTCCCTCGAACGTAGGGATACTCTTAGCAAAGGCCCTCAGTTTAAAGTCATCATAAATATCATAGTCTCTAAATGTCCCTCGAGTTTCTTACGAGAAATGATCTTATGATGATAGTCCCTTCGAAATGCTAAGGTATCCTTACATGTTTCCCTCGATGACCATTACGTCCCTTTCGATAGTCCCTCAACATCCAACGACGAGGGTTACCTACTCACTAATAGTAGGATAACATGGTCTAAAGGAAAGGAGGAAAAGAACAATCTTTTTTCGAGTGGGTAGATAACTCTTAGGTACTTGCTCAAATAAATTTTCACACCACACTTTGAAACATACTTTTCAAACAAAAGTTTTCAAAACGCTTTATCATGCTCTTGAGGACTGATACAAGGGTTACCATAAAGTGAATCGCCGCACTAAGGAATTTTCAAAGCTTTTCAAAACACACAAACACAAGTAATTTTATAAAATGAGCAAGTACCTAAGATCCCGTAGAAAACTACGGATGGAAAGGGTGTTAATACCTTCTGTGATCGGTGGGAAGAGAACTGACTGTTTTTTAATGCTGGTTCGCGTTTGCGTTTGTTTTTGCAAAATATCGCGGTAAGCAAGAGTCGCCACCGTCTTTTATTTTATCCAATAAGGAAAGGACAAAAGCACAGAAAAATTCCTTTTTGAGATATCTCTCGGGTTCGGGAGGTAGATTATAGAAAGGGAAGGTGTTAGCACCCTTTCTATCCATGGTTATCCACGGTATCTTAGGTACCTGCTCATTGGGTTTTCAAAATTTTGCTTTTATTTGTATTTGTGGGTTTGAAAGAGTTTTTGTTTTGAAGAGAGTGTAAGTGCGAAAAGTTTTGTTTTGTTTTAAAAGGAGTAAGTACTTAGGAACCATCTACCTACTCGAAAGGAATTAAACTGTGCAAATGTCCTTTAGACAGTGCTATCCCACTATTGAGGAGTAGGTATCGTCGTTGGAGTTTTCGGGTCAATTCGATTAAGGGACGTGTGGTCACTAAAGCAATGTTAGGACGCCTTAGTGGTAACCCTAATGTCTTAGATCATTTTTTCCGAGGCGACTGTTTCGAGGAAACTATGATCTTTAGACAATAGGGCGACCTCTAAAACATCCTATACTCAATGACCACGCTCGAAGGCAACCAAGTGAGGTGTACCCTAAGAGTGCGCATGTGCGAGTGTGTTATTTTTCAGTTATATCTTCTTTGTACATGTTATGGTGAGCTACTGTTGATTTTAGTTTAAAGATTAATCTTGTCATGCATTGCCTATTTATCAAACATCTAGCAGTTAATATCGTGCGGAAATTAAATTGCGGGAAATTAAATCTAAGCTATTACAAGGCGTCGAATATTTGCATCGCCAAAAACAAATCCTTTAAAATTAAATTGCAGAAAGTAAATAAAAGCGATAAATAAATAAAATCCTAATTTAAAAACTATTACATTCCCGAAGCAATTACATTATTGAAATATGGATCAAAAATAATACGCGTGCGAGAAAATTAAATCGGAGTGTTTTTAGGGTTTTGACCCTTTTTTGTTAAAGAAAACATTTTTGTTATTTTTTGAATTAAAAATTAAGTCTAAGTTAGTAATTGAATTAATTAATTAAATGAAAATATTTTTGGGTTTTATTTATAATTAAGGAAATAACATAAGAATGATTAAAAAGTTAATAAAAACCCCAATTCTATATTAATTTTAATTTAATGTAAAAGATATTAAAATTGTACCTATTTAAACTAAATAAATTAATTAATGTTTATTTACAAAATAAAATAGTGAAATTAATAAAGATATTATTTTTTGGGTTTTTTCTGATTTTATGAAAAAAAGTTAATTGGTTAATTTTTAATAATAATAATAATAGTTAACAAAATAAATAAATAAGGAAAAAGAAATACTCACGGGGTGTGGGCCTGAATTTGATGGGGAAATTAGCAAAATCCAGGCCCAATTTCGTCCAGCCTTGTTTGACCTTTGTGATTCCATAGGCGCTTGTTGACTTTAGTCCATGGTGGATCTGCAATTCTGGCCTTTGGATCTGGCTTGAAGGCCACTTGGCATTTGATGGGATGAGGAATATGATGGTTCATGCTTGTTGAGTCCCATGCAATTGCCTGGAAAAAAATTGTACAAAGGTTTTGGGGGACCTGGGATTCGAACCCAGGTCCCAAGGGGTTTTCTCATAGCGTGCTTGCCAACTCAACTGAACTGCCTAATTGTTATAAGTATAGAAAACAAATATTATATATCAAATAATTTAATTATTCCTGGAAAAAATAAAAAAAGTGCACTGATTTGAATCAGCCAGTAAGAAGAAGACACGCCTTCGTCTTCTTCGTTGAAAAGGCCAGCGTTTTTACCTGTGGATTTTATCCGCAACAGAATCCATGGCTGCCATCTAAAATCACCTACATGCTTTGGAAATAAGTTCTAAGAACACCATTGTGCTCGTCTCCTTCCCCTGATCATCCCTATACCAATTATTTGCATTGATTTTGCCTGCAATTAAAACCCCCAAAAACAAGATGCTCGAACCATAGAACTGGGCATGGCGTTACAGGCTATGAAAATAAAATTCAGTGATGCCAAAAGTTTCAGAATGCAACGCAAAGTATGAATATGCAATTATTTGGACAAAAAGATGCAAGAATCGGAGAGTGGAATTTCATGTTCAGGATCGAATTCAAGACGACTTACAGTGAGTTTTAGGCTGTCTCAGGGCTGGATTTTGATCCCTTTGGCTTCACTGGATGTCAGGGAAGAGAGCTATGTCAAGCTTTTGCTTTGAATCGAGCTCTAATGTTGATTTTGATCCTCCACTTTTTCACACTTTTTTCAAACTTTGTATGGATGTTTCGGCAATGCTTTCAATGTGTTCTTGATGTGTGTGGCTTGTACAAGTATTATAGAATGAATTAGGTTTAACCTTTTGGCCTGAATCCATGTGCATTGAAGATTCATGATTTGATATGATCTTCCATTAACAAATTTCCAAAAATGGCTCAAATCAAATATTTTGTGCACCATAAGGCATGATTCGGATTTGGTTTGGTGTATCTTGACAATGAAGACCTATAATGACCACAAGAATCTCATTACATCAATTTTTAGATTTTATTTGATTTAATATTGATTTAAAATGAATTAAATCAATAAAAATTAAATAAAATAGAAAAATAAATGAATGGCCATGAAATTAAAGATGGAACACGTTTGTGGCATGACAAGACCATATCAAGTGGAAAAAAGTGGGCCCTTTTGTCAAAAATTGGAGTTTTGAGGATATTTGACTTTTGGCCAATTTGGAAAATTTCCCAACTTCAACAATGCATAACTTCTTCAATTTTGAACTTTTGGAGGTATTCTTGGACTTTTTAGAAACCTTGAGATGTCCTCTAACCAACCTTTTTGGTCTCATCTCATTTTGATCTTCCATGCTCAAGTTATAAGCTTTGGAAACAAAGGTGTTTTTATTGACTTTCAAAAATGACCTATAATGTCCAAATTTGTAACTTCTTGTGAGTGCATTTATTGATATTGGGGTATGAAGATGGATTGTTGGAAATTGCATCCTATTCAAAATGAGATTTGGATGGATCATTTCTCATAAAGTATGAGAAAGTTATGCTTGGTCAAAGTTGAGTTGACTTTTCCTACAAAACCCTAATTTAGCAACTTTTGAATCTTGATGAATCTTGAGCAATCGTTGATGAATCATGATCAACCCTTGATAAAATGATGAATTATCCTTCAAAATTAGAATGTTGACAAAGAATCTTGAGGTTTGACTGTATTTGGGACACAGTTAACTTTTGCCCTAGCACAGTCAATTTTTGGACTTCTTGAGCAATTGACTGACCAAACTTTCTATGCAAGGCTTGAAATTTGACATGGATGAACTTGAGAACATATTAGGACATTGGGGAGAACTTGGGGTCATTTGGATGTGAGGACCTTGATGCAACACAAAACCCTAATTTTGAATTGACTGCCTTAGGAGGTGATTTGACTGTCCAATCTTGAACAATCTTGGAGATGATTCTTGACATGTCTTGAGAAATATTGGAGGGCAAATTTTGGGGTACAACAGTTTCCCCTGTTCAATCTTCTTAAACCTGAGGATATAGATTGGCGTTCGGGCCTTTCGTGATCCGAAGGTGGAAGATGATTGAACACTAGAGTGCCCAGAAATTTGCACTCGCATGAAGTAGTATCAGCCTTGTGATGTCGGGAATGGGCTTACAGATGCCATTTGGGGATTGATGATGGGAGATGGGCTTAATGATTCCATCCGAAGGAGTGTCGATCGCGTAAGAGATTCCTTAGCGAGAGCTTGTATACCTGTTGTTGAGGGAGATTCCGCTGGGGAAGGCTGTTCTTTGTCTTAGGAGAAATAGAAATTTATGAGCTTCGGCCGTCCGTTATTCTACTGGGGAATCATCTCTATTGAAGAGGTGAGAGTGAACTACTATCTGGTCGCAACCCAGGCTTCATAGTGATAAGACCGACTGCCATCTAGTCGTAATCCATACTTTACAGTGACTTACTGGGGAGATGAGATTAAACTTGCTATCCGGTCGTAATCCAGGCTTTGCCATACCTCACTTCTTATCTGGTAGAAATCCAAGCTTCAGAATAAATCAAGTGGTTATTCGGTCGTATTCGGGCTTCAACTTAAATTTAGGGCACACTAATATCCGGCCGACTCTGGGCTTCTTAGTAACTATCCATGTAAACTGCTATTTGGTCGGAATCCAAGTTTCACAGTGCCTTATACTGCTATCTGGTCGTAATCCAGGCTTCACGATGTGTTATACCATTATCTGGTCGAATCCAGGCTTCATGGTGTCACGTACTGCTATCTGGTCGAATCCAATCTTCACAATACCTCACTTCTTATTTGGTCGAAATCCAGGCTTCAGAACAAATCAAGTGGTTATCCGGTCGCATCCAGGCTTCCCTTTGACTATTGGGTTTACTAGTATCCGGTCGAATCCAGGCTTCATAGTAACTGGCTGGGTAAACTGTTATTTGGTCGTAATCCAAGCTTCACAGTGTCCCTTAATGCTATCTGGTCGTAATCCAGGCTTTACGATGTATCATACCACTATCTGGTCGAACCCAGGCTTTGTAGTACTCTTGGTTGCTATCTGGTCGTAATCCAGTCTTCACAATATCTTCTACCATTATCTGGTCGTAATCCAGGCTTCATGGTATTGTATTGCTTTCTCGTCGTAATCCAGGCTTCACAATAACTTTCTGAGCTGTTATCCGATCGTGATCCGGGATTCACGGCTTGTGTTTATGATATACCACAATCTGGTCGAATCTAGGCCTCATGGTGCTTACTGAGCTGCTATCCGGCCGTGATCCGGGCTTCACGGCTCACTGGGGAATAAACTATTATTCGGTCGTTCTCTGGGCTTCATAGCTTACTTTTGAGAGATATCACTATCTGGTCGTAATCCAGGCTTCGCGGTGGTCTGATATTGTTATCCGGTCGTAATCCGGGCTTCACAATATGCTTGTAGAAATCAAGATACTATCCGGTCGTACCCGGGCTTCATAACTTGAATTTTTATTCTATCTTTCCTGAAATGTAAAGGTTAGTTGTATGTAATGCATGATATGTATCAGGCAATGATGTTCTCAAAATAAATGAGATTGTATGGTATGATGCGTATATGCATGTATCATGATGTATGGACATGTAATGTTTTAGCTGGGGAAAATAAATCCCGGAGCTGCTGGAGAATAGAGTTGAATTCTTCGTTTCCGCTGGGGATGGTGAACGAAGGTGATTGTGAGAATAAGCCTGCAGGAGAAAAGAACTCCATTGGGGAATAAACTGATGAAAATATTACTCTGAGGGGAATTACTCTGTGGGGAAGAGATGCTCTGCTGAGGATTTTAACGATAAACTCCGTTGGGAATTCCGCTGATAAACTCTGTTGGGGATTTCAATGATGAACTCCGCTGGGGATGAATTACCGTTGCTGGTGGTACTGAATTTGTTGAGGATTGAGTTCCTGTTGGGGGGAAAGGAAGAACTTTGCTGGAGGATGATCTTTCAATTGCAACTTGATGGGGATAATCCTGTTAGACTCTTGTGGGGATAAACCTCTAAGTTCTACTAGGAATGCTCCTTTGAACCTGACTGGGGAGGTTTATTGTACTCCGCCAGGGATAAACTTCCAGAATCTACTGGGGAAGATGGTTCAACTCCGTTGGGAAAGCTTTTTTAGACTGCGCTGGGGAAATGACTCCACTGTGGATGTCTTGTATTCCTCCGGGGAACATTCTTATACTCTGTTGAGGAATATTAAGACTGTCGGGGGTGCTCTTATGCTTGCTGGGGAATATCTTTATACTCCGCTGGGGAAGATTAAGACCTTCTGGGGATACCAAACCTTTTTAGGGCTGATGGTAAACTAACTCTGCTTGGGGAGAGTATTGTTGATTTGTATCCAACTTCAAGTCTTAGCTGGGAGAGCTACCATTACTGTATTGCTCTGTGGGGAGTGAAGGTATTGCAGCCATCTTCTTCAGCTGAACCTACCTTGATACCGGGTGGACAAAGTAACTACACAGTTTGGACATTTCTTATGCCCCTATTTCTGATATTACCCGTAATTTATCTTTTGCTTCACATGTAATTATTTATGACCAGCAATTAATGTCAAATGCATATATCAAAAATGAAACTTTGGACGTTCTTTGCAAAACAAAACAGATAAAGGAAAAACAATTTGAAATTTGTCTGAAAACGAATTTGTATTGATTTTGAAGTTTGCCTGTAAATAGGCGTTTTTGTACAAGAAGCTGACGTCCTAGTAAGAGAACACCGTCGAACAAATAGAATTTATACAATTTGTGAAAAGAAAACAAAACAGCTATGTGCATAATCCCACTGGGTTCCAACTCTGTTATTGCCTTTATATCTTCAAGCATCTCATCACTTTGTTGCTTAGTTGAAGATGAATCTGATTGATTAGTGTCGTTCGAGCTTGATGGTCGATACCGAAGTCTGGATGCGAGGTGATCCAATGAGACATAGTGTTACGCTTTTAACCCCTAACTTTTGCCTGGACCGCCCTTTCGGGTTTTCAGTCCATCGGGATACCCATTTTTGCCCAAGCCGCCTTTTCAGGTTTTCGACTTGTCGGGTGTACAGATTTTTTTATTTTCATCCCTTATTTTTGCCCGAACCGTTTTGGTTCGCCGGGAAGCCCTTATTTTTTCCTAGGCCAGTCAACCTAGCGGGTCTTTGATTATGCGTAGTATTTTTTCACTATGTCTGCATTGACGGGGTGAGGAAGGTCGTCACCATCCATGGTGGTTAGAATCATAGCTCCTCCTGAGAAAATGTTCTTAACCACAAATGGCCCTTTGTAAGTAGGGGTCCATTTGCCCCTGGGATCACCTTGAGGTAGGATAATGCGTTTGATTACCAGGTCCCCAACTTGATACTCTTGTCGTCTGACTTTCTTGTTAAATGCCTTAATCATCCGTTTTTGGTACGTCTCACCATGACAAATAGCAGTAAGTCTCTTTTCATCAATTAGGTTCAGTTGATCAAGCCGGGTCTGAATCAAGTCATCTTCGCTCAAACCTGCATCCTTCATGATTCGGAGAGAGGGTATCTGAACTTCAATGGGCAAGACTGCCTCCATACCATAAACCAAGGAATAGGGTGTTGCCCCTGTTGACGTCCGTGCTGAGGTACGGTACCCATGAAGAGCAAATGGTAGCATCTCATGCCAATCTTTGTATGTCACTGTCATCTTCTGCACAATCTTCTTAATGTTCTTATTTGCTGCTTCGACAACCCCATTCATCTTTGGCCGGTAAGGAGAAGAGTTATGATGATGTATCTTGAATTGCTCGCAGAGCTCAGTGATCATCTTGTTGTTGAGATTGGTACCGTTATCCGTAATGATCCTCTCTGGTACACCGTATCGACAGATGAGATTGTTCCGAATGAACCGTGCCACGGCGTTCTTGGTTACGGTAGCAAAGGAAGCTGCTTCAACCCACTTCGTAAAGTAATCAATTGCTACCAGGATGAAAAGATGCCCGTTGGATGTCGTAGGTCTGATCTCGCCGATCATATCAATGCCCCACATTGCAAAAGGCCAAGGAGCTGTCAAGACGTTCAGAGGAATTGGAGGTATGTGCACTTTATCATCATAGACCTGACACTTGTGACATGTCCGAGAATGTTGATAACTGTCGGCTTCCATTGTGGACCAGTAATATCCTGCCCGGAGGATTTTCTTTGCCATGGTATGTCCACTGGAATGAGTTCCAAAAGTACCTTCATGCAGCTCTGCCATGATCCTTTCTGCTTCAATCTTATCCACACAACGCAGCAAGGTTGAATCATGGTTACGCTTATAAAGAATGTCATTGCTGATGAAGAACTTCGCTGCGAACCTCCTCAGAAACTTCTTGTCGTTAACAGATGCACCCTCGGGGTACTCCTCAGCTTCAAGATACCTTTTCACTTCATGATACCAGGGCTTTTCTGTTGCCTCTTCAGTCTCAAGATCACAGCAATGTGCCGGTTCATCTAATCTTTCAATAATGATCCGGGGAGCCTCGTTGTCCAAATTGACTTTGAACATAGAAGACATCATAGCCAGCGCGTCCGCCAATTGATTCTCCTCTCTAGGGAAGTGTTCAAAGGTTATCTCCTTGAAATGGGGAAGCAATGTCAACACATACTCCTTATAAGGGATAAGATTCGGGTGTTTCGTATCCCACTCTCCTTTGATCTGACTGATCACGAGAGCGGAATCTCCGAAGACACTTAGAAACTTAATCCTTAGGTCAATTGCAGCTCGAAGACCCATGATGCACGCTTCATACTCCGCCATGTTGTTGGTGCAGTTGAAACATAGTCGGGCGGTAAACGGAGTATGAGAGCCTTTAGGAGATATGATCACGGCGCCAATGCCATTACCCAAAGCATTCGAAGCTCCATCAAAGTACATAGACCATCGGGATCCTTCCTCAGGTCCTTCATCCGGTCCAGGTGTCTCACAATCAGTTATCAACATGATATTCTCGTCCGGGAATTCAAAGTTCATAGACTGGTAATCATCCACTGCCTGATGTGCCAAATGGTCTACCAATACACTTCCCTTGATTGCTTTCTGAGTTGTGTATTGGATGTCATACTCAGTCAAGATCATCTGCCATCTTGCTATTCTTCCGGACAAGGCAGGCTTTTCGAAGATATACTTGATTATATCCATCTTTGAAATTAACAGAGTAGTGTGAGTTAGCATATACTGTCTCAGCCGGCGAGCAGCCCATGCCAAAGCGCGACAAGTTTTCTCAAGCAGTGAGTATCGGGTCTCACAGTCGGTAAACTTTTTGCTAAGGTAATAAATAGCATGCTCTTTTCGGCCAGACTCGTCATGCTGACCCAGCACACACCCCATTGAGTTGTCAAGTACTGTCAAGTATAAGATCAGGGGTCTCCCTTCAATTGGTGGCATCAAAATAGGTGGCTCCTGGAGATACTCTTTGATCCTTTTGAAAGAGGCCTGGCATTCATCGTTCCAACGTACCACTTGATCTTTCTTCAGCAGCTTGAAGATTGGCTCACAAGTAGCAGTTAGGTGCGAGATGAATCGGGCAATGTAGTTCAGTCGTCCCAGAAAACCTCTGACCTCTTTCTCTGTCTTGGGAGCTGGCATCTCTTGTATGGCTTTCACTTTGGCAGGGTCCACTTGAATACCTTTGTCGCTCACAACGAGACCCAGTAGCTTACCAGACCTCACCCCAAAGGTGCACTTGTTCGGGTTCAACCTCAACTTGTACAACTTAAACCTATCAAACAGCTTTTGTAGATGATCAAGGTGTTCCTCCTTAGTCTGGGACCTTGCAATCATGTCGTCGACATAAACTTCAATCTCATGATGGATCATGTCATGAAACAAAGCAACCATGGCACGCTGATACGTTGCCCCTGCGTTCTTTAGTCCAAAAGGCATGACCTTGTAGCAAAAGGTGCCCCACTGAGTAACAAAGGTGGTCTTCTCCATGTCTTTGGGAGCCATTTTAATTTGATTATATCCGGAGAAACCATCCATAAAGGAGAATACCTTATGCTGAGCAGTATTGTCAACCAGAACGTCAATGTGAGGTAGAGGGAAGTCATCTTTAGGGCTTGCCTTGTTCAAATCCCTGTAGTCAACACACATTCGAACCTTACCATCCTTCTTCGGTACCGGAACCACATTGGCGACCCACTGAGGGTAAGAAGTCACTGCTAGAAAACCGGCATCAAACGGTTTCATAACTTCAGCCTTGATTTTCTCAGACATCTCTGGGCGCATATGGCGAACCTTCTGTTTTACTGGGGGACAGTCTTCCTTGGTAGGCATGCGATGAACCACAATGTCAGTATCCAACCCAGGCATATCTTCGTAAGACCAGGCAAAGATCTCAAAGTAGTCATGCAGCATCTGAATCAACCGCTGTTTCACACTAAGCTCCAGATTTGCACCAATCTTGACTTCCTTTTTGTCTGCGTCAGTACCCAGATGCACTGTTTCCACTGGCTCTTCATGTGGCTGAATGGCCCTCTCTTCCTGGAGTAGCAGTCTTGCAAGTTCACCAGGAACTTCGCAATCATCTTCACCTTCGTCTTCGGTTAAGTTGATCAGATTTTCGAAGTCATAATTGGCAGTAGCTGAGCCGTTACCAGTGAGATCCAGAGTGGATGTGGACCTGTATATGTGAGTGTGTGTAAATAGTTGTTTCGCAATATATAATAAAGAAAGACAAGGAGCGCAAGATTTGAAATGCAATACCGTCCAATGTTTTTATTAATGATATATGAAAATGACACACAAAAGCCCTCACAAATGAAGCCACGGTTCCCCGGGTAAGACACCGGGCCATAAAGTTTCAAAACATTGTCTGTTACAAATTCAAAACAAAGAGTTCATTACTGGGTAAAAAAAGTAATAGGGATGAAGTCTTTTGCGGTCCAGTTGCTTGGTCCATCGTTGGTCGTAGGATAGATCCAGCTGTCGAATTCAGACTCTTCTTCATCTTCTTCAATGGCATTCACTCCTGAGTTGCTGATGAACACGAGAGGTCTTCCGATCCTTGCACTTTGAACAGCCCTTTGAGCTTCTGCAGTGAAACCCAAACCAAACTTATTAGTCTTTTGTGTGAAATCAGGAAGTCGGCCCTAATTTTCACACTGACCCTTCTCAATAACAGCCCGGGCATCCCTTAAGGAAGCCATCTTCATAGGAGAATCTTCAACCACAGTCTCAGCTGATGCCAGTGTCTGGGGGACCTCTTCAAAGTGCTGAAATGGGGTCTCAATGAACTCCCCATCCATCTCTACGTATCTGAACGAGTTGAGGTGGCTGACCATGTACTCTTCCTCCCCTTGAACTGTCACAATATTTCCTCTGACAGGGTACTTCAGCTTCTGGTGGAGCGTTGAGGTTACGGCCCCAACTTTATGGATCCATGGACGACCCAACAAACAAGAGTAGGATGGCCGAATGTCCATCAGATAGAACGTAGAACTGAAGACCTGAGAACCAACTTTAATTGGAATATCAACTTCACCGTGCACCATCCTTTTAGACCTATCAAAGGCCCTGACAACAATGTTACTTGGTTTTAGCTCTAGCGCTTCACAATCCAACCGGTCTAAAGCTTTCTTGGGCAAGACGTTCAATGAGGAACCAGTATCCACCAACACATGTGCAAGAGTAGTTCCCCTGCATTCAATGGAGACATGCAGGGCATCGTTATGATTTTTCCCCTTGGCAGTCAAATCGGCGTCGGAGAAACCCAAACCATTATCAGCAGTTAAATTGGCCACACAATCGGTAAACTGATCAGCTGATGTCTCTTGCGGCACGTGGGCAGTCTCCAGGAAGGTAATCAGAGCCTTGGCATGGGCCTTTGAGCACAACAATAGTGACAACATAGAAATCTTGGATGGGGTTTGCCCCAGTTGCTCAACTACGTTGTAATCACTCTTCTTAATAATCTTCAGAATCTCTTCCATCTCCTGTTTGGAAGCTTCAATAGTAATCGTCTTCGATGCCTCCGTCTGGGCAGGCACATCAGTGATAATCCCTTTTCCCCGAGCGTCAGATGACTCGGCGACAGGGGTAAAGATAGGAACTGGATCGGGAATAGTGGTGGGTACACTTGCAGGTGTAATAACGACAGGTCTTCGAACAATTGGTGGAGCAATATCAGGTGAGAAAAGTCTACTGCTACGGGTGACTTTAGCAGGTCCAGTAATGTTGCTGATGTCAGTATCAACATCCAACTCTTGCTTAACTCCAAGAACATAAACATCAGCCCCATAGTGCCAGGGGACAACTTTGATAGAGGTGTAGGGGATGGGCCCCGGAACGGTGATAATCACAGGTGCGATCTTCGGAACAGATGTAATTCTAACAGGCTTCCTCAAGGGAACCTTGGAAGAATTGTCGAAAATGGTAATAATGGCAACTTCTTCAGAATGAATGGAAGGAACAACAATCTTCTCAAATAGGATCTCCTTATAATCCATCAGGTTTTGGATACCCGACTTTAGGAATGGGTAACCAGTAGGTAAAACATAACACATATGGCAACCTTCGCCACAACCCGGAAATAAACCGGCTAGCAACAGGTTCTTCTTGACAGTCATCAGAGGGGTAACAATGTCATCCACAGAAACTACAAACAAGTCTTCCTCTACAGCATTTACTCCATGTTTAGGCATGGGAGCAGTCACAACATTAGGCCTCTCGTGTGCCTCGAACTCAATCTCCTTTGCATCAATTAAGTCTTGTATCTTGTTCTTTAATGCCCAACAATCATCTGTATTATGCCCCGGGCTATCGGAGTGATAAGCGCAACGGGCGTTAGGGTTATACCTTGGTGACGTTGTATTTGCATTCTTTGGGGGTTCCCTTATAGTCACCAGGTTAGTCTTCAGCAACTATGGCAGAATCTGAGATAAGGTCATGCTGAGACGAGTGAATTGCCTCTTAGGTATGTCGTCCTTTTGTTGATTGTTGTATTGAGGAGCACCAGCAGGTTTTGAAATAACAACCGCATTGACAGCTTGGCGGTGTTCAGGTCTACTCTGTCTTCTTGCACTGTAGACAACACTGGACTCTTTCTTAAACGACTTCTTCTCGGTGCTCGATGAGGCACCCTTCTGTATCTTCCTAGCCTTAATACCAGCTTCAATCCTCTCACCAGTCAAAATAAGATCTGTAAACCCAGCTGAAGAGCTCCCAATCATATGGTTAAAGAATGGACCAGACAGGGTCCCCAAAAACATGTCAACAAGTTCACGATCAGCCAAAGGTGGTTGCACCCTTCCGGCAAGGTCTCTCCATTTCTGCGCATACTCTTTAAATCCTTCACTTGTTCCTATTGTCATACCCTGGAGTTGGGTACGCGTAGGAGCGAGGTCGGAGTTGTACTGATACTGTCTATATAATGCAGTAGCCAAATCTTCCCAACTGCGGATACTGGCTCCATCCAACTGATAGAACCACTAAAGCCGAGTCCCTGAGAGACTGTCTTGAAAGAAATGGATCCATAAGTTCTTATCAGCAGTGTAAGGCTGAATCTTTCTCACATATGACCGGAGGTGCAGCTTTGGACAGGAAGCTTCGTCATACTTGGCAAAGGCAGGTGCCTTGAATTTGTGGGGAATCACCACCCCAGATGATAGACCTAGATCTCCGAAATCTAGACTGGGTACCTTCTGTATTTCCATAGCGCTCAAACGGTCTTCCAGCTGTTTGTACTTATCCTCAGCAGGAGGATACTGTTCTTCATCGTAGTCCGTCTCATTGTCGGAGACCATAGGGCTAGGAGCCCTCCTTTCTTGTGGACTCTCTTTCCCTCCATATGAGGTGGTCAGATCAACTTCATTCTGCAACCCGTTTCCAAACCTGCGTCCAGTATTGAACAGGATGGTCCTCTTCTTCTTCTTTTTCTTTTTCTCCTTCAGAATCAAGGTCTTCAGGTCCTGCTGACCCTTAGCTAGATTTATGAACAGTTCCTGAAATTGGGCATTCTGGGCCTGGAGGGCCTTGATAGCTTGCTCGGTGGAAGGTTCAGCAGACATGATGAGCGCTGAAATACACAGGGAAGAAGATAAGAGACCTGTAATGGGTACCTGCTTATGGAGTGCATGGGATGAAATGCGTATGATTATGATTTCAAAGACAATCCAGATTCAAATTTTTAAACAAGAAAGGAAACACACTTTATTAGATTTAAACTTCAAAATTTAAATTCTTCACCAAATTGCCCTTAGGCATTAAAAGAATGGAAATACTAAAAAGTAAATAAAAACTGTAAAAGAAATCATCAAAGGTCCATCAATTCTCCCATGTTCTCTTCTTCTCAGTGCAGACATAATCATTCAGGATCCGCTCGTTCTCCAGTTGCCTAGTCAGCTTCTGGATCTTCTGCTCTTGTTCGTTGAACTTCTCCCGGTACGAATCCCGTTTATCCCTCAACTGCATCCAAGACCTCTTCAGTGTCCCAATATCAGTGGGCATATAAGGGTGGAGAATAGTTGGAAGAACCCCCTCCTCATTAGAAACTTCAAGAGTAACAAGCCTGACAGCTTCATATGGCATACCTAACTTCTGGGCACGGATGCGGACCCATCTGAGATATGGCTCCATTGGCAGAGAAGTCTTTGGACCCAACTCATGTGGGTCAGATTGGTGAACTATGTCCCAAGCCCTTATGAATCTACGACGTAGCTCGTCGCTATCTCCCTGAAAATCAAAGATGATATGAGGCATCAACATTTCATGTGGTCCTTCTCTTCTGGATCTTCCAAACTGACGAAGAGCTAAGCATGGATTGTAAGAAATTCCTCCATGGGTTCCTAGCAGGGGAACATTGGGATACTCTCCACAGCGATCAATGATAGTCACCTCATCCATACCTTTGAGGGTCCAGATAATGTCATTATTAGAAAGAGACATCACCCTATAAGCCAAACCCATTCCTTCTTTGTTTTTCAGCACTGACTTCGAGAGGTGCGAAATAAACCACCTCGACAATAAAGGAGCACAGCACATCAAAGTTCCCCGCTTTCGTGCAGTACGAGCATAGAGCTGATGAAGGATGTCACCCAAGAGAGTGGGTACCGGGTTCTGAGAGATGAAGATCTTTATTGCATTAATATCAACAAAAGTATCAGGGTTCGGAAACAATACCAAGCCATAAATAAAGAGAGCCAGAATATCCTCGAACGCCTTGAAGTCTAAGCTGTCCCAAAAGTAGTTAGCCTTGCCAACCAAGAACTTAGTCAGGAAACCCTTAGCTCCACTTCTAGTCTCCCAGTTAGCCATTACCTCTTCTTTGGTCAAGTGAAGGGCTGCAGCAATCTCTTCGGGCCTAAGAGTCTTTTCCCAACCAGTGAACGGAGTCTGCTCCAAAACAGAGATACCGAGCAGCTCAGAGAACTCTTCTAGGGTAGGAACCAGCTGATAGTCTTGAAAAGTGAAGCATTGGTACAGCGGATCATAAAACTGGACCAGGACACTCATCATTTGTTCTTCCAATTTGGAGGTGACCAAACTGAGAAGAGAACCATGCCTCCTGATGAAGGAAGTAGTGTCAGGCATCTTGGCAACCAACTCTTTAAGCAAGGTAAGGACCTGGACAAAGTTGATCCGGATAGTATTCCTATGCATGGGCATCATGGTGACCTACAAAACAGAGCAAAGATGAAACCCTCTTGTCTTTGAAATAGGTTAGTCCTTATGCATGATGTATGCAATGTTATGATGTCATGATGTCATGATAGTAAGCACACCACAAGTATCCACAAAAAGCAAACATGGTAAAGGAACACAAGTCACACTGAGAGCCCTTAGATTTCAGGCTGGCATGGAGCTTAGATACTACCCTCTTTCAGTTCAGTTGGTTAAAACATGTCCTAAAAATAGTAACCGGGTTCTAGAGGATCTCAATATAACTGACTACCCTCAATCGGTCATAATTCCAATTTAGCAACCTTTTCTTGCAGCTGAAATCATCACAAGAGTTTAGTCTCAATGAGTGTAGCATACTGCTATTGTTCTATGGCCAAGTTGGTCAATTTAAGGTTCTAAGGTCAGTTGGTGCTTAATGACCCCTTAGAAGACCCATATTCTCCTCGTTCCAACACAAGGGATATCGGTACAGACTAAAGTGTCACACCAACGTAGCTACTGCTTCATCCGTACCGGTCTACGCCGTACAGATCCCTCACAGTTTATTGCTACTTACCTAAAGGGGTATCCCCAGATCCAGGTTAGGATCTATAGAACTCCGATACAAGCCCACAACGATAAACCATACAAAGAATACAATTGAAAACACAATGATCTAATCCTAAGGTACACCTCGCTTAGTAATATCCCCAGCAGAGTTGCCAGTTCTGTGATCGGTGGGAAGAGAACTGACTGTTTTTTAATGCTGGTTCGCGTTTGCGTTTGTTTTCGCAAAATGTCGCGGTAAGCAAGAGTCGCCACCGTCTTTTATTTTATCCAACAAGGAAAGGATAAAAGCACAGAAAAATTCCTTTTTGAGATGTCTCTCGGGTTCGGGAGGTAGATTATAGAAAGGGAAGGTGTTATCACCCTTTCTATCCGTGGTTATCCACGGGCTCTTAGGTACTTGCTCATTGTGTTTTCAAAATTTTGCTTTTCTTTGTATTTGTGGGTTTGAAAGAGTTTTTGTTTTGAAGAGAGTGTAAGTGTGAAAAGTTTTGTTTTGTTTTAAAAGGAGCAAGTACTTAGGAACCATCTACTTACTCGAAAGGAATTAAACTGTGCAAATGTCCTTTAGACAGTGCTATCCCACTATTGAGGAGTAGGTAGCACCGTTGTTGGAGTTTTCGGGTCAATTCGATTAAGGGACGTGTGGTCACTAAAGCAATGTTAGGACGCCTTAGTGGTAACCCAAATGTCTTAGATCATTTTTTCCGAGGCGACCGTTTCGAGGAAACTATGATCTTTGGACAAGAGGGCGACCTCTAAAACTTCCTATACTCAATGACCACGCTCGAAGGCAACCAAGTGAGGTGTACCCTAAGAGTGCGCATGTGCGAGTGTGTTATTTTTCAGTTATATCTTCTTTGTACATGTTATGGTGAGCTACTGTTGATTTTAGTTTAAAGATTAATCTTGTCATGCATTGCCAATTTATCAAACATCTAGAAGTTAATATCGTGCGGAAATTAAATTGCGGGAAATTAAATCTAAGCTATTACAAGGCGTCGGGTATTTACATCGCCAAAAACAAACCCTTTAGAATTAAATTGCGGAAAGTAAATAAAAGCGATAAATAAATAAAATCCTAATTTAAAAACTATTACATTCCTGAAGCAATTACATTATTGAAATATGGATCAAAAATAATACGCGTGCGAGAAAATTAAATCGGAGTGTTTTTAGGGTTTTGACCCTTTTTTATTAAAGAAAACATTTTTGTTATTTTTTGAATTAAAAATTAAGTCTAAGTTAATAATTGAATTAATTAATTAAATGAAAATATTTTTGGGTTTTATTTATAATTAAGGAAATAACATAAGAATGATTAAAAAGTTAATAAAAACCCTAATTCTATATTAATTTTAATTTAATGCAAAAGATATTAAAATTGTACCTATTTAAACTAAATAAATTAATTAATGTTTATTTACAAAATAAAATAGTGAAATTAATAAAGATATTATTTTTTGGGTTTTTCTGATTTTATGGAAAAAAAAGTTAATTGGTTAATTTTTAATAATAATAATAGTTAACAAAATAAATAAATAAGGAAAAAGAAATAAAAAGTAAAAGAAATACTCAGGGGGTGTGGGCCTGAATTTGATGGGGAAATTAGCAAAATCCAGGCCCAATTTCGTCCAGCCTTGTTTGACCTTTGTGATTCCATAGGCGCTTGTTGACTTTAGTCCATGGTGGATCTGCAATTCTGGCCTTTGGATCTGGCTTTAAGGCCACTTGGCATTTGATGGGATGAGGAATATGATGGTCCACGCTTGTTGAGTCCCATGCAATTGCCTGAAAAAAATTGTACAAAGGTTTTGGGGGACCTGGGATTCGAACCTAGGTCCCAAGGGGTTTTCTCATAGCGTGCTTGCCAACTCAACTGAACTGCCTAATTGTTATTAGTATAGAAAACAAATATTATATATCAAACAATTTAATTATGCCTGGAAAAAATAAAAAAAAGCGCGCTGATTTGAATCACCCAGTAAGAAGAAGACACGCCTTCGTCTTATTCGTTGAAAAGGCCAGCGTTTTTACCTACAAATTTTATCCGCAACAGAATCCATGGCTGCCATCTAAAATCACCTACATGCTTTGGAAACGAGTTCTAAGAACACCATTGTGCTCGTCTCCTTCCCCTGATCATCCCTGTACCAATTATTTGCATTGATTTTGCCTGCAATTAAAAACCCCAAAAACAAGATGCGCGAACCCTAGAACTGGGCATCGCGTTACAGGCTATGAAAATAAAATTCAGTGATGCCAAAAGTTTCACAATGCAACGCAAAGTATGAATATGCAATTATTTGGACAAAAAGATGCAAAAATCAGAGAGTGGGATTTCATGTTCAGGGTCGAATTCAAGACGACTTATAGTGAGTTTTAGGCTGTCTCAGGGCTGGATTTTGATCCCTTTGGCTTCACTGGATGTCAGGGAAGAGAGTTATGTCAAGCTTTTGCTTTGAATCGAGCTCTAATGTTGATTTTGATCCTCCACTTTTTCACACTTTTTCCAAACTTTGTATGGCCATTTCTACAATGCTTTCAGCGTGTTCTTGATGTGTGTGGCTTGTACAAGTATTATAGAATGAATTAGGTTTAACCTTTTGGCCTGAATCCATGTGCATTGAAGATTCATGATTTGATATGATCTTCCATTAACAAATTTCCAAAAATGGCTCAAATCAAATATTTTGTGCACCATAAGGCATGATTCGGATTTGGTTTGGTGTATCTTGACAATGAAGACCTATAATGACCACAAGAATCTCATTACATCAATTTTTAGATTTTATTTGATTTAATATTGATTTTAAATGAATTAAATCAATAAAAATTAAATTAAATAGAAAAATAAATGAATGGACATGAAATTAAAGATGGGACACGTGTGTGTCATGACAAGACCATATCAAGTGGAAAAAAGTGGGCCCTTTTGTCAAAAATTGGAGTTTTGAGGATAGTTGACTTTTGGCCAATTTGGAAAAATGCCCAACTTCAACAATGCATAACTTCTTCAATTTTGAACTTTTGGAAGTGTTCTTTGACTTTTTAGAAACATTGGGATGTCCACTAACCAACCTTTGTGGTCTCATCTAATTTTGATCTTCCATGCTCAAGTTATAATCTTTTGAAAAAACGGTGTTTTTGTTGACTTTCAAAAATGACCTATAATTTCCAAATTTGTAACTTCTTGTGAGTGCATTTATTGATATTGGGGTATGAAGATGGATTGTTGGAAATTGCATCCTCTTCAAAATGAGATTTGGATGGATCATTTCTCATAAAGTATGAGAAAGTTATGCTTGGTCAAAGTTGAGTTGACTTTTCCTAAAAAACCCTAATTTAGCAACTTTTGAATCTTGATGAATCTTGAGCAATCCTTGATGAATCATGATCAACCATTGATAAAATGATGAATTATCCTTCAAAACGAGAATTTTGACAAAGAATCTTGAGGTTTGACTGTATTTGGGACACAGTTGACTTTTGCCCTAGCACAGTCGATTTTTGGACTTCTTGAGCAATTGACTGACCAAACTTTCTCTGCAAGGCTTGAAATTTGACATGGATGAACTTGAGAACATATTAGGACATTGGGTAGAACTTGGGGTCATTTGTATGTGAGTACCTTGATGCAACACAAAACCCTAATTTTGAATTGACTGCCTTAGGAGGTGATTTGACTGTCCAACTCTTGAACAATCTTGGAGATGATTATTGACATGTCTTGAGAAATATGGGAGGGCAAATTTTGGGGTACAACACCTTCCCTTTCCATAATCTACCCCCCTTACTCAAAAAATCTCGAAAAAGGTCTTTTTCTGTTCTTTTCACCCTTTCCTTTGTTGGATAAAAGAAAAGTCGGTGGAGAATCTTGCTTACTGCAACATTTACGAATAAAAAACGCAAACCAGTATTAACAGTCGGTTCTTCCACCGTATCACAGAACTGACGACTCTACTGGGGAATTATAAAAATTGGGGTTTACCTTAGGGTCTAGATTATTTTAAAATTGCTTTCTTTGTTTTCTTTGACTTCTTTATCTTTGAGGGTTTGTTGGGATATTCTTGTAAAGATCCTATACCCAGATCTTGGGCATCTTTTTAGGTAAACAACAATAGATCATGGAGATTGTACGACATATACCAATATGGTTGAAGCGATATCTGTGTTGGTGTGACACTTTGGTTGGTACCGGTATCCCTTGTGTTGAATCGTGGAGAATACGGGGCCACGGTGTGGTGTCGTGAAGCACTAACGAACCTTAGAACCTTAGTTAAACAAACTTAGCCATTAGAAAGTAGTGAGATAGCCGGTCTCGGTGTAATGCTGGGAATTGGTTGATACTCGATAATACACTCATTGAGATCGGACTTTTGGGATGTTTTGGTTGCAAGAAAAGATTGCTAAGCTGAAATAATACCGATAAAGAAAGATCAGTGATATTGAGACTCCTTAGAACCCGGTTGCTATTTCCAAGACAGGTTTGAAACCAACTAAACTTTAAGAGGGTATTTACCTATAAACCCCATGCAATCCTAAACCTAAGGTCTTGTGTGCTTTTCTTGTGTGTGATTAATTTGCTTAAACATGACATCATGCATCATAAACATTCATTCTTCATCCCTCTAACCATTTCAAGGATTAGGGGAATTTATCTTTGTTCTATTTTGTAGATCATGGCTTTCGTTCGTAGAAATACCATCTGAATCAGCTTTGTGAGAATACCTCTCCAACTCGAAGAGCTAGTATCCAGGGTTTTTGATACTTCTTCATTCACCAAGAACTATGGTCGACTCCTCAATCTAGTTACCTCAGGTTTTGATGAGAAGATGATGAGTGTGCTCTTTCAGTTATTTGACCCTAAGCATCATTGCTTCACCTTTCCAGACTATCAGTTGGTACCCATTATGGAAGAGTTCTCTTAGATATTGGGTATACCTATTTTGGATCAGTTTCCTTTCACTGGCTTGGAAGAAGCTCCGAAGCCATAGGTCATTGCAGCAGCTCTACGCCTGAAACGGTTCAACGTTGTATCCAACTGGGAAATAAGAAGCGGGGTTAAGGGTTTTCTAGCCAAGTTCCTAATAGAGAAGGCTCAGCTGTTTTGGGATGATTTGGACTTCCAGGCTTTTGAGGAGGTCTTGGCCCTTCTCATTTATGGGTTAGTACTGTTCCCTAATCCAGACTTACTCATAGATGTGAATGCTATCAAGGTCTTCCTTTCTCGCAACCCTGAGCCCATTTTACTCTGAGAAATCTTGCATACCTTTCACACTCATACCACGAAGAAAAGAGGGATTCT
The DNA here is from genome assembly GCA_948472305.1 of Vicia faba. Lineage (NCBI taxonomy): Eukaryota > Viridiplantae > Streptophyta > Magnoliopsida > Fabales > Fabaceae > Vicia > Vicia faba. The sequence goes on from OX451736.1 coordinate 940,887,857, forward strand.
TATGTGCTGCGTGCCATTGCTTTCTAGGTGGTTTATTTCTCACCTCCCTAAAGCAGTACTGAAGAATGAAGAAGGTTTGGGTTGGTCGCAAAGGATAATGTCTCTTTCTCACACGACTATTTTCTGGTATTCCTGATCTATAGGAGATATCTCTATTATTGACTGCTGCAGGGAATTCCCTAATGTCCCACCACTTGGCATTAGGGGAGGCATAACCTATAATCCTTCTCTGGATCTGCGACAATTTGGTTACGCTCGAAGGGATGGTCCTCACGGGATGCTTATCCAGGGTGTTATGTTTAACTATGAGGATGATGTTCAAAGGTATCGCCAGAGGTTCATACGACCTTGGGGAATGGTAAATAGATTTGACTTCAAGACTTTGGGGCTGAAGACTTCCATTCCTATGGAACCTTATCTCCAATGGGTACGAGCTCGTGCTCAGAATCTTATGATTCCATATGTAGTCGTCTTACCAGTGATTGTGGAGCCCATTACTGTAGGGGATATTCCCTATATGGTTCTTCATCCTGACATGCCCACTGATCTTGAGGAATTACAAAGATCCTGGATTCAGCTGAAGAAAGAGCGAGATATCATTAGAGACCATTTTCTATGCCCATGAGAGGAAGGTTTTAGAGCTCACGAAGCAACTTCATGAGGAAATAAGCCTCAATGTCTATCTCGGTGCAAAGAGGAAGCGCCTTTGGGAAAACTGATTTTGTTTTAAGTTTTTCTTGAACCTTCAATTGAAACGCCTAAAAGGAAATTATATTTTGAATTCTACTAATAAAATCTTTGTTTCATTTTGGTTCGCAAATTTAAATTTCCCGAAATCCTTGAATCATTGCATACACATATCATTGCATAAACAGGTGTCAAAGCAGGTTTCTCATCCTCTTCGCTGTTTATTTCAGCCATGGCTCTCAAACAAACTGTGAAAGATTTACAGACTCAGAACGAACAATTCCAATAGATGATCATGGCTCTATCTAAAGGGCAAGAGGACCTGAAAGCCCTGATTGTTAAAGACAAGACCAAGAAGCCAAGAAGGACAACTGGTGTGGTAAATCTGGGAAGAATATTCAAGGGACCGTTGAAGCAAATGGTTGATCTAACCTCTTTATCCAAGGAAGGAGAGAACCAAGAGGGTGAGACAAGAGAGGAAGACCCTAGTCCGGGGGAATCTAATAATGATACTGATTACAATGAAGATCAGTATCCTCCAGCTGACGAAAAGTACAAATAGGTGGAAGAGCGTCTGAGTGCAATGGAGATTCAGAAAGTGCCCGGGCTGGATTTGAGGAGTTGGATTTGGTGTTTGGGATTGTTATTCCACCAAAGTTCAAGGCACTAGTGTTTGCTAAGTATGACGGAGTTTCATGTCCTAAAATGCACCTCTGATCTTATGTAAGGAAGATACAGCCTCACACTAATGACAGAGACTTATGGGTCTACTTCTTTTAGGATAGTCTATCCGGAACTCAGTTAGATTGGTTCTATCAGCTGGAAAGGGCCAACATTCATAATTGAGTAGACCTGGCCGCTGCTTCCTATAAATAATATCAATACAATGCAGGAAGAGTTCGGCCTCCCCTGTCTGATAGGGAGTTAGTGTATATGTTTCTGGGAACCCTGTCTGGTCCATTCTTTAATCACCTGATTGGAAGCTCTTCAGCCGACTTCACTGAATTAATCTTAATAAGGGAGAGAGTGGAAGCTAGAATTAAAAATGGTAAGATCCAAAAGGAAGCATCCTTCAATGCCGTAAGAAAGCCATTCGTTGGGAAGAAAGAGGTTAGTGTTGTGTACCATCATAAGAATCAGGACAAAACTGAACGCCGTCCAATGGTAGGGGCTGTCATGATCCCTAAGCCTACACCCACTCAACAGAGGAATAATCAGCAGAGAACAGAAAAGCAGGTAAGACAGTTCAGCCGGATAAATATGACTTTATCCCATGTTTTTCCTCATCTGTTGAAGTCTAATCTGGTAACCCGCGGGAAGCACCAAAGAATCCCAACACTACCTCTTCCCGCTACAATCCAAATGCCCGTTGTGCTTATCATTCAGAAATTCCAGGGCATGATATAAACGACTGTTGGGCTTTGAAAAACAGGGTACAAGACCTTATCGAGGCGAAGGAAATTGAGTTTGACGCCCCCTAAATTCCAAATGTTATCATCGCTCCTATGCCCAAGCACGACCGTGGTGTTAACGCTATTGAAGATGATATGTTTGTTACTACTGTTGAAGAGCTTATTTCTCCTCTCTTGACCATTAAGTGGAACTTATTGAAGGCCGATTTATTTCTAGGCTGTGGCGAAGGTTGCCACTTCTATTTATCTCTATCGACTGGTTGTCATTTGTCGAAGGCAGGTTTTCAACTCCTGATGGATGATAGGGAGATTTTGATTGGAAGAATCCCGTCCTGACTATTGCTTGTAGAGATGTTTCAATAATAACCATTTCTTCCAATCCCCCTAGGGTCTCCACCAAAAGACCCATCAGGATTACATCTACTCCAAAGATTACTATGCTGATAATTACTGCGCCAGGGCCAATCCCATACTCCTCAGATAAAAATATTCCTTGGAATTATGGAGGTGACGTCTACTACCATGGTGTCAAACAAGATTGGTTGGCTGATGAAGACCAGGTTTCTGAGAATGCTGATCCAGACATTGTCAACATTGTTGAAACCAACAAAATAACCAGAAGTGGAAGAGTGTTCTCCCCTGAGATTTCTCCTCCGAAGGCTATTATTGGTCATGTGGTCATTCCTACTTTCATTCCTGCTGACACTACTACTACAATCCCTGTGATTACCCCTGCTGACATCCCTATCACCGAGTCGACCGAGACTTGGGGCAAAGACATATTGGTTGAGCCTGTCCAAACAAAGGCATATTTGATATCTATTCCATAGGCTTCCAAGCAAGAAATGGAAGAAATTTTGAAAATTATCAAGAAAAGAGACTACAATATGGTTGAACAGCTAGGGAAGACCCCTTCAAAGATCTCTATGCTAGCCTTGTTGTTGTGTTATGAAGCTCATGCGAAGGCTCTGGTGAAGTTCTTGAGAACTGCCCATGTGCCCCGGGAAACCTTTGCTGACCAATTCGAAGATTGTGTGTCTAGTTTGACGGCCGATAATGATTTTGGGCTTTTCTGATGCTGATTTGACTCCTAGAGGGAGGAAGCACAATGATGCGTTACATGTCTCTGTTGAATGCAAGGGCACCACTTTGGCCCATGTCCCTGTAGATACTGTTTCATCATTAAATGTGCTTCTTAATAATTCTCTGGATAGACTAGACTGTGAAGGTTTAACTTTGAAGCCCAACAATATTATAGTGAGAGATTTTGACGGTTCAAAGAGAATGGTGCATGGGGAGGTGGACGTCCCCATCAAGGTTGGTTCTCATACTTTCAGATCTACCTTCTATGTGATGGATATCAGGCCATCTTATTCTTGTTCGTTGGGACGCCCTTGGATACATGGGGCTGGAGCTATCACATCCATTCTACATCAGATGATGAAATACACGGTCAAAGGGAAAATTGTCATTGTACACGGTGAAGAAGAATACATGGCCAGTCACCTGAATTCCTTCAGATATGTGGAAATGGATGGTGAGTTCGTCGAGACTCCATGCCAGAATTTCGAAGAGGTTCCTCAGACTCTGGCTGCAACTGAAACTGTTACCAATGTGCCGAAGATCACCAAACCTCCCTTGAAGATGGCTTCTCTCAAGGATGCAAAAGCGGTTGTCGAAGAAGGTGAGTCTACCATTTGGGGTCAGCTCCCAGATATTCCATACAAGTCTGATAAATTTGGTTTGGGTTTCTCTTCAGGGGCTCAAAGGGTTGTTCGACGTGCTCGTGATGGAAGAACTCCCCTACGCATCAGCAATAATGGGGTCAACGCTTTAGAACACGGAGACAGTGACAATGACATGGACAACTGGATCTTCCCTACTACCAACGATGGACCCAGCAGCTGGACGGAAAAGGATTTTGTACTGATTACTTTTTTTCAGAAGTAATTATCTTTCTTGTTTTTTTGGATATGTAATAAACAATATAACTTTGTGGCCATGTGTCTTACCCAGGGCACATCAATTTATTTGTGAGGGTTATCATGTTTCACTTTCATATGGCATTAATAAAGCATTGGACATTTATGCATACAAATTTTGCGCTCTCTGTTTTTCTTTTTCTACTTTTACTTTGTCTATACAGCTATGCTCTTACACACACTCATGCATCACACTACAGATCCATATCCACTATGGATCCCATTGATAACAGTTCTACTATTGCCAGTTATAACTTCTAAAATTCGATCAACCAAGCCAAGGACGAAGGTGAGGAAGATTGTGAGGTACCTGGAGAACTTGCTAGACTGTTACAGCAGGAAGAGAGGGCTATACAGCCTCATGAAGAGCAAGTTGAGACAATAAACTTGGGCACAGAGGTAGACAGAAAAGAAGTCAAGATCGGCACAAATCTCGAGCCTAATGTTAAACAGCAGTTGATACAAATGTTGCCTGATTATGTTGAGATCTTCGCCTGGTCATATGAAGAAATGCCGGGACTGGATATGGATATTGTGGTTCACCATTTGCCAACTAAAGAAGATTGCACTCCGGTAAAGCATAAGGTATGTCGCATGCGCCATGAAATGTCAGAGAAGATCAAAGCAGAGGTTATAAAGTAGTTCAACTCTGGTTTCTTAGCCGTCACCTCTTATCTCCAATGGGTGGCCAATGTAGTTCTGGTGCCTAAAAAAGAATGTAAGGTACGGATGTGTGTGGACTACAGATATTTCAACAGGGCAAGCCCCAAAGATGACTTTCCACTCCCCCACATCGACATTCTGGTTGACAACACTGCACATCACAAGATCTTTTCCGTTATGGATGGTTTCTCTGGTTACAATCAGATCAAGATGGCACCCGAAGATATGGAGAAGACAACCTTCGTCACGCAATGGGGCATTTTCTGCTACAAAGTGATGTCGTTTGGACTAATGAATGTCAGGGCAACCTATCAGCGAGCCATGGTCGCTTTATTTCATGACATGATTCACCATGAGATAGAGGTATATGTGGATGACATGATAGCCAGGTCTCAAACTGAGGAAGAGCACCTTGATCATCTATAAAAACTGTTTGATAGGTTGAAGACATACAAGCTGAGATTGAGTCCGAACAAGTGCACCTTCGTGGTATGGTCTGGTAAACTGCTAGGTTTTATTGTCAGTGACAAGGGCATTCAGGTAGACCCTGCAAAGGTGAAGGCTATACAACAGCTGCCGGCTCCTCGCACTGAGAAGGAGGTCAGAGGCTTTTTGGGACGCCTAAATTACATTTCCAGGTTCATTTCCCATTTAACTGCTACTTGTGAGTCAATCTTCAAGCTCTTGAAGAAATATCAAATGGTAAAATGGAATGACGAATTCCAGATTTCCTTCGTAAGAATTAAGGAATACCTTCAAGAACCACCAATTATGATGCCTCTGGTTGAAGGAAAACCTTTGATAATGTACTTAACAGTGTTAGCTAATTCAATGGGGTGTGTGCTAGGGCAGCATGACGAGTCTGGTGGAAAAGAGCACGCAATATACTACCTTAGCAAAAAGTTTACCGACTGTGAAACAAGATACTCACTGCTCTAGAAAACTTATTGCACTTTGGCATGGGCTTCTCGCCGACTGAGACAGTATATGTTAACCCACACTACTTTGTTGATAACTAAGATGGATCCGATCAAGTACATCTTTGAGAAGCCCGCCCTCTCCGGAAGGATAGCAAGATGGCAAATGATCTTGACCGAATATGATATCTAATACACAACCCAGAAAGAAATCAAGGGAAGTGTACTAGCCGATCATTTGGCTCATCAGGATGTGGATGACTACCAGTCCATGAATTTTGAGTTCCCGGATGATAATATTATGCTAGTGACTGACTATGAAGAACCTGGACTAGATGAAGGACCTAAAGAAGGATCCCGATGGACTATGGTTTTTTACAGAGCCTCGAACGCACTTGGCAATGGCATTGGTGCCGTAATTATAACTCTTGAAGGTTGTCATACTCCTTTTACCGCCAGACTATGTTTCAACTGTACCAACAACATGATAGAGTATGAAGCATGCATAATGGGTCTCAAAGCTGCTATTGACCCGAGGATCAAGTTCTTGAGCATTTTCGGAGATACAGCCTTGGTAATAAGTCAGATCAAAGGCGAGTGGGAAACGAAGCACCCGAATCTCATCCCATACAAAGAACATGTGTTGTCATTGCTTCCACACTTTAAAGAGGTCACCTTTGAACATTTTCCACGAGAAGAGAATTAGTTAGCGGACACGCTAGCTACCATGTCATCTATGTTCAAGGTCAGGTGGGACAACGAGGCTCCTCAGATCACTATTGAGAGGTTCGATGAACCAGCATACTGCTATGAGATTTACACTGAAGAAGTAGCAGACAAACCTTGGTTCTATGAAGTGAAGAGGTATCTGAGGCTCAAGAGTATCCCGAGGGGGCATCTGTCAATGATAAGAAGTTTCTGAGAAGGTTCACCGCAAAGTTCTTCCTCGGTAATGGAATCCTCTATAAGTGTAACCATGACTCTACTTTACTTTGGTTCATAGACAAGAGAGAATCAGAGAGGATTATCACAGATCTACACGAAGGTACCTTCGAAACCCATTCGAGTGGACATACCATGGCTAAAAAGATCCTACGAGGAGGATATTATTGGTCCACTATGGAAGCAGACCGCTATCAGTATTCCTGAACTTGTCACAAATGCCAGATCTATGCTATTAAGGTGCATGTACCTCTTGTTCCTTTGAACTTCTTGACGGCTCCTTGGTCTTTTGCAATGTGGGGCATTGACATGATCAGAGATATTAGGCCTACCTTTTTCAATGGGCATCGCTTCATCCTGGTAGCCATTGATTACTTCACGAAGTGGGTTGAAGCTGCCTCTTTTGCTACTATTACCAAGAACGTTGTGGCGCGGTTTATCAAGCACAACCTGATTTGTCGGTACGGTGTTCCAGAGATAATCATCACTGATAATGGTACGAATCTCAACAATACGATGATCACCTAACTTTGTAAAAAATTCAAGATCTAGCATCATAATTCTTCCCCCTACCGGTCGAAGATGAATGGCGTTGTGGAGGCTGCTAACAAAAACATTAAGAAAATCATACAGAAGATGACAGTGACATACAAAGACTGGCACGAGATGTTACCATTTGCTCTTCATGGGTACTGCACTTCCGCATGAACATCGACAGGGGAAACACCCTACTCTCTGGTATACGGTATGGAGGATGTCCTGCCTATTGAGGTCCAGATCCCTTCTCTGAGAATCATGAAGGATACGGGTTTGAATGAAGATGATTGGATCCATACTCGACTTGATCAACTGAATTTGATCGATGAGAAAAGGATGATTGTTGTCTATCATGGTCAAATGTATCAAAAACGGATGATCAAGGATTTCAATAAAAAGGTCAAATGCCAAGTATATCAAGTCGGGGATCTAGTGATCAAGCGCATCATACTGCCGCAAGGTGATCCCAGGGGCAAATGGACCCCCACATACGAAGGGCCGTTTATGATCAAAAACATATTTTCAGGTGGAGCCATGATTCTGACCATCATGGATGGTGACGACCTTCCTCACCCTGTTAATGCCGACATAGTGAAAAGATACTACGCATGAATAAGACCCGCTAGGTTGACTGGCCTAGGAAAAAATAAGGGCATCCCGGAGAACCAAAAGGGTTCGGGAAAAAATTAGGGATGAAAACAAAAAATATTTGTACACCCGGCAAGTCGAAAACCTGAAAAGGCGGCTTAAGCAAAAAAGGGTATCCCGGTGGATTGAAAACTCGAAAGGGCAGTCCAGGAAAAAGTTAGGTATTTGAAGCGTATCACTATGTCCCATTGGATCACCTTGCGACCATACTTCAGTATCAACTATCAAGCTCAAACAGCACCGATCAATCCAGTCAGCTTCAGACAAGTAGCAAAGTGATGAGATGCTCGAAGACATAAGGGCAATAGCAGAATTGAAACTCAATGGGATTATTACACATAGATGTTTTTCTTCTCTTTGTACACTACTTTTGTATAATCTTCACTCTCACGGTGGTGTTCTCCTACTAGAACGTCAGCCTCTTTGTATACAACGCCTGTTATAGGCAAACTTCAGAAACTAATACAAGTCATTTTTACAAAACCATTTGTTTTTGTTTCTCTGTTTTGTTTTGCAAAAGCGTCCAATGACTTATTCTTTACATATGCATTTGAATATGATTGCTATTCACAAATATTTGCATAAGAAATAGAAGGATAATTGCTCATGACTTAAGGAACGAGGCAAAGTCTAAAAAAACTATTTGTAATTCCTTCCAGCAGGTACAGGGGCAGAGACAGTTTTTAGATGAAGTCACCACTACATGCGCCCCGTGGCATCTATGTTCCCTACAGAGTAGAGGCAACCAAAGGTTTTGATCTCTTCTTCCTCAAACAGAAGTTACATTCCCCAACCAAGTTCCTTCAGAGAGCCGATATATATATTCCCCAACCGAGTTTTATAATCGCAAGGGGTATAAAGTTTTCTCCCGAGTAGAGTTTATTTCTCTGAATGCGGAAGCTCAATCCCCAATAGAGTTTATTCCTTCAGCTACGAAATTTCACCCCCTGGTGGAGTTTATTTGTCTGAATCGACAAAATCTTCTAGCAAGACATCTCCTCTCGCAAATAGAGTTATTCCCCCGCGGAGTCGTTCTCAGGCAGAGTCTCTCCCCGGCAGCATATTCGCAAACAGAAAGGAGTAAATCCCCAGCATAGTCATCTCCATTCACCATTCCCAGCGGAAATGAAGAATTCAGCTTCCTCATACTCTTCAGCAGCAGTCCAAAATTTATTTTCCCTGACTAAGAAATATCACAATAGAATCCCATATTCATACATCATGGCGTGTGCATAAATATTGCATACAACACAATCTCATTTATTTTGAGAACATCATCACAATGCATTTCATACATCATGACATTGCATACGACTAATTTTGTACCTTTCAGGGAAAAGATTAAATCAACAAGCTACGTCTAACCAAAGACTATTCCAGGATTTTCCTCAAAAGGTTATCCCAAGATTTTCTCTGGATCAACCAGATTGACACTAAGATCTCTCTGATTACTATTCCAGTTGAAGATATTCCAAGACTTTCTTCTTGGTCAGTTGAATCACTATTAAGATTCTCCTAATTACTATGCCAGACAAAGTTAACCTAATATTTTCTCTGGATCAGCCAGACCGACACTAAGATCTCTCTGATTACTATTCCAGTTGAAGATATTCTAAGACCTTCGTCTGGGTCAATTGAATCGCTACTAAGATTGTCTTGATTACTATGCAAGTCAAAGTTAACCTAAGATTTTCTCTGGATCAGCCAGATCAACACTAAGATCTCTCTGATTACTATTCCAGATGAAGATATTCCAAGACTTTCGTCTGGGTCATTTGAATCGCTACTAAGATTCTCCTGATTACTATGCCAGTCAAAGTTAACCTAAGACTTTCTCTGGATCAGCCAGATCGACACTAAGATCTCTTTGATTACTATGCCAATAGAAGATATTCCAAGACTTTTGTTTGGGTCAGTTGAATCGCTACTAAGATTCTCCTGATTACTATGCCCGTCAAAGTTAACCTAAGATTTTCCTTGGGTCAGACAGGTCGACACTAAGATCTCTCTGATTACTATTCCAGTTGAAGATACTCCAAGACTTTTGTTTGGATCAGTTGAATCGCTACTAAGATTCTCCTGATTGTTATGCCAGTCAAAGTTAATCCGAGACCTTTCTCTGGTTTTGTCAAATCGATACTAAGATTTCTATCCCAGCTGAAAACAATCCAAGACCTTTCTCTGGTCCAGTCAAATTGATACTAAGCTTTCTATTCCAGTTAAAGAAGCTATGATGCTCGGAAACTGATCGGATGCTAGTCAATCAACAATTCAAGACACTATGAAGCCTGGATCCTAACCAGATAGCAGTTTAATCTCATCCCCCAGTAAATCGCTGTGAAGCCTGGAGCACGACCAGATAACAGTCAGCCTTCCTTTCTTCAGCAAGTCGTTATAAAGCCTGGATCCCAACCAGATAACAGTTCACTTCCATCTCTTCAATCAAGTGATGACTCCCCAATAGAGTAACGGACAACTGAAGCTCATAAAAACCCTATGTTCCAAGACAAAGACCAACATTCCTCAATGGAGTCCTCTCTAACAGCAAGAGCAGGAATCGCCCACAAAGGGATATCTCATGAAAACATCATTGTTCTGGATGGCATCTTTAATCCCATCTCTGATGACCCTCCGTCATATTCTCTGGATGACATGTTTAAGCCTATCTCCGACGATCTGACGTCATCTTTTCCAAATGGTATCTATAAGCCCATTCCAAATACTATCTACACAGTGAAGTATCATCTCAGACGAGTGCAAATTTCTGGGCACTCTAGTGTCCAATCATCTTCCACCTTCCGATCACGAAAGGAATACCAGCCAATTTACATCCTCAGGTTTAAGAAGATTGAACAGGGGCAGCTGTTGTACCCCAAAATTTTACCTCTCATATTTTTCCAAGATTTTCCTCTTCAATAGGTGGTCACAAACCATGGCCTAAAGACAAGGAAATTCTTTCAAATGATGTTTCTAGGTGTCCTTCGATTGCCATATATATAGCGCTCTTTGATTACCATCTATGTAGTGTCCTTCGATTTCCATCTATATAGAACTCTTCGATTACCATCTATATAGTGTCCTTCGATTTCCATCTATATAGCGCTCTTCGATTACCATATACATAGCGTCCTTCGACTAACAGCTGCAAAAGGCCTTTCAATTGGCCTCATGACAAGACTTTCGATGGGCATTGTGCCAAAGCATTTCGATTGGCATAACAAAAGACTCTTTGTTTGATATTCCAATAAATACCCTTCGATTGGTACTTGGACAAGGACCCTTTGAAGAACTCCCCCAAGCCATTCGAAAGAGGCCATCAAGAGGGCACTCTGAAAATATGTCCAGGCCAGAGTCTTGCCTTGTTGGGTCACAATGCCACAAAAGCTGATTCGACCAGAGACTTCTCTTCAAAAAGGCAGGAAATCAAAGCAAAGGTGGTCCAATCGAAGAAGTCTTAGTACTGAAGCTGGTACAGTTCTACTCAGAGCCATCAAGGAGAGCAAGGTTCTAATGAGGAAAGGCATGATTAGTTCGAATTTAAGTAAGGCTGGCAAGGAAGGAATTCGAAGGAATGAAGATGGGACTTGGTCCAAAACAAGCCAGAAAGCCCATAATCGAAAGAAGATTGAAGTAGGCTTCCAAATCAAGGAAAACACGTGGAAAAAAAACAACAAAGACTTGGCCTATTTAGAAACAAAAGATGCAACATAAATCAAATCTTTTTCACTCAATCTTCAAGATTCAGTTCAATTTTGTTAACCTAATTCATCCCACTATATATACATAATGAACCCTGATCAGAAAAGGGAGGATTTTGGCCTGGTAGAACACACAAGATTGTCCAAAATTTTGAAAAAAAAGTGTTGATCGAGTTTTGCTCTAGAGGGATATTTGAGGCATTACAAGGACTGCAATCCCTTCCTAGGCGTATTTGGAAGCTTTCTGGACCACTTTCATGTATCAACACATCCAGGAACGGTCAACACAGGTATCACAGTTTGCCATGGTTCTTGAAACTGGTCTTTGAAATATATGCATGATTAATGATTTTTAAATACATATTCATGTTTGTATGATCGTTTAGAACATGTCTGCATAATTAATTAGGTGTTTTTATGCATATTTGATTTAATGACATTGCTAGGGTTTGAAGCTTCGTTTTAGGGCTTTTTATTTCAAGCAAAATCAGGACAAACGATGAGTACCATTGCACTCATGAGACTAAACCCAATTGATCTGCATATTTGGTTTGATTTTATATTGCGTAATTATGATTTTTGAGATCCACAGGTTTGTAGCTACAGCGCTGTCTGTAGGTAAAACCTTGAGGCTAAAACGACAGTCTCAGCGAAGGAGATGACTGTGTGTCAAAACCTGAGTGGCCCATTTGAATTCTTGCGCGTTTTTTATTATAGCCACTAACCATTATCACATATAATACATGTTGTTTGTTTATATTAATGATTGAACAACTGGTTCAGTGGCAAAGGGGAAGGCTTTTCAGCGCGCGTGTGCAGGAGGTCAGGGGTTCGATCCCTGCCTCCTACATGTCATTTTTCTTAGTATTTCTATGCATATTCAATGCCTCCTTTCCAAGCGCGCGAACCATAGGCCCTAGATCCTCATCCTTGGATAAATCAATGCATGGATCCAATGGTCCCAATGAAGCTCCCCATGGTGGACACTAATGGGACAACCACACTGAATCGCACACAGCTATGGGCCAACTGGATTGGGTTTTGAACAGAAATTGAGAATGCACCCTCCAATTTGGATTCATACACCCCTCAGGCTTACTCTTTTTCCCTTTTAATTTTGTTTTATTTAAATTAGTTTATTTTTTGTTTAAATCATTTTTTCCATAAAACCATAAAATTAACATCACAAAAAGTAGGATTTATCCTTTTTCAATAAATTAGTTTTTGTAAATCAATTAATTTCCTCAATTTTAATTTGTTTCATTAATTAAAATTAATTAGAAAAAATTAGGTCAAACTTCAATCTTTTTTTCATAAAAATCCTAAAATTATTTTCAATGATCAAATTAGGTTTTGTAGGGTTTCAAACTTATCTCAATTTTTTATTCTCACGCGTAATTATTTTTACCGTACGATTAATTTTCACTATTGATGTAACTGCACCCGGTTTGTAATAGCTTAATTAGGGTTTTATATCCCCGTTTTATTTTCAGTCATTTCCTTATGTATCTACACTAAAGCCTTGTAATAGTTTAGGGCCTCTATTTTCTCGCTTTTATATTTTGTATATATTTTTATATAATTGCTAGCAACCTAGGCATATATTACTAATTAATCAATCAGTAGATCACTAATATCAAAGATAAATATATATAAAAAAGCACACTTTTTCACACTTGCACCCTTAGGGTATACCTCACTTGGTTGCCTTCAGAAAAAATGGTCATGTCCCTCAAACATAGGGATACTCTTAGCAAAGACCATCAATTTAAAGTCTTCATAAAGATCATAGTCCCTAAATGTTCCTTGAGTTGCCTACGAGAAATGATCTTATGATGATAGTCTCTTCGAAATGCTAAGGCATCCTTACATGTTACCTTTGATGACCATTACGTCCCTTTCAATAGTCCCTTAACATCCAACGACTAGGGTTACCTACTCACTAATAGTAAGATAACATGAACTAAAAGAAAGGAGGAAAAGAATAGTCTTTTATCGAGTGGGTAGATAACTCTTAGGTACTTGCTCAAATAAATTTTCACACCACACTTTCAAACATACTTTTCAAACAAAAGTTTTCAAAATGCTTTATCACGCTCTTGAGGACTGATACAAGGGTTACCATAAAGTGAATCTCCGCACTAAGGCATTTTCAAAGCTTTTCAAAACAGACAAACACAAGCAATTTTAGAAAATGAGCAAGTACCTAAGAGCCCGTAGAAAACTACGGATGGAAAGGGTGTTAATACCTTCCCTTTCCATAATCTACCCCCCTTACTGAGAAAATCTCGAAAAAGGTATTTTTCTGTTCTTTTCACCCTTTCCTTTATTGGATAAAAGAAAATTTGGTGGCAACTCTTGCTTACCGCGACATTTGCGAATAAAAAACGCAAACCAGTATTAACAGTCGGTTCTGCCACCGTATCACAAGTGTCTTTAAAGAAAATAAAATCTCAAGTGAGCAAAGATAAAATGACATAAAAAATAAATGCTCAGGTGAGCAAAAGGCAAATAGCATGAGATATAAATGCTAAAGATAAAAGTACATATAAGTAAAGGCATAAAATAAATGCATAAAGTAAAGGCATAAAGTAAAGTTAATCGTTAATGTGTTAGAAGTTAGAAGTTAACTGTTAATGGTTAATTTCCACAAAGATGATCAATGATGATTGAATGATAGTCTTAGAACAAAAGTAATGAGCACTTATTAGAGGATTGATAAAATAAAAGCCTCCTAACAACAACTCTAAAAGGATATTGGACATAAGCTCACCTATCAACCATACTCGGGCTTATAAACATAAAGTTTAAGCCACGAATGGTCATTTTCTGAATCAAGACAAATTTAGTGCTTCGTTAAGCAATCATAAGTGGACTTATGTTGAAGTCGCACATATTTTGAGGTTGGCCAATAGCAATGTATGTACCATACTGTTGTTCCCTAATTTTTTCCCATAAGATTCCTCTATCATCTCATATCATATCAACTCAATCATATCAAGATTACATTTGGGTTTGGTTCTTCTCCATATCTCTAGGTTTGCTCACGAGGGATCACCAAACACTTTGATTTGTATATTGTGATCATATTTGTTTTGTGTTTATTAACTTTAACTAACAAATACAATGAATGTTTTCTCTAAATGATGATATTATAGGTTAGGGAACAACACATTTCATCAGGTTGATTCATAGGTTCATGAGTTTATTTCCATGCCTTCTTCAACAAAGCTTCATTAAGATTTAAGCTTCACCATTGAGAATTGTGATACGGTGGCAGAACCGGACTGTTTTAGGAAAATGCTGGTTTTCTTTTTGCGTTTGTGTTTGCAAAATGTCGCGATAAGTAAGAGTCGCCACCGACTTTTATTTTATCCAACTGGAAAGGAAAAAAGCACAGAAAAACTCCTTTTTCGAGATTTTGAGTACGGGGGGTAGATTATAGAAAGGGAAGGTATTAGCACCCTTTCTATCTGTTGTTTTCCACAGGCTCTTAGGTACTTGCTCATCTTTTAAAAATTGCTTGTGTGTGTTTGTTTTGAAAAGTTTTATTTTACTTCATTTTAACCCTTGCTTCTGTCTTCAAGAGTGTTACGAAGTGTTTTTGAAAACTTTGTTTGAAAAAAAAATGTAAGTGTGAAAGTTTGATTCTGAGCAAGTACCTACTAGCATCTACCTACTCGAAAAAAGAATGTTTCTGTTCTTGTTTCCTTTAGACAACGCTATCCCACTATTATTGAGTAGGTAGCACCGTCGTTGGAGTTGTAAGGGTCAATTAGAAAGGTACATACGATCACTAAAGCAATAGGTTGGGGACCTTAGTGGTAACCCTAGAGTCTTAAGATCTTTTCCCGGGGCAAAGTTTTTCGAGGCAACATCCGAATGGGTCATTTGATCTTTTAGACAGGAGGGCAACCACTAAAATTCCCTATACTTAATGATCGCTTAAATGAAGGTAACCGAAGTGTGGGTATACCCTAAGAGTGCACATGTGCGAGTGATTGATTTTTCAGTTATTATCTTTGCACATTAGGGTTATCTAGCCATTTTAATCTTTTCGTGCAGTCTTGCCATACAATCCTAAACCATACATCTAACAGTTAATATTTGCAGGAATTAAAGTGCGATATAGTAAACCTAGCTATTACATGGCTTTGACAGTTACATAATAATCTTGACGGGAAATAAAATGCGAAATTTAAAAATCATAGTTTAATTATTACAACTTGGAAGCAATACAATAATAATGAAAAGAATATTAAAGTGCGCCTGGTAAATTAAATGCGAGACGAGATTAGGGTTTTGACCCTTGACTAAACTTAATTGAGGTTAATTAAAGAAAACACTTTTTTGTCATTTTTTATTATTTAAGAGAGAAAAGAGAAATTAAATTAAAGAAAAACCTAAATTCTAATTAATGTTAATTTTAGAAAATAAATTAATAAAAACAATTAACTTTAAATAACCTATTTTTGTATTTTTTTATTTTCGTAAAAGGAAATAATAAAATTAAGATTTTAAACCTAATTGTCTAATTTATTTTAATTGTAAAAAAAACAAATTAAAATTACCCTAATTTAAATATTAATCTAATCAATTAGTGAAAAATTAAATTTAATAAAAAAAAACTAATTCTAATTTTCTGATTTTTGATTTTTATGATTTTAAAAAAATGATTTTAGAAAATAAAATAAATAAATAAACTAAAAAAATAGAAATAAAGAAAATAATAAAAAAAGGTGAGAATGGGCCTGTGCTGAAGCAAATGGGGGGGTGCTGATTGCAAATTGTTTTAGGCCCAGATCTGTTGAGTCCAGTCAACGCGCTGGATTGTGTGTGGCGTTGACTGGAAGGTGCACCACGGTCCTTGCTTGCTGGAGTGCACATCTGGCTGCGTGATGGATCCATTGGCTGAAGATGAGGGTGTATGGAAGACACTTGGATAGGAGGCGCGCTGGATCTGAAAAGAAAAATAAACAAATAAAGGTTTGATGGGACCTGGGATCGAACCTAGGTCCTTATGCTTCAAACCACCACCTTGTTGCCATCTGTGCCATGCTGCTTCTTTGTTCATAAAACAACAACAATTAATAATATATAATAACGTGAGTTAGTGGATGAAAACAGAAAAAAGCGCGTGCCAATTTGAATGGACCAATAGTGACTGAACACCTTATCATCTTTTCCAGCGTCCGTCGTCTTAGGTAAAACGACTTTTACCTACAGACGTTCTCTGTAGGTATAGCCCATGCATATTTCCAGACTCTCATACAAGCATGATCAATGAAAACTAATGGTACAAGTCAGTTTGTCTTGGCCTTGTGAACATCATGGTACCCCTCTTTTGGGCCAATTTTACCTGCATGAGAAAACCCTAAAACGAGCAAGGAAAACCTAGCAATGGTTGATCTCAGTATGTGCATCAAAAACTCAATTGAGTATAACCAGAATATTGCAAATACATTAACAAACACATATATGTCATTGAAACGTGCTAATGCTGCGTAAATTGCAAGAATGGATTTTGAGTTTGAAGGGCAAACCGTGGGTCTGTAGTTTGAGTTTCTGGCTGTATGGATGCTTGCAAACGATCGTATCTGCTTCAGAGAAGGTCCAAGATACGAATGGTGATCTTGGAATGGCCTGAATTTCCTTCTAACTGCAAGAATGATTTCACACTTTTTAATGACTTTTTTGAATATGGTTATGCTCTCTCACGCTTCCACACCTCATTCTTTTGCTTTGGATTTGTTCAATATATATCATATAATCAATTAGGGTGAAAACTTGCATCAAATCTTGGCCATTTATGAAGATTAGATCATTGATTCACTCTTGCATCAAATCTTTCCAAAACAATCAAATTCCAATCTTTTTCTATCCAAACAAGCCTTGCACGAATTGATCTCGTTGCTAGCTATTCATGGACCTAAATTATGCATAAAATCTCAAGCTTTGATTAGTTTTGATATTTTCATGATTTTATTTTGATTTAAATTGATTTAATTGAAATAAAAATCAAAATAAATAACAAAAATAAAATAAAGACAAGTGGGAAGGATCATGGGTCGTGGATCATGTTACCAACTCAATACAAGCACAAAAAGTTGGGCCCATTTGACAAAAATTGCAATTTTGGGCACTTTTGACTTTTGGCAATTTTGCAAAAAACGTCAACTTCACCAATGCATAACTTCTTCAATTTTGACCCTAGAGATGTGTTCTTAGACTTTGAGAAAGCTCAAGATGTCCTATAAGCAACCCTTTTGGTCTCATCTCAATTGAGTCTTCCATGTTCATGTATGAAGCTTTGACAAAAAAAGGTGTTTTTGTTGACTTTCCAAAATGACCTATAATGTCCAAATTCATAACTTCTTGTGAGTGCATATTTTGAACTTGGGAGATGAATATGAATTGTAGGGAATTGGATCCTCTTAAAAATGAGCTTTGGATGGGTCATTTTTGATAAAGTATGAGAAAGTTATGCTTGGTCAAAGTTGAGTTGACTTTTCCTACAAAACCCTAATTTAGCAACTTTTGGGTTTTGATGAATTGTGAGAAATCCTTGAGGAATCATGATCAACCCTTTATCAAATGATGAATAATACTACAAAATGATGATGTTGACCAAAAATATTGAAGTTTGACTGTATGTGGGCCACAGTTGACTTTTGCCCTAACACAGTCGATTTTCAGGCCTTTGAGCAATTGACTGGGCAAACTTTCTCTGCAAGGCTTGAAACTTGACACGGATGATCTTGAGAACATATTATGACAATAGTGAGAAATTTGGACCCTTTTGATTCAAACATCTTGATGCAAACTGAAACCCTAATTTGAGGTAGACTGCCTTAGGAGAGAGTTTGTCTGGTCAACTCTTGGACTTCTTTGAGTAATTTGAGGACCTCATTTGAAATGTATTGAGAAATATGGGAGGTAAAATTTTGGGGTACAACAGCTTCCCCTGTTCAATCTTCTTAAACCTGAGGATGTAGATTGGCTTGTCTGCCTTTCGTGATCTGAGGGTGGAAGATGATTGAACACTAGAGTGCTCAAAAATTTGCACTCACATGAAGTGGTATCCGTCTTGCAATGTCGGGAATGGGCTTATAGATGCCATTTGGAGGTTGGTGTCGGACGATGGGCTTAAAGATGCCATTAGGAGAAGTTACGATCGCATAAGAGATTCCTTTGCGAGAGCCGGTATACCTGTTGTTGAGGAGGACTTCGCTGGGGAATGCTGGTCTCTGTTTTGGTAAAAGTTGAATTTTAGGAGCTTCGGTCGTTCGTTATTCTACTGGGGAACCATCTCTTGTCGGAGAGGTGAAAATGACCCGCTATATCGTCGTGCTCCAGGCTTCACAGTGATTTGCTTGAGGAAAATAAGATTGACTGCTATCTGGTCGTGCTCCAGGCTTCACAGCGACTTACTGGGGGATGAGGTTAAACTTGCTATCTGGTCGTTATCCAGGCTTCGCAATTTCTCACTTCTTATCTGGTCGTGCTCCAGACTTCAGAAGGAATTAAGTCGTTATCCGGTCACATTCGGGCTTCAACTTGAATTTAAGGAAAACTAATATTCGGTCGATTCTGGGCTTCTTAGTAATTGGCCAGGTAAACTACTATTCGGTCGAATTCCGAGCTTCACAGTATCCCATACTGTTATTTGGTCGATTCCAGGCTTCAGTCCTTTGCCGTTATCTGGTCGTAATCCAGGCTTCGCAACTCCTTACTTCTTATCTGGTCGTATTCCAAGCTTCAGAAGAAATCAAGTGGTTATCTAGTCGCATTCGAGCTTCCATTTGATTTTTAGGCCTACTAATATCCGGTCGATTCCGCGTTTCTTAGTAGCTGGTCGGGTAGACTACTATTTGGTCGGAATCCAAGCTTCGCAGTGTCCCTTACTGTTATCTGGTCGTAGTCCCAGGCTTCAGTGTCTTTTATCGCTATCTGGTTGTAATCCAGGCTTCATGATGTATTATACCATTATCTGGTCGAATCCAGGCTTCATGGCATTTGGAGAAATCAAGATATTATCCGGTCGAATCTGGGCTTCATAACTTGCATTAAAGATATACCACTATCTGGTCGACTCCAAGCTTCGTAGTATTCTTGGCTGCTATCTGGTCATAATCCAGGATTCACAACGTCTTATACCATTATCTGGTCGAGTCCAAGCTTCATGGTGTCTTGTATTGCTATCTGGTCGAGTCCAGGCTTCACAATAACTTGCTGGGGATTCAATTATTATCCGGTTGACTTTCAGGCTTCATAGCTTGAATTTAAGGTGAACCACTATCTGGTCGATTCCAGGCTTCGCAATATTTTGGTACTGTTATCCGGTCGTTCTCCGGGCTTCACAGTAACTGGAGAAATCAAGATATTATCCGGTTGGATCCGGGCTTCATAGCTTGAATAGAAATCTTAGCATCAATTTGACTGAACCAGAGAAAACTTGTGAGAATTTTGATTGCATCTTTCCCTGAAAGGTAAAGAGTTAGTCGTATGTAATGTCATGATGCATGACATGTATCGAATAATGATGTTCTCAAAATAAATGAGATTGTACTACATGATGTATATGCGTATGCCATGATGTATGGATATGCAATGTTCTTATGATATTCTCAAGTTGGGGAGAATAAATCCTGGACTGCTGTTAGAGAATATAAAGCATGGAATTCTTCGTTCTCGCTGGGGATAATGATCAAAGATGATTTGAGAATAAATTGGCGGGAGAATAACTGTGCTGGAGAATAAACTGGCGAGAGAATGACTCTGTGGGGAAGAGATACTCTGTTAGAAGATCTGCTGATTTGGAGAAATGACCTCGGCTGGGGATGAATTACCGTTGCTGGCGATAATGAACCCTGTTAGGGATTAAGTTTCTGCTTGTGGAAGAAATAAACTCCACTGGGGATAGTCTTCCATTGTTGGTGATAGATAAACTCTGCTTGGGGAGAATTGACACCACTGTCTTCAGACATTTCCTACTTTGCGGGGAGTGTATGCATTTTTAGTCATATTCTCAGGCTGGCTCTGTCCCTGTACCTGGTGGGTAGAGCAACTGTAAGGTTTGGACATTTCTTGTTTGCCCCTGTTCCTGAAATTACGAGTAATCGTCTTTTGCTTCGCATGTAAATATTTATGAGCAACAATTATTTTCAAATGCATATATCAAAAATGAATCATTGGACGTTCTTGCAAAACAAAACAGAAAAAGAAAAGCAACTTTGAAATTTTTTGTAAAATGAATTGTATTGATTTTTGAAATTAGCCAATGATAGGCGTTTTGTACAAGAGGCTGACGTCCTAGTAAGAGAATGTCGCCGAAAGATAGAAATTATACAATTTGTGAAGAACAAAGAAAAACAGCTATGTGAAAAAATCCCACTGGGTTCCAACTCTTCTATTGCCTTTATATCTTCGAGCGTCTCATCACTTTGCTACTTGGTTGAAGGTAGATCAGATTGATTGGCACCATCCGAGCTTGATAGTCGATACCGAAGTCTAGTTGCAAAATGATCCAACGAGACATAGTGTTACGCTTTAATCCCTAATTTTTGCCTGGACCGCCCTTTTGGGTTTTCAGCCCACCGGGATACCCTTTTTTGCCCAAGCCGCCTTTTCAGGTTTTCGACTTGCCGGGTGTACAAATTGTTTTCAATTTCATCCCTTACTTTTTCCCGAACCCTTTTGGTTCGCCGGGAAGCCCTTATTTTTTCCTAGGCCAGTCGACCTAGTGGGTCTTTGATCATGCGTAGTATCTTTTCACTATGTCTGCATTGACGGGGTGAGGAAGGTCATCACCATCCATGGTGGTTAGAATCATAGCTCCTCCCGAGAAAATGTTCTTAACCACAAATGGTCCTTCATAAGTGGGGGTCCATTTGCCCCTATGATCACCCTGCGGCAGTATGATGCGTTTGATCACCAGATCCCCGACTTGATATTCTTGTCGTCTAACTTTCTTGTTAAATGCCTTGATCATTTGCTTTTGGTATGTCTGACCATGACAAATAGCAGTAAGTCTCTTATCGTCGATTAAATTCAGTTGATCAAGCCGGGTCTGGATCCAATCGTCTTCGCTCAAACCTGCATCCTTCATAATCCTGAGAGATGGAATTTAGACATTAATGGGAAAGACTGCCTCCATGCCATACACCAAGGAATAAGGTGTTTCCCCTATTGACGTCCGCGCTGAGGTACGGTACCCATGAAGAGAATGGTAACATCTCATGCCAGTCTTTGTAGGTCACCGTCATCTTCTGCACAATCTTCTTGATATTCTTATTCGCTGCTTCAACAACCCCATTCATCTTCGGCCGGTAAGGAGAAGAGTTGTGATGCTGTATCCTAAACTGTTTGTAGAGCTCGATGATCATTGTATTGTTGAGATTTGTACCGTTGTCAGTGATGAAACTCTCTGGTACCCCATATCAACAGATCAAATTGTGTCGGATGAACCACGCCACGACGTTCTTGGTTATTGTAGCAAAGGAAGCTTCATCAACCTACTTCGTAAAGTAATCAATAGCTACCAGAATGAAACGATGTCTGTTAGACGTCGTAGGTCTGATCTCGCCAATCATGTCGATGCCCCACATTGCAAAGGGCAAAGGAGCTGTCAAAACATTCATAGGAACCAGAGGTACATGCACCTTATCAGCATAGACTTGGCACTTATGACAGGTTCTAGAATTCTGATAACAGTCGGCTTCCATAGTAGACCAATAATATCCTGCCCGTAGGATTTTCTTTTCCATGGTATGTCCACTGGAATGAGTTCCGAAGGTACCTTCATGTAACTCTGCCATAATCCTTTCTGCCTCGTTCTTGTCCACACATCGTAGTAAGGTCGAATCATGGTTACGCTTGTAAAGGATCCCATTGCTAATGAAGAACTTTGCAACGAATCTCCTCAGAAACTTCTCATCATTAACAGATACACCCTCGGGGTACTCCTGAGCCTCAAGATACCTTTTTACCTCGTGGAACTAGGGTTTATCTGCTACCTCTTCAGTCTCAATGTCACAGCAATGTGCGGGTTCGTCTAACCTATCGATGGTAATCTAGGGAGCCTCATTGTCCCACCTGACCTTGAACATAGAAGACATGGTAGCTAGCGCGTCCGCTAGCTGATTCTCCTCTCTTGGGAAGTGTTCAAAGGTTATCTCCTCAAAGTGTGGAAGCAATGTCAACACGCACTCTTTGTAAGGAATAAGATTTGGGTGTTTCGTATCCCACTCGCCTTTGATCTGACTGATCACTAGAGCAGAATCTCGGAACACACTCAAGAACTTAATCCTTAAGTCAATAGCATCTCGTAGACCCAGGATGCATGCTTCATACTCCGCCATGTTGTTGGTGCAGTTAAAACATAATCGGGCGGTGAATGGAGTATGACAACCCTCAGGAGATATGATCACAGCGCCAATGCCATTACCCAATGCGTTTGAGGCTTCATCAAAATACATAGACCATCGGGATCCCTCGTTAGGTCCTTCATCCGGTCCAGGTTCTTCACAGTCGGTCACCAACATGATGTTCTCATCCGGGAATTCGAAATTCATGGATTGGTAATCATCCACGGCCTGATGCGCCAAATGATCGGCCAATACACTCCCCTTGATTGATTTTTGGGTTGTGTATTGGATGTCATACTCAGTTAAGATCATCTTCTATCTTGCTATTCTTCTGGACAAGGAAGGCTTTTCGAAGATATACTTGATTGGATCCATCTTTGATATCAATAGGGTAGTGTGAGTCAGCATATACTGTCTCAGCCGGCGAGAAGCCCATGCCAAAGCGCAGCAAGTTTTTTCGAGCAACGAGTATCAGGTCTCGCAGTCGGTAAACTTTTTGCTAAGGTCGTAAATAGCGTGCTCTTTTCGGCCAGACTCGTCATGCTGCCCCAACACGCACCCCATTGAATTGTCGAGTACTGTCAAGTATAAGATCCAAAGTATTCCTTCAACTGGAGGCATCAGAATAGGTGGCTCTTGGAGGTATTCCTTGATCCTTTCGAAAGAGGTCTGACATTCATCATTCCATTTTACCACTTGATCTTTCTTCAGCAGCTTGAAGATCGGCTCACAAGTAGCAGTCAGATGTGAAATGAATCGGGAAATGTAATTCAGACGTCCCAAAAAGCCTCTGACTTCCTTTTCTGTTCGGGGAGATGGCATCTCTTGTATAGCCTTCACCTTTGCGGGATCCACTTGAATACCTTTATCACTAACAACGAAACCCAACAGCTTACCGGACCTTACCCCGAAGGTTCACTTGTTCGAGTTTAACCTCAGCTTGTACATCTTCAACCTGTCGAACAGTTTCTGGAGATGGTCAAGGTGTTCTTCTTCAGTCTGGGACCTTGCAATCATGTCATCAACGTAAACCTCAATTTCATGGTGAATCATGTCGTGGAATAAAGCGACCATGGCGTGCTGATAAGTTGCCCCAACATTCTTCAACCCGAAAGGCATTACCTTGTAACAGAAGGTGCCCCACTGCGTAACGAAGGTTGTCTTCTCCATGTCCTCGGGAGCCATCTTAATCTGATTGTAACCAGAAAAATCATCCATAAAGGAGAAGATCTTATGTTGCACGGTGTTGTCGACCAAAACATCGATGTGAGGCAGTGGGAAATCATCTTTAGGGCTTGCCCTGTTCAGATCTATAGTCCACACACATCTGTACCTTACCATCCTTCTTAGGCACAGGAACAACGTTGGCAACCTACTGTGGGTAAGAAGTAACAGCTAGAAATCCAGCGTCAAACTGTTTCATGACCTCAGCTTTGATTTTCTCATACATCTCAGGGCGTATACGGCGAACCTTCTGCTTTACTGGAGGACAGTCTTCTTTGGTTGGCAGGAGGTGTACCACAATTTTAGTGTCCAAACCAGGTATATCTTCATAAGACCAAGCGAAGATCTCAACATAGTTGCGTAGCATCTGTATCAACCGTTGCTTGACACTAGGCTCCAGCTTTGCACCTATCTTGACCTCTTTCTTGTCTTCCTCTGTACCCAAATTCACTGATTCCACTGGCTCTTCATGAGGCTGTATGACCCTCTCTTCCTATAGTAACAGTCTAGCAAGTTCCCCAGGCACTTCACAATCATCCTCACCTTCGTCCTCGGCTTGGTTGATTGGATTTTCAAAGTCATAACTGGCAGTAGCAGAGTCGTTATCAATGAGATCCAGAGTGGATGTGGATCTGCATTATGATACGTAAGTGTGTGTAAGACAATAGTTGTTTTGGTAAAGTGCGAGATAGAAAGGAAAAACAAGGAGCGCAAAATTTGTAATGCAAGAAAACGTCCAATGCTTTATTGATGATATATGAAAATGAAAAATAATAAGCCCTCACAAACAAAGCCAAAGTGCCTCGGGCAAGGCACCGGGCCGTAAAGTTTCAAACTGTCTGTTACAAATCTCAAAACAAAAGTCAATTATTGTGTAATAAAAGAAACATGCACGAAGTCCTTCGCCGTCCAGTTGTTTAATCCACCGTTAGTAGTCGGGTAAATGCAGCTGTCGATATCTGACTCTTCTTCATCATCCTCAATTGCATTCACTCCCTGATTACTGATGTGCAGAGGAGGTCTTCCAATCCGCGTGCGTCGAATAGCCTTTTGAGAATCTGTAGTAAAGCCCAAACCAAGCTTGTCAGTTTTGTGTGAAAAATCAGGGAGCTGACCCCAACTTGCACACCCACCTTTTTCAATTACAGCCCTGGCATCCTTGAGGGAAGCCATCTTCATCGGAGGTTTGTCAGCAGCAACTTCAGTCGACGCCAGAGTCTGGGGGACTTCTTAAAAGCTCTGACACGGGATCTCGATGAACTCCCCATCCATCTTCGCATAGAAAAAGGAATTAAGATGACTCACCATGTACTCCTCTTCCCCTCGCACCGTAACAATCTTCCCCTTTACTGGATATTTCAACATCTGATGGAGCGTAGAAGTCACTGCCCCAGCCTTATGAATCCAAGGGCGACCCAACAAGCAAGAATAAGATGGTCGGATATCCATCACATAGAAAGTAGATGCAAAAGTCTGAGATCCAACTTTAACAGGGAAGTCCACTTCCTCGTGCACCATCCTTTTTGACCCGTCGAAAGCCCTAACCACAATATTTCTCGGCTTCAGAATCAAACCTTCACAGTCCAGACGGTTTAATGCTTTCTTTGGCAAAACATTCAATGAGGACCCCGTATCCACCAGTACGTGGGCCAAAGTAGTGCCCATGCACTCGATCGAGACGTGCAGAGCATCATTGTAATTTCTTCCCTTAGCAGTCAGATCTGCATCTGAGAAACCCAACCCGTTGTCGGTAGTCAAACTAGCTACGCAGTATTTGAATTAATCGGCAGAAGTTTCCTGCGGCACATGCACAGTTTTGAGGAAAGCAATTAAAGCCTTTGCATGGGCTTCCGAACACAATAACAAGGACAGCATGGAGATTTTTGACGGGGTCTGCCCCAGCTGCTCGACTACGTTGTAGTCACTCTTCTTGATAATCTTCAGAATTTCCTCTATCTCCTACTTAGAGGTTTCTACAATGATCTTCTTAGGTGCCTCCGTCCGGGAAGGCTAACCTGTGATTTCTTTGCCCCGAGTGCCAGATGGCTCGGTGACAGGGGTGA
This sequence comes from Vicia faba, assembly GCA_948472305.1. Classification (NCBI taxonomy): domain Eukaryota; kingdom Viridiplantae; phylum Streptophyta; class Magnoliopsida; order Fabales; family Fabaceae; genus Vicia; species Vicia faba. The sequence continues at coordinate 940,913,996 of OX451736.1, forward strand.
TAACTGGGATAGGAACTGGGATAGTATCTGATGTACTAGTAGATGGAATGACAACAGGTTTGTGGACAGTTGGAGGGGAAATCTAGGGAGAAAAGAGTCTTTCACTTCTGGTGACCTTGCTAGACCCGACAATATTGCTGATATTAGCATCAGCTTCTTCAACCTTTAAGTCTTGCTTAACTCTATGGTAATACACATCGGCCTTATAGTGCCAAGGGACAGCCTTATCCAAAGTGTATGGGATAGTACCAGGGACAGTAATGATTAACAGGGCAATTCTTGGAATGGGTGTAATCCTAACAGGCTTTCTCGAGGAAGCCTTGGAAGGATTGGAAGAAATGGTTATGATGGCAACATCTTCAATTGAAACTAACAGAATCAAAGTCTTTTCGAACAGGATCTCTTTGTTATCCACCAGGCTTTTGAACACCTGATTTCAATAAATGGCAACCAGCAGGAAGAATTAAACATATGTGGCACCCTTCGCCACAGCCCAGAAATAAACCGGCCAACAATAGATTCTTCTTAACTGTCATCAAAGGAGTAGAAATTTCTTCCACGGAGGTTACAAATAAATCATCATCCACAACATTTACTCCATGACCATGCTTGGGCATGGGAGCAGTTATAACGTTGGGCTTCTCTAGAGCGTCAAACTCAATCTCTTTGGCTTCGATCAAGTCTTGCACCTTATTCTTTAAGGCCCAACAGTTGTTTGTATCATGACCTGGGCTATCAGAGTGATAGGCGCAGCAGGCATTCGGGTTATATAGCGGAGATGTGGTGCTAGGATTCTTCGGGGCTTCTCTCAGAGTTACCAGGTTGGTGTTCAACAATTGTGGTAGAATTTGAGACAAGGTCATATTAAGCCAAGTGTACTGTCTCTGTTGTTTCTCCATTCTTTGTTGATTGTTGTGTTGTGGGGCAACGGTGGGTCTTGATATTACTACCGCATTTACAGCTTGATGGCGCTCAGGTCTGTTTTAGCTCCTCGAGTTGTAGACTGCACTAGCTTCTTTCCTACCGGTGAAAGGCTTCTTTTCTACACTTGATGAAGTACCTTTTTGTATCTTACCACTTCGGATACTAGCTTCTACTCTCTCCCCAATCAAAATCAATTCAGTAAACCCAGATGATGAACTGCCGATCAGATGATTGAAAAATGGACCAGACAACGTCTCTAGAAACATGTCAACCAACTCCCTGTCGTACAGAGGGGGTTGGACTCTTCTAGCAAAATCTCTCCATTTTTGAGCATAGTCGTTAATGTAAGTGTTTGGTTGTTGGCATGTTTTTTTGGTAAAACCAGGTGTGTGAATGTCATGACTGATGTCATAACATTCTGGGTTACTAGGTACATTCTGCAGAAAAAGAATGTCATACAGAAGCTGCTTAAATTGAGTGTTTAGCTGATCATCATGCAATGATCATATTTATTACATTCTACCAAAATCAGTAAATAGGATTCTTGTTGTCATAACCAATGTTAAGACATCCTGTACTGATCTAACAGTTGTGCAGTTTTGTTAATTCTGAGATTTTTCAGGAAACTGGTTTACACAATCCAGTACAGAGTCTCACGTGGACTTTAGGTTAACTTGGCTTAACCCTAATCTGGTTGATAAAGTCATGTGACCAAGTCTTGAGGTTAACTCTAATTAACCCTAGCTATTTTTGTGGAAGGCCTAACTGAAGAACAGCGACCTATATATTCAACAGGACGACTGTTGGTGAAGACAACTTTTGACAGAAGATCAATAAGGGGCTGTATAGTTTTAACTACTGTAATCCAAGCAATTATCATTGTGGTAAGTGACTTGGAGTAGGATTTGGTTGTAAGGGTTGTGTATCACTCAAAGCTTTTAAGCACGAGTGTTTGTGTCACTTGATTAAAGCTTTGAAGCAAAGTCAAGTTAGGTTTATGTATCACTCAAAGCTTTGAAGCACGAGTGTTTGTGTTACTTGATTAAAAGCTGTGAAGCATAATCAAGTGTATGTTCTGAAGAGTGTCTTCATAATTTAGTTAGTCAATTGTTTAGTATCACTGTTGTGATTGAGTGGGAGTGAGTAGGAACTCAAGTTTAAGTTGAACTTAGATTGAAGTTGCATTGGGTAGGTCTTAAGTGAAGGAGATAAACTAGTTGGTTTATTCCTGAATTAATATCTCTTATAGTGAATTTCCTCCCTGGCTTGGTATCCCCCAGAGTAGGTGTTGTTACACACTGAACTGGGTAAACAATTGACTGTGTTCTTTACTGCTTTTAGATTTACTGTCTTGTAGAAAGTCAAATACGGTGTCATAACATTCACTGTGACATTGAGTATCTGCTGCCAGAATTTCAATTGGTATCAGAGCAGGCACCCTGCCTGTCTTACTGGGTGAGATCTAGGGATATTATTTTCTGGCGCTATGGACAAAGAAGGAGTTTTTGGAAACAGACCACCCATTCTGGATGGATCAAATTATGACTACTGGAAACCTCGTATGATTGCCTTCTTAAAATCACTGTACAAAAAGGCTTGGAGAGCTGCTGATAAAGGATGGAACCATCCCACCATAACTGAGAAAGATGGGATAATCAGTCTGAAACCTGAGGAAGAATGGAGCAAAGAAGAAGATGAATTAGCCCTGGGTAATTCCAAAGCCTTAAATGCCTTGTTCAATGGAATTGATAGAAACATATTCAGACTAGTACATCAATGTGAACTGGCCAAGGAAGTTTGGGACACTCTCAAAACTACTCATGAGGGCACATCCAAAGTAAAAATGTCAAGGCTTCAGATGCTGACTACCAAATTTTAGAACCTAAGGATGATGGAAGATGAGACCATTCATGAGTTTCACATGAACATATTGGAGATTGCCAACACCTCAGGAGCATTGGGAGAAAAGATGTCAGAAGAAAAGCTGGTGAGAAAGATTCTCAGATCCTTGCCTAAAAGATTTGCAATGAAGGTGACTGCTATAGAGGAAGCTCAGGATATCTGCAATTTGAAGGTGGATGAACTCATTGGGTCACTTCAGACCTTTGAAATGAGGATCAGTGACAATGTCGACAAGAAAAACAAGAGCATAGCACTTGTAGCTAATACTGGTGATGAAAACAAGGAGGATGAAGAAGAAAATATTTCAGAAGCTATAGCCATGCTTGGAAGACAATTCAACAAACTCATCAAGAGAATGGACCCAAAGTCAAGGTCAAATGTTAAGAACACTCCTTCTGACATTAACAGATCCTATGACTCCAGCAGAAGACCAAAGTCTGAAGAGAAGGGAAATCAAAGCAAAGGAATTCAATGCCATGGATGTGAAGGATATGGGCACATTCGAGCTGAATGTCCTACCTTTCTTAAGAAACAAAAGAAAGGAATGTCTGTTACTTGGTCTGATTGTGATTCAGAAAGTAATTCTGAAGAAGAATCTGCCAAACTAGTTACTGCACTAACTGGTATTTGTAACTCTGATAGTGACACTAGTGATGAGGAAGTGACATTTGAAGAATTGGCTGATTCCTACAAGAAGTTATGTATCAGAAGTGCTGAAGTCTGTCAGCAAAATGAGAGACAAACAAAACTCATAATAAAGTTGGAGGCTGAGAAAAAGGCAGGCATTGATACTATAAGTCATCTAGAAGGGGAAGTTCAAATTCTAAACTCAAAACTGGACCAGATGACCAAATCTGTCAAGATGCTGACAAATGGAACTGACAAATTAGAAGAAATCCTTCAGATTGGACAAAATGTGGGAAACAAGTCTGATCTAGGATTTGTGGCAGCAAAGAAATCTGTTATAGACAAGAAGAAGATCAGGCCTGATAAACAAACGTCAAAGCAGATGTCACAACATAGAACTCAACATCGAGAACAGAGAAATATGAAGAAAAAGTATCAAAGATGCAGATGTCATCATTGTGGGAGGTTTGGTCACATGAAGCCATTCTGCTTCAGATTATATGGATATCCAAATCATACCCCAGTTGTCAAACCTAAGTCTAACAAGGTACCATATACTCAATAGTGGAAGAAAAAGGCTACTGCCCTGATAGCTCACACCTCCCTTAGAGTCTTTGCAAAGGAAGACTGGTACTTTGACAGTGGATGCTCTAAACACATGACTGGAATTAAGAATCTTCTCAATAATGTTAAACCTCACACTACTAGTTATGTGACCTTTGGAGATGGTGCTAGAGGATAAATCAAAGGAGTTGGAAACTTGGACTGTCATGGAGTTCCAAACCTAAATGAAGTATTGCTGGTAAAAGGCTTGATTGCTAATCTCATAAGTATAAGCCAATTATGTGACCTAGGATTCAAGGTTAACTTCACCAAGTCTGAATGTCTTGTAACTAATGAGAAACAAGAATTTGTAATGAGAGGAGTCAGATCTAAAGACAACTGCTACTTGTGGGAGCCTGAGAACACTAATTACTCTTCTGTGTGTTCTATTGCCAAAGAAGAAAAAGAAGTGAAACTGTGGCACCAAAAACTTGGTCATCTACATCTAAGAGGAATGAAAAGGATTATATCCATGGAGGCAGTCAGAGGGATTCCAAGACTGCAAATTGATGAAGGGAGAGTCTGTGGTGATTGTCAGGTTGGGAAGCAGACTAGGATGTCACATCCAAAGTCAAGACATCTGACCACCTCTAAGGTACTAGAACTTCTACATATGGATCTGATGGGACCAATGCAGGTGGAAAGTCTTGGTGGAAAAACATATGCCTATGTTGTTGTGGATGATTTTTCCAGATTCACCTGGATTAACTTCATTAGGGAAAAATCTGATGTATTTGAAGTGTTTAAAGAACTGTGCAAAAGAATTCGAAGAGAAAAAGAAGGGTGCATTGTCAGAATCAGAAGTGATCATGGCAAGGAATTTGAAAACAGTAAGTTTGATGAGTTCTGTTCCTCAGAAGGAATTAATCATGAATTCTCTTCACCTATAACTCCTCAACAAAATGGAGTTGTAGAAAGGAAAAACAGGACTATACAGGAATCTGCCAGAGCAATGATACATGCCAAAAGACTTCCTATTCATTTTTGGGCTGAAGCTATGAATACAGCCTGTTATGTCCATAACAGGGTCACCTTGAGAAAGGGAACATCATCTACCATTTATGAACTCTGGAAAGGAAGAAAGCCTGCAGTGAAGTACTTTCATGTATTTGGAAGCAAATGCTATATTCTGACAGATCGTGAACAAAGGAGAAAGATGGACCCTAAAAGTGATGAAGGAATATTCCTAGGATACTCTACCAACAGCAGAGCTTATAGGGTATTCAATTCCAGGACCAAAGTTATGATGGAATCAATAAATGTCATAGTTGATGATTATCATGAGGAAACATATGTCCCTTGTGATGTTGAGACATTCTTTGAGACTTCAACTCAACAGGATGATCTACCTAACACTACTGCTTCAGATTCTGAATCAAAGGAAGCTAACAAAGATCCTTCCATCAGAATTCAGAAAGATCATCCTAAGGAACTCATCATAGGAGATCCTAATAGTGGAGTCATTACAAGATCTAGAGAAATCATCTCAAACTCTTGCTTTGTATCTAAAATTGAACCAAGAAATGTTAAGGAGGCTTTAACTGATGAATACTGGATTGGAGCAATGCAAGATGAATTGAACCAATTCAAGCAACATGAAGTATGGGAGTTAGTTCCTAGACCAGAAGGAACAAACATCATTGGCACAAAATGGATCTACAAGAACAAATCAGATGCTGAAGGAGTTGTCACCAGGAATAAGGCAAGACTTATTGCTCAAGGATACACTCAAGTTGAAGGGGTTGATTTTGATGAGACTTTTTCTCCTGTAGCCAGACTGGAATCAATCAGACTCCTGTTGGGAATTGCTTGTCTCCTCAAGTTCAAGTTATTTCAGATGGATGTAAAAAGTGCCTTCCTAAATGGGTACTTAAGTGAGGAAGTTTATGTGGAACAGCCTAAAGGATTTGTGGATCCAAACTACCCTGATCATGTCTACAAATTGAGGAAATATTTGTATGGCCTGAAACAAGCTCCTAGAGCATGGTATGACAGGCTGACAAAATTTCTCTCTGACAAAGGATACAGAAAAGGAGGCTTGGATAAAACCCTTTTTGTCAAAAATGAAGGAGGAAAGATGATGGTAGCTCAAATCTATGTTGATGACATAGTGTTTGGGGGAATGTCAGATAAAATGGTTAAACATTTTGCTGACCAGATGCAGGCTGAATTCGAAATGAGCCTCATGGGAGAATTGACCTACTTCCTTGGACTGCAAGTCACACAGATGGAAGAATCAATTTTTCTGTCTCAAAGCAAGTATGCAAAGAACATTGTCAAGAAGTTTGGAATGGAGAATGCCAGTCACAAAAGGACTCCTGCACCTACTCATTTAAAGCTATCCAAAGATTCAAGTGGGGTTAAGGTGGACCAAAGCCTGTACAGAAGCATGATAAGAAGTCTGCTATACTTAACAGCCAGCAGACCTGACATTGCTTTTGCAGTTGGAGTATGTGCAAGATACCAAGCTGATCCCAAAGTAAGTCATATCAACCAAGTGAAGAGTATTTTAAAGTATGTTAGTGGAACCTACAACTATGGCTTGTTGTACTCTCATGGATGTGAACCAACTCTAACTGGTTACTGTGATGCTGATTGGGCTAGAAGTGCTGATGATAGAAAGAGCACCTCTGGAGGATGTTTCTTCTTAGGAAATAATCTTGTCTCCTGGTTCAGCAAGAAACAAAACTGTGTGTCTCTCTCTACTGCTGAAGCTGAATACATAGCAGCTGGTAGTAGCTGTTCTCAAATGATATGGATGAAATAAATGCTTACTGAGTATAATGTCACACAAGATGTTATGACATTGTACTGTGACAATCTGAGCACTATCAACATTTCCAAGAATCCTATTCAGCATAGCAGGACCAAGCACATTGACATTAGACATCACTTCATCAGAGATCTTGTAGAGGAGAAGACGATTAAAATGGAACATGTTGCCACTGAACTACAACTGGCTGACATATTTACCAAGGCACTTCATGCAAATCAATTTGAAAATTTGAGGGGCAAGTTGGGTATTTGACAACATGAGGAAATGTAGCAATTAATTTTGCTTAAGACAAGGGATGAAGGAGATTTTTTTGTTAAGTCTATTTTGATTGGGTTAATCATTTGTTTCCCTATTTCTTTCACAATTGTTAAGAAGTTGAATAGACACTCATTTATCTCCTTCCTCTCTCGGCTCTGCAACAATCTTCATTCTCTCAATCAAAGATTTTACTCTCGCTGTTACTGGTTTTCTAAGACGCTCAACATGTCTCAACTATCCATGACATCATCCTCTTCAAAGACGACTGCTTCCTCCGCATCCTCTGATCGAGAACCTAGGGCAATCACAAACTGCATGGATTCTGATGTTCTGGAGATAACTCCTCTTCGTGAACTGGAAGCTGACCCCTCTAAGGTTAAAAAGCTGAGAACAAGACATGCAAGAAGGTCTCAAGCTTCTTCTTCTGGTAATCCCTCTCAATCATCCTCTGTTCCCTCAGAAATATCAAATAGGGAAGGCTCAGCTTATGTTCATCAAGCAATAGCTAGACTTGTTACAAGGATTCTAAACGAGAATCACTCGGTATCTGGCATTTCTGTACCTTTGAATCAAGAAGCTGCTAGTCCAAATGTTGAAATGAATCCAGATGTCACTCAGAATGTTGAGACACCGGATGACAACATTAGGAAATCATCTGAAAATCTTGATGATCACCAGAACCCTTCTGAGAAGGATGTTGAAACCCTGGTTATTGATGATGAAGAATACTCTGACAATGACCTAATTGCAAATATCAACCCTAGCATAGCTAGAAGAATGATGAACAGAAAGGGAAAGCAGGATGCTACAAAATGTATGTCCAAAGAGAAGACTGCTGATGTTGGAGTAGAAACTGTGAAGGCTGGATTGTCAAAAGGGGAGGTGAAAACTCGAGTACCTGCTGGTAGTCTCTCAAAGCCTGTGAGACAACCAATAGCTAAGAAAAGGAAAGAGCCTGAACCATCTGATTCTGATGAGGAATCAGAATTTGAATTTGATGCTAAAGACATACCTCTCAAAAGGAAACTCCCATCAAGCAAAATGTCTAAAGTCCCTGAAGTCCCCACTGACAACATTTCCTTTCACCATCCTGAGAATGCAAACAGGTGGAAGTATGTTTGTTTGAAAAGGATAGCCTTGGAAAGAGAACTGAACAAGGGTGCCATGGAATGTAAGGAGATCATGGAACTAATCAAAATTGCTGGTCTAATAAATACTGTGGTAAAGTTTACCAACTTCTATGAAGTTCTTGTCAAAGAATTCATAGTGAATTTATCTGATGGGTGTGCTGATGGAAGGTCAGCTGACTTTAAATGTGTCTATGTGAGAGGAAGAAAGGTAAATTTCTCTCCCTCTGAAATAAACAAATTCCTAGGAAGACCAGATGATGCTTGCCCTGAGCTGGAGGTTACTGACAACCAAGTATTCCAAGTATGACAGTGCTTGAAGATCAGTGTAGATGACAACCTTGCTGCTGGTACCTGTTGCTGCAAGTGATTTTAGAATTTTTATCTATGTTTTTAGATGACTGTATAACCTAAAAGTACATTTATCTTTGGCCTATTTATGGCTAAAGAGGGGGAGAAGTTTTTGTGTTAATTAGACTTGGTAGACATTATTTTCTGCAGACATATTAATTTTGCTGCTTTCTAATCTCTGATTGTTTAGGGGTTTTAGCCAAAAATTTGCCAAAGGGGGAGTTTGTAAGTGTTTGGTTGTTGGCATGTTTTTTTGGTAAAACCAGGTGTGTGAATGTCATGACTGATGTCACAACATTCTGGGTTACCAGGTACATTCTGCAGAAAAAGAATGTCATACAGAAGCTGCTTAAATTGAGTGTTTAGCTAATCATCATGCAATGATCATATTTATTACATTCTACCAAAATCAGTAAACAGGATTCTTGTTGTCATAACCAATGTTAAGACATCCTGTACTGATCTAACAGTTGTGCAGTTTTGTTAATTCTGAGATTTTTCAGGAAACTGGTTTACACAGTCCAGTACAGAGTCTCACGTGGACTTTAGGTTAACTTGGCTTAACCCTAATCTGGTTGATAAAGTCCTGTGACCAAGTCTTGAGGTTAACTCTAATTAACCCTAGCTATTTTCGTGGAAGCCCTAACTGAAGAACAACGGCCTATATATTCAACAGGACGACTGTTGGTGAAGACAACTTTTGACAGAAGATCAATAAGGGGCTGTATAGTTTTAACTACTGTAATCCAAGCAATTATCATTGTGATAAGTGACTTGGAGTAGGATTTTGTTGTAAGGGTTGTGTATCACTCAAAGCTTTTAAGCACGAGTGTTTGTGTCACTTGATTAAAGCTTTGAAGCAAAGTCAAGTTAGGTTTATGTATCACTCAAAGCTTTGAAGCACGAGTGTTTGTGTTACTTGATTAAAAGCTGTGAAGCATAATCAAGTGTATGTTCTGAAGAGTGTCTTCATAATTTCGTTAGTCAATTGTTTAGTATCACTGCTGTGATTGAGGGGGAGTGAGTAGGAACTCAAGTTTAAGTTGAACTTAGATTGAAGTTGCATTGGGTAGGTCTTAAGTGAAGGAGATAAACTGGTTGGTTTATTCCTGAATTAATATCTCTTATAGTGAATTTCCTCCCTGGCTTGGTAGCCCCCAGAGTAGGTGTTGTTACACACTGAACTGGGTAAACAACTGACTATGTTCTTTACTGCTTTTAGATTTACTGTCTTGTAGAAAGTCAGATGCGGTGTCATAACATTCACTGTGACATTGAGTATCTGCTGCCAGAATTTCACTTAAAACCTTCACTTGCGCCCATAGACATTCCCTGAAGCTGAGTACGAGTGGGAGCAAGGTCGGCGTTATACTGATACTGCTTGTAAAAAGCAGCAACACGGTCCTCCCAGTTTCAGACATTAGCTCCTTCCAGTTGATAAAACATTTCAAGCTAAGTCCCCGACAGACTATCTTGAAAGAAATGTACCCACAAATTTCTATCAGTAGTTTAGGGTTGGGTTTTTCGGACATACGAGCGGAGATGGAGTTTTGGACAGGATGTTCCATCGTACTTGGCAAAAACTGGAGCTTTGAACTTATGAGGGAAAACCACCCCAGATGCCAGTCCCAGTTCTTCAAAATCCAAACCATGGATCTTATGACACTCCATAGCACTCATCCGGTCTTCAAGTTGTTTGTACCTATCCTCAGCAGGAGGATACTGTTCTTAATCATAATCTGTATCATTATCAGAAACTGCAGGACTGAGGCCCTTTTCTTCTTCTTGGTCCTCCTCTCCTTTGGATGAAAGGAATAGATCAACTTGTTGCTTCAGCCTATCCCCAAACCTTTTACCCATACTCAAAAGAACAACCTTCTTCTTCTTTTTCTTCTTCTCCTTCTCTTTCTCTTTCAGGATGAGATCTTTCAAATCCTCTTGCCCTTTAGCCAAGCTTAAGAACATCTCTTGGAATTGGTCATTTTGTGCCTGAAGATCTTTGATAGCTTGATCAGAAGACATAACTGCTGAAATAAACAGCGAAGAAGATGAGAAACCTGTAATGGTACCTATAATGGTGTGCATGATAATGGGATGCGTATGTAATGATTTCAAAGACCTTGGGAGATTCAAATTTGCAAACCAACAAATAAACAAACTTTATTAGATTAAACTTGTAAAAAAATGTTTAACAATGCCTTTAAGGCGTTTACAAAGAAGTAAATGAAAAACAAATCTAAACTAGAAAAAGCAAAAAATCAGAAATCCCATGGACGCTTCCCCTTGGTGCTGATGTAGTCATTAATCGTTCTTTCATTCTCGAGTTTCCTGGTGAGCTTCAGGATCTTCCTTTCTTGCTCATGGTACTTCTCCCGGTAGGTATCCCTCTCCTCTTTCAATTGAATCCAGGATCTCTTCAATGCCCCAAGATCAGTGGGCATGTAGGGATAAAGGACTGTATAAGGAACGCCCTCTTCATTGGTGGGCTCCACAATTACTGGAAACACAGCTTCATAAGGCATCCTAAGCTTCTGAGCACGATCTCGTACCCACTGGAGATAAGGTTGCATAGGGAGAGAAGTCCTTGGTCCTAACTCTTGAGGGTCAGACCTGTTCACCATGCCCCAAACTCGTATAAACCTTTGGCGATGCTCGTCAACGTCTTCCTTGTAGTCAAATGCAATATCTGTAAGAAGTAGTTCATGAGGACCGTCTCTCCGAGCGTGACCAAACTATCGTAAAGTTAGGCATGGGTTGTAGGTTATACCCGCTCTGATTCCAAGCAACGGGACATTAGGGTATCCTCCACAACAATCAATGACAGTAGTGATTTCCATAGCCTTAGAACTCCAAAGAATGTCTGTATGGGCAAGGGACATTATCCTCTAAGACCATCCTAACCCTTCCTCATTCTTCAACACGGACTTGGGGAGGTGCGAAATAAACCACCTTGCCAGCAGCGGCATGCAACACATGAGGGTCCCTCTTCTACACACAGTACGAGTATAAAGGGCATGCAAGATATCACCCAGAACAGTAGGTACAGTATTGTGAGACAGGAAGATCTTAACCGCATTCACATCTATGAAGGAATCCGGATTCGGGAAAAGAACCAAACTGTAGATAAGGAGAGCCAAGATGTCTTCAAAAGCCTGAAAATCCAAGTTATCCCAGAATAGTTGAGCTTGATCTATCAGAAACTTGGCTAAGAAACCTTCAACCCCGCTTCGTGTTTCCCAATTAGATACTACATCAGCCCGTTTCAAATGTAGAACTGAAACAATGTCTTCTGGTCAAGGAGTCTCTTCCAAACCCGTGAAGGGCATCTGCTCGAGGATGGATATGCCAAATAAGTGAGAAAACTCTTCCATAGTGGGAACCAGCTGATAATCCGGGAAAGTGAAGCAATGATGCACCGGATCAAAGAACTGGAAAAGCACACTCATCATCTGCTCATCAAACTTTGAGGTAACCAAGCTAAGAAGTTGACCATGTCTCTTAATGAATGAATAAGTATCAGAAACTCTCGAGGCTAAATCTTTAAGTTGAGCAGGTATTTGCACAAAGTTAACTCGGATGGTGTTTCTGCGCACGAAAGCCATAATCTGCAAAACAGAACAAAGATAAATCCCCTCGGTCTTTGAAATGGTTAGTATAATGGAGTATGCATGCTATGTTAAGATGCATGATGTCATGATAAAACACACAACAGGTATAGCAAATAACAAACATGGTAAAGGCAAACAAGTCACACAAAAGCCCTTAAGTTTAAGGCTTGCATGGGGTCTAGGTACTACCCTCTTGAAGTTCAGTTGGTTTCAATATGTCCTAATAATAATAACTGGGTTCTATAGGTTCTCAATATCACTGACCATCCTCCATCGGTCATGGTTTCAGCTCACGCAATCTTTTCTTGCGGCCGGAACTATCTCGAGAGTATGGTCTCAATGAGTGTAGCATCGAGTATCAACCAGTTCCCAGCTTTACACTGAGACTGGCTATCTCACTACTTCCTAATGGCCAAGTTGGTCAATTATTGGTTCTAAGGTCAGTTGATGCTTAACGACACACATAGAAGCCTCGTATTCTCCTCGTTTCTCCACAAGGGATACCGGTACCAACCAATGTGCCACATCAAGGTAGCTACTACTTCAACCGTATCGGTCTACGCCGTACATTTCCCTCACAGTTTATTGCTACTTACCTAAAAGGTGTCCCCCAGATCTGGGTTAGGATCTATAGTAACTCCCAATACAAGACCCTTAAAAATAAAGCAATCAAATCAAACAGAAGAAGCAATTTATGATGAACTAATCCTAAGGTATACCCACTTATTCTCCCCAGCAGAGTCGTCAGTTCTGTGATACGGTGGCAGAACCAGACTATTTTAGGAAAATGCTGGTTTGCGTTTTGCGTTTGTGTTTGCAAAATGTCGCGGTAAGCAAGAGTCGCCACTGGCTTTTATTTTATCCAACTGGAAAGGAAAAAAGCACAGAAAAACTCCTTTTTCGAGATTTTGAGTACGGGGGGTAGATTATAGAAAGGGAAGATATTAGCACCCTTTCTATCCGTGGTTTTCCACGGGCTCTTAGGTACTTGCTCATCTTTTAAAAATTGCTTGTGTGTGTTTGTTTTGAAAAGTTTTGTTTTACTTCATTTTAACCCTTGCTTCTGTCTTCAAGAGTGTTACGAAGTGTTTTTGAAAACTTTGTTTGAAAAAAAAATGTAAGTGTGAAAGTTTGATTCTGAGCAAGTACCTACTAGCATCTACCTACTCGAAAAAAGAATGTTTCTTTTCTTGTTTCCTTTAGACAGCGCTATCCCACTATTAGTGAGTAGGTAGCACCGTCGTTGGAGTTGTAAGGGTCAATTCGAAAGGGACGTACGATCACTAAAGCAATAGGTTGGGGACCTTAGTGGTAACCCTAGAGTCTTAAGATCTTTTCCCGAGGTAACGTTTTCCGAGGCAACATCCGAATGGGTCATTTGATCTTTTAGACTGGAGGGCAACCACTAAAATTCCCTATACTTAATGATCGCTTAAACGAAGGTAACCGAAGTGTGGGTATACCCTAAGAGTGCACATGTGCGAGTGATTGATTTTTCAGTTATTATCTTTGCACATTAGGGTTATCTAGCCATTTTAATCTTTTCGTGCAGTCTTGCCATACAATTCTAAACCATACATCTAACAGTTAATATTTGCAGGAATTAAAGTGCGAGATAGTAAACCTAGCTATTACATGGCTTTGACAGTTACATAATAATCTTGACGGGAAATAAAATGAGAAATTTAAAAATCCTAGTTTAATTATTACAACTTGGAAGCAATTACAATAATAATGAAAAGAATATTAAAGCGCGCGCGATAAATTAATTGCGAGACGAGATTAGGGTTTTGACCCTTGACTAAACTTAATTGAGGTTAATTAAAGAAAACACTTTTTTTGTCATTTTTTATTATTTAAGAGCGAAAAGAGAAATTAAATTAAAGAAAAACCTAAATTCTAATTAATGTTAATTTTAGAAAATAAATTAATAAAAACAATTAACTTTAAATAACCTATTTTTGTATTTTTTATTTTTGTAAAAGGAAATAATTAAATTAAGATTTTAAACCTAATTGTCTAATTTTTTTTAATTGTAAAAAAACAAATTAAAATTACCCTAATTTAAATATTAATCTAATCAATTAGTGAAAAATTAAATTTAATAAAAAAAACTAATTCTAATTTTCTGAGTTTTGATTTTTATGATTTTTAAAAAATGATTTTAGAAAATAAAATAAATAAATAAACTAAAAAAATAGAAATAAAGAAAATAATAAAAAATGTGAGAATGGGCCTGTGCTGAAGCAAATGGGGGGGTGCTGATTGCAAATTGTTTTAGGCCCAGATCTGTTGAGTCCAGTCAACGCGCTGGATTGTGTGTGGCGTTGACTGGAAGGTGCACCATGGTCCTTGCTTGCTGGAGTGCACATCTGGTTGCGTGATGGATCCATTGGCTGGAGATGAGGGTGTATGGAAGACACTTGGATAGGAGGCGCGCTGGATCTGAAAAGAAAAATAAACAAATAAAGGTTTGTTGGGAACTGGGATCGAACCCAAGTCCTTATGCTTCAAACCACCACCTTGTTGCCATCTGTGCCACGCTACTTCTTTGTTCATAAAATAACAACAATTAATAATATATGTTAACGTGAGTTAGTGGATGAAAACAGAAAAAAGCGCGCGCCAATTTGAATGGACCAATAGTGACTGAACACCTCATCATCTTCTCCAGCGTCCGTCGTCTTAGGTAAAATGACTTTTACCTACAGACGTTCTCTGTAGGTATAGCCCCTGCGTATTTCCATAATCTCATACAAGCATGATAAATGAAAACTAATGGTACAGGTTAGTTCGTCTTGGCCTTGTGAACATCATGGTACCCCTCTTTTGGTCCAATTTTACCTGCATGAGAAAACCCTAAAACGAGCAAAGAAAACCTAGCAATGGTGGATCTCAATATGTGCATCAAAAACTCAATTGAGTATAATCAGAATATTGCAAATACATTAACAAACACATATATGTCATTGAAACATGCTAATGTTGCGTAAATTTAAAGAATGGATTTTGAGTTTGAAGGACAAACCGTGGGTCTGTAGTTTGAGTTTCTGGCCGTATGGATGCTTGCGAACGATCGTATCTGCTTCAGAGAAGGTCCAAGATACGAATGGTGATCTTGGAATGGCCTGAATTTCCTTCTAACTGCAAGAATGATTTCACACTTTTTAATGACTTTTTTTGAATCTGGTTATGCTCTCTCACGCCTCCAACCCTCATGCTTTTGCTTTGGATTTGTTCAATATATATCATAGAATCAATTAGGGTGAAAACTTGCATCAAATCTTGGCCATTTATGAAGATTTTATCATTGATTCACTGTATTAAGTGTTGGCTTCTTGTTGGTTAGACAACTCTTTTCCTTAGCTTTTACCTTATTCTTTAGGATAGTCCATTCATCTCCTCCAACCTTCTTTAATTTCAAAAATATTCTCCCTCGTTTTCAAAACTATTCTTGTTTTCTAAACTTGAATCGCTTTTATAATAAACTTGGACTTAGGTTCATGCATTTTAAAAAACATTTTCTTAATCAAACTTTAATCAAATTAATAATACTTTGACATTTTTGTGAGAAGACTAAAACTCATTCAATCTCATTCAAACCATTTTTGCCACTTTGGCTTTTTACTTTAAAATTTTCTCAAAAGATTAGACTCTTGTCAATCTTTATAGTGATGCGAGCTACTATACTTCTATGATATGTAGTGAAATGAGATATTTTCCACTTGGGTGTTGAGTGAGGCTTTGTTTATTTTAAAGTCCAAGCTATATCCTCTGCTTTGAGATGACGTAAATTCTCCTTTCTCATAATCGTGGGTAGTAAGTATGTTTTTCCACTCAGATACGACAATGATATTTTTCTCTTAAAATTAACCAACACATTTGTGTTTTAAAATTTTAAAGGTGAACTACGAGTACCCTGATCCCCTATTGCACGGAAGGTGGTACGTAGGCACTAAAGGTTCGCAACCGCGGCGGGTGCAAAAATTGTAAAAAATATTTCTTTTCTCATTCCCACCATCTATTTTTGTATACAACACTTATAGCCAAAATACACAAATTTACAAAGAGGTTCCTGTGGAGTACCGTAGATGTTTAGGGTGCTAATACCTTCCCTTTGCATAACCAACCCCTATACCTAGATTTTCCCCCCTCTTTTTGGGTTATTAGATCTTTTCCCATTCCTCTAGAAACAATAAAGCGCGGTGGCGATTTTATTTGATTTGTGTGACTCAAATCAATCCAATGGATTAGTCTCAACATTTCTACCGCTACAGAAAAAAATGGTGACTTCACTGGGGTAAGATCAAACAAATGTTGGTCCATCTCTAAGTGGGTTAAGCCTATCTTTGTTTATTTATGTATGTGTTATTATTTGTTGTATATTATGTGTTGTATATATGTTTGTCTGGATTTTCCTAGTTTTCAGGGTGCTTGGTGATTTCTTATAAGTCCTCTACTCAGAAGTGGGAAAACTTAAGATAGGACGAGTGGTATAGTCATGTTAACTTTGAGGGAGTAATCCCAAAAAAGGAGGCATGAGATCCCTCACTCAGTGGAGGCCCCTTTGACTGTAGTATTGTTTACCGAGTAATCGAGAAGACGTGTTGCTTTTGAGCTGAGAGCCTGCTAAAGCTGAGTACTGTAGAACCCTTAACCCATCATGGCCTTTTAGGTGTAGTGTATAAACTATGATGGAGTAATCTGGAAATGGTTGTCACATGATACTACACTCAGGCGAGTTTTTCATGAAAATATTACTAATTACCGAGTTAATTGGGGCGTTGGTAATATCCGAAAGAAGGATATAGACTCTGGGAACCTCTTAGAACCTTGTTTGGTGGGTGATAAACTATTAGTCCATACCTTGTAGGTAGTACCTTTGACCTAATGCTCGTGACGTCGAACCTATGAACCCCCTTGTTTGTGATCTTGTGTGTGGTTATTGCATCATGCATTCATGCACCCATGAGCATCCTTTAAAATAGTTGTTTCAAAGGACTTAAAGTTGAATTTTTATGAATATCTCAGGTACTATTTGGCTATGGATTCTGGGAAAAGAAAGACTCGGAAGTATAGTTTCAAGGATCCTAAGATAGATGAATTGATGAGTCTGACTCCCGAGATCGAGATTTCTACTGATTTTTGGAAGAAATATGGATCCATCGTGTCTCTTATGAAGCTTAGAATGAAGGAGGGTATTCTCTCGACTTTGGTCCAGTTCTATGATCCGATGTATCATTGTTTTACTTTCCCTGATTATCAGTTGATGCCAACATTGGAGGAGTATTCTTACCTACTGGGTTTACTTGTTACCGATTGTGTTCCTTTCACCAGTTTGGAGGAAGAGACTAATTCTCATGAGATTGCTGCTATGATTCATTTGAGGAAGTCTGATATTGAGGCCAACATGACTACCAAAGGAGGAATTAGAGGATTACCCGCTCAGTTTTTATTAGAGGAAGCTCGCTACTTTGCTAGAATGAAGAGTACGGTTGCTTTTGAGGCCATCTTTGCTCTACTTGCCAACGGGTTGTTCTTATTTCCTAACATCGACAAATTCGTGGATATCAACACCATCAGGATCTTTTTGATTGGGAATCCAGTTCCTACATTATTAGGAGATACTTATTACTCCATTCATCTTCGGGATTCTTATCATGGAGGTATGATCGTTTGTTGCACGCCTTTGTTATATTAGTGGTTTATTTCTCACTTACCTTGGTCTGATGCCTTCTGGGATATCAAGAAGGAACCTCGTTGGGCTCCAAAGATTATGGCCCTGTCTCATTCCGACATTGATTGGTAACATCAGGCTTACTATGATGCGGAGATTGTTGATAGTTGTGGTAGTTTCCCCTATGTACCCCTTCTCGGTACAAAGGGAGGAATTAACTATAATCTCGTTCTTGCATGACATCAGCTTGAGTATCCGATGAGAGACAAGCCAAATAGTATTCATCTGAGTGGTTTCTTTCTAAAATAGGGAGAGGATCATAAGGAATCTAAGGAGGAGATTGCGAAGGCTTGGCTCCATATTCACAAGAAGGGTAGAAAATACTTGGGACCAAGAGGAGCTGTTTCTTTGGAGCCTTATCTCTGGTGGGTACAGTCAAGGGAAATTCAGTTGAAGATGCTATATTCCCATGAAGAACCTATACCTGACATGTTTGTGAAGACCACTCCTCCCCTTTTAGATAATGTGGAAGAGATTCAGCTTACCCTAGTTAGGATGCAGCAGGATAAGGAGGCTTGGAAGAACAAGTGCCAGACTTTAGAGATGTCCTACCGAGCAGACTTGAAAGAGAAGGATGGCCTGATTAAGATTCTTGAGAGTTGTGATGGAGAGGTAAGATGGTTTATTTTCCTCTAGATCTTGATCAGGACTTAGTCATTCACTTCCTGACTCTGGTGATTGGAAAGGGGTTATCGATAGGTATGCAGAAGAGAACAAGAAGTTGAAGGCTCAGATTGCAAGACTCACGGGAAAGCGTCAGTGTGTAGAGAGATCTCCATCATCTTTGCTTTCTTAGGATTTTAGATTTTATCTTCTCTTGTACTTAGGATTGTTGAAACTTGTACTAAAAGTTGTAATCCATTTTGAAATTATTGTAATGAGATTTTCAGTATTTCAAAGTATGTTAGTACTTTAATATTTGCAAATCGTCTATAATTCTTTGAATCCCTTGAAATAATAATAATAATAAATGAATCATGTGCATTGCATGTCATGCATCATCTTATACATATTTCTTGCATTTCTATTCATACATAGGTGTCTCACTGTGTTTCTCTACCGCGTTCAACAAATTGTCTCACCAGTATAATTACTTGGGTTAATTTCAAAAATAAAGTGGAGAATCTTGAACAAGAGAACCACGAGCTGCGCGAAGAGGTTACTGCTTTGAAGGCCGGTATGGCCAATCTGACTGCTTTGATGGAATCGTTGGTGGCTGCTCAGAATCAGCCACCACTTGCTCAACCACAACAAACAACGGTCACTTCCGAAGCTCCGACAGTTCCCATTTTCGTTACTCCCGTCACTGTTACTCAGAATCGTATGCCTCAGGGTTACCCGTGGGGAATGCCTGAAAATTTCATGCCAAAATGATACAATCTTGATGCTCAAGTTGCTCCAGTTGCTCAAGCTGCTGCTACTCCGCACCTCTTGTGGTGCACGTTACTCCTGTGGCTAGAAATGAGATCCATTATATTCCACCTCCTTCGGTGAATGCCATGTCGTTTGTTAATGATGAAGTTTATCGTCCTGTTCCTCCAACAAGTGAAAGTGTGGGTTTCTATGACCGATTGTATGATTTTCAAGATCATTTCAATGAGATGCAGAAGGAAATGAAGGCCCTTTGAGGCAAAGAATTGTTTGGACAAAACGCCAGTGAACTCTACCTAGTTCCCAACGTAAAAGTGCTAGCAAAGTTTAATGTTCCGGAATTTGAGAGGTACAAGGGAAATTCTTGTCCTCGTGACCACTTGGTGATGTATATCAGAAAAATGTCCACCTATACTGATGATCGACGTTTTCTTATTCATTTCTTCCAGGATAGTTTAACTGGTGCTGCTTTAAAGTGGTATATGAGCTTGGAGAATAGAAATATCCGCACCTTCAATGATCTAGGGGAAGCCTTCATCAAGCAGTATAAGTACAATATGTTCATCGCACCTGACTGTGACCAGTTGAGGGCAATGGCTCAGAGAGGCAAGGAGACGTTCAAAGAATATGTGCAGTGTTGGCGCGAGATAGTTGCCCAGGTGGTACCACCTATGGGAGAACAAGAAACGACCAAGGTCTTCCTGAAAACCCTTGAATCATTTTATTATGAAAGAATGGTTGCTAGTGCACCGAGTGATTTCACCAAAATGGTAAGCATGGGTGTTCGTTTAGAAGAAGATGTCA
Organism: Vicia faba; assembly: GCA_948472305.1. Taxonomy (NCBI): domain Eukaryota; kingdom Viridiplantae; phylum Streptophyta; class Magnoliopsida; order Fabales; family Fabaceae; genus Vicia; species Vicia faba. The sequence goes on from OX451736.1 coordinate 940,934,084, forward strand.
GGGAAGGGCACTTGACAAGAGAAGAAGGTACAAAGAAGTCACCATACAGGTTCTCTCGAAAGAAATAAAGTGAAACTAATGTTGTTATTGGGGAAAGGAAGATTAAACCACCTAGAAGACATCATCGGTACCAGCAACAGGTTGCTTCTGTGACTCCAATTGTCAATGTAGCTCCAACCACTGTTTCCTATCAGAGACCATCTCCTCAGGGAAATCAAGGGCAAAGTCAGAAGAGAGAAGCTTTTGACTATATTCCAATGAGCTATGCAGAGTTATTCCCGGCTTTAATTCAGAAGAAGTTGGTTCAAACCAAGCCTCCCACTGCTATACCTTCACCTTTACCCTGCTATTATAAGGAAGATCAGACATGTGCTTTTCATCAAGGATCCCCAGTGCACAACATCGAGAACTGTTATCCTTTGAAATTTGAAGTACAAAAGATGGTGAGATATGGCCTCCTATCCTTTAAAGATGTTGGCCATAACGTGAAAGATAATCCTTTTCCTAAACATGGAGGAGCAAATGTTGTAAATATGGTTGTTGGTTGTCCTGGGGACTTCTGAATTTTTGATATCAACCTGGTTAGAGGGGATCTGGTGAAGATGCATCCTGACCTCTGCGAATTCAGCTACTATACGTACGACTGTGCTGGTTGTAGTATTTGCAGATCAACTGCATAGATTCTTGTGGTTGTTCCATTGTAAAAAGGGGCGTTCAGTTATTGTTAGATAATGGTACTATCAAAGTCTCAGGCAATAGAGATGATTACAATGGGATTAATGTGATTGAAGATTGCTCAGTCAAGACTGTGTCAGATGATGAGTATGTTTCTGCATATGAGTTCTTTTCTTCTGATGAAGATATGTCCTCCAACAATGATTTTGTGATATCTAAGTATTGTGAAGAAGGGGTAAATGTTATTGTGCCTTGTTTCGGTGTTCCCACCCCTATAGAGATTGAGTACCATAGCAAGCCAGTGTTACTCCAGTGGTTATTTTCATGTCGGGTCTTGTCACCTATAAATCAGACAAAGTTGTGCCATATAAATACAATGCGACAATCCGGGAAGATGGTGTGGAAATTCCCATCCAACCTTTGTTTGATGTCAAGAATATTGCTGAAGCCAGCTGAGTGACCCGCAGTGGTCTGGTTTTTGCCCCTGTCATTTGACAGAATGTTAATTCTGATAAAAGGGTTGCTGAAAGTACTAAATCTAAGAAAGTAGTGGGGGAATCTAGTGGTACTGCTTTGGAAAAATATGTTGACGACTTTTGTACCCCAAAATTCGCCCTCTCATTTCTCAAAGGATCATCCTGGACACTTAGGTTTGCTTCTGTCAAGTTTCAAGTCTAGGATTACAATTTTCCAAGAAAGTCATTCACAAGGGCAAAATGGTCAAAAGCACACTGAAAAGTCAAACTTTGACTTTTGGATCAAAATCAAGTTTCAACAATTATATTTCAGCAGGACAGGAAATTGGTTCATCAAGAAATCAAAAGTCAGAAATTACTTTGAAAAAGTCAAATTTCTAAACACTTAGAAAATTTTCTAAGTGTTAAGAAAATATGATAATTTCATAACTTTTGGGCCATTTTTCACACAAGTACAATCATAATTTGCAAAAATGATTCATAACATGACTCTTTGATCAGAACATATGGAAGCTGTGTTCTTCGATCAGAACATGACTTTTCAAATCTCATTCTTCAGCATATGGAGACTATGTTCTACTCGTCGATCAGAACATTGCCCTTCGAATCTCACTCTGGTCTTTCTACTCTTCAATCAGAACATCACCAAGCCTCAAAACCTTGTTTTGAACAGTCTGTTGCACTGCTATGACACATTCCTACATCCAGCTACCACAACACTCCAAATTACTGCTGATCCAGTCCACGCCTGCATTTTTCTCAAACCCCATATTTGCACAAAATTAGCACATAAAAGATGTATTTAAAAATTAATGAAACAGTATGCCAAAAGGGTTCAAATCCCATTTGTTTTCCCCCCCAAAACCACAACAAACTCATCTATAAATAAATTGTCCCACCACATGTCTAAGGGGATGGATTTTGGGAGGAGAAAGTTATTGAATACAAAAAGAGAGAAAAGAAAACATTCAAACCCACTTAAACCCAGAATACTCAAAACAATACCTTTGTGCTTCCCTTTGAATCAAAGAACATAACATTTTTGTTCCATTTCTTGCTAACCCCGGAACATTCGAAGGTAGTAGTTCAAGTCCCAAACACACGCTTCAGATTCAAGGTAAGTCATCCTGACTTTGAACTTTTCATTCAGAACATCATAAAATGTAGATATCATAGTGTTGAGACTGTATATATCATTTCCAATGTAGAAAAATTGTGGATCAGGACTTCTTGAAGAAAACTAGGCTCATAATTAGGAATAGAGCTTCTATAAACTGTCGTGCTCTTATTTTTTCTATTTTGTTGTTGTTGAGAAATGAACGAGTTGCAGATGCTCTGGCTAATGCAAGGAAGGAGGTGAAGTGTAACACAATACTTCTAGGCTATTTTTTCTCACTGTCGTAACACAACACATAAAACTTCTAGGTTTTGTCTCACTGTTGTAACACAACACACATAACTTCTAGGTTTTTTTCTCACTATTGTAAAACATCACACAAAACTTCTAGGTTTTTTCTCACTGTTGTAACACAACACATAAAACTTCTAGGTTTTTCTCACTGTTGTAACATAGCACACAGAACTTCTAGGTTTTTATCACTGTTGTAACATATCACACAAAATTCTAGGTTTTTCTCACTGTTGTAACATAGCACACAGAACTTCTAGGTTTTTCGCACTTTTGTAACACAGCATACAGAACTTCTAGGTTTTTCTCACTGTTGTAACATAATATACAGAACTTCTAGGTTTTTTTCTCACTGTTGTAACACAGTACACAGAACTTCTAGGTTTCCCTCACTGTTTTAACATCCAGAACTTCAGCATGCAAAAACCCAAAACTTCTGGTTTCCTCAAACGTTTCTTTCTGAACTACAGCGTGCCTAGCATCAGAACTTCTGGTCCCTCTCATTTTTTTTTTAGCAACGTACTGATCCTGTTTTCATTATTTTTCCTTTTCTTTATTACTCTTATTATTCTCAACATTAATACTATTTTTATTGATATAAAAATGATATAAAAAATATTTTCTTTTTATTAACTAATTATTATTCTTTTAATTTAATAAGCAAAAAAACATTTTTAAAACAAATTATTTTCCTTTTCTTGTATTGTACAATTCACTATGGTTGTAATAGATAATTAGGGTTTAAATTCTTGCAATCCCCATTTGTAAATATGTATCCCCATCCCTGAAATGATGTAATAGCTTAGGATTTATTTTCCGCATCTTTATTGCTTTCATACATTGTTAGTAATTGGGGTGTATGGAAAGATAAAAACAACAAGTAGATAATCAAAAGTTCAAAAGACAAAATGCATGCAATCAAGCACACTACTCAAACACACGCACCCCTAGGATAATTCCACTTGTTGCCTCGGAAAAATAGTCGTGTCCCTCGAATATGGGAATTTTAGCAAAGACCCTCGATAAAAGATCGTAGTCCCTCGATGACTCTCAATGTTTCCTTTGGTAAACGATCTAGTCCATAAACGAAATTGCTAAAACGTCCCATAGGTTGCCTTCTATGACTATACAAATGTCCCACGCTCGTCCCTTCACATCCAATGATGGGGCTTCTTACCAAATCAATGGTAAGATAGCAACATCTAAAGGAGAAGGAAAAGAACATTTAAGACCTTTTGAGTAGTTAGGTTGCCCGTAGTTGCTCGCTTTCTCACAACAAAAACATTTTTATACACTAACACTTTCGCTTTAAAATATTTTCAAAAGACAAAACACTTTGCACGCGTTCTTATAGATACGAGAACCATTACAAAGACATTCCTTTTTAAAATACTTTCAAAACCCACATCACAAACACATTTTCAAACAAAATCAAGTGATCTAGCGAGCAAGTAAGAGCCCGTAGATAACTACGGATGAAAAGGGTGCTAACACCTTCCCTTTTCATAACCTACCCCCCGAACTCAAGAAATAATCTCGAAAGGTCAATTCTGTTCTTTTCAACATTTCCTTTTGGATAAAAGAAAAGTCGATGGTGACTCTTGCTATCCGCAACAATTTCGATCAAACGCAAAACACCTAAGTCAGTTCTCCCACCTTATTACAACGACTTATTGAAGATTATCAAGATGAGTGACTATAAGATTATAGATCAATTGTTGTAGACCCCATATAAGATATTTATTCTAGAATTGCTAATAAACTCTTATTCCCATAAGAAATCTTTGATGAGAGTGTTGGATCAATCTTTTGTGGAAAGTGATATGTCTCTGGACCAATTCAGTGGTGTTGTAGGGAACATTACATACTGTAATAACCTGAGTTTCTGTGATGACAAATTTCCTGATGAGGGAAGGAGCCACAACCTGGATTTCCATATCTCCATGAATTATAAGAATGACTCTTTGTCCAATATGTTGATTGAAAACATGTCTGCTTTAAATGTCATACCGAGGAGCACACTCATGAAGCTAAAGTACCAGGGAACTCCCATGCGCCCGAGTGGCATAATTGTGAAATCTTTTGATGATTCGAGGAAGTCAGTCATCGGAGAAGTAGATTTGCCTATTCCCATAGGCCTGCACTTATTTCAGATTACTTTCGAGGTTATTGATATAGTTCATGCCTACAGTTATTTATTGGGACGACCATGGATCCATGAGGCAGGAGCTGTTACTTCAAATTTGCACCAGAATCTGAAGTTTGTTCGTGAAGGAAAGGTGGTCATAGTTAATGGACAACATGCTCTCTTAATATCTCATTTATCCTCTTTCAGTATTATGGAAGTTAATGAAGCTTCTATTGGAAATTAGTTCTAAGATTTATCTATTGATAATGTAAGGGAATATGAGAATTTTATAGTTTCGTTTAAGGATGCTCAATAGATAGTACGTAATGGCCATAGTAAGGTGTGGGGACAGATTTTTGATCCTCCTGTGAATAAGAATAGAACTGGTTTGGGTTTCTCCGTGAAGAATAGTAAAGGTGGGATTATGAAGCCAAAGTCTGCTTTGGGAAAATATCAAGACATCTTTCACAGCGGAGGTTATCTTAATTCAACTAATCCTAAGATCAATGCTATTTTGGAAGGTGAATCAGAGCAAGAGATGCAGAACTACGTGACACATGGAGTCAGAGTCCAAAATTTGATCATTATTGATGTTCCCTCTTGCATTCACATTTCAAAGTAATTTTTGTTTGTTAATCTTTTCAAAATCTTTCACTCTGACCAAGGTGAAAGTACTGATATTGTATGGGCATATCTGTTGTTTTGATCATTAAAATCATTAATAAAAGTTGTTTTTGATTCCAAAATTGTGTCTTTTTCCATGTTTTTTCTTGGAAAATGGTAAACAGAAAAATCCTTTTAAAATAAATAATAACTGTAAATAAATATGCACAATCACTGTCTATATGTGTCAGTTTCTAAAAGTAATCATAAATCATATGTGCAGATTAATGAAAAAACCTGTTGAGTACAATGACCCTGCACTCTCTCCCAACTTTGAATATCCTGCATATGTGGCCAAAAAAGAAGAATATGATGAAATCCAAGAAGAGGTTTCACAGTTGATTGAGCGCGAGGAAAGTACCATTCAACCGTATAAAGATTCGTTGGAGACGATTAATATTGGTTCAGAGGAAGATCCAAAAGAAGTCAAGATTAGAGCATTGCTTCATCCCGAGGTGAAAAGCAGGTTGATTGAATTATTGAAAGAGTATGTGGATATCTTTTCTTAGTCTTACCAAGACATGTCGGGGTTAGATACTGATATTGTGGAACATCATTTGCCGCTAAAGCAAGAATGCCCGCCAATCAAGCACAAGTTGAGAAGAACTCACCCTGATATGGCAGTGAAAATTAAAGAAGAAGTTTTAAAGAAGATTAATGCCGGTTTTCTTGTGACATTAGTGTACCCTCAGTGGATTTCCAATATTGTCCCAGTACCAAAGAAAGACGGAAAAGTTCGCATGTGCATTGATTATAGAGATTTAAACAAAGCTAGTCCAAAAGATGACTTTCCATTACCACATATTGATATGTTGGTTGATAGTACAGCAAAATTCAAAGTATTCTCGTTCATGGACGAATTTTTCGGATATAATAAAATCAGAATGGCTCTTGAGGACATGGAAAAAACAACGTTTATCACACCCTGGGGGACATTCTGTTACAGAGTGATGCCCTTCAGGTTGAAGAACACTGGTGCAACGTACTAGAGGGCTATGACAATCCTATTCCATGATCTGATGCATAAGAAAATTGAGGTATATGTTGATGATATGATTGCCAAATCCCATACTGAAGAAGGGCATATAGAAGATTTGTAGAAATTGTTTCAGCACTTGAGGAAGTATTGTCTCTGCTTGAATCCAAATAAGTGCACATTTGGTGTCTGATCAGGAAAGTTGATAGGTTTCATTGTCATCCAAAAAGGAATTGAAGTTGATCTTGATAAGGTTAAGGAAATTCAAGAAATGACTGCACCAAGAACTGAAAAGCAAGTTATAGGCTTCCTTGGATGATTGAATTACATTTCCAGATTTATTTCCCATATGACTGCATCATGTAAGCCGATCTTTAAGTTGTTAAAGAAAGATCAAGGTTGTGTGTGGACAAATGATTGCCAAAGGGCATTTGAAAGTATTAAAGATTATATGCTTGAACCTCCTATCTTGCTCTCTCCTGCTGAAGGAAGACCATTGATTATGTATCTGATTGTGTTAGATAATTCTATGGGTTGTATTTTGGGACAACAAGATGAAACAGGGAGAAAAGAATATGTCATTTATTATCTCATCAAGAAGTTTACTGATTGTGAGTCGTGGTACTCTATGCTGAAAAAAACATGTTGCGCTTTGGCCTGGGAAGAAAAATGGTTGCGGCAATATATGTTAAATCATACTACTTGGTTGATTTCCAAAATGGATCCAATTAAGTATATTTTTGAAAAGCCAGCTCTTATTGGAAGAATTTCCCGTTGGCAAATGCTATTGTCTGAATATGATATTGAATACCGTACTCAGAAAGCTACAAAAAGCAACGTGTTGGAAGATTATCTTGTTCACCAACCGATTGATGATTATCAGTCAGTTAAATATGATTTCCCTGATGAGGATGTGATCTTTTTGAAAATAAAATATTGTGATGAACCGTTATCTGGGGAAGGTCTGGATCCTAAATCCCGATTGGGTATGGTGTTCGATGGAGTTGTAAATGCTTATGGGAAAGAAATTGGCGTCGTGATTATCACTCTTCATAGGTCACATATCCCTTTTAATACAAGATTGTAATTTCATTGAACTAATAACATGACAGAGTATGAAGCTTGTATCATGGGTCTCGAAGAGGCTATAGATCTCAGAATCAAAATTCTAGATGTATATGGCGATTCAGCTTTGGTAATAAATCAGATTAAAGGAGAATGGGATACTCGTCATGTTGGCTTGATTCCTGTTGTACCCCAAAATTTTCCCTCTCTTTTCTCAAGACATTTCTCACAAAAGATCTCAAATGCTCAAGGGTTCTCAAGAGTTGATCAGACAAGCTCACCTCCTAAGCATTGGGTCTAAATTAGGGTTTTGGTTTTCTCAAGGACAATTGAAAATTTGATGCCTTAAATGACTTTCATGGTTCATTGTAGGTCTCCAAGATTGCTCATACCAAGTTTCAAGTCTTGCACCACAAATTTGCTCAGTCAAATGCTCAGATGACTGGAAATTAGGGTTATTGAGTAAAAAGTCAATTATGGTCAATATACAGTCAAACTTTATGATTTTTGCCCAACATCAACATTTTTAAGTAATATTTATCAATTGACCAGGATTGATCACAATTCCTTAAGAAAAGCACTTAAATCATCAAAGGGGCAAAATTGTCAAAATTAGGGTTTTGATTGAGAATGACTGATCATTGACTTTTGACCTAGTACATGACCTAATGGCTTGAAGCATGATCTAAAGGACTCAAATACAACATGTTAACCTAATTTCATAACTCAAATCGTTTCTCAAGATCAATGGATTGATAGTTGAAATTTGATCAACTGATGAAAATTCAACTGATGAAAAGTCAACTGATATACAAAAAGTCAAACTTTGACTTTTTGATCAATATTGAATTTCAAAGATAAAGATTCATAAAGATATTAAAAAATATCAAAATTGATCATCAAGAATCAAGAAAGTCAAGAAAGTCAACAAAAAGTCAATGTTTTCAAGACTTAGAAAATTCTAAGTGTTTTTTTACCTTGATAATTTCACTACTTCATGACAATTTTTCACCATGATGCAAGATGATTCAAGGAAAACTTTAAACATGAAATTTGTAGATCTTGATGAATTTTATAACTTGGTCCCTTAGGTTTGATGTCCAAAAAATGCTTAGATTTGAAGATATAGGCTCATAAAGTCATGACATTTTTCATAAAACACTTAGTGAAATTTTCAACAAGTTTAGGCTGATTTTTGTCCTAACTTCTTGGCAATTTTTCACCTATTTCCAAGATTATTTAGCCAAAGTGGTCAACATTAAAGTTGTATAAAATGTTTCAAGCTTTCCAAAATGTCAAAGAACTTGAAGAGATCATTTTTTATCTAGGAGATTCGAAGAGATGAAGATGGCATGATAAACTTGAATTATAGACCATTTTTGTGATGAACTCATAGAAAAATCTCAAACCTAAGCTATATGATCCCACTTTTCAGGCCACTTAACTTCTAAATCTAACTTTGATCAGAGATTTACACAAGTCCTAAATGTATTAAACAAAGATTAGAAGCATTGTTCAAGTCTTGATGTTATTTTTGGATGAATTTGTATAAAGTCACTTTGCCACTTTGATAAAGCAAGCTTTATGTCAACAACCTCTCACTTAAGCTTGTAACTTTCTCCTAATCAGATCACACAAAATCTCAATAGCATAGTCAACTTCTATAGGTCAGCAAAAGCATGGCAAATCCCTTGAATCACTCCCTTTCTTCATCATGAAGCAACATACTTTTTTGTGCATTTTCAAACAAAATGACTAAACCAGTTTTCCTTGTGAACTAAGAATGATTTCTGCAAGTTAGAGGGACCATTTGCAACCTCTATAAATAGAGAGGCAAGTATCAGAACCAAGGACACGAAAAATTCTCTCAAAACCACCATTAAAGCAAGTCTTCAAACCTTAAACATCTATCTCTCAATCCACTTGTGCATTCTCTAAATTTCCACTTCAGGCACCTTCTATACATCATATAGAGGCTATCTAAACACTCATTTCATGATTGTAACTCCATTTCTATCATTGTCCAAATCTCACTTTGCACCTCTGCAACTTGACTTTTCCAGCACGATTCAGTCACTTTTAGCACAAAGTAAGAGTTGGATTAGCTTCCTAGGAGTCCAGTGAATCTATCCAGATCATCACAACACCTCCAGAAGTTCTCAAACTCCATACACGATTTACAATTTTGAGGTAATTTTTCTCAACTTTGAACTTTTTATACAAGCATCGTTAATGGCTGCTTTGTGAATAAAAAATATAGACATCATGGCCCTGAAGCTAACCATGCCTTTAGTTTTCATTTATGTTTCCTGAGTAATGTGAATTTTGAAGTTGAAATTTCTGAAAAATTTAGGTTTTATTTGGTACCAAACAAAATTAATGTTCATCTTTGATTTATAGCTCTAGTTATTTACATGGTTGAATTCGTGTTGAAAAATGGAGTAAGTTTCATGTTTACACTTTTGAAAATGGTTGAGAAATGAGCAAGTTCAGAAATTTGAAAATGTAACAATGGAAGATGGTGAGAGGAAGAAGATGAAGTTACATTTATAATTGAGTTTGTAATATATTTAATAGTTGGTATTCTATACACAGATGAAACAGCCACCCCAGTGGCAGAGGAAGCGCGCGTAATGCATTGAACTATAGAGGTCTTAGTTCGAGCCCCAGCGACACCCTTTTATTTTTTCACATTTTCTTATTTGAGATCCAATGCAATCATGTACAAGGCGCATACCATGGACTTCATACCAACACCACATGATCATCACGCAACCAGGTCCAACACTCTACAAAGCAAGACCATGATGCACCTTCAAAAGTCAATCATATGGGATCCATACAGGCGTTGGGCTTCCTAGAATTTGGGCCTTATTATTTTTTGTTTCTACTTTTTCTTATACCCCCTCCCTCTTTACTTGCTAATAGCGCAGGCCCAATGTTTTTTTTTAATTACAAACATTTTCCTTTTTTTCTGATTTCAAAAAAGGGCTTATGTTGGGCCAGCCAAAATTGCTTTTTCACACCCGGCCCAATTATTTTTATTTTCTTTTATGTTTTCTACATTTCATTTATTTATTTATTTTTATTTAACCCAAAAAGTATAAAAATATATTTTCTTAATTAATTAAGTTAAAAACATTTTAATTTAAACATTTGTTTTATTTTTGTTAATATTTAGAATTAGATTTTGCTTGTTTTCTGTACTTTAAAATATTTTTTCTAAATTAGTATTAACATTCAAATTATTTCATAAACAAATTATTAGACTTAGGTTTATTTTCTTCTTAATTCCAATTAAATTAGATTTGGATTTAGTCATTTATTTTTCCTTTTAAATTGATTGAATTAGTTAACTTTTCTTGTAAATTAATTGGTTTAATTAGGTTAATCTCTAAAACCTTTTCCATCAAAAAACCTAAAAATAATTTTCTCTTCTTCTTCATCTTTATATTTTTGTGTAATTCATATCCAATGGTTTGTAATAGTAATTATGGCTTTATTGTTTTTGTCCCCCTATTCACAAAATTGTACCCCCATTCCTAAAGCATTGTAATAGCGCAGGACATTTAAATTCCACAATTTATCACTTTCCTTATTATTATTAGTAATTAGGGTTTGCATGACAAGACTTAAAAAAAAGGATTAGACAACCCTAATTCAAGATAAAATACATGAAATAAATACACCTTGCACACATGCACCTCTAGGGTTACCCATACTTGTAGCCTCAGATTTAAACAATCATGTCCCTCGAACATGAGATGTTTTAGCAAAGACCCTAAACTAAAACATCGTAGTCCCTCGATGACCCTTCGGTGTTGCCTTCGGTAAATGATCTTAGTCCCTTACGACAATTGATAAAACATCTTACAATTTTCCTTCTATGATTGTACGATGACCCACGCCCGTCCCTCACATCCAATGATATGACTTCCTACTAACTAATGGTAGACAACCACTATCTAAAGGAGGAGGAAAAGAACAAAGAATCTTTGAGTAGGTAGATTTCTCGTAATATCTTACTCACAAACAAAATCATTTCACACCTCACACTTTCAAACGTCTTTAAAAAAAACAAACATTTTGTATACATTCTCAACGATACGAGAATCACTACAAAATGGCCTTTCATTGGCCTTTTAAAAACATCTTCCAAACACTCTTTTTCAACAAATATTTTCAAAACCAACACTTTGTATACATTCTCAACGATGCGAGAATCATTGCAAAAGTTTGCCAAACTTAGGTGTTTTCAAAATATTTTCAAACTTACACAAACACAAAGCATTTCAAAGTGATCAAGCAATTAAGAGCTCGTAGGTAACTACGAATAAAAAGGATGCTAACACCTTCCCTTTTCATAACCTACCCCCAAACTCAAGGAAATTCTCAAAAGGTCTTTCCTGTTCTTTTCACCCTTTCCTTTATTGGATAAAAGAAAAGTCGATGGCGACTCTTGCTACCCGCAACATTTGCAATAAAACACAAAACACCCAAGTCAGTTCTCCCACCGTATCACAGAACTGGCGAATCTGCTGGGACTAGACTAAAAGTGGGGTTACCTTAAGAGCTAGATCACCTTTATTTCTTTACTTGCTTGATTTGTTTGCTTTACATTTTTGGGTTATGCTTGGGTTTATTTCTTGAAAAGATCCTATACCCGAATCTGGGACATATTAGGTAAGTAGCAATAGATCATGGAGACTGTACGGTGTAGACTGATATGGTTGAAGCAATAGCTATGTTAGTGTGATACATTTTTGGGTATCGGTGTCCCTTGAGTTAAATAAAGGAGAATACGGGGCCGCTGAGTGGTGTCATAAAGCATTAACTGACAATAGAACCTTAGTTGAATAACTTGGCCAGTAGAAAGTAGTGAGATAGTTGGCTTTGGTGCAAGAATGAAGTTGGTTGATACTCGATACTACACTCATTAAGATCGGACTTTCGGAATATTTCGGTCACGAAAAAAGATTTCTTGTGCTAAAAAAATGCCCGATGAAGAAAGATCAATGATATTGAGATTCCTTAGAACCCAGTTACTTTCTTTTAGGATAGGTTGAACCAACTAAACTTCAAGAGGGTACTTACCTATAAACCTCATGCAAGCCTAAACCTAAGGCCTTGTGTGCTTTGTGTGTATATGTTTATTTGTTCATAACATCATAAACATCATGACATTATGCCATAGCATTTTCACTAACCATTTCAAGGACCTAGGGATTTATATTTGTTCTGTTTTGTAGGATATGGCTTTCGTTCACAAAAATACCATCCGAATCAGCTTTGTAAGGGTGCCTCCTCAACTCAAAGAGGTAGCATCAAGGGTTCCTGAGAATTCTCTGTTCACCAAAAGACATGGTCGACTTCTCAATCTTGTTACCTCAAGCTTTCAAGAAGACATGATGTGTGTGCTCTTTCAATTCTTTTATCCTAAACATCATTGTTTCACCTTTCCGGATTACTTATTGGTTCCCACATTGGAAGAATTCTCTCAACTGTTAGGAGTACCTGTGTGTTGTACCCCAACATTTTCCCTCTCATTTCTCAAGAATTTTCTCACAAGATCTTCCATGACTCAAGTTTGTAGCACTGATACATCAATTTAGGTTCGGAATTGGCACAAGGGCAAAATGGTCAAAATGCACATTGAAAAGTCAAACTTTGACTTTTGGATCAAAATCAAGTTTCAAGAATCACATTTCATCAAGACATGTTAGAATATGAAGTTGGTTCATCAAGAAAATCAAAAGTCAAAATTACTTTGGAAAAGTCAAAGTTCTAAACACTTAGAAAATTTTCTAAGTGTTAAGAAAATATGATAAGTTCAAAACTTTTGGCCAGATTTTCATCATGATGCAAGTTGATTCAGGAAGAACTTCTGACATAAGAGTTGTAGATCTCAAAAATATCTAAAACATTGCAGAATAGAACTCCTCCTTGAAATGTTGGGATTTCAAGTTATAAATCTTTGAAGACACGTCCATGAAACTAAAACACTTAGTAAATTCTGTGCATTTCCAAGTCAGAATTTGGTTAGAACTTCTCAGCCAATTTTCATGTAGGTACAATAAGAGTTTGCAAAAATGATTCAAAGAGGGGTTAAAAGCATGTTATAAGCTTTCTTAAAAGTTTGATAACTCCTTCAGATCATGCTGGAGCAGGGAGAATCAAAGATCAGAAGTTGGACATTTGTTCTTAATCTAAGTTACGTTTATGCTAAACTTCTGATCTAGTTTCAAGCTATGTTGCATAATCTCATGTTGCAGGACTTCTTGTTTGTTAAATATCATCATCATTTAATGCTCAAACCAACTTTTGAGTCTTTATCCCAGTGTTTAAGCCTATATCCAAAAGATCTTCCCACGTGTGGCATAAAAGTACCACTGTTGTCCTTGAAAAGTAAACTGTTGGACAAAGTTTATTTTGAGCCCATACTTTACTTTGTTTCTGAGTGTACTTCCCCCTAAATCATGCCTACAAACTCAGATTAGGCTTGTTTAAAGCTGCTAACCACCCTACCTTGCCTGGAAATCATGCTTGTCTAAACTTGCTTCAAAAACAAGTCAACGATCCATAACACATGATGGTTGTACTCCTGACTTCTCCAAGCTTCTAAAACCTTTGCCTATAAATAAAACATAATTTGCAAACTGAAAAAGAGATTGGAAAAAAGCTCTGAAACCTTACTGAAAATTCCCAAGAACCTCAAACTGTAACACAAACGCAAAACCTTCTAGTTTCTGATTTTTGTATCCAAACTCTAATTTTCCTTGTGTGCTTCTTGGCCAAATCATCCACACAATTTCTAGTATACACGTAGAAGCCTTCCCAACTTCTGTTTTTTAAACTGTAATACAATCTTCACCACTCTCCATTTCAAAAATCAGAACTTTGCATCTTGACTGCTCTAGAGAATTCCAACCAGCCATAACTCAAGTTAAGGGTTGCTTTAGCTTTGTAGGAACTTCAGGAAGCTGACCAGAACATCACAGCATTCTGAACCATGCTCTACCTTGCATAACAATTTCCAGCTGCAAGGTAAGTTTCTTCTTATTTTCATCTCATTATTTAGGGATTGTTAGGCTTGCAATTTCATAGATACAATGTAGATATCATGGCTCTGAATCTATACATATTTATAGATTTCATTTATATGGCCTAAGTAGAGAGAATTTCATATCAGAACTTCTTGAGAAAATTAGGGTTCAGAATTAGGATTAACAAAATTCATGTTTGCTTCTGGTTTACAGTTTTGATGCTTTGTATTTCTGAAACCATGATGAAATTTGACATAACTTCTATGTTTGCACTTTCCATTTTTTTGTTGAGAAATGACTATGTTGCAGATACTCTGGCTGGCACGAAGAAGAAGATGAAGTTCATCATTAGAACTTACTTTGTAATATATATTTATGTTTTTGTTTCTAATACCGGATGTATAGCTATCCTAGTGGTAGAGAGCGCGCGCATAAGGCATTAGTGTTAAGGATCCTGGGGTCTAGCCCCAGAAGCATCTTTTTATGTTTATTTCTTGACATTTTTACCCCATTAATTGTCAAACAATATTCCTGGACCAGAACTTCTAGATAAACCCCTCCATTTGTTTGTCAAAACAATACTCCTCGACCAGATCTTCTAGATATTCTCATCCAACAGCATTGACACCTCACTTACCCATTATCAGAACTTCTAGCCTTCCAGTAACACTAGAACTTCTAGGTTTCCAGTTGCATCAAAACTTCTAGGCTCTCTCAACAACAAGAACTTCTAACCTTCCAGTAACACTAGAACTTCTTGGTTTCTAGCTGCATCAGAACTTCTAGGCTCTCTCAGCAATCAGAACTTCTAGGCTTTCCTTTGTTCCCAGCAATCCTAGAACTTTAGTGTGTCTGGATCCAGAACTTCCGGCTTTCCCTATTTCTGCTAACATTTTCTTTCTGATTTATAGCGCACCTGAGTCAAAACATTTGCTCTCTCTTATTTCCATTCTTTCAGCAACGCGCTGACTCTAACTCTTATTCTCTTATTATTTTTATCATCACTTTTATTTTCAATCATCAAAAACACCAAAAATACTTTATATTCATATACTTTGTATGATACGGTGGGAGAACTGACTTGGGTGTTTTGCGTTTGATTGCAAATGTTGCGGTTAGCAAGAGTCGCCACCGACTTTTCTTTTATCCAAAAGGAAAGGTGAAAAAGAATAGGAAATACCTTTGAGATTGTTTCTTGAGTTCGGGGGGTAGATTATGAAAAGGGAAGGTATTAACACCCTTTTCATCCATGGTTTTCCATGGGCTCTTAGTTACTTGCTAGATCACTTGCTTTTGTTTGAAAATGTGCTTTGTGTGGTTTTTGAAAGTATTTTATAAAGATGCCATTGTTTAGGCAAACTTTGTAATGATTCTCGTTCGTAAGAATGTATACAAAGGTGTTGATCTTTTGAAAATGTTTTCAAGTTTGAAAGGTGTTTTGAAAGTGTAGGTGTTTGTTTTGAAAATAGCAAGGATGTTTTTTTTTGAAATTGAGCAAGTAACTAAGAACATTCTACCTACTCAAAAGTCTTTCATGTTCATTTCCTCTTTTCTTTGACATTGTTATCTTACCATTGATTTGGTAAGTAAACCCTATCTTTGGATGTAAACGGGACGGGCGTGGGTCATCGTATAACCATGATTAGCAATGTTGCAAGGTATCTTAGCATTTTTCTTTAGGGATTAATAATTTTGAAAAGGCAACATAGATAGCGTCATCGAGGGACTATGATCTTGTATTTTGCTTATCTTTGCTAAGATACCTCACATGCGTAATATGGCCATTTTTGTAAGGCAACCAAGTGGATTTACCCTAGGGGGTGTATGTGTGCAAGTGTATTGATTTACATGCTTGATTTGTCTTTGATTAGGGTTTTCTATTGATTGGTTTTAGTCTTTCCATACAAAACCCTAATTACTAGCATTTGTATATAAAGCGATAAATTACGGAATTTAAAATTACTATGCTATTACATCATTTAGGGGGAGGGGGGTATACAAATTACAAATGCGGAATATTGCAAGAAATTAAATCTAAATAAATATTACAATCATATTGAATTTTGAATAATGTACAAAAATAAAGATAAGAATGCAAGAATATAAAATGTAAAGAAATGTGATTTTTGTTTGTTTTTTTATGAGAAGGGTTTTTTAACCTAATTAAAATAAAATAAAATAGTTAGCTAAAAAAGGGAAATTAATATTAAAATATCAAACTAAATTAATTTAAAGAAAACAAGTTTTTTTAGGGTTTTTATTTATGAAAAGGTTTTTAAATTAGTAAAAAAATAATATAGATATTAATTAAAAGAAATCTAAGTTCTAAATTGATTTTAAAAGAAAATAATATAATAAATAAACCTAAGTCTAGATATTTATTAATTAAAAAAGAAATTAATTTATTTAAGAAAATGCTTTTAGTCCTTTTGTTTTTTATAAGAAAATAAAATAAGTAAGTGTAAATAATAAATAAAATATTTTTGGATTTTTTTTATTAATAATAATAATAATAATAATAATAATAATAATAATAATAATAATAATAATAATAATAATAATATTAAAGAAGAAAAGAAAGTAAAATAAAAATAAAATAAATAAATAAATAAAGTCAGGGAGGTGGATTAATGAAACAGGGGGTATTGTGAGAAAAAGTCAGGCCCAACAAGAGGAGGCCCAGGCGCTGCAAAAAGAGCCCAAAATATTTAAAAAAAAGTGGGAAAATGGAAAAAGGTCACGCTGGGGCTTGAACCCAGGACCTCATTGTGACAGGCACGCGCTTTAACCATTGAGGTGGTGATACATACGTTAAAGCGCTTCATCTTCAACCTCCAGCCAGAAGCCCTGCAAATTGCTCTTTTCTCAACCATTTGCAAAAATGTAAACATGAAAATTGCTCTATTTTTTCATATGAATCCAACCATATAAATATCATGAACTATAAATCAAAGATGAATGAGAATTTCTAAAAGTACCAAATTCTGACCTAAATATTTCAGAAATTTCAAACGCAAAATTCTCCTAGCTCAATCAAAATAAATGAAATCTATGGACATGTACAGTTTCAGTGTAATGATGTATATATTTTATCTTCACAAATGTAAGCCTAACAATGCCTAAATATGAAGATAGAAGTTCAAGAAAAATACCTCAAAACTAGAAATCATGAAATGCAAATGAGCTTGATTCAAGGTGCTGCAATGATGAGGTTAGCTTCCTCAAGTTCACAGGAAGCTAATGCAATGGTTTGCTTGAGCAATGGATGACTAGAATGGTCTAGAGAAGTCAAGTTGAAGACCTCTATTTTTGGTTATGGAGGATGGTGATGGAGATGTTATAGTTCCAAACCAAAGACAGGGATGGACTACATTTGATGTAAGGAAGCTTTAGGAATGAATTTGAGGGAAAACGCACGAGGGAAATGAGAGATACAAGTTTAAGGTCAGAATTCTGTATTAATGGAGTTTTTTGTGCAATTTCTGGCTAGAGGGAGTTTGGGATTGTTTCGGGGTGTTTGAGCTCGTGTCCTAGCTCACAAATAGTGACTCTATTTATAAGCAACAAGTTTGGAGACTTGTTGTTGATCAGAATTCAAAATCACAAGTTTATGCATACATATGCTTTAAACATAATTACTTCTGACTTTGTGGGTGGAGTGTGATCAGAGGGAACAAGTTAGAGGCTCAAGAATGGACTTTATGCAAAAAGCTTGCTTTAAAGGAATGGCAATGATAACTTTGTGCCATTAATGGAAATGCAACTTGGATAATAGCTCAATTGCTTGGATCAAAGCTCTAACAGCTGTGTAAGCATTTAATTATGGAGTGACAAACAAGTTTGAGGCCTTCAAAGCAAAGATTATGCAGCCTAGCATGGATTTGGTTCATGAGTTCATAAAAAATGACTTGTAATTCAAGTTTGAAAACCCTAACTTCCTCTCTTTGATTCTCCCTGCGCAAGAATGATCTAAAGGAGTTCTTTGACATTTTGGAAAGCTTGTAATGTGCTCTACAGCCCCTCTTTGAATCAGTTTTGAAATTTCCCCTTAGAGCTATGTGAAAAAGTGCCATGAAGTTAGGTCAACATCTTGCCTAAACTAGGGCAAAATTTTACTAAGTGTTTAATTTCAAGACCATGACTTCATGAATTAATAAATTGAGATCCAAGAATTTTTAGGAGAATTTGTTTAAAGCAATGTTATAGATATCATGGAGATCTACAACTTTGATGTTGAAAGTTTCTTCTGAATCATCTTGCATCATGGTGAAAAATTGGCTCAAAGTTGTGAAAAAACATGAAGTTTTAAACACTTAGAAAAAATTCTAAGTTAGAAAACTTTAACTTTTCAAAATGAAATCTTGAATTTTTGACTTCTTGATGAATAAGTTTCATATTTTGACGTGTTTTGATGAATTGTGATTTTTTACACTTGATCTTGATCAAAAAGTCAAAGTTTGACTTTTCAGTATGCAATTAACTTTTGATCAATTGACTGAAAATTCACTATCAATCCAATTGATGTTGAGCAATGTTTTGGGTCATTCAATTAGGTCAAAATAATGCAATTGAACTCTTGATACCATTCCTCAAACCAATTAACCATTTGCTAGGTCAAAAATCAGAAATTGCCATTTCTCAGTCAAAACCCTAATTTTGACCATTTTGCCCTTTTAATTATTTGATCAAATTTCTTGAAGAATTATGGTCCAAACTTTATCAAATGATACATATGATTTCATAATGTTGATGTGGATCAAAAATCATGAAGTTTGACTGTAAATTGGCCATAGTTGACTTTTTCCCCAATACAATTGATTTTTAGGTCAATTATTCAATTGACTGAGCAAAAATGTGATTCAAGGCTTTAAACTTGACATGAGTGGTCTTGGGGGTCCATAGTGATCCATGAAAGTCATATGAAGCATTGAAAGTTCAATTATCCTTGTGCAATCTCAAACCCTAATTTGAGTCATCAGTGCTTAAGGAGGTGTCTTGAGCTGATCAACCCTAGTGTAGTCTTGATCCAAGAGAGATCTTTGTGACAAAATATTTGATAAGTGAAATGGAAAATTTTAGGGTACAACAGCTTCCCCTGTTCAATCTTCTTCAACCTGAAGAGTTAGATTGGCGGATTTTCTATTCGCGACTTGAAGGTGGAAGATGATTGGACACTAGAGTGCCCAGAAATTTACACTCAAGGATATGGTGGTTGATGGCGTAGGGAATGGGCTTAAAGATGCCATTTGGAAAGACGATGGAAAGTTGTTTGGAGATGGGCTTGTAGATTCCATTCAAAATGATTGCTGGTAGGAATAAAAGAAGTGTCAGAATAAATCTCTGGTTGATTTATACTGGAATAGTGGATGTGTTGGATTGAGCATCAGAATAATATTCATAAATGGATTGTATCTGACTCATTTCTGAAAGTTGAATTTGAATGAGTATCAGAATGACATCCGTGTCTGGAGTGTATCTGAACTGTATCTGAAGGTGAATTTGAATGAGTGTCAGGATGGCATCCGTATCTAGAGCGTATCTGAACAGTATCTGAAAGTTGAATCTGAATGAGTATCATAATGGTGTCTGTGTATGGACCGTATCTGAACTGTATCTGAAAGCTGAATCTGAATGAGTATCATAATGGTGTCCGTGTTTGAATCGTATCTGAACTGTATCTGAGAGCTGAATTTGAATGAGTATCAGAATGGCGTCTGTGTTTGGAGCGTATCTGAACTGTATTTGAGAGATGAATCTGAATGAGTATCATAATGGCGTCCGTGTCTAGAGCATATCTGAACTGTATCTGAGAGCTGAATCTGAATGAGTATCAGAATGGCGTCCGTGTCTGGAGCGTATCTGAATTGTATCTGAAAGCTGGATCTGAATGAGTATCATAATGGCGTTCGTGTCTGGAGCGTATCTGAATTGTATCTGAAAGCTGGATCTAAATGAGTATCAGAATGGTGGTCGTGTATGGAGCGTATCTGAACTGTATCTGAAAGCTAGATCTAAATGAGTATCATAATGGCATCCGTGTCTGGAGCGTATCTGAACTGTATCTGAAAGCTTGATCTGAATGAGTATCATAATGGAATCCGTGTTTGGAGCGTATCTGAACTGTATCTGAATGTTCATCTGTTCATGTAGATAATTGTCCCGGCTTGTTTCAGATATCAATCTCTGACCTTTTTGTAAATTGTCGATAATAGCCATCGGCTGACTGATCTTTCCTGAAGAGATGAAAGATTAGTTTTATGCAATGTCATGATGTATGAAATGCATTGTATAATGATGTTCTCAAAAAAATGAATGAGATTATGTTGTACGCATTCGTATTGTCAATGTTATGGCGTATGGATGTGATGTATGGGCATGTAAGCTATGCTGCTGTAACACTGTTGGATTAAGGAAAATAAGTTCTTGACCGCTGTTGGGGACGTGGAGTGTAAGTCTTCATGTTTTGAAGTGGTGATGAGTTGATGAGCTCCTATTTTTTAGAGAAATAAACTTTGTTGTAAGGGAAACGCCGTGTATGGCTTGTGAAATCCTGTTGGGGAATCCTGGGAAATTTGGCGACTTCTACCGGGGAGTGGCAAACTGGAAGTTTTGTTCCGCCGGGGATTAAGCTGCACACTGTGGGGTATTTTATTGAATAGTCAAAAGATATTATCCTATTTCTTAAAGCCATTAGTGGTTGTCTTCTACTTTTTTTCTCATTTATAAACAGTAATTACGTTCAAATGCATATGCTCAAAAACAAATCATTGGACATTTTTGTAAACAAAACACATAAATTAAAGAAAAACAGATAGTTTTGCACTTTCAAAGGATTATCTTTGTATTCACTTGAATAAGTATTTTGTACAGTGAGACGAACATCCTAGTAAGAGAATGTCGTCGTAAAAAATGAAAACTTGATACAAAGAAAAGATAGCTATGTGAAATAATACCATGAGGTTCCCATTCTGCTATAGCCATCGTGCCTCTGAGCATCTTGTCCACTTGCTGCCTTGTCCGAAGTTGATTAGACCCGTTGAGTTTTTTAATCAAAGCCAAAGGTTGTATGTAAGATGATCAGCGGGACATAGTCATACGCTTTAACTCCCTAACTTTTTCCTGGACCGCTCTTTCGAGTTTTCAGTCCACCGGGATACCCTTTTTCCCCAAGTCACCCTTTCGGGTTTTCAACTTACCGGATGTATAGATTTTTTGTTTTATCCCTAATTTTTTCCCAAACCTTTTTGGTTCACCGAGATGCCCTTGTTTTGCCTAGGTGTGTCAACCTAGTGGGTCTCTTATGCGTAGTATCTTTTGACTATGTCTGCGTTCACAGGGTGCGGCAGGTCGTCGCCATCCATAGTGGTTAAGACCATTGCCCCACAAGAGAATATGCTTTTGATCATAAACGGTCCTTCGTATGTAGGAGTCCATTTTCCCCTGGGATCACCTTGCGGCAATATAATGTGCTTGATCACAAGATCCACGACTTGATACACTTAACGTCTGACCTTTTTATTGAAAGCCTCGATCATCCGCTTTTGATATATTTGACCATGACAGACAACAACAAGCCTTTTCTCATCAATCAAGTTTAGTTGATCAAGTCGAGTTTGGATCCAATCGTCTTCATTCAACCCTGCATCCTTCATGATTCTCAGAGAAGGGATCTGAACCTGAATAGGAAAGACAGCCTCCATGCCGTACACTAGAGAGTAAGGTGTTGCTTCGGTTGATGTGCGCACCATGGTACAGTAACTGTGGAGAGAGAATGGTAGAATCTCATGCCAGTATTTGTACATGACTGTCATTTTCTGTATGATCTTTTTGATGTTCTTATTTGCGGATTCAACAACACCATTCATCTTTGGCCAGTAAGGGGAAGAATTATGGTGTTGGATCTTGAATTGCGCATACAGTGCATTGATCATAGTGTTATTGAGATTCGTACCATTGTCTGTGATGATCCTCTCTGGGATACTATAACGACAGATGAGATTCTGTTTGATGAATCGGGCTACAACATTCTAGATAACGGAAGCGAAAGAATCCGCCCAACCCACTTTGTGAAATAGTCAATGGCCACCAAGATGAAGCGGTGTCCATTAGAGGTTGTTGGCTTGATTTCCCCAATCATATCGATGCCCCACATAACAAAGGGCCAAGGAGCCGTCAAGACGTTCAAAGGAACCGGAGGCACGTGCACCTTGTCAGCATAGATCTGACACTTATGACAAGTTCGAGAGTGCTGATAGCAATCTGCTTCCATGGTAGACCAGTAATAACATGTCTGTAGTATCTTCTTTGCCATCGTATGCCCACTGGAATGGGTGCCAAAAGTACCTTCATGTAGATCAGCCATGATCTTCTCTGCCTCAACCTTGTCTACGAAACTGAGCAAAATAGAGTGATGGTTGAGTTTGTAGAGAATGCCATTACTAAGGAAGAACTTAGCCGAGAATATCCTTAAGAACTTCTTGTCGTTGACTGAAGCCCCTTCCGGATATTCTTGAGCCTCGAGATACCTCTTGACTTCGTGGAACCAAGGCCGGCCCACTATTTCTTCGGTATTGATCCCGTGTCAGTGAGTTGGTTCATCCATTCGTTCAATGGTGATCTGGGTTGCCTCGTTATCCCATTTGAGTTTAAACATGGATGACATTGTGGCTAGCGCGTCTGCTAGCTGATTTTCTTCTCGCAGGAATGCTCGAAGGTAATCTTCTCAAAGTGTGGGGTTAATGTCAACACATGTTCTTTGTAAGGGATGAGGTTTGGGTGCTTCGTATCTCATTATCCTTTGATCTGACTGATGACCAAAGCTGAATCTCCGAATACACTTAAGAACTTGATCCCCAAATCTATGGCAGCTTTGAGACCAAAAATGCACGCTTCGTATTCTGCCATGTTATTTGTACAGTTGAAGAAGAGTCTTGCAGTAAAAGGGGTATGACATCCTTCCGGAGATATGAGTACAACACCGATGCCATTGTCAAGTGCGTTGGACGCCCCATCAAAATCCAGGGTCCATCGGGATCCTTGTTCAGGTCTATCATATGGCCTGAATTCTCCACAGTTATTTACCGTCATGATGTCTTCGTCTGGGAATTTGAACTTCATGGACTGGTAGTCATCCACATCTTGATGAGCAAGGTGATCAGATAGTACACTTCCCTTTATTGCTTTCTAGGTAGTATACTGAATGTCATACTCCGTTAGGATCATCTGCCATCTCGCTATTCTCCCAGAGAGGGCAGGCTTCTCGAATATGTATTTTATTGGATCCATCTTGGATATCAATAAGGTAGTATGGGTTAGCATATACTGTCTTAGCTAGCGAGAAGTCCATGCCAGAGCGCATCAAGTTTTCTCGAGCAGTGAATATCTTGTTTCACAGTCGGTAAACTTTTTGCTCAGGTAATAAATAGCATGCTCTTTTCAGCCAAACTCGTCATGCTGCCCCAACACACACCCCATTGAATTTTCCAAAATAGTTAGATACATGATCAATGGTCTTCCCTCGAATGGTGGCATCAAAATAGGAGGCTCTTGCAGATACTCTTTGATCTTATTGAATGCAGTTGGCCACTCATCATTCCATTTGACTACTTGATCTTTCTTCAATAATTTGAAGATTGATTCACAAGTAGCTATCAGGTGAGAAATGAATCTGGCAATGTAGTTTAACAGTCCCAAGAATCCTCTGACTTCCTTCTCGATGCAAGGAGCAAGCATTTCTTGTATCACTTTCACCTTGGCAGGGTCCACTTCGATACCTTTACCGCTGACGACAAAGCCTAAGAGTTTATCGGACCTCACCCCAAATGTGCATTTATTCGGGTTTAACCTCAGATTGTATTTCTTTAGTCTCTCAAACAGTGTCTGCAAATGATCAAGATGTTCCTCTTCAGTTTGAGATCTGGATATCACGTCGTCCACATAGACCTCTATTTCGTGATGTATCATGTCATGAAATAGAGCTACCATGGCACGCTGATAGGTTGCCCCAGCGTTTTTCAATCCAAATGGAATAACCTTGTAACAGAATGTGCCCCATTGTGTGACAAAGGTTATTTTCTCCATGTCCTCAGGCTCCATTTTGATTTGATTGTAACCTGAGAAACCATCCATGAAGGAAAACAATTTATGATGTGATGTATTGTCAACCAAAATATCAATGTGGGGAAGTAGGAAATCATCCTTAGGGCTTGCCCTATTCAAATCTCTATAGTCCACGCACATTCGTACCTTGCAGTCCTTTTTAGGAAAAGGAACAACATTGGCGACCCATTGTGGATAGGAGGTGACGGCCAAGAATTCAGTGTTGAATTATTTCATCACTTCAGTCTTAATCTTCTCTGACATGTCTGGTCGCATGCAACAAAACTTTTGTTTTACCGCAGGGCAATCTTCTTTTGTTGGTAGACTATGTACCACGATATCTGCATCACGTCCTAGCATGTCTTTATACAACCAGGCAAAGACCTCTACATAATCATGTAGCAACTGAATCAGATGCTTCTTGACACTGGGTTCCATATTGGCACCCACCCTGACTTATTTCTTGTCCTCTTTGGTACCTAGGTTAACTGTGTCCACTGGTTATTCGTGGGGCTGAATGGTCCTCTCTTCTTCTTGTTGTAACCTGGCTAGTTCCCCTGACACTTCACAATCTTCCTCACCTTCGTCTTCGGCTTGGTAGATTTATTTTCAGAGTCACAAAAGGCCATAGCAGAATCGTTACCCATGGGGTCCTGAGTGGATGTAGACCTGCAATTTGAATGTGAGTGTGTGTAGGAGTATAGCTATCTTTTGAAAGAAATAGAAATGTAAAAATAAAAACAAAGAGCACAAAGTTTGTATGCAAAAACTTCCATGATTCATTGATGACATATGAAAATGATGTAACAACCCTTACAAATGGACCGTTGTGCCTCGGGTAAGACACAAGGTTTTAAAAGTCTGAATTGTTTAATTATTACAGGTCTGACAAAATTTAAAGACAATTATTATTGGATAAAAGTAATTGGGACAAAATCTTTAGCTTCACAGTTGTTGAGTCCTCCATTGACAGTTGGGAAAATCCAATCCTCCAGGTCATAGCTATCCTCATCATCCTCTACTGCATTGACTCAGTGGTTGCTGATCTTCAAGGGTGGTCCCCCGGCACGAGCACGACATACAGCTTTCTAGGCTCCTGAAGTGAAACCCAAACCGAATTTTTCAGATTTGTATGGCATATCTGGGAGTTGGCCCTAAATAGTGCACCCACCTTCTTCGATCACTACCTTGGCATCTTTCAAAGAATACATCTATAGCAGAAGTCTTGTAATCTTTGGGACTTGGGAAACAGCCTTGGTTGCAGCCACGGTTGGTGGGACTTCCTCGAAATGTTGAAATGGAGTTTCAATGAATTCACCATCCAATTCCAGGTATCTGAAGGAGTTTAAGTGACTGGCCATATATTCCTCTTCGCCATGGACAGTAATGATTTTCCCCTTGGTTGGGTATGTCAGCATTTGATGTAATGTAGAGGTGACAACACCAGCATTGTGAATCCATGGTCGGTCCAATAAGCAGGAATAGGAAGGGCGAATGTCCATCACGTAAAAAGTCGAATCAAGGGTTTGAGTTCTAACTTTTATGGGGATGTCTACCTCTCCATGCACCATTCTCTTTGAACCGTCGAAGGCCCTTACCACTATGTTGTTGGGTTTTAAGGGCAAACCTTCACAGTCAAGTCTATCAAGAGCCTTCTTAGGCAGCACATTCAAAGACGAATCGGTATCCACCAAGACATGGGCCAAAGTTGTGCCCCTGCATTCGATAGAGACATGTAATGCCCCGTTGTGCTTCCTCCCTCTGGGTGTCAAGTTAGCATCATAAAAGCTTAAGCCATTGTCAGCGGTTAAACTGGCCACACAGTCTTGGAACTGATCAGCAGAGGTTTCTTGTGGCATGTGGGAAGTTTTAAGGAATTTCACCAAGGCCTTTGCATGAGCCTCGGAGGACAACAATAAATCCAGCATGGAAATCTTTGACGGAGTCTTCCCTAGCTGTTCGACTACGTTGTAGTCGCTTCTCTTTATAATTTTCAGAATTTCTTCCATCTCCTTTTGGGAGGCCTCAAGGATAGATACTGTTTGCGCCTTCATCCGGACAGGCTCAACCAGAATGCCTTTGCCCGAGTCTCGGTTTTCTTTGCGGCAGGAGTGTCAGCAGGGGTAACCATAGGGATTGTAGTAGTAGTAGTAGTGTTAACAGGGGTAACCATAGGGATTTTAGTAGTAGTAGTGTGAACAGGAACATGGATGATTACAGGACCGGTAATAGTCTTCAGAGGAGCAATCTCTGGAGAGAAAATTCTTCCACTTCGATTTATCTTGCTGGTTCCCGCAATATTATTGATGTATGGGTCAGCCTTCTCAAAAATTGAGTCTTCATCAGCCAGCCAATCTTGCTTGACACCGTGATAGTAGATATTGCCCCCATAGTTCCATGGGACAGTTTTATCTGATGAGTACGAGATTGGACCTGGCATAGTAATTATCAGTGGAGCTACTTTAGGAACATATGTAATCCTAATGGGTCTTTTGGTGGAGACCCCGGAAGGTTTGGCAAAAATGGTTATTATTGAAACATCTCCGTGAGAAACGGTTGGAACGAGAGTCTTTTCAAACAAAATCTCTTTGTCATCCATTAAGCGCTGAACACCTGCTTTCAATAAATCAAAACTAGTTGGTCGGGATAAACAGAAGTGGCAGCCTTCATCACATCCCGGAAATAAACCGGCCTTCAATAGTTTATTCTTGACGGTCAGGAGAGGGGTAACAAGTTCATCAACAGTAGAAACAAACATATCATCTTCAACAGCATTGACACCACGGCCATGCTTGGGAATAGGAGCGGTGATAACATTTGGGATCTCAGGAGCATCAAACTCAATTTCTTTTGCTTCAAGAAGGTCTTGCACCTTGTTTTTCAAAGCCCAACAGTTGTTGGTATCATGGCCGGGGCTTTCTGAATGGTATGCACAGCGAGCATTAGGATGGTAGTGAGGAGAGGTTGTGTTAGGATTCTTTGGATCTTCTTTCAATGTTACCATATTAGATCTCAAAAATGTGGCAGGACTTGAGATAGTGTCATATTAATCTGGGTAGGTTGTCTTACTGGTCTTTCTGTTCTAGGCTGATCGTTCCTTTGTTGAGTAGGTGCAGGCTTGGGGATCATGATAGCCCCTACCATTGGTTGGTGTTCAGTTCTATCTTGATTCCTTTGAGGATACACAACACCAACTTCTTTCTTCCAAATAAATGGTTTTCTTACAGCGGCGGAGGATGCGTCTTTTTGAATCTTCCCACTCTTAATCCCAGCTTCCACTCTTTTTTGGTCAAGATTAATTCAGTGAAGCCTGCTGAGGAGCTTCCAATTAAATGATTAAAGAAAGGACCGAACAGGTTACCCAAAAACATGTCTACTAGTTCTCTTTCGGAAAGGGGAGGTTGAACTCTTCCTGCTAAGTCCCTCCATTTCTGAGCGTAGTCTTTGAAACCTTTACTTGAAACCATATCCATACTCTGGAGTTGAGTACGGGTAGGAGCAAGGTCTGTGTTGTACTGATACTGTTTATAGAAAGCAGCGACAAGATCTTCCCAAATATGGATGTTGGCCCTTTCCAGTTGATAGAACCAATCAAACTGAGTTCCAGATAGACTGTCTTTGAAGAAGTGGATCCATAAATCTCTGTCAGCAGTGTGTGGCTATATCTTCCTCACATAAGATCGGAGATTCATTTTGGGACACGAAACTCCATCGTATTTAGCAAATATTAGTGCCTTGAACTTTGGTGAAATGACAATCCCAGACACCAAACCCAGCTCCTCAAAGTCTAGCCCGAGCACTTTCTGGATTTCCATTGCGCTTAGTCGTTCTTTCAGATGCTTGTTGTTGTACCCCAAAATTTTCCCTCTCATTTTATCAAGATTTTCCTCACAAGACTTCTTGGACTCCAAACAGGATTAGGGTTTACTCTACTCAAGATCTCATCTTGCACTGATGACCTGAAATTAGGGTTTGAGTTTGCACAAGGATTCTTGGACCATCAATGCTTCGTGTGACTTTCATACACCATCTTGGACCCCTAAGATTGTTCATACCAAGTTTCAAGCCTTGAACCACATTTTTGCCCAGTCAATT
This sequence comes from Vicia faba, assembly GCA_948472305.1. NCBI lineage: Eukaryota > Viridiplantae > Streptophyta > Magnoliopsida > Fabales > Fabaceae > Vicia > Vicia faba. The sequence continues at coordinate 940,962,711 of OX451736.1, forward strand.
GGATAGTTGACCTAAAAATCAGCTGTATTGGGGAAAAAGTCAACCATGGCCAATTTACAGTCAAAATTCATAATTTTTTATCCACAACAACATTATAGGCTCCTATGTACCATTTGATCAAGTTTGGACCACAACTCCTCAAGAAATTTGATCAGATCATCAAAAGGGCAAAATGGTCAAAATTAGGGTTTTGACTAAGAAAGGGCAATTTCTGATTTTTGACCTAGCCAATGACCAATTGGGTTCAAGTATGATTTCAAGGACTCAATGGCATCATCTTGACCTAATGACATAGTTCAAAAGATCTCAAATGCATAGGATTGACAGATGAATTTTCCAGTCAACTGATCAAAAATCAACTATACATTGAAAAGTCAAACTTTGACTTTTTAGTCAAAATCAAGTGCCAAGGGTCATAATTCATCAAGATATTTCAAAATTTGAAACTTGTTGATCAAGAAAATCAATTTTGCAAATTAGGGTTTCAATTTGAAAATTTTTCATAACTTAGAAATTTTCTAAGTTATGAAAATTTCTTATTTTTTCCCAACTTTCCACAACTTTTTCACCATGATGCAATTGGATTCAAACAAAACTTCTAACATGAAAGTTGTAGTCCTCCATTAAATCTACAACTTTGATTCAAAAAGTTTTCCCAAAAGATGCTTGGATCTCAAGTTATGATTTTGTGAATAAGGGTCCATAAACTTTTTAACTTAGTGAAATTTTGCCCTAGTTTAGGTAGATTTTTGACCTAACTTCATGGAAAATTTTCACCTAGTTCTAAGAGGTATCTAAAAATGAATTTCAAAGATGTATTGTAGAGAATGTTACAAGCTTTCAAAAATGTCCAAGAAATCTCCAAGATCATTTATTGTTAGGGAGAAACGAAGAAATGAAAATGGCAATTTATCACTTTTGTTCAATGCATTTTCACAATGTTACAAGTTGCAAATCAGTTTCAAACATGCTTGTACTTGGTATTACATGTCCTAATCCTTTCTACACTCCATAATTGAATGCTAACACATTGGATATTGGCTTTATTCTGACCTATGGAGCTTTGCACAAAGAATTATTCCAAAAATGGCGTAAAGTTCTCAATACCATTTTCATAAAGCAAGACTTTTACAACTTTGTAATTCTTGAGCCATGAACCTGATCTTTTGTTGCAAACAAGATCCACAGTTATCAGGCAAAGTATACCAACTCCTTTCAGCCCTAAAGCTAGCAAGTACAAGCTTTTGCATTGTCACTTCCAACTTTCTTCAAAAGCAAGCCAACTTGCAAAAGTCAATATAACTCATCCATCTGATAATGGCAAGGCTAAGCATCATTTGAACCACCTTCAGAACATTGTAACAAGCCAAAGCACGAATTTCTAACATCTCAAACACTCTAAAACACAAAAAACCACATTTCTGCCCAAAACAGGGCAGCTTCTGCAAATCTCAAGCCAAATCAATATTGGCTCGTGCGTTTCTTGATTCAACCTTTGAAACACCTTCCATACATCACACCTAAACTGTCCAGGCCCTTGTCTTGCAACTGTGTGCGTTGTTTCAAGCTTCACCATTTTCATTTTGAAGGTTTGCAGGTTGACTCGTGCAGGAAGATTCAAGCATCTACAAGGCAAGCTGAGCATTGGAAAAGCTTGAGGGAACTTCAAGGAAGCTCACAAGAACTTCAGGCCTCACTCAAAGTCCCCACATTGCCATATCCAAACTCAACTAGACAAGAGAGTTCCATATTTGAACACAGGGATGAAGTGGTGTTCTGGGCCTGGCGCCTTGGGGCCTTTCACTTTCCACACCCCCCATTTTACTTCTGCACCCCCCTTTGCATATTTTTATATTTTTTGTATTTTCTTGCATATTTTATATTTCTGACTTTATTATTTTTTTCTGAACTTTGAAAAATCCCAAAAAATATTTTTCTTAATTTTTTGCATTTTATTTTATTTTTTTATTTTATTTTTTACCTAACATGTTGATTATTCAAATAATTATACTTTATTTTCTTAAATAAACTTGTAAATAATAAAAAATACTTAAATATTTTATTTTATTATTTTATACACATTAAATATTTATTTTTCATACATATTTAATTTTTAATATTTGTACATAATATTATTATTATTTTTCTTAAACAAAAAATGAATAAAATAATATTAGAAAACAATATTTTCTTTTAAAACAAAATTAGGGTTTCCCCTTTCAAAAATAATAATATAATTTTTTTTCTTATTTTTAGGAATTAGATAATGTTATTTTCTCATACATAAAACAATTACAAAACATTTTTTGCATATTTACATTTTATTGCATATTTAAATAATTGTTTATTTATTTATTGTACAATAAATTCAATTGGGTTGTAATAGTAAATTAGGGTTTTATTTTGTGCAAATATCCCCATTCAAAACTTGTATCCCCCCTCCCATAATATTGTTGTAATAGTTTACATTTACTTTATGCAATTTATCGCATTATATAGTAAATTAGGGTTTGTATGATAAGACAAAAAATCAAACAAATAGCATGACTTAATACAAGACAAAAATGCATGTAAAATGAAAACACATCTCACACAAACACCTCTAGGGTTTCACCCACTTGGTTGCCTTAACAAAATGTCCATGGTATGCATGCTAGGTATCTTGGCAAAATCAAACAAAACAAAAAGATCATAGTCCCTCGATGACGCTATCTTGGTTGCCTAAACAAAGATGATCTTAGTCCCTCAAAACTTGCTAAGATACTTCGCAATATTGTTATCATGGTCATACGATGACCCACGCCCATCCCGTTTAACATCCAAAGATAGGGTTGTCTACTAAAACAATAGTAGGTCAACAATGTCAAAGGAATAAAAATGTATAGGAAAGACTTTTGAGTAGGTAGATAGCTTCTAGTTACTTGATCAATTTGCAAACCATCCTTGCTATTTTCAAACAAACACACACATTTTCAAAACATTTTCCAAACAATTTTCAAAACATTGAAACATTTTTCAAAAGACAAACATCTTTGTATACATTCTTACGAACGAGAATCATTACAAAGATTTCCTAAACGATGGCCTCTTTTCAAAATACTTTCAAAACCACACAAAGCACCATTTCAAATAATTGTCAAAGCAAAGCAAGTGATCTAAAACAAGTAACTAAGAGCCCATGGAAAACCATGGATGAAAATGGTGATAATACCTTCCCTTTTCATAATCTACCCCCCGAACTCAAAAACAATCTCAAAGGTCTTTCCCTTGCTTTTTTACCTTTCCTTTTGGATAAAATAAAAGTCGGTGGCGACTCTTGCTAAACCGCAACATTTGCAAACACAAACGCAAAACCTCAAGTCAGTTCTCCCACCGCATCACAGAACTGGCGACTCTGCTGGGGAACATTATAAAATTGGGGTTACCTTAGGGTTTTAGATCACCTTTACATGATTATCTTGCTTGACTTGTTTGCTTTACACTTTGGTCCTATTGTTTGGGTTTGAATCCTCTACCCGGATTTGGGAAACATTCATAGGTAAATAGTAATACATTATGGAAACTGTGTAGGGTATACCGACATGGTCTAAGCAATAGCTATATTAGTGCGACATATTTGTGGGTACCGGTAGCCTTTGAGTCAATCAAAGAGAATACGGGGCCGCTGAGTGATGTCATGAAGCACTAATGAACTTTTAGAACCTTTACTTGACCAACTTGGCCTTTTAGGATGTAGTGAGATGCCTGGCTTTGGTGCAGTCCGAAGTTGGTACATACTCGATACTACACTCATTGAGGGTTGGTTCCTTGGAATATTTCGATCGCCAGTAAAGAGGCTGAATTGAAACAATGAACAAGGAAACAATCTAGTGATATTGAGCTCCTTAGAACCCGGTTACTATTTCTAAGACAGGTTGAGCCAACTAAACTTAAGGAGGGTACTTACCTATGAAACCCCATGCAAGTCTGAACTAGGAATTTGTGTGATTTGTTTGTACATATATACTTGTGCATAACATCATGGACATCATGAAGCATCATATGCATCCACTAACCATTTCAAGGATTTTGGATTTTTCATCTTTGTTCCTGTTTTGTAGGTTATGGATTCACTCCGCAGGAAAACTATCCAAGTCAACCTTGTAAGAATTCCTCCTCAACTCAAGGAGCTAGCTTCAAGGATTCTTGAGAGTTCTCCATTCACCGAGAGACATGGTCGTCTACTCAACTTAGTCACTGCCAACACTGAGGAGGATATGCTGAAAGTTCTCTTCCAGTTCTTTGACCTTTTGCATCATTGCTTCACATTTCCTGACTACCAACTGATGCCTACTTTGGAGGAATTTTCTCAACTCTTGAGGATTCCTATTCTCAATCAACTACCCTTCAACGGTACAGAAAGAGATCCAAAGCCAGAAGAGATTTCTCAAGCCTTACATTTGCACTCATCTGATGTCACAACACATTGGGAAACTAGATGTGGTGTCAAAGGCTTCTTGTCAAAGTTTCTGTTTGAGAAGGCCCAAAGCTGTTGGAATTCTCTAGACTTGCAAGCTTTTGAAGATATTGTAGCTCTTCTCATCTATGGGATGGTCTTGTTCCCTAACCCTGATCAACTCATAGATGTGAGTGCTGTCAAAATCTTCATGACTCGCAACCCGGTGCCTACATTGCTTGGGGATATCCTCCACTCTTTTCACACTCGTACAATGAGGAAAAGAGTTGTTCTCATGTGTTGCACTCCTCTACTGGCAAGATGGTTTATTTCTCATCTTCCCCAATCAGTTTTGAAGAATGATCAAGGTTTGAGGTGGTCACAACGATTGATGACTCTTACACATTCATACATTCATTGGTGTTCTCGATCAAAAGAGAATGTCATCATCATTGACCGTTGTGGGAAATTTCCTAATGTCCCTCTACTAGGCATTAGGGGAGGCATCACCTACAACCCTTGCTTGGCTCTGAGAAAGTTTGGTTATGCCCAAAGAGATGGCCCACATGACATGTTGATTCAAGGTTTGGTCTTCGACTTCGACAACGACAACCAAGGACTCAGACAAAGGTTCATCCGAGCTTGGAGGATGCCCAACAAGGTAGACAGTAAGACCTTGGGACACAAGAATTCCATCCCTCTTGAGCCTTACCTCAAGTAGGTATGAACCCGCGCCCAAAGTCTTATGATGCCATACCCCTCCATTCTCCCTGTGATTATAGAGCCTGTTATGGAAGGAGAGGTTCCATACACCCTCCTACATCCTGACATGACAACATCACTCGAATACTTACAAAGGAGTTGGATACAGCTCAAGGGAGAGCGTGACACTTTCGAAGCCCAATTCTACGCAAGCGAGAAGAAGGTTTTGGAACTCACTCGCCAACTTCACGAAGAGCAGACTCTCAACACCTACATTGCACCAAAGAGGATGCGCAACGTCTTTTTACCTTAGAATTTTGTATTATTTTGCCCATGGGGCATTGATGTACTAACAAATTCTATCTTAATAATATGACGTGTGTTTCTTTTTTGTTTAAAACAAATTTGAATTTCTGAATCCTTGAATGCATTACATGAATACATATCATTCATCATATGCATAAGCAGGTCTTCACACCAAATTTCGTCATATCTCTGCTGTTTATTTCAGCAATATGGATATTGAACAAACGGTCAAAGACTTACAAGCTCAGAATTCACAATTTCAACAGCTACTCTTGACCTTGGCCAAGGGGAAGGAGGAGCTCAAGACTCTACTAGAGAAGGAAAAAGAGAAAAAGAAGAAGAAGAGAATTGGTGTGGCTATCTTGGGCAGAAGGTTTGAAGGACAAGCCAGACGAACTTTGGAATTCCCATCAACATCTGAAGAGGGGGAAGGAAAAGGTAAAGGAACTGCAGTTCCATCTGATTCTGAAGCAGGGGAAGAGGAAGATGAGGATTATTCTGAACAGCAGTACCCTCCGGCCGATGACAAATATAAGAACTTGGAAGAACGTCTAGCTGCTATGGAGATACAGAGAGTGCTTGGGCTAGATTTTGAGGAGTTAGGCTTGGTACCTGGAATTGTAATCCCTCCTAAATTCAAAGTACCACTGTTCGCTAAGTATGATAGGGTATCTTGCCCAAAGATGCACCTACGATCTTATGTCAGGAAAATTCAACCACATTCTTCTGACAAAGACTTATGGGTTCACTTTTTCCAGGAAATTTTGTCGAGGACACAACTGGATTGGTTTTACCAGTTGGAGAGGTCTGATGTGCATAATTGGGAAGATTTAGCAGCCGCCTTCTATAAATAGTATCAATATAACGCCGACTTGGCGCCAACCCGTACTCAGCTACAGAGTATGGCCATGGCTACCAATGAGGGTTTTAAAGACTACGCCCAAAAATGGAGGGATTTGGCCGGAAGGGTGCAACCACCTTTATCTGAAAGAGAGCTAGTGGACATGTTCTTGGGGACTCTGTCAGGTCCTTTCTTTAATCACCTGATTGGAAGCTCCTCTGCAGGTTTCACTGAGTTAATTCTAACTGGCGAGAGGGTGGAAGCTGGTATTAGAAGCGGGAAAATTCAGAAAGATGCGTCTACCTCTGCTGTTGCAAAAAAGCCCTTCTTTGGAAAGAAGGAGGTGTCAGCTGTCTATGCCCAGAGGAATCAGGGAAGAGTCGAAAGACGACCAACTGTGGGGGCGTTATGATTCAGAAGTCTGCGTCAGACCAACCGAGAAACAACCAACTGAGAAATGATCAGCCGAGGAATAACCAGCAAAGGATGGAAAGGCCTGTAAAGCAATTCACCAAGATAAACATGACTCCTGCTCAAGTCTTACCACATCTCTTGAAGTTGAACCTGGCCATGCTAAAGGAGACCCCTAAAAATCCTAACACTACTTCTCCATATTACCATCCCAACGCCAGATGTGTTTATCATTCAGAGAGTCCAGGGCACGACACCAACAACTGTTGGGCCCTGAAGAACAAGATTTAAGATCTAATTGATGCCAAGGAAGTTGAATTTGAAGCTCCTAAAAAGCCGAATGTAATCTCCGCACCAATGCCCAGGCATGGACACAATGCCAATGCCGTGGAAGAAGATCTGTTTGTTTCTACTGTGGATGAACTATCAACTCCTCTCCTAACCATCAAGTTGAATTTGTTGAAGGCTGGCGTCTTCCCAGGATGTGACCAAGATTTCCATGCTTGCCTGTCCTCCCCATTTGACTGTCCTCTTTTGAAGAAAAGAATCCAACAATTGATTGATAACAAGGAAATTTTTTTTGAGAAAGCTCATGTCTCACCCATTCCAATTCTAGAAGTTTCAATAATAACCATATACGCCAATCCTTCTAGGGTTCCTAAAAAACCCGTTAGGATTACATCTGCTCCTATGACTACTCCGTTGAAGATAACAATGCCCGGACCAACCCCTTACAAAACCTATAAAATGGTACCATGGAACTATGGTGGAGAAATCTACTACCATGGTGTCAAACAGATTGAACAGGCTATTGAAGAAGAAAACTCTGAGGAAGATAATCCTGACATCAGTAACATTGCTGGAACAAGCAAAATTACTCGTAGTTGGAGAATCTTTTCTCTAGAGATTGCTCCTCCAACAGCAGTCTTTGGACCCGCGGCCATCCCGAAGATTACCCCTATAGCTGTACCTACAAGTGTACCCGCCAACAATGATAATGTGATTCCCATCCCTATTTCCGCTGCCGAGAAAAAAGGAAAGAATGTTCAAGAGGAGCCTGTCTTGATGAAGGCTCAGTCATTAGTCATTCCTGATACATCCCAGAAAGATATGGAAGAGATTCTGAGGATCATTAAGAAAAGTGATTACAATGTTGTTGAACAACTGGGGCAGACCCCCTCCAAAATATCTATGTTAGCCCTGTTGTTGTGCCCTGAGGCACACGCTAAAGCTTTGGTCAAGTTTTTGAAGACGACCCACGTGCCACAAGAAACCTCCGCTGATCAATTCCAGGAATGTGTGGCCAGCTTAACAGTTGACAATGGCCTGGGATTCTCCGATGCAGACTTGACCTCCAAAGGGAGAAAACATAATGACGCGCTACATGTCTCGGTGGAGTGTAGGGGAACCACCCTAGATCATGTTTTGGTTGATATTGGGTCATCTCTAAATGTCTTGCCGAAGAAAGCTTTGGATGGACTGGATTGTGAAGGCTTAACCCTGAAACCCAGCAATATAATTGTCAGAGCCTTTAATGGTTTTAAGAGGATGGTCCATGGAGAGGTGGACATCCCGATCAAGGTGGGTACCCAGATGTTCAATTCAACATTTTACGTGATGGACATCCGTCCTTCCTACTCGTGCCTGTTGGGAAGACCTTGGATTCACCATGCTGGAGCTGTCACTTCCACTATGCATCAAAAGCTCAAGTACCCAGTCCAGGGGAAAATTATAATTGTTCATGGCGAAGAGGAATACATGATCAGTCATCTTAATTCTTTCCGCTATGTGGAATTGGATGGCGAATTCATAGAAACCCCTTTCCAACACTTCGAAGAAGTTTCTGAAGATATAGCGGCGACCAAGGCAGTGTCTTCAACTCCTGTGATCACAAGACCTCCGCCTCAAATGTCATCTCTCAAGGATACTAGGGAAGTGGTGGAAGAAGGCGAATCCATAATCTGGGGGTAGCTTCCCGACTTTCCTTTCAAATCAGATAAATTCGGCTTGGGATTTACTTCGACTGGTCAGAAGGCCGTGCGCCACTCCCGTGTCGGAGGGCCACCTGTGAAGATCATCCACCGAGGGGTTAATGCACTAGAGGACAGTGAAGAAGAGGGCAACTTGGAAGACTGGATTTTCCCTACTGTTGACGGAGGACTGTGCAACTGGGAAGCAAAAGACTTTGTTCCGATTACTTTCATAAATCAGTAATTTATCTTTTCCATTTATGTTGGACTGTAATAATTCACAAACAATTCGTACTTTTTCAACCATGTGTCTTACCCGAGGCACATAGGTCCATTTGTAAGGGTTCTTATTTCATTTCATATGTCATTTTAGTGAATCATGGACGCTTTTCATATTTAAACCTTTTATGCTCATTGTCTTTCTTTTACATTTTGTTGTTTTAAGATGGCTATGCCCTTACACACACCCACACTCACAAATGCAGGTACCCTTCCATTCCGGAACCCATGGGTAACGATACTGCTATAGCCTTCAGTGACTCTGAAGATTTGATCAACCAAGCCGAATACGAAGGTGAGGAAGATTGTGAGGTGCTAGGGGAATTGGCCAGACTATTACAGCAAGAAGAAAGAGCAATTCAGCCTCATGAAGAGCAGTTGGATACAATTAACTTGGGAACTGAGGATGACAAAAAGGGAATCAAGATAGGTGCCAACCTAGAGCCGAGTGTCAAGGAGCGCCTAATTCAGCTATTGCATGATTATGTTGAGATCTTCGCCTGGTCATATGAAGACATGCCGGGACTCGATACAGACATTGTGGTACACCGTCTACCCACAAGAGAAGACTGTCCACCAATGAAATAGAAGGTCCTCCGCATGAGACCTGACATGTCTGAAAAGATCAAAGCAGAAGTTATGAAGCAGTTCAATGCTGGATTTCTGGTTGTTACTTCCTATCCATAATGGGTTGCTAACATTGTGCCAATGCCTAAGAAGGACGGCAAAGTCAGAATGTCCATGGATTATAGAGACTTAAACAGGTCCAGCCCTAAATATGACTTTCAACTTCCGCACATCGACATCCTGGTTGATAACACAGCTCAGCACAAAGTTTTTTCTTTCATGGTCGGATTCTCAGGCTATAACCAGATCAAAATGGCACCTGAGGACATGGAGAAAACTACTTTTGTTACACAGTGGGGTACGTTCTGCTACAAAGTGATGCCATTTGGACTGAAGAATGTCGGGGCAACCTATCAACGCGCCATGGTAGCTTTGTTTCATGATATGATACATATGAGATAGAGGTCTACATAGATGACATGATAGCCCGATCAAAAACGGAAGAAGAACACCTTAATCACTTGCAAAAGTTGTTTGTCAGGTTGAAGGAGTACAAGCTCAGATTGAACCCAAACAAGTGTACATTCGGAGTCAGGTCCGGTAAGCTCTTGGGTTTCATTGTCAGCAACAAAGGCATCGAGGTTGATCCTGCCAAAGTCAAAGCTATACAAGAAATGCCTGCTCCTCGCACTGAGAATGAGGTCAGAGGCTTCTTGGGACGCCTAAACTACATTACAAGGTTCATTTCTCACCTAACATCTACCTGTGAACCAATCTTCAAGTTGTTGAAGAAAGATCAGGTAGTTAAATGGAATGATGATTGTCAAGTTGCTTTCGATAGAATCGAGGAGTATTTGCTAGAACCTCCTGTCTTGATGCCACCCGTCGAAGGAAGACCGCTAATCATGTATCTGACTGTCTTAGAGAATTCAATAGGGTGTGTACTGGGCCAACATGACGAGTCTGGCCGAAAAGAGCATGCCATTTATTACCTTAGCAAAAAGTTTACCGACTGTGAGACCCGATACTCACTGCTCGAGAAAACTTGTTGCGCTTTGGTATGGGCTGCTCGCTGGCTAAGGCAGTATATGTTGACTCATACCACTTTGCTAATATCTAAGATGGATCCGATCAAGTACATCTTTGAGAAGCCTGCTCTATCTAGAAGAATAGCTAGATGGCAGATGATCCTAACGGAATACGATATACAGTACACGACCCAAAAAACTATAAAGGGGAGTGTGCTGGCTGATCATCTAGCCCATCAAGCTGTCGAAGATTACCAATCCATGAGGTTCGACTTCCCTGACAAGGACATCATGACATTTGACAACATTGAAGATATTAGACTATATGACGTACCTGAACAAGGATCCAAATGGACCCTGTACTTTGATGGGGCCTCCAATGCACTTGGCAACGGTATCGGCGCGGTACTCATCTCCCCATAAGGTTGCCATACTCCTTTCACTGCTAGACTTTGCTTCAACTGTACGAACAACATGGCAGAGTATGAAGCTTGCATCTTTGGACTCAAGGTTGCCATAGACTTGAGAATCAAATCCTTAGATGTGTTTGGGGACTCAGCTTTAGTTATCAGTCAGATCAAAGGAGAGTGGGATACTAAACATCCGAACCTCATCCCTTACAAAGAACATTTCTTGACATTGTTACCGCATTTCGAGCAGATTACCTTCGAGCACTTCCCGCGAGAATAAAATCAGCTAGAAGACGCTCTAGCTACAAAGTCATCCATGTTTAAACTTAACTAGGATAATGAGGCTCCCCAAATCACCATTGACCGGATGGTCAAACCTGCGCATTGTCACGAGATTAATACCGAGGAAGTAGTGGACCAGCCGTGGTTTCATGAAGTCAAAAGGTATCTCGAGGCGCAAGAATACCCTGAAAGAGCTTCAGTCAATGACAGAAAGTTCTTAAGGAGATTCTCAGCAAAGTTCTTCTTGAGCAATGGCATCCTGTACAAGCGCAATCATGATTCTATTCTGCTCCGTTGTGTGGACAAGATTGAAGCTGAAAGAATTATGGCTGAATTGCATGAAGGTACCTACGGAACTCACTCTAGCGGGCATATGATGGCTAAGAAGATTCTACGGGCAGGCTATTACTGGTCTACCATGGAAGCTGACTGCTATCAACATTCCCGTACCTGACACAAATGTCAAATATATGCCGACAAGGTACACGTGCCTCCAGTTCCTCTAAATGTCTTAACAACTCCTTGGCCATTCGCTATGTGGGGAATCGACATGATTTGAGAGATCAAGCCTACAGCTTCCAATGGACACCGCTTCATCCTGGTGGCCATTGACTACTTCACCAAGTGGGTCGAAGCAGCTTCCTTCGCATCCGTCACTAAGAATGTTGTTGCCCGCTTCATCAAGCAGAACCTTATTTGCCGGTATGGTATCCCCGAAAGGATCATCACTGATAACGGTACAAACCTTAACAATACTATGATCACCGCTTTGTGCGAGCAGTTCAGGATTCAACATCATAATTCATCTCCCTACCGGCCAAAGATGAATGGTGTTGTCGAAGCCGCGAACAAAAATATCAAGAAGATCATACAAAAGATGACAGTCACCTACAAGGACTGACATGAAATGTTACCATTTTCTCTTCACGGGTACCGTACCACGGCACACACATCAACTGGGGCAACACCCTATGCCTTGGTATATGGCATGGAAGTTGTTTTACCTATCGAGGTTCAGATTCCCTCCTTGAGAATCATGAAGGATGCTGGTTTGAGTGAAAACGATTGGGTTCAGACCCGGCTTGATCAACTTAACTTGATTGATGAAAATCGACTTACTGCTATTTGCCATGGTTAGACGTATCAAAAACGGATGATCAAGGCTTTCAACAAGAAAGTCAGACGCCAGGTATATCAAGTCGGAGATCTGGTAATCAAGCGGATCATCTTGTCGCAAAGTGATCCCAGGGGCAAATGGACTCCTACCTATGAAGGACCATTTATGATCAAAAACATCTTTTCTGGTGGGGCAATGATCTTAACCACCATGGATGGCGATGACTTGCCGCACCCCACGAACGCGGACATAGTCAAAAGATACTACGCATAAATGACCCGCTAGGTTGACACACCTATGCAAAAAAAAGGGGTATCCCGATGAATCAAAAACCTGAAAGGGCGGTTCGGGCAAAAAATTAGGGATAAATAAAAAAATATGTACACCCGGCAAGTGGAAAACCCGAAAGGGCGACTTGGGTAAAAAAGGGTTTCCCGGTGGACTGAAAACCCGAAAGGGCAGTCCAAGCAAAAGTTAGGGAATTAAAGCGTATGAATATGTCTCGTTGGATCACTTTAAGGATAATCTCTTCACTGACAAATCTGGAATTTCTGATCAATCCAATCATCTTTGGACGAAGCAACGGATGGACAAGATATTCGGAGTTACGAAGGCTATAGTGGAATGGGAACCCCATGGGATTTTTTACACACATAGCTATCTTTCTTTGTATAAATTTTTTCTTGCTTTTATGACACCATCCTCTTATTAGGATGTCTGTCTCCTTTGTACAAAACACTTACTCAAAGTTAATACAAAGATATCTCTTTCAAAGTGTATAAAACTATTTGTCTTTTTCTTTTACACTTGTGTTTTTATTTGCAAAAGCGTCCAATGATTCATTGATGAACATATGCATTTGAACATAATTACTGTTTACAAATAAACAGGATGGAAAAGAACAATTACTGACAGACTAAAAGGATAGAAAAACATCTTTAGGCTATTCCATGAGCAATCCCTACAGTACATCATCTAGATCCCCAACAAAGCTAAAACCTTGAAATATATATCCCCAGCGGAGTTATAATTTCAAACCCTTAATTCCCATCAGAGTTAAAACTTCAAACTTCCAATCCACAGCGGAGAAAAAACTTTGGGTTACAGATCCCCCAGCGGAGCTGAAACCTTCATCCCCAATCGAGTCAAGACTTCTAATCCCTAGCGGAAACCATCCAATTTCCCAGCAAGTTTATCTTAAAGCCTGAAAATCAACCAGATAATAGTTAACTTTTGTCTATCCCCAACCTAGGATAACTTCCCAGTAGAGTGGCAGACGACCGAAAATTCCTGAACTTACTCTCCAGCAGTAATCCTTTTTCCCCACATAGTTTTTACTCCCCAACAAAATGAAGATTCTCATTCTTGATTCCCCAGTGAAGTTGCCAGAGTCTTCATTTCTCCCCAGCATGAAGTCGCCAAAGTTTTCATTACTCAACAGAATGAAGATTCTCATTCTTAGTTCCCCACAAAAATCATCAGTGTTTTCCCTATTCCCCAACCGAGTAAGGATTTCCTTTGTATAACCCCCAGTAGAAGTCATCAAAGTTCTCTGGATTTCCCAAGCAGATTTCTCAAGCAGTTTGGCATTACTCTCACAACAGAATTTTGTCAATATTCCAACTTCAAGACATGAAGGATTCTCATATCCCCGTAGAAGTTGTCAAGGATTTTAATCCCCAACAGTCACCAAGGATTTCTCATCCTCAACAATCAAATATTTTGAATCTCCAGCAGCGGTCAAGGATTTATTTTCCCCGGCAGCAGTCAAGGATTTATTATCCCCAACAGTCGAGGATTTATTTTCCTCCGCAATACAACAAATCAGCTTACATGCGCATACATTACATCCATATATCATAAACATTGATAAAACACATTTATTGCATCATACATTTCATGCAACATAACTTTGTGTTTCAGCTAACATTTTACCCTTTTCAGGAAAAGATTAACAACTATAGTTTAACAGTATACAATCATGATACAGTACAGATACACTCCAGACAAGGAAGTCATTATGTTGCTCATTCAGATTCAGATTTCAGAGACAGTTCAGATACACTCCAGATACGGATTCCATCCTGATGCTTACTCATATTTCAACTATCAGATACATATTAGATACGCTCCGAACACGGAAGCCATTCTATTTCGCATTTAGATTTAATTATCAATTTCAAGTTCAGATGCACTCCAGACGCGGAAGTCATTCTGTCACTTATTCAGATTCGAGCTCAGATACGCTCCTGACATGGATGCCATTCTGGCCCTTATTCAGTTTGCCGATTCAGATACAGTTCAGATACACTCCAGACACGGAAGTCATTCTGATACTCATTCAGACCTCAACATACAGACTCCATCCCAGATACGCTCTAGACACAGTTGCCATTCTGTCACTTATACTGATTTTCCCCAGTTCAGAGACGCTCCAGACACGGATGTTATTCTGTTTCTCATTACAAGTCTCCAGATACAGCTCAGATACGTTCCAAACGCGGATACCATTCTGATACTTATTCTCCTGACTTACAACATACAATTCAACAAACATTCTTGGATGGCATCTTTAAGCCCATCTCCAACAAGATTCTACCATCTCCAAATGGCATCTTTAAGCCCATTCCCTCAAACTACACTTTGACGAGTGCAAATTTACGGGCACTCTAGTGTCCAATCATCTATTACCTTCGAGTCACGAACGGCAAAGCTCGCCAATCTAACTCTTCAGGTTCAAGAAGATTGAACAGGGGGAGCTGTTGTACCCCAAAATTTTACCTCTCATTTTATCAAGATTTTCCTCACAAGACTTCTTGGACTCCAGACAAGATTAGGGTTTGCTCTGCTCAAGATCTCATCTTGCACTAATGACATGAAATTAGGGTTTGAGTTTGCACAAGGATTCTTGGACCATAAATGCTTCATGTTACTTTCATACACCATCTTGGACCCCTAATATTGTTCATACCAAGTTTCAAGCCTTGAACCACATTTTTGCCCAATCAATTGGACAGTTGACCTAAATATCAGCTGTATTGGGGAAAAAGTCAACCATGGGCAATTTACAGTCAAAATTCATAATTTTTGATCCACAACAACATTATAGGCTCCTATGTACCATTTGATCAAGTTTGGACCACAACTCCTCAAGAAATTTGATTAGATCATCAAAAGGGCAAAATGGTCAAAATTAGGGTTTTGATTGAGAAAGGGCAATTTCTGATTTTTGACCTAGCCAATGACCAATTGGGTTCAAGCATGGTTTCAAGGACTCAATGGAATCATATTGACCTAATCAAATAGTTCAAAAGATCTCAAATGCATAAGATTGACAGATGAATTTTCCAATCAACCGATCAAAAATCAACTGTATACTGAAAAGTCAAACTTTGACTTTTTGGTCAAAATCAAGTGCCAAGGGTCATAATTCATCAAGATATGTCAAAATTTGAAACTTGTTGATCAAGAAAATCAATTTTGAAAATTAGGGTTTCAATTTGAAAATTTTTCATAACTTAGAAATTTTCTAAGTTATGAAAATTTCTTATTTTTTCCCAACTTTCCACAACTTTTTCACCATGATGCAATTGGATTCAAAAAAACTTCCAACATGAAAGTTGTAGTCCTCCATGAAATATACATTTTTTATTCACAAAGTTTTCCAAAAAGATGCTTGTATCTCAAGTTATGATTTTGTGAATAAGGGTCCATAAACTTTTTAACTTAGTGAAATTTTGCCCTAGTTTAGGCAGATTTTTGACCTAACTTCATGGCAATGTTTTACATATTTCTAAGAGTTATATCAAAATTCATTTCAAATATGGATTGTAAAGCATGTTACAAGCTTTCCAAAATGTCAAAGAACTCTCCAAGATCGTTTATGGTTAGGGAGAATCAAAGAAATGAAAATGGCAATTTATCACTTTTGTTCAAGGCATTTTCACAATGTTACAAGTTGCAAATCAGTTTCAAACATGCTTGTACTTGGTATTACAGGTCCTAATCCTTTCTACACTCCATAATTGAATGCTAACACATTGGATATTGGCTTTATTTTGACCTATGGAGCTTTGCACAAAGAATTATTCCAAAAATGGCATAAAGTTCTCAATACCATTTTCATAAAGCAAGACTTTTACAACTTTGTAATTCTTGAGCCATGAACCTGATCTTTTGTTGCAAACAAGATCCACAGTTATCAGGAAAATTATACCAACTCCTTACAGCCCTAAAGCTAGCAAGTACAAGCTTTTGCATTGTCACTTCCAACTTTCTTCAAAAGCAAGCCAACTTGCAAAAGTCAATATAACTCATCCATCTGATAAAGGCAAGGCTAAGCATCATTTGAACCACCTTCAGAACATTGTAACAAGCCAAAGCACGAATTGCTAACATCTCAAACACTCCAAAACACAAAATCCACATTTCTGCCTAAAATAGGGCAGCTTCTGCAAATCTCAAGCCAAATCAACATTGGCTCATGCGTTTCTTGATTCAACCTTTGAAACACCTTCCATACATCACACTTAAATTGTCCAGGCCCTTGTCTTGCAACTGTGTGCCCTGTTTCAAGCTTCACCATTTACATTTTGAAGGTTTGCAGGTTGACTCGTTTAGCAAGATCCAAGCATCTAAAGCAAGCTGAGCATTGGAGAAGCTTGAGGGAACTTCAAGGAAGCTCACAAGAACTTCAGGCCTCACTCAAAGTCCCCACATTGCCATATCCAAACTCAACTGGACAAGAGAGTTCCATATTTGAACACAGGGCGCGCGCGAAGGAGAAAGGACGGGGATGAAGTGGTGTTCTGGGCCTGGCGCCTTGGGGCCTTTCACTTTCCACAACCCCCATTTTACTTCTGCACCCCCTTTGCATATTTTAATATTTTTTGTATTTTCTTGCATATTTTATATTTCTGACTTTATTATTTTTTTCTAAACTTTGAAAAATCCCAAAAAAATATTTTCTTAGTTTATTTTATTTTTTTTGTTTTTTTATTTTATTTTTTACCTAACATGTTGATTATTCAAATAAATATACTTTATTTTCTTAAATAAACTTTTAAATAATAAAAAATACTTAAATATTTTATTTTATTATTTTATACACATTAAATATTTATTTTTCATACATATTTAATTTTTAATATTTGTACATAATATTATTATTATTTTTCTTAAACAAAAAATGAATAAAATAATATTAGAAAACAATATTTTCTTTTAAAACAAAATTAGGGTTTCCCCTTTCAAAAATAATAATATAATTTGTTTTTCTTATTTTTAGGAATTAGATAATGTTATTTTCTCATACATAAAACAATTACAAAACATTTTTTGCATATTTACATTTTATTGCATATTTAAATAATTTTTTATTTATTTATTGTACAATAAATTCAATTGGGTTGTAATAGTAAATTAGGGTTTTATTTTGTGCAAATATCCCCATTCAAAACTTGTAACCCCCCTCCCATAATATTGTTGTAATAGTTTAGATTTACTTTACACAATTTATCGCATTATATACATGTTTAGTAAATTAGGGTTTGTATGATAAGACAAAAAATCAAACAAATAGTATGACCTAATACAAGACAAAAATGCATGTAAAATGACAAGACATCTCACACAAGCACCTCTAGGGTTTCACCCACTTGGTTGCCTTAACAAAATGGCCATGGTATACATGCTATGGATCTTGGAAAAATCAAACAAAACAAAAATATCATAGTCCCTCGATGACGCTATCTTGGTTGCCTAAACAAAGATGATCTTAGTCCCTCAAAACTTGCTAAGATACTTGGCAATATTGTTATCATGGTCATACGATGACCCACGCCCGTCCCGTTTAACATCCAAAGATAGGGTTGTCTACTAAAACAATAGTAGGTGAACAATGTCAAAAGAATAAAAATGTATAGGAAAGACTTTTGAGTAGGTAGATAGCTTCTAGTTACTTGATCAATTTGCAAACCATCCTTGCTATTTACAAACAAACACACACATTTTCCAAACAACTTTCAAAACATTGAAACATTTTTCAAAAGACAAACATCTTTGTATACATTCTTACGAACGAGAATCATTACAAAGATTGCCTAAGCGATGGCCTCTTTTCAAAATACTTTCAAAACCACACAAAGCACCATTTCAAACAATTGTCAAAGCAAAGCAAGTGATCTAAAACAAGTAACTAAGAGCCCATGGAAAACCATGGATGAAAAGGGTGCTAATACCTTCCCTTTTCATAATCTACCCCCCGAACTCAAAAACAATCTCAAAGGTCTTTCCTGTGCTTTTTTACCTTTCCTTTTGGATAAAATAAAAGTCGGTGGCAACTCTTGCTAAACCGCAACATTTGCAAACACAAACGCAAAACCTCAAGTCAGTTTTCCCACCGCAACACACTTGTATTTGTCGTCGGTCGGGGGAGACTGTTCTTTAGAGTAATCCTCCTCTTCTTCCTCGTTAGACTCTTGTTGGACAACCGCTTACTTGCCTTTCCAATCTTGATTATCCTTTTCACTAGATTACGTTGCAAAGTCTAAGGTCCGTCTGGCTTGTCCTTGGAACCTTCTTCCCATATTCAGAACTTCAGTTAGTTTCTTTGCCTTCTTCTTCTTTTCTTCAATCAGCAAGGTTTTCAGATCTTCTTGTCCTTTGGCTAGAGTCAAGAACAACTACTGAAACTGAGCATTATGTTTCTGAAGGTCTTTTACCGTCTGCTCGAGATCCATCTTACTGAAATAAATAGTAGAAAGATGAGGAGACTTGTCGTAAGAAACCTGATTATGTTATGATGAATGGTAAATGCGTATGCAATGATTTCAAGGAACTTAGAGATTTAAAATTGCTTTAGACCAAAAAGGAACACACGTTATATTAATAAACCAAAGCTTGAGTACATCATGCTTCTTTTGGGCTTACCAAGAAGTACAAAAACTCTAAGATAAAAAAGTTATACGCATCCTCTTTGGTGTGATGTAGGCATTCAGGCTTCGCTCCTCATGAAGTTGCTTAGTGAGTTCCAAAACCTTCTTCTCGCTGGTGTAGAATTGAGCCTCGAAAGTGTCTCGCTCCCCCTTAAGTTGTATCCAAAGAGGATCAAAGAACTGGAAGAGCACCTTCATCATGTCCTCATCGGTGTTAGAGGTGACCAAGTTTAGTAGGAGACCATGTCTTTCGGTGAATGGAGAATTTTCAGGAATCCTTGATGCTAGATCTTTAAGTTGAGGAGGGATCTTTACAATATTGACTTGAATAGTTTTCCTGCGAAGAGAATCCATGTCCTACAAAACAGAACAAAGATAAATCTCAAGATCCTTGAAATGGTTAGTGAATATGAGTATGATGTTATGATGTTTATGATGTTATGTACAAGTATATACAAACAAAGCAAACAAGTCCTTAGGTTTAGGCTTGCATGGAGTCTTATAGGTAAGTACCCTCTCGAAGTTTAGTTGGCTCAAACCTATCCTAGCAATAGTAACCGGGTTCTAAGGAGCTCAATATCACCGGTTTGTTTCTTTGGGCATTGTTTCAGTGCAAGCCTCTTTAATGGGGACCGAACTATCCCAAAAAACCAAACCTTAATGAGTGTAGTATCGAGTATCTACCAACTTCGGACTGCACCAAATCTGGTCATCTCACTACATCCTAATGGTCAAGTTGGTCAAGTAAAGGTTCTAAAAGTTCATTAGTGCTTTATGACATCACTCAGCGGCCCTGTATTCTCCTTGACTACTCAAGGGCTACCGATACCCATAAATATATCGCACTAACGTAGCTATTGCTTAGACCATGTCGGTATACCCCGCACAATTTCCAAAACATATTGCTACTTACCTATAAGGTATCCCAAATCCGGGTAGAGGATTCAAAACCAAACAAAGAACCATAATGTAAAGCATACAAGTCAAACAAAGAAAGAAAGTAAATGTGATATAACCCTAAGGTAACCCCACTTTTAGAATGTCCCCAACAGAGTCGCCAGTTCGGTGATACGGTGGGAGAATTGACTTGGGTGTTTTGCGTTTGATTGCAAATCTTGCGGTTAGCAAGAGTCGCCACCGACTTTTCTTTTATCCAAAAGGAAAGATGAAAAAGCACAGAAAAGACCTTTGAGATTGTTTCTTGAGTTCGGGGGTAGATTATGAAAAGGGAAGGTATTAGCACCCTTTTCATCTATGGTTTTACATGGGCTCTTAGTTACTTGCTAGATCACTTGCTTTTGTTTGAAAATGTGCTTTGTGTGGTTTTTGAAAGTATTTTGTAAAGATGTCATTGTTTAGACAAACTTTGTAATGATTCTCGTTCATAAGAATGTATACAAAGGTGTTGATCTTTTGAAAATGTTTTCAAGTTTGAAAGGTGTTTTAAAAGTGTAGGTGTTTGTTTTGAAAATAGCAAGGATATTTTGTTTTGAAATTGAGCAAGTAACTAAGAACATTCTACCTACTCAAAAGTCTTTCATGTTCATTTCCTCTTTCCTTTGACATTGTTATCTTACCATTGATTTGGTAAGTAACCCTATATTTTGATGTAAACAGGACGCGTGTGAGTCATCGTATAACCATGATTAGCAATGTTGCAAGGTATCTTTGCATTTTTGTTTAGGGACTAAGATCATTTTGAAAAGGCAACATAGATAGCGTCATCGAGGGACTATGATCTTGTATTTTACTTGTCTTTTCTAAGATACCTCACATGCGTAATATGGTCATTTTTGTAAGGCAACCACGTAGATTTACCCTAGGGGGTGTATGTGTGCAAGTGTATTAATTTACATGCTTGATTTGTCTTTGATTAGGGTTTTCTATTGATTGGTTTTAGTCTTTCCATACAAAACCCTAATTAATAGCATTTGTATATAAAATGATAAATTAAGGAATTTAAAATTACTACGCTATTACATCATTTAGGGGGAGGGGGTATACAAATTACAAATGGGGAATATTGCAAGAATTTAAATCTAAATAAATATTACAACCATATTGAATTTTGAATAATATACAAAAATAAAGATAAGAATGCAAGAATATAAAATCTAAAGAAATGTGATTTTTGTTTGTTTTTTGTATGAGAAGGGTTTTTTAACCTAATTAAAATAAAATAAAATAATTAGCTAAAAAAAGGGAAATTAATATTAAAATAGCAAACTAAATTAATTTAAAGAAAACAAGTTTTTTAGGGTTTTTATTTATGAAAAGGTTTTTAAATTAGTAAAAAAATAATATGGATATTAATTAAAAGAAATCTAAGTTCTAAATTGATTTTAAAAGAAAATAATATAATAAATAAACCTAAGTCTAAATATTTATTAATTAAAAAAGAAATTAATTTATTTAAGAAAATGCTTTTAGTCCTTTTGTTTTTTATAAGAAAATAAAATAAGTAAGTGTAAATAATAAATAAAATATCTTTGGGTTTTTTTCATTAATAATAATAATAATAATAATAATAATAATGGTAATAAAAATATTAAAGAAGAAAAGAAAGTAAAATAAAAATAAAAAAATAAAAAAAAATAAAGTCAGGGAGGTGGATTAATGAAACAGGGGGTATTGTGAGAAAAAGTCAGGCCCAACAAGAGGTGGCCCAGGCGCTGCAAAAAGAGCCAAAAATGTTTTAAAAAGTGGGAAAAAATGGAAAAGGTCACGATGGGGCTTGAACCCAGGACCTCATAGTGACAGGCGTGCACTTTAACCACTGGGGTGGTGATACATCTGTTGACTTATGTTAAACCATAAATATATAACATAAATCTTGCCCTAAATACACTTCATCTCCAACCACCAGCCAGAAGCCCTACAACTTGCTCATTTCTCAACCATTTGCAAAAATGTAAACATGAAAATTGCTCCATTTTTTCATACGAATCCAACCATATAAATAACATGAACTATAAATCAAAGATGAATGAGAATTTCTAAAAGTACCAAATTCTGACCTAAATATTTCAGAAAGTTCAAACTCAAAATTCTCTTAGCTCAATAAAAATAAATGAAATCTATCGACATGTACAGTTTCATGACAAATGCAAGCCTAACAATGCCTAAATATGAAGATAGAAGTTCAAGAAAAAATCTCAAAACTGGAAATCGTGAAATGCAAATGAGCTTGATTCAAGGTGCTGCAATGATCAGGTTAGCATCCTCAAGTTCCCAGGAAGCTAATGCAATGGTTTGTTTGAGCAATGGATGGCTAGAATGGTTTGGAGAAGTCAAGTTGCAGACCTCTGTTTTTGGTTATGGAGGATGGTGATGGAGATGTTACAGTTCTAAACCAAGGACAGGGATGGACTATATTTGATGTAAGGAAGCTTTAGGAATGAATTTGAGGGAAAACGCACAAGGGAAATGAGAGATGCAAGTTTAAGGTCAGAACTGTGTATCAATGGAGGTTTTTGTGCAATTTCTGGCTAGAGGGAGTTTGGGATTGTTTCAGGGTGTTTGAGCTCGTGTCATAGCTCGCAAATAGTGACTCTATTTAAAAGCAACAAGTTTGGAGACTTGCTGTTGATCAGAATTCAAAATCACAAGTTTATGCATACATATGATTTAAACATACTTGCTTCTGACTTTGTGGATGGAGGGTGATCAGAGGGAATAAGTAAGAGGCTCAAGAATGGACTTTATGCAAAAAGCTTGCTTTACAAGAATGGCAATGTTAACTTTGTGCCATTAATGGAAATGCAACTTGGATAATAGCTCAATTGCTTGGATCAAAGCTCTAACAGCTGTGTAAACATTTAATTATGGAGTGACAAACAAGTTTGAGGCCTGCAAAGCAAACATTATGCAGCATAGCATGGATTTGGTTCATGTGTTCATCAAAAATGACTTGTAATTCAAGTTTGAAAACCCTAACTTCCTCTCTTCGATTCTCTCTGCTCAAGAATGATCTCAAGGAGGTCTTGGAAATTTTAGAAATCTTGTAATGTTCTCTACAACCCATCTTTGAATCACTTTTGAAAATTCTCCTTGGAGCTATGTGAAAAATTTCCATGAAGTTAGGTCAAAATTCTGCCTAAACTACGGCAAAATTTCATTAAGTGTTTAATTTCAAGACCATGACTTCATGAATTAATAACTTGATATCCAAGAATTTTTAGGAGAAGTTATGTAAATAAATGTTGTAGATATCATGGAGATATACAACTTTCATGTTGAAAGTTTCTTCTTAATCATCTTGCATCATGGTGAAAAATTGGCTCAAAGTTATGAAAAAACATGAAATTTTAAACACTTAGAAAAATTTCTAAGTTAGAAAACTTTGACTTTTCAAAATGAAATCTTGACTTTTTGATTTCCTGATGAATAAGTTTCATATTTTGACAAGTTTTGATGAATTGTGATTTTTGACACTTGATCTTGACCAAAAAGTCAAAGTTTGACTTTTCAGTGTACAGTTGACTTTTGATCAGTTGACTCAAAATTCACTATCAATCCAATTGATCTTGAGCAATGTTTTTGGGTCATGAAATTAGGTCAAAATGATGCAATTGAACTCTTTAGACCATGTCTCAAACCAATTAATCATTTGATAGGTCAAAAATCAGAAATTGCCCTGTCTCAATCAAAACCCTAATTTTGACCATTTTGCCCTTTTGATGATTTGATCAAATTTCTTGAATAATTGAGGTCCAAACTTTATCAAATGATACATATGAGTTCATAAAGTTGATGTGGATAAAAAATCATGAATTTTGACTGTAAATTGGCCATAGTTGACTTTTTCCCCAATACAATTGATTTTTAGGTCAACTGTTCAATTGACTGAGCAAAAATGTGATTCAAGGCTTGAAACTTGACATGAGTGATATTGGGGGTCTATAATGATCCATGAAAGTCATATGAAGCATTTAAATTTCAATTATCCTTGTGCAATCTCAAACCCTAATTTGAGTCATCAGTGCCTAAGGAGGTGTCTTGAGCTGATCAACCCTTGTGTAGTCTTGATCCAAGAGAGATCTTTGTGAGAAAATATTTGATAAGTGAGAGAGAAAATTTTGGGATACAACACTTTGCTTTATTCCTTTTAAAATAAAAATACTAAAAATATTTCTTTAAGCAAATTTATTTCTTCCCTCAATAAAAACAAAACAAATCTATTTTACATTTCTTGTACATTATTTCAATATGGTTGTAATAGATAATTAGGACTTTAATTTCTTATAACTCCCATTTGTAAATTTGAACACCCCATCCCCAAGTGATTGTAATAGCGTAGGATATTTACTTTTCGCAATTTATCATTTTCATATAAATGTTAGTAATTAGGATTTGTATGGAAAGAAAAAATCAATACTTGGAAAACACTAATCCAAGATAAACCAATCATGAAAACACTTGCACACTTGCACCTCTAGGGTTAACTCCACTTGTTGCCTTGAGAAAATGGTCATGATATGCATGTGACGCGTCTTAGCAAAAACAATAAAAAAAAATAAAGATCATAGTCCCTCGATGACACTTCGAATGTTGCCTTACAAATGATCTTAGTCCCTCAAGAGAAATGCTATGGTATGTCACAACATTGCTATCATGACTATACGATAACCCACACCCGTTCCTTTACATCCAAAGACAAGGCTTCTTAACAATCAATGGTAAGATATAAAATTTTAAAGGAGGAGAGAAATAACAAAGACTTTTGAGTAGGTAGAAACGTTCTTAGTTGCTAGCTCATCTTCAAAAATAAACATATTTTCAAATACACCAAACACTTTCAAAACATGAAATATTTTCAAAAAGTCTAACACTTTGTATACATTCTTATAGAGACGAGAATCATTACAAATTTTTCCTAAACCAAGGAGCTTTTCAAAAATACTTTCAAAATCCATCACAAAGCACACTTTCAAACAAAAGCAATGATCTAGCAAGCAACTAAGAGCCCATAGATAACTATGGATGAAAAGTGTGCTAACATTTTCCCTTTTCATAATCTACCCCCCGAACTCAAGAAAATAATATCAAAGGTCTTTCCTGTTCTTTTCACACTTTCCTTCATTGGATAAAAGAAAAGTCGATGGTGACTCTTGCTATCCGCAACAATTGTGATAAAAACGCAAAACACCGAAGTCAGTTCTCCCACCGTATTACAGAATTGGCAACTCTACTGGGGAAAACTTAAAAGTGGGGTTACCTTGGGGCTAGATAACCTTTAATTGCTTTTCTTTGTTTGACTTGTTTGCTTTACATTATGGTTCCTTGTTTGGGCTTGTTTTGATCCTCTACCCGGATCTGGGGCACCTTCTAGGTAAGTAGCAATAAGTTGTGGAAATTGTACGGGGTATACCGACATGGTCTCAGAAATAGCTACGTTAGTGTGAAACATTTGTTGGTAGTGGTAGCCCTTGAGTAGTCAAGGAGAATACGGTGCCGCTGTATGGTGTCATAAATCACTAACTGACTTTAGAACCTTTACTTGAACAACTTGTCCATTAGGAAGTGGTGAGATAGCCGGCTTTGATGCAGTCCGAAGTTGGTTGATACTCGATACTACGCTCATTGAGATCAGACTTTCGAGATATTTTGGTCTCCAATAAATAGGCTTGCATTGAAATAATTCTCGATAAAGAAAGATCAGTGATATTGAGATTCCCTAGAACCCGATTACTTTATAGGATAGGTTGAGCCAACTAAACTTCAAGAGGGTACTTACCTATCAAACTCCATGCAAGCTTAAACCTAAGGAATTGTCTGCTTTGTGTGTACATAATAACTTGCTTGCTTTGAATACTTGTACATAACATCATAACATTATACCATTGCATTTGCGCTAACCATTTCAAGGATTTTTTTGGGATTTATCTTTGTTCCGTTTTATAGGACATGGCTTCCACCCGCAGGAATACTATCCAAGTCAACCTCATAAAAATTCCTCCTCAACTAAAAGAGTTAGCATCAAGGGTTCCTGAGAATTCTCCATTCACCAAAAGACATGGTCAACTTCTTAACTTGGTTACCTCAAGCATTGATGAATACATGATGAAGGTGCTTTTCCAGTTCTTCGACCCTTTGCACCATGTCTTTACCTTTCCTGATTACCATCTTGTACCTACTATGGAAGAAACCTCTTAACTCTTGGGAGTTCCTATTCTCAATCAACTACATTTCAACGGTATTGAAAGAGGCCCAAGCCCTAAAGAGATTTCCCGAGCTTTACACTTACAATGATCCAACGTCACGGCTAATTGGGAAACTAGAAGTGGTGTCAAAGGGTTCCTAACCAAGTTCCTATTGGGGAAAGCTCAAGATTGTTCGAACACTCTGGATTTACAAGCTTTTGAAGAAATATTGGCCCTTCTCATCTATGGGATGGTATTATTTCCAAATCCTGACCAACTTATAGATGTGAATGCTGTCAAAATCTTCATATCTCGTAATCCGGTGTCTACTTTGTTGGGAGATACCCTACATTCTCTCAACTCTCGTACCATGAAGAGAAGAGGAGCCCTCATGTTTTGCACTCCTCTATTGTCTAGGTGGTTTGTTTCGCACCTCCCCTGATCGGTTGTGAAGAACGAGCAAGGTTTAAGGTGGTCCAATAGGTTGATGTCACTCAGACATTCGGATATTCACTGGTGTTCTAGATCCTTGAAGGACATTACTATCATCGACCATTGTGGGGAATTCCCTAATGTCCCTTTGCTTGAAATTAGGGGAGGTATCACTTACAACCCTTGCTCTGATTTACGACAGTTTGGTATGCCCGAAGAGATGGTACTCATGATATGCTCATCTAAGGAGTGGTGTTCGACTACGAGAGTGACGATCAAGGCTACCGTTAAAGTTTTATTCGAGCTTAGAGGATGGTAAACAAAGTGGATAATAATACATTGGGACACAAGAATTCTGTCCCCCTTGAACCTTATCTTAGGTGGGTACGAGCTCGTGCTCAGAAGCTCCTAATGCCTTACCCCTCCATCCTACCTGTTATCGTGGAGCCTGTTGCTGAAGGAGTGTCCTGTATACTGTCCTCTACCCCAACATGCCTACTTCTCTTGAAGACTTACAAAAGGGTTGGATCCAGCTAAAGGAAGAGCAAGACACCTTCGAAGCTCAGTTCTACGCAAGCGAGAAAAGGTTTTTGGAGCTTACAAGGCAACTTCATGAAGAACAAAGCTTGAGCGCCTACATTGCACCAAAGAGGATATGTTCGACCTTTTTGTCTTAAGAATTTATTTTGTAAGCCCGAGAGGCACATTGTAACCATTTTTAACTTATTAATGCAATTTGACTTTTGTTCATTCTTTGTCTAGACAAATTTAAATCTTATAAATCCTTGAAATCATTTACATGCACATATTCCATGCATCATAACATAAACAGGTTTTTCACGACAGGATTCCTTATCTTTCTGCTGTTTATTTCAGTTAGATGGATATCGAGAAAACAGTGAAGGACCTATAAGCACAAAATTCCCAGTTTCAAGAAACTGTACTGACCCTGGCCAAGGGGAAACAAGAGTTGATGACATTGCTGGCATCCAAAAAGAAACCAAAAAGGAAAGCCCTAGTCATCATGGGTAAAAGATTCATAGAGTCGATCTGCCAGATGCCGATAGTTGGAGATTCGTCTGAGGAAGAAGAAAATCAAGATGAAGAAGCAAGGAGTACCCGGGCTAGGTGTGTCAATGATCGAGTGTCCGGTGACGAAGAGTATTTTGACAATCAGTATCCTCCTATCGACGATAAGTACAAGCAGCTAGAGGATAGACTTAAGGCTGTTGAAATTCAAGCCATTCCTGGTATGGATTTTGATGATTTGGGTGTAATATCTAGGGTCGTCAAGATACCAGTCTTCGTTAAATATGATGGGGTTTCCTTCCCAAAGCTTCATCTGAAGTCTTACATGCACAAAATACAACCGCACACCACCGACAAGAAACTCTAGGTCCATTTCTTTCAAGAAAGCTTGGTTAGGACTCAACTAGAGTGGTTTTACCAACTAGAGGGTTCCCGTATCCACACCTGGGAAGACCTGGCCGCTGCTTTCTACCACCAATACCAATACAATGCCGACCTGGTGCCGACTAGAGTTCAACTACAAGACATGACGATGGGTAAAAACGAGGGGTTCAAAGAGTACGCGCAAAAGTGGAGGGATCTTGCCAGTAGGGTCCAACCACTGTTAACTGATATGGAACATATTAATATGTTTATGGGTATGTTATCTGGCCCATTTTTAAACTTATTGGTTGGGTGTTCTTCGTCCGGTTTCACCGAGCTGATCCTGACCGGTGAAAGGGTCGAAAGTGGTATCAATAGCGGGAATATCCCCATGGCATCTGCTTCCACCTCCAACCCCGTAAAGAAACCCTTCACTGGGAAGAAAGAAACGAATGCTAGGTATGGGGAAAGGGCCCGTACGAAGAAGGATAATCGTTTGTCCGTTAATGTTGTTCTGATCTCCAACCCTACTCCTGTTCAAAGTCAATCTTCCAATCATCAATGATTTGAGGATCCACGAAGACAGTTCACAAGGATAGGCATGTCGTTATCCCAAGACTTACAACACTTTTTAAATGCCAACTTAGTGACACTGCGTGATCCTCCGTCCAATCCGAACACTTCCTCACATAAATACAATACGAATACCAAGTGTGCATATCATTCAAATAATCTTGGGCATGAGACCAATCAATGTTATGCGCTAAAGAGAAAAATTCAAGATCTAATAGACAACAAGACAATCGAATTTGATCCGCCTACAATTCCCAATGTGATAACGGAACCAATTCCAAACCATGGAAAAGGTGCCAATACAATTGAAGACACTATTTTTGTTTCCTCCATCGAATATTTAACTACTTCGTTAACTGTTGTCAAAAATAATCTGTTGAGAGTCGGGGTTTCCTTGGCTGTTTGAAAGACTGTGATTGTTGCGCCAAACAAGTTAATGGATGCAAATGAAGAAAGAAGGTGTTCAATGCCTGATGAATAGTCATGAGATCATATTTGAAAGAACTTCGTCCATCAAAAATTTGACCGATAAGATTGAAGACTTCTCCATCATAACAATTTCAAACAAGCCTCTTAGGATCTCCTCAAAGGGTCCTATCAAGATTTTGAATCAACCAATTGTTACTCCTTTGATAATTACTACCCCTGGGCCAATTCTGTACTCTTCCAACACAGCAGTGTCGTGGAACTACGGTGCTAAAGTGTAAGGCTGATGACATTGGTAACATTATCGGCTCTAGTAAGGTAACCAGAACTAGGAGAATCTTTTCGCCCAACATTTCACCCCTAACTACTACAACAACATTTGTCCGCATCACCGCTAATAAGCCTAGTGCTGACATTAGGGGTAAAAAGAAAGTAGTTGAGCCTGTTGAGATAGAGACGCCTGTGAAAGACGTTGCTGCTGAGGAACCTTCTGCTCAAGAAATGGATGAAATCTTGAAAATTATAAAGAGGAGTGATTTCAAGATAGTGGAGTAGCTAGGTAAAAACCCTTCCAAGATCTCCATGTTATCTTTGATACTTTGTTCCAATGCTCATGCCCGAGCATTGATCAAATTCTTAAAGAAGGTGCGTGTCCCTCATGAGACCATAACTGACCAGTTTGAAAATTGTGTGGCGAGTTTGACGGCTGACAACAGATTAGGGTTCTCTGATGTTGATCTGACACTACTTGGAAAAAATCATAACAAAGCTTTGTATGTTTCTTTTGAATGTAAAGGTGCTACCTTAGCACATGTTTTGGTTGATATTGGCTCTTCTTTAAACGTGCTACCCAAGGGCGCTTTGGACCGATTAGACTGTGAAGGACTGGTGTTAAAGCCGAGTGATATTATCGTGAGGGCTTTCAATAGGTCCAAAAGGATGGTTCATGGAGAAGTGGATCTCCCAATTAAAGTCAGCTCACAGATTTTCAATTCCTTTTTATACATCATGGACATCTGTCCCGTTTATTCATGTTTGCTGGGTCGCCCTTGGATCCATGGAGCAGGGGCAGTAACATCTACCCTTCACCAAAAGCTAAAATACCCAGTCAAGAGAAGGATCGTCACTGTTTGCGGTGAGGAGGAATTCATGGTAAGTCATTGTTGTACCCCAAAATTTACCCTCTTTTCATAAAAGCATATTATTGGTTTTATGGTTATGGAATAAAGGTATATTTATCAAGCTTCTTCAGGTTACAAGTGACATTTATTTCGCCAAAGGATGTTCTCAGAGTATTTTCTACGCTGAAGATCGGTTCACCGTTTCGCAATGATTCGGAGTTCAAAGATTCACAAGTCCAACCCGGCGCATCATATTCAGGTTTTCTTTCGCCAAGATATCCCTAATAACATATTCTCAAATTCAGGTTCGGCTCGAGAGCCAATTCTTTAAAGAAGGTCTCTGAATGTGTGAGGTTTTCTCGAAGAAATATGGTGAAAAAGTGTGCTGAAAGTGCAGCTTTTACGCACTAAAAAATTCATAACTTGAAGATCGTGGCTTGTTTTGAACTTGTTCCAGTGGCCAAAATTCCGTCTTGACGTCATCTACGTTTTCATCTTTCATGGCTGGAAGCCAATTTCGATCAGAAGGTCTTCAAAAATGCGGATTTATCAAGTATTTTCGTACAGAAAATTTGTGACAGAAGTTTATTTGCGTCATGTTCAGAAAATCATAACTTGGTCGATTTTCATCGTATCGAGCTGGTTCCGGCGCCAAAATTTCACAAATTAAGTTGGTTAAGTTTTCACAGGAGGTATCGAGTTCGAAAGGTATCTAAAAGGCCTTTGTTTTTTGCTCAGAGTGCGCGTGACGCGCCGAAAATATTGAATGCTGAATATTATTTCATCTGGGCCGAAACTTCAAAAATTTATAACTCGGTCAATTTTTATCGGATCGGGCCCATATTTTTACACAAGGTTATTGACTCATAGATCAACAACTTTTCTTCCAAAGTCGAGACCGGTTTATGCTCCGATCAATACCAGTGTTTTATTGAAGAACGTATCAGAGTTGACAGTGGAGCCCAAAATAAGTTTGTCGGAGCCAAAACTTCAGAAATTCATAACTAATTCACCATTTATCCGATTGAGCCCATTTTCGGATAGGAGTTAGTTCTCGATGTAGGCTACATTTTGTTTTCACATTTCAAATTCAAAAATTGCACTTAAGCCCCTTCTATTTAGCCTGGAACGTAACGGACTCAAGTGAATAAAAATATGCACTATTGCTTGTGGTTATTGGAGGCCCAATTGCACATTCAAAGCTCATTTTTTTTCTCTAATTTCCATTATATAATCTCATTCTTTTAACACAAACAAGATGGAAAAAAAGCATTTGTCACAACCCTGTCAAATATCGAATTCTTTCAAGAAACCTAAAAACCTTGAAATCCTTATTACAAACCCACATCTCACTACAAACAAGTCATCATTGTTACAAACCCACATCTCACTACAAACAAGTCATCATTGTTACAAACCCACATCTCACTACTTCTCTAGTAAGGGTAAGGCTGGTTTGATCTCCATGATCAAAAGGGTGTAGAAACACTCATACATGCCATATCGGTTTTAACATTAAAAAAATTTCATATATTTATTTTCTTTGTATTTCATGATATAGTAACTTATTTAATGTGTTCATGAGATTCAACACTGCAGATTTAGACATGGTCCCATGCAGGTTTATCACAAAACGTTGAGTCCAAAACAGAAGAACCACCAAAACATGACTCATGGCAAGGCAGGCATCCTGAGGAGGTTAAGAGCGTGAGTACAACACTCACCCATATTGGTTTTGGTTTTCTTCCTTTCTATTTATCCTTTTACCTATTTTCATTCTTTCTCTTTAAAACTTTTTTTCATAAAACTTAACATTTTTCACAAACATTTGATTTTTTATAATAAACTCGAATAATTAATTTTAAGGTTTTTTAATCTAATTTTAGGTTTTAAATTAATTTTAGGTTTTAAATTAATTTTTGGTTCAACACCCATCCCTGGCAATATGTATAATTTTGCTTATTTTTAACCCTTTTTGCGTCATTTCTTTCTCTTTAATATCTTCCTTAAAAACCCTAAATTCATATAAACTCTAATTTTATTTAAATCAAAAACCCTATTAATTGGCAAATTTAACTTTTTTTACAAATCCTAATTAATTTAGGTTTTAAATTTTTTTATTACTATTAACTCTTTTTTTATTAACTCTTTAATTTAATTAATTAACTTTTTTTTCTGCAAATTAGGAAAAAAATTAGGTTTTAGGTTTTCTTTGTAATTAACCCTTTAATTAACCATTTTTTTTTAACAAATTAGGATTAGTTTTTTGTTTTAGTTAGTCACTGAATTTTTGGATTTTTTTTTCATTTATTAATAAATTAAGTTAATTAACTTTTTTTTATTAAAATTAGTTAGAATTAGGTTTTTTTTTAATTAACTTAAAATCATTTTCTACAAAAAACACCAAAAACATCAACTTAGAATTTTAGGTTTTAATTTTTCCTTAATTTCTTTTTATTTATTCTTTTACATTTTAATTTCTAGGAAAATTGTATAGGTCGCATAATCAATGTAATAACGTAGATTTATCTTTTCTCGCATTTTTTTCTAATTATGTAATTGCTTCCGGGATGTAATAGTTTTAGGATTTATTTTCCGCACTCTTCATTATTATGTAACTGCCCCAAAGCTCTGTAATAGCCTAGGTTTACATTTCCGCCTTTACGTTCTGCTACTATATTTTATGCAATGCTTAGACTAATAGGATTGTATGGAAAGACCGGTAAACTAATTGAACATAGCATAACCCAATTCAAAGATAATATCTCTGAAAACAAACACTGCTGCGCACTTGCACCCCTAGGGTATACCTCACTTGGTTGCCTCGGAAATAATGGTCATGTCCCTCAAATGTAGGGGTATCTTAGCAAAGACCCTCGGTTAAAGTCATCATAAAGATCATAGTCCCTCAATGTCCCTCGAGTTGCCTACGAGAAATGATCTTGTCCCTCGATGTTGCCTATATGATGACAGTCCCTTTGAAATGCTAAGGTATCCTTACATGTTGCCTTCAATGACCATTTTGTCCCTTTTGATAGTCCCTCAACATCCAACGACTAGGGTTACCTACTCACTAATAGTAGGATAACACGGTCTAAAGGATAGGAGGAAAAGAACAACTTTTTTCGAGTAGGTAGATAACTGTTAGGTACTTGCTCAAACATCATTCTTACACCCTACACTTTCAAAACTCTTTTCAAACTAAATTTTTCAAAAAAACTTCATTACACTCTTGAAGACTGATACAAGGGTTACCATAAAGTGAATCGCCGCACTAAGGCAATTTCAAAACTTTTCAAAAGCACACAAACACACCAAGTAAATTTTTTAAAAGATGAGCAAGTACCTAAGAGCCCGTGGAAAACCACGGATAGAAAGGGTATTAACACCTTCCCTTTCTATAATCTACCCCTCGTACTCAGAAACATTCTCGAAAAAAGGTTTTTTCTGTTCTTTTTCCTTTTCCTGATTGGATAAAATAAAAGTCGGTGGGAACTCTTGCTTACCGCGACATTTGCAAACAAAAAACGCAAACCAGTATTAACAGTCGGTTCTGCCACCGTATCACGGAACTGGCGACTCTGTTGGGGAAAAAATAAAGTGGGGTTTACCTTAGGATCTAGGTCATTTTAAAATTTCTTTCTTGTTTGTTTTCTTTATTCTTAAAGGGTTTTACTTGGGTTACTATAGATCCTACACCCGGATCTGGGGACACTTTTTAGGTAAACAGTAATAGATCATGGAGACTGTACGACATAGACCGGTATGGTTTAAGCGATGGTTGTGTTGGTGTGATACTTTTGTTGGTACCGGTATCCTTCGTGTGGAAACGAGGAGAATACGGGGCCTCCGCGTGGTGTCGTGAAGCACTAACGGACCTTAGAACCTTAGTTGAACAAACTTGGCCATTAGAAAGTAGTGAGATAGCCGGCCTCGGTATAAAGCTGAGGATTGGTTGATACTCGATGCTACACTCATTTAGATCAGACTTTCTGGATATTTCGGCCACAAGAAAAGATTGCTTGAACTGAAACAATGCCTGATAAAGGATGATCAGTGATATTGAGAATCTTTAGAACCCGGTTACTTTTCTAAGACAGGTTTGAAGCCAACTAAACTTCAAGAGGGTACTTACCTATGGAATCATGCAAGCCTAAACCTAAGACTACTTGTGTGACTTGTTTGCTTTCTTTGCCTAACAATTTGAACTCATTGCAGGGCTTTGTTTGTATTCCTTGCAGGACCTTATTTGTATAAATCCAATAAATTGGTTTTTTACCCTGCATTTTTGCTTGATGCATAGCATACACATCATAGCATCATATCATGACATATCATACTAACCATTTCAAGGATCTCGAGGGCCTGTGATGCAGGTTATGATGAACCAGGCATCTAGCAAGGGGCAAGGGGATTTATTTTCCTCTAGCCAATGTCGTCAGAAGATCAAAACTCAACAATTTGAGTCAGGGGCTATGGCCCACTTAATATGGTGAACTTGACTCTTGTAGAAGGACTCTCAACGATACAAAGTTCTTCAATCAAAGTTGCAAAATTCAACTTCTGACAGTCTCTTGTGTTTACCCCGCGAGATCCTTGAAAACATTTCATACATATCATACATACCATTGCATAACAGGATTCATAACAAGTTTCTCATCCCCTCCGCTATTTATTTCAGCAATGGCTCTTGAACAAACTGTGAAAGATCTTCAGACTCAGAACATGCAATTCCAGCAAATGATTGTGGCTCTGGCCAAAGGTAAAGAAGACCTGAAAACACTCTTCGTCGGGAATCTGACCAAGAAACGTCCTGACAACAACAAGGATGAACAATTGGAACAACTGTGAGCTGAGGTAGAAGCAATGAGAATCCAAATGCTGGGGAAGATGGATCTTATCCAAAACTTAGCTCGAGGACAAGAAGGGCTAAGAGCTTTCCTCAACAAGCTTCACCAAGATGGATGCAGATCCATGAAACAAATAGTTATAATTGTGGATCAAGGCATTAATCAGCCCCCAGTGAGAGAAGAGGTCGGTTTAGTCAAGAACGGACCTTTCCAGATTTCTACTACATCACAAGCCCGACCACAACCTCTCCAATGACAACGGGGCAATCAGCATAAGAATAATACATCTGAAATACGCTTCACCAAAATCAACATGTCATTGGCTCAAGCATTGCAACGCCTATTGAAGGCCAAGTTGGTTATATTAAGGGACCCTCCTCAGAATCCCAACATAGCCTCCCCAAGGTACAATCCAAATGCAAGATGTGCATACCACTCCAACGGTCTTGGACATGACACCAACAGCTGTTGGGCGTTGAGAAATAAAACCCAAGACCTGATTGATGAAGGAGCGCTAGAATTCGCATAAGACGGTCAGGCTGAGTTCTTCTGCCATCCCTCCAAGGAATACCATCTGAAGTGATAAGTTCTCACAAGAAGACTTTTCGTTCATTAGAATTTTCAATGTGTAACTTTATTTTGATTTGTTTGAACATTTATTCATATCAAACCTCGTTATTTCATCAATGCATTGCACATGTTTGTCTTGAATCAGTTCATTCGTATTCACTATTTCAAAAATGCATTCTTATTTCCTTTTGTGATATTCAACTCTCGATTAAAAACTCTAAGCCTTAGAGGGAGGATGACGAAAATGATACCACGATCTCTATAGTATGTTTTTGTACAAACCCCACTGACGATGTACATGCGTTGTTTCAAATCCTAAATAGTGGAGTTATAAGGAAGATAATCCTTATTCAACCCCTTCGAGCCAAAGAAGTAGGAGTTTTTCTTTTCGCACAAATTAAAACCCTTAATCATAACCTGGGGCAGGGTAGTTTTCTCAGTTGATTCAGAGGCGCATTTAGTCATAATCTGCCGCTTCGTACACAATGAAGGCCATCGAAGACGTCCTTCCAAAACTGAATACGGGGATGGTTCCATATAATCATCAAGACAGAAAGTCATTATCTCTCAAAATAAAAGCCCATTAAGTCAAAACCTATGAAGGAGACTTAAGAGAAAAATTGGGGCATCCCGCTAACTGTAATCACAAAAGAAACAGTTCAGGCAAAAAGAAGGGATAACGACAACCAAAAAAAGAGGTCACTACAAATCCTCGACAAAAAGAAGATTACAAAAATGACTGTCTTTTCAAAACAAATGTTCAATTTCTGAATCATCACCAAGTATCAGAGCAAAGATTCCAGACTCAATTGGGATCTAAACGCCCAATTAACTGAGCATAGGACTGAAGAACATTACGAAGAGCGGGTTGGATACAAATAAAATTTGAGCCTTTATCCTTTGTTTCTTGAACCGTGAACCAGGCTACGTTATAACCCTTAAAAGTCCTAGCTGAAGCATGGGTTAGTTTGAGAGCATACTGTTACAAAGGTATCCTGACTCCTGTAGGCTTTGTTACGAATCTTGAGTTGATATCACATTCTTGTAAATTTCGTTTTACTACACAAAACACATTTTCAAAAAAAAATATTTCAAGACAGACATGAGTTTTGCGTTCTTTAAATGACATTGTTTGCATATGACTAATTGTTTGACAGCAGAGAAATCCGCACAATGGATATTCAATGAACATACATCCTCTCAATAGACAGAATCACCTCAGTGAGAAAGACACTTCCAATAACAGGTCTTCCATAAACAAGGGGCATGACATGATGTCTAAACACACCTGGGGCAGTCTCTCCAAAAGTGCCAAATAACAAGGGGCAGATCTCCATCTGAATCGCTTGGGGAATTGCGCACGCATTCCAACAACGAATCATGTGCCATCAAGAAAAAAATTTTGATAGTACTACAACACAACACTATGGACAGTGACAACTCTCTACATCCTGAAAGCATGGACATAATCAGAAAATACTACGCATGAAAAAAGACCTGCTAGGTTGACACACCTAGGCAAAAATCAGGGAATCCCGACGAACCAAAAGGGTTCGGGCAAAAGTTAGGGATATACATAAAAAAAATCTATACACCTGCCAAGTCAAAAACCTGAAAAGGCGGCTTGGGCAAAAAGGTATCCCGGTGGACTGAAAACCCGAAAGGGAGGTCCAGGAAAAAGTTAGGGATTTAAAACGTACGACTATGTCCTGTCACCTGTCTATCAGTGGAAGACTTATACCTTGATAAGCATTCATCAAGAGCACCAGAATCAAGAAACGGTTCATATACGATCCAGATACGAATGTCATTATGCTACTTATTCAAGATTTTCATCCATTCAGATACAGTTCAGATATGCTCCAGATACGGATGCCATTCTGATACTCATTCATACCCAGCTTTCAGATACAGTTCAGATACGCTCCAGATACGAATTCCATTCTGATACTCATTCAGATTCATCTTTCAGATACAGTTCAGATACGCTCCAGATACGGATGCCATTCTGATACTCATTCAGACTCAGCTTTCAGATACAGTTCAAATACACTTCATATACGGATGCCATCCTGATACTAATTCATATTCAGCTTTTAGATACAGTTCAGATACACTCCAGATACGGATGCCATTCTGATACTCATTCAGATTCAGCTTTTAGATACAGTTCAAATATGCTCCAGATACGGATGCCATTCTGATACTCATTCAGATTCATCTTTTAGATACGCTCCACCATTCTGATACTCATTCAGATTCAGCTTTCAGATACGCTACAGATACGGATGCCATTCTGATACTCATTCAGATTCAGCTTTCAGATACGGTTCAGATACGATCCAGATGCGGATGTTATTCTGCTACTTATTCAAGATTTTCATACATCGAGAAACGATTCAAATATGATCCAGATACGGATGTCATTCTGCTACTTATTTAAGATTTGCATACATTGAGAAACAGTTCGGGTACGATCCAGAGACGGATGTTATCCTGGTACTTATTCCAGATTTCTCTTTTAGAAACAGTTCAGATACAACTCAGATACGATCCAGAGACGGATGTCATTCTGACACTCATTCGACACATGTTTCAAAGTACAGTTCATATACGATCCAGAGACGGATGTCATTCTGACACTCATTCAACACATGTTTCAAGTATAGTTCAGATACGATCCAGAGACGGATGTCATCCTGGCACTCATTAAATACATGTTTAAGTACAATTACGACATAGATCTATCCATAAAATCTCCGCATGTACTTTTTCCAGCATGGTACAAGGGGCAGAGATAGTTGGAAGCAAAGTCACTATCACATACACGCCCGTGATATTTATATTCCCCATAGAGCCGAGAAAACCAAGGTCCGACCTCCGTATCCCCAAGAAGGAAGTCCTTCCCCAACAGGCTCTTTCAAAAAGCTAATGCATGTATTCCCCAGCCGAGCTTTATAATCATAAATAGTTTATAAAGTTTTCTCCCGAGCAGAGTTTATTTCTCTGACAGCGGAAGCTCAATCTCTAACAGAGCTCTTCTCTCCAGCAATGGAAGTTCATCCCCAACTGAGTTTATTTCTCCAAATCAGCAGATCTTCCAACAGAGTATCTCCCTTCCCTACAGAGTCATTCCCCTGCAGGATTATTCTCAGACAGAGTCTCCTCCGGCAGAATATTTTCAAGCAGAATGGATGTAAATATCTAGCTAATCATCTTCGGTCACTATCCCCAGCAGGAAACGAAGAACTCAACTCCTTATACTCTCCAACAGCAGTCCAGGATTTATTTTCCCCAGCTAGAGAATATCACAATAGCATTGCATACCCATACATCATGGCATGTGCATACATATTATACAGCACAATCTCATTTATTTTGAGAACGTCATTACTCAATACATTTCATACATCATGACATTACATACGACTAACTCTTTACCTTTTAGGGAAAGATGCAATCAAGTTCTCATGAGTTCTCTCTGGTTCAGTTAAACCGACACCAAGGTTTCTATTCCAGTTGCAGATATTCCAACATTCTCTCTGGTTCAGTCAAACCGACGCCAAGGTTTCTATTCTAGTTGAAGATGTTCTAAGACTTTCGTTTGGGTCATCCGAATCAGTGCTAAGATTCCCCTGATTTCTATGCCCGTCAAAGTTAATCCGAGACCTCTCCCGGGATCAGTCAAATCGATACTAAGATTTCTCTCCCAGTTGAAGTTCTCACAAGTTGTCCCTGGTTCAGTCAAATCGATACTAAGATTTCTATTCCAGTTCAAGCTATGAGGCCCGGAAATCGACCGGATAATATCTTGATTTCTCCAAAATACTACGAAGCCTGGAATCGACCAGATAGTGGTATATCTCAAATTCAAGCTATGAAGCCCGGAAATCGACCGGATAATAACTTAATTTCCCCATCATACTATGAAGCCTGGAAATCGACTGGATAACAGTACAAGATACTATGAAGCCTGGAATCGACCAGATAGTGGTATATCTAAGATTCAAGCTATGAAGCCCGGAAATCGACCGGATAATATCTTGATTCCTCTAAAATACTACGAAGGTTGGAATCGACCAGATAGTGGTATAAGACACCTTGAAACCTGGAGCACGACCAGATAACGGTATAAGACGCTATGAAGACTGGAGCATGACCAGATAGCGGCAAGAGACATTGTGAAACCTGGAGCACCACCAGATAACAATATGAGGTACAACAAAGCTTGGAATTCGACCAGATAGCAGTTTACTCGACCAATTACTATGAATCCTAGAAATGATCGGATGCTAGTATGCCTTAACTTCAAGTTGAAACCCGGATGCGACCGGATAACCACTTAATTCCTTCTAAAGCCCGGAACATGACCAGATAAGAATTGAGAAATTGCAAAGCCTGGAGCACGACCAGATAGCAAGTTTAATCTCATCTCCCCAGTAAGTCACTGTGAAACCTGGAGCACGACCAGATAATAGTTAATGTTGTTATCCTCAGCAAATCACTGTAAAGCCTAGAACACGACCAAATAGAAGTTCATTTTCATCTCATCGACTAAGAGATGATTCCTCAGTAGAGTAACGGACAACTGAAGTTCCTAAAATTCCATTTCTTCCAAGACAGAGACCAACATTCCTCAGCAGATTCCTCCTCAACGACAGGAACAGGAATTCTCATCAAAGGACTATCTCGGGAAATCAACATCCTCTAGATGGCATCTTTAAGCCCATCTCCGACGATTCTCCGTCATATCTTCCAGATGGCATCTTTAAGCCCATCTCCGGTGACCTTTTGTCATCTCCTCCAAATGGCATTTGTAAGCCCATTCCTGATACTACCTACATAGTCAACCATCGTTACAAGAAGAGTGAAAATTTATGGGCACTCTAGTGTTCAATCATCTTCCACCTTCCGATCATGAAAGGCAGACAAGCCAATCTAAATCTTCAGGTTTAATAAGATTGAACAGGGGCAGCTGTTGTACCCCAAAATTTATCCTTTTTTCATAAACGCATATTATTGGTTTTATGGTTATGGAATAAAGGTATATTTATCAAGCTTCTTCAGGTTACAAGTGACGTTTATTTCGCCAATGGATGTTCTCAGAGTATTTTCTATGCTGAAGATCGGTTCACCGTTTCGCAACGATTCGGAGTTCAAAGATTCACAAGTCTAACCCGGTGCGTCATATTCAGGTGTTCTTTCACCAAGATATCCCTGATAACATATTATCAAATTCAGGTTCGGCTCGAGATCCAATTCTTTAAAGAAGGTCTCCGAATGTGTTAGTTTTCTCGAAGAATTATGGTGAATAAGTGTGCTGAAAGTGCAGTTTTTACGCACTAAAAAATTCATAACTTGAAGATGGTGGCTTGTTTTGAACCCCTTCCAGTGGCAAAAATTCTGTCTTGATGTCATCTATATTTTCATCTTTCACGGATGGAAGCCAATTTCGATCAGAAGGTCTTAAAAAATGTGGATTTATCAAGTATTTTCATACAGAAAATTTGTGACAGAAGTTTATTTGCGTCATGTTCAGAAAATCATAACTTGGTCGATTTCATCGTATCGAGCTGGTTCCGACGCAAAAATTTCAAAAATTTAGTTGGATAAGTTTCAAAGAAGGTATCGAGTTCAAATGGTATCCAAAAGGCCTTCTTTTTTTGCTCAGAGTGCGCGTGACGCGCCGAAAATCCTGAATGCTGAATATTATTTCATCTGGGCCGAAACTTCAAAAATTCATAACTCGGTCAATTTTTATCGGATCAGGCTCATCTTTTTACACAAAGTCACAGACTCAGAGATCTACAATTTTTCTTCCAAAGTCGAGATCGGGTTATGCTCCGGTCAATACCAATTTTTTATTGAAGAACGTGTCAGAGTTGACACTGGAGCCCAAAATAAGTTTGTCTGAGCCAAAACTTCATAAATTCATAACTAATTAACTGTTTATCCGATTGAGCCCATTTTTGGACAGGAGTTAGTTATCGAAGTAGGCTACATTTTGTTTTCATATTTCAACTTCAAAAATTGCACTTAAGCCCCTACGATTTAGCCTGGAACGTGACGGACTCAAGTGAATAAAAATTTGCACTATTGCCTGTGGTTATTGGAGGCCCAATTTCACATTCAAAGCCCTTTTTTTCTCTAATTTCCATTAAATAATCTCATTCTTTTCACATAAACAAGACGGGAAAAAAAATATTTGCTACAACCCTGTCAAAATATCAAATTCTTTCAAGAACCCTAAAAACCTTGAAATCCTTATTACAAACCACCATCTCACTACAAACAAGTCATCCTTGTTACAAACCCACATCTCACTACTTCTCCAGTAAGGGTAAGGCTGGTTTGATCTCCATGATCAAAAGGGTGTAGAAACACTCATACATGCCATATTGGTTTTAACATTAAAAAAATTTCATATATTTATTTTCTTTGTATTTCATGATATAATAACTTATTTAATGTGCTCATGAGATTCAACACTGCAGATTTAGACATTGTCCCATACAGGTTTATCACAAAGCGCTGAGTCCAAAACAGAACAACCACCAATACATGACTCATGGCAAGGCAGACATCCTGAGGAAGCTAAGGGCGTGATTTCAACACTCACCCCTATTGGTTTTGATTTTCTTCCTTTCTATTTATCCATTAACCTATTTTCATTCTTTCTGTTTAAAACCTTTTTCATAAAACTTAACATTTTTCACAAACCTTTGATTTTTCATAATAAACTCGAATAATAAATTTTAAGGTTTTTAAATCTAATTTTAGGTTTTAATTTAATTTTTGGTTCAACACCCACCCCTGACAATATGTATAATTTTGCTTATTTTAAACCATTTTTGCCTCATTTCTTTCTCTTTAATATCTTCCTTAAAAACTCTAAATTCATATAAACTCTAATTTTATTTAAATCAAAAACCCTATTAATTGACAAACTTAACTTTTTTTACAAACCCTAATTAATTTAGATTTTAAATTTTTTTTTGTTATTATTAACTCTTTTTTTTATTAACTCTTTAATTTAATTAATTAACTTTTTTTCTGCAAATTAGGAAAACAATTAGGTTTTAGGTTTTCTTTGTAATTACCTCTTTAATTAACCATTTTTTTAACAAATTAGGATTAGGTTTTTGTTTTAGTTAGTAACTGAATTTTTGTATTTTTTTCATTTATTAATAAATTAAGTTAATTAATTTTTTTTTATTAAAATTAGTTAGAATTAAGTTTTTTTTAATTAACTTAAAATTATTTTCTACAAAAAACACCAAAAACATTAACTTAGAATTTTAGGTTTTAATTTTCTCTTAATTTCTTTTTATTTATTCTTTTACATTTTAATCTCTAGGAAAATTGTATAGGTTGCATTATCAATGTAATAGCGTAGATTTATCTTTTCTCGTATTTTTTTTAATTAGGTAATTGCTTCCGGGATGTAATAATTTTAGGATTTCTTTTCCGCACTCTTCATTATTATGTAACTGCCCCAAAGCTCTGTAATAGCCTAGGTTTACATTTCCACCTTTACCTTCTGCTACTATATTTTATGCAATGCTTAGACTAATAGGATTGTATGAAAAGACCGGTAAACTAATCGAACATAGCATAACATAATTCAAAGATAATATATCTGAAAACAAACATTGTTGCACACTTGCACCCCTAGGGTATACCTCACTTGGTTTCCTCAGAAATAATGGTCATGTCCCTCGAATGTAGGGGTATCTTAGCAAAGACCCTCGGTTAAAGTCATCATAAAGATCATAGTCCCTCAATGTCCCTCGAGTTGCCTACGAGAAATGATCTTGTCCCTCGATGTTGCCTATATGATGACATTCCCTTTGAAATGCTAAGGTATCCTTACATGTTGCCTTCAATGACCATTTCGTCCCTTTCGATAGTCCCTCAACATTCAGCGACTAGGGTTACCAACTCACTAATAGTAGGATAACACAGTCTAAATGATAGGAGGAAAAGAACAACTTTTTTCGAGTAGGTAGATAACTGTTAGGTACTTGCTCAAACATCATTTTTACACCCTACACTTTCAAAACTCTTTTCAAACTAAAGTTTTCAAAAACACTTCATTACACTCTTGAGGACTGATACAAGGGTTACCATAAAGTGAATCACCGCACTAAGGAAATTTCAAAACTTTTCAAAAGCACACAAATACACCAAGTAAATTTTTTAAAATATGAGCAAGTACCTAAGAGCCCGTGGAAAACCACTAATAGAAAGGGTGCTAACACCTTCCCTTTCTATAATCTACCCCCCGTACTCAAAAACATTCTCAAAAAAGGTTTTTTCTGTTCTTTTTCCTTTTCCTGATTGGATAAAATAAAAGTCGGTGGTGACTCTTGCTTACCGCGACATTTGCAAACAAAAAACGCAAACCAGTATTAACATTCTGTTCTGCCACCGTATCACAGTCATCTCAATTCTTTCAAATATGTGGAGATGGATGGCGAATTTATAAAAACCCTGTTCCAGGCTTTTGAAGTTGTTCCGCCTATGGTGGCTACTGCCAAAATTTCCTCCGATATGCCTAAAGCTGATAAGGTCGTACCAAGGATGGTTTCATTTAAGGATGCTCGTGCTGCAGTTGAAGATGGAAGCTGTGATACCTGGGGGAAACTCCCCGATATCCTGTTCAAAGCAAATAAATATGGTTTGGGTTTCACTATCAAGGCTCATAAAGAAGTTAGGCATGCTTGTACGGGAAATCCCCCCTCTCCGTATTGGAAATCATGAAGTAAACGTTGTGGAGGATTCTGATGATGAGTGTGTATTCAAAGAATGGATATAACCTACTACGACAGAGCTCAACAATTGGCACACAAAGGACTTCATTCCCATCTCCTTTATTGAGGATTAATTACTTGTTTATTGCTTTCTATCAATTCAAGTGCCTTTTATCTGTAATATTAATCAATGACTTTTAAACCATATGCCTGGCCTGCGACACTATGGTCCATTTGTTAAGGGTTTTATTTATGTTTATTTTATTATATGATCATTCA
Organism: Vicia faba; assembly: GCA_948472305.1. Classification (NCBI taxonomy): domain Eukaryota; kingdom Viridiplantae; phylum Streptophyta; class Magnoliopsida; order Fabales; family Fabaceae; genus Vicia; species Vicia faba. The sequence goes on from OX451736.1 coordinate 941,007,532, forward strand.
ATATAAACCATTGGACGTTTTGCATTCAAATTTTTGAGCTCATTGTCTTTCTTTTTCTTTAATACACTTTTCAAATAGCCATGTATCTTACATGCACACACACATACACACACACACACACACACACTTGCAGGTCCTCATTCACTCCGGATCTCATTGCCAATGACTCTACTATTGCCAATTATCATTTTGAACATCCAATTAACTAAGACGAAGACGAAAGTAGGGAAGATTTTGAAATACTGGGAAAACTATCTAGACTTCTAATGCAAGAGTAAAAAGCTATTCATCCGTAAGAAGAGTCAGTTGAAGTTATCAACCTAGGTACCAAGATAGACAAGAAAGAGGTCAAGATCAACACCAACCTAGGAAGCAGTGTCAAAAGCAGATTGGTTTAGATGTTGCATGACTACGTGGAAGTGTTTTCTTGGTCGTATGAAGATATGTCAGGGTTGGATACCGACATTGTAGTTCATTATCTGCCAACAAATGAAGATTTTCCTCCTGTCAAGCAAAAAGTTTGTCCCATGCGGACTGACATGTCTAAAAAGATAAAAACTGAAGTGATGAAACAATTCGACGCAGGATTCCTAGCTATGACATCTTATCCTCAATGGGTTGCAAACGTGGTGCCAATGATGAAGAAAGATGGAATAGTTCATATGTGTGTAGATTACAGGGATCTGAATAGGGCAAGCCCCAAGGATGACTTCCCTCAACCTCATATTGATGTCTTGGTTGATAACACCGCTTAACATAAAGTCTTCTCTTTCATGGATGGTTTCTCCGGCTATAATCAAATTAAGATGGCTCTTGAAGACATGGAGAAGACCACCTTTGTTACGCAATAGGGCACCTTTTGTTACAAGGTCATGTCATTTGGATTAAAGAATGCAGGGGCAACATATCAAAGGGCTATGGTAGCTTTGTTTCATGCTATGATCCATCATGAAATAGAGGTGTATGTGGATGATACGATTGCAAGGTCACAAACTGAAGAGGAGCATCTCAATCACCTATACAAGCTATTCGAGAGGCTGAAAAAAGTACAAGTTAAGGTTGAACCCTAATAAGTGTACATTCAAAGTAAGATCTGGAAAAATTCTAGGTTTTGTTGTCAGCGACAAAGGCATCGAAGTTGATCCTGCAAAGGTAAAATCCATTCAAGAAATTCCAATTCCCCATTCTGAAAAGGAGTTTAGAGGATTCTTGGGTCGTCTTAACTACATCGCCCGCTTCATATCTAACTTAACTACTACTTGTGAGCCAATCTTCAAACTCTTGAAGAAAGATCAAGTAGTCAGATGGAATGATAAATGCCAAACTTCGTTCGATAAAATCAAGGAATATCTGCAAGAACCTCCTATCCTCATGCCTCTAGTTTAAGAAAGACCCTTGATCATGTACTTGATTATGCTAGAGAATTCTATGGGGTGTGTGTTGGGCCAACATGACGAGTTTGGCCAAAAAGAGCATGCAATATACTACCTGGGCAAAAAGTTTACCGACTGTGAAACCATATATTAAATGGAATAGGTTGCTCGCTGGCTAAGACAGTATATGTTGACTCATACCACTCTATTGATTTCTAAGATAAACCTTATCAAGTACATCTTTGAGAAACCCACTCTTTCCGAACGGATAGCTAGATGGAAAATGATTTTGACTGAGTACGATATTCAATATACAACACAAAAGGCCATCAAAGGAAGTGTATTGACAGATCATTTGGCCCATCAAGCTGTTGATGATTATCAATCTATGAACTTTGACTTCTCGGATGAGAATATCATGTTAGTGACCGACTGTGTAAAACCTGGACGGTATGATGGACCTGAACAAGGATCCCGATGGAATGTGGTTTTCGATGGGACTTCCAATGCTTTAGGTAACGGAATTGGCGTTGTGATAGTTTCTCCTGAGGGTTGCCACACCCCTTTCACTGCTAGACCGTGATTCAATTTTACAAATAACATGGCTGAATATGAGGCATGCATTTTGGGTTTGAAGGATGCCATTGATTTAAGGATCAAGCATTTGAATGTATTCGGAGATTCCGCTCTAGTGATTAGCTAAGTAAATGGAGATTGGGACACTAAGCATCCTAATCTTATTCCTTACAAGGAGCTTGTGTTATCTCTGATTCCATACTTCGAAGAAATCACCTTTGAACACTTCCCTAGAGAAGAAAATCAGTTAGCCGATGCTTTGGCCATAATGTCTTCTATGTTCAAGGTCAAATGGGACAACGAAGCTCCTATGATTACAATTGAGATATTTGACGAACCTGCGCACTGCTATAAGTTTGACACTAACACAGAAAATCCATGGTATCATGAGGTGAAGAGATACCTTGAAGCACAAGAGTATCCCGAAGGAGCTTCCATCAATGATAAAAAATTCTTACGAAGATTCATAGCCAAATTCTTCCTAAGAAATGGAACCCTATACAAATGCAACCATGATTCTACTCTACTCCGATGTGTGGACAAGAAGGAGGCACGGAAAATAATGGAAGATATGCATGATGGTCTCTTTGGGACTCACTCTAGCGGACATACTATGGTCAAGAAAATCCTTAGATCTGGTTACTATTGGTCAACAATGGAAACTGATTACCATCACCACTCAAGGACTTGCCACAAGTGCCAAATCTATGCTGACAAGGTCCATGTGCCTCTTATTCCTCTAAATGTCATGACTGCTCCATGGCCGTTTGCAATGTGGGGAATTGTCCAATGGACATCACTTCATTCTTGTCGCTATCGATTGTTTCACCAAATGGGTCGAAGCTGCCTCATTTTCCTCAGTCACAAAGAACGTTATAGCCAGATTCATCAAGCATAACCTCATTTGTCGCTATGGTATCCCTGAAAGGATCATCACTGACAATGGAACCAATCTCAACAATGCTATGATTACAGAACTTTGTACTCAGTTCAAAATCAAGCATCACAATTCATCTCCTTATAGACCTAAAATGAATGGCACAGTGGAAGCAGCCAACAAAAACATTAAGAAGATTATGCAAGAGATGGTAGTAACCTACAAGGACTGGCATGAGATGTTATCGTTTGCTCTTCATGGCTATCGTACTTCAGCTCGGACATCGACCGGGGAAACTCCCTTTTCTTTGGTCTATGGCATGGAAGTTGTCCTGCCAGTAGAAGTTCAAATTCCCACCCTAAGGATTATGAATGAAGAAGTCCTAGGCGAAGACGAATGGATTCAGACAAGATTGGATCAGTTGAACTTGATCGATGAAAAGCGACTGGCTATTGTTTGTCATGGTCAGATGTACCAGAAACGTATGATCAAGGCTTTCAAAAAAAAAGATCAGGCCTCGAGTATATCAAGCTGGTGACTTGGTAATAAAGTGCATCATTCTTCTACAAGGCGACTCCAGGGGAAAATTGACTCTCACCTACGAAAGGCCATTTGTTGTCAAGAAAGTTTTCTCTGGTGGTGCCATGATGTTGACTACTATGGATGGTGAAGATTTCTCACATCCTGTGAACGCGGACATAGTTAAAAAATACTACACATAAGATACCCGCTAGGTTGACACGCCTAGGCAAGATAAGGGCATCCCGGCGAATCAAAGGTTTGGGCAAAAATTAGGGATATGTGCAAAAGATTATACACCCGACAAGTCGAAAACCCGAAAGGGCGACTTGGGCAAAAATGGGTATCCTGGTGGACTGAAAACCCGAAAGGGAGGTCCAGGCAAAAGTTAAGGATTGAAAGTGTATGACTATGTCCCGTAAAATCACCACAATCGACTTTATTAACAAGGTCCGGGTTCAAACGGTCCAAGATCAATCCAATCAAATTCTGTCAACGGCAAGGGACGCTCGAAGACATTGGGGAAATAGTAGTGTTGGAACACAATGAGATCATTTCCACATGGTTATTATTTTTATTTTCAATTTCTGTTGTCCTTTCGACGATTTCCTCTTACTAGGATCTCCGTCTCTTGGTACAAAAACGCCTATTCATGGGTAAAACATCAATAACAAATATACTTTGAAGTGAAAACTTTTTGTTTTTGTTTTGAGTGCAAAGACGTCGAATGACTAAAATTGAATGAACATATGCATATGAACATGATTAAACTATTTAGAAAATATGTGCTGCCAAGAAGCAACGAGCATTTCTTTAATACAATTGAGATATCCCCAAAGTTATCTCATTAGCATTTTCTCCACGGAGCCTGCTACAATAAACCTTTATCCCAATAGAGTTGCCCATAAAGTTGGATTTATACAACCCTCGGTCAGAGTTTCAATCTCTCGACAACCCTCTCTCCAGCTGAGTTGGTCTTATAAGAAGAAGCCTTATGGATTTCTTCCTAAAGAATTCACCATGCCAGCAGGTCATCAAATATTCTCTTCAACAAGGATTATTCCCCAACAAAACAATACACTCTCCGACGGAATCATTCTTATTCAAACAATTTCCAGTTACTATGAAGCCTGGACCCGACCATATAATAGTTTAATTTCTCGAGATATTGTAAAGCCTTGACTCGACCAGACAATGATTTAACTTATTTTCCCCAGTAGAGTTTGCCTCTACCCTAAGCAAGTTACTGTGAAGCTTAGACCCGACCAGATATCAGTTCAACTTCATCCTTTCAAGTAAGTTATTATGAAGCCTGGACCTGACCAGATGTCAGTTCAACTTCACCCTCTTAAGCAAGTTATTGCAAAGCCTGTACCCGACCATATATCAGTTCAACTTCATCCTTTCAAGCAAGTTACTGCAAATCCTGGACCCGACCAGACATCAGTTCAACTTCATCCTTTTAAGCAAGTTACTGCAAAGCCTGGACCCGACCAGATGTCAGTTCAACTTCACCCTTTTAAGCAAGTTATTGTGAAGCCTGGACCCGACCAGATATCAGTTCAACTTCATCCTTTCAAGTAAGTAATTGTGAAACCTGGATTTTGACCAGATAACAATTAACTTCATCCACCTCATAAATTTGCTTTAAAACCTGGAATCCGGCCAGATAGCAGTTTAATGTTAGTAAGTTATTGCGAAGCCTGGAAGTCAACCAGATAACAACTTAACTTCACTATCCCAAGTAATTTCCTGCGAAGTCTGGAATCCAACCAGATAACAGTTAATTTAATATTCCCTTGTAAGCCGCTGCAAAGCTTGGAATACGACCATATAAAAGTCAACTTCATTATCCCCAACAAATTGCTGCCAAGCCTGGATTTCGACCAGATAACAGCTAACTTTCGATGCTCTCCAGTCAGGAATAATTCTTCAGTAGAGCAATGGACAACCAAAGTTCCTGAACTTTGTTCCTCCAAGCAGAAATATACACTCCCCACAGAGTTTCCTCATGCAAAGAGCAAAAGTCAATATTCCCCAGTAGATTTCTCCTTAAACAATAAAACAGGAATTCCCAGTGGAAACATTCTAAACAAAGTTGAAGATACACCTACTCTCCAAAGGAAATTCGGGATTCAGCCTCCCAAAGCTCTCCAACATTTTGTCAAGGATTTATTTTCCTAGACAAAGACACGCTGCAATAAACGCATCACATTCATAAACCATAACGCATACATGACAAATGCATACAACATAATCTCATTTATTTTGATAACATCATTACGCCATGCATACATCTGCATGCAATTAATCCTTTTCCATGCAGGAAAAATCAATCATCAAATGAAAACCTCTTCTGGTTAGATTTATCTCTTCGAGTTAAAAATAGGCAAAAGACATCTATTATTTCAATATAAATCAACCAAAATATTTGTCCTGATACCTTCCCCAGTTGCTCTAGATGACATCTATAAGCCCATCTACGACAACTCTCCATCATCTCCCCAAATGGAATATTTAAGCCCATTCCCTACACAGTCAACTAACACATCCTCGAGTTCAAATTTTTGGGCACTTTAGTGTTCAATCATCTTCCACCTTCAAGTCATGAATGGCGGACTCGCCAATCTGACTCTTCAGGTTTAAGAAGATTGAACAGGGGAAGCCGTTGTACCCCAAAATTTTCCCTCTCATTTCTCAAGAATTTTCTCACAAGATCTTCCATGACTCAAGTTTGTAGCACTGATACATCAATTTAGGTTCGCAATTGGCACAAGGGAAAATGGTCAAAATGCACACTGAAAAGTCAAACTTTGACTTTTGGATCAAAATCAAGTTTCAAGAATCACATTTCATCAAGACATGTTAGAATATGAAGTTGGTTCATCAAGAAAATAAAAAGTTAAAATTACTTTGGAAAAGTCAAAGTTCTAAACATTTAGAAATTTTTCTAAGTGTTAAGAAAATATGATAAGTTCAGAACTTTTGACCAGATTTTCATCATGATGCAAGTTGATATAGGAAGAACTTCTGACATAAGAGTTGTAAATCTCAATGAGATCTAAAACATTGCAGAACAGAACTCCTCCTAGAAATATTGGGATTTCAAGTTATAAATCTTTGAAGACACATCCATGAAACTAAAACACTTAGTAAATTCTGAGCATTTCCAAGTCAGAATTTGGTTACAACTTCTGGGCCAGTTTTCACGTAGGTATAGTCAGATTTTGCAAAAATGATTCAAAAAGGGGTTACAAAGCATGTTATAAGCTTTCTGAAAAGTATGAGAACTCCTTCAGATCATGCTGGAGCAGGGAGAATCAAAGATCAGAAGTTGGACATTTGTTCTTAATCTAAGTTACGTTTATGTTGAACTTCTGATCTAGTTTCAAGCTATGCTGCATAATCTCATGTTTCAGGCCTTCTTATTTGTTAAATCTCATCATCATTTAATGCTCACACCAACTTTTGAGTCTTTATCCCAGTGTTTAAGCCTTTATCCAAAAGATCTTCCCACATGTGGCATAAAAGTACCACTGTTGTCCTTGAAAAGTAAACTTTTGTACAAAGTTTATTTTGAGCCCATACTTTACTTTGTTTCTGAGTGTACTTCCCCAAAAATCATGCCTACAAACTCAGATTAGGCTTGTTTAAAGCTGTTAACCACACTACCTTGCCTGGAAACCATGCTTGTCTAAAATTGCTTTCAAAAACAAGTCAACAATCCATAACACATGATGGTTATACTCCTGACTTCTCCAAGCTTCTAAATTCTTTGCCTATAAATTAAACTTCATTTGCAAACTGAAAAAAAAGATTGGAAAAAAGCCTTGAACCATTGCTGAAAATTCCCAAGAACCTGAAACTGCAACACAAACACAAAACCTGCTAGTTTCTGATTTTTGTATCCAAACTCTAATTTTCCTTGTGTGCTTCTTGGCCAAATCATCCACACAGTTTCTAGTATACACGTAGAAGCCTTCCCAACTTCTGTTTTTCAAACTGTAATACAATCTTCACCACTCTCCATTTCAAAAATCAGAACTTTGCATCTTGAATGCTCCGGAGCATTCCAACCAGCCATAACTAAAGTTAAGGGTTGCTTTAGCTTTCTGGGAACTTGAGGAAGCTGACCAGAACATCACAGCAGTCTGAACCAGACTCTAACTCATAGAACAATTTCCAGCTGCAAGGTAAGTTTCTTCTAATTTTCATCTCATTATTTAGGCACTGTTAGGCTTGCAATTTCAAAGGCACAATGTAGATATCATGGATCTGGATCTGTACATATTTATAGATTTCATTTATATGGCCTAAGTAGAGAGAATTTCATATCAGAACTTCTTGAGGAAATTAGGATTCAGAATTAGGATTAGCAAATTTCATTCTTGCTTCTGGTTTACAATTTTTATGTTTTGTATTTCTGAAACCATGATGAAATTTTCCATAACTTCTATGTTTGCATTTTCCATTTTTTTTGTTGAGAAATGACTAAGTTGCAGATACTCTGGCTGGCACGAAGAAGATGATGAAGTTCATCATCAGAACTTACTTTGTAATATATGTTTATGTTTTTGTTTCTAATACTGGATGTATATCCACTCCAGTGGTAGAGAGCACGCTCATAAGACATTAGTGTTAAGGGTCTTGGGTTCTAGCCCCAGAAGCATCTTTTTATGTTTATTTCTTGACATTTTTACCCCATTAATTGTCAAACAATATTCCTGGACTAGAACTTCTAGATAAACCCCTCCATTTGTTTGTCAAAACAGTACTCCTCGACAAGAACTTCTAGATATTCTCATCCAACAGCATTGACACCTCACTTACCCATTATCAGAACTTCTAGCCTTCCAGTAACACTAGAACTTCTAGGTTTCATACTGCATCAGAACTTCTAGGATCTCTCAACAACCAGAACTTCTAACCTTCCAGTAACACTAGAATTTCTAGGTTTCCAGTTGCATCATAACTTCTAGGCTCTCTCAGCAATCAGAACTTCTAGCCTTTCCTTTGTTCCCAGCAACCCCAGAACTTTAGTGCGTCTGGATCCAGAACTTCCGGCTTTCCCCATTTCTGCTAACATTTTCTTTCTGATTTGCAGCGCACCTGAGTCAGAACTTCTACTCTCTCTTATTTCTATTCTTTCAGCAACGCGTTGACTCTAACTCTTATTCTCTTATTATTTTTATCATCACTTTTATTTTCATTAATCAAAAACACCAAAAATACTTTATATTCATATACTTTGCTTTATTCCTTTTAAAATAAAAAGACTAAAAATATTTCTTTAAGCAAATTTATTTCTTCCCTCAATAAAAACAAAACAAATCTATTTTACATTTCTTGTACATTATTTCAATATGGTTGTAATAGATAATTAGGACTTTAATTTCTTATAACCCCCATTTGTAAATTTGTACACCCCATCTCCAAGTGATTGTAATAACATAGGATATTTACTTTCCGCAATTTATCGTTTTCATTTAAATGTTAGTAATTAGGATTTGTATGGAAAGATAAAATCAATACTTAGAAAACACTAATCCAAGATAAACCAAGCATAAAATACAAATACTTGCACATTTCACCTCTAGGGTTAACTCCACTTGTTGCCTTAAGAAAATTGTCATGATATGCATGTGAGGCTTCTTAGCAAAAACAATCAAAAAATACAAGATCATAGTCCCTCGATGACGCTTCGAATGTTGCCTTACAAATGATCTTAGTCCCTCAAGAGAAATGCTAAGATATCCCACAACATTACTATCATGACTATACGATGACCCACGTCCGTCCCTTTACATCCAAAGATAAGGCTTCTTACCAATCAATGGTAAGATAGCAACATCTAAAGGAGGAGGGAAAGAACAAAGACTTTTGAGTAGGTAGAAACGTTCTTAGTTGCTTGCTCATCTTCAAAAACAAACATCTTTTCAAACACACCAAACACTTTCAAAACATGAAATATTTTTAAAAAGTCCAACACTTTGTATACATTCTTATAGAGACGAGAATCATTACAAAGTTTGCCTAAACCAAGACGCTTTTCAAAAATACTTTCAAAATCCATCACAAAGCACACTTTCAAACAAAAGCAATGATCTAGCAAGCAACTAAGATCCCATAGATAACTATGGATGAAAAGGGTGCTAACACCTTCCCTTTTCATAATCTACCCCCCGAACTCAAGAAAATAATTTCAAAGGTATTTCCTGTTCTTTTCACCCTTTCCTTCATTGGATAAAAGAAAAGTCGGTGGCGACTCTTGCTATCCGCAACAATTGTGATAAACACGCAAGTCAGTTCTCCCACTGTATTACAGAACTGGCGACTTTGATGGGGAAAACTTAAAAGTTGGGTTACCTTAGGGCTAAACCACATTTACTTGCTTTTATTTGTTTGACTTGTTTTCTTTACATTATGGTTCCTTGTTTGGGCTTGTTTTGATCCTCTACCCGGATCTGGGGCACCTTCTAGGTAAGTAGCAATAAGTTGTGGAAACTGTGCGAGGTATACCGACATGGTATAAGAAATTGCTACGTTAGTTTGACACATTTGTTGGTACCGGTAGCCGGCTTTGGTGCAGTCTGAAGTTAGTTAATACTCGATATTACGCTCATTGAGATTGGACTTTCGGGATATTTTGATCGCCAATAAAGAGGCTTGCGCTGAAACAATGCCCGATAAAGAAAGATCCTTGATATTGAGATTCCCTAGAACCCGGTTACTTTCTAGGACAGGTTGAGCCAACTAAACTTCAAGAGGGTACTTACCTATCAAACTCCATGCAAGCCTAAACCTAAGGACTTGTCTGCTTTGTGTGTATATAACAATATGCTTGCTTTGCATAGTTGTACATAACATCATAACATCATACCATTGCATTTGCACTAACCATTTCAAGGATTTTTTTTGGGATTTATCTTTGTTCCGTTTTGTAGGACATGGCTTCCACCCTCAAGAATACTATCCAAGTCAACCTCGTAAGAATTCCTCCTCAACTCAAAGAGTTAGCATCGAGGGTTCCTTAGAATTCTCCATTCATTGAAAGACATGGTCGACTCCTTAACTTGGTTACCTTAAGCATTGATGAATACATGATGAAGGTGCTTTTCCAGTTATTCGACCCTTTGCACCATTGTTTTACCTTTCCCGGTTACTAGCTTGTACCTACTATAGAAGAATTCTCTCAACTCTTGGGAGTTCCTATTCTCAATCAACTACCTTTCAATGGTATTTAAAGAGACCCAAGCCCTGAAGAGATTCCCCGAGCTTTACACTTGCAACGATCCGACGTCACGGCTAATTGGGAAACGAGAAGTGGTGTCAAAGGGTTCCTAGCCAAGTTCCTATTGGAGAAAGCTCAAGATTGTTGGAACACTCTGGATTTACAAGATTTTGAAGAAATCTTGGCCCTTCTCATATAGGGGAAGTATTACTTATAACCCTTCTCTGGCTCTACGACAGTTTGGTTATGCTCTAAGAGATGGTCCTCATGATGCACTTATCCATGTTATTATATTCGAATACGAGAGCGATGCCCAAGGTTATCGTCAAAGGTTTGTTCAAGCTTAGGGCATGGTAAACAAGGTTGATAGAAATACTTTGAGACATAATAATTCCATCCCTCTTGAGCCTTATCTAAAATGGGTACTAGCTCGTGCTCAAAGTCTCATGATTCTGTATCCAGCTATCCTACCAATAGTTGTGGAGCCTGTTGCTGAGGGAGACATTCCTTATACCATTCTCCATCCTGACATGCCTACCGACATCAAAGAGTTGTAGATATCGTGGATTCTACTCAATAGGGTAACGAGTCACCTTTGAAGCTCGATTATATACAAGCGAGAAGAAAATGTTGGAGCTCACCAAGCAACTCCACGAAAAGCAAAGCTTGAATGCCTACCTCGACACAAATAGGAAACACCTGTGGGAGACTTGACTCTTTTGTTTTAGCAGTTCATTTTGTTGTCTCTTTGAGACCTTTTTGCTTTCCTGGTGTAAGCCCAAGGGGGAAATTGTAACTCTTAAACTTATTAATGCAATTGTTGTTTATATTTCCTTTTTGGATAAGCAAATTTAAATCTCTTGAGGTCCTTGAAAACATTGCATCCACATAGCATGCATCATATCATAAGCAGGTTTTCTGATACAGGTTTCCTCGTCTTTTTACTGTTTATTTCAGTATAAGATGGCTCTAGAGTAAACCGTCAAAGATCTTGAAACTCAACATGAACAGTTCCAGGAGACTCTCCTCAACCTAGACAAAGGTCAGAAAGAAATGATGGCACTCCTTGCCACCAAAAAAATGACCAAGAAGAGGGTTGTTGTTCTGAACATGGGAAAAAGGTTCAAGGGACCCGCCCGACTGGCTCAAAGAGAAGAGGCTTCTTCCGAGTAAGAAGACAATCAAGAATAGGAAGTTATAAGCACCAGAGCTAGGGGTGGAAATAACCAGATCACTGAGGACGAAGACTACTCCGAAGAGCAGTACCCACCAGCGGATGATAAGTACAAACAACCGAAAGACCGACTTAAGGTTGTAGAGATCCAAACAATGCCTGGTTTATACTTTGGAGACTTAGGTTTGGTCCCTAGGGTGTTCATTCCCCACAAATTCAAAGTTCTTGTCTTCGTCAAGTATGATGGAGTCTCCTGTCCCAAGATGCATCTGAGGTCTTATGTCCGTAAAATTCAACCACACACCGCTGATAGGAAGTTATGGGTTCATTTCTTCCAAGCGAGTTTATATAGGACACAATTGGAATGGTTCTATCAACTAGAAGGGACTAATATCCACACATGGGAGGATTTGACTACCGCCTTCTACAGACAATACCAACACAATGTTGATCTTGCACTAACTCGCGTGCAATTACAAAATATGACTATGGGCTCGAGCGAAGGCTTTAAAGAGTACACTCAAAAAAGGAGGGACCTGGCTAGAAGGGTGCAACCCCCTTTGACTAACAGAGAATTAGTGGACATGTTCAGGGGCACCTTTACTGGTCCATTCTTTAATTTGCTGATTGGGAGTTCTTCGTCATGGTTAACTGAGTTGATTTTGACTGGTGAACATGTTGAAAGTGGAATCAAAAATGGGAAGATCCCAATGGCCTCGACCTCTACTGCTGTAAAGAAACCATTTGTTGGTAAGAAAAAGACTAATATTGTTTATAGATAAAGGATCCGTATCATGAATGATCGTCATCAGTCAGTAGGATCTGTGTTGATTTCATACCCAACCCTAGTTCAATGACCACAACAATCAAACAATCAACAAAGGCCAGGCGCCCCAAGGAGGAAATTCACTAGGATTAACATGCCACTATCTCAAGCTCTACAACATCTGTTGAAGGCAGATTTGGTAACGTAGCGAGATCCTCCTCCAAATCCCAATACCGCCTCTCCTAAATATAACCCGAATGTGAAATGCGCCTATAATTCAAATAGTCCCGGACATGACACCAACAATTGTTGGGTGTTGAAGAACAAGGTCCAAGATTTGATTAATAACAAAGTGATTAAGTTTGACCCTCCATAAACCCCTAATATCATTACTGCTCCTATGCCCAGTCATGGTAAAGGTGTTAATGCCATTGATGATGTCTCCTTTGTCTCCACCATCATTGATTTGACTACTCCTTTTTTTACTATTAAGAAGAATCTGTTAAGAGTTTGTTTATTTCCTGGATGTCTTGAAAATTGTTACCATTGTTCTTCCCAAACCAATGGTTGTATGTGGCTGAAGAAAGATATTCAACGCCTGATTGATATCCATGAAATTTTATTCGAGAAAACTCCGTCCATGAAGAGTTTGCCTAAAAATGTATCCCAAGAATTGAGACTTGAAGATGTTTCCATAATCATTATTTCCAACACTCCAATTAGGATCACCTCCAAAGGCCCTATAAGGGTTCCTGCTGAGACAAGAGTGGCTCTCCTGATTATCACCACACCGGGGCCAGTTCCCTATTCATCTGACAAAGTTGTGCCATGGAACTATGGGGCAGAAGCTTATTATCATGGTGTCAAGAAAGAGACATGGATTAATGAAAATTAAGAGCCTGATATTACAAACATTTCTGGAACTAGTAAGGTCACTAGGACAGGAAGGGTCTTCTCTCAGGAAATCTCTCCTCCAATAACTACAACAACATTGGTTCACATTCCCGCTATTGGGCAAACTGGCAATGCCCGAGGTAAAGAGAAGGCTACTGAGCCTGCCTTGACAGAGGCACCCTTAAAAGATGTTACAATTGAAGACCCATCTAGTCGAGAGATGGAAGAAATTCTGAAGATCATCGGAAAAAGTGACTACAAAATAGTTGAACAACTAGGGAAGACACCCTCAAAGCTATCCATGTTATCTTTATTGTTGTGCTCTAAAACACATGCCCAAGTTCTGTTGAAATTCCTGAAGAATGCCCATGTACCTCAAGAGACCACTGTTGATCAATCTGAGAATTGTGTTGCAAGCCTAACTGCGGATACTGGCTTGGGATTTTCTGATGCAGATTTAACTCCAGTGGGGAAGAATCATAACAAAGCTCTGCACATCTATATTAAATGCAAAGGTACCACTCTAGAGCATGTGTTAGTAGATATTAGGTCCTCTTTAAATGTTTTACCCAAAGGTGCTTTTGATAGACTGGACTATGAAGGGCTGGTGCTGAAACCCAACGATATTGTGGTAAGAGCCTTCTATGGCTCAAAAAGGATGGTACATGGAAAGGTTGATCTCCCGATCAAGGTGGGATCTCAAGTATTCAATTCAACATTTTATGTAATAGATATCCTCCCGACCTATTCTTGCTTGCTCAGACGCCCACAGATTCATGGGGCATGTGTGATTACCTCTACATTACATCAAATGTTGAAATACCCAGTGAAAGGGAAGGTTGTCACAGTCTGTGGAGAGGAAGAATATATGGTCAGTCATTTGAATCCTTTCAAATATGTTGAAGTGGATGGTGATTTCATTGAAACCCCCTGATAGACATTTGAGATAATCCTTCCCATGGTTGTTGTTGCTAAAGCTATTATTCCTGAGGTCTCTAAAAACCCACCAAGAATGGCCTCCCTGAAGTATTCTCGAGCTATTGTAGAAGAGGGAGGTTGCACTATCTGGGGACAAATTCCTGATATCCCCTATAAATCCGATAAATTTAGGTTGGTTTTACTTCAAAGACTCAGAAAGAGGTTCGACGTGTTCGTACTGGAGGACCACCTCTCTGTAGTAGCAACAACGAAGTCAATGCTCTGGAATACACTGATAGTGATGGTGGCTTGGACGAATGGATATTCCCAATTGTTGATGGTGGACTCAACAACTGGAAGGCCAAAGACTTCATCTCAGTCTCCTTCAGCTAGGAGTAATTTCCATTTCCTATTTGTATTGCTTTAAGAAGTTTTTCTGTATAATTTCCTTTAAAAAATGACTTTAAACCATGTGCCTTGCCCAGGGCACAATGCTCCATTTGTTAAGGGTTTGTCATTTCATATATCATATGCTCATTTAATAAAAACATTGGACGATTTTGCATTCAAATTTTGTGCTCCTTATCTTTCTTTTACTTTACAACATTTTCAAAATAGCCATGGGACCTTACATGCACACACATACATTTTCATATCCACGCTCACTCCAGATCTCATTAACAATAATTCTGCTATTGCCGTTTATGACTTCGAAAATCTAATTTATTAAGCCGGAGACGAAGGTGGAGAAGATTGTGAGATACTTGGAGAACTCGCCAGACTCCTGATACAAGAGGAAAAGGCTATCCAACCGCACGAAGAACTGGTCAAAGTGATAAACTTTAGTACTGAGGCAGATAAGAAAGAAGTCAAGATTGGCACCAACCTGGAAGATAATGTCAAGAGCAGATTGGTTTAGATGTTGCATGACTATGTTGAGGTATTCGCTTGGTCATACGAAGATATGTCAGGACTCGATACTGATATCATTGTTCATCGTCTTCAAATAAAAGAGGGTTATTCTACGATCAAACAAAAGGTTTGTCACATGCATCCTGATATGTCTAAGAAGATCAAGGCTGAGGTAATGAAACAGTTCAACGCAGGTTTTTTGGCAGTGACGTCGTATCCCAAATAGGTTACAAATGTTGCTCCAGTGCCAAAGAAAGACGGTAAGGTCTGTATGTGCGTAGGCTACAGGGATTTAAATAGGGAAATCCCCAAAGAAGACTTCCCACTACCATATATTAATGTCTTGGTTGACAACACTTCTCAACACAAGGTATTCTCCTTCATGGATGGCTTCTCGGGTTACAACTAAATAAAAATGGCACCTGAAGACATGGAGAAGACGGATGAAGAACGCAGGCGTAACTTATTAACAGACTATGGTGGCTTTATTTCATGACATGATCCATCATGAGATAGAAGTCTATGTTGATGACATGATAGCAAGGTCACAAACTGAGGAAGAGCACCTTAATCATCTGCACAAGCTATTTGAAAGTTTGAAGAAGTACAAGCTGAAGTTGAATCCCAACAAGTGCACCTTCGGGGTAAGGTCTGGTAAGATCCTAGGCTTTGTTGTCAGTGGAAAAGGAATTGAGGTCGATCCTGCCAAAGTTAAAGCTATCCAAGAAATGCCAGCTCCTCATACAGAGAAGGAGGTCAGAGGTTTCTTAGGACGACTCAATTACATTGCCCGGTTCATATCTCACTTGACTTCTACTTATGAACCACTCTTCAAGCTACTGAAGAGATACCAAGTGGAAAAATGGAATGACGATTGTCAAATAGCTTTTGACAAAATCAAAGAGTATCTTCAAGAACCTCCAATTTTGATGCCACCAGTCGAAGGAAGACTTCTGATCATGTACTTAACAATGTTAGGGAATTCAATGGGGTGTGTGTTGGGGAAGTATAATGAGTCTGGTCGAAAATAGTATGCAATATACTACCTTAGCAAAAAGTTTACCGACTGTGAAACAAGATATTCACTACTCGATAAAACTTGTTACGCTTTAGCATGGGCTGCTCGCCGACTAAGATAGTACATGTTGACTCATACTACTCTATTGATCTCTAAGGTGGATCCCATCAAATACATCTTTGAGAAGCCAACTCTCTCCGGAAGGATAGCTCGACGGAAAATGATCTTAACAGAATATGACATTTAGTACACCATGCAGAAAGAAATCAAAGGAAGTGTATTGGCAGATCATTCGGCTAATCAAGCTATGGATGACTACGAATCTATGAACTTTGATTTCCTGGATGATAATATCATGTTGATTACAGATTGTGAAAATCCTGAATTGTGTGAAGGACCTTAGCAAGGATCCCGATGGTTTATGGTTTTTTATGGAGCTTCCAACGCACTGGGTAACGGAATTAGTGTTGTGGTCATTTCCCCCGAAGGTTGTCATACGCCTTTCACTGCCAGACTCTTCTTTGATTGTACCAATAATATGGCCGAGTACGAAGCGTGCATCTTGGGTCTTAAAGGTGCTATTGACCTAAGAATAAAATTCTTGAGCGTATATGGAAACTCTGCTTTGGTAATCAGTCAAGTTAAAGGAGAATGGGATACAAAACATCCAAATCTTATCCCTTACAAAGAACTTGTGCTAACCTTGATCCCGTACTTTGAAGAGATCACCTTTGAACATATCCCGAGGGAGGAAAATCAGTTGCCATATGCCTTAGCTACCATGTCATCTATGTTCAAGGTCAAGTGGGACAACAAAGTTCCCATAATTACTATAGAAAGATTTGACGAAACGGTGCACTACTATGAGATTGACATTGATAATGTAGAGGAGAAGCTTTGGTTTCATGAGATGAAAATATATCTCGAAGCTCAAGAGTATCCTGAGGGGGCATCAATCAACGACAATAAAATTCCTGCAGAGTTTCTCAGCCAAGTTCTTCCTAAGCAATGGGATCTTATACAAGTGCAACCATGATTCAAACCTGCTTCGTTGTATGGACAAGAAGGAAGCAGAGAAAATTATGGAGGACATGAACGAAGGTATCTTTGGTACTTGTGATACGGTGGGAGAAATGACTTGAAGGTTTTGCGTTTGATTGCAAATGTTGCAGTTTAGCAAGAGTCGCCACCGACTTTTCTTTTATCCAAAAGGAAAGGTGATAAAGCACAGGAAAGACCTTTGAGATTATTTCTTGAGTTCGGGGGGTAGATTATGAAAAGGGAAGGTATTAGCACCATTTTCATCCATGGTTTTCCATGGGCTCTTAGTTACTTGCTAGATCACTTGCTTTTATTTGAAATTATGCTTTGTATGGTTTTTGAAAGTATTTTGAAAAGAGGTCATTGTTTAGTAAAACTTTGTAATGATTCTCATTCGTAAGAATGTATACAAAGTGTTTGATCTTTTGAAAATGTTTTCAAGTTTTGTAAGATGTTTTGAAAGTGTATGTGTTTATTTTGAAAATAGCAAGGATGTTTTGTTTTGAAATGAAGCAAGTAATTAGGAGCATTCTACCTACTCAAAAGTCTTTCTTGTTCACTTTCTTTTCCTTTGACATTGTTATCTTACCATTGATTTGATAAGTAACCCTATCTTTGGATGCAAACGGGACGGGCGTGGTTCATCGTATAACCATGATTAAAAATGTTGCAAGGTATCTTAGCATTCTCTTTAGGGACCAAGATCATTTGAAAGGCAAGATAGATAGCGTCATTGAGGGACTATGATCTTATATTTTACTTGTTTTTGCTAAGATACCTCACATGCGTAATATGGCCATTTTGTAAGGCAACCAAGTGGATTTTACCCTAGGGGTGATTGTATGCAAGTGTATTGTTTTCATGCTTGATTTTGTCTTTGATTAGGGTTTTCTAATTGATTGGTTGTAGTCTTTCCATACAAACCCTAATTACTAGCATTTGTATATAAAGCGATAAATGGCGGAATTTTAAAATTACTACACTATTACAATACTTGTGGGAGGGGGTGTATAAATTATAAATGGGGATTGCAAGAAAATAAAGCCTGATTATCTATTACAACCATATTGAATTGGTACAAGAATTGAATAAATAAATGTACAAAAACTAATAATTACTCAAGAATGTAAATGTAAAGTAAATGGATATTTGTTTGGATTTTTTTAGAGAAAAGGGGTTTTGATTTTAACCTAATTAACTAAAGGAAAAATAATTAATTAAAAGTAGAACCTAAATTTACTAGGAAAAGAAATTTAATAAAACCCTAATCTATTAATTGATTAAAAAGAAAATTAAATTTGTAAGAAGAACATTTTTTGGTATTTTTTGTCTTAAAAATAATTCATAGTACTTATAAAATATTTTTGGTCTTTTTTTTATATTTAAAATAATATATTTTAATTGGTGTAAAATAAAATAAATAAAACCTAGTTTTTTAATTAAATTTACAAAACAATTAGTCAAAATAAATAAAGTATGATTAAATAAAATAATTTTTGTGAGAAAAATAAATAAACTATGTCAAAATATAGATCTACTATTTTTATATTTTTTATGATTTTTTTTAATATTAGATAAAATATTTAAGAAAATAAATAAATAAAAATAAGAAAAAAGAAAATAAATGGGCCAGGGTGTGTAAATGAAACAGGGGGTCAGAAAGTTAAAAAAAAACATAAGCCCAAGGAGATGAAGCCCAGACGCCTACCAAAAAGAAAATCAGAAATGCAAAAAAATGTGAAAAATCCAAAAGGGTACCACTGGGGCTCGAACCCAAGTGCCTTAAGTCACAGGCGCGCGCTTCTACCACTGGGGTGGCTATACATTCGTTTATATAATCAAAACAAAAAATACATGATAGTAAACAAGTCCATGGCCTGAACTTCATCTTCAACCTCACGCCCAACCAGAGCCTCTGTAACTCATCCAAATCTCAACAAAAATGAAAACTGTAAACAGGAAACTTGTAGCAAATTTCCTCAGGATTTCAGAAATACAAAGCAATAGAATTACAGATCAAAGATAAGCATGAATTTTAATGGCTCTAATCTGAACCCTAAAAATCTCAGAAACTTCAATCTTAAAATTCTCTAAGCTCAAGCAAAATTAATGAAAACTATGGACATGGTTAGCTTTAGGGAAATTATATCTACATTTTTAATTCACAAATAAATCATTGATGATGCATGTATGAAAAGTTCCAAAGTCAGAAAACTTACCTTGCAAGAGGGTATCGGGTTTGGAGTTTGAGAAGCTTTCAGTGAGTTCCAATGATTGGGTTAGCTTCCTCAAGTTCCCAGGAAGCTAATGGGATGCTTAGCCTGAGCTGGAAGTGCCCGGGGAGTCCTGGAGAAGTCCAAGTGCAAAGCTCTGTTTTTGAAAATGGAGTATGGTGTTAATGGTGTTACATTCTTGTAACAGGGTATGGGATGAGTTCTAAATGATGTTTAGAAACTTTAGGAACCAAAAGGCTTGAAAACGCACGAGGGAGATGTGAGTTTCAAACTTTTGGTCAGGTTAGGCAACAATGGAGGTATGTGATACAGTTCTGAGCTCTTGATGTTTTTTAGGGGTCAAGCATGCGTGTGATTTGTGGAAAATGGCTTGTGTTTCTATAAGCAAAGAGTCTTGAGTGGTTTGGCAAGTTAGAAGTACAAGTTTCAAGCTTTTTGCTATGTTACTTGATTTTCAAGAAAAGTGGGAAAACAAGTTTCAAGGGGAAGTACAAGCATGGGCTGGGTGATTGTAAGTGCAAGGCTCAAGAACAAGTTTTGTGCAAAATGTCACTTTATCAAAATGGCAATGTGCACTTTCCTCCCAAAATGGATATAAAGCATGGCCTTGCATTGAATTATTGAAATGAGACCTCTAACAGCTGTGCAAGAAATTAATTATGGAGTGCCTAAGAAGTTTGAGGCCTGCAAAGTAGAGGTTATGCAGCATAACTTTGAATTTTGAATTTGTTCATCACAAAATGACTTGTAATTCAAGTGATAAAACCATAACTTCATCTCTTCGATTCTCCCTACTCAAAAATGATCTCAAGGAGTTCTTAGACATTTTGGAAAGCTTGAAATGTGCTCTACAACCCATCTCTGAATTACTTTTGAATATTCTCCTTGTAACTATATGAAAAACTGCCATGAAGTTGGGTCAAAATCCTGACCAAATTAGGGCAAAATTTCACCAAGTGTTTTGTTTCATGACCATGTATTCTTAAAATTATAACTTGAGATCCAAGCACTTTTGGAAGGACTTGTGTAAATAAATGTTGTAGATTTCATGGAGATCTACAACTTTCATGTTGGAAGTTTCTTCTGAATCAGCTTGCATCATGGTGAAAAGTTTGCTCAAAGTTATGGAAAAATAAGAAATTTCCAACACAAAAAATTTCCAAGTTTAGAAATTTTAACTTTTCAAAATGAAATCTTGAATTTTGGATTTCTTGATGAATAAGTTTCATATTTTGACATGTTTTGATGAATTGTGATATTTGGCATTTGAATTTGACCAAAAAGTCAAAGTTTAACTTTTCAATATACAATTGACTTTTGATCATTTGACTGAAAATTCATCTGTCAATCAATTGGACTTGAGAAATGTTTTGAGCCATGTCATTAGGTTAAAATGATACAATTGGACTCTTGAGATCATTCCTTAAACCAATTGATCATTTGCTAGGTCAAAAATCAGAAATTGCCCTTTCCTAGTCAAAACCTTAATTTTGACAATTTTGCCCTTTTGAAGATATGATCAAATTTCTTGAGGAATTATGGTCCAAACTTGATAAAATGGTACATATGAGTTTAAAATGTTGATGTGGATCAAAAATTATGATGTTTGACCGTAAATTGGCCATAGTTGACTTTTTCCCTAATACAGCTGATTTTTATGTCAATCTTGATGGTGTGATCTAAACATTGAAACTTGACATGAGTAATATTGATGGTCTATAATGATCCATGAAAGTCATATGGGGCATTGGAAGTTCAAATATCCTTGTGCAATCTTAAACCCTAATTTTGGTCATCAATGCTTAAGGAGGTGTCTTGAGCTGATCAACCCTAGTGCACTCTTGAGCCAAAGGAGATCTTGTGAGCAAATCTTGATAAGTGAGAGGGAAAATTTTGGGGTACAACAACTGCCCATGTCAAATCTTCTTAAGCCTGAAGAGTTAGATTGGCGAGTTTTTCCATTCGTGACTCGAAGGTGGAAGATGATTGGATACTAGAGTGTCCATATATTTGCACTCGGTGATGCGATGGTTGACGGTGTAGAGAATGGGATTAAAGATTCCATTTAGAGGGATGATGGAAAGTTGTCGGAGATGGGCTTGCAGATGCCATCAAGAAATGATTTTTGAATCGTATCTGTAAGCTAACACTGAATGAGTATCAGAATGGCGTCCGTGTTTGGAGCGTATCTGAATTGTATCTGAAAGTTGGATCTGAATGAGTATCAGGATGATATTCGTGTATAGAGCGTATCTAAACTGTATTTGAGAGCTGAATATGAATGAGTATCAGAATGGCATCCGTGTCTGGAGCGTATCTGAACTGTATCTGAGAGCTGAATCTGAATGAGTATCAAAATGGCATCCGTGTCTGGAGCGTATCTGAACTATATCTAAAAAGTTGAATCTGAATGAGTATCAGGATGGCATCCATATCGGGTGCGTATCTGAACTGTATATGAAAGCTTGAATCTGAATGAGTATCAGAATGGCATCCGCGTCTGAAGCGTATCTGAACTATATCTGAAAGCTTTTGAACATTGTTAATGGTAGCTATTGGTTAACCTTATCCTGAAAAGGGTAAAATGTTAGCTAAAATGCAAAGTCATGTTGTATGAAATGCATGATATAATGAAATTGTGATATATGCATTCGTGTTATCAATGTTTATGATATATGGATGTGATGTATGCGTATGTGAGCTAATCTGGCGCACTACTGTTGGATTGGGGAAAATAAATCTCTGACTACTGCTGAGGATATGGAGTGTAAGTCTTCATGTTGTGAAGTTGAAGTGTTGATGGATTTCCTCTTAGAGAAATAAACTCTGTTGTAAGGGAAACGTCGTGTACTGCTTATGAAATCCTGTTGGGGAATCCTGAGAATTTTGGTGACTTCTACTGGGGATTGATAATTGGAAGTTTTGTTCTGCTGGGAATTAAACTGCACACTACGGGGGATTTTATGGAAATAGCTTAGGGAGATTTCCCTATTTCTTAAAGTCATTAGTGATTGTCTTTCTATTTTGTTTATTTGTAAACAGTAATTATGTTCAAATGCATATGTTCAAAAATAAATCACTAGACGTTTTTGTAAACAAAACACAAGAGTAAAGAAAACAGATAGTTTTGCATTCTCAAAGGGATATCTTTGTATTAACTTTGAGTAAGTATTTTTATACAATGAGACAAACATTCTATTAAGAGAATACCGTCGTAAAAAATGAAAATTTGATACAAAGAAAAGATAGCTATGTGAAATAATCCCATGGGGTTCCCATTCTTCTATAGCCTTCGTGTCTCTGAGCATCTTATCTATTTGTTGCCTTGTCTAAAGTTGATTGAATTGATCAGAACCGTCGAGTTAGTAGGTTGTTCGTAAGGTGATCCAACGGGACATAGTCATACGCTTTAATTCCCTAACTTTTGCCTGGACCGTCTTTTCGGGTTTTTAGTCCACCGGGATACCCTTTTTTTCCCAAGTCACCCTTTCTGGTTTTCAACTTGTCGGGTGTACAGATTTTTTATTTTATCCCTAATTTTTGCCTGAACCTTTTTGGTTCACCGGGATGCCCTTGTTTTGCCTAGGTGTGTCAACCTAACGGGTCTCTTATGCGTAGTATCTTTTAACTATGTCCGTGTTCACAGGGTGCGGAAGGTCGTTGCCATCTATGGTGGTCAAGATCATTGCTCCACCAGAGAAAATGCTTTTGATTACAAATGGTCCTTCATATGTAGGAGTCCATTTTCCCTTGGGATCACCTTGCGGCGGTATGATGCGCTTGATCACCAGATCCTTGACTTGTTATACATGGCGTCTGACCTTTTTGTTGAAAGCCTTGATCATCCATTTTTGATACATCTGACCATGACAGACAACAATAAGCCTTTTCTCATCAATCGAGTTTAGTTGATCAAGTCGAGTCTGGATCCAATTGTCTTCATTCAGCCTTGCATCCTTCATAATTCTCAGAGAGGGAATCTGGACCTCAATAGGCAAGACAACTTCCATGCCATATACCAAAGAGTAAGGTGTTTCCCCAGTTGATGTGCGCGTTGTGGTACGATACCTATGGATATCAAACGGTAGCATCTCATGTCAGTCTTTGTATGTGACTGTGATTTTCTGTATGATCTTTTTAATGTTCTTATTTGCAGCTTCGACAAAACCATTCATCTTGGGCCAGTAAGGGGGAGAATTGTGGTGCTAGATCTTGAATTGCTCGCACAGGGCGGTGATCATAGTATTGTTTAGATTCATACCATTGTCTGTGAGGATCCTCTTCGGGATACCATACCGACAGATGAGATTCTGCTTAATGAACCGGGCTACAACATTCTTGGTAACGGAAGCGAAAGAGGCTTCCTCAACCCACTTTGTAATATAGTTATTGGCCACTAAGATGAAGAGGTGTCCATTAGAGGATGTTAGTTTGATTTCCCCAATCATATCGATGCCCCACATAGCAAAGGGCCAAGGAGCCGTCAAGATATTCAGAGGAACCGTAGGTACGTGCACCTTGTCAGCATATATCTGACACTTGTGACAGGTTCGAGAGTGTTGATAGCAATTTGCTTCCATGGTAAACCAGTAATAGCCTGCCCGTAGGATCTTCTTTGCCATCGTATGCCCACTGGAATGAGTGCCAAAAGTGCCCTCATGTAGATCAACCATGAACTTTTCCGCTTTAACTTTGTCTATGCAACGGAGCAAAATAGATTCATGGTTGCGTTTATAGAGAATGCCATTACTAAGGAAGAACTTAGTAGAGAATCTCCTTAAGAACTTCTTATCATTGACTGAAGCTCCTTTCGGATATTCTTGAGCCTCGAGATACCTCTTGACTTCGTGAAACTAAGGCTGGTCCACTATTTGTTCAGTATTAATCTCGTGACAGTGAGCTGGTTCATCCATTCGTTCAATGGTGATCTGGGGAGCCTCGTTATCCCATTTAAGTTTAAACATGGATGACATTGTGGCTAGTACGTCTGCTAGCTGGTTTTCTTCTCGCGGGAAATGCTCGAAGGTAATCTTCTCAAAATGTGGGATAAATGTCAACACATTTTCTTTGTAGGGGATAAGGTTAGGTTGTTTGGTGTCCCATTCCCCTTTGATATGGCTGATGACCAAAGTTGAATCTCCAAATACATTTAAGGATTTGATCCCCAAATCTATGGCAGCTTTGAGACCAAAAATGCACGCTTCGTATTCTTCCATGTTGTTTGTACAATTGAAGCATAGTCTTGCAGTAAAGGGAGTATGACATCCTTCAGGAGATATGAGTACAACACCAATACCATTTCCGAGTGCGTTGGATTCCCCATCAAAAACCAGGGTCCATCGAGATCCTTGTTCAGGTCCGTCATATGGCCTGAATTCTTCACAGTTGTTTACCATCATGATGTCTTCATTTGGGAATTCGAACTTCATGGACTAGTAGTCATCCACAGCTTGATGAGCAAGGTGATCGGCTAGTACACTTCCCTTTATTGCATTCTGGGTAGTATAATGTATGTCATATTCTGTCAGGATCATCTGTCATCTCTCTATTCTCCCAGAGAGGGCAGGTTTCTCGAAGATGTATTTTATTGGATCCATTTTAGATATCAACAAGGTAGTATGAGTCAGCATATACTATCTTAGTCGGCGAGCAGCCCATGCCAGAGCGTAGCAAGTTTTCTCGAGCAGTGAACATCTTGTTTCACAGTCGGTAAACTTTTTGCTCAGGTAATAAATAGCGTGCTCTTTTCGGCCAGACTCGTCATGCTGCCCCATTACACACCCCATTGAATTTTCCAAAACCGTCAGATACATGAATAATGGTCTTCCCTCGACTGGTGGCATCAAAATCGGAGGCTCTTGTAAGTACTCTTTGATCTTATCGAAGGCAATTTGGCACTCATCATTCCATTTGACTACTTGATCTTTCTTAAGTAATTTGAAGATTGGTTCACAAGTAGTTGTCAGGTGAGAAATGAATCTGGCAATGTAGTTTAAACGTCCCAAGAATCCTCTAACTTCCTTCTCAGTACGAGGAGCAGGCATTTCTTGTATCGCTTTCACCTTGGCAGGATCCACTTCGATACATTTATTGCTGACAACAAAGCCTAGGAGTTTACCAGACCTTACTCCAAACGTGCATTTATTTGGGTTCAACCTCAGCTTGTATTTCTTTAGTCTCTCAAAGAGTTTCTGTAAATGGTCAAGATGCTCTTCTTCTTTTTGAGATCTAGCTATCATGTCGTCCACATAGACCTCTATTTCGTAATGTATCATGTCGTGAAATAGAGCTACCATAGCATGCTGATAGGTTTCCCCAACTTTCTTCAGCTCGAATGGCATAACCTTGTAGTAGAATATGCCCTATTGTGTGACAAAGGTTGTTTTGTCCATGTCCTCAGGCACCATTTTTATTTGGTTGTAGCCTGAGAAACCGTCCATGAAGGAAAACACTTTGTGTTGTGCTGTATTGTCAACTAGAATGTCAATGTGGGGAAGTGGGAAATCGTCCTTAGGGCTTTCCCTATTCAAATCTCTGTAATCCATGCACATTCGTACTTTGCCGTCCTTTTTAGGCACGGGAACAACATTGGAAACCCATTGTAGATAGGAGGTGACAGCCAAGAATCAGGCATTGAATTGCTTCATGTCTTCTTCTTTGAACTTCTTCTACATGTCTGGTCGCATACGACGAACCTTTTGTTTTATTGGAGGACAATCCTCTTTTGTAGGTAGACGATGTACTATGATGTCTGTGTTAAGTCCTGGCATGTCTTCGTATGACCAGGCAAAGACCTCGACATAATCGTGTAGCAATTGAATCAGACGTTCTTTGACACTGGGTTCCAGATTGGAACCCACCTTGACTTCTCTTTTGCCTTCTTTGGTACCTAGGTTAATTGTGTCCACTGGTTCTTCGTGGGGCTGAATGGTCCTCTCTTCTTATTGTAGTAACCTGGCGAGTTCCCCTGGCACTTCACAATCTTCCCCACCTTCGTCTTTGGCTTGGTAGATTATATTTTCATAATCATAGAAGGCCATAGCAGAATCGTTACCCATGGGATCCTGAGTGGATGAAAACATGCATTGTGAGCGTGAGTGTGTGTAAGAGTATAGCTATCTTTGAAAGAAATGAAAATGTAAAATGAAAGACAATGAGCACAAAGTGTGTATGCAAAAACGTCCATGATTCATTGATGTCATATGGAAATGAGATAATAACCCTTACAAATGGACCATTGTGCCTCGGGTAAGACACAAGGTTTTAAGAGTCTGAATTGTTTTAATATTACAGATCCGACAAAATTTAAAGACAAATTAATGTGGGATAAATGTGATCGGGACAAAATCTCTAGCATCCTAGTTTCTGAGCCCTCCACTGACAGTTTGGAAAATCCAATCCTCCAAGTTATAGTTACCTTCATCATCCTCCACTGCATTGACTTCGCGGTTGCTGATCTTCAAGGGTGGTCCTCCGGCACAAGAATGATGTACAGCTTTCTAGGCTCCTGAAGTGAAACCCAAACCAAATTTGTCAGATTTGTATGGGATATATGGGAGTTGGCCCCAAATAGTGCACCCACCTTCTTCTATCACTGCATTGGCATCTTTCAAAGACGACATCTTGAGCGGAGACCTTGTAATTTTTGGGACTTGAGACACAGACTTGGTTACCACCATAGTTTGCGGAACTTCTTCAAAGTGCTGGAATGGAGTTTCAATAAATTCACCATCTAATTCCACATATCTGAAGGAATTCAGATGACTGGCCATATATTCTTCTTCTCCATGGTTAATATGATCTTCCCTTGAATTTGATATTTCAGCATTTGATGCAACGTAGATGTAATAGCACCAGCATTGTGAATCCATGGTCGGCCTAATAATCAGGAATATGAAGGGTGAATATCCATTACATAAAAAGTTGAATCAAATGTTTGGGTTCCAACTTTTATGGGGATGTCCACTTCCCCATGCACCATCCTTTTTGAGCCGACAAAGGCTCTCACTACTATGTTGCTTGGTTTCAATGTCAATCCCTTACAGTCAAGCCTATCAAGAGCCTTTTTAGGAAACATTCAGAGACGAACAGGTGTCAACCAAGACATAGGCCAAGGTTGTGCCCCTGAATTCAACTGAGACATGCAATGCCTCATTATGCTTCCTCCCCCTTGGTGTTAAATCAGCATCCAAAAAACCTAAACCATTATCTGCGGTCAAGCTGGCCACACAGTCTTGGAACTGATCGGCAGATGTTTCTTGGGGTACATGGGCAGTTTTAAGGAATTTTACCAAGGCCTTTGCATGAGCCTCGGAACATAGTAATAAAGCCAGCATGGAAATTTTTGATGGAGTTTTCCCCAGTTGCTCGACTACATTGTAGTCGCTTCTTTTTATAATCTTTAGAATTTCCTCCATCTATTTTCGGGAGGTCTCAGGGATAGCTACTGATTGTGCCTTCGTCGGACAGGCTCAACCAGAATACCTTTACTTCGAGTCTCGGTTGACTCGGCAGCAGGAATGTCAGTAAGGGTGATAACAGGGATTGTAATAGTTTTGTCAACAGGAGTATTAGCAGAGATGATTGTAGGACTGGGAATATCCTTTGGAGGAGCAACAACGACAGGAATGATTATGGGTCTTGAAATAGCTTTTGGAGGAGAAATTTCTGGAGAGAATACCCTTATGTTTCGGGTTATCTTGCTAGTCCCTGCGATATTACTGATATCAGAGTCAACTTTCTCAAAACTTGAATTTTCAACAGCTGGCCAATCTTGCTTGATACCGTGATAGTAGACATCACCTCCATAATTCCATGGGACGGTTTTGTCTAACGAATACAGGATTGGTCTAGGCATTGTAATTATCAACGGAGCTACTTTAGGAACTGATGTAATTCTAACAGGTCTTTTGGTGGAGACCCTGGAAGAATTGTCGGAAATGGTCACGATGGAAACATCATTATAAGAAACAGTTGGAATTAAAGCCTTCTCGAACAAAATCTCCTTGTTATCTATTAGGCATTGAACGCCTGCTTTTAACAACGGACAACTGGTTGGTGAGGATAAACAGAAATGACAGCTTTCATCACAGCCTGGAAATACATCGGCATTCAGCAAGTTCTTTTTGATAGTCAGGAGTAGGGTCACAAGTTCATCAACTGAAGTAACGAACATATCTTCTTCAATGGCATTGACATCACGTCCGTGCTTGGGCATAGGGGCAGTAATGACATTGGTAATTTATGGCGCATCAAATTCAATCTCTTTGGCTTCAAGAAGGTCTTGTACTTTGTTCTTCAGAGCCCAACAGTTGTTAGTGTTATGGCCGGGACTCTCAGAATGGTATGCCTAGCGGGCATTAGGATGATAGTGAGGAGAGGTTGTGTTAGGATTCTTTGGAGCTTCTTTCAAAGTCACTAGATTGGATCTTAACAAATGTGTTAATACTTGAGATAGTGTCATATTAATTCGGGTGAACTGTCTGACTGGTCTTTCCATTCATGGCTGGTTGCTTCTTTACTGGGAAGGTGTGGGTTTAGGAATCATGACAACCCCCACCATCAGACGGCATTCAGCCCTATCTTGATTTCTCTGAGGATATACAACAACAACTTCTTTCTTTCCAATGAATGGTTTCCTTACAACAGCAGAGGATGCATATTTTTGAATCTTCCCATTCTTTATCCCGGCTTCTACCCTTTCTCCAGTCAATATCAACTCGGTAAAACCTACCGATGAACTCCCAATTAAGTGATATAAGAAAGGACCGGACAAGGTGACCAAAAACATATCTACTAACTCTCTTTCAGATAGGAGAGGATGGACTTTTCCTGCTAAGTCCCTCCATTTTTGCGCGTAGTCTTTGAAGCCCTCACTTGAAACCATGGTCATACTCTGGAGTTGAGTACGGGTGGGCGCAAGATCAGCGTTGTATTGGTATTGTTTTTAAAAGGCGGCAGCCAGATCTTCCCAGTTATGAACATTGGCTCTTTCTAACTGATAAAACCAATTAAGTTGAGTTCCAGTCACACTGTCTTGGAAGAAGTGTACCCATAAATCCTTGTCAGCGGTATGAGGCTGGATTTTCCTCACATAGGACCGGAGATGCATTTTGGGACATGAAACCCCGTCGTATTTGGTGAACATCAGTGCCTTAAATTTTTGGGGAATGATAATCCCAGATACTATACCTAACTCCTCAAAGTCCAATCCAGGTAATTTTTGAATTTCCATTGCACTTAACTTTTCTTCCAGATGCTTATACTTATCGTAGGCTGGAGGATATTGTTCTTCAGAATAATCTTCTTCTTCCTTTTCCTCTTCTGAATCTGGCTGGACAATTGCTTCCTTGCCTTTCCCTTCTTGATTGTCTTTCTCACCAGATGACGTTGCAAAGTCCAAGGTCCTTCTTGCTTATCCTTGGAATCTTCTTCCCATATTTAGAACTCTGGTTATTTTCTTTGTCTTCTTCTTTTTCTCTTCAACCAACAAGGTCTTCAAGTCTTCTTGTCCTTGGGATAGAGTTAAGAACATCTGTTGAAACTGAGCATTTTGAGCTTGGAGGTCCTTCACCATTTGCTCGAGATCTATCTTACTGAAATAAACAGTAGAAAGATGTGGAGACATGTTGCAAGAAACCTGCTTATGTTATGATGAATGGTAAATGCATATGCAATGATTTCAAGGATTTTAAAGATTCAAATTTGTTTTAGACAAAAAGAAAACACACGTTATATTAATAAATTAAAGCTTGAGTACATCAATGCTTCTTTGGGCAAAACAATACAAAAAACTCTAAGATAAAAAGGTTGTGCGCATTCTCTTTGGTGCAATGTAGGAATTCAGAGTCTGCTCCTCATGAAGTTGCTTAGTGAGCTCCAAAACCTTCTTCTCGCTAGCGTAGAATTGGGCTTCGAAAGTTTCTCACTCCACCTTGAGTTGTATCCAATCTCTTTGTAAGTCTTCAAGAGAGGTGGGCATGTCAGGATGTAGGATAGTGTATGGAACATCTCCTTCCATAATAAGCTCCATGATCACCGGGGGGATGGAGGAATAAGGCATCATAAGACTCTGAGCACGAGTTCATACCCATTTGAGCTAAGGCTCAAGAGGGATGGAATTCTTGTGCCCCAATGTTTTACTATCTACCTTGTTCAACATCCTCCAAGCTCGGATAAATCTCTGGCGAAGGCCTTAATCGTCGTTCTCGTAGTAAAATACCAAACCTTGAATGAGCATCTCATGTGGGCCATCCCTTCGGGCGTAACCAAACTTTCTTAAGGCTAAGCAGGGGTTGTAGGTGATACCTCCCCTAATGCCAAGTAAAGGGACATTAGGGAATTCTCCACAACGGTCGATAATAGTAACATTCTCTATAGATCGGGAACACCAATGGATGTTTGAATGTTTGAGCGTCATCAACCTTTGTGACCGCCTTGAACCTTGCTCGTTCTTCAATATAGATTGGGGAAGATGCGAAATAAACCATCTTGCCAAGAGAGGAGTGCAACATATAAGGACACCTCTTTTCCTCATAGTACGAGTGTGAAAAGAATGTAGGATGTCCCCTAGAAAAGTAGGCACCGGGTTACGAGACATGAAAATCTTGACAACGTTCACATCTATGAGTTGGTTAGGATTTGGAAACAAAACCATCCCATAGATGAGGAGAGCCACAATTTCCTCAAAAGCTTGCAAATCCAAAGATTTCCAACAGTTTTGGGCTTTCTCAAACAAGAACTTTTCTAGGAAACCCTTGACACCACTCCTTGTTTCCCAATTGGTTGTGACATCAGATGATTGCAAGTGTAGAGCTTGATCAATATCTTTCAGCTTTGGATCTCTTTCCGTACTGTTGAAAGTTAGTTGATTGAGAATGGGAATCCTCAAGAGTTGGGATAATTCTTCCAAAGTTGGCACAAGTTGATAATCGGGAAATGTGAAGAAATAGTGTAAGGGATCAAAGAACTGAAAGAGCACCTTCATCATGTCTTCATCAGTGTTGGAGGTGACCAAGTTTAGTAGGCGACCATGTCTCTTGGTAAATGGAGAATTTTCAGGAATCCTTGAAGCTAGCTCTTTAAGTTGTGGAGGGATCCTTACAAGATTGACTTGAATAGTTTTCCTGCAAATAGAATCCATGTCCTATAAAACAAGAACAAAGATAAATCCCAAGATCCTTAAAATGGTTAGTGAATGAGTATGATGTTTTGATGTTCATGATATTATGTACAAGTAAATATGCACAAACAAAGCAAACAAATCCCTAGGTTTAGGCTTGCATGGAGTCTTATAGGTAAGTACCCTCTTGAAGTTTAGTTGGCTCAAACCTGTCCTAGAAATAGTAATCGGGTTCTAAGGAGCTCAATATCATCGGTTTGTTTCCTTGGTCATTGTTTCAGCATAAGCCTTTTTAATGGAGACCGAAATATCCCAAAAAACCAAACCTCAATGAGTGTAGTATCGAGTATCTACCAACTTCAGACTACACCAAAGTCGGTCATCTCACTACGTCCTAAAGGCCAAGTTGGTCAAGTAAAGGTTCTAAAAGTTCATTAGTGCTTCATGACATCACTAAGCGGTCCCGTATTCTCCTTGATTAACTCAAGGGCTACCGGTACCCACAAATATGTCGCACTAACGTAGCTATTGCTTAGACCATATCAGTATACCCCACACAGTTTCCACAACGTATTTCTACTTACCTATAAGGTATCCCAAATCCGGGTATAGGATTCAAACCCAAACAAAGAACCATAATGTAAAGCATACAAGTCAAACAATCTAAGCAAGTAAATGTGATATAGCCCTAAAGTAACCCCACTTTTAGAATTTTCCCCAGCAGAGTCGCCAATTCAGTGATACTGTGGGAGAACTGACTTAAAGGTTTTGCGTTTGATCGCAAATGTTGCGGTTTAGCAAGAGTCGCCACCGACTTTTCTTTTATCCAAAAGGAAAGGTGAAAAAGCACAGGAAAGACCTTTGAGATTATTTCTTGAGTTCAGGGGGTAGATTATGAAAAGAGAAGGTATTAGAACCCTTTTCATTAATGGTTTTCCATGGGCTCTTAGTTACTTGCTAGATCACTTGCTTTTGTTCGAAATTATGCTTTGTGTGGTTTTTGAAAGTATTTTGAAAAGAGGCCATTGTTTAGGAAAACTTTGTAATGATTCTCATTCGTAAGAATGTATACAAAGTGTTTGATCGTTTGAAAATGTTTTCAAGTTTTGTAAGATGATTTGAAAGTGTAGGTGTTTATTTTGAAAATAGCAAGGATGTTTTGTTTTGAAATGAAGCAAGTAATTAGGAGCATTCTACCAACTAAAAAGTCTTTCTTGTTCATTTTCTTTTCCTTTGACATTGTTATCTTACCATTGATTTGGTAAGTAACCCTATCTTTGGATGCAAACGGGACGGGCGTAGATCATCATATAACCATGATTAACAATGTTGCAAGGTATCTTAGCAGTCTCTTTAGGGACCAAGATCATTTGAAAGGCAACATAGATAGCGTCATCGAGGGACTATGATCTTATATTTTGCTTGTTTTTACTAAGATACCTCACATGCGTAATATGACCATTTTGTAAGGCAACCAAGTGGATTTTACCCTAGGGGTGCTTGTGTGCAAGTGTATTGTTTTCATGCTTGATTTTGTCTTTGATTAGAGTTTTCTAATTGATTAGTTTTAGTCTTTCCATACAAACCCTAATTACTAGCATTTGTATATAAAGCGATAAACTGTGGAATTTTAAAATTACTATACTATTACAATACTTGTGGGAGGGGGTGTACAAATTATAAATGGGGATTGCAAGAAAATAAAGCCTAATTATATATTACAAACATATTGAATTGGTACAAGAATTGAATAAATAAATGTACAAAAATGAATAATTACTCAATAATGTAAATGTAAAGTAAATGGATATTTGTTTGGGTTTTTTAGAGAAAAGGGGTTTTTATTTTAACCTAATTAACTAAATGGAAAATAATTAATTAAAAGTAGAATATAAATTTACTAGGAAAAGAAATTTAATAAAACCTTAATCTATTAATTGATTAAAAAGAAAATTAAATTTGTAAGAAGAACATTATTTGGTATTTTTTGTCTTAAAAATAATTCATAGTACTTATAAAATATTTTTGGTCTTTTTTTATATATAAAATAATATATTTTAATTGGTGTAAAAGAAAATAAATAAAACCTAGTTTTTTAATTAAATTTACAAAACAATTAGTCAAAATAAATAAAGTATGATTAAATTAAATAATTTTTGTGAGAAAAATAAATAAACTATGTCAAAATATAGATCTACTATTTTTATATTTTTTAATTATTTTTTTTGATATTAGATAAAATATTTAAGAAAATAAATAAATAAAAATAAGAAAAAAGAAAATAAATGAGCCAGGGTGTGAAAATGAAACACGGGGGCGGAAAGTAAAAAAAAACATAAGCCCAAGGAGATGAGGCCCAGGCGCCTGCCAAAAAGAAAATCGAAAATGCAAAAAAATGTGGAAAATCCAAAAGGGTACCACTTGGGCTCGAACCCAGGTGCCTCAAGTCACAGGCGCGCGCTTCTACCACTTGGGTGGCTAGACATCCGTTTATATAATAAAAACAACAAATACATGATAGTAAACAAGTCCATAGCCTGAACTTCATCTTCAACCTCACGCCTAGCTAGAGTCTGTGTAACTCATTCAAATCTCAACAAAAATGAAAACTGTAAACAGGAAACTTGTAGCAAATTTCCTCACGATTTCAGAAATGCAAAGCAATAGAATTACAAATCAAATATAAGCGTGAATTTTAATGGCCCTAATATGAACCCCAAAAATCTCAAAAACTTCAATCTTAAAATTCTCTAAGCTCAAGCAAAATTAATGAAAACTATGGACATGGTTAACTTTAGGACAATTATATCTAAATTTTTCATTCACAAATAAATCATTGATGATGCATGTATGAAAAGTTCCAAATTCAGAAAACTTACCTTGCAAGAGGGTATCGGGTTTGGAGTTTGAGAAGATTTCAATGAGTTACAGTGATTGGGTTAGCTTCCTCAAGTTCCCAGGACGCTAATGGGATGCTTAGCTTGAGCTGGAAGTGCCAGGGAGTCCTGGAGAAGTCCAAGTGCAAAGCTCTGTTTTTGAAAATGGAGGATGGTGTTAATGGTGTTACAGTCTTGTAACAGGGTATGGAATGAGTTCTAAATGATGTTTAGAAACTTTAGGAACCAAAAGTCTTGAAAACGCACGAGGGAGATGTGAGTTTCAAACTTTTGATCAGGTTAGGCAACAACGGAGGTATGTGATACAGTTCTGAGCTCTTGATGTTTTTTAGGGGTCAAGCATGCGTGTAATTTGTGGCAAATGACTTGTGTATCTATAAGCAAAGAGTCTTGAGTGGTTTGTCAAGTCAGAAGTACAAGTTTCAAGCTTTTTGCTATGTTACTTGATTTTCAAGAAAAGTGGGAAAACAAGTTTCAAGGGGAAGTACAAGCATGGGATGGGTGATTGTAAGTGTCTAAACCATTTCTCTTGTGTTATGAGACATGTATGATCATAAGAGAACAAGTGCAAGGCTAAAGAACAAGTTTTGTGCAAAAAGTCACTTTATCAAAATGGCAATGTGCACTTTCTTCCCAAAATGGATATAAAGCATGGTTTTGCATTGAATGCTTGAAATGACACCTCTAACAGTTGTGAAAGCAATTAATTATGGAGTGTCTAACATGTTTGAAGCCTGCAGAGTAGAGGTTATGCAGCATAACTTTGAATTTTGAATTTGTTCATCACAAATTGACTTGTAATTCAAGTGATAAAACCCTAACTTCATCTCTTCGATTCTCCCTACTCAAAAATAATCTCAAGGAGTTCTTGGACATTTTGGAAACTTGCAATGTGCTATACAACCCATATTTGAATTACTTTTGAAGATTCCCCTTGGAACTATATGAAAAAAGTGTCATGAAGTTGGGTCAAAATCCTGACCAAATTAGGGCAAAATTTCACTAAGTGTTTTGTTTCATGACCATGTATTATTAAAATTATAACTTGAGATCCAAGATCTTTTGAAAGGATTTTGGTAAAGAAATGTTGTATATTTCATGGATATCTACAACTTTCATGTTGGAAGTTTCTTCTGAATCAGCTTCCATCATGGTGAAAATTTTGCTCAAAGTTATGAAGAAAAAAAAAAGAAATTTGCAACACTTAGAAAAATTTCTAAGTTTAGAAATTTTAACTTTTCAAAATGAAATCTTGAATTCTGGATTTTTGATGAATAAGTTGCATATTGTGACATGTTATGATGAATTGTGATATTTGGCATTTGAATTTGACCAAAAAGTCAAAGTTTGACTTTCAATATACATTTGACTTTTGATGAGTTGACTGAAAATTCATCCGTCAATCCATTGGACTTGAGCAATGTTTTGAGCTATGTCATTAGGTCAAAATGATGAAATTGGACTATTGAGATTAGGCCTTAAACCAATTGATCATTTTCTAGGTCAAAAATCAGAAACTGCTCTTTCCCAGTCAAAACCCTAATTTTAACCATTTTGCCCTTTTGAAGATATGATCAACTTTCTTGAGGAATTATGGTCCAAACATGATCAAATGGTACATATGAGTTTAAAATGTTGATGTGGATCAAAAATTATGAAGTTTGACTGTAAATTGGCCATAGTTGACTTTTTCCCCAATACAGTTGATTTTTAGGTCAACTGCTCAATTGACTGATCAAAAGTGTGATTCAAAGCTTGAAAATTGACATGAGTAATCTTGATGGTCCATAATGATCCATTAAATTCATATA
The DNA here is from genome assembly GCA_948472305.1 of Vicia faba. NCBI lineage: Eukaryota > Viridiplantae > Streptophyta > Magnoliopsida > Fabales > Fabaceae > Vicia > Vicia faba. Next base: position 941,043,894 of record OX451736.1, read on the forward strand.
GGGCATTGGAATTTCAAATATCCTTGCGCAATCTCAAACCCTAATTTTGGTCATCAGTGCTTAAGGAGGTGTCTTGAGCTGATCAACCCTAGTGCAGTCTTGAGCCAAAGGAGATCTTGTGAGCAAATCTTGATAAGTGAGAGGGAAAATTTTGGGGTACAACAGTAATCATTCCAGTGGATACACTATGGCCAAGAAGATGCTAATAGATGGTTACTATTGGCGACCATGGAAATCGATTGTCACCTTCACTCGAGGACTTGCCATAAGTGCCAAATTTATGATGATAAGGTTCACGTGCCTCCAATACATTTGAATGTCATGACTTCCCCTTGGCCATTTGCAATATGGGGAATCGATATGATTGGAGAAATCAAACCTACTGCCTTTAATGGACATCATTTCATTCTGTTCGCCATTAACTACTTTACCAAGTGGGTTGAAGCAGCTTCATTTGCATCAGTTACCAAGAATGTCGTGGCCCGGTTCAGAAAGCATAACCTCGTCTGCCGGTATGGTATCCTTGAGAGGATAATCATTGATAATTGTACCAACCTCAACAATTCCATGATCATTGAACTCTGCATGCAGTTCAAGATCAAGCATCATAACTTGTCTCCATACAAACCTAAGATGAATGGCGCAATGGAAGGGGCCAACAAGAACATAAAGAAGATTGTGAAAAAGATGGTTATGACCTATAAGGAATGGAATGAGATGTTATCATTTTATCTTCATGGCTATCGTACTTCGGCACGAACATCAACTGGTGTGACCTCTTTCTCTTTGGTCTATGGCATGGAATTTGTCCTGCCTGTCGAAGTTCAAATCCCTCATCTAAGGATTATGAAAGAAGAAGACTTAAACGAAGACGAATGGATTCAGACTAGGTTGGATCAGTTGAATTTTATTGACAAGAAGAGGTTTACGGTTGTTTGTCATGGTCAGATGTGACAAAAATTTATGATCAAGGCATTCAACAAAAAGATCAAGCATTGAGTATACCAGGCTGGTGACTTGGTAATAAAGCGCATCATTCTACCACAAGGCAATCCTAGGGGCAAATGGACTCCCAACTACGAAGGGCCATTTGTTGTTAAGAAAGTATTCTCGGTCGGTGATATGATGCTAACCACTATGGACGGCGAAGATTTCCTGCACTCTGTGAATATGTACATAGTCAAAAAATACTACGCATAAGAATGACCCGCTAGGTTGACATACCTAGAAAAAAATAAGGGCATCCCGGGGAACTGAAAGGGTTCGGGTAAAAATTAGGGATATATACAAAAGATCATACACCCGGAAAGTCGAAAACCTGAAGGGGCGGCTTGGACAAAAAAGAATATCCTGGTGGACTGAAAACCCGAAAGGGCGGTCCGGGCAAAAATTAGGGATTAAAGTGTACGACTATGTCTCATTGGATCACTTATAACCAGCTTTATTACCAAGGTCAAAAGTTCAAATGGTTCAATCAACTTCTTCCGATGGCAAAGGACGGGATTTTCGAAGACATAGGCGAAATAGCACAGTTGGAACCCAATGAGATCACTTCCACATGGCTATACATTTTGTTTTCACTTTGTACTCTTTTATTTTACGACGATTTCCTCTTACTAGGATTTCCTTCTCTTTGTATAAAATCGCTTGTTCATAGGCAAATTATCAATACAAATATACTTTGAAGTTCAAACCTTTTGTTTTTTCTGTCTTATTTACAAAGACGTCCAATGAATAAATTGAATGAATATATGCAAATGAACATGATTAACCGTTGACAAATATATGCATAAGAACAGGAATAAACCTTTACTCAAAACTCTAGGAGTTGGAATCACACTCAAGTTGTCTGTAAATCTCCATAGAATCCCTTTCATAAGGTTATCCTCAGTGAAGTCGTCAGATCCACTTCTATGAAATTATTCCCCACAGAGTAATCTTCACAAATAAGGGCATATTCCTCACAATCTCCCCAACAAATCACTCCAATAGATAAAAGATTATAATCTCTTTCCCAGCAATATCACCAACCGACGAAGTTCCAATCAATACAATGCATGGAGTTTCTCTTCCCCAGTTGAGTTAGGTCCTCCAAAACTAAAAAGTTCCTGCATAATTCTTCTCTTTGGTAAATTCAGTTCCCCAAGAGAGTTGATTTCCTTAGCTAAGAATTTCTCCATCAACAAGTTTTATTTCCCCAAAATGGTTTATTTTCCCAACAGACTACAAATTTACCAACTTGAGTCTATCCCTCAGACTACTAAAATTCACTGACAAAATTCTTCTCCCCAGTAAAGCCATCACTATCCCCAGAAAGTTGCTATGAAGCTTGGAATCCGACCAGATACCAATTAAATTTATCCTCCCCAAACAAGTCAGAAGATTGTCCATCTCTTTTATCCTCAGTCAGGGTATATAAGAATTATCTTCCCCAAACGAGTCGGAAGTTTAACCATCTCTTTTATCCACAGTCAGGGTATATAAGAAATAAATTCCCTAATAGAGGAACGGACGACTAATGTTCCTAAAGTCTACTCCCCAAACAGAAATCAATACATCCCCTGTAGACTTTCCTCACACAAGTAACCAGGAATCCCCAGCGGAAGCATTCTAGACAAGATTGAAGATACACATACTCTTCATCCATAACAATAGTCAGGGATTTATTTTCCAAGACAAATACACTTCAACTACATTGTACATTCATTCATCATAACATAAGAATACAAAACATGTATAGCACAATCTCATTTTTTTAAGAGCATCATTAGCAATGCATTTCATACATCATGACATTGCATACAAATAACTCTTTACCTTTTCAAGAAATATCAATCAACAGACTAATATCATCAACAATTTTCAAATAATTCCAAATTAACTCCCAAAACAAGACAGGGCAACTATTCGGATAACCAGCCATAAATTAATCCATGAAACAAAACAGGGAAATTATCTGTGAAGAGCAAGAAAATTAAAGATTAACTCCCGAAACAGGACGGGGACACTATCTTACTTTTGTTTCTCTCTGCCCAGATAAAGATCAATTCCTGAAATAGGACAGGACGACTATCTACATGACAAACACTTCCTTTAGACATCTGATGGTTCAGTTTAAATCGACAAAAGATTTATTCTGATACTTTTCCAGTAGATACTTTTTCTGGTTCAGTTTAAATTGACTAAATATTTATTCTGATTCTTTTCCAATTAAAGACAATGCAGACATCTGTTGGTTCAGTTTAAATCGACCAAAGATTTATTCTGATAATTTTCCAGTAGACACTTTTTCTGATTCAGTTTAAATTGACTAAAGATTTATTCTAATTCTTTTCCAGTTAAAGACAACACAGACATCTGCTGATTCAGTTTAAATCGACCAAAGATTTATTCTGATACTTTTCCAATAGACACTTTTCCTGGTTCAGTTTAAATCGACTAAAGATGTATTATGATTCTTTTCCAGTTAAAGACGACATAAAACGTCTGCTGGTTCAGTTTAAATCGACCAAATATTTATTTCGATACTTTTCCAGTAAACACTTTTTTTGGTTCAGTTTAAATCGACTAAAGACTTATTTCCAGTTAAAGATAGATGTAGACATCTTCTGGCTCAGACTAAATCGACCAAAGATTTATTCTGATACTTTTCCAGTAGACACTTTTCTTGGTTCAGTTTAAATTGACTAATGATTTATTTTGATTCTTTTCCTGTTAAAGACGACACAAGACGTCTGCTAGTTCAGTTTAAATCGGCCAAATATTTATTCTGATACTTTTCCAATAAACACTTTTTTTGGTTCAGTTTAAATTGACTAAATATTTATTCTGATTCTTTTCTTGTTAAAGACAGACGTGGACATCTTTTCGCTCAGATTAAATCGACCAAAGATTCATTCTAATACTTCTCTCAGTCAAAGTCGAGCATAGACTTAGTCTAACTTCTATCAACAATCACCTCTGGATGGCATCTATAAGCCCATATCTGACAACTCTCTATCATCTCTCTAAATGGCATCTTTAATCCCATTCCCAGTATAATCAACAAATTGTTTTACTTCATACACAAGCGAGTGCAAATTTCTGGGCACTTAAGTGTTCAATCATCTTCCACCTTCAAGTCGCGAATGGCGAACAAGCCAATATAACTCTTCAGGATTAAGAAGATTGAACAGGGTCAGCTATTGTACCCCAAAAATTTCCCTCTCATTTCTCAAGACATTTCTCACAAAAGATCTCAAATGCTCAAGGGTTCTCAAGAGTTGATCAGACAAGCTCACCTCCTAAGCATTGGGTCTAATTTAGGGTTTTGGTTTTCTCAAGGACAATTGGACTTTTGATGCTTTAAATGAATTTCATGGTTCATTATAGGTCTCCAATATTTCTCATACCAAGTTTCAAGTCTTGCACCACAAATTTGCTCAGTCAATTGGTTAGATGACTAGAAATCAGTTGTATTGGGTAAAAAGTCAATTGTGGTCAATATATAGTCAAACTTTATGATTTTTGGCCAACATCAACATTTTTAAGTAATATTTATGAATTGACTAAGGATTGATCACAATTCCTCAAGAAAAGCACTCAAATCATCAAAGGGGCAAAATTGTCAAAATTAAGGTTTTGATTGAGAATGACTGATCTTTGACTTTTGACCTAGTACATGACCTAATGGCTTGAAGCATGATCTCAAGGATTCAAATACAACATTTTGACCTAATTTCATGACTCAAATAATTTCTCAAGATCAATGGATTGATAGTTGAAATTTGATCAACTGATGAAAAGTCAACTAATATATAAAAAGTCAAACTTTGACTTTTTGATCAACTTTGAATTTCAAAGATCAAGATTCATAGAGACATTAAAAATTATCAAATTTGATCATCAAGAATCAAGAAAGTCAAAAAAGTCAACAAAAAGTCAATGTTTTCAAGACTTAGAAAATTCTAAGTGTTTTTTAACCTTGATAATTTCACTACTTCATGACAATTTTTCACCATGATGCAAGATGATTCAAGGAAAACTTTCAACATGAAAGTTATAGATCTTGATGAATTCTACAACTACAACCCTTAGGTTTGATGCCCAAAAAATGCTTAGATTTGAATATATAGGCTCATAAAGTCGTGATATTTTTCATAAAACACTTAGTGAAATTTTCAACAAGTTTAGGCAGATTTTTGTCATAACTTCTTGGAAATTTTTCACCTAGTTCCAAGATGATTTAGCCAAAGTGGTCAACATGAAAGTTGTATACAAGGTTTCAAGCTTTCCAAAATGTCCAAGAACTTGAAGATATCATTTTTGAGCTAGGAGATTCGAAGAGATGAAGATGGCATGATAAACTTGAATTATAGACCATTTTTGTGATGAACTCATAGAAAAATCTCAAACCTAAGATATATGATCCCACTTTTCAGGCCACTTAACTTCTAAATCTCACTTTGATTAGAGATTTACACAAGTTCTAAATGTATTACACAAATATTAGAAGCATTGTCTAAGTCCTGATGTTATTTTTGGATGAATTTGCATAAAGTCACGTTGCCACTTTGATAAAGAAAGATATATGTCAACAACTACTCACTTAAGATTGTAACTTGCTCCTAATCATATCACACAAAGTCTCAATAGCAGAGTCAACTTCTAGAGGTCAGCAAAAGCATGGCAAATACCTTGAATCACTCTCTTTCTTCATCATGAAGTAACATACTTTTTTGTGAACCAAGAACAATTTTTGCAAGTTAGAGGGACCATTTGCAACCTCTATAAATAGAGAGGCAGGGCTCAGAACCAAGGACACGAATAATTCTCTCAAAACCACCATTAAAGCAAGTTTTCAAACCTTAAACATCTATCTCTCAATCCACTCGTCCATTCTCTAAATTTCCACTTCAGGCACCTCCTATACATCATATAAAGGCTATCCAAACACTCATTTCATAACTGTTACTCCATTTCCATCATTGTCCAAATCGCACTTTGCACCTCTGCAACTTGACTTCTCTGGCACGATTCAGCCGCTTTCAGCATAAAGTAAGAGTTGCATTAGCTTCCTAGGAGTCCAGTGAAGCTATCTGGATCATCACAACACCTCTAGAAGTGTTAAAACTCCATACACGATTTCCAGTTTTGAGGTAAGTTTTCTCAACTTTGAACTTCTTATACAAGCATCATTAATAGTTGCTTTATGAATAAAAAATGTAGACATCATAGCCCTGAAGCTAACCATGCCTTTAGTTTTCATTTATGTTGCCTGAGTTATGTGAATTTTGAAGTTTAACTTTCTGAAAAATTTAGGTTTTATTTGGTACCAAACAAAATTTGTGTTCATCTTTGATTTATAGCTCTAGTTATTTACATGGTTGAATTCGTGTCGAAAAATGGAGCAAGTTTCATGTTTACACTTTTTTAAATGGTTGAGAAATGAGCAAGTTCAGAAATTTGGAAATTTAACAATGGAAGATAGCGCGAGGAAGAAGATGAAGTTACATTTAGAATTGAGTTTGTAATATATTTAATAGTTGTTTTTCTATACACGGATGAAACAGCCACCCCAGTGGCAGAGGAAACGAGCGTAAGGCATTAAACTATAGGGGTCTGCGTTCGAGCTCTAGCGACACCCTTTTGTTTTTTCACATTTTCTTATTTCAGATCCAATGCAATCATGTACAAGGAGCCTACCATGGACTTCATATCAACACCACATGATCATCACGCAACCAGATCCAACACTCTACAAAGCAAGACCATGATGCACCTTCAAAAGTCAGTCATATGGGATCCATACAGGCGTTGGGCTTCCTAGAATTTAGGCCTTATTCTTTTTTGTTTCTGCTTTCTTATACCCCCCCTCTTTACTTGCTAATAGCGTAGGCTCAATGTTCTTTTTAATTACAAACATTTTCCTTTTTTTCTGATTTCAAAAAAGGGCTTATGTTGGGCCTGCCAAAATTGCTTTTTCACACTCATTCTACTTTTTTTAACATCCAGCCCAATTATTTTTATTTTCTTTTATATTTTCTACATTTCATTTATTTATTTATTTTTATTTAACCCAAAAAATGTAAAAATATATTTTCTTAAATAATTAAGTTAAAAACATTTTAATTTAAACATTTGTTTTATTTTTGTTAATATTTAGAATTAGATTTTGCTTGTTTTCTATACTTTAAAATATTTTTTCTAAATTAATATTAACATTCAAATTATTTCATAAATAAATAATTAGACTTAGGTTTATTTTATTCTTAATTCCAATTAAATTAGATTTAGGTTTTGTCATTTAATTTTCTTTTTAAATTGATTAAATTAATTAACTTTTCTTGTAAATTAATTGGTTTAATTAGGTTAATCTCTAAAATCTTTTCCACCAAAAACCTAAAAATAATTTTCTCTTCTTCTTCATCTTTACATTTTTGTGTATTAGTATTGTAATTAATATTCAATGGTTTGTAATAGTAATTAGGGCTTTATTACTTTCTTCCCCCTATTCACAAAATTGTACCCCCCCTCCCCCCCTATTCCCAAAGTGTTGTAATAGTGTAGGGCATTTAAATTCCGCAATTTATCGCTTTCCTTATTATTGATAGTAATTAGGATTTGCATGACAAGACTTAAAAAACAAGCATTAGACAACCCTAATACAAGATAAAATACATGAAATCAATACACCTTGCACACATGCACCTCTAGGGTTACCCACACTTGTTGCCTTGGATTTAAACAGTCGTGTCACTCGAACATGAGATGTTTTAGCGAAGACCCTTGATTAAAATATCGTAGTCCCTCTATGACCCTTCGGTGTTGCCTTCGTTAAATGATCTTAGTCCCTTACTACAATTGTTAAAACATCTTATAAGTTGCCTTCTATAATTGTACGATAATCCACGCCCGTCCCTCACATCCAATGATATGGCTTCCTACTAACTAATGGTAGACAAGCACTATCTAAAGTAGGAGGAAAAGGACAAAGACTCTTTGAGTAGGTATATTTCTCGTAATTTCTTACTCACAAACAAAATCATTTAACACCTTTCACTTTCAAACATATTTCAAAAAAAACAAACATTTTGTATACATTCTCAACGATACGAGAATCACTATAAAATGGACTTACATTGGCATTTTCAAAACATCTTTCAAACACTCTTTTTCAACAAATATTTTCAAAACCAACACTTTGTATACATTCTCAACAATGCGAGAATCATTGCAAAAGTTTGTCAAACTTAGGCGTTTTCAAAATATTTTCAAACTTACACAAACACAAAGCATTTCAAAGTGATTAAGCAATTAAGAACCCGTAGATAACTACAGATGAAAAGGGTTCTAACACCTTACCTTTTCATAACCTACCCTACGAACTCAAGAAAATTCTCAAAAGGTCTTTCCTATTCTTTTCACCCTTTCCTTTATTGGATAAAATAAAACTCCATGGTGACTCTTGCTATCCGCAACATTCGCAATAAAACACAAAACACCCAAGTCAGTTCTCCCACCGTATCACAATTCCTACAAAGATTATGCTAGAAGATTATTTCCCTTCTTTAATAAAGTTTAATTTCATCATATTCCCAGAGATGAGAATCAGATGGCAGGTGCTTTAGACACTCTGGCTTCCATGTATCAAGTAAATACTTGGAACAATGTGCCTCGTATCACAGTTCGAGGTATGGAAAGGTCGGCTCATGTGTTTGTAACAGAGGGAGTGTCAGACGAAAAACCTTGGTATTATGATATCAAGAATTTTCTCCAAACTTAGGAATACCCGACTGGTGCGTCAAATAAAGATAGAAAGACATCGAGATGGTTGACAGGCAGGTTTTTCCTTAATGAAGATGTGTTATACAAAAGAAACTATGACATGGTCTTTCTCAGATGCGTGGATAGACAGGAAGAAGACATGTTGATGCATGAAACCCATGAAGGTTCCTTTGGTACTCATGTTAATGGACATTCGATGGCAAAGAATATGCTTAGGGTAGGTTACTATTGGCTGACAATGGAATCTGATTGTTATAAATTTGCAAAGAAGTGCCATAAGTACCAGATTTATGCTGACAAAATCCATGTGCCTTCAACGCTTCTCAATGTTATTTCTTCCCCTTGGCATTTCTCTATGTGGGGGTATTGACATGATTAGAATGATTGAACCCAAGGCGTCAAATGGACATCGTTTCATCTTGGTGGCAATAGACTACTTCACCAAATGGGTGGAAGCAGCTTCATATGCCAATGTTACTAAGCAGGTGGTAGTACACTTATATGTCGGTATGGTGTGCCAAGTAGGATTATCACCAACAATGGATCGAATCTGAATAACAAGATGATGATGATAGAACTTTGTGAAGAATTCAAGATTGTTCATCACAACTCATTTCCTTATAGGCCAAAGATGAATGGGGTTGTTGAAGCTGCCAATAAAAATATCAAAAAGATCATCCAGAAGATGGTTGTTACCTATAAAGAATGACATGATATGATCCCTTTTGCTTTGCATAGGTATTGTACATTCATTCACACTTCAACATGGGCAACTCCGTTCTCTCTTGTTTATGGCATGGAAGCAGTGCTCCCCGTTGAGGTTGAGATTCCCTTTTTACGTGTGGTAATGGAAACCAAATTGTCAAAGGTTGGATGGGTCCAAAACAGGTTTGACTAATTGAACTTGATTGAAGAAAAGAGAATGACGGCCTTGTGTCATGTTCAGTTATACTAGAAGAGAATGAAGAAAGCTTTTGATAAGAAAGACAAGCCCCGTGAATTCAGAGAAGGCGACCTCGTGCTCAAAAAAATCATGTCTTTTAACACTGATTCTAGGGGCAAGTGGACTCCCAAATTTGAAAGCGCATATGTTGTCAAGAAATCCTTATCTGGCGGTGCATTAATTATTAAAACTATGGATGGCAAGGAGTTCACACGTACTATGAATGCTTACGCAGTCAAGAAATATTTTTCCTAAAGAAATAAAATAGCAGCCCGCTAAGTCGAAAACTCGAAAGGGCGGCTTAGGCAAAAAAGAGCCTCTCAGTATGCTGAAAACCCGAAAGGGCAGTCTAGGCAAAAATAAGAGACATAAACAGAATAAATCTTCCCGCTAGGTTGAAAACCCGCAAGGGTAACTTAGGAAAAATTTAGGGATTTCTTGGCAAGTAACTACGTCAGACGAGACTTGATCATTGAAGCAACAATCTTCTCGGATCCTCACCACACTTCAACAAAATTCGCTGCTCAGGAATTCAAAGTTGTTAGGGAGAATATTGGTCATTGTATTTTAATGTATCTTTTCCAATATATTACCATTTTCCAAACTTTTTAATCATCTATGGGGTCTCGCCATTCACAAACTACCATTCTATTAATAAAGTTTGAGCTCTTATCCAATTCTTTGTAATTCTTATTTTATTCTGCTTGCAAAGATTCCATTTATTATTGAAAATAATTTACAAATTAGTTTTTACTTTTTACTTTAGATTTTTTAATTCAAGAAAAACAAGAAATAATGATTCTGAGGATGGACGAACTCTGAAATTTTGGAAATGTATATTCCTCGGGAAGGTTCTCCCAGGTCACTCTTGCTGATATGTGCATAATCTCATTGTGCTTCTCAAATAGTTGGGGTTGATACCAATTGATGCATGGTGCAGTGTTGTATTTATAATCCCATGTTCCCCAGTCAAGTCTTGGTTCAGTTTCTCTCCAGGTTGATAATTTTGATTTCGGATTTGCATGGTCTGAGGCCTCTATCCCAGATTCCCCAGTGAGGTCTTTACTCATATGACAAAAGTTCCTTCTCCCTTTGTGTGCGAAGGTAGAATCATTTGTAAGACATCGCCCTTTGCGGTGATGGCATTATTGTTGTTGTTTGTTTCCCAGGAAACTAGACAAGGGCAGTATCTTTTCTAAGAAGTGTTGAAACAATTGTCAACTTTATGGGTTTTCTCCTGCCAAGTGTTGGGTTTGATTTAAAATCCCAATAATTTTGATTTCTTACTGTATTGTTTAACTTCTTAAATCCCCAAGTAAAGCTGAGACATGTTTCTCTCTGAAAGTTGTTATCCCCATATAGTTTCATAATTTATCCCCAAGGAAGTTTGTGTAATCATCACTCTTGGTATTGAAGAATGTATTTTGGGATCCCCTGGACAATATGGTGTTGTCCTCCCAAATGAAGTTAGCACGAGATCCCCAGTTGATATCTCGACGATGTGGTTTTCATCTGCCCTAATGAAGTCAGTATTATAATCTCCAGTGGAATTCTAAGCAACGAGACATTGTTTTCCCCATTGAAGTCTGTGTCATGTTCCCCGGTGAAGTCTGGAGGAGGATTTTATATCCTTGTATCTGTACTGATTTATTGTTATGATTACTTTCGGATTATGTTTCTTCCCAGAGGAGTTAGGCCATGCAATAGGAATTTGTTTCCTCAGTTGGTGCTTACTTTCTTATGAAATTTTCCTCCTGGATGTGATTTAGTCGAGTTTTGACTTTACCCAAGCTGGTTTTGTCTAGTTATTCCCAGTGTTGTGTGTATGTGTTATCAGCATATACATGATAACATTCATACATACATCATGCATAGATGAATTTAAAGATCCATTGCGCATCTGCATTCACTAATTTTTTGTTGGCATATTATCCTATTTTGCAGAGTTATGTTACCCTCTCTCCAATAGATTGTCAATCTTAAGAAGAAAGTGTATATTCTTTCAATTTCCCTACTAAGTTATCCCTCGTGGAAGAATTTTTCTTCATCCCCCCTATTCAGCTCATTGTCTAGTTAGGTCCATGTTTCCCTTTTGAGTTTATTTCTCATCAGGTGCTATCTTGTTTGACTGTTTCACTCCGGTTTATTTCTGGTATAAATCAGTGGTCCCCGACAACATTATTATTATTATGATTTTCATAGGCTTTGAACCCTGGATTAAGGGTGTGCATTTATTTTGCACAAGAAGACTTTATCTCCTCAGCATGAATATATTGGAATTTTCCCATAGAAGTCATATTTCTTTTCCTAGAGGGTTTCTTACAACAGCAAGTGGCAGGTCTCTTTATTTGAGAAACTTGTACTTCCCCGGTAAGTCTGTTAGTTCCCATAGAAGATTCACATTTGTTACTCTAATGAATGGTAGTCTCGTCAATATGGGAGATAGTTCTTTTTTGAAATTTGTTACTCCAATGAATGGTAGCCTCATCATTATAGGAGATAGTTCGTTGTTGAGATTTGTTTACTCCGATGGATGGTAGTCTCGTAATTATGGGAGATAGTTCATTGTTTAGATTTGTAACTCCAATGAATGGTAGTCTCGTCATTATGGGAGATAGTTCGTTATTGAGATTTTTTTACTCCGATGGATGGTAGTCTTGTCATTATGGGAGATAGTTCGTTATTAAAATTTGTTTACTCCGATGGATGGTATTCTCGTCATTATGGGAGATAGTTCATTGTTGATTTTTTGTTTACTCCGATGGATGGTAGTCTTATCATTATGGGAGATAGTTCATTGTTGATATTTGTTACTCCAATAAATGGTAGTCTCGTCATTATGGGAGATAGTTCTTTGTTAAGATTTGTTTACTCCAATGAATGGTAGTCTCGTCATTATGGGAGATAGTTCATTGTTGATATTTGTTACTCTAAGGAATGGTAGTCTCATCATTATGAGAGATAGTTCGTTGTTGAGATTTGTTTACTCTAATGGATGGTAGTCTTGTTATTATGGGAGATAGTTTGTTGTTGAGATTTGTTTACTCCGATGGATGGTAGTCTCGTCACTATAAGAGTTAGTTTGTTGTTGAGATTTGTTACTCCAATGAGTGGTAGTCTCGTTATTATGGGAGATAGTTCATTGTTGAGATTTTTTTTACTCCGATGGATGGTAGTCTCGTCATTATGGGAGATAGTTAGTTGTTGATATTTGTTTACTCCGATGGATGGTAGTATCGTCGTTATGAGAGATAGTTCGTTATTGATATTTGTTTACTTCGATGGATAGTAGACTCGTCATTAGGGGAGATAGTTCGTTGTTGAGATTTGTTACTCCAATGAATGGTAGTCTCGTCATTATGGGAAATAGTTTGTTGTTGAGATTTGTTTACTTCAATTAATGGTAGTCTCATCATTATGGGATATAGTTCTTCGTTGAGATTTGTTACTCCAATGAGTGATAGTCTCATCATTATGGGAGATAGTTAGTTATTGATATTTGTTACTGTTGTAGCTCAAAATTTGCCCTCCCATTTTCTTCAAGGCATTCTTCTAAGATTCTCAAAGTACTCATGGATTATCAAGAGTTGATTAGACAAACTCACCTCCTAAGCAATGGTCTTCAATTAGAGTTTGGTGCATCTCAAGGAATATTGGGTTGCAAGGGTCTCAAATTATCTCCATGGTCCATCATAGGTCCTCAATAATGCTTATGTCAAGTTTCAAGCCTTGCATCACAAGTTTTCTTAGTCAATTGCTTATTTGACTAAAATTCAACTTTATTGGACAAAAAGTCAATTGTGGTCAACATACATTCAAACTTCAATATTTTTTATCAACATCATCATTTTGAGGTGATATTCATCATTTGATAAATGGTTGACCATGATTCCTCAAGGAAAGCCCTCAAATCATCAAAGGTCAAAAATTGCAAAAAATTAGGGTTTTGACTAAAGATGACTGATCATTGACTGTTGGCCTAGTGACTGACCATAGGTTTTGAGAAATACTATCGGGTCACGTAAGTAGTCAACGGTGTTTGTTGATTTGATATTTCCTGAAAACAGTGAAGATTTAGTTGTATGCAATGTCATGATATATGAAATGCATTGTGATGATGTTCTCAAAGTAAATGAGATTATTTTTATGTGATATGTATGTACATGCCATGATGTATGAATATGGGATGCTATTACAATATGTCTTAGTCTGGGAAAGTAAATCCCGGACTACTGCTGAAGAGTATTGGGAAGCTGAATCCTTCATTTCCGCTAGCGATGATGAATGGAGATGATTTTCCGGGGATTTCCTTTTTCCGTTTGAGGATATTCTGTCGGGGATTCTTAACTCCTGCCTGAGAATGACTCTGTGGAGAGAGATAATGCTTTGTTGGAAGGTTTTGCCGATGTAGAGAAATAAACTCTGTTGGGGAATAAACTTCTGCAGTTAGAGAAATAAACTCTATCGGGGGGAGGTTTTATAAACTGTTTAAGGTTATAAAGCTCGGCTGAGGAACACAGATTTCAGCTCTCTGAAGGAACTTGGCTGAAGGAAGTAATTCCTGCTTAGGGGAAGGAGAGGTCAAAACTTTGGTTGTTTCTACTCTGTGGGGAACATAGACGTCACTGGGACGTATGCTGAGGACGTGGCAAGAGGATGCCCTTGTGCCTGCTGGAAAGAGTAACTGTCGGGACTACAAATGGCTTTTTAGAATTTGCCATGTTTCTTAAAGTCATTAGTAATTGTCTTTTTGTTTCTTATGCAAGTATTTGTAAATAGTAATCATATTCAAATTCACATGTCAAAAATAATCACTGGACGTTTTTGCAAAACAAAATGGAAAAAAATTAGTTTTGTACTTTCAAAGAAATGATTTGTATTGATTTCTGAAGTTTGCCTATAACAGGCGTTTTATACAAAGAGACTGACGTTCTAGTAGGAGAACGTCGCGTAAAAAATGAAAACTACACAAAATAGTGTATAAAGAGAAAACAGCTATGTGTAATAATCCTATTGAGTTTCAATTCTGCTATTGCCCCTATGTCCTTGAGCGTCTCATCACTTTTCTACTTGTCCGAATCTGACTGGATTGATCGGTACCATTTGAGCTTGAGAGTTGATATTGAAGTCTGGTCGTAAGGTTATCCAATGGGACATAGTTGTACGCTTTAAATCCCTAACTTTTTCCTAGACATCCCTTTCGGGTTTTCAGTCCACCGGGATACCCTTTTTTGCCCAAGCTGCCTTTTCAGGTTTTCGACTCGTCGGGTGTACATATTTTTTTGTATTTATCCCTAATTTTTTCCCGAACCCTTTTGGTTCACTAGGATGCCCTTATTTTTGCCTAGGCCAGTCAACCTAGTGGGTATTTATTTATGCGTAGTATCTTTTCACTATGTCCACATTCACAGGGTGAGAAAGGTCGTCACCATCCATGGTGGTCAAAATCATGGCTCCACCGGAAAATATGCTTTTTATCACAAATGGCCCTTCGTACGTGGGAGTCCATTTTCCCTTGGGATCACCTTGTGGCAGCATGATGCGTTTGATTACTAGATCACCCACTTGATATACTTGACGTCTGACCTTTTTGTTGAAAGCCTTGATCATTCACTTTTGGTATATCTGACCATGACAGACAACAGCAAGTCTTTTCTCATTAATCAGATTTAGTTTATCAAGTCGAGTTTGGATCCAATCATCTTCATTCAAACCCGTATCCTTCATTATCCTCAAAGAAGGGATCTGGACCTCAATAGGTAGGACAGCCTCCATACCATATACCAGAGAATAAGGTGTTTCCCCTATTGACGTACGTGCTGAGGTGCGATAACCATGAAGAGAAAATGGTAACATCTCATGCCAGTCTCTGTATGTCACCGTCATCTTCTGTATGATTTTCTTAATATTCTTGTTAGTAGCCTCCACAGCACCATTCATCTTCGACCGGTAAGGGGGAGAATTATGATGATGGATCTTGAATTGTTTACATAGTTCGGTGATCATTGTATTGTTGAGATTTGTACTATTGTCTGTGATGATTCTCTATGGCACACCATACCGACAAATTAGGTTATGCTTGATAAACCGCACCACAACATTCTTGGTAACAGTAGCAAAAGAGGAAGCCTCAACCCACTTCGTGAAGTAATCAATGGCCACTAGGATGAAGCGATGCCCATTGGAAGAGGTAGGTCTAATCTCTCCGATCATGTCAATGCCCCACATTACAAAGGGCCAGGGAGCCTTCAAGACATTCAAGGGAACCTGAGGTACATGTACTTTATCAGCATAGATATGGCATTTGTGACAAGTTCGGAAATGCTGAAAACAGTCTGCTTCCATAGTGGACCAATAGTATCCTGCCCATAGGATCTTTTTTGCCATGGTGTGTCCACTAGAGTGGGTACCAAAAGTGCCTTCGTTTAAATCTGCCATAATCCTCTCTGCTTCGTTCTTTTCTACACACTGAAGTAAAGTATAGTCATGGTTGGGCTTGTAGAGGATTCCATTACTGAGGAATAACTTTGTGAAGAACCTTCTCAGAAACTTCTTATCATTGACAGACTCCCCCTCAGGATATTCTTGAGCCTCGAGATACCTTTTCACTTCGTGGAACCAAGGTCTGTTTGCTACTTCTTCAGTATCAATCTCATAGCAGTATACTGGTTCATCCAACCTCTCAATGGTGATCCAAGGAGCTTCGTTGTCCCATATGACCTTGAACATGGACGACATAGTATCTAGCACGTCTGCTAACTGGTTCTCTTCTCGTGGAAAATGTTTAAAGGTGACTTCCTCAAAGTGTGGAAGCAATGTCAGCACATGTTCTTTGTAAGGGATGGGATTCGGGTGCTTCGTGTCCCACTCTCCTTTGATTTGACTTATTACCAAGGATGAATCCCCAAAAATGCTCAAGAACTTGATTCTCGGGTCAATAGAAGCTTTGAGACCCATGATGCATGCTTCATACTCATCCATATTGTTGGTGCAGTTGAAACATAATCTGGCAGTGAAAGGAGTTTGACAGCCCTCAGGAGATATAATTACAGCACCGATGCCATTGTCGAGTGCGGTGGAGGCTCCATCAAAAACCATAGTACATCGGGATCCTTCCTCAGGTCCGTCATTCGGTCCGGGTTCTTCACAGTCAGTCACTAACATAATATTCTCATCCGGGAATTCAAAGTTCATGGATTAGTAGTCATCCACAGCCTGATGAGCCAAATGATCAGCTAATACACTTCCCTTGATTGCTTTCTAGGTTGTGTATTGGATATCATATTCGATCAGGATCATTTGCCATCTTGCTATTCTTCCGAAGAGAGCGGGCTTCTCGAAGATGTACTTGATCGGATCCATCTTAGATATCAACAAAGTAGTGTGGGTCAACATATATTGTCTCAGTCGGCGAGAAGCTCATGCCAAAGCGCAGCAAGTTTTCTCGAGCAGTGATTATTTTGTTTCACAGTCGGTAAAATTTTTGCTAAGGTAGTATATTGCATGCTCTATTCGACCGGACTCATCATGTTGCCCCAGCACACACCCCATTAAATTATCTAGCACTGTTAAGTACATTATCACATGTCTACCTTCAATCGGAGGCATCAGAATTGGAGGCTCTTGAAGGTATTCTTTAATTCTCTCGAAGGCAGTCTTGCATTTGTCATTCTATTTTACCACTTGATCTTTCTTCAGGAGTTTGAAGATTGGCTCACAGATAGCAGTTAAATGGGAAATGAATCTGACAATGTAATTTAGGCGTCCCAAGAAGCCTCTAACCTCCTTCTCAGTGCGAGAAGCCGGCATCTCTTGTATAGCCTTTAGCTTTGTAGGGTCTACCTGAATACCCTTGTCACTGACAATGAAACCTAGAAGTTTACCAGACCTTACCCCGAAGGTGCACTTGTTCGGACTTAACCTCCACTTGTACGTCTTCAACCTAACAAACAGCTTTTGTAGATGATCAAGGTGCTCTTCCTCAGTTTGAGACCTGGATTTCATGTCATCAACATGGACCTCTATCTCATGGTGAATCATGTCATGAAACAAAGCTACCATAGCTCGCTGATAGGTTGCCTCAGTATTCTTCAACCCAAACGGCATCACTTTGTAGCAGAAAGTGCCCCATTGCGTGACAAAGGTTGTTTTCTCCATGTCTTCGGCTGCCATCTTGATCTGATTGTAACCAGAGAACCCGTCCATGAAGGAAAAGATCTTATGCTGCGCGGTGTTATCAACCAGAACGTCAATGTGGGGGAGCGGGAAGTCATCCTTGGGGCTTGCCCTATTCAAATCTTTGTACTCCATACAGATCTGTACCTTGTCGTCCTTTTTAGGCATCGAGACTACGTTAGCAACCCATTGTAGATAAGAGGTGATATCTAAGAACCCAATGTTGAACTACTTCATCACTTCTGCTTTTATTTTCTCTGACATTTTAGGGCGCATACGACGGACCTTCTATTTTACTGGAGGGAAATCTTCTTTAGTTGGCAGATGATGAACCACAATATCCGTGTCTAGTCCTAGCATGTCTTCATATGACCAGGCAAAGATATCGACACAATCATGCAACATTCGTATCAACCGCTGTTTGACACCAAGCTCCATATTTTCACCTATCTTGACTTCTTTTTTGTCCTCCTCTGTGCCCAAGTTTATTGTCTCAACTGGCTCTTCATGAGGCTGTATAGCCCTTTCTTCCTGTTGTAACAGCTTAGAAAGTTCTCTGGGTACCTCACAATCTTCCTCACCTTCGTCCTTGGCTTGGTTGATCGAATTTTCAAAGTCATAACTGACAATAGCAGAACTTCTATCAATGGGATCCAGAGTGGATATGGATCTGCAGTTTGATACGTGAGTGTGTGTAAGAGCATAGCTTTATAGGCAAAGTAAAAAGCAGAAAAGAAAAACAGAGAGCGCAAAATTTGTATGCATAAACGTCCAATGCTTTATTAATGACATATGAGATTGAAACATGATAACCCTTACAAATAAACCATTGTGCCCCGGGTAAGACACCTGGCTATAGAGTTTATATTATTTATTACATATCCAAAAACAAGAAAGACAATTACTTCTAAACAAAATTAATCGGTACAAAGTCTTTTTCTGTCCAATTACTAGGTCCACCATTGGTAGTAGGGAAAATACAGCTATCCATGTCATAGTCACCATCATTGTCTTCTAGAGCGTTGACCCTATGATTACTGATGCGTAGGGGAGGTCCTCCAGCACGAGCACGGAAAACAACCCTTTGAGCCCCTGAAGAGAAACCCAAACCAAACTTATCAGATTTGTATGGAATGTCAGGGAGTTGGCCCTAGATGGTACACCCACTTTCTTCAATAACTGCTTTGGCGTCCTTGAGAGAAGCCATTTTCAAGGGAGTTCTAGTGATCTTTGGCAGATTGCCGACAGTTTCAGTTGCAGCCATAGTCTGAGGTACCTCTTCAAAGTTCTGACACGGAGTCTCAATGAACTCGCAATCTATTTCCACATACTTGAAGGAGTTCAGGTGACTTACCATGTATTCTTCTTCACCATGTACCGTGACAATCTTTCATTTCACCGGGTATTTCATCATCTGATGCAGAGTGGACGTGACAGCTCCCGCCCCATGGATCCAAGGGCGGCCCAACAAACAAGAATAAGTTGGTATGATATCCATCACGTAGAAGGTGGAGTCAAAGGTCTGAGAACCAACTTTTATGGGGATGTCCACCTCCATGTGCACCATTCTTTTTGAACCATCGAAAGCCCTCACTACAATGTTGCTGGGTTTCAGGGTCAAACCTTCACAGTCTAATATGTCCATAGCCTTCTTGGGCAGCATGTTCAATGATGAACCAATATCTACTAGAACATGGGCCAAAGTAGTTCCCCTGCATTCGATGGAGACATGCAGCGCATCATTGTGTTTTCTTCCCCTGGGCGTCAGATCAGCATCAGAAAAACCCAAACTGTTATCAGCCGTAAAACTGGCCACACAATCGTCAAATTGGTCAGCGGAGGTTTCTTGTGGCACATGGGTAGTTTTAAGGAATTTCACCAAAGCCTTTGCATGAGCTTCGGAGCATAACAGTAGGGCTAACATTGAAATCTTAGAAGGGGTTTGCCCCAGCTGTTCGACCACATTGTAGCCGCTCTTCTTTATTATTTTCAATATTTCTTCCATTTCCTTCTTGGAAGCCTCTGGAATAGATTATGAATGCGCCTTCGTCTGGACAGACTCAATCAATATGTCTTTGCCCCGAGTCTCGGCCGACTCGGTGATAGGGGCGGCAACTGGGGTAATCACAGTAATTGCAGTGGTAGTATCAGCAGGAATAACAGTAGTAATGATCACAGGACTAGTAACGAATTTTGGAGGAGAAATCTCAAGGGAGAACACTCTTCCACTTCTTGTTATTTTGCTGGTCCCAACGATGTTGCCACTGTCGGGATCAGTATTTTCATAAACTTGGTCTTCAACAGCCAACAGGTCTTGCTTGATGCCGTGGTAGTAGACGTCAGCCCCATAGTTCCAGGAAACAACCTTGTCCGAGGAGTATGGGATTGGCCCTGGCTTAGTGATGATCAGAGGAGCCAACTTCAGAGCAGATGTAATCCTGATGGGTCTTTTGGTGGAGACCCTGGGAGGATTGGTAGAAATGGTTATGATTGAAACATCCTTACAAGGAACAGTCGGGACATGAATCTTTTCAAACAAAATCTCTCTATTATCCATCAGGCGTTGAACACTTGCCTTCAACAAATAACAACCAGTTGGTAGTGATAAACATAAGTGGAAACCTTTGCCACAGCCCAGAAATAAATCGTCTTTCAACAAGTTCCACTTAACGGTCATGAGAGGAGTAACAAGTTCCTCAACAGAAGTAACGAACATATCATCATCAATAGCATTAACACCACGGTCGTGCTTAGGCATGGGAGCAATGATAACATTAGGAATCTCGGGAGCTTCAAATTCGATATCCTTTTCTTCAATAAGGTCTTGCACTTTGTTTTTCAAATCCCATCAGTCGTTGGTATCATGGCCCAGACTTTCTGAATGGTAAGCACAACGAGCATTTGGGTTGTAGCGAGGAGAAGTTGTGTTGGGATTCTTAGGAGATTCCCTCAAAGTAACCAGATCGGATTTCAATAATTGTGGATAAACTTGAGACAAAGTTATATTTATCCAGGTGAATTGCCTTACAGGTCTTTCTGCTCTAGGGTGATTATTTCGTTGTTGAGTAGCTGCAGGCTTAGATATCATAACAGCCCCGATCGTTGGACGGCGTTCGGCTCTGCCCTAATTTTGTTGATTGTAAATAGCACTGACTTCTTTTTCCCTACGAAAGGTCTCTTTCCCGCACTTGAAGAGGAATCCTTCTGAATCTTGCCACTTCTAATCCCAGTTTCCACTCTTTCTCCTGTCAAGATCAGCTCAGTAAAACCAGCTGAAGAGCTTCCAATCAGATGGTTGAAAAATAGTCCAGATAGATTACCCAAAAACATGTCCACCAACTCCCTATCAGACAGAGGGGACTGGACTCTTCCTGCTAGGTCCCTCCACTTCTGAGCATAGTCTTTAAAACCCTCGCTCGAACCCATAGACATACTTTGGAGTTGTGTACGGGTAGGAGCAAGGTCTGCATTATATTGATACTGCTTGTAGAAAGTAGCAGCCAGGTCTTCCCAATTACGAACGTTGGTCCCTTCCAGCTGGTAGAACCATTCTAGTTGAGTTCCAGATAGACTATCTTGAAATAAGTGGACCCATAAGTCCTTGTCGGCCATGTGAGACTGGATCTTCCTCACATAAGATCAGAGATGCATCTTGGGACATGAAACCCCATCATATTTGGCAAGCACCGACACCTTGAACTTCTGCGGGATGACAACCCCAGAAACCAAACCCAGCTCTTCAAAATCCAGCCCAGTCACCTTCTGGATTTCCATTGCATTTAGACGTTCTTCCAGCTGTTTGTATTTTTCGTCGGCCGAAGGGTACTTCTCTTCATTATAGTCAGTCTCATTATCATATTCCCTTGGACTGGGGTCTTCCTCTCTTGTCTCCCCTTCTTGATTGTCTCCTTCTTTTGACGAAGATTTTAGCTCTACCACTTGCCTTAATTGTCCCTTGAACCTCCTTCCCAAATTCACCACACCAGTTGTCTTTCTTGGCTTCTTGGTCTTCTCTTTGACAATGAGGGCTTTCAGTTCCTCTTTCCCCTTGGCCAGACCCATGATCATTTGTTGAAACTGGGCATTTTGAGTCTGTAGATCCTTAATTGTTTGTTCGAGAGCCATTTCTGAAATAAATAGCGAAGAAGATGAGAAACCTACTTTGAAACATGTTTATGCGATGATATGTATGATTTATGCATGCAATGTTTTCAAGGATTTCTAAGACTAAAATTTGCTTAAACAGAAAGAGAACAAACGTTAATTGCATTAAGAAGTTTTATCGGTTACTATGATGCCTCTTGGGCTTACAAGGGAAGTACCAAAGCCAAAATAAACTCTCCAAGCAAAGAAAGACTCAAGCTTCCCACTGGCGCATCCTCTTTGGTGCAATGTAAGCATTTCTTCTCTTCGTGAAGTAACTTGGTGAGCTCTAAAACTTTCTTCTCGCTGGCGTAGAATCGAGTTTCAAAGGTATCCCGTTCTTCTTTGAGTTGGATCCAAGATTTTTGTAGCTCCTCGAAATCAGTTGGCATGTCAGGATGAAGAACAATGTAAGGAGTATCTCCCTAAGCAATTGTCTCCATGATCACAAGTAAGACGGAAGGGTAAGGCATCATAAGACATTGAGCACGAGCTCGCACCCATTTGAGATAAGGCTCAAGAGGAATAGAATTCTTGTTCTCCAGTGTCTTGCTATCAACTTTGTTTACCATGCCCCAAGCTCGAATGAACCTCTTACGATAACCCTGAACATCATTCTCATAGTCAAAGATGATTCCTTGGACGAGTGCATCATGAGGACCATCCCTTCTAGCATAACCAAATTGTCGCAATGACAAACAAGGATTATAAGTGATTCCTCCCGTAATGCCTAAGAGAGGGACATTAGGGAATTCCCCACAACGATCAATGATGGTAACATTCTCCAAGGATCGAGAACACCAATGAATATATGAATGTGTAAGGGAAATTAACCTATGATACCATCTCATACCCTGCTCATTTCTCAAAAAAGACCGAGGTAGGTGAGAAATAAACCACCTAGACAATAGAGGAGGGCAACATAGAAGGGTCCCTCTTCTCTTTAGAGTGCGAGTATGCAGAGAGTGTAGAATATCCCCAAGTAAAGTAGGCACCGGATTATGAGACAGAAAAACCTTAACGGCATTCACATCTATGAGTTGGTCCGGGTTAGGGAATAGTACCATCCCATAGATGAGAAGGGCCAACACTTCTTCAAAAGCTTGTAAATCCAGGATATCCCAAAAATTGTGAGCTTTCTCAAATGAAAACTTAGCTAGAAATCCTTGGACACCTCTTATGGTTTCCCAATTTGCCATTATATCAGACCGTTGTAAAGACAGAGCTTGAGCAATCTCTTCAGGCTTTGGGTCTCTTTCCATACCATTGAATGGTAACTGATTAAGGATAGGTACCCCTAATAACTGAGAAAACTCCTCCATAGTGGGTACTAACTGGTAATCAGGAAAAGTGAAGCAGTGATGTAACGGGTCAAAGAATTGAAAGAGCACCTTTAACATTTCTTCATTCGTGTTTAAAGGGACCAAGTTGAGAAGTCGATCATGTTTTTCAGTGAAGGGAGAGCTTTCAGGAATCCTTGATGGTAATTCCTCGAGTTGAGGAGGTACTCTCACAAGGTTGACTTGGATAGTGTTCCTGCAAGCAGATGCCATGTCCTACAAAACAAGACAAAGATAAGCCCTAAAAAATCCTTGAAATGGTTAGTATGATATTCCATGTTATGATGTCATGATTATGCTAAGAAATCACATATATAGCAAGCACAAACAAATCAGACAAATACCTTAGGTTTAAGGCTTGCATGGGTTTTAAGGTAATACCCTCTTGAAGTTTTGATTAGTTCAACCTGTCTTATAAATAGTAACCAGGTTCTAAGGGATCTCAATATCACTGATCTTTCCCACAAGTTTCGTTCCGATAGACAACTGACTTACCACCAAACAAAACTCGGGAGTCAAATCTCAATGAGTGTAAAATCGAGTATCAACGGACTTTGGGGATACACCAAAGACGGCTATCTCACTACGTCCTAATAGCCAAATTGTTCAATTAAGGTTCTAAGGTCATTTGATGCTTCATGACACCATGTAGTGGCCCCGTATTCTCCTTGATTAACTCAAGGGCTACCGGTACCAACCAAAGTGTCACATTAAAGTAGCTATCGCTTCAACCGTGTCAGTATACCCCGCATAATTTCCACGATCTATTGCTACTTACCTAAAAGGTTTCCCCAGATCCGGGTGTAGGATCTGTAGTAACCCAAACAATAGCCTTAAAAGTAAAACAATCAAAACAGACAAAGAAAACAGTTTAGAAATGAACTAGACCCTAAGGTAAACCCCACTTTTATTACTTTCCCCAGCAGAGTCACCAGTTCTATGATATGGTGGCAGAACTGACTGTTATACTGGTTTACGTTTTTTGTTCGCAAATGTTGCGGTAAGAAAGAGTCGCCACCGAATTTTCTTTTATCCAACAAAGGAAAGGGTGAAAATAACAGAAAAAGACTTTTTTTCGAGATTTTCTGAGTAAGGGAGTAGATTATGGAAAGGGAAGGTGTTAGCACCCTTTCCATCCGTGGTTTTCCACGGGCTCTTAAGTACTTGCTCATTTTTGAAAATTGTTTTCGTGTTTGCATGTTTTGAAATATTTTGTTTGCTTTATGATAACTCCTGTATCAGTCCTTAAGAGTGTGATAAAGCATTTTTGAAAAGAATTTGGAAAGTGTGTGAGTGTAAAAAGGAATCAGATTTGAGCAAGTACTTAACAACTATCTACCTACTCGAAAAAGGCGTTCTTTTCCTCCTTTCCTTTAGATGGGGCTATCCTACTATTAGTGAGTAGGCAGCCCTATCTTTGAATGTTTGAGGGACTATCTAAAGGGACGTTTATGGTCATTGAAGGCAACATGTAGAGATACCTTAGCAGTTCGAAGGGACTGTCATCATGTAGGCAACATCGAGGGACAAGATCATTTCTTGTAGGCAACTCGAGGGACATTAAGGGACCGTGATCTTTATGATGACTTTTAAACTATGGGTCTTTGCTAAGAGTATCCCTATGTTCGAGGGACATGACCATTTCAGAAGGCAACCAAAGTGGGGAAATACCCTAGCGGTGCAAGTGTGAGAAGTGTGTTCAATTCAGTTATATTTATCTTGATGTTAGTGATCTAAGACTAATTATTTAGTTCTTGTCATGCACGCCTAATTTACTAACAGTTTATATACAAGCATATAATATAGTGGGAAAAGTAAAAACCTACAGCTATTACAAGGCTTCGATGCAATTACAATTATATGTGACTGAAAGGTAAAATGCGGAAATTAAAAACCCTAATTTAGCTATTACAAACCGGGCACAGTTACATAATTAAACAAAAAAATAATCGTATGAAAAATAATGCGCAAAAATTGAGACGAGAATAAGTTCTAAACCCTAAAAATCTAATTGCCTATTAAAAATATTTTGATGATTTTTATGAAAAATTTGAAATTTAACCTAATCTCTAATTAATTTTAAATTAAGGAAAACAAATTAAAGTTAATTAAATTAAATTAATTTGCAAAAATTAAATTTTCTTAAAAAAACTCTAAGTCCTATTTTTATGATTTTATGATTTTATGATTTTAAAAAAATGAATAAACAAAAAATATAAACTAATTAAAAAAAGAATAAAGTAATTAAAAAAGATGGGCCTGAGGGGTGAGAAACCCAGATTGGGGGTATGTTGCTGAATTTAGCCAAGGCCCAGATCTGGTGGCCCACAGCTGCGTTGGATCTGGTGTTGTCACGTCTGGCAGGTTCATCATGGGGATGTAAGCTTGGAGACGCTAGATCCACGTCATTGATATCTAATGTCATAAGTTTGAGGGTCTATGGTGCGCACGCTGGAGCTAGAAGTGCTAGATCTGCATGTATAAATCAGAAAAATAATATGCAGGAGGCAAGGGTCGAATCCTTGACCTCCCACATACATAATGCCTTAACCCCTTTGTTCTTGCCACTGGACCATACTGCACATTCGTTAATATAAATAAAATAAAATATAATATGTGAAAATTTAGTCAAATATATTAACAAACAAAACGCGCGCGTGGAGTGGGACCCTGGATTTCAAATGAGCTAATCAGAGAAAGTTATCCAGCCACGCCAGCGCAGGGAGGGTCAAACCACCCCTCACGGTGGTTGACTGTTGTCTTCTTCGGAGAGACAAAAATTGAAACCTGCAAAATACGATGTTTCCAATCCAAAAACTTGACCTACCCCCCTCCCCCACTAAATCATAGGCCGCGATCACACGATGGTGGTCTTCTTTTTGGCTGAAATGGTCTGTAAACGCAGATGCGAAGAAAAAGAAAACTTGTGCCCTAATAATGGCACTTCTTGATTCTGGCGTCAAAGCTTGCATGTAACGGTTCAAAACATACGCAAATATGATATTAAACTCAAATATGTGCAGAGATATTACTTATATGCCATGAATCGAAAGTTTGAAGTTTGAGAATTTTGCAAACCCTGAATTATCATAGAGGGTGATTCTGTATGCTTTGGCCTTCAAGAAGGGGTTGGTTCTACCCCTGGGATCCTCAGAAGGATGATGGAATGCCTGGATCTGATTGAGATTAGCTGGAGAGTAAGATTTTTAATTGCACCACACTTGAATAATTTTGCAACTTTGTTCTTGGTTTGTAGGCATCTTTTCACGTCTACTTTTGGTCTAGGGTTGATGTGCTTATATAGTAAATCATTTTAGGTCAACAATTGTAGAAAAAGATCCATGCTTTAATGAGAAATATTTTCTTTCTAATTATTTGATTTTTGGCTTGTTTTGGACTAAATCTAATCTTTTCTTCCCTCCACGATTTTCCTTTGACATCATCAGCAAATCTTGCCCAATACTTAATGGAAAAAGATCCCAAATCAAATCTTACACAATTTCCATTATTTCTTTATTTAATTTTGAATTTTAATGAATAAAAAATCAAAATAAATAATATAAATAATAAAATAATGTATGGGTAAGCTCAGAGGTCGTGGTCCATGTTAGAAACAAGTTTCAAGCATGAAAAGATGGGCCCATTTGGAAAAAAATTCAAGTTTGGTCAATATTGGCTTCATGCACTTTTCCAAAATTAGTCAACTTTAGTAATGCATATCTCTCTCATTTTTAATCCTAAGAGGGCGTTCTTGTACATTTTAGAGAGCTTAGGATGTCCTCTAAACAACCCTTTTGGTTTCATCTCAATTGGATCTTCCATGTTTATGTAAGGAGCTTTGACCCAAAAGGTGTTTTTGTTGACTTTTTGAAAGGACCTATAATGTCTGAGCTTGTATCTTTTAACTGGGTAATTTATTGAACTTGATGGCTGAAGAGAAGTTTTAGGTAATTGGATTCTCTTCAAAATGAGAGTTGGTGGAAAAATTTCTGATGAAGTATGAGAAAGTTATGTCTGGTCAAAATTTGGTTGACTTTTCCTATAGAAACCCTAATTTGCCATTTTTGATTTTTGATGAGTTAGGAGCATTTCTTGAGGAATCATGATCAACCCTTGATCAAATGATGGATATCACTTCAAAGTGTTGATTTTGACTAAAAATCTTGAAGTTTGACTGTATTTGGGCCATAGTTAACTTTTGACCTAGTATAGTTGATTTTCAGGCATTTGAGCAATTGACTGAGCAAACTTGTTGTTCAAGACATGAAATTTGGCATGGATGATCTTGAAGACATATTATAACAATTAAGAACACTTTGGACCCATGGTACTCACATATCTTTCTTAAAATTGAAACCCTAGTTTGAGGTTCATTGCCTTTAGGGGTAGGGTTTGTCTGGTCAATTCTTAGTCATCCTTGAGCACTTGAGGACCTCTAGAGGCATGTCTTGAGTGAAATGAGAGGGAAATTTTTTGGGTACAACAGTATCTCACCCTCAATTTCAACTTACCATAAGAAACTCAGATGGCTGACGATATAGTACTATTCACCACAAACAGTGACCATTTTCCCATTAACCAGGAATTTCAACTTCTGATGCAAAATAGACGTTACAGCACCAACACCATGAATCCACGGGAACCCTAGAAAACAACAGTAAGAAGGATATATATATATATATATATATATATATATATATATATATATATATATATATATATATATATATATATATATATATATATATATATATATATATATATATATATATATATATATATATATATATATATATATATATATATATATATATCCATGATAAAGAATGTTGTGTTAAATACCTAAGGACCTATCTTGATGGGAAAATCAACTTCCCCAAACACAACTCTCTTCGACCCGTCAAACGCCTTAACCACCAAATCGATATGCCTCAGCACGACCCCTTTATAATCCAATTTCATGAGAGTAGACTTTGGCAGAACATTGAAGGATGATCCCGTGTCAACCAACACATGGGATAAGGTAGTCCTTGTAATCTCTATTGAGATGTGAAGCGCCTTATCATGCTTCCTCCCCTTGGGAGGTAAATCTAAATTGTTGAAACCTAGCCAGTTACTCGCAGAGATGCTAGCCATGATTCCTTCAAATTGATTCACTAAAATTTTCTGAGGAACAAAAGAAGTCCTAAATAGCTTTACCAGTGCATTTTCATGAGATCCAAAATCCCGGAGCAAAGAAAGAATTGAAATCTTTGAAGGCGTCTGGCTTAGCTGGTCGGTTATCTTACAATCGCTCTTCTTTATATATCTCACCAATTTTGTCACCTCTTTGGCCATCTCGACATACAAGGTCGAAATATGAGGATTTTGTCCCGGTTCTGCACCATTAACCATAATCTGCTTGCCTTTAACCTTAGCCAAGGAATCTGTATTGCTTTCAGGTTGAACAGGCGGAGAGAAAATCCGACCACTTTGAGTTATCCTGCTTTCACTAACAATGTCATGAACTTCAGGCTTATCTTCCTCAGACTTACTTTCCTAGGGCTTCTTAATAACAAGCTTCTGCCCTTGATAGTAAATTCACCATCGTAGTTTTAGGGAACTTCCTTATCTCGGACATATGGCATCGAACAAGGTAGGATGATGGTCAGTGGGGACTTTTTGGCGGGAACTGGAATTGTCACGGGAATCCTTTTTTATGTGACTGGAATAGTAACCATGTCAACCTCATCCTCCTCAACCTTAGGCTTAACAACCACATGGTTAAACTGAATAGTTCCTTTGGTAATCAAATGTTGAATTTCATCCTTCAAACATTTACAGCCTTCTGCCTGAACCAAACAATCTTCATAATCCATACCATAACCCAGAAACATGTCTTTCTTCGACAACTGCTCTTTCACAAATGGTAGAGGTGTAATCAGCTGGTTTACATCCATAACTAGATTTAAACTATCATCTTCAACAATGACATTGATAGTGGCACCCCCATGAGGCGGCAAGGGTTGCTGAAGAATATTGGGCGTTGGCACTGGGTCGAAATTAATAGCTTATGAATCCACTAAGTCTTGTACTTTATGATTGAAATCCATATAGTTCTCAATAGTATGCCCCTGACCACCAGAACGGAAAACGCCTCCGACATTTGCATCAAAGTTGTATGGTAATTTCTCTGGATCAACCTTCCAAGGGCGCAATTCAACCAATTTCAGTTCAAGCAACTAAGGTAGTAATTCAGCACAAGACATGGGAAGTGCATCAAACCTTCGCGGGGGTTGTCTTTGCTTCTGCTGATTATCCTATATCGGTATATAGGCTTACTTTTGAGGCGTGACCGTCAGAATAGTCACAGCAGCAATCTGATGATCTAACCTCCGATATCTACCTTTTCCTTTTTGCACATACAATGCACTAGCTTCACTTTCTTTCTTCTTCTGGAAACCCCCAAAAGACTTTTTGGCGTTACTATCATTAGTTCCTAAGACATCCAAAATCTTTCCCAGCTTGATCCTAATTTCAATGCTTTCCATGTATGTCACCATTTCAACAAATGTATTAGAAGTACTACAACTCGTATAATACTTCCCTTGCAGGGTGCTAGTGAACATGTCTACCATTTCTCTTCCATCATTGGCGGTTGGACCCTAGCCACCATTTCACACCACCTCTCTGTGTATTCCTTAAATGACTCATTTTGCTTCTACAATGGATTTTGCAGTTGATTTCTTGTAGGCGCCATGTCAGAGTTGTATCGATAACACTGGATGAAAGCTTAAGCTAGATCTCTCCAGGTACGGATATGGTTTCTCTTAAGTTGCATATACCATTATAATGATCCACCAGTCAGACTCTCCTGAAAGAAGTGCATGGTAGCTTCTCGTCTTCGGAGTACATTGACATCCTCCTGTAGTAAGACTTGACATGTGTCCTTGGACAGGAGGTTCCTTTGTACTTCAAAAAGTCCGACACTTTAAATTTTGGAGGAATCTTCCCTCCAGGGACTAGTCCCAAATCAGACATATCAAGGCCCATGGCACCCTGATTCTCAAACATTCGCATATGCTCCTCAAGCATATGCAATTTCTTATCCGCTTTTGTTGGTTCATCAGCATTAGAAATCCATTCCTCATATTTATCCTCTTCAAGTTGTTGAACAGGTATGCGAACATGCCTTGGATGAACAAAAGGCTACTCATAATGCTGACTAGTGGGAGTGGGTGGAGGCAGATTTCCCACAACTTGGACCAAAGGAATACCTTAATTATTACCAGAAGGATTACCATGGTTAGTAGCAAGACCATTTTTAAGATTAACACCATCATTTCCATTTAGATTCTGACCACCTGGAGTACCATTCAAATTCTAACCACCTGGATTACCATTCAAATTCTAACCACCCTGAGGAGGAGTGATTACAGTCTCAAACCAGTCATCATTAGTCTCAGCAAGCCTCACAATTAAGGCTCTCATTTCTTCTTGTTGACAGGCCATATTCTGGATGATCTCCATCAGTTGTTCAACCCGAGTGTCCATCTTGACACCCATAACAGCAACATTGGCTTGGATATATTCCATTTGTGTTCTTGAATTGCTTCTAGTGTTGTATCGGTGAGAGTTTCAAGTAGCAATCTCTGGAAAAAACCATATTACGAGTAAGAAAACCTGTGGGAACCACCTGTTATGATATGATATGAATAAATGCATGATTATGCATGCAATGTTTTATCATTTCCAGGGCATCCAAGAATTTTGTCAATTATCAAAAATAATCAACAACGTGATAAAGGAGATAAGAAAATAATCAAGAGAGCACATAATGTCAATAACTATTCCTTCATTCATAAAACTTCAAGTAAAACAGAATTCATACAAGACAAATAGTCATAATATGATAAGAAAGATAAAACCCTAACCAACAAGCCTGGCAGTGATTTTTACAACAAAATGAAACTACAATCAAACATTCGGCTTTGACTAGCTCGAAAACATCACGATCTTCCCATCTGGCTTTTGAGCCTTACAATTTCTTCCATGGCATGCGCCAGTTGAGTACCACGCCCCTTGAGATGGGCTTCTGTTACGAGTCTCTGGGTGCTTTCTTCTTTAAGTTGTGCGCTTTTATCTAGAAGTTGCTTCTCCAGAACTTTGACTTTGTCTTCATACCTCTTCTCTAATTCAGACTTAGATACTTTGAGGATGTTGCATTCTCGGCATCTCTGCTTGTACGTCTTCTCCATCTCAGCAACAATTATTTTGTGATCTTCGACAGAAATATAATCATCTTTATCTCTGGATCTCTTTCTAGAAGTACTGGCTCTTCATGCGATTTGATCTTGTGAGCTAATTCTTTCTTCTCTTCCCTTAAGAAATATAGCTCCATATCTTTGGCTTCCATGTCGATATGAAGATGTTGATTCTCGTTCTACATTTGGTAAAATTGTTCTTTAGGCACATCATGCTGCAAATAATCTGGCTGTGGGTACAAAGGATCTTCCCTTGATAATGGTAACATAAGCGTTTTCACTCTCTCTTTGACCCAATCAACATAGGGTCCAAAGGCTATCATGTCTTTTTGTCCGAAGAAATATTTCCCTTTTCTGAAGATTTTAGCCCAAGCAATCTCTACCCTCTGTAGCATCTAAGGATCTTCTCGCTTTTTGCAAAACACAGACTCCCTAATTTCACTGCTTTTAGGAGAACTTTGCATAGCATACCCCAACTCGTGTAAGGTGAGAACAGGGTTGTAGTTGATCATCCCATGCGTCCCCATGAATGGGACGTTGGAGAAGACCCCATAGATTGTAATAACTTCAGTACTATCAACTCTGAGCCTATTCCATGTTATGTCAAAGGAAGTGATAGCCATGAGCTTTGTTGCCCAAGTACGGGTACTCTGAGTATCCACGAACCGTTCTTTTGTCGGTAGCTGGTACATGAGCCATTTGTACAGTAACGACACATAAAAAAACCACAACTCATTTTTTACCATTCCTGAAGTGGACTGAATAGTAAGTGTTGGCCAGAATAGTTGGTACCAGATTCAGATTCATTAACACACAGATGGAAGCCAGATCTACCAACTTCTCAACATCAGGGAACATAACAAGGCCATAGATCAAAACTGCTAGAAGTGCATTGAATGAAACCCAACAACCCTTAGTTGCCATCTCTTCAGATTTTATTATCAATAAATCCATAGAATGACCACTGGTTGCACCTCTTTTCCTCCAATTACCTTTCACATCACTCTGGCTCAAATAAAGAGCCTTAGCGATAGCTTCATGATCGGGCTCCTCTGGAATGCGAGAAAAGGGAATGTGATCTATAAATTTGATCCCCAAAATGTGAGAATACTCCTCAAGAGTCGAAGCTAGCTGGTAGACCTAGAATGTGAAACATCATATCTCCCGATCATATAATTGTAACAAAGTCTGAAGCGCTCTTTCATCCACCTAAGCGTCCAATAGAGACAAGAGATCCCCATACCGCTTACGGAAAGTCTTAGAGTTTGGATAAACCACTGCATTAATCAACTCTTTCAAACGTGGCCAACTGCTAGTGCCAAATTTGTAGCCAAAGATGTCCCTGGTATCTCTCTGGACAGTACCATCGTTGCTTGCCATTCTTGATACACACGACTACTCTGAAACACCCTGGAAATGAAATGCAAATGCAGGTTAACTTTTTTAGACATATATAGTTTTTTTATATTTCTCCTTTTTATAGAAATAAATATGTCATGATGCAAGTGAAAAAACATGGAAACAAGTTTTCCATAACACTGGGAATCTGTTGTGCCGTTTCTGAATATGCCGTGAATACCAAGATCAATGGTTCAGAACATAACTCATAGAAAACCAAGTCACCAACAGAACATATGGCCACCATCAAAACAAATATTCACCATCAGAACATACAGTCACCATTAGTACCTGCAAATATATTCCCCCCCCCCCCCCCCCCCTTAAGGGTAAAGACTAGGTCAGGTAAGGTCAATGGTAACTCAAAATCACGGGTTTTCCTGAAAGCACTACCATCATGCCACAGATGTGGATGACGATAACACCCCATTTGAACCTCATCTGAGCGTGAACAACATGACTACACTAATAGAACCTTTGTACAGTAGCCATCATGTTCCACTTTATTCCTAGGTTTCCTAGATAGTGAACTCTGGCCTGGGTACCAGGCCTTTCACCTCAATAGTAACACCCACCCAACATGGAAATACAGAATCCAGCACAGCAGAAAACCAGTATGGAAAACGATAAAATGCAATGCATATGTATGCTCAGATAAACTAACATGTACAAATGAATAAACTGTAAAGCATACAATTAAACAGCCAATGAAAAGAAAATAAAAATCTATGAGTGACTCCCGGATGGATCAGCATTTGGTCAATATGTCCCTAGTGAAGTCGCCAGCTGAAATAATCGGCCAAACAATCATCGATAGAAAATCAATAAAGTCGCCATCGAACATTTTTTTATCCCACGGGAAAGGAAAGGTAAAAATCGAGTAAACCTGAGAATGGTGAAATCACAAGCAAACGACCGAGAGATATGGGTAAGGGAGTTGATTACAGAAGGGGAAGGTATTAGCACCCCTCACGTCCATGGTACTCCATGGGATCCACTCTTATTATACTAATAAAAGGGTGTGTTCTAATCTAAAGCTAAATCATAAGAGCTACGAGAAAATGCAAAGAGGGAATGCATGCAAAAGAAAACACGGGGAAAAGAAGGAATAGTTACAAGGTTTTTCTTGCATGGACCCTGCAACCAAATGCCTACGTATCCTTTTAAGGAATTAGAGCATCGTAGTTCGGCTTAAAAGTTCCCATTTGTTTTGAGTTTTTTATGAACAATATTAATTTCTCTTTCTTCCGTAGCCCGACCTTTGGAGACTCACGCATTGGCACAGAAATGAGTTAACATGTTCTTACCCGAAAAGATATTTTCAAAAGGAAAATGCTCGAAGGCAGATAATGCTACATTTGTGCTCTAGCAAGTAGATATAGTGCCACCCGACCTTTGGGTATTTACACTTCGTGTTACATAGAGTAGAATTAACACATCCTTTTAAGAGTTTCGAAGAAAGGCCTAAAGGCGAAAAAGATTTACATTGGTTAATGTCTTTTACCTTGAAAAAGGATTTAAGAGTTGTTAGATGTTTTATGCATTTTCCAAAGAAAAAGGTTTTAGTCTTAAGGATGCAAAAGGAAAGAAAAACATCTAAGGGAAACTATCTAGATCTATCCCTAATGTTATCATACAATGATTGATACTATAGTTGAGTTTGAAAGGGAAATCTCTACCTAAGTTAGCATTCATGGATTACGATCCTAATGTCTAACTTGCATCAGAAACGAGACAAGCATATCCTAAGGGAACATGCAAAGGTGACAACTTAATGAAAAGCAAAAGTACAAGGTGCAAACAAACAAAGTCGAGCCGAAGCCAAAACAAAGTCGAGTACGAGCTAATAGCAACAAACAAAGAGTCCAATGGATCTCAAAGTGGGAGTAAGGAACTCTTTCCACTTGATTTGCTCGAGCACCATTATCGAGTAACAACTCAGAGCATCAACATTTGATGAAACGTGAGATAACATCATCGAAATGAATGAAAAAGTATGGGGGATGATTACGGTCCCTATCTTCCACTTTATTTGACTCAATGGACAAGAATAGGCACGATTCAAAGCAACAACGTATAACGCAAACTAGGAACGACACGGACTAGAATGCATGGAGGCTGATTGCGGGCCCTCTGTTCCACTTATTTGACTCAATAGCAAACACAAAGTAAAAGGAAAATGGGAGGGGAATGGGATTCCCCTCTTTTGAGGTATTTTGCACACAAGCAAACACAAACATGGCCTTATTTTGAGGACTTTGCGCAAACACAAGCAAGAATGCCTTCTAAAGTTCTTTAAAACACATTTGCCCACCTAAAGCAGGGACTCTCAGTCATGCATCTTTATTCCTACTTCTCATGGAAAGTAAAGAGGTAAATAATGCGGAAAAATAAACCAGAATCAGTATAATACTAAATGAACAAGAGTTTGTAGCAAGCAAGCAAAGCAGAGAAACCCAGAAAACTTTGAGCAAGCTAGCATCAAAGAAACAAAATGGTCAAAAGTTGTGCGCTTGGCATAAGCATCAAAGTATCAGTAATGTGAAAATAAATCACATGTGCAATGTTCATCGGACACATTCGCAAAGCAAACAGTACACCTGCACAAAAATTCACATTCAGACAAAAAATAGTATATGCATCTCATGGACTGAGAAACAACAATCAAATGCATTGGAAGCATAATCGATCCACAAATAAAGTGGAATAACATGCTTTAATCGAATAACCAAGAGTTGGGTAATCGATTAAAAGCGCTCTTGAAATCCCTTGCATAAGTCAACAAACGTGTTAGAAATAACAAGGAAACAAAATCGGAGTTATGCATTCTCATCACACTTCAATTTGGGATTAAATCATGAAGACATAGAATTTAAATATGCAATGGAACCACAAATGTAAACTTCGGGCAGTAACTTATAACATATACAAGTGTGCGCAAAGTAGGAATAAAATTGATACAAAATGGTGCCGGTAACCATTAAACGTACCGGCAAGCTTAAATAAGTGTCAACCGTGAATTAAATCACCATGCAAGCACCACTTACCATTTTCGGGCAGCATTATCGTCAATACATGAACCGCATGAAATATCAATCTAAAACCGACAAAACTTGACATAAATGTCGTCCAAATACCAAAACAAGCTTCCTTGAGCATTAACCATCAATTATATAGTTCCTTAAGCTCAACTTACTGAAGTCGAGAAGCATTGCACCGCATCAAAGAATTGCTCGGAAAATCGTATCAGAAACGGTGAAACTCAACACCAACGGTCCACAAATGCACAATTATGCATGATTAAGCATCAAACAACTTTCGAAAAGTGATTTACAAGGAATTTGTATTTTTCAGGCAAAAACATATACTTAGACCTGTATCAAACAAAAATGAGTTCAAAAACTCATAAACGTATACAAAATGTTTATTGATTCAAGTATCACCGTTTAGAAATTACAAACACTTTGTAACGATCAAAAACAATTTGTAGTGGTGTTTTGCGACGGAAAGTTGAGAGGAAGATGAAGAGTTTTGAGTTTTTGATTTGTGTTCTTGAGAAGTTCTTGAGGAAATTTGAGAAGAAGTTGAGAGATTAGAGTTTGATCTTAGACAGAGTTGAGAAAAAATTGGGAGAAGTTTGTGATAATGAGTTTTATTATGTTTGTAATTTGAATTTCAAAATATATAGTTTTGGTTCCAAAACCTTGTTTGGCTTGACAAGTTTGATTTTTCCGCTTATTTCATGCACAATGCAAGATTGAACCATAAACTCATGACATTCGGTGCGAAATCCTGACGCGTGACCTGAAACAAAAATGTTGATGACAAAATTTATGATGCGGAGCCGAAAAAATCGACCCAATACGATAAAAATTAAGCAAGTTACGATGCTATGAACAGTGAGAAACTCGGTATTAATATTCACAATGCAAATTTTTCAGCTTATTTTGTGTACGGCACGTGAACTAACCACAAGCTCATGATGTTTGGTGCAAAATCCAGATAAGCAACCTGAAACAAAATCATCAGGGATGAAATTTGTGACGTTGTGCCGAAAGAATTACCCCGATATGATAAAAATCAAGCAAGTTATGAATTTTTGAATGGTGAGAAACAGTGGACTTATTTTTCCGTCTTGAAAATATCATCTTATTTTCATGCGCACTTTAAGAAGCAAGCCACAAACTGAAGCCCTCGGAGCGCAATCCAAACGCGGGACCTGAAGCAAAGTTATAGCTGATAAGATTTGTGATATCAAGCTTCAAGAATTGTTCTGATATGATAAAAACTGAGAGAGTTACAATTTTTACAATATCGAAAAAACAGTCCGGTAAAAAACCATTTCGATTTGCAATTTTCTATGGTAATTCGCACTTTCGGGGATCTTCTGCAAAGAATTAACTTCTGAATTGAACATACAAATAAGAGATAAAATCAATACGGATTTTTCTCCCAAAGAACCATCCAAAAGTGTCGAACCGGGCGAAAGTTATGAACTTTTTATCTGAAAAGCAGTGATTCGCCACACTATTTTCTCTATATTTTCACTATATAGCTTCAAAGTACTCACACATTTGGAGATCTTCCTCAATGAATTGGCTTCTGATCCGAACACGAAAATTGAAGGAAATAAAAAAAATGGTTCAAATGCTCTAAGAGCCACTCAAGGCTGATTTTCCTGTCAGAAGTTATGAATTTTTAAGCATCTGAAAACCAGCAAATCCACTATATAACGCATTTCAGGTATTTTGTGCTTTTGAAAATCTTCCTCACAAAATTAGCTTTCAGCCTGAACAGATGAACTGAAGATTTCAAGATGGTTCAAAATACTGAAGAATCATTCCAAAACCCTTTTACAATCTCAAGTTATGAATTTTTTAGCTTGAAATGCATAATATTGAATTTTTGTCTGCACTATCTTAAATCAATTGAACTACTTGAGTTTTTGCTTGCTAATTGGGTAGCTTGGAATATATACGGTATGCATTAAAATGTAGAAAACCATGAGTTTGCTTCACGATGATGCTTAATTGAACAATCAATTTTTTGCAACTCTTTCTTGCAGAGAAATGCCTTGATTCCACGAGTATAGACCTAATGACATGTATGTATGCATATGATTATGAAGTACAAGCTAATTAGGGTTAAAATGAAGAGTATGAATTTCAGGGTACAACAGACCTTTCTTAACCACTCGTTGTGCATTTCTAAAAGAGGTAATAAAATATTCATTCTTCTTTTTGTTATCAATAGACAAATCTTGGAACTAAGTTCCAACAACAGCTTATTCATCTTCTACAACACTAAAAGAAGATAAGTGGGATACCAACAAAGCTTGTTCACCATTCACAATCACCACTTTTCCTTCACGGACAAATTTCATTTTCTAATGTAAGGTGGATGTAACGGCTCCTGCCTCATGGATCCAGGGTTATCCCAACAAACAAATGTAGGCTGGGAAGATATCCATGACTTGAAAGGTGATTTGAAACATATGTGGACCTATGTATATTGGAAAGTCCACTTCTCCAATCATAGATTTCTTTGAACCATGGAAAGCCTTTACTATAATACCACTATAGCGCATAGGAGATCCTTGATATTTGAGCTTTGCTAGAGTACTTTTTGGTATCACATTCAGAGCAGAGCCGTTATCTATCAGCTCATTAGACAAGGCATCATTCTTTCAATTCAAAGATATGTGCAAGGCCATATTGTGATTTCTTCCCTCATCAGGTAGTTCATCATCACAAAAATTCAGATTATTGCAAGCCATGATATTCCCCATAACACCATTACATTGGTCAATCGAAACATCATGGTAAACAAAAGCTTGGTCCAAGACCCTCATCAGAGATTCTCGATGAGCTACAGAGTTCATTAATAATGCCATAATGGAAATTTTGGATGGAGTTTGTAGCAATTAGTTCACAATATTATAATCACTCATCTTAATGATCTTCAAAAGATCATCAACATCCTTTTCCAATGCAACGCCACTAGTTTTCCCTTCTACCTTCTTGGGTTTAGCACTAGCTTCAATGATGTTATTACTAGAATCAACACTTCCTTGAAAGGCATGAGCAAATACACGACCATTATGGGTCACCCGACTGGCCTTATCAAGGCTTTTAACATAAGATAAAGGCTTAATTGAAACTTCCTTACCGTCTTCCAAAATCATTGCATTATACTTGAAAGGTATATCCCTATCAGACTCATACAGAACAGGACCAGTTAAACAAATAACCACGGGAGCTACTGCAGGCTTACTGCGGTATGCAATTTCCACAGGAGTGAGAATGTCAAAATATGGTACAATGACATTCACCTCAGCCTCTTTAGCACATTCAACAGGTATCTCAACTGAAATTATATAATCATTATCAAAAATTACACCTTCATCAACAGACTCAAACTCATCAGCCGACTCAAACTCAACAGTTGACTGAAACTCATCAGCAGACTCAAACTCATTTGTTGACAATTCTATAGTTCTTTTTTTATCAGCAAGAATGGTTATTTCTCCTTCTTTGAACAAACCCGGCCTTTTTACTATCTGAAGATCAACTCTCAAAATAGCACAACCCCATAGCTTCTTTGCACATTCTTGACAACAACAACTAAAATTAATCAATCCTTTTTTAATTCATTTTTCATGTATCTCTACAGGAGTCACAATATTGAGTTCTACAATCGTAGGTTCTTTAGCAGGCCTAGCATATGCTTTAGTAGGAATTATTGTATTAACATCAATAGCCACAAACTCGTAAGAAGTTACAGACTCAACCTTATGGTCTTCAATCATATTAACCTCTTCATATTTAGCTTTTGGCTGAATGATATGCATAAGGCCCTTATCCATCATTTCTTGGAGATTACTTCTCACTTTATCATACCCACGAATATTTGTACTGCAGACATTGCAACCTACATGATCATGCGTATAATAATTGAATTCATAAAGATCAACATGCATTTGCACCAAATTACCTTTCACCGGGTTTACATCAAAAATTATGAACTCTCTAGGGCATCCAAAAACCATATTCACAACATTTCCGCCTCCATGCTCGGGTAAAGAATTGACTTACAAATTTGGACCTATATCCTTGAAAGACAGGATACCAGATCTCACTAGCTTCTAAACTTCATATTTCAACAGATAACAATTTTTGATACTATGTCCAAGGGCTCCCTGATGGAAGGCATAATTCTGATCAGCTTTATAATACCATGGAAACATTGGAGGTATGGTAGGAGGTGACCTAGTATATACTAGGTTCTTTTGAATTAGTGCAGGAAATAACTCGGTATAGCTCATCAGGATAGGATCAAAGGCTTCTCTTTTTGGATGTTTCCCTTGGTTACCTTGTTGAGGTGCTCTCTGATAAGCAACAGCGATTGAAGCTGCACTAAAATTGGGGTTACTAAGGTAACATGTTGTTGGTGTTGGTGATGTTTTCTATGAGGCTTACTTCTTCTCTCTTGAGTAATAACATTTGTATCCCTTTCCTTCTTTTTGGAGAAACCATATGCCTGCTTCTTAGTACCAATGGAATCTTCATCCCTTGACAAACGTCCTTCTCTAACAGCTTCTTCCAATCGGACACCCATACCAACCAACTCAAGAAAGTCATTGGGTTCTCTTGCCACTATCCTATCATAGTAGAACAACCTAAGGGTTTTTAAAAATACCTTAGTCATCCCCTTTTCCTCCATTGGAGGCACAACCTGAGCAGCAACCTCGCGACAGCATTGCATGTACTCCTTGAACGATTCTTTGTCTTTCTGAGTCATAGCTCTCAACTGATCATGATCGGGATCCATATCCATGTTATACTTGTATTGCCTCACAAAGGCCTTGCCTAAATCATTAAAAGTGCGGATATTGGCACTATCTAAGATCATGTACCACTTCAATGCAATACCAGTCAGACTGTCTAGGAAAAAGTGGATTAGTAGATGTTGGTCGTCAGTGTGCATGGACATCCTTCTTACATACATCACAAGATGAGCATG
This sequence comes from Vicia faba, assembly GCA_948472305.1. Lineage (NCBI taxonomy): Eukaryota > Viridiplantae > Streptophyta > Magnoliopsida > Fabales > Fabaceae > Vicia > Vicia faba. The sequence continues at coordinate 941,084,924 of OX451736.1, forward strand.
AGAACAAGTATTGCCATTGTACTTTTCAAACTCTGGCACCTTGAACTTAGCGCTCACCTTCACATTGGGAACCAAACAAATATCACTAACATTCTGCCCAAATAAATCCTTTCCTCATAGAGCTCCCATCTTCCTCTGCATATCATTAAACTGGTCTTGGAAATCATCCATTCTGTCATAAAAAGCCAAGCATTCACTTGGTGCAGAAGCAGCATGGTAGATTTCATCATTAACAATGGGGATAATGTGCATAAAAGGTGGTGCCAAAGTCACAACAGGCTGAACATGATGAGCAACTTAAGCAGTAGGATTATATCTTTCATACATGAAATTCTCTAATATTACCCTTGGATAACCACAACGCATCTGGAATTGAGGATCAAAAACAACTGGAGTAACAAAAGTGGGTATTGTCAGTATCTCAAAGAAGACCGTTGTCTGTTGTTGTTGAGTAACATGAGGAGAATAAGATGGAGGAGGGGGTGGTTGAATTTTGAGTAGCCACCAACGTCTCCACCAAAGTAGTCAAATTAGCCATTCCAGTTCTTAAAGCAATAACTTCTTCCCTGAGGTCACAATTTTCTTGTTATAAATGTTCCATCTTCTTCTTGCAGTTAGCGCGGGTGTTGTAAGAGTGTGATAACTTGACTGACTAAACAAAGCAGAGGGGAAAATGATAAGACACTTGAGAAAATATAAGAATGCAAAAAATATGTGTGGAATGATGTATGATATGTAATGCACATGATTTATTTATTTTTTTGTTTATTTCGTTTTCAAGGACTTAAAGAACTATAATAATTTCAAATATCAAAGGAATAACACATTTTTTAATATTGAATAGTCTCATTGCATTAATAATTTTGGAAGGATTACAACTTAGTACAAGTTTCCATAATCCTAAATACAAGAGAAAGAAAAAATAAAATCTATGTGTCATAAGGAGCCAAGGCTGAAGAAGATCCCACTCCATGCTGACGCTTCCCTTTGAACCTCCTAATATGATCCTTCAATTATTTATTATCTTCTGTAAGCTTGGCAACAAATCCCTTCCATCCACCAGAAGTAGGAAGCATATTGTAGCGGTAGAAATATTGAGACTAAGCCATTGGATTGACTTGACTCGCACAAATCAAAATAAAAATCGCCACCGCGCTTTATTGTTTCCAAAGGAATGGGAAAAGAGCGAATAACCCAAAAAGAGGGGGAAAGAATCTAAGTTCGGGGTTGGTTATGCAAAGGGAAGGTATTAGCACCCTAAACATCTACGGTACTTTGCAGGAACCTCTTTGAAAATTTGTGTATTTTGGCTATAAATGTTGTACAAAAATAGATTATGGAGATGAGAAAAGAAGTATTTTTTATGATTTTTGCACCCGCCGCGGTTGTGAATCTTTAGTGCCTGCGTACCACCTTCTATGCAATACGGGATCAGGGTACTCATAGTTCACCTTTAAAAAATTTTAAAAAAATAGACAAGTGTGTTGGTTAATTTTAAGAGACGAGACATTATCGTCTCATCTGAGTGGAAAACATACTTACTATCCATGATTATGAGAAAGGGAGAATTTATGTCATCTCAAAATGGAGGGTATAGCTTGAATTTTAAAATCAACAAAGCCTCGCTCAACACCCAAGTGGAAAATACCTCACTTCACTTCATATCATAGAAGTATAGTAGCTCGCATCACTTCAAGGATTGACAAGAGTCTAATCTTTTGAGAAAATTTTAAGGATAAAAGCCAAAATGGCAAAAATGGTTTGAATGAGATTGATTGACTTTTAATCTTTTCACAAAAATGTCAAAGTATTATTAAGTTCACTACGCCAAAACAGATCTTAGTCAACGCACTTTAGGAAGCACTTGTATATCAAAGTGTTGCTATATGTCATGATAAAATTTTAAATTTTAAATTATATATATTAGACAGCACTTTGGTAAAAAGTGTTGCCTAAAGTTAAGAAAAAGCGCTGCCTAAGCCTCACTTTTCGCAGTGCTTGTTTGAAAACGTTGCCTAAGGTCCATTAGAATTGAAAATAAATAAATAAATTATTGTAGCGCTGTCTAAACTCAAAGTGCTTCCTAAATTTGAGAAGAAAGTGTTGGCTGGAGTTAAGAAGAAGCGCTGCATAAGCCTCACTTTAGGCAGTGCTTGTTTAAAAGCGCTGCCTAAGGTCCATTAGAATTGAAAATAAATAAATTATTGAAGCACTTCCTAAACTCAAAGCGCTGCCTAAAGTTGAGAAGAAAGCGCTAGCTAAAGTTAAGAAGTGCTGCCTAAGCCTCACTTTAGGCAGCACTTTATGAAAGCGCTGCCTAAGGTCATATAAAATTGAAAAAAAATAAAAATTCTAGAAGCGCTTCCTAAACTCAAAGAGCTGCTATAGGACCAACAGTAGGAAGCGATGTCATAGGCCCAAAGCGCTGCTAAAGGCTTACTTTAGAAAGCTCTTTCTTAAAAGCGCTTCCTAAAGTCTTATTTCTAAATTAATAAAAAACGAAAACCCTAAAACTCAGGTTTTCATTCTCAAAACAGAATTCTCAAAATAGATACCCAACAGCGCGCGATTTTGAACCAAACTCAATCATATTTCTAACGTTTCTCAATGCAATTTTGATTATCATTCTCTAACAACGATTCTCCAACGATTTCGAGTTTTCTCCAAATGTTACAACTGCGATTCTGCTACAGGAGGTCGTTTTTCCAAGCGTGATTCTGCAGTGTGGAGTTCGTTTGTGCAGGTGTGATTCTGTAAGTACATGTTCCCTTGTTACATATCTACCATACACAAATAGCTATCACTATTTCATTGTCCACTTTTATTTTGCTTTGCTGTCATGAATCTAGATTTTTTGTGTCCATGTTTGTGTTGACTGCAAAAGAACTGGTAATAGAAATTGCACATTATAGCATTGGTACTTTTTGTATCACATTAGAGCAGCATAGTTTTGGCATGTGCATATTGTAAACTTTATGAGCTCTAAATAACATTTCTTCCTATCGATTTGGTAGCATGGTTCAGAGTCCTCGATTTGTGAAGCTGGCAGAATCATGTTGATTAAAAATATCAACTTTTTCATTATGGAAAATTTTTATGAAATTGAAAAAATATTTTCTAAGAATATTAATGATGTTGGTTTTGTTTTTCTTTTGTTATTAGGCTAGAGATAAAATTGTGAGTTGTGATATTCAATAGCTTGGCTTTCTAAAAGATCAGCATCTCAGGTTAGGAGTTTATAAAGTGAGGTTCATGAATATAATACAAGATACACTCAAAACCCATTTTGTTTTAAACATGTATGAAATTGAATTAGTGAACCTAATTGTTTATGTGTAGTTTCTGCCTGATTTCATAGCCGCTTTCATAATCTTACATTGTGTGGTTCCAGAAGTTGATGACTTCTCTACAGGTAATTAGTTGTTCTTTTGTTATAGCTACGTGATAAATTATAGAGTTTTTGTTTAGGCTAATTAGTATTAAAACCATGGATAAAAAATGGATGTCTTCCAATCGATTATCAAAAGAGTACGAGAATGGAGTATTAGAATTCGTTAAGTTTGCTGTTGAACATGCCGGAAACCCCGGTCGAATGAAATGTCCTTTCTTGGGTTGTTGTTATGGGGGTCGGGTTGACGCAGTTGGGTTAGAATCGCATTTACTGAGGAATGTAATTGATTGAAGTTATACATGTTGGATATTTCATGGTGAGAAAAGTAACGGGAATGTTGAACCGGGGGATAGTACGACAAATGCTTCAGATGACAATGGTAGAGATACATACGATTGTGATTGTGTCGAAGGGATTGCAGAAGCACTTGAAGAAGATCTTCATGATTGTCCCAAAATGTTTGATAGGTTGGTAAGAGATGGTGAGACACCGTTGTATATAGGTTGCACTAAATTCACAAGACTGTATGCGGTATTAAAGTTGTGCAACTTAAAGGCGGGCAACGGATGGTCGGATAAAATTTTCACATAGTTATTAGTCCTTATGAAAGATATGCTTCCGGAGGATAATATTCTTCCTGATCAAACATATGCAGCCAAAAAAATGTTGTGCTCTATTGGCATGAGTATGATAAGATACATGCTTGTCCAAATGATTGCATTTTGTTTCAAAATGAATATGCATCGTTAAATGAGTGTCCTAAATGCGGTTTATCTTGATATAAGAAAAAATTGTCTCCAGCAAAAGTCTTATGGTATTTCCCTATAATTCCGAGATTTAGACGCATGTTTCATAGTGACACTGATGCAAGACACTTGACTTGACATGCAGATGAAATAATTATTGATGGAAAGTTTCGACATCCGACAGATTTACCAGTGGTCAAAAATTGATAATGATTATCCTGATTTTGGAGGAGAAGCAAGAAACCTTCTCTTGGCATTATCTACTGATGGAATGAAGCCACGTGGTCTTCAAAGTATCTCACATACCACATGGCATGTAATTATGATGATTTATAACATACCACCATGGCTATGTATGAAGCGCAAGTACATGATGTTATTTATGTTAATTTTTGGACCTAAACAACCAGGGAATGACAAAACATATACTTGACACTGTTAATTGAAGATTTAAACATTTTGTGGGAGAACGATGTGGAGGTTTATGATGGATATAGGAAAGAAAGTTTCAATTTAAGGGCGATGCTGTTTGGCACAATTAATGATTTTCTAGCATACGGAAATCTATTAGGGTATAGCATTAAAGGTCAAAAAGCGTGTCCTATTTGTGAAGAACACACAAACTGGAAGCGATTAGAATTTTTTCAAAAGAATGTATTTATTGGTCATCATAGATTCTTAAATTCTAATCATCACTACCGTGGGTGGAGAAAGGCATTCAATGGAAATCCATAACATCATAAAGCTCCACCTACGTTAACATGTGACCAAGTTTTTGAGAAGGTGAAAGATATGAGTACTTAGTTTGGCAAGCCTTTTCCATATACGCTTATCAAAGGTGGGTGGAAGAAGAGGTCAATTTTTTTTAATTTCCATATTGGAAGTCATTATATGTAAGACATTTTGTTGATGTTATGCATATTAAAAAAAGTATTTGAAAGTGTTATTGGTACATTACTCAATATACAAGGAAATTCTAAGGATGGCCTTAAAGCAAGAAAGGACTTGATACAGATGGGAATAAGAACTGAATTAAGACCCATGAAGAAAGGAACATGAACATAGCTGCCGCCTGCTGCTTATACTTTATCTAGAAAGGAGAAAAAAACATTGTGTAAGTTTCTAAGTGAAGTTAAAGTTCCAGAAGGTTACTCTTCATATATTAGAAGACTTGTTTCTATGAAAGAACTCAAGTTAAAGAGTTTAAAGACACGTGATTTCCATGTTATAATGGAGAATTTTCTATCAATAGGTATACGTTCTATTTCCCCAGAAAAAGTAAGAAGTGCCATAACTAAATTGTGTTTTTTCTTCAGGTCAATTTGTAGTAAGGTGATCGATCCTGAGATTTTACCAATATTGCAAAAAGAAATAGTTATTACTGTGTGTGAGCTTGAAATATATTTTTCTCCCTCATTTTTTGACATTATGGTACATCTTCTTGTTCATCTTGTGAAAGAGACACAATTGTGTGGACCAGCTTATATGATATGGATGTACCATGTTAAGCGTTATATGAAAATATTAAAAGGGTACGTGAAAAATCAAAGTCGGCCAGAGGGTTGTATGGTTGAACGATACATTGTTGAAGAAGCGGTTGAGTTTTGTACTGAATATTTGACCAATGTTCAATCAATTGGACTACCCAAATCTCATATTTTCGAAAAGAAGGAAGGAAAAAATTTAATCGGAAATAAATTGTGACAGTATCAAGGGTTGAACGGGATCAAGTGCATTTATATGTTCTACAAAATGACAATGAGGTTGAGTCCTATGTTGAAATGCATAAGGATGTACTCTGGGGTTTAAATCCGAATAAAAATGAAAATTGGATAGTACGAGAGCACAATCAAAGTTTTATACAATGGTTTAAAGATCATATTTATTCAAAGTTTGATTTAGATCCCGCTTCAATAACATAAAGGTTGAGATGTTTAGCATATGGTCTGAGTTTGCTCGTGTTTTCTTATAGCACATACGCAATTAATGGATAGACATTTTATACCAAAGAACAAGATGATAAAAGTACTATGCAAAATAGTGGTGTCACTGTTTTAGCGGAAGCAATGCACATTTCAAGTATGAATGACTTAAACCCCAAATATGCAAATCTGACATATTTTGGGATTATCGAGCACATTTGGGTGTTTGATTATGAGAAGTTTCAGATGCCTATCTTTTGTTTCAAGTGGGTGCATAATAGCGACATACGAATGGATAAGTCCGGATATTTACAAGTGGATCTTAATAGGGTAGGGTACAAAGATGGGCCTTTTATTATAGCCTATCAAGCTAAACAAGTGTTTTATGTCACTGATCTGACAAGTATGAAATGGTCTATAGTGCTTTTATATAACAAAGTGATTGATGATAACAGTGTAAATCAAAGTGATGTTGATGTTGAGAATGAGTCATATGTTAGAGGGAATGATTCGTATGTATGAAATGATCGAGATGAGAATATTATAGCGGATGAATCATATATTAGAAATGATCATAATGAGGGAATTTGGATCAATCCATTCGCCCGAGTTGTTAAGAGTCAAGTAATTCATATTCCAACCAAGAAACGAAAGAGATGTTAGTGAAAAAGGTACTAGTGAAATGTTATATGTTATGTCATTCAATAAAATTGTGTTTTTGTTTTTATATTGTGTTTATGGTTTTATATTTTATTTGTGTTTTTATATTGTGTTTATATGGTGTTTATGTTTTTCTTTAATATTACAAGTGAAATAGCTACTAATGAGGAAAATCACATCTCGCTTCTAATATTGATGGAAATGAATCAGCTCGTGATATGGAGAATGACATTAGAGGAGGAATAACAATTATGAAGTCAATAATTCGTGCAAGAGATAAAGGTAGAAAATTTGACGTACATTGGAATGAAGACAAACAGCTAATTGAGCCTAACGGTTCAATGTTGACAAGTTACATTGGTTTCGTTGTGAGGAGATAATTTCCAATCACTTGTGATGATTGGAGAAGGCGTGAGGTGAAACCCGTTAAAGAAAAAATATGGACTGAAATACATGTGTGATATGTGATGTCTTTCGTTTTTGTTGACGCTAATGTATATACATTACTATCGCACTATATGTTTGTTTTTTTGTAGAGGTCTTTTAACATTGATGATGATCGAAAATCATATCGTCTTCAATTGGCTGGAAAAAGACTAAGAGGGTTTCGATTTTTTTGACAAACAAGTTTCTTAGGGATGTCGATAACAATTTTATCGATGCAGAGCTTCCAAAGGCGTATGCAGGCTTGATTTCTCCTGAAGAATAGGAAACCTTCAAAGATAAAAGAAGAACCTCGGATTTTTAGGATGTGAGTGGCGTGAGTCTCCAACGAGCATCAAGTCCCCTGTATCCATACAGAAAAGGGCATATGGGATATGCATACTTGCAACAAAGATTGGTAAGTATATATAAATGATATGATATACTTGTTCATCATGTGTTATTATTGATTTTATTATTTCTCTTAATGTGTAGTTAGAAGAGGAGAAAAGTAAAGAAACATCTCTTCCAAAACATGTCATGTGGAAGGTTTCCCGGGATGGTAAGGATGGAGTTGTTAAGGAAGATGTGCTTCAAATTTATGAGATATGTGTAAGTATATCAATATTACTATAATTAAATAAAAAGTTTATTAAAATAAATAATTTATGAGTTTAATCACCACTAATTTATTTTTCTATGCGTATGAATTTAAGGAGAGTTTATCTCAATCTTTAACTCAAGCTGAAGACCATGATTGCAGGAGCATACTCAGTCGAGTATTAAATGTTCTTGGGTATACCAGTCGTGTGAGGGGTAAGGGATTCGGGGTGACTCAAACATCTTTGGGTAACCATCAAAAGAGGAAAGGTCATAGCAATAAAGAAGTGGTGGAAGAGTTAGAAAAATTAAAACCTAAAGTTCGTGAGTTGGAAAAGGACAAAGAAAGATACATGTCAGAAAGGCAAGGTTCAGGGTTCAAGGATACTATTGACAAAGATAGTATCAATTGTGATTTCCAACAGAAAATTCCCGAGGTAACATATATTATTATGAATTAGCACAAATTTTTTAATTGACATATATAAACATTCACAATTTCATATTTATTATTGGTTTAGGGAATTTCACCTTGTCAGCTATATTTATTGTCACCGATTTATCACATGGTTGGTAAGGGAAAAGTGCATAACACCTTGGGAGAATTACTTCACCATAAACCGCTCCCTGCTAGATTTTTGAAAGTATCAATTGATATTTCTTTAGAGAGGGATGCACCATTACCGTTGCCTGATGATATTTCAGATGCAACATTGGTCGGAGAGGCAATAGGATCTTATGTTGCATGGCCGACAAGCCTCATTTGTATAGATGATGAGGTATGTTAAAAACTATTATGAATCTTTGAGTATTCAAATTTTTTACGACCATTTAATGTACATTTTTTTCATGGTAATGTTAGACTCCCACAAAATACAAATCAAAAGATAAGGGGATTAAGTCGCAGACCGAGTCAGTTGCATCCAAAAAGGAGGTAAATTGATATATATTATACATAGAAAAAGTTAATTCACGATCTTATACTTCACCGAACTTATTATATGCATTTGATCTTTAGATTTATGTTAAATATATGCAACAAGTCCATATGAGTAAGAAACCTAGAATTGGCAACATGTCCGTGCAAAAAAGGATGTGGCAAAGTCTGTGGCTAGAAAAAAGCCTACTTCTCGGTATAGGTCGTGCCTTCATACATTAATGAGAATTTCATATTTGGCCTACGGATGTGCTCGTAATATACCTATGGAGGAAGGTATTTTTGGTTTTTCCTATTACGAAATAATAAGTAAAGAGGATGTGGATCAAGTTCTTGGACATGAAGAATTAGGCCTCGGTGTTGTCAATACATACACCAGGTATTCTCCGATCAACTTTATTTAATTTATAGAACAATTTATCTACTAATTCTAATGAATGGTATTAATGTTAATGATGTTTTTATTTAAGTTTCATGTATGCCAACTTGATGCGCCCGCGTCAATTGGACCAAAGATTCTCCTTCTTATCTCCAAACAATATCAACGCACTATTAATTGAACAACGACCAGATGATGTCAAAGAGTATTTTGTCCATATATTTATGGCCAACAAAGATACTAAAAAAAAAAATTTTTTCATTTAATACTGCCAATGGGTAAGATTTTTATTCAAACTTCATCTATTATAATTTTTCGGGTTTTGACATTCTGTAGAAAGTTTCCATCTAACCTTTGTTAATCTTACAGTGGACACTGGTTGTTGGTTGCGATTAATCCAATAAGAGAAGTTGTATATTATTTGGATTCGTTAGAAGGCGATTGGACAAAATACCCAAATATGAAGGAGATGGTTGATACATAAGTTAGATTGTTCTAAATCTTCGTTTGTATACTAATTTATTTTTTTATGTGAGATTGTTCTAAATCTTCGTTTATATTTTTTTAGGGTTATACAAATTTTTAGATCACAAAGAGATATCAAAGTACCAAAGGGTAAGGCAAACAACATTACATGGATTAGAGTGCAGGTATATTTTCACAATTTTGATTATATTACTGATGCTACTTGATAAAACAAGTTAAACTATATATACTAATAAATATTTGTATATTTTCTATGTGTAGTGTCATCGGCAGCGCAATGGTATAGGTTGTGGTTATTTTATGTTGAGGTTTATGAAAGAAATTATTCTTTGGAATCACATAGTGATTCCAACCATGGTATGAGTTTCTAACTTATGATTTATTTTAATATATTTAACATATTTCATCTAATTAATTAGTTTTAACTAAATCATATTATGTTATATTATGTAGTACTTTGATGAATACAAGTGTTCTACTTATTCGAAAGATCATTTGGACGAAATTAAGGAGGATTGGTGTCAATACATTATTGAGATGAGAATTTTATAAGGTATTGTGACACTTTCATTGATGAGAATTTTGAGTATATATAAGTTTGAGTTTTGATGAGATACTATATCGTCATAGCATGGTAAATTGTTGCAATGTTGTTGTTGTTGTGTGGGAGGTTAATTTGTTAGGATGGTATTGGATTTAAATTCAAACAAAATTTTGTTTGTATCATGGGATGAATCAGGGAATTTTTAATGGTGGATTATAATTGATTCTTGATTTGTTTTTGTTACATTGATTTGTATTAAATTATAATAGTTATAAGATTTAAGTGTTATATATATAGCTTGGTTTTGATATATATGCCTTTGTTGGTTTTGTTTCAGGTTGGTGCATATGTAGAAGATATATAGATTCATTTAGGATTCTTCATTCTTGTTGTTTGTAGAGAAGATAGTAGAGAATATAGTAGCTCTGGAAGATAACAATATGCACATTTGGTGCATATTTATTGGTTTATAAAGTTGTATATGTAAATATTTAAATTTATGTATATATAAATTATTGAATTCTTTAAGTTGTATCTCATTTATGTATATATAAATTGTTGGATTAAATTTGTATATATAATTATGTAAATTTGGTGCAAACTTATTGGGTTAAAGCTTCAAATTTATAAAATCTAGTGCAAACTTGAAAGACAGCGCTTAAATTTTAAGTGATTATGTGTACAGGGAGCTTAAAATATAAAAAAATCTGTGAACATTAGACAACATATTAAACCAAAAAGCGCTGCCTATGATGGGGAATAGAAAGTGCTTGTGAAAAGCGCTGCCTATAGGGGCCTTTAGAAAGCACTTACTCAATAAACCGTTGTCTAAAGTCTACATTAAGCAGCGCTTTCACATAGACAAAAAGTGATGTCTATGGTTACAGCAGTGCGGGAATAGGCAGCGCTTATAAGCGTTGTCTCTGGCAAAAAAAACATTGTTTATTCCCTTTTATGGCGTAGTGGTTGTTTAAAGTTTGATTAAGAAAGTATTTTGAAAAAGTGTGGACATAAGTCCAAGTTTATTGTGAAAGTGGTTCAAGTTTAGAAAACAAGAATAATTTTGAAAAAGAGGCAGAATATATTTGAAATTAAAGAAGGTGGGAGGAGATGAAGGGACAATCCTAAAGCATAAGGTAAAAAGCTAGGGAAAAGAACCGTCTAACCAACAAGAAGCAAACATTTGACACAATGAGTCAATGTAGAATTCCCATCCTTTGAATTAAAACCAAACAAGCGAAGATAATAAACCTCTTAAGAAAACCAAGCTTCAAACGCATTAAGTCTTCACAAAAATTGGGCAGAGTAACGGCTGTATACAGACGAATTCTCGATCACATACAAAGCATGTAATCATAATAACCTGCACACAAAGAAAACAAACAACTCAATGTCTTGAGGTAAACCTCAAGAGCTCTAGACAAAATAATAATTGAAGTCACAAGGTCTCAAGATAGACCACAACTTCTATTCCTAAGTCTAAGAAGTCCATAATCTCCATAATGCCAAGGATAGTAACCAAGTAGTCCAAGTAACATTAAGGTTTTTTATGGTTTAAGTTGATTATTTGGTATCTTCAAAAAGAAATGAAAGGCTCAAGTGAGCAAAAAAAAATATAAAAAAATGACATAAAAGTAAATGCTCAAGTGAGCAAAGATGAAAATAGCATGAAATATAAATGCTAAAATAAATGTGCTTAAAGTAAAGAGCATAAAGTAAAGGCACAAGATAAAGTCAATTGTTAGAAATTAGAGGTTAGTTGAATGACCATCTTGAAACTTGCATTTGAAACTCATTAGAAGATTGATAAAATCAAAGCCTCTCAACAACAAGTTTCATTTGCTTTTTGTCAAGTATATCATTCATTTAAAACTCTCAAGGCAATAATAAATGATCAACAATATTTAAGTGATTCACTTTGACCAAAGCTTATGAAGATTCATTATAGGATTGATAAGACCAAAGCCTCCTAACAATGAATCTCAAGGTTATTGGATCAAAGGACTCAAGTTAACATACTTGGGCTTACAAACATGGGTTTGAGCCACGAATGATCATTTCTTGAATCGGGATAAAATTTAGGCTATGTTAAGCAATCGTAAGTGGACTTATATAGAAGTCGCACCTATTTTGAGGCCGGTCAATAGCAATTTATGTGTCATATGTTTGGAGAGATTATATGTATATCATCTTCTAACAACATGTAACACAATAAGAAGAGGATAAGATGAAGAGGGATGGGATAAGAATCAAACCACATTTGAACCAAAAATTTAATCAAGCTATCATTAAAATCAATCATCCATTTTGGAGGAGTTAAACTCAACACCCAAGATCCAATAATGTTAATGAAGCTCATGATCAAAATCTCATAGTTCAAGATCAGCCAGAATATATTCAAATATAAAATTATACTTAAAAATAAAGAAAAGGTTTTTTAAAATGGATTTAAATTAAAATAAAAGGGAAAAATAGCAACTATATTCAAAATAATCAAGAAAAATTCAATGAGACCATAGAAAAAATCATAAATGAGCTCAAATATTTTTATAATTTTTTTGGTAATTTTTTTAAGTCAGTAACTATTTTTAAACTAATTAAAACTACTCAAATAAGTATAAAAAAGATCAGAAATAGTAAAAGTCAAAATAAAATTCTAAAAAAATTCAGAAAATCAAAAACAATAAAAATGATATTGAAGAATTTTTTCAGAATTTAAAAATACCAAAAAGTATTTTTAAGCAATTAAAAACAAGTCAAAACAAAGAAAAAATCATAAAAAATATCAAATCTGAAAATAAAATTATGAAAAAATAAAAATCAGAAAGAGAATATTTGAAAATATTTTTGTGAATTATTTCATAATTTTTAGTCAGAAATGATTTTTTTATGATTTTTTAAAGTTTAAAACAATTAAAATATAAAAATCATAAATAAAAATAAAGTCAAAAATATATGGACCAATGGATGAAAGTCAAAACGTGTTAGTAAGCTAATCCAATGGATCAGACGCATTGTGCATATCATGGTCTTTAATGAATAAAGCATTGAATCAATTATTTAAATCAGATTTTGAAAAAAACAAACGGCACGTTATCATTGGCTGTGAGATGACACGTTGGTCATCTTCAACCTCCAGCCACACAGATTTGCAGGTCTCTGAAATGGTAAAAGTAGAGCTCGAGACCGATACCATTCGCTTCATTTCTTTAAGACGATTCCAATGGTACCTGTAACGCGGTGGGAGAACTGACTTGGGTGTTTGCGTTTGATCGCAATTGTTGCGGTTAGCAAGAGTCACCACCGACTTTTCTTTTATCCAATAAGGAAAGGCTGAAAAGAACAAGAAAGACCTTTAGAGATGTTTTCTTGAGTTCGGGGGGTAGATTATGAAAAGGGGAGGTATTAGCATCCTTTTCATACGTAGTTATCTACGGGCTCTTAGTTGCTTGCTAGATCACTTTCTTTTGTTTGAATGTGTTCTTGTAGTGTGGGTTTAGAAATTATTTTGAAAATGTCTTTGTAATGGTTCTCGTTTCTATAAGAACGCGTACAAAGTGTTGTTTCAAAAATAGTTCAAAGAGGTGTTTGTGGAATGTGTTTTTGAAAGAGATTTTGAAAAGGTGTCTTCTTTGTAATGGCTCTCGTTTCTATAAGAACGCGTATAAAGTTTTTGTCTTTTGAAAATGTTTCAAATGAGTGTGTTGGTGTATAAAATGTTTTTGTTGTGAGCAAGCGAGCAACTAGGAGCGAATCTACCTACTCAAAAGGTCTTAAATGTTCTTTTCTTCCTCCTTTAGATGTTTCTATCTTACCATTGATTGATAAGAAGCCCCATCGTTGGATGTGAAGGGACGGGCGCGGGATATTTGTATAGTCATAGAAGGAAACCTATGGGACGTTTTAGCAATGTCGTTTATGGACTAGATCATTTACCGAAGGCAATATTGAGGTTCATCGAGGGACTACGACCTTTTATCGTGGGTCTTTGCTAAAACGCTCATATTCGAGGGACATGACTATTTTCCGAAAGGAAACAAAGCGGGATTACCCTAAGGGTGCATGTGTGCAAAGTGTATTTGATTGCATGCATTTAGTCTTTGATTTTTGGGTTGTCTATTTGTTGTTTTTATCTTGCCATACACACCTAATTACTAGCAATATATGAAAGCAATAAAAACGCGGAAAAGTAAAGTCCTACACTATTAAATCATTTAAGGGATGGGGTGTACAAATTTACAATGGGGATTGCAAGAAATTAAAGTCCTAGTTATCTATTACAACCATATTGAAATAATGTACAAGAAATGTAAAATGCACTAGTTTTGTATTTGTTAAAAAAAAGAAATAAGTTTGCTTAAGAAAACATTTTTGATCTTTGAGTTTTAAAAGGGATAAAATAAAGTATGTGAATATAGAATGTTTTTGGTGTTTTTGGTTATTAAAGCTAAAATAAGATAAATAAGATAAATGGGAGTCAGAATCAGCACGTTGCTAAAACGAGAAGGAACAGAAGTTCTGACTCTGATACGCTGCAAGAGAGAAAATGTTAGTAGAAAAGTAGAAGGTCAGAAGTTCTGGGCCTGGGTACACCAAGTTCTGAGGTTATTGGGAACAAAGGAAAACCTAGAAATTCTGATTACTGAGGGAGTCTAGGAACTCTGGTACAGCTGGGAATCTAGAAGTTCTAATGTCACTGGCAAATCAGAAGTTCTGGCTATTTGAGAGAGTGAGGTGATAATGTTGTGGGGTAAGGCTGTCTATAAGTTATGATTTAGGAATATTGTCTGATAGATAAATGGGTGAAAATGTCACTAAATAAACCTAAAAAGATGCTTCTGGGGCTAGAACTCAGGACCCTTAACACTAATGTCTTATGTGCACACACTGTCTACCATTGGGGTGGCTGTACATCTGGTATCAGAAGCAAAATCATAAATATGTATCACAAAGTAAACTCTGATGATGAACCCCATTTCTTTCTCCATGCTAATCAGAATATCTGCAGCTTAGTCAACTCTCAACAGAACAGAAAACACAAACATAGCAATTATGGCAGGTTTCCATCATGGTTTCAGAAACATAAAAAAAAGTCAAGACTGTAAATCAGAAACAAGCATGTATTTGCTAATCCTAGTTTCCTTAAGAAGTTCTAAACTGATATTCTCCCTACATAGGCAGAAAATACATGAAACCTAATGAATATGTACAGCATCAGAATCAGTATGTCTACATTGTATTTTGAACATGCAAGTCTAACAATGATTAAGTGATAAGATGAGAGTCAACAAAAACTTACCTTGCAGCTGGAAAATGTTCTGACTGCTTGTAATGTTCTGATCAGCCTCCTCGTGTGCTCAGCAAGTTGAAACAACCTTTAACTTTGGCTATGAGTGGCTGGAAAATTCTGGAACATCCAAGAAGTAAAGATCTGACTTTTTGAGGTGGAGACTGATGGAGAATGTGTTACAGTCTGAAAATAAAAGTTAGGCCAGCTGCTAAGTGTATATCAGAAACTGTATGGATGATTTGGTCAAGAAACACTTAAAGGAAATTGGCGTTTGAAAGCAAGAATCAAAAACTAGCAGGTTTTGCATTTGTGTTTGCAGTTTCGGATTCCTAGAATTTTTAGCAAGGTTTCAAAGCTTTTCCTTTTCAATCTCCCCCCCCCCCCTTTTTCACAGTTGCAAATGAAGTTCAATTTATAGGCAAGAACTTTGTAGCTTGGAGAAGTCAAAAGTACTACCATCATGCTAGCGTGTTGGCTTGTTCTTAAAGCAAGTTAAACAAGTATGGTGGTTAGCAGCTTTTAGTCATGCCTAAGCTGGAATTATAAGCATGAATTAAGGAAAAGTACCCTCAGAAGCAAAATCAAAGCATGGGCCCAGCATACTCTTGTACAAAAGTTTGCTTTTTCAAGGACAACAATGTACTTCTATGTCACATGTGGGGAAATCCTTTGGATAAAAACTCAAAAGTGGTTGTGAGCATTAAATGATGATGAGACTTATCAAACCAAAAAATCCTGCCATGTGAGATTATGCATCATAGCTTAACTCTGGGTCAGAAGTTCAGCATCAGTGCAACTTAGAACCAACATCCAACTTTTGATCCTTTAATCTCTTTGCTCCAGCATGTTCTGAGCGAGTTCTCGGACTTTCCAGAAAGCTTACGACATGCTTTGTAAGCCCTCTTTGAGTTACTCTTGCAACTTCTGACTGAACCTACGTGAAAACTGGCCCAGAAGTTGTAAACAAAATCTGATTTGAAAATGCTCAGAATTTACTAAGTGTTTAAGTTTCAGGGACGTGACTTTGAGGATGTATAACTTGAAATCCCAGCATTTCTAAAAGAAGTTCTGTTCTGCAGTGTTTTAGGTCTCATTGAGATCTAAAACTCTTGAGTTAGAAGTTCTTCCAGAATCAGCTTGCATCATGGTGATAATCTGGCCAGAAGTTCTGAATTTGTCATATTTCTTAAACACTTAGAAAAATTCTAAGTATTTAGAATTTTTACTTTTCCAAAGTAATTTTGACTTTTGAATTTCTTGATGAAACAAACTTCATATTTCAACCTGTCTTGATGAAATATGACTCTTGAAACTTGACTTTGATCCAAAAGTCAAAGTTTGACTTTTCAGTATGCAAATGACCATTTTTCCCTTGTAAATGACTTTCTTGGAAAATTTGTAATTCAAGGCTTGAAATTGGATGGAAGTAAACCTGAGGGTCCAGGATGATCCTTTGAGAAATGAGAGGGCAAATTTTAGGGTACAATAGTACCCTCGCGAAAAATTTATGTAAGGTGTAGCTCAGTCGTTTTGGAAGGAAATATTTGAAAAGGGATTTGAAAATTCATGGCCAAAATTCACTTCCAGTTAAAAACAAATGTTGCAACTAGAATCAGGATGATGAGAGCTTTATTACAGTATTAAAGTTTGAGAGAATTGGTGAAGGAATCTACCTATTGAAGTTCAAATTCAGAGCTCCGAAACTTGACTTGGCTAGCATGATTTAGGAAGTCTTAGAGCTTGATTCTTCTTTTGTTAGCTTCAGTGAGGTTCAAGGATGATGAATTAACAAAGAAAATGGATTGAGGAAAGTTGTACAAGCAAATTCAAAATAGCAGAAAAGTGGGTTCAAGAGGAAGTTTGACAGGGTGACTTTGGATTTCTAAGCTTAAGAAAATGAATGAAGTATGACCCTCTATTTATAGAGAAGCTAATGAAATGCTTAAGCGTGTAAAATGATGAAGTTTGGAGGGAAATCGTGTGAAACATGAAAAGTGTGACTTCTATTTTGCTCAAAACTCAACCAAAACTTGCATTTCAATGTGCTAATCACTTATGGAAGTTCATTAGACATGATTAGAAGTAAAAACGCATAGAAATTTTGTGTTTAGAAGCCAAATCAAGGATTTCAAATTCTGACTTTGGAGAAAACTTCAAATTCAAGGTACCATATTCAAATCAATGGTGTGCATGATTCAAGAAACCTTGAGAATTGATTCTTGATGCATTGGAAAGATGAGATCACCAACTTTACAATGTGAAAAGAATGGAATCAAATGGATGCTTGAGCTGAAAGTTGTGATGAGTCAAAGTTCAGAAAAAGAAGTTGACTTTTGTACTTAGAAAATTTCTAAGTTTTTTCTTCAAAAGTGACCTATAATGTC
Source organism: Vicia faba (assembly GCA_948472305.1). Lineage (NCBI taxonomy): Eukaryota > Viridiplantae > Streptophyta > Magnoliopsida > Fabales > Fabaceae > Vicia > Vicia faba. The sequence continues at coordinate 941,102,686 of OX451736.1, forward strand.
TTGCATCCAAACATGGCCTTCCATTTGAAATTTTCTCTTGACCAAAAAAGATGGCATGAAGTAGATCTCTTGAATGACATTTTGAGACTTGAACCATTTGTAATCTTTAAAAAATGAGAAAGTTATGACTTGGTGAAGTTGGTGAAAATTCATGAGATGACCTATAATCTTTTGCATCTTTAGGGAATCTTCCATCCATGTTTAAGCTTACATCATAAAAGAAGAGTTGAAGTTCACATCTTTGAGATCATTATGGAAAAAGAATAGGCTTAAGGAGATAAAAATTGACCAAATGATGATCTTTTGAAGTCACATAAGGGAATTTGATGGCTTATCTAGAGGACTTGTAATCTTTCTTCATCATTAGGTATCTTCCACACAAAACTTTCTTGAAACTTTTGAAGTGATTTGTTGATAACCCTTTGAAGAGAAGCATGTTTTTGGAATCACTCAAAAATACCAAAAGATGAGCAAGATATAGCCCTTTGAAGTTCAAAACCATGGCTCTTAGAGCAACAAAATGCCTTGGAAACTCTTTTCAATTTTGACAAACCTTATTGCACAAATATTTTTGTCTTGTGAATAGAAGTTGTTGAGGATGATAATGAGAAACCATAGCAACCATAACCACTTCCAAATATTGAGAATTGATGCAGATATGCACTTGTGACCAAGAAATCAAGGACTTATCCAATTAGGTCAAACTTCTTCAATCAACCCTTACATCTTTGAACTATATTTGACAACTTGAGGTATGATGAAACATAATAGAACTTATCATGATATTACTTCAAAGCACCTTCAATGGTGAAGCTTGAATATCAATGAAGCTTTGTTGAAGAAGACATGGCAATAAACTCATGAACCTGTAGATCAACTTGATGGAATGTGTTGTGCTTTCACCTATAATATCAACAATTAGGGAAAACATCCATTGTATTTATTAGTTAAAAATTAATCAATACAAAACATAGATGATCACAAAATACAAGTCAAGGTGCTTGGTGATCCCTCATGGACACAACTAAAGATAAGGAGAAAAACAAAACCCTAGTGTGATCTTATTGTGATTGAGTTGATATGATATGATAGGGGAATCTTAGGGGGGAAATTGGGGTACAATAGCTGCCCTTATTTAAGTGTCTTCTATCCAGAGATGTGGAGGTTAAAATATTTGTTCCGACGCGATTGAAGATACTTAAATATAAAAAAATCCCTAAGATGCCATGCAATGCTTATAATTTATGAATGCAAATGAACAAATACAAAAAGAGACACAAGACACCACTGGGGATGCGGCAAATAAAAACAGGGATCAAAAGAAAAACCCGACCAAGAAAATAAATGACTGGTGAACAAGAGACCCGACTCTATTGGGGTAAAGCCCAAAGAGGAGATAAGGCATCATCAACTCAAAGATTGAGGAGAGAAAGTAAAGGATAACCATGACCGATAGATGACTGTGAACTATACACTCACTGAGGAGATAGCAAAAAAGCAACGTCGACCTACTGGGGAAAGAAATGGTAAGATAATACCGGTAAACACCAATATTATGGGTGGTAACAAATGATTAGCATCAGTACTTACGACTGGTAATAAAAGAACTTCTTCAGAATAATGTGAATCTCAACGATGAACTGTCTCCCATAATGACGAGACTACCATCCATCGGAAAAAGATCTCAACAATGAACTATCTCCCATAATGACGAGACTACCATTCATTGGAGTAACAAATCTCAACAACAAACTACCTTCCATAATGACAAGGCTTCCATTCATTGGAGTAACAAATCTCAACAATGAACTACATTCCATAATGACAAGGCTACCATTCATTAGAGTAACAAATCTCAATAACAAGCTACCTTCCATAATGACAAGGCTACCATTCATTGGAGGAACAAATCTCAACAACTAACTAGCTTCCATAATGACAATGCTACCATTCATTGGAGTAACAAATCTCAATAACGAACTACCTTCCATAATGACAAGGCTACCATTCATTAGAGTGACAAATCTCAACAATGAACTACCTTCCATAATGACAAGGCTACCATTCATTGGAGGAACAAATCTCAACAAAGAACTACCTTCCATAATGACAAGGCTACCATTCATTGGAGTAATAAATCTGAATCTTCTCTTGGAACTGACATACTTACTGGGGAAGTACAGGTTGCTCAAATAAAGGGCCCTGCCACTTACTGTTATGAGAAGGAATTGCCATAATGATTTCTTGGGGAAAGTAATAGGACTTCCTGGGGAAATACCAATATACTCCTATTGAGGAGATAAGATCTTCACGTACAAAATAAATGCACATTCTCAAACTAGGGCTCAAAGCTTGCCGAAATTAAAATAATAATATTGTTGGGGACCATAGATTTAAACCAGAAATAAACTGGAATGAATCAGTCAACAGAAATAACACCTCATGAGAAGTAAACTCAAGAAGGAACCACTTTCTATCCAGACAAAGAGTTGTACAGGAAGGCTAAAGCAAAAATCTTCCACGAGGGTTAACTCATTGGGGAAATTGAAAGAATATACACTTCCTACTTAAGGTTGACATTCTATTGGAGAGAAGATAACATAACTCTACAAATAGGGTAATATGACAACAAAATAATAATGAATGCAAATGAGCAATGAATTGATAAATTCAACTATGCATGATGTATGTATGAATGTATGAATGTTATCATGTATATGTTTACAAAACTGACATGTAACACTGGGGATAACCAGACAAAACCAACTCGGGTAAAGTCGATACTCGACTAAATCACATCCAAGATGAAAATTTCATAAGAAATTAAGCACCAACTGAGAAAACAGATTCCTATATCGCAACTTAACTTCACTGGGAAGGAAAATAATCCAAAAATAATCAAATCATAATAAAATAAATCAGTACTGAAATTCTGGTATCTAATATGTGATGTTGAATGAAATGTCATGACACAAATATTTGTTTGCAAGTAAGGTGCAGTAAAATCAAAAGCAGTAAAAACACAAGAGATTGTTCACCCAGTTCAGTGTACAACAACACCTACTCTAGGGGCTACCAAGCCAGGGACAAGTTCATTAAATAGTATCAATTCATAGACCCTCAGTAAATAACCAATTTATGATCTAATCACTTAATCACTACCCAAGCTAAACTTCTACCTAAGACTCACCTAGGTATGAGGTCATCCTCAAATCCCATCAATCACTTACAGTGGAGAACTTAACAGAATTAATAAGTTTGAAACACTTCAATCATTCAATGCTTAAAATCTTATGAATGATACACAATTAACAACTAAAATAACAACTCAAGTATTTAAACTAATACTTAGAGTGTATTACAAATAAAAAGCCTAGACTTCTAATCATAAAGAAAGTATTCTTCTTCAAAAGTTGCTTGTCTTTGAATAAGGAAGAAATTCCTTATATATGCGCAGCTTTGGGCTTGGGCTTAAAAACAAATATTCAAATCTTTTGAATATTTCCATAAAAACAGGCTAAGATAAAATTCATTCAATTTGAAAAATATTCCTCCATATTTTTCGCATCCTGTAGGTCACAAATCCTGAATTATGGCACGTGTTGTACCCTAAAATTGTCCCTCTCATTTATCAAATAATCTCTCACAAGATCTCCTTTGGTTCAAGACTGCACAGGGTTTGATCAGCTCAAGATACCTCCTCTAGCACTGATGACTGAAAATTAGGGTTTGGGATTGCACAAGGACAAATGGACTTTTAATGCCCCATATGACTTTCATGGATCATTTTGGACTCTCAAGATTACTCATATCAAGTTTCAAGTCTTGGATCACATTTTTGCTCAGTCAATTGATCAGTTGACCCAAAATCAATTGTATTGGGGAAAAAGTCAATTGTGGTCAATTTATATTCGAACTTTATGTTTTTTGGTCCATATCAACATTATGAACTCATATATGTCATTTGATCAAGTTTGGGTAACAATTCTTCAAGAAATTTGATCAGATCATCAAAAGGGCAAAATGGTCAAAATTAGGGTTTTGACTGAGGAAATGCAATTTCTGATTTTTGACCTAGAAAATGGTTGATTGGTTTAAGTTATGATCTCAAGGGTTCAAATGAATCATTTTTACCTAATGGCATGGCTTAAAACATCTCTCAAGATCAATTGATTGACAGTTGAATTTCAGTCAACTGATGAAAAGTCAAATGTACACTGAAAACTCAAACTTTGATTTTTTGGTCAAAATCAAGTCCCAAAGATCACAATTCATAAACACATGTCAAAATATTAAAAATTTTCATCAAGAAATCAAAAAGTCAAGATTTCATTTTGAAAAGTCAAAATTTCTAAACTTAGAAATTTTTATAAGTGTTGGAAAATTCATATTTTTTCACAACTTTGAGCCAAATTTACACCATGATGCAAGATGATTCAAAGGAAACTTCCAACATGTAAGTTGTATATCTCAATGAGATCTAAAACATTGTAGAACACAAATTCTTCTATAAATGCATGGATTTCAAGTTATTATTTTGTGAATACATGTTCATGAAACTTGGAAACTTAGTGAAATTTTGCCCTAGTTTAGGCAGGATTTTGACCTAACATCATGGAAATTTTTCACATAGTTCCAAGATGAATCTTCAAAAATGTCCAACATAGAGGTTTTATAGGATGTTAAAAGCTTTCCAAAATGTCAAAGAACTCATTTAGATCATGTTTGAGCAAGGAGAATCGAAGACAAGAAGTTAGGGTTTTCAAACTTGAATTACAAGTCATTTCTTGATGAACACATGAACCAAATCCATGTTAGGCTGCATAATATTTGCTTTGAAGGCCTCAAACTTGTTTGTCACTCCATAATTAATGGATTACACAAACGTTTGAGCTATAATCCAAGTGATTTAAGCTTTATCCAATTCACATTACCATTTTAGGAAGAAAGTGAAGAATGCCATTCTTGAAAAGCAAGCTTTATGCACAAAGTCAATTCTTGAGCCTCTAACTTGTTCTCTCTGATCACACTCCATCTACAAAGTCAGAAGCAAGTGTGTTTAAAGCATAACCACTTTATCTTAACAAGTACACAAGACTTTGAAACTTGGATTTCTCAAAAATCACATGTTATGCTTAAACTTGTGATTTTGAATTCTGATCAACAACAAGTCTCCAAACTTGTTGCTTATGAATATAGGAACTATTTGGGAGCTATAACACGGGCATTAACACCCTGAAATACTCCCAAACTCCCTCAAATCAGAAATTTCCCAAAAACTCCATTGTTTCACAGTTTCTGACCTTGAACTCCAAACTCATATTTCCCTCGTGCGTTCTTTGGACTTTTAGTTCCTAAAGCTTCCTTACATCAAATAAAACTCATCCATGTCCCTGTTACACGACTGTAACTCCATTTTCATCATCCTCCATAACCAAAAACAGAGCACTGCATGTTGACTTCTCTAGGCCATTTCAGTCACTCTCAACTCAAGCTAAGCATTGCATTAGCTTCCTAGAGACTCAAGGAAGCTAACCTGATCATTGCAGCACCTTGAATCAAGCTCAAACTCATTTCACGATTTTCAGTTTTGAGGTATTTTTCTTGAACTTCTATCTTCTTATTTAGGCATTGTTAGGCTTGCATTTGTGAAGATAAATTGTAGACATCATTGCCCTGAAACTATACATGTCTATAGATTTCATTTATGTTTCTTGAGTGGGGAGAATTTCGAGTTTGAACCTTTGAAAATATTTAGGTCAGAATTTGGTACTGTTAGAAATTCATGCTCATCTTTGAGAATTAGCTTAAGTTATTTACATATTCAGAATCGTGAGGAAATTTCTAACAAGTTTGATGTTGGATGTTTTGTGAGTGGATGAGAAATGAATGAGTTACAGGTTCTCTGGCTGGAGGTTGAAGATGAAGTTCATTCAGGGCCTGATTTATGTTACATATTTATTGTTTTGGTTATATCAACGGATGTATAGTCACCCCAGTGTTAAAGTGTGCGCTTGTTAACCTTTGAGACCTGGGTTCGAGCCCCAGTGGTACCCTTTTGTTTATTTTTTCACATTTTTCACTTGTTTTTTTATTTGCAGTCAGCGCTGGGCCACCAACTTGGGCCTGGTTATTTTCTACTTCTTCTAACCCCTGTTTCACTTTTGCACCCCTGGCACATTTTTCTTTATTATTTCATTTTTTTTATTTCATTATATTTTTATTTTCTTGAATATTTTTATTATTATTATTATTATTATTATTATTATTATTATTATTATTATTAATATTAATATTATTTTTATCTTTACTAATAAAAAATCCAAAAATATTATTATTATTATTTTCACACTTATATATTTCATTTATAAAAAACAAAAAGACTAAAAAACATTTTTCTTAAAACAAATTAATTTCTTTTTTAATAATTAATATTTAGACTTAGGTTTAATTATTATGTTATTTTCTTGTAAATTAAAATTAATTTAGAATCTAGGTTTCGTTTTTTAATTAATTAATTTTTATATTATTTTTATTAAGATAAAACCTTTTCATAAAAAACCCTAGAAAATACTTTTTAATTTAATTTCTTTCTTAATTAGTTTAATTTTAATTTTGCTTATTTTTAATTAATCTTTTCGTTAATTAGGTTAAAACCCTTTCATGAAAACCAAACAAAATTACTCTTGTTCCATTTATATTTTTGCATTTTATTTTCAATTTTGTACAATATTCAATATGGTTGTAATAGTTAATTAGGTTTAATTTTCTTGCAAATCCCCATTTGTAAATTTGTATACCCCCTCCCCTAATGATGTAATAGCTTAGTATTTTTACTTTCTGCAATTTATCGCTCTATATAAATGCTAGTAATTAGTGTTTGTATGGAAATATAAAATCCACAAGTTAGCAAACCCCAATTCAAGATAAATAAGCATGTAAATCAAACACACTTGCACACTTGCACCATTAGGGTAATTCCACTTTGCTGTCTTACAAAAATGGCCATGTTATGCATGTGGGGTATCTTAGCAAAAATTAATCAAAATAACAAGATCATAGTCCCTCGATGACGCTATCAATATTACCTTTCAAAAATGATCTTAGTCCCTCAAAGAAAATGCTAATATATCTCACAACATTGCTATCATGGTTATACGATGACCCACGCCTATCCCTTTACATCCAAAGATAAGGCTTCTTACCAAATCAATGGTAAGATAGAAATGTCAAAGGAAAGGAAGAAATTAACTAAGACTTTTGAGTAGGTATATTGTTCCTAGTTTCTTGCTCATTTTCAAATCAAACATCGTTGTTATTTTCAAAACAAATACCAAACACTTTCAAAAATATCTTCAAAAACACTTTCAAAACATTTTCCAAACATGAAACATTTTCAAAAGGTCAACACTTTTTATACGTTCTTACGAACGAGAACTATTACAAAGTTTGCCTAAATGATGGCGCCTTTTCAAAATACTTTCAAAACCACCACAAAGCACATTTTCAAACAAAAGCAAGTGATCTAGCAAGCAACTAAGATCCCATAGATAACTATGGATGAAAAGGGTGCTAACACCTTCCCTTTTCATAATCTACCCCCCGAACTCAAGAAATAATCTCAAAGGTCTTTCCTGTTCTTTTCAGCCTTTCCTTTTGGATAAAAGAAAAGTTGGTGGTGACTCTTTCTAACCGCAACATTTGCGATAAAATGCAAAATAACCAAGTCATTTCTCCCACCGTATCATAGAAATAGCAACTCTGCTGGGGAAATACTTAAAATTGGGGTTACCTTAGGGCTAGATCACCTTTATTTGCTTTCATTATTTGATTTGTTTGCTTTATATTTTGGTTCCTTGTTTGGGCTTGTTTAAATCCTCTACCCGGATTTAGGATACCTTATAGGTAAGTAGCAATACGTTATGGAAACTGTTTGGGGTATACCGACATGGTCTAAGCAATAGCTACGTTAGTGTGACATATTTATGGGTATCGGTAGCCCTTGAGTAGTCAAGGAGAATACAGGACCGCTGAGTGATGTCATGAAGCACTAACTGGCTTTTAGAACCTTTACTTGACAAACATGGCCATTAGGACGTAGTGAGATGACCGGCTTTGGTGCAGTCTAAAGTTGGTAGATACTCGATACTACACTCATTGAGGTTTGGCTTTTTGGGATATTTAGGTCTCCGTGAAAGAGGCTTGCGCGGAAACAATGCCCGAGAAGACAAATCAGTGATATTGAGATCCCTTAGAACCAAGTTACTATTTCTAGGACAGGTTTAAGCCAACTAAACTTCAAGAGGGTACTTACCTATGAGACTCCATGCAAGCCTAAACCTAAGGACTTGTTTTCCTTTTTTGTATATATTTAATTGTACATGAAATCATAAACATCATAACATCATACTCATTCTAACCATTTCAAGGATTATTGGGATTTATCTTTGTTCTGTTTTGTAGGACATGGCTTCTATCTGCAGGAATACTATCCAAGTCAATCTCGTAAGGATTCCTCCTCAACTGAAAGTGTTAGCATCAAGGGTTCCTGAAAATTCTTCATTCACCGAAAGACATGGTCGCCTCCTAAATTTGGTTACCTCCGACACTGATGAAGATATGATGAAGGTGCTCTTCCAATTCTTTGATCCTCTGCACCATTGCTTCACTTTTCCCGATTATCAACTTGTGCCAACTCTAGAAGAATTCTCCCAACTCTTGAGGATTCCCATTCTCAATCAACTACCCTTCAACGGTACGGAAAGAGATCCAAAACCTGAAGAGATTGCCCAAGCACTACATTTGCAACAATCTGATGTCATAACTAATTCGGAAACAAAGAATGGTGTCAAAGGTTTCTTAGCCAAGTTCTTGTTTGAGAAAGCTCAAGATTGTTGGAACTCCTTGGACTTGCAAGCTTTTGAAGAAATTATGTCCCTTCTCATCTATGGGATTGTTTTGTTTCCAAATCCTGACCAACTCATAGATGTAAACAATGTCAAGATCTTCATATCTCGCAACCCAATGCCTAATTTGTTGGGATATATCCTACATTCCTTTCACTCTCGCACTACGAGGAAGAGAGGAATCCTCGTGGGTTGCACTCCTTTCTTGGCAAGATGGTTTATTTCGCAACTTCCCCAATCTATGTTGAAGAATGAGAAAGGTTTGAGGTGGTCCCATAGGTTGATGATACTCAGACATTCAGATGTTCATTGGTGTTCCCAATCCTTGGAGAATGTTACTATAGTCGACTGTTATGGAGAATTCCCTAATGTCCCCTTACTTAGAATTAGAGGAGGTATCACTTACAACCCCTGCTTATCCTTACGACAATTTGGTTACACCCGAAGGGATGGTCCACATGAGATGCTTATCTGAGGAGTGGTATTCGACTACGAGAACAACTATCAAAGCTACCGTCAGAGGTTTATTCGAGCTTGGAGGATGGTAAGCAAGGTGGATAGTAAGGAGTTAGGGCACAAGAATTCCATTCCCCTCGAGCCTTACCTTAAGTGGGTACGAGCTCGTGCTCAGAAACTTGTGATGCCTTATCCCTCCATCTTACCAGTCATCATAGAACCTGTGGTTGAAGGAGGTGTCCCGTACACTGTCCTTCATCCTGAAATGCCTACATCTCTTGAAGACTTGCAAAAGGGTTGGATTCAGCTAAAGGAAGAACGAGATACTTTCGAAGCTCAATTCTACGCTAGCGAGAAGAGAGTCTTAGAGCTTACAAAGCAGCTATAAGAAGAGCAAAGTGTGAACGCCTACCTTGCTCCGAAGAGGATGCGTTCAGTCTTTTTATCTTAGAAAGTTATTTTGTAAGCCCAAGAGGCATGTTGTAATCTTTCAAACTAATTAATGAAATTGACGTTTGGTAACTGTTTTGTATATGCAAATTTAAATCTCATAAATCCTTGAAATCATTTGCATACACATCTTCCATGCATCATAACATGATAGGTTTTCACATAATAGGTTTCCTTATCTTTCTGATGTTTATTTCAGCAAGATGGATCTATAGAAAACTATGAAGGATCTTCAGGCACAAAACTCTCAATTCCAAGAGACTCTATTGGCCCTATCCAAAAGGCAGCAAGATATGATGGCATTGTTGGCAGTTAAGAAGAAGACCAAGAAGAAAGCTCTTCTCAACATGGGTAAAAGGTTCAACGAGTCGGTTCGTCAGATACCAGTAGTAGAAGACTCGTCTGAGGAAGATGAGAATCAGATTGGTGAGGTTAAGAGTACCCAGGTTGACTGTGTTAATGATCAAGTGTCTGATGATGATTATTTCGACGAGCAGTATCCACCCGTCGATGTCAAGTATAAGCAGTTAGAAGACATATTGAAAGTTGTTGAAATCCAAGTCGTCCCCGGTTTATATTTTGATGATTTGGGTTTGATCTTTGGGGTTGTCATTCCCCACAAATTCAAAGTACCAGTCTTTGTAAAGTATGATGGAGGTTCTTGTCCAAAACTTCACCCGAAATCTTATGTGCGCAAGATACAACCGCACACTGCTGATAAGAAACTTTGGGTTCACTTTTTCCAAGAGAGCTTGTCCGGAACGCAACTTGAATGGTTTTCTCAGGAGATGGTTCTCGTATCAATACCTGGGAATATTTAGCTACCGCATTCTACCATCAGTATCAGTATAACACTGACTTGGCTCCAACAAGGGTTCAGTTACAAGATATGACAATGGAAAAGAATGAAGGATTTAAAGAATATGCACAAAAGTGGAGAGACCTCACCAGTAGGGTTCAACCACCTTTGACTGATAGGGAGCACATTGACATGTTTATGGGCACTCTATCTGGTCCATTCATTAATCTATTGGTTGGTTGTTCTTCTTCTGGTTTCACCGAGCTAATCTTAACTGGTGAAAGAGTGGAAAGCGGCACCAAAAGTGGGAAGATATTTGTGGCATCTGCCTCCACTTCCAATCTTATCAAGAAACCTTTTCCTGCAAAGAAGGAAATCAATGTTGTGTACGGGGCAAGGGCCTGTACCAAGAAGAATGACCATCCATCTGTAAATGATGTCTGAATCTCCAATACAAGTCCTACTCAAAGACCATCTTCAAATCATCAACATTTTGAAACTCTGAGAAGACAATTTACGAGGTTAGGCATGTCATTATCTCAAGCCTTACAACATTTTCTCAAGGCTAATTTGGTGACATTGCGCGACCCCCCCCCCCCCCCCCCGCCAACCCAGATACCCCTTCACCAAAGTATAATCTGAACGCTAAATATGCTTACCACTCAAGTAGCCCCGGGCATGAGACTGACCAATGTTGGGCCTTGAAGAATAAGATTCAGGATTTGATCGATAACAAGACTATTGAATTTGATCCTCCTCCAACTCCGAATGTAATCACCACGCCGATGCCGAAGCACGACAAGGGTGTCAATGAAGTTAATGTTATGGGTGATTAGGATGAAGAAGTTGCATTTGAAGATTGGGTGTATCCAACTACAACGGAGCTGAAGAATTGGCATGCAAAGGACTTCGTGCCCATCTCCTTCATTGAGGAGTAATCTACTTGTTTATTGCTTTTTATTGAATTCAAGAACATTTTGTCTGTAATATTTAACAATGACTTTTAAGCCATGTGCCTGGCCCGGGGCACTTTGGTCCATTTGTCAAGGGTTTTATTTATGTCTTTATAATCATATGATCATTCAATGCACATCATTGGACTCTTTTGCATTCAAATCTTTGTGTTCATTATCTTTCTTTTCTTCAAATATATTTTTCAAAATATCCATGTATCTTACATGCACACACACACTCTTGCAGGTCTTCATCCACTCTGGATCTTATTGCTAATGACTCTACTATTGTTGTCTATGACTTCGAATGTCAAATCAACCAATCTGAAGACGAAGGCAGGGAAGATTGTGAAATACCGGGAGAACTAGCCAGACTTCTATTACAAGAGGAAAAAGCTATTGAGCTGCACGAAGAGTTAGTTGAAGTCATCAATCTGGGTACTGAGTCATATAAGAAGGAAATCAAGATCGGCGCTAACTTGGAAAGTAGTGTCAAGAGCAGGTTGGTTCAGATGTTGCATGATTATGTGGAATTTTTTCTTGGTCTTATGAAGATATGCCAGGGTTGGATACCGGCATCGTATTTCATCGTCTGCCGCAAAGGAAGATTGTCCTCCTGTCAAACAAAAAGTCTGTCGCATGAGGCCTGATATGTCTGAAAAGATAAAAGTTGAAGTGATGAAACAATTTGATACAGGATTATTAGTTGTGACATCCTATTCCCAATGGGTTGCCAATGTGGTGCCAGTGCCGAAGAAAGACGGAAAGGTTCGCATGTGCGTAGACTATAGGGATCTGAATAGGGTAAGCCCCAAAGATGACTTCCCTCTACCACACATTAACGTCTTGGTCGATAACACTGCTCGGCATAAATTCTTCTCTTTCATGGACGGTTTCTATGGATATAATCAGATAAGGATGGCTCCCGAAGACATGGAGAAGACTACTTTCATTATGCAATGGGGCACCTTTTGCTACAAGGTCATGTCGTTCGGATTGAAAAATGCAGGGGCAACATATCAAAGAGCTATGGTAGCTTTGTTTCATAACATGATTCATCATGAGATAGAGGTATATGTGGATGATATGATTTCCAGATCACAAACTGAAGAGGAACATATCAATCACCTGTACAAGCTATTCGAAAGGCTGAAAAAGTACAAGCTGAGGTTAAACCCTAACAAGTGCATGTTTGGAGTATGATCTGGAAAGCTTCTAGGTTTTGTTGTCGATAATAAAGGCATTGAAGTTGATCCTACCAAGGTAAAGGCCATCCAAGAAATGCCAGTCCCTCATTCTGAAAAAGAATTCAGAGTATTCTTGGGTCGTCTCAATTACATCGCCCGCTTCATATCTCACCTGACTACTACTTGTGAGCCAATCTTCAAACTCTTGAAGAAAGATCAAGAAGTCAGATGGAACAATGAATGCCAAGCCTCCTTCGACAAAATCAAATAATATCTACAAGAGCCTCCTATTCTCATGCCTCCAGTTGAAGGAAGACCCTTGATCATGTACTTAACAGTACTAGAGAACTCTATGGGGTGTGTTTTGGGCCAACATGACGAGTCTGGCCGAAAAGAGCATGCTCTTTATTACCTAAGCAAAAAGTTTACCGATTGTGAAACCAGATATTCACTGCTCGAGAAAACTTGTTGCGCTCTGGCATGGGTTGCTCGCCGGCTAAGACAGTATATGTTGACTCATACCACTTTGTTGATTTCTAAGATGGACCCAATCAAGTACATCTTCGAAAAACTTGCCCTTTCTGAACGGATAGCCAGATGGAAAATGATCTTAATTGAATACGACATCCAATACACAATGCAGAAAGCCATCAAAGGAAGTGTGTTAGAAGATCATTTGGCCCATCAAGCTGTTGATGATTATCAGTCTATGAACTTTGACTTCCCAGATGAGAACATCATGCTTGTAACTGATTGTGAAAAAACTGGACTGTATGACGGACCTGAACAAGGATCCTGATGGACTATGATCTCCGATGGGGCTTCCAGCGCCTTGGGTAACGGAATTGGTGTTGCGATCATCTCCCCTGAAGGTTGCCACACTCCTTTCATCACCAGATTATGCTTCAATTGCATGAACAATATGGCTGAATACGAAGCATGCATCTTGGGTCTGAAAGTTGCCATTGATTTGAGGATCAAGCATTTAAATGTGTTTGGGGATTCCTCTCTAGTGATCAGCCAAATAAAAGGAGATGGAGATTCCTTTCAGCCAAGTCCTTTCTTCACATGAGGTTTCCTAAGATGTCCTTTCTTATCATGATGTTTCCTCACATGTTGAGACATCTGATTCGACATCTTTTGTTTAGGCTTGGTATGTGTGGAAACAGATGCAGGCTGTTTGCCATGATGTTCTTTCTTCACAAGATGTTTGCCAATATGTCCTTTCTTACCATGATGTTGAGACATTTGATTCAACATCTTTGGTTTAGGCTTGACATGAGTGGAAATAGATGAAGTCTCTTCTGAGTTAGGTTCCTTTTTCTCATTGAAATCTAAACCACTCTTATCTCCTGTCACTCTTCCTGCTTGGAGAATTTCATCTAATGAGTTAGTCCCATTATTCAGCATCTTGAGAGATTTGACCATTATATCAAGATTTGAATTTAGAGAGGACACTTCACTTTCCAGATCATAAATAGTTTTAAGATGCTCTTCCTTTTCCTCCTTCATCTGAGTTATGATGGCTTTCTGTTTCTCCCCTTCAAGACACACTTCTGCACTTCTGAGACAATTCTTTGTATGAAGCAACTAACTCATCAAAGGTTAGTTCCCCATCACTAGACTCTTCATCTGATACATATTTTCTTGTCACTACTTTAACATGTTTGGAAGATTCTTTAAGATCACTCTCTGAGTCCTCTTCAGACCAAGTAACAGATAGATTCTTCTTCTGTTTCTTAAGATATGTAGGACATTCAACTCTAATATGCCCAAAACCTTCACATTCATGACATTTTATTCCCTTCCCTTGAGAAGATTTTTCTTCAGCTCTTTTTCTTCCCATCTCATTTGACTAATGGATGTCAGATGAGATGTTCTTAACATTTGATCTTTGGTTCATGTCCATTCTTTTTATCACTTTATTACATTTTCTTCCAAGCATAACTAAGGCATTTGATATTCCTCCATCTGTATCCAGATCATAGTACTCCTCTTCATCTTCAGTATTTGATACAAAGGCTATGCTTTTGTTTTTCTTTTCAAATATTTCATTGATGCTTAATTCAAATGTTAGAAGGGATCCAACAAGTTCATCCACTTTCACTTTGTCAATGTCTTGATATTCTTCTATAGCAGTTACTTTCACATTAAATCTCTTGGGGGGAGACCTGAGCATCTTTCTCACCAATTTATCTTAAGGTATTTTCTCTCCTAAATCACTGGAGGCATTAGCAATTTCAAGAATGTTCATATGGAAGTTATTTATACTTTCATCATCCTTCATTCTCAAATTCTCAAATTTTGTGGTGAGCAACTGAAGTCTTGACATCTTAACTTTGGATGTGCCTTCATGAGTAGATTGAAGAATCCCCCATGCATCCTTAGCAACTTCACATGTATTCACCAATCTGAAAATATTTTTGTCAATTCCATTGAATATAGCATTCAAGGCTTTAGAATTTCCAAGAGCAATTTCATCTTCTTCCTTAGACCAATCTTCTTTTGGTTTTAATTCAGAAGTAGGTTCTCCATTTTCTCCCAATTTGATAGGGTGTTTCCATCCTCTTAAGAGAACATTCCAAGCCCTGCTGTCTAAGGACTTTAAAAAGGCAACCATATGTGGTTTCTAGTAGTCATAATTGCTTCCATCCAGAATGGGTGGTCTGTTCACAAATCCTCCTTCCTTGTCCATTGTACCAGAAAGTATCTTCCCTGGATCTCACCCAGATAAAGAGGAGGATGCCTACTCTGATACCAATTGAAATTCTGGTATCAGATATGTGATGTTGAATGAAATGTCACGACACAAATATTTGTTTGCAAGTAAGGTGCAGTAAAATCAAAAGCAGTAAAAACACAAGAGATTGTTCACCCAGTTCAGTGTGCAACAACACCTACTCTGGGGGCTACCAAGCCAGGGACAAGTTCACTAAATAGTATCAATTTATAGACCCTCAGTAAACAACCAGTTTATGATCTAATCACTTAATCACTACCCAAGATAAACTTCTACCTAAGACTCACCTAGGTATGAGGCCATCCTCAAATCCTTTCAATCACTTATAGTGAAGAACTTAACAGAATTAATAAGTTTGAAACACTTCAATCATTCCATGCTTAAAAGCTTATGAATAATATACAATTAACAACCCAAATAATAACTCAAGTATTTAAACTAATACTTAGAGTGTATTACAAATAAAAAGCCTAGGCTTCTAATCAAAAAGAAAGTGTTCTTCTTCAAAAGTTGCTTGTCTTTGAATAAGGAAGCAAGTCCTTATATATGTGCAGCTGTGGGCTTGGGCTTAAAAACAAATATTCAAATCTTTTGAATATTTCCATAAAAACCGGCTAAGATAAAATTAATTCAATTTGAAAAATATTCCTCCATATTTTTCGCAGCCTGTAGGTTAGAAATCCTGAATTATGGCACGCATAAAAACAGGAAACAAAAAGACTTAACTGATGTTGGGCTGAGATCATTTCAGTAGGCAGATGTCAAGACATCTGCTTTGACATCATTCAAAGTAGTTTTGCTCCAAATGTTAAGACATTTAGAAAAACATTAACAAGTCATTTGTTTTACCAAAATTGCTGCCAACAAACACTTACAAGTACCTATACAAGGATATAACATCATCCTCCAGGCTTCACCGGGGAATATCATACAGATTTCCATGGGGAAAACAAATGTTTCTAGGTCTGTATTTCTACCGGGGATTGCAATAATGACTTCAAAAAGGGAAGATGAAAACCACATTGTCGAGTTATCAACTGAGGATATTGTACTGACTTCATTGGGGAGGACAACACCACATCGTCGAGGGGAAACCAAGATACATTCTTTAATATGTAGAGTGGGTGTTGCACCAACTTCTCTCGGGAGAAATTATGAAACCTTATGGGGATAACAATTTTCAGAGAGACACGTTATCTCAGCCTTTCTTGGAGATTTAAGAAGTCAAACAATACAGCAAGAAAACAAAATTATAGGGATTTTAAATCAAACCCAGCACTTGGAGGGAGAAGACCCAAAAAGTGGACAACTGCTTCAACACTTCTTAGAAAAGACATTTCCCTTGTCTAGTTGTCTGGGAAACAAATAACAACTATAATGCTAACACTGCAAAGGGCAATATTTTGCAAATGATTCCATCTTAGCACACAAAGGGAAGAGACTTTCATCATGTGAGTGAAGAACTTACCATGCAAACCTGGAATCAAAACGAACCAAGACCTAACTGGGGAAAACAGGATCACAAACCCCAATACCGCATCACACATCAATTGGTATCAACTTCAATTATCTGAGAAGCACAAGAAAATCATACTCATTCCAATAAAAATGACCTGAGAGAGCCTTCCTGGGGAACTCATACTTCCAAAATTTCAGAGTTTGTCCATCCTTGGAGTCACTATTTTTGTTCTCCTTGAGTCACAAAATCTAAAGCAAGAAGTAATTTGTAAGTTCTATTCAAAAATAATTTTGTTATTTAATCTGTTTGCTTTGAAAATTACTATAAATAATAAATGGAGTCTTTGTAAGTTGAATAAAATAGAATTGCAAAGAATTGGATAAAAGCTCAAACTTTATTAATAGAATGGTAGTCTGCAAATGGCGAGACTCCATAGATGATTACAAAGTTTAGAAAATGGTAATTTATTGGAAAAGATACATTGAAATACAATTAACACTATTCTCCCTAACAACTTTGAATCTCTGAGCAGCGACTTTGGTTGAAGAGTCGTGAAGATCCAAGAAGATTATTTCTTCGATGATCAAGTCTTGTCTGATGTAGTTACTTGCCAAGAAATCCCTGACTTTTGCCTAGATTTCCCTTGCAGGTTTTCAACCTATCGGGAAAATTTATTCTATATGTGTCTCTAATTTTTGCCTAGACCGCCCTTTCGGGTTTTCGACCTACCGAGACGCTCCTTTTTGCCTAAGCAACTCTTTCAATTTTTCGTCTTAGCGAGTTGTTCTTTTATTTCTTTAGGCGAAGTATTTCTTAACTGCATCAGCATTCATAGGACGTGGGAACTCCTCGCCATCCATTGTTTCAAGAATCAATGCACCGCCAGAGAAGGCATTCTTGACAACATAAAGGCCTTCAAAACTTGGAGTCCACTTGCCCCTAGAATTAGCGTTAAAATACATGATCTTCCTGAGTACAAAGTCACATTCTCTGAATTCACGAGGTTTGACCTTCTTATCAAAAGCTTTCTTCATTCTCTTCTGGTATAACTGGCCATCACATAAGGTCGTCATTCTCTTTTCTTCTATCAAATTCAATTTGTCAAACTTGTTCTGAACCTATTCAGCCTCTTACAACTTGGTTTCCATTATCACACGTAAGGAGAGAATCTCAACCTCAACGGGGAGCACTGCTTCTATGCCATACACAAGAGAGAATGGGGTTTCCCATGTTGAAGTGCGGATAGATGTACGATACCCATGCAAAGCAAAAGGGAGCATCTCATGCCAATCTTTATAGGTAACAACCATTTTCTGGATGATCTTCTTGATGTTTTTGTTAGCAGCTTCAACAACCTCATTCATCTTTGTCCTGTAGGGAGATGAATTATGGTGGACAATATTGAATTCTTCATAATGTTTTGTCATCATCTTGTTATTCAAATTCGAGCCGTTGTCGGTGATAATCCTGCTTGGCACACCATACTGACATATGAGATTGTTCTTGATAAAGCGTACTACCACATGCTTTGTAACATTAGCGTATGAAGCTGCTTCCACCCATTTGGTGAAGTAGTCAATTGCCACTAAAATGAAATGATGTCCATTCAACACCATTAGTTTAATCATTCCAATCATGTCAATACCCCACATATAGAAAGGCCACGGGGAAGAAATAACATTGAGAAGTGTTGGAGGCACATGAATCTTATCAGTATAGGTTTGACACTTATGGCACTTCTTTGCAAATTTGTAACAGTCGAATTCCATTGTCAGTCAATAATAACCTAACCTAAGAATCTTCTTTTCCATTGAATGTCCATTGGCATGGGTACCAAAGGAACCTTCATGGATCTCATGCATCAACATGTCTGCTTCGTGTCTATCCACACATCTAAGAAAGACCATGTCATAATTTCTTTTGTATAGCACATCTTCATTGAGGAAAAAGCTACCTGCCAACCTTCTCAATGTCTTTCTATCTTTATTTAACGCACCAGTCCGGTATTCTTGAGTCTGTAGAAAATGCTTGATATCATAATACCAAGGTTTTTCATCTGACATTTCCTCTAGTGTAAACACATGAGCCGGTCTATCCAAACGTCGCACTGTGATATGAGGCACATCATTACAGGTATTTACTTGATACATAGAAGCCAGGGTTGCCAAAGCATCCTCCATCTAATTTTCATCTCTGGGAATATGATGGAATTCAACTTTATTAAAGAAAGGTAATAATCTTCTGGCATAGTCTTTGTATGGAATCAAGTCAGGGTGATGAGTATCCCATTCTCCTTTAATCTGATTTACTACCAAAGTTGAATCGCCATACACATCTAGAACTTTGATTCTGAGATTAATAGCTTCCTCGAGACCCATGTGTTGTACCCCAAAATTTGCCCTCCCATATTCTCCAAGAAATTGCCAAGCCATGAGTCAAAGATCCCTAAGGGTTGCACAGTGCAAAGGGCTCCTATACAGTCAAAGCTAGGGTTTGAGTTCTGGTCAAGAAAATGAAGTTCTCTAAGGTCCAAGCAAGCCTCATATGCTTACAAAGATGGTCAAGCATCCTCATATCAAGTTTCAAGGCATTCAGCTCAAAATTGCACAGTCAAAACCCTAGATTGCACTACAGTCAACTGTAGGGGCAAAATGGTCATTTGACAGTCAAAAGTTCAAATTTTTGGTCAACATATCATTTTGAAGCCACAAACATCATTTGATCAATGCTTGATCATGATTCTCAAAATTTGGCTCAGAAATAATCAGAGATGCAAAAGTTACTATATTTGGACAGCTGAAAAAGTCAACTGAAATTGACCAGGGCATAACTTTCACATGGATTATCAGAAAAATTCCATCCAAAACTCATTTTGAAGAGAAAGACATTTCCTACAACTCATCTTCATATTCCAAGTCCAAGAAATGCTCTCACAAAAAGTTATCAATTTCAACATTATAGGTCATTTTCAAAAGTCAACAAAAAGGGACTTTAAGTCAAAAGCCATAACTTGATATTGGTAAATCAAAATGACATGGGACCAAAAGCATTGGTTAGAGGACTCAAAGACCTTTCCAAAATGTCCAAGAACATGTGAAAAGCTTAAAAATTGAGCAAGTTATGCCTTGTGGAAGTTGGGAAATTTTTGGGAATTTTGAAAAGTCAACTTTACTTCAAATGACCTAAATTTGCTAATGGGCCCATTTTTCTTCCATGATTCATCATTCCAAGCCTATGCACGACCATTTGGCCCAAAGGGAAGTATTTTCTCATTTTTTATTTATTTATTTGAATTTATATTAATATTAATTCATTTAAATTATTTAAATACATGAAAAATATAAAGGTTGACCTAAAAAATCTTTTTATGCACATTCTAGACTCAAGATTTCGTGCACATCCCAATATGGCAAGATTTGGTTGATTTGAGCATGATTGAACAAAAATGCACATGGAAAAGATATGAAAAATCTTGAAAAATCAATTTGCAAAAACCATTGAATGAAAGAGATTTGATTGATATTTTTAACCTAATAGCTTTGCTACATATTCAGGATGATAACCCTAATGCCAGAAGACCCTCAGCTGCGCTCAGAAGCCATATACAAACTTGAAAAAATTCCTTGAAAACTCAATTCTGAAACCATTGCTAGAGGTCGATTCAAGGCGCAAAACCTATTCCAAAAGCTTCCTTGGCAATTCCTGGACACATTCCAATCACAAACAACAACTCAAACACAAAGAATTGGTAAAACGGATTCCAACTGAACCAAGAAAAATCCACGATCGTACTTTGATTTCTAGGCATCCTCACTGCATTTTAATTATACATTCATGTTTGTTATGAAGTTTTGATGCTAACCATACAGTTTGATTGCGTTTTCGTGCTATATATGTGATATTGCCATGAATACAGTCTAGGGTTTCTTGAGCTCACAATTGGGGATTCTCTTATCCTGTAAAATTGAGACACAATAGTGCCAGGATCACAACCAGGAGGCTTGGACGAAATGATTGCAATGGTCGCGCCAAATTTCTGAACCAAGGCGTGCTAATCGCTATTTTGAGAACAAGCGTATATTGAGGGGGTTCAAAACCCCCGTTAAATATTTGTTGTTTTTTTCAGGAAAGCAAAGCAACGAAGAAGAAGACTTCGTGGCAGTCAGTGGGTGGCTCATTCAAATTCTGGCGCGCAAGTTCCATTCACCGGTGTTTTTGTGTTATATTATTTGTGTATCTCTATATATTCAAAACACGCAAAGTGGTTCAGTGGCACGCAGATAGGCAGGTAACCAAAAGGACCTGGGTTCGATCCCAGGTCCCCCACCCTTTCAATATCATTTTTCTAATAATGCTTGTGTGTATTCCCAGCGTCAGGATGTACCATATGTCCACATTATTGTGCCATCCACGCGTCCATCTAATCCAGATCAAAGGCATGGATTCAAGGAACACACTGCGCCTGGTCAAACGCATCATACATAATCCAGAAAAGTCAACAAGTTCAAAGCTAATTGGGCCAGCATCCTAAGGCCTGCACCTCCAATTTGGGGCTACCCCCCCTGGTTTGTTTTATTTTTTTTAATTGTTATTTTCTTTTCTAATTTAATTAATTATCTTTTTTACAAAAATACAAAAACATCATGAAAAATCAGAAAAAAGAATAAAAAATATAATATTTATTTTACTATTTTTATGAATAAATTGCATGTAATTATTAGTTTAATTAGGTTACAACATTAATTCCTTTTTTTTAATAAAAAATCCAAAAATATGTAGAATTAGGTTTAATGAATTCTTTTTATTCCTTTTTAATTTTCCCCTTTTTTACAATAATAATGTTTAGTTTATTTATTTTTTATAATTAAATTTTGCATGTAAATTAACTTAGGTCTAAATTAGTTAAAAATTCAATATTTTCATAATAAACTTAAAAAACTATTAGAATTAGGATTAGTAAATTTTAATTAATTCCTTCTTAAATCTAAAAACATAAAATACCAAAAAAACATTTAATTTTGATTTTAATTCTCATTAACTTTAAATATTTTGCAAAAGGGTCCAACGCCCTCGTTCGTAATTTATGTTATTCGCACATTTGTTTTATTTCGCTTAATTCATTATGTATCTCTCCCGAAGCCGTGTAATTTAAACTTCTCGCACTTTTCAATTTCGTTATTTATTCGCTTTATTTATTTTCTGTCAAATCGGGTCCGGTTTAATTTTGGCGATGTGGACCCGCGCCATTTGTAATAGCTTAGATTTATTTTTCCGCAACTTTTAAACTCTTAAATATGCATGGAAGAATGAATGGCCATAATAAAATCAAACGTTAGATCACCAATAACCTGACAAGACAAAAATAAATGAATCTGACACACAAATCGCACACACCACCCCTAGGGTACGCCTCACTGTTGCCTTTCGAAAGGTGATCGTCGAGTAGAGGACGTCTTAGTAAGTCCTCATGATCCGGGAACCTGGCATGAGGGTAGCTTCTAAGGTGTCTTCCCATTACTCTGGTGATCATCATGTCCCGAACATCGAATTGACCCGAACATCGAATTGACCCGAACACCTCCAATGGTGGTGCTACCTACCTCTCAATGGTGGGATGGCACTACTTTAAAGGACTCTTACACAGACGAATTCCTTAGGGTAGGTAGGTTCTCAAGGATACTTGCTCTAATTTCAAAAACAAAATAAAACTCTTTTCACACAACACATTTTCAAAGGCTTTCAAAGCAAATTTTTCAAACACTCTGACGTACGAGTCGAACTGAAATTTTTCAAAGAAACTTTTTAAAACCCACAGTTGAAAAGCAAACAAACCATTTTGAAAACACAATTGAGCAAGTATCTAAGAGCCCATGGATAACCATGGATAGAAAGGGTGCTAACACCTTCCCTTTCTATAACCTACCTCCCGAACCGAGAGCAATCTCTTTAAGGAATTTTTCTGTGCTTTTGTCCTTTCCATTTGGAGAAAATAAAAGACGGTGGCGACTCTTGCTTCCGCGACATTTCGCGATCCAGCGTTAAACAGTCAGTTCCAGATCCACCGATCACAGAACTGGCGACTCTGCTGGGGACTAACTTAAAGTGAGGTGTACCTTAGAACTAAGATCACTGTGTTTTCAATTGTATTGCTTTGTGTGCTTTAAATTGTGGGTTGCTTGGGAGTTCTATAGATCCTAACCCGGATCTGGGGGATACCTTCTTAGAAAGTAGCAACAAGGCTGTGAGGGAACTGTGCGGGGTATACCGACATGGTTGAAACAGTCTGCTACGTTGATGTGGCACTTTGGTGTGTACCGGTAACCCTTGAGTTCAGTCAAGGAGAGTACGGGGCCTCCGCGTGGTGTCATGAAGCATCAACAGACCTTAGGAACCTTAATTGAACTATCTTGGCCTCTTTAGGGTAGTGAGATAACTGACTTTGGTACAGTCCGAGGTTGGTTGATACTCGATACTACACTCAATTGAGGGTTGCTTTCCTGGAATATTTCGGTCGCCAGTTCAGTGGCTAAATCGAAACGATGAACAATGAAAGCAATCCCGTGATATTGGGAACCTTAGAACCCGGTTACTTTGATTAGGACAGGTTGAACCCACCAACTGAAAGAGGGTAATACCCAGACCCCATGCTGGCCTAAGACTTTAAGGGCTTCTCTTGTGTGACTTGTGTGCCTTTGTACTTGACCACTTGCATGCTTGTTATCTGACACATGAACTACTTGCAGGTTTTGTTTATAGTCCTTATTAGGGACTCATAACAAAGTATACTAAGTTTCTTGCAGGTTTTGTTTGTAGTCCTTAATTAGGGCTCATAACAAAGTATACTAAGTCTCTTGCAGGTTTTGTTTGTAGTCCTTAATTAGGGCTCATAACAAAGTATACGGAATCTCTTGCAGGGTTGTTTATAGTCCTTAATTGGGACTCATAACAAGGGCTTACCTATATCACCCCATGCATAACATGACATCATAACATCATGCCATTGCATACATCCTAACCCATTTCAAGGACCTCAAAGGCTTGTGATGCAGGTCATGATGAATCAAACATCTAGCAACGGGCAAAGAGGATTTATTTTCCTCTAGCCAAGGTTGTCAGGGGCTATGACCCACTGGATATGGTGAGCCTTTGACCCTTGATGAAGGACTCTCAACAATATGAAGTACCTTCAATCAAGTTACCAGTTCCCAAATGCTAACAATTTTCTTGTTTACCCCGCGAGGTCCTTGAAATCATTGCATGCACATCATACATCTCATTGCATTGCAGGTATCCCTCTTGACAGGTTGCTTACCCTTCTTCGCTGTTTATTTCAGTCGACCGCCATGGATCCTGAATCATCAACTGAACAGTCCATCAAGGCCCTCCAAGCTCAGAATGCCCAGTTCCAAGGGCTAATCATGAACTTGACCCAGGGGCAGCAAGATCTGAAAGCTCTGCTCTTGAAGAAAGGGAAGAAGAAGAAGAGGACTGTTTTGTTCAGCCCTAGACGCAGATCTGGGAATACACCACAGGTTGAAGCTGAGAGGACAACCCCATCTGTAAGGGAAAGCAGCCACCATGAGAGAGAGGTGCCAAGTCCAGTGGTCTCCGACAATGAGACGGAGTTCAACGACGAGCAATACCCCCCGGCGGAGGATAAGTACAAACAGTTGGAAGATCGACTCAGTGCTATGGAGATACAAAAAGTGCCTGGCCTGGACTTCGAGGATCTAGGTCTGTCTTCTGGGGTAGTGATCCCGCGCAAATTCAAGGTACCTGCCTTTGCTAAGTACGACGGGGCATCCTGTCCTAAGTTGCATCTCAGGGCTTATACAAGGAGGATCCAGCCCTATACAGCTGACAAAAACTTATGGATCCATTTCTTCCAAGAGAGCCTTTCAGGGACTCAGCTCGAGTGGTTCTATCAACTGAATGGAGCCAACATCCGTACCTGGGAAGACTTAGCCACCGCATTTTACAAGCATTACCAGTACAATGCCGATCTTGCTCCCACGCGCACTCAGCTTCAGGGGATGTCCATGGGTACAGGTGAAGGTTTCAAAGAGTATGCCCAAAAATGGAGGGACCTTGCTGGAAGGGTACAACCACCTCTGACTGACCGCGAGCTCGTCGACATGTTCTTGGGGACCCTGTCTGGTCCATTCTTCAACCACCTAATCGGGAATTCTGCTGCTGGGTTCACAGATCTTGTCTTGACTGGGGAGAGAATCGAAGCTGGTATCAAGTCAGGGAAGATTCAAGAAACCGCACCTGCTGAGACTCAGAAAAAGCCCCACAATGGGAAGAAGGAGTCTAATGCTATACATGGTAAAAAGGGTCATCATGATGTAGGGGCAATCCAGATCTCTGATCCCGCGCCTGTTCAACAAAGAAAGAGCAATAGGCGTAGGGTAAGATATCAAGACAGGAAGTATACCGACATCAATATGTCTTTGTCTCAGGCATTACAACAACTGCTGAAGGCAAAACTGATCACACTAAAGGATCCTCCTCAAAATCCTGATGCTTCCCCTTCCAAGTATAACCCGGGTGTGAGATGTGCCTACCATTCTGACAGTCCTGGACATGACACCGACGACTGTTGGACCCTGAAGAACAAGATTCAAGACTTGATTGACGCCAAGGAGGTCGAGTTTGAACACTGATCCTACACCAAATCATCGAGAATGTCTTTTGTTCATTAGAATTTTCAATTTGTAATTTTCTTTGTTTGTTCAGACATTTGTTCATGACAAACGTTGTTATTTCATTAATGCATCGCATATGTCTGTTTTGGGAATTAATACAATTGTTTTCATTATATTCAAAATTCTTTTCATATTTTTTTCTGATGTCAATTCTCGGTTAATAATTATGAGCCTCTTGAGGGAGGATGACGAAAACGATACCGCGATCATTACAGTATGCTTTTGAACAGACCCCGCTGATGAGGTACAGGCATTGTTTCAATCCCTAAACACTGGAGTTATAAGGATGATAATCCCTCGTCAACCCATCTGAGCCAAAGAAGTAGGAGTTTTTCTTTTCGGAATTTAAAACCCTTAATCATAACCTGGGGCAGGGTAGTTCTCTCAGTTGATCCAAGTGCATAACGAATGGCACCAAAGAGGTCCTTACAAAACAAAGAAAGACAGTGATGGTTCCGAACAATCATAAAGAAAGGCAGTCATTATCTCAAAAAATAAAGAACCCGTTAAGTCAGAACCCATGAAGGAGACTTACAAAACTGGGGCATCCCGCTGACTGTAATTCCAAAAAAGGAAACAGTTCAGGCAAAAAAAAAAGAAAGGGATAACAAAAAAAAGAAAGAAAGAGGTCCTATAAACCCTCAACAAAAAAAGGAATGACTGCCTATTCAAAATAAATTGTCAACATCGGAATCATCACCGGAAAATCAGAGTAAAGACTCAAACAAGGTCTAACGTATGATCAACTGAGTTTAGGTTTGGAGAACATCACGAAGAGCGGGTGGGTACAAATAAAATTTGAGCCTTTATCCTTTGTTTCTTAAACCGTGAACCAGGCCACGTTATAACCCTCAAAAGTCCTAGCTGAAGCATGGGTTAGTTCGAAAGCATACTGTACGAAAGGTATCCTGACTCCTTAAGGCTTACGGTAAAATACGGAGTTGACATCACGTTTTACAAACATTCACTTGTTTTATGAAAATAATGCATTTTCAAAATCCTCAAGACAGACATGAGCTTTGCATTTTTAACATAACTTTGTTTGCATATGACTTTTTGTTTGAACAGCAGGGAAATTCGCACGAGGAATACCTAGTGAACAAAAGTACTTCCCATCAAGGGGCATGACATGACCATGGTCCATTATCTGGGGCAGTTAAGTCAAGATTCGGAGAATCTCTCAAAGGCCAAAAAGCCTGGGGCAAATCTCCGCTTGAGTCACTTGGGGAATTCCAGCAACGAATCTGGCACGATCAGACATCTTCTGGTAATATGGCAACACAAGCAGCCAGGGGCACCTCCCTGCATTCTAAGAGCGTGGACATAGTCGAAAAGATACTACGCATAATCAAAGACCCGCTAGGTTGACACACCTAGGCAAAAATAAGGGCTTCCCGGCGAACCAAAAGGGTTCGGGCAAAATGAAGGGATAAAATGAAAAAATCTGTACACCCGGCAAGTCGAAAACCTGAAAAGGCGGCTTGGGCAAAAATGGGTATCCCGGTGGACTGAAAACCCGAAAGGGCGGTCCAGGCAAAAGTTAGGGATCAAAGCGTACGACTATGTCCTGTCATCTTGTCACCTGCCTACCAGAAGAAGCTTGGTCTATCAACAACTATCAGCGCCTCACAGGTCTTCCTCTCCCACATCAGAAACAGGGGCAATAAAGGGTTGTCCAAGCAATCTAATTGCTTTTTCCTCCAAGGTATCAAGGTAGGTTCCGTTAAAGAACATAACCAATACAATTCAATACTTCCCCAGGAGAGTCCAATCCAGTTTCCCCAAGAAAGTTGGAATCCATCTCCCCAAGCAGTAAGCTTATCCCCAGTAGATTCTGGAAGCTTATCCTCACAGAGCATGAACGCGTCGTCCGGCTTTATTCAAAGAGTTATTTCCTTAACAGGATATAACTGGGTTATCCTCAGCCAAAAGCCATGGAAGGGTCGTCGTCAACATAGCTCTTTCTTACCCCCAGCGAAGTTTACCAACACTTCCAATCCAGCAAGGATATCCTCAGCAAGTTGTCAACACTCAGCAAAGTATCTCTCTCCCCACAGAATGTTACTCCCCAGCATGATCGCTAGAGTATTTTTCTCCCCGCAGAATCTTCCATTTGCCAAGTTTATTCCGCAAACGGAGTTAGCTTCTCCTACCGGTATTCTTGCAACTATCATCCCCAGCGGAAGCGATTTCTAATCTCCAACAGCAGCCCAGGATTCAACTTCCCGGCGCTCGTCAAGGATTTATTCTCCTAGACGAAAATACATTTATAAACATCACATTTTCATACATTATAGCATGCATATACGCATCATATCTTACAAATCTCATTTATGTTGAGAACATCATTGCTTGATCCATATCATGCATTGCATATAACTGACCTTTACCTTTCAGGAAAGATCCCGTTAACATATTTCAAGGCCTTCTCTAGTCCAGTTAAATCGACCCCAAACAGATTTTCCTGATAAAGACTCAGTAGAAGTTATCTAATATTCTCTCAATGATGCTATTGAGGTAGTAATCGCCCAAAGGTTCTCTCATCGTCCCGTTGAGGTAGTAATCGCCCAAAGGTTCTCTCATCGTCCCGCTGAGGTAGTAATCGCCCAAAGGTTCTCTCATCGTCCCGCTGAGGTAGTAATCGCCCAAAGGTTCTCTCATCGTCCCGCTGAGGTAGTAATCGCCCAAAGGTTCTCTCATCGTCCTGCTGAGGTAGTAATCGCCCAAAGGTTCTCTCATCGTCCCGCTGAGGTAGTAATCGCCCAAAGGTTCTCTCATTGTCCCGCTGAGGTAGTAATCGCCCAAAGGTTCTCTCATCGTCCCGCTGAGGTAGTAATCGCCCAAAGGTTCTCTCATCGTCCCGCTGAGGTAGTAATCGCCCAAAGGTTCTCTCATCGTCCCGCTGAGGTAGTAATCGCCCAAAGGTTCTCTCATCGTCCCGCTGAGGTAGTAATCGCCCAAAGGTTCTCTCATCGTCCCGCTGAGGTAGTAATCGCCAAAAGGTTCTCTCATCGTCCCGCTGAGGTAGTAATCGCCCAAAGGTTCTCTCATTGTCCCGCTGAGGTAGTAATCGTCCAAGGTTCTCTCATCGTCCCGTTGAGGTAGTAACCGTCCCTGATACATTCATCACATCATTATCAACAAAAACCCTTTCAAAATGGTCCCCTCTCCAACGGCGAGTGAGGTGGTAAATCCTTCTTCAGATGTTTCCCTCTCCGGCATGAGCGTGAGGTGATAGTCTCCCATGGTCCCCTCTCCAACGGCGAGTGAGGTGGTAATTCCCTTTCAAGATGTTTCCCTCTCCGACAGCGAGTGAGGTGACAATTTCTTTCAGATTATAATTTCCTATAGTTCCCTCTCCAACGGTGAGTGAGGTGACTCCCTTTGAGATTATAATGTCCTTTGGTCCTCTTCCTGACACTACGAAGATGGTAAATTCCTACCAAGATTTTCTCAACGAGCGTTGTTGAAGTTAAAGTCATCCAAGGTTCTCTTACCATTCGTGCTAAGGTAGTAACCATCCCTGGTTCATTCATCGCGTTTGAAGCTCCAGACTCAGCTCCTGTAACCATTCAGGACACATCTATATTAAGCATCTGAAAACCAGTTCTTGCAACGTGTCAGGTACTCAGTTTTTCTTTTGCAGGTATGCAGGTTCTCGCTAAGGAATCTCTTACGCGATCGACATCCAGATGGCATCTATAAGCCCATCATCCTATCCAGCAATCTCTAAATGGCATCTATAAGCCCATTCCCCACCACACTGTTACTATGTGAGCGCAAATTTCTAGGGCACTCTAGTGTTCAATCATCTTCTACCCTCGGATTACGAAAGGCACATCATCCAATCTGCATCCTCAGGTCTAAGAAGATTGAACAGGGGCAACTGTTGTACCCCAAAATTTGCCCTCCCATATTCTCCAAGAAATTGCCAAGCCATGAGTCAAAGATCCCTAAGGGTTGCACAGTGCAAAGGGCTCCTATACAGTCAAAGCTAGGGTTTGAGTTCTGGTCAAGAAAATGAAGTTCTCTAAGGTCCAAGCAAGCCTCATATGCTTACAAAGATGGTCAAGCATCCTCATATCAAGTTTCAAGGCATTCAGCTCAAAATTGCACAGTCAAAACCCTAGATTGCACTACAGTCAACTGTAGGGGCAAAATGGTCATTTGACAGTCAAAAGTTCAAATTTTTGGTCAACATATCATTTTGAAGCCACAAACATCATTTGATCAATGCTTGATCATGATTCTCAAAATTTGGCTCAGAAATAATCAGAGATGCAAAAGTTACTATATTTGGACAGCTGAAAAAGTCAACTGAAATTGACCAGGGCATAACTTTCACATGGATTATCAGAAAAATTCCATCCAAAGCTCATTTTGA
Source organism: Vicia faba (assembly GCA_948472305.1). Taxonomy (NCBI): domain Eukaryota; kingdom Viridiplantae; phylum Streptophyta; class Magnoliopsida; order Fabales; family Fabaceae; genus Vicia; species Vicia faba. The sequence goes on from OX451736.1 coordinate 941,132,728, forward strand.
AGAGAAAGACATTTCCTACAACTCATCTTCATATTCCAAGTCCAAGAAATGCTCTCACAAAAAGTTATCAATTTCAACATTATAGGTCATTTTCAAAAGTCAACAAAAAGGGACTTTAAGTCAAAAGCCATAACTTGAGATTGGTAACTCAAAATGACATGGGACCAAAAGAATTGGTTAGAGGACTCAAAGACCTTTCCAAAATGTCCAAGAACATGTGCAAAGCTTAAAAATTGAGCAAGTTATGCCTTGTGGAAGTTGGGAACTTTTTGGGAATTTTGAAAAGTCAACTTTACTTCAAATGACCTAAATTTGCTAATGGGCCCATTTTTCTTCCATGATTCATCATTCCAAGCCTATGCACGACCATTTGGCCCAAAGGGAAGTATTTTCTCATTTTTTATTTATTTATTTGAATTTATATTAATATTAATTCATTTAAATTATTTAAATACATGAAAAATATAAAGCTTGACCTAAAAAGTATTTTTATGCACATTCTAGACTCAAGATTTCGTGCACATCCCAATATGGCAAGATTTGGTTGATTTGAGCATGATTGAACAAAAATGCACATGGAAAAGATATGAAAAATCTTGAAAAATCAATTTGCAAAAACCATTGAATGAAAGAGATTTGATTGATATTTTTAACCTAATAGCTTTGCTACATATTCAGGATGATAACCCTAATGCCAGAAGACCCTCAGCTGCGCTCAGAAGCCATATACAAACTTGAAAAAATTCCTTGAAAACTCAATTCTGAAACCATTGCTAGAGGTCGATTCAAGGCGCAAAACCTATTCCAAAAGCTTCCTTGGCAATTCCTGGACACATTCCAATCACAAACAACAACTCAAACACAAAGAATTGGTAAAACGGATTCCAACTGAACCAAGAAAAATCCACGATCGTACTTTGATTTCTAGGCATCCTCACTGCATTTTAATTATACATTCATGTTTGTTATGAAGTTTTGATGCTAACCATACAGTTTGATTGCGTTTTCGTGCTATATATGTGATATTGCCATGAATACAGTCTAGGGTTTCTTGAGCTCACAATTGGGGATTCTCTTATCCTGTAAAATTGAGACACAATAGTGCCAGGATCACAACCAGGAGGCTTGGACGAAATGATTGCAATGGTCGCGCCAAATTTCTGAACCAAGGCGTGCTAATCGCTATTTTGAGAACAAGCGTATATTGAGGGGGTTCAAAACCCCCGTTAAATATTTGTTGTTTTTTTCAGGAAAGCAAAGCAACGAAGAAGAAGACTTCGTGGCAGTCAGTGGGTGGCTCATTCAAATTCTGGCGCGCAAGTTCCATTCACCGGTGTTTTTGTGTTATATTATTTGTGTATCTCTATATATTCAAAACACGCAAAGTGGTTCAGTGGCACGCAGATAGGCAGGTAACCAAAAGGACCTGGGTTCGATCCCAGGTCCCCCACCCTTTCAATATCATTTTTCTAATAATGCTTGTGTGTATTCCCAGCGTCAGGATGTACCATATGTCCACATTATTGTGCCATCCACGCGTCCATCTAATCCAGATCAAAGGCATGGATTCAAGGAACACACTGCGCCTGGTCAAACGCATCATACATAATCCAGAAAAGTCAACAAGTTCAAAGCTAATTGGGCCAGCATCCTAAGGCCTGCACCTCCAATTTGGGGCTACCCCCCCTGGTTTGTTTTATTTTTTTTAATTGTTATTTTCTTTTCTAATTTAATTAATTATCTTTTTTACAAAAATACAAAAACATCATGAAAAATCAGAAAAAAGAATAAAAAATATAATATTTATTTTACTATTTTTATGAATAAATTGCATGTAATTATTAGTTTAATTAGGTTACAACATTAATTCCTTTTTTTTAATAAAAAATCCAAAAATATGTAGAATTAGGTTTAATGAATTCTTTTTATTCCTTTTTAATTTTCCCCTTTTTTACAATAATAATGTTTAGTTTATTTATTTTTTATAATTAAATTTTGCATGTAAATTAACTTAGGTCTAAATTAGTTAAAAATTCAATATTTTCATAATAAACTTAAAAAACTATTAGAATTAGGATTAGTAAATTTTAATTAATTCCTTCTTAAATCTAAAAACATAAAATACCAAAAAAACATTTAATTTTGATTTTAATTCTCATTAACTTTAAATATTTTGCAAAAGGGTCCAACGCCCTCGTTCGTAATTTATGTTATTCGCACATTTGTTTTATTTCGCTTAATTCATTATGTATCTCTCCCGAAGCCGTGTAATTTAAACTTCTCGCACTTTTCAATTTCGTTATTTATTCGCTTTATTTATTTTCTGTCAAATCGGGTCCGGTTTAATTTTGGCGATGTGGACCCGCGCCATTTGTAATAGCTTAGATTTATTTTTCCGCAACTTTTAAACTCTTAAATATGCATGCAAGAATGAATGGCCATAATAAAATCAAACGTTAGATCACCAATAACCTGACAAGACAAAAATAAATGAATCTGACACACAAATCGCACACACCACCCCTAGGGTACGCCTCACTGTTGCCTTTCGAAAGGTGATCATCGAGTAGAGGACGTCTTAGTAAGTCCTCATGATCCGGGAACCTGGCATGAGGGTAGCTTCTAAGGTGTCTTCCCATTACTCTGGTGATCATCATGTCCCGAACATCGAATTGACCCGAACATCGAATTGACCCGAACACCTCCAATGGTGGTGCTACCTACCTCTCAATGGTGGGATGGCACTACTTTAAAGGACTCTTACACAGACGAATTCCTTAGGGTAGGTAGGTTCTCAAGGATACTTGCTCTAATTTCAAAAACAAAATAAAACTCTTTTCACACAACACATTTTCAAAGGCTTTCAAAGCAAATTTTTCAAACACTCTGACGTACGAGTCGAACTGAAATTTTTCAAAGAAACTTTTTAAAACCCACAGTTGAAAAGCAAACAAACCATTTTGAAAACACAATTGAGCAAGTATCTAAGAGCCCATGGATAACCATGGATAGAAAGGGTGCTAACACCTTCCCTTTCTATAACCTACCTCCCGAACCGAGAGCAATCTCTTTAAGGAATTTTTCTGTGCTTTTGTCCTTTCCATTTGGAGAAAATAAAAGACGGTGGCGACTCTTGCTTCCGCGACATTTCGCGATCCAGCGTTAAACAGTCAGTTCCAGATCCACCGATCACACCATGATACAAGATTCATACTATTCCATATTATTGGTATAATCAAATGTCAGCCTTGCAGTAAAAAGAATGTGTGATCCATGAGGAGTGATAATCACAGCACCAATTCCTTTCCCATAAGCATTCACAGCTCCATCAAATACCATATCCCACTGGGATTCGGGATCAGGATCTTCCCCAGGAAAAGGTTCATCATAATATTTTATTTTCAAGAACATCACATCCTCATCAGGGAAATCATATTTAACAGACTGATAATCATCAATTGGTTGGTGAGAAAGATAATCCGCCAACACACTACTTTTTATAGCCTTCTGAGTACGGTATTCAATATCATATTCAGACAACAATATCTGTCAACAGGAAATTCTCCCAGTAAGAGCAGGCTTTTCAAATATATACTTAATTGGGTCCATTTTGGAAATCAACCAAGTAGTGTGATTCAACATATATTGCTGCAACCGCTTTGCCGCCCAGGCCAGATCACAACATGTTTTTTCCAGCATAGAATATTGCGACTCATAATCAGTAAACTTCTTGTTGACATGATAAATGGCGTATTCCTTCTTTCCTGTTTCACCTTGTTGTCCCAAAATAAAGCCCATAGAATTATCTAACACTATTAGATACATGATCAATGGTCTTCCTTCAACGGAAGGGAGCAATATGGGAGGTTCAAGCAGATACTCTTTAATACTTTCTAATTCCCTTTGGCAATCATCTGTCTACACACAACTCTGATCTTTCTTTAACAATTTAAAGATCGGTTCACACGTTGCAGTCATATGGGAAATGAATCTGGAAATGTAATTTCTTCGCCCAAGGAAACCTCTAACTTGCTTTTCAGTCCTTGGTGCAGGCATTTCTTGAATTGCTTTGACTTTATCAGGGTCAACTTAAATTCCTTTTTGGCTGATAATGAAACCTAACAATTTCCCTGATCGGACATCGAAGGTGCATTTATTTGGATTCAAGCGGAGACGATACTTCCTCAAATGCTGAAACAATTTAAACAAATCTTCTATATTCCTTCCTTCAGTTTGGAATTTAGCAATCATATCATCAACATACACCTCAATTTCCTTGTGCATCAGATCATGGAATATGGTTGTCATAACCCTCTGGTACGTTGCACCAACGTTCTTCAACCCGAAGGGCATCACTCTATAACAGAATGTTCCCCAGGGTGTGATAAACGTTGTTTTTTCATGTCCTCATGAGCCATTCTTATTTGATTATATCCAGAAAATTCGTCCATGAACGAGAATACTTTGAATTTTGTGGTACTATCAACCAACATATCAATATATGGCAATGGAAAATCATATTTTGGACTAGCTTTGTTTAAATCTCTATAATCTACGCACGTGTGAACTTTTCTGTCTTTCTTTGGCATAGGGACAATATTGGCAATCCACTGAGGGTACACTGATGTCACAAGAAAACCGACATTAATCTACTTTAACACTTCCTCTTTAATTTTCAATGCCATTTCAGGGTGAGTTCTTTGCAATTTCTACTTGACTGGAGGGCACTCTGGCTTTAGCGGAAAATGATGCTCCACAATATCCGTATCCAAACCCAGCATATCTTGGTATGACCAAGCAAAGACGTCCACATACTCTTTCAACAGTTTAATCAACTTGCTTTTTACATCGGGATGCAACAATGCTCTAATCTTGACTTCCTTCGGATCTCCCTCTAAACCCAAATTGATTGTCTCTCACGGCTCTTTATACAGTTGAATGGCATTCTCCTCGCGCTCAAGCAACCGTGAAACCTATTATGGAATTTTATCATATTCTTCTTTTTTGGCCACATACACTGGATATTCAAAGTTGGGAGCGGTGCAGGGTCATTGTATTCAACAGGTTTTTTAATTAATCTGCACATATGATTTATGATTGCTTTTAGAAACTGACACATATATCAAGTGATTATGCAGATTTATTTACAATTATTATTTATTCCAAAAGGGTTTTTTATGATTACCATTTTTCTAAGAAAAAGCAGAGAATAAAAACACTATTTGGGAATCAAAGACAACTTTTATTAATGATTTTAATGATCAAAGAAAACAGATAAGCCCATACAAAATCATCTTTCACCTTGGGCAGAGTGAAAGATTTTTGAAAAGATTAAAAAAAATTACTTTGAGACATGGATGCAAGCGGGAACATCAATAGTGACCCAGCTCTGGACTCTAACTCCATGTGTCACATAGTTCAGCATTTCCTACTCTTATTCATCCTCCACAATAGCATTGATCCTAGAAACAGTTGGATGAAGGTAACCTCCACTGTGGAAAATATCCTGATACTTGCCTAAAGCAGTCTTTGGCTTCATGTTCTCTCCTTTATCATTCTTCATAGAAAATCCCAAACCATCCTTATTCTTGTTCACCTACGGATCAACAATTTGTCTCCATACTTTATTGGGGCCATTACGCACAACCTGTTGAGCATCTTTGAATGAAACCATTGAATTCTCATTCTCCCTCACATTATCAATGTATAAAGCTTGAAATTGAGTTCTAACAGCAGCTTCATCTGCTTCCACGACACTGAAAGAGGATATATGAGATATTAACAATGCTTGCTCTCCATTTATGATAACCACTTTTCCTTCATGCACAAACTTCAACTTCTGGTGCAAAGTTGAAGTGACAGCCCATGCCTCGTGTATCCATGGTCGTCCCAACAAATAGTTGTAAGCGGGCACAATATCCATAACTTGGATTGTAATTTGAAACAAGTATGGTCCTATGTGAATAGGTAGATCCACTTCCCCAATAACAGACTTCCTTGATCCATCGAAATCTTTTACAAATATGCCACTTGGGCGCATGGGAGTTTCTTGATACTTCATCTTCATCAGCGTACTCCTCGGTATGACATTTAGAGCGGATCCATTATCAATCAGCATATTTGACAATGAATCGTTCATACAGTTCATGGATATATGGAGGGCTAGATTGTGATTCCTTCCTTCGTCAGGAAGTTCATCATCATTGAAGCTTAGGTTATTACAGGATATAATATTACCTACCACACTGCTGAATTGGTCTAACAACATATCACTTTCCACGAAGGCTTGATCCAACACTCTCATTAAATATTCTCTATGGGCAGAAGAATTCACCAGCAAGGCCAGAATAAATATCTTTGAAGGAGTCTGCAACAACTGATCTACAATCATGTAGTTGCTCATCTTGATAATCTTCAATATATTATCCACATCTTTCTCCAGGGTCGCACCACTGGATTCCCCTACCTCTTTCTTAGTTTCAACACTTTCAACAACCTTCTTATCGGTACTAACATTTCCTCGAATAACCGGTGTAAAAACACGACCACTATGGGTCACTCTACTGGCCTCAGTAATATTATCGACATTAGACAAAGGTTGGATGGGTACTTCCACACCATCCTCTAGAATTATAGCATTGTACTTGTATGGTACGGCTTTGTCTGATTCATAAGGAACAGGGTCCGACAAGAAAATTACTATTGGAGCAACAACTGGCTTGCTACAGTATTCAATCTTGACAGGGGTGTAATCATTGAAACAAGGCACAATTAAGTTCACCCCTTCTTCAGAATATTTAGGCATCACATAATCATTGTTAAATATCATATCTTCGTCTGAGGAAAAGAATTCATCTGCAGAAGCATATTCATCATCTGCCTCAATCTCAGCCAAGAAATCTTCAATCATGTTAATCACATTGTAATCATCTCTATGGCCTAAAACCTTCATAGTACCATTGTCCAATAAAAACTGAATACCTCTTTTCACAAGATAACAACCTCGAGAATCTCTACAGCAAACCTGTTAAGATCCATAATAGTGTTCTACTTGACCATCCATGTGGCAGAAGGTAGCATTCAATTGCACCAAATCATCATTCATATGGTTCACATCGAAGATCTGGATCTCTTCAGGATATCCGAAGACCATGTTCACTTCTGTCCTCATATTCTGCCCGAGACCTTATTATATGAATGAGGCCTTCATCCATCATTTCCTGTAAATCAGCCTTTATCTTATCACACCCCTGTATATCAGTACTGTAGATACCACAACCAGTATGGTCATGCGTATAGTGACTAAACTCGCAAAGGTTGGCATGCATTTTTACCAAGTCACCTCTGACCAGGTTGATATCAAAAATCTGAAAGTCCCCTGGACAACCAGCAACCATGTTAACAGTATTTTCTCCTACATGCTTTGGCAAAGGATTATCTTTTACATTAGGGATGACATCCTTAAAGGACAAAAGGCCAGATCTTACCATTTTTTATACCTCTGATTTCAGGGGATAACAGTTTTCTACATTGTACTCTGGTGCACCCTGATGAAAAGCGCACGTCTGATCTGCCTTATAATACCAAGGAAAAGGTGATGGTATAGCGAGGGGTGGCCTGGTCTAAACCAACTTTTTCTGAATCAATGTTGGGAGTAACTCTGCATAGCTCATTGGGATAGATTCAAAATCCTCTCTCCTCTGATACTGCCCTTGATTTCCCTGAGGGGCTGGTCTTTGATAAGCCATTATGGTCGGAGCCGTATTGACAACTGGAGTCACCAAAGCAACTTGTTTGTGGTGCTGATGATTTCTTCTAGGAGGATTAACCTTTCTCTCTTTAATAACAACATTTGTCTCTCCTTCTTTCTTTTTAGCAAACCCGTATGATGGTTTCTTTATACTGCCAGAATTTTCACTTCTTGTCAAGCGACCCTCTCTTACAGCTTCTTCCAAATGGACACCCATGCCCACCATCTCGGTAAAATCACTTGGCGCACTCGCCATCATTATTTCGTAATAGAAATTACCTAGAGTCTTCAGAAAAATCTTTGTCATTTCTTTTTTCTTCCATTGGAGGAATCACCTGGGTGGCTACTTCACACCATCTCTGTGCATATTCCTTAAATGACTCTTTGTCCTTCTGGACCATTGCCCTGAGTTGATCAAGGTCAGGTGCCATGTCCACATTATATTTGTACTGTCTAATAACGTTTCATCCAAGTCGTTGAAAGTATGAATGTTGGCACTATTCAGGCTCATGTACCATTTCAATGTTGCACCAGTCAAACTATCTTGGAAAAGGTGAATCAACAAGCGTTGATCATCGGTGTGAGTAGACATCCTTCTTACATATATCACTAAGTGAGAAATAGGACAAGTGTTACCCTTGTACTTATCAAATTCCGGTACTTTGAACTTTATAGGTATTTTCACATTTGGAACCAAACATAGATCATTCACATTCTGCCCAAATAATTCTTTTCCTCTAAGGGCCTTCAACTCTTTCTTCATCTTATCAAATTGATCCTAAAAACCGTCCATTCGATCATAGACACCCAAGATTTCACTTGGTGGAGGAATAGGATGATAAACTCCATCATTAACAACCGGCACAACATTCACCGAAGGAGGTGCAGCATAGTGAATCTCATTTCTAGCAGCAGGAGTAATATGCACTACAGGAGGTGCAGGAGAAGCAGCAGCCTGAGAAAATGGAGCAATTGGATCATCAAGATTAAAACCTTCTGACATGAAGTTCTCTGGCGTTCCCCATGGATAACCCTGGGCATACGGGAGAAACTGGAATTGTCGGAGCTTCAGAAGTAACTGTTGTCTGTTGAGGTTAAGCAAGTGGTGGTTGATTCTGAGCAGCCACCAAAGATTCCATCAAATCAGTGAGCTTGGTCATTCTAGCCTTTAGAGCAGTAACTTCTTCGCATTACTCGAGATTCTCTTGTTCTAGATTATCCATCTTCCTTCTGAAATTAGCCCGAGTATTATACTGGGAGACAGCTTGTTGAATGAAGTAAAGAAGCACAGTAAGACACATGGGTATGAACAGAAATGAAAGAAGTATGTATAATATGATGCATGATGTGCAATGCACATGATTTATTTTATTATTAATATTTCAAGGAACTCAGAGATTTATAGATGATTTGTAAATATTAAAGTACTAACACATTTGAAATACTGAAAATCTCATTATAATAACTTCAAAATGGATTAATACAAGTTTCAATAATCCAAGTACAAGATAAGATAAAAATCTAATACCCTAAGAAAGAAAAGCTGGTGAAGATCACTCTACACTCTGATGTTTCCCTGTAAGTCTTGCAATTTGAGTCTTCAATTGCTTGTTTTCTTCTGCATACCTGTTGGCGACCTGTTTCCAATTACTAGAGTTGAGAAGTGAGCAACTAGGTCCTAACTGAGCTCTGGAGGAAAATAAATCCCCTTGCCTCTCCATCGTCTCTACAGCCTGACTCTCAAGAATATTAATTAGATCATCTTTATCCTTCAAGTCTGCTCGGTAGGTCACCTCTAAAGTCTGACACTTATTCTTCCAAGCTTCTTTTTCCTGCTGCATCCTGACTATGGCAAGATGATGCTCTTCCACATCATCTAATAGGGGAGGAGTAGTCTTCACAAACATATCAAGCATGGGTTATTCTTGGGAATACGGCATCTTCAACTGGATGGCTCTTGCTTGTACTCACGGAAGACAAGGCTACAAAGAAACAGCCCTTCTAGGTCCCAAGTCCTTCCTGCTCTTTCGGTGAATGTGACGCCAAGCTTTTACAATCTCCTCTTTAGCTTCCTTATGAACATCTCCCTCCTTAAGGAAGAAACTAATCAGATTAATACTATTTGGCTTATCCCTCATCGGATATCCAAGTTGTTATCGTGCAAGAACGGGATTGTAGTTAATTCTTCCCTTTGTACCAAGAAGAGGTACATTGGGGAAACTACCATAATTATTGACAATCTCTACATCATGGTAAGCCTGATGATACCTGTGATACGGTGGGAGAATTTACTTGAGGGTTTGCGTTTGTATTCGCAAATGTTGCGGTTAGTAAAAGTCGCCACCGTCTTTTCTTTTATCCAAAAGGAAAGGTGAAAAAGCACAGGAAAGACCTTTGAGATTGTTTCTTGAGTTCGGGGGGTAGATTATGAAAAGGGAAGGTATTAGCACCCTTTTCATCCATGGTTTTCCATGGGCTCTTAGTTACTTGCTAGATCACTTGCTTTTGTTGCTTGAAAATGTGTTTGGTGTGGTTTTGAAAGTATTTTGTAAAAGAGGCCATTCGTTTATGCAATCTTTGTAATGATTCTCGTTCGTAAGAATGTATACAAATATGTTTGTCTTTTTGAAAATGTTTTCAATGTTTGTAAGTTGTTTAGAAGTGTGTGTGTGTGTGTGTGTGTGTGTGTGTGTGTGTGTGTGTGTGTGTGTGTGTGTTTGTTTTGAAAAAAATAGTAAGGATGTTTGCTTGAAAAATAGAGCAAGTAACTAGGAGTAATCTACCTACTCTAATGTCTTTCTTGTTCATTTTTTATTCCTTTAACATTGTTGTCTTACCATTGATTTGGTAAGCAACCCTGTCTTTGGATGTTTAACGGGACGGGCGTGGGTCATCGTATAACCATGATTAGTAATGTTGCAAAGTATCTTAGTATTTTTTAGGGACTAAGATCATTTTATAAGGCAACTTTGAATAGCATCATTGAGGGACTATGATCTTTTGATTTTGTTTGTTTTACCAAGATACTTTGCATGCATAACATGGCTATTTTTGTATAAAGCAACCAAGTGGAGAAACCCTAAGAGTGTTTGTGTGCAAGTGTGTTTGATTGCATGCATGATTTTATCTTGAATTAGGATTTTCTATTTCATTGATTGTATCTTGCCATACATATCCTAATCACTAACATTTACACTAGAAAGCGATAAAAATGCGGAAATGTAAAGTCCTACGCTATTACAATATTTAGGGGGGTGGGGTACAAATTTATGAATGGGGAGTACCAGCGAGAAAAATAAAGAAAATAACAAGGGGAAGAAAGAAAGAAAAAGGAAAAGAGTTAGTGTTCTGTTGAGAGGTAGTCAGAAGTTCTGACCCTGGCCTGCTGCAGGACAGCAACCTGTTAGTAAAAATGTATAGGTAAGAAGTTCTGACCCTGGTACGCTGCAAAACAGAAACCTGTTAGTGAAATGTATGGGGTCAGAAGTTCTGACCCTGCTGGGCACACAGTAGTTTTTAGAAGTTCTGATATTACTGATGACAAAACAGGCTCCAGAAGTTCTAGCGTCAAAGTCATAACTTGGTATCCCTCCGTGCTAGTCAGAACATCTGCAATTTGGTTATTTTTCCATAAAACAGAAGGCATGCCTAGGATAGTTTCAGCAGGTGTCATAGCATTTCAGAAGTCAGAACCAAAAATCAGAGGCAAGTTCTGAACTGAATCATTCCCTACTTAAGTGTACAGATGCGTGAAAACCTTAGAACATGAACAACATCAGAAGCATGATATCTACATTGTGTTTTTGAGCATGCAAATCTGGTGATGTTTAAGCAATATGGTGAGGGTCAGCAAGTGCTTACCTTGCAGCTAGAAAAAGTTCTATGGACTAGAGTTAGCCTTAACTCTGATGATGTTCTGAACAGGTTCTTTGAATGGATGGATGGAGGGTATATATATGATTTAGAAAGTGGTATGGGTGTTTCTTAATCAAGAAATATTTTGAGATCAAATGGAGTTTGAACGCAGGAGATTCAAAGTTAATGGTTGGTATGATGTGTTTACAGTTTTTTGAAACTCTTGGAATTTTTGGCAGAGATTCAAGGTGTTTTCTTGCTAAAACTTTCTGTTTCTTTTCAGCAATTTTTCTGAACTTGGACCGGGCCTTTTCAATGGGCAATGGTGTTCTATTTATAGGCAAAGCTTTGTGGGTTTTTAAAACGTTAAGTGGCGCCAATATCATGCACTAGATGTTGACTTACTCTTGAAGAAAGTTCATAAAAAGTTGTGATGATTGACAGCTTTTAGCCTAGGCTGGGTTAGTAAGCGAGGATTAAGGAAAAGTGACACCCATGAGCGAAAAGTAGCGCATGAACCCATACCTGAATCTGCACTAGAGCGTTGCTATGCTGCACGTGGAGAGAGCCTTTGGACAACTGCTCAAAATTGGTTGTGAGCATTAATGAGCATTAAATGGTGATGAGATTGGTCAAGAATAAAAAATCTTGTAATATGAGATTTGCATCATTACTTAAATCTGAGCCAGCAGCTCCACTTCAGCATAGTCCAAAACAACGCACCCAAGTTCTGATCTTGGTATCCTGCTGCCTCAGTAAATTCTGAGGGTTCTCCAGGCTTTCCAGCATGTTTTATAATCTTCTGTTCTTACCTTGGCAGATTCTGACTGAACTTGAGTAGCTGCTGAAGAGCTACATTATGACTGAATGTTATGTGTTGAGCCAAGTTTCCAACTTCTGAATGAGTTGGCGAAGCTGCTGAAGAGTCACATTCTGAATGAGTTGGCGTAGCTGCTGAAGAGCCACATTCTGACTGAGTTGGCGTAGCTGCTGAAGAGCCACATTCTGACTGAGTTGGCGTAGCTACTGAAGAGTCACATTCTGACTGAGTTGGCGTAGCTGCTAAAGAGCCACATTCTGACTGAATGTTATGTGCTGAGCCAAGTTTGCAACTTCTGACTGCTCCTGCTTGGAGGTTGGTTCAAAAGTTCTGAAGTGTCATTTTTCTTAAATACTTTAGAAAAATTCTAAGTATTTAGAATTTAACTTTTTCAAGGTAAAATTTGACTTTTGAGCTTCTTGATGAAACAAACTTCATATTCCAACATGTCTTGATGAAATATGATTTTTGTGTTTTGATTTTGATCCAAAAACCAAAGTTTGACTTTTTAGCTTGCAAATGACCATTTTGCCCTTGTAAATGGCTTGCTTGGAAAGGAATGATAACTCAAGGCTTGGATTTGTATAAGAGAAAACTTTGAGAATCCATGGTGATTTTCCTGAAAGATGAGAGGGCAAATTTTGGGGTACAACAGCTGCCCCTGTTCAATCTTCTTTAACCTGAGGAGTTAGATTGGTGAGGTTTGCCATTCACAACTCGATGGGGGAAGATGATTGGACACTAGAGTGCCCAGAAATTTGCGCTCCGCGTCAATAGGAGGAATGGGCTTAAAGATGCCATTTGGAGAGGTAATAAGATCTTGTTGGGGATGGGCTTGTGGATGCCATCCAAGAATGCTTGTTGAGATGTAGCTTGTATGTTTGAACATCAGAATGGCTTCCGTGTCTGAAGCGTATCTGAACTGTATTAGGAGTGTAGAAATCTGAATCTGAATGAGTACCAGAATGGCTTCCATGTCTGGAGCGTATCTGAACTGTATCAGGAGTGTTGATATCTGAATCTGAATGAGTACCAGAATGGCTTTCGTGTCTGGAGCGTATCTGAATTGTATCAGGGGTGTAGAAATTTAAATTTGAATGAGTACCAGAATGGCTTCCATGTCTGGAGCGTATCTGAACTGTATCAGGGGTGTAGAAATCTGAATCTGAATGAGTACCAGAATGGCTTCCGTGTCTGGAGCGTATCTGAACTGTATCAGGGGTGTAGAAATCTGAATCTAAATGAGTACCAGAATGGCTTTCGTGTCTGGAGCGTATCTGAACTATATCATGAGTGTTGATATCTGAATCTGAATGAGTACCAGAATGGCTTCCGTGTCTGGAGCGTATCTGAACTGTATCAGGAGTGTTGATATCTGAATCTGAATGAGTACCAGAATGGCTTCTGTGTCTGGAGCGTATCTGAACTGTATCAGGGGAGTTTGCATATTGTTATTGGTAGCTGTTAACCTAATCCTAAAAAGGATAAAATGTTAGCTGAAACACCAAGTTATGTTGCATGAAATATATGATGCAATGTATTGGCTTTATTGATGTTTATGATATATGGATGCAATGTATGTGAATGTGAGCTGAATTGTTGTATTGTTATTTGCTCGGGGAAAATAAATCCCTGACTGTTGTTAAGGATATGTAAGTCTTCAGGTCTTGAAGTTGGAGTGGCGACTTCAATGGGGATTATCTATTAGGAGTGTTTATTCCACTGGGGAGGATTGAAAAGTTAGCTGTTATCCGGTCGGATTCTAGCCTTCACAACAAACTGCTGAGGAATTTGGAGAAATTGGGCGATTTCTACCGGGATTCGATAAACTAGAAGCTTCGCCGCTGGGAATTTTGTTCCGCTGGGGATGATGGAAAACTCCGTGGGGAGAAAGGTGATTTTTTCTTGCAAGATTTCAGGAGTCTCGATTGTCTGCCGCTCTATTGGGGAGTTACCCTTGGCTAGAGAGAATCAAAAGTTAGCCGCTACTTGGTTGGATTCTAGGCTTCACAACAACTTGCTGGGGATAAGGAAGTTTACTGTTATTTGGCCGGATTCCAGGCTTCACAGTAACTTGATGTAGAATAGTCTACTGGGGAAGAGGAGTTGTGGTCCTTTGATTTGTAGTGGTCGGAGAGGTAAATTCAAACTAGGGGACCTATAGTTTGTTGGCGATATGTGAATTTTCATGTTTTGAAGTTGAAGTTTGATGAACTCTTGTCGAGAGGAGTAAATTTGGTTGTAAGGGCAATGCCATGTATTGCTTTGTAAGATCTGTTTAAGGAATCCTGAGAAATTCGATGACTTCTACTGGGGATAAAAACTTGAAATTTTGTTTCTGCAGGGGAGTTATTGAAAACTCTGTGGGGAATATGAAGTGGTCTAGGGACATTTTCCTGCCTTTTCATCCTATCAGTAAATGTCTTTCTCATCTTGTTTATTTGTAAATAGTAATTATGTTCAAATTCATATGTTCATCAATGAATCATTGGACGTTTTTTGCAAACAAAACACAATTGTAAAGAAAAGACAAATAGTTTTTGTACTTTCAAAGAGACATTTTTGTATTGACTTTGAGTAAGTATTTCGTACAGAGGAGACAAACATTCTAGTAAGAGAATGGCGCCATAAAAACAAGAAAGATTTATGCAAAGAAAGATAGCTATGTGTGATAATCCCATTGGGTTCCCATTCTGCTATAACCCTCATATCTCTGAATATCTTATCTATTTGTTGCTTCGTCCGAAGATGATTGAATTGATCAGAAACTCTGAGTTTGTCAATGGAAGTCAAGAGGTTGTCCTCAAAGTGATCCGACGGGACATAGTCATACGCTTTTATTCCCTAACTTTTTCCTGGACCACCCTTTCGAGTTTTCAGTCCACCGGGAAACACTTTTTTGCCCAAGTCGCCCTTTCGGGTTTTCAACTTGCCGGGTGTACAGATTTTTTTTATTTTATCCCTAATTTTTGCCCGAACTTTTTTGGGTTCGTTGGGATGCCCTTGTTTTGCGTAGGTACGTCATCCTAGCAGGTCTCTTATGCGTAGTATCTTTTGACTATGTCCGCGTTCACAGGGTGTGGCAGGTCATCATCGTCCGTGGTGGTTAAGATCATTGCCCCACCGGAGAACATGTTTTTGATTACAAATGGTCCTTCATAGGTAGGAGTCCATTTTCCCCTGGGATCACTCTGTGGCGAGATGATACGTTTGATCACTAAATCCCTAACTTGATATGTTTGGAGTCGGACTTTCTTGTTGAAAGCCTTGGTCATCCATTTTTTATACATTTGACCATGGCAAACGGCAGTAAGTCTCTTCTCATCAATTAAGTTCAGTTGATCAAGTCGAGTTTGGATCCAATCATCGTCATTCAAGCCTGCATCCTTCATAATTCTCAGAGAGGGGATCTGAACCTCAACGGGTAAAACAGCTTCCATGCCATATGCCAAAGAATAAGGTGTTGCCCCGGTTGATGTGCGAGCCGTGGTACGATACCCATGGAGAGAGAATGGTAGAATCTCATGCCAGTCTTTGTATTTGACTGTCATCTTTTGTATGATCTTTTTAATGTTCTTATTTGCCGCTTCGACAGCACCATTCATCTTTGGCTGATAGGAAGAAGAATTATGATGTTGGATCTTGAATTGCTCACACAAGGCGGTGATCATAGTGTTGTTAAGATTTGTACCATTGTCAGTGATGATCCTTTTGGGGATACCATACCGGAAAATGAGATTTTGCTTGATGAAGCGCGCAACAACATTCTTAGTAACGGAAGCGAAGGAAGCTGCTTCGACCCACTTTGTAAAATAGTCAATGGCCACCAAGATGAAGCGGTGTCCATTGGAAGTTGTCGGCTTGATCTCTCCAATCATATCAATTCCCCATATAGCAAAGGGCCAAGGAGCCATCAAGACATTCAGAGGAACCGGAGGTACGTGTACTTTGTCAGCATAAATATGACATTTATGGCAGGTCCTAGAGTGTTGGTAGCAATCTGCTTCCATGGTAGACCAGTAATAGCCTGCCCGTAGGATTTTCTTCGCCATCATATGCCCACTGGAGTGAATGCCAAAAGTACTTTCATGTAATTCCGCCATGATCTTTTCTGCCTCAATCTTATCCACACACCGAAGCAGAATGGAGTCATGATTGCGTTTGTACAGGATGCCATTACTCAAGAAGAATTTAGCAGAGAATCTCCTTAAGAACTTCTTATCATTGATTGAAGCTCCTTCCGGATATTCTTGAGCCTCGAGATACCTCTTGACTTCATGAAACCAGGGTTGGTCCACTATCTCTTCAGTATTAATCTCGTGACACTATGATGGTTCATCCATTCGTTCGATGGTGATCTGGGGAGCCTCGTTATCCCAATTAAGTTTAAACATAGATGACATTGTTGCTAGAGCGTCTGCTAGCTGATTTTCTTCTCGCGGGAAATGCTCGAAGGTAATCTTCTCAAAATGTGGTAGCAATGTCAAAACATGTTCTTTGTAAGGGATAAAATTTGGATGTTTAGTGTCCCACTCTCCTTTGATCTGACTGATGACCAAAGCTGAATCTCCAAACACATTTAAAGACTTGATTCCCAAACCTATGGCAGCCTTGAGACCAAAGATGCATGCTTTGTATTCCGCCATGTTGTTCGTACAGTTGAAGCAAAGTCTGGAAGTAAAGGGAGTATGACACCCTTCCGGAGATATGAGTACAACGCTGATACCATTACCAAGTGCATTAGAGGCCCCATCAAAGAACAAGGTCCATCGGGATCCTTATTCAGGTCCGTCATATGGTCTGATTTCTTTACAGTTGTCTAATGTCATGATGTCTCCATTCGGGAATTCAAACTTCATGGACTGATAGTCTTCTACAGCTTGATGAGCAAGATGATCAGCCAATACACTGCCCTTTATAGCTTTCTGGGTAGTATAATGTATGTCATATTCTGTTAGGATCATCTGCCATCTAGCTATCCTCCCAGACATAGCAGGCTTTTCAAAGATGTATTTTATCGGATCCATCTTAGATATCAACAAGGTAGTATGAGTAAGCATATACTATTTTAACCGGCGAGCAGCCCATACCAGAGCGCAGCAAGTTTTCTCAAGCAGTGAATATCTGGTTTCACAGTCGGTAAACTTTTTTCTCAGGTAGTAAATAGCGTTCTCTTTTCAGCCAGACTCGTCATACTTCCCCAATACACACCCCATTGAGTTCTCTAAAACGGTCAGATACATGATCGGTGGTCTTCCCTCGACTGGTGGCATCAAAACAGGAGGCTCTTATAAATATTCTTTGATTTTGTCGAAAGCATTCTGGCATTGATCATTCCATTTGACTACTTAATCTTTCTTCAATAGTTTGAAGATTGGCTCACAAGTAGCTGTCAGGTGAGAAATGAATCTGGCAATATAGTCAGGCGTCCCAAGAATCCTCTGACTTCCTTCTCAGTACGAGGAGAAGACATTTCTTGTATTGCTTTAACCTTGGCGGGTTCGACCTCAATACCCTTGTTGTTGACGATAAAGCCTAGGAGTTTACCGGATCGTACTCCGAATGTGCACTTGTTTGGGTTCAACCTTAGTTTATACTTCTTCAACCTTTCATACAACTTTTGCAAGTGATCAAGGTGCTCTTCTTCTATTTGTGATCGGGCTATCATATCGTCTATGTAGACCTCTATTTCATGGTGTATCATGTCATGAAACATAACTACCATGGCGCGTTGATAGGTTGCCCCAGCATTCTTCAGTCCGAATGGCATCACTTTGTAGCAGAATGTGCCCCACTGTGTGACAAATGTAGTTTTCTCCATATCCTCAGGTGCCATTTTGATTTGGTTGTAACCTGAGAATCCGTCCATGAAGGAAAACACTTTGTGCTGGGCCGCATTGTCAACCAGGATATCTATGTGGGGAAGTGGAAAATCATCTTTAGGGCTGGCCCTATTTAAGTCTCTATAGTCCACGCACATTCGTATTTTGCCGTCCTTTTTAGGCATGGGAACAATGTTGGCAACCCATTGAGGATAGGAAGTGACGACCAAGAATCCATTGTTGAATTGCTTCATGACTTCCGTTTTGATCTTCTCCGACATGTCAGGTCTCATGCGGCGGACTTTTTGTTTTACTGGTGGACAGTCTTCCCTTGTTAGCAGACGATGTACCACGATGTCTGCATCGAGTCCCGACATATCTTCATATGACCAAGCAAAGATTTTAACATAATCATGCAACAGCTGAATCAGACGCTCCTTGACACTCGTCTCTATATTGGCACCCACCTTGATTTCTTTTTTACCATCCTCGGTACCTAAGTTGATTGTGTCCACCGGTTCCTCGTGAGGTTGAATGGCTCTTTCCTCCTGTTGTAGTAGTCTGGCCAATTCCCCTGGTACTTCACAATCTTCCTCACCTTCGTCTTTGGCTTCGTAGATTAGATTCTCAGAGTCACAAAAGGCCATAGCAGTATCGTTATCCATGGGATCCGGAATGGAGGGGTACCTGCATTTGTGAGTGTGGGTGTGTGTAAAGGTATAGCCATCTTTTAAAAATAAAATGTAAAAGAAAAACAATGAGCACAAAAAGTTTGTATGTGAAAAACGTCCATGATTCATTGAATGTCATATGAAGATGAAATAAAAACCCTTACAAATGGACCATTGTGCCTCGGGCGAGACACAAGGTTTTGAATGTGCGAATTGTTTGTGAATATTACAAGTCCAACAGAAATGTAAAGATAAATTATTGAGGGATGAAAGTTATTGGGACAAAGTCTCTGGCCTCCCAATTGTGAAGTCCTCCGTTGACAGTAGGAAATATCCAATCCTCCAAGCTGCAATCCTCTTCACCATTTTCCACTGCATTGACCTCTCGGTTGCTAATCTTCAGGGGTGGCCCTCCAGCACGGGCATGGCGCACAGCCTTCTGAGCACCTGAAGTAAACCCTAAGCCAAATTTGTCAGATTTAAACAGAATGTCCGGAAGTTTCCCCCATATGGTGCATCCACCCTCCTCTACTACTGCCTTGGCGTCTTTCAGAGATGACATCCAGAGTGGAGGTCTTGTGATCTTGGGAATATGGGACGCCGTCTTGGTCATTGCTACCTCTTGAGGAACCTCTTCGAAATGTTGAAAAGGAGTTTCTATGCGTGGACAGTGATAATCTTTCCCTGGACAGGATATTTCAGCATTTGGTGTAATATGGAGGTGACAGCACCGGCATTATGGATCCATAGCCATCCTAGCAGACAGGAGTAAGAGGGGATGATGTCCATTACATAGAAGTTTGAGTTGAAAGTCTGAGTCCCAACCTTTATGGGGATGTCCACCTCCCCGTGGACCATCCTCTTTGAACCATCAAATTCCCTTATAACTATATTACTGAGCTTCAACGTTAATCCTTCACAATCTAGTCTGTCGAGAGCTTTCTTCGGTAAAACATTCAAAGATGAGTCGATATCTACCAAGACATGAGCCAGAGTTGTTCCTCTACATTCCACAGAGACATGCAATGCCTTGTTGTGCTTTCTTCCCTTTGGTGTCAGATCAACATCTGAGAAGCCTAGGTCGTTATCAGTTATCAAGCTGGCCACACAATCTTGAAATTGGTCAGCAGACGTCCCTTGAGGCACATGGGCTGTCTTCAGAAACTTCACCAGAGCTTTTGCATGTGCCTCCGAGCATAGTAAAAAAGTTAACATGGAGATTTTGGAGGGAGTTTTCCCCAACTATTCAACTACGTCGTAGTCACTCTTCTTTATTATTCTCAGGATCTCCTCCATTTCCTTTTTGGAGGTTTCGGGGATAGTCAGTGGTTGAGCCTTCATCCGGACAGGCTCTTCTTGAATACTTTTCCCTCGAGTTTCAGTAGTAGGATTATTGGTAGGGATAACAGCAGGGATTGTGTCGTCTTTGTCGATAGGAGTATTTGTAGATATGATTATTGGTACGGAGGTAACCTTTGGAACAGCCATGGGTCCAAAAACCGCCTTTGGATGGACAATCTCTGGAGAGAAGATTCTACCGCTATGGATAATCTTACTGGTTCCGGCAATATTACTAATGTCAGAGTTTTCTTCTTCGGGGCTCATCTTCTCGGTGGTCAGCCCATTTTGTTTGATACCATAGTAGTAGATGTCTCCACCGTAATTCCACGGCACTGTTTTGTCTGTTCATACGGGACCAGCTCAGGCATTGTGATTATAAGAGGAGTAGTTTTTGGAACCGATGTAATCCTAACGGGTCTTTTGGGGACCCTGGAAGAATTGGCGGAGATGGTTATGATTGAAACATCTTCAACGGGAACGGGTGAAACAGGAGCACTTTCAAACAGAATCTCTTGGTTGTCTATCAAGCATTGAATGAATGCTTTCAACAAAAGGCAGTCAGTTGGTGAGGATAAGCATAGATGGCAGTCTTCATTACAACCCGAGAATATACCGGCTTTTAACAAGTTTATTTTAATGATTGGGAGCGGAGTCAAGAGTTTATCAACTGTGGTAACAAACAAATCTTCCTTGATAGCATTGGTGTTGTGACCATGTCTAGGCATGGGAGCAGAAATGACGTTTGGTTTTTCGGGTGCATCAAACTCAATATCTTTTGCCTCTATAAGATCTTGAATCTTGTTTTTCAGGGCCCAACAGTTGTTGGTGTCATGACCTGGACTTTCAAAATGATATGCGCAGCGGGCATTTGGGTGATAATAAGGAGACGTCGTGTTAGGGTTTGTTATAACCCAAAATTTTCCCTCTCATTTTATCAACATTTCTCATCATAAGGCTCTTTGAACTCAAGATCAAACTAGAGTTCGCTCTGCTCAAGACATCTCCTTGCACTGATGACCTAAATTAGGGTTTGAGTTTGCACAGGGATTTTTTGACCTACAATGCCCAAAGTGACTTTCTTACTTCATGTTGGATTCATAAGTTTGTCCATACCAAGTGATCAGTGCATTTTGATACACATTCTTTCATGATTGTACTTATGCATTTCCATGATATGTTTAGCTTATTTTTGTATTTTATAGTGTTTTTCTATTTTAGTTTATTTCTACTCTTATTTGATTTTCGCACTTTATTTTCAGCATTAGCAGTCTGCATGAATAAATTCATAACTTGAGCTATGGGAGTCGGAATGAGGCGTTCTACTAGTTGTTGGAAAGCTAAGAGAAAGAGCTACGATTTTTATTCAGAAGTCGAGAGCTGAATCGGACTTTAGCAGGGACATAAAATTCGTTGAAGTTGCAGAATTTTATATTTAAGTTTTGGGTCATTTGTTTTGGGCATGGGTTATGTTTTCAACCCAGTTGGGTTATGAACTGAATCCTTGTCTTTGCTATACCTAGCAGCCGCTATAGTAATTGAGTTTTGAACCTTTTTCATTATAGAGAAAAAAATACATTTTGCTTTGTACGAATCTTATGGAGAGCTAAATTTCATGAGTTGATCTGCTACATTCATGTTCCGATACTTGAGGTTAATATAATTTTGCAATTTAATTTCTATTCCTTTCAACTCTATTATATGTTTATCGTTTGCTTAATTCGATTGTCATAAAATAGTTTTGTTTGGTTCGATTGATTTATGTTCCCTAATTTTTATTGTGTGTTATCGTTTGCTTAATTCGTTAATTCGCTTATTTTTAACCGTTTGCTTAATTCGGTAAACAGGAAACATAATTCTTATAATATCATTCTCGCTTGTTGAATGTTATTGTGATCGAACAGGAATAGTACCCGCTTAGGGTAGCAATGTTATAATAATCAATGATAGGTAGGAACTGAATTAGCAGATTAACTTATTTTGATAATCACTTATTTCGTGTTATAAATCGATCCTAAAACCAACCCCCCATTAGATTTCTATTAGTTAATAATAAAATCAAGAATCCTTGCGATACGACTCGAGCCATTGTCGCTATACTGCATTTTAAAATAACTCGTTTTTGATTCGCCCGCGACAGCGGATCACCAATTTTCAAACCTTGAATCAAATTTTTGCCCAGTCAATTGGGCAGTTGACCTAGAAATCAGCTGTATTGGGGAAAAAGTCAATTGTGGCCAATTTACAGTCAAACCACATGAATTTTGACCCACATCAATATTATGAACTCATATGAACCATTTGATCAAGTTTGGACCACAACTCCACAAGAAATTTGATCAGATCACCAAAAGGGCAAAATGGTCATTTTTAGGGTTTTGATTGTACAAAGGCAATTTCTGACCTTTTGACCTAGCCAATGGAAAATTGGGTTCAACCATGGAGTTAAGGACTCAATGGCATCATCTTGACCTATTCAACAAGTTCAAAAGATCTCAATTGCATTGGATTGACAGATGAATTTTTCAGTCAACTGATCAAAATTTAACTGTACACTGAAAAGTCAAACTTTGACTTTTTGGTCAAAATCAAGTGCCAAGGGTCATTTTTCATCAAGATGTGTCAAAACATGAAACTTTTTCATCAAGAAACTCAAAATTGTAAATTAGGGTTTAAGGTTGAAAAAATTTCATAACTTAGAATTTTTCTAAGTTATAAAATTTTCTTAATTTTTCCTAACTTTGCCAAATATTTTCACTATGATGCAATTGGATTCAAACAAAACTTCCAACATGAAAGTTGTAGTCCTCCATAAATTCTACAACTTTGATTCACAAAGTTTTCTCAAAAGAAGCTTGGATCTCAAATTATGATTTTTGGAACAAGGGTCCCTAAAATTTTTAACTTAGTGAAATTTTGCCCTAGTTTAGGCAGGATTTTGACCTATCTTCATGGCCACTTTTCACATAGTTCCACTTGTAATCTAAAGTTGCATTTCAAAGATGGATTGTAGAGCATGTTAAAAGCTTTCCAAAATGTCCAAGAACTCCTCAAACACATTTGTGGTTAGGGATAATCGAAGACTTAAAGTTGGCAAAAACTCATTTTTCATCCATGGCATATTCATGTTCATACAAGTTGCAATTTCAAATCAACATGCCTTACACTAGTTTACAGGCCTCTAAACCACTTCACACTCAATAATTTAATGCAAATCCATTAGTCTAAGCCATTGTTTTGGTCATTTGGACATTGTACACAAAATTAAGCCCTAAGTAGAAAAAGGCACATTTCCATTTTTGCCATAATATGCTTTATGTCAAACCACAATCCCTTGAGCATTGGTCCATATCTCAGAGAGCAAATCAAATCCACAAGTTGGAGGGGCCAAGATCAAAGTATGCAAGCATAAGGGTAGCCTGTACATGCCTGTTTTCATCACTTCACACATTTGACTTCAAAAATAAGAAACTTGTCCAAAACCTTAGAACTTGAACACCAGCCAAGATAAACTTATGCAAACAGTTTGAACATCTTTCTCACACCCCTTTGATCCAGAAACACGATTGCTTGAGCCTCTAAACACCCCATAGCCAGAAATCACATTCCCTTGTCAAAACAGGGCAGAATCTGCAACTTGAGTTCCATAGCTCAATTGGCTTGTGCGTTTTGCCCCAAGTTGCTTCAAACACCTTCTATTCAACTCATCCAAGCTATCCCAAACCTCAAACACCAACTGTAACTCCATTTACAGAGTTTGCCATTTTCATTTTGAGCTTGTGCAGGTTGAGTTCTATAGGGTGATTCAAGGACATTCAAGGCAAGCAGACTATTGGAGAAGGTCAAGTGAAGTCCAAGCAAGCTCTCAGACATCTCAAGCCTTGTTGAAAAGACCTACATTTCCCTACACAAAGTCAGCTGAAATAGTTTTTTTCCAACTTCCTATCTCTCTATTTAGGAACATTTAGCCTTAGGTTTGTGAATAAAAAATGTAGTGTTCATTGCCATGAAGTTGTACATATGCTCAGTTTTCATTTATATTAAGCATGCTGAGAGAATTTCATCCATGAACATACTGAAAAAACTAGGTTAGATTATAGGGCCAGAGAAATTCTCTCTGGTCTTTGAGAGTTAAGACAAGTTGTTTATATGATTGGATTCGTCTTGAAATTCTCTACAAGTTTGATGTTATTTGTTTTTGCAATAGAGATCGTATGCAGGATGTCCATGTTGGATAACAGGCGCGCGCGTTTGTTTGAAATCTGGAGGTTGAAGATGAAGTGGTGGGCTGGGCTTGGCCTGGCTCACTATTGGCACCTCCCCTTTTCCTTTTTGCACCCTCTGGCCTAATTCCTTGTAATTTTAAATTTTTGCATTTTTGTTTTCATTTCTGATTTTATTTATTTATTTCCAAATATAAAAAATGCTCAAAAATATTTTTTATAATTTTTTCACATTTATTTTGCATTTTATTTTTATTTTCCAAACATAAAAAGCAAATTAATTACTTTTATCTTATTTATTAAAACTTGAAAATATATATAAATTATACTTTTATTTTTTGTTCTTTATTTTTATTCACACTAAAAATATTTTTCTAAATATATTTTATTTTTGTATATATTTTATTTATTGTGCATATTTAATATAATATACATATATATATACTCTTATTTTATTATATATTTAGAATAAAAATATAAAATATTACACTTTTATTCTTGTTATTAAATATACTTAATAAATACTTTTTCTAAACATATTTTATTTTTTTCACATATACTATTTTATTTTTATTGTATATAAATAAAATAATTAATATATTTACTTTCTTAAAAGAAATTAGGGTTTTACCCTTAACCAAATAAAATTAATCTTTTATTTATTTCTTTATTTTTACATTAAATATTTTTACATCAATAAACAAAAACCTTTTTTTGTATAATTCATTTTTTATTTGATATATTTATTTTGTTCATTTAAATATTGTCCATTTATTATTAATGTATTTAAATTCAATTTGGATGTAATAGTAAATTAGGGTTTATATTTCTTGTCAAATACACCCCCATTTAAATATTGTACCCCCATCCCCATAATCATGTTGTAATAGCTTAGACTTTTAAATTCTCGCACTTTACGCTTTCAATTATGCCATGATTAGAGAATTAGGGTTTGTATGCAAAAATCCAAATCAACAAGTAGCTTGACCTAATCAAAGACAAAATGCATGAAAATCAAACACAATGCACACTTGCACCCCTAGGGTTACAATCCACTTGTTGCCTTAAAAATGGGCCATGTTATGCATGTTGGGTACTTTGGCAAAACAAAAACAAAACAAAAGATCATAGTCCCTCGATGACGCTATCTTGGTTGCCTAAACAAAAATGATCAAGTCCCTCAAAAATTTGCCAAAAATACTTGACATAATTGCTATCATGGTCTATACAATGACCCGCGCCTGTCCCGTTTAACATCCTAATACAAGGTTGTTTACCAAATGAAATGGTAAAACAACACTGTTAAAAGGGTTAAAAATGTGTAGGAAATACCTTTGGGTAAAATAGGGTAGATAACTCTTAGTTACTTGATCAAAGCTTGCAAAAACATCCTTTCTATTTTCAAACACACTTCACAACACGATTTTAAAACATTTCCCAAATCAAACTTTCAAACATTGAAATCTTTTCAAAATACAAAAACACCTTTGTATACATTTAAACAAGAATCACTACAAAGGTTGCCACAACGATGGTCTCTTTTCAAAACATCTTTCAAAACCACACACAAAGCACCATTTCAAACAATTGAAAAGCAAAAGCAAATGATCTAAACAAGTAACTAAGAGCCCATGGATAACCATGAATGAAAAGGGTGCTTGCACCTTCCCTTTTCATAATCTACTCCCCGAACCCAAGAACACATCTCAAAGGTCTTTCCTGTGCTTTTTGACATTTCCTTAGGATAAAATAAAAAGTCGGTGGCGACTCTTGCTAAACCAAAACATTTGCGAACACAAACGCAAAACTTCAAGTCAGTTCTCCCACCGTATCACAGGGTTCTTTGGAGCTTCCTTCAGAGTTATCAAATTAGATTTCAGAAGATGTGGTAAAACCTGGGCTAGAGTCATATTGATTTTGGTGAATTGCCGGACTGACCTTTCCACCCTCGGCTGGTTACCTCTCGGTTGATCAGATGTAGGCTTTGGGATCATAACAGCTCCCACCATTGTTCGGTGTTTAGCTTTCCTTTGGTTCCTTTATGGGTAAATAGCAGATACCTCCTTCTTCCCAGTAAAAGGCTTTCTCATAGCTGTAGAGGCAGATGAATCCTTCTGAATTTTTCCACTTTTTATGCCAGCTTCCACCCTCTCTCCGGTTAGTATTAATTCAGTAAATCCAGCAGATGAGCTTCCAATCAGATGGTTGAAGAAAGGGCCCGACAGAGTGCCTAAGAACATGTCCACTAATTCCCTTTCGGACAGAGGGGGTCGTACTCTCCCAGCTAGATCTCTCTATTTCTGCGTGTAATCCTTGAAACCTTCATTGGAAACCATAGCCATACTCTGAAGTTGAGTACGAGTAGGCGCCAAATCTTCATTATACTGGTATTGCTTATAGAAAGTTGCGGCGAGATCTTCCCAGTTGTGGACGTCGGCCCTTTCCAATTGGTAAAACCAATCGAGTTGTATTCCAGACAGACTATCTTGGAAAAAGTGCACCTATAGATCTTTATCGGCGGAGTGCGGCTGGATCTTTCTCACATATGATCGGAGGTGCATCCTAGGACATGACACCCCATCATACTTTGCAAACAACGGCACTTTGAACTTCGGTGGGATCACAATTCCCGACACAAGTCCCAATTCTTTAAAGTCTAGACCTGGTATCCTTTGTATTTCCATAGCATTCATACGCTCTTCAAGATGTTTGTACTTATCATCAGCTGGCAGATACTGTTCCTCGGAGTAGTCTTCCTCTTCCTCATCCTCTTTAGATTCTGATGGAACCAATATTTCCTTTCCTTTTCTTTATCTTTCATCAGATGTTGTTGCGAAATCCAAGGTTCTTCTAGTCTGTCCTTGAAGCCTTCTCCCCACAATCACAACACCGGTTGGTTTCTTCTCTTTCTTCTTCTTCTCTTTGGCCAACAAAGTTTTCAATTCCTCTTGTCCTTTGGCTAGGGTCATGAGTAACTGTTGAAACTGCGTGTTTTGAACTTGAAGATCTTTGATTGTCTGTTCGAGATCCATCTTACTAAAATAAACAGTAGAGAGATGAGGAATCTTGTTGCAAAAGACTTGTTTATGTCATGATAAATGATATGTGCATATGTAATGTTCTCAAGGATTTTAAAAGATTAAAGTTTGTTTTAGACAAAAAGAAACACATGTTAGATTAATAAGATAGAGTTTGAATACATCAATGCCCCTTGGGAAAAATAATACAAAACTCTAAGATAAAAAGGTAGTGTGCATCCTCTTTGGTGCTATGTAGGAATTTAGAGTCTGCTCTTCATGAAGTAGCCTAGTTAGTTCCAAAACCTTCTTCTCGCTTGCGTAGAATTGGGCTTCGAAAGTATCTCGCTCTCCCTTGAGCTGTATCCAATCCCTTTGTAAGTCTTCAAGATATGTCGGCGTGTCGGGATGTAGGATAGTGTATGGAACTTCTCCTTCCTTAACAGGCTCAATGATCACCGGAAGGATGGAAGGATAAGGCATCATAAGACTTTGAGCGCAGGTTCGTACCCACTTGAGGTAAGGCTCAAGAGGGGTGGAATTTTTGTGTCCCAAAGTCTCGCTATCCACCTTGTTTAGCATCCTCCATGCTCGGGTGAATCTCTGGCGAAGACCTCGATTGTCATTGTCGTAGTCGAATACTAAGCCTTGAATCAACATCTCATGTGGGCCATCCCTTCGGGAATAACCAAATTGTCTTAGAGCTAAGCATGGGTTGTAAGTGATGCCTCCCCTAATGCCAAGTAGAGGGACATTAGGTAATTCCCCATAACGGTTAATAATGATAACATTCTCTTTGGATCGAGAGTACCAATGAATATCCGAATGTTTAAGCGTCATTAACCTTTGTGACCACCTTAATCCTTGCTCATTCTTTAAGACTGATTGAGGAAGATGAGAAATAAACCACCTTGCTAGGAGGGGAGTGCAAGACATAAGGACACCTCTTTTCCTCATTGTGTGAGTGTGAAAAGAGTGTAGGATATCCCCTAGCAATGTAGGCACCGGATTGCGTGACATGAAGATTTTGATGGCACTTATATCTATGAGTTGGTCAGGATTGGGGAACAAGACCATCCCATAGATAAGAAGAGCCACAATTTCCTCAAAGGCTTGCAAGTCTAAGGAATTCCAACAGATTTGGGTTTTCTCAAACAGAAACTTTGCTAAGAAGCCTTTGACACCACTCCTAGTTTCCCAATGAGTTGTGACATCAGACGAGTGCAAGTGCAGAGCTTGAGCAATATCCTCTGGCTTTGGGTCTCTTTTCGTACCGTTCAAAGGTAGTTGATTGAGAATGGGAATCCTCAAGAGTTGAGAGAATTCTTCCAAAGTAGGCACAAGCTGGTAGTCGGGAAATGTGAAGCAATGGTGCAAAGGATCAAAGAATTGAAAGAGCACCTTCATCATATCCTCATCCGTGTTGGAGGTGATCAAGTTGAGTAGGCGACCATGTCTCTCGGTGAATGGAGAGTTCTCATGGATCCTTGAAGCTAGGTCCCTAAGTTGCGGAGGAATTCTTACAAGGTTGACTTGGATAGTTTTCCTGTGGAGTGAATTCATATCCTACAAAACAACAACAAAGATGAATCTCAAAAAATCCTTAAAATGGTTAGTGGATGCACATGATGCTCATGATGTCCATGATGTTATGTACAAGTATGCATATACAAACAAAGTAATCAATTTCCTAGTTTAGGCTTGCATGGGGTCTTATAGGTAAGTACCCTCTTGAAGTTTAGTTGGCTCAACCTGTCCTAGCAATAGTAACCGGGTTCTAAAGAGCTCAATATCACTGGATTGTTTCCTTGTTCATTGTTTCAGCTCAAGCCTCTTTAATGGAGACCGAAATATTCCAAGAAACCAACCCTCAATGAGTGTAGTATCGAGTATCTACCAACTTCGGACTGTACCAAACCCGGTCATCTCACCACGTCCTAAAGGCCAAGTTGGTCAAGTAAAGGTTCTAAAAGTTCGTTAGTGCTTCGCGACATCACTAGGCGGCCTCGTATTCTCCTTGACTACTCAAGGGCTACCGGTACACACAAATATGTAACACTAACATAGTTATTGCTTAGACCATGTCGGTATACCCCGCACAGTTTCCATAACGTATTGCTATTTACCTATAATGTATCCCCAAATCCGGGTAGAGGATTCAAACCCAAACAAAGAACCGTAATGTAAAGCAAACAAATCAAGCAATGTAAGCAAGTAAATGTGACCTAACCCTAAGGTAACCCCACTTTTTCAATAACTCCCCAGCAGAGTCGCCAGTTCTATGATATAGTGGGAGAACTGACTTGAGGGTTTGTGTTTGTATTTGCAAATGTTGCGGTTAGAAAGAGTCTCCACCGACTTTTCTTTTATCCAAAAGGAAAGGTGAAAAAGCACAGGAAAGACCTTTGATATTGTTTCTTGAGTTCGGGGGGTAGATTATGAAAAGGGAAGGTATTAGCACCCTTTTCATCCATGGTTTTCCATGGGCTCTTAGTTACTTGCTAGATCACTTGCTTTTGTTGCTTGAAAATGTGTTTGGTGTGGTTTTGAAAGTATTTTGTAAAAGAGGCCATTCGTTTAGGCAATCTTTGTAATGATTCTCGTTCGTAAGAATGTATACAAAGATGTTTGTCTTTTTGAAAATATTTTCAATGTTTGTAAGTTGTTTGGAAGTGCGTGTTTGTTTGTTTTGAAAAAATAGCAAGGATGTTTGCTTGAAAAATGAAGCAAGTAACTAGGAGTAATCTACCTACTCTAATGTCTTTCTTGTTCATTTTTTATTCCTTTGACATTGTTGTCTTACTATTGATTTGGTAAGCAACCCTATCTTTGGATGTTTAACGGGACGGGCATGGGTCATCGTATAACCATGATTAGAAATGTTGCAAAGTATCTTAGTATTTTCGAGGGACTAAGATCATTTTATAAGGCAACTTTGAATAGCGTCATTGAGGGACTATGATCTTTTGATTTTGTTTGTTTTACCAAGATACTTTGCATGCATAACATGGCTATTTTTGTATAAAGAAACCAAGTGGAGAAACCCTAAGGGTGTTTGTGTGCAAGTGTGTTTGATTGCATGCATGATTTTATCTTGAATTAGGATTTTCTATTTCATTGATTTTATCTTGCCATACATATCCTAATCACTAACATTTACACTAGAAAGCGATAAAAATGCGAAAATGTAAAGTCCTACGCTATTACATTGTTTAGGGGGGTGGGGGTACAAATTTATGAATGGGGAGTACCAGCGAGAAAAATAAAGAAAATAACAAGGGGAAGAAAGAAAGAAAAAGGAAAAGAGTCAGCGTGCTGCTGAGAGGAAGTCAGAAGTTCTGACCCTGGCCTGCTGCAGGATAATAACCTGTTAGTAAAAATGTATAGGTCAGAAGTTCTGACCCTGGTACGCTGTAAAACAGAAACCTGTTAGTGAAAATGTATGGGGTCAAAAGTTCTGACCCTGCTGGGTACACAGTAGTTTTCAGAAGTTCTGATATTATTGATGACAAAACAGGACCCAGAAGTTCTGGCGTCAAAGTCAGAACTTGGTCTCCCTCCGTGCTAGTCAGAACATCTGCAATTTGGTTATTTTTCCAAAAAACAGAAGGCATGCCTAGGACAGTTTCAGCAGGTGTCATGGCGTTTCAGAAGTCATAACCAAAAATCAGAGGCAAGTTCTGAACTGAATCGTTCCCTACTTAAGCGTACAGATGCGTGAAAACCTCAGAGTATGAACAACATCAGAAGCATGATATCTACATTGTGTTTTTGAGCATGCAAATCTGGTGATGTTTAAGAAATGTCGTGAGGGTCAGCAAGTGTTTACCTTGCAGCTAGAAAAAGTTCCATGGACTGGAGTTAGTCTTAACTCTGATGATGTTCTGAACAGGTTCTTTGAATGGATGGATGGAGGGTATATATATGAGTTAGAAAACTGTATGGGTGTTTCTTAGTCAAGAAATATTTTGAGAGCAAATGGAGTTTGAAAGACGTAGATTCAAAGTAAATGGTTGGTATGCTGTGTTTACAGTTTTTTGAAACTCTGGGAATTTTGGGCAGAGATTCAAGGTGTTTTCTTGCTAAAACTTTATGTTTCTTTTCAGCAATTTTTCTGAACTTGGACCGGGCCTTTTCAATGGACAATGGTGTTCCATTTATAGGCAAAGTTTTGTGGGTTTTTAAAACGTTAAGTGGCGCCAATATCATGCACTAGATGCTGACTTACTCTTGAAGAAAGTTCATAAAAAGTTGTGATGATTGACAACTTTTAACCTAGGCTGGGTTAGTAAGCGAGGATTAAGGAAAAGTGACACCCATGAGCGAAAAGTAGCGCATGAACCCATACCTAAATCTGCACAAGAGCGTTGTTATGCTGCACGTGGAGAGACCCTTTGGAAAAATGCTCAAAAGTGGTTGTGAGCATTAAATGGTGATGATATTGGTCAAGAATAAAAAATCTTGTAATATGAGATTTGCATCATTACTTAAATCTGAGCCAGCAGCTCCACTTCAGCATAGTCCAAAACAATGCACCCAAGTTCTGATCTTGGTATCCTGCTGCGTTAGCAAATTCTGAGGGTTCTCCATGCTTTCCAGCATGTTTTATAATCTTCTGTTCTTACCTTGGCAAATTCTGACTGAACTTGAGTAGCTGCTGAAGAGCTACATTCTGACTGAACGTTATGTGCTGAGCCAAGTTTGCAACTTCTGACTGAGTTGGCGTAGCTGCTGAAGAGTCACATTCTGAGTAAGTTGGCGTAGCTGCTGAAGAGCCACATTCTGACTGAGTTGGCGTAGCTGCTGAAGAGCCGCATTCTGACTGAGTTGGCGTAGCTGCTGAAGAGTCACATTCTGACTGAGTTGGCGTAGCTGCTGAAGAGCCACATTCTGACTAAATGTTATATGCTGAGCCAAGTTTGCAACTTCTGACTGCTCATGCCTGAAGGTTGGTTCAGAAGTTCTGAAGTGTCATTTTTCTTAAATACTTTAGAAAAATTCTAAGTATATAGAATTTAACTTTTTCAAGGTAAAATTTGACTTTTGAGCTTCTTGATGAAACAAACTTCATATTCCAACATGTCTTGATGAAATATGATTTTTGTGTTTTGATTTTGATCCAAAGACTTTTTAGCTTGCAAATGACCATTTTCCCCTTGTAAATGGCTTGCTTGGAAAGGAATGATAACTCAAGGCTTGGATTTGTATAAGAGAAAACTTTGAGAATCCAGGGTGATTTTCCTGAAAGATGAGAGGGCAAATTTTGGGGTACAACAATACCAAACAATATCTGAATGAGTGAGGGCCATAATCTTCGAAGCCCAACGAGGTTCCTTCCTGATATTCCAGAAAGCATCAGATCAAGGCAAGTGAGAAATAAACCACTTATACAACAAAGGCATGCAGAAAATGATCATCCCTCCATGGTAAGAATCTCGAAGATGAATAGAGTAATAAGCATCACCCAATAATGTAGGGATTGGGTTCCCAATCGTAAAGATCCTGATGGCATTGAAATACACAAACTTGTCGATATTTGGAAATAAGAACAACCCGTAAGCAAGTAGAGCAAAGATGGCGTCAGAAGCAACCATACTCTTTATCCTAGCAAAATAGTGAGCTTTCTCCAACAAGAACTGAATGGTTAATCCTATAATCCGTCCTTGGGTAGTCATGTGGGCTTCAACCTCAGACATCCCCAAATGGATCAAAGTAGAAATCTCATGAGATTTTGGCTCCCCCTCCAAACCAGTAAAAGGAACACAATCGATAATAGGTAAACCCAATAGATAAGAATACTCTTCCAATGTAGGTATCAACTGAGGATCAGGGAAAGTAAAGCATTGATACATCGGATCATAGAACTGGACCAAAGTCGAGAGAATACCCTCCTTCATCCTGAGCTTCATAAGAGAAATGATGGACCCATACTTTCTCCGAAAATCTATAGAACTCTCGATCTCGGGAATCAGACTCATCAACTTATCTATCTTGGGATCTTTGAAACTGTACTTCTTAGTCTTTCTTTTTCCGTAATCCATGGCCAAAAGTACCTGAGATATTCACAAAGAGCCAACTTTAAGTCCCTTGAAACATGATGTTTTAAAAGATGCTCATGGGTGCATGAATTCATGATTCAACAATCACACACAAGATTACAACCATAGGGTTCATAGATTCAACGTCATGAGCATGAGGTACAAGGTACTACCCACAAGGTACGATCTAAAAGTTTATCACCTGCTGAACAAGGTTCTAAGAGGTTCCCAGAGTCTACATCCTTCCTTCGGATATTATCAACATCCCGATTGACTCGGTAATTAGCAATATTCTCAGGAAAAACTCGTTCGAGCATAGTATCGCGTGATAACCATTTTCAGATTACTCTGCCATAGCTTCTGCACTACACCTAAAAGGCCAAGATGGGTTAAAGGTTCTACGGTCCTCTGTTTCAACAGGCTCCCAGGTCGAAAGCAGCATGTCTTTCCGATTACTTGGTAAACGACACTATAGTGAAAGGAGCCTCCATTGAGTGGGGGATCTCATGCCTCCTTTTTTAGGATTACTCCCTCAAAGTTAACATGACTATATCTCCTGTCCTATCTTAAGTTTACCCAATTACAGGTAGAGAACTTATGATAAATCACCAAGCACCCTGAAAACCAGGAAAATCCAGACAAATATACATACAACACATAATATACAACAAGTAATAACACATACACAAATAAACAAAGATAGGCTTAACCCACTTAGGGATAGACCATCAATAGGTCGATCTTTCCCCAGCAGAGTCGCCATTTTTCTATAGCGGTTAAAATGTTGAGAGTAAGCCATTGGATTGACTTGACTCGCACAGATCAAAATAAAAACTGCCACCGCGCTTTATTTTTTCCAAAGGAATGGGAAAAGAGCGAATAACCCAAAAAGAGGGGGAAAGAATCTAAGTTCGGGGGTTGGTTATGAAAAGGGAAGGTATTAGCACCCTAAACATCTACGGTACTCCGCAGGAACCTCTTTGAAAATTTGTGTATTTTGGCTATAAATGTTGTACAAAAATAGATTGTAGGGATGAGAAAAGAAGTATTTTTTTATGATTTTTGCACCCGCCGCGATTGCGAGCCTTTAGTGTCTATGTACCACCTTCCGTGCAATAGGGGATCAGGGTACTTGTAGTTCATCTTTAAAAAAATTTACAAAAACACAAGTGTGTTGGTTAATTTTAAGAGACGAGACATCATCGTCTTATCTGAGTGGAAAACATACTTACTACCCACGATTATGAGAAAGGGAGAATTTGCATCATCTCAAAGTGGAGGATACAGCTTGGATTTTAAAATCAACAAAGCTCCGCTCAACACCCAAGTGGAAAATACCTCACTTCACTTCATATCATAGAAGTATATTAGCTCGCATCACTTCAAGGATTGACGAGAGTCTAATCTTTTGAGAAAATTTTAAGGATAAAAGCCAAAATGGAAAAAATGGTTTGAATGAGATTGATTAACTTTTAATCTTCTCACAAAAATGTCAAATAATTATTAAGTTGTTTAAAGTTTGATTAAGAAAATATTTTTAACATGCGTAGACATAAGTCCAAGTTTATTGTCAAAGTGGTTCAAGTTTAGAAAACAAGAATAATTTTGAAAAGCAGGGAGAAGATTTTTGAAATTAAAGAAAGTGGGAGGAGATGAAGGGACTATCCTAAAGTATAAGGTCAAAAGCTAGGTAAAAGAATCGTCTAACCAACAAGAAGCCAACACTTGACACAATTAGTCAATGTAGAATTCTCATTCTTTGGATTGGAACCAAACAAGCAAAGATAATAAACCTCTTAAGAAAACCAAGCTTCAAATGGATTAAGTCTTCACAAATATTGGGCAGAGTAATGGTTGTATACAGATGAATTTCTGATCACAAACAAAGCATGTAATCACAATAACCTGCACACAAAGCAAATAAACAACTAAATATCTTGAGGTAAACCCCAAGAGCTCCAGACAAAATAACAGTTGAGGTCACAAGGCCTCAAGATAGACCACAGCTTCTATTCCTAAGTCCGAGAAGTCCATAATCTCCATAATGCCAAGGATAGTAACCACGTAGTCCAAGTAACATTAAGGTTTTTTATGGTTCAAGTTGATTATTAGGTATCTTCAAAAAGAAATGAAAGGCTCAAGTGAGCAAAAAAAATAAAAAAAAATGACATAAAAGTAAATGCTCAAGTGAGCAAAGATGAAAATAGCATGAAATGTAAATGCTAAAATAAATGTGCTTAAAGTAAATAGCATAAAGTAAAGGCACAAGATAAATTAAATTGTTAGAAATTAGAGGTTAGTTGAATGACCATCTTGAAACTTGCATTTGAAACTCATTAGAAGATTGATAAAATCAAAGCCTCTCAACAACAAGTTTCATTTACTTTTTGTCAAGTATATCATTCATTTAAAATTCTCAAGGCAATAATAAATGATCAATGATGTTTAAGTGATTCACTTTGACCAAAGCTTATTAAGATTCATTAGAGGATTGATAAGACCAAAGCCTCCTAACAATGAATCTCAAGGTTATTAGATCAAAGGATTCAAATTAACATACTTGGGCTTACAAATATGGGTTTGGGCCACGAATGATCATTTTTCAAATCGGGACAAAATTCAGTGCTATGTTAAGTAATCGTAAGTGGACTTATGTAGAAGTCGCACCTATTTTGAGGCCGATCAATAGCAATTTATGTGTCATATTTTTGGAGAGATGATATGTATATCATCCTCTAACAACATGTAACACAATAAGAAGAGGATAAGATGAAAAGGGATGGGATAAGAATCAAACCACATTTGAACCAAAAATTTAATCAAGCTATCATTAAAATCAATCATCCATTTTGGAGGAGTTAAACTCAACACCCAAGATCCAATGATATTAATGAAGCTCATGATCAAAATCTCATAGTTCAAGATCAGCCAGAATATATAAAAAATAAAATTATATTTAAAAATAAAGAAAAGGTTTTTTAAAATGTATTTAAATTAAAATGAAAGGGAAAAAATAGCAACTATATTCAAAACAATCAAGAAAAATTCAATGAGACCATAGAAAAATTAGAAATGAGCTCAAATATTTTTATAATTTTTTTGGTAATTTTTTAAAGTCAGGAACTATTTTTAAACTAATTAAAACTACTCAAATAAGTAGAAAAAAGATCTAAAATAGTACAAGTCAGAATACAATTCTAAAAAAAATTAGAAAATCAGAAACAATGAAAATGATATTGAAGAATTTTTTCAAAATGATGAAGTTTGGAGGGAAATCGTGTGAAGTTGCAAACATGAAAAGTGTAACTTCTATTTTGCTCAAAACTCAACCAAAACTTGTGTTTCAATGTGCTAACCACTTCTGGAAGTTCATTAAACATGATTAAAAGTAAAAACATGCAGAAATTTTGTGTTTTGAATCCAAATCAAGGATTTCAAATTCTGACATTGGAGAAAACTTCAATTTCAAGGTACCATATTCGAATCAATGGGGTGCATGATTCAGGAAACCTTGAGACTTGATTCTTGATGCATTGGAAAGATGAGATCACCAACTTTACAATATGCAAAGAATGGAATCAAATGGATGCTTGAGCTGAAATTTATGATGAGTCAAAGTTGAGAAAAGGAGGTTGACTTTTGTACTTAGAAAATTTCTAAGTTATTTCTTCAAAAGTGACCTATAATGTCTTGCATCCAAACATTGTCTTCCATTTGAAATTTGCTCTTGACCAAAAAAGATGGCATGAAGTAAATCTATTGAATGACATTTTGAGACTTGAACCGTTTAAAATCTCCAAAAAATGAGAAATTTATGACTTGGTGAAGTTGGTGAAAATTCATGAGATGACCTATAATCTTTTGCATCCTTAGGGCATCTTCCATCCATTTTCAAGCTTAGCACATAAAATAAGAGTTAAATTTCACATGTTTAAGATCATTATGGAAAAAGAATAGGCTTAAGGAGATAAAAAATGACCAAGTTATGATCTTTTGAAGTCACATAAGGGAATTTGATGGCTTATCTAGAGGACTTGTAATCTTTCTTCATCATTAGGTATCTCCCACACAAACTTTTCTTGAAAATTTTGAAGTGATTTATTGATAGCCATTTAAAGAGAATCATGTTTTTGGAATCACTCAAAAATTCCAAAATATGAGCAAGATATAGCCCTTTGAAGTTCAAAACCCTAGCTCATAGAACAACAAAATACGTTGGAAACTCTTTTCAATTTTGACAAACCTTCTTGCACAAATACTTTTGTCATGTGAATAGAAGTTGTTGAGGATGATAATGAGAAACCATAGCAACCATAACCACTTCTAAATATTTAGAATTTATGGAGATATGCACTCGTGACCAAGAAATCAAGGAC
Organism: Vicia faba; assembly: GCA_948472305.1. NCBI lineage: Eukaryota > Viridiplantae > Streptophyta > Magnoliopsida > Fabales > Fabaceae > Vicia > Vicia faba. Next base: position 941,170,638 of record OX451736.1, read on the forward strand.
TTATCCAATTAGGTCAAACTTCTTCAATCAACCCTTACATCTTTGAACTATCTTTGACAACTTGAGGTATGATGAAATATAATAGACCGTATAATGATATTACTTCAAATCACCTTCAATGATGAATCTTGAATATCAATGAAGCTTTGTTGAAGAAGACATGGCAATAAACTCATGAACCTGTAGATCAACTTGATGGAATGTGTTTTGCTTTCACTTATAATATCAACAATTAGGGAAAACATTCATTGTATTTATTAGTTACAAATTAATCAATACAAAACATAGATGATCACAACATACAAGTTGTTGTACCCCAAAATTTTCCCTCTCATATTTCTCAAAACATGGCAAGAAAAATCTCCAAGTGGTTCAAGATTGCTCAAGATTTGGACAATCAAGCTATCTCCTAAGGCAATCAACCCCAAATTAGGGTTTTGTGTTGCATCAAGATCCTTGAGTACAAATGACCTCAAATGATACCAAATGTCCTAATATGTTCTCAAGGTCATCCATGTCAAGTTTCAAGCCTTGCAGAGGAAGTTTGCTCGGTCAATTGCTCAAAGGGTCCAAAAATCGACTGTGTTAGGGCAAAAGTCAATTGTGACCTATATACAGTCAAACCTCAATATTTTTTGTCAACATTCTCATTTTGAAGGATATTTTATCATTTTATCAAGGGTTGATCATGATTCATCAAGGATTGCTCAAAATTCATCAAGACTCAAAAGTTGCTAAATTAGGGTTTTGTAGTCAAAGTCAACTCAACTTTGACCAAGCATAACTTTCTCATACTTTATGAGAAATCACCCATCCAAAGCTCATTTATAAGAGGATGAAATTTCCTACAATCCATCTTCATACCCCAAGATCATAAAATGCACTGATAAGAAGTTATAAATTTGGACATTATAGGTCATTTTTGAAAGTTAACAAAAACACCTTTTTTTCCAAAGCTTATAACTTGAGAATGGAATATTAAAATGCGATGAGACCAAAAGTTTTGGTTAGGGGACATCTCAAGCTTTCTAAAAATTCCAAGAACACTTCCAAAAGTTCAAAATTGAAGAAGTTATGCATTGTTGAAGTTGGGCATTTTTGCAAAATTGCCAAAAGTCAACTATCCCAAAAACATCAAATTTTGTCAAATGGGCCCATTCTTTTCCACTTGATTTGAACTTGCCACATTGCACACGTGTCCTAGCTTCAGCCTTGTGTCCATTTATCTATTTTATTATTTTATTTGATTTTTTATTGAATTATTTCATTTTTAATCAAATTAAATCAAATAAAATCCAAATATTGATTGCTTGATATCTTTTTGGCTATTTTAGGACTTAATCATCATCATGATCAGCATCAAATTCGTATCTCACCATATCATGTACAAAAAGATGGATTTTTGACAAATTAGGCAAGCTTTCAAAGTGAATCAAATCGAATCTCATGGCATTGATGTGGAGGGATTCAATACATATTTGTTAACCTAATACATTCTATCATACATAAGGAAGCTAGAGGGCACGGAAACAAGGCTAGAGGCTGCAAGAACCAACCAAATAAAACTTGAAAAAAGTGGTGAAAAGTGTGAAACCAAAATCACACTTGGAGGTGTTTTCAGAAGCAAACCTTGACACCAATCGATTGCTGGAGGTTCACTGAGTCAGAACCAATCCCTAGCAAGCCTCCATACACGCTCAAACTCACTGTAAGTGTCACAAAAAATCGCTCTGCATTTGAATTCGTGAATCTTTATTCCTGCACCTTTTGTACAAACTATTTGCATATTCATAATCTTCATCAAATTTCCAAGCTTTATGTATTACTCAATTTTGTTTACCTGACCTGGAAAGCCAAGTATCGTATCTAGGGTTTTGTGGTTTGTTTTTGGGCGTTTCTCTTACAGGTAAAATTAGCCCCAATAATGGCCATGGACATGACCGGAAGAGAAAGACGAGCACAACCATGGTCTTGGGAGGAATTTATATGGCCTGGAATTAATTTTGGGATCGACCTGCGCATTTAGCTGCGAATCTAAATCCGCAGGTAAAGTTACAGGGTTTGGAGGTTGGGGAAGAAGACGTGTCAATCCCTTTGTGGCTGATTCAAACACGCGCGCCCTTTTTATTTTTCTGGCATATTAACGCGTTTTAATATATTATATTTTGTTTGTGTTTTATTAACAATTCAAGCGAAGTGGTCCAGTGGTCAGTGTGAGTGCTCCCAAGGCATTTTTGGCTAGAGGTCAGGGGTTCGATCCCTGCCTCCAGCGCTTTGTATTTTTCTCTATTTTGTCATGTATTCAGGTGCAGATCTAAGATTGCAGCATACCATGCGCCTCTACATCTCCAATAGCCAGATGGCCAAAGGCCAGATCTAGTGATCCAGAGTGATGGTCCACCATGGGATCCAGTCAACCAGCGCACAGGGAATCTCACAAAGTCAGCTAGGCCAGTGCCTGATGGGCCTTGGAATTGCAATTCAAACACCTCTAATCAGGCCCACACCCCTAACTCTTTCTATTTCATTTTTATTTTATTTAATTGTTTGTTTTATTATATTTTTATTATCAATTAACCAATTAACTTTTTTCTTTATAAAATTAAAATCACAAAAATATTTTCTTCATAAAATCACATTTTTATTTTTATTAACAAATATTAATTTAATTAATTTAGGCCATTAATTAGGAATAACTTTAATATATTTTTTATCAATAATTAAAATTAACTTAGACATAATTAGGTTTTTATTAACATTGATTAATTTTATTTTCTTTCTTTAAATACAAAAAACCCAAAAATATTTATTTTTATTAATTAGTTTAATTAATTTAATTTAATAATTAATTTAGATAATTTCTTTCTTAAAATTCAAAAACAACAAAAAAATCTTTTCTTTAATAACAAAGGGTCAAAACCCTAGAACTTGCGCCCGATTTAATTTCCCGCACGCGATCTATTTTATTCAATATTGTATTTGTTTCCGGAATGTAATAGATAATTAGGACTATTTTTATCGCTTTATTTATTTTCCGCATTTAAATTTCAAAGGGTTGTTTTTGGCGATGTAAATACCCGACGCCTTGTAATTTAATTTCCGCAATTTATTTTCCACAAAATATAACTGTTAGATGTTTGATAATAGGAATGCATGACAAGAATGAATGTTTAACCTAAAATCAATCTAGATAACCATTAACATGTACAAAGACAAAATTAACTGAAAACGACGCACTCGCACATGCGCACTCTTAGGGTACACCCCACTTGGTTGCCTTCGTACGTGGTCATTGAGTATAGGTCACTTCATAGGTCGCCCTCTTGTCTAAAAGATCATAGTCGCCTCGAAATTGTTGCCTTGGATATTGTTGCCTCAAACAAATGATCTAAGACATTAGGGTTACCGCTAAGGCATCCTAACATTGCTTTGGTGACCGCACGTCCCTCATTCGAATTGACCCTTAAACTCCAACGATGGTGCTACCTACTCATCAATAGTAGGATAGCATTGTCTAAAGGAAGATAGCATAGAACGATTCCTTTTTCGAGTAGGTAGATGGTTCTTAGATACTTGCTCTTTCAAAAAACAAAAACTCTTCACACTTACACTTTTCGAACAAAGTTTTCAAAAACACTTCATATACTCTTGAGGACAGAAGCAAGAGTTAAATCGAAGTTTCAAATAAAAACTTTTTCAAACCCACAAGCACAAAGAAAGCAATTTTTGAAAACAATATGAGCAAGTACCTAAGAGCCCGTGGATAACCACGGATAGAAAGGGTGCTAACACCTTCCCTTTCTATAATCTATCCCCCGAACCCGAGAAATATCTCAAAAAGGAATTTTTCTGTGCTTTTTTCCTTTCCTTGTTGGATAAAATAAAAGTCGGTGGCGACTCTTGCTTACCGCGACATTTTGCAAACAAAAAAACGCAAAATGCAAACCAACATTCCAAAAAACAGTCAGTTCTTTCCCACCGTATCACACAAGTCAAAGTGCTTGGTGATCCCTCATGGACACAGCTAAAGATAAGGAGAAGAACCAAACCCTTGTGTGATCTTGTTGTGATTGAGTTGATATGATATGATAGGGGAATCTTGGGGGCAAAAATTATGGTACAACACATATGAGAATGGTCTTCATCATTGGGAACTGTCTGAATGCGAGAGGAAAATAAATCCTTTCTCTCTTCCATCATCTTACATATCCACAGAATGTCGCTGGATAATCTCAATCAAATCATATTTCTCATTCAACTTCCCTTGAAGTGTTGAGTGTGCCATATCCATAGTCTGATACTTATTCTTCCAGGAATCCTTCTCTAGTTGCATCTTGACTAAAGCAAGTTGAAGCTCTTCAACATTATCCAAAAGAGGAGGATTAGGCTCCACAATAATGGCATGTAATGGTTCTTCGCAAGGATAAGGCATCTTCAGTTGAACTTCCCTTGATTATACCAAACGAAGATGAGGATCCAAAGAGACAACACCTCTCTGCCCTAATACTTCTCTTCCTTTCCTATGGATGTGGTTTCAGGCTTTATTAATATCTTCCTTGGATGCTTTGTTATCTCCTCCCTCTTTGATAAAGAATCTACTTACATGAATTTTAATTGGTTTATCTCTCATTGAATATCAAAATTCATAACGTGCAAGAACAGAGTTATATTTTATACCTCCCTTTATACTGAGAAGAGGTACATTGGGAAAACTACCACAACTATAGATAATCTTCACTCCATAATAAGCTTGATTATACCATACAATATCTGAATGGGTAAGAGACATAATCTTCTGTGACCAACGTGATCCATTCTTCATATCCCAAAAAGCAGTAGACTGGAGCAAGTGAGAAATAAACTACTTGTATAACAATGGTGCACATCAGATAATCATCCCCTCTTTATAAGAATTCTGAAGGTGAATAGAGTAATAAGCTTCTCCTAGCAGCGTGGGGATTAGATTCCAAATCAATAAGATCCTAATAGAATTAACATCAACAAAATTATCGATATTAGGGAACAAGAACAGCCCATAGGTGAGTAGAGCAAAGATGGCTTCAAAAGAGTCCATACTCTTCATCCTAGCAAAGTAATGAGCTTTCTCTAATAAGAACTTAGAAGATAATCCTCTAATAATTCCTTTAGTAGTCATATTATCCTTGATATCAAACTTATTCAGGTGAGTAATTACTACAACATCATGGGGCTTAGGCTCTTCTTCCAAATCAGAAAAAAGAACATGACCAGTAATAGGTCGATTGAGTAGATAAGAATACTCCTCTAACATAGGCATAAGCTGATAATCCAGAAAGATGAAGCACCGGTACAATGGATTATATAATTGGACCAACGTAGTGAGAATACCATCTTTCATGTTGACACTCATAAGAGACAAAAGCGCTCAATCACAGAAGCCAGACTCTTCAACTCTTCTATTGTAGGAATCTTGAAATTGTACTTCTGGGTCTTTCCCCTTCCAAAATCCATGGTCAAATACATGCGACGTTTGCAAATAGATTCTTTAAGTCCCTTTAAAATTTTGTTAAAGAATGTTCACGGGTGCATGATGATGCAACAATCACATACAAGATCACAAAAATGGGGGTTCATAGGTTCGACGTCACCAGCATGAAGCCAAAGGTACTATCCACAAGGTATGGACTAATGGTTTATATCACTTGCAAAACAAGGTTCTAAGGAAATCCCAGAGTCCTCAATCCTCTTTCGGATATTACCAACGTCCCAATTTACTCAGTAATTAGTAATATTCTCAAGAGAAACTCATCTAAGTACAATATCATGTGACAACTACTTTAGGATTACTCCGTCATAGTTTCTGCACTACACCTAAAAAGGCAAAGATGGACTAAGGGTTCTACATCTCTCAGCTTCTCTGGCTCCCAGGTCGAAAGAAATAATATCTTCCCGATTACTCGGTAAACAAATACCACAGTCAAGGGGGCCTCCATTGAGTGGGGAATCTCATGCCAACTTTTTCAGGATTACTCCCTCAAAGACAACATGACTATATCACCCATCCTAATCTTAAGTTTGCCCAAATATGGGTATATGACTTATAAGAGATTACCAAGCACCCTGAAAACCAGAAAAATTAAGACATACAAGCATATATACAACAACAAATAATAGCACATACACAGATAAATAAAGATAGGCTTAACCCACTTAAAGATGTATCCCCAGTGAAGTTGCCAATTTTTTCTGTAGCGGTAAAAATTTGAGACTAAGTCATTGATTGACTTAACTCACAAAGTGAAAGTCGCCACCACACTTTATTTTATCTAAAGAAGATGGGAAAAGAACGAATAAAACACAAAAAGAGAAAGAGATTAAGGTAAGGGGGTTGATTATGCAAAGGGAAGGTATTAGCATCTTAAACAATTTTGAAGAGAAATTGGACATTCAAAATTGCAATCCAAAACAATAATCAAAAGGAGTAGGAAAAAGAAAAGGAACCAAAATAGTTCCAAAATAAGTCAAAAATTTGCATTTTGCCTTCAGGAAATCGATTTCTTCATATAGGTGAATCAATTTTCTGCACAGATTTTTCAAATTTGGTGCAAAAACAATGAGAGAAATTGATTTCTAGAATATGGGAAATCGATTTCTGCTGCGAAAAAACCAGAAATCTGCCTTTTAAAAAGAGGATTCTTGACCAACATTTCAACAAACACCTTATGTTCTTGGATTTAATTGAACACAAAAATTCCATCAAATCATGAGAAATTAGCACAAGTTGAATAAAAAAATGTAGCTCAAAGAATCAAACCACAAAGATCAACAAGAGAACATATTGTGAAAGATGAAGATTAAGCTTAACAATGGTGGATCCGAAAATTTACCTATTCAAATCTAAATTATGCTTCAAATCAGCTCCAAGAATCAATCTCTAAAGCTTTGATATAGAGAATTAATGAATAAAAATTGTTTGGATAGAGGTTTAGCTCACAGATTAGTAAGCTTCAATGAAAAGCTTACTAACTTTAATGGAAAATAAACTTTGGGTGAGTTTTGGTAGATGAAGAGGGTTAAGAGAATTTTTATCAAGGTGAATTTGTCTATCAAAAGCTTGATGAATGAATTAAATGAGAGCTCTATTTATAGAGTTTAGGCTTGGGATTATTGATGGTTTGGAGTTTGGTTTGGAACTAAAATTAGGCTTGGTAATTGATTTTGGAGCCAAAATTAAGATCAAGTGGTGCACATGTCATCAAATGAAGGTGTATAGTGGAATTTAATTATGATGAGGTAGGGGAATTATTTTTGGATGATAAAGAATATTCTCAAAAAAAAAATTGGAGCCACATGCTACAAACTTTAAAATTTGCTATTATTTGCTAATTTTCTCCCAGGAAATCAATTTCCACTATGAGAGAAATTGATTTCCACTGTAAAAACGTGAAATCCTTGCGCAAAACAAGTGAGGGAAACTGATTTCCACATATGAGAAAATCTATTTCTGTAGGGAAAAAGTAGCAAAAAACTCTGTTGGTTGGATGTTTTGGCTCGATACCTACAAAACACAAATATACAAAAAGAACAAAGTATATATATATATATATATATATATATATATATATATATATATATATATATATATATATATATATATATATATTTGGCATTTTGATTAGATGTTAGTGAAATATAAAAAAGGTATAACACAAGTAAAAATGTTTGGTGATCCCTCAAGGACAAACTTAAAGATAGGAGAGAGTAGAAGAGATAATCAATCCACATTTGTGATCTTGATGCATTGTGATGATATGAAGTGATGAGGGATCTTAGGGGGGAAATTGGGGTATAACAATGGGTATTTATGAAAAAGTGCACTAGTTTAGTATGTTAGTTTTATTATAAATAGCATACTAGTCTCTCATCATTGCACACAACAAATCTTAATTTAGGGTGAGAGGGTTATTTGTTATTCTTGTGTACTTGTAATCTTGTTTGAAGAGAAAATAAAGAATAATAGTTATAACCAATCCTTATTGTTCTTCGTGGTCTATCATCTTTTCAACCTTGTTTGTTTCTTGATCATAAAGAAACAGTTTATACTTTGTTTCAAAGGCATCTAATTTCATAATAGTTTCATTTTAGATCTTGTGTTTTTTGTTGGTGTTTTACACCAAAGACCTTGGATGTGTGATTTGTTTATTTTTAATTAAGTTGAGTTATTTGAATTAATAGTAAGTAGTATTGTGTTTAATTGTTTGTTGGTACAAAGAAATTATGTTGTTATGTTTGTCCTTGTCAATGGTTTTTGTTTGTTGGTTTTTCAAGAGCCTTTGTCAACTCTAAAATGGGGTGGCGATGATAAAAGTCTCGATGATATGCGCAAGTAGTGTATTACTTTATCTCTTTATAGAATGATAACACGATAATAAAAGTAGTGCTTTATGCAAAATCGTATTATGCATTATTTTGTAAATACTTATTCATGTTTGAATCATTTAGGAAAAAACTACAAAAGTGAGTCACTTTCCATTGTTTAGCAAATTGAGATGATTTCTATTAATTATTGTTTTAACTCGTATGATTCATGTTAAATCTTGTATTTACTTTGAAATCATGAAAACATAGAAGTGATCAAGTCATTGTTTTTGTAAATGAGAAAAACCACCAATTCTAAAAGGGGATTCATTCAACTTTAATAGCATATGCACATTTTTGAACCCTCTTGAGCCTTAAATTATTATTTTTTTAATGAATCAATCAAAATTCCAATAAATTATTAAGTATACCATTTAGTGATTTTGTTGTTGATCAAAAAGAAATTAAATGTTGATTCATTCTAAAATTTTCTTGTTTGTAAACATTTGACCCAATTGTTTAATTAACCTTGAATGCAGAGCATTTTCTTGTCTAAAGAGAAATAAATGTTGAAAGTTGGGGAGGGTGTTTCATTGGAGAAAAGAAAGAAAGAATTGATGACACAATGCATCCTTTGAGAAAAAAACAAAAAGAAAGAAAAAGAAAATTGAAAAGAAAATTGAAAAGAAAAGAAAGTAAAGAATCAAGAATAAAAAGGAAAGGTTGCATAGTGAGAAAAGAAATCAAAGGATAAGAAGAATTTAAGGATTGAGCAAGAATTAAAGTTGTGGAAAATTGAAATGCTCTTCATGATCTTTACCCATTTATATTTCAATAGACTTATATATATTATCCTTTGTTTTTAACATAAACCAAGTTACAACCTATAAAGTCCTTTAGTGATCTTTGTTTCCTTGATATTTATTTTGTTTGATGAGATGAATGCATGAATTGTTCCAGATGTTAGCACGATTACCAGTGAGAGTGTTTTGTCCCTTGTAAATAGTTGTACATAGTTCTTCATGTTTTGAATGATGTGAGAAGTAGGTTATTCAAATATGAATATGTTGTTACTAGAGTTTTCATTATTTGGTGTTTGTGTTTAGATCTTAAGTCATCATCATGATTTGATTCTTGCAAAGTGATTAAGTTTGACTTGTGCGTGCAATTATCAAGTTTGAACCATCCATTTTTATTCTGGTTGATATTGTGGTTTTGAGTCTTTTCTTGTTGTCTTTGGAAATTCACCTTTGATTGGGGAAAAACAAAGATGCAAATTGGGGACAGTTTGATAAGTGTCAATTATAGCTTATTTTTCATTCCATTTTGTGGCACTTTTAAGCTTTTTCCATGCTTTTGATAATGAAGTAGCTTATGTTTAATTAATTATTACATAAATGTATATGCATATGGTATTTGTAATGTGTTTGTTAGTTTTGAAGCATTTTAGGACCAAATTATGCAGCTTAGCAAGGGATTAAAGATGAAGAAACGAAGATTTAGACGTGTCAGTGTTTGGCTTGTGTCGCCCGATAATGAGGAGGCGCGGAAGCAAAGTCTCGTTCGACGAGAGTGTGGAAATGAGGAGGCAAGACATAATTCATTTTTTCTAGTAGCTATTATCTTGGATTTTGGCAAGTCTCGCCCAACGGTCAGGAAGTGGTGAAGTGGCGCATGGGTCGCCCGGTGAGGCATTCGGAGCGTCGGGTGATGGTAGATATTTTTCTGCAATTTTGGTGTCACGTGATATCATGTGAGCAATTTAAAGGGTCTCGCCCGACAACACCTTATGGGCGCCCGACGGTGGTCTCTAGGCAGATCATGTGTTGGTAAAAAAGTTTTTGGAGTCCATATTCATCTAAGAAATCAAGTATCCCATGTGTTCGGCTAACATAGTGATGGTAAATAATAACTCGGGAAAGTGGCGAATATGCATGGATTTCATGGACCTTAACTAGGAATGCCCTAAAGATCCTTACCCATTACCCAATATTGACATGCTCATAGACGATGTTTTGGGTTTCAAGACATTAAGTTTCATGGACGCTAAAATCCAGTTCTTCAGGGGAAAGATGTTGAACCATATGTATGGGAAAACTTGTCCAACCAAATTCTACACACCATGACAACAAGAATAATTCAAAGTAAAACAATAAATAACACAATAGAATTGGTAACCCAGTTTAGTGCAAACCACTCCTACATCTGGGGAATCCAACCCAATAAAGGAAATCCAATATTCTATAGAGTTAATACAAAGTGTCTTAGAAGAGCAAGCCTTTTATTCAATGTATTTCTTCTTAATTCTATCCTAGTGTCTTTATATTTAGAACTCCCCCTAAATATGATAACCCCTTCTCACATTCTCCCAATCACTAATCCCAAGTTATCAACATCCATAAACACAATGATGAATGTTGAATTACAACTCAACTAAACAAACCAACTATTATGCCTTATGAATGAAGCAATAGTGTTGTGTAGAATTAACACATCCAAAAACTCAACCTAAAAATAAAATCATCACTCAACTCATTGATCTTCAATGCATGGAATGAGCCTATATATATAACAAACAATATTTGGTCTTTTCTCCTTGGATATAGGCAGTGATCACGTCTAAATATTTGGAAGATTCAATTAGGATTTGTTTCTCCAAAATAGCTCCGCTAAAAATATTTTATTTGAATTGAATAAAAATTTAAATCTCCATGATTTAAATTTAACCACATTAAAAAATTAAATAAACCAAATTGCTAAAATATAGCAATAATCCTTTTTTCACACAACTATAGAAGAAAGTGCTCCAAACAATTGAAAAATGTGCTCACACCGTAACAACCTTGTCTGGCAGAAAAGGGATGTATGTTGCACACATGCTAGAGACATATGTTCCCATATGTGTAATACTTTGAAAAAACAGCTTGAACAAACCATATGTGTTTTTCATAATGCATCCAATCCAAAATGAATAACAATATACCCTTTTGGAAAAACAACATTCTTCAAAAACATCCAAGATGTGCAACATAAGTTGAGCATTAAGCACACCACTCACAAGCATACAAAGCAAATAATAACAACATTAGAAATCAGAGTAGCACAAGCACAAATCAGTAGCATGGTCAGAAGTTAAATGGTTGGTTGCACGTAACAGTGAATGCTCCATAATATTCAGTCATACAAACACAATGTCAGTCATGTATGATCACACAATTAGTAGTTTCGGTAGTCAAGGTCAGAAGACAACATTAACACAAAAATAGATCAGCACACACAGTTAAGGGCAGATGCTAGGCCAAATGCTTCAGTGTGTATGCACAAATATATATAACAATTAGTACCAATCACATCAACTAGAGTATTATTCACACCAGAGTCAACAACATATATCAGCACTACACCACATAGACAATAGAGTAAGTAGTCAGAACATATTACCATACACATATTACTCACCCTTTTTGCCATGATTTGGCAAAGGTGATCCTCAAAAAAAACCATTCAATCATCACAAAGATTAGTATGTTAGCACATATACACAATATATCAGAAGTAGACAAACATTAACAATCATGAGGACATATGTTGAACATGATGTTAAAGCATCAATATAATTATTAAAAAATCTATAAGGCTATTAAGCTATTACAGATCCATGATTTTTATGTGTTATTACAGACCCAACAGCAAAAAAAAGAATGATACTTAAACACCTAGAAAGATCAGTCTTTAGACTTGATCTCTAGACCAACCACCTGAATCAATGAAATTAACCCAGTCTTCATCAATTTCTGAGTCAGAATCATGTGTTAGAAAAGGTCTCGTCTTAAAGGACTTTATCTTTGTGACGGACTTTTTCCCAGTCATAGATGGTCCAACAATTGTCTCTAGATCAACCTGCTTTGACTATGGAACCCTAGTCTTCTTTCCATACTTGTCTTCCACCATGTTAACCTCCTTATCCTTAGCTTTTCTAGATGATTGACTCGTTTTTTGAGATAAATGGAAAAACTTAGGAGGAGGGGAAAGAGAACAAACTACTGAGTCTAAAGGAGATATATAAGAACAGTAGTCTTGCTTGCAATGTAGGACCAGATAAAAAGGAAGAGATAATCAACCTCATTTCATGTGCACCGTAGAACATAGGAGAAATATACTTGCTTGGTCTCCTTTTATGCCTCACAAGCTTTGACTGTTATGGGTTGTCACATATGAAGACACCAAGGGAACCCTTAACTTTTCAAATTGAATTGCCTATAAACCTTAATAAATATGCCATCTAAATATTTTTGAGTTTCTACATGCTCAAGGTTGACAATTTTATCTTCTACGAATTCCCTGATGAGATTATGTCATATGTAATTGTGCTTAGTTCTACTGTGTTGAACATGATTCTTTGAAATATTAATAGCACTCAAGTTATCACAGAATAATTGAAGATGCATATCCCTATAGGGAGATTGTTGTGTATCCCACATTTTCTTGATTATATTTGGAACAAACTTTACACCTTATTTAAATTAAACCATTTTCAGCATTTTCCATTATGGTATGCTGCAGTTGATTCAAATCATAATTCGTACATGATTCGAATCACGTGGTCTTTGATTCAAATTAGAAACTGTTCTTGATTTGAATTAAGTATTAAATGGGTCAAAATGTGATTTCATTTTATTCCATTCACTTGCTCATTTGACTCAAACCATGTATTGCTCTTGATTCAAATTTAATCAACTTTACCACTCATTTTTGCGTTTAATCTCAAGCACACATAAACCATTTTATCAAAACTTTTCATGTAATTAATCTCATAATCATGTTGTGATTTTTTGTGAAATCAACTCTCTTACACTTTGAAAATGTTCAAAACCCTTGCATTCAAATTTCGTTCTTCTATAACCTTTATTTTGATTTCAGATCTTGATGATGAGAGATATGTAATTAATTGAGGGAGACATTATCCTGAAACTAACCATTCTTGAAGATAAGGCAAAGATTTTTAGGTTCTTGCAAGATTGAGGAGTTTTCATTGGTGTTGACAAATTCCAGTGTGAAAAGAAGGAGGTTTTTCTCTCCAGATTGCCTTGGTAATGATTGTGTGAAAGGCTACGAACAAGGCAGAGTTCTTCTTAAATCTTCGGACAATTCATCACTCAAGGAATAAGTAGGATTAAGGTATTGATCGTTACACACAAATTCTTGGATTAGATTGGTGATTTTGGAATATTTAGAAGCGTTAATCGATTAAATATTGCGTAGAAAAGTTTGGCATTAAGTTGTATACAAGTCAAGATTCAGATAGAAGATCTATTTTCTTCGGCATTATTATGGAATGTTGATTGCATGAACTCTTGCAATATTTTTCAAAATAAAATGGAGCTATATAGGTTCTAATGGGAAACCATTGAAGTGTGCACGTAGGCAAAGCGAGGACAAATATTAAAGCATTGTAAATTATGGTGTCTTCTCCTCTCTCTCTCTCTCTCTCTCTCTCTCTCTCTCTCTCTCTCTCTCTCTCTCTCTCTCTCTCTCTCTCTCTCTCTCTCTCTCTCTCTCTTTACTCCCGCGTTTAATTTTCATAGGATATCATATGATTAGGTTTTCAATTCTTAGAGTAATTTATTGTTTATTCAATTGGTAGCGATTTATTGCTTAAGATTAGGTTTTGTTGGAATAGGTCCTAATAGAGCTTTGGTGGTGATTAAAATCTGAGAAACTTATTGAGTTTAGAATTCGTAAAATTGAATCGTTATATAAACACGCCTCATGAAGTATAGAACTGAATCAATTGAATATCGTGTGTATCATCATTAGATCATTGGTGATATTTGTGAAGTGATTAAGTGTTTATGCAAAACTATTTCTATACAAGTATAATTATCATATTTTTTACTCTAAATATTTTGTGCACAAACTCTTAAAACCTCCAATAATTCATTTATGAAAAACCGATTCAATTTGTTTTAAAATTTTATTCACCCCCTCTAGACTTTTTTCTTACTCGTAATTTTCACCCACCAATTGGCATAAAGATCCGGTCTTTTGATTAAGTCTAATTTACTCCAAAAGTTTTGAAATATGGTGGACGATGACGATCCAAAGGAAGCGTATAATAGAGTGTTGATTTTCAAAGGTGAAAATCATCCTTATTAGAAATCAATCATGAACGTACACTTACTATCATTTGACAAAAATCAGTGGTGTGTCGTTAGCGAGGGACTATTTATCCCTACGGGTGAAGATGGAGTTGCAAAACACCCAAAAGATTGGAATGATGATGAAACCAAAATATGCTTCATATGATTTAAAAACGGGAACCATACTTATCTTCGCTTTAAGCGTGAAAGTATTTTATGCTATATCACATAATATGAGTGCCAAAGGAATGTGAGACTCTCTCTAAACTCTTTATGAGGGAATAAGGGACATCAAGGATTCTAAAATAAATATGTTTATAGATGTGTTCAAACTTTTTCGTATACAACCCGGGAGAATGCATGAATTCCATGCAAACTAGATTCCTATAATTAGCCATCAAATTAAGCAACTTGGGTAAAACCTATTCCAACAAAGATTGTGCTAACAAAATATTAAGATCTATGTGCAAGGAGTGGCAACCAAAGGTCACCGCTATAAAAGAATCTAATAATTTTGATACTTTTTATATCACAAAGTTGTTTGGGAAGTTAGTCGAGCATGAAAATAAACTGAAACGACTTGCTGATAGAGAAGTAAAATCAAAAAATAAAGAGAAAGGGAAATAAGAGAAACATGATCTTTCTTTAAAGGCTTCATCATCCCAAGGGAAGAAGTGAAAGGAAGAAACTGATAATTGTGACAAAGAAGCTCATAAGAACGAAGAGATGGTATTATTCATCAAATGATACAATAAATATTTGAAAAGAAACAATCTCAAGCATTCCAATAAAGGATTGATAGACTTAAGAAATACTCACCTACTCAAAAGAGAACACAAGAAAAGGATGATGACATTACTCATTACGAGTGTGGTAAATCAGTACATTATAGAACTACTTAGCCAAGTTTCACCAAACATCATAAAAAGAAAGATAAGGAATTCTTTCTACAACACGAAAGGAAAATTTTCTAAAGGTCGTAGAGCCTAGGGGTGGAAAATGGATCGTGGCCCTCCGGGCCGGCCTGATCACCCGCCAAAAAATGGAAGGTTGGGTTGGGAGTTTGGACCCTCTGCCCACCAAAATCTACCCTACCTATTCATTTAGTCCATCCTACCTTAAGCCCGACCTTTTTTAGTTAATTCTAGTCATTCCAATTCATGATGGTTTTATTTTATACATTTGTTTGTGAATATATGAAATATTTTTTAACGTAAAGTTTGTTAATAAGCTTTATAAAAAATTATTCTAAAAAATATGTAAAAAAGCCTATTAATCTATTAAATAAATAAATAAAATAGGCGGGCAAGCCCACCGCCCGCAAATCCACCATCTTGACGGAGCAGGCTATATTTTTATGTCCATTTCCACTTGGCGGGCTTGTCCACCCTGTTGTCATTTTGGCGGGATTAAGGTAAGGAGGGGTAGGTGACCCATTTTGCCACTCCTAGTAGAGCCTATATCGTGTGTGAAGAAGATGACGAGTGCTCCTCCTAGAATTCTTGCTCAAGTTCAAATGATGAGTGTGTCAATCTATGTTTAATGGCATGCAATAAAGGTTAAGCGTTAAAGGTAAACAATTGTGAACCCGATCATGAATATTCATACAGTGAATTGTTGTAAGCTTTTAATGATATATGAGCAAACTCTATAAATGCTTTTAAGAAGATTTCTCTCCAAAAATAAATTATTTTAACACTTGAATAGAAGATAAATAATATTAATTGTGTTTTAGATTATCTTAATGAATCGTTTAACACCCTCTAAACCCCACACATAATATATGGCATAAATCAGAATATCATGAATATTTCAAGAGGGCGTCACATGTATTTCGAAACCACAACAAATACACTATTCATACTTATAACACACATTTAAAATCATGTTCTACACACTAACTCATATGCATCTCGCAGAGGAATAATTCTTTTATTCAAAATGATACCAATATTTAAGTCTCATAATAAAATTTATGCATTAAAAGCATTATATACTAAATGTCAATCATCACATAATCTCAAATACTATAATCAAATGAAAGAGAGTATAATAAACATCTCTTAAAACAAACACGAGTCCAAACGTTTTCCCGTGTTACATAACCAGAGCATGATTCACTACCTAAATAAAGCGGATAAACAAAGAAATAGCTCTTCTGACTAATCCGTGCTATAGGCACCACTACCTTCGGTACCTGAGCGGTGTCATATAAAAATATCATTCCAACAAAATGATGAAAATTCACACCATTATATATATATATATATATATATATATATATATATATATATATATATATATATATATATATATATATATATATATATACTATATATATATATATATATATATATATATATATATATATATATATATATATATATATATATATATATATATATATATATATATATATATATATATATATATATATATATATATAATATATATATATATATATATATATATATATATATATATATATATATATATATATATATATATATATATATATATATATATATATATATATATATATATATATATATATATATATATATATATAATATATATATATATATATATATATATATATATATATATATATATATATATATATATAAGTAATGCATCAAATACAAATAATAATTGAATTCATCACACTTCACATATTCATGTATTCAACATTTTCTAACACAATTCAAATATTCACATATACAACATTGCTCAATGATTCATGATTCAAATAAAATTAATCACCAATACCACAAATATAATATTTACACCCAATATCACATATTGCACACCAATTCAATATTTCACATCGATATATGTAATTCCAATGCAACTCTATGCAATATGCATGTGGTACCAATTGTTATCCTTACTAGTATCACCAGGTCCATCTCCAAGACAGATAACCATCAAAAATAAGTTCGTCCCCGAAGCTTCAAACTCATCTCCAAGGTCTGGGACAAGTCACTAACTCTTAAAAAAGCTATCAAACATTACTTCTTGATAACTTATGATGCATGTGCAATCTCAACATATATATATATATATATATATATATATATATATATATATATATATATATATATATATATATATATATATATATATATATATATATATATTATATATATATATATATATTATATATATATATATATATATATATATATATATATATATATATATATATATATGCAATTAAGACCGTCTCCAAATCTTAATCATACAAGCATATTTCACATAAATCAACATATTTGAATTATCTCACCAACTTGCACAACACACATACATCATGTCAATATTCATATACAATTCATACTCATAGCATTTATCAACTCGCCACATTATAATAACACATAGCAACAATTGTCAAAACATATTATCCTCATGCATCATCAATTCACAATATACATCTACATAAAATTCAAATATCATGTTCATAATATTCTCATAGAATTAATCAACTAAATACACCATAATAACATATTATGCATACCACATAACATAACATTATGGTATCACCATTCACCAAACATGTTATCAATTCATCGTGATAACGTAACATCACCATATTACAACAACACAACACACAAATATATGCCAGTTTACAAAACCAAGCAGTAATTAAATTACCTATTACTAGTAAGAATATTTTTATTGAAAATAATATTGTATTATCTTTCTAACGCTTCGAATAGGGACTCAAACGGAGTTATAGTTCAAAAGTTATGAATTTTTAAAGTTCCAACGAAAATGCAAACACTGACACCATACACTGACACCACAAAACCCCATTAAAAACCAATTAAATTTATTTATAGAACATGAAATCATTTTTACAAGAAAGTACACTGTATTAGGTTTTCTCAGGTTCAAACGGTGCGTCAAACGGACACCCGAAGCTTAAGTTATGAATTTTTGAAGTTTTACAAAATTGCAGCTATAATTGACGGAAATCAATAGTAGTTGTATGAAAATCCCTTTCATCCCAATTCCAAAATCCCAAATTTCATGAAACATTACATATTCAAATCCCAAAATCTCATTATCATCAACACACATAATTATAACACCATTACTCATCATATTCAAGGATTTATTCATCAAAACCTAACAATTTCAAAACTTAAGAATTTCATGAAACATTGCATATTCAAGTTCCAATTTTACTTACCCATTCACCCACATTGTTGTACCCCAAAATTTGCCCTCTCATTTATCAAGATTTTTCTCACTAGGCTTCTTTGACTCAAGACAAGATTAGGGTTTGAGTTTGCACAGGGATTTTTGGATCACCAATGCTTCATATGACTTTCATACATCATCTTGGACCCCTAAGATTGCTCATGTTAAGTTTCAAGCCTTGAACCACATTTTTTATCAGTCAATTGGACAGTTGACCTAAAAATCAGTTGTATTGGGGAAAAAGTCAACTATGGACAATTTACAGTCAAACTTCATAATTTTTTATCCACATCAACATTTTAGACTCATATGTACCATTTGATCAAGTTTGGACCACAACTCCTCAAGAAATTTGATCAAATCATCAAAAGGGCAAAATGGTCAAAATTAGGGTTTTGGCTGAGAAAGAGCAATTTCTGATTTTTAACCTAGCCAATGACCAATTGAGGTCAAACATGATTTCAAGGGTTCAATGGCATCATCTTGACCTAATTACATGGTTCAAAAGATCTCAAGTTCCTTGGATTTACAGATGAATTTTGCAGTCAACTGATCAAAAGTCAATTGTATACTGAAAAGTCAAACTTTGACTTTTTGGTCAAAATCAAGTGCCAAGGGTCATAATTCATAAAGATATGTCAAAATATGAAACTTGTTCACCAAGAAAACCAAATTTGCAAATTAGGGTTTTAATTTGAAAATTTTCATAACTTAGAATTTTTCTAAGTATAAAAATTTTCTTATTTTTTCTCAACTTTGCACCACTTTTTCACCATGATGCATTTTGATTCAAGAAAAGTTCCCAACATGAAAGTTGTAGTCCTCCAGGAAATTTACAACTTTGCTTAACAAACTTTTCTCTAAAGATGCTTGGATCTCAAGTTATGAATTTGTGAACATAAGGCCATGAACTAAATAACTTAGTGAAATTTTGCCCTAATTTAGGCAGGTTTTGGACCCAACTTCATGGACATTTTTCACCTAGTTCCAAGAGGTATCTCAAAATTCATTTCAAATATGGATTATAGAGCACATTGCAAGCTTTCCAAAATGTCCTAGAACTCTCCAAGATCATTTTTGAGTAGGGAGAATCGAAGAAGGGAAGTTGGCATTTTCTCACTTTTTGATCAAGCCATTTTCACATAGCATCAAGTTGCAAATCAAATCTATGCTGGTTATATCTTGCTTTACAGGTCCTAAGCTTGCTATACACTCCATAATTAAATGAATACTCAGAAGCTAAAGCCTTTATCTTTTCTTTTGAAGCTTTACACAAGATGTATTTCCATTTTGGGCAAAAAGGTTACAATGCCATTTTCATAAAGATGAACTTTTGCAACTTTGTCAATCTTGAGCATTGAACCTGTCCCCTTGATGCATACAAACTCTACAGCTCTCAAGCAAATTGTACAAGCTCATTTCAGCCCTCAAGCCAGCTAGTACAAGCATGTGGGATTGGTCTTGTCACTTTACTTCAAATGCAAGAAAAGTTGCAAAATGGTCCAAAGCTTGCACAACTAGTAAGGGCTGACTTTGGATCACTTCTATACATATTTGCAAACTTTGTACAAGGCATAACACGTTTTTGCTTGCACCTAAAACACTCTGAAACTCAAAAACACCACAAAACTGCCCAAGCTCACAGTCTTCTGCAAAAGCACAACCAACTCTCATTTGGCTCGTGCGTTTTGTGTTTAACCACTTCAAGCATCTCATACACTTGCTACCTAATCAATCCAAGCCATCACCCTGGTTTTGTAACCCTTGTTTCAGCATTTTCCATTTTCAATTGGGAAGCTTGCAGTTGGACTTGGTCAAGGAGTTCCAGCCATCTTCAGAGCAAGATAAGCATTGGAATAGGTCCAGGGAAGTTCAAGGAAGCTTATACAATCACCAGGCCTCCATTAAAGTCCCTACATTGCCCTAATCGATTCCAACTGAAGGAGGTATTTTTTCAAACTCTATCTCTCTGAATAGGCAACTTCAAGCCACGATTTGTGAAGAAAAAATGTATCTCTCATCATAACGAAGCTGTACATATCATTACTTTTCATTTATATTATTTGTGCTAAGAGAATTTGATGATTGAAAACTCTGAAAAAATTAGGTCACGAATTAGGGGTTCAAAAATTCTCTTTGATCTTTAAGAGTTAGATTACATAATTTATATGGTTGGAATCGTGAGCTCAAATGTCACATGTTTAATGTTATGAGTTTTTGTTTTTTATGCAAGCATAAGCAAGATACAGTTTGAACATGGAAGCGCACGCAGGAAGCTGGCCAAAGGACAGGGATGAAGTTCTGGGCTTTTTGGCGCCTTGGCCTTTTTTGTTTTTGTTAATCACACCCCCTGACTTGTTATTTGCACCCCCCTGGCTGAACTTTTTATATTTTATATTTTTCTTCATGTTTTTATTTTTAATACTTTCATTTATTTTTCTTAATGATAAAAAATACCAAAAAATGATTTATTTATTTTCACACTTTTCTTTTTATTATTTTCTCACATGAAAAAAATAGTTTATTTAGATAAATAGGGTTTATTTTCTTAAATAACTTATGAATATAATTAAAAATACTTAATATTTTATTATACATTTTATACCTCATAAATACTTATTTTTACACATACTTAATTTTTAATATTTACATATAATATTATTTATTATTTTCTTATACAAAAAATATACAAAATAATAATATGAAACATTTATTTTCTTTTATTTGAAAATTAGGGTTTCATCCCTTTCAAAAAGAATTAATATTTTTTCCTTATAATTTTTAGGTTTAAATTACATATTGTTCATACAAAAACAAGACATAAATTTTTTTTCTTTTACATACATATTGCATTGCATTTTAAATATTTTCACTTTAATTATTTAATTTCGC
This sequence comes from Vicia faba, assembly GCA_948472305.1. NCBI lineage: Eukaryota > Viridiplantae > Streptophyta > Magnoliopsida > Fabales > Fabaceae > Vicia > Vicia faba. Next base: position 941,192,210 of record OX451736.1, read on the forward strand.
GCAATTTCGATTTGGTTGTAATAATATATTTAGCTTTATATTTGTGCAAATCCTCATTCAAACTTGTATTCCCCCCTCCCATAAAAATTGTTGTAATAGCTTAGTTTACATTATGCAATTTATCGCTTTTATACCATGATTAGTAAATTAGGGTTTGCATGACAAGAACAAAACCAAAGCAAAATAGAAAACCCTAAATGCAAGACAAAAGCATGAAAATGATACACTTTGCACACAAGCACCCTTAGGGTTTCTCCCACTTGGTTGCCTAAATTAAAATGGCCATGTTACGCATGCGAAGTATCTTGGCAAAACAAAACAAAAATAAGATCATAGTCCCTCGATGACGCTATTCAAAAGTTGCCTTACAAAATGATCTTGGTCCCTCAAAAAATGCTAACATACTTGGCAACATTGTTATCATGGTTATACGATGACCCACACCCGTCCCGTTTACATCCAAAGATAGGGTTGCTTACCAAATCAATGGTAAGTCAACAATATCAAAGGAATAAAAATACACAAGAAAGACATTTGAGTAGGTAGATAGCTTCTAAGTTACTTGCTCAATTTCAAACAATCCTTGCTATTTTCAAAAACAAACACACACACATCTCAAAATATCTTACAAAACATTGAAAACATTTTCAAAAGACAAACATCTTTGTATACATTCTTACGAACGAGAATCATTACAAAGATTGCCTAAACGAGTGGCCTCTTTTCAAAATACTTTCAAAATCACATCAAACACCATTTCAAACAAAGCAAAGCAAGTGATCTAAACAAGTAACTAAGAGCCCATGGAAAACCATGGATGAAAAGGATGCTAGCACCTTCCCTTTTCATAATCTACCCCCCGAACTCAAGAAAACATCTCAAAGGTCTTTCCTGTGCTTTTTTACCTTTCCTTTTGGATAAAAGAAAAGTAGGTGGCGACTCTTGCTAACCGTGACATTTGCGAACACAAACGCAAAACCTCAAGTCAGTTCTCCCACCGTATCACACACATCATCAACAATATTTGCATACATTTCTAACACTAATTTCATCAATTCTCATTCAATACCTAAGCATGTCAAAACCTAGAAACTGAAATCTAAATCCCTAAATAATGTATTACATACATTATATTATTCCATAATCAAATGAAAGCCCACCATAATCTTGGGTGTAGATTCTCTAGGGTTCTTCTCTCTTCTCTTTTCTCCCTTTTCTCCTCTTTTCTTCTTCTCTTGATTTTCTTCACTTTCTCTTTCTAACTTCTATTCTCTTTGTCTTAGTAACTCTAATAAGTATTGTTTTTTCTCAAATGAGCTTATTTCACTCACTCACACTAATGTGACATATAAGGCCCAATCAATTAATAATTTTATTTTCACACCCAATATCCCAATTAATCATATAACACATATTCTTAATTAATAAAATAAATCATATAACACACATCACCAATTAATTCAAATAATTCATATTTTTTCAAAATTATACAATTTAATTCATTACTATATTATATAATAATTAATAAAATAAATAAATAATAAAATAATTAGTAAATAAAAATTAGGGTGCTACAACTCTCTCCACTTAAAAGATTTTCGTCCTCGAAAATCACCTCAAATGAACAACTTCGGATAAGACTCCCCCATCTGAATCTCGAGTTCCCAAGTCACATTTCCACCCACTGGTCCTCTCCAAGCTACCTTCACCAAGGCAATATCTTTACCATGAAGTTTCTTCAACTCCCGATCCTCTATCCGCATATGTGATGTCTCTACAGTCAGGTTATCTTTTACATGTACATCATCTAATTGGACCACATGAGACGGATCCATAATGTATTTCCTCAAGCCAGACACATGAAGCATATCATGTAGATTATAAAGCGACGGTGGCAAAGCAATCTAATAAGCCACTTCACCTACTTTCTCAGAAAACTGATAAGGACCAATTAAATACGGTGTCAACTTACGTGACTTCAACACTCGACCAACACCTATTATCAGAGTAACTAGAAGAAACACATGATATCCCTTCTCAAACTCAAGTGCCTTCCTCCTTTTATCATGATAAATTTACTGACAACTCTGAGAAGTCTTCATCTTCTCTTGAATCATCTTAATCTTATCAGTAGTCTACTGGACTATCTTAGGTCCAACCACAACACTCTCTCCTGATTCATACCAATATAAAGGCATCATACGCCTTCGACCATACAAAGCCTCAAACGGTGTCATTCGAATACCCTAATGGAAACTATTGTTATAAGTAAATTAAATCAAAGGCAAGTAACTATCCCAAGCACCTCCTTGTTCCAATATGAAAGCTATCAAAAGATCCTCAAGTGACTGAATCTTCCTCTCAGTCTGACCATCTGTTTTTGGATGATAAGCAGAACTCAAATGCAACTTCGTACCCAAAGCATTATGTAAACCTTCCCAAAACCTCTAAGTAAACCTTGTATCCCTATTTGACACAATGCTAGACGGAATACCATGTAAACTGACAATCTTCTCAATGTACAACTTTGCAAGATTCTCCATTGGATAATCTATTCTCACTGAATAAAGTGAGCAATTTTAGTTAACCTGTCAAAAATAACCCAAATAGCCTCAAAATTACTCGGTGTTCTGGGTAAACCAGAAACAAAATCCATAAAGATACTATCCCATTTCCATTCAGGAATAGATGGTGGTTGCATCAAACCAGATGGTTTCTGATGTTCAATCTTCGACTTCTGACAAACCAAACAAGAATACACAAATTCCGCAATATCTTTCTTTATACTTGGTCACCAAAATAATTTCCTCAAATCCTGATACATCTTAGTAGCTCCATAATGAATACTCAATCCACTACAATGCCCTTCCTCAAGAATCCTCTTCTCCAAATCAGCTATAACCAGAACACAGACTCTATCACGACATCTCACGATACCATTCTCATAAATCTAAAAATTTTCACCTCGACCTTGATTGATCAACATCAATCTATCCACCAAAATTAAATCAGATTTCTGACCTTCTTGAATCTCATCAAGAATGCCACTAGTAAGCTTCAATATACCAAGCTTAACTCCAGAAGAAGTCTCCTCACAAATCAAACTCATATCTTGAAATTGCTTAAGTAATTCCAATTTTCGCACCATTAACATTGACATATGCAAAGTGTAACGCGGTGGGAGAACTGACTTGGGTGTTTGCATTTTATCACAAATGTTACGGATAGCAAGAGTTGCCACCGACTTTTCTTTTATCCAATAAGGAAAGGTTGAAAAGAACAGGAAAGACCTTTCGATGTGTTTTCTTGAGTTCGGGGGGTAGATTATGAAAAGGGAAGGTATTATCACCCTTTTCATTCGTAGTTATCTACGGACTCTTAGTTGCTTGCTAGATCACTTGCTTTTTGTTTTGAAAGTGTGTTTGTGATGTGGGTTTAGAAAATATTTTGAAAATGTCTTTGTAATGGTTCTCGTTTCTATAAGAACGCGTACAAAGTGTTATCTTTTGAAAATGTTTCAAAATCAGAGTGTCGGTGTATAAAATGTTTTTTTATTGTGAGCAAGCGAGCAACTAGGAGCAAATCTACCTACTCAAAAGGTCTTAGATGTTATTTTCCTCCTCCTTTAGATGTTTCTATCTTACCATTGGTTTAGTAAGAAGCCCCATTGTTGGATGTGAAGGGACGGGCGTGGGACGTTTGTATAGTCATAGAAGGCAACCCATAGGAAACTTTAGCAATATCGTTTAGGGACTAGATCATTTACCGAAGGCAACATCGAGGGTCATCGAGGGACTACGATCTTTTATCGAGGGTCTATGCTAAAACGTTCATGTTCGAGGGACATGACTATTTTTCCGATAGGCAACAAGTGAGATTACCCTAAGGGTGTATGTGTGCAAAGTGTGTTTGATTGCATGCATTTGTCTTTGATTTTTAGGTTGTCTATTTGTTGATTTTGTCTTGCCATACACACCTAATTATTAACATTTATACAAAATCAATAAAGAATGCAAGAAATAAAACCTACACTATTACAACCATATCGAAAGGCATAAAAATATGAAGGCGAAAATAAGATAAAAGTAAGAAAATGAGTGTCTTTCGATGGTGGCAGGAGGGCTCTTCGATTTACATTTCCTAACTTCCTTCAATTTGGATTCTGAAGTCCCTTCAATTTTCTTTTCTAGCTTCTTCAACTGAGAGCTGGAATCAAGGTGGTCACGCCTTTAGATTCTGCTTGGGATTCAACGTAGTTCTGCTTTTCGCTTGAGGCCTAGAAACAGCCAGGTTCTAGCCTTTGTTTGGGGCCTGGAATCTACAAGGTACTAGCCTTCGTTTGACGCCCAGAAGCAGTAACATTCATACTTTACCACAGATTCCTTGCTGACCTTTGTAAGCATGTTGGGTCCTTAGAGTATGATTCGAAAGGCTTGTGAAACTATCCAAATTGAAGGGTACAACACCTGTCTTAAATTCTAACAAATGCAATATCAAGATACAACTATAATCCAGGGGTTAGCATGAAAACTAATGGGTCTCAAAGCCTAAAGCATAACTAAACTAAGGTTGGGTCTTCAACATACAGTAAGTCTGAATCGAAAATCAAAACATAGTCTAGAAATGTTTACATTTTTTCTTTTACAATGTATGTACAAATGAAGCTAGAACGAAAAAGGTTTCAAGTTAAGAAAAGACTTACCTTTTGAAGTTCCAGTCGAATGAGTTGTGTATGGCTTGATGATGGATTAGGCTTGGCTGGGATCTCCCTGGAACTAACTTTTTTGTTGATTTGCTTGGAAAAGGGTCACTGGATCGAAGGTTGGTATATGGAGATTATGAGTGAATCGAAAGATTCACTGACTTCCTTAGGTGGTTTTTGAGGGCTTTGGGAGTGTTCCAAAGCTGGTGTATGGAAACTAGGGGGGTGAATCGAAGGGATGATATATATGGGTTAGGAAGGTGAATCGAAAGGCTGGTATATATGGGTTAGGGAGGTGAATTAAAAGGTGTTTTCTTAGTGTGCAGAGATGTTTGAAGAAGAAAAATGTCGAGAAGTGTTTGAGAATTTTTCCACAAGTGTTTTTCTTGCAAAATTCTTCCGGCCCCTAATATGTGTGGTGATGCCTCCTTTTTATAGGTGGATTGAGCTTATTATTTGGGAGGGAAAACAAAAAACTTCAAACAAAATGAGTATGTTGTATTTGTAGCTTTCAAAGGACAATCTTTTATTGCCACTTTGGTGCAAGGAACATGGCAGCAATGCAGGACTGCTGTGCAGCAGTTTTGGAGTTTTATGGCCAGTGCCTTAGGCTTAATCCTGGAAGCGCATGCGGCTTAGTCAACAAGACTCCTTGAATACTCTCCCCCCCCCCCCCCTTTCATTTTGATCACTTCTACCAACTTCGTCATTACACAGAAACGTTATTTGCAAACAATGTATGCTCTAAGTGTGTTGCTTCGAAGGGTTTAGTGGTCCAACTTGTGAATCGAAGGAGGCCACCTTGAAGGAGATCACATGCCCAACTTGTGGATCGAAGGGGGTCACTTAGAAGGAATCTATATGCCCAGCTTTGTGGATCGAAGGGGGTCCCTTCGAAGGAAACTACATGGCCAAATCAAAGCTTGTGACTGAAGGGAGATTGTATTGCCCAATCGAAGTTTGTGACTGAAGGGGGGCTGTATTGCCCAATTGAAGCTTGTGGCTGAAGGGGGACTGTATTGCCCAATCGAAGCTTGTGACTGAAGGGGGACTGTATTGCCTAATCGAAGCTTGCAGCAGGAATCAGGCAGCATATGCCCAATCGAAGCAGGCTTATAGACAGCAACATTTTAGCAATCGAAAGAAGCTTGAATCGGAAAAAAAACTTATTTTTCTCCAATTTTGTCAAAATGTTATTTTTATCTGTTTTCTCCATTTGTGACAGTTTCCTTTTAATCTTGATACTCTAATATCCCAATGTACTTGTGCAAGCTTTAATCCTGAGAATCTTTGTGAGAAAAGCCTTGAGAATTAAGAGGGCGAATTTTGGGGTACAACAGCTGCCCCTGTTCAATATTCTTACACCTGGGGAGTTAGATGGGCAAATCTGCCATTCGTGACTTGAAGGTGGAAGATGATTGAACACTAGAGTGCCCAGAAATTTGAACTCGATGATGTGGTTTTTGATTGTGTAGGGAATGGGCTTAAAGATGCCATTTAAAGAAATGATGGATAGTTGTTAGAGATGGGCTTATAGATGCCATCCAAAGGTGATTGTTGACAGAAATTAGACTAGGTCTAAACTTTACTTCAACTAGAAAAGAATCGGAATAAATCTTTGAGCGATTTATCTGAACCAGAGGAAATGTCTACCAGAAAGAATCTGGATAAACCATTGAGAGATTTGAACTGAACCAACGAAGGGCTAGAATTTTCTTTAATTGGAAAGAATCAGAATAAATCTTGGAGCGATTTATCTGAACCAGAAACATGTCTGCGAGAAAGAATCAGGATAAACCGTTGAGAGATTTAAACTGAACCAGCAGTGGTCTAGAGAAGAATCAAAATAAATCTTGGAGCGACTTATCTGAACCAGAGAAAATGTCTACCGGAAAGAATCAGGATAAATTGTTGAGATATTTAAACTGAACCAGCAGAGGTCTTGAATTTTCTTTGACTGGAAAGAATCAGAATAAATCTTGGAGCGATTTATCTGAACCAGAGAAAAATGTCTGCGGGAAAGAATCAGAATAAACCGTTGAGAGATTTAAACTGAACCAGCAGGGGTCTAGAGAAGAATTAGAATAAATCTTGAAGTGACTTATCTGAACCAGAGAAAATATATGCGGGAAAGAATCAGGATAAACCATTGAGAGGTTTAAATTGAACCGGCAGAGGTCTTGAATTTTCTTTAACTGGAAAGAACCAGAATAAATCTTGAAGTGACTTATCTGAACCAGAGAAAATGTCTGCGGGAAAGAATCAGAATAAACCATCGAGAGGTTTAAACTGAACCGGCAGGGGTCTGGAGAAGAATCAGAAAAAATCTTTAAGCGACTTATCTGAACCAGAGAAAATGTCCCATTTGATAGTTGTCTCGTCTTGTCTCGTCTTGTCGGAAAATTTGATAATAATTTTATGTTGATTGATCTTTCCTGAAAAAGGTAAAGAGTTAGTTGCATGTGATGTCATGATGTATGAAATGCATAGTGCAATTGTGATATATGTATTTGTATCATCGATGTTTATGATGTATGGATGCAATGTATGCGTATGTAAGTTGTTCTGCTGCAGTGTTGTTGGATTGGGGAAAATAAATCTCTGACTACCGCTGGGAATGAGGAGTGTAAGTCTTTATATTCTGTTTAAGATGAAGTGTTGATGGATGGGTTTCTATAATCAGAGAAATAAATTCTGTCGGGGAAGAGAAACGTCGTGTATTACGTGTGGGCTTTATGAAATCCTATTGGGAAACCCTGAGAAGCTGAATGACTTTTGTTGGTGTATCTTTGTGGTGGCAACTGGAAGTTTTGCTCCGTTGGGGACATGAAGGCAAAAGGCACCAATAGGCTACATGTTGGGGATATGACGAAGATCCTGTAGCGAGACGTTCCTGCTTTTGCCCCTGTTTGAGAAAATACCTGTAGGGGTTTTGTAGAATGGCTCATAGATGTTGTCCTGTTTCTTAAAGCCATTAGTAATTGTCTTTTGTTTAGTTTTCTTTTTTATGAGTTCATTTATAAACAGTAATTACATTTAAATGCATATGTTCAAAAATAAATATTGGACATTTTTGTAAACAAAACAGGAACAGTAAAATAGAGACATATAGTTTTGCACTTTCAAAGGAATATCTTTGTATTAACTTGAATAAGTGTTTGTACAAAGAGACGAACATCCTAATAAGAGAATGTCATTGTAAAAAAAATGAAAATTGATATAAAGAAAAGAACAACTATGTGAAATAATCCCATGGAGTTCCCATTCTGCTATAACCTTCATGTCTCTGAGAGTTCCATCCATTTGTTGCTTTGTACGAAGCTGATTTGATTATTTAGTACCGTTTGAGTTTGATGATTGATGTTAAAGATTGGTTGTAAGGTAATCTAACGGGACATAGTCATACATTTTGAATCCCTAACTTTTTCCTGGACCTCCCTTTCGGGTTTTCAGTCCACCAGGATACCCTTTTTTGCCCAAGCCGCCCTTTCACGTTTTAAGCTTGTCGGGTGTACAAATTTTTTTGTATTTTATCCCTAATTTTTGCCCGAACCCTTTTAGTTCTCCGGCATGCCCTAATTTTTTCCTAAGCCAGTCGACCTAGCAGGTCTTTGTTTATGTGTAGTATCTTTTAACTATGTCCGCGTTTACAGGGTGTGAAAAATCATCGTCTTCCATAGTGGTTAAGATCATTGCCCCACTGGAAAATACGCTCTTGATCACAAATGGTCCTTCATATGTAGGAGTCCATTTTCCCATGGGATCGCCTTGTGGCAGTATGATACGCTTGATTACCAGGTCACCAGCTTGATATGCCTGACGCATGACCTTCTTATTGAAAGCTTTAATCATACATTTTTGGTACATTTGACCATGATAGAGAGTTGTAAACCTTTTCTCATCAATCAGGTTCAACTGGTCAAGTCGAGTTTGAATCCATTCATCTTCATTCAACCCCGTATCCTTTATGATTCTCAAAGAAGGTATTTAGACTTCAATTAGTAGAATAACTTCCATACCATATACCAAGGAGAAAGGAGTTGCCCCTATTGATGTGCGCATTGTGGTACGGTAACCATGGAGAGCGATTGGTAACATCTCATGCCAGTCCTTGTAGGTCACTGTCATTTTTTGTATGATCTTCTTGATGTTTTTATTAGCGGCTTCTACAACGCCATTCATCTTCGGCCGGTAAGGAGATGAGTTATTATGTTGGATCTTGAATTACGCACATAGTGCAATGATCATAGTATTGTTGAGATTTGTACCATTATCTGTGATGATTATTTCCGGAATACCGTATCGACAGATAAGATTCGGTTTGATGAATCTGGCCACAACATTCTTGGTAACAGAAGTGAAGGAAGCTGCCTCAACCCACTTCGTGAAGTAATAAATGGCAACCAAGATGAAGCGGTGTCCATTAGAAGCTGTAGGTTTGATTTCTCCAATCATGTAGATGCCCCACATCGCGAATGTCCAAGGAGAAGTTAGGACGTTTAGAGGAACTGGACGCACGTGTACTTTGTCAGCATAAATCTGACATTTGTGACAGGTTCGTGAATGCTGATGACAATTTGCTTCCATGGTGGACCAATAGTATCTTGCTCGTAGGATCTTTTTAGCAATCGTGTGCCCACTAGAATGGGTTCCAAAGGTGCCTTCGTGTAAATTAGACATAATCTTGTCTGCCTCACTCTTGTCTATGCACCGAAGCAAAGTAGAGTCGTGGTTGCGCTTGTAGAGAATCCCATTACTGAGGAAAAACTTAGCAGAGAATCTTCTCAGGAATTTCTTGTCATTGACTAAAGCTCCCTCCGGATACTCTTGGGCCTCGAGATATTTGTTGATTTCATGGAACCAACGCTTGTCCACTACTTCATCAGTATTGATCTCGTGACAGTAAGTTGGTTCTTCCATTCTTTCGATGGTGATCTGAGGAGCCTCATTATCCCATCTGACTTTGAACATGGATGACATAGTTGCTAGCGCATCCGCTAGTTGATTTTCCTCTCGTGGAAAATGCTCAAAGGTAATTTATTCAAAATGTGGGATCAATGTCAACACGTTCTCTCTGTAAGGGATGAGATTTGGGTGCTTCATGTTCCATTCTCCTTTGATCTGACTAATTGCTGAATCTCCAAATACACTTAAGGACTTGATTCCCAAATCTATGGAAGCTTTGAGACCCATAATACATGCTTCATACTCTGCCATATTATTGGTACAGTTGAAACAAAGCCTAGCAGTGAATGGAGTATGACATCCTTTAGGGGATATGATCACAGCGCCTATGCTATTGCCGAGTGCGTTTGGAGCTCCATTAAAAACCAAGGTCCATTGGGATCCTTGTTCAGGTCCGTCATATGGTCTTAGTTCTTCACAATTGTTTACCAACATGATGTTTTCATCGGGGAACTCGAACTTCATGGACTGATAGTCATCCACAGCCTGATGAGCAAGGTGATCGGCTAGCACGCTGCCCTTTATTGCTTTTTGGGTAGTGTATTGAATGTCATATTCTGTCAGGATCATCTTCCATCTTGCTATTCTTCCACATAGGGCGGCATTCTCGAATATGTATTTAATTGGATCCATCTTGGATATCAATAAGGTAGTATGGTTCAACATATACTGTCTTAACCGGGGAGAAGCCCGTGCCAGAGCGCAACAAGTTTTCTCGAGCAGTGAATATCTGGTTTCACAGTCGGTAAACTTTTTGCTCAGGTTGTATATTGCATGCTCTTTTCGGCCAGACTCGTCATGCTGCCCCAGCACACACCCCATTGAATTTTCTAAGACAGTTAGATACATGATCAAAGGTCTTCCCTCAACTAGAGGCATCAAAATGGGAGGCTCTTAAAGGTATTATTTGATCCTGTCGAAGGCAGCCTGGCAGTCTTCGTTCCATTCCACCACTTGATCTTTCTTCAGTAATTTGAATATTGGTTCACAAGTAGCGGTTAGATGGGAAATGAACCGGGAGATATAGTTCAGTCGTCCTAAGAATCCCCTAACTTCCTTCTCAGTGCAAGGAGAAGGCATTTCTTGTATTGCTTTTACCTTTGCGGGTTCCACTTTGATACCTTTGTCGCTGACAACAAAACCTAAGAGTTTACCGGACCTCACTCCAAAAGTGCATTTATTTGGATTCAGCCTTAGTTTGTATTTCTTCAGTCTTTCAAAGAGTTTCTACAGATGGTCAAGGTGCTCCTCTTCAGTTTGAGATCTAGCTATCATGTCATCCATATAGACCTCTATTTCGTGATGGATCATGTCGTGAAATAAAGCTACTATGGCACGTTGATAGGTTGCCCCAGCATTCTTTAACCCGAATGGCATAACTTTGCAACAAAATGTACCCCACTATGTGATGAAGGTCGTTTTTTACATGTCCTCAAGTGCCATTTTGATATGGTTGTATCCGGAAAAACCTTCCATGAAAGAAAATACTTTATGTTGTGCGGTGTTGTAAACCAGAATATCGATATGGGGAAGTGGGAAATCATCCTTGGGGATTGCCCTATTTAGGTCTCCGTAGTCCACACACATACGTACCTTGCCATCCTTTTTAGGAACTAGAACAACATTGGCGACCCATTGTGGATAGGAGGTGACAGCTAAGAATCCGGTGTTGAACTGCTTCATGACTTCAGTCTTGATTTTCTCTGACATTTCTGGCCTCATGCGACGGACTTTCTGTTTTACTGGAGGGCAGCCTTCTCTTTTCGGCAGACGATGGACCATGATGTCAGTGTCGAGCCCTGGTATGTCTTCATATGACCAACAAAAGACCTCCACATAGTCATGTAGTAACTGAGTTAAGCACTTCTTGACACTAGGCTCCAGGTTGGCACCTACCTTGACTTCTTTCTTGTTCTCTTCAGTACCTAAGTTAACAGTCTCCACTGACTCTTCGTGTGGCTGTATAGTCCATTCTTCCTGTTGCAATAACATGGCTAGTTCCCCTGGTACCTTACAATCTTCCTCACCTTCGTATTTGGCTTGGTAGATCGGATTTTCAAAGTCATGATAGGCCATAGGAGAATCGTTGCCCATGGGATCCTGAGTGGATGTGGATCTGCATTTTGATATATGAGTGTGTGTAAGAGCATAGCTATCTTTGAAACAATAAAAGGTAGGGGGAAAAAGAAGAACAAAGAGTATAAAATTTTCATGCAAAAACTTCCATGATTTATTGATGACATATGAAGATGAAGTAACAACCCTCACAAATGGACTGTTGTGCCTCGGGTAAGACACAAGGTTTTAAAGTCTAATTTGTTTAATTATTACATGTTTGATAAATATTTAAAGACAATTATTGTTGGGTAAAAGTAATAGGGACAAATTCTTTGGCTTCCCAGTTGTTGAGTCCGCCGGTGATAGTTGGAAAAATCCATTCTTCCAGGTCACAGTTGTCATCACTATCTTCCACTGTGTTGACTCCCTGATTGCTGATACGCAAAGGTGGTTCCCTGGCACGAGCACGACGAACAGCTTTCTGGGCTCCTGAAGTAACACCCAAACCAAATTTGTCAGCTTTGTAGGGAATATTCAGAAGTTGGCCCCAAATGGTACACCCACCTTCTTCGACTACTGCCTTGGCATCTTTCAGGGAAGTCATCTTTAGTGGAGGTCTGGTAACTTTTGGAGTCTTGGTAGTAGTCTTGGCTTCCGCGACTGTTTGTGGGACCTCTTCGAAATGCTGACACAGAGTTTAGATGAACTCACCATCCATTTCCACATACCTGAAATAGTTCAGGTGACTGACCATATATTCCTCCTCTCCATGGACAGTGATAATTTTTCCCTTGATTGGGTACTTCAACATCTGATGTAATGTAGAGGGGGTGGCACCAGCGCCATGAATCCAAGGTCGGTCCAATAAACAAGAATAGGAAGGACGGATATCCATCACATAGAAAGTTGAATCAAAGGTCTGAGTTCCAACTTTGATGAGGATGTCCACCTCCTCGTGCACCATTCCCTTCGAACCATCGAAGGCCCTTACCACTATGTTGTTGGGTTTTAAGGTCGAACCTTCACAGTCTAGTCTATCCAGAGCCTTCTTAGGCAGCACATTCAATGATGAACCATAATCTACTAGGACATAGGCCAAAGTGGTGCCCCTGCATTCGACAGAGACATGCAACGCATCATTGTGTTTCCTCCCTCTAGGTGTCATATCATCATGAGAAAATCCCAAACCGTTATCAGCTTTTAAACTAGCCACACAATATTCTAATTGGTCAGCAAAGGTTTCCTGTGGCACATGGGCAGTTTTAAGAAATTTCACCAAAGCCTTCGCATGAGCTTCGGAGCACAACAGTAAAGCTAGCATAGAAATCTTTGAAGGGGTCTGCCCAAGCTATTCGACTACATTGTAGTCACTTTTCTTTATAATTTTCAAAATTTCTACCATCTCTTTCTTGGAAGATTCTAGGATAGATATTGATTGCGCCTTCATCAAGACAGGCTAAACCAAAATGTCTTTGCCCCGAGTCTCTGTCGACTCGGTGATAGGGGTGTCAGCAGGAGTAATCACAGGAACTGTAGTAGTAGTATCAGCAGGAACAAAAACAGGAATGATCATAGGACTAGTAACAGCTTTTAGAGGGGAAATCTCAGAGGAGAACACTCTTCCACTTCTGGCTATTTTGCTGGTTCACACAATGTTGCCAATGTCAGGGTCAGCCTTCTCAAAAACCGGGTCTTCATTAGCCAGCCAATCTTACTTGACGTCGTGGTAGTAAACGTCACCCCCATAGTTCCAGGGAACAGTTTTGTCTAAGGAGCATGGGATTGGCCCTGGCATAGTATTTATCAGTGGAGTCACCTTCGAAACAAATGTAATCCTGACGTGTCTTTTGGTGGAGATTCTGGGAGGATTGGTGGAAATGGTTATTATTTAAACATCCTTGTAAGAAATGGTTGGAACAGGAGTATTTTCAAACAAAATCTCTTTGTCATCCATCAGGCGCTGGACACCTGCTTTCAATAAATGATAACCAGTCGGTAGAGATAAACAGAGATGGCAACCTTCGCCACAGCCCGGAAATAAACCGACCTTCAACAGGTTCCTCTTGACGGTCAGGACAGGAGTAACAAGTTCATCAACAATAGTAACAAACATATCATTTTCAACAGCATTAACACCACGGCCGTGCTTGGCCATAGGAGCAGTGATAACATTTGGGATCTCAGGGGCGTCAAATTCAATTTCCTCTGCCTCGATAAGGTCTTGAACCTTGTTTTTCAAAGCCCAGCAGTCGTTTGTATCATGACCTGGACTTTCTGAATGGTAAGCACAATGAGCATTTGAGTTGTAACGGGGAGGACAGTGTTGGGATTCTTCGGAGCTTCCCGCAAGGTCACCAGATTAGATTTCAACAAATGTGGCAAGACTTAAGACAATGTCATATTTATCCGGGTAAACTAACTTACCGGCCTTTCCATTCTAGACTGATTGTTCCTTTGTTAAGTAGATGCAGGCTTAGAGATCATGACAACCCATACCGCTGGATGGCGTTCAGCTCTATCTTGATTCATATGGTTATATGCAACACTGACTTCCTTCTTTCCGGTAAATGGTTTCTTCATCATGCTCAAGGATGCATCTCTTTGAATTTTTCCACTTTTTATACCCGCTTCTACCCATTCACCAGTCATCATTAATTCAATAAATCCAGCCGAAGAAATTTCGATCAGATGTTTGAAGAATGAACTAGATAGCGTGCCTAAGAACATATCCACCAATTCCCTGTCAGATAGAGGGGGTTGGACTCTTCCTGCGAGATCCCGCAATTTTTGAGCATAGGTTTTGAAACCTTCACTCGTACCCATGGACATGCCTTGCAACTGTGTCCGAGTTGGAGCTAAGTCAGCATTATACTGGTATTGTTTGTAAAAGGCGGCAACCAAGTCTTCCCAATTGTGAACATCGGTCCCTTCCAACTGATAGAACTAATCCAATTGTGTCCCTGACAATATTTCTTGGAAGAAATGTACCCATAGGTTCCTATCGGCAGTATGGGGTTGAATTTTCATGACGTATGATTTCAAATGCAGCTTTGGATAAGAGACACTGTCATATTTAGCGAAAGTGGTAACCTTGAATTTTTGTGGGATGACAACCCCTGAGACAAGTCCTAACTCTTCAAAATACAACCTGGGTACCCTCTGGATCTCCATAGCATTGAGGTAATCTTCCAATTGTTTATATTTGTCATCAGTTGGTGGATACTGCTCCTCAGAGTAATCAACCTATTCTTCCTCTTCAGATTCTGGATGGTCAATCACTTCCTTGTTTTTCCCTTCTTGATTATCCCCTTCACCTAATGATGTTGTGAAGTCTAGAGTCCGTTTGTCTTGTCCTTTGAATCTTCTTCCCAAATTCAAAACACCGGTTGTTTTCTTCACTTTCTTCTTCTTTTCTTTGATCAGCAGAGTTTTCAACTCCTCTTGTCCTTTTGCCAGAGTCAAATACATTTGTTGAAAATGTGCATTCTGCGCCTGAAGATCTTTTACTGTCTGTTCAATATCCATCTCACTGAAATAAACAGTAGAAAGATAAGGAGAACTGTTGTAAGAAACATGTTTGTGTTATGATGAATTAAGATGCATATGCAAATGATTTCAAGGAAATTAGATATTTAAATTTGCTTTAGACCAATAGGAACACACTTTATATTAATAAATCCAAGTTTGAGTACATCACGCCTCTTTGGGATTACAATGAAAGAAATAAAATACAAAAACTCCTAAGACAAAAAATTTGAACGCATCCTCTTTGGTGCGATGTAGGATTTCAGACTCCGCTCTTCATGAAGCTGCTTGGTGAGTTCCATAACTTTCTTCTCACTGGCATAGAATAGGGCCTCGAAAGTGTCTCGTTCTTCCTTAACCTGAATTAAATCCCTTTGTAAGTATTCGACAGAGGTAGGCATGTCGGGATGAAAGACAGTGTACGGGACATCTCCTTCAACAACATGCTCTATGATAACTGGGAGAATGGAGGGGTAAGGCATTGTGAGACTTTGAGCACGAGCCCGTACCCACATAAGGTAAGGCTCAAGGGGAATGGAATTATTGTGCCCTAATGTCCTACTGTCCACCTTGCTTACCATCCTCCAAGCTCGTATAAACCTCCTATGGTAGTCTTGATTGTCGTTTTCATAGTCGAACACCAAACCTTGGATGAGCGTGTCATGGGGACCATCTCTTTGTATGTACCAAAATTGTCGCAGAGCTAAGCAAGGGTTATAAGTCATGCCTCCTCTAATACCAAGTAGGGGGACATTAGGGAATTCCCCATAACGGTCGATGATAATCATGTCCTCCAAGGATCGACAACACCAATGGATATCCGAATTCCTGAGTGACATCAGCCTATTAGACCACCTCAAACCTTGCTCATTATTCACAACGGATCGGGGAAGATGCAAAACAAACCATTTTTCCAACAGATAAGTACAAAACATGAGGGTTCCTCTTCTCTTCACGGTGCGGGCGTGGAGAGAATGTAAGATATCTCCCAACAAATAGGCACTGGATTGTGAGGTAAAAAGATTTTGACAGCATTCACATCTATAAGTTGGTCAGGATTTGGAAATAGTACCAACCCATAGATGAGAAGAACCATAATTTCTTCGAAAGCTTGTAAATCCAAGTTTTTTCAACATTCTTGAGCTTTTTCCAGTAAGAACTTGGCTAAGAATCCTTTGACATTGCTTCTTGTTTCCCGATTTTCTGTGATATCGGATTGTTGCAAGTGTAACGCTCGAGCAACCTCTTCAGGGATTGGATCACTTTCAGTACCGTTGAAAGGTAGTTGATCGAGGATAGGAATTCCCAAGAGCCGAGAGAACTCTTTCATAGGTTGTACAAGCTGGTAATCGGGGAAGGTAAAGAAATGGTGCAACGGGTCAAAGAACTGGAAAAGCACCTTCATCTTATCTTCATCAAAGTTCGAGGTAACCAAGTTGAGAAGTCGTCCATGTCTTTTGGTGAACATAGAATTCTTAGGGACCCTTGATGTTAATTTCTTGAGCTGAAAAGGTACTCGTACAAAATTCACTTGTATTGTGTTCTTGCGAGTGAGAGTCATATCCTACAAAACAGAATAAAGATGAATCTCAAAATCCTTGAAATGGTTAGTCTAAAATGTTATGGTATGATGTCATGATGTTATGTACAAACATATGCACAAGTTAAATCAAACAAATCCTTGGGTTTAGGCTTGCATGAGCTTTTATAGGTAAGTACCCTCTTGAAGTTTGGTTAGCTCAGCTTGTCCTAGTAATATTAACCGAGTTCTAAGGGATCTAAATATCACTGATTTGTCTTCTCGGGCATTATTTCAGCGCAAGCTTCTTACACGGTGACCGAAATATCCCAAAAAGCCAAACCTCAATGAGTGTAGTATCGAGTATCTACCAACTTCGGACTACACCAAAGTCGGTTATCTCACTACTTCCTAATGGCCAAGTTGGTCAAGTAAAGGTTCTAAAAGTCAGTTAGTGATTCATGACATCACTCAGCGGCCCCGTATTCTCCTTGACTACTCAAGGGCTACCGGTACCCACAAATATGTCACACTAACATAGCTATTGCTTAGACCATATCGGTATACCGCGCATAATTTCCACAACATATTGCTACTTACCTATAAGGTATCCTAAATCCGAGTAGAGGATTTAAGCCCAAACGAAGAACCAAAATGTAAAGCATACAAGTCAAAAAAATCAAGTAAAGGTGATCTAGCCCTAAGGTAACCCCACTTTTAAGTTTTATCCACAGCAGAGTCGCCATTTTTGTAACGCGGTAGGAGAACTGACTTAGGTGTTTGTGTTTTATCGTAAATGTTGCGGATAGCAAGAGTCGCCACTGAATTTTCTTTTATCCAATAAGGAAAGGTTGAAAAGAACAGGAAAGACCATTCAAGATGTTTTCTTGAGTTCGGGGGGTAGATTATGAAAAGGGAAGGTATTAGCACCCTTTTCATCCGTAGTTATCTACAGGCTCTTAGTTGCTTGCTAGATCACTTTCTTTTTGTTTTGAAAGTGTGTCTGTGATGTGGGTTTTGAAAATATTTTGAAAATGTCATTGTAATGGTTCTCGATTCTACAAGAACACGTACAAAGTGTTATCTTTTGAAAATGTTTCAAAATGAGAGTGTCGGTGTATAAAAAAAATTTTGGTTTTGAGCAAGCGAGCAACTAGGAGAAAATCTACCTACTCAAAAGGTCTTAGATGTTCTTTTCCTCCTCCTTTAGATGTTGCTATCTTACCATTGGTTTTGTAAGAAGCTCCATCGTTGGATGTGAAGGGACGGGCATGGGACGTTTGTATAATTGTAGAAGGCAACCCATGGGACGTTTTAGCAATATTGTTTAGGGACTAGATCGTTTACCAAATGCAACATCGAGGGTCATCGATGGACTACGATCTTTTATCGAGGGTCTTTTCTAAAACGTCCATGTTCGAGGGACATGACTATTTTTTCGATAGGCAACAAGTGAGATTACCCTAAGGGTGCATGTGTGCAAAGTGTGTTTGATTGCATGCATTTGTCTTTGATTTTTAGGTTGTCTATTTGTTGATTTTGTCTTTCCATACACACCTAATTACTAACATTTGTACAAAAGCAATAAAGAATGCAAGAAATAAAACCTACACTATTACAACCATATCGAAAGGCATGAAAATATGAAGGCGAAAATAAGATAAAAGTAAGAAAATGAGTGTCTTTCGATGGTGGCAGGAGGGCCCTTCTATTTACATTTCTGACTTCCTTCGATTTAGATTCTGAAGTCCCTTCGATTTGCTTTTTTGGCTTCTTTGACTGATAGCTGGAATCAAGGTGGTCACGGCTTTCGATTCTGCCTGGGATTCAACGTAGTTCTGCTTTTCGTTAAAGGCCTGGAAACAACCAGGTTCTGGCCTTCATTTGGGCCTGGAATCCACAAGAAACTAGCCTTCGTTTGAGGCCCAGAAGCAGCAACATTCATACTTTTCCACAGGTTCCTTGCTGACCTTTGTAAGCATGTTAGGTCCTTATAGTATGATTCGAAAGGCTTGTGCAACTAGCCAAATCGAAGGGTACGACACCTGTCTTAAAGTCTAACAAATGCAATATCCAGATACAACTACAATCCAGGGGTTAGCATGAAAACTAATGGGTCTCAAAGCCTAAAGCATAACTAAACTAAGGTTGGGTCTTCAACATACAGGCAGTCAGAATCGAAAATCAAAACATAGTCTAGAAATGTTTACATTTTTTTCTTTTACAATGTATGTACAAATGAAGCTAGAAAGAAAAAGGTTTCAAGTTAAGAAAAGACTTACATTTTGAAGTTCCAGTCGAATGAGTTGTGTATGGCTTGATGATGGATTAGGCTTGGTTGGGATCTCCCTTGAACTAATTCAGTTGTTTCTTTTCTTAGAAAAGGGTCACTGGATCGAAGGTTGGTATATGGAGATTAGGAGTGAATCGAAAGATTCACTGACTTCCTTAGGTGGTTTTTGAGGGCTTTGGGAGTGTTCCAAAGCTGGTGTACGGAAACTGGGGGGGGGGGGGGGGGGTGAATCGAAGGGATGATATATATGGGTTAGGAAGGTGAATCGAAAGGCTGGTATATATGGTTTAGGGAGGTGAGTCGAAAGGTGTTTTCTTAGTGTGCAGAGATGTTTGAAGAAGAAAAATGTTGAGAAGTGTTTGAGAATTTTTCCACAAGTGTTTTTCTTGCAAAATTCTTCGGACCCTAATATGTGTGGTGATGCCTCCTTTTTATAGGTGGCTTGAGCTGATGCTTTGGGAGGGAAAACAAAAAACTTCAAACAAAAGGAGTATGTTGTATTTGTAGTTTTCGAAGGACAGTCTTTTATTGCCACTTTGGTTCAAGGAACAAGGCAATAATGCAGGACTGTTGTGCAGCAGTTTTGGAGTTTTATGGCCAGTTACTCAGGCTTAATCCTGGAAGCGCATGGGGATTAGTCAACAAGACTCCTTGAATACTCCCCCCTTTTAGTTTTGATCACTTCAACCAGCTTCATCATTACACAGAAACGTTCGTTTCCAAACAATATATGCTCTAAGTACGTTGCTTCAAAGGGTTTTGTGGTCCAACTTGTGAATTGAAGGAGGCCATCTTAAAGGAGATCACATGCCTAACTTGTGGATCGAAGGGGGTCACTTTTAAGGAAGCTATATGCCCAGCTTTGTGGATCGAAAGGGGTCCCTTTGAAGGAAACTACATGGCCAAATCGAATCTTGTGACTGAAGGGAGATTGTATTGCCCAATCGAAGCTTGTGACTAAAGGGGGACTGTATTGCCCAATCGAAGCTTGTGACTGAAGGGGGACTGTATTACCCAATCGAAGCTTGTGTCTGAAGGGGAACTGTATTGCCTAATCGAAGCTTGCAGCAGGCAGCATATGTCCAATCGAAGCAGGCTTATAGACAGCAACATTTGAGCAATCGAAAGAAGCTTGAATCGGAAAAAATCTATTTTTCTCCTATTTTGTCAAAATGTTATTTTTATCTATTTTCTCCCTTTTTGACAGTTTCCTTTTAATATTGATACTGGAATATCCCAATGTACTTGTGCAAGCTTTAATCCTGAGGATCTTTGTGAGAAAAGCCTTGATAATTAAGAGGTCAAATTTTGGGGTACAACAGCTGCCCCTGTTCATTCTTCTTACACCTGATGAGTTAGATGGGCAAATATTCCATTCGTGACTTGAAGGTGGAAGATGATTGAACACTAAAGTGCCCAAAAAATTTCACTCGATGATGTGGTGGTTGATTGTGTAGGGAATGGACTTAAAGATTCCATTTGGAGAAATGATGGATAGTTGTTAGAGATGGGCTTATAGATGCCATCCAAAGGTGATTGTTAACAGAAATTAGACTAGGTCTAAACTTGACTTCAACTGGAAAAGAATCGGAATAAATCTTGGAGCGATTTATCTGAACTAGAGGAAATGTCTACCAGAAAGAATCAGGATAAACCATTGAGAGATTTGAACTGAACCAGCGGAGTTCTAGAATTTTCTTTAACTGGAAAGAATCAGAATAAATCTTGGAGCGATTTATCTGAACCAGAAACATGTCTGCAAGAAAGAATTAGGATAAACCATTGAGAGATTTAAACTGAACCAGCAGTGGTCTGGAGAAGAATCGGAATAAATCTTGGAGTGACTTATCTGAACTAGAGAAAGTGTCTATCAGAAAGAATCAGGATAAACCGTTGAGAGATTTAAACTGAACCAGCAGAGGTCTGGAATTTTCTTTTACTGGAAAGAATCAGAATAAATCTTGGAGTGATTTATCTGAACCCGAGAAAAATATCTACGGGAAAGAATCAGAATAAACCATTGAGAGATTTAAACTGAACCAGAGAAAATGACTGCGGTAACGAATCAGGATAAACCGTTTAGAGGTTTAAACTGAACCGACAGAGGTCTTGAATTTTCTTTAACTGGAAAGAATCAAAATAAATCTTGAAGAGACTTATCTGAACCAGAGAAAATGTTTGCGGGAAAGAATTAGAATAAACCGTCAAGAGGTTTAAACTGAATCGGCAGGGGTCTAAAGAAGAATCAGAATAAATCTTGAAGCGACTTATCTGAACCAGATAAAATGTCCCATTTTGTTTCGGGAATTGATCTGTAAATAGTTGTCTCGTCTTCTTGGAAAATTTGATAATAATTTTCTATTGATTGATCTTTCCTGAAAAAGGTAAAGAGTTAGTTGCATGTGATGTCATGATGTATGAAATGCATAGTGCAATTGTGATATATGTATTTGTATCATTGATGTTTATGATGTATGGATGCAATGTATGCGTATGTAAGTTGTTCTGCTGCAGTGTTATTGGATTGGGGAAAATAAATCTCAGACTACCGCTGGGAATAAGGAGTGTAAGTCTTTATATTCTGTTTAAGTTGAAGTGTTGATGGATGGGTTTCTATAATCAGAGAAATAAATTCTGCCGGGGAAGAGAAACGATGTGTATTGTGTGTGGGCTTTATGAAATCCTACTGGGAAACCCTGAGAAGCTGAATGACTTTTGCTGGTATATCTTTGAGGTGGCAACTGGAAGTTTCGCTCCATTGGGGACATGAAGGCAAAAGGCACCAATAGGCTACATGTTGGGGATATGACGAAGATCCTGTAGCGAGACGTTCCTGCTTCTGCCCCTGTTGGAGAAAATACCTGTGGGGGTTTTGTAGAATGGCTCATAGATGTTGTCCTATTTCTTAAAGCCATTAGTAATTGTCTTTTATTTAGTTTTCTTTTTTATGAGTTCATTTATAAATAGTAATTACATTTAAATGCATATGTTCAAAAATAAATACTGGACGTTTTTGTAAACAAAATAGGAACAGTAAAAGAGAGACAGATAGTTTTGCACTTTCAAAGGAATATCTTTGTATTAACTTGAATAAGTGTTTGTACAAAGAGACGAACATCCTAGTAAGAGAATGTCGTCGTAAAAAAAATGAAAATTGATACAAAGAAAAGAACAACTATGTGAAATAATCCCATGGGGTTCCCATTCTGCTATAGCCTTCATGTCTCTGAGCGTTCTGTCCATTTGTTGCTTTGTATGAAGCTGGTTGGATTGTTTAGTACCGTTTAAGTTTGATGATTAATGTTTAAGATTAGTTGTAAGGTAATCTAACGGGACATAGTCATACGCTTTGAATCCCTAACTTTTTCCTGGACCGCCCTTTCGGGTTTTCAATCCACCGGGATACCCTTTTTTGCCCAAGCCGCCCTTTCAGGTTTT
The DNA here is from genome assembly GCA_948472305.1 of Vicia faba. Lineage (NCBI taxonomy): Eukaryota > Viridiplantae > Streptophyta > Magnoliopsida > Fabales > Fabaceae > Vicia > Vicia faba. Next base: position 941,214,710 of record OX451736.1, read on the forward strand.
CAGCTTGTCGAGTGTACAATTTTTTTTGTATTTTATCCCTAATTTTTGCCCGAACCCTTTTGGTTCGCCGAGATGCCCTAATTTTTTCCTAGGTCAGTCGACCTAGCGGGTCTTTGTTTATGCGTAGTATCTTTTAACTATGTCCGCGTTTACAGGATGTAGAAGATCATCACCGTCCATAATGGTTAAAATCATTTCCCCACCGGAAAATACGCTCTTGATCACAAATGGTCCTTCCTATGTAGGAGTCTATTTGCCCCTGGGATCACCTTGTGGCAGTATGATATGCTTGATTACCAGGTCACCAGCTTGATATGCCTGACGTCTGACCTTCCATTGAAAGCTTTGATCATACATTATTGGTACATTTGACCATGGTAGAGAGTTGTAATCCTTTTCTCGTCAATCATGTTTAACTAGTCAAGTCGAGTTTGAATCCATTCATCTTCATTCAACCCCGCATCCTTTATGATTCTCAAAGAAGGTATTTGGACTTCAATTGGTAGAATAACTTCAATACTGTATACCAAGGAGAAAGGAGTTGCCCCTATTGATGTGCGCATCGTGGTATGTAACCATGGAGAGCGAATGGTAACATTTCATGCCAGTCCTTGTAGGTCACTGTCATTTTTTGTATCATCTTCTTGATGTTTTTATTAGCGGCTTCTACAGCGCCATTCATCTTCGGCCTGTAAGGAGAAGAGTTATGATGCTGGATCTTGAATTGCGCACATAGTGCAGTGATTATAGTATTGTTGAGATTTGAACCATTATCTGTGATGATTCTTTCCGGAATACCGTATCGACAGATAAGATTTTGTTTGATGAATCTGGCCAAACATTCTTGGTGACAGAAGTGAAGGAAGCTGCCTCAACCTACTTCATGAAGTAATAAATGGAAACCAAGATGAAGCGGTGTCCATTAGAAACTGTAGGTTTGATTTCTCTAATCATGTCGATGCCTCACATCGTGAATGGCCAAGGAGAAGTTAGGACGTTTAGAGAAACTGGAGGCACATGTACTTTGTCAGCATAAATCTGACATTTGTGACAGGTTCGTGAATGCTGATGACAATCTGCTTCCATGTTGGACCAATAGTATCCTGCTTGTAGGATCTTTTTAGCCATCGTACGTCCACTAGAATGGGTTCCAAAGGTGCCTTCGTGTAAATTAGCCATAATCTTGTCTGCCTCACTCTTGTTTATGCACCGAAGCAAAGTAGAGTCGTGGTTGCGCTTGTAGAGAATCCCATTACTGAGGAAAAACTTAGCAGAGAATCTTCTTAGGAATTTCTTGTCATTGACTGAAGCTCCCTCCGGATACTCTTGGGCCTCGAGATATCTCTTAATTTCATGGAACCAAGGCTTGTCCACTACTTCATCAGTATTGATCTCGTGACAGTAAGTTGGTTCGTTCATTCTTTCGATGGTGATCTGAGGAGCCTCATTATCCCATCTGACTTTGAACATGGATGACATAGTTTCTAGCACGTCCGCTAGTTAATTTTCCTCTCATAGAAAATGCTCAAAGGTAATTTCTTCAAAATGTGGGATCAATGTCAACACATTCTCTCTGTAAGGGATGAGATTTGGGTGCTTCGTGTCCTATTCTCCTTTGATCTGACTGATGACTAAGGTTGAATCTCCAATACTTAAGGACTTGATTTCCAAATCTATGGCAGCTTTGAGACCCATAATACACGCTTCATACTCTCCCATATTATTGGTACAGTTAAAACAAAGCCTAGCAGTGAATGGAGTATGACATCCTTTAGGGGATATGATCACATCGTCTATGCCATTGCCAAGTGCGTTTGGAGCTCCGTCAAAAACCAAGGTCCATCGGGATCCTTGTTCAGGTCCGTCATATGGTCTTAGTTCTTCACAATTGTTTACCAACATGATGTTTTCATCGGGGAACTCGAACTTTATGGACTGATAGTCATCTATAGCCTGATGAGCAAGGTGACCGGCTAGCACACTGCCCTTTATTGCTTTTGGGGTAGTGTATTGAATGTCGTATTCTGTCAGGATCATCTGCCATCTTGCTATTCTTCCAGAGAGGGCGGGATTCTCGAATATGTATTTAATTGGATCCATCTTGGATATCAATAAGGTATTATGGTTCAACATATACTGTCTTAACCGGCGAGCAGCCCATGCCAGAGCGCAACAAGTTTTCTCGAGCAGTGAATATCTGGTTTCACAGTCGATAAACTTTTTGCTCAAGTAGTATATTGCATGCTCTTTTTTGCCAGACTCGTCATGCTGCCCCAGCACACACCCCATTAAACTTTCCAAGACAGTTAGATACATGATCAAAGGTCTTCCCTCAATTGGCGGCATCAAAACGGGAGGCTCTTGAAGGTATTCTTTGATCCCGTCGAAGGCATCCTGGAAGTCGTCGTTCCATTCCACCACTTGATCTTTCTTCAGTAATTTGAATATTGGTTCACAAGTAGCGGATAGATGGGAAATGAATCGGGCGATATAGTTCAGTCATCCTAAGAATCCCCTAACTTCCTTCTCAGTGTGAGGAGCGGGCATTTCTTGTATTGCTTTTATCTTTGCAGGTTCCACTTTGATACCTTTGCTGTTGACAACGAAACCTAAGAGTTTACCGGACCTCACTCCAAAAGTGCATTCATTTGGATTCAACCTTAGTTTGTATTTCTTCAGTCTTTCAAAGAGTTTTTGCAGATGGTCAAGGTGCTCCTCTTCAGTTTGAGATCTAGCTATCATGTCATCCATATAGACCTCTATTTCATGATGGATCATGTCATGAAATAGAGCTAACATGGCACGCTGATAGGTTGCTCCATCTTTCTTCAACCCGAATGGCATAACTTTGTAACAGAATGTACCCCACTGTGTGACGAAGGTCATTTTTTCCATGTCCTCAGGTTCCATTTTGATCTGGTTGTATCTAAAAAAAGCGTCCATGAAAGAAAATACTTTATGTTATGCGGTGTTGTCAACTAGAATATCGATGTGGGGAAGTGGGAAATCGTCCTTGGGGCTTGCCCTATTCAGGTCTCTGTAGTCCATACACATACGTACCTTACCATTCCTTTTTAGGCACTGGAACAACATTGGCGACCCATTGTGGATTGGAGGTGACAGCTAAGAATCCGGTGTTGAACTGCTTCATGACTTCAGCCTTGATTTTCTATGACATTTCTGGCCTCATGCGACAGACTTTTTGTTTTACCGGAGGGCAGTCTTCTCTTGTCAGCAGACGATGGACCACGATGTCAGTGCAAGCCCTGGCATGTCTTCATATGACCAAAAAAAAACCTCCACATAGTCATGTAGTAACTGAGTTAAGCGTTTCTTGACACTAGGTTCCAGGTTGGCACTTACCTTGACTTCTTTCTTGTTCTCTTCAGTACCTAAGTTAACAGTCTCCACTGGCTCTTCGTGGGGCTGTATAGTCCTTTCTTCCTGTTGCAATAACATGTCTAGTTCCCCTGGTACCTCACAATCTTCCTCACCTTCGTATTCGGCTTGGTAGATCGGATTTTCAAAGTCATGATAGGCCATAGCATAATCGTTTCCCATGGGATCCTGAGTGGATGTGGATCTGCATTTTGATATGTGAGTGTGTGTAAGAGCATAGCTATCTTTGAAACAATAAAAGGTAGAAAAAAATAAGAACAAAGATTATAAAATTTGCATGAAAAAACTTCCATGATTTATTGATGACATATGAAGATGAAGTAACAACCCTCACAAATGGACCGTTGTGCCTCGGGTAAGACATAAGGTTTTAAATTCTAAATTGTTTAATTATTACAAGTCCGATAAAAATTTAAAGACAATTACTGTTGGGTAAAAGTAATAGGGACAAATTATTTGGCTTCCCAGTTGTTGAGTCCTCCGCTGATAGTTGGAAAAATCCATTCTTCCAGGTCACAGCTGTCATCACTATCTTCCACTGCGTTGACTCCCTGATTGTTGATACGTAAAGGTGGTTCCATGGCACGAGCATGACGAACAGATTTATGGGCTCCTGAAGTAACACCCAAACCAAATTTTTCAGATTTGTAGGGAATCTCCGGAAGTTGGCCCCAAATGGTACACCCACCTTCTTCGACTACTGCCTTGGCATCTTTCAGGGAAGCCATCTTCAGTGGAGGTCTGGTAACTTTTGGAGTCTTGGTAGTAGTCTTGGCTGCCGCGATTGTTTGTAGGACCTCCTCGAAATGCTGACACGGAGTTTCAATGAAGTCACCATCCATTTCCACGTACCTGAAAGATTTCAGGTGACTGACCATATATTCCTCCTCTACATGGACAGTGATGATTTTTCCCTTGATTGGGTACTTCAACATCTGATGTAATGTAGAGGTGACGACACAAGCTCCATGAATCCAAGGTCGGCCCAATAAACAGGAATAGGAAGGACGGATATCCATCACATCAAAAGTTGAATCAAAGGTCTGAGTTCCAACTTTGATGAGGATGTCCACCTCCCCGTGCACCATTCTCTACGAACCATCGAAGGTCGTTAACACTATGTTGCTGGGTTTAAGGTCAAACCTTCACAGTCTAGTCTATCTAGAGCCTTCTTAGGCAGCACATTCAATGATGAACTAGTATCTACTAGGACATGGGCCAAAGTGGTGCCCCTGCATTCGACAGAGACATGCAACGCATCATTGTGTTTCCTCCCTCTAGGTGTCATATCAGCATCAGAAAATCCCAAACTGTTATCAGCTATTAAACTAGCCACACAATCTTCGAATTGGTCAACAGAGGTTTCCTGTGGCACATAGGCAGCTTTAAGAAATTTAACCAAAGCCTTCGCATGAGCTTCGGAGCACAACAGTAAAGCTAGCATAAAAATCTTTGAAGGGGTCTTCCCTAGTTGTTCGACTACATTGTAGTCACTTTTCTTTATAATTTTCAAAATTTCTTCCATTTCCTTCTTGCAAGCTTCTGGGATAGATATTGATTGTGCCTTCGTCCGGAGAGGCTCAACCAAAATGTCTTTGCCCCGAGTCTCGGTCGACTCATTGATAGGAGTGTCAGTAGGGGTAATCACAGGAATTGTAGTAGTAGTATCAACAGGAACAAAAGCAGGAATGATCACAGGACCAGTAACAGCTTTCAGAGGGGAAATCTTAGGGGAGAACACTCTTCCACTTCTGGTTATTTTGCTGGTTCCCACAATGTTGCCAATTTTGGGGTCAGCCTTCTTAAAAACCGGGTCTTCATTAGCCAGTCGATCTTGCTTGACACCGTGGTAGTAGACGTCACCCCCATAGTTCTAGGGAACAGTTTTGTCTGAGGAGTATGGGATTGGCCCTGGCATAGTATTTATCAGTGGAGTCACCTTCGGAACAAATGTAATCCTGACGGGTCTTTTGGTGGAGATCCTGGGAGGATTGGCGGAAATGGTTATTATTGAAACATCCTTGTAAGAAATGGTTAGAACGGGAGTCTTTTCAAACAAAATCTCTTTGTCATCCATCAGGCGCTGGACACCTGCCTTCAATAAATGATAACCAGTCGGTAGATATAAACAGAGGTGACAACCTTCGCCACAGCCCAAAAATAAACCGGCTTTCAACAGGTTCCTCTTGACGGTCAGGAGAGGAGTAACAAGTTCATCAACAACAGTAACAAACATATCATCTTTAACAGCGTTAACACCACAATCGTGCTTGGGCATAGGAGCAGTGATAACATTTGGGATCTCAGGGGCGTCAAATTCAATTTCCTCTGCCTCGATAAGGTCTTGCACCTTATTTTTCAAAGCCTAGCTTTCGTTTGTATCATGATCTGGACTTTCTGAATGGTAAGCACAACGAGAATTTGGGTTGTAATGGGGAGAGGCAGTGTTGGGATTCTTCGGAGCTTCCCGCAAGGTCACCAGATTAGATTTCAACAAATGTGGTAAGACTTAAGACAGCGTCATATTTATCTGGGTAAACTGTCTTTCCCGCCTTTCGGTTCTAGTCTGATTGTTCCTTTGTTGAGTAGGTGTAGGCTTAGAGATCATGACAGCCCCTACCGCTGGACGGCGTTCAGCTTTGTCTTGATTACTATGGTTATATGCAACACTGGCCTCCTTCTTTCCGGTAAAGGGTTTCTTCATCATGCTCAAGGATGCATATCTTTGAATTTTTCCACTTTTTATACCCGCTTCTACCTATTCACCAGTCATGATTAATTCGATAAATCCAGTCGAGGAACTTCCGATCAAATGTTTAAAGAATGGACCAGATAGCGTGCCTAAGAACATATCCACCAATTCCCTGTCAGATAGAAGGGGTTGGACTCTTCCCGCGAGATCCCGCCATTTTTGAGCATAGGTTTTGAAACCTTCATCCGCACCCATGGACATGCCTTGCAACTGTGTCCGAGTTGGAGCTAAGTCAGCATTATACTGGTATTGTTTGTAAAAGGCGGCAGCCAAGTCTTCCCAATTGTGAACATTGGTCCCTTTTAACTGATAGAACCAATCCAACTGCGTCCCGGGCAAGCTTTCTTGGAAGAAATGTACCCATAGGTTACTATCGGCAGTATGGGGTTGAATTTTCCTAACGTATGATCTCAAATGCAGCTTTGGACAAGAGACACCGTCATATTTATCGAAAGTGGTAACCTTGAATTTTTGTGGTATGACAACCCTCGAGACAAGTCCTAACTCTTCAAAATACAACCCGGGTACCCTCTGGATCTCCATAGCATTGAGGCGATCTTCCAATTAATTGTATTTGTTGTCAGCTGGTGGATACTGCTCCTCAAAGTAATCAACCTCTTCTTCCTCTTCAGATTCTAGATGGTCAATCACTTCCTTGTTTTTCCCTTCTTGACTATCCCCTTCACCTGATGATGTTGCAAAGTCTAGAGTCCGTCTGGCTTGTCCTTCGAATCTTCTTCCCAGATTCAAAACACCGATTAATTTCTTCGCTTTCTTTTCTTTTCTTTGATCAACAGAGTTTTCAACTCCTCTTATCCTTTTGCCAGAGTCAAATACATTTGTTGAAACTGAGCGTTTTGCGCCTGAAGATCTTTTACTGTCTATTCAATATCCATCTCACTGAAATAAACAGTAGAAAGATAAGGAGACCTATTGTAAGAAACTTGTTTGTGTTATGATGAATGAAGATGCATATGCAAATGATTTCAAGGAAATTAGAGATTTAAATTTGCTTTAGACAAAAAGGAACACACGTTATATTAATAAATCCAAGTTTGAGTACATCACGCCTCTTTGGGATTACAATGAAAGAAATAAAATACAAAAACTCCTAAGACAAAAAGTTGAACGCATCCTCTTTGGTGCGGTGTAGGATTTCAGACTCCGCTCTTCATGAAGCTGCTTGGTAGGTTCCATAACTTTCTTCTCACTAGCGTAGAATAGGGCCTCTAAAGTGTCTCGTTCTTCCTTAAGTTGAATCCAATCCCTTTGTAAGTCTTCGAGAGAGGTAGCCATGTCGGGATGAAAGATAGTTTACGGGACATCTCCTTCAACAACAGGCTCTATGATAACTCGAAGAATGGAGGAGTAAGGCATTGCGAGACTTTGAGCACGAGCACGTACCCACCTAAGGTAAGGATCAAGGGGAATGAAATTCTTGTGCCCCAATGTCCTACTGTCCACCTTGCTTACCATCCTCCAAGCTCATATAAACCTCCGACGGTAGTCTTGATTGTTGCTTTTGTAGTCGAACACTAAACCTTGGATGAGCGTGTCATAGGGACCATCTCTTCGTGTGTACCCAAACTGTCGCAGAGCTAAGCATGGGTTATAAGTCATGCCTCCTCTAATACCAAGCAGAGGGACATTAGGGAATTCCCCACAATGGTCGATGATAGTTATGTCCTCCAAGGATCGAGAACACCAGTGGATATCTGAATGCCTGAGTGACATCAGCCTATTGGACCACCTAAAACCTTGATCATTCTTCACAACGGATCGGGGAAGATGCGAAACAAACCATTTTTCCAACAAAGGAGTACAACACGTGAGGGTTCCTCTTATCTTCATGGTGCAAGCGTGGAGAGAATGTAAGATATCTCCCAACAAATAGGCACTAGATTGTGAGATAAAAAGATTTTGACAGCATTCACATCTGTAAGTTGGTCGGGATTTGGAAATAGTACCAACCCATAGATGAGAAGAGCCAAAATTTCTTCGAAAGCTTGTAAATCCAAGTTTTTCCAACAGTCTTGAGCTTTTTCCAGTAAGAACTTGGATAAGAATCCTTTGACACCGCTTCTTGTTTCCCAATTTTCCGTGACATCGGATTGTTGCAAGTGTAACGCTCGAGAAACCTCTTCAGGGCTTGGATCCCTTTCAGTACCATTGAAAGGTAGTTGATCGAGGATAGGAATTCCCAAGAGCTGAGAGAACTCTTCCATAATTGGTACAAGCTGGTAATCGGGGAAGGTAAAGCAATGGTGCAACAAGTCAAAGAACTTGAAAAGCACCTTCATCATATCTTCATCAAAGCTCGAGGTAACCAAGTTGAGAAGTCATCCATGTCTTTTGGTGAACGGAGAATTCTCAGGGACCCTTGATGCTAATTTCTTGAGCTGAAAAGGTACTCGTACAAGATTCACTTGGATTGTGTTCCTGCGAGTGAGAGTCATATCCTATAAAACAGAACAAAGATGAATCTCAAAATCCTTGAAATGGTTAGTATAAAATGTTATGGTATGATGTCATGATGTTATATACAAACATATGCACAAGTTAAATCAAACAAATCCTTGGGTTTAGGCTTGCATGAGGTTTTATAGGTAAGTACCCTCTTGAAGTTTGGTTAGCTCAACCTGTCCTAGTAATATTAACCGGGTTCTAAGGGATATCAATATCACTGATTTGTCTTCTCGGGCATTGTTTCAGCGCAAGCCTCTTTCACGGTGACCAAAATATCCCAAAAAGCTAAACCTCAATGAGTGTAGTATCGAGTATCTACCAACTTCGGACTACACCAAAGTCGTTCATCTCACTACGTCCTAATGACCAAGTTGGTCAAGTAAAGGTTCTAAAAGTCAGTTAGTGCTTTATGACATCACTCAGCGGCCCCGTATTCTCCTTGACTACTCAAGGGCTACTGGTACCCACAAATATGTCACACTAACGTAGCTATTGCTTAGACCATTTCGGTATACCCCGCACAATTTCCACAACATATTGCTACTTACATATAAGGTATCGCAAATCCGGGTAGACGATTTAAGCCCAAACAAAGAACCAAAATGTAAAGCATACAAGTCAAAAAAAGCAAGTAAAGGTGATCTAGCCCTAAGGTAACCCCACTTTTAAGTTTTATCCACAGCAGAGTCGCCAGTTCTGTAACGCGGTAGGATAATTGACTTGGGTGTTTGCGTTTTATAGCAAATGTTGAGGATAGCAAGAGTCGTCACCGACTTTTATTTTATCCAATAAGGAAAGGTTGAAAATAACAGGAAAGGCCTTTCGAGATGTTTTCTTAAGTTTGGGGGGTAGATTATGAAAAGGGAAGGTATTAGCACCCTTTTCATCTGTAGTTATCTACGGGCTCTTAGTTGCTCGCTAGATCACTTGCTTTTTGTTTTGAAAGTGTGTTTGAGATGTGGGTTCTGAAAATATTTTGAAAATGTCTTTGTAATGGTTCTCGTTTCTATAAGAACGCATACAAAGTGTTATCTTTTGAAAATGTTTCAAAATGAGAGTGTCGGTGTATAAAATGTTTTTTTTTGTTGTGAGCAAGCGAGCAACTAGGAGCAAATCTACCTACTCAAAAGGTCTTAGATGTTCTTTTCCTCCTCCTTTAGATGTTGCTATCTTACCATTGGTTTGGTAAGAAGCCCCATCGTTGGATGTGAAGGGACGGGCGTGGAACGTTTGTATAGTCATAGAAGGCAACCCATGGGACATTTTAGCAATATCGTTTAGGGACTAGATCGTTTACCGAAGGAACCATTGAGGGTCATCGAGGGACTACGATCTTTTATCGAGGGTCTTTTCTAAAACATCCATGTTCGAGGGACATGACTATTTTTCCGATAGGCCACAAGTGATATTACCCTAAGGGTGCATGTGTGCAAAGTGTGCTTGATTGCATGCATTTGTCTTTGATTTTTAGGTTGTCTATTTGTTGATTTTGTCTTTCCATACACACCTAATTACTAACATTTGTACAAAAGCAATAAAGAATGCAAGAAATAAAACCTACACTATTACAACCATATCGAAAGGCATAAAAATATGAAGTCAAAAATAAAATAAAAGTAATAAAATGAGTGTCTTTCGATGGTGGCAGGAGGGCCCTTCGATTTACATTTCCTGACTTCCTTCGATTTGGATTCTGAAGTCCCTTCAATTTTCTTTTATGGCTTCTTCGACTGAGAGCTGGAATCAAGGTGGTCACGCCTTTCGATTCTGCCTGGGATTCAACGTAGTTCTGCTTTTCGCTTGAGGCCTGGAAACAGCCAGGTTCTGGCCTTCGTTTAGGGCCTGGAGTCCATAAGGTATTGGCCTTCATTTGAGGCCCAGAAGCAGCAACATTCATACTTTGCCACAGGTTCCTTGCTGACCTTTGTAAGCATGTTGGGTCCTTAGAGTATGATTCGAAAGGCTTGTGCAACTAGCCAAATCGAAGGGTACGACACTTGTCTTAAAGTCTAACAAATGCAATATCCAAATACAACTACAATCCAGGGGTTAGCATGAAAACTAATGGGTCTCAAATCCCAAAGCATAACTAAATTAAGGTTGGGTCTTCAACATACAGGCAGTCAGAATCGAAAATCAAAACATAGTCTAGAAATGTTTACATTTTTTTCTTTTATAATGTATGTACAAATGAAGCTAGAACGAAAAAGGTTTCAAGTTAAGAAAAGACTTACCTCTTTCCAGTCGAATGAGTTGTGTATGGCTTGATGGTGGATTAGGCTTGGTTGGGATCTCCCTGGAACTAATTCAGTTGTTGCTTTTCTTGGAAAAGGGTCACTGGATCGAAGGTTGGTATATGGAGATTAGGAGTGAATCGAAAGATTCACTGACTTTCTTAGGTGGTTTTTGAGGGCTTTGGGAGTGTTCCAAAGCTGGTGTATGGAAACTGGGGGGGGGGGGGGGGTGAATCGAAGGAATGATATATATGGGTTAGGAAGGTGAATCGAAAGGCTGGTATATATGGGTTAGGGAGGTGAATTGAAAGGTGTTTTCTTAGTGTGTAGAGATGTTTGAAGAAGAAAAATGTTGAGAAGTGTTTGAGAATTTTGAGAATTTTTCCACAAGTGTTTTTCTTGCAAAATTCTTTCGGCCCCTAATACGTGTGGTGATGCCTCCTTTTTATAGGTGGCTTGAGCTGATGCTTTGGGAGGGAAAACAAAAAGGTTCAAACAAAAGGAGTAAGTTGTATTTGTAGCTTTCGAAGGACAGTCTTTTATTGCCACTTTGGTGCAAGGAACAGGGCAGCAACGCAGGACTGCTGTGCAACAGTTTTGGAGTTTTATGGCCAGTGCCTCAGGCTTAATCCTGGCAGCGCATGGGGATTAGTCAACAAGACTCCTTGAATACTCCCCCCTTTCGTTTTGATCACTTCAACCAGCTTCATCATTATACAGAAGTGTTCGTTTCCAAACAATGTATGCTCTAAGTACGTTGCTTCGAAGGGTTTAGTGGTCCAACTTGTGAATCGAAGGAGGACACCTTGAAGGAGATCACACGCCCAACTTATGGATCAAAGGGGGTCACTTTGAAGGAAGTTATATGCCCAGTTTTATGGATCGAAGGGGGTCCCTTCGAAGGAAACTACATGGCTAAATCGAAGCTTATGACTGAAGGGAGATTGTATTGCCCAATCGAAGCTTGTGACTGAAGGGGGACTGTATTGCCCAATCGAAGCTTGTGACTGAAGGGGGACTGTATTGCCCAATTGAAGCTTGTGGCTGAAGGGGGACTGTATTGCTCAATTGAAGCTTACAGCAGGCAGCAGACAGCATATGCCCAATCGAAGCAGGCTTGTAGACAGCAACATTTGAGCAATCGAAAGAGGCTTTAATCGGAAAAAAACCTATTTTTCTCCAATTTTGTCAAAATATTATTTTTACCTGTTTTCTCCCTTTTTGACAGTTTCCTTTTAATCTTGATACTGGAAAATCCCAATGTACTTGTGCAAGCTTGAATCCTGAGAATCTTTGTGAGAAAAGCTTTGAGAGTTGAGAAGACAAATTTTGGGGTACAACATAAAGATTTTCTACTTAATGCATCAATCATAACATTCGCTTTACATGGATGGTAATTCGAACTAAAATCATAATCCTTCAAGAATTACAACCATCTTCTTTGTCTCATATTTAACTCTTTATGATCAAACATATATTTCAAACTCTTGTGATTATTAAACACATAAAATCTTGATTCAAACAGATAATGCCTCCAAAGTTTCAATATAAACACAACAACAACTAACTCTAAATCATGAGTCAGATAATTACTTTCATGTACTTTAAGTTGCCTTGAAGCATAAGTTACAACTTATTGATTCTGCATCAACATACCTCCTGAACTCATCAATGAAGCGTCATAATACACAACAAACGGTTCTGTCAGATCAGGAAAAATAAAAATAGGAGCGATTGTCAACCTTCTCTTAAGCTCTTGAAAACTTTCTTCAGATTTTGCATTCCAAACAAAAGCCTGACCTTTCCGCGTCAATTACGTCAACAACAAAGCTAACTTAGAAAATCCTTCAATAAACTTCCGATAATAACCTGCTAAACCAATAAAACTTCTAATCTCGGAAACACATTTTGGAGCTTCCCATTGAGACACAACCTCAATCTTCGACGGATCAACAAAAATACCACCACTCAATATCACATGACCAAGGAAATTTACTTTTTTCAACCAAAACTAACACTTAGAAAGTTTAACACACATCTGTTTCTCTTTCAACACAGATAACATAATCTTCACATGCTCAACATGATCCTCTTCACTCTTTGAATAAATCAAAATATCATAAATGAAAACAACCACAAACTATCCAAATATTGATGGAAAATCATGTTCATGTGTTCCATAAATACACCAGCTGCATTGATCACACTGAATAACATCACAAAATACTCATAATGACCATACCTTGTTCTAAAAGCAGTCTTCTGAATATCTTCAGCCTTCACACGGATCTAATGATACCCATACCTCAAATCTATCTTACTGAATACACTTGCACCAACCAACTGATCCATTAAATCATCAATTCTCGGAAGTGGATACTTATTCTTGATAGCCACCTTGTTCAGTTATCTATAATCTACACATAACCTCATAGTACCTTTTTTCTTCTTAACCAACAAAACTAGTGCACCCCACGATGACACACTAGGAAGAATGAATCTCTTCTCAAGCAAATCCTTAAGTTGACTCTTCAACTCTTTCAATTCAGATGTTGACATCCAATATGGAGTCATTCACACAAGACTAGTTCCAAGAACTAAGTTGTAACACCCCAATTCTACCCAACAATATAAATGTATATCAGAGTTATAAAAATTATACAACTGAATCAGGATGCCACAAATTCAACTTAAAACCATTGCATTCAACATGGATACATAACACTTTAAAACTTCATACGAACTAACAGCAAAATAAATTAATCTTTTAAAACAACAACTTGAACAACTACGCAGCGAAGTCATAATAACATCTTTATCCAACATTAAAGCAACTTCTGAAATAACAAGTACTTAACAACAATCAACTTAAATTTAAAAAATTGAAATAACAATAACTAAAAACAACAAGCGTTCATACCCCTGAGTGTTACGTATCAGAGCAATGACACCGACTCTAACCACTGAAGGTAAACCGTCTTTACTCTGGATTACCTGCATGTTACCAACATAGGGCAACATTCAAATAGAAGGGGTGAGATATCTAACGATATAATAGAATGTATGGTCAATATTATATTGGAACTAGTTCATTCAAAAATCACCACTTCACAACTTTCAAACAACTTTAATCTCAACAAAACATCAACACGACATAACAACTAATTCATAGCTTTTAGATGATACCTGTTAAAACAAGTCAACAACATAAAACAACAACAAATCTATCTTCACCACAACTCAAGATGCAACATCAAATGTGACTCAATTACAATGCACATGCATGTGGTACCATTGGAGCAGAACTCCCAACTTAAAAACGAAGTAGAACTCCCACCTTAAAATCTGCCAATAAATAGAGGCATCAACAAGGCATAAGCCTTCTTCGCAGTTTGCCAATCCAGGCCATCACAGAGTATGCAAATGTATATGAATGCACTATCACATACTCACAACAATCATCATCATCGCAAGCATAACTCCACATCACCATTATTACCAGTAAATAGAGGTAATTCATCATCATTAAAACTCCCTGCAACTTCGCATTATCAACAAGAATTCATAACAGCAATCACAACAACACAACATCTTAACATAAATCGACATTGGACATAATCTTATCACATCAATCAACGATTCAATCATTAACATAATTAAACAGCAACTTAGAATAATTTACACAACACGGTTAACGACCAAAAACACAGCATGTACGGGTAAAAAAGGATAAGGAACTACGTGCCCCTCGACATGCATAGCAACTAGGACAACTTAACAACTAAATCATACTCCTCGAAACGCACATAGAAGACAGGGTAACGAACAACTTATGCTCCTCGACATGTCCTGCAACCTAGTACTGCTCGACAATCCAACACATACCCCCTGACACGTATCACAGCCTAATATGCCACTTGGTACCTAACACCATCAGCACCCTCCTCGACCACCGGTGCCGCCAACATCACAGACACAACACGACGTCTTAACAACCACACCACTATAATTTGTAGCTTCCGACCAACCGCTCGGAATACACAGTAACGGGCAACTATATTTCCTATCAATAGATTCATCAACATACAAGATAGTCACGCAGAAACTCCCTAAAACGACCACTTCAATAATTACCAATTTCTTTTTCTGCTAATCGCTCAGAATAACCTAACATCCTAACGACCATCACGACCTAACCCACACATCGATTAAAACGGCCAGTCACACCGATAACTCAAAACATCCACAACACATAACCGGGAAACTCTCTATAACATGTTCATTAAACTGTCATACGGTACTTCCCAACGCCCATAACATGAATAGACGGGCAACTTCACTAGCAATTCAGAAACATCCACGCACCATAATCATAAAACGACCAATTCCCATATAATACACATCATAAATCCCATTATAAGGTTAGAACCCCACCCTTACCTGGATTGAAGGTCGCTCAACCAAAAACTCTAGCCGACGACTTTGCTTCGTTCTGCTCGACACCGGGCAGCTTGCTTCTCTTCTGCGTAGCTCTACCGGTCAGCATAGAAAATCCTTATTCTCTAACTAAAACAAATCCTTGTGTCAGCTTCTCCTTATATATCAATCCTATTGGGCCTAACCTACACCCCCACTTTACTATTTCCAACCAATAGCATAAGTCCAACATTATTTCATATATTCCCTTTAATTCCATATTATAATTATTATTAATCAACTAATTAATTAATTAGTTAATAATAATCCAACAACTCACACCGATAATTCTTAACATCTCACAACTTCACAAATAATCCAAAAATGATTTAATTAAATAAATAATTAATTAATTAAATTACGGGCGTTACAACTCTCCCCCACTTAGAATATTTTCGTTCTCAAAAATTTATCTTATTCGAACAACTCAGGATAGGAGTCCCGCATCTTGCTTTCCAACTCCCAAGTCATGCTTTCTCCAGCAGCTCCTAACCAGACTACTTTCACCAAAGCAATCTTTTTGCCTTTTAGAGTCTTCATTTCACGATCCATGATTCATACAGGCATCATCTCAACAATAAGATTATCCCGCATTTGTACATCATCCACATGAATCACATGAGATGGATCTGAAATATACTTTCGGAGTTGTGACACATGAAACACATCATGCAAATTCTAAAGATTAGGCAGTAAATCCACTCTATAAGCCACATTCCTAACCCTTTCCGAAATCTGATATGGACCAATAAAACGAGAAGTGAGCTTCTTAGACTTCAATGCTCTCCCAACACCAGTTACAGGTGTAACTCTCAAAAACACATGGTCACCAGCTTGAAATTCCAAATCCTTCCTTCGCTTATCATGATAACTCTTCTGTCTACTTTGGGAAGCTTTCATCTTTTCCCGAATCATCTTCACCTTCTCAGTAGTCTCACGAACAAGTTCAGGTCCAAGCACTACACTTTCTCCATATTCATGCCAACATAAAGGAGTTCTACATCTCCGACCATACAACGCTTCAAAAGGTGCCATCCCAATACTAGAATGGTAACTATTATTATAAGTGAACTCTATTAATGGAAAATAAGTATCCCACGAACCTCTCTGCTCAAGAACACATGCTCTCAACAAATCTTGCAACGATTAAATAATCCTTTTTGTCTGACTATCTGTCTGAGGATGATACGCCGAACTCAAGCTCAACTTAGACCCCAACGCCTCTTGCAAACTCTTCCAAAAATCAGAAGTAAACCCCAGGTCTCTATCTGACACAATGCACAAAGGAACACCATGCAACTTCACAATTACACTAGTGTAAATCTCAGCCAACTTCGACATTGGAAAACTGATCTTAATAGGAATAAAATGAGCCGACTTTGTAAGCCTATCAACAATCAACCAAATCTAATCATGTACTCTTAGAGTATTAGGTAATTCCATCACAAAGTCCATCGAAATGCTATCCCATTTCCATTCTCGAACTTCTAACGGTTGCATCAACCCTGCAGGCTTCTGATGTTCAACTTTCAACTTCTGACAAGTTAAACATGCATACACAAACCGAGCCACATCACTCTTCATCCCAGGCCACTAAAACAAATTCTTCAAATCCTAATATATCTTTGTAGCTCCTGGATGAATACTCAACTTACTTCTATGACTCTCTTCAAGGATCACTTTCTTCATCTCCGTATCATCAGGAATACAAATCCGATTATGAAATCTCAACATACCTTGCGCATCTAACTTAAAATCACTATTCTCAGGCTGATCGATCCCAACCATCGAATCTACCAGTTTCATATCTAACTTCTGAGCTTCTCTGATACTATCCAGAAAATCATTATTAATCTTCAACATTCCCAACATAACACTATGCGGTATCACTTCGCAAACTAAGCTCATATCTCTGAATTGTTCAATTAATTCCCCTTTAACCATCATTACTGACATATGTAAAGTGTTTCGACTCAATGCATCAGATACCATATTCACTTTTCCTGGATGATAATTCAAACGGAAATCATAATCCTTTAACAACTCCAACCATCTTCGTTGTCTCATATTCAGTTCCTTCTTATCAAATAGATACTTTAAGCTCTTATGGTCACTAAACACTTCAAATCTAGAACCATAAAGATAATGCCTCCAAATATTCAATACAAAAACAACTGCATCAAGCTCTAAATCATGCATAAGATAGTTCTTTTCATGAGTCCTCGACTTCCTTGACGCATAAGCAACTAACTTTTCATTCTGCATAAGCACGCCTCCTAAAACCATCTTAGAAGCATCACAATATACCACAAAAGGCTCTCCTGGATTAGGTAACATCAAAATCGAAGCCGACGTCAATCTTTTCTTCAATTCCGTAAAACTTTCTTCACAATGGACATCCCACACAAAAGCTCTACCTTTACAAGTCAACTTAGTCAACGGAAGTGACAACTTAGAGAAACCTTCGATAAACCTCCTATAATAACCAGCTAATCCCAAAAAGCTTCTAATCTCGGTAGCTGACTTCGGAGTTTCCCATTGCAACACATCATATACTTTTGATGGGTCTACAGCAATGCCATTACCTGAGATTACATGACCAATAAAACTAACCTCCCTTAACCAAAATTCACACTTAGACAACTTTGCATACAACTTATTTTCTTTCAAGACTTGCAATACTATTCTTAAGTGTTCTGCATGCTTTTCTTCTGACTTAGAGTAAATCAAAATGTCATCAATGAACATCACCACAAATCGATCCAAATAAGTATGAAAGATGTGATTCATGTATTCCATGAATACTCCCGGCGCGTTGGTAACAACGAAAGGCATCACCGAATACTCATAGTGTCCATAACATATTCTGAAAGTCGTCTTCTGGATATCTTCATCCTTCACTTTAATCTGATGATAACCCGACTTCAAATCTATCTTACTAAACACACGAGCGTCCAACAATTGATCCATCAAGTCATCTATTCTTGGAAGCTGATACTTGTTCTTAATTGTCACTTTATTCAACTGTCTATAATCAACACAAAGCCTCATACTTCCATCTTTCTTCTTTACTAGCAACACTGGGGCTCCCCACGGTGATACACTTGGTCTCACAAACTTCTTTTCAAGTAACTCTTCCAATTGCTTCTTTAATTCTGACAATTCAGATGCATACATCATGTATGGTGCCATAGACACAGGTCTGGTACCAGGTACAAGATCAATAGAAAATTCAACTTCTCTCTCTGGAGGTACATCGGGAATTTCATCAGGGAAAACTTCAGGAAATTCACGCACCACCTGTAATTCCTATATTATAACTTGATTCTCGACATTGCATCAACTTCCTCAACTGTCTAGCAGTCAATAATCTATCTTCCTCTTCCTCAGGAGTAGAAAACCTCACAGACTTGTTGTAACAGTTAATATGAACATAGTTATGCTCTAACCAATTCATACCCAGAATCACATCCAACCCTCTTAACGACAAACAAACCAAATCAACAGTAAAGTCTCTATCGAAAATCGACAAAGGACACTTTAAACACACAAAAGAAGTAGTCGCCGACCTCTTGTCTGGAGTGTCGACGACCATCTCTCCATTCATAGAAGATAACATAAGACCCAATCTTTCAACACAGTCAACATTAATAAAGCAATGAGTAGCACTGGTATCAATAATAGTATTTAAAGGAGTACTATTAATGAAACATGTACCTCTGATGAGTCTGTCCTCAGTAGCTGCTTGATCCTCAACCAAAATGAACACTTTACCACTGGTTTGCACCTTCTTCGGTTTCTGACACTGACTACCAATGTATCCTTCTTCACCATAATTGAAACAAATCACCTCCTTATGCTTGCACTCAGACACAACATGTCTAGTCTTACCACAACGGAAACACCTCTTCACCTCAACAACATACATATTACTCTTATGCCCAGAATTTCCATATTTGAAACAAACCACACCAGCAGGAGCATCTCCCTCACTAGTCCTATGACCCTGAGCAGCTTTATGTTTACCTTTACCAGCTGGGGCATCATAAGGCTTACCACGATTTCGTTGGTGCTTACCCCTCTTCTCACTGATAATCTTGTAGTGAGCATTATTATCTTCTTCATAAATCCTACAACTATCAATCAAATCAGCAAAGACACAGATCTTCTGGTATCCAACTGCCTTCTTGATCTCTGGGCGCAACCCGTTCTCAAACTTGATTCACTTTGAAAACTCAGCATTTTCCCCACTATAGTGCGGATAAAACTTAGCCAACTCAACAATCTTTACAGCATACTCTACAACCGACATACTCCCTTGCTTCAGCTCAAAGAATTCAATTTCCTTCTTACCACAAACGTCTTCAGGGAAATACTTCCTCAGAAATTCTCTATGGAACATAGCCCAAGTGACATTTTCACCTGCAGCTTCCAACCTCTGACACGTCTCTAGCCACCAGTAATCAGCTCCGACTGCTAGCATATGAGTACCATACCGAACCTTCTGCATTGGAGTACAGTCCATCACACGGAAGATTCTCTCAATCTCTTTCAACCAATCCAATGCTCTGTCAGGATCATACTTTCCCTTGAACGTAGGCGGATTCTCCCTCTGGAAAGTCGCCAAACTACAAGATTCAGCATTCCTGACAGTGTTCGGTTGATTCTACATAGCATGTGCCATTGCTTCTAAAGCAGCAACAAGTGCAACATCATTCCTTCCAGCCATCTCAACCTGTCACTACAACATAAACAACAGTTAGAACTCAAATTAATAATACTCGATTGTTAAACAACCTACGACTTGACAACTTGGTCCGACAGACCGACTTTGCTCTGATACCAACTATGTAACACCCCAATTCTACCCAACAATATAAATGTATATAAGAGTTATAAAAATTCTACAACTGAATCAGGATACCACAAATTCAAATTAAAACCATTGCATTCAACATGGATATATAACATTTTAAAACTTCGGATGAACTAATAGCAAAATAAATTAATCTTTTAAATCAACAACTTGAACAACTATGCAGTGGAATCATAATAACATCTTTATCCAACATTAAAGCAACTTCTGAAATAACAAGTACTTAACAACAATCAACTTAAAGTTCAATAATTGAGATAACAATAACTAAAAGCAACAAGCGTTCATCCCCCCCCCCCCCCCCCCCCGAGTTTTACATATCAGAGCAATGACACTGACTCGAACCACTGAAGGTAAACCATCTTTACTCTGGATTACCTGCACGTTACCAACAGAGGGCAACATTCAAACAGAAGGGGTGAGATATCTAACGATATAATAGAATGTATGATAAATATTATATTGGAATCAATTCATGCAACATCACCACTTCACAAATTTAAAACAACTTTAATCTCAACAAAACATCAACACGATATAACAACTAATTCATAGCTTTTAGATAATACCTGTCACAACAAGTTAACAACATAAAGCAACAACAAATCTATCTTCACCACAACTTAAGATGCAACATCAAATGAGACTCAATTACAATGCACATGCATGTGGTACCATTGGAGCATAACTTCCAACTTAAAAATGGAGCAGAACTCCCATCTTAAAATCTGCCAATAAATAGAGGCATCAACAAGGCATAAGCCTTCTTTGCAGTTTGCCAATCCAGACCATCACAGAGTATGCAAATGTATATGAATGCACTATAACATACTCACAACAATCATCATCATTGCAAGGCATAAGCCCATATCACCATTATTACCAGTAAATAGAGGTAATTAGTCATCATTAAAACTCCCTGCAACTTCGCATTTCAACAAGATTTCACAACAACACATCAACTTAACATAAATCGACATTGGCCATAAACTTATCACATCAATTAATGATTCAATCATTAATATAATTAAACATCAACTTAGCATAATTCACACAACACGGTTAACGACCAAAAACATAACATGTACGGGCAAAAAGGGATAGGGAACTATGTGCTCCTCGACATGCATAACAACTAGGACAATATAACAACTAAATCATACTCCTCGACACGCACATATAAGACAGGGTAACGACCAACTTATGCTCCTCGACATGTCCTGCAACCTAGTACTGCTCGACAATCTAACACATACCTCCCGACACGTCTCACAACCTAATATGTCACTTGGTACCTAACACCATCAACACCCTCCTCAACCACCAGTGCGACTAACATCACAGACGCAACACAACGTCTTAACGACCACACCACTACAATTAGTAGCTTCTGACCAACCGCTCAGAATAACACAGTAACGGGCAACTATATTTCCTACCAATAGATTCATCAACATACAAGACAGTCACATAGAAACTCCCTAAAACGACCACTTCAACAATTACCAATTTTTTTTCTGCCAATCACTTGCAATAACCTAACGTCCTAACGACCATCACGACCTAACCTACACATTGATTAAAACAACCAGTCACACAGATAACTCAAAACATCCACAACACATAACCGGACAACTCTCTATAACATGTTCATTAAACGGTCATGCGATACTTCCCAACGGCCACAACATGAATAGACGGGAAACTTCGCTAGCAATTCAGAAACATCCATGCACCACAATCATAAAATGACCAATTCCCACATAATACACATCATAAATCCCATTATAAGACAAGAACCCCACCCTTACCTGAATTAAAGGTCGCTCAACCAAAAACTCTAGCTGACGACTTTGCTTCATTCTGCTCGACACCGAGCAGCTTGCTTCTCTTCTGCGCAGCTCTACCGGTCAGCGTACAAAATCCTTATTCTCCAACTAAAATAAATCCTTGTGTCAGCTTCTCCTTATATATCAATCCTATTGGGCATAACCTACACCCCCACTTTACTATTTCCAACCAATAGCATAAGTCCAACATTATTTCATATATTCCCTTTAATTTCATATTATAATTATTATTAATCAACTAATTAATTAATTAATAATAATCCAACAACTTACACCGATAATTCTTAACATCTCGCAACTTCATAAATAATCCAAAAATAATTTAATTAAATAAATAATTAATTAATTAAATTACGGGCGGTAAATAAATAATTAATTAATTAATCAAGCAAATCCCCAAGTTGACTCTTCAACTCTTTTAATTCAGATGTTGACATCTGATATGGAGTCATTGACACAAGACTAGTTCCAAGAACTAAGTTGATCGTAAACTCCACCTCACGCTCTGGCGGTAAATCACTTACATCTTCAAGAAATACCTCAAGAAAATCACGAACTATTGTTAATTCACCAGTTTCTCCTTCTCGACTAATATACAATGTTGCCATCAAAGCCAACAACACAGCACCATCCTGCACAGACTCATTCATTTTACATACTATCAAGCTGACAAGACAACCTATCCCATCCAATATGATCCCTTCTACTATTAATAAGAGATTAAGGGTGATCAGTTCCTCAATTTGCCAATAGGTAGTCGATAACCATGATGGAGCATAAACTATCGTTACCAAACTATAATAGTGTTTTCTTGTGCTCAACGTAACCTAAAGCACCATGGTCTAACTCTTCACACCATAAACATCTCAGGGAAGCAAAGCTTCTCTCCCACTTGTTAAAAACCCACTTCTGCAACCAAGTAGTTAGAAAAACAAGCAAGTACTAACAGTGTTTCACACACATGTCGTGTATAAAGTAACAAACAACATTAGATAACCTGGCCGGGCGAACCAACCATGCTCTGGTACCACTAATGTAACACTCCATAAACCCCACACATAATATATGGCATAAATCAGAGTAAATATCATGTATATTTTAAGAGGGCGTCACTTCGAAACCACAACAAATACACAAGTCATGCTCATAAAACACATTTAAAATCATATTCCATAAACTAACTCATATGCATCTCACATGAGAATAATTCTTTTTTTCAAAATGAAACCAATATTTAAGTCTCATAATAAAATTCATGCATTAAAATCATTAGGTATTAAAGGTCAATCATCACATAATCTCAAATACAATAATCAAATAAAAGAGAGTATAATAAACATCTCTTAAGACAAACACGTGCTTAAATGTTTCTCCATGTTTAACTAGAGCATGACTCACTATATAAATAAAGCGGATAAATAAAGAACTAGCCCTTCTGACTAATCCTTGCTAGAAGCACCACTACCTTCGGTACCTGAGCGTTGTCGTATAAAAATATCATTCCAACAAAAGAGTGAGACTTCATATCATTATATATATATATATATATATATATATATATATATATATATATATATATATATATATATATATATATATATATATATATATATATATATATATATATATATATATATATATATATATATATATATATATATATATATATATATATATATATATATATATATATATATAAAATAAGTAATGCATCACATACAAACAACAATTGAATTCATCACACTTCACATATTCATGTATTCAACATTTTCTAACACAATTCAAATATTCACATATACAACATTGTTCAACGATTCATGATTCAAATAAAGTCAATCACCAATACAACAAATGTAACATTCACACCTATATCACATATTTCACACCAATTCAACATTTCACATCAACACATGTAACTCTAATACAACTCTATGCAATATGCATGTGGTACCAATTGTTATCCTTATCGATATCACCGAGTCCGTCTCTAAGACAGATAACCACCAAAAAAATAAGCATGTCCCCTAAGCTTCAAACCCATATCCAAGGTTTAAGACAAGTCACTAACTCTCGCAAAATTTAAAAATATTGCCTCTTAACAACTCATGATGCATGATGTAGTTAAGACCATCTCCAAATCTTAATCATACAAGCATATTTCACATAATTCAACATATTTGAATTATCTCACCAACTTGCACAACACACATACATTATGTCAATATTCATATACAATACATACTCACAATATTTATCAACTCAACACACCACAATAACATATAGCAATAATTACCAAAACATGTTATCCTCATTCATCATCAATTCACATCATACATCTACACAAAATTCAAGTATCATGTTCATAACATTCAAATAACATTAATCAACTCAATACACCACAATAACATATTATTCATACCACACAACACAATGTTATGGTATCACCATTTACCAAACATGTTATCAACTCATCATGTTATAATCAATAACAATAACACAACATCACCATATTACAATAATACAACACATAAATACATGTCATTTTACATAATCAAGCAGTAATTAAATTACCTACTACTAGTAAGACCATTTTTATTGAAAATAATATTGCTCTAACTTTATAATACTTCTAACGGGAACTCAAACAGAGTTACGATTCAAAAGTTATGAATTTTTAAAGTTGCAACGAAAATGCAAACACCGACATCATACACTGCCACCATAAAACCCAATTAAAAACTAATTAAATTTATTTCCAGCATATGAAACCATTTTTATAAGAAATTACATTATATTAGATTTCCCCGAGTTTAAATGGTGTATCAAACGGACACCCGAAACTCAAGTTATAACTTTTTGAAGGTTTACAAAAATTGTAGCCAGAATTGACGGAAATCAATAGTAGTTGTACGAAAATCCCTTTCATCCCAATTCCAAAACCCCAAATTTAATGAAACATTGCATATTCAAACCCCAAAATCTCATTACCATCAACACACATAATTACAACATCATTACTCATCATATTCAAGGATTTATTCATTAAAACCTAACAATTCCAAAACTTAAGAATTTCATGAAACATTGCATGTTCAAGTTCCAATTTCATTTACCCATTCACCTATATCATCAATAACATTTGAATACATTTCTAACGCCAATTTCATCAATTCTCATTCAAAATCTAAGTATGTCAAAACCTAGAAATTGAAATTGAAATCCCTAAATCATGTATTCTACCCATTACATATATTATATTATCCCATAATCAAATGAAAACCCACCCTTACCTTGGATGTAGATTCTTTAGGGTTCTTCCCTCTTCTCTTCTTTTTTCTCCATTATCTCCTTTTTTCCTCTTCTCTTGGTTTTCTTCACTTTATCTTTAAAACTTATATTCTTTTTATTTTACTAACTCTAACAACTACTCTCTCCGTCTCATAATAAGCGTCTCATTTGCACTTTTTCTATGTCTCAAAATAAATATTTATTTAAAATACAAATACAACATTTATTATTTTTTTCCACAACTATATTCTTATTTATTAGCCTTCACGTTTATCAACTACTCTACTAACTATAGTAAATAAGGGTGTTTTAGTAAATGATATTAATTTTATCATTAAAATTAACATATTTAATTATTTTCTTAAGAATCGCGCAAAACTCAAATGAGACACTTATTATGAGACGAAATGAGTATTGTTTTTCTTAAATGAGTTTATCTCACTCACTCACACAAATGTGACATATAAAACCCAATCAATTAATAATTCTATTTTCACACCCAATATCTCAATTACTCATATAACACATATTCTTAATTAATAAAATAAATCATATATAACACATCACTGATTAATTCAAATAACTCATATTTTCACAAAATCACACAATTTAATTAAATACTATATTATATAATAATTAATAAAATAAATAACTAATAAAATAATTAGTAAATAAAAATTGGGGTGTTACAAAGCGCATACATCTCTAGTTGGTGAGTGTTATAATGTTTATGATAATTTAGTTGAAAGGGCAGAAAAAGTATAATGTCATATGTGTCCAACTTTAAAACGTGAAATTTAATATCTAAAAGGACAAGTAACTCATACTATCTTGTTCTCGTTCTATCTCTTTAAGTGATAAAGGTGTGATTTTCAAGAAAAACCCTTGTGGTGACATTTCATTCAAAACTATTTGTCATTATTGTGGTGACAAATAACACATTAGGCCTCTTTGTCATATTCAGAACATTCAAGTTCCCATGGTAAAATAGTATGGATTCTTGAGTGTACCTCAACTAATCCTAAAGGATCCACTGGTTGGGGATCTAAATTGCCTATTTGATTGTTAGAGGAAAGTCTTGTATCTGTGAAAAGATTATGGTTTTTAGATAGCAGATGTTCAAGACACATAAGGAAAAGCTCAATGAGAAAGAAAGCGGTCACGCCACGTATGGGGACAATATAAGAGATAAAATACTAGGAGAATATATTGTGAGAAATCCCTCCACAATCACTATTGAAAATGTGCTTTTAGTTAAAGGGCTTAAATACAACCTACTTAGCATTAACCAATTATGCAAAAAGGGTACACAATTGATTTTGATACTCTTAGTTGTTTAATTGAAAATAAGGCAAGTAAGGACCTTGTGTTTAAGGGTTCTAGGATTGATAACATATATATTATTGATCTAGATGATATGTTAATGCATGGAACTAAGTGTTTAGTAGCCAAAGGTGAAATTCTTGGTTATGGCATAAACGCTTAAGTTACGTGTATTTTGACTTGTTGAATAAAATAACATCCAAGAATCTAGTGATGATCTATCTTCCTAAAATAAAAATTTTAAAAGACAAATTATGTGATGCTTGCCAAATGAGAAAGTAAACTAGAGTGTTGTTTAAATCGAAAAAGGTTGTTTCGACATTAAGATCTCTCGAGCTTCTCCATCTAGACTTGTTTGGCCCTTCATAGACAAGAAGTTTAGGAGGAAATTATTATGGATTTGTAATTATTGATGACTACTCTAGATTCACTTGGACGTTAATTGTTCTCCATAAGGATAAAACTTTTGAAGTGTCCATGGAAAAAATATTTAACTCTTCTCATTAATTCTAAAAGCGTCTTGCTTCCACCGATGCATCAAAGCCTAACGAGAATTAAACACCATAATTCTCGAGAACTAATGAGAAGAATTAATAATCCGTGAGAAGTTTAATAAGAAGAAATCACTTGTAAATATGGAGTAGGTTTTAACTTAAATAGATCATTTGGAAAATAGGAAGAAATTGAATTGACATGTTTATAAATGTTCTTTATGTAATAAGTTTCTCCATTTGGAGAATTTTTACTATGTTAAACTAAGATTGTCAAAAATGGACAACTCTAGTTCTCTTAGAACCACTAATGTACTAGGAACTAAAAAGATTTGGGTACTCAAGTTGAAAACTTAATTATATTTTTCATGGATAGCTTTGCAACTTTGAATATGCTTATTTCAAATTTGATGAAGATGTGCAAATCATGTGTATATTGTGAGCGTACAAAGAAGTCCCTTGGTCTATGGTGATTTTTGATGGTGAAGCTGTTAGCATCGATGATGATCTTCAACATTTGTTTGTTAAAACATCTATGGGGGTGCTCAACTGTGCTATTGTTAGCATTGGTGGTAATGCTCAACAATTATTTATTAGGGTTACTGATGATACTCAATAATTATTCTCTTTGTTGACACTGATGGTGGTGTCCAATTTTTTTGTGTGACCAAGTTGTTCGGCGACATTGATAGTGATGATTAATGGTCATGGTAATCTTAATGATTTTGGAGTCAAAAGATCGTTGGTGATCGCACTGATCTAGATGATGTTTTACAAATACTCGTATTGTGTAATCCACATAGATTAACCTTTGATGATTGTTCATTGTTCCCTCTGTAGGGGGAGTTTAACTCAATTTTTCTTGAGACTTTGAGGTAGTACACTTAATAGAGGTTGAAAACTGGAAGACTCTGATTGTCCCTTTAGAAAGTGGTTTATTAAATGTCTAGTCATTTACATTTTTCCTAATATTTTTGAATTAAGTTCAATGTATTTCTCAAGCAAAAGGGTTTATTAATGTCTAGTCATTTAAATTGAATTACTAATATTGATGAGAACCACCCTTTAAGTGAATATCATAAACAATCAAATTCTCTAATTTTTTTGAATTCTTCTACTTAGATTTAGGGATAACTCTAGTAAGACCTTAGTTATTATTTCTCTAAAATTCTTCTTATATGCACCTTTCATGAACAACATTTTCATTGAGGATCACACATTCACTAACTTGTCGTTGTTCCTCACGCCGCCTCTTATTATCTCGGCTGGCTAAATATTTGATAGTTGATGTTTCTTTGACAAATTCATAACTATTTGAGAATTATGAACCTTAGTTTCTTAATATACCCTAAGAAAAATTTCTTCTTGATCTTCTACCTCATGATAATTCTCTTTCCCAACTTCTTGACATGAATATGATAAGGGAACCATCATATGTTTTTCAACCGATCCATTAATATCATCAACATTCTCTCTCTCTCTCTCTCTCTCTCTCTCTCTCTCTCTCTCTCTCTCTCTCTATATATATATATATATATATATATATATAATCTCATCAAAAAGTAGGTCTTTCGGTCTTTCTCTATAGAATTTGTATCCTTTTATAGAATCTCATCCACTTTTATTATACTAATCTTATCTTCCAGCTGATTAGATTTTGATACATAAATACTTTTATGTGTTATCTTTTTCTTACTCGATTATTTGACATTATGTTATCCACAACACCTTTATAATGAATGACCAATAATGTGATAAAAATAACAAAACAAAGAAAATATTTTGTATTTATTTTCAACAGCGAACCTCCCTTTTAACAAGGAGAAAATTAAAAAAATATTCTAACAAATCTAGACCCACCAAAATTATTGCGCAATATTCATATTTCTTATTGTTAGTTGTTTCGTCTAAGATATGAGAGATATCAATACCTCTTACAAATATTTTTTTTTATAGTCTTCAATATTCAAGAGGAAATCATGTATTATAATCCAACATTGGAACATTAATATTTTTAACTAAATTTTATTTAGAGTTTGACATCCAAGTGAATAAGTAAATAATACCTAGAGAAAGGCTCCAAGAGCCTACTGTCAAAACCTTCATATGATCCTTAATAAATGAAAATGAAAAAAAAAAAAAGAGTTTACTGATAGACATGGAATATTATTTGATAAGAATATTTTAAATATAATTTATCCTTAAGTGAAGTGCATTAATTATTGAAGAAGATTATGCTTTCTTCAATGTTATTCTTTCATGGAGGAGGTTCTTACAACTATAAAGACTATCAACATAATCATCCTTCTCAATCTTTATGATTGTCACATCTCCTTAAAAAAAGGTGTGAGTAACTAACTTAAGAGTATTTCACAAATCTTTTTTAAAACTAGTTTGAATGTCTTTAAAATTGGAGAGAAAACTAAAGTAAAAACATTTTAATTTTGTAAGCAAGACAAAAAATGATTCTGATTCGAACATATTGTTATCATGAGTATGACCCAACCAACAAGAAGCAACTGGCTAAAACAATCTATATATCATGGTGTGATCAATTGACTCAATGCAAAACATGCAATATAGTCTTTGTCAACATTAAAATCAATGTTTTTGCTAGGGAAAACCCCTAGTAGAACTTCCCCTCCAATGCCTTAATGAACTTTATTATACTATATCCTTCTGTATTGAAACAAACTATGATAAATTTATTATATTTGGTCTCTTTTAACTTTTATTTGAGAGTTAAGAGGAAAGTAGATGAGAGAACCTTGAATAAAATGGAAGGATAGAATGAAAACAATTGAAGGATTTTTGTTGAGAGGATTTTGTAAAATTTATTTTTATTCACAATGTAAAATTTCTCTAATTTAGAGAATTCAATATTTATATTGGATGAAGGTTTTAGAGGATTTTGATAGAAACTTACATAAATTATTAAAATATATTTTATATTATTATAATATTATAAAAATTAAAAGCATAATAATATTTATCATTCTAAACAAAAATACAATTTTAAAAAATATTAAAAAAATATCTATTTTTTTACGCACCCCTAGCCCAACGCCCTTTTCGCTCCAAGTCTCAAACACAACTTTAATGATCACTAAATGAATTCTTAAAATTTGTTTGTTTAATAGATTGAAATTATAATCTATAAACATTTATTACCGACAATTTAATTCCTATAAGTGTATTTATGTGTAATCAAAATTCCAAGAAATATTATAAATTTGAAATTAAAAAAGTGTTAAAATAATACTTGAGTAATATAGTAAATTATAAAATTTTAAGATTATGTTTAAGAAAAATAGAAATAAAATTGTTATATTTCAATTAAATATGCCCAACAGCTTATTAATTTTGTTTTGACTTACTAGTATTTCGAAAGAAACTTAATTAAAACAAACAAAATAAAAAGATTAAAAAATCACTGCATTTATGCTGTTTTTTTTACAGAACCTATGTCAATTAATACATAATTATTATGTATTTGATTTAATGATAAGTGAATTGATTTTGCATTGCGAAGTACTACTAGTATCACATTCTTAATTAGGGGTGTGTATGACAGGTTTGGGTTGGATTACTCAATTTATATTAGGATATTCTGGTTTGGAATAAGTGAAATAACTACTTATTATGTTAATGAGTTGGTTTGGACAAATCTATTAATTTTTGAGTTGAGTTGGATAATTTTTCTATTTTATTAATATTAAATTATTAAATGATAAATTATCATATTTTTTATAAAAATTATTTAATATTTTTATTTTCTTAAAAAAAATAAAAAAAAATCTATTTTTACTATTTTTTAACATTATAAAATAATAAATAATAACATTAACTAGTAAAAATCATCATAAAATATTAACGATAAACTAAACTTACATGAGATAAAATCGTATTAACATCAAAATAATTAATGATAAAATATTAATAATTAGTTAAAATTATAATTCACTAAAATAATAAATATTTAGAAGAATAAAATTTCAACAACTAAATTATTATTCATCAAAATCATTATAGATATTTTTGGGTGAATTTGACTGGGTTGGGTTGATCCACCCCTATTCTTAATGATATGCGTGAATTTATTATTCTTAAAAACAGGCTTGCTAGGTTTTCTTAATGACACCATAAATTGCGCATTATTAATCAATTCTATTTGAAACTAGGCGGTGATTGAATATAAAATAAAATATCGTTATATATTTTCTGACAATGATTAAGTTCCACTACATTTGATGGATAAAGCAAAGAAAAACGATAAAAATGACATACTGTAATAAATAAAGTAGAAAATTGAATAAAATAAAGCAAGGAGAGAGGGAAGTGTTTTTGTAGTGTACGCTACATGCGTCGTCAAGTTGATGAGTAGTGTGAGCTGTAACGGGATTGAAAGACGTCGGTTGCACGTGCGTTGTGTCCGTGTTGTCACGTACCAAACAGCTTAGCTCTTAATTAATCTCATTACTTCCACTTAATTCCCCAAAAAAGTAATCTAATTCTCACTTGGAACTTCACACACGCTCACACTCAAGCTCACACACTCGCACTCACTCTTTGGAATCACACAAATCTCAGACACAACGAAGCAGTGGTGAGAGAGTTGTGATAACGGTGGTTTTAACGTCTTTTGGCTGTTATTCCTTTTACACCTCATCTTGCATTTCTCTTTCACTTTCTCCAATCTCAGATCGAAATCAAGGTGACTTCGTCTTCACACTCTCTCTTTGCTTTTGCTGAAATTCAACTTGATGATTACTTTATCTGGATTTGATTTTCGTGCATTGCTTACTTTTTATTTCAATTGTCAACCTCTTATACTAGTTTACCTAGGTTCTGTTTCGATTAGCTTAAAATAGCTTTTCAATTAAATTTTTTTGCTACTTTTTTCGTTCCTTTCTTAGTTAGGTAAAAAGCGCTTTTGCGTTTGAGCTGAAAATTTTGGATAATAGGTGTTGTTGTATAGATGAAAATCTTGGAGATTAGTTCATAGAGAATGGTTGATTGTGCATTCTTAGTCATTTAATTGGTGAGGTTACTGGTTATGTGTGTAGCAGTTAATTGATGTAAGTGTTTTTAAGGCCTTGATTGGATATATAGGCAGCTTTATAACAAAATAGCTTATGGACAAGAGATAAAATAAAGTTAACATGTTATCATATAAGCTATAAGTTGTTTTCATTAGTTATTATGGAGAGTTTATGGAAATAAGCTGAAAAATAGCTTATGAGCAAAAGATAAAATAAAGTCAATCTGTTATCATGTTAGTTATAAGTTGTTTTCATAAGCTATTATGGAGAGAACTTATGGAAATAAGCTGTAAATAAATAACTTATGGACAAAATAGTTTTAAGTTGTTTTCATAAGTTATTAAGGAGAGAGCTTATGGAAATAAGCTGAAAATAAATAACTTATGGACTAAAGCTAAAATAAAGTCAACCTGGTATCACAGTAAGTTATAAGTTGTTTTCACAAGCTATTATGGAGAGATTATGAAAATAAGCTGAAAATAACTTATGGACATGTCATAAGCTGTTTCCGTGAACTTTTCCAAACAGTTTCACAGGTGTAAGTTCATGGATAGGCTCAAATAAGTCAATCCAAACTGACCTATGTGTTATTATGTGTAGCTCTCAAATAAATTTCTTGTAATGATGATTCTTGTATGGTTTAATTTCAGTTTAGTTAATTTGATGTTGCAGGCAGTGTCTACGTTCATCTCTCTGCACTGCTGATGTATACACCAACCAGATAACTACATGGTGGAGAGATATTTCAAACACGTTTGTCTCTGATGAATTTCACTAGCTCTACTATTCTTCAACACTGTTGCTATGGGCATTTGTCTGAAAAAAGGCCAATGGCTGTGGCTTCTGTATGTTTTGCTGATACATATTGTAATTGTAATTAATAACATTGAAGCGATCAGTCCTGATGGTATGATACTGATTTAGGATATAAGTCTGATTCTGATTTGATCACATTTCATATTTATGCAATATTGAGCAACATTTGGCTGTTATTTTTTTGTTATGAACACCTTTATACGCATAAAATATATATTTGTGATGTACTGGGTTTGACTGAAATTATTGTTAAGTTAACTATTATTTTTATTTGTGGTTATGCCTCTATAACAAATGTGTTGAAAGAAGTAAAAACATCGGGAGTTCTAGTAACATCATTCTTATTTGTGTTTGTTCTCACATGGGACTTAGTTTAAAATATCATCTAACTAATTTCATGAGCTAGACTCCGTTTCTATTGCATAATCATATTAATTGTTGTATTCTCTTACATTTATAGGCGAGGCACTTGTCAGCTTCAGGACAACAATTATTAACTCTGATGGTATCCTGGTACAGTGGAGGCCTGAGGATCCTGACCCATGTAAATGGAAAGGAGTGAAATGTGATCCAAAAACAAAGAGAGTGACACATCTGTGAGTTTATATACACTTGACATTTCTGGCCATTCACTTGCTATAAGACTCCTTATTTGTGAGATGAATGCATTTCATACATCATCTAGTTTTGATTGACAGGTGTAGTTTATCAAATGTATTATGTTGTGGGTAGATGAATTATATCATGGCAGTCTTGTATTTATAAGTGAGACAAAGCATAGTTTTGTGAAGCTTCTCAGGAATGTTTTCAGCCATGTCTAGAACATGTAATCTAAGTTCTGATTTTGACTTAAACTTCTGTAAACAAGTGTTATCTAATTGTTGGTACTAGTACTGATTCTAAATTTCACATAATACAATTTTGCTTCTCATTTTTTCGCTGTTCTAGTCTATGATGGTTTAATTTCTGACAGTTCAAATTTCTTCCCCCTAGTGAGTCTGCCATTTTTGAAATCTCTGTTTTAGTGTTTCCCTCTTTTCTTTTATGGGTTTTGTGTTGGACTAGTGTATTCATCAATGCAGGATAGGATAGAACTTTTTTCTATATGTCAATATCCCTGTAAGTTTGAATATTGCATACTTTGGTTACAAGACTTCTGAATTTCAGAAAAAAAGTACTTTATATCAAGGTATAACAGGAGACTTGCTGGCAAATATATATAGAATTCTTATCTAACTTATCTTTCATTGGTTATAATGTAGGATTCTATCACACCATAAGTTAAGTGGGTCTTTATCACCTGACCTTGGGAAGTTAGATCATCTGAAAGTTCTGTATGTGTTTTTAAAATTTTGATTGCATATATCTTTTCTTTTAATTATTAGATACATACTATCAATAATTTCCTATGTAATTACAATGCTAATGTATCTGCTGCAGTGCTCTTCATAACAACAACCTTTATGGGATAATTCCACCAGAATTGGGAAATTGCACAGAATTGCAGGGAATGTATGTATTATTAACTTTGGTCCAGTTACCATTTTCTGTTCCATTTTTTTGTCTGTTTTTCTATTTACTGTGGAAAGTTATCTGCATTTATCTTGGTTTGTAATGGTATTAGGATAATGCATTTTAACAATCATATACCATATTTATTAGCTTTAATATTATGCATGTACATTTCAAATTGCTTATTACATTTATGGTCCATCTATTGCACATACTGGACAGCCATATACAGCGTGTTCTGATATTCTTCATATTAATTTTGAGCATTATGTTTGAAAAAGTTTGTCTTATATGACTTTGCTTTCACCAAGGAAGTTTTTCCGTTATAACTACTAGATCTTGTTCTTTATGTTGTTTAAATTTGGGCAAATCCATTTTTTCTATATCACTACTTGGTAATAACTGTTAATTTGGGTTGTCCAGCTTTTTACAGGGTAATTACCTTAGTGGAATAATTCCAAGTGAAATAGGAAATCTCTCGCAGCTTCAAAATTTGTGAGTTCCTATTTCAGTTTATACTTAGTATTTATATTTACTTTTTTCCGTCCAGATCAAACACTAAATAATGTAGTAGTATGGGCTCATTCTGTTTTCATTTCAAGAATAAACGGCTCAAGTGAAAAGGAGGAAAGAAAAATGATTATATTTTGTCTGGTATTTATGCGTGAGTTGTGGGTATTTTCATGCAAGCACACATGTCATCGAATTTAGTGAGTTGTGGGTATATGAGATAGGTCACAGTCTTCTTTTAATAAAAGTAAGTTCGGTAGTTCTGGTGTTACAGAGATTATATTCATCAACATGTCTCCCTATTTTTCAGGGATATATCAAGCAATTCCCTTGGAGGGAATATTCCAGTTTCAATTGGAAAGTTGTATAATCTAAAAAAGTTGTATGTACACTTCTTTTCTGCTACGATTGTTCTTTCCTTACACCCATTTTTATTAAATTTTATTTTTAAATATTATTTTTTAAATGTTGGATACTTTGCAGCAATGTATCGACCAATTTTCTGGTCGGACCAATACCTTCTGATGGTGTCCTTGCCCACTTTACAGAAAGCTCGTAAGTGTGACTTTTTGGTTTATTGATTTCTGCATATTAAGTGCTGCCTGGAATGTGACTGTATGTTCTGCATAGATTTTTATGTTGTAGGTTTTTTTTTGGCTGGGATATTATACTCTCAACTACTTATTCACTCCAAATTAAACAACTCATTATTGTAATCCCCCTAAATAATACTTGCATATTTTTTTGACTAAGGTTGAGTTTAAAATAAACATGTTAAAAATAGTTTATTCACACTCCACAATATTATTTAGTCGCACTTTTATTTGTAAGTACAGTTTTCATTATAAGTATTTATATTATTTAAATTTTCTATTACTCCCTCTGTCCCATTTTGTTTGACGTTTTAACTAAATATTTGTCTTATTTTGAATGTCATTTTACAGTATCAATTAAGTATTAAATATTCTTTTCCTACTATACCTTTAACCTAGTGGTAGTAGTTGTTGTGGAGTAATTGATTGAGAACCTAATTAATGCGAGAGATAAAAGGTATATTTAGAATTAGAAAATTGTATAATGTTTTTTTATGAAATCTAAAATATTTGTTGTGTTTCTTAATTCTTATGCCATAATCTTAAATATCAA
This sequence comes from Vicia faba, assembly GCA_948472305.1. NCBI lineage: Eukaryota > Viridiplantae > Streptophyta > Magnoliopsida > Fabales > Fabaceae > Vicia > Vicia faba. The sequence goes on from OX451736.1 coordinate 941,250,891, forward strand.
ACAAAATGGAGGGAGTTCATTTTTTTAGTTAGCTTACTATTCAAAATTAAAATTTAAAAACCACTTATTTGTTTTCTCATGGGAATATTAGGTGCTAGAATGATTTGATGACCTTGTATTTTGATCTTATTTTCAAAGGAATAAAGGGGCTTGGTGCTTAAATAAAGATCAGAGTAAAATATATTAGCTTGGAGTGTTAATAGATAACTAGTAATATAAGTAATTATGATGAATTGGAAAGATTGTTATAAATCGTTTGAGAATTATTAAGGAAATCTCAATCATGATTTGATAGAGAGTAATTGCATTTCTCAAGTTTTTGATCAGCATGCAAGATAGTTTCAAACAATAGGTGGACTGCATGCAAAAGGCATATCAAAATTATTAATTATTTTGGGTCTGCTACTCAGATTATTGAATAGATATACTTAAAGAAAATTAAGAATTTAAGATCAAGGAAAAATGTGATTGAGATTGGCTCATGAACTGTAGATATTCTAATTTCATGTGAATTATGGAATACATATTAAAATCACGCATGTCGATATTTATAGGCATAAATTAGAATGTGACTCATTTCACACATATTAAGAAATATGTATAAATGAAAGATAGAGAATAATATTTTTACTAAATTACCCTGATCAAGCAATTGACACCATTACCATAAATGCAAAGTGTGAGATATTGATTTGGAAATGTTGAAAGTAGTATTAGTTAAGGGCACAATTGGAAATAAGGAATTAATATTGCTTTGAAAATTGAAAGAGTCACTTATTTTGGGACAATATTTTCATAAATGGGTCACTTAATTAACATGTAAATATGTATTGTTGCAGGTTTGTTGGAAACCGAGGTTTGTGTGGAGTACAAATTGATTCAACATGTAAAGATGATGGTTCGCCTGGGGAAAAACCTTCAGGTAGAGCTGTGTGTTTTCTTTATCCTTCATTTCGCCTCATACCAAGCTTGCTGTTGGGACCTAACACTTGCTCTCTTTCTTTGTTTCTGTTTTTTTGTTTATTGATGTTTTGTCTTTTCATATAAAATACTTTTACTGAAACATTTGAATTTTCAGCTCTATTAGTCTGGCTTTTTTTGTTTTGTTGAGAAAAGGTGGTAATTTGGCTCCTCAATCCTTTTAGAAGGCCATATGAAGGTCTATACTTCATTTTAGATGAAACTTCTCTTTTCAAGGGTGTAATGGTGGTACCACGAGGCATTTTAGTAATATCCCTTTTTAGGGCTGAGATCTAGCATATTTAACATGACATTAGAGCCTGGTTAAGGACTGCAATGTTAGGCATTTGATCCAGGCCTATGTTAGGCGTGAGGGTGGGTGTTGAAGTTTATAGTTGTGATGTTGGAGTTTATTTGAAGTCCCACATTACTTAGGTTCCCGGGCTGTTGGGTGTATAAATATGTGAGGACAATTTCACCCTTTTGAGCTAGCTTTTAGGTTAAGATCCAAGCATATTTAACATCTCTATCCTGGACCTATATTCTTTTCTAATAAAATGAAGCCAAGCCTTTCTTTTAGGCATTTAGTAATATCTCTACCATGGACCTATATTCTTTTCTAATAAAATGAAGCTATTTATTATCTCTGAGGCTATCTTTTCGAGGGTGTAATGGTGGTACCATGAGGCTTTTTAGTAATACCTATATCCTGGACCTATGTTGTCTTCCAAATGAGTATAAGGTAGAGTCACCTGACCTAGACCTATTTATCACCTATATTGTGCATTAGGGCTGTTCAAAAAATCCATGAACTGAACCGAACTGAACTGAGGTTAAAATAATCAAACTGTTATATTTGGTTAGTGAACCAAACCATATTACACAAATAATTTTAGAATCGAACCAAAACTGAAACCGAACTGAACCGAAGCTGAAACCAAACCGAACCAAAACTGAAAATGAAAAATACTAAAAATAAGTTATTTTTATTTTTTTTAAATGAAAAATAGCTTAATGGTTCGGTTCGGGAAAATTTGTCTTCTAACGGTTTGGTACAATTCGGAATTTTGAAACGGTATACCAAACAGATAATTTTGGTTCGGTTCGGTTCAGAGTAAATTAAAACGGTTCGGTTCAGTTCGAGTGAACTTTTACTATGGTTCGGTTCGGTTTAGTTCAGTTTTCTCCCTGAACCGTACCATGAACAACCCTATTGTGCGTGACTAAGTTGATAAAAGGAAGAAATTTTAATAGTGTGTTAGAAGATCTAAGGAAGACAAATTATCCTTCTAAATCGATCAACAGAAAAATTCAAGTATAGGTTAATTCTGTTAAAAATGATAAAGGTTATGGTATTTGTCCGACTTTTGATATGTTGGTACATCTCTGGTTGGACTTCAATAACTTTTTATTTTCCGAACTATGTTCTGACTGTAGTATAGTCACTCAGATCATGTTGTCATCTATTCCATGTTAACTTCTATTGTTTCAATCCTTATAGACCAAAATCCAAATGCAAAGAAGAAATATTCTGGCCGACTTCTCATCAGTGCATCAGCAACTGTGGGCGCACTACTTTTGGTGGCACTTATGTGCTTCTGGGGTTGTTTTCTATATAAAAAGTTTGGTAAAAACGATAGAGTTAGTCTTGCAGTGGATGTTGGTCCAGGTATGCTCCTTATCTTTCTCTGGCTTTACTCATGGTATGCTCCTTATCTTTCTCTGGCTTTGCTCATGGATCTGTTTTAACTAGCTTTTTCTACTTTATGCATTGAAGAACCTTGTTAGAATATAAAACAATATATCTGTATGTTCTAACACCCTTGAAAATTAATACCTCCAAATAATGTCTTGTAGGTGCATCGATAGTGATGTTTCATGGAGACCTACCATATTCTTCCAAAGACGTTATTAAGAAACTAGAGACATTAAATGAGGAACATATAATAGGAGTAGGGGGATTTGGAACTGTTTATAAGCTTGCAATGGATGATGGGAATGTATTTGCATTGAAAAGGATTGTAAAGATGAACGAGGGCTTTGATAGATTTTTTGAGAGGGAGCTTGCAATTCTTGGTAGCATCAAACACCGTTATTTAGTGAACTTACGTGGATATTGCAACTCACCTACCTCAAAGTTGTTAATATATGACTACCTACCTGGTGGTAGTCTTGATGAAGTTCTTCATGGTATGATATTTAATTGAATACTCGCAATATATATTTCCGTCATGATATTAATATATGAAGCAGCTAAATCTGTATTATTAGGGAGGGCATGTGGTGATTAGAAAGTCAAATGCTTACAATTGGTAATCATTATTTACTTCTTATATCAGACCAAACTCCTGATTAAGATCCCTTAATAACTCTCTCAAAATAAGTCTCGCAAAAATTGGTAATGATTATTGTGTGCGTTAACTGCATTATTAATGAACATTTACCGTAGCACCTGAGCATAAGAATATTTGATGCTTTTTGATATGTGATGTGTCAAGATTAGGGTATATATGTCTGGGTTCTGACTTCTGATGCTATTATGCTTTTGTTATTTGATTGTTAAATATGGCATTTTTATTTATTCTGCACCATTTGATTCAAATTCAAGTGACAATAAAGCTTGTACAGTACTTCTGCTTAAATCCTTCTCGGGGGAATAATGATGTTTGTGATGCACTGCACAGAAAGATCTGAGCAACTAGACTGGGATTCACGGTTGAATATAATCATGGGAGCTGCAAAAGGGCTCGCGTACTTGCACCATGATTGTTCACCTAGGATCATACACCGAGACATAAAATCAAGCAACATTTTACTCGATGGAAAATTGGATGCTCGGGTTTCTGATTTTGGACTTGCCAAACTTCTAGAAGATGAAGAATCTCACATCACTACTATTGTTGCTGGAACATTCGGTTATCTAGCTCCAGGTAAGCAATAATGATATATGGTTGTCTGATGCATGAATAATGGTATTTAGCACTTGAACTATTAATGAGGGTCTCTTGTTATCGCCAAGTCAAGGGTATTTATAACTAGTTACTAGGCGGTCTAATACTGCAGTGATGTTTATCTGCCCGTCTCTTGTTTTAATGTGTTTACATAATATCTATATGTGGTAAGTAAGTGCTTGTGAAGTTATACTAGATTGACTTTTGAAAGAGAGTAAATCCAACAGAGTTAAAAATATTTTTTCTTATGGCCTTTATATAGAAACAGAAACAGAGGACTGCTTTTGCCAAACCAACCAAAAGAACATGAAGAAAGTGACTGAGTACGATAAAAACCTTTTATATTTTTTCTTGAAGTAAAGTAGCTGCTAGTAATCAATATTAAGCAGCTTCACAATTAGGTGACATTGAAAGGGCTGATTATGTTTTGGATGCACAAAAATGTGATTTTTGTTAGACTATTAGTTTCACACTATAACTCCAGATTGTTTGAGCAAGCCTTCTTACTCCATTGCAGAGTATATGCAAAGTGGCAGAGCAACCGAGAAGACAGATGTTTATAGTTTTGGGGTGTTGACACTTGAAGTGCTTAGTGGGAAACGGCCAACAGATGCATCATTCATTGAAAAGGGTCTCAATATTGTTGGTTGGGTATGTGATGCACCTTAATATTAACTTTTTTTTCTTATAATAATAATATTAGATTTTAGTGCAAGTTATTAAGCACGAATACTCACTGAAGTAGCTTTTGTTGTAGTTTTAGGCCCACGCATTATACACGCACCACTCATGGATTTCGGAAGGCTAGATTCTTAAATAATTGATAGAATACCATTATATATGATCATATAACAACTCAATTACACTTCTTTCATAATCCCCCTCCCAAACAGATCCTATGAATATGTCATTGTCTATTATAAAATGGGCTTCCTTACGGTTATCACTACAGTTAGCACGAACAATAGAGTGTTGATTATATTATTTAAGTAGGAGAACAGAAACCTCTTATCACCTTGTTGTACATGTGTACCTTTTTATGTCATTTCAAGTGGAGGTAATCAAAGTGCTTCTCATAGTTTAGTTGAGAGGAGCTAAATCCTTAATTTGTTATAAAACCGGCTTCCTTATGGTTACTACCACTACAATTAGCATGAACAAATGTGATGTGACTGAGTGTTAATTGTATTCTTTAAGTAGGTGAATTATCTGAAACTTTTTATCACCTAGTATATGTTCCTTTTTATTACGCAAATACAAAGCGGAAGTAATCTTAGTTGCTGTTTTTAAAAGGAATGAACCCCATTCTAATGCCATTACTTGTTGATGCAGTTGAATTTCCTTATTACCGAAAATAGGCCGAGGGAAATTGTGGATCTACTATGCGACGGGGTGCAGGTGGAGAGCCTTGATGCTTTGCTCTCTGTGGCTATTCAGTGTGTTTCCTCAAGTCCAGAGGATCGACCCACTATGCACCGAGTGGTCCAGTTGCTCGAATCGGAGGTCGTAACTCCATGCCCAAGTGACTTCTATGACTCGGACTAGAAAGGTTGCGAAGACAAATCAACTGTATATTGTGTTTGCATCCATGTCGCTGCAAATTACTTGAGTCAGATGTGATGAAACAGGTTAAAAATCTGCACGCAACTTTTCATCTCAAGTGCATTCATTCAAAATGTAAGTTTATGATGGAAGATGTCCTTCATTACAGCACTTCACGACAGAATGTGTTGTTATTCAACGGATATCATCATTCAACATTTTCATGCATTTCTATGCCTTCCTGATGGAGTTGCATGTTATATTTGATCACGGTTCCCCTTCCACTTGTGTTTTCCACGTGTTTGTTAGCATTTGTAATCTAAGTCACATTGTTCTCTCCAATTTAAGTGTATATGAGTATGTATAATTTCTGAAAGTCCACTTTTGCAAGTGATTCTTGTTATTTATTTTTTGTAACATATGTTTCCATAAAAGAATCCATCTAATGAAGGTGGTTCTCAGTTTCTCATTTGAGACTCATTGTCTTTGTGCAACATTTAGCTGTGTGGGAGTAGGAAAGTTCCCTGTAGAATTATCAATTGTGCAACTCTGTCTCTAACTCACTATCATCATACTATTCAATATTGCATCTCGATCCTCTTCCTAGACTTACCTTGTACTAAAGATGATGCTCCTCCAAGACTTACCTTGTATTAAAGATGATGTTGTTGTTGATAGAAATTAGACTAAGTCTACGCCTGATTTCAACTGGAAGAAGTATCGGAATAAATTTACGCTTGATTTAATCTGAGCTAGAAGATGTATACGCCCTACTTCAACCGGAAGAAGTATCAAAATAATTCTATGCTCGATTTAATTTGAACCAGAAGATGTCTACGTCCGTCTTCAACTGGAAGAAGTATCAGAATAAATCTACGCTCAATTTAATTTGAATCAGAAGATGTCTACGCTCAATTTCAACTGGAAAAAGTATCAGAATAAATCCACGCTCGATTTAATCTAAGTCAGAAGATGTCTACTTCGTCTTCAACTGGAAGAAGTATCAGAATAAATCTACGTTATATTTAATCTGAGTCAGAAGATGTCTACGTCCGACTTTAACTAGAAATTATGTTAGAAAGAGTCTACGTCCGATTTTTTCGAAGGAGTATCAGAATAATACGCTCGATTTAATCTAAGTCGGAAGATGTCTACGCCCTGACTTCAACTGAAAAAAGTATCAGAATAAATCTACGCTCGATTTAATCTGAGTCAGAAAATGTCTACGCCTGTCTTCAACTGGAAGAAGTATTAGAATAAATCTACGCTCGTTTTAACCTGAGCCAAAAGATGTCTACGCCCGATTTCAACTAGAAGAAGTATTGGAAGGAGTCTACGCCCTACTTTTCCAAAGGAGCTTCAGAAGGAATCTACGCTTGATTTCGTCTGAATGATGTACTAGAAGATGTCTACGTCCGTCTTCAACTAGAAAAGGTGTTGAAAAGAGTCTTCCAAGAAACTGTTTTTTAGAATTCAGTCTCTGAAGGAAATGCTTGTCAGATTAAATCTCTGAGAATAAGTTTACGAGGTAAGTGTTTTTCAGAATTCAGTCTCTGAGGAAGATGCTTGTCGGGATTCAGTCTCAGAGGAAATGCTTGTCAGAATTCAGTCTTCGAGGAAATGCTTGTCAGAATTCAGTCTCTGAGGAAATGCTTGTCGGAATTCAGTCTTTGAGGAAATGCTTGTCGGAATTCAGTCTCTGAGGAAATGCTTGTCGGAATTCAGTCTCCGAGGAAATGCTTGTTGGAATTCAGTCTTCGAAGAAATACTTGTCGAAATTCAGTCTCTGAGAAAATGTTTGTCGGAATTCTGTCTCCGAGGAAATGTTTTTTAGGAGATGTTGTTCAGAGTAAATCTTTGAAGGAAGTCATTTGGTCATGCAGATGGTTGCCCCGTCTTGTTTCGGAAATTGATCTACAATTCTCTTTCATTGGTAAACCCGTCCTGTTTCGGGAATTCATACCACCTGGTATTCGATAGTTTCCCCAACTTATTTTCGGGAATAAATCTTCGACCTAGTCATGCAGATAAGTTTCCCCGACTTGCTTCAGAAATTAATCTTTGACTTGTTTGAAAATTGCTGATGATATTCGTCTGTTTGTAGGCTTTACCTGGAAAGACAAAGTTAGTCTTTATGCAATGTCATGACGCATGTAATGCATTGTGTAATTATGTTCTCAAAATAAATGAGTGTGTTATATGCGTTTCGTATGCATATGCTATGATATTTTATAAATGATGTATGAGATGTAAGATGTCACTGACGGCGAAGGTAGTTTCATGTAACATCTTTGGCTAAGGAAAATAAATTCCTGACTGTCGCTGGGGATGAAGAGTATGAATCTTCAATCTTGTTTAGAATGTCTTTGCTGGAGATTCCCATTTTCTATTTTGGAGGATACTCCGCTAGGAATGTTTGACTTCTGCTTGGGAAGAAAAGCTCAGGAACATTGATCGTTCGTCGCTCTACTGAGAAATTTAATTCTTATATACCCTGACTGAGAATAAAAGAGATGGATAACCTTTCGAGGTGTTGTCCGGCCGGGTTTCTGATATGGATGTCGACTCGTCTGGAGAGAATAAGGTTGAACGATTCCTGGTCCTATTTCCAATTCAGTAGTAACTCTCTGGGGATAGCAACCCATACTGTCCTTTGTCGGTAATTTGTGGTAGTTAGAGAAATAGACTCAAATTGGGGAGACTGTAATCTATTGGGGAAATACATCCTGTTGGGGAAATAAATCCTAAACCTGCTGGAGAAACACTTTGCTGAGAAAATGAGCGCTGCTGGAGGAAAGAAATCTGCAAGGGATTTTACAGTTTTGGAGGAATAAGCTCAGTTGGGGAAGAGAATTTTCATAAACTGTACTGATGTTGTAATCTCCGATGGAGATTGGGACTCTGTAGGTTGGCGATATTGCTGGGAAAAAGATCATATTCCTTTATCTTCTAGGGTGATCTGCTGGTGAGTATGATCATGTTAACAACTGGAAGATACCTCAATTTCTGTCTTGAAGGTATTTTAGACTTGGGGGAAATGTATCTCTGTTGAAGATGAGCTTGTGCAGATAGCTCTGTAGAGATAATTCCGTGGAAACTACTTTGTGGAGATTTATGGACGACTTACATTATCTGAACTTCTAGAGCCCTCGGTAAATGTTGATCGGAGTGATAAGCCTTCCACTGATAGACAAGTGATGAGATGATGAGACATAGTCATACGCTTTAATCCCTGACTTTTACCTGGACTGTCTTTTCAGATTTTCAGCTCACCAGAATATCTTTTTTGCTCAAGCCACCTTTTCAGGTTTTCGACTTACTGGGTGTATCATATATATATATATATATATATATATATATATATATCCCTAATTTTTGCTTGAACCTTTTTGGTTCGTCAGGATGCCCTTATTTTTGCTTATGCTTGTCAACCTAGCGGGTCTCTTTTATGCGTAGTATTTTTTGACTATGTCCGCGTTCACAGGGTGTGAAGAATTATCACTGTCCATAGTAGTAAGTGTTGTAGCACTGCCAGAAAATGTTTGTTTGATCGTACATGATCCTTTGCTGGAACTCATGTTCAATTCCCCAAGTGATTCAGATGGAGATCTGTTCTTGACTACTCAACACTTTTGAGAGATTTTCTGAATCTTGAATCGACTGTCACAGATGAGTTGGGTAATAACATGTCATGCCCCCTTGATTATGGAAGACCTGTTATTGGAAGTATCTTTCCATTTGAAGTGATTCTGTTCATTGAGAGAATTTTTGTTCATTGAATATTCGTCGTGTGAATTTCTCTGCTGTCGAACAATTAGTTATATGCAAACAGTGGTATTAAAAATGCAAAGCTTATGCCTGTCTTGAAGTTTTGAAAATGTATTTTTAGTAAACAAACAAAATTTTGTAAAAATATGAATTCAACTCAGGATTTATAGTAAGCCTTACAAGAGTCAGGATACCTTTTGTAACAGTATGCTTTTGAACTAACCTATGCTTCAGTTAGAACTTTTAAGGGTTGTAACGTGGCCTGATTCACGGTTTAAGAAACAAAGGATAAAAACTCAAACTTTATTTGTACTAAACCTATTCTTTGTGATGTTCTTCGGTCCTATACTCAGTTAATTGTGCGTTTGGATTCCCATTGAATCTGGAATTACAACACTGATATTCCGGTGATGGTTCAGATACTGGGAGTTTATTTGAGGAGGCAGCCATTTTTTGTAATATTTTTATTGAGGATTTGTAACGACCTCTTTTTTGACTTTATTATCCCTATTTTTTGCCTGAACTGTTTTGAGATTACAATCAGCAGGATGTCCCAGTTTTTCCTAAGTCTCCTTCATAAGTTTTGACTTAGTAGATTTTTCTTTTGAAAGATAATGACTGCCTATTTTAATGATTACGGAGAACCATCACCGTCTTTTGATTTAGAAGAGCACCTTCAACACTATTCATTGTTTATGAAGGTAGAGCTTGCGACTGAATGCACATTTGAATTTAACTGAGAAACTACCCTGCCTCAGGTTACGATTACGAGTTTCAATTTGTGTGAAAAAGAAAACTCCTACTCCTTAGGCTCAAAGGGGTTGACTAGGGATTAACTTCCTTATATCTCCACTGTTTAGGATTTGAAAGAACGCATGTACATCGTCAGCAAGATCTGTTCCAAAGCATATTATATAGATTATGGTATTACTTTCGTCATCCTTCCTCTAAAGGCTTATAGCTTTTAATCGAGAGTTGAATATCACAAAACAAAGTAAGAAAGCAGTTTAAATATAATCAAAACGAGTGGATTACTTCAAGAAAAACATATGCAATGTATTAATAGAACAACAAAGTTTGACATAAAATAAATGTTCGAACAATCAAAAGAAATTACAATTTGAAAATTCAAATGAAATAGACGCCCTCAATCTTGGCCATGATTTGGCATGGGAGTAGTGGTCACATTGGGGGTATCAGGAGGATCAAACTCAATCTCTTTGTTGTAAATCAGATCTTGGATTTTTTTTCCAGAGCCTAGCAATTGTTGGTGTCGTGCTCCGGACAATTAGAATGATAGGCACACTTCGTATTCATATTGTACTTTGGAGAGGATGTGTTGGGATTTTGAGGAGGATCCCGAAATGAAATGAGTTCAGTTTTTAACAAATGTTGCAATGCCTGAGATAAAGGCATGCCGATCTTGGTAAACTGGCTTAACGGAGCGTCTGACCTTCGTTGGTTGCCCTATTGTTGTTGTTGTTGAACAGGTACCGAATTAGAGATCAATACCGCTCCCGCAGACTGATGACAATCATTTTTACTATGGCTCTTATGGCTATAGACAACATTGGCTTCTTTTTTACCACCGAATGGCTTCTTCATATCATTATAAGACGTAGCCATAAGAATCTTCCCACTCTTAATACCACTTTCAATTCTTTCCCCAGTTAGTATTAACTCAGTAAATCCAACCGAAGAAATCCCAATGAGAAAATTAAAGAATAAGCCTGTTAGAGTGTCCATGAACATATCTACCAGCTCCCGGTTAGACAAGGGAGGTTGCACCCTTCCAGCTAAATCTCTCCATTTTTGTGCATAATCCTTGAACTCTTCATTCGATCCCATGGACATGTTTTGCAATTGCACATGAGCCGGCACAAGGTCAGTATTATATTGATACGACTTGTAGAAAGCACCAACTAAATCTTCTCATGTGTAAATGTTGGTTCTTTTGAGCTGATAGAACCATTCAAGTTGAGTGCCATACAAACTTTCTTGAAAGAAATGGACCCATAATTTCAGGTCAGCAGTATGAGGTTGGATCTTTTGAACATACGACCTCAGATAAAATTTGGGACAAGAGATCCCATCATATTTAGCAAAGATGGGGACCTTGAATTTGTGAGGGATGACCACCCCCGGGATCAGACCTAGTTCTCCAAAATCTAACCCATGCACTTTCTGGATTTCCATAACTTTGAGACAGTCTTCCAACTGCTTGTACTTGTCATTTGTATGAGGGTACTGTTCGTCGGAGTAGTCTCCATCTTCAGAAATTTGATTATTTCTACCTTTAAGCTTGATGCTTCTACCATCCTCTTCTTGGTTGTCATCTTCCTTAGAGGAAATATCGTCTATTTGAACTGGTTGAGCAGGACCTTTGAATATTCTCTCCATATTGAGGATAACATCTAGCTTTTAGTCTTCTTTTTCTTGGCGACGAGCGCCATCAGATCTTTTTTCCCCTGTTCCAGATGCAGAAGAGTCTCTTGAAATTGGGCATGATGAGCTTGGAGGTCCTTAACAGTTTGCTCGAGGGCCATCTTATAATGAAATAAACAGTAAGTAGATGAGAAAACATGTATTGGAAAACCTGTTATGTAATGGTGTGCATGATATGTAGATGCGGTGTTTTAAAGGATCTCACAGGATAAACAAAAGAGAAATGTTATAAATTGAGTCTGGCTGTAGCTTTGACTGAATAACTTTATGTCGTTGAATGTCCTTCTACGAGAAACAAGCTCACCATGTCAAGTGGGTCCTAGCCTTTGACTCAAGATAACGTACTTCAGTTTTTGACGACATTGGCTAGAGGAAAGTAAATCTCCTTGCCCCTTGCTAGACGTCTGGTTCATGATAAATCTGCATCACAGGCCCTTGAGATCCTTGAAATGGTTAAGAAAATGATATGGTATGATTTCATGATGCTTATGATGTCACGTTCGGATAATTAATCATACACAAACAAAACACACAAGGCCTTAGGTTTAATCTTGCATGGAGTTTGTTGGTAAGTACCCTTTTGAAGTTTTAGTTGACTCAACCTGTCCTAAAAGAAGTAACCGGGTTCTAGGAGTCTCAATATCACTAATCTTTCACCCAGGCATTGTTTCAGCACAAGCATCTGATTTGTGACCGAAATGTCCCGAGAGTCCAATCTCAATGAGTGTAGCATCGAGTATCAACCAAATTCAGTATGCACCAAAGTCGGCTATCTCACTACTTTCTAATGGCTAAGTTGTGTCAACTAAAGTTCTACGATCAGTTAATGCTTTATGACACCACGCGACAACCCAACATTCTCCTTGACTTAACTCAAGGGACACCGACACCAACCAATGTGCCACACTAACGCATCCATCACTTTAATTGTATCGGTATAAACCGTAAAGTCTTCACGATCTATTGCTACTTACCTAAAAATGCCTCCAGATCGGGTATAGGATCTACACAGAAATAAACCCAAGCATATCCCGAAATATAATACAAGGCAAACAAGTAAAGCAATAAAGGTGATCTAGCTCTAAGGTAACCTCACTTTTAGTTAGTCCCCAACAAAGTCGTCAGTTCTGTAATACGGTGGGAGAACTGACTTTGGGTTTTGCGTTTTATCGCAAATATTGCAGATAGCAAGAGTCTCCACCGACTTTTTTTATCCAATAAGGAAATGGTGAAAAGAACAGGAAAGACCTTTTGAGAATTTTTCTGAGTAAGGGGGGTAGGTTATGAAAAGGGAAGGTGTTAGCATCCTTTTCATCCTTAGTTATCTACGGGCTCTTAATCGCTAGCTCACATTTAAAAATTCTTTGTGAATGTGTAAGTTTGAAAATATTTTGAAAACGCCTAAGTTCGCCAAACTTTGTAATGATTATCGTATCGTTGAGAATGCATACAAAGTGTTTGTTTTGAAAATATTTCAGAAGAGAAGAGTCTTGTGTAAAAAATGTCTTTTTTTTGTGAGCAAGCGATTAAGAACTATCTACCTACTCAAAAGTATTTGTTCTTTTCCTCCTCCTTTAGATAGTGACATCCTGCCATTAGTTGGTAGGAAGCCTTATCATTGGATGCTTGAGGGACATGTGCGAGTTATCGTACATTCATAAAGGCAACATATAGGGATACCTTTAGCAATTCGAAGGGAGTATCATCATGTATTCGTAGGAAACATCGAGGGACAAAATCATTTACCGAAGGCAACACCGAAGGGTCTTCGAGGGACTATGATCTTTATGATGATTTTTAATCGAAGGTCTTTGCTAATGGTATCCCTACGTTTGAGGGACATGACTATTTTTTATCCGAAGGCAACAAGTGGAATCACCTTAGAGGTGTGTGTGTGAACAGTGATTTGTTTGTAGTTAATTTGTCTTAATTAGTGTAATACGGTGGGAAAATTGACATTTGGTTTTGCGTTTTATCATAAATATTACGGATAGCAAGACTCGCCACCGACTTTTCTTTTATCCAATAAAGGAAAGGGTGAAAAGAACATGAAAGACCTTTGAGAATTTTTATGAGTAAGGGGGGTAGGTTATGAAAAGGGAAGGTGTTAGCACCCTTTGTATCTGTAGTTATCTACGGGCTCTTAACCACTAGCTCACTTTTGAAAATGCTTTGTGTTTGTCTGTTTTGAAAAATGCCTAAGTGCGACAAACTTTATAATGATTCCCGTATCATTGAGAATGCATATAAAGTGTTTGTTTTTTGAAAATATTTCAGAAGATAAGTGTATTGTGTAAAAAATGTTTTGAAATGTTCGCGAGCAAGCGATTAAGAACTATCTACCTACTCAAAAGTATTTTGTTTTATTTTCCTTTTCCTTTAGATAGTGTTATCCTGCCATTAGTTAATAGGAAGCCCCGTCGTTGGATGTTTGAGGGACAGACGCATGTCACCGTACAATAAAAAAGGCAACATATAAGGATACCTTTAGCAATTCGAAGGGACTATCATCATGTATTCGTAGGCAACATTGAGGGACAATATCATTTACCGAAGTCAACATCGATGGTTCATCGAGGGACTAGGATCTTTATGATGATTTTTAACCAATGGTCTTTGCTAATGGTATCCCTACGTTCGAGGGACATGACTATTTTTTATCTGAAGGCAACAAGGGAGGTTACCCTAGAGGTGTACGTGTGTATAGTGTGTTCAATTAAATTATATTATTTTGATTAGTTAGGAGTTATCTACTGATTGATTTTAAATCCTGCCATACAAGCCTATTTACTAACAGTTATATATACATGCACATAATTATAAGTGCAGAAAAATAAAGGTGCGAAAAGTAAAGCGCGAGAAAGTAAAGGCCTACAACTATTAAATGGCTTTGATACAGTTATATAATTAGGAAAAAGTGCGAGAATGAAAATCTAAGTTATTACATTTAAACTGCGCGACTTATAAAATTTCTCTAGTAATTTTAAATATCAAAAAATAAATAAGAGAAAATGTTAGCAAAGAAATGTTTTTTTTAATATATTTTCATGGAAAATAGTTTGATGCTAATTAAATAATTAAAACCTATTGTTTCTAATTAATTTTAATAAAGAAAAATGTTAATTAAATTTAATTTAAAAAATGTCAAAATTGATTATTGATAAAAAGATTCAAACAACAAAATCAAACCACTCAGATCCACTAATTTGGATCTTGCGAATCTGGTGGTGAGGTTAGTTTCGTCTAAAAGTGACCGCGACTATGGATCCAAAGCTTCATCGAAACATTACCCTAACAATGGTGGATTGTTGTTCCTGCATCAAATATAAAAACGATGGTTCTAAACGGTTCCAGACAATATTATAAACACATATATATGCTTAGAATTAATTTATATAGCATGGATGAAAAGTTTGAGATTGAAGAACAATACCAAGCCGGAGCCACTTGTTTGGCATGTCCTGGGATCGCTTGAGCGCGAGTAAGGTTTGGAACAGGCTCCTGGGACCTTCAGGAGTGTGATTGAATACTTGGAACCGCTTGAGAGTGGCCGGAAATAGGGGTTTGTGTTTGCCCTAGTTTTGATAAAATTTGAGAAATTTGGATTGTGTTCTTGAGAGACAAATTTCGTGCCCTATTATAGTGTGAGGGCTTGAGTATTTATAGAGGATGAGATTTAAGTCACCAATGAAGGAAAGAATCAAGTGATCATGGTGTTGCCAAAAATCAATGAAACATGTTTTCTAACTTTCCATTTATCAATGAAACATGTTTTTCAACTTTCCATTTTTGAAGATCCTTGTCTCCAACATGTCTCTCACGGTTTTGGAAAGCTCTTATGAGGTCTTGGGCCTTCTAGAAGATATCCAAATGAAGCCCACACGCCCTTATACCATTATCTCATGTTTTACTTGATTTTATTTGCATTTAAATAAATAAAAATTCAAATAAAAGAAATAAAAATCATAAAAAAATATGTGAATGGATTTATAGGTCCTATAACACCTTATGAACATGTTTGAACAACTAAAGTTAGGTCTACTAGTCCAAAATTTCAAGTTTTCTCACTTTGGACTTCATGCATTTTCTCAAAACTTCCCAATTTGCACTGATCATAACTCTCTTAATTTTCATCCTTTGAAGGTTATATTTGACTTTTTGGAAAGCTCAAGGTATCCTATAAAATTTCTATTTTTATAATTTTTGCATTTGGAGACTTTATCTTGATGTAAATTTCCTTGACAAAAAGTGTCTTTTTGTTGACTTTTGAAAATGACCTGTAATGTATTAGCTCATATCTTTCAAATGAAGCACTTTTTGGAATTGAGAATAAATATAAAGATTTTAGATAATTGAATTCCATTAAAAATTGGATTTGGTTAGGAAAAAGTTGATGAAACATGTGAAAGTTATGCTTGGTCAAAGTTCAGTTGAGTTCTCCTAAGGAAACCCTAATTTGACAACTTTTGACTTTTAATGATTTGAGGACTTTTCTTGAGGAATCATGATCTGACTTTGATCAAATGATGAATATCTCTTCAAAATTTTGATGTTGACCAAAAATATTGAAGTTTGACTGTATGTTGACCATAGTTGACTTTTTACCTAATACAGTTGACTTTCAATCATCTGAGCTATTGACTGAGCAAACTTGTGATGCAAGACTTGAAACTTGACGTGAGCATTATTGAAGACCTATTATGAACCATGAAAACTATTTGATACCTTTGAAACCCATTCTTCCTTGTGCAAGATGAAACCCTAGTTGTGGATCATTGCTTAGGAGAAGAATTTGTCTGATCAACTCTTGAGAATCCTTGAGCATTTGAGAACCCTAGAAGAATGTCTTGAAGAAATTGGGAGGGAAAATTTCAGGGTACAACAACTGCCCCTATTGAATCTTCTTAAACCTTAAGAGTTAGATTGGCATGTCCGCCATTCGTGACTTGAAGGTAGAAGATGATTGAACACTTAAGTGCCCAAAAATTTGCACTGGTATATGCAACAAGTAACACTGTTGGTTGATTATACCGGGAATGGGATTAAAGATGCCATTTGGAGAAGTGACGGAGAGTCATCAGAGATGGGCTTATAGATGCCATAAAAAGTAACCGTTGATAGAAATTAGACTAAGTCTATGCCCGACTTTGTCTTAGAAGATATATTTGGAGTAAGTCTACGCCCGACTTGGTCTAAAATGGATAATCAGAATAAAACTATGCTCGACTTAATCTGAACCAGAATATGTCTACGCCCGACTTCAACTGGAAAAAGTACTAGAAGGAGTCTACGACGACTTTTCCAAAGGATTTTTAGAAGAAATCTACGCTTGATTTCATCTGAATGATGTACTAGAATATGTATACGCTCGACTTCAACTAGAAAAGGTGTTGGAAAGAGTCTACGCCCGACTTTTCTGAAGGAGTATCATAATAAATCTACGCTTGATTTAATGTAAGCCAGAAGATGTTTGCGCCCGACTTCAACTGGAAGATGTTGCAAGTAGTCTACGCCCGACTTTTCCAAAAGATTTTCAGAAGGAATCTACACTTGATTTTATCTGAGCCAGAGGATGTCTATGCCCGACTTCAACTGGAAGAAGATATTGGAATGAGTCTTCGAAGGAACTGTTTTTCAGAATTCAGTATCTAAAGGAAATGCTTATCAGATTAAATCTCTGAGGGAAATGCTTTTCAGAATAAATTTCGGAGGTAAGTGCTTTTCAGAATTCAATCTCTGAGGAAGATGCTTTTCAAAATTCAGTCTATGAGGAAGATGCTTGTCGGGATTCAGACTCCGAGGAAATGCTTGTCGAAATTCAGTCTTCGAGGAAATGCTTGTCGGAATTCAGTCTCCAAGAAAATGCTTGTCGGAATCCAGTCTCCAAGGAAATGCTTGGTGAAATCCAGTCTCCGAGGGAACGCTTGTCGGAATTCAGTCTCTGAGGAAATGCTTGTCGGAATTCAATCTCCGAGGAAATGCTTGATGGAATTCAGTCTCCAAGGAAATTCTTGTCGGAATTCAGTCTCCGAGGAAATGCTTGTCGGAATTCAGTCTCCTAGGAAATGATTCTCGGAATTAAGTCTCTGAGGAAATGCTTGTCGGAATTCAGTCTCCAAGGAAATGCTTGTCAGAATTCAGTCTCCGAGGAAATGCTTATCAAAATTTAGCCTCCGAGGAAATGCTTGTCAGAATTCAGTCTCCGAGGAAATGCTTGTCGGAATTCAGTCTTCGAGGAAATGCTTGTCGGAATTCAGTCTCCGAGAAAATGTTTGTCGGAATTCAGTCTCCGAGGAAATGCTTTTTGGAATTCAGTCTCCGAGGAAATGCTTTCCGAAATTCAGTCTCCGAGGAAATGCTTGTCAGAATTCAGCCTTCGAGTAAATACTTATCGGAATTCAATCTCCAAGGAAATGCTTTTCAGAATTCAGTCTCCGAGGAAATGATTTTCGGAATTCAGTATCCTAGGAAATGCTTGTCGGAATTCAGTCTCCGAGAAAATGCTTGTCGGAATTTAGTCTCTAAGGACATGCTTGTTGGAAATCAGTCTTCGAGGAAATGCTTGTCGAAATTTAGTCTCCGAGGAAACGCTTGTCGGAATTTAGTCTCCGAGGAAATGCTTGTCGAATTTCAATCTCTAAAGAAATGCTTGTCAGAGTTCAGTCTCTGAGGAAATGGTTGTCGGAATTCAGTCTCCGAGGAAATGATTGTCGGATTTCAGTCTCCGAGGGAATGCTTGTCGGAATTCAGTCTCCGAGGAAATACTTGTTGGAATTCAGTCTCTGAGGAAATGCTTTTTAGGAGATGTTTTTCAGAGTAAATCTTGGAAGGAAGTCATTTGGTCATGCAAATGGTTACCCCATCTTGTTTCGGGAATTGATCTAAAATTCTCTTTAATTGGTAAACCCAGCCTGTTTCGGGAATTCATACCACCTGGTCTTTGATAGTTTCTCGACTTATTTTCGGGAATTAATCTTCGACCGAGTCTTGCAGGTAAGTTACCTTGGCTTGCTTCGGGAATTAATCTTTGACCTGTTTGAAAATTGCTGATGATATTAATCTATTGGTAGATTTTACCTGAAAAGATAAAGAGTTAGTTGTATGCAATATAATGATGTATGAAATGCGTTGCATAATGATGTTCTCAAAGTAAATGAGATTGTTCTATATGCGTTTCGTATGCATATGCTATGATGTTTGAATATGAAATATTTTTGAAGCGTATTGGTAGCTCCATATAACATCTTGCTGGGGAAAATAAATCATTGACTGGCGCTAGGGATGAAGAATATGTGTAATCTTAGGTCTTGCCTATAATGTTTCTGCTGGGGATTCCTGCTCTCTGTTTGAGGAAACTCCGCTGGGAAATGTTGATTTCTGCT
Organism: Vicia faba; assembly: GCA_948472305.1. NCBI lineage: Eukaryota > Viridiplantae > Streptophyta > Magnoliopsida > Fabales > Fabaceae > Vicia > Vicia faba. Next base: position 941,269,939 of record OX451736.1, read on the forward strand.
TGAGAAGAAGAGTTCAGGGACATCGGCCGTTCGTCGTCCTATTGGGGAATTTAATTCCTACATACCCTTTCTGGTGATAAAAGTGATGGATAATCTTTCGAGGTGCTGCCTGACCGAGTTTTCTATATGGATGCTGACTCGTCTGGGGAGAATAAGGTTGAATGATATTTGGTCTAGTTTCAGATTTCGTAGCAACTCTCTGGGGATAGCGGTCTAGACCGCTCTTTCCTGGAGAAAGAAATTTTGCCGGTGATCTGTAGTAGTTAGAAAGACGGACTCAAGATGGGGAGAGTGTTTTCCATTAGGGAAATAAACCCTGTTGGGGAAATAAACCCTATTGGGGAAATAAACTCTAAACTTGTTGGAGAAACACTTTACTGAGGAATACTCTTGCCGAGGATAGAAATCTGCAAGGGGTTCTACAGTTTTTTGAGGAATAAGCTCAGTTGGGGAAGAGAATTCCTATGAACTGTGTTGATGATTTGATCTCTAATGAGGATTGGGACTCCGTGGGTTGGCGATATTGTCGGGGAAAAGATCATATTCCTTTATCCGCTAGGGTGATCTGTTGGTAAGTATGATCATGTTAACAGCTAGAATATGCCCCAATTTCTGTATTGAAAGCATATTACACTTGCAGAGAATGTATCTCTGTTGAAGGTGAGCTTGTGTAGATAGCTCTGTAGAGATAATTCCGTGGAAACTGCTTTGCGGGGATTTATGGATGTCTTGAACATTATCTCAATTTCTAGAGTACTCGGTAAATGCTGATCAGAGCGATAAGTCTTCTGCTGATAGACAAGTGATGAGATAATGAGACATAGTCGTATGCTTTAATCCCTAACTTTTGCCTGGACCGTCTTTTCAGATTTTCAGTCCACCGGGATACCCTTTTTTTCCCAAGTCGCCTTTTCAGGTTTTCGACTTGTCGGGTGTACAATATATATATATATATATATATATATATATATATATATATCCCTAAGTTTTTCTCGAACCTTTTTGGTTCCCCGGGATACCCATATTTTTGCTTAGGCCTGTCAACCTAGAGGGTCTCTTTCATGTGTAGTATTTTTCGACTATGTCCATGTTCACAGGGTGCGGAGAATTGTCACTGTCTATGGTAGTAATTGTTGTAGCATTGCCATAGAATGTTTTCTTGATTGTACGCGACCCTTCGCCATAATTCATGTTCAATGCCCCAAGTGATTCACATGGAGATCTGCCCCTAGATATTCGACACTTTTGAGAGATTCCTTGAATCATGACTCGACTGCTCCAGATCAGTTAGACACCATGTCATTCCCTTTTATTATGAAAGGCCTGCTACCGTAAATGTTTTCCATCTGAGGTGATTCTGATTATTGAGAGGATTTTCGTTCATTGAATATTCGTCGTGCAAATTTCTCTGTTGTCGAATAATTAGTCATATGCAAACAATGGCATTTAAAAATGCAAAGCTTATGTCTGTCTTGAAGTTTTGAAAATGCATTTTTAGTAAACAATAGAATTTTATAAGAATATGAATTCAACTCAGGATTTATAGTAAGCCTTATAGGAGCCAGGATACCTTTTGTAACAATATGCTTTCGAACTAACCCATGCTTCAACTAGAACTTTTAAGGGTTGTAACATGGCCTGACTCACAGTTTAGGAAACAAAGGAAAAAAGCTCAAAGTTTATTTGTACCCACCCGTTCTCTGTGATGTTCTTCATTCCTATACTCAATTAATTGTGCATTTGGATTCCCATTAAATTTGGAATTACAACACTGATATTCTGGTGATGGTTCGGATACTAGGAGTTTATTTGCCGAGCCAGTAATTTTTTGTAATATTTTTTATTGAGAATTTGTAGCGACCTCTTTTTTGACTTTATTATCCCTAGTTTTTTCCTGAACTGTTTTAAGATTACAGTCAGCGGGATGCCCCAATTTTTCCTAAGTCTCATTCATAGGTTTTTACTTAGCGGGTTTTTCTTTTGAAAGATAATGATTGCCCGTTTTAATGATGATGTGTAACCACCACCGTCTTTTGATTTAGAAGAGCATCTTCGACACTATTTTCCGTGTATGAAGGTAGAGCTTGCGACTGAATACGCATTTGAATTTAACTGAGAAACTATCCTGCCCCAGGTTATGATTAAGGGTTTTAATTCGTGTGAAAAAGAAAACTTATACTCCTTAGGTTCAAAGGGGTTGACTAGGGATTATATTCCTTATAACTCCACTGTTTAGGATTTGAAACAACGCATGTACATCGTCAACAAGGTCTGTTCAAAAGCATATTGTAGAGATTATGGTATTGTTTTTGTCATCCTTCCTCTAAAGGCTTACAACTTTTAATCGAGAGTTAATATCACAAAAAAGAAGTAAAAGCATAGTTTAAATATAGTCATAACGAATGGATTACTTCAAGCAAAACATATAGAATGCATTAATGGAACAACAAAGTTTGACATAAAATAAATGTTCGAGCAATCAAAAGAAATTACAATTTGAAAATTCAAATGAAATAAACGCTTTCAATCTTGGCCATGATTTGGCATGAGAGAAGTGATCACATTGGGGGTCTCAGGAGGGTCGTACTCAATCTCCTTATCAATCAAATCTTGGATTTTAATTTTCAAAGCCCAACAACTATTTGTGTCATGTCTGGGACTATTGGAATGATAGGCGCATCTCACATTAGGATTGTACCGAGGAGAGGAGGTGTTGAGATTCTGAGGAGGACTCTTCAATGTTATCAACTTTGCCTTCAACAGGTGTTGTAGTGCCTAGGACAATGGCATGTTGATCTTAGTAAATTGTTTCCTAGGTGCATCCAGCCAACGCTGATTTCCTTGCTGTTGATGTTGCGTTGGTGCGAGATTAGAGATTAGCACAGCTCACACGGATTGGTTGAGATTACTTCTAACACGACCCTTTTGGCCATAAATGGAATTGGTTTCCTTATTATCACTGAATGTCTTCTTCACAACACTTGAAGACTGATCCACTGGAATCTTCCTACTCTTAATACCACCTTCGACATGTTCCCCAGTTATAATCAGCTTAGTAAAACCAGATGAGGAGCTTCTAATCAGATGTGTTCAATTTATTTATATTATCTTGATTAGTTAGGAGTTATCTACTGATTGATTTTAAATCTTGCCATACAAGCCTATTTACTAACAGTTATATATACAAGCATATAATTATAAGTGCAGAAAAATAAAGGTGCAGAAAGTAAAGCGCGAGAAAGTAAAGGCCTATAACTATTACAGGGCTTTGGTACTGTTACATAATTAGGAAAAAGTGTGAGAATGTAAATCTAAGTTATTACATTTAAACTGCATGGCCTATATAATTTCTCTAGGAATTTTAAATAGCAAAAAATAAATAAGAGAAAATGTTAGAAAAGAAATGTTTTTTTGTTGTTGTATTTTTATGGAAAATAGTTTGATGTTAATTAAATAATTAAAACCTACTTGTTTCTAATTAATTTTAATAAAGAAATTTTTTAATTAAATTTAATTAAAAAAATGTCAAAATTGATTATTGATAAAAAGATTCAAACAACAAAATCAAACCACTCAAATCCACTAATTTGGACCTTGCGAATCTGGTGGTGAGGTTAGTTTGGTCTAAAAGTGATCGCAGATATGGATTTGAAGCTTCATCAAATTGTTGCCCTAACAATGGTGGATTGTTGTTCCTGCATCAAATCTCAAAAAAATGATGGTTTCAAACGGTTCCAGACATCATTATAAACACATATTTATGCTTAGAATTAATTTATATATCATGGATGAAAAGTTTGAGATTGAAGAACATTACCAAGCAGGAGCCACTTGGTTGGCACGTCCTGGGATCGCTTGAGTGTGAGTAAGGATTGGAACAGGCTCCTGGGACCTTCAGAAGTGTGATGGAATGCTTGGAACCGCTTGAGAGTGGCCGGAAATAGGGGTTTGTGTTTGCCCTTGTTTTGACAAAATTTAAGAAATTTATAGTGTGTTCTTGAGAGGAAAATTTCGTGCCCTATTGTAGTGTGAGGGCTTGAGTATGTATATAGGATATGATTTAAGTTACCAAAGAAGGAAAGAATCAAGTGATCATGGTGTTACCAAAAATCAATGAAACATGTTTTATAACTTTCCATTTATCAATGAAACATGTTTTCTAACTTTCCATTTTTGAAGATCCTTGTCTCCAACATGTCTCTCATGGTTTTGGAAAGCTCTTATGAGGTCTTGGGCCTTCTAGAAGATATCCAAATGAAGCCCACACGCCCTTATACCATTATCTCATATTTTACTTGATTTTATTTGCATTTAAATGAATAAAAATTAAAATAAAATAAATATAAATCATAAAAAACATGTGAATGGATTTAGAGGTCCTCTAAAACCTTATGAACATGTTTGAACATCAAAAGTTAGGTCTACTAGTCCAAAATTTCAAAGTTTGTTCACTTTGCACTTCATGCATTTTCTCAAAATTGCCAAACTTGCATTGGTCATAACTCTCTCAATTTTCATCTTTTGAAGGTAATCTTGGACTTTTTGGAAATCTCAATATGTCCTCTACAATTTATCTTTTTATCATATTTGAATTTGGAGACTTTATCTTGATGTAATTTTCCTTGACAAAAAGTGTCTTTTTGTTGACTTTTGAAAATGACTTGTAATGTATTAGCTCATATCTTTCAAATGAAACAATTTTTGGACTTGAGAATAAATTCAAAGTTGTAGAGAATTGAATTCCCTTCAAAATTGGCTTTGGTTGGGGAAAAGTTGATGAAACATGTGAAAGTTATGTTTGGTCAAAGTTCAGTTGACTTCTCCTAAGGAAACCCTAATTTGACAACTTTTGACTTTTGATGATTTGAGGACTTTCCATGAGGAATCATGATCAACCTTTGATCAAATGGTGAATATCTCTTCAAAATGTTGATGTTGACCAAAAATCTTGAAGTTTGGCTGTATGTTGACCATAATTGACTTTTTACCCAATACAATTGACTTTCAATCATCTGAGCCGTTGACTGAGCAAACTTGTGATGCAAGACTTGAAACTTGACATGAGAACTATTTAAGACCTATGATGAACCATGAAAAACATTTGAGACTGTTGAAACCCATTCTTCCTTGTGCAAGATAAAACCCTATTTGCGGACCCATTACTTAGGAGAAGAATTTGTCTGATCAACTCTTGAGAGTCCTTGAGCATTTGAGAACCCTAGAAGAATGTCTTAAAGAAAATGAGAGGGCAAATTTTGGGGTACAAAAATTAGGTTTTCTAGCATTTTTTTAAAAATCTTGTCACACACTCCTAGTTACTATACAGTCATATATACGTACAGGCATAATTATAGGTGCAGAAAATAAAGCGCAGAAAGATAAAACCTAGGCTATTACATCCCGTGAGCAGTTACAATATTTTAAAAAAAAACGCGAGAAGATAAACTAACTATTATAAAATTATCCGTGCGACCTATACATCTATTTCTAGAATTTAAATAGCAAAGAATACATAAAAGAAATTAGGAAAAGATATTAAAACCGAAAAAATTCTAAGCGTTAGGAAAACATTTTTGATGTTTTGTTTAGAAATTTTATAGTGTCAAATAATAATTAACGCTAATTCTAATTAGTTTACAAATTAATTATGAAATAAAATCAAAATGTGATTAAATTAAATCAATTTTTATTTATCAAAAATTAAATTAATTAATCAAAACCTAAATCTAATTTTTAGTGATTTTTGTGATTTTTTCTGATTAAATAAAATTGATTGAAAAGAAAATAATTAATTAAAACAAAAAATAGAAAAAAATGTTAAAGATAAAATAGGATTAGAAAATAATAGGGAAAAAAAGAATGCAGGGGTGGGTGTAGAACCCAAGTCCCTGGCTTCACAAGCACACTACCCTTGCCAACTACACTACGCTTCCTTGGTGTTTGAGAATAGCAAGGCAATCTTTTTGTAACAATCCAGCATGTTATCTTGAAAATAAAAAAAATAAGGTGCAAAACTGGGACTTGAACCCACGCTCGTTCAATAATATGTACAAGGCCTTGCCACCTGCGCCGCGCTGTCATTCGTTATAGAATTGAAACAAGCAAAATATACATTAAACCTAGTGGACTGGAGAGTGGCAGAGCCCTAGCTCCGATCGTCTTCTTAGGCAAACCATAATCTCAAAACCTGTGAAATCATTAGAATAAAAACCAAAAACACATACTACCCCCCCTCCAATTCAGGCATTGTGGATCCAATGGTGGGGTTATCTTGACCTGAAACAAGCTGCAAACAGAGTTACAATAAAAAAAAATGCAAAAACACGATTAAAAATGGCAGGTAGCCATGTTCATGTCTAAGATCGCATGTAAAGCCTCGTTCCAACCCTAATTATCATTCTGAAAACATCTGACCACAAGACATTAGTAAACAATGCATGAATTTAAGATTCCAAATGCAAGAAATTTTACCAATCGATGAACGTGGCTAGGCTTCTTCTGGGCACGACTGAAATTGTTTTTTGGACTGGATCTGTTTCTGAGAATGCCAGGATTACGAATAAATGCCTAAAATTTGTTGAGAGTGGCTGGAGAATGAGTTTTTGTGTTGCCCTAGCTCGAGAATTTTTTTGAGAGTTTTGTGTTCTTTGGAGGCAGCCTGCTCGTGTCCTTGTGAGATCCGAGGATTATGCATATGTATGAGATCATATTAGGTTAATAATAGTGGCACACAATTAAATGGAATTATGGTTTGATTTGTTTCCAAAATACTTTTGAAAACTTTCCAAAATTGTGAAGATTCTTTCCTCTCTTGGTTTACATGGTTTTGGATAGCTGGCTATGAGTTGTTTGGGCCTCCAAAATATTAGATCACAAGCCTTACACGCCCTGTACATTAAACTTGCATTTTATTTGATTTAATTTACATTTAAATGAATAAAAATCCAAATAAATGAAATAAAAAATCAAAATAATGTATGGATGGATTTAGGGGTCCTTAAACATGTCATGAGCATTTTTATATTCCAAAATATAGGTCCAATAGGCCAAAATCACAAATTTTCTCAATTGAGATTTCATGCATTTCTAAAAAATTTCCCAACTTGTGCAACCATAACTTGCTCAATTTTTATCATTTGAAGATGATCTTTGACTTTTTGGAAAGATCAAGATGTCCTCTACAATTTATCTTTTGATAATTATTGCATTTGGAAAATTTATCTTGGTGTAAGATGCCTTGACAAAAAATGTCTTTTTATTGACTTTTAAAATGACCTATAATGTATGGGGCTCATATATTTGAAATGAAGCATTTTTTGGACATGAGAATAAATGCAAAGTTGTAGAGAATTGAATTTCCTTCAAAATGGGCTTTTGTTGGAGGAAAATTTGATGAAGCATGTAAAATTTATTGTTGTACCCCAAAATTTTCCCTCTCACTTATCAAGAATTTGCTCACAAGATCTCCTTAGGCTCAAGACTACACTAGGGTTTGATCAGCTCAAGACACCTCCTTAAGCCCTGATAACCAAAATTAGGGTTTGAGTTTGCACAAGGATTTTTGGACTTCAAATACTCCATATGACTTTTATGGATCATTATGAACCCCCAATATTGCTCATGTCAAGTTTCAAGCCTTGGATCACACTTTTGCTCAGTCAATTGAGCAATTGACCTAAAAATCAGTTGTATTAAGGAAAAAGTCAACCATGGCCAATTTATAGTCAAACTTCATAATTTTTGATCCACATCAACATTTTAAACTCATAGGTATCATTTGATCAAGTTTGGACCATAATTCCTCAAGAAATTTGATCAAATCTCTAAAAGGGCAAACTTATCAAAATTAGGGTTTTAACTGGGAAAGGGCAATTTCTGATTTTTGACCTAGCAAATGGTCAATTGGTTTAAGGAATGATCTAAAGAGTACAATTGCATCATTTTAAACTAATTAAATGGTTCAAAACATTACAAGTCCATTGGATTGATAGATGAATTTTTCAGGCAACTGATCAAAAGTCATCTGTATACTGAAAAGTCAAACTTTGACTTTTTGGTTAAATTCAAGTGCCAAAGATCAAAATTCATAAAAACATGTCAAAATATGAAACTTTTTCATCAAGAAATCAAAAAGTCAAGATTTTATTTTGAAAAGTCAAAATTTCTAAATTTAGAAATTTTTCTAAGTGTTGGAAATTTCATGTTTTTCATAACTTTGAGCAAAATTTTCACCATGATGCAAGATGATTCAAGAGAAGCTTACAACATGAAATTTTTAGATCTCCATGAAATATACAACTTTTATTTACATAACTCCTTCCAAAAATGCTTGGATCTCAAGTTATAATTTTATGAACACGTGGTCATGAAACTAAACACTTAGTGAAATTTTGCCCTAATTTTGCCAGGATTTTGGCCTAATTTCATGATACTTTTTCATATAGTTCCAAGGGGAATATTCAAAAGAAATTCAAAGATGGTTTGTATATCACATTGCAAGCTTTCCAAAATGTCACATTACTCCTTGAGATCATTCTTGAGTAGGGAGAATCGAAGAGATGAAGTTAGGGTTTTATCACTTTAATTACAAGTCATTTTAGTGATTAACAAAATTCAAATTCAAAGTTGTGCTGTATAAAAACTACTTTGCAGGCCTCAAACTTGTTAGGAACTCCATAATTAATGGTTTACACAGCTGTTAGAGGCTTCACTTCAAGCATTCAATGCATCGATATGCTTTATATCCATTTTTGGAAGAAAGGTTACATTGCTATTTTGATAAAGTGACTTTTTGTACAAAACTTGTTCTTGAGCCTTGCACTTGTTCTCTTCTGATCAAACAAGTCCTATAACTCATGAGAAATGTTTCAAACACTTACAATCACCCATCCCATGCTTGTACCTCTTCTTGAAACTTGTTTCCCTCTTTTCTTCAAAATCAAGTAACCTAGCCAAAAGCTAGAAACTTGTACTTCTGATTGTCCAAAGCTCTCAAACACTTTTGTTTATATATACACAAACCATTTGACACAAACACACGAATGCTTGACCACTGAAAAGAGCTAGAACTCAGATTCACAGTTCACACTTCCATTTTCACACAAACTGACCAAAAACTTGAAACTCATAATCTACTTGTGCGTTTCTTGGCCTTTTGATTTCTAAAGCTTCTAAACATCATATAGAGTTGATCCCACACCCTGTTGTAGAACTGTAACACCATTAACACCATCCTCCATTTTCAAAAACAGAGCTCTGCATATTGACTTCTCCAGACCATTCCATCCATCCATTTCTCAAGCTAATCACTGCATTAGCTTCCTGGGACCTCAAGGAAGCTAACATGATCATCACCATCACTTGAAACAAGCTCAAACTCAAAACACAATTTCCAGTTTTGAGGTAAGTTTTCTAACTTTGGAACTCTTCATACAGGCATCATCAATGATTTATTTGTGAATAAAACATGTAGATATCATGGCCCTGAAGCTAACCATGTCCATAGTTTCCATTAATTTTGCTTGAGCTTAGAGAATTTTGAAACTGAAATTTCTGAGATTTTTAGGGTTCAGATTAGGGCCATTAAAATTCATGCTTATCTTTGATCTATAGTTTTAATGCTTTACATTTCTGAAACCGTGAGAAAATTTACTACATGTTTCATGTTTACAGTTTTCATTTTTGATGAGAAATGAGCAAGTTACAGTTGGTCTGGCTGGAGGTTGAAGATGAAGTCATCAGGGTGCGTTTTTCCTTATATATTTATTGATTTTCCTATGTTAACGGATGTATAGCCACCCCAGTGGTACAAGCGCGCGCCTGTAATCTTTGGGACCTGGGTTCGAGCCCCAATGGTACCCTTTTGCATTTTTTTACATGTTTTGCATTTCTGATTTTTTTGCAGGGCGCTGGGCCTCTTTGGGCTTGTTTCATTTTTTTGTTTTTTTTTGCTAGCTAACCCCCTATTTCATTTGTATGCCCCTGGCCCAGTTTATTTTATTTTCTTATTTTTTATTTCATTTTCTAAATACTAAAAAAATCATAAAAACACAAAAAAAAAGATTTTCATTTTAACTTAGTTTATTTTATTTTTCTCACAAAGTATATTTTTATTTAACTATACTTTATTTATTTTTACTTATTATCTTGTAAATTTAATTAAAACTAGGTTATTAGTTATTTTCTTTCAAACCTATTAAAATATATTTATTTATATATAAAAAAGGCCAAAAATATTTTATAATGCCATAAATATTTTCAAGACAAAAATACCAAAAAAAAAACTTTTTCTAAACTTATTTTCTTTAATCAATTAATAGATTTTGGGTTTTGTTTAGAAATCTTTTCTTAATAAATTTAGGGTTCACTTTTTATTATGTTAATTAATTATTTTTCCCCTTAATTAATTAGCTTAAAATCAAAACCCCTTTTCTCATAAAAATCCAAAAATATCTATTTTCTTAACAATTACATTTCTTGTATATTTATTTCATTTTGTACATTATATTCACTTAAATCCTTGTACATTGATACCAATTCAATATGGTTGTAATAGACTAACTAGGTTTACATTTTTGCAATCCCCATTCAATTTGTACCCCCTCCCACTAAATGTTGTAATAGCGTAGTAACTTTAAATTCCGCAATTTATCGCTTTTATACATAATATGCTAGTAATTAGGGTTTGTATGGAAAGACTAAAACCAATACTTAGAAAACCCTAATTCAAGACAAAATCAAGCATGAGAAAATATACTTGCACACAAGCACCCCTAGGGTTATTCCACTTGGTTGCCTTATACAAAATGACTATATTACGCATGCAAGGTATCTTAGCAAAAAACAACAAATACAAGATCATAGTCCCTCGATGACGCTATCTAAGTTTCCTTACAAGTGATCTTAGTCCCTAAAAAAGAATGCTAAGATACCTTGCAACATTGCTAATCATGGTTATACAATGACCCACGCCCGTCCCGTTTACATCCAAAGATAGGTTACTTACGAAATCAATGGTAAGATAACAATGTCAAAGAAAAAAGAAAATGAATAAGAAAGACTTTTGGGTAGGTAGAATGCTCCTAATTACTTCCTCAATTTCAAACAAACGTCCTTGCTATTTTCAAAACAAACACTTACACTTTCAAAACATCTTACAAACTTGAAAACATTTTCAAAAGATCAAACATCTTTGTATACATTCTTACAAACAAGAATCATTACAAAGATTGCCTAAACAATGGTCTCTTTACAAAATACTTTCAAAAACCACACAAAGCACAATTTCAAACAAAAGCAAGTGATCTAGCAAGTAACTAAGATCCCATGGAAAACCATGGATGAAAAGGATGCTAATACCTTCCCTTTTCATAATCTACCCCCCGAACTTAAGAAAACATCTCAAAGGTATTTCCTGTTCTTTTTCACCTTTCCTTTTGGATAAAAGAAAATTCGGTGACGACTCTTGCTAACCGCAACATTTGCGATTAAACACAAAACATTCAAGTAAGTTCTCCCACCGTATCACAGAACTGGCGACTCTGCTGGGTAAAATTCTAAAAATGGGGTTACCTTAGGGTTAGATCACATTTTCTTGCTTTCATTGTTTGACTTATATGCTTTACGTTATGGTTCTTTGTTTGGGTTTGAATCCTCTACCCGGATTTGAGATACATTATAGGTAAGTAGCAATAAGTTGTGGAAACTGTGTGGGGTATACCGACATGGTCTAAGCAATAGCTACGCTAGTGCGACATATTTGTGGGAACTGGTAGCCTTTGAGTTAATCAAAGAGAATACGGGGCCGCTGAGTGATGTCATGAAGCACTAATGAACTTCTAGAACCTTAACTTGACCAACTTGGCCTTTAGGATGTAGTGAGATGACCGGATTTGGTGCAGTCCGAAGTTGGTAGATATTCGATACTACACTCATTGGGGTTTGGTTTCTTTGGATATTTCGGTCGCCATTCAAGAGGCTTGTGATGAAACAATGACCAAGGAAACAAACCAGTGATATTGAGCTCCTTAGAACCCGATTACTATTACTAGGACAGGTTGAGCCAACTAAACTTCAAGAGGGTACTTACCTATGAGACTCAATGCAAGCCTAAACCTAAGGACTTGTTTGCTTTGTTTGTATATACATACTTGTACATAACATCATGAACATCATAACATCATACACATTCACTAACCATTTCAAGGATTTTTGGATTCATCTTTGTTCTTGTTTTGTAGGATATGGATTCTCTTCGCAGGAAAACTATTCAAGTCAACCTTGTAAGGATCCCTCCATAACTTAAGGAGCTAGCTTCAAGGATTCCTAAAAATTCTGCATTTATCGAGAGATATGGTCGCCTACTCAACTTGGTCACCTCTAACACGGATGAGAACATGATGAAAGTTCTCTTTCAGTTCTTTGATCCTTTTCACCATTGCTTCACATTTCCCGACTATCAACTTGTGCCTACTTTAGAAGAATTCTCCCGACTCTTGAGGATTCCCATTCTCAATCAACTACCTTTCAACGGTACAGAAAGAGATCCAAATCCAGAAGAGATTGCTCAAGCTCTTCACTTGCATTCATCTGATGTCACAACTCATTGGGAAACAAGGAGTGGTGTCAAAGGTTTCCTAGCAAAGTTCTTGTTTGAGAAAGCCCAAAACTGTTGGAATTCTTTGGACCTGCAAGCTTTTGAGGAAATTGTGGCTCTCCTCATCTATGGGATGATTTTGTTTCCAAATCCTGACCAACCCATAGATGTGAACACCATCAAAATCTTCATATCACGTAATCCGATGCCTACTTTGATAGGAGACATCTTACACTCTTTTCACACTCGCACAATGAGGAAAAGAGGTGTCCTTATGTGTTTCACTCCTCTCTTGGCAAGATGGTTTATTTCGCATCTTCCCCAATATGTATTAAAGAATGAGTAAGGTTCAAGGTGGTCACAAAGGTTGATGACACTCAAACATTCAGACATTCATTGTGTTCCTGGTCCATAGAGAATGTTACCATTGTCGACTGTTGTGGAGAATTCCGCAATGTCCCTTTACTTGGCATTAGGGGAGGTATCGCCTACAACCCCTACTTAGCCTTAAGATAGTTTGGTTACGCCCGAAGGGATGGCCCGTACGAGATGCTGATTCAAGGTTTGGTATTTGACTACGAGAACAACAATCAAGATCTTCCCCATAGATTTATCCGAGCTTGGAGGATGTTGAACAAGGTAGATAGAAAGACATTGGGGCATATGAATTCCATCCCTCTTGAGCCTTACCTCAAATGGGTACGAACTCGTGCTCAAAGTTTGATGATTCCTTATCCCTCCATTCTCCCGGTAATCATTGAGCCTGTCATGGAAGGAGATGTTCCATACACAATCCTACATCCTGACATGCCCACATATCTTGAAGACTTACAAAGAGATTGTATACAACTCAAGGGAGAGCGAGATACTTTCGAAGCCCAATTCTACGCAAGCGAGAAGAAGGTTTTGGAACTCACTAAGCAACTTCATGAGGAGCAGACTCTGAATGCCTACGTTGCACCAAAGAGGATGCGTACTACCTTTCTATCTTAGAGTTTTTGTATTTGTTTTGCCAAAGGAAGCACTGATGTACTCAAGCTTTAATTTATTAATATAACGTGTGTTTCCTTTTTTGTCTAAAAAAAATTTGAATCTTTAAAATCCTTGAAATCATTGCATACGCATTTACCATTAATCATAACATAAGCAGGTTTCTTGCAACAAGTCTCCTCATCTCTCTACTGTTTATTTCAGTAAGATGGATCTCTAGCAAACGGTGAAGGACCTCTAAGTTCAGAATGCACAGTTTCAACAGTTGTTCTTAACTCTAGCCAAAGGACAAGAAGAGTTGAAGACCTTGCTGGATGAGGAGAAGAAAAAGAAGACGGAGAAGATAACCAGAGTTCTAAACATGGGAAGAAGATTCCAAAGGCAAACAAGAAGGTCCTTAGACTTTGCAACGACATCCGGTGAGAAAGACAATCAAGATGGGAAAGGCAAAGAAATATTTGTCCGGTCAGAATCAGAAGAGGAAAAGGAAGAAGAAGACTATTCTGAAGAACAATATCCTCTAGCCGATGACAAGTATAAGCATCTAGAAGAACGGCTGAGTGCAATGAAAATCCAGAAAGTGTCTGGATTGGACTTTGAGGAGTTGGGCTTAGTGTCTGGGATTTCCATTCCTCCAAAATTCAAAGCACCCGTGTTCACCAAATATGACGGAGCTTCATGTCTTAAAATGCATCTCCGGTCCTATGTGAGGAAAATCAAGATCCATACCGCTGACAAGGACTTATGGGTACACTTCTTCCAAGACAGTCTTTCTGGAACTCAACTTGATTAGTTTTATCAGTTAGAAAGAGCCAATGTTCATAACTGGGAAGATCTTGCTGCAACCTTTTACAAACAATACCAATACAATGCAGATCTTGCATCCACCCGTACTCAACTCCAGAGTATGGCCATGGTTTCAAGTGAAGGCTTCAAGGACTATGCACAAAAATGGAGGGACTTGGCCGGAAGAGTTCAACCTCCCCTATCTGAAAGAGAGTTGGTAGAAATGTTTTTGGGCACCTTGTCTGGTCCCTTCTTCAATCACTTAATTGAGAGTTTATCGGCAAGTTTTACTGAATTGATATTGACCGGAGAAAGGGTAGAAGCCGAGATAAAGAATGGAAATATTCAAAAGGATACATCCTCTGCTGTTGTAAGGAAACCATTCATCGGAAAGAAAGAAGTGGTTGTTGTATATCCTCAGAGAAATCAAGATAGAGCTGAACACCATCCTATGGTGGAGGCTGTTATGATTCCTAAACATGCGCCTGATCAGCAAAGAAACAACCAACCAAGAATGGAAAGACCAGTCAGATAATTCACCCAAATTAATATGACACTATCTCAAGTATTTCCACATTTGTTAAGATACAATCTAGTGATTTTGAAAGAAGCTCCAAAGAACCCTAACACAACCTCTCCTCACTATCATCCTAACACCCGCTGTGCATACCACTCTGAGAGTTCCGTCCATGACACTAACAACTGTTAGGCTCTAAAGAACAAAGTACAAGACCTCCTTGAAGCCAAAGAGATTGAATTCGATGCGCCAGAAAAGCCCAATGTCATTTCTGCCCCTATGCCCAAACATGGCCATAATACTAATGCCATTGAGGAAGATATGTTTGTTACTTCAGTTGATGAACTTATAACCCCACTGCTGACTATCAAAAAGAACTCGTTGATTGCCGGTGTATTCCTAGGCTGTGATGAAAGTTGTCATTTCTGTTTGTCCTCACCTACCAGCTATCCTTTGTTCAAAACAAGCGTTCAATGCCTAATAGATAACAAGGAAATTTTGTTTGAGAAGACTTCTATTCTAACTGTTTCTTATAATGATGTTTCCATCGTTACCATTTTCGAAAAATCTTTTAGGGTCTCCATCAAAAGACCCGTTAGAATTACATCAGTTCCAAAAGTAGCTCCTTTGATATTTATAATGCCTGGACCAATCCCGTATTCGTCAGACAAAACCGTACCATGGAATTATGGAGGGGATGTCTACTACCACAGAATCAAGAAATATTGGCCAACTGCCGAAGATTCAAGTTCTGAGAAGGTTGACTCCGATATCAGTAATATTGTAGGGACTAGCAAGATTACCCAAAGCGGAAGGATATTTTCTCCAGAAATTGCTCCCCCAAAAGCAGTTTCTGGACCCGTAATCATTCTTGTTATTGTTGCTCCTCCAAAGGTTATTTCCAGTCCTACAATCATCTCTACTAATGCTCCCACTAACAAAGCTGTTACAACCCCTGTTATCACACCTACTGACATTCCTGCTGCCGAGTCAACTGAGACTCGAGGTAAAAGTATTATGATTGAGCCTGTCCGGACGAAGGCACAATCATTGGATATCCCTGAGACCTCCCGGAAAGAGATGGAGGAAATTCTAAAGATCATAAAAAGAAGAGACTACAATGTAGTTGAGAAACTGGGGAAAACTCCATCTAAAATTTCCATGCTGGATTTATTACTATGTTCCGAGGCTCATGCGGAAGCCTTGGTAAAATTCCTGAAAACTTCCCATGTACCCCAAGAAACATCTGCCGATCAGTTCCAAGACTGCGTAGCCAGCTTGACTGTATATAATGGCTTAGGTTTTTCAGATGCTGATTTAACGCCAAGAGGGAGGAAGCATAATGGGGCATTACATGTCTCAATGGAATGCAGGGGCACGACTCTGGCTCATGTGTTGGTTGACACCAGTTCGTCTCTGAATGTATTGCCTAAAAAGGCTCTTGATAGGCTTGACTGTGAGGGATTAACATTGAAACCGAGCAACATATTAGTGAGAGCCTTCAATGGCTTAAAAAGGATGGTGCATGGGGAAGTGGATATCCCTATAAAGGTTGGAACCCAAACATTTGATTCAACTTTTTATGTAATGGATATCCGCCCTTCATATTCCTGCCTGCTAGGCCGATCGTGGATTCACAATGCTGGCTGTGATACGGTGGGAGAACTGACTAGTGTTTTGCGTTCGTATTCGCACTTGTGCGGTTGAGCAAGAGTCGCCACCGACTTTTTATTTTATCCTAAAGGAAAGGTTAAAAAAGCACAGCAAAAACCTTTTGAGATATTTCGTGGGTTCGGGGGGTAGATTATGAAAAGGGAAGGTATTAGCACCCTTTTCATCCATGGTTATCCATGGGCTCTTAGTTACTTGGTTTTTTAGATCACTTGCCTTGTTTTTCGATTGCTTGAAAATGGTGTGTGTGTGGGTGCTTTTTGAAAATGTTTTGGAAAAAGATGCCTTGTCTTAGGCAACTAATGTATTTGACTCGTGATTGAGTGTTTTACAAAAGTGTGGATCTTTTCGAAAAGATGTTTCAAAATGTTTTTGAGAGTTTGTTTTGAAAGTGTTGTGGATTGTGGTTTTTGAAAAGAAGGCAAGTGTTTTTGCAAGTCGATCTCAAGTAACTAAGAGTTTTGTCTACCCTATTGTACTCAAAGGTTTTTGTCATGCTTTAACCCCTTTTAACAATTTTGTTCCACCATTGAAATTGATGGACAATCTTGCGTTTAGGAAGTTTATTCGGGACGGGCGCGGGTCATCGTATGGACCATGAATGCAATGGTGCCAAGTGTCTTTGGCAATTTGCTTTGAGGGACTATGATCATTCCGTTTTAGGCAACATTCGAAAGCGTCATCGAGGGACTTATGATCATTTGATTTTGTTTTGCCAAAGATACTCGACGTGCAAGCATGGCCCATTTTGGAAGGCAACTTGTGGGATTACCCTAGGGGGTGCAAGTGTGATTGTGTATTGATTACATGTATTTGTCTTGTATTAGGTTATCTAGCGTTTGATTTTATGTACATACAAACCCTAGGTCTAACCATGGTATAATTGGAAAGCTTGTAAATTGCGGAAATGTAAAATCTACGCTATTACAAAATAGTGTCCGGGAGTGGGGGTTTAAATGTACAAAGGGGATGAGACTTATAGTATCCAATAAGTTACAACCAAATCGAATGTGCGATCAAAATGTAAATATCGAATATACAAGTATAAGATAAAAATGTATAGGGCAATGTATTGTATTTGTGTAAGTGTATATGTATATGAGTATGTGTATTATTCACAGGTGCGATATGTGGAGTTGAATCGCATTAGGGTTTTTGACCTAGATATGTATATTTTAATTATGTACAAAAATGTTTTAATTAAATGGTATGTTCAAAAATTAAATTGGATTGTATTATGTATGAAAATACACTAAATGTCAAAAAGTTGAATTATGGATAAAAAAAGAAGTATATTCTTAATTGTTATGTACAAACGTAAATTAATTAAAAGAATAAAAGAAGTATTTTCAATTCTTAATTATATAAGATAGAAAAATATATTTCCATTAAGTTATGTGCAAAGGTATTTTAATGTGTATTAACAATGTTTTCAAGTTTAAGTATATGAAAAGTGTTTTAATTATTTCTTTGTGAATATTTAAGGAATGTGAAATAATATATTGGTCCATTAAAAATGATTTTTGAAAAAAGAAAAAAAAAGTTTATGTAATATATAAAAAGGTTAGTGTGTATTATATATGAAAGAATGGTTAATTGCAAGATAATAGTAAAATGTTAATTTGCATTGTTTAGGAGATAAACGGGCTTTAGGGAGCTTCAGAACGGGTTAAGCCCATGTTAATCTTGAACGAAATTAGAGTTAGTTATTGTTAGTTCAGTTTGGTAATGAAAGTTTTAGGGTTAGCGAGGCAGCGACGGCGCGTTCGTCTTCTCCGATCATCAACCTTCTGAACGCCTCTCCTTCTGGCCATCAACGTCACTCCTGAAGCCTTTCTTCCCTCCATTGACATGAGCCCAGCATCCTTGATTTAAGGTTTGATTTCAACACTTTATGTTCTTTCGTGAATGATACGCATTTTTTGATTTGAGTCTTTAACTATTTCTTTTCATTATGGGATGAAGGAGAAGAGAAGTGGGAAAAGATTGGCTACCTTTATTTTTGGAGATGGAGGAGGGGCGGAAGAGTGACGCTTTAGGAGGCCGGATCGGCGATTCGGTGAAGCTGGATGCTTGCTTGGTATTTTTGTCTCTTCTACTTTCGTCCCTTTGAATTGTTGGTGGCCTTGGAATGTATTTGCTTGTGATGTATGTTTACTGAGTTCGCCTCTTCTTTCTTCTCTTGAACGCTGTATGCTTGTTAATCGCCTATGATGTTAATTTCTGAGGCTTAGAGGTTGGATAGTTTTAGGGATGGTTGAGGTTTGGTATATTTTCTGTTGAGCTGTGTTGGGTTTTTAGTCTAGTTTTTGGATGGGTTTGAGGTATTTCAAGTTGATGACAGGCAGGTTAAGGCATTAGCAGGGAGCAGGTTTTATGTCTTGAAGGTGAAGCTTTAGGTTTTATGAGGTTCTGGACAGGTATGAGGTTATGATGCTGGTATGAGGTTTGGCCTTTACTGATGCAGGTTTATGAGGTTTTGTGTTTGATGGTGTTTTGGTTAGGCTAATGTTTTATCAGTTTGCAGGTATGTGAGGTTTTGTGTTTGATGGCCTTTTACAGGATGCTGGTTTCAGGCCTTTTGAACTTTGGAGTTTTTGAGGTTGAACTTGTGAGACTGATGCCAGCTTTTTTTTTGAAACTTAGAGGCTTTTGTTTGTATATTTTCCTTCTCTCTCTTTTTTTTTTGTCTACCGAACTGGCTTCTCTATCTCTTGTATATCTTTGTTGTCTTTTTGCTTTTATGCTGCCAACCTCAAACCTGCCTATGCTGCTTTTTATCTCTCTTTTTCTCTCCAAAAGTACAGCTTTAAGAACTTTTTTAATGTTTATTTCTGTACTTTCTGAAGGGGCCCTGGGAAATGATGATTAAGTCTTGCTTGCATAACACATTTTCTGCATATTTGTCTTTCTTTGACAGCTTTGGACTTGACTTTGCATTGATATCTTTTCCAAAATCTTCTTTGACAGCTTTGACAGCAACTTGTACTACTTTGATTTCTTTGTGATATCTTTGAGTATATTCTGGCATTTTGACAGTAACTTCCCTTTTGCTTTGGATAGAAAGTTGAAATTGGATTTTTGGACTTTTCAGTTTTAGTTTGAATTGGAAGTTTGCAGTTTGATCTTTTTAGAAA
Organism: Vicia faba; assembly: GCA_948472305.1. Taxonomy (NCBI): domain Eukaryota; kingdom Viridiplantae; phylum Streptophyta; class Magnoliopsida; order Fabales; family Fabaceae; genus Vicia; species Vicia faba. The sequence goes on from OX451736.1 coordinate 941,289,635, forward strand.
TCATGCATTTGACATTTATGAATAAAAAATGGCATTCTCCCCTCTTTGTGAACCGGGAGAAATCCCGTGATTTGCAGAGAGGGTCAACTGATCCCAGTCAGTGGCCCCTAATGATGAGCAATTTTAACTGTCTTTAATTAACTGCTTTCTGACTTTTCTTGTTCTTTTTGCAGATAAAAAATGGAGCACCGGAGCGGAATGAAGAGCGAAGAATATTAGAAATAGGATAGTTTTTATTTTATGTAATATTTTAAATTAATGTATATTATTGTTCATAATTTAAATTATAAACAACAATTTGTACAAATAATTCAAATATCAATAAAATCTAAATTATCCAAATAATTCTAATTTTCCTTATTGTTTATTTATTTATTTAAAATTCTGTGAATTAAAACAATTGAAAAATAAATTTCAATCATTCAATTTTTAGAATAATAAATAACTTAAATAAAAACAACATTGATCAATTAAACCTGTCTTATTCAAAATCCAAAGCAAAGCAGCAGTTAACCCAAATGGACTGATCAAACGCATTCCTTCTTCACTGATTTGCCATAAACATTGTGAATCCAATACTGCATACTGTATTTGACTGGCCCAAAGAAAACAACATGAATTCAAACCACTGTCTCTTTCACTGATTAAATCAAGATAACGCGAATTTTAACCCGAATCTCGGAATAAACTGCGAAGTGCTGTGGAGTTTAAATTCCTCTGAGAATATGCCCATAAAACTTTAATTCTCGATTAAATGCCAAATAACGCTCGCCTGATCAAAATTGAGCCAAAATTAACCAAAACCCTAAGCCAACTGTGAAACAATCCAGAGTCCTAAAAATCAGTAAAAAACCCTAATTTTGCTTTACTGTCAAGAAAAGTCCGTTTGTCCGATTCTTGAGCCAGTTTGAAAAGTCAGGAAATGCTTGAAGCTGAGATTTCTTGGGGAAAAATGCGAGGGCAAATTTTGGGGTACAACAGTTGCCCCTGTTCAATCTTCTTGGACCTGAAGAGTTAGATTGGCAAGTTTGCCTTTTGCGACTTGAAGGTAAAAGGAGATTGGACACTAAAGTGCCCAGAAAATTTGCACTCGGTGATATGATGGTGGAGGTGAATGGGCTTAAAGATGCCATTTGGTGATGGGCTTAAAGATGCCATCTGAGAATGGGCTTACAGATGCCATTCGGCGACTGCTGGTAGGAGGATGGGCTTATAGATGCCATCTGGACATGTTGAACTGTATGTCAATGGTGAGTGGACAAGTATCAGAAGGGCCTCCATGTTTTGGGACATCTCTGAATTGGGGTCCGAACAAGCAACAGATTGACGTCCATATTTGGAGAATCTGTAAACTATCTGAGATTGAATAAGCAATAGAGCAGCATCCGTTGTTGGGACATGTCCGTAAACTATTTTCAAAAATTGTGAAGAGTCTGAACAAGTTGGTAGATTGACATCCGTTGTAGGGAAGAATCTGTAAACTGTTTTGAGAAGAGTCTGAACAAGTTGGTAGATTGACATCCGTTGTAGGGAAGAATCCGTAAACTAATTTCAGAAGTTGAGAAGAGTCTGAACAAGTTGGTAGATTGACATCCGTTGTAGGGAAGAATCTGTAAACTGTTTTGAGAAGAGTCTGAACAAGTTGGTAGATTGACATCCGTTGTAGGGAAGAATCCGTAAACTAATTTCAGAAGTTGAGAAGAGTCTGAACAAGTTGGTAGATTGACCTCCGTTGTAGGGAAGAATCTGTAAACTGTTTTCAGAAGTCTTGAAGTTAAAGAGGAACCGGTGTAGGGTTTCCTGATGATGTGTCTGGATGAATCTGGAATAAGTATCAGAATGTCGCCGTGTCCGGGTCACATCTGAACTATTTCTGGATGAATCTTGGGAGTTGATCTGTGCCTGTCGACTGATCTTACCTGAAAAGGTGAAGGGTTAGTTGTATGCAATGTTATGATGCATGATGCAATGTACGTGACATCAATATTTATGAATGTGATGGGTGCGCATGTAAGCTGATGAGCCATCTTGCCGAGGATACATGAATCTGAGATGGCTGAAGATAAAAGCATCTTGACTGCTGCCGGGGAAATAATTCCTTGGCTGCTGCTGGGGAAGAGAATTCCTGATGACCTCTACTGGGGAGTTCCAAATTAGTAGGCTCATGCTGGGGAGGAGATTGAGAATCTTCAGCTTGATGGGAAGTAACCCTGGCGACTTCACCGGGGAACTCAAGATTTGCCCTCTCCAAAACTCTGTGGGGAGAAGGTTGAATGGTCTGGCTCCGCTGGGGACAGGTTTGAAGTTTTAGATCTGCTGGGGATACTGAAACTTAAACTCTGAGGGGAATTGAATTCCGGAGGATTCTCCGGCTGGGGATTTGCAAAGATAAGTTACTGCTGGGGAATTTTGATGAACTCCGCTGGGGATAGGAAGAATTTTGGCGAGCGCGATCTTCCGTGGTTGTTAGCTTGAGAAGAATCTGAACCAGCGATAGGTTAATATCTGTTACTTGGAGAACCTGTGAACTGTTTTCAGAAATCTTGAAGTTGAATCAGCAATAGAGCCGCATCCGTTGTTGGGAAGCGTCCGTAAACTAATTTCAAAGGTTGCATCTGAACAAGCTGATAGATTAACATCCGTTGTTGGGAAGAATCCATGAACTGTTTGTCAGAAGTCTGGAAGTTGAATCAGCAATAGAGCCGCATCCGTTGTTGGGAAGCGTCCGTAAACTAATTTCAAAGGTTGCATCTGAACAGACTGATAGATTAACATCCGTTGTTGGGAAGAATGCATGAACTGTTTTTCAGAAGTCTGGAAGTTGAATCAGCAATAGAGCCGCATCCGTTGTTGGGAAGCGTCCGTAAACTAATTTCAAAGGTTGCATCTGAACAAGCTGATAGATTAACATCCGTTGTTGGGAAGAATCCATGAACTGTTTTTCAGAAGTCTGGAAGTTGAATCAGCAATAGAGCCGCATCCGTTGTTGGGAAGCGTCCGTAAACTAATTTCAAAGGTTGCATCTGAACAGACTGATAGATTAACATCCGTTGTTGGGAAGAATCCATGAACTGTTTTTCAGAAGTCTGGAAGTTGAATCAGCAATAGAGCCGCATCCGTTGTTGGGAAGCGTCCGTAAACTAATTTCAAAGGTTGCATCTGAACAGACTGATAGATTAACATCCGTTGTTGGGAAGAATCCATGAACTGTTTTTCAGAAGTCTGGAAGTTGAATCAGCAATAGAGCCGCATCCGTTGTTGGGAAGCGTCCGTAAACTAATTTCAAAGGTTGCATCTGAACAAGCTGATAGATTAACATCCGTTGTTGGGAAGAATCCATGAACTGTTTTTCAGAAGTCTGGAAGTTGAATCAGCAATAGAGCCGCATCCGTTGTTGGGAAGCGTCCGTAAACTAATTTCAAAGGTTGCATCTGAACAGACTGATAGATTAACATCCGTTGTTGGGAAGAATCCATGAACTGTTTTTCAGAAGTCTGGAAGTTGAATCAGCAATAGAGCCGCATCCGTTGTTGGGAAGCGTCCGTAAACTAATTTCAAAGGTTGCATCTGAACAAGCTGATAGATTAACATCCGTTGTTGGGAAGAATCCATGAACTGTTTTTCAGAAGTCTGGAAGTTGAATCAGCAATAGAGCCGCATCCGTTGTTGGGAAGCGTCCGTAAACTAATTTCAAAGGTTGCATCTGAATAGACTGATAGATTAACATCCGTTGTTGGGAAGAATCCATGAACTGTTTTTCAGAAGTCTGGAAGTTGAATCAGCAATAGAGCCGCATCCGTTGTTGGGAAGCGTCCGTAAACTAAATTCAAAGGTTGAGAAGAGTCTTGAAGAGGAACCGGTGTAGGGCTTCCTGATGATGAGCTTGTGTAAAACTGCATCTGGAGTTTGAGAAGGAACCTGTGTATGGTTGCTTCATGATGAGTCCGTGTAAAACTGCATCTGGAGTTTGAGAAGGAACCTGTGTAGGGTTGCTTCATGATGAGTCCGTGTAAAACTGCATCGATTTTTTGAACACTTTTGACATTCGAATGCCCCAAGTGGTGATGAAGGAATCTTGAATCAGATTACTCTGCACATTGAGATTTCTTGAAATCTTGACTGGACTGCCCCAGGTTAACTGAACTTTGAAAGATCTGTTGGACCTTGACTGGACTGCCCCAGGTTAATTGAATTGAAAGATCTGTTTGGACCTTGACTGGACTGCCCCAGGTTAATGACATGTCATGCCCCCTGCTGATAGGAGATTTGATGGAAGTGTTATCCTCTTGAAGTGATTTTGACTTACTGAGAGAGTTTTCGTTCCTCCGAACATTCGCTGTATGAAATTCTTCGCTGTCAAACAAAAAGGTCAAATGCAGACAGTGATATTCAAATAATGCAAAGTTTATGTTTGTTTCGAAGTTTTGAAAAATGCGTTTTTAGCAGAAAACTTTTCATAAGACAAGTCAACACAAGATTTAGAGTAAAGCCTTACAGGAGTCAGGATACCTTTTGTAACAATATGCTTTCGAACTAACCCATGCTTCAATTAGGACTTTTGAAGGGTTGTAACGTGGCCTGGTTCACGGTTTAAGAAACAAAGGATAAAGGCTCAAAGTATATTTGTACCCACCCGCTCTTCGTGATGTCCTCCGACCTAAGCTCAGTTAATTGCGCGTCTTACTCTGTTTTGAGTTTGAAACGACTTTTGGGGTGATGGTTCACCATTTGAATTTGGGGAGACAGTCATCATCTCTTTTTCTTTTCTCAACATTTTTCGTGTTGTTGAGGATTTTGTAATGACCTCACTATTTTGATTTTGATTTGTTATCCCTAACTTTTGCCTGACTGTTACCGTTTTCGGGATTACTGTCAGCGGGATGCCCCAGCTTTCTTAAGCCTCCTTTATAGGTTTTGGCTTAGTGGGCTTTTTTTTTGAGAGACTGACTGTCTATGTGATAGGGAACCACCCTTGTCTTTTGATTCCAAAGGAATGCTTTCTTTTTTGACATTGTTCGTTGTATTGCGAACTGAGAGTTTGCGACTTCAATGCGCATTTTCTTATGAATTAACTGAGATACTACCCTGCCCCGGGTTTATATCAAAGGTTTCGATTGTTTAGAACAGAAAACTCCTACTTCTTTGGCTCGAAGGGGTTGACTAGGGATTAACTTCCTTATAACTCCAGTGTTTGGGAATTGAAAGAAATGCCTGTACATCATCAGCGAGGTCTGTTCAAAAGCATACTGTATAAGATCATGGTATTGTTTCGTCATCCTCCCTCTAAAGGCTCACAGCTTTTTATCAAGAGTCAAATATCATAAAGAAAAGCATAAGAGTAGTGAAATGAATGGATGAATTCAAGACAAACATATGCAATGCATTAATGAAAACAGAGTTTAACATCAACCGATAATTGTTTGACAGCAAAAGAAATTACAACTTTGAAAATTCAAAAAGAAGTAAAAGTCTTTCAGATTGAGCTTTGTCACTTCAAGCGGAGAATCCCTTAACGGAAGATTTTCATCTCGCCGTCTGGCATGAATTCCAGCACCCCAATGTCGATCAGATCTTGAATCTTGTTCTTCAAGGCCCAACAGTCGTTGGTGTCGTGTCCCGGGCTGTAGGAGTGGTAAACACAAAATGCGTCGGGATTATAGTGAGGAGGTGAGGTATTGAGCTTCTGAGGAGGGTCCTTCACGGTGAGCAAATTGACCTCCAACAGGCGCTTCAGTATGAAAAATGATGGTATTTCAACCTCCGTGAACTGTCTTCCCGACTTTTCTTGCTTACGTCGATTACCCCGTTGACGCTGGCGAGGTTGTTGATGGGCTTGTGACCCTGAAGCTAGCAAAGGAGCTTTCCCCTTGTCTTCTTGAGTGGATGGAGGCTGAGCGGTTACTGGCTCTTCGACCTCAGATGTTTGCCCCAGTTGGTTGTTTGGAAGCAGTTGGCGGACAAGAACTCTGAGTTCCTCTTGTCTTTGGGATAGGTCTTGGATGAGAGCCATCTGGCCCACCAACTGTCCCATCATTTGAGTCCTCAAGGTTGTCAGATCAAACTGCAGCTCCGCAATCTGATCACTCCTGGCATTGTTGGAACTCCCCAAGCCCTTGGTGAGGAGAGCTTTCATCTCTTCTTGCCCCAGAGACAAGTTCAGGAACATCTCCTGCAGCTGAGCAGTATGGTCTTGAATGTCTTTGACAGACCTTTCTAGAGCCATCTCTTGCTGAAATAAACAGCAGGAGAGTAAGGAAACCTGAAAAAGGAAAGATTGTCAAAATGCAATGCATGATATGTGGATGCATGCTTTCAAGGATCTTTTGGGGTAAACACAAGAAAACGTTAGAGGTTGAACTCTGCTCTTGGATTGGATATCTCTGCACCGGTGGATGTCTTTCCACTAGAATCAAGCTCACCATGTCGAGTGGGTCATAGCCCCTGATTCAAGTTGTTGTACTTGATCTTTGATTGGAGAGCTTTGTATCGGTGGATGTCTTTCCACGAGAATCAAGCTCACCATGTCGAGTGGGTCATAGCCACTGATTCAAGTTGTTGCACTTGATCTTTGATTGGAGAGCTTTGTATCGGTGGATGTCTTTCCACGAGAATCAAGCTCACCATGTCGAGTGGGTCATAGCCACTGATTCAAGTTGTTGCACCTGATCTTTGGTTGTCATTGGTTAGAGGAGAAACCTCTTGCCCCTTGGTAGGCGTCTGGTTCAACGTAACCCTGCATCAACAGAACCCTCGAGATCCTTGAAATGGTTATTTGAAAATGCTATGGTATGATGTTATGATGTTATGCACATGTATGCAGAAAGCAAGTAATTGTATATACAGGCAAACATATCCACACAAAGCACACAAGGCCTTAGGTTTAGGCTTGCATGAGGTTTAGGTACTACCCTCTTGAAGTTAGTTGGCTCATCCTGTCCTAGAATAGAAACCGGGTTCTAAGGAGCTCAATATCATTGGATTGTTTTCTGTGTTCATTGTTTCGGTGTAGCCACTTACTGGCGACCAAAATATTCCAAGAAAACAATCCTCAAATGAGTGTAGTATCGAGGATCTACCAACTTCGGACTGCACCAAAGTCGGTCATCTCACTACCCCTAAAAAGGCTAAGATGGTCAATTAAGGTTCTAAAAGTTCGTTAGTGCTTCATGACATCACACAGCGGCCCCGTACTCTCCTTGACTACTCAAGGGTTACCGGTACTCACAAATATGTCACACTAAAATAGCTTACTGCTTCAACCGTGTCGGTATACCCCGCACAGTTCCCTCACAGTTTTTTGCTATTTACCTAAGAAGGTGCCCCAAATCCGGGTGGAGGATTTACAACAAACCCAAACAAGAACCCAAAAGATAAATCAATCAAGTCAATCAAAGCAAGAAAATAAAGGTGATCTAAACCCTAAGGTAACCCCACTTTAAAATCTATCCCCAGCAGAGTCGCCAGTTCTGTGATACGGTGGGAGAACTGACTAGTGTTTTGCGTTCGTATTCGCACTTGTGCGGTTGAGCAAGAGTCGCCACCGACTTTTTATTTTATCCTAAAGGAAAGGTTAAAAAAGCACAGCAAAAACCTTTTGAGATATTTCGTGGGTTCGGGGGGTAGATTATGAAAAGGGAAGGTATTAGCACCCTTTTCATCCATGGTTATCCATGGGCTCTTAGTTACTTGGTTTTTTAGATCACTTGCCTTGTTTTTCGATTGCTTGAAAATGGTGTGTGTGTGGGTGCTTTTTGAAAATGTTTTGGAAAAAGATGCCTTGTCTTAGGCAACTAATGTATTTGACTCGTGATTGAGTGTTTTACAAAAGTGTGGATCTTTTCGAAAAGATGTTTCAAAATGTTTTTGAGAGTTTGTTTTGAAAGTGTTGTGGATTGTGGTTTTTGAAAAGAAGGCAAGTGTTTTTGCAAGTCGATCTCAAGTAACTAAGAGTTTTGTCTACCCTATTGTACTCAAAGGTTTTTGTCATGCTTTAACCCCTTTTAACAATTTTGTTCCACCATTGAAATTGATGGACAATCTTGCGTTTAGGAAGTTTATTCGGGACGGGCGCGGGTCATCGTATGGACCATGAATGCAATGGTGCCAAGTGTCTTTGGCAATTTGCTTTGAGGGACTATGATCATTCCGTTTTAGGCAACATTCGAAAGCGTCATCGAGGGACTTATGATCATTTGATTTTGTTTTGCCAAAGATACTCGACGTGCAAGCATGGCCCATTTTGGAAGGCAACTTGTGGGATTACCCTAGGGGGTGCAAGTGTGATTGTGTATTGATTACATGTATTTGTCTTGTATTAGGTTATCTAGCGTTTGATTTTATGTACATACAAACCCTAGGTCTAACCATGGTATAATTGGAAAGCTTGTAAATTGCGGAAATGTAAAATCTACGCTATTACAAAATAGTGTCCGGGAGTGGGGGTTTAAATGTACAAAGGGGATGAGACTTATAGTATCCAATAAGTTACAACCAAATCGAATGTGCGATCAAAATGTAAATATCGAATATACAAGTATAAGATAAAAATGTATAGGGCAATGTATTGTATTTGTGTAAGTGTATATGTATATGAGTATGTGTATTATTCACAGGTGCGATATGTGGAGTTGAATCGCATTAGGGTTTTTGACCTAGATATGTATATTTTAATTATGTACAAAAATGTTTTAATTAAATGGTATGTTCAAAAATTAAATTGGATTGTATTATGTATGAAAATACACTAAATGTCAAAAAGTTGAATTATGGATAAAAAAAGAAGTATATTCTTAATTGTTATGTACAAACGTAAATTAATTAAAAGAATAAAAGAAGTATTTTCAATTCTTAATTATATAAGATAGAAAAATATATTTCCATTAAGTTATGTGCAAAGGTATTTTAATGTGTATTAACAATGTTTTCAAGTTTAAGTATATGAAAAGTGTTTTAATTATTTCTTTGTGAATATTTAAAGAATGTGAAATAATATATTGGTCCATTAAAAATGATTTTTGAAAAAAGAAAAAAAAAGTTTATGTAATATATAAAAAGGTTAGTGTGTATTATATATGAAAGAATGGTTAATTGCAAGATAATAGTAAAATGTTAATTTGCATTGTTTAGGAGATAAACGGGCTTTAGGGAGCTTCAGAACGGGTTAAGCCCATGTTAATCTTGAACGAAATTAGAGTTAGTTATTGTTAGTTCAGTTTGGTAATGAAAGTTTTAGGGTTAGCGAGGCAGCGACGGCGCGTTCGTCTTCTCCGATCATCAACCTTCTGAACGCCTCTCCTTCTGGCCATCAACGTCACTCCTGAAGCCTTTCTTCCCTCCATTGACATGAGCCCAGCATCCTTGATTTAAGGTTTGATTTCAACACTTTATGTTCTTTCGTGAATGATACGCATTTTTTGATTTGAGTCTTTAACTATTTCTTTTCATTATGGGATGAAGGAGAAGAGAAGTGGGAAAAGATTGGCTACCTTTATTTTTGGAGATGGAGGAGGGGCGGAAGAGTGACGCTTTAGGAGGCCGGATCGGCGATTCGGTGAAGCTGGATGCTTGCTTGGTATTTTTATCTCTTCTACTTTCGTCCCTTTGAATTGTTGGTGGCCTTGGAATGTATTTGCTTGTGATGTATGTTTACTGAGTTCGCCTCTTCTTTCTTCTCTTGAACGCTGTATGCTTGTTAATCGCCTATGATGTTAATTTCTGAGGCTTAGAGGTTGGATAGTTTTAGGGATGGTTGAGGTTTGGTATATTTTCTGTTGAGCTGTGTTGGGTTTTTAGTCTAGTTTTTGGATGGGTTTGAGGTATTTCAAGTTGATGACAGGCAGGTTAAGGCATTAGCAGGGAGCAGGTTTTATGTCTTGAAGGTGAAGCTTTAGGTTTTATGAGGTTCTGGACAGGTATGAGGTTATGATGCTGGTATGAGGTTTGGCCTTTACTGATGCAGGTTTATGAGGTTTTGTGTTTGATGGTGTTTTGGTTAGGCTAATGTTTTATCAGTTTGCAGGTATGTGAGGTTTTGTGTTTGATGGCCTTTTACAGGATGCTGGTTTCAGGCCTTTTGAACTTTGGAGTTTTTGAGGTTGAACTTGTGAGACTGATGCCAGCTTTTTTTTTGAAACTTAGAGGCTTTTGTTTGTATATTTTCCTTCTCTCTCTTTTTTTTTGTCTACCGAACTGGCTTCTCTATCTCTTGTATATCTTTGTTGTCTTTTTGCTTTTCTGCTGCCAACCTCAAACCTGCCTATGCTGCTTTTTATCTCTCTTTTTCTCTCCAAAAGTACAGCTTTAAGAACTTTTTTAATGTTTATTTCTGTACTTTCTGAAGGGGCCCTGGGAAATGATGATTAAGTCTTGCTTGCATAACACATTTTCTGCATATTTGTCTTTCTTTGACAGCTTTGGACTTGACTTTGCATTGATATCTTTTCCAAAATCTTCTTTGACAGCTTTGACAGCAACTTGTACTACTTTGATTTCTTTGTGATATCTTTGAGTATATTCTGGCATTTTGACAGTAACTTCCCTTTTGCTTTGGATAGAAAGTTGAAATTGGATTTTTGGACTTTTCAGTTTTAGTTTGAATTGGAAGTTTGCAGTTTGATCTTTTTAGAAATCATGCATTTGACATTTATGAATAAAAAATGGCATTCTCCCCTCTTTGTGAACCGGGAGAAATCCCGTGATTTGCAGAGAGGGTCAACTGATCCCAGTCAGTGGCCCCTAATGATGAGCAATTTTAACTGTCTTTAATTAACTGCTTTCTGACTTTTCTTGTTCTTTTTGCAGATAAAAAATGGAGCACCGGAGCGGAATGAAGAGCGAAGAATATTAGAAATAGGATAGTTTTTATTTTATGTAATATTTTAAATTAATGTATATTATTGTTCATAATTTAAATTATAAACAACAATTTGTACAAATAATTCAAATATCAATAAAATCTAAATTATCCAAATAATTCTAATTTTCCTTATTGTTTATTTATTTATTTAAAATTTTGTGAATTAAAACAATTGAAAAATAAATTTCAATCATTCAATTTTTAGAATAATAAATAACTTAAATAAAAACAACATTGATCAATTAAACCTGTCTTATTCAAAATCCAAAGCAAAGCAGCAGTTAACCCAAATGGACTGATCAAACGCATTCCTTCTTCACTGATTTGCCATAAACATTGTGAATCCAATACTGCATACTGTATTTGACTGGCCCAAAGAAAACAACATGAATTCAAACCACTGTCTCTTTCACTGATTAAATCAAGATAACGCGAATTTTAACACGAATCTCGGAATAAACTGCGAAGTGCTGTGGAGTTTAAATTCCTCTGAGAATATGCCCATAAAACTTTAATTCTCGATTAAATGCCAAATAACGCTCGCCTGATCAAAATTGAGCCAAAATTAACCAAAACCCTAAGCCAACTGTGAAACAATCCAGAGTCCTAAAAATCAGTAAAAAACCCTAATTTTGCTTTACTGTCAAGAAAAGTCCGTTTGTCCGATTCTTGAGCCAGTTTGAAAAGTCAGGAAATGCTTGAAGCTGAGATTTCTTGGGGAAAAATGCGAGGGCAAATTTTGGGGTACAACACTGGCGCTGTTACTTCCACGTTACACCAAATGCTGAAATATCTGATTCAAGGGAAGATCATCACCGTTCATGGAGAAGAAGAGTATATGATCAACCATCTCAATTCCTTCAGATATGTGGAATTAGATGGTGAATTTATTGAAATTCTATTCCAGTACTTTGAAAAAGTCCCGCAAGATGTGGCAGTGACCAAGGTTGTGTCGCAAGTTCCCAAGATCACAAGGCCTCCACTCAAGATGTCATCTTTAAAGGATGCCAAGGCAGTGATAGAATAAGGTGGGTGCACTATTTGGGGACAAATCCCAGATATCCCATACAAATCTGACAAGTTTGGTCTGTGTTTTACTTCAGGTGCCCAGAAAGATGTACGCCACGCTCGTGCCAGAGGACCACCCTTGAAGATCAGCAACCGCGAAGTCAATGCGGTGGAAGATAATGAAGACAACTACAACCTGGAGGATTGGATTTTCCCAACTGTCAGTGGAGGGCTCAACAAATGGAAGGCTAGAGATTTCGTCCCGATCACTTTTATCCCACAGTAATTTGTCGTTACATTTTGTTGGATCTGTAATATTAAAACAATTCAGACTCTTAAAACCTTGTGTCTTACCCGAGGCACAATGGTCCATTTGTAAGGGTTATTATCTCATTTCCATATGACATCAATGAATCATGGAAGTTTTTGCATACAAAATTTGTGCTCATTGTTTTTATTTTTACATTTTAATTTCTTTCAAAGATAGCTATACCCTTACACACACTCACACTCACAATGCAGGTCTACATCCATTTGGGATCCCATGGATAACGGTTCTGCTATGGCTTTTTGTGACTCTGAAAATCTAATCTACCAAGACGAAGACGAAGGTGAGGAAGATTGTGATGTACCATGGGAACTTGCCAGATTACTACAACAAGAAGAGAGAACCATTCATCCCCACGAGGAACCAATGGACACCATCAACCTAGGTACCGAAGAAGACAAAAGAGAAGTCAAGGTGGGTACCAATTTGGAACCCAGTGTCAAGGAGCGTCTGATTCAGTTGTTACACGAGTATGTGGAGATATTTGCCAGGTCATATGAAGACATGCCAGGACTTGATGCAGATATTGTGGTACATCGTATACCTACAAAAGAGGACTGCTCACCAGTAAAACAAAAGGTCCGTCGTATGCAAGCAGATATGTCGGAGAAGATTAAAGCAGAAGTCATGAAACAATTCAATGCTGGATTATTGGCCGTCACCTCTTATTTACAATAGGTGGACAATGTTATCCATGTTCCCAAAAAGGATGACAAAGTACAAATGTGCATGGACTACAGAGATTTGAATAGGGCAAGCCCTAAGGATGATTTCCCGCTTCCCCACATTGATATCCTAGTTGATAATACATCACATCACAAGGTGTTTTCCTTCATGGACGGTTTCTCAGGTTACAACCAAATCAAAATGGCGCCAGAGGACATGGAGAAGAGAACCTTTGTCACACAATGGGGGACATTCTGCTACAAAGTTATGCCGTTCGGACTGAAGAATGTTGGGGCAACCTATCAACGTGCCATGGTAGCCTTATTTCACGACACGATACACCATGAAATAGAGGTCTATGTGGACGACATGATAGCTAGATATCAAGCAGAAGAAGAGAATCTTGATCATTTACAGAAACTCTTTGAGAGGTTAAAAAAGTACAAGCTGAGGTTGAACCCAAATAAATGCACATTCAGAGTGAGGTCAGGTAAACTCCTAAGATTTGTCGTAAGCAATAAAGGTATTGAAGTAGATCCTGCCAAGGTGAAAGTGATACAAGAGATGCCCGCTCCTCGTACTGAGAAGGAAGTCAGAGGGTTCTTGGGACATTTGAACTACATTTCCAGATTCATTTCTCACCTGACAGCTACTTGTGAACCAATCTTCAAACTACTGAAGAAAGATCAAGTAGTCAAATGGAATGATGAGTGCTAAATTGCTTTTGACAAGATCAAAGAATACCTGCAAGAGCCTCCTGTGTTGATGCCACCAGTCGAGGGAAGGCCATTGATCATGTATCTGACTGTTTTGGAAAATTCAATGGGGTGTATGTTGGGGAAGCATGACGAGTCTGGCCGAAAAGAGCACGTTATTTATTACCTGAGCAAAAAGCTTACCGACTGTGAAATAAGATATTCATTGCTCGAGAAAACTTGTTGCACTCTGGCATGGGCTGCTCACCGGCTAAGACAATATATGCTGACCCATACTACTTTGTTGATATCTAAAATGGATCCAATAAAATACATCTTCGAGAAACCTGCCCTTTCTGGGAGAATAACGAGATGGCAGATAATCCTGACAGAATATGACATACAATATACTACCCAGAAAGCAATAAAGGGCAGTGTACTAGCTGATCACCTTACTCACCAAGCTGTAGAAGACTACCAATCCATGAAGTTCGAATTCCCAGATGAAGACATCATGATGGTAAACAACTATGAAGAATTCAGACCATATGAAGGACCTGAACAAGGATCCCGATGGACCCTGGTTTTTGATGGGGCATCTAACGCACTCGGCAATGGTATTGGTGTTGTACTCATATCTCCTGAAGGGTGTCATACTCCCTTTACTGCAAGACTCTGCTTCAACTGTATAAACAACATGGCGGAATACGAAGCGTGCATCTTTAGTCTCAAAGCTGCCATAAACTTGGGGATCAAATATTTGAATGTATTCAGAGATTTAGCTTTGGTCATCAGCCAAATCAAAGGGGAATGGGAGACCAAATACCCCAACCTTATCCCTTACAAAGAACATGTTTTGACATTTCTCCCACATTTTGAGAAGATTACCTTCGAGCATTTCCCGCGAGAAGAAAATCAACTAGCAGACGCACTAGCCACAATGTCATCTATGTTTAAACTTAAATGGGATAACGATGCTCCCCAGATCACCATTGAACGAATGGATGAACCAGCACACTGTCACGAGATTAATACTGAAGAAGTAGTGGACCAGCCTTGGTTTCACGAAGTCAAGAGGTATCTCGAGACTCAAGAATACCCAGAAGGAGCTTCAGTAAACGGTAAGAAGTTCTTAAGGAGATTCTCTGCTAAGTTCTTCCTTAGTAATGGAATTCTTTACAAATGCAACCATGACTCTATGCTACTTCGGTGTGTAGACAAGGTTGAAGCTGAAAGAATCATGGCTGAATTACATGAAAGCACTTTTGGCACCCATTCCAGTGGGCATACGATGACAAAGAAAATTCTACGGGCAGGCTATTACTGGTCTACCATGGAAGTATATTGCTATCAACACTCTCGAACTTGCCACAAGTGTCAGATTTATGTTGACAAGGTGCATGTACCGCCGGTTCCTCTGAATGTCTTGACGGCTCCTTGGCCCTTTGCTATATGGGGAATTGATATGATCGGGGAAATCAATCCAACAGCCTCCAATGGACACCGCTTCATCTTAGTGGCCATTGAATATTTTACAAAGTGGGTGGAGGCAGCTTCTTTCGCTTCCGTTACCAAGAATGTTGTTGCCCGGTTCATCAAGTAGAATCTCATCTGCCGTTACAGTATCCAGGAGAGGATCATTATAGACAATGGTAAGAACTTGAACAATACTATGATCACCGCCCTGTGCGAGCAATTCAAGATCCAGCATCACAACTCTTCCCCTTACCGGCCGAAGATGAATGGTGTTATCGAAGCCGCGAGTAAGAACATTAAAAAGATCATACAGAAAATGACAGTCACATACAAAGACTGGCATGAGATGCTACCATTCGCTCTCCACATATATCGTACCATAACTCGTACGTCAACCGGGGTAATACCCTATTCTTTAGTATACGGCATGGAGGCTGTCTTGCCTATTGAGGTCCAGATCCCCTCTCTAAGAATTATGAAGGATGCAGGGATGAATGAAGAAGATTGGATCCAGAATCGACTTGATCAACTGAACTTAATTGATGGGAAAAGGCTTACTGCTGTTTTCCATGGTCAAATGTATCAAAAACGGATGATCAAGGCTTTCAACAAAAAGTTCAGATGCCAAGTATATCAAGTTGGAGATCTGGTAATCAAACGTATCATTCTGCCGCAAGGTGATCCTAGGGGCAAATGGACTCCTACATACAAAGGACCATTTGTAACCAAAAACATATTCTCTGGTGGAGTGATGATCTTAACCACCATGGATGGCAACGACCTACCGCACCCTGCGAACACAGACATAGTCAAAAGATACTACGCCTAAGAGACCCACTAGGTTAACACACCTAGGAAAAACAAGAGCATCCCGGCGAACCAAAAAGGTTCGAGCAAAAATTAGGGATAAAAAAAAATTATGCACCCGACAAGCTGAAAACTCGAAAGGGCGGCTTGGGCAAAAAAGGGTATCCCGGTGGACTGGAAACCCGAAAGGGCGGTCCAGGAAAAAGTTAGGGAATTAAAGCGTATGACTATGTTCCGTTGAATCACTTTACGGACAACCTTTGGCTTTAACTGACAAACTCAGAGGTTATGATCAATTCAATTATCTTTGGACGAGGTAACAAATAGACAAGATGCTCAGAGACATAAAGGCTATAGAAGAGTGGGAACTCCATGTGATTATTGCACATAGCTATATTTTCTTTGTATCAAAATTTCATTTTTACGACATCATTCTCTTACTAGAATGTTTGTCTCATTGTACAAAATACTTACTCAAAGTCAATACAAAGATATTCCTTTGGAAGTGCAAAACAATCTTTTTTTCTTTATTCTTGTGTTTTGTTTACAAAAACGTCCAATGATTTTTGAACATACGCATTTGAACATAATTACTGTTTACAAATAAACAAAATAGAAAGACAATCACTGATAGTTTTAAGAGATAGGGAAATCTCTCTAAGCTATTTCCGTGAAATCCCCCACAGTGTGTAGTTTTATCCCCAGCGGAACAAAGCTTCCAGTTATCAATCCCCAGTAGAATTCGCTCAATTTCTCCGAATTCCTCAACAAGATTTTTAGAAACAGTACACGAAATTTCCCTTACAACAGAGTTTATTTCTCTAAACGGAAATTCATTAACATTTCGACTTCACAACATGAAGACTTACACTCCATATCCTCAGCAGCAGTCAGGGATTTATTTTCCCCAATCCAATAACAGTGCAACAAATTAGATTACATACGCATACATCGCATCCATATATCATAAACATTGATAACACGAATGCATTATACCATGCATTTCATATAACATGAATTTTCATTTTAGCTAACATTTTACCCTTTTCAGGATAAGGTTAACAACTACCATTAGCAATGTTCAAAGTTTTCAGATACAGTTCAGATATGCTCCAGACACAGATGCCATTCTGATACTCATTCAGATTCAACTTTTAGATACAGTTCAGAAACGCTCCAAACACGGATGCCATTCTGATACTCATTCAAATTCAACTTTCAGATACAATTCAGATACGCTCTAGACACGGATGCCATCCTGATACTTATTCAGATTCAACTTTCAGATACAGTTCAGATACGCTTCAAACACGAATGCCATTCTGATACTCATTCAGAGTCCACTTTTCAGATACAATACAGATACACTCCAGACACGGACGCCATTCTAATACTCATTCAAAATCAATCTTCAGATACAACTTAGATACGCTCCAGACACGAACGTCATTCTGATACTTATTCTTTCAGATTACAAATTACAATTCAGCAATCATTTTGGATGTCATCTACAAGCCCATCTCCGACAAATTTCTATCACCTCTCCAAATGGCATCTTTAAGCCCATTCCCTCAACCATCACATCACCGAGTGCAAATTTCTGGGCACTCTAGTGTCCAATCATCTTCTACCTTCGAGTCACAAATGGCGAAACTCGCCAATCTAACTCTTCAGGCTTAAGAAGATTGAACAGGGGAAGCTCTTGTACACTAAAATTTTCCCTCTCACTTATCAAGAATTTGCTCACAAAATCTCCTTGGGCTCAAGACTGCACTAGGGTTTGATCAGCTCAAGACACCTCCTTAAGCACTGATAACCAAAATTAGGGTTTGAGTTTGCACAAGGATTTTGTACTTCCAATACCCCATATTACTTTCATGGATCATTATGAACCCCCAAGATTGCTCATGTCAAGTTTCAAGCCTTGGATCACACTTTTGCTCAATCAATTGAGCAGTTGACCTAAAAATCAGTTGTATTAGGGAAAAAGTCAACCATGGCCAATTTACAGTCAAACTTCATAATTTTTTATCCACATCAAAATTTTAAACTCATATGTATAATTTGATCAAGTTTGGACCACAAATCCTCAAGAAATTTGATCAAATGTCCAAAAGGGCAAAGTGGTCAAAATTAGGGTTTTGACTGGGAAAGGGCAATTTTTGATTTTTGACCTAGCAATTGGTCAATTGGTTTAAGGCATGATATCAAGAGTCCAATTTCATCATTTTAACCTAAATACATGGTTCAAAACATTACAAGTCCATTGGATTGATAGATGAATTTTTCAGTCAACTAATCAAAAGTCAACTGTATACTGAAAAGTCAAACTTTGACTTTTTGGTCAAATTCAAGTGCCAAAGATCACAATTCATCAAAACATGTCAAAATATGAAAATTATTCATCAAAAAATCAAAAAGTCAAGATTTCATTTTGAAAATTCAAAATTTCTAAACTTAAATTTTTTTCTAAGTGTTGGAAATTTCATGTTTTTCATAACTTTGAGCAAAATTTTCACCATGATGCAAGATGATTCAAGAGAAACTTCCAACGTGAAAGTTGTAGATCTCCATGAAATATACAACTTTTATTTACACAACTCCTTCTAAAAATTCTTGGATCTGAAGTTATAATTTTATGAACATGTGGTCATGAAACTAAACACTTAGTGAAATTTTGCCCTAATTTGGCCAGGATTTTGACCTAACTTCATGACACTTTTTCATATAGTTCCAATGGGAATCTTCAAAATACATTCAAAGATGGTTTATAGAGAAGATTGCAAGCTTTCCAAAATGTCACATTACTCCTTGAGATCATTCTTGAGTATGGAGAATCGAAGAGATGAAGTTAGGGTTTTATCACTTTAATTACAAGTCATTTTAGTGATGAACAAAATTCAAATTCAAAGTTGTGATGTATAAACACTACTTTGCAGGCCTCAAACTTGTTAGGCACTCTATAATTAATGATTTACACAGCTGTTAGAGGCCTCACTTCAAGCATTCAATACATGGACATGCTTTATATCCATTTTTGGAAGAAAGGTTACATTGCCATTTTGATAAAGTGACTTTTTGTACAAAAATTGTTCTTGAGCCTTGCACTTGTCCTCTTCTGATAAAACAAGTCCTATAACTCATGAGAAATATTTTAAACACTTACAATCACCCATCCCATGCTTGTACCTCTTCTTGAAACTTGTTTCCCTCTTTTGTTCAAAATCAAGTAACCTAGCCAAAAGCTAGAAACTTGTACTTCTGATTGTCCAAAGCTCTCAAACACTTTTGTTTATACATACACAAACCATTCGACACAAACACATGAATGCTTGACCACTGAAAAGATCTAGAACTCAGAATCACACTTCACACTTCCATTTTCACACAAACTGACCATAAATTTGAAACTCATAATCTACTCGTGCGTTTCTTGGCCTTTTGGTTTCTAAAGCTTCTAAACATCATATAGAGTTGATCCCACACCCTGTTACAAAACTGTAACACCATCCTCCATTTTCAAAAATAGAGCTCTGCATATTGACTTCTCCAGACCATTCCAGCCATCCATTGCTCAAGCTAATCACTGCATTAGCTTCCTGGGACCTCAAGGAAGCTAACCTGATCATCACCATCACTTGAAACAAGCTCAAACTCAAAACACGATTTCCAGTTTTGAGGTAAGTTTTCTAACTTTAGAACTCTTCATACAGGCATCATCAATGATTTATTTGTGAACAAAACATGTAGATATCATGGCCCTGAAGTTAACCATGTCCATAGTTTCCATTAATTTTGCTTGAGCTTAGAAATTTTGAAACCGAAATTCATGAGATATTTAGGGTTCAGATTAGGGCCATTAAAATTCATGCTTATCTTTGATCTATATTTTTAATGCTTTACATTTCTGAAACCGTGAGAAAACTTGCTACAAGTTTCATGTTTACAGTTTTCATTTTTGATGAGAAATGAGCAAGTTACAGTTGGTCTGGCTGGAGGTTGAAGATGAAGTCATCAGGGTGCGTTTTTCCTTATATATTTATTGATTTGCCTATGTTAACAAATGTATAGCCACCCCAGTGGTAGAAGCGCACGCCTGTAACCTTTGGGACCTGGGTTCGAGCCCCAGTTGTACCCTTTTGCATTTTTTACATGTTTTGCATTTCTAATTTTTTTGGAGGGCGCTGGGCCTCTTTGGGCTTGTTTCATTTTTTTGTTTTTTTTGCTAGCTAACCCCCTGTTTCATTTGTACGCCCCTGGCCCAGTTTATTTTATTTTCTTATTTTTTATTTCATTTATTTTCTTAAATAATTTTTTTAAATACTAAAAAATCATAAAAACACAAAAAAATAGATTTTCATTTTAACTTAGTTTATTTTATTTTTCTCACAAAAAATAATTTTATTTAAGTATACTTTATTTTTTACTTATTATCTTGTAAATTTAATTAAAACTAGGTTATTAGTTATTTTCTTTCACACCTATTAAAATATATTTATTTATATATAAAAAAGGCCAAAAATATTTTATAATGCCATAAATATTTTCAAGACAAAAATACCAAAAAAATACTTTTTCTAAACTTATTTTCTATAATCAATTAATAGATTTAGGGTTTTGTTTAGAAATATTTTCTTAATAAATTTAGGGTTCACTTTTTATTATGTTAATTAATTATTTTCCCCCTTAATTAATTAGGTTAAAATCAAATCCCCTTTTCTCATAAAAATCCCAAAATATCTATTTTCTTAACAATTACATTTCTTGTATATTTATTTCATTTTGTACATTATATTCACTTAAATCCTTGTACATTGATACCAATTCAATATGGTTGTAATAGACTAACTAGATTTACATTTTTGCAATCCCCATTCAATTTGTAACCCCTCCCACAAATGTTGTATAGCGTAGTAACTTTAAATTCCGCAATTTATCGCTTTTATACATAATATGCTAGTAATTAGGGTTTGTATGGAAAGACTAAAACCAATACTTAGAAAAACCTAATTCAAGACAAATCAAGCATGCAAAAAATATACTTGCACACAAGCACCCCTAGGGTTATTCCACTTGGTTGTCTTATACAAAATGACCATATTACGCATGTAAGGTATCTTAACAAAAAACAAGCAAATACAAGATCATAGTCCCTCGATGACGCTATCTAAGTTGCCTTTCAAATGATCTTAGTCCCTAAAAAAGAATGCTAAGATACCTTGCAACATTGCTAATCATGGTTATACGATGACCCATGCCCGTCCCGTTTACATCCAAAGATAGGGTTACTTACCAAATCAATGGTAAGATAACAATGTCAAAGAAAAAGGAAAATGAATAAGAAAGACTTTTGGGTAGGTATAATGCTCCTAATTACTTGCTCAATTTCAAACAAACATCCTTGTTATTTTCAAAACAAACACTTACACTTTCAAAACATCTTACAAACTTGAAAACATTTTCAAAAGATCAAACATCTTTGTATACATTCTTACAAACAAGAATCATTACAAAGATTGCCTAAACAATGGTCTCTTTACAAAATACTTTCAAAAACCACACAAAGCATACTCTCAAACAAAAGCAAGTGATCTAGCAAGTAACTAAGAGCCCATGGAAAACCATGGATGAAAAGGATGCTAATACCTCCACTTTTCATAATCTACCTCCCGAACGTATCAAGTCAGTTCTCCCACCATATCACAGTTATGCTTGGTCAAAGTTCAGTTGACTTCATCTAAGGAAACCCTAATTTGGCAACTTTTGACTTTTGATGATTTGAGGGCTTTCCTTGAGGAATCATGATCAATCCTTGATCAAATAATTAATATCACTTCAAAAATTTTATGTTGACCAAAAATCTTGAAGTTTGACTATATGTTGACCATGTTTGACTTTTTTACCCAATATAGTTGATTTTTAATAATCTGAGCCATTGATTGAGCAAACTTGTGACGCAAGGCTTGAAACTTGACGTGAGCATTTTTGAAGAGCTATGATGAACCATGAAAACCATTTGAGACCTTTGAGACTCATTATTCCTTGTGAAAGATGAAACCCTAGTTGTGGACCCATTGCTTAAGAGGAGGTTTGACTAGTTAACCCTGAAGTAGCTTTGAGTACTTGAGACCTTTTGTCGTACCCCAAATTTCCCTACCTCGACGATTATATTTTCAAGATTAAAAATACAAGATATATCTTAATTAGGGATGGTTCAACAATATCTGATGGTCCATTTTTAAATCCAAGACAAACAGGGGGTGTATTTTAATTGAAGGAAATGGGGCTTCCTAAATCAGAAAGACCCATGTACCCATAAACCCATTCGCGAAGCATGTTGGCCAATGGCCCATGAGATTCGAATGTGGAAAATGATTTTAAAAAATAATTATTAAGTTCTTAATTGTAATAAAACTCATTTAAGTTACTGTTAGTAAAAAGAGAGGCTGAATTGCAATATTAGAAGCCCATTAAAATGCATATTGGCTCATTTTTCATTTTAGTTGCCGAATAGAAAAAATGGGGGTATGGTTGTAGATTGGAGGCCCATCGAGTTTCTTTAAGCGAAGCCCATTGGACGTTTTTTTCATTTACTGTCTTAGCTCAAAATTTTTTATTTCTATTAAGAGTTTTAGAAAAAACGGATATGTTGGAAAGCCAATTAGGCCCAAAGCGGATTAGAACTAATGCTATTAATTTTTTTTCTGTTATATAATTATTATTAAAAGATTGTTAAAATATTTTATCAAACTGTTCTATAATTTAATAAAAGGTTCTTTTTCGGAGAAAAAAGGTTTTGTAGTACAAGGCCCAATTCAAAGACCAATCAAGCGCAAACCCAAATGAAAAATCGGTTACTGTGTAAATCAAGGAAGAAATTCGCGCATGTTTTAGCCATAACAATTACTGTAGAGATTAACACTAAATCAAATCTCCAAAACTAAAATAAAATCAAATCTGCAATCCAAGCCCAGAATTACATTATTACAAAAAAAAATCAAATCTTACAACAAGAACAAAATGAATCGAATCTTTTTACAATCCAGCCCAGAAATATACTTACAGAGCAAAATCCGAAATTTACAGAAATAGAATATCGATTACAATCTATGCTACATATCACAAACTACAAATCTGAATCAATTACAATAAAAAACAATTCCTAAGTTTGTTCTAATTCCCGAAATCAACGCCCTAAACTAATTTGTAACGACAGTTTGAAAAACCCAATAAGTACTAAGCTGGAGAACACAGAAAGGGGGAGGAAATTATTGAAAAAAGACAATTCGAAGAACAAAACGGAGAACTCAAAGAGCGAAGAAGAAGACATCAAACCAACATTTACTGTTGAAGACGAAGAGGAAGAGAAATTAGGGTTTCAACATATGAAACCCTAATTGTTGAGATCGTTCCTAATCACTAATCACCGCCGCCATTCAAACCTCCCAGCGCTACTTTCACCGGGATCTGCAAGTTGGAGAAAAGAGCTTAGCAACGAGCGTTCAAATCAATGAACAAGAGAAATCGCGAGAAGGGTAAACCGAAACTTAGCTTTATTTGTTCTGTTCTTATATTTGTGGGTTGGGTAGGGATATGATTTTCAAGCACTTCCGTGGTGGGTAATCAGACTTAGGGTTTGGTGATTTGGGGAAGAAAAGAAGATAAAGGGTTTAGAAGAGAGAGAGGGAGGGTCTGCTGTGCATAAAAAAAAATAATGAATTTAAATAAGTTGTATAACCCGTAGTAATTTCGTGCGCGTGTCCATATAGTATGTATCATGCACCATCCATTATCGTCCATTAGATCCTGATTAAACGACCGCGAGGCCAAGTTCATCGCAAGCACCATACACTCTCATACACGCAACCCATCAGGCTTTCCAAAAAATTTGTATTGGTCCAGGCCCAATTGTTTTTTGTACCCCCAGTTGCCTTAATTGCTAAAATAAAACCAGCAACTCATCCCCCAGACTTACTAGGCCTGAATTGAATTCAGGCCCTAATTTTTAACACCCATATCCCTTTTACTACTCAACTTAGAATGCACCTCCTGTTTAATTTCAATATTTTTTCTATTTTTTCTATTTATTATTATTATTATTATTATTATTATTATTTCTTGTTATTCCTATTATTTTATTTATCTTTATAATAATAATAATAATAATAATTAATTTTAAAATTATATTATCTATATTATCATGTAAAATAATTATTTTATGTAAAAACTCATGTACATATTTCTTATACATTTTGCATTAAAATATTTTATCATGCATTAATTAAGAGATTTCACAATTAATATGATACAAAATATATAACAAACATCAAATCTATTTTTCACAATAAACTAATATAAGCAAATACTTTTTGCTAAAGGGTTCCAATCTATTTTGACTAATCGCGCATTTAGTCCAAAATTCCGCAACCTTTACACCCGGTCAAAATGAGAGGCAATTAAAAATACTTTTGCAACCCCTAAAAAGCACAAACGCATACGAACTATGAATTGGGACTCTGATTATTCATAAGAGGAAACGTAGTCATGCGATTAAAATCGTAGCGAGTTCCCCTAATTAAAATTAAAATCCTTTTCCCATATTAAAAATTAAAACCCTATTTTACCCGAAACCTAAAACCTAAAACCTAATATCCTTAAGTATAAGGTAGATGAAAGGTGTCTAACACCTTCCTTTCGGCTAATGAAGTCCGAAACTTAGAATCTCTGTCTTTTCAAATTAGGGTTTCCTATCGGATGCCCTTCCTTAGGATAAAAACTAGTAGTGGGGACTCTCATTAAAAAACCAGTCGCATCAGCTGGCGAATCTGACGGGGACCTCAACCTTAGGTTTTAGGTTTTATTGTGGGTTTTTATTTTCTTTATTTATTTATTTGCATTTATTTATTTATTGCATTTATTTATTTCTTGTCTATTTTTATTTATCATTATATATTTGCTATGGCGGGTTTTTACTTCAAAATATTCTCAAATAACCCTTAGCAAGAAGGTTCGTCTATTAGCTTAGGGGATACATCATCTCTACGAGTTTATGTGACGACTTTGCCTAGAGTCGGTGGAATTCCGAAAAAGGAATACTTATCGAGAGATATCCTCTTGACGAGTAGGACTTTAGAATTCTACCCATGACTCTTTGTAACGACCTTAACCCAAAATCTCATGACGAGACCTTTCACGACTTTGAGACGAAAATCTCGGTCCGTAAAGAGGCTCCACCTAAGGGAGGCCCTTGTTGTAATGCCCATAATTTAATTTAATTATTTATTTAATTAAATTATTTTTGGATTATTTGTCGAAGTTGCAAGGTGATGAGAATTATTGGTATAGGTTGTTGGATTATTATTAATTAATTAATTAGTTGATTAATAATAGTTATAATGTTAGAATTAAGGGAATATTTATATAATGTTGGACTTATGCTATTGGTTGCAAGTAGTAAAGTGGGGGTGTAGGTTAGGACCAACAAGATTGATATATAAGGTTAAGCTGACACAAGGAATTGTTTTAGTTGGTGTTTAAGAAGCTCTGTACGTTGACCAGAAGAGCTGCGCGAAAGAGGAGCAAGCTCCCCGGTGTCGAGCAGAGCAAAACAAGCTGTCGGCTGGAAGCTTTGGTCGAGCGACCTTTAATCCAGCTAAGGGTGGGGTTCTGACCTTATAATGGGACTTATGATGTGTATTACGTGGGAATTGGTTGTTTTATGATTGTTGTACGTTGATGTTTCTGATCTGCTAGTGAAGTTGCCAGTTTATTCATATTGTGGCCGTTGGGGGAGTATTGTATGATCGTTTAATGAACATGTTATATGAATTTCCCCGGCTGTGTGTTGTGGACGTTTTGTGTATCTGTGTGACTTCCGGTTTAATCGATGGATAAGTTAGGATAGTGATTACTGGTCGTGATGGTCGTTAGGATGTTAGGTTATTCCGAGCGGTTGGTGGGAAAAGTAGTAAATTGCTGAAGTGGTCATTTTAGGGAGGTTTCAACGTGACTGTCTTGTATGTTTGATGAACATGTTATAGGAAATATAATTTCCTATTGTTGTGTTGTTTTGAGCGGTTGGCCAGAAGTTATGAATGGTAGTGGTGTGGTGGTTAATACGTAGTATTGTGTCTGTGTTGTTGGTCGACTAGTGGTCGAGGAGCATGCTGATGGTGTTAGGTACCGAGCGGCATATTAGGCTGCGAGGCGTATCGGGGGGTATGTGTTGGATTGTCGAGCAATACTAGATTGCAGGACATGTCGAAGAGCATAAGTTGGTCGTTATCCTGTTTTCCCCTGTGCGTATTAAGGAGTATGGATTAGTTCTAAGGTTGTCCTAGTTGCTATGCATGTCGAGGGGCACGTAGTTCCCTATCCCTTATTGCCCGTACATGCTGTGTTTTGGGTCGTTAGCCGTGCTGTGTGAATTATTGTTAAGTTGTTATTTGATTATGTTAATGATTAAGTTGTTGATAAATGTGATAGGCTTATGGCCAATGTCGATTTATATGGAGTTGTTGTGTTAATGTGATTGCTGTTGTAAATCCTTGTTGATAATAAGAAGTTGCAGGGAATTTTTAAATGATGATGAATTACCTCTATTTACTGGTAATAATGGTGATGTGGGCTTATGCCTTGCGATGGATGATGATTGTTATGAGTATGTGGTAGTGCATTCATATTGTTGTACCCCAAAATTTTCCCTCTCAATTTCTCAATAATTCTCTCATAAGATCTCCATTGATTCAAGACCGCACAAGGTTTGATCAGCTCAAGATACCTCCTCAAACACTGATGACTCAAAACTAGGGTTTGAGTTTGCACAAGTACAATTAGACTTTTAATGCCCCATATATTTTCCATGGATCATATTGGGCTCTCAAGCATCAGGTCAAAGAAAGGAGGAAGAGGAAACTGTCGAAAGGGAAAAGCAAATCGAAAGGAGTGGTTGCAGATAACCATGTTGAATTCAAAATCTGGTTCAGGCTATTCGAACCACGTGACTGATCGAAATGAGTGGTTGGCAGATTTTGACAAATCAAAGAAGAGCAAGCTTGCTTCGATCCCCAAGCTTCGACTGGGCAATGGCTTCCTTTGAGAAACCTATTTCAATCCACAAGCTTCGACTGGGAAATGGCTTCCTTCAATCCACAAGCTTCGAATGGGAAATGACTTCCTTCGAGCAACCTGCTTCGACCCACAAGCTTCGACTAGGCAATGGCTTCCTTCGAGCAAACTTTCTTCAATCCAGAAGCTTCGACTGGGAAATGGCTTCCTTAGAGCAACCTGCTTCGATCCACCTCTAAACCCTTCAACACACATAGTTTCAACATTATGAATTATAAGTCTATCTTCATTCTTGCTTCGATCCACAAGCTTCAACTGGGAAATGGCTTCCTTTGAGCAACCTGCTTCGATCCACCTCTAAAACCTTCGACACACATAGTTTCGACACTATGAATTACAAGTCTATCTTCATGCTTGATTCAATTCATAAGCTTCGACTAGGCAATATATTTCTTCGAGCAACCGCTTCGATCCACCTCTAAATCCTTCGACACACATAGTTTCGACACAATGAATTACAAGTCTATCTTCATACTTGCTTCGATCCACAAGGATAGTTGGTAGTGGCATTTAAAGTTTGGATATTTAAACTTTCGACCAGTTAATCAACTGATTACTCAAGATATGGTTACTGGTATTCCAAGTCTTGAGATGCCTGAAAAAAACATTGTGAAGTAGGAAAGCAATCCATAAATTCTTTCATTTCGAATATGCTAATGAGATCATCTTGCATACTCAAAGTGGTACATTCAGATGAATGTGGTCCATTCGAAGAACATACAATTGGTGGAAACAAATATTGTTTTTTCTGTTGATGAGTTTGGTCGAAAGTTGTGGATCTATGTGATCAAAACGAAAGGATGGAGTATTCGATTCAAGGAATCAAATCGAAGACAAAATTTTGAAGAACATTGATCAAATCCATAGGCCATGCTACATGATCTTGCTTTGCAGGCCTCAAATTTGTGTTTCACCCTATAATTAATTATTTACACAATGAATTAAGCTCTTACCCAAGTTATTAAGCCATTGTCCAAAAGATATTTCCATAATGTAAGATTGTTGGTACAAAATTTATCTTGAGCCCATACCTTGATTACTTCTGATTATACTCCACCATAAATCATGGAAAGCAGCCCCTCTATACCAACAACTTTGGTACTTCATCTTGGGATCATGGAAGACTTGACATAACTTGACATTTGCATTCTAACCAAACCATAATTTGTTATCTTGAAAATCTGATTACTTCAACTTCCCAAACATTTTCTATATAAATGGAGAGACCATTTGCAAGCTAAAGAGGCCAGATTCTTGTGTGTCAAAAAATCCATAAAACACTCCCAAAACTTCTGAACTCCTTAAACTCAGAATCTGCATCGAAAGCCACATTGCTTGCTATTTCTGACTTTGAAGAGCCAACTCCAAAATCCTTCGTGCGTTTTCCATTTTTTCCATTCAAACATCATCTATACATCATATAAAGCTCATCCATACCCTTGGCACGTTTCTGTAACCATCCCATCATCATACACCATTTCCATTTTCTACCATCGCACCTTGACTTGGTTAGATTGATTCAGTGGCTTTCAAAACAAAGTAATGATCCCACTAGCTCAAGGAAGGTCCCTGCAAGCTTAATCCATTATCGAAGCATTTCTGGAAGTCATATAAAGGTCATTCGAATTTCACTTCAAAAGGTAAGATTTCTTAACTGTGATATCTTGATACAAGTATTTTCAGCACATACAAATAAAAGGAAAGATGTAAATATCATATCTAGGAAGCTGACCATGCTCTTAATTTTGATTTTCATTGTTTGTGTCTGTTGTACCCCAAAATTTTCCCTCTCAATTTCTCAAGATTCTCTCACAAAAATTTCCATTTGCTCAAAATTGCATAAGATTTGATCAACACTGGGCTCAAATTAAGGTTTGGGTTTGGACAAGTACAATTGGACTTTTAATTCCCCATATAGTTTCCATGGATCATATTGGGCTCTCAAGCATCAGGTTGAAGAAAGGAGGAAGAGGAAACTGTCGAAAGGGTAAAGCAGATCGAAAGGTGTGCAGTTGCAAATAACAGTTCAAATTCAAAAATTGGTTCAGGCTGTTCGAACCACATGACTGATCGAAAAGGAGTGGTGGGCAAATTTTGACAAATCTAATAAGAGCAAGCTTGCTTCGATCCACAAGCTTCGATTAGGCATTGGCTTCCTTCGAAGCAACTTGCTTCAATCCACAAGCTTCGACTGAGCAATGGCTTCCTCCATGCTTGCTTCGATCCACAAGCTTTGATTGGGCATTGGCTTCCTTCGAAGCACCTTTCTTCGATCCACAAGCTTTGACTGGGCAATGGCTTCCTTCAACATGCTTCGTTCCACAAGCTTCGACTAGGCAATAAATTCCTTCAAACAACCTGCTTTGATCCACCTCTAAACCCTTCGAGCAACCTTCTTTGAAGAACATTGATCAAATCTCATAACCTTATCCTCTAAATCTCACTTTTCAGGCTATGTTGCTTCTAAATCTTTACATAATCAGAGGCTTACACAAATTTGTGATGCATTACACAAAGATTCGAAGCTTTATCCACTAGATTATACCATTTTTGGATGAAATAGAAAAAAGCTACGTATCTATTTTCATAAAGATTACTTTAATCACAAAGTCAGCTTCTAGAGCTCCCAACCTGATTTTATCTGAACACGAGCAAGATCAAAACTAGAAGCAATAGGTCTAAGGCCTCCAAGAACTTCAGACCATGCTTGTACAACACATCGAAACTCGTTTTTCACTTTTCTTCAAAAAGCAAGTCACCTAGTCAAAACCCTACAACAAAGTGATCCCTTGTGTAAAAAATCTCTAACCTTTTCATACAAATATACAAGTCCATTGCATATCAAAGGGGGAGAAAAATAGAGAGTCAAAAAATGGGAAGCTGAAACCCTTAAAACACTCTCAACTAAAATCATCAAACACTTCAAAACTTGCCACTCCTGAGTTTTGAATTATACCTCACTTGTTATTTCTCTTGGCCTTTTGCTTCCACGAACTCCTAAACACCATCTACATATAACCTCACATCTTGTTTCCTGACGCCATCCTCAAAGCAAAGTAGCAACTGGAATAGCTTCAGGGAGGTCGAAGTAGGCTTAATCCATCATCAATCCGTTCTTGGAGGTTCTGTCGAAGTCCCTCGAGTTTCACTCCAAGAGGTAAGTTTTCTTAAACTTGGAAATCTTCATTCAAACATCATTTGTATATACTCTGTGAAGGAAAAATGTAGATATCATGTCTAGGAAGTTGACCATGTCCATAGTTTTGATTATCCTTGCTTGTACATTAAAAAGCTCATCTCTGAACAATTAGGTCTTAGTTTTAGTATTTCATGCCAACCTTCGACCCATAACTTTTGAAAATTATATGGTTAGATTCGAATTCAAATTTTAGGAAGGTTTGATATTTACATATTTCATTTGGCTGAAAAATGAAGCTTTTCGAAGTTTAACATTGGAGTTATGCATCTATGCGCTCTAAGGAAGAAGATGAAGCCATGTTTAAACATTCAGAAATGAGTTCATTTTATATTTAGTGCAAGTTGTATAACCAACAGATGAAACAGACCACTCCAGTGGTACAAACAAACGCGCTAAAGCCTTGCCATGTAGAAGGTCATGGGTTCAAGCCTTGCCATGTTTGCAGGAAGCACACCTGGGCCTCCACAGTCGGGCTTCGACATTTTTATGTTTCTGACCCCCTGCTTACAAACTAACAAACAGGCCCTGGGCCTAAACACAAAACTGTTTTCTACATAAAATCTGTTTTAAACACAAAAATTGTTTTCTACACAAAAACTGTTTTAAACACAAAAATTGTTTTCTACACAAAAACACCAAAAATATATTTAAATTATTTAGTTTATTTTATTTAACTTCTTACAATGAAAAAGACCAAATTTTTTTTCCTATTTATTTTCTTTTCTTTAACTTAATCTTAATTTTTCTTTAGTTTAATTAAATTTCCTTTTAGTTAAATAGGCCAAAATCTTTCTTTAACAAAAACAAAACAAATCTATTCATTTTTCCATTTTGTCTTGTACATTATATTCCTTATACATTATTCAAGTTTCAATGTAATTGTAATAGATAATTAGGTTTAAATTCTTGCAACCCCCATTTGTAAATTTGTACACCCTATCGCCAAATGATGTAATAGCGTAGTAAATTTACTTTCCGCAATTTATCGCTTTCATATAAATGCAAGTAATTAGGGTTTGTATGGAAAGATAAAATAAATGCTTAGAAAACCCTAACCCAAGACAAAATCAAGCATGGAAAACAAACACTTTCACACTTACACCTCTAGGGTTAACTACATTTGTTGCCTTATGAAAAATGATCATGTTATGCATGTGAGACATCTTAGCAAAAATACAAGATCATAGTCCCTCGATGACGCTACGAATGTTGCCTTATAAATGATCTTAGTCCCTCAAGAGAAATGCCAAGATATATCACAACATTGATATCATGACTATACGATGACCCACACCCGTCCCTTTACATCCAAAGATAAGGCTTCTTACCAATCAATGGTAAGATAGCAATATCAAAGGAAGGAAGAAATGAACAAAAATACTTTTGAGTAGGTAGAACGTTCTTAGTTGGTTGCTCACAATCCATCTTCCAAAACAAACATCTTTTCAAACACACCAAACACTTTCAAAACATGAAATATTTTCAAAAAGTTCAACACTTTGTATGCATTCTTATAGAGACGAGAATCATTATAAAGTTTGCCTAAATGAAGGCGCTTTTCAAAAATAATTTCAAAACCAACCACAAACACATTTCAAACAAAAGCAATTTCAAAAGTGATCTAGTAAGAAACTAAGAGCCCATAGATAACTATGGATGGAAAGGGTGCTAACACCTTCCCTTTTCATAATCTACCCCCCGAACTTAAGAAAATGTCTCAAAGGTCTTTCCTGTTCTTTACACCCTTTCCTTATTGGATAAAAGAAAATTCGGTGGCGACTCTTGCTATCCGCAACAATTGCAATCAAACGCAAAACACCTAAGTCAGTTCTCCCACCGTATTACAGAACTAACGACTCTGCTGGGTAAATCAAACTTAAAAGTGGGGTTAACTTAGAGCTAGATCACATTTAATTGCTTTCATTATTTGACTTGATTGCTTTACACTTGTGGGTCCTTGTTTGAGTTTGTATTGATCCGCTACCCAGATCTGGTGCACCTTTTTAGGTAAGTAGCAATAAACCATGGAGGCTGTACGACGTAGACCGATATGGACAAAGTGATAGCTATGTTATCATGATACTCTGGCATGTACCAATGTTCCTTTAGTCAGTGAAGGATAACATTAAGCTTCCTTATAGTGTCATTAAGCGCTAACTGACCTTTAGAACCTTTAATTGACTCATCCTAAGCCATTTTAAAGTAGTGAGATGGTCGGATTTGGTTCCGACTGAAGATTGGTTGATACTCGATGCTACACTCATTGAGATTGGACTTTTGGGATATTTTGGCCGAAATACTTCGGTGCTTGAGCTAAAACAATGCCTAAAAGAAAGGTCAGTGATATGAGACTCCTTAGAACCCGATTACTTTCTAGGACAGGTTGAGCCAACTAAACTTCAAGAGGGTACTTACCTAGAAACTCCATGAAAGCCTAAACCTAAGGACTTGTTAGCTTTGTTTGTACATAATGACTTGTTTGCTTTTGCTTGTGTATGATCACTTGTACATAACATCATAACATCATAACATCATACCATATCATTTCCACTGACCATTTCAAGGATCTCAAGGGCATGTGATGCAGGGACATGATGAGACAAACGTCCATCAAGGGGAAAGAGGATTTATTTTCCTCTAAGCAAATGCCATCAAAGACCAAAGCACAATAACTTGAGTCAAGGGCTATGACCCACTTGATATGGTGAGCTTGATTCTCGTAGAAAGACATTTCAACGATACAAAGTTCTTCAATCAAAAGCTGTAATCAAAGTTTAACTTCTAACATCTTCTTGTGTTTACCCCGCAAGATCCTTGAAAACATTGCATCCACATATCATGTATCATATCATGACAGGTTTTCCCCACACAGGTTTCTCATCTGCTTACTATTTATTTCAGTATAGATGGCTCTAGAACAGACTGTCATAGATCTTCAGACCCAAAATGCTCAACTTCAAGAATTGTTTCTGAACCTATCCAAGGGGCAAGAAGAAGTGAAATCACTCCTCATTGAGATCATGACCAAGAAGAATCCTGAGGACAGCAGGGGTGACCAGTTGGAACAATTACAAACTGAATTGGCAACCATGAAAATGTAGATGATGGGACATATGGTAGGTCAGATGGCTCTTATTCAAAACTTAGCTCAGGGACAAGAAGACCTGAGAGCCCTCGTCAATAAGCTTCATCAAGACGGATGCAATCATATTGAACAAACAGCTGGAATTGGGGATCAAGTCATTAACCAGCCTCCAATAAGACAAAAAGTTGGTTTGGTCAAGAGAACACCCTTAAAAATAGCTACTATACCAAGATTACAAT
Organism: Vicia faba; assembly: GCA_948472305.1. NCBI lineage: Eukaryota > Viridiplantae > Streptophyta > Magnoliopsida > Fabales > Fabaceae > Vicia > Vicia faba. The sequence continues at coordinate 941,323,120 of OX451736.1, forward strand.
GACAACCTCGCCAACCATGACAAGGTGGTCAGCGTAAACAAGGAAGACAATTTGCTGAGATCACCATGCCTTTGGCTCAAGCATTGCATCATATGTTGGAAGCCAAGTTTGTTACATTGAGGGAGCCTCCTCAAAAACCCTTTACTGCTTCTCCCCGTTACAATCATGAAGAAAGGTGCGCGTACCACTCCAACAGTCTTGGACACGACACTAACCAATGTTGGACATTGAAAAACAAGATTCAAGACCTGATTGACGAAGGAGTGTTGGCATTCACACAAGATGGTCAACTGGAGTTCTTCTGTCACCTCTCAGAGACACACCGTCTAATGCGAGAAGTTTAGGCGGAGAAGGTTTTGTTTATTCGGATTTTCAGTTGTAATTTCTTTGTTTGATTAAACACTTACCTTTATGTTAGACTTTGGTTTATTCTCATTAAAGCATTGCACATGTTTGTCTTGAGTTAATCCATTTGTTTTCACTATACTAAAATTATGCTTTTACCTATTTTTGTATGATATTCAACTCTCAACTACAAGTCTAAAGCCTTTAGAGGGAGGATGACAAAAACAATACCATAATCTCATACAGTATGCTTTCGGATAGACCTTGCTGAAAGATGCACATGCGTTGTTTCAAATTCCTAAATACTAGAGTTATAAGGAAGATAATCCCTAGTCAACCCCTTTGAGCCAAATAAGTAGGAGTTTTATTTTTCACATAAATTGAAACCTTTAATCAAAACCTGGGGCAAGGTAGTTTCTCAGTTAATTCAAATGCGCATTCAGTCGCAAGCTTTCACTTCGTACACAATGAATGACATCAAAAACATCCTTATGAATCAAAAGACAATGATGGTTCCCTGTAAAATAAGCAGTTGTTATCTCTCAAACAAAAAACCCCACTAAGTCAAAACCTACGAAGGAGACTTAAGAAAACTGGGGCATCCCGCTGACTGTAGTCTAAAAAAAAAACAGTCAGGCAAAACTCAGGGATAAGAGGTCACTACAAATCCTCGACAACATGAAAAATGTTACCAAAATGACTGCCTTCTCAAATAAACTTCCAATGTCCGAACCATCACCCAAAATAACATTCTGAATTCAATAGGAATTAAAACGCACAATTAACTGAGTTTAGGATTGGATAACAACATGAAGAACGGGTGGGTACAAATAAACTTTGAGCCTTATCCTTTGTTTCTTAAACTGTGAACCAAGCCACGCTAAAACCCTTTAAAAGTCCTAATTGAAGCATGGGTTAGTTCGAAAGCATAATGTTACAAAAGGTATCCTGACTCCTGTAAGGCTTACTATAAATCCTAAGTTGAATTCATATTCTTACAAAATTATTTTATTTGCTAAAATTCATTTTCAAAACTTCAAGACAAACATAAAATTTTCATTGTTTGAATACTGCTGTTTGCATATGGCTATTTGTTTGACAACAGAGAAATCCGCACGGTGAATATCCATTGAATGGAAATCATCTCAAGAAATAGAATCATTTTCAAATGAGAAGACACTTCCAATGAAAAATATCCTATAAGCAAGGGGGCATGACATGTCACTATCCAACTCATTTGTGGCAGTCAAGTCGAGATTCCAATAAATCTCTCAAGAAGTGATGAATAGCCAGGGGCAGGTCTCTGTATGAATCACTTGGGGCATTGAACATGAATTCCAACAAAGAGTCACATATGAACAAGCAATTTTTTTTTGGAAATGCTACAACACCTACTACTATGGACAGTGACAAATCCCCACAAAGTCCCTTTTATAAGGTGATCCCCAATGAAGTCTCCAGAGCCACCTCTATAAGGTTATTCCCATAGAATAATTTTCACGGATAAAGGTACAAACCCCACAAGGCCAAATACATGGATACCCCCATAAGATTGGATCCATGCAATCCCCAGCCAGAGTTTCAGTCTCCGGAAAACCTCTCCCCAACTGAGTTGGTCTCAGGAAGAATCCTCGAGGAGTTCTGCCAAAAGAAAACGCCTCCCCAGCAGTTTGTCAAATATTCTCTTCAACAGGGTTTATTTCCCCAACAAACTATAGATTCTCCAGCTTAAGTTTTCCTCTCATACTATTACAAATTAAGGGACCACAACCCTTAATCCCCAATGAAGTCATCAACAGAGTCGTTACTATCCCCGAAAGTTGCTACGAAATCTGGACCCAGCCAGATAATAGTTTAACTTCTTCAAATCACTAAAAAAACTTCTCTTCCCTAGTAGAGTTTATCACTATCCCCAGTGAGTTACTGCGAAGCCTGAAATCCGACTAGATAACAGTTAACTTCATCACCCCCAACAAGTTACTGCGAAGCCTGGATGTCGACCAAATAACAGTTAACTTTCATTCTCCCAGTCAAGAGATAATTCCCCAATATAGCAATGGAAAACCAAAATTCCTGGACTCTATTCCTCAAGTAGAAATCAACATTCCCCGCATAGTTTCCTCAGGCAAGGATCTAAATTCAATGTCTCCAAGCGGAGTTCTCCTCAAACAACAAAACGGGAATTCCCAGCAGAAATACTCTAAACAAAGTTGAAGATACACATACTCTTCATCTCCAGCAGCAGTCGGGGATTCAGCTTCCCAAAATCCCCAGCAGTAGTCAAGGATTTATTTTCCCAGACAAAGATGCATTTCAATAACATTTCCCATTCATACATCATAGCATATGCATACGAAACACATATAGCACAATCTCATTTATTTTGAGAACATCATTACGCCGTGCATTTCATACATCATGATATTGCATACAACTATCTCTTTACCTTTTCAAGAAAGATCAATCAACAGGTAATTATCATCAACAATTTTTAGCAGGTCCAAGATTAGTTCCTAAAATAAGATAGAGCAACTATCTACACGAACAAAAGAAGCAATCTTACACGGATTCCTTCTCATATCTTACACAAATGCAGCTTCACATAGGCTTATCATGAACCGATCTTACATGGGTTCCTCCCGACTTCCAAATACAACTTTACACGGGCTCATGATGAAGAAATATTACATGGATTCCTTCCCATCCTGAAGAAGACCTACCCAGGCTCCTTCTCATATATTTCCAGATGAAGTTTCACATGGACTCATCCTGAAGCAGCCCTACCCAGGCTCCTTCTCATATATTTCCAAATGCAGTTTCACACGGACTCATCCTGAAGCAGCCCTACCCAGGCTCCTTCTCATATATTTCCAGATGAAGTTTCACACGGACTCATCATGAAGCAGTCTTACCCAAGCTCCTTCTCATATATTTCCAGATGAAGTTACACACAGACTCATCATGAAGCAGCCCTACTCAGGATCCTTCTCATATATTTCCAGATGAAGTTTCACACCGACTCATCCTGAAGCAGCCCTACCCAGGCTTCTTCTCATATATTTCCAGATGCAGTTTCACACGGACTCATCCCAAAGCAGCCCTACCCAAGCTCATTCTCATATATTTCCAGATGAAGTTTCACATGGACTCATCATGAAGTAGCCTACCCAGGCGCCTTCTCATATATTTCCAGATGAAGTTTCACACGGACTCATCATGAAGCAGCCCTAACCAGGCTCTTTCTCATATATTTCTAGATGAAGTTTCACACGGACTCATCCTGAAGCAACCATACCCATGCTCCTTCTCATATATTTCCAGATGCAGTTTCACACGGACTCATCCCGAAGCAACCCTACCCAGGTTCCTTCTCATAATTTCTAGATGAAGTTTCATACGAACTCATCCTGAAGCAGCCCTACCCAGGCTCCTTCTCATATATTTCCAGATAAAGTTTCACATAGACTCATCCTGAAGCAGCCCTACCCAGGCACCTTCTCATATATTTCCAGATGAAGTTTCACACGGACTCATCCTGAAGTAGCCCTACCCAGGCTCCTTCTCATATATTTCTAGATGAAGTTTCACCCGGACTCATCCTGAAGCAGCCCTACCCAGGCTCCTTCTCATATATTTCCAGATGAAGTTTCACACAGACTCATCCTGAAGCAGCCATACCCAGGTTCCTTCTCATATATTTCCAGATGAAGTTTCACACGGACTCATCCTGAAGTAGCACTAGCCAGGTTCCTTCTCATAATTTCCAGATGAAGTTTCACACGTATTCATCCTGAAGCATCCCTACCCAGGCTCCTTCTCATATATCTCCTAAAGCAACCCTACACAAGCTCATCATAAAGCAATCTTACACAGATTCCTTCTCATATATATATCCTAAAGCAGCCCTACATAGGCTCATCATAAAGCAATCTTACACAGATTCCTTCTCATAAATTTCCAAATGCAGCTTCACACAGACTCAGCATAAAGAAATCTTACACAGATTCCTTTTCATATACCTCCAGACACAGTTTCACACGGACTCATCCTGAAGCAGCCCTACCCAGGCTCCTTCTCATATATTTCCAGATGTAGTTTCACACAGACTCATCCCAAAGCAACCCTACCCAGGTTCCTTCTCATAATTTCCAGATGAAGTTTCACACAGACTCATCCTGAAACAGCCCTACCCAGGCTCCTTCTCATATATTTCCAGATGAAGTTTCACACGGACTCATCCTGAAGTAGCTCTACCCAGGTTCCTGCTCATACATTTCCAGATAAAGTTTCACACGGACTCATCCTGAAACAACCCTACCCAGGCTCCTTCTCATACATTTCTAGATAAAGTTTCACACAGATTCATCCTGAAGCAGCCCTACCCAGATTCCTTCTCATGAATTTCCAGATACAGTCCCACACAGATTTATCCTGAAGCAGTCTTACACAAATTACTTCATTACCTGTTAAAGTAGTAGTCGTCAAAGATTCTTTCATTACCTGTTGAAGTAGTAGTCATCAGATTCCTTCATTACTTGTTGAAGTAGTAGTCGTCAAAAATTCCTTTATTATACGTCACAGTCAAGCTTTATACTTACCAGCATTCACTTTGGATGGCATCTATAAGCCCATCTCTGACAACTCTCCATCATCTCTCCAAATGGCATCTATAAGCCCATTTCTGACAAATCTCCATCATCTCTCCAAATGGCATCTTTAAGTCCATTCCCTACACAATCTACTAACACATAGTCGAGTGCAAATTTCTGGGCACTCTAGTGTTCAATAATCTTCTACCTTCAAGCTACAAACGGCGACGTTCCATCCTCATTTTTTCAGGTTTAAGAAGATTGAACACGGGTAGCTGTTGTACCCCAAAATTTTCCCTCTAAATTTCTCAAGATTCTCTCACAAAAATTTCCATTTGCTCAAAATTGCATAAGATTTGATCAACACAGGGCTCAAATTAAGGTTTGGGTTTGGACAAGTACAATTGGACTTTTAATGCCCCATATAGTTTCCATGGATCATATTGGGCTCTCAAGCATCAAGTCGAAGAAAGGAGGAAGAGGAAACTGTCAAAAGGGCAAAGTAGACCGAAAGGTGTGCAGCTGCAGATAACAGTTCAAATTCAAAATCTGGTTTAGGCTGTCCGAACCACATGACTGATCGAAAAGGAGTGGTGGGAAGATTTTGAAAAATCGAAGAAGAGCAAGCTTGATTCGATCCACAAGCTTCGTTTGGGCATTGGCTTCCTTCGAAGCAACTTGCTTCGATCCACACGCTTTGACTGGGGAATGGCTTCCTTCATGCTTGCTTCGATCCACAAGCTTCAATTTGGCATTGGATTCATTTGAAGCAACTTGCTTCAATCCATAAGCTTCCATTGGGTAATGGCTTCCTTCAACCTGCTTCGATCCACAAGCTTCAACTGGGAAATAGCTTCCTTCGAACAACCTACTTCGGTACACCTATAAACCCTTCGAGCAACCTGCTTTGAAGAACATTGATCAAATCTCATAACCTTATCCTCCAAATCTCACTTTTCAGGCTATGCTGCTTCTAAATCTTTACATGATCAGAGGCTTACACAAATTTGTGATGCATTACATAAAGATTCAAAGCTTTATCCACTGGATTATACCATTTTTGGATGAAATGGAAAAAATTTACGTATCTATTTTCATAAAGATTACTTTAATCACAAAGTCAGCTTCTTGAGCTCCTAACCTGATTTTATCTGAACACAAGCAAGGTCAAAACTAGAAGCAACGGGTCTAAGGCCTCCAAGAACTTCAGACCATTCTTCTACAACACATCGAAACTTGTTTTTCACTTTTCTTCAAAAAGCAAGTCACCTAGTCAAAACCCTACAACAGAGAGATCCCTTGTGTAAAACATCTCTAACCTTTTCATACAAATATACAAGTCCATTGCATATTAAAGGGGGCGAAAAATATAGAGTCAAAAAACGGGAAGCTGAAACCCTTAAAACACTCTCAAATAAAATCATCAAACACTTCAAAACTTGCCACTCCTGAGTTTTGAATTCGACCTCACTTGTTATTTATCTTGGCCTTTTGCTTCCAAGAACTCCTAAACACCATCTACGTATAACCTCACTTCTTGTTTCCTGACACCATCCTCAAATCAAAGTAGCAACTGGAATAACTTTAGGGAGGCCTAATCAGGCTTAATTCATCATCAAACCATTCCTGGAGGTTCTGTCGAAGTCCCTCAAGTTTCACTCCAAGAATTAAATTTTCTTAAACTTGGAACTCTTTATTCAAACTTCATTTGTATATACTTTGTGAAGGAAAAATGTAGATATCATGTCTAGGAAGATGACCATGTCTATAGTTTTAATTATCATTGCTTGTACATTAAAAAGTTCATCTCTGAACAGTTAGGTCTTAGTTTTGGTATTTCATGCTAACCTTCGACCTATAACTTTTGAAAATTATATGGTTAGACTCGAATTCAAATTTTAGGCAGGTTTGATATTTACATCTTTTGATTTGGCTGAGAAATGAAGCTTTTTGAAGTTTAACATTGGAGTTATGCATCCATGCGCTCGAAGGAAGAAGATGAAGCCATGTTTAAACATTCAAAAATGAGTTCATTTTATATTTAGTGCAAGTTGTATAACCAACAGATGAAACAGACCACCCCAATGGTACAAACAGCGTGCGCTAAAGCCTTTCCATGTAGAAGGTCCTGGGTTCAAGACCCAACGAGACCTTTTATTCATTTTTCATATTTTCTCACTTTGTCTTGTTTGCAGGAAGCACACTTGGGCCTCCACAGTTGGGCTTCGACATTTTTATGTTTCTGACCCCCTGCTTACTAACTAATAAACAGGCCCTGGGCCCAAACACAAAACTATTTTCTACACAAAAACTGTTTTAAACACAAAAACTGTTTTCTACACAAAAGCACCAAAAATATATTTAAATTATTTATTTTATTTTATTTAACTTCTTACAATGAAAAAGACCAAAAACATTTTCCTATTTATTTTATTTTCTATAACTTAATCTTAATTTTTCTTTAGTTTAATTAAGTTTCCTTTTAGTTAAATAGGCCAAAATCTTTCTTTAACAAAAACAAAACAAATCTATTCATTTTTCCATTTTGTCTTGTACATTATATTTCTTATACATTATTCAAGTTTCAATATGGTTGTAATATATAATTAGGTTTAAATTCTTGCAACCCCCATTTGTAAATTTGTACACCCCATCCCCAAATGATGTAATAGCATAGTAAATTTACTTTCCGTAATTTATCGCTTTCATATAAATGCAAGTAATTAGGGTTTGTATGGAAATATAAAATCAATGCTTAGAAAACCCTAATCCAAGACAAAATCAAGCATGAAAAAAAACACTTGCACACTTACACCTCTAGGGTTAACTCCACTTGTTGCCTTATGAAAAATGGTCATGTTATGCATGTGAGACATCTTAGAAAAAATACAAGATCATAGTCCCTCGATGACGCTACGAATGTTGCCTTATAAATGATCTTAGTCCCTCAAGAGAAATGCCAAGATATCTCATAACATTGATATCATGACTATACGATGACCCACGCCTATCCCTTTACATCCAAAGATAAGGCTTCTTACCAATCAAAGGTAAGATATCAATATCAAAGGAATGAAGAAATGAACAAAAGACTTTTGATTAGGTAGAACGTTCTTACTTGCTTGCTCAAAATCCATCTTCAAGAACAAACATCTTTTCAAATACACCAAACACTTTCAAAACATGAAATATTTTCAAAACGTCCAACACTTTGTATGCATTCTTATAGAGACGAGAATCATTACAAAGTTTTCCTAAACGAAGGCGCTTTTCAAAAATACTTTCAAAATCCACCACAAACACATTTCAAACAAAAGAAATTTCAAAAGTGATCTAGCAAGAAACTAAGATCCCACAAATAACTATGGATGGAAAGGGTGCTAACACCTTCCATTTTCATAATTTACCCCCCGAACTCAAGAAAACGTCTCAAAGGTCTTTCCTATTCTTTTCACCCTTTCCTTATTGGATAAAAGAAAAGTCAGCGGCGACTCTTGCTATCCGTAACAATTGCAATCAAACGTAAAAAACCAAGTCGGTTCTCCCATTGTATTACATTGTCTTTAGAATTTCAACTCTGACCAGTTAGGTTTTGATTTTGGTACCAAACAAAATTTATGCTAGCCTTTGATCCATAGCTATTGAAAATTACGTGGTTGGATTCATATTCAAATTTTAGGCAGGTTTGATGTTTACACTTTTTGATTTGGCTGATAAATGAAGCTTTTAGAAGCTTAACAATGGTGATATACATCCTTGTGCGCGCGAAGGAAGAAGATAAAGCCATGTTCAAACATTAAGAAACGAGTTCATTTTATATTTAATCGAAGTTATCTTATGAACGGATGAAATAGACCACCCCAGTGGTACAAAAAACGCGCGCTAAAGCCTTTCCATGTAGAAGGTCCTGGGTTCGAGCCCTAGTGAGACCTTTTGACATTTTCCAAATTTTATCACTTTTTTTTTGTTTGCAGGAAGCGCGCCCGGGCCTCCATTGGCTGGGCCTTGACATTTTTATTTTTCTGACCCCCATTTTACTTCAGCAATGCAACCCATTTTTATTTTTTTTAGTTCTCTAATTAAATGATTATTGGGCCAGGCCAAACAAAAACTATTTTCATGCAAAAAACCCTAAAATTGCACCTTTGATTAATTTCATTTTTAACTTAATTCACTTTTCCTATTTTAATTAATTACCCTTATTTAATTATTTAGGTCAAAATATTTTCTTAACAAAAATCCAAAAAAAGCAAAATCCATTTCTTTTTATATTTCTTGTACATTATATTCATGTCATTTCTTGTACAAATTCAATATGGTTGTAATAGATAATTAGAATTTAATTTCTTGCAATCCCCATTTGTAAATTTGTATCCCCTCCCCAAATGATGTACTATCATAGTAAATTTACTTTTTGCAATTTATCGCTTTCATGTCAATGCTAGTAAATTAGGGTTTGTATGGAAAGATAAAATCAATACTTAGAGAACCCTAATTCAAGATAAATCAAGCATGAAACACAAATACTTTGCACTTGCACCTGTAGGGTTAACTCCACTTGTTGCCTTATGAAAAATGGTCATGTTATGCATGTGAGACGTCTTAGCAAAAACAATAAAAAAATACAAGATCATAATCCCTCAATGACGCTTAGAATGTTGCCTTATAAATGATCTTAGTCCCTCAAGATAAATGCTAAGATATCTCACAACATTGCTATTCATGACTATACGATGACCCATGCCCGTCCCTTTACATCCAAAGATAAGGCTTCTTACCATCAATGATAAGATAGAAATATAAAAGGAAGGAAGAAATGAACAAAAGACTTTAGAGTAGGTAGAACGTTCTTAGTTTCTTGCTCACAATTCATCTTTAAAAAACATACATCTTTTCAAACACACCAAAAAATTTCAAAACATGAAATATTTTTAAAAGCCCAACACTTTGTATGCATTCTTATATAGTTATGAATCATTACAAAGTTTTGCTAAACGAAGGCGCTTTTCAAAAATACTTTCAAAACCCATAAAAACAAATTTCAAATAAAGCAATTTTAAAAGTGATCTAGAAAGCAACTAAGAGCCCATAGGTAACTATGGATGAAAAGGGTGCTAACACCTTCCCTTTTCATAACCTACCCCCCGAACTCAAGAAAATATCTCAAAGGTCTTTCCTATTCTTTTCACCATTTCCTTATTGGATAAAAGAAAATTCGGTGGTGACTCTTGCTATCCACAACAATTGCGATCAAACGCAAAACACCCAAGTCAGTTCTCCCATCGTATTACACATATACATTTGCATATTCTTTGATGGCCTGGATTGGAAAACTGCAAAGAAGGTGTGATACGGTGGGAGAACTGACATGGGTGTTTTGCGTTTGATCGCAAATGTTGCGGTTAGCAAGAGTCGCCACCGACTTTTCTTTTATCCAAAAGGAAAGGTGAAAAAGCACAGGAAAGACCTTTGAGATTATTTCTTGGGTTCGGGGGGTAGATTATAAAAAGAGAAGGTATTAGCACCCTTTTTATCCATGGTTTTCCATGGGCTCTTAGTTACTTGCTAGATCACTTGCTTTTGTTTGAAATTGTGCTTTGTGTGGTTTTTGAAAGTATTTTGTAAAGAGGTCGTTGTTTAGGCAATCTTTGTAATGATTCTCGTTCGTAAGAATGTATACAAAGATGTTGATCTTTTGAAAATATTTTCAATTTTGTAAGATGTTTGAAAGTGTAGGTGTTTATTTTGAAAATAGCAAGGATGTTTGTTTGAAATTGAGCAAGTAATTAGGAACATTCTACCTACTCAAAAGTCTTTCTTGTTCATTTTCTTTTCCTTTGACATTTTTGTCTTACCATTGATTTGGTAAACAACCCTATCTTTGGATGTAAACGGGACGGGCGCGGGTCATCGTATAACCATGATTAGAAATATTGCAAGGTATCTTAACATTTCTCTTGAGGGACTAAGATCATTTGTAAGGCAACATTCGTAGCGTCATCGAGGGACTATGATCTTGTATTTTGATTATTTTTGCTAAGATACCTCACATGCGTAATATGGCCATTTATAAGGCAACCAAGTGGATTTTACCCTTGGGGTGCTTGTGTGCAAGTGTATTGATTTTCATGCTTGTTTTGTCTTGTATTAGGGTTTTCTACTTGTTGATTTCATCTTGCCATACACACCCTAATTACTAACAATTATATTAAAGCGATAAGTTGCGGAAATTAAAATCCTACGCTATTACATCATTTGGGGGATGGGGATACAAATTTACAAATGGGGGGATGAAAGCAAATAAATCCTAATTTACTATTACAACCATATTGAATTAATAAAAAATTTACAAAAATAAATAAATAAATAAAAAAGAAAATTGTTTTGAAATTTATTTAAGTATTGACACATACACTTATATATTGATACGAAAATAGTTTATGTATGACGCATGCCATTATGTATTGATACGAAAACAGTTTATGTATTGACGCATGCCATTACATATTGATACAAAAACATTTTATGTATTGACGCATGCCATTACAGATTGATACGAAAACTTCCTTGCTACTGTTTTAGACATAATATGTGTCGACTCATAGCATTTCGTGTCGACGCATAATTGCTGTTTTTTGTTTTTATCACTGTTTTGCTACATGTAAAATTCAATTCTCAACACATGGTTAGTGAAAATGAAAAGCAAGCATATGGTTAGCTTTAAGAAATGATATCTACATTTTACATTCACAAATGAACCATTAATGATGCTTGTATGAAGAGTTCAAAATCAAGAAAACTTACCTTGAAACTGAAGTTTGTGCTTTGAGTTTGAGCTGCTGTATGGGCTGTTGTTGAGCTTGGGAAGTGATGATAGTGATGTTACAAAAGTTTTTCTTGTGTTTGAACAACTTCTATATGATGTATATGGAGTGTTTAGATGGTTGGACAGAATTTGCAAGGTATGAGAGGTTCAAAGGTTTGGACTTTAAAACTCAAGAGTGGAAGTTTTGTGGACTGCTATGGCTTTTGTGAATATGAGATTTTGAGGGTTTACCAATATAACTTCTGGATTTTCTCTCTATCCTTTATCTAACCTCTTTTTATTGCAAATGCTTTTTCTATTTATAGGCAGGAGGTTTGTGCATATGAGCTGACTAGGTTTGCAAGACAGCATGTTATGGTTTGGTTGGATTACAAAGATCAAACTATGTCAAGTACTCCATAGTCCCAAGGTGAAGTACCAAAGTTGCTGGTATAGAGGAGCTACTTCCTATGATTTATGGTGGAGTATAATCCGTAACAAGCAAGGTATGTGCTCAAGACAAACTTTGTACAAAAAGCTTGCTTTTCAAGAATAACAATGGTGCCTTTATGCCATAAATGGAAAGATCTTTTGGACAATGGTTTAAACACTTGGGTAACAGTTCAAGCTCTTGTGTAAACATTAAATTATTATGAGATTTGAAAGCAAGGAGGTCTTCAACATAAGATTATGCAGCAAATCATAAGACTTTTGTTATGTGTTCTTCACTAAAATGACTTGCAACTCAATAATGGATGCTCAACTTCATGCTCTTGAATCTCCTAGATCAAATATGATAAATTCATGCTCCTTGATGTTTTAGAAAGCTTGAAACACCCTATACAACTTTCATGTTGACCACTTTTGTTAAATGAAACTGGAACTTGATGAAAATTGGCCAAGAAGTTGGGATAAAAACCTGACCAAAACTGCTGAAAATTTCTCTAAGTGTTAAATGAAAATGTCATGACTTCATGAATTTATAACTGAAATATAAGCATATTTATGAGAAGTTGTGTAAAGAAATGTTGTAGATATCATGGAGATCTACAACTTTCATGTTGGAAGTTTCTCTTGAATCATCTTGCATCATGGTGAAACTTTTGTTCAAAGTTATGAAAAAACATGAAATTTCCAACACTTAGAAAAATTTCTTAGTTTAGAAACTTTGACTTTTCAAAATGAAATCTTGACTTTTTGATTTCTTGATGAATAAGTTTCATATTTTGACATGTTTTTTATGAATTATGATCTTTGGCACTTGAATTTGACTAAAAAGTTAAAGTTCGACTTTTCAGTATATAGTTGACTTTTGATCAATTGATTGCAAAATTCATCTGTCAATCCAATGGTCTTGCAATGTTTTGAACCATGTTATTAGGTAAAATGATGAAATTGGACTCTTGAGATCATGACTTAAACCAATTGATCATTTTCTAGGTCAAAAATTAGAAATTGCCCTTTCCCAATCAAAACCCTAATTTTGACCATTTTGCCCTTTTGGAGATTTGATCAAATTTCTTGAGGAATTATGGTCCAAACGTGATCAAATGATACCAATGAGTTTGAAATGTTTATGTGGATAAAAAATTATGAAGTTTGACTGTAAATTGGCCATGGTTGACTTTTTCCCTGATACAGCTGATTTTTAGGTCAACTGTTCAATTGACTGATCAAAAGTGTGATCCAAGACTTGAAACTTGACATGAGTGATCTTGGGAGTCCATAATGATCCATGAAAGCCATATGAAGAATTGATAGTTCAAAAATCCTTGTGCAAACTCAAACCCTAATTTTGGTCATTAGTGCATAAGGAGGTGTCTTGAGCTGATCAAACCCTAGTGCAGTCTTGAGTCCAGGAGATCTTGTGAGAAAAATTCTTGATAAGTGAGAGGGAAAATTTTGGGGTACAACAACTGCCCCTGTTCAATCTTCTTAAGCTTGAAGAGTTGGATTGGTGTGTTTTGCCAGTCGTGACTAGAAGGTGGAAGATGATTGGACACTAGAGTGCCCAGAAATTTGCACTCGGTGATGTGATGGTTGAGGGAATGGGCTTAAAGATTCCATTTGGGGAAGTGATAGAAAGTTGTAGGAGATGGGCTTATAGATGCCATCCAAAAGTGATTGTTGAATTGTAATTTATAAGCTGAAAGAATGAGTACCAGAATGGCGTCCGTGTCTGGAGCGTATCTGAACTATATCTGAATGTTGAGTATGAATGAGTATCAGAATGGCATCCGTGTATGGAGTGTATCTGAAAGTTGACTCTGAATGAGTATCAGGATGGCACCCGTGTCTGGAGCGTATATGAACTGTATCTGAAAGTTGACTCTGAATGAGTATCAGGATGGCATCCGTGTCTGGAGCGTATCTGAACTGTATCTGAAAGTTGAAATCTGAATGAGTATCAGAATGGCGTCCGTGTCTGGAGCGTATATGAACTGTATCTGAGAGTTGACTTTGAATGAGTATTGGAATGGTGTCTGTGTATGGAGCGTATCTGTACTGTATCTGAGAAGTTTGAATTTGAAGGAGTATCAAAATGGCATCCGTATCTGGTGCATATCTGAACTGTATCTGAAAGTTGAATCTGAATGAGTATCAAAATGACATCCGTGTCTGGGGCGTATCTGAACTGTATCAAGTTTTTAATATTGTTAATGGTAGCTGTTAATCTTATCCTGAAAAGGGTAAAATGTTAGCTAAAATGCAAAGTCGTGTTGTATGAAATGTATGATGTGATGCATTTGCTTTATCAATGTTTATGATATAAGGATGCAATGTATGTGTATATGAGCTAATTCGCTGCATTGTAGTTGGATTGGGGAAAATAAATCCTGACTGCTGTTGAGGATATATAAGTCTTCATGCTTTGAAGTCAAAGTGTTGATGAATTTCCTGTTTTGAGAAATAAACTCTGTTGTAAGGGAAATGCCATGTGCTGCTTGTAAAATCCTATTGGGGAATCCTGAGAAATTTGACGAATTCTACTGGGGATCAATAATTTGAAATTTTGTTCCGCTGGGGATTTAAACGACGTGCTGCAGGGGATTACCTATGGAATAGCCTAGATATATTTTCCTATCCTTTCAACCCATCAGTAATTGCCTATTTTCATTTCATTTATTTGTAAACAGTAATTATGTTCAAATGCATATGCTCAACAATTAATCATTGGACGTTTTTGTAAACAAAACAAGCGTAAAGAAAAGACAAATAGTTTTTACACTTTCAAAGGAATATTTTGTATTGACTTTGAATAAGTATTTTTGTACAAGGAGACAAACATTCTAGTAAGAGAATGTTGTCGTGAAAAAAGAGAAATTTGATACAAAGAAAAGATAGTTATGTGTAACAACCCCATGGGGTTTCCATCCTGCTATAGCCTTCGTATCTCCGAGCGTCTTGTCTATTTGTTGCCTTGTCTGAAGATGATTGAATTTGATCAGAACCTCTGAGTTTGTCAGTAGAAGCCAAAGTTTGTCCATAAAGTGATCCAACGGGACATAGTCGTACGCCTTTATTCTCTAACTTTTCCCTGGACCGCCCTTTCGGGTTTTCAGTCCACCGGGAAACCATTTTTTGCCCAAGTCGCCATTTCGGGTTTTCAACTTGCCGGGTGTACATATTTTTTATTTTATCCCTAACTTTTGCCTGAACCTTTTGGTTCGCCGAGATGCCCTTATTTTTCCTAGGTGTGTCAACCTAGCGGGTCTCTTATGCGTAGTATCTTTTGACTATATTCGTGTTCGCAGGGTGTGGCAGGTCGTCGCCATCCATGGTGGTCAAGATCATTGCCCCACCGGAGAATATGTTTTTGACTACAAATGGTCCTTTATAGGTAGGAGTCCATTTCCCCCTGGGATCACCTTGTGGCAAGATGACGCGTTTGATCACTAGATCCCCAACTTGATACACTTGGCGTATGACTTTCTTGTTGAAAGCCTTGATCATCCGTTTTTGATACATTTGAGCATGGCAAACATCAATAAGTCTCTTCTCATCAATCAAGCTCAGTTGTTCAATTCGAGTCTGGATCCAATTGTCTTCGTTCAACCCTGCATCTTTCATAATTCTCAGAGAGGGGATCTGAACCTCGATAGGCAAGACAATCTCCATGTCATAAACCAAAGAATAGGGTGTGGCTCTGGTTGATGTGCGAGCCGTGGTACGATATCTGTGGAGAGTGAATGGTAACATATCATGCCAGTCTTTGTATGTGACTGTCATTTTTTGTATGATCTTTTTAATGTTTTTATTTGCATCTTTGACAGAACCATTCATCTTTGGTCGACAGGGAGAAGAATTGTGATGCTGAATCTTGAATTGCTCGCACAAGGCGGTGATCATAGTGTTGTTGAGATTTGTACCATTGTCAGTGATGATTCTTTCTGGGATACCGTACCGGCAGATAAGGTTTTGCTTGATGAAACGGGCAACAACATTCTTGGTAATAGAAGCGAAGGAGGCTGCTTCAACCCACTTTGTAAAATAGTTAATGGCCACTAGGATGAAGTGGTGTCCATTGGAGGCTGTCGGCTTGATTTCCCCAATCATATCAATCCCCCACATAGAAAAGGGCCAATGAGCCGTCAATACGTTCAGAGGAACCGAAGGTACGTGCACCTTGTCAGCATAAATCTGACACTTATGGCAGGTTCGAGAGTGTTGATAACAATCTGCTTCCATGGTAGATCTATAATAGCCTGCCCGTAAGATTTTCTTTGCCATCGCATGCCCGCTGGAATGGGTACTAAAAGTGCCTTTATGCAATTCAGCCATGATCCTTTCAGCTTCAACCTTATCTACGCACCGAAGTAACACAGAGTCATGAATGCGTTTATACAAGATACCGTTACTAAGGAAGAACTTAGCAGAGAATCTCCTTAAGAATTTTTTGTCATTGATTGAAGCTCCTTCTGGATATTCTTGAGCCTCGAGATACCTCTTGACTTCGTGAAACCAAGGTTGGTCCACTACTTCTTCAGTATTAATCTCGTGACAGTGTGCTAGCTCATCCATTCGTTCAACGGTGATCTGGAGAGCCTCATTATCCCAATTAAGTTTAAACATAGATGACATTGTGGCTAGTGCGCCTGCTAGCTGAATTTCTTCTCGCGGGAAATGCTCTAAGGTAATCTTCTCAAAGTGTGGGAGCAATGTCAAAACATGTTCTTTGTAAGTGATAAGGTTAGGGTGTTTGGTGTCCCATTCCCCTTTGATATGGCTAATGACCAAAGCTGAATCTCCGAATACATTCAAAGATTTGATCCCCAAGTCTAGGGCAGCTTCGAGACCAAAGATGCACACTTCGTATTCCACCATGTTATTTGTACAATTGAAGCAAAGTCTTGCAGTAAGGGGAGTGTGACATCCTTTCGGAGATATGAGTACAACACCAATACCATTGCCAAGTGAGTTGGATGCCCCATCGAAGAACAGGGTCCATCGGGATCCTTGTTCAGGTCCGTCATATGGCCCGAATTCTTTACAGTTGTCTAATGTCATGATGTGTTCATCCAGAAATTTGAACTTCATGGACTGGTAGTCTTCTACAGCTTGGTGAGCAAGGTGATCGGCTAATTCACTGCCCTTTATAGCTTTCTGGGTAGTATACTGTATGTCATATTCTGTCAGGATCATCTGTCATCTCGCTATTCTCCCAGAAAGAGCAGGCTTCTCGAAGATATATTTTATCGGATCCATTTTAGATATCAACAAGGTAGTATGAGTCAACATATAATGTCTTAGCCGGCGAGCAGCCCATGCCAGAGCACAACAAGTTTTCTCGAGCAGTGAATATCTAGTTTCACAGTCGGTAAACTTTTTTCTCAGGTAGTAAATAGCGTGCTCTTTTCGTCCAGACTCGTCATGCTTCCCCAATACACACCCCATTGAGTTTTCTAAAATAGTCAAATACATGATCACTGGTCTTCCCTCGACTGGTGGCATCGACACAGAAGGCTCTTGTAAGTATTCTTTGATTTTGTCAAAAGTAATTTGGCATTCGTCATTCCACTTGACTACTTGATCTTTCTTCAATAGCTTGAAGATTGGCTCGCAAGTAGCTATTAGGTGAGAAATGAATCTGGAAATATAGTTTAAATGTCCCAAGAATCCTCTAACTTCCTTCTCAGTACGAGGAGTAGGCATCTCTTGTATTGCTTTAACTTTGGCAGGATCGACCTCGATACCTTTGTTGCTGACGACAAAGCCTAAGAGTTTACCAGACCGTACCCCAAACGTGCATTTGTTTGGATTCACCTCAGCTTGTACTTCTTCAGTCTATCAAATAGTTTCCGTAAGTGATCAAGATGCTCTTCTTCTGTTTGAGATCTGGCTATCATATCGTCCATGTAGACCTCTATTTCGTGATGTATCGTGTCGTGAAATAGAGCTACCATGGCACGCTGATAGGTTTCCCTGGTGTTCTTTAGTCCGAATGGCATAACCTTGTAATAGAAAGTACCCCACTGTGTGACAAATGTTGTTTTCTCCATATCCTCAGGCACCATTTTGATTTGGTTGTAACCTGAGAATCCGTCCATGAAGGAAAATACTTTGTGTTGTGCCGTATTGTCAACTAGGATATCAATGTGGGGGAGTGGAAAGTCATCCTTAGGGCTTGCCCTATTCAAATCTCTATAGTCCACACACATTCGCACTTTGCCTTCCTTTTTGGGCACGTGAAAAACATTGGAAATCCATTGGGGGTAAGAGGTGACAGCCAAGAATTCAGCGTTAAATTGCTTCATGACCTCTACTTTAATCTTTTCTGACATATCAGGCCTCATGCGGCGAACCTTTTGTTTTACTGGCGGACAATCCTCTCTTGTAGGAAGACGATGTACCACAATATCTTCATCAAGTCATGGTATCTCTTTATATGACCAGGAAAAGACTTCGATATAATCATGTAACAACTGAATTAAACGCTTCTTGATACTGGGTTCCAGATTGGTACCCACCTTGACCTCTTTTTTATCTTCTTCGGTACCTAGGTTGATCGTATCCACGGGTTCCTCGTGAGGCTGAATGGTTCTCTCTTCTTGTTGTAACAGTCTGACAAGTTCCCCTGGTACTTCACAATCCTCCTCACCTTCATCTTCAACTTGGTAGATTAGATTCTCAGAGTCACAAAAGGCCATAGCAGTATTGTTATCCATGGGATCCAGAATGGATGTATACCTGTATTGTGAGTGTGGGTGTGTGTAAGGGTATAGCTATCTTTGAAAGAAAGTAAAATGTAAAAGAAAAACAATGAGCACAAAATTTTGTATGCAAAAACGTCCATGATTCATTGATGTCATATGAAAAATGAGATAATAACCCTTACAAATGGACCGTTGTGCCTCAGGTAAGACACAAGGTTTTAAGAGTTTGAATTGTTTTGAATATTACAGATCCAACAAAATGTAAAGACAAATTACTGAGGGATTAAAGTGATTGGGACGAAGTCTCTAGCCTCCTAATTGCTGAGCCCTCCATTGAAAGTCAGGAAGATCCATTCCTCCAGGTTGCAACCATCTTCACCATCTTCCACTACGTTGACTTCACGGTTGTTGATCTTCAAGGGTGGCCCTCCAGCACGGGCACGACGTACAACCTTTTGAGCACTTGAAGTGAAACCTAGGCCAAACTTGTCAGACTTATACGGGATATCTGGGAGTTGTACCTAGATAGTGCATCCACCTTCTTCCACCACTGCTTTAGCATCTTTCAGTGATGACATCCGGAGTGGAGGCCTTATAATCTTGGGAACAGCCTTAGTCACTGCCACCTCTCGAGGGACCTCTTCAAAGTGTTGAAATGGAGATTCAATGAATTCACCGTCCAATTCCACATATCTGAAGGAATTGAGATGGTTGATCATGTATTCTTCCTCTCCATGTACGGTGATAATCTTTTCTTGAACTGGACACTTCAACATATGGTGCAACGTAGAAGTAACAACGCCATCATTGTGGATCCATGGTCGGCCTAGCAGGCAGGAGTATGAAGGGCAGATGTCCATCACATAAAAAGTTGAATTGAAGGTTTGGGTTCCAACCTTTGTGGGAATGTCCAACTCCCCATGTACCATCCTCTTCGAACCATCAAAAGCCCTCACCACTATGTTGCTTGGCTTTAAAGTCAAACCCTCACAGTCAAGTCTATCAAGAGCTTTTTTGGGTAATACATTCAGAGATTAACCAGTATCCACCAAAACATGCGCCAGAGTGGTGCCCCTATATTTCACTGAGACATGCAATGCCTCATTATTCTTTCTTCCCCTTGGCGTCATATCAGCATCTGAAAAACCTAAACCATTGTCCATAGTTAGGCTGGCTACGCAGTCTTGAAATTGATCAGCAGATGTCTCTTGAGGTACATGGGCGGTTTTTAAGAACTTCACCAAGGCTTTTGCATGTGCCTCGGAATATAGTAGTAATGCTAGCATGGAGATTTTAGAGGGAGTTTTCCCCAGTTGTTCAACTACATCGTAGTTGCTTCTCTTTATAATTTTTAGGATCTCCTCCATTTCTTTCTTGGAGGTATCAGGGATAGCCAGTGACTGAGCCTTCGTTCGGACAAGCTCCACCATATCACCTTTTCCTCGAGCCTCGGTTAATTCGGCATCAGGTGTGTCAGTAAGAATGATTACATGGGTTGTAACGTCTTCGTCAATAGGAGTACTTGAAGACATGATTATGGGTATGGGACCAACCTTTGGAGAAGCCACATGGATAATTACGGGTCTAGAAACTACTTTTGGGGGAGCAATTTCTGGAGAAAAGATCCTACCACGTCGGGTAATTTTGCTAGTTCCGGCAATATTACTGATTTCAGAGTCTTCTTTCTCGGAATTTATCTCTTAGGCGGCCGGCTAGTCTTGCTTGATACCATGGTAGTAAATGTACCCTCCGTAATGCCACGACACGGTTTTGTCTGATTTATACGGGACTGGCCCAGGCATTGTGATTATTAAAGGAGCTGCTTTCGGAACTGATGTAATTCTAACGGGTCTTTTGGTGGAGACCCTGGAAGAATTGGCAGAAATGGTAATGATAGAAACATATTCAAAAGGAATAGGTGTAACAGGAGTCTTTTCAAACAAAATCTCTTTGTTATCCATCAGGCATTGAACGCCTACTTTCAACAAAGAATAACTAGTCGGTGAGGATAAACAGAAACGAAAATCTTCATCACAACCCGGGAACACGCCGACATTCAACAAGTTCATTTTAACAGTCAGAAGTGGGGTCATGAGTTCATTAACTGAAGTAACAAACAATCCTTCTTCAATGGAATTGGCATTATGACCATGTCTGGGCATATGAGCAGAAATGACATTTGGCTTCTCGGGCGCATCAAACTCAATTTCTTTAGCTTCAATGAGGTTTTGTATTTTGTTCTTCAAGGCCCAACAGTTATTAGTATCATGACCAGGACTTTTGGAGTGATATGCGTAACGGGCATTGGGATGATAATGAGGGGATGTTGTATTGGGTTTTTTGGAGCTTCTTTCAAGGTTACCAAATTGGATCTTAGAAGATGAGGTAGTAATTGAGACGGAGTCATGTTGATTCTGGTAAACTGCCTGACTGGCCTTTCTACCCTTGGTTGATTATTTCTTTGCTGATCAGACACAGGCTTTGGGATCATAACATCCCCCACCATTGGTCGGCGTTCGGCCCTATCTTGGTTTCTTTGTGGATATACGGCAGCCACCTCTTTCTTTATGATAAAGGGCTTCCTTACAGCTGTAGAAGATGATGTGTCTTTCTGAATCTTTCCATTCTTTATACCGGCTTCTATCCTCTCTCCGGTCAATATTAGTTTAGTAAAGCCCGCAGATGAACTTCCGATTAAATGATTGAAGAAGGGAACAGACAATGTGCCCAAGAACATGTCTACCAATTCTCTCTCAGACAGAGGGGGTTGAACTCTTCCAGCCAAATCTCTCCATTTTTGTGCATAGTCCTTGAAACCTTCATTGGACACCATGGCCATACTCTGGAGTTGAGTACGGGTAGGCGCCAAATTAGCATTGTACTGGTATTTCTTGTAGAAAGCTGCAACAAGATCTTCCCAATTGTGAACATTATCCCTTTCTAGTTGGTAGAACCAGTCCAGTTAAGTCCCAGACAGTCTGTCTTGGAAGAAGTGCACCCATAAGTCTTTATCAGTGGTGTGGGGTTGGATTTTCCTCACATATGACTGGAGATGCATCTTAGGGAATGACACTCCGTCATATTTGGAAAATACAGATGATTTGAATTTCGGAGGAATCACAATCCCCGACACCAAACCCAATCCCTCAAAGTCCAAGCTCGACACCTTTTGGATTTCCATCGCGCTCAAACGCTCTTCAAGATGTTTATACTTGTCATCAGCTGGAGGGTACTATTCCTCAGAGTAGTCCTCTTCTTCCTCCTCCTCTTCTGATTCTGATGGGACAACTGTTTCCTTGCCTTTCCCTTCTCCTTCATCAGATGCTGTTGCAAAATCCAAAGTCCTTCTTGTCTACCCATGAAATCTTCTTCCTGTGTTTAAAACTCTGATTACCTTCTTTGTTTTATTTTTCCTCTCTTCAGCTAGCAGAGTCTTCAACTCTTCTTGCCCCTTGGCTAGGGTCATGAGCAACTATTGAAACTGCATATTCTGAGCTTGGAGATCTTTCATTGTTTGCTCGAGATTCATCTTATTGAAATAAACAGTAGAGAGATGAGGAGACTTGTTGCAAAAGACCTGTTTATGTTATGATGAATGGTATATGCATATGCAATGTTTTCAAGAATTTCAAAGATTCAGATTTGTTTTAGACAAAAAGGAAACACACATTATATTAATAAGATAAAGTTTGAGTACATCAATGCCCCTTGGGAAAAATAATACAAAAACTCTAAGATAGAAAAATAGTGCGCATCCTCTTTGGTGCAATGTAGGCATTCAGAGCTTGCTCCTCATGAAGTAGCCTAGTAAGCTCCAAAACCTTCTTCTCGCTTGCGTAGAATTGGGTTTCGAAAGTATCTTGCTCCCCTTTGAGTTGTATCCAATCCCTTTGTAGGTCTTCAAGATATGTGGGCATGTCAGGATGTAGGATAGTGTATGGAACGTCTCCCTCCATGACAGGCTCAATGATTACCGGGAGAATGGAGGGGTAAGGCATCATAAGATTCTGAGCGCGAGTTCGTACTCATTTGAGGTAAGGCTCAGAGGGATGGAATTCTTGTGTCCCAAAGTCTTGCTATCCACCTTGTTTAGCATCCTCCAAGCTCGGATAAATCTTTGGCGAAGACCTTGATCGTCATTGTCGTAGTCGAATACCAAACCTTGAATCAACATCTCGTGCGGGCCATCCCTTCGGGAATAACCAAACTGCCTTAAGGATAAGCATGGGTTGTAGGTGATACCTCCCCTAATGCCAAGTAAAGGGACATTAGGGAATTCTCCACAACGGTCGACAATGATAACATTCTCTTTGGATCGAGAGCACCAATGAATGTCTGAATGTTTGAGCGTCATTAACCTTTGCGACCACCTTGAACCTTGCTCATTCTTTAATACAGATTGGGGAAGATGAGAAATAAACCATCTTGCCAAGAGAGGAGTGCAACACATAAGGACACCTATTTTCCTCATTGTGCGAGTGTGAAAAGAGTGTAGGATGTCCCCTAGCAATGTAGGCACCGAGTTGCGTGATATGAAGATTTTGACGGTGTTCACATCTATGAGCTGGTCAAGATTTGGAAACAAAACCATCCCATAGATGAGGAGAGCAACAATTTCCTCAAAGGCTTGCAAGTCTAAGGAATTCCAATAACTTTGGGCATTCTTAAACAGGAACTTTGCTAAGAAACCTCTGACACCACTCCTTGTTTCCCAATTGGTTGTGACATCAGATGAGTGCAAGTGTAGAGCTTGAGAAATCTCTTCTGGATTTGGATCTCTTTCCGTACCGTTGAAAGGTAGTTGATTGAGAATGGTAATCCTCAAGAGTTGGGAGAATTCTTCCAAAGTAGGCATAAGTTGATAGTCGGGGAAGGTGAAGCAATGGTGTAAAGGATCAAAGAACTAAAAAAACACTTTCATCATGTCCTCATCTGTGTTGGAGGTGACCAAGTTGAGTAGACGACCATGTCTCTTGGTGAATGGAGAGTTTTCCGGAATTCTTGAAACTAGCTCCTTAAGTTGTGGAGGGATTCTCACAAGGTTGACTTGAATAGTTTTCCTGCGAGGTGAATCCATATCCTACAAAACAAGAGCAAAGATGAATCCCAAAATCCTTGAAATGGTTAGTTGATGTATATGATGTTCATGATGTCCATGATGTTATGTACAAGTATGCATATACAAGCAAAGCAAAGAAATCCTTAGTTTAGGCTTGCATGGAGTTTTATAGGTAAGTACCCTCTTGAAGCTTAGTTGGCTTAAACCTGTCCTAGTAATAGTAAGCAGGTTCTAAGGAGCTCAATATCACTGGATTGTTTCCTTGGTCATTATTTTAGCTCAAGCCTCTTTAATGGCGACCGAAATATCCAAGAAACCAAACCTTAATGAGTATAGTATCGAGTATCTACCAACTTTGGACTGCACCAAAGCCGGTCATCTCACTACATCCTAAAAGGCCAAGTTGGTCAAGCAAAGGTTCTAGAAGTTCATTAGTGCTTTATGACATCACTCAGCGGCCCCGTATTCTCTTTGATTAACTCAAAGGCTACCGGTACCCATAAATATGTCGCACTAACGTAGCTATTGCTTAGACCATGTCGGTATACCCCACACAGTTTCCATAATGTATTGCTACTTACCTATAATGTATCCCAAATCCAGGTAGAGGATTGAAACCCAAACAAAGAACCACAATGTAAAGCATACAAGTCAAACAATGTAAGCAAATAAATGTGATATATCCCTAAGGTATCCCTACATTTAGAATTCTCCCTAGCAGAGTCGCCAGTTCTGTGATACGGTGGGAGAACTGACTTGGGTGTTTTGCGTTTGATCGCAAATGTTGTGGTTAGCAAGAGTTGCCACCGACTTTTCTTTTATCCAAAAGGAAATGTGAAAAAGCACAGGAAAGACCTTTGAGATTGTTTCTTTGGTTCGGGGGTAGATTATAAAAGGGAAGGTATTAGCACCCTTTTTATCCATGGTTTTCCATGGGCTCTTAGTTACTTTCTAGATCACTTGCTTTTGTTTAAAATTGTGCTTTGTGTGGTTTTTGAAAGTATTTTGTAAAGATGCCATTGTTTAGGCAATCTTTGTAATGATTCTCGTTCGTAAGAATGTATACAAAGATGTTGATATTTTGAAAATGTTTTCAATTTTGTAAGATGTTTGAAAGTGTAGGTGTTTGTTTTGAAAATAGCAAGGATGTTTGTTTGAAATTGAGCAAGTAATTAGGAACATTATACCTACTCAAAAGTCTTTCTTGTTCATTTTCGTTTCCTTTGACATTGTTGTCTTACCATTGATTTGGTAAACAACCCTATCTTTGGATGTAAACGGGATGGGCGCGGGTCATCGTATAACCATGATTAGCAATATTGCAAGGTATCTTAGCATTTCTCTTTAGGTACTAAGATCATTTGTAAGGCAACATTCATAGCATCATCGAGGGACTATGATCTTGTATTTTGATTGTTTTTGCTAAGATACCTCACATGCGTAATTTGGCCATTTATAAGGAAACCAAGTGGATTTTACCCTAGGGGTGCTTGTGTGCAAGTGTATTGATTTTCATGCTTGTTTTGTCTTGTATTAGGGTTTTCTACTTGTTGATTTCATCTTGCCATACACACCCTAATTACTAACAATTATATTAAAGCGATAAGTTACGGAAATTAAAATCCTATGCTATTACATCATTTGGGGGATGGGGATACAAATTTACAAATGGGGGGATGAAAGCAAATAAATCCTAATTTACTATTACAACCATATTGAATGAATAAATAATGTACAAAAATAAATAAATAAATAAGAAAGAAAATTGTTTTAAATTTTTTTTTATGTATTGACATATACACTTATGTATTGATACGAAAATAGTTTATGTATTGACGCATGCCATTATGTATTGATACGAAAATAGTTTATGTATTAATACATGCCATTACGTATTGATATGAAAACAGTTTATGTATTGACGCATTCCATTATGTATTGATACGAAAACTTCCTTGCTGCTGTTTTGGACATAATATTTTTGTGTCGACGCATAACTGTTGTTTTTTGTTTTTATCACTGTTTTGCTACATGTAAAAGTCAATTTTCAACACATGGTTAGTGAAAATGAAAAGCAAGCATACGGTTAGCTTTAAGACAATGATATCTACATTTTATCTTCACAAATGAACCATTAATGATGCTTGTATGAAGAGTTCAAAATTAAGAAAACTTACCTTGAAACTGAAATTTGTGCTTTGAGTTTGAGCTGCTGTATAGGCTGTTGTTGAGCTTGGGAAGTGATGATAGTGATGTTACAGAAGTTTTTCTCGTGTTTGAACAACTTCTATATGATGTATGTGGAGTGTTTAGATGGTTGGACAGAATTTGCAAGGTATGAGAGGTTCAAAGGTTTGGACTTTAAAACTCAAGAGTGGAAGTTTTGTGGACTGTTATGGCTTTTGTGAATATGAGATTTTGATGGTTTACCAATATAACTTCTGTATTTTCTCTCTATCATTTCTCTAACCTCTTTGTCTTGCAAATGCTTCTTCTATTTATAGGCAGGAGGTTTGTGCATGTGAGCTGACTAGGTTTGGGAGACAACATGTTATGGTTTGGTTGGATTACAAAGATCAAACTATGTCAAGTACTCCATAGTCCCAAGGTGAAGTACCAAATTTGTTGGTCTAGAGGAGTTACTTCCTATGATTTATGGTGGAGTATAATCAGAAACAAGCAAGGTATGGGCTCAAGACAAACTTTGTACAAAAAGCTTGCTTTTCAAGAATAACAATGGTGCCTTTATGCCATAAATGGAAAGATCTTTTGGACAATGGTTTAAAAACTTGGGTAATAGTTCAAGATCTTGTGTAAACATTAAATTATGATGAGATTTACAAGCAAGGAGGCCTTCAACATAAGATTATGCAGCAAATCATAAGAGTTTTGTTATGTGTTCTTCACTAAAATGACTTGCAACTCAATAATGGATGCTCAAATTCATGCTCTTGAATCTCCTAGCTCAAATATGATAAATTCATGCTCTTGGATGTTTTGGAAAGCTTGAAACACCCTCTACAACTTTCATGTTGACCACTTTTGTTAAATGAAACTGGAACTTGATGAAAATTGGTCAAGAAGTTTGGATAAAAACCTGACTAAAACTGCTGAAAATTTCTCTAAGTGTTAAATGAAAATGTCATGACTTCATGAATTTATAACTTGAAATCTAAGCATATTTAGGAGAAGTTGTGTAAAGAAATGTTGTAGATATCATGGAGATCTACAACTTTCATGTTGCAAGTTTCTCTTTAATCATCTTGCATCATGGTGAAACTTTTGCTCAAAGTTATGAAAAAACATGAAATTTCCAACACTTAGAAAAATTTCTAAGTTTATAAACTTTGACTTTTCGAAATGAAATATTGACTTTTTAATTTCTTGATGAATAAGTTTCATATTTTGACATGTTTTGATGAATTATGATCTTTGGCACTTGAATTTGACTAAAAAGTCAAAGTTTGACTTTTCAGTATACAATTGACTTTTGATCAGTTGATTGCAAAATTCATCTGTCAATCCAATGGACTTGCAATGTTTTGAAGCATGTTATTAGGTAAAATGATGAAATTGGACTCTTGAGATCATGCCTTAAACCAATTGATCATTTTCTAGGTCAAAAATTAGAAATTGCCCTTTCCCAGTCAAAACCCTAATTTTGACCATTTTGCCCTTTTGGAGATTTGATCAAATTTCTTGAGGAATTATGGTCCAAACTTGATCAAATGATACCTATGAGTTTTAAATGTTTACGTGGATAAAAAATTATGAAGGTTGACTGTAAATTGGCCATGGTTGACTTTTTCCCGAATACAACTGATTTTTAGGTCCACTATTCAATTGACTGATCAAAAGTGTGATCCAAGACTTGAAACTTGACATGAGTGATCTTGGGAGTCCATAATGATCCATGAAAGCCATATGAAGCATTGATAGTTCAAAAATCCTTGTGCAAACTTAAACCCAAATTTTGGTCATTAGTGCATAAGGAGGTGTCTTGAGCAGATCAAACCCTAGTGCAGTCTTGAGTCCAGGAGATCTTGTGAGAAAAATTCTTGATAAGTGAGAGGGAAAAATTTGGGGTACAATAGAAGGCTTATGCCTTGTTTATGCCTCTATTTATTGGCATATTTTAAGATAGGAGTTCTGCTCTATTGGTACCACATGCATTTGCATAAAGATGAGTTGCATCCTGTGTTTCATCCTGAGTCGTTGTGTGATTGATTTTAATTGTGTTTATGTTGCTAAAGATATGATAAGTGGTGAATATGTATAAACTGACTCTAATGTTTATTTATCATGCGTTATATTATAATGTTCGATATCTCACCCCTTCTGTTTGAATGTTACCCCGATGTTGGTAATGTGCAGGTAATTTAGAGTGAAGGCGGTTTACCTTCAGTAGTTCGAGTCAGTGTCATTGCTCTGATACGTAACACTCGGGGGGATGAACGTTTGCTGTTTTACCGTTGTTATCGTTTTAGTTGATTGAACTTAAGTTGTTGTCCTTTAAATGATTATTATTTGAAGTTGTCTTAGTGGGAAATAGATGTTACATTCTGTTAAGTTTAATATTATGAATCCTCTGTGTATTTGTGAAACTTGATGTTTCTTTTAAGATTGAATTATATTTGTTATTAGTTCATCCAAGTTTAATGTGTTATGCATCAATAATGAAGGCCATTGTTCTAAGTTGAATTTATGGCATCCTGATTTAGTTGTAAATTTTTTTATAACTCTGATTTATTTATATATTGTCGGATAGAATTGGGGTGTTACAAAGTTGGTATCAGAGCAAAGTTGGTCTGTCTGACCAAGTTTTCGAGTCGTAGTTTGTTTAACAATCGAGTATTGTTAATTTGAGTTCTAATCGTTGTTTATGTTGTATTGATAAGTTGAGATGGCTGGAAGGGATGATGTTGCACTTGTTGCTGCTTTAGAAGCAATGGCGCATGCTATGGAGAATCAACCGAACGCTGACGGGAATGCTGGGTCTCGTAGTTTGGCAACTTTCTAGAGGGATAATTCGCCTACCTTTTAGGGTAAGTATGATCCTGTCGGAGCATTGAATTGGTTGAAAGAGATTGAGAGAATCTTCTGTGTGATAGATTACACTCTAGTGCAGAAGGTTCAATATGGTACTCATATGCTAGCAGTCGAAGCTGATGACTGGTGGCTAGAGACTTGTCAGAGGTTGGAAGCTGCAGGTGAAAATGTTGGGTTGTGTTTCGTAGAGAATTTATGAGGAAGTGTTTCCTTGAAGACGTTCATGGTAAGAAGGAAATTGAGTTCCTTGAGCCGAAGGAAGGTAGTATGTCAGTTGTTGAGTATGCTGCAAAGTTTGCGGAGTTGGCTAAGTTTTATCCGCACTATAGCGAGGCGAATGCTGAGTTTTCAAAGTGTATCAAGTTTAAGAACGGGTTGCACCCAGAGATCAAGAAGGCAGTTGGATACCATAAGATTCGTGTCTTTGCCAATTTGATTGATAGTTGCAGAATTTATGAAGAGGATAATAATGCTCATTATAAGATTATCAGTGAGAAGAGAGGTAAGCACCAACAGAATCATGGTAAGCCTTATGATGCCCCAGCTGGTAAAGGTAAACAGAAAGTCACTCAAGGTCAAAGGACTAGTGGAGGATATGCTCCTGCTGGTGTGGTTTGTTTCAAGTGTGGAAAACCTGGGCATAAGAGCGATGTGTGTACTGCTGAGGTGAAGAGGTGTTTCCGTTGGGGTAAGAATGGACATGTTGTATCTGACTGCAAGCATAAGGAGGTGATTTGTTTCAATTATGGTGAATAAGGACACATTGGTAGTCAGTTTCAGAAACCAAATAAGGCGCAAACCAGTGGTAAGGTATTCGCTTTGGCTGACAATCAGACAGCTAGTAAGGACAGACTTATCAGAGGTACATGTTTCATTAATAATACTCCTTTAATTACTATTATTGATACTGGTGCTACTCATTGTTTTATTGCTGCTGATTGTGTTGAAAGATTGGGTCTTATGTTATCTTTTATGAATAAAGAGATGGTTGTCGACACTCCATCCAAGGGGTTAATGACTACTTCTTTTGTGTGTTTAAGGTGTCCTTTATCGATTTTCGACAGAGACTTTGCTGTCGATTTGGTTTGTTTTCCCTTAAGAGGGTTGAATATGATTCTGGGTATGAACTGGTTAGAGCATAACTATGTTCATATTAATTGTTATAACAAGTCTGTGAGTTTTTCTACTCCTGAAGAAGAGGAAGATAGTCTGTTGTCTGCTAGACAGTTGCGACAGTTGATGCAAGAAGAAGCTCAAATATTCTTGTTGATGGCGTCGCCATCTGTCGAGAATCAAGCTATAATTGAGGAATTACAAGTAGTGCGTGAATTTCCTGAAGTTTTCCCTGATGAAATTCCTGATGTACCGCCGGAGAGAGAAGTTAAATTTTCTATTGATCTTGTACCTGGTACCAGACCTGTTTCTATGGCACCATACAAGATGTTTGCATCTGAATTATCAGAATTAAAGAAGCAATTGGAAGAGTTATTTGAGAAGAGGTTTGTGAGGCCAAGTGTATCCCCGTGGGGAGCTCCAGTGTTGTTAGTAAAGAAGAAAGATGGAAGTATGAGGCTTTTCATGGATTATAGACAATTGAACAAAGTGAAGATTAAGAACAAGTATCCACTTCCAAGAATAGATGACTTGATGGATCAATTGGTGGGTGCTCGTGTGTTTAGTAAGATTGATTTTAGGCTGGGTTATCATCAGATTAAAGTGAAGGATGAAGATATCCATAAGACGACATTCAAGAACGCGTTATGGACATTATGAGTATTCAGTGATGCCTTTTGGTATTACTAATGCGCCGGTAGTATTCATGGAGTATATGAACTGTATCTTTCATACATATTTGGATCGATTTATAGTGGTGTTCATTGATGACATTTTGATTTACTCTAAGTCAGAAGAAGAGCATGCAGAACATTTAAGAATAGTATTGCAAGTTTTGAAAGAGAAGAAGTTGTATGCAAAGCTGTCTAAGTGTGAATTTTGGTTAAAGGAGGTTAGTTTTCTTGGTCATGTGATCTCATGTAGTGGCATTGCTGTAGATCCATCAAAGGTAGATGCTGTGTTGCAATGGGAAACTCTAAAGTCGGCTACCGAGATTAGAAGCTTTTTGGGATTAGCTTGTTATTATAGAAGGTTTTTCTAAGTTGGAACTCTCGTTGACTAAGTTGACTTGTAAAGGTAGAGCTTATGTGCGTGACGATCAATGTGAAGAAAGTTTTACGGAATTGAAGAAAAGATTGATGTCGGCTCCAATTTTGACATTACCTAATCCAGGAGAACCTTTTGTGGTGTATTGTGATTCATCTAAGATGGGTTTAGGAGGTGTGCTTATGCATAATGAAAAGGTAGTAGCTTATGCATCAAGGCAGTTGAGGATTCATGAGAAGAACTATCCTGCGCATGATTTAGAGCTTGCTGTAGTTGTTTTTGTGTTGAAAATCTGGAGGTATTATCTTTATGGTTCTATATTTGAAGTGTTTAGTGACCATAAGAGCTTGAAGTATTTATTTGATCAGAAGGAACTGAATATGAGATAACGAAGATGGTTGGAGTTGTTAAAGGATTATGATTTTGGTTTGAATTATCATCCAGGAAAAGCGAATGTGGTAGCTGATGCGTTGAGTCGAAAGACCTTACATATGTCAGCAATGATGGTTAAAGGTTGGAATTGATTGAACAGTTTAGAGATATGAGCTTAGTTTGCGAGGTGACACCGCAGAGTGTTATGTTGGGAATGTTGAAGATTAACAATGAATTTCTAGATAGTATCAGAGAGGCGCAAAAGTTAGATGTGAAGCTGGTAGATTAGATTGTTAGGATCAATCAGTCTGAGAATAGTGATTTTAAGTTAGATGCGCAAGGTGTGTTGAGATTTCGTAATCGGATTTATATTCTTGATGATGTAGAGATGAAGAAAGTGATTCATGAAGAGAGTCATAGGAGCAAGTTGAGTATTCATCCAGGAGCTACAAAGATGTATCAGGATTTGAAGAATTTGTTTTGGTGGCCTGGGATGAAGAGTGATGTGGCTCGGTTTGTGTATGCATGCTTAACTTTCCAGAAGTCGAAAGTTAAACATCAATAGCCTGCAGGGTTGATGCAACCGTTAGAACTTCCAAAATGGAAATGAGATAGCATTTTGATGGACTTTGTGACGGGGTTACCTAATACTCTAAGAGGACATGATTCGATTTGGGTGATTGTCGATACGCTTATGAAATCGGCTCATTTTATTCCTATTAACATCAATTTTCCAGTATCGAAGTTGGCAGAGATTTACACTAGTGTAATTGTGAAGCTGCATGGTGTTCCTTTGTGCATTGTGTCTGATAGAGATCTGAGGTTTATTTCTTATTTTTGGAAGAGTTTGCAAGAAGCATTGGGTTCTAAGTTGAGGTTGACTTTGGCGTATCATCCTCAGATGGATGGTCAAACAGAAAGGACTATTCAACCGTTGGATGATTTGTTGAGAGCATGTGTTCTTGAGCAGGGAGGTTTGTGGGATACTTATCTTCCGCTGATAGAGTTCACTTATAATAACAGTTACAATTATAGTATTGGGATGGCACCTTTTGAAGTGTGGTATGGTCGGAGATGTAGAACTCCTTTATGTTGGCATGAATCTGGAGAAAGTGTAGTGCTTGGACCTGAAATTGTTCGTGAGACTACTGAGAAGGTGAAGTTGATTCAGGAAAAGATGAAAGCTTCCCAAAGTAAACATAAGAGTTATCATGACAAGCGAAGGAAAGACTTAGAATTTCAAGCAGGTGACCATGTGTTTTTGAGAGTTACACCTGTAACTGGTGTTGGGAGAGCATTGAAGTCTAAGAAGCTCACTTCTCATTTTATTGGTCCGTATCAAATTTTGAAAAGAGTTGGAAATGTCGCTTATAGAGTGGCTTTACCGCCTAACCTTTCTAATTTGCATGATGTGTTTCATGTGTGTGATATGGTGGCAGAACCGACTGTTTTGGAAAATGCTGGTTTGCGTTTTGTGTTTGTATTTGCAAAATGTCGCGGTAAGCAAGAGTCGCCACCGACTTTTATT
Organism: Vicia faba; assembly: GCA_948472305.1. NCBI lineage: Eukaryota > Viridiplantae > Streptophyta > Magnoliopsida > Fabales > Fabaceae > Vicia > Vicia faba. The sequence continues at coordinate 941,356,181 of OX451736.1, forward strand.
TTATCCAACTGGAAAGGGCAAAAGCACAGAAAAATTCCTTTTTTCGAGATTTTGAGTATGGGGGGGGGGAGATTATAGAAAGGGAAGGTATTAGCACCCTTTCTATCCGTAGTTTTCTACGGGCACTTAGCTACTTGCTCATCATTTTAAAAATTGCTTCCGTGTTTGTGTGTTTTGAAAAGTTTTTGTTTTACTTCATTTTAACCCTTGTATCAGTCCTCAAGAGTGTTACGAGGTTGTTTTTGAAAACTTTGTTTGAAAAGTGTTTGGTGTGAAAAAGTTTGATTTGAGCAAGTACCTACTAGCATCTACCTACTCGAAAAAAGGATTGTTTATGTTCTCGTTTCCTTTAGACAATGCTATCCTACTATTAAGAAGTAGGTAGCACCATCGTTAGAGTTGTAAGGGTCAATTCGAAAGGGACGTACGATCACTAAAGCAATGTTAGGACGTTTTAGTGATAACCCTAATGTCTTAGGATCATATTCGAGGTAATATTTCCGAGGCGACCTTTCCGAGGCAACATTTCCGAACGGGACTTTTGATCTTTGTTAGACAAGAGGGTAACCACTAAAACACCCTATACTTAATGATCGTTTGTTAGAACAAAGTTTGAATCCACTACCCTAAGTTTAAGTTTTGATGATAACAAAATGCTAAGATACATTAATTGTATGATTCATGTAAGACACATATGCTATCTAAAAATTACATTCTGTTTTACAGAAACTCTGATGGGTATCAGCATGAGAACATCCTCATCAGCATCAGAAAATTGGATATCAACATCAGCATCAGAAGATGTTATATCATATACCAGAATCAGAAGATCAACTTGCGCTTATGCTGAAGCTTGATGAACAGATCTACGCTTAACCATCTGAACTCTGATAAAGACAACAACAGTTCATCAGCACCTAAGCAGCGTCAGAATGAGCCAAAGCCAGAACACGCTCAAGTGGCAACGGTACTGTGCATTCAAGATGATTTATTACCAACGACATCATTCCAGACAAGATCTGCTTAATAAGGAAAGAATGTTATTGGCATTGAAACAGAATTATTACTCCAACGTACACTATTTCCAATGCTATATAAACAAGTCAATGAAGATTGAATTGGCTAATGCACTACAACAATCTACACGCCTAAAGCTATTCATCATCTTCCTCACTCTCAGTTTTGCTAAAAGCTCTCAATTCCTTACTCAATTATTTTTAGCACTCCAGTTCTCATAAGCTTAAATTGTGTAGTATCACAGCTGTGATAAACAGTTTTTGTAGAAAACATTCACACACATAGATTTCAATTCTTTGTAAGAAAGTAATTCCTTGAGAAACCGGTTTGTGGTTTGCATCAAGAAGGCTTTAGCAGTTGTTAAAGCAGTTGTAATATTCAGTTGAATATAGTGGATTAAGACCTCGTTGGAGAGAGGCGAAATCACCTTGACGGGTGGACTGGAGTAGTTTGAGATCAAACGAACCAGGATAAAAATACCGTGTTGACTGCAATTGATTTCCAGTTTTTTTTTACAATTCAACCCCCCTTCTTGTGTTTTTCACTTCTTCAATTGGCATCAGAGCGCCTGGTTCTGAGCTAAAACACTTAACCGTGTCAGTACAAGATCCAGCGTCAGAAAAACACAATGGCAGGAACATATAAACACACCAGCAATGACAACAATGAAGACAGAGACAGATTCAACGGCAAACCTCCAGTCTTTGATGGAGAAAATTTTGATTACTAGAAAGACAGAATCGAAAGCTTCTTTCTGGCACATGATGCTGATCTGTGGGACATGGTGACAGATGGATACACGCACCCAGTGAATGCAAGCGGTCAGAATATTGACAGGAAAGTAATGTCTGACCAACAAAAGCGTGACTTCAAAAATCACCACAAGGCCAGAACCATCCTTCTCAGCGCCATCTCTTATGCTGAATATGAAAAGATCTCTAACAGAGACACAACAAAGGACATGTTTGACTCACTCAGAATGACGCATGAAGGCAACGTTCAGGTTAAAGAAACTAAAGCTCTTGCGCTCATTCAGAAGTATGAGGCATTCAAAATGGAAGAAAGTGAATCAATTGAAACAATGTTCTCAAGATTCCAAATTCTGGTGGCTGGTCTCAAGGTTCTGGACAAAGGATACTCTACTGCTGATCACGTCAAAAAGATCATCAGAAGCTTACCAAAGAAGTGGAGGCCAATGGTCACATCTCTGAAGCTAGCAAAAGATCTCAACAAAATTTCTCTGGAGGAACTTATCAGCTCCCTCAGAAGTCATGAGATAGAGCTAGAAGCTGATGAACCTCAGAAGCAAGGTAAGCCTTTAGCATTAAAATCTAACGAAAAATCTGAGTCTAAAGTTTTGCAGGCAGTTGAAGAAACATCTGATGGATCCTCATCAGAAGAAGACGAACTTTCTCTTCTCTCCCGAAGAGTGAACCAACTGTGGAAGCAGAGGCAAAGGAAGTTCAGGAATCCCAGAAGATCTGATCAGAATGAGTCTTCTTCCAGATACAGAAGGACAAATTCTTCCTCTGGATACAGAAGTTCTGAAGGCTTCTCAGGAAGCAGAAAGCCAAACACCAAGGACATCATCTGCTATGAGTGCAATGAGCAAGGACACTACAAGAGTGACTGCCCAAAGCTTCAAAGGGAAAAGCCCAAAAAGAAGTTTGGAAGAGAAAAGAAGAAAAGTCTAATGGCTACATGGGATGACTCTGACTCGTCTGAAGCTGACTCAGAATCAGATGATGAGAGAGAAAACATAGCTCTCATGGCCAACATTTCAGAAGACAGTGAAGCTTCTGAATCAGATACTGAAGAGGTATTTCCTGACTTTGCAATTAATTTTACTAAGGCTGAACTTGCTGAAAGCCTTAATGAAATTCTGGAAAGGTACCAGCAGATTAGAGTTAAATTCAGAAACCTGAAAAGGAATCTTGAATCTGACTCTGATAAGACTGAGAGTCTTAAATTGGAAAATTCTGAGCTGAGAAATAAAATTTCAAAATTAGAAAATGTTTTACAAAACTCTCAGAAGGAACCAATTTCTGAAACTCCCAGCAGCGCTGATGAGATCATCAAGGAGTATGATCACAATTTCCAGAAGTTCCTTGCTAAAAGCATAGATAGAAGCAAAATGGCTTCAATGATCTATGGAGTTAGCAGAAACGGCAGGAAGGGAATAGGATACCAAGGTAAGGTTCCTACACCAAAGAATGCCATGGATTTAACCATTAAACACACTCCTCTGAACTCACATTTTGTGTATGGTCACACACATGATATTAAATACACTAGCAGTAAGTATTCTGTGAAACCAAAATTCAACCAGAGTTTTGGTAAATCTAACAAATCAGGACCCAAGAAAATCTGGGTACCTAAGGATAAAATAATACATGTTGCAGATATCTTTAGCAACAAATCAGAAACACCAGTCATGGTACCTGGACTCTGGCTGCTCGCGACACATGACGGGAAGAAGGCATATGTTCCAAAGCCTGGAACTTAAGCCTGGAGGCCACGTTGGCTTTGGAGGCAATCAGAGGGGAAAGATCATTGGCTCTGGAACTGTAGGTAATGGAAATCTTCCCTCTATAAATAATGTTCTGCTAGTAGATTGATTAATGCATAATCTGTTATCCATAAGTCAATTAAGTGATAACGGTTATGATATAATCTTTAATCAAAAATCATGTAAAGCTGTTAGTCAGAAAGATGGGACTATCCTATTTAATGGAAAGAGGAAAAACAACATCTATAAAATCAAACTTTCTGAACTGAAAAGTCAGAATGTAAAGTGTCTTCTGTCTGTTAACAACGAGCAGTGGATCTGGCACAGAAGATTGGGGCATGTTAGTATGAGAAGAATATCTCAGATTAACAAACTCAATCTGGTCAGAGGACTTCCTAATTTGAAGTTCAATTCAGATGCTCTGTGTGAAGCATGTCAGAAAGGCAAGTTTGCAAAACCTTCTTTCAAATCTAAAAATGTTGTTTCTACCTCTAAGCCATTAGAACTTCTGCACATTGACTTATTTGGACCAGTTAAAACTGCTTCAGTCAGTGGCAAGAAGTATGGGTTAGTAATCATAGATGACTATAGCAGATGGACATGGGTAAAGTTCTTAAGACAGAAGGACGAGTCACACTCTATGTTTGTTACCTTCTGTAACCAAGTTCAGAATGAAAAGGATCTTAGAATCGTTAAAGTCAGAAGTGATCATGGTGGAGAGTTTGAAAACAAAGAATTTGAGTCATTCTTTAATGACAGAGGCATTCTGCATGATTTCTCTTGTCCTAGAACTCCCCAACAAAATGGAGTTGTAGAACGAAAGAACAGAACATTGCAAGAAATGGCCAGAACCATGATCAATGAGACAAACGTTGCTAAGATCTTCTGGGCAGAGGCAATAAACACAGCGTGCTACATTCAGAATAGAATCTCAATAAGACCTATTCTGGAAAAGACTCCATATGAATTGTGGAAGAACAGAAAGCCCAACATTTCATATTTTCATCCATTTGGATGTACTTGTTTTATGTTAAATACAAAAAATTATTTGAACAAGTTTGACTCTAAAGCACAAAAGTGTATTATGTTAGGATACTCTGAACGCTCAAGAGGGTACAGAGTATACAATACAGAAACACAGATTGTGGAAGAATCAATCAGTGTTCGTTTTGATGATAAGCTTGACTCTGAAAAGTCAAAGCAGAATGAAGTTTTTGCAGGTATGGAAGTTGAATTTACAGGTTCTGAAGACAAGTCATAAGAAGCTCTCAACAAAGACACTCCTTCAACATCTGAAAGGAGCACTGCTAGCAATCCTACAACAGCTGCTGATCAACCTCAGAAGAGACTACCCAGAAGCAGCTTGGATCACCCAGAAGAAACTATCTTAGGAAGAAAGGAAGATCCAATCAGAACAAGAGCCAGCTTCAGAAAATCTGAAGAAACCCTCATGGGACTTGTGTCTCTGATTGAACCTTCTTCTATTGATGAAGCACTTCTGGACAACGACTGGATTCTAGAAATGCAAGAAGAGCTGAATCAATTCACCAGAAATGACGTATGGGATCTTGTTCCCAGACCAAAAGGACTCAACGTCATTGGAACAAGATGGGTGTTCAGAAACAAGCTAAATGAACAAGGTGAAGTCATCAGAAACAAAGCACGACTGGTAGCACAAGGTTATAGTCAGCAAGAGGGAATAGACTATACAGAAACCTTTGCTCCAGTCGCCAGGTTAGAATCTATCAGACTTTTAATTTCATTTGCTGTTAATAGAGGCATCACTCTGTATCAGATGGATGTCAAGAGTGCATTCTTAAATGGTTATATAGAAGAAGAGGTTTATGTGCACCAACCCCCTGGTTTTGAAAGTACAAAACATCCAGAACATGTTTTCAAACTAAAGAAGTCACTATATGGTCTGAAACAAGCTCCCAGAGCTTGGTATGAAAGACTAAGTAACTTTCTGTTAGAAAATGAATTCACCAGAGGGAAGGTGGACACTACCTTATTCTGTAAGTCAGTTAAGAATGACATCTTAGTCTGTCAAATTTATGTTGATGATATTATTTTTGGATCTACTAATCCTTCTCTTGGAAGAAAATTTGCTAAGTATATGCAGGCAGAATTTGAGATGAGCCTCATGGGAGAACTGAAATTCTTTCTAGGAATTCAGATCAATCAAACTCCAGAGGGAACTTACATTCATCAGAGCAAATATGTCAGAGATCTTCTGAAGAAATTTGACCTCTCAGAATGTAAGCCATCAAAGATTCCAATGCATCCCACGTGCATTCTGGAAATAGAAGAGGTAAGCAAAAAGGTAGAACAGAAGGTCTACAGAGGTATGATTGGTTCTCTCCTTTATCTGACAGCTTCAAGGCCTGACATCTTATTCAGCGTATGTATTTGTGCTAGATTCCAATCAGATCCTAGAGAATCTCACTTAACAGCTGTTAAGCGAATTTTCAAGTATCTGAAAGGTACTACTAATCTGGGTTTATTTTATAGAAAATCTAGTGATTACAGCTTAGTAGGCTACTGCGATGCTGATTTTGCTGGAGACAGAGTAGAGCGTAAAAGCACTTCTGGAAGCTGCCAGTTTCTGGGAGAAAATCTGATCTCTTGGTCCAGCAAAAGGCAATCCACAATTGCGCTATCAACAGCAGAAGCTGAGTACATAGCAGCAGCAGGATGTAGCACACAAATGCTCTGGATGAAAAGTCAGCTTGAAGACTTCCAGATTTTTGAGAGTAACATCCCTATACTCTGACAATACTTCTGCTATTTGCTTAAGTAAAAACCCTATTTTGCATTCTAGGGCTAAGCATATAGAAATAAAACATCACTTCATTAGGGACTATATTCAGAAAGGAATTTTGAACTTAAAATTTATTGATACAGACCATCAATGGGCTGACATCTTCACTAAACCCCTTTCTGAAGATAGGTTCAATTTCATTCTGAAACATCTCAGCATGAAACTCTGCCCAGAGTGAAAATGTTTTAATTTTATATACTAACCTTCAGAATGTGTTTTCTGTTTACTGTGAACTTCTGATCAATTTCCTTTCAGAAAGATAGACATGCAGATTGTATCAGATTCTATTCTTAAAGATCTGAGCGTCTCAGCTCAAGGATAGACGTGCTGCTCACTAAATCAAACAAGTGTCATCCAATCATCAGCAAATCTCTGAAGCAGAACGCGTGCACGCTTATGAGAAGGCAAAACGCTGATTGGGTGCATTGAGACACATGTCTGGTAACCGTTTCAAGTATCTTTCTCAAATCCACCAAAATCAGCAAGCATTAAATGCACGTAATCATGTTTTAAAATGTAATCATGAATTATTTCTCTTTCTTAAAACCGTTTACGCTTTCAAAACATATTTTGAAATCTATTTAAGCACATTAACATCATTCGTTAATCTGTTACCGTTTCTTACAATCATCTAAAGCTTTTTCTGCATTTTTACTTGTGCAATCATCTTTCTCAAAAGAAACCCATTTTTCAAAATTTTTCTCAAAAAACCCTAAGTGTGAACATGGCAACCTCTAGAAATGTTTCTGCAGGTTCCTAGAAGGAGGCTTCATCTGAACAATACCAAGTTCCCTTCAGAACACTCCTTACACCAGTGAAGAACTTGGAAGTGCTGTCTGAACTGATTGTTGATTTCTCCAGTCTGAAAGATAATGGATTCGATTTGACAGAAGAAGTTAGGGCACAAGGATAGGAGAGATACTTTGATAGGTTGGTGGGACCAACATTCCCAGTATTGGTCAAGGAGTTCTAGATTCATGCGTACTCATCAACACATCAAGTTACCTCCTACATAATGGGAAAGAAGATTGTGATCACTGGGGATCACATTGCAAGATTGATTGGATACAGTGGTGGTGGTATCCGCTGTATCGACATGGCAGAAAGATGCTCTGACGTTGCTGTCATTGCAAGGCAGATTTTCACCCATGGGGTTCCCAGCAGCAAAATTAGAGACTTAAAGGATCAGCACAGAATATGGGCGAAGATTATTCTGGGGTGCTTTAGTCACAGGAAGCCCACAAGCTCTCCTGATTATATAAATATAGATCAGCAGTTTCTGATCTATTTTATTAATCAGAAGGTAAAGATTAACTTGGCTCATCTTCTGTTTAATCACCTCAGGACCAGCGTCAAGGAGACAAGGGAAGAAGAAAGGACAAAAAGGGATTGGATACCCTTTGGCAGGTTAATATCAGATATTCTAACTGAGAATAGGCTGATAGAACACCTTACAGAAGCTCAGGAATTAAGTTCTATTGAACCTACTGTTGGCAAGCCTCTGAACGCCAAGAATCTGAAGAAAATAAAACTGATAGAGAATATCAGAAAGGAGCCCAACATTACTCCTCTTGCTGACATCACCAACAGAAGAGTCCCTCTGGACGACTTTCCACTATTTTCTGAGATTGAATCTAAACCAGTTATTGTTCTCAGATACTTGGACGCTTGCAAGGCTGATGGTACAGATCCCAAACTGAATATTAAAGATCTGCACCAACAAAATCCAGAAGTTACTGTGAAGAAGACGAAGAAAAGAAAGGCCACTTCAGAAGGACCATCCCAGCAGACCCCTAAGAAGAGAGGTAATCTATCTGCTGCTAATGTTTTAAATTCTTCTGCTATTCCAACATCAATCCCAACCCCAGCTTCACATGAACTTCCAATCCCCAAACCAACTATTGATGAAACCGAACCAGAGGATGACCCTTCTGAGTCACTGACTCTCAGGAGATCCCGCACCAAAAATCCAAAACCCACACCTTCAACAGAATCAGAACTTGACAAAGTTCTTTCTGAAATTGATCAACATGTTTCTGCTCACCTCTCAGAAAATCCAAACACTCAACCAGAGATTGCCCACTCTCCTCAACCAGAACATACTCTCTCACCCATACCAGAAGAACCACAAATTCCTGAACAACCAGAAATTCCACCTCCTTCTCCACAACCAGCAATTCCTCCTCCCTCTCCACAACCAGAACTTCATCCACTTTCACCTCAACCATCACCTCCACAACCTGAGTTTCATCACTCTGAAACTCCATCACCTGAACCTCATTATCCTCAATCCTCTGAGCCACAACCCTTGGCAATTCAGCTGCCATGTGGTACAACCATAAACATACCCCAGCTGCCATCCTCACCAGAAACTACCTCTCCAAATACTCCAAACAGTCCAATAATCATCTCTGATTCTCCCACTCCATCTCCCAAACAAACTACAGAAGACCACAGCAGGACCTTCATTGATTTAACAATCCTTGACCGTCTTGCTGATCTCAAAAACAAAATAGCCATTCCCAAACCAAAACAGCTAGATGTTGGCTCTGGCATTGTGAATTTTGAAACAGGCTTGCAGCAGTGGATTGCTTCTCTAAAGCAAGTCTGTCCTGGAATGATTGATCCTGCTGCCTCAGACCAACTCTGGACACGTTTCAGAATGTGGGTACACGCTGAAGCCCTCAAGTTGCAAGACATCAATTATGAGCAGGCACAACAGAACTTCAGCAAGCTGCTGAAGGAAGTTGGAAGTCAGCTGCTGAAGGAAGAAGTGCTCCTTCTGGATAGTGAGCCATGGTCTGAGAAGCGTCCAGCTTCAAAAGTGCATCCAGAAGAGGATCAGACAACTCAAGATGAAGAGGTTAGTCAAGCTGAAGATGTTGCAGAAAGCTCTCAGAAGCTTCCTGCTTCTGACGTTTCTCAAGCTGCCTTGGACAGGCAGACTCATGAAGAGCTGAAGCTGAATGATATTCGTCTGCAGCAAAGAATGGATGAAAATGATCAGAAGATGAAGGAAAGGATGGATGTGCAATACAACAAGATAGATACAGTAGTCAACATGGTGCACAAGCAGAATGAAACTGCTGATCAGATTAAGACAATGCTAGAGACTCTGTTCACACGCTTTCCTCCCCAACCTTAGATTTTCATTCATGATATTTTCACTGTTTTCTTTGCATATCATCTGTACTGTTTGTCTGGCTCTGAATTTAATATAACAAGTTTTTCTGCTCTGATCGTTTTAGCTTATATTACTTACACTTTTTGATTGCTGACAAAAAGGGGGAGAACAAGAATGATATTTTTCAATAACGGATTACTGAGACAAAAAGTCTCAAACATTCTAACACTCTGATATACTTGAATGTTTTCTGTTTTTGCATAAGTCTACAGGTACAAGAAGTTAATCACCTCTGATACACTGAAGCTCTATTATTCCGATGTTCAAAGAAAGTCAATAAAGATCTGATCCTGAAGAACTCTTGGAATTAAAAAGGGAAGTAATAAATTCAGGGGGAGTATCTCCGATCTAAACTCTGATATCTCTTTATCCCTTATCTTTGATAACTTCCTATTTAATTCTGATACAACTTACTATTTGGTTATCTCTGATACTTTTCTCGCTAATTTTCAATTAAAAAATATCTAGTTTTTGTCATCATCAAAAAGGGGGAGATTGTTAGAACAAAGTTTGAATCCACTACCCTAAGTTTAAGTTTTGATGATAACAAAATGCTAAGATACATTAATTGTATGATTCATGTAAGACACATATGCTATCTAAAAATTACATTCTGTTTTACAGAAACTCTGATGGGTATCAGCATGAGAACATCCTCATCAGCATCAGAAAATTGGATATCAACATCAGCATCAGAAGATGTTATATCATATACCAGAATCAGAAGATCAACTTGCGCTTATGCTGAAGCTTGATGAACAGATATGCGCTTAACCATCTGAACTCTGATAAAGACAACAACAGTTCATCAGCACCTAAGCAGCGTCAGAATGAGCCAAAGCCAGAACACGCTCAAGTGGCAACGGTACTATGCATTCAAGATGATTTATTACCAACGACATCATTCCAGACAAGATCTGCTTAATAAGGAAAGAATGTTATTGGCATTGAAACAGAATTATTACTCCAACGTACACTATTTCCAATGCTATATAAACAAGTCAATGAAGATTGAATTGGCTAATGCACTACAACAATCTACACGCCTAAATCTATTCATCATCTTCCTCACTCTCAGTTTTGCTAAAAGCTCTCAATTCCTTACTCAATTATTTTTAGCACTCCAGTTCTCATAAGCTTAAATTGTGTAGTATCACAGCTGTGATAAACAGTTTTTGTAGAAAACATTCACACACCTAGATTTCAATTCTTTGTAAGAAAGTAATTCCTTGAGAAACCGGTTTGTGGTTTGCATCAAGAAGGCTTTAGCAGTTGTTAAAGCAGTTGTAATATTCAGTTGAATATAGTGGATTAAGACCTCGTTGGAGAGAGGCGAAATCACCTTGACGGGTGGACTGGAGTAGTTTGAGATCAAACGAACTAGGATAAAAATACCGTGTTGACTGCAATTGATTGATTTCCAAGTTTTTTTACAATTCAACCCCCTTCTTGTGTTTTTCACTTCTTCAATCGTTTACCGAAGGCAACCGAAGTGAGAGTATACCCTAGGAGTGCGCATGTGCGAGTGATTTGATTTAAAGTTATTATCTTTGAACATTTAGGGTTTGCTAGCAGTTTTAAATCGTCATGTAATCTTGCCATACAATCCTATGAACATACATCTAACAATTAATATTTGCGAGAATTAAAATGCGAGAAATAAAAACTACGCTATTACAAGGCTTCGGGGAGGGGAATTAATTACATAGCCAGAAACACGTAAAAACGATAAATAAAAGAAAACCTAGATTAACTATTACATACCATGAGCAATTACATTAATATTGTAAAAAATAATAAGCGCACGTGATGAAACGAAAACGAGAGAATTAGGGTTTTGACCCCGACTAAGCCTAATTAAAAGAAAAATCATTTTTTGGTATTTTTGATTATTTTGAGAAAATAAGGTTTTAATTGAATAAATACAAACCTAATTGCTAATTAATTTAAATTGAGAAAAATAACTAAATTAACTTATTTTTGTATTTTTGTTTTATTGAGAAAAGAAATAAAAATTAAATCAAGCTAACCCTAATTTTTCTAATTGATTTTAATTATTTACAAAAAGTAAGAATTACCCTAAAATTAAATTTAACTAATATTAAATTTAATTTGATAAAATAAAAATAAAACCTAATTCTAAATTTGTGAAAAATTGATTTTATGACTTTTTTTATAAAAAAATAAATTAATTTTGTGTTAGAAAATCAATTAAATAAAAGAAATTAAATAGAAAGAAAAATAAAAATAAAAACAGAATCGGCCTGGTTTTATAGCAAAGGAGGGGGTGTGACTTGCAAATTCTGAGCCCAATAACACTTGGCCCTGTTTGACTTTCCAGATCTTGTGTGTAAGCTTGACCTATGCCCATGGTGGTCCTTCACGTTGGAAGCCTTGGATCTGGCACGCTAGGGATCTGATGGTTGAGTGCTGATGACGTATGGTAGTCATATGAGTTGCCTGTACACCTGATCATGCAAGGCAAAATAATATTGAACAATATGGGAACCTGGGGATCGAACCCAGACCCTTTGGCATTTTCACGCTGCATGATGACCAGCTGAGTTGGCTTGGTTATTTGTATGAATAATGACAAAGAAATATAATATGGTAAAACAAAAAAGCATAATCTTAAAACACGCGCATATTTAAATGGGCAAGTCAGGGAGTGACACGTTGCCTTCTTCTTCCTCCCACCGTTGCTAAAAGTTCCTTGACCTTTACCTACAGTCATCTGGGCGTAGGTACAACCCTGTGCATCTCCAAAATCTTATGCAAGCATCATAAATCACAACCAATGGTACCAATCAACTCGTTGCAACCTCACGAGCATCATGGTACCATTATCCATGGCCAATTGTTCCTGTATGAAGAATCTAGCGCGTTTCAAGGCTTGAGGGAGCTTACTAATGGTTGAAACACGTTCCTGGGATGTCCAGCAAACGTTTGGGATGGCTATAAGACTTTGAATTGGCCTGGAACATGGAAATCAATTTTCCACTTTTCTTGATTTTTTTGAAACTTGCTTTGTGTTTTACACGCCTCTAGCCTCCTTGTTTTTGACCTGAACATGCTCCTTATGTACCCTAGAAGGAATTAGGTTACAAATTTGTTTCAAATCTTTTCCAATTATGCTCATTGATTCAAGATTTGATTCTTTGTGCAAATCTTTCCAAATTGAGCAAATCCAATCTTTTTGTGTCCATTTGAAGCTTGCACGATTTGATTCCATCTCCAGCTGTATAATAGACCTAAACATGCACAAAATCTCAAGCTTTGATTAGTTTTTGATATTTTCATGATTTTATTTGATTCAATTGAAATAAAATCAAAATAAATGATAAAAATAAAATAATGACAAATGGAAGAGCTCATGGGTCGTGGGTCATGTTACAAACTCAATGCAAGCATAAAAAGTTGGGCCCATTTGACAAAAATTGCAATTTTGGGCACATTTGACTTTTGGCAATTTTGCAAAAAGGGTCAACTTTACCAATGCATAACTCCATCAATTTTGACCCTAGGGAGGTGTTTATGGACTTTTAGAAAGCTTAATATGTCCTATAAGCAACCCTTTTGGTCTTATCTCAATTGAGTCTTCCATGTTCATGTATGAAGCTTTGACAAAAAAAGGTGTTTTTGTTGACTTTCCAAAATGACCTATAATGTCCAAATTCATATCTTCTTGGGAGTGCATATTTTAAACTTGGGAGATGAAGATTAATTGTAGGTAATTACATCCTCTTCAAAATGAGCTTTGGATGGGTCATTTTTGATAAAGCATGAGAAAGTTATGCTTGGTCAAAGTTGAGTTGACTTTTCCTACAAAACCCTAATTTAGCAACCTTTGGGTTTTGATGAATTGTGAGCAATCCTTGAGGAATTATGATCAACCCTTGATTAAATGATGAATAATACTTCAAAATGAGGATGTTAACCAAAAATCTTGAAGTTTGACTGTATGTGGGCCACAATTGACTTTTGCCCTAGCACAGTCGATTTTCAGGCCTTTGAGCAATTGACTGAGCAAACTTCCTCTGCAAGGCTTGAAACTTGACATGGACGATCTTGAGAACATATTAGGACAATTGTGAGCATTTGGGATCCTTTGGAATCAAGTACCTTGGTGCAAAATGAAACCCTAATTTGAGGTAGACTGCCTTTAGGAGAGAGATTGTCTGGTCAACCCTTGGACTTCCTTGAGCAATTTGGGGACCTCACTTGAAATGTATTGAGAAATATGGGAGGGAAAATTTTGGGGTACAACAGCTGCCCCTGCTCAATCTTCTTAAACCTGAGGATGTAGATTGGCTTGTCTGCCTTTCGTGATCCGAAGGTGGAAGATGATTGAACACTAGAGTGCCCAGAAATTTGCACTCGCCTGAAGTGGTACTGGTCTTGCAATATCGAGAATGGGCTTATAGATTCCATTTGGAGGTCAATGAAGGAAGATGGGATTAAAGATGCCAACAAAAGAAGTGTCGGTCGTATAAGAGATTCCTTAGCGAGAGCCCGTACACCTGTTGTTGAGGAGAACTACGCTCGGGAATGCTGGTCTTTGTCTTGAGAGAAATAGAGTTTTAGGAACTTCAGTTGTTCGTTACTCTACTGGGGAATCATCTCTTAGTCGAGGAGGTGAAAATGAACTGCTATCTGGTCGTGCTCCAGGCTTCACAGTGATTTGATGAGGAAAATAAGACCGACTGCTATCTGGTCATGCTCCAGGCTTCACAATGACTTATTGGGGAGATGAGATTAAACTTGCTATCTGGTCTTGCTCCAGGCTTTGAAATTTCTTAATTCTTATCTGGTCATGCTCTAGGCTTCAGAAGGAATCAAGTGGTTATCCGGTCGCATCCGGGCTTCCATTTGATTTTAAGGCCTACTAATATCTGGTCAATTTCTGGGCTTCATAGTAATTGGCCGGGTAAACTTCTATTTGGTCGAATTCTGAGCTCCGCAGTGTCTTATACTGTTATCTGGTCGTGTCCCAGGCTTCAGTATCCTTTGCCGCTATCTGGTCGTGATCCAGGCTTCACAGCGTCTTATACCATTATCTGGTCGATTCCAGGCTTCATGGTATCTTGTATTGCTATCTGCTTGATTTCCAGGCTTCACAATAACTTGTTGAGGGGTTAAGCTATTTTTCGGTCGATTCCCGGGCTTCATAGCTTGCATTTATGACATACCACTATCTGGTCGATTCCAGGCTTCGTAGTATTCTGGAGAAATCAAGATATTATCCGGTCGAATCCGGGCTTCATAGCTTGAATTTTAAGATATACCACTATCTGGTCGCTTCCAGACTTCGTAGTATTTTGGAGAAATCAAGATATTATTCGGTCGAATCTGGGCTTCATAGCTTGAATTGGAATAGAAATATTTAATATCGATTTGACTGAACCAGAGAATACTTGTGAGAATTTGATTGTATCTTTCCATGAAAGGTAAAGAGTTAGTCGTATATAATGTCGTGATGTATGAAATGTATTGAGTAATGATGTTCTCAAAATAAATGAGATTGTGTTGTATGATGCATATGCGTATGCCATGATGTATGGATTTGCAATGTTCTGATGACATTCTTTAGCTGGGGAACATGAATCCTGGACTGCTGTTGGAGAGTACAGGGAGTTGAGTTCTCCATTCTCGTTGGGAATAGTGACCGAAGATGATTACCCGGAGACTTGCGTCCGTTCTGCTTGAGAATATTCTGCCGGGAGAGACTCTGTGGGGAAGAAAGATATTGCTGGCTGACGTCCTGGTAAGAGAGCACCGTCGAAGAAACAAAATTTATACAATTTGTGTAAAATAGAAAGAAAAACAGCTATGTGAATAATCCCATTGGGTTCCAACTCTACTATTGCCTTTATATCTTTGAGCGTCTCATCACTTTGCTACTTGGTCGAAGATAAATCAGATTGATTGGTGCCGTCCGAGCTTGATAGTTGATAACGAAGTCTGGTTGCAAGATGATCCAATGAGACATAGTGTTACGCTTCCATCCCTAATTTTTTCCTGGACCGCCCTTTCGGGTTTTCAGCCCACCGGGATACCCTTTTTGCCCAAGCCGCCTTTTCAGGTTTTCGACTTGTCGGGTGTATAGTTTTCTTCATTTCATCCCTTACTTTTGCCCGAACCATTTTGGTTCGCCGAGAAGCCCTTATTTTTTCCAAGGCCAATCGACCTAGCGGGTTTTTGATTATGTGTAGTATCTTTTCACTATGTCTGTATTGAAGGGATGAGGAAGGTCGTCACCATCCATGGTGGTTAGAATCATAGCTCCTCCCGAGAAAATGTTCTTAACCACCAATTGCCCTTCATAAGTGGGGGTCCATTTGCCCCTGGTATCACCTTGCGGCAGTATGATGCGTTTGATCACCAGATCCCCGACTTGATATTCTTGACGTCTGACTTTTTTGTTAAATGCCTTGATCATTCACTTTTGATACGTATGACCATGAAAAATAGCAGTAAGTCTCTTCTCGTCGATTAGACTCAGCTGATCAAGCCGGGTCTGGATCTAATTGTCCTTGCTCAAACCTGCATCCTTCATAATCCGGAGAGAGGGTATCTGGACTTCGATGGGTAGGACTTCCTCCATGCCATACACCAGAGAGTAGGGCGTTACCCTTGTCGACGTCCGTGCTGAGGTACGGTACCCATGAAGAGCGAATGGTAGCATCTCATGCCAGTATTTGTATGTCACCGTCATCTTCTGCACAATTTTCTTGATGTTCTTATTAGCTGCTTCAACAACCCCATTCATCTTCGGCCGGTAAGGAGAAGAGTTGTGATGCTGAATCATGAACTGTTTGCAAAGCTCGGTGATCATTGTATTGTTGAGATTTGTACCATTGTCAGTAATGATTCTCTCCGGTACCCCATATCGATAGATCAAGTTGTGTCAGATAAACCGCGCCACGACGTTCTTTGTTACTGTAGCAAAGGAAGCTTCCTCAACCCACTTCGTAAAGTAATCAGTTGCTACCAGGATGAAACAATGCCCATTGGACGCAGTAGGTCTGATCTCGCCAATCATGTCGATGCCCCACATTGCAAAAGGCCAAGGAGCTGTCAAAACATTCAGAGGAACTGGGGGTACATGCACCTTATTAGCATAGACTTGGCACTTATGACAGGTTCGAGAATGCTGATAACAATCGGCTTCCATTGTGGACCAATAATATCCAGCCCGTAGGATCTTTTTTGCCATGGTATGTCCACTGGAATGGGTTCCGAAGGTACCTTCATTTAACTCTGCCATGATCCTTTCTGCCTCGCTCTTGTCCACACATCGCAGTAAGGTTGAATCATGGTTACGCTTATAAAGAATCCCATTACTGATGAAGAACTTTGTAGCGAATCTTCTCAAGAACTTCTTATCGTTAACAGATTCCCCCTCGGGGTACTCTTGAGCCTTAAGATACCTCTTTACCTCGTGGAACCAGGGTTTATCTGCTACCTCTTCAGCCTCAATGTCACAACAATGTGTGGGTTCGGCCAACCTCTCAATGGTAACCTGGGGAGCTTAATTGTCCCACCTGACTTTGAACATAGAAGACATGGTAGCTAGCACGTTCGCTAATTGATTCTCCTCTCCTGGGAAGTGTTCAAAGGTTATCTCCTCGAAGTGCAGCAGCAACGTCAATACATACTCTTTGTAAGGAATAAGATTTGGGTGCTTCGTATCCCACTCGCCTTTGATCTAACTGATCACTAGAGCGGAATCTCCAAATACACTCAAGAACTTAATCCTTAGGTTAATAGCAGCTCGAAGACCCATGATGCACGCTTCATACTCCGCCATATTGTTGGTGCAGTTAAAACCTAATCGGGCGGTGAACGGAGTATGACATCCCTCAAGAGATATAATCACAGCGCCAATGCCATTACCCAACATGTTTGAGGCTCCGTCAAAATACATAGACCATCGGGATCCTTCCTCAGGTCCTTCATCCGGTCCAGGTTCTTCACAATCGGTCACCAACATGATGTTCTCATCCGGGAACTCGAAATTCATGGACTGGTAGTCATCCACGGCCTGATGCGCCAAATGATTTGCCAACATACTCCTCTTGATTACTTTTTGGGTTGTGTATTGGATGTCGTACTCAGTTAAGATCATCTGCCATCTTGCTATTCTTCCGGAAAAGGCAGGCTTTTCAAAGATATACTTGATTGGATCCATTTTTGATATCAATAAGGTAGTGTGAGTCAGCATATACTGTCTCAGTCGGCGAGCAGCCCATGCCAAAGCGCAGCAAGTTTTCTCGAGCAATGAGTATCGGGTCTCACAGTCGGTAAACTTTTTGCTAAGGTAGTAAATAGCGTGCTCTTTTCAGCCAGACTCGTCATGCTGCCCCAGCATGCACCCCATTGAATTGTCGAGTACTGTCAAGTATAAGATCAAATGTCTTCCTTCAACTGGAGGAATCATAATTTGATGGCTCTTGGAGGTATTCCTTGATTCTTTCGAAAGCGTTATGACATTCATCATTCCATTTTACCACTTGATCTTTCTTCAGCAGCTTGAAGATTGGCTCACAAGTAGCAGTCAGATGTGAAATGAATCTTGCAATGTAATTTAGACGTCCCAAAAATCCTCTAACTTCCTTTTCTATGCGGGGAGCCAACATCTTCTGTATGGCTCTTACCTTGGCAGGATCCACCTGAATACCTTTATCACTGACGACAAAACCCAGCAGCTTACCAGACCTTACCCTGAAAGTGCACTTGTTCGGGTTTAACATTAACTTGTACATCTTCAACCTGTCAAATAGTTTTTGGAGATGATCAAGATGTTCTTCCTCATTCTTGGACCTTGCGATCATGTCATCAACATAAACCTCAATCTCATGGTGAATCATGTCGTGGAACAAAGCGACCATGGCGCACTGATAAGTTGCCCCAGCATTCTTCAACCCGAAAGGCATTACTTTGTAACAGAAGGTGCCCCACTGTGTAACGAAGGTTGTCTTCTCCATGTCCTCGGGAGCCATCTTGATCTGGTTGTAGCCAAAAAAAACATCCATGAATGAGAAGATCTTATGCTGTACGGTGTTGTCAACCAAAACATCGATGTGAGGAAGTGGGAAATCATCCTTAGGGCTCTCCCTATTCATATCTCTATAGTCCACACACATCCGTACCTTACCATCTTTCTTAGGTACTGGAACAACATTGGAAACCCACTGCGGGTAAGAAGTGACAGCTAGAAATCCGGCGTCAAACTGTTTCATGACCTCAGCTTTGATTTTCTCAGACATCTCAGGGCGCATACGACGAACTTTTTGCTTTACCGGAGGGCAGTCTTCTTTAGTTGGCAGGTGGTGTACCACAATGTCAGTGTCCAAACCAGGCATATCTTCATAAGATCAAGCAAAGATCTCAACATAGTCGCGTAGCATTTGTATCAACCGCTGCTTGACACTAGGCTCCAGATTCACACCTATCTTGACCTCTTTCTTGTCTTCCTCGGTACCCAAATTTACTGATTCAACTGGCTCTTCATGGGGCTGTATGGCCCTTTCTTCCTGTAGTAACAGTCTAGCAAGTTCTCCAGGAACCTCACAATCATCCTCACCTTCGTCCTCGACTTGTTTGATCGAATTTTCAAAGTCATAACTAGCAGTAGCAGAGTTGTTATCAATGGGATCCATAATGGATATGGATCTGCATTATGATACGTGAGTGTGTGTAAGAGGATATCTGTTTTGATAAAGTGAGAGACAGAAAAGAAAAACAAGGAGCGCAAAATTTGTAATTCAAGAAACATCCAATGTTTTATTGATGATATATGAAAATGACAAATAATAAGCCCTCACAAGCAAAGCCAAAGTGCCTTGGGCAAGGCACCAGGCCATAAAGTTTCAAACTGTTTATTACAAATCTCAAAACAAAATTCAATTACTGTGGAATAAAAAAACAAGTATGAAGTCTTTCGCCGTCCAGTTATTCAATCCATGATTGGTTGTCGGGTAGATCCAGCTGTCAATATCCGAATCTTCTTCACTGGCCTCAATTGCATTCACTCCCTGATTACTAATATGCAGAGGAGGTCTTCCAATCCGCGCGCTCCTAACAGTCTTTTGAGCCCCTGTAGTAAAGCCCAAACCAAACTTGTCAGTTTTGTGTGTGAAATCAGGGAGCTGACCCCAAATTGCACACCCACCTTTTTCAATTACAGCCCTGGTATCCTTGAGAGAAGCCATCTTCATCGGAGGTTTGTCAGTAGCAACTTCAGTTGACGCCAAAGTATGGGGGACCTCTTCAAAGTTCTGACAAGGGGTTTCAATGAATTCCCCATCTATTTCCACATAGCTAAAGGAATTAAGATGACTCACCATGTACTGCTCTTCACCTTGTACCGTGACGATCTTCCCCTTCACTGGATATTTCAACATTTGATGGAGCGTGGAAGTCACGGCCCCAGCCTTATGAATCCAAGGGCAACCCAACAAGCAAGAATATGATGGTCGGATATCCATTACATAAAAGGTGGATGCAAAAGTCTGAGAGCCAACTTTAACAGGGACGTCCACCTCCCCGTGCACCATCCTTTTTGACCCGTTGAAGGCCCTGACCACAATGTTGCTCGGCTTTAGAATCAAACCTTCACAGTCCAGACGGTCTAATGCTTTCTTTGGCAGCACATTCAACGAGGACCCGATATCCACTAGTACATGGGCCATAGTAGTTCCCCTACACTCGATCGAGACGTGCAGAGCATCATTGTGATTTCTTCCTTTAGCAGTCAGATCTGCATCTGAGAAACCCAACCCATTGTCGACAGTCAAGCTAGCTATGCAATCTTTGAATTGATCGGCTGGCGTTTCCTGCGGCACATGTGCAGTTTTGAGGAATGCAATTAAAGCCTTTGCATGGGCTTCAGAACATAATAACAAGGACAACATGGAGATTTTTGATGGAGTATGCCCCAGCTGCTCGACTACGTTGTAGTCGCTCTTCTTGATAATCTTCAGAATTTCCTCTATCTCCTGCTTAGAGGTTTCTACAATGATCTTCTTAGGTGCCTCTGTTCGGGCAGGCTCACTTGTGATTTCTTTGCCCCGAGTCCCAAATGGCTCGGCGACAGGGGTGATAACTGGAATAGGAACTGTGATAGTAGCTGATGTACTAGCAGATGGAATGACAACAGGTTTGTGGACATTCGGAGGGGAAATCTCGGGAGAAAAGAATCTTCCGCTTCTGGTGACCTTGCTAGCCCCAACAATATTGCTGACATCATCATCAACTTCTTCACTCTTTAAGTCTTGCTTAACTCCATGGTAATACACATCGGCACCATAGTGCCATGGGATATATTTATCCGAAGTGTATGGGATAGGACCAGGGACAATAATTATTAATGGAGCAATTCTTGGGACGGGTGTAATCCTAACAGGTTTTCTCGAGGAAACCTTGGAAGGATTGGCGGATATGGTTATGATGGCAACATCTTCAATTGGAACTAACGGAATCATAGTCCTTTCGAACATAATCTCTTTGTTATCCATCAGGCGCTGAACACCTGATTTCAATAAGTGGCAACCAACAGGTAGAACTGAACATATGTGGCAACCTTCACCACAACCCATAAATAAATTGGCTAACAACAAATTCTTCTTAACTATCATCAAAGGAGTAGTAATTTCTTCCACGGAGGTCACAAATAAATCATCGTCCACAACATTTACTCCATGACCGTGTTTGGGTATAAGAGCAGTTATGACGTTGGGCTTTTCCGGAGCGTCAAACTCAATCTCTTTGGCTTCAATCAAGTCTTGCACCTTATTCTTCAAGGTCCAACAATTGTTTGTATCATGACCTGGACTTTCAGAGTGATAGGCACAGCGGGCATTCAAGTTATATTAAGGAGAAGTGGTGTTGGGGTTCTTCGGGGCCTCCCTCAGAGTTACCAGATTGGTCTTCAATAATTGTGGTAGAATTTGAGACAAGGTCATATTGAGCCGAGTATACTGCCTCTGTGGTCTTTCCACCCTTTGTTGATTGTTGTATTGTAGAGCAACAATGGGTCTTGATATCACTACCGCATTTACTGCTTGACGGTGCTCAGGTCTGCTTTGGTCTCTCAGGCCGTAGACTGGACTAGCTTCTTTCTTACCAGTGAAAGGCTTCTTTACTGCACTTGATGAAGTATCCTTCTATATCTTACCACTTAGGATACCAGCTTCTACTCTCTCCCCAATCAAAATCAACTCAGTAAACCCAGACGACGAACTGCCGATCAGATGATTGAAAAATGGACCAGATAACGTCCCTAGAAACATGTCAACCAACTCCCTGTCAGACAAAGGGGGTTGGACTCTTCCAGCCAAATCTCTCCACTTTTAAGCATAGTCTTTAAAACCTTCACTTGCACCCATAGACATACACTGGAGCTGAGTACAAGTGGGAGCAAGGTCGGCGTTATACTGGTACTGCCTGTAAAAAGAAGCTGCAAGGTCTTCCCAATTTCGGACATTAGCTCCTTCTAACTGATAAAACCATTCAAGTTGAGTCCCTGACAGACTATCTTGAAAGAAGTGCACCCACAAGTTTCTATCAACAGTGTGGGGTTGGATTTTCCGGATATACGAGTGGAGATGGAGTTTTGGACAGGATACTCCATCGTACTTGGCAAAAACTGGAGCTTTGAACTTATGAGGGATCACCACTCCTGATACCAGTCCCAACTCTCCAAAATCCAAACCAGGGATCTTCTGAATCTCCATTACACTCAGATGGTCTTCTAACTACTTGTACCTATCCTCAGCAGGAGGATATTGCTCATCATCATAATCTGTATCATTACCAGAAACTGCAGGACTGGGGCCCTTTTCTTCTTCTTGGTTATCCTCTTCCTTGGATGAAGAGGACAGATCAGCTTGCTGTTTCAGCCTATCTCCAAACCTTTTACCCATACTCAGAAGAACGACCTTCTTCTTCTTCTTCTTCTTCTTCTCTTTCTCTTTCAGAATGAGAGCTTTTAGATCCTCTTGCCCTTTAGCCATACTTAAGAACATCTGTTGGAATTGGGCGTTTTGTGCCTGAAGATCCTTGATGGCTTGATCGGAAGACATTTCTGCTGAAATAAACAACGAAGAAGATGAGAAACCTGTAATGGTACCTGTAATGATGTGCATGATAATGGGA
The DNA here is from genome assembly GCA_948472305.1 of Vicia faba. NCBI lineage: Eukaryota > Viridiplantae > Streptophyta > Magnoliopsida > Fabales > Fabaceae > Vicia > Vicia faba. Next base: position 941,378,870 of record OX451736.1, read on the forward strand.
TGCGTATGTAATGATTTCAAAGACTTTGGGAGATTTAAATTTGCAAACCAAAAAATAAAATAAACTTTATTAGATTAACTGGTAACAGGGTTCAACAATGCCTTTGAGGCACTACAAGGAAATAAACGGAAAACAAATCTAAACTAGAAAAAGCAAAAATCGTAAATCCCATGGACGCTTCCCCTTTGTGCTGACGTAGTCATTGATTGTTATTTCATTCTCGAGTTTCCTGGTGAGCTTCAAGATCTTCCTTTCTTGCTCATGGTACTTTTCCCGGTAGGTATCCCTCTCCTCTTTCAGCTGAATCAAAGACCTCTTCAATGCCCCAGGATAAGTGGGCATGTAAGGATATAGAACTGTGTAAGGAATGCCTTCTTCATTGGTAGGTTCCACAATCACTGGCAGTACTGCTTCATAAGGCATCCTGAACTTCTGAGCACGGGCTCAGACCCATTGTAGGTAAGGCTACATAGGAAGGGAAGTCCTCGGTCCTAGATCTTGAGGGTCAGATCTGTTCACCATGCCCCAAGCTCGTATAAACCTCCGACGATGCTCGTCAAAGTCTTCCTTGTAGTCAAATGCAATATCCGTAAGAAGTAGCTCATGAGGACCATCTCTCAGAGTACGAGCTAATTGTCGCAAAGCTAAACAAGGGCTGTAGGTTATACCCCCTCTAATTCCAAGCAACGGAACATTAGGGTATCCCCTACAGCGATCAATGACAGCAGTGATTTCCATAGCCTTCGAACTCCAAAGAATATCTGTATGGGCAAGGGACACTATCCTGTAAGACCATCCCAAACCTTCTTCATTCTTCAGCATGGACTTAGGGAGGTGCGAAATAAACCACCTCGATAGCAACGACATGTAACACATAAAGGTCCCTCTTCTACGCACAATACGAGTGTAGAGGGCATGCAAGATATCACCCAGTAGAGTAGGCACAGGATTGCGAGACAGGAAGATCTTAACCGCATTCACATCTATAAAGGAATCTGGATTCGGGAAGAGAACCAAACCATAGATAAGGAGAGCCAAGATGTCTTCAAAAGCCTGAAAATCCAAGTTATCCCAGAACAGTTGAGCTTGATCTATCAGAAACTTGGCTAAGAAACCTTCGACCCCGCTTCGTGTTTCCCAATTGGACACTACATCAACCCGTTTCAGATGCAGAGCTGAGGCAATGTCTTCTGGTCTAGGAGTCTCTTCCATACCTTTGAAGAGCATCTGCTCAAGGATGGATATGCCCAATAAGTGAGTAAACTCTTCCAAGGTGGGAACCAGCTGATAATCTGGAAAGGTGAAGCAATGATGCACAGGATCGAAGAACTGGAAAAGCACACTCATCATCTGCTCATCAAAATTTGAAGTAACCAAGCTAAAAAGCTGACCATGTCCCTTAATGAACGAAGAAGTCTCGGAAACTCTTGAGGCTAACTCTTTGAGTTGAGCAGGTATTTGCACAAAGTTAACTCGGATGGTGTTTCTGCGCACGGAAGCCATAATCTGCAAAACAGAACAAAGATAAATCCCCTCGGTCTTTGAAATGGTTAGTATAATTAAATATGCATGCTATGTTATGATGCACGATGTCATGATAAAAACAACAGGTATAGCAGATAACAAACATGGTAAAGGAAAACAAGTCACACAAAAGCCCTTAAGTTTAAGGCTTGCATGGGGTCAAAGGTATTACCTTCTTGAAGTTCAGTTTGTTTCAACCTGTCCTAGCAAAAGTAACCGGGTTCTAGAGGTTCTCAATATCACTGACCATCCTCCATCGGTCATGGTTACAGCTCACGCAATCTTTTCTTGCGGCCGAAACTATCTCGAGAGTATGGTCTCAATGAGTGTAGTATTGAGTATCAACAAGTTCTCAGCTTTACACCGAGGCCGACTATCTCACTACTTTCTAATGGCCAAGTTGGTCGATTAAAGGTTCTAAGGTCAGTTGATGCTTAACGATACACATAGCGGCCCCGTATTCTCCTCGTTTCTCCATAAGGGATACCAGTACCAACCAATGTGCCACATCAATGTAGCTACTATTTCAACCGTATCGGTCTACGCCGTACAGTTCCCTCACAGTTTATTGCTACTTACCTAAAAGGTGTCCCCAGATCCGGGTTAGGATCTATAGTAACTCCCAAACAAAACCCTTAAAAGTAAACAACCAAAACAAACAAGAGAATCAATTTATGATAAACTAAATCCTAAGGTATACCCCACTTATTAACTCCCCCGCAGAGTCGCCAGTTCTGTGATACGGTGGCAGAACCGACTGTTTTGGAAAATGCTGGTTTGCGTTTTGCATTTGTATTTGCAAAATGTCGTGGTAAGCAAGAGTCGCCACCAACTTTTATTTTTTCCAACTGGAAAGGACAAAAGCACAGAAAAATTCCTTTTTTCGAGATTTTGAGTACGGGGGGAGATTATAGAAAGGGAAGGTATTAACACCCTTTTTATCCGTAGTTTTCTACGGGCTCTTAGGTACTTGCTCATCATTTTAAAAATTGCTTCCGTGTTTGTGTGTTTTGAAAAGTTTTTGTTTTACTTCGTTTTAACCCTTGTATCAGTCCTCAAGAGTGTTACGAGGTTGTTTTTAAAAACTTTGTTTGAAAAGTGTTTGGTGTGAAAAAGTTTGATTTGAGCAAGTACCTACTAGCATCTACCTACTCGAAAAAAGGATTGTTTCTGTTCTCGTTTCCTTTAGAAAACACTATCCTACTATTGAGAAGTAGGTAACACCGTCATTGGAGTTGTAAGGGTCAATTCTAAAGGGACGTACGAGCACTAAAGCAATGTTAGGACATTTTAGTGATAACGCTAATGTCTTAAGATCATATTCGAGGTAATATTCCCGAGGTGACCTTTCCGAGGCAACATTTCCGAGGCAACATTTCCGAACGGGACTTTTGATCTTTGTTAGACAAGAGGGTAACCACTAAAACACCCTATACTTAATGATCGTTTACCAAAGGCAACCGAAGTGAGAGTATACCCTAGGAGTGCGCATGTGTGAGTGATTTGATTTCAAGTTATTATCTTTGCACATTTAGGGTTTGCTAGCCATTTTAAATCGTCATGTAATCTTGCCATACAATCCTATGAACATACATCTAACAGTTAATATTTGCGAGAATTAAAATGCAAGAAATAAAAACTACGCTATTACAAGGCTTCGGGGAGGGGAATTAATTACATAGCCAAAAACCCATAAAAACGATAAATAAAAGAAAACCTAGATTAAACTATTACATACCATGAGCAGTTACATTAATATTGTAAAAAATAATAAGCGCACGTGATGAAACGAAAACGAGAGAATTAGGGTTTTGACCCCGACTAAGCCTAATTAAAAGAAAAACCAGTTTTGGTATTTTTGATTATTTTGAGAAAATAAGGTTTTAATTGAATAAATACAAACCTAATTGCTAATTAATTTAAATTGACAAAAATAACTAAACTAACTTATTTTTGTATTTTAGAAAAGAAATAAAAATTAAATCAAGCTAACCCTAATTTTTCTAATTGATTTTAATTATTTACAAAAAGTTAGAATTACCCTAAAATTAAATTTAACTAATATTAAATTAAATTTGATAAAATAAAAATAAAACCTAATTCTAAATTTGTGAAAAATTGATTTTATGATTTTTTTATAAAAAAAGAAATTAATTTTGTGTTAGAAAATCAATTAAATAAAAGAAATTAAATAGAAAGAAAAATAAAAATAAATATAGAATGGGCATGGTTTTGTAGCAAAGGATGGGGTGTGACTTGCAAATTCTGATCCCAATAACACTTGGCCCCGTTTGACTTTCCAGATCCTGTGTGTATGCTTGACCTATGCCCATGGTGGTCCTTCATGTGGGAAGCCTTGGATCTGGCACACTAGGGATCTGATGGTTGAGTGCTGATGACGCATGGTAGTCATATGAGACACATGTACACCTGATCATGCAAGGAAAAATAATATTGAACAATATTGGGACCTGGGGATCGAACCCAGGCCCTTTGGCATTTTCACGCTGCATGATGACCAGCTGAGTTGGCTTGGTTATTTGTATGAATAATGACAAAGAAATATAATATGGTAAAACAAAAAAGCATAATCTTAAAACGCACGCAAATTTGAATGGGCAAGTCAGGGAGTGACACGTTGCCTTCTTCTTCCTCCCACTGTTGCTAAAAGTTCCTTGACCTTTACCTACAATCATCTGGGTGTAGGTACAACCCTGTGCATCTCCAAAATCTTATGCAAGCATCATAAATCACAACCAATGGTACCAATCAACTCGATGCAACCTCACGAGCATCATGGTACCATTATTCATGGCCAATTATTCCTGTATGAAGAATCCAACGCGTTTCAAGGCTTGAGGGCGCTTACTAATGGTTGAAACACGTTCCTGGGATGTCCAACAAACGTTTGGGATGGCTAGAAGACTTTGAATTGGCCTGGAACGTGGAAATCAATTTGCCAGTTTTCTTTATTTTTTTGAAACTTGCTTTGTGTTTTACACGCCTCTAGCTTCCTTGTTTTTGATCTGAACATGTTCCTTATGTACCCTAGAAGGAATTAGGTTACAAATTTGTTTCAAATCTTTTCCAATTATGTTCATTGATTCAAGATTTGATTCTTTGTGCAAATATTTCCAAATTGAGAAAATCAAATCTTTTTGTGTCCATTTGAAGCTTGCATGATTTGATTCCATCTCCAGCTGTATAATATACCTAAACATGCACAAAATCTCAAGCTTTGATTAGTTTTTGATATTTTCATGATTTTATTTTGATTTTATTTAATTTAATTGAAATGAAATCAAAATAAATTATAAAAATAAAAGAATGACAAATGGAAGAGCTCATGGGTCGTGGGTCATGTTACAAACTCAATGCAAGCATAAAAAGTTGGGCCCATTTGACAAAAATTGCAATTTTGGGCACATTTGACTTTTGGCAATTTTGCAAAAAGGGTCAACTTTACCAATGCATAACTCCCTCAATTTTGACCCTAGAGAGGTGTTTCTGGACTTTTTAGAAAGCTTAATATGTCCTCTAAGCAACCCTTTTGGTCTTATCTAAATTTAGTATTCCATGTTCATATATGAAGCTTTGACAAAAAAAGTGTTTTTGTTGACTTTCCAAAATGACCTATAATGTCCAAATTCATATCTTCTTGGGAGTGCATATTTTGAACTTGGGATATGAAGATGAATTGTAGGGAATTACATCCTCTTCAAAATGAGCTTTGGATGGGTCATATTTGATAAATTATGAGAAAGTTATGCTTGGTCAAAGTTGAGTTGACTTTTTCTACAAAACCCTAATTTAGCAACCTTTGGGTTTTGATGAATTGTGAGCAATCCTTGAGGAATCATGATCAAACCTTGATAAAATGATGAATAATACTTCAAAATGAGGATGTTGACCAAAAATCTTGAAGTTTGACTGTATGTGGGCCACAGTTGACTTTTGCCCTAGCACAATCGATTTTCAGGCCTTTGAGCAATTAACTGAGCAAACTTCCTCTACAAGGCTTGAAACTTGACATGGATGATCTTGAGAACATATTAGGACAATGATTAGAATTTGGGATCCTTTGGAATTAAGTACCTTGGTGCAAAATGAAACCCTAATTTGAGGTAGACTGCCTTTAGGAGAGAGTTTGTCTGGTCAACCCTTGGACTTCCTTGAGCAATTTAAGGACCTCACTTGAAATGTATTGAGAAAAATGGGAGGGAAAATTTTTGGGGTACAAAAATGTGTCACAACTCCGGAAGTATATTTCAGATCCATCTCATGTGATTCATATGGATGATGTGCAAGTACGAGATAATCTTACTGTGGAGACGATGCCTGTACGAATCGCGGATCGTGAAATGAAGACTCTAAGAGGTAAGGAGATTGCTTTGGTGAAGGTAGTCTGGCTAGAAGCTTCCGGAGAAAGCATGACTTGGGAGTTGGAAAGCAAGATGCGAGACTCCTATCCTGAGTTGTTCGAATGAGGTAAAATTTTTAGGACGAAAATATTCTAAGTGGGGGAGAGTTGTAACGCCCTTAATTTAATTATTTATTTAACTAAATTATTTTTGGATTATTTTTCGAAGTTGCGAGGTGATGAGAATTATTGGTATAAGTTATTGGATTATTATTAACTAATTAATTAGTTGATTAATAATAGTTATAATGTTGGAATTAAGGGAATATTTATATAATGTTGGACTTATGCTATTGGTTGCAAGTAGTAAAGTGGATGTGTAGGTTAGGCCCAATAGGATTTATATATAAGGTTAAGATGGCACAAGGAATTGTTTTAGTTGGTGTTTAAGAAGCTCTGTACGTTGACCGGAAGACCTGCGCGGAAGAGGAGCAAGCTGCCCGGTGTCGAGTAGAGCGAAGCAAGCTGTCGGCTGGAAGCTTTGGTTAAGTGACCTTCAATCCAGGTAAGGGTGGGTATCTGACCTTATAATGGGATTTATGATGTGTATTACGTGGGAATTAGTTGTTTTATGATTATTATGCATTGATGTTTCTGATCTGCTAGTGAAGTTTTGCGTTTATTCATGTTGTGGCCGTTGGGGGAGTACTTTATAACCGTTTAATGAACATGTTATATGAATTTTCCCGGTTGTGTGTTGTGGACGTTTTGTGTATCTGTGTGACTGCCGATTTAATTGATGGATAGGTTAGGATAGTGATTCCTGGTCGTGAAGGTCGTTAGGACGTTAGATTATTCTGAGCGGTTGGTGGGAAAAGTAGTAAATTACCGAAGTGGTTGTTTTAGGGAGGTTTTAGTGTGACTGTCTTGTATGTTTGATGAACATTGTTGTACCCCAAAATTTTCCCTCTCATTTCTCAAGACATTTCCTCGCAAGGATTTTCAAAAGTTCAAATTTGCACAAGTATAATTTGATTTTTAATGCCCTTGTGATTTCTATGGATCATATTGGATTTCCAAGCATCAGGTCAAAGAGAAACCATTGAAAAAGCATAGTAGATAAAATTGAGTTTTTGACAAAATTGAAGAAAAAAAAGTTTGCTTCGATTCATGCTTAACTTCGACTGAACTCTCCCCTACATGCAAGCTTCGATAGAGTTTTTGTTTCCCTTTGAAATAATAACCTTTGATTCAGGAGGCAAGGGCCTCCTTTTAGCGTCCTTCAATTCAGGAGGCAAAGGCTTCTTGTTTGGCTTCCTTGGATTTCACCTTTTACCTCCTTTTGGCATCCTTTGATTGCACAATTTATCTCCTGCATACATCCTTTACCTCCTGCATGCCTCTTTCGTTTGGGCATGTTTCCCTCCCTTGATGCACGCTTCGTTTGGGCATTTTTACTTCTTGCATACCTCTTTCGTTTGGGCATGTTGCCCTCCTTTAATGCAAGCCTCGTTTAGGCATTTTTGCTTCCCGCATACCTCTTTCATTTGGGCATGTGGCCCCCTTTAATATAAGCTTTGGTTGCTTTCTTCGTATGGGTTTGTGGTTTCCTTGGAATTCAAGTTTGGGTACATCTTTCGTTTGGCCATATGACCCCTTGAAGGCAAGTTTGAGTGGGCAGTGGTTCTTCATGCAAGCTTTCGTTTGAGCAAAGGCTCCTTACATGTTTGCTTGGAGTCATAAAGCAATAGCCTCCTAAATATTTCCTTCGATTCAGAGGCCATTTACCCTTTGCATGATCCCTTCGACTCACAAAAACCATGACTCCCTTTAAGCTGGAATGCACAAAGCAAAAACTTCCCCATAGCTAGCATTCACAAGGCAATGGCGCCCACAAAGCATTGGCTACTTTCATGCTAGTTTCGACTGGGCAGTATCTCCCTTGGAAATAGTTTGCTTCAACACACAATTTCTACACTATGACACATAGCTATTGTCTTGTTCGAAAGACGTACCATGGTGGCACATTCGAAGGACTTGCCAGACATACTTGGATGTCCCAATCGAATGACATATTTTGGTGATCCATTCCAGGGGCATGCATTTGGTCCCAATCGAATGACATATTTTGGCGATCCCTTCAAAGGATACACATATGAGTCATTCGAAGAACACTTTGATTTGAAAACAAATATTGTTGTTTGAAAAGGAGTCTGGTCGAAGGAAAGGGCTAGGGGGATAAAAAAAAAGGTTGAAATATCCAAAGATAGTTGCTGGCCAGAGTCCCATGTGCTGCCAAGTTCAGGCCTGATACACTTGCCATAACACTCCAAAACTGCTGCACAATAGTCCTGCAACACTGCCCTTATTCTTGCACCAATTTGGCATACGAATACTGCCCCTCGAAAGCTACAAGAAAAACATGCCCTTTTTGTTCAAATTTCTTTTGTTTCCCCCCCTAAAACATCAGCCAAATCACCAATAAATTTGAGCCTCCACCATACATCTTAGGGGCCCCTGGATAGTTGCAAAAAAATTCTTGTTGTAAGAAAAGTGATAAATTTCTCCAAAACTCTCAAACATGATCCAACGTTTTTTTTTCCAAATATTCCAAATACTTCTAAAAAAAACCCAGACCCCTTCATACACTAAGTGAACCCTTCGATTCACTCCACAAGTTTCCAGATAACTAACTTTCGACCAATTCCCCAACTGCAATATAATAGTCTTTTGATTCACTCCCTTGCCTGTTATAGAGTAAACTTTGATGCACTCACATACCCTCCTTCAATTTAGTGACTGCTCAAACAAAGTAGTAACTGGACTAGCCTCAGGAAGATTCCAACAAACTTCCATTCACCACCAAGGAAGTCACTTGCAGTTCTTTCGATTTAAGCGCTTCAAGAGGTAAGTTCATTCTAAACTTGGAAATCTTTCATTTAAATATCATGTGTACATACCAATAAATAGAAAATATAGATATCTCATCTAGGGAGTTTGACCATGCTTTAGCTTTCGATCATTACTGCCTATATGCTGAAAGTCTCAACCCTGACTAGTTAGGCATTGGATTTTGATGCCCAATAATCTTGTGCTAACCCCTGGCCTGTAGCTTTCGAAAGTTACACTTGAATGTTGCATTTTTAAAATTTTAAAATAGGTTCTCTATATCCTTCGATTGGCTAAATACTCAAGCCTTTCGAATCTAAACCTGAGGGCCTAGCATTCCTGTAGTCGAAGAAGGCAGCAGGGAGCTTGAGGTGAAGAGTGCACCTCACGTTGACTCCAGGCCTCAAACGAAAGAAGCAGCCAGTAGGATGTCCTCACTGACTGCCAGGCCTCAAACGAAAGAAGCAGTCATAAGGATGGCCACACTGACTTCTAGATCCCATTCGAAAGAAATAGGAAAGGGGTGAAATTGAAAGACATGACCTTACTGACTCCAAGACCAAATAGAAGGAAGCCAAGAAGGGAAGAATCGAAGGGTGCTTCTGCCTAGATCGAATAGCTCATTTTCCCTCCTTTTATTTTTGTTTTGTCTTTACATTTTCTTGCTATTCAATATGGTTGTAATAGTGTAGGATTTATTTTCTGCATTCTTTATTGCTTTTGTACAAATGTTAGTAATTAGGATGTATGGAAAGATAAAACCAACAAGTAGATCACCCTAATCAAAGACTAAATTCATGAAAATCAAACACATTATTCACACTGTAATACAGTGGGAGAACTGACTTGGGTGTTTTGCGTTTGATCGCAAGTGTTGCAGATAGCAAGAGTTGCCACCGACTTTTCTTTTATCCAATGAAGGAAAGGGTGAAAAGAACAGGAAAGACCTTTGAGATTATTTTCTTTAGTTCGGGGGGTAGATTATAAAAAGGGAAGGTTTCAACACCCTTTCCATCCATAGTTATCTATGGGCTCTTAGTTTCTTGCTAGATCATTGCTTTTGTTTGAAAGTGTGCTTTGTGGTGGATTTTGAAAGTATTTTTTAAAAGCGCCTTTGTTTAGGAAAACTTTAATGATTCTCGTCTCTATAAGAATGTATACAAAGTGTTGGAATTTTGAAAATATTTCATGGAAAGTGTCGGTGCATTTGAAAAGATGTTTGTATTTGAAGATGAGCAAGCAACTAAGAAAGTTTCTACCTACTCAAAAGTATTTGTTCTTTTCCTCCTCCTTTAGATGTTGCTATCTTACCATTGATTGGTAAGAAGCTTTATCTTTGGATGTAAAGGGACGGGCGAGGGTCATCGTATAATCATGATAACAATGTTGTGAGATATCTTAGCATTTCTCTTGAGGGGCTAAGATCATTTTAAGGGCAACATTCAAAGCGTCATCGAGGGACTATGATCTTGTATTTTGATTGTTTTTTCTAAGACATATCACATGCATAACATGACCGTTTTCATAAGGTAACAAGTGGAATTACCCTAGGGGTGCATGTGTGAATAGTGTGTTTGATTTTCATGCATTTAATCTTTTATTAGGGGTTGTCTACTTGTTGTTTTTATCTTCCCATACAAATCTTAATTACTAGCATTTATATGAAAGCGATAAATTGCGGAAAGTAAATATTCTACGCTATTACAATCATTAGGGGGATAGGGTGTACAAATTTACAAAAGGGGATTACAAGAAATTAAATTCCTAATTATCTATTACAACCATATTTAAATAATGTACAATAATTGAAATGTAAAATACATTTGTTTTGTTTTGGTTAAGAGAAGAAATAAATTTGCTTAAGAAAATATTTTTAGTATTTTTGTTCTAAAAGAAATAAAGCAAAGTGTATGAATATAAATTATTTTTGGTGTTTTTTATTAATGAAAATAGAAGTGATTATAAAAATAATAAGAGGGAAAAGAATCAGAGTCAACGCATTGCTGAAAGGATAGAAATAAGGAGCAGAAGTTCTGACTCTGGCGTGCTGCAAATCAGAAAGAAAATGTTAGCAGAAATGGGGAAGGCCAGAAGTTCTGGATCCGGGTGCACTAAAGGCCAGAATATCTGCAACTTAGTCATTTTTCAACAAAAATGGAAAATGCAAACATAGCAGTTATGGCAGAATTCAACATGGTTCCAGAAATACAAAGCATCAAAACTGTAAACCAGAAGCAAGAATGAATTTTGCTAATCCTAATTCTGAAACCTAATTTCCTCAAGAAATTCTGATTTGAAATTCTCTTTACTTAGGACATATAAATGAAATCTATAAATATGTACTGAATCAGATCCATGATATCTACATTGTATCTTTGAAAATGCAAGCCTAACAGTGCTTAAGTAATGAGACAAAAATCAGAAGAAACATACCTTGCAGCTGGAAGTTGTTTTGTAAATTAGAGCCTGCTTCAGATTGTTGTGATGCTCTGGTCAGCTTCCTCAAGTTCTCAGAAAGCTAAAACAACTCTTAACTTGAGTTGTGAATGGTGAGAAAGTTCTGGAGTAGTCAAGGTGTAAAGTTCTAGTTTTTGAAACAGAGAGTGGTGAAGACTGTTTTTACAGTTTGAAAACAGAATTTGGGAAAGTTTCTATGTGTATACTAGAAACTGTATGGATGATTTAATCAGGGAACACACAAGAAAGATTAGAGTTTGAATGCAGAAATCAGAAAATAGCAGGTTTCGTGTTTATGTTTGCAGTTTCAAGCTCTTGGGATTTTTCAGCAAGGTTTCAAGGCTTTTTTCAATGTTTTTCCGACCCCTTAACAATTTCAAATGAAGCTTAATTTATAGGAAAAGGATTTACAAGCTTGGAGAAGTCAAGATTACATCCATCATGTGTTATGGATAGTTGACTTGTTTTTGAAGCAAGTTTAGACAAGTATGGTTCAAGGCACAAATAGAATGGTTAGCAGCTTTAGCCGCGCCTAATATGATTTTGTAGGCATGATTTATGGAGAAGTACATTCAAAAGCAAAAGTAAAGCATTGGCCCAACATAAACTTTGTACAAAAGTTTACTTTCCAAGGACAACAATGGTACATCTATGCCATTTGTGGGAAAATCCTTTGGATAAAGACTCAAAAGTGGGTGTGAGCATTAAATGATGATGAGATTTAACAAGCTAGAAATCCTGAAACATGAGATTATGCATCATAGCTTAAAACTGGATCAGAAGATCAGCATAAACGTAACTTAAATTAAGAACAAATGTTAAACTTCTGATCTTTAAATCTCCCTGTTCTAGCATAATTTGAAGGAGTTTTTATACTTTTCAGAAAGCTTGTAACATTCTTTGTAAACCCTCTTTGAATTAATTTTGCAAACTCTGATTGTTCCTTCGTGAAAACTGGCCCAGAAGTTCTAACCAAATTCTGGCTTGGCCCTGTTTCATGAATGTGTCTTCAAGGATTTATAACTTGAAATCCCAACATTTTTAGAAGAAGTTCTGTTCTGTAATGTTTTATCTAATTGAGATCTATAACTCTTGTGTCAGAAGTTCTTCCTGAATCATCTTGCATCATGATGAAAATCTGGCCAGAAGTTCTGAACTTATCATATTTCTTAACACTTAGAAAAACTTCTAAGTGTTTAGAATTTTGACTTTTTCAAAGTAATTTGACTTTTTGATTTTCTTGATGAACAAACTTCATATTCTAACATGTCTTGATGAAATATGATTCTTGAAACTTGATTTTGATCCAAAAGTCAAAGTTTTACTTTTCAGTGTGTATTTTGACCATTTTGCCCTTGTGCCAATTCCAAACCTAAATTGATGTATTAGTGCTGCAAACTTGAGTCATGGGAGATCTTGTGAGGAAATTCTTGAGAAATGAGAGGGAAAAATTTGGGGTACAATAGCTGACCCTGTTCAATCTTCTTAAACTTGATAAGCAAGTATGGCACGTTGCCGTTTGTAGCTTGAAGGTAGAAGATGATTGAGCACTAGAGTGCCCAAAAATTTGCACTCTATGATGTGGTGGTTGATTGTGTAGGGAATGGGCTTAAAGATGCAATTTTGGGAGATAATGGAGAGTTGTCAGAGATGGGCTTACAAATGCCATTTGGGGAGATGATGGAGAGTTTTCGGAGATGGGCTTATAGATGGCGTCCAGAGTGACTGAGGAAGGTATCAGGATAAATCTTTTGGTTGATTTATACTGAAATAATATACGTCTTTTGCCTGCTAATCTTTTCTGCAAGGAAAATGATTAGTTACATGCAGATGTATGAATGGAATAATGACGTTCTCAAAAGAAATGAGATTATGATGTATGCATTTGGCATGTATGTGTTATGATTTATGAGTGTGATGCATTTATTGCAGTGTGTCTTTGTCTAGGAAAATAAATCCTTGACAACATGCTGGGGAACCTTGGGAGGTTGATTCCTGAACCGTTGTTCGAGAGGAACTCCGCTGGGAAATATTGGCTTGTTTAAGAAGACTCTGTGGAGAGTATTGATCTCTGCTTGGGGAAAAGAGTTTATAAGTCTTAGATATTCGTTTCTCTACTGAGGAGTTATTCTTGGATGGAGAGCATCAGAAGTTAGCTGTTATCTGGTCGAAATCCAGGCTTGGCAACAAATTGTTGAGGATAAAGAAGTCGACTGTTATCTGGTCGTATTCCGGGCTTTGCAGCGACACTGGGGAAGATTAAATTAACTGTTATCTGGTCGGATTCCAGGCTTTGCAGGAAATTACTTGGGAGAGTGAAGTTAGGCTGTTATCTGGTCAGTTTCCAGGCTCCGCTGCAACTTACTAACATTAAACTACTATCTGGTCGGATTCCAGGCTTCGCAGATTTCTGAGGTGGATGAAGTTAATTGTTTTCTGGTCAAATTCCAAGCTTCACAAATTTCTAAGGTGGATGAAGTTAATTGTTTTCTGGTCAATTCCAGGCTTCACAATAACTTACTTGGGAGAATGAAGTTAAACTGTTATCTGTTCGAATTCCAAGCTTTACAGCAACTTAATGAATTTAATCGGTTATCTGGTCGGTTTCCAAGATTCACAGTAATATCAACTTTAAACTGCTATATGGTCGGATTCCACGATTTAAAGCAAGTTTCTGAGGTGGAATGAAGTTAATTGTTATCTGGTAGAATTCCAGGCTTCACAACAACTTACTGAAGTTAACTGTTATCTGGTCGGTTTCCAGGCTTCGCAGTAACTTGCTGGGGATTGTATTGATTGTTATCTGGTCGGATTCTAGGCTTCACAACAACTCACTTGAAAGGATGAGGTTGAAACTGATATCTGGTTGGGTTCCAGGCTTCACAGTAACTTGTTGGAAAGGATGAAGTTGAATTGATATCTGGTCGGGTCCAGGCTTTATAATAACTTGCTGGGGGTAGAGGCAACCTCTACTGGGGAAAAGAAGTTAAACCATTGTCTGGTCGAGTCCATGTTTTACAATATCTTGAGAAGTCAAACTATTATCTTGTCGAGTCCAGGCTTCAAAGTATCTTAAACTATTACCTGGTCGGGTCCAGACATCATAGTATCTTGAGAAATTAAACTACTATCTGATCGAGTCCAGGCTTCATAGTAATTGAAAGTTGTTTAGATAGGAAATGATTCCGTTGACGAGTGTATTTTTTTGTTTGGGGAATGAACCCTGTTGAAGAGAAATGTTTGATGACCTGCTGGTGAGGTGAATTCTTTAGGAAGAAATCCATAAGGCTTCTCCTTTTAAGGTCAAACTCAGGTGAGGAGAGGGCTGTCGAGAGATTGAGACTCTGAACGAGGTTTTCATAAATCCAACTTTGTGGGCAAGTCTGTTGGGGCAAAGGTTTAGTGTAGCAGGCTCCGTGGGGATAATTCTAATGAGATAACTCTGTAGGGATATCTCAACTACATTAAACAGATGCTTGTTGCTATTGAGTAGGACAACATTTACTAAATAGTTTAAACATGTTCATATGCATATGTTAATTCAATTTTAGTCATTGGACGTCTTTTCACTCAAAACAAAAAAAAGTTTGCACTTCAAAGTATATTTATATTGATGTTTTGCCCATGCATAGGCGTTTTTGTACAAAGATACAGAGATCCTAGTAAGAGGAAATCGTCGAAAGGAAAACAAAATTGAACACAAAGATAACAACCATATGGAAACGATCTCATTGTGTTCCAACTCTATTATTGCCCCAATGTCTTCGAACGTCCCTTGCCGTTGACAAAAGTTGATTGGATTGATCTTGGGCCGTTTGAACTCGGACCTTGGTAATAAAGTTGACTGTGGTGATTCCACGGGACATAGTCATACGCTTTCAATCCTTAATTTTTGCCGAGACCGCCCGTTCAGGTTTTCAGTCCACCAGGATACCCATTTTTTCCCAAGTCGCCCTTTCGGATTTTCGACTTGCCGGGTGTACAATCTTTTGCATATATCCCTAATTTTTGCCCAAACCTTTTGGTTTTCCGGGATGCCCTTATTTTTGCCTAGGCCAGTCAACCTAGCAGGCCTCTTATGTGTTGTATTTTTTAACTATGTCTGCGTTCACAGGATGTGGGAAATCTTCACCGTTCATAGTAGTCAGCATCATGGCACCACCAGAGAAAACTTTCTTGACAAGAAGTGGCCCTTCATAGGTGGGAGTCCATTTGCCCCTCGGGTCTCCTTGTGGAAGAATGATTCGCTTTATTACCAAGTCACCAGCTTGATATACTCGAGGCCTGATCTTTTTGTTGAAAGTCTTGATCATAAACTTTTGGTACATTTGACCATGACAAACAACAGCCAGTCGCTTTTCATTGATCAAGTTCAGCTGATCCAATCTTGTCTGAATCCATTCGTCTTCGCCTAGGCCTGCTTCATTCATAATCCTTAGTGAGGGAATCTGAACTTCCAATGGCAGGACAACTTCCATGCCATAAACCAAAGAAAAGGGAGTTGCCCCAGTTGATGTCTGAGCTGAAGTACGGTAGCCATGAAGAGAAAATGGTAACATCTCATGCCAGTATTTGTATGTTACTACCATCTTCTGCATAATCTTCTTAAAGTTTTTGTTGGCTGCTTCCAATGCGCCATTCATTTTAGGTCTATAAGGAGAAGAATTGTGATGCTTGATTTTGAACTGAGTGCAAAGTTCAGTAATCATAGAATTATTGATATTGGTCCCAGTGTCAGTGATGATCCTTTCGAGGATACCATAGCGGCATATGAGGTTATGTTTGATGAATCTGGCTACAATGTTCTTTGTGACTGAGGCAAATGAGGCAGCTTCGACCCATTTGGTGAAATAATCGATAGCGATAAGAATGAAGCGACATCCATTGGAAGCAGTAGGTTTAATCTCTCCAATCATGTCAATGCCCCACATTGCAAATGGCCACGGAGCGGTCATGACATTTAGAGGAATATGAGGCACATGGACCTTATCAGCATAGATTTGGCACTTGTGGCAAGTCCTTGAGTGGTGATGGCAATCAGTCTCCATTGTTGACCAATAGTAACCAGCTCTCAGGATTTTCTTGGCCATAGTATGTCCGCTAGAGTGAGTCCTAAAGAGACCATCATGCATGTCTTCCATGATTTCCTCTGCCTCTTTCTTGTCCATACACCGGAGTAGAGTAGAATCATGGTTGCGTTTGTACAGGATTTCATTACTTAGGAAGAATTTGGCTGAGAATCTTCGTGAGAATTTTCTGTCATTGATGGAAGCTCGTTCAGGATACTCTTCTACTTCAAGGTATCTCTTCACCTCATAGTAACATGGCTTCTCGGCATCAGTGTCAATCTCGTAGCAGTGCGCAGGTTCATCAAATGTCTCAATTGTAATCATAGGAGCTTAGTTGTCCCATTTGACTTTGAACATAGAAGACATTGTGGCCAAAGCATTGGCTAACTGATTTTATTCTCTAGGGAAATGTTCAATGGTGATTTCTTTGAAGTAAGGAATCAGAGATAGCACAAGGTCTTTGTAAGGAATAAGATTAGGATGTTTTGTGTCCCAATCTCCCTTTACTTGGCTAATCACTAAAGCAGAATCTACGAATACATTCAGATGTTTGATCCTTAAATCAATAGCCGCCTTCAGACCCAAGATGCATGCCTCATGTTCAGCCATGTTATTTGTACAATTGAAACACAATATGGCAGTGAAAGGGGTGTGGTAACCCTCAAGAGAAACTAACACAACACTAATTATGTTACCCAATGTGTTGGAAGCCCCATCGAAGATCATAGTCCATCAGGATCCTTGCTCAGGTCCGTCATACGGTCCAGGTTTTGCACAATCAGTCACTAACATGATATTCTCATCCGAGAAGTCAAAGTTCATAGACTGATAATCATCAGTCGCTTGATGGGCCAAATGATCTGCCAATACACTTCCTTTGATGGCCTTTTGTGTTGTGTATTGAATATCATACTCAGTCAAAATCATCTGCCATCTTGCTACCCGACCGGAAAGAGAAAGTTTCTCGAAGATGTACTTGATAGAGTCCATCTTAGAAATCAATAGAGTCATATGAGTCAACATATACTGTCTTAGCCAGAGAGCAGCCCATGCCAGAGCGCAAAAAGTTTTCTCGAGCAATGAATATCTGGTTTCACAGTCGGTAAACTTATTGCTCATGTAGTAATTTGCATGCTCTTTTCAGCCAGACTCATCATGTTGGCCTAACACACACCCCATAGATTTCTCTAGCTCAGTAAAGTACATGATCAAGGGTCTTCCTTCAACTAGAGGCATTAGGATATGAGGTTCTTACAGATATTCCTTGATTTTGTCGAAGGCAGCTTGGCATTCGTCATTCCATCTGACTACTTGATCTTTCTTCAAGAGTTTGAAGATTGGCTCACAAGTAGCAGTTAAGTGAGATATGAGGCGAGCGATGTAGTTAAGACGACCCAAGAATCCTCTAACATCCTTTTCAGAATGGGGGACTGGCATTTCTTGAATGGCCTTCACCTTTGCAGGGTCAACTTTGATGCCTTTACCACTGACAACAAAACCTAGAAGTTTTCAAGATCTCACTCCGAATGTGCACTTATTGGGGTTCAATCTCAACTTATACTTTTTCATCCTCTCGAATAGCTTGTATAAGTGATTGAGATGTTCTTCTTCAGTTTGTGATCTTGCAATCATGTCATCTACATATACCTCTATTTCATGATGGATCATATCATGAAACAAAGCCACCATAGCCCTTTGATATGTTGCCCATGCATTCTTCAGTTCGAATGGCATGACCTTGTAACAAAAGGTGCCCCATTATGTAACAAAAGTGGTATTCTCCATGTCTTCGGGAGCCATCTTAATCTGATTATAGCCGGAGAAACCATCCATGAAAGAGAAGACTTTATGTTGAGCGATGCTATTGACCAAGACATCAATATGAGGTAGAGGGAGGTCATCCTTGGGGGTTGACCTATTCAGATCCCTGTAATCTACACACATACGAACTTTTCCGTCTTTCTATGGAACCGGAACCACATTCGCCACCCATTGAGGATAAGATGTCACAGCTAGGAATCCTGCATCAAATTGTTTCATCACTCCAACTTTTATCTTTTCAAACATGTCAGGCCGCATGCGACGAACCTTTTGTTTGACAGGAGGACAATCTTCCTTTGTTGGCTGGCGATGAACTACAATGTCGGTATCCAACCCTGGCATATCTTCATACAACCAAGAAAACACTTCCACATAATCATGTAACATCTGAACCAATCTGTTTTTGACACTACTTTCTAGGTTGGTGCCGATCTTGACCTCTTTCTTGTCTGTCTCGGTACCTAGGTTGATAACTTTAACTGACTCTTCGTGCGGCTGAATTGATTTTTCCTCTTGCATTAGAAGTCTGGCTAGTTCTCCCGGTATTTCACAATCTTCCTTACCTTCGTCTTCGGCTTGGTTAATTAGATGTTAGAAATCGTAGTTGGAAATAGTAGAGTCAATGGCAATGAGATCCGGAGTGGACGAGGACCTGCAAGAGTGTGTGAGTGTGCATGTAAGATACATGGCTATTTTGAAAAACGCATTGAAGAAAAAGAATGACAATGAGCATAAAAATTCGAATGCAAAAAGTCCAATGGTTTATATTGAATGATCATATGATAAAATGAACATAAATAAAACCCTTAACAAATGGACCAAAGTGCCCCGGGCCAGGCATATGGCTTAAAAGTCATTGTTTAATATTACAGACAAAAGGTTCTTGAATTGATAGAAAGCAATAAATAAGTAATTACTCCTCAATGAAGGAGATGGGAACGAATTCCTTTGCGTGCCAATTGTCGAGCTCTACTGTAGTAGGGTATACCCATTCTTCAAATGCACATTGTGATCGGTGGATCTGGAACTGACTGTTTAACGCTGGTTCGCGAAATGTCGCGGAAGCAAGAGTCACCACCGTCTTTTATTTTCTCCAACATGGAAAGGACAAAAGCACAGCAAAATTCCTTCTTTGAGAATGCTCTCGGTTCGGGAGGTAGATTTATAGAAAGGGAAGGTATTAGCACCCTTTCTATCCATGGTTATCCATGGGCTCTTAGGTACTTGCTCTTATGTTTTCAAAATTTGTTTGCTTTTCAAGTGTGAGTGGGTTTGAAAAAGTTTCGTTAAAATATTTCAGAATGACTCTTGTATCAGTCCTCAAGAGTGTCTGAAAAATTGTTTTTGAAAGCTTTTTGAAAGTGTGAGGTGTGAAAAGAAATTTTTGATTTTGTTTTGAATTAGAGCAAGTATCTACGAGTCATCTACCTACCCTAAGGAATTAGGCTGTGTAAATGTCCTTAAGGTAGTGCCATCCCACCATTGAGAGGTAGGTAGCACCACCGTTGGAGGTGTTCGGGTCAATTCGAGGATTAGGGACAGTGTGGTCACCAGAGCAATAGTAGGACACCTTAGAAGCTACCCCCATGCCATTTTCATGGACATGAGGACTTACTAAAACGTCCTATACTCGACGACCACGTTTCGAGGGGCAAGGCAACAGTGAGGCGTACCCTAGAAGTGGTGTGTGAATTGTGTGTCATTTTCAGATATTATTTGTCTTGTCATGCATTGGGTGAGCTACGCTTTGATTTTATTTGGGCATTCATTCTTTCATGTGATTAGCAGTTTAAAGGGTGCGGAAATTAAAATGCGGAAAATAAAAGTCCTACGCTATTACAAGGCGCGGGTCTATACATCGCCAAATTAACAAAGACCCGATTTGAATAAAGTGCGGAAAGTAAATGTCCTAACTATCTATTACAAAGCTTTGGGGCGAGTACATAACATTAAAAATGAAAAAATAGAAACAAACGCGCGAAAAGAAATTAGAAACGAAGGTGCGAGGGCGTTGGACCCTTTAAAGAAATTAAATCGAAATTAATAAATTAATTAATGATTAAATAAAGCAAAGAAATTATTTTTATGTTTTTTGGTATTTTATGAAATAAAGAAAATTAATTGAAATTAGAAACCCTAATTCTAAATTGTTTTTAATTATTAAAGAAAATATTTAAGTTTTGACCTAACTTACTAATTATTTAGTTACATGAGTATTTACAAAATTAATTAGTAGTTAACAATAATAATGATAAGGATAAAAAAAGTTATTTACTAAGAAAAGGATAAAAATACTAAAACCCTAATTTCTATATTTTTTAGTTTATTAAGGAAAAGAATTAAAGTTGAAGACCTAAAATTAATTAATTTGATTATTAAAAGATTTATTTACAAAAATTATTAATGAACTAAATATTAAATAAAGCATATTTTTTATTTTATGATTTTTCTGATTTTTTTGTGTTATAAAAATTATGTTATTATTTTGGTGAATTAATTAAAACAATTAAAACAATTAAAATAAATAAAAGAGAATAAAAAAGAGGGAAAGAAAATACAAACAAGGGGGGTATTCAGGCCCTTTTGGAGGTGTTTGGGAAGCATTTTGGCCCACTTCAATCAGGCCTTTTTTGACTTTTCAGACTTGTGTATGGAGTTGTTGACCAATGCGTATGGTGATCCTCCCGTTCTGGCCATTAGATTGCAATTCCTGGACACTTGGCAGGCAAGCAGGCAAGGCGTTTGGTGGACCACTGGATGAGTGCAGCGCTGGAACTTGTTAGAGAAAAAATTATGAAACATACAAGGGGACCTGGGAATCGAACCCAGGTCCCAATACCTGCGTGCCACTTCATTTGCCAATTGAACCAACGCGTTTAGTTGTATGTTTAGTGGACAATAATCATTATATGTGAAAAAGCAAGATTATGCTGGACAATAAAATAAAGGCGCCAGTTATTCAAACCAACCAACCATAGTTCAACAACTCAGCATCTCCTTCCTTGGTCCTTCGTTTTGCCTGAAAATATCAAATAGATAGCGGGGGTTTTAAACCCCCACTAACCCTAAACCTGAAAAATAGCGATTAGCATATAGTGAAAAAGAAAAAGGGTGTGATGGTTGGTTTCTATTCGTCTGGGCATCCTGGTCTCAATGGTGTAGGTTTCATGACCTAATTTTTCCATATATGCAAAGCCCC
This sequence comes from Vicia faba, assembly GCA_948472305.1. NCBI lineage: Eukaryota > Viridiplantae > Streptophyta > Magnoliopsida > Fabales > Fabaceae > Vicia > Vicia faba. Next base: position 941,400,189 of record OX451736.1, read on the forward strand.
AAATGGAAGCTTCTGAAACCCTAACCTGCGTCTATGGCAACTTCTCATACAGGCAATATTAACTCAATTAAAAGACATCAATAGCTTCAGAGAGTTCATATTAGTATAAATCCACATTCAAAACGTATGAAAAATGCATGTATATTGAAACACGATTATGAAAAAAGTTTTGAACAGGGAGACTTCGTTCTACCAATTCTTGAGGTTAGGGGCTGTGTTTTTTATTGCAATCCCTTCCTGGATGTGTAAGCAAGCTTTTGGAATGGCTTTTTGGCCTTGAAACGCACAGCAACTATGAAAACAGTTTTGAGATTTTTGTGAAAAAATGCAAGTTTGATCTTGATGCTTATGCGCAGCTTCTTGTGTTCTTATGCATTAGGTTATGTTTATGCATATATGTGGAAGGAATTAGGTCAAGAAAACTGGCCCATAATCCTTTGATTCAATGCCTTTGAATTTTTGATTTTGCATATCTTTTTCAATCTTTTTTGCCATCAAACCATTGCCAATTGCATAGAATCTTTCCTTATTGAGTGTGCACGAAATCTTGAGGTCATGATGGATGAAAATGCTGCATAAAAAGATTTGAAAGGTGTGATTTGCTATTTTTGTCATATTTAATTTTAATTAAGTGAATTAATAATAATAATAATTCAAATAATTAATGAAAAATGATAAAATAACTCCCTTGGATGTCAATGGGTCGTGCATAGCCTTTGGGTGATGATTCATGGAAGAAATTGAGGCCCATTAGCAATTTTGAGGCATTTGAAGCAAAGTTGACTTTTCAAAATCCCCAAAAATTTCCCAACTTCCACAAGGCATATCTTGCTCAATTTTAAAGCTTTGATCATGTTCTTGGACATTTTGGAAAGGTCTTGAAGTCCTCTAACCAATGCCTTTGGTCCCATGTCATTTTGGTTTACCAATCTCAAGTTATGGTCTTTTACTTAAAGTGCCTTTTTGTTGACTTTTGAAAATGACCTATAATGTTGAGATTGATAACTTTTGGTGAGAGCATTTCTTGGACTTTAAGTGTGAAGATGAGTTGTAGGAAATGTCATTCTCTTCAAAATGAGCTTTGGATGGAATTTTTCTGATAAACCATGTGGAAGTTATGCCTTGGTCAATTTGCAGTTGACTTTTTCAACTGTCCAAAAATAGAAACTCTTGCATCTTGAGACTTTTTGAGCCATGCCTTGAGAATCATGATCAAGAATTGATCAAATGATGTTTGTGGCTTCAAAATAAGATGTTTACCAAAATTTTTGACTTTTGACTGTCAAATGACCATTTTGCCCCTGCAGTTGACTGTTGAGCAATTAGGGTTTTTGACTGTGCAATTTTGTGCTGTGAGTCTTGAAACTTGGCACATGGATGCTTGACAATGTTTGTAGGCATGTGAGACTTGTTTGGACCCTTGGAAACTTCAATTTCTTTGACAGAACCAAAACCCTAATTTTTTACTGTTAGGAGGCAATTGGACTGTGCAACTCTTAGGAGATTTTGAAGCATGCTCTTAGCAAATCTTGGAGAATATGGGAGGGCAAATTTTGGGGTACAACACACATTCATCACCAGACTCCTCCACAACGTTTAATTTGTGATTCCCAATACGGAGATGGGGCTTTCCTGTGCGAGAGCGTCTCACTTCTTTCCGAGTCTTGATAGTGAAACCCAAACCACATTTGTTTGCTTTGAACGAGATCTCAGGGGGTTTCCCTAGTTATCACAGTTTCCATCTTCGACTGCGGCACGAGCATCCTTAAATGAAACCATCCTTGGCATAACCTTATCAGCTTTGGGCATGTTGGAGGGGATTTTGGCAGTAGCAACCATAGGCAGAATAACTTCAAAAGCTTGGCACGAGGTTTCTATAAATTCGCCATCCATATCCATATATTTGAAAGAATTGAGATGGCTTACCATGAATTCTTCCTTACCACAAACAGTGACGATCCTCCCCTTGACTGGGTACTTTAGCTTTTGGTGAAGCATAAATGTTACTGCCCCAACTCCATGGATCCAAGGGAGACCCAGAAAATAGGAGTAGGCAGGATGGATGTCCATGATATAGAAAGTAGAGTTGAAAATTTGTGAGCCACTTTGATCAGGAGATCCACCTCTCCATGAACTGTCCTTTTGGACCCATCGAAAGCCCTCACAATAATGTCACTCGGCTTCAAAACCAGTCCTTCACAGTCTAAACAGTCCAAAGCGCCCTTGGATAGCATGTTCAAAGAAGAGCCAATGTCAACCAGAACATGTGCTAGGATAGTCCCCTTACACTCAACAGAAACATGCAAAGCTTTGTTATGCTTCCTTTCAAGTGGTGTCAGATCAGCATCTGAGAACCCCAACCTGTTGTCGACTATCAAGCTTGCCATACAATTTTCAAACTGGTCCGTTGTGTTCTCATGAGGGACATGAGCCTTCTTTAAGAATTTGATCAATGCTCGGGCATGAGCATCGGAACAAAGTAGCAAAGATAACATGGATATCTTGGAAGGGGTTTGCCCCAGCTGCTCCACTATCTTGATATCACTCCTTTTTACAATATTTAAGATTTCATCCATTTCTTTATCGGAAGGTTCCTCAGCAGCAATGTCTTTTGCAGTCGTCTCTACCTCAGCAGGCTCAACTACTTTCTCTTTCCCCCTTGTGTCAGCACTAGGCTTAGTAGCGGTGATGCGGACAAGTGTCAGTGTAGCAGTTGGGGGCGAAATGTTGGGCGAAAAGATTCTCCCAGTTTTGGTTACCTTACTAGAGCCAGTAATATTACCAATGTCATCAACCTTGCTTTCTTCAATCCAAGCATCTTGCTTTATTCCATGGTAAAACACCTCAGCACCGTAGTTCCACGACACTGCTTTGTTGGAAGAGTATGGAATTAGTCCAGGAGCAGTAATTATCAGAGGAGCAACAATCGGTTCATTCGAAATCTTGATAGGACCGTTCAAGGAAATCCTAAGATGTTTGTTTGAGATTGTTATGATAGAGAGGTCTTCAATCTGATTGGTTAAAATTTTGACGGATAGAGTTTTCTCAAATAGGATCTCATGACTATTCATTAGGCATTGAATGCCTTCTCTCAGCCATTTGCATCCATTAGCTTGTGTGGTGCAGCAATCACAGTTCTTCAAACAGCCAGGGAAAACCCCGACTTTCAGCAGATTCTTTTTGATAATGGTTAATGGAGTGGTCTAGTCTTCGACGGAGGAAACAAAAATGGTGTCTTCAATTGCATTGACACTATTGCCATGGTTTGGCATTGGTGCCGTTATTACATTGGTAATTGTAGGCGGATCAAATTTGATTGTCTTGTTGTCTATTAGGTATTGAATTTTGCTCTTCATTGCCTAGCATTGATCGGTCTCATGGCCGGGGATATTTGAATGATATGCACACTTGGCATTCAGATTGTATTTAGGTGAGGAGGTGTTCGTATTGGCCAGAGGATCATGCAATGTCACCAAGTTAGCCTTTAACAGGTGTTGTAAGGCTTGGGATAACGACATGCCTATCCTTGTGAATTGTCTTCGTGGAGCCTTAAATCGTTGATGATTGTAAGATTGTCTTTGAATAGAAGTATGGTTGAAAATTAGAACAACATTAACAGACGAACGGTTATCCTTCTTAGTACGGGCCCTGTGATATGGTGGGAGAACTGACTTGAGGTTTTGCGTTTGTGTTTGCAAATGTTTCGGTTTAGCAAGAGTCGCCACCGACTTTTTATTTTATCCAAAGGAAAGGTCAAAAAGCACAGGAAATACCTTTGAGATGTTTTCTTGGGTTCGGGGAGTAGATTATGAAAAGGGAAGGTGCAAGAACCCTTTTCATCCATGGTTATCCATGGGCTCTTAGTTACTTGTTTAGATCACTTGCTTTGCTTTTCCAATTGTTTGAAATGGTGCTTTTGTGTGTGGTTTTGAAAATGTTTTGAAAATAGGCCATCGTTGTGGCAATCTTTGTAATGATTCTTGTTTGAATGTATACAAAGATGTATGTGTTTTAAAAGTTTGATTTGGAAAATGTATGGAAATTGTGTTGTGAGGTGTGTTTGAAAGTGGCAAGGATGTTTTTGCAAGCTTTGATCAAGTAACTAAGAGTTATCTACCCTATTTTACTCAAAGATCTTTCCTATATGTTTCTAACCCTTTTGACAGTGTTGTTTTACCATTGCATTTGGTAAACAACCTTGTATTAGGATGTTAAACGGGACAGGCGCGGGTCATCGTTTTAGACCATGATAGCAATTGTGTTAGGTATTTTTAGCAAATTTTCCAAGGGACTAGATCATTTTTGTGTAGGCAACCAAGATAGCGTCATCGAGGGACTATGATCTTTTGTTTTTCCAAAATACTCAACATGCATAACATGGTCCATTTTTAAGGCAACAAGTGGATGTAACCCCAGGGGTGCAAGTGTGCATTGGGTGATCACTTTCATGCATTTTTTGTCTTTGTATTAGTCAAGCTATTTGTTTGATTTTGGATTTTTTGCATACAAACCCTAATATCTAATCATGGCATAATTGAAAGTGTAAATGCGTAAAATAAATCTACCACTATTACAACATGATTATGGGAAGGGGGATACAATTTTTGAAGGGGATTATTTGACAAGAAATTAAAACCCTAATTTTACTATTACATCCAAATTGAATCAATGGCATAAATAATAAATGAACAATATTTAAATAAACAAATTAAATAAATATACAAAATATTATGAATTATGCAAAAATGTTTATGTTTATTTTTTATGTATGTAAAAATATTTAATGCAAATAAAAAGAAATAAATAAATAAAAAAAGATTATTTTATTTTATTAAGGGTAAAACCCAAATTTTTTTTAAGAATGTAAATATATTAAATATACTATTTATATACAATAAAATAAAATAATGTATATACAAAAAATATATTTAGAAAAAGTATTATTTAAGTATAAATAATAATAAAAATAAAAGTTTTTATTCTCAAGTATTTATTAAATAAAAGTATGTGTATATATATTAATTATATTAGTTATGTACAATAAAAAATAAAATAAAATGTATACAAGACAAATATATATTTAGAACAATATTTTTTTGAGTGTAAATAAAATAAAGAATAAAAATAAAAGTATAATGTTATTATATATTATTTTCAAGTTTTTCAATAAATAAAAGTATACTAATTAAATTGTATTTATGTTAGAAAAAATAAGAATAAAATACAAAATAAATGTGAAAATTTATAAAAATATTTTTGGGTATTTTTTATGTTTGAAAAATAAGAAAATAAAAATAAAATGGAAAAATACAAAAGTATAAAGAAATGGGCCAGGGGGGTGCATTCAGCAAAAAGGGGGATGTCAAAAACAAAAGAACCAAAGCCCAGCCCAAGCTAGACTTTATCTACAACCTCTGTCTTCAAAATTTCGCGCGCCCTGTACAAACACGAACAACCTGCATACGTGCTCAAATGCAAAAACACATAACATCAAAGTTGTAGAGTTTTCCAAGACGAATTCAACCATATAAAAAACTTGTCCTAACTCTCAAAGACCAGAGAGAATTTCTCTGGCCCTAAATCTTAACCTATTTTTTTCAGGATGTTCATGGACCAAATTCTCTTAGCATGCTTAACTAAAATGAAAACTGAGCATATGTACAGCTTCATGGCTATGAATACTACATTTTTTATTCACCTAACTATTCCTAGATAGAGAGATAGGAATTTGACAAAAACCTGTTTCAGTTAAGATCGTGTCTGACAATGTGGAGCTTTTCAATGAGGCCTGAGATGTTTGGGAGCTTGCTTGTACTTCCCCTGACCTTCTCCAATGCCTAGCTTGCCTTGAATGTGCTTGAACAAGCCTACATAACTCAACCTGCACAAGCTGAAATCAAAAATGGCAAACCTTGTAAATGGAGTTGCAGTAAGTGTTTAAGGGTTGGGATAGCTTGGATAGGTTGTATGGAAGGTGTTTGAACAAGTTTGGGACAAAATGCACGAGCAACTTGTGAGATAGAACTCAAGATGCAGATGCTGCCCTGTTTTGCCAATGGAAGGTGATTTTGTGCTATGAGAGGTTTGAGGGCTCAAAGGGTCGTGTTTCTGGTTCAAGGGGATGTGAGAAACTTGTCTCAAGTGTTTGCAAAAGTTGGTTTTCACAGATGTGTAAGTTGTGTGATATTGGACAAATTTCTTGGTTATGAAGCAAAACATGAGAAGTGATGGAAGACAAGCCTGTACAGGCTATCTATCAGCTTTCACACTATGCCCTTGGCCCCTCAAGTTGGTGGATTTGATTTGCTGCATAAGATATGGCTCAATGCTCAAGGATGCTGTTTTGACATAAAGCAAGATTTAAGCAAAAATGGCAATGTTGCTTTTTCTATTTAAGGGTTAATCTTGTGTGCAATGCTCTAATGACCAAAACAAAACCTTAGACCAATGGATTTGCATTTAATTATTGAGTGTGGAATGGTTTTGAGACCTGTAATCAAGTACAAAGAAAGCTGATTAGAGTTTGCAACTTGTATCACTATGAACATGCCATTGATAAAAAGTGAGTTTTTGCCAACTTCAAGCCTTCGATTCTCCCTAACCATAAATGATTTTGGAGAATTATTAGACATTTTGGAAATGTTGCAACATGCTCTACAATCCATATTTGAAATGTAATTTGAGATTCCAAGTGGAGCTATGTGAAAAATGGCCATGAAGATAGGTCAAAATCCTGCCTAAACTAGAGCAAAATTTCACTAAGTTAAAAGTTTCATGGACCCTTGTTCCAAAATTCATAACTTGAGATCTAAGCTTATTTTTGGAAAACTTTATGAATAAAAGTTGTAGAATTTGTGGAGGACTACAACTTTCATGTTGTAAGTTTTGTTTGAATCCAATTTCATCATAATGAAAATGTTGGGCAAAGTTAGGAAAAATTAAGAAAATTTCATAACTTAGAAAAATTCTAAGTTATGAAATTTTTTCAATCTTAAACCCTAATTTGCAAAATTGGGTTTCTTGGTCAACAAGTTTCACATTTTGACATGTTTTGATGAATTATGACCTTTGGCACTTGATTTTGACCAAAAAGTCAAAGTTTGACTTTTCAGTGTATAGTTGATTTTTGATCAGTTGACTAGAAAATTCATATGTCAATCCTATGCATTTGAGATCTTTTGAACTATGTGATTAGGTCAAGATGATGCTATTGAGTCCTTGAAATCATGCTTGAAACCAATTGGTCATTGGCTAGGTTAAAAATCAGAAATTGCCCTTCTACAGTAAAAACTCTAATTTTGACCATTTTGCCCTTTTGATGATCTGATCAAATTTCTTGAGGAGTTGTGATCTAAACTTAATCAAATGGTACATAGGAGCCTATAATGTTGTTATGGATCAAAAATTGTGAAGTTTGACTGTAAATTTGCCATAATTGACTTTTTCCCCAATACAGCTGATTTTTAGGTCAACTGTCTAATTGACTGGGTAAAAATTTGATTCAACGCTTGAAACTTGGTAGAGGTAATCTTGTAAGTCCAACATGAAGTATGAAAGTCACTTTGAGCATTGAAAGTCCAAAAATATCTGTGCAAACTCAAACCCTAATTTAGGTCATCAGTGCAAGGAGATTTCTTGAGCAGAGCAAACCTTAATCCTGTCTGGAGTGCAAAGAGTCTTGTGAGGGGAAAGCTTGGTAAAATGAGAGGGAAAATTTTGGGGTACAACAGCTGCCCCTGTTCAATCTTCTTGAACCTGAAGAGTTATATTGGCGAGTTTGCCTTTCGTGACTCGAAGGTAAAAGATGATTGGACACTAGAGTGCCCGTAAATTTGCACTCGTTAAAATGTAGCTGAGGGAATGGGCTTAAAGATGCCATTTGGAGCTGGTAGAATCTTGCTGAAGATGGGCTTAAAGATGCTATCCAAGATTGTTTGTTAAAAATCAGGAGAATGAACACCAGATTGGTATCCGTATATGGAACGTATCTGAGTTGTATCTGGGGATTGGATTCGTATGAGCAAGGGAATGACATCCGTTTCTGGAGCGTATCCGAGCTGTAACTGTATTTGATTCTTGAATGAATATCAGAATGACTGCCGTGTCTGGAGTGTATCTGTATTGTATCTGAATTCTGAATGGGCGACAGAAAAAACATCCATGTATGGAGCATCTCTGGGCTGGGGATAAATTTCGAATGAGTGACATAATGGAAACTGTGTCTGGCGCATATTTGAACTGTATCTGAAGTTAAGATCTGTATGAGTAGCAGACCGTGTCTGGAGTGTATATGTACTGTAACTGTGATTTGGACAAGTGACGGAATGACTTTCATGTCTGGAGTGTATCTGAACTTTGAAGTTGATAGTTGAATCTGAATGAGAAATAGAATGGCTTCCGTGTTTGGAGCGTACCTAGTCTGTATCTGATTACTGAAATCTGAATGAGTAGTAGAATGACCGCCGTGTCTGGGGTGTATCTGTACTGTATTTGAGATCTTTGAATATTTGTTAGAGGTAGCTTTTAATCTTATCATGAAAAAGGTAAAATGTTAGCTAAAACACATAAAGTTATGTTGCATGACATGTATGATGCAATAAAATGTGCTTTATTAATGTTTATGATATATGAATGTAATGGATGCGCATGTAAGCCGATTAGCTGTCTTGCTGAGGAAAATAAATCTTTGATAGCTGGAGATAATGAAATCTTTGACTGCTGCCGGGGATTGAAAATCCTTGGTGACTTGTGGGGATTAACAAAAGCTTTGACAACTTCTGCGGGGAATTGAGAATCCTTCATGACTTTCCTGGGGAATAAGGAAAACTCTGAATATCTCTACTGGGGAATCAAAACCTGGGAGGCTTTAACCGGAGGAACGAGATCGAGAATCTTCGATCTGCAGGAAAATAACTCTGTGGGGAGAATGCTTATCCTGTTGGAGAGTTTTCAAAAGCTTGGGTTGTATGCCAATCTATTGAGGAAACAAGAATGAGAATCTTCATTCAGGCGTTTGGGTCAGGAGGTTGGGTGTATGCCAATCTTCTGGAGTTTTAAGAATGAGAATCTTCATTCTGTTAAGGGTATCAGGAGGTTGGGAGTATGCCAATCTTCTGAGATATTATCCTTGGTTGGGGATAAAACAAAAGTTAACTGTTATCTAGTTGATTTCCAGGTTTTAAGATAACTTACTGGAGGATTTGGAGAAACAGGATGATTTCCACTGTGGTTTAGAGGTTGAAGTTTTGGACTCCGTTGGGGAGGAAAGTTTCATCTTCACTGAGGATTTGTAGTTCAAAGTCTTCTGGCTCCGCTGGGGATCGTGAGTTTAGAAACTTAGTTCTGATGAGGATTTTGAAACTTAACTCCACCGGGGATGTGTATTTCAAGGTTTTAACTCTGCTGAGGATCTGAATGACATACTGCAGGGGATTTCTTATGGAATAGCCTAAAGACGTTTTCCTATACTTTCAACCTATCAGTATTTATCCTTTCTCATTTCGTTTTATTTGCAAGCAGTGATTATATTCGAATGCATATGCTCATTTAATAAATCATTGGACGTTTTCAAATAAAACACAAGTGTAAAAAGAAAGAAAAGGCAAACAAATTCCTGCACTTTGAAGTATCTTTGTATTAACTTTGTGTAAGTATTTTGTACAAAGGAGACAGACATCCTAGTAAGAGAATGTTGTCATAAAAAATGAGAAAAATTTATACAAAGAAAGATGGCTATGTGTAACAATTCCATGGGGTTCCCATTCCGCTATAGCCTTCGTAACTCTGAGTATCTTGTCCATTCGTTTCCTTGTTTGACGATGATTAGGTTGATCAGAAACCAGGAGCTTGTTTGTGAATAGATTATCCTTTAAAGTGATCCGACGAGACATAGTCATACGCTTTAATTCCCTAACTTTTGCCTGGACCGCCCTTTCTGGTTTTCGATCCACCGGGAAACCCTTTTTTGCCCAAGTCGCCCTTTCGGGTTTTCAACTTGCCAGCTGTACATATTTTTTTATTTATCCCTAATTTTTGCCTGAACCGCCCTTTCGGGTTTTCGATTCACCGAGATGCTTATTTTTGCCCAAGTCGCCCTTTCGGGTTTTCAACTTGTCAGGTCGTTTATGCGTAGTATCTTTTGACTATGTCTGCGTTCACAGGGTGCGGTAGGTCATCACCGTCCATGGTGGTCAGGATCATTGCCCCACCAGAAAAGATGTTTTTGATCATAAATGGTCCTTCGTAAGTAGGAGTCCATTTGCCCCTGGGATCGCTTTGCGGCAAGATGATTCGCTTGATTACAAGGTCCCCGACTTGATATACCTGTCTCTTGACTTTCTTGTTGAAGGCTTTGATCATACATTTTTGATACGCCTGACCATGGCAAACAGCAGTAAGTTGCTTCTCATCAATTAAGTTAAGTTGATCAAGGCGGGTCTGAATCCAATCATCTTCACTCAAACCAACATCCTTCATGATCCTCAAGGAAGGGATCTGAACTTCCACAGGTAAAATAACTTCCATGCCATATACCAAAGAAAAGGGGGTTGCCCCAGTTGAAGTGTGTGTCGTGGTACGATACCCGTGCAGAGCAAACGGTAACATCTCATGCCAGTCCTTGTAGGTGACTGTCATCTTTTGAATGATCTTCTTGATATTTTTGTTCGCAGCTTCGACAACACCGTTCATCTTAGGCCGATAGGGAGATGAATTGTGATGTTGAATCTTGAACTGCTCGCACAGAGCGGTGATCATAGTATTGTTCAAATTTGTACCGTTATCAGTGATGATCCTGTCGGGGATGCCATACCGGCATATGAGGTTCTGCTTGATGAAGCGAGCAACCATATTCTTTGTAACGGAAGCGAAGGAAGCTGCTTCGACCCACTTGGTAAAGTAATCAATGGCCACCAGGATGAAACGGTGTCCATTGGATGCTGTAGGCTTGATCTCTCCAATCATGTCGATTCCCCACATCGCGAATGGCCAAGGAGCTGTTAAGATATTGAGAGGAACTGGGGGAATATGTACCTTGTCATCATAGATTTGGCATTTGTGACAAGTACGGGAATATTGATGACAATCAGCTTCTATGGTAGACCAGTAGTAGCCCGCCCGTAGAATCTTCTTAGCCATCGTATGATCGCTTGAGTGGGTGCCAAAGGTGCCATTATGTAGTTCGGCCATGATCTGCTCAGATTCAACCTTGTCCACACAACGGAGTAGGACACAATCAAGATTGCGCTTGTATAAGATACCATTGCTCAAAAAGAACTTGGCCGCGAACCTCCTTAAGAACTTTTTGTCGTTGACTGAAGCTCCTTCAGGGTATTCTTGTGCTTCGAGATACCTTTTGACGTCATGAAACCAAGGTCGGTCCACCACTGCTTCAGTATTAATCTCGTGACAATGTACAGGTTCGTCCATTCGTTCAATGGTGATTTGAGGTGCCTCATTATCCCAGTTAAGTTTAAACATGGATGACATTGTAGCTAGCGCATCTGCTAGCTGATTCTCTTCTCGCGGGAAGTGCTCGAAGGTGATCTGCTCGAAATGTGGTAACAATGTCAGGACATGTTATTTGTAAGGGATGAGGTTAGGGTGCTTAGTATCCTACTCTCCTTTGATTTGACTGATAACTAAAGCTGAGTCCCCAAATACAACCAAAGATTTGATTCCCAAGTCAATAGCAGCCTTGAGACCAAAGATACAAGCTTCATACTCGGCCATGTTGTTGGTGCAACTGAAGCAAAGTCTAGCAGTGAAAGGTGTATGGAAACCTTCTGGAGAGATAAGTACCGCGCCGATACCATTGCCAAGTGCGTTGGAGGCACCATCAAAGTACAGAGTCCATCGGGATCTTTGTTCAGGTCCGTCATACGGTCCGTTACCTTTAATGTTGTCCAACGTCATAATATCCTCGTCAGGGAAGTCGAACCTCATAGATTGGTAATCTTCGACGGCTTGATGAGCTAGATGGTCAGCTAGTACACTCCCTTTTATAGCTTTTTGGGTTATGTACTGGATATCATACTCAGTCAGGATCATCTTCCATCTAGCGATTCTTCCAGATAAAGCAGGCTTCTCGAAGATGTACTTGATCGAATCCATTTTAGAAATCAACAAAGTGGTATGTGTCAACATATACTGCCTTAGCCGGCAAGCAACCCATACCAAAGCGCAGCAAGTTTTCTCGAGCAGTGAGTAACGAGTCTCACAGTCGATAAACTTTTTGCTAAGGTAATAAATGGCATGCTCTTTTCAGCCAGACTCGTCATGTTGGCCCAATACGCACCCCATTGAATTATCCAAAACAGTCAGATACATGATTAAAGGCCTTCCTTCAACGGGTGGCATCAAGATAGGAGGTTCTAGCAAATACTCCTTGATCTTATCGAAAGCAACTTGACAGTCATCGTTCCATTCAACCACCTGGTCTTTCTTCAACAGCTTGAAGATTGGTCCACAGGTAGATGTTAGGTGAGAGATGAACCTTGCAATATAATTTAGGCGTCCCAAGAAACCTCCGACCTCCTTCTCAGTGCGAGGGGCAGGCATTTCTTGTATAGATTTAACTTTAGCAGGATCAACCTCGACACCTTTGTTACTGACGATGAATCCCAAAAGTTTACCAGACCTGACTCCGAAAGTTCACTTGCTAGGGTTCAGTCTGAGCTTGTATTCTTTTAACCTGACAAACAACTTTTGCAGATGGTCGAGGTGTTCTTCTTCTGTCTGTGAACGGGCTATCATGTCGTCTACGTAGACTTCAATCTCATGATGTATAATGTCATGAAACAAAGCTACCATGGCTCACTGATAGGTTGCCCCGGCATTCTTCAGTCCGAATGGCATCACTTTATAGCAGAAGGTACCCCACTGCGTAACAAACGTAGTCTTCTCCATGTCTTCGGGGGCCATTTTGATCTGGCTGTACCCTAAAAATCCGTCCATGAAAGAGAATACCTTGTGTTGAGCTGTGTTGTCAACTAAGATGTCAATGTGTGGTAGTGAAAAATCATCTTTAGGGCTAGCCCTATTTAAGTCTCTGTAGTCCACACACATTCTGACTTTGCCGTCCTTCTTAGGCACGGGCACAATGTTAGCAACCCATTATGGATAGGAAGTAATAGCCAGAAAGCCAGCATTGAACTGCTTCATCACTTCAGCTTTGATCTTTTTGGACATGTCGGGCCTCATTCGGCGGACTTTCTGTTTGATTGGTGGACAATCTTCTCTTGTAGGGAGACGGTGAACCACAATATCTGTATCTAGTCCTGACATGTCTTCATAGGACTAGACGAAGATCTCAACATATTCATTCAACAGCTGAACTAAGCACTCTTTGACACTTGGCTCTAGGTTGGCACCCACTTTAACCTCTTTTCTGTCTTCGGCAGTACCCAAATTGATAGTCTCTAACAACTCTTCATGGGGAAGAATAGCCCTTTCTTCTTGTTGCAAAAGTCTAGCTAACTCTCCAGGCACTTCACAGTCTTCATCACCTTCGTACTCGGCATGATTGACCAGATCTTCAGAGTCACTGAAGGCCCTAGCAGAATTGTTACCCATGGAATCCGGAGTGGATGGGTACCTGCATTTTGTGAGTGTGGGTGTGTGTAAGGGATAGCCACCTTTAAACAAAATAAAATGTAAAAAGAAAGAAAATGAACACAAAAGTTTATATATGAAAACGTCCATGATTCATTAAAAATGGCATATGAAAATGAAGAATCAAAACCCTTACAAATGGACCTGAATGCCCCAGGTAAAGGCATAAGGCAAAAAGAGTGTACGAATTGTTTAATAATTATTACATACCAAACAGGAAATGTTCAAAAGATAAATTACTGATTGATGAAAGTAATGGGAACGAAGTCTTTCGCCTCCCAGTTGTTCAGTCCTCCTTCAATGGTTGGAAAGATGCAGTCTTCAAAATTTCTTTCTTCTTCATCATCCTCTAAAGCATGAATTCCGTGATGAGTGATTTTCAATGGCGGTCCTCCAGCCCGGGAGCGACGCACAACTTTCTGGCTAGCAGTAGTGAAACCCAATCCGAACTTATCTGTCTTGTAAGGAAAATCTGGCAGTTGACCCCATACTGTGCTTCCTCCTTCCTTGACTACAGCCTCTGCATCTTTAAAGGATGACATCCGGGACATAGGTTTGGTAATGATGGGCACATCAGTCATTGTCTTGGCTACCGCAACCTCAGGAGAAACCTCTTCAAAGTGTTGGAAAGGTGTTTCTATGAATTCACCATCTAACTCCACGTAGCGGAAAGAGTTAAGTTGGCTTATCATATACTCCTCCTCACCATGAACTGTTATGATCTTACCCTGAACTGGGTACTTGAGCATCTGGTGTAGAGAAGAAGTGACTGCCCCAGCGTTGTGGATCCATGGCCTTCCCAATAAACATGAATATAAAGGACGGATGTGTATCACATAAAATGTAGAATTGAAAATTTCCGTACCCACCTTAATTGGGATGTCCACTTCTCCGTGAACCATCCGCTTAGAACTGTCGAAGGCTCTAACAATGATATTAATGGGCTTTAAGGTCAAACCTTCACAATCTAGCATGTCCAATGCTTTCTTTGGTAGGACATTTAAAGATGAACCAGTATCAACCAGAACGTGAGCAAGTGTGGTCCCTCTGTACTCTACCGAAACATGCAGCGCATCATTATGCTTTCTTCCCTTAGACGTCAGATCGGCATCAGAGAAGGCAAGACCATTGTCGGCTGTAAGGCTGGCTACACACTCTTGAAATTGATCCGCAAAAGTTTCTTGAGGCACGTGTGCCGTCTTCAGGAATTTGATCAAGGCTTTGGCATGAGCCTCAGAGCATAGCAATAGAGCCAGCATAGAGATTTTTGAAGGGGTTTGCCCCAGCTGCTCTACGACATCATAGTCGCTTTTCTTAATTATCTTTAAAATCTCCTCCATTTCCTTTTGGGTGGTCTCGGGGATAAACAAAGTCTGAGCCCTCGTCCTGACGGGCGCTTCTTGGATCCCCTTACCTTTATCAGCAATAACAGCAAAGGGTACATCTTCGGGAGTAACAATTTCTTCAATCACTGGACTTCGCACATATATCTTGACAGGCACAAGAGCACTTGAGGGTCCGAAGACTGCCCTTGGAGGAGCAATCTCCGGAGAGAAGATTCTTCCGCTACGAGTTATCTTACTTGTCCCCGTAATATTTCCTATATCAGGAGCTTCTTCATCGGAACTTTCTTCGACTGATTCGATTTGCTTAACACCGTGGTAGAAAATATCTCCTCCATAATTCCACGGTATCGTCTTGTTGGACTTATATGGGATAGGCCCTGGCATGGTAATCTTCAGCGGTACAAACTTTGGATCGGGTGTAATCTTAACAGGCCTTTTACAGGTCTTGGAAAGATTGTCGGAAATGGTGATTATAGCAACATCATTGATTGGAGTAACAGGAGTAACATGACTAATAGTAGCAATAGGAGTTTTCTGAAAGAGGATCTCTTGAGTATCCATCAGGCGTTGGATGCCTAACTTCAACAGTGGACAGTCGGATTGCAAGGTCGAACAAAGGTAACAATCTTTTTCACAGCCCGGGAAAATCCTGACTTTCAACAGATTCATCTTAATCATTGGCAACGGAGTCATTAAGTCATCAACAGCGGTAACATGAAGATCTTCTACAATAGCATGGACATTATGACCATGTTTTGGAATAGGAGAGGATATCACATTAGGTTTTTCGGGGCATCAAACTCTACCTCCTTGGCATCTATTAAATCTTGGATCTTGTTTTTAAGGGCCCAACAGTTGTTGGTGTCGTGCCCCACGCTGTCCGAATGATATGCACATTTTACATTTGAATGATAATAGGGAGAAAAGGTATTTGGGTTTTTCGGCGCTTCTTTCAAATTGGTAAGTTTTAACTTTAACAGATGAGGGAGGACCTGAGCAGGTGTCATATTGATCCGGGTGAACTGCCGTTGTGGCCTTTCTACCCTTTGCTGGTTAGCTCTGGGTTGACTGCTTCGAGGTTGATCGGCTGAGGAGTTCTGGATCATCACAGCCCCCACCGCTGGTCGGCGCTCCATTATGCCTTGATTTCTCTGAGTGTAAACAGCAAAAGCTTCTTTCTTGGCTGGGAAGGTCTTCTTGACAGCAGTGGAAGCAGATGCATCCTTCTGAATTTTACCACTCTTGATGCCAGCTTCGACCCTTTCACCTGTCAGAATTAATTCGGTGAACCCTGCAGATGAGCTCCCGATCAAGTGATTGAAAAATGGACCTAACATGGTCCCCAAAAACATATCAACCAGCTCTCTATCCGACAATGGTGGCTGCACCCTTCCAGCCAAATCCCTCCACTTCTGGGCATACTTCTTAAATCCCTCATTAGAGACCATACCCATACTCTGTAGTTGAGTACGAGTAGGCGCTAAATATGTATTATATTGGTATTGTCGGTAGAAAGCAGCAGCTAAATCCTCCCAGTTATGTACATCAGATCTCTCAAGTTGATAGAACCAGTCCTATTGCATACTGTTGCACCCCAAAATTTTCCCTCCCATATTTCTCAATACATGTCAAGAATAATCTCCAAGTTGCTCAAGTTGGCTCAAGGGTTGGACAGTCAAATCACCTCCTAAGGCAGTCAAGTCAAAATTAGGGTTTTGTGTTGCATCAAGGTCCTCACATCCAAATGACCTCAAGTGCTCCCCAATGTCCTAATATGTTCTTAATTTCATCCATGTCAAATTTCAAGCCTTGCAGAGGAATTTTGGTCAGTCAATTGCTCAAGAGACCCAAATATCGACTGTGCTAGGGCAAAAGTCAACTGTGTCCCATATACAGTCAAACCTCAAGAATTTTTGTCCACATTCTCATTTTGAAGGTTAGTTCATCATTTGATCAAGGGTTGATCATGATTCATCAAGGATTGCTCACGATTCATCAAGATTCAAAAGTTGCTAAATTAGGGTTTTGTAGGAAAAGTCAACTCAACTTTGACCAAGCATAACTTTCTCATACTTTATGAGAAAGGACCCATCCAAAGCTCATTTTGAATATGATTCAATTTCCTACAATCCATCTTCACACCCCAAGATCAAGAAATGCACTCAAAAAAAGTTACAAATTTGGACATTATAGGTCATTTTTGAAAGTCAACAAAAACACCTTTTTTTCCAAAGCTTATAACTTGAGCATGGAAGATTAAAATGAGATGAGACCAAAAGGGCTGGTTATAGGACATCTAAAGGTTTCTAAAAAGTCCAAGAACACCTCCAAAAGTTCAAAATTGAAGAAGTTATGCATTGTTGAAGTTGGGCATTTTTCCAAATTTGCCAAAAGTCAACTATCCTCAAAACTCCAATTTTTGACAAAAGGGCTCACTTTTTTCCACTTGATATAGTCTTGTCATGCCACACACGCGTTCCATCTTTAATTTCATGGACATTCATATATTTTTCTATTTTATTTCATTTTTATTGATTTAATTCATTATTAATCAATATTAAATCAAATAAAATATAAAAATTGATGTAATAAGATTCTTGTGGTCATTACAGCTTGCAAATATCATATAACACTCAATCAAATTCGTGCCAAGTCAAAACATGCACAAAATCTCAGATTTGATGCAAATATGGCAACTTGTTAATGGTGATCAAAATCAAATCTTCCATCTTCAATGCATAAGGATTATGACCCAAGTTTTGACCTAGACACATTCCATTATATGCACACAAGTGAGGCAGACCAAAGATACGCACAAAGCACTACTGAAACAGCCAGAACAAGTTTGTGAAAAAGCTTGAAAAGTGTGAGATCAAAAACAACATTTGAGGCCAATTCAATCCAAAATCACAACGTAGCTCTCTTGCCAGCAACCTCCTGAAGCTATAGCAACCAAAGCCAACGCCTGAAGTTATCTGAAAAGCGCTGTAAGTGTTCTTGAAAACAGCTCTGAATATGAAATCGAAATCATTCATTTTTGCATCCTTTTGATAAACCATTGGCATAATCTTGATCCTTATCAAATTTCTAACAAGTCTGCATCATTTAATTTCGTTTTCATGGCCTATAATCATATACCCGAACCTAGGGTTTTATTGTGTTGTTTTTAGGCGTTTGAATTACAGGGAAAATTGGGCAAAATAATGGTTACAGGGATGACCAGGAGGAAGAGACGAGTGCATTGGTACTCTTAGGTTTCGTTTACATGGCCTGGAGATGATTTTTGAGATACCCTACGAAACTTCCTGCGGATAAAAATCCGCAGGTAAATAACCAGGGTTATTTGAAGAAGACGATGGCGTGTCCCTTTGCTATTGGTCCATTCAAATCAGTGGCGCTCTTTTTTATTATTTCAGGCTTAGTGCATTGTTTCACATATTATGTTTCTTTCTTATTCCACTAACAAAGATGCAGCGTAGATGAGTTGGTGAGCGTGCTATTGCTAAACCCCTTGGGACCTGGGTTCGAATCCCAGGTCCCCCAATATTATTTGTCTTGTTTTTCTCCAGGTACTTGCATGCATTTCAGGCTTTGCAGTGCATCATATGCCCTCATCCAGATCTCATCCAGATGGCTTGTGGACCAGATCCAATGGCCAGAATTGGGTCCTCACCATATTCTCAAGTCAAAGGCGCACATTGGATGGAAAGAGTCAACGAGGCTGCTCACAATTGGGCTTCAAAAATTGCAATTCAAACACCCTCTTTGGGCCCAACACCCCCTGAGTTTGTTCCATTTTATTTTCTTTTCATTATTTTTTCTATTTTGTTTTATTATTATTATTATCTTAATTAATTAACCAATTAACATTTTTATATATAAAAAATCAGAAAACCCAAAATAAAAATAATATTTTTATTAATTTCACTATTTCATAATTTTGTAAAAAACATTAATTAATTAATTTAGTTTTAATTAGGTATAATTTTAACATATTTTGTAATAAATTAAAATTAATTTAGAATTAGGTTTTTAAATATTTTTAACCATTCTTATTTTATTTCCTTAATTAAAATAAAAAACCCAAAAATATTTTCATGTAATTAATTAATTCAATTATTAATTTAGACTAATTCTTAATTCAAAAATAACAAAAAATATGCTTTATTTAATAAAAGGGGTCAAAACCCTAAAACACTCCGATTTAATTTTCTCGCGCGCGTATTATTTCTTGATCCACATTTCAATATTGTAACTGCTTCGGGAATGTAATAGTTTTTAACTTAGGACTTTATTTATTTATTTATCGCTTTTATTTACTTTTCGCAATTTAATTTTAAAGGGTTTGTCTTTGGCGATGTAAATACCCGACGCCTTGTAATAGCTTAGATTTATTTTACGCAATTTAATTTCCGCAACCATTAACTGTTAGATGTTTGATAAATAGGCAATGCATGACAAGATTAACCTTTAACCTAAAATCAACAGTAGCTCACCATAACATGTACAAAGATAATATAACTGAAAAACAATACACTCGCACATGCCACTCTTAGGGTACACCTCACTTGGTTGCCTCGAACGTGGTCATTGAGTATAGGAAGTTTTAGAGGTCGCCCTCTTGTCCAAAGATCATAAGTTGCCTCGAAATGGTTGCCTCGGATAAAAATGATCTAAGACATTAGGGTTACCGCTAAGGCGTCCTAACATTGCTTTAGTGACCACACGTCCCTTAATCGAATTGACCCGAAAACTCCAACGACGATGCTACCTACTCCTCAATAGTGGGATAGCATTGTCTAAAGGACATTTGCACAGTCTAATTCCTTTTTGAGTAGGTAGATGTTCTTAAGTACTTGCTCCTTTTAAAGACAAAACAAAACTTTTCGCACTCACACTCTCTTCAAAAACAAAACTCTTTTCAAACCCACAAACACAAAGAAAATCAAACTTTTGAAAACATAATGAGCAAGTACCTAAGAGCCCGTGGATAACCACGGATAGAAAGGGTGCTAACACCTTCCCTTTCTATAATCTGCCTCCCGAACCCGAGAAATATCTCAAAAAGGAATTTTTTTTGTGCTTTTGTCCTTTCCTTGTTGGATAAAATAAAAGACGGCGGCGACTCTTGCTTATCGCGACATTTTGCGGAAACAAACGCAAAACGCGAACCAGCATTCCAAAACAGTCAGTTCTCATTCCCACCGTATCACAGAACTGGCGACTCTGCTGGGGAAATTTAATAAGTGAGGTGTACCTTAGGATTAGATCACCATGTTTTCAATTGTATGCTTTGTATGATTTAAATTTGTGGGCTTGTATCGGAGTTCTATAGATCCTAACCCGGATCTGGGGATACCCTTTAGGTAAGTAGCAATAAACTATGAGGGATCTGTACGGCGTAGACCGATACGGATGAAGCAGTAGCTATGTTGGTGTGGCACCTTGGTCTGTACCGATATCCCTTGTGTTGGAACGAGGAGAATATGGGTCTTCTAAGGAGTCATTAAGCACCAACTGACCTTAGAACCTTAAATTGACCAACTTGGCCATAGAACAGTAGCAGTATGCTACACTCATTGAAACTAAACTCTCGCGATGATTCCGTCCGCAAGAAAAGGTTGCTAAACTGGAATTATGACCGATTGAGGGTAGTCAGTGATATTGAGATCCTCTAGAACCCGGTTACTATTTTTAGGACAAGTCTTAACCAACTGAACTGAAAGAGGGTAGTACCTAAGCTCCATGCCAACCTGAAATCTAAGGGCTCTCAGTGTGACTTGTGTGCCTTTACCATGTTTGCTTTTTGTGGATACTTGTGGTGTGCCTTTATCATGACATCATGACATCATAACATTGCATACATTTTGCATAAGGACTAACCTATTTCAAAGACAAGAGGGTTTCATCTTTGCTCTGTTTTGTAGGTCATCATGATGCCCATGCGTAGGAATACTATCCGGATCAACTTTGTCTAAGTACCTACCCTGCTTAAAGAGTTGGTTGTCAGGATTCCAGACACTACTTCCTTCATCAGAAGGCATGGTTCTCTTCTCAGTTTGGTCACCGCAAAGTTGGACGAACAAATGATAAGTGTCCTGGTCCAATTCTATGATCCGCTGTACCATTGTTTTACTTTCCAGGACTTCCAGCTGGTTCCTACCCTAGAAGAGTTCTCTGAGCTGCTCGGTATCTCTGTTCTGGAGCAGACTCCATTTACTGGTTGGGAAAAGACTCTTAAGCCCGAAGAAATTGCTGCAGCCCTTCACTTGACCAAGGAGGAGGTAATGGCTAACTGGGAGACTAGAAGTGGAGCTAAGGGTTTTCTGGCTAAGTTTTTGGTTGACAAAGCTAATTACTTCTGGGACAGCTTAGACTTCAAGGCGTACGAGGATATTTTGGCTCTCTTGATTTATGGTCTGGTATTGTTTCCGAATCCTGACACTTTTGTTGATATTAATGCCATAAAGATCTTCATCTCTCAGAACCTGGTACCCACTCTCTTGGGTGACGTCCTTCATCAGCTCTATGCTCGTACTGCCCGAAAGCGGGGAACTTTGATGTGTTGTGCTCCTTTATTGTCGAGGTGGTTTATTTCGCACCTCCCTAAGTCTGTACTGAAGAACAAAGAAGGAATGGGCTGGGCTTATAGGGTGATGTCTCTTTCTAATAATGACATTATCTGGACTCTCAAAGGTATGGATGAGGTGACTGTCATTGATCGCTGTGGAGAGTATCCTAATGTTCCATTGATCGGAACCCATGGAGGGATTTCTTACAACCCATGTTTAGCTCTCCGTCAGTTTGGAAGAGCCAGAAGAGAAGGGCCTCATGAGATGTTGATGCCTCATATCATCTTTGATTTTCAGGGAGATAGCGACGAGCTGCATCGTAGATTCATAAGGGCTTGGGACAAAGTTCACCAATCTGACCCACATGAGTTGGGACCAAAGACTTCTCTGCCAATGGAGCCATATCTCAGATGGGTCCGCATCCGTGCCCAGAAGTTAGGTATGCCATATGAAGCTGTCAGACATGTTACTCTTGAAGTTGCTAATGAGGAGGGGGTTCTTCCAACTATTCTCCACCCTTATATGCCCACTGATATTGGGACACTCAAGAGGTCTTGGATGCAACCGCGGGAAGAACGGGATTCTTATCGGGAGAAGTTCAATGAGCAGGAGCAGAAGATCCAGAAGCTGACTAGGCAACTGGAGAACGAGCGGATCCTGAATGATTATGTCCGCATCGAGAAGAAGAGACCATGGGAGCATTGATGGACCTTTGATGATTTCTTCACAATTTTTATTTACTTTTCAGTATTTCCATTCTTGTAACGCCTAAGGGCAGTTTGTTGAACAATTTAAATTTTGAAGTTTAAATCTAATAAAGTGTGTTTCCTTTCTTGTTTACAAATTTGAATCTCGATTGTCTTTGAAATCATAAATCATACGCATTTCATCCCATGCACTTCATAAGCAGGTACCCTTTACAGGTCTCTTATCTTCTTCGTTGTTTATTTTAGCAATCATCATGTCTGCTGAACCTTCAACTGAGAAAGCTATCAAGGCCCTCCAGGCCCAGAATGCCCAGTTTCAAGAGCTGTTCATGAATCTGGCTAAGGGTCAGCAGGACCTGAAGACTTTGATTCCGAAAGAGAAGAAGAAGAATAAGAGGACCATCCTGTTCAATACTGGACGCAGGTTTGGAAACGGGCTGCAGAATGAAGTTGATCTGACCACCTCATCTGGAGGGAAAGATAGTCCACAAGAAAGGAGGGCTCCTAGCCCTATGGTCTCCGACAACGAGACGGACTATGATGAAGAACAATATCCTCCTGCTGAGGATAAGTACAAACAGCTGGAAGACCGTTTAAGCGCTATGGAGATACAAAAGGTGCCCGGTCTGGACTTCAGAGATCTGGGTCTATCATCTGGGGTGGTGATTCCCCATAAGTTCAAGGCACATGCCTTTGCCAAGTATGACATAGTCTCCTGCCCGAAACTGCACCTCCAGTCATATGTGAGGAAGATCCAGCCTTACACTGCTGATAAGAACTTGTGGATCCATTTCTTTCAAGACAGTCTCTCAGAGACTCAACTTGAGTGGTTCTATCAGCTGGACGGAGCCAGTATCCGTAGCTGGGAAGATTTGGCTACTGCATTCTACAGGCAATACCAGTACAACTCCGACCTCGCTCCTACGCGTACCCAACTCCAGGGTATGTCAATAGGAACAGGTGAAGGATTTAAAGAGTATGCTCAAAAATGGAGAGACCTTGCTGGAAGGGTGCAACCACCTTTGGCTGATCGTGAGCTTGTGGACATGTTTCTGGGGACCCTGTCTGGTCCGTTCTTTAATCATCTGATTGGAAGCTCTTCAGCTGGGTTTACAGATCTTATTTTGACCGGTGAAAGGATTGAAGCTGGTATTAAGGCCGGGAAGATACAGAAGGGTGCCTCCTCGAGCACCGAGAAGAAACCGTTTAAGAAAGAGTCCGGTGCTGTCTACAGTTCGAGAAGACAGAATAGACTTGAACACCGCCAAACTGTCAATGCAGATGTTATTTCAAAACCTGCGGGTGCTCCTCAGCATCACAATCAACAAAAGGACGAGAGACCTCGAAGGCAATTCACTCGTCTCAGCATGACTTTGTCTCAGATTCTGCCACAGTTGCTGAAGACCAATCTGGTAACTCTAAAAGAAGCTCTAAAGAATCCAAGTACCACATCACCAAAGTACAACCCTAATGCCCGCTGCGCTTTTCACTCTGATAGCCCGGGGCATAATACATATGATTGTTGGGTTTTGAGGAACAGGGTGCAAGACCTGATTGATGCAAAGGAGATTGAGTTTGAGGCGCCCGAGAGGCCTAATGTTGTGACTGCTCCCATGCCCAAACATTGAGTAAATGCTGTAGAGGAAGACTTGTTTGTAGTTTCCGTGGATGATATTGTTACCCCTCTGATGACTGTCAAGAAGAACCTGTTGCTAGCCGGTTTATTTCCGGGTTGTGGCGAAGGTTGCCATATGTGTTCTGTTTTACCTACTGGTTGTCCATTTCTGAAGTCAGGTATCCAAAACCTGATGGATAGTAAAGAGATCATGTTTGAAAAGGCTGTTGTTCCATCCGTTCATTCTGAAGAAGTTGCCATTATTACCATTTTCGACAATTCTTCCAAGGCTCCCTCGAGGAAGCCTGTTAGAATTACATCTATTCCAAAGATTGCACCTGTAATCATCACTGTTCCGGGGCCCATCCCCTACACCTCTGACAAAGCTGTCCCTTGGCACTATGGGGCAGATGTTTATGTTCTTGGAGTTAAGAAAGAGTTGGATGCTGATACCGGCGTCAGCAACATTACTGGGCCTGCTAAAGTCACCCGCAGCGGTAGACTTTTCTCACCTGATATTTCTCCACCAACTTCCCGAAGACCTGTTGTCATTACACCTGCAAGTGTGCCTAATGCAATTCCTGATCAAGTTCTTAGTCCTACCCTTGTCGCCGAGTCATCTAACGCTCGGGGCAAAGGGATCACCACTGATGTGCCTGCCCAGACGGAGGCACCGAAGACCATCACTGTTGAAGCTTCCAAACAGGAGATGGAAGAAATTTTGAAGATTATTAAGAAGAGTGATTATAACGTAGTTGAGCAGCTGGGGCAAACCCCATCCAAGATTTCTATGTTGTCACTGCTGTTGTGTTCAGAGGCCCACGCCAAGGCTCTGATTACCTTCCTGAAAACCACCCACGTGCCACAAGAGACATCAGCTGATCAGTTTACCGATTGTGTGGCCAATTTAACAGCTGATAATGGTTTGGGTTTCTCCGATGCTGATTTGACTGCTAAAGGGAAGAACCATAATGATGCCCTGCATGTCTCCATTGAATTCAGGGGCACTACTCTTGCACATGTATTGGTTGATACTGGTTCCTCACTGAATGTCTTACCCAAGAAAGCTCTAGACCAGTTGGATTGCAAAGGGTTAAAGTTAAAACCAAGTAACATCATTGTCAGGGCCTTTGATGGGTCTAAAAGGATGGTGCACAATGAAGTTGATATTCCAATTAAAGTTGGTTCTCAGGTCTTCAATTCTACATTCTACGTGATGGACATTCGGCCATCCTATTCTTGTTTGCTGGGTCGTCCATGAATCCACAAAGCCGGGGCCGTAACCTCAACGCTTCACCAGAAGCTAAAGTACCCGGTCAGAGGGAAGATTATGACAGTTCAAGGGGAGGAAGAGTATATGGTCAGCCACCTCAACTCGTTCCGGTACGTAGAGATGGATGGGGAGTTCATTGAAACCCCATTTCAGCACTTTGAAGAGGTTCCTCAGACACTGGCATCAGCCGAGACTGTTGTTGAAGATTCTCCTATGAAGATGGCTTCCTTAAAGGATGCCCGAGCTGTTATTAAGAAGGGTGAGTGTGCAAATTGGGGCCGACTTCCTGATTTCACTCAGAAGACTAACAAGTTTGGTTTGGGTTTCACTGCAGAAGCTCAAAGGGCTGTTCGTAATGCAAGGATTGGAAGACCTCATGTGTTCATCAGCAACTCGGGAGTAAATGCCATTGAAGATGATGTGGAGGAGTTTGAATTCGACAACTGGATCTATCCTACGACCAACAGTGGACCAAGCAACTGGACAACAAAGGACTTCATCCCTATTACTTTTGTTAACCAATAATGAACTCTTTGTTTTGAATTTGTAACAAACATTGTTGTGAAACTTTATGGCCCGATGTCTTACCCGGGGCACTGTGGCTTCATTTGTGAGGGCTTTTGTGTGCCATTTTCATATATCATTAATAAAAGCATTAGACGTTTCTTGCATTTCAAATTTTGCGCTCCTTGTTTTTCTTTATTATACATTGCAAAACAGCTATTTTACACACACTCACATATACAGGTCCCAATCCACTCTGGATCTCACTGGTAACGACTCTGCTACTGCCAGTTATGACTTCGAAAATCCGATCAACTTAGCCGAAGACGAAGGTGAAGATGATTGCGAAGTGCCGGGTGAACTTGCAAGGCTGCTACTCCAGGAAGAGAGGACCATTCAGCCACATGAAGAGCCGGTGGAAACGGTAAATCTGGGTACTGAAACAGACAAGAAGGAAGTCAAGATCGGTGCAAATCTGGAGCTTAGTGTGAAGCAGCGATTGATTCAGATGCTGCATGACTATGTTGAGATCTTTGCCTGGTCTTATGAAGATATGCTTGGGTTGGATACTGACATTGTGGTTCATCGCCTGCCTACCAAGGAAGACTGCCCTCCCGTAAAACAGAAGGTTCGCCGTATGCGCCCAGAGATGTCCGAGAAAATCAAGGCTGAAGTTATGAAACAGTTTGACGCCGGTTTTCTAGCAGTGACTTCTTACCCTCAGTGGGTGGCCAATGTGGTTCCAGTACCAAAGAAGGATGGTAAGGTCAGAATGTGTGTTGACTACAGGGATCTGAACAGGGCCAGTCCCAAGGATGACTTCCCTCTACTTCACATCGACGTTCTGGTTGACAATACTGCTCAGCACAAGGTGTTCTCTTTTATGGATGGTTTCTCCGGTTATAATCAGATAAAGATGGATCCCGAAGACATGGAGAAAACCACTTTTGTTACTCAGTGGGGTACCTTTTGCTACAGGGTCATGCCTTTTGGATTGAAGAATGCTGGGGCAACATATCAGCATGCCATGGTTGCTTTGTTCCACGACATGATCCATCATGAGATTAAAGTATATGTCGACGATATGATCGCGAGGTCCCAGACTGAGGAGGAGCACCTTGACCATCTACAGAAGCTGTTTGACAGGTTGAAGTTGTACAAGCTGAGATTGAACCCGAACAAGTGCACCTTCGGGGTGAGGTCTGGTAAACTACTGGGTTTCGTCGTGAGAGACAAAGGTATTCAAGTGGATCCGGCGAAAGTGAAAGCCATACAAGAGATGCCAGCTCCCAAGAAAGAGAAGGAGGTCAGAGGCTTTCTAGGACGACTGAACTACATTGCCCGATTCATCTCTCACCTGACTGCTACTTGTGAGCCAATCATCAAGCTGCTGAAGAAAGATCAAGTGGTACGTTGGAACGAAGAATGCCAGGCTTCTTTCGAAAGGATCAAAGAGTATCTCCAAGAGCCACCCATCCTAATGCCACCAGTTGAAGGGAGACCTCTGATCCTATACTTGACAGTACTTGACAACTCAATGGGGTGTGTGCTGGGGCAGCATGACGAGTCTGGCCAAAAAGAGCATGCTATTTATTACCTTAGCAAAAAGTTTACCGACTGTGAGACCCGATACTCACTGCTTGAGAAAACTTGTTGCGCTTTGGCATGGGCTGCTCGCCGGCTAAGACAGTATATGCTGACTCACACTACTCTATTGATTTCAAAGATGGATCCAATCAAGTATATCTTCGAAAAGCCTGCCTTGTTCGGAAGAATAGAAAGATGGCATATGACTTTGACTGAGTATGACATCCAGTACACGACTCAAAAAGCAATCGAGGGAAGTGTATTGGCAGACCATTTGGCACATCAGGTAGTGGATGATTACCAGTCTATGAACTTTGAATTCCCGGACGAGAATATCATGCTGATAACTGATTGTGAGACACCTGGACCAGATGAAGGACCTGAGGAAGGATCCTGATGGTCTATGTACTTTTATGGAGCTTCGAATGCTTTGGGTAATGGCATTGGCGCTGTGATCATACCTCCTAAAGGCTCTCATACTCCGTTCACCGCCCGACTATGTTTCAACTGCACTAACAATATGGCGGAGTATGAAGCATGCATAATGGGTCTTCGAGCTGCAATTGACCTAAGGATTAAGTTTTTAAGTGTCTTCAGAGATTCCGCTCTCGTGATCAGTCAGATCAAAGGCGAGTGGGATACAAAACACCCAAATCTTATTCCTTACAAGGAGTATGTATTGATGTTGCTTCCCCATTTCGAGGAGATAACCTTTGAACACTTCCCAAGAGAGGAGAATCAGTTGGCGGACGCGCTAGCTATGATGTCTTCTATGTTCAAAGTCAAATGGGACAACGATGCTCCCCGGATCATTATTAAAAGATTGGACGAACCTGCACATTGCTGTGATCTTGAGACTGAAGAGGTAACAGAAAAGCCCTGGTATCATGAGGTGAAGAGGTACCTTGAAGCTCAAGAATACCCCGAGGGTGCATCTGTTAATGACAAGAAGTTTCTGAGGAGGTTTGCAGCCAAGTTCTTCATCAGCAATGGCATTCTTTACAAATGTAACCATGATTCGACCTTACTATGTTGTGTGGATAAGATTGAAGCAGAAAGGATCATGGCAGAGCTGCATGAAGGCACTTTCGGAACCCATTCCAGTGGACATAGCATGGCAAAGAAAATCCTTCGGGCATGATATTACTGGTCCACAATGGAAGCTGACTGTTATCAGTATTCTCGGACATGTCACAAGTGCAAGGTCTATGCTGATAAGGTGCACATACCTCCAGTTCCTCTGAATGTTTTGACAACACCTTGGCCTTTTGCAATGTGGGGCATTGATATGATCGGCGAGATCAGACCTACGGCATCCAACGGGCATCGTTTCATCCTTGTAGCTATTGATTACTTTACGAAGTGGGTTGAATCAGCTTCCTTTGCTACGGTAACCAAGAACGTCGTGGCGCGGTTCATTCGGCACAACCTGATCTGTCGATACGGTGTACCAGAGAGGATCATTACGGACAATGGTACCAATCTTAATAACAAAATGATCACTGAGCTCTGCGAGCAATTCAAGATACAGCATCATAACTCTTCTCCCTACCGGCCGAAGATGAATGGGGCTGTCGAAGTGGCAAATAAGAACATTAAGAAGATTGTGCAGAAGATGACAATGACATACAAAGACTGGCACGAGATGTTACCATTTGCTCTTCATGGGTACCGTACCTTAGCACAGACGTCAATAGGGGCAACACCCTATTCCTTGGTTTATGGCATGGAGGCAGTCTTGTCCATCGAAGTTCAGATACCCTCTCTCCGGATCATGAAGGATGCAGGTTTGAGCGAAGATGACTGGATTCAGACCTGACTTGATCAACTGAATCTAATCGACGAAAAAAGACTTACCGCTGTTTGTCATGGTCAGACGTACCAAAAACGGATGATCAAGGCATTTAACAAGAAAGTTAGACGACAAGAGTATCAAGTTGGGGACCTGGTAATCAAGCGCATTATCTTACCTCAAGGTGATCCCAGGGGCAAATGGACCCCTACTTATGAAGGGCCATTTGTGGTTAAGAACATCTTCTCAGGAGGAGCGATGATTCTAACCACCATGGATGGTGACGACCTTCCTCACCCCGTAAATGCAAACATAGTAAAAAGATACTACGCATAATCAAAGACCCGCTAGGTTGACTGGCCTAGGTAAAAATAAGGGCTTCCCGGCGAACCAAAAGGGTTCGGGAAAAAATAAGGGATGAAAATGAAAAAAATCTGTACACCCGGCAAGTCGAAAACCTGAAAAGGCGGCTTGGGCAAAAATGGGTATCCCAGTGGACTGAAAACCCGAAAGGGCGGTCCAGGCAAAAGTTAGGGATCAAAGCATAACACTATGTCTCATTGGATCACCTTGCATCCAGACTTCGATATCAACTATCAGGCTCGGACGACACCAATCAATCAGATTCATCTTCAACTAAGCAGCAAAGTGATGAGACACTTGAAGATATAAAGGAAATAGCAGAGTTGGAATCCAGTGGGATTATTCACATAACTGTTTTGTTTTATTTTCACAAATTGTATAAATTCTATTTGTTCGGCGGCGTTCTCTTACTAGGACGTCAGCCTCTTGTACAAAAACGCCTATTTTCAGGCAAACTTCAAAATCAATACAAATTCATTTTCAGACAAATTTCAAAATTGTTTTTCCTTTATCTGTTTTGTTTTGCAAAGAACGTCCAATGTTCATTTTTGATATATGCATTTGACATTAATTGCTGCTCATAAATATTTACATGTGAAACAAAGGACGAATTACGGGTAATATCAGAAACAAGGGCATAAGAAATGTCCAAACTGTGTAGTTACTTTGTCCACCAAGGTACCAAGGTAGGTTCAGCTGAAGAATATGACCAAGATACCATCACTCCCCACTGAGACTTGCAACTATGAACGAATCAGCAATGCTCTCCCCAAGCAAAGTTAATCTACCATCAGCCCTAAAAAGTTTGGGTATCCCCAGAAGGTCTTAATCTTCCCTAGCGGAGTATAAGGATATCCTCCAGCAAGTATAAGAGCAGCCCCGACAGTCTTAATATTCCTCAACAGAATATAAGAATGTTCCCCGGCGGAATACAAGATATCCACAGTGGAGCCATTTCCCCAGCATAGTCTAAAAAAGGCCTCCCCACCATAGTTGAATCATCTTTCCCAGTAGATTCTGGAAGCTTATCCCCTGCAGAGCGCAAATAAATCTCCCCAGCCAAATTCAGAAGGTTATCCTCACAAGAGTCTAACTGGGTTATCCTCAGCAAGTTGCAACTAAAAGGTCAGCCCCAACAAAGTTCTTTCTATCCCCAGCGGAGTTCATCATTAAAATCCCCAACAGAGCTTATCAACAGAATCCCCAGCGGAGTTATCGTTAAAATCTTCAGCAGAATGTCTCCTCCCCACAGAGTAATTCCCCTCGGAGTAATCTCTTCATCAGTTTATTCCCCCAACGAAGTTATTCTCTCCTACAGGTTTATCATCTTCGTTCATCATCCCCAGCAGAAACGAAGAACTCAGCTCTATTCTCCAGCAACTCTGGGATTTATTTTCCCCAGCTAAAACATTATATCCCCATACATCATGATACATTCATATACGCATCATACGAATACAATCTCATTTATTTTGAGAACATCATTGCCTGATCCATATCATGCATTGCATATGACTGACCTTTACCTTTCAGGAAAGATACAGTTAAAGTTCTCAATTACGTCGAAGACATGACCGGTTCTTAAATCTCAATTGAATTATCCTCGGTTGAATTTCAGATAAGGTTCTCAATCTCGACAGTTTCCCTACATCATAGTGTGGACGAGTACTATAACCTCAACGGTATACTCCATTGAGCACGAGTCAGTTCCTAGATCTTGATGTTTTCCTCCGTCATAGTATGGACAAGTTCTATAACCTCAACGGTATACTCCATTGAGCACGAGACATTTCCTAGATCTTGATGAAGATGTTTCCCTACGTCATAGTGTGGACAAGTACTATAACCTCAACTGTATACTCCATTGAGCACGAGTCAGTTCCTAGATCTTGATGTTTTCCTCTGTCATAGTGTGGACAAGTTCTATAACCTCAACGGTATACTGCATTGAGCACGAGACAGTTCCTAGATCTTTATGAAGATGTTTCCCTACGTCATAATATGGACAAGTACTATAACCTCAACGGTATACTCCATTGAGCACGGGTCAGTTCCTAGATCTTGATGTTTTCCTCCGTCATAGTGTGGATGAGTACTATAACCTCAACGGTATACTCCATTGAGCACGAGACAGTTCCTAGATCTTGATGAAGATGTTTCCCTACGTCATAGTGTGTCCAAGTACTATAACCTCAACGGTATACTCCATTGAGCACGAGTCAGTTCCTAGATCTTGATGTTTTCCTCCGTCATAGTGTGGACAAGTTCTATAACCTCAACAACATACTCCATTGAGCAACGGTATACTCCATTGAGCACGAGACAGTTCCTAGATCTTGATAAAGATGTTTCCCTACGTCATAGTGTGGATGAGTACTATAACCTCGACGATATACTCCGTGGAGCACGAGTCAGTTCCTAGATCTTGATGTTTTCCTCCGTCATAGTGTGGATAAGTTCTATAACCTCAACGGTATACTCCATTGAGCACGAGACAGTTCCTAGATCCTAATGAAGATGTTTCCCCCCAGTTGAATTATGGACAGGTTCTTAAGACTCAGCCGAGGCATTCTCTCAGTTTAAGTACAAGCAAGTTCTTAAATCTCAACAAAAGTTAGACTTCCCCAGCGGAATCTTCTACAACAACAGGTATGCAAGTTCTCGCTAAGGAATCTCTTATGCGATCGACACTCCTGCAGATGGCATCTGTAAGCCCATCCTCCTACCAGCAGTCTCCAAATGGCATCTATAAGCCCATTCTCGACATCACAATGCTGATACTACACCATGCGAGTGCAAATTTCTGGGCACTCTAGTGTTCAATTATCTTCCACCTTCGGATCACGAAAGGCTCGAAAGCCAATCTATATCCTCAGGTTTAAGAAAATTGAACAGGGGCAACTGTTGCACCCCAAAATTTTCCCTCCCATATTTCTCAAGACATGTCAAGAATAATCTCCAAGTTGCTCAAGTTGGCTCAAGGGTTGGACAATCAAATCACCTCCTAAGGCAGTCAAGTCAAAATTAGGGTTTTGTGTTGCATAAATGTCCTCACATCCAAATGACCTCAAGTTCTCCCCAATGTCCTAATATGTTCTTAAGTTCATCCATGTCAAATTTCAAGCCTTGCAGAGGAAGTTTGGTCAGTCAATTGCTCAAGAGACCCAAATATCGACTGTGCTAGGGAAAAAGTCAACTGTGTCCCAAATACAGTCAAACCTCAAGATTTTTTGTCAACATTCTCATTTTTAAGGTTAGTTCATCATTTGATCAAGGGTTGATCATGATTCGTCAAGGATTGCTCAAGATTCAAAAGTTGCTAAATTAGGGTTTTGTAGGAAAAGTCAACTCAACTTTGACCAAGCATAACTTTCTCATACTTTATGATAAATGACCCATACAAATCTAATTTTGAAGATGATTCAATTTCCTAAAATCCATCTTCACACCCCAAGATCAAGAAATGCACTCACAAAAATTTGGACATTATAGGTCATTTTTGAAAGTCAACAAAAACACCTTTTTTTCCAAAGCTTATAACTTGAGCATGAAATATCAAAATGAGACGAGACCAAAAGGGTTGGTTAGAGGAAATCTCAAGGTTTCTAAAAGTCCAATAACACCTCCAAAAGTTCAAAATTTAAGAAGTTTTGCATTGTTGAATTTGGGCATTTTTCCAAATTTGCCAAAAGTCAACTATCCTCAAAACTCCAATTTTTGACAAAAGGGCTCACTTTTTTCCACTTGATATAGTCTTGTCATGCCACACACATGTTCCATCTTTAATTTCATGGACATTCATCTATTTTTCTATTTTATTTCATTTTTATTAATTTAATTCATTATTAATCAATATTAAATCAAATAAAATCTAAAAATTGATGTAATAAGATTCTTGTGGTCATTACAGCTTGCAAATATCATATAACACTCAATCAAATTCGTGCCAAGTCAAAACATGCACAAAATCTCAGAATTGATGCAAATATGGAAACTTGTTAATGGTGATCAAAATAAAATCTTCCATCTTCAATGCATAAGGATTATGACCCAAGTTTTGACCTAGACACATTCCATTATATGTACGCAAGTGAGGCAGACCAAAGATACGCATAAAGCACTGCTGAAACGGCCAGAACAAGTTTGTGAAAAAACTTGAAAAGTGTGAGATCAAAAACAACATTGGAGGCCAATTCAATCCAAAATCACAATGTAGCTCTCTTTCCAGCAACCTCCTGAAGCTATAGCAACCAAAGCCAAGGCCTGAAGCTATCTAAAAAGCGCTGTAAGTGTTCTTGAAAACGGCTCTGAACATGAAATCGAAATCATTCATTTTTGCATCCTTTTGATAAACTATTGGCATAATCTTGATCCTTATCAAATTTCTAACAAGTCTGCATCATTTAATTTCGTTTACATGGCCTATAATCATATACCCGAACCTAGGGTTTTATTGTGTTGTTTTTATGCGTTTGAACTACAGGGAAAATTGGGCAAAATAATGGTTACAGGGATGACCAGGAGGAAGAGACGAGTGCATTGATACTCTTAGGTTTCGTTTACATGGCCTGGAGATGATTTTTGAGATACCCTACGAAACTTCCTGCGGATAAAAATCCGCAGGTAAATAACCAGGGTTATTTGAAGAAGACGATGGCGTGTCCCTTTGCTATTGGTCCATTCAAATCAGTGGCGCTCTTTTTTATTATTTCAGGCTTAGTGCATTGTTTCACATATTATGTTTCTTTCTTATTCCACTAACAAAGATGCAGCGTAGATGAGTTGGTGAGCGTGCTATTGCAAAACCCCTTGGGACCTGGGTTCGAATCCCAGGTCCCCCAATATTATTTGTCTTGTTTTTCTCCAGGTACTTGCATGCATTTCAGGCTTTGCAGTGCATCATATGCCCTCATCCAGATGGCTCGTGGACCAGATCCAATGGCCAAAATTGGGTCCTCACCATATTCTCAAGTCAAAGGCGCACATTGGATGGAAAGAGTCAACGAGGCTGCTCTCAATTGGGCTTCAAAAATTGCAATTCAAACACCCTCTTTGGGCCCAACACCCCCTGAGTTTGTTCCATTTTATTTTCTTTTCATTATTTTTTCTATTTTGTTTTATTATTTTTATTATCTTAATTAATTAACCAATTAACATTTTTATATATAAAAAATCAGAAAACCCAAAATAAAAATAATATTTTTATTAATTTCACTATTTCATAATTTTGTAAAAAACATTAATTAATTAATTTAGTTTTAATTAGGTATAATTTTAACATATTTTGTAATAAATTAAAATTAATTTAGAATTAGGTTTTTTAATATTTTTAACCATTCTTATTTTATTTCCTTAATTAAAATAAAAAACCCAAAAATATTTTCATGTAATTAATTAATTCAATTATTAATTTAGACTAATTCTTAATTCAAAAATAACAAAAAATATGCTTTATTTAATAAAAGGGGTCAAAACCCTAAAACACTCCGATTTAATTTTCTCGTGCGCGTATTATTTCTTGATCCACATTTCAATATTGTAACTGCTTCGGGAAAGTAATAGTTTTTAACTTAGGACTTTATTTATTTATTTTTTTCTTTTATTTATTTTTCGCAATTTAATTTTAAAGGGTTTGTCTTTGGCGATGTAAATACCCGACGCCTTGTAATAGCTTAGATTTATTTTCCGCAATTTAATTTCCGCAACCATTAACTGTTAGATGTTTGATAAATAGGCAATGCATGACAAGATTAACCTTTAACCTAAAATCAACAGTAGCTCACCATAACATGTACAAAGATAATATAACTGAAAAACAATACACTCGCACATGCCACTCTTAGGGTACACCTCACTTGGTTGCCTCGAACGTGGTCATTGAGTATAGGAAGTTTTAGAGGTCGCCCTCTTGTCCAAAGATCATAAGTTGCCTCGAAACGGTTGCCTCGGATAAAAATGATCTAAGACATTAGGGTTACCGCTAAGGCGTCCTAACATTGCTTTAGTGACCACACGTCCCTTAATCGAATTGACCTAAAAAGTCCAACGACGATGCTACCTACTCCTCAATAGTGGGATAGCATTGTCTAAAGGACATTTGCACAGTCTAATTCATTTTTGAGTAGGTAGATGTTCTTAAGTACTTGCTCCTTTTAAAGACAAAACAAAACTTTTCGCACTCACACTCTCTTCAAAAACAAAACTCTTTTCAAACCCACAAATACAAAGAAAAGCAAACTTTTGAAAACATAATGAGCAAGTACCTAAGAGCTCGTGGATAACCACGGATAGAAAGGGTGCTAACACCTTCCCTTTCTATAATCTGCCTCCCGAATCCGAGAAATATCTTAAAAAGGAATTTTTTTGTGCTTTTGTCCTTTCCTTGTTGGATAAAATAAAAGACGGTGGAGACTCTTGCTTACCGCGACATTTTGCAGAAACAAACGCAAAACGCAAACCAGCTTTCCAAAACAGTCAGTTCTCATTCCCACCGTATCACACGTACCCGACAAACTATCTTGAAAAAAGTGGACCCACAAATCCTTATCAGAAGAGTGAGGTTGGATCTTTATGACGTAGGACCGCAAATGCATCTTCGGACAGGACAAACCATCGTATTTAGGAAATGTAGGCACTTTGAACTTGGGGGGAATGACGATCCCAGCAACTAACCCTAGTTCTTTGAAATCCAACCCAGGTACCCTTTGTACCTCCATGGCTGCCAGCCGATCTTCCAGATTTTTATACTTATCGTCCGCCAGAGGGTACTGTTTCTTAGAGTAATCTTCATCCTCTTCCTCTTCTTCTTCTTCAGCTTCAGACTCGGAGGGCATTGCAACTCCCTTTCCTTTGCCAACCCCTTCATGAGACGTGGAAGGGAAGTCCAGGACCCTTCTAGCTTGGTTCTCAAACCTTCTTCCCAGAGTAGCTACACCCACTCTTTTATTTTTCTTCTTTTCCTTTTCCTTTTCCTTCTCTTTCTCTAATAGTGATTTAAGGTCCTCTTGACTCTTTGCTAAGGTCATGAGGAGTTGTTGGAATTGCGAATTCTGTGCTTGCAGATCTTTGACCGTCTGCTCTATATCCATCTTGCTGAAATAAACAGCAGAAAGATAAGGAAACCTGGTGTGAAGACCTGTTTATGCATATGATGAATGATGTGTATTCATGTAATGCATTCAAGGATTCAGAAATTCAAAGTTGTTGCAGACAAAAAAGAACACACGTCATATTAATAAGAAGAAATTTGTCAGTACATGAATGCCCCATGGGCAAAATATTACAAAATTCTTAATGTAAAAAGACGTTGCGCATCCTCTTTGGTGCGATGTAAGTGTTGAGATTATGCTCTTCATGGAGTCGACAAGTAAGTTCCAAAACCTTCTTCTCACTGGCGTAGAAGCTGGCTTAAAAAGTGTTCCGTTCTTCCTTGAGCTGTATCCAACTCTTTTACAAATCTTCCAATGATGTTGGCATGTCTGGATGTAGGAGGGTGTATGGAACCTCTCCTTCCATAACAGGCTCTTTGATCACGGGGAGAATGTGGGGGTAAGGCATCATAAGACTCTGGGCGCGGGTTCGTACCCACTTGAGATAAGGCTCAAGGGGGATGGAATTCTTGTGTCCCAGTGTCTTACTATCTACTTTGTTGGGCATCCTCCAAGCTCGGATAAACCTTTGTCGAAGTCCTTGAGCGTCGTTGTCGAAGTCAAAAACCAAGTACGGAATCAGCATGTCATGAGGGCCATCCCTTCGGGCATACCCAAATTGTCTCAGAGCTAAACAGGGGTTATAGGTAATGCCTCCCCTAATGCCAAGTAGTGGGACATTAGGGAATTCTCCACAATGATCAATGATGATGACATTTTCTCTGGACCGAGAACACCAATGAACATCAGAATGTGTAAGGGTCATCAATCGTTGTGACCAACTCAAGCCTTGTTCATTATTCAAGACTGACTGGGGAAGGTGAGAAATAAACCACTTTGCTAGAAGAGGAGTACAACACATGAGAACACCTCTTTTCCTCATTGTTCGTGTGTGAAATGAGTGTAAGATGTCCCCAAGCAATGTAGGCACAGGATTCCGAGATATGAAAATCTTGACAGCATTCACATCTATAAGCTAATCAGGGTTTGGGAATAAGACCAACCCATAGATGAGAAGTGCTACAATCTCCTCAAAAGCTTGCAGATCTAGAGAATTCCAGCAGTCTTGTGCCTTCTCAAACAGAAACTTTGTCAAGAAACCCTTGACACCACTTCTGGTTTCCTAATAACCTTTGATATCAGATGGTTGCAAGTGTAAGGCTTGAGCAACATCTTTAGGCTTTGGTTCTCTTTCTGTACCATTGTAGGGTAGTTGATGGAGAATAAGAATCCTCAGGAGTTGAGAAAATTCCTCCAAAGTAGGAACTAGTTGGTAATCAGGAAATGTAAAGCAATGGTGTAGGGGGTCAAAGAACTGGAAGAGAACTTTCACCATGTCTTCTTCAATGTTGGAGTTGACCAAGTTGAGAAGTCTACCATGTCTTTCACTGAAGGGAGAATTCTCAGGAATCTTGGAAGTAAGCTCCTTGAGTTGAAGAGGGATTCTCACAAGGTTGACTTGAATTGTTTTCCTGCGAAGAGATTCCATGACCTACAAAACAAGAACAAAGATGAAGATCTAAACCCTTGAAATGGTTAGTGGATGCATATGATGCTTTATGATGTTCATGATGTATGCACAAGTATATGTACAAGCAAATCACACAAGATCCTAGTTTCAGGCTTGCATGGGGTTTCATAGGTAAGTACCCTCTTGAAGTTAGTTGGCTCAACCTGTCCTATAAATAGTAACCGGGTTCTAAGGAGCTCAATATCACTGGATTATTTTTTGTGTTCATTGTTTCAGTTTAGCCACTTAACTAGCGACCGAAATATTCCAAGAAAACAACCCTCAATGAGTGTAGTATTGAGTATCTACCAACTTCGGACTGCACCAAAGCCGGTCATCTCACTATCCCTAATAAGGCCAAGATGGTCAAGTAAGGTTCTAAGAGTTCATTAGTGCTTCATGACATTACTCAGCGGCCCCATATTCTCTTTGATTGACTCAAAGGCTACCGGTACCCACAAATATGTCGCACTAATATAGCTATTGCTTTAACCATGTCGGTATACCCCACACAATTTCCACAACGTATTGCTATTTACCTATGAATGTTTCCCAAATCCGGGTAGAGGATTTCAAACCCAAACAATAGAAGCAAATGTAAAGCAATCAAAGCAAACAAAATAAGCATGTAAAGGTGATCTAAACCCTAAGGTTACTCAACTTTTAAAGTATTCCCCAACAGAGTCTCCAGTTCTGTGATACGGTGGGAGAACTGACTTGAGGTTTTGCGTTTGTGTTCGCAAATGTTTCGGTTTAGCAAGAGTCGCCACCGACTTTTTATTTTATCCAAAGGAAAGGTCAAAAAGCACAGGAAAGACCTTTGAGATGTTTTCTTGGGTTCGGGGAGTAGATTATGAAAAGGGAAGGTGCAATCACCCTTTTCATCCATGGTTATCCATGGGCTCTTAGTTACTTGTTTAGATCACTTGCTTTGCTTTTCCAATTGTTTGAAATGGTGCTTTTGTGTGTGGTTTTGAAAATGTTTTGAAAAGAGGCCATCGTTGTGGAAATCTTTGTAATGATTCTTGTTTGAATGTATACAAAGATGTATGTCTTTTAAAAGTTTGATTTGGGAAATGTTTTGAAATTGTGTTGTGAGGTGTGTTTGAAAGTGGCAAGGATGTTTTTGCAAGCTTTGATCAAGTAACTAAGAGTTTTCTACCCTATTTTACTCAAAGATCTTTCCTATATGTTTCTAACTCTTTTGACAGTGTTGTTTTACCATTGCATTTGGTAAACAACCTTGTATTAGGATGTTAAACGGGACAGACGCGGGTCATCGTTTTAGACCATGATAGCAATTGTGTTAGGTATTTTTAGCAAATTTTCCAAGGGACTAGATCATTTTTGTGTAGGAAACCAAGATATCGTCATCGAGGGACTATGATCTTTTGTTTTGTTTTTGTTTTGCCAAAATACT
The DNA here is from genome assembly GCA_948472305.1 of Vicia faba. Classification (NCBI taxonomy): domain Eukaryota; kingdom Viridiplantae; phylum Streptophyta; class Magnoliopsida; order Fabales; family Fabaceae; genus Vicia; species Vicia faba. The sequence continues at coordinate 941,439,637 of OX451736.1, forward strand.
CAACATGCATAACATGGTCCATTTTTAAGGCAACAAGTGGATGTAACCCTAGGGGTGCAAGTGTGCATTGGGTGATCATTTTCATGCATTTTTTGTCTTTGTATTAGTCAAGCTATTTGTTTGATTTTGGATTTTTTGCATACAAACCCTAATCTCTAATCATGGCATAATTGAAAGCGTAAATGCGTAAAATAAATCTACCACTATTACAACATGATTATGGGGAGGGGGATACAATTTTTTAAGGGGATTATTTGACAAGAAATTAAAACCCTAATTTTACTATTACATTCAAATTGAATCAATGGCATAAATAATAAATGAACAATATTTAAATAAACAAATTAAATAAATATACAAAATATTATGAATTATGCAAAAATGTTTATGTTTATTTTTTATGTATGTAAAAATATTTAATGCAAATAAAAATAAATAAATAAATAAAAAAAGATTATTTTATTTTATTAAGGGTAAAACCCTAATTTTCTTTTAAGAATGTAAATATATTAAATATACTATTTTTATACAATAAAATAAAATAATGTATATACAAAAAATATATTTAGAAAAAGTATTATTTAAGTATAAATAATAATAAAAATAAAAGTTTTTATTCTCAAGTATTTATTAAATAAAAGTATGTGTGTGTGTATATATATATATATATATATATATATATATATATATATATATATATATATATATATATATATATATATATATATATATATATATATATATATTAATTATATTAGTTATGTACAATAAAAAATAAAATAAAATGTATACAAGACAAATATATATTTAGAACAATATTTTTTTGAGTGTAAATAAAATAAAGAATAAAAATAAAAGTATAATGTTATTATATATTATTTTCAAGTTTTTCAATAAATAAAAGTATACTAATTAAATTGTTTTTATGTTAGAAAAAATAAGAATAAAATACAAAATAAATGTGAAAATTTATAAAAATATTTTTGGGTATTTTTTATGTTTGGAAAATAAGAAAATAAAATCATAAATAAAAATAAAATGGAAAAATACAAAAGTATGAAGAAATGGGCCAAGGGGGTCATTCAGCAAAAAGGGGGGTGCATTCAGCAAAAAGGGGGGTGTCAAAAACAAAAGAACCAAAGCCCAGCCCAAGCCAGACTTCATCTTCAACCTCTGTCTTCAAAATTTCGCGCGCCCTGTACAAACACGAATAACCTGCATACATGCTTTAATGCAAAAACACATAACATCAAAGTTGTAGAGTTTTCCAAGACAAATTCAACCATATAAAAAAATTGTCCTAACTCTCAAAGACCAGAGAGAATTTCTCTGGCCCTAAATCTTAACCTATTTTTTTCAGGATGTTCATGGACCAAATTCTCTTAGCATGCTTAACTAAAATGAAAACTGAGCATATGTACAGCTTCATGGCTATGAATACTACATTTTTTATTCACAAACCTAAACCTAACTATTCCTAAATAGAGAGATAGGATGTTGACAAAAACTTGTTTCAGTTGAGATCGTGTCTGACAATGTGGTGCTTTTCAATGAGGCCTGAGATGTTTGGGAGCTTGCTTGTACTTCCCCTGACCTTCTCTAATGCCTAGCTTGCCTTGAATGTGCTTGAACAAGCCTACAGAACTCAACTTGCACAAGCTGAAATCAAAAATGGCAAACCTTGTAAATGGAGTTAAAGTCAGTGTTTAAGGGTTGGGATAGCTTGGATAGGTTGTATGGAAGGTGTTCGAACAAGTTTGGGACAAAACACACGAGAAACTTGTGAGATAGAACTCAAGATGTAGATGCTGCCCTGTTTTGCCAATGGAAGGTGATTTTGTGCTATGGGAGGTTTGAGGGCTCAAAGGGTCGTGTTTCTGGTTCAAGGGGATGTGAGAAACTTGTCTCAAGTGTTTGCAAATGTTGGTTTTCACAGATGTGTAAGTTGTGTGATATTGGACAAATTTCTTGGTTATGAAGCAAAACATGAGAATTGATGGAAGACAAGCCTATACAGGCTATCTATCATCTTTCACACTATGCCCTTGGCCCCTCAAGTTGGTGGATTTGATTTGCTGCATAAGATATGGCTCAATGCTCAAGGATGTTGTTTTGACATAAAGCAAGATTTAAGCAAAAATGGCAATGTTGCTTTTTCTATTTAAGGGTTAATCTTGTGTGCAATGCTCTAATGACAAAAACAAAACCTTAGACCAATGGATTTGCATTTAATTATTGAGTGTGGAATGGTTTTGAGACCTGTAATCAAGTACAAAGCAAGCTGATTAGAGTTTGCAACTTGTATCACTATGAACATGCCATGGATAAAAAGTGAGTTTTTGCCAACTTCAAACCTTCGATTCTCCCTAACCACAAATAAGTTTGGAGAGTTCTTTGACATTTTGGAAAGCTTGAAACATGCTCTACAATCCATCTTTGAAATGAAATTTGAGATTCCAAGTGGAGCTATGTGAAAAATGGCCATGAAGATAGGTCAAAATCCTGCCTAAACTAGGGCAAAATTTCACTAAGTTAAAAGTTTCATGGACCCTTGTTCCAAAAATCATAACTCGAGATAAAAGCTTATTTTGGGAAAACTTTGTGAATCAAAGTTGTAGACTTTGTGGAGTACTACAACTTTAATGTTGGAAGTTTTGTTTGAATCCAATTGAATCATGATGAAAATGTTGGGAAAAACTTAGGAAAAATTAAGAAAATTTCATAACTTAGAAAAATTCTAAGTTATGAAATTTTTCAATCTTAAACCCTAATTTGCAAAATTGGGTTTCTTGGTCAACAAGTTTCACATTTTGACATGTTTTGATGAATTATGACCTTTGGCACTTGATTTTGACCAAAAATTCAAAGTTTGACTTTTCAGTGTACAGTTGATTTTTGATCAGTTGACTGGAAAATTCATCTGTCAATCCTATGCATTTGAGATCTTTTGAACTATGTGATTAGGTCAAGACGATGCTATTAAGTCCTTGAAATCATGCTTGAACCCAATTGGTCATTGTCTAGGTTAAAAATCAGAAATTGCCCTTCTACAGTCAATACTCTAATTTTGACCATTTTGCCCTTTTGATGATCTGATCGAATTTCTTGAGAAGTTGTGATCCAAACTTGATAAAATGGTAAATAGGAGCCTATAATGTTGTTGTGGATCAAAAATTATGAAGTTTGACTGTAAATTGGCCAGAGTTGACTTTTTCCCCAATACAGCTGATTTTTAGGTCAACTGTCCAATTGACTGGGCAAAAATTTGATTCAAGGCTTGAAACTTGGTAGAGGTAATCTTGTAAGTCCAACATGAAGTATGAAAGTCACTTTGAGAATTGAAAGTCAAAAAATATCTATGCAAACTCAAACTCTAATTTAGGTCATCAGTGCAAGGAGATGTCTTGAGCAGAGCAAACCTTAATCCTGTCTGGAGTGCAAAGAGTCTTGTGAGGGGAAATCTTTGTAAAATGAGAGGGCAAATTTTGGGGTACAACAGGCCCTTTACCCATAGATAAAATTTGATTCTTTCTTCCCTGTGAAGGGTTTCTTTACGGGATTGGAGGTTGAATCAGACGCTATGGGGATCTTCCCGCTCTTGATACCACTTTCGACCCTTTCACCGGTCAGGATCAGCTCGGTGAAACCGGACGAAGAACTCCCAACCAATAAGTGGAAAAATGGACCAGATAACGTACCCATAAACATGTTAATATGTTCCCTATCACTTAATGGAGGTTGGAGCCTACTGGAAAGATCCCTCCACTTTTGGGCGTACTCTTTGAACCCTTCATTTTTACCCATCGTCATGTCTTGCAATTGAACTCTAGTCGGCGCCAGGTCGGCATTATATTGGTATTGGTGATAGAAAGCAGTGGCCAAGTCTTCCCATGTATGCATACGGGAACCCTCCAATTGGTAAAACCACTCTAGCTGAGTCCCAACCAAGCTTTCTTGAAAGAAGTGGACCCAGAGCTTCTTGTCAGCGGTGTGCGGTTGTATTTTGCACACGTATGACTTCAGATGAAGCTTTGGGCAGGAAACCCCATCGTATTTAACAAAGACTGGTATCTTGAATTTATGGGGAATGACAACCTCAGATATTAAACCCAAATCATCAAAATCCAAACCAGGAATGGCTTGAATATCAACGGCCTTCAGTCCATCCTCTAGCTGCTTGTACTTTTCATCGGTAGGAAGATACTGCTCGTCAAAATAGTCTTCATCATCGGACACTCGATCATTGACACACCCAACCTGGGTACTCCTTGCTTCTCCAATTTGATTTTCGTCTTCCTCAGACGAATCTTCAACTATTGGTATCTGGAGGATCGACTCTCTAAATATTCTACCCATGTTGACTAGGGCTTTCCTTTTTGGTTTATTTTTGGATGCCAACAACGTCATCAACTCTTGTTGCCCCTTGGCCAGGGTCAGTAGAGTCTCTTGAAACTGTGAGTTTTGTGCTTGTAGGTCCTTCACTGTTTTCTCGATATCCATCTTGCTGAAATAAACAATAGAAAGATAAGGAAACCTGTCGTGGAAAACCTGTTATGTTATGATGCATGAAAAATGTGTATGCAAATGATTTCAAGGATTTATAAAATTTAAATTTGTCTAGACAAATAATGAACAGACGTCAAATTGCATTAATCAGTTCAAGATGGTTACAACATGCCTCTTGGGCTTACAAAATAAATTTCTAAGACAAAAAGGTTCAACGCATCCTCTTTGGTGCCAGGTAGGCGTTCAAGCTCTGTTCTTCGTGAAGTTTCTTTGTAAGCTCCAAAACCCTTTTTTAGCTAGCGTAGAATTGAGCTTAGAAGGTGGCTCATTCTTCCTTTAGCTGAATCCAACCCTTTTGTAAGTCTTCAAGAGAAGTAGGCATGTTGGGATAGAGGACAGTGTACGATACATATTCTTCAGCAACAGGCTCCACGATAACAGGTAGGATGGAGGGGTAAGGCATTATGAGCTTCTGAGCACGAGCTTGTACCCACCTAAGGTAAGGTTCAAGGGGAATAGAATTCTTGTGTCCCAGCATCTCACTATCCGCTTTGTTTACCATCATCCAAGCTCGTGCAAACCTCTGACGGTAGCATTGATCGTTGCTCTCGTAGTCGAACACCAACCGTTGGATGAGCATATTATGAGGACCATCTCTTCGGGCATACCCAAAATTTCGTAAAGCTAAGCAAGGGTTGTAAGTGATACCTCCCCTAATGCCAAGCAGAGGGACATTAGGGAATTCCCCACAACGGTCAATGATAGAAGTATCTTCCAAGGATCTCGAACACCAATGAATATCAGAGTAGGCGAGGGACATCATCCTTTGAGACCATGTCAATCTTTGCTCGTTCTTCAATGTTGATCGAGGTAGGTGTGAAGTAAACCACTTGGCGAGCAGGGGAATATAAGACAAGAGAGTACCTCTTTTCTTCATGGTGCGGGTATGGAAACAATGTAAGATGCCTCCCAAAAAGGTAGGTTTATGGTTACGAGAGAGAAAGATCTTGATGGCATTCATATCTATGAATTGGTCCAAGTTGGGAAATAGAACCAAACCATAGATGAGAAGGGCCAGGACATCCTCAAAGACTTGAAAATCCATATCTTCCCAGAATGAACGAGACTTCTCCAATAAGAACTTGGCTAGGAACCCTTTAACTTGGCTTCTTGTTTCCCAATTTACCATAATGTAGGCTCTCTTTAGTTACAAGGCTTCGGCAATGACTTCAGGTTTTGGAATCCCTTCTAAACCGGTGAATGGTGCTTGATCAAGCACGGGCACTCCTAATAGTAGACAGAATTCTTCTAGTGTTGGTACCAACTGATAGTTAGGGAAGGTGAAGCAATGGTGCATGGGATCAAAGAATTGGAAGAGCATGCACATCATCTCTTCTTGGAAATTGGAGGTATCCAAACTGAGGAGTCGACCATATTTCTTGGTGAAAGGAGAGTCTTCAGGCACCCTTGATGCTAACTCTTGGAGTTGAGGATGTGATTTCACGAAGCTGATTCGGATGGTATTCCTTCGAACGGGATTCATGGCCTACAAAACAAAACAAAGATGAATTCCTAAATCCTTGAAATGGTTAGTGAGAATGCTTATGATGTTATGGTGTTTATGATGTTATGTACAAGTAAGCAAGTTGTTATGTACACACAAAGCAGACAAGTCGTTAGGTTTAGGCTTGCATGGAGTTAACAGGTGAGTAACCTCTTGAAGTTTAGTTGGCTCAACCTGTCCTAGTAATAGTAATCGGGTTCTAGGGGATCTCAATATCACGAACCTCTCTTTTAGGCATTGTCTCAGCACAATCAATCTTTTCTTGCGGCCGAGATATCCCAAAAGTCCAATCTCAATGAATGTAGTATCGAGTATCAACCAATTTTCAGCTTTCCACCAAAACCGGCTATCTCACTACTTCCTAATGGAAAAGTTATTTAATTAAGTTTCTAAGGTCAGTTAGTGCTTCATGATGCTGCTCAGCGGCCCCGTATTCTCCTCGATTCAACACAAGGGATAACTGTACCAACAAATGTGTCACACTAACGTAGCCATTGCTTTAACCATATCGGTTTACACCGTACAATTTCCATAATCTATTGCTACTTACCTAAAAAGGTGTCCCAGATCCGAGTAGAGGATCAAAACAAGCCAAAATAAGGAACCAAAATGTAAAGCAAACAAGTCAAACAAAGAAAAGCAAGTAAAGGTGATATAGCCCTAAGGTAACCCCACTTTTAAAAACTCCCCAGTAGAGTTGCCAGTTCTGTAACACAGTGGGAGAACTGACTTGGGTGTTTTGCATTTGATCACAAGTGTTACGGATAGCAAGAGTCGCCACCGACTTTTCTTTTATCCAATGAAGGAAAGGGTGAAAATAATTGGAAATACCTTTGAGATTATTTCCTTAAGTTCGGGGGGTAGATTATGAAAAGGGAAGGTGTTAGCACCCTTTCCATCCATAGTTATCTATGGGCTCTTAGTTGCTTTCTAGATCATTACTTTTATTTGAAAGTGTGCTTTGTGGTGGGTTTTGAAAGTATTTTTAAAAAGCGCCTTCGTTTAGGCAAACTTTGTAACGATTCTCGTCTCTATAAGAATGTATACAAAGTGTTAGACTTTTGAAAATATTTCATGGAAAGTGTTGGTGCATTTGAAAAGATGTTTGTATTTGAAGATGGGAAAGCAACTAAGAACGTTTCTACCTACTCAAAAGTCTTTGTTCTTTTCCTCGTCCTTTATATGTTGTTATCTTACCATTGATTGGTAAGAAGCTTTATCTTTGGATGTAAAGGGACGGGCGAGGGTCATCGTATAATCATGATAGCAATATTGTGAGATATCTTAGCATTTCTCTTGAGGAACTAAGATCATTTGAAAGGCAACATTCGAAGCGTCATCGAGGGACTATGATCTTGTATTTTGATTGTTTTTGCTAAGATGTCTCACATGCATAACATGACCATTTTCATAAGGTAACAAGTGGAATTACCCTAGGGGTGCATGTGTGAATAATGTGTTTGATTTGCATGCATTTAGTCTTTGATTAGGGGTTGTCTACTTGTTATTTTTATCTTCCCATACAAATCCTAATTACTAGCATTTATATGAAAGCGATAAATTGCGGAAAGTAAATATTCTACGCTATTACAATCATTAGGGGGATGAGGTGTACAAATTTACAAATGATGTTTGCAAGAAATTAAAGTCCTAATTATCTATTACAACCATATTGAAATAATGTACAAGAATTGAAATGTAAAATAGATTTGTTTTGTTTTGGTTAAGAGAAGAAATAAATTTTCTTAAGAAAGTGTTTTTAGTCTTTTTGTTCTAAAAGAAATAAAGCAAAGTGTATGAATATAAAGTATTTTTGGTGTTTTTGATTAATGAAAATAGAAGGGTTGATAAAAATAATAAGAGGGAAAAGAATCAGAGTCAACGCATTGCTGAAAGGATAGAAATAAGGAGCAGAAGTTCTGACTCTGGCGCGCTGCAAATCAGAACTAAAATGTTAGCAGAAATGGGGAAGGCCAGAAGTTCTGGATCTGGGCGCACTAAAGTTCTGGGGTTGCTGGGAACAAAGGAAATCCTAGAAGTTGTGATGCAATTGGGAACCTAGAAGTTCTAGTGTTATTGGAAGGTTAGAAGTTTCTGGTTGTTGAGGGAGTCTAGAAGTTTTAATGTTACTGGAAGGTTGGAAGTTTTGGTTTTTGAGAGAGTCTAGAAGTTCTGATGCAGTTGGAAACCTAGAAGTTCTAGTGTTACTGGCAAGCTAGATGTTTTGGTAATGGGTAGGTGAGGTATCAATGCTGATGGATGGGTGTGATATGGTGGGAGAACTGACTTGATGTTTTACGTTTTGATCGCATTTGTGCGGATAGCAAGAGTCACCACCGACTTTTCTTTTATCCAAAAGGAAAGGTAAAAAAGCACAGGAAAGACCTTTCGAGATTATTTCTCGGGTTCGGAGGGTAGATTATGAAAAGGGAAGGTATTAGCACCCTTTTCATCCATGGTTTTCCACGGGCTCTTATTTACTCATTTAGATCACTTGCTTTTGTTTGACAGTGTGCTTGTGGTGTGGGCTTTGAAAATGTTTTGAAAAGTTTCTTTGTAATGGTTCTCGTTTCTATAAGAACGCGTACAAAGTTTTGTTTCAAAAAGTGGTTCAAAGATGTGTTTGTGGATTGTATTACGGAAAGTGTTTTGAAAAGATGTTTTGCAATAGTTCTCGTCTCTATAAGAATGTATACAAAACATTTTGTCTTTTGGAAGTGTTTTGAGATGAAGGTGTAGGTGCAAGAATGTTTTTGTCGTGAGCAAGCGAGTAACTAGGAGCGAATCTACCCACTCGAAAGGTCTTAAATGTTCTTTTCTTCCTCCTTTTAACGTTGCTATCTTACCATTGATTTGGTAAGAAGCCCCACCGTGGGATGTAAATGGACAGATGCGGGTCAATTTTACAGTCATTGAAAGCAACTTTTGAGACGCTTTAGCCATCTTCGTAAGGGACGAGATCGTTTTATCGAAGGAAACGCCGAGGGTCATCGAGGGACTACGATCTTTTTTATCGAAGGGTCATTGCTAAAGTGTCTCATATTCGAGGGACATAACTGTTTTTCCGACAGGCAATGAAATGGGATTACCCAAAGGGTGCGTGCGTGAAGAGTGTGTTTGATTGTATGCATTTTAATCTTGATTAAGGTTGTCTATTTGGTTGTTTTCATGTCTTGCCATACATCCTATTTATTAGCAATACATGAAAAGTAAATAAAATGCCAAAAAATAAAATCTAAGCTATTACATCGCTTTAGGGGGATGGGGGTACATATTTATGAATGAGGGTTGCAAGTAAAATTAAATCCTAAATTATTATTACAACCATATCGAAATGGATCAGAATGTGCAAGAAACGAAATTGGTTATTTATTTAAGAAAAGAAATAAGTTTGTTTTAAGAAAATATTTTTGGTCTTTTGTTTTAAGAAATAAAGTGAAGCATGAAAAAAATGTTTTTGGAGTTTGTTGATTAATGAAATAGAAAGTGATAACAAAAATAGTGAGAAAAAGTAAAAAGGGAATAAGCGCGTTGCTAATTAAAGGAGGTCAAAAGTTCTGACCCTGTCGCACAGCAACAGAATACGTTTCAGAAGTTCTGAAACCACCAGCAGCAGAATAGGTTTCAGAAGTTCTGAAACCACCAGCAACAGAATAGATCTCAGAGGTTCTGATATCATTGGCAGAACTTGTTCTCTCTCTTCATGGAAGTCGGAACATCTGCATTTGGTCATTTATCCATAAAATAGAAGATATGTATATGACAATTATAACAGGTTTCGCAGCATTTCAGAAGCAAGAAATATCAGAACCATAAATCAAAGGCAAGTGTGAATCTGCTAATTCTAATTCTGAGTTCTAAATTCTTTCAGGAGTTCTAAAACTAATGTATTCCATACTTAGGCAAGCAAACACATGAAGTCTCAGAACATGTATAACGTCAGAAACATGATATTTACATTGTATTTTTTTGAACATGCAAATCTGATAATGATTAAGCAAAGTAATGAGAGTCAGCAGAAGCTTACCTTGTAACTGGAAAAGATTCTGTAAGCTGGAGGTTGGTCTTAGACCCTGGTGATGTTCTGAGTAACTTGCTCACGTACTCAACAGGATGGATGTCTTCAACTTCTGGAACAACCAAGGGGTGATACTTTGACTTCTTTGAGGTGGAAGTGAATGGAGAGTGTATGACAATATGAATGCAGAAGTTGAAATAGCTTCTAGTATACGAATCAACAACCGTGGGGATGGCTTTAGTCAAAGAACGATGGAGTTTTGATGTTGGAATCAAATGCTAAGGTTTTGTATTTTGTTGTTTACAGCTTTTTGGGTTCTTGGAATTTTGCAAAGATTCAAGGTCTTTTTTTGTTGGTGATTCTCTCTCTCCAAAAAACCCAACCCTTTCAACGTGTGATGGAACAAGCTACTTATAGATGGATTTTGCTGTGGTTTTGGGGGGAAAAACAAATGAGTTTTTAAACATTTTTGGCATACTGCCCCTTTGTTTTTAAATCACAATTTTTTGTAGGCTAATTTGGTGCAAGAAAAACGCAGGCGTGGACTGGATCAGTAGCACCTTGGAGTGTTGTGGCAGCTGGTTGTAGGACTGTGCTATAGCAGGTCAGCAGGTTAAGGTTTGGGGTTTGGTGATGTTCTGATTTCAGAACATTAGAAACATCACCTCCAAACGCTGAAGGAGCATCTTCTAACCAGAGCGTTGAACATAGCCTCTGCACGCTGAAGAATCATGTTCTGACTGAAGCGTTATGTTCTGACCAAAGAGCAACGCTGCTGCATGTTCTGATTGAAGCTTTAACTTCTGAAGGTGCTTACATAGAGGCTGGCTCAGAAGTTTTGAAGTATCACATTCTCTAGACACTTAGAAATTTTTTCTAAATGTTTAGAAGATTTGATTTTTCCAAAGTAACTTCTGACTTCTGATTTTTTTTTATGAACCCATTTTATGCCTTAATGGAATATGATTCTTGGAACTTGGTTTTGATTTAAAATTCATAGTTTGACTCCTTTGGTGTGTAAATGACCATTTTGCCCCTGTGAATGATTCTCTTGGAAAATTTGTAATTTCAGATTTGCAACTGGATGGAAAGAAACTTGAGGGTCAGGTTGATCCTTTGAGAAATGAGAGGGCAAATTTTGGGGTACAACAACTGCCCCTGTTCAATCTTCTTAAACTTGAAAAGTGAGATCGACGTGTTTGTCGTTCGTGGCTTGAAAGTAGAAGTTGATTGAACACTAGAGTGCCTAGAAATTTGCACTTGATGACGCGCTGGTTGATTGTGTAAGGAAATTGGCTTAAAGATGCCATTTGGAGAAGCGACGGAGAATCGTCTGAAATGGGCTTATAGATGCCATCCAAAGACGATTGTTGACGGAAAGTTTAAACTTGATTTTTTTTAAACAGAAAATGAATCAGAATAAATCATTGAGAGATTTATCTGAACCAGTGAAATAATCTGGAGACGAATCAGAATAAACCGTTGAGAGATTTATCTGAACCAGTGAAATAATCTGGAGACGAATCAGAATAAACCATTGAGAGATTTATCTGAACCAGTGAAATAATCTGGAGATGAATCAGAATAAACCGTTGAGAGATTTATCTGAACCAGTGAAATAATCTGGAGACGAATCAGAATAAACCATTGAGAGATTCATCTGAACCAGTGAAATAATCTGGAGACGAATCAGAATAAACCGTTGAGAGATTCATCTGAACCAGTGAAATAATCTGGAGACGAATCAGAATAAACCGTTGAGAGATTTATCTGAACCAGTGAAATAATCTGGAGACGAATCAAAATAAACCTTTGAGAGATTTATCTGAACCAGTGAAATAATCTGGAGAGGAATCAGAATAAACCGTTGAGAGATTTATCTGAACCAGTGAAATAATCTGGAGATGAATCAGAATAAACCGTTGAGAGATTTATTTGAACCAGTAAAATAATCTGGAGACGAATCAGAATAAACCGTTGAGAGATTTATCTGAACCAGTGAAATAATCTGGAGACGAATCAGAATAAACCGTTGAGAGATTTATCTGAACCAGTGAAATAATCTGGAGACGAATCAGAATAAAACGTTGAGAGGTTTATCTGAACCAGTGAAATAATCTGGAGATGAATCAGAATAAACCATTAAGAGATTTATCTGAACCAGTGAAATAATCTGGAGATGAATCAGAATAAACCGTTGAGAGATTTATCTGAACCAGTGAAATAATCTGGAGATAAATCAGAATAAACCATTGAGAGATTTATCTGAACCAGTGAAATAATCTAGAGACGAATCAGAATAAACCGTTGAGAGATTTATCTGAACCAGTGAGAATCTGGAAGAAATATTTTGTTATGTAGATGGTCGACCAGTCTTTTCTTGTTAAAAATCTTGGTATGTTTGAAATTTGTTGATGATGATTTCCTGTCAAATGACTCTTTCCTGCAAAAGGTGAAGAATTAATTATATGCAATGCTATGACGTATGCGATGCATAGGGTGATGTTTGCCTCTCAAAAATGAATGAGATTGCACGGTATGTACTTGAGTTGCCAATGTTATGACGTATGGATGCAAATGTATGGAATTAAAGATTGTTTATGCCATAGCATTGTTGGATGCGGGGAAAATAAATCCCTCTTGAAGCACTGATGAGTGAGTTTCCAAACATTAGAGAAATAAACTCTGTTGTGGAAGGGAAACGTCGGACATTGCTTGTAGCCTTCGTGAAATCCTGCTGGGGAAATATGAGAAGTTAGGCAATTTACTGGGAATACTCTGGAGCGATAGTTGGAAGTTTTGCTTTGTCAGGAATATGAGAAAGCTTGATATCGACAGGCTACATACTGGGGATATGTTAGCGATTCTGTAGCAGGATGTATCTGCTCTCGCTCTGGCTGGAGAAAGCACCTGCAGGGGTTTTATGGAATGGCTTATAGATATTATCCTAATTCTTAAAGTCATTAGTAATTGTCTTTCCGTTTTTTTGTTTATTTGTAACAGTAATCACGTTCAAATGCATATGCTCAAAAATAAATCATTAGACATTTTTGTAAACAAGACACAGAAACAAAGAAAAACATATGGTTTTGCACTTTAAAAAGGGATATCTTTGTATTAACTTGAATAAGTATTTTTTGTACACTGAGACGAGTATTCTAGCGAGAGAATGTCGTTGTAAAAAATGAAAATTGATACAAAGAAAAGATAGCTATGTGAAATAATCCCATGGGGCTCCCATTATGCTATAGTCTTCATGTCTCTGAATGTCTTGTCCATTTGTCGCCTCTGCGAAGTCGATTAGATTGATTTAGAGCCGTTTGAGCTGATTGGTCGGTGCTGAAGATTGTCTGCAAGATGATCCAACGGGACATAGTCATACGCTTCAATCCCTAACTTTTTCCTGGACCGCCCTCTCGGGTTTTCAGTCCACCGGGATACCCTTTTTTGCCCAAGCCTCCCTTTCGGGTTTTCGACTTGCCGGGTGTACAGATTTTTTAAATTTTCATCCCTTATTTTTTCCCGAACCCTTTTGGTTCGGAGGAAAACCCTTATTTTTGCCTAGGCCAGTCAACCTAGCGGGTCTTTTATCATGCGTAGTATTTTTAAACTATTTCCGCATTTACAGGGTGCGGGAGGTCGTCGCCATCCATAGTGGTCAAGATCATTGCTCCACCAGAGAAAATGCTTTTGATTACAAACGGCCCTTCATATGTAGGGGTCCATTTTCCCCTGGGATCACCTTGTGGAAAAATGATACGCTTTATTTCCAAGTCACTGACCCGATATACCTGATGTTTGACCTTTTTATTAAAAGCTTTGATCATGCGTTTTTGATACATCTGACCATGACAGATAGCTATAAGACTTTTCTCATCAATCAAGTTTAGTTGGTCAAACCGATTCTGAATCCAATCTTCTTCATTCAAACCAACATCCTTCATGATCCTTAGAGAGGGGATCTGGACCTCAATAGGCAAGACAACCTCCATGTCGTATACCAGAGAATAGGGTGTTTCCCCAGTTGATGTGTAAGTTGTGGTACGATACCCGTGGAGAGCGAACGGTAGCATCTCATGCCAGTCTTTATATGTGACTGTCATTTTCTGTATGATCTTCTTAATGTTTTTGTTAGCAGCTTCTACAACACCATTCATCTTTGGCAGGTAAGGGGAAGAATTGTGATGCTAAATCTTGAATTGCTCGCACAAGGCGGTGATCATAGTGTTGTTTAGATTCGTACCATTATCAGTGAGGATTCTCTCTCGGATACCGTATCGACAAATGAGATTCTGTTTGATGAACCGGGCGACCACATTCTTAGTAACAGAAGCAAAGAAAGCTGCCTCAACCCACTTTGTAAAATAGTCGATGGCCACTAAGATGAAGCGGTGTCCATTGGAGGCCGTTGGCTTTATTTCCCCAATCATATCGATTCCCCACATAGCGAAGGGTCAAGGAGCCGTCAAGACGTTTAGAGGAACCGGAGGTACGTGCACTTTATCTGCATAAATCTGACACTTATGGCAAGTTCGAGAGTGCTGGTAGCAATATGCCTCCATGGTAGACCAATAATAGCCTGCCCATAGGATTTTCTTTGCCATTGTATGCCCACTGGAATGGGTACCAAAAGTGCCTTCGTGTAATTCAACCATGATCCTTTCAGCCTCAGCCTTGTCTACGCACCGAAGCAACACAGAGTCATGAATGCGTTTGTACAAAATGTCGTTACTAAGGAAGAACCTAGCCGAGAATCTTCTTAGGAACTTCTTGTCATTCACTAAAGCTCCTTCGGGGTATTCCTGAGACTCGAGATAGTTTTTAACTTCATGGAACCAAGGTCGGTCCACTACTTCTTCAGTACCGATCTCGTGACAGTAGGCTGGTTCATCCATCCGCTCAATGGTGATTTGAGGAGCCTCGTTATCCCAATTAAGTTTAAACATAGATGACATTGTAGCTAGTGCGTCCGATAGATGATTTTCTTCTCGCGGGAAATGCTCGAAGGTAATCCTCCCAAAATGCGACAACAATGTCAACACATGTTCTTTGTAAGGGATAAGGTTGGGGTGTTTGGTGTCCCATTCTCCTTTGATCTGAATGATGACCAAAGCTGAGTCCCCAAACACATCTAAGTATTTGATCCCCAAGTCTATAGCAGCTTTGAGACCGAAGATGCATGCTTCGTATTCTGCCATGTTGTTTGTACAGTTGAAGCAAAGTCTGGCAGTGAAGGGAGTATGACATCCTTCTGGAGATATGAGTACGGCACCGATTCCATTGCCAAGTGCATTGGATGCCCCATCAAATAACAGGGTACATCAAGATCCTTGTTCAGGTCCGTCATATGGACTGATTTCTTCGCAGTTGTCTAACGTCATGATGTCTTCATCCGGAAATTCAAACTTCATGGACTGATAGTCTTCCACAGCTTGGTGAGCGATGTGATCAGCCACTACACTACCCTTTATAGCTTTATGGGTAGTATACTGTATGTCATATTCTGTCAGGATCATCTGCCATCTCGCTATTCTCCCAGAAAGAGCGGGCTTCTCGAAGATGTACTTTATCAGATCCATTTTAGATATCAACAAAGTAGTATGGGTCAGGATATATTGTCTTAGCCGGTGAGCAGCCCATTCTAGAGCACAACAAGTTTTCTCGAGCAGTGAATATCTTATTTCACAGTCGGTAAACTTTTTGCTCAGGTAATAAATAGCATGCTCTTTTCGGCCAGACTCGTCATGCTGCCCCAGCACACACCCCATTGAGTTTTCTAAAACAGTTAGATATAAGATCAATGGCCTTCCCTCTACAGGTGGCAACAACACAGGAGGATCTTGCAGGTATTCCTTGCTTTTGTCAAAAGAAACTTGGCATTCATCATTCCATTTGACTACTTGATCTTTCTTCAAGAGTTTGAAGATTGGCTCACAAGTAGCTGTCGGGTGAGAAATAAACCTGGCGATGTAATTCAGCCGTCCCAAGAATCCTATGACTTCTTTCTCAGTACGAGGAGACGACCTTTCTTGTATCGCTTTAACCTTGACATGATCAACTTCGATACCCTTGTCGCTGACGACAAAGCCTAAGAGTTTACCAGACCGTACTCCGAACGTGCACTTGTTTAGATTCTATCTCAACTTGTACTTCTTCAACCTCTCAAACATCTTCTGTAAGTGATCAAGGTGCTCTTCTTCCGTCTGCGATCTGGATATCATATCGTCTACGTAGACCTCTATCTCATGATGTATCATGTCATGAAATAAAGCTACCATGGCGCGTTGATAAGTTTCCCCAACATTCTTCAGTCCGAATGGCATGACCTTATAACAAAAAGTGCCCCACTATGTAACAAAGGTTGTTTTCTCCATATCTTTAGGCGCCATTTTGATTTGGTTGTAGCCTGAGAAACCGTCCATGAAGGAAAACACTTTGTGCTGCGTCGTGTTGTCAACTAGGATGTCGATGTGTGGGAGTGGAAAATCATCTTTGGGGCTTGCCTTGTTTAAGTCTCTGTAGTCCACACACATCCGCACTTTACCGTCTTTCTTGGGTACAGGAACAACATTGGCCACCCATTGGGGATAAGAGGTGACAACCAAAAATCCGGCATTGAATTGCTTCATAACCTCTGCTTTGATCTTTTCAGACATGTCGGGCCTCATGCGACGAACCTTTTGCTTTACCGGGGGACAGTCTTCCTTTGTAGGCAGACGATGTACCACAATGTCTGCATCCAGTCCCGACATGTCTTCGTACAACCAGGCAAAGATCTCAACATAATCGTGCAATAACTGAATCAGATGCTCCTTGACATTAGGTTCCAAATTGGCACCCACCTTGACCTCCTTCCTATCTTCCTTGGTTCCCAAGTTAACTGTTTCGACCGGCTCTTCGTGTGGCTGAATGGTCCTTTCTTCCTGTTACAACAACCTGGCCAACTCCCCTGGCACCTCATAATCTTCCTCACCTTCGTCGTCGGCTTGGTAGATCGGATTTTCAAAGTCACAATTGGCCATAGCAGAACCGTTACCCATGGGATCCTGAGTGGATGTAGATCTGCATTTTTAATATGTGAGTGTGTGTAAGAGCATAGCTACCTTTTGAAAGAAATAAAATGTAAGAAAGAAAAGACAAAGAAAACAAAATTTGATGCAAAAACGTTCATGATTCATTAATGACATATGAGAATGAAGTGACAATCCTCACAAATGGACCGTTGTGCCTCGGGTAAGACACAATGTTTTAAAAGTCTGAATTTGTTTAAATATTACAAGCCTGAAAACATTAAAAGACAATTACTCTTGAATAAAAGTAATAGGAATGAAATCCTTGGCCTCCCAATTGTTGAGCCCTCCGCCGATGGTTGGAAAAATCCATTCGTCCATGTCACAACTGCCATCACTGTCTTCTATTGCATTGACTCCTTGATTACTGATACGCGGAGGTGGTCCCCCAGCGCGAGAACGTCGAACAACTTTCTAGGCCTCTGAAGTGAACCCCAACCCAAATTTGTCGTACTTGTAGGGAATATCCGAAAGCTGACCCCAGATTGTACACCCTCCCTCTTCAACTACTGCTCGAGCATCTTTCAACGAGGCCATCTTCAGTGGAGGTCTGGTAATCTTCGGGACTTTTGGAGTAGACTTGGTTGCCGCGACCGTTGCTGGAACCTCCTCAAAGTTCTGTCAGGGAGTCTCTATGAATTCACCATCCATTTCAACATACCTGAAAGAGTTCAGATGGCTAACCATGTACTCCTCCTCTCTGTGAACTTTGACAATCTTCCCTCTGATCGGGTATTTTAGCATTTGGTGTAGGGTGGAAGTGACGGCACCAGCACCATGGATCCAGGGTCGACCCAATAGACAAGAGTACGAAGGGCGGATATCAATCACATATAAAATTGAGTCAAAAGTCTGAGTCCCAATTTTTATGGGGATACTAACTTCTCTGTGTACTGTCCTCTTGGAGCCGTCAAAGGCCCTCACTATGATGTTCCTATGTTTCAAGATGAGCCCCTCGCAATCCAGTCGGTCGAGAGCATTTTTGGGCAAGACATTCAATGATGAACCGGTATCCACCAAAACATGGGCAAGTGTGGTGCCCCTGCATTCAATGGAAATATGTAAGGCATCATTGTGCTTCCTCCCCTTAGAGGTTAAATCAGTATCGGAAAAGCCCAACCCGTTATTGGCAGTTAGACTGGCCACACAGTTTTCAAATTGGTCGATGGAGGTATCTTGGGGCACGTGAGCGGTCTTAAGAAACTTTACCAAGGCTTTGGCGTGAGTTTCAGAGCACAAAAGTAAGGACAACAATGATATCTTCGAGGGGGTTTGCCCCAATTGTTCTACAATGTTGTAGTCACTTTTCTTGATTATCTTCAGGATTTCTTCTATCTCTTTTCTAGAATCTTCAAGGATGACCTCGGGATGTTCTCTTGCTTGGGCAAGCTCAACCAAAGCCTCTTTTCCCCTTGTATCGGCAGTAGGGATAACAGTAGGAGTATCACTGGGAGTGTTGGTAGGAGTGGCAGTAGTAATGATCACAAGAGTAGCAACGGTCTTTGGAGAAATCTCAGGTGAGAAGACTCTTCCACTTCTTGTTATTTTACTGGTTCTAGTGATGTTACCGATATCGGGATCAATATCCCTCGCGACTTTGTTCTTGACAGACAACTGATCTTGCTTGACTCCGTAGTAATAAACGTCAACCTCATAACTCCAGGGAACAACTTTATCCGAGAAGTATGATATTGGTCTTGGCATAGTGATGATTAAAGGTGCAGATCTTGGAACAGATGTAATTCTGACGGGTCTTTTGGTGGAGACCCTGGGAGGATTGTCGGAAATGGTGATTATTAAAACATCTTGATAAGAACTTTTGATAAGAGGTAGATTTTCAAATAGGATTTCTTTGCTAGTCATCAGGCGTTGGACGCCTAGCTTTAGTAACAAACAGTCGTTCGGTAGAGACTTGCATAAGTGAAAATCTTCAACACAGCATGGGAATAAACCGGCTTGCAGTAGATTCTGTTTAATGGTCAACAAAGTAGTAACTAAGTCATTCACGGAGGAGACAAAACGATCATCATCAATGGCGTTGATACCTTGGCCATGTTTGGGCATTGGCGCTGTTATTAAATTAGGAGTTTCTGGGGGATCAAATTCAATCTCTTTCGCATCGATAAGGTCTTGCACCTTATTCTTTAAGGCCCAACAGTCATTTGTATCGTGCCCCGGGCTTTCAGAATGATAGGCATATCGGGTGTTCGGGTTGTAGCGAGGAGAAGCAGTATTGGGATTCTTGGGAGCTTCCTTTAAAGTTGCCAGATTGGTCTTGAGAAGGTGTGGAAAAACTTGAGACATGGTCATGTTAATCTGGGTAAATTGTCTCATGGGCGCTTCTGGTTTGCGCTGATAATTTCGCTGCTGATTTGGCGCAGGGTTAGAAATCATGACAGCCCCTACTGCCGGACGACTGTCGATTTTGTTTTGATTTCTATAGTCATATGCAGCACTAACCTCCTTCTTTCCGACAAAGGGCTTCTTCACCATACTCGAGGATGCATCTCTTTGAATTTTACTGCTTTTTTTACCGGCCTCGACCAGCTCACCAGTCATGATTAATTCAGTAAACCCAACTGAAGAACTCCCAATCAGGTGATTGAAAAATGGTCCTGACAAGGTGCCTAGGAACATATCCACTAATTCTCTGTCGGACAGAGGGGGCTGGACCCTGCCTGCGAGATCCCTCCACTTTTGAGCATAGGTTTTGAAACCTTCACCCGTTCCCATAGACATGCTTTGTAACTGCGTCCTAGTCGGAGCCAAATCAGCATTATACTGATATTGTTTATAGAAAGCGGCGGCCAACTCTTCCCAGTTGCGAACATTGGTCCCTTCCAATTGGTAGAACCAATCCAACTGCGTCCCAGATAAACTCTCCTGGAAGAAATACACCCACAGATTCTTGTCAGCCGTGTGGGGTTGAATCTTTCTGACATATGACCTTAGATGTAGCTTCGGGCAAGAGACACCATCGTACTTGGCAAAAGTGGGGACCTTGAATTTTTGTGGGATGACAACCCCCGAGATGAGTCCTAATTCTTCAAAATCCAAATCGGGTACCCTCTGAGTCTCCATATCATTCAAACAATCCTCTAGCTATTTCTATTTATCATCAGCAGGAGGATATTGTTCTTCAGAGTAATCAGGCTCTTCCTCCCCTTCGGATGTTGGGTCATTGTTCACTTCCTGGGTTTGATTATCTCCTTCGCCTGACGATGTTGCAAAGTATAAAGTTCGCTTGGTCTTTCCTTTAAACCTTCTTCCCATGATTACAACACCTGTTGGTTTCTTCGTTTTATTCTTCTTCTCTTTGGCCAGCAGAGTCTTCAAATCCTCCTGTCCTTTTGTCAGAGCCATGAGCATTTGTTGAAACTGGGCATTCTGCTCCTGAAGATCTTTCACAGTCTGTTCAACATCCATCTCACTGAAATAAACAGTAGAAGGATAAGGCGACCTGTTATGAGAAACCTATATGATGTTATGATGAATGAAGATGCAATATGCAAATGATTTCAAGGAAATTTAGAGATTTAAACTTGTTCAAACCAAAAAAATAACACACGTCATATTAAATAAAACCAAGTTTGAATACATCATGCCTCCTTGGGCTTACAAAGAAAGAAACAATATACAATAAAAACTCCTAAGACAAAAAGACCGAACGCATCCTCTTTGGAGCAATGTAGGCATTCAGGTTTTTCTCTTCATGAAGCAGTTTGGTGAGCTCTAGAACCTTCTTCTCACTGGCGTAGTACTGGGTTTCAAAGGTGTCTCGTTCTTCCTTCAACTGAACCCAAGCTTTCTGCAGGTCTTCGAGAGAGGTAGGCATGTCAGGATGAAGAACGGTGTATGGGACGTCTCCTTTAATAACAGGCTCAATGATGACAGTAAGGATGGAAGGATAAGGCATCAAGAGACGCTGGGCACGAGCCCGTACCCACTTAAGGTAAGGCTCGAGAGGGATAGAGTTTTTATGCCCCAAAGTCCTACTGTCCACCTTGTTCACCATTCCCCAAGCACGTGTAAACCTCTGGCGGTAACCTTGGTCTTCTTTGTCGTAGTCGAACACCAGACCTCGGATGAGCATCTCATGAGGGTCGTCCCTTCGGGCATACCCAAACTGCCGAAGAGCTAAGCATGGGTTGTAGGTGATACCTCCCCTAATACCAAGCAGAGGTACATTAGGGAACTCCCTGCAGCGGTCAATGATAGAGATATCTTCCAAGGATCTCGAGCACCAATGGATATCAGAGTGGGTGAGAGACATCATCCTTTGAGACCAAGCCAATATTTGCTCGTTCTTCAATGCTGACTGAGGCAGGTGTGAAGTGAACCACTTAGCGAGTAGGGGGATACAACACAAAAGGGTACCTCTTTTCTTCATGGTGCGAGTATGAAGGCAATGCAAGATGTCTCCTAGTAAGGTAGGTATAGGATTGCGAGAGAGAAAGACTTTGATGGCATTAACGTCTATGAATTGGTCTGAATTGGGAAACAGAACCAAACCATAAATGAGGAGAGCTAGCACGTCTTCGAAAGCTTGGAAATCCATGTCATTCTAGAATGAACGAGCTTTTTCCAATAGAAACTTAGCTAGAAAACCTTTAACCCCACTTCTTGTCTCCCAATTGGCTATGATGTCGGCCCTCTTCACATGTAAAGCTTAGGCGATGACTTCAGGTTTTGGAATCCCTTCTAGACTGGTGAACGATACCTGATTAAGCACGGGCACCCCTAAGAGTAGAGAGAACTCTTCTAGTGTAGGTACCAACTGATAGTCCGGGAAAGTGAAACAATGATGTACGGGATCAAAGAATTGGAATAGTACACACATCATCTCTTCTTGGAAGTTGGATGTAGCCAAACTGAGGAGTCGACCATATTTCTTGGTAAAAGGAGAATCCCCGGGCACTCTTGAGGCTAGCTCTTGAAGTTGAGGATGTGCTTTTACAAAGCTGATTCGGATGGTGTTTCTTCGGAGAGAATTCATGTCCTACAAAACAAAAACAAAGATAAATTTCTAAATCCTTGAAATGGTTAGTGAGCATGCATATGATGTTGATGATGTTTATGATGTTTATGTACAAGCAAATATATACACACACAACAAACAGATCCCTATGTTTTTGGCTTGCATGAGTTTTGTAGGTAAGTACCCTCTTGAAGTCTAGTTGACTCAATCTGTCCTAGAAATAATGATCGGGTTCTAAAGGATCTCAATATCACCGACCTTTCTTTTAGGCATTGTCTCAGCACAACAATATTTTCTTGCGGCCGAGATATCCCAAAAGTCTAGCCTCAATGAGTGTAGTATCGAGTATCAACCAATTTTTAGCTTTACACTGAAACCGGCTACCTCACTACGTCCTAATGGCCAAGTTTATTCAATTAGGGTTCTAAGGTCAATTAGTGCTTCATGACGCCACTCAACCGCCCCGTATTCTCCTCGATTCGCCACGATGGATACCGGTACCCACAAATGCGTCACACTAACATAGCCATTGTTTCAACCATATCGGTCTACGCCGTACAGTCTCCACAATCTATTGCTATTTACCTAAAAAGGTGTCCCAGATCCGGGTGGAGGATCAAAGCAAGCCCAATATGAAGAACTAAATATAAAGCACACAAATCAAATAATGAAAGCGAGTAAAGGTGATCTAACCCTAAGGTAACCCCACTTTTTTTGTCCCCAGATGAGTCGTCAGTTCTGTGATACGGTGGGAGAACTGACTTGATATTTTGCATTTTGATCGCATTTGTGCGGATAGCAAGAGTCGCCACCAACTTTTCTTTTATCCAAAAGGAAAGGTAAAAAAGAACAGGAAAGACCTTTCGAGATTATTTCTCGGGTTCGGGGGGTAGATTATGAAAAGGGAAGGTATTAACACCCTTTTCATCCATGGTTTTCCACGTGCTCTTAGTTACTCGTTTAGATCACTTACTTTTGTTTGACAGTGTGCTTGTGGTGTGGACTTTTAAAATGTTTTGAAAAGTTTCTTTGTAATGGTTCTCATTTCTATAAGAACGCGTACAAAGTTTTGTTTCGAAAAGTGGTTCAAAGATGTGTTTGTGGATTGTATTTCGGAAAGTGTTTTGAAAAGATGTTTTGCAATAGTTCTCATCTCTATAAGAATGTATACAAAACATTTTGTCTTTTGAAAGTGTTTTGAGATGAAGGTGTAGGTGCAAGAATGTTTTTGTCATGAGCAAGCGAGTAACTAGGAGCGAATCTACCCACTCGAAAGGTATTAAATGTTCTTTTCTTCCTCCTTTTAACGTTGCTATCTTACCATTGATCTGGTAAGAAGCCCCACCGTGGGATGTAAATGGACAGACGCGGGTCAATTTTACAGTCATTGAAAGCAACTTATGAGACGCTTTAGCCATCTTCGTAAGGGACGAGATCGTTTTATCAAAGGCAACACCGAGGGTCATCGAGGGACTACGATCTTTTTTATCGAAGGGTCATTGCTAAAGTGTCTCATATTCGAGGGACATGACTGTTTTTTCCGATAGGCAATGAAATGGGATTACCCTAAGGGTGCGTGCATGAAGAGTGTGTTTGATTGCATGCATTTTATTCTTGATTAAGGTTGTCTATTTTGTTGTTTTCATGTCTTGCCATACATCCTATTTATTAGCAATACATGAAAAGTAAATAAAATGCCAAAAAATAAAATCTAAGCTATTACATCGCTTTAGGGGGATGGGGGTACATATTTATGAATGAGGGTTGCAAGTAAAATTAAATCCTAAATTATTATTACAACCATATCGAAATGGATCAGAATGTGCAAGAAACGAAATTGGTTATTTATTTAAGAAAAGAAATAAGTTTGTTTTAAGAAAATATTTTTGGTCTTTTGTTTTAAGAAATAAAGTGAAGCATGAAAAAAATGTTTTTGGAGTTTGTTGATTAATGAAATAGAAAGTGATAACAAAAATAGTGAGAAAAAGTAAAAAGGGAATCAACGTGTTGCTAATTAAAGGAGGTCAGAAGTTCTGACCCTGGCGCACAACAACAAAATAAGTTTCAGAAGTTCTAAAACCACCAGCAGTAGAACAAGTTTCAGAAGTTCTGAAACCACCAGCAACAGAATAGATCTTAGAGGTTCTGATATCATTGGCAGAACTTGTTCTCTCTCTTCATGGAAGTCGGAACATCTGCATTTGGTCATTTCTCCACAAAACAGAAGATATGTATATGACAATTATAACAGGTTTCACAACATTTCAGAAGCAAGAAATATCAGAACCATAAATCAAAGGCAAGTGTGAATCTGCTAATTCTAATTCTGAGTTCTAAATTCTTTCAGGAGTTCTGAAACTAATGTATTCCATACTTAGGCAAGCAAACACATGAAGTCTCAGAACATGTATAACGTCAGAAACATGATATTTACATTGTATTTTTTTGAACATGCAAATCTGATAATGATTAAGCAAAGTAATGAGAGTCAGCAGAAGCTTACCTTGTAACTGGAAAAGATTCTGTAAGCTGGAGGTTGGTCTTAGACCCTGGTGATGTTCTGAGTAACTTGCTCACGTACTCAACAGGATGGAGGTCTTCAACTTCTGGAACATCCAAGGGGTGATACTTTGACTTCTTTGAGGTGGAAGTGAATGGAGAGTGTATGACAATATGAATGCAGAAGTTGAAATAGCTTCTAGTATACGAATCAACAACCGCGGGGATGGCTTTAGTCAAATAACGATGGAGTTTTGATGTTGGAATCAAATGCTAAGGTTTTGTATTTTGGTGTTTACAACTTTTTGGGTTCTTGGAATTTTGCAAAGATTCAAGGTCTTTTTTTGTTGGTGATTCTCTCTCTCTCCAAAAAACCCAACCCTTTCAATGTGTGATGGAACAAGCTACTTATAGATGGATTTTGTTGTGGTTTTGGGGGGAAAAACAAATGAGTTTTTAAACATTTTTGGCATAGTGCCCCTTTGTTTTTAAATCACAGTTTTTTGTAGGCTAATTTGGTGCAAGAAAAACGCAGGCGTGGACTGGATCAAAAACACTTTGGAGTGTTGTGGCAGCTGGTTGCAGGACTTTGCTATAACAGGGCAGCAGGTTAAGGTT
This sequence comes from Vicia faba, assembly GCA_948472305.1. Taxonomy (NCBI): domain Eukaryota; kingdom Viridiplantae; phylum Streptophyta; class Magnoliopsida; order Fabales; family Fabaceae; genus Vicia; species Vicia faba. The sequence continues at coordinate 941,464,890 of OX451736.1, forward strand.
TGGGGTTTGGTGATGTTCTGATTGCAGAACATTAGAAACATCACCTCCAAACGCTGAAGGAGCATCTTCTGACCAGAGCGTTGAACATAGCCTCTGCACGCTGAAGAATCATGTTCTGACTGAAGCGTTATATTCTGACCAAAGAGCAACACTGCTGCATGTTCTGATTGAAGCGTTATCTTCTGACGGTGCTTACATAGAGGCTGGCTCAGTAGTTATGAAGTATCACATTCTCTAGACACTTAGAAAATTTTTCTAAATGTTTAGAAGATTTGATTTTTCCAAAGTAACTTCTGACTTCTGATTTTTTTTATGAACCCATTTTATGCCTTAATGGAATATGATTCTTGGAACTTGGTTTTGATTTAAAATTCATAGTTTGACTCCTTTGGTGTGTAAATAACCATTTTTCCCCTGTGAATGATTCTCTTGGAAAATTTGTAATTTCAGATTTGCAACTGGATGGAAACAAACTTGAGGGTCCAGGTTGATCCTTTGAGAAATGAGAGAGCAAATTTTGGGGTACAACAATGGGGATATCTAGAAGTTCTGGTCCAGGGTCTCTAATTTGACAAACAACTAAAGGGGGTTTACCTAGAAGTTCTGGTTCAGGAATAAGTTTGACAAATAATGTGGAAAAATGTCAAGAAATAAACATAAAAAGGTGTTTCTGGGGCTAGAACTCAGGACCCTTAACACTAATGTCTTATGCGCGCGCTCTCTACCACTGGGGTGGCTATACATCCGGTATTAGAAGCAAAAACATAAACATATATTATAAAGTAAATTCTGATGATGAACTTCATCTTCTTCTTCGTGCCGACCAGAGTATCTGCAACTTAGTCATTTTCAACAAAAATGGAAAATGCAAACATAGCAGTTATGGCAGAATTCAACATGGTTCCAGAAATACAAAGCATCAAAACTGTAAACCATAAGCAAGCATGAATTTTTCTAATCCTAACTCTGAAACCTAATTTCCTCAAGAAATTCTGATCTGAAATTCTCTTTACTTAGGCCATATAAATGAAATCTATAAATATGTGCAGAATTAGAACCATGATATCTACATTGTATCTTTGAAAATGCAAGCCTAATAGTGCCTAAGTAATGAGACAAAAATTAGAAGAAAATTACCTTGCAGCTGGAAATTGTTTTGTGAATTAGAGCCTGGATCATATTGTTGTGATGTTCTGGTCAGCTTCCTCAAGTTCTCAGAAAGCTAAAACAACTCTTAACTTGAGTTGTGAATGGTGAGAAAGTTCTGGAGCAGTCAAGGTGTAAAGTTCTGGTTTTTGAAACAGAGAGTGGTGAAGACTGTTTTTACAGTTTGAAAAAAGAATTTGGGAAAGTTTCTATGTGTATACTAGAAACTGTATGGATGATTTGATCAGGGAACATACAAGAAAGATTAGAGTTTGAATGCAGAAATCAGAAACTAGCAGGTTTCGTGTTTATGTTTGCAGTTTCAAGCTCTTGGGATTTTTTAGCAAGGTTTCAAGGCTTTTTTCAATGTTTTTCCGACCCCTTAACATGTGCAAATGAAGCTTAATTTATAGGCAAAGGATTTAGAAGCTTGGAGAAGTCAAGAGTACAACCATCATGTGTTATGGATAGTTGACTTGTTTTTGAAGCAAGTTTAGACAAGTATGGTTCAAAGCACAAATAGAGTGGTTAGCAGCTTTAGTCGCGCCTAATCTGATTTTGTAGGAATGATTTATGGAGAAGTACATTCAAAAGCAAAATTAAAGCATGGGCCCAACATAAACATTGTACAAAAGTTTACTTTCCAAGGATAACAATGGTACTTCTATGCCATACGTGGGAAAATCCTTTGGATAAAGACTCAAAAGTGGGTGTGAGCATTAAATGATGATGAGATTTAACAAGTCAGAAAACCCGTAACATGAGATTATGTATCATAGCTTGAAACTAGATCATAAGTTCAGCATAAACGTAACTTAAATTAAGAACAAATGTCCAACTTATGATCTTTAGATCTCCCTGTTCCAGCATGATCTGAAGGAGTATTCATACTTTTCAGAAAGCTTGTAACATGGTTTGTAAACCCTCTTTGAATTCCTTTTGCAAACTCTAATTGTTCCTTCATGAAAACTGGCCCAGAAGTTCTAACCAAATTCTGGCTTGGAGAGGTTCAGAATTTACTAAGTGCTTTAGTTTCATGAATGTGTCTTCAAGGATTTATAACTTGAAATCCCAACATTTCTAGAAGAAGTTATGTTCTGCAATGTTTTAGATCTCATTGAGATCTATAACTCTTGTGTCAGAATTTCTTTCTGAATCATCTTGCATCATGATGAAAATCTGGCCAGAAGTTCTGAACTTATCATATTTCTTAACACTTAGAAAAACTTCTAAGTGCTTAGAATTTTGACTTTTTCAAAGTAATTTTTGACTTTTTGATTTTCTTGATGAGAAAACTTAGTATTCTAACATTAATGATAAAATATGATTCTTGAAACTTGATTTTGATCCTAAAGTCAAAGTTTGACTTTTCAGTGTGCATTTTGACCATTTTTTCCTTGTGCCAATTCCAAACCTAAATTAATGTATTAGTGCTGCAAACTTGAGTCATGGGAGATCTTGTGAGGAAATTCTTGAGAAATGAGAGGGAAAATTTTAGGGTATAACACACACACATGCACCCCTAGGGTAATCACTTATTGCCTCAGAAAAATAGTCATGTCCCTCGAATATGGGCGTTTTAGCAAAGACCCTCGATAAAAGATCGTAGTCTCTCGATGGACCTCAATGTTGCCTTCGGTAAACGATCTATTCCCTAAACGATATTGCTAAAACGTCCCATAGGTTGCTTTCTATGACTATACAAACGACCCACACCCGTCCCTTCACATCCAATGATGGGGCTTCTTACCAAAACAATGGTAAGATAGCAACATTTAAAGGAGGAGGAAAAGAACATTAGACCTTTTGAATAGGTATGATGCTCATAGTTGCTCGCTTGCTCACAACAAAAACATTTTTACACCAACACTTTCAAATTGAAACATTTTCAAAAGACAAAGCTCTTTGTACGCATTCTTATAGAGACGAGAATCATTACAAAGACACTTTTCAAAATCACTTTCAAAAACACATTCCATAAACACCTCTTTGAACTATTTTCAAAACCAACACTTTATACGCTTTCTTATAGAAACGAGAACCATTACAAAGACGTTTTCAAAATACTTTCAAAACTCACACCACAAGCACATTTTCAAACAAAAGAAAGTGATCTAGCAAGAACCTAAGAGGCCGTAGATAACTACGGATGAAAAAGGTGCTAACACTTTCCCTTTTCATAACCTACCCCCCAAACTCTAGAAAATAATCTCAAAGGCCATTCCTGTTCTTTTCACCATTTCCTTATTGGATAAAAGAAAAGTCGGTGACGACTCTTGCTATCCGCAATAATTGCAAACAAACGCAAAACACACAAATCAGTTCTCCCACCATATTATAGAACTGGTGACTCTGTTGGGGACTTACTTAAAAGTGGGGTTACCTTAGGGCTAGATCACCTTTACTTTATTTTCATTGTTTGACTTGCTTGCCTTACATTATGGTTCTTTATTGGGTTTGTTTTGATCCTCTACCCCGATCTGGGGTACCTTTTAACTAAGTAGAAATAAGTTATGGATACTGTGCAGGGTATACCGACATGGTCAAAGCAATAGCTATGTTAGTGTGACACATTTGTTGGTATCGGTAGCCCTTGAGAAGTCAAGGAGAATACGGGGTTGTTGTATGGTGTCATGAAGCACTAACTGACTTTAGAACCTTACTTGAACAACTTGGCCATTACGAAGTAGTGAGGCAGCCGACTTTGGTGCGGTCCGAAGTTGGTTGATACTCGATACTATGCTCATTGAGATCGTACTTTCGGGATATTTCGGTCTCCAGTAAAGAGGCTTGCGCTGAAACAATGCCCGATGAAGAAAGATCAGTGATTTTGAGATTCCCTAGAACCCGTTTACTTTCTAGGATAGGTTGAACCAACTAAACTTCAAGAGGGTACTTACCTATGGACCTCATGCAAGCCTAAAACTAAGGACTTGTTTGATTCTCTTGTGCATATGCTTGTACATTACATCATGGCATCATACCATAACATTTTAGACTAACCATTTCAAGGACCTTGAGATTTATCTTTGTTCTGTTTTGTAGGACATGACTCCCACTCATAGGAATACAATCCAAATAAATCTTGTACGAGTACCTTTTAATCTCAAAGAATTAACATCAAGGGTCCCTGAGATTTCTTCGTTCACCAAAAGACATGGACGACTCCTCAACCTAGTTACCTCAAGCTTTGATGAAGACATGATTAAAGTGCTTTTCCAGTTCTTCGACCCTTTGCACCATTGCTTTACCTTCCCTGATTACAAACTCATGCCCACTATGGAAGAATTATCTAAACTCTTGGTAATTCATATTCTCAATCAATTACCTTTCAACAGTATTGAAAGAGACCCAAGCCCTGAAGAGATTGCTCGAGCTCTACACTTACAATAATCCGACATCACGGTTAACTGGGAAACAAGAAGTGGTGTCAAAGGGTTCCTAGCCAAGTTACTGTTGGAAAAAGCTCAAGACTATTGGAAAACTCTAGATTTACAAGCTTTTGAAGAAATCTTGGCTCTTCTCATCAATGGGATGGTACTATTTCTGAATCCTGACCAACTTATAGATGTGAATGCTGTCAAAATTTTTATATCTCGCAATCCGGTACCTACTTTGTTGGCAGCTATCTTGCATTATTTTCATTCTCGCACTATGAAGAGAAGAGGAACCGTCATGTGTTACACTCCTCTGTTGGCTAGGTGGTTTGTTTCACACCTACCCCGATTTGTTATGAAGAACGAGTAAGGTTTGAGATGGTCCAATAGGTTGATGTCACTCAGGCATTCAGATATTCATTGGTTTTCTCGATCCTTGGAGGACATTACTATCATCGACCGTTGTGGGGAATTCCCTAATGTCCCTTTGCTTGGCATTAGGGGAGGTATCACTTACAACCCTTGCTTAGCTTTGTGACAGTTTGGGTATGCACAAAGAGATGGTCCTCATGATGCGCTCATCCAAGGTGTGGTGTTCGACTACGAGAGCGGCGACCAAGGCTACCGTCAAAGGTTTATACGAGCTTGGAGGATGGTAAACAAAGTGGATAGAAAGACATTGGGACACAAAAATTCTATTCCCCTTGAGCCTTACCTTAGGTGGGTACGAACTCGTGCTCAGAGTCTTGTAATGCCTTACCCCTCCATCCTACCTGTCATCATGGAGCCTGTTGTTGAAGGAGATGTTTCGTATACTGTCCTTTATCCCAACATGCCTACCTCTCTTGAAGACTTGCAAAAGGATTGGATTCAACTAAAGGAAGAGCGAGACACCTTTGAAGCCCAGTTCCACGTGAGTGAGAAGAAAGTTCTGGAACTCACAAAGCAGCTTCATGAAGAGCGAAGTTTAAACGCCTAAATTACGCCAAAGAGCATGCGCTCGACCTTTTTTTCTTAGGAGTTTATTTTGTGTTTATTTCTTTCATTGTAAGCCCAAGAGGCATGATGTAATCAAACTTGGATTTATTAATGTAATGTGTGTTTCCTGTTGTCTAAACAAATTTAAATCTCCTAGTTTTCTTGAAATCATTTGCATATGCATTTTCATTCATCATAACACAAACATGTTTTTTACAACAGGTCTCCTTATCTTTCTACTGTTTATTTCAGTGAGATGGATATTTAACAGACAGTAAAGGATCTTCAAGCACAAAATGCTCAATTCCAACAGATGTTCATGGCTCTGGATAAAGGACAAGAGGACCTGAAAGCTCTTATGATCAAACATAAGAAGAAGAAGGCGAAGAAACCAATTGGCGTTTCGAATTTGGGAAGAAGATTCAGAGGACCAGCCAAGCGAACTCTAGATTTCACAACCTCGTAGGGTGAAGGAGATAATCAAGAAGGAAAGAACAAGGAAGGAAATGACAACCCAGAGTCTGAGGAAGGCGAAGATGACTACTCAGAGGAACAATATCCTCCTGCTGATTATAAATACAAACAACTAGAGGATCACCTCAATGCTATGGAGATCTAGAGGGTACCCGAGCTGGATTTTGAAGAGCTAGGACTGGTCTCAGGGGTGGTCATCCTGCATAAATTCAAGGTTCCCACATTCGCTAAATATGATGGTGTCTCTTGTCCTAAGCTGCATTTAAGATCATGCGTCAGGAAGATTCAACCCCATACTGCTGATAGGAACATATGGCTACATTTCTTCCAAGAAAGTTTGCCAGGGACGTAGTTGGATTGATTCTATTAGTTAGAAGGAACCAATATTCACAATTAGGAGGATCTGGCTGCTGCTTTTTACAAGCAATACCAGTATAATGCTGACCTTGCTCCAACTCGAACACAACTGCATGGTATGTCTATGGGTGCTGGTGAGGGTTTCAAAAATTATGCCCAGAAATGGAGGGATCTCGCGGGAAGAGTCCATCCCCCTTTATCTGACAGAGAGTTGGTGGATATGTTTTTGGGCACGTTGTCTGGTCCATTCTTCAACAATATGATCAGGAGCTTTTCAGCTGGATTTACTGAGCTAATCATGACCTGTGAGCGGGTAGAAGCTGGTATTAAGAGCGGAAAAATTCAAAGGGATGCATCCTCAAGAACGATGAAGAAACCCTTCAATAGAAAGAAGGAGGTAAGTGTTTCTTATGGCCACAGGAATCAAAACAAAAGTGAACATCGTCTGACGGTAGGGGCTGTTATAATCTCCAATCATGTATCAAATCAACAGCAAAATCATCAATGCAGGCCATAGGCACCCATAAGACGATTCACCCGGATCAATATAACCTTGTCCCAGGTTTTGCCACATATGTTGAAGTCCAATTTGGTGACTCTAAAGGAAGCTCCTAAGAACCCCAAATACTGCTTCTCCCTTCTATAACCCGAATGCTCGATGTGCCTATCATTATGAAAGTCCAGGGCATGATACAAACTATTGTTGGACCTTGAAAAATAAGGTACAAGACCTTGTCAAGGCGAAAGAGATTGAGTTTGACCCTCCAGAAACACCTAACGTAATAATGGAGCCAATGCCCAAACATGGCCAAGGTGTCAATGTTGTTGATGATGACCATTTTGTTTCCTCCGTGGATGAATTAACTACTCCACTTTTGACTGTTAAAAAGAATCTACTGCAAGCCGGTTTATTTCCGGGATGTGGTGAAGGTTGCCACTTATGTATGTCTCTACCAGATGGCTGTTTGTTACTGAAGATAGGCGTCCAGCGCCTGATGGTTAACAAAGAAATCTTGTCCAAGAAACTTCCTTTTCCAGAAATTCATGTGGAGATGTTTCAATAATCACCATTTCCGAAAATCCTCCCAGGGTCTCCACCAAAAGACCCGTCAGGATTACATCTGTTCCAAAGTTTTCTCCCCTAATCATCACCATGTCGGGGCCAATACCATATTCCTCGGATAAAGCTGTTCCCTGGAATTATGGGGCTGACAAATATTACCATGGCGTCAAGCAAGACCTATTGGCTATCAAAGACAAATTTGCTGAAGGTAATGATCCTGACGTCAACAATATCGTTGGGACCAGTAAGATAACGAGAAGCAGAAGAGTTTTCTCCCCCCAAGATATCTCCAAAGACCATTGCTACTCCTGTGATCATTCCTGCTATTGCTCCTGTCAGTATTGCCACGGTTATTCTCGCTGCTAGCCCTGCTGTTATCCATGCTACCGAGTCGGTTGAGACACGTGGCAAAGAGGTATTGGTTGAGCCTGTCCAGACGAAGGCACATCCAAAAGTCATTCTTGAGGCTTCTAAGAAGGAGATGGAAGGGATATTAAAGATAATCAAGAAAAGTGATTATAACGTCATGGAGCAGTTGGGATAGACCACCTCAAAAATATCAATGTTTGCCTTACTTTTGTGCTCTGAAGCCCACGCTAAGGCTTTAGTAAAATTTATAAAGATCACCCACGTGCCCCCAAGAGACCTCTGTTGATCAATTCGAGAATTGTGTGGCCAGTCTAACTGCTGATAATGGACTGGGTTTTTCTGACACTGATTTAACTCCCAAGGGAAGGAAACACAATGATGCCCTGCATGTCTCCATTAAGTGCAGGGGCACTACATTAGCCCATGTTCTGGTGGATATAGGTTCGTCACTGAATGTCTTACCCAAGAATGCTCTTGACCGATTAGATTGCGAAAGACTCACATTGAACCCCAACAATAATATGGTGAGGGCCTTCGATGGTTATAAAAGAACGGTTCACGGGGAGGTGGACATACCTATCAAAGATATCTATGCTCTTACACACACTCACATATCAAAATGCAGATCCACATCCACTCGGGATCCCATTGGTAACGGTTCTGCTATTACCCATTATGACTTTGAAAATCCGATCTACCAAGCCGAGGACGAAGGTGAAGAAGATTTTGAGGTACTAGGGGAACTTGCTAGATTATTACAATAGGAAGAAAGGACCATACAACCCCATGCAGAGCCGGTTGAAATAGTTAACTTAGGTACTGAAGAGGACAAGAAAGAAGTCAAGATAGGTGCCAATCTGGAGCATAGTGTGAAGAAGCGTTTAACTCAGATACTACATGACTATGTTGAGGTCTTTGCCTGGTCATACGAAGACATGCCAGGACTCGACACTGATATCGTGGTCCATCGTCTGCTGACAAAAGAAGACTGCCCTCCAGTGAAACAGAAGGTTCGTCATATGTGGCCAGAAATGTAAAAAAAAAATCAAGACTGAAGTCATGAAGCAGTTCAACACCGGATTCTTAGCTGTCACCTCTTATCCATAATGGTTTTCCAATGTTGTTCCGGTGCCTAAGATGGACGGTAAGGTACATATGTCTGTGGATTACAGAGACCTGAATAGGGCAAGCCCTAAGGATGATTTCCCTCTTCCCCACATCGATATTCTGGTGACAACACCGCACAACATAAAGTACTATCCTTCATGGATGGTTTCTCTAGATACAATTAAATTAAAATGGCACCTGAGGACATGGAGAAAACAACATTCGTCACACAATGGGGCACTTTCTGTTACAAAGTTATGCCATTCGGTCTGAAGAACATTGGGGCAACCTATCAGCGTGCCATGGTAGCTTTGTTCCATGATATGATCCATCACGAGATAAAGGTCTATGTGGATGATATAATAGCCATATCTCAAACTGAAGAAGAACACCTGGACCACCTGCAGAAGCTGTTTGAAAGACTAAAGAAATATAAACTAAGCTTGAACCCAAATAAATGAACTTTTGGAGTAAGATCCGGTAAGCTCTTGGGCTTCATTGTCAGCGGAAAAGGTATTGAAGTAGACCCTACAAAGGTAAAACCAATACAAGAAATTCCCGCTCCTCACACTGAGAAGGAAGTTAGGGGATTCTTAGGACGGCTAAACTACATCGCCAGATTCATTTCCCATCAAACCGCTACTTGTGAACCAATCTTTAAATTACTAAAGAAAGATCAAGTGGTGGAATGGAATAACGACTGCTAGGATTCCTTTGATGGGATCAAGGAGTACCTTAAAGAGCCTCCCATTTTGAAGTTGTCGGTTGAGGGAAGACCTCTGATCATGTACCTAATGGTTTTGGAAAATTCAACGGGGTGTGTGCTGGGGAAGCATGACGAGTCTAGCCGAAAAGAGCATGCAATATACTACCTGAGCAAAAAGTTTACTGACTGTGAAACCAGATATTCACTGCTCAAGAAAACTTATTGCATTCTGACATGGGCTGCTCACCGGCTAAGACAATATATGCTGACTCACACTACCTTCTTGATATCCAAAATGGATCCTATTAAATACATATTCGAGAAGCCCGCCCTCTCTGGAAGAATAGTAAGATGGCAGATGGTCCTGAGCAAATACAACATTTAATACACTACCCAAAAAGAAATAAAAGGAAGTGTACTAGCTGATCATTTGGCTCATCAGGCTGTGGATGACTATCAATCCATGAATTTTGAATTCCCGGACGAAGACATCATGTTGGTGAATGATTGTGAAGAACTTGGATCGTATGACGGACCTGAACAAGAATCTCGATGGACCATGGTTTTTGACAGAGCTTCCAACGCACTCGGAAATGGCATCAGCACTGTGACATATCTCCTGAAGGATGTCATACTCCCTTCACCACCAGGCTGTGTTTCAACTGTACCAATAGTATGGCCGAATATGAAGCATGCATTATGGGTCTCAAAGCTGCCATAGATTTGGGGATCAAATCCTTAAGTGTATTTGGAGACTCAGCCTTGGTAATGAGTCAAATCAAAGGAGAATGGGACACGAAGCATCCTAATCTCATCCCTTACAAAGAACATGTGTTGACATTGATCCCATATTTTGAGGAAATCGGGTGGGATAATGAGGCTCCTCAAATCACTATTGAGAGAATGGAGGAACCAACATACTGTCATGAGATTGATACTGAAGAAATAGTGGAAAAACCTTGTTTCCATGAAATTAAAAGATATCTCGAGGCCCAAGAATATCCTGAGGGAGCTTCAGTCAATGATAAGAAGTTCCTAAGAAGGTTCTCTGCTAAATTCTTCCTCAGTAATGGGATCCTCTATAATCGCAACCACGACTCTACTCTGCTTCCTTGTGTAGACAAGAGTGAGGTAGAAAATATCATGGCTGATTTACACAAAGGTACCTTTGGCACCCATTATAATGGGCACACGATGGCTAAAAAGATCTTACGGGCAGGATACTATTGGTCCACTATGGAAACAAATTGTTATCAGCATTCACGAACTTTTCACAAGTGCCATATCTATGCTGACAAAATACATGTGCCTCTGGTTCCTCTAAACATACTGACTGCTCCTTGGCCATTCGCAATGTGGGGCATTGACATCATTAGAGAGATCGGACCTACAGCTTCTAATGGACACCACTTCATCCTGGTTGCCATTGATTACTTCACAAAGTAGGTCGAGGCAACTTCATTTGCTTTTGTTACCAAGAACATTGTGGCCCGATTCATCAGACATAATCTTATCTATCAGTATGGTATTCTAGAAAGAATCATTACAGATAATGATACCAATCTCAAAAATGCTATAATCACCGGACTATCCGTGCAATTCAAAATCCAGCATCATAACTCTTCTCTTTACCGGCCGAAGATGAATGGCGCTGTAGAAGTTGCTAATAAAAACATCAAAAAGATCATATAGAAGATGACAATAACCTATAAAGACTGGAATGAGATGTTACCATTTTCTCTCCATGGTTACTGCGCCACGGCGCGTACACCAATAGGGGAAACTCCTTTCTCTTTGGTATACAGTATAGAAGTTTTCCTACCAATTGAAGTTCAGATACCTTCTTTTAGAATCATGAAGGGTGCATGGTTGAATGAAGATGAATGGGTTCAAACTCGAGTTGACCAATTGAACCTGATTGATTAGAAAAGGCTTACGGCTGTCTGCCATGGTCATATGTACCAAAAACGTATGATTAAAGCTTTTAACAAGAAGGTCAGATGTCAGGTATATCAGGTTGGCGACGTGGTAATCAAGCGTATCATACTGCCACAAGGTGATCCCAAGGGCAAATGTACCCCTACATATGAAGGACCATTTGTGATCAAAAACATATTTTCTGGTGGGGCCATGATTTTAACCACTATGGACGGCGACGACCTTCTGCACACGATAAACGCGGACATATTTAAAAGATACTACGCATGAAAAAGACCCATTAGGTTGACTGGCCTAGGCAAAAATTAGGGATATACAAAAGAAAATATGTACACCCGGCAAGCCGAAAACCTGAAAAGGCGGCTTGGGCAAAAAGGGGTATCTCGGTGGACTGAAAACCCGAAAGGGAGGTCCAGGCAAAAGTTAGGGATTTAAAGCATATGACTATGTCTCGTTGGATCACCTTACAACCAACCTTCAGTATGAATTGCCAAACTCAAACGGTACTAATCAATCCAATCAGCTTCGGACAAAGCAGCAAGTGGATGAGACGCTCAGAGACATAAAGGCTATAGCAGAATGGGAACCCCATGGGATTATTTAACATTGCTGTCTTTCTTTGTATTACTTTTCATTCTTATGACGACATTCTCTTACTAGGATGTTCGTCTCTTTGTACAAAAATGCTTATTCAAGTTAATACAAAACTCTTTCCTTTAAAAGTGCAAAACTATTTGTTTTTTTTTTACTTTCCTGTTTGTTTGCAAAAACGTCCGATGATTATTTTTGAACATATGCATTTGAACGTAATTACTATTTACAAATGTACGCATAAAAAAGGAAAAGAAAACAGAAAGACAATTACTAATGGATTTAAGAAACAAGATAACATCTATAAGCCATCCCCTAAAATCCCCATAGGTACTTTGTCAAACGGGAACAGAGGCAGAGGCATCCTGCTACAGGACCACTATCATATCTCCAGAATGCACCCTAATGGTATCAGGATTCCCCAGCAGGATTTCACAAAATCCCCAAACAATGCACGAAGTTTCCCTTCCGCAATAGAGTTTATTTCTCTAAAAAATGGAAACCCATCTGTCAACACTTCAACTCCAGCAAAATATGAAGAATTACACTCCTCATTCCCAGCAGCAGTCAGGGATTTATTTCCCCAGTCCAGCAACACTGCAGCAGAATAACTAATATGTTCATACATTTCATTCATACACCATAGCATCGACAACATAAATGCATATATCGAAATCTCATTTATTTTGAGAAACATCATTACACCGTTCATTTCATACATCATGACATTGCATACGATTAACTCTTTACCTTTTCAAGAAAGATCAATCAACAGAAAATTATCATCAAACAATTTTCGACAAGACAGGACAACTATCTCTACGACCAACAAAAACAAGTTCCATATTAATACCTGAAACGAAACAAGATAACTATCTGTGAACAAATCGATTATGGATCAATTCCTGAAACAGGACGGGGTGACTATCTACATGATGAATACTTCTTTCAGACCTCTGCCGATTCAGTTTAAAATCTATCAATGGTTTATCCTGATTCCTTTCCGGTAGATACTTTCTCTGGTTCAGATAAATCGCTCCAAAGATTTATCCTGATTCTTTCCAGTTAAAGAATTTTCAAGACCTCTGTTGGTTCAGTTTAAAATCTATCAATGGTTTATCCTGATTCCTTTCCGGTAGACACTTTCTTTGGTTTAGATAAATCGCTCCAAAGATTTATCCCAATTCTTTCCAGTTAAAGAATTTTCAAGACCTCTGCTGGGTTAGTTTAAATCGATCAATGGTTTATCCTAATTCCTTTCTGGTAGACACTTTCTCTGGTTCAGATAAATTGCTCCAAAGATTTATCCTGATTCTTTCCAGTTAAAGAATTTTCAAGACCTCTGTGGGTTTAGTTTAAATCGATCAATGGTTTATCCTGATTCCTTTGTGGTAGACACTTTCTCTAGTTCAGATAAATCGCTCCAAAGATTTATCCTGATTCTTTCCAGTTAAAGAATTTTCAAGACCTCTGCTGGTTCAGTTTAAATCGGTCAATGGTTTATCCTGATTCCTTTCCGGTAGACACTTTCTCTGGTTCAGATAAATCGCTCCAAAGATTTATCCTAATTCTTTCCAGTTAAAGAATTTTCAAGACCTTTGCTGGTTCAGTTAAATCGATCAATGGTTTATCCTGATTCCTTTCTGGTATAGACTTTCTCTGGTTCAGATAAATCACTCCAAAGATTTATCCTGATTCTTTCCAGTTAAAAATTATTCAAGACCTCTGTTGGTTCAGTTTAAATTGATCAATGGTTTATCCTGATTCCTTTCCGGTAGACACTTTCTCTGGTTCAGATAAATCAACCAAAAGTTTATTCTGATTCTCTTCCAGTTGAAGTCAAGCTTAGACTTATTTTAATTTCTGTCAACAATCATCTTTGAATGGCTTCTGTAAGCCCATCTCTTACAACTATCCATCATTTCTCTAAATGGCATATTTAAGCCCATTCCCTACATAATCAACCACCACATCACCGAGTGCAAATTTCTGGGCACTCTAGTGTTCAATCATCTTCCACCTTCAAGTCAAGAATGGAAGACTCGCCAATCTAACTCTTTAGGTTTAAGAAAATTGAACAGGGGCAGCTGTTGTACCCCAAAATTTTCCCTCTCATTTCTCAAGACATTTCCTCACAAGGATTTTCAAAAGTTCAAATTTGCACAAGTACAATTGGATTTTTAATTCCCTTGTGATTTCTATGGATCATATTGGATTTCCAAGCATCAGGTCAAAGAGAAACCATTGAAAAAGCAGAGTAGATAAATTTAAGTTTTTGACAAAATTGAAGAAATAAACAAGTTTGCTTCGATTCATGCTTAACTTCGACTGAACTCTCCCCTGCATGCAAGCTTCGATTGAGTTATTATTTCCCTTTGAAATAACAACCTTCGATTCAAGAGGCAAGGGCCTTCTGTTAACATCCTTCGGTTTAGGAGGCAAAGGCCTCCTGTTTGGCTTCCTTTGATTGCACCTTTTACCTCCTTTTGGCATCATTCAATTGTACAATTTATCTCTTGCATACATCCTTTACCTCCTGCATTCCTCTTTCATTTGGGCATGTTGCCCTCCCTTGATGCACACTTCATTTGGGAATTTTTACTTCCTGCATACCTCTTTCGTTTGGGCATGTTGCCCTCCTTTGATGCAAGCCTCATTTGGGCATTTTTGCTTCCTGCATACCTCTTTCATTGGGCATGTGTCCCCCTTCAATACAAGCTTTGGTTGCTTTCTTCATATGGGTTTATGGTTTCCTTCGAATGCAAGTTTGGGTACATCTTTCGTTTGGCCATATGACCCCTTGAAGGCAAGTTTGAGTGGGCAGTGGTTCTTCATGCAAGCTTTCGTTTGAGCAAAGGCTCCTTGCATGTTTGCTTGGAGTCATAAAGCAATATCCTCCTAAAGCTTTCCTTCGATTCAGAAGCCATTTTCCCTTTGCATGATCCCTTCAACTCACAAAAACCAGGACTTCCTTTAGGCCAGAATGCACAAGGAAAAAACTTCCCCATGGCTAGCATTCACAAGGAAATGGCACCCACAAAGCATTGGCTACTTTCATGCTAGTTTCGACTGGGCAGTATCTCTCTTGGAAATAGTTTGCTTCAACATACAATTTCTACACTATGACACATATCTATTGTCTTGTTCGAAAGACGTACCATGGTGGCACATTCGAAGGACTTTCCAGACATACCTGGATGTCCCAATCTAATGACATATTTTTTGTGATCCATTCCAGGGGCATGCATTTGGTCCATTCGAAGGAACATACAAAATGCCTATTCGAAAGACACCTATTTGGGCCCCTTCAAAGGATACACATATGAGCCATTCGAAGAACACTTTGATTTGAAAAGAAATGTTGTTGTTTGAAAAGGATTCTAGTCGAAGGATAGGGCTAGGGGGTCAAAACAAAAGGTTGAGATATCCAAAGATACTTGCTGGCCAGAGTCCCATGTGCTGCCAAGTTCAAGCCTGACACACTGGCCATAACACTCCAAAACTGCTGCACAATAGTCCTGCAACACTGCCCTTATTCTTGCACCAATTTGGCATACGAATACTGCCCCTCGAAAGCTACTAGAACAACATGCCCTTTTTGTTCAAATTTCTTTTGTTTTCCCCACTAAAACATCAGCCAAATCACCTATAAATATGAGCCTCCACCACACATCTTAGGGGCCCTGGATAGTTGCAAAAAAACTCTTGTTGTGAGAAAAGTGATAAATTTCTCAAAAACACTCAAACACGATCCAACATATTTTCAAATATTCCAAGTACTTCTAAAAAAAACTCGGACCCCTTCATACACTAAGTGAACCCTTCGATTCACTCCACAAGTTTCTAGATAACTAACATTCGACCCATTCCCCAACTGCAATATAATAGTCTTTTGATTCACTTCCTTGCATGTTATAGAGTAACCTTTTATTCACTCACGTACCCTCATTTGATTCAATGAC
The DNA here is from genome assembly GCA_948472305.1 of Vicia faba. Taxonomy (NCBI): domain Eukaryota; kingdom Viridiplantae; phylum Streptophyta; class Magnoliopsida; order Fabales; family Fabaceae; genus Vicia; species Vicia faba. The sequence continues at coordinate 941,480,958 of OX451736.1, forward strand.
TGATCAAACAAAGTAGTAACTGGACTAGCCTCAGGAAGACTCCAACGAACTTCCATTCACCACCAAGGAAGTCACTTGCAGTTCTTTTGATTTAAGCGCTTCAAGAGGTAAGTTCTTTCTAAACTTGGAACTCTTTCATTTAAATATCATGTGTACATACCAATAAAGAGAAAATATAGATATTTCATATAGGGAGTTGACCATGCTTTAGCTTTCGATCATTACTTCCTATATGCTGAAAGTCTCAATCCTGACTAGTTAGGCTTTGGACTTTTATGCCTAATAATCTTGTGCTAACCCCTGGCCTGTAGCTTTCGAAAGTTACACTTGAATGTTGCATTTTAAAATGTTTAAAACAGGTTCTCTATATCCTTTGATTAGCTAAATACTCAAGCCCTTCGAATCTCAACCTGAGGGCCTAGCATTCCTGTAGTCGAAGAAGGCAGCATGGAGCTTGAGGCGAAGAGTGCACCTCACGTTGACTCCAGGCCTCAAACAAAAGAAGCAGCTAGTAGGATGTCCTCACTGACTGTCAGGCCTCAAACGAAAGAAGTAGTCAGAAGGATGGACATACTTACTTCTAGATCCCATTCGAAAGAAACAGGAAATGGGTGAAATCGAAAGCCATATCCTTACTGACTCTAGGCCCAAATCGAAGGAAGCCAGGAAGGGCAGAATCGAAGGGTGTTTCTGCCTAGATCGAAAATCTCATTTTCCCTCCTTTTATTTTTAGTTTGTCTTTACATTTTCTTGTTATTCAATATGGTTGTAATAGTGTAGGATTTATTTTCTGCGTTTTTTATTGCTTTTGTACAAATGTTAGTAATTAGGATGTATGGCAAGATAAAACCAACAAAAAGATCACCCTAATCAAAGACTAAATGCATGCAAATCAAACACATTATTCACACACATGTACCTCTAGGGTAATCTCACTTATTGCCTCGGAAAAATAGTCATGTCCCTCGAATATGGGCGTTTTAGCAAAGACCCTCGATAAAAGATCGTAGTCCTTCGATGACCCTCAATGTTGCCTTCGGTAAATGATTTAGTCCCTAAACGACATTGCTAAAACGTCCCATAGGTTGCCTTCTATGATTATACAAATGAACCATGCCCATCCCTTCACATCCAATGATGGGGCTTATTACCAAAACAATGGTAAGATAGCAACATTTAAAGGAGGAGTAAAAGAACATTAGACCTTTTGAGTAGGTAAAATGCTCATAGTTGCTCGCTTGCTCACAACAAAAACATTTTTACACCAACACTTTCAAATTGAAACATTTTAAAAAGACAAAGCTCTTTTTACGCATTCTTATAGAGACGAGAATTATTACAAAGACACTTTTCAAAATCACTTTCAAAAACACATTCCACAAACACCTCTTTAAACTACTTTCAAAACCAACACTATGTACGCTTTCTTATAGAAACGAGAACCATGACAAAGACATTTTTAAAATACTTTCAAAACCCACACCACAAGCACATTTTAAAACAAAAGCAAGTGATCTAACAAGAAACTAAGATCCCATAGATAACTACGGATGAAAAGGGTGCTAACACCTTCCCTTTTCATAACCTACCCCCCGAACTCAAGAAAATAATCTCAAAGGTCTTTCCTGTTCTTTTCACCCTTTCCTTATTGGATAAAAGAAAAGTTGGTGGTGACTATTGCTATCCGCAACAATTGCAATCAAATGTAAAACACCCAAGTCAGTTCTCCCACCGTATTACAAACATGTTATAGGAAATATAATTGCCCGTTATTGTGTTGTTCCGAGCGGTTGGATGGAAGTTATGAATGGTAGTGGTGTGGTTGTTAAGACGTAGTATTGTGTCTGTGTTATTGGTCGACTAGTGGTCGAGGAGGATGCTGATGGTGTTAGGTACCGAGCGGCATATTAGGTTGTGAGGCGTGTCGGGGGGTATGTATTGGATTGTTGAGCAGTACTAGGTTACAGGACATGTCGAGGAGCATAAGTTGGTAGTTATCCTGTTTTCCCCTGTGCATGTCGAGGAGTTTGGATTAGTTGTTAGGCTTTCCTAGTTGCTATGCATGTTGAGGGGCACATAGTTCCCTATCCCTTTTTGCCCGTACATGCTGTGTTTTGGGTCGTTAACCGTGTTGTGTGAATTATTGTTAAGTTGTTGTTTGATTATGTTAATGATTAAGTCGTTGATAGATGTGATAGGCTTATGGCCAATGTCGATTTATATGGAGTTGTTGTGTTGATGTGATTGTTGATGTAAATCCTTGTTGATAATGTGAAGTTTCAAGGAATTTTTAAATGATGATGAATTATCTCTATTTACTGGTAATAATGGTGATGTGGGCTTATGCCTCACAATGGATGATGATTATTGTGAGCATGTGGTATTGCATTCATATACATTTACATACTCTGTGATGGCCTGGGTTGGCAAACTACAAAGAAGGCTTATGCCTTGTTGATGCCTCTATTTATTGGCAGATTTTAAGATGGGAGTTCTGCTCTATTGGTACCACATGCATTTGCATAAAGATGAGTTGCATTCTATGTTGCATCCTGAGTCATTTGGTGATTGATTTTAATTGCGTTTATGTTGCTAAAGATATGAGAAGTGGTGAATATGTATGAACTGACTCTAATGTTTATTTATCATGAGTTCTATTATAATGTTCGATATCTCACCCCTTCTTTTTTAATGTTACCCCGATGTTGGTAACGTGCAGGTAATCCAGAGTGAAGGTGGTTTACCTTCAGTAGTTCGAGTCTGTGTCATTGCTCTGATACGTAACACTCGGGGGGATGAATGTTTGTTGTTTTACCGTTGTTATTATTTCAATGGATTAAACTTAAGTTGTTGTCCTTTAAATGATTTTTATTTGAAGTTGTCTTAGTGGGACAAAGATGTTACATTCTATTAAGTTGAATATTATGACTCCACTGCGTATTTGTGAAAGTTGATGTTTCTTTTAAGATTGAATTATGTTTGTTGTTGGTTCATCCAAGTTTAATGTGTTATGTATCAGTGATGAAGGCCATTGTTCTAAGTTGAATTTGTGGAATCCTGATTCAGTTGTAGAAATTATTATAACTCTGATTTATTTATATATTGTCGGATAGAATTGGGGTGTTACACTTGTGCCTTTTCCCTCTGGTGTTATTCATAATACCCTTAAGGAAGCCACCTTTTGGGATGGTAGATTAACCATAGGCCAAAACTAGGAGCCTACCTTCTAAGGATATCATTCATATAATCCCATTTCCACTATCCCTAAACCCTAAAGGGTTACTTCCGGTATACTATAATCCATAGCCTATAGGGTCTATATTTCATAAGTCGTAACCCATAGCATTTAGGATTCTTCAACTATCCATTAGTCTATTACAATCCCTAGCTTGTAGGAATTCTCGTCCCTCAATTACCATCTCTAGCTTGTAGGGATTACCCTTTGTCTTATATGGTCCTTAATCCTTAAGAAGTTGCTATCTGTCTCAATATCTGAGTCAGTGTAGGGTATCCCCATTTCCATGTCTATTATTATCTTCGCCCTTAAGGAATTCATATTTGTCTCAATATTTGATTCAGTGTAGGGTACCTCCAAATCCACATCAAGTTATCTTCGTCCTTAGGGAATTTCTATATGTTTCAATATCTGAGACAATATAGGATATTATCATTTTCATATCTACCATCAAACCTGTATAGGGTACCCCTGCGTCTACCCTCATACTACGGCTGTGTCACATTGCATATCCATGAAACCTTTTTGCATCATACCCTAAAGCTAAAAACATTTTTGCATACCCATGCATTCACATACATTCTTACATTTGCATCTCATGCATTTCCACCTTCACCCTTTATTATCCATATGCTAGTTGATTTCTTGATACTTGCCAACAAACTTAAGAAAGTCTGAAATTGTGGAAGAAAGAGATTGTGTACTAGAGACTCAATGGAGCTTGGTCCTACAAGTTTTGTTGGAGAGAGAAGACAGCCCTTCACCATGAAAACAACAGGCCTACACAGTGCCTCAAATGCCACTACCACTGGTGATTCCTCTACATCAAGAGCAACTTCCCTATCAACAAAATAGGTGTGCCCGAGAAAAGTCAAAGGTCACCCTCACGCTTTGACAAGTCCAAGAACTAAGAAGATCTTCTAAAGTCACGAGGATCAACAAATGAGCTCTTTCATAAGATCATTAGGCTTTATCAGTTACAATTTGTAATTTCCTAGTTGTTAAGGTTCATTTGGTGTAAATTTGTATCTTTAGATCAGTAATTCTAAAAAAATAAGCATGCATATTTTTGAAATCGATTCAATCCACAAAATCAACAACTTTCTATTTTCACTCTTTTCCATTTTCAAATTAACAAACTTCGATGGAGAATGATGAAAATCAAATAACTGAATTTTTCTAAGCTATGCTTTCAATGTAAGACCGAGCTGACGATGTAAGGCATTATTTCAATTCCTAAATAGTGGAGAAATAAGGAGTTAATTTGTAGTCAACCCCCTTGAGCCAGAAGTTGGAGTTGTTTCTATTTTCTATAAAAAAACTTAATTTCAACCAGGGGAGGGGTAGTCTTTCAATTAATTCAATGGCGTGTTCTATTGTCAAGAGAACTGATTTATCTAAACAAAAGGTTCAAGCATATCTCTTTCCTAGATACATCATTGAGGAAATAATCTAAGCAAGAGTTCAAGCATATCCTTTTCCTCGCATCCATCAAGAAATCCATGAAGTTCTCAATATCTTCTTCCTCAATGCATCATTCAAAATCGAGAAAAACGATGAAGAGAAAGCTTACAACAATCAGTGTGTGAGTCACAAAATTTCAAAATCAAAAGCAATCAAAAAGTAAAATAAATTAAAAAAAATAAGGAGAAAGCCTGCTAAGTCAAAAGAAATCAAAACTTGACTTAGGAAAAAATTAGGGCATCCCGATGGACCTGAAATTCAAAAGAATTGGCCCATGCAAAATAAGGGATTCAAAACATAAATTAGAGAAAAATCTTGTGACTGCCACCTCAAGAACCTCAAAGGCTTCTCATCAACTCTTGAATCTTATCAATGCTTTTCATCAGCGTTTGGACTTTATCTACGCTTCTCATCATCTGCGTGACTACGAAATTTCTATTAGAGATTGAATGCATCTGTTGGATTACATGAACTTAGGATTGGAGAATATCAAGGATAATGGGGTGGGATAAATAGATTTTGAGCCTTATATCTTTTTTTCTTAAACCACTAACCATGGCCACGTTACAACATTCAAAAGTCCTAATTGAAGCAAGGTTAACTATGAAAGCATACTCGGCAAAATTCGTGTTAAACTGACTCCCAAGTTTGTTAAAATTATTACTAATCACTTCTCTTCTTCGAATCTCCATCTCTAATAATCCATTTCTATTCAAACTTCTATTTCAAGAACTTGCATGTGCATCAAACAAAATTACTTTTTCAAAATGTACAATTTAACTACGAATCAATACATTGCATCAAGGAGATATCAAAATTGGTCTGATCAAAGGCAACATTTCCAAGAAGCTTCTAATTAGGGGAAAAGAATCTAAAAGGATCCATATATACAGGGGCAAATACTAATGATCATGGGGGCATATCACATGAAGTTTCTATTAACAAAGGGAGATCATTCTGAGATTCAATTGACTTGGATCAAATTTCAAAGCATTGTTCAATCAGGGCCATACCTTTCGAAGGAACATTCCTTAATCAAGTCATACCATAACAGGGTATGACTCGGTTCCATCGTTTTAACAAATCTCTCAAGGCTCTGATTCAAGGGGCAATCTTCCAAAATTTAAATCTTGGGGAAATCTATATCAAAGTTCATGGTAAGGTGTAAGTTCTTTCTGAGGGTACTCCCTCCAGGTCCAGGAAATGGAGGGGCACCTCTTCCAAGATTCAAATGTTGGGACACTACATACCAAGTTCATCCTACTGAACGTAGGGTCTGAATTCTTCAAGCAACTTCGAGTATAAATCTTTTCAAGCTTTGAATACTTGGGGAAACCTATGTTGAGTTCATGGTAAAGTCTAAAGCTCTTTCCAAGGGTATTTCCTCCAGATCCTGGAGATTAAGGGGGCACATCTTTTCAAAATTCGAATGTTGGGGAAAACTACTGCGAGGCTCGATCAAAAGGAGTTAATTCAAAATGGTTCTGTCAAAGCCAAGCATTTTCAAGAATCTGTTAATCAGGGGCATAATAAAAAATAGTGGGGTCATCCACATTATGATCAAACTATTTCCAAGCTCATATTAAAGAGAACGTCCTCCAAGACCCTACCCACAAATTAAAAAAGAAACATCCCACACAGGGGCAAGCTCTTCGCACACTTTTACAACCTCAAATGGATCTTTCTTCTATATCAGCAATCTTCAGAGTTCAAAGCGAGTATCAGGAAATCATGCAAGCACAACATTCAACCATCATGTGACAAGCAATCGTGTTACATAGTCAAACCTTTGCGCTTAATCATCAACGACCCATCACAGGGGCACCATTCAACAAATCATGTGAGTCATAATCATAAATCATAAGTCTGCATAAATCATTAGCATACATTAATTAGGATATTGCCAAACTACACCTATCATCTCATTCGATGACGAATTCCAAAAGCATGGATCTAATAGATAGCGTAACTCTCATGGGCACATTAAAATTTCAACATCCGTTGACGCATATCCGAGTCACCCATTACATGCATTGGTCAGTCATTCCACGCATTAACACTTGCATCTGCATGCATGCGTAACATATCATAGCTCAGGACTTAGGTGTTAGAACATAGTTTGATTCTACAGCCCTTAATTAGAGTTTTGATGATAATAAACACAAAGAACAAATATGCACTCTAAATTTGTGTTATTTTGTATGTAGAAGTTTTGACCAAAACAGCATCAGAAGTTAAGCTATAGAAGCTTTCAAGCTGAGGCAATCAGAATATTCTGAATAATGATGATCAGAATCTGCGTTAAAGTAAAGGATACTCTGATTATGAATAGAAGTCTATTATACCATCAGATCCTCACATCTCTGAGTCATCAATGTTCTGAAGTAAAAGCAGCATGCAAGATTCTAGCTCTGAAGCGTTACTTTTCAATTAAGACAGTATGATATGCAACGGCTTCAGTCAGACAAGAATCTTATCAATATGGAAATAGCATTTAGTGTCCATTATCACGCTTTATGTTGGACAATATTTCCACTCCTATATAAACAAGATTAAAGGACAAATCGTTCACGATTTTTTGACACGATGGTTCATACATCTAAAATGCTGCAATCTTTCATATTCACTTATACGCTCAAAATGTGTAATATATCACAATAGTGATATAGTTTTTGTAACGAAAAACAATAGTACACAGTATATCATTCTCGTTTGATTAAGCTAGTTTTCCTTGAGATAAACCGGGTTATGGTTGTACTCAAGAAGACTTTGGCAGTTGTCAAAGTAGTATTGTAATCAGATTTGATTAGTGAATTAAGTCCTCGTTGGAGAGAGGCGAAATCACCTTGGCGGGTGGACTGGAGTAGTTTGAGATTAAACAAACCAGGATAAAAATATCGCGTCTACTGCTTTTGTTTTTAAGTTTCAATTGAACCCCCCCTTCTTGTGTTTTTCACTTCTTCAATTGGTATCAGAGCGCTTGGTTCTGAGTTCATACACTTAACCGTGTCAGTACAAGATCCAAGCTTGAGAAAAACACTATGGTGGGACCTAACCAAAAGATCAGTAATGACTATCATGAGGACAAGGACAGAATCAGCGGCAAACCTCCAGTCTTTGATAGAGAAAAATTTTACTACTGGAAAGACAGAATTGAGAGCTTCTTTCTGGCTCATGATGCTGATATATGGGACATGGTAATTAATGGATACACACATCCTGTGGATGAAAGTGGTCAGAAGATAGATAGAAAAAGGATGTCTGGCCAGTAAAAACGTGATTTCAGAAACCATCATAAAGCCAAAACAATACTTCTCAGTGCCATCTCATACTCAGAATATGATAAGATCTCAAACAGAGAGACATCTAAAAACATGTTTGACTCTCTGAAAATGACGCATGAAGGCAACATATATAAGTCAAAGAAACAAAGGCCCTTGCACTCATTCAGAAATATGAAGCATTCAAGATGGAATACAGTGAATCCATAGAAGCAATGTTCTCAAGATTCCAGATTCTTGTTGCTGGGCTAAAATTTCTTGACAAAGGATATTCTACTGCTGATCACGTAAAGAATATCATCAGAAGTCTGCCCAAGCAATGGAGGCCAATGGTCACTGCACTTAAGCTGGCTAAAGATATCAACAAAATATCTCTGGAGGAACTTGTCAGCTCCCTCAGAAGTCATAAGATAGAGCTAGAAGAAGACGAGCCACAAAATCAAGGTAAGCCTCTAGCATTAAAATCTAACAAAAAACTGATTCTAAGGTTTTGCAGGTTATGGAAGAAACCTATGATGGATCCTCATCAGAAGAAGACGAATTGTCTCTTCTCTCCAGAAGGGTCAATCAACTATGGAAGCAGAGACAAAGAAAATTCAGAAACCCGAGAAGATCAGAGAATCAAAATGAATCCTCCTCCAGATACAAAAAGTCTGAGTCCTACTCTGGACACAGAAGATCTGAAGCTTCTTCAGGTCACAAAAAGTCAAATAAAAAAGACATGATCTGCTGTGAGTGCAATGAAAAAGGGCACTATAAAAGTGACTGTCCAAGGCTTCAGAAGGAGAAGCCGAAAAAGAAGTTCTTCAAGGAGAAGAAGAAAAGCCTCATGGTAACATGGGACGATTCAGACACTTTTGATGCTGACTCAGAGTCAGATGATGAAAGAGCCAACATCTTTCTCATGGAAAATGTGACAGAAGACAACGAAGCTTCTGGTTCAGACTCAAAATCAGACACAGAAGAGGTATTCCCCGATTTCACTGTCAATTTTACTAAGGCTGAACTTGTAGAAAGTCTGAATGAAATTCCTGAAAGGTATCAGCAGATCAGAGTCAAATTCAAGAACCTGAAAAGGGATCTTGTCTCTGACTCTGAAAGAACTGAGAGTCTTAGATTAGAAAATTATGAGTTAAAAGAAAAGATTTTAAAATTAGAAAATGATTTACAAAACTCTCAGAAAGAAATAATCTCAGAGACTCCCAGTAATGCTGATAAGATCATCAAAGAGTATGATCACAACTTTCAGAAGTTTCTGGCTAAAAACATAGATAGAAGCAAGATGGCTTCAATGATCTATGGAGTTAGCAGGAATGGCAGAAAAGGAATAGGATACCATGGTAAGGTATCTCCACCTAAGAAAGTCATGGACCTTGTTATAAAACGCACACCACTAAAATCACACTTCACATACGGGCACACACATGACCTAAAATACACTAGTAATGATTACTCTGTCAAACCAAAATTCAAATAGAATTTTGGTAAAACTAAAAAACCAGGACCCAAAAAGATATGGGTACCTAAGGACAAAATTATATATGTAGTAGATATCTTTAGCAGCAAGGCTAAAACACCAGTCATGGTACTTGGACTCTGGATGCTTTCGACACATGACGGGAAGAAAGCATATGTTCCAAAGCCTGGAACTTAAACCTGGAGGCTACGTGGGCTTTAGAGGCAACCAAAGAGGGAAGATCATTGGCTCTGGAATAGTAGGTAATGGTAATCTTCCTTCTATAAATAATGTGCTTTTAGTTGATGGATTGATGCATAACCTGTTATCCATAAGTCAATTAAGTGATAACGGTTATGATATAATCTTTAATCAAGATTGTTGTACACCAAAATTTGCCCTCCCATATTCTTCAAGAAATTGCCAAGCCAAGCTTCAAAATTCCCCAAGGGTTGCACAGTTCAAAGGTCTCCTAAGCAGTCAAGATTAGGGTTTTGATTCTGATCAAGAAAATGAAGTTTCAAAGGTCCAATCAAGTCCCACATGCCTACAAATATGGTCAAGCATCCTCATATCAAGTTTCAAGGCATTCAGCTCAAAATTGCACAGTCAAAACCTTAAATTGCACTACAGTCAACTGTAGGGGCAAAATGGTCATTTGGCAGTCAAAAGTTCAAATTTTTGGTCAACATATCATTTTGAAGCCACAAACATCATTTTATCAATGCTTGATCATGATTCTCAAAGCTTGGCTCAAAAATCATCAAGATGCAAAAGTTTCCTTATTTGGACAGCTGAAAAAGTCAACTGAAATTGACCAGGGCATAACTTTCACATGGATTATCAGAAAAATTCCATCCAATGCTCATTTTGAAGAGAAAGACATTTCCTACAACTCATCTTCATACTTCAAGTCCAAGAAATGCTCTCACAAAAAGTTATCAATTTCAACATTATAGGTCATTTTCAAAAGTCAACAAAAAGGGACTTTAAGTAAAAGGCCATAATTTGAGATTGGTAAATCAAAATGACATGGGACCAAAGGAATTGGTTAGAGGACTCAAATAACTTTCCCAAATGTCCAAGAACATGAGAAAATCTTAAAAATTGAGCAAGTTATGCCTTGTGGAAGTTGGGAAATTTTTGGATATTTTGAAAAGTCAACATTACTTCAAATGACCTAAAATTGCTAATGGGCCCATTTTTCTTCCATAATTCATCACCCATGACATGTGCACGACCACTTGGCCCAAAGGGAAGTATTTCTTCATTTTTTATTTATTTATTTGAATTTTTATTTATATTAATTCATTTAAATCAAATTAAATATATGAAAAATGCTAACCTAAGTTTTCCAATCTTTTTGTACATGTTTTATCCTCAAGATTTCGTGCATATGCAAATAAGGAAATATTTGGAGAGAGTGGAGTTGATTTGGATCAAAAAGCACATGGAAAAAGATTGAAAAAATCTTTGAAAATCAATTTTTAAAAACCATCATTGCAAGAGATTTGGATCAATATTATTAACCTAATTCACTACTACATATGCAAGGATCACAAACCTAATCAAAAACACACGCAGCTGCTCAGAAAACCATTCATTAAACTTGAAAAATTTGTCAAGAAACTCAACACTGAAAACTAACTTGCAGGTTGATTCAAGCCTCCAAACCGATCTCATTAGCTTCCTCAAGCATTACTGAACGTTTTCCAATCACAAACGCTCATCAAAACGCCCAGAATTGGTATAATGAAGTCAAACTGTTTCAAATAAAATTCATGATCGTGCATATCAATTCATGCGTTTTTTACAAGTTTTAATATGTGATTTACATTCCTTATGCTATTCTGAAGCTAACCCATGCGTTTGATTGGATTATTATGCATTATAGACGATTTCACCATTGCCAAGTTTTAGGGTTTGCAGAGTTTTGAATTAGGGGTTTTAAGATACAACAAAATTAGAACACCATAATGCCATGGTTGTGATCAGCGCATTTGGACGAAAAGCTTGAGACCCTCGCGCTCAATTTATGAGCGTCACAGGGCTAATCGTTATTTTTCAATAGCCGGCCTAAGAGAACGCATGAAAAACCGTTGCCATGTTTTATTATATTTTCAGGAAAACGAAGACAAGGGAGAAGATGATATCGTGGCGTCAATGGATTGGCCAGTTTAAAAATTCACGCGCAGAGTCCACTAACGTTCTTGTTTCTTTTATGATATTTGTTGTTTGTTTAATATTAACAACGCGTGCAGTAGAACAAATGGCAAGGCGTGTGAGTGTTAACGTCCAAGACCTGGGTTCGAGTCCCAGGTCTACATCACTTCCATATTATTTTTCAATAAGAATTCATATGCAGGTCCAACATCAAGGCGCACCATACACCCTCCAGATCAAACCATCCACGTGCATATTGGAATCAAATCAAAGGCTCAGAATTGATGAACACCATAAACCATGGTCAACGCTGCAGCACACTACCTGGAAAGTCAATAAGGCCAAATCCTTAATGGGCTTAAGATGCTTACAATTCACCTCCACATTGGGGACTGACACCCCCTAGGTTTGCTTTGTTTAAATATTTTCTTTTACATTAATTCTATTTTTATTTTAATTCTTGTATTTAATTAATTTATTATTTTCGCAAAAATATAAAAGACATCAAAAAAATCAGGAAAAGAGAAAAAAACAATAAATAATTTTTATTTTAGTATTTTCATAAATCAATTTGCATGTAATTAAATTTAGTTTTAAATTAGGTCATAATTTTAATTCTTTTAACAAAAATCTAAAAATACCAAAAAACATCTCCTTTTCTTTTTCTTTATTAATTAATTCCATTTAATTTAATTTCAAAAGGGTCCAACGCCCTCGTTTCGTTTTAATTATTAATTCGCATATTATTTTATTCCGTTCAAATATTCATGTATCTCTCCCGAAGCCATGTAATTACTTCTCGCACTTTTACTTTCTTTATTTTTCTGTCAAATCGGGTCCTGGTTAATTTTGGCGATGTGGACCCGCGCCATTTGTAATAGTTTAGAATTTACTTTCCCGCAAGTATTTTAACTGTTAACAAAAAGCATGAAAGAATGTATGGACAAAAAAATAAAAACAATCGTAGAACACCAATGACATGACAAGATAAATACAAATGAAAACGACACACAAATCGCACACACCACCCCTAGGGTACGCCTCACTGTTGCCTTGCCTCGAAAGGTGATTGTCGAGTAGAGGACGTTTTAGTAAGTCCTCATGATCCAGGAACCTGGCATGAGGGTAGCTTCTAAGGTGTCTTCCCATTGCTCGGTGATCACACTGTTGCCTTGTCCCTCGAAACGTGGTCGTCGACTATAGGACGTCTTAGTGAGTCCTTGTGTCCATTGATCTAGTTGCCTAAAACAAGTTGCCTAAAACAAGTTGCCTCGGAATAGTCGCCTCGGAATAAAAGATCAATGGCATAAGGGTAGCTCCTAAGGTGTCTTCCCATTGCTCTGGTGACCACGATGTCCCGAACCTTCGAATTGACCCGAACACCTCCAACGGTGGTGCTACCTACCTCTCAATGGTGGGATGGCACTACTTTAAAGGACATTTACACAGACGAATTCCTTAGGGTAGGTAGACGACTCTAGATACTTGCTCTGATTTCAAAACAAGGCAAAAATACTTTTCACACCAACACATTTTCAAAAAAAGCTTTCGAAAGCAATTTTTCAAACACTCTTGAGGACCGATACAAGAGTCGAACTGGAATTTTCAAAGAAACTTTTTTAAAACCCACATTGAAAAGCAAACAAACCATTTTTGAAAACACAAGTGAGCAAGTATCTAAGAGCCCATGGATAACCATGGATAGAAAGGGTGCTAACACCTTCCCTTTCTATAATCTACCTCCCGAACCGAGAGCAATCTCTATAAGGAATTTTTCTGTGCTTTTGTCCTTTCCATTTGGAGAAAATAAAAGACGATGGCGACTCTTGCTTCCGCGACATTTCGCGAACCAACATTAAACAGTCAGTTCCAGATCCACCGATCACAGAACTGGCGACTCTGCTGGGGAAATAACTTAAAGTGAGGTGTACCTTAGGGCTAGTTCATAACTGTGTTTTCACTTGTATTGGTTTGCTTGCTTTACTATTGTGGGTTGCATCGGAGTTACATAGATCCTAACCCAGATCTGGGGATACCCTGTTTAGGTAGCATAAGCTGTGAGGGACCTGTCCGGCGTAGACCGACATGGGTGAAGCAGTGGCTACGTTGGTGTGGCACCTTGGTCTGTACCGATATCCCTTGTGTTGCAACGAGGAGAATATGGGTCTTCTAAGGAGTCGTTAAGCACCAACAACCTTAGAACCTTAATCGACACAACTTGGCCTTTAGAACAGTAGCAGTATGCTATGCCCATTGAGGCTAAACTCTCGTGATGGTTCTGGCCGCAAGAAAAGATTACGATGCTGGAGTTATGACCGATTGAGGGTAGTCAATGATATTGGGATCCTCTAAGAACCCGGTTACTTTTGATTAGGACAGGTATGAACCAACAAGCTGAAAGAGGGTAGTGCCTAGACCTCATGCTGGCCTAAACTTTAGGGGCCTGCCTTGTGTGACTTGTGTGCCTTACCATGTTTGCCTTTGTATCTGTATGGGGTGTGCTTTATCATAACATCATAACATCATGAGCATCGCATGCACCCTGCATAAGGACTGACCATTTCAAAGACAAGAGGGTTTCACCTTTGCTCTGTTTTGTAGGACATCATGATGTCTGTGCGAAGGAATACTATCCGGTTCAACTTTGTCCGTTCACCTGAGTTGCTTGATGAATTGGTTAGCAGAATTCCAAATACCACTTCCTTCATTCAGAGGCATGGTTCTCTTCTCAGCTTAGTCACTGCAAAACGGGATCAACAGTTGATGAGTGTTCTGACCCAGTTCTATGACCCTCTGTACCAGTGCTTCACCTTTCAAGACTTCCAGCTGGTCCCTACCCTGGAAGAGTTCTCTGATTTTCTTGGTATCCCTATCTTGGATCAGACTCCCTTTACTGGTTGGGAAAAGACCCTCATGCTTGAGGATGTTGCTACAGCTCTTCCTTTGACCCATCAAGAGGTAACAGACAACTGGGTCACTAGAAGCGGAGTTAAGGGTTTCTTGGCCAAGTTTCTAATTGGTAAAGCTAACAGTTTCTGGAATAACCTGGACTTTAGGGCATATGAAGACATCTTGGCTCTCCTCATCTATGGGTTAGTCCTGTTTCCTAATCCTGACAACTTCATCAATGTCACGGCCATAAGGATCTTTATGTCTCAGAATCCGGTGCCCACTCTCTTGGGTGACATCTTGCAACAACTTCATGCCCGTACTACCCGAAGACGAGGAACCCTATGGTGTTGTATCCCTTTGTTGGTGAGGTGGTTTATTTCGCACCTCCCTAAGTTCGTACTGAAGAACCAAGAAGGAAGAGGTTGGGCTCACAGGTTAATGTCTCTCACCGACAAAGACATCATTTGGACTTGCAGAGGTTTGGATGAGATAGCTGTCATTGATCGATGCGGGGAATATCCTAATGTTCCTCTGATTGGTACCCAAGGAGGGATCTCTTACAATCCATGTCTAGCACTCCGTCAGTTTGGAAGAGCAAGGAGAGCAGGTCCCCATGAGATGTTGGTGCCTCACATTAGTTTTGAGTTTCAGGTGGATAGTGACGAGCTGCGTCGTAGGTTCATCAAGGCTTGGGATAAAGTTCACAAAGCTGACCCTCAAGAGTTGGGGCCAAAGACTTCTTTACCTATGGAAGCCTACTACAAATGGGTTCGCATCCGTGCTCAAAAGTTAGGTATGCCGTATGAAGCTGTCAAACCCGTTATTCTTGAGTGTCCTGACAAAGATGGTGTTCCTCCAACTGTCCTTCCTCCTCAGATACCTACTGATTATGAGACATTGAAGAGATCTTGGTCGCAACTGCGAGAAGAACGGGATTCTTACTGGGAAAAGTTCAACGAGCAGGAATCAAAGATCCAGAGGCTGACAAAACAGTTGGAGAATGAGAGAGCTCTGAATGCCTATATCCGTACTGAGAAGAGGAGACCATGGGATCAATAAAGAGCTCCGGATGTTCTTTTGCAGTTTCATTTTTCTTTCCAGTATTTCCTTTCATGTAACGCCTAAGGGAAACCTGTTGAATAATTTCAGTTTCAAAGTTGAATCTAATGAAGTGTGTTCCTTTTTGTTTACAAAGTTGATTCCCGATTGTCTTTGAAAACATAATTCATACGCATTTCATACATCATGTGCATAGCAGGTTTTTCCTCTTTTCAGGTTGCTTACAGTTCTTCGCTGTTTATTTCAGCATCATGAATCCCGACTCGTCAGCAACTGAGACGACCATCAAAGCTCTTCAGGCGCAGAATGCGCAGTTTCAGGAATTACTCATGGGTTTGGCTCAAGGCCAGGAAGAATTGAAGGCTCTGCTCCTGAAGAAGGAGAAGAAGAAGAAGAAAAGGACTGTTCTGTTCAACTCGGGCCGAAGATTCGGCAATGCTCTGCAGCAAGAAGAGGCTGGTTCTTCTGTTGGCAAGAGTACTCCTCAGGCAGAAGCAAGGGTTCCTAGTCCGGTAGTCTCCGACAACGAGACTGATTTTGATGAAGAGAAGTACCCTCCTGCAGAAGACCGTTACAAGCAGTTGGAGGACAGGTTGAATGCTATGGAGATACAACAGGTACCTGGGCTGGATTTTGGAGATCTGGGTTTGTCTAGTGGTGTGATCATCCCTCGGAAGTTCAAGGCACCATCTTTCTCTAAGTATGACGGGGCGTCTTGTCCCAAGCTACATCTCAAGTCCTATGTTCGGAAAATTCAACCGTACTCTGCGGATAAAAATTTGTGGATCCACTTCTTCCAGGAGAGTCTTTCAGGGACTCATCTCGAATGGTTCTATCAGCTGGATGGGACCAAGGTTCGTAACTGGGAGGAGCTGGCTACTGCTTTCTATAAGCAGTATCAATATAATGCCGACCTTGCCCCTACGCGTACCCAACTCCAGGGTATGTCGTTAGGTTCAAGTGAAGGTTTTAAGGAGTACGCTCAGAAGTGGAGAGATCTGGCGGGCAGAGTGCAACCTCCGTTGACTGATCGGGAGTTGGTAGACATGTTCTTAGGGACCCTATCTGGGCCATTTTTCAACCATCTCATCGGGAATTCGTCTGCAGGGTTCACTGATCTGATTCTGACTGGAGAGAGAATTGAGGCTGGGTTAAAGTCTGGCAAGATTCCGAAGGGCGCATCGTCTAGTTCTGAGAAGAAACCCTTCACGAAGGATGCTAGTGTCGTATATGGTTCCAAGAGATCAGAGAGAACTGATCGCCGCCAATCTTTCAGTGCGGTGATGATAGCTAAGCCTGCTGCCGCTCCTCGGCCAACCAATCCTCAAAGGGGTGAAAGACCCCGGAGAGAGTTTACCCGTTTGAGCATGACCTTGTCACAGATATTACCACAGTTGCTCTCAACCAACTTAGTGACTGTCAGAGAGGCGCCAAAGTTCCCAAATATTGCATCTCCTAAGTACAACCCGAATGCTCGTTGTGCTTACCATTCAGATAGCCCGGGGCATTCTACTGATGACTGTTGGGCATTAAGGAGTAAGGTGCAAGACCTTATCGACGCAAAGGAGATACAGTTCGAAGCGCCTGAGAGGCCAAATGTGGTTAATGCTCCTTTGCCTCAGCATGGGGTAAATGCTGTTAACGAAGATGTTTACGCTGTTTCTGTGGATGATCTAGCCACTCCTCTGAAGACTGTCAAGAGGAACCTGCTGCTGGCCGGTTTATTTCCGGGTTGCAGTGAGGGTTGCCTGTGCTGTGCTGTTTCCCCATCTGGTTGTCCCTTGCTGAAGTTGGGCATCCAAAGCCTAATGGATAGCAAGGAGATTCTGTTTAAGAAGTCTGCTGTTCAGTTGGTTCCGGTGGAAGAAGTTTCTGTGGTTACCATATTCAATAATCCAATCCAGGTTCTCCCGAAGAAGCCTGTCCAAATCATGACCGTTGCACCTGTGGTTATCACTGTTCTGGGGCCCCTGCCCTATGTATCTGATAAAGTTGTCCCCTGGCATTATGGGGCAGATGTGTATGTAAATGGGATTAAACAAGAGTTCAACGCTGGCGCCAGCATCTGTGACATCACTGGCCCAGCCAAAGTCACCCGCAGTGGAAGGCTCTTCTCGCCTAACATTGCACCGCCTGTTGCCCGAAGACCACTCCTTATAACTCCTACCAGTGTACCTGCTCCTATCGCTGACCAAGTTGTTTCTCCTGCTGCCGAGTCATCCAATGCTCGGGGCAAAGGAATTGAAGTTGAGCCTGCCCAGATGGAGGCACCCATACCTATAACTGCTGAAGCCTCCCCACAAGAGATGGAGGAAATCCTGAAAATTATAAAGAAGAGTGATTTCAATGTTGTGGAACAGCTGGGGCACACGCCCTCCAAAATCTCCATGCTCTCTTTATTGCTGTGCTCCGAGGCCCATGCTAAGGCCTTAATCTCATTCCTCAAGACGGCCCACGTGCCACATGAGACATCTGCAGTCCAGTTCACTGATTGCGTAGCAAACCTGACAGCAGATAATGGCTTGGGTTTCTCAGATGCTGACTTGACCGCGAAGGGAAGAGACCATAATGATGCTCTGCATGTCTCTATCGAATGCAGGGGCACCACCTTGGCACATGTATTGGTGGATACTGGTTCTTCTTTGAATGTGCTACCCAAGAAGGCTCTGGACCGTTTAGATTGTGAAGGCCTGGAATTGAAACCCAGCAATATCATCGTCAGGGCCTTTGACGGTTCAAAAAGGATGGTTCATGGAGAGGTTGACATTCCGATTCGTGTGGGCTCTCAGGTGTTTGACTCTACATTTTATGTGATGGATATCCGTCCATCGTACTCTTGTCTGTTGGGTCGACCTTGGATACATAAAGCTGGGGCAGTGACCTCTACCTTGCACCAGAAGTTGAAGTACCCTGTCAGAGGGAAGATTGTCACTGTACAAGGGGAGGAGGAATATATGGTAAGCCACCTAAATTCCTTCAGATACATTGAGATGGATGGGGAGTTCATTGAAACCCCCTTTCAGCATTTCGAGGAGGTGCTTCCAATTTCAGCAACAGCAGTAGAAGAGAATGTTCCTCTGAAGATGGCTTCCCTGAAAGATGCCCGGGCTGTGGTTCAGAAAGGTGAATGTGCTAACTGGGGCAGGCTTCCAGACTTTACACAGAAGACTGATAAGTTTGGGCTGGGTTTCACTGCAGAAGGTCAGAAAGCTATGCGGAAAGCCAAGATCGGAAGACCTCCTGTGTTCATCACAAATCCAGGAGTGAATGTTGTGGGAGAAGACACTGAAGTGGACGAGGCAGAATTTAATAGCTGGATCTACCCGACGACCGAAGGCGGATTAAACAATTGGATTGCTAAGGACCATACTCCTATTACCTTTGTGACGCAGTAATAAATTTCTTTGTTTCGTTATTTTGTAATAAACAATAAATAAACTCTATGGCCCGGTGTCTTACCCGAGGCACCGTGGTTTCATTTGTGAGGGCATATAAATTGTCATTTCATATATCATGAATGAAAATCTTGGACGTTTTCTCGCATTACAAATCTTATGCTCCTTTTCTGTCTTTCTTTCCTTTACATATATTTCAAAACAGCTGTATTTACACACACTCACTCATACAGGTTTCAATCCACTCTGGATCTCACTGGTAACGACTCTGCTACTGCCAGTTATGACTTCGAAAATCCGATCAACTTAGCCGAAGGCGAAGGTGAAGATGATTGCGAAGTGCCTGGCGAGCTTGCAAGACTGTTACTCCTGGAAGAGAGGGCAATTCAACCACATGAAGAGCCAGTGGAAATAATAAACTTGGGTACTGAGGCAGACAGGAAAGAGGTAAAGATTGGTGCCAACCTAGAGCTCAGCGTGAAGCAACGGTTGACTCAAATGCTGCATGACTATATGGAGATCTTTGCCTGGTCCTACGAAGACATGCCCGGGTTAGATACCGATATTGTGGTCCATCACTTGCCAACTAAGGAAGACTGCCCTCCAGTTAAGCAAAAGGTCCGTCGGATGCGTCCAGAGATGTCTGAGAAAATCAAGGCCGAGGTTATGAAACAGTTTGACGCTGGGTTCCTTGCAGTGACTTCTTACCCTCAGTGGGTCGCTAATGTGGTGTCGGTACCAAAGAAGGACGGTAAGGTCAGAATGTGTGTTGATTACAGGGATCTGAACAGGGCCAGCCCCAAGGATGACTTCCCTTTACCTCACATTGATGTCCTTGTTGATAATACAGCTCAGCACAAGGTGTTCTCTTTCATGGATGGTTTCTCAGGTTACAATCAGATCAAGATGGCACCTGAAGACATGGAAAAGACTACATTTGTTACTCAGTGGGGCACCTTCTGTTACAAGGTCATGCCTTTCGGGTTAAAGAACACTGGGGCAACCTACCAACGTGCCATGGTTGCTTTATTTCATGATATGATCCATCATGAGATAGAAGTGTATGTGGACGACATGATCGCAAGGTCCCAGACTGAGGAAGAGCACCTAGATCATCTGCAGAAGTTGTTTGACCGGTTGAAACTGTACAAGTTGAGGTTGAACCCGAACAAGTGCACCTTCGGGGTAAGATCTGGAAAGTTGCTAGGCTTCGTGGTCAGTGATAAGGGTATTCAAGTGGACCCTGCCAAGGTCAAAGCTATTCAAGAGATGCCAGTTCCCAAGACAGAGAAGGAAGTCAGAGGCTTTTTGGGACGCCTGAATTACATTGCTCGATTCATCTCGCACCTAACTGCTACCTGTGAGCCAATCTTCAAGCTGCTGAAGAAAGATCAGGTAGTACGTTGGAACGATGAATGTCAGGCTGCTTTTGACAGAATAAAAGAGTATCTCCAAGAACCACCCATCCTTATGCCACCGGTTGAAGGGAGACCTCTGATACTATACCTGACAATACTTGACAACTCGATGGGGTGTGTGCTGGGGCAGCATGACGAGTCTGGCCGAAAAGAGCATGCCATTTATTACCTTAGCAAAAAGTTTACCGACTGTGAGACCCGATACTCACTGCTCGAGAAAACTTGCTGCGCTTTGGTATGGGCTGCTCGCCGACTGAGACAGTATATGCTGACTCACACTACTCTGTTGATCTCAAAGATGGATCCTATAAAGTACATATTTGAAAAGCCTGCTCTGTCTGGGAGAATTGCAAGATGGCAAATGATCTTGACGGAATACGACATTCAGTACACAACCCAGAAAGCCATCAAGGGAAGTGTATTGGCGGACCACTTAGCACATCAGGCCGTAGATGACTATCAGTCAATGAACTTCGAGTTTCCGGATGAAAGCATCATGATTGTGACTGATTGTGAAGTACCTGGACCGGATGAAGGACCTGAGCCAGGATCCCGATGGTCTATGCACTTTGACGGAGCCTCCAACGCCTTGGGTAACGGTATCGGCGCCATAATCATATCACCTCAAGGCACTCATACTCCACTCACTGCCCGGCTGTGTTTCAACTGTACCAACAACATGGCGGAGTATGAGGCGTGTATCATGGGTCTTCAAGCTGCGATCGATCTAAGGATTAAGTTTCTGAGTGTCTTCGGAGATTCCGCTCTGGTGATCAATCAGATCAAAGGAGAGTGGGATATGAAACATCCAAACCTGATTCCTTACAGAGAATGTGTGGTGACCCTGATCCCCCACTTCACAGAGATAACCTTTGAACACTTTCCAAGGGAAGAGAATCAGCTGGCGGACGCGTTAGCTACAATGTCTTCTATGTTCAAAGTTAAATGGGATAATGAGGCTCCCCGGATCATCATCTGGAAACTGGACGAACCGGCATACTGTTGTGATCTCGAAACTGAATTGGTGACTGAGAAGCCTTGGTACCATGAGGTGAAGAGATATCTGGAAGCACAGGAATACCCTGAAGGTGCCTCTATCAATGACAAGAAGTTTCTGAGAAGATTCGCAGCGAAGTTCTTCCTCAGTAACAGCATCTTATACAAGCGAAACCATGATTCAACCTTACTGCGTTGTGTGGATAAGACTGAAGCAGAAAGAATCATGGAAGAACTACATGAAGGGACCTTTGGTACGCATTCCAGTGGGCATACAATGGCTAAGAAGATCCTTCGGGCAGGGTATTACTGGTCCACAATGGAAGCTGACTGCTACCAACATTCCAGGACATGCCATAAGTGCCAGATTTATGCAGACAAGGTGCATGTTCCTCCAGTTCCCCTGAATGTTCTGACTGCGCCTTGGCCATTTGCAATGTGGGGCATAGACATGATCGGCGAGATTAAACCTACGGCATCCAACGGGCATCGCTTCATTCTGGTGGCGATTGATTATTTTACAAAGTGGGTTGAAGCAGCTTCCTACGCTACGGTAACCAAGACGATTGTGGCACGGTTCATTCGGCATAATCTGATATGTCGATACGGCGTCCCAGAGAGAATCATTACAGACAACGGTACCAATCTGAATAATAAGATGATCGCTGAGCTCTGCGAGCAGTTCAAGATACAGCACCACAATTCTTCTCCTTACAGACCGAAGATGAATGGGGCTGTAGAAGCAGCAAATAAGAACATCAAGAAAATCGTGCAGAAGATGACAGTGACTTACAAAGATTGGCACGAGATGTTACCGTTCGCTCTGCATGGGTACCGTACTTCAGCTAGGACGTCAACCGGGGCAACTCCTTTCTCTCTGGTTTATGGTATGGAAGCAGTCTTGTCGATCGAAGTGCAAATACCCTCTCTCCGGATAATGAAGGATGCAAATCTGAATGAAGATGATTGGATCCAGACACGACTGGATCAGTTAAACCTTATTGATGAAAAGAGACTTGCCGCTATCTGTCATGGTCAGACGTATCAGAAACGGATGATCAGAGCATTTAACAAAAAGGTCAGACCACAGGAATATCAAGTTGGGGATCTGGTAATCAAGAGAATCATCCTTCCTCAGAGTGATCCAAGGGGCAAATGGACCCCTACGTACGAAGGGCCATTTGTGGCCAAGCATGTGTTCTCAGGAGGAGCAATGATATTGACCAACATGGATGGTGACGACCTTCCTCACCCCGCCAATGCAGACATAGTAAAAAAATACTACGCATGAAAAAAGACCCGCTAGGCTGACATGCCTAGGCAAAAATTAGGGCTTCCCGGCGAACCAAAAGGGTTCGGGCAAAATGAAGGGATGAAATGAAAAATCTGTACACCCGGCAAGTCGAAAACCTGAAAAGGCGGCTTGGGCAAAAATGGGTATCCCGGTGGACTGAAAACCCGAAAGGGCGGTCCAGGCAAAAATTAGGGATAAAAGCGTAATACTATGTCTCATTGATCACTTTGCATCCAGAATCCGGTATCTACATCAAGTTCAAACGGCATTGATCAGTCAGCTTCACTTTCAACCAAGGTCATCAAGTGATGAGACGCTCGGAGTTATAAAGGCAATAGCAGAGTTGAAACCCAGTGGGATCATTCCTTTCACAAAGCTGTTTATTTTCTTTTGTACAAAATTTGTATAAACTCTTTTGCTCGGCGGCGTTCCTCTTACTAGGACGTCAGCCTCTTGTACACAAAACGCCTATTTTCAGGCCATTCAAAAATCAATACAAATATATTTTTCAGTTAAATGTGCCAATTGTTTTTCTTTTTCTGTTTTGTTTTGCGAAGAACGTCCAAGGTTCAATTTGTGATATATATGCATTGACAATAATTTGCTAACTCATAAATATTTGCATACGAAACAAAGAATCGATTACAGGTGACACTAGAAACAGGGGCAATAAAGAGTTGTCTAAGCAATCTAATTGTCCTATCCTCTAAGGTACCAAGGTAGGTTCAACTAAAGAACATGACCAGCATATCTTAATTCCCCAGAGAGTAAGTCAACAATCAGTACACTCTTCTCCAAGCAAAGTTATCAGGTATTAAGGAAGTTGGGTATCCTCCAGTAGATATCAACATTCCCCAGCAGCATGTATGTCTTTAACAAGCATCCCCGGCAGGCTTGAGTTAAGATTGTTCCCCGGCGGCATATCAACATTCAAAGGAATCACTTCCCCCCGGTAGCATATCAAAACTTCCCCAAGAGAGTCCAATCCAGTTCCCCAGGAAAGTTGGAATTCGTATCCCCCAAACATAAGCTTTTCCCCAGTAGATTCTGGAAGCTTATCCTCGCAGAGCACGAACGCGTCGTCCGACTTTATTCAAAGAGTTATTTCCTTAACAGGATATAACTGGGTTATCCTCAGCTGAAAGCTATGGAAAGGTCGTCGTCAACATAGTTCTTTCTTATCCCCAGCGAAGGGTATCAGCACTTCCAATACAGCAAAGATATCCCCAACAAACTACCATCAACAATTCAGTAGAGTATCTCTATCCCCACAGAGTATTGCTCCCCAGCAAGATCGTTAGAGTACTTTTCCTCCCCGCAGAATTATTCCACTCGCCAAGTTTATTCCCCAACGGAGTCATCTTCTCCTACCGGTATTCTTGCAGTTATCATCCCCAGCGGAAGCGAAATCTATTCTTCAACACCAGCCCAGGAGTGACTTCTCGGCACCCGTCAAGGATTTACTTTCCTAGACGAAAAACACATTCATAAAACATCACATACATCATTATAGCATGCATAGACGCATCATATCATACAAATCTCATTTATGCTGAGAACATCGTTGCTTGATCCATGTCATGCATTGCATATGACTGACCTCTACCTTTCAAGAAAGATTCGGTTAAATTCTCAATCATATTACAAGACCTTATCTGGTTCAGTTAATCGACTTCAAAGATTTCTTATCCAGTCCAAGGCCTTCTCTAGTCCAGCTAAATCGACTCCCAACAGATTTTTCTGATGAAGACTCAGTAGAAGTTATCTGGTTTTTCTCAAACGTCCGCTTTTGAGATTATAATTTCCTTTGGTTCTCTCTCCGACGGTGTGTGAGATAATAATTCCATTTTGGGTTCCTTTGGTTCTCTCTCCGACGGTGTGTGAGATAATAATTCCATTTTAGGTTCCTTTGGTTCTCTCTCCGACGGTGTGTGAGATAATAATTCCATTTTGGATTTCCTTTGGTTCTCTCTCCGACGGTGTGTGAGATAATAATTCCATTTTGGGTTCCTTTGGTTCTCTCTCCGACGGTGTGTGAGATAATAATTCCATTTTAGGTTCCTTTGGTTCTCTCTCCGATAGTGTGTGAGATAATAATTCCATTTTGGGTTCCTTTGGTTCTCTCTCCGACGGTGTGTGAGATAATAATTCCATTTTGGGTTCCTTTGGTTCTCTCTCCGACGGTGTGTGAGATAATAATTCCATTTTGGGTTCCTTTGGTTCTCTCTCCGACGGTGTGTGAGATAATAATTCCATTTTGGGTTCCTTTGGTTCTCTCTCCGACGGTGTGTGAAGATGATAATTCCATTTTAGGTTCCTTTGGTTCTCTCTCCGTCAGTGTGTGAGATAATAATTCCCTTACAGGTTATAATTTCCTTTGGTCCTCTCCCTGACGGTGCGTGAGATGTAATTCCCTTTCAGGTTATAATTTTCTTTGGTCCTCTCCCCGACGGTGCGTGAGATGTAATTCCCTTTCAGATTATAATTTCCTGTTGTTTCTCTTCCCGATACTACGAAGATGGTAATTCCCACCAAGATTTTCTCAACGATTGCTGTTAAAGTTAAGATCATCCAAGGTTCTCTCACCGTTCATGCTGAGGTAGTAACTATCCCTGGTTCATTCATCGCCGTTTGAAGCTCCAGATCCAGCTCCTGTAACCAGTCAGGACACATCTATATCAAGCATCTGAAAACCAGCTCCTGCAACGTGTCAGGTACTCATTTTTCTTTTGCAGGTATGCAGGTTCTCGCTAAGGAATCTCTTACGCGATCAAAATCCAGATGGCATCTATAAGCCCATCATCCTATCCCTCAATCTCTAAATGGCATCTATAAGCCCATTCCCATCATCGCATTGCTACTATGTGAGCGCAAATTTCTGGGCACTCTAGTGTTCAATCATCTTCTACCTTCGGATTACGAAAGGCACGTCAGCCAATCTGCATCCTCAGGTCTAAGAAGATTGAACAGGGGCAACTGTTGTACCCCAAAATTTTCCCTCCCATATTCTTCAAGAAATTGCCAAGCCAAGCTTCAAAATTCCCCAAGGGTTGCACAGTTCAAAGGTCTCCTAAGCAGTCAAGATTAGGGTTTTGCTTCTGATCAAGAAAATGAAGTTTCAAAGGTCCAATCAAGTCCCACATGCCTACAAATATGGTCAAGCATCCTCATATCAAGTTTCAAGGCATTCAGCTCAAAATTGCACAGTCAAAACCTTAAATTGCACTACAGTCAACTGTAGGGGCAAAATGGTCATTTGGCAGTCAAAAGTTCAAATTTTTGGTCAACATATCATTTTGAAGCCACAAACATCATTTGATCAATGCTTGATCATGATTCTCAAAGCTTGGCTCAAAAATCATCAAGATGCAAAAGTTTCCTTATTTGGACAGCTGAAAAAGTCAACTGAAATTGACCAGGGCATAACTTTCACATGGATTATCAGAAAAATTCCATCCAATGCTCATTTTGAAGAGAAAGACATTTCCTACAACTCATCTTCATACTTCAAGTCCAAGAAATGCTCTCACAAAAAGTTATCAATTTCAACATTATAGGTCATTTTCAAAAGTCAACAAAAAGGGACTTTAAGTCAAAGGCCATAATTTGAGATTGGTAAATAAACATGACATGGGACCAAAGGCATTGGTTAGAGGACTCAAAGACCTTTCCAAAATGTCCAAGAACATGAGAAAAGCTTAAAAATTGAGCAAGTTATGCCTTGTGGAAGTTGGGAAATTTTTGGATATTTTGAAAAGTCAACATTACTTCAAATGACCTAAAATTGCTAATGGACCCATTTTTCTTCCATAATTCATCACCCATGACATGTGCACGACCACTTGGCCCAAAGGGAAGTATTTCTTCATTTTTTATTTATTTATTTGAATTTTTATTTATATTAATTCATTTAAATCAAATTAAATATATGAAAAATGCTAACCTAAGTTTTCCAATCTTTTTGTACATGTTTTATCCTCAAGATTTCGTGCATATGCAAATAAGGAAAGATTTGGAGAGAGTGGAGTTGATTTGGATCAAAAAGCACATGGAAAAAGATTGAAAAAATCTTTGAAAATCAATTTTTAAAAACCATCATTGCAAGAGATTTGGATCAATATTCTTAACCTAATTCACTACTACATATGCAAGGATCACAAACCTAATCAAAAACACACGCAGCTGCTCAGAAAACCATTCATCAAACTTGAAAAATTTGTCAAGAAACTCAACACTGAAAACTAACTTGCAGGTTGATTCAAGCCTCCAAACCGATCTCATTAGCTTCCTCAAGCATTACTGAACGTTTTCCAATCACAAACGCTCATCAAAACGCCCAGAATTGGTATAATGAAGTCAAACTGTTTCAAATAAAATTCATGATCGTGCATATCAATTCATGCGTTTTTTACAAGTTTTAATATGTGATTTACATTCCTTATGCTATTCTGAATCTAACCCATGCGTTTGATTGGATTATTATGCATTATAGACGATTTCACCATTGCCAAGTTTTAGGGTTTGCAGAGTTTTGAATTAGGGGTTTTAAGATACAGCAAAATTAGAACACCATAATGCCATGGTTGTGATCAGCGCATTTGGACGAAAAGCTTGAGACCCTCGCGCTCAATTTATGAGCGTCACAGGGCTAATCGTTATTTTTCAATAGCCGGCCTAAGAGAACGCATGAAAAACCGTTGCCGTGTTTTATTATATTTTCAGGAAAACGAAGACAAGGGAGAAGATGATATCGTGGCGTCAATGGATTGGCCAGTTTAAAAATTCGCGCGCAGAGTCCACTAACGTTCTTGTTTCTTTTATGATATTTGTTGTTTGTTTAATATTAACAACGCGTGCAGTAGAACAAATGGCAAGGCGTGTGAGTGTTAACGTCCAAGACCTGGGTTCGAGTCCCAGGTCTACATCACTTCCATATTATTTTTCAATAAGAATTCATATGCAGGTCCAACATCAAGGCGCACCATACACCCTCCAGATCAAACCATCCACGTGCATATTGGAATCAAATCAAAGGCTCAGAATTGATGAACACCATAAACCATGGTCAACGCTGCAGCACACTACCTGGAAAGTCAATAAGGCCAAATCCTTAATGGGCTTAAGATGCTTACAATTCACCTCCACATTGGGGACTGACACCCCCCTAGGTTTGCTTTGTTTAAATATTTTCTTTTACATTAATTCTATTTTTATTTTAATTCTTGTATTTAATTAATTTATTATTTTCGCAAAAATATAAAAGACATCAAAAAAATCAGGAAAAGAGAAAAAAACAATAAATAATTTTTATTTTAGTATTTTCATAAATCAATTTGCATGTAATTAAATTTAGTTTTAAATTAGGTCATAATTTTAATTCTTTTAACAAAAATCTAAAAATACCAAAAAACATCTCCTTTTCTTTTTCTTTATTAATTAATTCCATTTAATTTAATTTCAAAAGGGTCCAACGCCCTCGTTTCGTTTTAATTATTAATTCGCATATTATTTTATTCCTTTCAAATATTCATGTATCTCTCCCGAAGCCATGTAATTACTTCTCGCACTTTTACTTTCTTTATTTTTCTGTCAAATCGGGTCCTGGTTAATTTTGGTGATGTGGACCCGCGCCATTTGTAATAGTTTAGAATTTACTTTCCCGCAAGTATTTTAACTGTTAACAAAAAGCATGAAAGAATGTATGGACAAAAAAATAAAAACAATCGTAGAACACCAATGACATGACAAGATAAATACAAATGAAAACGACACACAAATCGCACACACCACCCCTAGGGTACGCCTCACTGTTGCCTTGCCTCGAAAGGTGATCGTCGAGTAGAGGACGTTTTAGTAAGTCTTCATAATCCAGGAACCTGGCATGAGGGTAGCTTCTAAGGTGTCTTCCCATTGCTCGGTGATCACACTGTTGCCTTGTCCCTCGAAACGTGGCCGTCGACTATAGGACGTCTTAGTGAGTCCTTGTGTCCATTGATCTAGTTGCCTAAAACAAGTTGCCTAAAACAAGTTGCCTCGGAATAGTCGCCTCGGAATAAAAGATCAATGGCATAAGGGTAGCTCCTAAGGTGTCTTCCTATTGCTCTGGTGACCACGATGTCCCGAACCTTCGAATTGACCCGAACACCTCCAACGGTGGTGCTACCTACCTCTCAATGGTGGGATGGCACTACTTTAAAGGACATTTACACAGACGAATTCCTTAGGGTAGGTAGACGACTCTAGATACTTGCTCTGATTTCAAAACAAGGCAAAAATACTTTTCACACCAACACATTTTCAAAAAAAGCTTTCGAAAGCAATTTTTCAAACACTCTTGAGGACCGATACAAGAGTCGAACTGGAATTTTCAAAGAAACTTTTTTAAAACCCACATTGAAAAGCAAACAAACCATTTTTGAAAACACAAGTGAGCAAGTATCTAAGAGCCCATGGATAACCATGGATAGAAAGGGTGCTAACACCTTCCCTTTCTATAATCTACCTCCCGAACCGAGAGCAATCTCTATAAGGAATTTTTCTGTGCTTTTGTCCTTTCCATTTGGAGAAAATAAAAGACGGTGGCGACTCTTGCTTCCGCGACATTTCGCGAACCAGCGTTAAACAGTCAGTTCCAGATCCACCGATCACAAAGATTCATACAAAGCTATTAGTCAGAAAGATGGAACTATCCTTTTTAATGGAAAGAGGAAAAACAAAATTTATAAGATAAAACTTTCTGAACTAAAAAGTCAGAATGTAAAATGCCTTCTCTCTGTTAACAACGAGCAACGGGTCTAGCACAGAAAATTGGGGCATGTTAGTATGAGAAGAATATCTCAGATTAACAAACTCAATCTGGTCAGAGGACTTCCTAATCTGATGTTTAGCTCTGATTCTCTGTGTGAAGCGTGTCAGAAAGGCAAATTTGCAAAATCTGCTTTTAAAGCTAAAAATGGTGGTTCCACCTCTAGGCCATTAGAACTTCTGCACATAGACTTATTTTGACCAGTGAAAACTGCATCTGTTAGTGGCAAGAAGTATGGGTTAGTGATCGTAGATGACTATAGCAGATGGACACGTGTAAGGTTCTTAAGACACAAGGACGAGTCACACTCTGTGTTCGTTGCATTCTGTAACCAAGTTCAGAATGAAAAGGATCTTAGAATTGTCAAAGTCAGAAGTGATCATGGTGGAGAATTTGAAAATAAAAAATTTGAAACATTTTTTAACGAAAAAGGCATTTCGCACGACTTCTCTTGTCCTAGAACTCCCCAACAAAATGGAGTTGTGGAATGAAAGAACAGAACATTGCAAGAAATGGCCAGAACCATGATCAATGAGACTAACATTGCTAAGATCTTCTGGGCAGAAGAAATTAACACAACGTGTTATATTCAGAATAGAATCTCTATAAGACCTATTATGGAAAAGACTCCATATGAATTGTGGAAGAACAGAAAGCCCAACATTTCTTATTTCTATCCTTTTGGATGCACATGTTTTATTCTGAATACTAAAGATCATCTGAACAAGTTTGACTCTAAAGCACAGAAGTGTATTATATTAGGATACTCTGAACGCTCAAGAGGGTACAGAGTATACAATACAGAAGCGCATATTATTGAAGAGTCAATAAGTGTTAGATTTGATGATAAGAATGACCTTCAAAAGTCAAAGCAGAATAAATCTTTTGCAGATATAGAAGTTGAATTCACAGGTACTGAAGACAACTCATCGGAAGTTCCCAATAGAGACGCTCCAACTACTTCAGAAAGAAATGTTACAAGTGCTCCAGTACCTTCTGCTGATCATCTCCAGAAAAGGTTATCCAGAAGCAGCATAGCTCACCCAGAAGATAAGATCATGGGAAAGAAGGATGATCCAATCAGAACAAAATCAACATTCAGAAACTCTAAAGAATCCCTCATGGGACTAGTCTCACTGATTGAACCAACAACAATTGATGAAGATATTCTAGACAATGACTGGATTCTGGCAATGCAGGAGGAATTAAACCAGTTCACCAGGAATGACGTATGGGATCTGGTTCCCAAACCAAAAGGATTCAACGTTATTGGAACAGAGTGGATGTTTAGAAACAAACTGAATGAGCAAGGAGAAGTCATCAGAAACAAGTCACGACTGGTGGCACAAGGTTATAGTCAGCAAGAGGGGATAGACTATACAGAAACCTTTGCTCCAGTCACCAGGTTAGAATCTATCATACTCTTAATCTCCTTTGTTGTAAATAATAACATCACTCTATATCAGATGGATGTCAAAAGTTCATTCTTAAATGGTTACATAGATGAAGAGGTATATGTGCACCAACCCCCCGGGTTTGAAAATTCCAAACACCCAGAATATATTTTCAAACTAAAGAAGTCACTCTATAGTCTGAAACAAGCTCCCATAGCATGGTATGAAAGACTAAGTAACTTCCTGTTAGAAAAGGAATTCACCAGAGGGAAAATGGACACAACCTTGTTCTGTAAGACATTTAAGAATGACATTTTAGTTTGTCATATTTACATAGATGATATCATTTTTTGATCCACTAAACCCTCTATGGCAAGAGAATTTGCTAAGTGCATACAGGCAGAGTTTGAGATGAGCTTAATGGGAGAACTTAAATTCTTTCTGGGCATTCAGATAAACCAAACTCCAGAAGGAACTTACATTCATCAGAGCAAATATGTCAGAGAACTTCTAGAGAAATTTGACCTCTCAAAATGTAATCCCTCAAAGGCTCCAATGCATCCCACGTGCATTCTGGAAAAGGAAGAGGTAAGTAAAAAGGTAGAACAAAAAATCTACAGAGGTATGATCGGATATCTCCTTTATCTGACGGCTTCAAGGCCTGATATTGTATTCAGTGTTTTCTTATGTGCTAGATTCCAATCAGATCCTAGAGAATCTCACTTAACAGCAGTTAAGCGGATTTTCAAGTATCTGAAAGGTACTACTAATCTGGGTTTGTTTTATAGAAAAATCCAATGAATACAGCTTAGTAGGATACTGTGATGCTGACTTTACTGGAGATAGAGTAGAGCGTAAAAGCACTTCTGGAAGCTTCCAGTTTCTAGGAGACAACCTGATCTCATGGACCAACAAGAGACAGTCCATAATAGCATTGTCAACAACAGAAGCTGAGTACATAGCAACTGCTGGATGTAGCACTCAAATGCTCTGGATGAAAAGTCAACTTGAAGACTTCAACATATTTGAGAGTAACATTCCTATATTCTGTGATAACACTTCTGCCATATGTCTATCCAGAAATCCCATTTTGCATTCTAGGGTTAAGCATATAGAAATAAAATATCACTTTATTAGGGATTATATTCAGAAAGGAATTCTTACTTTAAAATTTATTGACACAGACCATCAATGGGCTGATGTGTTTACAAAACCCCTTTCTGAAGATAGATTCAATTTCATTCTGAAACATCTCAACATGAAATTGCGCCCAGAATAAAATGTTTTATTTGCATATTCTAACCCTCAGAATTTTATTATTTTCTGTGAACATCTGATCAACTTGTCTTCAGAAGTTAGGAGTACAGTTGCATCAGAATCTATCTATGAAGATCTGAACTTTTCATTTCATGGATAGAGGCGTGCAGTTCACACCATTAAAAATATGTCATCCTCTCACAAGCTACCTTCTGAGGTTGAACACGCGCTCAAATTCTGAAGGGTCCAAGGCTCTGATTGGATGCATTGAGACATCTGTCATTGGTATCTGTTCAATATCTCTCTAAATCCCCCAATTTCAGGTTTCATTAATTCAATATAATCGTTAATTATTTTCTCTTCCTTACTGATTACGTTTTCTAAAGAACTTATATAAACTCAATTTACTATTTCATTCATTCACGTTTTACCACCTTCAATATTCTCTCTTGTTCTAGTTTTTTTTCAAAAAACCCCTTCTATCAATTTTCTTCAAAGAATCTGTGTGAACAATGGCATCACCATCAAGTCTCAAGAATATCAACAGTGCTCCTGGTTCTTCATCTACTGAACAATATGAGGATCCCATTAGAACACTACTCACTCCGGTCGACAACCTTGAATTTCTCTGTGAATTGATCGTCGATTTTGAAAGCTTACAAGAAAATGGGTTTAATCTGTATGAAGATGTAACTGCACAGGGATGGAACATATACTTTGATCGTCTGTTGGGTCCAACTTTTCCCATTCTTGTTAAAGAGTTTTGGATTCATGCTACTTCATCCAACCACCAGGTCACATCATATGTTATGGGGAAGAAGATAGTGGTTACAGAAGATTTGATTGGGAAACTCATTGGATACAATAACGGCGAAGTCAGATGCATTGATATGGATGATAAGTGTTCTAACCTAAAATCTATTGCTAGGGTCATCTTCACTTCTGGACAGCCATCCAACAAGATCAGATACTTGAAAGATCATTACAGAATCTAGGCTAGAATAATTCTGGGATATATCAATCACAGGAAGCCTACAAGCTCTCCTGATTACATCAACATTGATCAGCAGTTTCTGATATACTTCATTGCAAAGAAGACCAAAATAAACCTTCCATATTTTCTCTTCAACCATCTCAGAACAAGTGTGAAAGAGACAAGAGAAGAAGAAAGAACTAAGAGGGACTGGATTCCTATAGGAAGATTGATTTTAGATATTCTAACGGAAAACAGGCTGATAGAACATCTGACAGAGGCTCAAGAAATCAGTACTCTTGAAGCAACTGCTAGGAAACCTTTGAATACCAATGTTGTACCCCAAAATTTTCCCTCCCATATTTCTCAATACATTTCAAGTGAGGTCCTCGAATTGCTCAAGGAAGTCCAAGGGTTGACCAGACAAACTCTCTCCAAAGGCTGTCTACCTCAAATTAGGGTTTCATGTTGCATCAAGATACTGGAGTCCAAAGGGTCTCAAATGCTCACCATTGTCCTAAAATTTTCTCAAGATCATCCATGTCAAGTTTCAAGCCTTGCAGAGAAAGTTTGCTCAGTCAATTGCTCAAAGGCCTGAAAATCGACTGTGTTAGGGCAAAAGTCAACTATGGCCTACATACAGTCAAACTTCAGGATTTTTGGTCAACATCCTCATTTTGAATCATTATTCATAATTTTATCAAGGGTTGATCATGATTCCTCAAGGATTTCTCACAATTCATCAAAACCCAAAAGTTGCTAAATTACGATTTTGTAGGAAAAGTCAACTCAACTTTGACCAAGCATAAATTTCTCATACTTTATCAAAAATGACCCATACAAAGCTCATTTTGAAGAGGCTGTAATTCCATACAATCCATCTTCAGCTCCCAAGTTCAAAATATGCACTCACAAGAAGATATAAATTTGGACATTATAGGTCATTTTGAAATGTGAACAAAAATTCCTTTTTTGTCAAAGCTTCATACATGGACATGGAAGACTCAATTGAGATGAGCCCAAAAGGGTTGCTTAGAGGACATTTTAAGCTTTCTAAAAAGTCTAAGAACTCATCTCTAAGGTCAAAATTGAAGGAGTTATGCATTGGTGAAGTTGACCCTTTTCGCAAAATTGCCAAAAGTCAAATGTGGCCAAAATTGCAATTTTTGTCAAATAGGCCCAACTTTTTGTGTTTGCATTGAGTTTGTAACATGATCCAAGACCCATGATCTCTCCCACTTGTCTTTATTTTTTTTGTCATTTATTTGAATTTTATTTCAATTAAATCAAATAAAATCAAAATAAAATCATGAAAAATATCAAAACTAATCAAAGCTTGAGATTTTGTGCATGTTTAGGTCTCTTATACAGCTGGAAGGAGAATCAAATCGTGCAAGCTTCATTTGGACACAAAAAGATTGGATTTGGCTTGATTTGGAAAGATTTACATAAGAATCAAATCATGATTCAATCATCTTAATTGAGAAAGATTTGAAGCAAGTTTGTAACCTAATTCATTCTTGGGTACATATAGAACATTGGTAGACCAAAAGCAAGGGGGAAGGGAGGCGTGAGAAACTGAAAGCAAACTTGCAAAAACTCAACAAAAGTGGTGAATCAAAATTCCAATTTCCAGGCCATCTCAAGCCTTCCCAGCTATCTCAATTGCTTGCTGGATATCTCTGGGTCATATTACAATCATTAACAAGTTTCATAACATCCTAAAACGCGCTGTAAGCATCTCACGACATTGATAATTTCTTGAAATCAAATATCACGATTCTGGAATTTGTAGCATGATTTCTTTATATATTCTTGATCATTTAATCATTTGCAAGCTATTGGTAACGTTCAATTGCATTTTTATTAACTGTAGAGCAAGATTCCATAGTTAGGGTTCTTGGCTCGTTTTTGGGGTTTTTCGTTACAGGTACAATTAGCCATGGAGAGTGGTACCATGATGCTCGTGAGGTTGCAACGAGTTGATTGGTACCACTAGTATTGATTTATCACGCGTGCATAGGATTTTGGAGGATCACAGGGCTGTACCTACGCCCAGAAAACTGTAGGTAAAAGTTCTGGACTTTTGCCAACGGAGGGA
This sequence comes from Vicia faba, assembly GCA_948472305.1. NCBI lineage: Eukaryota > Viridiplantae > Streptophyta > Magnoliopsida > Fabales > Fabaceae > Vicia > Vicia faba. The sequence continues at coordinate 941,516,141 of OX451736.1, forward strand.
GGAAGAAGAAGGGTGGCGTGGCACTCCCTGATTCGCCTATTCAAACTGCGCGCGTTTTTATGATCCATTATTTTGTTTTTCCAATATAATCATTATTTGTTGTTCCATATACACAAAGGCGCGCTAGCTCAAATGGTCAGTGTACAAGGGAAATTGTCAAAGGGCCTGGGTTCGATTCCCAGGTCCCCCATATTTGTTCAATAATATTTTCTTTTACATGATCAGGTGTACAAGCCTCCAGGACATCCACCGTGCATCATCAATATCTCATCATCCAGGCCACCAACAAGCTAGATCCAAGGGCCATCCTTTGGAGGTCCACAATGCACCCTAGTCAAGCAAGCATACAGGATCTGGAAAGTCAACGTGGGCCAAGGAGTGTTGGGCCTAGAAGTCAGATTAACACCCCCTCCATTGCTACTAAACCAGGCCCATCTCTTTTTTCTTTTATATTTTTCTTTTCTTTATTTTTTTTGTTTAAATTTATTTCCTAACACAAATTAAATTCTTTTTTTTATAAAATCATAAAATCAATTTCATCAAATTAGAATTTAGGTTTTTATTTATTTTGTCAAAATTAATTTAATATTAGTTTAATTTAATTTTAGGGTAATTCTAACCTTTTGTAAATAATTTAAAATCAATTAGAAAATTAGGTTTTGTTCTTAATTTTTAATTTTTAATTTTTAATTCTTTTCCCAATAAAACCAAAATACAAAAAATAGGTCAAATTAATTACTTTTCTTAATTTAAATTAACTAGTAATTAGGTTTGTATTTATTCAATTAAAACCTTATTTTCTCAAAATAATCAAAAACACAAAAAAATGATTTTTCTTTCAATTAGGTTTAGACGGGGTCAAAACCCTAATTTTCTCGTTCTCATTTCATCGCGCGCATTTATTATTTTTTGCAAATATTAATGTAACTGCTCATGGTATGTAATAGTTTAATTAAGATTTTTTTTCTTTTTATCAGTTTTACGGGTTTTTGGCTATGTAATTAATCCCCCTCCCCGAAGCCTTGTAATAGCGTAGTTTTATTTCTCGCATTTTAATTTTCGCAAATATTAACTGTTAGATGTATGATAATAGGATTGCATGACAAGACTGTATGTTAATTTTTAAAATGGTTAGCAAACCCTAAATGCGCAAAGATAATAACTTGAAATCAAATCACTCGCACATGCGCACTCCTAGGGTATACTCTCACTTCGGTTGCCTTCGGTAAACGATCATTAAGTATAGGGTGTTTTAGTGGTCGCTCTCTTGTCTAAACAAAGATCAAATGTCCCGTTCGGAAATGTTGCCTCAGAAATGTTGCCTCGAATATGATCTTAAGACATTAGGGTTATTACTAAGACGTCCTAACATTGCTTTAGTGATTGTACGTCCCTTTCGAATTGACCCTTACAACTCCAACGACGGTGCTACCTACTCATTAATAGTGGGATAGCATTGTCTAAAGGAAACAAGAACAGAAACATTCTTTTTTCGAGTAGGTAGATGCTAGGAGGTACTTGCTCAAAACAAATCTTTTCCACACTTACACTCTTTTCAAACAAAGTTTTTAAAAACACTTCGTAACACTCTTGAAGACTGATACAAGGATTAAAGCGAAGTAAAACAAAAACTTTTCAAAACACACATACACAGAAGCAATTTTTAAAAAGATGAGCAAGTACCTAAGAGCCCATGGAAAACCATGGATGGAATGGGTGCTAACACCTTCCTTTTCTATAATCTACCCCTCGTACTCAAAATCTCGAAAAAGGAATTTTTCTGTGCTTTTGTCCTTTCCGGTTGGGTAAAATAAAAGTCGATGGCGACTCTTGCTTACCGCGATATTTTGCGAACACAAACGTAAAACGCAAACCAGCATTTTTCTCAAAACAGTCCGGTTCTGCCACCGTATCACAGCCAAGAATCTGAAGAAAATGAAGATTATTGAAAACATTAAGAAGCAACCAACAATTGCTTCTCATGAGGTCATCACTTCTAGGAGAATCCCTCTGAAGGATTTTCCACTATTATCTGAGATAGATGCCTCTCCAAAGATTATAGTCAGATACCTTGAAGCTTGCAAGAATGATGGGACTATACCAGAAATCAACATCCAAGATCTGCACAAGCCAACTCCAGATGTTGTGCTAAAGAAATCTAGAAAGAGGAAGGAAGCAGGAGAAGGATCCTCTCAGAGGACACCCAAAGCTGCGAAAAAGAAAGGTAACACATCTTTTGTTTCTGTTGTAGAATCAATAGTTATTCCAACATCTGAAACCATTCCCCCTCAACCAACAGAAAATCCTTCACCCCAAACATTTGAGGATTTTGACATTGAGTTTGACCCATCTGTAACTCTTGGAAATTTCTTAAATGAACCTCACTCCCCCAATCCAAATCCAGAACAACATCAACCAGAACTTGCAAGAGTTCTCTCTGATATTGAACTGGTTGATCAAGACTTTTCCTCACCACTCCCAGAAAATCCAAACACTCAACCTCAACAACCAGAAAATCCACAACCACACTCTCCTCAACCAAAACATCAAAACCTCAACTCACCCCAACTAGTAAATGAAAACCCTCTCACTCCTCAATATGAAAATCCATCCTCTGAAATACCTGAACCGAAAATTCAACACACTACTGCAGAAAAATAAGAAGACTCCCTTACAGACTCTAATACCACTACCCAAATTCCTGGAATAACAGAACCCCTTATGGTTCATTTACCTCTCTCCATTCATGGTATTCCAGAAATACCTTCACCATATGAATCCACACCACCAAACACCCCTCACTCACCAATCCTTATTTATGATTCTTCCACTCCGTCACCTATCAACCGTCCAGCTGACCACCTCAGAATTGTCGTTGATCTAGAAGCGCTGGACCATCTAGCTTCCACCTCACACAAAATTTCCATCCCTAAACCTAAACCAACCTTAACCAAATCAGATGTTGGTAAAAATCTGTTGATTTTTAAAACAAAAATACATGAATGGGTTACTTCTTTGAAGCAAGCAAGTCAAGAGAATTATAATCCTGCTGCTTTTGATTCTCTATGGGAAAGATTCAGAAAATGGTTCAACTCTGAAACCCAGAAGCTGAAAGAATTGAGCTATGAAAGGGCTCAGCAGAACTTCAGTGATCAGCTGAAAACCTTCAAAGATTAAGTTCTAAGCCACTGGGACAAGAAAGAAATTATTCTGCTGGAAAACGCTCCCTGGAAAGAGCACCAACCTTCAGAAGCCACTGAACCAGATTCTGATAGTCATCCTCTGACTACTGCTCCAGAAAAGGTAATTGCAACAGAAGTTGTTCAATCAGAAGAGGTTGTAGAGTGTTCTGAACGACATGCAACCCCTGAAGATACACCAGCTTCGTCTCTAGTCATGCAAACTCTGGAAGAGTTGAAGAAGGAGAATGCCTTAATCCATGCCAGACTGGATAAGCAAGAAGACACAAACAAAGAGATCAGGGATATATTGGATAAACAAGAATATACAACAAAAGAAATCAAAGATATTCTGAGAAAGAAGGAAGAATCAAACACTCAGATTAAGAGCTTGTTGGAAGCGTTGTTCACACGACTTCCCCCTCCTTCTTAGATTTTCTTTAAAATGTTTATCTGTATTTCTCATCTTATCCTCTTTGTTTCTGAAAAATGTCATTGCATTCTGTTTTTCAATATAAATTATCTTTTTGACTCTGATTATATTGCTTTTTGATACCTGACAAAAAGGGGGAGAACGTAAGATATTTTCAATAACTGTATACTGGGACAAGTCTCAAACATTATGAATATTTTAACCTCTATGTTTTCTGAAAAGCTTGAACTGGAACATACTCTGATAAGGACAGAAGGATATGCATGAAAAGCTCTGACGAGAAGGAACTTCAGGGAAGTAACTCATCTCTATCTGAGTAATCAACTCAGGGGGAGACTCTCTTAAGATTTTTGTTCTATATCTTTCATTGAAAATCCTAGTTTTTGTCATCATCAAAAAGGGGGAGATTGTTAGAACATAGTTTGATTATAAAACCCTTAATTAGAGTTTTGATGATAACAAACACAAAGAACAAATATGCACTCTAAATTTGTGTTATTTTGTATGCAGAAGTTATGACCAAAACAACATCAGAAGTTAAGCTACAGAAGCTTTCAAGCTGAGGCAATCAGAATGTTCTGAAGAATGATGATCAGAATCTGCGATAAAGTAAAGGATACTCTGATTCTGAACAGAAGTCTATTATACCATCAGATCCTCACATCTCTGAGTCATCAATGTTCTGAAGTAAAAGTAGCATGCAAGATTCTAGATTTGAAGCATTACTTTTCAATTAAGACAGTATCATATGCAACGGCTTCAGCCAGACAAGAATCTTCTCAATATGGAAATAGCATTGAGTGTCCATTATCACGCTTTATGTTGGACAAGAGTTCCACGCCTATATAAACAAGATTAAAGGACAAATCGTTCACGATTTTTTGACACGACGATTCATACATCTAAAACGCTGCAATCTTTCATATTCACTTATACGCTCAAATTGTGTAATATATCACAGTAGTGATACAGTTTTTGTAAAGAAAAACAACAGTACACAATATATCATTCTTGTTTGATTAAGCTAGTTTTCCTTGAGATAAATCGGGTTGTGATTGTACTCAAGAAGACTTTGGCAGTTGTCAAAGTAGTACTGTAATCAGATTTGATTAGTGAATTAAGTCCTCGTTGGAGAGAGGCGAAATCACCTTGGCGGGTGGACTGGAGTAGTTTGAGATCAAACAAACCAGGATAAAAATATTGTGTCTACTGCTTTTGCTTTTAAGTTTCAATTCAACCCCCCTTCTTGTGTTTTTCACTTCTTCAATAGGACCCCATAAAAATCTAGAGTCAATTTCTAGGAGAGTCGCTATTACAATCTCTAACATCTCTCCGACTATCCCTTTGAGTGAGTCTATGATACAAGCATTCTTCGTCAAACTAAATCGTACGCAGCCTTACATACAACTGTCCAAGACGTGAGCAACCTCATACATTTTCATATTCGTGTTTCATAAAAAGACATGAGCAGCCACACGCGACCATATCCACTATTCATTCACAGGAAGCCATACGAGGCCTGAGCAACCTCATGCATTCATCAACCATCCTATGTCAGCGGCCTTACGTAAAAGTCGTGAGTAGCCTCACACTTTCCAATTAATGTCTCTAGGTAACCTTACCAATATTAGCGACCTTGCTATCTGTTTCACCTTTCCAAGCCACCGAGTTGATACTATTCAAGCAACCATATGGATATGGGTGCAAAGCCCAGCTCTCATCTGGCCCATCTTTTCAAAATCCCGGCCCTAATTGGCATTGCTTCTCAGAAAGAATAAGTCTTGGCCAATGGTCTGCCTTGAGCATTGGTTCCACAGTACAAATAACAAGGGCATTGCATTTATCAATCATTGCATCATTTCAATTCATAACATCATTATATCAAGCATACATACCATACATCATGCATACATCAAGCATAATCATATCAAACATGCATACATGCATTACATTCAATCATACATGCCCATAGAAAATTGCGGAAAAATCTTAAGGCATGACTACCAGCTAAGACAAACTCAAATTCAAATCCAAGCTCAGCATTATCCATTCACCTTGCTATAGCTATCTCGGTTGACAACGGAAACAATCGTCAAAGGTGCCGCCATCAAAATCTCACTAGGCAGCTTACCTATGATTCATATCCACGCCTACACCCACATCCACGCCTATTTCTACAACCACACTTACACCTACATCCACGTCTACACCTGCGCCTACAATACAAATGTCAAGACACTCTTCATCATGTCCACACCAATTCATCATGTTGGGGAATTGATAACTCAAAACCAATGGTTTAACAACGGAGAATTATAAAAAAAGTTCAAACTACTTAGTGCATACAAACATTTAATACACATACACTCAGGGTTCCATATCAATATCAGACATTCAACACACATACACTCAGGGTTCCATATCAATATCATACATTTAACACACATACATTCAGGGTTCCATATCAATATTAGACGGCATACGCATACGTTGTACAACAAACAAACAATCTCCCCCTCGATTCAACTATCTAAGGGTCAGTCATCAAAGTACACTTCTTCTACAAATCCAAACCTTCACCTAAGACTCCATGCAGTCATATGGCTAGCCCATCACCTAAGACTCCACACAGTGATGTGTTCCCTACAACGTAGCATTACCTAAGTCTCCATGTAGTAATGTGCAAAACCCAGTACATTATCTAAGTCTCCATGTCGTAATGTACAAAACCCATTACATTTCCTAAGATTCCTCGCCGTAATGTTCAAAAGCCAAATAAGATCTGCCACCTAAGACGCCATGCCATGACGTATTCAGCCCATCACCTAAGACTCCACACAATGATGTTTTCCCTCTACAATGTAGTTCATTACCTAAGACTCCATGCAGTAATGTAAGAAGCTCGGTACATTGCTTAAGACTCCATGCAACAATGTATTCCCCTCATCTTACCCATTACCTAAGACCCCAGGCCGTAATGCGCAAAATTTAGTTCATTGCCTAAGACTCCATGCAGAAGTGTAACATGACCCATTGCCTAAGACTCCATGCAACGACGTGTTTCCCTATCCTCACCCATTACCTAAGACTCTATGCAGTAATGTGCGACACTCCCACCATTAGATCATTGCCTAAGACTCCGTGCAGCGATTCGTAAATCTAACCCATTGTCTAAGACTCCACGCAGCAGTGCATTTCCTTATTCCCCAACATAGAACATTGCCTAAGACTCCATGCAGCAATGTTCAAAATCCAAACCTATCTCGTCGCCTAAGACTCCACGCAGAAATTTGAAAATGTAACCCATTGCCTCAGTCTCCAAGCAGTCATGCGTTATCAAGTGTTGTCTTATTCATCCCTGCAAATGGGTGAATAAGAAAAGCCAAACCAAGACATACAATATTATTCTCTCAAGCTCAAAACCATCTGCCTCATCGTCACATCCTGGTAAGTGATATATCATCAGCTTTGCCTTCTTCCTCAAGACTCATAAGGGCATGCTATATCAGTGTAACCATATGTTTGTCGAACAAATTTTGGGGTATTCTGAGTATTCAATAAACTCCCAATCAGAATGCGTAAGATTCGTGTATTCTCACTCTATTCAATTGGAAGATAATTGAATAGGGACAGCTGTCGTACCCCAAATTTTCCCTACCTCGACGATTATATTTTCAAGATTAAAAATACAAGAGATATCTTAATTAGGGATGGTTCAAAAATATCTGATGGTCCATCTTTAAATCCAAGACAAGCAGGGGGTGTATTTTAATTGAAGGGAATGGGCCTTCCTAAATCAGAAAGACCCATGTACCCATAAACCAATTCACGAAGCATGTTGGCTAATGGCCCATGAGATTCGAATGTGGAAAATGATTTCAAAAAATAATTATTAAGTTCTTAATTGTAATAAAACTCATTTAAGTTGTTGTTAGTAAAAAGAGAGGTTGAAATTTCAATATTAGAAGCCCATTAAAATGCATTTTGGCCCATTTTTCGTTTTAGTTGTTGAATAGCAAAATGGGGGGTATGGCTGTAGATTGCAGGCCCATCAAGTTTCTCTAAGCCAAGCCCATTGGAAGTTTTATTTATTTATTGTCTTAGTTCAAAAAAACTTTATTTCTATTAAGAGTTTTAGAAAAAACGAATATGTTGGAAAGCTAGTTAGGCCCAAAGCAGATTAGAACTATGGCTATTAATTTTTTCTGTTATATAATTATTATTAAAAGATTGTTAAAATATTTTATCAAAATTTTTTATAATTTAATAAAAGGTTCTTTTGGGGAGAAAAAAGGTTTTGTAGTACAAGACCCAGTTCAAAGACCAATCAAGCGCAAGCCCAAATGAAAAACCGGTTACTGTGTAAATCAAGGAAGAAATTCTCGCATGCTTTAGCCATAACAGTTACTGTAGATATTAACACTAAATCAAATCTCCAAAACTAAAATAAAATCAAATATGCAATCCAAGCCCAGAATTACATTATTGCAACAAAAAAAAAACAATCAAATCTTACAGTAAGAACATAATGAATCATATCTTTTTATAATCCAGCCTAGAAATATACTTACAGAGCAAAATCCAAAATTTACAGAAACAAAATATTGATTACAATATATGCTACATATCCCAAACTACAAATCTGTATCAATTACAATAAAAAATAATTCCTAATTTTGTTCTAATTCTCGGAATCAACGCCCTAAACTAATTTGTAACGACAGTTTGAAAAACCCTATAAATACTAAGCTGAAGAACACAAAAAGGGGGGAGGAAATTATTGAAAAAAGACAATTCGAAGAACAAAACAGAGAACTCGAAGAGCGAAGAATAAGACATCAAACCAGCGTTTGTTGTTGAAGACGAAGAGGGAGAGAAATTAGGGTTTCAAAATCTGAAACCCTAATTGCTGAGATCGTTCATGTGATACGGTGGGAGAACTGACTTGGTGTTTTGCGTTTTGATCTCATTTGTGCAGATAGCAAGAGTCGCCACCGACTTTTCTTTTATCCAAAAGGAAAGGTAAAAAAGCACAGGAAAGACCTTTCGAGATTATTTCTCGGGTTCGGGGGGTAGATTATGAAAAGGGAAGGTATTAGCACCCTTTTTATCCATGGTTTTCCATGGTCTCTTAGTTACTCGTTTAGATCACTTGCTTTTATTTTGATAGTGTGCTTATGGTGTGGGCTTTGAAAGTGATTTGAAAAGATGTTTGGTAATGGTTCTCGTCTCTATAAGAACGTATATAAAATGTTTTATCTTTTTGAAAATGTTTTGAGACGAAAGTGTCGGTGTAAAAAAGGTTTTTTGTCTTGAGCAAGCGAGTAACTAGGAGCGAATCTACCTACTCGAAAGGTCTTAAATGTTCTTTTCTTTCTTCTTTAAATGTTACTATCTTACCATTGATTTGGTAAGAAGCCCCATCATTAGATGTGAGGGACAGGCGCGGGTCAATCGTACAATCATCGAAAGCAACTTATGAGACGCTTTAGAAATTTTCATAAAGGACTAGATCGTTTTATCGAAGGAAACATCGAGGGTCATCGAGGGACTACGATCTTTTTTATTGAAGGGTCGTTTGCTAAAGCGTCCCATATTCAAGGGATATGACTGTGTTTTTGACGCAATAAGCGAGGTTACCCTAGAGGTGCGTGTGTGAAGAAGTGTGTTCGTTTCAAGTTAATTTTGTTGAAATTAGGTTATCTAGCGATTATTTTTTATCTTCCCATACACGCCTAATTACTATACAGTAATAAGTAAACAATAAAATGAGGAAATTGAAATTCTAAGCTATTACAGAGCTTTCGGGAATGGGGGGTACAAGTTTACAAATGGGGACGGATCAAATCGATAATGCGTTATAAAAGTCTAAATAAACAAGCAATACAACCCAATCGAACTAGAAATGAATAGTTAACTAAAACAAACTATTAAATAAAATTAATTGGCGAAATGAATGAAATAGTATTTCTGGTATTTTTGTTTGTGAGAGAATTTGAAAAGAAAAATAAAAACCTATTTAAGAAAAAGCATTGATTACAAGAAATTAAATTATAAGGTTATTAAATTAAATCTAAACTAACTTAAATGTGAACTAATTTAAATCTCAAATAACAAATTTACTAATTCTAAATTAATCTTAAGATCTAAAAATAAAAATAAAAAGTCTAAGTCTATTAAAATAACTCTAAGCTAATTATAAGAAGCAAATCAAGTTTTTTTTATATCAAAAACTAAAAAATGAAGAGAAAAAAAAGGGAGAGGATTCGGATGGGCCTGAGGAAGATTTGCAGCACAGGCCCAATAGGGGTTTTATTCAGGGTGATTAAAGAGGTGGTGACAAGTGTCACCACCAGATTGGACCAAGGTGTTAATATCAAATAAAACAAAAAGTAACTAAGCTGGGCCATGGTTCTCATAATTCATATTCTTTTCTCTCTCTTAATACGCTCTCTCTCTTCTCTCTTGCTCTGAGTCTTCACCGGAGAAGACCAACTGGCCGCTCCGGAAATCGCCTTACGGTGGTGACGGCGGCGGCGTGACTCCAAACACCATTTTTTTATATCAATTTGATCCTCTCTTCTCTCTAGTTACTAATCTATGGTTAATTTTTGCAGATTTTTACTATGAAGCCCTAGATCTAAAGAGGGGTGGACGGAAACCCTAGGACAAAGATGTGGCGAACGATGATGATTTATGATGAAACATGCAAAATGGAAAAACAAAATATAAAGAAAAAGGGAGAACTGAGGCCGTGTTCTCCAAAATTGTGAGCTTCGAACCTTTTTTCTGAAATCTATGCTTTCGGTATTTTTATGAATCTCTTCTTCTTCTGAATATGTTGGGATGATTGTTGGGGTAGGATAACAATGAAGATTAGGGTTTGGCTTTTGCTATCTCTCTGAGTTATTGATTTGCTTGAAAAATCTGTAGCTTTTTGACTCCTGGCTTTTTGATGCTCTGAAAATCTGTTGATTCTTGTTTTGTGATGTTTTGATGGCTATGTTGGCTTCTGGTTTCGTAATATTTTGATAGCCATGTTGGCTTCTGGTTTTGTGATGTTTTGATGGTTATGTTGGCTTCTGGTTTTACAGTGATGGTTTGGCTATATTGGCTTCTGGTTTTGTGATGTTTTGATGGTTATGTTGGCTTCTGGTTTTACAGTGATGGTTTGGCTATATTGGCTTCTGGTTTTATGATGTTTTGATGGTTATGTTGGCTTCTGGTTTTACAGTGATGGTTTGGCTTTTTTTTGATGGTTTTTTGCTGGTTTTGAGTTATGTATTGAGACAAAGGGTTTGTTGATGATGGTGTTTGATGATAATAACTTTTGATGCTGAAAACTTGTTTTCTGACTTGTTGGTTCTTCCTTTGATATCTCATCTGTCTCCTCTATAAAACAGTAAACTTGTCCTTTGATTAAGGTAAAAAAATGGGAGGGAAAAACCATCTTGAATTTTTTACAGTTTTGGCCCTTTTTAGTCTTTGGCTTTTGAGTGCAGCTTGGGTTGTTTCCATTTTGATGCAAGTCTGGGCATTTTTTGGACTGTATTGCAGACTAGCTGTTATGGTTTATGTTGACATGCTTTTGTGCAGAATTTTGGACAGGTTTTTGGACTACTAAGGGCAACATAGGGAGGCTTTTGGAGCAGGTCTTCTTGGACTGTTGCTTATAGCAACCTGTTTGTCTTGGCATTTGCTGGCTAAGTGATATCTTTCCTCTTTCCTCTCTTTGTGAGATAAAGAATTATTCTTTTGATGCATTTCTGAAGGGTTTATCTGTTTATAGGAAAATGATGATACCATAGGGTTTTGGTGAGCCATAGATAGCTTGCTGCTTTTCATGAATTGCTGTTGTGCTATACTTGCTGCTGTTTACAGTCTTTGTTTATTGCAGTTTTACTTTGCTTTTGCAATGTTTTTTCTGTTGTGGCTTTTGTTTGAGCTACTGTATTGGGCAGCATTTGGGTTGTTTTTGTGTTGATGCTGCTGTTTTCTGTTTGCAGCCTTGGGCAGTTTGCTTGCTTGTTTCAAGGCAGTGTTAGCAATTTCCCCTTTCTATTTTTTTGTGAACCAAAAAATGCAACCTTTTATGATTTGCAATTAGGAGAAATGACCCATGATTAAAAAAAATAAACCCCTCTTAATCTGATTCCAAAGATAAACCCTCATGATGAAATAAAAAAAAATCTCTTAACCATTAATTTTTGCTTGGAATTTTCATGATGCTTGCTAATTTTCTTTTCTTTTGTCACATGTACAAACAAATGGCAAGCAAGACAAAGGCTAGCAAAAATGGGAAATTTCTTGAGGATGAAGCAACGAGTCTTGAAGAAGAAGCCAAGTTCCTTTATAGATTTAAACTTTGCATTTGTAATTTTTGTAATCACTTGTAATTATTTGTAAAAAGACCTTTCAAACTGTAATGAATAAAGCTTGAGTAACAATACAAATTTATTGTCCAAAACTTCGGAGTTTTATTTTAATTTTGCAATTCTTGGTTTGAATGTATTGAATAAGCATCCTAGTTGGATAACTTGTACTTCAAGTAATCACAAACTAATAGGACAAATCATGTACCTTGCATCTTTAAACAAAATAAATGTTTAGAAGCTCAAACCTAAGTGATTAATTGAAACCTCAATCATGATTTGCTTAAAGATGATAGCCTTAAAATTTGCACCTTATTCAAACAGAAAATGCCCTCAACAGTAACATCGATCTTCAGAAGATTATAGTTAAGAAAGCAAATAATATCACACAAATGCCTTTGCAGTCATCTGGGCCATGGATTAGGCAAACCTTTGAGAAATGAAAAACCCTAATTGCTGACTGATTGCCTAGGAAGAAAATCTGTTTGATCAACTTTTGAGCCAAATTGAGTAAAAAAAGAAACCCTGAGATAGCATCTTGAGTAGGAAATGGGAGGGAAAATTTTGGGGTACAACAGCTGCCCCTGTTCAATCTTTTTGAACTTGAAAAGCGAGATCAACGTGTTTGTCGTTCGTGGCTTGAAAGTGGAAGATGATTGAACACTAGGGTGTCCAGAAATTTGCACTTGATGATGCACTGATTGATTGTGTAGGGAATGGGCTTAAAGATGCCATTTGGAGAATGATGGGGAGTTGTGAGAGATGGGCTTATAGATGCCATCAAAGATGATTGTTGACAGAAAGTCTGAACTTGATTTTAACAGAAGACGAATCAGAATAAACCGTTGAGAGATTTAATTGAAACAGTAAGAATCTGGAAACAAATCAGAATAAACTGTTGAGAGATTTATCTGAACCAGTAAGAGTCTAGAAATGAATCAGAATAAACCGTTGAGAGATTTATCTGAACCAGTAAGACTCTAGAAACGAATCAGAATAAACCGTTGAGAGATTTATCTGAACCAGTAAGAATCTGGAAACGAATCAAAATAAACTGTTGAGAGATTTATCTGAACCAGTAAGAATCTGGAAATGAATCAGAATAAACCGTTGAGAGATTTATATGAACCAGTAAGAATCTGGAAACAAATCAGAATAAACCGTTGAGAGATTTATCTGAACCAGTGAGAATCTGGAAACGAATCAGAATAAACCGTTGAGAGATTTATCTGAACCAGTAAGAATCTGGAAATGAATCAGAATAAACCGTTGAGAGATTTATCTGAACCAGTAAGAATCTGGAAATGAATCAGAATAAACCGTTGAGAGATTTATCTGAACCAGTAAGAATCTGGAAACAAATCAGAATAAACCGTTGAGAGATTTATCTGAACCAGTAAGAATCTGGAAACGAATCAGAATGAATTGTTGAGAGATTTATCTGAACCAGTAAGAATCTAGAACGGAATCAAAATAAACCGTTGAGAGATTTATCTGAACCAGTAAGAATCTGGAAATGAATCAGAATAAACCGTTGAGAGATTTAATTGAAACAATAAGAATCTGGAAACAAATCAGAATAAACCGTTGAGAGATTTATCTGAACCAGTAAGAATCTGGAAACAAATCAGAATAAACCGTTGAGAGATTTATCTGAACCAGTAAGACTCTGGAAACAAATCAGAATAAACCGTTGAGAGATTTATCTAAACCAGTAAGAATATGGAAACGAATCAAAATAAACCGTTGAGAGATTTATCTGAACCAGTGAGAAACAACCTTTTTTCTGGAACTGATCTGTATTTGACTTGTTGAAAATATTTGTCTGTCAGGAATTTTGTTGATGATAATTTCCTGTCGATTGATTCTTTCCTGAAAAGGTGAAGAGTTAATTGTATGCAATTCTATGATGTACGCAATGCATGGTATGATGTTGTTTTCTCAAAATAAACGAGATTGCACTGTATGTACTTGTGTTGTCAATGCTATGACATATGGATGCAAATGTATGGAATTAAAGATTGTTTGTTTCGTAGCGTTGCTGGAAGCGTGGAAAATAAATCCCTTCTGAAGCGCTGATGGGTTAATCTCCAAATATAAACTCTGTTGTAGAAGGGAAACGTCGGTCATTGCTTGTAGACTTCGTGAAATCCCGCTGGGGAAATCTGAGAAGTTGGGCAACTTACTGGGGAACCTCTAGAGCGGTAGTTAGAAGTTTTGCTTTGTCAGGGATATAAGAATGCTTGATACCAACATGCTACATACTAGAGATACATTAATGATTCTGTAGTAGGATGTATTTGCTTTCGTTCTTGCTGGAGAAAGTACATGCGGGGATCTTATGGAATGGCTTATAGATATAATCCTATTTCTTAAAGTCATTAGTAATTGTCTTTCCATTTTTTTTACTTGTAACAGTAATCACGCTCAAATGCATATGCTCAAAAATATATCATTAGACATTTTTGTAAACAAGACACAGGAACAAAGAAAAACATATGGTTTTGCACTTTCAAAAGGGATATCTTTGTATTAACTTGAATAAGTATTTTTTGTACAATGAGACGAGCATTCTAGCGAGAGAATATCGTTGTAAAAAATGAAAATTGATACAAAGAAAAGATAGCTATGTGAAATAATCCCATGGGGTTCCCATTCTTCTATAGTCTTCATGTCTCTGAATGTCTTGTCCACTTGTCGCCTCGGCGAAGTCGATTAGATTGATTTAGAGCCATTTTGATTGGTCGACGCTGAAGATTGTCTGCAAGATGATCCATCGGGACATAGTCATATGCTTCAATCCCTAACTTTTGCCTGGACCGCCCTCTCGGGTTTTCAGTCCACTGGGATACCCTTTTTTGCCCAAGCCGTCCTTTCAGGTTTTTGACTTGCCGGGTGTACAAAATTTTTTTAATTAATTTTCATCCCTTATTTTTGCCCGAAACTCTTTGGTTCGCCGGGGAGCCCTTATTTTTTCCTAGGCCAGTCAACCTAGCGGGTCTTTGATCATGCGTAGTATCTTTTAATTATGTTCGTATTTACAGGGTGCGGGAGGTCGTTGCCATCCATAGTGGTCAAGATCATTGCTCCACCAGAGAATATGATTTTGATTACAAACGGCCCTTCATATGTAGGAGTCCATTTTTTCCCTGGGATCACCTTGTGGAAAAATGATACGTTTGATTACCAAGTCACCGACCCGATATACCTGACGTTTGACCTTTTTATTAAAAGCTTTTATCATGTGTTTTTGGTATATCTGACCATGTCATATAGCTGCCAGTCTCTTCTCATCAATCAAGTTCAACTGGTCAAGTCGAGTCTGGATCCAATCTTCTTCGTTCAAACCAGCATCCTTCATGATCCTCAGAGAGGGGATCTGGACCTCAATGGGCAAGACAGCCTCCATGTTGTATACCAGAGAATAGGGTGTTTCCCCAGTTGATGTGTAAGTTGTGGTACGATACCCGTGGAGAGTGAACGGTAGCATCTCATGCCAGTCTTTGTATGTGACTGTCATTTTCTGTATGATCTTCTTAATGTTTTTATTTGCAGCTTCGACAACACCATTCATCTTTGGCCGGTAAGGGGAAGAATTGTGATGCTGAATCTTGAATTGCTTGCACAAGGCGGTGATCATAGTGTTGTTTAGATTCGTACCATTATCAGTGAGGATTCTCTCTGGGATACCGTACCGACAGATGAGATTTTGTTTGATGAACCGGGCGACCACATTCTTAGTAACGGAAGCAAAGGAAGCTGCCTCAACCCATTTTGTAAAATAGTCGATGGCCACTAAGATGAAGTGGTGTCCATTGGAGGCCGTTGGCTTGATTTCCCAAATCATATCGATTCCCCACATAGCAAAGGGCCAAGGAGCCGTCAAGACGTTCAGAGGAACCGGAGGTACGTGCACTTTATCAGCATAAATCTGACACTTATGGCAAGTCTGAGAGTGTTGATAGCAGTCTGCCTCCATGGTAGACCAATAATATCCTGCCCGTAGGATTTTCTTTGCCATCGTATGCCCACTGGAATGGGTACCAAAAGTGCCTTCGTATAATTCATCCATGATCCTTTCAGCTTCAACCTTGTCTACGCACCGAAGCAATATAGAGTCATGACTGCGTTTATACAAAATGTTGTTACTAAGGAAGAATTTAGCCGAGAATCTTCTTAGGAACTTTTTGTCATTCACTGAAGCTCCTTCTGGGTATTCCCGAGACTCGAGATACCTTTTAACTTCATGGAACCAAGGTCAATCTGCTACTTCTTCAGTACCGATATCATGACAGTAGGCTGGTTCATCCATCCGCTCAATGGTGATTTGAGGAGCCTCGTTATCCCAATTAAGTTTAAACATAGATGACATTATAGCTAGTGTGTCTGCTAGCTGATTTTCTTCTCGTGGGAATGCTCGAAAGTAATCTCCTCAAAATGAGGAAACAATGTCAACACATGTTCTTTGTAAGGGATAATATTGGAGTGTTTGGTGTCCCATTCCCCTTTGATCTGACTGATGACCAAAGTTGAATCTCCAAATGCATCCAAGTATTTGATCCCCAAGTCTATAGCAGCTTTGAGACCGAAGATGCATGCTTCGTATCCTGCCATGTTGTTTGTACAGTTGAAGAAAAGTCTGGTAGTAAAGGGAGGATGACATCCTTCCGGAGATATGAGTACAACACTGATACCATTGCCAAGTGCATTGGATGCTCCATCAAAGAATAGGGTCCACCGGGATCCTTGTTCAGGTCCGTCATATGGCCTAATTTCTTCACAGTTATCTAATATCATGATGTCTTCATCCAAGAATTCAAACTTCATGGACTGATAGTCTTCAACAGCTTGGTGAGCAAGGTGATAAGCCAATACACTACCCTTTATAGCTTTATGGGTAGTATACTGTATGTCATATTCTGTCAGGATCATCTGCCATCTTTCTATTCTCCTAGAAAGAGCGGGCTTCTCGAAGATGTATTTTATTGGATCCATTTTAGATATCAACAAAGTGGTATGGGTCAGCATATACTGTCTCAGCCGGCGAGCAGCCCATGCCAGAGCGCAGCAAGTTTTCTCGAGCAGTGAATAACTTGTTTCACAGTCGGTAAACTTTTTGCTCTGGTAATAAATAGCATACTCTTTTCGGCCAGAATCGTCATGCTGCCCCAACACACACCCCATTGAGTTTTCTAAAACAGTCAAATATAGGATTAAAGGTTTTCCCTCGACGGGTGGCAATAATACAGGAGGCTCTTGTAAATATTCCTTGATTTTGTCAAAAGCAACTTGGCATTCATCATTCCATTTGACTACTTAATCTTTTTTCAAGAGCTTGAAGACTGGTTCACAAGTAGCTGCCAGCTGAGAAATGAACTTGGCGATGTAGTTCAAACGTCCCAAGAATCCTCTGACTTCTTTCTCAGTACGAGGAGAAGGCATCTCTTATATCGCTTTAACCTTGGCAGGATCAACCTCGATACCTTTGTTGCTGACGATAAAGCCTAAGAGCTTACCAGACCGGACTCCAAACGTGCACTTGTTTAGATTCAATCTCAACTTGTACTTCTTCAGCCTCTCAAACAGTTTCTGTAAGTGATCAAGGTGCTCTTCTTCCGTTTGCAATCTGGAAGCCATATCGTCTACGTAGACCTCTATCTCATGATGTATCATGTCATCAAATAAAGCTACCATGGCGCGTTGATAGGTTTCCCCAACATTCTTCAGTCCGAATGACATGACCTTATAGCAGAAAGTGCCCCACTGTGTAACAAAGGTTGTTTTCTCCATATCCTCGGGCGCCATTTTGATTTGGTTGTAGCCTGAGAAACCGTCCATGAAGGAAAACACTTTGTGTTATGCCGTATTGTCAACTAGAATGTCGATATGGGGGAGTGGGAAATCATCTTTGGGGCTTGCCCTATTCAAATCTCTGTAATCCACACACATTCGTACTTTACCGTCTTTCTTGGGCACAGGAACAACATTGGCAACCCATTGAGGATAAGAGGTGACAGCCAAGAATCCAGCATTGAATTGCTTCATGACTTCTGCTTTAATCTTTTCCGACATATCGGGCCTCATGCGATGAACCTTTTGCTTTACTGGAGGACAATCTTCCCTCGTAGGCAGACGATGTACCATAATGTCTGTATCTAGTCCCGACATGTCTTCATATGACTAGGCAAAGACTTCAACATAATCGTTCAGCAACTGAACCAGACACTCCTTGACATTAGGCTCCAAATTGGCACCTACTTTGACCTCCTTTTTGTCTTCCTCAGTTCCCAAGTTAACTGTTTCGACCGGCTCTTCGTGCGGCTGAATGGTCCTTTCTTCCTGTTGCAACAACCTGGCCAACTCTCCAGGCACCTCACAATCTTCCTCACTTTCGTCATCGGCTTGGTAGATCGGATTTTCAAAGTCACAATTGGCCATAGCAGAACTGTTACCCATGGGATCCTGAGTGGATGTAGATTTGCATTTTAATATGTGAGTGTGTGTAAGAGCATAACTACTTTTGAAAGAAAATAAAATGTAAGAAAGAAAGACAAACAACACAAAATTTGATGCAAAAACTTCCATGATTCATTAATGACATATGAGAATGAAGTGACAACCCTCACAAATGGACTGTTGTGCCTCGGGTAAGACATAAGGTTTGAAAAGTCTGAATTGTTTAAATATTACAAGCCTTAAAATATTAAAAGACAATTACTCTTGAATAAAAGTAATAGGAATGAAATCTTTGGCCTCCCAATTGTTGAGCCCTCCGCCGATGGTTGGAAAAATCCATTCGTCCATGTCACAGCTGCCATCACTGTCCTATATTGCATTGACTCCTTGATTGCTGATACGCAGAGGTAGTCCCCCAACGCGAGAACGTCGAACAGCCCTTTGGGCTTCTGAAGTGAACCCCAACCCAAATTTGTCGGACTTGTAGGGAATACCCGGAAGCTAACCCCAGATAGTACATCCTTCTTCTTCAACTACTGCTCGAGCATATTTAAAAGAGGCTATCTTCAGTGGAGGTCTGGTAATCTTCGGGACCTTCGGAGTAGACTTGGTTGCCGCGACTGTTGTTGGAACCTCCTCAAAGTTCTGACAGGGAGTCTCTATTAATTCACCATCCATTTTAACATACCTGAAAGAGTTCAGATGGCTAACCATGCACTCCTCCTCTCCGTGAACTGTGACAATCATTCCTTTAATCGGGTATTTTAGCATTTGGTGTAGGGTAGAAGTGACGGCACCAGCACCATGGATCCAGGGTCGACCCAACAGACAAGAGTACGAAGGGCGGATGTCCATCACATAGAAAATTGAGTCAAAAGTCTGAGTCCCAATTTTTATGGGGATACTAACTTCTCTGTGCACTGTCCTCTTGGAACCATCAAAGGCCCTTACTATGATGTTGCTTGGTTTCAAGATAAGCCCCTCGCAATCCAGTCGGTCGAGAGCATTTTTGGGCAAAACATTCAATGATGAGCCGGTATGCACCAGAACATGGGCAAGTGTGGTGCCCCTGCATTCAATGGAAATATGTAAGGCATCATTGTGCTTCCTTCCCTTAGAGGTTAAATCAGCATTGGAAAAGCCCAATCCGTTATCAGCAGTTAGACTGGCCACACAATTTTCAAATTGGTCGATGAAGGTCTCTTGGGGCACGTGAGCGGTCTTAAGAAACTTTACCAAGGCTTTGGCGTGGGTCTCAGAATACAAAAGTAAAGACAACAATGATATCTTCGAGGGGGTCTGCCCCAACTGTTCGACAATATTGTAGTCACTTTTCTTGATTATCTTCAATATTTCTTCTATTTCTTTTCTAGAAGCTTCAAGGATGACCTTGGGACATTCTCTTGCTAGGGCAGGCTCAATCAAAGCCTCTTTGCCCCTTGTATCAGTAGCAGGGATAACAATAGGAGTATCACTAGGAGTGTCGGTAGGAGTGGCAGTAGGAATGATCACAGGAGTAGCAATGTTCTTTGGAGAAATCTCTGGCGAGAAGACTCTTCCACTTCTTGTTATTTTGCTGGTCCTAGTGATGTTACCGATATCGGGATCAATATCTCTCGCAACTTCGTCTTTGACAGCCAACTGATCTTGCTTGACGCCATAGTAATAAACGTTAGCCTCATAACTCCAGGGAACAGCTTTATCCGAGGAGTATGATATTGGTCTTGGCATAATGATGATTAAAGGTGCAGATCTTGGAACAGATGTAATCCTGACGGGTCTTTTGGTGGAGACCCTGGAAGGATTGTCGGAAATGGTGATTATCGAAACATCTTGATAAGAACTTTTGATAAGAGGTAGCTTTTCAAATAGAATTTCTTTGCTAGTCATCAGGCGTTGGACGCCTATCTTTAGTAACAAACAACCGTTCGATAGAGACTTGCATAAGTGACAATCTTCATCGCAGCCTGGGAACAGGCCGACTTGCAGTAGATTTTGTTTAATGGTCAACAGAGGAGTAACTAAGTCATTCGCGGAGGAGACAAAATGATCATCATCAATGGCGTTGATACCTTGGCCATGTCTGGGCATTGGCACCGTTATTACATTAGGCGTTTCTGGGGGATCAAATTCAATCTCTTTCGCATCGATAAGGTCTTGCACCTTATTCTTTAAGGGCCAACAGTCATTTGTATCGTGCCCCGGGCTTTCAAAATGATAAGCACATCGGGCGTTTGGGTTGTAGCGAGGAGAAGAAGTATTGGGGTTCTTGGGAGCTTCCTTTAAAGTTTCCAGATTGGTCTTTAGAACGTGTGGCAAAACTTGAGACATGGTCATGTTAATCCGGGTAAATCGTCTCATGGGCGCTTCTGGTTTACGCTGATAATTTCGCTACTGATTTGGCACAACATTAGAAATCATAACAGCCCCTACCGCCGGGCAAAGGTCAGTTTTGTTTTGATTCCTATAGTCATATACAGCACTGACCTCCTTCTTTCCAACAAAGGGCTTCTTCACCATACTCGAGGATGCATCTCTTTGAATTTTGCCGCTTTTTATACCGGCCTCGACCTGCTCACCATTCATGATTAATTCAGTAAACCCATCTGAGGAACTCCCAATCAGGTGACTAAAAAATGGTCCTGACAAGGTGCCTAGGAACATATCCACTAATTCTCTGTCGGATAGAGGGAGCTGGACCCTGCCTGCAAGATCCCTCCATTTTTGAGCATAGGTTTTGAAACCTTCACTTGTTCCTATAGACATGATTTGTAATTGCGTCCTAGTCGGAGCCAAATCAGCATTGTACTGATATTGATTGTAGAAAGCGGCGGCCAACTCTTCCCAGTTGCGAACATTGGTCCCTTCCAATTGATAGAACCAATCCAACTGCGTCCCAGATAAGCTCTCTTAGAAGAAATGCACCCACAGATTCTTGTCTGCCGTGTGGGGTTGAATCTTTCTGACGTATGACCTTAGATGTAGTTTCGGGCAGGAGACACCGTCGTATTTGGCGAAAGTGGGGACCTTGAATTTTTGTGGGATGACAACCCCTGAAATGAGTCCTAATTCTTCAAAATCCAAACATGGTACCCTCTGAATCTCCATAGCATTCAAACGATCCTCTAGATGTTTGTATTTATCATCAGCAGGAGGATATTGTTCCTCAGAGTAATCAGGCTCTTCCTCTTCCTCGGATGCTGGGTCGTTGTTCACTTCCTGGGTTTGATTATCTCCTTCTCCTGATGACGTCACAAAGTCCAAAGTTCGTCTGGTTTGTCCTTTAAACCTTCTTCCCATGATCATAACACTGGTTGATTTCTTCACTTTCTTCTTCTTCTATTTGGCCAGCAGAGTCTTTAACTCCTCTTGTCCTTTTGTCAGAGCCAAGAGAATTTGTTGAAATTGGGCGTTCTGCGCCGGAAGATCTTTCACAGTCTGTTCAACATCCATCTCACTGAAATAAACAGTAGAAGGATAAGGTGACCTGTTATGAGAAACCTGTATGATGTTATGATGAATGAAGATGCAATATGCAAATGATTTCAAGGAAAATTAGAGATTTAAATTTGTTCAAACCAAAAGAGGAACACATGTCATATTAAAATCCAAGTTTAAATACATCATGCCTCTTTGGGCTTACAACAAACTCTTAAGACAAAAATAATGAACACATCCTTTTTGGAGCAATGTAGGCATTCAGGTTTTTCTCTTCATGAAGTAGCTTGGTGAGCTCCAGAACCTTCTTCTCACTGGCATAATACTGGGCTTCAAAGGTGTCTCGCTCTTCTTTCAACTGAACCCAAGCTTTCTGCAGGTCTTCAAGAGAGGTAGGCATGTCAGGATGAAGAACGGTGTATGGGACGTCTCCTTCAATAACAGGCTCAATGATGACAGGAAGGATGGGAGGGTAAGGCATCAAGAGGCTTTGGGCATGAGCACGTACCCACCTAAGGTAAGGCTCGAGGGGGATAGAGTTTTTATGTCCCAAAGTCCTACGGTCCACCTTGTTCACCATTCCCCAAGCACGTGTAAACCTCTGGCGGTAACCTTGGTCCTCTTTGTCGTAGTCGAACACCAGACCTTGGATGAGCATCTCATGAGGGCCGTCTCTTCGGGCATACCCAAACTTCCGAAGACCTAAGCATGGGTTGTAGGTGATACCTCCCCTAATACCAGGAAGAGGTAAGTTAGGGAACTCCCCACAGCGGTCAATGATAAAGACATCTTCCAAGGATCTCGAACACCAACGGATGTCAGAGTGGGTGAGAGACATCATCCTTTGAGACCAAGTCACTCTTTGCTCGTTCTTCAACACTGACTGGGGTAGGTGTGAAGTGAACCGCTTAGCGAGTAGGGGGATACAACACAAAAGAGTACCTCTTTTCTTCATGGTGCGGGTATGAAGACAATGCAAGATGTCTCCTAGTAGAGTAGGTATAGGATTGCGAGAGAGAAATACGTTGATGGTGTTAACATCTATGAATTAGTCCGAATTGGGAAATAGAACCAAACCATAAATGAGAAGAGCCAGGACGTCTTCAAAAGCTTGGAAATCCATGTCATCCCAGAATGAACGAGCTTTTTCCAATAGAAATTTAGCTAGAAAGCCTTTAACGTCGCTTCTTGTTTCCCAATTGGCTATGACGTCGACCCTCTTCACATGTAAAGCTTCGGTGATAACTTCAGGTTTTGGAATCCCTTCTAGACCGGTGAACGGTATTTGATCAAGCACGTGCACCCCTAAGAGTAGGGAGAACACTTCCAATGTAGGTACCAACTGATAGTCCGGGAAAGTGAAACAATGGTGTACGGGATCAAAGAATTGGAATAGTACACACATCATCTCTTCTTGGAAGTTGGATGTAGCTAAACTGAGGAGTCGACCATATTTCTTGGTAAAAGGAGAATCCCCGGGCACTCTTGAGGCTAGCTCTTTAAGTTGAGGATGTTCTTTTACAAAGCTGATTCAGATGGTGTTTCTTCGGAGGGAATTCATGTCCTTCAAAACAAAAACAAAGATAAATTTCTAAATCCTTGAAATGGTTAGTGAGCATGAATATGATGTTCATGATGTTTATGATGTTTATGTACAAGTAAATATATACACACACCACAAACAAGTCCTAATGTTTTAGGCTTGAATGAGTTTTGTAGGTAAGTACCCTCTTGAAGTATAGTTGGCTCAACCTGTCCTAGCAATAGTGGTCGGGTTCTGAAGGATCTCAATATCACCGACCTTTCTCTTAGGCATTGTCTCAGTAAAAAATTCTTTTCTTGCGGCCGAGATATCCCAAAAGTCTAGCCTCAATGAGTGTAGCATCGAGTATCAACCAATTTTCAGCCCTACACCAAAACCGGCTATCTCACTATGTCCTAATGGCCAAGTTTGTTCAATTAGGGTTCTAAAGTTAATTAGTGCTTCATGAAGCCACTCAACGACCCTGTATTCTCCTTAATTCACCACGAGGGATACCGGTGCCCACAAATGCGTCATACTAACATAGCCATTTTTTCAACCACATCGGTCTACGTCGTACAGTCTCCACAATCTATTGCTATTTACCTAAAAAATGTGTCCCAGATCCGGGTGGAAGATCAAAGTAAACCCAATACAAAGAACTGAATATAAAGCACACAAATCAAATAATGAAAGCGAGTAAAGGTGATCTAACCCTAAGGTAACCCCACTTTTATATTTATACATCCCTAGCAGAGTCGCCAGTTCTGTGATACGGTGGGAGAACTGACTTGGTGTTTTGCATTTTGATCGCATTTGTGCGGATAGCAAGAGTCGCCACCGACTTTTCTTTTATCCAAAAGGAAAGGTAAAAAAGCACGGGAAAGACCTTTCGAGATTATTTCTCGGGTTCGGAGAGTAGATTATGAAAAGGGAAGGTATTAGCACCCTTTTCATCCATGGTTTTCCATGGGCTCTTAGTTACTCGTTTAGATCACTTGCTTTTATTTTGATAGTGTGCTTGTCGTGTGGGCTTTGAAAGTGTTTTGAAAAGATGTTTTGTAATGGCTCTCGTCTCTATAAGAACGTATACAAAATGTTTTATCTTTTTGAAAAAGTTTTGAGACGAAAGTGTCGGTGTAAAAAAGGTTTTTTTGTC
Organism: Vicia faba; assembly: GCA_948472305.1. Taxonomy (NCBI): domain Eukaryota; kingdom Viridiplantae; phylum Streptophyta; class Magnoliopsida; order Fabales; family Fabaceae; genus Vicia; species Vicia faba. The sequence goes on from OX451736.1 coordinate 941,540,700, forward strand.
GTGAGCAAGCGAGTAACTAGTAGTGAATCTACCTACTCGAAAGGTCTTAAATGTTCTTTTTTCGTCTTTAAATGTTGCTATCTTACCATTGATTTGGTAAGAAGCCCCATCATTGGATGTGAAGGGACAGGCGCGGGTCAATCGTACAATCATCGAAAGCAACTTATGAGACGCTTTAGCAATTTTCATAAAGGACTAGATCGTTTTATCGAAGGAAATGTCAAGGGTCATCAAGGGACTACGATCTTTTTTATCGAAGGGTCGTTTGCTAAAGTGTCCCATATTCGAGGGATATGACTGTGTTTTCGAGGCAATAAGCGAGGTTACCCTAGAGGTGCGTGTGTGAAGAAGTGTGTTCGTTTCAAGTTAATTTTGTTGAAATTAGGTTATCTAGCGATTATTTTTTATCTTGTCATACACGCCTAATTAATATACAGTAATAAGTAAACAATAAAATGCGGAAATTGAAATTCTACGCTATTTCAGAGCTTTTGGGAATGGGGGGGGGGGGTACAAACTTACAAATGGGGATTGATCAAATCGACAATGCGTTATAAAAGTCTAAATAAACAAGCAATACAGCCCAATCGAACTAGAATGAATAGTTAACTAAAACAAACTATTAAATAAAATTAATTGGCGAAATGAATGAAATAGTATTTTTGGTATTTTTGTTTGTGAGAGAATTTGAAAAGAAAAATAAAAACCTATTTAAGAAAAAGAATTGATTAAAAGAAATTAAATTATAAGGTTATTAAATTAAATCTAAACTAACTTAAATGTGAACTAATTTAAATCTCAAATAACAAATTTACTAATTCTAAATTAATCTTAAGATCTAAAAATAAAAATCAAAAGTCTAAGTCTATTAAAATAACTCTAAGCTAATTAAAAGAAGCAAATCAAGTTTTTTTTATATCAAAAACTAAATAATGAAGAAAAAAAATGGGACAGGATTCGGATGGGCCTGAGGAAGATTTGCAGCACAGGCCCAATAGGGGTTTTATTCAGGGTGATTAAAGAGGTGGTGACAAGTGTCACCACCAGATTGGACCAAGGTGTTAATATCAAATAAAACAAAAACTAACTAAGCTGGGCCATGGTTCTCATAATTCATATTCTTTTCTCTCTCTTAATACGCTCTCTCTCTTCTCTCCTGCTCTGAGTCTTCACTGGAGAAGACCAACTGGCCGCGCCAGAAATCTCCTTACGGCGGGTGACGACGGCAGCGTGACTCCAAACACCATTTTTTATATCAATCTGATCCTCTCTTCTCTCTAGTTACTAATCTATGGTTAATTTTTGCAGATTTTTACTCTGAAGCCCTAGATCTAAAGAGGGGTGGAAGGAAACCCTAGGACAAAGATGTGGCGAACGATGATGATTTATGATGAAACATGCAAAATGGAAAAACAAAATATAAAGAAAAAGGGAAAGGTAAAACGGAGGTCGTGTTCTCCAAAATTATGAGCTTCGAACCTTTTTTTTCTGAAATCTATGCTTCCGGTATTTTTCAGAATCTCTTCTTCTTCTGAATATGCTGGGATGATTGTTAGGGTAGGATAATAATGAAGATTAGGGTTTGGATTTTTCTATCTCTGAGTTATTAATTTGCTTAAAAAATCTGTGGCTTTTTGACTTCTGGCTTTTTGATGCTCTGAAAATCTGTTGATTCTGGTTTTGTGATGTTTTGATGGCTATGTTGGCTTCTGGTTTCGTGATGTTTTGATGGCCATGTTGGCTTCTGGTTTTGTGATGTTTTGATGGTTATGTTGGCTTCTGGTTTTACAGTGATGGTTTGGCTATATTGGCTTCTAGTTTTGTGATGTTTTGATGGTTATGTTGGCTTCTGGTTTTACAGTGATGGTTTGGCTATATTGGCTTCTGGTTTTGTGATGTTTTGATGGTTATGTTGGCTTCTAGTTTTACAGTGATGGTTTGGCTATATTTTTTTTTGATGATTTTTTGCTGGTTTTGAGTTATGTATTGAGACAAAGGGTTTGTTGATGATGGTGTTTGATAATAATAACTGTTGATGCTGAAAACTTGTTTTCTGACTTGTTGGTTCTTCCTTTGATATCTCATTTGTCTCCTCTATAAAACAGTAAACTTGTCCTTTGATTAGGGTAAAAAAATGGGAGGGAAAAACCATATTGAATTTTTGACAGTTTTGGCCCTTTTTAGTCTTTGGCTTTTGAGTGCAGCTTGGGTTGTTTCCATTTTGATGCAAGTCTGGGCATTTTTTAGACTGTATTGCAGACTAGCTGCTATGGTTTATGTTGACATGCTTTTGTGCAGAATTTTGGACAGGTTTTTGGACTGCTAAGGGCAGCATAGGGAGGCTTTTGGAGCAGGTCTTCTTGGACTGTTGCTTATAGCAACCTGTTTGTCTTGGCATTTGCTGGCTAAGTGATATCTTTCCTCTTTCCTCTCTTTGTGAGATAAAGCATTTTTCTTTTGATGCATTTCTGAAAAGTTTATCTGTTTATAGAAAAATGATGATACCATAGGGTTTTGGTGAGCCATATCTAGCTTGCTGCTTTTCATGAATTGCTGTTGTGCTATACTTGATGTTGTTTACAGTCTTTGTTTATTGCAATTTTACTTTGCTTTTGCAATGTTTGTTCTGCTGTGGCTTTTGTTTGAGCTGCTGTATTGGGCAGCATTTGGGTCGTTTTTGTGTTGATGCTGTTGTTTTCTGTTTGCAGCCTTGGGCAGTTTGCTTGCTTGTTTCAAGGCAGTGTTAGCAATTTTCCCTTTCTCTTTTTTTGTGAACCAAAAAATTCAACCTTTTGTGATTTGCAATTAGGAGAAATGGCCCATGATTAAAAAAAAATAAACCCCTCTTAATCTGATTCCAAAGATAAACCCTCATGATGAAATAAAAAAAAAATCTCTTAACCATTAATTTTTGCTTGGAATTTTCATGATGCTTGCTAATTTTCTTTTCTTTTGTCACATGTACAAACAAATGGCAAGCAAGACAAAGGCTAGCAAAAATGGGGAATTTCTTGAGGATGAAGCAAGGAGTCTTGAAGATGAAGCCAAGTTCCTTTGTAGATTTAAACTTTGCATTTGTAATTTTTGTAATCACTTGTAATTATTTGTAAAAAGACCTTCCAAACTGTAATGAATAAAGCTTGAGTAACAACACAAATTTATTGTCCAAAACTTCTGAGTTTTATTTTAATTTTGCAATTCTTGGTTTGAATGTCTTGAATAAGCATCCTAGTTGGATAACTTGTACTTCAAGTAAACACAAACTAATAGGATAAATCATGTACCTTGCATCTTTAAACAAAATAAATGTTTAGAAGCTCAAACCTAAGTGATTAATTGAAACCTCAATCATGATTTGCTTAAAGATGATAGCCTTAAAATTTGCACCTTATTCAAATAGAAAATGCCCTCAACAGTAACATCGATCTTCAGAATATTATAGTTAAGAAAGAAAATAAGATCACACAAATGCCTTTGCATTTATCTGGGCCATGGATTAGGCAAACCTTTGAGAAATGCAAAACCCTAATTGCTGACTGATTGCCTAGGAAGAAAATCTGTTTGATCAACTTTTGAGCCAAATTGAGTAAAAAAATAAACCCTGAGATAGCATCTTGAGTAGGAAATGGGAGGGAAAATTTTGGGGTACAACAGTTCCTAATCACTAATCACTGTCGTCGTTCAAACCTTTCGCTGCTACTGCCACTGGGACCTGCAAGTTGGAGAAAAGAGCTTAGCAACGAGCGTTCAAATCAGAAAACAAGAGAAATCGTGAGAACGGTAAACCGAAACTTAGCTTCATATGTTTTGTTCTTATATTTGTGGGTTGGGTAGGGATATGATTTTCAAGCGCTGCCGCAGTGGGTAACCGGACTTAGGGTTTGGTGATTTGGGTAAGAAAAGAAGAGAAAGGGTTCAGAAGAGAGAGAGGGAGGGTCTGCTGTACAAAAAACAAAATAATGAATTAAAATAAGTTGTATAACCCGTAGTAGTTATGTGTGTGCATCCATATAGTATGTATCAGGAACCCACCATTACTGTCCATTAGATCCTGATTGAACGGCCGCGAGGCCAAGTTCACCGCAAGCACCATACACCCTCATACACCCAACCCATCAGGCTTTCCAAAAAATTTGTATTGGGCCAAGCCCAATTATTTTTCATACCCCTAGTTGCCTTAATTTCTAAAAAAAACACAACAACTCATCCCCCAGGCTTACTGGGCCTGAATTGAATTTATACCCTAACTTTTAACACCCTTATCCTTTTACTACTCATCTTAGAATGCACCCCCTGTTTAATTTCAATATTTTTTCTATTTCTTATATTTCTTATTATTATTATTATTATTTCTTATTATTCTTACTATTTTATTTATTTTTATAATAATAATAATTATTATTAATTTTAAAATTATATTATCTATATTATCATGTAAAATAATTATTTTATGTAAAAACTCATGTACATATTTTTTATACATTTTGCATTAAAATATTTTGTCATGCATTAATTAAGAGATTTCACAATTAATATGATAAAAAATATATAAAAAACATCAAACCTATTTTTCGCAATAAACTAATCTAAACAAATACTTTTTCCTAAAGGGTTCCAAATCTATTTTGACTAATCGCGCATTTAGTCCAAAATTCCGCAATCTTTACACCCGATCAAAATTCGAGGCAATTCAAAATACTTTTGCAACCCCTAAAAAACACAAACTCATATGAACTACGAATTGGGACTCTGATTCTTCATAAGAGGATACGTAGGCATGCGATTAAAATCATAGTGAGTTCCCCTAATTAAAATCAAAACCCTTTTCCCCTATTAAAAATTAAAACCCTATTTTACCCGAAATCTAAACCTAAAACCTAATATCCTTAAGAATAAGGTAGATGAAAGGTGCCTAACACCTTCCTTTCGGCTAATAAAGTCCGAAACTTAGAATCTTTGTCTTTGCAAATTAGGGTTTCCTATTGGATGCCCTTCCTTAGGATAAAAACTAGTAATGGCGACTCTCATTAAAAAACCAGTCGCAACATCTTTATGAGCATGTCTTAAAGAAAAATGGGAGAGAAACTTTTGGGGTACAACACACATGAACTGGACGAGCGATGCCCTAGATATAACCATACTGTCGTAGACACCTCTCAAGCAAGTGTTTTGTTTATAAGATGTAGCATCAGGTTATTCCTATAGACAATCATGTGGCATCAGAGTATTTGCAGTCATCAATAGGAAACATCCCTAGAGGTTTTGACTATCTTGAGTTGCACATTGATCAAGAATGTCTGAATGGAATCCCAGTAGACCAACATCCGTCGGGCGGACAAAAAGATGATTATCTCTATCGATGTTATGGATAACCGAAAAGTATATGATAAAAGGGAGGTAATTGTATCCTCACAATTATTTTTATTAGTTAGATACACTACTAAGTTTTTGCACAATTTTGATAATTGATATACTAATTGTTAAGTGTTGCAACCATAAAGAAAATTGTAATTCCATGTAGGATGGCGTGATTCGCTCTATTAGAACATACCTCACATCTAAGGATCATTCATCTTAATGTAGTTAGCTCACCCCCCTCTTGGGAACTAGCCACTCTAAGAGCATATGCATTGGACCCCAGAGGCGTCCACCCCAAACCAGGTCAACCCTGGGGGAAGGGACAAGAACCTTACCTTTGACCAGGGACAATTCCTAATGACATAGAGAAAGCGCAATAAGTCTTCTCAATTGTGACTAGTAACAACGAAACTCTGATTGATATTACAAAGTTAAAATCAAAGCAAATTTGTATGGGTACTCGCACCTTTCAACTACCATAACACATACTCGTTCCCTTCTAGTGAACACCGACAAAGCCCCCGAGGCTAACAAAATCTAAATCGCCATGGGGCTAAAAAAACTTTAAATTGGAGGGGTAATGAGCAAGCCATGATGCTGCAATAACTCGCAACCAGAAGCATAATACAGGGATAAAGCGGAAACAAATACATGGCCAACACACAAAGTCAGGGATAAAAATTTGTTTATATATAAATATTGCTATTTAGCCAAGGCACAAAAGTCTGGTTCTGTTTGAGGTTATTGTTAGGTGAATAAAGTGAATCTTATGGAGCAAGTTGAATGGGATTGAAAGGTGATTCGTATTTGCTACAACTCATTGTAGCACTTGGAACTTCTTCATCAATAAGAAGAAGTTCTCAAATCAACAGAGTTCAATTTTCTTTATAATGGGTATATATTTATAGTTATGAATTCTCAATGTTGTTGTTAGCTGTTGAGAGGCAATTGTTTAAATTTTATAGGAGAAATTTTAGGTTTAACTTGTGAGTGTGTGGGGCTAGAAAAAAGTGTGTGAAGTTGAGATATTTTGAGTGAAAACTGTGCGAGTCTCTTAGAGGTATTTGTGAGTGTAATACGATGAGATAACTGACTTTTGGGTTTTTATTTTTATTGCAAATGTTGCGGATAGCAAGAGTCGCCACCAACTTTTTTTTATCCAATAAAGGAAAGGGTGAAAAGAACAGGAAAGACCTTTTGAGAATTTTCTGAGTTCGGGGGATAGGTTATTAAAAAGGAAGGTGTTAGCACCCTTTTCATCTATAGTTATCTACGGGCTCTTAATTTCTAGCTCACTTTGAAATGCTTTTTGTTTGTGTATGTTTGAAAATATTTTGAAAATGCCTAAGTGTCGCAATTTTGTAATGATTCTCGTATCATTGAGAATGTATACAAAATATTTGTTTTGAAAATATTTATTGGATGAAAGTGTTCATTTTGGAAAGATATTTTGAAAATGCCAATGTAAGACCGTCTGTTTTATAATAACCCTTGTATCAGTCGTCAAGAGTGTTTATAAAGTGTTTTGAAAGAAGTTGTTTTGAAAGTGTGAAGTGTAAAGATTGTTTTAGTTTGTGAGCAAGCGATTACGAACGATCTACCTACTCAAAAAATCTTTTTTCTTTTCCTCCTCCTTTAGATAGTGCTAACTTACCATTAGTTGGTAGAAATACCTATCATTGGATGTGAGGGACAGACGTGGGTCATTGTACAGTCATAGAAGGCAACTTGTAAGATGCTTTAGCAATTGTCGTAAGGGACTAAGATCATTTACCGAATGCAGCATCGAAGGATCATCGAGGAACTATGATCTTTTAACTGAGGGTCTTTGCTAAAGTAACCCACATTCGAGGGACATGACTGTTTAAATACGAGGCAACAAGTGAGGTTACCCTAGAGGTGCGTATGTGCGAAGTGTTTTGATTTCATTTGATTTGTCTTGGATTTATGGTTGTCTAATGTTTTATTTTAAATCTTGCCATATAATCCTATTAAACTAACGGTAATAAGGAAAGTAGTAAATTGCGGAAATTAAATGTCCTACACTATTACAACGCTTCGGAAATGGGGGTACAAATTTATGAATGGGGGTGAAATGTAAAGGAGTCCTAACTAAAGCTATTACAGACTTTGAGCAATTACAGTATTGGAAAATATTAATGTGAAAGTAAAGTGCGCGAAGGTGGTGAAAAGGAGAAAATGTTTAAGAAAACCCTAAAATATTTCTAAACATTTAAGAAAAGATTTTGTTGTTTTTGTTTAGGAAAAATGTGAAATAAATATTAGACCTAATTCTAATTAATTTACAATTTAATTATTTAAAATAAAACAAAGTGTAATTAAATGAATTAATTTTATTTATGAAAATTAAATTAATTAATTAGAACCTAAAGAATTCTAAGTATTTAGAAAATATTGTTTTGTATTTTTTTTTAGAAAAATAATTGACGTATAAAAACGTAGTTCTAATAAAATAAAATCAAAGTCATTAAAATAATATAATTTTTATTTATCAAAAATTAAATTAATTAATTAAAAACCTAAATCTAGTTTTTTTTATCATTGTATGATTTTTTTTTTCTGATTTTAAATAAAATTAGTTGAAAGAAAAGAAAATAGTTAATTAAAAAAACAAAAAAATAATTTAATGGGCCTGAGTTGTAAAAGCAATTGGGGGTGAAAAGAAACATAAATGATAGGCCCAAACACCTTAAGCCCAGGCGCTATATGATTCAGTGGGGATGGCTTTCTGTGGGTGCATCATGGAGCACGCGTTTGGGGCACTGGATCTGATTGCATAATGATCTGATGGTGTTGATGAGGGGTACATGATGAGCGGGTATATTTGGTTCACACTGGATCTGCAATGAAGATGTTAGAAAAATAAAATGCCCCATGCCTAGATCAAACCCAGGACCGGGCATAGGTATGACTTAAACACGCGCATGCTGCCACTTGGGTGATTGTTACATCCGGTTGTAAAACAATAATCAATAAATATAAAATAAACAAGTTTTCAGAAAATGAACTTCATCTTCTTCCTCGCGTGTAAACAGACCAACAACAACACCATTTTTTGAATTTGTAAAATACTCATTTCTCAACCAAATTTAAAAATGTAAACATCAAACTTGCTTGAATTTTAAACACGAATCCAACCATACAACTCTCAAAAGCTATAGATCAATGGTTAGGACAGATTTTGTTTGGTACCAAACTGAAACCTAATATTTCAGAAACTTCAATTCCAAAATTCTCATCACATAGTCAACATAAATGAAAACTAAGGACATGGTTAGTTTTAGGGCAATCATATCTACATTTTATCTTTTTAAATTGAAAGCAAATGATGTGTGTATAAGGATTTCAAAGTCGGAGAAACTTACCTCTGAAGTGAGAGTCGAGTTTGAAGTTGGGGCACTTCTGGAGGTATTAAGATGATCTGGATATCTTCACTGAACTCCCAGGTTTTTTTTGCAATGCCTACCTTAGATTGAGAGTGCCTCAATTCTTCTAGATAATTTAAGTTGTAGAGGTGTAAAGTGAGGTTTGAACAGTAGTGGTGGAGGTGTTACAGTCGTGCCAAGAGTGTTTGGACAACTTCTACTCGATAGATAAAAGGTATTTGAATGATAAAAGAGGGAAACACACGAGTGTGTTTGCAGTTGGGTTTGGAAGCTTCAAATGTGAAATAATGGTGGTTTCTTGGTGATTCTGAGTTTGAGAGTGTTTGAGGGCTTATGAATTTGTATGTTAGCTTACAAATGGACCCTATATTTATAGGCAATAGGTTTGACATCTTGAAGTAACCAGAATCTTGAGATAACAAGTTATGGTTTTGAAGTAACTTGCAAAGTCATGGTTCCAAGGCAATGTAGGGTGGTTGATAGGCTTAGAGATGTTGCTTATGAGAATTTATGTTGAGTGTGATCAGAATAAACAAGTTAGAGGCTCTATGAGTGGACTTTGTGATTAAAGTCACTTTACAAGAATGGAAGTGTGAACTTTTTTCCTTAAATGGACAAATGGATTGGATAATGCTTGAATCACTTGGATAATGGCTCAAAAGTTTGTGTAATCTTCTGATTATGGATTGCTTTGGAGGTTAGAAGTTTGTAAAGTAATATTATGCAGCATGGCTTGAAGATTTGGTTATGAACTTGTCACAAAAATGATCTATAATGCAATCTTAGATACCCAAATTCATCTCTTCGAAACTTCTAGCTCAAGCATGATTTTTTTTATGATCTTGGACATTATGGAAATCTTGAAACATTTTCTACAACTTTCATGTTGACCACTTTGGCTAAATCAAATGGGAACTTGGTGGAAATTGGCCAAGAAGTTGGGATAAAAAGCTGATCAAAACTTGTTGAAATTTTTTCAAAGTGTTGGATAAAAAACATCACAACTTCATGGGCTCATATATCTTCAATTAAGCACTTTTTCAGGATCACCCCACATTAAAAAAGTTATAGAATTCATAAAATCCTATAACTTTCATGTGGAAAGTTTTCCTTGAATCAACTTGTATCTTGAGGAAACTTGCTTGTTAAGTTAGGGTTTTTTAGGTACAAAAACACTTGGATTTTTTCGAAGTGTTTGAAAATATTGACTTTTGACTTTTGTTGACTTTCTTATTTCTTGATGATCAAGTTTGATAGTTTTGAATATCTTGTTGATTCTTGATTTTTGAATCTCAATGTTGACCAAAAAGTCAAAGTTTGACTTTTGTATAACTGTTGACTTTTCATCAACTGATTCAAATTTTCAACTACCAATCACTTATATCTTTGAAGATGTCTTGGGCCATGTAATTAGATCAAGATGTTGTATTTGAGCTCTTGAGATCATGCGTCAAGCCATTAGGTCATGCACTATGCCAAAAGTCAATGATCAGTCATCTTCAATCAAAACCCTAATTTTGGCAAATTTTGGCCTCTGATGATTTGAGGGATTTCCTTGAGGAATCATGATCAACCCTTGATAAAATGATGGATATCACCTAAAAATGTTGATGTTGACAAAAAATCTTGAAGTTTGACTATATGTTGACCATAGTTGACTTTTTACCCAATACAATTGATTTTCAATCATCTGAGCCTTTGATTGAGAAAACTTGTGATACAAGACTTGAAACTTTACATATGCATTATTGAGGACCTATAATAAACCATGAAAGTCATTTGAGACCCTTTCAACCCAATCTTCTTTGTACAAGATGAAACCTTAGTTGTGGACCCATTGCTTAGGAGGTGAGTTTGTCTGATCAACTCTTGAGAATCCTTGAGTATTTGAGAATCTTAGAAGAATGCTTTGAAGAAAATGGGAGGGAAAATTTTGGGGTGCAACAACTGCCCCTTTTCAATCTTCTTAAACCTGAAGAGTTAGATTGGCATGCCGCCATTCGTGACTTGAAGGTAGGAGATGATTGAACACTTAAGTGCCCAGAAATTTGCACTCGCCAGTGCGCGAAATAATGTTGTTGGTTGATTATATCGGGAATGGGCTTAAAGATGCCATTTAGAGAGGTAACAATGAGTCATCAAAGGTGGGCTTATAGATGCCATTTGGATAGGTAACAATGAGTCATCAGAGGTGGACTTATAGATGCCATCCAAAGTAACTGTTGATAGAAATTAGACTAAGTCTACGCTTGACTTAAGTTGGAAGAAGTATCAGAATAAATATATGGTTGATTTGATCAGAGCCAGAAAATGTCTACGCCTGTCTTTAACTGGAAGAAGTATCAAAATAAATCTATGGTTGATTTAATCTGACCAGAAAATGTCTACTGGAAGAAGTATCAAAATAAATTTATGCTCGATTTAATCTGAGCCAGAAGAGGTCTTTATCCGTCTTTAACTAAGAGAAGTATCAGAATAAATCTATGGCCGATTTAAGCTGAGCCAGAAAAGTCTACTAGAAGAAGTATCAGAATAAATCTATGGTTGATTTAATGTGAGCCAGAAGATGTCTTTGCCTGTCTTTAACTGAAAGGAGTATCAGAATAAATCTATGGTCGATTTAATTTGAGCCATAAGAGGTCTTTTTGTCTTTAACTAGAAGAAGTATTAGAATAAATCTATGCTCGATTTAATCTGAGCCAGAAAAAGTCTACTAGAAGAAATATCAGAATAAACCTATGGTTGATTTAGTCTGAGCCAGAAGATGTATGTTTTTCTTTAACTGGAAGAAGTATCATAATAAATCTATGCTTGATTTAATCTGAGCGAAAAAAAAGTCTACTGGAAGAAGTATCAGAATAAACCTATGGTCGATTTAGTCTGAGCCAAAAGATGTCTGTTTGTCTTTAACTGGAAGAAGTGTCCGAATAAATCTATGGTCGATTTAATCTGAGCCAGAAAAAGTCTACTTGAGGAAGTATCAGAATAAATCTACGTTTGATTTAATCTGAGCCAGAAGATGTCTGCATCAGTCTTTAACTGGGAGAAGTATCAGAATAAATCTATGGTTGATTTAATATGAGCCAGAAAAGGTCTTTTTTGAGAATGATCCTCTGAGGGGATTGCTAAAATAGCCCTTTGTCAGATGTAGCCTTTGAGAAGACTGTCGGGTCATATAAGTAATTGATGATGTTTGTCTATTGATTGATCTTTACTGAAAAGGTAAAGAGTTAGTTGTATGCAATGTCATAATGTATGAAATGATGTTCTCAAAATTAATGAGATTGTGATATATGTGTTTCGTATGCATATGTTATGATATTGATAAATGATGTATGAGATGTTGTTGGAAATGTATCAATAGTTCCGTATGACATCTTGCTGGGGAAAATGAATCCTTGACCGGTGTTGGGGATGAAGAACATGTGTGACCTTCAACCTTGTCTATAATGCTTCTGTTGGGGATTCCTGCTTTGTGTTTGAGGAAACTCCGCTGGGGAATGTTGACTTCTGTTTGGGGAGAAAAGTTTAGGAACATTAGTCGTTCATTGCTCTACTGGGGAGTTTAATTCTTATATACCTTGATTGGGGATAAAAGAGATGGATAACCTTCTTATTTGTCTGGTGAGGATAATTCTTACATACCCTGATTGGGGATAAAAGAGATGGATAACCTTCTAACTCGTCTGGGGAGTTTAATTCTTATATACCCTGACCGGGGATGAAAGAGATGGATAATCTTCCGACTCGTCTGGTGAGGATAATTCTTATATACCCTGACTGGGGATAAAAGAGATGGATAACCTTCTGACTCGTCTGGGGAGGATAAAGTTGGCTGATATCTGGTCCAGCTCCAGGTTTAGTAGCAACTCTCTAGGGATAGTGGCAACTTCACTGGGGAGTTTAATTTTGTCGGTGATTCGTAACCATATGAGGAAAAGACTTAAGATAGGATATTGTAATCTGTTGGGGAAATAAACCATGTTGAGGAAATAAACCCTGTCGATGGAGAAATACTCTATTGAGGAAACAAGCTCTGCTGGAGAGAAGAAATTTACATGGGGCTTTACAGTTTTGGAGGAATAAACTCAACTGGGATAGAGAACTTTCATGAATTGTACTGATTGGAACTCCGTAGGTTGGTGATATTTCCGGGAAGGAGATCATACTCCTTTATCTGCCAGAGCGACCTGCCGGGAAATTGCGGGGAATGTATCTTCATTGAAGGTGAATTTGTGAAGATTACTCTGTAGGGATAATCTCATGGAAGTGGCTCTTTGTGGATTTGTGGATAGCTTGAACGTCACCCCAACTCCTAGAGTTTTGAGTAAATGCTTATTCTTGTTCTTATGCATATATTTGTTAACAGTTAATCGTGTTCATATGCATATGTTCATTCAATTTTAGTCATTGGACGTTTTTGCAAACAAAATAGAAAATTAAAAAACAAAAAGTTTGAATTTTAGGGTGTATTTGTATTGATAGTTTGCCCATAAACAGACGATTTTGTACAAAGAGGCATAAATCCTAGTAAGAGAAAATTATCATGAAATGAAAAGAGTACAAAGTGAAAACAAAACATATAGTTATGTGGAAATGATCTCGTTGGCTTCCAACTCCACTATTGCCCCTATGTCTTCGAACATCTCATCCTTTGTTGTCGGAAGAAGTTGATTGAACTGATCTGTAACATTTGAACTTTTGACTTTGGTAATGAATCTTGTTGTAAGTGATCCAATGGGACATAATCGTACGCTTTAATCCCTAACTTTTGCCTGGACTGTCCTTTCGGGTTTTCAGTCCACCAGGATACCCTTTCTTGCCCAAGCCTCCTTTTTAGGTTTTCGACTTGTCGGGTGTACAATATTATATATATATATATATATATATATATATATATATATATATATATATATATATATATATATATATATATATATATATATATATATATATATATATATATCCATAATTTTTTTTCCCAAACCCTTTTGGTTCGCCGGGATGCCCTTATTTTTTCCTAGGCCAGTCAACCTAGCAGGCCATTTTCATGCTTAGTATCTTTTGACTATATTTGCATTCACAGGGTATGGAAAATATTCGTTGTCCATGGTGGTAAGTATCATAGCACCGCCCGAAAATACTTTCTTGACAACAAATGGCCCTTCGTAGGTGGTAGTCTATTTTCCCCTGGGATCACCTTGCGGTAGAATGATGCGCTTTATTACCACGTCACCAGCCTGATATACCCGATGCTTGATCTTTTTGTTGAATGCCTTGATCATACATTTCTGATACATCTGACCATGACTGACAGCCGCAAGCCTTTTTTCGTCAATCAAATTCAACTGATCCAACCTAGTCTGAATCCACTCGTCTTCGTCTAAGTCTGCATCTTTCATAATTCTCAGAGAAGGAATTTGAACTTCGACAGGTAGGACAGCTTCCATACCATAGACCAAAGAGAATGAGATTCATGCTGAAGTGCGATAGCCATGAAGAGAAAATGGTAACATCTCGTGCCAGTCTTTGTAGGTCACAACCATCTTTTTCACAATCTCTTTATGTTGTCGTTGGTGGCCTCCACTGTGCCATTCATCTTTGGTCGATACGGAGAAGACTTATAGTGGTTGATCTTGAACTACATGCAGAGTTCAGTGATCATAGTATTGTTGAGGTTGGTACCATTGTCCATGATGATTCTCTCGGGGATTCCATACTGATAGATAAATTTATGTTTTATGAATCGGGCGACAACATTCTTAGTAACAGAGGCGGATGAGGCTGCTTCAACCCATTTTGTGAAGTAGTCAATGGCGACGAGAATGAAGCGATGTCCTTTAGAGGAAGTAGGCTTGATTTCTCCAATCATATAAATGACCCACATTATGAATGCCCAAGGAGAAGTCAAAACATTCAAAGGAACTGGAGGCACATGAACTTTATCAGCATAGATCTGGAACTTATAACAAGTCCTCGAGTGGTGGTGACAGTCGGTTTCCATAGTCGACCAATAGTAGCCTACTCTCAAGATTTTCTTAGCCATGGTATGTCTGCTGGAGTGAGTACCAAAGATACCTTCGTGCATATCCTCTATAGTTTTCTCTGCTTCCTTCTTATCCATACAACGAAGCAGGGTTGAATCATGATTACGCTTGTATAAAATTTCATTTCTCAAGAAGAACTTAGCTGAGAACCTCCGTAGGAATTTCTTATCATTGATTGATACCCCTTCAGGGTATTGTTGAGATTCAAGGTACCTTTTCACTTCATGAAATCAAGGTTTTTCTTCTACTCAATCGGTATCAATTTCGTAGCAATGTGCCGGTTCATCGAATCTTTCAATGGTAATTTTGGGAGCCTCATTATCCCATCTGACCTTGAACATGGATGACATGGTATCTAGTGCGTCCGCCAACTGATTCTCTTCTCTTGGGATATGCTCAAAAATAATCTCTTCAAAGTACGGAATCAAGGTTAACACATGTTCTCGGTAAGGGATAAGATTCAGATGCTTCGTATCCCATTCTCCCTTGACCTGATTGATTACCAAGGATGAAGCCCCATATACGCTTAAGAAATTGATTCTCATATCAATAGCAGCTTTAATTCCCAGGATACATGCTTCATATTCAGTCATATTATTGGTGTAGTCAAAGCAAAGTCTGGCAGTGAAGGGTTAATGGAAACCTTGAGGAGAGATAATTACAACACCAATTCCGTTTCCAAGTGCATTAGAAGCTTCGTCAAAAACCATAGTCCATCGGGATCCTAGCTCAAGTTCTTCACACGGTCCAGGCTCTTCACAATCCGTAACTAGAATAATGTTCTCATTCGGGAATTCGAAGTTCATAGATTGGTAGTCGTCCATAGCTTGACGTGCCAAATGATTTGCCAGTACACTTCCTTTGATTGCTTTTTGGGTGGTGTATTGAATGTCGTATTCTGTTAGGACCATTTTCCATTGGGCTATTCTTCCGGAGAGAGTTGGCTTCTCGAATATGTACTTGATGGGATCCATTTTAGAGATCAGTAGAGTAGTATGAGTCAACATATATTGCCTTAGTCGACAAGCAGCCCATGCCAAAGCGCATCAAGTTTTCTCGAGCAGTAAATATCTTGTTTCACAGTCGGTAAACTTTTTGCTAATGTAGTATATTGCATGCTCTTTTCGACCAGACTTGTCATGTTGCCCCTGCACACACCCCATTGAATTCTCTAGCATTGTTAGGTACATGATTAAAGGTCTCCCTTCAACTGGTGACATCAAAATCAGAGGTTCTTGTAATTACTCCTTGATTTTATCAAAGTCTATTTGACAGTCGCCATTCCACTTTACTACTTGATCTTTCTTCAGCAATTTGAAGATTGGCTCATAGGTAGCAGTCAAATGAGATATAAATCGGGAAATGTAGTTTAGTTGTCCTAAGAAACCTCTGACCTCCTTCTCAGTATGGGGAGCCGGAATTTCTTGAATGGCTTTAACCTTTTCGGGATCAACTTCAATACCTTTACCACTAATGATGAAACCTAGGAGTTTTCCAGACCTCGCCCCAAAAGTGCATTTGTTTGGATTCAACCTCAGCTTGTACTTCTTCAGCCTTTCAAATAACTTATGCAGATAATCAAGATGTTCTTCTTCAGTCTGTGATCTTGATATCATGTCATTGACATGGACTTCTATCTCATAGTTAATCATGTCATGAAATAAAGCTACCATGGCATGTTGATAAGTTGCCCATGCGTTCTTCATCCCAAAAGGCATGACCTTGTAGCAGAAAGTCCCCCACTGTGTGACGAAGTTTGTTTTCTCCATGTCTTCAGGCGCCATCTTAATCTGATTATACCCTGAGAAACCATCCATGAAGGAGAATACCTTATGCTGAGCAGTGTTGTCGACCAGGACATTAATATATGGAAGTGGCAAGTCATCTTTGGGGCTTGCCCTATTCAGATCCTTGTAATCTAGACACGTGCGTACCTTGACATCTTTTTTTGGTACCAGAACAACGCTAGAAACCCATTAAGGATATGACGTTACTGCTAAGAACCCTGCATTGAATTATTTCATAACCTCGGCTTTGATCTTCTCTGATATCTCGGGACGCATGCAACAAACCTTCTGCTTAATCGGAGAATAACCATCTTTCATTGGCAGACGGTAAACCACAATATTAGTATCGAGCCCTAGAATGTCTTCATATGACCAAGCAAATACCTTAACATAGTCGTGCAACATCTGAATTAATCTGTTCTTGATACTGCCCTCTAAGTTGGCACCTGTCTTGACTTCTTTCTTATTTGTCTCAACACCCAAGTTTACCACCTAGATCGGCTCTTCATGTGGTTGAATAGCCTTTTCTTCTTGTATTAAAAGTCTAGAAAGTTCTACAGGTATCTCACAATCTTCCTCATCTTCGTCCTCATCTTGGTAGATCGGATTTTCAAAGTCATAAGCGGAAATAGCAGAATCGTTATCAACGAGATCCAGAGTGGATGGAGATCTGCAATATAGTGTGTGGGTGTGTGTAAGAAGACATAGCTATTTGAAAATGCAATAAGGTAAAAGAAAGACCGAGAGCACAAAGTTTGAATACAAAACGTCCAATGTTTTCATTAAATGAAAATATGACATATAAAATGACAACCCTTAACAAATGAACCATTGTTCCCCGGGCAAGACACAAGATTTAAAGTCATTGTTTTTAAAAGAAATTAAATAACCGAATAAAAAAAATAGCTATTACTCCTGACTAAAGGAGACGAAGATAATGTCTTCTGCTTTCCAATTTTTGAGTCTGTTGTAGATGGTAGGAAAGATCCAACTATTGAAGTCACTATCATTGTCAGAATCCTCTATAGCATTGATTCCATTATTGATGATATGGACCGGAGGTATTCTAGCTCGAGCGTGACGAACATCCCTTTGACCTTCTACAGTAAAGCCCAAACCAAACTTGTCAGATTTGTAAGGGATATTAGGAAGCTGGCCCCAAATTGTGTAACCACCTTCTTCTATAGTAGCTTTGGCATCTTTTAAAGAAGCCATCTTTTGCGGAACCCTGGTAGTCTTTGGAATGGCAGAAACATCTTCAACATCAGCAGAGGAAATCACTTCAAAAGCTTGACAGAGAGTCTTGATGAATTCCCCATCCATCTCCATGTATCAGAATGAATTCAGATGGCTGACCATGTACTCCTCTTCTCCACGGACAATAACAATCTTCCCTTTCATAGGATACTTTAATTTCTGGTGTAAAGTGGAGGTAACAACGCGTGGCCCATGGATCCAGGGGCGTCCTAATAGACAAGAATAAGCTAGTCAGATGTCCATTACATAAAAGATGGATCCAAAGATTTATGAACCTACTTTGATCGGGAGGTTCACTTCTCCATGTACCATTCTTTTTGATCCGTCAAAGGCTCAAACTATGATGTCGCTAGGTTTCAGCATAATCCCTTCACAATCTAGTCTGTCGAGAGCGCCCTTTGGCAGAACATTTAGGGAAGAGCCATTATCAACCAACACATGAGCCAATGTAGTGCCCCTGCATTCGATGGAGACATACAGAGCCCTATTATGATTTCTCCCCTTCGGAGTCAGGAAGCATAGGAGAAACCTAATCCATTATCAGTTGTTAAGCTTGCTACGTAATTTCCAAATTGATTAGCCGAAATCTCTTGAGGTACATGAGAAGTCTTCAAGAATTTCATTAAAGTTTGCGCATGGCTTCAGAATATAGTAGTAAATATAGCACTCTTCCATTTCTTGTCCAAAGGTATCCTTGACTGTAGCTTCTTTTGGTGCCTCCGTTTGGGAAGGATCTATCATTGGCTCTTTACCCCGAGCCTCGACAGTTGTCTTGGTAACCGTAACTTGAACAGGTGGAGAGATTTCTGGAGAAAAAATCCTTCCACTTCTAGTAATTTTACTGGTCCCCACAATATTGTCAATGTTGGGATCAGCCTCTTCATCATCTTCATCAGACAAATCTTGTTTAACACCATGGTAATAGACTTCAGACCCATAATTCCATGGAATATCCTTCTCCAAGGAATATGGGATGGGCCCAGGTTTTGTAATGAATAAGGGAGCCGATTTTGGATTGGCAGTAATCCTTACAGGACCCTTGGAGGTGATCTTGAAAGGAGTACTAGATATGACAGACAAATCTCGGCACAAATTCTCAGTATACGGAACTTTCTCAATCAAAATCACATATTCATCCATCAGGCATTGAATGCCCTCCTTCAGTAACCCACAACCATTGGGTTGAACTGCACAACAATAATATTCTTTAAAACAAACCAAAAATAAACCGGCTTGTAGAAAATTCTTCTCGACTATTGAGAGAGGGGTAACTACATCATTTACGGAGGTAACATACAAAATATCTTTAATAGCACTTATGCCTTTGTCATGCTTCATCATAGGAGCAGTAATCACGTTTGGAGTCTCAGGAGGGTTGAACTCAATTTCCTTATTATCAACCATGTCTTGAATTTTGTTTTTCAGGGCCCAACAGTTGTTGGTGTCGTGCCCCGGACTTTTCGAATGATAGGCACATCTTGCATTTGGATTGTACTTCAGAGAGGATGTGTTGGGATTAGGTGGAGGATCCCAAAGTGTTATGAGATCAGCCTTTAACAAATGTTGCAATTCTTGAGACAATGGCATATTAATTCTGGTAAATTTCCTTGTTGGAGCGGCTGACCTACGTTGGTTGCCTTGTTGTTGTTGTTGTTGAATAGGCATCGAATTAGAGATCAACATTGCTCTCACATACTGATGGTGATCATTTTTACTACGGATTTTCTGGCCATAGACATCATTAGTTTCTCTTTTACCAACAAAGGGATTCTTCACAGCATTAGAAGATGTAGCCATTGGAGTCTTCCCGCTCTTGATACCATTTTCAACTTGTTCGCCAATCAGAATCAGCTCAGTAAACCCTGATGAAGAACTCCCAATCAGCAAATTAAAGAATGGACCTGTCAGAGTGCCCATGAACATATCCATCAATTCCCGGTCAGTCAAAGGAGGTAGCACCCTTCCAGCTAGGTGCCTCCATTTTTGGGCATACTCCTTGAACCCTTCATTCAAGCCCATGGACATGTTTTGTAATTGTACACGAGTCGGCACCAGGTTAGCATTATATTGATACTGCTTATAGAAATCAGCAACCAAGTCTTCCCATGTGTAAATGTTGGTTCCCTCCAGCAGATAGAACCATTCCAGTTGAGTACCGGACAAACTTTCTTGAAAGAAATGGACCCATAATTTTCGGTCAGCAGTATGAGGTTGGATTTTTATAACATACAACCTCATATGAAGTTTGGGACAAGAGACCCCATCATATTTAGAAAAGATACGGACCTTAAATTTGTGAGGGATGACCACCTCCGAGATCAGACCTAGCTCTCCAAAATCCAATCCAGACACTTTCTGGATTTCCACAGCTTTGAGACGGTCTTCTAACTGCTTGTACTTATCATCTACAGGAGGGTATTGTTCGTCGGAGTAGTCTTCATCTTTGGAACCCTGATTGTTTCTATCTTCACCCCTGACACTTCTAACATCCTCCTCTTGGTTGTCATCTTCCTCAGAGGAAACATCTTGAACTAGTTGAGAAGGACCTTTGAATCATCCCCCCCATGTTGAGGATAATAACCCGCTTTTTAGTCTTCTTTTTCATGGTGAAGAGCGCCATCATCTCTTGTTGCCCTTTGGCCAGATTCAGGAGAGTCTCTTGAAATTGTGCATGTTGAGTTTGGATATCCTTGACAGTTTGTTCGAGGGCCATCTTATACTGAAATAAACAGTAAATAGATGAGGAAACCTGTATTGGAAAACCTGCTTATGAAATGATGCATGATATGTGGATGCAATGTTTTCAAGGACCTTGTAAGATTTAAATTTGCTAGCCAAAAGGAAACAGAAACAAAGATTTCATTAATAAGTTCAAAATTATAATTGCCTCTTAGGCTTACAATGAAAAGCAAATGGGTCTCAAGGAGACAACAATATGAACTTCTAAAACCTAAGATTCAAGTCTCCCACAGACGCTTCCTCTTTGTATCGATGTACGCATTAAGGCTTTGCTCCTCGGGAAGTTTCTTTGTGGGTTCCAACACTTTATTTTCACTTGCATAGAATTGAGCTTCAAAGGTGTCCCATTATTCCTTGAGTTGAATCCAGGGCTTCTTCAATTCTTCGAGGTCAGTGGGCATGTCTGGATGGAGAATGGTGCGAGAAACGTCTCCTTCGACAAAAGGCTCTATGATCACTAGTAAAACAACTAGATATGGCATCATAAGGTTTGGAGCACGAGCTCGTACCCATTTGAGATAGGGATCCAAAGGGATAGAATTATTTTGTCCTAAAGTCTTGCTATCAACCTTGTTTACCATGCCCCAAGCACGTATAAACCTTTGACGATAACCTTGAAAATCGTTCTCGTAGTCGAACATGATACCCTGGATAAGTGCGTCATCAGGACCATCTCTTCGAGCATAACCAAATTTTTGTAGATCCATAGAAGGGTTGTAAGTAATTCCTCCCCTAATGCCAAGGAGTGGAACATTATGGAATTCCCCGTAGCGGTTAATGATAGTAACATCTTCCAGAGATCGGGAACACCAATAGATATCTGAATGAGAAAGCGCCATCATCATTTGAGACCACCTCAAACCTTGTTCATTCTTCAGTACTAATCAGGTAATGTGAGAAATAAACCACCTTGATAACAGAGGTATATAACACATAAGAGTCCCTCACTTCCTCATAGTACAAGTGTGAAGAGAATGCAGAATGTCTCCGAGAAACGTAGGCACAGGGTTACGAGAAAGAAATATTTTGATGGTATTCACATCTATGAGTTGGTCTAGATTAGGGAATAGCACCAAACCATAGATCAACAAAGCCAATATTTCTTCGAAAGATTGAAAGCTAATAGCATCCAAAAACAGTAGAGCCTTCTCTAACAGAAATTTAGCTAGAAAACCCTTGACTCCACTCCTTGTTTCCCAATTTGATATAATGTCAGACCGCTTCAGATGTAAGTCTGTTGCAATTTCTTCAGGTTGTGGATCTCTCTCTAAACCTATGAAAGTTATTTTATTAAGAACATGTACTCCTAGTAATTGAGAAAACTCCTCCATTGTGGGTACCAACTGATAATCAGGAAAGGTGAAGCAGTGATGTACATGGTCAAAGAACTGGAATAGAACACTCATCATATCTTCTTCAAAACCTAAGGTAACCAAACTGAGTAGTCGACCATGCCTTTGGATGAATGGAGAACTTTCAGGAACCCTTGAGACTAACTCTTTAAGTTGAGAAGGTGTCCTTACAAAACTGATTTGGATAGTATTTCTGCAAGCGGAGGCCATAACCTACAAAATAGAACAAAGATAAATCCCTAGGTCCTTGAAATTGTTAATGAAAATGACATATGTAATGATGTCATGATGTTATGATGTCATGTTCGAACAATTAATCAAACACAAATAAAACACATAAAGGCCTTAGGTTTAAGATTGCATGGAGTTTTTAGGTAAGTACCCTCTTGAAGTTTTAGTTGGCTCAACCTGTCCTAAAAGAAGTAATCGGGTTCTAGGAATCTCAATATCACTGACCATTCTCTTAGGCATTGTTTCAGCACAAGCATCTAAATTGCGACCGAAATATCCTGAGAGTCCAATATCAATGAGTGTAGCATCGAGTATCAACCAACTTTAGTCTGTACCAAAGCCGGCCATCTCACTACTTTCTAATGGCTAAGTTGTGTCAACTAAGGTTCTAAGGTCAGTTAGTGCTTATGACACCACACGGTAGCCCAACATTCTCCTTGACTGACTCAAGGGACACCAGCACAAACCAATGTGTCGCGCTAACGTAGGCATTGTATCAACCATATCGGTCTATGCCGAACAGTTTCCACAATCTATTAATACTTACTTAAAATGCCCCTGGATCCGGGTATAGGATCTATACAAGAAATAAGCCCAAGCATATCCCAAAATTTAAAACATACAAGACAAACAAGTAAAGTAATAAAGGTGATCTAGCTCTTAAGGTAACCCAACTTTTAGTTTTTAAATACCCAGTAGAGTCACCAGTTCTGTAATACGGTGGGAGAACTGACTTTTAGGTTTTGCATTTTATCGCAAATGTTGCGGATAACAAGAGTCACCATCGAATTTTCTTTTATCCAATAAAGGAAAGGGTGAAAAGAACAGGAAAGACCTTTTGAGAATTTTCTGAATTGGGGGGTAGGTTATGAAAAAGGAAGGAATTAGAACCCTTCTCATCCGTATTTATCTACGGGCTCTTAATTGCTAGCTCACTTTGAAATGCTTTGTGTTTGTGTATGTTTGAAAATATTTTGAAAATGCCTAAGTGCGGCGATTTTGTAATGATTCTCGTATCATTGAGAATGTATACATAATATTTGTTTTGAAAATATTTATTGGATGAAAGTGTTCGTTTTAGAAAGATATTTTGAAAATGCCAATTTAAAGCATTCTTCTTTATAATAACCCTTGTATCAATCCTCAAGAGTGTTTATAAAGTGTTTTAAAAGAAGTTGTTTTGAAAGTGTGAAGTTTAAAGAGTGTTTTAGTTTGTGAGCAAGCGATTACGAATGATCTACCTACTCAAAAAGTTTTTGTTCTTTTCCTCCTCCTTTAGATAGTGCTAACCTACCATTAGTTAGTAGAGAGCCCTATCATTGGATGTGAGGGACAGACGTGGGGTATCATACAGTCATAGAAGGCAACTTGTAAGACGCTTTAGAAATTTTCGTAAGGGACTAAGATCATGTACCGAAGGCAGCATCAAAGGGTCATCGAGGGACTATGATCTTTTAACTGAGGGTCTTTGCTAAAGTATCCCACGTTCGAGGGACATGACTGTTTAAATCTGAGGCAATAAGTGAGGTTACCCTAGAGGTGCACATGTGTGAAGTGTTTTGATTTCATTTAACTTGTCTTAGATTTATGGTTGTCTAATATTTGATTTTAAATATTTTCATACAATCCTATTAAACTAACAGTAATAAGGAAAGCAGCAAATTATGGAAATTAAATATCCTACGCTATTACAACGCTTCGGAAATGGGGGTACAAGTTTATGAATGGGGGCGAAATGTAAAGGAGTCCTAATTAAAGCTATTACAGACTTTGAGCAATTACAATATTTGAAAATATTAATGCAAAAGTAAAGTGTGCGAACGCGGTGAAAAGGAGAAAATGTTTAAGAAAACCCTAAAATATTTTTAAGCATTTAAGAAAAGATTTTGTTGTTTTTGTTTAAAAAAAATGTGAAATAAAAATTACACCTAATTCTAATTAATTTACAATTTAATTATTTAAAATAAAACAAAGTCAAATTAAATTAATTAATTTTATTTATGAAAATTAAATTAATTAATTAGAACCTAAAGAATTCTAATTTTTTAGAAAATATTTTTTTTGTATTTTTTGTTTAGAAAAATAATTGAAGTATAAAAACCTAGTTCTAATAAAATAAAATCAAGGTGATTAAGATAAATTAATTTTTATTTGTAAAAAATTAAATTAATTAATTAAAAACCTAAATCTAATTTTTTTTAATCATTTTATGATTTTTTTTGAATTTTAAATAAAATTGTTTGAAAGAAAAGAAAATAGTTAATTAAAAAAACAAAAAAAAATTAATGGGCCTGAGTTGTAAAAGAAATTGGGGGGGTGAAAAGAAACAGAAATGCTAGGCCCAAACACCATAAGCTTTGGCGTTGTATGATTCAGTGGGGATGGTTTTCTGAGGGTGCATCATGGGGCACACATTTTGGGCGTTGTATCTGATTGCATGATGATCTGGTGGTGTTGACGAGGGGTACATGATGAGCGTGTATATTTGGTTCACACTAGATCTGCAATGAAGATGTTAGAAAAATAAAATGCCCCATGCCTGGATCGAACCCAGGATCGGGCATAGGTATGACCTAAACACGCGTGCGCTGCCACTTGGGTGGCTGTTACATCCGATTGTAAAACAACAATCAATAAATATAAAATAAACAAGTTTTCAAAAAATGAACTTCATCTTCTTCCTCGCGCGTGAACAGACCAACAACAACACCGTTTTTTGAATTTGTAAAATACTCATTTCTCAACCAAATTGAAAAATATAAACATCAAACTTGCTTGAATTTTAACCATGAATCCAACCATACAACTTTCAAAATCTATAGATCAATGGTTAGGACGAATTTTGTTTGGTACCAAGCTGAAACCTAATATTTCAGAAACTTCAATTCCAAAATTCTCATCGCACAATAAACATAAATGAAAACTAAGGACATGGTTAGTTTCAGGGAAATAATATCTACATTTTATCTTTTGAAATTGAAAGCAAATGATGTGTGTATAAGGATTTCAAAGTTGGAGAAACTTACCTCTGAAGTGAGAATCAAGTTTGAAGTTAGGGAACTTCTGGAGGTGTTAGGATGATCTGGATAGCTTCATTGAACTCCCACGAAGCTTTTGCAATGCCTACCTTGGATTAAGAGTGCCTCAAATCTTCTGGACAAGTCAAGTTGTAGAGGTGTAAAGTGAGGTTTGTACAATGATGGTGGAGGTGTTAGAGTTGTTCCAAGAATGTTTGGACGACTTCTATTTGATGGATAAAAGCTATTTGAATGATAAAAGAGGGAAACACACGAGTGGATTTGAAGTTGGGGTTGGAAGCTTCAAATGTGCAATAATGGTGGTTTCTTGGTGATTCTGAGTTTGAGAGTGTTTCAGGGCTTGTGAATTCATGTGTTAGCTTGCAAATGGACCCTATATTTATAGGCAAGAGGTTTGATATCTTGAAGTAACCAGTATCATGAGATAACAAGTTATGGTTTTAAAGCTTGTTTTGAAGTAACTTGCAAAGTCATGGTTACAAGGAAATGTAGGGTGGTTGATAGGCTTAGAGATGTTGCTTCTGAGCATTCATGTTGAGTATGATCAGAATAAACAAGTTAGAGGCTCAATGAGTGGACTTTGTGATTAAAGCCACTTTACAAAAATGGAAGTGTGATCTTTTTTCTGTAAATGGCCAAATGGATTGGATAATGCTTGAATGACTTAGATAATGGCTCAAAGGTTTGTGTAATCTTATGATTATGGATTGATTTGGAGGTTAGAAGCCTTTAAAGTAAGATTATGCAGCATGGCTTGAAGATTTGGTTATGAACTTGTCACAAAAATGACCTATAATGCAACCTTAGATACCCAACTTCATCTCTTCAAAACTTTTAGCTCAAGCATGATCTTTTTATGATCTTGGACATCTTGGAAAGCTTGAAACATTTTCTACAACTTTCATGTTGACCACTTTGGCTAAATCAAATTGGAACTTGGTGGAAATTGGCCAAGAAGTTGGGATAAAAAGCTTATCAAAACTTGTTGAAATTTTTTCTAAGTGTTGGATATAAAAGATCACAACTTCATGGGCTCATATCTCTTAAATTAAGCACTTTTTCAGGATCACCCCACATTAACAAAGTTGTAGAATTCATCAATCCCTACAACTTTCATGTTGAAAGTTTTCCTTGAATCAACTTGTATCTTGAGGAAAATTGCTTGTGAAGTTAGGGTTTTTTAGGTACAAAACACTTGGATTTTTTCTAAGTGTTTGAAAATCTTGAATTTTGACTTTTGTTGACTTTTTTTATTCTTGATGATCAAGTTTGATAGTTTTTAATATCTTGATGATTCTTGATTTTTAAATCTCAATGTTGTCCAAAAAGTCAAAATTTGACTTTTGTATGACTGTTGACTTTTCATCAACTAATTCAAATTTTAAACTATCAATCTCTTATATCTTTGAAGATGTCTTGGGCCATGTAATTAGATAAATATGTTGTATTTTATCTCTTGAGATCGTGCTTCAAGCCATTAGGTCATGTACTAGGCCAAAAGTCAATGATCAGTCATCTTCAGTCAAAACCCTAATTTTGGCATTTTTTGGCCTCTGATGATTTGAGGTCTTTCCTTGAGGAATCATGATCAACCCTTGATCAAATGATGGATATCACCTAAAAATGTTGATGTTGACAAAAACTCTTGAAGTTTGACTGTATGTTGACCACAGTTTACTTTTTACTCAATATAGTTGTTTTTCAATCATCAGAGTCTTTGACTTAGCAAACTTGTGATACAAGACTTGAAACTTGACATAAGCATTATTGAGGATCTATGATAAACCATGAAAGTAATTTGAGATCCTTTCAACCCAATCTTCTTTGTACATGATGAAACCTTTGTTGTGGACCCATTGCTTAGGAGGTGAGTTTGTCTGACCAACTCTTGAGAATCCTTGAGTATTTGTTTATCTTAGAAGAATGCTTTGAAGAAAATGGGAGGGAAAATTTGGGGGTGCAAAAGTGATATATTTTTCTGAATTTATGTGAGGTATCTGCATGAATTGTGTGATTGAATAAAGTGAGGAAGGAGCTGTAAACCGTGTGTGATATTGTTGTGATTTGTGTGAGATGATCATGAGTGATTAATAAGGAGAGTGTGAGGGTAGATTGGGTAAGAAGTTGGAAAAATGGTTGGATCTCCCATGTGCAAAATAGAGTGTCAAAACCTTGTAATTATATGTTGTATGTAATGTCATGACCATGTAATTCAACTTTGTACCATGTAATGATCATGAATGAAATTTAAACTTTTTTCAATTCTTGTGTTATTTGAATTCAAATTCTCCTTTTGTTCCCTTGTGAATTTAGTTATAAATGATGAATGTTTGGTCATGTTAATGTTGGTTTTATTATGGGCATATGAATGAATGTGAATGAGAATGGATTGTACAATATTTGAATTAAGTTACTTTTTAATTTGAATTTTTGTAACTTCTCATTTGTTTACTTCCACTCTTTTTTTTTTAATTTGATGATTAGAATTCAAATATTATTTGTTGTTGAGCCATTTAAATTGGTTATGTAAATGTATGAAAAAGTTTAATGAGAATGAATGATGAACCAATTGGATGAATGTATGATGAAGACAAATGATGAATGTATAATTGAATGAATAATGGTGTTTTTTATTTTGAATGCAATTCAACTTGGTGTCAATTTTCATTCATATTATGATGCATGATGAATAATTTCCAATCAATTTTAAACTACATTTCTATATGTAAATTTATGATTGATCAACTTGGATAAACTCAACTTTGAATGTTGGGATGTATAGCATTGAAAATGTGACGATATGAAACAAACCATGAGTTTCAAATATTCTTTTTTTGGCAATGGATGAATAAAAATTGATTGACTTAGGTATAAATATATGTGTGATACGGTGGGAGAACTAACTTGAGGTTTTGCGTTTGTGTTTGCAAATGTTTCAGTTTAGCAAGAGTCGCCACCGACTTTTCTTTTATCCAAAAGTAAAGGTGAAAAAGTAAAGGAAAGACCTTTAGAGATGTTTTCTTGAGCTCGAGGGGTAGATTATGAAAAGGGAAGGTATTAGCACCCTTTTCATCCATGGTTTTCCATGGGCTCTTAGTTACTTGCTAGATCCGTTGCTTTTGTTTTGAAAATTGTACTTTGTGGTTTTGAAAGTATTTTGTAAACGAGGCCATTGTTTAGGCAATCTTTGAAATGATTATTGTTCGTAAGAATGTATACAAAGATGTTTGTCTTTTTGAAAATGTTTTCAATGTTTGTAAGATGTTTGGAAATGTGTGTGTTTGTTTTGAAAGTAGCAAGGATATTTGTTTTGAGAGTGAGCAAGTAACTAAAAGTAATATACCTACTCAAAAGGTCTTAGATATGCTTTTCCTCCTCCTTTAGATGTCGCTATCTTACCATTATTTTGATAAGAAGCTCCATCGTTGGATGTAAAGGGACGGGCGTTGGGTCATCGTATGACCATGATAGCAATGTTGTGAGATGACTTAGCACTTTTCTTTAGGGACTAAGATCATTTTGAAAGGAAACTTTGATAGCATCATCGAGGGACTATGATCTTGTATTTTTCGATTTGTTTGTGCTAAGACATCCCACGTGCATAACATGGCTATTTTTGTAAGGAAACAAGTAGAATCACCCTAAGGGTGTAAGTGTGCAAGTGTGTTTGATTGCATGCATTTGTCTTTGATTTTTGGTTATCTACTTGTTGATATTTTTATTTCTTGCCATACACACCTAATTACTATACAGTTTAAGGGAAAATAATAAATTGCAGAAATGTAAAGTCCTACACTATTACAATATTTAGGGGATGGGGTACATATTTATGAATGGGGATTGCAAGTAAAAATAAGTCCTAAATTACTATTACAACCATATTGAAATGCATAAGAATGTACAAGAAAAATGTGAAACGAACTTGTTTTGTTTTAAGAAAATATTTTTGTCTTTTGTTTTAAGAAATAAAATAAAGTGTGAAGAAAATACTTTTGATGTTTGCTGATTAATAGAATGGAGGGTGATAGCAAAAATAATGAAAAAAGGGGAAAAAAGAATCAGCGTGTTGCTAATAAAAATGAAGTCAGAGGTTCTGACCCTGGCACGCTACAAAACATAAACCTGTTAGTGAAAATGTATAAGGTCAGAAGTTCTGAACCCACTGGGAACATAGCAGTTTTCAGAAGTTCCGATATTATTGGTAACAAAAAAGACTCCAAAATGCTGGCGCCACTGACAGAACATGCTCTCTCTCTCTATGCTAGTCAGAACATCTGTAATTTGGTTATTTCTCCATAAAACAGAAGACATGCATAGAACAATTATAGCAGGTGTCATGGTGTTTCAAAAAATAAGAAATATCAGAACTATAAATCAGAGGCAAGCATGTATTTACTAATCTTAACTCTGAGTTCTAGTTTCTTCAAGAAGTTCTAAACTGATTTATTCTCTACTTAAGCAGGCAGGTGCATGAAATCTTAGAATATGTACAACATCAGAAACATGATATCTACATTGTATTTTTGAGCATGTAAATTTGGTAATGCTTAATTAATGTGGTGAGGGTCAGTAGAAACTTACCTTGCAGCTGGAAGAATTTCTGTGAACCGGAGTTAACCTAAACTCTGATGATGCTCTGAACAGCTTCTTCATGTACTCAGTAAGCTGGAAGTTTTCAACTTCTGGGGATGGCAAGGAGGTGATGTTCTGATTTCTTTGAGTGGATGGATGGAGAGTGTATAGTAGTATGAACACAGAAGTGTAGGCAGTTTCCAACGTGTGGATCAGAAACTATATGAATGGTTTTTAGTCAAGAAATATTTGAGAACAAGTGGAGATTTGAATGCAAGGAATCAAAAGTCAACAAGGTTTTATGTGTTGTTTTTATAGTTCTTGGAACTCTTGGAATTTTGGCAGGGATTCAAGGCTTTTCTTTCTCAAATTTTTGACCTCTTTCACAAATTTTTCTGGACCCCTTCTCAGTGACCAATAGTGTTCTATTTATAGGTAAAGTTTTGTGGGTTTGAAATGTCAAGTAGCACCAACATCATACGCTAGATACTGACTTGCTCTTGAAGCAAGTTTAAAAAAGGTTTGATAGTTGACAGTTTTTAGCCTTGGCTAGATTAGCAAGCAGGGATTAAGGAAAAGTGAACCCACAAGCAAAAAGTAGCGCATGGACCCTTACCTAATTTTGTACAAAAGTATTTCTACACTACACGTGGAGAGATCCTTTGGACAAAGACTCAAAAGTGGTTGTGAGCATTAATAGCATTAAATGATGATGAGATTTGTCAAAATCAGAAATCCTGTAATGTGAGATTTTGCATCATTGCTTAATTCTGGATTAGAAGTTCCATTTCAGCATAGTCTAGAACAAAACACCCCACTTCTGATCTTAGTATCCTGTTGCCTCAGCATACTCTGAAGGATTCCCTAGGCTTTCCAGAAACCTTCTTTGATTTACCTTTGAAAACTCTGGATTAGAAGTTATGCTTCAGTGTAGCATCCAATCTTCTTATCCTCTTACCTTATGGCTCCAGCATGTTCTGAAGGAGCTTTCAGGCTTTGTATTATGCTTTATTACCTTCTTTGCATTACTCTAGCAAACTCTGAATGAACTTGTGTAGATGTTGAAGAGCCATGTTCTGACTGAAGACTATGTGCTGAACCATGTTTACAACTTCTGACTGCACCTGCCTGGAGGCTGGCTCAGAAGTTCTGAAGTGTCATTTTCCTTAAATACTTAGAAAAAATCCCAAGTATTTAGAAATTTGACTTTACCATAGTAAATTTGACTTTTGAACTTTTTTGATGATACAAACTTCATATTCCAACATGTCTTGATGAAATATGATTTCAGAGATTTGATTTTGATCCAAAAGTCAAAGTTTGACCTTTTAATGTGAAAATGACTATTTTTCCCTTGTAGGCGACTTTCTTGAAAAAATTTATAATTCAAAGCTCGGGATTGGATGGAAGTAAACCTGAGGATCCAGGGTGATTTCTTGAGAAAATGAGAGGGAAAATTTTGGGGTACAACAATATGATATGAAAGTGTTTGATCAATGAATGTTAATGAATGTAACCAAACTTTTATTCAATATTTTTGTTGACTTTTGACTTTTCAAAAGAAAACTTCTAATGCAAGAAATCATATCTCTTGATAAAAGGGCTTAAAATCTACCATAAAATGGACTAATTTGCAAAAGAACATGATTAACAATGAAAAAATGTTAATGCATAAGGATTAAATTAATTAACTTGGTAAATCAAGGTGCAAATATCTTAATGGTTGAATGAGATAAACAAAAAACTTGAGACAAAATTGAGGTATAACACATACATCTAAAAATTTTCTTAAAGTGAATACAAAGATTCATGGTATCAATAACTTGTGAGATTCAATTGCTAACATATATGCTACAAAATCTTAAATTGACACGCACATTTGTGCATTATGATAATCAATCAGCAAGACGTATTGCTACAAATATCTCATTCCATGAAAGAACCAAACATATAGACCTAAATTATCATTTCGTAAGAGAAAAACTCCAATAAATTTTCTTCAATCTCCTTCCTTCCTATCATATCTTCTCAATAATTAGCTAACATTTTTACCATGACTTTTGATCTCACGCCATTGCACAACTTGATTTCCAAATTTTACATACTCAACATATATGGTCCAACCTAGGGGTGTTCAAAACCGAACTGGCCCAATAGAAAACCGTAAATCAAACCAAACCAAACCAAACCTAAACTATAAAAATTACATTTGGTTCGAATGTGTTTGAATCATTTTTTACCAAAATCGCACGGTTTGGTTCGGTTTGCAGTTTGTATTTTACAAACCAAACCAAACCACTTTATGTTACAACTAAAACTTCATTTGACCTATATCCAACTCAAACTCAAATCTATTATACATTAGCCTTGCGATTACGAGTGATTTTCTCTTCCTCACACTAATGATTTCAGTTAAGTCTCCTCAAATCTCTCCTAGCGGTATCACACCTTCTTCTCTTGTTATTTTCCATGTACATCTTGCCCCTTCTTCTTTAGTCTCTCATCTCTTATGTTGTTTCTTTTTCATTTTCTTATTTTTATTCTATTGTTCTCTCTTCTAATTATGTGTTTCAATGCATCTCTTCTTCTCTAATCTCTCATTTCTTCCTCTCTTTCTTTTTCATCTTCTCTAATCTTACATCTTCTCTGATTTATCTGTTTCATTATAATGTTTTTGATATTTTTATGCTATTATTTTATGTTCTTATTCAACTTTTCTATAATCTCATTTTTGTATATTAAATAGAAAGTTGTTGTCTAAATATGATAAATTTTGTTGTTATTTGATAACGCATAAATGAATAAATACAAATATATGTTATCATTTATATGTGTATGTATGTCCTAATATTACTTTTTTGTAAAAAATTGAACCAATTCAAACCGCATTTATTTGGTTTGGTTTGGTTCGGTTTTATTTTTAAAATCTAACCGAACTAAATCGAACCACACAAATTTTTTTGTAGTTCAGATGACTTTTTACGTCAAAACTGCCTAAACCGCACCGTGAGCACCCCCTAGCCCAGCCTGAGGAGAAATATCAGTCAACCTTGTTAGTCTTTAGTTATTACAATTAGCTTGTTAGGGTGTGTTTAGTTAAGTTAAAACTTAGGATACATTTTTATACGATGCATGAGCTATTTAGGTGCCTAACCACCATTTGTGTACTTAACTTTTTCAGAATGAATGCATTCGACTCCAATTTTTGTATTCAATTCTCAACATAAATAGTAATAATATTTAAAATATATTTAAAATACATACATAGTTAATATTTCTTTTTATATTTTAAAACCCTTGGCTAATTAGAGAATTATTTCATGAAAAACTAAATGCATTTATTATATTCAAAAGTGATTTTGATTTAAGGACTATTTTGTATCAATTAAATGTTTGCTTATATTTAGTGACGAAGGAGTGTATATACGACCTCATAATTTTATTCAAAACAGAGCACTATAGTTGAGATTAATTAAATGGAGTTGAGATCCTCTATATTTCTCAAAAGAAATGGAGAGTCTCCATTTCTTTGAAGAAATTGAGAGGATCTCAACTCATAACACATACATATAGGCAAACAAAAAAAGAGGCCCTAAACAATGGCCTTGTTTGCCTACCCCTAAGGCAAGGCATGGGTTTAATCAATCAAATATATTTGATCTTTCATATTTTTCTTAATTTATGTTATACATGTGTTATGCTTGTAGATATATGATGTGTTAAAAGAGTCTCATATGTTTAAATTAAGGATTACTTGTTGTTATGTTTTGAAGGACATAATCAATTATAACAAGCAATTGATGTTGATAGATGATGTTAAATTTAAACCTAAATAATCATCTAATACAAGGTAAAGTCTAGATAAAACAATTAATAAAATTGATGACTAGATAGAATACTTAATAAACATAAAATGATTTTTAATTAAGTAAAAAATTGATTACTGTTGAGATAGTAATCCCTTGTGTCGAAGCAGCATGTTGCTCGATAGATACAAGGGCGTGTCGAAATTATCCGTGTGTGTGTGTGTGTGTGTGTCGAGTTGTATTAGATGTTGAAGTGTCGAAGCAGGTTACTTGACACGAGATTTCGACTTAAACCAAAATAAGTATTTTGGGCTTTTGTGTTTTGGCTTTGCCTTAGGGAGCAAGCTAACCTAAAACTATAAATAGAGGAAGTAACCCCTATTTTGTAATACAGTGAATAATATTGTAGTTTGCATAATAAAGAGTAGATAGTTTACTCTGCAGAAATCACAAAAATTATCATCTTTTATTCAAACCCTAACTTCTTCTTCTTCCCCAATTTTATTTTCTTTCTTTATCCATTGTTAATTGCTGTACAAAATCATCTTACAACCAAGGTTGGTTGATTCACACAAGTGAAGAGTGAAGAATAAGAGAGTTCAATCAGGTTAATTGAATCTTGTTCGTCAAGATTGATTCAGAATTACTCAAAGTTTTGGGTTTAATTCCAACATCTGGTATCTAGAACGCTGATTGAGAGATTTGTGGGAAGAAAATCACAATGAAAATGAATAATCCGAATGGGCATTTTCCAACAAGTCCTCCAATTCTAAAAATTGATAATTGTGAGAATTGGTGCAAGTAGATGAAGGTTATGTTATGTTGTCAAGATCTTTGGGACCTTGTGAAAGAATGATTAAGAAACCGCTTAAAAATATGCATCAGAAGTAGCACACAAAGAATTGAAGAACAAGAATTATAAAGCACTCTTTATAATTTATCAATGTCTGAGTCCAGACAACTTTGAAAAAGTAAGCGATGTAGAAATTGACAAAAGAATCCTGGGATATTATTCAAAATTCCTTTGGAGGTGCAAGAAAGGTAAAATAAGTGAGTTTATAAACTCACAAAGAATGTATGAATTGATTCAGATGGAAGAAAGTGAGAGCATAACAGATTTTCTTCACTAGGGTTATGAAACTGGTGAATCAAATCAAGATATATGGAAAAGCTCTGACGTCGATATCGGTTGTCGTAAAGATCGTGAGGTCTTTAGATCCAAAGTTCGACCACATGGTTGTTATCATAGAAGAGTAAAAAGATTTATCGACATTGACAAACTAAGAGCTTCAAGGTACACTTGAATCTCATGAACAAATAATGGTTGAAAGAGATGCAAGGAAGTCGAAGAGTGGTGTGGCTTTGTAGGCTCAATTATCAAGAGAAAATAAAGGCAAAGGAAAGTGGTTTGAAAATAAAGATAGATGAAGCTACAACAATTTTACTGGTCGAGGAAACTAACAAGAAGGAAATTCGTCAAACCAAAGTAGACCATCATACCAAAGTAACCAAATAAGTGGTGATATTGGTATAGGAAGAGGGGGTAGTCAAAAACCCGACAAAGTCACATTCAATGTTTCAATTTTCAGAAGTGTGGTTACCAATCTAGTGATTGTCCAGAAAAACAAAAGAATTAAGAAAGTGTTGTGTAGTTTGCAAAACATGAAGAAGAAGAAGAAGAGATGATGTTGGTAGTAACAACAAGATGAATAGAGATTCAAGGAATAATGATTCTTAGACTCAGGATGCTCATCACACATGTATGGAAGGAAATATTGGTTTGTCAACATAAATCCCTCGATGAAGAACACGGTGAAATTTACAAATGACAATACTCTAGCAGTTGAAGGTATTGTTAATATTATGATTACGAGGAAATGTTAATTATCTTGTTTATAGTTGGAAGTAATTTTGGTAAAACTAACTTGGAAACAACATTTTGAATAATATTTCCTATCTCAGAGTCTCGACATCTTGTCTGTTACAGGTTTACATATTGGGTTTACTTGGTTAATTAATGATTACAAAATATTCTGGGAATATTATGTTATCCTATGTGGCATCCAAGATTGAGGAATCAAAGATTCTATTTGAAATTAAAAGATATTATGTGTTTCTAAATATGGAGATATTTTATGAAACACTTGATTGAAGACCTATTGTTATGCAGAAAATTATGGAGACTTTCAGCAGTTGCCTTGCTACGTTTTTGAAGCACAAATCCAGTCCAAAAGTTGTTTTATAAATATAAGATCACAAACCTAATTTGGTGTGGAACATATTGTATTGTCAAGTGTACTTTTAGGGTTTGCGTGTTCTTGTTTATTATGAGCCTCTCTGATATCATCTTGATATAAGAGTAGGATTGTGTCTGTTGAGTTGTAAGTTATGTTAATCATTTATAAGCTTTTAAGCATTGAGTTATTGTGTGTCTTTGAAGTGTGACTTCTGAAATATTCTAAGTATTAGATTTTTCATCATTGTTGTGATTGAAATGGAATTAAGAAGGGTCTCATACCTAGGTGAGTCTTAGGTAGAAGTTAAGCAGGGGTAGTGGTTAGATGACTATATTATAAACTAGTGATAGATTTCTATGGTTCTAAAAACTGATACTATTTAGTGGACTTCTTCTATGGATTAGTCGCCCCAGATGTAGGTGTTATTGTACACCTAACTGGGTAAACAATTATATGTGTTTGCTTACTTTCATTATTTTTAACTGTGTTTATCTTGTCATTGTGTTTTGATCAGATATCAGTGTCTTGACATCTCTTAGGACATCTGATATTTGCATACTAGAATTTCAATTGTATCAGAGCAGGCATACTACTCTATATCTGGGTGAGACTTAGGGAGAATACTTTCTGATACAATGAGAAAGGAAGGAGGATTCATGAACAGACCACCCATTCTTGATGGAACCAATTATGATTATTGGAAAGCTCGTATGGTGGATTTTATTAAGTCCATGGACAACAAGGCTTGAAAATTTGTTTTCAAAATATGGTGTTGTACCCCAAAATTTTCCCTCCCTTTTCTCAAGATATTTCTCACCAAAGATCTCAAGTTCTCAAGGATTTTCAAGAGTTTGATCAGACAAGCTCCCTTCCAAAGCACTGAGCCTCTAACGCAACATGTTGACCTAATTTTATGGCTCGAATCAGTTCTCAGGATCAAAGGTTTGATAGTTGAAATTTGGATCAACTGACGAAAAGTCAACCGATACACAAAAAGTCAAACTTTGACTTTTTGGTCAACATTAAATTTCAAAGATCAAAATTCACCAAGACCTTAAAAAAATATCAAACTTGATCATCAAGAATCAAGAAAATCAAGAAAGTCAAGAAAGTCAACAAAAAGTCAAGATTTCCAAGACTTAGGAAAATTCAAAGTGTTTTTAACCTTGATAATTTCATTACTTCATGACAATTTTCACCAAGATGCAAGATGATTCAAAGAAAACTTTCAACATTAAAGTTGTAGATCTTGATGAATTCTACAACTTTCTATTAGAGGATTGATGTCTAAAAAATTCTTAGACTTGAAGATATAAGCCCATGAAGTCATGACATTTTTATCTAACACTTGGAGAAATTTTCAACAGGTTTTGGTCAGTTTTTATCTCAACTTCTTGGCCAATTTTCATCAAATTCCAGTTTGATTTAGCCAAAGTGGTCAACATGAAAGTTGTAGAAAATGTTTCAATATTTCCAAAACATCTAAGAGCATGAATATATCATACATGAGCTAGGATATTCAAAGTCATGAAGTTGGGCATCCATTCTTGAATTACAAGTCATTTTAGTGAAGAACACATAACCCAATCTACATGCTATGCTGCATAATCTTGTGTTGCATGCCTTCTAAATTAAAAATCTTCCCATAATTTAATGTTTACATAAACTTTTGAGCTATGTTCCATTTGGTTTAAGCATTGTCCAAGTGATCTTTCCATTTTTGGCACAAAGGCACCATTGCCATTCTTGAAAAGCATGCTTTAATCACAATTTCAACTCCTTGAGCCTCTCAATGGTTTCCTCTGCACAAAGATAATGTCAAAGCAAGAAGAAACCATCCACAACCTTCAAAGCACTCCTAAAAATAGGCCATGCGCACATTGGAACTATGAAAAGTCATGAACTCTCACTTACAACCCAACCTAGCCACAACATGTGATCTTGCAAAATATGATCAACCCTTGTCTTAAAACCTCTTGCCTATAAATAGAGAAATCATTTTCAAGATAGAAAGAGATTAACAAGCCCTCAAAACACCTATACTCTAAAAAAACATAATTGTCCACAAAACCTCCATTTTTGAGCTTTGAAATCCAAATCTTTGAACCTCTCACACCTTGCAAGTTTTGCCCAAACAAATCATCCAAATACTTCACATACATCATATAGAAGTTGTTCAAACACAAGAACAATTTCTGTAACACCATTATCACCATCTTCCAAACTCAAAAAACAATATTTTGCAACTTGACTTGGTTGGAGTGATTCAGCAACTTCCAGCACAAAGTAAGGATTAAAACAACTTCAAGAAAGTCCAAAAGAGCTCGATCAATCACCACTTCGCACTCGGAAACATCCATACATGTTCTAAAGCTTTCACTTAAAGAGGTAAGTTTTCTCAAACTATGATATCCTTATCCACACATCATTTGCTTTCATTTTCAAAAGAATAAGACAGGACAAATCAAGGCATAAGAGTGCAAATATTCGGAAATTTCAAAAGAATGTTTCAGGGGACCTGACACGGGCGGCCGTATCAGGAAGAAAACTTAACAAAAATGCAGGGCAGGGGCTGACACGAGAGTCCATGTTACACGACATGGCCCGTGTCAATTCAACTGGTTCAAAATATGCAAAAAATAGGCAGGCAGGGGCTGACACGGGCGCCTGTGTCACATGACATGGCCCGTGTCATTTTAGATGGACAAAAAAACAAGTGCTAAGAGAGGAACAGGTCCTAACACGGCTGCCCGTGTCCACTGACCTGGCCCGTGTCAGCTCAGGTATCAAATTTCCTAATTTTGAGATTTTTTAAAATTACTTTGGACATATTGCATTGCTTGGAGATGACCTAATACCATAAAACCGTTTTTCTAAATGAAACGTAAAAAACATTTTATAAACAATTAGTTTTCTTTTTAGTTAACTTAGACCTAGGTTTTTCTTCAAGTAATTGAAACTACAAAACATATTCTATCAAAAAACCCTAAAAAACAATTCCTTTTCACTTTATATTTTCTTGCGCGTTTTACTATTTTGCATTACAGTTTATGTAATTGCCAAAGCCTTGTAATAGTAATCAGGTTATATTTTTACTTTTCATCCCTGTTTGTAAATTTGTATCGCCCATCCCCCAAAGTATTGTAATAGCGTAGGACATTTAATTTCCGCAATTTATCGCTTTCCATATTATTGCTAGTAATTAGGGTTTGTATGGCAAGATCTTAAAATCAATAATAGACAACCCTAATCAAGACAAAATTCATGAAAACAAAAACACTTTTCACACTTGCACCTCTTGGATAACCCACACTTGTTGCCTCGGATAAAACAGTCATGTCCCTCGAACGTAGGATACTTTAGCAAAGACCCTCGATTACAAGATCATAGTCCCTCGATGACCCTTCGACGTTGCCTTCGGTAAACTATCTTAGACCCTTACGATAAATTGATAAGGTATCCTACAATGTTTCCTTCTATGATTGTACAATAACCCACGTCTGTCTCTTCACATCCAATGATAAGGTTTCTTACTAACTAATGGTAAGATAACACTATCTAAAGGAGGAGGAAAAGAACAAGGACTTTATTTAGAGTAGGTAGAACGCACATAGTTGCTTGCTCACAAACATTTCAAAATAAAACATCTTTCAAACACACCAACACCTTTATGAAATATTTTCAAAAGTCGACGATTTGTATACGTTTTCGCCGAAACGAGAAACATTACAAAGTTTTCCTAAACGAAGGCACTTTTCAAAAATACTTTCAAAACAAATCACAAGCACATTTACAAAGCATTTTCAAAAGTGAGATAGCAACTAAGAGCCCGTAGATAACTACAGATGAAAAGGGTTCTAACACCTTCCCTTTTCATAACCTACCCCCCGAACTCAAGAAAATTCTCAAAAGGTCTTTCTGTTCTTTTTACCCTTTCCTTTATTATGATAAAAGAAAAGTTGGTGGCGACTCTTGCTGTCCGCAACAATTGCGATAAAATGCAAAACACCCAACTCAGTTCTCCCACCGTATCATAGAACTAGCGACTCTGTTGGAGAACATACTTAAAAGTAAGGTTACCTTTAGAGCTAGATCATCTTTATTGCTTTACTTGTTTTCCTTGTCTGCTTTACATTTGTGGGTTATGCTTGGGTTTTACTTGTAAAAATCCTACACCCGGATTTGGGGGTATTTTAGGTAAGTACCAATAAATCGTGGGGACTGTGCAGGGTATACTGACATGGTTAAAGCGATGGCTATGTTAGTGTGACACATTTTTTTGGTACTGGTGTCCCTTGACTCCAGTCAAGGAGAATACGGGACCGCTGTGTGGTGTCATGAAGCACTAACTAACCGTAGAACCTTATTTGAACAACTTAGCCATTAGAAAGTAGTGAGGTAGACGACTTTGGTGTAGACTGAAGTTGGTTGATACTTGATACTACACTCATTGAGATCAGACTTTCGGGATATTTTGGCCGCAGTTTGGATGCTTGAGCTAAAACAATGCCTGATGAAGAAAGATTAGTGATATTGAGGCTCCTAGAACCCGATTACTTTGTAGGACAGGTTGAACCAACTAAACTTCAAGAGGATACTTACCAATAAACCCCATGCAAGCCTAAACCTAAGGCCTTGTGTGCTTTGTTTGTGTGTGATTATTTTCTCATGACATCATAACATGATACCATAGCATTTTATTAACCATTTCAAAGACCTAGGGATTTATCTTTGTTCTTTTTTGTAGGATATGGCTTCCGCTCGTAGAAATACCATCCAAATCCACTTCGTAAGAGTGCCTCCTCAACTCAAAGAGTTAGCATCAAGGGTTCCTGAAAATTTTCCATTCACCCAGAGATATGGTCGACTTCTCAATTTTGTTACCTCAAGCTTTGAAGAAGACGTGACGAAGGTGCTTTTTCAGTTCTTCGACCCTATACATCATTGTTTCACCTTTCCTGATTATCAATTAGTGCCCACAATGGAAGAATTCTCTCAATGTTGGGAATACCACTCCTTGACCAAATACCATTCACCGGTTTAGAGGAAACTCCAAAGCCTGAAGTTATTGCCAAGGCCTTACAGTTGAAGAGTTCTAACATCATAGCTAATTGGGAAACAAGAAGTGGGGTCAAAGGCTTTTTGGCTAAATTCCTGATGGAGAAGGCTCGTTCATTTTTGGATGTTTTGGACTTACAAGATTTTGAAGAAATCTTGGCCCTTCTAATCTATAGTTTGGTTCTCTTTCCTAACCCTGACCAACTCATAGATGTGAACGCTGTCAAAATCTTCCTTACTCGCAACCCGGTGCCTACATTGCTTGGGGACATTTTGCACTCTCTTCATACTAGCACTATGAGGAAGCGAGAGACCCTCATGTATTGCTTGCCTTTTCTGAGCTAGGTGGTTTATTTCTCATTTTCCTCAATCAATATTAAAGAATGATCAAGGCTTAAGATGGTCTCAAAGGTTGATATCACTTTCTCATTTGGATATCCATCAGTGCTCTCGATCTCAAGAAGACTTTACTATCATTTATTATTATGGAGAGTTCCCTAATGTTTCACTCTTGGGCATTAGGGGAGGTATCACTTATAACCCTTCTCTATCCTTACGACAGTTTGACTATGCTCGAAAAGATGGTCCCCATGATGCACTCATTCAAGGAATTGTATTGGACTATAAGAATAATGTCTGAGGTTATCATCGAAGGTTTGTGCATGCTTGGGGCATGGTAAGCAAGGTTGATAGCAAGACTTTGGGGCATAAGAATTCCATCCCTCTTGAACCTTATCTCAAGTGGATACGAGCTCATGCTTAAAGTCTCATGATGCCATATCCCGCTATTCTACCAATAATTGTAGAGCCTATTACCAAAGGGGATGTTCCGCATACCATTCTCCATCCTAGCATGCCTACCAACCTCTAAGAATTGAAAAGATCGTGGATTCAACTAAAGGGGGAACGAGACACCTTTGAAGCTCGATTCTATGCAAGCGAGAAAAAAGTGTTGGAGCTTACAAGGCAACTTCACGAGGAACAAAGCCTGAATGCTTACATTGCACCAAAGAGGATGTGCCAGTGGGAGACCTGAGCCTTTTGTTTTAGGAGTTTATTTTGTCTTTTTGTTTTTTTTTTCATTGTAAGCCCCAAGAGGCATTTGTAACCTTTGAACTTATTAATACAATTGATTTTTTGTTTCCTCTTTGGTTAAGCAAATTTAAATCTCTTAAAAGTCCTTGAAAACATTGCATTTGCATAACATGCATCATATCATAAGCAGGTTTTCTGACATAGGTTTCCTCATCTTTCTACTGTTTATTTCAGTATAAGATGAATCTCAAGAAAACCGTCAAGGACTTGCAGACTCAACTCTCAGTTCCAAGAGACTCTTCTCAACCTAGCAAAAGGTTAGCAAGAAATGATGGCGCTTCTCGTCACGAAGAAGAAGACCAAGAAGAAAGTTGTTATCAACATGGGAAAGAGGTTCAAAGGCCCCACCCGACAAGTTCAAATTGAAGAGGACTCCTCCTCCGAGGATGATAATTAAAATGAAGATGCTAGAAGCACCCCTGCTGGGGGTGGAAACAATCAAATTTCTGAGGACAAGGATTATTCTGATGAGCAATACCCGTCCGCCGATGACAGATACAAGCAGCTAGAAGACTGACTAAAGGTTGTAGAGATCCAAGTTGTGACTGGCTTGGACTTTAGAGACTTGGGTTTGGTACCTGGGGTAGTCATCCCCCACAAATTCAAAATCCCTATCTTTGCCAAGTAAGATGGTGTCTCATGTCCGAAGCTTCATCTGAGATTTTATGTCCGTAAGATTCAGCTGCATACCGCTGATAGGAAGCTATGGGTGCACTTTTTCAAGAAAGTCTATTTGGAACGCAGTTGGAGTGGTTTTACCAATTGGAAGGGACCAATATCCATACTTGGGAGGATTTGGATGCTGCCTTTTACCACCAATATCAGTATAACGCTGATCTTGCACCAACTCGGGTGCAATTGCAAGGCATGACCATGGGTTCAAATGAGGGCTTCAAGGAGTACGCCTAAAAGTCGAGAGACCTGGCTGGCAGGGTGAAACCACCTCTCATTGATAGAGAATTGGTATACATGTTTATGGGAACACTGATTGGTCCTTTCATTAACTTGCTGATTGGGATTTCATCATCCAGATTTACTGAATTGATCTTAACTGGCGAGAGGGTTGAAAGTGGGATTAAAAGCAGAAAGATACCGATGGCCTCCACCTCTAATGTTGTGAAAAAACCATTTCCTGGAAGAAAAAAAAAGGAAACTAATGTCGTGTACGGGCAAAGGAGCCATGGTAAGAAGGACCGCCGTCATTCAGTAGTGGAAATTTTAATTTCCAATCCTACATCTATTCAACAACAACAAGGGAATAGGCGTATGATGAAATTTCAAGAAAGGAAGTATACTAAGATCAATATGCCATTTTCCCAAGAATTACAACACTTGCTAAAAGCATAACTGATTACACTAAGGGATCCTCCCCATAACCCTGATACCTCCTCTCATAAATACAATCCCAATCCAAAATGTACTTACAATTCAAACAGTCTTGGACATGATACCAATGACTGTTGGTCTTTGAAGAATAAAATCCAAGACTTGATCGACAATAAAACAATTGAATTCGACCCTCCATCGACTCCCAATGTGATCACCGCACCCATGCCCAGTCATGGTAAGGGTGTCAATGCCATTGAAGATGCCTATTTTGTTTCCTTCATCAATGATTTGACCACTCCTTTGAAGACTGTTAAAAAGAATCTGTTGAAAGCCGGTGTATTTCCAGGTTGTCTTGAAGACTATTACCATTTTGCTGCACGAATTAATGGTTGCGTATGGATGAAGAAAGGTGTCCAACACCTGATGATATCCGTGAAATTCTATTTGAGAGAAATCCATGTGTGAAAAGTTTGACCAAAAGTGTGTCTCAAGAGTTTGAAAACGTGTCCATAATTACCATTTCAAACACTCCTATTAGGATCACCTCCAAAGGTCCTATTAGGATTCCTGCTGAACCAAGAATAGCTCCTCTAATTATCACCACACCGAGGCCAGTCCCATACTCGTCAGACCAAGCTGTTCCTTGGAATTATGGGGCGGAAGTGTATTACCATGGTATCAAACAAGAACCATGGATTGCCGAGAATGAGAACGCTGAAGTTACAAACATTCTTGGATCATGTAAAGTTACTAGAATAGGAAGGATCTTCTCTCCGGAGATCTCACCTCTGATAACCACCACTACACCCATTTGTATTACTGCTGTTAAATCTGTTGTTGATACTCGAGGAAAGAAAAAAATGACCGAGCCTGTTCGTACGGAGGCGCTCGCAAAAGATATTGCAGTTGTGGACCCGTCTACCCAAGAGATAGAGGAGATTTCAAAAATTATCCGAAAAAGCGACTACAAGATAGTGAAACAGTTGGGGCAGACACCCTTGAAGATTTCCATGCTGTCTTTGTTGCTATGCTCCGAGGCACATGCCCAAGCCCTGCTAAAATTCTTGAAAAATGCACATGTCCCACAAGAAACTACGGCCGACCAATTTGAAAATTGTGTAGCAAGCCTGACTGCTGATAATGGTTTGGGATTTTCGGATGCAGATTTGACCCCGGCGGGGAAGAATCACAACAAAGCTCTACATGTTTCCATCGAGTGTAAAGACACCACTTTAGCACATGTCTTAGTGGATATTGGATCCTCCCTGAATGTATTACCAAAAGGTGCTCTAGATAGGTTGGACTGTGAAGGTTTAATGCTGAAACCTAGTGACATCGTGGTGAGAGCTTTTGACGGATCAAAGAGAATGGTCCATGGAGAGGTTGATCTTCCTATCAAGGTTGGATCTCAAGTCTTCAACTCAACATTCTACGTAATAGATATCCTCCCGGATTATTATTTCTTGCTCGGACGCCCATGGATTCATGGGGCAGGTGCGGTTACCTCCACATT
This sequence comes from Vicia faba, assembly GCA_948472305.1. Lineage (NCBI taxonomy): Eukaryota > Viridiplantae > Streptophyta > Magnoliopsida > Fabales > Fabaceae > Vicia > Vicia faba. The sequence continues at coordinate 941,585,526 of OX451736.1, forward strand.
ACATCAAAAGTTAAAGTACCCGGTCAAAGGGAAAATTGTCACAATCTGCGGAGAGGATGAGTTCATGATCAGTCATTTGAATTCAATCAAATATGTTTAAATGGATGGAAAAGTCATTGAGACTCCTTGTCAAGATTTTAAAGTGGTTCCTCCAATGATTGTTGTTTGCAAAGCCATTCCTGCCACTTCCAAAGCTTCTAAAGATACACCAAGAATGGCCTATCTCAAGGAGGATCGTGATATTATCGAAGATGCAGGTTGCACCATTTGGGGAAAACTTCCTGATATCCCCTACAAGCCAGATAAGTTTGGGTTGGGCTTCACCTCCAAGGCTCAAAAATAGGTTTGACGTGCTCGTGCAGGGAAACCACCTCTCCGTATTAGCAACAATGAAGTTAATACTCTGGGAGACTCTGATAGTGACGGTGATTGAGGACTCAACAACTGGAAGACCAAATACTTCATCTCAATCTCCTTCATCCAGGAGTAATTGCCATTTCCCGTTTTTTATTTAATTTGAGAAATTTGTCTGTAATTTCCTCTAAAAACAATGACTTTAAACCATGTGCCTTGCCCGGGGCACAATGGTACATTTGTTAAGAGTTTCTCATTTTCATATGTCACATGCTCATTTTAATGAAAACATTGGACTATTTTACATTCAAATTTTGCGCTTCTTGTCTTTCTTTACTTTACTGCATTCTCAAATAGCCATGTGACCTTACATGCACACACACATTTGCAGATCCACATCCACTCTGGATCTCATTGACAACAATTTTTCTATTGCCATCTATGACTTTGAAAATCCAATCTATCAAGCCGAAGACAAACGTGAAGAAGATTGTGAGATACCTAGGGAACTCGCCAAACTCCTGATACAAGAGGAAAAGGCCATTCAACCGCATGAAGAAGCAGTTGAAGTGATAAACTTGGGTACTGAGGAAGATAAGAAAGAAGTCAAGATTGGCACCAACCTGGAAGATAATGTCAAGAGAAGATTGGTCCAGATGTTGCATGAATATGTTGAGTTGTTCGCTTGGTCATACGAAGATATGTCGGGGTTTGATACCGATATCATAGTCCATCGTCTACCAATGAAAGAAGGTTGTCCTTCGATCAAGCACAAAGTTCGTTGCGTGCGAACGGATATGTCCGAGAAAATAAAGGCTAAGGTAATAAAGCAGCTCAATGTAGGTTTCCTGGCAGTGACGTCATATCCCTAATGGGTTACAAATGTGGTCCCAGTGCTGAAGAAAGATGGAAAGGTCCGTACGTGTATGGATTATAGGGATTTAAATAGGGAAAGCCCCAAAGATGATTTCCCACTACCATATATTGATGTCTTGGTTGATAACACTACTCAACATAAGGTTTTCTTCTTCATGGATGACTTTTCCAGGTACAACCAGATCAAAATGGCGCCTGAGGACATGGAGAAAACAACTTTTGTCACACAGTGGGGCACCTTCTGTTATAAGGTCATGCCTTTTTGTTTGAAAAATGCAGGCGCAACTTATCAATTGGCTATGGTAGCTTTATTTCATGATATGATTCATCATGAGATAGAAGTCTATGTTGATGACATGATTGCAAGATCGCAAACTGAGGAATAAAACATTGATCATTTGCACAAGTTATTTGAAAGGTTGAAGAAATACAAGATGAGGTTGAATCCCAACAAATGCACCTTTGGGGTGAGGTCTGGAAAACTCCTAGGCTTCGCCGTCAGTGGAAAAGGTATTGAGGTCGGTCCTGTAAAAGTCAAAGCCATACAAGAAATGCCAGCTCCCTGTACTGAGAAGGAGGTCAGAGGTTTCTTAGGTCGACTCAACTACATTGCCCGATTCATCTCTCACTTAACTGCTACTTGTGAGCCAATCTTTAAACTGCTGAAAAAAGATCAAGTAGTCAGATGGAATGACGACTGCCAAACAGCTTTTGACAAAATCAAGGAGTATTTACAAGAACCTTCAATCCTAAAGCCTCCAGTTGAAGGAAGACCTCTGATCATGTACTTGACTATGTTAGAGAATTCAATGGGGTGTGTGTTGGGCCAATATGACGATTCTAGTCGAAAAGAGCATTCAATATACTACCTTAGCAAAAAGTTTACCGACTGTGAAACAAGATATTCACTGCTCAAGAAAACTTGTTGTGCTTTGGCATGGGCTGCTCGCCGACTAAGACAATATATATGTTGACTCATACTACTCTCTTGATCTCTAATATGGATCCCAACAAGTACATCTTCGAGAAGCCAACTCTCTCCGGACGAATAGCCAGATGGCAAATGATTTTGACTGAATATGACATCCAGTATACTACACAAAAAGAAATCAGAGGAAGTGTACTAGCAGATCATTTGGCCCATTAAGCTGTTGATGACTATCAATCTATGAACTTTGAATTCCCTGACGAGAATATCGTGTTGATAATCGACTGTGCAAAGCCCGGACCGTATGAAGGACCGGAACAAGGATCCTGATGGACTATGGTTTTTGATGGAGCTTTCAATGCACTAGGTAACGACATTGGTGTTGTAATCATTTCTCCCAAAGGTTTCCATACACCTTTCACTTCCATACTTTGCTTCGACTGTACCAACAACATGGCTGAGTATGAAGCATGCATCTTGGGTCTTAAGGCTACCATTGACCTAAGAATCAAATTCTTAAGCATATACGGAGATTTGGCCCTGGTAATCAGTCAAGTTAAGGGAGAGTGGGATACCAAACATCCAAATCTAATCCCCTATAAAGAGCTTTTGCTAACCTTGATCCCATAATTTGAGTAGGTTACCTTTGAACACATCTCGAGGGAAGAAAATCAGTTGGTAGATGCCTTAGCAAATATGTCATCTATGTTCAAAATCAATTTGGACAACGAAGCTCCCAGAATTACTATCAAAAGATTTGACGAACCGGCACACTGTTGTGGGATCGAAATTAATGAGGAGAAGCCTTGGTTCCATGAGATGAAGAGGTACCTTGAAGCACAAGAGTATCCTGAGGGAGATTCAATAAATGACAAGAAATTCCAGCGGAGGTCCTCAGCCAAGTTCTTCCTAAGCAATGGGATTTTGTACAAGCGCAGCCACGATTCAACTCTGCTCCACTGTATGGACAATAAGGAAGTAGAGAAGATCATGGAGGACATGCATGGAGGTATCTTCGGAACCCATTCCAGTGGACATACTATGTCCAAGAAGATTCTGAAGGCTGGTTACTATTGGTCGACTATGGAAACTGATTGTCACCATCACTCGAGAACTTGCCATAAGTGCCAAATTTATTCATATAAGGTTCATGTGCCTCCAATACCTTTAAATGTCATGACTGCTCTATGGCCATTTACAATGTGGCGAATTGACATGATCGGAGTGATCAAGCCCACTGCACCTAATGGACATCGTTTTATCCTCGTCGCCATTGACTACTTCACCAAATGGGTCGAAGCGGTTTCATTTGCCTCAGTTACCAAGAATATTGTAGTCCGGTTCATCAGACATAACCTCATCTATTGATACGGTATCCCCGAAAATATTATTACTGACAACGGTACCAACCTCCATAATGCTATGATTACTAAACTCTACATGAAGTTCAAGATCAAGCATCACAATTCTTCACCATACAGACCTAAGATGAATGGCGCAGTGGAAGCCGCCAACAAAAACATAAAGAAGATTATGCAAAAGATGGTGGTGACCTATAAAGACTGGAATCAGATGTTACCTTTTTCTCTTCATGGCTACTGTACCTCGGCATGAACATCAACTGGGGTAACCCCATTCTCTTTAGTCTATGGCATCAAAGTTGTCCTACCTGTCGAAGTTCAGATTCCTTCTTTAAGAATTATGAAAGAAGTAGACTTAGGCGAAGACGAATGGATTCAGACTAGATTAGATCAGTTGAATTTGATTGATGAAAAAAGCCTGGTTGCAGTCTGTCATGGTCAATTATATCAAAAGCGTATGATCAAAGCATTCAACAAGAAGATCAAGCCTCGAGTATATCAGACTGGAGACTTGGTAATAAAGCGCATCATTCTACCACAAGGCGATCCCAGAGTAAAATGGACTCCCACCTACGAAGGGCCATTTGTTATCAAGAAAGTATTTCCAGGCGGTACTATGATGCTAACCACTATGGACAGTGACAATTTCCCGCACCCTGTGAACGCGAACATTGTCAAAAAATACTACGCATAAAGAATACCCGCTAAGTTAACATACCTAGGAAAAAATAAGGGCATCCCGGCGAACCAAAAGGGTTCGAGAAAAAATTAGGGATATATACAAAAGATTGTACACCCGGTAAGTTGAAAACCCGCAAGGGCGACTTGGGAAAAAAAGGGTATCCTGGTGGACTGAAAACCCGAAAGGGCGGTCCAGGCAAAATTTAAGGATTAAAAGTGTACGATTATGTCCCGTTGGATCACTACAGCCAGCTTTATTACCAAGTTCAAAAGTTCAAATGGTGCAAGATCAGTTCAATCAACTTCTTCTGACAGCAAAGGATGAGACGTTCGAAGACATAGGGGTAATAACGGAGTTTGAACCCAATGAGATCACTTCCACATGGCCATTTATATTTGTTTTTACTTTTTATTTTTTTCATTTCACGAAGACTTCCTCTTACTAGGATTTTTGTCTCTTTGTACAAAAACGCCTGGTTATAGGCAAATTATCAATACAAATATACTTTGAAGTGCAAACTTTTTGTTTTTATGTTTTGATTGCAAAAATGTCCAATGACTAAATTGAATGAACATATGAATATGGACATGATTAACTGTTAACAAATATAGGCTTAAGAACAGGAATAAGTACTTACTCAAAGAGCCAGGATGACACTTATGTTGTCCATAAATCCCCACAGAATCCCTTTCATAAGGAGATCCCCAATAAAGTCTCCAGAGCCACCTCTATGAGATTATTCCCCATAAAGTAAATTCATACAAAATTTATTTACGGAGTTCCAATCAATACATTTCCTGGAAATTCTCTTCCCCAAACGAGTTTGGCCTTCCAAAACTGAAAGAGAAACCTTGCATAACTCTTCCCTAGAAGAATTTGTTTCCCCGGTGAAATCTCCAGAATATCTTCCTCAAACAGGGTTTATTTCCCCAACAGGATACAATCTCCCCAGCTTGAGTTTATTCCTCAGACTACTACACATCACTGACATAACTCCTCTTTTCCAGTAGAGTTGATATTATCCCTAGAGAGTTGCTGTAAAACCTGGAATCCGACCAGAATATCAGTTAACTTTACTCTCCCTAGACAAATCGAAAGTTTTAATCATCTCTTTTATCCCCAGTCAGGGTATATAAGAATTAAATTCCCCATTAGAGCACCAAACAACCAAGATTATTGAACTCTACTCCCCAAGGAGAAATCAACATTCCCTGCAGAGTTTCCTCAAACAGCAAACAAGAATCCCCAGCGGAAGAATTCTAGATAAAGTTGAAGATATACATACTTTTCATCCACAATAATAGTCAGGGTTTTGTTTTCCCAGACAAAGTTACATTTCAACAACATTCATACATCATGACATATGCACACGAAACATATAGCATAATCTCATTTATTTTGAGAATATAATTAAACAATGCATTTCATATATCATGACATTGCATACAACTAACTCTTTACCTTTTCATGAAAGATTAATCAACAGATAAATATCATCAACCATCTACATAATCAAACAAATTTCTCCAGAGACTAAAATCTGACAAGTATTTCCATCAAAGACTTGCCCCATGGAGTCATTCTGAAGAATATCTATCCGAGATGAAATCAAGCTTGGATCCCTTCTGGTACTTGTTGAAGTAGTAGTCGCCACAGATTCCTTCATTACCTGTTGAAGTAGTAGTCGTCATAGATTCCTTCATTACCTGTTGAAGTAGTAGTCGTCATAGATTCCTTCATTACCTGTTGAAGTAGTAGTCGTCATAGATTCCTTCATTACCTGTTGAAGTAGTAGTCGTCATAGATTCCTTCATTATATGTTGAAGTAGTAGTCGCCACAGATTCCTTCATTACCTGTTGAAGTAGTAGTCGTCATAGATTCCTTCATTACCTGTTAAAGTAGTAGTCGTCATAAATTCCTTCATTACATATTGAAGTAGTAGTCGTCATAGATTCCTTCATTACATGTTGAAGTAGTAGTCGCTACAAATTCCTTCATTACCTGTTGAAGCAGTAGTCGCCACAGATTCCTTCATTACCTATTGAAGTAGTAGTCTTCATAGATTCCTTCATTATCTATTGAAGTAGTAGTCGTCATAGATTCCTTTATTATCTGTTGAAGTAGTAGTCGTCATAGATTCCTTCATTACCTGTTGAAGTAGTAGTCACCACAGATTCCTTCATTATCCATTGAAGTAGTAGTTTCATGTGGACTCTTTTCCAGATACATATCTTAAAGATCAAGTCAAGCACTAGACTTACCAACAGTCATTCTGGATGGCATCTATAAGCCTATCTCTGACAACTCTTCATTACCTCTCTAAATGGCATCTTTAAGCCTATTCCCGACACAATAAACCAACAGCATCACTTCGTGCACTAGCGAGTGCAAATTTCTGGGCACTTTAGTTTTCAATCATCTTCCACCTTCAAGTTACGAATGGCGAACATACCAATCTAACTCTTCAGGTTTAAGAAGATTGAACAGGGGCAGTTGTTGTACCCCAAAATTTTCCCTCCCTTTTCTCAATATATTTCTCACCAAATATCTCAAATGCTCAAGGGTTCTCAAGAGTTTGATCAAACAAGCTCACTTCCAAAGCATTGAGCCTCTAAATTAGGGTTTTTTTACTAAGAATGACTGATCATTGATACATGACCTAATGGCTTGAAACATAGTCCCAAGGACTCAAATGAAACATGTTAACCTAATTTCATGGCTCGAATCATTTCTCAGGATCAAAGGTTTGATAGTTGAAATTTCGATCAACTGACGAAAAGTCAACCGATACAAAAAAAGTCAAACTTTGACTTTTTGGTCAACATTAAATTTCAAAGATCAAAGTTCATCAAGACCTTCAAAAAATGTCAAACTTGATCATCAAGAATCAAGAAAATCAAGGAAGTCAAGAAAGTCAACAAAAAGTCAAGATTTCCAAGACTTAGGAAAACTCTAAGTGTTTTTAACCTTGATAATTTCATTACTTCATGATAATTTTTACCAAGATGCAAGATGATTCAAAGAAAACTTTCAACGTGAAAGTTGTAGATATTGATGAATTCTATAACTTTGTATTATAGGGTTGATGTCCAAAAAATGCTTAGACTTGAAGATATAATCCCATGAAGTCATGACATGTTCATCTAACACTTAGAGAAATTTTTAACAGGTTTTGGTCAGTTTTTATCTCAACTTCTTGGCTAATTTTCATCAAATTCTAGTTTGATTTAGCCAAAGTGGTCAACATGAAAGTTGTAGACAATGTTTCAAGCTTTCCAAAATATCCAAGATCATGAATTTATCATACTTGAGCTAGGAGATTCAAAGGCATGAACTTGGGCATCCATTCTTGAATTATAAGTCATTTTGGTGAAGAACACATAACCTAATCTACATGTTATGCTGCATAATCTTGTGTTGCAGGCCTTCTAACTTGAAAATATCACCACAATTTAATGTTTATACAACTTTTGAGCTATGGTCCATTTGGCTTAAGCATTGTCCAAGTGATCTTTCCATTTTTGGCACAAAGGCACCATTGGCATTCTTGAAAAGCATGCTTTAATCATAATGTCAACTCCTTGAGCCTCTCAATGGTTTATTCTACATATACATAATGTTAAAGCAATAATCAAACATCTACAACTTGCAAAGCACTCCTAAAAACATGCCATGCCCACATTGGAACTATGAAAAGTCATGAACTCTCAATTACAACCCAACTTAGCCACAACATGTGATCTTGCGAAATCTGATCAACCCTTGTCTTAAAAACTCTTTCCTATAAATAGAGAGATCATTTGCAAGATAGAAAGAGATGAACAAGCCCTCAAAACCCCAATACTATCAAATAAATCAGAATTGTCCAAAAAACCTCCATTTTTGAGCTTTGAAATCCAAATCTTTAAACCTCTCACACCTTGAAGTTTTGCCCAAAAAATCATCCAAATAATTCACATACATCATATAGAAGTTGTTCAAACACAAGAAAAATTTCTATAACACCATTATCACCATCTTCCAAACTCAAAAAACAGTATTTTGCAACTTGACTTGGTTGGAGTGATTCAGTAACTTCCAGCACAAAGTAAGGATTGGAACAGCTTCAAGAAAGTACAAAAGAGCTCGATCAATCACCACTTCACACTCGGAAACAACCATACATGTTCTAAAGCTTTCACTCAAAGAGGTAAGGTTTCTCAAACTGTGATATCCTTATCCATACATCATTTGCTTTCATTTTCAAAAGAATAAGATAGGACAAATCAAGGCATAAGAGTGCAAATATTCGAAAATTTCAAAAGAATGTTTCAGGGGACCTGACACAGGCGGCCGTGTCAGGGAGAAAACTTTAAAAAAATGCAGGGCAGGGGCTTACACGATTGCCCGTGTCATACGACACGACCCGTGTCAATTCAACTGATTTAGAAACGTGCAAAAAATAGGCAGGCAGGGGCTGACATGGGCGACCGTGTCACATGACACGGCCCGTGTCATTTTAGCTGGACAAAAAAACATGTGCTAAGCCAGGTATTGGTCCTGACATGGGTGCCCGTGTCCACTGACACGGCCTATGTCAGCTCAGGCATCAAATTTTCTAATTTTGATATTTTTTAAGTTTACTTTGGACATATTGCATTGCTTGGAGATGACCTAATACCATAAAACCGTTTTTCTAAATGAAACATAAAAAACATTTTTCTAAACAATTGGTTTTATTTTTATTTAACTTAGACCTTGGTTTTTCTTCAAGTAATTGAAACTACAAAACCTATTCTATCAAAAAACCCTAAAAGACAATTCCTTTTCACTTTACATTTTCCTGTGCATTTTACTATTTTGCATTACAGTTTATGTAATTGTCAAAGCCTTGTAATAGTAGTTAGGGTTTATTTTTACTTGTCATCCCCGTTTATAAATTTCTATCCCCATCCCCCAAAGTATTGTAATAGCGTAGGACATTTAATTTCCGCAATTTATCGCTTTCCATATTATTGCTAGTAATTAGGGTTTGTATGGAAAGATCTTAAAACCAATACTAGACAACACTAATCAAGACAAAATGCATGAAAACAAAAACACTTTCCACACTTGTACCTCTAGGGTAACCCAAACTTGTTGCCTCGGATAAAACAGTCATGTCCCTCGAACGTGGGATACTTTAACAAAGACCCTCGATTACAAGATCATAGTCCCTCGATGACCCTTCGACGTTGCCTTCGGTAAACGATCTTAGACCCTTACAAAAAATTTCTAAGGTATCATACAATGTTGCCTTCTATGACTGTACGATAACCCACACATGTCCCTTCACATCCAATGATAAGGTTTCTTAATAACTAATTGTAAGATAACACTATCTAAAGGAGGAGGAAAAGAACAAAGACTTTCTTTAGAGTAGGTAGAACGCTCGTAGTTTCTTGCTCACAAACATTTCAAAACAAAACATCTTTCAAACACACCAACACCTTCATGAAATATTTTCAAAAGTCAACGCTTTGTATACGTTTTCGCCGTAACGAGAAACATTACAAAGTTCGCCTAAACGAAGGCACTTTTCAAAAATACTTTCAAAACAAATCACAAGCACATTTATAAAGAATTTTCAAAAGTGAGCTAGCAACTAAGAGCCCATAGATAACTACAGATGAAAAGGGTGCTAACACCTTCCCTTTTCATAACCTACTCCACGATCTCAAGAAATTTCTCAAAAGGTCTTTCCTGTTCTTTTCACCCTTTCATTTATTAGGATAAAAGAAAAGTCGATGGTGACTCTTGCTATCTGCAACAATTGCGATAAAACGTAAAACACCCAAGTCAAATCTCCCACCATATCACATATGGGATCTACCAATGGCTAAAGATAAGGATGGGAAGATTACTAATATTCTGAAGAGTGAGGAAGACTGGGATTATGAAGATGATAAATTAGCTAAGAGAAACTCCAAAGCATATAATTCCCTATTCAATGGAGTAGACAATAACATCTTTAGACTGATAAGGAGTTGTACTGTTGCTAAAGAAGCTTGGGAGATTTTGAAGACTGTAGATGAAGGAACCTCTAAGGTGAAGATGTCAAGACTTCAACTTCTTACTGTTGTACCCTAAAATTTTCCCTTCCATTTTCTTCAAGACATTCTCATGAGGTCTCCATTTACTCAAGGATTCTCAAGAGTCGATCAGACAAATTCACCTCCTAAGCAAGGGTCTTCAACTAGGGTTTAGTGTTTCTCAAATAAGATTGGTCTGCAAGGGTCTCAAACGAATTTCATGGTTCATCAAATGGCTTTAAGAATACTCATACCAAGTTTCATGCCTTGCATCACAAGTTTGCTCAGTCAATGGCTCAGATGACTGAAAATCAACTATATTGAGTAAAAAGTCAACTATGGTCAACATACAGTCAAACTTCAAGATTTTGTGTCAACATTAACATTTTTAGGTGATACTCATCATTTCATTAAGGGTTGACCATGATTCCTCAAGGAAAGCCCTCAAATCATTAAAGGTCAGAAAATCGTCAAATTAGGGTTTTGATTGAAGATGACTGATCATTGACTTTTGACCTAGTGCATGACTTAAAGGCTTGAAGTATGATCTCAAGGACTCAAATACAACATCTTCACCTAATTATATAGCTCAATACATTTGCAAAGATGCAAGTGATTGACAGTTGAAAAATTGAATTAATTGATAAAAGTCAACAGTTACAAAAGTCAAACTTTGACTTTTTAATCAACATTGGAATTCAAAAATCAAGAATCATCAAGATATTCCAAGCTATCAAACTTGATCGTTAAAAATCAAGAGAGTCAACAAAATTCAAAAATCAAGATTTTCAAACACTTAGAAAAAAATTCAAGTGTTTTGTACCTAAAAAACCCTAACTTCACAAGCAAGTTTTCCCAAGATACAAGTTGATTCAAGGAAAACTTTAAACATGAAAGTTGTAGGGATTGATGAATTATACAACTTTGATAATGTGTGGTGATCCTCAAAAAGTGCTTAATTTAAGAGATATGAGCCCATGAAGTTCTGATTATTTTTACCCAAGACTTAGAAAAAATTTCAAAGTGTTTTGTTCTTAAAAAAGTCACTAGTTTATGGCCATTTTTCACTAAGATACAAATTGATCAGCAAAAACTCACAACATGAAAGTTGTAGATCTTGATTCAAGCTTTCCAAAATGTCCAAGAAAACATTTTTATCACACTTGAGCTAGGAGATTCGAAGATATAAAGTTGGGCATCCATTCTTGAATTTCAAGTCATTTTGTAAAGAACTCAAGAGCAAATCTGATAACCTTATCATTCAATCTCACTTTTCAGGCCATGTTGCTTCTAAATCTCCACATAAATAGATATTTACACAAAACTATGGTGCATTACACAAAGATTTGAAGCTTTATCCACTTGATCATACCATTTTTGGATGAAACTGCAAAAGCTCCATATCCATTTGCATAAAGATCACTTTAATCACAAAGTCCACTCCTTGAGCCTATAACTTTTTTCTTCTGATCACACTTAACAAGAATGCTCAGAAGAAACATCTCTAAGCCTACCAACCACCCTATTGATGCATTGGAACAACAATTTTCACACAAACTTGGTTGTTTCACCTCAACCAAACCAAAACTCTATCACTTGCAAGCCTAACCATCTCATTTTCTCTAACCTTCGCCTATAAATATAGAGCTCATTTGTAATCCATAGCACGGATTAACATCTCCAAAACACCCCTCAAACTCTCCCAAATCCGAATTGGCCTCAAAACTCCATTTTTGAGCTTTGAAATTCAAATCTTCGAATCTCTCAAACCTTGCAACTTTTATCCAAACAAATCATCCAAACACTTCATATACATCATGTATAAATGATCCAAACACCTATTTTGCCATTGTAACTCCATTATCAACAAAATTCAACTTTGTAACTTGACTTGAGTAGACTGATCCAGGCTCTCTCAAGGCAAACTAAGAGTTGCAACATACTCACCAAGGTCCAAGGAAGCTAAAACAAACATCATATTAGTTCTGGAAGTCGTGTAGAGGACATTGAATTTTTGCATCAAGAGGGAAGTTTTTCAAACTTTGAAATCTCTGTAGAAGCATCATTTGCATTTATTTTCTAAAGGAAAAATGTAGATATCACGTCTATGAAGCTAACCATATATTTAGTTTTCATTCTAATTGATTGTGGGATAAGAATTTTGAAATTGAATTTTCTGAACACTTAGGTTTTCGTTTGGTACCTATAGAAAACACGTAAAAATCTTTGAGTTATAGCTTCAGAAAACAATACCATTAGATTCCTTGTGAAATTCTAAGAAAATTTGGTTTTTATATCTTTAAAAATGATTGAGAAATGAGGAAGTTAGAATTTTTTAGAATGGAAGTTATTTTGTTACTATTACTGTAAGAACGTGCAAAGGAAGAAGAAGAAGAAGAAGAAGAAGGAAATTGCATTTTCAAATTTTCAACATTGAGTTCATATTATATTTAATTATTGTTGTTTTATCACCGGATGTAACAGACACCCCAATGGCAAGCAGCGTGCGTTTCATGTCAATTTCACCTTAAGGGCGCGAGTTCGAATCAAAGTGAACCCCCCTTTTGCATTTTTTCATATTTTTTCTGTTTTGTGACTTTCTGATGTGTTTTTCACATATATTTATACTAGGGCACTCCCTTGACAAATACACGCGCGTGGCCTGGTGGTAAGATTTTTAAACTGCGACCCTAAGGTCTTGAATTCAAGCCTTGGTGGAAGCAAACTTAATTTTTTATCACTTGTTTTTCTTTTGTTTTATATGAAACTTCAAACATTTTTTGACCAATCAAAATTTATCCTTTTAAGATGATTTTTTGCATACTCCTTATTTATCTACTCTATTTTATGAATATAAGAAAATCACAAAAAAAAATATTTTTATTTTATTATTTTTTAATTAAATCAAGATATTGCATTTTTAGGGTTTTATTTAAAAGAGATTTTTTATGATCTTTTGATCAAATTTTCAATCTTTACTCACCAAGCTTGATTTTACTATGATAAATCTTGATTCTAATGAGATATCTTGACACTTGAGTAATAATTTCATGATAGCTTGAGCCTTCTTAGGATTTTCTCAACCAAATTAACATTGGAGCATGAAATATGTACAAAAATCAAAAGTTATGCTCCATAACTTTCATCTTGATTGTGATGCATACACTCGTTTCGAACATACCAACACAAACCATTTTTTTAAGAACACGAGAAAATTCAAATTTATTCTTTTTCCTTATTTCTTATTTACATTCTTAGATCAATTGTATAGTTTTCAATTATTGATGTAATAGATAAAATAGGGTTTACTTTACTTTTTTTCATCCTCATTCATAAATTTTTACCCCCATTCCCGAAGCCTTGTAATAGCATAGAACATTTAATTTCCGCAATTTACTTTTTTCCTTATTATTGTTAGTCTAATAGGATTGTATGGCAAGATATAAAAGCAAACGTTAGAAAACCTAATCTCAAGACAAAATACTTGAAATCAAAACACTTCGCACACGCACACCTCTAGGATAACTTCACTTGTTTCCTTCAGATAAAACAGTCATGTCCCTCGAACGTGAGACGCTTTAGCAAAGACCCTCGGTTAGAAGATCGTAGTCCCTCGATGACCCTTCGATGTTGCCTTCGGTAAACAATCTTATTCCCTTACGAAAAATTGCTAAAGCGTCTTACAAGTTGCCTTCTATGACTGTACGATAACCCACGCCTGTCCCTCACATCCAATGATATGGAATCCTACTAACTAATGGTACGATAGCACTATCTAAAGGAGGAGGAAAAGAACAAAGACCATTGAGTAGGTAAATCGCTCGTAATCGCTTGCTCACAAACTAAAACAATTTTCGTACCTTACAGTACTTTCAAAAACACTTTATAAACATTCTTGGGGACTGATACAAAGGTTATTATAAAGCAAACTTCCCTATATTGGCATCTTCAAAACACTTTTCAAAACAACATTTCCTTTCAACAAATGTTTTCAAAATAAACATTTTGTATATATTCTCAACGATACGAGAATCATTACAAATTTGCCATACTTAGGCATTTTCAAAATATTTGCAAACATACACGAACACAAAGCATTTCTAAAAGTGAGCTAGCAATTAAGAGACCGTAGATAACTACGGATGAAAAGGGTGCTAATACCTTCCCTTTTCATAACCTACCCCCCGAACTCAAGAAAAATTCTCAAAAGGTCTTTCCTGTTCTTTTCATCCTTTCCTTTATTGGATAAAATAAAAGTCGGTGGCGTGTCTTTCTATTCGCAACATTTGCGATAAAACACAAAACCAAAAGTCACTTCTCCCAACGTATTACAGAACTGGCGACTCTACTGGGGAAATTAACTAAAAGTGGGGTTACCTTAAGAGCTATATCACATTTATTGCTTTACTTGTTTGCCTTGTATGCTTTATATTTTGGGATATGTTTGGGTTTATTTCTTGTATAGATCCTATACCCGGATCTGGGGGAATTTTAGGTAAGTAACAATAGATCGTGGAAACTATACGGCATAAACCGATATGGTTAAAACGATGGCTATGTTAGTGTGACACATTTGTTGGTGTCGGTATCCCTTGAGTAAGTCAAGGAGAATGTTGGGCTGCTGCGTGGTGTCATAAGCACTAACTGACTGTAGAACCTTAGTTAACACAACTTAGCCATTAGAAATTAGTGAGATAGCCGACTTTGGTGCAGACTGAAGTTGGTTGATACTCGATACTACACTCATTAGATTGGACTTTCGAGATATTTCGGTCGCAATTTAGATGCTTGTGCTAAAACAATGCCTGAGAGAAATATCAGTGATATTGAGATTTCTAGAACCCGGTTACTTCTTTTAGGACAAATTGAGCCAACTAAAACTTCAAGAGGGTACTTAACTATAAACTCCGTGCAAGCCTAAACCTAAGGCCTTTTATGTTTTGTTTGTGTTTGATTAATTGTTCGAACATGACATCATAACATCATAACATCATGACATCATACCATATCATTTTCACTAACCATTTCAAGGACCTAGGGATTTATCTTTGTCTTGTTTTGTAGGTTATGGCCTCCGCTCGCATAAACACCATCTGAATTGGTTTTGTGAAGATACCTTCTCAACTTAAGGAGTTGGTCTCAAGGGTTCCTGAAAGCTCTCCATTCATCAAAAGGCATGGTCGACTACTTAGTTTGGTAACCTCGGGTTTTGAAGAAGATATGATGAGTGTTCTATTCCAGTTCTTTGACCTTGTACATCACTGCTTCATTTTTCCCGATTTCCAGTAACCAAAAATGGAGGATATTTCTCAATTACTGGGAGTGCTTGTTCTCAATCAAATACCTTTCACTGGTTTAGATAAATATCCATAACCTGAAGAAATTGCATCAGCCTTACATCTGAAGCGGTCTGACATTGTATCAAATTAGGAAACAAGGAGCGGAGTCAAGGGTTTTATTTCTAAATTATGTTAGAGAAGGCTCAAATGTTTTTGGATGCTATGAGTTTTCAAGCTTTCAAAGAAATCTTGGCTTTGCTAATCTATGGTTTGGTGTTGTTCCCTAATCCAGACTAACTCGTAGATGTGAACACCATCAAAGTATTTCTTTCTTGTAACCCTGTGCCTACCTTGCTCAGAGACATTTTGCATTCTCTTTAAACTCTTACCATGAGGAAGCGAGGGACTCTTATGTGTTGTACACCTCTTCTATCTAGGTGGTTTATTTCACACCTTCCTGAATCAGTATTAAAGAATGAGCGAGGTTTGAGGTTGTCTCAAAGGATGATGTCGCTTTCTCATTCAAATATCTATTTGTGTTCCCAATCTATGGAAAATGTTACTACCATTAACCATTGTGGGGAGTTCCCTAATGTTCCACTCTTTGGCATTAGGGGAGGTATTACTTACAACCCTTCTCTGGCCCTACAACAATTTGTTTATGCTAGAAGAGATGATCCTCATGATGCACTTATCCAGGATATTATGTTCGACTAGGAGAATGATTTTCAAGGTTATCGTCAAAGGTTTATATGAGCTTGGGGCACGGTAAACAAGATTGATAGTGTGATACGGTGGCAGAACTGACTGTGTAGTGGTAGAAATGTTCAAGACTAAGCCATTGGATTGGCTAGACTTTATACAAATCAAAATAAAAATCGCCACCGCGCTTTATTGTTTCCAAAAGGAATGGGAAAAGAGCGAATAACCCAAAAAGGGGGGAAAGATTCAAGGTAAGGGGGTTGGTTATGTAAAGGGAAGGTATTAGCACCCTAAACATCTATGGTACTCCGCAGAAACCTCTTTGAAAAAATCTGTATATTTTGGTTATGAAAATGTGTTGTATAAAAAATGGATGGTGGAGGTGAGAAAAAAAATATTTTTATGATTTTTACACCCGCTGCGGTTGCGAACCTTTAGTGCCTACGTACCACCTTTCGTGCAATAGGGGATCAGGGTACACGTAGTTCCTCTAGAAAAGACTTGTCTGTTAATTGATTTTAAACAAGGAGACAAGTCGTCATTGTTAGGAGAGAAATCTCGACTAACGCTCATAAGGTATGAGAAAGATGGACCCTGCATCAACAAGAGTGAGGGTTTGAGAATGCCTCTAGTACTCAAGTGAAAAGTCGACACCTTTATAACCATAGGGATAGGAGAATATTGCTCGACTATCAATGAATCATGTCTCATCTTGAAAAAAGTTTTGAATGTAAAAGGTGCTCAGGCGTACAAAAGAGTTTGGATGTGTTTAATTGTTTTGTTAATTTTGAAAGATGTCAAAGTATGATTAAGTGAATTGAAGTTTGTTTAAAGAAAAGAAGTTTTAAAAGAAAAGGGCACTCGAAAAAGTCAAGGTTTATTATGAAAGCAGTTTGAGTTTAAAAACAAAGAAGATTTTGAAAGAAGATGAGAAGATTTTGAAAATTAAAGAAGATGGGAAGAGATGAAGGGACTATCCTAAAGCATAAGGTAAAAGCTAAGGAAGAGAACCGTCTAACCAACAAGAAGTCGATACTTGACATTATGAGCCAATGTAGAATTCCCATTCTTTGGAGAGAAACCAAGCAAGCAAAGATACTAGACCTCTTGAGAAGACCAAAATTTAATTGCATTAAGTCTTCGCAAAAATTGGGCAGAGTAACGGCTGTATACGGGTGAATTCCAGATTATAAACAAAGTATACCTGCACACAAAACAAACAAACAACCCAATGTCTTGAGGTAAACCCCAAGAGCTCCAGACAAAATATCATTGAGGTCAAAAGGTCTCCAATATAAGCCAAGGTTTCTATTCCTAAGTCCAAGAAGTCCATCACTCCATAATGCAAAGGATAGTAACCAAGTAGTCCAAGTATCATTAATGACTTTTATGGTTTATGTTGATTATTAAGTGTCTTTAAAAGGAAGAGAAAAGATCAAGTGAGCAAAATAAAAATGACATAAAAGTAAATGCTCAAGTGAGCAAAGGTGAAAATAGCATGAAATGTAAATGCAAAAAATAAATGGTACATAAAGCATAAAAAATAAAAGCATAAAGTAAAGTCAATTATTAGTAATTAGTGGTTAATTGTATGACCATCTTGAAACTTGCATTTGGAACTCATTAGAGGATTGGTAGAACCAAAGCCTCCACACAACAAGTTGCATTTGCTTTTTGTCAAGTATATCATCCATTTTAGAATTCTCACAAGTAACATGTAATGATCAACGATGTTTAAGTGATCCGCGTTGACCAAAGGTGTTGTAGATCCATTAGAGGATTGGTAGAACCAAAGCCTCCACACAATGAATCTCAAGTTTATTGGATCAAAGAGATCAAATTAACATACTTGAGCTTGCAATCATAAGTTTGGGCCACGAATGATCATTTATTCGAATCGGGACAAAAATTAGCGCTATGTTAAGCAATCGTAAGTGGACTTATGTAGAAGTCGCAACTATTTTAAGGCCGGTCAATAGAAATATATGTACTTCATGTTTGGATAAATGATATAGAGATCACCATCCTTTAACATGTAGCACAATTAAAAGAGAGAAGGATAAGATGAAGAGGGAGGGGAATGATAAGTTAATTTGGATTACCATTTCAAAATTCTTTCATCTTTAAATTCAACCACTCCTCTAGATGGATTAAAGTACTAAACATATCATTAATCCAAAGCACCAAAAATGAATTAAATAATTCACTCTTAGGTAGATTTGAATTGATGAACAATTATCCAACTTTATCTACATCACAAAGTCCATTGAGTTTAAAAACAAATTGGACATTTAAAATTGCAATCCAAACCAACAATCAAAGGAGTGAGCAGAAAAATATTTGAGTCAAAACAGCCCCAAAATAAGGCAGAAACAGTATTTTTGAGATCAAATTCTTGTTCCAACATTTCATCAAATACCTTATGATCATGGATCCAATTGAGCATGAAAATTCCCGCAAATTTTGAGAAAATAGCACTAATGGAGTTGTAAAATAGTGCTCAAAGAATCAAAACCATAAATCCATAAGAGATCACATTGTGAAAGATGATGATCCAACTTACCAAAGGTAGAATTAGAGAATTATCAAACAACTTCCAGAATTTGCTTCAATTCAAAAACAAGAATCAATCACCAAAGCTTGGATGTAGAGAATTAATGGAGAAAAAGTGTTTGGATGGAGGTTTAGCTCAAAGATTAGTAAGCTTCAATGCAAAGCTTAATAACTTTTTGAAAATGGAGCTTTGAGTGAATTTGGTAAAATGGAGAGAATTGAGAGATTTTTTTAGCAAGATGATTTTGGCTATCAAAAGCTTGTGATTTGAATGAAATGAGGTCTCTATTTATAGATTTTTAGGATTGGTATTAGTGGTAATTTGGTAATTGATTCTTGGAGCCAAATTTGAATTAATGACATGATTTCAAATTATGCAGAAAAAATTGGAGCCAAAATGATAACAATTTGAATTTGCTGGCTTTTTTTCAAAAAACACGTGCATTTTGCTATTATGAGTCGATACATAAGTGGTATGTGTCGATACATCCTAGTTGCATAACATAACATGTGTCGATACATGCCTTTATGTGTCGATACATACTGTTATTCCAGCATATTACAGAATCACCCAAACTGCATGAGTCGATACATAACACGTATGTGTCGACACATGCTAGTTATTCAAAGAGGATGAGTCGATACGTACATGCATGTGTCGACACATGCTAGAAAAACAAACAGGATGAGTCGATACATACATGCATGTGTCGACACATGCTAGAAAAACAAACAGGATGAGTCGATACATATATGCATGTGTCGACACATGCTAGTTGTACACAAGGAGATGAGTCGATACATACCTCTATGTGTCGATACATGCTGGATTTTTTTTTTTTTGAAGGCAGAAATCCTTATTTGTCAGATGCTTCGACTCAGTACCTGCAAAACACGATTTTGCAAAGACAAAGACAAATATTTTTTGTATTTTGATTAGAAGTTGATCAATAACACAAGAGAAAAATTAAATATAGGATGCAAATGTGATGAATGATGTTATTTATTAATGATTGTGATTGAATGACAAAATATGGTATGAAAGTGTGACTGAAAAAAGTTAGGGGAAAAATTTAGGGTACAACAGCTGCCCCTATTTAATTATCTTTTAGCCAGAGAGGCGGAAAGTAATTAAATACAAACAGACCTGAATTTTGTCCCTGATGTGATGAGATGATAGCATGTGTTATGAATGAATGGACTCTTTTTTTACATATATTTTTTGAATGATGTACGAGATGAGACAGACTCTGGGAATATGGAAAGACTCGAAACTGGAAACGTATGGTAGTTCAGATGAAATGAAGTGGAAAGACACGCCTGGGAACAACAAGATACTTCTGGATATCTGTCAAGGCGACAAAGAGTAACTAGCAATACTTGGAAAAAAGATAAAAACCTGAGAAGGTAAGCAGCGACATCCAAGAATGGCATTGAATGAGGCGAACAACTCTCTGGAAAAGGCAATCAGAAACATCTAGAAGAACATTAGATGTTGGATGAGACCAAATTTGAAGCTACATCAGAGTCCTCCAGGAAAGACGCTAGACGGAAGAGAAACACGACATCCAATACTGGCTTTGAATGACAACAAAAGATTCCGACATTCAATAATGGCTTTGAATGAAGGGAAAACTCAACGTCTAAAGATGGCTTTAGACGAGAGAAAAAGTAACAACATCCAATAATGGCTTTGGATGGAAACAAAAGATCCTGACATTCAATACTGGCTTTGAATGAATGGAAAACTCAACGTTTAATACTGGCTTTAGACGAGAGAAAAGATCACAACATCCAATACTGGCTTTGAACGAGTGGAAAACTCAACGTCTAATAATGGCTTTAGACGAGAGAAAAGCTCAAGGCGTCTAATACTGGCTTTGGACGGCAGAAAAGGTAACAACATCCAATACTGGCTTTGGATGGAAAAAGAGATCTTGACATTCAATACTGGCTTTGAATGAAGGAGAAGGTAACAAAATCCAATAATGGCTTTGGACGAAAGAAAGATAGCTGAACTGACATCTGCTTTGGTATGTGCCAAGTAAGTTGGACTTTGATCTCAAGGTGACATGTCAACAGCAACAAGACCTCGGGAAATGCAAATGAGGATGGAACACTCTTGTTATGCATTATGTATGAATTTTGCTATGCATGATATGTGAATGATATATGCATGTAATGTCGACGTTTATGACAACGGAGTTTGACTCTTTTGTGGATGTAAAATTGGAAGTTTGATTCCTCAACACGGAGAACTCTGCCAAATTTGGTTGGAAAGAAAATGTCATGAACCCAAATTTGTCACACTTGTAAATTGCATTGAACTGATGATCTTCTGAGGAAGGACATGGAGAGCTGCTTGGAGATTTGTCCCAAATTAGCTGACTGTTGAGGATAAACTGATCATGGCTTTAGCTTCTGAAATGAATTGTTTGGAATAAACTGATCATGGCTTCAGTTCTTGAGATAACTTCTAGAATAAACTGATCATGGCTTCAGTTCTGAAATGTTTATTGGAGATAAATTGATCATGGCTTCAACTCTGAAATGTTTGTTGGAGATGAATGCCCCTGTATGAGTCTTGAAAATGATCTTCTGGCAAACCAAATCTGAGAAAACTTGCACTGAGCAGCAAATCTTGAACTGAGTCTCAAATGGGTCTGGAAGATACTTGCCCCTGATAGGCTTACTGACCAAGTTTCTCGGCTGTTTGAAATTCCTTGATGAGGAAAGCTTGTTTGCAAGCAAAATTGTTTATTCAAACATGGTAATTTTAATGCAAAGTTCATGCAAAAGTTTTGAATCCAAAATCATTTTTGAAATGATGTTATTGGTGTATATAAAATGCATCACTAGTTAAAACACAGTGGTTTATACTTTTAAAGTGAAAGAGGAAGCAAAGGCATGAAACCAAAATAAATGATTTGCAAAAGATCATAGGAGTCAGTTTACGCAACCTTGCTGTAGTATGCTTTCAAAAGAAACCTAGCTTCAATTAGGTCTTTTAAGGGTTGTAATGTGGTCTGGTTCACAGTTTAAGAAATAAAGGATAAAGGCTCAAAGTTTATTTGTACCCAACCCAATCTTCGTGATGTTCTTCGGCCCTATGTTCAGTTAATTCAGAATATGCATTCAGGTTCCAAGAGATTTTGGAATTGCACTGATGGTAGAAATGACGATGATTCAGAAGCTAATGAATTCTTGAGAATGACAGTCATTTCTTCTTACATCATTTTGTTGTTTTGAGGACTTTTGTCAACTCTGGTGGAGAATTTTGAGAATTTGAAGACCTCTTCTGATTGAATTTATTATTCCCAACTTTTGCCTGAACTGTTTCATTTGAGATTACAGTCAGCGGGATGCCCTAGTTTTTGCCTGAGTCTCCTTCAGAGGTTTTGACTTAGCGTGATTTTTATTTTGATTTTTCTTTTCATTTCATTTTTTTTAATTTTTTGGAAAGATAATGACTGCCTTGCTCAATGATTACGGGGAACCATCTTCGTCATTTTTTGTTTGAGAGCATCTTTGACTCTTCTTGCTATGTGCAAAGGAAAGCTTGATCGCAACCTTTGTTGAAAGATGTCTTGCACGATTTCTCTTGTAATTGAATGCACAGCCAAATTAATTGAGAACTACCCATCCCCGGGTTAAGATTGCGGGTTTTTCGTATAGAAAGAAACTCCAACTTCTAGGCTCAAAGGGGTGAACGAGGGATTAACTTCCTTATTTCTCCGGTTTTTGGGAGTTGAAACAATTCCTGTATATCCTCAGCAAAGTTTTATTCGAAAGCATACCAGAAACAATTATGGGTATTTCGTTTTCATCATCCTACCTCCAATCTTTGCATAAACAAAAGCTTGATAAAGAGAGTAAACAAGAGAAATATATTTGAAAGCAATAAATGAAAATGATTTGAATCAAAACATTGCAATGCTCATTTCATTAAACTTAACATGAAAGTACAAACAGAATTTGAAAGCAACAATTTTAACATAAACAAGGGAAAAATGCAAACAGAAAGAAACATGGCCTAGTGACTAATCAGTAACAAGGATGAGTTGTCCTGTCTGAAACACTGGCTTTAGGAGGTGACTTGAGGGTAACCCGACTCAATCTTCAACCACTTTGTTTTGGTAAAGGATTGTTGATAACATTAGGAACTGCCTCTTTGAAAGTGAGCATATTGGTTTTCACCAATTCTTGCACTCTGTTTTTCAATGCATAACAGCTTTCTAAATCATGACCGGCAGCTCCCTGATGAAATTCACAATGAAGGTCAGATATGAACCCGGCTGGAGGAGGATTTCGAGGAATCAGAGGCCTAGCTGTAATCAAGCCCTTCTGCACCAATGCAGGATACAATTCAGTGTATGTCATATGTATGGGATCAAATTGAGCCTTATTTCGATTCTGATTCTGCGTAATATTCTGTTGTTGAGGGACCTGAACTGGTTGAGCATTAACGGCAGGAGTAACAGCCGCTACTTGTGGTTGACCAGTGTATTGAGGCCTACGGCGAGGTCCTCTTCTCTCAGTCGAGACAGCATTAGCTTCTACCTCTTTCTTCTCCTGAAAGTTCCCAAGGTATTTCTTTGCACCATTAGAAGATTCAGCAACTTTAGACACTTTACCATTCTTGATTCCTTCTTCTAATCTCTGGCCAATAGTCACCAGGTCTGTGAAGCTGGAGGACACACTACCAATCATCTTCTCCCAAAAGAAGGGGGACAAAGTATCCATGAACAAACCAGTCAGTTCTTTCTCTTCCAGAGGTGGTTCAACTTGAGATGCCAATTCTCTCCATCATTGAGCATACTCCTTGAAAGATTCTTTCTCATTCTGAGACATATTTTGTAGTTGGCGACGATCAGGTGCCATGTCAAGGTTATATTTGTATTGCTTTATGAAAGAATCAACAAGATCTTGGAAGCATTGGATACGACATTTCTGAAGTCCCATATACCATTTCAATGAAGCTCCACTCAGACTGTCTTGGAAACAATGGATAAGTAGCTTGTCATTCTTTGTGTAAGAAGACATCTTTCGAAAGTACATCACCAAATTACTTCTTGGACAAGTATGCCCCTTATATCTCTCAAACTCAGGAGTCTTGAACTTTGCAGGCATAACCAGATCAGAAACTAGGCACATGTTGTTAGCATCAACACTGAAGAACTCATTTCCTTCCATATCTCTGAGTCTCTTCTCCAAAGTCTGATACTGTTCTTTGAACTCTTCAAACTCACCAAAGTCTCCTTGGCTCACACTTCAAGGACTGGCAGCATGGTACTCAAAGAGAGGATTCCCAAAAGCAGCTTATACAGCAGGTTGACGAGAAGCAGTATGAACGATTAGCTGAGGTTCAATGAAAACTGGAGCCTGAAAGACTGGTCGGGAAGACTGGCCAACCATTGAAGTAATTGCAACAGGCGGAGTGTAATTCTGAGGTAACCCAAACTCTGGCCATGCAGTAGATGTATGTTGGATAGGTTGAGTGTCAACAACAGCAGTTTGGATTTCAGATATCACAGTACTTTGAGGTGGCTCTCCTCTAGAAATCAAGACTTGCATCATCTCAGTAAGTTTGGCCATGCCCGACTTCAACTCATCAATTTCCATTCTGACTTCCATGTTGTGTTGTTCTTGGTTTTCAATTCTCAATCTAACAGCAGCTCTAGTCTCGTAGTTATGTTGAGGAATCATCTTGACGGTGGATGACTAACTGGAAGAAAGAAGCAACTGGGAATAAGATCCTGAACAATCTGGATGTATGCAGAATGATGCAGAGGATGCAAATGATATGCAATGTTATGCAATGCACTTCACAATAACAGGATCACATGGTTCAGAGTCACGAGCCTGGAGTCAAAGGTACAACCCATAAGGTATGGACTAACAGTTATCACCTTCCGAACAAGGTTCTAAGAGGTTCCTAGAGTCTACATCCTTCCTTCGGATATTACCAACGTCCCGATTAACTCGGTAATTAGTAATATTCTCATGAAAAACTCGTCCGAGCGTAGTATCGCGTGACAACTATTTCCGAATTACTCTGTCATAGCTTCCGCACTATACTTAAAAGGCCAAGATGGGTTAGGTAATCTACGGTCCTCAGCTTCAGTAGGCTCAAAGGTCGAAAGTAGTACGTCTTCCCGATTACTCGATAAATGACACTACAGTCAAAGGGGCCTCCACTGAGTGGGGGATCTCATGTCTCCTTTTTTGGGATTACTCCCTCAAAGTTAACATGACTATACCGCCCGTCCTATCTTATGTTTGCCCAAGTCCGGGTATAAGACTTATAAGAAATCACCAAGCCCCCTGTAAACCAGGAAAATCTAGACAAACATATATACAAAATATAACACATAAAGACAGTAACACATACACAGATATAAACAAAGATAGGTTTAACCCACTTAGGGATGGACCAGCAAGAGGTCAATCTTTCCCCGGTGAAGTCGCCATTTTTATGTAGCGGTAGAAATGTTCAAGACTAAGCCATTGGATTGACTAGACTTTATACAAATCAAAAAAAAAATCGCCACTACGCTTTATTGTTTCCAAAAGCAATGGGAAATGAGCGAATAACCCAAAAAGTGGGGAAAGATTCAAGGTAATGGGGTTGGTTATGCAAAGGAAAGGTATTAGCACCCTAAACATCTACGGTACTCCGCAGGAACCTCTTTGAAAAAATCTGTATATTTTGGTTATGAAAATGTGTTGTATAAAAAATGGATGGTGGAGGTGAGAAAAGAAATATTTTTATGATTTTTACACCCGCCGCGGTTGCGAACCTTTAGTGCCTATGTACCACCTTTCATGCAATAGGGGATCAGGGTACACGTAGTTCCTCTAGAAAATACTTGTTTGTTAATTGATTTTAAACAAGGAGACAAGTCGTCATTGTTAGGAGAGAAATCTAGACTAACGCCCACAAGGTATGAGAAAGATGGACCCTGCATCAACAAGAGTGAGGGTTTGAGAACGCCTCTAGTACTCAAGTGAAAAGTCGACACCTTTATAACCATAAGGATAGGAGAATATTGCTCGACTGTCAATGAACCATGTCTCATCTTGAAAAAAGTTTTGAATGTAAAAGGTGCTCGGGCGCACAAAAGAGTTTGGATGTGTTGATATGTTTTATTGATTTTGAAAGATGTCAAAGTATGATTAAGTGAATTGAAGTTTGTTTAAAGAAAAGAAGTTTTAAAAGAAAAGGGCACTCGACAAAGTAAAGGTTTATTATGAAAGCGGTTTGAGTTTAAAAACAAAGAAGATTTTGAAAGAAGATGAGAAGATTTTGAAAATTAAAGAAAATGGGAAGAGATGAAGGGACTATCCTAAAGCATAAGGTAAAAGCTAAGGAAGAGAACTGTCTAACCAACAAGAAGCTGATACTTGACATTATGAGCCAATGTAGAATTACCATTCTTTGGAGTGAAACCAAGCAAGCAAAGATACTAGACCTCTTGAGAAGACCAAACTTTAATTGCATTAAGTCTTCGCAAAAATTGGGCAGAGTAACGGCTGTATACGGGTGAATTCCAGATTACAAACAAAGTATGTAATCACAATAACCTGCACACAAAACAAACAAACAACCCAATGTCTTGAGGTAAACCCCAAGAGCTCCATAACAAATATCATTAAGGTCAAAAGGTCTCCAATATAAGCCAAGGTTTCTATTTCTAAGTCCAAGAAGTCCATCACTCTATAATGCAAAGGATAGTAACCAAGTAGTCCAAGTATCATTAATGACTTTTATGGTTCATGTTGATTATTAAGTGTCTTTAAAAGGAAGAGAAAAGCTCAAGTGATCAAAATAAAAATGACATAAAAGTAAATGCTCAAGTGAGAAAAGGTGAAAATAGCATGAAATGTAAATGAAAAAAGTAAATGGTACATAAAGCATAAAAAATAAAAGCATAAAGTAAAGTCAATTGTTAGTAATTAGTGGTTAATTGGATGACCATCTTGAAACTTGCATTTGGAACTCATTAGAGGATTGGTAGAACCAAAGCCTCCACACAACAAGTTGCATTTTCTTTTTGTCAAGTATATCATCCATTTTAGAATTCTCACAAGTAACATGTAATGATCAACAATGTTTAAGTGATCCACGTTGACCAAATGTGTTGTAGATCCATTAGAGGATTGGTAGAACCAAAGCCTCCACACAATGAATCTCAAGGTTACTGGATCAAATAGATCAAATTAACATACTTGGGCTTGCAATCATAAGTTTGGGCCACGAATGATCATTTATTCGAATCAGGACAAAATTTAGCACTATGTTAAGCAATCGTAAGTGGACTTATGTAGAAGTTGCACCTATTTTGAGGCCGGTCAATAGCAATCTATGTACTTCATGTTTGGATAAATGATATAGAGATCACCATCCTTTAACATGTATCACAATTAAAAGAGAGAAGGATAAGATGAAGAGGGAGGGGAATGATAAGCTAATTTGGATTACCATTTCAAAATTCTTTCATCTTTAAATTCAACCACTCCTCTAGATGGATTAAAGTACTAAACATATCATTAATCCAAAGCACCAAAAATGAATTAAATAATTCACTCTTAGGTAGATTTGAATTGATGAACATTTATCCAACTTCATCTACATCACAAAGTCCATTGAGTTTAAAAACAAATTGGACATTTAAAATTGCAATCCAAACCAACAATCAAAGGAGTGAGCAGAAAAATATTTGAGTCAAAACAGCCCCAAAATAAGGCAGAAACAGTATTTTTGAGATCAAATTCTTGTTTCAACTTTTCATCAAACACCTTATGATCATGGATCCAATTGAGCATGAAAATTCCATCAAATTTTTAGAAAATAGCACTAATGGAGTTGTAAAACAGTGCTCAAAGAATCAAAACCAGAAATCCACAAGAGATCACATTGTGAAAGATGATGATCCAACTTACCAAAGGTAGAATTAGAGAATTATCAAACAACTTCCAGAATTTGCTTCAATTCAAAAACAAGAATCAATCCCCAAAGCTTGGATGTAGAGAATTAATGGAGAAAAAGTGTTTGGATGGAGGTTTAGCTCAAAGATTAGTAAGCTTCAATGCAAAGCTTACTAACTTTTTGAAAATGGAGCTTTGAGTGAATTTGGTAAAATAGAGAGAATTGAGAGATTTTTTTAGCAAGATGATTTTGGCTATCAAAAGCTTGTGATTTGAATGAAATGAGGTCTCTATTTATAGAGTTTTAGGATTAGGATTAGTGGTAATTTGGTAATTAATTCTTGGAGCCAAATTTGAATTAATGACATAATTTCAAATTATGCAGAAAAAATTGGAGCCAAAATGATAACAATTTGAATTTGCTGGCTTTTTTTCAAAAAAACACGTGCATTTTGCTATTATGAGTCGATACATAAGTGGTATGTGTCGATACATCCTAGCTGCATAACACAATATGTGTCGATACATGCCTCTATGTGTCGATACATACTGTTATTCCAACACATTACAGAATCACCCAAACTGCATGAGTCGATACATAACACGTATGTGTCGACACATGCTAGTTATTCAAAGAGGATGAGTCGATACATACATGCATGTGTCGACACATGCTAGAAAAACAAACAGGATAAGTCGATACATACATGCATGTGTCGACACATGCTAGAAAAACAAACAGGATGAGTCGATACATACATGCATGTGTCGACACATGCTAGTTTTACATAAGGAGATGAGTCGATACATACCTCTATGTGTCGATACATGCTGGATTTTTTTTTTGAAGGCAGAAATCCTTATTTATCAAATGCTTCAACTCAGTACCTGCAAAACACGATTTTGCAAAGACAAAGACAAATATTTTTTGTATTTTGATTAGAAGTTTATCAATAACACAAGAGCAAACTTAAAGATAGGATGAAAATGTGATGAATGATGCTATTTATTAATGATTGTTATTGAATGACAAAATATGGTATGAAAGTGCGATTGAAAAAAGTTTGGGGCAAAATTTAGGGTACAACAGACTGTTAATACTAGTTTTGCATTTGTATTCGCAAATGTTGCGGTAAGCAAGAGTCGCCACCGACTTTTCTTTTATCCAACAAAGGAAAGGGTGAAAAGAACAGAAAAAGACCTTTCGAGAGTTTTCTGAGTAAGGGGGTAGATTATGGAAAGGGAAGGTGTTAGCACTCTTTCCATCCGTAGTTATCTATGGGCTCTTAGATGCTAGCTCATGTTTTGAAAATTGCTTGTGCTTTGTGTGTTTTGAAAGTTATTTTTAAAATTACTTAGTGCAGAGATTCACTTTGTGATAACTCTTGTATCAGTCCTCAAGAGTGTTGACAAAGCAAATGTTTTTGAAAGTGTTTTTGAAAATATTTTTGTGTAGGTGCAAAAATTTGTTTTTAGAAAACATCTAAGAACTTATCTACTTATACTCGAAAAGGTCACTCTTTTCCTCCTAACCTTTAGACGGTGCTATCCTACTATTAGTGAGTAGGTAGCCCTATCGTTGGATGTGTGAGGGACAGGCGCGGGTCATCGTTATGGTCATAGAAGGCAACATATAGGGATACCTTAGCGGTTCGAAAGGACTGTCATCATATATTCGTAAGCAACATCGAGGAACAATATTATTTCTCGTAGGCAATTCGAGAGACATTGAGGGACTATGATCTTTATGATGACTTTAACCAAGGATCTTTGCTAAGGGTATCCCTACGCTCGAGGGACATGACCATTGTTTTTCCGAAGGCAACAAGTGAAGTTACCCTAAAGGTGCGGGTATGCAAATGATTCAGTTTGGTTATTTATCTTGAAATTAGGGTTTTTTATCGTTCATTTTTATCTTTTCATACAATCCTATTAATCTAAGTATTGCATAAAATATAGTAGTTGAAGGTAAAGGCGAAAATGTAAACCTAGGCTATTACAGAGCTTTGGGGCAGTTACATAATAGTGAAGAGTGTGGAAAAGAAATCCTAAAACTATTACATCCCGGAAGCAATTACATGATAATGATAAAAAAAAGCGGAGAAAATAAAGCTATGTTTTTACAGTTGGACGCGCCCTATACACTTTATCTAGGAAAATAAGATGAAAATAGCAAAGAAAATGTTTTGGTGATTTTTTATGAAAAAAATGATTTATGATAATTAATTAAATAAATCTAAAAAACCTAATCAATTTTAATTAAAAAAAGGTTAATTTTGAAAAAAAAGTTCATTTAAATACCTAAAGCTTAATTAGTTTTAATTAATAATAAAAAAGGTTAATTAAAAAAATCCAAAACCTAATTAATTTTAATTATAAAAAAAGGTTTTTAAAAAAGCTTATGTTTAATGATTAACAAAAAATAATTAAGTTTACCAAAAAATAGATAGGGGAAGAAGCATCAATGGAAAATAGGGTTAGAAAATAAAAATAATGCAATTTGTGACAGAAGTTTATTTGCGTCATGTTCAGAAAATCATAACTTGGTCAATTTTCATCGTATTGAGCTAGTTCCGGCGCCAAAATTTCACAAATTGAGTTAGATACGTTTTCACAAGAGGTGTCGAGTTCGAATGGTATCCAAAAGGCCTTCGTATTTTTCCCAGAGTACGTGTGACGCGCCGAAAATCCTGAATGCTGAATATTATTTCATTTGGGTCGAACTTTGAAAATTCATAACTCAGTCAATTTTTATCGGATCGGGCCCATCTTTTTACACAAGGTGACTGACTCAGAGATCTACAACTTTTCTTCCAAAGTCGAGACTGGATTCTGCTCTGATCAATACCATTTTTTATTGAAGAACATGTCAGAGTTGACACTGGAGCCCAAAATAAGTTTGTTTGAGGCGAAACTTCAAAAATTCATAACTAATTCACCGTTTATCTGATTGAGCCTATTTTCAGACAGGAGTTTGTTCTCGATGTCGGCTACATTTTGTTTTCATTTTTAAACTTCAAAAATTGCATTTAAGTCCCTTCTATTTAGCCTGGAACACGTCAGACTCAAGTGAATAAAAATTTGCACTATTGTTTGTGGTTATTGGAGGTCCAATTGCACATTCAAAGCCCATATCTTTACTCTAATTCCTATTATATAATCTTATTCTTTTCACACAAACAGGACACGATGAAAAAACTTTTGCCACAATCTTTTCAAAATATCAAATTCTTTCAAGAACCCTAGAAATATTGGAATCCTTGTTACAAACCCCCATCTCACTACAAACAAGCTATCCTTGTTACAAACCCTCATCTCACTACAAACCAGCTATCTCATTCTCCAGTAAGGGTAAGGCTGATTTAGTCTCCATGATCAAAAGGATGTTGAAGCATTCATCCATGCCATATCGGTTTTAATATTACAAAGTTTTATATATTTGCTTTCTTTTTATTCCATGATATAGTAATTTATTTAATATGTTCATGAGATTCAACGTTGCAGATTTATACCATCTAATGGTTCCATGTAGGTTTACTATAAAACACTGAGGCCAAAACGGAATAATAACCAATGCATGGCTCATGGCAAGGCAGACATCCTAAGGAGGCTAAGGGCGTGGGTTCAATACCCACCCCTATTGGTTTTTGTTTTCTTCCATTCTATTTATCTTTTTACCTATTTTCATTCTTTATGTTTAAAACTTTTTTTCATAAAATCTAACATTTTTCACAAACCTTTGATTTTTCATAATAAACTCGAATAATTAATTTTAGGTTTTTTTAATTTAATTTTAGATTTTAAATTAATTTTTGGTTCAACACCCACCCCTGACATTTGCATTATTTTTATTTTCTAACCCTATTTTCCATTGATGCTTCTTCCCCTATCTATTTTTTGGCAAACTTAATTATTTTTTGTTAATCATTAAACATAAGCTTTTTTAAAAACCTTTTTTTATAATTAAAATTAATTAGGTTTTGGGTTTATCCGCATTTTTGAAGACCTTATGATCGAAATTGGCTTCCAGCCGTGAGAGATGAAAACGTAGATGACGTCAAGACTGAATTTTGGCTATCGGAACAAGTTCAAAACAAGCCACGATCTTCAAGTTATGAATGTTTTGGTGCGTAAAAACTGCACTTTCAGCACACTTTTTCACCATATTTCTTCGAGAAAAAATCGCACATTCGGAGACCTTCTTTAAATAATTGGCTCTCGAGCCGAACTTGAATTTGAGAATATATTATCAGGGATATTTGGCGAAAGAACACCTTAATATGACACTCCAGGTTGGACTTGTGAATCTTTGAACCCCGAATCATTGTGAAACGGCGAACCGATTTTCAGCACGGAAAATACTCTGAGAACATCCATTGGCGAAATAAATGTCACTTGTAACTTGATGAAACTTGCTAAATATACCTTGATTCCATAACCATAAAACCACTGATATGCGTGTATGTAATAATGAAAATAAAGAGGGTAAGTTTTGGGGTACAACAGCTGCCCCTGTTCAATCTTCTTAAACCTGAGGATTTAGATTGGCTTGTTTGCCTTTCGTGATCTGAAGGTAGAAGAGGATTGAACACTAGAGTGCCCAGAAATTTTCTCTCGCATGAAGTAACACTGTTGGTCGATGCTAATCGGGAATGGGCTTACAGATGCCATTTAGAGAAGATGACTAAAAGTCGTCGGAGATGGGCTTAAAGACGCCATCCAGAGAATATGACGGAGAGTCGTCAGAGATGGGCTTAAAGATGCCATCCAGAGTAGATGCTGACTTCATAAGAGGTCTCTTTATGGGGATTTCTGTTCCTGTTGTCTGAGGAGGAGTCCACTGGGGGATGTTGATTTATGTTGTTTTCCTGTTTGAGGAAAACTCTGTGGGGAATAGAGTCTAGGAACTTCGGTTGTCCATGGCTCTACTTAGGGGTTATCTCTGGATTGGAGAGATGAAAGTTTGTTGTTTTCTGGTTGAAATCCAGGCTTCGCAGTAATTTGCTGGGAAGAATGAAATTAACTGCTATCTGGAAATGTATCAAAAGAAACCTGTGTAGGGCTATTTCAGGATGAGTCCGGGTAAGACTTCATCTGGAAGTGTATGAGAAGGAACCTGGGTAGGGCTGTTTTAGGAGATATATGAGAGGGAGCCTGGGTAGGGCAGCTTTAGGATGAGTCTGGGTAAAACTGCATCTGGAAATTGTAAGAAGGAACCTGGGTAGGGTTGCCTCAGGATGAGTCCGTGTAAAACTGCATCTGGAAATTGTGAGAAGGAACCTGGGTAGGGTTTCCTCAGGATGAGTCTGTGTAAAACTGCATCTGGAAATTCAAGAGAAGGAACCTGGGTAAGTTTTCCTCAGGATGAGTCCATATAAAATTTCATATGGAAATTCAAGAGAAGGAACCTGGGTAGGGTTACCTCAGGATGAGTCTGTGTAAAACTGCATCTGGAAATTCAAGAGAAGGAACCTGGGTAGGGTTGCCTCAGGATGAGTCTGTGTAAAACTGCGTCTGGAGATTGTGAGAAGGAACCTGGGTAGGGTTACTTCAGGATGAGTCCATGTAAATCTTCAGAAGGAGGGAGAAGGAACCCCTGTAAGATTGCTTCATGAATAGCCTGTATAAAGTTGTATTTGGAAGTCAGAAGTAACCCGTGTAAGATTGCTTCATGATGAGCCCGTGTAAATTTGTATTTGGAAGTCAGAAGAAACCCATGTAATATTGCTTCATGATGAGCCCGTGTAAAGCTGTATTTAGAATTCAGAAGAAATCCGTGTAAGATTGCTTCATGATGAGCCCGTGTAAAGTTGTATTTGGTTGCACAGATAATTACTCTATTTTATTTCATGAGCTAATCCTGGACCTGTTAAGAATTGTTGATGATAAATATATCTTGATTGATCTTTCCTGAAAAGGTAAAGCATTAGTTGTATGCAATGTCATGATGTATGAATTGCATTGTGTAATGGTGTTCTCAAAATAAAAGAGATTGGGATGTATGCATTTGTACTATAGATGCTATAATATTTGTAGAATGATGTATGAATGCAATGTATGAACGTATCAGCTATTCTATTGCAGTATTGTTGAACCAGGGAAAATAAATCTCTGATTGTTGCTGGGGGTGAAGAATGTAGGTCTTTAAATATGTTGAAGTTAAAACGCTGGGAGATAAACTTATGTTGTTAGAGAAATAAATTTTGTTGGGGAAGGTAAACTCTGAACTGAACTGTTGCTATAAGATAGTCTGGAATAAGTATCAGGATGGCATCCATCTTTAGATCGTACCTGAACCATTTCTAGAAGATGGTCTGAATAAGTATCAGGATGACATGCGTCTCTGGATTGTACCTGAACTATTTCTAGAAGATAGTCTGGAATAAGTATCAGGATGACGTCCATTTCTGGATCGTACCCGAACCGTTTCTAGATGAGAATCTGAAATAAGTGTCAGGATGACATTCGCCTTTGGATCATACCTGAACTGTTTCTATATGAGAATCTGGAGTAAGTGTCAGGATGACATCCGTCTTTGGGTCGTACCTAAACCGTTTCTAGATGAGAATCTGGAGTAAGTGTCAGGATGACATCCGTATTTGGATTGTACCTGAACCGTTTCTAAATGAGAATCTGAATAAGTATCAAGATGACATACGTCTATGGATCGTACCTGAACCGTTTCTAGATGAGAATCTGGAGTAAGTGTCAGAATGACATCCGTCTTTGGATCGTATCTTAACCGTTTCTAGATGAGAATCTGGAGTAAGTGTCAGAATGACATTCGTCTCTGGATCGTATCTACACCGTTTCTAGATGAGAATCTAGAGTAAGTGTCAGAATGACATCCGTCTCTGGATAGTATATGCACTGTTTCTAGATGGGAATCTGAAATAAGTGTTAGGATGATATCTATCTTTGGATCGTACCTGAACCGTTTCTAGAGGATAATCTGATTTATTCAGAATGTTTCTGTTGGGGAAGGGAAACTTTGTAATCCGCTTGGGGAATCCCGAGAAGCTTGGCGACTTCATTGGGGAATTTTCGTTGGAGCAATAATTTGGAGATTTTGCTCTGCCGAGGGTATGAGAACACCTTACATCAATAGGTTGCATGCTAAGAATATGGATGTGACCTTGTAGTAGAATGCCCTTGCCTCTGTACCTGCTGGAGAAGGTATCTGCTGGGATTTTGTAGATGGTTTGACTGTTATCCAAACTCCTGGGGTTTTGAGTTGATGCAGATTAGGGTAATAAACCTTTTACTGATAGACAAGTGACGAGATTACGGGACGTGGTCGTACGCTTTAATCCCTAACTTTTTCCTGGATTGTCCTTTCATATTTTCAGTCCATCGGGATAACCTTTTTTTTCCCAAGCCACCTTTTCAGGTTTTCGACTTGCCGGGTGTACAGTTTTTTCCATATGTATATCCCTAATTTTTGCCCGAACCCTTTTGGTTCGCCAGGATGCCCTTATTTTTTCCTAGGCCAGTTAACCTAGTGTGTCTTTGTTCATGCGTAGTATTTTTCGACTATGTCCACGTTCAACGGGTATGGAGAATTGTCACTATCCATAGTAGTAAGTGTTGCCACACTGCTAGAAGATGTTTGTTTGATCATACAGGATTCATTGCTGGAATTTATGTCCAATTCCCCAAGTGATTCAGATGGAGTTCTGCCCCTGGCTATTTAGCATTTTTGAGAGATTCTTTGCATATTGGCTTGACTGCCCCAAATTAATTAGAAACCATGTCATGCCCCTTGATTATGAAAGGCTTTTTATTGGGAATGTTTTTTCCGTCTGAGGTGATTATGTCCATTGGGGGGTCTTCGTTCACTGAATATTCGTTGTGTGAATTTATCTGCCATTTGAACAATTAACCATATGCAAACAATGTCATTTAAAGAATGCAAAGCTTATGTCTGTCTTGAATTATTTTTTGAAGATGAATTTTTTGTAGTAAAACAAAATTTGCAAGAATG
Source organism: Vicia faba (assembly GCA_948472305.1). Classification (NCBI taxonomy): domain Eukaryota; kingdom Viridiplantae; phylum Streptophyta; class Magnoliopsida; order Fabales; family Fabaceae; genus Vicia; species Vicia faba. The sequence continues at coordinate 941,621,224 of OX451736.1, forward strand.
TGATATCAACTCATGATTTATAGCAAACCTTACAAGAGTCAGGATACCTTTGTAACAGTATGCTCTCAACTAACCCATGCTTCAGCTAGGACTTTTAAGGGTTGTAACGTGGCCTGATTCACGGTTTAAGAAACAAAGGATAAAGGCTCAAAATTTATTTATACCCACTCGTTCTTTGTGATGTTCTTCATTTCTATGCTCAGTTAATTGTGCATAAAAATCCCAGTTGAGTTCTGGAATGTTGGCCCCGATATTTCGGTGATGGCTCAGAAATTGAACGCTTGTTTAAGAAGGCAGTCATTTTTGTGACCTTTTCTTTTTGTTGAGGATTTGTAGGACCTCTTTCTTTTTTGATTTTGCTATCCCTGTCTTTTGCTTGAACTATTTCTTTTGTGATTACAGCCAGCGGGATGCCCCCTGTTGTTTTCTTAAGTCTTCTTCATAGGTTTTGACTTAATGGACTTTTATTTTGAGAGATAATGACTGCCTGTTCTTAATGGTTATGTGGAACCATCATCATCTTCTACACTATTTTTTGTGTATGAAGGGAAAGCTTGCGACTGAATGCACATCTGAATTAACTGAGAAAACTACCCTGCCCGGGTTATGATTAGGGGTTTTAATTTATGTGAAAAGAAAACTCCTACTTCTTAGGCTCAAAGGGGTTAACTAGGGATTATCTTCCTTATAACTCCACTGTTTAGGATTTGAAACAACGCATGTACATCGTCAGCGGGGTCTGTTCAAAAGTATACTGTAGATATTCTGGTATCGTTCTCATCATCCTCCCTCTAAAAGCTTAGAGCTTTTAATCAAGAGTTGAATATCACAAAAGGGAAGTAAGAAAGCAGTTCAAGCATAGTGCAAACAAATTAATTCAAGACAAACATGTGCAATGCGTTGATGAAATAACAAGGTTTGATATGAATAAATGTTCGAACAATCAAAAGAAAATTACAAATTGAAAATTCTAATGAACAAAAGCCTCTTTGTCTGATCTTGTCACTTTAGATGGTGTGCCTTGGAGGGATAACAGAAGAATTCTAGTTGGCCATCTTGTGCAAATTCTAATGCTCCCTCATCGATCAAGTCTTGAATTTTGTATTTTAATGTCCGACAGCTATCAGTATCATGCCCTGGACTGTTGGAGTGATATGCACACCTTGCATTTGGATTGTACATTGGAGAGGCAGTATTGGGATTTGTAGGAGGATCCCTCAATGAGGCCAAATTCAATTTCAACATGTGTTGCAAGACTTGCAACATTGGTATGCTGAGTTTGGTATATTGCCTAGTGAATGAAACCCGCTTACGTTGATTACCCTGTGGTTGTTGGTGGGGTTGTGGTTGGGCTCGTGATGTAGCAGAAAATTGGAAAGGTCCACTCTCCACCAAGCCAACTCCTTGTCTCATTAGGGGAACATTAACGACTTGATCCTCGGCCTCGATCGTTTGTTTCATACAGTTGCAACCGTCTTGATGAAGTTTGCTGACGAAGATTCTTAGCTCCTCTTGTCCCCTGGCTAGGCTTTGGATAAGAGCCATTTGACTGATCATCTGGGTCATCATCCTTTCCATCTCAGCTTGCAGTTGTTCAACCTGGTCATCCTTGTTGTTGTCAGGATGTTTCTTGGTCCGATTCCCAACGAGGAGTGCTTTCAATTCTTCTTGCCCCTTGTATAGGTTTAGAAACATTTCCATGAATTGAGCCTCTTGAGTTTGGAGATCTCTGTTGTCTTTTTTGAGAGCCATTGCTGAAATAAACAGCGAGAACATGACAGGCTTGTACTGGAGACTACCTGTTATGCAATGACGTGTATGATATGCAAATGTTTTCAAGCATCTCGCGGGGTAAACAAGAAAAATGATAGGCGTTGAACTTTACAGCTTTGATTGAAGCACTTCAAATCGTTGAAGGTCCTTCTATAAGAGTCAAGCTCACCATATCAAGTGGGTTATAGCCCCTGACTCAAGTTGTCACTTTGGTCTTTTGACAGCGTTGGCTAGAGGAAAATGAATCCGCTTGCCCCTTGCTAGATGTCTGCTTTATCATAACCTGCATCACAGGCCCTTGAGATCCTTGAAATGGTTAAGGAAATGTTATGGTATGATGTTATGATATGTATGCTATGCATCAAGAAAAAATGCAGGGTAAGAAACCAATTTATTGGATTTATACAAACAAGGAATACAAACAAAGCCTTGTAATTAGTTCAAATTGTTAGGCAAAGAAAGAAAACAAGTCACACAAGTATCCTTAGGTTTAAGCTTGCATAGATTCCATAGGTAAGTACCCTCTTGAAGTTTAGTTGGCTCAACCTGTTTTAGAAATAGTAACCAGGTTCTAAGGAGTCTCAATATCACTGATCTTTCTTTATCGAGCACTATTTCAGCTTAGCAATCTTTTCTTACGGTCGAAACATCCTGAAAGTCCGATCTCAATGAGTGTAGTGTCGAGTATCAACAGATTCCCAGCTTTACACCGAGGCCGGATATCTCACTACTTTCTAATGGTCAAGTTTGTTCAACTAAGGTTCTAAGGTCCGTTAGTGCTTCACGACACCACGCGGCGGCCCCATATTCTCCTCGATTCAACACAAGGGATACTGGTACCGACCAAACTGTCACACCAACACAGCTATCGCTTCAACCATATCAGTCTACGCCGTACAGTCTCTACGATCTATTGTTGTTTACCTTTAAAAATGCCCCAGATCTGGGTATAGGATCTTTACAAGAATACCCCAACAAACCCTCAAAGATAAAGCAGTCAAAGAAAACAAAGAAAGCAATTTTAAAATGATCTAGACCCTAAGGTAAACCCCACTTTATAATCATCCCCAGCAGAGTCGCAAATTCTGTGATACGGTGGTAGAACCGACTGCTAATACTGGTTTTGCATTTGTATTCGCAAATGTTGCGGTAAGCAAGAGTCGCCACCAACTTTTCTTTTATCCAACAAAGGAAAGGGTGAAAAGAACAGAAAAAGACATTTCGAGAGTTTTCTGAGTAAGGGGGGTAGACTATGGAAAGGGAAGGTGTTAGCACCCTTTCCATTCGTAGTTATCTACGGGCTCTTAGATGCTAGCTCATGTTTTGAAAATTGCTTGTGCTTTGTGTGTTTTGAAAATTGTTTTGAAAATGCCTTAGTGTGGCGATTCACTTTGTGATAAATCTTCTATCAGTCCTCAAGAGTGTTGGCAAAGCAAATGTTTTTGAAAGTGTTTTTGAAAATATTTTTGTGTAGGTGCAAAAAGTTGTTTTGAGCAAGCATATAAGAACTTATCTACTTATACTCAAAAAGGTCATTCTTTTCCTCCTAACCTTTAGACAGTGCTATCCTACTATTAGTGAGTAGGTAGCCCTATCGTTGGATGTGTGAGGGACAGGCGCGAGTCATCGTTATGGTCATAGAAGGCAACATATAGGGATACCTTAGCAGTTCGAAAGGACTGTCATCATATATTCGTAAGCAACATCGAGGAACAATATTATTTCTCGTAGGCAATTCGAGAGACATTGAGGGACTATGATCTTTATGATGACTTTAACCAAGGGTCTTTGCTAAGGGTATCCCTATGTTTGAGGGACATGACCATTGTTTTTCCGAAGGCAACAAGTGAGGTTACCCTAGAGGTGCGAGTGTGCAAATGATTCAGTTTGGTTATTTATCTTAAAATTAGGGTTTTATATCGTTCATTTTTATCTTTTCATACAATCCTATTAATATAAGCATTGCATAAAATATAGTAGCTGAAAGTAAAGGTGGAAATGTAAACCTAGGCTATTACAGAGCTTTGGGGCAGTTACATAATAGTGAAGAGTGCGGAAAAGAAATCCTAAAACTATTACATCTCGGAAGCAATTACATGATAATGATAAAAAAAAGTGGGGAAAATAAAGCTATGCTAATACAGTTGAACGCGCCCTATACACTTTATCCAGGAAAATAAGATGAAATTAGCAAAGAAAATGTTTTGGTGATTTTTTATGAAAAAAAATGATTTATGATAATTAATTAAATAAACCTAAAAAACCTAATTAATTTTAATTAAAAAAAGGTTAATTTTGAAAAAAAATTAATTAACATACCTAAAACTTAATTAATTTTCATTAATAATAAAAAAAGATTAATTTTGAAAAAAAGGTTAATTAAAAAAAACCTAAAACCTAATTAATTTTAATTATAAAAAAATGTTTTAAAAAAAAGCTTATGTTTAATGATTAACGAAAAAGAATTAAGTTTGCCAAAAATTAGATAGGGGAAGAAACATCAATGGAAAGTAGGGTTAGAAAATAAAAATAATGCAAATGTCAAGGGTGGGTGTTGAACCAAAAATTAATTTAAAACCTAAAATTAAATTTTTAAAAAAAAACTAAAATTAATTATTCGAGTTTATTATAAAAATCAAAGATTTGTGAAAAATGTTAGGTTTTATGAAAAAAGTTTTAAACAGAAAGAATAAAAATAGGTAAAAAGATAAATAGAATGGAAGAAAACCAATATCAATAGGGGGTGGGTGTTGAACTCACGCCCTTAGCCTCCTCAGGATGCCTGCATTGCCATGAGCCATGTATCGGTTGTTGTTATGTTTTGGCCTCAGCGTTTTATTATAAACCTGCATGGGACCATTAGATGATCTAAATCTGTAGCGTTGAATCTCATGAACACATTAAATAAATTACTATATCATGAAATACAAAGAAAGCAAATATATGAAATTTTGTAATATTGAAGGCATGAATGAATGCTTCCACACCCTTTTGATCATGGAGATCAAACCAGCCTTACCCTTACTGGAGAATGAGATAGCTGGTTTGTAGTGAGATGGGGGTTTGTAACAAGGATGACTTGTTTGTAGTGAGATGGGGGTTTGTAACAAGGATGGCTTATTTGTAGTGAGATGGGGGTTTATAACAAGGATTCCAAGATTTCTAGGGTTCTTGAAAGAATTTGATATTTTGACAAGGTTGTGGCAAAGGTTTTTTCGTCGTATCTTGTTTGTGTGAAAAGAATAAGATTATATAATGGAAATTAGAGCAAAGATATGGGCTCTGAATGTGGAATTGACCCTCCAATAACCACAAGCAATAGTGTAGATTTTTATTCACTTGAGCCTGACACGTTCCAGGCTAAATCATAGGGACTTAAGTGCAATTTTTGAAGTTGAAATGTAAAAAAAATGTATCCAACATCAAGAACAAAGTCCTATCTGAAAATTGGCTCAATCGGATAAATGGTGAATTAGTTATGAATTTTTGAAGTTTGGCTCCAGACAAACTTATTTTGGGCTCCATTGTCAACTCTAACACGTTCTTCAATAAAAAACTGGTATTGATCGGAGCAGAACCCGGTCTCGACTTTGTAATCAAAGTTGTATATCTCTGAGTCAGTGAGCTTGTGTAAAAAGATGGGCCCGATCCAATAAAAATTGACCGAGTTATGAATTTTTGAAGTTTCGACCCAGATGAAATAATATTCAGCATTCAGGATTTTCGGCGCATCACGGGCACTCTGGGCAAAAGACGAAGGCCTTTTGGATACCGTTCAAACTCGATATATCCTGTGAAAACGTAACCAACTCAATTTATGAAATTTTTGCGTCGGAACCAGCTCAATACAATAAAAATCGACCAAGTTATGATTTTCTACACATGACGCAAATAAACTTCTGTCACAAATTTTCTGTAGGAAAATACTTGATAAATCCGCATTTTTGAAGACCTTCTGATTGAAATTGGCATCCATCCGTGAGAGATGAAAATGTAGATGACATCAAGATGGAATTTTGGCCACCGGAACGGGTTCAAAATGAGCCACGATCTTCAAGTTATGAATTTTTTAGTGCGTAAAAACTGCACTTTTAGCAAACTTTTTCATCATATTTCTTCGAGAAAAAATTGCACATTCAGAGACCTTCTTTAAAGAATTGGCTCTCGAGTCGAACCTTAATTTGAGAATATGATATCAGGGATATCTTGGAGAAAGAACACCTGAATATAACGCTCTGGGTTGCACTTGTGAATCTTTGAAGTCCTAATCGTTGGGAAACGGCAAACCGATCTTCAGCACGGAAAATACTCTGAGAACATCCATTGGCGAAATAAACGTCACTTGTAACCTGACGAAGCTTGCTAAATATACCTTGATTCCATAATCATAAAACCAATGATATGCGTGTATGTAATAATGAAAATAAAGAGGGTAAATTTTGGGGTACAACAGATAGCAAGAATTTAGGACATAAGAATTTTATCTCTTTGGAGCCATATCTCAAGTGGGTACAATCTCGTGGTCAAAACCTTATGATGCCATATCCCGCTGTCTTACCGGTGACTGTGGAACCTGTTTCTAAGAGAGATATTCCTTATACCATTCTCCATCCAGACATGCCCACTAACCTCGAAGAATTGCAGAAGTCCTGGATTCAACTCAAGGAAGAACGAGAGACCTTTGAAGCTCAATTCTACGCAAGCGAGAAGAAAGTGTTAGAGCTTACAAAGCAACTACATGAAGAGCTGAGTCTTAATGTATACATCGACACGAAGAGGAAGCGTATGTGGGAGACTTGAGTCTTAGGTTTTAGAAGTTCATATTGTTGTCTCTTTGAGACCCTTTAATTTTTCATTGTAAGCCCAAGAAGCAATTGTAACTTTTGAACTTATTAATGCAATCTTTGTTTCTGTTTCCTTTCAGTTAGTAAATTTAAATCTCCTAAAGTCCTTGAAAACATTGCATCCACATATCATGCATCATTTCATAAGCAGGTTTTCCAATGCAGATTTCCTCATCTATTTACTGTTTATTTTAGTATAAGATGGCTCTCGAACAAACTGCCAAGGATCTCCAAACTTAGCATGCACAATTTCAAGAGACTCTTCTGAATCTGGCCAAAGGGCAACAAGAGATGATGGTGCTTCTCACCATGAAAAAGAAGACTAAGAAGCGGATTGTTATCCTCAACATGGGAAGAAGGTTCAAAGGTCCTGCTCAACCAGTTCAAGATGTTTCCTCTGAGGAAGACGATAACCAAGAGGAGGATGGAAGAAGTGTCAAGGGTGAAGATAGAAACAATTAGGGTTCCGAAGATGAAGACTACTCCGACGAACAGTATCCTCCTACAGATGACAAATACAAGCAGTTAGAAGATCGTCTTAAAGCTGTGCAAATCCAGAAAGTGCATGGATTAGATTTTGGAGAGCTAGGTATGATATTGGCGGTCTTCATCCCTCATAAGTTCAAGGTCCCTATCTTTGCTAAATATGATGGAGTCTCTTGTACCAAACTTCATCTGAGGTCGTATGTTCAAAAAATCCAACCTCATACTACTAACCGGATATTATGGGTCCATTTATTCCAAGAAAGTTTGTCTGGTACTCAACTTGAATGGTTCTATCAGCTGGAAGGAACCAACATTCACACATGGGAAGACTTGGATGATGCTTTCTACAAGCAGTATCAATATAATGCTGACCTTGCACTGACTTGTGTACAATTGCAAAACATGTCTGTGGGCTCGAATGAAGGGTTCAAGGAGTATGCCCAAAAATGGAAGGACCTAGCTAGAAGGGTGAAACCTCCTTTGACTGACTGAGAATTGGTGGATATGTTCATGGGCACTCTGACGGGTCCATTCTTTAATTTGCTGATTGGGAGTTCATCATCAGGGTTTACGGAGTTAGTTCTGACTGGGGAACGAATTGAAAGTGGTATCAAGAGCGGGAAGATTCTGATTGCTGCAACTTCTAATGTTGTGAAGAAGCCTTTCATTGATAATAAAGAAACCAATGTTATCTATGGCCATAAAAGTCGTAGTAAAAATGACCACCATCAGTCTATGGGAGCAGTGTTGATCTCTAATCTGGCGCATGTTCAACAACAATAATAACAAGGCAACCAGCATAGTTCAAACGCTCTAAGAGGGCAATCTATCGAGATTAATATGCCATTTGGCCAATGTAATGCGGTGGGAGAACTGACTTGGTTGTTTTGCGTTTGATCGCATTTGTTGCGAATAGACCTTTCTAGATTATTTCTTGAGTTCAGGGGGTAGGTTATGAAAATGGAAGGTATTAGCACCCTTTCCATCCGTAGTTATCTACGGGCTCTTAGTTGCTGGCTAGATCACTTGCATTTGTTTGAAAATGTGTTTGTGGTGTGGATTTTGAATGTATTTTGAAAATGTCTTTATAATGGTTCTCGTTTCTATAAGAACGCGTACAAAGTTTTGTTTTGAAAATAGTTCAAAGAAGTGTTTGTGGAATGTGTTTTTTAAAATGATTATGAAAAGGTGTCTTTGTTATGGTTATAGTTTCTATAAGAACGCGTACAAAGTGTTTTAAATTTTGAAAATGTTTCAAATTGAGGTTGTGGGTGTATAAAATGTTTTTGTTGTGAGCAAGCGAGCAACCATGAGCATTCTACCTACTCAAAAGGTCTTAAATGTTCTTTTCCTCCTCCTTTAGATGTTTCTATCTTACCATTGATTTGGTAAGAAGCCCTATCATTGGATGTGAAGGGACGGGCGTGAGACGTTTGTAAAGTCATAGAAGGCAGCCTATGGGACATTTTAGCAATGTCGTTTAGGGACTAGATCGTTTACCAAAGGCAACATTGAGGGTCATCGAGGGACTACGATCTTTTATCGAGGGTCTTTGCTAAAACGCCCATATTCAAGGGACATGACTATTTTTACGAGTCAACAAGTGAGATTACCCTAGGGGAGCATGTGTTAATAGTGTGTTTGAATTGCATGCATTTAGTCTTTGATTAGGGGTTGTCTACTTGTTGTTTTTATCTTGCCATACATACCCTATTTTACTAGCAATCATACAAAAGTAATAAAATGCAGAAAGATAAAATCCTATACTATTACAACCATATTGAATAGCATGAAAATATAAAGGCAAAAATGAAATAAAAGTAAGAAAATTGGGTCTTTCGATTTAGGCAGAAACACCCTTTGATTCTGCACTTTCTGGCTTCCTTCGATTTGGGGCCTGGAGTTAGTGGAGTCATGCCCTTCGATTTTCCTTTCTTCCTCTTTCGACTGGGGGTTGGAATCAGTGTAGGCGTGCCTTTCGTCTGGGCCTGGAAGCCAGCACGGTGTACCTTCTGGCTGCCTCTTTCATTTTGACCTGGAGGTTAGTGAGGAAGCCAAAGACTTCATTTCCTACTTCTTATTTCATGTTCCTTTCGTTTGAAATCTTGAATAGCAACATGGCCTAAGGCCATGCAAGCATTACCTTATGGTCAGGTTAGTACTTAAAGCATGTTTAGGTAAACAAGAAGCAAAAACAAAAGGATTAGCTTTGAAACATATTAAAAGGGTGGAAACGAAAAGAAAAAACAATGGTATGTACATGTTTGAAACTAAAAGAAAGTTTATTTACATGTTATGCAAGAAACTAAAATTTCAAGGTTTAGAGAAACTTACCTTGCTTGAGGCTGGAGCGTGTGCTGGACTTTGAGTGGTTTCCTTGAGTGTCCCTGGATTCGAAGGGAATGAGAGAAGGTAGCGTTTCTACAGCTGGATTCGAAAGAGAAAAATAAGTGAGATGTCCTTCTTACTGGATTCAAAGGGTACAGGGTGTGGGGATATTTCAAATTCGAAGGGGACAAATGTTTGGATTTTAGGTTTGTGTTTGATGAGTGTTTAAGTGTTTGAGAGCTTTATGGTGTTTGAGATATTTTTGAAGATTCGTTCCTCTGGCCCATAAGTCCTTTTCAACATGTGTTGGAGCCTCTTATTTATAGGCAAAGTTGGCTGAAGCTTTTGGAGGGAAAACAAAAAGTTTGAACAATTTGAGTAACCTGCTTTTGTAGCTTTCGAGGGGCAGTGCTTTGAATGTTATTTTGGTGCAAGAATGGGGGCAGTGTTTCAGGACTGTTGTGTAGAAGTTTTGGCCAGTGTGCCAGGTCTGAATTTGGCAACAAGCATCTTTGAATATCATCCTTTCATTTTGAAACTCCTTCGACCAGATTCTTCCCCCAACAATATTATTTTATTTTCCTCCAACAAGTGTCCTTCGAACGGGCTACTTTTGTGCATCCTTCGAAGGAGCCAAATGTGTGACCCTTGGATGGGTCACCAAAACATGCCTTAAGGTGGGCTTTGTAAATCCTTCAAATGGGCTATCAAGCATGTCCTTCGAATGGGATTCCCAGAGTTGGGTTCGAAAGATGTTGATTCAAAGAGAATCAAAGTTACAAACTAAACCTTGTGAAGGTGGTTATGTCCAGTCGAAGGCTTGCCTGCCAAAGGTCCATGTGGCTAAATGAAGAAGTGTACGTAGGGGGGCCCTGCTTTGTGACTTCATGCAAACATGAAAATATCTTTGTTCAAACGAAGGCTTGCATGAAGGGAACCATATTCCCAAACGAAAGGTGCATGCAGGAGGCCAAAAAGTCCAGATAGGAAATAGGAATACAAGAGGCAAATAAGTTCAAATCGAAGGATACCAAAAGGGAACCTTTTGCCTTGGAATCAAAGGAAGCTATAGGAGGCTTTGTACCTTGTGCATGCTAGAATGGGGGGAGCCTTTTGCATGCAAGAAGGAATTTATGGCTCAAACGAAGGCTTGTACGTAGCTAGTCATCAACTTGTGAGTCAAGGCAAGCATGGAGGGAAAGTTTGTGTAGGAATTCAAGCATCAAACATCCAAACGAAACAGGTATATAGGCTGTCATGGCATTGTGAACCCAATGAGGCCAGAGATGCAATAGAAGGTGGCATGTGTTGTACCCCAAAATTTTCCCTCCCATATTCCTCAAGACATGTCAAGAATCACCTCCAAGTTGTTCAAGTTGGCTCAAGAGTTGGACAGTCAAATCACCTCCTAAGGCAGTCAATTCAAAATTAGGGTTTTGTGTTGCATCAAGGTCCTTACATCCAAATGGCCTCAAATGATCCCAAATGTCATAATGTGTTCTCAAGTTCATCCATGTCAAATTCCAAGCCTTGCAGAGAAAGTTTGGTCAGTCAATTGCTCAAGAGGCCCAAAAATCGACTGTGCTAGGGCAAAAGTCAACTGTGTCCCAAATACAGTCAAACCTCAAGATTTTTTGTCAACATTCTCATTTTGAAGGTTAATTAATCATTTGATCAAGGGTTGATCATGATTCATCAAGGATTGCTCAAGATTCATCAAGATTCAAAAGTTGCTAAATTAGGGTTTTGTAGGAAAAGTCAACTCAACTTTGACCAAGCATAACTTTCTCATACTTTATTAGAAATGACCCATCCAAATCTCATTTTGAAGATGATGCAATATCCTACAATCCATCTTCACACCCCAAGATCAAGAAATGCTCTCACAAAAAGTTACTAATTTGGACATTATAGGTCATTTTTGAAAGTCAACAAAAACACCTTTTTTTCCAAAGCTTATAACTTGAGCATGGAACATAAAAATGAGATGAGACCAAACGGGTTGATTAGAGGACATCTCAAGGTTTCTAAAAAGTCCAAGAACACCTCCAAAAGTTCAAAATTGAAGAAGTTATGCCTTGTTGAAGTTGGGCATTTTTCCAAATTTGCCAAAAGTCAACTATCCTCAAAACTCCAATTTTTGTCAAAAGGGCCCACTTTTTTCCACTTGATATAGTCTTGTCATGCCACACACGTGTTCCATATTTAATTTCATGGACATTCATCTATTTTTCTATTTTATTTCATTTTTATTGATTTAATTCATTATTAATCAATATTAAATCAAATAAAATCTAAAAATTGATGTAATAAGATTCTTATGGTCATTACAGCTTGAAAATATCATACAACACTCAATCAAATTCGTGCCAAGTCAAAACATGCACAAAATCTCAGATTTGATGCAAATATGGCAACTTGTTAATGGTGATCAAAATCAAATCTTCCATCTTCAATGCATAAGGATTATGGCCCAAGTTTTGACCTAAACACATTCCATTATTTGCACACAAGTGAGGCAGACCAAGAACACGCACAAGGAACTGTTGAAACGGCCAGAACAAGTTTGTAAAAAACCTTGAAAAAGTGGAGATCGAATTCTGGTTTAGAGACATTTACAAAGCAAAAGCTGGACATAGCTCCCTTGCCTGATATCCTGTGAAGCTGTAGCAATCAAAACCACGCCTTTTCATTGCCTAAAACTCATTGTAAGTCTCCACGAACCTTACTCTGGACATGATATCGTGAAATCATTTTCTTGCATCTTCTTGCTAATTTTCTTGTACATTCATACTTACCATTCAATTTCCATTGATTCTGCAATATTTGATTTTATTTTCGTGGCTTCTAACCCCGTATCCAGAGCTAGGGTTCTTGTTCTTGCTTTTTAGGCATTTTTTATGCAGAATAAATTGAGGCTAATGATGCGTATAGGAATGATCAGGGGAGAGAGACGAATGCAATGATGGTTTCCATAAGCATTTATATGGCCTGTAGCTCTTGATAGGATGATGCCATGGATTTAGTTGCGGAATAAAATCCGCAGGTAAATGAACTAGTCTTCGTTGAAGAAGACGAAGACGTGGCTTGCGTCCATTGGTTCGTTTGAATCATTAGCGCGTTTTTATTTTTTTTTTCCAGGCATAATTAATTGTTTGTCTTATATTATTTGTTTTCCATTCCTTTAACAATTAAGTAAGCTGGTTGGAGTGGTTGGAGCGCTGGCATGTGAGCATTGGGACCTGGGTTCGAATCCCAGGTCCCCCAAAACATTGATGAATTTTGTTTTCAGGTAATCTCACGCAGCATTCAAAAACTTGGTCCACCATACGCCTCAGGGATCCATCTGCCAGATGGCTTACCAATCAAATCTGATGATCCAGATTGAAGGTTCACCATGGACTGGAGTCAACCAGCACGCGCTGGATTTCAAAGGTCAAACAGGCTGATTGGATATGGGCCAAAAATTTATGATCATACTCCCTCTTCAGGCCCAACCCCCCCCCCCCCCCATTTCGGTTTATTTCTCTTCTCTCTATATTTATTTTATTTAATTTATTATCAAAAATTAACCAATTAATATCTTTTCTATAAAATCAGAAAACCCTAAAAAAATAATATTTTTATTAATTTCACTATTTTATTATTTTTGTAAATAAATTTTAGTCAATTAATTTAGTTTTTTAATTAGGTACAATTTTAATATCTTTTGCATTAAATTAAAATTAATTTAGAATTAGGTTTCTAATATTTTTTTAACCATTCTTATTTTATTTCCTTAATTAAAATAAAAACCCAAAAATATTTTCATTTAATTAATTAATTCAATTTTTAATTAAAAAATAACAAAAAAATATGCTTTATTTATTTAAAAGGGTCAAAACCCTAAGACACTCCGATTTAATTTTCTCGCGCGCGAATAATTTTTGATCCCTATTTCAATATTGTAACTGCTCCGAGAATGTAATAGTTTTTAATTTAGGACTTTATTTATTTATTTATCGCTTTTATTTACTTTTCGCAATTTAATTTTAAAAGGGTTTGTCTTTGGCGATGTAAATACCCGACGCCTTGTAATAGCTTAGATTTATTTTCCGCAATTTAATTTCCGTAACCCTTAACTGTTAGATGTTTGGATAATAGGCAATGCATGACAAGATCAATTTTAATTTAAAATCAACAGTAGCTCACCATTAACATGTACAAAGATAATATAACTGAAAAACAATACACTCGCACATGCCACTCTTAGGGTACACCTCACTTGGTTGCCTCGAACGTGGTCATTGAGTGTAGGAAGTTTTAGAGGTCACCCTCTTGTCCAAAGATCATAAGTTGCCTCGAAACGGTTGCCTCGGATAAAATGATCTAAGACATTAGGGTTACCGCTAAGGCGTCCTAACGTTGCTTTAGTGACCACACGTCCCTTAATCGAATTGACCCGAAAACTCCAACGATGGTGCTACCTACTCCTCAATAGTGGGATATCATTGTCTAAAAGACATTTGTACAGTTTAATTCCTTTTTGAGTAGGTAGATGTTCTTAATTACTTGCTCCTTTTAAAACAAAACAAAACTTTTCGCACTTACACCCCTTTCAAACAAAAAACTCTTTTCAAACCCACAAACACAAAGAAAAGCAAACTTTTGAAAACATAATGAGCAAGTACCTAAGAGCCCGTGGATAACCACGGATAGAAAGGGTGCTAACACCTTCCCTTTCTATAATCTACCTCCCGAACCCGAGAAATATCTCAGAAAGAAATTTTTCTGTGCTTTTGTCCTTTCCTTGTTGGATAAAATAAAAGACGGTGGCGACTCTTGCTTACCGCGACATTTTATAAAAACAAACGCAAAACGCGAACCAGCATTCCAAAATAGTTAATTCTATTCCCACCGATCACAGAACTGGCGACTCTGCTGGGGACTTTTTATAAGTGAGGTGTACCTTAGGATTAGATCACTATGTTTTCAATTGTATGCTTTGTATGCTTTAATTTTGTGGTCTTGTATCGGAGTTCTATAGATCCTAACCCGGATTTGGGGATACCCTTTAGGTAAGTAGCAATAAACTGTGAGGGATCTGTCCGGCGTAGACCGACATGGATGAAGTAGTAGCTACGTTGGTGTGGCACCTTGGTCTGTACCGATATCCCTTGTGTTGGAACGAGGAGAATATGGGTCTTCTAAGGAGTCATTAAGCACCAACTGACCTTAGAACCTTAAATTGACCAACTTGGCCATAGAACAGTAGCAGTATGCTACACTCATTGAGACTAAACTCTCGCGATGATTCCGGCCGCAAGAAAAGGTTGCTAAACTGGAATTATGACCGATTGAGGGTAGTCAGTGATATTGAGATCCTCTAGAACCCGGTTACTATTTTTAGGACAGGTCTTAACCAACTGAACTGAAAGAGGGTAGTACATAAGCTCCATGCCAGCCTGAAATCTAAGGGCTCTTTTGTGTGACTTGTGTGCATTTACCATGTTTGCTTTTTGTGGATACTTGTGGTGTGCCTTTATCATGACATCATGACATCATAACATTGCATACATCTTGCATAAGGACTAACCTATTTCAAAGACAAGAGGGTTTCATCTTTGCTCTGTTTTGTAGGTTATCATGATGCCCATGCGTAGGAATACTATCCGGATCAACTTTGTCCAAGTACCTACCCTGCTTAAAGATTTGGTTGTCAAGATTCCAGACATTACTTCCTTCATCAGAAGACATGGCTCTCTGCTCAGTTTGGTCACCTCAAAATTGGACGAACAAATGATGAGTGTTCTGGTCCAATTTTATAATCCGTTGTACCATTGTTTTACTTTCCAGGACTTCCAGCTGGTTCCTACTCTAGAAGAGTTCTCTGAGCTACTCGGTATCTCCGTCTTGGAACAGACCCCGTTTACTGGATGGGAGAAGACTCTTAAGCCCGAAGAAATTGCTGCAGCCCTTCACTTGACCAAGGAGGAGGTAATGGCTAACTGGGAGACTAGAAGTGGAGCTAAGGGTTTTCTGGCTAAGTTTTTGGTTGACAAAGCTAATTACTTCTGGGACAGCTTAGACTTCAAGGTGTACAAGGACATTCTGGCTCTCTTGATTTATGGTCTGGTATTGTTTCCGAATCCTGACACTTTTGTTGATATTAATGCCATCAAGATCTTCATCTCTCAGAATCCGGTACCCACTCTCTTGGGTGATATCCTTCATCAGCTATATGCTCGTACTGCCCGAAAGCGGGGAACTTTGATGTGTTGTGCTCCTTTATTGTCGAGGTGGTTTATTTCGCACCTCCCTAAGTCCGTACTAAAGAACAAAGAAGGAATGAGCTGGGCTTATAGGGTAATGTCTCTTTCTAATAATGACATTATCTGGACTCTCAAAGGTATGGATGAGGTGACTGTCATTGATCGTTGTGGAGAGTATCCTAATGTTCCATTGATCGGAACCCATGGAGGGATTTCTTACAACCCATGTTTAGCTCTCCGTCAGTTTGGAAGAGCCAAAAGAGAAGGGCCTCATGAGATGTTGATGCCTCATATCATCTTTGATTTTCAGGGAGATAGCGACGAGCTGCGTTGTAGATTCATAAGGGCTTGGGACAGAGTTCACCAATCTGACCCACACGAGTTGGGACCAAAGACTTCTCTGCCAATGGAGCCATATCTCAGATGGGTCCGCATTCGCGCCCAGAAGCTAGGTATGCCATATGAAGCTGTCAGGCCTGTTACTCTTGAAGTTGCTAATGAGGAGGGGGTTCTTCCAACTATTCTCCACCCTTATATGCCCACTGATATTGGGACACTGAAGAGGTCTTGGATGCAGTTGAGGGATGAACGGGATTCCTATCGAGAGAGGTTTAATGAACAAGAGCAGAAGATCTAGAAGCTGACCAGACAGTTGGAGAATGAGCGGATCCTGAATGATTATGTTCGCACTGAGAAGAAGATACCATGGGAGCATTGATAGACCGTTGATGATTTCTTTTACAGTTTTTATTTACTTTTCAGTATTTCCATTCTTGTAACGCCTAAGGGCAGTTTGTTGAACAATTTAAATTTTGAAGTTTAAATCTAATAAAGTGTGTTTCCTTTCTTGTTTACAAATTTGAATCTCGATTGTCTTTGAAATCATAAATCATACGCATTTCATCCCATGCACTTCATAAACAGGTACCCCATTACAGGTCTCTTATCTTCTTCGTTGTTTATTTCAGCGCTCATCATGTCTGCTGAACCTTCCACTGAGCAAGCTATCAAGGCCCTCCAGGCCCAGAATGCCCAATTTCAAGAGTTGTTCATGAATCTAGCTAAGGGTCAGCAGGACCTGAAGACCTTGATTCTGAAGGAGAAAAAGAAGAAGAAGAAGAAGAAGAGGACCATCATGTTCAATACTGGACGCGGGTTTGGAAACGGGCTGCAAAATGAAGTTGATCTGACCACCTCATCTGGGGGGAAGGATAGTCCACAAGAAAGGAGGGCTCCTAGCCCTATGGTCTCCGACAACGAGACAGACTATGATGAAGAATAGTATCCTCCTGCTGAGGATAAGTACAAACAGCTGGAAGACCGTTTGAGTGCTATGGAAATACAGAAGGTGCCCGGTCTGGACTTCGGAGATCTAGGTCTCTCATCTGGGGTGGTGATTCCCCATAAATTCAAGGCACCTGCCTTTGCCAAATATGACGGAGTTTCCTGTCCAAAGCTGCACCTCCGGTCATATGTAAGGAAGATCCAACCTTACACTACTGATAAGAATTTGTGGATCCATTTCTTTCAAGACAGTCTCTCAGGGACTCAGCTTGAGTGGTTCTATCAGTTAGACGGAGCCAGTATCCGTAGCTGGGAAGATTTGGCTACTGCATTCTATAGGCAGTATCAGTACAACTCCGACCTCGCTCCTACGCGTACCCAACTCCAGGGTATGTCAATAGGAACGGGTGAAGGATTTAAAGAGTATGCTCAAAAATGGAGAGACCTTGCTGGAAGGGTGCGACCACCTTTGGTTGATCGTGAGCTTGTGGACATGTTTCTGGGGACCCTGTCTGGTCCATTCTTTAACCATCTAATTGGAAGCTCTTCAGCTGGGTTTACAGATCTTATTTTGACCGGTGAAAGGATTGAAGCTGGTATTAAAGCTGGGAAGATACAGAAGGGTGCCTCATCAAGCACCGAGAAGAAGACGCTTAAGAAAGAGTCCAGTGTCGTCTACAATTCGAGAAGACATAATAGACTTGAACACTGCCAAGTTGTCAATGCGGTTGTTATTTCAAAACCTGCTGGTGCTCCTCGGCATCACAATCAACAAAAGGACGAGAGACCTCGAAGGCAATTCACTCGTCTCAGCATGACTTTGTCTCAGATTCTGCCACAGTTGCTGAAGACTAATCTGGTAGTTTTAAAAGAAGCTACGAAGAATCCAAGTACCACATCACCAAAGTACAACCCTAATGCCCGCTGCGCTTTTCACTCTGATAGCTCGGGGCATAATACAGATGATTGTTGGGTTTTGAGGAACAGGGTGCAAGACTTAATTGATGCGAAGGAGATTGAGTTTGAGGCACCCGAGAGGCCTAATGTTGTGACTGCTCCCATGCCCAAACATGGAGTAAATGCTGTAGAGGAAGACTTGTTTGTAGTTTTCATGGATGATATTGTTAACCCTCTGATGACTGTCAAGAAGAACATGTTACTAGCCGGTTTATTTCCAGGCTGTGGCGAAGGTTGCCATATGTGTTCTGTTTTACCTACTGGTTGCCCATTTCTGAAGTCAGGTATCCAAAACCTGATGGATAATAAGGAGATCCTGTTTGAGAAGATTTTTGTTCCTTCCATTCCTACTGAAGAAGTTGCCATCATTACCATTTTCGACAATTCTTCCAAGGCCCCCTCGAGGAAGCCTGTTAGAATTACATCTGTTCCGAAGATCGCACCTGTAATCATCACTATTCCGGGGCCCATCCCCTATACCTCTGACAAGGCTGTCCCTTGGCACTATGGGGCAGATGTTTATGTTCTAGGAGTTAAGCAAGAGTTGGATGTTGATATCGGCGTCAGCAACATTACTGGGCCTACTAAAGTCACCCGCAGCGGCAGACTTTTCTCACCTGATATTGCTCCACCAACTTCCCAAATACCTGTTGTCATTACACCTGCAAGTGTGCCTAATGCCATTCCTGATCAAGTTCTTAGTCCTACCCCTGTCGCCGAGTCATCTAACGCTCGGGGCAAAGGGATCACCATTGATGTTCCTGCCCAGACGGAGGCACCGAAGACCATTACTGTTGAAGCTTCCAAACAGGAGATGGAAGAGATTTTGAAGATTATTAAGAAGAGTGATTATAACGTAGTTGAGGAGCTGGGGCAAACCCCATCCAAGATTTCTATGTTGTCACTGTTGTTGTGTTCAGAGGCCCACACCAAGGCTCTGATTACCTTCCTGAAAACTGCCCACGTGCCACAAGAGACATCAGCTGATCAGTTTACAGACTGTGTGACTAATTTAACCGCTGATAACGGTTTGGGTTTCTCCAACGTTGATTTGACTGCTAAAGGGAAGAACCACAATGATGCCCTGCATGTCTCCATTGAATGCAGGGGCACTACTCTTGCACATGTATTGGTTGACACTGGTTCCTCATTGAACGTCTTACCCAAGAAGGCTCTAGACCGGTTGGATTGCGAAGGGTTGGAGCTAAAGCCAAGTGACAACATTGTCAGGGCCTTTGACGGGTCTAAAAGGATGGTGCATGGTGAAGTTGATATTCCAATTAAAGTTGGTTCTCAGGTCTTCAATTCTACATTCTACGTGATGGACATCCGGCCATCCTATTCTTGTTTGCTGGGTCGTCCATGGATCCACAAAGTTGGAGCTGTAACCTCAACACTCCATCAAAAGTTGAAGTACTCGGTTAGAGGGAAGATTGTGACAGTTCAAGGGGAGGAGGAGTACATGGTCAGCCACCTCAACTCATTCGGATACGTAGAGATGGATGGGGAATTCATTGAGACCCCATTTCAGCACTTTGAAGAGGTTCCTCAGACACTTGCATCAGCTGAGACTGTGGTTGAAGATCCTCCTATGAAGATGGCTTCCTTAAAGGATGCCCGGGCTGTTATTGAGAAGGGTGAGTGTGCAAATTGGGGCCGACTCCCTGATTTTACTCAGAAGACTAACAAGTTTGGTTTGGGTTTCACTGTAGAAGCTCAAAGGGTTGTTCGAAGTGCAAGGATTGGAAGACCTCTTGTGTTCATCAGCAACTCGGGGGTAAATGCCATTGAAGATGATGTGGAGGAGTCTGAATTCGACAGTTGGATCTATCCTACGACTAACGGTGGACCAAGCAACTCGACAGCAAGGGACTTCATCCCTATTACTTTTGTTAACCAGTAATGAACTCTTTGTTTTGAATTTGTAACAGACAATACTGTGAAACTTTATGGCCCGGTGTCTTACCCGGGGCACCGTGGCTTCATTTGTGAGGGCTTTTGTGTGCCATTTTCATATATCATTAATAAAAGCATTGGACGTTTCTTGCATCTCAAATTTTGCGCTCTTTGTTTTTCTTTATTATATATTGCAAAACAGCTATTTTACACACACTCACGTATACAGGTCCGCATCCACTCTGGATCTCCCTGGTAACGATCCTGCTACTGCCAGTTATGACTTTGAAAATCCGATCAACTTAGCCGAAGACGAAGGTGAAGATGATTGCGAGGTGCCGGGCGAACTTGCAAGACTGCTACTCCAGGAAGAGAGGGCCATTCAGCCACATGAAGAGCCGGTGGAAACGGTGAATCTGGGTACTGAAACAGACAAGAAGGAAGTCAAGGTTGGTGCCAATCTAGAGCCTAGTGTGAAACAACAATTGATTCAGATGCTGCGTGACTACGTGGAGATCTTTTCTTGGTCTTACAAAGATATGCCTGGGTTGGATACTGACATTGTGGTTCATCGCCTTCCTACCAAGGAAGATTGTCCTCTGGTAAAACAGAAGGTTCGCCGTATGCGCCCAGAGATGTCTGAGAAAATCAAGGCTAAAGTTATGAAACAGTTTGACACCGATTTTCTAGCAGTGACTTCTTACCCTCAGTGGGTCGCCAATGTGGTTCATGTTCCGAAGAAGGATGGTAAGGTCCGAATGTGTGTTGACTACAGGGATCTGAACAGGGCTAGTCCCAAGGATGACTTCCCTCTACCTCATATTGACGTTCTGGTTGACAACACCGCTCAGCACAAGGTATTCTCCTTTATGGATGGGTTCTCCGGTTATAATCAGATCAAAATGACTCCCGAAGACATGGAGAAGACCACCTTTGTTACTCAGTGGGGCACCTTTTGCTACAAGGTCATGCCTTTTGGATTGAAAAATGTTGGGGCAACATATCAGCGTGCCATGGTTGCTTTGTTTCATGACATGATCCATCATGAGATTGAAGTATACGTCGACGATATGATTGCAAGGTCCCAGACTGAGGAGGAACACCTTGACCATCTACAGAAGCTATTTGACAGGTTGAAGTTGTACAAGTTGAGATTGAACCCGAACAAGTGAACCTTCGGGGTGAGGTCTGGTAAGCTACTGGGTTTCGTCGTGAGCGACAAAGGTATTCAAGTGGACCCTGCCAAAGTGAAATCCATACAAGAGATTCCAGCTCCCAAGACAGAGAAGGA
This sequence comes from Vicia faba, assembly GCA_948472305.1. NCBI lineage: Eukaryota > Viridiplantae > Streptophyta > Magnoliopsida > Fabales > Fabaceae > Vicia > Vicia faba. The sequence goes on from OX451736.1 coordinate 941,642,334, forward strand.
GGTCAGAGTCTTTCTAGGACGACTGAACTACATTGCCCGATTCATCTCGAACCAAACTGCTACTTGTGATCCAATCTTCAAGTTACTGAAGAAAGATCAGGTAGTACGTTGGAACGATGAATGTCAGACCGCTTTCAAAAGAATCAAAGAGTATCTCCAGGAGCCACCTATTCTAATGCCACCAGTTGAAGGGAGACCTCTGATCCTATACTTGACAGTACTTGACAACTCAATGGGGTGTGTGCTGGGGCAGCATGACGAGTCTGGACGAAAAGAGCATGCTATTTATTACCTTAGCAAAAGGTTTACCGACTGTGAGACCCGATACTCACTGCTTGAGAAAACTTGCTGCGCTTTGGCATGGGCTGCTCGTCGGCTGAGACAGTATATGCTGACTCATACTACTCTGTTGATTTCAAAGATGGATCCAATCAAGTACATCTTCGAAAAGCCTGCCTTGTCCGGAAGAATAGCAAGATGGCAGATGATCTTGACTGAGTATGACATCCAGTACACGACTCAAAAGGCACTCAAGGGAAGTGTATTGGTAGACCATTTGGCACATCAGGCAGTAGATGATTACCAGTCTATGAACTTTGAATTTCTGGACGAGAATATCATGGTAGTGACTGATTGTGAGACACCTGGACCGGATGAAGGACCTAAGGAGGGATCCCGATGGTCTATGTACTTTGATGGAGCTTCAAACGCTTTGGGTAATGGCATTGGAGTTGTCATCATGTAAGTGTTTGGTTGTTGGCATTTTTTTTTGGTAAAACCAGTTGTGTAAATGTCATGACTGATGTCATAACATTCTGGGATACAAGGTACATTCTGCAGAAAAAGAATGTCATACAGGAGCTGCTCAATATGAGTGTTTAGTTGATCATTATGCAATGATCATATTTATTGCATTCTACCAAAATCAGTAAACAGGATTCTTGTTTTCATAACCAATGTTAAGACATCCTGTACTGATATAACATTTGTGCAAATTTGTTATTCTTGAGAATTTTCAGGAATCTGGTTTATACAGTCCAGATCAGATTCTCACGTGGACATTAGGTTAACTTTGCTTAACCCTAATATGGTTGTTAAAGACCTATGACCAAGTCTTGAGGTTAACCCTAATTAACCCTAGCTATTTTCGTGGAAGCCCTAACTGAAGAATAGCTGCCTATATATTCCTCATGAAGACTGTTGGTGAAGCACACTTTTTGAAAGAAGATCAATAAGGGATTGTATATTTGTAACTAATTTGATCCAAGCAATTATCATTGTGATAAGTGACTTGGAGTAGGATTTGATTGTAAGGGTTGTGTATCACTCAAAGCTTTGAAGCACGAGTGTTTGTGTCACTTGATTAAAGCTTTGAAGCAAAGTCAAGTTAGGGTTGTGTATCACTCAAAGCTTTGAAGCAAGAGTGTTTGTCACTTGATTAAAGCTGTGAAGCAAAATCAAGTGTGTGTACTGAAGAGTATCTTCATAATTTCATTAATCAATAGTTTAGTATCACTGCTGTGATTGAGGGGGAGTGAGCAGGAACTCAGGTTTAAGTTGATCTTAGATTGAAGTTGCATTGGGTAGGTCTTAAGTGAAGGAGATAAACTGGTTGGTTTATTCCTAAATTAATATCTCTTATAGTGCATTTCCTCCCTGGCTTGGTAGCCCCCAGAGTAGGTGTTGTTACACACTGAACTGGGTAAACAATTGATTGTGTTCTTTACTGATTTTAAAATTATTGTCTTGAAGTGTGTCAGATACGGTGTCATAACATTCACTGTGACATTGAGTATCTGCTGCTAGAATTTCAATTGGCATCAGAGCAGGCACCCTTCCTGTCTTACTGGGTGACATCTAGGGATATTATTTTCTGGCGCTATTGACAAAGAAGGAGGATTTGGGAACAGACCACCCATTCTGGATGGATCAAATTATGACTACTGGAAACCTCGTATGATTGCCTTCTTAAAATCACTGGACAAAAAGACTTGGAAAGCTGCTGACAAAGGATGGAACCATCCCACCATAACTGGGAAAGATGGGACAACGAGTCTGAAACCTGAGGAAGAATGGAGCAAAGAAGAAGATGAGTTAGCCCTGGGTAACTCCAAAGCATTAAATGCCTTGTTTAATGGAATTGATAGAAACATATTCAGACTAGTACATCAATGTGAACTGGCCAAGGATATTCGGGACACTCTCAAAACTACCCATGAGGGCACATCCAAAGTAAAAATGTCAAGGCTTCAGATGCTGACTACCAAATTTGAGAACCTAAGGATGATGGAAGATGAGACAATTCATGAGTTTCACATGAACATCTTGGAAATTGCCAACACCTCAGGAGCATTGGGAGAAAAGATGTCAGAAGAAAAACTGGTGAGAAAGATTCTCAGATCCTTGCCTAAAAGATTTGCAATGAAGGTGAATGCTATAGAAGAAGCTCAGGATATCTGCAACTTGAAGGTTGATGAACTCATTGGGTCACTTCAGACCTTTGAGATGGGGATCAGTGACAATGTCGACAAGAAAAACAAGAGCATAACACTTGTATCTAATACTGAAGATGAAAACAAGGAGGATGAAGAAGAAAATATTTCAGAAACTATAGCCATGCTTGGAAGGCAGTTCAACAAACTCATTAAGAGAATGGACCCAAAGTCAAGTTCAAATGTCAAGAACATCCCCTCTGACATTAACAGATCTTATGACTCCAGCAGAAGACCAAAGTCTGAAGAGAAGGGAAATCAAAGCAAAGGAATCCAATGCCATGGATGTGAAGGATATGGGCACATTCGAGCTGAATGTCCTACCTTTCTTAAGAAACAAAAGAAAGGAATGTCTGTTACTTGGTCTGATTGTGACTCAGAAAGTAATTCTGAAGAAGAATCAGCCAAACTAGTTACTGCACTAACTGGTATTTGTAACTCTGATAGTGACTCTAGTGATGAGGAAGTAACATTTGAAGAACTGGCTGACTCCTACAAGAAGTTATGTATCAGAAGTGCTGAAGTCTGTCAGCAAAATGAGAGACAAAAAAAACTCATAGTAAAGTTGGAGGTTGAGAAGAAGGCATGCACTGATACTATAAGTCATCTCGAAAGTGAAGTTCAAATGCTAAACTCAAAACTTGACCAAATGACCAAATCTGTCAAGATGCTGACAAATGGAACTGACAAATTAGAAGAAATCCTTCAGGTTGGACAAAATGTGGGAAACAAGTCTGGTCTAGGATTTGTGGCAGCAAAGAAATCTATTGTAGACAAGAAGAAAATCAGGCCTGATAAACAAATGTCAAAGCAGATGTCACAACATAGCACTCAACATCGAGAACAGAGAAATATGAAGAAAAAGTATCAAAGATGGAGATGTCATCATTGTGGGAGGTTTGGTCACATAAAGCCATTCTGCTTCAGATTATATGGATATCCTGATCAGACCCCAGTTGTCAAACCTAAGTCTAACAAGGCACCATATACTCAACAGTGGAAGAAAAAGGCTACTGCCCTGATAGCTCACACCTCCCTTAGAGTCTCTGCAAAGGAAGACTGGTACTTTGACAGTGGATGCTCTAAACACATGACTGGAATCAAGAATCTTCTCAATAATGTTAAACCTCGCACTACTAGTTATGTGACTTTTGGAGATGGTGCTAGAGGAGAAATCAAAGGAGTTGGAAACTTGGACTGCCCTGGAGTTCCAAACCTAAATGAAGTATTGCTGGTAAAAGGCTTGACTGCTAATCTCATAAGTATCAGTCAATTATGTGATCTAGGATTCAAGGTCAACTTCACCAAGTATGAATGTCTTGTAACTAATGAAAAACAAGAAGTTGTAATGAGAGGAGTCAGATCTAAAGACAACTTCTACTTATGGGAGTCTGAGAACACTAATTATTCTTCTGTGTGCTCTATTGCCAAAGAAGAAAAAGAAGTGAAACTGTGGTACCAAAAACTTGGTCATTTACATCTAAGAGGAATGAAAAGGATTATATCCATGGAGGCAGTCAGAGGGATTCCAAGGCTGCAAATTGATGAAGGGAGAGTCTGTGGTGAATGTCAGGTTGGAAAGCAGACTAGAATGTCACATCCAAAGACAAGACATCTGACCACCTCTAAGGTGCTAGAACTTCTACATATGGATCTGATGGGACCAATGCAGGTGGAAAGTCTTGGTGGAAAAAGATATGCCTATGTTGTTATGGATGATTTTTCCAGATTCACCTGGATTAACTTCATTAGGGAAAAGTCTGATGTATTTGAAGTATTTAAGGAACTGTGCAAAAGAATTCAAAGAGAAAAAGAAGGATGCATTGTCAGAATCAGAAGTGATCATGGCAAGGAATTTGAAAACAGTAAGTTTGATGAGTTCTGCTCCTCAGAAGGGATTAATCATGAATTCTCTTCACCCATAACTCCTCAACAAAATGGAGTTGTGGAAAGGAAAAACAGGACTATACAGGAATCTGCCAGAGCAATGATACATGCCAAAAGACTTCCTATTCATTTTTGGGCTGAAGCTATGAATACAGCATGTTATGTCCATAACAGGGTCACCTTGAGAAAAGGAACATCATCCACCATTTATGAACTTTGGAAAGGAAGAAAGCCTACAGTGAAGTACTTCCATGTATTTGGAAGCAAATGCTATATTCTGACAGATCATGAACAAAGGAGAAAGATGGACCCTAAAAGTGATGAAGGAATATTCCTAGGATACTCTACCAACAGCAGAGCTTATAGGGTATTCAATTCCAGGACCAAAGTTATGATGGAATCTGTAAATGTCATAGTTGATGATTACCATGAGGAAACAAATGTCCCATATGATGTTGAGACATTCTTTGAGACCTCAACTCAAAAGGATGATGTTCCTAAAACTACTTCATCAGAATCTGAATCAAAGGAAGCTAACAAAGACCCTTCCATCAGAATTCAGAAAGATCATCCTAAGGAACTCATCATAGGAGATCCTAATAGTGGAGTCATTACAAGATCTAGAGAAATCATCACAAACTCTTGCTTTGTATCTAAGATTGAACCAAGAAATGTTAAGGAGGCTTTAACTGATGAATACTGGATTGGAGCAATGCAAGATGAATTGAACCAATTCAAGCAACATGAAGTATGGGAGTTAGTTCCTAGACCAGGAGGAACAAACATCATTGGCACAAAATGGATCTACAAGAACAAATCAGATGCTGAAGGAGTTGTCACCAGGAATAAGGAAAGACTTGTTGCTCAAGGATACACTCAAGTTGAAGGGGTTGATTTTGATGAGACTTTTTCTCATGTAGCCAGACTGGAATCAATCAGACTCCTATTGGGAATTGCTTGTCTCCTTAAGTTCAAGTTATTTCAGATGGATGTAAAGAGTGCCTTCCTTAATGGGTACTTAAATGAGGAAGTTTATGTGGAACAGCCTAAAGGATTTGTGGATCCAAACTGCCCTGATCATGTCTACAAATTGAGGAAAGCTTTATATGGCCTGAAACAAGCTCCTAGAGCATGGTATGACAGGTTGACAAAATTCCTCTCTGACAAAGGATACAGGAAGGGAGGCTTGGATAAAACTCTTTTTGTCAAAAATGAAGGAGGAAAGATAATGGTAGCTCAAATTTATGTTGATGACATAGTGTTTGGGGGAATGTCAGATAAAATGGTTAAACATTTTGCTGACCAGATGCAGGCTGAATTTGAAATGAGCCTCATGGGAGAATTGACCTACTTTCTTGGACTGCAAGTCACACAGATGGAAGACTCAATTTTTCTGTCTCAAAGCAAGTATGCAAAGAACATTGTCAAGAAGTTTGGGATGGAGAATGCCACTCACAAAAGGACTCCTGCACCTACTCATTTAAAGCTATCCAAAGATTCAAGTGGGGTTAAGGTGGACCAAAGCTTGTACTGAAGCATGATAGGAAGTCTGCTATACTTAACAGCCAGCAGACCTGACATTGCTTTTGCAGTTGGAGTATGTGCAAGATACCAGGCTGAACCCAAAGTAGGTCATATCAACCAAGTGAAAATAATCCTGAAGTATGTGAGTGGAACTTACAACTATGGCTTGCTGTACTCTCATGGATGTGAACCAACTCTGACTGGTTATTGTGATGCTGATTGGGCTGGAAGTGCTGATGATAGAAAGAGCACCTCTGGAGGATGTTTCTTCTTGGGAAATAATCTTGTCTCTTGGTTCAGCAAGAAACAGAACGGTGTGTCTCTGTCTACTGCTAAAGCTGAATACATAGCAGCTGGTAGTAGCTATTCTCAAATGATCTGGATGAAACAAATGCTTACTGAGTATAATGTCACACAAGATGTTATGACATTGTACTGTGACAATCTGAGTACTATCAACATTTCCAAGAATCCTATTCAGCATAGCAGGACCAAGCATATTGACATTAGACATCACTTCATCAGAGATCTTGTGGAGGAAAAGGCGATTAAACTGGAACATGTTGCCACTGAACTACAACTGGCTGACATTTTTACCAAGGCACTTGATGCTAGTCAATTTGAAAATTTGAGGGGCAAGCTGGGTATTTGCCAACATGAAGAAATGTAGTAATTAATTTTGCTTAAAACAAGGGATGAGAGAGATATTTTAGTTAAGTCTACTCTGATTGGGCTAATCATCTGTTTCTCTATTTCTTTCCAAAATTTTAAGAAGTTGAATAGACATTCATATATCTCCCTCCTCTCACGTTTCTGCAACAATCTCCAATCTCTCAAACGAAGATTTCACTATCACTGTTACCTGTTTTCTAAATCACTCAAAATGTCTCAACTATCCATGTCATCATCCTCTTCAAAGGCGACTGCTTCTTCCGCATCATCTGATCGCGAACCTAGGCAATCACAAACTGCATGGATTCTGATGTTCTGGAGATAACTCCTCTTCGTGAACTGGCAGCTGACCCCACTAAAGTCAAGAAGCTGCGAACCAGACATGCAAGAAGATCACAAGCCTCTCCATCTGGTAAATCCTCTCAACCATCATCTTCTGTTCTTCCAGAAATAGCAAATAGGGAAGGTTCTGTTTATGTTCATCAAGCTATAGTTAGACTAGTCACTAGGATTCTGAATGAGAATCACTCTGTACCTGGCATTTCTGTACCTTTGAACCAAGAATCTGCTAGTCCAAATGTTGAAATAAATCCATATGTCACTCGGAATGTTGACACCTGATGACAACATTAGGAAATCTTCTGAAAATCATGATGATCACCAGAACCCTACTGAGAAGGATGTTGAACCCCCAGTTATTGATGTTGATGAAGAATACTCTGACAATGACTTAATTGCCAATATCAACCCTAGCATAGCTAGAAGGATGATGAACAGAAAAGGAAAGCAGGATGCTGCCAAAAGCCTCTCCAAAGAGAAGGCTACTGAAGTTGTTCATAAGAAAACCAGGTCTGAGAACAAGACTGGAGTAGAAGCTGAGAAGGCTGGATTGTCAAAAGAGAAGGGGAAGGTGAAAACTAGAGTACCTATTGGTAGTCTCTCAAAACCTTTGAGACAACCAATAGCCAAGAAAAGGAAGGAGCCTGAACCCTCTGAACCTGACGAGGAATCAGAATTTGAGTTTGATGTTGAGAGTAATGTTCCAGACATTCCTCTCAGAAAGAAACTCTCTTCGAGCAAAATGCCTAAAGTCCCTGAAGTTGCCATTGACAACATCTCCTTTCACCATCCAGAGAATGCAAACAGGTGGAAGTATGTATTTTTGAAAAGGATCGCCTTGGAAAGAGAGCTGAACAACAGTGTCATGGAATGTAAGGAGATCATGGATCTAATCAAGATTGTTGGTCTAATAAATACTGTGATAAAGTTTACCAACTGCTATGAAATTCTTGTCAAAGAATTCATAGTAAATTTATCTGATGGGTGTGCTGATGGAAAGTCAGCCGATTTTAAGTGTGTGTATGTGAGAGGAAGGAAGGTAAATTTCTCTCCCTCTGAAATAAACAAATTCCTAGGAAGACCTGATGATGCTTGCCCTGAGCTTGAGGTTACTGACAACCAAGTGTGTCAAACCATCACTGCAAATCAAGTCAAGAGTTGGCCCTTAAAAGGGAAGCTGAATGCAAGCAAGCTGAGCATGAAGTTTGCCATTCTGCACAAAATTGGTGCAGCTAACTTGTTTCCCACCAACCATAAATCAACCATCTCCACAGGCTTGGGAAGATTTATTTATGCTGTTGGAACCAGGACAAACTTTGACTATGGAAAGTATATCTTTGATCAAACATTGAAACATGCTGGAAGCTGTGCTATTAAAGGCCCTATTGCCTTTCCCTCTCTTCTGTGTGGTATAGTCATTGCTCAGTATCCTGACATTCTAGTTGAAAAAGATATTGTATACAAAAGAGCCCCTGCTCTTGGTTTGCACTATAAGCTTTTTCAAGGAACACATGTCCCTGACATTGTCATGACATCTGCTGAGACATCAACTGTCAAATCTCATTCCAAGACAACTGATGTTATAGCTGTGCTGAAGGAAACCTGCAAAGAGCTTGATACAAGGAAAAGGACTCTTGAGGACCTGATTGCTAGACTAGAACAGGAGGAGAATGAAGGACAAGGAAGGGAAGAGGATGCTGATGAAGACCAGCATAATGCTGAAGATAGTGCCTCCTATGAAGATAACAGTGCTTGAAGATTAATGTAGTTGACAAGTTTGCTGCTGGTACTTGTTGCTGCAAATGACTTTTGAGTTTTTCTCTCTGTGTTTTTATTATTCCTTTTGGATGACTGTATAACTTAAAAGTACAAGTATCTTTGGCCTATTTATGGCTAAAGAGGGGGAGAAGATTTTGTGATAATTGTGGTAGAATTAGACTTGGTAAATGTTATTAAAAATTCTGCTGCTTTCTAATCTCTGATTGTTTAGGGGTTTTAGCCAAAAATTTACCAAAGGGGGAGTTTGTAAGTGTTTGGTTGTTGGCATTTTTTTTGGTAAAACCAGTTGTGTAAATGTCATGACTGATGTCATAACATTCTGGGATACAAGGTACATTCTGCAGAAAAAGAATGTCATACAGGAGCTGCTCAATATGAGTGTTTAGCTGATCATTATGCAATGATCATATTTATTGCATTCTACCAAAATCAGTAAACAGGATTGTTGTTGTCATAACCAATGTTAAGACATCCTGTACTTATCTAACATTTGTGCAGATTTGTTATTCCTGAGAATTTTCAGGAATCTGGTTTATACAGTCCAGATCAGATTCTCACGTGGACATTAGGTTAACTTTGCTTAACCCTAATCTGGTTGTTAAAGACCTATGACCAAGTCTTGAGGTTAACCCTAATTAACCCTAGCTATTTTCGTGGAAGCCCTAACTGAAGAATAGCTGCCTATATATTCCTCGTGAAGACTGTTGGTGAAGCACACTTTTTGACAGAAGATCAATAAGGGATTGTATAGTTGTAACTACTTTGATCGAAGCAATTATCATTGTGATAAGTGACTTGGAGTAGGATTTGATTGTAAGGGTTGTGTATCACTCAAAGCTTTGAAGCACGAGTGTTTGTGTCACTTGATTAAAGCTTTGAAGCAAAGTCAAGTTAGGGTTGTGTATAACTCAAAGCTTTGAAGCAAGAGTGTTTGTCACTTGATTAAAGCTGTGAAGCAAAATCAAGTGTGTGTACTGAAGAGTATCTTCATAATTTCATTAATCAATAGTTTAGTATCACTATTGTGATTGAGGGGGAGTGAGCAGGAACTCAGGTTTAAGTTGATCTTAGATTGAAGTTGCATTGGGTAGGTCTTAAGTGAAGGAGATAAACTGGTTGGTTTATTCCTAAATTAATATCTCTTATAGTGCATTTCCTCCCTGGCTTGGTAGCCCCCAGAGTAGGTGTTGTTACACACTGAACTGGGTAAACAATTGATTGTGTTTTTTACTGCTTTTAAAATTACTGTCTTGAAGTGTGTCAGATACGGCGTCATAACATTCACTGTGACATTGAGTATCTGCTGCCAGAATTTTAGATCATATCTCCTAAAGGCTCTCATACTCCATTTACCGCCCGACTATGTTTCAACTGCACCAACAACATGGCGGAGTATGAAGCGTGCATCATGGGTCTTCGAGCTGCAATTGACCTAAGGATTAAGTTTCTAAGTGTCTTCGTAGATTTCGCTCTCGTGATCATTCAAATCAAAGGCGAGTGGGATACGAAACACCCTAATCTTATTCCTTACAAGGAGTATGTATTGATGTTGCTTCCCCATTTCGAGGAAATAACCTTTGAGCACTTCCCTAGAGAAGAGAATCGGTTAGTGGACGCGCTAGCTACGATGTCTTCTATGTTCAAAGTCAATTGGGACAATGAGGCTCCCCGGATCATTATTGAAAAATTGGACGAACCTGCATATTGTTGTGATCTTGAGACTGAAGAGGTAACAGAAAAGCCCTGGTATCATGAAGTGAGAAAGTATCTTGAAGCTCAAGAGTATCACGAGGGTGCATCTATTAATGACAAGAAGTTTCTGAGGAGGTTCGTGGCAAAGTTCTTCATCAGCAATGGCATTCTTTACAAACGTAACCATGATTCGGCCTTACTACGTTGTGTGGATAAGATTGAAGCAGAAAGAATCATGACAGAGCTGCATGAAGGTACCTTCGGAACTCATTCCAGTGGACATACCATGGCAAAGAAAATCCTTCGAGCAGGATATTACTGGTCCACAATGGAAGCCGACTGTCATCAGCATTCTCGGACATGTCACAAGTGCCAGGTCTATGCTGATAAGGTGCACATTCCTCCAGTTCCTCTGAATGTTCTGACAGCACCTTGGCCTTTTGCAATGTGGGGCATTGATATGATCGGCGAGATCAGACCTACGGCATCCAACGGGCATTGTTTCATCCTGGTAGCGATTGATTACTTTACAAAGTGGGTTGAAGCAGCTTCCTTTGCTACGGTAACCAAGAACGTCGTGGCACGATTCATTCAGCATAACCTGATCTGTCGATACGGTGTACCGGAGAGGATCATTACGGACAATGGTACCAATCTCAACAAAAAAATGATCACTGAGCTCTGCGAGCAATTCAAGATACAGCATCACAACTCTTCTCCCTACCGGCCGAAGATGAATGGGGTTGTCGAAGCGGCAAATAAGAACATTAAGAAGATTGTGCAAAAGATGACAGTGACATACAAAGACTGGCACGAGATGTTACCATTTTCTCTTCACGGGTACCGTACCTCAACACGGACGTCAACAGGGGCAACACCCGATTCCTTGGTTTATGGCATGGAGGCAGTCTTGCCTATTGAAGTTCATATACCCTCTCTTAGAATCATAAAGGATGCAGGTTTGAGTGAAGATGGCTGGATGCAGACCCGACTTGATCAGCTAAACCTAATTGACGAGAAAAGACTTACTACTGTTTGTCATGGTCACACGTACCAAAAACGGATGATTAAGGCATTTAACAAGAAAGTTAGACGACAAGAGTATCAAGTTGGGGACCTGGTAATCAAGCGCACTACCTTACCTCAAGGTGACCCCAGGGGCAAATGGACCCCTACTTACGAAGGGCCATTTGTGGTTAAGAACATCTTCTCAGGAGGAGCTATGATTCTAACCACCATGGATGGTGACGACCTTCCTCACCCCGTCAATGCAGACATAGTGAAAAGATACTACGCGTAATCAAAGACCCGCTAGGTTGACTTGCCTAGGCAAAAATAAGGGCTTCCCGGCGAACCAAAAGGGTTCGGGCAAAAATAAGGGATGAAAATAAAAAAAATTATACACCCGGCGAGTCGAAAACCTGAAAAGGCAGCTTGGGAAAAAATGGGTATCCCGGTGGACTAAAAACCCGAAAGGGAGGTCCAGGAAAAAGTTAGGGATCAAAGCGTAATACTATGTCTCATTGGATCACCCTGCATCCAGACTTCGGTATCAACTATCAAGCTCGGACGGCTCTAATCAATCAGATTCATCTTCAACTAAGCAGCAAAGTGATGAGATGCTTGAAGATATAAAGGCAATAGCAGAGTTGGAACCCAGTGGGATTATTCACATAGCTGTTTTGTTTTCTTTTCACAAATTGTATAGATTTTATTTGTTCGGCGGCGTTCTCTTACTAGGACGTCAGCCTCTTGTACAAAAACGCTTATTTACAGGAAAACTTCAAAATCAATACAAATTCATTTTCAGACAAATTTCAAATTGTTTTTCCTTTATCCGTTTTGTTTTGCAAAGAACGTCCAATGTTCATTTTTGATATATGCATTTGACATTAATTGCTGCTCATAAATATTTACATGCGAAACAAAGGACGAATTACTGGTAATATTAGAAACAGGGGTAATAAAAATTGTTCGAGCAGTGTAGTTGTTCTGTCCACCAAGGTACCAAGGTAGGTTCAGTTGAAGAATATGGCTAAGATACTTTCACTCCCCGCAGAGTAAGACAGTATTGGTAGCTCTCCCCACTGAGACTTGCAACTATGTACAAATCAGTAATACTCTCCCCAAGAAGAGTTAATCTACCATCAGCCCTGAAAAGGTTGGGTATCCTCAGAAGGTCTTAATATTCCTCAGCGGAGTATAAAGACATTCCCCAGCAAGTATAAGAATATCCCCAGAAGTCTTAATATTCCCCAACAGAATATCAGAATGTTTCCCGGAAGAATACAAGATACCCCAGTGGAGTCATTTCCCCTGCGCGGTTTTAAAAAGGCTTCCCCGCCAGAGTTGAATCATCTTACCCAGTAGATTCTGGAAGCTTATCCCCTGCAGAGCACAAATAAATCTCCCCGGCCAAATTCAGAAGGTTATCCTCACAAGAGTCTAACTGGGTTATCCTCAGCAAGTTGCAACTGAAAGATCATCCCCAGCGAAGTTCTTTCTATCCCCAGCGGAGTTCATCATTAAAATCCCCAACAGAGCTTATCAACAGAATCCCCAGCAGAATTATCGTTAAAATCTTCAGCAGAACGTCTCTTCCCCACAGAGTAATTCCCCTCGGAGTATTCTCTTCATCAGTTTATTCCCCCAACGGAGTTTCTCTCTCCTACAGGTTATCATCTTCGTTCATCATCCCCAGCGGAAACGAAGAACTCAACTCTATTCTCCAGCAGCTCCGGGATTTATTTTCCCCAGCTAAAACATTATATCCCCATACATCATGATACATGCATATACGCATCATACGAATACAATCTCATTTATTTTGAGAACATCATTGCCTGATCCATATCATGCATTGCATATGACTGACCTTTACCTTTCAGGAAAGATACAATTAAAGTTCTCAATTACGTCAAAGACCTGACCGGTCCTTAAATCTCAACTGAATTTTCCTCGGTTGAATTTCAAATAAGGTTCTAAATCTCGAAAGTTTCCCTACGTCATAGTGTGGACGAGTACTATAACCTCGACGGTATACTCCGTGGAGCACGAGTCAGTTCTTAGATCTTGATGTTTTCCTCCGTCATAGTGTGGACAAGTTCTATAACCTCAACGATATACTCCATTGAGCACGAGACAGTTCCTAGATCTTGATGAAGATGTTTCCCTACGTCATAGTGTGGACGAGTACTATAACCTCGACGGTATACTCCATGGAGCACGAGTCAGTTCCTAGATCTTGATGTTTTCCTCCGTCATAGTGTGGACAAGTTCTATAACCTCAACGGTATACTCCATTGAGCATGAGACAGTTCATAGATCTTGATGAAGATGTTTCCCTACGTCATAGTGTGGACGAGTACTATAACCTCGACGGTATACTCCGTGGAGCACGAGTCAGTTCCTAGATCTTGATGTTTTCCTCCGTCATAGTGTGGACAAGTTCTATAACCTCAACGGTATACTCCATTGAGCACGAGACAGTTCCTAGATCTTGATGAAGATGTTTCCCTACGTCATAGTATGGACGAGTACTATAACCTCGACGGTATACTCCGTGGAGCACGAGTCAGTTCCTAGATCTTGATGTTTTCCTCCGTCATAGTGTGGACAAGTTCTATAACCTCAACGGTATACTCCATTGAGCACGAGACAGTTCCTAGATCTTGATGAAGATGTTTCCCTATGTCATAGTGTGGACGAGTACTATAACCTCAACGGTATACTCCATTGAGCACGAGTCAGTTCCTAGATCTTGATGTTTTCCTCCGTCATAGTGTGGACAAGTTCTATAACCTCAGCGGTATACTACGTTAAGCATGAGACAGTTCCTAGATCTTGATGAAGATTACCCCCCAGTTGAATTATGAACAGGTTCTTAAAACTCAGCTGAAGCATTCTCTCAGTTGAAGTACAAGCAAGTTCCTAAATCTCAACAAAGGTTAGATTTCCCCAGCGGAATCTTTCACAACAACAGGTATGCAAGTTCTCGCTAAGAAATATCTTATGTGATCAACACTCCTGCAGATGGCATCTGTAAGCCCATCCTCCTACCAACGATCTCCAAATGGCATCTGTAAGCCCATTCCCGACATCACAATGATGATGCTACACCATGCGAGTGCAAATTTTTGGACACTCTAGTGTTCAATTATCTTCCACCTTCGGATCACGAAAGGCTCGAAAGCCAATCTATATCCTCAGGTTTAAGAAAATTGAACAGGGGCAACTGTTGTACCCCAAAATTTTCCCTCCCATATTCCTCAAGACATGTCAAGAATCACCTCAAAGTTGTTCAAGTTGGCTCAAGAGTTGGACAGCCAAATCACTTCCTAAGGCAGTCAATTCAAAATTAGGGTTTTGTGTTGCATCAAGGTCCTTACATACAAATGGCCTCAAATGATCCCCAATGTCCTAATGTGTTCTCAAGTTCATCCACGTCAAATTCCAAGCCTTGCAGAGAAAGTTTGGTCAGTCAATTGCTCAAGAGGCCCAAAAATCGACTGTGCTAGGGCAAAAGTCAACTGTGTTCCAAATACAGTCAAACCTCAAGATTTTTTGTCAACATTCTCATTTTGAAGGTTAATTCATCATTTGATCAAGGGTTGATCATTATTCATCAACGATTGCTCAAGATTCATCAAGATTCAAAAGTTGTTAAATTAGGGTTTTGTAGGAAAAGTCAACTCAACTTTGACCAAGCATAACTTTCTCATGCTTTATGAGAAATTACCCATCCAAATCTCATTTTGAAGATGATGCAATTTCCTAAAATCCATCTTCACACCCCAAGATCAAGAAATTCTCTCACAGAAAGTTACTAATTTGGACATTATAGGTCATTTTTGAAAGTCAACAAAAACACATTTTTTTCCAAAGCTTATAACTTGAGCATGGAACATAAAAATGAGATGAGACAAAAAGGGTTGATTAGAGGACATCTCAAGGTTTCTAAAAAGTCCAAGAACACCTCCAAAAGTTCAAAATTGAAGAAGTTATTCCTTGTTGAAGTTGGGCATTTTTCCAAATTTGCCAAAAGTCAACTATCCTCAAAACTCCAATTTTTGTCAAAAGGGCCCACTTTTTTCCACTTGATATAGTCTTGTCATGCCACACACGTGTTCCATCTTTAATTTCATGGACATTCATCTATTTTTCTATTTTATTTCATTTTTATTGATTTAATTCATTATTAATCAATATTAAATCAAATAAAATCTAAAAATTGATGTAATAAGATTCTTGTGGTCATTACAGCTTGCAAATATCATACAACATTCAATCAAATTCGTACCAAGTCAAAACATGCACAAAATCTCAGATTTGATGCAAATATGGTAACTTGTTAATGGTGATCAAAATCAAATCTTCCATCTTCAATGCATAAGGATTATGGCCCAAGTTTTGACCTAAACATATTCCATTATATGCACACAAGTGAGGCAGACCAAGAACACGCACAAGGACCTGTTGAAACAGCCAGAACAAGTTTGGAAAAAACCTTGAAAAAGTGGAGATCGAATTCTGGTTTAGAGACATTTACAAAGCAAAAGCTGGACATAGCTTCCTTGCCTGATATCCTGTGAAGCTGTAGCAATCAAAACCACGCCTTTTCATTGCCTAAAACTCATTGTAAGTCTCCACGAACCTTGCTCTGGACATGATATCGTGAAATCATTTTCTTGCATCTTCTTTCCAATTTTCTTGTACATTCATACTTACCATTCAATTTCCATTGATTCTGCAATATTTGATTTTATTTTCGTGGCTTCTAACCCCGTATCCAGAGCTAGGGTTCTTGTTCTTGCTTTTTAGGCGTTTTTTATGCAGGATAAATTGAGGCTAATGATGGGTATAAGAATGATCAGGGGAGAGAGACGAATGCAATGATGGTTTCCATAAGCATTTATATGGCCTGTAGCTCTTGATAGGATGATGCCATGGATTTAGTTGCAGAATAAAATCCGCAGGTAAATGAACCAGTCTTCGTTGAAGAAGATGAAGATGTGGCTTGCGTCCATTGGTTCGTTTGAATCATTAGCGCGTTTTTATTTTTTTTTGCCAGGCATAATTAATTGTTTGTCTTATATTATTTGTTTTCCATTCCATTAACAATTAAGCAAGCTGGTTGGAGTGGTTGGAGCGCTGGCATGTGAGCATTGGGACCTGGGTTCGAATCTCAGGTCCCCCAAAACTTTGATGAATTTTGTTTTCAGGTAATCTCACGCAGCGTTCAAAAACTTGGTCCACCATACGCCTCATAGATCCATCTGCCAGATGGCTTGCCAATCAAATCTGATGATCCAGATTGAAGGTTCACCATGGACTGGAGTCAACCAGCACGCGCTGGATTTCAAAGGTCAAACAGGCTGATTGAATATGGGCCAAAAATTGCTGATCATACTCCCTCTTCAGGCCGAAACCCCCCCCCCCCCCATTTTGGTTTATTTCTCTTCTCTCTATATTTATTTTATTTAATTATTATTATCAAAAATTAACCAATTAATATCTTTTCTATAAAATCAGAAAACCCTAAAAAAAAAAATATTTTTATTAATTTCACTATTTTATTATTTTTGTAAATAAATTTTAGTCAATTAATTTAGTTTTTTAATTAGGTACAATTTTAATATCTTTTGTATTAAATTAAAATTAATTTAGAATTAGGTTTCTAATATTTTTTTAACCATTCTTATTTTATTTCCTTAATTAAAATAAAAACCCAAAAATATTTTCATTTAATTAATTATTTCAATTTTTAATTCAAAAAATAACAAAAAAATATGCTTTATTTATTTAAAAGGGTCAAAACCCTAAGACACTCCGATTTAATTTTCTCGCGCACGAATAATTTTTGATCCCTATTTCAATATTGTAACTGCTCCGGGAGTGTAATAGTTTTTAACTTAGGACTTTATTTATTTATTTATCGCTTTTATTTACTTTTCGCAATTTAATTTTAAAAGGGTTTGTCTTTGGCGATGTAAATACCCGACGCCTTGTAATAGCTTAGATTTATTTTCCGCAATTTAATTTCCGCAACCCTTAACTGTTAGATGTTTGGATAATAGGCAATGCATGACAAGATCAATTTTAATTTAAAATCAACAGTAGCTCACCATTAACATGTACAAAGATAATATAACTGAAAAACAATACACTCGCACATGCCACTCTTAGGGTACACCTCACTTGGTTGCCTCGAACATGGTCATTGAGTGTAGGAAGTTTTAGAGGTCGCCCTCTTGTCCAAAGATCATAAGTTGCCTCAAAACGGTTGCCTCGGATAAAATGATCTAAGACATTATGGTTACCGCTAAGGCGTCCTAACGTTGCTTTAGTGACCACACGTCCCTTAATCGAATTGACCCGAAAACTCCAACGATGGTGCTACCTACTCCTCAATAGTGGGATAGCATTGTCTAAAAGACATTTGTACAGTTTAATTCCTTTTTGAGTAGGTAGATGTTCTTAAGTACTTGCTCCTTTTAAAACAAAACAAAACTTTTCGCACTTACACCCCTTTCAAACAAAAAACTCTTTTCAAACCCACAAACACAAAGAAAAGCAAACTTTTGAAAACATAATGAGCAAGTACCTAAGAGCTCGTGGATAACCACGGATAGAAAGGGTGCTAACACCTTCCCTTTCTATAATCTACCTCCCGAACCCGAGAAATATCTCAGAAAGGAATTTTTCTGTGTTTTTGTCCTTTCCTTGTTGGATAAAATAAAAGACGGTGGCGACTCTTGCTTACCGCGACATTTTGCGAAAACAAACGCAAAACGCGAACCAGCATTCCAAAACAGTCAGTTCTATTCCCACCGATCACAGCATGTAGGAAAATTTTACCTTGTAAATCAAAGCCAGCGTGCCAGAGGCCAATGCCCAATCGAAAGATACAACCAAAGCCTGCATCGAAAGAGGACAAAAGGCTAATCGAAGGAGCTGAATCGAAAGGACTTGTTTTTCTCTAATTTTGTAAAAAAGATTATTTTTATCTGTTTTCCCCCTTTTTGACAGTTTCCTTTTTAACTTGGTACTGGAAAATACAAATGTAATTATGCAAGCTTTAACCTTGAGAATCCTTGTGAGAAATGCCTTGAAAAATGAGAGGGCAAATTTTAGGGTACAACAACTACCCCTGTTCAATCTTCTTAAACCTGAAGAGTTAGATTAGAAAATCTGCCATTCGTGACTTCAAGGTGGAAGATGATTGAACACTAGAGTGCCCAGAAATTTGCACTTGATGATGTGGTGGTTGATTGTGTGGGGAATGGGATTACAGATTCCATTTGGAGGGATGATGGAGAGTTGTCGGAGATGGGCTTATAGATGTCATCCAAAGGTGATTGTTGACAGAAATCAGACTAAGTCTAAATTTGACTTCAACTGGAAAAGAATTAGAATAAATATTTGGAGTGATTTATCTGAACCATAGAAAATGTCTACCGGAACGGAATCAAGATAAACCATTGACAGATTTAAAATGAACCAGCAAAAGTCTTGAATATTCTTTAACTGGAACGAATCAGAATTAATCTTGGAGCAATCTATCTGAACCAGAGAAAATGTCTACCGGAAAGGAATCAAGATAAACCATTGATAGATTTAAAATGAACCAGTTGAAGTCTTGAATATTCTTTAACTAGAACGAATCAGAATAAATCTTAGAGCGATCTATCTGAACCAGAGAAAACGTCTACCGGAACAGAATCAAGATAAACCATTGAGAGATTTAAACTGAACCAGTAAAGGTTTTAAAGGAAGTGTTTGTCATGTAGATAGTCACCCCATCTTGTTTCGGGAATTGATCTACAATTAATTTGTTCACAGATATTTTTCCTGTCTGGTTTCAAGTATTAAGCTTGATGATGATAAATGGTGAAGGAATTTTGGATGATTACTACTCCAAAAGGCAATGAAGGAACCTTGGACGATTATTACCTCAGAAAATGATGAAGGAATCTTGGATGATTGCTACCTCAGCGGATGATGAAGGAATCTAGGACGATTACTACCTCAACAGATGATGAAGGAATCTTGGACGATTACTACCTCAAAAGGTAATGAAGGAACCTTGGACAATTACTACCTCAACAAATGATGAAGTAATCTTGGATGATTGCTACCTCAGTGGATGATGAAGGAATCTGCGACGATTACTACCTCGACAGATAATGAAGGAATCTTGGACGATTACTACCTCAGCGTATGATGAAGGAATCTGAGATGATTACTACCTTAATAGATAATGAAGGAATCTTGGATGATTACTACCTCAGTGGATGATGAAGGAATCTGAGATGATTACTACCTCAACAGATAATGAAGGAATCTTGGACGATTACTACCTCGGAAGATGATGAAGGAATCTGAGACGATTACTACCTCAGAAGGTAATGAAAGAATCTTGGATGATTACTACCTCAACAGATAATGAAGGAATCTTGGACGATTGTTACTCCAAAAGATAATGAAGAAATCCAAGCTTGATTTTGTCTTGGAGAAGTTTACAGATAATTAATGACACTTATCTGTTGATTTTTTCCTGAAAAGGTAAAGAATTAGTTGTATGCAATGTCATGATGGATGAAATGCATGGCATAATGATGTTTCTCAAAGTAAATGAGATTATGTTGTATGCATGAAATGTTGTTGGAATGTAATTTTGTCTTTGGAAAATAAATCCTTGACGAATGCTGGGGAGCTTTGGGAAGCCAAACTTCTGGGAGGCCGTTGGGGATGAAGTGCATGCACATCTTCAAACCTTTCTTAGAATGATTCCGCTGGGGAATCCTGTTTTTTTTTGTTTGAGGAGAACTCCGTTGGGGAGTGTTGATTTTTCTTAAGAAGAAAACTCTGTGGAGAGTGTTGATTCCTGCTTGGGGAAAGGAATTCAGGAGTCTTCATTGTCTATTTCTCTAACGGGGAGCTATTGGGGATTGTAGGAAAATCTACTGGGGAAGAGGAGTTATGGTTCCTTGATTTGTGATAGTCTGAGAGGCAAGTTCAATTTGGGGAATCTTGCCCTTTGTTGGGGAAATAAACCTTGTCGCCAGCCTGTTGGAGAGGCGTTTCCTTTTGGTAGAACTCCTTGAAGATTCTTGAGATCAAACCTAGTTGGGGAGAAGTTTTCAGAGCTTGAAACTCTGGCTGGGCATCACCCTATGAAAAGGACATTGTAGGAGATTTGTCACTGCCCCTAGTAACAAGTGTTTGTAATATTTCTAGGAAATGTTTGCTTGACTGTATACAACCCTTTGTCAGAGTTCATTTTTAATGCCCCAAGTGACTCGGATGCAAATCTTCCCCTGGTTATTCAGCACTTCTTGAGAGATTTCTTGCAATCTGGACTTAACTTCCCCAGATGTGTTAGACAGTGATCACGCCGTGCCCCCCTATTTATTTGTCGTTGGAAGTGTCATCCCATTTAAAATGATTTTGTTCACTGAGAGAGATTTCGTTCGTTGGATACTCATTGTGTGAATTTCTCGGTTGTCAAACAAATAGCTATATGAAAACAGCAGTATTCAAATAATGAAAAGTTTATGCTTGTCTTGATGTTTTGAAAATGTATTTTAGCAGATAAACGAATTTTGCAAGTATGTGAATTCAATCAAGATTTAGAGTAAGCCTTACAGGAGTCAAGATACCTTTTGTAACAATATGCTTTCGAACTAACCCATGCTTCAATTAGGACTTTTGAAAGGTTGTAACATGGCTTGGTTCACGGTTTAAGAAACAAAGGATAAGGCTCAAAGTGTATTTGCACCCGTCCGTTCTTCGTGATGTCATTCATTCCTAAACTCAGTTAATTATGCTTTTGAACTCCGATTGAGTCTAGAATGACGTTTTGGTGATGGTTCAGACAAGTTAAGTTTGTTGGAAGGAAGTCATTTTTCCATATTTTCCATGTTGTTGAGGATTTGTAGTGACCTCTTTTTGATTTATTATCCCTGATTTTTCCTGATTGTTCTTGTTTTTGAGATTACAGTCAGCGTGATGCCCCAGTTTTTCTTAAGTCTCCTTCGTAGGTTTTGACTTAATGGGCTTTTCTTTTGAAATGATGACTGCCTATTTGATAGGGAACCATCACCATCTTTTGATTCAGAAGGAATTATTTTGATGTCATTCATTGTGTACAAAGTGAAAGTTTGCGACTAAATGTGCGTTTGAATTAACTGAGAAACTACCCTGCCCCAGGTTTTGATTAAAGGTTTCAGTTTGTGTAAAAAGGAAACTCCTACTTATTTGGCTCAAAGGGGTTTACTAGGGATTATCCTCCTTATAACTCCAGTGTTTAGGAATTAAAAAAACGCGTGTACATCATCAGCAAGGTCCGTCCAAAAGTATATTGTATAAGATTATGGCATTGTTTTCGCCATCCTCCCTCAAAAGGCTTGCAACTTTTAAAAACAAGAGTTGAATATCATAAAGGGAGTAAAAAGCATAGTTTAAATAGAGTGAAAATGAATGGGTTAATTTAAGACAAACATATGTGATGCATTAATGAGAGTAATCAAAGTCTAACATAAATATAAGTGTTTAAGTAAACAAAGAAATTACAACTGCAAATTTGAATAAACAGAAAATTTCCTCGCCCAGAACGTCACTTTAATTGGATGCCCTTGAGGGGTGGTAGAAGATCTCTGGTTGACCGTCTTGTATGAACTCCAACGCTCCTCAGTCGATCAGATTTTGAATCTTGTACTTCAACTCCCAACAATCGTTTGTGTCATGCCCAGGACTTTCGGAATGATAGGCGCGCCTCGCATTGGGATTATAGCTAGGGGAAGCAGTATTGGGGTTTGGATGAGGTCCTATCAACGTAATCAGATTCATTCTTAACATGTGTTGCAATTCTTGAGATAGTGGCATGTTGATGTTAGTGAACTGTCTCTCGGGCTTGTTTTGCCTTTGCTTATTTTCCCGTTGATGTTGACGAGGTCGTTGTTGGGCTCGTGACCCAGCAGCAATTTGGAAAGGTTTGTTCTCCCTCGGACTGGCTTCTTGTCTCATGGGGGCTGAATAATGACTCGGTCCCCACTTTTAGTTGTTTTCCCTATTTGGTTGCATTCGTCTTGGTGAAGCTTGTTGACAAGAACTCTCAGCTCTTCTTATCCTTGAGTCAAGCTTTGGATAAGAGCCATCTAGCCCACCAGTTGTCCCATCATCTGGATCTTCATTGTTGCCATTTCAGTTTGTAGCCGTTCCAACTGGTCATCCTTGTTGTCCTCAGGATTCCCCATGATCATTCCCCTAGTGAGGAGTGCTTTTACCTATTCTTGTCCCTTGGACAGGTTCAAAAACATTTCCTGAAGTTAAGCCCTTTGAGTCTGAATGTCCTTGATAGTCTGTTCTAGAGCCATCTCTACTGAAATAAACAGTAAGCAGATGAGAGACCTATGTGGAAAAAGCCTGTCATGATATGATGCATGATATGTGGATGCAATGTTTTCAAGGACTTAAAAATTTTAAATTTGTTTTAGACAAAAAAGGAGCGAACGTCAATTGTATTAATAAGTTTGAATTGATTACAACCATGCCCCTTGGGCTTACAATGGAGAAAATAAAGAAAAATAAACTCTTAAGACAAAAAGGTTGAGCGCATCCTCTTTGGCGCAATATAGGCGTTCAGATTTCGCTCCTCATGAAGTTGCCTCATAAGCTCCGGAACCTTCTTTTCACTTGCGTAGAATTGAGCTTCAAAGGTGTCTCATTCTTCCTTTAGCTGGATCCAATCTCTTTGTAAGTCTTCAAGAGAAGTAGGCGTGGTATGATGAAGGATAGCATAAGGAACATCTCCTTCAACTAAAGGCTCCATGATGATAGGCAAAGTGGCAGGGTACAGCATACTGAGTCTTTGATCACGAGTTCGTACCCACTTAAGATAAGGCTCCAAAGTAATGGAGTTCTTACGTTCCAATGTCTTGCTATCCACTTTGTTTACCATCCTCCAAGCTCATATAAACCTCTGACGATAGCCTTGATCGTCTCTCTCGTAGTCGAACACCATACCTTGGATGAGCGCATCATGAGGACATCTCTTCGTGCATAGCCAAATTTTCATAATGCAAGAGAAGGGTTATAGGTGATACCTCCCCTAATGCCAAGCAAAGTGACATTAGGGAATTCCCCACAACGGTCAATGATAGTAGTATCCTCCAAGGATCTAGAACACCAATAAATGTCAGAGTGTGTGAGGGACATCATCCTTTGAGACCATGTTAATCCTTGCTTGTTCATCAGTATTGATCGAGGTAGGTGTGAAGTAAGCCACTTAGCGAGTAGGGGAATGCAACACAAGAGAGTACCTCTTTTCTTCATTGTGTGAGTGTGGAAACAATGTGAAATGTCTCCAAGCAAAGTAGGTATAGGATTACGAGAGAGGAAGACCTTGATGCATTCACATATATGAATTGGTCCGGATTGGGAAATAGAACCAAACCATATATTAGAAGATCCAAGACATCTTCAAAGGCTTGGAAATCCATATCTTCCCAGAATGAGTGAGCCTTATCCAATAGGAATTTGGCTAGGAAACCCTTAACTCCGCTTCTTGTCTCCTAATTTGCTATGACGTTGGCTCTCTTCAGATGGAGGGCTTCGGAAATGACTTCAGGCTTTGGAGTCCCTTCTAAACCAGTGAACGGTAATTGATCAAGCAAGAGCACTCCTAACAGTTGAGAGAACTCCTCTAGCATAGGGACCAACTGATAGTTAGGAAAGGTGAAGCAATGATGCATGGGATTAAAGAATTGGAAGAGCACACACATCATTTCTTCTGGGAATTTGGAGGTAGCCAAGCTGAGAAGTCGACCATATTTCTTGGTGAAGGGAGAATCTCCAGGCACCCTTGATGATAATTCTTGGAGTTAAGGGTGTGCTTTCACGAAGTTGATCCGGATGGTATTCCTTCGGCTGGGATTCATGACCTACAAAACAAAACAAAGATAAATTCCTAAATCCTTGAAATGGTTAGTGAGAATGCTTATGATATTATGATGTTTATGATGTTATGTACATGTATGCAAAGTGAGCAAGTTGTTATATACACACAAAGCAGACAATTCCTTAGGTTTAGGCTTGCATGGAGTTTATAGGTAAGTACCCTCTTGAAGTTTAGTTGGCTCAACCTGTCCTAGAAAGTAATCGGGTTCTAGGGGATCTCAATATCACTGACCTTTCTTTTAGGCATTTTCTCAGCACAATCAATCTTTTCTTTCGGTCGAGATATCCCAAAATTCCAATCTCAATGAGCGTAGCATCGAGTATCAACCAATTTTCAACTTTCCGCCGAAACCGACTATTGTACCCCAAAATTTTCCCTCCCATATTCTCCAAGATTTGTCAAGAATCATCTTCAAATGGTTCAAGATTTCTCAAGGGTTGCACAGTCCAAATGCCTCCTAAGCCAGCTGAAATTAGGGTTGTAGTTCTTTTAAGGAATTTGAGGTTTTCAATGGCTCAATCAAGTCTCATATGCCTATATATATTCTCAAGCATCTACATGCCAAGTTTCAAGACTCACAGTGTCAAGTTGCACAGTCAAAAGCTTCATTTGCTTCACAATCAACTGCAAGGGCAAAATGGTCATTTTACAGTCAAAAGTCAGAATTTTTGGTCAACATCTTATTTTGAGTCCACAATCATCATTTGATCAAGTCTTGATCATGATTCCACAAGGATAACTCAAAAATCATCAAGATGCAAAAAGTTACTATTTTTGGACAGTAGAAAAGTCAACTGTATCTTGACCAAGGCATAACTTTTTCATGGTTCATCAGAAAAATCCCATCCAATGCTAATTTTGAAGGGGATGAGATTTCCTACAATCCATCTTCACATTCCAAGTCCAAGAAATGCTCTCATAAAAAGTTATCAATTTCTACATTATAGGTCCTTTTCAAAAGTCAACAAAAAGGCACTTTAAGTCAAAGACCATAACTTGCGATTGGTAAATCCAAATGACATGGGACCAAAGGCATTGGTTAGAGGACTTCAAGACCTTTCCAAAATGTCTAAGAACGTGTTCATATGATCAAAATTGAGCAAGATATGCATTGGGGAAGTTGGGAAAGTTTTGTGAATTTGCAAAAGTCAACTTTGCTCAAAACACCTCATTTTTGCTAATGGGCCTCAAATTTCTTCTTGAAACTTTATCCTTGGCCTATGCACGACCCATAAAGCTTATTTTCAATTTATTTTCTTATTTTTATTAATTAATTGGATTTTTTATCAATATTAATTCATTTAATTAATTTAAATTGTAGGAAATACAAAGATTTGATTTTTCAATCTTTTTGTGAAGCAAAAATGGTCAATATATGCTGGAAATTTCGTGTGCAAATCAAAGGGACAAGAATCTCCAAATTTAGCAAGTTTTTCCAATCAAAAAGATTCAAAAATATTTGATTTTCAATCAAATATACAATCATCAATTCCATGAATTTCTTTGCAAGATTGTGACCTAGTTTCATTCTATTATATATACAGAAGTTAACCCTAATGCCACATACGTGAATTTGCTGCAGAAAAGCCATAACCACATTCAAGAAAATTCAAAGAAAAGTGAAAACTGTTTTCTATATTTTAGCACGTTTCAAAGACCTTTATTGATTCTAATCTATTGCAGGAACTCTCAGGGACGTTTTGCAATCAAAACCAAGCCTTAAAGCTACAGGAATCATCAAGAACAATTTAACGGTTTGCACATTTTTTTCAGAATTGCAACTCATTATTCAGGCACATTTGACATATTTTGTTGATTGTTTTGTGTTAATAGGAACTGTACAAAGCTAATGATGTAGTTTAATTGCATTGAAACGCACAGAATCACAAGTTACCATTGACAAATTCTAGGGTTCATAAGCCTTCGAATTGGGGCGTTACAATACAGGAAAAATTAGACCCCTTAAGACCCATGGTTGGAACCGTTGCATCCAGACGAACACAAAGCCATACTCGCGAAACATTTATATAAATCCTAGAGCTAATCGCTATTTTTCGTTGTTGTAGGTTGTGGGGGTTAAAAACCCCCGCTATCTAATTTGTTTTTTTACAGGCATAGCGAAGAAGATGAATACGTGGTGATGCATGGTTGGTCTATTCAAAAAGCGCGCGTGTTTGTTTTGCTTTACAGCATATTTACTAATTTTCATATATTATATTCACTTGTTGTTATATTATCAAACGCGTGCAAGTGGCTTGGTGGTTGATGCGTTGGCTAGTAATCATTGGGACCTGGGTTCGAATCCCAAGTCCACCCAAAACTCATTTATTTCTTTTCTGGACATGTTCATGTGCAGAATCCCAAAGGCGTTCCACCATATGCCTCCAATCATCCAAGCGCCATGTGGCTGCCAGCATAGATCCAACGGTCCCAAGCTGGATGACCATCATACTCCTGGTCAATGCACGTGCAGACAATTACCAAAGTCAAACGTGGCTGAATAGTTTGTTGGGCCAGAATTGCTTCTTCACCTCCTAAGGGCCCAGCACCCCCTGGTTTCTTTATTCTTTTTCTTTTATATTTTAATTTCTATTTATTTTGTTTTACTAATTATTATTATTATTATTTAATTAACTAAATTAATATTTTTCATAATAAATTCAGAAAAACTAAAATATTTTTATTATTATTATTATTTATTAATTTCACCTTAGTGTATTATTTTTGTAAATAAATTCTAAATGTAATTAATTTAGTTAATTAGGTTAACTTTGACTTTTTCACAATAAATAAAATCAACATAGAATTAGGGTTTTTCTTTTGACAATTTTAATCCTTTTTATTTTATTTTCATTAAAAACCTAAAAAACTAAAAAATACTTTTTTTCCTTTTAATTAATTAATTAATTAGTTTTTAGGTTTAATTAATTGCAAAAAGGACCAAAATTCCATTCTTTTCTCAAAAAGGGTCCAAACCCTAAGACTTCTCTGATTTAATTTCTTATTCGCGCATATTATTTTTGATCATATTTATGTAACTGCTCCGAGAATGTAATAGCGTAATTAGGACCTATTTATCGCTTTCTTTAATTTCTCGCATTTACTTTTCAAGGGTTATGTTTTTGGAGATGTAAATACCCGACGCCTTGTAATAGCGTAGATTTACTTTCCGCAATTTACTTTCCGCACAATTATTAACTGTTAATTATGCATGACAAGACTTGCCTGAAAATTAAAATCAACTCGTAGCTCACAATAACATGTGCAAAGATAATTTAACTGAATCCTGACACACTCGCACATGCCACTCCTAGGGTACGCCTCACTTGGTTGCCTCGACGTGGTCATTGAGTATAGGGTGTTTTAGAGGTCGCCCTCCTGTCTAAAGATCCAGTTGCCTCGAAACGGTTGCCTCGGATAAAAAGGATCTAGGACATTAGGGTTACCGCTAAGGCGTCCTACTATTGCTTTGGTGACCACACATGTCCCTATATTTGAATTGACCCGAATAACTCCAACGACGGTGCTACCCACTTCTCAATAGTGGGATAGTACTGTCTAATGGACATTTACACAGCTTAATTCCTTATGAGTAGGTAGAGGTTCTAAGGTACTTTCTCTTTCAAAACAAAAACAACTTTTCACACTTACACTTTCAAACAAATACTTCACACACTCTTGAGGACTGGTACAAGAGTTAAAACGAAGTTTTCAAAACAAACTTTTTCGAAACCCACAAACACAAGAAAAGCAAACATTTTTTAAAACATAAGTGAGCAAGTACCTAAGAGCCCGTGGATAACCACGGATAGAAAGGGTGCTAACACCTTCCCTTTCTATAATCTACCTCCCGAACCGAGAAACATCTCGAAAAGGAATTTTGCTGTGCTTTTGTCCTTTCCTTGTTGGAGAAAATAAAAGACGGTGGCGACTCTTGCTTACCGCGACATTTCGCGAACCAGCATTTCAAAACAGTCAGTTCTATTTCCACCGATCACAGAACTGGCGACTCTGCTGGGGACTTAATAAGTGAGGTGTACCTTAGGATTAGATCATTCTATGTTTTCAATTGTATGCCTTGTTTGCTTTAATATTGTGGGCTTGTATCGGAGTTTCATAGATCCTAACCCGGATCTGGGGAATACCCTTTAGGTAGCAATAAACTGTAAGGGACCTGTCCGGCGTAGACCGACACGGGTGAAGCAGTAGCTACGTTGGTGTGACACCTTGGTCTGTACCGATATCCCTTGTGTTGGAACGAGGAGAATATGGGTGTTCTGAGGAGTCATTAAGCACCAACTGACCTTAGAACCTTAAATTGACCCAACTTGGCCATAGAACAGTAGCAGTATGCTACACTCATTGAGGCTAAACTCTCGCGATGGTTCCGGCTGTAAGAAAAGATTGCGAAGCTGGAGTTATGACCGATTGAGGGTAGTCAGTGATATTGAGATCCTCTAGAACCCGGTTACTATTTTCTAGGACAGGTCTTAACCAATTGAAAATGAAAGAGGGTAGTACCTAAACTTCATGCCAGCTTGAAATCTAAGGGCTCTTTTGTGTGACTTGTGTGCCTTCAAACTTGAACTACTTGCACATACTTGTTATCTGACAACTTGAGTTCCTTGCAGGTTTTGTTTACAGTCCTTAATCTGGACTTATTACAGGGTTTACTTACAACCCACACCTTTGCATCCACGTACATAACATCATACGCATCATAACATCATACCATAG
This sequence comes from Vicia faba, assembly GCA_948472305.1. NCBI lineage: Eukaryota > Viridiplantae > Streptophyta > Magnoliopsida > Fabales > Fabaceae > Vicia > Vicia faba. The sequence goes on from OX451736.1 coordinate 941,671,416, forward strand.
CATTTCCTTAACCATTTCAAGGATCTCAAGGGTTTGTGATGCAGGTCATGATGGACCAAATGTCTAGCAAGGGGCATAGGGGGTTTATTTTCCTCTAGCCAAGGTTCTTGGGAGATCAAAACATGATAACTTGAGTCAGGGGCTATGACCCACTCGATATGGTGAGCCTTGACTCTTGAAGAAGGACTCTCAACAACATGAAGTTCCTTCAATCAAGCTACCAAATTCAAATTCTAACAAATTTCCTTGTTTACCCCGCGAGATCCTTGAAAACATTGCATACATATACCATATATATCATTGCATAACAGGTCTCCTGGTACAGGTTGCTTATCTTCTTCGCTGTTTATTTCAACAATGGCTTTCCAACCAGACAACCAGGATCCTCATACTCAAGAGACTCAGTTCAGGGAAATCTTCCTAAGCCTATCCAAGGGGCAGGAAGAGTTGAGAACACTCCTCATGGGGAATTTGGTCAAGAAGAGTCCTGAAGACGATAAGGACGAATGGCTGAAACGTCTGCAAGCTGAGGTAGATACAATGAGAACCCAGATGCTGGGGCAGATGGCTCTTATCCAAGGCTTAGCTCGGGAACAAGAAGAGTTGAGAGCCATGATCAACCAGCTTCATCAAGACAAATACAATAGTATGAAGCAAACAGTCAAGGCTGAGGATCAAGTCATTAATCAACTTCCGAGAAGTCAAAGGTTTGGTATGGTGAAGAATGGACCTCTCCAAATTGCTACTACCTCAAGGGTCCAACAACAACCTCGCTAAAAACAGCAGGTTGATCAGAGTAAGCCAAACAAGCCCAGGAGGCAATTCACTAAGATCAACGTGTCACTGACTCAAGCGCTACAGCAATTGTTGAAGGCAGGGCTGATTACATTAAGGGCTCCTCCCTGGAATCCAAACATTTCCGCTCCTACCTATCATCCCAATGAAAGGTGTGCATACCACGCCGATAGTCCAGGACATGACACAAACAATTGTTGGGCCCTGAAGAATAAGATCCAAGACCTAATTGATGCCAAGGAGGTTAAGTTTGATCACTGATCCTACATCAAATCATTGAGAATGTCTTTTGTTCACCTAAATTTTCAAGTTGTAATTTTCTTTTGAGTGTTCGAACATTTACTCATAGTAAACTTTATTACTTTCATTAATGCATCGCATATGTCTGTTTTGAATCAATCCATTCGTATTCACTATATTCAAATTGTTTTCAGTTTTTGTTGTGATGTTCAAACTCTCGATTAAAAAAAAATTCTAAGCCTTTTGAGGGAGGATGACGAAAACGATACCACGATCTTTACAGTATGCTTTTGAACAGACCCCGCTGATGAAGTACAGGCATTGTTTCAAATCCTAAAACACCAGAGTTATAAGGAAGATAATCCCTCGTTAACCCCTTTAAGCCAAAGAAGTTGGAGTTTTTCTTTTCAAAAATTAAAACCCTCAATTATAACCTGGGGCAGGGTAGTTCTCTCAGTTGATCCAGGTGCACAATGAACGACATCAAAGAAGTCCTTCCGAGACAAAAAGACAGTGATGGCTCCCTATAATCGTAAGGACAGGCAGTCATTATCTCTCAAAATAAAAAGCCCAATAAGTCAAAACCTATGAAGGAGACTTACAAAAAACTGGGGCATCCCGCTGACTGTAAATACAAAAAGAAACAGTTCAGGAAAAATTTAGGGATAACACAATCAAAAAGAAAGAGGTCCTACAAACCCTCAACAAAAAAAGAAATGACTGCCTATTCAAAATAAACTGTCAATATCTGAACCATCACTGGTATATCAGAGCAAAGACTCAAACAAAATCTAATGCACGATTAGCTGAGTTTAGGTTTGAAGAACATCACGAAGAACGGGTGGGTACAAATAAAATTTGAGCCTCTATCCTTTGTTTCTTAAACCGTGAACCAGTTCACGTTATAACCCTTAAAAAGTCCTAGCTGAAGCATGGGTTAGTTCGAAAGCATACTGTTACAAAGGTATCCTGACTCCTGTAGGGCTTGCTGTAAAATCTTGAGCTGACATCACATTTTACAAAAATTCACTTGTTTTATTAAAAACTGCATTTTTAAAAAAACTTCAAGACAGATATAAGCTTTGCATTCTTGAAATAATATTGTTTGCATATGACTATTTGTTCAACAAGCAGAGAAATTCGCACGACGAATATCTAGTGAACAAAAATCTTCTCAAGGATCACCTCAAGTGAAAAAAACACTTCCAACCAAGGGGCACGGATTTTCCATCATCTGGGGCAGTCAAGTCAAGATTCGAGGAATCTCTCAAGGATGCCAAATAGCCTGGGGCAAATCTCCGTCTGAATCACTTGGGACATTGGACATGAATTCCAGCAACGAATCTTGCATGATCAAACATCTTCTGGTGGTATGGCAACGCAACACTACTAACAGTGACAACTCCCTACATTCTGAGAGCGTGGACATAGTCGAAAAAATACTATGCATAATCAAAGACCCGCTAGGTTGACTGGCCTAGGCAAAAATAAGGGCTTCCCGGTGAACCAAAAGGGTTCGGGAAAAAATAAGGGACGAAAATGAAACAATTTGTACACCCGGCAAGTCGAAAACCTGAAAAGGCGGCTTGGGCAAAAATGGGTATCCCGGTGGACTGAAAACCCGAAAGGGCGGTCCAGGCAAAAGTTAGGGATCAAAGCGTACGACTATGTCCCGTCATCTCGTCACTTGCCTACCAGAGGAAGAGTTGTCAATCGGCAGTTATCGAGCACCTCCACAGGTACCTTCTCCCGCAGAAACTGGGGCAATAAGAATTGTCTAAGCGATCTGGTTGCTCTTTCCACTGAGGTACCAAGGTAAGTTCAGCTGAAGAACATGACCAAGTTACCTCCACTCCCCGCAGAGTAAGACAAGATTCAGCAATACTCTCCCCAAGCAGAGTTGGTCTCCCATCAGCCCCGAAAAGGCACAGTATCCCTAGCAAGTCAGCAACACTCTCCCCAAGAAGAGTTAGGCTACTGTCATCCCTAAGGAAGTTGGATATCCCTAGAAGATCTCAATATTCCCTAGCAGAGTATACAGATATTCCTCAACAAGCATCCCCGACAGTCTTAATATTCCTCGACAGAAATATAAGATTGTTTCCCGGCGGAATACAGACACCCCAGTGGAGCCATTTCCCCAGTGTAGTCAAAAGTTTCCCCAGGAGAGTTGAACCATCCCCCCAGTAGACTCTGGAAGCTTGTCCCCTGTAGAGTACAAATATCTCTCCCAGCCATATTCAGAAGGTTATCCCCCACCAGAGTCTAACTGGGTTATCCTCAGCAAATTGCAACGGAAAGATCGTCCTCAGCGAAGCTCTTCCTATCTCCAGCGGAGTTCATCAAATTCCCCGACAGAGCTTATCAACGGAATCCCCAGCGGAGTTATCGTTAAAATCTCAGCGAAGCATCTCTTCCCCACAGAGTAATTCCTCGCAGAGTAATCTCTTCACCAGGTTTATTCCCCAACGGAGTTATCTTCTCATACAAGTTTATTCTTGCAACCATCTTCATGCATCATCCCCAGCGGAAACGAAGAGCTCAACGTTATTCTCCAGCAACTCCGGGATTTATTTTCCCAGACAAAAAATACATTCATAAACATCACATCCTCATACATTATGACATGCATACGCATCATACGGCACAATCTCATTCATTTTTGAGAACATCATGACATCATGCATTTCATTCATCATGACATTGCATGCAACTAATGTTTTGCCTTTTCAGGAAAAAGTCAAACCAAAGGATGATTGCCATCAACCTTTTTAAGTTCCGGATCAACACCTGTATCTAGCCAGGAAATATCTGTGAGCGATTGATTGTAAATCTATACCTGTAACTAGCCAGGAAAGTTATCTACATTGAAGAGACTGAAGATCAATACCTATAGCAAGTCAGGAAGAAAATCTTTCTTGCTCAAGTCGTAGGTTAATACCTGAAACCAGACAGGACAATTATCTACTTGATCATCATCAGGCAACCCTACACCGGTTCCTTCTCAACTTCAGATGTAGTTTTACACTGACTCATCATCAGGAAACCCTACACTGGTTCCTTCTCAACTTCAGATGTAGTTTTACACGGGCTCATCAACAGGAAACCCTACATCGGTTCCTTCCTTTCAGACGAAGTTTTACACGGACTCGTCCTCAGCCAACCCTACACTGGTTCCTCCTCAGTTCCAAGACGAAGTTTTACACGAACTTTTCTCGCAGTAACCTTACCATCCAGAAGTTTTACACGAACTTATCTCAAAGTAACCTTACCCCGGTTCATCCAGAAGTTTTACACGAACTCTTCTCAAAGTAACCTTACCCCGGTTCATCCAGAAGTTTTACACGAACTTATCTCACAGTAACCTTACCCCGGTTCCTCCTGAAGTTTTACACGAACTTATCTCAAAGTAACCTTACCCCGGTTCATCCAGAAGTTTTACACGAACTTATCTCAAAATAACCTTACCCTGGTTCATCCAGAAGTTTTACACGAACTTATCCCGAAGTAACCTTACACCGGTTCCTTCTCAACTCCAGACGTAGTTTTACACAGACTCGTCATCAAGAAACCCTACACAGGTTCTCTCTTTCCAAAGATGAAGTTTTACACGGACTCATCATCAAGAAACCCTACACCGGTTCCTTCTCAACTCCAGACGTAGTTTTACACGGACTCGTCGTCAAGAAACCCTACACAGGTTCTCTCTTTCCAAAGATGAAGTTTTACACGGACTCGTCATCAAGAAACCCTACATCGGTTCCTTCTCAACTCCAAACGTAGTTTTACACGGACTCGTCGTCAAGAAACCCTACACAGGTTCTCTCTTTCCAAAGATGCAGTTTTACACGGACTCGTCATCAGTCAACCGTACACAGGTTCTTTCTTTCCAGATGCAGTTTTACACGGACTCGCCATCAAGAATCCCTACACAGGTTTCCTTCCTTCCCGATGCAGTTTCACACAGGCTCGTCATCAAGAAACCCTACACAGGTTTCCTTCCTTCAAAGATGCAGTTTCACACGGACTCATCATCAGTCAACCCTACACAGGTTTCCTTCTTTCAAAGATGCAGTTTCACACAGGCTCATCATCAGTCAACCCTACACAGGTTTCCTTCCTTCCAAGATGCAGTTTTACACGAGCTCATCATCAGGCAACCCTACACAGGTTCCCTCGTTCAACTTACAAGATCACAATTCTACCAACAATCTCCAGATGGCATCTATAAGCCCATCCCCGACAAGATTATGTCACATATCCAGATGGCATCTATAAGCCCATCCTCCTATCCATCATCTCTCCAAATGGCATCTGTAATCCCATCCCCGACATCACATTGCTGATACTACGCTATGCGAGTGCAAATTTATGGGCACTCTAGTGTTCAATCATCTTCCACCTTCGGATCGCGAAAGGCACGCAAGCCAATCTACATCCTCAGGTTTAAGAAGATTGAACAGGGGCAACTGTTGTACCCCAAAATTTTCCCTCCCATATTCTCCAAGATTTGTTAAGAATCATCTTCAAATGGTTCAAGATTTCTCAAGGGTTGCATAGTCCAAATGCCTCCTAAGCCAGCTGAAATTAGGGTTGTGGTTCTTTCAAGGAATTTGAGGTTTTCAATGGCTCAATCAAGTCTCATATGCCTATATATATTCTCAAGCATCTACATGCCAAGTTTCAAGACTCACAGTGTCAAGTTGCACAATCAAAAGCTTCATTTGCTTCACAATCAACTGCAAGGGCAAAATGGTCATTTTACAGTCAAAAGTCAGAATTTTTGGTCAACATCTTATTTTGAGTCCACAATCATCATTTGATCAAGTCTTGATCATGATTCCACAAGGATAACTCAAAAATCATCAAGATGCAAAAAGTTACTATTTTTGGACAGCAGAAAAGTCAACTGTATCTTGACCAAGGCATAAATTTTTCATGGTTCATCAGAAAAATCCCATACAATGCTCATTTTGAAGGGGATGAGATTTCCTACAATCCATCTTCACATTCCAAGTCCAAGAAATGCTCTCATAAAAAGTTATCAATTTCTACATTAGAGGTCCTTTTCAAAAGTCAACAAAAAGGCACTTTAAGTCAAAGACCATAACTTGAGATTGGTAAATCCAAATGACATGGTACCTAAGGCATTAGTTAGAGGACTTCAAGACCTTTCCAAAATGTCCAAGAACATGTTCATATGATCAAAATTGAGCAAGATATGCATTGGGGAAGTTGGGAAATTTTTGTGAATTTGCAAAAGTTAACTTTGCTCAAAACACCTCATTTTTGCTAATGGGCCTCAAATTTCTTCTTGAAACTTTATCCTTGGCCTATGCACGACCCATCAAGCTTATTTTCAATTTATTTTCTTATTTTTATTAATTAATTGGATTTTTTATCAATATTAATTCATTTAATTAATTTAAATTGTAGGAAATACAAAGATTTGATTTTTCAATCTTTTTGTGAAGCAAAAGTGGTCAATATATGCTGAAAATTTCGTGTGCAAATCAAAGGGACAAGAATCTCCAAATTTAGCAAGTTTTTCCAATCAAAAAGATTCAAAAATATTTGATTTTCAATCAAATATACAATCATCAATTCCATGGATTTCTTTGCAAGATTGTGACCTAGTTTCATTCTATTATATATACAGAAGTTAACCCTAATGCCACATACGTGAATTTGCTGCAGAAAAGCCATAACCACATTCAAGAAAATTCAAAGAAAAGTGAAAAATGTTTTCTATATTTTAGCACGTTTCAAAGACCTTTATTGATTCTAATCTATTGCAGGAACTCTCAGGGACGTTTTGCAATCAAAACCAAGCCTTAAAGCTACAGGAATCATCAAGAACAATTTAACGCTTTGCACATTTTTTTCAGAATTGCAACTCATTATTCATGCGCATTTGACATATTTTGTTGATTGTTTTGTGTTAATAGGAACTGTACAAAGCTAATGATGTAGTTTAATTGCATTGAAACGCACAGAATCACAAGTTACCATTGACAAATTCTAGGGTTCATAAGCCTTCAAATTGGGGCTTTACAATACAGGAAAAATTAGACCCCTTAAGACCCATGGTTGGAACCGTTGCATCCAGACGAACACAAAGCCATACTCGCGAAACATTTATATAAATCCTAGAGCTAATCGCTATTTTTCGTTGTTGTAGGTTGTGGGGGTTAAAAACCCCCGCTATCTAATTTGTTTTTTTACAGGCATAGCGAAGAAGATGAATACGTGGTGATGCATGGTTGGTCTATTCAAAAAGCGCGCGTGTTTGTTTTGCTTTACAGCATATTTACTAATTTTCATATATTATATTCACTTGTTGTTATATTATCAAACGCGTGCAAATGGCTTGGTGGTTGATGCGTTGGCTAGTAATCATTGGGACCTACCTGGGTTCGAATCCCAGGTCCACCCAAAACTCATTTATTTCTTTTCTGGACATGTTCATGTGCAGAATCCCAAAGGCGTTCCACCATATGCCTCCAATCATCCAAGCGCCATGTGGCTGCCAGCATAGATCCAACGGTCCCAAGCTGGATGACCATCATACTCCTGGTCAATGCACGTGCAGACAATTACCAAAGTCAAACGTGGCTGAATAGTTTGTTGGGCCAGAATTGCTTCTTCACCTCCTAAGGGCCCAGCACCCCCTGGTTTCTTTATTCTTTTTCTTTTATATTTTAATTTCTATTTATTTTGTTTTACTAATTATTATTATTATTATTTAATTAACTAAATTAATATTTTTCATAATAAATTCAGAAAAACTAAAATATTTTTATTATTATTATTATTTATTAATTTCACCTTAGTGTATTATTTTTGTAAATAAATTCTAAATGTAATTAATTTAGTTAATTAGGTTAACTTTGACTTTTTCACAATAAATAAAATCAACATAGAATTAGGGTTTTTCTTTTGACAATTTTAATCCTTTTTATTTTATTTTCATTAAAAACCTAAAAAACTAAAAAATACTTTTTTTCCTTTTAATTAATTAATTAATTAGTTTTTAGGTTTAATTAATTGCAAAAAGGACCAAAATTCCATTCTTTTCTCAAAAAGGGTCCAAACCCTAAGACTTCTCTGATTTAATTTCTTATTCGCGCATATTATTTTTGATCATATTTATGTAACTGCTCCGAGAATGTAATAGCGTAATTAGGACCTATTTATCGCTTTCTTTAATTTCTCGCATTTACTTTTCAAGGGTTATGTTTTTGGAGATGTAAATACCCGACGCCTTGTAATAGCGTAGATTTACTTTCCGCAATTTACTTTCCGCACAATTATTAACTGTTAATTATGCATGACAAGACTTGCCTGAAAATTAAAATCAACTCGTAGCTCACAATAACATGTGCAAAGATAATTTAACTGAATCCTGACACACTCGCACATGCCACTCCTAGGGTACGCCTCACTTGGTTGCCTCGACGTGGTCATTGAGTATAGGGTGTTTTAGAGGTCGCCCTCCTGTCTAAAGATCCAGTTGCCTCGAAACGGTTGCCTCGGATAAAAAGGATCTAGGACATTAGGGTTACCGCTAAGGCGTCCTACTATTGCTTTGGTGACCACACATGTCCCTATATTCGAATTGACCCGAATAACTCCAACGACGGTGCTACCCACTTCTCAATAGTGGGATAGTACTATCTAATGGACATTTACACAGCTTAATTCCTTATGAGTAGGTAGAGGTTCTAAGGTACTTTCTCTTTCAAAACAAAAACAACTTTTCACACTTACACTTTCAAACAAAGTTTTCAAACAAATACTTCACACACTCTTGAGGACTGGTACAAGAGTTAAAACGAAGTTTTCAAAACAAACTTTTTCGAAACCCACAAACACAAGAAAAGCAAACATTTTTGAAAACATAAGTGAGCAAGTACCTAAGAGCCCGTGGATAACCACGGATAGAAAGGGTGCTAACACCTTCCCTTTCTATAATCTACCTCCCGAACCGAGAAACATCTCGAAAAGGAATTTTGCTGTGCTTTTGTCCTTTCCTTGTTGGAGAAAATAAAATACGGTGGCGACTCTTGCTTACCGCGACATTTTGCGAACCAGCATTTCAAAACAGTCAGTTCTATTTCCACTGATCACACCGACTATCTCACTACTTCCTAATGGCCAAGTTGTTCAATTAAGGTTCTAAGGCTAGTTAGTGTTTCATGACGCTGCTCAGCGGCCCTGTATTCTCCTCGAGTCAACACAAGGTATATCGGTACCAACAAATGTGTCACACTAATGTAGCCATTGCTTCAACTGTGTCGGTCTACGTCGTACAATTTCCATAATCTATTGCTACTTACCTAAAAGGTGCCCCCAGATCCGGGTAGAGGATCAAAACAAGCCCAAACAAGGAACCGTAATGTAAAGCAAGTAAATCAAACAAGGAAAGCAAGTAAAGGTGATGTAGCCCTAAGGTAGCCCCACTTTTAAGTATTTTCCCCAGCAGAGTCGCCAGTTCTGTAACGCGGTGGAAGAACTGACTTGGGTGTTTTGCTTTTGATCGCATTTGTTGCAGATAGCAAGAGTCGCCACCTACTTTTCTTTTGTCCAATAAGGAAAGGTTGAAAAGAATAGGAAAGACCTTTCGAGATTATTTCTTGAGTTCGGGGGGTAAGTTATGAAAAGGGAAGGTATTAGCACCCTTTCCATCTGTAGTTATCTACTGGCTCTTAATTTCTTTCTGGATCACTTACTTTTGTTTGAAAATGTGTTTGTGGTGTGGATTTTGAATGTATTTTGAAAAGGTGTCTTTGTAATGGTTCTCGTTTCTATAAGAATGCATACAAAGTGTTTTAACTTTTGAAAATGTTTCAAAGTGAGGTTGTGGGTGTATAAAATGTTTTTGTTGTGAGCAACCGAGCAACCAGGAGCATCCTACCTACTCAAAAGATCTTAAATGTTCTTTTCCTCCTCCTTTAGATGTTTCTATCTTACCATTGATTTGGTAAGAAGCCCTATCATTGAATGTGAAGGGACGGGCGTGGGACGTTTGTATAGTCATAGAAGGCAACCTATGGGACATTTTAGCAATGTTGTTTAGGGACTAGATCGTTTACTGAAGGCAACATTGAGGGTCATCGAGGGACTACGATCTTTTATTGAGGGTCTTTGCTAAAACGCCCATATTCGATGGACATGACTATTTTTCCGAGGCAACAAGTGAGATTACCCTAGGGGTGCATGTGTGAATAGTGTGTTTGAATTGCATGCATTTATTCTTTGATTATGGGTTGTCTACTTGTTGTTTTTATCTTGCCATATATACCCTATTTTACTAGCAATCATACAAAAGTAATAAAATGCAGAAAGAAAAAATCCTACACTATTACAACCATATTAAATAGCATGAAAATATAAAGGCAAAAATATAATAAAAGTAAGAAAAATGGGTCTTTCGATTTAGGCAGAAACACCCTTCAATTATGCACTTTCTGGCTTCCTTCAATTTGGGGCCTGGAGTCAGTGGAGTCATGCCCTTCGATTTACCTTTCTGCTTCCTTCGATTGGGGGCTGGAATTAGTGTAGGCGTGCCTTTCGTCTGGGCCTATAAGTCAGCACGGTGTTCCTTCTGGATGCCTCTTTCATTTTGACTTGGAGGTTAGTGTGGAAGCCAAAGGCTTCGTTTCATACTTTCTATTTCTTGTTTCTTTCGTTTGAACTCTTGAGTAGCAACATGGCCTAAGGCCATGCTAACATTACCTTATGGTCAGGTTAGAACTTAAAGCGTGTTTAGGTAAACAAGAAGCAAAAACAAAAGGAATTGCTTTGAAAACATATTAAAAGGGTGGAAACGAAAAGAGAAAACAATGGTATGTACATGTTTGAAACTAAAAGAAAGTTTATCTACATGTTTCGCAAGAAACAAAAAGTTCAAGGTTTAGAGCAACTTACCTTGCTTGAGGCTGGAGCGTGTGCTGGACTTTGAGTGCTTGCCTTGAGTGTCCATGGATTCGAAGGGAAGGAGTGAAGATAATGTTTCTACTGCCGGATTCGAAAGATAAAAATAAGTGAGATGTCCTTCTTACTGGATTTGAAGGGTACAGGGTGTGGGGATATTTCAAATTTGAAGGGGACAAATGTTTGGATTCTGGGTTTGTGTTTGATGAGTGTTTAACTGTTTGAGAGCTTTATGGTGTTTGAGAAATTTTTGAAGATTTGTTCCTCTGGCCCAAAAGTCCTCTTCAACATGCGTTGGAGCCTCTTATTTATAGGAAAAGCTGGCTGAAGCTTTTTGAGGGAAACCAAAAAGTTTGAACAATTTGAGTAACCTGCTTTTGTAGCTTTCGAGGGATAGTGCTTTGAATGCTATTTTGTGCAAGAATGGGGGAAGTGTTTCAGGACTGTTGTGCAGCAGTTTTGGCAAGTGTGCCAAGTCTGAATTTGGCAGCAAGCATCTTTGAATATCATCCTTTCATTTTGAAACTCCTTCGACCATATTCTTCCCCCAACAATATTATTTGATTTTCCTCCAACAAGTGTCCTTCGAATGGGCTACTTTTGTGCATCCTTCGAAGGAGTCAAATGTGTGACCCATGGATGTGTCACCAAAACATGCCTTAAGGTGGGCTTTATAAATCCTTCGAATGGGCCATCAAGCATGTCCTTCGAATGGGATGCTCAGAGTTGGGTTCGAAAGATGTTGGTTCGAAGAGAATCAAAGTTACAAACGAAACCTTGTGAAGGTGGTTTTGTCCAATCGAAGGCTTTCCTGCCAAAGGTCCATGTGGCCAAATGAAGGAGTGTACGTAGAGGTTCCCTTCTTTGTGACTTCATGTAAACATGCAAAATATATTTGTTCAAACGAAGTCTTGCATGAAGGGAACCACATGCCCAAACGAAAGGTGCATGCAGGAGGCCTAAATATCCAGATTCGAAAGAGGCATACAGGAGGCAAAAAAGTGAAAATCGAAGGATGCCAAAAGGGAGCCTTTTGCCTTGGAATCAAAGGAAGCTATATGAGGCTTTGTACCTTGTGCATGCTAGCATGGAGGGAAAGTTTGTGTAGGCATGCAAGCATCAAACATCCAAACGATACAGGCATATAGGAAGTCATGGCATTGTGAACCCAATGAGGCCAGAGATGCAATCAAAGGTGGCATGTAGGAAACTTCTTCCTTGTAAATCAAAGCCAGCGTTCCAGAGGCCAACGTCTAGTCAAAGGATGCAACCAAAGCCTGCATCGAAAGAGGCCAAAAGGCCAATCGAAGGAGCTGAATCGAAAGGACTTGTTTTTCTCCAATTTTGTCATAAAGATTATTTTTATCTGTTTTCCCCCTTTTTGACAGTTTCCTTTTTAACTTGGTACTAGAAAATCCAAATGTAATTGTGCAAGCTTGAACCTTGAGAATCCTTGTGATAAATGCCTTGAAAAATGAGAGGGAAAATTTTAGGGTACAACACTCAAGCATTCCAACATTTGTTAAAGGCTGACCTCATAACACTCTGGGATCCTCGTCCTAATCCCAACATATCCTCTCTGAAGTACAACCCAAATGAGAAGTGTGTATGTCATTCGAACAGTCCTGGGCACGACACCAACAATTGATGGGCCTTGAAAAACAAAATTCAAGACATGATTGATACTAAGGAAATTTAGTTCGACCCTCCTGAGTCTTCGAACGTGATTACTGCTCCTATGCGGAAGCATGACAAAGGCATAAATTCTATTGAAGATGTTTTGTATGTTACCTCTATAAATGATGTGGTTACTCCCCTCTCAGCAGTCAAGAAGAATTTTCTACAAGCCGGTTTATTTCTGGGTTGTGTTAAAGAATGTTATTGTTGTGTAGTTCAACCCAATGGTTGTAGGTCACTGAAGGAAGGCATTCAATGCCTGATGGATGAACATGTAATTTTGATTAAAAAAGTTCCGTATGCTGAAAATTTGTGCCAAGATTTGTTTGTCATATCTGGTATTCCTTTCAAGATCACTTCCAAGGGTCCTGTAAGGATTCTTGCCAATCCAAAATCTACTCCCTTAATCATTACAAAACCTGGGCCCATCCCATATTCCTCGGAGAAGGCTATTCCATAGAATTATGGGTCTGACGTCTATTACCATGACATTAAACAAGAGTTATCTAATGAAGATGATGGAGTGGATGATCCCAACATTAACAATATTGCAGGGACTAGTAAAATTACTAGAAGTGGAAGGATTTTCTCTCCGGAAATCTCTCCACCTGTTTAAGTTACAGTTACCAAGACAACTGCCAAAGCTCGAGGTAAAGAGACAATGATAGAGCCTGCCCGGACGTAGGCACCAAAAGAAGCTATAGCCAAGGATACCTCTGGACAAGAAATGGAAGAGGTTTTGAAGATCATTTGTAGAAGCGATTAAAAAATTATTGAATAGCTGGGGCAGACCCCATCAAAAATCTCCATGCTATCTTTACTACTGTGTTCTGACGCCCATGTGCAAGCTTTATGAATTTTTTTAAGACTACTCATGTACCACAAGAGATTTTTGCCGATCAATTTGGAAGTTATGTTGCTAGCTTAACGACTAACAATGGATTAGGTTTCTCTGATGCTAACCTGACTCCGGAGGGGAGAAATCATAATAGGGCCCTCTATGTCTCCATTGAATGCAGGGGCACTACATTGGCTCATGTGTTGGTTGATACTGACTCTTCTCTAAATGTTCTACCAAAGGGCACTCTTGATCGACTGGGTTGTGAAGGGGTTGTGCTGAAACCTAGTGACATTATAGTTCAATCCTTTGACGGATCAAAAAGAATGGTACATGGAGAAGTGGACCTCCCGATCAAAGTGGGTTCACAGATCTTTGAATCCACCTTCTATGTAATGGACATTCGACCAGCTTATTCTTGCCTGTTAGGACGCCCCTGGATCCATGGGGAAGGCGTTGTTACCTCCACCTTGCACCATAAATTAAAGTATCTTGTGAAAGGAAAGATTGTTACTGTCTGCGGAGAGGAGGAGTACATGGTCAGCCACCTGAATTCATTCGGGTATGTAGAAATGGATGTTGAATTCATTGAGACTCCCTGCCAAGCTTTTGAAGTAATTCCCCCCTGCTACTGTTGAATATGTTTCTGTCATTCTGAAGATTACCAGGGTTCCGTGCAAGATGGATTCCTTGAAAGATGCCAAAGATACTATAGAAGAAGGTGGTTGCACGATTTGGGGGCAGCTTCCTAATATCCCCTTCAAATCTGACAAGTTTGGTTTAGGCTTTACTGTAGAAGGTCACAAAGTTGTTCGTCGCGCTCGAGCTGGAAGACCTCTGTTCCGTATCAGCAATAATGGAATCAATGTTATAGAAGATGTTGATAATGAATGTGATCTCGACAACTAGATCTTTCCCACCAACAGACTCAAAAATTGGAAAGCATAAGACATTATCTTCATCTCCTTTAGCCAGGAGTAATAGATATTTCTGTTTTTATCGCTTTAAGAAGTTTGGTTATGTAATTTCTTTTAAAACAATGACTTTAAAACTTGTGTCTTGCCCGGGGAACAATGGTCCATTGGTTAACGGTTGTCATTTCATATGTCATATTTTCATTTAATAAAAACATTGGACGTTTTGCATTCAAATTTTTGCGCTCTTTGTCTTTCTTTTATTCTGAACATTCAAATAGCTATGTGTTCTTACACACACCCACACACTACATTGTATATCTCCATCCACTCTGGATCTCGTTGATAATGATTCTGCTATTGCTGCTTATAACTTTGAAAATCCTATCTACCAAGCCGAAGACGGAGGTGGGGAAGATTGTGATATACCTGGAGAACTTGCCAGACTCTTAATACAAGAATAAAAGGCTACCCAACCACATGAAGAGCTGGTCGAAGTGGTAAACTTGGGTTCTGAGACAAACAGAACAGAGGTCAAGATGGGCGTCAACTTAGAGGGCAGTGTCAAGAACAGATTGATTCAGATGTTGCACAACTACATGGAGGTATTTTATTGGTCATACAAAGACATGCCAGGGCTCGATATTGATATTATGGTTCACCATCTTCTAATGAAAGAGGGTTGTCTCTGATTAAGCAGAAGGTTCGTCGCATGCGTCCTGAAATGTCAGAGAAAATCAAGGTTGAGGTTATGAAAAAATTCAATGCAGGTTTTTTAGCAGTGACGGCATACCCTTAATGGGTTGCTAATGTTGTTCCGGTACCAAATAAAGGTGGCAAGGTACATATGTGTGTAGATTATAGGGATTTGAATAGGGCAAGCCCCAAAGATGACTTCCCACTTCCACATATTAACGTTCTGGTCAAAAACACTACTCAGTACAAGGTACTCTCCTTCATGGATGGTTTCTCGGGTTATAATTAGATCAAGATGGTGCCCGAAGACATGGAGAAAACTACCTTTGTCACACAGTGAGGCACTTTCTGTTACAAGGTCATGCCTTTTGGGTTGAAGAATGTCGGGGTAACTTATCAACGTGCCATGGTAGTTTTATTTCATGACATGATTCACCATGAGATAGAAGTCTACGTTGAAGACATGATAGCCAGATCACAAACTGAAGAAGAACATCTTGATCATCTACACAACTTATTTGAAAGGCTGAAGAAGTAAATTAAGGCTAAACCCGAACAAATGTACTTTTGGGGCGAGGTTTGGAAAACTCCTAGGTTTCGTCGTCAGCGGTAAAGGTATTGAAGTTGATCCTGTAAAAGTTAAAGCTATTCAATAAATGTTAGCTCCCTGCACTGAGAAGGAAGTCATAGGTTTCTTAGGACGACTAAATTACATTGCCCGATTCATTTCTCATTTGACTGCTACCTGTGAGCCAATCTTCAGGTTGATAAAGAAATATCAAGTAGTAAAGTGGAACGTCGACTATCAAATAGCCTTTGATAAAATCAAGGAGTACTTACAAGAACCTCCAATTATGACGCCATCGGTTGAAGGAAGACCTTTAAACATGTACCTAATAGTGCTAGAGAACTCAATAGGGTGTGTGTTGGGGCAGCATGACGAGTCTGGTCAAAAAGAGCATGCAGTTTACTACCTTAGAAAAAAGTTTGCCTACTGTGAAATAAGATATTCACTGCTCAAGAAAACTTGTCGTGCTTTGGCATGGGATTCTCGCCGACTAAGACAATATATGTTGACTCATACTACTCTATTGATCTCTAAAATGGATCCCTTCAAGTACATTTTCGAGAAGCCAGCTCTCTTCGGAAGAATAGCCCGATGGCAAATGATCTTAACAGAATATGACATTCAGTACACCACTCAAAAAGCAATCAAAAGAAGTGTATTGGCAGATCATTTGACACATCAAGCTATAGACGAGTACCAATCTATGAGCTTCAAATTCCCGGATGAGAATATTATGCTAGTTACGGATTATGAAGAACCTGGACCGTATGAAGGACCTGAGTCAGGATCCCGATGGGCTATGGTTTTTAACGAGGCTTCTAACACACTTGGCAATGAAATTGGTGATGTAACTATCTCTCTTCAAGGTTTCCATCCACCCTTCACTGCCAGACTTTGCTTTGACTGCACCAATAATATGGCTGAATACGAAGCGTGTGTGATCGGTGGAAATAGAACTGACTGTTTGGAATGCTGGTTCGCGAAATGTGGCGGTAAGCAAGAGTTGCCACCGTCTTTTATTTTCTCCAACAAGTAAAGGACAAAAGCACAGCAAAATTCCTTTTCGAAATGTTTCTCGGTTCGGGAGGTAGATTATAGAAAGGGAAGGTGTTAGCACCCTTTCTATCTGTGGTTATCCATGGGCTCTTAGGTACTTGCTCACTATGTTTTCAAAAATGTTTGCTTTTCTTGTGTTTGTGGGTTTTGAAAAAAAGTTTCGTTTTGAAAACTTCTAGGTAACTCTTGTATCAGTCCTCAAGAGTGTATGAAGTGTTTGTTTGAAAACTTTTTGAAAGTGTAGGTGCAAAAAGTATTTTTTGTTTTGAAAGAGCAAGTACCTGAGAACCTCTACCTACTCAAAAGAAATTAAGCTGGGTAAATGTCCTTTAGACAGTACTATCCTACTATGGAGGAGTAGGTAGCACCGTCGTTGGAGTTATTCGGGTCAATTCGATTATAGGGACATGTGTGGTCACCAAAGCAATAGTAGGACGCCTTAGCGGTAACCCTAATGTCCTAGATCCTTTTTTATCCGAGGCAACCGTTTCGAGGCAACTGGATCTTTAGACAGGAGGGCGACCTCTAAAACACCCTATACTCAATGACCACGTCGAGGCAACCAAGTGAGGCGTACCCTAGGAGTGGCATGTGCGAGTGTGTCAGATTTCATGTTAAGTTATCTTGTACATGTATCATGGTGAGCTACGAGTTGATTTTATTTTTCAGGCAAATCTTGTCATGCATAATTAACAGTTAATAATTGTGCGGAAAATAAATTGCGGAAATTAAATCTACGCTATTACAAGGCGTCGGGTATTTACATCGCCAAAAACATAACCCTTGAAAAGTAAATGCGAGAAATTAAAGAAAGCGATAAAGGGCCTAATTATACTATTACATCCTCGGAGCAATTACATAAATAATGATCAAAAATAATAATGCGCGAATAGAAATTGAATCGGGGACGTCCTTAGGGTTTTGACCCTTTTTGAGAAAAGAATGGAATTTTGGTCCTTTTTGCATCTAATTAAACCTAATTAACTAATTAATTAATTAATTAACAGAAAAAGTATTTTTTAGTTTTTTAATGAAAATAAAATAAAGAAAGTCACAAGTTAGTAAAAACCCTAATTTCTATGTTAATTTTATTTATTGTGAAAAAGAATCAAATTTAACCTAATTAACTAAATTAAATTGTTAGTATTTATTTACAAAAATAATAAGGTGAAATTAATGAATAATAATAATTATGTTTCTGATTTTATTATGAAAATAATAATTTGTGAGCTAATTAAATAATAATAATAATAATAATAATAATAGTTAATAAAAATTAATAAACTAATTAAAAGAAAATTAACATATAAAGAGAATAAGAAAATAATGAAACCAGGGGGGTGTTGGGCCCAACAAGGAGGTGTTGATTGCAATCTGAGGCCCAAGAAGCCCTTTAGTCCATTGACTTTTTGCAATTGTCCAGGCGTGCTTTGACTAGAGAGCATGGTAGTTACTCATCTTTTGCCTTCAGATCTGCCCTGCCAGCCACTTGGCGCTTGGATGAGTGGGGTATATGGTGAACCTGCCTTTGGAACCTGCACGTGATTAGGTGAAGAAAAATAACAAATAATGGTTTTGGGTGGACCTGGGATTTGAACCCAGGTCCCAATGATACACAGCCAACACACCAACCACCAAGCCATCTGCACGCATTTGTAAATATAATGGACAATGAATATATTATATAAAAACAACAACATATGCTGGAAACAAAAAAATCACGCGCGCTATTTTTGAATAGACCAATGATACGCTTACACGCCTTCATCTTCTTCGCTGTGTACCTGTAAAAACAAATAGATAGCGGGGGTTTTTAACCCCCACAAACTGCAAAAAGGAAAAATAGCGATTAGCTCTAGGATTTATATAAATGTTTCGCGAGCATTGCATTGTGTTCGTCTGGCCTTGACGATTTCAACCATAGGCATTAGGGGTCTCAATTTTTCCTGGGTAATAAAGCCCTAATCTGAGAGCTCAAGAACCCTAGATTTCATCAATGGCGTTTTATGATTCTGGGCGTTATAATGCAATTAAACCACACCATTAGCTTTGTACAGTTCCTATTAACACAAAACAATCAACAAAATATGTCAAATGCACATGAATAATGAGATGCGATTCTGGAAAATATGTTCAAACCGTGAAACTGTTCTTGGGTATTTCTGCAGCTTTAAGGCTTGGTTTTGATTGTAAAACGTCCCTGAGAGTTCCAGCAATGTATTAGGATCCACCAATTGCTTTAAATCGTGTTGGAACCTGGAAAACAGTTTTCACTTTTCTTTGAATTTTCTTGAATGTGATTATGGTTTTCTTGCAGCAATTTCACGTCCAATGCATTAGGGTTGACTTGTGTACTTATAGAGGAAGAGAATTAGGTTAAATCCTTGGGCAAAGATCCATGAAATAATGGTTTGAATATTTGATTTGCAATCATATATTTTTTGAATCTTTTTGATTGGAAAAACTTGCCAAACTTGGAGATTCTTGTCCCTTTGATTTGCACACGAATTGCCAGCATATCTTGAGCTTGTTTGCTTCACAAAAAGATTGAAAAAACCATATCTTTGAATTTCCTACAATTTAAATTAATTAAATGAATTAAAATCAATTAAAAATCCAATTAATTAATAAAAAATAAGAAAATAAACTCAAATAATCTCAATGGGTCGTGCATAAGTCATGGATAAAGATTCAAGAAGAAATTTGAGGCCCATTAACAAAAACAAGGTGTTTTGAGCAAAGTTGACTTTTGCAAATTCACAAAAATTTCCCAACTTCTCCAATGCATATCTTGCTCAATTTTGATCCTATGAACATGTTCTTGGACATTTTGGAAAGGTATTGAAGTCCTCTAACCAATGCCTTTGGTTCCATGTCATTTGGATTTACCAATCTCAAGTTATGGCCTTTGACTTAAAGTGCATTTTTGTTGACTTTTGAAATTGACCTATAATGTAGAAATTGATAACTTTTTATGAGAGCATTTCTTGGACTTGGAATATGAAGATGAATTGTAGGAAATATCATCCCCTTAAAAATGAGCGTTGGATGGGATTTTTCTGATGAACCATGAAAAAGTTATGCCTTGGTCAAGATACAGTTGACTTTTCTACTGTCCAAAAATAGTAACTTTTTGCATCTTGATGATTTTTGAGCTATCCTTGTGGAATCATGATCAAGACTTGATCAAATGATGATTGTGGACTCAAAATAAGATGTTGACCAAAAATTCTGACTTTTGACTGCAAAATGACCATTTTGCCCCTGTAGTTGATTGTGAACCAAATAGGGCTTTTGACTGTGGAATTTGACACTGTGAGTCTTGAGACTTGACATATAGATGCTTGACAATGCATATAGGCATATGAGACTTGATTGAACCATTGAAAACCCAAAATTTATTGAAGGAACCAAAACCATAATTTTGACTGGCTTAGGAGGTGGTTTGGTTGTGCCACCTTTGAGTAGTCTTGAACCATTTGGAGATGATTCTTGACAAACCTTGAAGAATATGGGAGGGAAAATTTTGGGGTACAACAGTTGCCCCTGTTCAATCTTCTTAAACCTGAGGATGTAGATTGGCTGGCGTGCCTTTCGTGATCCGAAGGTGGAAGATGATTGAACACTAGAGTGCCCAGAAATTTGCACTCGCATAGGGGAGTATCAGCAATGTGATGTCGGGAATGGGCTTACAGATGCAATTTGGAGAGATGGTGGATAGGAGGATGGGCTTATAGATGCCATCTGGAGATGTGACAGAATCTTGTCGGAAATGGGCTTATGGATGCCATTTGGAGATGTTGATCGCGTAAGAGATTCCTTAGCGAGAACTTGCGTACCTGAGAAAGAAAGATAATTTCCTGGCCTGTTACAGGTGTTGGTCTTCAATCTCTTCATGCAGATACTTTCCTGACTAGGTACAGGTATAGATCTACAATCAGTCGCTCACAGATATGCCCTGGCTAGATACAGGTATCGAATCTGGAACTTCAAAAGGTTGGTCGAGATAGCTTTCCTGGCTGGATACAGGTGTAGACCTCTGACCTGAGAAAGAAAGATGACTCCATGGCTAGATACATGTATTGATCCTCAATCTCTTCATGCAGACACTTTCCTGGCTAGATACAGGTATAGATCTACAATCAATCGCTCACAGATATGCCCTGGCTAGATACAGGTATCGAATCTGGAACTTCAAAGGTTGGTAGAGATAGCTTTCCTGGCTGGATACAGGTGTAGACCTCTGACCTGAGAATGAAAGATGACTTCCTGGCTAGATACAGGTATTGATCTTCAAACTCTTCATGCAGATACTTTCCTGGCTAGATACAGGTATAGATCTACAATCAATCGTCCACAGACATGCCCTGGCTAGATACAGGTATCGAATATGGAACTTCAAAAGGTTGGTAGAGATAGCTTTCCTAGCTGGATACAGGTGTAGACCTCTGACCTGAGAATGAAAGATAATTTCCTGGCCTGTTACAGGTGTTGATCTTCAAACTCTTCATGCAGATACTTTCCTGGCTAGATACAGGTGTAGATCTACAATCAATCGCTCACAGATATGCCCTGGCTAGATACATGTATCGAATCTGGAACTTCAAAAGGTTGAGGGGTTGTCTCTACTGACAGGTTATCTCAGAAAAATCTTTAGGAATCGATTTAACTGAACCAGGGGAGGTTTTGTCTTCTTTGACGAGTTGTCTCTTTTAACGGGTTGTCTTCATGGACGGGTTGTCTTCCTTCACAGGTTGTCTTCATTGACAGGTTGTCTTTATTGACGGGTTGTCTTTATTGACACAGGTTGTCTTTATTGACACATGTTGTCTTTATTGACGGGTTGTCTTTATTGACGGGTTGTCTTCATTGACGGGTTGTCTTCATTGACGGGTTGTCTTCATTGACAGGTTGTCTTTATTGACACAGGTTGTCTTTATTGACGGGTTGTCTACATTGACGGGTTGTATTTATTGACGGGTTGTCTTTATTGACGGGTTGTCTACATTGACGGGTTTTATCTCTTTTAACTGGACTTGTCTCTTTTGACTGGACTTGTCTTTTTTGACTGGATTTGTCTCTTTTGACTGGATTTGTCTCTTTTGACTGGACTTGTCTCTTTTGACTGGACTTGTCTTTTTTGACTGGACTTGTCTCTTTTGACTGGACTTATCTCTTTTGACTGGACTTGTCTCTTTTGACTGGATTTGAGAATTTGACTGCATCTTTCCTGAAAGATAAAGGTCAGTCATATGCAATGCATGATATGGATCAAGCAATGATATTCTCAACATAAATGAGATTGTATGATATGATGCGTATATGCATGTATCATGATGTATGACAATGTGATGTTTATGAATGTATCTTCGTCTGGGAAAATAAATCCTTGACGAATGTCAGGGAGTTCGTTGAATCCTGGGCTGATGTTGAAGAGTAGAGTTCTTCGTTTCCGCTGGGGATGATGAACAAAGATGGTTGCAAGAATAAACCGGTAGGAGAAGATGACTCTGTTGGGGAATAATCCTGGTGAAGATATTACTCTGCGGGGAATTACTCTGTGGGGAAGAGGCACTTCGCCGAGATTTTTAACGATAACTCCACTGGGGATTCCGTTGATAAGCTTTATTGGAGATTTTGATGAACTCCGCTGGGGATAGGAAGAACTTCGCCGAGGACGATCTTTCCCAGTTAGGCTCTGGTGGGGAATAACCTTTGAATATGGCTGGGAGAGATATTCGTACTCTGCAGGGGACAAGCTTCCAGAATCTACTGGGGAGATGGTTCAATTCTCCTGGGGAAACTTTTGAGGAAATGGCTCCACTGGGGGTATCTTGTATTCCGCCGGGGAACAATCTTATATTTCTGTCAAGGAATATTAAGACTGCCGGGGATGCTTGTTGAGGAATATTTGTATACTCTGCTGGAGAATATTGAGATCTTATGGGGATACCCAACTTCCTTAGGGCTGACAGTAGCCTAACTCTGCTTGGGGAGAGTGTTGCTGACTTGCTAGGGATACTGTGCCTTTTAGGGTTGCTGGTAGACCAACTCTACTTGGGGAGAGTATTGCTGAATCTTGCCTTACCCTGCGGGGAGTGAAGGTATCTTGGTCAAATTCTTCAGATGAGCTTACCTTGGTACCTTGGTGGACAGAGCATTTTGTACAGTTTGGACAACTCTTATTGCCCCAGTTTCTGCGGGAGAAGGTGCCTGTGGAGGTCTTGATAACTGCCGATTTGACAAATCTTCTTCTGGTAGGCAAGTAACGAGATGCCGGGACATAGTCGTACGCTGTGATCCCTAACTTTTTCCTGGACCGCCCTTTCGGGTTTTCAGTCCACCGGGATACCCATTTTTGCCCAAGCCGCCTTTTCAGGTTTTCGACTTGCCGGGTGTACAGATTTTTTTTGTTTTATCCCTCATTTTTGCCCGAACCCTTTTGGTTCGCTGGGAAGCCCTTATTTTTGCCTAGGCCCGTCGACCTAGCGGATCTTTGATTATGCGTAGTATTTTTTCGACTATGTCCATACTCTCAGAATGTAGGGAGTTGTCACTGTTAGTAGTGTTATGTCGCCATACTACCAGAAGATGTCTGATCATACAAGATTCGTTGCTGGAATTCATGTCCAATGCCCCAAGTGACTCAGGCGGAGATTTGCCCCTGGCTATTTGGCATTTTGAGAGATTCCTTGAATCTTGACTGGACTGCCCCAGATGACGGACCATGATCATGTCTGCCCCTTGGTTGGAAGTGTTTTTCCACTTGAGGTGATCCTTGAGAAGATTTTTGTTCACTAGATATTCGTCGTGCGAATCTCTCTACTGTTCGAACAAATAGTCATATGCAAACAATGTTATTTTAAGAATGCAAAGCTTATGTCTGTTTTGGAGTTTTTGAAAATGCAATTTTCAATAAAACAAGTGAATTTTTGTAAAGTGTGATGTCAACTCAGGATTTTACAACAAACCCTACAGGAGTCAGGATACCTTTTGTAACAGTATGCTTTCGAACTAACCCACGCTTCAGCTAGGACTTTTAAGGGTTATAACGTGGCTTGGTTCATGGTTTAAGAAACAAAGGATAAAGGCTCAAATTTTATTTGTACCCACCCGTTCTTCGTGATGTTCTTCGATCCTAAACTCAGCTAATCGTGCATTAGACCTTGTTTGAGTCTTTGCTCTGATATTCCGGTGATGGTTCGGATATTGACAATTTATTTTGAATAGGCAGTCATTTCTTTTTTTGTGGAGGGTTTTTAGGAACTCTTTCTTTTTTATTTCGTTATCCCTGTCTTTTTTTTTTGCCTGAACTGTTCCTTTTGTGATTACAGTCAGTGGGATGCCCCAGTTTTTGTAAGTCTCCTTCATAGGTTTTGACTTATTGGGCTTTAGTTTTTTTGAGAGATAATGACTGCTTGTCCTTATGATTATACAGAACCATCACTGTCTTTTGTTTTGGAAGGACTCCTTTGATGCCATTCATTGTGAACCTGGATCAACCGAGAAAACTACCCTGCCCCAGGTTATGATTAAGGGTTTTAATTTTTGCGAAAAGAAAAACTCCAACTTCTTTGGCTCAAAGGGGTTGACTAGGGATTATCTTCCTTATAACTCCACTGTTTAGGATTTGAAACATTGCATGTACTTCATCAGCGGGGTCTATTCAAAAGCATACTGTAAAGATCGTGGTATCGTTTTCGTCATCCTCCCTCAAAAGACTTAGAATTTTCTAATCGAGAGTTGAACATCAAAAAATGAAAGCAGTTTTAAGCATAGTGAACACAATTACTTCAAAACAGACACGTGTAATGCATTAATGAAATAAGAGAGTTTGACATGATAATTGTTTGAATAAGCAAAGAAAAATACAATATCAGAATTCAAATGAACCAAAGTCTCTCAATCCTAGCCATGTTTTGGCAAGGGAGCCGTGATCACATTGGGAGTCTCGGGCGCTTCGAACTCGACCTCCTTTGCATCGATTAGGTCCTGAACCTTGTTCCTCAAAGTCCAACAATCATCTGTAGCATGCCCCGGGCTGTCAGAATGATAAGCGCAGCGGGCGTTGGGGTTATACCTTGAAGGTGTAGTGTTCGGATTCTTAGGAGGGTCCCTTAGAGTTACCAAATTGGTCTTCAGCAACTGTGGCAATATCTGGGACAAGGTCATGCTGAGGGGAGTGAATTGCCTTCTAGGTCTCTCTTCCCTTTGTTGGTTGCAATGTTGAGGAGCACTGGCTGGTTTTGAAATAACTACCGCGTTGACATCTTGGCGGTGTTCGGACCTATTCTGTCTTCTTGAACCATAGACAGCACTGGATTCTTTCTTGAATGGTTTTTTCTCAGTGCTCGAGGAGTCACCCTTCTGTATCTTTCCAGACTTGATACCAGCTTCAATTCTCTCACCAGTCAAGATCAGATCTGTAAACCCAGCAGAAGAATTCCCAATCAGATGGTTGAAGAACGGACCAGACAGGGTCCCCAAGAACATGTCCACAAGTTCACGGTCAGTTAAAGGTGGCTGCACCCTTCCAGCCAGGTCTCTCCACTTTTGAGCATACTCCTTGAATCCTTCACCCGTCCCTAGTGACATACCCTGGAGTTGGGTGCGCGTGGGAGCGAGTTCGGAATTATACTGATACTGCTTATAAAACGCAGTAGCCAAGTCCTCCCAGTTACGAATACTGGCTCCATCCAGCTGATAGAACCATTCGATTTGAGTCCCTGAAAGACTATCCTGAAAGAAATGGATCCACAAATTCTTGTCAGCAGTGTAAGGTTGGATCTTCCTTACATATGATTTGAGATGCAGCTTAGGACAGGAAGCCCCGTCGTACTTTGCAAAGTCAGGTGCCTTGAACTTGTGGGGAATCACCACCCCAGAGGATAAGCCTAGGTCTTCAAAGTCCAACCCGGGCACATGTTGAATCTCCATAGCACTTAAACGGTCCTCCAGCTGTTTGTACCTGTCCTCCGCAGGAGGGTACTGTTCATCATTATAATCTGTCTCATTGTCGGAGATCATGGGACTAGGAACCCTTCTCTCTTGTGGGTTGTCTTTGCCTACAGATGAGGTAGTCAGCTCAACCTCATTCTGTGATCCATTCCCAGATCTGCGTCTAGTGTTGAACAAAACAGTCCTCTTCTTCTTCTTCTTACTCTCTTTCAGAATCAGAGTTTTCAAGTCCTGTTGACCCTGGGCTAGGCTCATAACCAACTCTTGGAACTGGGCTTTCTGGGCCTGGAGGGCCTTGATAGCTTGTTCAGCGGAAGGTTCAGAAGACATGATGATTGCTGAAATAAACAGCGAAGAAGATAAGTGACCTGTAAAAAGGGTACCTGTAATGCAATGATATGTATGACATGCATGCAATGTTTTCAAGGATCTCGCGGGGTAAGCCAAGAAACTTGTTAGAATTTTAATTCGGTAGCTTGATTGAGGGAACTTCATGTTGTTGAGAGTCCTTCTTCAAGAGTCAAGGCTCACCATATCGAGTGGGTCATAGCCCCTGACTCGAGTTATCATGCTTGGATTTCTGATCAACCTTGGTTAGAGGAAAATAAATCCCCTTTGCCCCTTGCTAGACATTTGGTCCATCATGACCTGCATCACAAACCCTTGAGATCCTTGAAATGGTTAAGGAAATGCTATGGTATGATGTTATGATGCGTATGATGTTATGTACGTGGATGCAAAGGTGTGAGGTGTAAGTAAGCCCTGTAATAAGTCCAGATTAAGGACTGTAAACAAAACCTGCAAGGAATTCATGTGTCAGATAACAAGAATGTGCAAGTAGTTCAAGTTTGAAGGCACACAAGTCACACAAGATAGCCCTTAGAGTTCAGGCCAGCATGAAGTTTAGGTACTACCCTCTTTCAGTTTCAGTTGGTTAAGACTTGTCCTAAAAAATAGTAACCGGGTTCTAGAGGATCTCAATATCACTGACTACCCTCGATCGATCATAACTCTAGCTTCGCAATCTTTTCTTGCGGCCAGAACCATCGCGAGAGTTTAGCCTCATTGAGTGTAGCTTACTGCTACTGTTCTATAGCCAAGTTGGGTCAATTTAAGGTTCTAAGGTCGGTTGGTGCTTAATGACTCCTCAGAAGACCCATATTCTCCTCGTTCCAACACAAGGGATATCGGTACAGACCAAGGTGTCACACCAACATAGCTACTGCTTCACCCGTGTCGGTCTACGCCGGACAGATCCCTCACAGCTTTTTGCTACCTAAAGGGTATTCCCCATATCCGGGTTAGGATCTATGAAACTCCGATGCAAGCCCACAAATATTAAAGCAAACAAGGCATACAATTGAAAACATAGAATGATCTAATCTTAAGGTACACCTCACTTTATAAAAATCCCCAGCAGAGTCGCCAGTTCTATGATCGGTGGAAATAGAACTGACTGTTTGGAATGCTGGTTCGCGAAATGTCGCGGTAAGCAAGAGTTGCCACCGTCTTTTATTTTCTCCAACAAGGAAAGGACAAAAGCACAGCAAAATTCCTTTTCGAGATGTTTCTCGGTTCGGGAGGTAGATTATAGAAAGGGAAGGTGTTAGCACCCTTTCTATCTGTGGTTATCCACGGGCTCTTAGGTACTTGCTCACTATGTTTTCAAAAATGTTTGCTTTTCTTGTGTTTGTGGGTTTTGAAAAAAAGTTTTGTTTTGAAAACTTCTAGGTAACTCTTGTATCAGTCCTCAAGAGTGTATGAAGTGTTTGTTTGAAAAATTTTTGAAAGTGTAGGTGCGAAAAGTATTTTTTGTTTTGAAAGAGCAAGTACCTGAGAACCTCTACCTACTCAAAAGAAATTAAGCTGGGTAAATGTCCTTTAGACAGTACTATCCCACTATGGAGGAGTAGGTAGCACCGTCGTTGGAGTTATTCGGGTCAATTCGATTATAGGGACATGTGTGGTCACCAAAGCAATAGTAGGACGCCTTAGCGGTAACCCTAATGTCCTAGATCCTTTTTTTATCTGAGGCAACCGTTTCGAGGCAACTGGATCTTTAGACAGGAGGGCGACCTATAAAACACCCTATCCTCAATGACCACGTCGAAGCAACCAAGTGAGGCGTACCCTAGGAGTGGCATGTGCGAGTGTGTCAGATTTCATGTTAAGTTATCTTGTACATGTATCATGGTGAGCTACGAGTTGATTTTATTTTTCAGGCAAATCTTGTCATGCATAATTAACAGTTAATAATTGTGCGGAAAATAAATTGCGGAAAGTAAATCTACGCTATTACAAGGCGTCGGGTATTTACATCGCCAAAAACATAACCCTTGAAAAGTAAATGCGAGAAATTAAAGAAAGCGATAAAGGGCCTAATTATACTATTACATCCTCAGAGCAATTACATAAATAATGATCAAAAATAATAATGCGCGAATAGAAATTGAATCGGGGACGTCCTTAGGGTTTTGACCCTTTTTGAGAAAAGAATGGAATTTTGGTCCTTTTTGCATCTAATTAAACCTAATTAACTAATTAATTAATTAATTAACAGAAAAATTATTTTTTAGTTTTTTAATGAAAATAAAATAAAGAAAGTCACAAGTTAGTAAAAACCCTAATTTCTATGTTAATTTTATTTATTGTGAAAAAGAATCAAATTTAACCTAATTAACTAAATTAAATTGTTAGTATTTATTTATAAAAATAATAAGGTGAAATTAATGAATAATAATAATAATTATGTTTCTGATTTTATTATGAAAATAATAATTTGTGAGCTAATTAAATAATAATAATAATAGTTAATAAAAATTAATAAACTAATTAAAAGAAAATTAACATATAAAGAGAATAAGAAAATAATGAAACCAGGGGGGTGCTGGGCCCAACAAGGAGGTGTTGATTGCAATCTGAGGCCCAAGAAGCCCTTCAGTCCATTGACTTTTTGCAATTGTCCAGGCGTGCTTTGACTAGAGAGCATGGTAGTTACTCATCTTTTGCCTTCAGATCTGCCCTGCCAGCCACTTGGCGCTTGGATGAGTGGGGTATATGGTGAACCTGCCTTTGGAACCAGCACGTGATTAGGTGAAGAAAAATAACAAATAATGGTTTTGTTTGGACCTGGGATTCGAACCCAGGTCCCAATGATACACAGCCAACACACCAACCACCAAGCCATCTGCACGCATTTGTAAATATAATGGACAATGAATATATTATATAAAAACAACAACATATGCTGGAAACAACAAAATCACGCGCGCTATTTTTGAATAGACCAATGATACGCTTACACGCCTTCATCTTCTTCGCTGTGTACCTGTAAAAACAAATAGATAGCGGGGGTTTTTAACCCCCACAAACTGCAAAAAGGAAAAATAGCGATTAGCTCTAGGATTTATATAAATGTTTCGCGAGCATTGCATTGTGTTCGTCTGGCCTTGACGATTTCAACCATAGGCATTAGGGGTCTCAATTTTTCCTGGGTAATAAAGCCCTAATCTGAGAGCTGAAGAACCCTAGATTTCATCAATGGCATT
Source organism: Vicia faba (assembly GCA_948472305.1). Classification (NCBI taxonomy): domain Eukaryota; kingdom Viridiplantae; phylum Streptophyta; class Magnoliopsida; order Fabales; family Fabaceae; genus Vicia; species Vicia faba. The sequence continues at coordinate 941,700,642 of OX451736.1, forward strand.
TTATGATTCTGGGCGTTATAATGCAATTAAACCACACCATTAGCTTTGTACAGTTCCTATTAACACAAAACAATCAACAAAATATGTCAAATGCACATGAATAATGAGATGCGATTCTGGAAAATATGTTCAAACCGTGAAACTGTTCTTGGGTATTTCTGCAGCTTTAAGGCTTGGTTTTGATTGTAAAACGTCCCTGAGAGTTCCAGCAATGTATTAGGATCTACCAATTGCTTTGAATCGTGCTGGAACCTGGAAAACAGTTTTCACTTTTCTTTGAATTTTCTTGAATGTGATTATGGTTTTCTTGCAGCAATTTCACGTCCAATGCATTAGGGTTGACTTGTGTACTTATAGAGGAAGAGAATTAGGTTAAATCCTTGGGCAAAGATCCATGAAATAATGGTTTGAATATTTGATTTGCAATCATATATTTTTTGAATCTTTTTGATTGGAAAAACTTGCCAAACTTGGAGATTCTTGTCCCTTTGATTTGCACACGAATTTCCAGCATATCTTGAGCTTGTTTGCTTCACAAAAAGATTGAAAAAACCATATCTTTGAATTTCCTACAATTTAAATTAATTAAATGAATTAAAATCAATTAAAAATCCAATTAATTAATAAAAAATAAGAAAATAAACTCAAATAATCTCAATGGGTCGTGCATAAGTCATGGATAAAGATTCAAGAAGAAATTTGAGGCCCATTAGCAAAAACAAGGTGTTTTGAGCAAAGTTGACTTTTGCAAATTCACAAATATTTCCCAACTTCTCCAATGCATATCTTGCTCAATTTGGATCCTATGAACATGTTCTTGGACATTTTGGAAAGGTCTTGAAGTCCTCTAACCAATTCCTTTGGTTCCATGTCATTTGGATTTACCAATCTCAAGTTATGGCCTTTGACTTAAAGTGCATTTTTGTTGACTTTTGAAATTAACCTATAATGTAGAAATTGATAACTTTTATGAGAGCATTTCTTGGACTTGGAATATGAAGATTAATTGTAGGAAATATCATCCCCTTCAAAATGAGAATTGGATGGGATTTTTCTGATGAACCATGAAAAAGTTATGCCTTGGTCAAGATACAGTTGACTTTTCTACTGTCCAAAAATAGTAACTTTTTGCATCTTGATGATTTTTGAGCTATCCTTGTGGAATCATGATCAAGACTTGATCAAATGATGATTGTGGACTCAAAATAAGATGTTGACCAAAAATTCTGACTTTTGACTGCAAAATGACCATTTTGCCCCTGCAGTTGATTGTGAACCAAATAGGGCTTTTGACTGTGGAATTTGACACTGTGAGTCTTGAGACTTGACATATAGATGATTGACAATGCATATAGGCATATGAGACTTGATTGAACCATTGAAAACCCCAAATTTATTGAAGGAACCAAAACCCTAATTTTGACTGGCTTAGGAGGTGGTTTGGTTGTGCCACCTTTGAGTAGTCTTGAACCATTTGGAGATGATTCTTGACAAACCTTGAAGAATATGGGAGGGCAAATTTTGGGGTGCAACAGCGTGCATCTTGGGTATTAAAGCTGTTATTGACTTGAGAATCAAATTCTTGAGTGTATATGGGGATTCAGCTTTGGTAATCAGTCAGGTCAAGGGAGAATGGGATATGAAGCATCCGAATCTTATCCCTTACCTAGAACATGTGCTAAACTTGATTCCATACTTTGAAGAGATTACTTTCGAGCATATCCCAAGAGAAGAGAATCAGTTGGCGGACACATTAGCTACCATGTCATCTATGTTTAAGATCATATGGGACAACGAGGCTCCCAGAGTTACCATTGAAAGATTCGATGAACCCACACTGCTATGAAATTAACACTGATGGAGTAGAGGAAAAACCTTGATTTCATGAAGTGAAAAAGTACCTTGAAGGGGCATCAATCAAAGACAATAATTTCTTATGGAGGTTCTCGGCTAAGTTCTTCTTGAGCAATGGAATTTTGTACAAGTGCAATCGTGATTCAATTTTGTTTCACTGTGTAGACAAGAAGGAGGCAGAGAAGATTATGGATGATATGCACAAAGGCATCTTTGGTACTCACTCCAGTAGGCATACTATGGCTAATAAAATCTTAAGAGCGGGTTACTATCGGTCGACTATGGAAACTGACTGTCACCACCACTCGAAGACTTGTCATAAATGCCAAATCTATGCTGATAAGGTTCATGTACCTACGGTTCCATTGAATGTCATGACTGCTCCTTGGCCATTCGCAATGTGGGCATTGATATGATTGGAGAAATCAAACCTACTGCCTCTAATGGACATCGCTTCATCCTCGTCGCCATTGACTACTTCACAAAATGGGTTGAAGCAGCCTCGTCCACCTCTGTTACCAAGAATGTGGTAGCCCGTTTCATCAAGCATAATCTTATCTATCGGTATGGCATCCCCGAGAGAATCATCACTGACAATGGTATCAACCTCAACAATACTATGATCACTGAACTATGCATGCAGTTTAAGATCAAGCACCACAACACTTCTCCATGTCAACCTAAGATGAATGGCACAGTGGAAGCTACCAACAAAAACATAAAGAAGATTATGCAAAATATGGTTGTGACCTACAAAGATTGGCACACGATGTTACCATTTTCTCTCCACGACTATCGCACTTCAGCATGAACATTAACTGGGGCAACCCCATTCTCTTTGGTCTATGGTATGGAAGTTGTCTTACCTATCAAGATTCATATTCCTTCTTTAAGGATTATGATAGATGCAGACTTAGACGAAGACGAATGGATTCATACCATACTATATCAGTTGAACTTGATTGACGAGAAAAGGGTTGCGTCTGTCTGTCATATGCAGATGTATCAGAAATGTATGATCAAGGCATTCAATAAGAAAATCAAGCATCACGTATATCAGGATGGTGACTTAGTAGTGAAGTGCATCATTCTATCGCAAGGTAATCCCAGGGGAAAATGGACTCCCACCTACGAAGGGCCATTTGTTGTCAAGAAAGTATTTTCGGGCGGTGCGATGATACTAACCACTATGGACGGTAAAGATTTTCCACACCCTGTGAATGCAGACATAGTCAAAAGATACTATGCATGAAAATAAACCGCTAGGTTGACTGGCCTAGGAAAAATAAGGGCATCCCGGTGAACCAAAAGGGTTCGGGGGAAAATTAGGGATATATATAAAAAATGTGTACACCCGGCAAGTCGAAAACTGAAAAGGCGGCTTGGGCAAAAAAGGGTATCCTGGTGGATTGAAAACTAGAAAGGGAGGTCCAGGCAAAAGTTAGGGATTAAAAGCGTACGACTATGTCCCATTGGATCACTTACACCCAGCTTCATTACCAAGGTCAAAAGTTCAAATGACACAAATCAGTTCAATCAACTTCTTCTGATAACAAGGGATGAGATGTTCGAAGACATAGGGGCAATAGCAGAGTTGGAACCCAACGAGATTATTTCCACATAGCTATATGTTTTGTTTTCACTTTGTACTCTTTTCATTTAACGATAATTTCCTCTTACTAGGATTTACGTCTCTTTGTACAAGATCGCCTGTTTATAGGCAAACTATCAATACAAATACACCTTAAAATTCAAACCTTTTTGTCTTTTCTGTTTTGTTTGCAAAAAATGTACAATGACTAAAATTGAATGAATATATGCATATGGACACGATTAACTGTTAACAAATATATACATAATAACAAGAATAAGCATTTACTCAGGACTCTAGGAGTTGGGATGACATTCAAGTTATCCACAAATCCCCACAGAGCCACTTCCATGAGATTATCCCCACGGAGTAATTTTCACAAATTCGCCTTTAATAAATATACATTCCCTGCAATTACCCCAACAAATCACTCGAGCGGATAAAAGAATATGATATTTTTCCAGTAATATCACCCACCTATGGATTTTCAATCAGCACAGTTCATGGAAATCCTCTTCCTCAGCTGAGTTTAATCTTTCAAAATTGTAAAACCCCTTTGCATATTTCTTCTATCCAGTAGAGCATGTATTTCTTAGCAGAGTATTTCTCCGTCAACAGGGTTTATTTCCCTAACAAGGTTTATTTCCCCAAAAGATTACAGTCTCCCCAGCTTAAACCTATTCCTCGAATGGCTACGAATCACCGACAAAATTCCTCTCCTTATTAAAGTTGCCACTATCCCCAGGGATTCGCTACGAAATATGGAATCGAACCAGATATTAGTGAACTTTAAACTCCCCAGACGAGTAAGAATTTTATCCATCTCTTTTATCCCCAGTCAGGATATATAGGAATTAAACTCCCCAGAAGATTCAGAAGTTTATCCATCCCTTTTATCCCCAGTCATGGTATATAAGAATTAAACTCCCCATACAATTGATACTTTTATACATCTCTTTTATCCCCAGTCATGGTATATAAGAATTAAACTCCCCAGACAAGTCAGAAGGTTATCCATCTCTTTTATCCCCAGTCAGGGTATATCACTACAAGAAAATTAGGATTTTACGACACAAAAATTGCGACAGTTACTTAATAACCGTCGTAATTCTAATATAGGGACCCATGTCACGACGGTATACACCTACCGCCCTAAAATGAATGTTGCGACGGTTAAGAAACCGTCCTAAAATAGACATCACGACGGTAAAACAACCGTCGCCCCCCTAAACCTTTAAAAAACATGCAAAAGTTATGAAAGGGCACGACGGTAACCACACCCGTCGTCCCCCTAAATCCTTTACCCCGCTTCGTCTATTACGCTTTACTGCAATTTAAACCCAACTATTTCAAACCCAATAACACCGAACTTCACTCCATCATTTCCTGCATCACCTTCACCCCCCATGTTACTTACCGTGTTCTTTCAGACCCTATTCTCCAACCGCATTCCTGTTTATCCTTTTTCCACTTCCTCAAAACCTATCATTCCAACCATTCACTCAAACCTGACCTCAAGGCCCATTTGATTCTCTTTTCTAGACTCTTTAAAGCTCGCAAATTCGCCACCATCAAGACTATTCTTAATTCCGTTGTTACTGATTCCCAATTTCGCTCCCCAGTTTCGGGGATCGTTGATTTGCTTGATGAATTTGAGTTTCATTTTGTTGACAAGCTTTGTGATATGTTGTTTAGGGTTTGTTCTGATAATAGGTTGTTTCCAGAGGCGGTTAGGGTTTTTGATTATGTGGAGGAAAAGGGGTTCGTGATAGAGGAGAGGTCTTGTTTTGTGCTTTTGCTTGCTTTGAAGAGATGTGGTGAGATTGAGTTGTGTCTTAGATTCTTCCGCCGGATGGTTGAGTCTAATGGAATTGAAATTAGGGTTCAGTCTTTGACACTTGTGATTGATGGCTTGTGTAAGAGAGGAGAGGTTGAGAAAGCTAAGGAGTTGATGGATGAGATGGTCACTAAAAGCATTGTGAAACCGACTGTGTTTACTTACAATACGTTGTTGAATGTGTATGTTGGAAGAAAGGATCGAAGTGGAGTTGGTGAGATACTGAGGTTGATGGAGAAGGAGCCGGTTGTTTTTAGTGTGGCGACTTATAGTATTTTGATTCAGTGGTATTCTAGTTCTGGTGATATTGGGGAAGTGGAGAAGATATTCGAGGAAATGCGTGAAAGAAAAATAGAAATTGATGTTTATGTTTATTCGTCCATGATAAGTTGGAATTGTAGGTTGGGAAATATGAAAAGGGCATTTGCGTTGTTTGATGAGATGGCTCAGAGAAATGTTGCTCCTAATGCACATACTTACGGCGCGTTGATTGGTGGTGTGTGTAAGGCTGGTCAAATGGAAGCTGCGGAAATCTTGTTGGAAGAGATGCAAAGTAAGGGAATTGACCTAAATATGATAATATTTAACACGATGATAGATGGCTACTGCAAAAGAGGAATGATGGATGAAGCTTTGAGGCTGCAAACGATCATGGAAAGGAAAGGATTCAATGCAGATGTGTTTACATTCAACATTCTTGCAAATGGGCTATGTAAATTGCATAGGTATGACGAAGCCAAGTGTACTTTAAATTCAATGGTAGACACTTCAGGCACTTCATTAGGGTCAAAATATATGTTAGACACTTCAGGCACATATTCTTTCTTCATTTGTTGATAGCTCTTCCTACACCTGAGTATGTTACAACAACAACCATTGTTAGGAATCATATTCCATAAATAAATGACTTAGATTTAATGCATGTTTCATTAAGTTGGTTATGGGCAGAAAGAAATTTGTTTCTTTGAAAGAACTTAGCTCTTGCCAGTAGGATTACTAATTCCTATGTAGTTTCTACATTTTGTAATATTATACACTTGTTCATTATTCAATTGTTCTCTCTTCAATTAATCTTTACTGCTAAATCTATTTCTTTAGCTTCAGATTCTAATCTATCTTGCTGTGCTGAAGTTTTTATATCAAACAATATTTTGCTATTTTTATCTTTCCAATTTGTAGAATTTATGATTCTCTTGGGCCTTCTGTTTTCAACTAGTAATAATAAATTCCCGTATGCAGCTTGCAGCAAAGTTCCGTAATAGCGGACAAACATGTGTATGTGCAAATAGAATTCTTGTGCAAGAAGGTTAGATAAACGAGATATCAAACTATCAATTTTACTGTTATAATACATTTTTCTGATCTGCCATCCTTATTCTGATTTGCCATCCTTAATTTTGTTTGACGGTAATGTGCTATTAGTGCTAATAATGATTCCCTACATTATTTGCTCAAAGTTCCTTCTCCTAACTGCTGTAGGATGTGGGAATTTGCCACAGCACATACTAGCTGGTTCATGTAATGTGTTTTATGAGACAACATTATAAATCTTTTCAGGAATTTTGGTTAGTATTTTGTAGCCTGTATTACCCAATCTTAATGATTGCAATTTTAGCAAGTGGTTGCTTATTTAATTGTCACATAGTTTTAACATGGAATTTAGAATTATTTCAGCAAGTGGTTGCTTATTTAATTGTCACACAGTTTTAAAATGGAATTTAGAATTGTTTTGAAATAAATAAAAATAAAAAATGCAAACTAGAGAACATAAGATAAGGAATTGAGGGAAATTGGACCCACTTTCTTATAAGAGATTTACCAACATTCTTATAAGAGATTTTCTTTAATCAGTAATGTTAATGTATCCCATTGATTATTTTCCCGTTTCTATCTCACACCAATTCAATGTCCATTTAGATACATTATTTGTTTCAGTTCTTAAGTTATTTGCATTTTATTATGTAACCATGTTTCTGTAAAGGTATATATGACAAGTTTGCAAATGCATTGCTTGATGCTGTTCAGAGTATGAAAGTTGGAGATGGTTTTAGTGAAGGTGTGGTTCAGGTAGTTAGCTTTTTAAATTTGATTATCTATTTTTCCGAGAATCCATTTTTCCTTTTTACCAACAATGGAAATTGCTTACCTTGCGTCTCCATATTTCCCTACTCACTGGCTGATTTTCGCAAATATTTAGCGTAGAGTACTTTTCGATGTGATAATTCCTATTTAGCGTAGAGTACTTTTCATTGTTAGGAATCATATTCCATAAATAAATGACTTAGATTTAATGCGACAATTGTTTCTGTCCATGATGATATGATTAGAAGAAGAAGATGAAGGGACACACAAGGAAAGAATAATAAAGGAAGAGGTTGGAATTGAAATTTGGGGTCTGAGTTTTCATGTATGATTAAAGAGGCTAAAGCCTTGGGGATGGCTCTCGGCGTCTCTTGTTTGAATGGGTAATATTTAATAGAAGTTACAGTTTGATGGTGTTTTGCTTTAAAGAATGCTATCATATTTTGCCGGAATTGTTGATGTTCAAATTTATTTATGGACTAATAAAAAATTAAAATTTGTATGTAGGGTACTAAACATATATTATTTAGAAATGATATTATCGAATTTTTATTCCTCTTGAAAGTTGATTGAACAAGTTGCATTGATGGATGCTAAAGAACCAATTTGAACTGATAGCATCTTGCTCTTTTTCGAAAATGCAGGATTGAAGAAGCTGAAGCACAGTGTGCTTTGTTGAACTCTGAATCATTATGCGTAAGCACTTGTCTACTTTGTAATTATCAGTTATTTTTGGGATACTAGTACTATTGCTGTTTGCTAATATCATGATTGTTGTCATTCATTGTTGAGAATTATAGGATGGGGATGGTATCTCATTGCCATGATTTTTTTCCACTCTCGGGGATTTACCTTGAATCTTTTATTTCATAGAAGAGCTACTAGTCTCAGAAAAAGCAGTTAATTTGTTCTTGGCTGAGTTAACAGCATTTGATTCTCCATGAGAGTGTTGGTTTTCCACTTCGCGTCTAATGGCACCAACAACACCAGGAAGCCATGAGTTATCAGATGGAACCAATACTGGATCAGAAGAATAGAAGTGAACAATCGTTGAGGATGCCGGCCCAGTTTCAGAAGCAACAGTTGCAACTTGATTTGATTTATCAGGAGATGAAGTACTATCCACATTATTACTATTATTTCTAGATAATTGAACCATTATGTCTCTGTTTCCAACAGATGGTGGGGAAGCTAAAGGAAACATGAAACTGTGGTGGATCTAAGCTTGTGATAAGGTGTTTTTTCTTCTTCTTTGATTCAGTTGATCTGTTGTTATGATTCAATATGTTTGTTTCTGAATGCTGTGAAATTAGTGTTGATGTTGGAAGGTAATGGTTGTGTGTGAGCAGTAGCATTCTCGGAGGGAGGTTATGGAAGGGGTTGTTTGGTGTATGGAAAAGGTGAGTATTGTATGGAAGGGGTTGAACAAATTTGGAAGTATTGGATGAAAATTTGGAAGTTGTTTGAAATGCTGATTGTTGGTTCATGAAATAGATGGATATATCCTTCCATGTATAGCCGAAAGGGATTTACGACGATTTGCCAATTTGCGATCAACTTCGTCTGAACTTGGGTTGAACCTTCCTTTACATGAGGTACTGCTAACTCTATTCCAATGGAAGACAGGTATATTAATTTGACGCATTTAAAGTTAAATTTTATGAGTATTATTTTAAAGATTATTATTTTAATACCTTTTTTTAGGGATTGGAATCACCCGCTGATGGTAGACGTTCATCTGAGTCTAGCTATCGTATTGGAGATAATGGAACTTCAGGGGGGACAAATTAGACTTTGCTATGATCGAGATAATTAGATTGTGAACTTTCTCATGTATTTTTGGCATAATGATACTTATTATTATAAGATTAGGAATTGATATATTTTGGGTTTTTTGTACTACTTGACATGATTATGGAACTCGCATTTTACATGATTATGGAACACACATTTTTTTGGATATTATAATGCTTATTTGATGTTAAATATTTTTTATTGAAATTATTTTTACTATATTACAAAGTGATAGAAAATAAAACAAAAAATAATACTATAAATAAATATATTAAAGAAGAAATAATTTAAAGAAAAAAATAACACAAAAAAAACTATATTTAAAATTTTTTACATAGATAATAATTTAAATAAAAAATATATATAATAGAAAAATAAAAAAAAATCAAGACATAAACAAAAGTCATGGCGACAGTACCGAACCGTCGTAATCAACAAAAGTCGTGACGGTATCGAACCGTCGCCATAAACAATTTAATCAATTTCAAAAGATATTCACGACAGTATCGAACCGTCGCCATCAATAATTAAAAGAAACTCAAAAGATAGTCACGACGGTATCAACCCGTCGTAAACTTGAACGACAGTTTTTGTAACCGTCGCGAAATAGGTTGGGGACACACACTTCTGCGACGGTAAAGCAACCGTCGTGGAAAGCAAATTGCGACGGTTTTAACCGTCGTAATCTACAAAAATACCTGTCGCAATCTGCCAATTTTCTTGTAGTGTATAGGAATTAAATTCCCCAGTAGAGCATTAAACAACTAATATTCCTAAACTCTTCTCCCCAAACAGAAGTCAACAATCCCCAGCAGAATAATTCTAGACAAAGTTGGGGATTGCACATATTCTTCATCCCCAACACCAGTCAAGGATTCATTTTCCCAGCAAAATATCACACAAAACTGTTGATACATTTTCAACAAACATTTCACATTCATACATCATTTACCAATATCATAACATATGCATACGAAACATACATAACACAATCTAATTTATTTTGAGAACATCATTATGCAATGCATTTCATACATCATGGCATTGCATACAACTAACTCTTTATCTTTTTAGGTAAAATTCACAAAAAGATGAATATCATCAATAATTCTCAAATGGGTCCAAGATTAATTCTCGAAACAAGACGGGGAAACTATCTATACAACCGAGCAAAGATTAAATCCCGAAACAAGACGGGGAAACTATCTTATTTCTCTATGGTCAGATGAAGATCAATTCCAAAAACAGAACAGGGCAACTATCTTTATCACCAAGCGGTATGAACTCCCAAAACAGGACGGGTTTACCAACAAAAACAGATTGTAGATCAATTCCCAAAACAAGACGGGGTGACTATCTACACAACGAACACTTCCTTCAAAGACTTTTTCTGGCTCAGATTAAATCAACCATAGATTTATTCTGATACTTCTCCCAGTTAAAGACGGACGCAAACATCTTCTGGCTCAGATTAAATCAAGTGTAGATTTATTCTGATACTTCTTCCAGTAGACTTTTTCTAGCTCAGATTAAATTAACCATAGATTTATTCTGATACTTATTCCAGATAAAGATGGTCGTAGGCATCTTTTGGCTCAGATTAAATCAATCGTAGATTTATTCTGATACTTCTTCCAGTAGACTTTTTCTGGCTCAGATTAAATCGAGCATAGATTTATTCGAATACTTCTTCCAGTTAAAGACAAGCATAGACATCTTCTGGCTCAGATTAAATCAAGCATATATTTATTCTGATACTTCTTCCAGTAGAATTTTTCTTCCTCAGATTAAATCAACCATAGATTTATTCTGATACTTCTTCCAATTGAAGATGATCGTAGGCATCTTCTGGCTCAGATTAAATCGACCATATATTTATTCTGATACTTCTTCCAGTAGACTTTTTCTGGCTCAGGTTAAATCGACCATAGATTTATTTTGATACTTCTTCCAGTTAAAGACATGAAAATATATCTTCTGGCTCAGATTAAATCGACTATAGATTTATTCTGATACTTCTTCCAGTTAAAGACAAAAAGACCTCTTTTGGCTCAGTTTAAATTGAGCGTAGATTTATCCTGATACTTCTTCCAGTTGAAGTCAAGCATAGACTTAGTCTAAATTCTATCAACATTTACTTTGTATGGCATCCATAAGCCCATCTCCGACGACTCTCCATCACCTCTCCAAATGGCATCTTTAAGCCCATTCCCAGTATAATCAACCAATAGTGTTACTACGTGTAGAAGTGGCTGCAAATTCTTGGGCACTTATGTGTTCAATCATCTTCCACCTTCAAGTCACGAATGGCGGACATGTCAATCTAACTCTTCAGGTTTAAGAAGATTGAAAGTGTTGTGTAGTTTGCAAAACATGAAGAAGAAGAGATGATGTTGATATTCACAACAAGAGATGAAGTGATATTCAAGGACTAATGATTCTTAGACTCAGGATGCTCATCACACATGTATGGAAGGAAAGATTGGTTTGTCAATATAAAGTCCTCGATGAAGAACATTGTGAAATGTACAAATGACAATACTCTAGCAGTTGAAGGTATTGGTAATATTCTTATTACGAGGAAATGTTAATTATATTGTTTATAGTTGGAAGTAATTTTGGTAAAACTAACTTGGCAGCAACATGTTGAATAAGGTGTCCTATCTGAGAGTCTCGACATCTTGTCTATTATAGGTTTACATATTTGATTTACTTGGTTAATTAATGATTACAAAATATTCTGGGAATATTATGTTATCCTATGTGGCGTCCAAGATTGAGGAATCAAAGATTCTATTTTAAATTCAAAGACATTATGTGTTTCTAAATATGGAGATATTTTAGGAAACACTTGATTGAAGACCTATTGTTATGCAGAAAATTATGGAGACTTTCAGTAGTTGCCTTGCTGCGTTTTTGAAGCCCAAATCCAGTCCAAAACTTGTTTTATAAATATAAGATCACAAACCTAATTTGGTGTGGAACATATTGTGTTATCAAGTGTACTTTTAGGGTTTATGTGTTCTTGTTTATTGTGAGCCTCTCTGATATCATCTTGATATAAGAGTAGGACTGTGTCTTTTGAGTTGTAAGTTCTGTTAATCATTCATAAGCTTTTAAGCATTGAGTTATTGTGTGTCTTTGAAGTGTGACTTCTGAAATATTCTAAGTATTAGAGTTTTCATCACTATTGTGATTGAAATGGAATTAAGAAGGGTCTCATACCTAGGTGAATCTTAGGTAGAAGTTAAGCAGGGGTAGTGGTTAGGTGAGTATATTGTAAACTAGTGATAGATTTTATGGTTCTACAAACTGATACTATTTAGTGGATTTCCTCTATGGATTGGTAGCCCCGGTCGTAGGTGTTATTGTACACTGAACTGGGTAAAAAATTATATGTATTTATTTACTTTCAGTATTCTTAATTGTATTTATCTTGTCATTGTGTTTTGATCAGATATCAGTGTCTTGATATCTCTTAGGACATATGATATCTGCATACTAGAATTTCAACTGGTATCAGAGCAGGCATCCTACTTTGTATTTGGATGAGATTTAAGGAGAATACTTTCTTATAAAATGAACAAGTGTTGTACCCCAAAATTTGCCCTCTCATTTCTCAAGACATTTCTCACAAAGATCTGCGAAAGCTCAAGCTTGCACCAGCATTGACTAGGTCAAGCCATCTCCTCAACACTGATACCTCAAGATTAGGGTTTGAATTTACATAAGTACAATTGGACTTCTAATACTTCAAGTGACGTTCTTGGATCATTATGGACCTTTAAGAATGTTTGTGTCAAGTTTCAAGTCTTCTCAGTCAATTGACCAAGAGACCAAAAATCAGTTGTACTGATGAAAAAGTCAACGGTAGCACCAAAAGTCAAACTTTGACTTTTTGGTCAACATTAAGTCTCAAAGATCAAAATTCATCCAGACATTCAAAAATATGAAACTTGATCATCAATAAATCAAGAAAGTCAAAAGTCAATGTGAAAATTCAAACTCTTCAAGACTTAGAAATTTTTCTAAGTGTTTTTTATACATGATAATTTCATTTCTTCATGCCATCTTTTCACCATGATGCAAGATGATTCAAGGAAAACTTCCAACATGAAAGTTGTAGATCTAAATGAGGTCTAAAACTTTATAATGCGGGAATTTTCTAGAAATGCTTGGATTTTGAGTTATAAATTCATGAAGTCATGGCATTTTTGAATAAACACTTAGAGAAATTTTCAGCAATTTTGGTCAGGATTTTATCCCAACTTCTTGGCATTTTTTCAAATAGTTACAAGATAATTTTGTCAAAATGGCCAACATTAAAGTTATAGAGGGTGTTTCAAGCTTTCCAAAACATCCAAGAGCATGAATTTATCATATTTGAGCTAGGAGATTCAAGGATCTGAAGTTGGACATTCATTCTTGATTTATAAGGCAGATTTGTGATGAACAAGGAACCAAAATCTTAGCCATGCTTCATAATCTTCACTTTACAGGCCTCTTGACTTGCAAATCTATCCATAATAAGATGTTTACACAATTGATTGAACCATTATCCAAGTGTTTCAAGTATTGCCCATTGCATCTTTCCATTTTTGGCACAAAGGCACCGTTGCCATTCTTGCAAAGTTCACTTTAATCATAAAGTCAATTTCTTGAGCCTCTAACTTGTTGTTATAATAATACTCAACTTCTAAAAGTCATAAAAAACATTTTTAAAGTGATCAACCATTTTAGATAGCTTAGTACAAGCATTGGAAACATGTTCTTCATGCTTGCTTAAAAAACAAGCACGATAGCCATAACATGTGATTCAAAATCTGAGTTGTTTGAAGTCTCAAAACTTCTCTATAAATAGAGAGGCCAATTAAAAGATAAAGAGGTGAGAAAAAAAAGAAGGGGAAACTAACACTCAAAATCATTTTTGCGGTCAAAAACCAGAATTGTCCACAAAACCTCCATTTTTGAGCTTTGAAGTCCAAATTTTTTAATCTCATACCTTGCAAGTTTTGTCCAAACAAACCATCCAAACACTCCACATACATCATATATAAGTTGTTCAAACACAAAAAAAAACTTCTGTAACATCACTATCATCACTTCCCAAGCTCAATAACAGCCCATACAGCAGCTCAAACTCAAAGCACAAATTTCAGTTTTAAGGTAAGTTTTCTTGACTTTGAACTCTTCATACAAGCATCATTAATGGTTCATTTGTGAAGATAAAATGTAGATATCATTGCCTTGAAGCTAACAATATGCTTGATTTTCATTTTCACTAACCATGTGTTGAGAACTAACTTTTACATGTAGCAAAATAGTGATAAAAGCAAAAAAACAGCAGTTATGCGTCGACACGAAATGCTATGAGTCGACATATGTTATGTTCAAAACAGGTTATGAGTCGACACGAAACACATATGACTCGACACGAAATGATTATGAGTCGACACGAAACCAGTATGCATCGACACGAAATGATTATGAGTCGATAAGAAACATACATGAGCCAATACATGAGCCGACACATGAGCCAATACGAAACATGCATGAGCCAATACATGAGCCAATACATAAGCTCATGTGTCAGCTCATAAAACATTTTTTTTTTTGATATTTTTTTAATTTTATTTTTATTTTTTCTTTATATTTTTATTATTATTATTTTCATATAAAAAATTCAAAAAGATGTTTTATTTAAATATGTATGCATACACTTTTGTTTTATTCCTTTTTTCTAAACTAAAAAAGACAAAAACATTTTCTTACTAAAATCAATTTCTTTTCTTAAAATTAATTTAATAATTAGACTTAGGTTTTATTTCAATTTGTTTATTTTGATTAAATTAATTTAGACATTAGGATTTTAATTAATTTCATTTCAAATCAATTAGAACCTTTTTCATAAAAAAAATGTTAAAAACAATTTCTCTTCTCTTTATATCTATTTGTACATTTTATTATTTTGCGTTATAATTGTGTAATTGTCAAAGCCTTGTAATAGTAAATTAGGTTTATTTGCTTTCATCTCCCCATTTTTAAATTTGTACCCCCATCCCCAAATGATGTAATAGCGTAGGACTTTACATTTCCGCAATTTATCGCTTTCAAATATAAATGCTAGTAATTAGGGTTTGTGTGGAAAGACATAAAATCAACAACTAGAAAACCCTAATTCAAGACAAAAATGCATGAAAACAAAACACTTTGCACACTTACACCTCTAGGGTAAACCACACTTGTTGCCTCGGATAAAAATAGTCATGTCCCTCGAACGTGGGAAACTTTAGCAATGACCCTCGAATACAAGATCGTAGTCCCTCGATGAACCTTAAATGTTGCCTTCATAAACGATCTTAGTCCCTTACAACAAATTGCTAAGCTATCCTACAATGTTGCCTTCTATGACTATACGATGACCCACGCATGTCCCTTTACATCCAAAGATAAGTCTTCTTATCTGTTGTACCCCAAAATTTTCCCTCTCATTTATCAAGACTTTTCTCACAAGATCTCTTTAACTCAAGACTGGATTAGGGTTTGATCAGCTCAAGACACCTCATCTTACACTAATAACCCAAAATTAGGGTTTGAGTTTGCACAAGGATTTTTGGACTATCAATGCTTCATATGACTTTCAAGTATCATCATGGACCCCTAAGATTACTCATGTCAAGTTTCAAACCTTGAATCACATTTTTTATCAGTCAATTAGACAGTTGACCTGAAAAATAGCTGTATTGGGGAAAAAATCAACCATGGCCAATTTACAGTCAAACTTCCTAATTTTTTATACACCTCAACATTTTAAAATCATATGTATCATTTGATCAAGTTTGGACCACAACTCCTCAAGAAATTTGATCAACCCATCAAAAGGGCAAAATGGTCAAAATTAGGGTTTTTGACTTAGAAAGGGCAATTTCTAATTTTTGACCTAGCAAATGACCAATTGGTTTGAAGAATGATTCCAAGAGATCAATTGCATCATCTTGACCTAATGACATGGTTCAAAACATTGCAATTTCATTGGATTGACAGATGAAATTTGCAGTCATCTGACCAAAAGTCAATTGTATACTGAAAAGTCAAACTTTGACTTTTTGGTCAAAATCAAGTGCCAAGGATCACAATTCATCAAAACATGTCAAAATGTGAAACTTTTTCATCAAGAAATCAAAGATTGAAGATTTGATTTTGAAATTTGAAATTTTTCTTAACTTAGAAATTTTTCTAAGTATAGAAAATTTCTTATTTTTTCTCAACTTTAAGCCAAATTTCCACCATGATGCAAGATAATTCAAAGAAAGTTCCCAACATGAAAGTTGTAGACCTCCATGAAATATACAACTTTTCTTCACACATTTTTCCCTAAAGATGCTTGAATCTCAAGATATAATTTTGTGAATACATGCTCATGAACTAAAATAACTTAGTGAAAATTTGCCCTAATTTAGGCAGGATTTTGACCCAACTTCATGGCAATTTTTCACCTAGTTCCAAGAGAAATTTTGAAATGAATTTCAAAGATGAGATATAGAGCACATTGCAAGATTTCCAAAATGTCCAAGAACTCCTTGAGATCATTTTTTAGTAGGGAGAATCGAAGAGATGAAGTTGGCAATTTCTCACTTTGATTTCAAGCCATTTCATGAAGAACAAAATTCAAATTTGAACCTATGCTGCCTAATCCATGCTTTACAGGCCTCAAACTTGTTTCTCACTTCATAATTTAATGCTTACTCAGTTGACAAAGCCTTAATCCAAGCATAAAAGTTTTTGTCCAAGTTTTAATTCCATAAATGGCACAAAGTTGCCATTGCCATTTTTGAAAAGCTTAACTTTTGCAACTTTTCACTTCTTGAGCATTGGACCTGTTTTCTCTGCACACACAAGTCCTATAAACCAAAAGAAAATTGTCTAGAACTTGTACCAACTCCAAGCAGGTCAGTACAAGCATGTGGTGACTTGTCTCTTCACCTTTCTTAAAAAGCAAGTAAGAGTGCAAAAGGGCTACAACTCAGAAATCTATTGTGAAGTGGATTAGAAACCTTCTCTATACTAATACAAAAACATATTACAACTTAGAACACAATTTCTCAAGGACAGAAACACTCCAAAACTCCCTATCACCAAAAAACTGTCAAAACTTGCAGTTTGTGTCCAAGTATAGCAATCCACAAATTTGCTCGTGCGTTTCAAGTTTTAATCATTCAAACACTTTACCTACCTCATATCTAAGTGATCCAGGCCATCATCCCTGCACTGTAAATCCTCCTTATCCATCTTCCATTTTTGTTTTTCAAGCTTGCAGGTTGACTTGGATAGAGAGGTTCAGGCACTTTCAAAGCAAGGCAAGGATTGGAACACACTCAGGGAGGTTTAGGCAAGCTAAAGGAATCTTCAGGCCTTCATAAATCTCACTCAAACTCCATTCACGATCTCAGATGAAAGAGGTAAGAACTCCAACTTCTATCTCTTCATACAGGCATCTATTGGTCACGATTTGTGAAGATAAAATATAGATATCCTTGTGCTAAAACCAACCATGTTCATAAAATTCATTTATATTCATTGTGTATAGAGAATTTTAGAGTTCAAATTTCTGTAAAAATTAGGTTTAAAATTAGGGCCTTTAAAATTTGTTTTGATCTTTGATTGTTAGTTTACATAAGTTACATGTTTGAAATCGTGGGAAAGAGTACTATCATTTTCATGTTGGATGTTTCCATTTTCATGGAGAAATGAGAGAGATATGCTTGGTCTGGCTAGCTAGAGGAAGAAGACGAAGTACAGGGCAAAGGAAGATTTTTGTGTTATCTATTTTTAGTTTCATTTGAACTAACGGATGTACAGCCACCCCAGTGGCAAGGCAGCGCGCTGAAATTGCTAAGGTCATGGGTTCGAGCCTTGGTGCCTGCCTTTTGCCTATTTTCTCACATTGTTTTGTCATTTTTCTCACTATGCAGCGTTGGGCCTCCCATTCTTGGGCCTTCTTGTTTTTTTTCTAACACATTACCCCCTGTTTGCTTGCAACACCCCTGGCCCATGTATTTTTATTATTCATTTTTATTTTTATTTCTATTTTATTAAATATATTTTCCTTAATATTAAAAATCATAAAAAATATAAAAATGCTAAATTTATAGTTTGGTCCATTTTATTTTATTTTTCTCATAAAAAAATATTTTATATCATATATATATATATACTTTTTTTGAACTTGTAAATAAAAAAATAGAATTAGGTTAATTATTTATTCTTTTTCTCACACTTTTAAATATTTATTTTGACATATAAAAAGACTAAATATTTTCATAAAATATTATTTATTATTTTAAGACAAAAAAACATAAAAGAAATAATGCTTAAAGAATTTTATTTTTCCTTTTAAATTAGAAACTAGGGTTAACCATTTTTCAAGAATTAATTTCCTTTTCTTAAGATATTAGGATTAGGTCAAAATTCTTTTGCATATGAAAAACCAAACAAAATCTTTTTCTTGTATATACATACCATTGCACATTTGATTTATATTGTATCTTATTTATTCAAATATTCGTACAAATTCGATTTGGTTGTAATAGCTTAATTAGATTTTACATTATTGCAAATCCCCATTCACAATTTGTATTCCCCCCTCCCATAAATGTTGTAATAGCGTAGTAATCTTTAAATTATGCAATTTAACGCTTTTATATACCATGCTAGTAATTAGGGTTTGAATGACAAGATAAAAACAAATCAAGTAGAAAACCCTAAATCCAAGACAAAATCAAAGCATGAAAATAACACACTTGCACACAAGCATCCTTAGGGTTTCTCCACTTGGTTGCCTTATACAAAAAAATATCCATATTACGCATGCGAAGTATCTTGGCAAAACAAACAAATATAAGATCATAGTCCCTCGATGACGCTATTCAAAGATAGGGTTGCTTACCAAATAAATGGTAAGACAACAATGTCAAAGGGATAGAAAATGAACAAGAAAGACATTTGAGTAGGTAGATTACTTCTAGTTACTTGCTCCATTTCAAAACAACTATCCTTGCTATTTTTCAAAATAAACACACACATTTCAAAAACATCTTACAAGCATTGAAAACATTTTCAAAAAGACAAACATCTTTGCATACATTCTTGCGAACGAGAGTCATTACAAAGATTGCCTAAACAATGGCCTCTTTTACAAAATACTTTCAAAAACCACACCAAGCACAATTTCAAAACAAAAGCAAGTGATCTAGAAAGTAACTAAGAGCCCATGGAAAACCATGGATGAAAAGGGTGCTAGTACCTTCCCTTTTCATAATCTACCCCCCGAACTCAAGAAACAATCTCAAAGGTCTTTCCTGTGCTTTTTCACCTTTCCTTTTGGATAAAAGAAAAGTCGGTGGCGACTCTTGCTAACCGTAACATCTGCGATAAAACGCAAAACCCTCAAGTCAGTTCTCCCACCGCATCACAGAACTGGCGACTCTGATGGGGACTATTCTAAAAGTGGGGTTACCTTAGGGTTTAGATCACATTTACTTGCTTACATTGTTTGACTTGTATGCTTTAAATTATGGTTCTTGGTTTGGGTTTGAAATCCTCTACCCGGATTTGGGATACATTATAGGTAAATAGAAATATGTTGTGGAAATTGTGCGGGGTATACCGACATGGTCTAAGTAATAGCTATGTTAGTGTGACATATTTGTGGGTACTGGTAGCCTTTGAGTCAATCAAAGAGAATACGGGGCCGCTGAGTGATGTCATGAAGCACTAATGAACTTCTAGAACCCTTTATTTGACCAACTTGGCCTTTAGGATGTAGTGAGATGACCAGCTTTGGTGCAGTTCGAAGTTGGTAGATGCTCGATACTACACTAATTAAGGGTTGGTTTCTTGGGATATTTCGGTCTCCATTAAAGAGGCTTGAGCTGAAACAATGACCAAGGAAACAATTCGGTGATATTTAGCTCCTTAGAACCCGGTTACTATTATTAGGACAGGTTTAAGCCAACTAAACTTCAAGAGGGTACTTATCTATAAAACCCCATGCAAGCCTAAACTAAGAACTTGTTTGCTTTGCTTGTATATGCATACTTGTACATAACATCATGGACATCATGAACATCACATACATCTACTAACCATTTCAAGGATTTTTGGAGATTCATCTTTGTTCTTGTTTTGTAGGATATGGATTCACTTCGCAGGAAAACTATACAAGTCAACCTTGTAAGAATTCCTCCACAACTTAAGGAGCTAGCTTCAAGGATCCCTGAGAACTCTCCATTCACCGAGAGGCATGGTCGTCTACTCAGCTTTGTCACCTCCAACACAGATGAGGATATGATGAAGGTGCTCTTCCAGTTCTTTGATCCTTTGCACCATTGCTTCACATTTCCCGACTATCATCTTGTGCCCACTTTGGAAGAATTCTATCAACTCTTGAGGATTCCTATTCTCAATAAAATACCTTTCAACGGTACGGAAAGAGACCCAAAGCCAGAAGAGATTGCTCAAGCTCTGCACTTGCACTCATCTGATGTCACAACTCACTGGGAAACTAGAAGTGGTGTCAAAGGCTTCTTAGCAAAGTTCCTGTTTGAGAAAGCCCAAAGTTGTTGGAATTCCTTAGACTTGCAAGCCTTTGAGGAAATTGTGGCTCTCCTCATTTATGGGATGGTTTTGTTTCCCAATCCTGACCAACTCATAGATGTGAGTGCCATCAAAATCTTCATGTCATGCAATCCGGTGCCTACATTGCTAGGGGATATCCTACACTCTTTTCACACTCGCACAATGAGGAAAAGAGGTGTCCTTATGTGTTGCACTCCTCTCCTGGCAAGATGGTTTATTTCTCATCTTCCCCAATCAGTTTTAAAGAATGAGCAAGGTTCAAGGTGGTCACAAAGGTTAATGACGCTCAAACATTCAGATATTCATTGGTGCTCTCGATCCAAAGAGAATGTTATCATTGTTGACCGTTGTGGCGAATTCCCTAATGTCCCTCTACTTGGAATTAGGGGAGGCATCACCTACAACCCATGCTTATCTCTAAGACAGTTTGGTTACGCCCTAAGAGATGGCCCGCACGAGATGCTGATTCAAGGTTTGGTATTCGACTACGACAACGACAATCAAGGTCTTCGCCAGAGGTTCATCCAAGCTTGGAGGATGCTAAACAAGGTGGATATCAAGACTTTGGGACACAAGAATTTCATCCCTCTTGGGCCTTACCTCAAGTGGGTACGAACCTACGCTCAAAGTCTTATGATGCCTTATCCTTCCATCCTTTCGGTGATCATTGAGCCTGTTAAGGAGGGAGAAGTTCCATACACTATCCTACATCCTGACATGCCCACATCTCTTGAAGATCTACAAAGGGGTTGGATACAGCTCAAAGGAGAGCGAGATACTTTTGAAGCCCAATTCTACGCAAGCGAGAAGAAGGTTTTGGAACTCACTAGGCTACCTCATGAGGAGCAGACTCTAAATGCCTACATAGCACCAAAGAGAATGCGCACTACTTTTTTATCTTAGAGTGTTGTATTATTTTGCCCAAGGGGCATTGATGTACTCAAACTCTATCTTATTAATATAATGTGTGTTTCTTTTTGTCTAAAATGAACTTGAATCTTTAAATCCTTGAAAACATTGCATACGCACATATCATTCATCATAACATAAACAGGTCTTTTGCAACAAGTTTCCTCATCTCTCTACTGTTTATTTCAGTAAGATGGATCTCGAACAGACAGTCAAAGATCTCCAAGCTCAGAACACGCAGTTTCAACAATTACTCATGACCCTAGCCAAGGGGCAAGAGGAGTTGAAGACTCTGTTGGCTGAGGAAAGAAAAAAGAAAACAAAGAAGGTCACTGGGGTTTTAAACATGGGGAGAAGGTTTCAAGGACAGACTAGAAGAACCTTGAATTTTGCAACAACATCTGGTGAAGGAGAGAGGAAAGGAAAGGAAACAATGGTTCCGTCAGAATCTGAAGAGGAGGAAGAAGAGGAAGACTACTATGAGGAATAGTATCCTTCAGCTGATGATAAGAACAGACATCTTGAAGAGCGTTTAAACGCTATGGAAATACAAAAGGTGTAGGGCCTAGACTTTGAAGAATTGGGGATAGTGTCGGGGATCGTGATTCCTCTGAAATTCAAAGTGTCGTTGTTTGCAAAATATGATAGGGTGTCATGTCCTAAGATGCACCTCCGATCATGTGTGAGAAAGATCCTCCGCACTCCACCGATAAAGACTTGTGGGTACATTTTTTCCAAGATAGCCTATCTGGAACACAACTCAACTGGTTTTACCAACTAGAAAGGGACAACGTCCACAACTGGAAAGACCTTGCCGCAGCTTTCTATAAGCAATATCAATATAATACATATTTGGCGCCTACCCGTACTCAACTTTAGAGTATGGTCATGGCTTCCAATGAGGGTTTCAAGGATTACGCGCAGAAGTGGAGAGATCTAGCTAGGAGAGTTCAACCCCTTCTGTCTGAAAGGGAGTTGGTGGACATGTTCTTAGGAACCCTATCGGGCCCTTTCTTCAAACATTTAATTGGAAGCTCATCTGCAGGATTTACTGAGTTAATACTGGCTGGAGAGAGGGTGGAAGCGGGCATAAAAAGTGGAAAGATTCAGAAAGATTCATCTGCCTCTACAGCTGTGAGGAAGCCTTTCATCGGGAAGAAAGAAGTAGTTGTTGTATATCCACAAAGGAAACAAGGGAGAGCTGAACGTCGACCGATGGTAGGGGCTGTTATGATCCCAAAGCCTACATCTGATCAACCAAGAAGTAACCAACCAAGGGTGGAAAGGTCAGTCCGACAATTCACCAGAATCAATATGACTCTATCCCAGGTTTTATCGCACCTTCTGAAATCCAATTTGGAAACTTTAAAAGAAGCTCCAAAAAACCCCAACACAGCGTCCCCTCATTATCACCCAAATGCCCGTTGCGCATATCATTCTGAAAGTCCGGGTCACGACACTAACAACTATTGGGCCTTGAAAAACAAAATTCAAGACCTTATAGAGGCAAAAGAGATTGAGTTTGATGCGCCCGAGAAGCCAAACGGCATTTCTGCTCCTATGCCCAAGCATGGTCACAACACCAATGCAATTGAAGAAGATTTATTTGTTACCACAGTTGATGAACCGGTGACTCCACTCCTAATCATTAAGATAAACTTGTTGAAAGCCGGTGTATTCCCGGGTTGTAATGAAGACTGTTGCCTCTGCTTATCCTCACCAACTGTTTGCCCTTTGTTGAAAACAGGCATTCAACGCTTGATAGATAACAAAGAGATTTTGTTTGAAAGTACTCTTGTTTCACCTGTTCCTGTTGAAGATGTTTCAATCATCACCATCTCCGCCAATTCTTCCAGGGTCCCCAAAAGACCCGTTATAATTACATTGGTTCCAAAAACTACTCCTCTTATAATCACAATGCCTGGGCCAGTCCCGTATGAATCAGACAAAGTTGTGCCGTGGAATTACGGTGGGGACATCTACTACCATGGCATTAAACAAGATGGGTTGGCCACCAAAGAGATGAGCTCTGAAGAAGAAGACTCTGACATTAGCAATATTGCCGGAACTAGTAAGATTACCCGAAGCGGTAGAATCTTCTCTCCAGAAATTGCCCCCACCCCAAGGCAGTTTTTGGACCCGTGGTTGCTCCAAAGGTCACTTCTGTACCAATAATCATATCTGCAAGTGCTCCTATTGACGAAGACGATACAACTCCTGCTATTATTCCTACCAACACTCCTGCTGCTGAAACTCGAGGAAAAAGTATTCAAGAAGAGCCTGTCCGGACGAAGGCTCAACCATTGACTATACCCGAGACCTCCAAGAAGGAAATGGAGGAGATCCTGAAAATAATAAAGAGGAGCGACTACGACGTAGTTGAACAGTTGGGGAAAACTCCCTCCAAAATCTCCATGCTGGCATTGTTACTGTGTTCCGAGGCACATGCGAAAGCCCTGGTGAAGTTCCTAAAGACAGCCCATGTGCCTCAAGAGACATCTGTTGACCAATTTCAAGATTGCGTGGCCAGCTTAACGGTGGATAACGGCATAGGCTTCTCGGATGCTGATCTGGCACCAAGGGGAAGAAAGCACAATGAGGCATTGCATGTCTCTGTGGAATATAGACGCACAATTATGGCCCATGTCTTGGTGGACACTGGCTCATCTTTGAATGTTTTACCGAAGAAAGCTCTCGACAGACTAGACTGCGAAGGACTGACGCTGAAACCCAGTAACATAGTCGTAAGGCCATTTGATGGCTCAAAGAGGATGGTCCACGGGGTGGTGGATATCCCCATAAAGGTTCGGAATCAAACTTTCAACTCAACCTTCTATGTAATGGACATTCGCCCCTCTTACTCCTGTCTGCTAGGACGGTCGTGGATCCATAATGTCGGCGCTGTCACCTCTACACTGCACCAGATGCTGAAATATTCGGTCGAGGGAAAGATTATCAATGTCCACGGAGAGGAAGAGTATATGATTAGCCACCTTAATTCCTTCAGGTATGTGGAATTGGATGGCGAGTTCATTGAAACTCCTTTTCAATATTTCAAAGAGGTTCCCCAAGAGGTAGCAGTGACCAAGACTGCATCCCAGATTCCCAAGATCACAAGACCTCAACTCTGGATGTCATCTCTGAAAGACACCAAGGCAGTAGTAGAGGAGGGTGGATGCACCATCTGGGGGAAACTTCTGGATATTCCGTATAAATCTGACAAGTTTGGTTTAGGTTTCACTTCAAGTGCTCAGAAGGATGTACGTCGTGCCCGTGCTGGAGGGCCACCCTTGAAGATTAGCAACCGAGAGGTCAATGCGGTGGAAGATGGTGAAGAGGATTGCAACTTGGAGGATTGGATATTTCCGACTGTCAACGGAGGACTTCACAATTGGGAGGCCAGAGATTTTGTCCCAATAACTTTCATCCCTCGGTAATTTATCTTTACATTTCTGTTGGACTTGTAATATTCACAAACAATTCGCACATTTAAAACCTTGTGTCTTTCCCGAGGCACAATGGTCCATTTGTAAGGGTTATTATTTCATCTTCATGTGACATTCAATGAATCATGGACGTTTTCACATACAAACTTTTGTGCTCATTGTTTTTCTTTTACATTTTATTTTTTAAAATATGGCTATACCCTTACACACACCCACACTCACAAATGCAGGTACCCCTCCATTCCGAATCCCATGGGTAACGATACTGCTATGGCCTTTTGTGACTCTGAGGATCTAATCTACCAAGCCGAAGACGAAAATAAGGAAGATTGTGAAGTACTGGGGGAACTGGCCAGACTACTACAACAAGAGGAAAGAGCCATTCAGCCTCACGAGGAACCTGTAGATACAATCAACCTGGGTACCGAGGAGGATAAAAAAGAGGTCAAAGTGGGTGCCAATCTGGAGCCCAGTGTCAAGGAGCGTCTGATTCAATTGTTACATGATTATGTTGAGATATTTTCCTGGTCATATGAAGACATGCCAGGACTTGATACATACATCGTGGTACATCGTCTACCTACAAGAGAGGACTGTCCACTAGTAAAACAAAAAGTCCGCCGCATGAGACCTGATATGTCAGAGAAGATCAAAGCGGAGGTCATGAATCAATTCAATGCTGGATTCTTGGCTGTCACTTCCTATCCTCAATGGGTTGCCAACATTGTTCCCGTACCTAAAAAGGATGGAAAAGTACGAATGTGTGTGGACTATAGAGATCTGAATAAGGCAAGCCCTAAAGATGATTTTCCACTTCCCCACATTGATATCCTGGTTGACAATAAAGCACAACACAAAGTGTTTTCCTTCATGGACAGATTCTCAGGTTATAACCAAATCAAAATGGCACCTGAGGACATGGAGAAAACTACATTTGTCACACAGTGGGGCATATTCTGCTACAAGGTGATGCCATTCGGACTGAAGAATACTGGGGCAACCTATCAACGCGCCATGGTAGATTTATTTCACGACATGATACATCATGAAATAGTGGTCTACGTAGATGATATGATAGCCCGATCACAAACGGAGGAAGAGCACCTTGATCACTTGCAAAAGTTGTTTAAGAGACTGAAGAAATACAAGCTGAGGTTGAATCCAAGCAAGTGCATATTCGGAGTACAGTCCGGTAAACTCTTAGGTTTTGTCGTCAGTAACAAAGGTATTGAGGTCGATCCTGCCAAGGTTAAAGCAATACAAGAAATGTCTGCTCCTCTTACTGAGAAGGAAGTCAGAGGATTCTTGGGACGCCTGAACTATATTGCCAGATTCATTTCTCACCTAACGGCTACTTGTGAGCCAATCTTCAAACTATTGAAGAAAGATCAAGTAGTCAGATGGAATGATGAGTTCCAGGTTTTTTTGACAAAATCAAAGAGTACTTACAAGAGCCTCCTGTTTTGATGCCACCGGTCGAGGGAAGACCGATGATTATGTATCTGACTGTTTTAGAAAACTCAATGGGGTGTGTATTGGGGCAGCATGACGAGTCTGGACGAAAAGAGCACGCTATTTACTACCTGAGCAAAAAGTTTACCGACTATGAAACCAGATATTCACTGATTGAGAAAACTTGCTGCGCTCTGGCATGGGCTGCTCGCCGGCTAAGACAGTATATGCTGACTCATACTACCTTGTTGATATCTAAGATGGATCCGATAAAATACATCTTCGAGAAGCCTGCTCTGTCTAGGAGAATAGCTAGGTGGCAGATGATCCTGACAGAATACGACATACAGTATACTACCCAGAAAGCTATAAAGGGCAGTGTGCTAGCTGATCATCTTGCTCATCAAGCTGTAGAAGACTATCAGTCCATGAAGTTTGAATTCCTGGATGAAGACATCATGACATTAGACAACTGTGAAGAAATCAGACCATATGACGGACCTGAACAAGGATCCCGAAGGACCCTGTTCTTTGATGGGGCATCCAACGCACTCGGTAATGGTATTGGTGATGTACTCATATCTCCGGAAGGGTGTCATACTCCCTTTACTGCCAGACTTTGCTTCAACTGTACAAACAACATGGCGGAGTATGAAGGATGTATCTTTGGTCTCATAGCTGCCATAGATTTGGGAATCAAATCTTTAGATGTGTTTAGAGATTCAGCTTTGGTTATCAGTCAGATCAAAGGGGAATGAGACATTAAGCACCCAAACCTTATCCCTTACAAAGAACATGTTTTGACATTGCTACCACATTTTGAGAAGATTACCTTCGAGCATTTCCTGCGAGAATAAAATCAGCTAGCAGACGCTCTAGCCACAATGTCATCTATGATTAAACTTAATTAGGATAATGAAGCTCCCCAGATCACCATCGAACGAATGGACGAACCGGCACACTGTCACGAGATTAATACTGAAGAGGTAATGGACCAGCCTTGGTTTCATGAAGTCAAGAGGTATCTTGAGGCTCAAGAATATCCAGAAGGAGCTTCAGTTAATGATAAGAAGTTCTTAAGGAGATTCTCTGCTAAGTTTTTCCTTAGTAATGGCATCCTGTACAAACACAATCATGACTCAATTTTGCTTCGGTGTGTGGATAAGGTTGAAGCTGAAAAGATCATGGCGGAATTACATGAAGGTACTTTTAGCACTCAGTCCAGTGGGCATACGATGGCGAAGAAAATCCTACAGGCAGACTATTATTGGTCTACCATGGAAGCAGATTGCTATCAATACTATCGGACTTGTCATAAGTGTCAAATTTATGCTGACAAGGTGCACGTACCCCCGGTTCCTCTGAATGTCTTGACGGCTCCTTGGCCCTTCGCTATGTGGGGAATTGATATAATTGGAGAGATCAAGCCTACAGCCTCCAATGGACACTGTTTCATCCTAGTGGCCATTGACTATTTTACCAAGTGGGTTGAAGCAGCTTCCTTTGCATCTGTTACCAAGAATGTTGTTTCCCGCTTCATCAAGCAAAATCTCATTTGCCGATACGGTATCCCAGAAAGGATCATCACTGACAATGGTACAAATCTTAACAACACTATGATCACCGCCTTGTGCGAGCAATTCAAGATTCAGTATCACAATTCTTCCCCCTATCAGCCAAAGATGAATGGTGATGTCGAAGCTGCAAATAAAAACATTAAGAAGATCATACAAAAGATGACAGTCACGTACAAATACTGGCATGAGATGCTACCGTTCGCTCTCCACGGGTATCGTACCACGGCTCGCACGTCAACCGGGGCAACACCCTATTTTTGGGTTTACAGCATGGAGGTTATCTTGCCTATTGAGGTCCAAATCCCCTCTCTGAGGATTATGAAGGATGCAGGTTTGAATGAAGACGATTGGATCCAAATTCGACTTGATCAACTGAACTTAATTGATGAAAAGAGACTTACTGTTGTTTGCCATGGTCAAATGTATCAAAAGCGGATGATCAAGGATTTCAACAAGAAAGTCAAACGCCAGGTATATCAAGTTGGGGATCTAGTGATAAAACGTATCATCTTGCCACAAAGTGATCCCAGGGGAAAATGGACTCCTACCTATAAAGGACCATTTGTAATCAAGAACATATTCTCCGGTGGGGCAATGATCTTGACCACCATGGACGGCGACGACCTGCCACACCCTGCGAACGCAGACATAGTCAAAAGATACTATGCATAAGAGACCCGCTAGGTTGACACACCTAGGCAAAAAAAAAGGGCATCCCGGCGAACCAAAAAGGTTCGGGCAAAAATTAGGGATAAAATAAAAAAATTTGTACACCCGGCAAGTTGAAAACCCGAAAGGGCGACTTGGGAAAAAAGGGTTTCTCGGTGGACTGAAAACCCGAAAGGGCGGTCCAGGAAAAAGTTAGGGAATTAAAGCGTATGACTATGTCCCATCGGATCGCTTAACGGACAACCTTTGACTTCCACTGACAAACTCGGAGTTTCTGATCAATTCAATCATCTTCGGATGAAGCAACAAATAGACAAGATATTCAGAGATATAAAGGCTATAGCAGAATGGGAACCCAATGGGATTATTACACATAGCTATCTTTCTTTGTATAAATTTTTCTTGTTTTATGGCACCATTCTCTTACTAGAATGTTTGTATCCTTTGTACAAAATACTTATTCAAAGTCAATACAAAAATATCCCTTTGAAAGTGCAAAAAAAAACTATTTGTCTTTTCTTTATGCTTGTGTTTTGTTTGCAAAAATGTCCAATGATTCATTGATGAACATAATTACTGCTTACAAATAAACAAAATGAGAAAGACAATTACTGATAGGTTAAAAGAATAGGGAAATGTCTCTAGACTATTACCCAAGAAATCCCCACAGTACGTCATTTAAATCCCCAGCGGAACAAATTTCAAATTATTAATCCCCAGTAGAAATCGTCAAAATTCTCAAGATTCCCCAAGCAGATCTTACAAGCAGTACATGGCATGGCCCTTGCAACAGATTTATTTCTCTCAACAAGAGTTCGTCAGTACTTCAACTTCAAGACATGAAACTTCAACATATCCTCAACAACATTCAAGGGTTTATTTTCCTCAGTCAAACAGCAATACAGCAAAACAGCTCACATACGCATACATTACATCCACATATCATAAACATTGATAAAGCAAATACATTGCATCATACATTTCATGCAACATAACTTTGTGTTTCGGCTAACACTTTACCCTTTTCAGGATAAGATTAACAACTACCATTAACAATATGCAATCAGATACGGTACAGATACGCTCCAGACACGGATGCCATTCCGATACTCATTCAGATTTCAAGTTCAGATACAGTTCAGATACGCTCCAGACACGGATGCCATTCTGATACTCATTCAGATTTCAAGTTCAGATACAGTTCAGATATGCTCCAGACACGGATGCCATTCTGATACTCATTCAGATTTCAAGTTCAGATACAGTTCAGATACGCTCCAGACACGGATGCCATTCTGATACTCATTCAGATTTCAAGTTCAGATACAGTACAGATACGCTCCAGACACGGATGCCATTCTGATACTCATTCAGATTCAAATTTTAGATACAGTACGGATACGCTCCAGACACGGATGCCATTCTGATACTCATTTAGATTCAACTTTCAGATACAGTACGGATACGCTCCAGACACGAATGTCATTCTGATACTCATTCAGATACAACCTTTCAGATACAGTTCAGATATGCTCTAAACATGGACACTATTCTGATACTTATTCTTTCAGCTTACAACTTACGATTCAACAAACATTATTGGATGGCATCTACAATCCCATCTCCGACAAGATTCTATCACCTCTCCAAATGGCATATGTAAGCCCATTCCTTCTATCATCACATCATCGAGTGCAAATTTATGGGCACTCTAGTGTCCAATCATTCTTTCACCTTCGAGTCACGAATGGCAAAACTCGCCAATCTAACTCTTCAGGTTTAAGAATATTGAACAGGGGCAACTGTTGTACCCCAAAATTTTCCCTCTCATTTATCAAGACTCTTCTCACAAGATCTCTTTAACTCAAGACACCTCATCTTACACTATAACCCAAAATTAGGGTTTGAGTTTGCACAAGGATTTTTGGACTATCAATGCTTCATATGACTTTCAAGTATCATCATGTACCCCTAAGATTACTCATGTCAAGTTTCAAACCTTGAATCACATTTTTGATCAGTCAATTGGACAGTTGACCTGAAAATCAGCTGTATTAGGGAAAAAATCAACTATGGCCAATTTACAATCGAACTTCCTAATTTTTGATCCACATCAACATTTTAAAATCATATGTATCATTTGATCAAGTTTGGACCACAACTCCTCAAGAAATTTGATCAAACCATCAAAAGGGCAAAATGGTTAAAATTAGGGTTTTTGACTGAGAAAGGGCAATTTCTGGTTTTTGACCAAGCAAATGACCAATTGGTTTGAAGCATGATTCCAAGAGATCAATTGCATCATCTTGACCTAATGACATAGTTCAAAACATTGCAATTTCATTGAATTGACAGATGAAATTTGCAGTCAACTGATCAAAAGTCAATTGTATACTGAAAAGTCAAACTTTGACTTTTTGGTCAAAATCAACTGCCAAGGATCACAATTCATCAAAACATGTCAAAATGTGAAACTTTTTCATCAAGAAATCAAAGATTGAAGATTTGATTTTGAAATTTGAAATTTTTCTTAACTTAGAAATTTTTCTAAGTATAGAAAATTTCTTATTTTTTCTCAACTTTAAGCAAATTTCCACCATGATGCAAGATGATTCAAAGAAAGTTCCCAATATGAAAGTTGTATACCTCCATGAAATATACAACTTTGCTTCACACATTTTTCCCTAAAGATGCTTGGATCTCAAGATATAATTTTGTGAATACACGCTCATGAACTAAAATAACTTAGTGAAATTTTGCCCTAATTTAGGCAGGATTTTGACCCAACTTCATGGAAATTTTTCACCTAGTTCCAAGAGGAATATTGAAATGCATTTCAAATATGAGTTATAGAGCACATTGCAAGATTTCCAAAATGTCCAAGAACTCCTTGAGATCATTTTTTAGTAGGGAGAATCGAAGAGATGAAGTTGGTAATTTCTCACTTTGATTTCAAGCCATTTCATGAAGAACAAAATTCAAATCTGAACCTATGATGCCTAATCCATGCTTTACATGCCTCAAACTTGTTTCTCACTTCATAATTTAATGCTTACTCAGTTGACAAAGCCTTAATCCAAGCACAAAAGTTTTTGTCCAAGTTTTAATTCCATAAATGGCACAAAGTTGCCATTGCCATTTTTGAAAAGCTTAACTTTTGCAACTTTTCACTTCTTGAGCATTGGACCTGTTTTATCTGCACACACAAGTCCTATAAACCAAAAGAAAGTTGTCTAGAACTTGTACCAACACCAAGAAGGCCAGTACAAGCATGTGGAGACTTGTCTATTCACCTTTCTTAAAAAGCAAGTAAGAGTGCAAAAGGGCTACAACTCAGAAATTTGTTGTGCGGTGGATTAGAAATCTTCTCTATACTAATACACAAACATATTACAACTTAGAACACGATTGCTCAAGGCCAGAAACACTCCAAAACTCCCTATCACCAAAAAACTGTCAAAACTTGCAGTTTGTGTCCAAGTATAGCAATCCACAAATTTGCTCGTGTGTTTCAAGTTTTAATCATTCAAACACTTTACCTACCTCATATCTAAGTGATCCAGACCATCATCCATGCACTGTAACTCCTCCTTCTCCATCTGCCATTTTTGTTTTTCAAGCTTGCAGGTTGACTTGGATAAAGAGTTTCAGGCACTTTCAAAGCAAGGCAAGGATTGGAACACACTCGGGGAGGTTCAGGCAAGCTAAAGGAATCTTCAGGCCTTCATAAATCTCACTCAAGCTCCATTCACGATCTCAGCTGAAAGAGGTAAGAACTCCAACGTCTATCTCTTCATACAGGCATTTATTGGTCACGATTTGTGAAGATAAAATGTAGATATCCTTGTGCTAAAACCAACCATGTTCATAAAATTCATTTATATTCATTGTGTATAGAGAATTTTAGAGTTCAAATTTCTGTAAAAATTAGGTTTAAAATTAGGGCCTTTAAAATTTGTTTTGATCTTTGATTATTAGTTTACATAAGTTACATGTTTGAAATCGTGGGAAAGAGTACTATCATTTTCATGTTGGAAGTTTCCATTTTCATGGAGAAATGAGAGAGATATGTTTGGTCTGGCTAGCTAGAGGAAGAAGACTAAGTACAGGGCAAAGGAAGCTTTTTGTGTTATCTATTTTTAGTTTCATTTGAACTAACGGATGTACAGCCACCCCAGTGGTAAAGCAGCGCACTGGAATTGCTAAGGTCATGGGTTCGAGCCTTGGTGCCTGCCTTTTGCCTATTTTCTCACATTTTTTGTCATTTTTCTCACTATGCAGCGCTGGGCCTCCCATTCTTGGGCCTTCTTATTTTTTTCTAACACATTACCCCCTGTTTGCTTGCAGCACCCCCCTGGCCCATGTATTTTTATTATTCTTTTTTATTTTTATTTCTATTTTATTAAATATATTTTCCTTAATATTAAAAATCATAAAAAATATAAAAATGCTAAATTTATAGTTTGGTCTATTTTATTTTATTTTTCTCATAAAAAAATATTTTATATCATATATATATACTTTTTTTGAACTTGTAAGTAAAAAAATAGAATTAGGTTAATTATTTATTCTTTTTCTCACACTTGTAAATATTTATTTTGACATATAAAAAGACTAAATATTTTCATAAAATATTATTTATTATTTTAAGACAAAAAAACATAAAAGAAATAATGCTTAAAGAATTTTATTTTTCCTTTTAAATTAGAAACTAGGGTTAACCATTTTTCAAGAATTAATTTCCTTTTCTTAAGATATTAGGATTAGGTCAAAATTCTTTTGCATATGAAAAACCAAACAAAATCTTTTTCTTGCATATACATACCATTGCAAATTTGATTTATATTGTATCTTATTTATTTAAATATTCGTACAAATTCGATTTGGTTGTAATAGCTTAATTAGATTTTACATTATTGTAAATCCCCATTCACAATTTGTATTCCTCCCTCCCATAAAATGTTGTAATAGCATAGTAATCTTTAAATTACGCAATTTACCGCTTTTATATAACATGCTAGTAATTAGGGTTTGAATGGCAAGATAAAAACAAATCAAATAGAAAACCCTAAATCCAAGACAAAATCAAAGCATGAAAATAACACACTTGCACACAAGCATCCTTAGGATTTCTCCACTTGGTTGCCTTATACAAAAAATAGCCATATTACGCATGCGAAGTATCTTGGCAAAACAAACAAATATAAGATCATAGTCCCTCGATGACGCTATTCAAAGTTGCCTTACAAAATGATCTTGGTCCCTCAAAAATGCTAAGATACTTTGCAACATTGTTAATCATGGTTATACGATGACCCACGCCCGTCCCGTTTACATCCAAAGATAGGGTTTCTTACCATATCAATGGTAAGACAACAATGTCAAAGGAATAGAAAATGAACAAGAAAGACATTTGAGTAGGTAGATTACTTCTAGTTACTTGCTCCATTTCAAAACAACTATCCTTGCTATTTTTCAAAATAAACACACACATTTCAAAAACATCTTACAAGCATTGAAAACATTTTCAAAAAGACAAACATCTTTGTATACATTCTTGCGAACGAGAATCATTACAAAGATTTCCTAAACAATGGCCTCTTTTACAAAATACTTTCAAAAACCACACCTAGCACAATTTCAAAACAAAAGCAAGTGATCTAGCAAGTAACTAAGAGTCCATGGGAAACCATGGATGAAAAGGGTGCTAGTACCTTCCCTTTTAATAATCTACCCCCCGAACTCAAGAAACAATCTCAAAGGTCTTTCCTGTGCTTTTTCACCTTTCCTTTTCGATAAAAGAAAAGTCGATGGCGACTCTTGCTAACAGCAACATTTACGATAAAACACAAAACCCTCCAGTCAGTTCTCCCACCGCATCACATTATCCATCAATGGTAAGATAGCAATATCAAAGGAAAGGAGAAATGAACAAAAGACTTTTGAGTAGGAAGAAATGTTCTTAGTTGCTTGCTCACTTTCAAAACAAACACACACTAAGCACTTTCAAAACATGAAATATTTTCAAAAGTCCAACACTTTGTACACATTCTCTCCGAAACGAGAATCATTACAAAGTTTGCCTAAACAAATGCGCCTTTTCAAAAATACTTTCAAAACCACCATAAAGCACATTTACAAACAAAGCAAGTGATCTAGCAAGCAACTAAGAGCCCATAGATAATTATGGATGAAAAGGGTGCTAACACCTTCCCTTTTTCATAATCTACCCCCCGAACTCAAGAAAATAATCTCAAAGGTCTTTCCTGTTCTTTTCAGCCTTTCCTTATTGGATAAAATAAAAGTTGGTGGCGACTCTTGCTAACTGCAATATTTGTGATCAAATGCAAAACATCATAAATCATTTCTCCCACCGTATTACAGAACTGGCGACTCTATTGGGGATGACTTAAAAAGTGGGGTTACCTTAGGGCTAGATCACATTTATTTTTCTTTCATTGTTTTACTTGCTTGCTTTACATTTGATTCTTTGTTTGGGCTTATTTTAATCCCCTATCCAGATTTGGGATACCTTATAGGTAAGTAGCAATACATTGTGGAAACTGTACGGGGTATACCGACATGGTCTAAGCAATAGCTACGTTAGTGTGACAAATTTATGGATACTGGTAGCCCTTGAGTAGTCAAGGAGAATACGGGGCCGCTGTGTGGTGTCATGAAGCACTAACTGACTTTTGATACTCGATACTACACTCATTAAGATCAGACTTCTCGGGATATTTTGGTCGCCGTGAAAGAGGCTTGCGCTGAAATAATGCCCGATAAGAAAGATCAGTGATGTTGAGAACCCTTAGAACTCGGTTACTATTACTAGGACAGGTTTGAGCCAACTAAACTTCAAGAGGGTATTTACCTACAAAACTCCATGTAAGCCTAAACCTAAGGACTTGTCTGCTTTGTATGTATATGACTATTTATACAAAATAACTTGCTTATTTTGCATACTTATACATAACATCATGACATCATACTGTTGTACCCCAAAATTTTCCCTCCCATATTTCTCAACACATAGCAAGTGAGGTCCCCAAATTCCTCAAGGTTGCCCAAGAGTTGACCAGACAAACTCTCTCCTCAGGCAGCATACCTCAAATTAGGGTTTCCATCTTCATCAAGATGTGTGAACCACAAAGGACTCAAATTATCATCATTGTCCTGATATGTTCTCAAGATCATCCATGTCAAGTTTCAAACCTTGCATAAGAAGTTTGCTCAGTCAATTGCTCAAATGCCTGAAAATCAATTGTACTATGTCAAAAGTCAACTGTGACCCACATACAGTCAAACTTCAAGATTTTTGGTAAACATCCTCATTTTTAAGTATTATTATCATTTGATAAAGGGTTGATCATGATTCCTCAAGGATTTCTCACAATTCATCAAAACCCAAAAGTTGCTAAATTAGGGTTTTGTAGGAAAAGTCAACTCAAATTTGACCAAGCATAACTTTCTCATACTTTATCAGAAATGACCCATCCAAAGCTCATTTTGAATAGGATGCAATTCCCTACAATTCATATTCAGCTCCCAAGTTCAGAATATACACTCACAAAAAGATATGAATTTTGACATTATAGGTCCTTTTGAAAAGTCAACAAAAACACCTTTTGGGTCAAAGCTTCATACATGAACATGGAAGACTCAATTGAGATGAGACCAAAAGGGTTGTTTAGAGGTCATCCTAAGCTTTCTAAAAAGTCCAATAACACCTCTCTAGGGTCAAAATTGAGAGAGTTGTGCATTGGCCAAGTTGACCATTTTTACAAAATTGCCAAAAGTCATATGTGCTCAAACTTGAATTTTTTGCTAAATGGGCCCAACTTTTTATGCTTACACCTTAATTATAATGTGGTCCACGGCTCAAATGTTCACTCACCCATTATATGCTTCATTTTTCAATTTATTTTGATTTTCCATTGATTAAAAAGTGAATTAAATCAAATAAATGATGAAAATTAACAAATATATGATTTGATTTGTTTTTTTGACAGATTAGCAATCAAGATATGTTGAGGTTACATGATCAAATCGAATCAAGCATAATTGGTACAAGAAAGGCATGATTCGGCTCAATATAGCAGCATATCATACAACTTGAAAATCAAATCAAATCTTGGATAAATGCAAAGATTCATTCCAAGTTTGTTAACCTAATTCATTCTAGGTTATATAATGAAGAATTGCAGATCAAAAAAACAGGGGTTAGAGGTCGTGAGAAGTGCAGAACAAAACTGAAAAATTCAAAGAAAAGTGGGAGTTGGTTTTCATTCCACATGCTATCTCAAGCCATCCTAGTGATCCCAATCGCTTGCTAGACATCTCAGGAAGCTAACAACATCCTTTGCAAGCTTCAAAATGCCCAGAAATGCGCGCTACGCCCCCCACGGTTTGACATATTTTTGCAATTCGATTAGCACAATTCTTGCATCTTTAGCACTTTTAATTGTCATAGTTGTGATTATTATCATGTTTGCAAGCTAACAGATTGATTTAATCGCATTTTTGAAGCTTATATACGCACCTGCCATTGTTAGGGTTTTATGTTCTTGTTTAGGGGTTTTTAATGCAGGCAAAATTAGGCCTTGATTCTGGTACCATGATGCTCATGAGGATGAGACGAGTTGATTGGTACCAGTACTTTTCATTTATCTTGCTCATATGCAATTTTGGAGATGAACATGGTTATACCTACAGTGAACGTATGTAGGTAAAAGTCTTGTTTTGCTAAGGCGACGGTCCAGGGAAGAAGATGAGGCGTGGCAGTCCATGGTTGGCTGGTTTGAATTTAGCGCGTAATTTCTAATATATTATTTGATTTGCCTATATTATTTTGTTTCTATTATATGAACAAATATAACACGCAGCACAACTGGCAAGCGAGCACTGGAGGCGAGTATAAGGACCTGGGTTCAATCCCCAGGTCCCGGCATTTTCATTTGTATTATTTTCAGATAATTGATCCAATGCATCTTTCATCATGATGTCCACCATACAACCTCAACATCCAGCCCTTTGATGCCCAGCTAGTCAGATCCAATGCCTCTCCAATGAAGGACCATGATATACATCCAAGTCAACGTTGCACCAGATCAGGCATGGTCAGACAGGCTTGGAGTTTTTGGGCCCAGAAATTCAACTTCAAACCCCCCAGCATGCTATTCAACACAGGCCATCTCTTCACTTTTTTATTTCTTCTTATTTTTTTTAATTCTTTTATTATTTTATTTAATTATTTTAATTAACAAAAATAAATCACTTTCTTTATTTTTTTATAAAATCATAAAATCAAGAATTCACAAAAATTAGAGTTAGGTTGTTTTTTATCAAATTTAATTTAATTTAATTTAATTTAATTTAGGGAAATTTTAACTTGTTTTTTATAATTAAAATCAATTAGAAAATTAAGTTTAAGTTCTTGATTTAATTCTTTTCTTTTTTCAAA
The DNA here is from genome assembly GCA_948472305.1 of Vicia faba. Taxonomy (NCBI): domain Eukaryota; kingdom Viridiplantae; phylum Streptophyta; class Magnoliopsida; order Fabales; family Fabaceae; genus Vicia; species Vicia faba. The sequence continues at coordinate 941,738,953 of OX451736.1, forward strand.
CAAAAACACAAAAATAGGTTAACTTAATTAATTTATTTTCAAAAATTAATATTAATTAGAATTTAGGATTCTCTTTTAATTTAATTATCTATTATTTTCTCAAATAACGAAACATGACAAAAAAACTTTTTTTCTTTAATCAATCGCAAGTAGGATTAGTCAAGGGGTCAAAACCCTAATCGTCTCGTATTTAATTCGTCGTGCGCTTGTTAATTATTTTGCCAATATTTTGTAACTGTCCATGGTTTGTAATAGTTAATTTAGGGTTTTTATTTACTGTTTAAATCCCCGATTTTTTGGTTATGTAATTAATCCCCCTCCCCGAAGCCTTGTAATAGCGTAGGTTTATTTTCTCGCATTTTCTCCCGCAAATATTTAATTGTCTAGATGTATTCTAATAGGATTGTATGGCAAGAATGCATGACAAAATTAAAATGGTTAGAAAACCCTAATGTGCAAAGACAAATAACTGAAACAAATCACTCGCATATATCACTCTTAGGGTATACTCTCACTTCGGTTGCCTTCGGTAAACAGTCATTAAGCATAGGGTGTCTTAGTGGTTTCCCTCCAGTCTAAAAAGATCAAAGTGTCCCATTCAAATGTTACCTCGGAAATGTTGCCTCGAAAGATCTTAAGACTCTAGGGTTACTACTAAGGTGTCCTAATATTGCTTTAGTGACCGTACGTACCTTTTCGAATTGACCCTTACAACTCCAACGACGATGCTACCTATTTCTCAATAGTAGGATAGCACTGTCTAAAGGAAAAAAGAATAGAAATGATCTTTTTTCGAGTAGGTAGATGCTAATAGGTACTTGCTCAAATCAAACTTTTCACACTTACACTTTTCAAACAAAATTTCAAAACAACTTCGTCACACTCTTGAGGACCGGTACAAGGGTTATCACGAAGTAAAACTTTTCGAAATAAGCATACACAAGAAATTTTGAAAAATGAGCAAGTACCTAAGAGCCCATAGATAACTACAGATAGAAAGGGTGTTAACACCTTCCCTTTCTATAATCTACCCCCCGTACTCAAAATATCGAAAAAAGATTTTTTTTCTGTACTTTTTTCCTTTCCGGTTGGATGAAATAAAAGTTGGTGGCGACTCTTGCTTACCGCGACATTTTGTGAACAAAAAAAACGCAAAACGCAAACCAGTATTAAATAGTCAGTTCTGCCACCGTATCACAGAACTGGCGACTCTGCTGGGGACTAATAAGTGGGGTATACCTTAGGATCTAGGTCATTTAAAATTGCTTCTCTTGCTTGCTTTGTTTGCTTTATTTTTGAGGGTTTTGTTTGAGGTTACTATAGATCCTACACCCGGATCTGGGGAATACCTTTTAGGTAAGTAGCAATTGACTGTGAGGGAACTATACAGTATAGATCAATATGGTTGAAGCAGTAGCTACGTTGGTTTTGCCCTTTGGTTGGTACCGGTATCCCTTGTGGTGAAACAAGGAGAATACGGGGCCGCTGTGTGGTGTCGTGAAGCATCAACTGACCTTAGAACCTTTAATTTCCCAACTTGGCCATTAGAAAGTAGCGAGATAGCCGGCCTCGGTGTAGAGATGAGAACTGGTTGATACTCGATGCTACACTCATTGAGACCAGACTTTCGGAATATTTTGGCTGCAAGAAAAGATTGCGTGAGCTGAAACCATGACCAATAAAGGATGGTCAGTGATATTGAGATCCTCTAGAACCCGGTTACTTTTCTAGGACAGGTTTGAAACCAACTTAACTTCAAGAGGGTATTACCTTTGACCTCATGCAAGCCTTAAACCTAAGGGATTTGACTGTGTTTGCAATACTTGTGTTTTCTATACATGTGGTTTATCATGACATCATGCATCATAACATGGCATTCATGCTTCATTACACTAACCATTTCAAAGACCAAGGGAATTTATCTTTGTTCTGCTTTGCAGATCATGGCTTCCGTGCGCAGAAATACTATCTGAATCAGCTTTGTGCAGATACCTTCCCAACTTAAAGAGCTAGCATCAAGAGTTTCTAAAACTTCTACTTTCATTAAGAGACACGGTCAACTTCTCATCCTGGTTACTTCAAACCTTGATGAACAGATGATGAGCGTGCTTGTTCAGTTCTTCGATCACGAGCATCACTGCTTCACCTTTCCAGATTATCAGTTGGTACCCACCTTGGAAGAATTCTCTCAGCTATTGGGCATATCCATTATTGAACAGGTACCCTTCACAAGTATGGAAGAAGTTCCTAAGCCAGAAGTCATTGCCTCAGCTTTGCATTTGAAACGTGCCGACATGGTATCCAATTGGGAAACTCGAAGCGGAGTCGAGGGTTTTCTAGCCAAATTTCAGATAGACCAGGCTCATCTATTTCGGGATGATTTGGATTTTCAGGCTTTTGAGGAGGTCTTGGCTCTTCTTATCTATGGTTTAGTTCTCTTCCCTAATTCAGACTCCTTCGCAGATGTGAATGCTATCAAGATTTTCCTTTCGTGCAACCCTGTGCATACCTTGCTTGGAGATATTTTACACGCTCTCCATACTCGTACCATGAAGAGAAGAGGGACTTTTATGTGCTACATGTCGTTGCTGTCGAGGTGGTTTATTTCTCACCTCCCTAAGTCTGTACTGAAGAACGAAGAAGGTTTGAGTTGGTCACACAGGATAATGTCACTCGCTCATATGGATATTCTTTGGTGTTCCCAGGCTATGGAAGACATTGCTATTATTAACCGCTGTGGGGAGTACCCTAATGTCCCATTACTTGGTATCAAAAGGGGTATAACTTACAATCCCTGTCTAGCTTTGCGACAATTTGGTCATGCTCGAAGGGATGGGCTCCATGAGTTACTTATTGAGGGCATTGTTTTCTACTATGAGGATGATGTTAAGGAATATCTCCGAAGGTTCAGACGAGCTTGGGGCATGGTAAACAGATCTGACCCCGAAGATTTGGGACTAAAGACTTCCATTCCCATGCAGCCTTACCTCTAATGGGTATGAGCTCGTGCCCATAAGCTTTTGATGCCTTATGTGGTTGTATTATCAGTGATTATGGAGCCCACTACTGAAGAAGGCATTCCTTACACAGTTCTTTATCCTTACATGCCCATTGATCTTGGGGAGTTCAGAGGTCATGGATTCAGCTGAAGAATGAGCGGGATACTTACAGAGAATAGTTCCATGATCAAGAGTGGAAGGTTTTAAAGCTCACCAGGCAACTCGATAAAGAAAGAGTGCTCAATGATTACATCAACACAAAGAGAAAGTGTCCATAGGACTTTTGATTTTTTCTTTTCTAGTTTTAGATTTGTTTTATTTACTTATTTGTAACGCCTTAAAGGCATGTTGAACCTTCAAATTTAAGCTAATAAAGTTTTTGTTTTATTTTAGTTTGCAAATTTAAATTTCCCGAAGTCTTTGAAATCATTACATGCGCATCCCATTATCATACACATCATTACAGGTACCACTACAGGTTTCTCATCTCCTTCGCTGTTTATTTAAGCAGAAATGTCTTCCGATCAAGCCATCAAGGATCTTCAGGCACAGAATGCCCAGTTCCAACAGATGTTCATCAGTCTGGCAAAGGGGCAAGAGAATCTGAACGCCCTCATTCTGAAAGAGAAGAATAAGAAGAAGAAGACTGGTATTCTGAATATGGGCAGAAGGTTTGGAGAAAGGTTGAAGCACCAAACTGATCTGACCTCTTCATCTAAGGAAGGGGAGAACCAAGAAGGGGAAAAGGATCCTAGTCTTGCAGTCTCTGACAATGATACTGATTATGACGATGAGCAATATCCTCCATCTGAGGATAGATACAAACAGATAGAAGACCGTTTGAGTGCTATGGAAATTTAGAAGATACCTGGTTTGGATTTCCGAGAATTGGGATTGGTATCGGGAGTGGTCATCCCTCATAAGTTCAAAGCTCCAGTTTTTTCCAAGTATGATGGAGTGTCCTGTCCAAAACTCCATCTCCGCTCTTATGTCAGGAAAATCCAACCCCACACCACTGATAGAAATTTGTGGGTGCACTTCTTTCAAGATAGTCTGTCAGGGACTCAGCTTGAATGGTTCTACCAATTGGAGGGAGCCAGTGTCCGAAACTGGGAAGATCTTGCTGTTGCTTTCTACAAGCAGTATCAGTACAATACCGACCTTGCTCCCACTCGTGCTCAACTTCAGAGTATGTCCATGGGAGCAGAAGAAGGTTTTAAATATTATGCTAAAAAATGGAGACACTTGGTTGGGAGAGTTCAGCCCCCTTTGTCTAATAGGGAGTTGGTTGATATGTTTCTAGGGACGCTATCTGGTCCATTTTTCAATCACTTAATCGGTAGCTCGTCAGGTGGATTCACTGAGCTGATTTTAACTGGAGAAAGAGTAGAAGATGGAATTCGGAGTGGTAAAATACAGAAGGATGCCTCCTTGAGTTCAACTAAGAAGCCTTTCGCTGGTAAGAAGGAAGCCAGTGCAGTCTACAGCTCGAGGGGCCAAAGCAGATATGAACATGGTTAAATGGTAAATGTTATAGTGATATCAAGACCCGCAGTTGTTCCACAACGCAACAATCAACAAAGAGTGAAAAGACCACAGAGGCAGTTCACCCGGCTCAATATGACTCTGTCTAAAATTTTACCATAATTGTTGAAGACCAATCTGGTAACTCTGAGGGAAGCCCCGAAGAACCCCAAAACCACATCTCCCCGCTATAACCCGAATGCCCGCTGCGCCTAGCACTCTGAAAGTCCAGGTCATGATACAAACGATTGTTAGGCCCTGAAAAATAAGGTGCAGGACCTGATTGAAGCCAAAGAGATTGAGTTTGACGCTCTATAGAAGCCCAATTTCATAACTGCACCCATGCCCAAGCATGGCTTGGGAATCAATGCTATTAAGATTGTCTCTGCCACAGAAGATGCTGATGATGAGAACCCGGATGTTGACAACTGGATCTACCCAACGAACAATGGTGGACTGAATAACTGGACGGCTAGGGACTTCATACCTGTTTCTTTTATTCCGCAGTAATTGACTCATTTATTTTAAGATTTGTAATAAACAGTTTGAAACTTTATGGCCCGGTGTCTTGCCCGAGGCACCTTGGCTTTGCTTGTGAGGGCTATTATTTGTCATTTCATATATCATTAATAAAGCATTGGACTTTTATTGCATAAAAATTTTACGCTCCTTGTTTTTCTTTTCTGTCTCTCACTTTATCAAAACAATTATTCTCTTACACACATTCACGTATCATACTACAGATCCATATCCACTCTGGATCCCATTGATAACAACTCTGCTACTGCCAGTTATGACTTCAAAAATCCAATCAACAAAGTCGAGGACGAAGGTGAGGATGATTGTGATGTGCCTGGAGAACTTGCTAGATTATTACAGCAGGAAGAAAGGGCCATACAGCCTCATGAAGAGCCAGTTGAGTCAGTGAATTTGGGTACAGAGGAAGACAGGAAAGAGGTTAAAATAGGAGCGAATATGGAGCCTAGTGTCAAACAACGGTTAATACAGATGCTACATGACTATGTTGAGATCTTCGCTTGGTCCTATGAAGACATGCCTGGTTTGGACACTGATATTGTGGTACATCGCCTGCCGACTAAAGAAGGCTGCCCGCCGGTAACGCAGAAGGTCCGCCGTATGCGCCCTGAAATGTCAGAGAAAATCAAGGCAGGGGTCATGAAACAGTTCGACGCAAGATTCTTAGCTGTCACTTCTTATCCGCAGTGGGTTGCCAACGTTGTTCTGGTACCTGGGAAGGAAGGTAAGGTACGAATGTGTGTGGACTATAGAGATTTGAACAGGGCAAGCCCCAAGGATGACTTCCCACTTCCTCACAATGATGTTCTAGTCGACAACATCGCGCAGCATAATATCTTCTCCTTCATGGATGGGTTTTCTGGCTACAACCAAGTCAAGATGGCTCCTGAGGACATGGAGAAGACAGCCTTCGTTACACAGTGGGGTACTTTCTGTTACAAGGTAATTCCTTTTGGGTTAAAGAATGCTGGAGCAACTTATCAACGCGCCATGGTCGCTTTGTTCCATGATATGATTCACCACGAGATCGAGGTTTATGTCGATGACATGATAGCCAGGTCCCAGACTGAAGAAGAGCACCTTGACCATCTCCAGAAACTGTTTGACAGGTTGAAGACGTACAAGCTAAGGTTGAATCCGAACAAGTGTACCTTCGGGGTAAGGTCTGGTAAGCTTCTGGATTTTGTTGTCAGTGACAAAGGTATTCAGGTAGACCATGCAAAGGTAAAATTCATACAAGAGATGTCGGTCCCCCGCATAGAGAAGGAAGTTAGAGGTTTCTTGGGACGTCTGAATTACATCGCCAGGTTCATTTCACATCTGACTGCTACTTGTGAGCCAATCTTCAAGCTGCTGAAGAAAGATCAAGTGGTAAAGTGGAATGATGAATTCCAGACCGCTTTCAAAAGAATCAAGGAATACCTTCAAGAACCACCAATTCTGATGCCTCCAGTTGAAGGAAGGCCTTTGATATTATATCTGACAGTGCTAGACAATTCAATGGGGTGTGTGCTGGGGCAGCATGACGAGTCTGGTCGAAAAGAGCATGCAATTTACTACCTTAGCAAAAAATTTACCGACTGTGAGACCCGATGCTCATTGCTCGAGAAAGCTTGTTGTGCTTTGGCATGGGCTGCTCGCCGACTGAGACAGTATATGCTGACTCACACTACCTTGTTGATATCAAAGATGGATCCGATCAAGTATATTTTCGAGAAGCCCGCTCTCTCCAGAAGGATAGCCAGATGGCAGATGATCTTAACCGAGTACAACATCCAATACACAACCAAAAAAGCAATCAAGGGGAGTGTATTGGCGGATCATTTGGCGCATCAGGCTACGGATGACTACCAGTCCATGAATTTCGAGTTCCCGAATGAGAATATCATGTTGGTGACCAACTGCGAATAACCTGGACTGGATGAAGGACCCGAGGAGGGATCCCGATGGTCTATGTATTTTGATGGAGCCTCAAACGCATTGGGTAATGGCATTGGCGCTGTAATTATATCTCCTGAGGGCTGTCATACTCCATTCACCGCCCGATTATGTTTTAACTGCACCAATAATATGGCGGAGTATGAAGCGTGTATCATGGGTCTTCAAGCTGCTATTGACCTGAGGATTAAGTTCTTGAGTGTATTCGGAGATTCCACTCTGGTGATAAGTCAGATCAAAGGCGAGTGGGATACAAAGCACCCGAATCTTATTCCTTACAAAGAGTATTTACTGAAATTGCTCCCACACTTTGAGGAGATAACCTTTGAACATTTCCCAAGAAAGGGGAATCAGTTGGCGGACGCACTAGCTACCATGTCTTCTATGTTCAAAGTCAGGTGGGACAATGAAGCTCCCCAGATTACCATTGAGAGGCTGGATGAACCCGCACAATGCTGTGAGATCGACACCGAAGAAGTGGATGATAAACCCTGGTTTCACGAGGTAAAGAGGTATCTTGAGGCTCAATAATACCCCGAGGGGGCATCTGTTAATGATAAGAAGTTTCTGAGAAGGGTCGTTGCGAAGTTCTTCATCAGTAATGGAATCCTCTATAAGCGTAACCATGATTCAACCTTACTGCGGTGTGTAGACAAGAGCGAGGCAGAAAGAATCATGGCAGAGTTACATGAAGGTACCTTCGGAACTCATTCCAGTGGACATACCATGGAAAAGAAAATCCTACGGGCAGGATACTACTGGTCCACTATGGAAGCCGATTGTTATCAGAACTCTCGAACCTGTCATAAGTTCCAAGTCTATGCTGATAAGGTGCACGTACCTCTGATTCCCCTGAATGTCTTGACAGCTTCTTGGCCCTTTGCAATGTGGGGCATCAACATGATCGGCGAGATCAGACCTACTGCGTCTAACGGGCATCGTTTCATTCTGGTGGTTATTGATTATTTCACGAAGTGGGTTGAGGCAGCTTCCTTTGCTACAGTGACCAAGAACGTCATGGCGCGATTCATCTGACACAATCTGATCTGTCGATATGGTGTCCTAGAGAGAATTATTACTGATAATGGTACGAATCTCAACAACACAATGATCACCGAGCTCTGTAAACAGTTTAAGATACAGCACCATAATTCTTCTCCCTATCGACCAAAGATGAATGGGGTTGTTGAAGCAGCTAACAAGAACATCAAAAAGATTGTGCAGAAGATGACGGTGACATACAAGGACTGGCACGAGATGTTACCATTCGCTCTTCATGGGTACCGTACCTCTGCACAGACGTCGACAGGGGCAACACCCTACACCTTGGTGTATGGCATGGAGGCAGTCCTACCCATCGAAGTCCAGATACCCTCTCTCAGGATTATGAAGGATGCAAATTTGAACGAAGACGACTGGATCCAAACCCGACTTGATCACCTAAATCTAATCGATGAAAAGAGACTTACGACTACTTGTCATGGTCAGACGTATCAAAAGAGAATGATCAAGGCTTTTAACAAGAAAGTCAGACGTCAAGAATATCAAGTCGTGGATCTAGTGATCAAACGCATCATACTACCGCAAGGTGATCCCAGGGGCAAATGGACCTCCACGTACGAAGGGCCATTTGTGGTTAAGAACATTTTCTCGGGAGGAGCTATGATTCTAACCACCATGGATGGTAACGACCTTCCTCACCCCGTCAATGCAGACATAGTGAAAAGATACTATGCATAATCAAAGACCCGCTAGGTTGACTGGCCTAGGCAAAAATAAGGGCTTCCCGGCGAACCAAAAGGGTTCGGGCAAAAGTAAGGGATGAAAATGGAAAAAATATACACCCGGCAAGTCGAAAACCTGAAAAGGAGACTTGGGCAAAAAAGGGTATCCCGGTGGGCTGAAAACCCGAAACGGCGGTCCAGGAAAAAATTAAGGATTGAAGCATAACACTATGTCTCATTGGATCATCTCGCAACCAGACTTCGGTATCAACTACCAAACTTAGACAACGCCAACCAATCTGATCCACCTTCGACCAAGTAGCAAAGTGATGAGATGCTTGAAGATATAAAGGAAATAGCAGAGTTGGAATCCGATGGGATTGTTTCACATAGCTGTTTTTCTTTCTTTTACAAATTGTAATTTCTTTCTGTGGCATTCTCTTACTAGAACGTCAGCCTCTTTGTACAAAACGCATGTTACAGGCCAACTTCAAAAGTCAATACAATTCATTTTCACAAGGAATTTCAATTTGTTTTTCTTTTTCTATTTTGTTTTGCAAAAACATCCAATGATTCATTTTTGATATATGCATTTGAAAATAATGGCTGCTCATAAATGTTTACATAAGAAACAAAAGACGATTACTCGTAATGCTAAAAACAGGGAAAACAAGAAGTGCCCAAACCTTACAGTTACTCTACCCATCAGGTACAGGGATAGAGCCAGCTTGAGAACATGAGTAGTGGTACATACACTCCCCATGGAGTAAAAAGTATCCAAAGATAGTGATGTTAGCTTTCCCAAACAGGACACGACTCTCCCCAGCTGAGGTTCACAATCGCGAGTGAGTCAGAAATTTTTTCCCCAAGCAGAGTTTATTTCTCTCACAAGGAGAAATTCAATCTCCAACAGAATTCATTATCACTAGCAACGGAAATTCATCCCCGGTGGAGTTTATTTCTCCAAATCATCATGATCTATCACCAGAGTATCTCCTCTCCAACAGAGTTATTCCACGCAGAGTTATCCTCAGACAGGGTCTCTTCTGGCAGAATATTCACCAGCCGAATGGATGTGAATCCCCAGCCAGTCATCTCTGTTCATCATCCCCAACAGAAGTAGAAGAACTATGGTTTTTTACAGCAGTCATGGATTTATTTTCCTGGACTCAGATTATTACGTCAGCATTTCATGTTCATACATCATGACATGTGCATACATTACATATAACATAATCTCAGTTATTTTGAGAACCTCATCACAATGCATCTCATGCATCGCGCATAACTAACCTTGTATGTCTTTCAGGAAAGACAGTTATTATCAACAATTTCCAGCAAGTCCATGATCAACACTCAAAGCTAAACAGAGTAATCATCGGTGCAACAAAAACAACCTTACCCAGGTTCCTCCTAAAGTCATACACAGACTCATCACAAAGCAACCTTACCCAGGTTCCCTGTGCAGTTTTACCCAAACTCATATCGAAGTAACCTTACCATCCAGGTTCCTTCTCACAGCCCTACTATCCCGACTTTCATATCGAAGTAACCCTACTATCCAGGTTTCTTCTCATAGCCCTACCATCCAAGCTTTCATCTCGAAGTAACCCTATTATCCAGGTTCCTTCTCACAGCCCTACTATCCCGACTTTCATATCGAGGTAACCCTACTATCCAGGTTCCTTCTCATATCCCTACTATCCAAGCTTTCATATCGAAGTAACCCTACTATCCAGGTTCCTTCTCACAGCCCTACTATCCAGGCTTTTATATCGAAGTAACCCTACCATCCAGGTTCCTTCTCACAACCCTACTATCACGGCTTTCATATCGAGGTAACCCTACTATCCAGGTTCCTTCTCACAGCCCTACTATCCAGGCTTTCATATCGAAGTAACCCTACTATTCAGGTTCCTTCTCACATCCCTACTACCCAAGCTTTCATCTCGAAGTAACCCTACTATCCAGGTTCCTTCTTATAGCCCTACTATCCAGGCTTTCATATCGAAGTAACCCTACTATCCAGGTTCCTCCTCACAACCCTACTATCCAGGCTTTCATATCGAAGTAACCCTACCATCCAGGTTCCTTCTCACAGCCCTACTATCCAGGCTTTCATATCGAAGTAACCCTACTATCCAGGTTCCTTCTCATAACCTTACTATTCGGGTTCTGCCTCTCTTATCCCCAGACAGCAGTCCACAACACTGTAAGACCGGGACCCGATCAAACCCAATTGATTTCACATTTCCCCAGAAAGTCGCGATGCAACATATACCCCAACCAGATACGCGGTTCACTTCCGCTTCCTAAACCGAAGTTATTCCCCAGTAGAGTAACGTCCAACTGAAGCTCCTAAAACTCTATTTCTCTCAAGACAGAGACCATCATTCCCCAGCGAAATCCTCCTCGACAACAGGTATGCGGGTTCTCGCAAAGGAATCTCTTATGCGATCGACCCCTCTTCGGATGGCATCTTTAAGCCCATCTCCGACAATTCTCTAGCAACTTCCGAATGGCATCTGTAAGCCCATTCCCGATATCACAAACCAAGTATCACTGTATGTGAGTGCAAATTTCTGGGCACTCTAGTGTTCAATTATCTTTCACCTTCAGATCACGAAAGGAGGACGAGCCAATCTACACCTTCAGGTTTAAGAAGATTGAACAGGGGCAGTTGTTGTAACCCAAAATTTTCCCTCCCATATTTCTCAACACATGGCAAATGAGGTCCCCAAATTGCTCAAGGTTGCCCAAGAGTTGACCAGACAAACTCTCTCTTAAGGCAGCATACCTCAAATTAGGGTTTCCATCTTCATCAAGATGTGTGAACCACAAAGGACTAAAATGCTCACCATTGTCCTAATATGTTCTCAAGATCATCCATGTCAAGTTTCAAGCCTTGCAGAATAAGTTTGCTCAGTCAATTGCTTAAATGCCTAAAAATCAAATGTACTAGGTCAAAAGTTAACTGTGGCCCACATACAATCAAACTTCAAGATTTTTGGTCAACATCCTCATTTTAAAGTATTATTCATCATTTTATAAAGGGTTGATCATGATTCCTCAAGGATTGCTCACAATTCATCAAAACCCAAAAGTTGCTAAATTAGGGTTTTGTAGGAAAAGTCAACTCAACTTTGACCAAGTATAACTTTCTCATACTTTATCAGAAATGACCCATCCAAAGCTCATTTTGAATAGGATGCAATTCCCTACAATTCATCTTCATCTCCCAAGTTCAGAATATGCACTCACAAAAAGATATGAATTTTGAAATTATAGGTCCTTTTGAAAAGTCAACAAAAACACCTTTTGGGTCAAAGCTTCATACATGAACATGGAAGACTCAATTGAGATGATACCAAAAGGGTTGTTTAGAGGACATCCTAAGCTTTCTAAAAAGTTCAATAACACCTCTCTAGGGTCAAAATTGAGAGAGTTATGCATTGGCCAAGTTGACCATTTTTGCAAAATTGCCAAAAGTCAAATGTGCTCAAATTTGCATTTTTTTGCTAAATGGGCCCAACTTTTTATGCTTGCACCTCAATTATAATATGGTCCATGACTAAAATGTTCACTCTCCCATTATATGCTTCATTTTTCAATTTATTTTTATTTTCCATTGATTAAAAAATGAATTAAATCAAATAAATGATGAAAATTAACAAAGATATGATTTGATTTGTTTTTTTGACAGATTAGTAATCAAGATATGCTGAGGTTACATGATCAAATCGAATCAAGCAAAATTGGTACAAGAAAGGCATGATTTTGCTCAATATAGCAACATATCATACAACTTGAAAATCAAATCAAATCTTGGATAAATGCAAAGATTCATTTCAAGTTTGTTAACCTAATTCATTCTAGGTTATATAATGAAGAATTGCAGATCAAAAAAATAGGGGTTAGAGGTCGTGAGAAGTGCAGAAAAAAACTGAAAAAATTCAAAGAAAAGTGGGAGTTGGTTTTCATTCCACAGGCTATCTCAAGCCATCCTAGTGATCCCAATCGCTTGCTAGACATCTCAAGAAGCTAACAAAATCCTTTGCAAGCTTCAAAACACCCAGAAACGCGCGCTATGCCCCCCACGGTTTGACATATTTTTGCAATTCGATTAGCATAATTCTTGCATCTTTAGCACTTTTAGTTGTCATAGTTATGATTATTATCATGTTTGCAAGCTAACAGGTTGGTTTAATCGCATTTTTGAAGCTTATATACGCACCTGCCATTGTTAGGGTTTTATGTTCTTGTTTAGGGGTTTTTAATGCGGGCAAAATTAGGCTTTGATTCTTGTACCATGATGCTCGTGAGGATGAAACGAGTTAATTGGTACCAGTACTTTTCATTTATCTTGCTCATATGCAATTTTGGAGATGAACATGGTTATACCTACAGTGAACATCTGTAGGTAAAAGTCTTATTTTGCTAAGGCGACGGTCTAGGGAAGAAGATGAGGCGTGGCAGTCCATGGTTGGCTGGTTTGAATTTAGCGCATATTTTCTAATATATTATTTTATTTGCTTATATTATTTTGTTTCTATTATATGAACAAATAGAACACGCAGCACAGCTGGCAAGCGAGCACTGGAAGCGAGTATAAGGACCTGGGTTCGATCCCCATGTCCCAGCATTTTCATTTGTATTATTTTCAGATAATTGATGCCAGGCTTGGAGTTTTTGGGCCCATAAATTCAACTTCAAACCCCCCAGCATGCTATTCAACACAGGCCCATCTCTTCACTTTTTTTTATTTCTTCTTTTTTTTTAATTCTTTTATTATTTTCTTTAGTTATTTTAATTAACAAAAATAAATCACTTTCTTTATTTTTTTATAAAATCATAAAATCAAGAATTCACAAAAATTAGAGTTAGGTTTTTTTTTATCAAATTTAATTTAATTTAGTTTAATTTAATTTAGGGAAATTTTAACTTGTTTTTTATAATTAAAATAAATTAGAAAATTAGGTTTAAGTTCTTGATTTAATTCTTTTCTTTTTTCAAACAAAAACACAAAAATAGGTTAACTTAATTAATTTATTTTCAAAAATTAATATTAATTATAATTTAGGATTTTCTTTTAATTTAATTATCCATTATTTTCTCAAATAACGAAACATGACAAAAAAAACATTTTTTTCTTTAATCAATCGCAAGTAGGATTAGTCAAGGGGTCAAAACCCTAATCGTCTCGTATTTAATTCGCCGCGTGCTTGTTAATTATTTTGCCAATATTTTGTAATTGCCATGGTTTGTAATAGTTAATTTAGGGTTTTTATTTACTATTTGAATCCCCGATTTTTTTATTATGTAATTAATCCCCCTCCCCGAAGCCTTGTAATAGCGTAGGTTTATTTTCTCGCATTTTTTCCCACAAATATTTAACTGTCTAGATGTATGCTAATAGGATTGTATGACAAGAATGCATGACAAAATTAAAATGGTTAGAAAATCCTAATGTGCAAAGACAAATAACTGAAACAAATCACTCGCACATATCACTCTTACGGTATACTCTCACTTCGGTTTCCTTCGGTAAACGGTCATTAAGCATAGGGTGTCTTAGTGGTTTCCCTCCAGTCTAAAAAGATCAAAGTGTCCCATTCGAATGTTACCTCGGAAATGTTGCCTTGAAAGATCTTAAGACTCTAGGGTTACTACTAAGGTGTCCTAATATTGCTTTAGTGACTGTACGTCCCTTTTCGAATTGACCTTACAACTCCAACAACGGTGCTACCTATTTCTCAATAGTAGGATAGCGCTGTCTAAAGGAAACAAGAATAGAAACGATCTTTTTTCGAGTAGGTAGATGCTAGTAGGTACTTGCTCAAATCAAACTTTTCAAACTTACACTTTTCAAACAAAATTTCAAAACAACTTTGTCACACTCTTGAGGACCGATACAAGGGTTATCACGAAGTAAAACTTTTCGAAACAAGCACACACAAGCAATTTTGAAAAATGAGCAAGTACCTAAGAGCCCGTAGATAACTACAGATAGAAAGGGTGCTAACACCTTCCCTTTCTATAATCTACCCCCCGTACTCAAAATCTCGAAAAAGGATTTTTTTTTCTGTACTTTTTTCCTTTTCGGTTGGATGAAATAAAAGTCGGTGGCGACTCTTGCTTACCGCGACATTTTATGAACAAAAAAAACGCAAAACGCAAACCAGTATTAAACAGTCAGTTCTGCCACCGTATCACACATACCATGGCATTTTCAATAACCATTTCAAGGGTCTCAAGGGCCTATGATGCAGGGTCACGTTGAGCCAGACGTCTATCAAGGGGTAAGAGGATTTACTTTTCCTCTAACCAAACATAGTCAAGACCAAAGCACAGTAACTTGAGTCAAGGGCTACGACCCACTTGACATGGTGAGCTTGATTCTCGTGGAAGGACATCCACCGATACAAATTTTTCCAATCAAAGCTGTTGATCGATGTTCAAATTCTAACATCTTCTTATGTTTACCCCGCGAGATCCTTGAAAACATTGCATCCACATATCATGCATGTCATCATAACAGGTTTTCCCGCACAGGTTTCCTTATCTTCTTACTATTTATTTCAGTAAGGATGGCCCTAGAACAGACCGTCAAGAGCATTCAGATTTAAAATGCTCGACTTCAAAAGATGTTCTTAAACCTATCTAAGGGACAAAAAGAGGTGAAGGCGCTCCTCACCAGGGGCATGATCATGGGAAACTCTAGGGACGACAGAGATGATCGGTTGGAGAGGCTACAAACTGAGATAGCCATGATGAAGGACCAAATAATGGTACAACTGGTGGGCCAGATGGCTCTTATCTAAAACCTGGCTCAAGGACAAGAAGAGCTGAGATCCCTTGTCAACCTACTTCATCAGGACGTTTGCAACTGTATGAAACAAACGGTCAAGATCGGGGATCAAGTCACTAATCAGCAGCCCATGAGATAAGAAGCTGGTTCAAGGGAAAATAGACCATTCTAAATTGCCGCCACGTCACAGGCCCAACAACGACCTCGTCAACATCAACAGGAAAATCAGCAAAGGCAAAATAAGCCCGAGAGACAGTTTACTAACATCAATATGTCATTGGCCCAATTATTGCAACAATGTTGAAGTTGGAGTTGATTACGTTGAGGGGTCCTCCTCGAAATCCCAATACCTCCACTCCTAACTATAATCTTGATACAATGTGTGTATTCCATTCCAATAGTCTGGGACATGATACAAATAGCTGTTAGGCATTGAAAAATAAGATTCAAGACTTGATCAGCGAAGGAGTGCTGGAGTTCACACAAGATGGTCAGACTGAATTCTTCTGCCATCCCTCAAAAACTCACCATTTGAAGTGACAAGTTTAGACAAAGAGGCTTTTGTTCATTTGAATTTTCAATTGTAATTTCTTTTGCTTGTTCAAACACTTTATTAATGTCAAACTTTGTTTCGTTAATGCATTGCATATGTTTGTCTTGAATTCATCCATCCGTTTTCACTATATTTAAACTATGCTTTTTACTCTCAACTCTTGTTAAAAGTTACAAGCCTTTAGAAGGAGGATGACAAAAACAATGCCTTAATCCCATAAAATATGCTTTTGGACAGACCTTGCTGATGATGTACAGGCATTATTTCAAATCCTAAACACTGGAGTTATAAGGAAGATAATCCCTAGTCAACCCCTTTGAGCCAAAGAAGTAGAAGTTTTCTTTTTCACACAAATTGAAACCTTTAATCAAAACCCGGGGCAAGGTAGTCTCTCAGTTAATTCAAATGCGCGTTCACTCACAAACTTTCACTTGTTAATACAACGAATGACGTCAAAAATATTCCTTTGGAATCAAAAGACAGTGATGGTTCCCTATCACATAGGCAGTCATTGTCTCTCAAAAAGTAAAAGCCCGCTAAGTCAAAACCTATGAAGGAGACTTAAGGGAAAAAATGGGGCATCCCGCTGACTGTAATCTCAAAATAAGAAAGGTCAGGCAAAATCGGGGATAATAAATCAAAAAGAGGTCACTGCAAATCCTAACCAACATGAAAAATGTTGCAAAAAAATGATTGCCTTCCTATAAACTAAACTTGTCTGAACCATCACCAAAACATCGTTGGAGTTCGAACGTACAATTAACTGAGTTTATGACTGAAGAACATCACGAAGAACGGGTGGGTACAAATAAACAAAAGGTATCCTGACTCCTATAAGGATTTACTATAAACCCTGAGTTGAATTTTTTTACAAAAATTCTTTTATCTGCTAAAACACATTTTCAAAACTTCAAGACAAGCATAAACTTTGCATTATTTAAGTATCACTGTTTGCATAGGGCTAATTGTTTGACAACAGAGAAATTCAGACAACGAATATCCAGTGAACAAAAACCCTCTCAATGAGCAAAATCATTTCAAGTGGGAAAACACTTCCAATAACAGATCTCCTATAAGCAAGGGGGCATGACATGTCATTATCCAACACACCTGGAGCAGTCCAGTCAAGATTCCAAGAAATCTCTCAAGAAATGCTGAATATACCAGGGGCAGGTCTGTATCTGAATCACTTAGGGCATTGAACATGAATCCCAACAAAGGGTTACGTACAGTCAAACATTTCCTGGCAGTGCCACAAACACCTTCTACTAGGGGCAATGACAAATCCCCCCCCAAGTCCTTTTCATAGGGGGACCCCCAGCCAGGGTTTTAATCTCTGAAAACTTCTCCCCAACTGAGTCAAACTCAAGAATCCTCGAGGATTTTTGCCAAAAGAAGACTCCTCCTCAACAGACTGACGACTGGGTTTATTTCCCCAACAAACTACAGATTCCCCAGCTTTAGTTTGCCTCTCCTATTGCTACAAATCAAGGGACCACAACTCCTCTTCCCCAGTAGACTTTTCTACAATCCCCAGTAAGTTACTGCAAAGTCTGGATCCGACCAGATATCAGTTCAACTTCATCCTTTCTAGAAAGTCACTGCAAAGCATGGAACCCGACCAGATAACAGTTAACTTATTTATCCCCAACAAGTTATTGTGAAGCTGGGAGTCCGACCAGATAACAGCTAAACTTTCTTCCTCTCCATTCAAGAGATAACTCCCCAGTAGAGCAACAGACAACTGAGACTCCTGAACTCTTTTCCCCCAATCAGAGATAAACACTCCCCACAGAGTCTTCCTAAGAAAAGTCAATGTTCCCCAGCAGAGTTCTCCTCAAACAACAAAACTGGATTCCCCGGTGGAAACATCCTAAAATAAGGTCCAAAGAGGAGCATACTCTTCGTTCACAGCAGTGGTCTGGGATTTCATTTCCCAAAGCTCCCCAGCATTTGTCAAGGATTTATTTTCCAGACAAAGATACATTTCAATAACATTTCACATTTCACATTTCATACATCTTATTTACATACATAATAAATGCATACGACATAATCTCATTTATTTTAAGGACACCATGCATTTCATACATCATGAGATTGCATACAGCTAACGTTTTACCTTTTCAGGGAAAGATCAATCAACAGATAGTTATCATTAACCATTTTCAAGTTTCAGATTAATACTTGTAACAAGCCAAGAAAACTATCTATGAACGACTGATTGTAGATTAATACCTGTAACAAGCCAGGAAAACTATATACATGAAGAGATTGAAGATTAACACCTATAACAAGCCAGGAAAACTATCTTTCTTTCTCAGGTCAGAGATTAATACCTGAAACCAGATAGGACAACTATCTCAATGACCAACCTTTTCAAGTTCCAGATTAATACCTGTAACAAGCTAGGAAAACCATCTGTGGATGACATATTGTAGATTAATACTTGTAACAAGTCAGGAAAACTATCTACATGAAGAGATTGAAGATTAACACCTGTAACAAGCCAGGAAAATTATCTTTCTTTCCCAGGTCAGAGATTAATACTTGAAACCAAATAGGACAATTATCTGCACGACTAGTTGAAGTTACCCTACACAGGTTCCTTCTCATACATTTTCCAGATGAAGTTTTACACTGACTCATCATGAAGTAACCCTACCCAGGTTCCTTCTCAGACATTTCCAGATGCAGTTTCACACGGACTCATCATGAAGTAACCCTACCAAGGTTCCTTCTCAGACATTTCTAGATGCAGTTTCACACATACTCATCATGAAGCAACCCTACCCAGGTTCCTTCTCAGACATTTCCAGATGCAGTTTCACACAGACTCATCTTGAAGCAGCCCTACCCAGGTTCCTTCTCATTCCTAGATGCAGTTTTACACAGACTCATCATGAAGCAACCCTTCGCAGGTTCCTTCTCATTCCCATATGAAGTTTTACACAGACTCATCATGAAGCAACCCTACCCAGGTTCCTTCTCATTCCCAGATGAAGTTTTACACTGACTCATCATGAAGCAACCCTACCCAGGTTCCTTCTCATTCCCAGATGAAGTTTTACACTGACTCGTCATGAAGCAACCCTACCCAGGTTCCTTCTCATTCCTAGATGAAGTTTTACACGGACTAATCATGAAGCAACCCTACCCAGGTTTCTTCTTATACATTTCCAGATATAGTTTCACACAGACTCATCATGAAGAAACCCTACCCAGGTTCCTTCTCTACATTTCCAGGCGCATTTTTACACGACCTCATCCTGAAGAAGCCCTACCCAATCTTCCCCCTCATATGTCTCATAAAGCAGCCCTACACCGGCGACCAAAAGTCTTCTTCAGGATAGATTCATTTCTTCCATTTAATAACAGGCGAATCCAAGGCCTCTCCTGGTTAGATTTATCTCTTCCAGTTCAAAATAGGCAAAGGACATCTATTATTTCAGTATAAATCAACCAAAAGATTTATCCTGATACCTTCCACAGTCACTCTGGATGGCATCTATAATTCCATCTCCAACAACTTTCCATCATCTCTCCAAATGGCATCTTTAAGCCCATTCCCTACACAATCAACCATCACATCATTGAGTGCAAATTTTTGGGCACACTAGTGTTCAATCATCTTCCACCTTCAAGTCACGAATGGCAGACTCGCCAATCTAACTCTTCGAGTTTAAGAAGATTGAACAGGGGCAGTTGTTGTACCCCAAAATTTTACCTCTCATTTCTCAAGACATTTCTCACAAAGATCTGCGAAAGCTCAAGCTTGCACCAGTATTGACTAGGTCAAGCCATCTCCTCAACACTGATACCTCAAGATTAGGGTTTGAATTTGCATAAGGACAATTGAAATTCTAATACTTCAAGTGACGTTCTTGGATCATTATGGACCTTCAAGAATGCTCATGTCAAGTTTCAAGTCTTCTCAGTCAATTGACCAAGAGACCAAAAATCAGTTGTACTGATGAAAACGTCAACTGTAGCATCAAAAGTCAAACTTTGACTTTTTGGTCAACATTAAGTCTCAAAGATCAAAATTCATCAAGACATTCAAAAATATGAAACTTGATCATCAAGAAATCAAGAAATTCAAAAGTCAATGTGAAAATTCAAACTCTTCAAAACTTAGAAATTTTTCTAAGTGTTTTTTATACATGATAATTTCATTTCTTCATGCCAACTTTTCACCATGATGCAAGATGATTCAAGGAAAACTTCCAACATGAAAGTTGTAGATATAAATGAGATATAAAACTTTATAGGGAAGTACTTTTTCTACAAATGCTTGTATTTTGAGTTATAAATTCATGAAGTCATGGCATTTTTGAATAAACAGAGAAATTTTCAACAGTTTTGGTCAGGATTTTATCCCAACTTCTTGGCATTTTTTCACATAGTTACAAGATGATTTTGTCAAAATGGCCAACATGAAAGTTATAGAGGGTGTTTCAAGCTTCCCAAAACATCCAAGAGAATGAATTTATCATATTTGAGATAGAAGATTCAAGGATCTGAAGTTGGACATCCATTCTTGATTTACAAGGCAGATTTGTGATGAACAAGGAACCAAAATCTTAGCCATGCTGCATAATCTTCACTTTGAAGGCCTCTTGACTTACAAATCTATCCATAATCATATGTTTACATAATTGATTGAACCATTATCCAAGTGGTTCAAGTATTGTCCATTGCATCTTTCCATTTTTGGCACAAAGGCACCATTGTCATTCTTGCAAAGTTCATTTTAATCATAAAGTCAATTTCTTGAGCCTCTAACTTGTTGTTCTAATCACACTCAACTTCTACAAGTCAGAACAAACATGTTTAAAGTGATCAACCACTTTAGATAGCTTGGTACAAGCATTGGAAACATGTTCTTCATGCTTGCTTCAAAAATAAGCAAGATAGCCATAACATGTGATTCAAAATCTGAGTTGTTTGAAGTCTCAAACCTTCTCTATAAATAGAGAAGCCAATTTAAAGAGAAATAGGTCATAAAAAAAGAAGGGGAAACTAACACTCAAAATCATTTTTTCTGTCAAAAACCAGAATTGTCCACAAAACCTCCATTTTTGAGCTTTGAAGTCCAAATCTTTGAATCTCATACCTTGCAAGTTGTGTCCAAACAAACTACCCAAACACTCCACATACATCATATAAAATTTGTTCAAACATAAAAAAAACTTATGTAACATCACTATCATCACTTCCCAAGCTCAACAACAGTCCATACAACAGCTCAAACTCAAAGCACAAATTTCAGTTTCAAGGTAAGTTTTCTTGACTTTGAACTCTTCATACAAGCATCATTAATGATTCAATTGTAAATATAAAATGTAGATATCATTGCCTTGAAGCTAACAATTTGCTTGCTTTTAATTTTCACTAACCATGTGTTGAGAACTAACTTTTACATGTAGCAAAACAGTGATAAAAGCAAAAAAAACAGCAGTTATGCGTCAACACGAAATGCTATGAGTCGACACATGTTATGTTCAAAATAGGTTATGAGTCGACACGAAACACGTATGTGTCGACACGAAATGATTATGAGTTGATACGAAACCAGTATGCGTCGACTTATACTGAGTTATTTTGACTTCCAGGAGCAAGAAACATACATGAGCCAATACATGAGCCGACACATGAGCCAATACGAAACATGCATGAGCCAATACATAAGCTCATGTGTCAGCTCATAAAACATTTTTTTTAATCTTTTTTTATTTTTATTTTTATTTTTTATTTATATTTTTATTATTATTATTTTCATATAAAAAATTCAAAAAAAATATTTTATTTAAATATGTATGCATACACTTTTGTTTTATTCCTTTTTTCTAAACTAAAAAAGACAAAAACATTTTCTTATTAAAATCAATTTCTTTTCTTAAAATTAATTTAATAATTAGACTCAGGTTTTATTTCAATTTGTTTATTTTGATTAAATTAATTTAGACATTAAGGTTTTAATTAATTTCATTTCAAATCAATTAGAACCTTTTTCATAAAAAAATATAAAAACAATTTCTCTTCTCTTTATATTTCTTTGTACATCTTATTATATCGCGCTATAATTATGTAATTGTCAAAGCCTTGTAATAGTAAATTAGGTTTATTTGCTTTCATCTCCCCATTTGTAAATTGATCGCACTAAATCGCACTATGTTTCTGACTCAAATATCACATGTTTTCCTTAGTTTTTATTATCATTTTCTCGTATTATGTTCCTTTTTCCTTTGTTTTCAGGATTCTTGTCATTTCAGAGCCTTCTGTGAAGAAACGAGCCAAAACGCCAAGAAATTAGGGTTTTTCAAGATATTTTGCACTTATGGCGTTCAGCGCCGCGCTGGCTACAGGAAGCGCGATGACGTGGCCCACTTTCGCCCAAAGACAAACTGCCACGTTCCCATGACGCGGCAGTTCCAGGCACCGCGCCCGCGGCCACCCTCACCGCGCCCGCGGCCTTCACAAAATGCTTCCCGCTCAAAAGAAGTTGAGGGGCATGCTGGTCTTTACGCATCTCAAGGATCCTCTATAAATAGTCTTCGATTCTCATTATTTAGTTTCATCCAAGCTTAGTACAATCTTAAGCCATATACTATCAGTTTCTGTAAAGTAATAACCTCTTCACATCGGGGAGTTATTGCGGTGTAGATTGAGTTGTAATCGAGTTTTGGAGCACTTTGGTTGAAGTTCATCATACCGGCCTTACTTTCCCGTAGATTTGTATCAGATTCAAGTCTCCGATCGGAGCAAGGTTCTATTTTATTGCATTTCTTTATTTAATTGCTCTTACCATAGTCTACACGTTTTATAGACTTTAAATGCTCTTACCATAGTCTACACGTTTTATAGACTTTAAATGCTCTTACCATAGTCTACACGTTTTATAGACTTTAAATGCTCTTACCATAGTCTACACGTTTTATAGACTTTAAATGCTCTTACCATAGTCTACACGTTTTATAGACTCGCACTTATTATGTCTGGCTAAACTATAAAGGTTTGGTTGTAATGATTGTCGTCATGATCATGTTCCAATTATCATGCTAGTGAAAATACTCTGGGGATGTTTTGCTTCTAACTTAAGTCAATTATGTTTAAATGATTATTGGGTAAGATCGAAAGCCGTCCAAACTAACGATACGACTTGATTATTATTTAACCAAACAAAAAGAGCGAAAGCCGTTGATTGGTTAAATAGGAATCATTGACCTTTTTAGAAAACGATTTTGAAACTATTTTCGGACGCGTTTGTAGGTTTGAAATCTGACTTTTGGCCAAAAGCCAAGAGTCTCTTTAAGTTAATCTTTCCAAGTAAAATTACTTTTCTGTGTCAAAACTATCAATTTCTTAAAAATAGGTTTACCTCTTTAACGCGGAAGGCACCCTTTATATGTGACAATAAAGGAATTTAATTTAAAGAGTAAACTCGGTTCTTAGTAGTCAAAAGCTACAAGTTCCCGTTAAATTGATTCTTTGCTATCAATAGAAAATACTGCCTCATAAGTAGTTTCATCTATGCATGACCAGGACCAATATCTGATTACATGATTTACATTCCAACCTATCTTTTAAACTGTTATTTACTTCACCCATTTACTTTGTTGCACTGCACTCACATCAATATTCTTGTTCGCCTTAGATAAGCACCTTAGCAATAGAGTTGATAGATTGACAATTGGTCTCTGTGGTTCGATAATCTTATATATTACTTCGATAGGCTGTGCACTTGCAGTACTATATTTAGGCTATACGTCACACACCCATCATAAATTTGTACCCCCATCCCCAAATGATGTAATAGCGTAGGACTTTACATTTCCGCAATTTATCACTTTCAAATATAAATGCTAGTAATTAGGGTTTGATGGCAAGACATAAAATTAACAAGTAGAAAACCCTAATTCAAGACAAAAATGCATGAAAACAAAAACACTTGCACCTCTAGGGTAACCCACACTTGTTGCCTCAGATGAAAATAGTCATGTCCCTCGAACGTGGGATACTTTAGTAATGACCCTCGAATGCAAGATCGTAGTCCCTCGATGACCCTTCATTGTTGCCTTTGTAAATGATCTTAGTCCCTTACAACAAATTACTAAGGTATCCTACAATGTTGCCTTCTATGACTATACGATGACCCACGTTTGTCCCTTTATATCCAAAGATAAGTCTTCTTATCCATCAATGGTAAGATAGCAATATCAAAGGAAATGAGAAATGAACAAAAGACTTTTGAGTAGGTAGAAACGTTCTTAGTTGCTTTCTCACTTTCAAAACAAAAACACACTAAACACTTTCAAAACATGAAATATTTTCAAAAGTACAACACTTTGTACACATTCTCGCCAAAACGAGAATCATTATCAAGTTTGCCTAAACGAAGGCGCCTTTTCAAAATACTTTTAAAACCACCACAAAGCATATTTTCAAATAAAGCAAGTGATCTAGCAAGAAACTAAGAGACCATAGATAACTATGGATGAAAAGGGTGCTAACACCTTCCCTTTTTCATAATCTACCCCCTAAACTCAAGAAAATAATCTCAAAGGTCTTTTGTGTTCTTTTCAGCCTTTCCTTATTGGATAAAAGAAAATCGGTGGCGACTCTTGCTAACCACAACATTTACGATCAAACGCAAAATATCCCAAGTCAGTTCTCCCACCGTATTACAACAAGGAAGGAGAAGTCTTGAACAGACCACCCATTCTTGATGGAACCAATGATGATTATTGGAAAGCTCGTATGGTGGATTTTATTAAGTCCATGGACAACAAGGCTTGGAAATTTGTTGTCGAAGGATGGGATCTACCAATGGCTAAAGATAAGGATGGGAAGATTACTTATATTCTAAATACTGAGGAAGACTGGGATGATGAAGATGATAAATTAGCTGAGGGAAACTCCAAAGCATCTAATTCCTTATTCAATGGAGTAGACAATAACATCTTTAGAGTGATAAGGAGTTGTACTGTTGCTAAAGAAGCTTGGGAGATTTTGAAGACTGTACATGAAGGAACCTCTAAGGTGAAGATGTCAATTCTTTAACTTCTTAATTTTGTACCCCAAAATTTTCCCTCCCATTTTCTTCAAGACATTTCATGAGGTCTCCATTTGTTCAAGGATTCTCAAGAGTCAATCAGACAAATTCACCTTCTAAGCAAGGGTCTTCAACTAGGGTTTGGTGTATCTAAAAGAATATTGGTCTACAATGGTCTTAAATTAACTTCATGGTTTATCACATGGCTTTAAGAATGCTCATACCAAGTTTCATGTCTTGTATCACAAGTTTGCTCAGTCAATGACTTAGATGACTGGAAATTAACTATATTGGGTAGAAAGTCAATTGTGGCCAACATACAGCCAAACTTCAAGATTTGTTGTCAACATTAACATTTTGAGGTGATATTTATCATTTGATTAAGGGTTGACCATGATTCCTCAAGGAAATCCCTCAAATCATCAAAGGTCAGAAAATTGTCAAATTAGGGTTTTTATTGAAGATGACTGATCATTGACTTTTGACCTAGTGCATGAATTAATGGCTTGAAGTATGATCTCAAGGACTCAAATACAACATTTTGACCTAATTACATGGCTCAATACATTTCCAAAGATGCGAGTGATTGACAGTTGAAAAATTGAATTAATTGATAAAAGTCAACAATTACAAAAGTCAAACTTTGACTTTTTGATCAACATTGGAATTCAAAAATCAAGAATCATCAAGATATTCAAAGCTATCAAACTTGATCATCAAAAATCAAGAAAGTCAACAAAAGTCAAAAGTCAAGATTTTCAAACACTTAGAAAAAAAGTCAAGTGTTTTGTACCTAAAAACCCTAATTTCACAAGCAAGTTTCCTCAAGATACAAGCTGATTCAAGGAAAACTTTCAACATGGAAGTTGATGAATTCTACAACTTTGATAATGTAGGGTGATCCTTAAAAAGTTCTTAATTTAAGAGATATGAGCCCATGAAGTTCTGATTATTTTTACCCAACACTTAGAAAAAATTCCTAAGTGTTTTGTTTTTAACAAAGTCACTTCTTTATGGCCATTTTTCACTAAGATCCAAATTGATTTAGCCAAAACTGATAACATGAAAGTTGTAGATCTTGATTCAAGCTTTCCAAAATGTCCAAGAACACATTTTTATCATACTTGAACTAGGAGATTCGAAGATATGAAGTTGGGCATCCATTCTTGAATTTCAAGTCATTTTGTGAAGAACTCAAGAGCAAATCTCATAACCTTATCATTCAATCTCACTTTTTAGGCCATGTTGCTTCTAAATCTCCACATAATAAGATATTTACACAAAATTATGGTGCATTACACAAATATTTGAAGATTTATCCACTTGATCATACCATTTTGGATGAAATTGCAAAAAGCTCCATATCCATTGGCATGAAGATCACTTTAATCACAAAGTCCACTCCTTGAGCCTCTAACTTATTTCTTCTGATCACACTCAACATTTATGCTCAAAAGCAACATCTCTAAGCCTACCAACCACCCTATTGATGCATTGGAACAACAATTTTCACACAAACTTGGTTGTTTCACCTCAACCAAACTAACACTCTATCACTTGCAAACCTGACCATCTCATTATCTCTAACCTTTTCCTATAAATATAGAGCTCACTTGCAAGCCATAACACGAATTAACAGCTCCAAAACACCCCTCAAACTCTCCCAAATACAAATTGGCCTAAAAAATCCATTTTTGAGCTTTGAAATCCAAATCTTTGAATCTCTCAAACCTTGCAACTTTTATCCAAATAAATCATCCAAACACTTCATATATATCATGTATAAATGATCCAAACACCTGTTTTGCCACTGTAACTCCATTATCAACATCCACCATTTTCAAAATTCAACTTTGCAACTTGACTTGAGTAGACTGATCCAGACCCTCTCAAGGTAAAGTAAGAGTTGCAACATACTCACCAAGGTCCAAGGAAGCTAAAGCAAGCATCACATTACTTCTGAAAGTCGTGTAGAGGACATTGAATTTTTGCATCAAGAGGTAAGATTTTCAAACTTTGAAATCTCTGTAAAAGAATCATTTGCATTTATTTTATAAAGGAAAAATGTAGATATCATGTCTATGAAGCTAACCATGTCTTTAGTTTTCATTTTAATTGATTGTGGAATGAGAATTTTGAAACTGAATTTTTTGAGCACCTAGGTTTTCGTTTGGTAACAATAGAAAATACATGAAAATATTTGAGTTATAGCTTCAGAAAATAATACCATTAGATTCCTTGCAAAATTCTAAGCAAGTTTGGTTTTTATATCTTTAAAAATGATTGAGAAATGAGGAAGTTAGAATTTTTGAGAATGGAAGTTATTTTGTTATTGTTACTGTAAGAGCGTGCAAAGGAAGAAGAAGAAGAAGGAAATTGCATTTTCAAATTTTCAACATTGAGTTCATATTATATTTAATGATTGTTGTTTTATCACCGGATGTGCAGCGCGTGTTTCATGTCATTTTCACCTTAAGGGTGCGGGTTCGAACCAAAGTGAACCCCCCTTTTGCATTTTTTTTTCATTTTTTTTCTATTTTGTGACTTTCTGAAGTGTTTTTTACATATATTTTTACTAAGGCACTCCCTTGACAAATAAATGCGCATGGCCTGGTGGTAAGATTTTGAAACTGTGACCCTAAGGTTCTGAGTTCAAGCCTTGGTGGAAGCAAACTTAATTTTTTATCACTTGTTTTTCTTTGGTTTTATATCAAACTTCAAACATTTTTTTTACCAATCAAAATTTCTCCAATTAAGATGATTTTTTGCACACTCCTTATTTATCTACTCTATTTTATGAATATAAAAAAAATATCACAGAGAATATTTTTATTTCATTATTTTTTTAATTAAATCAAGATATTACTTTTTTAGGGTTTTTTTAAAAGAGATTTTTTATGATCTTTTGATCAAATTTTCAACCTTTACTCACCAAGCTTGATTTTACTATGATAAGTCTTTATTCTCATGAGATATCTTGAAACTTGAGTAAGCATTTCATGATAGCTTGAGCCTTCTAAGGATTTTTCTCAACCAAATTAACATTGAAGCATGAAATATGTACAAAAATCAAAAGTTATGCTCCAGGACTTTCATCTTGATTGTGATGCATACACTTGTTTCAAACATACCAACGCAAACCATTTTTTTAAGAACACAAGAACATTCAAATTTCTTCTTTTTCCTTATTTCTTATTTACATTATTATATCAATTGTATAGGTTGAAACTATTTATGTAATAGATAAAATAGGGTTTACTTTACTTTTTTCATCCCCGTTCATAAATGTGTACCCCCATTCCCGAAGCCTTGTAATAGCATAGAACATTTAATTTTTGTAATTTACTGCTTATCTTATTACTGTTAGTTTAATAGGATTGTATATAAAGACATAAAAGCAAACATTATAAAACCTAATCTCAAGACAAAATAATTAAAATCAAAACACTTCGCGTACGCGCACCTCTAGGATAACTTCACTTGTTGCCTTCGAATAAAACAGTCATGTCCCTCGAGCGTGAGATGCTTTAGCAAAGACCCTCGGTTAAAATATTATAGTCCCTCGATGACCCTTCGATGTTGTCTTTGATAAACTATCTTAGTCCCTTACAACAAATTGCTAAAGCGTCTTACAAGTTATCTTCTATGACTGTACGATAACCCATGCATGTCCCTCACATCCAATGATATGGCTTCCTATTAACTAATTGAAATTCTGGCTACAGATACTTAATGTCACGTTCAATGTTATGACACCGTATCTGACTTTCTATAAGACAGTAAATACAGAAACAGTAAAGAACACAGTCAATTGTTTACCCAGTTCAGTGTGCAACAACACCTACTCTGGGGGCTACCAAGCCAGGGAGGAAATCCACTATAAGAGATATTAATTCAGGAATAAACCAACCAGTTTATCTCCTTCACTTAAGACCTACTCAATGCAACTTCAATCTAAGTACAACTTAAACCTGAGTTCCTACTCACTCCCCCTCAATCACAACAGTGATACATAAAACAATTTGACTAATGAATTGATGAAGACACTCTTCAAAACATACACTTGATTATGCTTCACAGCTTTTTAATCAAGCAACACAAAAACTCTTGCTTCACAGCTTTGAGTGATACACAAACCTAACTTGACTTTGCTTCAAAGTTTTAGTCAAGAGACATACAAACACTCTTGCTTCAAAGCTTTGAGTGCTACACAACCCTTACAATTAAAACCTATTCCAAGTCACTTATCACAATGATAATTGCTTGGATTACAATAGTTAAAACTATACAGCTTCTAAATGATCTTCTGTCAAAAAGGGTTAAGTCCAAAACTGCAGCTCTGTTGAATATATAGCAGCTGCATCTTCAGTTAGGGTTTCCATAAAAAGCTAGGGTTAATTCCGTTTGACCTTAAGACTAGGTCACAGGACTTTATCAACCAGGTTAGGGTTGAGCTAGGTTAACCCCAAGTCCACGAGATTTTCTGTTCTGGAAAGACTGAGTCTTAATCCTGAAAAAACTCAGAATTACCCAAACTGCATAACTGTTAGTTCAGACCAGGATGTCTTAACATTTGTTATGACATCTGAAAACCTGTCTACTGATTTAGGTAAATGTGATCTTTTTGCAAAATGCTCAGATACACACTTATAAACAGCAGCACCTGTATGACAATATTTTTCTGCAAAGGTACCTAATGAATCAGTACATACTAAACTAGAATGTTATGACATCAGTCATGACATTCACACACACACTTGGTTTTACCAAAAATGCAAGCCAATAACTAATCAACTACAAACTCCCCCTTTGGCAGATTTTTGGCTAAAGACCCTAAGCAATCAGAGATAGATAGCAGCAGAATAAATATGACTGCAGAAAAATGGAATGTCAAATAAAGTCATCCAAAATAAATCTCCCCCTCTTTAGCCACAAATGGGCCAAAGAAACATGTTCTTAAAATTTATACAGTCATCCAGAAAAAGTAATAAGAACAGCAACTAAAAACTGAGCACACTTCCAAACTCCACCAGGGAACAGCATCAACTCCACCAATCTTTAAGCACTGTCATCAGACTCAGAGGAGCTAGTTTCTTCAGTATTAAGATGACCTTCAGCTTCTACACCCTCTTCCCTTCTGTTTCCTTCAGCTTCCTCCTTTTCTAACCTGGCAATTAGGTTTTCTAGGGTCTTTTTCCTAGCTTCTAGTTCTTTGCAGGTCTCTTTCAATACAGCTATAGCATCAGATGTTTTGGACTGAGTCTTCACAGAAGATGTCTCAGCTGATGTTATGACAATATCAGGAGCATGAGATCCCTGAAACAGTTTGTAGTGCAACCCAAGGGCAGGAGCTCTTTTGCAAGCAGTATCTCTTGCCACTAGGATATCAGGGTATTGTGCAAGGATAATTCCACACAGGAGGGAGGGAAAGGCAATTGGTCCTTTGACAGCATAACTACCAGCATGTTTTAAAGTTTGTTCAAAAATATACCTGCCATAGTCAAAAACAGTCTTGGTTCCCACAGCATAAATAAATCTCCCCAATCCTGTGGAGATAGTTGATTTATGGTTTGTAGGGACCCAGTTGGCTGCACCAATCTTGTGCAGGATGGCAAATTTCATGCTAAGTTTGCTGGCATTCAGCTTGCCTTTCAAGGGCCAGCACTTCACTTGTCTTGTTGTGATGGTTTGACAAACTTCATTGTCAGTGACTTCCAGTTCAGGACAATCCTCATTTGATCTTCCAAGAAATTTGTTAATTTCTGATGGAGAGAAATTAACCCTTCTTCCTCTAACATAAACACTTTCAAAGTCAGCTGATCTTCCATCAGCACATTCATTAGACAAGTTAACTATGAACTCCTTGACCAGATTTTCATAACACTTGGTAAATTTCACCACTGTCTTCATCAGTCCAGCATTCTTAATCAGGTCCATGATGTCCTTGCACTCCATGGCATCATTGTTGAGTTCTCTTTCTAAGGCTATTCTCTTCAAGCAAACATACTTCCATCTGTTTGCATTGTCAGGATGGTGGAAAGAGATGTTGTCTGTTGGGACTTCAGGAACTCTAGCAATTTTGCTGGAGGGCAGTTTCCTTCTGATAGGAATTTCTTCAGCATCAATCTCAAACTCTGATTCCTCATCAGAATCAGAAGATTCAGGTTCTTTTCTCTTCTTTGTAATTGGTTGTCTACCAGTATACACCTGGGCTTTCACCTTCCCTTTGGACTGACCAGTTTTCACAGATTCTACCCCAGCCTTGCCTTCAGCCTTGGATGTCTTAACAACAGGTTTATCTTTGGACATACATTTTGCATCATTCTGATTACCCTTTCTTTTCATCATTCTCCTAGCTATGCTAGGGTTTACATTGGCAATCAGATCATTGTCTGAGTATTCCTCATCCACATCAATGATAGGTGGATCAACAGTCTTTTCTGAAGGGTTCTGAATTTTGTCATTTTGTGTCATAACATTTTCAGAGACATCTACATTCTCAGAGACATCCACATTTGGGCTTCCTGATTGATTTAAAGGGACAGAAATCCCCGGTACAGATTGGTTTCCGCTTAGTATACTAGTAGCAAGCCTAGCAATAGCTTGATGAACTTGAACTGATCCTTCTCTATTTGGAACAGAAGAAGAAGGATGAGAAGGATTACCAGAAGCAGCAGCTTGAGCTCTTCCTGCATGCCTAGTTCTCAGCTTTTTGACTTTGGCGGGGTCAGTTGCCATCTCTCTGAGAGGAGTGATCTCAAGGACTTCAGATTCTATGCATGTGGTGATTGCTCGAGATTCTTGGTCAGATGATGAAGATGAAGAGGTCGCCTTGGTTGAAGATGATGTTTGAGACATTTTTATTGACTTAGAGCACCAGTAGCAATTTGAGAGAAAACTTTGATTGAGAGAAGGGAACAGGTTGCAAAGTCGAGAGAGGTAGGAGGCAAAAGAGAGTCTTTTCAACTTCTTAAAGATTTTGAAAGAATTGGGAAAACATATGATTAACCCACTAAAAATAGACTTAACAAAATTAACTCCTTCAACCCTTGTTTTAAGCAAAATTAATTGCTATAATTTCTCATGTTGGCAAATACCCAACCTGCCCCTCAAGTTTTCAAGTTTATTTCTAACAAGAGCCTTGGTAGAAGAATCAGCCAGTTGAAGCTTAATGATACCATGTTCCAGTTTAATTGACTTCTTAAAGTCAATGTGCTTGGTCCTGCTATGCTGAATAGGGTTCATGGAAATATTGATTGTATTCAGATTGTCACAATATAATGTCACAACATCTTGTGAGACATTATACTCAGTCAGCATCTGTTTTGTCCAGATATTTTGAGAATAGTTACTACTAGCTGCAACCATTTCAGCACAGAGTTGGGAAGGCATTCTTTTGACATGAATCATAGTTCTGGTTGATTCTTGAATGATCTTATTTTTCTTTTTGTCAACTCCATTTTGATGGTGAGTTATAGGAGAAGAGACTTCATGACTCATTTTTTCTGGGAAACAGAATTTATTAAACTTGTTGTTTCCAAATTCTTTGTCATGATTACTTTTGGTTCTGACAACACATCCTTCTTCAAGTTTATTCATCACATCACAGACAGGTCTCTTTTTACCAAGCCTTTCAATTTGAAGTTCACCACAAACCCTCCTTTTATCAATTTGCAGTCTTGGAAACCTTCTGACTGCTTCCATAGAGATAGTTCTTTTCATTCTTCTTAGATGAAGATGGCCAAGCTTATGGTGCCACAGTTTCATCTCTTTTTCTTCTTTGGTAATGGAACACATAGTGGAGTTATTGGTGTTCTCAGGCTGCCACAAGTAACAGTCATCTTTGGATCTGATTCCTTTCATTACCACCTCTAGTTTTTCATTAATTACCAGACATTCAAATTTTGAGAAGATGACCTTGAATCCTAGATCACACAATTGACTGATACTAATGAGATTAGCAGTCAGGCCTTTTACCAATAGAACTTCATTTAGATTTGGAACCTCGGGACAGTCCAAATTACCAACTCCTTTGATTTCACCTTTAGCACCATCTCCAAAGGTCACATAACTAGTGGTGTGAGGTTTAACATGATTGAGAATGTTCTTTATTCCAGTCATGTGCTTAGAGCACCCACTGTCAAAGTACCAGCCTTCCCTTGCAGAGACCCTCAGGGAAGTGTGGGCTATCAGGGCAGTAGCCTTTTTCTTCCATTTAGGAGCATGAGGTACCTTTTTAGGCTTAGGTTTGACACCTGAGTTTTGATTAGGGTATCCATGCAATCTGAAGCAGAAAGGCTTTATGTGGCCATACCTTCCACAATGGTGACATTTCCATCTTTGGTACCTTTTCTTCATATGTCTCTGTTCCTGATGTTGAGAGTTATGTTGAGACATCTGCTTTGACATTTGTTTAACAGGCCTGATCTTCTTGTCTGTACCAGATTTCTTAGCTTCCACAAATCCTAGTCCAGATTTGTTTCCCACATTTTGTCCAACCTGAAGAATTTCTTCCAATTTGTCAGTTCCATTTGTCAGCATCTTGACAGATTTGGTCATCTGGATCAGTTGTGAGTTCAGCAATTGAACTTCCCCTTCTAGATGACTTATAGTTTCAAGGTCTGCCCTTTTCTCAGCCTCCAACTTTATGATGAGTTTTGATTGTTTCTCATTCTGCATACAGACTTCAGTACTTCTGGTACACAATTTCTTGTAAGTATCAGCCAGTTCTTCAAATGTCACTTCTTCATCACTAGTGTCACTTTCAGAGGTACAAACACCAGTTAGAGCAGTAACTAGTTTGGCAGATTCTTCTTCAGAATTACTTTCTGAATCACAGTCAGACCAAGTAACAGTCATTCCTTTCTTTTTTTTCTTAAGAAAGGTAGGACATTCAGCTCGAATATGCCCATATCCTTTACAGCCATGGCATTGAATTCCTCTCCCTTGATTTCCCTTCTCTTCTGACCTTGGTCTTCTGCTGGAACTGTCAATGTCAGAGGGGATGTTATGAACATTCGACCTTGACTTTGGATCTATCCTTTTGATAAGTTTGTTAAATTGTCTTCCAAGCATGGCTATAGCTTCTGAAATATTTTCTTCTTCATCCTCCTTGTTTTCAACATCAGTGTTGGATACAAGTGCTATGCTCTTGTTCTTCTTGTCACCATTTTCAGTGATCCCCATCTCAAAAGTCTGAAGAGACCCAATAAGTTCATCCACTTTCAACTTGCTGATGTCCCGGGCTTCTTCTATGGCAGTTACCTTCATTGCAAATCTTTTAGGCAAGGATCTGAGAATCTTTCTCACCAATTTTTCTTCTGACATCTTTTCTCCCAGTGCTCCTGAGGTGTTGGCAATCTCCAAGATGTTCATGTGAAACTCATGAATGGTTTCATCTTCCATCATTTTTAGATTCTCAAACTTGGTAGTCAACATCTGAAGCCTTGACATTTTTACTTTGGAAGTGCCCTCATGGGTAGTTTTGAGAGTGTCCCAAACTTCCTTGGCCAGTTCATATTGATGTACTAGTCTGAAAATGTTTCTATCAATTCCATTGAACAAGGCATTTAAAGCTTTGGAATTTCCCAGGGCTAGCTCATCTTCTTCTTTACTCCAATCTTCCTCAGGCTTCAAACTGATTGTCCCATCTTTCTCAGTTATGGTGGGATGGATCCATCCTTTGTCAGCAACTCTCCAAGCCTTTTTGTCCAGAGATTTTAAGAAGGCAATCATACGAGGTTTCCAGTAGTCATAATTAGTTCCATCCAGAATGGGTGGTCTATTTCCAAAAACTCCTTCTTTGTCCATAGTGCCAGAAAGTGATATCCCTAGATCTCACCCAGTAATATAGGCAGGGTGCCTGCTCTGATGCCAATTGAAATTCTGGCTGCAGATACTTAATGTCACGTTCAATGTTATGACACCGTATCTGACTTTCTATAAGACAGTAAATACAGAAATAGTAAAGAACACAATCAATTGTTTACCCAGTTCAGTGTGCAACAACACCTACTCTGGGGGCTACCAAGCCAGGGAGGAAATCCACTATAAGAGATATTAATTCAGGAATAAACCAACCAGTTTATCTCCTTCACTTAAGACCTACCCAATGCAACTTCAATCTAAGTACAACTTAAACTTGAGTTCCTACTCACTCCCCCCCAATCACAGCAGTGATACATAAAACAATTTGACTAACGAATTGATGAAGACACTATTCAAAACATACACTTGATTATGCTTCACAGCTTTTTAATCAAGCAACACAAACACTCTTGCTTCACAGCTTTGAGTGATACACAAACCTAACTTGACTTTGCTTCAAAGCTTTAGTCAAGAGACATACAAACACTCTTGCTTCAAAGCTTTGAGTTCTACACAACCCTTACAATTAAAACCTATTCCAAGTCACTTATCACAATGATAATTGCTTGGATTACAATAGTTAAAACTATACAGCTTCTAAATGATCTTCTGTCAAAAAGGGTTAAGTCCAAAACTGCAGCTCTGTTGAATATATAGCAGCTGCATCTTCAGTTAGGGTTTCCACAAAAAGCTAGGGTTAATTCCGTTTGACCTTAAGACTAGGTCACAGGACTTTATCAACCAGGTTAGGGTTGAGCTAGGTTAACCCCAAGTCCACGAGATTTTCTGTTCTGGAAAGACTGAGTCTTAATCCTGAAAAAACTCAGAATTACCCAAACTGCATAACTGTTAGTTCAGACCAGGATGTCTTAACATTTGTTATGACATCTGAAAACCTGTCTACTGATTTAGGTAAATGTGATCTTTTTGCAAAATGCTCAGATACACACTTATAAACAGCAGCACCTGTATGACAATATTTTTCTGCAAAGGTACCTAATGAATCGGTACATACTAAACTAGAATGTTATGACATCAGTCATGACATTCACACACACACTTGGTTTTACCAAAAATGCAAGCCAATAACTAAACAACTACACTAATGGTATGATAGCACTATCTAAAGGAGGGGGAAAAGAATAAATACCATTGAGTAGGTAGATCGCTCGTAATCGCTTGCTCACAAACTAAAAAAATTTCCACACCTCACACTTCTTTCAAAAATACTTTATAAACACTCTTGAGGACTGATACAAGGGTTATTATAAAGAAAACTGCCTTACATTGGCATCTTCAAAACACTTTTTGAAACAACATTTCCTTTCAACAAATATTTTCAAAACATATATTTTGTATACATTCTCAAA
Organism: Vicia faba; assembly: GCA_948472305.1. Lineage (NCBI taxonomy): Eukaryota > Viridiplantae > Streptophyta > Magnoliopsida > Fabales > Fabaceae > Vicia > Vicia faba. Next base: position 941,775,328 of record OX451736.1, read on the forward strand.
GATACGAGAATCATTACAAAATTTCCATACTTAGGCATTTTCAAAATATTTGCAAACATACACGAACACAAAGCATTTCCAAAAGTGATCTAGCAATTACGAGCCCGTAGATAACTACATATGAAAAGGTTCTAATACCTTCACTTTTTATAACCTACCTGTAATACGGTGGGAGAACTGACTTAGGTGTTTTGCGTTTGATCGTATTTGTTGCGGATAGCAAGAGTCGCCACCGACTTTTCTTTTATCCAATAAAGGAAAGGGTGAAAAGAACATAAAAGACCTTTTGAGAATTTTTCTTGAGTTCGGGGGGTAGGTTATGAAAAAGGAAGGTGTTAGCACCCTTTTCATCTGTAGTTATCTACGGGCTCTTAGTTGCTAGCTCACTTTGAAAATACTTTGTTTGAAATGTGTTTGTGATGGGTTTTAAAAGTATTATTGAAAAGTGTATTCGTTTAGGCGAACTTTGTAATGATTCTCGTCTCTATAAGAATGCATACAAATTTTTGACTTTTAAAAATATTTTATTTGAAAGTGTTGGTGTGTTTGAAAGGTGTTTTGAGAAATGGTTTGTGAGCAAGCAACTACGAATATTCTACCTACTCAAAAAGTCTTTGTTCATTTCCTCCTCCTTTAGACAATGTTATCTTACTATTAGTTAGTAAGAAACCTTATCATTGGATGTGAAGGGGCGAGCGTGGGTCATCGTATAATCATATAATGCAATTTTATAAGATACTTTAGCTGGTTTTGTAAGGGGCTAATATCATCTATGAAGGCAACATTTAGAGGGTCATTGAGGGACTATTATCTTGTTTTTTGAAAGATTTTGCTAAAGTATCCCACATGCATAACATGACTATTTATTTCTCAAGGCAACAAGTGAGGTTAACCCTAGAGGTGTAAGTGTGCAAAGTGTTTGTTTTTTATGCATTTTTGTCTTTGAATTAGGGTTTTCTACTTGTTGATTTTAATCTTGCCATACAAACCCTAATTACTAGCATTCATATTGAAAGCGATAAATTGCAGAATATAAATATCCTACGCTATTACATCATTTGGAGATTGAGGATACAAATTTACAAATGGGAGAACGACAAGTAATTTAAACCTAAGTTACTATTACAACCATATTGAATTGAATAATAATGCACAAGAATAAAGATACTATACAAAGATATAAATGTGATGTGTAAAGAAAAAAGAGAAAAATATTTTTGTTTTGTTTGAATTTTGATGGGAAGGTTTTGACCTAAATAAACTAAGAGTGAAATTAATTAAATTAAAAAAATTAAACCTAAGTTAATTAAGAAAAGAAATTAATTTGATTAAAGAAACAAGTTTTTAGGTTTTTTAGGAAAATAGTTTTAGTTTAATTAAACTAGTATGAAAAATTAATTAATTAAAAGAAACCTATGTTATAAATTAGTTTTAAATTAAAAAAAAAAAAAAAACCTAGGTCTAATATTAATTTATTTAAGAAAAGAAATTAAATTGAAATAAGAAAGTATTTTTGTCTTTTTGTTTTTAAAAGAAATAAAATATAAGTATATTAAATATAAATAATAAATAAAAATATTTTTGGATTTTTATTAATAAAAATAATAATAATAATAATAATAATATTAATAATAATATAAATAAATAAAAAGAAAATAAAATAAAATATGAAACTGTTTTGTTTGAAATGTTAGGCCCAAGGTGTTTTTTGTAGTTAGAAACAAAGAAAAATTAAATAAATAAAAAGTTAATGGGCTGCGTGGTTAAGACAAGAATGGGGGTTAATCAGAAAAATAACACAAGGCCCAGTGGAAAGGAGGCCCAAACGCGCTGGTTGTGACAAAAAGAAAAACAATGAAAATATTTTAGGAAAAAGGGCAACATTGATGCTCGAACCCAAGCCCTTAGCAATAACGCGCGCGCTCTCTACCACTGGGTGGCTATACATCTGGTGTCTTATATCAAATCATAAATATATATTACAAAATCAGTTCTAATGGTAAACTTCATCTTCTTCCTCGTGCCAGACAGAGCCCCTGCAACTCATTCATTTCTCAACCATTCTCAAAAAGTATGAATATCAAACTTGTTAGAAATTTCACCATGATTCTAGAAATGTAAATAACTTAAACAATGGCTCAAAGATGAGCATGAATTTTGACCAGTACCAATTCTAACCTAATTTTTTCAGAAAGTTCAAACTTATAATTCTCACTACTAAAGCAATATAAATGAATTCTAAGGACATGGTCAGCTTTAGGGCAATGATGTCTATATTTTATCTTTGAAAATGGAAAGCTAACAATGCCTATATGAAGAGATTGAACATCAGAAAACTTACCTCAAAACTGGATTTCACGTTTTGAGTTTGAGCTTGCTTCAAGGTGATTTAATGGCCTGGTTAGCTTCCTTAAACCTCCAGGAAGCTATTCCAATGGTTACCTTGAGCTGAGAGTGCTTGAACTGTTCTAGAGAAGTCTAAGTGCAAACCTCTATTTTTGAAAATGGAAGATGGTGATGGAGGTGTTACAGAACTGTAACAAGGATTGGGATAGCTTTTATGTGAAGTAAGAAAGCTTTGTGAATGGTTTGTCCAAGAAACGCACGAGTAGAACTTGAGTTGGATGTTCAAAGTCAGAAATGACACAATGGAGGTTTTATGCAATTTCTGGATTGAGGGAGTTTGAGGGTGTTTTAGTACTTGTAATCTCGTGTCCTAAGTTGCATATGAGTGTCTTGATATATAGGAAAAGGTTTTGAGACTTGAGATGGTCAGAATCATAAAAGCACAAGTTATGGGATTTTTGCTTGTTTTTTAAGCAAGCTTGAAACATCTTGTTCCAATGTGAAGTACCAAGCTTGTAGGGTGGTTGTAACTTTTAAACATCTTGTAGAATGGAATGGTTACTTTCTTCCCAAAATGGAAAATTAGTTTGGATAATGCTTGAATCAATTGGACAATTAATCAATCAGTTGTGTAAACATTAAATTATAGAGTTATTAACAAGTTTGATGCCTGCAAAGCAAAGATTATGCAGCATGTCTATGAATTGGTCAAGTGTTCATCACAAATTTTGCCTTGTAAATTAAGAATGAAACCCTAACTTCATTTCTTCGATTCTCTTAGATCAAGCATGATCCGAATGAGTTCTTGGACTTTTTGTAAATATGTAACATACTCCATAACATTCATGTTTTCCATTTTTGAAGAATCCAATTGGAACTATGTGAAAAGTTGTCATGAAGTTGGTACCAAAAATCTTCCTAACTAGGTCAAATTTTCACTAAGTGTTTTAAGAAAAAGTTCATGACTTTATGGCCTTATAACTCAAAATATAAGCATTTTTTGGACATGATCCCTCTAATACAAGTTTGTAGAATTCATCAATATCTACAACTTTCATGTTGAAAGTTTTCCTTTAATCATCTTGCATCATGGTGAAAAATTGGCATAAAGTCATGAAGAAAAGCATGTATAAAACACAGAAAAATTTCTAAGTCTTAGAAATTTTTACTTTTCAAAATGAATTTTGACTTTCTTGATTTATTTATTATCAAGTTTCATCTTTTTGAATGTCTTGATGAAATGTGATCTTTGAAACTCAAATTTGATCAAAAAGTTAAAGTTTGAGTTTTGGTGTATCGGTTGACTTTTCATCAGTTGACTGAATTTCAACATCAATCAATTGATCTTGAGCAATATTTTGAGTCATGAAATCAGGTCAACATGTTGTATTTGAATCCTTGATATTATGCTCCAAGCCATTAGATCATGTATTAGGTCAAAAGTCAAAAATTAAGCCTTCTTAGTCAAAACCTTAATTTTGACCATTTTGCTCTTTTGATTGATCTGATCAATTTTCTTGGGGAATTGTGATCCAAACTTGATAAATTGATACATATGAGTTCAAAATGTTGATATGGACCAAAAATTTTGAAATTTGATTGTAAGTTGACCATAATTGACTTTTTACCCAATACAACTGATTTTAGGTTATCTGACAATTGACTGAGCAAATTTGAACTACAAGACTTGAAACTTGACATGAGCAATCTTGAAAGTCCATATAGATCCATGAAAATCATATGAGGCATTAAAAGTCCAATTGTCCTTATGAAAATTCAAACCCTAATTTGAGGCATTAGTGTTAAGGAGATGTCTTGACCTAGTCAATCCTTGTGCAAGCTTGAGCTATTGAAGATCTTGTGGGAAATGTCTTGAGAAATGAGAGGGCAAATTTTGGGGTACAACACTACCCCCCTAACTCAAGAAAAATTCTTAAAAGGTCTTTCCTGTTCTTTTCACCCTTTCCTTTATTGGATAAAAGAAAAGTCGGTGGCGACTCTTGCTATCTGCAATATTTGCGTTAAAATGCAAAACCAAAAGTCAGTTCTCCCACTGTATTACACTCACCACCAAGTTTGAGAACTTAAGAATGAAGGAGGATAAGAGTACTCATGACTTTCACATGAATATTATTGAGATAGCCAATGCCTCAAGTGCCCTGGGGGAGAAAATTTTAGAATCTAAGTTGGTGAGAAAAATTCTCAGATCTCTTTCAAAAAGGTTTAACATGAAGGTGACTGCCATTGAAGAATCTCAAGATATAAACAACATGAAGGTTGGTGAGCTTATGGGATCTCTGTAGACTTTTGAATTAGGGATAAGTGAAAAGTCTAAAAATAAGAAAAGCATTGCCTTTGTCACTAATACTGAAGACTCAGAAGATGAATGTGATCTGGATACAAATAAAGGGATATCTAATGATATTGTGTTACTTGGATGACAATTCAACAAAGTAATGAAGAAGATGGACTGAAAGTCAAGATAAATGTCAAGAACAAGTCACTCGACATCAGTAAAAATCAGGATTTTGGGAGAAGGTCCAGAACTGAAGAGAAGACTTACCAAGGGAAAGGAATCCAATGTCATGGATGTGAAGGGTTTATACACATAAGAGTTGAATGTACCACTTATATCAAGAAGTAAAAGAAGGGTATATCTGCCTCATGGTCAGAGGATGATTCTGAAAGTGATCCTGAAGAAGAAGCGGCCAAACAGGTTACTGCCTTGACTGTAGTTTATGATTCTGATGAAGAGCCAGATTATGAAGAGCTCACCTTTGAGGAATTTGCTGCTTCATACAAGGAGTTGTGCCTCATAAGTGAAAAAGTTTATCAACTGGGAGAAGACCAAAAGAAAGTCATTGCTCAACTATAGGATGAAAAGGTGGAGCATCTATCTATCATCTCTAATATGAAAGATGAGGTTGTATTTCTCAATTCTAAACTTGACAATATGACTAAATATGTGAGGATGCTGAACAATAGTTTTGATGTGTCGGATGAGATTCTTCAGACTGGAAAAAATGCTGGTAATGTTAAAGGTCTTAGTTGTGATAATCAAGCTGTGAAGAACAAAGGAAAATGGCCTGAAGTGAAGTTTGTTTACCCAAAACAAAAACAAGAACAAAATATGTCAAATCCAATGTCCCAACATCAGCAAAGACATCAGAATTACTCAGGAATAAAAACTCAAAGATGGAGATGTCATTATTATGGAAGGTTTGATCACATAAAACCCTACTGTTACAGATTATATGGTTATCCCAAACCTATTGCACAACCTAAAAAATAACAGAATATGGGTAATGGAAAGAAGAAATGGATTCCCAGAAATGGCACCTATGGACTCATTGCTTACACCTCTCTCAGAGCCTCTGTCAAAGAGGATTTGTACTTTAATAGTGGGTGTTCAAGACACATGACTGGTGTCAAGAAATTCTTGAAGGATATTAAATCACATTCCACTAGTTATGTCACTTTTGTAGATAGATCAAAAGTAGAAATAAAGAGTGTTGGAAAGCAAGACTATACAGGATAATCTAATATTGATGACGTGCTATTTGTTAAGGGGATAACTGCTAATTTGATAAGTATTAGTCAACTATGTGACCAATGTATCAAAGTTAACTTTACTAAATTTGAATGCCTAGTAACAAATGATAAGAATGGAGTTATCATGAAGGGAACCAGATCAAAAGATAACTATTATCTGTGGAGTCCTCAAGAAACATAATATCTCTCCACATGCTTAATGTCACAAGAATATGAAGTCAAATTATGGCATCAAAAGCTTATCCACTTACACCTGAAAGGTATGAAGAAAGTCTTGTCTGAGGAAGCTGTTAGAGGTATTCCCAAACTGAAGATTGATGAAGGAAGAATCTGTGGTGAATGTCAAATTGGGAAGCAAACGAAGATGTCACATAAGAAGCTCCAATATCTGACCGCTTCAAAAGTTCTGGAACTACTTCATATGGACTTGATGGGACCTATGCAGGTTGAAAGTCTTGGAGGAAAGAGGTGTGCCTATGTTGTATTTGATGACTTCTCAAGGTTCACCTGGGTGAATTTCATCAATGAGAAATATGAAATGTTTAATGTTTTCAAAGAATTGTGTCAAAGGATTCAAAGAGATAAGAATTGTGATATTTTTCAGAATTAGAAGTGACCATGGGAAGGAATTTGAAAATATCAAGTTTGATGAATTATGCACCTCCGTAGGGATTAGTCACAAGTTCTCTTCACCCATCACTCCTCAACAGAATGGTGTGGTAGAATGCAAGAATAAAACTATTCAAGAATGTGTTAGGGTCATGCTTCATGCCAAGAAACTTCCATACCATTTTTTGGTTAAAGCTATGAACACTTCATGCTATATCCATAATATAGTGACTATTAGATCTGGTACATCAGCTACACTTTATGAACTTTGGAAAGGATGAAAGCCTATTGTGAAGTATTTTCATATCTTTGGAAGTAAGTGTTACATTTTGGCAGATCTTGAGCAGAGGAGGAAAATGGATCCTAAAAGTGATGAGGGAATTTTTTTTGGGATATCCCACAAACTATAGAGCATATAGAGTATTCAACTCCTAAACTAAGGTGATGTTGGAATCCATAAATGTTTTTATTGATGACTCAACAAAAGAAGTTGATGTCACAGATGATGTTGAAACATCTATTCCCATGAATAATGATGTTTCTGAAGATGTTGCAGACTCAAGTACTAATACTGAACCTGAAGAAACTGAGACAACTGACAAAGGAACCTCAATTAGGATTCAGAAAGATCATCTTAAAGAGCTTATAATAGGAGATTTAAATGAAGGGATAATCACCAGATCAAGGGAAATTGTGTCAAATGCTTGTTTTGTTTCAAAATTTCAACCAAATAATATAAAAGAAGCATTGAATGATGAGTTATGGATTAATGCTATGCAAGATGAACTTGGTTTATTCAAAATAAATAAGGTTTGAGACTTGGTACCAAGACCTGAAGGGGTAAATTTTATTGGTACAAAATAGATGTATAAGAATAAGTCATATGAACAAGGTGTTTTTACCAGAAACAAAGCCATACTTGTTGCTCAAGGATACACTCAAATTGAAGGAGTGTACTTTGATGAAACATTTTCTCTTGTGGCTCGCTTAGAGTCTATCAGACTTTTACTTGGAGGGACATGCTTTTTACAGTTCAAGTTGTTCCAAATAGAGGTTAAAAGTGTCTTTATAAATGGAAATTTAAATGAAGAAGTGTTCGTTGAACAACTAAAAGGATTTATCGACCCCACTTTCCTAAATCATGTGTTCAAACTAAAGAAGGCATTCTATGAGTTAAAACAAGCTCCAAGAGCTTGGTATGAGAGGTTAATTGAGTTTCTCATCAACCATGGATATAGAAAGGGTGGAATTGATAAAAACTCTCTTTGTCAAAGAGAAGCGTGGAAAACTTATGATAGCTCAGATCTATGTGGATGACATTGTTTTTGAAGGGATGTCGGATGAGATGGTCCAACATTTTGTCAGACATATGTAATCTGAGTTTAAGACGAGTCTGGTAGGTGAATTAACACACTTTCTTGATATCAAGACTAAGCACATTGATATCAAGCATTATTTCATTAGAGAACTTATTGAAGACAAAGTCATAATTCTTGAGCATGTTAGCACTGAAAATCAGCTTGCTGATATTTTTACTAAAGCCTTGGATATTGTACAATTTGAAAAATTAAGAGTGAAACTTGGCATTTGTGTTTATAAGGACTTGTAGCAATTATTTCTATTTATGCGGGTCAATCGCATTTTCAAATTTTATGACTCCCACGTTTACCTAAGCCCACTACTCCAAATTTTAATTTGCTAGACAAAAACACTCTACCTATACCAAACCCACTGTTCTAACATCTCATTTGTCTTCTCTCAGAAATTTGTGGTCATCTTACTTCACTTGTGTTCTAACAAATCATCTGCTCCAAGTAAGGTAAAAAATGTCTCAACATTCATCATCCCAGCACATGCATGTTCCATCAGAAGACCAACGGTCATCTCTGTCACACTCTAGGGTTGAGGAACCATACCGAATGATCAACCTATCTGATCATGTGTTGGATATCGCCCTCTTATCCATTGTCACTTAACCTGCTCAAAAGAAAATAATATCATTTGCTTCAAAGAATGTTAGGTCCTCTGATTCAGAGAAGAAGAGCCCTACTGAAGCTGAAAAGGCTCACAGTGATAAGCGTCTCAGGAAGTTTGTCACTTTTGTCTTGAAGGAAGTAGATTCAGATGTTGTGCCAGATGTTCGAACATCCCTAAAGAAAGAAACTAGCCCTAATTAAAAGCCTAGTGAGGAGACTAATGATTGTGTTTCTGATCAAGTTGCTCGTGAAAGAAGGAGTAGGAAGAAGGCTGATGTTGTTATCAATATTGATTACCTAAAATCTTATGAGGAATCCATTACTAAACAATTGGATCTTGGAATAGCCAAGAGACTTCATAAAAGAAAAGGAAATGTTGTGATGGTTGAAGATTCACCTTCTAAGGACATCAAAAGGAAATAAGGTGATATAAAGAACACTCCCTCTGGAAGTGTCAAAGGAAAATCTCAGGTTGGTCCTACTAAGTCATGGAGTAAAGTTGTCATTCCTTAAAGGAAGAGGAAAGTTGTTTCTTCTAGTGACTCTGAATTTGAAGCTGGTGAAGATGTCCAGGACATCATTCCCATCAATAAGTCTGCTTCTAAGAAGACTTGTGTTGCTGCTCACAAGGCTTCAGTGAACAATGTGACTTTTTATTCTGAAGAGAATGTTGAAAAATGGTAGTTTGTTGAACAAAGGATGATAGCTTTGGAAAGGGAATTGGGTAAGGATTTCCAAAAATGTAAGGAGGTTGTGGAGCTTATAAAGGTGGCTGGTTTGCTGAAGACTGTCACAAAGTTTAGTCCTTGCTATGAAAGATTAGTCAAGGAGTTTTTTGTGAATATCCTTGATGGATGTGATAATGTGAAGAGTGAAGACTACAGGAAAATATATGTTAAGGGAAATGTTGTGACATTCTCTCCTGCTATGATAAAAAAATTTTGGGCAGGTGAAGCACTGGTGGGCAAGTGAAGCGCTGGCCAAATAGAGGAAAGTTGTCAGTTGGAAGACTTAGTGTGAAATATGATATTCTTCATAGAGTTGCTACTATTAATTGGGTTCCTACAAACCATACCTCTACCATTACTACTAGCCTTGGTAAGTTCATCTATGTTGTTGGAAAAGAAAGGGCTTTTGATATTGGAAAATACATCTTTGATCAATTTCTGAAGCAAGCATCCTCATATGCTGTGAAGATGCCTATTTGTTTTCCTTCTCTCATTTGTGGAACTATTTTGAAACAAAACCCTGGTATTTTATTGGCTATTGATAGTGTGAAGAAAAGGGAATATCCTTTGACTTTACATTATAAATTGTTTGGTCGAGAGCATGTTTCAGACATTGTCCTGACATCTTCTAAAGTACTTGGTCCTGTAACTTCAAAGAAATAAATAATTGTTTAACAGGAGACATGCAGGGAATTGGAAGACTCTATCAGGACTGACACTGTTAGAAAGATCAAGCTCGAGGGGTTAATTAAAGCATTGATGGAATAAGAGGAAAACCAGGTTGGATCTACTAGTGTTGCTGCTGATAGTGGTGAATCCGCGGGTGATGAATCTGAAGGTGCTGGTGTTGCTAAAAAGAGTGCATCTGAATGTGATGATATTGCTGAAAAGAGTGCATATGATGGTGATGATGCTGATGATGAAGGAAAAGAGTATGAAATTGTTGATGATATCGATGCTAATGCATGACTACTGTTGTGTTTTTTTTGTTTGCCTTTGGTTTATGGTTTTGTAAGGGTTCTATGACCAGACATATTTTAACACCATTTGTGTACTTAACTTATTGTGCTAACATGGTTTTAATGCTTTGGTTAGCTTCTTACCTTTGTTATATTATGGCTAAAAAGGGGGAGTAATATTGATGTGTACTAACAATTAACCATTAATTGCTAGCTACTATTGAGTGGGAGAACTATCTGGTTCTCTGGTGTTTATCTCAACAGGTTTTGAGGGGGAGTCCCTGTTCTGGAAGAAGAGATGTTAGACATGATGTCCTGACATCAATGTGACTGAGAATTTAATTTTCTTTGTGCTTAGTATCTTCTACTGTCTGATACTCTAATGTTTTTTCGCTACTAATAACTCTGATAGTCTGATACTTTTGATGTTAATTTTTCTATTATTGTACTTCTGATTATGTGTTTGATTTATTTTCAAACCTATGGTGTTCTTGTGTAATTTGGATTGTTGTGTTTACGTGTAAGGGTTGTTAGTTTATTTTATCCAAAATTTGCCAAAGGGGAACATTGTTAATTCTTTAATTTTATGGTTGACAATAATTTTGGTAAAACTAACCAACAACAACATGTTGAACAAGATATCCTATCTCAGAGTCTTGATATCTTGCTTGTTACAGGTTTACAAATTGGATTTACTTGGTTAACTAATGATTACAGAATATTATGGGAATATTATATTATCCTATGTGGCGTTCAAGATTGAGGAATCACATATTCTATTTGAAATTTAAAGATATTATGTGTTTCTAAATATGGAGATATTTTAGGAAACACTAGATTGAAGACATATTGTTATGCATAAAATTATGGAGACTTTCAGCAACTGCCTTGCTGCGTTTTTGAAGCCCAAATCCAGTTCAGAAGTTGTTTTATAAAATAGAAGATCACAAACCTAATTTGGTGTGGAATGTATTGTGTTGTCAAGTGTACTTTTATGGTTTGTGTGTTCTTGTTTATTATGAGCCTCTTTGATATCATCTTGATATAAGAGTAGGATTGTCTCTATTGAGTTATAAGTTCTATTATTCATTCATAAGCTTTTAAGCATTGAGTGATTGTGTGTCTTTGAAGTGTGACTTCTGAAATATTCTAAGTATTAGATTTTTCATCACACTTGTGATTGAAAAGGAATTGAGAATGGTCTCATACCTAGGTGAGTCTTAGGTAGAAGTTAAGCACGAATAATGATTAGGTGAGTAGATTGTAAACTGGTGTAGTTTGCTATGGTTCTACAAACTGATACTATTTAGTTGACTTCCTCCCTGGCTTGATAGCCCCCTGACGTAGGTGTTTTTGTACACCGAACTGGGTAAACAGTTCTGCGTATTTGTTTACTTTCAGTATTTTTAACTGTGTTTATCTTGTCATTGTATTTTGATCAGATATCAGTGTCTCAACATCTCTTAGGACATCTGATATCTGCATACCAAAATTTCAGGAAAGATGGCAAAAGGTCATTGATTTCTAATGTATTGTATATACCAAGCATGGAAAGTAATCTACTAAGTATAAGGCAGTTGGTCGAAAGGAACTACAAGGTGGTGGAGAATATGTGTTGAAATACTTCGACATCTTATGTGAAAAAAGAAGGGATTATGCATGAGGTGGTGCCACCCTACACTCCACAACAACATGTAACTGCTTAAAGGAAGAATCAAACCATCATGAATATGGTTAAAAGTATGTTAAAAGGTAAGCATTTACCCAAAAAATTATGGGGTTAAGTTGTGTCGGCAGCGACACATTTTGAATAGATGTTCGACGAAGAAGCTAGAAGAAATTACGCTATAAGAATGTTGGTCTGGTGTCAAGCTTAGCTTGAGTCATCTAAAAGTGTTTGGATTTATAGCACATAGACACGTGCCCGATTATTTGAGAAGAAAACTTGATGACAAGTCGAGTTAAATAATCCTAATAGGATATCATTTGACTGGAGGTTACAAGTTGTTCGACCCAATGAACAAGCAAGTAGTGATCAACATGTATGTGACCATAGACGAACTTAAGGAATGAGATTGGAATGAAAATGTAAATAAAGATCCAGTAAAAATCTTATGTGAAGAACTAGCAACTGAAGTCGAAAGAGAAGAAGTTCAACATGAAGAAGTAAGAGGTGATGTAGGCCCAAGCATACGTCAAATAACAAGACACGTGTCTGCAAGTTTGCAAGAATGTGTGATTACATCAGATGATGCAATCAATAATGAAGGTGAGTTGGTACATTATAATTTCTATGCAGATGTCGAACCAATCACTGCAACTGAGGCATTGAAGGATTTGAAGTGGATGAATGCAATGAATGAAGAAGTGAAGTCGATAAAAGACAACAACACTTGGTCACTTGTCGAATTGCCACAAGGAAAAAATGCAATCGATGTGAAGTGGGTATACAAGGGGAATTTGAATCCCAGAGGGGAAGTCACTCGACATAAGGCAAGACTTTTGGCAAAACAATGGGTTTGGTTATTGGTCTAGCACAAACAAACAGTTGGCACATGTGTCAGATGGACGTAAAATGTGCATTCCTAAATGGACCCTTAAAAAAAGAAGTTTATGTTGCACAACCAGTTGGATTTGTGAAGCATGGAAAAGAAAGAAAGGTCAGGTTTCATATAACTATGTATGGACTTAAACAAGCTCCAAGAGATTGTAATAAGAAGATAGATAACTTTTTAAGGGAGAAGGAACTTGTGAAGTGCACAACTGAGTATGGACTATATTTAAGATGAAGTAAGAGTGGATTTATTATATTGTGTCTCTATGTCGATGATTTGTTAAAACACATAGCTGTAAGAAAGAGATCGAAGACTTCAAAGGTGATCTTAGCAAGGAATTCAAAATGTCTGATTTGGGCAACATTTCCTATTTCCTTGGCATCAAATTCTACAAGAGTAGTAGAGGTTTTATGATGTATAAAAAAAGATATGCAAGTGAAATTCTCAAGAGATTTGAGATGAAAGAATGTAACTCGACTTCGTCACCTGCTAAATCAAGCTGTAATTGTCAAAAGATTCAGATGAAGATGATGTTGACCCAACCCAATACCAAAAACTTATTGGGTCACTAAGATATCTTTTTTTACAAGGCCTGGTTTAACATACAGTGTAGGTATGGTAAGTAGATTCATGCATAAGCCAAATGTATCACACCTAGCAGTAACAAAGAGGATATTGAGGTATATATCTCAAAGGAAATCTCGACTATGGCATTTTATTTCCTGGAGTCGATGAAGGAAAAAAATGTAAGTTAGTATGTTACACCGACTCAAGTTGGTGTAATGATGTTGAGGATACAAAATCCACACCAGGTTATGTATTTATGCTAGGTGGTGCACCAGTTGCTTGAAGTTCGAGAAAAGAACCAATAGTAGCACTATCATCATGTAAAGCATAGCACATAACTACTTCTCTTTATGCATGTCAAGCAATATGGATGGTGAAATGAGTCAAAGAGATTACAGGGAATGATCATGGAACAATTACCATGAAGATCGATAACATGTCAACTATCAATCTGGCGAAGAATCTGATAACACATGGTCAAAAGAAGCACATCGAAATGAGATTCTATTATCTTCAAGAGCAGGTAGCAAAAGCGAAGCTGAACTTTGAACACTGCAGAACTGAGAATCAGATTGCAACCATCATGATGAAAGGAGTGCATATCAAAGTGTTTAAAAAGTTAAGATCTATGATGAATGTAGATAGCTTAGACACAATGAATTATGTGGTGTATTGAGATGGTAATCCCGTGTGTCGAAGCAGCATGTTGCTCGACAGATACAAGAGTGTCAAAATTAGCCTAGTGTGTGTGTGTGTCGAGTTGTATTAGATGTTGAAGTGTTGAAGTAGGTTGCTTGACACATGATTTCAACTTAGACCAAAATAGATATTTTAGGTTTTTGTGTTTTCGCCTTTGCCTTAGAGAGCAAGCTAACCTAAAATTATAAATAGAGAGAGTAATCATTTTTTTTGTAATACAATGAATAATATTGTAGTTTGCATAATAAAGGACAGAGAGTTTACTCTGCAAAATTCACAAAATCATCTTCCATTATTCAAACCCTAACTTCTTCTTCTTCCCCAGTTCTATTTTCTTTTCGTTGTTATTGTGTAGTGATAATCATCTTACAATCAATGTTGATTGATTCAATCAAATAAAAAATGAAGAACAAAGATTTCGATCGGTGAAATTAAATTTTATTCATCAAAATTGATTCAGAATTACTCAAAAATTTGAATTTAATTCAAAGAATTAGTTCATAAAATGATTTTCAATTAAGTAAAAAATTGATTAGTACTAGTAATCAAAAGAATTAATAGTATGTTTAGGTATAGTATTGAGTTAGTAAATAATTAAACGAGGAGATTATGTAAAAAAGAGTTAATTGGTGAAAGTGACGACCGAAAGTCAAGCGCGTGTCCTTGTCTGTCCGGCGTAACTCTTCAAAAGACACTTTTTCTCTAACCTCTTCTCTCTTTCTCTCTCTAACACTGCACTTTTCGCTTTCACACTCATTCATTCCATTATTATTATACAACCTTTCTCTTCTCTCTCTCTCTCTCTGGAAAGTCCCAGGTAGTTTAATCAATCCTTATTTTGTTCATCCCTATGCCTCTCTTTTCTCCTCCAACCAATTCTGAAAACACCACAAACGTATTCTGATAATTTCATTTTCCTTACTCCAAAAAAAGAGAGAGAAAGATGGATGCTATAAGGAAGCAAGCTGCCAGATTAAGGGAACAAGTTGCCAAGCAACAACAGGTTATCATCACTCATCATTACTATTCTTCCTTTTCTTAGCAGTGCTTTTTATGCTACCATTTAGGTTGAAATTGCTTCTGTAGCATGGGGTTATGTTATAATACTATCAATTTAACTTCAATTTAGGAACGGTCGTGTAGATTCTGTTTGTGAACTGTTTGTTCCATTTACTTTGTAGAATTGTAGTAATAGTAGTTTCGTTTCATGTGTTTCACTTTTGTCTCTTATCGTGTTGTTGTTGTTGTTTTGTAGACTATACTTAGACAATTGGGTCAACTTAGCAATGAACCCCTCATGGCCGATGAATCTGAACTTGAATGTTACCAGAAACTTCAAAAATTATACACGTCTACAAAGACTGCTAAGGTGTATTTCTATTATCACTCCATTTATCAGTTGGATGCTTGCTGACATTCATTAAATTCAGGGAGCTTTGTTTGGTAAAGTTTTTAACCTGTGTGATTCTTACAGCATTTTCAGCGGCATATTGTTCGTGGTATTGAAGGATTCATCTCTGTTAGTTCCAAGCAGATGGAGATAGGTGAACTTTTCTTTTTGTCTATGTGTTAATTGTGTTTATGTCTCAAAGCCAATAATTGATTGATGTTATGTTGTGCATACTTCAGTGAGGAAATTGGCTAAGGACTGTTGTAAGTATGGGACTGAAAATAAGGATCACGCTAGTAATTATCCCCTTGCAAGGGCTTCTCTTCAATTCGGTAATTCATATGATTTATTGGAAAATGAGAGGGAGACTTTGCTTGGGATCTTATGTGATCAGGTAATCTTTTGGGATATTTCTTGGATACTCTTAGTGTAGTCTTTACGAGTTCGTTCTGTGAATTATAACCTTACGATACCTTTAAGTAATTGATGTTATCAATGTACAAACTAATGTCATTTAGCGCAACATCATGCCTATCTGATTTACTCGTAATGTTGCTCCTATAGTTTTAGATTTTTCCGTCTTTTTCAGTCGTCTGTATGTCATATTTTGCGTCTTCAATTTTTTCACAAACAAAAATGGTGCTTCTAATTATGCTTTAGGTTTTGTATAGATCTCTGAGCCACTGCGGGCACAAATAACAGGAGCTCCTTTGGAAGATGCACGCCACCTCACTCACAACTACGACAAACTTCGTCAAGAAGTAGAAGGCCAGGTAGTAATTTACTGCCACAATGGCATGCATATGGTGGTATGCAATGCGTGGTATTTATCTTAGATATCTTCTCACAGGCTGCTGAAGTTTTGAGGCGTCGATCGAAGTTGAGGGATTCTTCTCTTTCTTCAGACAGTTCCATGAGGCTTCAGAATGCAGAGAAAAGGTTGAAAGAACTTAAATCTGCCTTGGTGGCACTCGGTAGAGAAGCAACTTCTGCTATGTTGTCAGTTGAAGAACAACAACAACATATAACTCTGCAGAGTCTTTCTACATCGGTATTACTAGATTCTCTATGAAAGTCATCTTGCTGTGTGACTGCTGATTTGATTTTTTTTACTGATTTGAAACCTTCCGTTAACACTCCATTGGTTACTAATTTGGCTTTCATGTGCTATTTTAACAGCTGAATAGACGTTAACTTTTAAAATTCTGAATATGTAAATATTTGTTAGTCACGTCTTTAGTTTGTCATGGGCCAAGTTGCCTCCTACATGAAAATTTGAGAAGAGATAAGAAAATCCACATGTTTTTACAATACATATTTTCTAGTCAGTTCATCCATTAGGTTGTAGAACCGATCGGGTTAAAATGAAATCTTCACACTAAATGCAGGGTTTGGTTACTTGAAATGATAGACTATAAGTAGTAATTAGATTTCGTAACACGATATTGATCAATTTTCTATGGCAATGGTTCAAAATATTTAGGAGAATCTAAATTAATGATTTTTTTTTTTTGGTTTTTGCGATACATAAAGAGGTATCTTATCTAATGTTTGAACCTTAAGCAAATTGTTCTGGTCCATCCAAACAGGAAATCTTGTTTTTCACCTTTCCATCTGTTCCTTTTCTTGGCAGGTGGATGCTGAGCGAGCCTATCACCGGCATGCCCTTGTGATTCTAGATAAACTATATGCTGAGGTTAGCTACTATGTTAACCTACATTTCTTTCAATTTGGAAAAAAATATTTAGTTCCTATGTCTGTTGTATATGTTCGCATCTGGCATAATATTTATATTCTGATCAAACTTGTAACCTGTTCCTTCTATTGGATGTTCTTGGAGTTAGATGATCATGATTGACGAGAGACAAACAAAAGAGCCCACATCGTTTCCACTCCCAAAAGATGGATATAATCAACCCGCAGATGAGAAACTTAATTCAAATGGCATTGATTATAAACACGACACCCAAATGGGCACATACTTTTTTGCAAAGGCAAGTCGTGTATAAAGAAATAATAAGTTTGTATTTAGTGACCCTACATTACATACCACCATATTCCTGCAGTTGACTGTTGCTCAAAACAGCCTATCCTGATAATTTAGCTTTGGTTTTGTTGCAACTAATATCTCATCTTGATCTTTGTTTCATTTCTTTTATATGTTAATATTTATTCTACTCACTTATAAGAATTTTGGATGTTTGATATGTTATATTTGTGCGATTTACTTGAGCGATAAAATATGTAGATCTTAATCCACTTACCTCTTTTAAATGGGAAACAGTGTGTAAGATAGTGAATGCCACGAGAAGTTCATTTTATTCATTCACAAACACGCAAAAAAAAAATCTTGGTGCAAAAAAAAAAAAGAATAACTTGTGTTGATCTTTTAGAATCATTCAAAATATGTAAGATCTCAATCCAGTGCATTCTTATATTTACATTCTGAAATTGAACTATGCTCATCATCATCATTTGTCTTGTAGGTCATCCATACGTTTGACGCTCAAGCTGAAGGGGAGTTAAGTTTATCAGTTGACGATTATGTTGTAATACGTCAGGTATTTCTTTGAAGACTTTCGAGTCAGTATGCTGAACTTCATAAGACATACTTTTGAAAAAAAAATATTAGCCATTAGAATATTCATATGGCTAAGCATTTTCCACTTAGTGTTACAGTTGACTTAATCATTACAAAAATAAGTTATAATAATAATAACGATGATGTTACTATTAATTATGAATATTTGTGAAAGTAGGTAGCAAGCAATCTTTATTGACAATGAAACCATGCTATCTGATTTGACTTGCATTCTTATTCTCCTTTTGGTGGTTGAATTTCCAGGTTGCTGCGAATGGATGGTCTGAAGGAGAATGCAATGGCAACGCTGGATGGTTTCCCTCTGCATATGTACAGAGACAGGACGTAGTACCAGCGAACAAGATACCGGAGTAACATCGAAGTTATGCCAACATTGATCGTTTTAAATAGGTGTGACAATAACTGTACATTCTCATATTTATGGATTAGGCGCAATTCGAAAGCCACAGCACGTGCTTGCAGTTTTTTTTTTTGGTGGTGGTTCTGTGATCTGCGCAGTATGTTATACATGTAAGCACAAATTGTATTAATTTATAGCAGCAGTTCAAATGTGTAGATTGATATATGATTTGCATTTTTGCTTAAGCCCTTAGGGTCATCTAAGGAACTTTAGTTTTTGAGATGGATAAATGTCCATATTATATTAAGATTGTCTGTAATTCTGAATGATACATGGTGAGAAACTTTGTATTAACACAAGTTTTAATGTATCATTATGTATAAACTAATTGTTTTTTTGTTTATGTAAAATAGTATTTTGCTAGAGTAGCTGAAAGATATATAGCTTTTGCTTACTTAATTGGTCCCAAGGATTTGATTAATTTAAGTAGATTACTGAAAGCAAAATGAATATTCAAATAAGACTCAAGGTCATATGCATCAACTTGCTTTTTAAAACATTTTCTTATGTTATTATAGTCTTAAAAAGTGTGGCAGATAAGACTTGTCACTCAAGAAACTAAACATAAAATAATATGGCATTAAAATAATTCACGCAATGATTTATTGTGCAATCTGTTACAGCAATTCTAACATAACGAAGCCAAATTCAGTTATATATACCAAATTCTATAGGTCCTCTTTCTCCCTACTGAAAATAATCAGATTCTCAACTTTAAGCTTTACACATGCATTATGCAATGTATCTTCAATGTTGAGTGAAAGAGATAAAGGCAAAAAAGTTTGAATTTTCTTGTATGTTTAAGAACACAAACAGATAGACACATGTGGATCAGAGACAGCTTATAATCCAACATAGTTTCCTTTGCAGATTCGCTTGATGTTCAGGATACATTTCACAATTCAATGAAGCAACACCATACACATAATAAATAGGAAAGACAAATAAAAATGCCTTATACATCTGTCAAAAAAATGCATGATACATTAATTCTTTCCTTATGAACAAGCACCTCCAAAAATGCTTGATGTGTCATTATCATAACTATCAATTGCAAGAATGTACCCCAAAAAGAAAAGATAAAAAGACATTGAAGAACAAAATCTCCAAAACAAGCTCAAAATTTGAAACATACCATAGTAGGCTTGTACTTCTGCGACAAATTGCAAGACCAGAAGACATTGAATGCTTCACAACAACTACTTTACATTGCATTTGAATATAGTATATACTAAAAGGTGTTAACCCCAAATCAAAAACTCTTTGCTCAATCAATTGTTTAACAGATAGAACAGAACATAGACCATTACTAAATTCTACAAGAACACATTTGTATAGAAGTACAAGGCAATTTGGAGTATTAGCAACACTTTTGTAATAATGCTCCATAGTCTAATAATCACTTAACTCATCCTCAATATCAGAAGAAACAATCATCCTAGCAGATGCATGTTTAACCAATTCAACAATCTTCTCAGCCTCACGGTTAATCTTCTCCTCTTCTTCCTTCAATGCTTTCTCAATCATATTCATCCGTTTCTTGGTCGACAAGCTTCCAATATCATACAAGAACTCATCACTTGTATATTCATCCAATGACCCAACAATATCATCACTCTCCTTGCTTTTCACCTTCTTCTCCTTCTTAGGAGAGCACCAAAAACAACCCCATTTTCGAGGAGGTGACGGGCTAGGAGACACATACTTCTTCACCTTTACACGTTTCTCTTCATCTTTCTTCATTTGCAATGGCATGAACAGTGAAGACATTGAACTTTCTTCAGAGATATGAGAAGAATCCGAGGGAGAAAAAGACCCATTTTTTGGTTTTGGTTTTGATTTAATTTCCTTTTTCTCGGGAGAAGAGACCGACCCAGAATCGGAATCTTGATTCTTTATGGATTTAGCATCTTTGGGAGGTGAAAGATTGAGACTTTTTTGGGGGTTTGCTGGATTGAGGGTTGAAAAAGTGGGATTTTTGGGATGGTAAGGTGGTGGGGTGGTGTGATTAGCAGGGAAAGATTTGAGCTTTTGGAAACGTGATTCGAGGTCTGTTGGAAGATCGGAATGGGTGAAAGATGAACAATTGATGGCGGAGATTTGTTTAAGGAGGATTGAATCTTGTGCCTGAGAGATGATTTCTTCAATGGTAGAGTCTTCATCGGTGTCAGATGAAAATCCGACCATTTTCGGAGATGGAGTTTGTTGTTTTGTTTGTTACTGATGTTGTTGTTGTTGTTGATGTTGCTGTTAGAAGAACATGAAAGAATGAGTGTGTGGCAGTGTGAAGAGTGTGAAAATGTATAAGAAATGCATAAGGTGCTGATGGTGTGAGTTGAACAACGGCTAATTTTGAAGACTGTTGAAGTGCGTGGGTTCCACTCGCGGATTTCTAGGGACCCACTACTTTTGACATCTACTCTCATGAGCTGGTTGCTTTGTGTTGCCTCATCAAGTTTATGAGTTACTATATTTTTTTAATTAAAATTCTTAAAGAAAACATAATTAAATTACATTCTATATTGTTACTAAAAAAAAGACAGATTAGCATTTAAACTAAATTCCACATTTTAAAATTTTAATACTTAAATTAAATAGAAATATTTTAATAAGATTAATACTTAAAAGTCATACAAATTAACAAAATTTAAATTTTGAACCAATCGAATTTGCAAGTTTTTACAAATTTAAAAGCACATTGTTCTAGAAGATGAGGTGGTAGGATTATGTCTCATTGTGATGGAGCTATACGATGCGACGAAGCGGGCGGACCTGCAAGTTTAATACTCCAACACCAAAGTCTGTGAGAGAATGAGAAGTAATGTGAGAGAGAATGAATTTAAATTCTTGAATGACACATTTTACCTTTATAAATCAAGAGAGGTTGAAATCGTTTGCACGTGATATGGGGTGCTTGGAGACAATCGTCTAATTGAATTGGACAATGATTGATGTGTGGAGGGCGGAATTATCTACTTATGATTAGAGTGAAAGTCTACTTGTTTCATGCTCCTTTCTACTTGGAGTTCACTCCCAAAATAATTGCCTCAAATCATTGTTTCTATTTTTTTAGAATGAGGGTTTCATCATGCACACCTTTAGACAGATTGTTAGCAGAAGTAAGTGGAAAGTCTTGATGAGATGTCACCAGCTTTAAGAACAAATGCATTAAATATCTTTCTCTTGATCGATGATATTTTGCAAGTAAGTCCTAACATGTGTCCATATGTCTAACGATAATGATATTCTCTATGTCTTAGGATACTCAAGTACTTTGAATCATTCATATTGAAATATCGATCATTGGTGGTGTGATTCACGCTCTCCAATGTAATAGATTGCACAGTTCACCCATGTTGGGACACATATAAGGAGTTTTGGAACTACTATTTACTCGTTATTTTTCATTTGCAAATTTTTGAACTCTTCTCCTCTCTTACCTGCAACTTATTCTCTTGCGGCCATTCTTTCTACATTGTTCTTTATATTTGACCTATTCGCACTACTCCTTTTGGAAAGATCTGTAACGTGTGGGTCATCAACTTCATTTCTTCGAGGTAACATCCATATCACATTCTCTTTCGTTCTTGCTTTCTTCTTTAAGGTTTCTAGAGAAGGGGGTTACAATATTTATGGTATTTCTGTTTTGCATTTTCATGAAACTACTTTTCATAGATGTACTTTGACAAAGATGTAAAATTTATCTTTAATTCTACTTTGAGATGTTATTCATATTTAGTTATTCTTATATGTTGGAAAAAAACCCTTTATAATTGAGAACTACTTCCTCCGTCCTAAAATATGAGAGAGAAAAAATACATTTTTGTTGTCCTAAAATATAAGAGAAAAACTTAACTTTCATTTTTCCCAAGGTAAAATTAAATACAAATTGCATTTAATTTATCTTCTCTCTCATCTTTTCTAGAACCAACAACCAATTAGAATTATTTTTACATTTTCCTACGCATTTTTTCAATAAAAGCCACAAGTCAAATCATTATGTTTTTAGTTTTCTTAATAATTATGTTTTTATTTTCTCTCTCTTATATTTTGGGACGGAGGGAGTATCCATCAAGAATCTGAAAGGCAATTGGGGACAACTCGACAGCACGGTGGACTAAGAGACACTGAATACCGTCTTCCCCTTTATGGGTGAGGGCGACTTGAATCATGCCTTTTCCAGGTGAGATCTTTTTTAGATTGGGGGTGTTCCCCCCGAGGAAGATAAGATGATATGTAATAAATACGATGAGTGAGTCATTCCTCTTTATGAATGCCTATTTTCTTGGATAGAATTTTGCCTCCCCTTGAATGAATTTGAGGTTGACATTATTAATCATTTATTAATTTATCATTTGCAATTGCATCCGATGAGACGGGTTTACATCAATGTTTTTCGGTATTAGTGCGAGTACAAGAAGAAAGTGTTTAACATAACTATTTTCTTCTATCTCTTTAAATCCTAATGCAAATTTTTAGATTTAGTGTGGGGTCAAGGCCTAATATCTTTTAGGAAGTGTACTAATATGTTCGACGTTTACTCAGTGAGTGCGAAGCATTTCAAGGAACAATTGTACTTGGTTACTCATCTCACCGAGACAACTCATGCTAACACGGGGTTCCATAGAATCTTAACCTCCTTATCATTTTCAGATAAACTCCCCAAGTACTGGTGTCAGGGCCATTTCTTGGTGGACTTCAGAACTTAATATTTAAAATGGATGATTTGTCTCAAGAGTAGATTTACCAGTTGATGAAATCTGATATCCTTCTTCGAGGGTTTGGGTTTCATCGATGGTGTTACACTTTATGATGCAATGCCGAAGAAACAAGAAAAGTGGTACATAAAGACACATTTGCTGGTGGATGATGACTCGAAAGAAGCTATGGAGAATTTTTTTGGCCAGTAACATGGGGAATCCTCTTTTTCTTAAGCGTTCCTTTGGTTCTTTAATTTTTAACATGTCTACTCTTGGCACACATATAAGATGAAATTTAAAAAAATGTAACAAATGAAGAGGACCCATCAAGTTGTCCCCGTGTTGGCAGGCTTTACTAATGTCCCAGTTGCTGGAAGGGCTCTGACAGTGAGGCTTTCTCCTGACCGAGTCATAGTGGAAGATGCTTTGTGCCCGTCGCTACACAGGGCTGGGGATTCCGATCATTATCCATGAGCCCGAGGCGCTTCATGATGAGGGGTCACTGTTTAATTGGCCCTAGATGCTTGAGAAAAACTTAGGGGGGTCTGATTTTACAAGAGGCCATATACCAACCCAATTGCATTACCCCTATCACTTTGCTTGTCTAGATCTGAGAATAATTGAGGAGTTTCTAATTTTGTATCTAAAGAGAATTATACCTATTTTTTGAGCAAGATTGAAGTTGCTCACCAAATGAGTTAGTGGAATTGGTGTATCATACCTATCAGGCTTCGACACTATTGGCCTTTGGCATCACCGAAATGGTACAAGTCTTCTCATTCGACCTTCTTCGAAAAGAAATATAATTGCTTCAAGAACACGCCAATGCTCTCACAATTGAGCGAGACCAATATATTAAAGAGCTTCACGCGACGTCATTGTTTTTTTGGGGATTAGGGCCACAATAGAAAATTTTGGGTATCCTGATACGTTGGGCGAGAAGGTGATGTCACTTGCACAATAGGTAAAGAAGAGGGATGGAGCTCTAGTCCTTGCACAAATAACAATGAGCAAGGTCGAGGATGCTCTTGCTAAGGAAAACAAGGCACCAGGTTTTTCTCGTATGAAGATAGAGGTATATTTGAAAGAGGTCCCAAAAGGTTAAAAGAAGATAAATGTCGACCTTTAGCAGTTGTGGCTTGAAAGTATTTCCATATCAAAGGAGTATACAAAGTCAGTGGAAGATGACTTCTCTGCCATGCATGTATCCTACGAGAATGAATTGCAATAGGTGGAATATTTTTATCCTATAGTGCATATTTCACAAGAGCAAGTTCGTCCTGATCCAGAAATGGTGAATGTGGAGCTGGTCTATGTTAGGGTGAGCCAGATTCATAGTCCCCTATTGATTATTTTCCTAAATGTTCTTCTATGATGTATCTTGGATAGATAAGTGAACTTCATGGTTCATGTTTGTGAGTGTATATCTTAATTTTGTTTTTTTTTACTATTATGTTTACATGTTAATGCGTTGCTTTAAGTTTTGATTCTATTTCTCTAAGATATAGCTTATTCTAGGAGGTTGTGCTCAATGTTTTCTTAGACGTCTCTGAGGAACGTGCCCCACTAAGGGTTTGTTCCTCTTTTGTTCCCAAGTTTAGACTTTGTTAATTCTCTATTTTATAATTGACATTAATTTTAGTAAAACAAATTAGGCAGCAACATGTTAAATATGATGTTCTAACTTGCAGAGAAAACATATTGAACAAGATATCCTATCCTGATTATTCAACATCGTGTCTGTTTCAACTGAACTTTTAGATTATGTTAGTTTATTACAAACGTTGAATATTTTGGGAATATTTAGTAATCCTACATGGCATTCAAGATTGAGAAATCAGAGATATATGATGGTATTAAAGTTATTCAAGCTTTATAAATGTTGAGACATTTTAAGAAAGTTATGATTGAAGCCCTATTTTCATGGAGAAGTTTTTTGCAGACTTTGTGCAATCTCTTGGCTGCATTTTTGAAGCTAAATCCAACCCAGAAAAAGATTGTAAAAAGAATACTCTATACCTAAAGAAGATACGGTCCATATATGCAAAAGTGTCAATTATTAGGGCTTTGTCTATTCATTGTGAGCCACTCTTGTATTGTTTAATGTTTGAGTTAGACTGTTAGTTGAGTTGTAATTGTGAATCACTCATAAGCTTTTAAGCAAGAGTGAATTCTGTTTATTGGAGTGTGTCTCCTTCTTGATTGTCAATCACTCTTAAGCTTCTAAGTATAAAGTGATTATGTGTTTTTGATGTTTGTCTTCTAAATTATTTTGAATTGTGTTCTTGTCACTGTTTGTGACTGTAAGGGAAGTGAGAGGGGTCTTATACCTAGGTGAGTCTTAGGTAGAAATATAGCACGAGTAGTGATTAAGTGAGTAGTTGTAAACATGGGAGTTTAACATCGAATTGATATTATTTAGTGGATTTCCTTTCTGGCTTGGTAGTCCCCAAAGCAGGTGTTGTTGTACATCGAACTGGGTTAACAATTTTGTGTGTTCTCTTTATTTTCTGTTTGTTTTATTGTGTTATATTGTTCATTGTGTTGTTGTTCAGAGATCAGTGTCTCGACATCTCTTAGGACATCTGAGATCTGACTACCAGAATTCCAGACTTGATTCGAGGCCGACATGGAATGGACTCACCTCATGTGCTATGAAGTGGATAACTACCATTAGAGGGACAGGCCTTTATCTTCCACTTTGTGGTTATTCATCTTTATCCGTGTGGTTTTACCTCGTGATTTTGATTGATTTAGTCGTGCATTGTGGCATATGCGACAACACTTCAAGAATTTCTCCGTGGGGTTTTTTATTGCTTTAGTCGTGCACCTATTATGTCGACAACACCCCTGCCTTGTGGCTAAACTTTATTTGCATAATGAAAAAAGTTTTGCAAAAGAGTGTTGAGACTTACGCATGATATAGTTCCAACCGAAGATAACCTCATGTCTAAAGGCTGCCATTTTCTTGCCAAGAATGGTCTCAATCTTAATTTTTTTTTTGTCTTGGGATGAAAACTTTTACATGGCATTCCTTATATGTTCATAATACTAAAAATACTTTTTCATTTTTTTTCACCAATCACATATTGTAAATTTTCTCTCATCGCTAAAATTCTGGTATTTAATACAAAAAAATCCAATATATGTTGTTGTTGAATTATTTAAAATATTTGGTGCATATCAAAAGTTTTACCAATTTTTTCAAAAGGACTAATATTTCCCTACACTTCTTAAAAATTCGGTAGTGTTATTTTTAAACGGTCACACTCTTGCATAAAAAAACAAAAAATTTAACCTATCAATATTTAAAAAAAAAAATTCAGTCACACCCTACATATACTGACAATTCTAAAAATTAGGTAGGCATGTATTTAGTAAAAACAATGTTTTTTACCAAACTTTTAAAATCACGACACCAAAATTTCAGTAAGATTCAAAATTTGTTTTTCATTTTTTATTGGTAATTTCGAAATTGTCAGTAAAAACTCATATAAGCATACCATATATTTCTAAATTTCTGGTACAATGGACAAGGAAAGAGGATTTATGAACAAAAGATCTCTCCAAAGAGCTGATTTGAAGAAGATATATTCTAAGGTGGTGAAAGGGAGTTCAGTGTTAGTAGTCCTAAAAATTGTGAAATAATCAAGGAGTGCAAGAGGTTATTTGATAGGGGCAAGAGGTGAAAGACCATATGAAGATGATCAAGATTTTTGTTACCAACACTAAAGTGTGCTTTTTTTGTTACTGCTGATGGTGATATGTGTGTGCATGATGTCTTACCAAATGTTATGACATCTTGCCTGATGTATGACCTTGGACAATTCATATTATTGTTTGGATGGTCCCTTGAGGGAGAATATTGATTATTTGCGACAGAGAGAGTAATGGTCTTGTCGGAAGTTGTCGAGCATGTTGCTTTGGTAATGAGCTGTTGTGTCTCTGATTTGTGTGTTTGATTTATTTTCAAACCTATGTTACTCCGTTGTCACCTGGATTGTAGTACTTGTGTACAAGGGTTATTAAGTTGTTCCTGAAGGGTGCTAAGGAGTATTTTTTTTTCGTTGCATGTGTATCTGATGTAAAACCTCTGGTAGTTCCTTGTGTCTCTAGTATTGAGGCTTTAGAAAAGTCCGTTCTTGGAATACCAATAAGGGAAAAGCATTATAATCTGGTCTTCTTTAAAGGTTTATCCTATGATGTTATGATACTTGGAAGATAGCTTCAACTAACTTGTTAAAATTACCAAAGATACTTAAGGTTTATCTCAAGTCAACTCATAAAGGCACTTCCAAATATGACAGAACATTGAAGAAAAGGACATTCCTAGTTCTTGGCTTAATTAGGAAAGTGATATTGACTTTGTTGATACTGGTTTGGATGGAAGATAGACGTCTGTTGAAAAACTTGAAAGTGATTAAGGAATGTTCTAAAATTTGAAGAGGCATCTGGGTTGTGTATCTAAGAAGTTTATATCCAAGAAACATGTCTTAGATGATTGGTTTGGTCAAGTGATGATCAACCTATTGATTACTTCTTGGGCCAGTTTCTTTCTGATCCAAGTAAGTAGGAGTGCAGAGGCTGAACTCTAACTTCTAATGGAGATTCGTTATCTCAACCAGGTTCTTTGTATATGGAGGTCAAGTTCAACTTTCGAGGGTATTCTCTCTGACATCTGGAAGATTCTTTTGATCAAAAGGAGCCATATTTGTGTGATCCTGCTTATGGCTACCTTTCTCTAATGGAATAGGTTCAGATTGAGTTGAAGAAAAGTGACTTTAAGCAGTAATCGATCTAGATGGCTAGCTGGTGGTTCTCTTAAATAGGATGGAGGGTGTTTACTCAAACTTGAGATCATTATCAAGTCTGTGAGAACATGGAAATCTTATTTTGTTGCAGTAGAAAAGACATCCAAGGTAGGATGATTTATGGAAGTCTAAAGGATAGATCTCCAAGATTGTATCAAGCATTATTGATGACTAGTGGATTATGTGAAATGGAGCCGAATCAACTTGAGATAAGCTAATTTTGAGAGGTTAACTCTCAAGTGTGTAAAATGTGGATTGCTGCATATATCCATGATCTGGCCTTAGAGGGTGATTTGTCTACTGCTGTATGGCTCTCATGTGTTATGTGAAAAGGGATGTGTGTGGGTTACTATGGATATTGTCTCCAGAACCACATTAAATGATAAAATCTTGTGATTAAGATT
Organism: Vicia faba; assembly: GCA_948472305.1. Taxonomy (NCBI): domain Eukaryota; kingdom Viridiplantae; phylum Streptophyta; class Magnoliopsida; order Fabales; family Fabaceae; genus Vicia; species Vicia faba. The sequence continues at coordinate 941,803,626 of OX451736.1, forward strand.
GATATCTGAATTGATGATGGAACATCATCTCAGTGATTACTTCTCCAGAAAAGGAAGTTGTTCTTGAAGTTCATATTGTGAGGATTATTGATCACCATTAGATTCTGAATTAGAATGCCTGACCATGGTAAAGTGTAAAGTCAAGATCCAAATATAGCATGGTGTGTGGAGTAAATATCCGTCATAATTGTTTGAATCTACGTGTACTAGTGGATTGCAGAGAAAGGATGTCAGACTAAATGGTCTACCATCTGGAAGAAGGTAGCCCTATCTGCTAATTAAACCTCTAAGGGAAACTATGAAAGAAGGAATGTGAGGAAATGTTCCTCTCATGTGAATGGGCATGTGTATGATGTCAAAACCTTTGTGCTTGACATATTACCTAACTAAAGAAGGGAGTTGTGTATTTGTCTAATGTATTGATGCTAGGTTACAGTCTGAACATTATGCCTCAGAAAGTGTATGACAATTTATTTCTCTCTATTGTTTTTTGGTGATTGTGATAATCTGAATAAGCTGCAGAGGTTGTGTCCTATTGATATCTTCTTGTGTAGCTTAAAAGAAGGACTTCTAAGCATAAAAAAGTTTTATGGATGGTGGATCAAGAACCAAAGTGAATGGTTTCGGTGAAAAGAAGCTAATGTCCTAAATGAAGTTGTAACATCATTCTTGTTGATGGTTGTTTTTGGGAGGTGCTTGGGATTATGAATGTGAAACTTGATGCTCAATGTCAGTTTCAGAAGTGGCTTTTCTAACTATGGTAAAGTAGGATGTAAAGCTTTAGACTATATCTACAATGGTGTGTATGGTAAATGCATGACTACTATCATGTTGAAGAATTCACTTGTACCAACAGTTGCTAGTGGGTGCAAGAGAAGAGTATCAAATAAAGTGATATGATCTGTTTTCTTATGATGAGGTGGGTTCTTCTGCTACAAGTATCTCTCGAAAAGATTGTGTGAGTCTGGATCTTGTTAAGCAAGAAAATTGAGATTTTTCTTGTATGTGAGTAATTTCAAACCCAATGTGTATGACATCTTGGTTGTCCAAAGAGTCATGATAACGTGTGTGGATCTTTAAGGCCATTTATTATATATGTTCTTGTTAAGTAAATAAGTTAGGATGCTTAGATATGCTCTTAAGGAGCTAGAGTATCTAGATCATAATTGATTTTACAGTGTGAGAATGTGTCCAACAAGTGTGTGAAGTTGTATCCTTCCACTATGAGAATGTGAACTACTTCATGTGATTTCATCTGGTGCTCAAGTGTTCATGTTCAGCAGGAGCACTGGTCATCCATGACAATGGGAGTTAAGTACTTGTCAATGGATTGTAGTCGCAATGGTGCAGAACTTATAAAGCTTGCATGCTATTCAAGCTTGTGGAGATTATATACCTCTTGTGAGGTTATGATGTCAGACAATATGTCATGACATAGGGCTACTAGATGTATTTCTTTGTACTCTAAACAGGGTATTTATGGTTCTAGCCATGTGAAGCTGATTGATTGAATCATGTGTCCACATGCCTCTTAGGAGTACTCTGAGAGACAATGCTCTTGAATGGGAGAATTTATTTTTCTCTGGAGATTTAGGTGGGACTCAAGGGATGTTTTGGTTGATGAATGATATATTCCACACATGATGTCATGATATCGTGGCATGGTTCATTAATTCTGGATGAAAGGATTTTACTTAGAGTTAAGTGGAAGGCTTTGTGATTATGTTTTAGAACAGGTGGATAATTCTGCGAAACATCCTTACTGATTGCTGAAGTAGTTTTGATCTAATTTGAGAAGACAAGGGAAACTAGACAATGTCTGACTGGATGTCAGGACATTGTTCAAGACTTGTTTCTTTTGAGACTAACAAAGGAGTATTATGGACAATGTAATCAAGGACATGTAAGTAGGGACTGTAACATATGTTTTTGATTATGCATGCGCAGGAGAATCAGTCCAGAGTCAATAAATACATTCAAAATTAACTTGGATGGTACACATTTATTTTTGGTACAATAATCTTCCTCAAATAATGTTCTCATTGACCAAGACCATTGTCACAGTCTAGGATCGTTAATTCCTAAGTAACAGATCAATTATTTAAAGAAGTCATCTATTCCCTTCTATTATCTTGTGTTTAGCACCTTTCAAAATAGTACTTATAACTTTTGTCCGGGTATGGGTTAGTATTGTTTGGGTATAGTTTTGTGGTGGATATGTCTATCATTTTTTGTGGCTAAAAAAGGGGAGAAAGATTATGTTTCTATTCTTTTTGTTCTTCTTTTAAGTATCGAGTTTTTTCACAATTATTTTTTGTTTTGTAAGGGTGATACTCGTATCTGTGCCTTGTTTTTCTATGTCTTGTGATCTGAGTTCTAAACACAATTGTGTCTTGTGTTCTGAGTTACTCGGAGCTAGAATGTGCACCCCTGAGTTCTCATATGGATGGCGCAGGTTGGTGTTTGGTTGCCTCTTAAGGGTTCTCTTATGCCCCCTGAGAGGAAGATTTATCCCTCAATGGAAAGTAAAGGTTACTGGGTTAAGGGGGAGTACCAGTTATCTTCTTCCTCATGTACACTAAATGACTTTAGGACTTTATTCTCCTTTCATCCTGAGTTTGTTGTATTGTGGTGTTAAGTTTGATGTGCTATAATGAAGTTGTTCGGACTACTGTGAAGAGATGTCGAACATGATGTCCTGACATCATGCATACTGAGAATATTATTTCTCTATGTTGTTGTATTTAGTATCTTCTGAATATTAACTCTCTGACATTTATTTCAGCTGCTAATTTCCCAAGTTGAAAGATATATTTAATGAGTGTATGGTCACTGCTGGATTTCTGATTTTTCTATTTTCTTCAAACATGTGTTGCTGAACTCTAAATTGTAATTTGTTTATTTGTTTTAACAAAAATTTGCCAAAGGGGGGTTGTTTATTCTCTATTTTATGATTGGCATTAATTTTAGTAAAACAAATTAGGAAGCAACATGTTAAATATGATGTTCTAACTTGCAGAGAAAACATGTTGAACAAGATGTCCTATCCTGATCATTCGACATCGTGTCTATTACAGCTGGACTTTTAGATTCTGTTAGTTTATTACATATGTTGAATATGCTGGGAATATTTAGTAATCATATGTGGTGTTCAAGACTGAGAAATCAGATATATATGATGGTATTAAAGTTATTCACATTTTCTAAATGTTGTGACATTTTAGAAAAGTTATGATTGAAGATCTATTTTCATGGAGAAGTTTTTTACAGACTTTGTGCAATCTCTTTGCTGCATTTTTGAAGCCCAATCCAGTCCAGAAAAAGGTTATAAAAAGTATACTCTATACCTAAAGAAGATATGAGACATATATGTAAAAGTGTCAATTATTAGGGTTTTGTATGTTCATTGTGAGCCACTCTTGTATTGGTTAATGCTTGAGTTAGACTGTTAGTTGAGTTGTAATTGTGAATCACCCATAAGCTAATAAGCAAGAGTGAATTCTGTTTATTGGAGTGTGTCTCCTTCTTGATTGTCAATCACTCTTAAGCTTCTAAGTATAGAGTGATTGTGTGTTTTTGAAGTTTGTCTTCTAAATTCTTTTGAATTGTGTTCTTGTCACTGTTTGTGACTGTAAGGGAAGTGAAAGGGGTCTCATACCTAGGTGAGTCTTAGGTAGAAATATAGCACGTGTAGTGATTAAGTGAGAAGTTATAAACGAGATAGTTTAGATTTGAATTGATATTATTTAGTGGATTTCCTTCCTGGCTTGGTAGCCACCAGAGTAAGCATTGTTGTACATTGTACTGGGTTAACAATTTGTGTGCTCTCTTTATTTTCTGCACTGTTTTATTGTGTTATATTGTTCTTTATGTTGTTGTTCATAGACCGGTGTCTCGATATCTTTTAAGACATCTGAGATCTGACTACCAGAATTTCAGACTTGATTCGAGGCCGACATGGAATGGACTCACCACATATGCTATGAAGTGGCTAACTACCATCAGGGGGCGGGCCTTTATCTTTCTCTTTGTGGTTATTCATCTTTATCCATATGGTTTTACCTCTGGATTTTGATTGATTTAGTCGTGTATTGTGGCATCTACGACAAAACCTTGAGACTTTCTCCGTGGGGTTTTTGATTGCTTTAGTCGTGCACCTATTATGGCTACCATTTTCTTGCCAAGAATGGTCTCAATCTTAATGTTTTGTTTTTGTCTTGGGATGAAAATACATGGCATCCCTTATATTTTCATAATACTAAAAATATTTTTTCATTTTTTTCACTAATCACATGTTGTAAATTTTCTCTCATTGCTAAAATTCTGGCATTTCATACAAAAAAATCCAATATATATCGCAAGTGAATCTTTTAAAATATTTGGCGCATATCAATAGTTTTACCAAGTTTTTCAAAAGGGCTAATATTTCCCTACACTTCTTAAAAATTAGGTAGTGTTATTTTTTAACGGTCACACCCTTGCATACAAAAACAAAAAAAATTTAACCTATCAATTTTTAAAAAAATATTCGGTCACACCTTTACATATATCGACAATTCTAAAAATCCGGTAGGCATGTGTTTAGTAAAAACAATGTTTTTTTACCAAAATCTTAACATCGCTGACACTAAAATTTCGGAAGATTCAAAATTTGTTTTTCATTTTTTTATTGGTAATTTCAAAATTGTCAGTAAAACTTCATATAAACATACCACATATTTCTAAATTTCTGGTAAAAATTTAAACAAAATTTTTAAAATTTACCAAATATTTCTAAATTATTGGTAATGGTACCAACGGATTTTAAAAGTTTAGTAAAAAGATATGATTTTTATTAAATATTCAACATCCTATCAAAATTTGCGTTATAAATATAAACTTTTTGAAAAATTTCAAAAAAAAAGTATTGTCAATATTATTATTTTTTTAACCAAACTAACCATTTTTTAAACAAAATAATTTCGTCCTGTAGAGGATGCACTACTGTCTGTGACACATGCGCTCTAATTTATACTAAGACGCCATTGCATGTGGCTCGTGCTCATGAGTCATGTCAATGACAATGACACATGCATGTATGGTTTAGGAGCATGCACCACTCAACATGACTCCTATGTTGTTTTTAATTATTTTAACAACAAAAATAAATAAAATATTAAATAAAAAAAAATATGATATTATTCTATAAAATAGAATTACTCAATGATTAAAGCAAAATTTAAGGACCCACTCGATTCAAACGCTTACCGGTTCCATAATTTGACGCCTGCATTTTCCTTCAAGGCCTCACTTGATTTCCCTCAGGTGTTTGGGGTCTCCTAGAACTCTCCTGAGCCAGAGGTGGTTGGTGAGAGGGTCTTGGGATATTAGTAATATCTAACAAATTATCAATCATATCTCCTAAGTAGTTGGCGATGTCGTATATCAGTTCAATGTCCATGTTGTCGTAGTTGGGTCATGTTGGTGGGTTACAGGTGGGTGGGGTGGTTGGTTGAGTTGGGAAATTGAATCTTTTTGGAAACGAATTAATTGTTCTTGTGGTGTTTGAAATACATGTGTTAGTTGTCTGTTTTTGGCAGTTTGATGTTTGCTTATACATTGATTGCAAGCTATGGTATGATGTGATGGTATTATAAGTGTCATAGGTATTATGGTGGAAGCATATGGTTGGTGGCTGTATGACTCATGCTCTTGGGTTTGTGTTTGGGAGTGTGGCATGAATTGGTCACATGTTTCGGTGTATGGGGATTCATAATGTTGTGGGGGTGGGTGTTTGGTTTTGGTGCGTTGGCAATGTTATTGGGTTTGGTAATTTTGTGGGGTTAGTTGTTGGACGTATGATGACGAAGCTCATTGGTGTGGATCGATCAAATATCTCGGGTGAGACATAAATATTTTTGTTGAAATCGCTGTATACCAATCCATATAATTTTGAGTTTGTCTAGCATCCTTTGGTATGATTAGTTCATTTATGTCCATTTGATATCGATGCCTCTATTGACGACACACATCCCTAGCGAATTCTTTCAAATCTCTATAATTCCATTGGACATCAACTCTTAATTGATGCCATTCTCCCAAATACGTCAAGGAATCTGGGATTTGTTGCTGCATGCTGAACTGCAGTTTCACACGATCACTCTAGTGCATCTTCACAGTAGTGAACCTTATGATTGTTGTTTTTTCATTCCAAACTGAAGCATCCTCGAGGTTGATCTCATTGTCGAGACCCAAATAAGTCCTCTAAATAAACCGTAGAGGAAAAATACATTATTCGAAGATAAGTAAATTGGTAATACTAAACTAAATTAACAAGATGTTTAGTTATTTAGTTGTAATACATAGTCGGGTCTAATATGACCCAAAATATTTTAGTAGACCGTTATAGCGTGTTTAGGATTTTTGTTGTAGTTCATCTCTAGAATGGACCACCTAAACCGAAAATAGTGTGAGAGTTATAAAAAAGTTTCACATGGAAATCTCAGCGAATTATACTGTCGATCACACTAATTTAGGGAGGTACATAATTTTATGTCATCAAAAACCAATGTACATGTTTCAACTATCATCATCTTACAAGAAGATAAGTGATTCATGGGAAATAAGTTCTATAGATCCACCCCAAACTTGCATTACCACCAATATAATGCAGGATCATCGGAAACTTAGCTCTCAATTAATATGTCAGAAAATCCTGCCTCTCATTAGCAAGGATCCATCATTGAAGATGAGTATAATAATCTCCCATTTTGTTACATGATTCAATTATACCCCCTCTTACAAGAAGGAATGGATAGCAAGGAATAAAGGCGTTGAACTAGTATACGACAATTGGGAGGATTCGTACAAAGAACTTCCAAAATGTTTGGTGGCACTTACGTATTATGCTTTGGGAGCTGTTGCAATTTTGGAGACACTCTCGACATATTCCCCAGACTGAACTTGTGTTAGTGGAAATAGAATATTCCATCGAGTGTTTTGGGCGTATGAACCATGCATCAAAGGTTTTGTATTCTGCACACCTATTATACAAATTGATGGAACATGGTTGTATAGGAAATATAAAGGAACATTACTCATGGCAGTGGTATAAGATGGCAACAATAATACTTTTCCAATTGCCTTCACTCTGGTTAAAGGTGAGACTGCTGGTGGATGGAGTTTCTTTCTCAAGAATCTCCAATTACACGTTGCTCCGCAATCTAACCTATGTATGATTTCAGACAGACATCCATTTATTGAGAGTGCTTACAATAACCCTAATGATGGTTGGAAAGATACCCCTTCTACGCATGTCTATTTCATTAGACATATTGCACAAAACTTCACGCGGGAGATCAAAGACAAGACACTTTGAAAAAAGATGTGAACTCAAGGTATGCCTTAATAGAACCATCGTTCCAGCACTACCGCGAAAATATCAGGTTAATAAATGTGAATACGTTGGGTGGATTGATAATATTCCAATAGAGAAGTGGACCAGAATTTGACAATGGTCAACGATTGGGTCACATGAAAACAAGTCTTGTGGAATCAATGAACTATATCGTCAAAGGTATCAGAAACTTATCAATAATCACATTGGTGAAAGCAACCTATTTTAGGTTAGGGTCATTAATTGAGACAAGAGGTTCAAAGTGGAGGTCAGTGTTACAATCGAGATAGTTGTTTAGTGAAAGCTCTATGAAATTTATTCAAGAGGAAACTGCCAAGCTAACACACATGGTGTTACAATGTTTGACCATATTAAAGGTTGGTTTAGTGTACATAAGATAATGGACTATAATAAGGGGAGACAAAAAGGATACTATCGGGTCAAACATGATAGAGGTTGGTGAAATTGCAGAAAGTTTCAAGCCTTTCGTATGCCTTGCTCCCATGTCATATCGACATATACACGTGCTCCTCAGAATCCTTCTAAACATTTATCCACTGTTTACAAAGTCAACAACATATTTAATGTGTACATCAATAGCTTCTCAGTCGTAGCAAAGGAGGATTATTGGTCTTCTTATCAAGGGGACATTATTTGGAACAATGAGCATATGCGAAGGAAGAAAAAGGGCCACCCTAACAACACACATATTCGAACCAAAATGGATACGACAAACAAAGTGGTAAGATTATGCAGTACATGTTGTCAACTAAGACACAATCCAAAAATTTGTCCCAATGTTGGGTCAAGCTCCGTAGCATGATTATTGTATGCCACTCTTGATATGTAATTCATTTTTTGTAACCATGAAATCATATAAAATTCAACTCTCATTTCATATTCAAGACAACATTCAGGTATAACAAAATAAAGACAATTACGCATAAAACAACAACACGATAAACAAATAAAACAACTAAACACATCAACATATCTAGGAGATTACAACCATCAAGGTAATATCAGCTGATCCATGCATCATATTAAGTACATCCTTGTCGATTTTAACAAACTTTCACATACAAATTTCTCCATTTTGGTTGAACACTATAACAAGCCTATCAATTTTTCTAATCTTTTCACCGTCAGGAATGTCTCCGTCTAACCAACAGATTAAACTCCTCTGAAAATGCTCGAAAGTCTTAGTGTTCCAAAGTCAGATCTTCATCGGAGATTTTATTGGTGAAAAAATTGAGCATTTCTTTTGATAATGTAAAACATTTTTTAAGAAATGATTAAGTGTGAACTGAGAAGATGAGTGGTAAATAGTGAAAATGAATGACCTATTTACAAAAAAATAAAAATAACATAGGAGTCAGGGTGATTGGCGCACACTCCTAATTCTATAGTGCACGTGTCAATGCTCATTTGGCATGACATAGGTGCATGTGCTATAGTAGATGGCGTCTGACTGAAAATTAAAGTGCATATGCTACATGTAGTGGTGTATCTACTACATATTAATTTTTTTTATTTGAAAAATAATTAATTTGATATATTTTCTAAGATGGTGGTTATTTGAGTATATTATTTAAAAAATGTGTTATTTAAAAAATAAAATTGTACTGTATTATGGTGAAATTACAGAATATGTGAAGCGCTAGGTACAATGAAGGGGTGTCAGTTAAATTCTCCTTGAAATGTCATGCATTTTCCTTTAGCAAAGTCTTTATAAATAGATGGGCCTTGGCCTAATCCTTTCCTCCCACTAATTATTGTATGAAATAAAAGATGAAAAAATATCTCAACTTGCAGCCGCCCAAAATGAATATTACATAAGCAAAGGTCAGCTTTGACACAAACTTTCCAACAACTCAAACAAAATTTCAATGAAATTAACTATCGAAAATGGCTCCAAATATTTATACATGGAGATTAAATAATATACCAATAAGGTTTTCAACATTTCAACAAATAAGTTTTCAAAAAAGGGTTATTAGTTTTACTTATATGAACCAAAATTAATTCACGTACTATATATGATGGAACCAGAGTACCCAGAAGGATCCGCTTCATGTTGCTTTTGTTTCTCCACCAAGAAAGATGTTGCAAGGAACAACAAAAGCATAGGAGTTTCAAGTTTAGGCCAAGTTGAATGGAAAAAGAATGATGAAATATTATCTGATATGAGCACTTTTTCTGTCAAAGAACAAGAAAGGAGGTTGAAGAAAGCTTTGGAAGAGGAAAAGAAGGTAAAGTTTGAAGCAGAGAGGGTTGTTCAATGGGTGAAGCAGGAATCATCAAGAATTGATGCTTCTACAATCGACTCAATTCTTAGTGACAACAAGAAGAAAGAGGAAGATGTTATTAGATATAGGTTTTGATTACAAGAAATATTTGTCAAGTGTATACACAATATTCGCTTTGAAATTTCCATGTTTTATTATGTGTTACTACTGATTATTATTAATGAAATGAAATGTGTTTATAGCCACAGTTGAAAACTTTGATACATGGTTGTTACTAAAGCTTCAAGTTAGGTATAATTTGATTGATATGTAAAAGAAAGCAATACGGTTGTTGACTATGTTCAACGATTACATGGATTATGGATATATGATTGGGAAGTGTTTAAGTTTTTTAAGGATAAATAGTTTCTAGACGACCAAAAAATTGAATTTGTTTTAGACTAGATAAGTCCACTTTATGATCCAAAAGCAATTCACATACCAGCCCTAGCCGGGTCAGTATGAGGTTGGGACGGGGACAAATGTCACCGATAATGATAAAAGACTCATAGGACATCAATGCTCATAATCACACTATTATGGTTTTCTCGAAACAACTGGAGTGTGTTATCCAGGACCATTAGAGAGAGAAAACAGTCTATGTTTTACTAAAAGACTATATTATAAATTATAGGTGTTTTTAGCATCAGATTTTAAATATTATTATGTCCTTTTAATCAAGTGACCCATGATCCATTTAGTCTTTCAAAATCTTAGATATATAAATTGTATATGTTGTTGGTTATTATTACGAATGAAGAAAAGTTGTTTTTATCTTATTGTCTTCTTATGCAACCCAGATTTAAAATTAGTTTAACATAATTTATCATTGATGCTTTCCATCCCTTGAACGTATGGCTCCTCCTAAACCTACCAACCCTTTATCTAAAGACATTGTGGAAGAAGTTGTACATCTAGCTCACCTCCATTTGAACACTGCTTTATAAGAAAATCAGCAGCAATTTGATGAGCGTTTTGATAACGTCGTTGCTGATTTTACTCAGCAAGTTGAAGAGATTCGTACTCGCTTCGATAATAAAAAACATATTGCAGTCTGTTCCTATTCAGTCACCCACGAATTCATCAGGTACTACTCATGTTTATCCTTCGTCCCCTATGATAACTGGTGCCACCACCATGGTTTCACCGCCAATTTTTACCCCCTGTGTAACTCAGCAATACATACACAAACCCTACCCCCACCACGTGTATCGACCGCACAATCACCATCCCCTTTTCTGCCTTATCCGCCCTTGTTCCAAACTCAATCTTCCTTTACCCAAAATCTAGAGTTCGCTTGGCTGGTCCTTTAAACCTTCTTCTCAGATTCAAAACACCGACTGATTTCTTCGCCTTCTTCTTCTTCTCTTTGATCACCAAAGCCTTCAAGTCCTCTTGTCCTTTAGCCAGAGCCAAGAACATTTGTTGAAATTGAGCGTTCTGCGCTTGAAGATCTTTTACTGTCTGTTCAATATCCATCTCACTGAAATAAACAGTAGAAAGATAAGGAGATCTGTTGTAAGAAATCTGTTTGTGTTATGATGAATGAAAATGCATATGCAAATGATTTCAAGGAAATTAGAGATTTAAATTTGCTTAGACAAAAAGGAAACACACGTTGTATTAATAAATCCAAGTTCGAGTACATCATGCCTCTTTGGGCTTACAATGAAAGAAATAAAATACAAAAACTCCTAAGACAAAAAGGTTGAACGCATCCTCTTCGGTGCGATGTAGGCGTTCAAACTCCGCTCTTCATGGAGCTGCTTGGTGAGTTCCAAAACTTTCTTCTCACTGGCGTAGAATTAGGCTTCGAAAGTGTCTCGCTCTTCCTTTAGCTGAATTCAATCCTTTTGAAAGTCTTCAAGAGAGGTAGACATGTTAGGATGAAGGACAGTATACGGGACATCTCCTTCAGTAACAGGCTCCATGATAACATGGAGGATGGAGGGGTAAGGCATTACGAGACTATGAACACGAGCTCGCACCCACCTAAGATAAGGCTCAAGGGGAATAGAGTTTATGTGTCCCAATGTCTTACTATCCATTTTGTTTATCATCCTCCAAGCTCGTATAAACCTCTGACGGTAGCCTTGATCGTCGCTCTCGTAGTCGAACACCACACCTTGGATGAGCGCATCATGTGGACCATCTCTTCATGCGTACCCAAACTATCGCAAAGCTAAATAAGGGTTATAAGTGATACCTTCCCTAATGCCAAGCAGAGGGACATTAGATAATTCCCCACAACGGTCGATGATAGTAATGTCCTCCATGGATCGAGAACACCAACGGATATCTGAATGTCTGAGTGACATCAACCTATTGGACCATCTCAAGCCTTGCTCGTTCTTCATAATAGGGGAGATGTGAAATAAACCACCTAGCCAACAGAGGAGTACAACACATGAGGGCTCCTCTTCTCTTCATGGTGAGAGAGTAGAGAGAATGCAAGATATCTCCCAACAAAGTAGGTACTGGATTGTGAGATAAGAAGATTTTGACAGCATTCACATCTATAAGTTGGTCAGGATTTAGAAATAGTACCATCCCATAGATGAGAAGAGCCAAAATTTCTTTGAAAGCTTGTAAATCCATAGTGTTCCAACAGTCTTGATCTTTTTCCAACAGGAACTTGGCTAGGAAGCCTTTGACACCACTTCTTTTTTCCCAATTAGCTGTGATATCGAATTATTGCAAGTGTAAAGCTCGGGCAACCTTTTCAGGGCCTGGGTCTCTTTCAGTACGGTTGAAAGGTAGTTGATTGAGAATAGGAATTCCCAAGAGTTGAGATAATTCTTCTATAGTAGGTACAAGCTGGTAATCGGGGAAGGTAAAGCAATGGTACAAAGGGTCAAAGAACTGGAAACACATCTTCATCATATCTTTATCAAAGCTTGAGGTAACCAAGTTGAGAAGCCATCCATGTCTTTTGGTGAACGGAGAATTCTCAGGGACCCTTGATGCTAACTCCTTGAGCTGAAAAGGTACTCGTACAAGGCTGACTTAGATTGCGTTCCTGCGAGTGAGAGTCATGTCCTACAAAATAGAATAAAGATGAATCTCAAAATCCTTGACATGGTTAGTCTAAAATGCTATGGTATGATGCCATAATGTTATATACAAGCATATGCACAAGTTAATCAAACAAGTCCTTAGGTTTAGGCTTGCATGAGGTTCATAGGTAAGTATCCTCTTGAAGTTTAGTTGGTTCAACCTGTCCTAGAAAGTAAACGGGTTCTAGGGAATCTCAATATCACCGATCTTTCTTCATCGGCCATTGTTTCAGCGCAAGCCTCTTTATTGGCAGCCAAAATATCCCGAAAATCCAATCTCAATGAGCGTATTATCGAGTATCAACCAACTTTGGACTACACCAAAGCCGGCTACCTCTCTACTTCCTAATGGCCAAGTTGTTCAAGTAAAGGTTCTAAAGTCAGTTAGTGCTTCATTACATCACACAACGGCCCTGTATTCTCCTTGACTACTCAAGGGCTACCGGTACCAACAAATGTGTCACACTAACATAGCTATTTCTTAGACCATGTCGGTATACCCCGCACAGTTTCCACAACTTATTGCTACTTACCTAAAAAGGTACCCCAAATCCGGGTAGAGGACCAAAGCAAACCCAAACAAGGAACCATAATATAAAGCAAACAAATCAAACAATGAAAAGCAAGTAAAGGTGATCTAGACCTAAGGTAACCCCACTTTTAAGTAAATCCCCATTAGAGTCGCCCGTTCTGTAACACGGTGGGAGAACTGACTTGGGTGTTTTGCGTTTGATTGCAATTGTTGCGGATAGAAAGAGTAACCACCGACTTTTCTTTTATCCAATAAGGAAAGGGTGAAAAGAACAGGAAATACCTTTGATATTGTTTTCTTGAGTTCGGGGGGTAGGTTATGAAAAGGGAAGGTATTAGCACCCTTTTCATCCGTAGTTATCTACGGGCTCTTAGTTGCTTGCTAGATCACTTGCTTTTTGTTTGAAAATGTGCTTGTGGTGTGGGTTTTGAAAGTATTTTGAAAATTAATGTATTTGTAATGGTTCTTGTCTCTATAAGAACGGGTACAAAGTGTTTTGTCTTTTGAAAATGTTTCAAAGTGAAATTGTGGGTGTATAAAATGTTTTTGTTGTGAGCAAGCGAGCAAGTAGGAGCATCCTACCTACTCAAAATGTCTTTAATGTTCTTTTACTCCTCCTTTAGATGTTTATATCTTACCATCAATTTGGTAATAATCCCCATCATTGGATTTGAAGGGACGGGCGTGTGATGTTTGTATAGTCATAGAAGGCAACCTATGGGATGTTTTAGCAATTTTGTTTAGGGACTAGATCATTTATCGAAGGCAATATTGAGGGTCATCAAGGGACTACCATCTTTTATCAAGGTTTTTGCTAAAACGCCCATATTCTAGGGACATGACTATGTTTTCGAGGCAACAAGTGTAATTACCCTAGAGTTGTATGTGTGTGAAAAGTGTGTTTGATTGCATGCATTTTTTGTCTTTTGAACTTTTGGTTATCTACTTGTTGTTTTTATCTTGCCATACATCCTAGTTACTAGCATAAAAGCAATAAAAATGCAAAAAATAAACCCTACACTATTACAACCATATTTAAATAGCAAGAAAATATAAAGAGAAAATAAAAATAAAAATAAGAAAAATGAGCTCTTTCGATTCAGGAAGAAGCATCCTTCGTTTCTGCACTTTTGACCTCTTTCGATTTGGACCTAGAGTCAGCAAGGTTCTGTCCTTCGTTTGAGGCCTGGAGAAAGCAAGGTCATGTCCTTCGTTTGAGGCCTAAGGGCAGCAAGGTTCTGTCCTTCATTTGAGGCCTAGAGGCAGCAAGGTTCTGTTCTTCATTTGAGGCTTGGAGGCAGCAAGGTTCATTCTTTGCCACATGCTCCTTGCTGACTCCTTCGACTGTAATTATGCTAGACCCTCAGGTTGAGATTCGAAAGGCTTGAGCATTTAGCCAATCGAAAGTTACAATGAACCTATCTTAAATTCTTAAAATGCAACATTCAAGTGTAACTATAGGCCAGGGGTTAGCACAAAATTATTGGGTCTCAAAGTCCAAAGCCTAACTATTCAGAGTTCAAATTATTAGTGTATGGCCAGTCATAATCGAAAGCTAAAACATGGTCAAGCTCCCTATATGAAATATCTAAATTTTTCTTTATTGACATGTGCACATTATATTAAAATAGAATAGATTCAAGTTTGAAGGGAACTTACCTCTTGAAGTTCTTAAATCGAAGGAAACTGCAAGGGCCTTCCTTGGTGGAGAATGGGAATTCGTTGGGACCTTCCTAAGACTAATCCTTTACCACTTTGTGCAAGCAGTCACTGAATCGAGGGAGGTTATGTGAGTGGATCAAAGGTTCTTTTTATAACAAGTAATGGAATGACTCAAAGGGCTATTATATGGTAGTTGGGGAAGTGGGTCAAAAGCTAGTTAGATGGTCACTTGAGAGGTGAATCGAAGGTTTTTTTTATAACAAAGGGGGTTGAGTTTTTCAGAAGTATTTGAAAAAATGTTGGGAAGTGTTTGAGAATTTTGGGAATTTTCACAATGTTCTCTTACAATCCTTCCGGCGCCCCTAACATGTGTGGTGGAGTCTCTTATTTATAGATGGCATGGGCTGATGTCTTGGGAGGGAAAACAAATTATTTAAACAAAAAAGGCATGTTGTGTTTGTAGCTTTCGAGGGACAGTGTTTGTATGCCATTTTGGTGCAAGGAAAAAGGCAGTGTTGCAGGACTGCTGTGCAGCAGTTTTGGAGTTTTATGGCCAGTGTATCAGGCCTGAACCTGGCAGCGCATGGGACTTGGTCAACAAATACCTTTGGCATCTCAACCTTTTGTCTTGACCCCATAGCTTTTTCCTTCGACCAGACTCTTCAGCAATCACTTCTTTTTTCAAATCGAAGTATCCTTCGAATGAATCATGTGGGTATCCTTTGTAGGACCCAAATAAGTGTCTTTCGACCAAGCCCTTCACGGGTTCCTTCGAATGGTCCAAATACATGCTCCTGGGGTGGGTTAGTAAAACATGTCATTCGATTGGGACATTCAGACATGTCTGGCAAGTCCTTCGAATGTGCCACCATGGCACTTCTTTCGCATAAGACAAAGGCATAGTGTAGAATTTGTGTGTTGAAGCAAGCCATTTCCAAGGGGGATACTGCCCACTCAAACTTGCTTGCAAGGGGCCATGTGGCCAAACAAAAGGTGTATTCAGGAGGTCCCTGCTTTGTGACTTTATGCAAACATGCAAGATATTCTTGCTCAAACGAAGGCTTGTATGAAGGGAACCATATTCCAAAAAGAAAAGTGTGACCAGAAACTTGTACTGAAGGATTCACACACTGCAAACGAAGGATGCATGCAGGGGATGAAAGGCTCAATCGAAGCTTGCAACATTGGGAAGGCCATTGCCCCAAACGAAGGAAGCCTGCAGAAGGCAAGATGTGTAATCGAAAGAGGGCAGAAGGGAGACTTTGGCCTCCTGAATCGAGTTTTATCATCAGGAGGCTTTTTGCCTTGTGAATTGAAGTTATTTGATGTGAAGTGTTTCCCTGTCGAAGCTTGTAACAAGTTGCTTCAAAGGGTGACTTTGGCCTTGTGCATGTTAACATGATAGGAAATTGTGCCTTGTAAGTCTTGGCTAACACGCAGGAAAGATGCTATGTGGCCAAACGAAATATTTTCACAAACGTTCAAACAAAGTCTAGTGCCCAAATGAAATAGGAAATGAACTTGCCTAAATGAGTCCAATGCCCCCAAACGAAGCATGAAATGAACTTGCCCAAAAGGATTCCAGCGCCCAAATGAAGGATGCAACCAAAGCCTGCATAGAAGGAGTCAAAGTGCCTAATCGAAGGATGTAAAATCGAAGAGAACTTGTTTTTCCTTTAATTTTGTCAAAAAGAGTATTTTTATATGTTTTGCCCTTTTTTGCAATTTCCTCTTTGATCTGGATGCTGAGAAATCCAAATGTATTTGTGTAAGATTGAATTTTTGGGAGCCCCTTATGAGAAATTCCTTGAGAAATGAGAGGGAAAATTTTGGGGTACAACAACTGCCCCTGTTCAATCTTCTTAAACCTGAAGAGTTAGATTGGAGAATCTGCCATTTGTGACTTGAAGGTGAAAGATGATTGAACACTACAGTGCCCAAAAATTTTCACTTGATAATATTGTGGTTGAGGTGTGTAAGGAATGGGCTTAAAGATGCCATTTGGAGAAATGATGCAGAGTTGTCAGAGATGGGCTTATAGATGCCATCCAAAGGTGATTGTTGATAGAAATTAGACTAAGTCTTGACTTCAACTGAAAAAGAATCAGAATAAACCTTTGGTCAATTTAAACTGAACCAGCAGAAGTCTTGAATATTTTTTAACTGGAAAGAATCAAAATAAATCTTTGAGTGATTTATCTGAACTATAGAAAATGTCTACGGGAAAGAATCAAAATAAACCGTTGATAGATTTAAACTGAACCAGCAAAGGTCTTGAATATTCTTTAACTGGAAAGAATCAGAATAAATCTTGGAGCGATTTATCTGAACCAGAGAAACTGTCTACGGGAAAGAATCAGGATAAACCGTTGAGATTTAAACTGAACCAGCAGAGGTCTTGGATATTCTTTAACTGGAAGGAATCAGAATAAATCTTGGAGCGATTTATCTGAACCAGAGAAACTTTCTACGGGAAAGAATTTGGATAAACCGTTAAGAGATTTAAACTGAACTAGCAGAGGTCTTGAATATTCTTTAACTGGTAAGAATCAGAATAAATCTTGGAGCGACTTATCTGAACCAGAGAAACTGACTACGGGAAAGAATTAGGATAAACCATTGAGATATTTAAATTGAACCAACAGAGGTCTTGAATATTCTTTAACTGGAAAGAATCATAATAAATCTTGAAGTGATTTATCTGAACCAGAGAAATTGTCTACGTGAAAGAATTAGGATAAACCGTTGAGAGATTTAAACTAAACTAGCAGAGGTCTTGAATATTCTTTAACTGGAAAGAATCAGAATAAATCTTGGAGCGATTTATCTGAACCAGAGAAACTGTCTACCGGAGAAGAATCAGGATAAACCATTGGTCAATTTAAACTGAACCAGTAGAGGTCTGAAGGAAGTATTCGTGATGTAGATAGTCACCCTGTCATGTTTCGGGAATTGATCTGCAATTGATTTGTTCACAAATAGTTATCCTGTCTTGTTGAAAATTTGATGATAATTTTCTATTGATTGATCTTTCCTGAAAAGGTAAAGAGTTAGTTGTATGTGATACCATGATGTATGGGATGCATGGCGTAATGATGTTTCTCAAAATAAATGAGATTGATATATGCATTTGTGTTGTTAACGTTATGATGTATGAATGCAATGTATGCACATATTAGTTGTTCTGCTGCAATGTTATTTAGATTGGGGAAAATAAATCCCTGACTGTTGCTGGGAATATGGAGTGTAAGCCTTCATATTTTGTTGAAATTGAAGTATTGATAGACGGGTTTCCGTCATTAGAGAAGTAAACTTTGTTGGGGAAGGGAAACACCGTGCATTGCTTGTGGAATTAGTGAAATCCTGTCGGGGAATTCCTGAGAAGCTGGGCGAATTTCACTGGGGAATCTTTGGAGCGGTAACTGGAAGTCTCGCTCCATCAGGGATATGAAAGCAACAAATACCCTCAGGCTACATACTGGCGATATGGCAATGATCCTGTAGCAGGATGTCCTTGCTTCTGCTCCGTTAGAGAAAGTACCTGCGGGGATTTTATGGAATGGCCCATAGATACTATCCTGTTTCTTAAAGCAATTAGTAATTGTCTTTCTGTTCAGTTTTCCTTTTTTTATGCGTTCATTTGTAAATAGTAATTACGTTCAAATGCATATGTTCAAAAATAATTACTGGACATTTTTGCAAACAAAACAGGAACATAAAAGAAAAACAGATAGTTTTGCACTTTTAAAAGAATATCTCTGTTTTAACTTGAATAAGTATTTTTGTACAAAGAGACAGACGTCCTAGTAAGAGAATGTTATCGTAAAAATGAAAACTGATACAAAGAAAAGACAGTTATGTGAAATAATCTCATGGGGTTTCCATTCTGCTATAGCTTTTATGTCTTTGAGCGTCTCATCCACTTGCTGCTTTGTCTCATCCACTTGTTGCTTTGAGCATCTTATCCCTAATTTTTGCCTAGGCCAGTCAACCTAGCGGGTCTTTTCATGTGTAGTATCTTTTAACTATGTACACATTTATAGGATGCGGAAGGTCGTCGCCGTCCATAGTGGTTAAGATTATTTCCCCACCAAAAAATGTGTTTTTAATCACAAATGGTCCTTCGTATGTAGGAGTTCATTTGCCCCTAGGATCACCTTATGGAAGTATGATACGCTTGATTACCAAGTCACCAACCCGATATACCTAATGTCTGACCTTCTTGTTAAAAGCTTTAATCATGCGTTTTTGGTACATCTGGTCATGGCAGACAGCCGTAAGCCTCTTCTCATTAATCAAGTTCAGCTGATCAAGTCGATTTTAAATCCATTCATCTTCACTCAACCCTACATCCCTCATGATTCTCAAAGAAGGTATTTGAACTTCAATTGGTAGGACAACTTCCATGTCGTATACCAAAGGGAAATGAGTTGCCCCTGTTGATGTGTGCACCATGGTACGATAACCGTGGAGAGAAAATGGTAACATCTCATGTCAGTCCTTATAAGTCACTGTCATTTTTTGTATGATCTTCTTAATGTTTTTATTAGTGGCTTCTACAGCGCCATTCATCTTCGGTCGATAAAGAGAAGAGTTATGATGCTGGATATTGAATTATGCGCATAGTGCAGTGATCATAGTATTATTGAGATTGGTACCATTATCTGTAATGATTCTCTCCAAAATACCATACCGACAGATAAGATTCTATTTGATGAATCGGGCCATAACTTTCTTGGTAACAGAGGCGAATGAAGCTGCCTCGATCCACTTCGTTTAGTAATAAATGGAAACCAAGATGAAGCGGTGTCCATGAAAAGCTGTAGGTTTGATCTCTCCAATCATGTCAATGCCCCACATTGCGAATGGCCAAGGAGCATTCAGGACGTTTAGAGGAACTGGAGGCACATGTACCTTGTCAGCATAGATCTGACACTTGTGACAGGTTCGTGAATGCTGATGACAATCTGCTTCCATGGTGGACCAGTAGTATCCTATCGGTAAGATCTTTTTAGACATCGTGTGTCCACTAGAATGGGTGCCAAAGGGGCCTTCATGTAAATCAACCATGATCTTGTCTACCTCACTCTTGTCTATGCACCGAAGCAAAGTAGAGTCATGGTTGCGCTTATAGAGAACTCTGTTACTAAGGAAGAACTTAGTAGAGAATCTTCTCAGGAATTTCTTGTCGTTGACTAAAGATCCCTCCAGATATTCTTGGGCCTCAAGATATCTCTTAATTTCATGGAACCAAGGCTTGTCCACTACTTCTTCAGTATCAACCTCGTGACAGTAAGTTGGTTCGTCCATCCTCTCAATGGTGATCTGAGGAGCCTCATTATCCCATCTGATTTTGAACATGGATGACATAGTGGCTAGTGCGTCTGCTAGTTGATTTTCCTCTCATGGAAAATGCTCAAAGATAATTTCCTCAAAATGTGGGATCAGTGTCAACACAAGTTCTTTGTAAGGGATGAGATTAGGATGCTTCGTGTCTCATTCTCCTTTGATCTGACTGATGACTAGGGCTGAGTCTCCAAATACACTTAAGGACTTGATTCCCAAATCTACGACAACTTTGAGACCCATAATACACACTCCATATTCCGCCATATTATTGGTATAGTTGAAACATAGCCTAACAGTGAAGGGAGTATGACAACCTTCAGGGGATATGATTACAGCGTCGATGTCATTGCCGAGGGCGTTGGAAGCTTCGTCAAAAACATGGTCCATCAGGATCCTTGTTCAGGTCTGTCATATGGTCCGAGTTCTTCACAATCATTTACCAATATGATATCTTCGTCTGGAAATACGAAATTCATGGATTGATAGTCATCCACAGCCTGATGATCCAAATGATCAGCTAGTACACTCCCCTTTATTACTTTCTGAGTAGTGTACTGAATGTCGTATTCGGTCAGGACCATCTGCCATCTTACTATTCTTCCAGAGAGGGTCGGCTTCTCGAATATGTATTTAATTGGATCCATCTTGGATATCAATAAAGTAATGTGAGTCAGCATATACTGTCTTAGCCGGCGAGCAGCCCATGCCAGAGCGCAACAAGTTTTCTCAAGCAGTGAATATTTGATTTCACAGTCGGAAAACATTTTGCTCAGGTAGTATATTGCATGCTCTTTTCGGCCAGACTCGTCATGCTGCCCCAGCACACACCCCATTGAACTTTCCAAGACTGTTAGATACTTGATAAGAGGTCTTCCCTCAACTGGAGGCATCAAAATGGGAGGCTTTTGAAGGTACTCCTTGATCCTGTCAAAGGAATCCTGGCAGTCGTTGTTCCATTCCACCACTTGATCTTTCTTCATTAATTTGAAGATTGGTTCACATGTAGCAGTTAGATGGGAAATGAACCTGGCGATGTAGTTTAGTTGTCCTAAGAAACCCCTAAATTCCTTCTCAGTGCGAGGAGCGGGCATTTCTTGTATTGATTTTACCTTTACAGGGTCCACTTCAATACCTTTACCGCTGACTACGAAGCCTAAGTGCTTACCTGACCTTACTCCAAAAGTGCATTTATTCGGGTTCAGCCTTAGTTTGTATTTCTTCAGTCTTTCAAACAGTTTCTGTAGATGGTCAAGGTGTTCCTCTTCAGTTTGAGATCTGGCTATCATGTCATCCACGTAGACCTCTATTTCGCGATGGATCATATTGTGAAACAAAGCTACCATGGCACGCTGATAGGTAGCCCCGACGTTCTTCAGTCTAAATGGCATAACTTTGTAACAGAACGTGCCCCACTGTGTGATGAAGGTTGTTTTCTCCATGTCCTCAGGTGCCATTTTGATCTGGTTGTATCCGGAGAAACCATCCATGAAGGAAAATACTTTATGTTATGCGGTGTTGTCAACCAGAATATTGATGTAGGGAAGCGGGAAGTCATCCTTGGGGCTTGCCTTATTCAAGTCTCTGTAATCCATACTCATACATACCTTACCATCCTTTTTAGGAACCGGAACAACATTGGCGACCCATTGTGGATAGGAGGTGACAACCAAGAATCCGGTGTTGAACTGCTTCATGACTTCAGTCTTGATTTTCTCTGACATTTCTGGCCGCATACGACGAACCTTCTATTTCACTGAAGGGCAGTCTTCTTTTTTCGGCAGGCGATGGACCACGATATCAGTGTCGAGTCCTGGCATGTATTCATATGACCAGGCAAAGACCTCAACATAGTCATGCAATAACTGAGTTAAGCGCTTCTTGACACTATGCTCCAGGTTGGCACCCATCTTGACTTCTTTCTTGTCCTCTTCAGTACCTAAGTTAACTGTTTCAACCGGCTCTTTATGGGGTTGTATGGGCCTTTCTTCCTATTGTAATAACCTGGCTAGTTCCCCTGGTACCTCACAATCTTCCTCACCTTTGTCTCTGGCTTGGTAGATCAGATTTTCAAAGTTACAATAAGCCATAGCAGAATCGTTACCCATGGGATCCTGAGTGGATGTGGATCTGCATTTCGATATGTGAGTGTGTGTAAGAGCATAACTATCTTTGATAAAATAAAAGGTATAAAAAGAAAAACAAAGAGCGTAAAATTTGCATGCAAAAATGTCCATGATTTATTGATGACATATGAAGATGAAGTAACAACCCTCACAAATGGACCATTGTGCCTCGGGTAAGACACAAGGTTTTAAAGTCTAAATTGTTTAAATATTACAAGTCCGAAAAAATTAAAAGACAATTACTCTTGAATAAAAGTAATAGAAATAAAATCTTTGGCCTCCCAATTATTTAGTCCTCCCCTGATGGTTGGAAAAATCCACTCGTCCATGTCACAGCTGCCATCACTGTCTTCCAATGCATTGACTCCCTGATTGCTGATGGGTAAAGGTGGCCCCCCAACGCGAGAATGTCGAACGACTACTTAGGCCTTTGCAGTAAAACTCAAACCAAATCTGTTGGATTTGTAAGGAATATCCAGAAGTTGGCCCCAAATGGTACATACACCTTACTCAACTACTGCTCTAGAATCTTTCAGAGAGGCCAATTTCAATGGAGGTCTGGTAACCTTCAGAGTCTTGGCAGTAGTCTTGGTTGCAGCAACCATCTGTGGAACCTCCTCAAAATTTTGACATGGGTTTCAATGAACTCACCGTCCATTTCAACATACCTGAAAGAGTTCAGGTGGCTAACCATGTATTCCTCCTCCCTGTTGTACCCCAAAATTTACCCTCCCATATTTCTCAAAACATCTCAAGAAAGACCCTCAAGTTGCTCAAGGTAGTCTAAGGGTTGACTAGACAAGCTCTCTCCTAAGGCAGTCTACCTCAAATTAGGGTTTCATATTGCATCAAGATACTTGAGTCCAAGGGATCCAAAATGCTCAAAATTGTCCTAATATGTTCTCAAGATCATCCATGTCAAGTTTCAAGCCCTACGGAGAAAATTTGCTCAGTCAATTGCTTAAAGGCCTGAAAATCGACTGTGCTAGGGCAAAAGTTAATTGTGGCCCACATACAGTCAAACTTCAAGATTTTTGGTAAACATCCTCATTTTGAAGTATCATTCATCATTTGATCAAGGTTTGATCATGATTCATCAAGAATTTCTCACAATTCATCAAGAATCAAAAGTTGCTAAATTAGGGTTTTATAGGAAAAGTAAACCCAACTTTGACCAAGCATAACTTTCTCATACTTTATGAGAAATGACCCATCCAAAGCTCCTTTTTAAGAGGACGCCATGATCTACAATCCATATTCATCTCCCAAGTTCAAAATATGCACTCACAAGAAGTTATGAATTTGGACATTATAGGTCATTTTGAAAAGTCAACAAAAACAGCTTTTTTGTCAAAGCTTCATACATGATAATGGAATATAAAATTGAGATAAGACCAAAAGGGTTGATAAGATGACACCTCAAGCTTTCTAAAAAGTCCAAGAAAACCTTCAAAGAGTCAAAATTGAGGAAGTTATGCATTGGTAAAGTTGACTTTTTTTGCAAAATTGCCAAAAGTCAACCATGCCTAAAACTTCAATTTTTGCCAAATGGGTCCAATCTTTTTCATTTGTTTTGAGTTGGAAACATAGTCCACGAGCTCTAGCCCTTTCCACTTGTCATTATCATGTTTTTATTATTTATTTTGATTTTGATTTGATTTAAATCAATTTTAATCAAAATAAATCATGAGAAAATCTAAAGCATTGAAAACTCAAGATTTTATACTTGTTTCAGGTCTCAAATCCAGTTGGCAAGTATTCAAATTCGTGTAAAAGCATGAGGTGCACAAAAAGATGGAATTAGGCCATTTTTGGAAAGATATTCAAGGTATATCAAATCAAAATCAAATCCATTGATGGAGGAAGATTGAGACCAGTTTTGGAACCCTAATTTATTCCTCAATACATATAGAAGGAATGCAGACCAAAAGAGGCTAGAGAAAGAGGCGCAGCATCAAGAATCATACTTGGAAAAATCAAGAAAAAGTGGTGAATTTAATTCCTAGTTACAGGCAAATTCAAGATCTTTGGAGCATTCTAATCGTTTCCTGAGGTCATCAGCAAGCAAAAGCAATCAAACTCAAGCATTTACAGCCCCTATATCGCGCTGTAAGACATTCACGATACCTACATTTTCTTGAATTCTGTTTGCATAATTCTGGCATGTATAGCATAATATAATCATAGATTTTTGTTCACCATGACAATTGCAAGCTTTCTATAATATCCAATTGCGTTTTCATGGACTGAATCGATAGTTGCCATTGTTAGGTTTTTTGGTTCTGTTTTAGGGTTTTTGTATACAGGAAAAATTAGTCTTCATGAAGGGTACCATCATGTTCAGAATAACAAGACGAATTCTACCATGGCATTAGGTGTCGTTTATATTGCTCATGGAAGATTTTGGAACGAGCTCTGTTTGTAGTGACGGACAAACGTCCGTAGGTAAAAGTGTTTCACTTTTACTAACAAATGCAAGGAGGGAGACGAAGACATGGCAAGCCATCACTCGTCCATTTGAAATTTCGCGCTAATATTTTATTATTTCATTTGTTTTGCATATTATTATTATTATTTATCTTATGTACAAACAGAACAAATAGCTCAGCTGGTTGCCAAGCGTTGGAAATTGCCTTGGGGCCTGGGTTCGAATCCCAGGTCCCCCACTTTCTTCATGTATTTTTCTTTCAGATAATCCAGCGCATACCCAAGTCCAAGGCCTATCATACGCCCTCATAATCCAGCTTGCCAAGTGTCTTGAGATCCAGATCTGATGGCCAGCAATGGAGGAGCACCAAAGGCATGGTCAAACGCGTGGTATGAGATTGCAAAGATTCAAACGTGGATCTCTTTATCTTGGGCCCAGATTGTTATTCACACCCCTAAATCTCCACTACAGGCCCAAGTTTCTTTTCTTCTTCTTTTTTATATTTTTGTTTAATTTAATTTCTTTATTTTATTTTACTAACCAATCAATTGTTTTCTTTTTATCAAAAAAATCATAAAAATAATACTTTTCACAAATTAGGTTTAGATTTTATTTTTTATCAAAAAAAATTAAATTAATTTAATTAGGTTGTTAATATTAGATAATTTTAATTCCTTTTTGTAAATAATTAAAAATAATTAGAAAATTAGGGTTTTGTCCAAATTTAACTATATTTTCTTTTTCTATAAAAAATAACAAAACATAAAAAATAGGCCATGTAATTATTTTCATTAATTAATTTAATCACTAATTATTTTTGTATTTAATTTTAAAACCTAATCTTTTTCTTAAAAAATATTATAAAAAAAAACAATTTCTCTTTTGATTAGGTTAGAGGGGTCAAAACCCTAATTTCTTCCTGATCTTGATTTCATCGCGCGCGCTTTATTGTTTTATTATTTATCATATTATTGTAACTGCTCACAAGGTGTAATAGTTAATTAGGTCTTTACTTTCATTTATCGCTTTATTTTCAAAGGGTTTGTTTTTGGCTATGTAAATACCCGAAGACTTGTAATAGCGTAGTTTAATTTCCGCACTTTAATTTCTGCAAAATATTGAACTGTTAGATGTATGAATAATTAGGGTTTGAATGACAAGAATGTATGATAAACTTTAAAACAGTTAGATAACCCTAAAATGTGCAAAGATAAATAATCTGAAATTGAATCACTCGCACATGCGCACTCCTAGGGTATACTCCCACTTGGTTGCCTTTGGTAAACGGTCATTGAGTATAGGATGCTTTAGTGGTTGTCCTTTTGTCTAAAAAAAGATCAAAGTCCCGATACGGAAAAGTTGCCTCGGAATGGTTGCCTCAGAATTGTTGCCTCGAATAATTGATCTAAGACATTAGGGTTACTACTAAGACGTCCTAACATTGCTTTAGTAACCGTACGTCCCTTTCGAATTGACCCTCAAAACTCCAACTATGATGCTACCTACTCACTAATAGTGGGATAGCATTGTCTAAAGGAAATAAACATAGAACGATTCTTTTTTCGAGTAGGTAGATTAGTTCTTAAGTACTTGCTCAAACAAAAACAAACTTTTTCACACTTACACTCCTTTACAAACAAAGCTTTCAAAAACACTTCATTACACTCTTGAAGACAGAAGCAAGAGTTAAATCGAAGTCAAAACAAAAGCTTTTCAAATCACACAAACACAAAGAAAACAATTTTGAAAATGATGAGCAAGTACCTAAGAGCCCGTAGATAACTACGGATAGAAAGGGTGCTAATACCTTCCCTTTCTATAATCTACCCCCCGTACTCAGAAATATCTCAAAAAAGGAATTTTTCTGTGCTTTTTTCCTTTCCTTGTTGGATAAAATAAAGTCAGCGGCGACTCTTGCTTACCGCGACATTTCGCAAACACAAACGCAAAACACAAACCAGCATTAACAGTCGGTTCTGGCCACCATATCACAGAACTGGCGACTCTGCTGGGGAATTAATAAGTGGGGTGTACCTTAGGATTAGTTCATCATATTGTTTTCAATTGTTTGATTTGTTTGCTTTATCTTTGTGGGCTTTTTATCGGAGTTACTATAGATCCTAACTCGGATCTGGGGATACCTTTTAGGTAAGTAGCAATAGACTGTGAGGGAACTGTACAGTGTAGACCGATACGGTTGAAGCAATAGCTACGTTAGTGTGATACATTAGTTGGTACCGATATCCCTTGTGGAGGAACAAGGAGAGTATGGGGCTGCTATATGGGTCATTAAGCATCAACTGACCTTAGAACCTATAATTAACCAACTTGGCCATAGAAAGTAGCAGAATGCTACACTCATTGAGACCATACTCTCGAGATGGTTCCGGCTGCAAGAAAAGATTGCATGACTGGAATTATGACCGATGGAGGATGGTCAGTGATATTGAGAACCTCTAGAACCCGATTACTATTATTAGGACAGGTTGAACCAACTAAACTGCAAGAGGGTAGTACCTAAACTCCATGCCAGCCTGAAATTTAAGGGCTACTGTGTGACTTGTTTGCCTTTACCATGTTTGCTATCTGTGATACATGTGGTGTGTTTTATCATGACATCATGCATCATGACATCGCATGCATATTTCATTAGACTAACCGTTTCAAAGACCGAGGGGATTCATCTTTGTTCTGTTTTACAGATCATGGCTTCTATGCGCAGAAATACCATTCGAATCAGCTTCGTGCAAATTCCTGCTCAACTCAGAGAGTTAGTTTCAAAAGTTCCTGATACTTCTTCCTTTGTTAGAAGACATGGTCATCTCCTTAGCCTGGTCACTTCCAAATTGGATGAGTAAATGATGAGTGTGTTGTTCCAGTTCTTTGACTCGTTGCATCCTTGTTTTACCTTCCCGGACTATCAGTTGGTCCCTACTTTGGAGGAGTTTTCTGACTTACTGGGCATATCTATTCTAGAGCAGACACCCTTTACAGGATTGGAGATAGCTCATAGGCCAGAGGATATTGCTTCAGCCCTACATCTAAAAATGGTTGATGTAGTATCTAACTGGGAGACTCGGAGTGGGGTTAAAGGGTTTTTGGCTAAGTTCTTGATCGATCAAGCTCAACAGTTCTCGGATAGTTTGGACTTTCAAGCATTTGAAGACATCCTGGCTCTCCTCATCTACAGCTTGGTTCTGTTCCTGAATCCAGATGCCT
This sequence comes from Vicia faba, assembly GCA_948472305.1. Classification (NCBI taxonomy): domain Eukaryota; kingdom Viridiplantae; phylum Streptophyta; class Magnoliopsida; order Fabales; family Fabaceae; genus Vicia; species Vicia faba. The sequence continues at coordinate 941,831,658 of OX451736.1, forward strand.
TCATAGATGTGAATGCGGTCAAGATTTTCATGTCTCGTAACCCAGTGCCTACTCTCTTAGGTGATATTCTACATGCTCTTTATACCCGTACTGTGAGAAGAAAGGGAACTCTCATGTGTTATGCGCCGCTGTTGGCGAGGTGGTTTATTTCGCACCTCCCCAAGTCTGTTTTGATGAATGAGGAAGGTGTAGGTTGGGCCTATAGAATCACGTCCCTTGCTCATACGGACATCCTTTGGAGTACTAAGGATATGAAAAGGGTAGCTGTCATTAATCGGTGTGGGGAATACCCCAATGTTCCATTGCTTGGAATTAGAGGAGGAATAACCTATAATCCTTGTTTGGCTTTACGACAGTTTGGACGAGCTCGGAGAGGCGGTCCTCATGAGTTGCTGCTTACAGGCATTGTCTTTGACTTCAAGGAGTTGTTGAGGGACATCGCCGCAGGTTTATACGAGCTTGGGACAGGGTGAACAGGTCTGATCCACATGAGCTAGGAATGAAGACTTCTCTCCCGATGCAACCATATCTCCAGTGGGTTCGAGCCCGTGCTCAAAAGCTGGGAATGCCATATGAAGCAGTTTTGCCTGTGATTATAGAGCATACTAATAAAGAAGGTGTTCCTTATACGATCATCCATCCATACATGCCTACTGATCTTGGGGCATTGAAGAGATCTTAGATCCAGCTAAAGGAAGAAAGGGATACTTACAGAGAGAAATATCATGAGCAGGAGAGGAAGATCCTGAAGCTTACAAGACAGCTTGAGAATGTGAGGACAATCAACGATTACGTCACTACGAAGGGAAAACGACCATGGGAGTTCTGACATTTTTTATTGTTTCTAGTTTAGATTTTCTTTTCGGTATTTCTTTTGTAACGCCTTAAAGGCATTTGTTAAACACTGTTACCAGTTTAATCTAATAAAGTGTGTTTTATTTTGGTTTACAAATTTGAATCTCCCAAAGTCTTTGAAATAATTTCATACGCATTCCATTCCCATGTACCTCATTACAAGTACCATTACAGGTTTCTCATCTTCTTCGCTGTTTATTTCAGCAATCATGTCTTCTAAAACACCTACTGATCAAGCTATTAAGGCTCTTCAAGCTCAGAATGCTCAGTTCCAAGAGATGTTCTTGAACTTGACCAAGAGTCAACAAGATTTGAAGACTCTTATCTTGAAGGACAAGAAGAAGAAGAAGAAGAAGAAGAAGAAGGTGTTCCTCCTGAATATGGGTCACAGATTTGGGAATAGGTTGAGACAGGAAGTTGATCTATCTCATTCATCTGAGGGGAGATAATCAAGAGGAAAGGAAGGGTCCTAGCCCTGTGGTATCTGACAATGACACTGATTTTGATGATGAACAATACCCTCCTGCTGAGGACAGGTACAAGCAACTTGAAGACCGTCTGAGTGCCATGGAGATTCAGAAGGTTCCTGGTTTGGACTTTGGAGATTTGAGACTGGCATCTGGGGTGGTAATCCCACACAAGTTTAAAGCTCATGTCTTTGCTAAATACGATGGGGTCTCCTGCCCGAAGTTACACCTCCGCTCGTATGTTAGAAAGATTCAACCCTATACTGTTGATAGGAACTTGTGGGTTCATTTCTTTCAAGATAGTCTGTCAGGGACTCAAATTGAATGGTTCTATCAACTGGAAGGAGCTAATGTACGCAACTGGGAGGACCTTGCTGCTGCTTTTTACAAGCAGTATCAGTATAATGCCGACCTTGCTCCCACACGTACCCAACTTCAGGGTATTTCTATGGGTGCGAGCGAAGGTTTTAAGGACTATGCTCAGAAATGGAGAGATCTTGCAGGAAGAGTCCAACCCCCTATGGCTGATAGGGAGTTGGTAGATATGTTTCTTGGAACTTTTTATGGTCCATACTTTAATCATTTGTTCGGTAGTTCATCATCCGGGTTTACTGAATTGATTATGATTGGGGAGAGAGTAGAAGCCGGTATCAAAAGTGGAAAGATACAGAAAGGTGCTTCATCAAGTACAGAGAAGAAGCCTTTCAAGAAGGAATCTAGTACCGTTTACAGCTTGAGGAGCCAAAACCGACCTGAATGTCGCCAAGCAGTCAACGCGGTAGTAATATCAAGACCAACTGTTTCCCCACAACATAACAATCAGCAAAGAGTAGAGAGACTGCAAAGGCCGTATACTCGGCTCAGTATGACTCTATCTCAAATTTTACCGCAGTTGTTGAAGACCAACTTAATCACTCTGAGGGAAGCTCTGAAGAATCCCAGCACTACATCACCGTTGTACAATCCAAATGCCCGCTGTGCTTATCACTCTGATAGCCTAGGGCATGATACAAACAACTGTCGGGCCTTGAGGAATAAGGTGCAAGATTTGATTGAAGCTAAAGAAATTGAGTTTGACGCTCCAGAGAAACCCAACGTCATAACTGCTCCTATGCCCAAACATGATCAGGGAGTGAATGCAATTGAGGATGATGAAGAAGAGTCAGATATTGACAGCTGGATTTACCCGACTACTGACGGTGGCTTGAGCAATTGGACGGCGAAGGACTTCGTGCCCATTTCTTTTATTACATAGTAATAGACTTTTGTTTTGAGATTTGTAACAGACAATTTGAAATTTTACGGCCCGGTGCCTTGCCCGAGACACCATGGCTTTGTTTGTGAGGGCTTAATATTTGTCATTTCCATATATCATCAATAAAGAATTGGACGTTTTCTTGCATTGCAAATTTTGTGCTCCTTGTTTTTCTTTTCTATCTTACACCTTATCAAAACAACTATAGTCTTACACACACTCACATATCATAATACAGGTCTACATCCACTCTGGATCCCACTGATAACGACTCTGCTACTGCCAGCTATGACTTCAAAAGTCCGATCAACCAAGCCGAGGACGAAGGTGAGGATGATTTTGAAGTGCCTGGAGATCTTGCTAGATTATTACTTCAGGAAGAAAGGGTCATACAGCCACATGAAGAGCCAGTGGAAACAATAAATCTGGGTACCGAGGAAGACAAGAAAGAGGTCAAGATCGGTGCAAATCTGGAGTCTAGTGTTAAGCAACGGTTGATTCATATGCTGCGTGACTATGTTGAGATCTTTGCCTGGTCTTATGAAGATATGCCTAGGTTGGATACTGATATCGTGGTTCACCGCTTGCCTACTAAAGAGGACCGCCCTCCAGTGAAGCAGAAAGTTTGTCGAATGCGCCCAGAGATGTCTGAGAAAATTAAGGCTGAGGTTATGAAACAGTTTGATGCCGGTTTTCTAGCAGTTACTTCTTACCCACAATGGGTCGCCAATGTGGTTCTGGTGCCGAAAAAAGATGGTAAAGTTCGAATGTGTGTTGACTATAGGGATCTGAATAGGGCAAGTCCCAAGGATGATTTCCTCTGCCTCATATTGACATTCTGGTTGACAACATCGTACAGCATAAGGTTTTCTCATTTATGGATGGTTTTTCCAGTTACAATCAGATTAAGATGGCTCCCGAGGATATGGAAAAGACAACGTTTGTTACATAGTGGGGTACCTTTTGCTACAAGGTCATGCCATTCGGATTGAAGAATGCTGGGGCAACGTATCAGCGCGCCATGGTCGCTTTGTTCCACGACATGATTCATTATGAGATTGAGGTATACGTTGACGACATGATTGCAAGGTCCCAAACTGAGGAAGAACACCTCGACCATCTTCAGAAGCTATTTGACAGGTTGAAGTTGTACAAGCTGAGATTAAACCCGAACAAATGCACCTTCGGGGTGAGGTCTGGTAAACTGTTGGGTTTCGTCGTTAGTGATAAAGGTATTAAGGTGGATCCTGAAAAGGTGAAGGCTATACAGGAAATACCATCTCCTCAAACTGAAAAGGAAGTCAGAGGCTTTTTCGGACGTCTGAACTACATCACCCGATTCATCTCACACCTGACTGCTACTTGTGAGCTAATCTTCAAGTTGCTGAAGAAAGATCAAGTGGTGAGATGGAATGATGAATGTCAGGCCGCTTTCAAAAGGATAAAGGAATATCTCCAAGAGCCACCTATTCTGATGCCTCCAGTTGAAGGGAGACCTTTGATCTTATACTTGACAGTACTCGAAAATTCAATGGGGTGTGTGCTGGGGAAGCATGATGAGTCTGGCCAAAAAGAGCATGCTATTTACTACCTTAGTAAAAAGTTTACCGACTGTGAGACCCAATAATCACTGCTTGAGAAAACTTGTTGCGCTTTGGCATGGGCTGCTCGCCGGCTGAGACAGTATATGCTGACTCACACTACTCTATTGATATCAAAGATGGATCCAATCAAGTATATCTTCGAAAAGCCCGCCTTGTCCGGAAGAATAGCAAGATGGTAGATGATCTTGACTGAGTATGACATCTAATACACGACCAAAAGGAAATCAAAGGAAGTGTGTTGGCAGATCATTTGGCACATCAGGCCGTAGACGACTACCAATCCATGAACTTCGAATTCTCGGATGAGAACATCATGTTGGTGACTGACTTTGAAACACCTGGACCGGATGAAGGACCTGAGGAGGGATCCCGATGGTCTATGTATTTTGATGGAGCTTCAAATGCTTTGGGTAATGGCAATGGCTCTGTAATCATATCTCCTGAAGGCTGTCATACTCCGTTTACCGCCCGATTATGTTTTAACTGCACCAACAATATGGCAGAGTATAAAGCGTGCATCATGGGCCTTCGAGCAACTATTGACCTAAGGATTAAGTTCTTGAGTGTGTTCGTAGATTCCTCTCTCGTGATCAGTCAGATCAAAGGCGAGTGGGATACAAAACACCCAAATCTTATTCCTTACAAGGAGTATGTACTGACGTTGCTCCCACACTTCGAGGAGATAATCTTTGAACACTTCCTGAGAGAGGAGAATCAGTTGGCAGATACGCTAGCTACGATGTCTTCTATGTTCAAGGTCAGGTGGGACAATGAGGCTCCCCAGATTACCATTGAGAGTTTGGATGAACCCGCATATTGTTGTGACATCGAGACTGAAGAGGTAGCAGATAAACCCTGGTTTCATGAGGTAAAGAGGTATCTTGAGGCTCAGGAGTACCCCGAGGGTGCATCTGTTAATGATAAGAAGTTTCTGATAAGGTTCGCAGCGAAGTTCTTCATCAGTAATGGTATTCTTTACAAGCATAATCATGATTCAACCTTAGTGTGATGTGTGGATAAGAATGAGGCAGAAAGGATTATGGCAGAGTTACATGAAGTTACTTTCGGGACTTATTCCAGTGGACATACCATGGCAAAGAAAATCCTATGGGCAGGATATTGGTCTATTATGGAAGCCGACTGCTATAAGCATTCTCGGACTTGTCATAAGTGCCAAGTCTATGCTGATAAGGTGCATATACCTCCAGTTCCTCTGAACGTCTTGACAGCTCCTTGGCCTTTTGCAATGTGGGGCATCGATATGATTGGTAAGATCAGACCTACTGCATCCAACGGGCATCATTTCATCCTGGTAGCAATTGATTATTTTACGAAGTGGGTTGAAGCAACTTCCTTTGCTACAGTGACTAAGAACGCCGTGGCACGGTTTATTCGGCACAATCTGATCTGTCGATACGGTGTACCAGAGAGGATCATTACGGGCAATGGTACAAATCTCAACAATACGATGATCACCGAGCTCTGCAAGCAATTCAATATACAACATCATAACTCTTCTCCTTTCCGGCCGAAGATGAATGGGGCTGTTGAAGCGGCTAATGAGAACATCAAGAAGATTGTGCAGAAGATGACAGTGACATACAAAGATTGGCACGAGATGTTACCGTTCGCTCTTCATGGATACCGTACCTCAGTGCGGACGTCAACAAGGGCAACCCCCTATTCCTTGGTATATGGCATGGAGGTAGTCTTGCCCATTGAAATTCAGATACCCTCTCTTCGGATTATGAAAGATGCAGGATTAAGTGAGGACGACTGGATCCAGACCCGACTTGATCAACTAAACTTAATCGACGAGAAAATACTTACTGCTATTTGTCATGGTCAAACGTATCAAAAGCGGATGATCAAGGCATTTAATAAGAAAGTCATACGACAAGAATATCAAGTTGGGGATCTGGTGATCAAGTGCATCATACTGCTGCAAGGTGATCCTAGGGGAAAATGGACCCCTATGTACGAAGGGCCATTTGTGGTTAAGAACATTTTCTCAGGAGGAGCTATGATTCTAACCACCATGGATGGTGACGACCTTCCTCACCCCGTCAATGCAGACATAGTGAAAAAAATACTACGCATAATCAAAGACCCACTAGGTCGACTGGCCTAGGCAAAAATAAGGGCTTCCCGGCGAACCAAAAGGGTTCGGGCAAAAATAAGGGATGAAAATGGAAAAATTATACACCCGGCAAGTCGAAAACCTGAAAAGGCGGCTTGGGCAAAAAAGGGTATCCCGGTGGACTGAAAACTCGAAAGGGTGGTCCAGGAAAAAATTAGGGATCAAAGCGTAACACTATGTCTCATTGGATCATCTTGCAACCAGACTTCGGTATCGACAATCAAGCTTGGACGGAACTAATCAATCTGATCTACCTTCAACCAAGTAGTAAAGTGATGAGATGCTCGGGGATATAAAGGCGATAGCAGAGTTGGAACCTAGTGGGATTGTTCACTTAGATGTTTTTTCTTTATTTTTCACAAATTGTATAAACTCTATTGTTCGGCAGCGTTCTCTTACTAGGACGTCAGCCTCTTGTACAAAAAACGCCTATTTACAGGCCAAAACTTCAAAATCAATATGATTCATTTTCACAAAGAAATTCCAAATTGTTTTCTTTTTCTGTTCTGTTTTGCAAGAACATTCAATGTCCATTTTTGATATATGCATTTGACAATAATTACTGCTCATAAATATTTACATGAGAAACAAAAGACGATTACTCGTAATATCAGAAACAGGGGCAAACAAGAAATCTCCAAACCATACAGTTGCTCTGTCCACCAGGTATAGGGATAGACCTAGTTGGAGGAAACGATTGAATGTACATTCACTCCCCGCAGAGTAAGAAAAAGACAATGATATTAGCGGTCCCGAACAGGACACTACTCTCCCCAGCTGAGGCTCGCAACCGCGAATGAATCAACGATATTCTCCCCAAGCAGAGTTTATCTATCATCAGCATTAGAAAATTATCCCCAGTGGAGCCTGGAGAATTATCCCTGGTAGAGTATGGAGGATTGTCCCCAGTAGAGTCTAAGAGATTATCCCCGGTGAAGTCACAACTGGAAAATCATCCCCTGCGGAGTTCATTCCTTTCACAAACAGGAACTCATTTCCCAACAGAGTTTATCATCACCAGCAACGGTAGTTCATCCCCAGTTGAGTTTATTCCTCCAAATCAACAGATCTTCTAGAAGAAACATCTCTTCCCCACAGAGTCATTTCCTCGTCAGTTTATTCCCCAACGAAGTTATTCTTTCCCACAAGATTATTTCCTCTCCGGTTTATTCTCCAGTAAGTTTATTCTCACAATCATCTCCATTCACTATCCCCAGTGGAAACGAAGAATTCAACTCCTTTCACTCTCCAACAGCAACCCAGGATTTATTTTCCCCAACTAGAGATACATCATAAAAAACATTACATGTCCATACATCATGACATATGCATACGCATCATACAACACTATCTCATTTATTTTGAGAACATCATTGCTTGATACACATCATGCATTACATACAATTAACCTTTACCTTTCAGGAAAGATACAATCTAATTCTCACAAAGTAAGCTATGAAGCCCGGATTCGACCGGATAATAGTTTAATCCCCAACAAGCTATGAAGCCTGGATTATGACCAGATAGTAGTTCATTTCAACTTTCCTCTTTAATAGAGATGATTCCTCAATAGAATAATGGACGACCGAAGTTCCTAAATTTCAACAGAGATGATTCCTCAGTAGAATAACGGATGACCGGAGTTCCTAAATTTCAACAAAGATGATTCCTCAGTAGAATAACGGACGACCGAAGTTCCTAAATTTCAACAGAGATGATTCCTCAGTAGAATAACGGACGACCGAAGTTCCTAAATTTCAACAGAGATGATTCCTCAGTAGAATAACGGACGACCGAAGTTCCTAAATTTCAACAGAGATGATTCCTCAGTAGAATAGTGGACGACCGAAGTTCCTAAATTTCAACAGAGATGGTTCCTCAGTAGAATAACAGATGACCAAAGTTACTAAATTTCAACAGAGATGATTCCTCAGTAGAATAACGGACGACCGAAGTTCCTAATTTTCAACAAAGATGATTCCTCAGTAGAATAACGAACGACTGAAGTTCCTAAATTTCAACAGATATGATTCCTCGATAGAATAACGGACGACCGAAGTTCCTAAATTTTTACAGAGATGATTCCTCAGCAGAATAAAGGACGATCGAAGTTCCTAAAATTCAACAGAGATGATACCCCAGTAGAATAACGGGCGACTGAAGCAACTAAAATTCTATTTCCCTCAAGACAGAGATCATCATTCCTCAGCGGAATCTTCCTCAACAACAGGTATACAAGCTCTCGCTAAGGGATCTCTTATGCGATCGACACTCCTTTAGATGGCATCTTTAAGCCCATCCCCGTCAGCAAATTCCAAATGGCATCTGTAAGCCCATTCCCGACATTGCAAGACGGATACCACTTCATGCGAGTGCAAATTTCTGGGTACTCTAGTGTTCAATCATCTTCCACCTTCGGATTACGAAAGACACGCAAGCCAATCTACATCCTCAGGTTTAAGAAGATTGAACAGGGGCATCTGTTGTACCCCAAAATTTTCCCTCCCATATTTCTCAAAACATCTCAAGAAAGACCCTCAAGTTGCTCAAGGTAGTCTAAGGGTTGACTAGACAAGCTCTCTCCTAAGGCAGTCTACCTCAAATTAGGGTTTCATATTGCATCAAGATACTTGAGTCCAAGGGATTCCAAATTCTCAACATTGTCCTAATATGTTCTCAAGATCATCCATGTCAAGTTTTAAGCCCTAGAGAGAAAATTTGCTCAGTCAATTGCTCAAAGGCCTAAAAATCGACTGTGCTAGGGCAAAAGTCAACTGTGGCCCACATATAGTCAAACTTCAAGATTTTTGGTCAACATCCTCATTTTGAAGTATAATTCATCATTTTATCAAGGGTTGATCATGATTCATCAAGGATTGCTCATGAATCATCAAGAATCAAAAGTTGCTAAATTAGGGTTTTGTAGGAAAAGTCAACCCAACTTTGACCAAGCATAACTTTCTCATACTTTATGAGAAATGACCCATCCAAAGCTCATTTTGAATAGGATTCCATTATATACAATCCATCCTCATCTTCCAAGTTCAAAATATGCACTCACAAGAAGTTATGAATTTGGACATTATAGGTCATTTTGAAAAGTCAACAAAAACACATTTTTTGTCAAAGCTTCATACATGAGCATGGAATATTAAATTGAGATGAGACCAAAAGGTTTGCTTAAAGGACATCTCAAGCTTTCTAAAAAGTCCAAGAACACCTTCAAAGAGTCAAAATTGAGGAAGTTATGAATTGGTGAAGTTGACCTTTTTTGCAAAATTGCCAAAAGTCAACCATGCCTAAAACTTCAATTTTTGCCAAATGGGCCCAATCTTTTTCATTTGTTTTGAGTTGGAAACATAGTCCACGAGCTCTAGCCCTTGCCACTTGTCATTATCATGTTTTTATTATTTATTTTGATTTTGATTTGATTTAAATCAATTTTAATCAAAATAAATCATGAGAAAATCTAAAGCATTAAAAACTCAAGATTTTATACTTGTTTCAGGTCTCAAATCCAGTTGGCAAGTATTCAAATTCGTGTAAAAGCATGAGGTGCACAAAAAGATTGAATTAGGCCATTTTTGGAAAGATATTCAAGGTATATCAAATCAAAATCAAATCCACTGATGGAGGAAGATTGAGACCAGTTTTGGAACCCTAATCCATTCCTCAATACATATAGAAGGAATGCAGACCAAAAGAGGCTAGAGAAAGAGGCGCAGCATCAAGAATCAAACTTGGAAAAATCAAGAAAAAGTGGTGAATCGAATTCCTAGTTACAGGCAAGTTTAAGATGATTAGAGCATTCCAATCGTTTCCTGAGGTCATCAGCAAGCAAAATCAATCAAACTCAAGCATTTCCAGCCCCTATATCACGCTGTAAGACATTCACAATACCTACCTTTTCTTGAATTCTGTTTGCATAATCCTGGCATGTATAGCATAATATAATCATAGATTTTTGTTCACCATGACAATTGCAAGCTTTCTATAATATCCAATTGCATTTTCATGGACTGAATCGATAGTTGCCATTGTTAGGTTTTTTGGTTCTGTTTTAGGGTTTTTGTATACTGGAAAAATTAGTCTTCATGAAGGGTACCATCATGTTCAGAATAACAAGACGAATTCAACCATGGAATTAGGTGTCATTTATATTGCTCATGGAAGATTTTGGAACGAGCTCTATTTGTAGTGACAGACAAACTTCCGTAGGTAAAAGTGTTTCACTTTTACCAACAGATGCAAGGAGGGAGAAGAAGACGTGGCAAGCCATCACTCGTCCATTTGAAATTTCGCGCTAATATTTTATTATTTCATTTGTTTTGCATATTATTATTATTATTATTATTTATCTTATGTACAAACAGAACAAATAGCTCAGCTGGTTGCCAAGCGTTGGAAATTGCCTTGGGGCCTGGATTCGAATCCCAGGTCCCCCACTTTCTTCATGTATTTTTCTTTTAGATAATCCAGCGCATACCCAAGTCCAAGGCCTATCATACACCCTCATAATCCAGCTTGCCAAGTGTCTTGAGATCCAGATTTGATGGCCAGCAATGGAGAAACACCAAAGGCATGGTCAAACGCGTGGCATGAGATTGCAAAGAGTCAAACGTGGATCTCTTTGTCTTGGGCCCAGATTGTTATTCACACCCCTAAATCTCCATTGCAGACCCAAGTTTCTTTTCTTCTTCTTTTTTATATTTTTGTTTAATTTAATTTCTTTATTTTATTTTACTAACCAATCAATTGTTTTCTTTTTATCAAAAAAATCATAAAAATAATACTTTTCACAAATTAGGTTTAGATTTTATTTTTTATCAAAAAAAAATTAAATTAATTTAATTAGGTTGTTAATATTAGATAATTTTAATTCCTTTTTGTAAATAATTAAAAATAATTAGAAAATTAGGGTTTTGTCCAAATTTAACTATATTTTCTTTTTCTAAAAAAAATAACAAAACATAAAAAATAGACCATGTAATTATTTTCATTAATTAATTTAATCACTAATTATTTTTGTATTTAGTTTTAAAACCTAATCTTTTTCTTAAAAAATATTAAAAAACAAAACAAAAAAAACAATTTCTCTATTGATTAGGTTAGAGGGGTCAAAACCCTAATTTCTTCCCGATCTTGATTTCATCGCGCGCGCTTTATTGTTTTATTATTTATCATATTATTGTAACTGCTCACAAGGTGTAATAGTTAATTAGGTCTTTACTTTCATTTATCGCTTTATTTTCAAAGGGTTTGTTTTTGGCTATGTAAATACCTGAAGCCTTGTAATAGTGTAGTTTAATTTTCGCACTTTAATTTCTGCAAAATATTGAACTGTTAGATGTATGAATAATTAGGGTTTGCATGACAAGAATGTATGATAAACTTTAAAACAGTTAGATAACCCTAAAATGTGCAAAGATAAATAATCTGAAATTGAATCACCCGCACATGCGCACTCCTAGGGTATACTCCCACTTGGTTGCCTTTGGGAAACGATCATTGAGTATTGGATGCTTTAGTGGTCGTCCTTTTATCTAAACAAAGATCAAAGTCCCGATTCAGAAAAGTTGCTTCGGAATGGTTGCCTCGGAATTGTTGCCTCAAATAATTGATCTAAGACATTAGGGTTACTACTAAGACGTCCTAACATTGCTTTAGTGACCATACATCCCTTTCGAATTGACCCTCAAAACTCCAACTATGATGCTACCTACTCACTAATAGTGGGATAACGTTGTCTAAAGGAAATAAACGTAGAACGATTCTTTTTTCGAGTAGGTAGATTAGTTTTTAAGTACTTGCTCAAACAAAAACAAATTTTTTCACACTTACACTTCTTTACAAACAAAGTTTTCAAAAACACTTCATTATACTCTTGAAGACAGAAGCAAGAGTTAAATCAAAGTCAAAGCAAAAGCTTTTCAAATCACACAAACACAAAAAAACAATTTTGAAAATGATGAGCAAGTACCTAAGAGCCCGTAGATAACTACGGATAGAAAGGGTGCTAATACCTTCCCTTTCTATAATCTACCCCCCCGTACTCAGAAATATCTCGAAAAAGGAATTTTTCTGTGCTTTTTTCCTATCCTTGTTGGATAAAATAAAAGTCGGTGGCGACTCTTGCTTACCGCGACATTTTGCAAACACAAACGCAAAACGCAAACCAGTATTAACAGTCGGTTCTGGCCACCGTATCACACTCCCCATGGACTGTGATGATCTTTCCCTTGACTGGGTACTTCAACATCTGATGTAGGGTAGAAGTGACGGCACCAGCGCCATGGATCCAGGGTCGACCCAATAGACAGGAATAGGATGGGAGGATATCCATCACATAGAAGGTTGAATCAAAAGTCTGAGTTCTAACTTTTATAGGGATGTCTACTTCTCCGTGCACTATTCTTTTAGAACTATCAAATGCCCTCACCACAATGTTGCTAGGCTTTAATGTGAGTCCTTCACAATCTATCTGGTCAAGAGTATTCTTGGGTACGACGTTTAGTGACGAACCCATATCCACCAGATCATGGGCTAATGTAGTACCTCTACATTCAATGGAGATATGCAATGCATCATTGTGTTTCCTACCTTTAGGAGTTAAATCAGCGTCAGAAAAACCCAGTCCATTATCAGCAGTTAGGTTGGCTACACAATTCTAAAATTGATCAATAGAGGTCTCTTGGGGCATGTCGGCGGTCTTCATAAATTTTACTAAGGCCTTGGCATGGGCCTCAGAGCATAAAAGCAAATCCAACATTGATATTTTTGAGGGGGTCTGCCCCAACTGCTCTATGATGTTGTAGTCACCTTTCTTGATTATCTTTAGTATCTCTTCCATCTTCTTGCTAGAAGCTTCAAGAATAACCTCTGGATGTGCCTTCTTCTAGACAGGCTCAAATAATACCTCTTTGCCCCTTGACTCGGTAGCAGGGATAACAGTAGGACTATCAACGGGAGTATCACTGAGAATGCTGTTAGGGGAGGTAGTGGGAATAATTACAGGAGTAGCAATGGTCTTTGGAGAGATCTCAGGGGAGAAAACCCTTCCACTTCTTTTTATCTTACTGGTCCCAACGATATTGTCGATGTTAGGATCAGTGCCTTTCGTAACTTTGTCTTTGATAGCCAATAGATTTTTCTTGACGCCTGAAGGGTGAGAAAACACTTAGAAGGGGGGGGGGGGGGGTTGAATAAGGTTTTCCTTTTTCTCGTGCAATACAAATGGAAGGACACAAGTATTTTTATCCTGGTTCGTTTGAAACTCAAACTACTCCAGTCCACCCGCCAAGGTGATTTTTCCTCTCTCAACGAGGACTTAATCCATTATAATCAAACTGATTACAAATGCACAACCAAACTATTGTGACTAACAATACAATGTACAAGCCAATTGCAAGTGACTAACACCTCTAAGACTCAACTAGTCCTAGCCCTCTTGAGAAATCTGACCCAATTGGGCTCTCAAGGAACACTTACAAAATTATCTCTTAATAGTAGTGAAACAAAATGCTTCTAATAAGCTTTATCACAAACTGTGATTTATCACTAAGATTATTGCTCAATGCTTAATATCTACCCACTATACAATATTGGTTTACAAGTATAAAAACAACAAGCGTAAGATTGTTTCTCGTGGACCAGTAACCTTTCTTTGAAACAAAAGGTCTTCTATATATAGCTTCCAATTCTTGATCATTACAGCCTTGATGAGAGTGCATGCATTTAATGGTGCATGTAGGCTTGGTCTTTACATTTCCAATGCTCGTGCATAGTACACTTGAGTGTGTTAGCCGTCTTAGCATTTAATTACCAACGGTACTGTCAGAGCTTGTCTCTGGAAGCTTAAGTGTTTGCTTGCAGCGTTGTCAATTTAGAGTATACTTTATCTTTTCTTCTATCAAAGTATTCTTCAATATGTGATCATCAGAGTTTTCTTTAATCTTGCATTATCAGATGTTGCTTTCAGCGTGCTTTTATTTTAGATCTTTGCTTCAGCTAGCTTTATCAGAGGTTGCTTAGGATTGCTCTTCATCAGAGTTTGCTTTGGAGTACTTCCTTCTGAGTTTACTTTAGACTTGCATAGAATGTTGTTTCTTTCTAAGATGCATGAGTCAGAATATTATCTGAACTTAGAGAACACACAAGTCAGAGTATAAAATATATTTCACAAAATTTCATTTCATTGTTATCATCAAAATTCTAAGATATGATTAGAATCAAACTTTGTTCTAACCATCTCCCCCTTTTTGATGATGACAAAAATAATTCAGATTAAAAAGAATTTTGTGCAAGTGTGAGAGTCTCTCCCTGAGATAGATAATCTCCCCCTGGGATTGATATTTCTTCTTCTAAAAAAATTAATTAAAGAGTTTAAGACATTTTCAGATTCATCTTCTGAAATCTCCATGTGGTCAGCAAGTGGTAATGGAGCACTGGTAATTTGAAGTGGGGACTTTTTATTCCAGATATTTACCACTTCTGTCTTGAAGGCATCCAGATACTGGGTGAAATTCTTAAGCACCTGAGAATAGCACATATCTTTCAACTTGAAGGTTTCATCATTGAATTTCCTTCTGAATGCTTCCCACTGAAAATTACATGCAGTTGGGTCCAGGTTGCTGGCACTGTTTGCCTTCAGCAGGTCTATCCACTTTTGCATTTCCATTGTAAAATTCTGAAAACGTACAGTAACATCTGGCTGAACAGGTTTTGGGGTTGGTTTGGGAACAACCTTTTTGATGAATATTATTTGTAGATATCGTAGAGCTTCAGGATCAACTACAGTTCTAAGAAAGTCAGAAGGTTCAGAGGGTTCAGGAGGTTCTGATGAGGATGGACTAAAGGTAGGTTCTAGAGTGTGAGGTGATGAGGGTTCATGTGAGAGAGGTGAGGGAATTGCTGGTGACGTAGGAGGGGTGTTGTCAGGAGAGATGATGATGGTGGTTTGGGCTGAGGGAGATGGAATAGGTGCAGGGGATTCATGTACAGCAAAAATGTTCTCACAGGGAATGATGAAGGACGAAGGTTATTGGCCAGAGGTACATTTATTCCTGGTAATCTCCATGAACCATCATACCACTCAGAGGATCTTAGGGATAAAGGTCTGATGGGGGACGTTGGAAGAGGGTTTTCAGCAGGGGTATTTGGATTTTGTTGAAGGGGAGCATAAGTAGGTTAAGTTATATGTGGCTGAGGTTGAGATTGTGTAGGGACTACATAATCAAAGATGTCTATTTAGAGATAAATTGATCAATTTGAGGATTATTTTGGAGGGGTTCAGAAGGAATGGTGAGGTCTATGTCTACTTCTATATCTCCTAGAGTCTGGGGTTCATCAGATGGTGATATACGTACAGAATCACAAATAGAAATTGTTTCAGTGGATGTACCTGAAGCTTTCTTCTTCTTCTTCTGAGGACGAGCAGAAGGGCCTTCTCCTACTTGACTTTTCTTCTGCTTCTGGATGAAAACATCTGGAGCAAGTAGATTTCTTCCTTGAAGCCATGCGGGGTCAATGGGAATGCCACTTTCCTTGCAAGCTTCAATGAAGTGCAGAATAATCTCAGGATGATCACCAGAGTTGAAGAGAGGAAAATCTACAATGGGGATTCTCCTTTTGGTGACAGTTGCTGACACGTATGGGGTAGGTTCTACCATAAGTTTTTCAATTAGCTTCCTCTTCAGTAGGCTCTTTTCGGTCAGACCTTTTCCACACACGGGCTGCAATTCACTAAGCAAGTTGGCATCCTGTAAATGAGCTATCAGACCATTCTCAGTCAGAACGTCTGAGATTAACCTTCCCAGAGGGATCCAGTTTCTTTTTTACTTAGGGTTTTTGACCCTTTCAGCTTCCCTAGTTTCCTTCACATGTGTCCAGAGGTGGTTGAATAGAAGGTAGGGCAGATCAATCTTCACATTTGTTCCAAGACAGAACAAAAGGTATTGTTGATCAGCATTAATGTAGTCAGGAGAACTAGTTTCCTTCCTGTGATGAATGCGACCATGAATGATTCTTGCCCAGATTTTATACTGGTTCTTCAAGTCTCTGACTTTGTTGGAAGCTTGCCCAGTAGTAAAGATTTCAGCATAAACCTTGGACATATCCATTTTTCCATTTGAGATTCCAGTAACGCCATTTCCTTCAGAGCCTAGAAGTTTCCTGATGAGATTCTCAGTGATGGAAATCTCTTTGCCCATGACAAATGAAAGGATGACCTTTGGAGAGGCAATGGCATGAATCCAGAATTCCTTGACTAGATGATGAAACAATGGTCCAACAAGATGATCAAAGAAATTCTGCCACCCTTGGAATTCCACTGCCGGAAACAAGTCAAAACTGTTTGCTTTCAGATTATCAAAATTGACCATAAGTTCACTCACTACTTCCAAGCTATCAACATGTATGAGCGTTGTTCTTTCAGGGACGACATATCTTTCTGTGTGTGGAGAGTTGCTTGATGAAACAAGAATGTTCTTGGAAGGAGATGAAGATGAAGCCATTTGGAGCGTTTAGGTTTAGGATTTGAAAAAAATAGAGAGAGATATTTGCACAAAAACGTAGAGGCGATTGAAACTTAGAGAGAGAGTAAAAAGTAAAAGAGGGGAATTTTGCAAGGTATTTATAGCTTGAGAAATTTTTTGGGAAATAAAACCAATAAGAATTTTGAACGATTGAAATTTTAAAAAATAATCATTACTAGCAATTAATGAAACATGACATTGAAGGGAGGCATGAGATTCTATCAAATCTGAACAGTTACCTAGGAACGGCGTCTCAATAGCAGCACACACATGCGTGACCTTTAAGAATTGAAACACGCGTTTAACTTCTGAGGGTAGCGTGTGATATCTGGTTTAATGTAATGAACTTCTGACCATTCTAGTAATGAAATGTTAGACACATTTTAGAACATGATGAATGGCTTCTGAAGTAACTCCTCTTCTCACTTCTGAAGAGTAGTTAATCAGAACATTCATTTCGGAACATTCTGGAAACACATATAGAAGAAGAAAAAAATTTCATTCAGGACAAAATTCCATGCTGATGTTTTTCAGAATGAATTTAAATCTATCTTCAGAAAGAGCTTTATTAAAAATATCAGCTCATTGATGGTCTGTGTCTACAAAGTTTAAGTTTAAAATTCCTTTCTGAATATAGTCCCTTATGAAATGATGTTTAATTTCTATATGTTTTGCCTTAGAATGTAAAATGGGATTTTTTGAAAGACAAATAGCAGAGGTATTATCACAAAAGATAGGAATCTTACTTTCATATAGATGATAATCTTCTAGCCGGATCTTCATCCAGATTATCTGAGTGCTACATCCAGCAATAGATATATATTCAGCTTCTGTGGTTGATAGTGCAATAGTGGATTGCTTCTTGTTGTACCATGAGATAATGTTATCACCCATAAACTGACAGCTTCCAGAGGGGCTTTTGCGTTCTATTCTATCTCCAGCAAAGTCAACATCATAGTAACCTACTAGTTTAAAGTCTTTGGATCTTCTATAACATAGTCCAAGGTTAGTAGTACCTTTCAGATACCTCATAATTCGCTTAACATCAATTAAGTGGGATTCTCTAGGATCTGATTGAAATCTTGCACATAAACATACACTGAATAATATATTTGGTCTAGATGCAGTCATATAGAGAAGAGATCCAATCATACCTCTGTAGAGCTTCTGATCTACTTTCTTACTTACCTCATCTTTTCCTAGAATGCATGTAGGATGCGTTGGTGTCTTTGCTTCTTTACTTTCTGAAAGCTGGAATTTCTTTAGAATTTCTTTAACATACTTTGTCTGATGTATGTAAGTACCTTCTGGAGTTTGATTAATTTGAATTCCTAGAAAGAATTTCAGTTCTCCCATCATGCTCATCTCAAATTCTGCCTGCATAGACTCAGCAAATTCTCTTCCAAGAGAGACATTAGAAGTTCCAAATATAATATCATCTACATATATTTGACAGACTAAAATGTCATTTTTAAATGTTTTTCTGAATAAGGTTGTGTCCACTTTCCCTCTGGTAAAATTCTTTTCTAAAATAAAATTACTCAGGCGTTCATACCAAGCTCTGGGAGCTTGTTTCAGACTGTACAGAGACTTTTTCAGTTTAAAAACATGTTCTGGAAATTTTGGGTCATCAAAACCTGGAGGTTGGTGGACATAAACTTCTTCTTCTATGTAGCCATTTAGAAATGCACTTTTAACATCCATTTGATATAATTAGATGTTGTGTTGAACAACAAAAGAAAGTAACAATCTAATTGATTCTAACATGGCGAATGGGGTAAAGTTTTAATTGTAGTCAATTCCTTCTTGTTGACTGTAACCTTGTGCAACCAGTCGTGCCTTGTTTCTGAAAACCTCTCCTTTCTCATTCAGCTTGTTTCTGAATACCCATTTTGTTCCTATGATATTGAATCCTTTTGGCTGTGGAACAAGATCCCACACATCATTTCTTGAAAATTGATTTAGTTCTTCTTGCATAGCTAGGATCCAATCGTTGTCTTGCAGAGCTTCCTCTATTGAGGTTGGTTCAATTAGAGAGACCAAACCAAATAGTGATTCTTCAATGTTTCTGAAAGAGGATCTTGTTCTGGTTGGATCTTCTTTCTTTCCAATAATCACATTCTCTGGATGTGCTGATGTGATTCTGGGGAATTTATTCTGTGAGGGTTGTTCAAAATTTTTTAGATTTTCCAGAGCATTTTCAATAGGAGGGTCTTCTGAGTTGTCCTTTCCTTCTAACTCTTTAGAGTTTGTAAGATGATCTTCTGTACCTGCAGAGTTTTCATTCTGCTTTGGCTTTTACTGGCCAAGCTTATCATCAAATCTAACTTTGATTGATTCTTCAACAATTAGAGCTTCTGTGTTGTATACCCTATAGCCTTTTGAGCGTTCAGAGTATCCAAGCAGAAAGAACTTTTGTGCCTTAGAATCAAACTTGTTCAGATTATCTTTAGTATTCAGAATATAGCAAGTGCATCCAAAAGGATGGAAATATGAAATGTTGGGTTTTCTGTTTTTCCACAATTCATAAGGAGTCTTTTCAAGAATAGGTCTTATAGAGACTCTATTTTGAATGTAACACGTTGTGTTCACTGCTTCTGCCCAGAAGTGTTTAGCCATATTAGTTTCATTAATCATGGTTTTGGCCATTTCTTGTAAAGTTCTATTCTTTCGTTCTATAACTCTATTTTGTTGTGGAGTTCTAGGACAAGAGAAATCATGAGAAATTCCATTTTCTTTAAAAAACTTTTCAAAATAATGGTTTTCAAATTCTCCTCCACGATCACTTCTAACTTTTATGATTCTAAAATCTTTTTCATTTTGCACTTGGATGCAGAAGTCGAAGAACACAGAATGTGACTCATCCTTGTGTTTTGAAAACTTAACCCATGTCCATCTGCTGTAGTCATCAACAATGACCAATCCATACTTCATGCCTCTGATGGATGAAGTTTTAACTGGTCCAAATAGATCAATGTGAAGAAGTTCCAATGGCCTAGAGGAAGAAACAACATTTTTTGACTTAAAAGAAGGTTTTGAAAATTTTCCTTTCTGACATGCTTCACAAAGAGCTTCTGACTTGAACTTCAGATAGGGAAGTCCCCTGACCAGATTGATTTTCTTAATTGGAGATATTTTTCTCATGCTAACATGTCCCAATCTTCTATGCCAGACCCATTGCTCATCGCTAACAGACATAAGGCATTTTACAATTTGAGATTTAAGATCAGAAAGATTAATTTTATAGATGTTGTTCTTTCTCTTGCCAGTAAAAAGGATTGATCCATCTTTTTGACTAACAGCTCTACAGGATTTTTGATTAAAGATTATGTCATAACCGTTGTCACTTAATTGACTTATGGACAACAAGTTATGTGCTAATCCTTCTACTAACAGAACATTAGTTATAGAAGGAAGGTTACCGTTTCCAATGGTTCCAGTACCAATAATATTTCCTTTTTGATTTCCTCCAAACTTGACACCTCCTCCAGATTTAAGTTCCAGACTTTGGAACATAGACTTTATTCCCGTCATATGCCACGAGCATCCAGGGTCCAGGTACCATGACTGGTGTTTCAACTGAGTTGTTAAGGACATCTGCAACATAGATTATTTTCTCCTTAGGTACCCATTTCTTTTTGGGTCCTTTTTGGTTAGAGTTTCTAAAGTTCAGATTGAACTTTGATTTTGCATAAGAATTTTCAGAGTGAGAAGTGTATTTGATATCACGTGTGTTCCCAAAATTAAATTGTTTGTGTAGTGGTTTATATGTGATAACCATTTCCTCAACATGCTTAGGTTTATATATTTATTTCCCTCTGGGAGCTTTATATCCAATACCTCTTCTGTCATTTCCACTAACACCATAGATCATTGAAGCCATTTTGCCTCTATCTATGCTTTTAGCAAGAAATGTTTGAAAACTAGAGTCATATTCTTTAAGAATATCTTTTGAACTTGAAGCAGAATCTGAAATAGAAATATTTTCAAATTTTTGAACGTCAACTTTGAGTTTAAAAATATTTTCTTTAAGTTCAGAGTTTTCTGTTTCAAGTTTCTCAAAATTAGATGCAAGATTCTTTTTGAGTTTCTTGTATTTGATTTTGAGTTTATTGTAGTTTTCAATAAGTTCATATAAGCTTTCAGCAAGTTCAGTTCTAGAAAATTTAAAGAATACCTCTTTTGGTTCTGAGTCAGAGTCTGAGTCATCGTCATCTGTTGTGGTAGCCATAAATGCTAGATTATTGTGTTCATCTTCTGAGTCAGATTCAGCTTCAGAAGATTCTGAATCATCCCAGGTGGCCATCATGCCTTTCTTTCTTCCAAACTTTTTCTTTGGTCTTTCTCTTTGCAGCTTAGGACAATCACTTTTGTAGTGTCCTAGTTCTTTACATTCATAGCATACTATATCTCTTCTGCTTGACTTCTTATGTCCAGAAGATTCTGGTTTATCTTCTGACCTCTTGTAGTTTCTGAACTTCTTTTGTCTGTGCTTCCACATCTGGTTGATCCTTCTGGAGAGCAGAGATAACTCATCCTCTTCTGATGCAGAATCTTCAGAGTTTCCTTCTTCTGCCTGAAAAGCGTTAGTTTCACATTTTTAATAGATTTAAGGGCGACCGACTTACCTTTCTTCTGAGGCTCATGTTCATCAAGTTCTATCTCGTAACTCCTTAAAGCAATGATAAGTTCTTCAAGGGATACATCATTCAGATCTTTTGACACTTTGAATACAGTGACCACAGGTGCCCATCTTCTGGGTAAACTTCTGATAATTTTCTTAACGTGGTCTGCCTTGGTGTATCCTTTGTTCAGAACTCTCAGGCCAGCAATCAGAGTTTGAAATCTCGAGAACATAGCTTCAATAGACTCATTTTCTTCCATTTTAAAGGCTTCATATTTTTTGATGAGAGCCAGAGCTTTTGTCTCTTTTACTTGAGCATTTACTTCATGATTAATTTTGAGAGACTCAAACATGTCATGTGTTGTGTCTGTTAGTGATTTTCTCATATTCAGTTTTTGAGATAGCGTTCAGAAAGATGTTTCTGGCTCTGTGGTGATTCTTGAAATCTAACTTCTGTTGTTTATCCATGTTCTTTCTGTCAATCTTGTTTCCGTCTTTATCTTCTGGATGAGTGTACCCATCTAGGACCAAATCCCATAGATCAACATCATGACCTAGAAAGAAAATTTCTAGTCTATCCTTCCAGTGTTCAAAATCATCTCCATCAAACACAGGAGGTTTGGTGCAGTTGTTATTGTTTTGTTCGGTTGCCATAGTGTTTTTCTTCTGGATCTTTTTCTGACACTGTTAGGTGTTTGCACCCAGAACTAGAGCTCTGATGCCAATTGAAGGGTGAGAAAACACTTAGAAGGGGGGGGGGGGGGGGGGGGTTGAATAAGTTTTTTCCTTTTTCTTGCGCAATACTAATGGAAGGACACAAGTATTTTTATCCTGGTTCGTTTGAAACTCAAACTACACGAGTCCACCCGCCAAGGTGATATTGCCTCTCTCAACGAGGACTTAATCCACTATAATCAAACTGATTACAAATGCACAACCAAACTGTTGTGACTAACAATACAATGCACAAGGCAACTGCAAGTGACTAACACCTCTAAGACTCAACTAGTCCCAGCCCTCTTGAGAAATATGACCCAACTGGTCTCTCAAGGAACACTTACAAAATTATCTCTTAATAGTAGTGAAACAAAATGCTTCTAATAAGCTTTATCACAAACTGTGATTTATCACTAAGATTATTTCTCAATGCTTAAGATTTTACAACTATACAATATTGGTTTACAAGTATAAAAACAGTGAGCGTAAGATTGTTTCTAGTGGATCAGTAACCTTTCTTTTAAACAAAAGGTTTTCTATATATAGCTTCCAATTCTTGATCGTTACAGCCTTGGTGAGAATGAATGCATTTAATGATGTGTGTAGGCTTGGTCTTTACGTTTCAAATGCTCGTGCGTAGTACACTTGAGTGCATTAGCCGTCTTAGCATTTAATGACCAACGGTACTGTCAAAGCTTGTCTCTGGAAGCTTAAGTGCTTGCTTGCAGCGTTGTCAATTCAGAGTATACTTTATCTTTTCTTCTATCAGAGTATTCTTCAATATGTGATCATCAGAGTTTGCTTTAATCTTGCATTATCAGATGTTGTTTTTAGCGTGCTTTTATTTCAGATTTTTGCTTCAGCTAGATTTATCAGAGGTTGCTTAGGATTGCTACTCATCAGAGTCTTCTTTGGAGTGCTTCCTTTTGAGTTTGCTTTAGACTTGCATAGAATGCTGTTTCTTTCTAAGATGCATGAGTCGGAATATTATCTGAACTTAGAGAACACACAAGTCAGAGTATAAAATATATTTCACAAAATTTAATTTCATTGTTATCATCAAAACTCTAAGATATGATTAGAATCAAACTTTGTTCTAACAACACCATGGTAATAGACGTCAGCCCCATAGATTTTCGCAACTTTATCTGAAGAATATGGTATAGGCCCCAACATGGTGATGATTATGGGAGAGGACTTTGGAACAGATGTAATCCTGACGGATCTTTTGGTGGATACCCTGGGAGGATTGTTAGAAATGGTGATTATTGAAATATCTTTACAGGAATTTCTGGCAAGAGGAACTTTCTCGAACAGGATTTCTTTATTAACCATCAGGCGCTGGATGCCCATCTTCAATAGCAAACATCCATTTGGAAGAGACATGCGTAAGTGACAACTTTCATCACAGCCCGAAAATAGATCGGCTTGTAATAAATTCCGTTTAACAGCCAAAAGGGGAGTAGTTAAATCATCCATGGAGGAAACAAAACTGTCATCATCAACAGCATTGACACCTTATCCATGTTTGGGCATTGGCGCCGTTATTACATTAGGTGTTTCTGGGGGGTAAAACTCAATCTCTTTCGCCTCGATAAGGTCTTGTACCTTATTCTCAAAAGGCCCAACAGTCGTTTGTATCATGCCCCGAACTTTCAGAATGATAGGCACATCGGGCATTCGGGTTGTAGTGGGGAGAAGTAGTATTAGGGTTCTTGGGAGCTTCTTTTAGAGTCACTAGATTGGACTTCAATAGATGTGGAAAAACTTGGGACAAGGTCATATTGATCCGGGTGAATCGTCTCATGGGCGCCTCTGGCCTACGTTAATAATTTGACTGTTGATTTGGTACAGGATTCGAAATCATAACAACCCCTACCGTCGAGCGACATTCAGTTTTGCTCTGATTTCTATGGTCGTATGTGTGATACGGTGGGAGAACTGACTTGAGGTTTTGCGTTTGTGTTTGCACTTGTTCGATTTAGCAAGAGTCTCCACCGACTTTTTATTTTATCCTAAGGAAAGGTCAAAAAGCACAGGAAAGACCTTTGAGATGTTTTCTTGGGTTCGGGCGGTAGATTATGAAAAGGGAAGGTGCTAGCACCCTTTTCATCCATGGTTTTCCATGGGCTCTTAGTTACTTGTTTTAGATCACTTGCCTTTGCTTTTCAATTGTTTGAAATGGTGCTTGGTGTGTGCGGTTTTGAAAATGTTTTGAAAAAGATGCCTTGTCTAGGCAACCTTTGTAATAATTCTTGTTTGAATATATACAAAGGTGTGTGTATTTTTGAAAAGATATTTCAATGTTTTGAAAGTTGTTTTGAAATTGTTTTGAAGTTGTGTTGTGAAGTGTGTTTGAAAAATGGCAAGGATGTTTTGCAAGTTTTTTGATCAAGTAACTAAGAGTTGTCTACCCTATTTTACTCGAAGATCTTTCTTATGTTTACAACCCTTTTGACAGTGTTATTTCACCATTGTATTTGGTGAATAACCTTGGTGTTAGGATGTTAAACGGGACAGGCGCGGGTCATCGTATACAATCATTGAAAGCAACTTGTATGACGCTCTAGAATTTTTGTGAGGGACGAGATCGTTTTATCGAAAGCAACATCGAGGGTCATCGAGGGACTACGATCTTTGTTTATCGAAGGGACATTTGCTAGAGTGTCTCATATTCGAGGGACATGATTGCATTTTCCGAGGCAACAAGAGAGGTTACCCTAGAGGTACAAGTGTGAATTGTGTATTGATTTTCATGCATTTATCTTGTATTAGGTCATCTAGCGATTGATTTTGAATCTTCGCATACAAACCCTAATTACTATACAGTATATCGAAAGCGATAAATTGCGGGAATTTAAAGTCTAAGTTATTACAAATAAGTATCCGGGGATGGGGGTACAAATTATTTACATATGGGGATGAGTCTTATAAGAATAATAATGTCTAAGTTTTATATGTTACAACCAAACCGAACTGTCGCAATTCCATGTAAAATTATAACAAATTAAGAAAAATCAGTAAATTATGAGATGCATGTATTTATTTACAAATGAACAAATAAAATTTAACCTAGTGAAGACTAAGTATGATTATTATTATTTTTGTGTTTTTATTGATTATGTAAAGAAAAAGTTTTGAAGAAAGAAAATTATTTAAATTAATGTTTCTATCATTTACACATTTTTATTAGTATAAAAAATATTAAGAAAATTAAAACTATGTATATATGAAAATCAAAACAGTTAATCGAAATAAGATTTTAATGCATTGTTTGGTTTTATTTTTATTATTAACAAAACAAATTATTTTAGAATAAAAATAATTAAAAAGAAAAGTATTGGTTTAAAGAAAATAAATTAATTAAAATGATATTAGTAAATAAAAGAAAGAGTATTAGTTTGAAAATTGAAAAGAGAAAGATGATGGGCCTGGGATTATGGCCCAAAAATAAAGAAAAGAAGGAGAACAAGAATCAGAGGGGGTGTGCGTTTAGTAAGAACATGGGCCTATGGTTTTGCTTGGGGCGAAGGCCCAACTGAAGTGTTTGACAATTTTTAGGGTTTGCTCAATTTAGGGTTTGTAATTTTTGGTCTCAGCGGCGCCGCTCTTGCTTCTCTCGTTCTCTTCGTCTTTCTCCACTTCATCTTTCTCCGGTCACCAAGCGTTGATTCTCACCTCCATGCCTTAGCCACCGGAGTGTCGCCTCCTTCTTCTCTTATTCTCTTTATAGCGGTCCACGTTGTTTTGTTTGAACGATACGCATGGTTATCCTTAATGTTTTAGGGTTTCACATTTATGTTTTCGTTTTGCTTGATTATTACATGCATGTTCTAATCCATGGTTTTTGATGTTTGATGTGTAGTAAAAGAGGGTTGAGAACAAGCTTAGCTTGAACGTTTTGCTTCTGAAAAGTGAGAGAGGGAGGGTGAGTTGGCCGGTGGCGCTCCCAGGAGGCTAGGCGGAGGGACGGAGATGATGCTTTTCTGGTATTTCTGTATTTGATTTGTTTGATGATGAATTTGGTTTATGAAAACCCCTTTTGTTATTCTTTGAATGTTGTTGATGATGAAGAATCTGAAAACTGGTTCGAAACTTTTGCTTGCTTTTGTTTCTTGTTGATGATGAAGGATATACTTCTGAAATTCTTCCTTTCTCTTTGATATGTTAATGATGATTTGAAATCACTTCTGAAACTATTTGTTCTTTCACTTCCGAAATGCTCTTCTTCTTCTTTGTAAATGATGAACTTGGTTTCTGAAATAATCTGCTATTTGTTTGTACTGAGTTTGATGATGAATTTGGTTTCTGAAACCCTATTGTTGCTTTCACTTCTGGAATGCTCTTCTTTTCTCTTTGATAGGTTAATGATGATTTGAAATCACTTCTGAAACTATTTTTGTTGGCTTAATTTTAGTTTGTATGCTATATTTGAAAGGTTCTCAGCTACTTGTTTGGCCTGGCAGTTTGTTATATTCAGCTTGGATTTTTGTTTGTGTAGTTGGGCAGGCTGTGACTAAGTAGCAGTTTGTGGCTTGAACTGTAGGTTTTTGTTTGGCCTGTGTGTTTAGCAGGTTTGCTTGAGTATGGTAAACAGGTTTGTTGTTGTTTTTTGGACAAGTTGCAGTTATGTAGTTTGATTTGTTGGCAAACAAGTTTGTGGTTTTGCAGACAGGTTTGCAACTGTAGTTTGCATTTTATTTAGGCAGATTTGGCCTTTGTGCAGGCTTGACAACATGTTTTTGGTGTTTGGATTTTGCAGTTTTGAGATGCCATTTTGGTAAGTTGCAATTTTCTTTGGCTAGCAGGTTTGCTTTGGCTAGCTGGTTTGCTTGAGTTTTTTGAAACTTGGCCTTTGTTCTGTTTTATGTTTGTTGAGCAGACAAGTTTGGGTTTTGAGATGCAGGCCGTTCAGTTTTGCCTCTCTACAGGTTTTGAGCTAGCTTGCAGTTATGTAGTTTTTGCAAGCTTGTTTAGCTTGAGTAAGTTGTAGTTTGCAGGCTTATGCAGATTTTTTGCTCTCTCTCCTTTGCTGGACTGTTATACAGTCTTTATATCTTTTTGTTTTCTTTTTTTTCTGTCTTGAAAAATAGCCTGCACTCCTGCCAAAACTGCAAACTCTTTTCACTATAATGTCATCTCTTTCTTCTCTCTCCCTAAGCACTTTTGCTTATTTTAATATAATTCTGAAAAGTTTTGCCTAGGCTGGAAAATGATGATGGCTCTAGCAAGCCTCTTGCTTGTAACTTGGTTTATCTCTCTGCATTGTGTACTTTGTTTCCATATTTTCTGCATTGTGTACTTTGCTTTGACAGTTTTGTAACTCAGTTTGACATTCAGTTTGGTTAATGCATTTGTAGTTAGCTTGCCATGCTTGCCTTGCTGACTTGGTTGACTAATGCAGTTTGAAACTCAGTTTGCAGTACCCTTTGCTTTGCCTTGCAACTTTCCTATGTTTTTGCATTTTGAATTAATTGTATGCTTGCAATTTATATCTTTTATTTTTCTCTCTGTGAACCGAGAAGAGCGATCTTCTTGTGATTTGCAGAGAGGAAAATAAAATATGATGAACATAGCATTTCTGATTCCGGCCGACAAACTTTAATGATGATTTTTCTTTCTTCCTTTTCTGCTTGAAAATTCTTATACTAATTTCTTTTTCTGTCTTTTGCAGGTAAGTACCAGTTGGATGATAGAGGAAGCAGTAGAAGTAGGAGTCAAAGATCTTAGGAGATTAGGCTTAGATTTATTTTTCCATTTATTGTAAACAAATATTATTGTAAATACTATAAGTTGTAATCTTACAATATTCGAATAAAATTTGTAACAACACTTGAAATGAATAAAAAAAAGTCTTTGTCAAATATCTTCCCATCTTTCCTTGCATTGTTTATTTAATTATTTAAGACTCTCAAACCAAAATAATTGGAACTGTATCCCAATAATTTTAATCCAGATAAAATAAATAATCAACAAACTTTGCAGTCTCGTAACCTTGCATTACTCACAATACGCATGGTATTTCAATTAACACACGCCTTGTACAGTTAGACAAACAAAGCATTCCATTAAACGGTAAACCTTTCATTCTACTTAATCAAGCAGATGCCTTAATGTTCCAAACAAAAGTCTCAACTTTTATCCCAGATAAACAGGCTTTTGAGAAACAACCAGTAAACTTGAACAAGCGTGAAAACAATGTAACAGTTAACTGAATTTCTGAGGATTCAGTTTCTTCTGAGAAATGCGAGTGAAAAAACCTAATTCCGGATTTGTTGCCAAAGAAAAATCTTCTTGATCAATTCCTGATCCAATCTCAACAAAATCAGTGGTAACCCTAATTCTAGATTAACTGACAAAGAAAAGTATGTTTGACCGATTCTTGAGCCAATCTAAAAAATCAGGGAAAACCCTGAGGTTGTGATTTCTTGTGAAAAAGGGAGGGCAAATTTTGGGGTACAACAGTTGCCCCTGTTCAATCTTCTTGAACCTGAAGAGTTAGATTGGCAAGTTTTCCGTTTGCGACTCGAAGGTAAAAGATGATTGGACACTAGAGTGCCCATAAATTTACACTCGTCAAAGCATAGTTGAGAGAATGGGATTAAAGATTCCATTTGGAGATGTGACAGAATCTTGTCGGAGATGGGCTTAAAGATGCCATCCAAGAATGTTTGTTGAATTGTATGTTGTAGGTGAAAGAATGAGTATCAGAAAGGTATCAGTGTTTGGAACATCTCTGAGATGGGGGTCTGAATAAGCTGTAGATTAGCATCCGTGTAGGGAGGTATCCGTGAACTGTTTTTTTTCTTCCAGAAATTCTTGAAGTTTGAAACTTACTAAACTTATCCTGCGACGGATGAAATATTAGCTGAAACACAAAGTTATGTTGTATGATGCAATGTATGTGTTATATCAATGCTTATGATATATGAATGTAATGAATACGCATGTAAGCTGATTAGGCGTCTTGCTGAGGAAGATAAATCCTGGATAGCTGGGGATAATAAAATCTTTGACCGTCGTTGGGGAAAGTAAATCCTTGACTGCTGCCGGGGATTGAAAATCCTTTGATCGTTGAAAATGAGAAGTCTTGGGACCACTGTTGGGGAAATCAGGAGTTTGGGTTGTATGCCAATCTACTGGGGATTCCTGTTTTGAGGAGATCTTCACCGGGGAATATCTGAAAAACTTTGTGAGGAATTGAGAATGAGAGTGTTCATTCTGCTTGGGGAATTAGTGTTAAGGAGCCAAGAACGAGAATCTTCGATCTGTAGGGGATTTGAAATTCTGACAAATTCATGCTGAGAGTAAAGAAAGCTCCGGAGAATCAAGGATGAGAGTCTTGATTTTGTTGGGGAGTAAGAACTCTGTGGGGAATAGCCATACTGTTGCGGAGTGGCTATCCTGTTGGAGAGTAAAAACTCAGGACTCTGGGAAAAGCTTATTCCTGTATGGAAGAAGTTCAGGTGTAGGTTGTACGCCACTTTGAGAATGAGAATCTTCATTCTGTCGGGAATATCAGGAGGTTGGGAGTATGCCAATCTCTTGAGGTTTCAAGGATGATAATCTTCATCCTATTAACAGTATCAGGAGCTTGGGAGTATACCAATCTCTTGAGGTTTCAAGGATGAGAATCTTCATTCTGTTAACGGTATCAGGAGCTTGGGAGTATACCAATCTTTTGAGGTTTCAAGGATGAGAATCTTCATTCTGTTAACGGTATCAGGAGCTTGGGAATATACCAATCTCTTGAGGTTTCAAGGATGAGAATCTTCATTCTGTTAATGGTATCAGGAGCTTGGGAGTATACCAATCTTCTGAGGTTTCAAGGATGAGAATCTTCATTCTGTTAACAGTATCAGGAGCTTGGGAGTATACCAATCTTCTGAGGTTTCAAGGATGAGAATCTTCATTCTTGTTAACGGTATCAGGAGCTTGGGAGTATACCAATCTCTTGAGGTTTCAAGGATGAGAATCTTCATTCTTGTTAACGGTATCAGGAGCTTGGGAGTATACCAATCTCTTGAGGTTTCAAGGATGAGAATCTTCATTCTGTTAACGGTATCAGGAGCTTGGGAGTATACCAATCTCTTGAGGTTTCAAGGATGAGAATCTTCATTCTGTTAACGGTATCAGGAGCTTGGGAGTATACCAAACTCTTGAGGTTTCAAGGATGAGAATCTTCATTCTGTTAACGGTATCAGGAGCTTGGGAGTATACCAATCTTCTGAGGTTTCAAGGATGAGAATCTTCATTCTTGTTAACGGTATCAGGAGCTTGGGAGTATACCAATCTCTTGAGGTTTCAAGGATGAGAATCTTCATTCTGTTAACGGTATCAGGAGCTTGGGAGTATACCAATCTTCTGAGGTTTCAAGGATGAGAATCTTCATTCTGTTAACGGTATCAGAAGCTTGGGTGTATACCAATCTTCTGAGGTTTCAAGGATGAGAATATTCATTCTGTTAACGATATCAGGAGCTTGGGAGTATACCAATCTCTTGAGGTTTCAAGGATGAGAATCTTCATTCTTGAGAGAAACAGAATTTTAGGAGCTTCATTTGTCCATTATTCTGTTGGTGAGTTGTTTCTGCTGAGATTTTAGGAACTCGTCCGTAATTCAACTGAAGTAAAGGCTTTGTCGAGATTTAGGAACTCGTCCGAAACTCGACTGAAGTAAAAGCTTTGTCGAAATTTAGGAACTTGTTCGTAACTCGACTGAAGAAAAGCTTTGTCGCTTGAATTTGATTGTACCTTTCCTAAAAGGTAAAGGTTGGTGGCACATATCAAACAATGATGTTCTCAAAATAAATGAGATCGCGTTGCATGATGTCTTAATGCACAGAGGTGTAATGTTTTTCAAGACGACCTTTCGCTGGGGAAAATAAATCCAGAGCTGATGAAGGAGAAAATAGTTGGATTCTTCATCTCTGATAGTGAAGAAAATCAGAATAAATCGCTGAGAGATTTATCTGAAATATCAAAAACCTGGAATATCTTCCACTGACATAAGAAAACAGGGAGATCTTAGTGTCGATCTGACTGAACCAGAGAGGGTCTTGGATTAACTTTGATTCAACCAGATGATGGAGGAAACTTTGACGACTGTAACTCCAACAAGCGATGAAAGGATCTTTGACGACCGTAACTTCTGACAAGTGATAAAGGAATCTTTGACGACCGTAACTTTCAACAGGTGATGAAGGAAACTTCGACGACCGTAACTTCCAAAAGGTGATGAAGGAAACTTCAACGACCGTAACTTCCAACAGGTGATGAAGGAATTTTGGACGACCGTAACTTCCAACAGGTGATGAAGGAATCTTGGACGATCAATCTGAGTATGTTATGAATGTTATTGAAATGTAATTTGTTTCGGAGAATAAATCCTTGACAAATGTTGGGGAAATAAACCCATGGCTGCTGGTCTGCTAGAGAGGTGATGAACTTCTCGAGGATTCTTGAATTTCTTTTTAGAAAGATTTCGGAGAGATTCTTCACTGCCCCTAGTATCAAATTCTTGTGGCACTGCCAGGAAACTTGGACTGTACGTAACCCTTCAATGAGATTGACATTTTAAATGCCCCAAGTGATGGTGAGGGAGACTTGCCCCAGGTTAACCTGCAATTGAGAGATTTCTTGAAATCTTGACTGGACTGCCCTAGGTTTACTGAACTTGAGTGATTTGTTAGAATCTTGACTGGACTGCCCCATGTTTACTGGACAATATCATATCAGGCCCCTTTTTGTTGATGGGAGATTTTTGCAATGGGAGTATCATCCCACTTGAAGTGATTTTTATTCACTGAGAGAGCTTTCGTTCCTCCGAACATTCACAGTATGAACTTCTTCGCTGTCAAACAAATAAACATGTGCAAACAACGATATTCAAATAATGCAAAGTTTATGCTTGTCTCGAAGTTTTGAAAAAAATGCGTTTTTTAGTAGAAAACTTTTTATAAGACAAATTCAACACAAGATTTAGGGAAAAGCCTTACAGGAGTCAGTATACCTTTTGTAACAGTATGCTTTCGAACTAACCCATGCTTCAATTAGGACTTTTGAAGGGTTATAACGTGGCCTGGTTCACGGTTTAAGAAACAAAGGATAAAGGCTCAAAGTATATTTGTACCCACCCGCTCTTCATGATGTTCTTCGATCCTAAACTCAGTTAATTGTGCGTTGAACTCTATTCGAGTTTGGAACAACGTTTTGGTGATGGTTCACACCAGTTGAATTTTATGGGAAGGCAGTCATTTTTGCAACATTTTTCATGTTGTTGAGGATTTATAATGACCTCTTTCTTTTGATTTGTTATCCCTAATTTTTGCCTGACTGTTCCTGTTTTCGAGATTACAGTCAACGGGATGCCCCAGCTTTCTTAAGCCTCCTTTGTAGGTTTTTGGGCTCAGTAGGCTTTTTTTTAGAGATAATGACTGCCAATGAGATAAGGAACCATCACTGTATTTTGGTTCCAAAGGAATGTTTTTGATGCCCTTCGTTGTATTATGAACTGAGAGTTTGCGACTTTAATGCACATCTTTTGAATTAACTGAGAGACTACCTTGCCCCAGGTTTAATCAAAGGTTTCAATTTGTGTTTAAAACAGAAAACTTCTACTTCTTTGGCTCGAATGGGTTGACTAGGGATTATCTTCCTTATAACTCCAGTGTTTAGGATTTGAAAGAAACGCTTGTACATCGTCAGCAAGGTCTGTTCAAAAGCATACTGTATGAGATTATGGTATTATTTCGTCACCCTCCCTCTAAAGGCTTGTAACTTTTATCAAGAGTTAAATATCATAGAGAAAGTAGGAAGCATAATTCAAGAATAGTGAAAACGAATGGATGAATTCAAGACAAACATATGCAATGCATTAATGAAACAGAGTTTGACATCAACAGATAATTGTTTGAATAACAAAAGAAATTACAACTTGAAAATTCAAATGAAACAAAAGTCTCTTAGTTCGAACTTGTCATTTCAGGTGGAAAACCCTCAGCCGAAGATTTTCATCTCGCCATCCGGCATGAATTTCAGCACTCCATTGTCAATCAAATCTTGGATCTTGTTTTTCAAAGCCCAGCAGTCGTCGGTGTCATGTCCAGGACTATAGGAGTGGTATACGCAAAACGCGTCAGGGTGATAGCTAGGAGCAGAGGTGTTGGGATTCCGAAGAGGATCCTTTAAAGCCGTCAGATTGACCTCCAACAAGCGTTCCAGTATTAGAGATGATGGTATGTCAGTCTCAGTGAAATGTCTTCCAGATGTATTTTGCTTACGCCGATTACCCCATTGACGCTGGTGAGGTTATTGTTGGACTTGTGACCCTGAAGTAAGTTGAGGAGATTTTCCCTTGTCTTCTTGTCTCAAAGGAGGTTGAATGATGACTTGATCTTCAACCCTAGTTGTTTTCCCCACTTGGTTATCTTGAAGCAGTTTGTTGACGAGAACCCTGAGCTCCTATTGTCTTTGAGCCAAGTCTTGAATGAGAGCCATCTGGCCCACCAGTTTTCCCATCATCTGGATCTTAATTATTGCCAACTCAATCTTTAGCCCTTCCAACTGATCATTCATGATGCCGCCTGGATTCTCTAGGACCAAGCCCCTTATGAGGAGAGCCTTCACTTCTTCTTGCCCTTGGGACAGGTTCAAGAACATTTCTTGAAGTTGAGCGTTCTGAGCCTGGATATCTTCGACAGTCCTCTCTAGAGCCATCTCTACTGAAATAAACAGTAGGAGAATAAGGAAACCTGAAAAGGAAAAACCTGTCATGATACAATGTATGATATGTGGATGCATGTTATCAAGAATCTCTCAGGGTAAACACAAGAAAAATGTTAGAGGTTGAACTTTGATCAACATCTTTGACTAGAGAACTTTGTATCAGTGGATGTCTTTCCACGGGAATCAAGCTCACCATGTCGAGTGGGTCATAGCCCTTGATTCAAGTTGTTGTACTTGATCTTTGACGGCGTTTGTTTAGAGGAAAATGAAACCTCTTGCCCTTTGGTAGACGTCTGATTCAACGTGACCCTGCATCAAAGACCCCCGAGATCCTTGAAATGGTTATTGAAAATGCTATGGTATGATGTTATGATGTTATGTACATGTATGCAAAAGTAAGCAAGTGTATATATAGGTAATCATATTCACACAAAGCAGACAAGTCCTTAGGTTTAGGCTTGCATGGGGTTTGTAGGTAAATACCCTCTTGAAGTTAGTTGGCTCAACCCGTCCTATAAATAGAAACTGGGTTCTAAGGAGCTCAATATCACTGGATTATTTTCTATGTTCATTGTTTTGGTTTAGCCACTTAACTGGCGACCAAAATATTCCAAGAAAACAATCCTCAATGAGTGTAGTATCGAGTATCTACCCACTTCGGACTTCACCAAAGCCGGTCACCTCACTACCCCTAAAAAGGCCAAGATGGTCAAATAAGGTTCTAAGAGTTCGTTAGTGCTTCATGACATCACTCAGCGGCCCCGTATTCTCTTTGATTGACTCAAAGGCTACCAGTACCCACAAATATGTCACACTAACGTAGCTACTGCTTCAACCATGTCGGTATACCACGCACAGTTCCCTCACAGTTTATTGCTACTTACCTAAACGATGCCCCCAAATCCGGGTGTAGGATTTAAAACAAACCCTAAACAAGGAACCCCAAAAGTAAAGCAATCAAAGCAATCAAGGTAAGCATGTAAAGGTGATCTAAAACCCTAAGGTAACCCCACTTTTAGAAATCTCCCCAGCAGAGTCGCCAGTTCTGTGATACGGTGGGAGAACTGACTTGATGTTTTGCGTTTGTGTTCGCACTTGTTCGGTTTAGCAAGAGTCGCCACCGACTTTTTATTTTATCCTAAGGAAAGGTCAAAAAGCACAGGAAAGACCTTTGAGATGTTTTCTTGGGTTCGGGGGGTAGATTATGAAAAGGGAAGGTGCTAGCACCCTTTTCATCTATGGTTTTCCATGGGCTCTTAGTTACTTGTTTTAGATCACTTGCCTTTGCTTTTCAATTGTTTGAAATGGTGCTTGGTGTGTGCGGTTTTGAAAATGTTTTGAAAAAGATGCCTTGTCTAGGCAACCTTTGTAATAATTCTTGTTTGAATATATACAAAGGTGTGTGTCTTTTTGAAAAGATATTTCAATGTTTTGAAAGTTATTTTGAAATTGTTTTGAAGTTGTGTTGTGAAGTGTGTTTGAAAAATGGCAAGGATGTTTTGCAAGTTTTTTGATCAAGTAACTAAGAGTTGTCTACCCTATTTTACTAGAAGATCTTTCTTATGTTTTCAACCCTTTTGACAGTGTTATTTCACCATTGTATTTGGTGAATAACCTTGGTGTTAGGATGTTAAATGGGACAGGCATGGGTCATCGTATACAATCATTGAAAGCAACTTGTGAGACGCTCTAGAATTTTTGTGAGGGACGAGATCATTTTATGGAAAGCAACATCGAGGGTTATCGAGGGACTACGATCTTTGTTTATCAAAGGGACATTTGCTAGAGTGTCTCATATTCGAGGGACATGATTGCATTTTCCGAGGCAACAAGCGAGGTTATCCTAGAGGTGCAAGTGTGAATTGTGTATTGATTTTCATGTATTTATCTTGTATTAGGTCATCTAGCGATTGATTTTGAATCTTCGCATACAAACCCTAATTACTATACAGTATATTGAAAGTGATAAATTGCGGGAATTTAAAGTCTAAGTTATTACAAATAAGTATCCGGGGATGGGGGTACAAATTATTTACAAATGGGGATGAGTCTTATCAGAATAATAATGTCTAAGTTTTATATGTTACAACCAAATCGAACTGTCGCAATTCCATGTAAAATTATAACAAATTAAGAAAAATCAGTAAATTATGAGATGCATGTATTTATTTACAAATGAACAAATAAAATTTAACCTAGTGAAGAGTAAGTATGATTATTATTATTTTTGTGTTTTTATTGATTATGTAAAGAAAAAGTTTTGAAGAAATAAAATTATTTAAATTAATGTTTCTATCATTTACACATTTTTATTAGTATAACAAATATTAAGAAAATTAAAACTATGTATATATGAAAATCAAAACAGTTAATCGAAATAAGATTTTAATGCATTGTTTGGTTTTATTTTTATTATTAACAAAACAAATTATTTTAGAATAAAAATAATTAAAAATAAAAGTATTGGTTTAAAGAAAATAAATTAATTAAAATGATATTAGTAAAGAAAAGAAAGAGTATTAGTTTGAAAATTGAAAAGAGAAAGATGATGGGCCTGGGATTATGGCCCAAAAATAAAGAAAAGAAGGAGAACAAGAATCAGGGGGGGTGTGCGTTTAGTAAGAACATGGGCCTATGGTTTTGCTTGGGGCAAAGGCCCAACTGAACTATTTGACAATTTTTAGGGTTTGCTCAGTTTAGGGTTTGTAATTTTTGGTCTCAGCGGCGCCGCTCTTGCTTCTCTCGTTCTCTTCGTCTTTCTCCGCTTCATCTTTCTACGATCACCAAGCGTTGATTCTCACCTCCATGAAGGCTAGGCGGAGGGACGAAGATGATGCTTTTCTGGTATTTCTGTATTTGATTTGTTTGATGATGAATTTGGTTTCTGAAAACCCCTTTTGTTATTCTTTGAATGCTGTTGATGATGAAGAATCTGAAAACTGGTTCGAAACTTTTGCTTGCTTTTGTTTCTTGTTGATGATGAAGGATATACTTCTGAAATTATTCCTTTCTTTTTGATATGTTAATGATGATTTGAAATCACTTCTGAAACTATTTGTTCTTTCACTTCCGAAATGCTCTTCTTCTTCTTCTTCTTCTTCTTTGTAAATGATGAACTTGGTTTCTGAAATAATCTGCTCTTTGTTTGTACTGAGTTTGATGATGAATTTGGTTTCTGAAACCCTATTGTTGCTTTCACTTCTGGAATGCTCTTCTTTTCTCTTTGATAGGTTAATGATGATTTGAAATCACTTATGAAACTATTTTTGTTGGCTTAATTTTAGTTTGTATGCTATGTTTGAAAGGTTTTTGGCTACTTGTTTGGCCTGGCAGTTTGTTATGTTCAGCTTGGATTTTTGTTTGTGTAGTTGGGCAGGCTGTGACTAAGTTGCAGTTTGTGGCTTGAACTGTAGGTTTTTGTTTGGCCTGTGTGTTTAGCAGGTTTGCTTGAGTATGGTAAACAGGTTTGTTGTTGTTTTTTGGACAAGTTGCAGTTATGCAGTTTGATTTGTTGGCAAACAAGTTTGTGGTTTTGCAGACAGGTTTGCAACTGTAGTTTGCATTTTATTTAGGCAGATTTGGCCTTTGTGCAGGCTTGACAACAGGTTTTTGGTGTTTGGATTTTGCAGTTTTGAGATGCAGTTTTGGTAAGTTACAGTTTTCTTTGGCTAGCAGGTTTGCTTGAGTTTTTTGAAACTTGGCCTTTGTTCTATTTTATGTTTGTTGAGCAGGTAGGTTTGGGTTTTGAGATGCAGGCCGTTCAGTTTGGCCTCTCTACAGGTTTTGAGCTAGCTTGCAGTTATGTAGATTTTGCAAGCTTGTTTAGCTTGAGTAAGCTGTAGTTTGCAGGCTTATGCAGATTTTTTTCTCTCTCTCCTCTGCTGGACTGTTATACAGTCTTTATATCTTTTTGTTTTCTTTTTTTATGTCTTGAATAATAGCCTGCACTCCTGCCAAAACTGTAAACTCTTTTCACTAAAAGGTCCTCTCTTTCTTCTCTCTCCCTAAGCACTTTTGCTTATTTTAATATAATTCTGAAAAGTTTTGCCTAGGCTGGAAAATGATGATGGCTCTAGCAAGCCTCTTGCTTGTAACTTGGTTTATCTCTCTGCATTGTGTACTTTGTTTCCATATTTTCTGCATTGTGTACTTTGCTTTGACAATTTTGTAACTCAGTTTGACATTCAGTTTGGTTAATGCATTTGTAGTTAGCTTGCCATGCTTGCCTTGCTGACTTGGTTGACTAATGCAGTTTGAAACTCAGTTTGCAGTACCCTTTGCTTTTCCTTGCAACTTGCCTATGTTTTTTCATTTTGAATTAATTGTATGCTTGCAATTTATATCTTTTATTTTTCTCTCTGTGAACCGAGAAGAGAGATCTTCTTGTGATTTACAAAGAGGAAAATAAAATATGATGAACATAGCATTTCTGATTTTTCTTTCTTCCTTTTCATCTTGAAAATTCTTATACTAATTTCTTTTTCTCTGTCTTTTGCAGGTAAGTACCAGTTGGATGATAGAGGAAGCAGTAGAAGTAGGAGTCAAAGATCTTAGGAGATTAGGCTTAGATTTATTTTTCCATTTATTGTAAACAAATATTATTGTAAATACTATAAGTTGTAATCTTACAATATTCGAATAAAATTTGTAACAACACTTGAAATGAATTAAAAAAAAAGTCTTTGTCAAATATCTTCCAATCTTTCCTTGCATTGTTTATTTAATTATTTAAGACTCTCAAACCAAAATAATTGGAACTGTATCCCAATAATTTTAATCCAGATAAAATAAATAATCAACAAACTTTGCAGTCTCGTAACCTTGCATTACTCACAATACGCATGGTATTCTAATTAACACACGCCTTGTACAGTTAGACAAACAAAGCATTCCATTAAACGGTAAACCTTTCATTCTACTTAATCAAGCAGATGCCTTAACGTTCCAAACAAAAGTCTCAGCTTTTATCCCAAATAAACAAGCTTTTGAGAAACAACCAATAAACTTGAACAAGCGTGAAAACAATGTAACAGTTAACTGAATTTCTGAGGATTCAGTTTCTTCTGAGAAATGCGAGTGAAAATACCTAATTCCGGATTTGTTGCCAAAGAAAAATCTTCTTGATCAATTCCTGATCCAATCTCAACAAAATCAGTGGAAACCCTAATTCTAGATTAACTGATAAAGAAAAGTCTGTTTGACCGATTCTTGAGCCAATCTGAAAAATCAGGGAAAACCCTGAGGTTGTGATTTCTTGTGAAAAAGGGAGGGCAAATTTTGGGGTACAACAGTATGCAACACTGATCTCCTTCTTTCTGGTAAAGGGTTTCTTCATCGTGCTCGAGGGTACATCTCTTTGAATTTTGCCACTCTTTATACCGGCTTCTACCCGCTCACCAGTCATGATTAGTTCAGTAAATCCAGCCGAAGATCTTTCGATCATATGGTTGAAGAATGGACCAGACAATGTGCATAAGAACATGTCCACCAATTCTCTGTCAGATAAAGGGGGCTGGACTCTTCCCGCGAGATCCATCCATTTTTTGGCATAAATTTTGAAACCAGCACCAGCACCCATAGACATACTGTTTTACCCCAAAATTTTCCCTCCCTTTTTACTCAACACATGCCCATTGAGGTCCCTAACTTTCCCAAGGATGACCAAAAATTGACCAGACAAATTCTCCTCCTAAGGCAATGAACCTTAAAACTAGGGTTTCCATTTTCATCAGGATGTGTGAAATCTAAGGATCCCAAATGTTCTCCATTGTCCTCATATGTTCTCAAGATCATCCATGCCAAATTTCATGCCTTGAACAACAAGTTTGCTCAGTCAACTGCTCAAATGCCTAATAATCAACAGTACTAAGTCAAAAGTCAATTGTGGCCCAAATACAGTCAAACTTCAATATTTTTGGTCAACATCAATATTTTTAAGTGATTTCCATCATATTATTAAGGGTTGATCATGATTCCTTAAGAAATGCTCCTAATTCATCAAAAGTAAAAAAATGGCAAATTAGGGTTTCTATAGGAAAAGTCAACCAAACTTTGACCAGGCATAACTTTCTCATACTTTATCAGAAATTTTTCTACCAAGGGTCATTTTTAATAGAATCCAATTCCCTACAACTTCTCTTCAGCCATCAAGATCAAGAAATGCCTCAGTTAAAAGATACAAGCTCATACATTATAGGTCCTTTCAGAAAGTCAACAAAAACACCTTTTGGGTCAAAGCTCCTTACATGAAAATGGAAGATCCAATTGAGATGAAACCAAAAATGTTGTTTAGAGGACATCTTAAGCTCTCTAAAAAGTCTAAGAACACCCTCTTAGGATTTAAAATGAGAGAGATGTGCATTGCTAAAGTTGACAAATTTTTGGAAATGTGCATGAAGCCAATATTGACCTAAATTGAATTTTTTCCAAATGGGCCCATGTTTTCATGCTTGAAACTTATTTATAACATGGCCCACAACCTTTGAGCTTAGTCATGCATTATTTTATTATTTATACTATTTATTTTGATATTTTATCCATTAAAATGCAAAATTAAATAAAGTAAATAATAAAAATAATGAAAGATTTGATTGTGAATCTTTTTCTTATCAAATGATGGACAAAACATGCTGGCAAATCAAAGGAAAATCGTGGAGGGAAGGCAAGATTGGATTTGTACTAAAAAAGGCCAAAAATCACATAATTGAAAGAAGAATATTTCTCATCAAAGCATTGGATTTTTTCTAGAATTGTTGACCTAAAGTGATTTGCTACATAAGCACAACAAGTCCAGACCTAGAGGGGATGCGCAGCCAGCCTAACAGGAACCCTAGAGAATTTTCAAATTTTCAAAGGATATTGAAAATCTCTATTTTGTGATCCAGCCGTTTGCAGACCAAACCAGGTGTCCTATCCATCTCCTGAAGGTCCCATGAAGCCATATCAACCTTCATCCATGACTGAAGAAGCCTGAAACCGACCAACCGAGTCACAATTTTTGGTAAAATTTTCATATTTGAATCTCTTAGCACACGCGATTTAAATGAATCTAAATCATACATTCGTGTTCATATGATTATTTTGAATCATTCTAACATCCTACATGAAAAGCTAGAGGCTTAGAATGCAGGTTGCCATTTTAGGGTTTCAAAATGGCGAAACATCGAGATGGGTGATACAGATCATTTCAGGTTAAGCCAGTGCCATGGTTGAATTCGTAGCATGCTAAATAGGGGGGGGGGGGGGTAGCCTGAATTTAGGGCTTTGATTCTGCGCATTTTTGAGGATCCAATTTTTGCAAGGCCAGAGAAGACGACCAGAGATCTGCTCCAGCGTCTTTGACTTGTATTTACTCCGTTGGGAGTCCGCGTAGCAAGATTGCGCATTTTGATTGGTTCACTTAAACCTTACAGTGCGTGCATTTTGCTGACTGGATTTTGTTGCCTGATTTTCCATTATGTTGTTTTTGTTTCATTATACTAACAATTGATTCAAATGGCCCAGCGGTGATGAGTAAGCGTGCAAAGGTATTCCCTCCTAAGGGGCCTGGGTTCGATCCCAAGAGTTGATATTTTGCATTTTTCTAACAATTATGTTCTAGATCTAATGCACTTGAGAAATAACAAGCGTATGATGGGCCTCACACTTGGGCCATCCAATCTTGAGATAGTAGATCCAACGCTCCAGGTGACTAGAGACCATGGTAGACCTCCCTAACACAACAACACCAGATCTAGCACAGTTGTGGGCCACCAGATCTGAGCCTTGGTGGAATTCAGCAGCATAACCCCTCACTTGGGTTTCTCACCCCCAGACCCATCTTCTTTTAATTATTTGATTTAATTTTTTTAATTATTTTATATTTTTTTATTCTTTTTTTTAAAACAGAAAATCACAAAAAATCACAAAAATTAGGACTTAGAGTTTTTTTTCCTTAATAAAAATTAATTTAATTAACTTTAACTTTTTTTCTTTAATTTAAAATTAGAAATTAGGTTAAATTTCTAATTTTCTTCATAAAATACCAAAATATTCTTAATAGGCAATTAGAATTTTAGGGTTTCAAACGTAGGCCAACCTTAATTTTTGCGCGTTATTTTTTTCATACGATTATTTTTATTGTGTAACTGTGCCTGGTTTGTAATAGTTTAATTAGGGTTTTCAATTTCCGCATTTTACTTTTCGTTCATTATTTATGTAACTACACTAAAGCCTTGTAATAGCTGTAGGAACTTTATTTCTCGCTTTTATATTTCTTATATGCTTGTATATGAACTATTAGTAAAATTAGGCGTGCATGATAAGTATTAATCAAATTAATCATTAGATCACTAACATAAGATAAAATATCTGAAAAAAGCACATTGTTGCACACTTGCACCCCTAGGGTATAACCTCACTTGTTGCCTTCGGAAATGGTTATGTCCCTCGAACATAGTGATATCTTAGCAAAGACCCTCAATTTAAAAGTCATCATAAAGATCATGGTCCCTTAAATGTCCCTCGAGTTGCCTACGAGAAATGATCTTGTCACTTGATGTTTCCTATATGATGACAGTCCCTTCGAAATGCTAAGGTATCCTTACATGTTACCTTCAATGACCATTAACGTCCCTTTCGAAGTCCCTCAACATCCAACGATAGGGCTACCTACGCACTAATAGTAGGATAACACTATCTAAAGGAAAGGAGGAAGAGAACATCCTTTTTCAAGTAGGTAGATAGTTCTTAAGTACTTTATCAAATATGATTTCCCTTTTACACTTACAAACTTTCAAACTTCTTTTTAAAAAAATGCTTTATCACACTCTTGAGGACTGATACAAGAGTTATCATAAAGCAAACAAAACCTTTCAAAACACACAAACACGAAAACAGTTTTCAAAAATGAGCAAGTACTTAAGAGCCTGTGGAAAACCACGAATGGAAAGGGTGCTAACACCTTCCCTTTCCATAATCTACCCCCTTACTCAGAAAATCTCGAAAAAGGTATTTTTCTGTTCTTTTCACCCTTTCCTTTGTTGGATAAAATAAAAGTCGGTGACGACTCTTGCTTACAGTAACATTTGCAAACAAAAAATGCAAAACCAGTATTAAATCTCAGTTCTGCCACCGTATCACAGAACTGGCGACTCTGCTGGGGAAAATAATAAAAGTGGGGTTTACCTTAGGGTCTAGTTCATTTATAATATGTTTTATTTGTCTGTTTTGATTGCTTTACTTTTAACGGTATTGTTTGGGTTACTATAGATCCTACACCCGAATCTGGGGGAAACCTTTTAGGTAAGTAGCAATAGATCGTGGAAACTGTGCAGGGTATACCGACATGGTTGAAGCGATAGCTACGTTGATGCGACACTTTGGTAGGTACCGGTAGCCCTTGAGTTAATCAAGGAGAATACGGGGCCGCTGCTTGATGTCATAAAGCATCAACTCACCTTAGAACCTTAATTGAACAACTTGGCTAGTAGGACATAGTGAGCTAGCCGTCTTTGGTGTATTCCCAAAGTCGGTTGATACTCGATGCTACACTCATTGAGATTTGACTCTCGAGTTTTGTTTGGTGGCAAGTCAGTTGCCTATCGGAACGAAACTTGTGGGAAAGATCAGTGATATTGAGATCCCTTAGAACCCGGTTACTATTTATAGGACAGGTTGAACCAATCAAAACTTCAAGAGGGTATTACCTTAAAACCCATGCAAGCCTTAAACCTAAGGTCTTTATGTGATTTGATTGTTCTTGCTATATCTGTGATTTCTTAGCATAATCATGACATCATAACATGACATATCATACTAACCATTTCAAGGATTTTCTAGGGCTTATCTTTGTCTTGTTTTGTAGGACATGACATCCGCTCGCAGGAACACTATCCAAGTCAACCTTGTGAAAGTACCTCCTAAACTCAAGGAATTAGCATCAAGGATTCCTGAAAGCTCACACTTCACTGAAAAACATGGTCGACTTCTTAAATTGGTCACTTCAAACCCTGATGAAGAAATTTCAAAGGTGCTCTTTCATTTCTTTGACCTGTTACATCACTGCTTCACTTTTCCCGATTACCAGTTAGTGCCTACTATGGAGGAGTTTTCTCAGTTATTGGGGGTACCTATCCTTAATAAGTTACTATTCAACGG
The DNA here is from genome assembly GCA_948472305.1 of Vicia faba. Taxonomy (NCBI): domain Eukaryota; kingdom Viridiplantae; phylum Streptophyta; class Magnoliopsida; order Fabales; family Fabaceae; genus Vicia; species Vicia faba. The sequence continues at coordinate 941,875,715 of OX451736.1, forward strand.
CATGGAAATAGACCCAAAACCCGAAGAGATTGCTCAAGCTCTGTCTTTACAACGGTCTGATATAGTGGCAAATTGGGAAACCAGAAGAGGTGTCCAAGGATTTCCAACTAAGTTTCTATTTGAGAAAGCTCACTATTTTTGGGATACCCTGGATTTGCAAGATTTTGAAGAAGTGTTGGCCCTTCTCATCTATGGGATGGTACTATTCCCTAACACGGACCAACTCATAGATGTGAATGCGGTTAAGGTTTTTCTGTCTCATAATCCGGTGCCTACTTTACTTGGGGATATTCTACACTCTCTGCATACTCACACTCTAAAGAGAAGAGGGACCCTTCTGTGTTGCACTCCTCTATTGGCTAGGTGGTTTATTTCGCACCTACCTCGGTCTGTTTTGAGAAATGAGAAGGGTATGAGGTGGTCTCATAGGTTGATGTCCCTTACACATTCGGATATTCATTGGTGTTCTCGATCCTTGGAGAATGATACCATCATTGATCGCTGTAGGGAATTCCCTAATGTCCCTCTCTTAGGCACTAGGGGAGGAATCACTTATAATCCTTGTTTGGTGTTGCGACAGTTTGGTTATGCTAGAAGTGATGGTCCTCACGACACACTCGTCCAAGGAATCACATTTGACTATGAGAATGATGTTCAGGGTTATCGTAAGAGGTTCGTTCGAGCTTGGGGCATGATAAACAAAGTTGGTAGCAAGGCACTGGGGCACAAGAATTCCATCCTTCTTAAGCCTTACCTCAAATGGGTGTGAGCTCGTGCTCAATGTCTTATGATGCCTTACCCCTCCATCTTACCTGTGATTATGGAGCCAATTGCTGAGGGAGACGTATTGTTCTTCATCCTGACATGCCAACTGATTTTGAGGAGCTACGGAAATCCTGGATCTAACTCAAAGAAGAGCGGGATACCTTCAAAACCCAATTCTACGCCAGCGAGAAGAAGGTTTTAGAGCTCACTAGGTTACTTCACGAAGAGAAGAGTATAAACGCTTACATTGCACCAAAAGGATGCGCCTGTGGGAAGCTTGAGTCTTCCTTTGCTTGGAGAGTTTTTTATTTTTGCTTTGTTCCCTTGTAAGCCAAAGAGGCATCATTGTGATCGACGAAATGTCCTAATGCAATTAACATTCGTTCCCTTTCTGTTTAAACAAATTTAAGTCTTAGAAATCCTTGAAAACATTGCATACATATATCATACATGTCATTGCATAAGCAGGTTTCATAGCAGGTTTCTCATATTCTTCGTTGTTTATTTCAGCAGTAAAGAAATGGCTCTCGAACAAACAGTGAAGGATCTATAGACTCAGAATGCTCAGTTTTAACAGATGATCATGGCTCTGGCCAAGGGGCAAGAAGAACTGAAAGCCCTGATTGTTAAAGAGAAGACCAAGAAACCAAGGAAGACAGCTGGTGTGGTGAATTTTGGAAGGAGGTTCAAAGGACCGTTAAGGCAAGTTATAGAGCTGACATCTTCATCAAAGGAAGGGGACAATCAAGAAGGGGAGACAAGAGAGGAAGACCCCAGTCCAAGGGAATCTAATAATGAGACAGACTATAATGAAGAGCAGTACCCTTCGGCCGACGAAAAATACAAACAAATGGAAGAGCATCTAAGCGCAATGGAAATCCAGAAGGTGCCTGGGCTAGATTTTGAAGAGCTGGGTTTGGTTTCTAGGGTTGTCATCCCACAGAAGTTCAAGGTGCCGATGTTCTCCAAATATGATGGGGTTTAATGTCCAAAGATGCACCTCCGATCTTATGTAAGGAAGATTCAACCTCAAACTACTGACAAGGACTTATGGATCCACTTCTTTCAAGATAGTATATCCGGAACTCAACTAGAATGGTTCTACCAGCTGGAAGGGACCAACATTCATAATTTGGAAGACCTGGTTACTGCTTTCTATAAGAAGTATCAGTATAATGCATACCTTTCTCCCACCCGTACACAACTCCAAAGTATGTCTATGGGTTCGAGCGAGGGCTTTAAAGACTATGCTCAGAAGTGGAGGGACTTAGCAGGAAGAGTCCAACCCCCCTATCTGATAGGGAGTTAGTGGATATGTTTTTAGGTACCTTATTTGTTCCGTTTTTCAATCATCTGATTGGAAGCTCCTCAGCCGGCTTTACTGAATTGATTTTGATAGGAGAAAGAGTGGAAGTTGGGATTAGAAGTGGCAAGATTCAGAAGGATGCCTCTTCAAGTGCGGGAAAGAGACCTTTCATAGGGAAAAAATAGGTCAGTGTTGTGTACAATCAACGAAATTAGAGCAGAATCGAGCATCGTCCAGCGGTAGGGGCTGTTATGATCTCTAAACTTGCACCTACTCAACAAAAGAACAATCAGCCTAGAGCAGAAAGGCCTGTAAGACAGCTTACCTAGATAAACATGACTCTGTCTCAAGTCTTGTCACACTTTCTGAAATCTAATCTGGTGACTTTGCGGGAAGCTCCTAAGAATCCCAACACCGCATCTCCTCGCTACAACCTAAATGCTTATTGTGCTTACCATTCAGACAGTCTATGTCATGGTACCAACGACTGTTGGGCCTTAAAGAACACGGTGCAAGACCTGATCGAAGTGAAGGAGATTAATTCGATTCTCCTGAGATTCCCAATGTTATAACTGCTCTTATGCCCAAGCACGGCCATGGTGTTAATGCTATTGAAGTTGATGCATTTGTTACTTCTGATGAGGAACTTATTACTCCTCTCATGACCGTTAAGTGGAACTTGTTGAAAGTCGGTTTATTTCCGGGTTGTGGCGAAGGTTGCCACTTATGTTTATCTCTACCGACTGGTTGTTATCTGTTAAAGGCAGGTGTTCAACGCTTGATGGATGATAGAGAGATTTTGTTTGAAAAGACTCATGTCCCGACTATTCTTGGCAAGGATGTTTCAATCATAACCATTTTCGCTAATCCTCCCAGGGTCTCCACCAAAAGACCCGTCAGGATTACATGTGCTATGAATTTGGCTCCTCTGATTATCACTATGCTAGGGCCAATCCCATTCTCCTCGAACAAGGATGTTCCCTTGAACTATGGGGCTGACGTTTACTACCACGACATCAAGTAAGACCTGTTGGCTGTTGAAGACCAAGTCTCTGAAAATACTGATCCCGAAATTGGCAACATCGTTGGGACCAATAAAATAACAAGAAGTGGAAGAGTGTTCTCCCCTAAGATTTCTCCTCCAAAAGCCGTTACTAGTCCTGTGATTATTCCTATTGTTGTTCCTGCTGATACTACTACTGCAATTCCCGTGATTACCCCAGTTTCCACCCCTTTCACCGAGTCGGCCGAGACTCGGGGCAAAGACATATTGATTGAGCCTGTCCAGACGAAGGCGCATTCAGAATCTACCCCAGATGCTTCCAAGAAGGAAATGGAAGAAATCTTGAAGATAATAAAGAAGAGCGACTACAATGTGGTCGAACAACTGGTGAAGACCCCTTCCAAGATTTCTATGTTAGCCTTACTGTTATGCTCTGAAGCTCATGCAAAGGCTTTGGTAAAATTCCTTAAAACTGCCCATGTGCCACAAGAAACCTCCACTCAATTTAAAGATTGTGTGGCCAGTTTGACGGCTGATAACAGTTTAGGTTTTTCTGATGCTGATCTGACACCCAGAGGAAGAAAACATAATGATGCGCTGTATGTTTCCATCGAATGCAGGGGAACTACTTTGGCCCATGTTCTAGTAGATATTGGTTCATCATTGAATATGCTTCCCAAGAAGTCTCTTGACAGATTAGACTATGAAGGTTTGACCCTGAAACCCAGTAACATTGTAGTGAGGGCTTTCAATGGTTCGAAGAAAATGGTGCACGGGGAGGTGGACATCCCCATCAAAGTTGGTTCTCAGACCTTTGACTACACCTTCTACGTGATAGATATTAGACCGTCTTATTCTTGTTTGTTGGGTCTCCCTTGGATCCATGGGGCGGGAGCTGTCACGTCCACTCTGCATCAGATGATCAAATACCCGGTAAAAGGAAATATTGTCACGGTACATGGTGAAGAAGAGTACATGGTAAGCCACTTGAATTCCTTTAGGTATGTAGAAATGGATGGTGAGTTCATCGAGACTGCATTTCAAAACTTCGAAGAGGTGCCTCAGACTATGGATGCAACTAAAACTGTCACCAATATGTCGAAGATCACCAGACCTCCCTTGAAGATGGCTTATCTCAAGGACGCCAAAGCGGTTATTGAAGAAGGGGGGTATACCATATGGGGCCAACTCCCTGATATTCCGTACAAATCTGATAAGTTTGGTTTGGGTTTCTATTTAGGGGCTCAAAGGGCTGTTCGCCGTGCTCGTGCTGGAAGAGCTCCCATACGCATCAACAATCATGGGGTCAATGCTCTAGAAGACAATGATGGTGACTATGACATGGATAGCTGGATCTTCCCTACTACCAATGGTGGACCCAGTAACTGGACGATAAAATACTTTGTACGAATTACTTTTATTCAGAAGTAATTGTCTTTCTTGTTTTTGGATATGTAATAAACAATATAAACTCTATGGCCATGTGTATTACACGGGGCACAATGGTTTATTTGTGAGGGTTATCATGTTTCAATTTCATATGGCATTAATAAAGCATTGGACGTTTTGCATACAAATTTTGCGCTCTCTGTTTTTTCTTTTCTTCTTTTTACTTTTGTCTATACAGCTATGCTCTTACACACACTCACGTATCAAACTGCAGATCCATATCCACTCTGGATCCCATTGATAACAGTTCTGCTATTTTCGGTTATGACTTTGAAAATCTGATCAACCAAGCCGAGGACGAAGGCGAGGAAGATTGTGAGGTACCCAAAGAACTTGCTAGACTGTTACAGTAGGAAGAAAGGACTATACAGCCTCATGAAGAGCCAGTTGAGACAATAAACTTGGGCACAGAAGAGGACAGAAAAGAAGTCAAGATAGGTGCAAATTTGGAGCTTAGTGTCAAACAGTGGTTGATACAGATGTTTCATGATTATGTCGAGATCTTTTCCTGGTCATATGAAGACATGCCAGGACTAGATACGAATATTGTGGTTCACCGTCTGCCAACCAAAGAAGATTGCCCTCCGGTAAAGCAGAAGGTCTGTCGTATGCGCCCTAAAATGTCATAGAAAATCAAAGTAGAATTTATGAAGCAGTTCAACGTTAGGTTCTTAGATGTCACCTCTTATCCCCAATGGGTTGCTAACGTAGTCCCAGTGCCTAAAAAGGACGGTAAGGTGCGGATGTGTGTGGACTACATAGATTTGAATAGGGCAATCCCCAAAGATGACTTCCTGCTTCCCCACATTGACGTTCTGGTTGACAACACCGCGCAACATAAGATCTTTTCCTTCATGGACGGTTTCTCTGGTTACAATCAGATCAAGATGGAACCTGAAGACATGGAGAAGACAACCTTCGTCACGCAATGGGGCAATTTTTGCTACAAAGTGATGTCGTTTGGGTTGAAGAATGCCGGGGCAACCTATCAGTGAGCTATGGTAGCTTTGTTTCATGACATGATTCACCATGAGATAGAGGTCTATGTTGATGACATGATAGCCAGATCTCAAACTGAGGAAGAACACCTTGATCATCTACAAAAGTTGTTTGATAGGTTGAAGACATACAAGCTGATGTTAAATCTAAACAAGTGCACCTTCGGGGTAAGGTCTGGTAAACTTCTAGGTTTAATTGTTAGCGACAAGGGCATTCAGGTAGACACTGCAAAGGTGAAGGCTATACAACAGATGTCGGATCCTCGCACTGAGAAGGAGGTTAGAGGCTTCTTAGGACGCCTAAATTACATTTCCAGGTTGATTTCCCATTTAACTGCTACTTATGAGCCAATCTTCAAACTCCTTAAGAAAGATCAAGTGATAAAGTGGAATGACGAATGCCATACCGCCTTCGAAAGAATCAAAGAATACCTTCAAGAGCCTCCAATTTTGATGCCTCCAATTGAAGGAAGACCTTTGATAATGTAATTAACAGTGTTAGATAATTCAATGGGGTGTGTGTTGGGGCAGCATGACGAGTCCGATCGAAAAGAGCATGCAATATACTACCTTAGCAAAAAGTTTACCGACTGCGAAACAAGATACTCACTGCTCGATAAAACTTGTTGCGCTTTGGCATGGGATGATCACCGACTGAGGCAGTATATGTTGACCCACACTACTTTGTTGATACCTAAGATGGATCCAATCAAGTACATCTTCGGGAAGCCTGCTCTCTCTGGAAGAATAACAAGATGGCAAATGATCCTGACCGAATACGATATCCAATACACGACCCAGAAAGCAATCAAGGGAAGTGTACTAGCTAATCATTTGGCTCATCAGGCTGTGGATGACTACCAATCCATGAACTTTGAATTCCTGGATGAGAATGTTATGTTAGTGACTGACTATGAAGAACCTGGACCGGATGAAGGACCTGGGGAAGGATCTCGATGGACTATGGTTCTTGATGGAGCCTCCAACGCACTCGGCAATGGCATCGGTGCTGTAATCATATCTCCCAAGGGTTGTCATACTCATTTAACTGCCAGACTATGTTTCAATTGTACCAACAATATGGTAGAGTATGAAGCATTCATCACGGGTCTCAAAGCTGCTATTGATCTAAGGATCAAGTTCTTGATCATTTTTGGGGATTCAACCTTGGTAATAAGTCAAATCAAAGGCGAGTGAGACACGAAGCACCCGAATCTCATCCCTTACAAAGAACATGTGCTGACACTGCTTCCACACTTTGAAGAAGTCACCTTTGAACATTTTCCACGAGAAGAGAACCAGTTAGAGGATGCGCTAGCTACTATGTCATCCATGTTCAAGGTCAGATGGGACAACGAAGCTCCTAGAATCACTATTGAAAGGTTGGATGCACCAACATACTGTTTTGAGATTGATACTGAAGAAGTAGCAGACAAACCTTGGTTTCATGAAGTAAAAAGGTATCTTGAGGCTTAAGAATATCCTGAGGGGGTGTCTGTCAATGATAAGAAATTTCTGAGGAGGTTCTCCGCAAAGTTCTTCCTTAGCAATGGAATCCTCTATAAGCGTAACCATGACTCTAATGTACTTCGGTGTGTAGACAAGAGCGAACCAGAGAGGATTATGGCAGATTTACACGAAGGTACCTTTGGCACCCACTCTAGTGGATACACCATGGCTAAAAAGATCTCATGGGAAGGATACTATTGGTCCACTATGGAAGCAGACTGTTATCAGCATTCCCGAACTTGTCACAAATGCCAAATCTACGCTGATAAAGTACATGTACCTCTGGTTCCCTTGAATGTCTTGACGGCTCCCTGACCCTTTGCAACGTGGGGAATTGACATGATCATAGAGATTAGACCTACCGCTTCCAATGGGCATCGCTTCATCCTAGTGGCCATTGATTACTTCACGAAGTGGGTTGAGACTGCCGCTTTTGCTACTGTTACCAATAATGTTGTGGCGCGGTTTATCAAGCATAACTTGATTTGTCGGTATGGTGTGCCAGAGAGAATCATCATAGACAATGGTACAAATCTCAATAGTACAATGATCACTGAACTCTGTTAACAATTCAAGATCCAGCATCATAATTCTTCCCCTTATCGGCCAAAGATGAATGGTGTTGTTGAAGCTGCTAACAAGAATATTAAGAAAATCATACAGAAGATGACGGTGACATACAAAGACTGGCATGAGATGTTACCATTTGCTCTTCATGGTTACCACACCTCAGCACGTATGTCAACAAGGGCAACACCTTATTCTCTGGTGTATGGTATAGAGGTTGTCCTGCCTATTGAGATCCAGATCCCTTCTTTGAGGATCATGAAGGATACGGGTTTGAACGAAGATGTTTGGATCTAGACTCGACTTCATCAACTGAATCTAATTGATGAGAAAAGGCTTGCTACTATCTGTCATGGTCAGATATAAACGAATGATCAAAGCTTTCAACAAAAAGGTCAGACGTCAGGCATATCAAGTGGGTGATCTAGTAATCAAGCGCATCATACTGCCACAAGGTGATCCCAGGGGCAAATGGACTCCCACGTACGAAGGGCCATTTGTAATAAAAATCATATTTTCCGGTGGAGCCATGATTCTAACCACCATGGATGGTGACGACCTACCTCACCATGTGAATGCGAACATAGTGAAAAGATACTACGCGTAAATAAAGACCCGCTAGGTTGACTGGCCTAGGCAAAAATAAGGGCATTCCGAAGAACCAAAAGGGTTCAGGAAAAAATTAGGGATATACATATGGAAAAACTATACACCCGGCAAGTCGAAAACCTGAAAAGGCGGCTTGGGAAAAAAAGGGTATCCCGGTGGACTGAAAACCCAAAAGGGAGGTTGTTGTACCCCAAAATTTGCCCTCCTCTTTTTCACAAGAAATCACAGCTTCGGGTTTTTCCTGATTTTTCAGATTGGCTTAAGAATCGGTCAAACAGACTTTTCTTATCAGTCAGACAAAATTAGGGTTTTCATTGATTTCGAATTAGTCAAGCAGATTATTAGGGTTTCTTTTGATTTGTTTGAGTTTGGCTCAGGGTTTGATCAAGCAGACATTTCTTTGACAATGAAAATCCAGAATTAGGGTTTGCACGAGCATTCTCAGAAGAATTTGAATCCACAACATTTCATTTGACTGTCACATGGTTTTGAAGCTTGTTCAAGATTCCTGTTTGTTTCTCAAAGTCTAAACATCTGGGATAGAAGCTGAGGCTTCTGATTGAAAGTTTGAAGTGTTGGTTCAATCAGTGAAGTGAAAGGCGTATGGACGTTTGTTTGTTTAATTGTGCAATGCTTTGGTTATTTGGAATGCCGGGCTTATTGTTGGCTAATATAAGGATGTGAGACGCCGGACGTTTGTTGATTATTTATAATTTCTAAGTTAAAATTATTGGGATAATTTCCAATTATTATAATTCAAGAAATTTAAATAATTAAATAAGCAATTGCAGAAGAATTAAAAGAGATATCTGACAAAAAAAAAGATTTTTATTTATTTTAATTATTGTTACAAGTGTTATTTGAATACAGTAAATTTATTTACAGTGTTTATAATGATGTTTATTACAATGGTTAAAAATAAAATAAATCTACATCCTAAGTCTCTTGAAGTCTTCATCTTCTACTGCTGCTTCCCTTGCCCCAATTGATATTTACCTGCAAAGCCAGAAAAGGAGAAATCAATGCAGATGAATTAAAAAAGGCATTTTTAGACTGTTAATCAAAAAGTTCATCATTAAAGGTTATTGGTCGGAATCAATTTGTTTTGGTTTTCATCGTATTTTGCTCGTCCACTCTGCAAATCGCAAGAAGAGTTCTCTTCTTGGTTCACAAAGAGGGAAAGTAAAATTATTTTGCAAACATACAAATCAATTCAAAGAAGGCACAAGGCTGCATAAAAATTCACCAAGCTGTACAGTGGCAAACTGAAAATGCCAAACCAAATTGCAATGTCAAATAAAGCAAACTAAGTTGCACAATGGCAAACTAAGTCACAAGTTCAAAACTGTCAAAGAAGCTGTCAAAAACTGTCAAAGAAGCTATCAAACTGTCAATGCAGAAAAGAAGAAAGTACAAGATGCAGAGGAAAATCAAATTGCAAGCAAGCAATATTGTCAAAACCTTTTTCATCATTTTCCCTAGGCCAACAACCTTTTCAGAAAAAGCTATTCTAAAGCAATAAAATATACTTTCTAGAGAGAGAGAGAGAGAAAAGTGAAGCAGTCTTACAATTTTGGGGCAGGCTTAGAGGACAAATAAATATAACAAGAGTTCAGTTCGGAAAAGGGGGGGGGGCAGAACACATAAAGAAAAATATACCACAAAACTGTAAACAGATAACAACAACAAGCCTGTAACCAAACGAGCAAGCCTTGCAACCTGCTTCAAGCCTGCCTCAAACCTGTTACAGAAACCTGCCTCAAGCCTGTAACCAAAACAAGCCTGTAACCTCCAAACCTGTAAAAACACAAAACTTGCAGAAGCAAGCCTTCAAGCTTGTCTGCTAAAAAACCTTCAACAAAACCTGTTTCAAACCTGAGCTTGCTTCAAACTGCTCAAGCCTGCCCCAAACTACCTCAAACAAGCTTCAAACTGCTCAAGCCTGCCCTAAACTACCTCAAACAAGCTTCAAACTGCCTCAAGCCTGCTTCAAACTGCCTCAAACCAGAAGCAAACCTTACAGTCTGTCCAAAACCAAGCAACCTGCATAAAACCTAAAAAAACCTGCCTATACCAGTTGCCAAAAACTTACAGAAACAAAGCCTGTACCAGTTACATACCAGAAGCAAACCTTCAAGCAAAACTCCAACAAATCCAAACCAGTTATCAAAACAACAATAACAATAGCCTCAGAACTGGGTTCATCATAGGAAAAACTAGCCAAACCCAAAAGAGAGGAAGAAACTCAGAAACAAATCTCAGAATCAAGGTTCATCATAGAATCAACATAGCTAAAGTCAAACATCACAGCAATAACAACAAGCATCATAACCATAAAGTTCATCAACATCAGAATCAAAGTCCAAGAGAGGAAGAGAGTCAGAAACGCATACTCTAGGGTTTTCAGATTATAGCATCATCATAAAACATTCAAAGCAAAAGATACGGAATACCAGACAAGCCAGCAAGCTTTCATCACCGCGTCCCTCCGCCTCGGCCACTTGAGAAGCGCCTCCATTCCAAACTCCTCTCCAACAACAAACCCTAAAGGTATTGTCCCCCCTTCCTTTTTTACACCTCACATAAAAAAATAACGCAAAGATCAGAACATGTAAAAGTTTAATCATGCAAATCCGAAAACCCTAAAAAATGCTTAGAAGAAAAAATCGTTACCTTTTCTTTATCACTGCCTGAACGACCATGGAGAGAGGAAAGTGGAAGTGGCGCCTGGTAGCCTGAGGCAAGGAGAGGAGACATCAGAAGCCATGGTTGAGAACGAGAAAGACGAAGAAGAAGATGGAGGAGCGGCGCCGTTCCAAACTGAAACCTTGTTCTGAATAGCAAACAAACAAACCCTAACAAAAAAACTTGTCAAAACCATTTGGGCCTGGACGCCCTCACAAAACCACTAAGCCCAATGTATTTCTGGCGCTACACCCCCCTCTTGCTCTCCTTCAATTTCGTTTTGGGCCAATCCTTTTCCTCATAGCCCATTTAATTTCTTTATACAAATCACTCCTTTTTTTTATCACCTTATTTCCTTTTTTTCATAACTTATTTTGTTAAGTAAAATAATATGTTAAACTTTTTTGTACAAAAGTACTCTTAATAGCCTTTTTATTACATTTAAAAGTATGTGAATAATATTTTTTATTGTTTCAAAACTTTTGTTTAATAAATCTTTTTTATAGGAGTTCCTAAATAACATTAACAAAATACATAAAAATAGGATTTTTTAAGTTAAATAGCTTTTTCTTTAAAAAACCTTTTGTTTATATAACACTAACAAAAACACAAAAATAATAATAATACTTATTTTGCATTAGGTTAACATTTTGATCATTTGTAAATAATCATATGCATTTCACATAATACTTTTGATTCTCTTTATTCTTATACCTTGCTATATTTTACATTGAGAATGTGACGATTCGATTTGGTTGTAAATAATATTTGGACACTACTATTCTGATAAGACTCATCCCCATTTGTAAACATTTGTACCCCCATCCCCGGATACTTATTTGTAATAGCTTAGACTTTAAATTCCCGCAATTTATCGCTTTCCATATACTGTATAGTAATTAGGGTTTGTATGCAAAGATTCAAAATCAACCGCTAGATAACCTAACACAAGATAAACATCCATGAAAAACAAACACAATGCACACTCACACCCCTAGGGTTACATCCACTTGTTGCCTTCAAAAATGGGCCATGTTTTCATGTCAAGTACTTTGGCAAAACAAAAACAAAACAAAAACAAACAAAATGATCATAGTCCCTCGATGACGCTATCGGAGTTGCCTAAACGAAATGATCATAGTCCCTCAAGAAAATTGCCAAAATACTTGACACTATTGCTTTCATGGTCTATACGATGACCTGCGCCCGTCCCGTTTACATCCTAACACAAGGTTGTTCACCAAATACAATGGTGAAACAACACTGTTAAAAGGGTTAAAAAGCATAAAAAAGGATCTTTGAGTAAAATAGGGTAGATAGCTCTTAGTTACTTGATCAAACTTGCAAAACACACTTGCCATTTTTCAAACACACATCACAACACAACTTCCAAACAACTTTCAAAAACATTGAATTATCTTTTCAAAAAGACAAACACCTTTGTATATACTCAAACAAGAGTCATTACAAAGGTTGCCTAGACAAGGCATCTTTTTTAAAACATTTTCAAAAACCACACACACAAAGCACCATTTCAAACAATTGAAAAACAAAGGCAAGTGATCTAAAACAAGTAACTAAGAGTACATGGATAACCATGGATGAAAAGGGTGCTAGCACCTTCCCTTTTCATAATCTACCCCCCGAACCCACGAAAACATCTCAAAGGTCTTTCCTGTGCTTTTTGACCTTTCCTTAGGATAAAATAAAAGTCAGTGGCGACTCTTGCTAAACCGAACAAGTGCGAATACAAACGCAAAACCTCAAGTCAGTTCTCCTACCGTATCACAGAGGTCCAGGCAAAAGTTAGGGATTTGAAGCGTATAACTATGTTCCATTGGATCACCTTGCGATCAGACTTCAGTATCAACTATCAAGCTCAAACGGTACCAATCAATCCAGTCAGCTTCGGACAAGTAGCAAAGTGATGAGATGCTCAAGGCCATAAGGGCAATAACAAAATTGAAACTCAATGGGACTATTACACATACCTGTTTTCTCTTTGTATAGTATTTTGTGTAGTTTTCATTTTTTTTACGGTGGTGTTCTCCTACTAGAACGTCAGTCTCTTTGTACAAAAATACCTGTTATAGGCGAACTTCAAAAATCAATACAAATCATTTCTTTGAAAGTACAAACTACTTGCTTTTATTTTCCTGTTTTGTTTTGCAAAAACGTCCAATGATTATTTTTGACATATGCATTTAAATATGATTACTGCTCACAAATACTTGCATAAAAAACAGAAAGACAGTTCCCAATGACTTTAATAAACGAGGAAAAGTCTAAAAAAGCCATTTGTAGTCTCGACAGTTACTATTTCCAACATGGTACAGGGGAAAAGACATTTTGAGACGAAGTCACAATCACATCCGACCCAGTGACGTCTATGTTCCCCACAGAGTAGAAACAACCAGAGTTTTTATCTCCTCTTCCCCAAGCAGGAATTACCTTCTCCAGCAAAGTTCCTTCAGAGAGCTGAAATCTGTTTTCCCCAGCCGAGTTTTTATAAATTCAAGCAGTTTATAAAACCCCCTCCCGGGTAGAGTTTACTTCTATAACTGCGGAAGTTTATTCCCCAACAGAGTTTATTTCTCTACATCGACAAGATCTTCCAACAGGGCATCCTCCCCACACAGTTATTCTCAGGCAGGAGATAAGAATTCCCCGACAGATTATCCTCAAACGGAAAGAGGAAATCCCCAGTAAATCATCTCCATTCATCATCCCACCAGAAATGAAAGATTCATCTTCCCAATACTCTCCAGCAATAGTTAGTGATTTATTTTCCCATACTAGGAAATATCGCAACAGCATCCCATATGCATACATCATTGGCATGCGCATACACATCACATACAGCATAATCTCACTTATTTTGAGAACATTATCATAACAATGCATTTCATACATCATGACACTACATACAACTAACTCTTTACCATTTTCAAGAAAGATCAAATCAATAAACTTCGTTGACTACTTATGTGACCCGGTAGTCTTCTTAAAAGATACGTCTAACGAAAGGCTATTTCAGCATTTTCCTCAGGAAGACGTTCTCAAAAGACCTTCTCTGGTTCAGTTAGATCGACACTAAAATCTCTCTGATTTCTATTCTAGTTGAAGATATTCCAAGACTTTTGTCTGGTTCAGTTGAATCGATACTAAGATTTTTCTGATTTCCATTCCAGTCAAAGTTAATTCAAGACCTTCCTCTGGTTCAACTAAATCGATACTATGATTTTATTGATTTATATTCCAATTGAAGACAACTCAAGACCTTTCTCTGGTTCAGTTAAATCGATACTAAGATTTTTCTGATTTTTATTCCAGTTAAAAAAAGTGTAAAGCCTGGATCCCGACCAGATAGCAGTTCACCATACTGTGAAGCCTAGACCCGACCAGATAACATTTAACATCATGGCTGAATCTTGGAATCCAACCGGATAATAGTTGATCAACAATTCAAGACACTGTGAAGCCTGGAATCCGACCAGATAATAGTATAAGGTGCTGCGAAGCCCGGGATCCGACCAGATAACAGTTTACTCTGTCAATTACTATGAAGCATGGACTCGACCAGATAATAGTATACCTCAAATTCAAGTTGAAGCCTGGATCCGACCAGATAACAGGTTAATTTATTCAAATCACTGAAGCCTGGATACGACCAGATAACAATTCAAGTCACTAAAGCCTGGATTCCGACCAGATAACAGTTTAAGAAACTGCGAAGCCTGGATTACGATCAGATAACAGTTTAATCTCATTTCCCCAATAAGTCGCTGTGAAGCCTGGAATACGACCACATAGCAGTCAACCTTATTATCCTTAGCAAGTCACTGTGAAGCCTGGATCCTGACCAGATAGCAGTTCACTTCGGTCTCTTCAGTCAAGAGATGACTCCCCAATAGAGTAATGGACAACTGAAGTTCCTAAACTCTATTTCCCAAGACAAAGACCAATATTCCTCAGCGGTGTCCTCTTGAACAACAGGAATAGGGATTCCCACAAAGGAGTATCTCATGAAATCAACGTTGTTCTAGATGGCATTTATAAGCCCATCTCCGATGACTCTCCATCACATTCTTTGGATGGCATCTCTAAGCCCATCTCTGAAGATCTTCCGTCACCTTCTCCAAATGGCATATGTAAGCCCATTCCCAATATTATCTACACAGTCAAGTGTCATTTCAGATGAGTGCAAATTTATGGGCACTTTAGTGTTCAATCATCTTCCACATTCAGATAACAAAAGGCAGACCAGCCAATCTATATCCTCAAGTTTAAGAAGATTGAATAGGGGAAGTTGTTGTGCCCCAAAAATTTCCCTCCCTTTTTACTCAACACATGCCCATTGAGGTCCCCAACTTTCCCAAAGATGACCAAGAATTGACATGACAAATTCTCCTCCTAAGGCAATGAACCTCAAAATTAGGGTTTCCATTTTCATCAGGATGTGTGAAGTCCAAGGATCCCAAATGTTATCCATTGTCCTAATATTTCCTCAATATCATCCATGCCAAATTTCATGCCTTGAACAACAAGTTTGCTCAGTCAACTGCTCAAATGCCTGGAAATCAACTATACTAGGTTAAAAGTCAACTGTGGCCCAAATACAGTCAAACTTCAAGATTTTTGGTCAAAATCAACATTTTGAAGTGATATCCATCATTTGATCAAGGGTTGATCATGATTCCTCAAGAAATGCTCATAATTCATCAAAAGTCAAAAATGGCAAATTAAGGTTTCTATAAGAAAAGTCAACCAAACTTTAACCAGGCATAACTTTCTCATACTTTATCAGAAACTTTTCCACCAAGGCTCGTTTTAAATAGAATCAAATTCCATACAACTTCTCTTCATATATCATGATCAATAAATGCCTCAGTTAAAAGATACAAGCTCATACATTATAGGTCCTTTCAGAAAGTCAACAAAAACACCTTTTGGGTCAAAGCTCCTTACATGAACATGGAAGATCCAATTGAGATGAAACCAAAAAGGTTGTTTAGAGGACATCTTAAGCTCTCTAAAAAGTCCAAGAACACCCTCTTAGGATTAAAAATGAGTGAGATGTGCATTGATAAAGTTGACCAATTTTTGGAAATGTGCATGAAGCAAATATTGACCTAACTTGAATATTTTTCCAAATGGGCCCATGTTTTCATGCTTGAAACTTGTTTCTAACATGGCCCACAACCTTTGAGCTTAGTCATTCATTATTTTATTATTTATAATATTTATTATGATATTTTATCCATTAAAATGCAAAATTAAATAAAGTAAATAATAAAAATAATGAAAGATTTGATTGTGAATCTTTTTCTTATCAAATGATGGACAAAACATGCTGGAAAATCAAAGGAAAATCGTGGAGGTAAGGCAAGATTGGATTTGTTCTAAAAAAGGCCAAAAATCACATAATTGAAAGAATAATATTTCTCATCAAAGTATTGGATTTTTTCTACAATTATTGACCTAAAGTGATTTCCAACATAAGCACAACAAGTCCAGACCTATAGGGGATGTGCAGCCCGCCTAACAGGAACCCTAGAGAATTTTCAAAATTTCAAAGGATATCAAAAATCTCTATTTTGTGATCCAGCCGTTTGCAGACCAAACCAGGTGTCCTATCCGTCTCCTGAAGGTCCCAGGAAGCCATATCAACCTTCATCCACGACTGAAGTAGCCTAAAACCGGCCAACCGAGTCGCATCCTTTTGGTAAAATTTTCATATTTGAATCTCTTAACACACGCAATTTAAATGAATCTAAAGCATACATTCTAACGTCCTACATGAAAAGCTAGAGGCTTAGAATGCAGGTTGCCATTTTAGGGTTTTAAAACGGCCAAATATCGAGTTGGGTGATACAGATTGTTTCAAGTTAAGCCAGTGTCGTGGTTGAATTCGTAGCATGCAAAATAGGGGGGGTAGCCTGAATTTGGGGCTTTGATTCTGCGCATTTCTGCAGATCTAATTTTTGCAGGGCCGGAGAAGATGACCGGAGATCTGCTCCAGAGTCTTTGACTTGTATTGACTCTGTTGGGAGTCTGTGTGGCAAGATTGTGCGTTTTGATTGGTTCACTTAAACCTTACAGTGCGCACGTTTTGCTGATGAGATTTTGTTGCCTGATTTTCCATTATGTTATTTTTGTTTCATTATACTAACCATTGATTCAAATGGCCCAGCGGTGATGAGTAAGCGTGCAAAGTTATTCCCTCCTAAGGGGCCTGAGTTCGACCCCAAAAGTTGATATTTTGCATTTTTCTAAATTTTGTTCCAGATCTAATGCACTTGAGAAATAACAAGCGTATGATGGGCCTCACATTTGGGCCATCCAATCTTGAGATAGTAGATCTAACGCTCCAGGTGACTGGAGACCATGGTGGACCTCCCTAACACAACAACACCAGATCCAGCGCAGTTGTGGGCCACCAGATCTGGGCCTTGGTGGAATTCAGCAGCATAACTCCCCAATTGGGTTTCTCACCCCCAGGCCAATCTTCTTTTAATTATTTAATTTAATTTTTTTAATTAGTTTATATTTTTATTTATTCTTTTTTTAAAATCAGAAAATCAGAAAAAATCACAAAAATTAGGACTGAGTTTTTTTTCTTAATAAAAATTAATTTTTGCAAATTAATTTAATTAACTTTAACTTTTTTTCTTTAATTTAAAATTAATTAGAAATTAGGTTAAATTTCTAATTTTTTTCATAAAATACCAAAATATTCTTAATAGGCAATTAGTCTTTTAGGGTTCCAAACGTAGGCCAGCCTTAATTTTTGCGCGTTAATTTTTTCATACGATTATTTTTATTATGTAACTGTGCCCGGTTTGTGATAGTTTAATTAGGGTTTTCAATTTCCGCATTTTACTTTTCGTTCATTATTTATGTAACTACACCAAAGCCTTGTAATAGTTGTAGAAAATTTATTTCTCGCTTTTATATTTCTTATATGCTTGTATATGAACTGTTAGTAAAATTAGGCGTGCATGACAAGTATTAATCAAATTTATCATTAGATCACCAACATAAGATAAAATATCTGAAAAAAGTACATTGTTGCACACTTGCACCCCTAGGGTATAACCTCACTTGTTGCCTTTGGAAATGGTTATGCCCCTCGAATGTAGGGATATCTTAGCAAAGACCCTCAATTTAAAAGTCATCATAAAGATCATGGTCCCTTAAATGTCCCTCGAGTTACCTACGAGAAATAATCTTGTCACTCGATATTGCCTATATGATGACAGTCCCTTTGAAATGCTAAGGTATCCTTACATGTTGCCTTCAATGACCATAAACATCTCTTTCGATAGTCCCTTAACATCCAATGATAGAGCTACCTACTCACTAATAGTAGGATAGCATTATCTAAAGGAAAGGAGGAAGAGAACATCCTTTTTCGAGTAGGTAGATAGTTCTTAAATACTTGCCCAAATCTGATTTCCCTTTTACATTTACACACATTCAACCTTCTTTTAAAAAAAATGCTTTATCACACTCTTGAGGACTGATACAAGAGTTATCATAAAGTAAACAAAACCTTTCAAAACACACAAACACGAAAACAATTTTAAAACATGAGCAAGTACCTAGGAGCCTGTGGAAAACCACGGATGGAAAGGGTGCTAACACCTTTCCTTTCCATAATCTACCCCCTTACTCAGAAAATCTCGAAAAAGGTATTTTTCTGTTATTTTCACCCTTCCCTTTGTTGGATAAAAGAAAAGTCGGTGGCGACTCTTGCTTACCGCGACATTTGCGAACAAAAAGCGCAAAACCAGTATTAACTGTCAGTTCTGTCATCGTATCACACATACCTTGTAGTTGTGTTCGAGTTGGAGCTAGGTCAACATTATACCGATATTGCTTGTAAAAAGTAGCAGCCAAATATTCCCAATTGCGAATATTGGTTCCTTCCAACTGATAGAACCAATCCAACTGCACCCTGACAAGCTTTCTTAGAAGAAATGTATCCATAGGTTCCTATCAGTAATATGGGGTTGAATCTTCCTGACGTATGACCTTAAATGCAGCTTTGGACAAGACACACCATCATATTTAGCGAATGTGGGGACCTTAAATTTTTGCGGGATGACCACCCCTGAGACGAATCCTAGCTCTTCAAAATCCAACCCGGGTACCCTCTGGATCTTCATAGCATTGAGGCGATCCTCCAACTGTATGTATTTATCATTAGCAGAGGGATATTGTTCTTCAGAATAGTCTACTTCTTCCTCTTCTTCAGAATCTGGGTGGTCATTTCCTTCCTTGTTATTTCCTTCTTGATTATCTCCTTCACCCGACGAGGTTGCAAAATCTAGAGTTCGCCTGGCTGGTACTTTGAACCTTCTTCCCAGATTCAAAACACCGACTAGTTTCTTCGCCTTCTTCTTCTTCTCTTTGATCACCAAAGCGTACAAGTCCTCTTATTCTTTAGCCAGAGTCAAAGACATTTGTTAGAATTGAGCATTTTGTGCTTGAAGATCCTTTACTATTTGTTCAATATCCATCTCACTGAAATAAACAGTAGAAAGATAAGGAGACCTATTGTAAGAAACATGTTTGTGTTATGATGAATGAAAATGCATATGAAAATGATTTCAAGGAAATTAGAGATTTAAATTTGCTTAGAAAAAAAGGAAACACACGTTGTATTAATAAATCCAAGTTCGAGTACATCATGCCTCTTTGGGCTTACAATGAAAGAAATAAAATACAAAAACTCCTAAGACAAAAAGTTTGAACGCATCCTCTTCGGTGTGATGTAGGCGTTCAGACTCCGCTCTTCATGAAGCTGCTTGGTGAGTTCCAGAACTTTCTTGTCACTGGCGTAGAATTGGGCTTCGAAAGTGTCTCGCTCTTCCTTTAGCTGAATCCAATCCTTTTGAAAGTCTTCAAGAGAGGTAGGCATGTTGGGATGAAGGACAGTATACGAGACATCTCCTTCAGCAACAGGCTCCATAATAACAGGGAGGATGGAGGGGTAAGGCATTACGATACTCTGAGCATAACCTCGCACCCACCTAAGATAAGGCTCAAGGGGAATAGAGTTTTTGTGTCCCAATGTCTTGCTATCCACTTTGTTTATCATCCTCTAAGCTCGTATAAACCTCTGATGGTAGCCTTGATCGTCGCTCTCATAGTCGAACACCACACCTTGGATGAGCACATCATGTGGACCATATCTTTGTGTGTACCCAAACTGTCACAAAGCTAAACAATAGTTATAAGTGACACCTCTAATGCCAAGCATAGGGACAATGGGGCTGTTGAAGCAGCTAACAAGAACATCAAGAAGATTATACAGAAGATGACGGTGACATACAAAGACTGGCACGAGATGTTACCATTCGCTCTTCATGGGTACCGTACCTCAGCAAGGACGTCGATAGGGGAAACACCCTACTCTTTGGTGTACGGCATGGAGGAAGTCCTACCCATCGAAATCCAGATACCCTCTCTCAGGATTATGAAGGATGCAGGTTTGAACAAAGACGACTGGATCCAAACCCGGCTTGATCAGCTGAATTTAATCGATGAAAAGAGACTCACTGCTATCTGTCATGGTCAAACGTATCAAAAGCGAATGATCAAGGCTTTTAACAAGAAAGTCAGACGTCAAGAATATCAAGTCGGGGATCTAGTGATCAAATGCATCATACTACCGCAAGGGGATCCCATGGGCAAATGGACCCCCACATACGAAGGGCCATTTGTGGTTAAGAGCATTTTCTCGGGAGGAGCTATGATTCTAACCACCATGGATGGTGACGACCTTTCTCACCCCGTCAATGCAGACATAGTGAAAAGATACTACGCATAATCAAAGACCCGCTAGGTTGACTGGCCTAGGCAAAAATAAGGGCTTCCCGGCGAACCAAAAGGGTTCGGGCAAAAGTGAGGGATGAAAATTAAAAATATGTACACCGGGCAAGTCGAAAACCTGGAAAGGCGACTTGGGTAAAAAAGGGTATCCCGGTGGGCCGAAAACCCGAAAGGGCGGTCCAGACAAAAATTATGGATCAAAGCGTAACACTATGTCTCATTGGATCACCTCGCAACCAAACTTCGGTATCAACTATCAAGCTCAGACGACGCCAATCAATCTGATCCACCTTCGACCAAGCAGCAAAGTGATGAGACACTTGAAGATATAAAGGCAATAGCAGAGTTGGAACCAAGTGGGATTGTTTTACATAGTTGTTTTTCTTTCTTTTACACAAATTGTATAATTTTTCTCTTTCAGCGGCGTTCTCTTACTAGGACGTCAGCCTCTTCGTACAAAACTCCTATTACAGGCCAATTTCAAAGTCAATACAATTCATTTTCACAAGAAATTTCAATTTCTTTTTCTTTTTCTGTTTTTGTTTGCAAGAATGTCCAATGATTAATTTTTTATATATCCATTTGAAAATGATTGTTGCTCATAAATATTTACATAAGAAACAAAAGACGACTACTCGTAATTCCAGAAACAGGGAAAGAATAATAAGTGCCCAAAACCTTACAGTTACTCTGCCTCATCAGGTACTAGGATAGAGCCAGCTCGAGAACATGAGTAGTGGTACATACACTCCCCACAGAGTAAAAAGTATCCAAAGAAAATGATGCTAGCTTTCCCGAACAGGACATAACTCTCCCCAGCTGAGGTTCACGATCGCGAGTGAGTCAGTAAATTTTCCCCAAGAAGAGTTTATTTCTCTCACAAGATTCGTTATCACCAGCAACGAAAATCCATCCCCAACTGAGTGTTATTTCTCCAAGTAGGCAGATCCATCAATAAAGTATCTCCTCTCCAACAGAGTTATTCCCCTCAGAGTTGTCTTCAGACAGAGTCTCGTCCGACAGAATATTTACCAGCCAAGGGGTAAATCCCCAGCACGGTCATCTTTGTTCACCATCCCCAACAGAGGTGGAGGAACTATGGTTTTCATAGCAATCATGGATTTATTTTCCCATATTCAAATTATCACGTCAGCATTTCATGTTCATACATCATGACATATGCATGCACCACATATAACATAGTCTCATTTATTTTGAGAATGTCAACATACAATGCATCTCATGCATCACATATAACTAACCTTGTATTTCTTTCAGGAAAGACATTATTATCAATAATTTCCAGCAAGTTTATGATCAACACTCAAGGCTAAACAGAGTAATCATCGGCAACAAATGCAACCTCATCCAGGTTCCTTCTCACAGCCCTACTACCCAGGCTTTCGTATCGAAGTAACCCTACTATCCAGGTTCCTTCTTGCAGCCCTACTACCCAGGCTTTCATATCGAAGTAGCCCTACTACCCAGGTTCCTTCTCACAGCCCTACTATCCAGGCTTTCATATCGAAGTAACCCTACGACCCAGGTTCCTTCTCACAACCCTACTATCCAGGTTCCTTCTCACAACCCTACTATCCAAGCTTTCATATCGAAGTAACCCTACTATCCAGGTTCCTTCTCACAGCCCTACTATCCAGACTTTCATATCGAAGTAACTCTACTATCCAGGTTGCTTCTCACAGCCCTACTACCCAGGCTTTCATATTGAAGTAACCCTACTATCCAGGTTCCTTCTCACAGCCCTACTATCCAGGATTTCATATCTAAGTAACCCTACTATCCAGGTTCCTTCTCATAACCTTACTATCTGGGTTCTTCCTCCCTTATCCCCAGACAACAGTCCATAACACTGTAACACCGGGACCCAATCGATTACAATTGATTTCACATTTCCCCAGTAAGTCACGGTGCAGCATGTACCCTGACCAAGCATGCGGTTTATTTCCGCTTCCCAAACCAGAATTATTCCCCAGTAGAGTAACGGACAACTGAAGCTCCTAAAACTCTATTTTTCTCAAGACAGAGACCAGCGTTCCCCAGCGAAGTCCTCCTCAACAACAGGTATACGGGTTCTCGCAAAGGAATATCTTATGCAATTGGAACTTCTTCGGATGGCATCTTTAAGCCCATCTCCGACAATTCTCTAGCAACTACCAAATGGCATCTATAAGCTCATTCTCGATAGCATAAATCAAGTATCACTTCATGCGAGTGCAAATTTCTGGGCACTCTAGTGTTCAATCATCTTCAACCTTCAGATCACGAAAGGAAGACATGCCAATCTACATCCTCAGGTTTAAGAAGATTGAACAGGGGCAGCTGTTGCACCCCAAAATTTTCCCTCCCATATTCCTCAAATGGCTCAAGGAAGTCCAAGAGTTGACCAGACAAACTCTCTCCTAAGGCAATATACCCCAAATTAGGGTTTCTATTGTCATCAAGATGTGTGAACCATAAAGGATCCCAAATTCTTTCCATTGTCCTAATATGTTCTCAAGATCATCCATGTCAAGTTTCAATCCTTGCAGAGGAAGTTTGCTCAGTCAATTACTCAAATGCCTGAAAATCAACTATGCTAGGTCAAAAGTCAATAATGGCCCACATACAGTCAAACTTCAAGATTTTTGGTCAACATCCTCATTTTTAAGTATTATCCGTCATTTGATCAAGGGTCGATCATGATTCCTCAAGGATTGCTTACAATTCATCAAAACCCAAAAGTTGCTAAATTAGGGTTTTGTAGGAAAAGTCAACTCAACTTTGACCAAGCATAACTTTCTCATACTTTCTCAGAAATGACCCATCCAAATCTCATTTTTAAGAGGATGCAATTCCCTACAATTCATATTCAGCTCCCAAGTTCTAAATATGCACTCACAAAAAGATATGAATTTGGACATTATAGGTCATTTTGAAAAGTCAACAAAAACACCTTTTGGGTCAAAGCTTCATACATGAGCATGGAAGATCCAATGGAGATAAGACCAAAAGGGTTGCTTAGAGGACATATTAAGCTTTCTAAAAAGTCCAAGAACACCTCTCTAGGGTCAAAATTGAGAGACTCATACATTGGCCAAGTTGACCTTTTTTGCAAAATTGCCAAAAGTCAAATATGCTCAAATTTGCATCTTTTGCTAAATGGGCTCAACTTTTTATGCTTGCATCTCATTCCTAACATAGTCCACGACCTATGGGACCCTCCATGCTTTATTTATTCATTTATTTAATTTATTTTGATTTTTATTCATTTAAAATTCAAATAAAATCAAATAAATCCTAATAAATCATATATTGCATTTTAGGGATGATCTTTTGCATTGAAAGAAGATATTATATGCTGTCAATTGAAGATCAACTGGTGCAAGGTCAATTTGGTTGAAAAAGATTGTATTTGAACAAAATTGGAAAGAAATCATATACTATGAAAGATCAAATTAAATCTCCATGATGAGCAAGATTGAGGTCGTTTTTGTTGACCTAATAGTTTGTATTACATATACAGAAGGAGGCCAAGGCATAAGGAGGTTAGAAGCAGTCGTGCAGAGGTGAAACAAAACTCAAAAAATTTCAAGAAAAGTGGTGATTCAATTTCCACATTTGAGGCCAATTCATACCATTCTCACGAAACCAACAGGTTCTTGGACATCTCCAGAAGGAATTCCAACCATTTGCAAGCTCTCTCACGCCTGGAATTGTGAGATATAGGTATCACGACTTGCTTCCAAATTCAAATTCGGTTTCATTGATTTTCTCATCCTATGCATATTTTGATTGTATATTCGTGTTTATCATTAAGTTTGCAAACAATTGGTACCATTTAATTGCATTTCTAACGCCTGTACATGATGTTGCCATAGCTAGGGTTTTATGTTCTTGATTAGGGCTTTGCAGGATAAGCAAAATTAGACATTGATTCTGGTACCATGAGACTCGTGAGGATGAAATGAGTTAATTGGTACCAGCCATGGCCATTTATCTTGAGTACACACGGTTTTGAAATACACAGGGATATACCTACAGTAAGTGTCTGTAGGTAAAACTTTGCCACCTAAAACGACGGTTTGGGAGGAAGACGACGATGCGTGTCATCCCCTGGTTGGGTGATGTGAATTTGACGCATTTTGAATTTCAGCGTTTTTGCTTTATTATATTATAACTGATTTCCATTGTATATACAAATGAAACACTTGGCTCAGTTGGTAAGCGTGCGGGGGGAAAAGTGCAAAGGACCTAGGTTCGATTCCCAGGTGTCAACCTTCATTCTTAATATTTTTTAACAGGTAATCCAACGCTTTGCAAGTCAAGATGCTCACCGTGCACCATCAGGATTTGGCCCTCCAATTCATTAATGCACCCAGATCAACATACCACCATGGGAGGACCACCATACGCCTCAGTCAAGCATGCACACTGGATTAGGGCGAAGTCAAACAGGCCTCTGGCCATCCCCCCTTTTGCTAATGTTGTCAGGTCCATCTCATCTTTTTTTATTTCTTTTTTTAATTCTTTTAATACTTTCTTTAATTATTTTTAATTCACAAACTTAATTATTATTTTTCATAAAAAAATCATAAAATCAATAATTCATCAAAAATTGGAATTATTTTTTTTTTATTATTATCAAATTTAATTTAATTTAGTTTAACTTAGGGAAATTTTAATTTATTTTATCAATAAAATCAAATAGAATTAGGTTAAATTCTTGATTTGATTCTTTTATTTTATTTTTTCTCAAATGAACAAAACACAAAAAAATAGGTTTAGAATAAAATTAATTTATTTTTCTTAGATTAAAATTAATTAGAATTAGTCCTTTTTTTTTAATGTGATAACTTCTCCATTTTCTTGAATGACCAAAACCTGACCAAAACTTCTTTACTACTAATCATAATTAGGTTTAGGCAAGGGTCAAAACCCTAGTTGTCTCGTTTTCAATTTATCGCGCGCGTATTATTATTTTTACGATATTGTTGTAATTGTTCATGGTTTGTAATAGTTTAATCTAGGGCTTTTATTTATCATTTTTTCTGGGTTTTTGGCTATGTAATTAATCCCCCTCCCCGAAGCCTTGTAATAGCATAGATTTACTTTCTCGCATTTTAATTCTCGCAAATATTTAACTGTTTAGATGAATGCTAATAGGATTGTATGACAAGAATGCATGACGAATTAATCCAGTTAGAAAACCCTAATATGCAAAGATTAAATAATTGAAAATAGATCACTCGCACATATCACTCTTAGGGTATACTCTCACTTCAGTTGCCTTCGGTAAACGCTCATTATGTATAGGGTGTCTTAGTGGTTGCCCTCCTGTATAAAAACGATCAAACGTCCCATTCGAATGTTGCCTCGGAAATGTTTCCTCGAATATGATCTTAAGACTCTAGGGTTACTACTAAGGTATCCTAATATTGCTTTAGTGATCATACGTCCCTCTCGAATTGACCCTTACAAAATCCAACAACGGTGCTACCTACTCCTTAATAGTGGGATAGCGCTGTCTAAAGGAAACAAGAATAGAAATAATATTTTTTTGAGTAGGTAGATGCTAGTAGGTACTTGCTCAAATCGAAACTTTTCACACAAACACTTTTCAAACAAAGTTTTCAAAAACAACTTCGTAACACTCTTGAGGACAGAAACAAGGGTTAAAACCAAGTAAAACAAAACTTTTCAAAGCAAGCATACACAAGCAATTTTCAAAATGATCAAGTACCTAAGAGCCCATGGAAAACCATGGATGGAAAGGGTGATAACACCTTCCCTTTCTATAATCTACCCCCCGTACTCAGAAACATCTCGAAAAAGGTTTTTCTATTCTTTTTCCTTTTCCTTTGATGGATAAAATAAAATTCGGTGGCGACTCTTGCTTATTGCGACATTTGCGAACAAAAAACGCAAACCAGTATTAACAGTCGGTTATGCCACCATATCACAGAACCACCTAGCCAACAGAGGAGTGCAACACATGAGGGCTCCTCTTCTCTTCATGGTGCGAGAGTGGAGAGAATGCAAGATATCTCCCAACAAAGTAGGCACTGGATTGTGAGATAAGAAGATTTTGACAGCATTCACATCTATAAGTTGGTTAGGATTTGGAAATAGTACCATCCCATAGATGAGAAGAGCCAAAATTTCTTCAAAAGCTTGTAAATCCAGAGTGTTCCAACAGTCTTTAGCTTTTTCCAACAGGAACTTGGCTAGGAACCTTTTGACACCACTTCTTGTTTCCTAATTAGCCGTGATGTCGAATTATTGCAAGTGTAAAGCTCGGGCAACCTCTTCAGGGCTTGGGTCTCTTTCAGTATCGTTGAAAGGTAGTTGATTGAGAATAAGAATTCCCAAGAGTTGAGAGAATTATTCCATAGTAGGTACAAGCTGGTAATCGGGGAAGGTAAAGCAATGGTGCAAAGGGTCAAAGAACTGGAAAAGCACCTTTATCATATCTTCATCAAAGCTTGAGGTAACAAAGTTGAGAAGTCGTCCATGTTTTTTGGTGAACGGAGAATTCTCAGGGACCCTTGATGCTAACTCCTTGAGCTGAAAAGGTACTCGTACAAGGTTGACTTGGATTATGTTCCTACGAGTGGGAGTCATGTCCTACAAAATAGAACAAAGATGAATCTCAAAATCCTTGAAATGGTTAGTCTAAAATGTTATGGTATGATGCCATGATGTTATGTACAAGCATATGCACAAGTTAATCAAACAAGTCCTTAGGTTTAGGCTTGTATGAGGTTCATAGGTAATTACCCTCTTGAAGTTTAGCTGGTTCAACTTGTCCTAGAAAGTAAACGGGTTCTAGGGAATCTCAATATCACTGATCTTTCTTCATCGAGCATTGTTTCAGCGCAAGCCTCTTTATTGGCGACCAAAATATCCTGAAAGTCCGATCTCAATGAGCGTATTATCGAGTATCAACCAACTTCGGACTGCACCAAAGTCGGCTATCTCACTACTTCCTAATGGACAAGTTATTCAAGTAAAGGTTCTAAAGTCAGTTAGTGCTTCATGACACCACACAACGGCCCTGTATTCCCCTTGACTACTCAAGGGATAACGGTACCAACAAATTTTTCACACTAACATAGCTATTGCTTAGACCATGTCGGTATACCCTGCACAGTTTCTAAAACTTATTGCTACTTACCTAAAAAGGTACCCCAGATCCAGGTAGAGGATCAAAGCAAACCCAAACAAGGAACCATAATATAAAGAAAACAAATCAAACAATGAAAAGCAAGTAAAGGTGATCTATCCCTAAGGTAACCCCATTTTAAAGTAAATCCCCAGCAGAGTCTCCAGTTCTGTAACACGGTGGGAGAACTGATTTGGGTGTTTTACGTTTGATTAAAATTTTTGCGGATAGCAAGAGTTGCCACCGACTTTTTTTTATCCAATAAGGAAAGGGTGAAAAGAACAGGAAAGACCTTTGAGATTGTTTTCTTGAGTTCGGGGGGTAGGTTATGAAAAGGGAAGGTATTAACACCCTTTTCATCCGTAGTTATCTATGGGCTCTTAGTTGCTTGCTAGATCACATGCTTTTTGTTTGAAAATGTGCTTGTGGTGTGGGTTTTGAAAGTATTTTGAAAAATAATGTTTGTGTAATGGTTCTCGTCTCTATAAGAACGCGTACAAAGTGTTTTGTCTTTTGAAAATGTTCCAAGTGAAATTGTGAGTGTATAAAATGTTTTTGTTGTGAGTAAGCGAGCAACTAAGAGCATCCTACCTAATCAAAAGGTCTTTAATGTTCTTTTCCTCCTCCTTTAGATGTTTCTATCTTACTATTGATTTGGTAAGAAGCCCCATCATTGGATGTGAAGGGACGAGCGTGGGATGTTTGTATAGTCAAAGAAGGCAACCTATGGGACATTTTAGCAATTTTGTTTAGGGACTAGATCGTTTACCGAAGGCAACATTGAGGGTCATCGAGGGACTACGATCTTTTATCAAGGGTCTTTGCTAAAACTCCCATATTCTAGGGACATAACTATGTTTCCGAGGCAACAAGTGGAATTACCCTAGAGGTGCATGTGTGTGAATAGTGTGTTTGATTGCATGCATTTTTTATCCTTTGAACTTTTGGTTATCTACTTGTTGTTTTTATCTTGCCATACATCCTAGTTACTAGCATAAAAGTAATAAAATTGCAAAAAATAAACCGTACACTATTACAACCATATTAAAATAGCAAGAAAATATAAAGACAAAATAAAAATAAAAAGAAGAAAAATGAGATCTTTCAATTCAGACAGAAGCATCCTTCGATTCTTCACTCTTTGACCTCTTTCGATTTGGACCTAGAGTCTGCAAGGTTCTGTCCTTCATTTGAGGCCTGGAGGCAGCAAGGTTTTGTCCTTCGTTTGAGGCCTAGAGGCAGAAAGGTTCTATCCTTCATTTGAAGCCTGGAGGAAGCAAGGTTTTGTCCTTCGTTTGAGTCCTGGAGGCAGCAAGGTTCATTCTTTGCATCAGGCTCCTTGTTGACTCCTTCGACTATAAGTATGCTAGACCCTCAGGTTGAGATTCTAAAGGATTGAGCATTTATCCAATCGAAAGGTAAAATGAACATGTCTTAAATTCTTAAAATGAAACATTCAAGTGTAACTACGGGCCAGGGGTTAACACAAAATTATTGGGTCTCAAAGTCCAAATCCTAACTATTCAGAGTTGAGATTTTCAGTGTATGTCCAGTCAGAATCGAAAGCTAAAACATGGTCAAGCTCCCTATATGAAATATCTACATTTTTCTTTATTGACATGTGCACATGATATTAAAATAGAATAGATTCAAGTTTGAATGGAACTTACCTCTTGAAGTTCTTAAATCGAAGGAAACTGCAAGGGCCTTCCTTGATGGATAATGGGAATTCGTTGGGACCTTCCTGAGACTAATCCAGTTACCACTTTGTGAAAGCAGTCATTGAATCAAAGGAGGTTATGTGAGTGGATCGAAGGATATTTTATAACAAGTAATGGAATGACTCAAAGGGCTACTGTATGGTAGTTGGGGAAGTGGGTCGAAATCTAGTTAGATGGTCACTTGGAAGGTGAATCGAAGGTTCTTTTTATAACAAAGGGGGTTGAGTTTTTCAGAAGTATTTGAAAAAATGTTGGGAAGTGTTGGAGAATTTTGGGAATTTTCACAAGTGTTCTCTTGCAATCCTTCTGGCGCCCCTAACATGTCTGGTGGAGTCTCTTATTTATAGATGGCCTAGGCTGATGTTTTGGGAGGGAAAACAAAAGATTTAAACAAAAAAGGCATGTTGTGTTTGTAGCTTTCGAGGGGCAGTGTTTGTATGCCATTTTGGTGCAAGGAAAAAGGCAGTGTTGCAGGACTGCTGTGCAGCAGTTTTGGAGTTTTATGGCTAGTGTATCAGGCCTGAACCTGGAAGCGCATGGGACTTGGTCAACAAATACCTTTGGCATCTCAACCTTTTGTCTTGACCCCCTAGCCTTGTCCTTCGACCAGACTCTTCAGCAATCACTTCTTTTTTCAAATTGAAGTGTCCTTCGAATGACTCATGTGGGTATCCTTTGAAAGGGTCCAAATAAGTGTATTTCAATCAAGCCCTTCATGGGTTCCTTCGAATGGTCCAAATACATGCTCCTGGAGTGGGTCAGCAAAACATGTCATTCTATTGGGACATTCAGACATGTCTGGCAAGTCCTTCGAATGTGCCACCATGGTACTTTTTTCATATGAGACAAAGGCATAGTGTAGAATTTATGTGTTGAAGCAAGCCATTTCCAAGGGGGATACTGCCCACTCAAACTTGCATGCAAGGGGCTATGTGGCCAAATGAAAGGTGTATGCAGGAGGTCCCTGCTTTGTGACTTTATGCAAACATGCAAGATATTCTTGCTCAAACGAAGGCTTGTATGAAGGGAACCATATGACCAAATGAAAAGTGTGACCAGAAACTTGTATTGAAGGATTTACACACCCCAAACAAAGGATGCATGCAGGGGATGAAAGGTTCAATCGAAGCTTGCAACACTGGGAAGGCCATTGCCCCAAACGAAGGAAGCCTGCAGGAGGCAAGATGTGTAATTGAAAGAGGGCAGAAGGGAGGCTTTGGCCTCATGAATTGAAGGACATCATCAAGAGGATTTTTCCCTTTTGAATTGAAGTTATTTGATGAGAAGTGTTGCCCTGTCGAAGCTTGTAACAAGTTGCTTCAAAGGGTGACTTTGGCCTTGTGCATGTTAACATGGTAGGAAATTCTACCTTGTAGGCTAACACGCAGGAAAGATGTTATGCGGCCAAACGAAAGATTTGCACAAACTTAAAATGAAGTCTAGTTCCCAAACAAAACAGGAAATAAACTTTCCTAAATGAGTCCCATTCCCCAAACGAAGCATGAAATGAACTTTCCCAAAAGGAGTCCAGCGCCCAAACGAAGGATGCAACCAAAGCCTACATCGAAGGAGCCAAATTGCCCAATCGAAGGATGTAAAATCGAAGAGAACTTGTTTTTCCTTTAATTTTGTCAAAAAGAGTATTTTTTATCTGTTTTGTCCTTTTTAGCAATTTCTTCTTTGATCTGGATGCTGAGAAATCCAAATGTATTTCGGTAAGCTTGAATTTTTGGGAGCCCCTTGTGAGAAATTCCTTGAGAAATGAGAGGGAAAATTTTGGGGTACAACAAAAAGCTACCTCAATTTCTCAATTTTCAATTATGGTGGGAAATGGATCCTATTTACAATGTCAAGGAATGTGCAACAATGTTTCACTTGTCCTTCAAAAATAGACTTTTACCACTCCCTTTTACTTACTCTCAATAGAGGGCACCGATGTTGTTCTTGGCATGGCCTGGTTGCGCACACTAGGTCCTATCCAGGCCAATTTTTCCATACCATCAATCACTTTTCAACTCTAAAACCACCCGATCACACTAAAAGGTGACCCTTCATCACAACCTGTTCATACCACTCTTCACCAACTACGTCACCTTGTCCATACAAAATCTATTTCCTCCTTCCACCTTATGATCATGCAGCCCATGGAACCCTCTTTCAACCAACTTGACAAAAGCTCTTATACACCATCTACTTCAGAACCTCTTCATCCCGAAGTTGTCAAGCTTTTAACCACCTACCAATCTATTTTTCAACCACCCACTAGCCTTACCCATCTTAGACCCTATGATCATCACATAAACCTTATTCCAAACACCCACCTTGTTAATGTGAAACCTTACCGTTACCACACTCAAAAAAAGATGCTATGAGCTCCCTGATTCAGGAAATGTTGCAGATGGGCATGATTATTCCTAGCGACAACCTTTTTTTGTCCCCTGTTTTTCTAGTTAAAAAGATGGTTCATGGTGTTTTTTTGTGGATTACCTGGCCCTTAACGCAGTACAATTAAAGACAAATTTCCTATCCCTACGATAGATGAGCTACTGGATAAACAAGGATTCGCGACCATTTTCACCAAGATAGACATACGCTCAGGATATCACCATATCCGTGTTGCATCAAAAGATACGTGTAAAACAACTTTTCTCACTTTTGGTGGGAATTATGAGTTCCTAGTAATTCCCATTGCTCTAACAAACGCTCTCTCTACTTTTCAATCGGCTATAAATGACTTATTGCGCCCGTATTTATGAAAGTTTGTGTTGGTTTTCTTTGACGACATTCTCATTTATAGCCCTAAAATCAGTGATCATATATTGCATTTACAAGTTGTGTTTGAATTATTAGTGTCCCATTCATTTTTTGTCAAATTATCTAAGTGTCTTTTTGCAGTAAAAGATATTAATTACTTAGGTCATGTGATTCCTGTGGGTGGTGTTGCACCCGATCCTGATAAAGTTAAAGCCATATTATACTGGCCCCCGCCGCAATCACTCATGACACTCCGTGGTTTTTTAGGCCTCAACGAATTTTATAGAAAATTTGTCAGAAATTACGTCACTCTCGACACCCCCTCACTGATTTGTTGCGTTCCACTAAGTTCACATGGAGTACAGAGGCTGATATCGCCTTTACAGAGCTGAAACAGAAAATGACTGACATGTCGGTCATGGCTTTACCAGATTTTACAAAACAATTTATTATTGAAACTGACGCGTCCGGAGTCGCCATCGGTGCAGTGTGTTAGAACAATGTTTGAATCTAGTACCCTATATTTAAGTTTTGATGATAACAAAGTGAAAAGATATAGTAGTTAAATATTTCATGCTTGAATTATATGCTGCCTAAAATTACTATGCTCTGACTTGCAGATATGCTGATTAAAATAAGCAAGATCACGTTTTCAGCATCAGAATATGAGTTTGCACACCAGCATCAGAAGTTGTTGAATCAGAATGTCAAGATCAGATGATCAACGCTTGCACATGCTGAAGCTTGATGAACAGAACTGCGCGTAAAACACTCTGATACAGAATCAAATTAAGTTCATCAGCAGCGAAGCAGAATCAGAATGAGCCAAGCCAGAACGTGCATTGAAGAAGCAACGGTACTGTGCATTGAAAGCTAATCAATACCAACGGCATCATTCTAGACAAGATCTGCTCAAAAAGGAAAGCTTGTTAATAGCATTGAATCAAGAATATTTGCTTCAACGTTCATCCTCTCAAGTGCTATATAAACCAAGCTTCGAAGATTATCACGGCTAATGCTTCCAAACTCTCTACACGCACAAAGCTGAACAATAATCTTCACTCTCAAGTTTTGCTAAACCAACAAACTCTGATACTTTATTAGCGTTTAGCAACCTAGAATTCTAAGCTTCATTTGTGTAAACATCACAGTTGTGATATAGTTTTTGTAGAAAACATTCACACACATTTGCTTATACCTTTGTAAGAAAGTGTTGCCTTGACAAACCGGATTGTGGTTTGAATCAAGAAGGTTTTAGCAGTTGCTAAAGCAGATTTGTATTCAGTTGAATATAGTGAATTAAGACCTCGTTGGAGAGAGGCGAAATCACCTTGACGGGTGGACTGGAGTAGTTTGAGATCAAACGAACCAGGATAAAAATACCTTGTCATTTGCTTTAAGATTCCAGTTTTTCAATTCAACCCCCCCCCCTTCTTGTGTTTTTCACCTCTTCAATTGGCATCAGAGCGCCTGGTTCTGAGCTAAAACACTTAACCGTGTCAGTACAAGATCCAGCGTCAGAAAAACACAATGGCAGGAAACAACTCTCATTTCAGCAATGACACCAATGAGGACAGAGACAGATTCAGCGGCAAACCTCCAGTCTTTGATGGAGAAAACTTTGACTACTGGAAAGACAGAATTGAAAGCTTCTTTCTAGCACATGATGCTGATCTGTGGGATATGGTGACAGATGGATACACGCACCCTGTTAATGCAACTGGTCAGAAGATTGATAGAAAATCAATGACTGATCAACAAAAGCGTGATTTCAAGAATCACCATAAGGCCAGAACCATCCTCCTCAGTGCTATCTCCTATACTGAGTATGAGAAGATCTCTAACAGAGACACAGCTAAGAACATCTTTGATTCTCTCAGAATGACGCATGAGGGCAACATTCAAGTCAAAGAAACAAAAGCTCTGGCGCTCATTCAGAAGTATGAGGCGTTTAAAATGGAAGAATCTGAATCCATTGAAACTATGTTCTCCAGATTCCAGATTCTGGTAGCTGGTCTCAAAGTTCTGGACAAGGGATACTCTACTGCTGACCATGTCAAGAAGATAATCAGAAGTTTACCCAAGCAGTGGAGGCCTATGGTTACTGCTCTGAAGCTGGCGAAAGATCTCAACAAAATCACTCTGGAGGAACTTATAAGCTCCCTCAGAAGTCATGAGATAGAGCTGGAAGCTGACGAGCCTCAGAAGCAAGGTAAGCCTATAGCTTTAAAATCTAACAGAAAATCTGAATCTAAAGTTTTGCAGGCAGTTGAAGAAACATCTGATGGATCCTCATCAGAAGAAGACGAGCTTTCTCTTCTCTCCAGAAGAGTAAATCAACTGTGGAAGCAAAGACAAAGGAAGTTCAGGAATCCCAGAAGATCTGATCAGAACGAGTCTTCTTCCAGATACAGAAGGACAGATTCTTCCTCTGGATACAGAAGATCTGAAGGCTCCTCAGGTAGCAAGAAGCCAAATACAAAAGACATCATCTGCTACGAGTGCAATGAGCAAGGACACTACAAGAGTGACTGTCCAAAGCTTCAGAGGGAAAAGCCCAAAAAGAAGTTTGGAAGAGAGAAGAAGAAAAGTCTCATGGCCACATGGGATGACTCTGACTCGTCTGAAGCTGACTCAGAATCAGATGATGAAAGGGCGAACATAGCGCTTATGGCTAACATTCCAGATGACAGTGAAGCTTCTGACTCAGACTCAGAATCAGACACAGAAGAGGTATTCCCTAACTTCGCTGTTAATTTTACAAAGGCTGAACTTGCTGAAAGCCTCAATGAAATTCTGGAACGTTATCAGCAGATTAGAGCTAAATTCAGAGACCTGAAAAGGACTCTTGAATCTGACTCTAATAAGTCTGAGAGTCTCAAATTGGAAAACTCTGAGCTGAGAGATAAAATTTTAAAATTAGAAAACTCTTTACAAAACTCTCAGAAGGAACCAATTGCTGAAACTCCCAGCAACGCTGATGAGATCATCAAGGAGTATGATCATAGTTTCCAGAAGTTCCTTGCTAAAAGCATAGATAGAAGCAGAATGGCTTCAATGATCTATGGAGTTAGCAGAAACGGCAGGAAAGGAATAGGATACCTAGGTAAGGCTCCTACACCTAAAAATGTCATGGATTTAACCATTAAACACACTCCTCTAAATTCACACTTTGTGTATGGTCACACACATGACATCAAATATACTAGTAGTAATCACTTTGTGAAACCAAAATTCAACCAGAGTTTTGGTAAAACTAACAAATCAGGACCCAAGAAGATCTGGGTACCTAAGGATAAAATAATACATGTTGCAGATATCTTTAGCAGCAAGTCAGAAACACCAGTCATGGTACCTGGACTCTGGCTGCTCACGTCACATGACGGGAAGAAGGCATATGTTCCAAAGCCTGGAACTTAAGCCTGGAGGCCACGTTGGCTTTGGAGGCAATCAGAGGGGAAAGATAATTGGCTCTGGAACTGTAGGTAACGGAAATCTTCCCTCTATTAATAATGTTCTGCTTGTTGATGGATTGATGCATAACCTGTTATCCATAAGTCAATTAAGTGATAACGGTTATGATATAATCTTTAATCAAAAATCATGTAAAGCTGTTAGTCAGAAAGATGGGACTATCCTATTTAATGGTAAGAGGAAAAACAACATTTACAAAATCAAACTTTCTGAACTAAAGAGTCAGAACGTAAAATGTCTTCTGTCTGTTAACAACGAGCAGTGGATCTGGCACAGAAGATTGGGGCATGTTAGTATGAGAAGAATATCTCAGATTAACAAACTCAATCTGGTCAGAGGACTTCCAAATTTGAAGTTCAATTCAGATGCTCTGTGTGAAGCATGTCAGAAAGGCAAATTTGCAAAACCCTCTTTTAAATCCAAAAATGTTGTTTCTACCTCTAAGCCATTAGAACTTCTGCACATTGACTTATTTGGACCAGTTAAGACTGCTTCTGTCAGTGGCAAGAAGTATGGGTTAGTAATCGTAGATGACTATAGCAGATGGACATGGGTAAAGTTCTTAAGACACAAGGACGAGTCACACTCTGTGTTTGTTACCTTCTGTAACCAAGTTCAGAATGAAAAAGATCTTAGAATCGTTAAAGTCAGAAGTGATCATGGTGGAGAATTTGAAAATAAAGATTTTGAGTCATTCTTTAATGACAAAGGCATTCTGCATGATTTCTCTTGTCCTAGAACTCCCCAACAAAATGGAGTTGTAGAACGAAAGAACAGAACATTGCAAGAAATGGCCAGAACCATGATCAACGAGACAAACGTTGCTAAGATTTTCTGGGCAGAGGCAATAAACACAGCGTGCTACATTCAGAATAGAATCTCAATAAGACCTATTCTGGAAAAGACTCCATATGAATTGTGGAAGAACAGAAAGCCCAACATTTCGTATTTTCATCCATTTGGATGTACTTGCTATATGTTAAATACAAAGAATTATTTGAACAAGTTTGATTCTAAGGCACAGAAGTGTATTATGTTAGGATACTCTGAACGCTCAAGAGGGTACAGAGTATACAATACAGAAACACAGATTGTGGAAGAATCAATCAGTGTTCGTTTTGATGATAAGCTTGACTCTGAAAAGTCAAAGCAGAATGAAAATCTTGCAGGTATAGAAATTGAATTTGCAGGTTCTGAAGACAAGTCATCAGAAGCTCTCAACACAGACATTCCTTCAACGTCTGAAAGAAGCAATGCTAGAAATCCTACAACTGCTGCTGATCAACCTCAGAAGAGATTACCCAGAAGCAGTTTGGATCACCCAGAAGAGACTATTCTAGGAAGAAAGGAAGATCCAATCAGAACAAGAGCAAGCTTCAGAAACTCTGAAGAAACTCTGATGGGACTTGTGTCTCTGATTGAACCTTCTTCTATTGATGAAGCACTTCTGGACAATGACTGGATTCTGGCAATGCAAGAAGAGCAGAATCAATTCACCAGAAACGACGTATGGGATCTCGTTCCAAGACCAAAAGGATTCAACGTCATTGGAACAAGATGGGTGTTCAGAAACAAGCTTAATGAACAAGGTGAAGTCGTCAGAAACAAGGCACGACTGGTTGCACAAGGTTATAGTCAGCAAGAGGGGATAGACTATACAGAAACCTTTTCCCCAGTCGCCAGGTTAGAATCTATCAGACTTTTAATCTCATTTGCTGTTAATAGAGGCATCACTCTGTATCAGATGGATGTCAAAAGTGCATTCTTAAATGGTTATATAGAAGAAGAAGAAGTGTATGTTCACCAACCCCCAGGTTTTGAAAATACAAAACATCCAGAACATGTTTTCAAACTGAAAAAGTCACTGTATGGTCTGAAACAAGCTCCCAGAGCTTGGTATGAAAGGCTAAGTAACTTTCTGCTTGAAAATGAGTTCACCAGAGGGAAAGTGGACACCACTCTATTCTGTAAAACAGTTAAGAGTGACATTTTAGTCTGTCAAATTTATGTTGATGATATAATCTTTGGTTCTACTAATCCTTCTCTTGGAAGAAAATTTGCTAAGTGTATGCAGGCAGAATTTGAGATGAGCCTCATGGGGGAACTGAAGTTCTTTCTAGGAATTCAGATTAATCAAACTCCAGAGGGAACTTACATTCATCAGAGCAAATACATCAGAGATCTTCTGAAGAAATTTGACCTCTCAGAATGTAAGCCATCAAAGATTCCAATGCATCCCACGTGCATTCTGGAAAGAGAAGAGGTAAGCAAAAGCGTAGAACAGAAAGTCTACAGAGGTATGATTGGTTCTCTCCTTTATCTGACTGCTTCAAGACCTGATATTTTATTCAGCGTATGTATCTGTGCTAGATTCCAATCAGATCCTAGAGAATCTCACTTAACAGCTGTTAAGCGAATTTTCAAGTATCTGAAAGGTACTACTAATCTGGGTTTGTTTTATAGAAAATCTAGTGATTACAGTTTAGTAGGCTACTGCGACGCTGATTTTGCTGGAGACAGAGTGGAACGAAAAAGTACTTCTGGAAGCTGCCAGTTTCTGGGAGAAAATCTGATCTCGTGGTCCAGCAAAAGGCAATCAACTATTGCTCTGTCAACAGCAGAAGCTGAGTACATAGCAGCAGCAGGATGTAGCACACAGATGCTCTGGATGAAAAGTCAGCTTGAAGACTTCCAGATTTTTGAGAGTAACATTCCTATTCTTTGTGATAATACTTCTGCTATTTGCTTAAGTAAGAATCCTATTTTACATTCTAGAGCTAAGCATATAGAAATAAAACATCATTTCATTAGGGACTATATTCAAAAAGGAATTTTAAACTTGAAATTTATAGATACAGACCATCAATGGGCTGATATCTTTACTAAACCCCTTTCAGAAGATAGGTTTAATTTCATTCTGAAACATCTCAGCATGAAAGTATGCCCAGAATGAAAATGTTTTAATTCCATATTTTTATCTTTCAGAATGTATTTATATTACTGTGAACTTCTGATCAATCTTCTATCAGAAAGTTAGAACATGCAGATTGTATCAGAGGCAAGTCTAAAGATCTGAGAGTCTAATCTCAAAGACAGACGTGCTGATCACTACATCAAACAAGTGTCATCCAATCATCAGCAAATCCCTGAAGCAGAACGCGTGCACGTTTCTGAGAAGGCAAAGCGCTGATTGGGTGCATTGAGACACATGTCTGGTAACCGTTTTTAAGTATCTTTCTCAAATCCCCCAAAATCAGCAAGCATTAAATGCAAAAGTAATCACGCTTGTTAATGGCAATCATTATTTTTTTCTCTCTCTTAAAACGTTTAATTTTTCAAAATAATTTTTGAAATCCTTATTTAAGCACATCATTCTTCATGTTTATTCTTTACGCTTACTCATAAATCTCTCAAGTATTTTCTGCATATCTCCTTCAAAACCCTAGCTTTTCTCAAATCACTCTCAAGCTTTTGTGTGAGAACAATGGCATCCTCCAGCATTTCTGTAGGAGATCAGAAGATGGAAGCAAGAATGAATGTCCAGGACAGCAAGATTGATACTGTTGTCACCATGGTTCAGAAGCAGAATGCAACTTCTGAAAAGATTCAAGCAATGCTGGAAAGCCTGTTCTCACGCATGCCCCCACAACCTTGAAACTTTTTCATGCATGACATTCTCTATATTTTCTTCATTTTCTGATGTACTTTTGACTATGTTTTGACTATGCTTGTGTAATGTTCTTTGCTCTGAACTATTTTTAATATAATTTGTTTTTCTGATCTAAATTGTTTTAGCACATCACTAACACTTTTTGATTGCTGACAAAAAGGGGGAGAACAAGAATGATATTTAAAATCAATAACGGCTAACTAGACAGAAACTCTCAAACATTCTAACTCTATTACTTGAAATGTTTTTCTGTTTTGTTGTTAAGTCTACAGGCACAAGGAAGCTCCGAACACTATGAAGTCTAAGAACTAGAAGCTCTAATCAAAATGTAAAAGCTCATGTTGCTCTGATCAAATATGAAGTTCTGATATATGAAGCTCTGATCGTCCTAACACTCTGATCCGAAGCAAAGCTCTGACAGGAAAAGCTCTGAAGCTCTGCTCTCTGATAAGTCAAAGACGTATAATCTGATGCTCAAAGATAGAAAAAGATCTGACTCTGAAGAACACGCATATCAAAGGGAAGTAACAAACTCAGGGGGAGTATCTCTTAACTCTGACTTCTCCGTACTTCTTATTCTGATACATAGCTCTGATAACTTTTCACGTTATTTTTTCATTTAAAATATCTAGTTTTTGTCATCATCAAAAAGGGGGAGATTGTTAGAACAATGTTTGAATCTAGTACCCTATATTTAAGTTTTGATGATAACAAAGTGAAAAGATATAGTAGTTAAATATTTCATGCTTGAATTATATGCTGCCTAAAATTACTATGCTCTGACTTGCAGATATGCTGATTAAAATAAGCAAGATCACGTTTTCAGCATCAGAATATGAGTTTGCACACCAGCATCAGAAGTTGCTGAATCAGAATGTCAAGATCAGATGATCAACGCTTGCACATGCTGAAGCTTGATGAACAGAACTGCGCGTAAAACACTCTGATACAGAATCAAATTAAGTTCATCAGCAGCGAAGCAGAATCAGAATGAGCCAAGCTAGAACGTGCATTGAAGAAGCAACGGTACTGTGCATTGAAAGCTAATCAATACCAACGGCATCATTCTAGACAAGATCTGCTCAAAAAGGAAAGCTTGTTAATAGCATTGAATCAAGAATATTTGCTTCAACGTTCATCCTCTCAAGTGCTATATAAACCAAGCTTCGAAGATTATCACGGCTAATGCTTCCAAACTCTCTACACGCACAAAGCTGAACAATAATCTTCACTCTCAAGTTTTGCTAAACCAACAAACTCTGATACTTTATTAGCGTTTAGCAACCTAGAATTCTAAGCTTAATTTGTGTAAACATCACAGTTGTGATATAGTTTTTGTAGAAAATATTCACACACATTTGCTTATACCTTTGTAAGAAAGTGTTGCCTTGACAAACCGGATTGTGGTTTGAATCAAGAAGGTTTTAGCAGTTGCTAAAGCAGATTTGTATTCAGTTGAATATAGTGAATTAAGACCTCGTTGGAGAGAGGCGAAATCACCTTGACGGGTGGACTGGAGTAGTTTGAGATCAAACGAACCAGGATAAAAATACCTTGTCATTTGCTTTAAGATTCCAGTTTTTCAATTCAACCCCCCCCCTTCTTGTGTTTTTCACCTCTTCACAGTGTTGTCCCAAGAAGGTCATCCCATTGTGTTCTTCAACAAAGAGATGTGTCCAAGAATGCAAGCAACTTCCATTTACGTCTGCAAAATGTTTTCAATCACCGAAGTTGTCAATAAATTGCATCAGTATCTGTTGTACCCCAAAATTTACCCTCTCACTTATCAAGAATTTGCTTACAAGATTTCCCTTGACTCAAGACTGCACTAGGGTTGATCAGCTCAAGACACCTCCTTATGCACTGATGACCAAAATTAGGGTCTGAGATTGCACAAGGATATTTGAACTTTCAATGCTTCATATGACTTTCATGGACCATTATAGACCCCCAAGATTACTCATGTCAAACTTCAAGCCTTGGATCACTTTTTTGCTCAGTCAATTGAGTAGTTGACCAAAAAATCAGCTGTATTGGGGAAAAAGTCATCTATGGCCAATTTACAGTCAAAATTCATAATTTTTTATCCACAACAACATTTTAAAGTCATATGTATCATTTGATCAAGTTTGGACCATAATTCCTCAAGAAATTTGATCATATCTTCAAAAGGGCAAAATGGTCAAAATTAGGGTTTTGACTAGGAAAAGGCAATTTCTGATTTTTGACCTAGAAAATGATCAATTGGTTTAAGGCATGACCTCAAGAGTCTAATTGCATCATTTTTATCTAATGACATGGCTTAAAACATTGTTCAAGTTCAAAGGATTGACAAATGAATTTTCAGTCAACTGTATACTGAAAAGTCAAACTTTGACTTTTTGGTCAAAATCAAATGCCAAAGATCACAATTCATCAAAGCATATCAAATATGAAACTTATTCACCAAGAAATCAAAAAGTCAAGATTTCATTTTGAAAAGTCAAAATTTCTAAACTTAGAAATTTTTCTAAGTGTTGGAAATTTCTTATTTTTTCACAACTTTGAGCAAATTTGTCACCATGATGCAAGTTGATTCAAAAGAAAATTTCAACATGAAAGTTGTAGATCCCCATGAAATCTAAAAATTTTCTTCACACAACTTCTTCCAAAAGTGCTTAGATATCAAGTTATAATTTTAAGAACATGTGGTCATGAAACAAAACACTTAGTAAAATTTTTCCCTAATTTGGTCAGGATTTTGACCCAACTTCATGGCACTTTTTCATATAGTTCCAAGGGTAATCTTTAAAATAAATTCAAATATGGGTTGTAGATCATATTACAAGCTTCCCAAAATGTCCAAGAACTCCTTGAGATCATTTTTTATTAGGGAGAATCGAAGAGATAAAGTTAGGGTTTTATCACTTGAATTACAAGTCAATTTTGTGATAAACCAAATTCAAAATTCAAAGTATGCTACATAACCTCTACTTTACAGGCCTCAAAATTGTTAGGCACTCCATAGTTAATGGCTTGCATAACTGTTAGAGGTCTCATTTCAAGAATTCAATACAAGGCCATGCTTTATATCCATTTTTGGAAGAAAGTGTACATTGCCATTTTGATAAAGTGCTTTTTTACAAAAAAAAAACTTGTTCTTGAGCCTTGCACTTGTTCTCTTCTGATCATACAAGTCCTATAACTCATAAGAAACTTGTTAGACACTTACAATCACTCAGCCCATGCTTGTACCTCCCCATGGAACTTGGTTTCCCACTTTTCTTCAAAATCAAGTAACCTAGCAATTAGCTAAAAGCTTGTACTTCTGACTTGCCAATGCACTCAAGACCTTTTGCTTATAGATATACAAACCATTTGCCACAAGATACACAAAGGATTGACCCCTAAAAACACCAAGAGCTCAGAATCACATCTCCTACCTCCATTTTCACATAAACTGACCAAAAACTTGAAACTCATAACTCCCTCGTGCGTTTTCAAGCCTCTTTGTTTCTAGAGCTTCTAAACATCATTTAGAACTAATCCCATACCCTGTTACAGAACTGTAACACCATTAACACCATCCTCCATTTTTAAAAATAGAGCTTTGCACTTGGACTTCTCCAGAACTCCTCAGGTACTTTCAGCTCAAGCTAAGCATCCCATTAGCTTCCTGGGAACTTGAGGAAGTTAACCCAACCATTGGAACTCCTTGAAAGCTGCTCAAACTTCAAACCCGATATCCTCTTGTAAGGTAAGTTTTCTAACTTTGGAACTTTTTATACAAGCATCATTTATGATTTATTTGTGAATGAAACTTGAAGATATCATTGCCCTAAAGCTAACCATGTCCATGGTTTCCATTAATTTTGCCTGAGCTTAGAGAATTTTAAGATTGAATTTTCTGAGATTTTAAGGGTTCGGAATAGGGACACTAAAATTCATGTTTATCTTTGAGATATAGTTTTAATGCTTTACATTTCTGAAACCGTGAGGAAATTTGCTACAAGTTTCATGTTTACAGTTTTCATTTTTGTTGAGATTTGAACAAGTTACAGAGGTTCTGGCTGGGCGCGAGGTTGAAGATGAAGTTGGCCTCAGGAACGTGTTTGACTTATGTATTTATTATTTTATTTATATAAACGGATGTATAGCCACCCTAGTGGTAGAAGCGCGCGTCTGTAACCAAAGGGACCTGGGTTCGAGCCCTAGTGGCACCCTTTTGTTTTTTTCTTCATATTTTTGCATTTCTGACTTCTTTTTTTGCAGGCGCTGGGCCTCCTTGGGCCTTGTTGTTTTTGTTTTTACTTGTTAACCCCACTGTTTCCTTTTCACACCCCTGACTCAATTTTATTTTCTTTTT
The DNA here is from genome assembly GCA_948472305.1 of Vicia faba. Classification (NCBI taxonomy): domain Eukaryota; kingdom Viridiplantae; phylum Streptophyta; class Magnoliopsida; order Fabales; family Fabaceae; genus Vicia; species Vicia faba. The sequence goes on from OX451736.1 coordinate 941,919,572, forward strand.
CTTATTTTTCTTATATTTATTTATTTTCTTAAATATTTTAAAAAATATAAAAATTGTAGATTTATATTTTGATATAGTTTATTTATTTTTTCTCACAAAAATTATTTATTTAATCAATACTTTATTTACTTTACTAATTATCTTTGTAAATTTAATTAAAAAAATAGGTTTTAGTTATTTTCTTTTACACCATTTAAATGTATTATTTTAAAATATAAAAAGACCAAAAATATTTTATAATACTATAAATTATTTTCATGACAAAAAATACTTTTCTTAAACTTACTTTCTTTTTAATCAATTAATAGATTTAGGTTTTTTAATTTAAAAGCTTTTCTTAGTAAATTTAGGTTTAATTAATTATTTTTCTTTAATTAATTAGGTTAAAACAAATTCCCTTTTCCTACAAAATCCAAACAAATATCCATTTTCTTCACATTTACATTCTTGTATATTTATTCATCTTGTACATTATTTACTTTAATTTTTATACCAATTTAATATGGTTGTAATAGATTAAATAGGGTTATTTTCTTGCAATCCCCATTTACAATTTATACACCCCCTCCCACAGGTATTGTATTAGCGTAGTGATTTTAAATTCCGCAATTTATAGCTTTACATATAACATGCTAGTAATTAGGGTTTGTATGGAAAGACTAAAACCAATACTTAGAAAACCCTAATTTAAGACAAAATCAAGCATGAAAACAATACACTTCCACACAAACACCCCTAGGGTAAATCCACTTGGTTGCCTTTACAAAATGACCATATTACGCATGTGAGGTATCTTAGCAAAAACAAGCAAAAATACAAGATCATAGTCCCTCGATGGCGCTATCTATGTTGCCTTTCAAATGATCTTAGTCCCTAAAAGAGAATGTTAAGATACCTTGCAACATTACTAATCATGGTTATATGATGACCCACGCCCGTCCCGTTTACATCCAAAGATAGGGCTACTTACCAAATCAATGGTAAGATAACAATGTCAAAGGAAAAAAATGAACAAGGAAGACTTTTGAGTAGGTAGAATGCTCCTAATTACTTGCTCAATTTCAAAACAAACATCCTTTCTATTTTAGAAAACAAACACCTACACTTTCAAAACCTCTTACAAACTTGAAAACATTTTCAAAAAGATCAAAACACTTTGTATACATTCTTACGAACGAGAATCATTACAAAGTTTGCCTAAACAATGGCCTCTTTACAAAATACTTTCAAAAACCACACCAAGCACAATTTCAAACAAAAAGCAAGTTGATCTAGCAAGTAACTAAGTGCCCATGGAAAACCATGGATGAAAAGGGTGCTAATACCTTCCCTTTTCATAATCTACCCCCCGAACTCAAGAAATAATCTCAAAGGTCTTTCCTGTGCTTTTTCACCTTTCCTTTTGGATAAAAGAAAAGTCGGTGGCGACTCTTGCTAACCGCAACATTTGTGATCAAACGCAAAACCTTCAAGTCAGTTCTCCCACCGTATCACAGAACTGGCGACTCTGCTGGGGATAATTCTAAAAGTGGGGTTACCTTAGGGTTAAATCACATCTAATTACTTTCATTGTTTGAATTTTTTTCTTTACATTATGGTTCTTTGTTTGGGTTTGAATCCTCTACCCGGATTTGGGATACCTTATAGGTAAGTAGCAATACGTTGTGGAAACTGTACAGGGTATACCGATATGGTCTAAGCAATAGTTATGTTAGTGCGACATATTTGTGGGTACTGGTAGCCTTTGAGTTAATCAAGGAGAATACGAGGCCTCTGAGTGATTTCATGAAGCACTAATGAACTTTTAGAACCTTTACTTGACCAACTTGGCCTTTAGGACGTAGTGAGATGACCGGCTTTGGTGCAGTCCGAAGTTGGTAGATACTCGATATTACACTCATTGAGGTTTGGTTTTTTGGGATATATTGGTCGCCATTAAAGAGGCTTGTGCTAAAACAATGACCAACGAAACAAACCAGTGATATTGAGCTCCTTAGAACCCGGTTACTATTACTAGGACAAGTTTGAGCCAACTAAACTTCAAGAGGGTACTTACCTGTAAGACTCCATGCAAGCCTAAACCTAAGGACTTGTTTGCTTTGCTTATATATATATATATATATATATATATATATATATATATATATATATATATATATATATATATATATATATATATATATATATATATATATATATATATATATATATATATATATATATATATATATATATATATATATATATATATATATATATATATATATATATATATATATATATATATATATATATATATATATATATATATATATATATATATATATATATATATATATATATATATATATATATATATATATATATACTTGTACATAACATCATAAACATCATAACATCATACTCATACTCACTAACCATTTCAAGGATCTTGGGATTTATCTTTGTTCTGTTTTGTAGGACATGGAATCTATTCGCGGGAAAACTATTCAAGTCAATCTTGTAAGGATCCCTCCTCAACTTAAAGAGCTAGCATCAAGGATTCCTGAAAATTGTCCATTCACCGAAAGATATGGTCGCCTACTCAACTTGGTCACCTCCAACACTGATGAGGACATGATGAAGGTGCTCTTTCAGTTCTTTGATCCCTTACACCATTGCTTCACATTTCCTGATTATCAACTTGTGTCTACTTTGGAAGAATTCTCCCGACTCTTGAGGATTCCCATTCTCAATCAACTACCTTTCAACGGTACGGAAAGAGACCCAAAGCCAGAAGAGATTGCTCAAGCTCTACACTTGCAATCATCTGATGTCATAACTTATTGGGAAACAAGGAGTGGTGTCAAGGGTTTCCTAGAAAAGTTCTTGTTTGAGAAAGCCCAAAACTGTTGGAACTCTTTGGATCTACAAGCTTTTGAGGAAATTGTGGCTCTCCTCATCTATGGGATGGTTTTGTTTCCAAATACTGACCAACTCATAGATGTGAACACCGTCAAAATCTTCATATCCCGCAACCCGATGCCTACTTTTCTAGGGGACATCCTATATTCTTTTCACACTCGCACTATGAGGAAAAGAGGTGTCCTTATGTGTTGCACTCCTCTCTTGGCAAGATGGTTTATTTCACATCTTCCCCAATCTGTATTAAAGAACGAGCAAGGTTCAAGGTGGTCACAAAGGTTTATGACGCTCAAACATTCAGACATCAATTGGTGTTCCCGATCTATAGAGAATGTTACTATTGTCGACCGCTGTGGAGAATTCCCTAATGTCCCTTTACTTGGAATTAGGGGAGGTATCACCTACAACCCCTGCTTAGCCTTAAGACGGTTTGGTTACGCTCGAAGGGATGGCCCGCATGAGATGCTCATTCAAGGTTTGGTATTTGACTACGAGAACGACAATCAAGGTCTTCGCCAGAGATTTATCCGAGCTTGGAGGATGTTGAACAAGGTAGATAGAAAGACTTTGGGGCATAAGAATTCTATCCCTCTTGATCCTTACCTCAAATTGGTACAGACTCGTGCTCAGAGTCTTATGATGTCTTATCTCTCCATTCTCCCAGTAATCATTGAGCATGTTATGGAAGGAGATGTTCCATACACTATCCTACATCCTGACATGCCCACCTCTCTTGAAGACCTACAAAGGCATTGGATACAACTCAAGGGGGAGTGAGATACTTTCGAAGCCCAATTCTACGCAAGCGAGAAGAAGGTTTTTGAACTCACTAAGCAACTTCATGAGGAGAGGAACTTGAATGCCTACATCGCACCAAAGAGGATGCGTACTACCTTTTTATCTTAGAGTATTTTGTATTTTTTGCCCAAAGAGGCATTGATGTACTCAATATTTAATTTATTAATATAACGTGTGTTTCCCTTTTTGTCTAAGACAAATTTGAATCTTTAAAATCCTTGAAATCATTGCATATGCATTTACCATTCATCATAACATAAGCAGGTTTCTTGCAACAAGTCTCATCATCTTTATACTGTTTATTTCAGTAAGATGGATCTCGAGCAAATGGTGAAGGACCTCCAAGCTCAAAATGCTCAGTTTGAACAGATGTTCTTAACTCTAGCCAAAGGACAAGAAGAGTTGAAGACCTTGCTGGTTGAAGAGAAAAAGAAGAAGACAAAGAAGATAATCGGAGTTCTAAACATAGGAAGAAGATTCCAAGGACAAGTAAGAAGGACCCTAGACTTTACAATGACATCCGGTGAGAAAGACAATCAAGATAGGATGGGCAAAGAAATAGTTGTCCAGTAAGAGTCAGACGAGGAAGAGGAAGAAAAAGATTATTCTGAAGAAAAATATCCTCCAGCTGATGACAAGTATAAGCATTTGGAAGAATGGTTAAATGCAATGGAAATCCAAAAAGTGCCTGGATTGGACTTTGAGGAGTTGGGATTAGTATCGAGAATTGTCACTCCTCCAAAATTTAAAGCACCTGTGTTCGCCAAATATGACGGAGTTTTATGTCCCAAAATGCATCTCCGGTCCTATGTGAGGAAAATCCAACCTCATACTGCTGACAAGGATTTATGGGTACACTTCTTCCAAGACGGTCTTTCTGGAACTCAACTTGATTGGTTTTATCAGTTAGAAATAGCCAATGTTCATAATTGGGAAGATCTGGCCTCTGCCTTTTACAAACAATACCAATACAACGCTAATCTTACGCCCACCCGTACTCAACTCCAGAGTATGGCCATGGTTTCAAGTGAAGGCTTCAAGGACTATGCGTAAAAATGGAGGGACTTAGCAGGAAGAGTCCAGCCTCCTCTATCTGAAAGAGAATTGGTAGACATGTTTTTAGGCACCTTGTCTGGTCCCTTCTTTAATCACTTAATTGGGAGTTCATCGGCAGGTTTTACTGAGTTGATATTGACCGGAGAAAGGGTGGATGCTAGGATAAAGAATGGAAAGATTCAAAAAGATGCATCCTCTGCTGCTGTAAGGAAACCTTTCATTAGAAAGAAAGAAGTTGTTGATGTATATCCTCAGAGAAATCAAGATAGGGCTGAATGCCGTCCAATGGTGGGGGTTGTCATGATTCCTAAACCTGCGCCTGCTCAGCAAAGAAGCAACCAGCCAAGAATAGAAAGACCAGTCAGACAGTTCACTCGAATTAATATGACACTATCTCAAGTATTACCGCATTTGTTAAGATCCAATCTAGTGACTTTGAAAGAAGCTCCAAAGAATCCTAACATAACCTCTCCTTACTATCATCCTAATGCCCGTTGTGCATACCATTCTGAGAGTCCCGACCATGACACTAACAACTGTTGGGCTCTGAAGAACAAAGTACAAGACCTTCTTGAAGCCAAAAAGATTGAATTCGACGCACCAAAAATTCCCAATGTTATTACTGCCCCTATGCCCAAACACAGCCATAATGCCAACGCCATTGAAGAAGATATGTTTGTTACTTCAGTTGATGAACTTATGACCCCACTCCTGACTATCAAAAAGAACTTGTTGAATGTCGGTGTATTCACAGGATGTGATGAAAGCTGTCATTTCTGTTTATCTTCACCAACCAACTGTCATTTGTTAAAAGCAGGCGTTCAATGCCTAATAGATAACAAGGAGATCTTGTTCGAGAAGACTTATGTTCCAACTGTTTCTTTTAATGATGTTTCCATCGTGACCATTTCCGACAATTATTCCAAGGTCTCCACCAAAAGACCCGTTGGAATTATATCAATTCCAAAAGTAGCTCCGTTGATAATTACAACGCCTGGACCAATCCCGTATTCGTCAGACAAAATTGTACCATGGAATTATGGAGGGGATGTCTACTACCACGGTATCAAGCAAGATTGGCCAGCTGCTGAAAATTCAAGTTCTAAGAAGGTTGACTCTGATATCAGTAATATTGCAGGGACTAGTAAGATAACCCGAAGTGGAAGGGTTTTCTCTCCAGAAATTGCTCCTTCAAAAGCTATTTCTGGACCCGTAATCATTCTTGTTGTTGTTGATCCTCCAAAGGTTATTCCCAGTCCTACAATCATCTCTGCTAATGCTCCTGTTGACAAAGCTGTTACAATCCCTGTTATCACCCCTACTGACATTCCTGCTGCCGAGTCAACTGAGACTCGAGGTAAAGGTATTCTGATTGAGCCTGTTCGGACGAAGGCACAGTCAATAGCTATCCCTGAGACCTCCTAGAAAGAGATGGAGGAAATTCTAAAGATCATAAAAAGAAGCGACTACAATGTAGTCGAGCAACTGGGGCAAACTCCATCAAAAATTTCCATGATGGCTTTATTACTATGTTCCGAGGCTCATGCAAAATCCTTGGTAAAATTCCTCAAAACTGCCTATGTACCCCAAGAAACATTTGTCGATCAGTTCCAAGATTGCGTAGCCAGCTTGACTGCAGATAATGGTTTAGGTTTTTTGGATGCTGATTTGACTCCAAGAGGGAGGAAGCACAATGAGGCATTACATGTATCATTCGAATGCAGGGGCACGACTTTGGCTCATATCTTGGTTGACACCGGTTCGTCTCGGAATGTGTTGCCAAAAAAGGATCTTGATAGGATTGACTGTGAGGGATTGACATTGAAACTGAGCAACATAGTAGTGAGGGCCTTTGACGGCTCAAAAAGGATGGTGCATGGGGAAATGGACATCCCCATAAAAGTTGGAAACCAAACATTTGATTCAACTTTTTATGTAATGGATATTCGCCCTTCATATTCCTGCTTATTAGGCCGTCCATGGATCCACAATGCTGGTGTTGTCACCTCTATGTTGCATCAAATGCTGAAATATCCAATTCAGGGGAAGATCATCACTGTTCATGAAGAAGAAGAGTATATGGTCAGCCATCTCAATTCCTTCAGATATGTGGAACTAGATGGTGAATTTATTGAAACTCCATTCCAGCACTTTGAAGAAGTCCCGCACACTCTGGAAGTAACCAAGGTTGTGTCTCAAGTTCCTAAGATCACAAGGCCACCGCTCAAGATATCGTCTTTGAAGGATGCCAAGGCAGTGATAGAAGAAAGTGGGTGCACTATTTGGGGTCAACTCCCAGATATCCCATACAAATCTGACAAATTTGGTTTGGGTTTCACTTCAGGTGCCCAGAAGGTTGTACGTCGTGCTCGTGCCGGAGGACCACCCCTGAAGATCAGCAACCGCTAAGTAACCACCGTGGAGGATGATGAAGACAGATATGACCTGGAGGATTGGATTTTCCCAACTGTCAGTAGAGGGCTCAGCAACTGGGAGGCTAGAGATTTTATCCCAATCACTTTTATCCCATAGTAATTTGTCTTTAAATTTTGTCGGATCTGTAATATTAAAACAATTCAGACTCTTAAAACCTTGTGTCTTACCCGAGGCACAATGGTCCATTTATAAGGTTTATTATCTCATTTCCATATGACATCAATGAATCATGGAAGTTTTTGCATACAAACTCTGTGCTCATTGTTTTTATTTTTACATTTTCATTTCTTTCAAAGATAATTATACTCTTGCACACACTCACACTCACAATGCAGGTCTACATCCATTCAGGATTCCATGGGTAACGGTTCTGCAATGGCCTTTTGTGACTCTGAAAATCTAATCTACCAAGCCAGAGATGAAGGTGAGGAAGATTGTGAAGTACCAGGGGAACTCACCAGGTTACTACAACAAGAAGAGGGGACCATTCAGCCCCACGAGGAACCAGTGGACACAATCAACCTAAGTACCGAAGAAGACAAAAGAGAAGTCAAGGTGGGTTCCAATCTGGAACCCAGTGTCAAGGAGCGTCTGATTTAGTTGTTACACGATTATGTTGAGGCCTTTGCCTGGTCGTACGAAGACATGTCGGGACTTTATGCAGATATGGTAGTACATCGTCTACCTACAAAAGAGGACTACCCACCGGTAAAGCAAAAGGTCTGCCGTATGCGTCCAGACATGTCGGAGAAGATTAAAGCAAAAGTCATGAAGTAATTCAATGCCGGATTCTTGGTCGTCACCTCCTATCCGCAATGGGTTGCCAATGTTTTTCCCATGCCCAAAAAGGACGGCAAGGTACGAATGTGCATGGACTACAAAGATTTGAATAGGGCAAGCCTTAAGGATGATTTCCCACTTCCCCGCATTGATATTCTAGTTGACAATACGCTACAACACAAAGTGTTTTCCTTCATGGACGGTTTCTCAGGCTACAACCAAATCAAAATGGCGCCTGAGGACATGGAGAAAATAACCTTTGTCACACAGTGGGGCACATTCTGCTACAAGGTTATGCCATTCGGGTTGAAGAACGTTGGGGCAACCTATAAGCGTGACATGGTAGCTCTATTTCACGACATGATACATCACGAAATAGAGGTCTATATGGACGACATGATAGCTAGATCTCAAATAGAAGAAGAGCATCTTGATCATCTACAGAAACTGTTTGAGAGACTAAAGAAATACAAGCTGAGGTTGAACCCAAATAAATGCACGTTTGGAGCGAGGTCTGGTAAACTCCTAGGCTTTGTTGTCAGCAATAAAGGTATCGAGGTGGATCCTGCAAAGGTAAAAGCGATACAAGAGTTACCTGCTCCTCGTACTGAGAAGGAAGTCAGAGGATTCTTGGGACGTTTGAACTACATTTCCAGATTCATTTCTCACCTGACAGCTACTTGTGAACCAATCTTCAAGTTACTGAAGAAAGATCAAGTAGTCAAATGGAATGACGAATGTCAAACTGTTTTCGACAAGATCAAAGAGTACTTGCAAGAGCCTCCTGTTTTGATGCCACCAGTCGAGGGAAGATCATTGATCATGTATCTGACCATTTTGGAAAATTCAATGGGGTGTGTGCTGGGGTAGCATGACGAGTCTGGCCGAAAAGAGCATGCTATTTATTACCTGAGCAAAAAGTTTACCGACTGTGAAACAAGATATTCACTGCTCGAGAAAACTTGCTGCACTCTGGCATGGTCTGCTCGCCGGCTAAGACAGTATATGCTGACCCATACTACCTTGCTGATATCTAAAATGGATCCAATAAAATACATCTTCGAGAAACCTGCCCTCTCTGGAAGAATAACGAGATGGAAGACGATCCTGACAGAATATGACATATAGTATACTGCCCAGAAAGCAATAAAGGGAAGTATACTAGCTGATCACCTTGCTCACCAAGATGTGGAAGACTACCAGTCCATGAAGTTCGAATTCCCAGATGAAGATATCATGATGGTAAACAACTGTGAAGAATTCAGACCATATGACGGACCTGAACAAGGATCCCGGTGGACCCTAGTTTTTGATGGGGCATCTAGCGCACTCGGTAATGGTATAGGTGATGTACTCATATCTCCTGAAGGATGTCATACTCCTTTTACGGCAAGACTCTGCTTCAACTATATAAATAACATGGCGGAATACGAAGCGTGCATTTTTTGTCTCAAAGTTGCCATAGATTTGGGGATCAAATCCTTAAGTGTATTCGGAGATTCAGCTTTGGTCATCAGCCAGATCAAATGGGAATGGGACACCAAACACCCTAAACTTATCCCTTACAAATAACATGTATTGACATTGATCCCACATTTTGATAAGATTACCTTCGAGCATTTCCCGCGAGAAGAAAATCAGCTAGCAGACGCACTAGCCACAATGTCATCCATGTTTAAACTTAAATGGGATAACAAGGCTCCCCATATCACCATTGAACGAATGGACGAACCAGCTCACTGTCACGAGATTAATACTGAAGAAGTAGTGGACCAGCCTTGGTTTCACGAGGTCAAGAGGTATCTCGAGGCTCAAGAATATCCGAAAGGAGCTTCAGTCAATGATAATAAGATCTTAAGGAGATTCTCTACTAAGTTCTTCCTTATTAATGGCATTCTCTAAAAATGCAACCATGACTCTGTGTTACTTCGGTGCGTAGACAAGGTTGAAGCAGAAAAGATCATGACTGAGTTACATGAAGGCACTTTTGGCACCCATTCCAGTGGGCATATGATGGCAAAGAAAATCCTACGGGCGGGCTATTACTGGTCTACCATGGAATCATATTGCTATCAACACTCTCGAACCTGCCATAAGTGTCAGATTTATGCTGACAAGGTGCACGTACCTCCGGTTCCTCTCAATGTATTGACGGCTCCTTGGCCCTTTTCTATGTGGGGAATCGATATGATTGGGGAAATTAAACCAATAGCCTCCAATGGACATCGCTTCATCTTAGTGGCCATTGACTATTTTACAAAGTGGGTTGAGGCAACCTCTTTCGCTTTTGTGACCAAGAATGTTGTAGCTCGGTTCATCAAGCAGAATCTCGTTTGTCGTTACGGTATCTCAGAGAAGATCACCACAGACAATGGTACGAATCTTAACAACACTATGATCACCGCCCTGTGCGAGCAATTCAAGATCCAGCACCATAATTCTTCCCCTTACCGGCCAAAGATGAATGGTGTTGTCAAAGCCGCAAATAAGAACATCAAAAAGATCATACAGAAAATGGCAGTCACATATAAAGACTGGCATCAGATGCTACCATTCGCTCTCCATGGGTATTACACCACAGCGCGCACATCAACTGGGGCAACACCCTACTCTCTGGTATACAACATGGATGTTGTATTGCCTATTGAGGTCCAGATCCCCTCTCTGAGAATTATGAAGGACACAGGGTTGAACTAAGACGATTGGATCCAGACTCGACTTGATCAACTGAACTTGATTGATGAGAAAAGGCTTACTGCTGTCTGTCATGGTCAAATGTATCAAAAACGGATGATCAAGGCTTTTAACAAAAAATTCAAACGCCAAGTATATCAAGTCGGGGATTTGGTGATCAAACGTATCATACTGCCGCAAGGTGATCCCAGGGGAAAATGGACTCCTACATACGAAGGACCATTTGTAATCAAGAGCATATTCTCTGGTGGAGCAATGATTCTGACCACCATGGATGGAGACGACCTGCTGCACCCTGTGAACGCAGACATAGTCAAAAGATACTACGCATAAGAGACCCGCTAGGTTGACACACCTAGGAAAAATAGGGGCATCCCGGCGAACCAAAGAGGTTCGGGAAAAAATTAGGGATAAAACAAAAAATATATGTACACCCAGCAAGCTGAAAACCCGAAAGGGAGGCTTGGGCAAAAAGGGGTATCCCGGTGGACTGAAAACCCAAAAGGACGGTCCAGGCAAAAGTTAGGGAATTAAAGTGTATGACTATGTCCTGTTGGATCACCTTATGGACAACCTTTGGCTTCAACTGACAAACTCAGAGGTTCTGATCAATTCAATCAGCTTCGGACAAGGCAAAAAATAGACAAGATGCTCAGAGACATGAAGGCTATAGTAGAATGGGAACCCCATGGGATTATTTCACATAGCTATCTTTTCTTTGTATCAAATTTTCATTTTTTACAAAGGCATTCTCTTACTAGAATGTTTGTATCATTGTACAAAAAAACTTACTCAAAATCAATACAAAGATATCCCTTTGAAAGTGCAAAACTATCTGTTTTCTTTACTCCTGTGTTTTATTTACAAAAACGTCCAATGATTTATTTTTGAACATATGCATTTGAACATAATTACTGTTTACAAATGAACAAAATAAAAAGACAATCACTGATGGATTTAAGAGTTAGGGAAACCTCTCCACATTATTTCCATAAAACCCCGCAGTATGCAGTTTAATCCTCAGCGAAACAAAGCTTTCAGTTGTCAATCCCCGGTAGAAGTCACTAAATTTCTCAGGATTTCCCAACAGAATTTCACATGCGGTACACGACATTTCCCTTACAACAAAGTTTATTTCTCTAAGTGGAAATTCATCAACTTCAAAACATGAAGACTTACACTCCATATCCTCAGCAGCAGTCAGGGATTTATTTTCCCCAATCCAACAAGCAGCGCAGCAGATTAGCTCACATACACATACATCGCATCCATATATCATAAACATTGATAACATGAATGCATTATACCTTTCATTTCATACAACATAACTTTGAATATTAGCTAACATTTTACCCTTTTCAGAATAAGATTAATCAACAGCTACCATTAACAATGTTCAAAGTTTTCAGATACAATGCAGATACGCTCCAAACACGGATGCCATTCTGATACTCATTCAGATTCCTTCTCAGATACGCTCCATATGCGGATGTCATTCTGATACTCATTCAGATTCCTTCTCAGATACAGTTTAGATACACTCCATACGCGGATGCCATTCTGATACTCATTCAGATTCCTTCTCCGATACAGTTCAGATACGCTCCAGACATGAATGCCATTCTGATACTCATTCAGATTCAGCTGTCAGATATAGTTCAGATACACTCCAGATACGGATGCCATCCTGATACTCATTCAGATCCAACTCTCAGATACAGTTCAGATACACTCCAGACACGGATGCCATTCTGATACTCATTCATATTCAAATTTCATATACAGTTCAGATATGCTCCAGACACGGATTCCATTCTGATGCTCATTCAGATTCAAGCTTTTAGATACAGTTCAAGGACGCTCCAAACACGGGCGCCATTCTGATACTCATTCAGATTCTCTTTCAGATTCAGTTCAACAATCATTTTTGGATGGCATCTACAAGCCCATATCCAAACAACTTTCCATCATCTCTCCAAATGGCATCTTTAAGCCCATTCCCTCAACCATCACATCACCGAGTGCAAATTTCTGGGCACTCTAGTGTCCAATCATCTTCCACCTTCGAGTCACGAATGGTAAAACTCGCTAATCTAACTCTTCAGGCTTAAGAAGATTCAACAGGGTCAGCTATTGTACCCAAAAATTTTCCCTCTCATTTATCAAGAATTTTCTCACAAGATCTCCCTTGATTCAAGACTGCACTAGGGTTGATCAGCTCAAGACACCTCTTAAAGCACTGATGACCAAAATTAGGGTTTGAGATTGCACAAGGATATTTGAACTTTCAATGCTTCATATGACTTTCATGGACCATTATGGACCCCCAATATTACTCATGTCAAGCTTCAAGCCTTGAATCACTTTTTTGCTCAGTCAATTGAGTAGTTGACCTAAAAATCAGTTGTATTGGGGGAAAAGTCAGCTATGGCCAATTTATAGTCAAACTTCATAATTTTTTATCCACATCCATATTTTAAATTCATATGTATCATTTGATCAAGTTTGGACCACAATTCCTCAAGAAATTTGATCAAATCTTCAAAAGGGAAAAATGGTCAAAATTAGGGTTTTGATTGGGAAAGGGTAATTTCTGATTTTTGACCTAGAAAATGATCAATTGGTTTAAGGGCTGATATCAATAGTATTATTGCGTCATTTTGATCTAATGACATGGCTCAAAACATTGCTCAAGTTCAAAGGATTGACAGATGAATTTTCAGTTAACTGATCAAAAGTCAACTGTATACTGAAAAGTCAAACTTTGACTTTCTGGCCAAAATCAAATGCCAAAGATCACAATTCATCAAAGCATGTCAAAATATGAAACTTATTCATCAAGAAATCAAAAAGTCAAGATTTCATTTTGAAAAGTCAAAATTTCTAAACTTAGAAATTTTTCTAAGTGTTGGAAATTTCTTATTTTTTCACAACTTTGAGCAAATTTGTCACCATGATGCAAGCTGATTCAAAAGAAACTTCCGATATGAAAGTTGTAGGTCCCCATGAAATCTAAAACTTTTCTTCACACAACTTTTTCCAAAAGTGCTTAGATATCAAGTTATAATTTTAAGAACATGTGGTCATGAAACAAAACACTTAGTGAAATTTTGCCCTAATTTGGTCAGGATTTTGACCCAACTTCATGGCACTTTTTCATATAGTTCCAAGGGGAATATTCAAAAGAAATTCAAAGATTGGTTTTAGATCACATTACAATATTCCTAAAATGTCACAGAACTCGTTGAGATCATTTTTTAGTATGGAGAATCGAAGAGATAAAGTTGGGGTTTTATCACTTGAATTACAAGTCATTTTTGTGATAAACCAAATTCAAAATTCAAAGTATGCTTCATAACCTCTACTTTGCAGGCCTCAAACTTGTTAGTAACTCCATAATTAATGGTTTGCACAACTGTTAGAGGTCTCATTTCAAGCATTCAATGCAAGGCCATGCTTTATATCCATTTTTGTAAGAAAGTGTACATTGCCATTTTGATAAAGTGTTTTTTTACACAAAACTTGCTCTTGAGCCTTGAACTTGTTCTCTTCTAATCATACAAGTCCTATAACTCATAATAAACTTGTTAGACACTTACAATCACTCAGCCCATGCTTGTACCTCCCCTTGGAACTTGGTTTCCCACTTTTCTTCAAAATCAAGTAACCTAGCAATTAGCTAAAAGCTTGTACTTCTGACTTGTCAATGCACTCAAGACCTTTTGCTTATAGATATACAAACCATTTTCCACAAGATACACAAAGGTTTGACCCCTAAAAACATCAAGAGCTCAGAATCACATCTCATACCTCCATTTTCACATAAACTGACCAAAAACTTGAAACTCACAACTCCCTCGTGCGTTTTCAAGCCTCTTTGTTCCTAAAGCTTCTAAACATCATTTAAAACTCATCCCACACCCTGTTACAGAACTGTAACACCATTAACACCATCCTCCATTTTCAAAAACAGAGCTTTGCACTTGGACTTCTCCAGAACTCTTCAGGTACTTTCAGCTCAAGCTAAGCATCCCATTAGCTTCCTGGGAACTTGAGGAAGCTAACCCAACCATTGGAACTCCTTGAAAGCTACTCAAACTTCAAACTCGATACCCTCTTGCAAGATAAGTTTTCTAACTTTGGAACTTTTCATACAGGCATCATCAATGATTTATTTGTGTATGAAACATGTAGATATCATTGCCCTAAAGCTAAACATGTCCATAGTTTCCATTAATTTTGCCTGAGCTTACAGAATTTTAAGATTTAATTTTATGAGATTTTTAGGGTTCAGAATAGGGCCATTAAAATTCATTTTTATCTTTGAGCTATAGTTTTAATGCTTTACATTTCTGAAACCGTGAGGAAATTTGCTACAAGTTTCATGTTTACAGTTTTCATTTTTGTTGAGATTTGAACAAGTTATAGAGGTTTTGGCTGGGCGTGAGGTTGAAGATGAAGTTGGCCTCAGGAACGTATTTTCCTTATGTATTTATTATTTAATTTATATTAACGGATGTATAGCCACCCCAATGGTAGAAGCGCGCGCCTGTAACCAAAGGGACCTGGATTCGAGCCCCAGTGGTACCCTTTTGTTTTTTTTCTTCATATTTTTGCATTTCTGACTTCTTTTTTTGCAGGCGCTGGGCCTCCTTGGGCCTTGTTGTTTTTTTTTTACTTGTTAACCCCCTGTTTCCTTTTCACACCCCTAGCCCAGTTTTATTTTCTTTTTCTTATTTTTCTTATATTTATTTATTTTCTTAAATATTTTCCTAATACTAAAAAATCATAAAAAATATAAAAATAGTAGATTTATATTTTGACATAGTTTATTTATCTTTTCTCACAAAAATTATTTTATTTAATCAATACTTTATTTACTTTACTAATTATCTTTGTAAATTTAATTAAAAAAATAGGTTTTAGTTATTTTCTTTTACACCATTTAAATGTATTATTTTAAAATATAAAAAGCCCAAAAATATTTTATAATACTATAAATTATTTTCAAGATAAAAAATACAAAAAAAAACACTTTTCTTAAACTTAATTTCTTTTTAATCAATTAATAGATTTAGGTTTTTTTTTATTTAAAAGCTTTTCTTAGTAAATTTAGGTTTAATTAATTATTTTCTTTAATTAATTAGGTTAAAACAAATTCCCTTTTGTTGTACCCCAAAATTTTCCTTTGCATTTTTCCGCAAGAAATAACAACTCAGGCTTTTCATGATCTTTCAGACTGGCTCAAGAATCGGTCAAACGAACTTTCCTCGTCAATCAGACACAATTAGGGTTTTATTGATTTTCAGGGCTCTGGAATGTTTCACACAGTTGGTTTAGGGTTTTGGTTGATTTTGGCTCAACTTTGATCAGGCGAACGCTCTTTGGATTTTAATCAGGAATTAGGGTTTTTGGGCATGTTCTCAGAAGGATTTGAATTCTGCAGTGCTTTGCAAGACATTCCGAGATTTGGTTTGGATCCGCATTGTTTGATTTAATCAGTAAAAGAAGGCAGTTGGTTTGAATTCACGTTCGTTTGATTGAACCAGTCAAAAGAAATATGCAGTTTGGAATTACAGTGCTTAAGAAAGGAATGTGTCTGATCAGTTATTGCGTTTGACTGTGCTTTGCTTTGGATGATGGAAGCGCCAAGTTCATTTATTTTGATCAACGTAGAATCAATGTTTAGTTGATTATTTATTATTCTAAGGATTAAATATCTGAAATTTAATTTTCAGTTATTTTAATTTAAGGAACTATAAATAATAAGTAAATAATTGAAAAGGGATAAATAAGAATTAACTGGATCAATAGAATTTTTATTTCATATTTAAATATTTGTTACAATTATTATTTAGATACAAGTATTCATTTACGAGGTATTTATAATAATAATAGTTACAATGATTAAATTGAAAATAAAACTATCCTATTTTTCTAAATATTCCTAAGTCCCCAATTCTTCATTCTTCATTTAGTGATGCTCCCCTCCATTCAAATTATTCATCTGCAATAAATAAAAGAAAAGAGAAAAGTCAAATAACAGATAAATTGAATTGAAAAGACAGATAAAATTACAGTCATCATTAAGGGCCACTGATTGGGATCAGTTAACCCTCTCTGCAAATCACGGGATTTCTCCCGGTTCACAAAGAGGGACGAGTTTTATTTGCTAAAATATGAATGCACAAAAGTCAAATTGCACAATTCAAATTGTCAAACTGCATGGTTCAGAAGCAGTTCCAAACCAAACTAAAAAAGTCCAAATTCAACTTTCTGTCAAAAGTGTCAAACTGCACAAAGGTATCCAAGCTGTCAATAAAGAAGATTTGGGAAGATATCAAAGCCAAAAGTACAAAAGCTGTCAAGAAAAGATAAAATATGCAGAGGAAAACTATTATGCAAGCAATAAATCTCACTTTCATCATTTCCCAACAAGTAGCCCTTTCAGAAAGTACGGCAAAAACATTATTATAATGTAAAGTGTACTAGAGAGAGGAAGAGAGAAAGATATACAAAAAGACTGAACACAGTAGGATAAGAAAAAGTTCAAAAACTCTAACACAAAATATACAAACGGCTAAGCAAAAAACCAGCAGAACAAAAAAACCTGCAAGCTTAAATCAGTTCAAACAATCAGCCTTACCAATGAAGGCCAAAACCTGTCAAGCCCTTAAACTCTAAGAGCCAAAAAGCATAACCTGTTTTCTCACCAAAACACAAAAACCCAACCCTGCCTGAAGCCAAAACCAGAAAACCATTGATCCAACAACAAACCTGCATAAACTTCCAGCCAGATCTGCCTAAGCATCATACCTGCCTAAGCTGTAAAAAACCAACAACTCAAGAACCAGTATGAACCTGCTAAGGCATCAACCTGCAGAAGCCTAAATCCTCCACCTCAAAGCATACCTGCCTAAACCTGAAGCATAAAATATGCCAAAGACCTCAAACCTGCCTGAGAGCTGCCTAAGCAAAAACACTAGCAAGCTAAAATATCCAGCCTAACCAATAAAACCTGTAAAAGCCATAGACCTCAAGAGGCCATAACCAAACGCATATTCAATGGTAAATCAAGGCGAGCAAAAAGCAATATCACAAGCCTCAGACAGCATCATCATGAGCCATTAATTCAAGCATACAGTAGAAGAAGAAGAAGAGAGGCTAATCAAAGCAAAAGCTTCAACAATAGCATGTTACAGTTATAGCATTCAAGCCCTCAGAAAGATATCATCACAGGGCAATCAAAATAGGCAACATAAGCAAGCATACGACAAATACGTTCAAGGCAACAAGCATTAGAGGCGAAGGAGAAAGAAGGCAAAGAAGATACAGAAGCATTCAAGACAAGTAAAAGAGGCATCTCAAGGCAACAACACAGGCATCCAACACAGGCAACAAAGGCAACGAAAGCCCTCAGAAAGTTCATCATAGGGGCAGAAATAGGCAAGCGCATAAGGCAACAAAGAGACAATCAAGAGGCAACCAAAGAAGCATATTCAAGGCAATTCAGAAACGGAGAAGAGAAGCAACAGGCATACAGTAGGAGAGAAGAAGAAAGAAGTTAGTTTCAAAAAGGGGTTTTCAATTTGTCACATATCATCATGAAACCCTAAGCAAAAGAGAAAAGTACAGAAATACCAAGCTCTCATCGCGCAATCTTCCTTCATCACCGAGCCTCCGCCAAAGCCGCCTCAGCGCCTCCTCGTTCTCTTCTCCTCCATCGTCTTCCTCTCAAGGTAGAACATTCTATCCTCATCTTTTTTTCACAACCTCGTTAAACAAACAAAATGAACACAAAAATCAGAATATAAAAATCATGACATGCAAAATCTAAAATGCCTAACAAGTTCGAGACAATACGCTACCATGTTTGATCGTTGCCTAAGCCATCTGAGAGGAGAAGAGGTGGTAACGCGGGTGGCTAAGGAGAGAAGCTCAGATTTCTGAATCCATGGCAAAGAAGCAGGAAGACAAAGACAACGCGCACGAAGAAGACAAGATGAGCGCCACTGTACACAAACCCTAAGCCAATGTCCAACTGAAACGAAACAATCTAACCCTAAAACATTTGTTTCAGTACAGTGGGCCTAACCCGTTTTAACCACCAAGGCCCATTCAGAAACTTTTACCTTTTTTATATAACGTTATCTTCTTTCTTAATTAATCAACTTAACCTTTTTCTTTTTTAAAACAAGTTTATTTGTTAATAAATTAATACAAACCTTTTTTATATAACATTTTTAATTACAATATTTTGCCTCTAACCTAAATTTTGTTACTTTATATATTATTTCATTAATACTAAAATACATGAAAACACATTTTTTTGTTATTTTAAACATTTTTTTTTAATATATATATTAAACACAAATCCATAAAAATATATCTTTATTACACAATATAATTAAGATTGAAAACATTTTTCTTTTCCTTTAATTAAAATTTTCTATTTGTACATAATAGATAAATATATTTTTGCATAATTTAAATTCTTAAACATTTAATTAAAATACTTTTTGTACATAATAAATAAAGATACATTGTTATACATAATCTAATTAGAGTTTAAAACATTTGATTAAAACATTTCTTTTTGTACATATTAAGAAAATACAAGATTGTTAATTAAATTAAATAGACATTTAATTTTTCTTTAGGTCAAAACAAATACTTAACAATACTTTCTTAAATTCGCATTGTCGCACCTGTAAATAATTACATACCCATACACGTATACACTTACACAATACACTTGACATCTGACAATATACACATTTGCTTATCTTATACATTGATATTCGTTACATTTATATTTGATCGCAAATTCGATTTGGTTGTAACTTATTGGACACTATATTCCTAAGTCTCATCCCCATTCATAAATTTGTACCCCCACTCCCGGATACTTATTTTGTAATAGTGTAGACTTTACATTTCCGCAATTTACCGCTTTTGAATTATACCATGGTTAGACCTAGGGTTTGCATGTATATAAAATCAAACGCTAGATAACCTAATACAAGACAAATACATGAAATCAATACACAATCATACTTGCACCCTCTAGGGTAATCCCACATGTTGCCTTCCAAAATGGGCCATGCTTGCACGTCGAGTATCTTTGGCAAAACAAATTCAAATGATCATAAGTCCCTCGATGACGCTTTCGAATGTTGCCTAAAACGGAATGATCATAGTCCCTTCAAAACAAATTGCCAAAGACACTTGGCATCATTGCATTTATGGTCCATACGATGACCCGCGCCCGTCCCGTTAAAACTTCCTAAACGCAAGATTGTCCACCAAATTCAATGGTGGAACAAAATTGTTAAAAAGGGTTGAAAACATAGAGAAAACCTTTGAGTATAATAGGGTAGACAAAACTCTTAGTTACTTGAGATCAACCTGCAAAAACGCTTGCCTTCTTTTCAAAAAAACCACATTCCACAAGCACTTTCAAAACAAACTCTCAAAACATTTTGAAACATCTTTTCGAAAAGATACACACCTTTGTAAAATATTCGAGTAAAGAATTGTTACAAGGTTAGCCTAAGACAAGGCATCTTCTTCCAAAACATTTTCAAAAACACATACACACACACCATTTTCAAGCAATCGAAAATCAAGGCAAGTGATCTAAAAAACCAAGTAACTAAGAGCCCATGGATAACCATGGATGAAAAGGGTTCTAATACCTTCCCTTTTCATAATCTACCCCCCGGACCCACGAAATATCTCAAAAGGTTTTTGCTGTGCTTTTTAACCTTTCCTTTAGGATAAAATAAAAAGTCGGTGGCGACTCTTGCTCAACCGCACAAGTGCGAATACGAATGCAAAACCACAGTCAGTTCTCCCACCGTATGACACCTTTTCCTAAAAAATCCAAACAAATATCCATTTTCTTCACATTTACATTCTTGCATATTTATTCATCTTGTACATTATTTACTTCAATTTTTGTACTAATTCAATATGGTTGTAATAGATTAAATAGGTTTATTTTATTGCAATCCCCATTTTCAATTTACACACCCCCTCCCACAAGTATTATAATAGCGTAGTAATTTTAAATTCCGCAATTTATCTCTTTATATATAACATGCTAGTAATTAGGGTTTGTATGGAAAGACTAAAACCAATACTTAGAAAACCCTAATTTAAGACAAAATCAAGCATGAAAACAATACACTTGCACACAAACATCCCTAGGGTAAATCCACTTGGTTGCCTATACAAAATGGCCATATTACGCATGTGAGGCATCTTAGCAAAAACAAGCAAAAATACAAGATCATAGTCCCTCGATGACGCTATCTATGTTGCCTTTCAAATGATATTAGTCCCTAAAAGAGAATGCTAAGATACCTTACAACATTACTAATCATGGTTATACAATGACCTACGCCCGTCCCGTTTACATCCAAAGATAGAGTTACTTACCAATTTCAAAAGGAAAAGAAAATGAACAAGAAAGACTTTTGAGTAGGTAGAATGCTCATAATTACTTGCTCAATTTCAAAATAAACATCCTTGCTATTTTCAAAAACAAACACCTACACTTTCAAAACCTCTTACAAACTTGAAAACATTTTCAAAAAGATCAAAACAGTTTGTATACATTCTTACGAATGAGAATCATTACAAAGTTTGCCTAAACAATGGCCTCTTTACAAAATACTTTCAAAAACTACACCAAGCATAATTTCAAACAAAAAGCAAGTTGATATAGAAAGTAACTAAGAGCCCATGGAAAACCATGGATGAAAAGGGTGCTAATACCTTCCCTTTTCATAATCTACCCCCCGAACTCAAGAAATAATCTCAAAGGTATTTCCTGTGCTTTTTCACCTTTCCTTTCGGATAAAAGAAAATTCGGTGGCAACTATTGCTAACCGCAACATTTGCGATCAAACGCAAAACCTTCAAGTCAGCTCTCCCACCGTATCACAGTATCTCATTGGTAAAATAATTCCATATTTACACTGATCAAAAGAATTTGAGAAACTTGCTTCTACAAAAGATTCAAACTCCTGAACAAAAGAAGTGGACAGTGAAACTGCAAGGTTTTAACTTTGAAATATTCTACAAACTTGGAAAATCAAATTATGTTTCAGACGCTCAGGTAGTAAGTTTAGACCCGATGATCCATTGTTGCTTGATTTATCCTCTAACATTCTGGATCTCTTGACTACTCTTCGCAAGTTTTACAAATCAGACAGTGTTAGGCAACTCCTAAGTAAGAACACATAACAATAGAACAATGAGCATACCAAGTACGGATTCATAAATGGTTTACTTTATTACAAAGAGTGCGTTTATGCATGACCTTCCACAACTTAGTCTGAATATTCTTCATAATTTTCACCACACCCCTACAGCTGGTCACTCAGGGGTTAAAGCCACTCTTGCTCGTTTGAGATCCTCTTTTTTCTGGCTAGGAGTTTACCTAGAAGTCAAGAATATGATCAAACACTGCGCAATATGTCAATAAAACAAATATGAGACACAAAGAAAAAGAGGATTGTTGCAACCATTACCAGTTCCTAACAAAGTGTTTGAAGATCTTACCATGGATTTTATCACTCATTTGCTGAATTCTTTTGGTCACACGGTCATTTAGGTTATCTGTGATAGGTTAACAAAATTAGTCCATTTAATTGCTTTACCATCCAAGTTTTTTGTTAAGGATCTAGCCGCATGTTTCATTGTCGAAGTTTTCAGACTCCATGGTAGCCCAAAATCAATAGTTTCTGATTATGATTCGCTTTTTCTTAGCAATTTCTGGAAGCAGTTCTTTAAGCTCCAAGGAACGAACCTGAAATATAGTATCGCTTATCATCCGGAAACTAATGGACAAAATGAAGTTGTTAATAAATCGATTTAAACTTACCTTCGTTGTTTGGATAGTGACTGTAATACGGTGGGAGAACTGACTTGGGTGTTTTATATTTGATTGCATTTGTTGTGGATAGCAAGAGTCACCACCGACTTTTCTTTTATCCAATAAGGAAAGGGTTAAAAGAACAGGAAAGACCTTTGAGATTATTTTCTGGAGTTCAGAGGGTAGGTTATGAAAAGAGAAGGTGTTCGTACCCTTTCCATTTGTAGTTATCTACGGGCTCTTAGTTGCTTGTTAGATCACTTGCTTTTGTTTAAAAATGTGCTTGTGATGTGGGTTTGAAAATATTTTGAAAACGTATTTGTAATGGTTCTCGTTTCTATAAGAACACTTACAAAGTGTTATTTTTTTAAAATAGTTCAAAGAGGTGTTTGTGGAATGTTTTTTTTTAATGTGATTTTGAAAAGTGTCTTTGTAATGATCCCCGTTTCTATAAGAATGCGTACAAAGAGTTTTGTCTTTAAAAAATGTTTCAATTTGAAAGTGTTGGTGTAAAAATGTTTTTGTTGTGAGAAAGCGAGCAACTATGAGCATCCTACATACTCAAAAGGTCTAATGTTCTTTTCCTCCTCTTTTAGATGTTGCTATCTTACCACTATTTTGGTAAGAAGTCCCATCATTGGATGTGAAGGGACGGGCGTGGTACGTTTGTATAGTCATGAATAGCAATGTTGTGAGATATCTTAGCATTTCTCTTGAGCGACTAAGATCATTTGTAAGGCAACATTCGAAGCGTCATCGAGGGACTATGATCTTTTGATTGTTTTTGCTAAAATGTATCACATGCATATTATAACCATTTTCTCAAGGAAACAAGTGGAGTTAACCCTAGAGGTGCATGTGTACAAGTGTGTTTGATTGCATGCATTTTTATCTTGAATTTAGGGTTTTCTAAGCATTGGTTTTAATATTGCCATACACACCCTAATTACTAGCATTTATATGAAAGCGATAAATTGCGGAAAGTAAATTTGCTATGCCATTACATCACTTGGGGACGGGGATACAAATGTACAAATGGGGGTTGCAAGAAATAAAATTCTAATTATCTATTACAACCATATCGAATGTGAATAAATGTACAAAATTGGAATGAAAAGAAGGTGAACTTTGTTTTGACTTTTATTTATATGAAATATTTTGATTAATTAAAGTAATTTTGAAAATAAAATTTATATATAATTTTTTTATATATTCGTGAAATAAAACTTGTAAATAAATAGTGTGTAAAAAATCAACTCAAAAGGAGTTGTTTTGATTGGTTGAAAAATATTTAAAGTTTATTAGAAACTACAAAGAACACAAACAAAAAGGCAAAAAAACTGTTTTTGGTCCTGTCAAGGTTTGAACTCAGGTCCCTACACAGAAATACTTTTCACGTGCGCTGTTTATACGACTAGGGTGGTCTGTTTCATCCGTTCATGAGACAACTTCAATTGGATACAAGGTAAACTTATTTCTGAATTTTTAAAGTGCCCAGTTCTCCCCTTCGATTGCATGAATGCAAATCTTCCCCAGTTAAGATTCGAAAGGCTTCTCTGTTCAGCCATTCGAAGGATACACACAACCTGCCTAAAGTTTGGATATGAACCTAACAAATGTAACTTTCGAAAGCTACAGGCCCAGTGGTTAACACAAGTTTATTTGGCACCAAAATTCAAAGATTAAATATACATGGCAATGATAATCGAAAGCTAAAGCATGGTCAATTTTCTAAATGTGATATCTACATTTTTTTTCTTTTATTTATATGTAAAAATGATATTTAAATGGAAATTTCCAAGTTTAGAGGAACTTACCTATTGAAGTGTCAATCGAAGGAGCTATATATGACTTCCTCGGTGGTGGATCAAACTTTGTTGGAACCTTATTTGAGCTACTGTGACCACTTCTCTTCTTGAATCGAAAGGTTGGTATTTATCAGGAAATTGAAGGTGTTGTTACACTGCAGTTTGGGGGAGTGAATCAAAGGTTGTGTTATACTACAGTTTAGGGGAATAAATGGAAAGGTACACTACTGAGATTTTTTTGTGAAAAACGTTTTAGAGTTTTGATGGTTTGAGAATGTTGGAGAGTTTGAGTGTTTGAGCATTTTATGATTTTTCTCTTCCGCAAAAATCTGGCCCCTTTCTTTGTCAATGGTTTCTCTATTTATAGAGAAAAGGTTTGAGAGTTTTAAAAAATATATGGCTTGGTTGAAACATGAATATTAAGCTATTTCAGATTTTCCATGATCCCAAGATGAAGTACTAAAGTTGTTGGTTAAAAGGGGCTGACTTCCCTGACTTATGGTGAAGTACAATCAGGATTTAAGCAAAGCATGAGCTTAAAACAAAATTTGTACTACCAAGTTTACTTTCATGAAAAAATCTTTTGGACAAAGGCTTAATTACTTGGATAATAACTTAATCCATAATGTAAGAAATTAACTATGGAGTGAAATACACGCATTGAGGCCTGTAAAGTAAGATCATGTAGCATGGCCTATGGATTTGATCAGTGTTCCTTCAAAATTCTATTTTCCACATGTGTGTCGAAGAATTTTAGAAATGTATCAAAGAAGACTGCTTCAAAGGGAGTAAAATGCCCAAACGAAACTTATGGATTAAACTTGTATCGAAGGAGACTTCATTCCCAAACGGAGGACGTAACCTAGACTTTCATTCGAAGGAGGCCACACACCCAAACGAAAGATGCATGCAGGAAGTCTAAATGCCCAAACGAAAGAGGCATCAAAGGAAGGCCACATGCCCAAACGAAAGAGGCATGCAAGAAGTCTAAATGCCCAAACGAAAGAGGCATTAAAGGAAGGTCAAATGCCCAAACGAAGGAGGCATGCAGGAAGTCTAAATGCCCAAATGAAAGAGGCATCAAAGGAAAGCCACATGCCCAAACGAAAGAGGCATATAAGAAGTCTACAAGCCCAAACGAAAGAGGCATCAAAGGAAGGTCAAATTCCCAAACGAAAGAGGCATGCAGGAATTCTAAATACCCAAACGAAAGAGGCATCAAAGGAAGGCCACATGCCCAAACGAAAGAGGCACGCAGGAAGTCTAAATGCCCAAATGAAAGAGGCATCAAAGGAAGGCCACATGCCCAAGCAAAATAGGCATGCAAGAAGTAAAATGTGCAATCGAAGGATACCAAAAGAAAGGCCTTTTCTTCCTGAATTGAAGGATAACAGCAGGAGGCTTTTTTCCTTGTGAATCGAAGCTATTTGAAGATAAGTGTTGCCTTGTCGAAGCTTGCAGCAAGTTGTTTCAAAGGGAGATTTTTCCCAGTCAGAGCTTGCATGCAGGTGTGATGCGATGGGAGAAATGACTTGAGGTTTTGCGTTTTATCGCAAATATTGCGGTTAACGAGAGTCGCCACTGACTTTTCTTTTATCCAAAAGGAAAGGTGAAAAAGCACAGGAAAGACCTTTGAGATGTTTACTTGAGTTTGGGGGGTAGATTATGAAAAGGGAAGGTGCTAGCACCCTTTTCATCCATGGTTTTCCATGGGCTCTTAGTTACTTGCTTAGATCACTTGCTTTGGTTTGTTTGAAATGGTGTTTGATGTGGTTTTGAAAGTATTTTGTAAAAGAGGCCATTCGTTTAGGCAATCTTTGTAATGATTCTCGTTCGTAAGAATGTATACAAAGATGTTTGTATTTTGAAAATGTTTTCAATGTTTGTAAGATGTTTTTGAAATGTGTATGTGTTTGAAAATAGCAAGGATTTTGTTTGAAATGGAGCAAGTAACTTAGAAGCTATCTGCCTACTCAAATGTCTTTCTTGAGTATTTTCTATTCCTTTGACATTGTTGGCTTACCATTGATTTGGTAAGCAACCCTATCTTTTGATGTAAACGGGACGGGCGTGGATCATCGTACAACCATGATAGCAATGTTGCCAAGTATCTTGGCATTTTTGAAGGACCAAGATCATATTTGTTTAGGCAACTTTTGAATAGCGTCATCGAGGGGCTATGATCTTATATTTGTTTTGTTTTGCCAAGATACTTCGCATGCGTAACATGGCCATTTTATTTTAGGCAACCAAGTGGGAGAAACCCTAAGGGTGCTTGTGTGCAAAGTATATCATTTTCATGCTTTTGATCTTGCATTTAGGGTTTTTCTATTTGTTTTGTTTCGTTCTTGTCATACAAACCCTAATTACTAATCATGGCATATGAAAGCAATAAATTGCGTAATGTAAATATACTAAGCTATTACAACAATTTTATGGGAAGGGGGAATACAAGTTTGAATGGGGATTTGCACAAATATAAAGCTAAATACATTATTACAACCAAATCGAACTTGCGCGAATTAAAATAAATATAATACAATATCTAAAATGTAATGCAATATGTATGTAAATAAAAGATGTTTTATGTCTTGCTTTTGTGTAAAAATAATATTTAATTTAAACCTAAAAAATATAAGGAAAAATATTTAATTCTTTTGAAAAGGATTAAACCCTAGTTTTCATTTATAAGGAAATAATGTTTCTATATTATTATTTTATGTATTTTTGTATATAAAAGTAATAAACAATATTATGTAAAGAAGTATAAAAAATTAAATATATACAAGAATAAGTATTTATAAGTATGAAATGCAAAAATAAACAAACTAAGTATATTTAATTATATTTACAAATTTATTTAAGAAAATAAGTGATATCTTATTTAAAATAAAATATATTTTATGTGATAAATATTAAATAAATATAATAAAAATGCAATATGATTAATTTACATTTTTGAGAATTTTATGTTTAGAGAAAAATATTTAATATGCAAAATATAAACATAAAACAAAATAAAAATAAAAAAATATGAAAATTAGTAAAAGGGGGGTGATGAAGCAAATTAGTGGTGACGCTAGCAAAAACATTGGCCCATAGCATAAGCCCAAACCTGCACAAAAATGTCAAAAACTGAAAAAATGGAAAAAATGCAAAGACAAAAAGTAGCGCGCAGGTTCGAACCCAGGACATGGATCTCACCAGTGCGCTGTTTTACCACTGGGGTGGCCATACATCCATTGTCTTTACTGAAACAAAAACAACATATTCCAAAACGCTTCCTTGCCCTGTTTCATCTTCTTCCTCAAGCCTTGGCCGGATCCCCTGTAACTTCCTCATGCCTCCATAAAAATGAAAACTTATAACATGAAAAATGTAGAGCTTGAACTCACGATTCCAACCATGTAAGTTATGTAATCTAACTATCAAAGATTAAAGAGAATTTAAACAGCCCTAAATCTTGACCTAATATTTCCAGAAATTTCAAGTTTCAAATTCTCTTAACACAAGTAAAATTAATGCAAGATAATGATATATATAGCTTCGTTATGATGAGGGCTACATTTTTTATTCACAGATCGTGGCCTAAGGTTGCCTGTACAAGGGGATAGAGTTTGAAAAATTACCTCCTTCAACTGGAATCGTGTATGGAAATGCAGGGACTTTGATGGAGGCCTGATGATTGCTTGAGCTTCCTTGAGCTTCCCTGAATCTATTCCAACCCTTGCCTTGCTCTGAAAGTGGCTAGAACTCCCTGATCAAGTCCAACTACAAGCTTCAAAGTCAACAATGGCAGATGGTGGAAAAGAGGATACATAACAGGGATGATGGTTTAGATAGGCTAGGTATCAAGTATATAATGTGTTTGAATAATCCAAACTCAAAATGCACGAGCCAAATGGAATATGGGGATGCTTGTGCAGAATATGCAGTTTTTGACAGGTTTTGGGTGTTTTTCAGCTTGAGAGAGTTTCAGGTCCTTGCCAAGCGTGTTATGTGTTGCATATTGTTTACATATTAGTATAGAAATGGTTTTAAGTCAGCTCTCTATCAGTTGTACATGCCCTAGCCTTTTTTGCAACTTTTCTTGTACTTGAAGCAAAGTGACAAGACCAAACCCACATGCTTGTACCAGCTTGCTTTAGGGTTGGTATGAGTTTGTACAAGTTGCTTGACACCTGTGTGGTTTGTATGCATCAAGGGTACAGGTTCAATGCTCAAGATCACAAAGTTTGTAAAAGTTGCCCTTTATGAAAATGGCAATGGAACCTTTTTGCCATAAGTGGAATTATCAATTGGATAAAGGTTCAAAAGCATGGATAGAGGCTTTGTCAACTAAGTATGCATTTAATTAAGGAGTGTGTAGCAAGTTTAGGACCTGTAAAGCATGAAATATCCAGCATAGGTTTGATTTGCAACTTGGTTCTTCATGAAAATGGCTTGAACAAAAAGTGAGAAAATGCCAACTTCCTCTCTTCGATTCTCTCTACTCAAAAATGATCTTGGAGAGTTCTTGGACATTTTGGAAAGCTTGTAATATTATCTATAATCCATATTTGAAATGCATTCTGAGGTACTTCTTGGAACTAGGTGAAAACTTGCCATGAAGTTGGGTCCAAAACCTGCCT
Source organism: Vicia faba (assembly GCA_948472305.1). Classification (NCBI taxonomy): domain Eukaryota; kingdom Viridiplantae; phylum Streptophyta; class Magnoliopsida; order Fabales; family Fabaceae; genus Vicia; species Vicia faba. Next base: position 941,948,563 of record OX451736.1, read on the forward strand.
AAATTAGGGCAAAATTTCACTAAGTTAAGAAGTTCATGACCATGTATTCACAAATTTATAACTTGAGATCCAAACATATTTAGGGAAAATTTTGTGAGGAAAAGTTTTAGATTTCATGGAGGTATACAACTTTCATGTTGGGGACTTTCCTTGAATCAATATGCATCATGGTGAAAAAGTGGTAAAAAGTTGAGAAAAAATAAGAAAATTTTTATACTTAGAAAAATTCTAAGTTATGAAAATTTTCAAATTCAAAACCCTAATTTTCAAATTTGGTTTTCTTGGTGAACAATTTTCAAATTTTGACATATCTTGATGAATTATGACTCTTGGTGCTTGATTTTGACTAAAAAGTCAAAGTTTGACTTTTCAGTGTATAGTTGACTTTTGATCAGTTGACTGCAAATTTCATTTGTCAATCCAATGAACTTGAGATGTTTTGAACCATGTAATTGAGTCAAGATGATGTCATTGAATCCTTGAAATCATGCTTGAACTCAATTGGTTATTTGCTAGGTTAAAAATCATAAATTTCCCTTTCTCAGTCAAAACCCTAATTTTGACCATTTTGCCCTTTTGATGATTTGATCAAATTTCTTGAGGAGTTGTGATCCAAACTTGATCAAATGGTACATATGAGTCTAAAATGTTGATGTGGATAAAAAATTATGAAGTTTGACTGCAAATTGGCCATGGTTGACTTTTTTCCCCCAATACAGCTGATTTTTAGGTCAATTGTCCAATTGACTGATCAAAAATGTGGTTCAAGGCTTGAAACTTATCATGAGATATATTAGGGGTCCAAAATGATGTATGAAAGTCAAATGAAGCATTGGTGGTCCAAAAATCCTTGTGCAAACTCAAACCCTAATTTTAGGTTATCAGTGCAAGATGAGATGTCTTGAGCTGACCAAACCCTAATCTTGTCTTGAGTCAAAGAAGTCTTGTGAGAAAAGTATTGATAAATGAGAGGGCAAATTTTGGGGTATAACAGCAGGTAACCATTGCACTGTGGGTGCTAATGTGAATCCAGTGAATGCTAGCCATAGGTAGGCTTTTGCCTTGTGCACGCTAGTATGGTGGGAAATTCTGCCTTGTGAATTTGGCAAACATGCAGGAAAGAGGCCATATGGCCAAACGAAAGATGTATACCAATCTTGCACAAAGAAACTAAAATATTCAAACGAAGCATGAATGTTGCTCAAAATAAGTCAAATGTTAAAACAAAAACTATGAACCAAAGCTTGCATCGAATGAGCCAAAGTGCCATTGAAAGATGTGAAATCAAAGAAAACTTGTTTTTTCTCCAATTTTGTCAAAAGGGTTATTTTTATCTGTTTTCCCCTTTTTAACAGTTTCCTCTTTAACTTGATTCTGGAAAATCCAATTATACTTGTGCAAGCTTGAATCTTGAAAATCTTTTTGAGGAAATGTATTAAGAAATGAGAGGGCAAATTTTGGGTACAACAGCTGCCCCTGTTCAATATTCTTAAACCTGAAGAGTTAGATTGGTGAGTTTGCCTTTCGTGACTTGCAGGTGGAAGATGATTGAACACTAGAGTGCCCAGAAATTTTCACTCGATGATGTGGTGGTTGATTATGTAGGGAATAGGCTTATACATGCCATACAAAGGTGATTGTTGACAGGAATTAGACTAAGTCTAAGCTTTGACTTCAACTGGAAAAGAATCAGAATAAATCTTTGGAGCGATTTATCTGAACCAGAGAAAGTGTCTACCAGAAAGGAATTAGAATAAACCATTGATCAATTTAAACTGAAACAACAAAAGTCTTGAATAAACTTTAACTAGAGGGAATCAGGATAAATCTTTGGAGCGATTTATCTGAACCAGAGAAAGTGTCTACCGGAAAGGAATCAAGATAAACCATCGATAGATTTAAACTGAACCAATGGGGGTCTTGAATAAACTTTAACTGGAGGGAATCAGGATAAATATTTGGAGCGATTTATCTAAACCAGAGAAAGTGTCTACCGGAAAGGAATCAGGATAAACCATTAATCGATTCAAACTGAACCAACAGAGGTCTTGAATAGTATTTAACAGGAAAGAATCAGGATAAATCTTTGGAGTGATTTATCTGAACCAGAGAAAGTGTTTACCGGAAAGGAATCAGGATAAACCATTGATAGATTTAAACTGAATCAGCATGGGTCTTGAATAATATTTAATTGGAAAGAATCAGGATAAATCTTTGGAGTGATTTATTTGAACCAGAGAGAGTATCTACCGGAAAGGAATTGGGATAAACCATTGATAGATTTAAACCGAACCAGCAGAGGTTTAGAATAAACTTTAACTAGAAGGAATCAGGATAAATCTTTAGAGAGATTTATCTGTACCAGAGAAAGTGTCTATTGGAAAGGAATCAAGATAAACCAATGATCTATTTAAACTGAACCAGCAGAGATCTTGAATAGTCTTTGACTGGAAAGAATCAGGATAAATCTTTAGAGAAAGTTATATGAACCATAAAAGTTCCTACCAGAAAAGAATCAGGATAAACCATTGATAGATTTAAACGGAACCAGCAGAGGTTTGGAAAAGAATCAGAATAAATCTTTGGAACGATTTATCTGAACTAGAGGAAGTGTCTACCAGAAAGGAATCAGGATAAACCAATGATAAATTTAAACTGAACCAACAGAAGTCTGAAGGAAGTGTTTGTCATGCAGATAGTCACCCCATCCTGTTTCGGGAATTGATCTACAAGTAATTTGTTCATATATAATTGTCCTGTCTTGCCGGAAATTGTTTGATGATAATTTTTTGTTGATTGATCTTTCCTGAAAAGGTAAAAAGTTAGTTGTATGCAATGTCATGATGTATGAAATGCATGGCGTAATGATGTTTCTCAAAATAAATGAGATTGTGATATATGCATTTGTGTTATTGATGTTATGATGTATGAATGCAATGTATGAACATATTAGTTGTTCTACTGCAGTGCTGCTGGACTGGGGAAAATAAATCCCTAAATGCTGCTGGGAATGAGGAGTGTAAGTCTTCATATTTTGTTGAAGTTAAAGTTTCGATAGATGGTTTTCCACTTTTAAAGAAATAAACTTTGTTGGGGAAGGTAAACCCCGTGCATTGTTTGGAGATTTTGTGAAATTCTGCTGGGGAATCCTGACACCATTAGGTTGCATACTGAGAATATGGTATTGACCTTGTAGCAGGATATCTCTACCTTTGTACCTGCCGAAGAAGGTACATACTGGAGGAAATATCTGCGAGGATTTTGTGGATGGCCCTTAGACATTGTCTTGTTTCATTATTAAATGTCTTTTTTTTTGTCTTTTATGTGAGTATTTGTAAACGGTAATCACATTCAAACGCATATGTTCAAAATAGTCACTGGACGTTTTTGCAGACAAAACAGAAAAAAATAAAAATAAACAGTTTTGCACTTTCAAAGAGATTGTTTTTGTATTAATTTGAAGAATTTGTGCCTATAATGGGTGTTTTGTACAAGGAGACGAACATCCTAGTAAGAGAATGTCGTCGTAATAATGAAGCTAATACAAAATAGTGTACAAAGAAAAACAGCTATGTGAAACAATCCCATCAGGTTCTTATTCTGCTATTGCCTTTATGTCTTTGAGCGTCACATCTCTTCATTATTTGTCTGAAGCTGATTGGATTGATTAGTACCGCTTGAGCTTGACAGTTGATACTGAAGATTTACTGTAAGGTGATCCAACGAGACATAGTCATACGCTTAACATCCCTAACTTTTTCCTGGACCGCCCTTTTGGGTTTTCAGTCCACCGAGATATCCTTTTTTGCCCAAGCCGCCTTTTCAGGTTTTTGACTTGTCGAGTGTACAATTTTTTTTTTATATCCCTAATTTTTGCCTAGGCTAGTAAACCAAGCGGGTCTTCTTTATGTGTAGTATCTTTTAACTATGTTCGCGTTTACAGGGTGCGGAAGGTCGTCGTCGTCCATAGTTGTTAAGATCATGGCCCCACCCGAAAATATTTTTTTGATCATAAATGGTCATTCGTATGTAGGAGTCCATTTTCCCCTGGGATCACCTTGTGGCAGTATGATATGCTTGACTACCAGGTCACCAACCTGATATACCTGACGTCTGACCTTCTTGTTAAAAGCTTTAATCATAAGTTTTTGGTGCATCTAACCATGGCAGACGGCCGCAAGCCTCTTCTCGTCAATAAGGTTTAATTGGTCAAGTCGAGTTTGGACAAAATCATCTTCATTCAAACTTGCATCTAATGATGGCAAGAAAAAGATTCATAAAAATTAAGAAGGAGAATAGGGAGGAGGGTATGCGCATGATATATATACATTAAAAACTTTCAGAGATGCATCTCCGAAAATTTCCCTTAATTTGAAAACAAGGGTTAATTTGGAGATGCATCTGCGAGCAAACCCTAAAACACATTCAGAGATGCATCTTTGAATAAAATTTTGGCATAGTGAGAGAAACTCAACAATTTACGCTTATTTTGTGCAAAAATGATGCATCCGAAGATGAATATCTGAAAATATGGGGCATTTTTTACTTTTCGCCAGGGGCTTGGAAGAACATGCAAGGGTGGAAAAATAAATTACCATAAATGAAGACACGTTTCTAGAGCTCATATAACATTATTCTCCTTTTTACAATCTATAAAAAAGTCAATTGAATATACTATTTTATGTAGAATTAACACCAACAAATTCAAGTAAACGTGGTTTATATTAGTTGCCTTATTTCTTCAATCCATTAGCAATTCCCTCAGAAATGTGTAAAACAATTTTATAGATTCTGAATGTGGCTAAAATATATCTTTAATAGGTTTTCCATCACAGGACATATTCATATTCATCTTAGAGTTTTAACAATAGTTGCATTTCAGCTTTTTGACCCTTTATAGTAGCCTAATTGTTTATATGTCATGAGAATGTTCTTAGGAAGAATCACGTTCATTGTCATCTCATCAATAATTGTTTTCTCTTCAACATCTAAACGATCATCATTTATTATAGGTAAAATTACGACAGGGGTCCTTTAAGTTGTTTTTTTATAACTGATTGGTCCTTTAAGTCTTTTTAACAACTTGATTCTCTATGGTGATTTCTACCTCCTTTTTCTCACATTTTAAATATTTGGAAATATTGATTGTTTTATTTTTTATTGTACTTCATCATTTTCATATCACTCAATAATTTCATCCACAATTAACACATTTTCTCTGTTAAAAAGGGTAATGATACACACATTTGATAACTTGAAAGACCAAATTGTTACAAAAAAAACTTAAATGACCAACTTATTACAAACAAATAACTTAAAATACCTCTAGTATATTTTTTCCTTTATCATACTATCATACCTCTTTCTTTTCACATTTTATAAAAGCATAACAAATTTAAACCAGACCTCCCGGTAAATATACCAAAAACCTAATTTAATGGCTTCAACATAAATCATTTAAGCATGTCATCTCGTAACGTAACCCTTTGTTTAGTGATAAATTATTTTTCAATATCAATTTCATCATCAAACACTACTTTAGCACCATCGAGTTCAAGAACCTCTGATTTACCTATCTCTAGTATATTAATATTTGACCATTAACATCAGGTTCTTTAGAGACTAGGTTAACAACATCATGATATAATATATATATAGGCAAAATACTCATTTTGGTCTCTTAACTATAGGTCATGGTTCAGTTTGTTCCCTTAACTTTTTTTTGTGTCAAATTGGTCCTTTAAGTTTCAAAGCGTAACCACGTTAGTCCTTGCGTTAGTGAAACGTTAGTCAAATTCAAAAAACAGGCTCCAAGTGGCATTTGTCTTACTGAAGTGACTTGCTGGAGGCAAGATGGCAAAGAATAAGGAAAGGCAATCTCCAAAAGCAAATGAAAGGATATACATGTTCATTTTATCCAAGTCCAAAACCAAAAGAAAGGTGAAGAACGAGAATCTGCAGAGGCAATTTTAAAGGGGCTTGCGAAGGTGCTTGAGAAGGTGATTGCGTAGGTGATTACAAAGGTGATTGTGTTCCAGGTAACTATTTTCATACTCGTTGGTAACTGGATTAGGGCTTTGTATGCTGCAATTTAGGGACTATGAATGTTTGTTCTAAGATTTTGGGATTTAGGTATTCTATTATTATTTGTTCTGGTATTTAGGGATTTAGGTATTCCATTCATTGTTTGTTTTGGGATTTATGGATTTAGGTATCTTATTCTTGTTTGTTCTATGTGTCTTCATAACTGAATGCTTATTATGGAATTTGGGTATTTAGGTATTTTATTCTTCTTTGTTCTAGTATTTAGGTATTTAGAGATTTAGGTATTCCATTCATTGTTTGTTCTGGGTTTTAGGGATTTAGGTATCTTATTCTTATTTGTTCTATGTGTCTTCGTAACTTAATGTTTGTTATGGGATTTAAGTTTAATGGATGAATTTCTGAAACTCGTAATTCACCATAGTGGTGAATTCGTTGATCCAGAACTTAGTGTCTATCAAGGAGGCTTGGTATCTGATTTGTCAGTAGAAGTTGATAGGTGAAGCTACTTCGAGTTAGTTGGTGTATTGAAAGACTTAGGTTATACGGACAATGTAGAGAAAATGTATTACAAAGACCCATAATTTGGGATGAATGAACTAGTTGATGACAAAGGTGCTCTAGAAATTGCAGACCTATACAGGGTGCACCATAGTGTTCATGTTTACATTCAACACAGTTTGTCTCAACCTGAGTATTGTGATGGTCCTATTGAGGAGCCTGAGAATATTATAGATGAGATGGAGGAGTTGCTTAGCAAGTTGCATGATGACATTGAAGAAAAGTTAAAGGAGTATGTTGTTGTTGTGGAAGAAATAAATGTTGGATTGAATGATGATAATGTTGTTTTAGAAGAAGGTAATGTTGGATTGAATGATGATAATGTTGATATGGATGAAGGTAATGATGGATTGAATGGTGTAAATGTTGTTGTGGAACAAAGTGATGCTGGACTAAATGATGAAAATGTTGGGGTGGAAGCAAGAAGTGTTGAAGTGGAGTCAAAAAAATTTGAGGTGGAGCCAAATATTGATGGTCAGATGCATGATGAATCTAATTCTGATGACAGTGAGGATGAGAGTTACCAGTATGATAATGCCCTAGAAGTAGTCTTTGACGATGAATCTGATGGTTATGAGGATATTGATGAAAATGAAATTGCAGACCTGATTGTGTATGACAGTAATGAAATATCAAAAGGAAAAGGAAAAGGCAAGTGCAGCAAAGATACAAAGGAATATAAGGGGAGTGACAATGACAGTGATGATCTTCAAAGTGGTTATGACAGTGATGACAGTAATGGTGTTAAAAGGAAGAAATACCCAATTTTTATAGAGAGAAAGGATATGTCCAATTACAAATGGGAAGTAGGAATGTATTTTACTTCAAAGGATGACATTAAGGAAGCAATAGCCTCATATGCTGTTCAAAATGGAAGAGACCGCAAGACCATAAAAATGATAAGAAAAGGGTGAGGGTTAGATGTAAGGAAGGTTGTGAGTGGGAGATTTATCTTGCCAAGTTATTAAATGAGGAAACCTGGCAAATAAGGAAAATAATTGACAATCATAACTGCAGTAGGGAGTATAATGTGAAGATTTTAAGCACAAAGTGGTTGAGCAAGAGGATTCAGAATGCATTGAAAAACAATCCTAGGTTGAAGGTTCAGGACATTAAAGAAAAGACATTGAGGAAGTAGAATGTAGGGGTAAACAAGACTAAATAAATAAGAGCAAGAGTGGTTGCAAGTAATAGGGTTGATGGTTCCTTTTTGGGTGATTACACTAGGATACATGAATATTGTCATGAACTTATAAGAGCTAATCCAGAGTCAACAGTTAAGATGAATGTTGAACCTGTTACAGAAGGTGTTGAGGATCAGAGACCATTTTTTAAAAGGCTTTACATATGCTATGAAGGGTGCAAGAAAATTTTCAAATTATGTAGGCATGTGATAGGATTGTATGGTTTCTTTTTGAAGGGGCTTTGTGGAGGTGAAATTCTGGAAACTATAGGAATGGATCCTAATGATCACATGCTTCCTATAGAATTTGTAGTTGTTAAAGGTGAAAATAGAGATAGATGGACATGGTTTTTAAAGCTATTGATTGATGATTTGGGAGGTGGACATGAATGTCTCTCATAAACTTTCATTTCAGACCAACAGAAGATACACTAAATACATCATTGACTCTTACATTTATCTGATTTTTCTTGATAATTTATTGTTAGTTATGAATGTTTTTACAGGGACTTTTACCTGCAATGGAAGAGTTGTTGCCCAATGTTGAACATCGATTTTGTGTTAGGCATCTGTATAACAATTTCAGGAAGAGGTATCCTGGAAACGTATAAGGATCTTATTTGGAAGGCTGATAAATCTACATACTCACAAGCTTGGGAAAGAGAGATGAGGGCAATGAGAATGATCAGTGGAGAGACATATCTCCATATGATGAAGACTCCACCAAGATATTGGTCTAGATCATATTTTAGGATAACCAATAAGTGTGATGTTGTGCTCAACAATATGTCAGAGGCCTTTAACAGTGTTATTGTTGAAGCTAGAGCTAAACCACTAGTACCAATGCTTGAGGAGATCAGAACTTACATGATGAGAGATGGGCAAAAAATAGAATGAGGTTCAAAGATTTATCTTGTAATGATATTTTGCCCAACATTAGAAAGAAGATGGATATAACAAGTTCCTTCACAAACTTATGGCTTGTCAGGTATGGTTTTATTATTGTTAATGTTAATTGTTAATGTTAATGTTAATTGCAGAATGTTAATTTTTATTGTTAATGTTAATTCTTAATTGTTAATGTTAATTGAAGATTGTTAATTGTTATTATTAATGTTAACTGTTAATGTTAATGTTAATTGTAGAATGTTAATTGTTATTGTTAATGTTAATTGCAGAATGTTAATTGTTATTGTTAATGTTAATTGCATAATGTTAGATGAGCATATGTTTGAAGTAAGGCATGTGGAAAACCCAACTGAAACATTCATTATGAACTTGAAGGATTACTTGTGCTCCTGCAGAAGGTGGGAACTCACAGGACTTCAATGTGTCCATGCCATGTCAACCATGAAGAGTGGGAATTTTAAAGTTGATGATTACATTCCAGATTATTATAGGGTATCTAGGTACAAGGCAGTATATAAGTATGTGCTTTATCCTGTGAATGGGTCCAATTTGTGGGCCAAAACTCCATATCCATATGTGTAGCCACCTAAGTTTAGGAAGATGCTTGGTATACCAAAGAAAATGAGAAACCTTGAGCAAGGGGAGATTGATGTCATTGACAGAAAATTGAGAAGAACTGGCTTTATTGTAAAGTGCTCTTGGTGAAAGAAAACTGGACATAACAAGAAGACCTGCAAGTCACACCAATTGAAACACAAGGCACTGCAACATAAGGCACTGCAACACAAGGCACTTCAACTCAAGGAAATTCAACTCAAGGAAATGCAACACAAGGCAATGCAACACAAGGCAATGGAACACAAGGAAATGCAAGTCAAGGCAATGCAAGTCAGATTGGGGCCAATGCAAGTCAGATTGGGACCAATGCAAGTCAGATTGGGACAAGACAAGTTTCTGCATCTCAAACCACTGTAAGTCAGGTTGCAACAACACAAGAATCAACTACACATGGATACATGAATACAAATTAGTCTTCACAAGGAAATGCAGCACCAGAGCAAGGCATAAAGGAGAAAGCAAGAGGAATTGGAAAGCTACAAAAACTTGTTGTGAGAAGGCCCTTTATACCCCCAAGACCAACAACAAGACTCCCAGCAACCAATAATGTAACTGGTCCTACCACCAGGCGATCTACTCCAACCAAGAGAAGCACATAAAAGAGGACCATCTAGTTATAATTTTAGGCTTTATGTATTTCAGAGCATGTCTATGTAACATGTCATTCTGTCAACCTTTTAGAACATGTCTATGTAATATGTCATTTGTCAATCTTTTGGAACATGTCTATGTAACATGTCATTCTGTCAACCTTTTGGAACATGTCTATGTAACATGTCTATGTATTTTGGAACATATCTATGTAACATGCCAACTTCATATTTTCAGTTCAAGTAATCTGATGTGTTCATTTACTAGTAATGCCCAAAATTATGTTGCTACAATTAATGATATGCCAAACAAAATAAGTCATACTAAACTGATAAACTGTGTTAAAATTACACATAAGGTTGCACATAATCTTCATAAAATGAAAAACTGTGTTAGAATTACACATAAACTGTGTTAAAATTACACAGAAGATTGCTACATACTCCTAATACAGCTTAATGAAAAATACATATAACATTACAAAACACATAAACTTCAATGTTTTTTTCCACTTCAACATCTTATTCAGTTGAATTTGAAGTTCTAACATAACATCCTCTAATTCTTCATTTCTAACCCTCAATTTTTCGTACTGATTCTTGGTTTCATCTAAATCCTTTACTATGCTTTCCAATCTATTAATAAATGCTTGGTTAATGTCTTCTGCCAATTCCTCATGAAACCAATCGAAGAAATCACATCCTCTATGCAAGGATCCCTACAAATTTCAAAAATTGATCAAACTCTGCTTACCATTTTTTTAACCTACCCAAACAAAAATTAGGGCTTACCTTGTAATTGTGACAACCCCAAAATTTCTTTCCATAATTCTTCTCAGTTGTTGCCCTACGAAGAACAACATTATCTCCATAATGGAAAAGTGGTGCAATTCGCGAGCTACTGTATACACATGACCCAACACTTTCAGATTTCTTCAAGTTTGTTTGCGAAGAAGAATGCTTCATATTCATAGAGAATGGAGCGAAGCGACTTGACCGATATGAAGACAAAGATGAAAACGCATATGGAGCAGAGAAGATTTTGCGCATGTGAAGAAAATCATTTGGAGTAAAGACGATGGTAAAGAACACATATAAAGAAGATGAAGATAACATGTCATCTCACCAGCCACGTAGGTCAAGTTAACAGACGTTTGAGCCCAACTGACGGAAGAGACTTCTTTGTTACGTTTTGAAACTTAAGGAACCAAACTGAACCATGACCTATAGTTAAGGGACCAAAATGAGTATTTTGCCTATATATTTCAACATTGTTATATAAAAAATAATCAAAATATAAATCAATAGAAATAAATATAGAACTCTATTATTTTTTGTAATTCGGAATGATAATGAAGTTCATCATGTTGAAAAACATCTTGATTGTGAATTTGTGAGCTATAAATAATTGAATAAAATGGTAAGGTTTCAAATTCAACTTCCCCACCCATTAGGGAGAGAAATTAACATGTCACCTCCTATTTTATACACATCACTCCTCAGACATGGCACATTTACGAAATTGTCCTTGAAATATATCAAAAAATTTGAAATTTTCGGTTTCATACCAGAAATTTTGTTAAATTTCCAAGTTTTTACCGTGTCATTTGGTTGTAACTGAAAATTTAAAATTTGTGGTACCAGATATTTCAAATTTCCGGTGTATGAAAAAAACCGGAAATTTGAAATTTCCGGTGCGTGAAAAATATTGGAAATTTAAAATTTCCGGTAATATTGGGACTTAATTTCTTTTTATTTTTTAAACTATTACTTGAATAAAATACATCGTAAAATAGCAAACCGACTAAATATAAATAGAAGAATTGTCATACATAGTTACATTAAAAAAACTACAATCACAACCTAGACAATTCTTTCCAATGCTTGAAGCGGCCCGCATATGCTAATTCTCATGCTTTTGCATCGTCAGAACAATTCTCCCTCCATTTCTTAGTGACGGGAGGCAGTGGAAAATCGGGTTTCAACTTCACTTGAACCCAATGACATTCATTGACAAAACCAACAACAATGATTGTATGCCGACTCGTGTATGGGGGTGGAGCTATGAGAAGTGAGGAAAATGTTATGTTAAGTATCATGGAAAGGAAAACAAATACGACACTATATCTATAAGAAATAGGGTAACCCATATCAGGAATCAACATCCATTTCTCCCTACCCTGCACACCCAAGTGATTTACTTGTAACGAAGTCCTAACCTCAGAGATAATATCATAGAACAACTTGTAAAACAAGTCCGCATGTTGATGGACTTGAGTATCCAACTGCTTCCAAACCGAATAACATGATTCTTGCCCCCATCCTAATAAATATGAAATGCAACGGAAACCACAATTTCCATCATTCTCAACATCAATTATGTCATCGATGTATGGATGAAAGAAAGCAGGAAATTGTGACAAGTACTCAGCTCTTGAAGATTTGGTAGAAGGTTGCTTACTAATCGGCATGGTCGATGATTGACTTCTAATTAATTTTGTGCATGATCTCTTTGTAGTTTGACTCCCCTACGAATGTGTATCATATTCCCACTAGCTAGGATCACGATGCACATCACTCTCCTCACCCTTTTTACTCTTCTTAACTTCCCTCTTTGGCTTGTATTTCAGCGAAGGTGGACACATTGAAGTTGTGGATGGATAGGTTAAATCATGAACTTTTTTCTTCAACACCCCCTGACCCACAACATCCAAAGTACTGAAATATCTCTGCAACTCTTCACACTCTTATTCTAAATCCCACTTACTCTCATCAGGACTCACATCATATTCTAAAATGTGCAATTTCGTCCAAAATACATGAATTGATTCCAAAGGTATATGAGTGCATAAAATTTGGAAATCGGTAAGCTGACACGCATACGGTAACCCATGTGCTATCCTAATGTAACAACCATATATGTTATTGCTTGCACCAACAAATTTTACTCTTTCTAGTTCCTTTCCAATGAGTTGTATACATTGTCTTGAGACAAAACTGTGCAATTTAGAATAGAATGGGGTGTTATGCCGTTGCTCAATATTGGCGATACTTTTTTGAAACAACACTCTGATGGAACCTAGTTGTAACTTTAATATTGTGTTCACGGCTTCTCAACTTCGACATAAATCACCATGACTTGTAGTCAACAAGTTCTTTAGTCTCTAATATGCAGACTCCACCCTAGAAATCATGAACATATTATCTAAAAAACTTTCAAATTAATATATAAACATAAACATATTTTCATGTTAGTCCAATGTATCCAATATATCTGTTTATTATTATGTTCTCTAAGTGAGTGGTTATGTTAGTCCATGCAACAACAAATCTTTCTATATGGTGTTAACAATGTTTCTTTCACATACTTAACAAATGATGGAATATCATCATAAACACTCTCGAAGTGGTTGAGATGTACATCAAACTTGTCTTCTGTATTTGAATATATTATGTTCTTCCATTGATCCATGACATGACCTTGTCTTTATGATTTCACATACTCTTTTTACATTTCATGCTCACATTTTTTGAAATACAGAACGTACACAATAAATGAGTTGCATTTGGATACGCGAAATCAATGACATTTATTAATTCAAGTTCCTGGTCCGTCACCATAACATTTGGTAGCAATTTCTCTTAATAGAACAACTCTTTGAGCTTCTGTAGTGCCCATGTGAAGTTCTCCTCCCTTTCATGTTTTAAATAGGCAAAAGCAACTGAAAACGTCAATTTCGTACCAACAATCTCCAACAGTGGTAGCCGGTACCTGCATAATTAAAATGCACATTCATCAACCATATCATTCAACATATTTTAGGGTGATATAAGTAAAAAGTTTACCTATTTGTCTTGTAAGTGCAATCAAAAATTAACACCAGAGAAAACATATTCAACAACTTCACAAAGTCAAGGTGTGTCCAGAAGATATCAGTCACAATATCTGAATTCTCTTTATTTCTAGTCCAACACATGTATTTCTCTTGATGAATAAGGCTCAATAACGTTTGCGTTTCTGTCATTGCACCTCTCTTGCCCAATCTGTATGTTGTTCTAGCTCCATATACCTGGATAATACTCGTGAAATTTTCTAGGTCTTTGTCTTTCAAAGCATACACGATGTACCTTCGTGCCATGTTGTACTTCGTCTTGTCATTCATAAACTTTCTTTCATGATCTTTTGAACGGCCCAATATTTCATGACCTTCCAAATCCTTATCTAGTCTATGATTGTGCATCCCGCATCTAACCATCACCTTCCAACCGATACCACTTGGAATAGATCTCAATCTAAATGGGCATATAAGATTCATAGTATAATTGTCATAAGAAGGTTTCGCAGATTCATTTTTTTGTAATCTCCTCCTCTGTCACAATCCATAATCAATTTATCATTCCTCCCTCACATTCCATTAACAGTATCGGATCGAATTGTAACAACAACAATATCATGATTTTTTTCAGTAGATTGTGTCCATTCTAGAACTTTATCTCGTGATTAAAAAATCATACAATTACAATAACATTACAATAATATATAATTAGTAAACTTCATCAATTTACAAAAAAAAAAAAACTTAATTGTGTAAATTAAATAGAAAACATACGGTATATGTGATGAAGAACTGTGTAACATTAGTATATGAATCCGTAGAAGAAGCTGAAGTTGTCGATTCAGGACCACAAAGATATAAAACTTCATTTGCAGACATACCAGAAATTTCAAGTATAACTAAAAATTTTGGTACACCAAAAATTTGATATTCCCGATAAAGGGTTTCTACCGATAATTTGCTAAATTTCTAGTACCTGTAGAGACTTTTGTAAAATTTATCGAAAGTTATAAAATTTCCGGTAAATCACAATCGAAAATTTTGAAATTTCTGGTATATCGCTATCGGAAATTTGTAGAAAGTAAAAAATTTCCAGTATACGACAAAAATCGATATCGAAAATTTGCTAATAATACCCGAAATTTCAAAATTTATCCTTTTGATCAAGAGTAATTTTTTTGACAAAAATAAAAAATTTAAAATAAATAGTAATAAAAATATTTTAGAAATACTAAATTTGGAGAGCAATAAATAAATAAATAAATATATATATATATATATATATATATATATATATATATATATATATATATATATATATATATATATATATATATATATATATATATATATATATATATATATATATATATATATATATATATATATATATATATATATATATATATATATATATATATATATATATATATATATATATATATATATATATATATATATATATATATATATATATATATATATATATATATATATATATGAGGGTGGCATGTTAATTTTTCTTTTAAGGGTGTTGTAGATTTTATTCTCAACATTAAACAAAGCTTTGAATTGGGTGAACATTAATTAACCCCATATACATGGTTTAGTTGAGAATCAATCAAAATAATTAGTATAAAAATCACTCTAGTTTAGTTTGAATCTGAATGATCAAATGATGCATCCGTGACCAAAATTTTCAAACTTTGATTATAATTAACATTAAACTGGTCCATCCATTTATATTTAGTACTTAAAATCGTAGCCAGAGGACAAGTGTGAGTACCTCATTCATACTTTGTTTTTTCTTTCTTAATTAAATCATTACATCTTTTAATTTATAACATTATAATATACTACCTCCGTTTTTTTTATAAAAATAATTTATTTTTAAAATTTATTAAATAATCAATATATCAGTTTATAAACCAATCATATATATTAATTATTAAATAAATTTAAAAAATAAATCGTTTCTTATGAAAAAGAATGGAGATAATAAGTTTCTTGGACTATATGTTGAGTATGTTATCCAGCACTTCAACTTCTAACTGCTCCTCTTTGCTTAATACAATTTGTTAGTAGTTGCATTAATTTCTGAATAAAGACACAAATTCATGCTATCATTCCCCTCGTCACTGTTTTTCTTTATATGTTACTTAGGTTACCAAATCATTAGCAAACATATATTTATTCTAATTAAATTAAGTTTTCTTAATACATGGTCCATTTACATTTTTATTATTATTATTATTATTATTATTATTATTATTATTATTATTATTATTATTATTATTATTATTATTATTATTATTATTATTATTATTATTATTATTATTATGTATTAAAGTAAAGATAGCACCATCAATATTATTAGAACAATCCACACTAATGGATCAGATAAGGTTGTAACCAATCATAAATTTAACAATTTAAAATTATTTGTTGTGCTATTGTATATATTATTAAGTTTAATTATAATTTTGGTTCTCTATTATCTTTATTTATTTATTTTTTGGTCTTTCTATAAGTACGTTTGAGTTGTTTCTCTATTTTGTTTTTCTAAAAAGCATTTTTAATGATATGACAATAGTAATAGTGACGTTTTAGTTATTATTCTTTAGGTATTACTCTTTCGGTCTTCTTTTACTTTTGTATGCTCGTTTGTTGTATTCTATATTCATGTATTTTTTGATATTTTACTGTTTGAATAATTTAAACAAAATATTTTTGTTTTTAGACTCTTTATTTATTTTGTTACTATTCTTCTTTAAGCGACCAACAGTTCTCATCATAATTAAAGGATTGATAAGCTCAATTTCATCTATTAAACATATTTGTGACCTATCTTTTGATAAGATTATATGAAAGAGGACTAAAATTTTTAAAAAAATAAAATAGATGGACTATAAAAACTGGTTTTTAAACTTAAGAAATCAAAATAAAAAATATATATAATAGATGGTGAACTACATCCAATAAAAATTTATTAATTTATTATATTATCAATATAATTTTAAAATACAAATACAATTAGTAAGATATACATTGTTAATAATAATATAAAATTATTTTATATTATTAATGTATATTCTTTTTTTTAGATTCTAATAAATTGACTCGCGTTAGTTCTATATTAACATTAACAAATTAAATAAATAAATAAATTATTTTTGGATTAATTTTTGTAATTATTAACGGTTCTAATACGTTGGTTCACGTTAGTCCGTAGATAATACGTAGATCTTAACAAAATAAATAAACCATTTATTTTGTTAAAACATTAAAATAGTAATAAAAAAGTTCAATTTTTTATATAAAAAAAAATTATTGTTAATTATATTAAATTAAAATTTGTAAGCTTTAACTACTAACCACAAAAATCTTGAAGAATATTTAAAAATAATTTAAATAAATTTGAAACGTCATTTGTAGTATTTTTCTACGGTAAGAGAGTTTTGTTAGTGTCTCAATCAAGTTAGGAAGGATCATAAAGGATGATAAAAAAAATTTTCAAGAAAATTTAATATTAATGTATGTTAAGGGTTGGATTCGAACTTAAAACCTCTAATTACTTCTAATTAAATTAGAAAAAAAATTTATCATCTTATTCAAGTATTCTTGCGAAATCTATAAAATTTATACTCTGTAGTTGTTAGATGTATAATTCTTGTTATGTCGAAATACTTGTGTGGTGTATGTCGAATAACTTTGTATAGGTTGTAAGTTGTATTCGATAAAGTTGAATACAAAAGATATAGCAGTTTGTCGAAATCATGTTTTGGGTTTTAGCATTTTGTGTAATTGGGTCTGGGCATTGTTTGCCTATATAAAGAGCTACTGAATTTGTAATAATATTACACACATTAATAGTGAGAAATAATTCATATAACAAACTCTCAATTCTCTCTCTCTCTCTCTCTCTCTCTCTCTCTCTCTCTCTCTCCTTCTTCTTCTTCTTCTTCTTCTTCTCTTCAAAAATCATCTTTCTTGAAAATCCTTTGTTCCAATAAATTGGTATAACAGAGCTCGGTTGCGATTTCGAGAGAATCTAATGGCAAACGGAACAATAACATCAATACAGTTTCCAGCCAATCTACCAGTTTTGAAAGGTGAAAACTATCAGCGGTGGATTGTGCAAATGAAGGTTATTTTCAGATTTCAAGATGTTGTTGAAATCTTGAATGATGGAGTATCAAAACTAGAAGCAGATGCGACAGAAGCTCAGAAAACTGCGCACAAAGATCAGAGAAAGAAAGATGGTAAAGTACTGTTCTTGATTCACTAGTGTGTGGATTTTGATGTATTTGAGAAAATAATTGAAGAAGAAACAGCAAAAGAAGCTTGGGAAAAGCTAAAAACCTTGTATGGTGGAGATGAGAAATTGAAGAAGGTCAAATTGAAGACACTAAATAAGCAATACGAGATGCTTCATATGAAAGAAGATGAATCAATCTCTGCATATTTCTCAAGAGTTGTGACACTGACAAACCAAATGAAGGTATGTGGTGAATCGATTACGGATCTGCAAAAGATAGAAAAGGTGTTGAGATCTTTAATTGCAGATTTCGACTACATTATTGTGACAATTGAAGAGGCCAAGAATCTATCTGAGATGAAGTTGGAAGAACTTCAAGCTTCATTAGAGGCTCATGGAATGAGGTTGAAGCAGAGAAACTCAGAAAGAGAAAAGGTGATTGAACAAGCATCGCAATCAAGATTCAACAAGAAAGCTGGAAAAGAGAAGTCGAAGCAACGAAAGAATATTGCTAGTGATGAGAAGTCAAGCAAGAATACTGATTCGATCAAGAAAAGTGGGGGCAACAAGTATTCTAGGAAGAAAGTTGACACAAAAGAGGTGCAATGTTATAATTGTCAAGGTTTTGGTCACTATGCTAGAGACTGTCGAAGAAAGAAAGCTGCGAGGGTGAAAGATAGTGATGAAGCTCAATATGCACGAGCTGAAGATAATGATTCATATGATGTGTTATTGATGGTGAACACCCAGTCGATCACTAGGAAAAACAACATGTGGTATCTGGATTCAGGATGCAGCAACCACATGACTGGCAATAAAAACCAGCTTACCAAGTTAGATGAGTCAGTCGAAAAGGTGATCAATTTTACAGATGGCAGGCACATGAAATCAGGTGGTAAAGGAGATATTTTGATTACTAGGAAGGATGGTCTAAAAGCTACTATCACCGAATTACTATATGTATCTTCTATGACAAGTAACTTGATAAGTGTAGGTCAATTACTTGCGAAAGGCTTCAATATGAAGCTGGAGAAAAATCAGATGAAGGTATATAGGGTTGATGGGAGGCTAATAATGAAAGCACCATTGGCTGAGAACAAAATGTTCAAAGTTGAACTCAACACATCAGATCACAAATGTCTTGCTTCAACTACAGAAGAAGACAAGAATTGTATTTGGCATTACATGTATGGACATCTAAACTTCAACAATTTATCCATGCTCAATCAGAAAAGGATGGTGTTTGGGTTGTCGTATGTAAAGGAACCAAAGAAAGTATGCGAGGAATGTTGCAAGGAAAAACAGGCAAGAAAGGCGTTCAAACATGACTTGCCCGTAAAATCAAAGTAAAAATTGGAGATGGTTCATTCTAATATGTGTGGACCCTTAGAAGTAAATTCGAATGGAGGTAACAGGTATTTCCTTACTTTCATTGATGAATTCACCAGACATATGTGCATTTACCTTATTGAAAGGAAGAGTGAGGTATTCATACAGTTCAAGAAGTTCAAGTTGTATGCTGAGAAACAAAGTGGCTGCAAATTGAAGAAGTTAAGAACTGATGGTGGTGGTGAATATATTTCTGCTGAATTTGTTAGATTTTGCAATGAGGAAGTTATAGATCATGAGGTTATTGCACCCTATACGCCTTAGAAGTATGTTGAAAGCTAAACATATGACTAAGAGATTTTGGGCAGAAGCAGGTTCGACAACAGTATATATTCTAAATAGATGCCCCACAAAGAAGATGGTCGAAAAGACATCACATGAGGCTTGGACAGGGTCGAAGCCAAATGTGAGTCATCTTAGAGTTTTTGAATCAATGTGTTTCAGGCATGTATCTGAACAATTGGGAAAAAAGCTGAATGATCGAAGTGAAGTCATGGTGCTCATAGGTTATCATTCGACTGGTGCATACAAGTTGTATTCTCCAAACAAAGATAAACTAGTGATCAGTCGAGATGTTCTTGTAGACGAAAGCAAAGGGTGGGACTGGAGTCAAAGTTCAGTTCGACAAGAATCAGACACAGTCACAACTGTGTTCGACGAAGATGAACATAATGAAACTTCGACAAGTCGAAATGAACAAGGTGATACTTCAACTAGTCGAAATGAAGAACCTCTTGTGCAGAATGAAAGAAGTTCGACAAGAACAAGAATTGAGTCGACCAGGATAACTGGATATGAAAGGTTTCCAGATCAAGAAGTTGATGTAGATGGTGACTTAATTGAAGAAGCCATGATGATGGCTGAAGCAGAACCAATTGATTTGGCGAAGCCTTAAGCAATTCGAATTTGTGTGAAGCCATGAAAGAAGAACTTAGAGCTATTGAGAAGAACAAGACCTGGGAACTTGTCGAAAGAACCAACACGAAACCAATCGATGTAAAGTGAATTTACAAGGTAAAACGAAGGCCAAATGGTGAGATTGCGAAGTATAAAGCAAGACTGGTGGCCAGAGGTTTTCTATAAAAACCTGGCACTGACTTCGACGAAGTATATGCGCCTGTTGCGAGGTTAGAAACAATCAGAATTATTGTTTCGACAATAGTATATAGAGGATGGAAAATGCATCAATTAGATGTAAAGTTAACACTCTTGAATGGTCCATTGAAAGAAGAAGTCCACGTTACTCAACCACCAGGATTCAACGTCAAAGGGCAGGAGTCGAAACTATAGATTAAGGAAGGATCTCTATGGTTTGAAGCAAGCTCCTAGGCTTGGAATAAGAGGATAGATAACTTCTTAATCGATGCAGGTTTCAGAAAGTGTGTCTCTGAACATGAAGTGTATATAAAAGATGTCGACCGTGTCATTCAAATCATTTTATGTCTCTATGTTGATGACTTACTCATTACAGGAGCAAACGAAGCTGAGATAATGAAGGTAAAGTCGAAATTAATGCATGAATTCGAAATCTCAGACTTAGGAAATCTCTCATATTTCCTTGGGATGGAATTCAAAGACACTGAAGAAGGAGTATTCTTGAATCAAATAAAGTATGCTCAAGATATTTTGAAGAAGTTTAATATGAAAAACTGTAAGGCAATTGTCACTCTATTAGAGACTAGAGCAAAGTTGAAAAAGAAAACAGATGATGAGTTTGTAAGTTCGACCATTTACAAACAAATTATTGGATCCTTAAGATATCTTTGCAATACTAGAACAGCTATCTGCCAAAGTGTAGGATTGTTGAGTAGATTTATGGAGAAACCTCAAGAATGTCATCTCATCACAGTAAATAGAGTGTTGAGATACATAAAAGGAACTATTGATCACGGTGTGTTGTTACGAAAGAAGTCAAAGAACAACACAAATGTCGAAGTTCATGGGTACACTGACTCTGATTTCAGTGGAGATCAAGACGAAAAGAAAAGTAATGCAGGCTATATTTTCATGATTGAAGGTGCTCTAATCTCTTGGAGTTCGAGAAAGCAAAGCATTGTGGCTTTGTCATCATGCAAAGCAGATTATGTAGTTGCATCATATGATGCATGCCAAGCAACATGGATCAAAATGCTACTTGAAGAGCTCAGGATAATGGAACCTAAGAAGATGGAGTTGTTTGTCGACAACAAGTCAGCTATAAACCTGACGAATCACCTAGTGTGTCATGGTCGAAGTAAGCACATAGAAAGAATGTATCATTTTCTGAAGGATCAAGTCAACAAAGGGAAGCTTGAGATAAATCATTGCAATACAAAAGTGCAAATAGCCGACATATTTACCAAACCTCAGAAGAAAGTCATATTCGACGAGTTAAAGAAAGGTATCGAAATGAGAAGTTTCGAGAACATGAATTAGGGGGTGTGTTAGATGTATAATTCGTGCTCTGTCGAAATGCTTGTGCGGTGTATGTCGAATAACTTTTGTATTGGTTGTAAGTTGTATTCAACTGAGTCGAATACAACAGATATAGCAGACTGTCAAAATCATGTTTTGGGCTTTAGCATTTTGTGTAATTGAGTCTGGGCATTGTTTGCCTATATAAAGGGCTACTGGGTTTGTAATAATATTACACACATTAATAGTGAGAAATAATTCATATAACAAACTCTCAATTCTCTCTCTCTTTTCTTCTTCTCTTTAAAACTATCTTTCTTGAAAATCTTTTGTTCCAACAGTAATTACATTTTTTTTACCAATAAAATTTATCAGACAAAACTATAATTAATCTTAAAGAAAATATCTTAGATGGGTTAAAAACAAACTCATGAATCTTCGAATTAAACCCGCACATAACCCACAATTTAAAAGATCAAATCGACATGAGAGAAAATTTAAGTGAACTAAAAAACGCAATCCAAAATTTATGCGGACCACAGGTTAAACAGTCTGGTCCGCAGGTTCTTTATATCCAACTCTAATCAATACATTTTTGGATTTCAGATCTCTAAGGTGACAAAGCTTATTTTAAAATGATCAATTAAATAGTTCACACTCAATAAGCATCAAACTTGAGACCACCTAGAATAGAAGTGGAGTAGTCAAAACTCCAAAAAGTCAAAAAGATTTTGGTATATTTTTGCATGAATACACTATAACACTACTTCTTCCGGTCACTACTATAAGAAAAAATGACTTTAAATTTTGGTTACTATTATAAACAAAAGTCATTAACTTTTAGACTAATTAATGTTTGTATTACTATTATACTCTTAATTTAAATCAAAAACATTTAATATTAGTAGTCGATTCATCAAATATAACTAAGAATATTATAGTAAATTTTATTTTGATTGGCCATAAAATCAAAAAAATTAATTACATATAACTAACTTTCTTAATCGGTACGAAAGTAATTATTTTGGCTTATAATTACAACCGGAGTGAGTATAACACTAGGTATCAAATTAAACAAAAACAAGATAACATAACATAACAAATAACAAAATAAAACATGACATCATAATTTCCCTCAAAGGCAGTAACTAGAGTGGTTAGAGAGTAGTTGAAGAAACAAAATAAAGAAAGAATATATCTTTCTTCTCTGCCAAATTCTTTTGTCTCTTTCACTAACCAAAAGAAAAGGATTCAAAGTATATTATATAATCTTTTGGTATATTTATTTGACACCACAGCACAACCATTCTACACAATTCTCTTCATTTTCTTTTTGCAATGAAGGAACCATCAAAACCATGGAGACCATTCACATCAAACTGTTGCACAACAGAAAACCAAACAATTTTTAGTAACTTCAGTAAATGCAAACCTTCACGGTCAGATTATTCTAAGAACATTGCTCCATTACCGTCTTTTAGGAGACTTTCTTTTTCTGATCTTAGCCGTTCGTCTTCGACGCGTATCAATGAAGATCTTGCACTGTCTTTTGGTTCTGATTTGTTTGATTTTCAGCTGAGTGAACTTCGTGCTATTACTCAGAATTTTTCGAGTAATTTTTTGCTTGGTGAAGGTGGGTTTGGAACGGTTCATAAGGGCTATTTAGATGATAATTTTAGACAAGGTTTGAAAGCTCAACCTGTTGCGGTTAAGCTTTTGGATATTGAAGGTTTACAAGGACACCGCGAATGGCTTGTAAGTATATATCAAGTCACTGTTTGATTAAACAACTTATTTTGCAGCATAGAGTATAAACCACTTTTATAATAAAATCAAATTGTATATAAGCTACAAATTATTTTCATAAGTCATTACGCAGATGTTCATAGAGAATAGATGGTAAAAAATTAGAAGTAATTTTAGGCTGTATACTTTGCAGGCAGAAGTGATTTTTCTAGGACAGCTAAGACATCCCAATTTGGTCAAATTGATAGGATATTGTTGTGAGGATGAAGAAAGACTACTTGTCTATGAATTCATGCCAAGAGGAAGCTTGGAGAATCACATGTTCAGAAGTATGTTTCATAATCATTAATGTTTATTTTGATAATATATGTATTAATAAGGCATGTCACATATATCATCAAACCGCTACATGTTATTATTGTAGGACTAACATCACTACCATGGGCAACAAGAATAAAAATCGCAATTGGTGCTGCTAAAGGCCTTTCTTTCTTGCATGGAGCTGAAAAACCAGTCATTTACAGAGATTTCAAGACTTCCAATGTCTTACTTGATTCAGTCAGTAGTAATTTAGTGTCTGCTTATTACTACAGTTTTTTTTCTTAAAGTGATTATTTTAAAGAGTTTTTATTCGTCTGTTACTGGTTTGAAATAGGACTTCACAGCAAAATTGTCGGATTTTGGACTTGCGAAAATGGGGCCAGAAGGATCAAAGTCACATGTTACAACCAGAGTTATGGGCACCTATGGATATGCAGCCCCAGAATACATCTCAACAGGTATGGTTCAATTGAGTTGTCCGGCCCGTTCGGCCTTACCCCCAAGCAGACTAATTTGAAAAAAATGTCGGGCCAGTCAGTCCATAGTATAATTAGGCCATGGATTTGGTGGCCTAGCCAGACCTATTAACAAGTAAACTTTTTATTTTTCTAAAAAAATGTATATAACCTGTCCTAGCGAGTCAACAAGACCAGGCCAAAATCATGAGATATTTTCATCCAACCAGCCTGAAATTAAGAACTCTAATAGGTTTGTCTCTAATACAACATATGAATGTTTACCATTACAGGACACTTGACTACAAAAAGCGATGTCTATAGCTTCGGAGTAGTCCTGCTAGAACTGCTAACAGGAAGAAGAGCAACAGACAAAACAAGACCAAAGACAGAACAAAACATCGTAGATTGGACAAAGCCATACTTGAGCAGCAGTAGAAGATTGAGGTACATTATGGATCCAAGGCTTGCAGGCCAATATTCTGTGAAAGGTGCAAAAGAGATAGCACATTTGGCATTACAATGCATAAGTCTGCATCCTAAAGACAGACCAAGAATGGCAATGATTGTTGAAACACTTGAAAGCCTTCAACAGTTCAAGGATATGGCTGTTACTAGTGGACACTGGCCAATATCATCAAAATCTATTAAAAATGGAGCCTTTGATGTGAAAACTAGAGCAAATGGTGCAAACCAGAAGCAGTTGGCTCCAGTTAGGAGCAAAAAAACTTGATAACTATGAATTATATTAGAAAGAGTGCTTTTTAATTAAGTGTAAAGTATGACATGAGGTATGGCTTCTTAAGCCACCCTATGTATAAATTATAAAATATATATATATATATATATATATATATATATATATATATATATATATATATATATATATATATATATATATATATATATATATATATATATATATATATATATATATATATATATATATATATATATATATATATATATACATGCATGCCGTGTAAGCTGTATATCATATAATGAAATCTCCCTTTTGACATATCTGAAATCTGTGCAACTTTTTTGCCTTATAAGATTTTTCCTTAATTTCTCTAACTGCTTAAGGACTTAACAAACCCTACAAACGTCACATAGTTTGACTATAACTATGCATTCCAAAAATGGTGAGGAGATTGAATTGTAAAGATTTCAAATTATGTAAGCAAATTGCAATCACCTAAACTTGCTGAATAATCCTCATTGACTTTTATTAAAAAAATAGGTTTCTTAATGGAGTTGATTGAGTGAGTGACACTGTTAGCTTAACCTTTTACTTTCTGATACAACAATTTTCTTAAAAAATAATGATAAGTCTATGTTTTGGTTTTCATATATGCTTGTACATCAAACAACAAAAAGATAGTCCTTAAAGAAAACTGAAATGATCAAAAAACTTAACCAGAAATTCAGGATATTAAATAATGAATCTCAAACTTACGAAACCTTTATCACATGGATCCACTTTTTTCTCTCAAAGGGGTGTGAAAATGCACTTACAGAAAAAATCCAACCCAACACACTTTGTTAAGTGCATGCCAAAATTATACATATATATGACCAAAATTTCAGAATCACTTTAAAGAATTAATGGCTTTCAACAACAAATCCAAGAATTATAGTTCACCTAATTCTCATTGCAATTTCTGCATCACCCTTTTCTCCATTTCCCTCTTCACTATACCAACTTTTCTCCTTCTCAACAACACCACCACAAACTCCAAATGCACCAACCTCACCAAAACTTTTTCAGGTGATCTTCTTTCAGCTGAGTTTGCATGGAACAGCCTTTCATTTTCACAACGCAATAACCCTTCACCAATAGTTCTTAAAATTGCAGTCTTTTCTAGAAAATGGCCTATTGGAACCGTTCCCGGTGGCATGGAACGCCACGCTCACACCCTTCACACCGCTTTAGCTTGCCGCGGACATCAAGTTCATGTCTTTACTTCACCCTCAGAAGAAGATGAAGCAACAACAACAGCTTCAATCTCATCAAAAGGTGCACCTTCTTTGCCTTACATTCATTTTCATGAAGGCGAACCGGGTAAGTGGCGTTACAACAAAGCATGGGAACTTTTTCTTGAAGAAAACCAAAGAGATCAACCTTTTGATGTTGTTCATTCAGAAAGTGTGGCACTTCCTCATTGGCTTGCAAAGGAAGTTCCAAATCTTGTTGTATCATGGCATGGCATAGCATTGGAAAGCTTGCAGTCGAGCATCTTTCAAGACTTGGCTCGTTTGCCGGACGAGCCTAGATCCCAAGATTTTGAAAAGGGGTTACAAGGGGTTGTTCCTAAGGTCCTCAATGAGATAAGATTCTTCAACAAATATTCTCATCATGTTGCTATTAGTGATAGTTGTGGTGAGATGTTAAGAGATGTGTACCAAATTCCAAGTAGAAGAGTTCATGTGATTCTCAATGGTGTTGATGAAGAAGATTTTAGAGAAGATGCTGAATTAGGAAAAGAGTTTAGAACCAAAATTGGGATACCAAGTAATGCTAGTTTAGTATTTGGAGTAGCTGGAAGATTAGTGAAGGATAAAGGTCATCCACTACTTCATGAAGCATTTTCAAGGCTTATAACAAAGCACACCAATGTGTATTTGATTGTAGCTGGTTCTGGACCATGGGAGAATAGGTACAAAGATATAGGGAACCAAGTTTTTACTCTTGGATCTATGAATCCTTCTATGCTAAGAGCATTCTATAATGCTATTGATATTTTTGTTAATCCTACATTAAGACCACAAGGGCTTGATCTTACACTTATGGAGGCTATGATGATTGGAAAGCCACTTTTGGCATCAAGGTTTCCAAGTATCAAAGGTAGTATTGTTGTTGATGATGAATTTGGTTATATGTTTTCTCCAAATGTGGACTCACTTTTGGAAGCACTTGAAGAAGTGGTAAAGGATGGTAAAGAGAGGCTAGCGAGGAGAGGCAATGCTAGCCGCGAATATGCAAATTCTATGTTTACAGCAACAAAGATGGCACTAGCATATGAGAGACTATTCTTATGCATAAAGAGGGATACGTTTTGTACCTATCCTTGAGTTTAATTTAGGCTATAGATATTGTTCTTTTTCTTTCTGTAACTTTTTTAAAAGTTTGTCATTTTGATATACTTTTCTCATAAATAATAAAGAGGTTGGGGTTGTGATGATTCTGCCACATATACATATTGTTAGTTTGTTACTCCCTCCACTCTTTTTAAGTTGTCATTTTAAGGATATCTACACAAACTAAGAAAATCAAGAATTTTTTTCTACCAAAGCGATAACTAAAAAGGAACAAATGGAGTAATCTATAACAGTTAAATTGTTAATCAATACATAGTCTGTAACTTCAGAAAACATATAAAACTTACAAAGTAGAGTATTTATCTGCCCACTTTGTCCCAAAGTCACAGACTCAAAAAATTCATGAGGATCAAAACTTTTCCGACACATATTTCCTCAAACCTCATCCATCTAAAGCTTCCATACATATTTGCTTCAATTTTTTAATTGCTTCTTTGCGTTGTGGAGAATAGAACCAAAATCCTTACTCTTTCTGCCTCCAAAATCATGTCCTATACATCTCAAGCTTTTCTGTTATCAATAATTATGTAAATGATATTCATACCCTTGTAGTGTCAAAAGTTAAGACAAAGTCGGTTGTGCTGAAATACGGTGTCTCTCGAAACAATCATAAGCGTGTTTGGTTCTTAAGAATAGCAGCAAACTAGAAAGTAATCCTATGACAGATATGCATGCCCACCATATAAATGTCAAGAAATAGCACTGTCTTCCCATGCACACGAGTGAATCAGACATTATCATGTTTTTATTTCCAGGTGCCGAGATAGCATTAGCTTCATAAACTGTTGCAGCCATAAAACCATAGAGAAGGGATCCGATTGGAATATTTGTTATGAGGATGTTGTGATTGACACTCAAACTGTCGGGTCCAAATAGCTCAGATGTAACTGCCACTGCAGCTGCAAATATGAAACCTGAGCTCAAACCAATTAGCGCAGTGCCTATATCAAGTGCCATGGTACTATCTGATGAAGCCAGCAAGATAAATGCAATCGGTGTTGGTAAAAGTGCAATGGTTAGCCATCCAGTTCTTGCACAGTAGAACTTGCTGTATTGCAGAAAATCTTACTGTTAGTCTCATCATTTATGTACAGTATATTAGAAGATAAGTCCAAAGAATACTTACTTCCGAATATAGTCTGGCGTAGCTGAAAGCAAGCGGCCAAAGAAGGAGAACGATGAATACAGCGTGACAAGGGTCGACGTTCTTGAACTATGGCCTAAAGATTGAGCTATCTGTCCAATATTGTTGCTGTAAACAAGACCAATAGTACCTCCACAAAAGTATGCAACATAATAAAGCCAAAAATCCAACCTTTTAACAAGAACTGCAGCTGAGTGTTCTTCTCCCAGCATTTCCAATTGATCCTGCCCAAAAAACTTGTCACAATTCACATGACTACTTTTCCCCCCCTGAATTCCATATCCATTTTCACCAAGCAGGTGTTGACCATCTCCATTGCTGACACTTCGAGCGCTGTTCTGACGCGTAAGGAGTTCTTTATGAAGCTCAAGATCATTAACATGAACAAGAATGAAACTAGAGCTTTCAACCCTCGAATGAACAGCGTGACGAAACCAATCTCTAGCATATATAACACCAGGAATACACAGCGGCAATATTAAAAGTACAAGAGCTCCACCAAAGTAAACCCTCGACATAGCTTCATCAGAAGCCGATGACGCAAAGATAAGGAGATAAATTCCTGTAAAAACCGCTAAAATGTTCAATGTTAGAAATATAACTGAGTTCTGACGAGCAGCATGCGGAGAATGAGTGTCTGATAAAGGCGGCTGGCGAAGAATCGGAAGTAATGCTGCGAACGAAGTGAGAAGAGGAACAAGTGCGTTTAGAAGAAGATAAAGCTGATCTGATAAAGGGTTTATCGAATTTGCTGCTAGTGTATAAAGTGCTGCACTTACACCATTAAAACTCACAGTGAGTGATAATGCCAAGGGTCTGTTAACTGGGAAATTTTTAATGCAGAGAACAAAACATACTGTGTTGAACCAACAAATGCTGCAGCCACTTAACAGACACAGAAGAAAAACCTGAAACACGAAAAGTAAAAAAGCTAGTCAACTTCACTGTAATTTTCCTTATGTTTCAGAAGCTTCTACGAAAAAGAAAATGATGTATAAGAATAACATGTGAATCTATCATTATCATTATTTTTTTAGAGAATCTATCACTATCATTATTTATTGTACGTGTAATAATATGTAAACACCAGCTGAGTTCTGGAAACATCATCTTGCTGGGACCACCAAACGTACAAAATGCCGTTGAAATGAAAATGACATATAAGAATTTAAAGGAAACAAGCTATTACTTCCTAGTAACGTTACACTTAAGTAAAAAATAAATTAATTAATCATGTTACTCTTATTGTTCAGAAAATACTTCATCCGTTCAAATTCAAAACAGATTAAAAAATACAATTTTTTCAAGATACTCCTTTGGAATCTTGTCAGCAACAAAGAAAAAAAAAAGACAAAAAAACTGTTCATTTTTTGAAAAATCATTTCTATTAGTCAATGGTTTGAGGCCACACATCCAAGTCCAACCAACAATAAGTGCATTATTCCTAGTATATTTCTTGATATTTAAAATTTGAAAAACAATTAACACATTACTATTATTATTTCCATTTTTTGGTATGGTGACGAAATAGTGATAACCACGGGAGCACATGGTTCTGATTTAAAATTGATAATTTTAAATAAATCAAATATGTTTTCTTCTAAGTTATACGATCAAGACTGAACGGTTGTGAATGTGATAAAATTTAGTCAACGGAAAATTCAATTTCAAAACTCATACAATTATTAGTCCCAAGGTTGAATCTTAGTGATGACGTCCAATATAATATAACAATATCACATTCAATCACTTGAACTAGAATTTACAAACTTATTTAAAAAAAATTTAACTCATACTAAATAAAATTAAATAGTATATTAAAAATTAATATTAAGAGGAAAAAAATTAATATTATATTAAAAAATTAAAAAATTCACTTATTTTAGAAGAATATATTTTGCAAGTGACTCAATGTGGGAGTAATAAATATTTAGTTTATATAGGAAAAAATCTTAAATTATGACCCATATAGAAAGAGCTAAAATAAGAAAGCAATACCCCCACTACAACTAGTCCAAAAGACAAAAACTGAATTAATTAAGAATTTCAAAAACCATATTAGTATTTCTTAACTAATCAACAATTAATTAATACAAAAAAAAAAAAGAGAAATAGAAGGATAATGAAAAGGAACGAACCAGAAAGTAAGGCAAAGTGATGAAGTGATTGACGAGAAGAAACTGGAGACCATAACCAAGCAACCCCATAGCAGCAGCAATGAACATGACAATCGAGAGCGGAAGATACATGAGCGCGAGACCCGAAGACCAGCCAAAAACCTTACCCAAATCACTAGCAGTTGCGAGGTAGTTAAGTTGAACTTGCGAGATTTTGAGTACGGATTTCATGGTGGATGAGTAGGAGGAGAAATCGAAATTGGTTCCAGTGAATGCTTGAATCCAGATTGTTGCTATGAGTATCATCCATTTTCGGGATTGGCCTGCCATTGACTCTCTCTTTCTATCTCTTCCGATCTATCAGGAGAAGAGAAAAGTGGTTGGTGTAGGAGTGTTACTCGTGGCCTCTATTATAGTATTTTGTTGCTTTAGATTTTCTTCTCTTTTTTCTTCTTTATAACTTCAAGTTTCATATAATAACTGTATGGAGTAATAAAAAATCTAAAACTGCCCCCACAAAATCTCTAATTATTATTTTGTTATCAAATAAGTAAACATATTTAGATTTAAAATATTTTTTATGAGAATTTTTTTAAAATTATTAGAATTTAATTTAATACATTCTTACAAAGTCGATTTATAAGATAAAAAGTGTTACTCTATATAAACTCTTTCAATGTTCTATCTTTAATAAATTTATCTAATAAGGGTCTTTTTAACTTGTGTCCTAATGATAATATTAAGGATACTTTAATTAAAAAATTTGAATGGAATAAAATTATATTTAAAGTTTCAAAAAATTGATTGCATGCATTTCAAAAGAATATTTTTACAAATGATTTATTTCAAGAGAAAATTGACACATGTTAACATTTGTCTTCTAATAAATCTCTTTACGTTTACACTCTTTTTGAATTTGATACATAGATATAAACGGTAAAATGTCTATGGTACAATCGATGGATTATGGTACTATATTAATATATTAATATTTTAGTGTATATTGTTTTACTACTTTAACAAATAGTAGGAAATGGAATTAAATTTATATAAGATGGATAAATTATTAGTTATTTTATTGTTCTATTTAAGAGTCATAAATAGATGCAGTTGATGAACTGAATGTCTTGAATCAATGATGTTGATCTCTGTTACGGCAACGTATATTGGATCTGTATGGTTAATACTAAGTCACTTCAAGATTCAAGGTGTGTATAATAAATATTAGAGATTAGAGAATGTATTTTGTTTTCCATGTGAATTGGCTTTTATATCTTGAGTCAAGGGGAGCGGACTTAAGGGGAGATGGACCTCATCTATTTGGGTCTTTCATCGGTCTAAAACAGTTGTCCCAAGGCTTTATCAGCCACTGAGAGAGTCAAGAAAGTCTTTAGTGATTTATTCAGCCATTGGAGTATTGTCTGGTGTGAGTTAGAACTGAAATGTTTGGAGTTAATTAAAAGAGTAATGAGAAACAAGCGCATTAAATATGGTTTTATCATTGAAACACTCTATAGTCTTCTTCTTATATGTGTGATGACGTGACAAGTTAGAGTATGAAGAGACTTATAGTGCACTTGAGTTGACATGTCTTCCCAAAAAAATCTAGTCTCTTAACCTCTTTCTTTAATTGATCTAGACCATTCATCTGCCTTTACTTATAAGTAGGAGGAATTGAAAGTTTTTGAAACTTTTTGCAATTCTTGACATTCGAATTCGTTCATATTCATTATCTTAGCAAACACAATAGCTTATTTTCTCATGAGAACCTTAATCAAAACGGTTGCAATTCATCATTCAAAATTTTTGCTTTCTTTACTTAGGGTCGCGTGACCTTGGACCCGAACAACCAAGCCATGGCCTCCAAAAATAGAGACCTTAAAATTATTTTTTTTACAAATCATAAATCTAAAATAAATATATAAATATTAGTTATTTATAATATAAGCTAGTTAATATAACGGTAAACTTATTCACTTTGCTTCGTCAATCTCTCAGCCTGAATTCAAACTTATTTTTCAACATTTCCTATTTCTTTAGTCAAAATGAATAATAATATAATTGACTTAGCCAAAAACCTTACCCATATCACTTGTGGTTTCGAGGTAGTTAAGTTGAACTTAAAGGTGTTTGCGGGTCGATTTGGTTCGGTTTTGAGAAAATACGATACTCAAACTGATTAAAATTAATGGATTGATTTGGATTAAATTTACAAATTTTTGCGATAAAATACAAATCAAATCAAATCGAGAAACAACGGGTTGGTTTGAATTGGATTGATCAAATAGATATAAATGCAAAAATATTTGAAAAAAAATAACTTATCTACAAAAATTAATTTTTCATAATAATATAAATAAATATAGTATTAATAGTGTTTAATCGTAAATATTAGACTATTAATTTTTCCCAAATAGATTCTAAAATATCTAACATGACAAATATATAACATCAATACTTTTGAATCTATAATTAATCACTTGATTTAGTATGATAATGAATGTGTTTCATAACTCTCCGTTCAGTTACCGCAATACACTAATAATTTTTCTAATAACAAATTAAATAGAATAACTTGTCCACATATGATTTTTCACTTTTTTTTCTTCTTGAATTTGAATGATTGATAATAATTTTTATGATAATTAATTATGATTGATTTAGGTTAGAATTACAGAGAGAAAATTGAAAATCCGATACTCGAATCAATTATCATTGAATTTTATTGATTTTATTTTGTTTTTATTCGAATTAAAAAATATTCAACTCAAACACTATAATTTAGTTCGAATTCCGATTTGATTCGGATTTACCCGAATCCATTAACACCCCAAATTGAACTTGTAAGAGTTTGAATATGGATTTCATAGCAGATGACTAAGATGAGAAATCAAAATTGGTCCCTACGAATACTTGAATCTAAGAAGAGAGGAGAAAGAATGAGAGAAAAGTGGTTGGTTGGTGCATGTGTGTTACTAAGTGGCCTTATATTTTGTTGGTTTATATTTTTTTTATAATAAAAAAAATCAAAAACTGCCTCCACATTGTTGTACCCCAAAATTTGCCCTCTCCTTCTTCAGGAAATCATCTTGGATTTTCAAGGTCCCTCTGAAATAAATCCAAGTCCAGAACTGTCATTTTTATCCAATCAAACCACTTACAAGAGCAAGATGATCACACAAGCTCCAAAGACAACACTTTTATCTTGAGAAATTAATTAAATTCTAAACACTTGAAATGTTTCTTAAAAAAAAAAGAGTGTTTAAGAAAAAAATCAGTGTTTCAGAACTTCTGGACCAATTCCAGATAAAAACGTTCAGAAGTTGCAAGCTTGGCTCAGCGTAGTCAGAAGTTGGCTTTTCAGCAGCTACATCAGCTCAATCAGAAGTTGTAAACGTGGTTCAGTATGTAAGCCTCAGACAGAACATGACTCTTTCAGCAGTTACACAAGCTCAGTCAGAATTTGCTAAAGGAATGCAAAAGAAGCAGGGAAGTCTGAAGGCTCTTTCAGAACATGCTGAAATCAGAAGATGAAAAGGTCAGAAGAGTGGGTGTTACACTGATACAGAATCTCTAAGCCCAGGAGGTCCAGAAGCAAATCCAAGGAACGTATCAGAAAATCAGGAGAATCTCCGGAACTTACTAAGACAACAGGAAGCCAAGGCCAGAGCATGGTTTACGCTGTTCTTTTGAAACAGAACTGCTGATTCAACGTTGGTTTCCATTACCAGAATATTGAGGTTGATAGGTCTTATCACCATTTAATGCTCATTAATGCTTCCAACCACTCCTGAACATTCACGTGTGGCTTGGAAAACGCCTTTCTGCAGACTCTGGCATGGGTCTACACGCCACCGCCCACTTAAGAGGTCACTTCTCTCCAATCCACGCCTGCTGCTGCAGCATAGGCTGAAGGCTATCTGTTATCACAACTTCCTAGGAATTTATGTCAAAGAACAAATTCAAACTCTGTTGGCGCTTTAATGTTCAAGGCATCCACAAGAACTTTGCCTATAAATAGAGAGTCTTTGTCCACTGCAAAGGGGCGTTCAAGAAAACAGAAAAATTGATAAGAGAGAAACAGAAACCCTTAGCAAATTAGTGTTCTGAAACTCTGCCAAAATCTCCAGTTGGTTTCATAACTTTGAATTTCTCATCTTCAAACTTTATCCAATACCCAATTTTCTGTGTGAACTAAAAAACCTCTTTCCAAACTTCTGACCCTACATACGCATACACCTTCACCTGCCTTTTTTTTTCTTCAAAAAAAGAGAATCTGTCCAGAACACCACCAGAGCCAAAAGCTAGCTTTCACCCACAAACTTTTCCAACAGTCAGGTAAGCATCTGCTGACCTTCATCACGCTGCTAAGCATCATCAGCTGTGCATACTCAAATAAACATAATGTAAATATCATGTTGTTGCTGTTTATATTCTGAGGGTTTTCATACCTCAGAACGTTCTGAGCTAGTGTAGGACTTGCCTGTGACCTTGTTGGTTCTGACCTCTGAAACATTTTGACATTTGCTGGATCTGTTCCAAATATGTTTCCTGTTTTGTGGAATAACAACAAAATTGCAGATGTTCTGATTAGTACAGGGAAAAGCCAAGTGCTGACTTTGACGTTAGCACATCTGAAGCCTGTCTTGCTGTCAATGATATCAGAACCTCTGAGAGTTATTGCCTTTCCAGCAGAATCAGAACTTCTAGTTTCTCCACTAACAAACTTCTGTCTTGCAGCGCAGGGGAGTCAGAACTTCTGATTTCCCCACTAACAGGGTTCTGTTTTACAGGTGCCAGAGTCAGAAGTTCTGACTCATACAGTTTAACCAAGAGGTTGATCATCTGGCAGCGGATCTGAGTCAGAACTTCTGATGACCTCTCAGCAGTGCGCTGGCTCCCTCTCTCTCTCTCTCTATATCTTGTTTTTTGCTATTTTCTTTTTTGTCTATTTTTCTCGTTGAACCCCCCATGTACAAATGTGTATCCCCATCCCCTAATTGTTGTAATAGCGTAGGATTTTATATTTCCGCTTCTTATTGCTAGTAATTAGGACGTGTATGGCAAGATAAAATCAATGAAATAGAAAAACCTAATTCAAAGAAAAAACTCTTGTATGCAATAAAACACACTTGCACACTAACACCCCTAGGGTTACCTCCACTTGTTGCCTTTCAAAATTGGGCCATATTGCATGTTAGGTCTCTTTGGGCAAAACAAACGATTCAAATGATCATAGTCCCTCGATGACGCTTTCGAAAGTTGCCTAAAAATGATCAAGTCCCTTAAAGAAAAATTGCCCAAAGATACTTGGCACCATTGCAATTATGGTCTAAACGATGACTCGCGCCCGTCCCTTTCACATCCTAACACAAGATTGTCCACCAAATACAATGGTGGAACAAAATTGTTAAAAGGGTTAAAACATTAAAAAAAAACCTTTGAGTAAATTTAGGGGTAGACAAAACTCTTAGTTACTTGGATCAAACTTGCAAAACAAAACACTTGCCTATTTTCAAAACAACACATCACAATACACTTTCAAAACAAACTTTCAAAAATATTGAAAACTTTTTCAAAAGACATACATCTTTGTATACATCCCAACATGGATCATTACAAAGGTTGCCACCACATTGGCCTCTTTTCAAAACATTTTTCAAACCCACACACAACAAAGCACCATTTCAAACAATTGAAAATTAAGGCAAGTTGATCTAAGCAAGTAACTAAGAGCCCATGGATAACCATGGATAGAAAGGGTGTTAATACCTTCCCTTTCTATAATCTACTCCCCGAACCCAAGAAAACATCTCAAAGGTTTTTTGCTGTGCTTTTTAAACCTTTCCTTAGGATAAAATAAAAAGTCGGTGGCGACTCTTGCTCAACCGAAACATTTGCGAATACAAACGCAAAACCATAATCAGTTCTCCCACCGTATCACAGAACTGGCGACTCTGCTGGGGATTGGTTTTTAAAAGTGGAGTAACCTTAGGGCTTAGATCACCCTCTTGCATGACTAATTGTTTGTCTTGATTGCTTTATATCTTGGCTCTATTGTTTGGGTTTGCAATCCTACACCCGGATTTTGGGAAACATTCATAGATAGCAATACGTTGTGGAAACTGTGCGGGGTATACCGACACGGTCGAAGCAATAGCTATATTAGTGCGACATATTTGTGAGTACCGGTAACCCTTGAGTTCAATCAAGGAGAGTACGGGGCCGCTGAGTGATGTCACTAAGCACTAATGACCTAGAACCTTACTTGACCATCTTGGCCTTTTAGGGGTAGTGAGATGACCGGCTTTGGTGCAGTCCGAAGTTGGTAGATACTCGATACTACACTCATTGAGGGTTGTTTCTTGGAATATTTTGGTCGCTAGTTAAGTGGCTAAACCAAAACAATGAACAATGAAAACAATCCAGTGATATTGAGCTCCTTAGAACCCGGTTACTATTTATAAGACAGGTTTTTAAGCCAACTACACTCAAGAGGGTACTTACCTATGAAACCCCATGCAAGCCTGAAACTAGGGTTTGGTGTGATTTGCTTGTACATATGTTTGTGCATACATCATGAACATCATAAAGCATCATATGCATTCACTAACCACTTCAAGGGTTTAGATCTTCATCTTTATTCTTGTTTTGTAGGTCATGGAAATTCCTCGCAGAAAAACCATCCAAGTCAACCTTGTGAGAATCTCTCCTCAACTCAAGGAGCTCACCTCAAGAATTCCGGAAAGCTCATCCTTCAGGGAAAGACATGGTAGACTGCTCAGCTTAGTCAACACCAACATTGAAGAAGACATGATGAAAGTGCTATTCCAGTTCTTTGACCCTCTTCACCACTGTTTCACTTTCCCTGACTATCAGTTGGTACCCACTTTGGAGGAATTTTCTCAACTCCTGAGAATTCCTATCCTCAATCAACTACCTTTCAACGGTACGGAAAAGGAACCAAAGCCTGAAGATGTTGCTCGAGCATTACATCTACAGCCTTCTGACATCAAGGGGCATTGGGAAACTAGAAGCAGTGTCAAAGGTTTCTTAGCAAAATTCTTGTTTGAGAAGGCACGAGAGTGTTGGAATTCATTGGACCTACAAGCCTTTGAAGAAATTGTGGCGCTCCTTATCTATGGGTTGGTCCTATTCCCAAATTCTGACCAATTGGTAGATGTCAACGCCGTCAAAATCTTCTTGTCCAGAAATCCAATACCAACATTGCTTGGGGACATCCTTCACTCGTTTTACACACGAACAATGAGAAAGAGGGGTGTTCTGATGTGCTGTACTCCTATCCTTGCAAGGTGGTTTATTTCGCACCTTCCACAATCTGTCCTGAAGAATGACCAAGGCTCGAGGTGGTCCCAACGGTTGATGACTCTTACTCACTCTGATGTACATTGGTGTTCTCGGTCCAGAGAAAATGTCATCATCGTCGACCGTTGCGGAGAGTTTCCTAATGTTCCTTTACTTGGAATCAGAGGAGGTATCACCTACAACCCTTGCCTAGATTTGAGGCAATTTGGATATGCACGAAGAGATGGCCCTCACGACATGTTGATTCCTGACCTAGTTTTTGACTTCGACAACGATGCGCAAGGACTTCGCCAAAGATTCATCAGAGCTTGGGGGAGGCCCAACCAGGTTGATAGCAAGACTCTGGGACACAAGAACTCCATCCCTCTTGAACCTTACCTCAAGTGGGTACGAGCCCGAGCCCAGAGTCTAATGATGCCTTATCCTCATGTTCTCCCTATGATTAAAGAGCCCGTCAAGGAAGGAGAGGTTCCCTACACCATCCTACATCCTGACATGCCTACATCGTGGGAGGAAATGCAGAAGAGTTGGATCCAACTCAAGGAGGAACGGAACACTTTTGAAGCCAGCTTCTACGCCAGCGAGAAGAAGGTTTTAGAGCTCACCCGCCGACTCCATGAGCAAGAGGCCTTCAAAACCTACATTGCGCCAAAGAGGATGCGCAACGTCTTTTTACCTTGAGAAGTTGTTTTTGTAATATTTGGCCCATGGGGCATTTATGTACTAACAAATCTTTTCTTATTAATATGACGTGCGTTCTTTTTGTCTACCACAATTGTGAATTTCCAAAACCCTTGAATGCATTGCATAGATAGCATCTCATGCATCATGTGCATAACAGGTACCCATTTTTCTACAGGTTGCTTAATCTTCTTCGTTTATTTGGAACAGTCATCATGAATCCAGATTCCTCCAGTGAGCAAGCAATCAAGGCCCTTCAGGCCCAAAGTGCCCAGTTTCAAGAAATGGTCCTAAGCCTGGCCCAAGGTCAGCAAGAGTTGAAGGCTCTGCTCCTCAAAAAGAAGAAGAAAAAGAAAACTGCGTTATTCAATACCGGACGCAAGTTTGGGAACACGCTTCACAACGAGGCTGATCCAACTACTTCCTCTGTAGAGAAAGATAGTCCCCAAGAGGGAGGAGCTCCTAGTCCTGCAGTCTCTGACAACGAGACGGACTACAATGACGAACAATACCCACCTACTGCTGACAGATACAAGCAATTAGAAGACCGCTTGAGCGCCATGGAGATTCAGAACGTGTCGGGGCTGGATTTCGGAGATTTGGGGTTATCTTCTGGGGTAGTAATCCCACACAAGTTTAAGGCGCCTGCCTTTGCCAAATACGACGGGGCTTCTTGTCCAAAGCTGCATCTAAGGTCGTACGTAAGGAAGATCCAACCTTACACGGCAGACAAAAACCTTTGGATCCACTTCTTCCAAGATAGCCTTTCGGGGTCACAGCTTGAGTGGTTCTATCAACTAGATGGAGCTAGTATCCGACATTGGGAAGATTTGGCAACCGCATTTTACAGACAATATCAATACAATTCTGATCTCGCTCCTACGTGTACCCAACTTCAGGGTATGTCTCTAGGAACGGGCGAAGGGTTCAAAGAATATGCACAAAAATGGAGAGATTTGGCTGGCAGGGTGCAGCCTCCATTGACTGATCGTGAGCTGGTTGATATGTTTCTAGGGACTTTGTCTGGTCCATTTTTCAATCATTTGGTTGGTAACTCCTCCGCTGGGTTTACAGATTTAATCCTGACAGGTGAAAGGATAGAAGCCGACATCAGGTCAGGAAAGATACAAAAAGCTGCCTCCACAAGTACTGAGAAGAGGCCTTTCAAGAAAGAAGCAAGTGCAGTTTATGGTCCTAGAAGACAAGTCAAGCCAGAAAGCCGCCAAGCCGTCAATGCCTTGGTCATTTCAAAACCTGTTGCTGCTCCTCAGCAGTACAATCAACAAAGAGGTGAAAGGCCCAAGAGGCAGTATACTCGGCTGAGTATGACCTTGTCACAAATCTTACCGCAACTGTTATCAACCAACTTGGTGACCATCAAAGAGGCTCCGAAGGCCGTGAATACTGCATCGCCTAAGTATAACCCAAATGCCCGTTGTGCTTATCATTCCGATAGCCCCGGGCATACTACTGATGATTGTTGGGCCCTGAGAAACAAGGTGCAAGACCTTATCGACGCAAAGGAAATTCAGTTTGAGGCGCCTGAGAGGCCAAATGTTGTAACTGCTCATATGCCCCAGCATAGAGTAAATGCCATTGAGGAAGATTTGTATGCTGTTTCGGTGAATGATGTTGCTATCCCTCTTTTGACTGTTAAGAGGAACTTACTACTAGCCGGTTTATTTCCGGGCTGTAGCAAGGGTTGCCTCCTGTGTGCTGTTATCCCTACCG
Source organism: Vicia faba (assembly GCA_948472305.1). NCBI lineage: Eukaryota > Viridiplantae > Streptophyta > Magnoliopsida > Fabales > Fabaceae > Vicia > Vicia faba. The sequence continues at coordinate 941,988,966 of OX451736.1, forward strand.
GTTGTCCACTGCTGAAATCAGGCATCCAAAGCCTGATGGATAACAAGGAAATTCTGTTCAAGAAAACTGCTGTTCCGTTTGTTCCCACTGAAGAAGTATCTGTCGTCACAATCTATAATCCTACCAAAGCTCCCCCGAGGAAGCCAATCCAAATTATGTCTGTTGCACCCATTACTATTACTGTTCCGGGGCCTCTCCCCTATGAGTCTGATAAAGCTGTCCCATGGCATTATGGGGCCGACGTGTATGTGCTTGGAGTGAAGCAGGAGTTCAACACCAGTACCAGTATCAGTAACATCACTGGTCCTGCCAAGATTACTCGCAGTGGCAGGCTCTTCTCGCCTGACATTGCACCGCCAGTTATCCGAAAGCCTCTTATCATCACACCCGCAAGTGTGCATGTTCCAAATCAAGTTCCTGTGTCTACTACTGCCGCCGAGTCCCCTGATGCTCGGGGCAAAGAAGTTACTAGCGATTTGCCTGCCAGGACGGAGGCACCAAAAAAGACTGCTGTTGAGGCCTCTCAACAAGAGATGGAGGAAATCCTTAAAATCATTAAAAAGAGTGACTTCAATGTTGTTGAACAGCTGGGGCATACCCCCTTCAAAATCTCTATGCTATCATTGCTGCTGTGCTCAGAGGCCCATGCAAAAGCCCTGATTTCATTTCTGAAAACGGCCCATGTGCCGCAAGAAACCTCTGCAGATCAATTCACTGACTGTGTGGCTAATTTGACGGCTGACAATGGCTTGGGGTTCTCAGATGCTGACCTTACCGCCAAAGGAAAAAATCACAATGATGCCCTGCACGTCTCTATAGAATGCAGGGGCACTACTCTCGCACACGTGTTGGTGGACACCGGTTCTTCCCTGAATGTTTTGCCCAAGAAGGCATTGGATCGCTTGGATTGTGAGAGCCTGGAATTGAAACCTAGTAACATCATTGTTAGAGCCTTCGAAGGTTCTAAGAGGATGGTGCACGGTGAGGTAGACATTCCTATTCGTGTGGGTTCCCAAGTCTTCGACTCAACGTTCTACGTGATGGATATTCGTCCATCTTATTACTGCTTGTTGGGCCGACCTTGGATTCACAAAGCTGGGGCAGTGACATCCACTCTACACCAAAAGCTCAAGTACCCTGTCAAAGGGAAGATTGTTACTGTGCAGGGCGAGGGGGAATACATGGTTAGTCACTTGAATTCATTCCGGTATATCGAGATGGACGGGGAGTTTATTGAAACCCCCTTTCAGCATTTTGAGGAGGTACCTCCAACATTGGCATCAGCTGAAACAGTGGTTGAAGAAGACTTTCCTCTGAAGATGGCGTCCTTGAGGGATGCCCGGGCTGTAATCGAGAAAGGCAATTGTGCAAACTGGGGTCAGTTTCCTGACTTCACTCAAAAGACTGACAGGTTTGGGCTGGGCTTTACTGCAGAGGCTCAGAGGGCTGTGCGCAAGGAAAAGATCAGAAAGGCTCCAGTGTTCATAACCAATCCAAGGGTGAATGCTATCGAGGAGGACGTAGAGGAAGCAGAGTTTGACAGTTGGATCTATCCAACCACCAACAACGGACCAAGCAACTGGACGACAAAGAATTTTACACCTATCACATTTGTCACGTAGTAATTAACTCTTTTGATTTTCAATTTGTAACAAATAATATGTTGAAACTTTTATTGGCTCGGTGTCCTACCGGGGCATCATAGCTCCATTTGTGAGGGCTTTTTGTATGACATTTCCATATATCATTAATCAAAGCATTGGACGTTTGTTGCATTTCAAATCTTGTGCTCTTTTTCTTTCTGTGTTATATATTGCAAAACAGCTATATTTACACACACTCACTTATACAGGTTTCAATCCACTCTGGATCTCACTGGTAACAGCTCTGCTACTGCCAGTTATGACTTCGAGAATCCGATCAACTTGGTCGAGGACGAAGGTGAAGATGATTGCGAAGTGCCTGGTGAACTCGCAAGACTGCTACTCCAGGAAGAAAGGGCCATTCAGCAACATGAAGAGCCAGTGGAAACAGTGAACCTGGGTACTGAGACAGATAGAAAAGAAGTCAAGATTGGTGCCAATCTAGAGCTCAGCGTGAAGCAACGATTGATCCAGATGCTACATGACTACATGGAAATCTTTGCGTGGTCTTACGAAGACATGCCTGGTTTGGATGCCGACATTGTAGTTCATCACCTGCCTACCAAGGAAGACTGCCCTCCGGTAAAGCAAAAAGTCCGCCGTATGCGTCCAGAGATGTCCGAAAAGATCAAGGCTGAGGTTATGAAGAAATTCGATGCCGGGTTTCTAGTAGTAACTTCTTACCCTCAGTGGGTTGCCAACATGGTGCCAGTGCCAAAGAAGGACGGTAAAGTCATAATGTGTGTCGACTACAGGGATTTGAACAGGGCAAGCCCCAAGGATGATTTCCCTCTGCCTCACATCGACGTTCTTGTTGACAATACTGCTCAACACAAGGTGTTCTCCTTCATGGATGGTTTTTCAGGGTATAATCAGATCAAGATGGCTCCGAAAGATATGGAAAAGACTACCTTTGTGACTCAGTGGGGGACCTTCTGCTACAAGGTCATGCCATTCGGATTAAAAAATGCTGGGGCAACCTACCAACGCCCCATGGTTGCTTTATTTCATGATATGATCCATCATGAGATTGAGGTATATGTTGATGACATGATTGCAAGGTCTCAAACTGAGGAGGAGCACCTTGACCATCTGCGGAAGCTGTTTGACCGATTGAAGTTATACAAGCTGAGGTTGAATCCCAACAAATGCACCTTTGGGGTGAGGTCCGGAAAATTGCTAGGTTTCATTGTAAGCGATAAAGGTATTCAGGTGGACCCTGCCAAGGTGAAAGCCATACAAGAGATGCCAACTCCCAAGACAGAGAAAGAAGTCAGAGGCTTTCTGGGACGACTGAATTACATAGCCCGTTTCATCTCACATCTAACTGCTACCTGTGAGCCAATCTTCAAATTACTGAAGAAAGATCAAGTAGTACTTTGGAACAATGAATGTCAGGCCGCTTTTGAAAAGATAAAAGAGTATCTCTAAGAGCCACCCATTCTTATGCCACCAGTGGAAGGGAGACCTCTAATACTATACCTGACAGTACTTGACAATTCAATGGGGTGTGTGCTGGGGCAGCATGACGAGTCTGGCCGAAAAGAGCACGCTATTTATTAGCTGAGCAAAAAGTTTACCGACTGTGAGTCTCATTACTCACTGCTCGAGAAAACTTGCTGCGCTCTGGTATGGGCTGCTCGCCGGCTGAGACAGTATATGCTGACTCACACTACTCTGTTGATTTCAAAGATGGATCCTATCAAGTACATATTCGAAAAGCCCACTCTATCTGGAAGAATAGCAAGATGGCAAATGATCTTGACAGAATATGATATCCAGTACACAACTTAAAAAGCAATCAAGGGAAGTGTATTGGCCGATCATTTGGCACACCAACCTGTGGATGATTACCAATCGTTGAACTTTGAATTTCCAGACGAAGACATCATGGTGGTAACTGATTGTGAAGTGCCTGGATCGGATGAAGGACCTGAGGAAGGATCCCGATGGTCTTTGCATTTTGACGGAGCCTCCAATGCTTTGGGTAATGGAATCGGCGCTGTGATCATATCCCCCAAAGGAACTCATACTCCACTCACCGCCCGGCTGTGTTTCAACTGCACCAACAACATGGCAGAATATGAGGCGTGTATCATGGGTCTTCAAGCTGCAGTCGACTTAAGGATCAAGTTTCTGAGTGTCTTCGGAGATTTCGCTCTTGTGATCAATCAGATCAAAGGCGAGTGGGATACGAAACACCCAAATCTTATTCCTTACAAGGAGTATGTGCTGACTTTGCTTCCCCACTTTGAAGAGATAACTTTTGGGCACTTCCCAAGAGAGGAGAATCAGTTAGCGGACGCACTAGCTACGTTGTCTTCAATGTTCAAAGTCAAATGGGACAATGAGGCTCCCCGAATCATTATCTGGAAATTGGACGAACCTGCATACTGCTGTGACCTTGAGGCCGAAAAGGTGACTAAAAAACCCTGGTATCATGAGGTGAAGAGATACTTGGAAACTCAGGAATACCCTGAAGGTGCATCTGTCAACGACAAGAAGTTCATGAGAAGGTTTGCGGCAAAATTCTTCCTCAGCAAAGACATTCTCTACAAACGGAATCATGACTCAACTCTACTGCGTTGTGTGGATAAGGCTGAAGCAGAGAAGATCATGATAGAACTGCATGAAGGTACATTCGGAACACATTCCAGTGGACATACCATGGCAAAGAAAATCCTTCGGGCAGGATATTTCTGGTCCACAATGGAAGCCGACTGTTACCAACATTCTCGAACTTGTCACAAATGCCAGATCTATGCTGACAAAGTGCACATCCCTCCGGTTCCTCTGAACGTCCTGACGGCACCTTGGCCTTTTGCAATGTGGGGCATCGATATGATCGGTGAGATCCGACCAACGGCATCCAATGGGCATCGCTTCATCTTGGTAGCGATCGATTACTTCACGAAGTGGGTTGAGGCAACTTCCTACGCCACAGTAACCAAGAGCGTCGTGGCACGTTTCATCCGACATAACCTGATCTGCCGGTACGGCGTCCCGAAAAGAATCATTACGGACAATGGTACCAATCTTAATAATAAGATGATCACTGAGCTCTGCGAGCAATTCAAGATACAGCACCATAACTCTTCTCCTTACCGGCCGAAGATGAATGGGGCTGTAGAAGCAGCTAATAAGAATATCAAAAAGATTGTGCAGAAGATGACAGTAACCTACAAAGATTGGCACGAAATGTTACCGTTTGCTCTTCACGGATACCGTACTTCAGCAAGGACGTCAACCGGGGCAACACCCTTTTCCTTGGTCTATGGCATGGAGGCAGTCTTGCCAATTGAAGTCCAGATACCCTCTCTCCGGATAATAAAGGATGCAGACTTGAACGAAGATGACTGGATCCAGACTCGACTTGATCAATTAAACCTAATTGACGAAAAGAGACTCACCGCTATCTGTCATGGTCAGACGTATCAAAAACAGATGATCAGGGCATTTAACAAGAAAGTCAGACCACAAGAGTATCAAGTCGAGGACCTGGTAATCAAACGCCTCATCCTTCCTCAAAGTGATCCCCAGGGCAAGTGGACCCCTACGTACGAAGGGCCATTTGTGGTTAAACATGTGTTCTCAGGAGGAGCCATGATTCTAACCACCATGGATGGTGACGACCTTCCTCACCCCGCCAATGCAGACGTAGTGAAAAGATACTACGCATGAATAAAAGACCCGCTAGGTTGACATACCTAGGCAAAAATAAGGGCTTCCCGGCGAACCAAAAGGGTTCGGGCAAAAATAAGGGATGAAAATGAAAAAAATCTGTACACCCGGCAAGTCGAAAACCTGAAAAGGCGGCTTGGGCAAAAATGGGTATCCCGGTGGACTGAAAACCCGAAAGGGCGGTCCAGGCAAAAGTTAGGGATAAAAGCGTAACACTATGTCTTATTGGATCACCTAGCATCCAGAATTCAGCATCAACTATCTGGCTCGGACTTCGGCATCGATCAATCAGCTTCATCTTCAACTAAGCAGCAAAATGATGAGACGCTTGAAGACATAAAGACGATAGCAGAGTTGGAACCCAGTGGGAATATTGTGCACATGGCTGTTTTGTTTCCTTTTTCAAAATTGTATAAACTTTATGTTGTTCGGCGGCATTCTCTTACTCGTACGTCAACCTCTTGTACAAAAAAAAAACGCCTATTTACAGGAAAATTTCAAAATCAATACAGATTCAATTTTCCAAACAAATTGCCAATTGTGTTTTCCCTTTTTCTGTTTTGTCTTGCGAAGAACGTCCAATGTTCATTTTTGATATATGCATTTGACATTAAATTGCTAATTCATAAATACTTGCATACGAAACAAAAGACTAATTACAGGTGACATCAAAGATAGGGGCAATGTAAAGTTGTCTGATGCAGTCTGGTTGCTTTGTCTGCCGAGGTACCAAGGTAGATTTAACTGAAGAATGTGATCAAGTTATCTCAACTCCCCACAGAGAAAGATGAGATAGCAACATTCCCCAGCGGAGTATAGACATTCGTCAACAAGCATCCCCGACAGTCTTGATCTAAGATTGTTCCCCAGCGGAATATCAACACCCCAGTGCAATTCCAAATTTTCCCCAGGAAAGTGGAATTATTATCCCCAGCAGGTCTTGAAGCTTATCCCCAGTAGATTCTGGAAGCTTATCCCCTGCAGAGTACGGACGTCCCTCCCGAGCTTTATTCAAAGTTATTCCTCACAAAGGCTTATAACTAGGTTATCCTCAGCTAATTGCCACGGGAGATCGCCCTCATCAAAGTTCTCTCAATCCCCGGCGGAGTTCATCAAAGTTCCCCAACCTAACTTATCAACACAATCCCCAGCGGAGCTTACCATTGTCATCCCCAGAGGAGTTTATCATTGTTATCCCCAGCGGAATCCATCATTGAAATCCTCAGCGGAGCTCTCACCAAAACTTAAGCAAGGTATCTCTTCCACAAAATAATTCCCCTCAGAGTAATCTCTCCAACAAGTGTATTCCTCAACGAAGTCATCTTCTCCTACCGGTGTATTCTTGCAACCATCCTCCCCAGCGGAAGCGAAGAACTTTACTCTTCAACGTCAGCCCAGGATTTAATTCCTCGGCCGGTCGTCAAGGATTTATTTTCCTAGACGAAGATACATTCATAAACAGTTCTCATTTCAGGCATCTTGCTTACATACATGATAAAGTGCATACAACACTATCTCATGTTGAACATCATAACATCATGCATTTCATACATCATGACATTGCATACAACTGATGTTTTGCCTTTTCAGGAAAAAGACAACTACCTTCAACTGCCACATTTCTAGATCCGATTCCTGTATCTAGCCAGGGCACGTCTGAAGAGTTTGAAGATTCGATTCCTGTATCCATCCAGGGCATATCTAGCAACTATCACAATTCCAGATTCGATTCCTGCATCTAGCCAGGGCATATCTGTTGACAACATTTCCAGACTCGATTCCTGTATCTAGCCAGGGCACGTATGAAGAGTTTGAAGATTCGATTCCTGTATCCAGCCAGGGCATATCTAGCAACTATCACAATTCCAGATTCGATTCCTGTATCCAGCCAGGGCATATCTGTTGACAACATTTCCGGATTCGATTCCTGTATCTAGCCAGGGCACATCCGAAGAGTTTGAAGATTTGACTCCTGTATCCAGCCAGGGCATATCTAGCAACTATCACAATTCCAGATTCGATTCCTGTATCCAGCCAGGGCATATCTGTTGACAACTAATTCCAGATTCGATACCTGTATCCAGCCAGGGCACATTTGTGAGCAATCGATTGTAGATTCGATACCTGTATCTAGCCAGGGCGTGTCTGCATGAAGAGATTGAAGATCAACGCCTGTAACAAGCCAGGAAACCATCTTCCTTTCTCAAAGTACACAAGTTCTCGCTAAGGAATCTCTTACGTGATCGACACTTCCAAATGGCATCTATAAGCCCATTCCCGATAAGGTTCTGTCACATCTCCAGACGGCATCTATAAGCCCATCTCTCTCTCCACCATCTCTCCAAATGGCATCTATAAGCCCATTCCCGCCATCACATTGCTAATACTCTACTATGCGAGTGCAAATTTCCGGGCACTCTAGTGTCCAATCTCCTTTTACCTTCGAGCCGCGAAAGGCAAGCTTGCCAATCTAACTCTTCAGGTTCAAGAAGATTGAACAGGGGCAACTGTTGTACCCCAAAATTTGCCCTCTCCTTCTTCAGGAAATCATCTTGGATTTTCAAGGTCCCTCTGAAATAAATCCAAGTCCAGAACTGTCATTTTTGTCCAATCAAACCACTTACAAGAGCAAGATGATCACACAAGCTCCAAAGACAACGCTTTTATCTTGAGAAATTAATTAAATTCTAAACACTTGAAATGTTTCTTAAAAAAAATGAGTGTTTAAGAAAAAAATAAGCGTTTCAGAACTTCTGGACCAATTCCAGATAAAAACGGTCAGAAGTTGCAAGCTTGGCTCAGCGTAGTCAGAAGTTGGCTTTTCAGCAGCTACATCAGCTCAATCAGAAGTTGTAAACGTGGTTCAGTATGTAAGCCTCAGACAGAACATGACTCTTTCAGCAGTTACACAAGCTCAGTCAGAATTTGCTAAAGGAATGAAAAAGAAGCAGGGAAGTCTGAAGGCTCTTTCAGAACATGCTGAAATCAGAAGATGAAAAGGTCAGAAGAGTGGATGTTACACTGATACAGAATCTCTAAGCCCAGGAGGTCCAGAAGCAAATCCAAGGAACGTATCAGAAAATCAGGAGAATCTCCGGAACTTACTAAGACAACAGGAAGCCAAGGCCAGAGCATGGTTTACGCTGTTCTTTTGAAACAGAACTGCTGATTCAACGTTGGTTTCCATTACCAGAATATTGAGGTTGATAGGTCTTATCACCATTTAATGCTCATTAATGCTTCCAACCACTCCTGAACATTCACGTGTGGCTTGGAAAACGCCTTTTCGCAGACTCTGGCATGGGTCTACACGCCACCGCCCACTTAAGAGGTCACTTCTCTCCAATCCACACCTGCTGCTGCAGCCTAGGCTGAAGGCTATCTGTTATCACAACTTCCCAGGAATTTGTCAAAGAACAAATTCAAACTCTGTTGGCGCTTTAATGTTCAAGGCATCCACAAGAACTTTGCCTATAAATAGAGAGTCTTTGTCCACTGCAAAGGGGCGTTCAAGAAAACAGAAAAATTGCTAAGAGAGAAACAGAAACCCTTAGCAAATTAGTGTTCTGAAACTCTGCCAAAATCTCCAGTTGGTTTCATAACTTTGAATTTCTCATCTTCAAACTTTATCCAATACTCAGTTTTCTGTGTGAACTAAAAAACCTCTTTCCAAACTTCTGACCCTACATACGCATACACCTTCACCTGCCTTTTTTTTTTTCAAAAAAAGAGAATCTGTCCAGAACACCACCAGAGCCAAAAGCTAGCTTTCACCCACAAACTTTTCCAACAGCCAGGTAAGCATCTGCTGACCTTCATCACGCTGCTAAGCATCATCAGCTGTGCATACTCAAATAAACATAATGTAAATATCATGTTGTTGCTGTTTATATTCTGAGGGTTTTCATACCTCAGAACGTTCTGAGCCAGTGTAGGACTTGCCTGTGACCTTGTTGGTTCTGACCTCTGAAACATTTTGACATTTGCTGGATCTGTTCCAAATATGTTTCCTGTTTTGTGGAATAACAACAAAATTGCAGATGTTCTGATTAGTACAAGGAAAAGCCAAGTGCTAACTTTGACGTTAGCACATCTGAAGCCTGTCTTGCTGTCAATGATATCATAACCTCTGAGAGTTATTGCCTTTCCAGCAGAATCAGAACTTCTGGTTTCTCCACTAACAAACTTCTGTCTTGCAGCGCAGGGGAGTCAGAACTTCTGATTTCCCCACTGTTGTACCCCAAAATTTTCCCTCCCATATTCTTCAAAATTTGCCAAGTCAAAGCTTCAAAATCTCCCCAAGGGTTGCACAGTTCAAGGGCCTCCTAACAGTCAAAAACTAGGGTTTTGGTTCTGACAAAGAAAATGGAGTTTTCCAAGGGTCCAATCAAGTCCCACATGCCTACAAACATGGTCAAGCATCCTCATACCAAGTTTCAAGACTTACAGCACAAAATTGCACAGTCAAAAACCCTAATTGCCCTACAGTCAACTACAGGGGCAAAATGGTCATTTGACAGTCAAAAGTTCAAAATTTTGGTCAACATCTCATTTTGAAGCCACAAACATCATTTGATCAATTCTTGATCATGATTCTCAAAGCTTGGCTCAAAAAGTCTCAAGATGCAAAAGTTTCCATATTTAGACAGTTGAAAAAGTCAACTGTAACTTGACCAAGGCATAACTTCCACATGGTTTATCAGAAAAATTCCATCTAAAGCTCATTTTGAAGAGAAAGACATTTCCTACAACTCCTCTTCACACTTCAAGTCCAAGAAATGCTCTCACAAAAAGTTATCAATTTCAACATTATAGGTCATTTTCAAAAGTCAACAAAAAAAGACTTTAAGTCAAAGGCCATAACTTGAGATTGGTAAATCAAAATGACATGGGACCAAAGGAATTGGTTAGAGAACTTCAAGACCTTTCCAAAATGTCCAAGAACATGATCAAATCTTAAAAATTGAGCAAGATATGCCTTGTGGAAGGTGGGAAATTTTTGGATATTTTGAAAAGTCAACTTTGCTTCAAATGTCTTAAAATTGCTAATGGGCCACATTTTCTTCCAAGAATCATCATCCAAAGCATGTGCACGACCATTTGGCCCAAAGGGAAGTTATTCATCATTTTTATTTATTTATTTGAATTTTTAATTGCTAATAATTCATTTAATTAATTAAAATATATGAAAAATACCAAAACAAGGTTTTCAAATCTTTTTGTGCAAGACAATCACTCATGATTCACTAAGGATTTCGTGCATATCAAAAGAGGAAATAATTGGAGCAAATTGGCATGATTCTTCATGAAAAAATATTGAAAAAGATTCATGAAAATCAAATCTTGAAAACCATTAAAAACAAGGCTATGGGCTTGGATTATTGATCAAATTCATTCCTTATACAAGTGCAAACCTAACCCTAGTGCTGATAACCTGAAGCTGCGCCCAAAAGGCCATAGACAACCTTGCATTTTTTCAAGAAAACTCAAATACTGAAAACACGATTCTAAGGCTTTTCAAGATCAGATAATCATTCCATTGCCTTCCTGAGACATTAAGGAAGCTTCCTGGATCAAAACCATCCATTCTAACGCAAAGAAATGGTAGAACGATCGTGTCTTGTACATAATTTTTTCCACATTCTTGCATCATGATTCATGCGTTTTCTGCAGTTTTTAATATTTGATTTGTGTTATTTGACTCATTCTGAAGCTAACCCTATAGTTTGATTGAGTTTTTATGCATTGTACGTGATTTCACCATTAAAGCCAGCTAGGGTTCCTCAAGTTTTGAATTGGGCGTTTATGCATCTTGTAAAATTAGAACATCTCAGGGCCATGGTCAAAATCATGACACTGGGACGAATCGAATGCAACAGTCGCGCCCAATTTATATAGCAAGATGGCCTAATCGCTATTTTTGAAAAGCTTGTAGTTTGGGGGGGGGGGGGGGTTCAAAACCCCCGTTAATTCTTTTTATGTTTCAGGGAAAATCCAAACAAGGAAGAAGAAGAGTAGGTGGCACCATCTGATTGAGCAATTTGAATTTCGCGCTAAAAACTCCCACTAACTCTTGTTTTATCTTATATTAATTGTTGGACATATAACATACAAAGTGCGTTGGTAGCTCCACTGGTCAGGCTTAGCATTGGTAACCCCTGGGACCTGGGTTCGAGCCCCAGGTCCCCCTCCTTTCTCCATATTATTTTTCTAACTTTACTTACGTACAGCTTCAGTCCAAGCGTCCACCATATGTCCCTCATCCAGGCTTGCCACGCGCTTACTGAGATCAATCAAAGGGCTATGATTTGGAGACCATCATGGATATGAGTCAGACGCGTCATATGAAAGCCAACAAAGTCAACGAGGCCAGGAAAACATTGGGCCAACAATGCTAAAGTATACCTCCAATTGGGGACAGAACCCCCCAAGGTTTTTTGCAATTCTTTTCTTTCTTATTTTATTTGTTTCAATTATTTCTTTTTTAATTCCTTAAATTAATTTATTTTCATAAAACATAAAAATAATAAAAATCAGAAAAGACAAAAAAATAAATATATTTGATTTAATTTTTTTGTAAATAAAAATCATTAATTAATTTAGTTTTCAATTCTAGGGTTAATTTCAATATATTTTCTTAATAAAATAAAATTTGTAGAATTAGGTTTTAATTACTTTAATTACTTTTTCTTTTATTTTCTCATCACTAATAATTAATTATTTATTTTTATAAATCAAATTGCATTAATTAATTAGGTTTAATTTTAGGTTTAATTTTCATATTTTCTTAATAAATTAAAAATAACTAGAATTAGGATTAATTAACTTTTTAATTCCATTTAATTCTCATAAAAAACCATAAATACAAAAAAACAATTTCTTTCTATTTTATTTTAATTAATTTGTTCATAATAATTTAATTTCATTAAAAAGGGTTCAACGCCCTCGCTTTCGATTATTAATTTGTTTCGCACATTTTATTTCTTATAATTTTTATGTAATTCTCCCAAAGCCGTGTAAATTTATATTTCTCGCACTTTCCTTTATTTTATGTCAAATCGGGTCCTGGATTTAATTTGGCGATGTGGACCCGCGCCTTTGTAATAGTTTAGGAACTTTATATTTCTCGCCTCTTTTTAACTGCTAATAAATTGCATGCAAGAATGAATGTCAAAATAAAAACAAAAGCGTAGATCACCCATGACATGAACAAGACAAAATATCTGAAAACGACACACAAATCACACACCACCCCTAGGGTACGCCTCACTGTTGCCTTGCCTCTCGAAAGGTGATCGTCGAGTAGAGGATGTCTTAGTAAGTCCTCATGATCCGGGAACCTGGCATGAGGGTAGCTTCTAAGGTATCTTCCCATTGCTCCGGTGATCACCATGTCCCGAACCCTCGAATTGACCCGAACACCTCCAACGGTGGTGCTACCTACCCCTCAATGGTGGGATGGCACTACTTCAAGGACATTTACACTGACGAATTCCTTAGGGTAGGTAGAGAACTCGTAGATACTTGCTCTAATTTCAAAACAAATCAAAAATACTTTTCACACCGACACCTTTTCAAAAAGCTTTCGAAAGCAACTTTTCAAACACTCTTGAGGACCGATACAAGAGTCGAACTGAAATTTTCAAAGAAACTTTTTAAAACCCACAATTGAAAAGCAAACAAACAATTTTGAAAACACAAATGAGCAAGTATCTAAGAGCCCATGGATAACCATGGATAGAAAGGGTGCTAACACCTTCCCTTTCTATAATCTACCTCTCGAACCGAGAGCAATCTCTATAAGGAATTTTTCTGTGCTTTTGTCCTTTCCATTTGGAGAAAATAAAAGACGGTGGCGACTCTTGCTTACCGCGACATTTCGTGAACCAGCGTTAAACAGTCAGTTCCAGATCCACCGATAACACCCACTAACAGGGTTCTATTTTGCAGGTGCTAGAGTCAGAAGTTCTGACTCATACAGTTTAACCAAGAGGTTGATCATCTGGCAGCGGATCTGAGTCAGAACTTCTGATGACCTCTCAGCAGCGCGCTGGCTCCCTCTCTCTCTCTCTATATCTTGTTTTTTGCTATTTTCTTTTTTGTCTATTTTTCTCGTTGAACCCCCCATGTACAAATGTGTATCCCCATCCCCTAATTGTTGTAATAGTGTAGGATTTTATATTTCCGCTTCTTATTGCTAGTAATTAGGACGTGTATGGTAAGATAAAATCAATGAAATAGAAAAACCTAATTCAAAGAAAAAACTCTTGTATGCAATAAAACACACTTGCACACTAACACCCCTAGGGTTACCTCCACTTGTTGCCTTTCAAAATTGGGCCATATTGCATGTTAGGTCTCTTTGGGCAAAACAAACGATTCAAATGATCATAGTCCCTTGATGACGCTTTCGAAAGTTGCCTAAAAATGATCAAGTCCCTTAAAGAAAAATTGCCCAAAGATACTTGGCACCATTGCAATTATGGTCTAAACGATGACTCGCGCCCGTCCCTTTCACATCCTAACACAAGATTGTCCACCAAATACAATGGTGGAACAAAATTGTTAAAAGGGTTAAAACATTAAAAAAAAACCTTTGAGTAAATTTAGGGGTAGACAAAACTCTTAGTTACTTGGATCAAACTTGCAAAACAAAACACTTGCCTATTTTCAAAACAACACATCACAATACACTTTCAAAACAAACTTTCAAAAATATTGAAAACTTTTTCAAAAGACATACATCTTTATATACATCCCAACATGGATCATTACAAAGGTTGCCACCACATTGGCCTCTTTTCAAAACATTTTTCAAACCCACACACAACAAAGCACCATTTCAAACAATTGAAAATTAAGGCAAGTTGATCTAAGCAAGTAACTAAGAGCCCATGGATAACCATGGATAGAAAGGGTGCTAATACCTTCCCTTTCTATAATCTACTCCCCGAACCCAAGAAAACATCTCAAAGGTTTTTTGCTGTGCTTTTTAAACCTTTCCTTAGGATAAAATAAAAAGTAGGTGGCGACTCTTGCTCAACCGAAACATTTGCAAATACAAACGCAAAACCATAATCAGTTCTCCCACCGTATCACACACATAATCTCTCATTATTTTTCTGGCCTATATTGAATTTTTTTTAAGCATATTTACAAATGGATATTTTAAATGAGTTTATTATAAATATATAAAAATCAAAGTATTTGAAAATGTATTAATTATTCTTCTAATTATAATTAACAGTTAATCTAATTTCAATGGCAGGTTAAGTTTTTTGTAACACTACAATTATCACATGTTTTCTATAATTAATTTTACTGACGTGTCACTCTCATATTTTTTATTAATTTTTTTATTATTTTAATGTTAATATAAAATTGAAATCTCCATTTATGTTTCTTTAATGTTGAAAAAAAATTTTAATTTAAAGTGCTCACATTAGACAGTGAAAAGTCCTACAATTTTACAACTTTTCAGGCTGGTCATCAATTGACATTATAACGTGAAAGTTATTCATCTTTCTATTTCTTCTTCATCTCTTTCCTCTCCATTTTGCCACTCTATTACATAAAAGCATCTCTCAAAAAACTCACTTCCTCATCCATTAACCTTCATTAAATCAGCCCACATGCTAACCAAAACCAAAAGTTGAACGAGAACACTCCAAATCCAGACATTCCTCCTCACAAACGCACCATATCAAATTCCTTTTTCTGGCGATCTCACGACGAAACCCTAACCACCACACAACCACCAAAAGCTGAAACACTGATATTTGTTTTTTGATATTTGAATCTTTCTATTTCTTTATGCTTCATTTAGATAAATTTTTGTATTAATTGTTTCATTTTAACAGATGATAATGGAATGTTGAAGATGTAGCATATGAAAATGACAAGAAGTATTTTTCTCTTTGGTCACTACATGGTTAGGTTCCTTCTCTTCATCGATTGGTTGCAGAAAGAGTATTATTGAAGCTTTGTCGAAGAAGCTGAAAGAAGCTGCTTTTGTACCTGATTTGTCGTTGCTTCCAATTAATCGATTTATGGTTACTCTTAATCCTCCCATTTATGCTTTCTTATGCTTTTAAATTTCATTTTTGCACGTGTTTCTAAATTTTTAACTCAATAATGGAAAACTTATGGAAGAAGAGAGCATCACATCTCCAACATGGTTTTATTTTAACTCAAGATATAATAAATGTTATTTGTGGTGATTCTATAGAGGAATATTGTGACTATTATAATTTCTTCTACTTATATGATTTTCACAACTTTTATTCTATCTATTTATATCTATTACTTAACATCACATCCATTTTTGAATTTTAGTCCCTATTGATTCCATTCGTTGGACTGCAGTTGCAGAACTATCACTACTTGAAGATGAAATTCAACTATATAAAAAGTAATGTAAGGCAAGAAATTGTAGTTATGCAATATATATTTGTGTGTGAGAAAAAGCACCACTGTGTTCATGATTTTTGAGAAGCAAATTGGTTTACTTTGCATTGTATTTATTTATATTATGATATTTCTTGCACCTTGAAGCCTGTTTGCAGAAATTGTGGCTACAACGTTAAACAAGAAAAAATGCTTGATCGGAACATTATTTATGGGACTGAGAGCACTGTCATTAAAAAGAAAATGTGGATCACTAGAGCGACATGGATTTACAAGAAAAAGAATGTGAAAAATTGACCAAAAACACTATGTTGTAAGTGGAAATTGGAGAGGCTCCAATGGAAATTGGAGAGGCTCCAACTTTAGAAGTTGGCGAGGTGGAAGAGGACGTGGTAGAAACTCAAAACCAACATGTCAGGTCTGCTCTAAAATTGGTCATACAATAGTACAATGCTTCTACAGGTTTGACAAAGCCTGCTCTAAAATTGGTCATACAATAGTACAGTGCTTCTACAGGTTTGACAAAGCCTATCAAGGATCAAACCAACTAGCAGATGGTGGAAAACATGGACCACACAATGCATTTCAGGCATCACAAAACTTTGTGCAAGATTATGACAGGTATTTAGACAGTGGTGCAAGTAACCATGTGACACATCATATTGACAAATTTCAAGATCTGACTGAGCATCATGGTAAGAATTCCTTAGTTGTTGGAAATGGTGAGAAATTAAAAATTGTGGCTACAGGTTCCTCCAAACTTAAATCACTCAATTTACATGATGTGTTATATGTGCCTAGCATTACCAAAAATCTTTTGAGTGTGTCTAAACTAGCTGCTGACAATAACATTCTTGTTGAGTTTGGTGCCAATTATTGTTTTGTGAAGGACAAGCTGACAGGGAAGGCAATACTAAGAGGGAAACTTAAGGAGGGATTATATCAGACCTCGGGGATTGAAAAAGATCCACGTGCTTATATATCTGTCAAAGAGAGCTGACATAGAAGACTTGGTCACCCTAACAATAAAGTCCTAGATAAAGTCTTAAAAAGTTGTAATGTGAAACTATCACCTAGTGATCACTTTAATTTTTGTGAGGCCTATCAATATGGAAAAATGCATTTGTTACCATTTAAATCTTCCTCTTCCCATTATCAGGAAACCCTTAATTTGGTTCACACTGATGTATGGGGCCCTATACCAACAACATCACCATCTGGGTTCAAATATTATGTTCACTTTGTTGATGATTTTAGTAGATTTACATGGATTTATCCTTTGAAACAAAAATCTAATACTGCACAAGCTTTCATTCAGTTTAAAAATTTGGTAGAAAATCAATTCAACAAAAGGATCAAAACAATTCAATGTGATGGTGGGGGTGAATACAAACCAGTACAAAAACTTGCCATAGAAACAGGCATACAATTTAGAATGTCATGCCCCTATACATCGTAACAAAATGGCTGAGCTGAGCGAAAGCATAGGCACATTGCTGAATTTGGACTAACCTTACTTTCTCAAGCTCAAATGCCTTTACATTATTAGTGGGAAGCCTTCTCTACTGCATTATTTCTTATAAACAGGTTACCCTCAATAGTCCCTCAAAATAAGAGTCCATACTCTCTCATATACCACAAGAAACCAGATTACACATTATTGAAGCCTTTTGGTTGTGCTTGTTATCCTTTCCTCAAACCATACAATCAACACAAGTTACAGTTTCACACAACCAGATGTGTATTTCTTGGTTATAGCAACCCACACAAAGGCTACAAATGCATTAATTCCCATGGAAGAATCTTCACCTCAAGACATGTCATCTTTAATGAAGATCATTTTCCATTCCATGATGGATTTCTCAATACAAGAAGTCCTTTAAAAACACCAACTGAAAATTTTGTTTCATTTCCTTTACATCCTGCAGGTAATGCTCAAAATAGTGATTCCACACCAGTAATTGCAGAAACAACTCAACCTGACACCAACCCTGAAAATGCAGAAGAAATAACTCAAATTGAAGATGTTCAGGACAATCGCATTGAGTCAAATCATGGCAATAATAGTTCATCAGTAAACAAATTAGTTCATGAGGCCATGGATCACTTTGAAGCACCAAACATCACTCAACATATCATCACAAAAACAGGCCCTAGCACTGACTCAGACACACGTATGCATACCAGAAGCAAATTGGGCATTCACAAGACAAAATTACCATACATTTGACTGACTGAGACGTGTATTGATGACATGGAACCTACCAATGCCAAAGAGTCTCTCACAAGATCCCAATGGAAAGAAGCAATGCAAAATGAATTTCAAGCTCTAATGTCTAACAATACTTGGACACTAGTGCCTAACCAAAACCAAGAAAATATCATTGGCTGCTGTGATACGGTGGGAGAACTGACTAGGGTTTTGCGTTTGTTTTCGCAAATGTTTCGGTTGAGCAAGAGTCACCACCGACTTTTTATTTTATCCTAAGGAAAGGTTTAAAAAGCACAGCAAAAACCTTTGAGATTTTTCTTGGGTTCGGGGAGTAGATTATAGAAAGGGAAGGTATTAGCACCCTTTCTATCCATGGTTATCCATGGGCTCTTAGGTACTTGCTTAGATCAACTGCCTTTTGTTTTCAATTGTTTGAAATGGTGCTTGGTGTGTGGTTTTGAAAATGTTTTGAAAAGATGCCTTGTATAGGCTACCCTTGTAACAATTCTTTACTTGAATGTTTTACAAAAGGTGTTTTGTCTTTTAAAAAGATGTTTCAAGGTTTTTTGAAAGTTTGTTTTGAAAGTGTTTGTGAAGTGGGTTTTGAAATTAGGCAAGTGTTTTCTTTGCAAATTGATAAGTACTTAAGAGTTATCTACCCTAAAGTTTTCTCAAAGATTTTTGTTATGTTTTAAACCTTTTTGACAATTTTGTTCCACCATTGCATTTGGTGGACAATCTTGTATTAGGAGGTGAAAGGGACAGGCGCGGATCATCGTTTAGACCATAATTGCAATAGTGTTAAATGTATTTGGGCAATTTTTCTTTAAAAGGGACTTGATCATTCATTTAGGCAATATTTTGAGGGACTATGATCATTTGATTGTTTGTTTTACCCAAAGAAATTCAACATACAATATGGCCCAATTACTTGAAGGCAACAAAGTGGAATACCCTAGGGGTGCAAGTGTGAAATGTGTTGTCCATTTTTCATGCTTTTCTTGTCTTGTATTAGGTCAAACTAGTTTGTTCATTTTATTCACATTCAAACCCTAATTCTAACATAGTATGTTTAGAAAGCATTTAAAGTGCGAAATTTAAATTCCTACGCTATTACAACACAATAATATGGGGAGGGGGGTACAATGTTTCAAATAGGGTATATTTAGACAAGAATTTAAACCTAACTATTACATCATTTTCTTTGAATATTTACAAGACAAATAATTATATAATTAAATAGAAATGAAATAAATATGCAAAAATGTAATAAAAAGAGAA
The DNA here is from genome assembly GCA_948472305.1 of Vicia faba. Lineage (NCBI taxonomy): Eukaryota > Viridiplantae > Streptophyta > Magnoliopsida > Fabales > Fabaceae > Vicia > Vicia faba. The sequence goes on from OX451736.1 coordinate 942,008,190, forward strand.
TTTTTATGTGTATGAAAAAAGAATATTATTTATGTAAAAAAAAAGAGAAATAAAAGGGTATTATTTTTTGGAGTATTTTTAAATTTAGGGCAAAACCCTAATTTTTAATCAAAGGGGATATTAATTAATTAATTCATATAATATTTATTATTTACATACAAAAATAAAATAAAGTATAGTATATTTGTAAAAAGGGCATTTTCTAGTATTAAATATTAAAAAAATAAAATATGTACATTTTTTGGTATTTTTATCCTAAGCATATTAATATATACCTATATATTTATATTATTTACAAAATGTATATTATATGTATTAGTTAATAATATTTAATATTTAAATAAAAAAGTAATTTTCTATAAAATATTTTCAGGAAGTAAAGATAAGATAAAAATGTATATAAAAAATATATTTATACTATCTTAATATTTTAAACAAAAAAAGTATATATATATATATATATATATATATATATATATATATATATATATATATATATTCATTTATTTATGTACAAACTAAAGAAACAATCAAATAAATACTTAATAAATTCAAAAAATGATGAGAAAAATATTTTTGTATTTTTAATATGCTGAGAAAAAATAAATGAGTCAGTTAAAAAAAGAAAAAGTCAAAAAACATTAAAAATGAAGCAAATGGGCTCAGGGGTGTAAAACCAAAAAGGGTGGTGTGAAAAGGAAAAACACTCAGGCCCAGCCCAAGAAGCCACTGTCTTCAACCTTCAGCCAAAAACAATTCAAAAACGCGCGCCCTGTTCTTGATCTTCTAACTCCTGATTCCTGGCTTATTAACAAAAACTCATAACATAAAAAATGTTCAACATCAAGAGACGAATCCAACCATATGCAGAACTTGACCTAACTCTCTAAGATGAGGGAGAATTTCTTCTCCCCCAAATCCTAACCTAGATTTTTTGCCATTTTCAAACCTCAAATTCTCACAGCTCAAGCAAAAGAAATGAAAAGTAAAAACATGTACATGTTCAGTGGCATGAGTAGAACATTGTTTATTCACAAACTTAAAGCTAATGATGCCTAATAAGAGAGATACGAATTCAAAAACTTACCTGTTCAGTTGAAGTTCTATCTGGCAATGTAGAAGCTTTCAGTGCAAGGTGATGATTGGAAAAGCTTCCTTGAGGTCCAAGGATGCTATTCCAATGTTTACTTTGTCTTGAAAGCTTTTGAATCGTGCTAGAGCACTTCACCTGCAAAACAAGAAACTGAAAATGGTGGAAGTGGTTAGAGGGATTACAGATCGTGTTTCAAGGCATGGTTAGCTTGCATAGGTGCTAGGGAATGTATGTGAACTGGTTTGGGCAAGAGAGCTTGAGAGAAATGGAAGATGGCACTCAAACTGCAGGCCTGACCCTGTTTTTGCAGTTTGAAGATGATTATGGGATTTGGGGTGTATGAGAGGTGTTAGGGTCGTGCAATAGCTTGGTTGGGATGTTTGGAATGTGTCTACAATATTTTCTTCTGTGTTCTAATGCTGAGATGAAAGATGTCCTATGTTATGGTACTTTTCTTCACCCTTAAGCAAGCAAAGCCAACTTGGTGTTTTAGGCAAGTAGGGGACCCCTAATGAGCTGCATAATCTCTCCTTGATCAGAGTGTTTTGCTCATAATCTTGTGCCAATTGGATTTGATTTGTACTTGTGGATTTGCATCATGACATAAAGTGAAACCTTTGCAAAAATGGATATAATGCTTTTTCCAATTTGAGATTAATCCATCATACAATGCTTTAGCTCATGAAACAAGGTCTTAGCACAATGAACATGCATTAAATTATTGAGTGTTGGATGGTTTTAGGACCTGTAATCAAGGGGTATGCTGGTTTGAGAAGTTTGCACAAATTATGAACATGAAAAATAGCCAATTCAAAAGTGAGTTTTTGCCAAATTGTGAAATTCGAATCTCTCAAGTCATGAGGTTGTTTGATGAGTTCTTGGACATTTTGGAAATCTTGGAATGTGTACTACAATCCATCTTTGAAATGCAAATTGAAATTCCAAGTAGAAGTGTATGGAAAATGGCCTTGAAGTGGGGTAGAAAACCTTGTCAAAATAGGTCAAAAATTCACTAAGTTAAGAATGGTTTAGTGCCCTTATTCAAAAATTTGTAACTTGAGATACAAGCCTCAAATGGGAAAACTTTGTGAATAAAAGTTGTAGATTATGTAACAAGCTACAACTTTCATGTTTTGACTTTTGTTTGAATCCAAATGGATCTTGGTGAAAAAGTGGGGCAAAGTTAAGAAAAAATTAGGGTTTTTTATAACTTAGAAAAATTCTAAGTTATGAAAAATTCTAATTTCTAACCCTAATTTGCATTTTGTGATTTCTTGATGAACAAGTTTCATGATTTGGCATGTTTTGATGAAAAATGAATCTTGACTCTTGATTTTGACCAAAAAGTCAAAGTTTGACTTTTCAGTATACAATCAAAATTGATCAATTGACTGGGAAATTCAACTGTCAATCTTGTGTACTTGGGATCTTTTGAGTTTGTTGAGCATGTCAAGATAATTCCATGGGGTCCTTGAGTCCATATATGAGCTTGGTTTGCCATTGGCTAGGTCAAACAGTCAAAAATTGCCTTTGTGCAGTCAAAACCCTAAAAATGACCATTTTGCCCTTTTGGTGATCTGATCAAATTTCTTATGGAATTGTGATCCAAACTTGATCAAATGGTCCATATGAGTTCATAATGTTGATGTGGGTCAATTTTCATGAGGTTTGACTGTCAATTGGCCACAGTTGACTTTTTCCCCAATACAGTTGATTTCTAGGTCAACTGTCCAATTGACTGGGCAAAACTTGGAAATAAGGCTTGAAACTTGGTGAGGATAAACTTTAGGGTCCAATATGAAGCATGAAAGTCATCTTAAGCACTTTGGGTCAAAACATCTTGGTGCAAACACAAACCCTAATTTGGGTCAACAATGCAAGGAGAGGTCTTGAGCAGATGAAACCCTAACTGGATCTTGGGCTTCAAAGGTTTTGTGATGAGAAATCATTGAGAAATGGGAGGGCAAATTTTGGGGTACAACAGTTGCCCCTGTTCAATCTTCTTGAATCCAAAGAGTTAGATTGGCAAGTTTTCCTTTCGTGACTCGAGGGTAAAAGGAGATTGGACACTAGAGTGCCCGGAAATTTGCACTCGTCAAAGCAATGGATGTGGGAATGGGCTTAGAGATGCCATTTGGAGATGGGCTTAACGATGCCATCTGGGAGAGTGACATAAATCTTGTCGGGGATGGGCTTAGAGATGCCATCTGGAAGGGAATATCAGGAAGGTGTCCAAGCTTTGGACCGTCTCTGAACTAGGGGTCTGAACAAGCAATAGATTGACATCCGTTGCTTGGGAGGAATCTGTAAACTGTTTTCAGAAAGTTGCATCTGAATAAGTCGATAGATTAACATCCGTTGTTGGGAAGAATCCATAAACGGTTTTCAGAAGTTTTGAGGTTGAATAAGCAATAGAGCAGCATCCGTTGTTGGGAAGCGTTCGTAAACTGTTTTCAAAGGTTGCACCTGAACAAGTCGATAGATTAACATCCGTTGTTGGGAAGAATCCATAGACTGTTTTCAGAAGTCTTGAGAAGAATCTGAACAAGTGATAGGTTAACATCCGTTACTTGGAGAACCCGTAAACTGTTTTCAGAAATCTTGAAGTTTGAATAAGCAATAGAGCAGCATCCGTTGTTGGGAAGCGTCCGTAAACTGTTTTCAAAGGTTGCATCTGAACAAGTCGATAGATTAACATCCGTTACTGGGAAGAATCCATAAACTGTTTTCAGAAGTCTTGAGAAGAATCTGAACAAGCGATAGGTTAACATCCGTTACTTGGAGAACCTGTGAACTATTTTCAGAAATCTTGAGGTTGAATAAGAACTGGTGTAGGGTTACTTGATGATGAGTCAGTGTAAAACTGCATCTGAAACTGTTAAGGATAGCTTGTTATTCTTATCCTGTAAAGGACAAAATGTTAGCTAGACACACAATTATGTTGCATGAAATGTATGATGCAATATATGTGATATCAATGTGTATGATATGAATGTAATGAATGCGCATGTAAGCTGATGAGCTGTCTTGCTGGGGATAGATGAATCCTGGATGGTTGAAGAAAAAAAACATCTTGACTGCTGCCGGGGAGAATAATTCCTTGGCTGTGACTGGGGAATAAGGAGTTTGGGTTGTATACCAAACCTCTGGGGAATTCCTGATGACTTCTACTGGGAAGCACCAATCTAGTAGGCTTATGCTTGGGATACAAGATCGGGAATCTTCAGTTCGGTGGGAAGTGTCTCTGGCGACCTCACTGGGGAACTCAAGATTTTCCTTCCTAAAACTTTGTGGGAAAAGGTTCATTAGTCTGGCTCCGCTGGGGGTTGATAATTTGAAGCTTTAGCTCGGCTGGGGACACTGAAGCTTAAACTCTGAGGGGAATTGAATTCCGGAGGATTCTCTGGCTGGGGATTTGCAAAGATAAGTTACTGCTGGGGAATTTTGATGAACTCCGCTGGGGATAGGAAGAATTTTGGCGAGTGTGATCTTCCGTGGTTGTTAGCTGAGGATAACCCAGTTATAAGGCCTTGTGAGGAATAACTTTGAATAAAACTCGGGAGAGACGTCCGTACTTTGCAGGGAACAAGCTTTCGGCATCTACTGGGGGTGAGCTTCAAGACTTGCTAGGGATATGGATTCCAAATCTCTCGGGGGCTTCCCTTTGAAGGGTATCAAGATATCCAACTGTACCTTTGACCTATCGGTAATCCTCTTTCCCGACTCATAAGAAAATGATTATGTTTCAAATGCATATGCCTATTTAACAAAACATTGGACGTTTCTCAAAATAAAACAAATAGTGCAAGAGAAAAGAAAAGGAAATGACACAAATTTCTGGGAAAAGTATTTGTATTGATTTTCTTTGAGTATATTTGTACAAAGGAGACAATCATCCTAGTAAGAGGATTTTTTCGTAAATATTTGAAAAATTTATACAAAATAAAGATGGCTATGTGAAATAATTCCATGGGATTCCATTCCGCTATAGCTTTCACAACTCTGAATATCTGTCCATTCAATGCTTCGTTTGACGATGACTGGATTGATCAGAAGCCTGGAACTGGTTGATGAAGAGATTGTCTTTGAAGTGATCCGACGAGACATAGTCATACGCTTTAATTCCCTAACTTTTGCCTGAATCGCCCTTTCGGGTTTTCGATCCACCGGGAAACCCCTTTTTGCCCAAGCCGCCCTTTCGGGTTTTCAACTTGCCGGGTGTACAGATTTTTTGTTTTTATCCCTAATTTTTGCCTGAACCGCCCTTTCGGGTTTTCGGCTCACCGGGATGCCCATTTTTTGCCCAAGCCGCCCTTTCGGGTTTTCGACTTGTCGGGTTATTTTATGCGTTGTATCTCTTGACTATGTCTGCGTTCGCAGGGTGCGGCAAATCGTCGCCGTCCATGGTGGTCAGAATCATTGCACCACCAGAAAGTATGCTCTTGATCACAAACGATCCTTCATATGTAGGAGTCCATTTGCCCCTGGGATCACTTTGCGGCAAGATAATCCGCTTGATTACTAGCTCTCCGACTTGATACACTTGACGTTTGACTTTCTTATTGAAGGCCTTGATCATCCGCTTTTGATACGTCTGACCATGGCATATAGCAGCAAGTCGCTTTTCGTCGATCAGATTGAGTTGATCAAGTCGGGTCTGCATCCAATCATCTTCATTCAATCCTGCATCCTTCATAATCCTTAGAGAAGGGATCTAGACTTCCATAGGCAAAACAACTTCCATGCCATAAACCAGAGAAAATGGGGTTGCCCCAGTTGAAGTACGTGTCGTCGTACGGTATCTATGCAGAGCAAACGGTAACATCTCATGCCAGTCTTTGTAAGTGACTGTCATTTTCTGAATGATCTTCTTAATGTTTTTGTTTGCAGCTTCAACAACACCATTCATCTTCGGCCGATAGGGATATGAATTGTGATGATAAATCTTGAACTGTTCGCATAATGCAGTGATCATCGTGTTATTCAGATTTGTACCATTGTCTGTGATGATCCTGTCTGGAACACCATACCGACATATGAGATTTTGCTTGATAAAGCGGGCAACCACATTTTTAGTGACAGAGGCGAAGGAAGCTGCTTCGACCCATTTAGTGAAGTAATCAATGGCGACCAGGATGAAGCAATGTCCGTTGGAAGCCGTGGGCTTGATCTCTCCAATCATATCAATTCCCCACATTGCAAAGGGCTACGGAGCAGTCAGGACGTTGAGAGGAACCGGAGGGATATGAACTTTGTCAGCATAGGCTTGACACTTGTGGCAAGTACGGGAATGTTGATGGCAGTCAGCTTCCATGGTAGACCAGTAATAGCCTGCCCTTAGGATCTTCTTAGCCATTGTGTGCCCGCTCAAGTGAGTGGCGAATGTGCCGCTGTGTATATCAGTCATGATCAACTCTGCTTCAGCTTTATCTACGCATCGGAGTAATACACAATCATGGCTTCGTTTGTAAAGGATGCCATTGCTCAGGAAGAACTTAGCAGCGAATTTCCTTAAGAACTTCTTGTCATTTACGGAAGCTCCTTCAGGATAATCCCGGGTCTCGAGATACCTTTTGATTTCATGGAACCAAGGTTGTTCCACTACTTCTTCGGTATTAATCTCGTGACAATGCGCAGGTTCATCCATTCGCTCGATGGTGATTTGGGGAGCCTCATTATCCCAGTTGAGTTAAAACATGGAGGACATTGTGGCTAGAGCATCTGCTAGCTGATTCTCTTCTCACGGGAAATGCTCGAAGGTAATTTGCTCGAAATGAGGCAACAATGTCAGGACATGTTCTTTGTATGGGATAAGATTAGGATGCTTGGTATCCCATTCTCCTTTGATTTGGCTGATGACCAAAGCCGAGTCCCCAAAGACGATCAAAGATTTGATCCCCAAGTCTATAGAAGCCTTGAGACCAAAGATGCAGACTTCATACTCAGCCATGTTGTTTGTGCAGCTGAAGCAAAGTCGGGCCGTGAAAGGAGTGTGACAACCTTCCGGAGAAATGAGTATTGCGCCAATACCGTTTCCAAGTGCATTTGAAGCACCATCAAAGTACAGGGTCCATCGGGATCCCTTTTCGGGTCCGTCATACGGTCCGTCACCTTCAATGTTGTCCAAATTCATGATGTCCTCGTCTGGGAAGTCAAATCTCATGGGTTGATAGTCTTCGATAGCTTGATGAGCCAGATGGTCAGCTAGTACGCTCCCTTTTATAGCTTTTTGGGTGGTGTACTGGATGTCATACTCGGTCAAGATCATTTGCCATCTAGCTATCCTTCCGGATAAAGCGGGCTTTTCGAAGATATACTTGATAGGATCCATTTTGGAAATCAACAAGGTAGTATGAGTCAACATATACTGTCTTAGTCGGCGAGCATCCCATACCAAAGCGCAGCAAGTTTTCTCGAGCAGTGAGTAGCGAGTTTCACAGTCGGTAAACTTTTTGCTAAGGTAATAAATAGCATGCTCTTTTCGACCAGACTCGTCATGTTGGCCCAAAACACACCCCATTGAGTTATCCAAGACGGTCAAATACATGATCAATGGTCTTCCTTCGACAGGTGGCATCAGAATAGGAGGTTCTAGCAAATACTCCTTGATTCTATCAAAAGCAGCTTGACAATCATCGTTCCATTCCACTACCTGATCTTTTTTCAAGAGTTTGAAAATTGGCTCACAGGTAGAAGTCAGATGTGAGATGAATCTGGCAATATAGTTTAGGCGCCCCAAGAATCCTCTAACCTCCTTTTCAGTACGGGGAGCAGGCATCTCTTGTATTGCTTTTACTTTTGCCGGATCGACTTCAATGCCTTTGTTGCTTACGATGAATCCCAGGAGTTTACCAGACCTAACTCCAAAAGTGCATTTACTTGGATTCAGCCTGAGCTTGTATTCTTTTAACCTGGCAAACAGTTTCTCCAGATGTTCAAGGTGCTCTTCCTCTGTTTGTGACCGAGCTATCATATCGTCTACGTAAACTTCAATCTCATGATGTATCATATCATGAAATAAAGCTACCATGGCGTGTTGATAAGTTGCCCCTGCGTTCTTCAGCCCGAACGACATCACCTTGTAACAGAAAGTGCCCCATTGTGTAACAAAAGTCGTTTTCTCCATATCCTCGGGAGCCATTTTGATTTGGTTGTAGCCCGAGAATCCGTCCATGAAGGAAAACACTTTATGCTGAGCTGTATTGTCGATCAAGATGTCAATATGAGGTAGCGGGAAATCATCTTTAGGGCTGGCCCTATTCAAATCCCGGTAGTCCACACACATTCTGACTTTGCCATCTTTCTTCGGTACTGGCACGATGTTAGCGACCCATTGAGGATAGGACGTAACGGCCAGAAAGCCAGCATCGAATTGCTTCATTACTTCTGCCTTGATCTTTTCGGACATGTCAGGCCTCATTCGGTGAACTTTTTGCTTGATCGGTGGACAATCCTCTCTTGTGGGGAGACGGTGAACCACGATGTCTGTGTCTAAACCCAGCATGTCTTCATAGGACCAAGCGAAGATTTCAACTTACTCATTCAACAATTGTACCAAGCGCTCCTTGACTTTTGGTTCCAGATTGGCACCCACTTGCACCTCCTTCCGGTCTTCTTCGGTTCCCAAGTTGACAGTTTCCAATGACTCTTCGTGCGGTAGGATGGCCCTTTCCTCTTGTTGCAGAAGTCTGGCTAGTTCCCCGGGTACTTCACAACCTTCGTCATCTTCATACTCGGCTAGATTGACCAGATCTTCAGTGTTATTGAAAGATACAGCAGAATAGTTATCCATGGAATCCGGAGTGGATGAGTACCTGCATTGGTGAGTGTGGGTGTGTGTAAGGGATAGCCATCCTTAAACAAAAAATGAAAAAGGAAAAAAAATAAACATAAGCAGTTTATCAAATGAAAAACGTCCAATGAATCATTAAACATGGCATATGAATATGAAAAATAATCAAAACCCTTATAAGTAGACCTACATGCCCCGGGCAAGGCAGGAGGTGAAAAGATAGTGTACGGATTGTTTGAAAGTAAATATTACAGACCAAATAGGAAATGTTTAACAGATAAATTACTGATGAATAAAAGTGATGGGGACAAAGTCCTTAGCCTCCCAATTGCTCAATCCTCCTTTGACAGTTGGATAAATCCACTCTTCAATGTTGCTCTCTCTGTCTTCATCCTCCAAAGCGTTGTTTCCGTAGGGAGAAATTTTGACTGGCGCCCTTTCAATCTTCGACCGGCGCATAGCTTTCTGGCCAGCGGCTGTGAACCCTAATCCAAATTTGTCTGTCTTATGTGGAATGTCAGGTAACTGCCCCCATGCTGAATTCTTCCCTTCTTTTATTGTGGCTCTTGCGTCCTCCAGAGATGCCATCCTGGCCATCTGTCTCGGTGTCTCAGCTGCCAACTTTGCTACTGATATTTCAGGAAGGACTTCTTCGAAATGTTGAAACGGTGTCTCAATGAACTCTCCTTCAACCTCCACATACCGGAAAGAATTTAAGTGGCTAATCATGTATTCCTCTTCGCCATGGACAGTGATGATCTTTCCCTTGACAGGATACTTCAACATCTGATGTAAGGAGGAGGTGACTGCCCCAGCATGGTGTATCCAAGGTCTACCCAGCAGGCAAGAGTATGACAGACGGATGTCCATCACATAGAAAGTGGATTTAAACACCTCGGTGCCTATCTTGATGGGAATTTCAACCTCTCCATGGACCATTCTCTTCGAACCATCAAAAGCTCTGACAACAATATCACTCGGCTTTAATTCCAACCCTTCACAATCTAGTCGGTCCAAGGCCTTCTTAGGCAAAACATTCAGCGACGAACCGGTATCCACCAAAACATGTGCAAGAGTGGTTCCGCGACACTCGATTGAAATATGCAAAGCATCATTGTGGTTTCTGCCTTTAGGGGTTAGGTCGGCATCAGAAAAACCTAATCCATTGTCCGCAGTCAGGCTAGCCACGCAATTTTGAAATTGATCCGCAGAGGTTTCCTGGGGCACATGGGCTGCCTTCAGGAATTTTATCAGAGCTTTAGCGTGCGCTTCTGAGCAAAGTAGTAGTGCCAGCATGGAGATCTTGGAGGGGGTTTGCCCCAACTGTTCCACCACATCGTAATCACTTCTCTTGATTATCCTCAAAATCTCGTCCATTTCCTTCTTGGAGGTTTCCGGGATAACCAAGGGTTGAGCCCTCGTCCTGACGGGCTCATCTTGGATTCCCTTACCTTTGTCAGCAGCGGTAGGAGAGACAGTACTAGGAACAACAACGTCTTCAATCAAAGGAGTTCTAGCAGAGAGTTTTATTGGTGCAGGGATGACTTCGTTAGCTGATGAGGGTCCAAAGACTGCTCTTGGAGGGGCAATTTCTGGAGAAAATATTCTCCCGCTCCTGGTGATTTTGCTGGTGCCCGCAATGTTACTAATGCTGGCTTCTTCATCATCCGAACTTTCTTCAATTACCTCGATTTGCTTGATACCATGGTAGTAGATGTCACCACCATAGTTCCAAGGTATCGACTTCTCAGAAACATAGGGAACAGGCCCTGGCATTGTTATCTTCAAAGGAACAGATTTTGCAGCTGGTGTAATCTTAACAGGCTTTTTGACGGCCTTGGAAAGATTGGCATGAAAGGTTATGATTGAGATATCTTCAGTATGAACTGGAACAGCAGAAACTTTTTCGAACAAAATTTGTCGACTATCCATAAGGCCTTGGATGCCTTTCTTCAATAACGGACAATCAAATGGCAGGGAGTAACAACAATAGTAGTCTTCTTTACATCCCGGGAAGATCCCGGCCCTTAACAAATTCAACTTAATGGTTAGCAGTGGAGTGGTCAGATCACTGACATCAGCAACATACAAATCTTCTTCAATGGCATTGACATTTCGGCCGTGCTTCGGCATAGGTGCAGATATCACATTAGGCTTCTCTGGAGCGTCAAACTCTACCTCCTTAGCCTCTATCAGGTCTTGGATTTTATGCTTGAGTGCCCAACAATCATTGGTGTCGTGTCTAACAATGTCTGAATGGTAGGCGCATTTAGCATTGGCATGATAATGCGGAGAGGACGTATTCACATTCTTTGGCGCCTCTTTGATGGTGGCAAGATTCAACTTCAATAGATGGGGAAGCACTTGCGCTGGAGTCATATTAATACAGGTGAACTGCCGTTGTGGCCATTCCACTCGTTGCTGATTTGGTCTGGACTGGTTATAGCGAGGCTGCTCACTCGGAGTGTTTTGAATCATTACGGCCCCCACAGTTGGCCGACGCTCCATCTTCCCTGCTCTTCTCTGAGAATATACCATATCTGTCTCCTTCTTAAAAGGTTTCTTCTCAACACTTGCAGCAACAACCTTCTGAATCTTTCCTGACTTGATGCCAGCTTCTATTCTTTCGCCTGTTAAGATCAAATCGGTAAACCCCGCGGAAGAGTTACCAATTAAATGATTGAAAAACGGCCCAGATAGGGTCCCAAGAAACATATCAACGAGCTCACGATCGGTTAAAGGAGGCTGCACCCTGCCAGCCAAATCCCTCCATTTTTGTGCATATTCTTTGAATCCCTCGCTTGTTCCTAGTGACATACCCTGAAGTTGGGTACGAGTAGGAGCAAGGTCAGAATTATACTGGTATTGTTTGTAGAAAGCGGTGGCCAAATCTTCCCAATTTTTGACACTGGTTCCTTCTAGCTGATAAAACCACTCCAACTGAGCTCCCGACAGGCTGTCTTGGAAGAAATGAATCCATAGATTTTTATCTGCTGTATAGGGTTGAATCTTTCTCACGTAGGACCTGAGATGCATTTTGGGGCAGGACAACCCATCATACCTCACAAACACTGGCACTTTGAATTTTGGGGGAATCACAATCCCAGCAACCAAACCCAAGTCTTCAAAATCCAAACCCGGTACCCTTTGTAATTCCATGGCAGCCAATCTGTCTTCTAAACCCTTGTATTTATCATCAGCTGGAGGATATTGCTGGTCAGAATAATCTTCATCCTCTTCAACCTCCTCTTCCTCTGCATCAGACTCGGAAGGCACCGCAACTCCATCTCTTTTACTAGTCCCTTCATCAGAAGTGGGAGGAAATTCAAGCACTCTCCGAGCTTCTCCGTCAAATCTTCTCCCCAAAGTAGCCACCCCAATCCTCTTTTTCTTCTTCTTTACTGGGTCCTTATTCCCCAATTGAGTCTTGATATCCTCCTGACTTTTAACCAAAGTCATCAGGAGTTGCTGGAACTGTGCATTCTGAGCTTGTAGGTCTTTGACTGTTTGCTCGAGATCCATCCTACTGAAATAAACAGCAGACAGATAAGGAAATCTGGAGTGAGACCTGCTTATGCACATGATGAATGGTATGCTTGTGTATGCAATGCATTCAAGGATTTAGAACATTCAAAATTGTTTCAGACAAAGAAGAACACACGTCATATTAATAAGAAGAAATTTGTTAGTACATAAATGCCCCATGGGCCAAATATTACAAAATAAACTTCTTAAGGCAGAAAGACATTGCGCATCCTCTTTGGTGCGATGTAGGTGTTGAGGGCCTCTTGCTCGTGGAGTCAGCGAGTAAGCTCTAGAACCTTCTTTTCACTGGCGTAGTAGCTAGCTTCAAAAGTGTTCCGTTCCTTCTTGAGCTGAATCCAACTTTTCTGCATTTCCTCCCACGATGTAGGCATGTCTGGATATAGGATGGTGTAGGGAACCTCTCCTTCATTGACGGGCTCTTTAATCACTGGGAGTACATGAGGATAAGGCATAATTAGGCTTTGGGCTCGGGCTCGTACCCACTTGAGATAGGGCTCAAGAGGGATGGAGTTCTTGTGTCCCAGAGTCTTGCTATCAACCTTGTTGAGTTTTCCCCAAGCTCTGATGAATCTTTGGCGAAGTCCTTGCGCATCGTTGTCGAAGTCAAAAACTAGGCTAGGAATCAACATATCATGAGGGCCATCCCTCCGTGCATATCCAAATTGCCTCAAAGCTAGGCAAGGGTTGTAGGTGATACCTCCCCTAATTCCAAGTAAAGGAACATTAGGAAATTCTCTGCAACGATCGACGATGATGACATTTTCTCTGGACCGAGAACACCAATGCACATCAGAATGAGTAAGAGTCATCAACCATTGGGACCACCTTGTACCTTGGTCATTCTTCAAGACAGATTGTGGAAGGTGCGAAATAAACCACCTTGCAAGGATAGGAGTACAGCACATGAGAACACCCCTCTTTCTCATTGTTCGTGTGTAAAATGAGTGAAGGATGTCCCCAAGCAATGTTGGTATTGGATTTCTGGACAAGAAGATTTTGACGGCGTTGACATCTACCAATTGGTCAGGATTTGGGAACAAGACCAACCCGTAGATGAGGAGTGCCACAATCTCTTCAAAGGCTTGTAGGTCTAATGAGTTCCAACATTCTTGTGCCTTCTCAAACAAGAACTTTGCTAAGAATCCTTTGACGCCGCTTCTGGTTTCCCAATGCCCCTTGATGTCGGATGGTTGTAGATGTAATGCTCGAGCAACATCTTCCGGCATTGGTTCCTTTTCCGTACCGTTGAAGGGTAGTTGATTAAGGATATGGATTCTTAGGAGTTGAGAAAACTCCTCCAAAGTGGGTACCAACTGATAATCAGGGAAAGTGAAGCAGTGGTGAAGAGGGTCAAAGAACTGGAATAGCATTTTCATCATGTCTTCTTCAATGTTGGTGTTGACTAGGCTGAGCAGTCTACCATGTCTTTCACTGAAGGATGAATTTTCCGGAATTCTTGAGGTGAGCTCTTTGAGTTGAGGAGAAATTCTCACAAGGTTGACTTGAATGGTATTTCTGCGAGGAATTTCCATGACCTACAAAACAGGAACAAAGATGAAGATCCAAACCCTTGAAATGGTTAGTGAATGCATATGATGCTTTATGATGTTTATGATGTTTATGACGTATGCACAAAACATATGTACAAGCAAATCACACCAAACCCTAGTTTCAGGCTTGCATGGGGTTTCATAGGTAAGTACCCTCTTGAGTGTAGTTGGCTTAAAAACCTGTCCTATAAATAGTAACCGGGTTCTAAGGAGCTCAATATCACTGGATTGTTTTCATTGTTCATTGTTTTGGTTTAGCCACTTAACTAGCGACCAAAATATTCCAAGAAAACAACCCTCAATGAGTGTAGTATCGAGTATCTACCAACTTCGGACTGCACCAAAGCCGGTCATCTCACTACCCCTAGTAAAAGGCCAAGATGGTCAAGTAAGGTTCTAGGTCATTAGTGCTTAGTGACATCACTCAGCGGCCCCGTACTCTCCTTGATTGAACTCAAGGGTTACCGGTACTCACAAATATGTCGCACTAATATAGCTATTGCTTCGACCGTGTCGGTATACCCCGCACAGTTTCCACAACGTATTGCTATCTATGAATGTTTCCCAAAATCCGGGTGTAGGATTGCAAACCCAAACAATAGAGCCAAAGTATAAAGCAAACAAATCAAACAATTAGTCATGCAAGAGGGTGATCTAAGCCCTAAGGTTACTCCACTTTTAAATTATTCCCCAGCAGAGTCGCCAGTTCTATAATACGGTGGGAGAACTAACTAGGGTTTTGCGTTTGTTTTCGCAAATGTTTCGGTTGAGCAAGAGTCGCCACCGACTTTTTATTTTATCCTAAGGAAAGGTTTAAAAAGCACAGCAAAAACCTTTGAGATTTTTCTTGGGTTCGGGGAGTAGATTATAGAAAGGGAAGGTATTAGCACCCTTTCTATCCATGGTTATCCATGGGCTCTTAGGTACTTGCTTAGATCAACTGCCTTTTGTTTTCAATTGTTTGAAATGGTGCTTGGTGTGTGGTTTTGAAAATGTTTTGAAAAGATGCCTTGTATAGGCTACCCTTGTAACAATTCTTTACTTGAATGTTTTACAAAAGGTGTTTTGTCTTTTAAAAAGATGTTTCAAGGTTTTTTGAAAGTTTGTTTTGAAAGTGTTTGTGAAGTGGGTTTTGAAATTAGGCAAGTGTTTTCTTTGCAAATTGACAAGTACTTAAGAGTTATCTACCCTAAAGTTTTCTCAAAGATTTTTGTTATGTTTTAAACCTTTTTGACAATTTTGTTCCACCATTGCATTTGGTGGACAATCTTGTATTAGGAGGTGAAAGGGACAGGCGCGGATCATCGTTTAGACCATAATTGCAATAGTGTTAAATGTCTTTGGGCAATTTTTCTTTAAAAGGGACTTGATCATTCATTTAGGCAACATTTTGAGGGACTATGATCATTTGATTGTTTGTTTTACCCAAAGAAATTCAACATACAATATGGCCCAATTACTTGAAGGCAACAAAGTGGAATACCCTAGGGGTGCAAGTGTGAAATGTGTTGTCCATTTTTCATGCTTTTCTTGTCTTGTATTAGGTCAAACTAGTTTGTTCATTTTATTCACATTCAAACCCTAATTCTAACATAGTATGTTTAGAAAGCATTTAAAGTGCGAAATTTAAATTCCTACGCTATTACAACACAATAATATGGGGAGGGGGTACAATGTTTCAAATGGGGTATATTTAGACAAGAATTTAAACCTAACTATTACATCATTTTCTTTGAATATTTACAAGACAAATAATTATATAATTAAATGGAAATGAAATAAATATGCAAAAATGTAATAAAAAGAGAATTTTTATGTGTATGAAAAAAGAATATTATTTATGTAAAAAAAAAAGAGAAATAAAAGGGTATTATTTTTGGAGTATTTTTAAATTTAGGGCAAAACCCTAATTTTTAATCAAAGGGGATATTAATTAATTAATTCATATAATATTTATTATTTACATACAAAAATAAAATAAAGTATAGTATATTTGTAAAAAGGGCATTTTCTAGTATTAAATATTAAAAAAATAAAATATGTACATTTTTTGGTATTTTTATCCTAAGCATATTAATATATACCTATATATTTATATTATTTACAAAATGTATATTATATGTATTAGTTAATAATATTTAATATTAAAATAAAAAAGTAATTCTCTATAAAATATTTTCAGGAAGTAAAGATAAGATAAAAATGTATATAAAAAATATATTTATACTATCTTAATATTTTAAACAAAAAAAGTATATATATATATTCATTTATTTATGTACAAACTAAAGATACAATCAAATAAATACTTAATAAATTCAAAAAATGATGAGAAAAATATTTTTATATTTTTAATATGTTGAGAAAAAATAAATGAGTCAGTTAAAAAAAGAAAAAGTCAAAAAACATTAAAAATGAAGCAAATGGGCTCAGGGGTGTAAAACCAAAAAGGGTGGTGTGAAAAGGAAAAACACTCAGGCCCAGCCCAAGAAGCCACTGTCTTCAACCTTCAGCCAAAAACAATTCAAAAACGCGCGCCCTGTTCTTGATTTTCTAACTCCTGATTCCTGGCTTATTAACAAAAACTCATAACATAAAAAATGTTCAGCATCAAGAGACGAATCCAACCATATGCAGAACTTGACCTAACTCTCTAAGATGAGGGAGAATTTCTTCTCCCCCAAATCCTAACCTAGATTTTTTGCCATTTTCAAACCTCAAATTCTCACAGCTCAAGCAAAAGAAATGAAAAGTAAAAACATGTACATGTTCAGTGGCATGAGTAGAACATTGTTTATTCACAAACTTAAAGCTAATGATGCCTAATAAGAGATATACGAATTCAAAAACTTACCTGTTCAGTTGAAGTTCTATCTGGCAATGTAGAAGCTTTCAGTGCAAGGCGATGATTGGAAAAGCTTCCTTGAGGTCCAGGGATGCTATTCCAATGTTTACTTTGTCTTGAAAGCTTTTGAATCGTGCTAGAGCACTTCACCTGCAAAACAAGAAACTGAAAATGGTGGAAGTGGTTAGAGGGATTACAGGTCGTGTTTCAAGGCATGGTTAGCTTGCATAGGTGCTAGGGAATGTATGTGAACTGGTTTGGGCAAGAGAGCTTGAGAGAAATGGAAGATGGCACTCAAACTGCAGGCCTGACCCTGTTTTTGCAGTTTGAAGATGATTATGGGATTTGGGGTGTATGAGAGGTGTTAGGGTCGTGCAATAGCTTGGTTGGGATGTTTGGAATGTGTCTACAATATTTTCTTCTGTGTTCTAATGCTGAGATGAAAGATGTCCTATGCTATGGTACTTTTCTTCACCCTTAAGCAAGCAAAGCCAACTTGGTGTTTTAGGAAAGTAGGGGACCCCTAATGAGCTGCATAATCTCTCCTTGATCAGAGTGTTTTGCTCATAATCTTGTGCCAATTGGATTTGATTTGTACTTGTGGATTTGCATCATGACATAAAGTGAAACCTTTGCAAAAATGGATATAATGCTTTTTCCAATTTGAGATCAATCCATCATACAATGCTTTAGCTCATGAAACAAGGTCTTAGCACAATGAACATGCATTAAATTATTGAGTGTTGGATGGTTTTAGGACCTGTAATCAAGGGGTATGCTGGTTTGAGAAGTTTGCACAAATTATGAACATGAAAAATAGCCAATTCAAAAGTGAGTTTTTGCCAAATTGTGAAATTCGAATCTCTCAAGTCATGAGGTTGTTTGATGAGTTCTTAGACATTTTGGAAAGCTTGGAATGTGTACTACAATCCATCTTTGAAATGCAAATTGAAATTCCAAGTGGAAGTGTATGGAAAATGGCCTTGAAGTGGGGTAGAAAACCTTGTCAAAATAGGTCAAAAATTCACTAAGTTAAGAATGGTTTAGTGCCCTTATTCAAAAATTTGTAACTTGAGATACAAGCTTCAAATGGGAAAACTTTGTGATTAAAAGTTGTAGATTATGTAACAAGCTACAACTTTCATGTTTTGACTTTTGTTTGAATCCAAATGGATCTTGGTGAAAAAGTGGGGCAAAGTTAAGAAAAAATTAGGGTTTTTTATAACTTAGAAAAATTCTAAGTTATGAAAAATTCTAATTTCTAACCCTAATTTGCATTTTGTGATTTCTTGATGAACAAGTTTCATGATTTGGCATGTTTTGATGAAAAATGAATCTTGACTCTTGATTTTGACCAAAAAGTCAAAGTTTGACTTTTCAGTATACAGTCAAAATTGATCAATTGACTGGGAAATTCAACTGTCAATCTTGTGTATTTGGGATCTTTTGAGTTTGTTGAGCATGTCAAGATAATTCCATGGGGTCCTTGAGTCCATATATGAGCTTGGTTTTCCATTGGCTAGGTCAAACAGTCAAAAATTGCCTTTGTGCAGTCAAAACCCTAAAAATGACCATTTTGCCCTTTTGGTGATCTGATCAAATTTCTTATGGAATTGTGATCCAAACTTGATCAAATGGTCCATATGAGTTCATAATGTTGATGTGGGTCAATTTTCATGAGGTTTGACTGTCAATTGGCCACAGTTGACTTTTTCCCCAATACAGTTGATTTCTAGGTCAACTGTCCAATTGACTGGGCAAAACTTGGAACTAAGGCTTGAAACTTGGTGAGGATAAACTTGAGGGTCCAATATGAAGCATGAAATTCATCTTAAGCACTTTGGGTCAAAACATCTTGGTGCAAACACAAACCCTAATTTGGGTCAACAGTGCAAGGAGAGGTCTTGAGCAGATGAAACCCTAACTGGATCTTGGGCTTCAAAGGTTTTGTGATGAGAAATCATTGAGAAATGGGAGGGCAAATTTTGGGGTACAACAGCTGCAAATGGATTTTCAAGACCAAGTACAAAGCAAATGAATCTATAGAAATAAGGAAAGCACGTCTAGTTGCCAAAGGTTTCCAACAAACACCAGGACAAGACTATGAGGAGACATTTAGTCTTGTGGTCAAAGAAAGCACGGTCAGGATCATCCTCTCAATTACAGTTCATTCCAATTGGAAAATCAAACAATTAGACATCAATAATGCCTTCCTCAATGGCTCTCTCAAAGAAATAGTATTCATGCACCATCCAACAGGATTTGTAGATTCAACTAAACCAAATCACATATGCAAATTGTCGAAGGCAATCTATGGGTTGAAGCAGACACCACGAGCTTGGTTTGATAATCTCAAAAATGCAATGCTTAACTAAGGATTTTAAAATACAAAAACTGATTCCTCTCTTTTCATACTCAAAGGTAAAGATCATATTATTTTTCTACTCATCTATGTTGATGACATAATAATTACAGGCAACAACGCCATGTTTCTTGATGTATTTATCAAACAACTTAATGTTGTTTTCTCATTAAAAAATCTGGGTGAACTACACTACTTCTTGGGAATAGAGGCCCATAGAGATGCAAGTGGCATGTACCTCAAGCAATCCAAATACATAGATGACTTGTTAAAGAAATTCAACATGGAACATGCTTCATCTTGTCCAACCCCTATGGTAACAGGGAAGCAATTCACAGTTGAGGGGGACAAGTTACAAAATCCAACTCTGTTTAGGCAAGCCATAGGAGGATTCCAATATTTGACACACACAAGACCAGACATAACATTTTCCGTCAACAAACTCAGCCAATACATGAGTTCACCTACCATTGATCACTAGCAAGGCATAAAGAGGATTATGAGGTATCTCAAAGGCACCATCAATTATTTCTTACATATCAAGCAATCAACTGATATGGACATAACAGGGTTTTCAGATGCTGATTGGGCCACTAGTATTGACTACTGTGATACGGTGGCAGAACCGACTATTTAATACTGGTTTGCGTTTTGCGTTTTTTTGTTTGCAAAATGTCGCGGTAAGAAAGAGTTGCCACCGACTTTTATTTTATCCAACAAGGAAAAGGAAAAAGAATAAAAAAAACCTTTTTCAAGATGTTCTGAGTACGGGGGGTAGATTATAGAAAGGGAAGGTGTTAGCACCCTTTCTATCCATGGTTTTCCATGGGCTCTTAGGTACTTGCTCATCTTTTTAAAATTGCTTGTGTGTGTGCTTTGAAAAGTTTTGTTTTACTTTGTTTTAATCCTTGCTTCTGTATTCAAGAGTGTTACGAAGTGTTTTTGGAAACTTTGTTTGAAAAAGTGTAAGTGTGAAAAAAGTTTGATTTTGAGCAAGTACCTACTAGCATCTACCTACTCGAAAAAAGAATTGTTTCTATTCTCGTGTCCTTTAGACAGCGATGTCCTACTATTTGAGAAATAGGTAGCACCACCGTTGGAGTTTGTAAGGGTCAATTCGAAAGGGACGTAATGGTCATTGAAGGCAACATGTAAGGATACCTTAGCATTTCGAAGGGATTGTCATCATATATTCGTAGGCAACATCAATGGACAAGATCATATACCGTAGGCAACTCCGAGGGACCATGATCTTTATAATGATTTTAACCGAGGGTCTTTGCTAAGGGTATCCCTATGTTTGAGGGACATGACCATTGTTTTTCGAGGCAACCAAGTGAGACATACCCTAAGAATGAGCATGTGCATGTGTTTGATTTGTTATTTAATCTTTGCACAATTAAGGTGATCTACTATTTTAATTTTATTTGTCATGTATTCTTGTCATACAACCCTATTAACATACATCTAGACAGTTAAATATTTGCGAGAATTAAAAATGCGAGAAAATAAATCTACGCTATTACAAGGCTTCGGGGATGGGGATTAATTGCATAGCCAAAAACCTGAGGAAAAGCGATAAGTAAAAGCCCTAAATTAAACTATTACAAACCTCGGAGCAATTACATAATCAGAAGAAAAAAAATGCGAGAAAAGCTAAATCTACGCTATTACATTGATAATGCGACCTATACAATTTTTCTAGAAATTAAAATGTAAAAGAATAAATAAAAAGAAATTAAGGAAAAATTAAAACTTAAAATTCTAAGTTAATGTTTTTGGTGATTTTTTTATGAAAAAAGTGATTTAGGATAATTAATTAAATAAACCTAATTAATTTTAATTAGTAAAAAATGTTAATTTTGAAAAAAAGTTAAGTAAAATACCTAAATCCTAATTAATTTTAATTAATAAAAAAAAAGTTAATTTTGAAAAAAAAATTAAAAATAAAATATATAAAATTAATTAACTTAAAAATTAAATTAGGTTTTTTTTGTAAAAAAAAAGGTTTGTGAAAAATGTTTTGTGGTTAAGTGAATTTAATATTGAAAAAGACAAATTGGTTAAAAACCAAAAACAAACAATGAAATTAAAAACCTAAAATTAATTATTCGAGTTTAGGAGGAAAAATCAAAGGTTTGTGAAAAATGTTAAGTTTTATGAAAAAAAAGTTTTAAAACAAAGAATGAAAATAGGTAAAAGGATAAATAGAAAGGAAGAAAACCAATACCAATAGGGGTGGTTGTTGAACCCACGCCCTTAACCTTCTCAGGATGTCTGCCTCGTCATGCATTGGTTGGTTGTTCTATTTTGGCCATTAGTGTTTTAACCTCAACGTTCTGTAATGAACCTGTACGAGACTCTGCCTAAATCTGCAGTGTTGAATCTCATGAACACATTAAATAAATTACTATATATCATGGAAAAAAATTTAACGTTAAAACCGATATGGCATGTATGAATGATTATACCCTTTTGATCATGGAAATCAAACCAGCCTTACCCTTACTAGAGAAGTAGTGAGATGAATGCTTTTATGTCCTTTTGATCATGAAGATCAAACCAACCTTACCCTTACTGGAGAAGTAGTGAGATGTGGGTTTGTAACAAGGATGACTTGTTTGTAGTGAGATGGGGGTTTGTAATAAGGATTTTAAAGTTTTAGGGTTCTTGAAAGAATTTGATATTCTGACAGCGTTGTGGCAAAGGTTTTTTTTCGTCCTCTTGTTTGTGTGAAAAGAATAAGATTATATAATAGAAATTAGAGAGAAAAAAATGGGCTTTGAATGTGCAATTGGGCTTCCAATGTTCACTTGAGTCCGTTACGTTCCAGGCTAAATCGAAGGGACTTAA
This sequence comes from Vicia faba, assembly GCA_948472305.1. Classification (NCBI taxonomy): domain Eukaryota; kingdom Viridiplantae; phylum Streptophyta; class Magnoliopsida; order Fabales; family Fabaceae; genus Vicia; species Vicia faba. Next base: position 942,030,231 of record OX451736.1, read on the forward strand.
GTACAATTTTTGAAGTTGAAATATGTAAACAAAATGTAACCGACATCGAGAACTAACACATGTCCAAAAATGGGCTCAATCGGATAAACGGTGAATTAGTTATGAATTTTTGAAGTTTCAGCTCAGACAAACTTATTTTGGGCTCTAGTGTCGACTTTGAAACGTTCTTCAATAAAAAACTGGTATTGATTGGAGCATAATCCGGTCTTGACATTGGAAGCAAAGTTATAGATCTCTGAGTTAGTGACCTTGTGTAAAAAGATGGGCCCGATCCGATAAAAATTGACCGAGTTATGAATTTTCAAAGTTTCGACCCAGATGAAATAATATTCAGCATTCAGGATTTTCGGCGCGTCACGCGCACTCTGAGCAAAAAACGAAGGCCTTTTGGATATCTGTGATCGGTGGATCTGGAACTGACTGTTTAACGCTGGTTCGCGAAATGTCGCGGAAGCAAGAGTTGCCACCGTCTTTTATTTTCTCCAACATGGACAGGACAAAAGCACAGCAAAATTCCTTATGAGATAGTTTCTCGGTTCGAGAGGTAGATTATAGAAAGGGAAGGTGTTAGCACCCTTTCTATCCATGGTTATCCATGGGCTCTTAGATACTTGCTCATTGTGTTTTCAAAAGTGTTTTCTTTTCAAGTGTGAGTGGGTTTGAAAAAGTTTCGTTTAAAGATTTCAGATCGACTCTTGTATCAGTCCTCAAGAGTGTTTGAAAAATTGTTTTGGAAAGCTTTTTTGAAAGTGTCGGTGTGAAAAGAAGTTTTGATTTATTTTAAATTAGAGCAAGTATCTATGAGTCATCTACCTACCCTAAGGAATTAGGCTGTGTAAATGTCCTTAAGGTAGTGCCATCCCACCATTGAGAGATAGGTAGCACCATCGTTGGAGGTGTTCGGGTCAATTCGAGTTTAGGGACAGTGTGGTCACCAGAGCCACAGTAGGACACCTTAGAAGCTACCCTTATGCCATTGATCCTTTTTAATTCGAGGCAACTTTTCCGAGGCAACTGGATCATGTCATGGACATAAGGACTTACTAAAACGTCCTATACTCGACGACCACGTTTCGAGGGCAAGGCAACAGTGAGGCGTACCCTAAGAGTGGTGTGTGAATTTGTGTGTTATTTTCATGTTATGTTTTATCTTGTACATGTATCATGGTGATCTACGCTTGTTTTTAATTTAGGCCATACATTCTTTCATGCAATTATAATTTAAAAGTGCGGAAATTTAAATGCGGAAAGTAAAATCCTACGCTATTACAAGGCGCGGGTCCATACATCGCCAAATTAACAAAGACCCGTTTTTAATAAAAATGCGGAAAGTAAAATAAATTCCTAATTACTATTACATGGCTTGAGCAATTACATAATATTCACAATAAAATAACGTGCGAAAAGAATAGAAATAGAACGTTCGAGGGCGTTGGACCCCTTTTGAGATTAAATTGAATTAAAAGTTAATTAATTATTTAATAAAGAAAGGAAGTTGTTTTTTAGGTTTTTGGTATTTAATGGAAAATAAAGAAATTAAAATTGAAGAGAAACCCTAATTCTAAGTTGTTTTTAATTATTAATGAAAAAATATTAAAGTTTAACCTAATTTACTAGTTAATTAATTTATTTACATGTTTATTTACAAAATTAATGATAATTAATAATAATGACAAATAATGATGATTAATAATTTATTTAAGAAAAAGATGAAAATGTCAAAACCTAATTCTACATATTTTTTATTTATTAAGAAAAAGTGTTAAAATTAAAACCTAGATTAATTAAGTTAATTGTTAGAGTTTATTTACAAAAATTAATTAGTGAAGAAATTAAATATATTTGTATTTTTTTTATTTTTCTGTTTTTATTATAGAAAATTATTTTATGATGAAAAAAACAATTAAAGCAATTAAAAAAGAATTAGAAAAGAAAAGAAAATTAAACAGGATGCAAACCAAGGGGGGTTTCAGGCCCAAGGGGAGGTTTTTTTGAAGTATTCTGGCCCATTAGACAAAAAGCCTTGTTAGACTTTCTGGCATCACGTGCGTGTTCATTGACTCCTGAGTACCGTGGTCTGCATTCTTTGGCCATTGGATTGGGTTTCATGGCCATTTGTGTTCTGGCTGTTGGTCATTTGTGTTCTGGCCTCATCATACATAAGTTGTTCTACTTTGGCCATTTGGCTTTTAGCTTTTGGCCATTTGTGTTTTGGCCTCAACGTTCCTTAATGAACCTGCATGGGATCCTATCTAAATCTGCAGTGTTGAATCTCATGAACACATTAAATAAAATCATAAAATGCAAATAAAGCTAATATATGAAGAAATTTAATGTTTAGGCACAATATGGCATGTATGAATGATTATACCCTTTTGATCATGGAGATCAAATCACTCTTACCCTTACTGGAAAATTAGTGACCTGAATGCTTTTATGCCTTTTGTATCATGGAGATCAAGCCAGCCTTACCCTTACTGAAGAAGTAATGAGGTGTTGGTTTGTAATTGTGATGACTTGTTTGTAGTGAGAGAGGGATTTGTAATAAGGATTTCAAGGTTTTAGGGTTCTTGAAAGAATTTGATATTCTAACAGTGTTGTGACAAGGTTTTTTCTCTCTTTTCCTCCTCTTTCTCCTCTTTTTTTTCTCTCTGGTTTGTGTGAAAAGAAGGTGATTATATAATGGAAATTAGGGTAAAGAAAATGGGCTTTGAATGTGCAATTGGGCCTCCAATGTTCACTTGAGTTCGTCACTTTCCAGGCTAAATCGCAGGGACTTAAGTTCAATTTTTGAAGTTGAAATGTGAAAACAAAATGTAGCCGACATCAATAACTAACTCCTTTCCGAAAATCGGCTCAATCGGATAAACGGTGAATTAGTTATGAATTTTTGAAGTTTCAGCTCAGACAAACTTATTTTGGGCTCCAGTGTCGACTCTGACACGTTCTTCAATAAAAAACTGGTATTGATCGGAGCATAATCCGGTCTCGACTTTTGAAGCAAAGTTGTAGATCTATGAGTCAGGGACCTTGTGTAAAAATATGAGCCCAATCCGATAAAAATTGACCGAGTTATGAATTTTCGAAGTTTCGGCCCAGATGAAATAATATTCAGCATTCAGGATTTTCGGTGTGTCACGCACTCTGAGCAAAAAACGAAGCCCTTTTGAATACCGTTTAAACTTAATACCTTCTGTGAAAATGTAGCCAACTCAATTTGTGAAATTTTGGCACCGGAACCAGCTCAATACTATGAAAATCGACCAAGTTATGATTTTCTGAACATGATGCAAATAAACTTCTGTCACAAATTTTCTGTATGAAAATACTTGATAAATCCATATTTTTGAAGACCTTCTGATCGAAATTGGCTTCCATCCGTTAGAGATGAAAACGTAGATAATGTCAAGACGGAATTTTGGCCACCGGAACGGGTTCAAAACGAGCCACGATCTTCAAGTTATAAATTTTTTAGTGCGTAAAAACTGCACTTTCAGCACACTTTTTCACTATATTTCTTCGAGAAAACTCACACATTCGGATACCTTCTTTAAAGAATTGACTCTTGAGCCGAACCTGAATTTGAGAATACGTTATCAGAGATATCTTGGCGAAAGAATACCTGAATATGACGCGCCAGGTTGGACTTGTGAATTTTTCTTGAAATATTTTGAGAAATATGGGAGGGCAAATTTTGGGGTACAACAATATCGTTCAAACTCGATACCTCCTGTGAAAATGTATTCAACTTAATTTATGAAATTTTGGTTCCGGAACCAGCTCAATACGATGAAAATCGACCAAGTTATAATTTTCTGAACATGACACAAATAAACTTCGGTCACAAATTTTCTGTACGAAAATACTTGATAAATCCGCATTTTTGAAGACCTTATGATCGAAATTGGCTTCCATCCATGAGAGATGAAAACGTAGATAACGTCAAGACGGAATTTTGGCCACTAGAACGGGTTCAAAACAAGCCACGATCTTCAAGTTATGAATTTTTGTGTGCGTAAAAACTGCACTTTCAGCACACTTTTTCACCACATTTCTTTGAGAAAACTCACACATTCGGAGACCTTCTTTAAAGAATTGACTATTGAGCCGAACCTAAATTTGAGAATACGTTATCAGAGATATCTTGGCGAAAGAACATCTGAATATGACGCGCCGGGTTGGACTTGTGAATCTTTGAACCCCGAATCGTTGTAAAACGGCGAACCGATCTTCAGCACGAAAAATACTCTGAGAACATCCATTGATGAAATAAACGTCACTTGTAACCTAAAGAAGCTTGATAAATATACCTTTATTCCATAACCATAAAACCAATAATATGCGTGTATAAAAAGAGGGCAAATTTTAGGGTACAACAGCTGCCCCTGTTCAATCTTCTTAAACTTGAGGATGTAGATTGGTTGTCTGCCTTTCGTAATCTGAAGGTGGAAGATGATTGAACACTAGAGTGCCCAGAAATTTGCACTCGCATAAAGTGGTACTTGTCTTGTGATATCGAGAATGGGCGTATAGATGCCATTTGGAGATTGATGACGGAGGATGGGCTTAAAGATGCCATCCGAAGGAGTATCGATCGCATAAGAGATTCCTTTGCGAGAGTTTGTATACCTGTTGTTGTGGAAGATTTCGCTGGGGAATGTTGGTCTCTGTCTTGAGGAATAGTTGAATTTTAGGAGCTTCGGTCGTCCGTTATTCTACTGGGGGAATCGTCTCTTGGTCGAAGAGGTAAAATGAACTATTATTTGGTCGTGATCCAGGCTTCATAGTGATAAGATCGACTGCTATCTGGTCGTGCTCTAGGCTTTACAATGACTTACTGGGGAGATGAGATTAAACTTGCTATCTGGTCGTAATCCAGGCTTTGCAATTTCTCAATTCTTATCTGGTCGTAATTCAGGCTTCAGAAGGAATTAAGTTGTTATCCGGTCGCATCCGGGCTTCAGCTTAAATTCACGGCACACTAATATCTGGTTGACTCCGGGCTTCTTAGTAGTTGTTCAGGTAAACTGCTATTTGGTCAAAATCCAAGCTTCAGTGTCTTATGCTGTTATCTGGTCGTAATCTCAGGCTTCAGTGCTTTGCCGCTATCTGGTCGTAATCCAGGCTTCACGATGTTTTATACCATTATCCGGTCGAATCCAGGCTTCATGGTGGTTTGCACTGCTATCTGGTCGATTCTAGGCTTCACAATACCTTACTTCTTATCTGGTCGTAATCCAGGCTTCAAAGGAAATCAAGTGGTTATCCAGTCGCATCCGGGCTTCCATTTGATTTTAAGGCCTACTAATATCCGGTCGACTCCGGGCTTCTTAGTAATTGGCCGGGTAAACTGTTATTTGGTCGAAATCCAAGCTTCACAGTGTCCCTTACTGTTATTTGGTCGTAATCCAGGCTTCAGTGTCTTTTACCGCTATTTGGACGTAATCCAGGCTTCACGATGTCTCATACCATTATCTGGTCGAATCCAGGCTTCATGGTGTCTTTGTATTGCTATCTGGTTATAATCCAGGCTTCACAATAACTTGCTAAGCTGTTATTCGGTCGATTTCCGGGCTTCACAGCTTGTGTTTATGACATACCACTATCTGGTCGCTTCCAGGCTTCATGGTGTCTTGTACTGTTATCTGGTCGTAATCCAAGCTTCACAGTAACTTGCATTGCTATCTGGTCGTTCTCCAGGCTTCACAATAACTTGCTGGGGATTAAACTATTATCCGGTCGAATCTGGGCTTCATAGCTTAAATTTAAGATGAACTACTATCTGGTCGATTCCAGGCTTCATGGTATTTTGATACTGTTATCCGGTCATTCTTTGGGCTTCGCAGTACGATGGAGAATTCAAGATATTATCCGGTCGGATCCGGGCTTCATAGCTTGAACTGGAATATAAATCTTAGCACCGATTTGACTGAACCAGAGAAAACTTATGAGAATTTGATTGTATCTTTTCCTGAAAGGTAAAGAGTTAGTCGTATGTAATGTCATGATGCATTACATGTATCGAATAATGATGTTCTCAAAATAAATGAGATTGTGTTGTATGATGCGTATGCGCATGCCATGATGTATGGATATGCAATGTTCTCGTGATGTTTTCAAGCTGGGGAAAATAAATCCCGAACTTCTACTAGAGAGTGCAAGGAGTCGAATTCTTCGTTCTCGCTGGGGATAATGATCGAAGCTGATCTGAGAATAAATTGGCGAGAGAATAACTCTGCTGGAGAATAAACTGGAGAGGAAATGACTCTGTGGGGAAGAGAGATAATCTGCTAGAAGATCTACTGATTTGGAGAAATAAACTCAGCCGGGGATAAACTTCTGTTGCTGGTGATAAACAAGCTCTTCTTGGGGAGAATTTTGCCGACTCACTCGCGATTGTGAACCTCGGCTAGGGAGAGTTGTGTCCTGTTCAGGAAAGCTAACACCATTGTCTTTGGATACTTTTTACTCTGCGGGGAGTGTATGTTACTGAGACGCATGCTGAGGATATGACAATGACTTCGTACCAAGACTTTTCTACCCCTGTACCTGCTGGAGAAAGTGCCTGCAGAGGCCTTGTGGATTGAGTGTCATCCTAACTTATGAGGTTCTTGGTAACTGCCGATCGGAATGATAAGTCTTCTACTGAAAGGTAAGTGACAAGATAACAGGACATAGTCGTACACTTTAATCCCTAACTTTTGCCTGGACTGTCTTTTCAGATTTTCAGTCCACCAGGATACCCTTTTTTGCCCAAGCCACCTTTTCAGGTTTTCGGCTTGTCAGGTGTACATATCTTTTTTGTTTTTATCCCTAATTTTTTCCGAACCCTTTCGGTTCGCCGGGATGCTCTTATTTTTGCCTAGGCCAGTCAACCTAGCGGGTCTTTGTTCATGCGCAGTATTTTCTGACTATGTCCATTCTCTCAGGGTGTAGGGAGTTGTCATTGTCGGTAGTGTTGTATTGGCACACTACCAGAAGATGTTTGTTTGATCGTACAAGATTCGTTGCTGGAATTCATGCCCAATGCCCCCAAGTGATTCAGATGGAGATCTGCCCTTGGATATTTGACATCTTTGAGAGATTCCTTGAATCTTGACTTGGCTGCCCCAGATGATGGGTAATGATCATGTCGTGCCCCTTGGTTGGAAGTGTTTTTCCACTTGAGGTGATCCTTTTTATTGAGAAGGTTTTTGTTCACTAGATATTCGTCATGCGAATTTATCTGCTGTTGAACAAATAGTCATATGCAAACAATATTATTTTAAGAATGCAAAGCTTACGTCTGTCTTGAAATTTTTGAAAATGCATTTTTCAGTAAAACATGAAAATTTTGTAAAATGTGATGTCAACTCAGGATTTACAGCAAGTCCTACAGGAGTCAGGATACCTTTTGTAACAATATGCTTTCGAACCAACCCATGCTTCAGCTAGGACTTTTAAGGGTTATAACGTGGCCTGGTTCACGTTTTAAGAAACAAGGGATAAAGGCTCAAATTTTATTTGTACCCACCCGTTCTCCGTGATGTTCTTCGATTCTATACTCAGTTAATTGTGCATTTAGATCCCGTTTGAGTCTTTGCTCTGATATTTCAGTGATGGTTCGGATACTGAGAATTTATTTTGAATAGTCAGTCATTTCTTTTTGTTGAGGTATTGTAGGACCTCTTTCTTTTTTATTTTATTATCCTTGTCTTTTGCCTTAACTGTTTCTTTTTGTGATTACAGTCAGCGGGATGCCCCAGTTTTTTTCTTAAGTTTCCTTCATAGGTTTTGACTTAATGGGTTTTTATTTCGAGAGATAATGACTGTCTGTCTTGACGATTATAGGGAACCATCACTGTCTTTTGTTTTGGAAGGACATCTTTGAAGTCATTCATTATGCACCTGGATTAACTGAGAAAACTACCCTGCCCCAGGTTGTGATTAAGGGTTTTAATTTGTGTGACAAGAAAAACTCCTACTTCTTTGGCTCGAAGGGGTTGACTAGGGATTACCTTCCTTATAACTCTACTATTTAGGATTTGAAACAACGCCTGTACATCTTCAGCAGGGTCTGTTCAAAAGCATACTGTAGAGATTTTGATATCCTTTTCGTCACCCTCCCTCTAAGGCTTAGAGTTTTTAATCGAGATTTGAATATCACAAAAGGAAATAAGAACACATTTTTGAAATAGTGAATATGAATGAATTGATTCAAGACAAACATGTGCAATGCATTGATGAAATAACGAGGTTTGATATGAATAAATGTTCAAACAAATCAAAAGAAAATTACACAATGAAAATTCTAATGAACGAAAAGTCTTCTCTTGTCAGAACTTGTCACTTTAAATGGTGATACTTGGAGGATTGACAGAAACATTCCAGTTGACCATCTTGTGTGAATTCTAATGCTCCTTCATCAATCAGGTCTTGAATTTTGTATTTCAACCTCCAACAGTCGTCAGTATCATGACCCGGACTGTTGGAGTGATATGCACACCTTGCATCAGGATTGTAGTTAGGAGAAGAAGTCTTGGGATTCAGATGAGGTCCTATCAACATAATCAGATTCATCCTTAACAGGTGTTGCAAATCTTGATAAAACAACATGTTGAGTTTGGTAAACTGCCTTTTGGGCATATCCGGCTTACTCTGATTAACCCGTTGTTTTTGGCGAGGTTGTTGTTGGACCCGTGATGTAGTAGCAATTTGGAAAGGTCCACTCTTCACCAAACTAACCTTTGGTCTTCTTGGAGGTTGATCAATGACTTGGTCCTCGACCTCGACTTTTTGCTCCATACTGTTGTATCCGTCTTGATGAAGTTGGTTGATGATGGCTTTTAGCTCTTCTTGTCTTCGGACTAGGCCTTGGATAAGAGCCATCTGCCCCAACATCTGGGTTCTCATTGCACCTACCTCAGCTTGCAATTGTTCCAGCCGTTCGTCCTTATTGTCTTCAGGACTTTTCTTGACCAAGTTCCCAATGAGTAGTGTTTTCAACTCTTCCTGCCCCTTGGATAGGTTTAGGAATATTTCCCTGAACTGAGCTTCTTGAGTCTGAAGATCTCTGTTGTCTTGTTTGAGAGCCATTTTTGAAATAAACAGCGAGAACATGAGAGGCCTGTACTGGAAGACCTGTTATGCAATGATATGTATGATATATGTATGCAATGTTTTCAAGGATCTCGCGGGGTAAATAAGAAACTGTTAGAATTTGATTGCAGCTTGATTAAAGAAACTTCATGTCGTTAAGAGTCCTTCTTCAAGAGTCAAGCTCACCATATCGAGTGGGTCATAGCCACTGACTCAAGTTATCATGTTTTGATCTCTAGATGACATTGGCTAGAGGAAAATAAATCCCCTTGCCCCTTGCTAGACGTCTGATTTACCATAACCTGCATCACAAACCCTTGAGATCCTTGAAATGGTTAAGGAAATGTTAAGGCATGATGTTATGATGTGTATGCTATGCGTTTAAGCAAAAGTGCGAGGTAATGTAAGCAAGTAAGTCCGACAAGAAATCCAAGTTATTGGATAAGGACTGTAAACAAAACCTGCAAGGAACTCATGTTGTCAGATAATAAAAATGTGCAAGTAGTTCAAGTTGAAAGCACACAAGTCACACAAACAGCCTTAGGTTTAGGCTTGCATGGGTTTTAAGGTAGTACCCTCTTGAAGTTAAGTTGGTTTCAAACCTATCCTAGAAAAGTAATCGGGTTCTAGAGGATCTCAATATCACTGACCATCCTCTATCGGTCATGGTTTCAGCTCACACAATCTTTTCTTGCGGCCAGAACTATCTCGAGAGTATGGTCTCAATGAGTGTAGCATCGAGTATCAACCAGTTCTCAGCTTTACACCGAGGCCGACTATCTCACTACTTTCTAATGGCCAAGTTGGTCGATTAAATGTTCTAAGGTCAGTTGATGCTTAATGACACCACACAGCAGCCCCGTATTTTCCTTGTTTCTCCACAAGGGATACCGGTACCAACCAATTTGCCACATCAACATAGCTACTGCTTTAACCATATCGGTCTACGTCGTACAGTTCCCTCACAGTCTATTGCTACTTATCTAAAAGGTGTCCCCAGATCCGGGTTAGGATCTATAGTAACTCCCAAACAAAACCCTTAAAAGTAAAGCAAACAAAACAAACAAGAGAAGCAATTATGATGAACTGATCCTAAGGTATACCCCACTTATACACTCCTCAGCAGAGTCGCCAGTTCTGTGATACGGTGGCAGAACCGACTGTTTAATACTGGTTTGCGTTTTACATTTTTTTGTTTGCAAAATGTCGCGGTAAGCAAGAGTCGTCACCGACTTTTATTTTATCCAACAAGGAAAAGGAAAAAGAACAGAAAAAACCTTTTTCGAGATGTTCTGAGTACGGGGGTAGATTATAGAAAGGGAAGGTGTTAGCATCCTTTCTATCCATGGTTTTCCATGGGCTCTTAGGTACTTGCTCATCTTTTTAAAATTGCTTGTGTGTGTGCTTTGAAAAGTTTTGTTTTACTTCGTTTTAACCCTTGCTTCTGTTTTCAAGAGTGTTACGAAGTGTTTTTGGAAACTTTGTTTGAAAAAGTGTAAGTGTGAAAAAAGTTGATTTTGAGCAAGTACCTACTAGCATCTACCTACTCGAAAAAAGAATTGTTTCTATTCTCGTGTCCTTTAGACAGCGCTATCCTACTATTTGAGAAATAGGTAGCACCGTCGTTGGAGTTTGTAAGGGTCAATTCGAAAGGGACGTAATGGTCATTGAAGGCAACATGTAAGGGTACCTTAGCATTTCGAAGGGACTGTCATCATATATTCGTAGGCAACATCGAGGGACAAGATCATATACCATAGGCAACTTCGAGGGACCATGATCTTTATGATGATTTTAACCGAGGGTCTTTGCTAAGGGTATCCCTACGTTCGAGGGACATGACCATTGTTTTCCGAGGCAACCAAGTGAGGCATACCCTAAGAGTGAGCATGTGCATGTGTTTGATTTCAGTTATTTAATCTTTGCACAATTAAGGTGATCTAATATTTTAATTTTATCTGTCATGCATTCTTGCACAATTAACATACATCTAGACAGTTAAATATTTGTGGGAATTAAAAATGCGAGAAAATAAATCAACGCTATTAGAAGGCTTCGGGGAGGGGGATTAATTACATAGTCAAAAACCCGGGGAAAAACGATAAGTAAAAGCCCTAAATTAAACTATTAGAAACCTCGGAGCAATTACGTAATTAGATGGAAAAAAATGCGAGAAAAGCTAAATCTACGCTATTACATTGATAATACGACCTATACAATTTTTCTAGAAATTAAAATGTAAAAGAATAAATAAAAAGAAATTAAGGAAAAATTAAAACTTAAAATTCTAAGTTAATGTTTTTGGTGATTTTTTTATGAAAAAAGTGATTTAGAATAATTAATTAAATAAACTTAAAAAAACCTAATTAATTTTAATTATTAAAAAATGTTAATTTTGAAAAAAAGTTAATTAAAACACCTAAATCCTAATTAATTTTAATTAATAAAAAAAAGGTTAATTTCGAAAAAAAGTTTTAAAAAAATAAAATAAAATTAATTAACCTAAAAATTAAATTAGGTTTTTTTGTAAAAAAAAGGTTTGTGAAAAAAGTTTTGTGGTTAAGTGAATTTAATATTGAAAAAGACAAATTGGTTAGAAACCAAAAACAAACAATGAAATTAAAAACCTAAAATTAAATTAAAACCTAAAATTAATTATTCGAGTTTAGGAGGAAAAATCAAAGGTTTGTGAAAAATGTTAAGTTTTATGAATTTTTTTTTAAAACAGAAAGAATTAAAATAGGTAAAAGGATAAATAGAAAGGAAGAAAACCAATACCAATACCAATAGGGGTGATTGTTGAACCCACGCCCTTAATCTTCTCAGGATGTCTGCCTCGTCATGCATTGGTTGATTGTTCTATTTTTGTCATTAGTGTTTTGGCCTCAACATTCTGTAATGAACTTGCATGGGACCCTGTCTAAATCTGCAGTGTTGAATCTCATGAACACATTAAATAAATTACTATATATCATGAAGAAAAAAAATTTAACGTTAAAACTGATATGGCATGTATGAATGATTATACCCTTTTGATCATGGAGATCAAACCAACCTTACTCTTACTAGAGAAGTAGTGAGATGAATACTTCTATGCCCTTTTGATTATGAATATCAAACCAGCCTTACCTTTACTGGAGAAGTAGTGAGATGTGGGTTTGTAACAAGGATGACTTGTTTGTAGTGAGATGAGGGTTTGTAATAAGGATTTCAAGGTTTTAGGGTTCTTTAAAGAATTTGATATTCTGACAGCGTTGTGGCAAAGGTTTTTTTTCGTCCTCTTGTTTGTGTGAAAAAAATGAGATTATATAATAGGAATTAGAGAGAGAAAAATGGGCTTTGAATGCGCAATTGGGCTTCCGATGCTCACTTGAGTCCGTCACGTTCCAGGCTAAATCGAAGGGACTTAATTGCTATTTTTGAAGTTGAAATATGAAAACAAAATTTAGCCGACATCGAGAACTAACACCTTTCTAAAAATCGGCTCAATCAGATAAAAGGTGAATTAGGTATGAATTTTTGAAGTTTCAGCTCAGACAAACTTATTTTGGGCTCTAGTGTCGACTTTGACAGGTTCTTCAATAAAAAACTGGTATTGATCAGAGCATAATCCGGTCTCGACTTTGGAAGAAAAGTTGTAGACCTATGAGTCAGTGACTTTGTGTAAAAATATAGGCCCGATCCGATAAAAATTGACCGAGTTATGAATTTTCGAATTTTCGACCCAGATGAAATAATATTCAGCATTCAGGATTTTCAGCGTGTCACGTGCACTCTGAACAAAAAACGAAGGCCTTTTGGATATCGTTCGAACTCGATACCTCCTGTGAAAACGTAGCCAACTCAATTTGTGAAATTTTGGTGCCGGAACCAGCTCGATACGATGAAAACCGACCAAGTTATGATTTTCTGAACATGACACAAATAAACTTCTGTCACAAATTTTTTGTACGAAAATACTTGATAAATCCGCATTTTTGAAGACCTTATGATCGAAATTGGCTTCCAGCCGTGAGAGATGAAAACGTAGATAACGTCAAGACGGAATTTTGGCCACCGGAACGGGTTCAAAACAAGCCACGATATTCAAGTTATGAATTTTTGTGTGCGTAAAAACTGCACTTTCAGCACACTTTTTTACCATATTTCTTTGAGAAAACTCACACATTCGGAGACCTTCTTTAAAGAATTGACTATTGAGCCAAACCTAAATTTGAGAATACATAATCAGAGATATCTTGGCGAAAGAACATCTGAATATGACGCACCGGGTTGGACTTGTGAATCTTTGAACCCCGAATCGTTGCAAAACGGCGAACCGATCTTCAGCACGAAAAATACTCTGAGAACATCCATTGACGAAATAAACGTCACTTGTAACTTGAAGAAGCTTGATAAATATACCTTTATTACATAACCATAAAACCAATAATATGCGTGTATGAAAATATGGCAAATTTTGGGGTACAACAGCTGCCCCTGTTCAATCTTCTTAAATTTGAGGATGTAGATTGGTTGTCTGCCTTTCGTAATCTGAAGGTGGAAGATGATTGAACACTAGAGTACCCAGAAATTTGTACTCGCATAAAGTAGTACTTGTCTTGTGATATCGAGAATGGGCTTATAGATGCCATTTGGAGATTGATGACGGAGGATAGGCTTAAAGATGCCATCCAAAGGAGTATCGATCGCATAAGAGATTCATTTGCGAGAGTTTGTATACCTATTGTTGTGGAAGATTTCGTTGGGGAATGCTGGTCTCTGTCTTGAGGAATAGTTGAATTTTAGGAGCTTCGGTCGTCTGTTATTCTACTGGGGGAATCGTCTCTTGGTCGAAGAGGTAAAATGAACTACTATTTGGTCGTGATCCAGGCTTCATAGTGATAAGATCGACTACTATCTGTACATGCTCCAGGCTTTACAGTGACTTACTGGGGAGATGAGATTAAACTTGCTATCCGGTCGTAATCCAGGCTTTGCAATTTCCCAATTCTTATCTGGTCGTAATTCAGGCTTCAGAAGGAATTAAGTTATTATCCGGCCGCATCCGGGCTTCAGCTTAAATTCAGGGCACACTAATATCCGATCGACTCCGGGCTTCTTAGTAGTTGTTCAGGTAAACTACTATTTGGTCGAAATCCAAGCTTCATAGTGTCTTATGTTGTTATCTGGTCGTAATCTCAGGCTTCGGTGCTTTACCTCTATCTGGTCGTAATCCAGGCTTCACGATGTTTTATACCATTATCCGGTCGAATCCAGGATTCATGGTGTTCTGTACTGCTATCTGGTCGATTCCAGGCTTCACAATACCTTACTTCTTATCTGGTCGTAATCCAGGCTTTAGAAGAAATCAAGTGGTTATCCAGTCGCATCCGGGCTTCCAATTGATTTTAAGCCCTACTAATATCTGGTCGACTCCGGGCTTCTTAGTAATTGGCCGGGTAAACTGCTATTTGGTAGAAATCCAAGCTTCATAGTGTCCCTTACTGTTATCTGGTCGTAATCCAGGCTTCGGTGTCTTTTACTGTTATCTGGTCGTAATCCAGGCTTCACGATGTCTCATACCATTATCTGGTCGAATCCAGGTTTCATGGTGTCTTTGTATTGCTATCTGGTCGTAATCCAGGCTTCATAATAACTTGTTAAGCTGTTATCTGGTCGATTTCTAGGCTTCACGGCTTGTGTTTATGACATACCACTATCTGGTCGCTTTCAGGCTTCATGGTGTCTTGTACTGTTATCTGGTAGTGATCTAGGCTTCACAGTAACTTGTATTGCTATATGGTTGTTCTCCAGGATTCACAATAACTTGCTGGGGATTAAACTATTATCCGGTCGAATCTGGGCTTCATAGCTTAAATTTAAGATGAACCACTATCTGGTCAATTCCAGGCTTCGTGGTATTTTGATACTGTTATCGTGTCATTCTTCAGGCTTCGCAGTACAATGGAGAAATCAAGATATTATCCGGTCGGATCCGGGCTTCATAGCTTGAACTAGAATAGAAATCTTAGCACCGATTTGACTGAACCAAAGAAAACTTGTGAGAATCTGATTGTATCTTTTCCTGAAAGGTAAAGAGTTAGTCGTATGTAATGTCATGATGCATTACATGTATCGAACAATGATGGTCTCAAAATAAATGAGATCGTGCTGTATGATGCGTATGCACATGCCATGATGTATGGATATGCAATGTTCTCGTGATGTTTTTAAGCTGGGGAAAATAAATCTCGAACTGCTACTGGAGAGTGCAAGGAGTCGAATTCTTCGTTCTCGCTGGGGATAACGATCGAAGCTGATCTGAGAATAAATTGGCGAGAGAATAACTCTGCTGGAGAATAAACTGGTGAGGAAATGACTCTCTGGGGAAGAGAGATAATCTGCTAGAAGATCTGCTGATTTGGAGAAATAAACTCAATTGGGGGTGAACTTCTATTGCTGGTGATAAACAAGATCTGCTTGGGGAGAATTTTTCCGACTCACTCGCGATTGTGAACCTCGGCTGGGGAGAGTTGTGTCCTGTTATGGAAAGCTAACACCACTGTCTTGGGATACTTTTTACTCTGCGGGGAGTGTATGTTACTGGGATGCATGCTGAGGATATGACAATGTCTTCATATCAAGACTTTTCTACCCCTGTACCTGCTGGAAAAAGTGCCTGCAGAGGCCTTGTGGATTGAGTGTCATCCCAACTTATGAGGTTCTTGGTAACTGCCGAGCGGAATGATAAGTCTTCTACTGATAGGCAAGTGACAAGATAACGGGACATAGTCATACGCTTTAATCCCTAACTTTTTCCTGGACTGTCTTTTCAGATTTTCAGTCCACCAGGATACCCTTTTTTGCCCAAGCCACCTTTTCAGGTTTTCGGCTTGTCGAGTTGTTGGCTCTTAAATTCGACACCCTTGTTTCATTAATATCAGCCATTAAAGCTGAAGGATGTTTTCGATCAGCTGGGTCTGTCGAAATGACCATCGAAAGATGACAATGTATTCAGAAGATTTCTTCCAAGGGAGAAGTTGGTTGCCTTCGACGTCGAAGGTGTTTCTCGTCGAAGATGCTTCTCGACGAAGGTGTTCGATGGTTCGGAGTGGAACGGTTTGAAATTCAAGCGTTTGGAGGGAAAACGGTTTCCAGCGGTTACCAAGTGCA
Organism: Vicia faba; assembly: GCA_948472305.1. Lineage (NCBI taxonomy): Eukaryota > Viridiplantae > Streptophyta > Magnoliopsida > Fabales > Fabaceae > Vicia > Vicia faba. The sequence goes on from OX451736.1 coordinate 942,046,464, forward strand.
ACGTGCAAAGATCTGGAGCGTCGAACGTTGAGAACGTGCCAAGTGGAATCATCTCGAAGTAGTGTAACTGCCCGACGGTTACTTGGGATGTTTTAGTATAAATAGTAGTAGTTCACGCAGTTTCTCGCGTGTGTTCACAATTATATACAAAGTCACTCATATAGATTCGAGTACCCAGCGTGTGAGAAAGAATTGTTGAGAATGTATGTGTGAAACACCACTTTTATCAATTAAAGTCATTTAATTTCCAGAAACTTTACTTGCTTTCTTCTTTACTTTTCCTGTCGAAGCCCTTTACTTCAAGCCTTCATTTATTTTACCAAGCCTGTTTCTTCATGCAATTTACTTAAAGCCTCTTTATTTTATTGTCATTTAACCATTATCCAATTTAATCAAAACCTCAAAATCAACCTATGTCTTAGGATCAATCTGATCGATCCTGCGAGTAACCAAATAAGTAACCATTTGGAGGATCAGCGGTTGTTTACCAATAACCACGGTAAACAAATTGGCACACCTGGTGGGACTGTGTGTTGATTTTTGAACATAATCTCATCTTTTTCGAGGAGTGTTGCATGTTATTGAGAAGTGGTAGAATATACACTAACGATAACAATACTGCTAGAAGAAGGGAAGAGATGGCGAATCCGCCAAACAATAACGAGATCCCACAAACAAATGTGGGAGCAACGGTTATCCCGACCGTAAGTGAAGCGACAACCGCTGGTTCGACACCAGCAGTAACGGTCATAGCAACGGGGCCATTACCTCCGTTCACAGGCCCCAGAGTGCCTCTGGGAACTCCCCCACCAAGGGGAAATTTAGGCACAAGGCCTTTTGTTCCCCCAGGATTTATGACAGGCGGTCATAATCGAGAACCACTCTATGGCATGCCAACTTCTGACTTGGCTAGCCTGACGAATGCTGCGTCCACTTTTTCAGACCCTTTAGTGAGTGCCTCTTCGCCACTCCAAGGTTCTGGAGTAGGTATGGCGAATAGAAATAGGACCCAACTCTTAGGAGGAACGTCCCAAGTAGCACATGGCCTTACAAATGCCTCGACGGCAGTCTTGAGGCAACAAATGGACGAAAGCAACCATGATATGGTGCAAATGTTGGCACAAACTTTAAGTACAGTGCTGAACCCTCTAATACAAAACACTACTCAATTGAATCAGCAGATGACAGCGCAAATGACGCGTTTGGCTGATTTCTTTGGAGTACCCCAACCTATTCGACAGCCCCAAAGGGCGCAAATAAGGGGAAACCAGGGTGTATTCTTAGAGGAAGAAACCACTATCAACCAGGTCCAACAGCCTGTCGAAGAAAACCTTAGGGCACGATTGGAGCAACCTGTCGAGGAACCTAGGGTAATAACCCCAGAGGTAAGGTTAGTTAACAGAAACCAAAATGCTGACGAAGTAGTTCAGCATATCCAATACCAAAACATGGGTTTGGAAAATAATCTGGCAACCATGATCGAAAGGATCATGACTCAAAATGGGATGAACATGGGCTTTCGAAGGCCCAACTTCACATCCCCGTTGTCAGAATACGTGTTACAAACAGACTTACCTCCTAGATGTAAAGTCCCTAAATTCACTAAGTTCTCTGGGGACACGACAGAATCTACTGTCGAACATGTGGCGAGATACTTGATCGAAGCAGGAGATATTTCGAATAACGAAAACCTGAGGATTAAGTACTTCCCAAGTTCGTTAACAAAGAACGCTTTTACTTGGTTTACAACTCTCCCCCCCAATTCGATCCATCATTGGACCCAGTTGGAAAGATTGTTCCACGAGCAATTCTACATGGGGCAAACCAAGATAAGCCTGAAAGAATTGGCCAGTGTAAAGAGACGTTTCACTGAACCTATAGACGAATATCTAAATAGGTTTAGGTTGCTTAAAGCAAGATGTTTTACACAAGTGCCGGAACATGAGTTAGTCGAAATAGCCGCAGGCGGTTTAGATTATTCCATTAGGAAGAAGTTAGACACTCAATACCTGAGAGACATGGCCCAACTGGCCGATAGAGTTCGACAGGTAGAACGCCTCAAAGCTGAAAAAGCAAAGGCAACGAAAACTCACAAGAGAGAGAGGATAGCGTATGTTGATATGGATGACGAAGATCCAGAATCCTTCGACGATACTATAACTGTCGAAGAAGGAGAAGTCGATTTAGCAGAACTAAAACAAGGGCCACCATACTCTTGCAAACTGTTAGTCCCCTCAAGTGGAAAAAATCCTATTGGTCCAGAAAGGACCAACGATAGGTTCCCCAAAAAGACTTATAGTTTTGACATTACAAAATGTGATGAGATCTTTGACTTGCTCGTAAAAGATGGCCAAATGATAGTACCCCCAGGGGTAAAAGTGCCTCCTCTTGATCAAAGAAAGAAGAGAGGTTTTTGCAAATATCATAATTTTTTGGGCCATAAAACTTCTCAATGTTTTCTTTTCAGGAATCTTGTGCAAGACGCTATCGAAGAAGGGAGGTTGAAGTTTGCTGACAAGACCCCCATGGCTGTCAACTCAAATCCGTTGCAGGATGAAGCCCACTATGCTGAGCCTTCAGAGGTGAACATGATCGAGGCATCCAGGAGCCAGTCGAAGAGGCCAGGAATCACAATGGTCGAAGTCTCAAAGGACCATATCAACATGCCAATCTTTGGCAGTTTTTCTGGGAATTTATCCAGAAAGACAATTGAAGCGGTTCAGAAAGCGGTCGAGAGCCCAAAACTGGAGACCGTTGAAGCCCAAAAAACTGGACCAAAACCCAGTTCTCACTTGGCCAAAGTTCAAGGCCAGACGGAGAATTTGGAGATTCAAATGAAGCAGTTGACTCTCGCCAACAAAGATACAATGAATGTCAACATGGTCGAACTCTCTGACCCAAAAGCATCAGAGGAGGCCATGAGGAAAGAACAAGCTAACAAGACTGCTTTCCCTCGGGAAAATGAAAATCTGGCAGATTTCCTGCAAAGATGCCAGAAAAAGAAATCAGAGGTGATGCTGTGTCCAAGATGCAGTTCGATCTTTGACAAAAAAGCTGCTAAGCATATTCAAGGCATAAGAGCAGCAAATAAGAGAAGGGAAAATGTTGATCTTCGACATGACCCCAGAAGAGCCTCCCAAAGAGGTTCAAACCAAGAAAAGAGGCCATTGACTTTCAGGCCTCAAACTAATGTGCCAGTAGATACCTGGTACAAAACATCTGGTCGAAAGAGGCCAAGCGAGGAGAGATGGCACTCTTTCGACGTGCCAAGGGGTTCATCTTTAACACAAAAGAAAGAGCCTCAAGTTGCTGCCCCTAAAGTTGCACAAGTGTCAAGCAACTACAAAGGGAAAAATCCCATGTCTCGATCTCAATGGAGGAGATACCAAAGGAGACGAAAAGCTGAGAGGGAGGCTGCCAATGAACCAAAGGCAGAAACCAGTTCAAATGTTCCTCTAAGGAAGCAAAGGAAACCTCTAGAAAGAGAGCCAGTAACCAACAGGCTAGTTTGGCCTAACCAAGGTGAAATCGAGGACGAAGATGGTTCTGAGTCTGATGATACTTTGGACATAATGGTGAATATAGTCTCAGTGCTGCCCAAAGAATTCAACCGACAGGTGGAGGTCGAAACAAGTGACTGGGAAGTGGAGCAAGAAATGGCCAAACATAGGCCAGTGTGCTATTTCGTCATGGACAATGGCACTACTGAGGAACAAAATGGGTTCTTCGAGCCACCTACAGAGGCAATGAAAAATCACCTCAAGCCTTTATTTATAAGGGCTAAACTCGAAGAAACTACAGTGAATAAAATCTTGGTGGATTGTGGGGCAACCATCAACATTATTCCTCACTTTATGCTAAGGAAAGTTGGCAAAAGGGATGAGGACATCAAGCCTCACAACATGGTCCTGTCGAACTATGAGGGCGGCATAGGGACCATTATGGGAGTGATCCAACTAGATATCAAGGTAGGATCTATCCTTCGACCAACAATGTTTATGGTCATATCGGCCAAACCTAACTACAATCTTTTGTTAGGCCGTGAATGGATTCATGGTGTTGGAGCTGTGCCATCATCAATGCACCAGAGGCTGCTGCTATGGCGTCCAGATGGGATGGTCGAAAACATAGAGGCAGATCAAAGCTATTACCTGGGCGAAGTGAATCACCTAGGGCTGGCAGATTTCGACAAGAACTTGGCTCACATAGGGCCATGTCCAACGCCTGACTTCGACTTGGCGCCAGCGCCAAATACTTTTTGTTCCCTATACCTGCATCCTGAGCATGGTTTCCAATGGGACAGAGAAGACTTGTCCCACATAGACTTCAGTGGGTTAACTGATATCCAACCAACTGGTTGGGGAAGTGAATTCAGTGATAATGACTGAGTCACAATCATTGAAGCGAATTTCGGCTTATGTAGCCGAAACAAAGATGATAACGGCTCTCGAAGCCGAAGTAAAGTATATGGCCACACAGGCCAATGATCAACAGTTATCTGCTGCAGGTCCAGGAAAGGATTTCGATCCAGAACCTCCTGATCTCATGCCAGAAGGAATGCAGGAACAGAGGCTCGACACCATCTATGACGATGAGCCTTTGGGCTTCGAAAAGGACCCCTTGGCGAACAACATTAAAATGTTAGCGCAAGATCCTTTAGAAGAAATCAACTTAGGCGAGGGGTCAGAGAAAAAGCCAACTTACATCAGCGCCAAAATTGACCCAGAACTTAGGTTGGAAGTAATCCAATTGTTGAAAGAGTTCAAGGACTGTTTTGCATGGGATTACGACGAAATGCCTGGTCTCGACAGAGGATTGGTAGAACTTCAGTTGCCAATCAAACCTGGGAAGAAGCCAATTAAGCAAAGTCCAAGACGCTTCGCTCCAGAAATACTGTCGAAGATTAAAACGGAAGTCGAAAGACTGCTGAAGTGCAAATTCATACGCGTTACAAGGTATGTCGAATGGATTGCAAACATTGTGCCAGTAATTAAGAAAAATGGTACATTAAGGGTGTGCATAGTGTGATACGGTGGGAGAACTGACTTGTGTTTTGCGTTCGCATTCGCACTTGTGCGGTTGAGCAAGAGTCGCCACCGACTTTTTATTTTATCCTAAAGGAAAGGTTAAAAAAGCACAGCAAAAACCTTTTGAGATATTTCGTGGGTTCGGGGGGTAGATTATGAAAAGGGAAGGTATTAGCACCCTTTTCATCCATGGTTATCCATGGGCTCTTAGTTACTTGGTTTTTTAGATCACTTGCCTTGTTTTTCGATTGCTTTGAAAATGGTGTGTGTGTGGGTGCTTTTTTGAAAATGTTTTGGAAAAAGATGCCTTGTCTTAGGCAACTAATGTATTTGACTCGTGACTGAGTGTTTTACAAAAGTGTGGATCTTTTCGAAAAGATGTTTTCAAATGTTCTTGAGAGTTTGTTTGAAAGTGTTGTGGATTGTGGTTTTTGAAAAGAAGGCAAGTGTTTTTGCAAGTTTGATCTCAAGTAACTAGGAGTTTTGTCTACCCTATTGTACTCAAAGGTTTTTGTTATGTTTTAACCCCTTTTAACAATTTTGTTCCACCATTGAAATTGGTGGACAATCTTGCGTTTAGGAAGTTTGTTCGGGACGGGCGCGGGTCATCGTATGGACCATGAATGCAATGGTGCCAAGTGTCTTTGGAAATTTGCTTTGAAGGGACTATGATCATTCCGTTTAGGCAACACTTTGAGGGACTTATGATCATTTGATTTTGTTTAGCCAAAGATACTCGACGTGCAAGCATGGCCCATTTTGGAAGGCAACATGTGGGATTACCCTAGGGGGTGCAAGTGTGATTGTGTGTTGATTACATGTATTTGTCTTGTATTAGGTTATCTAGCGTTTAATTTTATGTACATACAAACCCTAGGTCTAATCATGGTATAATTGGAAAACTGTAAATTGCGGAAATGTAAAATCTACGCTATTACAAAATAGTGTCCGGGAGTGGGGGTATAAATGTACAAAAGGGGATGAGACTTATAGTATCCAATAAGTTACAACCAAATCGAATGTGCGACCAAATGTAAATATCGAATATACAAATATAAGATAAAAATGTATAGGAGCAAAATGAATGGATTTGCATTGTGTAAGTGTAAGTGAAAGTGTGAGATGTATATGAGTATGTGCAATTATTTACAAGCGCGATAATGTGAAATTGAAGCGTATTAGGGTTTTTGACCTAGGTACGTATTTTAATCTTGTATTTTTGTATTTAGATATGTACAATAAGAAAAATGTTTTAACTTTAAATGTTCAAATTTTAATTAAATTGTATCTTTATTTGTTTATATACAAAAAGTATCTTAATCAAATGTTTGTGAATTTTAATATTATTGAAAAATGTATTTCTATTATTATGTACAAAGATGTATTTTAAAAAAAGTTTCAATTTTAATTATATGATAAAAAAAAAATTCTATATACAAAAATGTTTTAAGAAATTTAAATTATGCAAGAAAATGTATATTTTAGTATGTGCAAAATATATTTTTATTAAAAGAGTAAACAAAATAAACAAGAAAGTATATTTCAATTTAATGTATTAAATTAGAAAAATATAAGGTGTTTATGTATAAAAGAAATTAGTATTAATATTTATTGTAAAAGAAAAGCAATTTAATGGGCCTCAAAGAATTTTGAAACAGATCAGGCCCATTGCTTGAAATAATTTTCTTTAGGGTTGAGAGGATTATCGTTCAGTTGGGGAAAAAATTAGGTTTAGGCGAGGCAGCAGCGGCGTTCACTGAGTTCCATCGTTCTTCTTCATACTTGCAAGTTTCCTGGGCAACTCATCCCTCCGGCCACCAGTGTCAACCCCAAATCTCTCTTCCCTCCATGGCGTGCACTCAGCGTCCTCTTGATTTAAGGTTTGATTTCAACGTTTTATGTTCTTTTGTGAATGATACGCGTTTTTTGATTTGAGTCTTAACTATTACCTTTCATTATGAGATGAAGGAGAAGAGAAGAGGGAAAAGATTGGCTACCTGACTTTGGAGATGGAGGAGAGGCGGAGGGTGTGACGCTCAGGAGGCCGGGACGGCGTGAACGGTGACGAATCTTTTCTTCTTGACGCTTTCCTGGTATCTTTATCTGATTGATATTTTAGGGTTTTGATGATGATGTGTGCTGAGAACCCTCTTGAATTTGCCCTTTTCTTCTTCTTCTTTTCTATTGCGTGCTTGTTGCTTATGTTGGATGCTATGTATTAGAATGCCTATGATGTTAATAGCCTGAGGTTTGCATGTATACCTTCTTTGTCTTCTCGTGTTGCCTATGTATTGATTGGAATATGATGCTTTGAGATGAACTTTCTCTCTTCTCCTTGAGTACTGTATACTTGTTGCCCCTTGAACGATTTTATGTTGCCCTGTGATGTTTGCACTGAGGGCCTAAGTTGCCTTGAACCTTTGCTTCTGAATGATTTTGAATGCTTTAGAACATTGCTGCCTTGGTATTGCCTTGAATGTTTGAGGTTTTAAAGGTTTTGCCTTTAACTGATTTATGAGCTAGAGGTTCTTTAAGGCATAGTTACAGGTTTTTTATGTGTATGGCTGGTATGTTGAGGCAGGCATGGTGAGGTTTTTTTGATAGCAGGTCAGCTTCAGGCTTGGTTATGTTGTTGGACAATATGGTGGGTTTTGGTTTGACAGGGGTTCTACAGGTTTGAAGGCTAGGCCAGGTTTGGAAGTTTTGTTTTTTTGTGTTTGTATGTGTTTTGGTTGAACTGATATGGTGAGGTTTTTGACAGTAGGTAAGCTTGCAGTAGGTTATGTTTTTGTGGTTTAGCTTCAGATTTTTGTGAGGTTTGGCCTTTGATAGGTTTATGTGAAATGTTTCAGGTTTGTATGAAACTTGAAAGGGTTTGTTTCTGGTTTTTGGCTTTTGTTTTGGCCTTGACAGGTTTGAGCTTGCTGTGGGTTTATGTCTGCTTGGCTTGGTTATGTTGTTTGCAGATTATATATTTTGTGATATTGGTGCTTGGCTCAATCAGGTTTTTTAACTCAGTATATTTTCTTTTGTTCTTTTTGTCCTCTTTCTCTTGGTCTTTGGCGCCTAATATTTATTCAAACCTTGGTATTTTCTTTGATCCAAGTTTGCTGTGTAGTTTTACAAAGTTTCTTGGCACTTTTCTATTTTTGGTAATTGTCTATGCTGTGTACTTCTGCCCAGTTTTGAGTAGTGCTGAATTGATGCTTCTTTTAACTTTTGCCTTACTGTCTAAGCCTGAAAAACCTGCCTCTATCTCTCTTCTCTTTCTCTCCACAGTACAGTTTTGAGAATTTAATATGATTTATTTCTGTACTTTCTGAAGGGGCCTATTCTTATGGGAAATGATGAAAAAAAAATTGCTTGCATAACACATTATTCTGCATCTTTTCTTTCTTTGACAGCTTTGGTACTTTGACAGTAAAAATGCACTTTTTGCTTTTTTCTTTGATATCTTTCTTTGACAGCTTTTGAGTGGATGTTGTATTTTGACAGTAAATTCCCTTTTTGCTTTTGATAGAAAGTGGGATTGGATTTTTCAGTTTAGTTTGAATTTGAGGTTTGAGATTTGGACTTTATGCATTTGACATTTGAAAAAAATTATGCATTTAGACATTTCCCATTTATGATAAAAATCTTCCCTCTTTGTGAACCGGGAGAAATCCCGTGATTTGCAGAGAGGGTCAACTGATCCCAGTCAGTGGCCCCTAATGATGAGCAAATTTTAACTGTCTTTTCCAATTTAACTGCTTTCTGACTTCCTCTTTCTTTCTTTTGCAGATGAAAAATGGAGCACCGGAATGAAGTGAAGAATGAAGAATTAGAAATAGGATAGAATTTTTATATTTTCAATTTAATTTTTGTACACTATTATTATTTTAAATACTTTGTAATAAATACTCGTATCCAAATAATAACAATTGTAACAACTATTAAATGTGAAATAAAAATTCCATTTATATTTAATTCTTTTCAATTCCTTTTCTTTATTTACTTGTTATTTATAATTCCTTAAATTAAATAAAATGAAATTTAAATTTCAAGTATTTAATTCTTAGAACCATAAATAATCAACTAAACAATTGTTGATCAAAAATAAATGAATTCGACGTTTCCAACATTCAAAGCAACGCGCAGTCGAACACAAAAACTGATCAGACGCAATCCTCTTTTTTCACTGATTCTTTTGCCGAGCGCTGTAATTCCACACTGCACACCCCATTTGACTGGTGAATTCAAACCAACTGCCTCCTCTTACTGATTAAATCAAGATAACGCGAATTTTAACCCGAATCTCGGAATAAACTGCAAAGTGCTGTGGAATTTAAATTCTTCTGAGAATACGCCCATAAAAACTTTAACTCCTGATTAAATGCCAAATAACGCTCGCCTGATCAAAATTGAACCAAAAATCATCCAAACCCTAAGCCAACTGTGAAACAAACCAGAGTCCTAAAAGTCAGTAAAAACCCTAATTTGGCTTGACTGTCAAGAAAAGTCCGTTTGTCCGATTCTTGAGCCAGTTTGAAAAATTAGAAAAGGTTCGAAGCTGAGATTTCTTGGGGAAAAATGCGAGGGCAAATTTTGGGGTACAATAGTTGCCCCTGTTCAATCTTCTTAGACCTGAAGAGTTAGATTGGCAAGTTTGCCTTTCGCGACTTGAAGGTAAAAGAAGATTGGACACTAGAGTGCCCGGAAATTTGCACTCGCATGTTGAAGTATCAGCAATATGACGTCGGGAATGGGCTTATAGATGCCATTCGGAGAGATGGCGGATAGGTGGATGGGCTTATAGATGCCATCTGAAGACACGACAGAACCTTGTCGGGAATGGGCTTATAGATGCCATTTGGAAGTGTTGATCGCATAAGAGATTCCTTAGCGAGAATTTGTGTATTTTGAAAAAAAGAAGATGTTTTCCTGGCTTGTTACAGGTATTTGATCTTCAATCTCCTGATGTAGATATGCCCTGGCTAGATACAGGAATCGAATCTGGAAATGTGATAGTTGATAGATATGCCCTGGCTGGATACAGGAGTCGAATCTTCAAACTCTTCGGACATGCCCTGGCTAGATACAGGAATCGAATCTGGAAATGTGATGGTTGATAGATATGCCCTGGCTGGATACATGAGTCAAATCTTCAAACTCTTCAGACATGCCCTGGCTAGATACAGGAGTCGAATCTGGAAATGTGATGGTTGATAGATATGCCCTGGCTGGATACAGGAGTCGAATCTTCAAACTCTTCAGACATGCCCTGGCTAGATACAGGAGTCGAATCTGGAAATGTGATAGTTGATAGATATGCTCTGGCTGGATACAGGAGTCGAATCTTCAAACTCTTCAGACATGCCCTGGCTAGATACAGGAATCGAATATGGAAATGTGATGGTTGATAGATATGCCCTGGCTGGATACAGGAGTCGAATCTTCAAACTCTTCAGACATGCCCTGGCTAGATACAGGAGTCGAATCTGGAAATGTGATAGTTGATAGATATGCCCTAGCTGGATACAGGAGTCGAATCTTCAAACTCTTCGGACATGCCCTGGCTAGATACAGGAGTCGAATCTGGAAATGTGATAGTTGATAGATATGCCCTGGCTGGATACAGGAGTCGAATCTTCAAACTCTTCAGACATGCCCTGGCTAGATACAGGAATCGAATCTGGAAATGTGATGGTTGATAGATATGCCCTGGCTGGATACAGGAGTCGAATCTTCAAACTCTTCAGACATGCCCTGGCTAGATACAGGAGTCGAATCTGGAAATGTGATAGTTGAGGGTAATTGTCTTTGGGATTGTCTTTTACCCTGAAAAGGCAAAACATAAGTTGTATGTAATGTCATGATGTATGATATGCATGGTGTCATGATGTTTAACATGAGATAGTGTCGTATGCACTTTATCATGTATGTAAGCAAGATGTATGAGAATATGAAGTGTTTATGAATGTAATTTTCGTCTTAGGAAAATAAATCCTTGACGACCGGCCGGGGAATTGCTCTGTGGAAGAGATACTTGGCCGAGGTTTGACGAGAGGCCTGTTGAGGACTTTAATGATGGATTCCGCTGGGGATAACGATGATAAACTCCGCTGGGGATCGAAGGAACCTTGCTGAGGGCGATCTTCTGTGGTTTTTAGCTGAGGATGACCCAGTTATAAATCCTTGAGAGGAAATAACTCTGAATAAAAACTCGGGAGAGACGTCCGTACTTTGCAGGGGATAAGCTTTCTGCCGGGGAGATGGATTCCACTTTCCTGAGGAACCTTTTGGATTGGACTCTCCTGGGGAAATATGGCATCCATTGTAAGGCTGATGTAATGCTGAAACTTTATCTTACTCTGTGGGGAATTGAGATAACCTGGTCACATTCTTCAGTTGAACCCATCTTGGTACCTCGGCGGACAAGGAGACTAGACTGCATTAGACAACTCCACATTGCCCCGGTTTCCGATGTCACCTATAATTAATCTTTCGTTTCATATGTAAACATTTATGAATCAGCAATTTAATGTCAAATGCATATATCAAAAATGAACATTGGACGTTCTTCGCAAGACAAAACAGAAAAAGAAAAGATCAATGGCGATTTGCATGGACAAGTGAATTTGTATTGATTTGAATTTTGCCTGTGAATAGGCGTTTTTGTACAAGAGGCTAACATCCTAGTAAGAGAATGCCGCCAAATAACATGGAGTTAACAATTTGAAAAAAAAGGAAATCAAAACAGCTATGCGAACGATCCCACTGGGTTCCAACTCGGCTATCGCCTTTATGTCTTCAAATGTCTCATCGCTTTGCTACCTAGTTGAAGATGAAGCTGATTGGTCGATGCCGAAATCTGAGCCAGATAGTTGATGCCGAATTCCGGATGCGAAGTGATCCCATGAGACATAGTGTTACGCTTTTATCCCTAACTTTTGCCTGGATCGCCCTTTCGGGTTTTCAATCCACCGGGATACCCATTTTTGCCCAAGCCGCCTTTTCAGGTTTTCGACTTGCCGGGTGTACAGATTTTTATTCATTTCATCCCTTATTTTTTCCCGAACCCTTTTGGTTCGCCGGGAAGCCCTAATTTTTGCCTAGGTATGTCAACCTAGCGGGTCTTTTATTTATGCGTAGTATTTTTTCACTATGTCTGCATTGGCGGGGTGAGGAAGGTCGTCACCATCCATGGTGGTTAGGATCATGGCTCCTCCTGAGAACACACGTTTAACCACAAACGGCCCTTCGTATGTAGGGGTCCATTTTCCCCGGGGATCACTTTGAGGAAGAATGATGCGTTTGATTACCAGGTCCCCAACTTGATACTCTTGCGGTCTGACTTTCTTGTTAAATGCCCTGATCATCCGTTTTTGATACGTTTGACCATGACAGATAGCAGTGAGCCTCTTTTCGTCAATCAGATTTAATTGATCAAGTCGAGTCTGGATCCAGTCATCTTCACTCAAGTCCGCATCCTTCATAATCCGGAGAGAGGGTATCTGGACTTCAATTGGCAAGACTGCCTCCATGCCATAGACCAAGGAGAAGGGAGCTGCCCCGGTTGACGTCCTTGCTGAGGTACGATACCCATGAAGAGCGAACGGTAACATCTCGTGCCAATCTTTATAGGTCACTGTCATCTTCTGCACAATTTTCTTGATATTTTTATTGGCTGCCTCTACAGCCCCATTCATCTTCGGCCGGTAGGGAGAAGAATTGTGGTGCTGTATCTTGAATTGTTCACAGAGTTCAGTGATCATTTTGTTATTGAGATTGGTACCATTGTCCGTAATGATTCTTTCCGGGACGCCGTACCGACAGATCAAATTATGCCGGATGAAACGTGCCACGACGCTCTTGGTTACCGTGGCGTAGGAAGCTGCCTCAACCCACTTCGTGAAGTAATCGATCGCCACCAAGATGAAGCGATGCCCATTGGATGACGTCGGTCGGATCTCACCGATCATATCGATGCCCCACATTGCAAAAGGCCAAGGTGCCGTCAGGACATTCAAAGGAACCGGAGGGATATGCACCTTGTCAGCATAGATCTGGCATTTATGACAAGTTCGGGAGTGTTGGTAACAATCGGCTTCCATTGTGGACCAGAAATATCCTGCCCGAAGGATTTTCTTAGCCATGGTATGTCCACTGGAATGTGTTCCAAATGTACCTTCATGCAGTTCTATCATGATTTTCTCTGCTTCGGCCTTATCCACACAACGTAGCAGAGTTGAATCATAATTCCGTTTGTAGAGAATGCCGTTGCTGAGGAAGAATTTTGCAGCAAACCTCCTCATGAACTTCTTATCATTGACAGACGCACCTTTAGGGTATTCCTGAGCTTCCAAGTACCTCTTCACCTCATGATACCAGGGTTTTTCAATCACCTTCTCAGTCTCGATCTCGCAGCAGTATGCCGGTTCATCCAACTTCCAGATAATGATTCGGGGAGCCTCATTGTCCCATTTAACTTTGAACATTGAAGACATCGTAGCTAGGGCGTATGCTAGCTGATTCTCCTCTCTAGGGAAGTGTTCGAAAGTTATCTCTTCAAAGTGGGGAAGCAAGGTCGACACATACTCCTTGTAAGGAATAAGATTCGGGTGTTTCGTATCCCACTCGCCTTTGATCTGATTGATCACGAGAGTGGAATCTCCGAAGACACTTAGAAATTTGATCCTTAAGTCGATTGCAGCTTGTAGACCCATGATACATGCCTCATATTCCGCCATATTGTTGGTGCAGCTGAAACATAACCGGGCAGTGAGGGGAGTATGAGTTCCTTTGGGAGATATGATTACAGCGCCGACGCCGTTACCCAAAGCATTGGAGGCTACATCAAAATGCATAGACCATCGGGATCCTTCCTCAGGTCCTTCATCCGGTCCAGGTACTTCACAGTCGGTTACCACCATGATGTCTTCGTCCGGAAAATCAAAGTTCAATGATTGGTAATCGTCCATAGGTTGGTGTGCCAAATGATCTGCCAGTACACTTCCCTTAATTGCTTTCTGAGTTGTATACTGGATATCATATTCTGTTAAGATCATTTGCCATCTCGCTATTCTTCCAGACAGAGCGGGCTTTTCAAATATGTACTTGATGGGATCCATCTTTGAAATCAATAAAGTAGTGTGAGTCAACATATACTGTCTCAGCCGGCGAGCAGCCCATACAAGAGCGCAGCAAGTTTTCTCAAGCAGTGAGTAACGAGACTCACAGTCGGTAAACTTTTTGCTCAAGTAATAAATAGCGTGCTCTTTTTGGCCAGACTCGTTATGCTGTCCCAGCATGCACCCCATTGAATTGTCAAGTACTGTCAAGTATAGTATCAGAGGTCTTCCTTCCACTGGTGGCATAAGAATGGGTGGCTCTTGGAGATATTCCTTTATCTTTTCAAAGGCGGCCTGACATTCATCATTCCAGCGTACTACTTGATCTTTCTTCAGTAATTTGAAGATTGGCTCACAAGTAGCAGTCAGATGTGAGAGGAACGGGCAATGTAATTCAGTCGTCCTAGGAAACCTCTGACTTCTTTCTCTGTTTTTGGAGTCGGCATTTCTTGTATGGCTTTCACCTTGGCAGGGTCCACCTGAATACCTTTATCACTTACAATGAAACCTAGCAATTTTCCGGATCTTACCCCAAAGGTGCATTTGTTGGGATTCAATCTCAGCTTGTACAGCTTGAGTCGGTCAAATAACTTCCTCAGGTGGTCAAGGTGCTCCTCCTCAGTTTGAGACCTTGCAATCATGTCATCAACGTATACCTCAATCTCATGATGGATCATATCATGAAATAAAGAAACCATGGCACGCTGATAGGTTGCCCCAGTATTTTTCAATCCGAATGGCATGACCTTATAACAGAAGGTGCCCCACTGAGTCACAAAGGTAGTCTTCTCCATATCTTCTGGAGCCATCTTGATTTGATTATACCCCGAAAAACCATCCATGAAGGAGAACACCTTGTGTTGAGCTGTATTGTCGACAAGAACGTCGATGTGGGGTAAGGGGAAGTCATCCTTGGGGCTGGCCCTGTTCAAGTCCCTATAGTCGACGCACATTCTGACTTTGCCGTCCTTCTTTGGTACCGGTACCACGTTGGCAACCCACTGAGGGTAAGAAGTTACTGCAAGGAAACCGGCATCAAACTGTTTCATAACCTCGGCCTTGATCTTTTCAGACATCTCTGGTCGCATCCGTCAGACTTTTTGCTTTACCGGAGGGTAGTCTTCCTTGGTTGGCAGGTGATGAACTACAATGTCGGCATCCAAACCAGGCATATCTTCATAGGACCAAGCAAAAATCTCCATGTAATCCTGTAGCATCTGGATCAATCGTTGCTTCACGCTGAGCTCTAGATTGGCACCAATCTTGACCTCTTTCCTATCTGTCTCGGTACCCAGGTTAATCGTCTCCACCGGCTCTTCATGTGGTTGAATAGCTCTCTCCTCCTGGAGTAGCAGTCTTGCGAGTTCACCAGGCACTTCGCAATCATCTTCACCTTCGTCTTCGGCCAAGTTGATCGGATTTTCGAAGTCATAACTGGCGGTAGCAGAGCTGTTACCAGTGAGATCCAGGGTGGATTGAAACCTGTATAAGTGAGTGTGTGTAAATATAGCTGTTTTGCAATATGTATAACACAGAAAGAAAAAAGAGCGCAAGATTTGAAATGCAACAAACGTCCAATGTTTTGATTGATGATATATGAAAATGTCATACAAAAAGCCCTCACAAATGGAGCTACGATGCCCCGGGTAGGACACCGAGCCAACAAAGTTTTAACATATTGTTTGTTACAAATTTGGAAATCAAAAGAAATCAATTACTGCGTGACAAATGTGATAGGTGTAAAATCCTTTGCCGTCCAGTTGCTTGGTTCGTCGCTGGTAGTCGGGTAGATCCAACTGTCAAACTCTGCTTCCTCTACATCCTCCTCAATAGCATTCACCCTTGAGCTGGAGATAAACACCGGAGCCTTTCTGACCTTCTCCTTGCGCACAGCCCTCTGAGCCTCTGCAGTAAAGCCCAGCCCAAACTTGTCATTCTTCTGAGTGAAGTCAGGAAGCTGACCCCAGTTTGCACAATTGCCTTTCTGAACCACAGCCCGGGCATCCCTTAGGGAAGCCATTTTCAAGGAAACATTCTCTTCGACTGTTGTTTCTGCTGCTGCTGAAATTGGATGTAGCTCCTCGAAATGCTGAAAGGGGGTTTCAATAAACTCCCCGTCCATCTCAATGTATCTGAAGGAATTCAAATGGCTCACCATATACTCCTCTTCTCCTTGCACGGTGACGATCTTCCCTCTGACAGGGTACTTCAGCTTTTGGTGCAGGGTAGAAGTTACTGCCCCAGCTTTATGGATCCAAGGTCGACCCAGTAGGCAAGAGTACGATGGGCGTATATCCATCACATAAAAAGTAGAGTCAAACACTTGAGAGCCCACACGAATAGGGATGTTAACCTCTCCATGAACCATCCTTTTTGAACCGTCAAAGGCCCTGACGATGATATTGCTGGGCTTCAGTTCCAGGCCTTCATAATCCAAACGGTCTAAAGCCTTTTTCGGTAGAACATTCAAGGAAGAACCAGTATCCACCAATACATGCGCCAGAGTAGTGCCCCTGCATTCGATAGAGACATGCAGGGCATCATTGTGGTCTCTTCCCTTTGCAGTCAGGTCAGCATCTGAAAAACCCAAGCCATTGTCTGCTGTCAGATTTGCTACGCAATCAGTGAACTGGACTGCAGATGTCTCCTGTGGCACATGGGCTGTCTTGAGAAATGAGATCAAGGCCTTAGCATGGGCCTCGGAGCATAGCAATAAGGAGAGCATGGAGATCTTGGAGGGCGTATGCCCCAGCTGCTCGACAACATTGAAATCACTTTTCTTTATTATTTTCAGGATCTCCTCCATTTCTTGTTGGGAGGCCTCAGCATTTATAGGTATTGGTGTCTCCATCCGGGCAGGCTCTTCTTCAATCCCTTTGCCCCGAGCATTTGATGACTCGGCAGCAGGGGAAACAACTTGATCAGCAGTAGGAACAGGTAAGCTTGTAGGTGTTATAAGGAGGGGTTTTCGAATAGCGGGCGGTGCAATGTCAGGCGAGAAGAGCCTGCCACTGCGGGTGACCTTGGCTGGACCAGTGATATCGCAGATACTGGCGCCAGCGTCGAGTTCTTGTTTGATTCCATTTACATATACGTCTGCCCCATAATGCCAGGGGACAGCTTTATCAGATACGTAGGGGAGAGGCCCCGGAACAGTAATAACCACAGGTGCAACAGTCATGATTTGAACAGGCTTCTTCGGGAGAGCCTTGATTGGATTTTTGAAGATGGTAACCACAGAAACTTCTTTTACAGGAACCAACTGAACATCAGACTTCTTAAACAGAATCTCCTTGCTATCCATTAGGTTTTGAATGCCTAACTTCAGCAAGGGACAACCAGATAGGGAAACAGCACAGAACAGGCAACCTTCACTGCAACCCGGAAATAAACCGGCCAGCAGTAGGTTCTTCTTGACAGTCAAAAGAGGGGTAACAACTTCATTTACCGAAACATCATACAACTCTTCCTCAATGGCATTTACTCTATGTTGGGGCATAGGAGCAGTTACGACATTTGGTCTCTCCGGCGCTTCAAACTGAATTTCCTTTGCATCGATCAGATCTTGCACTTTGTTTCTCAAGGCCCAACAATCATCAGTAGTGTGCCCGGGACTATCAGAATGATAAGCGCACCGGGCATTTGGGTTATACTTAGGAGACGTAGTGTTGACGACCTTAGGAGCTTCTTTGGGGGTCACCGGGTTGGTGGATAACAGTTGGGGTAAAATTTTAGATAAGGTCATACTCAGTCGAGTATACTGCCTCTTGGGCCTTTCGCTTCTTTGTTGATTGTACTGCTGAGGAGCAGCAACAGGTTTCGAGATGACCAAAGCATTGACGGCTTGGCGACTTTCGGGCTTGATCTGTCTTCTAGGACCATAGACGGCACTAGCTTCTTTCTTAAACGGCCTCTTCTCGGCACTTGTGGAGGCAGCCTTTTGTATCTTGCCTGATCTGATGCCAACTTCAATCCTTTCTCCCGTCAATATCAAATCTGTAAACCCAGCGGAGGAGTTACCAACCAAATGATTGAAAAACGGACCAGACAACGTCCCTAGAAACATATCAACCAGCTCCCGATCAGTCAATGGAGGCTGCACCCTGCCAGCCAAATCTCTCCATTTTTGAGCGTACTCTTTGAACCCTTCACCTGTTCCTAGAGACATACCCTGAAGTTGGGTACGCGTAGGTGCGAGATCAGAATTGTATTGGTATTGTCTGTAGAATGCGCTTGCCAAATCTTCCCAGTGTCGGATGCTAGTTCCATCCAATTGGTAGAACCATTCAAGCTGTGACCCCGAGAGGCTATCTTGGAAGAAGTGAATCCAAAGGTTCTTATCCGCCGTATAAGGTTGGATTTTCCTTACGTACGACCTCAGATGCAGCTTTGGGCAGGAGACCCCATCATACTTGGCGAAGGCAAGCGCCTTAAACTTGTGTGGAATTACTACCCCAGAAGATAACCCCAAATCTCCGAAATCCAGTCCCGGCACATTCTAAATTTCCATGGCGCTCAAGCGGTCCTCCAATTGCTTGTATCTGTCAGCAGCAGGTGGGTATTGTTCGTCGTTATAGTCCGTCTCGTTGTCGGAGACTGCGGGACTAGGAGCTCCTCCCCCTTGGGGACTGTTTTTCTCAGCAGAAGAAGTAGTTGGATCAGCTTCATTATGGAGTGTGTTCCCAAATCTGCGTCCGGTGTCGAACAACGCCGTCCTCTTTTTCTTCTTCTTCTTCAGGAGTAGAGTCTTCAACTCTTGCTGACCTTGGGCTAGGCTTAGGACCATCTCTTGAAACTGTGCATTTTGGGCCTGAAGGGCCTTGATTGCTTGCTCACTGGAGGAGTCTGGATTCATGATGACTGTTCAAAATAAACAGCGAAGGAGATTAAGCAACCTGTGAAATAGGGTACCTGCTATGCATATGGTGCAATGGAATGCGTATGTTTTATGTTTTCAAAGACAATCAAGATTTCAACTTTGTAGACAAAAAAGGGAAACACACTTCATTAGATTAAAATTTTCAATTTGTTCAACAATTTGCCCTTAGGCATTACAGGAATGACAAATACTGGAAAGGAAATAAACTATAAAGAGAAATATCCAAAGCCCATCAATGCTCCCATGGCCTCCTCTTTTCAGTGCTGATGTAGTTGTTCAGGACCCGCTCTTCCTCCAATTGCTTAGTCAGCCTCTGGATCTTCCGTTCCTGCTCGTTGAACTTCTCCCGATAGAAATCCCGTTCTTCCTTTAGCTGTGCCCAAGATCTCTTCATTGTGTCAAAATCAGCGGGTATCTGAGGAGGGAGGACAGTTGGAGGAACCCCATCTTCATCAGGAGACTCAAGGATGAGAGGTCTAACAGCTTCGTAGGGCATACCTAACTTTTGAGCACGGATGCGGACCCATTTGCAATAGGGCTTCAATGGCAGGGAAGTCTTTGGTCCCAACTCATGTGGGTTGGCTTTGTGGATTCTGTCCCAAGCTTTAATGAATCCCTGACGTAGTTTGTCACTGTCCGCCTGAAACTCAAAATGGAAGTGAGGAACCAACATTTCATGAGGCCCATCTCCTCTGGCTCTTCCAAACTGACGGAGAGCTAAGCACGAATTGTAAGAGATTCCTCCTTGGATACCGATCAACGGAACATTAGGGTATTCTCCGCAACGGTCAATAACAGCTACCTCATCCAAACCTCTGAGAGTCCAGGTGATGTCATTATCAGTGAGAGACATTAACCTCCGAGCCCAACCTTTTCCTTCTTCATTCTTCAGCACGAACTTAGGAAGGTGCGAAATAAACCACCTTACTAGCAAAGGAGCACAACACCACGGAGTTCCCCGTTTTCGAGCAGTACGAGCATAGAGTTGTTGTAGAATGTCACCCAAAAGAGTGGGTACCGGATTCCGAGACATGAAGATCCTTATGACATGGATGCTGATAAAGGTGTCAGGGTTGGGAAACAATACCAGACCATAGATCAAAAGAGCCAGAACATCCTCGTACGCCTTGAAGTCCAAGTCATTCCAGAAATCATTAGCCTTGCCAACCAGAAATTTGACCAAAAAGCCCTTGATCCCATTTCTAGTTTCCCAGTTGGACAATACCTCTTCTTTGGTCAAGGGGAGAATTGCAGCAATCTCTTCAGGCCTAGGAGTCTTTTCCAAACCAGTGAATGGAGTTTGTTCCAAGACAGGGATCCCAAGCAAATAAGAAAATTCTTCCAGGGTAGGAACCAGCTGGAAGTCTTGAAAGGTGAAACAGTGATACAGAGGGTCATAAAACTGGGTTAGAACACTTATCAGTTGTTGGTCCCACTTTGCAGTGACCAAGCCAAGGAGAGAACCATGTCTGTTGATGAAAGAAGAAGTGTTTGGAATCCTTCCAACCAAATCCTTGAGTAAAACCGGTGGTTGAACAAAGTTGAGCCGGACAGTATTCCTACGCACGGGCATCATGATGTCCTACAAAACAGAGCAAAGATGAAACCTTTTTGTCTTTGAAATGGGTTAGTCCTTTATACAGGATGCATGCAATGGTATGATGGCATGATGCTATGATGAAGCACACCACAGGTATTCACATAGGCAAATAAGGCACACAAGTCACACAAGACACCCTTAGGTTTCAGGCCAGCATGAGTTTCAGGTATTACCCTCTTTTGGTTTTGTTGGTTAAAACCTGTCCTATCAAAAGTAACTGGGTTCTAGAGGATCTCAAATCATTGGCTACCCTCAATCGGTCATAACTCCAGCATCGCAATCTTTTCTCGCGGCCAGAACCATCTCGAGAGTTTAGCCTCAATGAGTGTAGCATACTGCTACTGTCCTAATAGCCAAATTGGTCAATTTAAGGTTCTAAGGTTGGTTGGTGCTTAATGACCCCTTAGAAGACCTATATTCTCCCCGTTACAACACAAGGGATATAGGTACAGACTAAGATGCCACACCAACGTAGCCACTGCTTCACCCATGTCGGTCTACGCCGGACAGGTCCCTCACAGATTATGCTACCTAAAAGGGTATTTCCCAGATCCGGGTTAGGATCTATGAAACTCTGATGCAAAGCCCACAAATGTAAAGCAAACAAAGCAATCAATTGAAAACAAAGGTGATCTAAACCCTAAGGTAACCCCACTTTTAGAATATTCCCCAGCAGAGTCGCCAGTTCTGTGATACGGTGGGAGAACTGACTTGTGTTTTGCGTTCGCATTCGCACTTGTGCGGTTGAGCAAGAGTCGCCACCGACTTTTTATTTTATCCTAAAGGAAAGGTTAAAAAAGCACAGCAAAAACCTTTTGAGATATTTCGTGGGTTCGGGGGGTAGATTATGAAAAGGGAAGGTATTAGCACCCTTTTCATCCATGGTTATCAATGGGCTCTTAGTTACTTGGTTTTTTAGATCACTTGCCTTGTTTTTCGATTGCTTTGAAAATGGTGTGTGTGTGGGTGCTTTTTTGAAAATGTTTTGGAAAAAGATGCCTTGTCTTAGGCAACTAATGTATTTGACTCGTGACTGAGTGTTTTACAAAAGTGTGGATCTTTTCGAAAAGATGTTTTCAAATGTTCTTGAGAGTTTGTTTGAAAGTGTTGTGGATTGTGGTTTTTGAAAAGAAGGCAAGTGTTTTTGCAAGTTTGATCTCAAGTAACTAGGAGTTTTGTCTACCCTATTGTACTCAAAGGTTTTTGTTATGTTTTAACCCCTTTTAACAATTTTGTTCCACCATTGAAATTGGTGGACAATCTTGCGTTTAGGAAGTTTGTTCGGGACGGGCGCGGGTCATCGTATGGACCATGAATGCAATGGTGCCAAGTGTCTTTGGCAATTTGCTTTGAAGGGACTATGATCATTCCGTTTAGGCAACACTTTGAGGGACTTATGATCATTTGATTTTGTTTAGCCAAAGATACTCGACGTGCAAGCATGGCCCATTTTGGAAGGCAACATGTGGGATTACCCTAGGGGGTGCAAGTGTGATTGTGTGTTGATTACATGTATTTGTCTTGTATTAGGTTATCTAGCGTTTAATTTTATGTACATACAAACCCTAGGTCTAATCATGGTATAATTGGAAAACTGTAAATTGCGGAAATGTAAAATCTACGCTATTACAAAATAGTGTCCGGGAGTGGGGGTATAAATGTACAAAAGGGGATGAGACTTATAGTATCCAATAAGTTACAACCAAATTGAATGTGCGATCAAATGTAAATATCGAATATACAAATATAAGATAAAAATGTATAGGAGCAAAATGAATGGATTTGCATTGTGTAAGTGTAAGTGTAAGTGTGAGATGTATATGAGTATGTGTAATTATTTACAAGCGCGATAATGTGAAATTGAAGCGTATTAGGGTTTTTGACCTAGGTACGTATTTTAATCTTGTATTTTTGTATTTAGATATGTACAATAAGAAAAATGTTTTAACTTTAAATGTTCAAATTTTAATTAAATTGTATCTTTATTTGTTTATATACAAAAAGTATCTTAATCAAATGTTTGTGAATTTTAATATTATAGAAAAATGTATTTCTATTATTATGTACAAAGATGTATTTTAAAAAAAGTTTCAATTTTAATTATATGATAAAAAAAAATTCTATATACAAAAATGTTTTAAGAAATTTAAATTATGCAAGAAAATGTATATTTTAGTATGTGCAAAATATATTTTTATTAAAAGAGTAAACAAAATAAACAAGAAAGTATATTTCAATTTAATGTATTAAATTAGAAAAATATAAGGTGTTTATGTATAAAAGAAATTAGTATTAATATTTATTGTAAAAGAAAAGCAATTTAATGGGCCTCAAAGAATTTTGAAACAGATCAGGCCCATTGCTTGAAATAATTTTCTTTAGGGTTGAGAGGATTATCGTTCAGTTGGGGAAAAAATTAGGTTTAGGCGAGGCAGCGGCGGCGTTCACTGAGTTCCATCGTTCTTCTTCATCCTTGCAAGTTTCCTGGGCAACTCATCCCTCCGGCCACCAGTGTCAACCCCAAATCTCTCTTCCCTCCATGGCGTGCACTCAGCGTCCTCTTGATTTAAGGTTTGATTTCAACGTTTTATGTTCTTTTGTGAATGATACGCGTTTTTTGATTTGAGTCTTAACTATTACCTTTCATTATGAGATGAAGGAGAAGAGAAGAGGGAAAAGATTGGCTACCTGACTTTGGAGATGGAGGAGAGGCGGAGGGTGTGACGCTCAGGAGGCCGGGACGGCGTGAACGGTGACGAATCTTTGCTTCTTGACGCTTTCCTGGTATCTTTATCTGATTGATATTTTAGGGTTTTGATGATGATGTGTGCTGAGAACCCTCTTGAATTTGCCCTTTTCTTCTTCTTCTTTTCTATTGCGTGCTTGTTGCTTATGTTGGATGCTATGTATTAGAATGCCTATGATGTTAATAGCCTGAGGTTTGCATGTATACCTTCTTTGTCTTCTCGTGTTGCCTATGTATTGATTGGAATATGATGCTTTGAGATGAACTTTCTCTCTTCTCCTTGAGTACTGTATACTTGTTGCCCCTTGAACGATTTTATGTTGCCCTGTGATGTTTGCACTGAGGTCCTAAGTTGCCTTGAACCTTTGCTTCTGAATGATTTTGAATGCTTTAGAACATTGTTGCCTTGGTATTGCCTTGAATGTTTGAGGTTTTAAAGGTTTTGCCTTTAACTGATTTATGAGCTAGAGGTTCTTTAAGGCATGGTTACAGGTTTTTTATGTGTATGGCTGGTATGTTGAGGCAGGCATGGTGAGGTTTTTTTGATAGCAGGTCAGCTTCAGGCTTGGTTATGTTGTTGGACAGTATGGTGGGTTTTGGTTTGACAGGGGTTCTACAGGTTTGAAGGCTAGGCCAGGTTTGGAAGTTTTGTTTTTTTGTGTTTGTATGTGTTTTGGTTGAACTGATATGGTGAGGTTTTTGACAGTAGGTAAGCTTGCAGTAGGTTATGTTTTTGAGGTTTAGCTTCAGATTTTTGTGAGGTTTGGCCTTTGATAGGTTTATGTGAAATGTTTCAGGTTTGTATGAAGCTTGAAAGGGTTTGTTTCTGGTTTTTGGCTTTTGTTTTGGCCTTGACAGGTTTGAGCTTGCCGTGGGTTTATGTCTGCTTGGCTTGGTTATGTTGTTTGCAGATTATATATTTTGTGATATTGGTGCTTGGCTCAATCAGGTTTTTTAACTCAGTATATTTTCTTTTGTTCTTTTTGTCCTCTTTCTCTTGGTCTTTGGCGCCTAATATTTATTCAAACCTTGGTATTTTCTTTGATCCAAGTTTGCTGGGTAGTTTTACAAAGTTTCTTGGCACTTTTCTATTTTTGGTAATTGTCTATGCTGTGTACTTCTGCCCAGTTTTGAGTAGTGCTGAATTGATGCTTCTTTTAACTTTTGCCTTACTGTCTAAGCCTGAAAAACCTGCCTCTATCTCTCTTCTCTTTCTCTCCACAGTACAGTTTTGAGAATTTAATATGATTTATTTCTGTACTTTCTGAAGGGGCCTATTCTGATGGGAAATGATGAAAAAAAAATTGCTTGCATAACACATTATTCTGCATCTTTTCTTTCTTTGACAGCTTTGGTACTTTGACAGTAAAAATGCACTTTTTGCTTTTTTCTTTGATATCTTTCTTTGACAGCTTTTGAGTGGATGTTGTATTTTGACAGTAAATTCCCTTTTTGCTTTTGATAGAAAGTGGGATTGGATTTTTCAGTTTAGTTTGAATTTGAGGTTTGAGATTTGGACTTTATGCATTTGACATTTGAAAAAAATTATGCATTTGGACATTTCCCATTTCTGATAAAAATCTTCCCTCTTTGTGAACCGGGAGAAATCCCGTGATTTGCAGAGAGGGTCAACTGATCCCAGTCAGTGGCCCCTAATGATGAGCAAATTTTAACTGTCTTTTCCAATTTAACTGCTTTCTGACTTCCTCTTTCTTTCTTTTGCAGATGAAAAATGGAGCACCGGAATGAAGTGAAGAATGAAGAATTAGAAATAGGATAGAATTTTTATATTTTCAATTTAATTTTTGTACACTATTATTATTTTAAATACTTTGTAATAAATACTCGTATCCAAATAATAACAATTGTAACAACTATTAAATGTGAAATAAAAATTCCATTTATATTTAATTCTTTTCAATTCCTTTTCTTTATTTACTTGTTATTTATAATTCCTTAAATTAAATAAAATGAAATTTAAATTTCAAGTATTTAATTCTTAGAACCATAAATAATCAACTAAACAATTGTTGATCAAAAATAAATGAATTCGACGTTTCCAACATTCAAAGCAACGCGCAGTCGAACACAAAAACTGATCAGACGCAATCCTCTTTTTTCACTGATTCTTTTGCCAAGCGCTGTAATTCCACACTGCACACCCCATTTGACTGGTGAATTCAAACCAACTGCCTCCTCTTACTGATTAAATTAAGATAACGCGAATTTTAACCCGAATCTCGGAATAAACTGCAAAGTGCTGTGGAATTTAAATTCTTCTGAGAATACGCCCATAAAAACTTTAACTCCTGATTAAATGCCAAATAATGCTCGCCTGATCAAAATTGAACCAAAAATCATCCAAACCCTAAGCCAACTGTGAAACAAACCAGAGTCCTAAAAGTCAGTAAAAACCCTAATTTGGCTTGACTGTCAAGAAAAGTCCGTTTGTCCGATTCTTGAGCCAGTTTGAAAAATTAGAAAAGGTTCGAAGCTGAGATTTCTTGGGGAAAAATGCGAGGGCAAATTTTGGGGTACAACACATAGATTTCAGAGATTTGAATGCTGCTACGCCCAAAGATGAATATCCTATGCCTGTGGCGGAAATGCTAGTCGATTCTGCCGCTGGCTATGAATACCTGAGTATGCTCGATGGTTATTCAGGATATAATCAATTATTCATTGCTGAAGAGGATGTGTCGAAAACAGCTTTTCGATGCCCTGGGGCCCTAGGCACTTACGAATGGGTAGTGATGCCTTTTGGCCTAAAGAACGCTGGGGCAACATACCAGCGAGCAATGAATTCTATCTTCCATGATTTTATTAACACTTTTATGCAAGTATATATTGATGACATTGTTATAAAATCTGTTTCCAGGAAGAATCATATTGACCACCTTCGACAATCATTCGAAAGAATGAGAGAACATGGTCTGAAGATGAACCCTTTGAAGTGTGCATTCTGTGTGAAAGCTGGAGATTTCTTGGGCTTCGTTGTCCACAAGAAAGGAATCGAAATCAACCAGAACAAGACGAAGGCTATTCTGGAAGCGAAAGCGCCATCGAATAAGAAGGAACTGCAATCTCTGTTAGGCAAGATAAATTTCTTGAGGAGATTTATATCTAACCTAAGTGGGAAAGCTCAAGCCTTTTCACCCTTACTTCGACTGAATAAAGAGGGGTTCGAATGGGGGCAAGAGCAACAAGAAGCCTTCGACAAAATCAAAGGGTACCTTACTAAGCCACCTATTTTGGTGCCTCCTTGTAGCAATAGGAGTATGAGATTGTACATAGCTGTATCCGACAAAACTTTGGGAAGCATGTTAGCCCAAGAAGATGAGAATGGAGTCGAAAGACCCATTTACTATCTTAGTAGAGTTTTGAACGATGCAGAAACTAGATATAGCGAAGTTGAAAAATTGTGTCTATGTCTGTATTTCTCTTGTAAAAAACTCAAGCAATATATAAAACCAGTTGATGTGTATGTTTAGTCTCATTTTGATGTTTTCAAGTACATGTTGTCGAAACCTATCTTGCACAGTCGAATTGGCAAGTGGGCACTAGCATTAACTGAATACTCCTTGACCTTTATGCCTCTTAAGGCAGTGAAAGGACAAGTGGTTGCAGACTTTATAGTCGACCACTCAATTCAAGTTGAGGATATTAATTATGTGGAGATAGAACCTTGGAAATTCTACTTCGATGGTTCCATCCATAAAGATGGAACAGGAGTAGGAGTCTTGATCATTTCTCCAGAAAAAATTCCAACAACATTCAAGTACAAGATATCAGGTTCTTGTTCGAATAATGAGGCTGAGTATGAAGCTCTAATTACTGGCCTTGAAATATTGTTGGAATTGGGGGCAACTCGAGTCGAAATAATGGGAGACTCAGAGTTAGTCATCAAGCAAGTCACAAAAGAATATAAATGCATAAGAGAAAATCTCATTATGTACTTTGTGATAGCAAATCGTTTATTGAAAAAATTTGAAATGGTCAATATTCGACACATACCCAGATTGGAAAATCAAATAGCCAACGACTTGGCACAAATTGCATCTGAGTACAAGATTTCAAAAACGAGATTACAAAGAGCAATCGAAGTTCGAGAAAAGATAAAAGCAACTTGTCTATCACCAACCGACTTGGAATCGACAAGACTAGGATATGCTGATCAAAGTAACTTCGAAATTTCGTTCATAGATAATTTGTCAGAGCAAGATTGGAGGAAGCCCATTGTGGATTATCTTCAAAATCCAGGAGCTTCGACAGAACGAAAAACAAAGTACAGGGCGTTGAGTTATGTACTCATGGGTAATGAGTTATTTAAAAAGACGCCTGAAGGGGTATTGCTAAAATGTTTAAGTGAAACTGAGGCATACATAGCCCTTTCGACTACGCACGCTAGAGCATGTGGGGCTCACCAAGTAGGCCATAAGATGAAATGGTTGTTGTTTCGACAAGGACTATACTGGCCCACTATGCTGAAAGATTGTGTCGAGTTCGCTAAAGGTTGCCAAGAATGTCAAGTCCATACAGGCATCCAACATGTACCAGCAAGCGAACTTCACTCGATAGTGAAACCTTGGCCCTTTAGAGGATGGGCGTTGGACCTCATTCGAGAGATTCGACCAGCATCATCAAAGAGTCAGAAGTATATATTGGTAGGCATTGATTATTTTACTAAGTGGATCGAAGCTATCCCTTTAGTCAATGTAGACCAAGAAAATGTCATTGAATTTATTCAAAAGAACATTATCTTTAGGTATGGAATCCCTGAGACTATAACTACTGATCAAGGATCAGTTTTCACCGGTCGAAAGATGCAAGAATTCGCTCAGGAAACAGGTTTCAAACTCCTAACATCAACGCCTTATTATGCACAGGCAAATGGTCAAGTCGAAGCAGCGAACAAAGTAGTGATTGGCTTGATAAAAAAGCATGTTGGGAAGAAGCCAAAAAATTGGCATAAGACGTTAGACCAGATTTTGTGGGCTTGTCGAACGTCCCCAAAAGAAGCCATAGGTACAACACCATATAGGCTAACTTTTGGCCATGACGCAGTGTTGCCAGCAGAAATTTGTCTTCAATCTGCAAGGGTTCAGAGACATTATGATATTCCCTCTGAAATTTATTGGGATATGATGTTATACGAACTAGTGGATTTAGACGAAGAAAGATTGCGCGCTCTTGACCTACTCAGGCTTCAGAAGAAAAGAGTAGAAGACTCTTATAATAAAAAGGTGAAACCTAAGGTATTTTCGCCTGAAGAACTAGTTTGGAAGGTGATTCTTCCCATGGATCGAAGGGATCGAAGCATGGGAAAATGGTCACCCAAATGGGAAGGACCATTCAGAGTTGTCCAGACTTTTTCTGGTGGAGCCTATGAAGTCGAAGAGTTAGGTGAAGATAAAAGGCTCTTGAGAGTAAATGGTAAATATTTGAAAAAGTACAAACCTACACTCCAAGAGATAAAGATAAAATAACAAGTAACGACTAAATTAACCATAAAAAAGCCAAAATGGAAATTTTTTATAAATTAGCCAAAATGGCAATGTTGTCGAATACATATTACAAAATATGGTTAAAAGGCTGAATCAATCAGAAGGGGATGGAGTCCTTGAGTCGAAGGTATTTTGTTTGCTGCAGCTCCAATCTTTTGTTGCACAAAGAATTCGCCTGCGCAAGCTTGGCAATTTGATCGTCGAAGGCTTGAGCTTTCTCAGCAAATTCTAGGCCTTGTGTGATCTCAGCTTGACTTTCGGTGTCTGGAACAGTCGAGAGAAGTTCCTCCTTGCGCTTAGTATTGGCATTTATCTTAGCCTCTATTTCTTCAATTTGCGCCTTGAGGGAAGCATTCTCTCGATCGATGGCATCAACTTCTTCTTGTTTAGATGCTTTTTGCTTCGACAACTCCGCAATTCGAGAAGTTGTCTCTGCTACAGCAGTCCATGCGGAAGAGCTTTTGCCATATAACACTTCAAGCTGGCTATTAAAGCCCCTTTGTCGCCGATAATCTGCTGAGACTTGATCAATAATGGAGTGTAACTCCATGATAAAGCCTGAAACTTCTGGAGGCACAGCTAACAAGTCTACGACATTCAAAACATCCCTCAAGTATGATGGAGCAGTAGGGTCCCCCTCCAAAGCTTTCATCAAGTCCTTCTTGAAAAACTGAGCCTTAACCTTCGTCAAAGCCTCATCGAGAGGAGAAGTTTCAGTGGACTTCCCCGACAAAGTAGGAACCTCCTGACTAGCATCAGACGAACTTTTGCTCTCGATGATGGCGTTCAGATAGCTAACAGGATCAGTTTGCTTCAAGATTTCTAAGTCTTCTTTCGACCTATGCTTTGTTGAGGTAACAACCTTTGCAACAGCGTTGTCTTGGGTTTGAGGCGGTTGAGTAGCATTTGCCTCGACTTGACTCTCTTCGACTTGGACTGCGGCAGTACCAGCGTCATCATGGTTCCCTTCGCCAGCATCACCTTGATCCTTTTCGCCAGCGTCACCGCGGTCCCCTTCGTCACGATTCTCTTCCGACAGATCCACCAACTGAATCTCTTTTGGCTGTTGCTCTTCTGTTTGTGGATCTTCTGCTGGTTTTTCTGCTGTCTCAGCATTGGCTTCATTTATTTCAGTATTGGCTTCATCATTCGCCAAGTCTTTTTCTTGTGGCCTGCTGAGTTCAGCAGACTCCAATGTTTCAGAAGTCCTTGGCGCTGAGCTTTCAGTGGTGTCCTGAAAAGAGAAAAAGAAGAATCTTCTAAATTCGGAAGAGACATAATCAAACGTAGGTATCGACACCTGAGTTACAAAGGGATCAAAGAGATTACCTGTAAAGTAGCTTCAGCCCCAGGGCTGGAATTGTCGCTTTCGACAGGTTTATTGAGAAGAACGTTTAATTCCTCCTCCGTTGGCTCCTCAATGATTACTGGAGGTGGCCTGGGCTTTCTCCCAGCAACCTTTATTCTAATTGTTCGAGCCTCAGGAAGGGGAACGTCCTTCTTCAGCTTTCGCCTTTTTAGAGGAGCAGGGGGAGAATCATCTTCTTCGTCACTCCCGGATTCGACCATCAGTGCGAAACGCAATATGTTCGACATCCGACACAGCATCTGTCGACCTATCGTGGTAGTGATTGATGAAGGTGGTGTAGGTTGGTTTTGTGGCAGAGAATCCAATCTGATCCTCCGACATTTCCTCCGGGTCGAAGTAGTCCCCAGTGGGTCGAAGGCCAGTGATGGCGGCCACGTCGAAGAGCGTGGGAGTCAGCATTCCACAGGGAAGATGGAAGGTGAAATGGGTGTAATCCCAGAAGAGTAAGGAAGCTATCAACATCTTTGGGGAATAGTTAAGACCTGTCTTCGACAGCATAACCAGGTCGAATATCCCCATGTCTTTCCAGATCGAAGCCTGGCGTTTCTCCATTTTTTCCAGCCAAGCACTATAATCAGGAGTAAGGCTAGGGCCAGACCTGAAAGCCCTAACACCTTTGTTGAAGAAACGGAGGTCGATTTTCTCTTTAGCAGGGTCTTCATTATCCTCTGCATCTTTCTTGGAGCATCCAACCGGTTTGAGTCTCTCAAGTACCGGAAAGTAACTTTTGATCTTCATGGCCTCAGCAATGCTTGGGTACAATGGGCCAGACATAGCAAAGATTTGGTTGGAATAGCCAACCGGAATCATGAGGTGGCGTGAATAAGCGTCACGTACAGCAATGTCCAAAGGCTCAGGGACCCTTCGTTGGCCTGTGGGAGTCACTACTGGAGCGGTGGAGAAAACCCTAGGTTTGACATTTCCAGAGGGAGTGTTGGCGCTAGGAGCGTTGGAAGAACCAGATGCCATTGTTGGTAACGAGGTTGAAGACGAAGTGAAGAACAAGAGGTTTGCAAAGTTGACAAGAGTTTGTAGGCAAATGAGGAATTCTGAAAGCAAGGTAGCATAAAAAGTCCCACAAGGGGTACTTACCGCTATTTATAGTAGTGGGGGAAATCCCCAAATTCGAGGACATTAAATGCCATTTAATGTTGCAGAAGGTAGTGGGACACGTGGCGTCTCCCTGTTGTTGTAGCCGTTCTGCAGAAATGGAAGGGTGCAGCGTGCGCCCTCATTTTTGGGAATTGTCATGATGACAATTTGTGAAAATACGTTTGGCACACTGCACGCCGTACTGAAGTGACGTCTTAGGTACGGATGAATGATGGCTTTTCCTTGGGATTGTCAGTGGTTGGTAGAAGGCAACAAAAAGTGCACAATTTAATTTGTGACTAAGAATGAAAAGACAGGTGTCGAATGGCATTTCAAAGAATGCCTTTTTCTTTCAGAGTCGAAATAAGGCATTCTTGGGGGGCAATTTGTTGGCTCTTAAATTCGACACCCTTGTTTCATTAATATCAGCCATTAAAGCTGAAGGATGTTTTCGATCAGCTGGGTCTGTCGAAATGACCATCGGAAGATGACAATGTATTCAGAAGATTTCTTCCAAGGGAGAAGTTGGTTGCCTTCGACGTCGAAGGTGTTTCTCGTCGAAGATGCTTCTCGACGAAGGTGTTCGATGGTTCGGAGTGGAACGGTTTGAAATTCAAGCGTTTGGAGGGAAAACGGTTTCCAGCGGTTACCAAGTGCAACGTGCAAAGATCTGGAGCGTCGAACGTTGAGAACGTGCCAAGTGGAATCATCTCGAAGCAGTGTAACTGCCCGACGGTTACTTGGGATGTTTTAGTATAAATAGTAGTAGTTCACGCAGTTTCTCGCATGTGTTCACAATTATATACAAAGTCACTCATATAGATTCGAGTACCCAGCGTGTGAGAAAGAATTGTTGAGAATGTATGTGTGAAACACCACTTTTATCAATTAAAGTCATTTAATTTCCAAAAACTTTACTTGCTTTCTTCTTTACTTTTCCTGTCGAAGCCCTTTACTTCAAGCCTTCATTTATTTTACCAAGCCTGTTTCTTCATGCAATTTACTTAAAGCCTCTTTATTTTATTGTCATTTAACCATTATCCAATTTAATCAAAACCTCAAAATCAACCTATGTCTTAGGATCAATCTGATCGATCCTGCGAGTAACCAAATAAGTAACCATTTGGAGGATCAGCGGTTGTTTATCAATAACCACGGTAAACAATCGTTTTTGTTTTTATCCCTAATTTTTTCTGAACCCTTTTGGTTCGCCGGGATGCCCTTATTTTTTCCTAGGCCAGTCAACCTAGCGGGTCTTTGTTCATGCGCAGTATTTTCTGACTATGTCCACGCTCTCAGGGTGTAGGGAGTTGTCACTGTCGGTAGTGTTGTGTTGCCACACTACAAGAAGATGTTTGTTTGATCGTATAAGATTCGTTGCTGGAATTCATGCCCAGTGCCCCCAAGTGATTCAGATGGAGAT
Source organism: Vicia faba (assembly GCA_948472305.1). Taxonomy (NCBI): domain Eukaryota; kingdom Viridiplantae; phylum Streptophyta; class Magnoliopsida; order Fabales; family Fabaceae; genus Vicia; species Vicia faba. The sequence continues at coordinate 942,079,214 of OX451736.1, forward strand.
CTGCCCCTGGCTATTTGACATCTTTGAGAGATTCCTTGAATCTTGACTTGACTGCCCCAGATGATGGGCAATGATCATGCCGTGCCCCTTGGTTGGAAGTGTTTTTCCACTTGAGGTGATCGTTTTTATTGAGAAGGTTTTTGTTCACTAGATATTCGTCATGCGAATTTATCTGCTGTTGAATAAATAATCATATGCAAACAATATTATTTTAAGAATGCAAAGCTTACGTCTGTCTTGAAATTTTTGAAAATGCATTTTTCAGTAAAACAGGAAAATTTTGTAAAATGTGATGTCAACTCAGGATTTACAGCAAGTCCTACAGGAGTCAGGATACCTTTTGTAACAATATGCTTTTGAACCAACCCATGCTTCAGCTAGGACTTTTAAGGGTTATAACGTAGCCTGGTTCACGGTTTAAGAAACAAAGGATAAAGGCTCAAATTTTATTTGTACCCACCCGTTCTCCGTGATGTTCTTCGATTTTATACTCAGTTAATTGTGCATTTAGATCTCGTTTAAGTCTTTGCTCTGATATTTCAGTGATGGTTCGGATACTGACAATTTATTTTGAATAGTCAGTCATTTCTTTTTGTTGAGGGTTTGTAGGACCTCTTTCTTTTTTATTTTATTATCCCTGTCTTTTGCCTGAACTGTTTCTTTTTGTGATTACAGTCAGCGGGATGCCCAGTTTTTTCTTTAAGTCTCCTTCATAGGTTTTGACTTAATGGGTTTTTATTTCGAGAGATAATGACTGTTTGTCTTGACGATTATAGGGAATTATCATCGTCTTTTGTTTTGGAAGGATGTCTTTGAAGTCATTCATTGTGCACCTGGATTAACTGAGAAAACTACCCTGCCCCAGGTTATGATTAATGGTTTTAATTTGTGTGAAAAGAAAAACTCCTACGTCTTTGGCTCGAAGGGGTTGACTAGGGATTATCTTCCTTATAACTCCACTGTTTAGGATTTGAAACAACGCCTGTACATCGTCAGCGGGGTCTGTTCAAAAGCATACTGTAGAGATTTTGATATCATTTTCGTCATCCTCCCTCTAAGGCTTAGAGTTTTTAATCGAGAGTTGAATATCACAAAAGGAAATAAGAACACATTTTTGAAATAGTGAATACGAATGAATTGATTCAAGACAAACATGTGCAATGCATTGATGAAATAACGAGGTTTGATATGAATAAATGTTCAAACAAATCAAAAGAAAATTACACATTGAAAATTCTAATGAACGAAAAGTATTCTCTTTTCAGAACTTGTCACTTTAAATGGTGAGCCTTGGAGGATTGTCAAAAACATTCCAGTTGACCATCTTGTGTGAATTCCAATGCTCCTTCATCAATCAGGTCTTGAATTTTGTATTTCAACCTCCAACAGTCATCAGTATCATGACCCGGACTGTTGGAGTGATATGCACACCTTGCATGAGGATTGTAGTTAGGAGAAGAAGTCTTGGGATTCAGATGAGTTCCTATCAACATAATCAGATTCATCCTCTACAGGTGTTGCAAATCTTGAGAAAATAACATGTTGAGTTTGGTGAACTGCCTTTTGGGCATATCCGGCTTACTCTGATTAACCCGTTGTTTTTGGCGAGGTTGTTGTTGGACCCGTGATGTAGTAGCAATTTGGAAAGGTCCACTCTTCACCAAACTAACCTTTGGTCTTCTTGGAGGTTGATCAATGACGGTCCCCGGCCTCGACTGTTTGCTTCATACTGTTGTATCCGTCTTGATGAAGTTGGTTGATGATGGCTTTTAGCTCTTCTTGTCTTCGGACTAGGCCTTGGATAAGAGCCATCTACCCCAGCATCTGGGTTCTCATTGCACCTACCTCAGCTTGCAATTGTTCCAGCCGTTCGTCCTTATTGTCTTCAGGACTTTTCTTGACCAAGTTCCCAATGAGTAGTGTTTTCAACTCTTCCTGCCCCTTGGATAGGTTTAAGAATATTTCCCTGAACTGAGCTTCTTGAGTCTGAAGATCTCTGTTGTCTTGTTTGAGAGCCATTGTTGAAATAAACAGCGAGAACATGAGAGACTTGTACTGGAAGACCTGTTATGCAATGATATGTTTGATATATGTATGCAATGTTTTCAAGGATCTCACGGGGTAAACAAGAAACTGTTAGAATTTGATTGCAGCTTGATTGAAGAAACTTCGTGTCGTTAAGAGTCCTTCTTCAAGAGTCAAGCTCACCATATCGAGTGGGTCATAGTCACTGACTCAATTTATCGTGTTTTGATCTCTAGATGACATTGGCTAGAGGAAAATAAATTCCCTTGCCCCTTGCTAGAATCTGATTTACCATAACCTACATCATAAACTCTTGAGATCCTTGAAATGGTTAAGGAAATGTTAATGCAAGATGTTATGATGTGTATGCTATGTGTTTAAGCAAAAGTGCAAGGTGGTGTTAGCAAGTAAGTCCGGCAAGAAATCCAAGTTATTGGATAAGGACTGTAAACAAAACCTGCAAGGAACTCATGTTGTCAGATAATAAAAATGTGCAAGTAGTTCAAGTTGAAAGCACACAAGTCACACAAACAACCTTAGGTTTAGGCTTGCATGGGTTTTAAGGTAGTACCCTCTTGAAGTTAAGTTGGTTTCAAACCTATCCTAGAAAAGTAACCGGGTTCTAGAGGATCTCAATATCACTGATCATCCTTCATCGGTCATGGTTTCAGCTCACGCAATCTTTTCTTGCGGCCGGAACTATCTCGAGAGTATGTTCTCAATGAGTGTAGCATCGAGTATCAACCAGTTCTCAGCTTTACACCGAGGCCGGCTATCTCACTACTTTCTAATGGCCAAGTTGGTCGATTAAAGGTTCTAAGGTCAGTTGATGCTTAATGACACCACGCAGCAGCCCCGTATTCTCCTCGTTTCTCCATAAGGGATACCGGTACAAACCAATTTGCCACATCAACGTAGCTACTACTTCAACCGTATCGGTCTACGCTGTACAGTTCCCTCACAGTCTATTGCTACTTACCTAAAAGGTGTCCCCAGATCCGGGTTAGGATCTATAGTAACTCCCAAACAAAACCCTTAAAAGTAAAGCAAACAAAACAAACAAGAGAAGCAATTATGGTGAACTGATCCTAAGATATACCCCACTTATACACTCCACAGCAGAGTCGCCAGTTCTGTGATACGGTGGCAGAACCGACTGTTTAATACTGGTTTGCGTTTTGCATTTTTTTGTTTACAAAATATCGCGGTAAGCAAGAGTCATCACCGACTTTTATTTTATCCAACAAGGAAAAGGAAAAAGAACAGAAAAAACCTTTTTCGAGATGTTCTGAGTACGGGGGTAGATTATAGAAAGGGAAGGTGTTAACACCCTTTCTATCCATGGTTTTCCATGGGCTCTTAGGTACTTGCTCATCTTTTTAAAATAGCTTGTGTGTGTGCTTTGAAAAGTTTTGTTTTACTTCGTTTTAACCCTTGCTTCTGTCTTCAAGAGTGTTACAAAGTGTTTTTGGAAACTTTTTTGAAAAAGTGTAAGTGTGAAAAAAGTTTGATTTTGAGCAAGTACCTACTCGCATCTACCTACTCGAAAAAAGAATTGTTTCTATTCTCGTGTCCTTTAGACAACACTATCCTACTATTTGAGAAATAGGTATCACCGTCGTTGAAGTTTGTAAGGGTCAATTCGAAAGGGACGTAATGGTAATTGAAGGTAACATGTAAGGGTACCTTAGCATTTCGAAGAGACTGTCATCATATATTCGTAGGCAACATCGAGGGACAAGATCATATACCGTAGGCAACTTCGAGGGACCATAATCTTTATGATGATTTTAATCGAGGGTCTTTGCTAAGGGTATCCCTACGTTCGAGGGACATGACCATTGTTTTTCGAGGCAACCAAGTGAGGCATACCCTAAGAGTGAGCATGTGCATGTGTTTGATTTCAGTTATTTAATCTTTGCACAATTAAGGTGATCTACTATTTTAATTTTATTTGTCATGCATTCTTGTCATACAACCCTATTAACATACATCTAGACAGTTAAATATTTGCAGGAATTAAAAATGCGAGAAAATAAATCTACGCTATTATAAGGCTTCGGGGAGGGGGATTAATTACATAGTCAAAAACCCGGGGAAAAGCGATAAGTAAAAGCCCTAAATTAAACTATTACAAACCTCGGAGCAATTACATAATTAAAAAAAAAAGCGAGAAAAGCTAAATCTACGCTATTACATTGATAATGCGACCTATACAATTTTTCTAGAAATTAAAATATAAAAGAATAAATAAAAAGAAATTAAGGAAAAATTAAAACTTAAAATTCTAAGTTAATGTTTTTGGTGATTTTTTTTATGAAAAAAGTGATTTAGGATAATTAATTAAATAAACCTAAAAAAACCTAATTAATTTTCATTAGTAAAAAATGTTAATTTTGAAAAAAAGTTAATTAAAACACCTAAATCCTAATTAATTTTAATTAATAAAAAAAGGTTAATTTTGAAAAAAAGTTAAAAAAATAAAAATAAAATTAATTAACCTAAAAATTAAATTAGGTTTTTTTTTGTAAAAAAAGTTTGTGAAAAAACTTTTGTGGTTAAGTGAATTTAATATTGAAAAAGACAAATTGGTTAGAAACCAAAAACAAACAATGAAATTAAAAACCTAAAATTAAATTAAAACCTAAAATTAATTATTCGAGTTTAGGAGGAAAAATCAAAGGTTTGTGAAAAATGTTAAGTTTTATGAAAAAAAAAAGTTTTAAAACAGAAAGAATGAAAATAGGTAAAAGGATAAATAGAAAGGAAGAAAACCAATACCAATAGGGGTGGTTGTTGAACCCACGCCTTAACCTTCTCAGGATGTCTGCATCGTCATGCATTGGTTGGTTGTTCTATTTTCGCCATTAGTGTTTTGGCCTCAACGTTCTGTAATGAACCTGCATGGGACGCTGTCTAAATCTGCAGTGTTGAATCTCATGAATACATTAAATAAATTACTATATATCATGAAAAAAAATTTAACGTTAAAACCGATATGACATGTATGAATGATTATACCCTTTTGATCATGGAGATCAAACCAGCCTTACTCTTACTAGAGAAGTAGTGAGATGAATGTTTTTATGCCCTTTTGATCATGAAGATCAAACTAGTCTTACCCTTACTGTAGAAGTAGTGAGATGTGGGTTTGTAACAAGGATGACTTGTTTGTAGTGAGATGGGGGTTTGTAATAAGGATTTTAAGGTTTTAGGGTTCTTGAAAGAATTTGATATTCTGATAGATTAGTGGGAAAGGTTTTTTTTCGTCCTCTTGTTTGTGTGAAAAGAATAAGATTATATAATAGAAATTAGAGAGAAAAAAATGGGCTTTGAATGTGCATTGGGCTTCCAATGTTCACTTGAGTCCGTCACATTCCAGGCTAAATCGCAGGGGCTTAAGTGCAATTTTTGAAGTTGAAATGTGAAAACAAAATGTATCCGACATCGAGAACTAACTCCTGTCCAAAAATGGGCTCAATCGGATAAATGGTGAATTAGTTATGAATTTTTGAAGTTTTAGCTCAGACAAACTTATTTTGGACTATAGTGTCGACTTTGACACGTTCTTCAATAAAAAACTGGTATTGATCGGAGCATAATCCGGTCTCGACTTTGGAAGCAAAGTTGTAGATCTCTGAGTCAGTGACCTTGTGTAAAAATATGGGCCCGATCCGATAAAAATTGACCGAGTTATGAATTTTCGAAGTTTCGACCCATATGAAATAATATTCAGCATTCAGGATTTTTGGCGCATCACGCGCACTCTAAGCAAAAAACGAAGGCCTTTTGGATATCGTTCGAACTCGATACCTCATGTGAAAACGTAGTCAATTCAATTTGTGAAATTTTGGTGCCGGAACCAGCTCGATACGATGAAAATCGACCAAGTTATGATTTTCTGAACATGACGCAAATAAACTTCTGTTACAAATTTTCTGTACGAAAATATTTGATAAATCCGCATTTTTGAAGACCTTATGATCGAAATTGACTTCCAGCCGTGAGAGATGAAAACGTAGATAACGTAAAGACGAAATTTTGGCCACCGGAACGAGTTCAAAATAAGCCACGATCTTCAAGTTATGAATTTTTTTGTGCGTAAAAACTGCACTTTCAGCACACTTTTTCACCACATTTCTTTGAGAAAACTCACACATTCAGAGACCTTCTTTAAAGAATTGACTACTGAGCCGAACCTAAATTTGAGAATACGTTATCAGAGATATCTTGACGAAAGAACATCTGAATATGACGCACCGGGTTGGACTTGTGAATCTTTGAACCCCGAATCGTTGCAAAATGGCGAACCGATCTTCAGCACGAAAAATACTCTGAGAACATCCATTGACGAAATAAACGTCACTTGTAACCTGAAGAAACTTGATAAATATACATTTATTCCATAACCATAAAACTAATAATATGCGTGTATGAAAATATGACAAATTTTGGGGTACAACAACTACAGAAAATCAATGGCAAGCCAATGCGTTTTCCTTGGTGAAACTCTTGTTTCTTAGTCCTCAAGAAAACAAAAGGTAGTCTCAAGATCAAGTACAGAATCTGAATATAGAGCACCGGCTGATTTGGTTTCTAAAGTAGCATGGATTCGATCACTACTTGTTGAACTCAAGCTTCTATTGCCAAGGAAACCAATATTTTGGTGTGACAATTTAAGTGCTAAGGCATTAGCATCCAATCCAGTCATGTATGCTCGCTCAAAACATATTGAAATTGATGTCCACTGTGTCAGAGATCAAGTGTTACAAAATGAAATTGTTATTACCTATGTTCTTACGGCTGATCAAATTGCTGACTGTCTCACTAAGACCCTAAGCCATACACAATTCAATCAACTTAGAGATAAACTTGAGGTGATCCTCTCACCACCAGTTTGAAGGGGGGAGTTAAAGACATAATCCCTTATGTGTTGGATCTGTCATGACAGTATCAAATTATAATTAAGTGTCATTAATAGCCTAGCATCATTAATTTCTATATTAGTGGTAAGACATTATAGTTAGCATGATTTTTGGATCTTGGTCTCCAAAACTCACCTATATATATATATATATATATATATATATATATATATATATATATATATATATATATATATATATATATGCATATGTTTCTGTACTTCTGACAACAAGAACAATATATAAAATACAAGTTTCTAACTATGGTCACTAACTATGACAAATAATTAAGTTAAGCACTTGCATCCAACTGAGGTAGTTTTAGTAATCTCACCTGTATTAGGTTCATAACTTCACATGATATAGCTTTTATATGTTTGATTCATTCTTTATGTCATATCAGTATAAACTAATCTGCTACTTTATGGACACTGTTTGGAAAAGTATATATTAGCGGTAAACTATTTAGAGAACTACTGCTTGGCAAGTTATATTTGTGCCCGCAACTACTCAGAGATTAAGTCTGCCCTCAACAATTTGGTTACATATGCACTTTAATTACATGACACTATGTATATAAAACTAATATAGAGTTATTAAATCATTTAAACTACTGCTTATAGAATAATCTGAGGCGTATAAGAGAGATTACTTTTTTTGTAATGGTAAATTTGATTTACATATAGACGTGTGATGTAAATACGGACGATACTTATGCGATAGCACAAATTTCTTATTAATATATTATTCATTATAAATAAATTTAAATATTCAAATTTAATTTATGAATATTTTATTTTTATTTATTTCTTAAACTATTTATTTGAAAATTAAATTCAAATATGTTTTATAAATAAATTGTTTCTGTTTTGTTTAGTGATTTTAAATTTTAATCAATTAAAAATATATTCATTATTTTTAATATATATTTATTGACGAATGAGATGAATATTTATCCAATAAAAACATATTAATGGAAGAATTTAATTATTCTTATAATTAGCAGATGGATTAGTTTTATTAAAGAATTTGAAAAAAAACTTTAATTAATTAATAGATTATACTGATCTATCAATTATAATTAATAGAATTTTTTTTTTCTAGATTCATTAAATAATTCATATATTTGATATAGAATATGAAATAATACTTCCAACAAAAGTATGTGGTCTTAGTTGTTCAATTTAATTTATTTTATTTTATGAATTCATATGTGGGATGAAATGTTTTCATTATGTGTTGATCTATCCCTTACTGAGATTCCATAAATGTTACTGACAGATTTTCTTCCTTAATCTATTTTTCTATGTTAAAGTTCATTTCCTCATTTCTATATAATCATCATATATAGTTTATTTTTTCACTTTGAAGCTTGGTTACAAGGCATAAATATTTTACTCTTAGCCTTTCAAAAATAAGAGCATTTATAATAAATTCATTATTTGTTGTTGTATTAATTCCATTTATGGATTATAAGATTCTATTCATTACATGACATCATTTGAAATATAGTATTTTTTTATATAAACGGAAATAAATTACCAATATATTTATAAATGAGAATACATTTATTAATATATTTATAAACGGAAATAAATCTCTGTTGATATAATTATTTTTTTAAAACGAGGATAAGTTACAAATATATTTATAAATAAGAAAAAGTCTATTGTTGATACAATTGTATTTACAAACGGGAATAAGTTATAAATATTTTTTATAAACGGAAAAAGTCTACTGTTGATACAATTTATTTTATAAATGGGAAGAAATAACAAATATTTTTATAAATCGGGAAAAAGTCTCATGTTGATACAATTATTTTTATAAACGAAAATAAATTACAAATATTTTTATAAACATGCATACTGATTTTAAGAGCTTATATTGTATCAAATAAATGTATTGTTTTTACAAATATTTGAAAATATTAATTGGATCAATGCATAAGGATTGGTGCATATTATTAATATATATTTGTAATTTTGTAAATATTTATGATCTGTAAAATAAAATTTAAAGTTGACAAATGAGATATTGCGTTGTGTAATATGAATCCAGACATGTAGATTGTTTATTGTAATAAAGGTTCTTACAGGTATAGATTCACGGTAGATGTGAACGTTTCTATGAGATAACAATTGTTGACTGTTCATTTTAATGTCCATCTCTAAATCCTACTTTCGTTGTTGTTTTATATAATTAAAGTTAGAGAATCAACAATAAAGTTTATTATAAGTACGAATCAATGCTTATAAGTTGATGAATATTATTAGTCTATATTTATAACTATGTAAATGTTAATCAATTGAAGAATAAATTCATATTTTAGAAATGATGATCTATTAGACGTATAATATAAATTTAGACGGGACTCGTGCAATAGCACAAATTTCTTACTAGTTTATGAATATAACTCACTTAAATTTTTATATTTAAAAAAAGTTAATATTTTGAATTTTTATACTAGACATTAACTACTTTATGAGATCGTTCTGCCATCATTTCTCTCTTTCTATCTCTTCCAATTTAAGAGGAGAGAAAAATGGTTGGTTGGTGTGTAAGTATTACTACGTGGGCTCTAATATATTTCTTTTCATATTATTAAAGTTTTTCATCTCATGTAAGATGACATTTTTTTAGTTTTAGTCTTTAAATTTTTTTTAGCTCTTAATTCTGAATTTCACAATAAAAGATTTTAAATCAATGGTGCAAATCTAAAACTCTTGACTAATATTAAACATTGTAGTATTTAGTTAATAAGTGTTCTGGTCTGGTCCAATGGTTGATTATGACCCAATACACTCCCGCATCCTGGACGGCCCAATAGTTTTGACCCAATCAGTTGGGGTAAACTGGAGGCACTTTTCTCTCCTTCCCTTTGGTAGGGGACTCGTGGTCGTTTGAACCTTAGGATCAACAAGACCACCGTTGCCCTCAGCCGCACCTCTGCTCGCGTCACGCACGGAGCAGCCTTCCAGGAATGACGTGACCATGTCTGGCTGTGACCGCGTCCTTGCTCGAAGCAACGACTAATTTCGGGCATCTATCCCAGGATAACGAGCACGTGTTTCCCGTTCCTGCTTTCATGCAGAAATCCTGGAAGTTTCCTATTCTTTGGGACCATAATCCAGGCCTAAAAATAGGAATCAATAGTCAAGCGTCAGGGGCATTATATAAATCCTCACACTTGTGAGGGTAAGATATCTAATCTTCACTTCTAAAACCCTATATTCTATCTTGTATCTCTTTGCATTCTTACTTACTTGAGTATCAGAGTACCTTGCAGATACACCATGTTCTCTTTGATTCCAACCTTTCAGACAAAGATATCGTCACATTAAATTCACCGGTTATATCAGTGGTGCCGTATGTGGAAAATTGCTTTCCCCATCTTTCTTTCCCCAGAAACTAAAAACCAAAGCAACATTTCAAGATTGAAAATCATGGTCGATCAAGATGACAGTTATCTCGCTGGAAAAGTTGTCATATCATTATCCGCAAGACTGACAATGACAGAGAAATCCCTCTCCACGAAGATATTCCCCTGGGAGACGGTTGCACTGCGTCTCTCTCCTCTAACGATGCTGAGGACGACGACGTCCACTTCTTAGAAACCAACAAGTCCAAGAAGGTTTAAGAATAAGCATCGTTTGTCTTCCAGCCTGTTCAGGTATCGGCCAATGCTGATCATACCAACACTTTAATCCTCTAGAAGAAAAATAGAATCGGGGATTTGGAGAAAGTACGCCGGTCCAGATCCTCTCTGAGACATCGATAACGCGGGTCTCGCAACCCATCTCCACGACGACCCATCCGTCGTTCCGCTCCAGAAAAACCTGGGACCTCACTAATCAAGAAATATGAGCATACTCCTCCTTGCAGAGACCGAAGTTCTCAGGTTATAAAGAAGACCAAAGGCAACCAACAGTCAAAGAATCATTGTTCTCCTTCGCCCAAGCCAAAAGGTCGTCTAAGAAGCACATCCCTTCGACGTGACGGAATTCCTCGACGAGGAAGAAGCAATTATTCTCCCCCACCATCACCAGACCATAGTGAAGACGACGAACCTTGTGGTCCATTGTCAAGAGAAATCATGGAGACTCCCTGTAAATACGGTGGGAGAACTGACTTGGGTGTTTTGCATTTTATCGCAAGTGTTGCAGATAGCAAGAGTCGCCACCGACTTTTCTTTTATCCAATAAAGGAAAGAGTGAAAAGAACAGGAAATACCTTTTGAGAATTTTTCTTGAGTTTGAGGGGTAGGTTATGAAAAGGGAAGGTGTTAGCACCCCTTTCATTCGTAGTTATCTACGGGCTCTTAGTTGCTTGCTAGATCATTTTGAAAGTTGATTTGTTTAAAAATGTTCTTTGCGGTGTAAGTTTGAAAATATTTTGAAAACGCCTTTGTTGCGGAAAACTTTATAATGATTCTCGTCTCTATAAGAATGTATACAAAGTGTTGATTTTGAAAATAGTTCAAAGAGATGTTTGTTTTTGAAGATGTTTTGAAAGTGTGAGTACGAAAATGGTTTTAGTTTGTGAGCAAGCAACTACGAGCATCCTACCTACTCAAAAGGTCTTTGTTCTTTTCCTCCTCCTTTAGATGTTGCTATCTTACCATTGATTTGGTAAAAAGCCCCATCATTGGATGTGAAGGGACATGCGTGAGTCAATCGTATAGTCATAGAAGGTAACTTATGAGACATTTTAGTAATTTTCGTAAGGGACTGGATCGTTTACCGAAGGCAACATCTAGGGACTACGATCTTTTTTATCGAAGGGTCTTTGCTAAAGCATCCCATATTCGAGGGACATGATTGTATTTTTTCGAAGGCAACGAGCGAGGTTACCCTAGAGGTGTGCATGTGAAAAGTGTGTTCGATTCAAGTTAATTTGTCTTTGATTAGGATTGTCTAGTGATTGATTTTAAATCTTGTCATACACGCCTAATTACTATACAGTATAAAAGAAAAACAGTAAATTGCCGAAATTAAAATTCTATGCTATTACAGAGCTTTTAGGAATGGGGGATACAAATTTACAAATGGGGATGGATCAATGCGACTAAAAGTCCAAATAGGCAATCAATACAACCAAATCGAATCGAATAATTAATAAAAACTACAACAATCTATGAAGTAAAAAAATAATTAACAAAGTATGGGAATAAAGTTTTTGATATTTTGTTTGTGAGGAAAGATTGAAAAATAAAATTCTATTCTATTATTCTGATTTGAATTTTATTATGTATAAACTAAATATTTTAAAAGAAAGTTTATTAAACTATATAAAAACATTGACAAAATTATCTATAAAAATCTAACTTAGTTAACTAATTACATATATTTTTTAATTGAATTTTAAAGTTAAAACTAAAGATTAATTAAATCTAAACTAATATAAAAAAATTCAAAGTTACTAAATTAATTCTAAAATTAAATTAAAAATTCTAAATTAATTCTAAAACTAAGTTAAAATTCTAAAATTACTAAATTAATTATAAAATTAAATTATTTAAGAAAATTGTCTAATTAAAAAACAAACACGACTATTTAACGAAAAGATTAATTAAAAAATAATAAGGCTAGTAGAAAATATTTAAAGAAAAAGAAACTAATCTAATTATAAGAAGGGTTTAGAATAGAATTATGGAGTGAAGTTGATGAATTTCGTTGGGCTTAAAAAGAAGGCCCAACTACTTTATTATTTTTTTAATTTTTGTGTCCAAAAAAGAAGAAAAAGATGGAAAACAGTTAAAAAAAAGAACAAAACGTCTCAGGGGGTCTCGAACCCGGGACTTCTACTTCTAAACATCAACACCTTAACCACTGCATCACTCAACCCTTCATTTATTTAAGCGCTTTCATTAATATAAAAGGCTAAAAATGGCTTAGTGATTGGGCCAAAAGGCCCAATGAGCTGACCCAGTTTTAGAATGGACAAGGGAAAGTTGTAAACCCTAAACGAATGGGAAACAACGCCGCTGGGAGTTGTGCTACGGGGAAGGAAAATAGATTTAATTGTTATTATCATTCCAATAAAAGAGACGGAAAAAAGAAAAAAATGAAGAAAAAAAAAGAGGCTATCCTCTCTCTCATGGATTACCAATCCTCCTCTTCTCACTCTCATTGCTTACAAAATCAAACAGAATCAACCTCACCTTCCTCTTTCCCTTGTTTTCTTTGTATCCCTTCCTTATGTGAGATTCCACCGCGAGAACCTCCAGAGGCGATTTCTGGCCAACGCAAATATCATTGTTTTTTCTGAAAGTTGACAGAAGGTGCAGCGTTCGCGGTAGAGGGCGACCGCTGGGAGATCTTCCATCTTGGAGCTGGTACAAGCCATAAGGATTTTTCGGAATTTAAGATTTAGGGTTTGAAGAGTAGCGGAAGAAAAGAGGTTGGAGGTGGTAGTAGTATTGGGTAGAACAGGGAGGCGATGAATGGTGATAACTATTGAAGAATGTAGACTGTAGTCAGAACAGTTTCATGAAACTGAGTTAAAGACAGGGCGGATGATGAAAGGAGGTGAAGGAGCAGTATGGAGGTAGTGTTGTAAATGGAGTTTGAACGGTGTTAAGGTGATTTACAAGTTGCAAATGTTTGTTAACAATGAATTTTTAATGAGTTTTCTTTCTTTTTCTGTGGGATGTTTTGTGTGAAATTCTTCTTCTGATTAATTCTCTTAATCTTTATTGTTAGTGATTACAAGAATAAAACAAGAGAAATTAATCGTCCAAATAATGTTCACAAATTCAAAGGAAAACACAGACAAAGGGACTCAACGATTAGGCTATAATGACTCAACATTTCAAACTATAATGTTGCAAAGAAATTTAAAGAATACCTGCTCCGAACGCCCTTGAAGGTGACGATCCAAAGATAAACTCAATCTCTCTTAACTTGTCTTCTATTTGTTTCTATTCCTTGTGAAATCCGAAACTCCGTTGGAAATATGAATCCTCTTTATGGTTGTTTCTATGTGAAATGTATATTTTTTTCCTGGTTTCCTCCTTGCTTCACCAAAAGTTTTTTCTTCTTTTTTGTACTGTCGCTCTCCCTTTTATTCTGTTGTTTGTTGTGCTTTTTATAATTAAATGAGGGTGGATTTTGGGGGGGAAAAGGATAAGTGTTTGAACATACTCAGTGCACTGTTACATTGCTTTTTGTATTGTAGCTTGTTTTTTTTTTGCTATTTTAATGTAAGTTTTGTATGTATGTTTTGGATAGATTTTGGGCTGTTTTAGATAGTAACAGCAGGGCAGCAATGGGGCAGGTTTTGGACTGATTTCCTTGACATTATTATGCAGACTTTGGACAATATGTGTAGCTGGTTTTGCAAGGCAGCATTAGGTTTTGGGACAACAACAAGGCTGTTGTTTTACAGCAAGGTAGCAAGGCTGTTTTGATAGTTTTATGGGTTGGTTTGCGAACATGTTTGACAGGTTTATGTAACAAGTTTTGGATAGCAGTGCAGTGGACAATTTTGAAAATTTGTGGGGTTGATTTAGACAAGTTTTGGGGCTGATTAGGTAGGGTTTATGTGTGGGGTTAGAACTTTAGTTTTCATGTACTTATGAATGTAATTTTGTAATGAAATCAAGAATGGTGTAATGGTTTTGAATCATGAAATTTATGGATGAGCTTTGAATTCAAGTGTATGCTTAAATACTTTCTCATGAATGAACTTGAATTCATGATTAATTTTGTAAATTTGAATGGATATTTGTATGAATGAAAAAATGGAAATTATTTGAAATTTCGAATATTCTTGTAATGATACATTCTCTAATAATATCCTTCTCTTCCCATTTTCATGTGAACTTTACTTAGCCTTTCCATGTTCAATCCATAATCATGACTTTAATCATATCCTCATTATCCATCATTTGAATTCTTTGAATTAGAATTGAAACTTGAATGATATTTGAATCTTGAATTTTGAATCCAATTCTTGAATGGAATAAGAACTTGACATCTTGAATGATGATGAATGTCTTAAATAAAAGTTGGTGAATAAAGGAACTATGCCTTGCACATTCAATTCAACCTTTGAATTTTTAAAGGATAAATACTCCAAGAGTTATTGATAGATTCCTCTTTCGAAATGGACTGAATTTAATCACACCATGAAATTGACCTTTCTTCTCAAACAATTTTTCAAATATGAAAATTTGCAAACCCACTTTGAATACTTAAAAGACATTCCTTGCACCAAGCGTTCACAAATAAACTCATCTTGCATCATAAATCGAGCCAAACCTAAAAGGCCTTGAATGATCAATACAAGTAGGCTTCAAGATAAAAGCTGATGTGTTAAGAACTTGGCACCTTGAAATTTAGTGAAGCATTACAAGTCATTTTTCTTGAAGAGGACTTGTTGATGACATCACTTATGAAAATGTGCAAAAATAGTCGTCTCGAGATCTTGAAAATTGAGGACATTGCGCTCTTGGAAGTCAGGAAACAATTATATGAAATTAGGTCAAAACCAGAAAGTGACCTCTAAAGTATTCGAATTTCCGATGATCTTTCGCATGTAATCAGCTCTTGACTTGTAAAGGAAAGTTGGAAATGACGTCAAAGAGAGTTATGTGCAAAAAGAACCGCTCAAAAATATCGAATAATGAAGAATTTACAATCGTTTAAACTTGATCTTGCAAAGGTCGATTTTTTTAGGTTAATGCAGTTCATTTTCAGTCATCTGAACTATTAACTGAGCAAACTCGCAATGCAAGGCTTGAAACTTGGCACGAGCATCCTTGAGAATACATGAAGAACCACAGAGACTTTTTGAAACCTTGGAAGCTTAAATTTTCTTGAGAAATACCAAACCCTAGTTGCTGACTCAATGCCTAGGAGGAGAATCTGTATGATCAACTTCTGAGCCAAATTGAGTATTTGAGAAACCCTAGGATAATATCTTGAATGAAAAATGGGAGGGGAAATTTTAGGGTACAACACTCCCCTACCCATCGGGCTGGAAAGGCACCCAAGTATGGGAACGTATGATCGAACCATCGATCCAGACGAGCATATTGAGAATATGGATGACCTGCTTAATTATAGAGGCATCCGGGGAGCTATCAAGTGCTAACTTTTTCTGACCACTCTGAGAAAGGGGGCTATGGCCTGGTACAAAAGCATCCTGAAGAGTCAGTTACATCCTGGAAGAACCTGGGGAGATAGTTCTCTAGGAACTTTACAGCCTCTCTTCGACATCCCAAATCTGAGGCATCACTAGAGACGATCATCCAAGGGAATACCTTCGAGCGTATATAGAAAGATTTAATTGCAAAGTCGTTCAGTTCTCCATGATCGACGATATGAAAAATTATTTGTTTGAATGCGGGCTACGTCCCCACAGTGATTTTGCCAAGGTAGTTGGCATCGAAACACCTGATACACTGGATTATCTCCTCCTTAAGGCCCATGCATAAATCCAGTACTAAGAAAAAGAACTTGCCAACAATGCATGAGACTCGTAGCATCAGGAGAACACCAAAGTCTCAAAGCATGATGACTCATCAACATCTCATCAGGGAGCAGATAAAAGAACAGATGACAAGCCTCGCAAATCATGGAAATACAAAGTGACCGTTGGCCGGTTCCACGATTACACTCCCTTGAACACCTCACGCGAATGCATCCTGTCTGACTGCGTAAGTTCAGAGTTTCGTCAGGCCGGGGTCCATTTTCTTCGGAAGACATTGTCCATGCCCGGGATGGACATAATTAAATATTGCCGGTTCCACAAGAGCCACATGCATACCACCGAAGACTGCATCCATCTGAAGGATGCCATAAAGATCCTCATCAGAGATGGGCATCTCAAACAATACAAGAAAAAAATAAGGCTCTCGCAAGGACGCCCCAAAATCAAAGAAGGTCGAGGAAGAGAAACTGATTTTCGATGATGTCAGCATGCCAGTCGCCATGTGCCTTTCTTGACCAGAGGATTTCTACATCCCCGATGACACCGAGCACCCCCTCTACTTCTCGACACAGAGTCCCTGGAAGACCTTCCCCTCTGCTATGGTCATATATGGAGGGGGATTTAATAAAATCACCATAGGCTCAGTGAAAAGGAAGTTCGAGGAGTTGATCAACATAAGCTCCAACAAGATCTTCACCCTCGATAAGTTTCGAGGAAACTATGTCCCCCTTGCATTCTACCGTGAGGAACTCCCCGGTGGATCTCCTAATTTAACCATCTTGTTGCTCGTAAGAGCATATATGGCTAACTTTGATGTCCGATGAATTCTGCTCAACTAGGGAAGCTTGGTCTACATTATATACTCCCAACTATTCACCACTTTGCAGCTCGACGAAACACACCTGACGCCCTATATATAGGCTCATACTTACAAGGTTTCAACAGTGCACTAACCAAACCATGGGGCTATGTCAAATTGATAGTCACCTTTGGGGCAGCACAGGCGGCCAGATCCATTGAGGTTCAGTTCCTGGTAATTAATTGGCCGTCTCTATACCAATGTATTCTAGGAAGGCTAACTTTGGATGAGCCAATAGTCATCCCCTCCTTCGCACATCTGAAGATGAAGTACTGCATTTTAAAAGAGCTCGTCGCCAACCTCCATGGGGATATATAAGCTGCGAGGATGTTTCGAGGCAACTTTGAAGGGGATCAACTCCATTAGGGCACCACTCAGAGCGGCCAACGCTTCTACCCTACCCAGCAGCTCCGAAGAACCAAAGCCGCTACCTCACATCAACGCGATAGACCTGAATAGCCATTTTGCTAAGGATGATCTGCAGGATCAGAAGAAGAAGGGGAAAGATGCCCGACTGGTTGTAGAAGTCGAGTACACAACCTGACTATCTAATGTTGTACTTGTAAAGAAATCAAATGGAAAATGGAGAATGTGTGTTGACTATACCGAATCTCAATAGGGCTTGCCCTAAAGATGCTTATCCTATTCTCAACATAGATAGATAAGTTGATAATTCTGTTGGTTTTAAATTGTTGTCTTTTATGGATGCATACTCCGGATACAACCAAATTCCCATGGCAAAAACTGATAAAAAATACACGGCCTTCATAATTGAGTCGGGCAACTAATTCTATAACGTAATGCATTTCGGCTTGAAAACAGTTGGCACCACGTACTAAAGAATGATGATTAAAGTCTTCTGAGGAGAGATTGGAGACATGCTCGAGGTCTATATAGACAATATGACCGTAAAATCCCAAGAGGAGCCTAACTATATGCTTAACCTAAAAAGGGTGTTCGACCAAGCAAGGAAATGCAAAATCCGATTCAACTCATAGAAATTCACCTCTGGCATACGAGCAGGGAAATTCCTCAGCTTCTACCTAACAAAGCGAGGAATTAAAGCCAACCCCGACAAGTTCATAGCATTCTTCGAGTTTCCTATGACAAATTCACAAAACTAAATCCAATCTCTGAATGGTATGCTCACCTTGTTATCCTACTTCATGGAAAAATCTGCCCAACACCCCCCCCCCCTTTTCAAACTTATTCGCAAAGAGGTGGAATTTGAGTGGACCGGGGCGTGAGAACAAGCCCTTCTCCACCTCAAATGAGTACTCTCACAGCCAGCGGTCCTCTCGCGACCAGATAATGGAGAAACTCTCTACCTCTATCTCGTTGTTGCAGTCGAGGCCGTCAGTATGGATCTCATTCGGGAAACCCCTAAAGGGAAAAAAAGCCATATAATTTACGAGAAAGGCCTTGCAAGGCCCAGATCTCAAGTATCAGCAAATAAAAAAGGTGACTCTGGCCTTCATCAATGCAGCAAGAAGATTAAGGCATTACTTCTTAGCCCATATGATCGTCGTACGAGCAGACCAACCCATAAAATAGTTGCTCGGTTGTCCAAGAATGGTATAGAGGATGCACAAATGGTTGTTAGAGATGTCTTAGTTCGACATCAAGTATGATGGAAGAAAGGCCCTTAAACCCCAAGTACTAACTGAATTTATGGCAGAAATGACCTATCCATCTCCCCCAACATGCAGGGCACGCAAATGGATCATCTTTGTGGGAAAAGCCTCCAGTTCATTTGGATGTGGAGCGGGAATCATCCTCAAAAACAAAGAAGGAATCCTGATCGAAGTCTCCCTCACTTTATCCTTCCCAACCTCCAACAACATGGAACAATATAAAGCTTTCCTCGCAAGACTGCGTTTTCCCGAAGACCTAGGAACCGAAGAAGTGAAAATATTCACAGACTCGTAGCTCACTGCTTCCCAAGTACAAGGAGAATACCAAGTCAAAAATGATAACCTCTCAGAATACTTGACCCTAGTCCAGGAAATAATGACAAAGTTTGGATCTGTGGAGGTAAAATATGTTCCCCGCGAACACAACACCTGAGCCGATATCATGTCAAAGCTTACGAGCACAAAGAGGAAGGGAGGAAACAAATATGTCATCTAGGAGATACTCCATCAACCAAGCATTGAAAAACCCTCCACAACCTTGGACGTAAACGCCATCGGCGATAACGACTGCTAGATGACCCCGGTATACAACTACCTCACAAATGGGGAACTACCATCCGACCAAAAAGAGGACAACATGGTCAGGAGAAGAGCCAACTCGTATGTCCTGGTCAAAAATAAACTATACTGATGGGGATTCTCCACCCCCCTTCTGAATTTTGTTGAAGAACCAAAGTCTCCCATGTGGAGATGACCTCCGCCGGTCAAGGTTGTTTGTTTCCCCCCGGGGATGAGGAGGATCCACGAGCTTGGGTCGCAAATGATCCCTGGGAGTGTCCCTCGTATTTCTTCGAGCATCAGGATGATGTTTTCATAGAGGTGTATACTCACGAGGAGGGGAACCAAGGAGAGTGGTCGTTATATATCCCTGGGAAAGAGAGCATAATCTGCTCGAAATACGATAGGAGGCGGATTCCCATGTATGACATTGTATTTCGGGATATGGGTCTTCGGCTCCCTTTCTCAAATTCTGAGGTGTCCGTATTCGGGCACCTGCTGTTGTACCCTAAATTTCGCCCCTAATTTTTTCAGTCGCACTTTCATATCATATTTTTTCATTTGGTTACAATCACTAATAAATAGCTTCATTCATCATATTTGCATTATTTAATTATGTTTAAGTTGACCAAAAGTCAGTTTAAATCGACATTTGCATCATTCTGTAGTGGAAAAATACCCGACATTTCACTTCATGCATTTTTATCTCTTTACTTGTCTCTTGCATTGCTCCAAGTTGTTTACGTGTGGATAATATTAATATTTCGGTTTTATAGACAGACTGTTAAAAGGGATTCAACACTGCGGAAAATTAGCGAGAAAATATTACAAGTTTTCACCTTTTACCGATCATTTTATGAATCTTCGTTTCACGCAGATTATGACGGTATGCTCGCTTTATTTTTTTGGTACAGTTGAAGTCTAATTTTTAACCATAAACATCTGTTCAACCTAATATTTTATTATCATTTTATTCTGATTTTGACTTTTTGAATATTTTTTCTTTAATCTTTGTGACATGTAGTTTATTTTAATGTGTTCATTTTATTTTTCCGGATAAATTTGCGTCCATTTTTTTATTGTTTTTAGTCATTTTAAGCCTTTATTTTTTATTCATAAAAAAATTCAAAAAAATTATTTTTAATTGAGTTAATTTTAATACTTTCAGTTTTTTAGTTATTTTATCATTTAAGGGGCTTTTTAGTCACAAAAATATATTGATTATAATATACTATGCTCTCATTGGTTGAAAGCAACAGTTGCGGATCGATGCAGAAAAATTGTCAAAATGAAATTGAAAAAATCAGAACAATTTTCCTCTTTATTGTTCTATTTAAAGACCTCTTTCACTCTTTGGAAATCACAACAATACAAAAGCAAACAGTAGACCCATTTCCCTCTCATTCAGCAAATTCCTTTCAATTAACTGTGATGCGGTGGGAGAACTGACTTGAGGTTTTGCGTTTTTTGTTCGCAAATGTTTCAGTTTAGCAAGAGTCGCTACCGACTTTTTATTTTATCCAAAGGAAAGGTCAAAAAGCACAGGAAAGACCTTTGAGATTGTTTTTGGGTTCGGGGGGTAGATTATGAAAAGGGAAGGTGCTAGCACCCTTTTCATCCATGGTTTTCCATGGGCTCTTAGTTACTTGTTTTAGATCACTTGCTTTTGCTTTTCAATTGTTTGAAATGGTGCTTTTGTGTGTGGTTTTAAAAGTATTTTGAAAAGAGGCCTTTGTCTAGGAAACCTTTGTAATTATTCTTGTTTTAATGTATACAAAGGTGTTTGTCTTTTGAAAATTTTTTCAATGTTTGAAAGTTTGTTTTGGGAAAATGCTTTGAAATTGTGTTGTGTGTTTTTGAAATTAGCAAGGATGGTTTGCAAGTTTGATCAAGTAACTAGGAGTTGTCTACCCTACTCAAAGATCTTTCCTACACATTTTTAACCCTTTGACATTGTGATACGGTGGGAGAACTGACTAGTGTTTTGCGTTCGTATTCGCACTTGTGCGGTTGAGCAAGAGTCGCCACCGACTTTTTATTTTATCCTAAAGGAAAGGTTAAAAAAGCACAGCAAAAACCTTTTGAGATATTTCGTGGGTTCGGGGGGTAGATTATGAAAAGGGAAGGTATTAGCACCCTTTTCATCCATGGTTATCCATGGGCTCTTAGGTACTTGCTTAGATCAATTTTGCCTTGGTTTTCAATTGTATGAAATGGTGCTTTGTGGGTTGTTTTGAAAAATGTTTTGAAAAGATGCCTTGTGCTAGGCTAACCTTGTAACAATTCTTTACTCGAATGTTTTACAAAAGGTGTTTTATCTTTTAAAAAGATGTTTCAAGGGTTTGAAAAGTTTGATTTTTGAAAGTGTTTGTGAAGTGGGTTTTGAAATTAGGCAAGTGTTTTCTTTGCAAATTGACAAGTACTTAAGAGTTTATCTACCCTAAAGCTTTCTCAAAGATTTTCGTCGTGTTTTAACCCCTTTGACAATTTTGTTCTACCATTGAAGTTGATAGGCAATCTTGTATTTAGGAAGTTTATTCGGGACGGGCGTGGGTCATCGTATGGACCATGAATGCAATGATGCCAAGTGTCTTTGGCAATTATTTCGAAGGGACTATGATCATTCCATTTAGGCAACACTTTGAGGGACTTGTGATCATTTGCTTTTGTTTTGCCAAAGATACTCGACGTGCAAGCATGGCCCATTTTGGAAGGCATCATATGGGATTACCCTAGAGGGTGCAAGTGTGATTGCGTATTGATTACATGCGTTTGTCTTGTATTAGATTATCTAGCGTTTGATTTTATGTACATACAAACCCTAGGTCTAAACATGGTATAATTGGAAAACTGTAAATTACGGAATGTAAATCTACGCTATTACAAAATAATATCCGGGAGTGGGGATATAAATGTACAAGGGGATGAGACTTATAGTATTTACAACCAAATCAAATGTCGCAACCAAAATGTAAATATCGAATGTACAAATATAAGATAAAATGTGTATAGGGCAATATATTGTGTAAGTGTAAATGTGAGATGTATATGTATATGAATTGTGTAATTGTGTACAAGTGCGAAATGGAATTGAAGCGTATTAGGGTTTTGACCTAGATATATATTTTGATCTTGTATTTTTTATTTATATGTTAATTATGTACAAAAGAAAAATGAAGTGTTTTGGTTAAAATGTTAAGTTTTAATTAAAAAGTATTTTAGTCAAATGTTTGTGAATTTCGATATTTAGAAAATGAATGTATTTGAATTGGTATGTACAAATGGGTATGTTAATTAAAAAGTTTCAATTTAATTATGTATAAAAAATGTATTTTGTTATTTTATATACAAATGTGTATTAATCTAAAGAAAATGTTTTCAAATTTAATTTATATGATATGTACAAAATTAATTTTTAATATAATATGTATGTACAAAATATCTATCTAAAAAATGTTTTAGCCTTATGATATATAAAAAAAAAATGTATTTTTAATTAAGTGAGTATTTTACAAAGAATAATAAAAACATTGTTTATAAAATGAAATAAAAAAGGGTTAGTGTTTTAAAAAAAGAAATGGATATTGTTTATGAAATAACAAGAGGGTTAATGGTTAAATGTTAACTTGGGCTCAGAATAATTGGGAACGGGTCAGGCCCATGTTTGTCTTTGAACGAAATTTAGGGTTAGGCATTTGGTATGTTCAGAACGAAGGTTAGGGCTTGAGTGGCGCCGTGTTCACTGAGTTCGTCTTCTCCGATCACTTCGCTTCCCTGAATGCTTATCTCCGGCCACCAACGCGACCCGTACTCTCTTCCCTCCAAGGCAAGAACTCCACATCCTTTGAAACAAGGTTGGTTTTTCAGTTGTTACGTTTTCTTTCTTCTTTTCTGAATATGCATGTTTTGTTCTGAGCTCTTATTTTTTGTTTTTTATGGGGTGAAGGGGAAGAGATAGAAGGTTCGTTACCTGATTTTTTGGAGATGGAGGAGAGAAGAGTGGAGGCGTTGAGGAGGCCGGAGGTTCGGTGATGGAGCTTTGAGCTTGCTTTTGACGCTTCCCTGGTATTTTCGTTCTTTGCTATATTTAGGGCTTTGATGATGATGTACACTGAGAAGCCCTTCTTAAAATTCACTTTTTCATCTTCTTCTTTCCTACTGTGATGTCTTTGCTTCTGTTTGTCTTGAATATTTTGGAACAGTTGTTGCCTTGAGTCTTGTTGCCTGAGTATGGTATGTTTGAGTATTGTATGCTTCTTGTTTGACTTCTCTCGAGTGGCTGTATGCTTGTTTGTGATTTATTGCCCAATGATGCTCATGCTGAGGGCTTAGGATAATTGTGCAGGTTGACTTATGGTGGTTGATGTTGTTTGGTTATGACAGGGTCTTGGTGTATTGAGACAGGGTTGGTGTTTTGTTTCTTTTCTCTCTTCTATCCTAACCTTACTGAACTGTCTTGCATTGGCTGGTCGATTTTTTATATTATGCAGAGTTGATGAAGTTTATGGACAGGTTCAGGTTTGATAATTTTTTGGTTCTCCCTTTTTGCTTAGGCTGAACTGAGCTTTGTATGTTGTGTTATATCTTTTTCTGCTATCCTACTGTCTCTATTCTGCCCTGCTGCTGAACTGAGTTGCTTGTGGATTTGTATAATCTCTTTTCTGTCTTCTCCTACTGAACCATGCCTGAAAACCTGCCTTGCTGCCTTTATCTCTCTTTCTTCTCTCCTAAAGTACAGTTTTGAATTTTATATGATTTTTTCTGTACTGTTTCTGAAGGGGCCTACTATGGGAAATGATGAAAAGATTTCTTGCATAATACATTACTGCATCTTTATCTCCAGCTTTTGTGCTTTGTATGCTGACTTTTCCTTGATATCTTGGCAAAAGTCCCTTTTTGATAGCTTGTAGGCTTTGATAGCAACTTGTACTATTTTGATTTCTTTGAGTAAACTTTGGGCATTTTGACAGTAGCTTGCCTTTGCTTTGGATAGAAAGTTGAGATTGAATTTTCAGTTTAGTTTGGATTTTGGATTTTGAATTTCTATGCAGCTTGAAATTTGTAACTTATGCATTTGCATTTCATGAAATAAAAATCTTCCCTCTCTGTGAACCGGGAGAAATCCCGTGATTTGCAGAGTGGGTCAACTGATCCCAGTCAGTGGCCCCTAATGATGAGCAATTTTAACTGTCTTTGCTATTAACTACTTTCTGACTTTTCTTGTTTCTTTTTGCAGATGAAAAATGGAATACCGGAGCGAAGTGAAGAATGAAGAATATTAGAAAATAGGATAGTTTTAATTTTATGTAATATTTAAATTAATGTATATCATTGTTTATAATTTAAATTATAAACAACAATTTGTACAAATAATTCAATTATTCAATAAAATCTAAATTATCCAATTAATTCCAATTTTCTTTATTGTTTATTTATTTATTTAAAATTCTTAGAATTAAAACAATTGAAAAATAAATTTCAATCATTCAATTTTTTAGAATAATAAATAACTTAAATAATAACAATATTGGTCAATTAAACCCGTCTGATTCAACACCCAAAGCAAAGCAGCAGTCAATCCAAGTAGACTGATCAAACACATAAATACTGTGAATCCAGTACTGCATCCTGTATCTGACTGGCCCAATCAAAACGTACTGAATTCAAACCACTCTCTCTTTTACTGATTAAACCAAGATAACGCGAATTTTAATCCGAATCTTGAAATAAGCCGCAAAGTGCTGTGGAATTTAAATTCTTCTGAGAATATGCCCATAAAACCCTAATTCCTGATTAAATGCCAAATCACGCTCGCTTGATCAAAATTGAACCAAAAATCAACCAAACCCTAAGTCCACTGTATGAAACAATCCAAAGCTCTGAAAATCAGTAAAAACCCTAATTTTGCTTGACTGTCAAGAAAAATCCGTTTGTCCGATTCTTGAGCCAGTTTGAAAAGTCAGGAAATGTTTGAAGCTGAGATTTCTTGGGGAAAAATGCGAGGGCAAATTTTGGGGTACAACAGTTGCCCCTGTTCAATCTTCTTTGACCTGAAGAGTTAGATTGGCAAGTTTGCCTTTCGCGACTTGAAGGTGAAAGGAGATTGGACACTAATGTGCCCAGAAAATTTGCGCTCGTCGATGTGACGGTGGAGGTGAATGGGCTTAAAGATGCCATTTGGTGATGGACTTAAAGATGCCATCTGGTGCTAGAGAATTTTGTCGGGGGATGGGCTTAGAGATGCCATCTGAGAATGGGCTTACAGATGCCATTCGGCGACTGCTGGTAGGAGGATGGGCTTATAGATGCCCTATGGTGATGTTGAACTGTACGTCAAGGGTGAGTGGACGAGTATCAGAAGGGGCCTCCATGTTTTGAGGTCATCTCTGAATTGGGGTCCGGACAAGCAACAGATTGACGTCCGTATCTGGAGAATCTGTAAACCATCTGAGATTGAATAAGCAATAGAGCAGCATCCGTTGTTGGGACGCGTCCGTAAACTATTTTCAAAAAAATTGAGAAGAGTCTGAATCAGTTGGTAGATTGACATCCGTTGTAGGGAAGAATCCGTAAACTTGTTTCAGAAGTTGAAAAGTTGAAGAGGAACCGGTGTAAGGTTTCTGCTGATGCGTCTGAATGAATCTGGAATAAGTATCAAAATGTCGCCGTGTCCGGGTCACATCTGAACTATTTCTGGATGAATCTCGGGAGATGATCTGTGTCTGTCGACTGATCTTTCCTGAAAAGGCAAAGGGTTAGTTGTATGCAATGTTATGATGCATGATGCAACGTATGTGACATCAATATTTATGAATGTGATGGATGCGCATGTAAGCTGATGAGCTAATCTTGCCAAGGATACATGATTCCGAGATGGCTGAAGATAAAAGCATCTTGACTGCTGCCGGGGAAAATAAATCCTTGGCTGTCGCTGGGGAAGAGAATTCCTGATGATTCCCTGGCTGGGGATTTGCAAAGATAAGTTACTGCTGGGGAATTTTGATGAACTCCGCTGGGGATAGGGGGAAATCTGGCGAGTGCGATCTTCCGTGGTTGTTAGCTTGAGAAGAATCTGCCCAAGCGATAGGTTAACATCCGTTTACTTGGAGAACCCGTGAACTGTTTTCAGAAATCTTGAAGTTGAATCAGCAATAGAGCAGCATCCGTTGTTGGGAAGCTTCCGTAAACTGAATTCAACGGTGCATCTGGACAAGCTGATAGATTAACATCCGTTACTTGGGAAGAATCCATGAACTGTTTTCAGAAGTTTTGGGAAGAATCTGAACAAGTGATAGGTTAACATCCGTTTACTTGGAGAACCCGTGAACTGTTTTCATAAATCTTGAAGTTGAATCAGCAATAGAGCAGCATCCGTTGTTGGGAAGCTTCCGTAAACTGAATTCAAAGGGGCATCTGAACAAGCCGATAGATTAACATCCGTTACTTGGGAAGAATCCATGAACTGTTTTCAGAAGTTTTGGGAAGAATCTGAACAAGTGATAGGTTAACATCCGTTTACTTGGAGAACCCGTGAACTGTTTTCAAAAATCTTGAAGTTGAATCAGCAATAGAGCAGCATCCGTTGTTGGGAAGCTTCCGTAAACTGAATTCAAAGGGGCATCTGAACAAGCCGATAGATTAACATCCGTTACTTGGGAAGAATCCATGAACTGTTTTCAGAAGTTTTGGGAAGAATCTGAACAAGTGATAGGTTAACATCCGTTTACTTGGAGAACCCGTGAACTGTTTTCAGAAATCTTGAAGTTGAATCAGCAATAGAGCAGCATCCGTTGTTGGGAAGCTTCCGTAAACTGAATTCAAAGGTGCATCTGAACAAGCCGATAGATTAACATCCGTTACTTGGGAAGAATCCATGAACTGTTTTCAGAAGTCTTGAAGAGAAACCGGTGTAGGACTTCCTAATGGTGAGCTTGTGTAAAACTGCATCGGTTTTGAACACTTTTGACATTCGAATGCCCCAAGTGGTGAAGAAGGAATCTTGAATCATATTACTCTGCATATTGAGAGATTTCTGGAAATCTTGACTGGACTGCCCCAGGTTAATTGAATTGTGACATGTCGTGCCCCTTGCTGATAGGAGATTTGATGGGAGTGTTATCCTCTTGAAGTGATTTATACTTACTGAGAGAGTTTTCGTTCCTCCGAACATTCGCTGTATGCACTTCTTCGCTGTCAAATAAAAGGGTCAAATGCAGACAGTGATATTCGAATAATGCAAAGTTTATGTTTGTCTCGAAGTTTTTTTTTTTTTTGAAAAATGCATTTTTAGCAGAAAACTTTTCATAAGACAAGTTAACACAAGATCTAGAGCGAAGCCCTACAGGAGTCGGGATACCTTTTGTAACAGTATGCTTTCGAACTAACCCATGCTTTAATTAGGACTTTTGGAGGGTTGTAACGTGGCCTGGTTCATGGTTTAAGAAACAAAGGATAAAGGCTCAAAGCATATTTGTACCCGCCCGCTCTTCGTGATGTTCTTCAACCTAAGCTCAGTTAATCGTGCATTACACTCTGTTTTGAGTTCGGAACGACTTTTGGGCGATGGTTCACCGGTTTGAATTTGGGAGACAGTCATCATCTCCTTTTTATTTTCCAACACTTTTCATGTTGTTGAGGATTTTGTAATGACCTCACTATTTTGATTTTGATTTGTTATCCCTAACTTTTGCCTGACTGCTACCGTTTTCGGGATTACTGTCAGCGGGATGCCCCAGCTCTCTTAAGCCTCCTTTATAGGTTTTGGCTCAGTGGGCTTTTCTCTTTTGAGAGATTGACTGTCTATGTGATAGGGGACCACCCTTGTCTTTTGATTCCAAAGGAATGCTTTCTTCTTCTTTTTTTTTCGACATCGTTCATTGTATTAAGAACTGAGAGTTTGCGACTTCAATGCGCATTTTCTTTTGAATTAACTGAGATACTACCCTGCCCCAGGTTTATATCACAGGTTTTGATCGTTTAGAACAGGGAACTCCTACTTCTTTGGCTCGAAGGGGTTGACTAGGGATTAACTTCCTTATAACTCTAGTGTTTGGGAACTGAAAGAAATGTCTGTACATCATCAGCGAGGTCTGTTCAAAAGCATACTGTATAAGATCACGGTATTATTTCGTCATCCTCCCTCTAAAGGCTAGCAGCTTTTTATCAAGAGTCAGATATCATAAAAAAAAGCATAAGAGTAGTGAAACGAATGGATGAACTCAAGACAAACATACGTAATGCATTAATGAAAACAGAGTTTAACATCAACAGATAATTGTTTGACAGCAAAAGTAAATTACAACTTTGAAAAAAGAAATAAAAGTCTTTCAGCTCGAGCTTCGTCACTTCAAGTGGAGAACCCTTTAACGGAAGATTTTCATCTCGCCGTCCGGCGTGAACCTCAGCACTCCAATGTCAATCAGATCTTGAATCTTGTTCTTCAAGGCCCAACAGCTATCGGTGTCATGTCCTGGGCTATAGGAGTGGTAAACACAAAATGCATCGGGATGATAGCTAGGAGCGGAGGTATTTGGGTTCCGGATAGGATCCCTCAAAGCAGTCAGATTAACCTCTAACAAGCGCTCCAGAATTAGAGATGACGGTATGTCAGTCTCCGTGAACTGCCTTCCCGACGTTTCTTGCTTACGCCGATTACCCCGCTGACGCTGGCGAGGTTGTTGATGGGTTTGTGACCCTGAAGCAAGCAAAGGAGCTTTCCCCTTGTCCTCTTGAGTGGATGGAGGCTGAGCGGTGACTTGCTCTTCGACCTCAGATGCTTGCCCCAGTTGGTTGTTTGGAAGCAGTTGGCGGACAAGAACTCTGAGTTCCTCTTGTCTTTGGGATAGGTCTTGAATGAGAGCCATCTGGCCCACCATCTGTCCCATCATTTGAGTCCTCAGTGTCGTCAGATCAAACTGCAGCTCCGCAATCTGATCACTCCTGGCATTGCTGGAATCCCCCAAGTCCTTGGTGAGGAGAGCTTTCATCTCCTCTTGCCCCAGAGACAAGTTCAGGAACATCTCCTGCAGCTGAACAGTCTGGTCTTGGATGTCTTTGACAGACCTTTCTAGAGCCATCTCTTGCTGAAATAAACAGCAGGAGAGTAAGGAAACCTGAAAAAGGAAAGATTGTTAAAATGCAATGCATGATATATGGATGCATGCTTTCGAGGATCTCTTGGGGTAAACACAAGAAAATGTTAGAGATTGAACTCTGCTCTTGGATTGGAGATCTTTGTACTGGTGGACGTCCTTCCACTAGAATCAAGCTCACCATGTCAAGTGGGTCATAGCCACTGATTCAAGTCGTTGCACTTGAACTTTGACTGGATTGGTTGGAGGAGAGATCTCTTGCCCCTTGATAGATGTCTGGTTCAACGTAACCCTGCATCAAAAGAACCCTCAAGATCCTTGAAATGGTTATTGAAAATGCTAAAATGCTATGGTATGATGTTATGATGTTATGTACATGTATGCACAAGTAAGTGAGTGTATACACAGGCAAACATATTCACACAAAGCACACAAGGCCTTAGGTTTAGGCTTGCATGAGGTCTGGGTATTACCCTCTTGAAGCTGGTGGGCTCAACCTGTCCTATTAGAAGTAACCGGGTTCTAGAGGTCCCAACGTCACTGGATTGCTTTCATTGTTCATCGTTTCGATTTAGCCACTGACTGGCGATCAAAATATCCCAAGAAAACAACCCTCAATTGAGTGTAGTATCGAGTATCAACCGACTTCGGAGTACACCAAAGTAGTCATCTCACTACCCTAAAGAGGCCAAGATGGTTCAATTAAGGTTCCTAAGGTCTGTTGATGCTTGACGACACCACGCGGCGGCCCCGTACTCTCCTTGACTGAACTCAAGGGTTACCGGTACACACCAAAGTGCCACATCAACGTAGCAGACTGCTTCAACCATGTCGGTATACCCCGCACAGTTCCCTCACAGCCTTGTTGCTACCTAAAAGGGTTTCCCCAGATCCGGGTTAGGATCTATAAAACTCCGATACAAAGCCCATAAATGTAAAGCAAACAAAGCAATCAATTGAAAGAAAAGGTGATCTAAACCCTAAGGTAACCCCACTTAAAAAGATTCCCCAGCAGAGTCGCCAGTTCTGTGATACGGTGGGAGAACTGACTAGTGTTTTGCGTTCGTATTCGCACTTGTGCGGTTGAGCAAGAGTCGCCACCGACTTTTTATTTTATCCTAAAGGAAAGGTTAAAAAAGCACAGCAAAAACCTTTTGAGATATTTCGTGGGTTCGGGGGGTAGATTATGAAAAGGGAAGGTATTAGCACCCTTTTCATCCATGGTTATCCATGGGCTCTTAGGTACTTGCTTAGATCAATTTTGCCTTGGTTTTCAATTGTATGAAATGGTGCTTTGTGGGTTGTTTTGAAAAATGTTTTGAAAAGATGCCTTGTGCTAGGCTAACCTTGTAACAATTCTTTACTCGAATGTTTTACAAAAGGTGTTTTATCTTTTAAAAAGATGTTTCAAGGGTTTGAAAAGTTTGATTTTTGAAAGTGTTTGTGAAGTGGGTTTTGAAATTAGGCAAGTGTTTTCTTTGCAAATTGACAAGTACTTAAGAGTTTATCTACCCTAAAGCTTTCTCAAAGATTTTCGTCGTGTTTTAACCCCTTTGACAATTTTGTTCTACCATTGAAGTTGATAGGCAATCTTGTATTTAGGAAGTTTATTCGGGACGGGCGTGGGTCATCGTATGGACCATGAATGCAATGATGCCAAGTGTCTTTGGCAATTATTTCGAAGGGACTATGATCATTCCATTTAGGCAACACTTTGAGGGACTTGTGATCATTTGCTTTTGTTTTGCCAAAGATACTCGACGTGCAAGCATGGCCCATTTTGGAAGGCATCATATGGGATTACCCTAGAGGGTGCAAGTGTGATTGCGTATTGATTACATGCGTTTGTCTTGTATTAGATTATCTAGCGTTTGATTTTATGTACATACAAACCCTAGGTCTAAACATGGTATAATTGGAAAACTGTAAATTACGGAATGTAAATCTACGCTATTACAAAATAATATCCGGGAGTGGGGATATAAATGTACAAGGGGATGAGACTTATAGTATTTACAACCAAATCGAATGTCGCAACCAAAATGTAAATATCGAATGTACAAATATAAGATAAAATGTGTATAGGGCAATATATTGTGTAAGTGTAAATGTGAGATGTATATGTATATGAATTGTGTAATTGTGTACAAGTGCGAAATGGAATTGAAGCGTATTAGGGTTTTGACCTAGATATATATTTTGATCTTGTATTTTTGATTTATATGTTAATTATGTACAAAAGAAAAATGAAGTGTTTTGGTTAAAATGTTAAGTTTTAATTAAAAAGTATTTTAGTCAAATGTTTGTGAATTTCGATATTTAGAAAATGAATGTATTTGAATTGGTATGTACAAATGGGTATGTTAATTAAAAAGTTTCAATTTAATTATGTATAAAAAATGTATTTTGTTATTTTATATACAAATGTGTATTAATCTAAAGAAAATGTTTTCAAATTTAATTTATATGATATGTACAAAATTAATTTTTAATATAATATGTATGTACAAAATATCTATCTAAAAAATGTTTTAGCCTTATGATATATAAAAAAAAAATGTATTTTTAATTAAGTGAGTATTTTACAAAGAATAATAAAAACATTGTTTATAAAATGAAATAAAAAAGGGTTAGTGTTTTAAAAAAAGAAATGGATATTGTTTATGAAATAACAAGAGGGTTAATGGTTAAATGTTAACTTGGGCTCAGAATAATTGGGAACGGGTCAGGCCCATGTTTGTCTTTGAACGAAATTTAGGGTTAGGCATTTGGTATGTTCAGAACGAAGGTTAGGGCTTGAGTGGCGCCGTGTTCACTGAGTTCGTCTTCTCCGATCACTTCGCTTCCCTGAATGCTTATCTCCGGCCACCAACGCGACCCGTACTCTCTTCCCTCCAAGGCAAGAACTCCACATCCTTTGAAACAAGGTTGGTTTTTCAGTTGTTACGTTTTCTTTCTTCTTTTCTGAATATGCATGTTTTGTTCTGAGCTCTTATTTTTTGTTTTTTATGGGGTGAAGGGGAAGAGATAGAAGGTTCGTTACCTGATTTTTTGGAGATGGAGGAGAGAAGAGTGGAGGCGTTGAGGAGGCCGGAGGTTCGGTGATGGAGCTTTGAGCTTGCTTTTGACGCTTCCCTGGTATTTTCGTTCTTTGCTGTATTTAGGGCTTTGATGATGATGTACACTGAGAAGCCCTTCTTAAAATTCACTTTTTCATCTTCTTCTTTCCTACTGTGATGTCTTTGCTTCTGTTTGTCTTGAATATTTTGGAACAGTTGTTGCCTTGAGTCTTGTTGCCTGAGTATGGTATGTTTGAGTATTGTATGCTTCTTGTTTGACTTCTCTCGAGTGGCTGTATGCTTGTTTGTGATTTATTGCCCAATGATGCTCATGCTGAGGGCTTAGGATAATTGTGCAGGTTGACTTATGGTGGTTGATGTTGTTTGGTTATGACAGGGTCTTGGTGTATTGAGACAGGGTTGGTGTTTTGTTTCTTTTCTCTCTTCTATCCTAACCTTACTGAACTGTCTTGCATTGGCTGGTCGATTTTTTATATTATGCAGAGTTGATGAAGTTTATGGACAGGTTCAGGTTTGATAATTTTTTGGTTCTCCCTTTTTGCTTAGGCTGAACTGAGCTTTGTATGTTGTGTTATATCTTTTTCTGCTATCCTACTGTCTCTATTCTGCCCTGCTGCTGAACTGAGTTGCTTGTGGATTTGTATAATCTCTTTTCTGTCTTCTCCTACTGAACCATGCCTGAAAACCTGCCTTGCTGCCTTTATCTCTCTTTCTTCTCTCCTAAAGTACAGTTTTGAATTTTATATGATTTTTTCTGTACTGTTTCTGAAGGGGCCTACTATGGGAAATGATGAAAAGATTTCTTGCATAATACATTACTGCATCTTTATCTCCAGCTTTTGTGCTTTGTATGCTGACTTTTCCTTGATATCTTGGCAAAAGTCCCTTTTTGATAGCTTGTAGGCTTTGATAGCAACTTGTACTATTTTGATTTCTTTGAGTAAACTTTGGGCATTTTGACAGTAGCTTGCCTTTGCTTTGGATAGAAAGTTGAGATTGAATTTTCAGTTTAGTTTGGATTTTGGATTTTGAATTTCTATGCAGCTTGAAATTTGTAACTTATGCATTTGCATTTCATGAAATAAAAATCTTCCCTCTCTGTGAACCGGGAGAAATCCCGTGATTTGCAGAGTGGGTCAACTGATCCCAGTCAGTGGCCCCTAATGATGAGCAATTTTAACTGTCTTTGCTATTAACTGCTTTCTGACTTTTCTTGTTTCTTTTTGCAGATGAAAAATGGAATACCGGAGCGGAGTGAAGAATGAAGAATATTAGAAAATAGGATAGTTTTAATTTTATGTAATATTTAAATTAATGTATATCATTGTTTATAATTTAAATTATAAACAACAATTTGTACAAATAATTCAATTATTCAATAAAATCTAAATTATCCAATTAATTCCAATTTTCTTTATTGTTTATTTATTTATTTAAAATTCTTAGAATTAAAACAATTGAAAAATAAATTTCAATCATTCAATTTTTTAGAATAATAAATAACTTAAATAATAACAATATTGGTCAATTAAACCCGTCTGATTCAACACCCAAAGCAAAGCAGCAGTCAATCCAAGTAGACTGATCAAACACATAAATACTGTGAATCCAGTACTGCATCCTGTATCTGACTGGCCCAATCAAAACGTACTGAATTCAAACCACTCTCTCTTTTACTGATTAAACCAAGATAACGCGAATTTTAATCCGAATCTTGAAATAAGCCGCAAAGTGCTGTGGAATTTAAATTCTTCTGAGAATATGCCCATAAAACCCTAATTCCTGATTAAATGCCAAATCACGCTCGCTTGATCAAAATTGAACCAAAAATCAACCAAACCCTAAGTCCACTGTATGAAACAATCCAAAGCTCTGAAAATCAGTAAAAACCCTAATTTTGCTTGACTGTCAAGAAAAATCCGTTTGTCCGATTCTTGAGCCAGTTTGAAAAGTCAGGAAATGTTTGAAGCTGAGATTTCTTGGGGAAAAATGCGAGGGCAAATTTTGGGGTACAACAGTTGCCCCTGTTCAATCTTCTTTGACCTGAAGAGTTAGATTGGCAAGTTTGCCTTTCGCGACTTGAAGGTGAAAGGAGATTGGACACTAATGTGCCCAGAAAATTTGCGCTCGTCGATGTGACGGTGGAGGTGAATGGGCTTAAAGATGCCATTTGGTGATGGACTTAAAGATGCCATCTGGTGCTAGAGAATTTTGTCGGGGGATGGGCTTAGAGATGCCATCTGAGAATGGGCTTACAGATGCCATTCGGCGACTGCTGGTAGGAGGATGGGCTTATAGATGCCCTATGGTGATGTTGAACTGTACGTCAAGGGTGAGTGGACGAGTATCAGAAGGGGCCTCCATGTTTTGAGGACATCTCTGAATTGGGGTCCGGACAAGCAACAGATTGACGTCCGTATCTGGAGAATCTGTAAACCATCTGAGATTGAATAAGCAATAGAGCAGCATCCGTTGTTGGGGCGCGTCCGTAAACTATTTTCAAAAAAATTGAGAAGAGTCTGAATCAGTTGGTAGATTGACATCCGTTGTAGGGAAGAATCCGTAAACTTGTTTCAGAAGTTGAAAAGTTGAAGAGGAACCGGTGTAAGGTTTCTGCTGATGCGTCTGAATGAATCTGGAATAAGTATCAAAATGTCGCCGTGTCCGGGTCACATCTGAACTATTTCTGGATGAATCTCGGGAGATGATCTGTGTCTGTCGACTGATCTTTCCTGAAAAGGCAAAGGGTTAGTTGTATGCAATGTTATGATGCATGATGCAACGTATGTGACATCAATATTTATGAATGTGATGGATGCGCATGTAAGCTGATGAGCTAATCTTGCCAAGGATACATGATTCCGAGATGGCTGAAGATAAAAGCATCTTGACTGCTGCCGGGGAAAATAAATCCTTGGCTGTCGCTGGGGAAGAGAATTCCTGATGATTCCCTGGCTGGGGATTTGCAAAGATAAGTTACTGCTGGGGAATTTTGATGAACTCCGCTGGGGATAGGGGGAAATCTGGCGAGTGCGATCTTCCGTGGTTGTTAGCTTGAGAAGAATCTGCCCAAGAGATAGGTTAACATCCGTTTACTTGGAGAACCCGTGAACTGTTTTCAGAAATCTTGAAGTTGAATCAGCAATAGAGCAGCATCCGTTGTTGGGAAGCTTCCGTAAACTGAATTCAACGGTGCATCTGGACAAGCTGATAGATTAACATCCGTTACTTGGGAAGAATCCATGAACTGTTTTCAGAAGTTTTGGGAAGAATCTGAACAAGTGATAGGTTAACATCCGTTTACTTGGAGAACCCGTGAACTGTTTTCATAAATCTTGAAGTTGAATCAGCAATAGAGCAGCATCCGTTGTTGGGAAGCTTCCGTAAACTGAATTCAAAGGGGCATCTGAACAAGCCGATAGATTAACATCCGTTACTTGGGAAGAATCCATGAACTGTTTTCAGAAGTTTTGGGAAGAATCTGAACAAGTGATAGGTTAACATCCGTTTACTTGGAGAACCCGTGAACTGTTTTCAAAAATCTTGAAGTTGAATCAGCAATAGAGCAGCATCCGTTGTTGGGAAGCTTCCGTAAACTGAATTCAAAGGGGCATCTGAACAAGCCGATAGATTAACATCCGTTACTTGGGAAGAATCCATGAACTGTTTTCAGAAGTTTTGGGAAGAATCTGAACAAGTGATAGGTTAACATCCGTTTACTTGGAGAACCCGTGAACTGTTTTCAGAAATCTTGAAGTTGAATCAGCAATAGAGCAGCATCCGTTGTTGGGAAGCTTCCGTAAACTGAATTCAAAGGTGCATCTGAACAAGCCGATAGATTAACATCCGTTACTTGGGAAGAATCCATGAACTGTTTTCAGAAGTCTTGAAGAGAAACCGGTGTAGGACTTCCTAATGGTGAGCTTGTGTAAAACTGCATCGGTTTTGAACACTTTTGACATTCGAATGCCCTAAGTGGTGAAGAAGGAATCTTGAATCATATTACTCTGCATATTGAGAGATTTCTGGAAATCTTGACTGGACTGCCCCAGGTTAATTGAATTGTGACATGTCGTGCCCCTTGCTGATAGGAGATTTGATGGGAGTGTTATCCTCTTGAAGTGATTTAGACTTACTGAGAGAGTTTTCGTTCCTCCGAACATTCGCTGTATGCACTTCTTCGCTGTCAAATAAAAGGGTCAAATGCAGACAGTGATATTCGAATAATGCAAAGTTTATGTTTGTCTCGAAGTTTTTTTTTTTTTGAAAAATGCATTTTTAGCAGAAAACTTTTCATAAGACAAGTTAACACAAGATCTAGAGCGAAGCCCTACAGGAGTCGGGATACCTTTTGTAACAGTATGCTTTCAAACTAACCCATGCTTTAATTAGGACTTTTGGAGGGTTGTAACGTGGCCTGGTTCATGGTTTAAGAAACAAAGGATAAAGGCTCAAAGCATATTTGTACCCGCCCGCTCTTCGTGATGTTCTTCAACCTAAGCTCAGTTAATCGTGCATTACACTCTGTTTTGAGTTCGGAACGACTTTTGGGCGATGGTTCACCGGTTTGAATTTAGGAGACAGTCATCATCTCCTTTTTATTTTCCAACACTTTTCATGTTGTTGAGGATTTTGTAATGACCTCACTATTTTGATTTTGATTTGTTATCCCTAACTTTTGCCTGACTGCTACCGTTTTCGGGATTACTGTCAGCGGGATGCCCCAGCTCTCTTAAGCCTCCTTTATAGGTTTTGGCTCAGTGGGCTTTTCTCTTTTGAGAGATTGACTGTCTATGTGATAGGGGACCACCCTTGTCTTTTGATTCCAAAGGAATGCTTTCTTCTTCTTTTTTTTCGACATCGTTCGTTGTATTAAGAACTGAGAGTTTGCGACTTCAATGCGCATTTTCTTTTGAATTAACTGAGATACTACCCTGCCCCAGGTTTATATCACAGGTTTTGATCGTTTAGAACAGGGAACTCCTACTTCTTTGGCTCGAAGGGGTTGACTAGGGATTAACTTCCTTATAACTCTAGTGTTTGGGAACTGAAAGAAATGTCTGTACATCATCAGCGAGGTCTGTTCAAAAGCATACTGTATAAGATCACGGTATTATTTCGTCATCCTCCCTCTAAAGGCTAGCAGCTTTTTATCAAGAGTCAGATATCATAAAAAAAAAAGCATAAGAGTAGTGAAACGAATGGATGAACTCAAGACAAACATACGTAATGCATTAATGAAAACAGAGTTTAACATCAACAGATAATTGTTTGACAGCAAAAGTAAATTACAACTTTGAAAAAAGAAATAAAAGTCTTTCAGCTCGAGCTTCGTCACTTCAAGTGGAGAACCCTTTAACGGAAGATTTTCATCTCGCCGTCCGGCGTGAACCTCAGCACTCCAATGTCAATCAGATCTTGAATCTTGTTCTTCAAGGCCCAACAGCTATCGGTGTCATGTCCTGGGCTATAGGAGTGGTAAACACAAAATGCATCGGGATGATAGCTAGGAGCGGAGGTATTTGGGTTCCGGATAGGATCCCTCAAAGCAGTCAGATTAACCTCCAACAAGCGCTCCAGAATTAGAGATGACGGTATGTCAGTCTCCGTGAACTGCCTTCCCGACGTTTCTTGCTTACGCCGATTACCCCGCTGACGCTGGCGAGGTTGTTGATGGGTTTGTGACCCTGAAGCAAGCAAAGGAGCTTTCCCCTTGTCCTCTTGAGTGGATGGAGGCTGAGCGGTGACTTGCTCTTCGACCTCAGATGCTTGCCCCAGTTGGTTGTTTGGAAGCAGTTGGCGGACAAGAACTCTGAGTTCCTCTTGTCTTTGGGATAGGTCTTGAATGAGAGCCATCTGGCCCACCATCTGTCCCATCATTTGAGTCCTCAGTGTCGTCAGATCAAACTGCAGCTCCGCAATCTGATCACTCCTGGCATTGCTGGAATCCCCCAAGTCCTTGGTGAGGAGAGCTTTCATCTCCTCTTGCCCCAGAGACAAGTTCAGGAACATCTCCTGCAGCTGAACAGTCTGGTCTTGGATGTCTTTGACAGACCTTTCTAGAGCCATCTCTTGCTGAAATAAACAGCAGGAGAGTAAGGAAACCTGAAAAAGGAAAGATTGTTAAAATGCAATGCATGATATATGGATGCATGCTTTCGAGGATCTCTTGGGGTAAACACAAGAAAATGTTAGAGATTGAACTCTGCTCTTGGATTGGAGATCTTTGTACTGGTGGACGTCCTTCCACTAGAATCAAGCTCACCATGTCAAGTGGGTCATAGCCACTGATTCAAGTCGTTGCACTTGAACTTTGACTGGATTGGTTGGAGGAGAGATCTCTTGCCCCTTGATAGATGTCTGGTTCAACGTAACCCTGCATCAAAAGAACCCTCAAGATCCTTGAAATGGTTATTGAAAATGCTAAAATGCTATGGTATGATGTTATGATGTTATGTACATGTATGCACAAGTAAGTGAGTGTATACACAGGCAAACATATTCACACAAAGCACACAAGGCCTTAGGTTTAGGCTTGCATGAGGTCTGGGTATTACCCTCTTGAAGCTGGTGGGCTCAACCTGTCCTATTAGAAGTAACCGGGTTCTAGAGGTCCCAACGTCACTGGATTGCTTTCATTGTTCATCGTTTCGATTTAGCCACTGACTGGCGATCAAAATATCCCAAGAAAACAACCCTCAATTGAGTGTAGTATCGAGTATCAACCGACTTCGGAGTACACCAAAGTAGTCATCTCACTACCCTAAAGAGGCCAAGATGGTTCAATTAAGGTTCCTAAGGTCTGTTGATGCTTGACGACACCACGCGGCGGCCCCGTACTCTCCTTGACTGAACTCAAGGGTTACCGGTACACACCAAAGTGCCACATCAACGTAGCAGACTGCTTCAACCATGTCGGTATACCCCGCACAGTTCCCTCACAGCCTTGTTGCTACCTAAAAGGGTTTCCCCAGATCCGGGTTAGGATCTATAAAACTCCGATACAAAGCCCATAAATGTAAAGCAAACAAAGCAATCAATTGAAAGAAAAGGTGATCTAAACCCTAAGGTAACCCCACTTAAAAAGATTCCCCAGCAGAGTCGCCAGTTCTGTGATACGGTGGGAGAACTGACTAGTGTTTTGCGTTCGTATTCGCACTTGTGCGGTTGAGCAAGAGTCGCCACCGACTTTTTATTTTATCCTAAAGGAAAGGTTAAAAAAGCACAGCAAAAACCTTTTGAGATATTTCGTGGGTTCGGGGGGTAGATTATGAAAAGGGAAGGTATTAGCACCCTTTTCATCCATGGTTATCCATGGGCTCTTAGGTACTTGCTTAGATCAATTTTGCCTTGGTTTTCAATTGTATGAAATGGTGCTTTGTGGGTTGTTTTGAAAAATGTTTTGAAAAGATGCCTTGTGCTAGGCTAACCTTGTAACAATTCTTTACTCGAATGTTTTACAAAAGGTGTTTTATCTTTTAAAAAGATGTTTCAAGGGTTTGAAAAGTTTGATTTTTGAAAGTGTTTGTGAAGTGGGTTTTGAAATTAGGCAAGTGTTTTCTTTGCAAATTGACAAGTACTTAAGAGTTTATCTACCCTAAAGCTTTCTCAAAGATTTTCGTCGTGTTTTAACCCCTTTGACAATTTTGTTCTACCATTGAAGTTGATAGGCAATCTTGTATTTAGGAAGTTTATTCGGGACGGGCGTGGGTCATCGTATGGACCATGAATGCAATGATGCCAAGTGTCTTTGGCAATTATTTCGAAGGGACTATGATCATTCCATTTAGGCAACACTTTGAGGGACTTGTGATCATTTGCTTTTGTTTTGCCAAAGATACTCGACGTGCAAGCATGACCCATTTTGGAAGGCATCATATGGGATTACCCTAGAGGGTGCAAGTGTGATTGTGTATTGATTACATGCGTTTGTCTTGTATTAGATTATCTAGCGTTTGATTTTATGTACATACAAACCCTAGGTCTAAACATGGTATAATTGGAAAACTGTAAATTACGGAATGTAAATCTACGCTATTACAAAATAATATCCGGGAGTGGGGATATAAATGTACAAGAGGATGAGACTTATAGTATTTACAACCAAATCGAATGTCGCAACCAAAATGTAAATATCGAATGTACAAATATAAGATAAAATGTGTATAGGGCAATATATTGTGTAAGTGTAAATGTGAGATGTATATGTATATGAATTGTGTAATTGTGTACAAGTGCGAAATGGAATTGAAGCGTATTAGGGTTTTGACCTAGATATATATTTTGATCTTGTATTTTTGATTTATATGTTAATTATGTACAAAAGAAAAATGAAGTGTTTTGGTTAAAATGTTAAGTTTTAATTAAAAAGTATTTTAGTCAAATGTTTGTGAATTTCGATATTTAGAAAATGAATGTATTTGAATTGGTATGTACAAATGGGTATGTTAATTAAAAAGTTTCAATTTAATTATGTATAAAAAATGTATTTTGTTATTTCATATACAAATGTGTATTAATCTAAAGAAAATGTTTTTAAATTTAATTTATATGATATGTACAAAATTAATTTTTAATATAATATGTATGTACAAAATATCTATCTAAAAAATGTTTTAGCCTTATGATATATAAAAAAAAATGTATTTTTAATTAAGTGAGTATTTTACAAAGAATAATAAAAACATTGTTTATAAAATGAAATAAAAAAGGGTTAGTGTTTTAAAAAAAGAAATGGATATTGTTTATGAAATAACAAGAGGGTTAATGGTTAAATGTTAACTTGGGCTCAGAATAATTGGGAACGGGTCAGGCCCATGTTTGTCTTTGAACGAAATTTAGGGTTAGGCATTTGGTATGTTCAGAATGAAGGTTAGGGCTTGAGTGGCGCCGTGTTCACTGAGTTCGTCTTCTCCGATCACTTCGCTTCCCTGAATGCTTATCTCCGGCCACCAACGCGACCCGTACTCTCTTCCCTCCAAGGCAAGAACTCCACATCCTTTGAAACAAGGTTGGTTTTTCAGTTGTTACGTTTTCTTTCTTCTTTTCTGAATATGCATGTTTTGTTCTGAGCTCTTATTTTTTGTTTTTTATGGGGTGAAGGGGAAGAGATAGAAGGTTCGTTACCTGATTTTTTGGAGATGGAGGAGAGAAGAGTGGAGGCGTTGAGGAGGCCGGAGGTTCGGTGATGGAGCTTTGAGCTTGCTTTTGACGCTTCCCTGGTATTTTCGTTCTTTGCTATATTTAGGGCTTTGATGATGATGTACACTGAGAAGCCCTTCTTAAAATTCACTTTTTCATCTTCTTCTTTCCTACTGTGATGTCTTTGCTTCTGTTTGTCTTGAATATTTTGGAACAGTTGTTGCCTTGAGTCTTGTTGCCTGAGTATGGTATGTCTGAGTATTGTATGCTTCTTGTTTGACTTCTCTCGAGTGGCTGTATGCTTGTTTGTGATTTATTGCCCAATGATGCTCATGCTGAGGGCTTAGGATAATTGTGCAGGTTGACTTATGGTGGTTGATGTTGTTTGGTTATGACAGGGTCTTGGTGTATTGAGACAGGGTTGGTGTTTTGTTTCTTTTCTCTCTTCTATCCTAACCTTACTGAACTGTCTTGCATTGGCTGGTCGATTTTTTATATTATGCAGAGTTGATGAAGTTTGTGGACAGGTTCAGGTTTGATAATTTTTTGGTTCTCCCTTTTTGCTTAGGCTGAACTGAGCTTTGTATGTTGTGTTATATCTTTTTCTGCTATCCTACTGTCTCTATTCTGCCCTGCTGCTGAACTGAGTTGCTTGTGGATTTGTATAATCTCTTTTCTGTCTTCTCCTACTGAACCATGCCTGAAAACCTGCCTTGCTGCCTTTATCTCTCTTTCTTCTCTCCTAAAGTACAGTTTTGAATTTTATATGATTTTTTCTGTACTGTTTCTGAAGGGGCCTACTATGGGAAATGATGAAAAGATTTCTTGCATAATACATTACTGCATCTTTATCTCCAGCTTTTGTGCTTTGTATGCTGACTTTTCCTTGATATCTTGGCAAAAGTCCCTTTTTGATAGCTTGTAGGCTTTGATAGCAACTTGTACTATTTTGATTTCTTTGAGTAAACTTTGGGCATTTTGACAGTAGCTTGCCTTTGCTTTGGATAGAAAGTTGAGATTGAATTTTCAGTTTAGTTTGGATTTTGGATTTTGAATTTCTATGCAGCTTGAAATTTGTAACTTATGCATTTGCATTTCATGAAATAAAAATCTTCCCTCTCTGTGAACCGGGAGAAATCCCGTGATTTGCAGAGTGGGTCAACTGATCCCAGTCAGTGGCCCCTAATGATGAGCAATTTTAACTGTCTTTGCTATTAACTGCTTTCTGACTTTTCTTGTTTCTTTTTGCAGATGAAAAATGGAATACCGGAGCGGAGTGAAGAATGAAGAATATTAGAAAATAGGATAGTTTTAATTTTATGTAATATTTAAATTAATGTATATCATTGTTTATAATTTAAATTATAAACAACAATTTGTACAAATAATTCAATTATTCAATAAAATCTAAATTATCCAATTAATTCCAATTTTCTTTATTGTTTATTTATTTATTTAAAATTCTTAGAATTAAAACAATTGAAAAATAAATTTCAATCATTCAATTTTTTAGAATAATAAATAACTTAAATAATAACAATATTGGTCAATTAAACCCGTCTGATTCAACACCCAAAGCAAAGCAGCAGTCAATCCAAGTAGACTGATCAAACACATAAATACTGTGAATCCAGTACTGCATCCTGTATCTGACTGGCCCAATCAAAACGTACTGAATTCAAACCACTCTCTCTTTTACTGATTAAACCAAGATAACGCGAATTTTAATCCGAATCTTGAAATAAGCCGCAAAGTGCTGTGGAATTTAAATTCTTCTGAGAATATGCCCATAAAACCCTAATTCCCGATTAAATGCCAAATCACGCTCGCTTGATCAAAATTGAACCAAAAATCAACCAAACCCTAAGTCCACTGTATGAAACAATCCAAAGCTCTGAAAATCAGTAAAAACCCTAATTTTGCTTGACTGTCAAGAAAAATCCGTTTTTCCGATTCTTGAGCCAGTTTGAAAAGTCAGGAAATGTTTGAAGCTGAGATTTCTTGGGGAAAAATGCGAGGGCAAATTTTGGGGTACAACAGACATTGTTGTTTTTCCATTGCATTTGGTAAACAACCTTGTGTTTGGATGTTAAACGGGACAGGCGCGGGTCATCGTATGACCATGATAACAATGGTGCTAAGTATCTTAGCAAGTTTTTTGAGGGTCTAGATCATTTGTGTATAGGCAACCAAGATAGCGTCATCGAGGGACTATGATCTTTTTGTTTTTGATTGATCTTGCCAAGATACCTAGCATGCATACGATGGCCATTTTTAAGGCAACAAGTGGATGAAACCCTAGGGGTGCTCGTGTGCACTGTGTTGTCATTTTTCATGCATTTTTGTCTTGTGTTTAGTCATGCTATTTGTTTGATTTTGGTTCTTTGCATACAAACCCTAATCTTACTATCATGGCATATTTGAAAGCGATAAAACGCGTAAAAGTAAATCTAATACTATTATAACA
Source organism: Vicia faba (assembly GCA_948472305.1). Classification (NCBI taxonomy): domain Eukaryota; kingdom Viridiplantae; phylum Streptophyta; class Magnoliopsida; order Fabales; family Fabaceae; genus Vicia; species Vicia faba. The sequence goes on from OX451736.1 coordinate 942,123,432, forward strand.
TGATTATGGGGAGGGGGATACAAGTTTGGATAAGGGGATATTGCTCAAAAATAAAGCCCTAAAACTATTACAACCATATTGAATTTATTTGTACAAATAAATAAATAAGATAATTATTTAAATAAGCAATTAAATATGAATATGCAAAAATGTTTTTGTATTTATTTTATGTATGTAAAATAAATTATTTATGTCTCAAAAATAAGAAAAAATATTAATGATTATTTTTGAAAAGGGTGGAAACCCTAGTTTTTTGGTTTTAAAAGAAAATGTATTATATTACTTATTTATTCATTTTTATGTACAAGAAAATAAAATAAAATATATACAAAAATGCTAAAAAATAATATTTGTGAGAAAATAATATTTTAAGTGTATAATATAATAAAATAAAAATATGTAAGTATTTTAATTTTATTTACAAATTTATTTAAGAAAATAAAAGTCTATATTATTTAATAAACTATTTCTATGTCCAAAAATATAATAAAAATAATAAAATAAAATGTGAAAAACTAAGAGAATATTTTTTGTGATTTTAAATAGTTAGAAAAATAAATAAAAAGTCAGAAATATAAAAGAAATAAAAAAATATACAAAAATAATCAAATGGCCCAAGGGGGTGCAAAGAGCAAGCACGGGGGTGTCAATAGTGAGAATAACCAAGCCCAGCCCAAGGTTCCTTCATCCCTGTCCTTGAGACAGAAGCAAAACGCGCGCCATGTTCAAATCTGGAACTCCTGCATACGTGCTCAAAAACAAAAACTTGCAACATAAAAGTTATAGCTCTTGATCACACGATTCTAACCATGTAAAAAACTTAATCTAACTCTCAAAGACCAGAGAGAATTTCATTGGCCCTAAATCTTGACCTAGTTTTTTCCAGAAAGTTCAACTATCAAATACTCCTAGCTCAGTTAACATAAATGAATTCTATGCATATGTACAGCTCAAGGACAACGAGGACTACATTTTTGCTTCACAAACTTAAGCCTAATGATTCCTAAATAGAGAGATAGAAGTTTGAAATTTACCTGTTTCAGTCGAGCTCGAGTATGGAAATGCAGTAAATTTCAGTGAGGCCTAAAGGACTTTCGAGCTTGCTTGATGTTCCCTTGACCTTTCCTAATGCTCAGCTTGCTTTGAAATGGCTTGAATCTCTCTATAGAACTCAACCTGCAAACTCAGAATTTGAAAATGGTGAAGCTTGAAAATGAAGGTACAGTTTCTTGAGAATGGTTGGGATAGCTTAGGTATATTGTTTAGAATGTGTTTGAAGTGGTTTGGGACAAAACGCACGAGGCAAATATGTTTTGGTTTCTGATTTGCAGAACTTGCCCTATTTTGGGCAGAAATGAAGTTTTGGTGTTTAAGGGTGTTTTAGAGGCTTGGAGCTCGTGTTTTGGACTTGGTATATTGTGCTGAACTTCTTTGAAATGTTCACAAGACTTGCTCTTATCAGATTACAAAGTTGTGGAGCTTTTGCAAGTTGACTTGTTTTTGAAGAAAAGGTGGGAAGTGACAAAGGCAAGGCCTGTACAAGCTAGCTCCAGGCCTGCACATAGTTGGTAAAACTTTTCTGATCTTTGTGAACTTTTTTTGCATAAAGAAATCAGGTCCATGGCTCAAGACAAACAAAATTTCCAAAAGCATGCTTTATGTAAATGACATTGTTATCTTTTTGCCAAAAATGGAATAAACCCTTGTATAATGTTTCATAGATCAGAACAATACCCTAATCCAATGTGTTTGAATTTAATTTATGAGCGTAGAAAGGGTTAGAACCTGTAAACCAAGTACAAGCAAGGTTTGGACAGAATTGCAAGTTGTATCAATGTGCAAAATGCCTTGGCCAAAAGTGATAATTTGCCAATTTCAAACTTTCGATTCTCCCTAACCACAAATGATTTTGGAGAGTTCTTGGACATTTTGGAAAGCTTGTAACATGATCTACAATCCATATTTGAAATGCATTTTGATATTCCACTTGGAACTAGGTGCAAAGTTGCCATGAAGATAGGTCAAAATCCTGCCTAAACTAGGGCAAAATTTCACTAAGTTAGAAAGTTTTTGGACCCCTATTCACAAAATCATAACTTGTGATCCAAGCATCTTTTGGGAAAACTTTATGAATCAAAATTGTTGGTTTTGTGGAGGAATACAACTTTCATGTTGGAAGTTTTGTTTGAATCCAATTGAATCATGGTGAAAAAGTTGGGAAAAAATAAGAAATTTTCATAACTTAGAAAATTTATAAGTTATGAAAATTTTCCATTTTAAACCCTAATTTTCAAAATTAGGTTTCTTGGTGAACAAGTTTCATGTTTTGACACATATTGGTGAAAAATGACCCTTGGCACTTGATTTTGACCAAAAAGTCAAAGTTTGACTTTTCAGTGTACAGTTGATTTTTGATCAGTTGACCGGAAAATTCATTTGACAATCCAATGCATTTGAGATCTTTTGAACCTTCTTATTAGGTCAAAATGATGCCATTGAGTCCTTGAAACCATGCTTGAACCCAATTTTCCATTGGCTAGGGGAAAAATCAGAAATTGCCCTTCTGTAGTCAAAACCCTAAAAATGACCATTTTGCCCTTTTGGTGATCTGATCAAATTTCTTGAGGAGTTGTGGTCCAAACTTGATAAAATGGTTCATATGAGTCTATAATGTTGATGTGGATAAAAAATTATGAGGTTTGACTGTAAATTGGCCACAGTTGACTTTTTCCCCAATACAATTGATTTTTAGGTCAATTGTCCAATTGATTGGGCACAAATTTGATTCAAGGCTTGAAAATTGGTATGGGCAATCTTATAGGTCCAACATGAAGTATGAAATTCACATGAGGCATTGTAAGTACAAAAATCTTTGTGCAAACTCAAACCCTAATTTCAGGTCAACAGTGCAAGGAGATGTCTTGAGCAGAGCAAACCCTAATCCTGTCTGGATTCCAAAGAGTCTTGTGAGGGGAAATCTCGATAAAATGAGAGGGAAAATTTTGGGGTACAACAGCTTCCCCTGTTCAATCTTCTTGAACCTGAAGAGTTAGATTGACGAGTTTTCCGTTCGTGACTCAAAGGTAAAAGATGATTGGACACTAGAGTGCCCGCAAATTTGCACTCATCAAAATGTAGTTGAGGAAATGAGCTTAAAGATGCCATTTGGAGATGATTGAATCTTGTTGGAGATGGGCTTAAAGATGCAATCCAAGAATGTTTGTTGAAAATCAGGAGAATGAACATCAGAATGGTATCCGTATCTGGAACGTATCTGAGTTGTATTTAGAGATTGGATCTGTATGAGCAAGGGAATGGCGTCCATGTCTGGAGCGTATCCAAGCTGTAAATGTACTTGGATATGATTGAATAGCAGAATGACTTCCGTGTCTGGAGTGTATCTGTATTGTATCTGAGTCTGAAATCTGAATAAGCGACAGAATGACATCCGTGTCTGGAGCATCTCTGAGCTGGGGAATAGGTCTGAATGAGTAACATAATGTATTCCGTGTCTGGAGCGTATCTGGACTGTATCTGTAGTTGAGATCTGTATGAGTAGCAGAATAACTTCCGTGTCTAGAGTGTATCTGAACTGTAACTGGGATCCGAATAAGTGACAGAATGACTTCCGTGTCTAGAGTGTATCTGAACTTGAAATTGATGGTTGAATCTGAATGAGAAATAGAATGGATTCCGTGTCTAGAGCGTATATAATATGTATCTGATTGTTGAACTCTGAATGAGTAATAGAATGACCTCCGTGTCTGGGGTGTATCCATACTGTATCTGAATAAGAGATCTGAATGAGTAACAGAATGACTTCCGTGTCTAGAGTGTATCCGTACTATATCTGAAATATTTGAATATTTGTTAAAGATAGCTTTTAATCTTATCCTGAAAAGGGTAAAATGTTAGCTGAAAAACAAAGTTATGTTGCATGAAATGTATGATGCAATAGAATGTGTTTCATCAATGTTTATGATATATGAATGTAATGTATGCGCATGTAAGCTGATTAGCTGTCTTGCTGAGGAAAATAAATCCTTAATAACTGGAGATAATAAAATCCTTGACTGCTGCCGGGGAAAATAAATCCTTGACCGTTGTTGGAGATTCAAAATCTTCGATTGTTGAGGATGAGAAATCCTTGGACCACTGTTGGGAATATAAAATCCTTGGCAACTCGCGAGGATTATCAAAAACTTTGACAACTTCTGTGGGGATATGATAATCCTTCACGACTTTCCTAGGGATATAGGGATCCTTCAAGTCTTCTTGAGAAACCTGCTTGGGGAATCCAGAGAACTTTGATGACTATGGCTGGGGATTACACCAATGGGAATCCTTACTCGGTTGTGGAATAGGGAAAACTCTGGAGATCTCTACCAGGGATCGAACAAAGGAAAACCTTGATCTGCTGGAGAATAAGGAAAACTCTGATGGTTTCTGCAGGGAACTAAGAATGAGAAACTTTGATCTCCTAGGGAAGATGAACCCTTGGGGGCTTTAAGCTGGGGAGTTAAGAATGAGAATCTTCATTATGTTGGGGGAGTAAAAACTCTGTGAGGAATATCTATACTGTTGGGGAGTAGCTATCCTGCTGGAAAGTAAGTTCAACACTTTCTGGGGGAAAAAGCTTATTCCTGTTTGGAAAAAGTTCAGGAGTTTGGGTTGTATGCCAATCTACTGGGGAATTATCCGGAGGTTGGGGATAAAAGTTAACTGTTATCTGGTTGATTCCAGGCTTTAAGACAACTTGCTTGGGAATCCGGAGAAACTTGATCGTTTCTGTGATACGGTGGGAGAACTGACTTGGGTTTTGCGTTTGTATTCGCAAATGTTTCAGTTTAGCAAGAGTCGCCACCAACTTTTTATTTTATCCTAAGGAAAGGTTAAAAAGCACAGGAAAAACCTTTGAGATGTTTTCTTGGGTTCATGCAGTAGATTATAGAAAGGGAAGGTATCCATGGTTATCCATGGGCTCTTAGTTACTTGCTTAGATCACTTGCCTTGCATTTTCAATTGTTTGAAATGGTGCTTTCAATTGTTTGAAATGGTGCTTTTGTGTGTGATTTTGAAATATGTTTTGAAAAATATGCCTTATCTAGGCAACCCTTGTAACAATTCTGTTACTCGAATGTTTTACAAAGGTGTTTGTCTTTTTTGAAAAGATGTTTCAATGTTTTTTGAAAGTTGTGTTTTGAAAAATGGCAAGGATTTGTTTTGCAAGTTGGTCAAGTAACCAAGAGCTATCTACCTTAAATTTCTCAAAGATCTTTCCTATGTTTTAACCCTTTTAACAGTATTGTTCCACCATTGTATTTGATGGACAATCTTGTGTTAGGATGTTAACGGGACAGACGCGGGTCATCGTTTAGACCATGAATGCAATAGTGCCAAGTGTCTTTGACAATTTTTTCTTTAAGGGACTTGATCATTTTTTAGGCAACTTGAGAAAGCGTCATCGAGGGACTATGATCATTTGATTTGTTTTTGTTTTGCCAAAGACACTCAACATGCAACATGGCCCATTTTTGAAGGCAACAAGTTGAGGAACCCTAGGGGTCCAAGTGTGCATGATATTGTCCATTTTCATGCTTTTTTATCTTTGTATTAGTCAAGCTACTTGTTATTTGATTTGCATACAAACCCTAGGTCTATCATGGCATAATTTGAAAGCTTTTAAATGCGGAAATTTAAAGTCCTAAATTATTACAACATGATTATGGGGATGGGGGTACAAATGTTTGAATGGGGGGATATTTGGCAAGAAATTAAATCTAAAGCTATTACATCCATATTGAATATACAGATACTTAATTGTACAATATAAAATAAATACAATAAATATGCAAAATGTATTATGCACAAAAAGATTTTTTATGTATGTGAAAGTATTTTTTCATGTGAAATATAAACAAAAATAAAAAGGTCAAATTTTGAATATTTTGGTTATTTAGGGCAAAACCCTAGTTTTTTAAATAAATAGTATTTATTTATTAATTATATACAATATTTATATATTAATTTATAAAAAATAAAAAAAAGAAGTATATTGTAAAAAAGTATTTTTTTAATGTCATATATTAATAAAAATAAAAATGTATTATTTCTATATTTTTGTCCTAAATATCTAATAAAATATACAAGTATTTATATTATATATTAAATATACTAAATATATATACCAAAATAAAATATTAATTATTTACAAAAAGAAGTATATTTTAGAAAATGTTTTCAAAATGTAAATAATAAATAATAACTAAAAAATATATATTTTTGCATTATTTTCTAGTGTTTTGAAATAAAAAGAAAATATATTTATTTACATGTATATGCTAAATAAAACAAATAAATGCCAAATAAATGCAAATATGTATGGAAAAATATTTTTGATATTTTTGATATTTGAGCAAAAAATAATAAGTCAGAATCAAAAAGAAAAAATCAAAAATGATAAATATATCACACAATGGGCCAGGGGGGTGCAAATGGAAAAAAGGGGTGTGAACAACAAGTTGACTCAGGCCCAGCCCAAGTCAACTTTGTCTTCAACCTCCAGCAACCTGTTTGAAACAAAACGCGCGCTTCTTCTTGTCCAACACAAATTCTGATTCCTTGACTTTTAGCAAAAACTCACAACACAAATAATGTAGAGCATCAAGAGACGAATTCAGACATATAAAATACTTGACTTAACTCTAAGAAACGAAGGAGAATTTATTCATCCCCAATTTCTGACCTAATTTTTCTTCAATGTTCATGGCCAAAATTCTCACAGCACGCATAATATAAATGAAAAGTAATCATATGTATGGCTTCAGGGCTATGAGTAGAGCATGTTTCATTCACAAACCTAAGCCTAACTCTTCCTAGATCAAGAGATAGAAGTCCATGGTTTTACCTGTTTCAGCTTGACTTGAACAGAGCAATATAGGTATCTTCAACGGAGTTTGAGCTTTGGTACAGCTTGCCTGAAGTCCAAGGATGCTTCTCCAACACCTAGCTTGCTTTGAATCACTCTGAATCGTGCTATGGAAGTCCACCTGCAAAACTGAAAACTGAAAATGGCAAGTGATGTTAGGGATGTTACAGCTTGGATTTAATGCTTGGGATAGTTTGTGTGGATGATATGGAATGTGTTTGAAAGGTTTTTAGCCAAAGTGCACGAGTGGAATAGATTATGGAACTCAATCTGCAGCAGACACTCTGTTTTGCAGAAAAACTGTGATTTTGGGTATGAGGATGGATTGAGGATGAATGAATCGTGTTTTAGGTCAGTTAGGGTGTATGTAATATGAGAACAAAGTTTGCTTAGGCTTATGCTTGCAGGAAGTGAGTGTTGTATGGCTTTTGCAAACTTGCTTGTTTTTGAAGTAAGAAGGTTCAAGTCCTTATGTAGGCCTGTGTACCCTCTCTATCTATGCTGCACACTTTTCTCTTGATCAGTGGGATTTGTCTACAAACTCTTTCCTCAAAGATCTGGCTTGTACTTCAAAGATCATGAACTTGACATAAAGCATTACTTTTCAAAAATGGCAAAGTTGCTTTTTCTAATTATGGATTAGTTCTTTATGTAATGACCAAATGCCCAAAACAATGCTTGAACACAATGGTTAGGCATTTAATTATGGAGTGCAAACTTGGTTTAGAGGCCTGCAAGCAAGTACCAAGCATGCTGATTTGAAAATGAACTTGTATGAACATGTATTTGGTTATGAACAAAAGTGAAATTTTCCCAACTTTGCAAATTCGATTCTCCCTAACCACAAGGGTGTTTGAGAAGTTCTTAGACAATTTGGAAAGCTTGGAATGTGTACTACAATCCATCTTTGTAATGCAAATTGAAACTCCAAGTGGAATCATGTGAAAAATGGCCAAGAAGTTGGACAAAAATCCTGCCTAGAATAGGTCAAAATTTCTCTAAGTTAAAAATGTTTTGCACCCTTATTCCAAAAATCATAACTTGAGATACAAGCTTCCTTTGAGAAAACTTTGTGAATAAAAGTTGTAGATTTTGCAATGAACTACAACTTTCATGTTTCATGTTTTGTTTGATTCCATTTGCATCTTGTTGAAAAAATGGGACAAAGTTAGGAAAAAATAAGGAAGTTTCATAACTTAGAAAAATTCTAAGTTATGAAATTTTCTCATTTTAAACCCTAATTTGTAATTTTAGGTTTCTTGATGAACAAGCTTCATAATTTGACATGTCTTTATGAAAAATGAATCTTGGCACTTGATTTTGACTAAAAAGTCAAAGTTTGACTTTTCAGTATACAGTCAAATTTTGATCAGTTGACTGGAAAATTCATCTGTCAATCTTGTGCATTTGAGATCTTTTGAACTTGTTGAATGTGTCAAGACAATGCCATTGAGTTCTTGAGTCCATATGTGAGATTGGTTTGCCATTGATTAGGTCAAACAGTCAAAAATTGCCTTTGTGCAGTCAAAAACCTAAAAATGACCATTTTGCCCTTTTGGTGATCTGATCAAATTTCTTGTGGAATTATGATCCAAACTTGACCAAATGATTCATATGAGTTCATTATGTTGATGTGGGTCAAATTTCATGAGGTTTGACTGTCAATTGGCCACAATTGACTTTTTCCCCAATACAGCTGATTTCTAGGTCACTGTCCAATTGACTGGGCAAAGATTGGAATCAAAGCTTAAAACTTGGTATGGATAAACTTGTGAGTCCAACATGAAGCATGAAAGTAACCTTGGTCATTTTAGGTCAAAATATCCTTGTGCAAACTCAAACCCTAATTTGGGTCAACAGTGCAAGGAGGAGTCTTGAGCAGAGCAAACCCTAACTTGATCTTGAGCTCCAAGGGTCTTGTGGTGAGAAAATGTTGATGAAATGAGAGGGAAAACCCTAACTTGATCTTGAGCTCCAAGGGTCTCGAAGGTAAAAGGAGATTAGACGTTAGAGTGCCCGTAAATTTGCACTCGTCAAGACATAGGTGCGGGAATGGGCTTAAAGATGCCATTTGGAGATGGGCTTAAAAGATTCCATCCGGAGGGGTGACAGAATCTTGTCGGGGATGGGCTTAAAGATGCCATCTGGAATGTTCGTTGAACTGCAGGTCGTTGGTGAGTGAGCGAGTATCAGAAAGGTATCCATGTTTGGAACATCTCTGAGCTGGGGGTCTGAATAAGCAATAGGTTGACACCCGTGTTGGGGAAGCGTCTGTAAACTGTTTTCAGAAGTCTTGAATCTGAACAAGTGATAGATTGACATCCATATCTGGAGAACCCGTAAACTGTTTTCAGAAGTCTTGGATCTGAACAAGCGATAGGTTAACATCCGTGTCTGGAGAACCTGTAAACTGTTTTCAGTAGTTGCATCTGAACAAGCGATAGATTAACATCCGTGTTTAGAGAATCCGTAAACTGTTTTCAGAAGTCGAAGAATCTGAACAAGCGATAGGTTAACATCCGTGTCTGGAGAACCCGTAAACTATTTTCAGAAGTCTTGAAGTTGAATAAGCAATAGAGCAGCATCCATGTTGGGAAGCATCCATAAACTGTTTTCAAAAGTTGAGTCTGAACAAGGGATAGATTAACATCCGTGTTTGGAGAATCCGTAAACTGTTTTCAGAAGTTGAAGAATCTAAACAAGCGATAGGTTAACATCCATGTCTGGAGAACCCGTAAACTGTTTTCAGAAGTCTTGAAGTTGAATAAGCAATAGAGCAGCATCCATGTTGGGAAGCGTTCGTAAACTGTTTTCAAAAATTGAGTCTGAACAAGCGATAGATTAACATCCGTGTTTGGAGAATCCGTAAACTGTTTTCAGAAGTTGAAGAATCTGAACAAGCGATAGGTTAACATCCGTGTCTGGAGAACCCGTAAACTATTTTCAGAAGTCTTGAAGCTTATTAATCTTATCCTGAAAAGGGTAAAATATTAGCTGAAACACAAAGTTATGTTGCATGAAATGTATGATGCAATATATGCTATATCAATGTTTATGATATGAATGTAATGAATGCGCATGTAAGCTGATGAGCTGTCTTGCTGAGGATAGATGAATCCTGGATAGCCAGAGATAATAGAATCTTGACTGCTGCCGGGGAAAGTGAATCCTTAACTGCTGCAGGGAATTGCAAGAATCTTTGACTGCTGAAGCTGAGACACCCTTGTTGGCTGCTGACTGCTTGGGGAACAAGATCTTCAATTGTTGAGGGATCTTAGGACCACTGCTGGGGATTGGAACTCCTTGATGACTTGTAGGGAACGAGAATTCTGATGATCTCTACTGGGGAGTCCAGAACCTGGTAGGCTTAAGTTGGAGAAGTAAAATTGAGAATCTTCAATCTGACGGGAAGTATCTCTGTGGGGAGAAGATTCACTAGTCTGGTTCCGCTGGGGATTGATAGTTGGAAGTTTTGGCTCCGCTGGGGATTAACAGTTTTGACTTCAATTGGGGATAGGATTTTCAGATTTTTAAGGCTCCACTGGGGATACTGAAACTTAACTCTGAGGGGAATTAAGTTCTGGAAGTCTCTCTGGCTGGGGAGATTAACTTTGAGAAAGCTCTTGTTCTGCTGAGGATCCTGAAGTTTAACTCTATTTCGGGAATTAAGTTCTGGATTTTAACCTTGTTGAGGAATTTGGGGTTTAAATCTGTTGGGGATTTCTTCTGAAAGGGCCTCAAGACATCTATCTGTACCTTCAACCTATCAGCAATCATCTTTCTTGATTTGTAAGAAAATGATTATGTTCAAATGCATATGCCTATTTAACAAAACATTGGACGTTTCTCAAATAAAACATAAGTGTAGAAAAGCAAAAAGAAGACAAAGCAAATTTCTGTATTTGGAAAAGTATTTGTATTAACTTTTTATGAGTATCTTTGTACAAAGGAGGCAGACATCCTAGTAAGAGGATGTTGTCGTAAAAATTGAAAAATTTATACAAAAGAAAGATGGCTATGTGAAACAATTCCATGGGATTCCATTCTGCTATAGCCTTCACAACTCTGAATATCTTGTCCATTCAATGCTTCGTCCACCGATGATTGGATTGATCAGAAGTTTGGAGCTTGTTGATGAAGAGATTGTTCTTTAAAGTGATCCGACGAGACATAGTCATACGCTTTAATTCCCTAAATTTTGCCTGAATCGCCCTTTCGGGTTTTCGATCCACCGGAAAACCCTTTTTTGCCCAAGTCGCCCTTTCGGGTTTTCAACTTGCCGGGTGTATATTTTTTGTTTTATCCCTAATTTTTGCCTGAACCGCCCTTTCGGGTTTTCGGTTCACCGGGATGCCCATTTTTGCCCAAGTCGCCCTTTCGGGTTTTCGACTTGCCGGGTGATTTTATGCGTAGTATCTTTTGACTATGTCTGCGTTCGCAGGGTGCGGCAAATCGTCACCGTCCATGGTGGTCAGAATCATTGCACCACCAGAAAATATGCTCTTGATCACAAACGGTCCTTCGTAAGTAGGAGTCCATTTTCCCCTGGGATCACTTTGCGGCAAGATAATTCGCTTGATTACAAGATCTCCGACTTGGTATACTTGACGTCTGACTTTCTTGTTGAAGGCCTTGATCATCCGTTTTTGGTACGTCTGACCATGGAAAACAGCAGTGAGTCGTTTTTCGTCGATCAAATTGAGTTGATCAAGTCGGGTCTGAATCCAATCGTCTTCACTCAAACCAGCGTCCTTCATAATCCTTAAAGAAGGAATCTGAACTTCCATGGGCAGGACAACTTCCATGCCATATACCAAAGAAAATGGGGTTGCCCCTGTTGAAGTACGTGCCGTGGTACGGTATCCATGCAGAGCAAACGGTAACATCTCATTCCAGTCCTTGTAGGTGAGTGTCATTTTCTGAATGATCTTCTTGATGTTTTTGTTCGCAGCTTCAACAACACCGTTCATCTTCGGCCGATAGGGAGATGAATTGTGATGATAAATCTTGAATTGTTCGCATAGAGCGATGATCATAGTATTATTCAGATTTGTACCGTTGTCTGTGATGATCCTGTCGGGGACACCATACCGGCATATGAGGTTCTGCTTGATGAAGCGGGCAACCACATTTTTTGTAACAGAGGCGAAGGAAGCTGCTTCGACCCATTTGGTGAAATAGTCAATGGAGACCAGGATGAAGCGATGTCCATTGGACGCTGTGGGCTTGATCTCTCCAATCATGTCAATGCCCCACATTGCGAATGGCCAAGGAGCTGTCATAACGTTGAGAGGAACAGGAGGAATATGAATCTTGTCAGCGTATACTTGACATTTGTGGCAAGTACGGGAATGTTGATGGCAATTAGCTTCCATGGTAGACCAGTAATAGCCCGCCCTTAGAATCTTCTTAGCCATCGTATGTCCACTCAAGTGGGTGCCAATTGTGCCGCTGTGTATCTCAGTCATGATCAACTCTGCTTCAGCTTTGTCTATACAACGAAGTAAAACACAATCACGGCTGCGTTTATAGAGGATGCCGTTGCTCAGGAAGAACTTGGCAGCAAATCTCCTTAAGAACTTCTTGTCATTTACGGAAGCTCCTTCGGGATATTCTCTAGTCTGGAGATACCTTTTGATTTCGTGAAACCAAGGTTGTTCCACTACTTCTTCGGTATTAATCTCATGACAATGTGCAGGTTCATCCATTCGCTCGATGGTGATTTGGGGAGCCTCGTTATCCTAGTTGAGTTTAAACATGGAAGACATTGTAGCCAGAGCATCTGCTAGCTGATTCTCTTCTCGCGGGAAATGCTCGAAGGTGATTTGCTCGAAATGAGGCAACAATGTCAGGACATATTATTTGTATGGGATAAGATTAGGATGTTTGGTATCCCACTCTCCTTTGATTTGATTGATAACCAAAGCCGAGTCCCCAAATACGATCGAAGATTTGATCCCCAAGTCTATAGCAGCCTTGAGACCAAAGATGCAACTTCATATTCGGCCATGATGTTGGTACAGCTGAGACAAAGTCGGGCCGTGAAAGGTGTATGAAAACCTTCCGGGGAAATGAGTACCGCACCGATACCGTTTCCAAGTGCATTTGAAGCACCATCAAAGTACAGGGTCCATCGGGATCCATTTTCAGGTCCGTCATACGGTCCGTTACCTTCAATATTGTCCAAAGTCATGATGTCCTCGTCTAGGAAGTTGAATCTCATGGATTGATAATCTTCGATAGCTTGATGAGCTAGATGGTCAGCTAGTACACTTCCCTTTATAGCTTTTTGGGTAGTATACTGGATGTCATACTCAGTCAGGATCATTTGCCATCTAGCGATTCTTCCAGATAAAGCAGGCTTCTCGAAGATATACTTGATAGGATCCATTTTGGAAATCAACAGAGTGGTATGAGTCAACATATACTGTCTTAGTCGGCGAGCAGCCCATACCAAAGCGCAACAAGTTTTCTCGAGCAGTGAGTAGCGAGTCTCACAGTCGATAAATTTTTTGCTAAGGTAATAAATGGCATGCTCTTTTCGACCAGACTCGTCATGTTGGCCTAGTATGCACCCCATTGAGTTATCCAAAACAGTCAGATACATGATCAGCGGCCTTCCTTCCACAGGTGGCATCAGAATAGGAGGTTCTAGCAAATACTCCTTGATCTTATCAAAAGCAGCTTGGCAATCGTCGTTCCATTCGACCACCTGATCTTTCTTCAATAGTTTGAAAATTGGCTCACAGGTAGACGTCAGATGAGAGATGAATCTGGCAATATAGTTCAAGCGCCCCAAGAACCCTCTAACCTCCTTTTCAGTACGGGGGGCAGGCATTTCTTGTATAGCTTTCACTTTTGCTGGATCGACTTCAATGCCTTTGTTGCTGACAATAAATCCCAGAAGTTTACCAGACCTAACTCCAAAAGTGCACTTACTTGGATTCAGCCTGAGTTTGTACTCCTTCAACCTGGCAAACAGCTTCTGCAAATGTCAAGGTGTTCCTCCTCTATTTGTGATCGAGCTATCATGTCGTCTACGTAAACTTCGATCTCATGATGTATCATATCATGAAACAAAGCCACCATGGCGCGTTGATAAGTTGCCCCTGTGTTCTTCAGTCCGAATGACATCACCTTGTAGCAGAAGGTACCCCACTGTGTAACAAAGGTTGTTTTCTCCATGTCTTCGGGGGCCATTTTGATCTGGTTGTAGCCCGAGAATCCGTCCATGAAGGAAAACTCCTTGTGATGAGCTGTGTTGTCAATCAAGATGTCAATATGTGGCAGCGGAAAATCATCTTTAGGGCTAGCCCTGTTCAAATCCCGGTAGTCCACACACATTTTGACTTTGCCGTCTTTTTTGAGAACGGGCACAATGTTAGCAACCCATTGCAGATAGGATGTAACAGCCAGAAAACCAGCGTTGAATTGCTTCATTACTTCTGCTTTAATCTTCTCAGACATGTCGGGCCTCATTCGGAGGACTTTTTGCTTAATCGGTGGACAATCCTCTCTTGTAGGGAGACGGTGAACCACGATATCTGTGTCTAAACCCGACATGTCTTCATAAGACCAGGCGAAAATTTCAACGTATTCATTCAACAGCTGTATTAAGCGTTCCTTGACACTTGGTTCCAGATTGGCACCCACTTGTACTTCTTTCCTGTCTTCCTCTGTTCCTAAGTTGACTGTTTCCAACAACTCTTCATGAGGCAAGATGGCCCTCTCTTCTTGGTGTAGAAGTCTGGCTAGCTCTCCTGGTACTTCACAATCTTCATCATCTTCATACTCAGCCTGATTGACCAAATCTTCAGAGTTATTGAAGGATACAACAGAATAGTCACCCATGGAATCCGGAGTGGATGGGTACCTGCATTTGTGAGTGTGGGTGTGTGTAAGGGATAGCCATCCTTAAACAAACAAAATGCATAAAGGAAAGAAAATGAACACAGCAGTTTATAAATGAAAAACGTCCAATGAATCATTAAACATGGCATATGATTATGAAGGAAAATCAAGCCCTTACAAATGGACCTACATGCCCCGGGAAAGGCATGAGGTGAAAAATAGTGTGCAAATTGTTTAACAATAATTATTACAGACCAACAGGAAATGTTCGAAGGATAAATTACTGATTAATGAAAGTAATGGGAACGAAGTCTTTCGCCTCCCAATTGTGCAGTCCCCCTCCGATGGTTGGGAAGATCCAATCTTCAATGTTACTCTCTTCATCTTCGTCTTCCAAAGCATTGATTCCATGAGGGGAAATCTTGATGGGTGTCTTTTCAATTTTTGAGCGACGCATAGCTTTTTTCCCCGCAGTGGTAAATCCCAACCCAAACTTGTCTGTTTTGTGAGGAATGTGAGGCAACTGTCCCCATGTTGAGCTCTTTCCCTCCTTCATTGCAGCCTTTGCGTCTTTCAGAGATGCCATCCTGGCCACCTGCTTGGGTACCTCAGCTACTGCTTTTGCTATTGCAACCTCGGGAGCAACTTCCTCAAAGTGTTGAAAGGGTGTTTCAATGAATTCGCCATCCACTTCCACATACCGAAAGGAATTCAGATGGCTGATCATGTACTCCTCTTCACTGTGTACAGTTATGATTTTCCCCTTAACAGGGTATTTCAGCATCTGATGCAGAGAGGAAGTGACTGCCCCAACATTATGTATCCATGGTCTCCCTAGCAAGCAAGAGTATGACGGACGGATGTCCATCACATAGAAAGTTGAGTGAAAAACTTCAGTGCCTACCTTGATGGGAATGTCGACCTCCCCATGCACCATTCTTTTAGACCCGTCAAAGGCCCTGACAATGATATTACTTGGTTTCTGCTCCAAGCCTTCACAATCTAATCGGTCCAGAGCTTTCTTAGGCAGCACGTTTAGAGAAGAACCAGTGTCGACCAAGACATGGGCGAGAGTAGTTCCTCGGCATTCAACTGACACATGCAATGCGTCATTGTGCTTTCTTCCTTTCAGAGTCAGGTCAGCATCAGAGAAACCCAAGCCGTTGTCAGCGGTAAGGCTGGCTACACAATCCTGGAATTGATCGGCTGAGGTTTCTTGGGGCACATGGGCTGTCTTCAAAAACCTTATCAAGGCTTTGGCATGATCCTCCGAACAAAGTAGCAATGCTAACATGGAGATCTTCGAGGGGGTTTGCCCCAGTTGCTCTACCACATCATAATCACTCTTCTAAATTATTTTTAGAATCTCCTCCATTTCTTTCTTAGAGGTTTCGGGGATGACCAAGGGTTGAGCCCTCGTCCTGACGAGCTCTTCTTGGACCCCTTTCCCCTTATCAGTAGAAGTAGGAGGGACAACCACAGGAGTAACAGCTTCTTCAATCAGCGGAGTTCTTGCAGAAAGTTTTATCGGTGCAGGAGTAACCTTGGCAGCAGTTGAGGGTCCAAAGATTGCCTTTGGAGGGGCAATCTCTGGAGAGAAAATTCCCCCACTTCGGGTAACCTTGCTCGTACCGGCAATGTTTCCAATGTCGGTAGTTTCTTCATCAGAGCTCTCTTCAGTTATCTCAACTTGTTTAACACCGTGGTAGTAGATTTCTCCACCATAATTCCACGGTATCGATTTGTCAGATTTGTAGGGGACAGGCCCAGGCATGGTTATTTTCAGAGGAACAATATTCCTAGCGGATGTAATCTTAACAGGCCTTTTAGGGACCTTGGAAAGATTGGTGGAAATGGTGATTATTAAAACATCTTTGATAGGGGTTGGAGTAGCAGTAATCTTTTCGAAAAGAATTTGTTGGCTGTCCATTAGGCCTTGGATGCCTATCTTCAGCAATGGACAGTCGATTGGTAGGGAGGAACAACAATATCAGTCTTCTTTACATCCTGGGAAAATCCCATCTTTCAACAAATTCAACTTGATTGTTAGTAGTGGAGTTACCAGATCATCAACAACAACAACATACAGATCTTCTTCAATAGCATGAACATTGCGACCATGCTTTAGCATCAGAGCGGATATTACATTCGGCTTCTCTAGAGCGTCAAACTCAACCTCTTTTGCATCTATCAAGTCTTGAATCTTATGCTTAAGCGCCCAACAATCGTTGGTGTCATGCCCGATGCTGTCAGAATGATAGGCACATTTAGCATTGGGATGATAATGCAGGGAAGTTGTATTCACATTTTTTGGTGCCTCTTTGATATTGGCGAGATTCAGCTTCAACAAATGGGGAAGAACTTGTGCGGGCGTCATATTGATGCGGGTGAACTGCCGTTGTGGTCGTTCCCCCCATTGCTGTTTAGGTCTGGATTGATTGTTACGAGGCTGATCATTTGATGAATTTTGAATCATCACAGCCCCCACAGTCGGCCGACGCTCAGTTCTTCCCGATCCTTTTTGAGAGTACATAACAACTGCTTCCTTCTTGGCCGGAAATGATTTCTTAACAGTTGTAGATGCATATGCATCCCTTTGAATCTTCCCACTCTTAATACCAGCTTCCACCCGTTCTCCAGTCAGAATTAATTCAGTAAACCCTGCGGAAGAGCTCCCGATCAAATGGTTGAAGAACGGGCCAGATAGGGCCCCCAAGAACATATCAACTAGTTCCCTATCTGAAAGAGGTGGCTGCACTCTTCCTGCCAAGTCGCGCCATTTCTGGGCGTATTCTTTGAATCCCTCATTTGAGGCCATCCCCATACTTTGTATCTGAGTACGGGTCGGCGCCAAGTCAGCGTTATATTGATACTGGCGATAAAAGGCAGCTGCCAAGTCTTCTCAGTTATGCACTTCTGACCTCTCAAGCTGGTAAAACCAGTCTAGCTGTGTACCGGACAAGCTGTCCTGAAAGAAGTGTACCCAAATATTTCTGTCAGATGTATGAGGTTGAATTCTTCTGACATATGACCTCAGGTGCATCTTCGGGCAAGACAGCCCGTCATATTTTGCAAAAATCGGTACCTTAAACTTTGGAGGGATCACAATCCCAACAATCAATCCCAATTCTTCAAAATCTAAACCAGGAACCCTTTGCAGCTCCATAGCTGCCAGTCAATCCTCCAGGTTTTTGTATTTCTCATCCGCTGGCGGGTATTGCTGCTCTGAATAATCTTCATCTTCCTCAACCTCTTCCTCTTCAGCCTCGGACTCAGAAGGTAATGCAACCCCTTTTCCTTTACCGGTCCCCTCATCAGATGTGGAGGGGAATTCAAGAACTCTCCTAGCTTCATTCTCAAATCTTCTTCCCAGTGTAGCTACCCCAACTCTTTTCTTCTTCTTTTTTTCCTTTTTCTTGCTCTTTGTTCCCTAACAGTGCTTTAAGATCCTCCTGACCCTTTGCTAAGGTCATTAGGAGCTGTTGAAACTGCGAGTTTTGTGACTGCAGATCTTTGACCGTCTGTTCAAGATCCATCTTACTGAAATAAACAGCAGAAAGATAAGGAAACCTAGCGTGAAGACCTGTTTATGCATATGATGAATGATATGTTTATTTATGCAATGCATTCAAGGATTTATAAATTCAAAATTGTTGCAGACAAAAAGAACACACGTCATATTAATAAGAAGAAATTTGTCAGTACATAAATGCCCCATGGGCCAAATATTACAAAAACTTCTTAAGGTAAGAAGACGTTGCGCATCCTCTTTGGTGCGATGTAAGTGTTGAGGGTCTCCTCCTCGTGAAGTCGGCGGGTAAGCTCCAAAACCTTCTTCTCACTGGCGTAGAAGCTGGCTTCAAAGGTATCCCTTTCTTCCTTGAGTTGGGTCCAACTCTTCTGCATCTCCTCCCATGATGTTGGCATGTCAGGATGTAGGATGGTGTAAGGAACCTCTCCTTCCTTAACAGGCTCTTTAATAAAAGGGAGAATATGAGGGTAAGGCATCATAAGACTCTGGGCTCGGGTTCGTACCCACTTGAGGTAAGGCTCAAGAGGGATGGAATTCTTGTGCCCCAGTGTCTTGCTATCTACCTTGTTAAGCATCCTCCAAGCTCTAATGAATATTTGGCGAAGTCCTTGCGCATCATTGTCGAAGTCAAAAACTAGGTCAGGAATCAGCATGTGATGAGGGCCATCCCTCCGTGCATATCCAAGTTGTCTCAAAGCTAGACAAGGGTTGTAGGTAATGCCCCCTCTAATGCCAAGTAATGGAACATTAGGGAACTCACCACAACGATCGACGATGATGACATTTTCTCTGGACCGAGAACACCAATGTACATCAGAATGTGTGAGGGTCATCAATCGTTGTGACCACCTTAAGCCTTGCTCATTCTTCAAAATAGATTGTGGAAGGTGAGAAATAAACCACCTTGCAAGGAGAGGAGTACAACACATGAGAACACCTCTCTTTCTCATTGTTCGTGTGTAAAATGAGTGGAGGATGTCCCCAAGCAATGTAGGTATGGGATTCCTGGATAGGAAAATCTTGACAGCATTCACATCTATAAGTTGGTCAGGATTTGGGAACAAAACCAACCCATAAATGAGGAGTGCCACAATCTCTTCAAAGGCTTGTAGATCCAAGGAATTCCAACACTCTTGTGCCTTCTCAAACAAGAACTTTGCCAAGAAGCCTTTGACACCGCTTCTAGTTTCCCAATGCCCCTTGATGTCAGATGGTTGCAAGTGTAGTTCTTGAGCAACATCTTCCGGTTTTGGTTCTTTTTTCGTACCGTTGAAAGGTAGTTGATTAAGAATAGGAATTCTCAGGAGTTGAGAAAATTCCTCCAAAGTAGGCACCAATTGGTAGTCGGGGAATGTGAAACAGTGGTGAAGAGGGTCAAAGAACTGGAACAACACTTTCACCATGTCTTCTTTAATGTTGGTGTTGACTAGGCTGAGCAGTCTACCATGTCTTTCACTGAAGAGAGAGCTTTCTGGAATTCTGGATGTAAGCTCCTTGAGTTGAGGAGGGATTCTCACAAGGTTGACTTGGATAGTTTTCCTGCGAAGAATTTCCATGACCTACAAAACAAGAACAAAGATGAAGATCCAAACCCTTGAAATGGTTAGTGGATGCATATGATGCTTTATGATGTTCATGATGTATGCACAAACATATGTACAAGCAAGTCACACAAAACCCTAGTTTCAGGCTTGCATGAGGTTTCATAGGTAAGTACCCTCTTGAGTGTAGTTGGCTTAAAAACCTATCCTATAAATAGTAACCGGGTTCTAAGGAGCTCAATATCATTGGATTGTTTTCCATGTTCATTGTTTTGGTTTAGCCACTTAACTAGCGACCAAAATATTCTAAGAAAACAACCCTCAATGAGTGTAGTATCGAGTATCTACCAACTTCGGACTGCACCAAAGCCGGTCATCTCACTACCCCTAATAAAAGGCCAAGATGGTCAAGTAAGGTTCTAGGTCATTAGTGCTTAGTGACATCACTCAGCGGCCCCGTACTCTCCTTGATTGAACTCAAGGGTTACCGGTACTCACAAATATGTCGCACTAATATAGCTATTGCTTCAACCGTGTCGGTATACCCCGCACAGTTTCCACAAAGTATTGCTATCTATGAATGTTTCCCCAAATCCGGGTGTAGGATTTCAAGCCCAAACAAGAGAACTAAAATGTAAAGCAATCAAAGCAAACAATTAGTCATGCAAAAGGGTGATCTAAGCCCTAAGGTTACTCCACTTTAAAAATTTCCCCAGCATAGTCGCCAGTTCTGTGATACGGTGGGAGAACTGACTTGGGTTTTGCGTTTGTATTCACAAATGTTTTGGTTTAGCAAGAGTCGCCACCGACTTTTTATTTTATCCTAAGAAAGGTTAAAAAGCACAGGAAAAACCTTTGAGATGTTTTCTTGGGTTCGGGGAGTATATTATAGAAAGGGAAGGTATTAGCATCCTTTCTATCCATGGTTATCCATGGGCTCTTAGTTACTTGCTTAGATCACTTGCCTTGCATTTTCAATTGTTTGAAATGGTGCTTTTCTGTGTGATTTTGAAAGATGTTTTGAAAAAGATGCCTTGTCTAGGCAACCCTTGTAACAATTCTTTTACTCGAATGTTTTACAAAGGTGTTTGTCTTTTTTGAAAAGATGTTTCAATGTTTTTTGAAAGTTGTTTTGAAAGTTGTGTTTTGAAAAATGGCAAGGATTTGTTTTGCATGTTGGTCAAGTAACCAAGAGCTATCTACCCTAAATTTCTCAAAGATCTTTCCTATGTTTTAACCCTTTTAACAGTATTGTTCCACCATTGTATTTGGTGAACAATCTTGTGTTATGATGTTAACGGGACAGGCGCGGGTCATCGTTTAGACCATGAATGCAATAGTGCCAAGTGTCTTTGGCAATTTTTTCTTTAAGGGACTTGATCATTTTTTAGGCAACTTGAGAAAGCGTCATCGAAGGACTATGATCATTTGATTTGTTTTTGTTTTGCCAAAGACACTCAACATGCAACATGGCCCATTTTTGAAGACAACAAGTGGAGGAACCCTAGGGGTGCAAGTGTGCATGGTGTTGTCCATTTTCATGCTTTTTTATCTTTGTATTAGTCAAGCTACTTGTTATTTGATTTGCATACAAACCCTAGGTCTATCATGGCATAATTTGAAAGCTTTTTAATGCGGAAATTTAAAGTCCTAAATTATTACAACATGATTATGGGGATGGGGGTACAAATGTTTGAATGGGGGGATATTTGGCAAGAAATTAAATCTAAAGCTATTACATCCATATTGAATATACAGATACTTAATTGTACAATATAAAATAAATACAATAAATATGCAAAATGTATTATGCACAAAAAGATTTTTTATGTATGTGAAAGTATTTTTTCATGTGAAATATAAACAAAAATAAAAAGGTCAAATTTTGAATATTTTGGTTATTTAGGGCAAAACCCTAGTTTTTTAAATAAATAGTATTTATTTATTAATTATATACAATATTTATATATTAATTTATAAAAAATAAAAAAAAGAAGTATATTGTAAAAAAGTATTTTTTAATGTCATATATTAATAAAAATAAAAATGTATTATTTCTATATTTTTGTCCTAAATATCTAATAAAATATACAAGTATTTATATTATATATTAAATATACTAAATATATATACCAAAATAAAATATTAATTATTTACAAAAAGAAGTATATTTTAGAAAATGTTTTCAAAATGTAAATAATAAATAATAACTAAAAAATATATATTTTTGCATTATTTTCTAGTGTTTTGAAATAAAAAGAAAATATATTTATTTACATGTATATGCTAAATAAAACAAATAAATGCCAAATAAATGCAAAAATGTATGGAAAAATATTTTTGATATTTTTTATATTTGAGCAAAAAATAATAAGTCAGAATCAAAAAGAAAAAATCAAAAATGATAAATATATCACACAATGGGCCAGGGGGGTGCAAATGGAAAAAAGGGGTGTGAACAGCAAGTTGACTCAGGCCCAGCCCAAGTCAACTTTGTCTTCAACCTCCAGCAACCTGTTTGAAACAAAACGCGCGCTTCTTCTTGTCCAACACAAATCCTGATTCCTTGACTTTTAGCAAAAACTCACAACACAAATAATGTAGAGCATCAAGAGACGAATTCAGACATATAAAATACTTGACCTAACTCTAAGAAACGAAGGAGAATTTCTTCATCCCCAATTTCTGACCTAATTTTTCTTCAATGTTCATGGCCAAAATTCTCACAGCACGCATAATATAAATGAAAAGTAATCATATGTATGGCTTCAGGGCTATGAGTAGAGCATGTTTCATTCACAAACCTAAGCCTAACTCTTCCTAGATTAAGAGATATAAGTCCATGGTTTTACCTGTTTCAGCTTGACTTGAACAGAGCAATGTAGGTATCTTCAATGGAGTTTGAGCTTTGGTACAACTTGCCTGAAGTCCAAGGATGCTTCTCCAACACCTAGCTTGCTTTGAATCACTCTGAATCGTGCTATGGAAGTCCACCTGCAAAACTGAAAACTGAAAATGGCAAGTGATGTTAGGGATGTTACAGCTTGGATTTAATGCTTGGGATAGTTTGTGTGGATGATATGTGTTTGAAAGGTTTTTAGCCAAAGTGCACGAGTGGAATAGATTGTGGAACTCAATCTGCAGCAGGCACTCTGTTTTGCAGAAAAACTGTGATTTTGGGTATGAGGATGGATTGAGGATGAAGGAATCATGTTTTAGGTCAGTTAGGGTGTATGTAAGATGAGAACAAAGTTTTCTTAGGCTTATGCTTGCATGAAGTGAGTGTTGTTTGGCTTTTGCAAACTTGCTTGTTTTTGAAGTAAGAAGGTTCAAGTCCTTATGCAGGCCTGTGTACCCTCTATATCTATGCTGCACACTTTTCTCTTGATCAGTGGGATTTGTCTACAAACTCTTGCCTCAAAGATATGGCTTGTACTTCAAAGATCATGAACTTGACATAAAGCATTACTTTTCAAAAATGGCAAAGTTGCTTTTTCTAATTATGGATTAGTTCTTTGTGTAATGACCAAATGCATAAAACAATGCTTGAACACAATGGTTAGGCATTTAATTATGGAGTGCAAACTTGGTTTAGAGGCCTGCAAGTAAGTACCAAGCATGCTGATTTGAAAATGAACTTGTATGAACATGTATTTGGTTATGAACAAAAGTGAATTTTGCCCAACTTTGCAAATTCGATTCTCCCTAACCACAAGGGTGTTTGAGAAGTTCTTAGACAATTTGGAAAGCTTGGAATGTGTACTACAATCCATATTTGTAATGAAAATTTAAACTCCAAGTGGAATCATGTGAAAAATGGCCAAGAAGTTGGACAAAAATCCTGCCTAGAATAGGTCAAAATTTCTCTAAGTTAAAAATGTTTTGCACCCTTATTCCAAAAATCATAACTTGAGATACAAGCTTCCTTTGAGAAAACTTTGTGAATCAAAGTTGTAGATTTTGCAATGAACTACAACTTTCATGTTTCAAGTTTTGTTTGAATCCATTTGCATCTTGGTGAAAAAATGGGACAAAGTTAGGAAAAAATAAGGAAGTTTCATAACTTAGAAAAATTCTAAGTTATGAAATTTTCTCATTTTAAACCCTAATTTGTAATTTTAGGTTTCTTGATGAACAAGCTTCATAATTTGACATGTCTTGATGAAAAATGAATCTTGGCACTTGATTTTGACTAAAAAGTCAAAGTTTGACTTTTCAGTATACAGTCAAATTTTGATCAGTTGACTGGAAAATTCATCTGTCAATCCTGTGCATTTGAGATCTTTTGAACTTGTTGAATGTGTCAAGACAATGCCATTGAGTTCTTGAGTCCATATGTGAGCTTGGTTTGCCATTGATTAGGTCAAACAGTCAAAAATTGCCTTTGTGCAGTCAAAACCCTAAAAATGACCATTTTGCCCTTTTGGTGATCTGATCAAATTTCTTGTGGAATTGTGATCCAAACTTGACCAAATGATTCATATGAGTTCATTATGTTGATGTGGGTCAAATTTCATGAGGTTTGACTGTCAATTGGCCACGGTTGACTTTTTCCCCAATACAGTTAATTTCTAGGTCAACTGTCCAATTGACTGGGCAAAGATTGGAATCAAAGCTTGAAACTTGGTATGGATAAACTTGTGAGTCTAACATGAAGCATGAAAGTCACCTTGGTCATTTTAGGTCAAAATATCCTTGTGCAAACTCAAACCCTAATTTGGGTCAACAGTGCAAGGAAGAGTCTTGAGCAGAGCAAACCCTAACTTGATCTTGAGCTCCAAGGGTCTTGTGGTGAGAAAATGTTGATGAAATGAGAGGGAAAATTTTGGGGTACAACAATTTCTGCTGTGGATTGGTAGTTTGACCCGACTGGGGAAGAAGGTTTCATCTTTGTTGGGGATTTATGACCCAAAGTTTTTTACTCCGCGGGGGATTGGGAATTTGAAGTTTTAACTCTGGTGAGAATTAAGGATTTGAAATATGACTCCACCGAGGATTGGGAGTCTGAAGTTTGGACTCTGGCAGGGATTTTGAAATTTAATTCCGCCGGGGATATGTATTTCAAGGTTTTAGCTCCACTGGGGATCTAGATGATGTACTGCATGGTGTTTCTCTTGGAATAGCCTAAAGACGTTTTCCTATCCTTCCAACCTGTCAGTAATTATTCTTTCACATTTCGTTTATTTGTAGACAGTGATTATATTCCAATGCATATGCTCATTTAATAAACCATTGAACGTTTTTCAAATAAAACACAAGTGTAAAGAAAAAGAAGAGGCAAATAGTTTTCTGCACTTTGAAGTATCTTTGTATTAACTTTGTGTAAGTATTTTGTACAAAGGAGACAGACATCCTAGTAAGAGAATGTTGTCATAAAAATGAGAACAATTTATACAAAGAAAGATGGCTATGTGTGAAAATTCCATGGGGTTCCCATTCTGCTATAGCCATCGTAACTCTGAACATCTTGTCCATTTGTTGCTTCGTTCGAAGATGATTGAGTTGATCAGAAACCCGGAGCTTGTCTGTGAAGAGATTGTCCTTAAAGTGATCCGACGAGACATAGTCATACGCTTTAATTCCCTAACTTTTTCCTGGACCGCCCTTTCGAGTTTTCAGTCCACCGGGAAACCCTTTTTTGCCCAAGTCGCCCTTTCGGGTTTTCAACTTGCCGGGTGTATAGATTTTTTTATTTGTCCCTAATTTTTGCCTGAACTGCCCTTTCGGGTTTTCGATTCACCGGGATGCCCATTTTTGCCCAAGTCGCCCTTTCGGGTTTTCAACTTTCTGGGTCGTTTATGCATAATATCTTTTGACTATGTCTGCGTTCACAGGGTGCGGCAGGTCGTCACCGTCCATGGTGGTTAGGATCATTGCCCCACCAGAAAAGATGTTTTTGATCACAAATGGTCCTTCGTAAG
This sequence comes from Vicia faba, assembly GCA_948472305.1. Taxonomy (NCBI): domain Eukaryota; kingdom Viridiplantae; phylum Streptophyta; class Magnoliopsida; order Fabales; family Fabaceae; genus Vicia; species Vicia faba. Next base: position 942,149,205 of record OX451736.1, read on the forward strand.
TAGGAGTCCATTTGCCCCTGGGATCACTTTGCGGCAAGATGATCCACTTGATTACAAGGTCCCCAACTTGATATACCTGGCGCCTGACTTTCTTGTTGAATGCCTTGATCATCCGTTTCTGATACGCCTGACCATGGCAAACAGCAGTAAGTCACTTTTCGTCAATCAAGTTAAGTTGATCAAGTCGGGTCTGAATCCAATCGTCTTCACTCAAACCAGCATCTTTCATGATTCTCAAGGAGGGAATCTGAACCTCGATAGGTAAAACAACTTCCATGCCGTATACCAAAGAATAGGGTGTTGCCCTAGTTGAAGTGCATGCCGTGGTACGATACCCGTGCAGAGGAAACGGTAACATCTCATGCCAGTCCTTGTAGGTGACTGTCATATTTTGTATGATCTTCTTGATATTTTTGTTCGCAGCTTCGACAACACCGTTCATCTTTGGCCGATAGGGAGATGGATTGTGATGTTGAATCTAGAACTGCTCGCACAAGGCGGTAATCATAGTGTTGTTCAGGTTTGTACCGTTGTCAGTGATGATCCTTTCAGGGATGCCATACCGATAAATGAGGTTCTTCTTGATGAAGCGGGCAACAACATTCTTTGTAAAAGATGCGAAGGAAGAAGCTTCGACCCATTTGGTGAAGTAATCAATGGCCACCAGGATGAAGCGATGTCCATTGGATGCTGTAGGCTTGATCTCTCCAATCATGTCGATTCCCCACATAGAGAATGGCCAAGGAGCTGTTAAGACATTGAGAGGAACTTGAGGTATATGTACCTTGTCCGCATAGATTTGACATTTATGTCATGTACGAGAATGTTGATGGCAGTCTGCTTCCATGGTAGACCAGTAATAGCCTGCCCGCAGAATCTTCTTAGCCATCGTATGTCCGCTAGAGTGAGTGCCAAAGGTACCATTATGCAGTTCAGCCATGATCTGCTCAACTTCAACCTTGTCCACACAACGGAGCAGAATGCAATCATGATTGCGCTTGTATAGGATACCATTTCTCAAGAAGAACTTTGCCGAGAATCTCCTTAGAAACTTTTTGTTAATGACGGAAGCTCCTTCAGGGTATTCTTGAGTCTCGAGATACCTTTTGACGTCATGAAACCAAGGTCGGTCCACTACTTCTTCGGTATTAATCTCGTGACAATGTGCAGGTTCATCCATCCGTTTAATGGTGATTTGGGGAGCCTCATAATCCCAATTAAGTTTAAACATGGATGACATTGTAGCTAGAGCATCCGCTAGCTGATTCTCTTCTCGCGGGAAGTGCTCGAAGATGATCTGCTCGAAATGTGGTAACAATGTCAGGACATGTTCTTCGTAAGAGATGAGGTTTGAATGTTTAGTATCCCACTCTCCTTTGATCTGACTGATGACCAAAGCTGAGTCCCCAAACACAATCAAAGATTTGATTCCCAAGTCTATTGTAGCCTTGAGACCAAAGATACAAGCTTCATACTCGGCCATGTTGTTGGTGCAGCTGAAGCAGAGTCTGGAAGTGAAAGGTGTATGGAAACCTTCTGGAGAGATAAGTACCACGCCTATACAGTTGCCAAGTGCGTTGGAGGAATCATCGAAGTACAGGGTCCATCGGGATCCTTGTTCAGGTCTGTCATACGGTCTGTTCTATTCAATGTTGTCCAAAGTCATGATATCCTCGTCGGGGAAGTCGAACCTCATGGATAAGTAATCTTCGACGGCTTGATGAGCCAGATGATCGGCTAGTACACTCCCTTTTATAGCTTTTTGGGTCGTGTACTGTATATCGTATTTCGTCAAGATCATCTGCCATCTAGCGATTCTTCTAGATAAAGCAGGCTTTCTCAAAAATGTACTTGATCGGATCCATCTTAGAGATCAGCAAAGTGGTATGAGTCAACATATACTGCCTTAGCCGGCGAGCAGCCCATACCAAAGCGCAACAAGTTTTCTCGAGCAGTGAGTATCGGGTCTCACAGTCGGTAAACTTTTTGCTAAGGTAATAAATGGAATGCTCTTTTCAGCCAGACTCGTCATGTTGGCCCAGTACGCACCCCATTGAATTCTCCAAGACAGTCAAATACATGATTAGTGGCCTTCCTTCGACGGGTGGCATCAAGATAGGAGGTTCTAGCAAATACTCCTTGATTTTATCGAAAGCAACTTGACAGTCATCATTCCATTTAACCACCTGATCTTTCTTCAACAACTTGAAGATTGGTTCACAGGTAGATGTTAGGTGAGAAATGAACCTTGTGATATTGTTTAGGCCTCCCAAGAAACCTCTGACCTCCTTCTCAGTGCGAGGGGCATGCATTTCTTGTATAGCTTTGACTTTGGCAGGATCAACCTCGATGCCTTTGTTACTGACAATGAAACCCAAGAGTTTACCGGACCTGACTCCGAAAGTGCACTTGTTAGGGTTCAGTTTGACCTTGTACTCTTTCAACCTGACAAACAACTTTTGCAGATGGTCGGGGTGTTCTTTTTCAATTTGTGAACGGGCTATCATGTCGTCTATGTAAACCTCCATCTCATGATGTATCATATCATGAAACAAAGCTACCATGGCGCGTTGATAGGTTTCCCCGACATTCTTCAGTCCGAATGGCATCACTTTATAGCAGAACGTACCCCACTGTGTAACAAAAGTAGTTTTCTCCATGTCTTCGGGTGCCATTTTGATCTGGTTGTAACCCAAAAATTTGTCCATGAAAGAAAATACCTTGTGCTGAGCTGTATTGTCAACCAAGATGTCAATGTGCGGTAGTGGAAAGTCATCTTTAGGGCTGGCCCTATTTAAGTCTCTGTAATCCACGCACATCCTCACTTTGCCATCCTTTTTAGGCACGGGCACAATATTAGCAACCCATTGTGGATAGGAAGTAACAGCAAGAAATCCGGCATTGAACTGCTTCATAACTTCTGCTTTGATTTTTTCAGACATGTCGGGCCTCATGTGGTGAACTTTCTGTTTAATTGGTGGACTGTCTTCTCTTGTGGGGAGACGGTGTACTACAATATCTGTATCAAGTCCCGGCATGTCTTCGTATGACCAGGCGAAGATCTCAACATATTCATTCAACAACTGAACTAAGCGCTCCTTGACACTTGGCTCTAGGTTGGCACCCACTCTAACTTCTTTTTTGTCTTCCTCAGTTCCCAAGTTGATTGTCTCTAATAATTCCTCGTGAGGTAGAATAGCCTTTTCTTCCTGTTGTAGCAGTCTAACCAACTCTCCAGGCACTTCACAATCTTCATCACCTTCGTATTCGGCATGGTAGACCAGATCTTCAGAGTCACTGAAGGTCATAGCAGAATTGTTACCCATGGAATCCGGAATGGATAGGTACCTGCATTTGTGAGTGTGGGTGTGTGTAAGGGATATCCACCTTTAAACAAATAAGATGTAAAAAGAAAGACAATGAACACAAAAGTTTATATATGAAAACGTCCATGATTCATTAAAATGGCATATGAAGATGAAAAATCAAACCCTTACAAATGGACCTATATACCTCGGGTAAGGCACAAGGTTAAAAGTGTACGAATTGTTTAAGAATTATTACAAACCAACAAAAATGTTTGAAAGATAAATTACTGATTGATGAAAGTAATGGGAATGAAGTCCTTTGCCTCCCAATTGCATAGTCCTCCTTCAACAGTAGGGAAAATCCAGTCTTCCAGATTGCTCTCCTCTTCACCATCCTCTAAAGCATTGACTCCATGATGGGTGATCTTCACTGGTGGCCTTCCAGCCCGGGAGCGACGCACAACCTTTTGAGTAGAAGCAGTGAAACCCAAGCCGAATTTATCAGACTTGAAAGGAAAATCGAGAAGTTTCCCCCAGATTGTGCTTCCTCCTTCTTCAACCATAGCCCTTGCATCTTTGAGAGACAACATCCAAGGCAGAGGTCGGGTAATCATGGGTACAGAAGGCACTGTCTTGGTTGCCACAATCTCCTGAGCTACCTCCTCAAAATGCTAAAAGGGGGTTTCGATGAATTCACCATCCAATTCTATATAACGGAAAGAATTAAGATGGCTTATCATGTATTCCTCTTCACCGTGAACTGTCAAAATTTCCCCCTGGACAGGGTACTTGAGCTTCTGATGCAGAGTTGAAGTGACGGCTCCAACATGATGAATCCAGGGTCTTCCCAACAAGCAAGAATAGGAGGGATGGATGTCCATGACATAGAATGTGGAGTTGAAGGTTTCAGTTCCCACTTTAATCAGGATGTCCACCTCCCTGTGGACCATCCTTTTAGAACCATCAAAGGCTCTGACAATGATGTTGCTGGGCTTCAAAGTTAGACCTTCACAATCTAGCCTATCCAATGCCTTCTTTGGTAAGACGTTCAACGATGAACCAGTGTCTACTAGAACGTGTGCCAGAGTAGTCCCTCTGCATTCCACTGAGACATGCAAAGCGTCATTATGTTTTCTCCCTTTGATTGTTAGATTAGCGTCGAAGAATCCTAAACCGTTGTCTGCTGTTAGGCTATCTACACATTCTTGGAACTGATCCGCAGAGGTTTCCTGTGACACGTGGGCCATCTTCAAGAATTTGATCAGGGATTTGGCATGAGCTTCTGAACAAAGAAGCAAAGCCAACATAGATATTTTTGAGGGGGTTTGCCCCAGTTGTTCAACAACATTATAATCGCTTCTCTTGATTATTTTCAAAATCTCTTCCATTTCTTTTTGAGAGGTTTCAGGGATGATCAACGGCTGAGCCCTCGTCCTGACGGGCTCTTCTTGGATCCCTTTCCCTCTATCATCAGTAGCAGTAGAGGGGACAACCACAAGAGTCATAACTTCTTCAATAATCGGAGTTCTCGCAGATATATTGACCGGCACAGGGGTAACCTTAGGAGAAGCTGAGGGTCCGAAGATTGCCTTTGGAGGCGCAATCTCCAGAGAGAAAATTCTTCCACTGCGGGTGATTTTACTCGTTCCAGCAATGTTTCCAATGTCGGAAGTCTCTTCATCAGAACTCTCTTCAGTTGATTCAATTTGTTTAATCTCGTGGTAAAAGATCTCTCCCCCATAGTTCCACGATATTGATTTGTTGGACTTGTACGGGATAGGCCCCGACATGGTTATCTTCAAAGGTACAATCTTTGGATCGGATGTAGTCTTAACAGGTCTTTTGGAGACCTTGGAAAGATTGGAGGATATGGTAATTATCGAAACATCATTGACAAGAGTCGGTGTAACAGGAGTCTTTTCAAAAAGGATCTCTTGGTTATCCATTAGGCGCTGGATGCCTAACTTCAACAACGGACAGTCGGTTGGTAAGGATGAACAAAGGCAGCAATCTTCTTCACATCTTGGGAAAATCCCAGCCTTCAGCAAATTCAACTTGATTATCAGTAGCGGAGTCATCAAATCATCAACAGTAGCAATAAAAAGATCCTCTTCAACATCATGGACATTGTGACCATGTTTTGGCATTGGAGCAGAGATCACATTAGGCTTTTCAGGGGCATCGAATTCCACTTCCTTAGCATCTATTAAATCCTGAATCTTATTTTTGAGGGCCCAACAATTGTTGGTGTCATGCCCCAGGCTGTCTGAATGATACGCACACTTGGCGTTTGAATGGTAGTAAGAGGAAGATGTATTCGTATTCTTCGGCGCCTCTTTCAAAATTGCAAGTTTTAACTTTAAGAGATGGGGTAGTACCTGAGCAGGTGTCATGTAGATCCGGGTGAATTGCCGTGCAAGCCTTTCCACCCTCGCTTGGTTGGTTCTGGGTTGATTGTTTCTAGGCTGATCAACTGCAGACTTCTGAATCATTACAGCCCCTACCGCGGGCCGACACTCAACTCTTCCTTGACTTCTTTGGGAGTAGACAGCTGAGACTTCTTTCCTTGCTGGAAAAGTCTTTTTGATGGCAGCGGAAGCAGATGCATCCTTTTGAATTTTCCCACTCTTTATGCCGGCTTTAACTCTCTCACCAGTTAGAATTAACTCGGTGAACCCCGCAGACGAACTTCAAATCAGGTGATTGAAAAAGGGGCCTGATAGTGTACCCAAGAACATATCAACTAGCTCCCTCTCAGACAGAGGTGGTTGCACTCGTCCCGCCAAGTATCTCTATTTCTGGGCATACTCTTTGAAACCTTCATTTGATACCATGCCCATACTCTGTAATTGAGTACGGGTTGATGCTAAATCCGCATTATATTGATACTGTCTGTAAAAGGCCGCCGCCAAATCCTCCCAATTATGCACATCATACCTCTCTAGCTGGTAAAACCAATCTAATTGCATCCCCGAAAGACTGTCCTAAAAGAAATGAACCCATAGGTCTTTATCAGAAGAATGCGGTTGGATTTTTCTGACGTAAGACCGCAGATGCATCTTTGGGAAAGACAAACCTTCGTACTTAGCAAAAAGAGGAACCTTAAACTTAGGGGGAATCACAATCCCAACAACCAACCCTAACTCTTCAAAGTCCAGCCCAGGCACTCTCTGCACCTCCATGGAAGCCAGACGCTCTTCCTGATTCTTGTACTTGTCATCTACAAGAGGGTATCGCTGTTCAGAATAGTCTTCATCCTCTTCTTCTTCTTCTTCTTCCTCATACTCAGATTGCACTGCAATTCCCTTTCCTTTTCCTACCCCTTCATCAAATGTTGAGGGGAAATCCAGGACCCTTCTAGCTTGACCTTCAAATCTTATACCCATGGTAGCCACACCAACCCTCTTCTTTTTCTTTTTCTCCTTTTCCTTTTCCAGTAGAGTTTTAAGCTCCTCCTGACCCTTTTCCAAGGTCATGAGTAGCTGTTGGAACTGTGGATTCTGCGCTTGTAAGTCTTTGACCGTCTTCTCTATATCCATCTTGCTGAAGTAAACAGTAGAGAGATAAGGAAACCTGGTGTGAAGACCTGCTTATGAATATGATGAATGATATATATTCATGTAATGTGTTGTACCCCAAAATTTTCCCTCCCATATTCATAAACATTCCTCATCACAAGACTCTTGGAACTCAAGATCAAGCTAGGGTTTGCTCTGCTCAAGACACCTCTTTGCACTGTTGACCTAAATTAGGGTTTGAGTTTGCACATGGATGTTTTGACCCACAATGCCCAAAATGACTTTCATACTCCATGTTGGACCCACAAGTTTGTCCATACCAAGTTTCAAGCTTTGATTCAAATTTTTGCTCAGTCAATTGGACAGTTGACCTAGAAATCAGCTGTATTGGGGAAAAAGTCAACTGTGGCTAATTGACAGTCAAACCTCATGAATATTGACCCACATCAACATAATGAACTCATATATGTCATTTGATCAAGTTTGGATTACAATTCTACAAGAAATTTGATCAGATCACCAAAAGTGCAAAATGGTCATTTTTAGGGTTTTGACTGTACAAAGGCAATTTTTGACTGTTTGACCTAACCAATGGCAAATCAAGCTCAACCATGGACACAAGGACTCAATGAAATTGTCTTGACCCATTCAACAAGTTCAAAAGATCTCAAATGCACAGGATTGACAGATGAATTTTTCAGTCAACTGATCAAAATTTGGATGAAAACTGAAAAGTCAAACTTTGACTTTTTGGTCAAAATCAAGTGCCAAGAGTTATTTTTCATCAAGACATGTCAAATTATGAAACTTGTTCATCAAGAAACCCAAAAATGCAAATTAGGGTTTAAAATGGAAAAATTTCATAACTTAGAAATTTTCTAAGTTATGAAATTTTCTTATTTTTTCCTAACCTTGTCCTATTTTTCACCAAGATGCAAATGGATTCAAAAAAAACTTGCAACATGAAAGTTGTAGTCCATCACAAAGTCTACAACGTTTATTCACAAAGTTTTCTCAAAAGAAGCTTGTATCTCAAGTTATGATTTTTGGAACAAGGGTACCTAAAACTTTTAACTTAGAGAAATTTTGCCCTAGTTTAGGAAGGATTTTGACCCATCTTCTTGGCCATTTTTCACATAGTTTCACTTGGATTTTCAAGTTGAATTTCAAAGATGGATTATAGTACATGTTCCAAGATTTCCAAATTGTCCAAGAACTCCTCAAACAACCTTGTGGTTAGAGAGAATCGAATGCTTGAAGTTGGGAAAAACTCACTCTTGTCCATGACCAATACATGTTCATACAAACTTGCATTTTCAAATCAGCATGCTTGATACTAGCTTGCAGGCCTCAAAACCAGTTTATACTCCATAATTTAATGCATAAACATTTAGCTAAGGTATTATCTTGTTCATTTGGACATTGCATACAAGACTAATCCCTATTTGGAAAAAGGTAAAATGCCATTTTTGTAAAGTTGCACTTTATGTCAAAACAAGATCCTTGAGGCATGGGGCCAGATCCCTGAAGCAAGATTCAATCTACCAATTCCAAGAACCAAGGGAAAAATGTGCAGCACAATATAGGGCTGGTACAGGCTTACATTGAGAGAACACACACTCTTACTTCAAGTAGAAGAAACTTGCAAAATACAAGCCATCTCTCACAGCTGAAGAAACCAACTTACACAAACATTGTAAACAAGTTTCATACCTCCCAACAAGCCAGAAACACGAACCCTTTGCCTATCAAACCCCCTTGTACACAAAATCCCTATTTTTCTGCAAAACAGGGCAAGCTCTGCAGAACCATCTCCATCTCCATATCCCCTCGTGCGTTTTGTCCAAAACTAATTCAAACACCTTCCAACCAACATACCTAAACTATCCAGATCATCCATTTCTAGTTGTAACACCCTTAACACACATTGCCATTTTTGTTTCAAAGCTTTGCAGGTTGAGTTCTGTGGCACGATTCAAGCCATTTCAAAACAAAGTAAGCATTGGGAAAGCTTCATTGGACCTCAGGCAAGCTCAAAAGAAGTTCAAACATCCTTGAAAGTTGCTACATTGCCCAGCATGAAGTCAACTGAAACAGGTATTTCATGAACTTCTATCTCTCTATTTAGGAATAGTTAGACTTAGGTTTGTGAATGAAAGATGTTGTATTCATAGCCCTGAAGCCATACATATGCTTAGTTTTCATTTATATTAATCGTGCTAGGAGAATTTTGTTCATGAACTTTCTGAAAAAACTAGGTTAAGAATTAGGTCCAGAGAAATTCTCTCTGGTCTTTGAGAGTTAGTTTAAGTTTTTTATATGGTTGAGTTCGTTGTTTTATGCTCTACAAGTTTCATGTTATGAGTTTTGTCAAAAAATTAAAGAATCAGGAGATAGCCATTGATGTACAGAACGCGCGTTTTGGTGAACAAAGGAGGAAGATGAAGTCTGACTGGGCTGGGCCTGTTTGTTTTTACTTCTAACACCCCATTATTCAGTTTACACCCCCTGGCCCATTTATTTGAATATTTGTCATTTTGATTTTTGTTTTGTTTTTTATTCTGACTTTATTATTTTTTGTCCAAATATAAAAAATGCCAAGAAATTATTTTCTATATTTTTTCAAATTTATTTGATATTTATTTTTACTTTACTAGTATAAATATGTAAATGATTTATTTTCTTTTATTAAAACTTAAAGAATATTGTAAAAAATATTTTCATTTTCATTTATTATTCTATTTATACTTAAAAACATTTTTTTGAATATACACATTTTTTTTTTGTAAATAATTAATTTTCATTTTTATATATTTAATATGTTTAATATATATATTTACTTATACACTTTATTTTATTAAATAATTAGGTCAAAAATACAAAAATATTACATTTTCATTTTTATTAATATTTTACACTAAAAATATCTTTTTTACAATATACTTTTATTTTTTGTATAAAATTAATATATTATTGTATATAATTAATAAATAATACTATTTATTTAAAAATTAGGGTTTTTGCCCTAAATAACAAAATAATTAAAATTGACTTTTTTTATTAGTTACGTTTCATTTTAAAAAAAAACTTTTTACATACATAAAAACTTTTTGCATAATACATTTTATTTAACATTTATTTATTGTATTTTTATTCAATTATTGTACATTTAAATATTGCCTATACAGTCGATTTGGTTGTAATAATCTAGAATTTAATTTCTTGTCAAATACCCCCAATTCAAATTTGTACCCCCTTCCTATATCATGTTGTAATAGTGTAGGCTTTAAATTCTTGCACCTTTTAAATGCTTTCAACTATGCCATGGTTAGACCTAGGGTTTGTATGCAAATAAAATAAACAACTAGCTTGACCTAATCAAAGACAAATATGCATGAAAAACAAACACAATGCACACTTGCACCCCTAGGGTTTCAATCCACTTGTTGCCTTTAAAAATGGGCCATGGTTGCATGTCAAGTACTTTGGCAAAACAAAAACAAAAGATCATAGTCCCTCGATGACGCTATCTAAGTTGCCTAAACAAAATGATCAAGTCCCTTAAGAAAATTGCCAAAAATACTTGACACAATTGCTATCATGGTCTATACGATGACCCACGCCTGTCCTGTTTAACATCCTAACACAAGGTTGTTCACCAAATACAATGGTGAAGCAACACTGTTAAAAGGGTTAAAAACATAAGAAAAATCTTTGAGTAAAATGGGGTAGATAACTCTTAATTACTTGATCAAGCTTGCAAAAACATCCTTGCTATTTTTTTCAAAACATAACTCACAATACAATTTCAAAACCCTACTTTCAAAATATTGAAAACCTTTCAAAAGACAAAAACACCTTTGTATACATTCAAACAAGAATCATTACAAAGGTTGCCACAATGATGGTTTCTTTTCAAAACATCTTTCAAAACCACACACAAAGCACCATTTCAAACAATTGAAAAGCAAAGCAAGTGATCTAAGCAAGTAACTAAGAGCCCATGGATAACCATGGATATGAAGGGTGCTAATACCTTCCCTTTCTATAATCTACTCCCCGAACCCAATAAAACATCTCAAAGGTATTTCCTGTGCTTTTTGACCTTTCCTTAGGATAAAATAAAAATTCGGTGGAGACTCTTGCTAAACCAAAACATTTGCGAACACATACACAAAATCCCAAGTCAGTTCTCCCACCGTATCACAGAACTGGCGACTCTGCTGGGGATATTTTAAAAGTGGAGTAACCTTAGGGCTTAGATCACCCTTTGCATGATTATTGTTTGCTTTGATTGCTTTACATTTTGGTTCTCTTGTTTGGGCTTGAAATCCTCTACCTGGATATGGGAAACATTCATAGGTAAATAGCAATACATTGTGGAAACTGTGCGGGGTATACCGACATGGTTGAAGCAATAGCTATATTTATGCGACATATTTGTGAGTACCGGTAGCCTTTGAGTCAATCAAAGAGAATACGGGGCCACTGGGTGATGTCATAAAGCACTAATGAACTCTTAGAACCTTACTTGACCATCTTGGCCTTTTATTAGGGGTAGTGAGATGACCAGCTTTGGTGCAGTCCGAAGTTGGTAGATACTCGATACTACACTCATTGAGGGTTGTTTTCTTGGAATATTTTGGTCGCTAGTTAAGTGGCTAAACCAAAACAATGAACATAGAAAACAATCCAGTGATATTGAGCTCCTTAGAACCTGATTACTATTTATAGACAAGTTTGAGCCAACTAAACTCAAGAGGGTATTTACCTATGAAACCTCATGCAAGCCTGAAACTAGGGTTTTGTGTGACTTGCTTGTACATGTGCTTATGCATACATCATAAACATCATAAAGCATCATATGCATCCACTAACCATTTCAAGGGTTTGGATCTTCATCTTTGTTCTTGTTTTGTAGGTCATGGAATCTCTTCGCAGGAAAACAATTCAAGTCAACCTTATGAGAATCTCTCCTCAACTCAAGGAGCTTACTTCCAAGATTCCAGAGAATTCTCTCTTCAGTGAAAGACATGGTAGACTTCTCAACTTGGTCAACACCAACATTGAAGAAGACATGGTGAAAGTTCTCTTCCAGTTCTTTGACCCTCTATACCACTGTTTCACATTCCCTGATTATCAATTGGTGCCCACTTTGGAGGAATTTTCTCAACTCCTGAGAATTCCTATTCTTAATCAACTACCCTACAATGGTACGGAAAAAGAACCAAAGCCTGAAGATGTTGCTCAAGCATTACACTTGCAACCATCTGACATCAAGGGGCATTGGGAAACCAGAAGTGGTGTCAAGGGCTTCTTGGCAAATTTTCTGTTCGAGAAGGCACAAGACTGCTGGAATTCTCTTGATCTACAAGCCTTTGAAGAGATTGTGGCTCTCCTCATCTATGGGTTGGTCTTGTTCCCAAACCCTGGTCAGCTTATAGATGTGAATGTTGTCAAGATTTTCATATCCAGGAATCCTATACCTACATTGCTTGGGGACATCCTACACTCATTTTACACACAAACAATGAGGAAAAGAGGTATTCTCATGTGCTGTACTCCTCTCCTAGCAAGGTGGTTTATTTCCCACCTTCCACATACAGTTTTGAAGAATGAGCAGAGTTTAAGGTGGTCACAATGATTGATGACCCTCACACATTCTGATGTACATTGGTGTTCTCGGTCCAGAGAAAATGTCATCATCATTGATCGTTGTGGGGAATTCCCTAATGTCCCACTACTTGGAATTAGGGGAGGCATCACCTACAACCCCTGTCTAGCTTTGAGACAATTTGGATATGCTCGGAGGGATGGCCCTCATGACATGCTGATTCCGGACCTAGTTTTTGACTTCGACAATGATGCACAAGGACTTCGACAAAGGTTCATCAGAGCTTGGAGGATGCCTAACAAGGTGGATAGTAAGACACTGGGGCACAAGAATTCCATCCCCCTTGAGCCTTATCTCAAGTGGGTACGAGCCCGCGCCCAGAATCTTATGATGCCATACCTTCACATTCTCCCCTTGATCAAAGAGCCTGTTACGGAAGGAGAGGTTCCATACACCATCCTACATCCTGACATGCCAACATCATGGGAAGAAATGCAAAAGAGTTGGATCCAACTCAAGGAAGAACGGGATACTTTTGAAGCCAGCTTCTATGCCAGTGAGAAGAAGGTTTTGGAGCTTACCCGCCGACTTCATAAGGAGGAAACTCTCAACACTTACATCACACCAAAGAGGATGCGCAATGTCTTTTTACATTAAGAATTTTGTAATATTTCGCCCATGGGGCACTTATGTACTAACAAATTTCTTCTTAATATGATGTGCGTTCTTTTTGTTTGCAACAAATTTGAATTTTTGAACCCTTGAATGCATTACATGAATAACATGCCATTCATCATATGCATAAACAGGTCTTCACGCCAGGTTTCCTTATCTTTCTGCTGTTTATTTCAGCAAGATGGATTTGGAGCAAACAAAAAAGGATCTGCAGGCACAAAATTCACAGTTCCAGCAACTCCTCATGACCTTGGCAAAGGGTCAAGAGGACCTCAAAGTTTTGTTGGAGAAGAATAAAGAGAAAAAGAAAAAGAGACCTGGAGTAGCCACTTTTGGAAGAAGATTTAAGCATCAGGCCAGGAGAGTTCTCGAGTTCCCCTCAACGTCTGACGAAGGGGCCGATAAAGGGAAAGGGACTGCCATGCCTTCTGAATCCGAGGTTGAAGAGGAGGAAGAGGAAGAAGACAAAGACTACTCCAAACAACAGTATCCACCAATGGATGATAAATATAAGAACCTTGAAGATAGACTGACAGCTATGGAGTTACAGAGGGTGCCCAGATTGGATTTTGAAGAACTAGGGCTGGTAGCTGGGATTGTTATCCCTCCCAAGTTCAAGGTGCCAACATTTGCCAAGTACGACGGTCTGTCTTGCCCAAAGATGCACCTGAGGTCGTATGTCAGAAAAATCCAACCCCACTCATCCAATAAAGACCTCTGGGTACACTTTTTCCAAGACAGCTTGTCTGGCACGCAGTTAGACTGGTTTTATCAACTCGAGAGATTAGAGGTTCACAATTGGGAAGACTTGGCAGCTGCTTTTTATCGTCAGTATCAATACAATGCTGATTTGGCGCCCACTCGTACTCAGTTACAAAGTATGGGGATGGCTTCCAATGAAGGGTTTAAAGAGTACGCTCATAAGTGGCGTGATTTGGCTGGAAGGGTGCAGCCACCGCTATTGGATAGGGAGTTAGTTGACATGTTTCTGGGGACCCTGTCTGGACCCTTCTTCAATCATCTGATCGGAAGTTCTTCCACGGGATTTACTGAACTGATTTTGACCGGCAAAAGGGTTGAGGTCGATATTAAGAGTGGAAAGATTCAAAAGGATGCTTCCGTATCCACGGCTGTTAAGAAACCCTTCCCAGCCAAGAAGGAAGCATCTGCTGTGTATTCTCAGAAAGGACAGGGAAGAACTGAGCGCCGGCCGACTGTAGGGGCTGTGATGATTCAAAACTCGTCAAATGATCAACCTCGTAACAATCAGTCGAGACCTAATCAACAACGGGTGGAAAGGCCACAACGGCAGTTCACCCGCATAAACATGACACCCGCTCAGGAACTTCCTCATTTGTTGAAGCTGAATCTGACCAGTTTGAAGGAAGCGCCAAAGAACCCTAACACCTCCTCTCTATACTACCACTCCAATGCCAAGTGTGCTTACCATTCCGACAGTGCTGGGCACGATACCAATAATTGTTGGGCGCTTAAGAACAAAATCCAGGATCTGATTGATGCTAAGGAAGTCGAATTTGATGCTCCTGAGAAGCCCAATGTTATATCTGCTCCGATGCCCAAGCACGGCCACAATATTCATGCTGTTATGGAGGACACTCATGTTACTGATGTTGTTGACCTACTGACGCCGTTACTTGTGATTAAGGAAAATTTGTTGAGAGCCGGGATCTTTCCTGGTTGTGGTAAGGACTGCTATTTTTGTTTGAACATAAGAGGAGATTGCCCAATGTTGAAGTCAGGTGTCCAACGCCTGATGGATACCCAAGAGATACTTTTCCAGAAAACCCCTGTTGATACCTTCAATCCCGTTACTCCTGATACTTTTACTACTACAACCAACGATATTGCAATCATAACCATTTCCGACAATCCTCCCAAGGCTTGCAAAAGGCCTGTTAGGATTACACCCAACTCTGAATGTGTACCATTAAAGATCACCATGCCGGGACCTGTCCTGTACCAATCCAGCAAAACGATACCATGGAACTATGGGGGAGAAATCTTCTACCATGGTATCAAACAAATCGAAACAGTCCAAGAGATTTCTGAAGAAGAAAGCCCTGATATAGGGAACATTGCGGGTACAAGCAAGATAACCCGCAGCGGCCGAATCTTTTCTCCAGAGATTTCTCCCCCTCGGGTAGTTTTCGGACCCTTGAAAGCTTCTGTACCTGTTGGACCATCTGTGCAAGGCCCAGTGATTGAAGAATTGGATACTCCCGAAGTAAGACCATATGCTGATACTACCGACAAAGGTAAGGGGATACTGGAAGTGCCTGTCAGGACGAAGGCTCATGCTGTGGTTATCCCCGAAACCACTCAGAAAGAAATGGATGAAATCTTGAAAATAATCAGAAAAAGTGACTACGACGTTGTGGAACAGTTAGGGAAGACCCCTTCTAAAATTTCAATGTTGGCTCTTCTGCTCTGTTCTGAGGCCCACGCTAAGGCCCTAATAAAATTCTTGAAGGCGGCACATGTTCCCCAAGAGACTTCGGCTGACCAGTTTCAGGAATGTGTGGCCAGTCTTACTGCTGATAATGGCCTTGGCTTTTCCTATACTGACTTAACTCCCAAAGGAAAGAAACACAATGATGCGTTACATGTTTCTGTTGAATGCCGGGGAACCACTCTCGCCCATGTCTTAGTTGATATTGGTTCTTCCTTGAACGTGCTGCCAAAGAAAGCCTTAGATCGTTTGGACTGTGAAGGACTGACTCTCAAACCTAGTAACATCGTTGTTAGGGCTTTTGACGGTTCCAAGAGAATGGTTCATGGAGAGGTTGATATTCCTATCAAAGTAGGCACAAAAGTTTTCAACTCCACCTTCTACGTGATGGACATCCGACCGTCATATTCATGTTTGCTAGGGAGACCGTGGATCCATTATGCCGGGGCAGTTACCTCCTCTTTGCACCAAATGCTGAAATATCCTGTTAAGGGTAAGATTATAACAGTGCACGACGAGGAAGAATACATGATAAGTCATCTCAATTCCTTCCGCTATGTGGAGTTGGATGGCGAGTTCATCGAAACGCCTTTCCAGCATTTCGAGGAAGTGTCTCCTGAGGTAGCAGTTGTGAAGACAATGGTTGAGGTGCCTATCGTTCCCAAGCATGTATCTAGGATGTCATCTCTCAAGGACGCAGAGGCTGTGGTTAAAAAAGGGAAGAGTACAGTATGGGGACAATTTCCTGACTTTCCCCATAAGACAGACAAGTTTGGGTTAGGGTTTACTGCTGCAGGACAAAAGGCTATGCGTCGCTCCAAGGCTGGAGGGCCGCCCGTCAAGATCTCACACCATGGAATCAATGTTGTAGAAGATGAAGATGAAGAGAGCCACTTTGAAGATTGGATCTTTCCGACCGTCGAAGGGGGTTTGAGCAACTGTGAAGCAAAGGATTTTGTTCCCATCACCTTTATCAACCAGTAATTTTATCTTTGAACAATTTCCCATTTTTATGGTATGTAATAACTAAAACAATTTGCACACTATTTTCACCTCATGCCTTGCCCGGGGCATGTAGGTCCATTTGTAAGGGCTTAATTTTCTTCATAATCATATGCCATGTTTTAATGAATCATTGGACGTTTTTCATCTATAAACTGTTGTGTTCATTTTCTTTCCTTTTGCATTTTTGTTTGTTTAAGGATGGCTATCCCTTACACACACCCACACTCACGAATGCAGGTACCCATCCACTCCGGATTCCCTGGGCAACTGTTCTGTTTCAGCCTTCGATAACTCTGAGGATTTGGTCAATTACACTGAGTACGAAGTTGATGAAGATTGTGAAGTGCCAGGAGAGTTAGCCATACTTTTGCAACAAGAAGAGCGGGCTATTCTGCCTCATGAGGAGTTGCTAGAAACCATCAACTTGGGGACATAAGAGGACAAGAAAGAAGTAAAAGTGGGTGCCAACCTGGAACCAGGTGTCAAGGAGCGCTTAGTACAGTTGTTGAACGAATATGTTGAAATCTTCGCCTGGTCTTATGAAAACATGCCAGGATTAGACACATATATCGTGGTTCACCATCTCCCTACAAGAGAAGACTGTCCACCGATCAAGCAAAAGGTTCGCCAAATGAGGCCTGACATGTCTGAGAAGATTAAGGCTGAAGTAATGAAGCAATTCAATGCTGGCTTTCTGGCTGTTACCTCTTATCCACAATGGGTTGCTAACATCGTGCCCGTACCTAAGAAGGAAGGAAAAGTCAGAATGTGCGTGGACTATCGGGATTTGAACAGGGCTATACCCAAAGATGATTTTCCGCTACCGCATATCGACATTTTGGTTGACAACACAGCTCAGCACAAGGTGTTTTCCTTCATGGATGGATTCTTTGGATACAACCAGATCAAAATGGCCCCCGAGGACATGGAGAAAACAACTTTTGTCACGCAATGGGGTACCTTCTGCTACAAAGTGATGCCATTCGGACTAAAGAATGCAGGGGCAACCTATCAACGCTCCATGGTAGCTTTGTTTCATGATATGATACATCATGAGATCGAAGTTTACGTAGATGACATGATAGCTCGATCACAGACGGAAGAAGAACACCTTGATCATTTGCAGAAGCTGTTTGTCAGGTTGAAGGAGTATAAACTCAGACTGAACCCAATCAAGTGCACTTTTGGAGTTAGGTCTGGTAAACTTTTGGGATTTATTGTCAGCAACAAGGGCATTGAGGTTGATCCAGCTAAAGTAAAGGCTATACAAGAAATGCCTGCCCCCCGTACTGAAAAGGAGGTTAGAGGATTCTTGGGACGCTTAAACTATATCACGAGGTTCATCTCTCACTTGACATCTACCTGTGATCCAATCTTCAAACTGTTAAAGAAAGATCAGGTAGTTGAGTGGAACAATGATTGTTAAGTTGCTTTTGATAAGATCAAGGAGTACTTACTAGAACCTCCTATTCTGATGCCACCCGTCGAAGGAAGGCCGTTGATCATGTATCTGACTGTTTTGGATAACTCAATGGGGTGCGTACTGGGCCAACATGACGAGTCTGGCCGAAAAGAGCATGCCATTTATTACCTTAGCAAAAAGTTTACCGACTGTGAGACTCGCTACTCACTGCTCGAGAAAACTTGCTGCACTTTGGTATGGGCTGCTTGCCGGCTAAGGCAGTATATGTTGACTCATACCACTTTGCTGATTTCCAAGATGGATCCGATCAAGTATATCTTCGAGAAGCCAGCTTTATCTGGAAGAATCGCTAGGTGGAAAATGATCCTGACTGAATATGACATCCAGTATACTACCAAAAAAGCTATAAAGGGGAGTGTACTAGCTGTCCATCTAGCTCATCAAGCCGTCGAAGATTATCAGTCTATGAGATTCGACTTCCCTGACGAGGACATCGTGACATTGGACAACATTGAAGGTAACAGACCGTATGACGGACCTGAACAAGGATCCCGATGGACACTGTACTTTGATGGTGCTTCAAATGCACTTGGAAACGGTATCAGTGCGGTACTCATTTCTCCAGATGGCTGCCATACACCCTTCACTGCCCGACTTTGCTTCAGCTGTACCAACAACATGGCTGAATATGAAGCTTGCATCTTTGGTCTCAAGGCTGCTATAGACTTGGAAATCAAATCTTTGGTTGTGTTTTGGGCTCGGATTTGGTTATCAGTCAAGTCAAAGGAGAGTGGGACACCAAACATCCTAATCTTATCCCATACAAAGAACATGTCTTGACGTTGTTGCCTCATTTCGAGAAGATTACCTTCGAGCATTTCCCGCGAGAAGAAAATCAGTTAGCAGATGCTCTGGCTACAATGTCTTCCATGTTTAAACTCAACTAGGATAACGAGCCTCCCCGAATTACCATCGAGCGAATGGATGAACCTGCACACTGTCATGAGATTAATACCGAAGAAGTAGTGGAACAACCCTGGTTTCATGAAATCAAAAGGTATCTCCAGATTCGAGAATACCCTGAAGGAGCTTCCGTCAATGACAAAAAGTTCTTAAGGATATTTGCTGCCAAGTTCTTCCTAAGCAATGGCATCCTTTATAAGCGCAGTCATGATTGTGTTCTGCTTCGTTGTGTGGATAAGGTTGAAGCAGAGTTGATCATGACCGAGATACACAGTGGCACATTTGGCACCCACTTGAGCAGACATACGATGGCTAAGAAGATTCTAAGGGCAGGCTACTACTGGTCTACCATGGAAGCTGATTGTCATCAACACTCCCGTACCTGCCACAAATGCCAAGTCTATGCCGACAAGGTACATATTCCTCCTGCTCCTCTCAACATTCTGACAGCTCCTTGGCCATTCGCAATGTGGGGCATTGACATGATTGGAGAGATCAAGCCCACAACATCCAATGGACATCGCTTCATCTTAGTGGCTATTGATTATTTCACTAAATGGGTCGAGGCAGCTTCCTATGCCTCAGTTACAAAGAATGTGGTTGCCCGCTTCATCAAGCAGAACCTCATATTCCGGTATGGTATCCCCGACAGGATCATCACAGA
This sequence comes from Vicia faba, assembly GCA_948472305.1. Taxonomy (NCBI): domain Eukaryota; kingdom Viridiplantae; phylum Streptophyta; class Magnoliopsida; order Fabales; family Fabaceae; genus Vicia; species Vicia faba. The sequence continues at coordinate 942,168,845 of OX451736.1, forward strand.
CAACGGTACGAATTTGAACAATATTATAATCACCGCTCTATGCGAGCAGTTCAAGATTTATCATCACAATTCATCTCCCTACCGGCCGAAGATGAACGGTGTTGTTGAAGCCGTGAACAAAAATATTAAGAAGATCATTCAAAAGATGACAATCACCTACAAGGACTGGAATGAGATGTTACCGTTTGCTCTGCATGGATATCGTACCACGACACGTACTTCAACAGGGGCAACTCCATTTTCTTTGGTATATGGCATGGAAGCTGTTCTACCCATGGAAGTTCAGATTCCTTCCTTGAGGATTATGAAGGATGCCGGTTTGAGTGAACACGATTGGATTCAAATTCGGATTGATCAACTTAACTTGATCGACGAGAAGCGACTTACTGTTGTTTGTCATGGTCAGACGTATCAAAAACGAATGATCAAGGCTTTCAACAAAAAGGTCAGGCGTCAGGTATATCAAGTCGGAGATCTTGTAATCAAGCGAATCATCTTACCGCAAAGTGATCCCAGGGGCAAGTGGACTCCTACTTACGAAGGACCATTTGTAAGCAAAAGCATATTTTCTGGTGGGGCTATGATTCTGACCACCATGGACGGCGATGACTTGCCGCACCCTGCGAATGCAAACATAGTCAAAAGATACTACGCATAAAACGACCCGACAAGTTGAAAACCCGAAAGGGCGACTTGGGCAAAAATGGGCATCCCGATGAATCGAAAACCCGAAAGGGCGGTTCAGGCAAAAATTAGGGATAAAACAAAAAATCCGTACACCCGGCAAGTTGAAAACCCGAAAAGGAGACTTGGGCAAAAAAGGGTTTCCCGGTAGATCGAAAACCCGAAAGGGCGGTCCAGGCAAAAGTTAGGGAATTAAAGCGTATGACTATGTCTCGTCGGATCACTTTAAGAACAATCTCTTCACCAACAAGCTCCAAGCTTCTGATCAATCCAATCATCTACGGACGAAGCAACGAATGGACAGATACTCAGAGTTGTGAAGGCTATAGCAGAATAGGAACCCCATGGAATTGTTACACATAGCCATCTTTCTTTTTGTATAAAATTTTTCTCAATTGTTACGACAACATTCTCTTACTAGGATGTCTGTCTCCCTTGTACAAAGATACTTACAACAATTAATACAAGTATACTTCAAAGTGCAGAAAATTGCTTGCCTTTCTTTTTCTTTTCTACACTTATGTTTTATTTGAAAACGTCCAATGTTTTGTTAAATAGGCATATGCATTTGAATATAATCATTGCTTACAAATAAAACGAAATTGGGAAAGGATAATTACTGATAAATTGAAGGTGTAGGAAGATATCTTTATGCCATTCAAGAAGAGACCCCCTGCGTTATTTTGTTTAGATCTTCCACAAAGCTAAAACCTCGGAGTACATGCCCCCAAAGGAGTTAAGCTTCAGGATCCCCCGGCGGAGCCAGTACATTCCAAACTGGATTCCCCAGCCGAGTTAAGTTTCAAAGTTCCCATCAGAGTTCAAACTCCCGATTCCCAGCGGAGCCAGAATAATCTAAACCTCCTTCCCCAGCGAAGTCAGATTGCAAACTGATCAAATTCCCTCAATTTCCCCAACAGTTAGGATGATTCCCCAGTAGATGGACATACAACCCAAGGCTCCTGATTTCACCGGCCGAGCAAACATTCTCCCTACAGAGTTATCTCCCAACAGATCAAAGATTCTCGATCCCGTTTCTCTAAGCAGAAACCTCCCAGGTCTTAACTCCCCAATAGAGATTTTCCTTATGTCCCAGGAAAGTCGTGAAGGATTCTCATTTCCCGCAGAAGTGGTCAGAACCCTTGTAAATCCCCGCAAGTCGCCGAGGACCCTCAATCTCCAGTAGTGGTCCTAGGATTTCTCATTTTCAACAATCAAGAGCTTTAATCCCCAAGCAGTCAGCAAGGATTTCTCATCTTCAGTAATCAAAGATTTTTGGAATCCCCAGCTTCGGTCATGGATTTATTTTCCCCGACAGCAGTCAAAGATTTCATTATCTCCAGCTACCAGGATTTATCTTCCTCAGCAAGACAGCTACTCATCTTACATGCATAACCATTACATTCATATATCATAAACATGGATTATAATTCATTGCATCATACATATCATGCAATATAAATTCGTGTTTTAGATAACGTTTTACCCTTTTCAGGATAAGATTAAAAATCTATCATTAACAATTATTCAAATAAGGTATGGATACACCCCAGACACGGTGGTTATTCTACTACTCATTCAGACTTCAGCAATCAGATACAGACTAGATACGCTCCAGACACGGCAGCCATTCTATCTCTCATTCAGATTCAACTATCAACTACAAGTTCAGATACGCTCCAAACACGGATGCCATTTTGGCCTTTACACCAGCAATCTGATTCCCCCAGTGCAGTCGCCACAGAAGTCATTCTGTCACTTATTCAGATCCCAGTTACAGTACGGATACACCCCAGACACGGTGGTCATTCTACTACTCATACCGATCTCAGCTTCCGATACAGTCCAGATACGCTCCAGACATGGTTGCCATTCTGTCACTCATTCATAATTTATCCCCAGCATACAGTTGCTCCATACGCAGACACTTCTTTGTTACCTAGATACAATACAGATACACTCCAGACACGACAATCATTCTGATATTCATTCAAAGTTTAAATACAGTTACAACTCAGATACGCTCCAGACACGGACGCCATTCTTTTGCTCATGCAGACTCAGTCTCCAGATACAGTCCAAATGCATTCCAGACACGGATACCATTTTGACGCTCATTCTTCTTACCTACAACATTGCAAATCAACAAACATTCTTGGATGGCATCTTTAAGCCCATTTCCAGCAAGATTATACCATCTCCAAATGACATCTTTAAGCCCATTCCCTCAGCCATATTTCGGACGAGTGCAAATTTACGGGCACTCTAGTGTCCAATCCTCTTTTACCTTCGAGTCACGAAAGGCAAACTTGCCAATCTAACTCTTCAGGTTCAAGAAGATTGAACAGGGGCAACTATTGTACCCCAAAATTTTCCCTCCCATATTCATCAACATTCCTCATCACAAGACTCTTGGAACTCAAGATCAAGCTAGGGTTTGCTCTGCTCAAGACACCTCCTTGCACTGTTGACCTAAATTAGGGTTTGAGTTTGCACAGGGATGTTTTGACCCACAATGCCCAAAATGACTTTCATACTCCATGTTGGACCCACAAGTTTGTCCATACCAAGTTTCAAGCTTTGATTCAAATTTTTGCTAAGTCAATTGGACAGTTGACCTAGAAATCAACTGTATTGGGGAAAAAGTCAACTGTGGCCAATTGACAGTCAAACCTCATGAATTTTGACCCACATCAACATAATGAACTCATATATGTCATTTGATCAAGTTTGGATCACAATTCTACAAGAAATTTGATCAAATCACCAAAAGGGCAAAATGGTCATTTTTAGGGTTTTAACTGTTTGACCTAACCAATGGCAAATCAAGCTCAACCATGGACACAAGGACTCAATGACATTGTCTTGACCCATTCAACAAGTTCAAAAGATCTCAAATGCATAGGATTGACAGATGAATTTTTCAGTCAACTGATCAAAATTTGGCTGTACACTGAAAAGTCAAACTTTGACTTTTTGGTCAAAATCAAGTGCCAAGAGTTATTTTTCATCAAGACATGTCAAATTATGAAACTTGTTCATCAAGAAACCCAAAAATTCAAATTAGGGTTTAAAATGGAAAAATTTCATAACTTAGAAATTTTCTAAGTTATGAAATTTTCTTATTTTTTCCTAACTTTGTCCCAGTTTTTTCACCAAGATGTAAATGGATTCAAACAAAACTTGAAACATGAAAGTTGTAGTCCATCACAAATTCTACAACTTTTATTCACAAAGTTTTCTCGAAAGAAGCTTGTATCTCAAGTTATGATTTTTGGAACAAGGGTACCTAAAACTTTTAACTTAGAGAAATTTTGCCCTAGTTTAGGCAGGATTTTAACCCATCTTCTTGGCCATTTTTCACATAGTTCCACTTGGACTTTCAAGTTGCATTTCAAAGATGGATTATAGTACATGTTCCAAGATTTCCAAATTATCCAAGAACTCCTCAAACACCCTTGTGGTTAGAGAGAATCAAATGCTTGAAGTTGGCAAAAACTCACTCTTGTCCATGACCAATACATGTTCATACAAACTTGCATTTTCAAATCAGCATGCTTGGTACTAGCTTGCAGGCCTCAAAACCAGTTTATACTCCATAATTTAATGCATAATCATTGAGCTAAGGTATTATCTTGTTCATTTGGACATTGCATACAAGACTAATCCCTATTTGGAAAAAGGTAAAATGCCATTTTTGTAAAGTTGCACTTTATGTCAAAACAAGATCCTTGAGGCATTGGGCCAGATCCCTGAAGCAAGATTCAATCTACCAATTCCAAGAACCAAGGGAAAAGTGTGCAGCACAATATAGGGCTGGTACAGGCTTTTATTGAGAGAACACACACTCTTGCTTCAAGTAGAAGAAATTTGCAAAATACAAGCCATCTCTCACAGCTGAAGAAACCAACTTACACAAACATTGTAAACAAGTTTCATACATCCCAACAAGCCAGAAACACGACCCCTTTGCCTCTCTAACCCCCTTGTACACAAAATCCCTGTTTTTTTTACAAAACAGGGCAAGCCCTGCAGAACCATCTCCATCTCCATATCCCCTCGTGCGTTTTGTCCAAAACCACTTCAAACACCTTCCAACCAACATACGTAAACTATCCAGATCATCCATTGCTAGCTGTAACACCCTTAACACACATTGCCATTTTTGTTTCAAAGCTTTGCAGGTAGAGTTCTGTGGCACGATTCAAGCCATTTCAAAACAAAGTAAGCATTGGGAAAGCTTCATTGGACCTCAGGCAAGCTCAAAAGAAGTTCAAACATCCTTGAAAGTTGCTACATTGCCCAGCTCGAAGTCAACTGAAACAGGTATTTCATGAACTTCTATCTCTCTATTTAGGAATAGTTAGACTTAGGTTTGTGAATGAAAGATGTTGTATTCATAGCCCTGAAGCCATACATATGCTTAGTTTTCATTTATATTAATCGTGCTAGGAGAATTTTTTTCATGAACTTTCTGAAAAAACTAGGTTAAGAATTAGGGCCAGAGAAATTCTCTCTGGTCTTTGAGAGTTAGTTTAAGTTTTTTATATGGTTGAGTTCGTTGTTTGATGCTCTACAAGTTTCATGTTATGAGTTTTGTCAAAAAATCAAAGAATCAGAAGATAGCCATTGATGTACAGAACACGCATTTTGGTGAAAAAAGGAGGAAGATGAAGTCTGACTGGGCTGGGCCTGGTTGTTTTTACTTCTAACACCCCATTATTCAGTTGACACCCCCTGTCCCATTTATTTGAATATTTGTCATTTTGATTTTTTTTTGTTTTTTATTCTGACTTTATTATTTTTTGTCCAAATATAAAAAATGCCAAGAAATTATTTTCTATATTTTTTCAAATTTATTTGATATTTATTTTTATTTTACTAGTATAAATATGTAAATGATTTATTTTCTTTTATTAAAACTTAAAGAATATTGTAAAAAATGTTTTCATTTTCATTTATTATTCTATTTATACTTAAAAACATTTTTTTGAATATACACATTTTTTTGTAAATAATTAATTTTCATTTTTATATATTTAATATGTTTAATATATATATTTCCTTATACACTTTATTTTATTAAATAATTAGGTCAAAAATACAAAAATATTACATTTTCATTTTTATTAATATTTTACACTAAAAATATCTTTTTTACAATATACTTTTATTTTTTGTATAAAATTAATATATTATTGTATATAATTAATAAATAATACTATTTATTTAAAAATTAGGGTTTTTGCCCTAAATAACAAAATAATTAAAATTGACTTTTTTTTTATTAGTTACGTTTCATTTAAAAAAAAAATTTTTACATACATAAAAACTTTTTGCATAATACATTTTATTTAACATTTATTTATTGTATTTTTATTCAATTATTGTACATTTAAATATTGCCTATACATTCGATTTGGTTGTAATAATCTAGAATTTAATTTCTTATCAAATACCCCCAATTCAAATTTGTACCCCCTTCCTATATCATGTTGTAATAGTGTAGGCTTTAAATTCTTGCACCTTTTAAATGCTTTCAATTATGCCATGGTTAGACCTAGGGTTTGTATGCAAATAAAATCAACAACTAGCTTGACCTAATCAAAGACAAATATGCATGAAAAACAAACACAATGCACACTTGCACCCCTAGGGTTTCAATCCACTTGTTGCCTTTAAAAATGGGCCATGGTTGCATGTCAAGTACTTTGGCAAAAAAAAAAAAACAAAAGATCATAGTCCCTCGATGACGCTATCTGAGTTGCCTAAACAAAATGATCAAGTCCCTTAAGAAAATTGCCAAAAATACTTGACACAATTGCTATCATGGTCTATACGATGACCTGCGCCTGTCCCGTTTAACATCCTAACACAAGGTTGTTCACCAAATACAATGGTGAAGCAACACTGTTAAAAGGGTTAAAAACATAAGAAAAATCTTTGAGTAAAATGGGGTAGATAACTCTTAATTACTTGATCAAGCTTGCAAAAACATCCTTGCTATTTTTTTCAAAACACAACTCACAATACAATTTCAAAACATTGAAAACCTTTCAAAAGACAAAAACACCTTTGTATACATTCAAACAAGAATCATTACAAAGGTTGCCACAATGATGGTTTCTTTTCAAAACATCTTTCAAAACCACACACAAAGCACCATTTCAAACAATTGAAAAGCAAAGCAAGTGATCTAAGCAAGTAACTAAGAGCCCATGGATAACCATGGATAGGAAGGGTGCTAATACCTTCCCTTTCTATAATATACTCCCCGAACCCAAGAAAACATCTCAAAGGTCTTTCCTGTGCTTTTTGACCTTTCCTTAGGATAAAATAAAAAGTCAGTGGCGACTCTTGCTAAACCGAAACATTTGCAAACACAAACGCAAAATCCCAAGTCAGTTCTCCCACCGTATCACATAATGCATTCAAGGATTCAGAAATTCAAATTTGCTTTAAATAAAAAGGAACACACGTCATATTAATAAGATAGAATTTGTTAGTACATAAATGCCCCATGGGCAAAATAATACAAAATTCTAATGTAAAAAGACGTTGTGCATCCTCTTTGGTGCAATGTAGGTGTTGAGAGTCCGCTCTTCGTGAAGTTGGCGAGTAAGTTCCAAAATCTTCTTCTCACTGGCGTAGAATTGGGCTTCAAAAGTATCGCGTTCTCCCTTAAGCTGTATCCAACTCCTTTGCAAGTCTTCAAGTGATATTGGCATGTCAGGATGTAGGAGGGTGTATGGAACCTCTCCTTCCATAACAGGCTCTTTGATCATAGGAAACATGTAGGGGTAAGGCATCATAAGACTTTGGGCGCGGGTTCATACCTACTTGAGGTAAGGCTCAAGAGGGATGGAATTCTTGTGTCCCAAAGTCTTACTGTCCACCTTGTTGGGCATCCTCCAAGCTCGGATAAATCTTTGTCGAAGTCCTTGATCGTCGTTGTCGAAGTCAAAAACCAAGTCTGGAATCAGCATGTCATGTGGGCCATCCCTTCGGGCATACCCAAACTGTCTCAGAGCCAAGCAGGGGTTGTAGTTGATGCCTCCCCTAATGCCAAGTAATGGGACATTAGGGAATTCCCCACAACGATCAATGATGATAACATTTTCTCTGGATCGAGAACACCAATGAACATCTGAATGTGTAAGAGTCATCAATCGTTGCGACCACCTCAAACCTTGCTCATTCTTCAAAAATGATTGGGGAAGGTGATAAATAAACCACCTTGCCAGTAGAGGAGTATAGCACATGAGAACACCTCTTTTCCTCATTGTTCGAGTGTGAAATGAGTCGAGGATATCCCCAAGCAATGTAGGGACCGGGTTGCGAGCCATGAAAATATTGACAGCATTGACATTTATAAGCTGGTCAGGGTTTGGGAACAAGACCAACCCATAGATGAGAAGAGCTACAATCTCCTCAAAAGCTTGTAAGTCCAATGAATTCCAGCAGCTTTGGGCCTTCTCAAACAGAAATTTTGACAAGAAACCTTTGACACCACTTCTAGTTTTCCAATGGCCTATGATATTAGATGGTTGCAAGTGTAGGGCTTGAGCAACATCTTCAGGCTTTGGATCTCTTTCCGTATCGTTGTAGGGTAGTTGATGGAGAATAGGAGTCCTCAGGAGTTAAGAAAATTCCTCCAAAGTAGGCACAAGCTGGTAATCAGGAAATGTGAAGCAATGGTGTAGGGGTCAAAGAACTGGAAGAGAACTTTCACCATGTCTTCCTCAGTATTGGTGTTGACTAAGTTGAGAAGACGACCATGCCTCTCGGTGAATGGAGAATTCTCAGGAATCCTTGAAGCTAGATCCTTTAGTTGAGGAGGAATTATTACAAGGTTGACTTGGATAGTTTTCCTGCGAAGTGAATCCATTACCTACAAAACAGGAACAAAGTTGAAGATCCAAATCCTTGAAATGGTTAGTGGATGCATATGATGCTTCATGATGTTATGATGTTATGCACAAGTATATATGTACAAACAAATCACATAAGTTCCTAGTTTCAGGCTTGCATGGGGTTTCATAGGTAAGTACCCTCTTGAAGTTTAGTTAGCTTAACCTGTCCTATAAATAGTAACCAGGTTCTAAGGAGATAAATATCACTGGATTATTTTCTGTGTTCATTGTTTCAGTTTAGCCACTTTACTGGCGACCAAAATATTCCAAGAAAACAACCCTCAATGAGTGTAGTATCGAGTATCTACCAACTTCGGACTACACCAAAGCCGGTCATCTCACTACCCCTAAAAAGGACAAGCTGGTCAAGGTTCTAAAAGTCCATTAGTGCTTTATGACATCACTCAGCGGCCCCGTATTCTCTTTGATTAACTTAAAGGCTACTGGTACCCACAAATATATCGCACTAATATAGCTATTGCTTCAACCATGTCAGTATACCCCGCACAGTTTCCACAATGTATTGCTATTTACCTATGAATGTTTCCCAAATCCGAGTAGAGGATTCAAACCCAAATAATAGAACCAAATGTAAAGCAATTAAGTCAAGCAAGATAAGCATGTAAAGGGGATCTAAAACCCTAAGGTAACCCCACTTTCATAATTGTCCTCAGCAGAGTCGCCAGTTCTGTGATGCGGTGGGAGAACTGACTTGAGGTTTTGCGTTTTTTGTTCGCAATTGTTTCGGTTTAGCAAGAGTCGCCACCGACTTTTTATTTTATCCAAAGGAAAGGTCAAAAAGCACAGGAAAGACCTTTGAGATTGTTTTTGGGTTCGGGGGGTAGATTATGAAAAGGGAAGGTGCTAGCACCCTTTTCATCCATGGTTTTCCATGGGCTCTTAGTTACTTATTTTAGATCACTTGCTTTTGCTTTTCAATTGTTTGAAATGGTGCTTTTGTGTGTGGTTTTGAAAGTATTTTGAAAAGAGGCCTTTGTCTAGGCAACCTTTGTAATGATTCTTTTTTGAATGTATATAAAGGTGTTTGTCTTTTGAAAAATGTTTCAATGTTTGAAAGTTTATTTTGGGAAAATGCTTTGAAATTGTGTTGTGTGTTTTTAAAATTAGCAAGGATGGTTTGCAAGTTTGATCAAGTAACTAGGAGTTGTCTACCCTACTCAAAGATCTTTCCTACACATTTTTAACCCTTTGACATTGTTGTTTTACCATTGGATTTGGTAAAAAACCTTGTGTTTGGATGTTAAACGGGACAGGCGCGGGTCATCGTATGACCATGATAGCAATGGTGCTAAGTATCTTAGCAAGTTTTTTGAGGGTCTAGATCATTTGTGTATAGGCAACCAAGATAGCGTCATCGAGGGACTATGATCTTTTTGTTTTTGATTGATCTTGCCAAGATACCTAGCATGCATACCATGGCCATTTTTAAGGCAACAAGTGGATGAAACCCTAGGGGTGCTTGTGTGCATTGTGTTGTCATTTTTCATGCATTTTTGTCTTATGTTTAGTCATGCTATTTGTTTGATTTTGGTTCTTTGCATACAAACCTTAATCTTACTATCATGACATATTTGAAAGCGATAAAATGCGTAAAAGTAAATCTAAGACTATTACAACATGATTATGGGGAGGGGGATACAAGTTTGAATAAGGGGATATTGCTCAAAAATAAAGCCCTAAAACTATTACAACCATATTGAATTTATTTGTACAAATAAATAAATAAGACAATTATTTAAATAAGCAATTAAATATGAATATGCAAAAATGTTTTTGTATTTATTTTATGTATGTAAAATAAATTATTTATGTCTCAAAAATAATAAAAAATATTAATGATTATTTTTGAAAAGGGTGGAAACCCTAGTTTTTTGGTTTTAAAAGAAAATGTATTATAATACTTATTTATTCATTTTTATGTATAATAAAATAAAATAAAATATATACAAAAATTCTAAAAAATAATATTTGTGAGAAAATAATATTTTAAGTGTATAATATAATAAAATAAAAATATGTAAGTATTTTAATTTTATTTACAAATTTATTTAAGAAAATAAAAATATACATTATTTAATAAACTATTTCTATGTCCAAAAAAATAATAAAAATAATAAAATAAAATGTGAAAAATTAAGAGAATATTTTTTGTCATTTTAAATATTTAGAAAAATAAATAAAAAGTCAGAAATATAAAAGAAATAAAAAAATATACAAAAATAATCAAATGGGCCAAGGGGGTGCAAAGAGCAAGCAGGGGGGTGTCAATAGTGAGAATAACCAAGCCCAGCCCAAGGTTCCTTCATCCCTGTCCTTGAGACAGAAGCAAAACGCACGCCATGTTCAAATCTGGAACTCCTACATACGTGCTCAAAAACAAAAACTTGCAACATGAAAGTTATAGCTCTTGATCACACGATTCTAACCATGTAAAAAACTTAATCTAACTCTCAAAGACCAGAGAGAATTTCATTGGCCCTAAATCTTGACCTAGTTTTTTCAAAAAGTTCAACTATCAAATACTCCTAGCTCAGTTAACATAAATGAATTTTATGCATATGTACAACTCAAGGACAATGAGGACTACATTTTTGCTTCACAAACTTAAGCCTAATGATTCCTAAATAGAGAGGTAGAAGTTTGAAATTTACTTGTTTCAGTCAAGCTCGAGTATGGCAATGCAACAACTTTCAATGAGGCCTGAAGGACTTTCGAGCTTGCTTGATGTTCCCTTGATCTTTCCCAATGCTCAGCTTGCTTTGAAATGGCTTGAATCTCTCTATAGAACTCAACCTGCAAACTCAGAATTTGAAAATGGTGAAGCTTGAAAATGAAGGTAGAGTTGCTTGAGAATGGTTGGGATAGCTTAGGTGTATTGTTTAGAATGTGTTTGAAGTGGTTTGGGACAAAACGCACGAGGCAAATATGTTTTGGCTTCTGATTTGCAGAACTTGCCCTGTTTTGAGCAGAAATGAAGTTTTGGTGTTTAAGGGTGTTTTAGAGGCTTGGAGCTCGTGTTTTGGACTTGGTATATTATGCTGAACTTCTTTGAAATGTTCACAAGACTTGCTCTTATCAGATTACAAAGTTGTGGAGCTTTTGCAAGTTGACTTGTTTTTGAAGAAAAGGTGGGAAGTGACAAAGGCAAGGCCTGTACAGGCTAGCTCCAGGCCTGCACATAGTTGGTAAACCTTTTCTGATCTTTGTGAACTTTGTTTGCATAAAGAAATCAGGTCCATGGCTCAAGACAAACAAAATTGCCAAAAACATGCTTTATGTAAATGGCATTGTTATCTTTTTGCCAAAAATGGAATAAACCCTTGTATAATGTTTCATAGATCAGAACAATGCCCTAATCCAATGTGTTTGCATTGAATTTATGAGCGTAGAAAGGATTAGAACCTGTAAACCAAATACAAGCAAGGTTTGGACAGAATTGCAAGTTGTATCAATGTGCGAAATGCCTTGGCCAACAGTGATAATTTGCCAATTTCAAACTTTCGATTCTCCCTAACCACAAATGATTTTGGAGAGTTCTTGGACATTTTGGAAAGCTTGTAACATGATATAAAATACATATTTGAAATGAATTTTGAGATTCCACTTGGAAATAGGTGAAAAGTTGCCATGAAGATAGGTCAAAATCCTGCCTAAACTAGGGCAAAATTTCACTAAGTTAGAAAGTTTTTGGACCCCTATTCAAAAAATCATAACTTGATATCCAAGCATCTTTTGGGAAAACTTTGTGAATAAAAGTTGTAGGTTTTGTGGAGGACTACGACTTTCATGTTGGAAGTTTTGTTTGAATACAATTGCATCATGGTGAAAAAGTTGGGAAAAGTTAGGAAAAAATAAGAAATTTTCATAACTTAGAAATTTTCTAAGTTATGAAAATTTTCCATTTTAAACCCTAATTTTAAAAATTAGGTTTCTTGGTGAAAAAGTTTCATGTTTTGACACATCTTGGTGAAAAATGACCCTTGGCACTTGATTTTGACCAAAAAGTCAAAGTTTGACTTTTCAGTGTACAGTTGATTTTTGATCAGTTGATTGGAAAATTCATCTGTCAATCTAATGCATTTGAGATCTTTTGAACCTTGTGATTAGGTCAAAATGATGCCATTGAGTCCTTGAAAACATGCTTGAACCCAATTTGCCATTGTCTAGGGGAAAAATCAGAAATTGCCCTTATGCAGTCAAAACCCTAAAAATGACCATTTTGCCCTTTTGGTGATCTGATCAAATTTCTTGAGGAGTTGTGGTCCAAACTTGATCAAATGGTTCATATGAGTCTATAATGTTGATGTGGATAAAAAATTATGAGGTTTGACTGTAAATTGGCCACAGTTGACTTTTTCCTCAATACAACTGATTTTTAGGTCAACTGTCCAATTGACTGGGCAAAAATTTGATTCCAGGCTTGAAACTTGGTATGGGAAATCTTATAGGTCTAACATGAAGTATGAAAGTCACATGAGGCATTGGAAGTCCAAAAATCTTTGTGCAAACTCAAACCCTAATTTCAGGTCAACAGTGCAAGGAGATGTCTTGAGTAGAGCAAACCCTAATCCTCTCTGGAGTCCAAAGAGTCTTGTAAGGGGAAATCTTGATAAAATGAGAGGGTAAATTTTAGGGTACAACATTAACCTTTTTCATCTTCCAATTCACTTCCTCTCCTCCAAACACCAGCAATCCTCGCTTCAACCCACCTATTATCCACCGTCACATAACCCATCAAACTCCCTCCACGTTATACTCCCATCCGCAATCCCTCCTTCAATTCAATTCTCAACCACCATCAACACCCTTCATTGAAATCACCATACAACATCACCTAACCTCCAGCAATTCCGTATCAATCCACCATACCATGTCTTCAATTCTGTCTCAATCCGCACACAACAACCCCCTTCTCCACCTCACTTATCTCATCTCCTCCCAACAACATCCGGTAATCACTTTTAAACTAAATTAACCCAGCGATCCCTTCCGTTTCCTCTTCATCAATACAACCTCCCTCAAATTCTTCCTTCTGCCAGCATCATCAATTCACCGTAACCCATCTACTCTCAACTAACCTCATCATCTCACCACCATCCTCATTAACATACTACCTTCGTCCAATTTCACAACACCGGTCCGCTAGACACTCCCTTGCAATTTCCTTCGTCCTCTCTCTGTTACAACACCACAACTCCAACTCAGTTCAGTTTCCAGCCAACAACATTCGCGATGATCTCCAACATCATCGTGAAAATTACCTTCATCATCCATCAATGTTTCTAGTTCTCCGTAAATTGCTTCCTGTTCATCATCATCCGTCAAACAACATCATCAATATCCACAACCATGTCGTTTATGACAACCATCCACGAATTACTTCTGACTTCAGCAAGCTTGGGTATTACTCTCTCCTATTCACTCCAGTTAGCATTGATGTTATTTGTGTTAAGTCGAGATGAAAGATATTTCTATTTGAGTCATTGGTGCTATACTGGTTGAATCTGGATTTTTTGGTTTTGATATCAGTATTATTTCACTTGTGTTATTATGTGAAAATGCTGATTAAATGGTTTTATTCCTTTTTATTTGAAACTATATGTTGTTGAAATGTCCAAAAATTATGCTTGACAGTGTATGCTAGTATACAATGAATTACCGTATCTGTTTGTTTGTACCGAGTTGCATCAAGTTTTTTTGTGTTTTGATTTATGTTGAATTTCTGTTTAACTTGCATTTGTCATGGTTGTATTGCTTTAACACTGTGTTGGTTTCGATTATCATGTTAACATCGTGTTCGTTTGGGTTGAATCTGGTCATTAAAAATTTCGTTTTGAATGACTATATCATGCTGTTTCATTGAAAGAATTTTGGTTTGTTCTTGTTAAATCGTGATAAAGAATTTGCTACTGTTATGCTGCCCGGATTTGGTACGATTGAGTTTAGTTTATTTTGAAATCATTTGTCCATGCTTTGATTTTGGCATGAGTTGATTAATTTTGAATTGTCATTTTTGATGTTGTCTTGTTGTTTAAAAGTGGTTTTGGTGATGTTTCAAATTAAATTCAATTCACAAAGTTTGTTGGTTTAGTATTGGTGTTTGTACACAAGGTTGAAATCACTTGGAAATTGATTTTCATAAGCTTTTATGCATAGTTACGGTCCATATTTCAGTTTAAGGTTTTAGGCCTACTTTGAATTCAATTTCTCATGTTGCAATGTGAACTTTTGATTCTTGTTTTCCGTTATGGTTCGAAATAGTGTTTTCTCTTGAGTTTACTTGATGGAATACATGTATGCAATGTTGATTTTTATTTGTGTAAATATTCATGTGCATTCATACAATTTCATTTCAATTCTTTATTTTGTGATTTCTAACATAGATTCTCATTGTTGCAATTTCCTTCATTTTATTTTAATACCGCTTATGTTACTAACGCGTTTGTTACTGTGAAGGTTTGTGATATTTGTTTCAAGCATTTCATTCTCGCATAGCGCGTCCACAATACCTTTTCTTCTTCCCCTTTTTTATTGTATTTTTACTATTCTGATTTAATATTTAGTACTGTAAATATATACTTGTACATAATATTTTGATTGTATATTTTATTCACTTGTAAATAAATTCAGTTTATGTAATATTATTTTCATCGCGTTTCAATTTTTATTTTAATTCAAATTAACTTCTGAAAATCGTACGGACGTACATAAGTTTTTCAAAAAAACCCTTTTGTGCGCTCGAGCACCTTTACCCTTCAAAACATTTTAAAGATGAAACATGATTCATTAATAGTCAAGCAACATTCTCCTATCCCCATGGTTATAAAGGTGTCAAATTTTCCACTTGAGTACTAGAGGCGTTCTCAAAGCCTCACTCTTGCTGACGCAGGGTCCATCTTTCTCACACCTTATGGGCGTTAGTCGATATTTATCTCCTAACAATGACGACTTGTCTCTTCGTTTAAAATCAATAAGCAGACAATTGTTTTCTAGCCGAACTACGGTGCTCTGATTTTCCCATTGCATGAGGGAGTACGTAGGAACTAAGTCTTACGACCCAATGTGAGCAACAAAAATAATAAAAAAACATTTTCTTTTGTTTAAAAATACTCATTCATTCTTTTCCTTTAGCAAGTAAACCTTTACATGACACTCCTTTTAAAATAAACCAATCAAAGTGGATCCTGCGGAGTATCGTAGTTGCTTAGGGTGCTAACATCTTCCCTTTGCATAACCGACCCTCGTACCTCGATCTCTGATATTTTATTTCATTGTGGGTTTTGTTCGCTTTTTTCCCATTTCCCTTTGAAAACAATAAAGTGTAGTGGCGACTTTATTGTGTTGAGATAAGTCAATTGATGGCTTAAATATCAAATATTTACCGCTACATTTCTTTTCCTATCATTACTGTCGCTATTTCGTATATTTCTCGTCTTTGACCGACGATGATTGCAAGCGACATCTACGCGTGGCTCCTTCCCAACTGCACCTGAATGGTATCTTGTTCATGCGAGCGTTCGAGATAGTCTGTGATTACTTGAAGATAGGGTCCACCATTCCCTTGTTCTTCTACTGCTTCCACCTCCAAAGGAGCAAGGTCAAAGGCAAATGGGGATGGGTTTCTCTGAAGCAAGGCAACAGGAAGCTGTTTAAGGCTTATCTGGAGTATGTTTGTCACTTTAAAGACAAATACATATTGGTGCAACCTTCTTCGAGCAAGGTGATGCTGAACGTCTTCAGGAATGTGTCGGTGCACAACGAGGATGATACTCCCCATATGAACGAGCTAGGAGACCCCGTTGTAAAATTGGTTTTTAAGTTCCCGTTCTATTGGACGAGGAAGCATTTTGATAATGAATTGAGCTCCTATGTTTGGAGGGAGGGGGAGCTCGAAGCCGAGGACCTGAAGAGCTTTGCTGTCCTGACTGCGTTCGTGGCTCGGATCCCTTGCATTTAGCGAGTTGGCATGGGAGAAAGGCTGGTGATCAACAAGAACGAGGAGCCTGTATACGAGCCATACCTCAAAGTCGTTAAAGAACTCCTCGAGAGCAAGGTACCCCGTTAGATACTTGGGTATTCATGTTTTAAACAGTAGTATGTGGTGTCATTTATTTGAATCCTCGTTTACTAACTACATTTATTTTTGTTTGTTTTGCAGATAACATGAATCCCTCTCAAGAGCGCTTAGCCAAGACTCTTGCTGCTAGAGCGAGAAGGGCTAAAAAGGATGCACAGACTGGCTTGGAGGCTGCTCCTACCTTGGGGTCGGGCGATTCGTCATCGACTCAAGCTATGGTCGCTCTTTCTCATGCTGTCGTTTCCTCGAAAGTGAAGAGGTCGTGTCCCGAGGGAAGCATCGACCTAACAAGGGAAAAGGGGAAAGGGACGTATGATCTGCCCCCTTGCTGGATGGAAAAGACTTTCTTCGAGGGTACAACTCTCTGTTTTCCCTGAGCCAAATCCCTTCATCTCCAGGGAATTGGCCGCTTGGAGATAAAGGCAATGCTGGCGCAAGATGCCAGCGGTTTGATGCGGATCCTGGAGATAGCGGTCGCCTATACTGAGGGAAGTTCCTCTCAAGAGGGAGAGCTGAAGAATCTTCGGGCCAAGCTGGTTGCGAGAAGGCCTGGGTCTAGGAAGAAAAATCCTGGAAGCTGTCTGATGAAGAAACAGGGAGGCTCTCCGAGGAGCGTAGGGTCCTCTTACTCGAGAAGAAAGACCTTGAGGAAAAGGTGGTGGCCCTGACTATTGAGGTTACGCCTTCTGAATACGAGCTAGAGGACACCAAATATTTGAAGACTCAGACTGAGCTTGTTGCCCGTTTTGAACTGGCCGTGGACGACGCCCAGGCTGCTTCCGAGGGGAGCTTTGAAAATGCTATAAATCAGATGCACATGTTAAACCCTGGTGTCGAACTTAACACTTCAGGAATGGGGGTCAACTATTACGTGGCCACCAGTAAGATTCTAGTCCCCGACTATCTTAAGGAGTTTGTCGATTAACCAGCTGGGGGTCTAGCCCAGTTGTCGCATGTCGCAGAAGAAGAAGCCAAAGGATGATTGTTTGTTGTTTATTCCGGCCCGCGTGCCGTATTGTTGTATTTTTGTTTCTCCTAGATTTTGTTCATTTATATAATTTTTGAACGAGTATTGTCTCTGCACACAAATTTATTCTTTTTTGGATGGGGCGTTAAAATCATCTTTGTTGTAATATTTGCACACTAGCGACTTAAGTGGTCGTTTCATTTAATTTTTGTCCATGTTGGTCGTTTGTTTCGAATATTTAACTTGTGTTATTTGCATGTTTATTGATAAACTCGCCCGTTTGGGACATTTTTTATTTTCCCAAGAGTTTATAATGAGGATTTACGTGTTTAGTTTGTATGTTTGTCAGTGTGAGGAAACTGATCAAATGGCAAGGGGTATACCGGGCACGGGTCAGAACTCAGGTCTCGTTTCGAGGGACCTGGGTTCGGCAGTGTGAATTTCCCATTGTGAGTCAGGCGTTCTACCATTGCGGCACGAGGACTATGGAGCTCAATCGATTTATTCACGTCGTGCCGAAGGTGCGCTTGTTATAAGAGCAAAGCTTCGCCCCTTCTAAATATTTTGGGTGCTATGCTTGTTGTGATACAGTGGCAGAACCGATTGTTAATACTGGTTTGCGTTTTGTATTCGCAAATATGTGGTAAGCAAGAGTCGCCACCAACTTTTATTTCATCCAACAAAGGAAAAGGAAAAAGAACAGAAAAAACCTTTTTCGAGATGTTTCTGAGAACGGGGGGTAGATTATAGAAAGGAAAGGTGTTAGCACCCTTTCTATCTGTGGTTTTCCACGGGCTCTTAGGTACTTTCTCATTTTTAAAATTTATTGTGCGTGCTTGTTTTAAAAAAAAATTGTTTACTTCGTGATAACCCTTGTATCTGTCCCCAAGAGTGTGACAAAGTTGTTTTGAAAACTGTTTTTGAAAAGTGTTTGTGTGAAAAGTTTTTGTTTTGAGAAAGTACTTAAGAGTTTTTCTACCTACTCGAAAAAATTCTGTTCGTTTTCGTTTCCTTTAGACAGCACTATCCTACTATTAAGGAGTAGGTAGCCCCGTAATTAGAATTTTAAGGGACGTTCGAAGGGACGAAATGGTCTCTGAAGGAAACAAGTAAGGATACCTTAGAATTTCGAAGGGACTATCGTCATAATATCAATTCGTAGGCAACTCGAGGGACAAGTAGGGACTATGATCTTTATAACGACTTTGAATCGCGGGTCATTGCTAAGGTATCCCTATGTTCGAGGGACACATCCATTATTTTCGAGGCAACCAAGTGGGGCAAACCCTAGGAGTAAGCATGTGCAAGTGTGTTTTTTCAGTTAATTATCTTTGCACAATTAGGGTTATCTACCTTTTTAATCGTGGATTTATCTTTTGCATACAATCCTAATGTCCATACATCTAACAGTTTAATGGTTACGAAAATTAAAAAAGTACGAGAAATTAAAGTCTTAGCTATTACAAGGCTTTTGGGCAGATACACCAATATTTGACTGAAAAATAAAGATGCAGAAATTTAAAGCCCTAATTAATCTATTACAAACCCAAAGAAGATACAATAGTTCGAAGTAAATAAATAAAACACGCGCGAAGAATTAAGATGGCAATAGAGAAAGGATATTTTTTGGAATTTTTGAGAAAAGTAATTAATCTTGCGAATTAACCTAATTTCTATTTACTTTTAATTAACAAAAGTTTTCAAGTTAACCTAATTTTTTATTGAATTTTAATTACAAAAAAAGAATTAAAATTAATCTAATTAAGCTAATTAATTAATCGCAATTAAATATTTTATGAAAAAAAACTAAATCTAATTTTTTAGTGATTTTCTGATTTTATGATTTAATTAAAAAAAGGATCTTTTGTGAAAATAATTAAACAAGAAATCAAGACAAAATAAATAAAGAAATTAGAAAAGAGAATTGAAGGAATTGGGCCTGATGTCATGAGCAGACTGGGGGGTGCATTGCCAATTTTGTGTTGGGCACAAAGCTGGTGGCCCAAGGACCTTGCGTCTGATCCAGTGCACCTTGCTTCTGATGGTCCATCATGAACCTGTATATGATGGGCATTAGATCTGGCTGGAGATGGATCCGATGATTGTGCATCTGAGGCGTATGATTGACTCTGGATGGTGAGGCACGCTGGATCTAGAATTGGAAATTCAGAAAATATAAAAGGTCTGGACCTGGGATCGAACCCAGGTCCTCCCTTTCACACGTCCATTTCCCTTGCAAACTGCGCTGGATATTAACTCATACATATAATCAAATGAAAATAATATATATCGAACAAGCCATTAGATCCCAGTCAGCAAAACATAAATGCGTCAGCATTTTCAGAACCAATCATGTTATAATGAAATACCACGCCAATAGTCAAACTGCCTTCGCCTGAGGAAGACAAGTCAACGATGCCAGAGTTGCGCTCCGGTCGTCTTCTCCGGCCCAGTCAATGGCCAACTTGCAAATTTCGTGAGATTTATAGCTTACAAAGAGACCTATCATATGCAAAATCGCCTCTTGAGTTTAAATCTGAGCTTGGTTTTGAGGGATCATGGTTGTATCCAAAGTTTTAAACATATTATCAGTGCGTGCCCTAAACATGGCATATGGCTATTTTTGCGTGCATGCTTGCCACTAACGATTCAAAACCCTTCAGAATAACATTATGAATACATAGTAATGCAAGAAATCAATGTATATTGCATGGATCAAAAGTTTGAAACTTAAATATTTACCAAGTCGTGGGGGTATTGGAAAGAGTGGTCCTGGGTGTCTTGGCCTTCAAGAGTGGCTGGAATGAGATCCTGAGATCTCCTGGAGGGAGTTAGGATGCTTGGCTACGACTGAAACTGGTTGTATCGTGTCTTGGAGAATTGAACCTTTTCTTGAATTTTTTGAAACTTTTTTTCTTTCTCTTGAGGAAGCTTTCTCGTCCTTTCTAGGTCTCTGATGGTTGTGTTTATGTATGGCAGCATATTAGGTCAACATAAGTGGAAAAAAATCCCATGCTTTGATGATAAAATATTCTCCCTTCAATTATTTGATTTTGTTTATTTTTGGAACAAATCCGCTCTTACTCTCTCTCCACGAATTTGCCTTGATTTTCCAGCTTTTGTTGATTGTCAATTGATGAGAAAAACATTTGCAATAAAATCTTTTATTATTTTGATTATTTATTTGATTTAATTTGATTTTTAAATGATTAAAATCAAAATTAAATTAAATAAATAAATCGAATAACATGTGGAAGGGTGTTTGGGTCGTGGACCATGTTGGAAGTGAGATGCAAGCATAAAAAGTTGGACCTATTTGACAAAAGATGCAATTTTGGGCATTGTTGACTTTTGACAATTTTCCAAAAATGGCTAACTTTGACAAAGCATATCTCCTTCAATTTTGACCCTAAGAGAGTGTTCTTGAACTTTTTAGAAAGCTTTAGATGTCCCCTAAACACCCTTTTTGGCTTCATTTCAATTGTATCTTCCATGCTCATGTAAGAAGCTTTGACCCGAAAGGTGTTTTTGTTGACTTTTTGAAATGACCTGTAATGTCTGAATTCATATCTTTTCATGAGTGCATTTTTTGAACTTGAGGGATGAATATTTGTTGTAGGGAATTGCATCCTATTCAAAATGAGCCTTGGATGGGAAATTTATGGTAAAGTATGAGAAAGTTATGCTTGGTCAAAGTTTGGTTGACTTTTCCTAAAAAACCCTAATTTAACAACTTTTGAGTTTTGATAATTAAGAGAATTCCTTGAGGAATCATGATAAACCCTTGATCAAATGATGGATATCACTTCAAAATTTTGATTTTGACCAAAAATCTTGAAGTTTGACTGTATATGAGTCACAGTTAAATTTTGACCTAGTATAGTTGATTTTCAAGCATCTGAGCAGTTGAATGGGCAAACTTCTTTTGCAAGGCATGAAAATTGGCATGGATGGTGTTGTACCCCAAAAATTTCCCTCCCATATTTCTCAAAACATTTCAAGCCAGATCCTCAAATTGCTCAAGGAAGTCCAAGGGTTGACCAGACAAACCCTCTCCTAAGGCAGGCTATCTCAAATTAGGGTTTTATGTTGCATCAAGATACTTGAGTACAAGGGTCTCAAATGCTCTATATTGTCCTAATATGTTCTCAAGACTATACATGTCAAGTTTCAAGCCTTGTAGAGAAAGTTTGCTCAGTCAATTGCTCAAAGGCCTGAAAATCGACTGTGCTAGGACAAAAGTCAACTGTGGCCTACTTACAGTCAAACCTCAATATTTTTGGTCAAAATCCTCATTTTGAAGTACTATTCATCATTTGATCAAGGGTTGATCATGATTCATCAAGGATTGCTCACAATTCATCAAAACCCAAAAGTTGTAAATTAGGGTTTTGTAGGAAAAGTCAACCCAACTTTGACCAAGCATAACTTTCTCATACTTTATTAGAAATGACCCATAAAAAGCTCATTTTTAAGAGGATTCAATTCCCTAAAATTCATCTTCAGCTCCCAAGTTCAAAATATGCACTCACAAGAAGTTACCAATTTGGACATTATAGGCCATTTTGAAAAGTCAACAAAAACACATTTTTTGTCAAAGCTTCATACATGAACATGGAAGACTCAATTGATATGAGACCAAAAGGGTTGATTAGAGGACATCTCAAGCTTTCTAAAAAGTCCAAGAACACCCTAATAGAGTCAAAATTGAAGGAGTTATGCATTGGTGAAATTGACCTTTTTTGCAAAATTACCAAAAGTCAAAAGTGCCTCAAATTGCAATTTTTGTCAAATAGGCCCAACTTTTTGTACTTGTCTTGAGTTTGTAATATGGTCCACGACCCATGATCCTTCACTCTTGCCTTTATTTTATTTTTTCCATTTATTTTGATTTTTATTTCAATAAAATCAAATTAAATCAAAATAAAATCATGAAAATATCAAAATCATTTAAACCTTGAGATTTTATGCATATTTCAGGTATCTTATACATCTAGCAAGGGAATCAAATCGGGCAAGGCATGTTTGTACACAAAAAGATTGGTTTTTGGCTTATTTTGGAAAGATCTTCATGGGAATCAAATCATGATCAAAAACCATAATTGAAAAAGATTTAGAGCAAACTTGTAAACCTAATTCACTCAAGGACATATATAGAACAAATTCAGACCAAATGCATAAGGTTTGGAGGCGTGTAGAGTGAAGAAAAAACTTGGAAAAACTCAAGAAAAGTAGGAATCTGTTTTCATACTTCTAGGCATTCTCAAGCCTTCCAAGCGATCTCATTCGTTTCCTGGGTGTTCAAGGAGTCCATAGCAATCCTTAGCAAGCATTTTCGTGCACCAAAACTCACTGTAAGTGATTCACGACCTTGACATTTTCTTGAAATCCAATATCATTATTTTGGCATTTGTAGCATGAATACTTTGCATATTCTCATTCAGTGAAACATTTGTAAGCTATTGGTAATGATTAATTGCATTTTTGCTAACCATACAGAGATATGCCATTGTTAGGGTTTCGGTTTTGTTTTTAGGGTTTTCTTATGCAGGTGAAATTGGCCCAAAAGAGAGGTACTATGAGGTTCACAAGACCAAGACAAATTGGTCTGTAGCATTATATTTCATTTATGGTGCGTGTGTGTGATTTTGGAAAATCACAGGGGCTATAGCTACGGACTTTGTCCGTAGGTAAAAGTCTCAGACTTTTAGCAACGGAGAGAGGAAGAAGAAAGGAGACGTGGCAAGCCTTAATTCATCCATTTGAATTTCGCGTGTTGGACATTGGTTATTTTGTGTTTTTTAATATAATGATTATTTGTTATTTGATGTACAACAAAGCGCGCTAGTAGAGTTGGTAAGGAGATGCGTGGAAAAGGCCATAGGACCTGGGTTCGAATCCCAGGTCCCCTAAGTTATTTCACAATATTTTTTCTTACATGATCAGGCATGCGTAGAGGCACAAAGACCATCATGGACCATCAGCTTGCAACCATTGGATCTAAAGCAGATCAGATCCAAGGCCATCACATGAATACCTACCATGTATCTTAGTCAAACATGCAACATTAGAACCAGGAGGGTCAATGTGGACCAAGGTTTTTGGGCCCAGAAGCTGCTATGGGCACCCCCCTGTTTGCTGATCACAAGGCCCATTTTCTTTCTCTTCTTTTATATTTTTCTTTTATTTGTTTTATTTCATTTATTTTCTCACAAAATTAATTCTTTTTTTTTTTACAAAAAATTCATAAAATCAATTCCATCAAATTAGATTTAGGTTTTATTTTTTTTACCAAAATCAATTTAATTAGTGTAATTTAATTTTAAGCTAACTTTAATTCTTTTGTAAATAAATTAAAAAAAATTAGAAGTTAGGTTTTGTTTAAACTAGTTTTATTTTATTAAAATTAAATAACAAAAATAGGTCAAAATTAATCATTTTTCTTAATTTAATTTAATTAGTAATTAGGTTGGTACGTATTTAATTTAAAACCTAATTTTTTTCTCAAAATAATCAAAACAACAAAAAAATAATTCTTCTTTCAATTAGGTTTAGACGGGGTCAAAACCCTAATTTCTCTCTCTCTCTCTCGATTCATTGCGCGCGTTCATTTATTTTTTACAATATTAATGTAACTGTTCATGGGATGTAATAGTTTAATTAAGACTTTTCCTTTTATTTATCGTCTTTCACGGATTTTTGGCTATGTAATTAAACCCCCTCCCCGAAGCCTTGTAATAGCGTAGTTTTGTTTCTCGCATTTTAATTTTTGCAAATATTAACTATTAGATGTATGATAATAGGATTGCATGACAAGAATGTATGTTAATTTTAAAACGGTTAGCAAACCCTAAATGTACAAAGATAATAACTGAAATTGAATCACTCGCACATGCGCACTCCTAGGGTATACTCTCACTTCGGTTGCCTTCGGTAAACGGTCATTAAGTATAGGGTGTTTTAATGGTCGCCCTCTTGTCTAAACAAAGATCGAAAGTCCCGTTCGGAAATGTTGCCTCAAATATGATCTTAAGACATTAGGGATATTACTAAGACGTCGTAACATTGCTTTAGTGATCGTAGTCCCTTTCGAATTGACCCTTACAACTCCAACGATGATGCTACCTACTCTTTAATAGTGGGACATCATTGTCTAAAGAAAACAAGAACAAAAACATTCTTTTTTCGAGTAGGTAGATGCTAGTAGGTACTTGCTCAAAAACAAACTCTTTCACACTTACACTTTTTCAAACAAAGTTTTCAAAAACAACTTCGTAACACTCTTGAGGACTGATACAAGAGTTAAAACGAAGTAAAACAATTTTTTTTCAAAACACACAAACACGAAAGCAATTTTTAAAATGATGAGAAAGTACCTAAGAGCCCGTGTAAAACCACAGATAGAAAGGGTGCTAATACCTTCCCTTTCTATAATCTACCCCCCATACTCAAAATCTTGAAAAAGGAATTTTTCTGTGCTTTTGTCCTTTCCAGTTGGATAAAATAAAAGTCAGTGGCGACTCTTTCTTACCGCGACATTTTGCAAACACAAATGCAAAACGCATACCAGCATTTTCCTAAAACAGTTCGGTTCTGCCACCGTATCACAGAACTGGCGACTCTGCTGGGGACTAATAAGTGGGGTATACCTTAGGATTAGTTCATCATAAATTGCTTCTCTTGTTTGATTTGATTTCTTTACTTTTGAGGGTTTTGTATTGGGAGTTACTATAGATCCTAACCTGGATCTAGGGAACACCTGTTAGGTAAGTAACAATAAACTGTGAGGGAACTGTAAAGCGTAGACCGATACGGTTGAAGTAGTAACTACGTTGATGCGGCACATTGGTTGGTACTGGTATCCCTTATGGAGAAACGAGGAGAATACGAGGATGTTATATGTGTCGTTAAGCATCAACTGACCTTAGAACCTATAATTGACCAACTTGTCCATAGGAAGTAGTGAGATAGCCGACCTCGGTGTAAAGCTGGGAACTAGTTGATACTCGATACTACACTCATTGAGACCATACTCTCGAGATAGTTCCGACCGCAAGAAAAGATTGCGTGAGCTGAAACCATGACTGATGGAGGATGTTCAGTGATATTGAGAACCTCTAGAACCCGGTTACTATTATTAGGACAGGTTGAAACCAACTGAACTTCAGGAGGGTAATACTTAGACCCCATGCAAGCCTGAAACTTAAGGGCTATTGTGTGACTTGTTTGCCTTTCCCATGTCTATTATCTGCTATACCTGTTGTTTTTTTACCATAACATCATGCATCATAACATAGCATGCATACTTCATTATACTAACCATTTCAATGACCGAGGGGATTTATCTTTGTTCTGTTTTGCAGATTATGGCTTCCTTGCGCAGAAACACCATCCGAGTTAACTTTATGCAGATACCTGCTCAACTCAAAGATTTAGCCTTGAGAGTTCCAGATACTTCTTCATTCATTAGAAGACATGGTCATCTTCTTAGCTTGGTTACCTCAAAGTTTGATGAACAAATGATGAGTGTGCTTTTCTAGTTCTTCGACCCGGTGCATCATTGCTTCACCTTCCCGGATTATCAGCTAGTTCCCACTATGGAAGAGTTTTCTCACTTATTGGGTATATCCATCCTCGAGCAAATGCCCTTTACAGGTTTGGAAGAGGCTCCTAGACCAGAGGACATTGCTTCAGCCTTGCATCTTAAAAGGGTTGATGTAGTATCCAACTGGGAGACACGAAGCGGGGTTGAAGGTTTCTTAGCCAAGTTTCTGATGGATCAAGCTCAACTGTTTTGGGATAATTTGGAATTTCAGGCTTTCGAAGACATCTTGGCTCTTCTTATCTACGGTTTGGTTCTTTTCTAAAATCCAGATTCCTTCATAGATGTAAATGCGTTTAAGATCTTCCTGTCTCGCAATCCTGTACCTACTCTTTTGGGTGATATCTTGCATGCCCTATACACTCGTACTGTGCGTAGAAGAGGGACCCTCATGTGTTGTATGCCGCTGCTGGCGAGGTGGTTTATTTCGCACCTCCCCAAGTCCGTGCTGAAAAATGAAGAAGGTTTAGGATGGTCTTACATGATAATGTCCCTTGCCCATACAGACATTCTTTGGAGTTCTAAAGCTATGGAAAGCATTGCTGTCATTGATCGATGTGGTGGATACCCTAATGTCCCGTTGCTTAGAATTAGAGGGGGAATAACCTACAGTCCTTGCTTGGATTTGCGACAGTTTGGTCGTGCCCGGAGAGACGGTCCTCATGAGCTACTTCTTACAGATATTGCCTTTGACTATAAGGGGGACGTTGACGAGCATCGCTGAAGGTTTATACGAGCCTGGGGCATGGTGAACAGGTCTGACCCTCAAGAGCTAGAACCAAAGACTTCTCTCCCTATGCAACCTTATCTACAGTGTGTCTGAGCTCGTGCTCAGAAGCTTGGGATGCCTTATGAAGCTGTGTTTCCAGTGATTGTGGAGCCTACCAGTGAAGAGGGTGTTCCTTATACAGTCCTTTATCCCTACATGCCCAATGATCTTGTGGCATTAAAGAGATCCTGGATTCAGTTGAAAGAGGAAAGGGATACCTACCGAGAGAAGTACCATGAGCAAGAGAGGAAGATATTGAAGCTCACCAAGCAACTTGAGAATGAAAGGACGACCAATGACTACGTCAGCACCAAGGGGAAGCGTCCATGGGATTTCTGATTTTTTGCCTTTTCTAGTTTAGATTTGTTTTTCATTTATTTCTTTTGTAACGCCTCAAAGGCATTGTTAAACATTTTTACAACTTAATCTAATAAAGTTTGTTCATTTCTTGTTTTGCAAATTTAAATCTCCCAAAGTCTTTGAAATCATTACATACGCATCCCATCATCATGCACATCATTACAGGTACCATTACAGGTTTCTCATCTTCTTCACTGTTTATTTCAGCACGAAATGTCTTCTGAAATACCTACTGATCAAGACATCAAAGCTCTACAAGCACAAAATGCCCAATTCCAAGAGATGTTCTTGAACTTAGCTAAAGGGAAAGAGGATTTGAAGACTCTCATCCTGAAGGAGAAGAAGAAGAAGAAGAAGAAGAAGAAGAAGAAGGTGGTTCTTCTGAATATGGGTAACAAATTTGGGAATAGGTTGCGACAGGAAGCTGATCTGTCTCTTTCATCCAAAGGAGAAGAGGTACAAGATGAAGAAAAGGGTCCCAGTCCTGTGGTCTCTGATAATGATAATGATTTTGATGATGAGCAGTATCCTCCTACTGAGGATAGGTACAAACAACTTGAAGACCGTCTGAGTGCTATAGAGATTCAGAAGACACCTGGTTTGGACTTCGGAGATCTGGGACTAGCATCTGGGATGGTGATCCCTCATAAGTTTAAAGCACCAATGTTTGCTAAGTACAATGGAGCATCCTGTCCTAAACTCCACCTTCGCTCATACGTCAGAAAAATCCAGCCCTACACTGCTGATAGAAATTTGTGGGTACATTTCTTTCAAGATAGTCTGTCAGGGACTCAGCTTGAATGGTTTTATCAATTGGAAGGAGCTAATGTCTGCAACTGGGAGGCTTGCTGCTGCTTTTTACAAGCAATATCAGTATAACGCCGACCTTGCTCCCACTTGTACTCAGCTTCAGGGTATGTCCATGGGTGCAAGTGAAGGTTTTAAGGACTATGCTCAAAAGTGGAGAGATTTGGCTGGAAGAGTCCAACCCCCTCTGTCTGATAGGGAGTTGGTGGATATGTTTCTAGGGACGTTGTCTGGTCCATTTTTAAATCATCTGATCGACAGTTCGTCATCTGGGGTTACTGAATTGATTTTGACTGGGGAGAGAGTAGAAGCTGGTATCTGAAGTGGTAAGATACAGAAAGGTGCTTCGTCAAGTACAGAAAAGAAGCCTTTCACCGGTAAGAAATAAGCTAGTGTAGTTTACAGCTCGAGGAGCCAAAACCGACCTGAACACCGTCAAGCAGTGAATGCGGTAGTAATATCAAGACCCACCGTTGCTCCATAACGCAACAATCAGCAAAGAATGGAAAGACTGCAGAGACAGTACACTCGGCTTAATATGACCTTGTCTCAAATTCTACCACAATTATTAAAGACCAACCTGGTAACTCTGAGGAAAGCCCCGAAGAATCCCAGCACCACAACGCCGCTATATAACCCGAACGCCCGCTGCACCTATCACTCCGACAGCCCAGAGCATGATACAAACAACTGTTGGGCCTTGAGGAATTAAGTACAAGATTTGATTGAAGCTAAAGAAATCGAGTTTGACGCTCCGGAAAAGCCCAATGTCATGACTTCTCCTATGCCCTAGCATGGTCATGGAGTAAATGCTGTGGACGATGATCTATTTGTGACCTCCGTGGAAGAAGTTTCTACTCCTTTAATGACAGTTAAGAAGAATCTATTGTTAGCCAGTTTATTTCTGGGCTATGGCGAAGGTTGCCATTTATGCTCAATTCTGCCTGCTGGTTGCCATTTATTGAAATCAGGTGTTCAACGCCTGATGGATAACAAATAAATCCTGTTCGAGAAAACTATGATTCCGTTAATTCCAGTTGAAAACATTGCCATCATAACCATATCCGCCAATCCTTCCAAGGATTCCTCGAGAAAGCCTATTAGGATTACATCTGTTCCAAGAATCGCTCCATTAATCATTACTATCCCGGGTCCTATCCCATACACTTCGGACAAGGCTGTCCCTTGGCACTATGGGGCCAATGTGTATTACCATGGAGTTAAGCAAGACTTAAAGATTGAAGAAGCTGATGCCGATGTCAGCAATATTGTCGGGGCTAGCAAGGTCACCAGAAGTGGAAGACTCTTCTCTCCTGAGATTTCCCCTCCGACTGCTCACAAACCTGTTGTCATTCCATCTGCTAGTACACCAGCTACTGTCCCAGTTCATATTCTAGTTATCACTCCTGTCACCGAGTCATCTGACACTCGGGGCAAAGTAATCGCAGGTGAGCCTGCCCGGATGGAGGCACCTAAGTAGATCATCGTAGAAACCTCTAAGCAAGAGATGGAGGAAATTCTGAAGATTATCAAGAAGAGTGACTACAACATAGTCGAACAGCTGGGGCAGACCCCGTCGAAAATCTCCATGTTGTCCTTGTTATTGTGTTCGGAAGGCCATGCAAAGGCTTTAATTGCTTTCCTCAAAATCGCGCATGTGCCGCAGGAGACTTCTGCCGATCAATTCAAAGACTGTGTGGCTAGTTTGACTGCTGACAACAGTTTAGGTTTCTCCGACGCAGATCTGACTGCTAAAGGAAGAAATCACAATGATTCTCTGCACGTCTCGATCGAGTGTAGGGGCACCACTCTGGCCCATGTACTGGTGGATACTGGGTCCTCATTAAATGTTTTATAGAAGAAAGCACTAGACCGTTTGGACTGATAAGGTTTGATGTTGAAGCCAAGCAATATTGTGGTTAGAGATTTCGATGGGTCAAAAAGGATGGTGCACGGGGAGGTGGACGTCCCTGTAAAAGTTGGCTCTCAGATTTTTGCATCTACTTTCTATGTGATGGACATCCGACCATCTTATTCTTGCTTGTTGGGTCGCATGTGGATTCATAAGGCTGGGGCAGTGACTTCTACGCTCCATCAAATGTTGAAATATCCAGTGAAGGGGAAGATTGTTATGGTGCAAGGAGAAGATGAGTACATGGTGAGTCATCTTAATTCCTTTCGGTATGTGGAGATGGCTGGAGAGTTCATCGAAATCCCGTGTCAGAAATTTGAAGAGGTTCCCCAGACTTTGGCGTCGACTGAAGTTGCTGCTGACAAACCTCCAATGAAGATGGCTTCCTTTAAGGATGCTAGGGCTGTAATTGAAAAAGGTGGGTGTGCAAATTGGGGTCAGCTCCCCGACTTTGCACACAAAACTGACAAGTTTGGTTTGGGCTTTACTGTAGAGGCTCAAAGGGCTGTACGGCATGCACGGATCGAAAGACCTCCTCTGCATATCAGTAATCTGGGAGTAAATGTAATCGAGGATGATGAAGAAGAGTCAGATATCGACAGCTGGATCTACCCGACTACCAATGGTGGATTGAACAACTGGACGACGAAAGACTTCGTGCCCGTTTCTTTTATTACACAATAATAGACTTTTGTTTTGAGATTTGTAACACACAATTTGAAACTTTACGGCCCGGTGCCTTGCCCGAGGCACTTTGGCTTTGTTTTTGAGGGCTTATTATTTGTCATTTTCATATATCATCAATAAAGCATTGGACGTTTTCTTGCATTACAAATTTTGCGCTCCTTATTTTTCTTTTCTATCTTGCACTTTATCAAAATAGCTATTGTCTTACACACACTCACATATCATAATGCAGATCCATATCCACTCTGGATCCCATTGATAACGACTCTGCTACTGCCGGTTATGACTTCGAAAATCCGATCATCCAAGCTGAGGACGAAGGTGAGGATGATTGTGAAGTGCCTGGGGAACTTGCTAGATTGTTACTACAGTAAGAGAGGGCCATACAGCCTCATGAAGAGCCAGTGAAATTAGTAAATTTGGGTACAGAGGAAGACAAGAAAGAGGTCAAGATAGGTGCAAATCTGGAGCCTAGCATTAAGCAACGGTTGATACAGATGCTACGCGACTATGTTGAGATCTTCGTCTGGTCTTATGAAGATATGCCTGGTTTGGACACCGACATTGTGGTTCACCGCCTGCCAACTAAAGAAGACTGTCCTCCAGTAAAGCAGAAGGTTCGTCGTATGAGCCCCGAGATGTCTGAGAAAATTAAAGCCGAGGTGATGAAACAGTTTGATGTCGGTTTTCTAGCTTTCACTTCTTACCCACAGTGGGTAGCCAATGTTTTTCCAGTGCCCAAGAAGGATGGTAAGGTGCGGATGTGTGTGGACTATAGAGATCTGAACAAGGTGAGCCCCAAGGATGATTTCCGACTCCCTCACATCGATGTTTTGGTCGACAACACCGCACAACATAAGATCTTCTCCTTTATGGATGGTTTTTCTGGTTACAATCAGATTAAGATGGCTCCTGAAGACATGGAGAAGACAACTTTCATTACGCAGTGGGGCACCTTTTGATACAAAGTCATGTCGTTCGGATTGAATAATGCTGGGGCAACTTATCAGCGTGCCATGGTCGCTTTGTTCCACGACATGATTCACCATGAGATTGAGGTGTACGTTGATGACATGATTGCAAGGTCCCAGACTGAGGAAGAATACCTTGACCATCTCCAGAAACTATTCGACAGGTTGAAAATGTACAAGCTAAGGTTGAACTCGAACAAGTGCACCTTCGAGGTAAGGTCTGGTAAGCTGCTGGGTTTCATTGTTAGTGATAAAGGTATTCAAGTGGATCCAGCAAAGGTGAAGGCTATACAGGAGATGCCAGCTCCCCGAACAGAAAAGGAATTCAGAGGCTATTTGGGACGTCTGAACTACATTGCCCGATTCATTTCACATCTGACTGCTACTTGTGAGCCAATCTTCAAGCTGCTGAAGAAAGATCAAGTGGTAAAATGGAATGATGAATGTCAGGCCGCTTTCGAAAGGATCAAAGAATATCTCCAAGAGCCACCTATTCTGATGCCTCTAGTTGAAGGAAGACCTTTGATCTTATACTTGACAGTACTCGACAATTCGATGGGGTGTGTGCTGGGGCAGCATGACGAGTCTGGCCGAAAATAGCATGCTATTTACTACCTTAGCAAAAAGTTTACCGACTGTGAGACCCGATACTCCTTGCTTGAGAAAACTTGATGCGCTTTGGCATGGGCTGCTCGCCGGCTGAGACAGTATATGCTGACTCACACTACCCTATTGATATTAAAGATGGATCCAATCAAGTATATCTTCGAGAAGCCTGCCTTTCACACGTCCATTTCCCTTGCAAACTGCGCTGGATATTAACTCATACATATAATCAAATGAAAATAATATATATCGAATAAGCCATTAGATCCCAGTCAGCAAAACATAAATGCGTCAGCATTTTCAGAACCAATCATGTTATAATGAAATACCACACCAATAGTCAAACTGCCTTCGCCTGAGGAAGACAAGTCAACGATGCCAGAGTTGCGCTCCGGTCGTCTTCTCCGGCCCAGTCAACGGCCAACTTGCAAATTTCGTGAGATTTATAGCTTACAAAGAGACCTATCATATGCAAAATCGCCTCTTGAGTTTAAATCTGAGCTTGGTTTTGAGGGATCATGGTTGTATCCAAAGTTTTAAACATATTATCAGTGCGTGCCCTAAACATGGCATATGGCTATTTTTGCGTGCATGCTTGCCACTAACGATTCAAAACCCTTCAGAATAACATTATGAATACATAGTAATGCAAGAAATCAATGTATATTGCATGGATCAAAAGTTTGAAACTTAAAAATTTACCAAGTCGTGGGGGTATTGGAAAGAGTGGTCCTGGGTGTCTTGGCCTTCAAGAGTGGCTGGAATGAGATCCTGAGATCTCCTGGAGGGAGTTAGGATGCTTGGCTACGACTGAAACTGGTTGTATCGTGTCTTGGAGAATTGAACCTTTTCTTGAATTTTTTGAAACTTTTTTTCTTTCTCTTGAGGAAGCTTTCTCGTCCTTTCTAGGTCTCTGATGGTTGTGTTTATGTATGGCAGCATATTAGGTCAACATAAGTGGAAAAAAATCCCATGCTTTGATGATAAAATATTCTCCCTTCAATTATTTGATTTTGTTTATTTTTGGAACAAATCCGCTCTTACTCTCTCTCCACGAATTTGCCTTGATTTTCCAGCTTTTGTTGATTGTCAATTGATGAGAAAAACATTTGCAATAAAATCTTTTATTATTTTGATTATTTATTTGATTTAATTTGATTTTTAAATGATTAAAATCAAAATAAATTAAATAAATAAATCGAATAACATGTGGAAGGGTGTTTGGGTCGTGGACCATGTTGGAAGTGAGATGCAAGCATAAAAAGTTGGACCTATTTGACAAAAGATGCAATTTTGGGCATTGTTGACTTTTGACAATTTTCCAAAAATGGCTAACTTTGACAAAGCATATCTCCTTCAATTTTGACCCTAAGAGAGTGTTCTTAAACTTTTTAGAAAGCTTTAGATGTCCCCTAAACACCCTTTTTGGCTTCATTTCAATTGTATCTTCCATGCTCATGTAAGAAGCTTTGACCCGAAAGGTGTTTTTGTTGACTTTTTGAAATGACCTGTAATGTCTGAATTCATATCTTTTCATGAGTGCATTTTTTGAACTTGAGGGATGAATATTTGTTGTAGGGAATTGCATTCTATTCAAAATGAGCCTTGGATGGGAAATTTATGGTAAAGTATGAGAAAGTTATGCTTGGTCAAAGTTTGGTTGACTTTTCCTAAAAAACCCTAATTTAGCAACTTTTGAGTTTTGATAATTAGGAGAATTCTTTGAGGAATCATGATAAACCCTTGATCAAATGATGGATATCACTTCAAAATTTTGATTTTGACCAAAAATCTTGAAGTTTGACTGTATATGAGTCAGTTGAATTTTGACCTAGTATAGTTGATTTTCAAGCATCTGAGAAGTTGAATGGGCAAACTTCTTTTGCAAGGCATGAAAATTGGCATGGATGGTGTTGTACCCCAAAAATTGCCCTCCCATATTTCTCAAAACATTTCAAGCCAGATCATCAAATTGCTCAAGGAAGTCCAAGGGTTGACCAGACAAACCCTCTCCTAAGGCAGGCTATCTCAAATTAGGGTTTTATGTTTCATCAAGATACTTGAGTACAAGGGTCTCAAATGCTCTATATTGTCCTAATATGTTCTCAAGACCATCCATGTCAAGTTTCAAGCCTTGTAGAGAAAGTTTGCTCAGTCAATTGCTCAAAGGCCTAAAAATCGACTGTGCTAGGACAAAAGTCAACTGTGGCCTACTTACAGTCAAACCTCAATATTTTTGGTCAAAATCCTCATTTTGAAGTACTATTCATCATTTGATCAAGGGTTGATCATGATTCATCAAGGATTGCTCACAATTCATCAAAACCCAAAAGTTGTAAATTAGGGTTTTGTAGGAAAAGTCAACCCAACTTTGACCAAGCATAACTTTCTCATACTTTATTAGAAATGACCCATAAAAAGCTCATTTTTAAGAGGATTCAATTCCCTACAATTCATCTTCAGCTCCCAAGTTCAAAATATGCACTCACAAGAAGTTACCAATTTGGACATTATAGGCCATTTTGAAAAGTCAACAAAAACACATTTTTTGTCAAAGCTTCATACATGAACATGGAAGACTCAATTGATATGAGACCAAAAGGGTTGATTAGAGGACATCTCAAGCTTTCTAAAAAGTCCAAGAACACCCTAATAGAGTCAAAATTGAAGGAGTTATGCATTGGTGAAATTGACCTTTTTTGCAAAATTACCAAAAGTCAAAAGTGCCTCAAATTGCAATTTTTGTCAAATGGGCCCAACTTTTTGTACTTGTCTTGAGTTTGTAACATGGTCCACGACCCATGATCCTTCACTCTTGCCTTTATTTTATTTTTTCCATTTATTTTGATTTTTATTTCAATAAAATCAAATTAAATCAAAATAAAATCATGAAAATATCAAAATCATTTAAACCTTGAGATTTTATGCATATTTCAGGTCTCTTATACATCTAGCAAGGGAATCAAATCGGGCAAGGCATGTTTGTACACAAAAAAGATTGGTTTTTGGCTTATTTTGGAAAGATCTTCATGGGAATCAAATCATGATCAAAAACCATAATTGAAAAAGATTTAGAGCAAACTTGTAAACCTAATTCACTCAAGGACATATATAGAACAAATTCAGACCAAATGCATAAGGTTTGGAGGCGTGTAGAGTGAAGAAAAAACTTGGAAAAACTCAAGAAAAGTAGGAATCTGTTTTCATACTTCCAGGCATTCTCAAGCCTTCCAAGCGATCTCATTCGTTTCCTGGGTGTTCAAGGAGTCCATAGCAATCCTTAACAAGCATTTTCGTGCACCAAAACTCACTGTAAGTGATTCACGTCCTTGACATTTTCTTGAAATCCAATATCATTATTTTGGCATTTGTAGCATGAATACTTTGCATATTCTCATTCAGTGAAACATTTGTAAGCTATTGGTAATGATTAATTGCATTTTTGCTAACCATACAGAGATATGCCATTGTTAGGGTTTCGGTTTTGTTTTTAGGGTTTTCTTATGCAGGTGAAATTGGCCCAAAAGAGAGGTACTATGAGGTACACAAGACCAAGACAAATTGGTCTGTAGCATTATATTTCATTTATGGTGCGTGTGTGTGATTTTGGAAAATCACAGGGGCTATAGCTACGGACTTTGTCCGTAGGTAAAAGTCTCAGACTTTTAGCAACGGAGAGAGGAAGAAGAAAGGAGACGTGGCAAGCCTTGATTCATCCATTTGAATTTCGCGTGTTGGACATTGGTTATTTTGTGTTTTTTAATATAATGATTATTTGTTATTTGATGTACAACAAAGCGCGCTAGTAGAGTTGGTAAGGAGATGCGTGGAAAAGGCCATAGGACCTGGGTTCGAATCCCAGGTCCCCCAAGTTATTTCACAATATTTTTTCTTACATGATCAGGCATGCGTAGAGGCACAAAGACCATCATGGACCATCAGCTTGCAACCATTGGATCTAAAGCAGATCAGATCCAAGACCATCACATGAATGCCTACCATGTATCTTAGTCAAACATGCAACATTAGAACCAGGAGGGTCAATGTGGACCAAGGTTTTTGGGCCCAGAAGCTGCTATGGGCACCCCCTGTTTGCTGATTACAAGGCCCATTTTCTTTCTCTTCTTTTATATTTTTCTTTTATTTGTTTTATTTCATTTATTTTCTCACAAAATTAACTCTTTTTTTTTTTACAAAAAATTCATAAAATCAATTCCATCAAATTAGATTTAGGTTTTATTTTTTTTTACCAAAATTAATTTAATTAGTGTAATTTAATTTTAAGCTAACTTTAATTCTTTTGTAAATAAATTAAAAAAAATTAGAAGTTAGGTTTTGTTTAAACTAGTTTTATTTTATTAAAATTAAATAACAAAAATAGGTCAAAATTAATCATTTTTCTTAATTTAATTTAATTAGTAATTAGGTTGGTACGTATTTAATTTAAAACCTAATTTTTTTTCTCAAAATAATCAAAACAACAAAAAAATAATTCTTCTTTCAATTAGGTTTAGACGGGGTCAAAACCCTAATTTCTCTCTCTCTCTCTCACGATTCATTGCGCGCGTTCATTTATTTTTTACAATATTAATGTAACTGTTCATGGGATGTAATAGTTTAATTAAGACTTTTCCTTTTATTTACAGTCTTTCACGGATATTTGGCTATGTAATTAAACCCCCTCCCCGAAGCCTTGTAATAGCGTAGTTTTGTTTCTCGCATTTTAATTTTTGCAAATATTAACTATTAGATGTATGATAATAGGATTGCATGACAAGAATGTATGTTAATTTTAAAACGGTTAGCAAACCCTAAATGTACAAAGATAATAACTGAAATTGAATCACTCGCACATGCGCACTCCTAGGGTATACTCTCACTTCGGTTGCCTTCGGTAAACGGTCATTAAGTATAGGGTGTTTTAATGGTCTCCCTCTTGTCTAAACAAAGATCGAAAGTCCCGTTCAGAAATGTTGCCTCGAATATGATCTTAAGACATTAGGGATATTACTAAGACGTCGTAACATTGCTTTAGTGATCGTAGTCCCTTTCGAATTGACCCTTACAACTCCAACGATGGTGCTACCTACTCTTTAATAGTGGGACATCATTGTCTAAAGAAAACAAGAACAAAAACATTCTTTTTTCGAGTAGGTAGATGCTAGTAGGTACTTGCTCAAAAACAAACTCTTTCACACTTACACTCTTTCAAACAAAGTTTTCAAAAACAACTTCGTAACACTCTTGAGGACTGATACAAGAGTTAAAACGAAGTAAAATTTTTTTTTTTCAAAACACACAAACACGGAAGCAATTTTTAAAATGATGAGCAAGTACCTAAGAGCCCGTGTAAAACCACAGATAGAAAGGGTGCTAATACCTTCCCTTTCTATAATCTACCCCCCATACTCAAAATCTCGAAAAAGGAATTTTTCTATGCTTTTGTCCTTTCCAGTTGGATAAAATAAAAGTCGGTGGCGACTCTTGCTTACCGCGACATTTTGCAAACACAAATGCAAAACGCATACCAGCATTTTCCTAAAACAGTTCGGTTCTGCCACCGTATCACAGAACTGGCGACTCTGCTGGGGACTAATAAGTGGGGTATACCTTAGGATTAGTTCATCATAAATTGCTTCTCTTGTTTGATTTGATTTCTTTACTTTTGAGGGTTTTGTATTGGGAGTTACTATAGATCCTAACCTGGATCTAGGGAACACCTGTTAGGTAAGTAGCAATAAACTGTGAGGGAACTGTAAAGCGTAGACCGATACGGTTGAAGTAGTAACTACGTTGATGCGGCACATTGGTTGGTACTGGTATCCCTTATGGAGAAACGAGGAGAATACGAGGCTGTTATATGTGTCGTTAAGCATCAACTGACCTTAGAACCTATAATTGACCAACTTGTCCATAGGAAGTAGTGAGATAGCCGACCTCGGTGTAAAGCTGGGAACTAGTTGATACTCGATACTACACTCATTGAGACCATACTCTCGAGATAGTTCCGACCGCAAGAAAAGATTGCGTGAGCTGAAACCATGACTGATGGAGGATGTTCAGTGATATTGAGAACCTCTAGAACCCGGTTACTATTATTAGGACAGGTTGAAACCAACTGAACTTCAGGAGGGTAATACTTAGACCCCATGCAAGCCTGAAACTTAAGGGCTATTGTGTGACTTGTTTGCCTTTCCCATGTCTATTATCTGCTATACCTGTTGTTTTTTTACCATAACATCATGCATCATAACATAGCATGCATACTTCATTATACTAACCATTTCAATGACCGAGGGGATTTATCTTTGTTCTGTTTTGCAGATTATGGCTTCCTTGCGCAGAAACACCATCCGAGTTAACTTTATACAGATACCTGCTCAACTCAAAGATTTAGCCTTGAGAGTTCCAGATACTTCTTCATTCATTAGAAGACATGGTCAGCTTCTTAGCTTGGTTACCTCAAAGTTTGATGAACAAATGATGAGTGTGCTTTTCTAGTTCTTCGACCCGGTGCATCATTGCTTCACCTTCCCGGATTATCAGCTAGTTCCCACTATGGAAGAGTTTTCTCACTTATTGGGTATATCCATCCTCGAGCAAATGCCCTTTACAGGTTTGGAAGAGGCTCCTAGACCAGAGGACATTGCTTCAGCCTTGCATCTTAAAAGGGTTGATGTAGTATCCAACTGGGAGACACGAAGCGGGGTTGAAGGTTTCTTAGCCAAGTTTCTGATGGATCAAGCTCAACTGTTTTGGGATAATTTGGAATTTCAGGCTTTCGAAGACATCTTGGTTCTTCTTATCTACGGTTTGGTTCTTTTCTAAAATCCAGATTCCTTCATAGATGTAAATGCGTTTAAGATCTTCCTGTCTCGCAATCTTGTACCTACTCTTTTGGGTGATATCTTGCATGCCCTATACACTCGTACTGTGCGTAGAAGAGGGACCCTCATGTGTTGTATGCCGCTGCTGGCGAGGTGGTTTATTTCGCACCTCCCCAAGTCCGTGCTGAAAAATGAAGAAGGTTTAGGATGGTCTTACATGATAATGTCCCTTGCCCATACGGACATTCTTTGGAGTTCTAAAGCTATGGAAAGCATTGTTGTCATTGATCGATGTGGTGGATACCCTAATGTCCCATTGCTTGGAATTAGAGGGGGAATAACCTACAGTCCTTG
The DNA here is from genome assembly GCA_948472305.1 of Vicia faba. Lineage (NCBI taxonomy): Eukaryota > Viridiplantae > Streptophyta > Magnoliopsida > Fabales > Fabaceae > Vicia > Vicia faba. The sequence goes on from OX451736.1 coordinate 942,208,402, forward strand.
CTTGGCTTTGCGACAGTTTGGTCGTGCCCGGAGAGACGGTCCTCATGAGCTACTTCTTACAGATATTGCCTTTGACTATAAGGGGGACGTTGACGAGCATCGCTGAAGGTTTATACGAGCCTGGGGCATGGTGAACAGGTCTGACCCTCAAGAGCTAGAACCAAAGACTTCTCTCCCTATGCAACCTTATCTACAGTGTGTCTGAGCTCGTGCTCAGAAGCTTGGGATGCCTTATGAAGCTGTGTTTCCAGTGATTTTGGAGCCTACCAGTGAAGAGGGTGTTCCTTATACAGTCCTTTATCCCTACATGCCTAATGATCTTGTGGCATTAAAGAGATCCTGGATTCAGTTGAAAGAGGAAAGGGATACCTACCGAGAGAAGTACCATGAGCAAGAGAGGAAGATATTGAAGCTCACCAAGCAACTTGAGAATGAAAGGACGACCAATGACTACGTCAGCACAAAGGGGAAGCGTCCATGGGATTTCTGATTTTTTGCCTTTTCTAGTTTAGATTTGTTTTTCATTTATTTCTTTTGTAACGCCTCAAAGGCATTGTTAAACATTTTTACAACTTAATCTAATAAAGTTTGTTCATTTCTTGTTTTGAAAATTTAAATCTCCCAAAGTCTTTGAAATCATTACATACGCATCCCATCATCATGCACATCATTACAGGTACCATTACAGGTTTCTCATCTTCTTCACTGTTTATTTCAGCACGAAATGTCTTCTGAAATACCTACTGATCAAGCCATCAAAGCTCTACAAGCACAGAATGCCCAATTCCAAGAGATGTTCTTGAACTTAGCTAAAGGGAAAGAGGATTTGAAGACTCTCATCCTGAAGGAGAGGAAGAAGAAGAAGAAGAAGAAGAAGGTGGTTCTTCTGAATATGGGTAACAAATTTGGGAATAGGTTGCGACAGGAAGCTGATCTGTCTCTTTCATCCAAAGGAGAAGAGGTACAATATGAAGAAAAGGGTCCCAGTCCTGTGGTCTCTGATAATGATAATGATTTTGATGATGAGGTGTATCCTCCTACTGAGGATAGGTACAAACAACTTGAAGACCGTCTGAGTGCTATAGAGATTCAGAAGACACCTGGTTTGGACTTCGGAGATCTGGGACTAGCATCTGGGGTGGTGATCCCTCATAAGTTTAAAGCACCGGTTTTTGCTAAGTACAATGGAGCATCCTGTCCTAAACTCCACCTTCGCACATACGTCAGAAAAATCCAGCCCTACACTGCTGATAGAAATTTGTGGGTACATTTCTTTCAAGATAGTCTGTCAGGGACTCAACTTGAATGGTTTTATCAATTGGAAGGAGCTAATGTCTGCAATTGGGAGGACCTTGCTGCTGCTTTTTACAAGCAATATCAGTATAACACCGACCTTGCTCCCACTTGTACTCAGCTTCAGGGTATGTCCATGGGTGCAAGTGAAGGTTTTAAGGACTATGCTCAAAAGTGGAGAGATTTGGCTGGAAGAGTCCAAGCCCCTCTGTCTGATAGGGAGTTGGTGGATATGTTTCTAGGGACGTTGTCTGGTCCATTTTTAAATCATCTGATCGACAGTTCGTCATCTGGGGTTACTGAATTGATTTTGACTGGGGAGAGAGTAGAAGCTGGTATCTGAAGTGGTAAGATACAGAAAGGTGCTTCGTCAAGTACAGAAAAGAAGCCTTTCACCGGTAAGAAATAAGCTAGTGTAGTTTACAGCTCGAGGAGCCAAAACCGACCTGAACACCGTCAAGCAGTGAATGCGGTAGTAATATCAAGACCCACCGTTGCTCCATAACGCAACAATCAGCAAAGAATGGAAAGACTGCAGAGATAGTACACTCGGCTTAATATGACCTTGTCTCAAATTCTACCACAATTATTAAAGACCAACCTGGTAACTCTGAGGAAAGCCCCGAAGAATCCCAGCACCACAACGCCGCTATATAACCCGAACGCCCGCTGCACCTATCACTCCGACAGCCCAGAGCATGATACAAACAACTGTTGGGCCTTGAGGAATTAAGTATAAGATTTGATTGAAGCTAAAGAAATCGAGTTTGACGCTCCAGAAAAGCCCAATGTCATGACTTCTCCTATGCCCTAGCATGGTCATGGAGTAAATGCTGTGGACGATGATCTATTTGTGACCTCCGTGGAAGAAGTTTCTACTCCTTTAATAACAGTTAAGAAGAATCTATTGTTAGCCAGTTTATTTCTGGGCTATGGCGAAGGTTGCCATTTATGCTCAATGCTGCCTGCTGGTTGCCATTTATTGAAATCAGGTGTTCAACGCCTGATGGATAACAAATAAATCCTATTCGAGAAAACTATGATTCCGTTAATTCCAGTTGAAAACATTGCCATCATAACCATATCCGCCAATCCTTCCAAGGATTCCTCGAGAAAGCCTGTTAGGATTACATCTGTTCCAAGAATCGCTCTGTTAATCATTACTATCCCAGGTCCTATCCCATACACTTCGGACAAGGCTGTCCCTTGGCACTATGGGGCCAATGTGTATTACCATGGAGTTAAGCAAGACTTAAAGATTGAAGAAGCTGATGCCGATGTCAGCAATATTGTCGGGGCTAGCAAGGTCACCAGAAGTGGAAGACTCTTCTCTCCTGAGATTTCCCCTCCGACTGCTCACAAACCTGTTGTCATTCCATCTGCTAGTACACCAGCTATTGTCCCAGTTCATATTCTAGTTATCACTCCTGTCACCGAGTCATCTGACACTCGGGGCAAAGTAATCGCAGGTGAGCCTGCCCGGATGGAGGCACCTAAGTAGATCATCGTAGAAACCTCTAAGCAAGAGATGGAGGAAATTCTGAAGATTATCAAGAAGAGTGACTACAACATAGTCGAATAGCTGGGGCAGACCCCGTCGAAAATCTCCATGTTGTCCTTGTTATTGTGTTCGGAAGGCCATGCAAAGGCTTTAATTGCTTTCCTCAAAATCGCGCATGTGCCGCAGGAGACTTCTGCTGATCAATTCAAAGACTGTGTGGCTAGTTTGACTGCTGACAACAGTTTAGGTTTCTCCGACGCAGATCTGACTGCTAAAGGAAGAAATCACAATGATGCTCTGCACGTCTCGATCGAGTGTAGGGGCACCACTTTGGCCCATGTACTGGTGGATACTGGGTCCTCATTAAATGTTTTATAGAAGAAAGCACTAGACCGTCTGGACTGTGAAGGTTTGATGCTGAAGCCAAGCAATATTGTGGTTAGATATTTCGATGGGTCAAAAAGGATGGTGCACGGGGAGGTGGACGTCCCTGTAAAAGTTGGCTCTCAGATTTTTGCATCTACTTTCTATGTGATGGACATCCGACCATCTTATTCTTGCTTGTTGGGTCGCCTGTGGATTCATAAGGTTGGGGCAGTGACTTCTACGCTCCATCAAATGTTGAAATATCCAGTGAAGGGGAAGATTGTTACGGTGCGAGGAGAAGATGAGTACATGGTGAGTCATCTTAATTCCTTTCGGTATGTGGAGATGGATGGAGAGTTCATCGAAATCCCGTGTCAGAAATTTGAAGAGGTTCCCCAGACTTTGGCGTCGACTGAAGTTGCTGCTGACAAACCTCCAATGAAGATGGCTTCCTTTAAGGATGCTAGGGCTGTAATTGAAAAAGGTGGGTGTGCAAATTGGGGTCAGCTCCCCGACTTTGCACACAAAACTGACAAGTTTGGTTTGGGCTTTACTGTAGAGGCTCAAAGGGCTGTACGGCGTGCGCGGATCGAAAGACCTCCTCTACATATCAGTAATCTGGGAGTAAATGTAATCTAGGATGATGAAGAAGAGTCAGATATCGACAGCTGGATCTACCCGACTACCAATGGTGGATTGAACAACTGGACGACGAAAGACTTCGTGCCCGTTTCTTTTATTACACAATAATAGACTTTTGTTTTGAGATTTGTAACACACAATTTGAAACTTTACGGCCCGGTGCCTTGCCCGAGGCACTTTGGCTTTGTTTTTGAGGGCTTATTATTTGTCATTTTCATATATCATCAATAAAGCATTGGACATTTTCTTGCATTACAAATTTTGCGCTCCTTATTTTTCTTTTCTATCTTGCACTTTATCAAAATAGCTATTGTCTTACACACACTCACATATCATAATGCAGATCCATATCCACTCTGGATCCCATTGATAACGACTCTGCTACTGCCGGTTATGACTTCGAAAATCCGATCAACCAAGCTGAGGACGAAGGTGAGGATGATTGTGAAGTGCCTGGGGAACTTGCTAGATTGTTACTACAGGAAGAGAGGGCCATACAGCCTCATGAAGAGCCAGTGAAATTAGTAAATTTGGGTACAGAGGAAGACAAGAAAGAGGTCAAGATAGGTGCAAATCTGGAGCCTAGCATTAAGCAACGGTTGATACAGATGCTACGCGACTATGTTGAGATCTTCGTCTGGTCTTATGAAGATATGCCTGGTTTGGACACCGACATTGTGGTTCATCGCCTGCCAACTAAAGAAGACTGTCCTCCAGTAAAGCAGAAGGTTCGTCGTATGAGCCCCGAGATGTCTGAGAAAATTAAAGCCGAGGTGATGAAACAGTTTGATGTCGGTTTTCTAGCTTTCATTTCTTACCCACAGTGGGTAGCCAATGTTTTTCCAGTGCCCAAGAAGGATGGTAAGGTGCGGATGTGTGTGGACTATAGAGATCTGAACAAGGGGAGCCCCAAGGATGATTTCCCACTCCCTCACATCGATGTTTTGGTCGACAACACCGCACAACATAAGATCTTCTCCTTTATGGATGGTTTTTCTGGTTACAATCAGATTAAGATGGCTCTTGAAGACATGGAGAAGACAACTTTCATTACGCAGTGGGGCACCTTTTGATACAAAGTCATGTCATTCGAATTGAAGAATGCTGGGGCAACTTATCAGCGTGCCATGGTCGCTTTGTTCCACGACATGATTCACCATGAGATTGAGGTGTACGTTGATGACATGATTGCAAGGTCCCAGACTGAGGAAGAATACCTTGACCATCTCCAGAAACTATTCGACAGGTTGAAAATGTACAAGCTAAGGTTGAACCCGAACAAGTGCACCTTTGGGGTAAGGTTTGGTAAGCTGCTGGGTTTCATTGTTAGTGATAAAGGTATTCAAGTGGATCCAGCAAAGGTGAAGGCTATACAGGAGATGCCAGCTCCCCGAACAGAAAAGGAATTCAGAGGCTATTTGGGACGTCTGAACTACATTGCCCGATTCATTTCACATCTGACTGCTACTTGTGAGCCAATCTTCAAGCTGCTGAAGAAAGATCAAGTGGTAAAATGGAATGATGAATGTCAGGCCGCTTTCGAAAGGATCAAAGAATATCTCCAAGATCCACCTATTCTGATGCCTCTAGTTGAAGGAAGACCTTTGATCTTATACTTGACAGTACTCGACAATTCGATGGGGTGTGTGCTGGGGCAGCATGACGAGTCTGGCCGAAAATAGCATGCTATTTACTACCTTAGCAAAAAGTTTACCGACTGTGAGACCCGATACTCACTGCTTGAGAAAACTTGATGCGCTTTGGCATGGGCTGCTCGCCGGCTGAGACAGTATATGCTGACTCACACTACCCTATTGATATTAAAGATGGATCCAATCAAGTATATCTTCGAGAAGCCTGCCTTGTCTGGAAGAATAGCAAGATGGCAGATGATCTTAACTGATTATGATATCCAATACACAACCCAAAAAGCAATCAAGGGGAGTGTGTTGGCAGATCATTTAGCACACCAGGCCGTGGATGATTACCAATCTATGAATTTCGAGTTTCCGGATGAGAACATCATGTTGGTGACTGACTGTGAAAAACCTGGACCGGATGAAGGACCCGAGGAAGGATCTCGATGGTCTATGTAATTTGTGTTGGTGTAAGCCCTATAGGCTAATACTTTTGGTACTTGTATCGAATTATTTATTAATAATAAAAGGCATTTCTTTATTATGTTTGCTTTCTAAAATAATAAAGTCCCTAGAATGGTTTATTTGTTTAATGAAATGTTAAGTGTGACTTAATCATGAGATCCCATTAAACATAAGACACTATTCTTAAAGTATCCGTAGTCAAGCTTTAATGTGAAGTGGGATAACATTAAAGCATTAAGATTATTATGAAGATAGATTGATGATCACATCTCATGGATCATAGATAAGGAATTATCAAGTCTTGACATAGGTATGAATATTAGGAGTAATATTTATACTGGATTGACCCGCTATGAGAATACTACATAGAATGTTATGCAAAGTGTCATAAGTTATTCTCATGATGATAATGGTGTATACCACCCTTCGACCTAAAACCACTATGGACCCTAGATGTAGAGTCAAGTACTTTATTGCTGATCAAACGTCATCCGTAACTGGATGACTATAAAGACGGTTGATGGGTACTTCACAAAGCATGCTAAGGGACATGAGTGACCTAGATGGAATTTGCTCATCCTGCATAACGGGATAAATGTCTAAGGGCCCAATATTGAACTGGACAAGGGTGACACAGTGTATGCCTTGTGTTCAATATAGACATGAGGGCAAAAGGGTAATTGTACAACACAAATATTATCACGGAAAAGGTTTGGTCAGATCACATGACATTTTCGTGACTTGGGTAACAGTGATGTGTTGCTAGATACCGCTCACTGTTTATTATATTAAATGTGTGATTTAATATAATTGCCAACGTCGTGAAAACCTACAGGGTCACACACATAAGGACAGGTTGATGAGAGATAGAATAAATAAGGAACACTGTAAGGTACGTTGCACTTAAGTGTAATACGGAAAGTGGTAAGGTACCACGTGGATAAGTGATATATGGTACATCATAAGGTATGATGTCCATAAGCTTAATTGGGCTTTTAGCTTGTAGCCCATACGAGTGATTCTATAAATAGATCCCTTGTGATGAAGCAATTTCACTTGATGCAATTTCGTTTTTGATTCTCTCTCTCACTCAAGGTTTCCGTTCGTGATCAGCTAGCACTGTGACCGGAAGCGATCTGTTCGTGTGGAATGAGTAGAGGCGTTATTATTCATCAACGCTTGTGATCACAACATCAAAGGTCTGAATCGCCACAAGAGGTAAATATTTCTATCACTGACCATGCTCATTCGTAAGGATCTCTAAAGGAAAATTTTAAATTCCGCTGCGCTTTTGATCACAATTTTCCTTCAATTTGATGGAGCCTAAAACGCGTTGGGTAATGGCATTGGCACCGTGATCATATCTCCTGAAGGCTGTCATACTCCGTTCACCGCCCGATTATGTTTTAACTGCACCAACAATATGGCGGAGTATGAAGCATGCACCATGGGTCTTCGAGCAGCTATTGACCTAAAGATTAAGTTCTTGAGTGTGTTCGTAGATTCCGCTCTAGTGATCAGTTAGATCAAAGGCGAGTGGGATACGAAGCACCCAAATATTATTCCTTACAAGGAGTATGTATTGACATTGCTCCCATATTTTGAGGAGATAACCTTTGAACACTTCCCAAGAGAGGAGAATCAGCTGGCGAACGCGCTAGCTACCATGTCTTCTATGTTCAAGGTCAGGTGGGACAATGAAGCTCCCCAAATTACCATTGAGAGGTTGGACGAACCCGCACATTGCTGTGACATTGAGACTGAAGAGGTAACAGGTAAACCCTGGTTTCACGAGGTAAAAAGGTATCTTGAGGCTCAAGAGTACCCCGAGGGTGCATCTGTTAATGATAAGAAGTTTCTGAGGAGATTCGCTGCGAAGTTTTTCATTAGCAATGGTGTCCTTTAAAAGCGTAACCATGATTCAACCTTACTGCGATATGTGGATAAAAACGAGGCAGAAAGGATTATGGCAGAATTACATGAAGGTACTTTCGGAACTCATTCCAGTGGACACACCATGGCGAAGAAAATCCTTCGGGAAGGATATTATTGGTCTACTATGGAAGCCGATTGTTATCAGCATTCTCGAACCTATCATAAGTGCCAAGTCTATGTTGATAAGGTGCATATACCTCTAGTTTCTCTGAATATTTTGACGGCACCTTGGCCTTTTGCAATGTGGGGCATCGATATGATTGGCGAGATCAGACCTACTGTGTCCAACGGGCATCTTTTCATTCTGGTAGCCATTGATTATTTCACAAAGTGGGTTGAGGCAGCTTCTTTTGCTACAGTAACTAAGAGCGTTGTGGCGCGGTTTATTCGACATAATTTAATATGTCGATACGGTGTACCGGAGAGAATCATTACGGAAAATGGTACAAATATCAACAATACGATGATCACCGAGCTCTACAAACAGTTCAAGATACAGCATCACAACTCTTCTCCCTACCGGCCAAAGATGAATGGGGCTGTTGAAGAAGAAAATAAGAACATCAAGAAGATTGTGCAGAAGATGACAGTGACCTATAAAGACTGGCATGAGATGTTACCATTCGCTCTTCATGGGTATCGCACCTCAGCACGAACATCAACAGGGGCAACACCCTACTCTTTGGTGTATGGCATGGAGGCAGTCCTGCCCATTGAAGTCCAGATACCTTCTCTCCAGATTATGAAGGATGCGGGTTTGAGTGAAGACGATTGGATTCAGACCCGACTTGATCAGTTGAACTTAATCAATGAAAAGAGACTTACTGCTATTTGTCATGGTCAAGCGTATCAAAAGCGGATGATCAAGGCATTTAACAAGAAAGTTAGACGACGAGAGTATGAAGTCAGGGATCTGGTGATCAAACGCATCATACTACCGCAAGGTGATCCTAGGGGAAAATGGACCCCTACGTACGAAGGGCCATTTTTGGTTAAGAACATTTTCTCGGGAGGAGCTATGATTCTAACCAACATGGATGGTGACGACCTTCCTCACCCCGTCAATGCAGACATAGTGAAAAAATACTATGCATAATCAAAGACCCGCTAGGTCGACTGGCCTAGGCAAAAATAAGGGCTTCACGGCGGACCAAAAGGGTTCAGGCAAAAGTAAGGGATGAAAATGAAAAATCTGTACACCCGGCAAGTCGAAAACCTGAAAAGGCGGCTTGGGCAAAAAAGGGTATCCCGGTGGACTGAAAACCCGAAAGGGTGATCCAGGCAAAAATTAGGGATCAAAGCGTAACACTATGTCTCATTGGATCATCTTGAAATCAGACTTATCGACTATCAAGCTCGGACGGTGTTGATCAATCTGATTTACCTTCAACCAAGTAGCGAAGTGATGAGATGCTCGAAGATATAAGGGCAATAGCAGAGTTGGAACCCAGTGGGATTGTTTCACATAGTTGTTTTTCTTTCTACACAAATTGTATAAACTCTGTTCTCTCGGCGACGTTCTCTTACTAGGACGTCAACCTCTTGTACAAAACGCCTATTACAAGCCAACTTCAAATCAATACAATTCATTTTCACAAAGAAATTTCAAATTGTTTTTTTTTTCTGTTTTGTTTTGCAAGAACGCCCAATGGTTCATTTTTGATATATGCATTTGACAATAATTGTTGCTCATAAATATTTACATGCGAAATAAATGACGATTATTCGTAATGCCAAGAACAGGGGAAAACGAGAAATGTCCAAACCTTACAGTTACTCTACCCACCAGGTACAGGGATAGAGCCAGCTTGAGAAAATGACTAAAAGTGCATACACTCCCCGCAGAGTAAGAGGTATCTAAAGACAGTAATGTTAATTCTCCCCAAGCAGAGTTCATTTATCACCAACAATGGAGGACCATCCCCAGTGGAGTTTATTTCCGCCACAAGGAGAAACTCAATCCCCAACAAGGTTCGTTATCGCCAGCAACGGTAATTCATCCACAACCAAGGTTATTCCTCCAAATCAGCAGATCTTATGACAGAGTATCTCTCCCCCACAAAGTCATTTTCTCGCCATTTTGTTCTCTAGCAGAGTTATTCTCCCACCAATTTATTCTCAAATCATCTTCGACCGTCATCCCCAGCGGGAATGAAGAATTCAACTCTTTATACTCTCCAACAACCATCCAAGATTTATTTCCCCAGCTAGAGAACGTCATAAGAACATTGCATATCCATACATCATGACATGTGCATAAATATCATACAACACAATCTCATTTATTTTGAGAACATCATTATTCGATACATGTCATGCATCATGACATTACATACGACTAACTCTTTACCTTTTAGGGAAAGATACAATCAAATTCTCACAAAGCTCAAGCTATGAAGCCCGGAGAACGACTGGATAACAATATCAAACACCGTGAAGCCTGGATTCGACCAGATAGTGGTTTATATTCAAGCTATGAAGCCCGGATTCAACCGGATAATAATTTAATCCCCAGCAAGTTATTGTGAAGCCTGGATTACGACCAGATAGCAATACAAGTTACTATGAAGCCTGGATTACGACCAGATAGCAGTGCCAGACACCATGAAGCCTGAATTCGATCAGATAGTGGTATATCATAAACACAAGCCGTGAAGCCCGGATTACGACCGAATAACAGCTCAACAAGTTATTGTGAAGCCTGGATAACGACCAGATAGCAATACGAGTTACTGTGAAGCCTGTATTACAACCAGATAGTAGTACAAGATGCTGTGAAGTCTGGATTACGACCAAATAACAGCCAAGAATACTACGAAGCTGGAGTCGATCAAATAGTGGTATATCCTAATGCAAGTTATGAAGCCCAGATTCGACCGGATAGTATCTTGATTTCTCCAAACACCATGAATCCTGGATTCGACTAGATAATGGTATGAAACATCGTGAAGCCTGGATTACGACCAGATAGCGGTAAAGCACTGAAGCCTGGATTACAACTAGATAACAGTGAGGGACACTGTGAAGCTTGGATTTCGACCAAATAGCAGTCTACCTGGCCAATTAATATGAAGCCCGGAAATCGACCGGATATTAGTAGGCCCAAAATTCAAATGGAAGCCCGGATGTGACCGGATAACCACTTGATTCCTTCTGAAGCCTGGATTACGACCAGATAAGAAGTAAGGTACTGTGAAGCCTGGATTACGACTAGATAGCAGTGCAAGACACCATGAAGCCTGGATTTGACCAGATAATGGTATAAAATATCGTGAAGCCTGGATTACGACCAGATAGCGGTAAAGGACTGAAGCCTGGAATCGACCAGATAACACTATAAGACACTGTGAAGCTTGGATTTCGACCAAATAGTAGTTTACCTGGACAATTACTAAGAAGCCTGGAATCGACCGGATATTAGTGTGCCCTAAATTCAAGTTGAAGCCCATATGTGACCGGATAACAACTTAATTCCTTCTGAAGCCTGGATTACGACCGGATAAGAATTGAGAAATTGCGAAGCCTGGATTACGACCGGATAGCAAGATTAATCTCATCCCCCCAGTAAGTCACTATAAAGCCTGGAGCATGACCAGATATCAGTCGATCTTATCACTATGAATCCTGGATCACGACCAGATAGTAGTTCATTTTCACCTCTTCGACTAAGAGACAAGTCCCTAGTAGAATAACGGACGACCGAAGCTCATAAAATTCTATTTCCCTCAAAACAAAGATCAGCATTCCCCAGCGAAATCTTCCTCAACAACATGTATACGAGTTCTCGCTAAGGAATCTCTTAGGCGACCGACTCTCCTTCGGATGGCATATTTAAGCCCATCTTCCATCATCAATCTCCAAATGGCATCTATAAGCCCATTCTCGGCATCACAAGACAAGTGCCGCTTCATGCGAGCGCAAATTTCTGGGTACTCTAGTGTTCAATCATCTTCCACCCTCGGATCACGAAAGGCAGACAAGCCAATTTACATCCTCAGGTTTAAGAAGATTGAACAGGGGCAGTTGTTGTACCCCAAAATTTTACCTCCCATATTTCTCAAAAAATTTCAAGCAAGATCCTCAAATTGCTCAAGGAAGTCCAAGGGTTGACCAGACAAACCCTCTCCTAAGGCAGTCTATCTCAAATTAGGGTTTTATGTTGCATCAAGATACTTGAGTCCAAGGTTCTCAAATGCTCACTATTGTCCTAATATGTTCTCAAGATCATCCATGTCAAGTTTCAAGCCTTGCAGAGAAAGTTTGCTCAGTCAATTGCTCAAAGGCCTGAAAATAAATGTGCTAGAGCAAAAGTCAAATGTGGCCTACATACAGTCAAACCTCAAGATTTTTGGTCAACATCCTCATTTTGAAGTATTATTCATCATTTTATCAAGGGTTGATCATTATTCATCAAGGATTGCTCACAATTCATCAAAACCCAAAAGTTGCTAAATTGAGGTTTTGCAGGAAAAGTCAACCCAACTTTGACCAAGCATAACTTTCTCATACTTTATTAGAAATTAACCATCCAAATCTAATTTTTAATAGGATGCAATGCCCTACAATTCATCTTCAGCTCCCAAGTTCAAAATATGCACTCACAAGAAGTTACAGATTTGGACATTATAGGCCATTTTGAAAAGTCAACAAAAACACCTTTTTTGTCAAAGCTTCATACATGAACATGGAAGACTCAATTGATATTATAAGAAAAGGTTTCCTTAGATGACATCTCAAGCTTTCTAAAAAGTCCAAGAACACCCTCATAGAGTCAAAATTGAAGGAGTTATGCATTGGTGAAATTGACATTTTTTTGCAAAATTCCCAAAAGTCAAAAGTGCATCAAGTTGCAATTTTTGTCAAATGGGCCCAACTTTTTGTACTTGTCTTGAGTTTGTAACATGGTCCACGACCCATGATCCTTCCCTATTGCCTTTATTTTATTTTTTCCATTTATTTTGATTTTTATTTCATTTAAATCAAATTAAATCAAAATAAAATCATGAAAATATCAAAATCATTTAAACCTTGAGATTTTGTGCATATTTCAGGTCTCTTATACAGCTAGCAAGGGAATCAAATCATGCAAGGCATGTTTGTACATAAAAAGATTGATTTTTGGCTTATTTTGGAAAGATCTTCATGGGAATCAAATCATGATCAAAAACCATAATTGAAAAAGATTTAGAGCAAACTTGTAAACCTAATTCACTCAAGGACATATATAGAACAAATTCAGACCAAATGCATAAGGTTTGGAGGCGTGTAGAGTGAAGAAAAAACTTGGAAAAACTCAAGAAAAGTAGGAATCTGTTTTCATACTTCCAGGAATTCTCAAGCCTTCCAAGCGATCTCATTCGTTTCTTGGGTGTTCAAGGAGTCCATAGCAATCCTTAGCAAGCATTTTCGTGCACCAAAACTCACTGTAAGTGATTCACGACCTTGACATTTTCTTGAAATCCAATATCATTATTTTGGCATTTGTAGCATGAATACTTTGCATATTCTCATTTAGTGAAACATTTGTAAGCTATTGGTAATGATTAATTGCATTTTTGCTAACCATACAGAGATATGCCATTGTTAGGGTTTCGGTCTTGTTTTTGGGGTTTTCTTATGCAGGTGAAATTGGCCCAAAAGAGAGGTACTATGAGGTTCACAAGACCAAGACAAATTGGTCTGTAGCATTATATTTCATTTATGGTGCGTGTGTGTGATTTTGGAAAATCACAGGGGCTATAGCTACAGACTTTGTCCATAGGTAAAAGTCTCATACTTTTAGCAACGGAGAGAGGAAGAAGAAAGGAGACGTGGCAAGCCTTGATTCATCCATTTGAATTTCGCGCGCTGGACATTGGTTATTTTGTGTTTTTTAATATAATGATTATTTGTTATTTGATGTACAACAAAGCGCGCTGGTAGAGTTGGTAAGGAGATGCGTGGAAAAGGCCATAGGACCTGGGTTCGAATCCCAGGTCCCCCATGTTATTTCACAATATTTTTTCTTGCATGATCAGACATGCGTAGAGGCACAAAGACCATCATGGACCATCAGCTTGCAACCATTGGATCTAAAGCAGATCAGATCCAATCCAAAGGCCATCACATGAATGCCTACTGTTGTACCCCAAAATCTTCCCTCCCATATTCTCCAATATTTGTCAAGAATCATCTTCAAATGGTTCAAGACTTCTCAAAGATTGCACAGTCAAACATCCTCCTAAGCCAGTCAAAAACTAGGGTTTTGGTTCTTGCAAGGAAGTTGAGGTTTTCAAGGGCTCAATCAAATCATATAGGCCTATACACATTGTCAAGCATCTACATGCCAAGTTTCAAGACTCATAGGGTCAAGTTGCACAGTCAAAAGCTTCATTTGCTTCACAATCAACTGTAGGGGCAAAATGGTCATTTGGCAGTCAAAAGTCAAAATTTTTGGTCAACATCTTATTTTGAAGCCACAATCATCATTTTATCAAGTCTTGATCATGATTCCTCAAGCATGGCTCAAAAATCATCAAGATGCAAAAGTTTCTATTTTTGGACAGTTGAAAAGTCAACTGTAACTTGACCAGGGCATAACTTTTTCATGATTCATCAGAAAAATCCCATCCAATGCTTATTTTGAAGGGGATGACATTTCCTACAACTCATCTTCACATTCCAAGTCCAAGAAATGCTCTCACAAAAAGTTATCAATTTCTACATTATAGGTCAATTTCAAAAGTAAACAAAAATCCACTTTAAGTCAAAGACCATAACTTGATATTGGTAAATCCAAATGACATGGGACCAAAGGCATTGGTTAGAGGACTTCAAGACCTTTCCAAAATGTCCAAGAACATGTTCATATGATTAAAATTGAGCAAGATATGCATTGGAGAAGTTGGGAAAGTTTTGGGAATTTGCAAAAGTCAACTTTGCCTAAAACACCTTGTTTTTGCTAATGGGCCCCAAATTCCTTCTTGAATCTTTACCCAAAGCATATGCCCGACCCATTGAGATTAAATTGAGTTATTTTATTATTTTTATTAATTATTTGGATTTTTAATTCATTTAATTCATTTAAATGTAGGAAAATACCAAGATATGTTTTTTTAAATATTTTGTGAAGCAAATACACTCAGGGCAAGCTGGCAAATTCGTGCATCAATCAAAGAGACAAGAATCACCCAATTTGGCAAGGTTTTTCAATCAAAAAGATTGAAAAATATTTGATTGAAAATCAAATATTGAAAACTTTATTCCATGGATTTTTGGATCAAGACTTGACCTAAAACCTTTCTACTATAAGTGCATAACCAAACCCTAATGCCTGAAACATGCAAAAACTGCTGAAAAGAGCCATTACTATATTGAAAAAAATTCAAAGAAAGCTTGAAACTGAATTCAACCTTCCAGGCCAATTCAAAGCCCTTTCTTGATTCAAACACCTTGCTGGGACATTCAGGAACGCGTTGCAATCAAAATTAAGTGTTAACACTCAAGGAATCCTAAGAACAGTCGTACGGTTTGCCCATTCTTTTTCATAATCGAAACTCACTTTTTATGCATCATTAACATGATATAATCGTTTCTTTGCATTGCTATGACCTTTCTGAAGCTGATGGTATAAGTGAATTGAGTTATAGAGCCTTAAATCAAAAGACACCATTGAAGGAATCTAGGGTTTCGAAGCTTTGATTTTAGAGCTTTACAGCACAGGCAAAATTGGAACCTCCCATGCCCATGGTTGAAACCGTCTGAACGTGACGAACACAATGGACATGTCGCGCCCTATTTATATTTGATGTACATCTAATCGCTATTTTTCGTCCATAAGAGTTGTGGGGGTTAAAAACCCCCGCTAATTGATTTGTTTTTGCAGGCATTCAGTGAAGAAGACAATACATGGTCACACATGGTTGGCTGGTTTGAATAAAAGGCGCGCTTCGTTTGTTGTCTCAGCATACGCGTTATTGTTTATATATTATTTTTATTGAGTATTATAATAACAATTACAGGCGCCTGGCTTAGTGGCAAATGCATTGTCCAAGCACCATTGGGACCTGGGTTCGATTCCCAGGTCCCCCAAATTCCTTGTTCTATTTTTTCTAACAAATTCCCATGCAGCGCTTTCTAATGGTTCCACCATACACCTCAACCATCCAAGCGCCAGGTGTTCATAATCAGCAATCCAAGGGCTATGAAGTGTTGACCATCATGTTCCCCAGTCAAAGTCAGCGTAGACTATCCAGAAAGTCAAAGCAGGCTTGATTCTTAATGGGCCAAATTGCTTCTTCAACCTCCATTGGGTTCATCAACCCCCCTGGTTCTTTCATATTTTCTTTTGTTTTCCTTTTCTTTTTTTATTTTCCTTTAACTAACTATTTTTTTTCTTACTAATATTATTTATTTAACTAACATAATTAATATTAATTTTCATAATAAACTCAGAATTAAATATTTTATTATGTATTAATTTCATTATTAATTTATTTTGTAAATAAAATACTAATAAATTAATTAGTTTAATTAGTTAATTTTAATCTTTTTTTTACAATAAATAAAATATGTTAGAATTAGGGTTTTCTCTTGACTTTTTATTTCTTTTCTTTTTATTTTTCATTAAAATATTAAAAAACACAAAAAACACTTTTTTTCTTTAATTAATTAATTAATTAGTAAATTAGGTTTAATATTTTCATTAAATTGCAAAAAAGGGACCAATTGCTTTCTTTTCTAAAAAAGGGTCAAAACCCTAAGACGTTCCCGATTTAATTTCTGTCGCGCATTATTAATTCCTTTTAATTATATTTATGTATCTGCTCCGGAAATGTAATAGATAATTAGGATTTTACCGCTTTATTTACTTTCCGCATTTATTTTCCAAAACGGGTTTTGTTTTTGGCGATGTATAGACCCGTGCCTTGTAATAGCGTAGATTCATATTTCCGCACTTTATTTTCCGCACTCTTAACTGTAATATGCATGCAAGACTTGGATGAAAATTAAAAACCAATCCGTAGCTCACAAATGACATGTTCAAAGATAAATATAACATGAAAACAACACACAAGCACATGCCACTCCTAGGGTACGCCTCACTGGTTGCCTCGAACGTGGTCGTCAAGTATAGGGTGTTTTAGAGGTCGCCCTCCTGTCTAAAGATCCAGTTGCCTCGAAACGGTTGCCTCGGATAAAAAGGACCTAGGATATTAGGGTTACTTCTAAGGTGTCCTACCATTGCTTTGGTGACCACACATGTCCCTAATAATCGAATTGACTCGAATAACTCCAACGATGGTGCTGCCTACCTCTCAATGGTGGGATAGCACTATCTAAAGGACTCTTACACAGCCTAATTCCTTAGAGTAGGTAGATTTCTCATGGGTACTTGCTCTCTCAAACAAACAAAAATACTTTTCACACCTACACTTTCTAAAAGTTTTCAAACAAATTTTTCATACACTCTTGAGGACAGATACACGAGTTACTTAGAAATTTTTCATACGAAACTTTTTCAAAACCCACACACACTTGAAAAGCAAACATCTTTTGAAAACATAAGAGCAAGTACCTAAGAGCCCATGGATAACCATGGATAGAAAGGGTGCTAACACCTTCCCTTTCTATAAATCTACCTCCCGAACCGAGAGAAATCTCAAAGAAGGAATTTTGTTGTGCTTTTGTCCTTTCCATGTTGGAGAACATAAAAGACGGTGGCGACTCTTGCTTACCGCGACATTTCGCGAACCAGCTTAAAAACAGTCAGTTCTATTTCCACCGATCACAGAACTGGCGACTCTGCTGGGGATATCTTATAAGTGAGGTGTACCTTAGGATTAGACCACTCTTATATTTTCAATTGTATGCCTTGTTTGCTTTAATATTATGGGCTTGCATCGGAGTTTCATAGATCCTAACCCGGATCTGGGGGATACCTTTTAGAAGTAGCAACAAACTGTGAGGGAACTGTGAGGGGTATACCGACACGGTTGAAGCAGTTGCTACGTTGATGTGGCACTTTGGTGAGTACCGGTAACCCTTGAGTCAAGTCAAGGAGAGTACGGGGCCGCCGCGTGGTGTCGTAAAGCATCAACTGACCTTAGGAACCTTACTTGACCATCCTGGCCTCTTTAGGGGTAGTGAGATGACCGACTTTGGTGCAGTCCGAAGTTGGTAGATACTCGATACTACACTCATTGAGGGTTGTTTTCTTGGAATATTTTGGTCGCCAGTTTAGTGGCTAAATCAAAACAATGAACATAGAAAACAATCCAATGATATTGAGCTCCTTAGAACCCGGTTACTTTTGATAGGACAGGTTTTGAGCCAACCAACTTCAAGAGGGTAGTACCTAAACTTCATGCTGGCCTAAAATCTAAGGGTTGTCTTGTGTGACTTGTGTGCCTTCAAACTTGAACTACTTGCACATTCTTGTTATCTGACACACGAGTTCCTTGCAGGTTTTGTTTACAGTCCTTAATCTGGGCTTATAACAGGGCTTACTTACATCACTCCACGCATAGCATAACATCATACCATCATACCATAGCATTTCCTTAACCATTTCAAGGATCTCAAGGGTTTGTGATGCAGGTCATGATGAACCAACTGTCTAGCAAGGGGCAAAGGGGATTTATTTTCCTCTAGCCAAGTTTGTTTGGAGATCAAAACATGACAACTTGAGTCAGGGGCTATGACCCACTCGATATGGTGACCCTTGACTCTTGAAGAAGGGCTCTCAACAACATGAAGTTCCTTCAATCAAGCTATCAGATTCTAACAATTTTTCTTGTTTACCACGCGAGATCCGTGAAAACATTGCATGCATACATACATATCATTGCATTACAGGTACCCCTTTTACAGGCCACTTACCTTCTTCGCTGTTTATTTCAGCAATCATCATGAATCCCGAATCATCCAATGAACAAGCTATCAAGGCCCTCCAGGCCCAGAATGCCCAGTTCCAGGAGTTGGTTATGAGCCTAGCCCAGGGTCAACAGGATTTGAAGACTCTGCTTATGAAAGAGAGGAAGAAGAAGAAGAAGAGGACTGTTCTATTCAGCACTAGACGCAGATCTGGGAATGGATCACAAAACGAGGTTGACCTGACTACCCCATCTGTAGGGAAGGACAGTCCCCAAGAGAGAGAGGTTCCTAGTCCAGTGGTCTCCGACAACGAGACAGATTACAATGATGAACAGTACCCTCCTGTTGAGGACAAGTACAAACAGCTCGAAGACCGGTTAAGTGCTATGGAGATACAGAAAGTGCCCGGCCTGGACTTCGAAGATCTAGGTCTATTCTCTGGGGTGGTGATCCCACACAAGTTCAAGGCACCTGCTTTTGCAAAGTACGACGGGGCTTCCTGTCCTAAGTTGCATCTCAGATCCTATGTAAGGAAGATCCAACCTTACACGGTTGACAAGAATTTGTGGATTCACTTCTTCCAGGATAGTCTTTCAGGGACTCAACTCGAATGGTTCTATCAGCTGGAGGGAGCCAGTATTCGTAACTGGGAGGACTTGGCTACTGCATTCTACAAGCAGTATCAGTACAATTCCGACCTCGCTCCCACGGGTACCCAACTCCAGGGTATGTCACTAGGGACGGGTGAAGGATTCAAGAAATATGCGCAAAAGTGGAGAAACCTTGCTGGAAGGGTGCAACCACCTTTGACAGACTGTGAGCTTGTGGACATGTTCTTGGGGACCCTGTCTGGTCCGTTCTTCAACCATCTGATTGGGAATTCTTCTGCTGGGTTCACAGATCTGATCTTAACTAGGGAAAGAATAGAAGCTGGTATCAAGGCTGGGAAGATTCAAGAAGCTACACCTTCTGACACTCAGAAAAAGCCTTACACGGGGAAGAAAGAGTCCAATGCTGCATATAGTCAAAAGGGTCGTCGTGACCAACATGCAGGGGCAGTCATGATCTCTGGTTCTGCATCGCGCCGACAACCACAAAAGGGAAATCAACGAAGGCCGGATGAGCCTAAAAGACAATTCACCAACATCAACATGCCATTGTCACAAGCATTGCAGCACATGTTGAAGATGAATCTGATTGTGGTGATCAACCCTCCGGCAAATCCCAAGACCTCTTCTCCAAGGTACAACCCAGATGCGAGGTGTGCTTATCATTCTGGTAGCCCGGGGCACGATACTGAGGATTGTTGGGCGCTGAAATACAAGATCCAGAATATGATCGATGCTAAGGAGATCGAATTCGAGCCTGCTGAGACTCCTAATGTGATCACTGCTCCCTTGCCAAAACATGGCTAGGATTGAAGAAACTTTTGTTCATTCGAATGTTCAAGTTGTATTTTTCTTTGATTGTTCAAACATTTATTCATGTCAAACTTTGTTATTTCATTAATGCATTACACGTGTATGTTTTGAAGTAATTATGTTTACTATATCCAAAATTGCTTTTATTTTTCTTGATATTCAACTCTTGATTAATAACTCTAAGCCTCTTGAGGGAGGATGACGAAAACAATACAACAATCTACAGTATGCTTTTGAACAGACCCCGCTGATGAGGTACATGCATTGTTTCAGGTCCTAAACACTGAAGTTATAAGGAAGATAATCCCTCGTCAACCCCTTTGAGCCAAAGAAGTTGGAGTTTTTCTTTTCAAAAATTAAAACCCTCAATCATAACCTGGGGCAGGGTAGTTTTCTCAGCTGATCCAGGTGCACAATGAATGGCATCAAAGAAGTCCTTCCAAAACAAGAGACAGTGATGGTTCCGAATAATCGTAAGGATAGGCAGTCATTATATCTTAGAAATAAAAGCCCATTAAGTCAAAACCTATGAAGGAGACTTACAAAACTGGGGCATCCCGCTGACTGTAAATACAAAAAGAAACAACTCAGGCAAAAAAAAACAGGGATACCAAAATAAAAAAGAAAGAGGTCCTACACACCCTCAACCAAAAAAGGAACGACTGCCTATTCAAAATAAACTGTCAATATCCCAACCATCATTGGAATATCAGGACAAAGACTCAAACAAGGTCTAATGCATGATCAACTGAGTTTAGGTTTGAAGAACATCACAAAGAGCGGGTGGGTACAAATAAAATTTGAGCCTTTATCCTTTGTTTCTTAAACCATGAACCAGGCCACGTTATAACCCTCAAAAGTCCTAGCTGAAGCATGGGTTAGTTCGAAAGCATAATGTTACGAAAGGTATCCTGACTCCTTAAGGCTTGCGGTAAAATAACGAGTTGACATCACAGTTTACAAAAAAAAAAAATTCACTTGTTTTTATGAAAAAATGCATTTTCAAAAAACTTCAAGACAGACATAAGCTTTGCATTTTTAATATAACATTGCTTGCATATGACTATTTGTTTGAACAACATAGAAGTTCGCACGACGAATTTCTAATGAACAAAAGCCCCTCCAATCAAGGGGCATGGCATAATCTTTGTCCATCATCTGGGGCAGGTAAGTCAACATTCGGAGAATCTCTCAAAAGGCCAACCAGCTTGGGGCAAATCTCCATCTGGATCACTTGGGGCATTGGACGATCAAACGAAGATCTTCTGGTGGTATGGTAACACTGCACTACTGACAGTGACAACTTCCTGTATCTTAAGAGCACGGACATAGTCGGAAAAATACTACGCATCATCAAAGACCCGCTAGGTTGACACCCCTAGGCAAAAATAAGGGCTTTCCGGCGAACCAAAAGGGTTCGGGCAAAAATAAGGGATAAAAATGAAAAAATCTGTACACCCGGCAAGTCGAAAACCTAAAAAGGCGGCTTGGGCAAAAAAGGGTATCCCAGTGGACTGAAAACCCGAAAGGGCGGTCCAGGAAAAAGTTAGGGATCACAGCGTACGACTATGTCCCGTCATCTCGTCACTTTCCTACCAGAAGAAGATTTGTCAAATCGGCAGTTATCAAGGCCTCCACAGGTACCTTCTCCCACAAAAGCTGGGGCAATAAGAATTGTCCGAACTGTACAAGTTGCTCTGTCCTACCAGGTACAAAGGTCGATTCGACTGAAGAATTTAACCAGGATACCTTCACTCCCCGCAGAGTAAGACAAATCAACAATACTCTCCCCAAGCAGAGTTGGTCTCCCATCAGCCCTAAAAAGGCACAGTCTCCCTAGCAAGTCAGCGATACTCTCCCCAAGCAGAATTAGTCTACTGTCAGCCTTAAGGAAGTTGGGTATCCCCAGAAGATCTCAATATTCTCCAGCAGAGTGTACAAAGATTCCTCAGCAAGCATCCCCGACAGTCTTAATATAAGATTGTTCCCCGACGGAATACAGACACCCCAGTGGAGCCACTTCCCCGGTACAGTTTAAAAGTTTCCCCAGGAGAGTTGAATCATCCTCCCCAATAGATTCTGGAAGTTTACCCCCAGTAGATTCTAGAAGCTTATCCCCAGTAGAGTCTGGAAGCTGATCCCCCGCAGAGTGCAAAAGCATCTCCCCGGCCATATTCAAAGGTTATTCTCCCACCAGAGTATAACTGGGTTATCCTCAGCTAATTACAACAGAAAGATCATCCTCGGCGAAGTTCTTCCTGTCCCCAGCGGAGTTCATCAAATCCTCCAATAAGAGCTTATCCACAGTAATCCCCATCGGAGTTATCATCAGAATCTCAGCGAAGTATCTCTTCCCAGAGTAATTCCCCGCAGAGCAATCTCTTCAAGTTTATTCCCCAATGGAGTCATCTTCTCCTACCAGTTTATTCTTGCAATCATCATCCCCAGCGGAAACGAAGAACTCTAATCTTCAACATCAGCCCAGGATTCAACAAAATTCCCGACATTCGTCAAGGATTTATTTTCCCAGACGAAAATACATTCATAAACATATCACATCTCATACCTCTTATTCATAAAACATGATAAAGTGCATACGACACAATCTCATTTATTTTTGAGAACATCATGACATCATGCATTTCATACATCATGACATTGCATACAACTAATGTTTTGCCTTTTCAGGAAAAAGTCAATCAAAAGATGATTACCATCTACCTTTACAGTTCCAGATCAACACCGGTAATAAGCCAAGAAAATTCTGTGGGCGACTGATCGTGGGTCAATATCTGAAACCAAACAGGACAATTATCTACTTGATCATCATGAAGCAACCTTACACCGGTTCCTTCTCAATCTTAGATGTAGTTTTACACGAACTCATCATCAGGCAACCCTACACCGGTTTCCTTCTCAACTTCAGATGTAGTTTTACACGAACTCATCATCAGTAACCCTACACCGGTTCCTTCTCAATTTTCAGACGAAGTCTTACACGGACTCACCCTCCACAAGTAAACCTACACCGGTTCCTTTTCTTTCAAAAGAAGTCTTACACGGACTTATCATCAAAGTAACCCTACACCGGTTCCCTTTCTTTCAGAAAAAGTCTTACACGGATTTATCTCAAGATGACCTTACCCGGGTTCATCAAGAAGTTTTACACGAACTTACCCTGCAGTAACCTTACCCCGGTTCCTCCAGAAGTCTTACACGGACTTATCTCAAGATGACCTTACCCCGGTTCATCAAGAAGTTTTACACGAACTTACCCTGCAGTAACCTTACCCCGGTTCCTCCAGAAGTCTTACACGGACTTATCTCAAGGTAACCCTACACCGGTTCCTCCCAAAGTCTTACACGGATTTATCCCAAGGTAACCTTACCCTGGTTCCTCAAGAAGTTTTACACGAACTTATCCCAAAGAAACCCTACACAGGTTCTCTCTCTCCAGACGTAGTTTTACACGGACTCGTCATCAAGAAACCCTACACAGGTTCTCTCTCTCCAGACGTAGTTTTACAGGGACTCGTCACCCGGAAACCCTACATAGGTTCTCTATTTCCAAGGATGCAGTTTTACACGGACTCGTCATCAAGAAACCCTACACATGTTCTCTCTTTCCAAAGATGAAGTTTTACACGGGCTCATCATCAGTCAACCCTACACAGGTTCTCTCCTTCCAAGGATGCAGTTTTACACGGACTACTCGTCATAAGTAAACCCTACACAGGTTTCCTTCTCAGCTCCAGATGCGGTTTTACACGGACTCGTCATCAGTAAACCCGACACAGGTTTCCTTCCTTCAAATGCAGTTGCACACAGGCTCATCATCAGTCAACCCTACACAGGTTTCCTTCTTTCCAAGATGCAGTTGTACACGAGCTCATCAGACAACCCTACACAGGTTCCCTCTTTCAACTTACAAAATTACAATTCAACAAACAATCTCCAGATGGCATCTATAAGCCCATCCACCTACCAACAGTCTCCAAATGGCATCTATAAGCCCATTCCCGACAAGTTTCTGTCACGTATCCAGATGGCATCTATAAGCCCATCCTCCTATCCATCATCTCTCCAAATGGCATCTATAAGCCCATTCCCGCCATCACATTGCTGATATTCTACTATGCGAGTGCAAATTTCTGGGCACTCTAGTGTTCAATCATCTTCCACCTTCAGATCACGAAAGGCACGCACGCCAATTAAGAAGATTGAACAGGGGCAACTGTTGTACCCCAAAATTTTCCCTCCCATATTCTCCAATATTTGTCAAGAATCATCTTCAAATGGTTCAAGACTTCTCAAAGATTGCACAGTCAAACATCCTCCTAAGCCAGTCAAAAACTAGGGTTTTGGTTCTTGCAAGGAAGTTGAGGTTTTCAAGGGCTCAATCAAATCATATAGGCCTATACACATTGTCAAGCATCTACATGCCAAGTTTCAAGACTCGTAGGGTCAAGTTGCACAGTCAAAAGCTTCATTTGCTTCACAATCAACTGTAGGGGCAAAATGGTCATTTGGCAGTCAAAAGTAAATTTTTTTGGTAAACATCTTATTTTGAAGCCACAATCATCATTTGATCAAGTCTTGATCATGATTCCTCAAGCATGGCTCAAAAATCATCAAGATGCAAAAGTTTCTATTTTTGGACAGCTGAAAAGTCAACTGTAACTTGACCAGGGCATAACTTTTTCATGATTCATCATAAAAATCCCATCCAATGCTCACTTTGAAGGGGATGACATTTCCTACAACTCATGTTCACATTCCAAGTCCAAGAAATGCTCTCACAAAAAGTTATCAATTTCTACATTATAGGTCACTTTCAAAAGTAAACAAAAATCCACTTTAAGTCAAAGACCATAACTTGAGATTGGTAAATCCAAATGACATGGGACCAAAGGAATTGGTTAGAGGACTTCAAGACCTTTCCAAAATGTCCAAGAACATGTTCATATGATTAAAATTGAGCAAGATATGCATTGGAGAAGTTGGGAAATTTTTGGGAATTTGCAAAAGTCAACTTTGCCTAAAACACCTTGTTTTTGCTAATGGGCCCCAAATTCCTTCTTGAATCTTTACCCAAAGAATATGCACGACCCATTGAGATTAAATTGAGTTATTTTCTTATTTTTATTAATTATTTGGATTTTTAATTCATTTAATTCATTTAAATGTAGGAAAATACCAAGATATGATTTTTCAAATCTTTTGTGAAGCAAATACACTCAGGGCAAGCTGGAAAATTCGTGCATCAATCAAAGAGACAAGAATCACCCAATTTGGCAAGGTTTTTCAATAAAAAATATTGAAAAATATTTGATTGAAAATCAAATATTGAAAACTTTATTCCATGGATTTTTGGATCAAGACTTGACCTAAAACCTTTCTACTATAAGTGCATAACCAAACCCTAATGCCTGAAACGTGCAAAAACTGCTGAAAAGAGCCATTGCTATATTGAAAAAAATTCAAAGAAAGCTTGAAACTGAATTCAACCTTCCAGGCCAATTCAAAGCCCTTTCTTGATTCAAACACCTTGCTGGGACATTCAGGAACGCATTGCAATCAAAATCAAGTGTTAACACTCAAGGAATCCTAAGAACAGTCGTACGGTTTGCCCATTCTTTTTCATAATCGAAACTCACTTTTTATGCATCATTAACATGATATAATCGTTGCTTTGCATTGCTATGACCTTTCTGAAGCTGATGGTATAGGTGAATTGAGTTATAGAGCCTTAAATCAAAAGACACCATTGAAGGAATCTAGGGTTTCGAAGCTTTGATTTTAGGGCTTTACAGCACAGGAAAAATTGGAACCTCCCATGCCCATGGTTGAAACCGTCTGAACGTGACGAACACAATGGACATGTCGCGCCCTATTTATATTTGATGTACATCTAATCGCTATTTTTCGTCCATAAGAGTTGTGGGGGTTAAAAACCCCCTCTAATTGATTTTTTTTTGCAGGCATTCAGTGAAGAAGACAATACGTGGTCACACATGGTTGGCTGGTTTGAATAAAAGGCGCACTTCGTTTGTTGTCTCAGCATACGCGTTATTGTTTATATATTATTTTTATTGAGTATTATAATAACAATTACAGGCGCCTGGCTTAGTGGAAAATGCGTTGTCCAAGCACCATTGGGACCTGGGTTCGATTCCCAGGTCCCCCAAATTCCTTGTTCTATTTTTTCTAACAAATTCCCATGCAGCGCTTTCTAATGGTTCCACCATACACCTCAACCATCCAAGCGCCAGGTGTTCATAATCAGCAATCCAAGGGCTATGAAGTGTTGACCATCATGTTCCCCAGTCAAAGTCAGCGTAGACTATCCAGAAAGTCAAAGCAGGCTTGATTCTTAATGGGCCAAATTGCTTTTTCAAACCTCCATTGGGTCCATCAACCCCCATGGTTCTTTCATATTTTCTTTTGTTTTCCTTTTCTTTTTTTATTTTCCTTTAACTAACTATTTTTTTATTACTAATATTATTTATTTAACTAACATAATTAATATTAATTTTCATAATAAACTCAGAATTAAATATTTTATTATGTATTAATTTCATTATTAATTTATTTTGTAAATAAAATACTAACAAATTAATTAGTTTAATTAGTTAATTTTAATCTTTTTTTTACAATAAATAAAATAGGTTAGAATTAGGGTTTTCTCTTGACTTTTTATTTCTTTTCTTTTTATTTTTCATTAAAATATTAAAAAACACAAAAAAACACTTTTTTTCTTTAATTAATTAATTAATTAGTAAATTAGGTTTAATATTTTCATTAAATTGCAAAAAAGGGACCAATTGCTTTCTTTTCTCAAAAAGGGTCAAAACCCTAAGACGTTCCCGATTTAATTTCTGTCGCGCATTATTAATTCCTTTTAATTATATTTATGTATCTGCTCCGGAAATATAATAGATAATTAGGATTTTACCGCTTTATTTACTTTCGGCATTTATTTTCCAAGACGGGTTATGTTTTTGGCGATGTATAGACCCGCGCCTTGTAATAGCGTAGATTCATATTTCCGCACTTTACTTTCCGCACTCTTAACTGTTAATATGCATGCAAGACTTGGATGAAAATTAAAAACCAATCCGTAGCTCACAAATGACATGTTCAAAGATAAATATAACATGAAAATAACACACAAGCACATGCCACTCCTAGGGTACGCCTCACTGGTTGCCTCGAACATGGTCGTCAAGTATAGGGTGTTTTAGAGGTCGCCCTCCTGTCTAAAGATCCAGTTGCCTCGAAACGGTTGCCTCGGATAAAAAGGATCTAGGACATTAGGGTTACTTCTAAGGTGTCCTACCATTGCTTTGGTGACCACACATGTCCCTAATAATCGAATTGACTCGAATAACTCCAACGATGGTGTTGCCTACCTCTCAATGGTGGGATAACACTATCTAAAGGACTCTTACACATCCTAATTCCTTAGAGTAGGTAGATTTCTCATGGGTACTTGCTCTCTCAAACAAATAAAAATACTTTTCACACCTACACTTTCTAAAAGTTTTCAAACAAATTTTTCATACACTCTTGAGGACAGATACAAGAGTTACTTAGAAATTTTTCAAACGAAACGTTTTCAAAACCCACACACACTTGAAAAGCAAACATCTTTTGAAAACATAAGAGAAAGTACCTAAGAGCCCATGGATAAACATGGATAGAAAGGGTGCTAACACCTTCCCTTTCTATAAATCTACCTCCCGAACCGAGAGAAATCTCAAAGAAGGAATTTTGCTGTGCTTTTGTCCTTTCCATGTTGGAGAACATAAAAGACGGTGGCGACTCTTGCTTACCGCGATATTTCGCGAACCAGCTTAAAAACAGTCAATTCTATTTCCACCGATCACACCTACCATGTATCTTAGTCAAACATGCAACATTAGAACCAGGAGGGTCAACATGGACCAAGGTTTTTGGGCCCAGAAGCTGCTATGGGCACCCCCCTGTTTGATGATCACAAGGCCCATTTTCTTTCTCTTCTTTTATATTTTTCTTTTATTTGTTTTATTTAATTTGTTTTCTCACAAAATTAATTCTTTTTTTTTTTACAAAAAATTCATAAAATCAATTCCATCAAATTGGATTTAGGTTTTATTTTTTTTACCAAAATTAATTTAATTAGTGTAATTTAATTTTAAGGTAACTTTAATTCTTTTGTAAATAAATTAAAACAAATTAGAAGTTAGGTTTTGTTTAAACTAGTTTTATTTTATTAAAATTAAATAAAAAAATATAAAAATAGGTCAAAATTAATCATTTTTCTTAATTTAATTTAATTAGTAATTAGGTTGGTACGTATTTAATTTAAAACCTTATTTTTTCTCAAAATAATCAAAACAACAAAAAAATAATTCTTCTTTCAATTAGGTTTAGACGGGGTCAAAACCCTAATTTCTCTCGCTCTCGATTCATTGCGCGCGTTAATTTAATTTTTACAATATTAATGTAACTGTTCATGGGATGTAGTAGTTTAATTAGGACTTTTCCTTTTATTTATCGTCTTTCACGGGTTTTTGGCTATGTAATTAATCCCCCTCCCCGAAGCCTTGTAATAGCGTAGTTTTATTTCTCGCATTTTAATTTTCACAAATATTAAATGTTAGATGTATGATAATAGGATTGCATGACAAGAATGTATGTTATTTTTAAAACGGTTAGCAAACACTAAATGTACAAAGATAATAACTGAAATTGAATCACTCGCACATGCGCACTCCTAGGGTATACTCTCACTTCGGTTGCCTTTGGTAAACGGTCATTAAGTATCGGGTGTTTTAGTGGTCGCCCTCTTGTCTAAACAAAGATCGACGCCCCGTTCGGAAATGTTGCTTCGGAAATGTTGCCTCGGAAATGTTGCCTCGAATATGATCTTAAGACATTAGGGTTATTACTAAGACGTCCTAATATTGCTTTAGTGATCGCACGTCCCTTTCGAATTGACCCTTACAACTCCAACGATGATGTTACCTACTCTTTAATAGTGGGATAACGTTGTCTAAAGGAAACAAGAACATAAACATTCTTTTTTCGAGTAGGTAGATGCTAGTAGGTACTTGCTCAAAAACAAACTCTTTCAAACTTACACTTTTTTAAACAAAGTTTTCAAAAACAACTTCGTAACACTCTTGAGGATTGATACAAGAGTTAAAACGAAGTAAAACAAAAGCTTTTTTCAAAACACACAAACACAGAAGCAATTTTTAAAATGATGAGAAAGTACCTAAGAGCCCGTGGAAAACCACGGATAGAAAGGGTTCTAATACCTTCCCTTTCTATAATCTACCCCCCGTACTCAAAATCTCGAAAAAGGAATTTTTCTGTGCTTTTGTCCTTTCCAGTTGGATAAAATAAAAGTCGGTGGCGACTCTTGCTTACCGCGACATTTTGCAAACACAAACGCAAACCAGCATTTTCCTAAAACAATCCGGTTCTGCCACCATATCACAGATGGTCTTGAGAACATACTAGGACTATGGAGAGCATATGAGTCTTTTGGAGCTCAAACATCTTGATGAGGAGTGAAACCTTAGTTTGAGGCTCATTATCTTAAGAGGAGGATTTACTGGTCAACTCTTGAATATCCTTAAGCAAGTTGAGGATCTCAATAAACATATGTTGAGAAAAAATGGGAGGACAAATTTTGGGGTACAACAGCTTTCCATGTTCAATCTTCTAAAACTTAAGGATGTAGATTGGTTGGTCTGCCTTTCGTGATCTGAAGGTAGAAGATGATTGAACACTAGAGTGCCCAGAAATTTGCACTCACATGAGGTAATACTGATTGGTGATATCGAGAATGGGCTTTTAGATGCCATTTTGGATTCGACAGAGAATCGTCAGAGATGGGCTTAAAGATGCTATCCAGAAAAGATATCAGTTGTGTGAGAGATTTCTTTGCAAGAATTCTTGTACCTGCCGCTGAGGAGGACTTTGCTGGAGAATATTGATTTACGTCTGGGAAAATAGAGTATAAGAGCTTCGGTTTTCCATTACTATGTTGGGGAATTAACTCCTGGTTAAAGAGGTGGGAGTACACTGCATATCTGGTTAGGATCCAGGCTGCATAGCGACTTACTAGGGAAATGTGAAATCGACCGTATCTAATCGGGTCCAGGTCTTACAGTGTTGTAAACTGCTGTCTGGAGATAAGGGAGAAGGAACCTGGATAGTAGGGTTATGAGAAGGAACCTAGATAGTAGGGTTACTCCGGGATGAAAGCCTAGATAATGGGGCTATGAGAAGGAACCTAGATAGTAGGGTTACTTCGGGATGAAAGCATGGATAGTAGGGTTATAAGAAGGAACCTGGATAATAGGGTTACTTCAGGATGAAACCCTGGATAGTAGGGCTACAATAAGGAACCTGGATAGTAGGGTTACTTCGGGATGAAATCCTGGATAGTAGGGATATGAGAAGGAACCTGGATAGTAGGGTTACTTCGGGATGAAAGCCTGGATAATAGGGCTATGAGAAGGAACCTAGATAGTAGGGTTACTTCGGGATGAGAGCCTGGATAGTAGGGCTATGAGAAAGAACCTGGATAGTAGGGTTACTTCATGATGAAAGCCTGGATAGTAGGGCTATGAGAAGGAACCTGGTTCGTAGGGTTACTTCAAGATGAAAGCCTGGATAGTAGGGCTATGAGAAGGAACCTGGATAGTAGGATTACTTCGAGATAAAAGCCTGGATAGTAGGGTTATGAGAAGGAACCTGGGTCGTATGGTTACTTCGAGATGAAAGCCTGGATAATAGGGCTATGAGAAGGAACCTGGGTCGTAGGGTTACTTCGAGATGAAAGCCTGGATAATAGGGCTATGAGAAGGAACCTGGGTCGTAGGGTTAATTCGAAATGAAAGCCTGGAGAGTAGGGCTATGAGAAGGAACCTGGATAGTAGGGTTACTTCATTTGGTCATGTAGATTAGTTGACCCATTGGGTTTCAGGAACTGAGTTTCCATTAGTTGTCTGCATATGTGACCTGTATAACTGCTGGAATTGTTGGTGACAATCGTCTTTCCTGAAAAGATAACAGGGTTAATCATATACGATGTATGAAATGCGTTGTGAGATGATATTCTCAAAATAAATGAGACTATGTTTTATGTGATATGTATGTGCATGTCGTGATGTATGAGCATGTGATGCTATTATGATATGTCCGAGTCTGGGAAAGTAAATCCTCGACTATTGCTAGAGAGTATAACATTCCTGACTGTTGTAGAGGACTGCAGTTTCTTCTACTTTCGCTGGGGATGGTGAACGGAAATGACTGAGCTGGAGATTTACTCTTTGTTGTTTGTGAATATTCTTCCAGGGAGAGACTCTGTATGAGAATATCTCTGCGGGGGAATGACTCTGTTAGAAGGTGAACTTCCATAGTTGAAGTGATAAGCTCTGTTGGGGATTGAGCTTCTGTATTCAGAGAAATAGACTCTGCTTGGGAGACAAATTTTATGACCCGCTCGCGACTATGAAATTTGGTTGGGGGATATAGATGTCATGTTTCTGGAAGACCCTGGCTCGGGAGATTACTTCCTGTTTTGGGGAAGCAGAGATCAAAACTTTGGTTGCCTTTACTCTGTGGGGAGTACAGATGTTACAAGGTCGTATGCGCTGATGATTATGCTTCAAAGCTGTCTCTTCCCCGGTACCGGCTGGACAGAGTAACTGTTGGGTTTTGACATTTCTGGTTTTTTTTGCCCCTGTTTCTTAAGTTACGAGCAATTGTCTTTCCGTTTCTTATGTAAGTATTTATGAGCAGCAATCATATTCAAATGCATATGTCAAGAATAAATCATTGGACGTTCTTGCAAAACAAAATAGAAAAGGAAAAAAAACGTAGTTTTTGTAAAAATGATTTGTATTGATTTTCGAAGATGGCCTATAATAGGTGTTTTTGTACAAGGAGGATGACGCTCTAGTAAGAGAACGCCGCCGTAAAAATAGAAGCTATACAATGTTGTGTAAAAAGAAAACAGCTATGTACAACAATCCCATTGGGTTCCAATTCTGCTATTGCCCCTATGTCTTCGAGCGTCTCATCACTTTGCTACTTGTCCGAAGCTAATTAGGTTGATCGGTGCCGTTCGAGCTTGACAATTAATGTTGAGGTCTAATCGTAAGGTGATTCAATGGGACATAGTGATACGCTTTACATCCCTAATTTTTTCCTGGACCTCTCTTTCGGGTTTTCAGTCCACCGGGATACCCTTTGTTGCCCAAGCTGCCTTTTTAGGTTTTTGACTTGCCAGGTGTACAAATTTTTCATTTTCATCCCTTATTTTTGCCCGAACCCTTTTGGTTCGCCGGGAAGCCCTTATTTTTGCCTAGACCTGTCAACCTAGTGGGTCTTTTATCATGCATAGTATCTTTTCACTATGTTCGCATTGACAGGGTGAGGAAGGTCGTCACCATCCATGGTGGTTAGAAGCATAGCTCCACCCGAGAAAATGTTTTTAACCACAAATGGCCCTTTGTATGTAGGAGTCCATTTTCCCCTGGGATCACCTTGCGGCAGTATGATGCACTTGATTACCAGATCCCCGACTTGATATTCCTGACATCTGACTTTTTTGTTGAAAGCCTTGATCATCCGCTTTTGATACGTCTGACCATGACAGACAGCAGTAAGTCTCTTCTTGTCGATCAGATTCAGTTGATCAAGTTGGGTCTGGATCCAGTCGTCTTTGTTTAAACTCGCATCTTTCATAATCCTTAAAGAAGGAATCTGGACCTCAATGGGTAGGACTGCCTCCATACCATATACCAGAGAGTAGGGTGTTACCCCTGTCGATGTACGTGATGAGGTACAATACCCATGAAGAGAGAATGGTAACATCTCAGGCCAGTCTTTGTATGTCACCGTCATCTTCTGTATAATCTTCTTGATATTTTTGTTAGTTGCTTCAACAACGCCATTCATCTTCGGCCGGTAGGGAGAAGAGTTATGATGTTGTATTTTGAATTGCTTACAGAGTTTGGTGATCATCGTATTATTGAGATTTGTACCATTATCGGTGATGATTATCTTTGGCACACCATACCGACAGACCAGGTTATGCTTGATAAACCGCACCACAACATTCTTGGTAACGGTAGTAAAGGAGGCAGCTTCAACCTACTTCGTGAAGTAATCGATGGCCACTAGGATGAAGCGATGCCCATTGGAAGCGGTAGGTCTGATATCTCCGATCATGTTAATGCCCCACATTGCAAAGGGCCACGGAGCTGTCAAGACATTTAAAGGAACCGGAGGCACATGCACCTTATCAGCATAGATTTGGCACTTATGACAAGTTTGGGAATGTTGATAACAATCTGCTTCCATAGTAGACCAGTAGTATCCTACCTGTAGGATTTTCTTAGCCATGGTATTCTCACTTGAATGGGTTCCTAAGGTACCTTCATGTAGATCTGTCATAATCCTCTCTGCTTCGCTCTTGTCTACACACCGCAGTAAGGTAGAGACATGGTTACGCTTGTAGGGGATTCCATTATTGAGGAAGAATTTCACAGTGAACCTTCTCAGAAACTTCTTATCATTGACAGATTCCTCTTCGGGATATTCTCGAGTCTCGAGGTACTTCTTCACTTCATGAAACCAGGGTTTGTCTGCTACCTCTTTGATATCAATCTCACAACAGTGCGCTGGCTCATCCAACCTTTCAATGGTGATTCAGGGAGCTTTGTTGTTCCACCTGACTATGAACATAGAAGACATGGTAGCTAGCGCGTCCGCTAACTGATTCTCCTCTCGTGGGAAATGTTTAAAGGTTACCTCCTCTAAGTGTGGGAGCAATGTCAGTATGTTCTCTTTGTATGGGATGAGATTGGGATGCTTCGTATCCCATTCACCTTTAATCTGACTTATCACCAAGGCTGAATCCCCGAAGACATTTAAGAACTTGATCCTAAGGTCGTTAGCGGCTTTGAGACCCATAATGCAGGATTCATACTCTGCCATGTTGTTAGTGCAATTGAAGCATAGTCGGGCAGTGAAAGGAGTATGACAGCCCTCAGGAGATATGATTACGGAGCCAATTCCATTACCGAGTGCGTTCGAAGCTCCATCAAAAACCATAGTCCATCGGGATCCCTCCTTAAGTCTTTCATCCGGTCTAGGTTCTTCGTAGTCAGTCACCAGCATAATGTTCTCGTCTGGGAACTCAAAATTCATAGACTGGTAGTCATCCACGGCCTGATGAGCCAAATGATCAGCCAATACACTTCCCTTGATTTCTTTCTGGGTTGTATATTGTATATCATATTCAATTAAGATCATCTGCCATCTCGCTATTCTTCCGGAGAGAGCGGGCTTCTCGAAGATGTACTTGATTGGATCCATATTAGATATCAACAGAGTAGTGTGAGTCAGCATGTACTGTCTTAATCGGAGAGCAACCCATGCCAAAGCGCAACAAGTTTTCTCGAGCAAGGGGTATCGTGTCTCACAGTCGGTAAATCTTTTGGTAAGGTAGTATATTGCATGCTCTTTTCGACCAGACTCGTCATGCTGCCCCAGCACACACCCCATTGAATTCTCTATCACTGTTAAGTATAATATCAAAGGTCTTTCTTCAACCGGAGGCATTAAAATTGGCGGTTCTTGGAGATATTCTTTGATCCTTTCGAAAGCTGTCTGGCACTCGTCATTCCACTTTACCACTTGATCTTTCTTCAAAAGCTTGAAGATGGGCTCACAAGTAGCAGTCAGATGTGAAATGAACCTGGAAATATAATTTAGGCGTCCCAAGAAACCTCTAACCTCCTTCTCTGTACGGGGAGCCGACATCTCTTGTATGGCCTTTACCTTTGCAGGGTCTACCTTAATACCTTTGTCATTGACGATGAAACCCAGAAAGCTTACCAGACCTTACCCCGAAGGTGCACTTGTTCGGATTCAACCTCAGCTTGTATGTCTTCAAATTATCGAACAACTTTTGTAGATGACCAAGGTGTTTCTCTTTGGTTTGAGACCTGGCTATCATGTCATCAACATAAACCTCGACCTCATGGTAAATCATATCCTGGAACAAAGAGACCATGGCTCGTTGATAGGTTGCTCCATCATTATTCAACCCAAAAGACATCACCTTGTAACAGAAGGTGCCCCACTGTGTGACGAAGGTTGTCTTCTCCATGTCTTCAGGAGCCATCTTGATCTGGTTGTAGCCAGAGAAACCATCCATGAAGGAGAAGATTTTGTGTTGTGCAGTATTTTCAACCAAAACATCAATGTGGGGAAGCGGGAAGTCATCTTTGGGGCTCGCCCTGTTCAGGTCTCTGTAATCTACACACATTCGTACCTTTCCGTCCTTCTTAGGTACTGGAATGACATTGGCAACCCACTGCGGATATGAGGTGACAGCTAAGAACCCTGCGTCGAACTGCTTCGTGACATCCGCCTTGATCTTCTCTGACATTTCAGGGCACATACGGTGGACCTTCTGTTTAACCAGAGGACAATCTTCTTTAGTTTGCAGACGATGTACCATAATATCAGTGTCTAAACCAGGCATGTCTTCATATGACCAGGCAAAGATCTCAACATAGTCGTGTAACATCTATATCAAATGCTGTTTGATCCTAGTCTCCAGATTTGCGCCGATCTTGACTTCTTTTCTGTCCACCTCTGTGCCCAAGTTTATCGTCTCAATTGGCTCTCCATGAGGCTGTATAGCCCTCTCTTCCCGCTGTAATAGTCTAGAAAGTTATCCAGGCACCTCACAATCATCCTCACCTTCATCCTCGGCTTGGTTGATTGGATTTTCGAAGTCATGAATGGAAATAACAGAACTGTTATCAATGGGATCCAGGGTGGATATGGATCTGCAGTTTGATACGTGAGTGTGTGTAAGAGCATAACTATTTCGATAAAGTAAAAGCAGAAAAGAAAAACAGAGAGCGCAAAATTTGTATGCAAAGAACTTCCAATTTTTTATTGATGATATATGAAATGACATGTAATAACCCTCATAGATAAAACCATTATGCCTCGGGTAAGACACAAGGCCATAAAGTTTAAATTGTTTATTACAAACTCAGAAAACAAGTAATATAATTACTGCGGAATAAAAGAAACTGGTATAAAATCTCTGGCCATCTAATTACTCGGTCCACTGTTGGTAGTCGAGTATATCCAGCTGTCAATGTCAGGGTCGTCCTCACTGTCTTCAATAACATTGACTCCACGATTGCTAATGCGTAGGGGAAGTCCTTCAGCCCGAACGCGTCAAACAACCCTTTGAGCTCCTGAAGTAAAGCCCAAACCAAATTTGTCAGTTTTGTGAGTAAAATCATGGAGTTGTCCCCAGTTGGTACACCCACCTTCTTCGACCACTACTCTGACGTCCTTGAGGGAAGCCATCATCAAAGGAGGTTTGTTACTGGTGGTAGTTTTGGTCGATGCTAAAATCTGGGGAGCTTCTTCAAAGTTTTGACAAGGTGTTTCTATGAATTCCCCGTCCATCTCCACATACCTGAAGGAGTTCAGGTGGCTCACCATATACTCCTCTTCTCAATGCACAGTGACAATATTCCCCTTCACCGGATACTTCAGCATTTGGTGCAGTGTAGAAGTAACAGCCCCAACTTCATGAATCCAAGGACGACCCAACAAACAAGAGTATGACGGCCTGATGTCTATCACATAGAAGGTGGAATCAGAGGCCTGGGATCCTACTTTGACAGGGATGTCCACCTCCCCATGCACCATTCTCCTCGACCCGTCAAAAGCCCTTACCATAATGTTACTAGGCTTTAAGGTCAAGCCTTCACAATTCAGCCGATCAAGAGCCTTCTTGGGCAGAACATTCAGTGAAGACCCAGTATCCACCAGCACGTGAGCCATAGTGGTGCCCCTGCATTTGATCGAGACATGCAGAGCATCATTATGCTTTCTCCCTTTCGGTGTTAAGTCGGCATCTAAAAAACCTAGCCCATTGTCAGCAGTAAAACTGGCCACGCAGTCTTTGAATTGATCGACTGAAGTTTCCTGTGGCACATGTGCAGTCTTTAGGAATGCAATCAAGGCCTTCGCATGGGCTTTGGAACACAACAATAGAGACAACATGGATATCTTCGAGCGGGTCTGCCCCAGCTGCTCGACCACATTGTAGTCGCTCTTTTTAATTATTTTTAATATCTCTTCTATCTCTTGCTTAGAGGATTCCACAACAACTTTTCTAGGTGCCTCCGTCCGGGCATGTTCATATATAGCTTCTTTGCCTCGAGTCCCAGATGACTCAATGGCAGGAGTAACAATTGGAGTAAGAACATGAGTAGTAGCTGAAGTACCGGTAAGAATAGCAGGTGAAATAACAACAGCCTTATAGACAGTCTTCGGGGAAATCTCGGGAGAGAAAACCCTTCCACTTCTGGTAATATTACTGTTCTCGACGATGTTACTGACATCAAGATCAACCTCTTCATTCTTCAGATCTTGTTTAATGCCATGATAGTAAACATCGACGCCATAATGCCAAGGGACAACTTTGTCCGAGGCGTATGGGACAAGACCAGGAAAAGGGATTATTAACGGAGCGACTCTCGGAGCAGGTGTAATCCTAACAGGTCTTCTCAAGGAGATCTTGGAAGGATTGGCAGAAATGGTTATAATAGCAATATCTTCACACGGAACAGTTGGAATCAAAGTCTTTTCGAACAAAATTTCTCTGTTGTCCATCAGGCGTTAGACACTTGCTCTCAACAAATAGCAACCAGTGGTCAAAGATGAACACATGTGGCGACCTTCACCATAACCCAGAAATAAACTGGCCAGCAACAAATTCTTCTTAACAGTCATAAGAGGAGTATAAACTTCATCAACTGAGGTCACAAATAGATCGGTATCAATGGCATTAACTCCACGGTTGTGCTTAGGCATGGGAGCAGTTATGACATTGGGCTTCTCCGGAGCATCGAACTCAATCTCCTTAGCTCCAATCAGATCTTATACTTTATTTCTTAGAGCCCAACAGTCATTTGTATCGTGACCAGGACTCTCAGAATGGTAGGCACACCGAGCGTTTGGATTATACCGAGGAGAGGTGGTGTTAAGATTCTTAGGAGCCTCTTTCAAGGTTGACAAGTTGGATCTCAGCAGATGAGGTAGAACCTCTGTCAATGTCATGTTAATCCATGTAAACTGCCTTTGTGGTCTATCTACCCTTTTCTGATTGTTGCGTTATGGTGCAACCACAGGCCTAGGTATCATCACAACACTTACCGTTGGACAATGTTCAACTCTACTTTGACCTCTCGGGCTATAAATAGCACTGGCTTCCTTCTTACCAGTGAAGGGCTTCTTTTATGAACTCGAAGAGGTATCTTTCTGTATTTTGCCGCTCCGGATCCCGGCTTCTATCCTCTCTCCAGTTAATATCAGCTCAGTGAAACCAGCTAACAAGCTTCCGATCAAATGATTTAAGAATGGACCAGACAACGTTTCAAGAAACATGTCAACCAACTTCCTGTCAAATAAAGGGGGTTGGACTCTCCCAGCCAAATCTCTCCATTTCTGCGCATAGTCTTTAAAGCCTTCACCTGCACCCATGGACATACTCTGGAGTTGAGTACGAGTAGGAGCAAGGTCGGTGTTGTATTAATACTGCTTATAAAAAGCAGCATCCAAATCCTCCCAGTTTCGAACATTGGTTCCCTCCAGTTGGTAGAACCATTCAAGCTGAGTCCCTGACAGACTGTCTTGAAAGAAGTGAACCCACATGTTTCTATCAGTGGTGTGGGGATGGATCTTCCTTACATAGGAACGGAGATGGAGCTTTAGGCAAGACACCCTATCATACTTTGCAAAAACTGGAGCCTTAAATTTCTACAGGATGACCACTCCCGACACCAATCCCAGTTCTCCAAAGTCCAACCCAGGTATTCTATGGACTCCCATAGCGCTCAACCGATCTTCTAACTGCTTGTATCTATCCTCAGTGGGAGGATACTTCTCATCATTTTAGTCTATATTATTGTCAGAAACTTCAGGACTGGGGTCCTCCTCCCTTGTCTCCCTCTCTTGATTCTCCCCTTCTTTGGACGAGGAGGTCAGATCGACTGGTTACTTTAGCGGCCCTTTGAATCTTCTGCCCATATTAAGGATACCAGCGGGCTTCTTCTTCTTCTTCTTCCCTTTCAGGATGAGGGCCTTCAAATCCTCCTGCCCTTTTGCTAGAGTTATGAACATCTGTTGAAATTGGGCATTTTGTTCCTGAAGATCGTTGATGCTTTGTTCAGAAGACATTTTTGCTGAAATAAATAGCGAAGAAGATGAGAAACCTGTAATGGTACCTGTTTATGAAATGCTATGGATGGGATGCGTATGCAATGATTTCAAGGACTTTGGGAAATTTAAATTTGAGAACCAAAATGAATTAAAGATTTTATTAGTAGAATTCAAAATACAATTCCCATGGATGCTTCCTCTTTGTGTCGAGATGGACATTAAGACTTATTTCCTCATGAAGCTTCTTTGTGAGCTCTAAAACTTTCTTCTCCTGGGCATAGAACTGGTCCCTATAAGTATCATGCTCCTTCTTCAAATGAATCCAGGACCTCTGTAGTTCTTCAAGATCGGTGGGCATATCAGGATGAAGAACCGTGTAGGGAATATCCTCTTCAGTAATGGGCTCCACAATCACTGGTAAGACGACTATGTAGGGCATCATAAGTTTCTGAGCGCGAGCTCGTACCCATTCGAGATAAGGTTCCATAGGAATGGAATTATTCGGCCCCAAAGTCTTGGCGTCAGATCTGTTTACCATGCCCCAAGCTCGTATGAACATCTGGCGATACCCTTGAACATCATCTTCATAGTTAAACATAATGCCCTGGATAAGTATCTCATGAGGACCATCCCTTCGAGCGAAACCAAATTGTCGCAGAGCCAAACAATGATTGTAAGTTATGCCTCCCTTAATGCCAAGTAGTGTGGCATTAGGAAACTCCCCGCAATGGTCAATAATATAAATATCTCCCATAAATCGGGAATACTAGAGAATATCTATGTGAGAAAGTGACATTATCCTTTGAGACCAACCCAAACCTTCTTTAGTCTTCAGCACTGACCTAGGGAGGTGATAAATAAACCACCTCGACAATAATGGCATGCAGCACATAAGAACCCCTCTTCTCTTCATGGTATGAGTAAGGAGAGCATTCAAGGTATCTCCGAGCAAGGCAGGCACATGGTTGCGATAGAGGAAGATCTTGATAGCATTTACATCTACGAGTAAGTCTGGGTTAGGGAACAATACTAACCCATAGATTAGAAGGGCCAAGACCTCCTCAAAAGCCTGAAAGTCCAAATCATCCATAAACAGCTAGGCCTTATTATTGTACCCAAAAAATTGCCCTCTCATTTTATCAAGATTCTCCTCACAAGACTTCTTGGACTCAAGACCTCACCTTGCACTGATGACCTGAAATTAAGGTTTGAGTTTGAACAGAGATTTTTTGACTTCCAATGCCTCATGTGACTTTCATACTTCATCTTGGACCCCTAAGATTGCTCATACCAAGTTTCAAGCCTTGAATCACTTTTTTGCCCAGTCAATTGGACAGTTGACCTAAAAATCAGCTGTATTGGGGAAAAAGTCAACCATGGCCAATTTACAGTCAAACCTCATAACTTTTGATCCACATAAATATTATAGACTCATATTAACCATTTAATCAAGTTTGGACCACAACTCCTCAAGAAATTTGATCAGATCATCAAAAGGGAAAAATTGTCAAAATTAGGGTTTTGACTGGAGAAAGGCAATTTCTGATTTTTGACCTAGCCAATGGCCAATTGGGTTCAAGCATGGTTTCAAGGACTCAATGGAATAATCTTTACCTAATCACAAGGTTCAAAAGATCTCAAATGCATTGGATTGACAGATGAACTTTCCAGTCAACTGATCAAAAATCAATTGTACACTGAAAAGTCAAACTTTGACTTTTTGGTCAAAATCAAGTGCCAAGGGTCATGTTTCATCAAGATGTGTCAAAACATGAAACTTTTTCACCAAGAAACTTAAATTTGGAAATTAGGGTTTAAGTTTGAAAATTTTCATAATTTTTCCCCAACTTTTCCCAACTTTTTCACCATGATGCAATTGGATTCAAAGAAAACTTCCAACATGAAAGTTGTAGTCCTCCATGAAATATTCAACTTTGATTCACAAAGTTTTCCCAAAAGATGCTTGGATCTCAAGTCATGATTTTGTGAATAAGGGTCCATAAACTTTTTAACTTAGTGAAATTTTGCCCTAGTTTAGG
Source organism: Vicia faba (assembly GCA_948472305.1). Lineage (NCBI taxonomy): Eukaryota > Viridiplantae > Streptophyta > Magnoliopsida > Fabales > Fabaceae > Vicia > Vicia faba. The sequence continues at coordinate 942,249,827 of OX451736.1, forward strand.
CAGATTTTTGACCTAACTTCATGGAAACTTTTCACATAGTTCCAAGAGGAATCTCAAAATGCATTTCAAATATGGATTTTATATCATGTTACAATCTTTCCAAAATTTCTAAGAACTCTCCAAGATCATTTATGGTTAGGGAGAATCGAAGGAATGAAAATGGAAAATTATCACTTTTGTTCAAGGCATTTTTCACAATGGTGCAAGTTGCAAATCTGTCCTAAGCATGCAGGTTCTAATTCCTTATACACTCCAAAATTGAATTCAAACACATTGGACAATGGCTTTGTTCTGAGCTTTGGAGCATTGTACATTGATTTATTCCATTTATGGCATAAAGGTAACAATACCATTTCCATAAAGCTTGCTTTTTGCAACTTTGTTTATCTTGAGCCATGGACCTAATCTCTTGCTGCAAACAAAGTCCACAAATATCAGGCAAAGTTCACCAACTATGTGCAGCTAAGGAACGGGACTGTACAGGCTTTGGGCATTGTAATCTCACCTTTTCTTCAAAAACAAGCCAACTTGCAAAAGTCAGTATAACTTGTGTATCTGATAAAACCAAGTCTAAGCATCATTTGAACCAATCTCAGAACTTTGTTGCAAGACTAAACACGATTGCCCAACCTCTCAAACACCCTTAAACACAGAAATCACCATTTTCTGCCCAAACATGGCATCATCTGCAGAACCACTTCCAAAATAATTTTGCCTCGTGCGTTTTGCTTGGAATCACTTTAAACACATTCCATACCTCACATCCAAACTATCCAGGCCCCTGTCCAGCAACTGTGAGCTCATTTTTACACTTCACCATTTTCATTTTCTGAGTTTGCAGGTTGACTTCTATAGGAGGTTTCAAGCAACTTCAAGGCCAGCTGAGTATTGGGATAGCTTGAGGGAACTTCAAGCAAGCTCACAAGAACTTAAGGCCTCACTCAAAGTGCCCATATTGCCATATCCAAACTCAACTGGAAAAGGTATTTGCCAAGTTTCTAACTCCTTATTTAGGCATCCTTAAGCTTAGGTTTGTGAAGCAAAAATGTAGTCCTTAAGTTGCTTGAGCTGTACATATGCATAGCTTCCATTTATATTAACTGAGCTAGGAGTATTTGATTGTTGAAGTTGCTGAAAAAACTAGGTCAAAATTTAGGGCCATTAAAATTCTCTCTGACCTTTTAGAGTTAGGTCACAAAATGGATATGGTTGGAATCGTGATTAAAAATGCTATAAGTTTCATGTTGTGAGTTTTTGATTTCATGCAAGCAATAGAGAGAACAAGATTTGAACTGAACCAGGGCGCGCACGCGAAGACGAAGGTCAGGGACAAAGTGAGCTTGGGCTTGGGCCTTCTGTTTCACTTTTCACACCCCCTGTTTCTATTTGCACCCCCTTTGTATTTTTTGATATTTTTCATATTTTCTTGATACTTTTATATTTTTGACTTTTATTATTTTTTCTGAACATTATAAAATCATTAAAATATTTTCTTAATTTTTTCATTTTTATTTTATTATTTTTATTATTTTTTTTGGCATAAAAAATAGTTTATTAATAATAATATACTTTATTTTCTTAAATAAAACTTGTAAATAATATTAAAATATCATACATTTTTATTTTTATTATTTATACACTTAAAATATTATTTTCATGCATATTTTAATTTTTCACCATTTTGTATATATGTTTATTATTTCCTTGTACATAAATGAAATAAATAAATAATATAAAACATATGTTCTATTAAACAAAAATTAGGGTTTTTCCCCTTTCAAAAATAATTATTTTATTTTCTTATTTTTAAGACATAAATAAATTTATTTTCACATCCATAAAATTAATACAAAAACATTTTCTTGCATATTTACATTTTATTGCCTATTTAAATATTTGCTCATTTATTTATTTGTACAATAAATTCAATTTGGTTGTAATAGTTTTAGGGTTTTATTTTGAGCAATATCCCCATACTCAAAACATGTATCCCCCTCCCCATAATATTGTTGTAATAGTCTAGATTTACTTTACGCATTTTATTGCTTTCATATACCATGATAGTAAATTAGGGTTTTGTATGCAAAGACCAAAAATCAAAACAAATAGCATGACTTAATACAAGACAAAAATGCATGAAAAATAGCAACACTTTGCGCACAAGCACCCCTAGGGTTTCATCACTTTGTTGCCTTAAAATGGCCATGGTATGCATGCTTGATATCTTGGCAAAATCAAACAAAACAAAAAGATCATAGTCCCTCGATGACGCTATCAAAATGTTGCCTAAAAACAAATGATGTTAGTCCTTAAAACTTGCTAAGATACTTGGAACCATTGCTATCATGGTCATACGATGACCCAAGCCCGTCCCGTTTAACATCCAAAGATAGGGTTGTTTGCCAAATACAATGGTAAATCAACAACATCAAAGGAATAAAAATGAGTAGGAAAGACTTTTGAGTAGGGTAGACAACTCCTAGTTACTTGATCAAATTTGCAAACAATCCTTGCTATTTTAAAACAAACACACACAATTTTAAAACATTTCCAAACAACTTTCAAAACATTGAAACATTTTTCAAAAGACAAACATCTTTGTATACATTCTTACAAACAAGAATCATTACAAATATTGCCTAAACAAAGGCCTATTTTCAAAATACTTTCAAAACCACACAAAGCACCATTTCAAACAATTGAAAAGCAAAAGCAAGTGATCTAAAACAAGTAACTAAGAGCCCATGGAAAACCATGGATGAAAAGGGTGCTAGCACCTTCCCTTTTCATAATCTACCCCCCGAACCCAAGAACAATCTCAAAGGTCTTTCCTGTGCTTTTTTACCTTTCCTTTTGGATAAAATAAAATTCGGTGGTGACTCTTGCTAAACCGCAACATTTGCAAACACAAACGCGAAACCTCAAGTCAGTTCTCCTACCGCATCACAGAACTGGAGACTCTGCTGGGGAAATTTATAAAAGTGGGGTTACCTTAGGGTTTAGATCACCTTTACATGCTTATCTTGCTTGACTTGATTGCTTTACATTTGGTTCTATTGTTTGGGTTTGAATCCTCTACCCGAATTTGGGAAACAATCATAGGTAAATAGCAATACGTTGTGGAAACTGTGTGGGGTATACCGACATGGTTGAAGCAATAGCTATATTAGTGCGACATATTTGTGGGTACCGGTAGACTTTGAGTCAATCAAAGAGAATACGGGGCCGCTGGGTGATGTCATGAAGAACTAATGGACTTTTAGAACCTTTACTTGACCAACTTGGCCTTTTAGGATGTAGTGAGATGACTGGCTTTGGTGCAGTCCGAAGTTGGTAGATACTCGATACTACACTCATTGAGGGTTGTTTTATTGGAATATTTCGGTCGCCAGTAAAGTGGCCAAACTGAAACAATGAACATAGAAAACAATCCAGTGATATTGAGTTCCTTAGAACCCGGTTACTATTTTCCAGGACAGGTTGAGCCAACTAAACTTCAAGAGGGTACTTACCTATGAAACCCCATGAAAGCCTAAACTAGGAACTTTTGTGATTTGTTTATACATATATACTTGTGAATAACATCATGGACATCATGAAGCATCATATGCATCCACTAACCATTTCAAGGATTTTTTATTTTCATCTTTGTTCCTGTTTTGTAGGTTATGGATTCACTTCGCAGGAAAACTGTCCAAATCAGCCTTTTAAAAATTCCTCCACAACTTAAGGAGCTTGCTTCAAGGATTCCTGAGAATTCTCCATTCATCGAGAGGCATGGTCATCTTCTCAACTTAGTCACTGCCAACACCGAGGAGGATATGCTGAAAGTTCTCTTCCAGTTCTTTGACCCTTTTCATCATTGCTTTACATTTCCTGACTACCAGCTTGTGCCTACTTTGGAGGAATTTTCTCAATTCTTGAGGATTCCTATTCTCAATCAACTATCCTTTAATGGTATGAAAAGAGATCCAAAGCCAGAAGAGATTGCTCAAGCCTTACACTTGCACTCCTCTGATGTCACAACACATTGGGAAACTAGAAGTGGTGTCAAAGGCTTCTTGTCAAAGTTTCTGTTTGAGAAGGCCCAAAGTTGCTGGAATTCTTCGGACTTACAAGCTTTTGAGGAGATTGTAGCTCTTCTAATCTATGGGATGGTCTTGTTCCCTAATCCTGACTAACTCATAGATGTGAGTGCTGTCAAAATCTTCATGGCTCGCAACCCGGTGCCTACATTGCTTGGGGATATCCTTCACTCTTTTCACACTCGTACAATAAGGAAAAGAGGTGTTCTCATGTGTTGCACTCCTCTACTGGCAAGATGGTTTATTTCTCATCTTCCCCAATCGGTTTTGAAGAATGAGCAAGGTTTGAGGTGGTCACAACGATTGATGGCTCTTACACATTCAGATGTTCATTAGTGTTCTCGATCCAGAGAGAATGTCATCATCATTGACTGTTATGGAGAATTTCCTAATGTCCCTCTACTAGGCATTAGGGGAGGCATCACCTACAACCCTTACTTGGCTCTGAGACAGTTTGGTTACGCCCGAAGGGATGGCCCACATGACATGTTGATTCAAGGTTTGATTTTCGACTTCGATAACGACGATCAAAGACTCCGACAAAGGTTCATTCGAGCTTGGAGGATGCCCAACAAGGTGGACAGTAAGACCTTGGGACACAAGAATTCCATCCCTCTTGAGCCTTACCTCAAGTGGGTATGAACCCGCGCCCAAAGTCTTATGATGCCTTACCCCTACATTCTCCCTGTGATTATTGAGTCTGTTATGGAAGGAGAGGTTCCATACACCCTCCTACATCCTAACATGCCAACATCACTTGAAGATTTACAAAGGAGTTGGATACAGCTCAAGGGAGAACGCGATACTTTTGAAGCCCAATTATACGCAAGTGAGAAGAAGGTTTTGGAACTCACTTGTCAACTTCACGAAGAGTATACTCTCAAAACCTACATTACACCAAAGAGGATGCGCAACGTCTTTTTACCTTAGAAATTTTGTATTATTTTGCCCATGGGGCATTGATGTACTAACAAATTCTATCTTATTAATATGACGTGTGTTCTTTTTTTGTTTAAAACAAATTTGAATTTCTGAATCCTTGAATGCATTACATGAATACATATCATTCATCATATGCATAAGCAGGTCTTCACACCAAGTTTCCTCATCTCTCTGCTGTTTATTTCAGTAAGATGGATATTGAACAAACGGTCAAAGACTTATAAGCTCAGAATTCACAATTCCAACAGCTACTTCTGACCTTGGCCAAGGGACAGGAGGAGCTCAAGACCTTGCTAGATAAGGAAAAGGAGAAAAAGAAGAAGAGGGCTGGTGTGGCTACCTTGGGCAGAAGATTTGAAGGTCAAGCCAGAAGGGTCCTGGATTTTCCATCAACCTCTGATGAAGGGGTAAGAAAGGGAAAAGAAACTGCAGTGCCATCTGATTCTGAGGAAGAAGAAGAAGAAGAGGATGAAGACTATTCTGAACAGCAGTACCCTCCTGCAGATGACAAATACAAGAACTTAGAAGAGGGTCTAGCTGCCATGGAGATACAAAGAGTACCTGGGTTAGACTTTGAAGAGTTAGGGTTGGTTTCTGGAATTGTAATCCCTCCTAAGTTTAAGGTGCCTCTTTTTGCTAAGTACGATGGGTTGTCTTGTCCCAAGATGCACCTACGATCTTACGTCAGGAAAATTCAACCACATTCTTCTGAGAAAGACCCGTGGTTCCATTTCTTCTAGGACAATCTGTCAGGTACACAGCTGGATTGGTTTTACCAGTTGGAGAGGTCTGATGTGCATAATTGGGAAGATTTGGCGGCCACCTTCTACAAACAATATCAATATAATGCAGACTTAGCACCAACCCGTACTCAATTACAGAGTATAGGCATGGTCTCAAATGAAGGTTTTAAAGAGTATGCCCAGAAATGGAGAGACTTGGCGGGACGAGTATAACCACCTCTATCTGAGAGGGAGCTAGTAGACATGTTCTTGGGTACACTGTCAGGTCCCTTTTTCAATCACCTGATTGGAAGTTCGTCTGCGGGGTTCACCTAGTTGATTCTAACTGGTGAGAAAGTTGAAGCCGGCATAAAGAGCAGGAAAATTCAAAAAGATGCATCTGCTTCCACTGCCATCAAAAAGACTTTTCCAACAAAGAAGGAAGTATCAACTGTCTACTCCCAAAGAGGTCAAGGAAGAGTTGAGCGCCGGCCAGCGGTGGGGGCCGTAATGATTCAGAAGTCTGCAGTTGATCATCCCAGAAACAATTAACCCAGAACCAACCAAACAAGGGTGGAAAGGCCTGTACGACAATTCACCCGGATTAACATGACTCCTGCTCAGGTTCTACCCCATCTCTTGAAGTTAAACCTTGCAAGTCTGAAAGAGGCCCCGAAGAATCCGAATACTGCTTTTCCGTACTACGATTCGAACGCCAAGTGTGCTTATCATTCAGACAGCCTGGGGAACGACACCAACAATTGTTGGGCCCTCAAGAATAAGATTCAGGATTTGATAGACGCTAAAGAAGTTGAATTCGACGCCCCTGAAAAGCCAAATGTAATCTCTGCTCCAATGCCAAAGCATGGCCACAATGCCCATGTTGTTGAAGAGGATCTTTTTGTTGCTACTGTTGATGATTTGATGACTCCGCTACCGATAATCAAGTTGAATTTGTTGAAGGCTTGGATTTTCCCATATTGTGAAGAAGATTGCTGCCTTTGTTCATCCTTACCAACCGACTGTCCATTGTTGAAGTTAGGCATCCAGCGCCTAATGGATAATCAAGAAATCCTTTTTGAAAAGACTCCTGTTACACCGACTCCTGTCAATGATGTTTCAATAATAACCATATCGGCCAATCTTTCCAAGGTCTCCAAAAGACCTGTTAAGATTACATCCACTCCGAAGACTGTACCTTTGAAGATTACCATGCCTGGGCCTGTCCCGTACAAGTCCCACAGATCAGTACCGTGGAACTATGGTGGAGAAATATACTACCACGGTATTAAACAAATTGAGTCAACTGAAGAGAGTTCTGATGAAGAGACTTCCGACATTGGAAACATTGCTGGAACGAGCAAAATCACCCGCAGTGGAAGAATTTTCTCTCCAGAGATTGCCCCTCCAAAGGCAATCTTTGGACCCTCAGCTTCTCCTAAGTTTACCCCTGTACCGGTAAACATATCTGCAAGAACTCCAATTATTGAAGAAGTTGTAACTTCTGTGATTGTCCCCTCTGCTGCTGCTGATGATAGAGGGAAAGGGATCCAAGAAGAGTGTGATGCGGTGGGAGAACTGACTTGAAGTTTTGCGTTTGTGTTCGCAAATGTTTCGGTTTAGCAAGAGTCGCCATCGACTTTTATTTTATCCAAAAGGAAAGGTAAAAAAGCACAGGAAAAACCTTTGAGATTGTTTTTGTGTTCGGGGGGTGGGTGGGGGTAGATTATGAAAAGGGAAGGTGCTAGCACCCTTTTCATCCATGGTTTTCCATGGGCTCTTAGTTACTTGTTTTAGATCACTTGCTTTTGCTTTTCAATTGTTTGAAATGGTGCTTTTGTGTGTGTTTTTGAAAGTATTTCGAAAAGAGGCCTTTGTTTAGGCAACCTTTGTAATGATTCTTGTTTGAATGTATACAAAGGTGTTTGTCTTTCGAAAAATGTTTCAATGTTTGAAAGTTTGTTTGGAAAGTGTTTTGAAATCGTATTTTTTGAAATTGTGTATGTTTGTTTGAAAGTAGCGAGGATGGTTTGCAAATTGATCAAGTAACTAGGAGTTGTCTACCCTAATCAAAAGTCTTTCCTACACATTTTTATTCCTTTGACATTGTTGTTTTACCATTGCATTTGGTAAACAACCCTATCTTTGGATGTTAAACGGGACGGGCACGGGTCTTCGTATGACCATGATAACAATATTGCCAAGTATCTTAGCAAGTTTTTTGAGGGACTAGATCATTTTTGTTTAGGCAACCAAGATAGCGTCATCGAGGGACTATGATCTTTTTGTTTTGTTTTGTTTTGTTTTGTTTTGCCAAGATACTTAGCATGCATACCATGGTCATTTTAAGGCAACAAAATGGATGAAACCCTAGGGGTGCTTGTGTGCATTGTGTTGCCATTTTTCAAGCATTTTTGTCTTGTGTTTAGTCATGCTATTTGTTTGATTTTGGTCTTTGCATACAAAACCCTAATCTTACTATCATGGCATTTGAAAGCGATAAAATGCGTAAAAGTAAATATAAGACTATTACAACATTATTATGGGGAGGGGGGGGGGGGGGGGGGGTACAAGTTTGAATAGGGGATATTTGCACAAAAATAAACCCTAAAACTATTATTACAACCAAATTGAAATATTGCACAAATAAATAAATAAGCAAATATTTAAATATGCAACAAAATGTAAATATGCAAAATGTTTTTGTATTTATTTTATGTTTGTAAAATAAATTTATTTAAGTCTTAAAAATAAGGGAAAATAAAATGATTATTTTTGAAAGGGTGAAGAAACCCTAATTTTTGTTTAAAAAAGATATATTCTATATTATTTATTTATTCATTTTATGTACAAGAAAATAAATAAAAATATATACAAAATATTAAACAAATGAATATTGTATGAAAATATTATTTTAAGTGTATAAATAATAAAAAAATAAATAATATTTTTATATTATTTACAATTTTTTAATTAAGAAAATAAGTTATATTAACCTAATAAACTAATTTTGTGCCATAAAAAAATAATAAAAAATAATAAAATAAAATGCAAAAATTAAGAAAATATTTTTTGATTTTTAAATGTTCAAAAAAAAAGAAAAAAAAAGGTCAGAAATCACAAAAGAAATGAAAAATAATACAAAATATAACAAATGGGCCAAGGGGGTGCAAATAACAAAATGGAGGGTGTGAATAACAGAAAAGTCAAGCCCAAGCCCAATCTCCTTCTTCCCTGTCCTGAACAGAGCCAAAACACGCGCGCCATGTACAAATCCTGTTCTCTCTTGTTCTTGCATGAAATCAAAAACTCACAACATAAAAGTTATAGCATTTTCAATCACGATTCCAACCATGTAAAAAACTTGATCTAACTCTAAGAAACCAGGGAGAATTTTAGTGCCCCTAATTTATGACCTAAAATTTTCAGCAACTTCAACTATCAAATACTCCTAGCTCAGTCAATATAAATGGAATCTATGCATATGTACAGCTCAAGCACATTAAAGACTATATTTTTGCTTCACAAACCTAAGCTTAATGATGCCTAAATAAAAAGATAGAAAGTTTGAAATTACCTTGTTCAGTCTAGTTCGAATATGGCAATGTAGCAACTTTGAGTGAAGCCTGAACTTCTTTTGAGCTTGCTTGAAGTTCCCTTGACCTTTCCCAATGCTTAACTTGCTTTGAAATGGCTTGAATCTCCCTATAGAACTCAACCTGCAAACTCAGAAATTGAAAATGGTGAAGCTTGAAAATGAAGTTCTAGTTGCTTGAGAAGGGCTTGGACATATTAGGTGTGATGTATGGAATGTATCTAAAGTGGTTCAAGATAAAACGCACGAGTGAAATATGTTTTGGCTTGTGATTTGCAGAGATGGCCCTGTTTTGGACAGAAGTTGGTGTTTTTGTGTTTTGGGTGTTTGGAAGCTTGGTAATTCGTGTTTTCTGGCTTGGTACATGAAATTCTGGCTGCAGATACTCAATGTCACGTTCAATGTTATGACACCGTATCTGACTTACTATATGACAGTAAATACAAAAACAATAAAGAACACAATCAATTGTTTACCCAGTTCAGTGTGCAACAACACCTACTCTGGGGGCTACCAAGCCAGGGAGAGAATCCACTATAAGAGATGTTAATTCAGGAATAAACCAACCAGTTTATCTCCTTCACTTAAGACCTACCCAATGCAATTCCAATCTAAGTACAACTTAAACCTGAGTTCCTACTCACTCCCCCTCAATCACAGCAGTGATACATAAACCAATTTGACTTAAGAATTGATGAAGACACTCTTCAAAAACAAACACTTGATTAAGCTTCACAACTTTTTAATCAAGCAACACAATCACTCGTGCTTCACAGCTTTGAGTGATGCACACACCTATCTTGACTCTGCTTCACAGCTTTAGTCAAGGAACATTCAAGCACTCTTGCTTCAAAGCTTTGAGTGCTATACAACCCTTACAATTTGAAACCTATTCCAAGGCACTTATCACAAATGATAATTGCTTGGAGTACAATAATTAAATCTATATAGATTACAAATGATCTTCTGATCAATTAAAGAGCGATCCTTGAAAAACAGCAGCTCTGTTGAATATATAGCAGCTGCAACTTCAGTTAGGGTTTCCAAAAACCTAGGGTTAATTCCGTTTGACCTAAAAACCAGGTCACAGGACTTTATTAACCAGGTTAGGGTTGAGCTAGGTTACCCCTCAGAAAACGCAGGATTCTGTTCAGGAAGGACTGAGTTATTTCCTGAAAAAACTCAGACTTATCCAATCCTGCAATCCTGTTAGTTCAGAACAGGATGTCATAACATCTGTTATGACATCTGAGAAAACCTGTCTACTGATTTAGCAAAATGTGATCATTTTGCAAAATGCTCAGATACACACTTATAAACATCAGTATTTGAATTACAATATTTTTCTGCAAAGGTACCTAATGAGTCAGTACAAACTGAACTAGAATGTTATGACATCAGTCATGACATTCACACATACACTTGGGATTTACCAAAAATGCAAGCCAATACCTAAACACCTACAAACTCCCCCTTTGGCAGATTTTTGGCTAAAGACCCTAAACAATCAGAGATAGATAGCAGCAGAAATAAGTGACAGCAGAAAAATAGAAAATAGAATGTCAAGTACTAATTAAGTAAGTACCAAAATATTCTCCCCCTCTTTAGCCACAAATGGGCCAAAGATAGAAGTTCATAAAATTATACAGTTATCCAAAACAAAATAATAAGAGCAGCAGCAGAAAACAACTGAATACACTTCCAAACTCCACCAGATATCAGCACCAACCAGCAACACCACCAAACAGCAATCAACCTTCAAGCACTGTCATCAGACTCAGAAGAGCTAGTTTCTTCAATGTTGAGATGTCCTTCACCTTCTTCCCTTCTGTTTTCTTCAGCTTCCTCCTTTTCTAGCCTGGAAATTAGAATTTCTAGGGTCCTTTTTCTAGCATCCAGCTCTTTGCAAGTTTCTTTTAAAACAGCTATGACATCTGATGTCTTGGACTGGGTCTTTACAGACGATGTCTCAGCTGATGTTATGACAATGTCTGGAGCATGAGATCCCTGAAACAGTTTGTAGTGCAGGCCAAGGGCAGGAGCTCTTTTGCAGACTGTATCTCTTGCCACAAGGATATCAGGGAATTGTGCAAGGATGATTCCACAAAGGAGGGAGGGAAAGGCAATTGGTCCTTTGACAGCATAACTGACAGCATGCTTTAAAGTTTGTTTAAAGATGTACCTCCCATAGTCAAAAGCAGTCTTGGTTCCCACAGCATAGATAAATCTCCCCAATCCTGTGGAGATAGTTGATTTGTGATTTGTAGGCACCCAGTTGGCTGCACCTATTTTATGCAAGATGGCAAATTTCATGCTGAGTTTACTAGCATTCAGCTTCCTTTTCAAGGGCCATCACTTTACTTGCCTGGCTGTGATGGTTAGACAAACTTCATTGTCAGTTGCCTCTAGATCAGGACAGTCCTCATTTGTTCTTCCAAGAAACTTGTTGATTTCTGATGGAGAGAACTTGACCCTTCTTCCTCTAACAAAAACACTTTCAAAGTCAGCTGACCTTCCATCAGCACAATCATTTGACAAGTTCACTACAAACTCCTTGACCAAATTTTCATAACATTTGTTAAACTTTATCACTGTCTTCATTAGCCCAGCATTCTTGATCAGGTCCATGATGTCTTTGCACTCCAAGGCATCATTGTTGAGTTCTCTCTCTAAGGCTATTCTCTTTAAGCAAACATACTTCCATCTGTTTGCATTGTTAGTATGATGAAAAGAGATGTTGTCTGTTGGCACTTCAGGTACTCTAGCAATCTTGCTGGGGGGAGCTTCCTTCTGATGGGAGTTTCTTCAATATCAATCTCAAATTCTGATTCCTCATCAGAATCAGAAGTTTCAGGTTCTTTACTCTTCTTAGAGATTGGTTGTCTAGCAGTATGCACCTGGGCCTTCTTCCCTTTTGTCTGAATACTTTTCTCAGCCATGCCTTCAGCCTTGGATTTCTTAGCATCAGGTTTATCATTCTGACTACTCTTTCTTTTCATCAATCTCCTAGCTATGCTAGGGTTCACATTAGCAATCAGTTCATTATCTGAGTAATCTTCATCCACATCAATGATAGGTGGATCAGCAGCCTTTTCAGAGGGGTTCTGAATGTTGTCTTTTGGTGTCACAACATTCTTAGTGACATCTACATTTTCAGAAACTTCCACATTTGGACTTTCTGATTGATTTAAAGGGATAGAAATCCCCGGTACAGATTGGTTGCCACTCAGTATACTAGTAACCAGCCTAGCAATAGCTTGGTGAACTTGAACTGATCCTTCTCTATTAGGTACAGAGGACGAAGGATGAGAAGAATTACCAGAGGCTGTAGCTTGAGCTCTTCCTGCATGTCTGGTTCTGAGCTTTTTGACTCTGGATGGGTCAGTTTCCATCTCCCTGAGAGGAGTGACCTCAAGAACTTCAGATTCTATGCATGTAGTGATTGCCCTAGAATCTTGGTCAGATGATGACGATGATGAGGAAGACGAAGTCGCCATGGTTGAAGACGATGTCTGAGACATTTTGATTGACTTTGAGTAATGGTAGCAGTTTGAGAAAAATCTTTGATTGGGAGGAGGAAACAGGTTGCAAGGATGAGAGAGGTAGGGGGTAAAAGGGAGTCTCTTCAACTTCTTAAAGCTTTTGAAGGAATTGTGAAAGAATATGATTAACCCACTAAATATAGACTTAATAAAATTAATCCCTTCAACCCTTGTTTTAAGCAAAATTAATTGCTATAATTTCTCATGTTGGTGAATACCCAACCTGCCCCTCAAATTTTCAAGTTTATTTCCAACAAGAGCCTTGGTAGAAGAATCAGTCAGCTGAAGCTTAGAGAAACTATGTTCCAGTTTAAATGACTTCTTCTCTTCAAAGTCAATAGGTTTCAAGGAAATGTTGATTGTTTTCAGATTGTCACAACACAATGTCACAACATCTTGTGTAACATTGTACTCAGGGAGCATCTGTTTTGACCAGATGTTTTGAGAACAGAATTTATTGGAATTGTTATTTCCAACATCCTTGTCAAGATGACTTAAGGTTCTGACAACACATTCTTCTTCAAGTTTATTTGCCATATCACAGATATTATCAACCTGTAGTTTTGGAGTTCTTCTGACAGCTTCCATAGAAATAGCTCTTTTCATTCTTCTTAGATGAAGGAGACCAAGCTTATGCTGCCACAGTTTCATCTCTTTTTCTTCTTTGATGATTTGACACATAGTGGAGATATCAGTGTTCTCAGGCTGCCACACGTAACAGTTATCTTTGGATTTGATTCCTCTCATTACAACTTCTAGTTTTTCATTAATTACTAGACATTCAGATCTTGAGAAGTTGACCTTGAATCCTAGATCACATAATTGACTGATACTAATGAGATTAGCAGTCAACCCTTTTACCAGCAGTACTTTATTCAGACTTGGAACTCCAGGGCAGTCCAAATTACCAACTCCTTTGACTTCACCTTTAGCACCATCTCCAAAGGTCACAAAACTGGTGGTGTGAGGCATAACATTATTGAGGAGATTTTTGAATCCAGTCATGTGTCTGGAACATCCACTGTCAAAGTACCAATCTTCCTTTGCAGAGACCCTTAGGGAAGTGTGAGCTATCAGTGCAGTAGCCTTTTTCTTCCATTTAGGAGCATGAGGTACCTTTTTAGACTTAGGTTTGACACCTGAGTTCTGATTAGGATATCCATGTAGTCTGAAGCAGAAGGGCTTTATGTGACCATATCTCCCACAATGATGACATTTCCATCTTTGGTACCTTTTCTTCATATGTCTCTGTTCCTGATGTTGAGAGTTGTGTTGAGACATCCGTTTTGACATTTGCTTACCAGTACCAGATTTCTTTGCTTCCATAAATCCTAGTCCAGATTTATTTCCCACATTTTGTCCAACCTGAAGGATCTCTTCCAATTTGTCTGTTCCATTGGTCAACATCTTGACAGATTTGGTCATTTGATTCAGTTGTGAGTTCAGCAATTGAACTTCTCCTTCTAGATGACTTATAGTTTCAAGATTTGCCCTTTTTTCAGCCTCCAGCTTTATAATGAGTTTTGATTGTTTCTCATTCTGCACACAGACTTCAGCACTTCTGATACATAATTTCTTGTAGGTATCAGCCAGTTCTTCAAATGTCACTTCTTCATCACTAGTGTCACTTTCAGAAGTACAAACACTAGTTAGGGCAGTAACTAGTTTGGCAGATTCTTCTTCAGAATTACTTTCTGAATCATAGTCAGACCAAGTAACAGTCATTCCTTTCTTTTGCTTCTTAAGAAAGGTAGGACATTCAGCTCGAATATGTCCATATCCTTCACATCCATGGCATTGAATACCTCTGCCTTGGTTTCCCTTATCTTCTGACCTTGGTCTTCTGCTGGAACTGTCAATGTCAGAGGGAATGTTATGAACATTAGACCTTGACTTTGGGTCCATTCTTTTGATGAGCTTGTTGAACTGTCTTCCAAGCATGGCAATAGCTTCTGATATGTTTTCCTCTTCATCCTCCTTGTATTCAACATCAGTGTTGGATACAAGTGCTATGCTTTTGTTCTTCTTGTCACCATTATCAGTGATCCCCATCTCAAAAGTCTGAAGAGACCCAATAAGTTCATCCACTTTCAACTTGCTAATGTCCTGGGCTTCCTCTATGGCAGTTACCTTCATTGCAAATCTTTTAGGCAAGGATCTGAGAATCTTCCTCACCAGTTTTTCTTCTGACATCTTTTCTCCCAGTGCTCCTGAGGTGTTGGCAATCTCCAAGATGTTCATGTGAAACTCATGAATGGTTTCATCTTCCATCATTTTTAGATTCTCAAATTTGGTAGTCAACATCTGAAGCCTTGACATTTTTACTTTGGAAGTGCCCTCATGAGTAGTTTTGAGAGTGTCCCAAACTTCCTTGGCCAGTTCATATTGATGTACTAGTCTGAAAATGTTTCTATCAATTCCATTGAACAAGGCATTTAAAGCTTTTGAATTTCCCAGAGCTAACTCATCTTCTTCTTTACTCCAATCTTCCTCAGGCTTCAGACTGATTGTCCCATCTATCTCAGTTATGGTGGGATGAATCCATCCTTTGTCAGCAGCTCTCCAAGCCTTTTTGTCCAGAGATTTTAGGAAGGCAATCATACGAGGTTTCCAGTAGTCATAATTGGTTCCGTCCAGAATGGGTGGTCTATTTCCAAAAACTCATTCTTTGTCCATAGTGCCAGAACGTGATATCCCTAGATCTCACCCAGTAATACAGGCAGGGTGCCTGCTCTGATGCCAATTGAAATTCTGGCTGCAGATACTCAATGTCACGTTCAATGTTATGACACCGTATCTGACTTACTATATGACAGTAAATACAAAAACAATAAAGAACACAGTCAATTGTTTACCCAGTTCAGTGTGCAACAACACCTACTCTGGGGGCTACCAAGCCAGGGAGAGAATCCACTATAAGAGATGTTAATTCAGGAATAAACCAACCAGTTTATCTCCTTCACTTAAGACCTACCCAATGCAATTCCAATCTAAATACAACTTAAACCTGAGTTCCTACTCACTCCCCCTCAATCACAGCAGTGATACATAAACCAATTTGACTTAAGAATTGATGAAGACACTCTTCAAAAACAAACACTTGATTAAGCTTCACAGCTTTTTAATCAAGCAACACAATCACTCGTGCTTCACAGCTTTGAGTGATGCACACACCTATCTTGACTCTGCTTCACAGCTTTAGTCAAGGAACATTCAAGCACTCTTTCTTCAAAGCTTTGAGTGCTACACAACCCTTACAATTTGAAACCTATTCCAAGGCACTTATCACAAATGATAATTGCTTGGAGTACAATAATCAAATCTATACAGATTACAAATGATCTTCTGATCAATTAAAGAGCGATCCTTGAAAAACAGCAGCTCTGTTGAATATATAGCAACTGCAACTTCAGTTAGGGTTTCCAAAAACCTAGGGTTAATTTCGTTTGACCTAAAGACCAGGTCACAGGACTTTATTAACCAGGTTAGGGTTGAGCTAGGTTACCCCTCAGAAAACGCAGGATTCTGTTCAGGAAGGACTGAGTTATTTCCTGAAAAAACTCAGACTTATCTAATCCTGCAATCCTGTTAGTTCAGAACAGGATGTCATAACATCTGTTATGACATCTGAGAAAACCTGTCTACTGATTTAGCAAAATGTGATCATTTTGCAAAATGCTCAGATACACACTTATAAACATCAGTATTTGAATTACAATATTTTTCTGCAAAGGTACCTAATGAGTCAGTACAAACTGAACTAGAATGTTATGACATCAGTCATGACATTCACACATACACTTGGGATTTACCAAAAATGCAAGCCAATACCTAAACACCTACAGTACAATATGCTGAAGTTGTTTGAAATGATACAAAACTTTGTTCTTATCAGATGGAAGAGTTGTGGACCTTTTGCAAGCTTTCTTGTTTTTGAAGCAAAAGGTGAGTTGACAAAGGCCAAGGTTATACAAGATAGCTCAAGGTCTGCATAGGGTTGATGAGCTTTTCCTGAAGTTTGTGGATGTTGTTTGTATCAAGAGATCAGGTCCAATGCTCAAGATAAACAAAAATGCAAAAAGTATGCTTTATGGAAATGGTATGGTCACCTTTATGCCATTTTTGGATTAAATCAATGTATAATGCTCCAAAGCTCAGAACAATTCCTTTGTCCAATGTATTTGCATTTAATTAAGTAGTGTGGAAAGGTTTAAGACTTGTAAAACAAGTACAAGCATGCTTTTGACAGATTTGTAAGTTGTAGCAATGTGCAAAATGCCTTGGACAAAAGTGATAATTTGCCATTTTCAAACTTTTGATTCTCCCTAACCATAAATGATCTTGGAGATTTCTTGGACATTTTGGAAAGATTATAACATAATCTACAATCCATCTTTGAAATGCATTTTGAGATTCCACTTGGAACTAGGTGAAACATTGCCATGAAGTTAGGTCAAAAATCTTCCTAAACTAGGGCAAAATTTCACTAAGTTAAAAGTTTCATAGACTCTTATTCACAAAATCATAACTTGAGATCCAAGCATCTTTTTGGATTCAAAGATCACATGAAAAAGTTATGAAAATTTTCAATCTTAAACCCTAATTTCAAAAATTAGGTTTCTTGGTGAACAAGTTTCATGTTTTGACACATCTTGATGAAAAATGACCCTTGGCACTTGATTTTGACCAAAAAGTCAAAGTTTGACTTTTCAGTGTACATTTGATTTTTGATCAGTTAACTGGAAAATTCATCTGTCAATCCAATGCATTTGAGATCTTTTGAACCTTGTGATTAGGTAAATATGATGCCATTGAGTCCTTGAAACCATGCTTGAACCCAATTTGCCATTGGTTGGGTGAAAAATCAGAAATTGCTCTTCTACAGTCAAAACCCTAAAAATGACCATTTTGCCCTTTTGAAGATTTGATCAAATTTCTTGAGGAGTTGTGGTCCAAAGTTGATAAAATGGTCCATATGAGTCTATAATGTTGTTGTGGATAAAAAAATATGAGGTTTGATTGTAAATTGGCCATGGTTGACTTTTTCCCCAATACAGCTGATTTTTAGGTCAACTGTCCAATTGACTGGGCAAAAATTTGATTCAAGGCTTGAAACTTGGTATGGGCAATCTTAGAGGTCCAACATGAAGTATGAAAGTCACATGAGGAAATGGAAGTCCAAAAATCCCTGTGCAAACTTAAACCCTAATTTCAAGTCAATAGTGCAAGGAGATATCTTGAGCTGAGCAAACCCTAATCATGTTTGGAGTCCAAAGAAGTCTTGTGAGGGGAAATCTTGATAAAATGAGAGGGAAAATTTTGGGGTACAACAAAGATCCTGTCAGGACGAGGGTTCAGCCATTGGTCATCCCTGAAACCTCCCAAAAAGAAATGGAAGAAATTTTGAAAATAATCAAAAAAAGCGATTATGATGTTGTGGAACAACTGGGGCAAACCCCCTCAAAGATCTCTATGTTGGCCCTGCTGATTTGTTCAGAGGCTCATGCTAAAGCTTTGATAAGATTCTTGAAGACGGCCCACGTGCCACAGGAAACCTCCGCGGATCAGTTCCGGGAATGTGTAGCTAGCTTAACAGCTGACAATGGCCTGGGGTTTTCCAATGCAGACTTGACCTCTAAAGGGAGAAAGCATAATGACGCGCTACATGTCTCGGTGGAGTGTAAGGGAACCACCCTAGCTCATGTTTTGGTTGATACTGGGTCGTCTCTAAATGTCTTGCCGAAGAAAGCCTTGGATAGATTAGATTGTGAAGGCTTAACCCTGAAACCCAGCAATATCATTGTCAGAGCCTTTGATGGTTCTAAAAGGATGGTCCACGGGGAGGTGGACATCCCGATTAAAGTGGGAACTGAAACCTTCAACTCCACATTCTATGTGATGGACATCCGTCCTTCCTATTATTGCTTATTGGGAAGACCCTAGATTCACAATGCTGGAGCTGTCACTTCTACTCTGCATCAAATGCTCAAGTGCCCTGTCCAGGGGAAAATCATAATTGTTCACGGCGAAGAGGAATACATGATAAGCCATCTAAGTTCTTTCCACTATGTAGAATTGGATGGCGAATTCATCGAAACCCCTTTTCAGCATTTTGAAGAGGTAGCTCAGGAGATTGCGGCAACCAACACAGTGTCTTCTGTACCCATGATTACCAGACCTCTGCCTTGGATGTCGTCTCTCAAAGATGCAAAAGCTGTGATTGAAGAAGGAGGAAGCACGATTTGGGGGCAGCTTCCCGACTTTCCTTTCAAATCATATAAATTCGGCTTGGGATTCACTTCTTCTTCTCAAAAGACTGTACGCCGCTCCCATGCTGGAGGGCCACCAGTGAAGATCACCCATCATGGAGTCAATGCTTTGGAGGATAGTGAAGAGGAGAGCAACTTGGAAGACTGAATTTTCCCTACTGTTGACGGAGGACTGTGCAACTGGGAAGCAAAAGACTTTGTTCCGATTACTTTCATACCGCAATAATTTATCTTTCAAACATTTCTGTTGGTTTGTAATAATTCTCAAACAATTCGTACACTTTTAACCTTGTGCCTTACCCGAGGCACATAGGTCCATTTGTAAGGGTTTGATTTTTCATCTTCATATGCCATTTTAATGAATCGTGGACGTTTTCACATATAAACTTTTATGTTCATTGTCTTTCTTTTTACATTTTATTTGTTTAAAGATGGCTATCCCTTACACACACCCGCACTCACAAATGCAGGTACCCTTCCATTCCGGATTCCATGGGTAACAATTCTGCTATGGCCTTCAGTGAATCTGAAGATCTGGTCTACCATGCCGAATACGAAGGTGAGGAAGATTGTGAGGTGCCGGGAGAATTGGCTAGACTGCTACAACAGGAAGAAACGGCAATTCTACCTCACGAGGAGCTATTAGAGACAATCAACTTGGGTACTGAGGAAGACAGAAAAGAAGTCAGAGTGGGTGCCAACCTAGAGCCAAGTGTCAAGGAGCGCCTAATTCAGCTGTTACATGAATATGTTGAGATCTTTGCCTGGTCATACGAAGACATGCTGGGACTTGATATAGACATTGTGGTACACCATCTACCCACAAGAGAAGACTGTCCACCAGTTAAACAAAAAGTCCGCCGCATGAGGCCCGACATGTCTGAAAAGATCAAAGCAGAAATTATGAAGCAGTTCAATGATGGATTTCTTGTTGTTACTTCCTATCCATAATGGGTTGCTAACATTGTGCCCGTGCCTAAGAAGGACAGCAAAGTCATAATGTGCGTGGATTATAGAGATTTAAACAGGGCCAGCCCTAAAGATGACTTTCCACTTCCGCACATCGACATCCTGGTTGACAATACAGCTCAGCACAAGGTATTTTCTTTCTTGGATGGATTCTCAGGCTATAACCAGATCAAAATGGCCCCTAAGGACATGGATAAAACTACTTTTGTTACACAGTGGGGTACATTCTGCTACAAAGTGATGCCATTTGGACTAAAGAATGCTGGGGCAACCTATCAGCGCGCCATGGTAGCTTTGTTTCATGATATGATACATCATGAGATAGAGGTCTACGTAGATGACATGATAGCCCGATCACAAACTAAAGAAGAACACCTCGACCATCTGGAAAAGCTGTTTGTCAGGTTGAAGGAGTACAAGCTCAGACTGAACCCTAACAAGTGCACTTTCGGAGTCCGATCTGGTAAACTCTTGGATTTCATTGTCAGCAACAAAGGCATCGAGGTTGATCCTGCCAAAGTCAAAGCTATACAAGAAATGCCCGCTCCTCGCACTAAGAAGGAGGTAAGAGGTTTCTTGGGACGCCTAAACTACATTGCTAGGTTCATTACTCTCCTAACATCTACCTGTGAACCAATCTTCAAGTTGTTGAAGAAAGATCAGGTAGTTAATTGGAATGATGACTGTCAAGTTGCTTTCGATAAAATCAAGGAGTATTTGCTAGAACCTCCTATCTTGATGCCACCAGTCGAAGGAAGACCGCTAATCATGTATCTGACCGTCCTAGAGAATTCAATAGGGTGCGTACTAGGCCAACATGACGAGTCTGGCCGAAAAGAGCATGCCATTTATTACCTTAGAAAAAAGTTTACCGACTGTGAGACTTGATACTCACTGCTCGAGAAAACTTGCTGCGCTTTGGTATGGGCTGCTCGCTGGCTAAGGCAGTACATGTTGACTCATACCACTTTGCTGATATCTAAGATGGATCCGATCAAGTACATCTTTGAGAAGCCTGCTCTATCTGGAAGAATCGCTAGATGGCATATGATCCTAACAGAATACGATATACAGTACACGACCCAAAAAGCTATAAAGGGGAGTGTGCTAGCTGACCATCTGGCTCATCAAGCTGTCGAAGATTGCCAATCCATGAGATTCGACTTCCCCGACGAGGATATCATGACATTGGACAATATTGAAGATTTCAGACTATATGACGGACCTGAAAAAGGATCCCGATGGACCCTGTACTTTGATGGGGCCTCCAATGCACTTGGCAACGGTATCGGCGCGGTACTCATCTCTCCAGAAGGTTTCCATACTCCTTTCACCGCCAGACTTTGCTTTAACTGTACCAACAACATGGCCGAGTATGAAGCTTGTATCTTTGGTCTCAAGGCTGCAATAGACCTGGTGTGATCGGTGGGACTGAGAACTGACTGTTTTGGAATGCTGGTTCGTGTTTTACGTTTGTTTTCGCAAAATGTCGTGGTAAGCAAGAGTCGCCACCGTCTTTTATTTTATCCAACATGGAAAGGACGAAAGCACAGAAAAATTCCGTTTTGAGATATTTCTCGGGTTCGGGAGGTAGATTATAGAAAGGGAAGGTGTTAGCACCCTTTCTATCCGTGGTTATCCACGGGCTCTTAGGTACTTGCTCATTGTGTTTTCAAAAGTTTGCTTTTCTTTGTGTTTGTGGGTTTGAAAAGAGTTTTTGTTTGAAAGGAGTGTAAGTGCGAAAAGTTTTGTTTTGTTTTAAAAGGAGAAAGTACTTAAGAACCATCTACCTACTCGAAAAAGGAATTAAACTGTGCTAATGTCCTTTAGACAATGCTATCCCAGTATTGAGGAGTATGTAGCATCGTCGTTGGAGTTTTCGGGTCAATTCGATTAAGGGACGTGTGGTCACTAAAGCAATGTTAAGACGCCTTAGTGGTAACCCTAATGTCTTAGATAACTTTTTTCCGATGCAACCGTTTCGAGGCAACTTATGATCTTTGGACAAGAGGGCGACCTCTAAAACTTCCTATACTCAATGACCACGTTCGAAGGCAACCAAGTGTGGTGTACCCTAGGAGTGGCATGTGCAAGTGTGTTACTTCGGTTAATTTTATCTGTGCATGTCATGGGTGAGCTATATTGATTTTAGGTTAAAGATTGATCTTGTCATGCATTGCCTATTTATCAAACATCTAACAGTTAATATTGTGCGGAAATTAAATTGCGGGAAATTAAATCTAAACTATTACAAGGCGTCGGGTATTTACATCGCCAAAAATAAACCCTTTAATTTAAATTGCGGAAAGTAAAAGAAAGCGATAAATAATTAAAGTCCTAATTAAAAGCTATTACATGCCGGAAGCAATTACAATATCGGATCAAATGATACGCGTGCAAGAAATTAAATCGGCGCATTTTTTAGGGTTTTGACCCTTTGGAAAGAAAGCATGTTTTTTTTTTTGTTATTTTTGAATTTAAAGAAATTAAAACTAAATTACTTAATTAATTAAATAAATAAAAAAATATATTTTTGGGTTTTTTATATTTAAGGAAATAAAATAAAAGTGATTAAAATTATTAAAAACCTAATTCTACATTAATTTTAATTTATTGCAAAAAATATTAAAATTGTCCCTAATTAAAAACTAAATTAATTGTTTAATGTTTACTTACAAAAATAAAGTGATGAAATTAAATTTAATAAATAAAAATAATATTTTTTATGTTTTCTGATTTTATTAAGAAAAATAAATTGGTTAGTGTAAATAATAATAATAATTAATAAAACAATTAAATTAAAAAAAAAGAAATATGAAAAGAAAAGAAATTGACCAAATGGGGGGGGGGGGGGGTTTGGGCCTAGAAAGGAGGTGAGATCAGCAATCTCCAGGCCCAAACGCATTGTCCTTTGTTGACTGCTGTTAATTCCATATGCACATGTTGACTAGAGTTCATGGTAGGCACTCAATCTTGGCCATTGGACCTGATTTGAAGCCATCTGGCGCCTGATGGGATGAGGGATATGGTGGACCAACACCTTGGAGAGTACATGCAATTGCCTGGAAAAAAATACACAAATGTATTGGGGGACCTGGGATTCGAACCCAGGTCCCAAGGGACTTTGACATAGTGCGCTTACCAACTCATCCATTGTGCTTGTTTGTTATTAATATATGTGACAATTATTATATTCAAAACAAAGCATTATTCCTGAAATAAAAAAAAACAAGCGCGAATATTCAAAGTTGGCCAATCAGAGGAAGACACCTAGTCGTCTTCTTCACCAAAAACCTGGTTTTCTTACCTGCGGATTTTAATCTGCAGGAAGATTCGTGGGGTCATCCTAAAACGACTTCCAGGCCATGTAAACGCAAGCTAAGACAATCATCGTGTTCGTCTTGCTTTCCTGAACACAACTATGGCCATGGTTTGCCTTGATTTTGCCTGTATAAAAAATGCCTAAAAACAAAGAGTGGAAACCCTAGGTTCGGGTATCACGTTAGAGGCCATAAAAATAAAATCAAATAATGTAGAAAGCTTAGAAATTGAATGGCAAGCATGATTATACAAAAAAATTGCAAAAGGATGCAAGAAAATGGATTCACGATTTCAAGTTCAGAGCTATGTTCGTGGACACTTACAGCGCTTTTCAGGTAGTTTCAGGACTTGCTTTTGATGGCAATCGCTTCAGTGGACCTCAGGCAAGGAGATAGTGTTGAGTTTTTGGATTGAATCGAGCTCTAACCAAGATTTTGATCTCACACTTTTTCAAGCTTTTTTCAATTTTTGTTTGGCCGTTTCTACAGCTCTTAGGTCGTGTTCTTGATATGCCTAGCTTGTGTGAGTAATAAGGAATGCATTTAGGTTAAACTTTGGGCTTGAATCCACGTGCATTGAAGAATTAAGATATGATTTGATTCCTCCATTAAAGGCTTTCAAATTCTTTCCAAATCCAAGATTTTGTGCATGATTTGCATTGGTACGAATTTGATTATGTGTATCTTGATAATGAAGACCTGTAATGATAAAAAAAAATCTTATTCCATCAATTTTTGGATTTTATTTGAATTAATATTGATTTAAAATGAATTAAATCAATAAAAATTAAATAAAATAGAAAAATTAATAATTGGTCATGAAATTGAAGATAGGACACGTGTGTGGTGTGACAAGATCATATCAAGTGGAAAAAAGTGGGCCCTTTTGTAAAAAATTGGAGTTTTGAGGATAGTTGACTTTTGGCACTTTTGGAAAAATGCCCAACTTCAACAATGCATAACTTCTTCAATTTTGAACTTTTGGAAGTTTTCTTTGACTTTTTAGAAACCTTAAGATGTCCTATAACCAACCCTTTTGGCCTAATTTCATTTTGATATTATATGCTCAAGTTATAAGCTTTGGAAAAAAAGGTGTTTTTGTTGACTTTCAAAAATGACCTATAATGTCCAAATTTGTAACTTTTTGTGAGTGCATTTATTGATCTTGGGATGTGAAGATGGATTGTAGGAAATTTCATACTATTCAAAATGAGCTTTGGATGGGTCATTGCTCATAAAGTATGAGAAAGTTATGCTTGGTCAAAGTTGAGTTGACTTTTCCAACAAAACCCTAATTTAGCAACTTTTGAATCTTGATGAATCTTGAGCAATCCTTGATGAATCATGATCAAAGCTTGATCTAATGATGAATTATCCTTCAAAATGATAATGTTGTCAAAAAATCTTGAGGTTTGACTGTTTGTAGGCCACAGTTGACATTTGCCCTAGCATAGTCGATTTTTGGGTTTCTTGAGCAATTGACTGACCAAACTTTCTCTTCAAGGCTTGAAATTTGACATGGATGAACTTGAGAACATATTAGGACATTGTAGATAATTTGAGACCATTTGTATGTAAGGACCTTGAAGCAACACAAAACTCTAATTTTGAATTGACTGCCTTAGGAGGTGATTTGACTGTCCGACTCTTGAGCCATCTTGAGCAACTTGGAGATTATTCTTGACATGTATTGAGGAATATGGGAGGGCAAATTTTGGGGAACAACAATTTCCCCTATTAAATCTTCTTAAACCTGAGGATATAGATTGGCGTTCGGGCCTTTCCTGATCCGAAGGTGGAAGATGATTGAACACTAGAGTGCCCAAAAATTTGCACTCGCATGAAGTAGCATCAGCATTGTGATGTCGGGAATGGGCTTACCGATTCCGTTTGGAGATTGTTGGTAGGTGGTTTTGTCTTCTCCTTTGACGAGTTGTCTCTATTGACGGGTAGTCTCCATTGACGGGTTGTCTCCATTGACGGGTTGTCTCCATTGACGGGTTGTCTCCATTGACAGGTTGTCTCTATTGACGGGTTGTTCCATTGAAGGGTTGTCTCCATTGACGGGTTGTCTCTATTGATGGGTTGTCTCCATTGACAGGTTGTCTCCATTGACAGGTTGTCTCCATCGATAGGTTATCTCTATTGACGGGTTGTCTCTATTAACGGGTTGTCTCCATTGACGGGTTGTCTCCATTGACGGGTTGTCTCCATTGACAAGTTGTCTCCATTGACGGGTTGTCTCTATTGACGGGTTGTCTCCATTGACGGGTTGTCTCCATTGACGGGTTGTCTCCATTGACAGGTTGTCTCCATTAACGGGTTGTCTCCATGGACGGGTTGTCTCCATTGACGGGTTGTCTCCATTGACAGGTTGTCTCTATTGACAGGTTGTCTCTATTGACGGGTTGTCTCCATTGACGGGTTGTCTCTATTGACGGTTTGTCTCCATTGACGGGTTGTCTCTATTTACGGATTGTCTCCATTGACGGGTTGTCTCCATTGACAGGTTGTCTCCATTGACGGGTTATCTCCATTGACAGGTTTTGCCTCAGAAAAATCTTTAGGAATCGATTTAACTGATTTTGTCTCCATTGACTGGCTTCGCCTCAGAAAAATCTTTAGGAATCGATTTAACTGATTTTGTCTCCATTGACTTGGTTGAGAGTTTAACTGCATCCTTCCTGAAAGGTAAAGGTCAGTCATATGCAATGCATGATATGGATCAAGCAATGATGTTCTCAACATAAATGAGATTGTATGGTATGATGCGTATATGCATGTATCATGATGTATGGACATGTAATATTTTAGCTGGGGATTATAATGATAAATTCCGCTGGGGATTCCACTGATGAACTCCGCTAGGGATGGATTACTGTTGCTGGTGACACTGAATCTGTTGAGGATTGAAATCCTGCTGGGGAAAGGAAAGAACTTCGCTGGGGATAATCTTATGCTTGCTGGGGGAATATCTTTATACTCCGCTGAGGAATATTAAGACCTTCTGGAGATACCAAACCTTTTTAGCGCTGATGGTGGATGAACTCTGCTTGGGGAGAGTATTGCTAATTTATTCATGGCTGTAAGTCTCAGCTGGGAGAGCTACCATTACTGCCTTATTCTGTGGGGAGTGAAGGTATCTCAACCATATTCTTCAGCTGAATGTACCTTGGTACCTGGTGGACAGAGCAACTTGTATAGTTCGGACGATTCTCATTTTCCCCTGTTTCTATTATTACCAGTAATTCATCTTTTGTTTCGCATGTAAATATTTATGACCAGCAATTAATGTCAAATGCATATATCAAAAATGAACATTGGACTTTCTTTGCAAAACAAAACAAATAAAGGAAAAACAACTTGAAATTTCTGAAAATGAATTTGTATTGATTTTGAAGTTTGGCCTGAAAATAGGCGTTTTTGTACAAGAGGCTGACGTCCTAGTAAGAGAACTCCGCCGAACAAATAGAATTTATACAATTTGTGAAAAGGAAACAAAACAGCTATGTGAATAATCCCACTGGGTTCCAACTCTTCTATTGCCTTTATATCTTCAAGCATCTCATCACTTTGCTGCTTAGTTGAAGATGAATCTGATTGATTAGTGTCGTCCGAACTTGATAGTTGATACCGAAGTCTGGATACGAGGTGATCTAATGAGACATAGTGTTACGCTTTGATCCCTAACTTTTGCCTGGACTACTGTGGTACAGTGGGAGAATTGACTATGGTTTTGCGTTTGTTTTCGCAAATGTTTCGGTTGAGCAAGAGTCGCCACCGACTTTTTATTTTATCCTAAGGAAAGGTTTAAAAAGCACAGCAAAAACCTTTGAGATATTTTTCTTGGGTTCGGGGAGTAGATTATAGAAAGGGAAGGTATTAGCACCCTCTCTATCCATGGTTATCCATGGGCTCTTAGGTACTTGCTTAGATCAACTTGCCTTGGTTTTCAATTGTTTGAAATGGTGCTTTGTGTGTGGTTTTGAAAACGTTTTGAAAAAGATGCCTTGTCTAGGCTACCCTTGTAACAATTCTTTACTCGAATGTTTTACAAAAGGTGTTTGTCTTTTTGAAAAGATGTTTCAAGGTTTTTGAAGGTTTATTTTGAAAGTGTTTGTGAAGAGTGGTTTGAAAAATAGGCAAGTGTTTTTTGTTTTGCAAGTCGACAAGTACTTAAGAGCTATCTACCCTAAAATTCTCAAAGATTTTTTTTTGCTATGTTTTAACCCTTTTAACAATTTTGTTTCACCATTGCATTTGGTGGACAATCTTGTGTTAGGATGTGAAAGGGACGAGCGCGGGTCATCGTTTAGACCATAATTGCAATGGTGCCAAGTATCTTTGGGCAATTTTCCTTTAAGGGACTTGATCATTTTTAGGCAACTTTTCGAAAGCGTCATCGATGGACTATGATCATTTGAATTGTGTTTGTTTTGCCCAAAGAGACCTAACATACAACATGGCCCATTATTGAAGGCAACAAGTGGAATATCCTAGGGGTGCAAGTGTGATGAGTGTTGTCCATTTTCATGCTTGATTATCTTGAAATTAGGTCAAACTATTTTGTTGTTTTTATTTGCATACAAACCTTAATTCTAACATGGTGTATTTAGAAAGCAATAAAGTGCGAAATTTAAAGTTCCTAAGCTATTACAACACAATATGGGAAGGGGGGTACAAATGTTCAAATGGGGGGGTATTTGACAAGGAATTTTAAACCTAGACTATTACATCAATATTGAATTATTTACAAGATAATTGATTGCACAAATTAAATGGAAATAAAATAAATATGCAAGATGCAAAAAGTTTTTTTATATGTATGAAAAAAGTATTTTTATATGTCAAATAAACAAAATAGAAAGTATTATTTTTTGGAGTTTTTATGTATTTTAGGGCAAAACCCTAATTTATTAAATAAAAGTATTAATTATTTAATATATACAAATATTTATCAATTATGTATAAAAATAAAATAAAAATGAAGTATATTTGTAAAAGGGTATTTTTAATATTTAAATATCAATAAAAATAAAATATGTATATATTTTGTATTTTACCCTAAATATATTAATATGTATATATGTATTTGTATTATTTATTAAATATATTGAATATATACAAATAATAATATTTAATATTTATAAAAAAAAAGTATATTTTATATAAAATATTTTCAGAAGATAAAATAAAATAAAAATCAGAAAATAAATGTGTTTGCATTATTTTTTAGTATTTTTTGAATAAAAGTATATCTATTTATCTATTTATGTACAAAAACTAATCTAAACAAATAAATACCTAATAAATATGAAAATGGTGTAAAAAATATTTTTTGTATTTTTAATATTATAAGAAAAAATGAATGAGTCAAAACAAAAAAAGAAAAGTCAAAAAATCATTAAAATAAGCAAAATGGGCTCAGGGGGTGTAAAAGTAACAAAAGGGTGCAAAAAGAAAGTCAACTCAGGCCCAGCCCAAGAAGACTTCATCTTCAACCTCAGAACATGTTTGAACACAATCCACGCGCGTTTTTCATCTCTCAATTCCTGGACTTTCAAGCAAAACTCACAACATGAAAAATGTAGAGCATTAAGAGACGAATTCAGGGATATAAAGAACTTGACTTAACTCTCTAAGATGAGAGATAATTTCTTCTCCCCCAATTCCTGACCTAGTTTTTGTTCCATGTTCAGACTTAAAATTCTCTAAGCATACATAATATAAATGAAATCTAATTACATGGGCATGTTCAGGGCTATGAATGTGACATGTTTTCTTCACAAACCTAAAGCTAAGAATGCCTATATTGAGAGATAGAACTTCATGAATATACCTGTTCAGTTGGAATCGTGTCTGGCAATGGGGGAGCTTTCAGGGCAAGATGATGATTGGTACAACTTCCTTGAAGTGTGAGGATGCTATTCCAACACTTGGTATGCTTTGAAACCTTCTATACCAAGCTGCAGAAGTCAACCTGCAAGAGGAAGAAATGAAAATGGCCAAACTGATTAGAGGAGTTACAGTCCACTTCTAATGCTTTGGATAGTTTGGATTGATGGTAAGGAAAGTATTTGAACTGGTTTTGGCCAAGATGCACGATGGGAATGAGTTGTGGGTTTCAAGTTGCAGAATGTGCTCTATTTGGACAGTTTAAGAGTGATTCTGTGTTTGAGAGGGCAATGGAGGTGGATAGCTCGTGTTTCAGCTTGGGTTTGAGAATTAGAAAAGTGTTTGATAAGTTTGCTTAAGCTTGGTTTACAGGAATGATAGTTGGTATGTGTTATGGCAAGTTTCTTACACTTTAAGCAACAAAAGGCCACTTGGTGTTTCTAGCCTGTACAGGCCCCCATTCTATGCTGAACCACTTAGTCTTGATCAGTGTAATTAGCTCATAAACTTGTGCCAAAGAGATCTTAACTGTACCTGCTTGGATTTGCATTTTGACATAAAGTTCACTTTTGCAAAAATTGTTAAAATGCTTTATCTATTTTGGGATTAAACCATTATGCAATGCTTGAACACATAGAATATGGTCTTGGCACAAAGAGTTTGCATTAAATTTATGAGTGTAAAAGAGATTTAGGGCCTGTAATCAAGAAATGCATGCTGATTTGAAAATTGCCTAAGTGTATGAACATGGAAATTGGCCATAACAAAAGTGAGTTTTTCCCATATTGCCAAATTCGATTCTCTCTAACCATGAGGTTGTTTGATGAGTTCTTGGACATTTTGGAAAGCTTGGAATGTGTACTTCAACCCATCTTTGAAATGCAAATTGAAATTCTAAGTGGAAGTATGTGAAAAAGGGTCTTGAAGTTAGGCAAAAATCCTGCCTAAAATAGGTCAAATTTTCTCTAAGTTAAGAATGGTTTGGTACCCCTGTTCCAAAAATTGTAACTTGAGATACAAGCTTCTTTTGGGAAAACTTTGTGAATAAAAGTTGTAGATTTTGTAATAGGCTACAACTTTCATGTTTTGACTTTTGTTTGAATCCAAATGAATCTTGGTGAGAAAGTGGGGCAAAGTTAGGAAAAAATTAGGGTTTTTCATAACTTAGAAAAATTCTAAGTTATGAAAAATCTTCATTTCAAACCCTAATTTGCAATTCTTGATTTCTTGATGAACAAGTTTCATGATTTGGCATATTTTAATGAAAAATGAATCTTGACACTTGATTTTGACCAAAAAGTCAAAGTTTGACTTTTCAGTATACAGTCAAAATTGATCAATTGACTGGGAAATTCAACTGTCAATCTTGTGCATTTGGGATCTTTTGAACTTGTTGAGCATGTCAAGACAATTCCATGGGGTCCTTGAGTCCATATGTGAGCTTGGTTTGCCATTGGCTAGGTCAAATAGTCAAAAATTGCCTTTGTGCAGTCAAAACCCTAAAAATGACCATTTTGCCCTTTTGGTGATCTGATCAAATTTCTTATGGAATTGTGATCCAAACTTGATCAAATGGTCCATGTGAGTTTATAATGTTTATGTGGGTCAATTTTCATAAGATTTGACTGTCAATTGGCCACAGTTGACTTTTTCCCCAATACAATTGATTTCTAGGTCAATTGTCCAATTGACTGGGCAAAATTTGGAATCAAGACTTGAAACTTGGTATGGATAAACTTGGGAGTCCAATATGAAGCATGGAAGTCATCTTAGGCATTTTAGGTCAAAACATCTTTGTGCAAACACAAACCCTAATTTGGGTCAACAGTGCAAGGAGGAGTCTTGAGCATATGAAACCCTAACTGGATCTTGAGCTCCAAGGGCTTTGTGATGAGAAATCAATGAGAAAATGGGAGGGCAAATTTTGGGGTACAACAGTTGCCCCTGTTCAATCTTCTTGAACCTGAAGAGTTAGATTGGCAAGTTTGCCTTTCGTGACTCGAGGGTAAAAGGAGATTGGACACTAGAGTGCCCAGAAATTTGCACTCGTCAAAGCAATGGATACGGGAATGGGCTTAGAGATGCCATTTGGAGATGGGCTTAACGATGCCATCTGGAAGAGTGACAGAAACTTGTCGGGGATGGGCTTAAAGATGCCATCTGGAATGAGTATCAGAAAGGTGTCCATGCTTTGGATCATCTCCGAACTGGGGGTCTGAACAAGCAATAGATTGACATCCGTATCTGGAGGCATCCGTAAACTGTTTTCAGGAGTTGAGATTGAATAAGCAATAGAGCAGCATCCGTTGTTGGGGAGCGTCCGTAAACTGTTTTCAAAAGTTGCATCTGAACAAGCGATGGATTAACATCCGTTGTTGGGAAGAATCCACAAACTGTTTTCAGAAGTCTTGAGAAGAATCTGAACAAGTGATAGGTTAGCATCCGTTACTTGGAGAACCCGTGAACTGTTTTCAGAAATCTTGAAGTTGAATAAGCAATAGAGCAGCATCCGTTGTTGGGAAGCGTCCGTAAACTGTTTTCAAAAGTTGCATCCGAACAAGCGATATATTAACATCCGTTGTTGGGAAGAATCCATAAACTGTTTTCAGAAGTCTTGAGAAGAATCTGAACAAGTGATAGGTCAACATCCGTTACTTGGAGAACCCGTGAACTGTTTTCAGAAATCTTGAAGTTGAATAAGCAATAGAGCAACATCCGTTGTTGGGAAGTGTCCATAGACTGTTTTCAGAAGTCTTGAGAAGAATCTGAACAAGTGATAGGTCAACATCCGTTACTTGGAGAACCCGTGAACTGTTTTCAGAAATCTTGAAGTTGAATAAGCAATAGAGCAGCATCCGTTGTTGGGAAGCGTCCGTAAACTGTTTTCAAAAGTGTCTCGGAAGATAATGATTTTTTTGTCTGTTGACTGATCTTTACCTGAAAAGGTAAAGAGTTAGTTGTATGCAATGTCATGATGTATGATGCGATGTATATTATATGAATGTGCATGAATGCGCATGTAAGCTGGAGAGTTGTCTTGCGGAGGATAAATGAATCCTAGATGGCTGAAGATAAAAGCATCTCGACTGCTGCCGGGAAGAATAATTCCTTGGATGTTGCTGGGGAATAAGGAGCTTAGGTTGTATACCAATCTTCTGGGGACTCCCTGTCTTGAGGAGATCTTCACTGGAGAATCTTCGAATATACAATGAGGAACTGAAAACTGAAAGTCTTCAAATTTGCTTGTGGAATACCAGACCTTCAATCGTTGACGGGCCTTGGAACCACTTGTGGGGACTTGGAATTTCCTTGGTGACTTGCAGGGTAAGAGAATTTCTGATGATGTCTACTGGGGATTTTAGAACCTGGCAGACTTAAGCTGGGGAGATAAGACTGAGAATCTCTAGTCTAGTGAGAAGCATTTCTGTGGGGAAAAGGTTCACTAGTCTGGCTCCGCTGGGGATCGATAGCCTGAAGTTTTAGCTCTGCTGGGGATACTGAAACTTAGTTCTGAGGGGAATTGAGTTCTGGAGGATTCTCTGGTTGGGGATAACAAAGATAAACTCCTCTGGGGATTGTATTGATAATTTATGCTGGGGAACTTTGATGAACTCCGTTGGGGATAGGAAGAATTTTGCCGAGCGCGATTTTCCATTGTAATTAGCTGAGGATAACCCAGTTATAAGCCCTTGTGAGGAATAACTTTGAATAAAGCTCGGGAGAGACGTCTGTACTCTGCAGGGGATAAGCTTCCAGAATCTACTGGGGATAAGCTTCAAGACTTGTTGGGGATATGGATTCCAAATCTCCGGGGGGTTTCCTTTGAAAGGGTATCAAGATATCCAACCGCACCTTCAACCTATCAGTAATCCTCTTTCTTGATTCATAAGGAAATGATTATGTTCAAATGCATATGCCTATTTAACAAAACATTGGACGTTTCTCAAAATAAAACAATTAGTGCAAGAGAAAAAGAAAAAGGAAATGACACAAATTTCTGGGAAGAGTATTTGTATTAACTTTCTCCGAGTATATTTGTACAAAGGAGACAATCATCCTAGTAAGAGGATTTTGTCGTAAATATTGAAAGATTTATACAAAATAAAGATGGCTATGTGAAATAATTCCATGGGATTCCATTCCGCTATAGCCTTCCCAACTCTGAATATCTGTCCATTCAATGCTTCGTCTGCCGATGACTGGATTGATCAGAAACCTGGAACTGGTTGATGAAGAGATTGTCTTTAGAGTGATCCGACGAGACATAGTCATACGCTTTAATTCCCTAACTTTTGCCTGAATCTCCCTTTCGGGTTTTCGATCCACCGGGAAACCCCTTTTTGCCCAAGCCGCCCTTTCGGGTTTTCAACTTGCCGGGTGTACAGATTTTTTTGTTTTTATCCCTAATTTTTGCCTGAACCGCCCTTTCGGTTTTTCGGTTCATCGGGATGCCCATTTTTGCCCAAGCCGTCCTTTCGGGTTTTCGACTTGTCGGGTTTTTTATGCATAGTATCTTTTGACTATGTCTGCGTTCGCAGGGTGCGGCAAATCATCGCCGTCCATGGTGGTCAGAATCATTGCACCACCAGAAAATATGCTCTTGATCACAAATGGTCCTTCATATGTAGGAGTCCATTTTCCCCTGGGATCACTTTGCGGAAAGATAATCCGCTTGATTACGAGATCTCCGACTTGATACACTTGACGTTTGACTTTCTTATTGAAGGCCTTGATCATCCATTTTTGATACGTCTGACCATGGCATATAGCAGCGAGTCGCTTCTCGTCGATCAGATTGAGTTGATCAAGTCGGGTCTCAATCCAATCATCTTCATTCAAACCTGTGTCCTTCATAATCCTTAGAGAAGGAATCTGAACCTCCATAGGCAGGACAGCTTCCATGCCATATACCAAAGAAAATGGGGTTGCCCCGGTTGAAGTACGTGCCGTCGTACGGTATCCATGTAGGGCAAACGGTAACATCTCATGCCAGTCTTTGTAAGTGACTGTCATTTTCTGAATGATCTTCTTAATGTTTTTGTTCGCAGCTTCAACAGCACCGTTCATCTTCGGCCGATAGGGAGATGAATTGTGATGATAAATCTTGAACTGTTCGCACAATGCAGTGATCATTGTGTTATTCAGATTTGTACCGTTGTCTGTGATGATCCTGTCTGGAACACCATACCGGCATATGAGATTTTGCTTGATAAAGAAGGCAACCACATTTTTAGTAACAGAGGCGAAGGAAGCTGCTTCGACCCATTTGGTGAAATAGTCAATGGCAACCAGGATGAAGCGATGTCCGTTGGAAGTCGTGGGCTTGATCTCTCCAATCATGTCAATGCCCCACATTGCAAACGGCCAAGGAGCAGTCAGAACGTTGAGAGGAACCGGAGGGATATGAACTTTGTCAGCGTAGACTTGACATTTCTGACAAGTACGGGAATGCTGATGGCAGTCAGCTTCCATGGTAGACCAGTAATAGCCTGCCCTTAGGATCTTATTAGCCATTGTATGCCCGCTCAAGTGAGTGCCAAATGTGCCGCTGTGTATCTCAGTCATGATCAACTCTGCTTCAGCTTTGTCTACGCATCGGAGTAATACACAATCATGGCTTCGTTTGTAAAGGATGTCGTTGCTCAGGAAGAATTTGGCAGCAAATTTCCTTGAGAACTTCTTGTCATTTACGGAAGCTCCTTCGGGATAATCTCTAGTCTGGAGATACCTTTTGATCTCATGGAACCATGGTTGTTCCACTACTTCCTCGGTATTAATCTCGTGACAATGTGCCGGTTCATCCATTCGCTCGATGGTGATTTGGGGAGCCTCGTTATCCCAGTTGAGTTCAAACATGGAGGACATTGTAGCTAGAGCATCTGCTAGCTGATTCTCTTCTCGTAGGAAATGCTCGAAGGTAATTTGCTCGAAATGAGGCAATAATGTCAGGACATGTTCTTTGTATGGGATAAGATTAGGATGCTTGGTATCCCACTCTCCTTTGATTTGACTGATAACCAAAGCCGAATCCCCAAATACGATCAAAGATTTGATCCCCAAGTCTATAGCAACCTTGAGACCAAAGATGCAAGCTTCATACTCAGCCATGTTATTTGTGCAGCTGAAGCAAAGTCGGGCCGTGAAAGGTGTGTGACAGCCTTCCGGAGAAATGAGTACCGCGCCGATACCGTTTCCAAGTGCATTTGAAGCACCGTCAAAGTACAGGGTCCATCGGGATCCCTTTTCGGGTCCGTCATACGGTCCGTTACTTTCAATGTTGTCCAAATTCATGATGTCCTCGTCTGGGAAGTCAAATCTCATGGGTTGATAATCTTCGATAGCTTGATGAGCCAGATGGTCAGCTAGTACACTCCCTTTTATAGCTTTTTGGGTGGTGTACTGGATGTCATACTCAGTTAGGATCATTTTCCATCTAGCTATTCTTCCAGATAAAACGGGCTTTTCGAAGATATACTTGATAGGATCCATTTTGGAAATCAACAAGGTAGTATGAGTCAACATATACTGCCTTAGTCGGCGAGCAGCCCATACCAAAGCGCAGCAAGTTTTCTCGAGCAGTGAGTAGCGAGTCTCACAGTCGGTAAACTTTTTGCTAAGGTAATAAATAGCATGCTCTTTTCGACCAGACTCGTCATGCTGGCCCAAAACACACCCCATTGAGTTATCCAAGACGGTCAGATACATGATCAATGGTCTTCCTTCGACGGGTGGCATCAGAATAGGAGGTTCTAGCAAATACTCCTTGATCTTATCAAAAGCAGCTTGGCAATCATCGTTCCATTCGACTACCTGATCTTTCTTTAAGAGTTTGAAAATTGGCTCACAGGTAGAAGTCAGATGAGAGATGAATCTGGCAATATAGTTCAAGCGCCCCAAGAACCCTCTAACCTCCTTTCCAGTACGGGGATCAGGCATCTCTCGTATTGCTTTCACTTTTGCTGGATCGACTTCAATGCCTTTGTTGCTTACGATGAATCCTAGAAGTTTACCAGACCTAACTCCAAAAGTGCACTTACTTGGATTTAGCCTGAGTTTGTATTCTTTCAATCTGGCAAACATCTTTTCTAGATGCTCAAGGTGCTCCTCCTCTATTTGTGACCGAGCTATCATATCGTCTACGTAAACTTCAATCTCATGATGTATCATATCATGAAACAAAGCTACCATGGCGCGTTGATTAGTTGCCCCTGCGTTCTTCAGTCCGAACGGCATCACCTTGTAACAGAAAGTACCCCATTGTGTGACAAAAGTTGTTTTCTCCATATCCTCGGGGGCCATTTTGATTTGATTGTATCCCGAGAATCCATCCATGAAGGAAAACACTTTGTGCTGAGCTGTGTTGTCGATCAAAATGTCAATGTGTGGAAGTGGAAAATCATCTTTGGGGCTGGCCCTATTCAAATCCCGGTAGTCCACACACATCCTGACTTTGCCATCTTTCTTAGGTACTGGCACGATGTTAGCGACCCATTGAGGATAGGACATAACAGCCAGAAAGCCAGCGTCGAATTGCTTCATCACTTCTGCTTTGATCTTTTAAGACATGTCAGGCCTCATTCGGCGGACTTTTTGCTTGATCGGTGGACAATCCTCTCTTGTGGGGAGACGGTGAACCACGATGTCTGTGTCTAAACCCGGCATGTCTTCATAAGACCAAGCGAAGATTTTAACATACTCATTCAACAACTGTATCAGGCGTTCTTTGACACTTGGTTCCAGATTGGCACCCACTTGCACCTCCTTCCGGTCTTCCTCGGTCCCTAAGTTGACAGTTTCCAATGACTCTTCGTGAGGTAAGATGACCCTTTCCTCTTGTTGTAGAAGTCTGGCTAGTTCCCCTGGTACTTCACAACCTTCGTCATCTTCATACTCGACTTGATTGACCAGATCTTCAGAGTTATTGAAGGATATAGCAGAATAGTCACCCATGGAATCCGGAGTGGATGGGTACCTGCATTTGTGAGTGTGGGTGTGTGTAAGGGATAGCCATCCTTAAACAAAAAATGCAAAAGGAAAGAAAATGAACACAAGCAGTTTATCAAATGAAAAACGTCCAATGAATCATTAAACATGGCATATGGATATGAAAAATAATCAAAACCCTTACAAATGGACCTACATGCCCCGGGCAAGGCATGAGGTAAAAAGATAGTGTACGGATTGTTCGAAAATAAATATTACAGACCAAATAGGAAATGTTTGACAGATAAATTACTGATGAATAAAAGTGATGGGGACAAAGTCTTTTGCCTCCCAGTTGCACAATCCTCCTTTAACAGTCGGGTAAATCCACTCTTCGATGTTGCTCTCTTTGTCTTCATCCTCCAAAGCGTTGATTCCGTAGGGAGAAATTTTGACTGGCGCTCTTTCAATCTTCGAACGGCGCATAGCTTTCTGGCCCGCGGTAGTGAACCCTAATCCAAATTTGTCTGTTTTATGTGGAATATCAGGCAACTTCCCCCATGCTGAATTCTTCCCCTCCTTTATTGCGGCCTTTGCATCCTCCAGAGATGCCATCCTGGCCATCTGCCTCGGTACTTCAGCTGCCAACTTTGCTACTGTTACTTCAGGAAGGACTTCTTCGAAATGCTGGAAAGGCGTCTTAATGAACTCCCCCTCTACCTCCACATACCGGAAGGAGTTCAAATGGCTGATCATGTACTCCTCTTCGCCATGGACGGTTATGATCTTTCCCTTGACAGGATACTTCAACATCTGATGTAAGGAGGAGGTGACTGCCCCAGCATGGTGTATCCAAGGCCTACCTAACAAGCAAGAGTAAGACGGACGGATGTCCATCACATAGAAGGTACACTTAAACACCTCAGTGCCCACCTTGATGGGAATATCAACCTCCCCATGGACCATTCTCTTCGAACCATCGAAAGCTCTGACAACAATATCACTCGGTTTCAACTCCAACCCTTCACAATCTAGTCGGTCCAAGGCCTTCTTAGGCAGTACATTCAGCGACGAACCAGTGTCGACCAAGACATGTGCGAGAGTAGTTCCTCGGCACTCGACTGAAATGTGCAAAGCATCATTGTGGTTTCTACCTTTAGGAGTTAGGTCGGCATCCGAGAAACCTAATCCATTGTCCGCAGTAAGGCTGGCCACGCAATTTTGAAATTGATATGCAGAGGTTTCCTGGGGCACATGGGCTGCCTTCAGGAATTTTATCAGAGCTTTAGCGTGCGCTTCCAAGCAAAGTAGTAGTGCCAGCATGGAGATCTTTGAGGGGGTTCGCCCCAGCTGTTCTACCACATCGTAATCACTCCTTTTGATTATCTTCAAGATCTCCTCCATTTCCTTCTTGGAGGTTTCCGGGATGACCAAGGGTTAAGCCCTCGTCCTGACGAGCTCATCTTGGATTCCCTTACCTTTATCAGCAGCGGTAGGAGGGACAGTACTAGGAACAACAACATCTTCAATCAATGGGGTTCTAGCGGAGAGTTTTATTGGTGCGGGGATAACCTCGTCAGTAGATGAGGGTCCAAATATTGCTATTGGAGGGGAAATCTCTGGAGAAAATATTCTCCCGCTCCGGGTGATTTTGCTCGTGCCTGCAATGTTTCCAATGCTGGCTTCTTCATCATCTGAACTATCTTCAGTTATTTTGATTTGTTTAATACCATGGTAGTAGATGTCACCGCCATAGTTCCATGGTATTGACTTCTCAGAAACATAGGGGACAGGCCCTGGCATTGTTATCTTCAAAGGAACAGATTTCGTAGCTGGTGTAATCTTAACAGGCTTTCTGACGGCCTTGGAAAGATTGGCGTGAATGGTTATGATTGAGACATCTTCAGTATGGGTTGGAGTAGCAGAAACTTTTTCAAACAAAATTTGTCGACTGTCCATTAGGCCTTGGATGCCTTTTTTCAGTAACGGACAATCAAATGGCAAAGAGTAACAACAATATCAGTCTTTTTTACATCCCGGGAAAATCCCGGCCTTTAACAGATTCAACTTGATGGTTAACAAAGGAGTTATCAGATCATTGACATCAGCAACATACAAATCTTCTTCAATGGCATTGACATTTCGTCCGTGCTTCGGCATTGGAGCAGATATCACATTAGGCTTTTCCGGAGCGTCGAACTCCACTTCCTTCGCCTCTATCAGGTCTTGGATTTTATGCTTGAGTGCCCAACAATCGTTGGTGTCGTGCCCGACACTGTCAGAATGGTAGGCGCATTTAGCATTAGGATGATAATGCGGAGAGGACATATTCACATTTTTTGGTGCCTCTTTGATAGTGGCGAGATTCAATTTCAACAGATGGGGAAGCACTTGCGCTGGCGTCATATTAATACGGATGAACTGCCGTTGTGGCCGTTCCACCCGTTGTTGATTTGGTCTGGACTGGTTATAGCGAGGCTGCTCACTTGAAGGGTTTTGGATCATTACGGCCCCCACAGTTGGCCGATGTTCAGTCTTCCCTGCCCTTCTTTGGGAGTATACAACAGCCGTTTCTTTCTTAAAAGGCTTCTTCTCAACACTTGCAGCGACACCCTTCTAAATCTTTCCTGACTTGATGCCAGCTTCTATTCTTTCGCCTGTTAAGATCAAGTCGGTAAACCCCGCGGAAGAGTTACCAATCAGATGATTGAAAAATGGCCCAGATAGGGTCCCTAGAAACATATCAACAAGTTCACGGTCGGTTAAAGGCGGCTGCACCCTGCCAGCCAAATCCCTCCATTTCTGTGCATATTCTTTGAATCCTTCGCTTGTTCCCAATGACATACCCTGAAGTTGGGTACGCGTAGGAGCAAGGTCATAATTGTACTGATATTGTTTGTAGAAGGCGGTGGCCAAGTCTTCCCAATTTCGGACGCTGGTTCCCTCTAGCTGATAAAACCACTCCAGTTGAGCCCCAGAAAGGCTGTCTTGAAAGAAATGGATCCAAAGGTTCTTATCTGCCGTATAAGGTTGGATCTTTCTTACGTAGGACCTGAGATGCATTTTTGGACAGGACAGCCCATCATACCTCACAAAAACTGGCACTTTTAACTTTGGGGGAATCACAATCCCGGCAACTAAACCCAAGTCTTCAAAATCCAAACCCGGTACTCTCTGTAACTCCATGGCGGCCAACCTGTCTTCTAAACCCTTGTATTTATCATCAGCCGGAGGGTATTGTTGATCAGAGTAGTCTTCATCCTCTTCGACCTCCTCTTCTTCCACATCGGACTCGGAAGGTACCGCAGCCCCACCTCCTTTACTGGTTCCTTCATCAGAAGTAGGAGGAAATTCAAGCACTCTCCTGGCCTCTCCTTCAAATCTTCTCCCTAAAGTAGCCACCCCGAGTCTCTTTTTCTTCTTTTTCACTGGGTCTTTATTCCCCAGCAAGGTCTTTAGATCCTCCTGACCCTTAGCCAAGGTCATCAGGAGTTGCTGGAACTGTGCATTTTGAGCTTGCAGGTCTTTGACTGTTTGCTCGAGATCCATCCTACTGAAATAAACAACAGACAGATAAGGAAACCCGGAGTGAGACCTGCTTATGCACATGATGAATGGTATGCTTATGTATGCAATGCATTCAAGGATTTAGAATATTCAAACTTGTTGCAGACAAAAAAAGAACGCACGTCATATTAATAAGAAGAAATTGGTTAGTACATAAATGCCCCATGGGCCAAATATTACAAAAACAACTTCTCAAGGTAAAAAGACATTGCGCATCCTCTTTGGTGCGATGTAGGTGTTGAGGGCCTCTTGCTCATGGAGTCGGCGGGTAAGCTCTAGAACCTTCTTCTCGCTAGCGTAGAAGCTGGCTTCAAAAGTGTTCCGTTCTTCCTTGAGCTGAATCCAGCTCTTCTGCATTTCTTCCCACGATGTAGGCATGTCAGGATATAGGATGGTGTAGGGAACCTCTCCTTCCTTGACGGGCTCTTTAATCACAGGGAGAACATTAGGATAAGGCATCATTAGACTCTGGGCTCGGGCTCGTACCCACTTGAGATAAGGCTCAAGAGGGATGGAGTTCTTGTATCCCAGAGTCTTTCTATCAACCTTGTTGGGCATCCTCCAAGCTCTGATGAATCTTTGGCGAAGTCCTTGCGCATCGTTGTCGAAGTCAAAAACTAGGTCTGGAATCAACATGTCGTGAGGGCCATCCCTCCGTGCATATCCAAATTGCCTCAAAGCTAGGCAAGGGTTGTAGGTAATGCCCCCTCTAATGCCAAGTAATGGAACATTAGGGAACTCTCCACAACGATCGACGATGATGACATTTTCTCTGGACCGAGAACACCAATGTACATCAGAGTGAGTAAGAGTCATCAACCGTTGGGACCACCTTGAGCCTTGGTCA
The DNA here is from genome assembly GCA_948472305.1 of Vicia faba. NCBI lineage: Eukaryota > Viridiplantae > Streptophyta > Magnoliopsida > Fabales > Fabaceae > Vicia > Vicia faba. Next base: position 942,291,503 of record OX451736.1, read on the forward strand.
TTCTTCAAGACAGATTGTGGAAGGTGCGAAATAAACCACCTTGCAAGGAGAGGAGTACAGCACATGAGAACACCCCTCTTTCTCATTGTTCGTGTGTAAAATGAGTGAAGAATGTCCCCAAGCAATGTTGGTATTGGATTTCTGGATAAGAAGATTTTGACGGCGTTGACATCTACCAGTTGGTCAGAATTTGGGAATAGGACCAACCCATAGATAAGGAGTGCCACAATTTCTTCAAAGGCTTGTAGGTCCAATGAATTCCAACATTCTTGTGCCTTCTCAAACAAGAATTTTGCTAAGAATCCTTTGACGCCGCTTCTGGTTTCCCAATGCCCCTTGATGTCGGATGGTTGTAGATGTAATGCTCGAGCAACATCTTCCGGCTTTGGTTCCTTTTCCGTACCGTTGAAAGGTAGTTGATTAAGGATAGGGATTCTTAGGAGTTGAGAAAACTCCTCCAAAGTGGGCACCAACTGATAGTCAGGGAAAGTGAAACAGTGGTGAAGAGGGTCAAAGAACTGGAATAGCACTTTCATCATGTCTTCTTCAATGTTGGTGTTGACTAAGCTGAGCAGTCTACCATGTCTTTCACTGAAGGATGAGCTTTCCGGAATTCTTGAGGTGAGCTCCTTGAGTTGAGGAGAGATTCTCACAAGGTTGACTTGGATGGTTTTTCTGCGAGGAATTTCCATGACCTACAAAACAAGAACAAAGATGAAGATCTAAATCCTTGAAGTGGTTAGTGAATGCATATGATGCTTTATGATGTTCATGATGTATGCACAAACATATGTACAAGCAAATCACACCAAACCCTAGTTTCAGGCTTGCATGAGGTTTCATAGGTAAGTACCCTCTTGAGTGTAGTTGGCTTAAAAACCTGTCCTATAAATAGTAACCGGGATCTAAGGATCTCAATATCATTAGATTGTTTTCACCGTTCATTGTTTTGGTTTAGCCACTTAACTAGCGACTAAAATATTCCAAGAAAACAACCCTCAATGAGTGTAGTATCGAGTATCTACCAACTTCGGACTGCACCAAAGCCGGTCATCTCACTACCTCTAATAAAAGGCCAAGATGGTCAAGTAAGGTTCTAGGTCATTAGTGCTTAGTAACATCACTCAGTGGCCCCGTACTCTCCTTGATTGAACTCAAGGGTTACCGGTACTCACAAATATGTCGCACTAATATAGCTATTGCTTCGACCGTGTCGGTATTCCCCACACAGTTTCCACAACGTATTGCTATCTATGAATGTTCCCCAAAATCCGGGTGTAGGATTGCAAACCCAAACAAGAGAGCCAAAATATAAATCAATCAAATCAAACAATTAGTCATGCAAGAGGGTGATCTAAGCCCTAAGGTTACTCCACTTTTAAGTTTATCCCCAGCAGAGTCTCCAGTTCTGTGGTACGGTGGGAGAACTGACTATGGTTTTGCGTTTGTTTTTGCAAATGTTTCGGTTGAGCAAGAGTCGCCACCGACTTTTTATTTTATCCTAAGGAAAGGTTTAAAAAGCACATCAAAAACCTTTGAGATATTTTTCTTGGGTTCGGGGAGTAGATTATAGAAAGGGAAGGTATTAGCACCCTTTCTATCCATGGTTATCCATGGGCTCTTAGGTACTTGCTTAGATCAACTTGCCTTGGTTTTCAATTGTTTGAAATGGTGCTTTGTGTGTGGTTTTGAAAACGTTTTGAAAAAGATGCCTTGTCTAGGCTACCCTTGTAACAATTCTTTACTCGAATGTTTTACAAAAGGTGTTTGTCTTTTTGAAAAGATGTTTCAAGGTTTTTGAAGGTTTATTTTGAAAGTGTTTGTGAAGACTGGTTTGAAAAATAGGCAAGTGTTTTTTGTTTTGCAAGTCGACAAGTACTTAAGAGCTATCTACCCTAAAGTTCTCAAAGATTTTTTTTTGCTATGTTTTAACCCTTTTAACAATTTTGTTTCACCATTGCATTTGGTGGACAATCTTGTGTTAGGATGTGAAAGGGACGGGCGCGGGTCATCGTTTAGACCATAATTGCAATGGTGCCAAGTATCTTTGGGCAATTTTCCTTTAAGGGACTTGATCATTTTTAGGCAACTTTTCGAAAGCGTCATCGAGGGACTATGATCATTTGAATTGTGTTTGTTTTGCCCAAAGAGACCTAACATACAACATGGCCCATTATTGAAGGCAACAAGTGGAATACCCTAGGGGTGCAAGTGTGATGAGTGTTGTTCATTTTCATGCTTGATTATCTTGAAATTAGGTCAAACTATTTTGTTGTTTTTATTTGCATACAAACCCTAATTCTAACATGGTGTATTTAGAAAGCAATAAAGTGCGAAATTTAAAGTTTCTAAGCTATTACAACACAATATGGGAAGGGGGGGTACAAATGTTCAAATGGGGGGGTATTTGACAAGGAATTTTAAACCTAGACTATTACATCAATATTGAATTATTTACAAGATAATTGAATGCACAAATTAAATGGAAATAAAATAAATATGCAAGATGCAAAAAGGTTTTTTATATATATGAAAAAAAGTATTTTTATATGTCAAATAAACAAAATAGAAAGTATTATTTTTTGGAGTTTTTATGTATTTTAGGGCAAAACCCTAATTTATTAAATAAAAGTATTAATTATTTAATATATACAAATATTTATCAATTATGTATAAAAATAAAATAAAAATGAAGTATATTTGTAAAAGGGTATTTTTAATATTTAAATATCAATAAAAATAAAATATGTATATATTTTGTATTTTACCCTAAATATATTAATATGTATATATGTATTTGTATTATTTATTAAATATATTGAATATATACAAAATAATAATATTTAATATTTATAAAAAAAAGTATATTTTATATAAAATATTTTCAGAAGATAAAATAAAATAAAAATCAGAAAATAAATGTGTTTGCATTATTTTTTAGTATTTTTTGAATAAAAGTATATTTATTTATCTATTTATGTACAAAAACTAATCTAAACAAATAAATACCTAATAAATATGAAAATGGTGTAAAAAATATTTTTTGTATTTTTAATATTATAAGAAAAAATGAATGAGTCAAAACAAAAAAAGAAAAGTCAAAAAATCATTAAAATAAGCAAAATGGGCTCAGGGGGTGTAAAAGTAACAAAAGGGTGCAAAAAGAAAGTCAACTCAGGCCCAGCCCAAGAAGACTTCATCTTCAACCTCAGAACATGTTTGAACACAATCCACGCGCGTTTTGCATCTCTCAATTCCTGGACTTTCAAGCAAAACTCACAACATGAAAAATGTAGAGCATTAAGAGACGAATTCAGGGATATAATGAACTTGACTTAACTCTCTAAGATGAGAGAGAATTTCTTCTCCCCCAATTCCTGACCTAGTTTGTGTTCCATGTTCAGACTTAAAATTCTCTAAGCATACATAATATAAATGAAATCTAATTACATGGGCATGTTCAGGGCTATGAATGTGACATGTTTTCTTCACAAACCTAAAGCTAAGAATGCCTATATTGAGATATAGAACTTCATGAATATACCTGTTCAGTTGGAATCGTGTCTGGCAATGGGGGAGCTTTCAGGGCAAGATGATGATTGGTACAGCTTCCTTGAAGTGTGAGGATGCTATTCAAACACTTGGTATGCTTTGAAACCTTCTATACCAAGCTGCAGAAGTCAACCTGCAAGAGGAAGAAATGAAAATGGCCAAACTGATTAGAGGATTTACAGTCCACTTCTAATGCTTTGGATAGTTTGGATTGATGGTAAGGAAAGTATTTGAACTGGTTTTGGCCAAGATGCACGATGGAAATGAGTTGTGGGATTCAAGTTGCAGAATGTGCTCTATTTGGACAGTTTGAGAGTGATTCTGTGTTTGAGAGGGCAATGGAGGTGGATAGCTCGTGTTTCAGCTTGGGTTTGAGAATTAGAAAAGTGTTTGATAAGTTTGCTTAAGCTTGGTTTACAGGAATGATAGTTGGTATGTGTTATGGCAAGTTTCTTACACTTTAAGCAACAAAAGGCCACTTGGTGTTTCTAGCCTGTACAGGCCCCCATTCTATGCTGAACCACTTAGTCTTGATCAGTGTAATTAGCTCATAAACTTGTGCCAAAGAGATCTTAACTGTACCTGCTTGGATTTGCATTTTGACATAAAGTTCACTTTTGCAAAAATGGTTAAAATGCTTTATCTATTTTGGGATTAAACCATTATGCAATGCTTGAACACATAGAATATGGTCTTGGCACAAAGAGTTTGCATTAAATTTATGAGTGTAAAAGAGATTTAGGGCCTGTAATCAAGAAATGCATGCTAATTTTAAAATTGCCTAAGTGTATGAACATGGAAATTGGCCATAACAAAAGTGAGTTTTTCCCATATTGCCAAATTCGATTCTCTCTAACCATGAGGTTGTTTGATGAGTTCTTGGACATTTAGGAAAGCTTGGAATGTGTACTTCAACCCATCTTTGAAATGCAAATTGAAATTCCAAGTGGAAGTATGTGAAAAATGGTCTTGAAGTTAGGCAAAAATCCTGCCTAAAATAGGTCAAATTTTCTCTAAGTTAAGAATGGTTTGGTACCCTTGTTCCAAAAATTGTAACTTGAGATACAAGCTTATTTTGGGAAAACTCTGTGAATAAAAGTTGTAGATTTTGTAATAGGCTACAACTTTCATGTTTTGACTTTTGTTTGAATCCAAATGAATCTTGGTGAGAAAGTGGGGCAAAATTAGGAAAAAATTAGGGTTTTTCATAACTTAGAAAAATTCTAAGTTATGAAAAATCTTCATTTCAAACCCTAATTTGCAATTCTTGATTTCTTGATGAACAAGTTTCATGATTTGGCATGTTTTAATGAAAAAAGAATCTTGACACTTGATTTTGACCAAAAAGTCAAAGTTTGACTTTTCAGTATACAGTCAAAATTGATCAATTGACTGGGAAATTCAACTGTCAATCTTGTGCATTTGGGATCTTTTGAACTTGTTGAGCATGTCAAGACAATTCCATGGGGTCCTTGAGTCCATATGTGAGCTTGGTTTGCCATTGGCTAGGTCAAACAGTCAAAAATTGCCTTTGTGCAGTCAAAACCCTAAAAATGACCATTTTGCCCTTTTGGTGATCTGATCAAATTTCTTGTGGAATTGTGATCCAAACTTGATCAAATGGTCCATGTGAGTTTATAATGTTGATGTGGGTCAATTTTCATAAGATTTGACGGTCAATTGGCCACAGTTGACTTTTTCCCCAATACAGTTGATTTCTAGGTCAACTGTCCAATTGATTGGGAAAAATTTGGAATCAAGACTTGAAACTTGGTATGGATAAACTTGGGAGTCCAATATGAAGCATGAAAGTCATCTTAGGAATTTTAGGTCAAAACATCTTTGTGCAAACACAAACCCTAATTTGGGTCAACAGTGCAAGGAGGAGTCTTGAGCAGATGAAACCCTAACTGGATCTTGAGCTCCAAGGGCTTTGTGATGAGAAATCAATGAGAAAATGGGAGGGCAAATTTTGGGGTACAACAACTACCCTTTCGGGTTTTCAGTCCATCGGGATACCCATTTTTGCCCAAGCCGCCTTTTCAGGTTTTCGACTTGCCGGGTGTACAGATTTTTTATTTTCATCCCTTATTTTTGCCCGAACCCTTTTGGTTCGCCGAGAAGCCCTTATTTTTGCCTAGGCCATTCAACCTAGCGGGTCTTTTATTAAGCGTAGTATCTTTTCACTATGTCCGCATTGACGGGATGAGGAAGGGCGTCACCATCCATGGTGGTTAGAATCATTGCTCCTCCTGAGAAAATGTTCTTAACCACAAATGGCCCTTCGTAAGTAGGGGTCCATTTTCCCCTGGGATCACCTTGAGGTAAGATAATGCGCTTGATTACCAGGTCCCCAACTTGATACTCCTGTCGTCTAACTTTCTTATTAAATGCCTTGATCATCCGTTTTTGATACGTCTGACCATGACAAATAGCAGTAAGTCTCTTTTCGTCAATTAGGTTCAGTTGATCAAGCCGGGTCTGAATCCAGTCGTCTTCGCTTAAACCTGCATCCTTCATGATCCAAAGAGAGGGTATCTGAACTTCAATAGGCAAGACTGCCTCCATGCCATAAACCAAGGAATATGGTGTTGCCCCTGTTGACGTCCGTGCTGAGGTACGGTACCCATGAAGAGCAAATGGTAACATCTCGTGCCAGTCTTTGTATATCACCGTCATCTTCTGCACAATCTTCTTAATGTTCTTATTTGCCGCTTCGACAACCCCATTCATCTTCGGCCGGTAGGGAGAAGAGTTATGATGCTGTATCTTGAATTGCTCGCAGAGCTCAGTGATCATCTTGTTGTTGAGATTGGTGCCATTGTCCGTAATGATCCTCTCTGGTACACCATATCGACAGATCAGATTGTGCCGAATGAACCGTGCCACGACGTTCTTGGTTACAGTAGCAAAGGAAGCTGCTTCAACCCACTTCATAAAGTAATCAATCGCTAACAGGATGAAACGATGCCCGTTGGATGCTGTAGGTCTGATCTCGCCGATCATATCAATGCCCCACATTGCAAAAGGCCAAGGCGCTGTCAAAACATTCAGAGGAACTGGAGGTATGTGCACCTTATCAGCATAGACCTGGAACTTGTGACATGTTCGAGAATGCTAATAACAGTCGTCTTCCATTGTGGACCAGTAATATCCTTCCCGGAGGATTTTCTTTGCCATGGTATGTCCACTGGAATGAGTTCCGAAAGTACCTTCATGCAGCTCTGCCATGATCCTTTCTGCTTCAATCTTATCCACACAACGCAGTAAGGTCGAATCATGGTTACGCTTGTAAAGAATGCCATTGCTGATGAAGAACTTCGCCGCGAACCTCCTTAGAAACTTCTTGTCATTAACAGATGCACCCTCGGGGTATTCTTGAGCCTCAAGATACCTCTTCACCTCATGATACCAGGGATTTTCTGTTACTTCTTCAGTCTCAAGATCACAACAATGTGCAGGTTCGTCTAATCTTTCAATAATGATCCGGGGAGCCTCGTTGTCCCAATTGCCTTTGAACATAGAAGACATCGTAGCTAACGCGTCCGCCAACTAATTCTCCTCTCTAGGGAAGTGTTCCAAGGTTATCTCCTCGAAATGGGGAAGCAATGTCAACACATACTCCTTGTAAGGAATAAGATTTGGGTGTTTCGTGTCCCACTCGCCTTTGATCTGACTGATCACGAGAGCGGAATCTCCGAAGACACTCAGAAACTTAATCCTTAGGTCAATTGCAGCTCGAAGACCCATGATGCATGCTTCATACTCCGCCATGTTGTTGGTGCAGTTGAAACATAGTCGGGCAGTAAACAGAGTATGAGAGCCTTTAGGAGATATGATCACAACGCCAATGCCATTACCCAAAGCGTTCGAAGCTCCATCAAAGTACATAGACCATCGGGATCCTTCCTCAGGTCATTCATCCGGTCCAGGTATCTCACAATCAGTTACTAACATAATATTCTCGTCCGGAAATTCAAAGTTCATAGACTGGTAATCATCCACTGCCTGATGTGCCAAATGGTCTGCCAACACACTTCCCTTGATTTCCTTTTGGGTCGTATACTGGATGTCGTACTCAGTCAAGATCATCTGCCATCTTGCTATTCTTCCGGACAAGGCAGGCTTCTCGAAGATATACTTGATTGGATCCATCTTTGATATCAACAGAGTAGTGTGAGTCAACATATACTGTCTCAGCCGGCGAGCAGCCCATGCCAAAGCGCAACAAGTTTTCTCGAGCAGTGAGTATCGGGTCTCACAGTCGGTAAACTTTTTGCTAAGGTAATAAATAGCATGCTCTTTTCGGCCAAACTCGTCATGCTACCCCAGCACACACCCCATTGAGTTGTCAAGTACTGTCAAGTATAATATCAAAGGTCTCCCTTCAATTGGTGGCATCAGGATGGGTGGCTCTTGGAGATACTCTTTAATCCTTTTGAAAGCGGCCTGACATTCATCGTTCCAACGTACTACTTGATCTTTCTTCAGCAGCTTGAAGATCGGCTCACAAGTAGCAATTAGGTGCGAGATGAATCGGGCAATATAATTCAGTCGTCCCAGAAAGCCTCTGACTTCTTTCTCTGTTTTAGGAGATGGCATCTCCTGTATGGCTTTCACTTTTGCGGGATCTACTTGAATGCCTTTGTCGCTTACAACGAAACCTAGTAGTTTTCCAGATCTCACCCCGAAGGTGCACTTGTTCGGGTTCAACCTCAGCTTGTACAACTTCAGCCTGTCAAACAGCTTCTGCAGATGGTCGAGGTGTTCCTCCTCAGTCTGGGACCTTACAATCATGTCGTCAACGTATACTTCAATCTCACGATGGATCATGTCATGAAACAAAGCAACCATGGCACGCTGGTATGTTGCCCCAGCATTCTTCAACCCAAAAGGCATGACCTTGTAGCAAAAGGTACCCCCACTGAGTAACAAAAGTTGTCTTATCCATGTCTTCGGGAGCCATTTTAATCTGGTTATAACTGGAGAAACCATCCATGAAGGAGAATACCTTGTGCTGAGCGGTGTTGTCAACCAGAACGTCAATATGAGGCAGAGGGAAGTCATCCTTAGGGCTTGCCCTGTTCAAATCCCTGTAGTCAACACACATTCGAACCTTACCATCTTTCTTCGGTACTGGAACCACATTGGCCACCCACTGAGGGTAAGAGGTAACTGCTAGAAAACCGGCATCAAACTGTTTCACAACTTCAGCCTTGATTTTCTCAGACATCTCTGGGCGCATCCGGTGGACCTTCTGTTTTACCGGGGGACAATCTTCCTTGGTAGGCAGGCGATGAACCACAATATCAGTATCCAACCCAGGCATATCTTTGTAAGACCGGGAAAAGATCTCAACGTAGTCACGCAACATCTAAATTAACCGTTGTTTCACACTAGCTTCCAGATTTGCACCGATCTTGACCTCTTTCTTATCTGTCTCAGTACCCAGATTGACTGTTTCCACCGGCTCTTCGTGTGGCTGAATAACCCTCTCTTCTTGGAGTAGCAGTTGTAACACCCTCTAAAACCCCGAACAAAATTTCGCAAATAATTAAAATCATATTTTCAGAGTACATGTATTAACGAGGATGTCACAATTCTCTTTTAATAAAAATAAGTTCCTGTCATGCATAACATAGAAGCAACTCATACATGTTTACACAGCGGAATATTATATTTAATAAAACCAAGGTTATAATATTTTCAATCATCAGGGATTAACACCTGGAATATATCAACATCATATTATAACAAACATAAGGAAATAAACGAGTCTGACTAAAGCAGCTCGACAAACAAACGTTCCCGGAGTTACAACTATCAGAGCATGACCCGGATTATACTTAAACGGAAATAAACTATAAACAACAAGCCTTCGCCAAGCACCTGAACGAAGCTCCTCAATCTGAAATATTCAACAGTAAGGGTGATCATCTCAACTATACATTTGATTATACGTTCATAACAATCAATTCAGAAAACCATAAGCATCACCCAAACAGTTAGCATGTTTCATAGTTTACGAAAACCTTTACAACTCATATATTCATAATACATTACTTTTCATACTTATAATTAGCGTCAAACATCATTAACAATTCAGCAACAACACATGCATACAATCAATTAAATACAACATTGGAAAACCATCCATTCATGTTATATTCAATATAATGCAACACACCCATGCATGTGGTACCATTTTACCGCCCCATTAAATCTCGGGTCACGGATAACTCACCGTTCCATTATATCGCGGACACGGCTACCACCTCAACGTTCCATTAAATCGCGGACACGTATATTGGCCACCATGTTAATTCCACACAATGGGAATTAACAAATGCAATGTGATATGTACAGTATGTAACACTCAGCATACTATTAACATCAATAAACCATATCATGTAACATCAACAATATCAAATACAACGTGATATGAATAGCATGTAATCACTCAGCATACTATTAAACATCAACCAGTCATATCAAGTTATATCATAATTCATGCTTGATAACATTATCTTAAAAGCATGACAATAAAATCCACATAGTGTCGGTATCATAACATACAACGTTATTCGATACAAGCATTAATCAACACTAGGAAATCAACAAGCAGTATATTCAAAACATATAAAACACTGCACATCAAAACAGAATCAATACCATACATAACGGCATGCACAGAAAATAGAATTCAGAAGCCAACACAGGAGGTTTAACACGGGTGCCCGTGTAAATCAACACTGCCCGTGTGGAAATGTGTCCAGAAACACGTTATTTTGCCAATACAGGGAATCAACACGGGTGCCCGTGTGAATCAACACGGCCCGTGTTGAAATGTGTCTGGAACACATTGTTTTTCACCCATCCAGCAGATCAACACGGGTGCCCGTGTGAAACAACACGGCCCGTGTTGATGAGCGCGATCCCGGAATTTCTGTACCTGCAGCAGCTCATATACCCATATTTTTGCACGAAAATACCTTTCTATGGCAGTGCAATGCAGTACCAAACATCCAAATCCACCATAGGAACCTAAAATCCCTAATTGATTCATAAAATTTGGGAACCTAAACCTTTTCTAACAAGATTCGACCCTAAAGTTATCAATCACTAAGAACATCATAGAAAATGGGGTTATCCTACGATTACCCAACCAATTGCATCTAAACCCATAAGCAAATATAAATTGAGTAGTAGCCCCCCTTACCTTATCAAATTGCAGCTTTGAACTCTTGAGCAATGTTCTTCGTTCTTCGCACCTTCAGAGCTCTGCTTCCCAAATTTCCCCAAATTCTGTTTATCGTGAAAAGTGAGGAATAACTTAAGTTCCAAAATATATATATCCTTATTTCTTTTGCACCCCCACTCTTACTAACGACATCCAAGCCCAATAACTTAAAAACCCAACGTTTTCTTATTTCTTTTATTTTCTTCAAATATTCCAAAATAAATAATTCCTTTTTATTTTATTAATTCTAATAAAATAATTTCTCAATTTAAATAAATCAATAATTGAAACTGGGGTGTTACAACTCTCCCCCACTAAAAGAGTTTTCGTCCTCGAAAACATACCTTAGACGAACAGTTCCGGATAAGCCTCTTTCATCTGGCTCTCCAGTTCCCAAGTGATATTTCCATCTGCTGGACCTCCCCAAGCAACCTTCACTAATGCTATCTCTTTACCCCTTAACTGTTTCACTTCCCGATCTTCTATCCTCATAGGCAATGTTTCTACTGTCAGGTTATCTCTCACCTGTACATCATCTATTTGGATTACATGAGATGGGTCTGGAATGTATCTCCTCAACTGAGAAACATGAAAAACATCGTGCAAATTCGCAAGTCTCGGAGGTAAAGCAATACGATAAGCAACTTCTCCAATTCTTTCCGTAATCTGAAACAGACCAATAAAACGCGTAGTCAACTTCTTAGATTTCAACGCTCGACCAATACCCGTCATCGGAGTAACTCTCATAAACACATGATCTCCAGCACTGAATTCTAAATTCTTCCTCCTCTTATCATGATAACTTTTCTGACGACTCTGAGAAGCTCTCATCTTCTCTTGAATCAATTTGATCTTTTCAGTAGTCTGCTGAACAATCTCTGGCCCAATTATTGAACTCTCTCCAGATTCATACCAACACAAAGGCGTTCTACACCGTCTACCATACAATGCCTCAAACGGAGCCATACTAATACTCGAATGGTAACTATTGTTATAAGTAAATTCAATCAATGGCAAATAGCTATCCCAAGCTCCACCCTTCTCTAAAACACAAGCACGCAACAAATCTTCTAACGATTGAATCGTCCTCTCCGTCTGTCCATCAGTCTGAGGATGGTAAGCTGAACTCAACCTCAATTTAGTACCCAAAGCCTTCTGCAATCCTTCCCAAAATTTCGAAGTGAACCTCGGATCTCTATCTGACACAATACTAGAAGGAACTCCATGCAAACTCACTATTTTCTCAACATATAACTGTGCCAATCTCTCCATTGAGTAATCCATTCTCACCGGTATAAAATGAGCAGACTTAGTCAGTCTATCCACCACAACCCATATCGCTTCACAATTCTTAGGAGTCCTCGGTAACCCGGATACAAAATCCATAGAAATACTATCCCACTTCCATTCTGGAATAAACATCGGTTGCATAAATCCAGACGGCTTCTGATGCTCAATCTTCGATTTCTGACAGATTAAACATGCATACAAAAATTCAGCTATTTCCTTTTTCATTCCCGGCCACCAAAACAATTTCTTCAAATCATGATACATTTTCGTGGCACCCGGATGAATACTCATCCCACTGCGATGTCCTTCCTCTAATATACTCTTCTTGATTTCTGCAACATCAGGAACACAAACTCTATCGCCAAATCTCATAACATCATTTTCATCAATTCTAAACTCACCACCATGACCTTGGTTGATCAATGTCAATTTATCAACTAAATTAACATCAGATTTCTGCCCGATCCTGATCTCTTCTAGTATACCACTAGTAAGTTTCAACATACCCAAACGAACACACTTCGGAGTACTTTCACAAATTAAACTCAAATCTCGGAATTGTTCAATTAACTCCAATTCACGAACCATCATCATAGACATATGCAAGGATTTCCTGCTCAAAGCATCTGCAACCACATTTGCTTTACCAGGATGGTAATTCAAACCAAAATCATAATCTTTGAGAAATTCCAACCACCTTCTTTGCCTCATATTGAGCTCTTTCTGATCGAAAAGATACTTCAAACTCTTATGATCACTATACACTTCAAATCTCGAACCATACAGGTAATGTCTCCACAATTTCAAGACAAACACAACTGCTGCCAACTCTAAGTCATGAGTAGGATAGTTCCTTTCATGAACCTTCAACTGTCTCGAAGCATACGCAACTACCTGTTGATTCTGCATTAAAACACCACCTAAACCCATCAGAGATGCATCACAATAAACCATAAAAGATTCCACCGGATTCGGAAAAATTAGAATAGGAGCACTAGTCAATCTCCGCTTCAATTCTTGGAAACCTTTCTCACAATCAGAATCCCAAATAAACACTTGTCCTTTACGAGTCAACTTTGTCAACGGCAATGCTAACTTTGAGAATCCTTCGATAAACTTTCTGTAATAACCTGCAAGACCAAGAAAACTTCTGATTTCAGAAACAGTCTTCGGCGCTTCCCACTGAGATACTGCTTCTACTTTTGTAGGATCCACTGCAATACCATTCTTAGAAATCACATGTCCAAGAAAACTAACTTCATTCAGCCAGAACTCACATTTGGACAACTTTGCATACAACTTCTTATCTTTCAACAACTCTAACACAATTCGGAGATGTTCCGCATGCTCTTCGTCATTCTTGGAATAAATCAGAATGTCATCAATAAAAACCACAACAAACTTATCCAGATACGGATGAAAAATCCTGTTCATATATTCCATGAAAACACCAGGTGCATTAGTAACTCCGAACGGCATAACAGAATATTCATAATGCCCATACCTTGTCCGAAAAGCAGTCTTTTGAATATCTTCCGCTTTCACACGAATCTGATGATATCCAGATCTCAAGTCAATCTTACTGAATACACTGGCTCCAATTAGCTGATCCATTAAATCATCAATCCTCGGTAATGGATACCGATTCTTAATGGTTACCTTGTTCAATTGCCTGTAATCAACACACAGTCTCATAGAACCTTCCTTCTTCTTGACCAACAGTACCGGAGCACCCCAAGGCGAAACACTTGGACGAATAAACTTCTTCTCCAGTAAATCTTCCAACTGACTCTTCAATTCTGCCAACTCAGATGCAGACATACGATATGGTGCCATCGACACCGGTCTCGTACCAGGAATCAAATCTATAGAAAATTCCACTTCTCTCTCAGGAGGTAACTCACCAACATCATCCGGAAAGACTTCTGGAAAGTCACACACCACTGGCAATTCGCCACTCCTGACCTTTCCTGTTGCATCTAACGAAGCAAGTAACATAAACACATTAGCACTGTCTTCCATTGCTTCTTGTACCTGCCTAGCAGTCATAGTCAAATTCTCGACACCAACTGCTTCTGGAAAAATCACCGTCTTAGCAAAACAGTTCAGATGAACCCGGTTGAATTCCAACCAGTTCATCCCAAGGATAATATCAATTTGTTCAAGCGGTAGGCACACTAAATCCATACCGAAACCTCTACCAAAAATCTCAATAGGACAATTCCTACATACAAGTGAAGTTGTCACTGAACCCGATGCAGGAGTATCAACAACCATGCTACCTCGCATATCAGATATGTCCAGTTTCAACCTCTCAGCACAATCCAAAGAAATGAAAGAATGAGTCGCACCAGTATCAATAATTGCAACTAAAGGTGTGCCATGAATAAAACACGTACCTTTAATCAATCGATCCTCTGGAGTAGTCTCAGATCCAGACAAAGCGAACACTTTTCCACCTGACTGATCCTTCTTAGGCTTAGGACACTGCGGACGAATGTGACCTTCTTCGCCACAATTATAACAAGTGACAGACTTCCCTTTGCAATCAATAGACAAATGACCAGTCTTTCCACATTTATAGCACTTCTTCTCATCGCTCTTGCAATCTCGAATATGATGACCCAACTCACCACACCTGTAGCATCTGATATGAGCCTTAGAATCTCCCCCACTAGGCCTTTTCCATCCACCTGATTTCTGGTTACCTCTACCATATGGCTTGCCACGGTCCATATGTTGCTTTCCTCTTTTATCAACAGCCCCACGAGAGTGAGACGACCTAGTCCTGGTAATATCTTCTTCCAAGATCCTGCTACAATCCACCAGATCAGAAAATCTACGAATACGCTGGTACCTGATTCCCTGCTTAATCTCATCTCGGAGACCATTCTCAAATTTGATACATTTAGAGAATTATCCAGCCTCATCATTGTTGTAGTGTGCATAATACTTTGCCAGCTCAGTGAACTTAGTAGCATACTCACTAACAGTCAGATTGCCCTGCTTAAGCTCCAAAAACTCAATTTCCTTTCTTCCCCGAACATCTTCAGGAAAGTACCTCCTCAGAAAAGCCCTTCTGAAGTTAGCCCAAGTCAGTGCCTCTCCATCCTGAACCATTTCAGTCCTTGTTGCAACCCACCAGTCGTCGGCCTCTTCTGCCAACATATGCGTACCATATCTGACTTTCAGATCTTCAGCACAATCAATCACACGGAAAATCCTTTCGATTTCCTTCAGCCACTTCTGAGCACCTTCAGGGTCATGTGTACCTTTGAACAACGGAGGATTTTTCCTTTGGAAATTCCCTAATTGCCTATCAGCACCAATCACGCCTCCACTTGGATTTCCAGCAAGTACACCAGCTAACATCCCCAAAGCCTCAGCGAGTGCAGCATCATTCCGTCCGTTACCTCTTCCAGCCATATTCCTGAGAATTAAAACATACTCCTCATCAGAATACAGTATCGACAGTGTTGCCTTACACTAGCCGCATACAAAAGAAATGACTGACTCAAGACTCTGGTCGCAACGACCGACTATGCTCTGATACCACTATTGTAACACCCTCTAAAACCCCGAACAAAATTTCGCAAATAATTAAAATCATATTTTCAGAGTACATGTATTAACGAGGATGTTACAATTCTCTTTTAATAAAAATAAGTTCCTGTCATGCATAACATAGAAGCAACTCATACATGTTTACACAGCGGAATATTATATTTAATAAAACCAAGGTTATAATATTTTCAATCATCAGGGATTAACACCTGGAATATATCAACATCATATTATAACAAACATAAGGAAATAAACGAGTCTGACTAAAGCAGCTCGACAAACAAACGTTCCCGGAGTTACAACTATCAGAGCATGACCCGGACAATACTTAAACGGGGAAATAAACTAGAAACAACAAGCCTTCGCCAAGCACCTGAACGAAGCTCCTCAATCTGAAATATTCAACAGTAAGGGTGAGCATCTCAACTATACATTTGATTATACGTTCATAACAATCAATTCAGAAAACCATAAGCATCACCCAAACAATTAGCATGTTTCATAGTTTACGAAAACCTTTACAACTCATATATTCATAATACATTACTTTTCATACTTATAATTAGCGTCAAACATCATTAACAATTCAGCAACAACACATGCATACAATCAATTAAATACAACATTGGAAAACCATCCATTCATGTTATATTCAATATAATGCAACACACCCATGCATGTGGTACCATTTTACCGCCCCATTAAATCTCGGGTCACGGATAACTCACCGTTCCATTATATCGCGGACACGGCTACCACCTCAACGTTCCATTAAATCGCGGACACGTATATTGGCCACCATGTTAATTCCACACGATGGGAATTAACAAATGCAACGTGATATGTACAGTATGTAACACTCAGCATACTATTAACATCAATAAACCATATCATGTAACATCAACAATATCAAATACAACGTGATATGAATAGCATGTAATCACTCAGCATACTATTAAACATCAACCAGTCATATCAAGTTATATCATAATTCATGCTTGATAACATTATCTTAAAAGCATGACAATAAAATCCACATAGTGTCGGTATCATAACATACAACGTTATTTGATACAAGCATTAATCAACACTAGGAAATCAACAAGCAGTATATTCAAAACATATAAAACACTGCACATCAAAACAGAATCAATACCGTACATAACGGCATGCACAGAAAATAGAATTCAGAAGCCAACACAGGAGGTTTAACACGGGTGCCCGTGTAAATCAACACTGCCCGTGTGGAAATGTGTCCAGAAACACATTATTTTGCCAATACAGGGAATCAACACGGGTGCCCGTGTGAATCAACACGGCCCGTGTTGAAATGTGTCTGGAACACATTGTTTTTCACCCATCCAGCAGATCAACACGGGTGCCCGTGTGAAACAACACGGCCCGTGTTGCTGAGCGCGATCCCGGAATTTCCGTACGTGCAGCAGCTCATATACCCATATTTTTGCACGAAAATACCTTTCTACGGCAGTGCAATGCAGTACCAAACATCCAAATCCACCATAGGAACCTAAAATCCCTAATTGATTCATAAAATTTGGGAACCTAAACCTTTTCTAACAAGATTCGACCCTAAAGTTATCAATCACTAAGAACATCATAGAAAATGGGGTTATCCTACGATTACCCAACCAATTGCATCTAAACCCATAAGCAAATATAAATTGAGTAGTAGCCCCCCTTACCTTATCAAATTGCAGCTTTGAACTCTTGAGCAATGTTCTTCGTTCTTCGCACCTTCAGAGCTCTGCTTCCCAAATTTCCCCAAATTCTGCTTATCGTGAAAAGTGAGGAATAACTTAAGTTCCAAAATATATATATCCTTATTTCTTTTGCACCCCCACTCTTACTAACGACATCCAAGCCCAATAACTTAAAAACCCAATGTTTTCTTATTTCTTTTATTTTCTTCAAATATTCCAAAATAAATAATTCCTTTTTATTTTATTAATTCTAATAAAATAATTTCCCAATTTAAATAAATCAATAATTGAAACTGGGGTGTTACAGCAGTCTTGCAAGTTCACCAGGAACTTCGCAATCATCTTCACCCTCGTCTTCGGCTATGTTGATCGGATATTCGAAGTCATAACTGGCAGTAGCAGAGTCGTTACCAGTAGGATCCAGAGTGGATGTGGACCTGTATATGTGAGTGTGTGTAAAATAGCTGTTTTGCAATATATAATAAAGAAAAACAAGGAGCGCAAAATTTGAAATGCAAAAAACGTCCAATGCTTTTTTTAATGATATATGAAGATGACACACATAAAGCCCTCACAAATGAAGCCACAGTGCCCCGGGTAAGACACCGAGCCATAAAGTTTAAAACATTGTCTGATACAAATTGAAAACAAAAAGTTTCATTACTGGATGATAACTGAAACGGGCATAAAATCCTTCGTTGTCCAGTTGCTTAAACCACTGTTGGAAGTCGGGTAGATCCAACTGTCGATATCAAACTCTTCATCATCGTCATCCCTGATAGCATTCACCCCTGCATCTTGTTTAGGCTTCTCTGGTTCTCTGAACTCGATCTCCTTAGCATCGATCAAGTCCTGTACCTTATTTTTCAGACTCCAACAATCATCTGTATTATGCCCCGGGCTATCAGAGTGATAAGCACAGCGGGCGTTAGGGTTATACCTTGGTGACATTGTATTTGAATTCTTTGGGGCTTCCCTTAGAGTCACCAGATTAGTCTTCAGCAACTGTGGCAGAATCTGAGATAAGGTCATGTTGAGACGAGTGAATTTCCTCTTAGGTATCTCGTCCTTTTGTTGATTGTTGTACTGAGGAGCACCAACAGGTTTTGAAATAACAACCGCATTGACAGCTTGGCGGTGTTCAGGTCCATTCTGTCTTCTTGCACTGTAGACATCACTGGACTCTTTCTTAAACGGCTTCTTCTCGGTGCTTGATGAAGCAACCTTTTGTATCTTCCCAGCCTTAATACCAGCCTCAATCCTCTCACCAGTCAGAATAAGATATGTAAACCCAGATGAAGAGCTTCCAATAAAGTGGTTGAAAAATGGACCAGACAGGGTCCCCAGAAACATATCAACAAGTTCCCGATCAGCTAAGGGTGGTTGTACTCTTCCGGCGAGGTCCCTCCACTTCTGAGCATAATCTTTAAATCCTTCACCCGTTCCCATTGACATACCCTGGAGTTAAGTACGCGTAGGAGCAAGGTCAGAGTTTTACTGATACTGCCTGTAGAATGCAGTAGCCAAATCTTCCCAACTGCGGATACTGGTTCCGTCCAACTGATAGAACCACTCAAGCTGAGTCCCTGAGAGACTGTCTTGGAAGAAGTGGATCCATAAGTTCTTATCAGCAGTGTAAGGCTGGATCTTCCTCACATATGACCGGAGGTGCAGCTTTGGACAGGAAACTCCGTCATACTTGGCAAAGGCTGGTGCCTTGAATTTATGGGGAATCACCACCCCAAATGATAGACCTAGATCTCCGAAGTCTAGACCAGGAACCTTCTGAATTTCCATAGCGCTCAAACGGTATTCCAGTTGTTTGTACTTATCCTCAACAGGAGGATACTGTTCTTCATCGTAGTCCGTCTCGTTGCCGGAGACCACAGGGCTAGGAGCCCTCCTTTCTTGTGGACTATCTTTCCCTCCAGATGAGGTGGTCAGATCAACTTCATTCTGTAGCCTGTTCCCAAACCTGTGTTCTGTGTTAAACAGGATGGTCCTCTTCTTCTTCTTCTTCTCTTTCAGAATCAAGGTCTTCAGGTCCTGTTGACCCTTAGCTAGATTCATGAACAGCTCCTGAAATTGGGCATTCTGGGCCTGGAGGGCCTTGATAGCTTGCTCAGTTGAAGGTTCAGTAGACATGATGATCACTGAAATAAACAGCGAAGAAGATAAGAGACCTGTAAAGGGTACCTGTTTATGAAGTGCATGAGATGAAATGCGTATGATTTATGATATCAAAGATAATCGGGATTCAAATTTGTAAACAAGAAAGGAAACACACTTTATTAGATTTAAACTTCAAAATTTAAATTGTTCAACAAATTGCCCTTAAGGCGTTACAAGAATGGAAATACTGAAAAGTAAACAAAAAACTAGAAAGGAAATCATCAAAGGTCCATCAATGCTCCCATGGTCTCTTCTTATCAGTGCAGACATAGTCGTTGAGAATCCGATCGTTCTCCAATTGCCTAGTCAACCTCTGGATATTCTGCTCCTGCTCGTTGAACTTCTCCTGGTAAGAATCCCGTTCTTCCCACAGTTGCATCCAAGATCTCTTCAGTGCCCCAATGTTAGTGGGCATATAAGGATGGAGAATGGTTGGAAGAACCCCTTCTTCATTAGCAACTTCAAGAGTGACAGGCCGGACGACTTCATATGGCATACCTAGCTTCTGGGCATGGATGCGGACCCATCTGAGATATAGCTCCATTGGTAGAGAAGTCTTTGGGCCTAGCTCATGTGGATCAGATTGGTGAACTCTATCCCAAGCCCTTATGAATCTGCGGCGTAGCTCGTCGATATCCCCCTGAAAATCAAAGATGATATGAGGCATTAACAGCTCGTGAGTTCTTTCTCTTCTGGCTCTTCCAAACTGACGGAGAGCTAAGCATGGGTTGTAAGAAATTCCTCCATGGGTTCCTATCAATGGAACATTAGGATACTCTCCACAGCGATCAATGATAGTCACCTCATCCATACCTTTGAGAGTCCAGATAATGTCATCATGAGAGAGAGACATCACCCTATAAGCCAGCCCATTCCTTCTTTGTTCTTCAGCACTGACTTGGGAAGGTGCGAAATAAACCACCTTGCCAATAAGGGAGCACAGCACATCAAGGTTCCCCGCTTTCGGGCCGTACGAGCATAGAGCTGATGAAGAATGTCACCCAAGAGAGTGGGTACAGGGTTCTGAGAGATGAAGATATTTATCGCATTCACATCAACAAAAGTGTCAGGATTCGGAAACAGTACCAAGCCATATATCAGAAGAGCTAGGATATCCTCGAATGCCTTAAAGTCTAGGCTATCCCAAAAGTAGTTAGCCTTGCCAACCAAGAACTTAGTCAGAAATCCTTTTGCTCCACTCCTAGTCTCCCAATTAGCTATTACCTCCTCTTTAGTCAAATGAAGGGCTGCAACAATTTCTTCGGGCCTAAGGGTCTTCTCCCAACCAGTAAACGGGGTATGCTCCAGAACAGAGATACCAAGAAGCTCAGAGAACTCTTCTAGGGTAGGAACCAGCTGAAAGTCCTAGAAAGTAAAACAATGGTACAACGGATCATAGAATTGGACAAGGACACTCATCATCTGCTCGTCCAATTTGGAGGTGACCAAACTGAGAAGGGAACCATGCCTCCTGATGAAGGAAGTAGTGTCAGGCATCTTGGCAACCAACTCTTTAAGCAAGGTAGGGACTTGGACAAAGTTGATCCGGATAGTATTCTTACGCATGGGCATCATGATGACCTACAAAACAGAGCAAAGATGAATCCCTCCTGTCTTTGAAATAGGTTAGTCCTCTTGCAAGATGTATGCAATGCTATGATGTCATGATGTCATGATAGTAAGCACACCACAAGTATCCACAAAAGGCAAACATGGTAAAGGCACACAAGTCACACTGAAGAGCCCTTAGATTTCAGGCTGGCATGGAGCTTAGGTACTACCCTCTTTCAGTTCAGTTGGTTTAAACCTGTCCTAAAAATAGTAACCGGGTTCTAGAGGATCTCAATATCACTGACTACCCTCAATCGGTTATAATTCCAGTTTAGCAACCTTTTTTTGCGTCCGGAACCATCGCGAGAGTTTAGTCTCAATGAGTGTAGCATACTGCTACTGTTCTATGGCCAAGTTGGTCAATTTAATGTTCTAAGGTCAGTTGGTACTTAATGACCCCTTAGAAGACCCATATTCTCCTCGTTCCAACACAAGGGATATCGGTACAGACTAAAGTGCCACACCAATGTAGCTACTGCTTCAACCGTGTCGGTCTATGCCAGACAGTTCCCTCACAGTTTATTGCTACTTACCTAAAGGGTACCCCCAGATCTGGGTTAGGATCTATAGAAACTCCGATACAAGCCCACAAAATTAAAGCACACAAAACATACAATTGAAAACACAATGATCTAATCCTAAGGTACACCTCACTTTATAATCATCCCCAGCAGAGTCGCCAGTTCTGGATCGATGGGAATGAGAACTGACTGTTTTGGAATGCTGGTTCACGTTTTGCGTTTGTATTCGCAAAATGTCGCGGTAAGCAAGAGTCGCCAATGTCTTTTATTTTATCCAACAAGGAAAGGACGAAAGCACAGAAAAATTCCTTTTTGAGATATTTTTCGGGTTCGGGAGGTAGATTATAGAAAGGGAAGGTGTTAGCACCCTTTCTATCCGTGGTTATCCACGGGCTCTTAGGTACTTGCTCATTGTGTTTTCAAAAGTTTGCTTTTCTTTGTGTTTGTGGGTTTGAAAAGAGTTTTTGTTTGAAAGGAGTGTAAGCGCGGAAAGTTTTGTTTTGTTTTAAAAGGAGCAAGTACTTAAGAACCATCTACCTACTCGAAAAAGGAATTAAACTGTGCTAATGTCCTTTAGACAATGCTATCCCACTATTGAGGAGTAGGTAGCATCGTCGTTGGAGTTTTCGGGTCAATTCGATTAAGGGACGTGTGGTCACTAAAGCAATGTTAGGACGCCTTAGTGGTAACCCTAATGTCTTAGATCACTTTTTTCTGAGGCAACTGTTTCGAGGTAACTTATGATCTTTGGACAAGAGGGCGACCTCTAAAACTTCCTATACTCAATGACCACGTTCAAAGGCAACCAAGTGAGGTGTACCCTAGGAGTGGCATGTGCAAGTGTGTTACTTCGGTTAATTTTATCTGTGCATGTCATGGGTGAGCTATATTGATTTTAGGTTAAAGATTGATCTTGTCATGCATTGCCTATTTATCAAACATCTAACAGTTAATATTGTGCATAAATTAAATTGCGGGAAATTAAATCTAAACTATTACAAGGCGTCAGGTATTTACATCACCAAAAACAAACCCTTTAATTTAAATTGCGGAAAGTAAAAGGAAGTGTGATACGGTGGGAGAACTGACTTGGGATTTTGCGTTTTGTGTTCGCAAATGTTTTGGTTTAGCAAGAGTCGCCACCGAATTTTTATTTTATCCTAAGGAAAGGTCAAAAAGCACAGGAAAGACCTTTGAGATGTTTTCTTGGGTTCGGGGAGTAGATTATAGAAAGGGAAGGTATTAGCACCCTTTCTATCCATGGTTATCCATGGGCTCTTAGTTACTTGCTTAGATCACTTGCTTTGCTTTTCAATTGTTTGAAATGGTGCTTTTCAATTGTTTGAAATGGTGCTTTGTGTGTGTTTTTGAAAGATGTTTTGAAAAGAGGCCATCGTTGTGGCAACCTTTGTAATGATTCTTGTTTGAATGTATACAAAGGTGTTTTTGTCTTTTAAAAGTTTCCCATGTTTGAAAGTAGGGTTTTGAAATTGTGTTGTGAAGTGTGTTTTGAAGATAGCAAGGATGTTTTTGCAAGCTTGATCAAGTAACTAGGAGCTATCTACCCTATTTTACTCAAAGATGTTTCTTATGTTTTTAACCCTTTTAACAGTGTTGTTTCACCATTGTATTTGGTGAACAACCTTGTGTTAGGATGTTAAACGGGACAGGCACGGGTCATCGTATGGACCATGATAACAATTGTGTCAAGTATTTTTGGCTATTTTCTTGAGGGACTTGATCATTTTGTTTAGGCAACTCAGATAGCGTCATCGAGGGACTATGATATTTTTGTTTGTTTTTGTTTTGCCAAAGTACTTGACATGCAACCATGGCCCATTTTTGAAGGCAACAAGTGGATTGAAACCCTAGGGGGTGCAAGTGTGCATTGTGTTTGTTTTTTCATGCATGTTTATCTTTGATTAGGTCAAGCTAGTTGTTGATTTTATTTACATACAAACCCTAGGTCTAACCATGGCATAATTGGAAGCTTTTAAATGTGCAAGAATTTAAATGCTACACTATTACAACATGATATAGGGAGAGGGTACAAATTTGAACTGGGGGTATTTGACAAGAAATTAAATTCTAAATTATTACAACCAAATCGAATGTACAAGGCATAATATAATATTTAAATAAATACAATTAAATAAATATCAAATAAAATGTATTATGCAAAAAGTTTTTATGTATGTAAAAGGTATTTTTTAATGTGAAATGTAAATAATAATAAAAAGTCAATTTTAATTATTTTGTTATTTAGGGCAAAAACCCTAATTCTTAAATAAATAGTATTCTTTATTAATTATATACAATAATATATTGATTTGTACAAAAAATAAATAAAAGTATATTGTAAAAATGATATTTTAGTGCAAAATATTAATAAAAATAAAAATGTAATATTTTTGTATTTTTGTCCTAATTATTTAATAAAATAAAGTATATATATATATATATATATATATATATATATATATATATATATATATATATATATATATATATATATATATATATATATATATATATATATATATATATATATATATATATATATATATATATATATATATATATATATATATATATATATATTAAATATATTAAATATATAAAAATAGAAATTAATTATTTACAAAAAATGTGTATATTTCAAGAAAATATTTTTAAGTGTGTATAAAAATGATAAATGAAAATAAACATATTTTACATATTTTTTAGGTTTTAATAAAAAGAATATAAACATTTAAACCTTTTTATACTAGTAATAAATAAAATAAATTCCAAATAAATACAAAAAATTTATGAAAATATTTTTTAAGTATTTTTTATGTTAGAAAATAAAATATCAAAATCAAAAATGGAATAAAAATGCAAAAATAACAAATGTACAAATAAATGAGCCAGGGGGGTGTAAACTGAAAAATGGGGTATCAAAAGCAAAAGGAAACCAGGCCCAGCCCAGAATCCACTTCTTCTTCTTCCTTTGAACTGTAACACGCGCGCCTTGTACAGAAAATGCTATCTCCTGATTCTTTGATTTTTTTGACAAAACTCGTAACATGAAACTTGTAGAGCATTAAACAACGAATCCAACCATATAAAAAACTTGAACTAACTCTCAAAGACCAGAGAGAATTTCTCTGGACCTAATTTCTAACCTAGTTTTTTCAGAAAGTTCATGGGTGAAATTCTCCTAGCACGATTAATGTAAATGAAAACTAAGCATATGTATGGCTTCAGGGCTATGAGTAAAACATATTTCATTCACAAACCTAAGCCTAACTATTCCTAAATAGAGAGATAGAAGTTAATGAAATACCTGTTTCAGTTGACTTCGAGATGGCCAATGCAGCAACTTCCAAGGGTGTTTGAGGTTCTGTTGAGCTTGCCTGAGGTCCAATGAAACTTTCCCAATGCCTGGCTTGTTTTGAAGTAGCCTGAATTGTGCTACAGAACTCAACCTGCAAAGCTTTGAAACAAAAATGGCAATGTGTGTTAAAGGTGTTACAGCTAGCAATGGATGATCTGGATAGCTTAGATATGTTGGTTGGAAGGTGTTTGAAGTATCTTTGGGCAAAACGCATGATAGAATTTGATGATGGCTTGCAAAATGCAGAACTGACTCTGTTTTGCAGAAAAATGGAGATTTTGAGTATGAGGAGGTTTGAGTGATGAAGGGGTCGTGTTTCTGGCTTGTTAGGAGGTACCAAACTTGTTTGCAATGTTTGTGTAAGTTGGTTTTAACAGATGTGAGAGATGACTTGTGATTTGCAACTTTTTTCTTCTTGAAGCAAGAGTGTGTGTCTGTCCAATGCAGGCCTGTACAAGTCTTATATCATGTTGCACAATTTGGTCTTGGTTACTGGAATTGGTAGATTTGATCTTGCCTCAAAGATCTGGCCCCATGCCTCAAGGATTTTGTTTTGACATAAAGTGAAGTTTAGGCAAAAATGG
The DNA here is from genome assembly GCA_948472305.1 of Vicia faba. Lineage (NCBI taxonomy): Eukaryota > Viridiplantae > Streptophyta > Magnoliopsida > Fabales > Fabaceae > Vicia > Vicia faba. Next base: position 942,317,137 of record OX451736.1, read on the forward strand.
CATTGTTACTTTTTCCTTTTAAGGCTTAAACTAGTGTATAATGCCCTAATGACCAAGACAATACCTTAGCTCAATGGATATGCATTAAATTATGGAGTACAAACTGGTTTTGAGGCCTGTAAGTGTGAACCAAGCTAGCTAGATCAGATTTACAAATTGGTATGAACATGTATTGACCATGGATTAAAGTGAGTTTTTGCCAACTTCAAGCATTCCATTCTCTCTAATCACAAGGGTGTTTGAGGAGTTATTGGACAATTTGGAAATCTTGGAACATGTACTATAATCCATCTTTGAAATGAAACTTGAAACTCCAAGTGGAACTATGTGAAGAGTGGCCAAGAAGATAGGTCAAAATCCTGCCTAGATTAGGGCAAATTTTCTCTAAGTTAAAAGTTTTAGGTACCCTTGTTCCAAAAATAATAACTTGAGATAAAAGCTTCTTTTGAGAAAACTTTGTGAATCAAAGTTGTAGACTTTGTGATGGATTACAACTTTCATGTTGCAAGTTTTGTTTTAATCCATTTGCATCTTTGTTAAAAAATGGGACAAAGTTAGGAAAAAATAAGAAAATTTCATAACTTAGAAAATTTCTAAGTTATGAAAATTTTCCATTTTAAACCCTAATTTGCATTTTTGGGTTTCTTGATGAATAAGTTTCATAATTTGACATGTCCTGGTGAAAAATGACTCTTGGCACTTGATTTTGACCAAAAAGTCAAAGTTTGACTTTTCAGTGTACAGTCAAATTTTGATCAGTTGACTGAAAAATTCATCTGTCAATCCTATGCATTTGAGATCTTTTGAACTTGTTGAATGGGTCAAGATAATGTCATTGAGTCCTTGAGTCCATATGTGAGCTTGATTTTCCATTGGCTAGGTCAAACAGTCAAAAATTGCCTTTGTGCAGTCAAAAACCTAAAAATGACCATTTTGCCCTTTTGGTGATCTGATCAAATTTCTTGTGGAATTGTGATCCAAACTTGATCAAATGGTTCCTATGAGTTCATAATGTTGATGTGGGTCAAATTTCATGAGGTTTGACTGTCAATTGGCCACAGTTGACTTTTTCCCCAATACATCTGATTTCTAGGTCAATTATCCAATTGACTGGGCAAAAATTTGAATCAAGGCTTGAAACTTGGTATGGACAAACTTGTGAGTCCAAAATGAAGTATGAAATTAACTTTGGGCATTGTAGGTCAAAATATCCCTGTGCAAACTCAAACCCTAATTTAGGTCAACAGTGCAAGGAGGTGTCTTAAGCAGAGCAAACCCTAGCTTGATCTTGAGTTCCAAGAGTCTTGTGATGAGAAATGTTGATGAAATGAGAGGGCAAATTTTGGGGTACAACAGTTTCCCCTTTTCAATCTTCTTGAACCTGAAGAGTTAGATTGGCAGGTTTTCCTTTCGCGACTCGAAGGTAAAAGAGGATTGGACACTAGAGTGCCCGTAAATTTGCACTCGTCAAAACATAGATGCGGGAATGGGCTTAAAGATGCCAATTGGAGATGGTAGAATCTTGCTGGAGATGGGCCTAAAGATGCCATCCAAGAATCTTTGTTGAATTGCAATGCTGTAGGTTAGAAGAAAGAGCATCAAAACGGTATCCGTGTCTGGAATGCGATTGAACTGCATCTGGAGACTGAGTTTGTATGAGCAAAAGAATGGCGTCCGTGTCCGGAGCGTATCTGAGCTGTAACTGTATTTGAATTTTGAATGAATGTCAGAATGATTGCCGTGTCTGGAGTGGATTTGTATTGTATCTAGGTAACAGAGAAACATCTGCGTATGGATCAACTGTGTGCTGGGATAAACTATGAATGAGTGACAGAATGGAAACCGTGACTGGAGCGTATCTGGACTGTATCTGAAGTTGAGATCTGTATGAGTAGTATAATGACCGCCGCGTCTGGGGTGTATCCGTACTGTAATTGGGATCTGAATAAGTGACAGAAAGACCTCTGTGGCGACTGCACTGGGGGGATCAAACTGCTGGTGTAAGGGTCAGAATGACATCCGTGTCTGGAGCATATCTGAACTTGAAGTTGAAAATTGAATCTGAATGAGAGATAGAATGGCAGCCGTATCTGGAGCGTATCTAGTCTGTATCTGATTGCTGAAGTCTGAATGAGTAGTAGAATGACCGCCGCGTCTGGGGTGTATCCATATTGTATCTGAATAATTGTTAATGATAGCCTTTTAATCCTATCCTGAAAAGGGTAAAATGTTATCTAAAACACAAAGTTATGTTGCATGATATGTATGATGCAATAAATTGCGTTTCATCAATGTTTATGATATATGAATGTAATGGATGTGCGTATAAGCTGAGTAGCTGTCTTGCTGAGGAAAATAAATCCTTGATAACTAGAGATAATGAAATCTTTGATTGCTGTCGGGGGGGGGGGGGGGGGAAGTAAATCCTTGACCAAAGCTGAGGATTCCAAAAAAAATTTATTACTAAATATGAGAAATCCTTGCTGACTGCTGACTGCTTGGGGAATAAGGAAAACTCTAAAAATCTCTACTGGGAAGTTAAAACCTGGGAGACTTTTGCTGGGGAAATGAGACGGAGAATCTTTAATCTGCTGTGAAATAACTCTGTGGGGAGAATGCTTACTCTGCTTGGGAAATCAGGAGTTTGGATTGTATGCCAATCTACTGGGGATTCCTAGTTAAGGATAAGAGTTAACTGTTATCTGATTGATTCTCAGACTTTTAAGATATCCTGCTGGGGAAATTGGGGAAAACTTAATGGTTCCCACTGGGGAAGAAGGTTTAGAGTATTCTAATTCCGCTGGGGATATTTATTTCAAGGTTTTTGGGCTTCACTGAGGATCGGGAGTTTTAACTCTGATGGGAATTTTGAAGCTTAACTCAACTGGGGAATCAAGTTTTAGACTGCACTGGCTCCGCTGTGGATCTTGAAGCTTAACTTCGATGGGGAAATATACTCCAAATTTTGCCTTATTGAGGATCTGAATGATGTATCGTAGGGGATTTCTTCTGGAATGGCATAAAGATTTCTTCCTACTCCTTCAACCTATCAGTAATTATCCTTTTTCAATTTCGTTTTATTTGCAAGCAAATTTCTGCACTTCAAAGTATTTTGTATTAACTTTTGTGAGTATTTTTGTACAAAGGAGACAGATATCCTAGTAAGAGAATGTTGCCGTAAAGAAATGAAAAATTTTATACAAATGAAAGATGGCTATGTGTAACAATTCCATGGGATTCCCATTATGCTATAGCCTTCACAACTCTGAATATCTTGTCCATTCGCTGCTTCGTCCGCCGATGGCTGGGTTGATCAGAAACTTGGAGCTTATTGGTGAAGAGATTGTTCTTAAAGTGATCTGACGAGACATAGTCATACGCTTTAATTCCCTAACTTTTGCCTGGACCGCCGTTTCGGGTTTTCGATCCACCGGGAAACCCCTTTTTGCCCAATTCGCCCTTTCGGGTTTTCAACTTGCCGGGTGTACGGATTTTTTTTTGTTTTATCCCTAATGTTTGCCTGAACCGCCCTTTCGGGTTTTCGTTTCAACGGGATGCCCATTTTTTGCCCAAGTCACCCTTTCGGGTTTTCAACTTGTCGGGTCGTTTTATGCGTAGTATTTTTTGACTATGTCTGCATTCGCAGGGTGCGGCAAGTCGTCGCTGTCCATGGTGGTCAGAATCATTACCCCACCAGAAAAGATGCTCTTAATCAAAAATGGTTCTTCGTAAGTAGGAGTCCACTTGCCCCTGGGATCACTTTGCGGCAAGATGATCCGCTTGATTACAAGATCTCCGACTTGATATACCTGACGTCTGACTTTCTTGTTGAAATCCTTGATCATGCGTTTTTGATACGTCTGACCATGACAAACAGCGGTAAGTCGCTTCTCGTCAATCAAATTGAGTTGGTCAAGCCGGGTATGAATCCAATCGTCTTCGCTCAAACCAGCGTCCTTCATAATCCTTAAGGAAGGAATCTAAACCTCCATAGGTAATACAACTTCCATGCCATACACCAAAGAAAATGGGGTTGCCCCTGTTGAAGTACGTGTCGTGGTACGATATCCATGCAGAGCAAACAATAACATCTCATGCCAGTCCTTGTAGGTGACTGTCATCTTTTGAATGATCTTCTTGATATTTTTGTTCGCGGCTTCAACAACACCGTTCATCTTTGGCCGATAGGGAGATGAATTGTGATGATAAATCTTGAACTGTTCGCATAGAGCGGTGATCATAGTATTGTTCAAATTCACACCGTTGTCTGTGATGATCCTGTCGGGGACACCGTACCGGCATATGAGGTTCTTCTTGATAAAGCAGGCGACCACATTCTTTGTAACTGAGGCAAAGGAAGCTGCTTCGACCCACTTGGTAAAATAGTCAATAGCGACCAAGATGAAGCGATGTCCATTGGTTGCTGTGGGCTTGATCTCTCCAATCATGTCAATGCCCCACATTACGAATGGCCAAGGAGCTGTCAGAACATTGAGAGGAACATGAGGAATATGTACCTTGTCGGCATAGACTTGTCACTTGTGGCAAGTACGGGAATGTTGATGACAATCAGCTTCCATGGTAGACCAGTAGTAGCCTGCCCTTAGAATCTTCTTAGCCATCGTATGTCCGCTCAAGTGGGTGCCAAATGTGCCACTGTGTATTTCAGTCATGATCAACTCTGCTTCAGCTTTGTCCACACAACAAAGTAGAACACAATCATGGTTGAGCTTATAAAGGATGCCATTTCTTAGGAAGAACTTGGCATCAAATCTCCTTAAGAACTTTTTGTCATTGACGGAAGCTCCTTCGGGGTATTCTCTAGTCTGGAGATACCTTTTGATTTCATGAAACCAGGGTTGTTCCACTACTTCTTCGGTATTAATCTCATGACAGTGCGCTGGTTCGTCCATTCGCTCGATTGTAATTTGGGGAGCCTCGTTATCCCAGTTGAGTTTAAACATGGAAACATTGTAGCCAGAGCATCTGCTAGCTGATTTTCTTCTCGCGGGAAGTGCTCGAAAGTAATCTGCTCGAAATGAGGCAACAACGTCAGGACATGTTCTTTGTATGGGATAAGATTAGGATGTTTGGTGTCCTACTCTCCTTTGACTTGACTGATATCCAAAGTCGAGTCCCCAAATACGACCAAAGATTTGATTCCCAAGTCTATAGCAGCCTTGAGACCAAAGATGTAAGCTTCATATTCGGCCATGTTGTTGGTACAGCTGAAACAAAGTCGGGCACTGAAGGGTGTATGGCAACCTTCTGGAGAGATAAGTACCGCGCCGATACCGTTGCCAAGGAAATTTGAATCACCATCAAAGTACAGGGTCCATCGGGATCCTTGTTCAGGTCCGTCATACAGTCCGTTACCTTCAATGTTGTCCAATGTCATGATGTCCTCGTCAGGGAAGTCGAATCTCATAGATTGGTAATCTTCGACGGCTTGATGAGCTAGATGGTCAGCTAGTACACTCCCCTTTATAGCTTTTTGGGTAGTATACTGGATATCATACTCAGTCAGGATCATTTTCCATCTAGCGATTCTTCCAGATAAAGCAGGCTTCTCGAAGATATACTTGATCGGGTCCATCTTGGAAATCAACAAAGTGGTGTGAGTCAACATATACTACCTCAGCCGGCGAGCAGCCCATACTAAAGCGCAGCAAGTTTTCTCGAGCAGTGAGTAGCGAGTCTCACAGTCGGTAAACTTTTTTCTAAGGTAATAAATGGCATGCTCTTTTCAGCCAGACTCGTCATGTTGGCCCAACACACACCCCATTGAGTTATCCAGAACAATCAGATACATGATTAACGGCCTTCCTACGACGAGTGGCATCAGAATAGAAGGTTCTAGTAAATACTCCTTGATTTTATCAAAAGCAACTTGACAATCACAGTTCCATTCAACTACCTGATCTTTCTTCAATAGTTTAAAAATTGGCTCACAGGTAGATGTCAGGTGAGAGATGAACCTCGCAATATAGTTCAAGCGTCCCAAGAATCCTCTAACCTCCTTTTCAGTACGGGGGAAGGCATTTCTTGTATGGCCTTAACTTTAGCTGGATCAACCTCAATGCCTTTGTTGCTGACAATAAATCCCAAAAGTTTACCAGACCTTACTCCAAAAGTGCACTTGCTTGGGTTCAGTCTGAGCTTATACTCCTTCAACCTGGAAAACAGCTTTTGCAAATGACCAAGGTGTTCTTCTTCTGTCTGTGATCGAGCTATCATGTCGTCTACGTAAACTTCAATCTCATGATGTATCATATCATGGAACAAAGCTACCATGGCGCGTTGATAAGTTGCCGCTGCATTCTTCAGTCCGAATGGCATCACTTTGTAGCAGAAGGTACCCCATTGCGTGACAAAAGTAGTTTTCTCCATGTCCTCGGGGGCCATTTTGATCTGGTTATATCCCGAGAATCCATCCATGAAGGAAAAAACTTTGTGCTGAGTTGTGTTGTCAACCAAAATATCGATATGCGGTAGCGGAAAATCATCTTTGGGGCTAGCCCTGTTCAAATCCCGATAGTCCACGCACATTCTGACTTTGCCGTCCTTCTTAGGCACGGGCACGATGTTAGCAACCCATTGTGGATAGGAGGTAGCAGCCAGAAAGCCAGCGTTGAATTGCTTCATTACTTCAGCCTTGATTTTCTCAGACATGTCAAGCCTCATCCAGCGGACCTTTTGCTTGATAGGTGGACAATCTTCTCTTGTAGGGAGACAGTGAACCACGATAACTGTGTCTAACCCTGGCATGTCTTCATAAGACCAGGCGAAGATTTCAACATAATCATTCAACAATTGCACTAAGCGCTCCTTGACATTTGGTTCCAGGTTGGCACCCACTTTTACTTCCTTCCTATCTTCCTCTGTCCCCAAGTTGATGGTTTCTAGCAACTCTTCATGAGGCAGAATGGCCCTCTCTTCTTGTTGTAGAAGTCTGGCTAACTCTCCCGGCACTTCACAATCTTCGTCAACTTCGTACTCAGCATGATTGACCAAATCTTCAGAGTTATCGAAGGCTAAAGCAGAATAGTCACCCATGGAATCCGGAGTGGATGGGTACCTGTATTTGTGAGTGTGGGTGTGTGTAAGGGATAGCCATCCTTAAACAAACAAAAATGCGAAAGGAAAGAAAATAAACACAACAGTTTATAGATGAAAAACGTCCAATGATTCATTAAAACATGGCATATGATTATGAAGAAAATCAAGCCCTTACAAATGGACCTACATGCCCCGGGCAAGGCATGAGGTGAAAATAGTGTGCGAATTGTTTTAGTTATTACATACCATAAAAATGGGAAATTGTTCAAAGATAAAAATTACTGGTTGATAAAGGTGATGGGAACAAAATCCTATGCTTCCCAGTTGCTCAAACCCCCTTCGACGGTCGGAAAGATCCAATCTTCAAACTGGCTCTCTTCATCTTCATCTTCTACAATATTGATTCCATGGTGAGAGATCTTTATGGGTGGCCCTCCAGTCTTGGAACGATGCATAGCCTTCTGTCCAACAGCTATAAACCCTAGTCCAAATTTGTCTGTCTTATTGGGAAAATCAGGAAATTGCCCCCATGTTGTACTCTTCCCTTCTTTAACCACAGCCTCGCGTCCTTGAGAGATGCCATCCTAGATACATGCTTGGGAACGATAGGCACCTCAACCATTGTCTTCGCAACAACTACCTCAGGAGACACTTCCTCGAAATGCTGGAAAGGCGTTTCGATGAACTCGCCATCCAACTCCACATAGCGGAAGGAATTGAGACGACTTATCATGTACTCTTCCTAGCCGTGCACCGTTATAATTTTACCCTTAATAGGATATTTCAGCATCTGGTTCAAAGAGGAGGTAACTGCCCCGGCATAATGGATCCACGGTCTTCCTAGCAAACATGAATATGACAGACGGATGTCCATCACGTAGAAGGTGGAGTTGAAAACTTCTGTGCCTACTTTGATAGGAATATCAACCTCTCCATGAACCATTCTCTTGGAACCATCAAAAGCCCTAACAACGATGTTACTAGGTTTGAGGGTCAGTCATTCGCAGTCCAAACATTCTAAGGCTTTTTTGGGCAACACATTCAAGGAAGAACCAGTATCAACTAAGACATGGGCGAGAGTGGTTCCCCGACATTCAACTGAAACATGTAACGCATCATTGTGTTTCCTTCCTTTGGGAGTTAAGTCAGTATCGGAAAAGCCAAGGCCATTATCAGCAGTAATACTGGCCACACATTCCTGAAACTGGTCAGCCGAAGTCTCCTGGGGAACATGTGTTGCCTTCAAGAATTTTATTAGGGCCTTAGCGTGGGCCTCAGAACAGAGCAGAAGATCCAACATTGAAATTTTAGAAGGGGTCTTCCCTAACTGTTCCACAACGTCGTAGTCACTTTTTCTGATTATTTTCAAGATTTCATCCATTTCTTTCTGAGTGGTTTCGGGGATAACCACAGCATGGGCCTTCGTCCTGACAGGAACTTCCAGTATCCCCTTACCCTTATCGGTAGTATCAGCAGATGGTCTTACTTCGGGAATGTCCAATTCTTCAATCATTGGGCCTTGCACAGATGGTCCAACAGGTACAGAAGCTTTCAAGGGTCCGAAAACTGCTATAGGGGGAGCAATCTCTAGAGAAAAAATCCGGCCACTGCGGGTTATCTTGCTTGTACCCGCAATGTTCCCTACATCAGGGTTTTCTTCTTCAGAAATCTCTTGGACTGTCTCGATTTGTTTGATACCATGGTAGAAGATTTCTCCCCCATAGTTCCATGGTAACGTTTTACTGGATTGGTACGGGACAGGTCCTGGCATGGTGATCTTTAATGGTACACATTCAGAGTTGGGTGTAATCCTGACAGGCCTTTTGCAAGCCTTGGGAGGATTATCGGAAATGGTTATAATTGCAATATCGTTGGTTGTAGTAGTACAAGTATCAGGAGTAACAGGATTGAAGGTATCAACAGGGGTTTTCTGGAAAAGTATCTCTTGGGTATCCATCAGGCGTTGGACACCTGACTTCAACATTGGGCAATCACCTCGTATGTTCAAACAAAAATAACAGTCTTTACCACAACCAGGAAAGATCTCGGCTCTCAACAAATTTTCTTTAATCACACGTAACGGCGTCAACATGTAAACAACATCAGTAACATGAGTGTCCTCCATAACAGCATGAATATTGTGGCCGTGCTTGGGCATCGGAGCAGATATAACATTGGGCTTCTCAGGAGCCTCAAATTCTACTTCCTTAGCATCAATCAGATCCTAGATTTTGTTCTTAAGCGCCCAACAATTATTGGTATCGTGCCCAGCACTGTCAGAATGGTAAGCACACTTGGCATTGGAGTGGTAGTATGGAGAGGAGGTGTTAGGGTTCTTTGGCGCTTCCTTCAAACTGGTCAGATTCAGCTTCAACAAATGAGGAAGTACCTGAGCGGGCGTCATGTTGATGTTAGTGAACTGCCGTTGTGGCCTTTCCACCCATTGTTGATTAGGTCTCGACTGATTGTTACGAGGTTAATCATTTGACGAGTTTTGAATCATCACAGCCCCTACAGTCGGCTGGCGCTCAGTTCTTCCCTGTCCCTTCTAAGAATACACAACAGATGCTTCCTTCTTGGCTGGGAAGGGTTTCTTAACAACCGTGGATGCGGAAGCATCCTTTTGAATCTTTCCACTCTTAATACCGGCCTCAACCCTTTCGCCAGTCAAAATCAATTCAGTAAAGCCCGCGGAAGAACTTCTGATCAAATGATTGAAGAAGGGGCCAAACAGGGTCCCCAGAAACATGTCAACTAACTCCCTATCTGATAGCGGTGGCTGCACCCTTCCATCCAAATCACGCCACTTCTGGGCGTACTCTTTAAACCCTTCATTGGAAGCCATCCCCATACTTTGTAACTGAGTACGAGTGGGCGCCAAATCAGCATTCTATTGATACTGACGATAAAAAGCAGCTGCCAAGTCTTCCCAATTGTGAACCTCTAATCTCTCGAGTTGATAAAACCAGTCTAAATACGTGCCAGACAAGCTGTCTTGGAAAAAGTGTACCCAGAGGTCTTTATCGGATGAGTGGGGTTGGATTTTTCTGACATACGATCTCAAATGCATCTTTGGGCATGACAGACTGTCATACTAGGAAAATGTTGGCACCTTGAACTTGGGAGGGATAACAATCCCAGCTACCAGCCCTAGTTCTTCAAAATCCAATCCGGGCACCCTCTGCAACTCCATAGCTGCCAGTCTATCTTCAAGGTTCTTATATTTATCATCCGCTGGTGGATACTGTTGTTCGGAGTAGTCTTCCTCTTCTTCCTCTTCCTCCTCTTCAACCTCGGATTCAGAAGGCACGACAGCCCCTTTCCCTTTACCGGCCCCTTCGTCAGACGTTGAGGGGAACTCGAGAACTCTCCTGGCCTGATGCTCAAATCTTCTTCCCAAAGTGGCTACTCCAGGTCTCTTTTTATTTTTCTCTTTATTCTTCTCCAACAAAACTTTGAGGTCCTCTTGACCCTTTGCCAAGGTCATGAGGAGTTGCTGGAACTGTGAATTTTGTGCCTGTAGATCCTTTACCGTTTGCTCCAAATCCATCTTGCTGAAATAAACAACAGAAAGATAAGAAAACCTGGTGTGAAGACCTGTTTATGCATATGATGAATGGTATGTTATTCATGTAATGCATTCAAGGGTTCAAAAATTCAAATTTGTTGCAAACAAAAAGAATGCACGTCATATTAAGAAGAAATTTGTTAGTACATAAGTTCCCCATGGGCGAAATATTACAAAATTCTTAATGTAAAAAGACATTGCGCATCCTCTTTGGTGCGATGTAAGTGTTGAGAGTCTCCTCCTCGTGAAGTCGGTGGGTAAGCTCCAAAACCTTCTTCTCACTGGCATAGAAGCTGGATTCAAAGGTATTCCGTTCTTCCTTGAGTTGGATCCAACTCTTTTGCATTTCTTCCCATGATGTTGGCATGTCAGGATGTAGGATGGTGTTTGGAACCTCTCCTTCTGTAACAGGCTCTTTGATCAAGGGGAGAATGTGAGGGTATGGAATCATAAGATTCTAGGAGCGGGCTCGTACCCACTTGAGATAAGGCTCAAGGGGGATGGAATTCTTGTGCCCCAGTGTCTTACTATGCACTTTGTTGGGCATTCTCCAAGATCTGATGAAACTTTGTCGAAGTCCTTGCGCATCGTTGTCGAAGTCAAAAACTAAGTCCGGAATCAACATGTCATGAGGGCCATCCCTCTGAGCATATCCAAATTGTCTCAAAGCTAGACAAGGGTATAGGTGATTCCTCCCCTAATGCCAAGTAGTGGGACATTAGGGAATTCCCCACAACGATCAATGATGATGACATTTTCTCTGGACCGAGAACACCAATGTACATCAGAATGTGTGAGGGTCATCAATCGTTGTGACCACCTTAAACCCTGCTCATTCTTCAGAACTGATTGTGGAAGGTGAGAAATAAACCACCTTGCTAGGAGAGGAGTACATCACATGAGAACACCTCTTTTCCTCATTGTTCGTGTGTAAAATGAGTGTAGGATGTCCCCAAGCAATGTAGGTATAGGATTCTTGGATATGAAAATCTTGATAGCATTCACATATATAAGCTGATCAGGGCTTGGGAACAAGACCAACCCATAGATAAGGAGTGCCACAATCTCTTCAAAGGCTTGTAGATCAAGAGAATTCCAGCAGTCTTGTGCCTTCTCAAACAGAAACTTTGCCAAGAAGCCTTTGACACCACTTCTGGTTTCCCAATGCCCCTTGATGTCAGATGGTTGCAAGTCTAATGCTTGAGAAACATCTTCAGGCTTTGGTTCTTTTTATGTACCGTTGTAGGGTAGTTGATTAAGAATAGGAATTCTCAGGAGTTGAGAAAATTCCTCCAAAGTAGGCACCAATTGATAATCAGGGAATGTGAAACAGTGGTGTAGGGGGTCAAAGAACTGGAAGAGAACTTTCACCATGTCTTCTTCAATGTTGGTGTTGACCAAGTTGAGAAGTTTACCATGTCTTTCACTGAAGAGAGAATTCTCTGGAATCCTGGAAGTAAGCTCCTTGAGTTAAGGAGGGATTCTCACAAGGTTGACTTGTATTGTTTTCCTGCGAAGAGATTCCATGACCTACAAAACAAGAACAAAGATGAAGATCCGAACCCTTGAAATGGTTAGTGGATGCATATGATGCTTTATTATGTTCATGATGTATGCACAAACACATGTACAAGCAAGTCACACAAAACCCTAGTTTCAGGCTTGCATGAGGTTTCATAGGTAAATACCCTCTTGAGTTTAGTTGGCTCAAAACCTGTCCTATAAATAGTAATCGAGTTCTAAGGAGCTCAATATCATTGGAATGTTTTCTATGTTCATTGTTTTGGTTTAGCCACTTAACGAGCGACCAAAATATTCCAAGAAAACAACCCTCAATGAGTGTAGTATCGAGTATCTACCAACTTCGGACTGCACCAAAGCCGGTCATCTCACTACCCCTAAAAAAAGGCCAAGATGGTCAAGTAAGGTTCTAAGAGTTCATTAGTGCTTCATGACATCACTCAGCGGCCCCGTATTCTCTTTGATTGACTCAAAGGCTACCGGTACTCACAAATATGTCGCACTAATATAGCTATTGCTTCAACCGTGTCGGTATACCCCACATAGTTTCCACAACGTATTACTATTTACCTATGAATGTTTCCCAAATCTGGATGGAGGATTTCAAGCCCAAACAAGAGAACCAAAATGTAAAGCAAGCAAGGAAAACAATAATCATGCAAAGGGTAATCTAAGCCCTAAGGTTACTCCACTTTTAGAATTTTCCCCAGCAGAGACGCCAGTTCTATGATACGGTGGGAGAACTGACTTGGGATTTTGCGTTTTGTGTTTGCAAATGTTTCGGTTTAGCAAGAGTCGCCACCGAGTTTTTATTTTATCCTAAGGAAAGGTCAAAAAGAACAGGAAAGACCTTTGAGATGTTTTCTTGGGTTCGGGGAGTAGATTATAGAAAGGGAAGGTATTAGCACCCTTTCTATCCATGGTTATCCATGGGCTCTTAGTTACTTGCTTAGATCACTTGCTTTTCTTTTCAATTGTTTGAAATGGTGCTTTTCAATTGTTTGAAATGGTGCTTTGTGTGTGTTTTTGAAAGATGTTTTGAAAAGAGGCCATCGTTGTGGCAACCTTTGTAATGATTCTTGTTTGAATGTATACAAAGGTGTTTTTGTCTTTTAAAAGTTTCCAATGTTTGAAAGTAGGGTTTTGAAATTGTGTTGTGAAGTGTGTTTTGAAGATAGCAAGGATGTTTTTGCAAGCTTGATCAAGTAACTAGGAGCTATCTACCCTATTTTACTCAAAGATGTTTCTTATGTTTTTAACCCTTTTAACAGTGTTGTTTCACCATTGTATTTTGTGAACAACCTTGTGTTAGGATGTTAAACGGGACAGGCGTGGGTCATCGTATGGACCATGATAGCAATTGTGTCAAGTATTTTTGGCAATTTTCTTGAGGGACTTGATCATTTTGTTTAGGCAACTCAGATAGCGTCATCGAGGGACTATGATATTTTTGTTTGTTTTTGTTTTGCCAAAGTACTTGACATGCAACCATGGCCCATTTTTGAAGGCAACAAGTGGATTGAAACCCTAGGGGGTGCAAGTGTGCATTGTGTTTGTTTTTTCATGCATGTTTATCTTTGATTAGGTCAAGCTAGTTGTTGATTTTATTTACATACAAACCCTAGGTCTAACCATGGCATAATTGGAAGCTTTTAAATGTGCGTGAATTTAAATGCTACACTATTACAACATGATATAGGGAGAGGGGTACAAATTTGAATTGGGGGTATTTGACAAGAAATTAAATTCTAAATTATTACAACCAAATCGAATGAACAAGGCATAATATAATATTTAAATAAATACAATTAAATAAATATCAAATAAAATGTATTATGCAAAAAGTTTTTATGTATGTAAAAGGTATTTTTTAATGTGAAATGTAAATAATAAAAAAAAGTCAATTTTAATTATTTTGTTATTTATGGCAAAAACTCTAATTCTTAAATAAATAGTATTATTTATTAATTATATACAATAATATATTGATTTGTACAAAAAATAAATAAAAGTAAATTGTAAAAATGATATTTTAGTGCAAAATATTAATAAAAATAAAATGTAATATTTTTGTATTTATATTAAGTATATTAAATAAATAAAAATAGAAATTAATTATTTACAAAAAATGTGTATATTTCAAGAAAATATTTTCAAGTGTGTATAAAAATGATAAATGAAAATAAACATATTTTACATATTTTTTAGGTTTTAATAAAAAGAATATAAACATTTAAACCTTTTTATACTAGTAATAAATAAAATAAATTCCAAATAAATACAAAAAATTTATGAAAATAATTTTTAAGTATTTTTTATGTTAGAAAATAAAATATAAAAATCAAAAAAGGAATAAAAATGCAAAAATAACAAATGTACAAATAAATGGGCCAGGGGGGTGTAAACTGAAAAATGGGGTATCAAAAGCAAAAGGAAACCAGGCCCAGCCCAGAATCCACTTCTTCTTCTTCCTTTGAACTGTAATACGCGCGCCTTGTACATAAAATGCTATCTCTTGATTCTTTGATTTTTTGACAAAACTCATAACATGAAACTTGTAGAGCATTAAACAACGAATCCAACCATATAAAAACTTGAACTAACTCTCAAAGACCAGAGATAATTTCTCTGGCCCTAATTTCTAACCTAGTTTTTTCAGAAAGTTCATGGGTGAAATTCTCCTAGCACGATTAATGTAAATGAAAACTAAGCATATGTATGGCTTCAGGGCTATGAGTACAACATATTTCATTCACAAACCTAAGCCTAACTATTCCTAAATAGAGAGATAGAAGTTCATGAAATACCTGTTTCAGTTGACTTCGAGCTGGCCAATGCAGCAACTTCCAAGGGTGTTTGAGGTTCTGTTGAGCTTGCCTGAGGTCCAATGAAGCTTTCCCAATGCCTGGCTTGTTTTGAAGTAGCCTGAATCGTGCTACAGAACTCAACCTGCAAAGCTTTGAAACAAAAATGGAAATGTGTGTTAAAGGTGTTACAGCTAGCAATGGATGATCTGGATAGCTTAGATATGTTGGTTGGAAGGTGTTTGAAGTATCTTTGGGCAAAACGCACGATAGAATTTGATGATGGCTTACAAAATGCAGAACTGACTCTGTTTTGAAGAAAAATGGAGATTTTGAGTATGATGAGGTTTGAGTGATGAAGGGGTCGTGTTTCTGGCTTGTTAGAAGGTACCAAACTTGTTTGCAATGTTTGTGTAAGTTGGTTTTAACAGATGTGAGAGATGGCTTGTGATTTGCAACTTTCTTCTTCTTGAAGCAAGAGTGTGTATCTGTCCAATGCAGGCATGTACAAGTCCTATATCATGCTGCACAATTTGCTCTTGGTTACTGGAATTGGTAGATTTGATCTTGCCTCAAAGATCTGGCCCCATTCCTCAAGGATTTTGTTTTGACATAAAGTGAAGTTTAAGCAAAAATGGCATTGTTATTATTTCCTTTTAAGGCTTAAACTAGTGTATAATGCCCTAATGACCAAGACAATACCTTAGCTCAATGGATATGAATTAAATTATGGAGTACAAACTGGTTTTGAGGCCTATAATTGTGAACCAAGCTAGCTAGATCAGATTTGCAAATTGGTATGAACATGTATTGACCATGGATCAAAGTGAGTTTTTGCCAACTTCAAGCATTCGATTCTCTTTAACCACAAGGGTGTTTGAGGAGTTATTTGAAAATTTGGAAAGCTTGGAACATGTAGTATAATCCATCTTTGAAATGCAACTTGAAAATCCAATTGGAACTATGTGAAAAGTGGCCAAGAAGATGGGTCAAAATCCTGCCTAGATTAGGGCAAATTTTCTCTAAGTTAAAAGTTTTAGGTACCCTTGTTCCAAAAATCATAACTTGAGATACAAGCTTCTTTTGAGAAAACTTTGTGAATAAAAGTTGTATACTTTGTGATGGACTACAACTTTCATGTTTCAAGTTTTGTTTGAATCCATTTGCATCTTGGTGAAAAAATGGGACAAAGTTAGGAAAAAATAAGAAAATTTCATAACTTAAAAAATTTCTAAGTTATGAAAATTTTCCATTTTAAATCCTAATTTTCATTTTTGGGTTTCTTGATGAATAAGTTTCATAATTCGACATGTCTTGGTGAAAAATGACTCTTGGCACTTGATTTTGACCAAAAAGTCAAAGTTTGATTTTTCAGTGTACAGTCAAATTTTGATTAGTTGACTGAAAAATTCATCTGTCAATCCTATGCATTTGAGATCTTTTGAACTTGTTGAATGGGTCAAGATAATGTCATTGAGTCCTTGAGTCCATATGTGAGCTTTATTTTCCATTGGCTAGGTCAAACAGTCAAAAATTGCCTTTGTGCAGTCAAAACCCTAAAAATGACCATTTTGCCCTTTTGGTGATCTGATCAAATTTCTTGTGGAATTGTGATCCAAACTTGATCAAATGGTTCATATGAGTTCATAACATTGATGTGGGTCAAATTTCATGAGGTTTGACTGTCAATTGGCCACAGTTGACTTTTTCCCCAATACAGCTGATTTCTAGGTCAACTGTCCAATTGACTGGGCAAAAATTTGAATCAAGGCTTGAAACTTGGTATGGACAAACTTGTGAGTCCAACATGAAGTATGAAAGTCACTTTGGGCATTGTAGGTCAAAATATCCCTGTGCAAACTCAAACCCTAATTTAGGTCAATAGTGCAAGGAGGTGTCTTGAGCAGAGCAAACCATATCTTGATCTTGAGTTCCAAGAGTCTTGTGATGAGAAATGTTGATGAAATGAGAGGGAAAATTTTGGGGTACAACATAAATCGATAAATAATTAAAGTCCTAATTAAAAGCTATTACATGCCGGAAGCAATTACAATATCGGATCAAATGATACGCGTGCAAGAAATTAAATCGACGCATTTTTTAGGGTTTTGACCCTTTGGAAAGAAAGCATGTTTTTTTTGTTATTTTTGAATTTAAAGAAATTAAAACTAAGTTACTTAATTAATTAAATAAATAAATAAAATATATTTTTGGGTTTTTTATATTTAAGGAAATAAAATAAAAGTGATTTAAATTATTAAAAACCTAATTATATATTAATTTTAATTTATTGCAAAAAATATTAAAATTGTCCCTAATTAAAAACTAAATTAATTGATTAATGTTTATTTACAAAAATAAAGTGATGAAATTAAATTTAATAAATAAAAATAACATTTTTTTATGTTTTCTGATTTTATTAAGAAAAATAAATTGGTTAGTGTAAATAATAATAATAATTAATAAAACAATTAAATGAAAAAAAAAAAAAGAAATATGAAAAGAAAAGAAATTGACCAAATGGGGGGGGGGGGGGTTAGGCCTAGAAAGGAGGTGAGATCAGCAATCTCCAAGCCCAAACGCATTGGCCTTTGTTGACTTATGTTAATTCCATATGCGCCTGTTGATTAGAGTTCATGGTAGGCACTCAATCTTGGCCATTGGACCTGATTTGAAGCCATCTGGCGCCTGATGGAATGAGGGATATGGTGGACCAACGCCTTGGAGAGTACATGCAATTGCCTGGAAAAAAAATACACAAATGTATTGGGGGACCTGGGATTCGAACCCAGGTCCCAAGGGACTTTGACATAGTGAGCTTACCAACTCATCCATTGTGCTTGTTTGTTATTAATATATGTGACAATTATTATATTCAAAACAAAGCATTATTCCTGAAATAAAAAAAACAAGCGCGAATATTCAAAGTTGGCCAATCAGAGGAAGACACCTAGTCGTCTTCTTCACTAAAAACCTGGTTTTCTTACCTGCGGATTTTTATCCGCAGGAAGATTCGTGGGGGTCATCTTAAAAAAACTTCCAAGCCATGTAAACGCAAGCTAAGACCATCATCGTGTTCGTCTTGCTTTCCTGAACACAACTACGGTCATGGTTTGCCTTGATTTTGCCTGTATCAAAAATGCCTAAAAACAAAGAGTGGAAACCCTAGGTTCGGGTATCACGTTAGAGGCCATAAAAATAAAATTAAATAATGTAGAAAGCTTAGAAATTGAATGGCAAGCATGATTATACAAAAAAAAATTGCAAAAGGATGCAAGAAAATGGATTCACGATTTCAAGTTCAGAGCTATGTTCATGGACACTTACAGCGCTTTTCAGGTGGTTTCAGGACTTGCTTTTGATGGCAATCGCTTTAGTGGACCTCAGGCAAGGAGATAGTGTTGAGTTTTTGGAGTGAATCGAGCTCTAACCAAGATTTTGATGTCACACTTTTTCAAGCTTTTTTCAGTTTTTGTTTGGCCGTTTCTGCAGCTCTTAGGTCGTGTTCTTGATATGCCTAGCTTGTGTGAGTAATAAGGAATGCATTTAGGTTAAACTTTGGGCTTGAATCCATGTGCATTAAAGAATTAAGATATGATTTGATTCCTCCATTAAAGGCTTTCAAATTCTTTCCAAATCCAAGATTTTGTGCATGATTTGCCTTGGCACGAATTTGATTATGTGTATCTTGATAATGAAGACCTGTAATGATCAAAAAAATCTTATTCCATCAAATTTTGGATTTTATTTGAATTAATATTGATTTAAAATGAATTAAATCAATAAAAATTAAATAAAATAGAAAAATTAATAATTGGTCATGAAATTGAATATAGGACACGTGTGTGGTGTGACAAGATCATATCAAGTGGAAACAAGTGGTCTCTTTTGTCAAAAATTGGAGTTTTGAGGATAGTTGACTTTTGGCACTTTTGGAAAAATGCCCAACTTCAACAATGCATAACTTCTTCAATTTTGAACTTTTGGAAGTTTTCTTGGACTTTTTAGAAACATTGAGATGTCCTCTAACCAACCCTTTTGGCCTCATCTAATTTTGATATTCCATGCTCAAGTTATAAGCTTTGGAAAAAAGGTGTTTTTGTTGACTTTCAAAAATGACCTATAATGTCCAAATTTGTAACTTTTTGTGAGTACATTTCTTGATCTTGGGGTGTGAATATGGATTGTAGGAAATTGCATCCTCTTAAAAATGAGATTTGGATGGGTCATTTCTCATAAAGTATGAGAAAGTTATGCTTGGTCAAAGTTTAGTTGACTTTTCCTACAAAACCCTAATTTAGCAACTTTTGAATCTTGATGAATCTTGAGCAATCCTTGATGAATCATGATCAACCCTTGATAAAATGATGAATTATCCTTCAAAATGAGAATGTTGTCAAAAAATCTTGAGGTTTGACTATTTGTAGGCCACAGTTGACTTTTGCCCTAGCACAGTCGATTTTTGGGTTTCTTGAGCAATTGACGGACCAAACTTTCTCTGCAAGGCTTGAAATTTGACATGGATGAACTTGAGAACATATTAGGACATTGGGGAGAATTTGAGACCATTTGGATGTAAGGACCTTGATGCAACACAAAACCCTAATTTTGAATTGACTGCCTTAGGAGGTGATTTGACTGTCCAACTCTTGAGCCATCTTGAGAAACTTGGAGATTATTCTTGACATGTATTGAGGAATATGGGAGGGAAAATTTTGGGGTACAACACCTGGGAATAAAATCTTTGATTGTGTTTGGGGACTCAACTTTGGTCATCAGTCAGATCAGAGGAGAGTGGGGTACTAAACATCCAAACCTCATCCCTTACAAAGAACATGTCTTGACATTGTTACCACATTTCGAGCAGATTACCTTCGAGCACTTCCCGCGAGAATAAAATCAGCTAGCAGATGCTTTAGCTACAATGTCATCCATGTTTAAACTTAACTGGGATAATGAGGCTCCCCAAATCACCATTGAACGGATGGACTAACCTGCACATTGTCACGAGATTAATACCGAAGAAGTAGTGGACCGACCTTGGTTTCATGAAGTCAAAAGGTATCTCGAGGCTCAAGAGTATCCTGAAGGAGCTTTAGTCAACGACAAAAAGTTCTTAAGGAGATTCTCAGTTAAGTTCTTCCTAAGTAATGGTATGCTGTACAAGCGCAATCACGATTGCATTCTGCTTCGTTATGTGGACAAGATTGAAGCTGAACAGATCATGGCTGAACTGCACAATGGTACCTTTGGCACTCACTCTAGCGGACATACGATGGCTAAGAAGATTCTACGGGCAGGCTATTACTGGTCTACCATGGAAGATGACTGCTATCAACATTCTAGGACGTGTCATAAGTGTCAAATCTATGTGGACAAGGTACATATACCTCCAGTTACTCTCAATGTCTTAACAGCTCCTTGGGCCTTCACTATGTGGGGAATCGACATGATTAGAGAGATCAAGCCTACAACATCCAATGGGCACCGCTTCATTATGGTGTCCATTGATTACTTTACCAAGTGGGTTGAAGCAGCTTCCTTCGCATCCTTCAAAAAGAATGTTGTTGCCCGCTTCATCAAGGAGAACCTTATATGTCGGTACGCTATCCCCGAAAGGATCATCACTGACAACGGTACAAACCTTAACAATACTATGATCACCATCTTGTGCGAGCAGTTCGAGATTCAACATCACAATTCATCTCCCTATCAGCCAAATATGAATGGTGTTGTCGAAGCTGCAAACAAAAATATCAAGAAGATCATACAAAAGATGACAGTAACCTAAAAGGACTGGCATGAAATGTTACTGTTTACTCTTCACGGATACCATACCATGGCACGTACGTCAACTAAGGCAACACCCTATTCCTTGGTATATGGCATGGAAGCCGTTTTACCTATCGAGGTTCAGATTCCCTCCTTGAGAATCATGAAGGATGCTGGTTTGAGTAAAGACGATTGGATTCAGACCCGGCTTGATCAACTTAACTTGATTGACGAGAAGAGACTTATTGTTATTTGTCATGGTCAGACGTATCAAAAACGGATGATCAAGGCATTCAACAAGAAAGTAAGACGCCAGATATATCAAGTCGGGGATCTGATAATCAAGCACATTATCTTGCCACAAAGTGATCCCAGGGGTAAGTGGACTCCTACTTACGAAGGACCATTTGTGATCAAAAACGTCTTTTCTGGTGGGGCAATGATCTTAACCACCATGGACGGTGACGACCTGCCGCACCCTGTGAACGCAGACATAGTCAAAAGATACTACGCATAAATGACCCGCTAGGTTGACACACCTAGGCAAAAAAAGGGCATACCGGTGAATCGAAAACCCGAAAGGGAAGTTCAGGCAAAAATTAGGGATAAACAAAAAAAAATCTGTACACCCGGCAAGTTGAAAACCCGAAAGGGCGACTTGGGCATAAAAGGGTTTCTCGGTGGACTGAAAACCCGAAAGGGTGGTCCAGGCAAAAGTTAGGGAATTAAAGCGTATGACTATGTCTCGTCGGATCACTTTAAGGATAATCTCTTCACAGACAAGCTCCGGGCTTCTGATCAACTCAATCATCTTCGGACAAAGCAACAAATGGACAAGATATTCAGAGTTACGAAGGCTATAGCAGAATGGGAACCCCATGGAATTTTCATACATAGCCATCTTTCTTTGTATAAATTTTTCTCATTTTATGAAAACATTCTCTTACTAGGATGGCTGTCTCCTTTGTACAAAATACTTATACAAAGTCAATACAAAGATACTCCAAAGTGCAGAAAAGTATTTGCCTTTTCTTCTTTTTTACACTTGTGTTTTATTTGAAAATGTCCAATGATTTATTAATGAACATATGCATTTGAATATAATCACTGTTTACAAATAAACGAAATGAGAAAGAATAATTACCGACAGGTTGAAAGTATAGGAAAACGTCTTTAGGCTATTCCAAGAGAAATCCCCTGCAGTACATCATCTAGATCCCCAACGGAGCTAAAACCTTGAAATACATATCCCCAGCGGAGTTATAATTTCAAATCCTTAATTCCCATCAGAGTTAAAACTTCGAACTCCCAATCCCCAGCGGATTAAAAAACTTTGAGTTACAGACCCTCAGCAGAAATGAAACCTTCTTCCCCAGTCGAGTCAAATCTCCAACTATCAATCCCCAGCGAGAACCATTCAATTTTTCCCCAAATTCCCCAGCAAGTTGTCTTAAAAGTCCGAGAATCAACCAGATAACAGTTAACTTTTATCCCCAACCTAGGATAATTCCTCAGTAAAGTGGCATACAACCCCCAACTCCTGAACTTTTTCCAAACAGGAATAAGCTTTTTCCCCCAGAATCCTGAACTTACTCTCCAGCAGTAAATCTTCTTCCCCACAGAGTTTTGCTCCCCAACAGAATGAAGATTCTCATTCTTGATTCCCCAGTGAAGTTGCCAGAGTCTTCATTACTCCCCAACATGATACTGTCATAATTTTTATTCCCCTGTAGATTAAAGATTCTCATTCTTGGTTCCCCGCAGAAATCATCAGGGCTTTCCATATTCCCAGCCGAGTAAGGATTCCCATTGCTTAACCCTCAATAGAAGTCTTCGAAGTTCTATGGATTTCCCAAGCAGACTTCTCAAGCAGTTTGACATTACTCTCGCAACAGATTTTGTCAATACTTCAACTTCAAGACATGAAGGATTCTCACATTTCCACAGAAGTTGTCAGGGATTTTCCATCCCCAACAGTTACCAAGGATTTCTCATCCTCAGCAATCAAGATTTTGAATCTCCTGCAGCGGTCAAGGATTTATTTTCCCCAGCAACAATCAAGGGTTTTATTATCTCCAGCCGTCAAGGATTTATTTTCCTCGGAAATACAGCAAATCAACTTACATGCGCATACATTACATTCATATATCATAAAAATTGATAAAACACATTTTATTGCGTCATACATTTCATGCAACATAACTCTGTTTCAGCTAACATTTTACCCTTTTTAGGATAAGATTAACAGTTATCTTTAACAAATATTAAAAGATTTCAGATACAGTACGGATACACTCCAGACACGGAAGTCATTTTGTTACTCATTCAGATCTCTTATTCTGATACAGTATGGATACACTCCATACACGAAAGTCATTCTGTTACTCATTCAGATTTCAACTTCAGATACAGTAAAGATACACTCCAGACACGGAAGTCATTCTTTTGCTTGTTCCGAATTCAAGGTCAAGATACAATTCAGATACGCCCCAGAAACGGAAGCCATTCTGATACTCATTCAGACTCTAACATTCAGATTCCATTCCAGATACGCCCCAGACGTGGTTGCCATTCTGTCACTTATTCTGACTTTTTCCCCAACCTAGAGACGCTCCAGACACGGATGCCATTCTGTCGCATATTCAAATTTCAAATTCAGATACAATACAGATACACTCCAGACACGGAAGTCATTCTGTTATTCATTCAGATTCAAATACAGTTACATCTCAGATACACTCCAGACACAGACACCATTCCATTGCTCATACATATTCAGTCTCCAGATACAGTTCAGATACGTTCCAAATACGGACACCATTCTGATACTCATTCTTTTGACTTACAACTTGCAGTTCAACAAACATTCTTGGATGGCATCTTTAATCCCATCTCCAACAAGATTCTATCACATCTCCAAATGGCATCTTTAAGCCCATTTCCTCAACTACATTTTGACGAGTGCAAATTTACGGGCACTCTAGTGTCCAATCATCTTTTACCTTCGAGTCACGAACGACAAAGTCGCCAATATAACTCCTCAGGTTCAAGAAGATTAAACAGGGGCAGCTGTTGTACCCCAAAATTTTCCCTCTCATTTTATCAAGATTTTCCTCACAAGACTTCTTGGACTCAAGACCAGATTAGGGTTTGCTCAGCTCAAGACCTCACCTTGCACTGATGACCTGAAATTAGGGTTTGAGTTCGCACTGGGATTTTTGGACTTCCAATGCCTCATGTGACTTTCATACTTCATCTTGGATCCCTAAGATGGCTCATACCAAGTTTCAAGCCTTCGATCACTTTTTTGCCTAGTCAATTGGACAGTTGACCTAAAAATCAGTTGTATTAGGGAAAAAGTCAACCATGGCCAATTTACAGTCAAACCTCATAACTTTTGATCCACATCAACATTATAGACTCATATGAACCATTTAATCAAGTTTGTACCATAACTCCTCAAGAAATTTGATCAGATCATCAAAAGGGTAAAATGGTCAAAATTAGGGTTTTGATTGGAGAAAGGCAATTTTTGATCATTGACCTAGCCAATGGCCAATTGGGTTCAAGCATGGTTTCAAGGACTCAATGGAATCATCTTGACCTAATTACAAGGTTTAAAATATCTCAAATGCATTGGATTGACAGATGAATTTTCCAGTCAACTGATCAAAAATCATCTGTACACTGAAAAGTCAAACTTTGACTTTTTGGTCAAAATCAAGTGCCAAGGGTCATGTTTCATCAAGATGTGTCAAAACATGAAACTTGTTCACCAAGAAACTTAACTTTGGAAATTAGGGTTTAAGTTTGAAAATTTTCATAACTTAGAAATTTTCTAAGTTACGAAAATTTCTTATTTTTTCCCAACTTTTCCCAACTTTTTCACCATGATGCAATTGGATTCAAAGAAAACTTATAACATGAAAGTTGTATTCCTCCATGAAAGCTAAAACTATTATTCACAAAGTTTTCCCAAAAGATGCTTGGATCTCAAGTTATGATTTTGTGAATAAGGGTCCATAAACTTTTTAACTTAGTGAAATTTTGCCCTAGTTTAGGCAGATTTTTGACCTAACTTCATGGCAACTTTTCACATAGTTCCAAGAGGAATATAAAAATGAATTTCAATTATGGATTGTAGAGGATGTTACAAGCTTTCCAAAATGTCCAAGAACTCTCCAAGATCATTTATGGTTAGGGAGAATCGAAGGAATGAAAATGGAAAATTATCACTTTTGTTCAAGGCATTTTTCACAATGGTGCAAGTTGCAAATCTGTCCTAAGCATGCTTTTACTTGGTTTACAGGTTTTAATCCCTTCTACACTCCAAAATTGAATGCAAACACATTGGACAATGGGTTTGTTCTGAGCTTTAGATCATTGTACATTGATTTATTCCACTTATGGAATAAAGGTAACAATACCATTTCCATAAAGCTTGCTTTTTGCAACTTTGTTTATCTTGAGCCATGGACCTAATCTCTTGCTGCAAACAAAGTCCACAAATATCAGGAAAAGTTCATCAACTATGTGCAGCTAAGGAACAGGCCTGTACAGGCTTTGGGCATTGTCATCTCACCTTTTCTTCAAAAACAAGCCTACTTACAAAAGTCAATATAACTTGTGTATCTGATAAAACCAAGTCTAAGCATCATTTGAAACAATCTTAGAAGTTTCCATTTTCTGAGTTTGCAAGTTGACTTCTATAGAAGGTTTCAAGCAACTTCAAGGCCAGTTGAGTATTGGGATAGCTTGAGGGAACTTCAAGCAAGCTCACAAGAACTTCAGGCCTCACTCAAAGTGCCCATATTTCCATATCCAAACTCAACTGAACAAGGTATTTGTCAAGTTTCTAACTCCTTATTTAGGCATCCTTAAGCTTAGATTTGTGAAGCAAAAATGTAGTCCTTAAGTTGCTTGAGCTGTACATATGCATAACTTCCATTTATATTAACTGAGCTAGGAGTATTTGATTGTTGAAGTTGCTGAAAAAACTAGGTCAAAATTTAGGGCCATTAAAATTCTCTATGTCCTTTTAGAGTTAGGTCACAAAACGGATATGGTTGCAATCGTGATTAAAAATGCTATAAGTTTCATGTTGTGAGTTTTTGATTTCATGCAAGCAATAGAGAGAACAGGATTTGAACTGAACCAGGGCGTGCGCGCGAAGACGAAGGTCAGGGATGAAGTGAGCTTGGGCTTGGGCCTTCTGTTTCACTTTTCACACCCCCCCCTGTTTCTATTTGCACCCCCTTTGTATTTTTTGATACTTTTCATATTTTCTTGATACTTTTATATTTTTGACTTTTATTATTTTTTCTGAACATTATAAAATCATAAAAATATTTTCTTAATTTTTTCATTTTTATTTTATTATTTTTATTATTTTTTTTGGCATAAAAAATAGTTTATTAATAATAATATACTTTATTTTCTTAAATAAAACTTGTAAATAATATTAAAATATCATACATTTTTATTTTTATTATTTATACACTTAAAATATTATTTTCATGCATATTTTAATTTTTCACCATTTTGTATATATGTTTATTATTTCCTTGTACATAAATGAAATAAATAAATAATATAAAACATATGTTCTATTAAACAAAAATTAGGGTTTTTCCCCTTTCAAAAATAATCATTTTATTTTCTTATTTTTAAGACATAAATAAATTTATTTTCACATCCATAAAATTAATACAAAAACATTTTCTTGCATATTTACATTTTATTGCCTATTTAAATATTTGCTCATTTATTTATTTGTACAATAAATTCAATTTGGTTGTAATAGTTTTAGGGTTTTATTTTGAGCAATACCCCCTACTCAAAACTTGTATCCCCCTTCCCATAATATTGTTGTAATAGTCTAGATTTACTTTACGCATTTTATTGCTTTCATATACCATGATAGTAAATTAGGGTTTTGTATGCAAAGACCAAAAATCAAAACAAATAGCATGACTTAATACAAGACAAAAATGCATGAAAAATGACAATACTTTGCACACAAGCACCCCTAGGGTTTCATCCACTTTGTTGCCTTAAAATGGCCATGGTATGCATGCTAGGTATCTTGGCAAAATCAAACAAAATAAAAAGATCATAGTCCCTCGATGACGCTATCAAAATGTTGCCTAAAAACAAACGATCTTAGTCCCTAAAACTTGCTAAGATACTTGGCACCATTGCTATCATGGTCATACGATGACCCACACCCGTCCCGTTTAACATCCAAAGATAGGGTTGTTTGCCAAATACAATGGTAAATCAACAACATCAAAGGAATAAAAATGAGTAGGAAATACTTTTGAGTAGGGTAGGCAACTCCTAGTTACTTGATCAAATTTGCAAACAATCCTTTCTATTTTCAAATAAACACACACAATTTCAAAACATTTCCAAACAACTTTTAAAACATTGAAACATTTTTCAAAAGACAAACATCTTTGTATACATTCTTACAAACAAGAATCATTACAAAGATTGCCTAAACAAAGGCCTCTTTTCAAAATACTTTCAAAACCACACAAAGCACCATTTCAAACAATTGAAAAGCAAAAGCAAGTGATCTAAAACAAGTAACTAAGAGCCCATGGAAAACCATGGATGAAAAGGGTGCTAGCACCTTCCCTTTTCATAATCTACCCCCCGAACCCAAAAACAATCTCAAAGGTCTTTCCTGTGCTATTTTTACCTTTCCTTTTGGATAAAATAAAAGTCGGTGGCGACTCTTGCTAAACCGCAACATTTGCGAACACAAACGCAAAACCTCAAGTCAGTTCTCCCACCGCAAGAGTGTGACGAAGTTGTTTTGAAAACTAGTTTTGAAAAGTGTTTATGTGAAAAAAATTTGTTTTAAGCAAGTACTTAAGAGTTTTTCTACCTACTCGAAAAAAGTCAGTTTGTTTTCGTTTCCTTTAGACAGTGCTATCCTACAATTAAGGAGTAGGTAGCTCCGTCGTTGGAATTTTAAGGGACGTTCGAAGGGACGAAATGGTCTCTGAAGACAACAAGTAAGGATACCTTAGCATTTCGAAGGGACTATCGTCATAAGATCAATTCGTAGGCAACTCGAGGGACTAGTAGGGACTATGATCTTTATGAAGACTTTGAATCGCGGGTCATTGCTAAGGTATCCCTACGTTCGAGGGACACGACCATTATTTCTGAGACAACCAAGTGGGGAAAACCCTAGGAGTGAGCATGTGCAAGTGTGTTTTTTTCCAGTTAATTATCTTTGCAAAATTAGGATTATCTACCTTTTTAATCGTGGATTTATCTTTCGCATACAATCCTAATGTCCATATATCTAGCAGTTTAATGGTTGCGGAAATTAAAAAAGTACGAGAAATTAAAGTCCTAGCTATTACAAGGCTTTTGGGCAGATACACCAATATTTGTCTGAAAAATAAAGATGCAGAAATTTAAAACCCTAATTAATCTATTACAAACCCAAAGCAGATACAATAATTTAAAATAAATAAATAAAACACGCACGAAGAATTAAAACGGGAATAGAGAAAGGATATTTTTTGGACTTTTTGAGAAAAGTAATTAATCTTGCGAATTAACCTAATTTTTATTTACTTTTAATTAACAAAAGTTTTCAAGTTAACCTAATTTTCTATTGAAT
The DNA here is from genome assembly GCA_948472305.1 of Vicia faba. NCBI lineage: Eukaryota > Viridiplantae > Streptophyta > Magnoliopsida > Fabales > Fabaceae > Vicia > Vicia faba. The sequence continues at coordinate 942,345,506 of OX451736.1, forward strand.
TTTAATTACAAAAAAAAGAATTTAAATTAATCTAATTAAGCTAATTAATTGATCAATATTAAATATTTTATGAAAAAAAACTAAATCTAATTTTTTAGTGATTTTCTGATTTTATGATTTAATTAAAAAATGATCTTTTTTGAAAATAATTAAACAAGAAATCAAGACAAAATAAATAAAGAAATTAGAAAAGAGAATTAAAGGAATTGGGCCTGATGTCATGAGCAGACTGGGGGGGTGAATTGCCAATTTTGTGTTGGGCCCAAAGCTGGTGGCCCAAGGACCCCGCGTCTGATCCAGTGCACCTTGCTTCTGATGGTCCATCATGAACCTGTGTATGCTAGGCATTAGATCTGACTGGAGATGGATCTGATGATTGTGCATCTGAGGCGTATGATGGACTCTGGATGGTGAGGCACGCTGGATCTGGAATTGGAAATTCAGAAAATGTAAAAGGTTTTGACCTGGGATCGAACCCAGATCCTCCCTTACACACGTCCATTTCCCTTGTCAACTGCGCTGGATGTTAACTCATACATATAATCAAATGAAAATAATATATATCAAACAAGCCATTAGATCCCAGTCAGCAAAACATAAACGCGTTAGCATTTCCAGAACCAATCATGTTATAAGGAAATGCCATGCCAGCAGTCAAATTGCCTTCGCCTGAGGAAGACAAGTCAACGACGCCGGAGCTGCACTCCGGTCGTCTTCTCCAACCCAGTCAATGGCCAACCTGCAAATTTCGTGAGATTTAAAGCTCACAAAGAGACCTAATCTATTCAAAATCGCCTCCTGAGTTCAAATCTGAGCTTGGTTTTGAGGGATCGTGGTTGTATCCAGAGTTTCAAACATATTTTTAGTGCGTTCCCTAAACATGGCATATGGCTATTTCTGCGTGCATGCTTGCTACTAACGATTCAAAACCCTTCAGAATAACATTATGAACACATAGTAATGTAAGAAATCGATGTATGTTGCATGAATCAAAAGTTTGAAACTTAAAAATTTACCAACTCGTGGGGGTATTAGAAAGAGTGGTCCTGGGTGTCTTGGCCTTCAAGAGTGGCTGGAATGAGATTCTGAGATCTCTTGGAGGGTGTTAGGATGCTTGGCCACGACTGAAACTGGTTATATCGTGTCTTGGAGAATTGCACCTTTTCTTGAACTTTTTTGAAACTTTTTTCTTTCTCTTGAGGCAGCTTTCTCGTCCCTTCTAGGTCTGGGATGGTTGTGTTTATGTATGGCAGCATATTAGGTCAACATAAGTGGAAAAAATCCCATGCTTTGATGATAAAATATTCTCCATTCAATTATTTGATTTTGTTTATTTTTGGAACAAGTCTGCTCTTACTCTCTCTCCACGAATTTGCCTTGATTTGCCAGCTTTTGTTGATTGTCAATTGATGAGAAAAAGATTTGCAATAAAATCTTTTATTATTTTGATTTAATTTGATTTTTAAATGATTAAAATCAAAATAAGTTAAATAAATAAAGCCAATGACATGTGGAAGGGTGTTTGAGTCGTGGACCATGTTAGAAGTGAGATACAAGCATAAAAAGTTAGGCCCATTTGACAAAAGATGCAATTTTGGGCATTGTTGACTTTTGACAATTTTCCAAAAATGGATAACTTTGACAAAGCATATCTCCTTCAATTTTGACCCTAAGAGGGTGTTCTTAAACTTTTTAGAAATCTTGAGATGTACCCTAAACAACCTTTTTGGTTTCATTTCAATTAGATCTTCCATGCTCATGTAAGAAGCTTTGACCTAAAAGGTATTTTTGTTGACTTTTTGAAATGACCTGTAATGTCTGAATTAATATCTTTTCATGAGTGCATTTTTTGAACTTGAGGGCTGAAGATTAGTTGTAGGGAATTTTATCCTATTCAAAATGAGCCTTGGATGGGAAATTTATGATAAAGTATGAGAATGTTATGCTTGGTCAAAGTTTGATTGACTTTTTCTAAGAAATCCTAATTTAGCAACTTTTGAGTTTTGATGAATTAGGAGTATTCCTTGAGGAATCATGACCAACCCTTGATCAAATGATGGATATCACTTCAAAACGTTGATGTTGACCAAAAATATTGAAGTTTGACTGTATATGGGTCATAATTGACTTTTGACCTAGTATAGTTGATTTTCAAGCATCTGAGCAGTTGACTAGGCAAACTTCTTGTGCAAGGCATGAAACTTGGCATGGATGGTCTTGAGAATATATTAGGACTATGGATATCATATGAGGCTTTTGGAGCTCAAACATCTTGAAGAGGAGTGAAACCCTAGTTTGAGGCTCATTGTCTTAGGAGGAGGATTTGCTGGTCAACTCTTGGATATCCTTGAGCAAGTTGAGGATCTCAATAAACATATGTTGAGTAAAAATGGGAGGGAAAATTTTGGGGTACAACACTTGTGCCTAGGCATGCACGCATGGTCGTGCCTGGGTGAGTTTTTCTTGTCGACCAAACTTGCTGACTGCTCAGTGTTTTTAACTGTTATATTGCTTTAACTTTTCAGTGTTCCATGATCGAATGAGTCGTTCCCCTTGTAAGTTTTCCAAGTAATATGCTTCAGTCCCCGTTTTCACGTAGATGCGATAAGGACCTTCCCAGTTCACTACGAGCTTTCCCTCACGAGATTCTTTGCAATTTCTCTTTAAGACAAGGTTGCTGACCTCGAAATCTCGTCGTATGACTTTGGCATTGCAACGTATGGCTATTTTTTGTTTGAGTGAGGCCTCTCGCAGGGCCTCTCCTATTCTAATTTCTTCTACTAGATCCAGTTCATCCCTAAGGGAGACGTTGTTCATCTCCTCGTCTGGAGGAGCCTCGGTCCTCCTGGGATGTTCTTCAATCTCCACGGGAATGACGGCCTCCGTCCTGTAAGCTAGTCGGAAAGGGGTCTCCCCAGTTGACGAATGCGTAGTTGTTCGGTATCCCCAGAGTACACTGTGTAACTCCTCGACCCATATTTTCTTAGTTTCGTTCAATCTTTGCTTGAAGTCCCTGAGTACTACTTTGTTTGCAGATTCGGCTTGGCCGTTCGTCTGGGGATGCTCAACAGAGGCGAATTGTTGGGTGGTGCCCAGTTTAGCGACAGATTTCTTAAAGGTGCGGTCTATGAACCGAGTCCTATTATCAGTGACTATCGCTTGTGGGATGCCAAACTGATCGAGGGTGTTTCTTTTAGAAGCGAAGGACATTTTGGGTGGTGATTTTGGCCAAAGCTTCAACTTCTATCCACTTGGTGAAGTAGTCGACCACTACGATTATATATTTTTCTGATTGGTTCTGACCACAAATGGACCGAGGATATTCAATCCCCACCAAAAGAAGGGCCAAGGGCAGGAAAGGGATTTAAGCTCGTTAGGAGGAGCCAAATGCATGTATCTGTGTCGTTGGTTTTTCTCGCATTTTTTCACACGCTCTTTCACATCGTGTTGAATGGTGGGCCAATAATATCCTGCTCACAAAGCTTTTCTCGCAAGGGATCTTCTGCCGAAATGCTGGCCGCTGATGCCCTCGTGGATTTCGAGCAAGATACGGTCTTCCCCGCTTCGGTCGAAACATTTGAGAAGGGGAATAAAAAATCCCCTCCTGTAAATTTTTCCCTCGAACAGGACATACGAGCAAGCTCTTCTTCTGACAATGGCAGCTTATTTCGGATCATCGGGGAGTTTTCCCTTGGTGAGGTAATCCTGTACGGGTGTCATCCAGCAATCGTTGTCCCCGATGGCGAACACTTTTAGGGTGGAGGATGGCTTTTGGGTGCTTGGTCGAGGAAAGATTTCCTATATCATCAACTTATTACCCCTTTCTTTTTCGTGCTTGCCAACTTAGATAAGATATATGTACGGGCGTTATGCTCACGGGGAATATGATGTATGTCCATAGATTTAAATTTCTTTTTCCTCTCCTGGACCAGGGCCTAATATTCAGTGAGTTGGTTGTTTTTGACCTGATATTCGCCTCAAACTTGATAAGCGAACAACTGAGAGTCGGTGAAGATCTTTACTTCCTCGACTCTTATATCTTCATCCAGTCGTAAGCTTACGAGGAATGCCTTGTATTCGGCCTGATTGTTGGAGGTCGGAAAAAGTAGAGCGAGGGAGACCTCGATTAGGGTCCCTTCGTCGTTTTTCAATATGATGCCAATGCCGCTTTCAGTCGAACTGGAGGCGCCATTGACGAAGATCGTCCAGTGGCATGATCTGTCGGGATCTGTGAGCAAGGTCATCTCAGCTACGAAGTTGGCCAAGGCCTGAGCCTTAAGGGATTTCCTACTCTCGTATTGGATATCAAATTATGAGATCTCTAAGGACCATTTCAATATTCTACCGGCCATGTCTGGTCTCCCGAGCAACTGCTTTATTGGTTGATCCGTTTGGATGACTATGGTATGGGCCAGGAAGTACTGTCCGAGTCTCCTTGCTACATTAACAAGGGCTAGAGCTACCTTTTAGATTTGTTGATATCTCGCCTTTGAGCCTTGCAGGGCCTTGCTCGTGAAGTAAATTGGCCTTTGACCTTCTGGAGTTTCTCTAATCAGTGTCGCGCTTATCGCCTCGGAGGCGACAGCCAGATAGAGGTAGAGGACCTCGTCTTTCTCGGGTCGAGAAAGGATGGGCCGTTGCAATAATGCTCGTTTTAAATGAATGAGGGCTTGCTCGCATTCGGGCGTCCATTCGAAGGCAGCTTCCTTGCGTAGGAGTTTGAACAAGGGAAGCGCGTGTTGAGCAGATTTTTCTACGAGTCGAGAGAGAAAAGGGAGCATGCCGTTCAAGATTTGGATGAACTTTTTCGAGGTGGGCATTTGAAATTCAGAAAATGCCCAACATTTTTCGAGGTTTGCTTCAATGCCTCGTTCGATTAGGTTGAATCTGAGGAACTTTCCTGCCCGTACGCCGAAGGTACATTTTTTCGGGTTGAATCGCATCCGGAACTTTCAAGCCTGCTCGAACACTTTCTTTAAGTGGGCGGAATGGTGAAGCTCCTCGGTGGACTTGACGATCATGTCGTCTATAAACTTCAAGCATGTCGCCTATCTCGTTGCAAAAAACTTTATTCATCATGCATTGATATGTAGCACCCGCGTTTTTTAGGCCGAAGGGAATTACATTATAGTAATAGTTGCCCGACTCGGTCATGAAAGTGGTGTATTTCTTTTCGTTTTCCCCACTTGGATCTGGTTATAACCATAGTATGCGTCCATTAATGATAGCAATTTAAAACAAGTCGAGTTGTCAACCAGTTTGTCAATATTAAGGAGGGGATAAGCATCTTTTGGGCAAGCCTGATTGAGATCAGTATAATCAATACACATGTGCCATTTTCGATTAGATTTTTCACAAGAACTACATTTGAGAGCTAGGTTGTGTACTGGGCTTCAGAAATAAAATGTGCCTCTAGGAGGTCTTTTACAGCTAGTTCTGCAGCCTTCGCTTTCTCAAAAGACTATTTTCTTTTGTGTTGCACAACTTCCTTGAGGGAAAGATCTATAGTCAAGTGATGGCATACAACTTCTGGATCTAATCCAGGTATCTTGGTTGCACTCCAGGCGAACAAGTTAGCATTCTCCTAGACAAGCTTTGAGTTTCCTTTTTTTCAGGTCGGGGAGGTCTGCTCCAATCTTCACTCCTCTGGTGGGATCTTCTCTGAGGGGAACTAGCTTGAAGTCTTTGTTTGGTATTGGCCGTGCGTGACTCGAGATTTCATCGTGATCTACAGACGGGGTTGAGCCTTCACCTTCGACCATGGGCTCCTTTCCCTTCCTTTTTTTCTCGACACGATCTTACTTGGAGAAGCAGCTGTCGAGGTCAATGGTGTCGACCCTCGGGAGCGGCTTTACTTCCTCGGAGCTGGAGGGAAGTGTGGCTCTAGTGGTCGTTCAAGGTTGAACATTGATGGAACTGAGGCCCTTGGTACGAGGTCAGATGGCTTTCATTCAGCTGCAAAGTGGTGAACATCTGAGCATACATGAAATCCACCGAGCTGCCTTGGTCAACCAGTATGTGTCGCACATCGAAATTCGCCATGCAAGCTCTCACGAGTAGTGGGATGGTCGAATTCGGGGCTTCGCCCGATAGTTCCTCTCTGTAGAAGGCGAGGGGATGAGAGCCTCCTAGGGATTTGTAGAGCGTGGCATCCATATCTGAGTTACCTTCGATGAGCTGGTTGAATCTCCTCTTTACCGACCCAACTGTGTGCCTGTTGAATCCTCCGCCCGAGATGACCATGGTCGTGGGGAAAGATTCCCAAGGACTGTGGGAGGAGAAGTATAGGGGGACGTTCTCCATGTCCGGGTAATAGAAATCTTTCGGCCACGAGATGCTCATGGTGGTCGGAATGGTGTCGATGTCGGGGGACTTCTTCCTTTCCTCGACGTTTTTTGTTTATGATGCTTCTTCGCGGACACCCTCCTTCTTTTTATATTGTTTGAGGTGCCCGTCTATAATCAGTATTTTGATTGCATCTGTGATCGGTGGATTTAGAACTGATTGTCTAACGCTGGTTCGCGAAATGTCGAGGAAGCAAGAGTCGCCACCGTCTTTTATTTTCTCCAATATGGACAGGACAAAAGCACAGCAAAATTCCTTATGAGATAGTTTCTCGGTTCGGGAGGTAGATTTATAGAAAGGGAAGGTGTTAGAACCCTTTCTATCCATGGTTATCCATAGGCTCTTAAATACTTGCTCATTGTGTTTTCAAAAGTGTTTGCTTTCCAAAGTGTGAGTGGGTTTGAAAAAGTTTCGTTTAAAGATTTCGGAATAACTCTTGTATCAGTCCTCAAGAGTGTTTGAAAAATTGTTTTGAAAGCTTTTTTGCAAGTGTCGGTGTGAAAAGAGTTTTGATTTGTTTTTGAATAGAGCAAGTATCTATGAGTCACCTACCTACCCTAAGGAATTAGGCTGTGTAAATGTCCTTAAGGTAGTGCCATCCCACCATTGAGAGGTAGGTAGCACCACCGTTGGAGGTGTTCGGGCCAATTCGTTTTTTAGGGACAGTTTGGTCACCAGAGCAATAGTAGGACACCTTAGAAGCTACCATTATGCCATTGATCCTTTTTTAATCCGAGGCAACCATTTCGAGGCAACTGGATCATGGACATAAGGACTTACTAAAACGTCCTATACTCGACGACCACGTTTCGAAGGTAAGGCAACAGGTGAGGCGTACCCTAAGAGTGGTGTGTGAATTTGTGTGTTATTTTTATGTCAATATTTATCTTTGATCAGGGCATTTGTGAGCTACGCTTGTTTTTAGTTAACCATACATTCTTTCATGCAATTAGAATTTAAAAGTGCGGAAATTTAAATGCGGAAAGATAAATCCTACGCTATTACAAGGCGCGGGTCTATACATCGCCAAATTACAAAGACCCGTTTGATAAAAAATGTGGAAAGTAAAAAGACCTAATTATTATTACAAGCCTTGGGCAGTTACATAATATTCGAAAGAAAATAAATGCGCGAAGGAATAAAAGTTAGGACGTCCGAGGGTTTTGACCCTTTTGAAATTAAATTGAATTAAAAAGCTAATTAATTATTTAATTAAGAAAAGAAATTGTTTTTTATGTTTTTTTGGTATTTAATGAAATAAAGAAAATTAAAAATCAAGAGAAAACCCTAATTCTAAGTATTTTAATTATTAATGAAAATATATAAGTTAACCTAATTTACACTAATTAATTAATTTACATATTTATTTACAAAAATAATAATTAATAATAATAATAAATAATGAGGGAAAATTTAATTAAGAAAAAGGATAAAATGTCAAAAACCTAATTTCTACATATTTTATTTATTAAGGAAAAAATGTTAAAATTAAAACCTAAATTATCTAAGTTAATTATTAGAGTTTATTTACAAAAAATAAATTAATAGTGAAATTAAATATAATTAAACATATTTTAGTTTCTGATTTTTTTTATAGAAAATTATTTTATGAAATTAAAGAAAGTAATTAAAGCAATAAAAAGAATAAAAAGGAAAAAAGAAAGTGAAATTAAATATACAAACAGGGGGGGTGTCTGGCCCATTTAGGAGGTTTTTTGAAGTAGTTTGGCCCATGAAACAAAGGCCTTGTTTGACTTTCTGCGCCTGCGTGTGAGATGGTTGACTGAGTGTACCATGGACCTCATCCTGCAGCCTTCAGATTGTACCTTGAAGCCACTTGGCAAGCTAGCATATGAGCGTGTATGGTAGGCCATGGAATGAGCGCTGCATGGAAACACAGTATAACAAAATTCATGAATTAAATGGGGGGACCTGGGAATCGAACCCAGGTCCCAATGCCTGCAGGACAACTCATCCACCAACTGAGCTAACGCGTGCATTTGTAGTGTTAGTGGAACATGATTATTATAAAAAGAAACAAACGTTAGTAATATGAACAACAAAATCACGCGCCAAATTTGAATGCCCCTATTATGTGATGACACGCTAGCTTCATCTTCATCTTTCTGCCTGTAATATAAACAAATAGCGGGGGTTTTAAACCCCCACAAACTGCAAACTATGAAAATAACGATTAGAACATGGACAAATATAAAAAGGGCGCAAGGTATTGGTTTGCTTCGTCTTGATACCACGAATTCAATGGCATAGGTTTTAAGGGCCAATTTTTCCATATGTGAGAACCCCTAATTTGGAGCTTCTGAAACCCTAGGTTTCATCCATGGTGAATTTTGTTTCAAGCATTTTTAGGACAATTAAACTATGCCAAAAGTTTCAGAAGATCATTAGTAGCAAGAATCAACAATTAAAACATATGAATAATGCATGGAAATCAAAAATCGATTATGGACATATTCATGAAAAGCGCAATGTTGTTCTACCAATTCTTGGAGTATGGAGACTGGTTCTTGATTGCAATCGACTCCTAGCAATGTCAGGAATGTATTAGAATGCTTGTTATGCTTTGAAACGCCCTGTAACTGTGATTTCAGTTTTCAACTTTTGGTGGAAATTTTGCAATTTGGTTATGGCCTCCTCAACAGTTTTTCCTGTCCCTTTTTATTAGGTTAGGTTATGCCTTTGTATCTGAATGGAATTAGGTCAAGAACCAAGCCCATATGTCCATCAATTAATGATTTGAAGATTTGATTTTCTCATATCTTTTTCAACCTTTTTTCCATGCCAATCTTGCCAAATATGGATGATATTGTCTCCTTGAGATGGTGCACGAAATCTCTTGCATATAATGAATATATTTGCTGCACAAAAAAGATTTAAAACCATTATTTGATATTTTTCTCATATTTAATTTTAATTAAATGAATTAATGTGATTAAAAATTCAATTAATTAATTAAAAATAAGAAAATAAATCCCTTTGAACTCAATGGGTCATGCATAGACTTTGGGTAATGATTCATGAAAGAAATTGAGGCCCATTAGCATTTTTGAAGCTTTTGAAGCAAAGTTGACTTTTCAAAATTCCCAAAAATTTCCCAACTTCTCCAAGGCATATCTTGCTCAATTTTGAAGCTATGATCATGTTCTTGGACATTTTGGAAAGGTCTTGAAGTCCTATAACCAATGTTTTTGGTTCCATGTCATTTTGATTTACCAATATCAAGTTATGGTCTTTGACTTAAAGTGCCTTTTTGTTGACTTATGAAAATGACCTATAATGTTGAAATTGATAACTTTTTGTGAGAGCATTTCTTGGACTTGAAGTGTGAAGATGAGTTGTAGGAAATGTCATCCTCTTCAAAATGAGCTTTGGATGGAATTTTTCTGATAAACCATGAAGAAGTTATGCCTTGGTCAATTTGCAGTTGACTTTTTCACCTGTCCAAAAATAGAAACCTTTGCATCTTGAGACCTTTTGAGCCATGCTTTGAGAATCATGATCAAGAATTGATCAAGTGATGTTTGTAGCTTCAAAATAAGATGTTGACCAAAATTTTTGACTTTTGACTGTCAAATGACCATTTTGCCCCTGCAGTTGACTGTGAAGCATTTAGGGTTTTTTACTATGCAATTTGATGCTGTGAGTCTTGAAACCTGGCATATGGATGCTTGACAATGTATGTAGGCATGTGGGACTTGTTTGGACCCTTGAAAACTTCAATTTCTTTGCAAGAACCAAAACCCTAATTTTGAATGTGTTAGGAGGCAATTGGACTGTTCAACCCTTGAGAGATTTTGAACCATCTGGAGATTGATCTTGGCAAATCTTGAAGAATATGGGAGGGAAAATTTTGGGGTACAACAGTTGCCCCTGTTCAATCTTCTTAGACCTGAGGATGTAGATTGGCTGGCGTGCCTTTCGTAATCCGAAGGTGGAAGATGATTGAACACTAGAGTGCCCAGAAATTTGCACTCACATAGTAGAATGTCAGCAGTGTGATGGCGGGAATGGGCTTACAGATGCAATTTGGAGATATGAGGGATAGGAGGATGGGCTTATAGATGCCATCTGAAAGTATGACATGACCTTGTCAGGAATGGGCTTATGGATGCCATTTGGAGACTGTCAGTATGTGGATGGGTTTATAGATGCCATCTAGGTGTCGATCGCGTAAGGGATTCCTTAGCGAGAACTTGCGTTCCTGAGAAAAGAAAATAATTACCTGGCCTGTTACAGGAGTTGAACTTCAAACTCTTTATGTAGATGTGCCCTGGCTGGATACAAGAATCTAATCTTTTAAACTCTTCAGACGTGCCCTGGCAAGATACAGGAATCGAGTCCGGAGAATACATTCGTCAACAGATACACCCTGGCAAGATACAGGAATCGGATCTTCGAACTCTTCAGACGTGCCCTGGCAAGATACAGGAATCGAGTCTGGTAATGTAGTCGTCAACAGATACACCCTGACGAGATACAGGAATCGGATCTTCAAAATCTTCAGACGTGCCCTGGCAAGATACAGGAATCGAGTCTGGAATTAGTCGTCAACAGATACACCTGGCAAGATACAGGAATCGGATCTTCGAACTCTTCAGACGTGCCCTGGTAGGATACAGGAATCGAGTCTGGAATTAGTCGTCAACAGATATACCCTGGCAAGATACAGGAATCGGATCTTCGAACTCTTCAGACGTGCCCTGGCGAGATACAGGAATCGAGTCTGGAATTAGTCGTCAACAGATACACCCTGGCAAGATACAGGAATCGGATCTTCAAACTCTTCAGACGTGCCCTGGCGAGATAGAGGAATCGAGTCTGGAATTAGTCGTCAATAGATACACCCTGGTAAGATACAGGAATCAGATCTTCGAACTCTTCAGACGTGCCCTGGCGAGATACAGGAATCGAGTCTGGAATTAGTCGTCAACAGATACACCCTGGTAAGATACAGGAATCGGATCTTCAAACTCTTCAGACGTGCCCTGGCAGGATACAGGAATCGAGTATGGAATTAGTCGTCAACAGATACACCCTGGCAAGATACAGGAATCGGATCTTTGAACTCTTCAGACGTGCCCTGGCAAGATACAGGAATCGAGTCTGGAATTAATCGTCAACAGATACACCCTGGCAAGATACAGGAATCGGATCTTCGAACTCTTCAGACGTGCCCTGGCAGGATACAGGAATCGAGTCTGGAATTATTCGTCAACAGATACACCCTGGCAAGATACAGGAATCGGATCTTTAGTTGCGACCGTTGATAGTAATCATCTTTGTATTATCCTTTGTCCTGAAAAGACAAAACGTTAGTTGTATGCGATGTCATGATGTATGACCTGCGTGATGTTCTCAGAATAAATGAGATTGTATGTTCATGATGCGTATATGCATGCTATAATGTATGAAGATATGTTTATGAATTGTATTTTCGTCTAGGAAAATAAATCCTTGACGAGTGCCGAGAAGTTGGATCCTGGGCTGATGTTTGAGGAGAAGAGTTTCGTTGTTTCCGCTGGGGATGATGATTGCAATAATACCGGTAGGAGAAGATGACTCCGTTGAGGAATAAACTTGGCGAATAGATTACTCTGCGGGGAGTGAACTCTGTGGGGAAGGAGAGGTACTTTGCTGAGGTTGATGATAACTCCATTGGGGATACCATTGATAGATTTTGTTGGGAAATGAACTCCGTTGGGGATAGGAAGACTTCGTCGGGGACGATCTTTCCATGGTTATTGGCTGAGGATAACCCAGTTATATCCTGGTGGGGAAATAACCTTTGAATAAAGCCGGGAGACGCGTTCGTGCTCTGCGGGTGACAAGCTTCCAGAATCTACTGGGGATAAGCTTCAAGACCGGCTGGGGATATGGATTCCACTTCCCTGGGGAAGCTTTTGAGATTGGACTGGGGAATGGCTCCACTGGATATCCGGTATACCGCCGGGGAACAATCTTAGATCAAGACTGCCGGGGATGCTTGTTAGGACTGTCTGTAGACTCTTGGGGAATGTTGAGATCTTCTGGGGATACCCAACTTCCTTAGGGATGACCGTATATTAACTCTGTTTGGGGAGAGTATCGTTGACTTGCTGGGAACACTGTGCCTTGTTCAGGGTTGATGAGAGACCAACTGCTTGGGAGAGAATTGTTGAATCTTGGCTCACTCTCTGGGGAATTAAGATATCTTGGTTACACTCTTCGGCCGAACTTACCTTGATACCTTAGTGGACCGAGCAATTAGATCGCTTAAACCACCCATTATTGCCCCTGTTTCTGATGTTACCTGTAATTAATCCTTTGTTTCGTACGCAAATATTTATGAGTTAGCAATTAGTGTCAAATGCATATATCAAAAATTGAACATTGGACGTTCTTCGCAAAACAAAACAGAAAAAGAAAAAAAACAATTTGGCAATTGGTCTTGAAAAGAGTGAATTTGTATTGATTTTTGAATTTGCTTGTAAATAGGCGTTTATGTACAAGAGGCTGACGTCCTAGTAAGAGAACGCCGCCGGATAAAAGAGTTTATACAATTTTGTGAAAAGAAAACAAAACAGCTATGTGAAAAAGATAATCCCACTGGGTTCCAACTCTGCTATCGCCTTTATATCTTCGAGCGTCTCATCACTTGGCTGCTCAGTTGAAGATGAAGCTGACTGATCGATGCCGTCTGAACCTGATAGTTGATACCGGATTCTGGATGCAAGGTGATCCAATGAGACATAGTATTACGCTTTTAATCCCTAACTTTTGCCTGGACCGCCCTTTCGGGTTTTCAGTCCACCGAGATACCCATTTTTGTCCAAGCCGCCCTTTCAGGTTTTCGACTTGCCGGGTGTACAGATTTTTTCATTTCATCCCTCATTTTGCCCGAACCCTTTTGGTTCGCCGGGAAGCTCTAATTTTTGCCTAGGTATGTCAACCTAGCGAGTCTTTTATCATGCGTAGTATCTTTTTACTATGTCTGCATTGGCGGGATGAGGAAGGTCGTCACCATCCATGGTGGTTAGAATCATAGCTCCTCCTGAGAAGATATTTTTAACCATAAATGGTCCTTCGTACGTAGGGGTCCATTTTCCCCTGGGATCACTTTGAGGAAGAATGATGCGCTTGATTACCAAGTCTCCAACTTGATACTCTTGTGGTCTGACTTTCTTGTTAAATGCCCTGATCATCCGTTTTTGGTACGTTTGACCATGACAGATAGCAGTGAGTCTCTTTTTGTCAATTATGTTTAATTGATCAAGTCGAGTCTGGATCCAGTCATCTTCGCTCAAGCCTGCATCCTTCATTATCCGGAGAGAGGGCATCTGGACTTCAATCGGCAAGACTGCCTCCATGCCATAGACCAAGGAAAAGGGGGTTGCCCCGATTGACGTTCTTGCTGAGGTACGGTACCCATGAAGAGCAAACGGTAACATCTCGTGCCAATCTTTATAGGTCACTGTCATCTTTTGCACAATCTTTTTGATATTCTTATTAGCTGCTTCTACAGCCCCATTCATCTTCAGCCGATAAGGAGAAGAGTTGTGGTGCTCTATCTTAAATTGCTCGCAAAGCTCAGTGATCATCTTGTTGTTAAGATTGGTACCATTGTCCGTAATGATCCTTTCCGGGACGCCGTATCGACAGATCAGGTTGTGTCGAATGAACCGTGCCACGACGTTCTTGGTTACGGTAGCATAAGAAGCTGCTTCCACCCACTTTGTAAAGTAATCGATCGCCACCAGGATGAAGCGATGCCCGCTGGATGCCGTAGGTTTAATCTCGCCGATCATATCAATGCCCCACATTGCAAAAGGCCAAGGTGCTGTCAAGACATTCAGAGGAACTGGAGGAACGTGCACCTTGTCTGCATATATCTGGCACTTATGACATGTCCGAGAATGTTGGTAACAATCAGCTTCCATTGTGGACCAGAAATATCCTGCCCGAAGGATCTTCTTTGCCATGGTGTGTCCACTGGAATATGTTCCGAAGGTACCTTCATGTAGTTCTGCCATGATCCTTTCTGCTTCAGTCTTATCCACACAATGCAGTAAGGTCGAATCATGGTTTCGCTTGTACAGGATGTCGTTGTTGAGGAAGAACTTTGCTGCGAACCTTCTCAGAAACTTTTTATCATTGGTGGATGCACCTTCAGGGTATTCTTGAGCTTCTAAGTACCTTTTCACCTCATGATACCAGGGTTTTTCAGTTACTACCTCAGCCTCAAGATCACAACAGTATGCAGGTTCATCCAGTTTCCAGATGATGATCCGGGGAGCCTCATTGTCCCACTTGACTTTGAACATATAAGACATCGTAGCCAGCGCGTCCGCCAACTGATTCTCCTCTCTTGGGAAGTGTTCAAAAATGATCTCTGTGAAATGGGGGATCAATGTCAACACACATTCTTTGTAAGGAATAAGATTCGGATGTTTCGTATCCCACTCGCCTTTGATCTGATTGATCACGAGAGAGGAATCTACGAAGACACTCAGAAACTTGATCCTTAAGTCAATCGCAGCTTGAAGACCCATGATGCACGCCTCATACTCCGCCATGTTGTTGGTGCAGTTGAAACATAGTCGGGCAGTGAGTGGAGTATGAGTGCCTTGAGGGGATATGATCACAGCGCCGATACCGTTACCCAAAGCGTTGGAGGCTCCGTCAAAATGCATAGACCATCGGGATC
The DNA here is from genome assembly GCA_948472305.1 of Vicia faba. Classification (NCBI taxonomy): domain Eukaryota; kingdom Viridiplantae; phylum Streptophyta; class Magnoliopsida; order Fabales; family Fabaceae; genus Vicia; species Vicia faba. The sequence goes on from OX451736.1 coordinate 942,360,555, forward strand.
CTTCCTCAGGTCCTTCATCCGGTCCAGGTACTTCACAATCAGTCACTACCATGATGTTCTCGTCTGGAAACTCGAAGTTCATTGACTGATAGTCATCTACTGCCTGGTGTGCCAAGTGGTCTGCCAATACACTTCCTTTGATAGCTTTCTGAGTCGTGTACTGGATGTCGTATTCTGTCGAGATCATCTTCCATCTCGCTATTCTTCCAGAAAGAGCAGGTTTTTCGAATATGTACTTTATTGGATCCATTTTTGAAATCAATAGAGTAGTGTGAGTCAGCATATACTGTCTCAGCCGGTGAGCAGCCCATACCAAAGCGCAGCAAGTTTTCTCGAGCAGTGAGTATCGGGTCTCACAGTCGATAAACTTTTTGCTAAGGTAATAAATGGCATGCTCTTTTCGGCCAGACTCGTCATGCTGCCCCAGCACACACCCCATTGAGCTGTCAAGTACTGTCAGGTATAGTATTAGCGGTCTCCCTTCAACCGGCGGCATGAGAATGGGTGGTTCTTGGAGATACTCTTTGATTCTGTCGAAAGCGGCCTGACATTCATCGTTCCAACGTACTACCTGATCTTTCTTCAGCAGCTTGAAGATTGGTTCACAGGTAGCAGTTAGGTGCGAGATGAATCGAGCAATATAATTCAGACGTCCTAGAAAGCCTCTGACCTCTTTCTCTGTCTTGGGAACTGGCATCTCTTGTATGGCTTTAACCTTGGCAGGGTCCACTTGAATACCTTTGTCACTTACGTTGAAGCCTAGCAACTTTCCAGATCTTACCCCAAAGGTGCACTTGTTCGGGTTCAATCTCAGCTTGTACAACTTCAGACGGTCAAACAACTTTTGTAGATGGTCAAGGTGTTCCTCCTCAGTTTGGGACCTTGCAATCATATCATCGACATACACTTCAATCTCATGGTGGATCATGTCATGAAATAAAGCAACCATGGCACGTTGGTAGGTTTCCCCAGCATTTTTCAACCCGAATGGCATGACCTTGTAGCAGAAGGTGCCCCACTGAGTAACAAAGGTAGTCATTTCCATGTCTTCAGGAGCCATCTTGATCTGATTGTAACCTGAGAACCCATCCATGAAGGAGAACACCTTGTGCTGAGCAGTATTGTCAACCAGAACGTCGATGTGAGGTAGAGAGAAGTCATCCTTGGGGCTGGCCCTGTTTAGATCCCTGTAGTCAACACACATTCTGACCTTACCATCTTTCTTCGGCACCGGAACCACATTGGCAACCCACTGAGGGTAAGAAGTCACTGTAAGAAAACCGGCATCAAATTGTTTCATAACCTCAGCTTTGATCTTCTCGGACATCTCTGGACGAATACGGCAGACCTTTTGTTTAACTGGAGGGCATTCTTCCTTGGTAGGCAAGTGATGGACCACAATGTCAGTATCCAACCCAGGCATGTCTTCGTAGGACCAAGCAAAGATTTCCACATAATCATGCAGCATCTGAATCAACCGTTGTTTCACGCTGAGCTCCAGATTGGCACCAATCTTAACTTCCTTTCTATCTGTCTCAGTACCCAGATTTATCGTTTCCACTGGCTCTTCATGTGGATGAATGGCCCTTTCTTCCTGGAGTAACAGTCTTGCAAGCTCGCCAGGCACTTCGCAATCATCTTCACCTTCGTCTTCGGCTAAGTTGATCGGATTTTCGAAGTCATAACTAGCAGTAGCAGAGTCGTTACCAGTGAGATCCAGAGTGGATTGAAACCTGTATAGGTGAGTGTGTGTAAATATAGCTATTTTGCAATATATAAAGAAAGAAAGAAAGAAAGAGAGCACAAGATTTGAAATGCGAAAAACGTCCAATGTCTTTATTCATGATATATGGAAATGACAAGTAATAAGCCCTCACAAATGAAGCCAACGGTGCCCCGGGTAAGACACCGGGCCCTAAAGTTTCAATTTATTGTCCATTACAAATAAAAAACAAAGGAATTCATTACTGCGTAACAAAAATAACAGGTATGTGGTCTTTTGCAGTCCAATTGTTTGGTCCACCATCGGTCGTCGGGTAGATCCAGCTATCAAACTCTGATTCCTCCGCCTCGCCTTCAATAGCATTCACCCCCGGGTTGGTGATGAACACGGGAGGTCTTCCGATCCTTGCTTTGCGTACAGCCCTCTGAGCCTCTGCAGTAAAACCCAGCCCAAACTTGTCAGTCTTAGGAGTAAAATCAGGGAGCCTGCCCCAGTTAGCACATTCACCTTTCTCAATTACAGCCCGGGCGTCCTTTAAGGAGGCCATCTTCAAATGAAGGTCTTCTTCAATTACTGTCTCAGCTGACGCCAGTGTTGGAGGTACCTCTTTAAAATGTTGAAAGGGGGTTTCAATAAACTCCCCGTCCATTTCAATATACCGGAATGAATTCAGATGACTAACCATGTATTCTTCTTCCCCTTGCACAGTAACAATCTTCCCTCTGCACAGTAACAATCTTCCCTCTGACAGGGTACTTGAGCTTCTGGTGTAGAGTGGAGGTCACTGCCCCAGCTTTGTGAATCCAAGGTCGACCCAGCAAACAGGAATAAGATGGACGAATGTCCATCACATAGAACGTCGAGTCGAAGACTTGAGAACCAACACGAATCGGAATATCCACTTCACCATGTACCATCCTCTTCGATCTGTCAAAGGCTCGGACAATGATGTTACTAGGCTTCAACTCCAGACCCTCACAATCCAACCTGTATAATGCCTTTTTGGGCAATACATTCAGCGAAGAACCGGTGTCCACCAACACGTGTGCGAGAGTAGTGCCCCTGCATTCTATGGAGACATGCAGGGCATCATTGTGGTTCTTTCCCTTAGCGGTAAGATCAGCATCCGAGAAACCCAAACCATTGTCAGCGGTCAAATTGGCCACACAGTCAGTGAATTGGTCCGCAGATGTCTCTTGTGGCACATGGGCCGTCTTCAGAAATGAAATCAGGGCCTTGGCATGGGCCTCTGAGCACAACAGCAATGATAGCATGGAGATCTTAGAGGGGGTATGCCCCAGTTGTTCAACGATGTTGAAGTCGCTCTTCTTAATGATCTTAAGAATTTCCTCAATCTCTTACTGGGAGGCTTCAACATTGACAGTCTTCGGTGCCTCCGTCCGGGCAGGCACATCAGCAGTCCCTTTGCCCCGAGTGTCAGATGACTCGGCAGCAGGGGTAGAAATTGGATCAGAAGTGGAAACGGGCGCACTTGCAGGCGTAATTATAAGAGGTCTTCGGATAACTGGTGGCGCAATGTCAGGCGAGAAGAGCCTGCCACTGCGAGTAACTTTAGCTGGACCAGTGATGTTGCTGATACCGGTACCGGTGTTGAACTCCTGCTTCACTCCAAGTACATACACATCTGCCCCATAGTGCCATGGGACAGCCTTGTCAGATTCATAGGGGAGGGGCCCCGAAACAGTAATGATGATGGGTGCAACAGACATGATTTTGACTGGCTTCCTCGGGGGAGCCTTGGTAGGATTGTTGAAAATTGTGACGACAGATACTTCTTCGATAGGAACAAAAAGAACAACGGTCTTCTTGAATAAAATTTCTTTGCTGTCCATCAGGCTTTGGATGCCTGACTTCAGCAACGGACAACCAGTAGGGGAAACAGCACACAGAAGGCAACCTTTGCTACAACCCGGAAATAAATCGGCTAGCAACAGGTTCCTCTTAACAGTCAGTAAAGGAGTATCAACATCATCCACAGAAACGGCATACAGGTCTTCCTCAATGGCATTTACTCCATGCTGGGGCATAGGAGCAGTCACAACGTTTGGCCTCTCGGGCGCCTCGAACTGTATTTCCTTCGCATCGATAAGGTCCTGAACCTTATTCCTTAGGGCCCAGCAATCATCAATAGAATGTCCCGAGCTATCAGAGTGATAAGCACAGCGGGCATTTGGATTATACTTCGGAGAGGTCGTGTTCACCACCTTCGGAGCCTCTCTGACGGTTACCAAGTTGGTCGATAGCAACTGCGGCAAGATCTGCGACAAGGTCATACTCAGCCGAGTGAATTCTCTTCTGGGTCTCTCACCCCTTGGTTGGTTGGGTTGCCGAGGAGCGGCAGCAGGCTTTGCAATTACCACCGCGTTGACAGCTTGGCGACGTTCTGGTTTATTTTGCCTTCTAGGCCCATACACAGCACTGGCTTCCTTTTTAAAAGGTTTCTTCTTAGAACTTGAGGATGCACCTTTCTGAATCTTTCCTGATTTCATACCAGCCTCTATCCTTTCCCCAGTCAGAATGAGATCTGTGAACCCTGCAGACGAATTGCCAATGAGATGATTAAAGAACGGCCCGGATAGGGTACCCAAAAACATGTCTACAAGTTCACGGTCGGTTAATGGTTGCTGCACCCTGCCAGCCAGGTCCCTCCACTTCTGCGCATACTCTTTAAAACCTTCTCCCGATCCTAGCGACATACCCTGGAGTTGGGTACGTGTAGGAGCGAGGTCGGCATTATATTGATACTGCTTGTAAAAAGCAGTAGCCAATTCCTCCCAGTTACGAACCTTGGTTCCATCCAGCTGATAGAACCATTCGAGATGAGTCCCTGAAAGACTCTCCTGGAAGAAATGGATCCACAAGTTCTTGTCCACAGTATACGGTTGAATCTTCCGCACATAAGATCTGAGATGTAGCTTAGGGCAGGACGCCCCGTCATACTTTGCGAAAGATGGTGCTTTGAACTTGTGTGGGATCACCACACCAAAAGATAGACCCAAGTCTCCAAAATATAACCCAGGCACCTGTTGAATTTCCATGGCATTCAGATGATCCTCTAACTGCTTGTACTTGTCTTCAGCTGGAGGATACTGCTCCTCATTGAAATCAGTCTCGTTGTCAGAGACCACCGGACTAGGAACTCTTCCCCCCTAGGGACTGCCTTTTCCCACAGAAGAACCCGCTTGATCAACCTCATTCTGCAGTGTGTTACCAATCCTCTGGCCCGTGTTGAATAGTACAGTTCTCTTCTTCTTCTTCTTGACCAGCAGAGCCTTCAATTCCTCCTGACCTTGGGCCAAACTCATGATCAGCTCTTGGAACTGGGCGTTCTGAGCCTGAAGGGCCTTGATGGACTGCTCAGTAGATGATTCAAGGTTCATGATGCTGAAATAAACAGCGAAGAACATTAAGCAACCTGAAAAGAAGAGTACATGTGATGCATATGATGAATGGAATGCGTATGATTTATGTTTTCAAAGACAATCGGGAATCAACTTTGTAAACAAAAAGGAACACACTTCATTAGATTCAACTTTGAAATTTAAATTGTTCAACAGATTGCCCTTAGGCGTTACATAAAAGTGAGAATACTGAAAAGGGAAATAAAAGTTGTAAACGAGCATCCAAAGTTCATCAGTGATCCTATGGTCTCCTCTTCTCAGTACGGATGTAGTCATTCAAGGCCCGCTCGTTCTCCAACTGCTTTGTCAGCTTCTGGATCTTCAATTCCTGCTCGTTGAACTTTTCCCGATAAGAATCCCGTTCTTCTCGCAGTTGCGCCCAAGACCTCTTTAGTGTATTAATATCAGTAGGTATCTGAGGAGGGAGAACAGTTGGAGGAGCCCCATCTTTATCAGGATATTCAAGAACGATGGTTCTGACAGCTTCGTACGGCATACCTAACTTCTGAGCACGGATGCGGACCCATTTATAGTAGGCTTCCATAGGTAGAGAAGTCTTTGGTCCCAACTCTTGTGGGTCAGCTTTGTGAATTCTGTCCCAAGGCTTGATGAACCTACGACGCAGCTCGTCACTATCTACCTGAAACTCAAAACTGATGTGAGGCACCAACATCTCATGAGGCCCTGCTCTTCTGGCTCTTCCAAACTGGCGGAGAGCTAGACATGGATTATAACAGATTCCTCCTTGGGTACCAATCAAAGGAACATTAGGATATTCTCCGCAACGATCAATAACAGCTACCTCATCCAAACCCCTGAGAGTCCAAATGATGTCATTATCAGTGAGAGACATTAACCTATGAGCCAAACCTCTTCCTTCTTTGTTCTTCAGCACGAACTTAGGGAGGTGCGAAATAAACCACCTCACTAACAAAGGAGTGCAACACCACAGAGTTCCTCGTCTTCGGGAAGTACGAGCATAAAGTTGTTGTAGGATGTCACCCAAGAGAGTGGGCACAGGGTTCCGAGACATGAAGATCCTTATGGCAGTGACGTTAATGAAGTTGTCAGGATTAGGGAACAAGACTAGACCATAGATTAAGAGAGCCAGAATGTCTTCATACGCCCTAAAGTCCAGGTCATTCCAGAAACTGTTAGCCTTACCAATCAGAAACTTGGCCAAGAAACCCTTAACTTTGCTTCTAGTCACCCAGTTGTCCATTACCTCCTTGTGGGTCAAAGGGAGGGCTGCAACAATCTCCTCAAGCCTAAGAGTCTTTTCCCAACCAGTGTAGGGAGTCTGATCCAAGATAGGGATACCAAGCAAATCAGAAAACTCTTCCAGGGTAGGGACCAGTTGGAAGTCTTGAAAGGTGAAGCACTGGTACAGAGGGTCATAAAACTGGGTCAGGACACTCATCAGTTGTTGGTCCCACTTTGCCGTGACTAAACTGAGAAGAGAACCATGCCTCTGGATGAAGGAAGTAGTATTTGGAATTCTGCTAACCAACTCTTCAAGCAACTCAGGTGGGTGAACAAAATTGAACCAGATAGTGTTCCTTCGCATAGGCATCATGATGTCCTACAAAACAGAGCAAAGGTGAAACCCTCTTGTCTTTGAAATGGTCAGTCCTTATGCAGGATGCATGCAATGTTTATGATGGCATGATGTTATGATAAAGCACACCACTAATATTCACAAAGGCAAACATGATAAGGCACACAAGTCACACAAGACAAGCCCTTAGAGTTTAGGCCAGCATGGGGTCTAGGTATTACCCTCTTTCAGTTTGTTGGTTAAGACCTGTCCTATCAGAAGTAACCGGGTTCTAGAGGATCCCAATATCACTGACTACCCTCAATCGGTCATAACTCCAGCATTGCAATCTTTTCTTGCGGCCAGAACCATCACGAGAGTTTAGCCTCAATGGGCGTAGCATACTGCTACTGTTCTATTGGCCAAGTTGGTCATTTAAGGTTCTAAGGTCGGTTGGTGCTTAATGACTCCTCAGAAGACCCATATTCTCCTCGTTGCGACACAAGGGATATCGGTACAGACCAAGGTGCCACACCAACGTAGCCACTGCTTCACCCATGTCGGTCTACGCCGGACAGGTCCCTCACAGCTTATGCTACCTAACAGGGTATCCCCAGATCAGGGTTAGGATCTATGTAACTCCGATGCAGCCCACAATAATAAAGCAAACAGTTCAGACAATTGAAAACACAAGTGATCTTAGTCTTAAGGTACACCTCACTTTTATGATAGTCCCCAGCAGAGTCGCCAATTCTATGATCGGTGGATTTAGAACTGACTGTTTAACGCTGGTTCGCGAAATGTCGCGGAAGCAAGAGTCGCCACCGTCTTTTATTTTCTCCAATATGGACAGGACAAAAGCACAGCAAAATTCCTTATAAGATAGTTTCTCGGTTCGGGAGGTAGATTTATAAAAAGGGAAGGTGTTAGCACCCTTTCTATCCATGGTTATCCATGGGCTCTTAGATACTTGCTCATTGTGTTTTCAAAAGTGTTTGCTTTCCAAAGTGTGAGTGGGTTTGAAAAAGTTTCGTTTAAAGATTTCGGAATAACTCTTGTATCAGTCCTCAAGAGTGTTTGAAAAATTGTTTTGAAAGCTTTTTTGAAAGTGTCGGTGTGAAAAGAGTTTTGATTTGTTTTTGAATAGAGCAAGTATCTATGAGTCACCTACCTACCCTAAGGAATTAGGCTGTGTAAATGTCCTTAAGGTAGTGCCATCCCACCATTGAGAGGTAGGTAGCACCACCGTTGGAGTTGTTCGGGTCAATTCGTTTTTTAGGGACAGTGTGGTCACCAGAGCAATAGTAGGACACCTTAGAAGCTACCCTTATGCCATTGATCCTTTTTTAATCCGAGGAAACCATTTCGAGGCAACTGGATCATGGACATAAGGACTTACTAAAACGTCCTATACTCGACGACCACGTTTCGAAGGTAAGGCAACAGGTGAGGCGTACCCTAAGAGTGGTGTGTGAATTTGTGTGTTATTTTTATGTCAATATTTATCTTTGATCAGGGCATTTGTGAGCTACGCTTGTTTTTAGTTAACCATACATTCTTTCATGCAATTAGAATTTAAAAGTGCGGAAATTTAATTGCGGAAAGATAAATCCTACGCTATTACAAGGCGCGGGTCTATACATCGCCAAATTACAAAGACCCGTTTGATAAAAAATGCGGAAAGTAAAAAGACCTAATTACTATTACAAGCCTTGGGCAGTTACATAATATTCGAAAGAAAATAAATGCGCGAAGGAATAAAAGTTAGGACGTCCGAGGGTTTTGACCCTTTTGAAATTAAATTGAATTAAAAAGCTAATTAATTATTTAATTAAGAAAAGAAATTGTTTTTTATGTTTTTTTGGTATTTAATGAAATAAAGAAAATTAAAAATCAAGAGAAAACCCTAATTCTAAGTATTTTAATTATTAATGAAAATATATAAGTTAACCTAATTTACACTAATTAATTAATTTACATATTTATTTACAAAAATAATAATTAATAATAATAATAAATAATGAGGGAAAATTTAATTAAGATAAAGGATAAAATGTCAAAAACCTAATTTCTACATATTTTATTTATTAAGGAAAAAATGTTAAAATTAAAACCTAAATTATCTAAGTTAATTATTAGAGTTTATTTACAAAAAATAAATTAATAGTGAAATTAAATATAATTAAACATATTTTAGTTTCTGATTTTTTTATAGAAAATTATTTTATGAAATTAAAGAAAGTAATTAAAGCAATAAAAAGAATAAAAAGGAAAAAAGAAAGTGAAATTAAATATACAAACAGGGGGGGTGTCTGGCCCATTTAGGAGGTTTTTTGAAGTAGTTTGGCCCATGAAACAAAGGCCTTGTTTGACTTTCTGCGCCTGCGTATGGGATGGTTGACTGAGTGTACCATGGACCTCATCCTGCAGCCTTCAGATTGTACCTTGAAGCCACTTGGCAAGCTAGCATATGAGCGTGTATGGTAGGCCATGGAATGAGCGCTGCATGGAAACACAGTATAACAAAATTCATGAATTAAATGGGGGGACCTGGGAATCGAACCCAGGTCCCAATGCCTGCAGGACAACTCATCCACCAACTGAGCTAACGCGTGCATTTGTAGTGTTAGTGGAATATGATAATTATAAAAAGAAACAAACGTTAGTAATATGAACAACAAAATCACGCGCCAAATTTGAATGCCCCTATTATGTGATGACACGCTAGCTTCGTCTTCATCTTTCTGCCTGTAATATAAACAAATAGCGGGGGTTTTAAACCCCCACAAACTGCAAACTATGAAAATAGCGATTAGAACATGGACAAATATAAAAAGGGCGCGAGGTATTGGTTTGCTTCGTCTTGATACCACGAATTCAATGGCATAGGTTTTAAGGGCCAATTTTTCCATATGTGAGAACCCCTAATTTGGAGCTTCTGAAACCCTAGGTTTCATCCATGGTGAATTTTGTTTCAAGCATTTTTAGGACAATTAAACTATGCCAAAAGTTTCAGAAGATCATTAGTAGCAAGAATAAACAATTAAAACATATGAATAATGCATGGAAATCAAAAATTGATTATGGACATATTCATGAAAAGCGCAATGCTGTTCTACCAATTCTTGGAGTATGGAGACTGGTTCTTGATTGCAATCGACTCCTAGCAATGTCAGGAATGTATTAGAATGCTTGTTATGCTTTGAAATGCCCTGTAACTGTGATTTCAGTTTTCAACTTTTGGTGGAAATTTTGCAATTTGGTTATGGCCTCCTCAGCAGTTTTTCGTGTCCCTTTTTATTAGGTTAGGTTATGCCTTTGTATCTGAATAGAATTAAGTCAAGAACCAAGCCCATATGTCCATCAATTAATGATTTGAAGATTTGATTTTCTCATATCTTTTCCAACCTTTTTTCCATGCCAATCTTGCCAAATATGGATGATATTGTCTCCTTGAGATGGTGCACGAAATCTCTTGCATATAATGAATATATTTGCTGCACAAAAAAGATTTAAAACCATTATTTGATATTTTTCTCATATTTAATTTTAATTAAATGAATTAATGTGATTAAAAATTCAATTAATTAATTAAAAATAAGAAAATAAATCCCTTTGAACTCAATGGGTCGTGCATAGCCTTTGGGTAATGATTCATGAAAGAAATTGAGGCCCATTAGCATTTTTGAAGCTTTTGAAGCAAAGTTGACTTTTCAAAATTCCCAAAAATTTCCCAACTTCTCCAGGGCATATCTTGCTTAATGTTGAAGCTATGATCATGTTCTAGGACATTTTGGAAAGGTCTTGAAGTCCTCTAACCAATGTCTTTGGTCCCATGTCATTTTGATTTACCAATCTCAAGTTATGGTCTTTGACTTAAAGTGCCTTTTTGTTGACTTTTGAAAATGACCTATAATGTTGAAATTGATAACTTTTTGTGAGAGCATTTCTTGGACTTGAAGTGTGAAGATGAGTTGTAGGAAATGTCATCCTCTTCAAAATGAGCTTTGGATGGAATTTTTCTGATAAACCATGAAGAAGTTATGCCTTGGTCAATTTGCAGTTGACTTTTTCAGCTGTCCAAAAATAGAAACCTTTGCATCTTGAGACCTTTTGAGCCATGCTTTGAGAATCATGATCAAGAATTGATCAAGTGATGTTTGTAGCTTCAAAATAAGATGTTGACCAAAAATTTTGATTTTTGACTGTCAAATGACCATTTTGCCCCTGCAGTTGACTGTGAAGCATTTAGGGTTTTTGACTGTGCAATTTGATGCTGTGAGTCTTGAAACCTGGCATATGGATGCTTGACAATGTATGTAGGCATGTGGGACTTGTTTGGACCCTTGAAAACTTCAATTTCTTTGCAAGAACCAAAACCCTAATTTTGACTGTGTTAGGAGGCAATTGGACTGTGCAACCCTTGAGAGATTTTGAACCATCTGGAGATTGATCTTGGCAAATCTTGAAGAATATGGGAGGGCAAATTTTGGGGTACAACAGCATCCTTGAGATTAATGCAACCCTCTGTGTTATTCCCGTGACTTTTATAGAACCTGCAATATTTTCTCTTGTCGGTTCCTGGTTTGGACCGTGTTTGTGGGGGGAAGCGCACCCCGACTTGTTTAAACTCAGAATTCGCGCATTTAAGAGAATATGCTCCATTGAGGTAGTCAGAGGGGTGTAGTCATGGAAATGATCGGTTGTCCCCTTGTAGTCCTTGGGACCCCGAGACTTGTCTTCCCGTTTCTTTTCTCCCCAACGGGATGTTGAGGGCTCGTCATTCCTTGAGGATTTGTCACTCTCTTTGTGTTGTGATTCTCTGGCACTATTGGATGTTTCCTTCTCATTGTATTGGATGTATGCCTAGGCCTTGAGGAGGAAAGAGTCGAGCGTGGCCAGTGTCTCAATGCCCACAAATTTGGCAGTCACTGCGGGGACGGAGCCCGCGCTCGAGGAGATATTTCTTCATGTTGGCGATCGTTGATACCTGGATTGCTTCCTTGTTAAAGCGTTCAATGTATGCCACCAAGATTCATATTTTCCCTGGATGGTTTCTTCGAGCGAAGCCTCTGATTTCGGGTGTCGACGAGAGGCGTTAAAGTGCCTCGAAAATATCCTACTGAGCTGCTTCCAAGAGGTGATGGATTCATCCGGGAGACTCTTGTACCAAGACATTTCCCCCTTTCTGAGAGTGGTTTGGAATAATCTACATTTGATGTCCCTCTGACTCCTCGGTAGTCGAGGAGAGCGTCAATGTTCTCGATGTGTTCAACGGGGTCTATTGTTTTGTCGTAGGTTCCCAACGGAGGTGATTTCTTCAGGCCGACAAGGAGTGAGGCTTCTGTAATTTCCCCTCGATAGCGGGCCACGGGGCTTGTCTTCTTCACTATCTACGGAGGAAGGAGAAGGGGAGTGATAATTTCTGCCTCGTCGATCATCGTGGTCTCGTCGGGGAGAGGGACTCCTCAGTTTTTGTCTTGGTTCAGGAGAACGCAATCGAGCGCGGTCGATTTGACGGTTGTATTTCCTCTTCTTGGATGATGGGGAGTCTTGATCTTTCACAAGAGGTATGCGGTTGCGTTTCTTGGAGAAATAAATGTTGCACCTCACCTTTCTTGGTGGAAGGCAATGCCTAGGGTGGTGATATACTGGGGGAGTTTCATCGTCGGGTTCTCTAAGAAGGAGATCTTAACCACCTATTCTCCCAGGACCATATCCTTTGATTCTGTTGTAGGATGAGGGCGTTGGTCTGATTGATAGCTGTGAGCAACGCTGCCATGGCCGAGTCGGTGTTGAGAGGGATGGGAGTTGGTTGCGTAATTTATGGTAGTTCCTCGGCAGGATTCTTAGGGCATCCCTTGTCTAAGAATTGGTCGTCACCGCATCGGGCGTCAGTTTAATCTGGAGATGCGGTCTGTCCGTCTCGGAAACCCAAGTTGTCCTCGAGGTGAGGATGTTCCTGACTTCCGTCAGTTTTGTGAACAGGGGAAGAATAGTCTTTTCGGGCAGATGGAGATTATCATGGTCGGCCATGATTGGTGAAAGGAATCTTGAAAAGTTGATTTGATCTTTGAATTTTGAGGAAAGAAAGATGGGCATAGCAGTTTCCCATAGACGACGCCACTGATCTTACCGGTTGATCAGAACCTGTAAAATGGTTGGATGATGATTTGTAGTCAGACTGTGATATTGAGGAGGAAAAAGGGTGTTGTACCTACAAGACAATCTGACGATCAAGTAAGAGTGGGAACAAGGAGATACAAGAAAAGTGTTAAGGTATTGGTGGTGAATAGTGAATATTCGATACCCAACCCTCATAGGTATGAGGGTTTATATAATGCCCTGGCGCATGACCGTTGGTTCCTGATTTTATGCCTAGATTTGTGGGTCCGTAAAATTAGGTAACTGCCAGGACCTTGTCAAACTGGGCATATGTGCCCATAACTAGTTGTTGGTTCTGAGGAGGAGGCAAGTTACAGGCATCTCTCTGGTCAGTTTCTGGTGGCCTGCACGACTTTGATGTTGGAAAGACTGAGAGATGCTCGTCGATCACCCTAGGCCAGTGTGGGTTTGGGAGGGCAAAGGGTTGATATTTCCCGACAAAGAGCGGGCAGTTTGGTTCATGATCGTGCGGGACATACTAAAGGAAAGGGTTAGACTGGGCCCATTCAAGTTGTCCGGCCAATCCAGAACATTTATAATTTACTTTTTGCACTTTACACTTATAAACCATTCAAAACCAAGTTAAAAAACATAGAGAATGTTGGACTACATTCTTTCCCCCACACTAATCCATGTGGAGACGATAAAATAAAATTAAAAATACTTACTTTTTCTTGCTGCTTTACCGTAGCAACAGTAGTTTGTCAATACTTGGTTAATGAAATATGAGCTAGACAAAGTCTCTATGAGAAATTATCTGGAGAACACTTACAAGAAATGAGAAAATATTTGATGATATCATGTTTGGATCCTTAGCCACAAGAGAAATGGATGACAATATAAAATATGGGTTATGTGATACTAAATTGATATAGTGTCATTCTTATCAATTTAGGGTATTTTATCATGACTTTCTTTCGTATGACAACTTAATTTTCACACGAGGTCTCTGTTTATTGCATTGACTTTGTCATTCAAAATTATTGGTTCCAGATAGTTATATACTTACTGTTGTTAAATTAGTTACTTACTTTTGTTATAAATTAATTACTTTTTAAATGTGATTTTTTCAATTAGGTAAAAAATGAAGTATGGGTTTTCTTTGCCAAAAATCACAATGGATTGTAAGAAATTTCGTTTCCTGTGAGTAACATCTTGGATGTTAGGATTTTCTAGACATATACAACATTGATAGCAACTTATGTCTGTAGTGCCAAACATTATTACCTTAGAATAATTTTATGTATGTTATTTTGTTAAATGTTATTGTAATTTTGACTTATTACACAATTCTCAAAAATCAATTTCTCAAATGATTATAAAAATAATAATACATAAGTCTAAAAAAATTATAGTACATAAGTCAACTAATATAAATGTTTTCCCAAAGTTAAGTCTAATGCTGGAAGTATGTATATAAACTCGTAGACTTCTTCATCAACATTTATTTGTTGGGTATGATGATAAAGTGAGTCTGCAACTGTTGATAACCTCAAATTTGTCAATCTTGCATCATAGACATGAACTCACACTACTCTACATATCTTAATAAGGGTGGTACCAAAAAAGGATGTGATGCTTTATAATACCACTCCATGTATCCATATTCAACCTCTGAATGTTAAAGGAAAACCAATCTCCCTTGTCTGCTCCTTTTAGCTCAAAGAAAGAAAAGAACAAACCTAAGGTGCGAATTATGTTCACGACCTCACAAACAATTCCAAAGACTTTTATAAAACCTAAACCATTTGGGCGTAGTTGAGAGGGTGCAATATTTAGGGTTTTAAGGAAGTCAGATTCAAAATCAGTAAAGGGGATACAAATCTTAAAATCCTCAATCACCCCCGAGTAGAAATAAAAATACTCGTATTATACTTCTCTTGGACGAGTAATATCTGTTATACCCCAATTTTCCCCCCTAATATTCTTCTATCATCTTATACCATCATAATGCAACCAGATCACAAACTAGAGTTTTGGGTTTTTCTACTACTGCATCCTGTCTCTAGGTTTGCCTATGGGAATCACCAAGCACTTTGAAGCACCTTGAATTGTGTATCTTGTACATATATATATATATATATATATATATATATATATATATATATATATATATATATATATATATATATATATATATATATATATATATATATATATATATATATATATATATATATATATATATATATATATATATATATATATATATATATATATATATATATGTGTGTGTGTGTGTGTGTGTGTGTGTGTGTGTGTGTGTGTGTGTGTGTGCGCGCTTTTAACTAACCTCAAAAATTTTATATTTTGTCTTTTGGAATATCATATTATAGGTAATGGCACAATTGCTTTCATCTCACCATCTCCTACCACAGAAGATCAAAACTAGGGTTTGGATTTTAATCAGGAGATCTTTGTATTTTTGAGAAATACTTGATCCCACACTTCTCTACATGATCATGAGTATCTATAATTGGAAGTTTGATCATCAACTTTGGCTTGAAAAGGTTCAATTGATGAAAATGGGGGTAAAATGGTCATTTTGTAAAGATATAGCTGAAATCAACTGTTGATCAAGTGAACTTTTGGTCAACTATCAATTCAATATCCCTGTTCTAATATTTCATGGTTTATAGTGGCAAAAATATCAAGAGGGAGTGTGAATTGGAGATAACTTGTCAAGGAAGTTATTTGAAGTTTTGGAATTTTTCCAAGTATTCGTAGGGCTGAATTTTGGTTGGCCACAACTTTCTCAATTTTTATTGAAAATATGCAAACTTTATATGCCTAGAAAGAGGATGAAAAATTCTCCAACTATGAAGGAGAGGCCACAAGTCCAAAAAATGAAAGGAAAAAAAGTTATGAAGCTTGTAAGGTTTGGACACTTAGTGAAATTTTGGATAAAAATGCAAAAATCTGACTTCTTCATCTCCATTTTTGAAGGACCATTTGGACTCAAATCAAAAAGTTGGCAACATGAAAGTTGAAGATTAAATTTTTCTCTTCATTTTTAATTCAAGAATCATTTCAAATGGTTAAGTGTAGAGAAAGATATGGTTATTAGGATTTTGAAGCTTTAGATGTCATTTTGCCTAGTACAAGGCAAGTCACGCGCGCTTGGCCAAGAATTCATCAAACATGTTGTGAGCGCGCATTCATTATCACTTTTCTATGTGAAATATTAGTTATTTTGGAAAATGTCCAACATCAAAGATCAAGCCTTAAATGTGAGGAACAACTTTGCTTCAGAAAGTTTTCCAAAATTCTCCCTACATTTTGAGATAAAATTGTAAGAAGAAGGCACCATGCAAGCTAAACTTTTGCCCAGCACAAGGCCTCACGCGTGCGCAGAGTGCCCAGTCAGGCCTGGAATTTCATCTAGCAGTTTGTGAGCATGTGTTCATAGCCAATTATCTCATTGATTCAAGCTTCATTTTGAAAAAATTTGAACATGAAAGTTAGAGTATAAAGTGTCCTCTCCAATTTTTATTCAAACCTTGTCATATTTCATGCACCATAGAGAGAGAGATAGAAGGAAGCAAAGATATGTTCATGAAATGGTAATATTTGCATGGACATGCATGGGAATCGTATGCCAATAAAGCCCTAGCTTCCAGCTCACGTCCCAACTTGCCTCACTTAACCAAAACACATGAATTGCACCCTCAAAACAACACAAAATGCAACACACCTCATTTTTCTTATTTCCCTCACTTTCTTTATTCTCCTCACTCTCTTATTTCCTCACTCTATATAAAGCATATGCCTTCAAAAATCAAAGGGGTTGGAAGAAGAAAATCAGAAGCTCTTATCTCTCTCTCACACAAAACAATGTTCTCTTCTCTCTCTTTGAATTTCAAACTTCCACCATTGTCAAGGAAATTTTCTCCATATTCAAGCTTCTTCTTCGTATCTCTCTCTACTCTTCATCTTTGAACATTCAAGAAAGCTTCTCTCCATTGATTGCTCTTTATTTGAGCTCAAACATCATCAAATTCATTTCAAGGTATATGATCCATAATTTTTCCCTCTGGACTGTAGCCTTACAGTTCCTTTAATCCATGAGTTTTTTTAAAGATTCAATAGCATATTCATGTTCATGGCATTTTTGTGATCAATTTTGGTCTTTGGATCGAGTGATTTGATGGAGAATTCAAGGAGAAAACTAAACCATAAATCTGTTTGTTAAATTGCTCAAGTCAAACCGTGTTCATGTATCCATATTCGCACGCATTTTTATCAATCATCAAGGCATCATTTCATGAAGTTTTTGATCCCAACATGTTCTACTAAATTCCATCTTGAACTTTGGTGTTGGAATTTTTTATTTTCATCAAGAAATGCGCAAGTTATCGTGACCTGAAAATAGTGTTTCAAAACTGGAAAACTGGAAAAAATATGGCTTTTGGTAGGGACGATGACGTGTCCCTGTTTGATTGAACATCGTTTCACTTTCTTTTACAACGCATTTTCTGAACAACAGGTGTAAATAGCCTTTGCATATTAATTTTCTTTGTTTTTCTCCAATTTTCTTTTAATATTTTCTTCACGCCAAAAATTATCATAAAAATATTTTAGACCAATTTTTAAATATATTTTCATATTTTGATTTCTTATTTCATTTTTTTAATCATTTTCTTGATTAAATGAATTCATGTAGATAATTAGGGTTTTTAATATTCTTTTAAATCTTGAATTTTATTTTCCTATTTATATTAAATCAAAAAATCACTAAAAAATATTTTTGGGCTCCTCTCTGAGTTTATTACTTGAGAATATTTTTTGTCTTATTTTATAAAACATTTGGATCACAAATTAAATTATTTGTTGGACATATCATATTTTCTTTATTTTCTTGAGTGAATTGTATAAATAATTTCCATTTCTTTTTTCCTATTGAGATGAAATTCAAGAAAAATATGCTTGTAGATCCTTAAAATTTTCTTGATATTTAGGTTATTTTACATCAAATTTATTTGAACTTTATATCTAATTGATTAATTTTGAACTTAATTTCCCTTTTTTAGGGTTTTTGTTTGATCATGCAGATTAATTGATTAAAAGTTCTAACTTCCCATGCCTATAAAATCAGAGATGAAGTTGTTTAGAGTGCTTGAACATGTTCAGGCCATAAAAATAATTTTTCTGGAATTTGAAAATGTGATTTCATATTCTTCACAAATTATTTCCTAAAACCATCTAGTTTAAGTCTTTTACTTGCTAGTTTCCATATTTGCATTTCTAAAACAAATTTCCACTTTAATCTAGGGACTCTAAATTTTATTTCCGACTTTTGTTGAACTTTAGGAAGTTAGGGTTTTAATTTCATAATTTTTCAAGTTATTTTCCTATTTTAAAACTAATTTTTGACTTAGGTTTGAATTTAGGGTTTTATCTTTGATCAATGCTTGTAATTGAAAACTTTTGTGCATGATTCTTGTTTAATTCTTGAAATAGTATGTGATACTAACTTGAGGCATATTGTGAGACAAATTATTCAATCTCATTGGGTCTTGGGTGTTGATATGATAAGCCAAATCCACTAAAATGGACGAATGATGTTGATGATATTTGAAACTCTAATCCCTCCCCTCTTCATCTTATTCCCCTTTCTTATTGTTCTACATGTTAAGGGATAATTATCTCTATATCATTTATCCAAACATGAAGTACATAGATTTCTATTGACCGGCCTCAAAATAGGTGTGACTTCTACATAAGTCCACTTACGATTGCTTAACATAGCGCTAAATTTGTCTCGATTTGAGAAAATGATCATTCGTGGCCCAAACCTATGTTTGCAATCCCAAGTATGTTAATTTGAACCCTTTGATCTAATAAACTTGAGATTTATTTTTAGGAGGCTTTGGTTCTACCAATCCTCCAATGGATCTTCATCAATCTTGATCAACACGGATCACTTAAACATCATTGATCATTAAATGTTGCCTTGAGGATTATTAAATGGATGATATATTTGACAAAAAGCAAATTCAACTTGTTGTTGAGAGTCTTTGGTTCTACCAATCCTCTAATGAGTTTCAAATGCAAGTTTTAAGATGGTCATCCAACTAACCATTAACTTCTAACAATTGAGTTTATTTTATGCTTTTATTTTTATGCTTTTACTTTATGTACCATTTACTTTAGCATTTACATTTCATGCTATTTTCATCTTTGATCACTTGAGAATTTACTTTTATGTCATTTTTATTTTGCTCACTTGAGCTTTTCTTTTACTTTTTAATATCTTAATAACCAACATGAACCATAAAAAACATTAATGATACTTGGACTATTTGGTTACTATCTTTGGCATTATGGAGTATTGGACTTCTTGGACTTAGGATTAGAGACCTTGATCATATGTTGGAGACCTTGTGACCTTAATTGATATTTTGTCTGGAGTTCTTGAGGTTTACCTCAAGACATTGAGTTGTTTGTTTGTTTTGTGTGCAGGTTATTGTGATCACATACTTTGTCTGTAATCTGGAATTCATCTGTATACAGACGTTTGCCCAATTTTTGTGAAGACTTAATACACTTGAAGTTTAGTTTTCTCAAGAGGTCTAGTATCTTTGCTTGCTTGGTTTCAATCCAAAGAATGGTAATTCTATCTTGACTCATAATGTCAAGTGTTGACTTCTTGTTGGTTAGATGGTTCTTCTCCTTAGCTTTTACCTTATGCTTTAGGATAGTCTCTTCATCTCCTCCCATCTTCTTTAATTTCAAAAATCTTCTCCTTCCTTTTGAAAACTCTTCTTGTTTCTTAACTTGAACCACTTTCATAATAAACTTGGATTTAGGTCCATGCATTTTCAAAACATTTTCATAAATAAACTTTAATCAACTTAATAATACCTTGACATTTTTGTGAGAATACTAAAAGTCAATCAATCTCATTCAAACCATTTTTCCACTTTGGTTTATTTACCCTTTAAAAAAATTTCTTAATAGATTGGACTCTTGTCAATCCTTGTAGTGGTGCAAACAACTATACTTCTACAATATATAATGAAGTAGATATTTTCCACTTGGGTGTTGAGTGAGGCATTGTTGATTTTAAAATCCAATCCATATCCTCCATTTTGAGATGATACAAATTCTCCTTTCTCATGATTGTGGATAGTAAGTATGTTTTCCACACGGACAATAACGATGATGTCTTATCTCATAAAATTAACCAACTCACTTGTGTTTTAAAATTTTTAATAGTGAACTACGTATACCTTTATCCCCTATTGCATGAAAGGTGGTACATAGGAACTAAAGTTTCGCAACCACGACTGGTGAAAAAATCATAAAAAATATTTCTTTTCTCACCTCCACAATCTATTGTTTTACATACAATATTTTATAGCCAAAATATACAGATTTTACAAAGAGGTTCCTACGGAGTACCATAGATGTTTAGAGTGCTTATACCTTCCCTTTTCATAACCTACCCCCTTACCTTGAATCTTTCCCCCTCTTTTGGGTTATTCGCTCTTTTCCCATTCCTTTGGAAACAATAAAGCGTGGTGGCGATTTTTATTTTGATCTGTACATGTCTAGTCAATACAATGGTTTAGTCTTAAACATTTCTAGCACTACAGAAAAATGGAAACTTCAATGGGGAAATATTGACCTCTTGTTGGTCCATCCCTAAGTGGGGTGAGCCTATCTTTTTTTATACTTGTATATGTGTTATTGTTGTATTATGTATATGTTGTATATATGTTTGTCTGGATTTTCCTGGTTTTCAGGGTGCCTTGTGATTACTCATGAGTCCTATACCCGAACTTAGGCAAACTTAAGATAGGACGGGAGGTATAGTCATGTTAACTTTGAGGGAGTAATCCCAAAAAAGGAGACATGAGACCCCCCACTCAGTGGAGGCCCCTTTGACTGTAGTGTCGTTTACCGAGTAATCGGGAAGGCGTACAACTTTTGACCTGGGAGCCTGCTGAAATTGAGGACCGTAGAATACCTAATCCATCTTGGCCTTTTAGTTGTAGTGCGAAAGCTATGACGGAGTAATCTGGATATAGTTGTCACACGATACTACGCTCGAACGAGTTTTTCCTGAGAATATTACTAATTACCGAGTTAATCGGGAAGTTGGTAATATCTGAAGGAAGGATGCAGACTCTGGGAACCTCTAGAACCTTGTTCGCAGGTGATAACTCTAATACTATACCCTATGGGTAGTACCTTCGACCTCATGCTCGTGACGTTGAACCTACAAACCATATGTTTGTGATCTTGCGTCTGATTGTTGCATCATGCATCCATGCACTCATAAGCATATTTTGAAGAAATTTCATTTCAAGGGACCTAAAAGTTGACCATTTGTGAATATCTCAATTACTTTTTAAATATGGATTCTGGAAAAAGAATGACCGGAAAATACAATTTCAAAGATCCCAAGATAGATGAGTAGATGAGTCTTATTCCCGAGATTGAGTGTTCTGCATATTTTCGGAGGAAGTATGGGTCCATCATTTCTCTCATGAAGATTAGGATGAAAGAGGGTATTCTCCCGACCTTGGTTCAGTTCTATGATATGATGTATCGATGCTTTACTTTCCCTAACTATTAGTTGATGCCTACACTAGAGGAGTATTCTTATCTTCTAGGTTTGCCTATTGTCGATCGTATTCCTTTTACTTGTTTGGAGGGTGAGCCAAAACCACACGAGATTGCTGCTTTGATCCATCTGGGGAATTCTGAGGTTGAAGCGCATATGACTATAAAAGGAGGGATTAGAGGATTACCAGCTCAGTTATTATTAGAGAAATCTTATTACTTTGCTAGGATGAAGAGTATAGTCTCTTTTGAGGCCATCTTTGCTCTACTTGCTTACGGGTTGTTCTTGTTTCCTAATGTAGACAAATTTGTTGACATTAATGCCATCAGGATCTTCATGATAGGGAACCCATTTCATACATTATTGGGTGGTACTTATTACTCTATTCATCTTCGGAATTATTATAATGGGGGGATGATTATCTGTTGCGCGCCTCTGTTGTACCAGTGGTTTACTTCTCATTTGCCTTAGTACGATGCTTTCTGGGATGTCACGAAGGAACCCCATTGGGATCCTAAGATCATGGCACTCACTCACTCAGTTATTGTTTGGTATCATTAGGCTTACCATGATGTAGAGATTGTCAATAATTGTGGTATTTTCCCCAATGTACCTCTTTTGGTATGAAGGGATAAGCCAAATAGTATTCATTTGAGTAGTTTCTTCCTGAAAGAATGATGAGACCATAAGGAATCTAGGGATAAGATTGCGAAAGCCTGGAGTCACATTCATAGGAAGAGTAGGAAAGACTTAGTAGGAAAGACTTGGGGCCTATAGGGAATTTTGCTTTGGAGCCTTATCTTTTGTGGGTATAAGCCAGAGCTATTTAGTTGAAGATGTCGTATTCTCGAGAAGCACCTATGCCTGATTTGTTTGTGAAGACCACTTCTCCATTATTGGATGATGTGGAAGAGCTACAACTTGCTTTAGTCAAGATGCAGCAGGAAAAGGAAGCTTGGAAGAATAAGTGCCAAACTCTAGAGATTTCCTACATAGCAGATTTGAAGGAAAAAGACGACTTGATTGAGATTCTTGAGAGTCGAGCTGTAGAGACGATGAAGAAGAAAGGGGATTTATTTTCCCCTAAGCCTCAGTTAGATGTTAGTTGCTTACTTCCTAATTCAGGTGATTGAAAGGAAGTTTCCATCAAATATACGAAAGAAAACCAGAGGTTGAAGGCTCAGATTTCCAGACTTACCGGGAAGTGTTAACGCATAGAGTGATCTCCATCAACTTTGCTTCTTATGGTTTTAGACTTTACTCTCATCTTGTACTTGGGATTATTAAAGCTTGTAATCTATTTTGAAGTTATAATAAAAAATTTCAGTATTTCAAATGTGTTATTACTTTGATATTTGCAATGTTGTCTATAAATCTTTAAGTCCCTTGAAATAATAATAATAAAATAAATCATGTGCATTGCACATCATGTATCATATTGTACATGCTTCTTGCATTTATTGTGCACACCTAGGTGTCTTACTGAGCTTCTTTACTTTGTTCAGCAAGTTGTCTCACCAGTACAATACTCAAGCTAATTTCAGAAGGAAGATAGACAACCTAGAATAAGAAAATCGCGAGCTGCGCGAGGAAGTTTCTGCTCTGAAGGTTGGTATTGATAATCTCACTACTCTGATGGAATCTTTGGTGGCTGCTCAGAATCAGCCACTGAGTGTTCAGCCTCAACAGACAATAGTTACTACTGAAGCTCAAACTGTTCCTATGTCTGCTACTCCAGCGGTTGTTCAGAATCGTATGCCTCAAGATTATCCATGGGGAATGCCAGAGAACTTTTTTCCAGAGGGTTTTAATCTTGGTCCTCAAGTTACTCCAGTTGTTGAGACTACTATTACTCCTGCACCTCCAATGGTGCATGTTACTCCTGTTGTACCTCCTTCGGTGAATGTTGTTCCATTTGTTAATGACGAAGCTTATCGTCATTTTCTTCCACCAAGTGAAGGCTTGGGTATCTATGATCGAATGGATGATTTTCAGGACCAGTTTGACCAGGTGCAAAGAGAGATGAAGGCCCTCAGAGGAAAGGAATTGTTCGGGAAGAATGTCAATGATTTATACTTGGTCCCGAATGTCAAGATACCTGCAAAGTTTAAAGTTCCGGAATTCGAGAAGTACAAGGGCAATACTTGTCCTCATGCTCATCTTGTGATGTATGTAAGAAGAATGTCTACCCACGCTAATGATCAGCGTCTGCTGATTCACTTTTTCAGGATAGCTTGACTGGTGTTGCGTTTAAGTGGTACATGAGTTTGGACAGTGCCAATATTCATACTTTCAATGACGTGGGCAAAGCATTTATCAGACAACACAAATACAATGTGGACATGGAGCCTGACCGTGATCAACTCAGGGCCATGGTCCAGAAGGACAGGGAATCATTCAAAGAATATGCACAGAGATGGCATGAGGTAGCCGCCCAAGTGATTCCTCCAATGGAAGAAAAGGAGATAACTAATATTTTCCTGAAGACTCTGGGTGCTTTCTACTATGAGAGGATGGTAGCGAGTGCGCCAAGTTACTTTACTGAAATGTTAGGCATGGGTATCCGTTTGGAATAGGCTGTAGGAGAGGGTCATCTAACAAAAAGCGAAAGTTCCAGAAGTATGAAGAAGCCATCATATGGGTTAGCCAAAAAGAAGGAAGAAGATACAAATATTGTTATTCAAGAGAGAAGGGTTAATCCCCCTAGAAGAAATTATCAGCATCATCAACAGGTCATCTCAGTAACTCCAGTTGTTGGTGTGGCTCTAACCACCGTTGCCTATCAGAGACCATCCCATCAGGGAAATCAAGGGTACAATCAGAGGAGGGAGAATTATGACCCTATCCCTATGAGCTATGCAGAATTACTCCAGGAGTTAATTCAAAATAAGTTGGTTCAGATCAGATCACCTCCCATTATACCATCACTGTTGCCTTGGTATTATAAGGCAGACCAAACATGTGCTTTTCATCAGGGAGCACCAGGGCACAATGTTGAGAACTGATATCCTTTGAAAACCTAAGTACAAAAATTGGTGAGGTCCGGTATCTTATCCTTTAAAGATGTTGTCCCTAATGTGAAAGATAATCCTCTGCCAAAGCATGGAGGAGCAAATGCTGTGAATATGGTTGCTGGTTGTCCAGGCGATTTCTGGATTTTCGATATTAAATTGGTTAGAGGAGATTTGGTAAAAATGCATGCTGACCTCTGCGAGTTTAGTTACTATACACGTGACCATGTTGGTTGTGGTATTTGCAGCATAGATATACAAGGTTGTGACAAGATAAAGGCTGATTTGCAAGAGATGATGGACAAAGGTCTCATTCATATGATCAGACCTAGGTCAGAGTATGAGGAGGAAGTAAACATGGTTTATGGATGTCTTGGAGAGTTCAAAATCTTTAATGTGGAATATATGAATGATGACTTGGTGCAGTTTCATGCTACCTTCTGCCATATGGAAGGTCAAGAAAGGCACCATTATTAATCTTGTCGGATCTGTTGCAGAGATTCGTGTGGTTGTTCCACTGTGAGAAAAGGTATTTAGTTATTGTTGGACAGTGGTACCATCAAGGTTTCAAGAAATATGGATGATTATGTTAATATGTGTTGTACCCCAAAATTTACCCTCCCATTTTACTCAACATATGTTCATGGAGATCCTTAACTTGCTTAAGGATACCCAAGAGTTGAGCAGACAAACTCTCTCCTAAAGCAAGTAACCTCAAACTAGGGTTTCTCTTTTCATCAAGATGGGTGAGCTCCAAAGACCTCAAATCTTTTCCATGGTACTAATATGTTCTCAATAACATTCATGTCAAGTCTCATGCCCTGCACAAGAAGTTTGCTCAGTCAAACTGCTCATATGCTTGAAAATCAACTATATTAGGTCAAAAGTCAAATCTGACCCACATACAGTCAAACTTCAATATTTTTGGTCAAAATCAACATTTTGAAGTGATATCCATCATTTGATCAAGGGTTGATCATGATTCCTCAAGGAATGCTCCTAATTCATCAAAACTCAAAAGTTGCTAAATTAGGGTTTCTTAGGAAAAGTCAACCAAACTTTGACCAAGCATAACTTTCTCATACTTTATCAGAAATTTTTCATCCAAGGCTAATTTTGAAGATAATCCAATTTTCTACAACTCATCTTCAGCCCTCAAGTTCAAAAAGTTAACTCATAAAAAGATATGAATTTCTACATTATAGGTTCTTTTGAAAAGTCAACAAAAACACCTTTTGGGTCTAAGCTTCTTACATGAACATGGAAGACCCAATTGAGATGAAACCAAAAGGGTTGTTTAGGGGACATCCTAAGATTTCTAAAAAGTCCAAGAACATCTTCCTAGGGTTAAAATTGGAAGAGATATGCATTGTCAAAATTGGCCATTTTCGGAATATTGCCAAAAGTCAAATGTGCTCAAAAGTGCATTTTTTGTCAAATGGGCCTAGCTTTTCATGATTGTATCTTGTTGAAGACATGGTCCACGACCCAAATCAGCATCCATATATTATTTGCTCTATTTATTTATTTTATTTTGATTTTTATTATTTAAAAGTCAAATTAAATCAAATAAATGACAAAAAATATAAAAGATTGATTTTTTGATCTGATTTTTGTTAGAATCAAATCTAATTAAGCTGGCCTAATCAGATCAAATCAAATCAAGGAAAATTGAGGAAAAATAGCATGATTAGGATGGTTTTGGAAAGATATCATATAGCAAACAAATCACATTCAATTTCCATGATTGGAAAAGATTTAAGTTATTTTTGTTGCCCTAATTCATCACACTGGATATATAGAACATACACAAGCCAAAAGAATAAGGGTTGCAGTCGTGAGAGCAGAAGAACAAAACCCAAATTTTGGCAAAAAAGTGGTGGATCGTTTTCTCACATAGAGGGTGATTCAAGACGTTCCAAAGCTTCTAAACGGTTCCTGGATATCTCCTGAAGCTAACACGATCAATTGCAAGCATTCCCAAGCCCAGAATCGCTCCTGGTAAACCCACGATTTGAAAATACAAGCTTGATTTTGATTTTACAATTTACGCATGATTAACCACTTTTAAGCATAGCATTGTATTTGTATAATCATTTGGAATGTTTTAGTTCAATTAATTTTGAGTTTTGATGACTGTTTCGCTAATTGCCATTGTTAGGGTTTAGGGGGCCGTTTTAGGGTTTCTTTGTACAGGTTAAATTGGACCAAGAAAATGGTGCCATGGTACTCGTGAGATCAAGACGAGTTGATTGGTATAGCTAGAATTAATTTATCACGCATTTTATGAATTTTTGAAGCTTGCAGGTTTATAGCTATGGAAGATGTCTGTAGGTATAAGTCTGATACCTAAAACGACACTTTTGGGAAGAAGATAAAGGCGTGGCAATCAACCACTGGTCCATTTGAATTTCGCGCGTTTTTGGAGGAAACTATGTGGCTTGTCATTATAATATTGTTTTCTTATTATATTAACAATTAACAGCGCAACGCAGATGGCAAGGGGTATAGGCGTGTGAAGCAAAGGACCTGGGTTAGATCCCAGGTCCAAACATTTTCTTATTTTCTGAACAATTCCTTGCAGATCCAGCGTGCCTCATAGCCTGTCATCCACCATACACCTCAACGCTTCATCACTGGATCCATCTCCAGCCAGATCCAACGCTCAACATGCGTAAGCTCATGGTAGACCCTCAGAAGACGATCCCACTAGATCAGGCGCAGGACCTTTGGGCAAAGAATTTGGGCCCAGCCAATTCAGGAACACACCCTCCCCCTAATTGCTCATCCAACAGGCCTAATTCTATTATCTTTTTATTTTAATTATTTTTTATTATTTATTAATTATTTCTTTTTTCAAACAACCACAAAAAATCATGCCTTTTTTTATTTAATCAAAGAATCATAAAAACATCAAAAATAAATTTTTTTATAAATTTTTTTTTTATTATTAATTTAATTAAGTTAGGGTAAGTTAATTCCTTTTTTGCATAATTTAAAATAAATATAATTAAGGTTTAATGTTGTACATAACCTAATTTTTTCTCAAAAATAACCTAAATATTCTTTCAATTAGATTTTTAGGTTTTCCAATTATTTCTCGCATATAATTCGCCGTGCGAGCCTTTAATTTTCCTTTTTATATTATTGTAACTGCTCCGTGTTTGTAATAGTAATTAGGGTTTTAAATTTTCGCATATTTATTTACAGTCAAAATAATTATGTATCTGCGAAAGCCTTGTAATAGTTAGGACTTTAATTTTTCGCATTTTAATTTCCGCAAACTATAAACTGCTTAGATGTATGTATAGGATTGTATGGAAAGACAAATTGAAATTAAAACAGTAGAAAACCCTAAATGTGCAAAGATAATTAACTGAAAAAATACACTTGCACATGCTCACTCCTAGGGTTTACTCTACTCTAGTTGCCTTCGGTAAACAACCATGAAGTATAGGGAATGTTAGTGGTCGTCCTCTAGTCCCAAAAGATCTAAAATGACCCATTCGGATGTTGCCTCGGAAAAAGATCTTTAAGGCTTTATGATGATTACTAAAATTTCCTAACATTGCTTTTGTGATCGTACTTGTCCCTTCGAACGTCCCTTAAAACTCCAACGATGGTGCTACCTATTCCTTAATAATAGGATAGCGCTGTCTAAAGGAAAATAAACAGACTTTTTTTTTCAAATAGGTAGATTAGTTCCTAGGTACTTGCTCAAACAAAATTTTTCAAACAAACACTTTTCAAAACAATTTTCAAAACAACTTTGTCACACTCTTGAGGACCGATACAAGGGTTATCAAGAAGTAAATTTTTCAAAACAAGCACACACAAGAAATTTTAAAAATGAGCAAAGTACCTAAGAGCCCATGGAACCATGGATAGAAAGGGTGCTAACACCTTCCCTTTCTATAATCTACCCCCCGTACTAAAAACATCTCGAAAAAAGGTTTTTTCTGTTCTTTTTCCTTTTCCTTAGTTGGATGAAATAAAAGTCGATGGCGACTCTTGCTTACCACGACATTTGCGAATACAAAACACAAACCAGCATAACAGTCAGCTCTGTCACCGTATCACATAACTAACAACTCTGCTGGGGATTTTGTAAGTGGGATATATCTTAGGATCTAGGTCATTTTTTAACTTGCTTGTTTGTCTGCTTTGTCTACTTTATATTCAAGGGTTTTGTTGGGGTTATATAGATCCTACGCCCGGATCGGGGAACACCTTTTAGGTAAGTAGCAATAAACTGTGAGGGAACTGTGTGGGGTATACCGACACTGTTGAAGCAGTAGCTACGTTAATGTGGCCCTTTGGTTGGTACCGGTAACCCTTGAGTCAATCAGGGAGAGTACGGGGCCGCCGCATGGTGCCGTGAAGCATCAACTGACCTTAGAACCTTTAATTGCACAACTTGGCCAGTAGCACGTAGCGAGATGGCCAACTTTGGTGTATTACCAAGGTCGACAGATACTCGATGCTACACTCATTGAGGTTTGACTCTTGAGTTTTGTTTGGTTGCAAGTCAATCGCCTATTGAACGAAGTTGGGGGAAAGATCAATGATATTGAGATCCCTTAGAATCCGATTACTATTTATAGGACAGGTTGAACCAATCCAACTTCAAGAGGGTATGACCTTAAAAATCATGCAGGCCTTAAACCTAAGGACTTGGTGTGACTTTCTTGTTGTTTGCCATACATGTGATTTTCTAGCATAATCATGACATCATAAGCATGGCATATTATAACTAACCATTTCAAGAATTTCCTAGGGCTCATTTTTGATTTGTTTTGTAGGATATGGCATCCGCCCGTAGGAACACTATCCAGATTAACCTTATGAAAGTGTATCTCCAACTAAAGGACCTGGCATTAAGGGTTCCTGAAAGTTCTCATTTCACTAAAAAGCATGGTCAGTTGCTCAACTTGGTCACTGCAAAACCTGATGAAGAATTGTTAAAAGTGTTGTTTCAGTTCTTCGATCCTGTGCACCATTGTTTCACCTTCCTGGGTTACTAGCTAGTACCTACTATGGAGGAATTTTCACAGTTGTTGGGGGTACCTATTCTTGATCAGTTACCTTTCAACGGTACGAAAGAACATCCAAATCCTGAAGAGATTTCTAGAGTTCCGTCCTTACAACGGTCCGACGTAGTGATAAGTTGGGAGACTAGAGGAAGTGTCCAAGGAATTCCGGTTAAGTTTCTATTCAATAAGGCTTACCATTTTTAGGATACCCTGGATTTACAAGCTTTCGAAGAGGTGCTGGCACTTCTCGTTTACGGGGTGGTACTTTTCCCTAATGCGGATCAACTCGTAGATGTGAACGCTATTAAGGTTTTTCTGTCTCATAATCCGGTGCCTACATTGCTTGGGTATATTCTACGCTCTCTGCATGCTCGCACTCTAAAGAGAAGGGGGATCCTCCTGTGTTGCACTCCTCTTTTGGCTAAGTGGTTTATTTTGCACCTACCCAGGTCTGTTTTGAAGAATGAACAGGGTTTGAAATGGTCTCGTAGGCTGATGTCCCTTACACATTCAGACATTCATTGGTGTTCACGGTTCTCGGAAGATGTTACCATCACCGATCGCTGTGGTGAATTCCTTAATGTCCCTCTCTTAGGCATTAGAGGAGGAATCACATACAACCCTTGATTGGCACTGCATCAGTTTGGTTATGCGAGAAGAGATGGTCCTCATGATACGCTTATCCAAGGAATCGCCTTCAACTATGAGAATGATGCTCGAGGATACCGCAAAAGGTTCATAAAAGCTTGGGGCGTGGTGCATAAAATTGACAGTAAGACGCTAGGGCACAAGAATTCCATTCCTCTTGAGCCTTATCTCCGATGGTACGAGCTCGCGCCCAAAGTCTTATGACGCCTTACTCTGCTTTCCTACCAATAACTGTGGAACCAGTTATTGAAGGAGATACTACTTTCCTTGGTCATCATCCTGACATGCCAATTGATCATGAAGAGTTACAGAAGTTCTGGGTTCAACTCAAAGAGGAGTGGGACACGTTTAAAGCTCAGTTCTATGCCAGCGAGAAGAAGGTCCTGGAGCTCACTAAGCTACTTCATGAAGAAAGGAACATAAACACCTACATTGCACCAAAGAGGATGCGCTTCTGGGAGACCTAGTTTCTTTTTGTTGCTTTAAGTTTTGTTTTGTTTAATTGTAAGCCTAAAAGGTATTCTTTGTAACAATTTGAATTTATTAATGCAATTAACGTATGTTTCTTTTGGTTAAACAAATTTGAGCCTTTAAGAATCCTTGAAATCATTAAATACGCATCCCACCTATAGCATCACATAAACAGGTACCATAACAGGTTTCTCATCTTCTTCGCTGTTTATTTTAGCAGTAATGTCTTCTGAACAAAGCATCAAGGATCTTCAGGCACAAAATGCACAATTCCAACAGATGTTCATAAATATGGCGAAAGGGCAGGAGGATCTGAAAGCCCTCATCCTGAAGGAGAAAAAGAAAAAGAAGAAGGTTGTTGGTATCCTGAATATGGGCAGAAGGTTCAGGGGGCCGTTAAAGCAACAAGTCGATCTGACCTCTTCATCCAAGGAAGGGGAGAATCAAGAAAGAGAGATAAGGGAAAAGGACCCCAGTCCTGAAGTTTCTGACAATGATACATACTACAATGATGAGCAGTATCCTCCTACTGAGGATATATACAAGCAATTGGAAGATCTTCTGAGTTCTATGGAAGTCCAGAGGATACCTGGTTAGGATTTTGAAGAATTGGGATTGGTGTTGGGAGTGGTCATCCCGCAGAAGTTCAAGGCTCCAATTTTTGCAAATTATGATGGGGTGTCTTTCCCAAAGCTCCATCTCCGTTCCTACGTTAGAAAGATCCAGCCCCACACCGCTGATAGAAATTTATGGGTTCACTTCTTTCAAGACAGTCTGTCAGGGACTCAGCTTGAATGGTTCTACCAACTAGAAGGAGCCCATGTCCGAAACTGGGAAGATTTGGTTGCTGCTTTTTATAAACAGTATTGTTGTACCCCAAAATTTGCCCTCCCATATTCTCCAAGATTTGTCAAGAATCATCTTCAAATGGTTCAAGGCTGTTCAAGGATTGCACAGTTCAAACCACCTCCTAAACCAGCTGAAATTAGGGTTTTGGTCCTTTCAAGGAATTTGAGGTTTTCAATGGCTCAATCAAGTCTCATAGGCCTATATACATTCTCAAGCACCTACATACCAAGTTTCAAGACTCACAGTGACAATTTGCACAATCAAAAGCTCCATTTGACCTACAGTCAACTACAAGGGCAAAATGGTCATTTCACAGTCAAAAGTCAGAATTTTTGGTCAAAATCTTATTTTGAGTACATAATCATCATTTGATCAAGTCTTGATCATGATTCCACAAGGATGGCTCAAAAAATCATCAAGGTGCAAAAAGTTACTATTTTTGGACAGTAGAAAAGTCAACTGTATCTTGACCAGGGCATAACTTTTTCATGGTTTATCAGAAAAATCCCATCCAATGCTCATATTGAAGGGTATGAAATTTCCTACAATCCATCTTCACACTCCAAGTCCAAGAAATGCATTCACAAGAAGTTACAAATTTTTACATTATAGTTTAAATTCAAAAGTCAACAAAAGTACACTTTGAGTCAAAGGCCATAACTTGAGATTGGTAAATCCAAATGACATGGGACCAAAGGCATTGGTTAGAGGACTTCAAGGCCTTTCGAAAATGTCCAAGAACATGTTCATATGATCAAAATTGAGCAAGATATGCATTGGAGAAGTTGGGAAATGTTTGTGAATTTGCAAAAGTCAACTTTGCTCAAAACACCTTGTTTTTGCTAATGGGCCTCAAATCTCTTCTTGAAACTTTATCCATGGCCTATGCACGACCCATCAAGCTTAATTGAATTATTTTCTTATTTTTTATTAATTAATTGGATTTTTAATCAATATTAATTCATTTAATTAATTTAAATTGTAGGAAAATATAAAGATATGGTTTTTCAATCTTTTTGTTAAGCAAGAATGACCTAAAAAGGCTGGAAATTTCGTGTACAAATCAAATATGCAAAAATCTCCAAGTTTGGCAACTTTATTCAATCATGAAAATGCAAAAAGATTTGATTTCCAATCAAATATTCAAATCATCATTCCATGGATTTTTGCTCAAGATTCTGACCTAATCTCATTCTCCTATAAATATACAAGCTAACCCTGATCATGCACACGGGAAATTTCTGCAGAAAAATCGATAACCATATTGAAAAAATTCAAGGAAATTGCAAAACCGTTTTCTATATTCCAGGCTAATTCAAGGCGTTTTATTGATTTTAATACACTGCAGGAGTCCCCAGGAACGTGTGGCAATCAAATTCAAGCTTCATAACTCAAGGAATCATCAAGAATAGAACCACGGTTTGCACATTTTTTTTAGAATCGTATTGCTTATTTCATGCGCATTTAACATGATTTATTGTTTGTTTTGCATTGCTTGAATCCATATGAAGCTAATGGCATAAGTTAATTGAATTATAGTGTACAAAATCACAAGTTACCATGGACGAATTCTAGGGTTCATAAGCTTTCAAATTGGGGCTTTGCAATACAAGAAAAATTAACCCTTGTGAGATCCATGATTGAACTCGTTAGGACGAGACGAAAACATTGGAAACCTCGCGAAACATTTATATCAAACACAACCCTAATCGCTATTTTTCGTCACCATGTTTTGTGGGGGTTAAAAACCCCCGCTATCTAACATTCCTTTTGCATGTACAAACGAGGAAGATGATGATGTGTTATCATGTCATTGGATCATTTGAAAAGAAACGCGCGCTTTTTCTTTTGTACATCATATTGTTTGGTTTCTCAATATACTAATTGCCTTTTATTTTATTAATGACTAAAGCGTGCAGTTGGAGTGGTTATGGCATTGGATTGGAATAATTGGGACCTGGGTTCGAATCCCAGGTCCCCCAAAACGTTTCTATTATTTTTCTTTACATATTCATATGCAGCTTTCCAAAAGGAGTCCATTATGCACCTCTAACATCCAAGCGCAATGTGTCTCTGAGCTCAAATCCTGTGGCCAAAGATGAAGGATCACCATACTCCCAGTCAACCATGCGCATGGACAATCCAGAAAGTCAAAAGGGCTTGGAGTTGATGGGCCTGAGAATTGCCAAGAATACCTCCTTATTGGGGCAACACCCCCCTGGTTTATTCTTCTTATTTTTTTTCTTTTAACTATTTTACTAACTATTAATTATTATTATTATTATTATTATTATTATTATTATTATTATTAACCAAATTAACTTTTCTTTTACAATAAAAATCAGAAAACTAAAAAACATAATATTTTTATTATTATTAATTTCACCTTTAATTTATTATTTTTGTAAATAAATTCTAACAAATTAATTTAGTTTTTTTAATTAGGTTAATTTCATTATTTTTTGCAATAAATAAAATAAATTAGAATTAGGGTTTTACTAACTTTTGATTATTTTTTGTATTTATTTTCTTAACACAAAAAACTCAAAAATATTCCTTTTGTTAATTAATCAATTAGGTTTAATTTAATTAATTGCAAAATAATAACAAACTTCTTTCTTTCTCAAAAAGGGTCAAAATCCTAAGGACTTCTCCGATTCAATTTCTTTTCGCGCATATTATTTTTTGATCATATTTATGTAATTGCTCCGAGGATGTAATTAGGACTTTTTATCGCTTTATTTATTTTTCTCGCAATTTATTTTTCAAAGGGTTTGTTTTTGGCGATGTAAATACCCGACGCCTTGTAATAGCGTAGATTTACTTTCCGCACAATTATTAATTGTTAGATGTATGTTAACTAGGCTATGCATGACAAGACTTGTATGAAATTAAAATCAACTCGTAGCTCACCATAACATGTGCAAAGATAATTTAACTGAATCCTGACACACGTGCACATGCCACTCTTAAGGTACGCCTCACTTGGTTGCCTCGACGTGGTCATTGAGTATAGGGTGTTTTAGAGGTCGCCCTCCTGTCTAAAAGATCCAAGTTGCCTCGAAACGGTTGCCTCGGATAAAAAGGATCTAGGACATTAGGGTTACCGCTAAGGCGTCCTACTATTGCTTTGGTGACCACATGTCCCTATAATCGAATTGACCCGAAAAACTCCCACGACGGTGCTACCTACTTCTCAATAGTGGGATAGTATTCTCTAGAGGACATTTACACAGCTTAATTTCTTTTGAGTAGGTAGAGGTTCTAAGGTACTTGCTCTTTCAAAACAAAAACAACTTTTCGCACTTACACTTTTCAAACAAAGTTTTCAAACAAATACTTCATACACTCTTGAGGACAGATACAAGAGTTAAATCGAAGTTTTCAAACAAACTTTTTTCAAAAACCCACAAACACAAGAAAAGCAAAACTTTTTGAAAACATAGTGAGCAAGTACCTAAGAGCCCGTGGATAACCACGGATAGAAAGGGTGCTAACACCTTCCCTTTCTATAATCTACCTCCCGAACCCGAGAAACATATCGAAAAGGAATTTTGTTGTGCTTTTGTCCTTTCCTTGTTGGAGAAAATAAAAGACGGTGGCGACTCTTGCTTACCGCGACATTTTGCAAAACGCAAACACGAACCAGCATTCCAAAACAGTCAGTTCTATTTCCACCGATAACAGAACTGGCGACTCTGCTGGGGATATTATAAGTGAGGTGTACCTTAGGATTAGATCACTATGTTTGCAATTGTATGCCTTGAATGCTTTAATATTGTGGGTTTGTATCGGAGTTCTATAGATCCTAACCCGGATCTGGGGATACCCTTTAGAAGTAGCAACAAACTGTGAGGGAACTGTGCGGGGTATACCGACATGGTTGAAGCAGTAGCTACGTTGATGTGGCACTTTGGTGAGTACCGGTAACCCTTGAGTCAAGTCAAGGAGAGTACGGGGCCGCCGCGTGGTGTCGTGAAGCATCAACTGACCTTAGAACCTTACTTGACCATCCTGGCTTCTTTAGGGGTAGTGAGATGACCGACTTTGGTGCAGTCCGAAGTTGGTAGATACTCGATACTACACTCATTGAGGGTTGTTTTCTTGGAATATTTTGGTCGCCAGTTAAGTGACTAAATCAAAACAATGAACATAGAAAACAATCCAATGATATTGAGCTCCTTAGAACCCGGTTACTATTTGTAGGACAGGTTTTGAGCCAACTAACTTAAAGAGGGTAGTACCTAAACTTCATGCTGGCTTGAAATCTAAGGGCTCTCTTGTGTGACTTGTGTGCCTTTACCATGTTTGCCTTTTGTGAATACTTGTGGTGTGCCTTTATCATAACATCATAACATTGCATACATCCTGCATAAGGACTAACCCATTTCAAGGATCTCAAGGGTTTGTGATGCAGGTCATGATGAAACATATGTCTAGCAAGGCGCAAAGGGGATTTATTTTTCTCTAGCCAAGGTTGTTTGGAGATCAAAACATGATAACTTGATTCAGGGGCTATGACCCACTCGATATGGTGAGCCTAACTCTTGAAGAAGGACTCTCAGCAACATGAAGTTCCTTCAATCAAGCTACCAGATTCAAATTCTAACAATTTCTTGTTTACCCCGCGAGATCCTTGAAAACATTGCATACATATATCATACATATCATTGCATAACAGGTCATCCGATACAGGTCTCTCATGTTCTCGCTGTTTATTTCAGCAATGGCTTTCCAACCAGACAACCAAGATCTTCGGGCTCAAAACGCCAAACTTCAAGAAATGTTCTTAAAACTATCCCAGGGGCAAGAAGAAATAAAATCTCTCCTCACAAGGGGCTTGGTCGTAGGGAATCCAGGAGGCGTCAGGAATGACCAGTTGGAAGGGCTGCAAATTGAGTTGGCAACAATGAAGATCCAGATGATGGGACAGTTGGCGGGCCAGCTGACTCTCATTCAGGACTTAGCTCAAAGACAAGAAGAGCTCAGGGTCCTCGTCAACAAGCTGCTTCAAAATAACCAAGTGAGGAAGACAACTAGGGTTGAAGATCAAGCCATCATTCAACCACCTTTGGGGCAAGAAGACAAGGGAAAAGCTCCTCAACTTGCTTCAGGGTTACAAGCCCAGCATCAACCTCGCCAGCATCAACAGGGTAATCGGCGTAAGCGAAATATGCCTGGAAGGCATTTCTCGGAGACTGATATGCCATCATCTCTCATACTGAAACGCTTGTTGGAGGTCCATCTGATTGCTTTAAAGGATCCTCCCCGGAACACCAATACCTCTGCTCCTACCTATCATCCCAATGAAAGGTGTGCATACCACTCTGACAGTCCGGGACACGACACAAACAACTGTTGGAGTTTGAAGAACAAGATCCAAGACTTGATCGACGGAAGGATGTTGGAGTTCATGCCGGATGGCGAGATGAAAATCTTCCGCTGAGAATTCTCCATCTGAGATGACTAGTTCAAATTAAGAGACTTTTGTTCATTTGAATTTCCAAGTTGTATTTTTCTTTGCTTATTCAAACAATTATTGTCATGGCAAACTTTATTACTTTATCAATGCATCGCATATGTCTGTTTTGAATCAATCTATTCGTATTCACTATATTCAAATTGCTTTCATTTTTTTGTGATGTTCAACTCTCAATTAAAAATTCTAAGCCTTTCGAGGGAGGATGACGAAAACGATACCACGATCTTTACAGTATGCTTTTGAACAGACCCCGCTGATGAGGTACATGCATTGTTTCAAATCCTAAACAGTGGAGTTATAAGGAAGATAATCCCTAGCCAACCCCTTCGAGCCAAAGAAGTTGGAGTTTTTCTTTTCACAAAAATTAAAACCCTTAATTATAACCTGGGGCATGGTAGTTTTCTCAGTTGATCCAGGTGCACAATGAATGGCATCAAAGGAGTCATTCCAATACAAAAGACAGTGATGGTTCCGAATAATCATAAAGACAGGCAGTCATTATCTCTCAAAATAAAAGCCCAATAAGTCAAAACCTATGAAGGAGACTTACAAAACTGGGGCATCCCGCTGACTGTAAATACAAAAGAAACATTTCATGAAAAAAGACAGGGATAATAAAATTAAAAAAGAAAGAGGTCCTACAAACCCTCAACAAAAAAGGAATTGACTGCCTGTTCAAAATAAACTTATCAGTATCCGAATCATCACTGGAATATCAGAGCAAAGACTCAAACAAGGTCTAACGCATGATTAGCTGAGTTTAGGTTTGAAGAACATCACGAAGAGCGGGTGGGTACAAATAAAATTTGAGCCTTTATCCTTTGTTTCTTAAACCGTGAACCAGGCCACGTTATAACCCTTAAAAAGTCCTAGCTGAAGCATGGGTTAGTTCGAAAGCATACTGTTACAAAAGGTATCCTGACTCCTGTAGGGCTTGCTGTAAAATCCTGAGTTGACATCACATTCTACAACAATTCACTGGTTTTATTGAAAACTGCATTTTCAAAAACTTCAAGACAGACATAAGCATTGCATTCTTGAAATAATATTGTTTGCATATGACTATTTGTTCAACAACAGAGAAATTCGCACGAAGAATATCTAGTGAACAAAAACCTTCTCAACAAAAAAGGTCACCTCAAGTGGAAAAAACACTTCCAACCAAGGGGCAGACATGATCATTGTCCATCATCTAGGGCAGTCAAGTCAAGATTCAAGGAATCTCTCAAGATGCCAAACAGCCAGGGGCAAATCTCCATCTGAGTCACTTGGGGCATTGGACATGAATTCCAGCAACGAATCTTGCATGATCAAACATCTTCTGGTAATATGACAACACAACACTACTGACAGTGACAACTCCCTACATTCTGAGAGCGTGGACATAGTCGAAAAAATACTACGCATAATCAAAGACCCGCTAGGTCGACTGGCCTAGGCAAAAATAAGGGCTTCCCGGCGAACCAAAAGGGTTCGGGCAAAAATAAGGGATGAAAATGAAAAAATTTGTACACCCGGCAAGTCGAAAACCTGGAAAGGCGGCTTGGGCAAAAATAGGTATCCCGATGGACTGAAAACCCGAAAGGGAGGTCCAGGCAAAAATTAGGGATCACAGCGTACGACTATGTCCCGTCATCTCGACACTTGCCTACCAGAAGAAGATTTGTCAATCGGCAGTTATCAAGCACCTCACAAGCCTTCTTCTCCCGCAAAAGCTGGGGCAATAAGAGTTGTCCAAACTGTACAACTGCTTTGCTCACCAGGTACAAAGGTAGATTCAGCTGAAGAATTTGACCAGGATACCTTCATTCCCCGCAGAGTAAGGCAAGATTCAACAATACTCTCCCCAAGAAGAGTTGATCTCCCATCAGCCCTAAAAAGGCACAGTATCCCCAGCAAGTCAGCAATACTCTCCTCCAAGCAGAGTTGGTCTACCATCAGTCTTGAAAAAGTTGGGTATCCCCAGAAGATCTTAACATTCTCCAGCAGAGTATAAAGATATTCCTCAGCAAGCATCCCTGGCAGTCTTAATATTCCTCGACAAAAATATAAGATTGTTCCCCGGCGGAATACAAGATACCCCCAGTGGAGCCATTTCCCAGCGCATTCCAAAGGTTTCCCCAGGAGAGTTGAACCATCTCCCCAGTAGATGTTGGAAGCTTATCACCTGCAGAGTACAAATGCGTCCCCAGCCATATTCAGAAGGTTATCCTCAGCAAGTTGTTGCAACGGAAAGACCATCCTCAGCGAAGTTCTTTCTATCCCCAGCGGAGTTCATCATCCGAATCCCCAACAGAGTTTATCAATGGAATCCCCAGCGGAGTTATCGTTAAAATCTCAGCGAAGCATCTCTTCCCGCAGAGTAATTCCCCGCGGAGTAATCTTTTCACCCGGTTTATTCCCCAACGGAGTCATCTTCTCCTACCGGTTTATTCTTGCAATCATCTTTATTCATCATCCTCAGCGGAAACGAAGAACTCTACTCTTCAACATCAGCCCAGGATTTAACAAACTCCCCGATGTTTGTCAAGGATTTATTTTCCCAGACGAAAATACATTCATAAACATTTCACATTTCATACCTCCTGCTTACATACATGATAAAGTGCATACGACACAATCTCATTTATTTTTGAGAACATCATGACATCATGCATCATGACATTGCATACAACTAATGTTTTGCCTTTTCAGGAAAAGGTCAATCAAAAGACGATTACCGTCAACTTTTGTAGTTCCAGATCAACACCTGTAACTAGCCAGGAAATATCTGTGGACGATTGATTGTAGATTCGATACCTGTAACTAGCCAGGAAAGTTATCTACATGAATAGATTGAAGATCAACACCTGTAACAGGCCAGGAAACCATCTTTCTTTCTCAGGTCAGAGATCTACACCTGTATCCAGCCAGGAAAGCTATCTCGACCAACCTTTTTTAAGTTCCAGATCAACACCTGTAACAGGCCAGGAAATATCTGTGAGCGACTGATTGTAGATTTGATACCTGTAACTAGCCAGGAAAGTTATCTACATGAAGAGATTGTAGATCAACACCTGTAACAAGCCAGGAAATTATCTTTCTTTCTCAGGTCAGAGATCTACACCTGTATCCAGCCAGGAAAGCTATCTCGACCAACTTTTTTAAGTTCCAGATCAACACATGTATCTAGCCAGGGAATATCTGTGAGCGACTGATTGTAGATTCGATACCTGTAACTAGCCAGGAAAGTTATCTACATGAAGAGATTGAAGATCAACACCTGTAACAGGCCAGGAAATTATCTTTCTTTCTCAGGTCAGAGATCAACACCTGTATCCAGCCAGGAAAGCTATCTCGACCAACCTTTTTTTAAGTTCTAGATTAATACCTGTATCTAGCCAGGAAATATCTGTGAGCGATTGATTGTAGATCTACACCTGTAACTAGCCAGGAAAGTATCTACATGAAGAGATTGAAGATCAATACCTGTAGCAAGCCAGGAAGTCATCTTTCTTTCTCAGGTCAGAGAGTAATACCTGAAACCAGCCAGGAAAGCTATCTCCTCGATCAACCTTTTTTTAAGTTCCGGATTAATACCTGTATCTAGCCAGGAAATATCTGTGAGCGATTGATTGTAGATTCGATACCTGTAACTAGCCAGGAAAGTTATCTACGTGAAGAGTTTGAAGATCAACACCTGTAACAGGCCAGGAAATTATCTTTCAGTCTCAGGTCAGAGATCTACACCTATAACCAGACAGGAAAGCTATCCCGACCAACCCTTTTTGAGTTCCAGATCAACACCTGTATCTAGCCAGGAAATATCTGTGAGCGATTGATTGTAGATCTATACCTGAAACCAGACAGGAAAGTTATCTACATGAAGAGACTGAAGATCAATACCTGTAGCAAGCCAGGAAGACTATCTTTCCTTCTCAAGTCATAGATTAATACCTGAAACCAGACAGGAAAACTATCTCATCTGCCAACCTACCAAGTCACAATTCAACAAACATTCCCGGATGGCATCTTTAAGCCCATCTTCACAACCATCCAGTACAGTCTCCAGATTGAATCTATAAGCCCATTCCCCGACAAGATTCTGTCACATCTCCAGATGGCATCTATAAGCCCATCCTCCTATCCATTACATCTCCAGATGGCATCTATAAGCCCATCCCCCGACAAGATTCTGTCACATATCTAGATGGCATCTATAAGCCCATCCTCCTATCCATCATCTCTCCAAATGGCATCTGTAAGCCCATTCCCGACATCACATTGTTGATATTATACTATGCGAGTGCAAATTTCTGGGCACTTTAGTGTCCAATCATCTTCCACCTTCGGATCACGAAAGGCCCGCAAGCCAATCTACCTCCTCGGGTTTAAGAAGATTGAATAGGGGAAACTGTTGTAGCCCAAAATTTTCCCTCCCATATTCTCCAAGATTTGTCAAGAATCATCTTCAAATGGTTCAAGATTGTTCAAGGATTGCACAGTTCAAACCACCTCCTAAACCAGCTGAAATTAAGGTTTTGGTCCTTTCAAGGAATTTGAGGTTTTCAATGGCTCAATCAAGTCTCATAGGCCTATATACATTCTCAAGCACCTACATACCAAGTTTCAAGACTCACAGTGACAATTTGCACAGTCAAAAGCTCCATTTGACCTACAGTCAACTGCAAGGGCAAAATGGTCATTTCACAGTCAAAAGTCAGAATTTTTGGTCAACATCTTATTTTGAGTACACAATCATCATTTGATCAAGTCTTGATCATGATTCCACAAGGATGGCTCAAAAAATCATCAAGGTGCAAAAAGTTACTATTTTTGGACAGCAAAAAAGTCAACTGTATGTTGACCAGGGCATAACTTTTTCATGGTTTGTCAGAAAAATCCCATCCAATGCTCATATTGAAGGGGATGCAATTTCCTACAATCCATCTTCATACTCCAAGTCCAAGAAATGCATTCACAAGAAGTTACCAATTTTTACATTACAGGTCAAATTCAAAAGTCAACAAAAGTACACTTTGAGTCAAAGGCCATAACTTGAGATTGGTAAATCCAAATGACATGGAACCAAAGGCATTGGTTAGTGGACTTCAAGACTTTTCGAAAATGTACAAGAACATGTTCATATGATCAAAATTGAGCAAGATATGCATTGGAGAAGTTGGGAAATGTTTGTGAATTTGCAAAAGTCAACTTTGCTCAAAACACCTTGTTTTTGCTAATGGGCCTCAAATCTCTTCTTGAAACTTTATCCATGGCCTATGCACGACCCATCAAGCTTAATTGAATTATTTTATTATTTTTTATTAATTAATTGGATTTTTAATCAATATTAATTCATTTAATTAATTTAAATTGTAGGAAAATATAAAGATATGGTTTTTCAATCTTTTTGTTAAGCAAGAATGACCTAAAAAGGCTGGCAATTTCGTGTACAAATCAAATATGCAAAAATCTCCAAGTTTGGCAACTTTCTTCAATCATGAAAATGCAAAAAGATTTGATTTACAATCAAATATTCAAATCATCATTCCATGGATTTTTGCTCAAGATTCTGACCTAATCTCATTCTCCTATAAATATACAAGCTAACCCTGATCATGCACACGGGAAATTTCTGTAGAAAAAGCCATAACCATATTGAAAAAATTCAAGGAAATTGCAAAATTGTTTTCTATATTCCAGGCCAATTCAAGGCGTTTTATTGATTTTAATACACTGCAGGAGTCCCCAAGAACGTGTAGCAATCAAATTCAAGCTTCATAACTCAAGGAATCATCAAGAATAGAACCACGGTTTGCACATTTTTTTTAGAATCGTATTGCTTATTTCATGCGCATTTAACATGATTTATTGTTTGTTTTGCATTGCTTGAATCCATATGAAGCTAATGGCATAAGTTAATTGAATTATAGTGTACAGAATCACAAGTTACCATGGATGAATTCTAGGGTTCATAAGCTTTCAAATTGGGGCTTTGCAATACAAGAAAAATTAAGCCTTGTGAGACCCATGATTGAAATTGTTAGGACGAGACGAAAACATTGGAACCCTCGCGAAACATTTATATCAAACACAGCCCTAATCGCTATTTTTCGTCACCATGTTTTGTGGGGGTTAAAACCCCCCGCTATCTAACATTCCTTTTGCAGGTACAAACGAGGAAGATGATGATGTGTTATCATGTCATTGGATCATTTGAAAAGAAACGCGCGCTTTTTCTTTTGTACATCATATTGTTTGGTTTCTTAATATATTAATTGCCTTTTATTTTATTAATGACTAAAGCATGCAGTTGGAGCGGTTAATGCATTGGATTGGAATCATTGGGACCTGGGTTCGAATCCCAGGTCCCCCAAAACGTTTCTATTATTTTTCTTTACATATTCATATGCAGCTTTCCAAAAGGAGTCCATTATGCACCTCTAACATCCAAGCGCCATGTGTCTCTGAGCTCAAATCCTGTGGCCAAAGATGAAGGATCACCATACTCCCAGTCAACCATGCGCATGGACAATCCAGAAAGTCAAAAGGGCTTGGAGTTGATGGGCCTGAGAATTTCCAAGAATACCTCCTTATTGGGCCAACACCCCCCTGGTTTATTCTTCTTATTTTTTTTTCTTTTATCTATTTTACTAACTATTAATTATTATTATTATTATTATTATTAACCAAATTAACTTTTATTTTACAATAAAAATCAGAAAACTAAAAAACATAATATTTTTATTATTATTAATTTCACCTTTAATTTATTATTTTTGTAAATAAATTCTAAAAAATTAATTTAGTTTTTTTAATTAGGTTAATTTCATTATTTTTTGCAATAAATAAAATAAATTAGAATTAGGGTTTTACTAACTTTTGATTATTTTATTTATTTATTTTCTTAACACATAAAAAACTCAAAAATATTTCCTTTTGTTAATTAATCAATTAGGTTTAATTTAATTAATTGCAAAATAATAACAAACTTCTTTCTTTCTCAAAATGGGTTAAAACCCTAAGGACTTCTCCGATTCAATTTCTTTTCGCGCATATTATTTTTTGATCATATTTATGTATTTGCTCCGAGGATGTAATTAAGACTTTTTATCACTTTATTTATTTTTCTCGCAATTTATTTTTCAAAGGGTTTGTTTTTTGCGATGTAAATACCCGACGCCTTGTAGTAGCGTAGATTTACTTTCCGCACAATTATTAATTGTTAGATGTATGTTAACTAGGCTATGCATGACAAGACTTGTATGAAATTAAAATCAACTCGTAGCTCACCATAACATGTGCAAAGATAATTTAACTGAATCCTGACACACGTGCACATGCCACTCTTAAGGTACGCCTCACTTGGTTGCCTTGACGTGGTCATTGAGTATAGGGTGTTTTAGAGGTCGCCCTCCTGTCTAAAAGATCTAAGTTGCCTCGAAACGGTTGCCTCGGATAAAAAGGATCTAGGACATTAGGGTTACCGCTAAGGCGTCCTACTATTGCTTTGGTGAGCACATGTCCCTATAATCGAATTGACCCGAAAAACTCCAACGACGGTGCTACCTACTTCTCAATAGTGGGATAGTATTGTCTAGAGGACATTTACACAGCTTAATTTCTTTTGAGTAGGTAGAGGTTCTAAGGTACTTGCTCTTTCAAAACAAAAACAACTTTTCGCACTTACACTTTTCAAACAATGTTTTCAAACAAATACTTCATACACTCTTGAGGACAGATACAAGAGTTAAATCGAAGTTTT
Source organism: Vicia faba (assembly GCA_948472305.1). Taxonomy (NCBI): domain Eukaryota; kingdom Viridiplantae; phylum Streptophyta; class Magnoliopsida; order Fabales; family Fabaceae; genus Vicia; species Vicia faba. The sequence goes on from OX451736.1 coordinate 942,405,215, forward strand.
CAAACAAACTTTTTTCAAAAACCCACAAACACAAGAAAAGAAAAACTTTTTGAAAACATAGTGAGCAAGTACCTAAGAGCCCGTGGATAACCACATATCAATTGCAAGCATTCCCAAGCCTAGAATCGCTCCTGGTAAACCCACGATTTGAACATACAAGCTTGATTTTGATTTTACAATTTACGCATAATTAACCACTTTTAAGCATAGCATTGTATTTGTATAATCATTTGGAATGTTTTAGTTCAATTAATTTTGAGTTTTGATGACTGTTTCGCTAATTGCCATTGCTAGGGTTTAGGGGGCCGTTTTAGGGTTTCTTTGTACAAGTTAAATTGGACTAAGAAAATGGTGCCATGGTACTCATGAGATCAAGACGAGTTGATTGGTATAGCTAGAATTAATTTATCACGCATTTTATGAATTTTTGAAGCTTGCAGGTTTATAGCTATGGAAGATGTCTGTAGGTATAAGTCTGATACCTAAAACGACACTTTTGGGAAGAAGATGAAGGCGTGGCAATCAACCACTGGTCCATTTGAAATTCGCGCGTTTTTGGAGGAAACTATGTGGCTTGTCATTATAATATTGTTTTCTTATTATATTAACAATTAACAGCGCAACGCAGATGGCAAGGGGTATAGGCGTGTGAAGCAAAGGACCTGGGTTAGATCCCAGGTCCAAACATTTTCTTATTTTCTGAACAATTCCTTGCAGATCCAGCGTGCCTCATAGCCTGTCATCCACCATACAACTCAACGCTTCATCACTGGATCCATCTCCAGCCAGATCCAACGCTCAACATGCATAAGCTCATGGTAGACCCTCAGAAGACGATCCCACTAGATCAGGCGCAGGACCTTTGGGAAAAGAATTTGGGCCCAGCCAATTCAGGAACACACCCTCCCCCTAATTTCTCATCCAACAGGCACAATTCTATTATCTTTTTATTTTAATTATTTTTTATTATTTATTAATTATTTCTTTTTTCAAACAACCACAAAAAATCATGCCTTTTTTTTATTTAATCAAAGAATCATAAAAACATAAAAAAAAAAATTTATAAAATTTTTTTTTATTATTAATTTAATTAAGTTAGGGTAAGTTAATTCCTTTTTTGCATAATTTAAAATAAATAGAATAAAGGTTTAATGTTGTACATAACCTAATTTTTTCTCAAAAATAACCTAAATATTCTTTCAATTAGATTTTTAGGTTTTCCAATTATTTCTCGCATATAATTCGCCGTGCGCGCCTTTAATTTTCCTTTTTATATTATTGTAACTGCTCCGAGTTTGTAATAGTAATTAGGGTTTTAAATTTCTGCATATTTATTTACAGTCAAAATAATTATGTATCTGCGAAAGCCTTGTAATAGTTAGGACTTTAATTTTTCGCATTTTAATTTCCGCAAACTATAAACTGCTTAGATGTATGTATAGGATTGTATGGAAAGACAAATTGAAATTAAAACAGTAGAAAACCCTAAATGTGCAAAGATAATTAACTGAAAAAAATACACTTGCACATGCTCACTCCAAGGATTTACTCCACTCTGGTTGCCTTCGGTAAACGACCATGAAGTATAGGGAATGTTAGTGGTCGTCCTCTAGTCCCAAAAGATCTAAAATGACCCATTCGGATGTTGCCTCGGAAAAAGATCTTTAAGGCTTTATGATGATTACTAAAATTTCCTAACATTGCTTTTGTGATCGTACTTGTCCCTTCGAACGTCCCTTAAAACTCCAACGATGGTGCTACCTATTCCTTTATAATAGGATAGCGCTGTCTAAAGGAAAATAAACAGACTTTTTTTTCAAATAGGTAGATTAGTTCCTAGGTACTTGCTCAAACAAATTTTTTCACACAAACACTTTTCAAAACAATTTTCAAAACAACTTTGTCGCACTCTTGAGGACCGATACAAGGGTTATCACGAAGTAAAATTTTCAAAACAAGCACACACAAGAAATTTTAAAAATGAGCAAAGTACCTAAGAGCCCATGGAACCATGGATAGAAAGGGTGCTAACACCTTCCCTTTCTGTAATCTACCCCCCGTACTAAAAACATCTCGAAAAAAGGTTTTTTATGTTCTTTTTCCTTTTCCTTAGTTGGATGAAATAAAAGTCGATGGAGACTCTTGCTTACCACGACATTTGCGAATACAAAACACAAACCATCATAACAGTCAGCTCTGTCACCGTATCACATAACTAACAACTCTGCTGGGGATTTTGTAAGTGGGATATATCTTAGGATCTAGGTGATTTTTTAACTTGCTTGTTTGTCTGCTTTGTCTACTTTATATTCAAGGGTTTTGTCGGGGTTATATAGATCCTACACCCGGATCGGGGAACACCTTTTAGGTAAGTAGCAATAAACTGTGAGGGAACTGTGTGGGGTATACCGACACTGTTGAAGCAGTATCTACGTTAATGTGGCCCTTTGGTTGGTACCGGTAACCCTTGAGTCAATCAGGGAGAGTACGGGGCCGCCGCATGGTGTCGTGAAGCATCAACTGACCTTAGAACCTTTAATTGCACAACTTGGCCAGTAGCACGTAGTGAGATGGCCAACTTTGGTGTATTACCAAGGTCGACAGATACTCGATGCTACACTCATTGAGGTTTGACTCTTGAGTTTTGTTTGTTTGCAAGTCAATCGCCTATTGAACGAAGTTGGGGGAAAGATCAGTGATATTGAGATCCCTTAGAATCCGATTATTATTTATAGGACAGGTTGAACCAATCCAACTTCAAGAGGGTATGACCTTAAAAATCATGCAGGCCTTAAACCTAAGGACTTGGTGTGACTTTCTTGTTGTTTGCCATACATGTGATTTTCTAGCATAATCATGACATCATAAGCATGGCATATTATAACTAACCATTTCAAGGATTTCCTAGGGCTCATTTTTGCTTTGTTTTGTAGGATATGGCATCCGCCCGTAGGAACACTATCCAGATTAACCTTATGAAAGTGTATCTCCAACTAAAGGACCTGGCATTAAGGGTTCCTGAAAGTTCTCATTTCACTAAAAAGCATGGTCAGTTGCTCAACTTGGTCACTGCAAAACCTGATGAAGAATTGTTAAAAGTGTTGTTTCAGTTCTTCGATCCTGTGCACCATTGTTTCACCTTCCCGGGTTACTAGCTAGTACCTACTATGGAGGAATTTTCTCAGTTGTTGGGGGTACCTATTCTTGATCAGTTACCTTTCAACGGTACGGAAGAACATCCAAATCCTGAAGAGATTTCTAGAGTTCCGTCCTTACAACGGTCCGACGTAGTGATAAGTTGGGAGACTAGAGGAAGTGTCCAAGGAATTCCGGTTAAGTTTCTATTCAATAAGGCTTACCATTTTTAGGATACCCTGGATTTACAAGCTTTCGAAGAGGTGCTGGCACTTTTCGTTTACGGGGTGGTACTTTTCCCTAATGCGGATCAACTCGTAGATGTGAACGCTATTAAGGTTTTTCTGTCTCATAATCCGGTGCCTACATTGCTTGCGAATATTCTACGCTCTCTGCATGCTCGCACTCTAAAGAGAAGGGGGATCCTCCTATGTTGCACTCCTATTTTGGCTATGTGGTTTATTTTGCACCTACCCAGGTCTGTTTTGAAGAATGAACATGGTTTGAAATGGTCTCGTAGGCTGATGTCCCTTACACATTCAGACATTCATTGGTGTTCACGGTTCTCGGAAGATGTTACCATCACCGATCACTGTGGTGAATTCCTTAATGTCCCTCTCTTAGGCATTAGAGGAGGAATCACATACAACCCTTGTTTGGCACTGCATCAGTTTGGTTATGCGAGAAGAGATGGTCCTCATGATACGCTTATCCAAGGAATCTCCTTCAACTATGAGAATGATGCTCGAGGATACCGCAAAAGGTTCATAAAAGCTTGGGGCGTGGTGCATAAAATTGACAGCAAGACGCTAGGGCACAAGAATTCCATTCCTCTTGAGCCTTATCTCCGATGGTACGAGCTCGCGCCCAAAGTCTTATGATGCCTTACTCTGCTTTCCTACCAATAACTGTGGAACCAGTTATTGAAGGAGATACTACTTTCCTTGGTCATCATCCTGACATGCCAATTGATCATGAAGAGTTACAGAAGTTCTGGGTTCAACTCAAAGAGGAGCGGGACACATTTAAAGCTCAGTTCTATGCCAGCGAGAAGAAGGTCCTGGAGCTCACTAAGCTACTTCATGAAGAAAGGAACATAAACACCTACATTGCACCAAAGTGGATGCGCTCCTGGGAGACCTAATTTCTTTTTGTTGCTTTAAGTTCTGTTTTGTTTAATTGTAAGCCTAAAAGGTATTCTTTGTAACAATTCGAATTTATTAATGCAATTAACGTATGTTTCTTTTGGTTAACAAATTTGAGCCTTTAAGAATCCTTGAAATCATTGCATACGTATCCCACCCATAGCATCGCATAAACAGGTACCATAACAGGTTTCTCATCTTCTTCGCTGTTTATTTTAGCAGTAATGTCTTCTGAACAAAGCATCAAGAATCTTCAGGCACAAAATGCACAATTCCAACAGATGTTCATAAATATGGCGAAAGGGAAGGAGGATCTGAAAGCCCTCATCCTGAAGGAGAAAAAGAAAAAGAAGAAGGTCGTTGGTATCCTGAATATGGGCAGAAGGTTTAGGGGGCCGTTAAAGCAACAAGTCGATCTGACCTCTTCATCCAAGGAAGGGGAGAATTAAGAAAGAGAGATAATTGAAAAGGACCCCAGTCCTGAAGTTTCTGACAATGATACATACTACAATGATGAGCAGTATCCTCCTACTGAGGATAGATACAAGCAATTGGAAGATCGTCTGAGTTCTATGGAAGTCCAGAGGATACCTGGTTAGGATTTTGAAGAATTGGGATTGGTGTCGGGAGTGGTCATCCCGCAGAAGTTCAAGGCTCCAATTTTTGCAAATTACGATGGGGTGTATTGCCCAAAGCTCCATCTCTGTTCCTATGTTAGAAAGATCCAGCCCCACACTGCTGATAGAAATTTATGGGTTCACTTCTTTCAAGACAGTCTGTCAGGGACTCAGCTTGAATGGTTCTACCAACTAGAAGGAGCCCATGTCCGAAACTGGGAAGATTTGGCTGCTGATTTTTATAAACAGTATTGTTGTACCCCAAAATTTTCCCTCCCATATTCTCCAAGATTTGTCAAGAATCATCTTCAAATGGTTCAAGATTGTTCAAGGATTGCACAGTTCAAACCACCTCATAAACCAGCTGAAATTAGGGTTTTGGTCCTTTCAAGGAATTTGAGGTTTTCAATGGCTCAATCAAGTCTCATAGGCCTATATACATTCTCAAGCACCTATATACCAAGTTTCAAGACTCACAGTGACAATTTGCACAGTCAAAAGCTCCATTTGACCTACAGTCAACTACAAGGGCAAAATGGTCATTTCACAGTCAAAAGTCAAAAAATTTGGTCAACATCTTATTTTGAGTACACAATCATCATTTGATCAAGTCTTGATCATGATTCCACAAGGATGGCTCAAAAAATCATCAAGGTGCAAAAAGTTACTATTTTTGGACAGCAAAAAAGTCAACTGTATGTTGACCAGGGCATAACTTTTTCATGGTTTATCAGAAAAATCCCATCCAATGCTCATATTGAAGGGGATGCAATTTCCTACAATCCATCTTCACACTCCAAGTCCAAGAAATGCATTCACAAGAAGTTACCAATTTTTACATTATAGGTCAAATTCAAAAGTCAACAAAAGTACACTTTGAGTCAAAGGCCATAACTTGAGATTGGTAAATCCAACTGACATGGGACCAAAGGCATTGGTTAGAGGACTTCAAGACCTATCCAAAATGTCCAAGAACATGTTCATATGATAAAAATTGAGCAAGATATGCATTGGAGAAGTTGGGAAATGTTTGTGAATTTGCAAAAGTCAATTTTGCTCAAAACACCTTGTTTTTGCTAATGGGCCTCAAATCTCTTCTTGAAACTTTATCCATGGCCTATGCACGACCCATCAAGCTTAATTGAATTATTTTCTTATTTTTTATTAATTAATTGGATTTTTAATCAATATTAATTCATTTAATTAATTTAAATTGTAGGAAAATATAAAGATATGGTTTTTCAATCTTTTTATGAAGCAAGAATGACCTAAAAAGGCTGGCAATTTCATGTACAAATCAAATATGCAAAAATCTCCAAGTTTGGCAACTTTCTTCAATCATGAAAATGCAAAAAGATTTGATTTCCAATCAAATATTCAAATCATCATTCCATGGATTTTTGCTCAAGATTCTGACCTAATCTCATTCTCCTATAAATATACAAGCTAACCCTGATCATGCACACGGGAAATTTCTGCAGAAAAAGCCATAACCATATTGAAAAAATTCAAGGAAATTGCAAAATTGTTTTCTATATTCCAGGCCAATTCAATGCGTTTTATTGATTTTAATACACTGCAGGAGTCCCCAGGAACGTGTAGCAATCAAATTCAAGCTTCATAACTCAAGGAATCATCAAGAATAGAACCAGGGTTTGCACATTTTTTTTAGAATCGTATTGCTTATTTCATGCGCATTTAACATGATTTATTGTTTGTTTTGCATTGCTTGAATCCATATGAAGCTAATGGCATAAGTTAATTGAATTATAGTGTACAGAATCACAAGTTACCATGGACGAATTCTAGGGTTCATAAGCTTTCAAATTTGGGCTTTGCAATACAAGAAAAATTAAGCCTTGTGAGACCCATGATTGAACTCGTTAGGACGAGACGAAAACATTGGAACCCTCGCGAAACATTTATATCAAACACAGCCCTAATCGCTATTTTTCGTCACCATGTTTTGTGGGGGTTAAAAAACCCCGATATCTAACATTCCTTTTGCAGGTACAAATGAGGAAGATGATGATGTGTTATCATGTCATTGGATCATTTGAAAAGAAACGCGTGCTTTTTCTTTTGTACATCATATTGTTTGGTTTCTCAATATATTAATTGCCTTTTATTTTAATAATGACTAAAGTGTGCAGTTGGAGTGGTTAAGGCATTGGATTGGAATCATTGGGACCTGGGTTCGAATCCAAGGTCCCCCAAAACGTTTCTATTATTTTTCTTTACATATTCATATGCAGCTTTCCAAAAGGAGTCCATTATGCACCTCTAACATCCAAGCGCCATGTGTCTCTGAGCTCAAATCCTGTGGCCAAAGATGAAGGATCACCATACTCCCAGTCAACCATGCGCATGGACAATCCAGAAAGTCAAAAGGGCTTGGAGTTGATGGGCCTGAGAATTTCCAAGAATACCTCCTTATTGGGTCAACACCCCCCTGGTTTATTCTTCTTATTTTTTTTTCTTTTAACTATTTTACTAACTATTAATTATTATTATTATTATTATTATTATTAACCAAATTAACTTTTCTTTTACAATAAAAATCAGAAAACTAAAAAACATAATATTTTTATTATTATTAATTTCACCTTTAATTTATTATTTTTGTAAATAAATTCTAACAAATTAATTTAGTTTTTTTAATTAGGTTAATTTCATTATTTTTTGCAATAAATAAAATAAATTAGAATTAGGGTTTTACTAACTTTTGATTATTTTTTTAATTCATTTTCTTAACACATAAAAAACTCAAAAATATTTCCTTTTGTTAATTAATCAATTAGGTTTAATTTAATTAATTGCAAAATAATAACAAACTTCTTTCTTTCTCAAAAAGGGTCAAAACCCTAAGGACTTCTCCGATTCAATTTCTTTTCGCGCATATTATTTTTTAATCATATTTATGTACTTGCTCCGAGGATGTAATTAAGACTTTTTATCGCTTTATTTATTTTTCTCGCAATTTATTTTTCAAAGGGTTTGTTTTTGGCGATGTAAATACCCGACGCCTTGTAATAGCGTAGATTTACTTTCCGCACAATTATTAATTGTTAGATGTATGTTAACTAGGCTATGCATGACAAGACTTGTATGAAATTAAAATCAACTCGTAGCTCACCATAACATGTGAAAAGATAATTTAACTGAATCCTGACACACGTGCACATGCCACTCTTAAGGTACGCCTCACTTGGTTGCCTCGACGTGGTCATTGAGTGTAGGGTGTTTTAGAGGTCGCCCTCCTGTCTAAAAGATCCAAGTTGCCTCGAAACAGTTGCCTCGGATAAAAAGGATCTAGGACATTAGGGTTACCGCTAAGGCGTCCTACTATTGCTTTGGTGACCACATGTCCCTATAATCGAATTGACCCGAAAAACTCCAACGACGGTGCTACCTACTTCTCAATAGTGGGATAGTACTGTCTAGAGGACATTTACACAGCTTAATTTCTTTTGAGTAGGTAGAGGTTCTAAGGTACTTGCTCTTTCAAAACAAAACAACTTTTCGCACTTACACTTTTCAAACAAAGTTTTCAAACAAATACTTCATACACTCTTGAGGACAGATACAAGAGTTAAATCGAAGTTTTCAAACAAACTTTTTTCAAAAACCCACAAACACAAGAAAAGCAAAACTTTTTGAAAACATAGTGAGCAAGTACCTAAGAGCCCATGGATAACCACAGATAGAAAGGGTGCTAACACCTTCCCTTTCTATAATCTACCTCCTGAACCCGAGAAACATCTCGAAAAGGAATTTTGCTGTGCTTTTGTCCTTTCCTTGTTGGAGAAAATAAAAGACGGTGGCGACTCTTGCTTACCGCGACATTTTGCAAAACGCAAACACGAACCAGCATTCCCAAACAGTCAGTTCTATTTCCACCGATCACAAGTATCAATATAACACCGACCTTGCTCCTACTCGTACTCAACTCCAGAGTATGTCTATGGGTGCAAGTGAAGTCTTTAAGGACTATGCACAGAAGTGGAGAGACTTGGCGGGAAGAGTCCAACCCCCTTTGTCTGATAGGGAGTTGGTCGACATGTTTCTTGGGATGATATCTGGTCCATTCTTTAATCATTTGATCGACAGTTTGTCAGCTGGTTTCACCGAGCTGATTATAACTGGAGAGAGGGTAGAAGCTGGGATCCGGAGCGGAAAGATACAAAAATATGCCTCTTCGAGCTCGGTAAATAAGCCTTTTGATGGTAAGAAGGAAGTCAGTGCCATCTATAGCATGAGAGGTCAAAATAAAGTTGAACACCGTCAGACGGTAAGTGCCGTAATGATACCTAGGTGTGCGGTTTCTTCACAACGCAACAATTAACAAAGGGTGGAAAGACCACAATGGAAGTTTACCCGGATTAACATGACATTGGATGAAGTTCTACCCCATCTACTGAGATCCAACTTGGCAACCTTGAAAGAGGCTCCCAAGAATCCGAACACCATATCTCCTCGGTATAATCTAAATGCTCAGTGTGCCTATCATTCTGAGAGTCCTGGCCATGATACAAATGACTGCTGGTCTCTGAGAAATAAGGTACAGGATCTGATTGAGGCTAAGGAAATTGAGTTCGATGCTCCGAAAAAGCCCAATGTCATAACTGCTCCCATGCTTAAGCACAATCGGGGAGTTAATGTCATTGATACTGATCTGTTGATGAAGTTTCTACTCCTCTTATGACGGTTAAGAAGAATTTGTTGTCAGCCAATTTATTTCCGGGTTGTGGTGAAGGTTGCCACATGTGTTCATCTCTGCCTTCTGGTTGCAATTTTCTAAAGTCAAGTGTTCAGCGCCTGATGGACAATAAAGAAATCTTGTTCGAGAAAACTTTGATTCCCATTATTCTGTTTGAAGATGTTGCTATTATAACCATTTCCACCCATCCTTCCAAGGCCTCCTCGAGAAGACCTGTTAGGATTACATCTGCTCCAAGAGTCACTCCGTTAATAATCACCTTTCCCGGTCCTGCCCCGTATGCCTTGGACAAAGTTGTCCCCTGGCATTATGGTGCCAATGTGTACTATCATGGCATCAAACAAGATTTGAAGAATGAAGAGATTGATCCTGATGTCAGTAATATTGTCGGGACCAGCAAAGTTACCAAAAGTGGAAGGGTTTTCTCTCCTGAGATTTCCCCAAAGATTGTCATTAGGCCTGTTGTTATTCTGTCTGCTATACCTACTGATACTTCAACTACTAATCATGTGCTTACTCCAATTATCACTCCCACCGATGAGTCATCTGGGACTCGAGGCAAAGAAGTTATAGGTGAGCCTTCCTGGACGGAGGCACCTAGAAAAATTGTCGCAGAAGACTCTAAGCAAGAGATAGAGGAAATATTGAAAATACTAAAAGAGAGCGACTGCAATATGGTCGAGAAGCTGGGGCAGACCCCCTCAAATATATCCATGTTATCCCTGCTTTTGTGCTCCGAGACCCATGCAAAGGCTTTGATTGCATTCCTCAAGACTGCGCATGTGCCGCAAGAAATCTCCGCCGATCAATTCAAAGACTGTGTGGCCAGCCTGACTATTGACAATGGGCTGGGTTTTTCAGATGCAGACTTGACACCGAAAGGTAGGAAACATAATCATGCTCTATGTTGTACCCCAAAATTTTCCCTCTCACTTATCAAGAATTTTGCTCACAAGATCTCCTTGGGCTCAAGACTGCACTAGGGTTTGATCAGCTCAAGACACCTCCTCAAACACTGATGACCAAAATTAGGGTTTGAGTTTGCACAAGGATTTTTGAACTTCTAATGTCCCATGTGACTTTCATGGATCATTATGGACCCCCAAGATCACTCATGTCAAGTTTCAAGCTTTGGATCACACTTTAGCTCAGTCAACTGAGTAGTTGACCTAAAAATCAATGGTATTGGGGAAAAAGTCAACCATGGCCAATTTACAGTCAAAATTCATAATTTTTGACCCATACCAACATTTTAAACACATATGTATCATTTGATCAAGTTTGGACCACAATACCTCAAGAAATTTGATCAAATCATCAAAAAGGCAAAATGGTCAAAATTAGGTTTTTGATTAGGAAAGGGCAATTTCTGATTTTTGACCTAGCAAATGGTCAATTGGTTTAAGTTGTGATCTCAAGAGTCCAATTGCATCATTTTGACCTAATGGCATGGTTCAAAACATTTTCAAGTCCATTGGATTGACAGATGAATTTTTCAGTCAACTGATCAAAAGTCAACTGTATACTGAAAAGTCAAACTTTGACTTTTTGGTCAAATTCAAGTGCCAAAGATCATAATTCATCAAAACATGTCAAAATATGAAACTTATTCATCAAGGAATCAAAAAGTCAAGATTTCATTTTGAAAAGTCAAAATTTTTAAACTTAGAAATTTTTCTAAGTGTTGGAAACTTCATGTTTTTTCATAACTTTGAACAAAATTTTCACAATGATACAAGATGATTCAAGAGAAACTTACAACATGAAAGTTGTAGATATCCATGAAATTTATAAATTTGTTTTACACAACTCCTTCCAAAAATGCTTTGATCTCAAGTTATAATTTTATGAACATGTGGTCATGAAACTAAACACTTAGTGAAATTTTGCCCTAATTTGGTCAGGATTTTGACCCAACTTCATGGCACTTTTTCATATAGATCCAAGGGGAATATTCCAAAGCAATTCAAAGATGGATTGTATATCACATTTCAAGCTTTCCAAAATGTCCAAGAACTCCTTGAGATCATTCTTGAGGAGGGAGAATCGAAGAGATGAAGTTAGGGTTTTGTCACTTAAATTACAAGGCATTTTGTGATGAACAAGAATTCAATTTCAAATCTATGCTGCACAATATTGTTTTGCAGGCCTCTAAACCTCAAGATATCTCCATAATCAGAAGATTACACTTGCTTTTGAGCTATTATCCACTTGATTCAAGCTTTATCCAAGCAAATTTTCCATTTATGGCACAAAGTAACCATTATATTCTTGTAAAGAGGCTTTAATCACAAAGTCAATGCATAGAGCTCCTAACTTGTTCCTTATGATCACAAGCAATGTCAAAGGCAAAAGAAATATGTCTAGAGCCTCCCATAAACTCATGCCATGCATGTACTTCATCTTGGAACTATAATATCACTTTTCTTCAAAATCAAGTAACATAACTATAAGTCTATATCTTGCTTTTCTGACCTCCTCAAGTCCTCTAATATTTTTCATATAACCACACAAGTTATTTGCAAGCAGCACACGGAAAAACAAGCCTAAAAAACTCCCGGAAAACAGAGGTTGCACAAAACCTCCACCTTTGTGTCATTTCTGATTTTGAACTTCAATCTTCAAAGCCACTTTTGCATTTCTTGGCCTTTTTGTTTCAAAAGCTTCCTCATACCAAATACAGACCATCCCTGTCCCTGTTTGCAAACTGTAACACCATCTTCATCTACTTCCAAGTTCAAAAACAGAGCATCACAGTTGGACTTCTCCAGACCATTCTAGCCACCCTCAGCTTAAGCCAGCCATTTCATTAGCTTCCTAGAGGTCCAAGGAAGCTAACCTGATCATCAGCACTGCCTGAAACAAGCTCAAATCCATTTCACGATTTCTAGTTTTGAGGTATTTTTCTTGAACTTCTATCTTCATATTTAGGCATTGTTAGGATTACATTCATGAAGATAAAATGTAGACATCATTGCCCTGAAACTATACATGTCCATAGATTTCATTTATTTTGATTGAGCTTGGAGAATTTTGAGTTTGAACTTTCTGAAATATTTAGGTCAGAATCTGGTACTTTTAGCAATTCTCATTCATCTTTGATTTATAGCTTATGATTTTTATATGGTTGAATTCGTATGAAAAAATGGAGCAACTTTCATGTTTGCATATTTCATTTTTGTTGAGAAATGAGCAAGTTACAGGAACCATGGCTGGAGGTTGAAGATGAAGTTACATTCAGGACTTGATTTGTGTTATATGTTTATTATTTCACCAATATTAACGGATGTATAGCCACCCCAGTGGCAAAGGTAGTGCGTGTATGTGTGGGAGGTCAAGAGTTCAACACCCAGCGCTACCTTTTCTCATTTTTTTCAACATTTTCTTTCTTTTTTCCAGCAATAACCAGCACTTGGGCCTCCTTGGCTGGGCCTAACAAATTTTCCCCATTTTCACCCCCTGCCTACTTTTGCATACTGACCCAAACTTTCTTTTTTATTTTAATTTGATTTATTTTCTTTTATATTTTATATTTTATTTTATTTTTATTTATTATTATTACTATTATTATTAAAAATCCAAAAATATTTTATTTATTATTTTCCCACTTATATATTTTTATAAAAAAAACTAGAAAGAACAAAAACAATTTTCTTAATCAATTAATTTCTCTTTCTTGATTAATATTTAGATAATTAGGTTTAATTATTATATTATATTATTTTCTTGTAAATTAAAATTAATTTAGAAATTAGGTTTATTTTAATTAAATTTCCTATTATTTCTATTATTTAAAACCTTTTCATAAAAAACCCTAAAAAATACTTTTCCTTAAATTAATTTATTTTACTAGCTTAAATACTAATTTTCTTATTTTTTAATTATTTTTATTTAATTAGGTCAAAACCCTTTCATTAAAAAACAAACAAAAAATCATATTTCTTTACATTCATATTCTTGTATTTTTATCTTTATTTTTGTACATTTATTCAATTTCAATATGGTTGTAATGTTATTTAGGTTTAATTTCTTGCAATATTCCCCATTTGTAAATTTGTATACCCCCTCCCCTAAATGATGTAATAGCGTAGTAATTTTAAATTTCACAATTTTTCGCTTTAAATACAAAATGCTAGTAATTAGGGTTTTGTATGGAAAGACTAAAACCAATCAATTAGAAAACCCTAATTCAAGATAAAAACAAGCATGAAAACAATACACTTGCACACAAGCACCCCTAGGGTTATTCCACTTGGTTGCCTTATACAAAATGGCCATATTACCCATGTGAGGTATCTTAGCAAAAACAAGCAAATACAAGATCATAGTCCCTCGATGACACTATCTAAGTAGCCTTTCAAATGATCTTAGTCCCTAAAAAAGAATTCTAAGATACCTTGCAACATTGCTAACATGGTTATACGATGACCCACGCCCGTCCTGTTTACATCCAAAGATAGGGTTACTTACCAAATCAATGGTAAGATAATAATGTCAAAGGAAAGAAAATGAACAAGAAAGACATTTGAATAGGTATAATGTTTCTAGTTACTTGCTCCATTTCAAAACAAAACATCCTTGCTATTTTCAAAACAAACACCTACACTTTCAAAACATCTCACAAACTTGAAAACATTTTCAAAAGATCAACATCTTGGTATACATTCTTACAAACGAGAATCATTACAAAGATTTCCTAAAAAATGGCCTCTTTACAAAATACTTTCAAAAACCACACAAAGCACAATTTCAAACAAAAGCAAGTGATCTAGCAAGTAACTAAGAGCCCATGGATAACCATGGATGAAAAGGGTGCTAATACCTTACTGTTGTACCCCAAAATTTTCCCTCCCATGTTTCTCAATACATTTCAAGTGAGGTCTTCAAATTGCCCAAGGAAGACCAAGGATTGACCAGACAAACTCTCTTCTAAGGCAGTCTACCTCAAATCAGGGTTTCAGTTTGCATCAAGATGTTTGAGTCCAAAGGATCCCAAATGCTCACCATTGTCCTAATATGTTCTCAAGATCATCCATGTCAAGTTTCAAGCCTTGCAGAGGAAGTTTGCTCAGTCAATTGCTCAAAAGCCTGAAAATCGATTGTGCTAGGGCAAAAGTCAACTGTGTCCTACATACAGTCAAACTTCAATATTTTTGGTCAACATCCTCATTTTGAAGTATTATTCATCATTTTATCAAGGTTTGATCATGATTCCTCAAGGATTGCTCATAATTCATCAAAACCCAAAAGTTGCTAAATTAGGGTTTTGTAGGAAAAGTCAACTCAACTTTGACCAAGCATAACTTTCTCATACTTTATCAAAAATGACCCATCCAAAGCTCATTTTGAAGAGGATGCAATTCTATACAATCCATATTCATCTCCCAAGTTCAAAATATGCACTCACAAAAAGATATGAATTTGGACATTATAGGTCATTTTGAAAAGTCAACAAAAACACCTTTTTCGTCAAAGCTTCATACATGAACATGGAAGACTAAATTGAGAAGATACCAAAAGGGTTGCTTAGAGGACATCTTAATCTTTATAAAAAGTCAAAGAACACATCTCCAGAGTCAAAATTGAGGGAGTTATGCATTGGTAAAGTTGACCCTTTTTGCAAAATTGCCAAAAGTCAAATGTGGCCAAAATTGCAATTTTTGTCAAATGGGCCCAACTTTTTATGCTTGCATTGAGCTTGTAACATGACCCACGACCCATGATCCTTCTCATTTGTCATTCTTTTTATTTTGTCATTTATTTGAATTTTATTTCATTTAAATCAAATAAAATCAAAATAAAATCATGAAAATATCAAAAACTAATCAAAGCTTGAGATTCTATGCATTTTTAGGTCTACTATACAGCTGGAAGGGAGATCAAATCATGCAGGGTTAATTTTGACACAAAAAGATTGCATTTTTCTTGATTTGGAAAGATTTGCATAAGGATCAAATCATGATTCAATCATCATAATTGGAGAATATTTGATACAAGTTTGCAACCCTAATTCATTCTAGGGTACATATAGAACAATTGCATATCAAAAATAGAGAGAGTAGAGGCGTAAAGGACAGAAAGAAAACTTGCAAAAATTCAGCAAAAGTTGTGAATCAATTTCCAGGTTTCAGACCAATTCAAAGCATTCTAGTCATCCAATCACTTGCTGGACATCCAAGGATCAAGATTCAATCATTAACAAGCTTCCTCAAGCCTCGAAACACACTGTAAGAGTCACGCGGTTCCTCTCTTTTTTTGAATTCGCATATCATAATCCGGGCACATTTAGCATGATTCAGTGATATATTCTTGAACCTTATGATGTTTGCAAGCTAATGGTCATATTTAATTGCGTTTTCATTCACTATACAACAAGTTGCCATGGCTAGGGTTCATGGTTCATTTTAGGGATTTTTAATACAAGAACAATTGGCCCTAAGGGAGGAGACCATTGTGATCAGCAGGTCAAACCCAGTTGATCCATGGTCTTGAATATTATTTAAATTGCTTGTATGCAGTTTCTGAAATGCACAGGGTTATAGCCACAGCTCCATGTCTGTAGGTAAAGGTTCAGAGTTTTAAACGACAGATCCAGGGAAGAAGACGATGGCGTGTCACAATTTTACTGGTCGATTTAAATGCTGGCGCGTTTATTCTGGCCAGAAGCCTGGAGTTCTGATCTATTTGTTTGTTTTTATTGTATTGATAAACTAACACCCATCGCAGTTGGTACGAAGAAGGAAGTCAGAAGTTCATGATTCTAGATTCGATCCCAGGCATGAGCTTCTGGCATGTTTCCCCTTTGTATTCACCAGATCCAGCGCCTGCACTTTCTGAGGATCAACTTCTGGACCCATCAACCAGGACCAGATCAAGCATCCTTTGGTCATGATCTGCTGGATCCACCAGCCAGGAGCAAGCCCAGTACCATCATCCTCTGATCACCATCCTCTGACCATCATCCTATGGACCATCATCCTCTGGACCATCATCCTCTGATCACCATCCTCTGATCAGAACCGCTAACAGCAGGCCCTTGGGTTATTCCTTATTTTTCTCTAATTTACCTTTCTTTAGTTATTCTGTTTTTTTTACCAACACCAAAATTACCTTTTTTTTACCCACAAAAAATCATAAAATCAATTTCACCTATTTAGAACTTAGGTTTTATTTATTTTATCAAATTTAATTTAATATTAGTTAAATTTAATTTTAGGGTAATTCTAACTTTTGTAAATAATTAAAATCAATTAAAAAATTAGGGTTAGCATGTGATTTAATTTGTTATTTCTTTTCTCAATAAAACAAAAATACAAAAATAGGTTAATTTTGATTATTTTTCTTAATGTAAATTAATTAGTAATTAGGTTTTTATTTATTCAATTAAAATCTTATTTTCTCAACGTAATCAAAAAAACAACAAAAATGATTTTTCTTCTTAAGTTTCAATTAGGTTTAGATGGGGTCAAAACCCTAATCCCTTCTCATTTAATTCATCGCACGCTTATTATTTTTACGATATTAATGTAACTGCTCACAGTATGTAATAGTTTAATTAGGATTTTCTTTATTTATCGTTTTTACGGGTTTTTGGCTATGTAATTAATCCCCCTCCCCTAAGCCTTGTAATAGCGTAGTTTTATTTCTCGCATTTTAATTTTCACAAATATTAACTGTTAGATGTATGTTAATAGGATTGTATGGCAAGATTACATGATAATTTAAAATGGCTAGCAAACCCTAAATGTGCAAAGATAATAACTTGAAATTAAATCACTCGCACATGCGCACTCTTAGGGTATACTCTCACTTCGGTTGCCTTCGGTAAACGATCATTAAGTATAGGGTGTTTTAGTGGTCGCTGTGATGCGGTGGGAGAACTGACTTGAGGTTTTGCGTTTGTGTTTGCAAATTTTGCGGTTAGCAAGAGTCGCCACCGACTTTTCTTTTATCCAAAAGGAAAGGTAAAAAAGCACAGGAAAGACCTTTGAGATTGTTTTTGAGTTCGGGGGGTAGATAATTAAAAGGGAAGGTGCTAGCACCCTTTTCATCCATGGTTTTCCATGGGCTCTTAGTTACTTGTTTAGATCACTTGCTTTTCTTTGAAATTGTTTGAAATGGTGCTTTGTATGGTTTTGAAAATATTTTGAAAAGAGGCCACTCGTTTAGGCAATCTTTGTAATGATTCTCGTTCGTAAGAATGTATACAAAGATGTTTGTCTTTTGAAAAATGTTTCAATGTTTTGAAAGATTTTTGGAAATGTTTTTGAAATGTGTATGTGTTTGTTTTTGAAAATAGCAAGGATTGTTTTGAAGTTGATCAAGTAACTAGAAGCATTCTACCTACTCAAAAGTCTTTCTTGTGCATTTTTATTCCTTTGACATTGTTGATTTACCATTGATTTGGTAAACAACCCTATCTTTAGATGTTAAACGGGACAAGCGTGGGTCATCATATGACCATGATAGCAATGTTGCCAAGTATCTTAGCAATTTTTAGGGACCAAGATCATTTGTTTAGGCAACCTTTTGATAGCGTCATCGAGGGACTATGATCTTATTTATTTTGTTTTTCCAAGATACTTCGTGTGCGAAATATGACAATTTTTATTTAGGTAACCAAGTGGGTGAAACCCTAAGGGTGCTTGTGTGCAAGTGTGTTTTATTGCATGCATTTTTATCTTGAATTAGGATTTTCTATTTCATTGATGTTATCTTGCCATAAATATCCTAATTGCTAGCATTTACATTTGAAAACAATAAAAATGCAGAAATGTAAAATCCTACGCTATTACAATATTTAGGGTGTGGGGGATACACACTTATAAATGGGGAATCCAACGAGAAAAATAAAGAAAAATAACAAGAGGAAGAAAAAGAGAAAGAGAGAGAGGGCTAGCGCGCTGCTGGGAGGAAGTCAGAAGTTCTGACCCAGGCCTGCTGCAGGATATCAACCTGTTAGTGAAAATATATGAGTCAGAACTTCCGACTCTGGTGCGCTGCAAAACAGAAACCTGTTTGTGGGGAGGTCAGAAGTTCTGACTCCCATGCGCTACAAAATAAAAAATTGTTAGTGGGGAAGTCAGAAGTTCTGACCTTGCTGGGAACACAAAAAATTTCAGAAGTTCTGATATCATTGATAACAAAATAGGTCTCGGAAGTGCTGGCGTCAAAGTCAGAACTTGGTTTCCCGCTGTGCTAGTCAGAACATCTACAATTTGGTTATTTCTCCCCAAAACAGAAAACATGCCTAAGGCACTTTCAGCAGGTATCATGGCTCCTCATAAGTAAAGAGAAACTGAAACAAAAAATCAGAGGCAAGTATGCCTTTGCTAATTCTAACTCTGAGTTTCAGTTTCTTCAAGACAGTTTTGAGCTGATTCGTTCTCCACTTAAGCATGCAGAGGCGTAAAAATATCAGAGCGTAAACAACATCAGAAGCATGATATTTACATTGTGTTTATTGAGCATGCAAATCTGATGATGCTTAGCAGCGTGGTGAGAGTCAGCAGGTGCTTACCTTGCTGTTAGAAGAAAAATCTGTGAATTGGAGCTAGCTTTAGCTCTGATGGTGTTCTGGACAGATTGTTTTTGAATGGGTGGATGGAGAGTATATATATATATATATATATATATATATATATATATATATATATATATATATATATATATATGGTCAGAAACTGTATGGGCATTTTCTAGTCAAGAAGAAAATTAGGTGCAAATGAAGTTTGGAGGCAGGAGGTTCAAAGTTATGTTCAAGGCTCTTGAAACACTAGGAATTTTGGCAAAGTTTCACAATGTTTTCTAGCTAGAATTTTCTGTTTCTCTTCTAGCAATTTTTCTGGGTTTTTTTGACCGGGTTTTTCAGTGGACGATGGTGCTCTATTTATAGGCGAGGCTTTGTGAAATTTTTTTTTTTAACTTTTAAGTGGCGCCAATACCATGAAATAGGTGCTGACTTTCTCTTGAAGGAAGTTTATGAAAAGTTGTGATGATGGACAGCTTTTCAGCCTAGGCTGGAACAGTAAGCGAGGATTAAGGAAAAGTGACACCCATAGGCGAAAAGTGGCGCATAGATTCATGCCTAAACCTGCACGAGGGTGTTACTATGTGTTGTACCCCAAAATTTGCCCTCCTATTTCATCAATATTTTCTCACCACAAGACCCTTGGAGCTCAAGATCAAGTTAGGGTTTGCTCTGCTCAAGACTCCTCCTTGCACTGTTGACCCAAATTAGGGTTTGAGTTTGCACAAAGATGTTTTCACCTAAAAGGCCCAAAGTGACTTTCATGCTTCATTTTGGACTCACAAGTTTATCCATACCAAGTTTCAAGCCTTGATTCCAATCTTTGCCCAGTCAATTGGACAATTGACCTAGAAATCAGCTGTATTGGGGAAAAAGTCAACTGTGGTCAATTGACAGTCAAACCTCATTATTTTTGATCCACATCAACATTATGAACCCATATGGACCATTTGATCAAGTTTGGATCACAATTCCACAAGAAATTTGATCAGATCACCAAAAGGGCAAATTGGTCATTTTTAGGGTTTTGACTGCACAAAGGCAATTTTTGACTGTTTGACCTGGCCAATGGCAAACCAAGCTCACATTTGGACTCAAGGACTCAATGGAATGGTCTTGACACATTCAACAAATTCAAAAGATCCCAAATGCACAAGATTGACAGATGAATTTTCCAATCAACTGATCATAATTTGACTGTATACTGAAAAGTCAAACTTTGACTTTTTGGTCAAAATCAAGTGTCAAGATTCATTTTTCATCAAGACATGTCAAATTATGAAACTTGTTCATCAAGAAACCAAAAATTACAAATTAGGGTTTGAAATGAAGAAATTTCATAACTTAGAAATTTTCTAAGTTATGGAATTTCCTTATTTTTTCCTAACTTTGTCCCATTTTTTCATCAAGATACATTTGGATTCAAACAAAACTCAAAACATGAAAGTTGTAGTCCATTGCAAAATCTACAACTTTGATTCACAAAGTTTTCTCAAAAGATGCTTGTAGCTCAAGTTATAATTTTTGGAACAAGGGTGCAAAACATTCTTAACTTAGAAATTTTTTGACCTATTCTAGGCAGGATTTTTGCCCAACTTCATGGCCACTTTTCACATGCTTCCACTTGGAATTTCAACTTGCATTACAAAGATGGATTTAAGTACACACTCCAAGATTTCCAAATTGTCCAAGAACTTCTCAAACACCCTTGTGGTTAGGGAGAATCGAATTTGCAAAGTTGGGCAAAATCTACTTTTGTTCTTGACCAAGGCATGTTCATACACTTTGCATTTTCAAACTCAGCATGGTTCAAGCTAGATTACAGGCCTCTAATCTCATTCACACTCAATAATTAAATTCCAATCCATTGTGTTCTAGCATTATTTTATTCATATAGTCATTACACAAAGAATTAACCTTTAAATGGAAAAAAGCAAGTTTGCCATTTTGAAAAAGCAATGCTTTATGTCAAAGTCCATATCTTGGAAGTACAAGCAGATCTTTGAGGCACAAGTTTATGGACAAATCCCACTGATCAAGAAGAGGAAATTTAGCATGCTTGAGGGACCTGTCTTGGCCTATAACCCAACTTGACTATCTTTACTTATCTTAGAAGAAAACTGGCATATTGAACCATAACTCACATTCCTGCAAGAACCAACTAAAACCAACTTTGTGAACACACTTCATACTCCCTAACAGACCTAAAACACGAGCCTACCATATCCCAAACCTCATCATTCATCAAAACACCATTTTGCTGCACAAAACAGGGCATCCCTGCAGATTGAGTTGCACAACTCAGTTTGCTCGTGCGTTTTGGCCAAAGCTTGTTCAAACACACTCCCTACCATCCATTGAAGCTATCCCAAGCCTTAGATACAGACTGTAACACCCCTAACAAAGTTTGAAATTTTCACTTTTCTATTTTGCAGGTTGACTTCTATAGCTCGATTCAGTTAGTTTCAAAGCAAGCTAGAGGTTGGAAGAGCATCCTTGGACCTCAAGCAAGTTGTACAAGTCCTCACACTGCATTGAAAGTGCCTCCATTGTTGTACACGATTCAAGCTGAACAGGTAAAAGTTTGAACTTCTATCTCTCTATCCAGGCATATCTAGGCTTAGGTTTGTGAAGAAGTTATGTCCTACTCATAGCCCTGAAGCTACCCATGTCATTACTTTTCATTTATGTTGTGTGTACTAAGATAATTTTGAACCTGAATATTGAAAAAAAGTTAGGTCAGGAATTGGGGGAGGAGAAATTCTCTCTCATTTCTGAGATTTAGAACAACTTTTTTATATATTTGAAATCGTGGTTTCAAGCTCTACAAGTTTCATGTTTTAAGATTTGTCAAAGGATCAAAGAATCAGAAGTTAGTGTGATGAACAAGAAGGCGCGCGTTTTTTTTGAAACAGAGCTGGAGGTTGAAGACAAGCCCCTTGGGCTGGGCCTGACTTATTTTTTCTGTTTGCACCACATTTTTTCACCTACACCCCCCTGGCCCATTGTGTGATATATTTGTCATTTTTGATTTTTTTCTTTTTGATTCTGATTTTATATTTTTATTCAAGCATGAAAAAACACTAAAAATATTTTTCTCACATTTTTTTGCATTTTATTTGTTATTTATTTGTTTCATTTAGTTACATATATAAATAAATATAATACTATTTGTTTAAAACATTAAAAATAATAATACAAAATATATTTTTTAGTTATTATTTTTTTATTTACATTTTGGAAAAAAATTTTCTAAAAAAATATACTTTTTTTTTTGTAAATAATTAACATTTTTTATTTTTGTACATATTTAATATATTTAGTAAATAATATAAATACTTATCTATCTTTTATTAAATATTTAGGATAAATATAAAAATAATACATTTTTATTTTTATTAATATTTGACCTCAAAAATCATTTTTTTACAATATACTTCCTTTTTATTTATTTTTTGTATATAGTTAATAAATATTGTATATAATAAATAATAAATACTTTTTATTTAGCAAATTAGGGTTTTGCCCTAAACCATGAAAATACCCAAAGATTAACCTTTTTTTTATTTTTGTTTATATGTCACATGAAAAATACTTTTACATACACATAAAAATCATTTTTTGCATCTTGCATATTTATTGTATTTTATTTAATTATTGTACAATTAGATAACTTGTATATTCAATTTAGATTGTAATAGTTTAGATTTAAATTTCTTGCTAAATATCCCAATTTGAACATTTGTACCCCCTATCCCATAATTATGTTGTAATAATTTAGGACTTTAAATTCCGCATTTTAAAGCTTTATAATTATACCATGATAGACTTAGGGTTTTGTATGCAAAAATCAACCAAACAAATAGCTTGACTAAACAAAAGACAAAAAGCATGAAAATGGACAACACCAATCACACTTGCACCCCTTAGGGTTACTCTACTTGTTGCCTTCAATAATGGGACATGTTGCATGTTGGGTGTTTTTGGCAAAACAAAACAATTCAAATGATCATAGTCCCTCGATGACGCTTTCGAAAGTTGCCTAAAAATGATCAAGTCCCTTAAAGGAAAAATTGCCAAAGACACTTGGCACTATTGCAATCATGGTCTAAACGATGACCTGCGCCTGTCCCGTTAACATCCTAACACAAGATTGTCCACCAAATACAATGGTGGAACAATACTGTTAAAAGGGTTAAAACATAGGAAAGATCTTTGAGAAATTTAGGATAGATAGCTCTTGGTTACTTGACCAAACTTGCAAAAAAACTTGCCTATTTTTCAAAACACACATCACAACACACTTTCAAAACAACTTTCAAAAACATTGAAAACTTTTCAAAAGATACACACCTTTGTATACATTCAAACATGGATCATTACAAAGGTTGCCACAACAATGGCCTCTTTTCAAAACATTTTCAAACCCACACACAAAGCACCATTTCAAATAATTGAAAACACAAGGCAAGTGATCTAAGCAAGTAACTAAGAGCCCATGGATAACCATGGATAGAAAGGGTGCTAATACCTTCCCTTTCTATAATCTACTCCCCGAACCCAAGAAAACATCTCAAAGGTTTTTGCTGTGCTTTTTAACCTTTCCTTAGGATAAAATAAAAAGTCGGTGGTGACTCTTGCTCAACCAAAACATTTGCGAAAACAAACGCAAAACCCAAGTCAGTTCTCCCACCGTATCACAGAACTGGCGACTCTGCTGGGGAGAATTTTAAAGTGGAGTAACCTTAGGGCTTAGATCACCCTCTTGCATGACTAATTGTTTGCTTTGATTGCTTTATATCTTGGTTCTCTTGTTTGGGCTTGAAATCCTACACCCGGATTTGGGGAAACATTCATAGATAGCAATACATTGTGGAAACTGTGCGGGGTATACCGACACGGTTGAAGCAATAGCTATATTAGTGCGACATATTTGTGAGTACCGGTAACCCTTGAGTTCAATCAAGGAGAGTACGGGGCCGCTGAGTGATGTCACTAAGCACTAATGACCTAGAACCTTACTTGACCATCTTGGCCTTTTATTAGGGGTAGTGAGATGACCGGCTTTGGTGCAGTCCGAAGTTGGTAGATATTCGATACTACACTCATTGAGGGTTGTTTTCTTGGAATATTTTGGTCAATAGTTAAGTGGCTAAACCAAAACAATGAACATGGAAAACAATCCAATGATATTTAGCTCCTTAGAACCCGATTACTATTTATAGGACAGGTTTTTAAGCCAACTACACTCAAGAGGGTACTTACCTATGAAACCCCATGCAAGCCTGAAACTAGGGTTTTGTGTGAATTGCTTGTACATGTGTTTTGTGCATACATCATGAGCATCATAAAGCATCATATGCATACACTAACCATTTCAAGGGTTTGGATCTTCATCTTTGTTCTTGTTTTGTAGGTCATGGAAATTCTTCGCAGGAAAACTATCCAAGTCAACCTTGTGAGAATCCCTCCTCAACTCAAGGAGCTCACATCCAGGATTCCGGAAAGCTCTCCCTTCAGTGAAAGACATGGTAGACTGCTCAGCCTAGTCAACACCAGCATTGGAGAGGACATGTTAAAGGTGTTGTTCCAGTTCTTTGACCCCCTTCACCACTGTTTCACATTCCCCGACTATCAATTGGTGCCCACTTTGGAGGAATTTTCTCAACTCTTGAGAATTCCTATTCTTAATCAACTACCCTACAACGGTACGGAAAAATAACCAAAGCCTGAAGATGTTGCTCAAGCACTACACTTGCAACCATCTGACATCAAGGGGCATTGGGAAACTAGAAGCGGTGTCAAAGGCTTCTTGGAAAAATTCTTGTTTGAGAAGGCACAAGAGTGTTGGAATTCATTGGACCTACAAGCCTTTGAAGAAATTGTGGCACTCCTCATTTATGGGTTGGTCCTGTTCCCAAATCCTGACCAGCTTGTGGATGTCAACGCCGTCAAGATCTTCTTATCCAGGAATCCCATACCAACATTGCTTGGGGACATCCTTCACTCATTTTACACACGAACAATGAGAAAGAGGGGTGTTCTCATGTGTTGTACTCCTCTCCTTGCAAGGTGGTTTATTTCGCACCTTCCACAATCTGTTTTGAAGAATGACCAAGGCTTAAGGTGGTCACAACGGTTGATGACCCTTACACACTCTGATGTACATTGGTGTTCTCGGTCCAGAGAAAATGTCATCATCATCGATCGTTGTGGAGAGTTCCCTAATGTTCCATTGCTTGGCATTAGAGGAGGCATTACCTACAACCCTTGTCTAGCTTTGAGACAATTTGGATATGCACGGAGGGATGGCCCTCATGACATGCTGATTCCTGACCTAGTTTTTGACTTCGACAATGATGCGCAAGGACTTCGCCAAAGATTCATCAGAGCTTGGAGGATGCCTAACAAGGTAGACAGCAAGACACTGGGGCACAAGAACTCCATCCCTCTTGAGCCTTATCTCAAGTGGGTACGAACCCGAGCCCAGAGTCTAATGATGCCTTACCCTCATGTTCTCCCTGTGATTAAAGAGCCCGTTAAGGAAGGAGAGGTTCCCTACACCATCCTATATCCTGACATGCCAACATCATGGGAGGAGATGCAGAAGAGTTGGATCCAACTCAAGGAGGAACGAAACACTTTTGAAGCCAGCTTCTACGCCAGTGAGAAGAAGGTTCTGGAGCTTACCCGCCGACTCCATGAGGAAGAGACCCTCAACACCTACATCGCACCAAAGAGGATGCGCAACGTCTTTTTACCTTGAGAAGTTTTTGTAATATTTCGCCCATGGGGCATTTATGTACTGAAAAATTTCTTCTTATTAATATGACGTGCGTTCTTTTTGTTTGCAACAATTTTGAATTTTCTAAATCCTTGAATGCATTGCATAAATAAGCATATCATTCATCATGCGCATAAGCATGTCTCCACACCAGGTTTCCTTATCTTTCTGCTGTTTATTTCAGTAAGATGGATCTCGAACAGACGGTCAAGGATTTGCAGTCTCAAAACTCACAGTTTCAACATCTCCTGATGACCTTGGCAAAGGGTCAGGAGGATCTAAAAGCCTTGCTTGGGAACAAAGAGCAAGTGAAAAAGAAGAAGAAAAGAGTCGGGGTGGCTACCCTGGGAAGAAGGTTTGAGGGTGAAGCCAGAAGAGTTCTTGAATTTCCCCCTACATCTGAAGAGGGAACCAGTAAAGGAAAAGGGGTTGCGGTACCTTCTGAATCCGAAGCTGAAGAAGAAGAGGCTGAAGAGGATGAAGACTACTCAGAGCAACAATACCCGCCCGCCGATGACAAGTACAAGAGCTTGGAAGACAAGTTGGCAGCTATGGAGCTGCAGAGAGTTCCCGGCTTAGATTTCGAAGATTTGAGATTAGTTGCTGGAATTGTGATCCCCCCGAAGTTTAAAGTGCCGATTTTTGCAAGATATGACGGGCTGTCCTGCCCGAAGATGCATCTCAGATCATATGTAAGGAAGATCCAACCTTACACTGCAGACAAGAACCTATGGATCCATTTCTTCCAGGATAGCCTTTCAGGGGCTCAACTCGAATGGTTCTATCAGCTGGATGGAGCCAGTATTCGAAATTGGGAGGACTTGGCTACTGCATTTTATAAGCAGTATCAGTATAATTCCGACCTCGCTCCACGCGTACCCAACTCCAGGGTATGTCACTGGGGACGGACGAAGGATTCAAGGAGTATGCGCAAAAGTGGAGATACCTGGATGGCAGGGTGCAGCCACCGCTGACTGACCGTGAGCTTGTGGACATGTTCTTAGGGACCCTGTCTGGTCCGTTCTTCAACCACCTGATTGGTAATTCTTCTGCTGGGTTCACAGACCTGATCTTAACCGGTGAGAGGATAGAAGCTGGTATCAAGTCGGGGAAGATACAGAAAGGTGCCTCCTTGAGTACTGAAAAGAAGCCCTTCAAGAAGGAAGCCAGTGCTGTTTATGGTCCCAGAAGACAAATTAAACCGGAACGCCGCCAAAATGTCAACGTGTTGGTAATTTCAAAGCCTATTGCTGCTCCTCAGCAGTATAACCAACCAAGGGGTGAGAGACCCAAAAGGAAGTACACTCGACTCAGCATGACCCTGTCTCAGATATTTCCGTAACTACTGTCGACCAATCTGGTAACTGTCAAAGAAGCTCCGAAGGTAGTGAACACAGCTTCTCCAAAGTACAACCCCAACGCCCGTTGCGCTTATCACTCTGATGGCCCGGGGCATACTACGGACGATTGTTGGGCTCTAAGGAATAAGGTTCAGGACCTTATTGATGCTAAGGAAATACAGTTCGAGGCGCCCGAAAGGCCCAATGTTGTGATTGCTCCCATGCCCCAGCATGGAGTGAATGTTGTGGAAGAAAACCTGTATGTAGCCTCTGTGGATGATATTGTTACTCCGTTGTTGACTGTCAAGAGGAACCTGTTGCTAGCCGGTTTATTTCCGGGATGTAGTAAAGGTTGTCGTCTATGTGCTGTTTCACCTGTTGGTTGTCCTTTGCTGAAATCAGGTATTCAAAGCCTGATGGATAGCAAAGAAATCTTGTTCGAGAAGATTGTTGTTCCTGCTATCCCTACTGAAGAAGTTTCTATTGTCACTATTTTCAATAAACCTCCTAAGGCTCTCTCAAAGAAGCATGTCAAAATCATGTCTACTCAGAAGATTGCTCCTATCGTTATTACTGTTCCGGGGCCCCTCCCCTATACATCCGACAAAGATGTCCCGTGGCACTATGGGGAAGATGTTTATGTGCTCGGAGTAAAACAAGAGTTCGATACAAGTACCAGCGTTAGCAACATCACCGGGCCTGCCAAAGTTACTCGCAGTGGTAGGCTGTTCTCACCGGATATTGCACCACCAGCTATTCAGAGACCTCTTATCATCACACCTGCAAGTGTGCCTGCTCCCCTTCCTGATCAAGTTCATGTTTCTACCCCTGCTGCCGAGTCATCTGACGCTCGGGGAAAAGGGATTGCTACTGATTTGCCTGCCCTGACGGAGGAACCAAAGACAACCAATGTTGAAGCTTCCCAACAAGAGATGGAAGATATTCTCAAGATCATTAAGAAGAGTGATTTCAATGTAGTTGAGCAGTTGGGACACACCCCATCAAAGATTTCTATGCTATCATTGTTGTTGTGTTCATAGGCCCATGCCAAGGCCCTGATTTCCTTCCTGAAGACGGCCCATGTGCCACAAGAAACATCTGCTGATCAATTTACCGATTGTCTGGCCAATTTGACTGCTGATAATGGGTTGGGTTTCTCTGACGCCGATCTGACTGCCAAAGGAAAGAACCATAACGATGCCCTGCATGTCTCCGTTGAATGCAGGGGCACTACTCTTGCCCATGTGTTAGTAGACACCGGTTCCTCATTGAACGTATTACCCAAGAAGGCCCTAGACAGGTTGGATTGTGAGGGTTTGGAGCTCAAGCCTAGTAACATTGTTGTTCAGGCCTTTGACGGTTCGAAAAGGATGGTACATTGGGAAGTTGACATTCCAATCAGGGTTGGTTCTCAAGTTTTTGATTCTACTTTCTATGTGATGGACATCCGACCATCCTATTCTTGTTTGCTGGGTCGTCCATGGATCCGTAAGGCTGGAGCGGTGACCTCCACACTACATCAGAAGCTTAAGTACCCGGTCAGAGGGAAGATTGTTACAGTTCAGGGGGAGGAAGAGTATATGGTCAGCCACCTCAACTCGTTCCGGTACATAGAGATGGATGGAGAATTCATTGAGACTCCATTCCAGCACTTTGAAGAGGTGCCTCAGACACTGGCATCAGCAGAGACTGTGACTAAAGAAGACTCTCCTTTGAAGATGGCTTCCTTAAAGGATGCTCGGGCTGTGATTGAGAAGGGTGAGTGGGCAAACTGGGGCCGACTTCCTGATTTCACTCCAAAGACCGACAAGTGTGGTTTGGGTTTCACTGCAGAAGCTCAGAGGGCTGTTCGTAAGGCAAGGATTGGAAAACCTCATGTGTTCATCACCAACCCGAGAGTAAATGCTATTGAAGACGACGTGGAGGAATCTGAATTCGACAGCTGGATCTACCCAACAACCGACGGTGGACCAAGCAACTGGACTGCCAAAGACTTCACACCTATTACTTTTGTCACTCAGTAATGAACTCTTTTGTTTTGAATTTGTAACAGACAATATTTTGAAACTTTTATGGCTCGGTGTCTTACCCGGGGCACCGTGGCTTCATTTGTGAGGGCTTTTGTGTGTCATTTTCATATATCATTAATAAAAACATTGGACGTTTGTTGCATTTCAAAATCTTGCGCTCCTTTTCTTTCTTTATTATATATTGCAAAACCGCTATATTTACACACACTCACCTATACAAGTTCCAATCCACTCTAGATCTCACTGGTAACGACTCTGCTACTGCTGGTTTTGACTTCAAAAATCCGATCAACTTAGCCGAAGACGAAGGTGAAGATGATTGCGAGGTGCCTGGTGAGCTCGCAAGACTATTACTCCAGGAAGAGAGGGCCATTCAGCCACATGAAGAGCCAGTGGAAACGGTAAATCTGGGTACTGAGACAGACAAAAAGGAAGTCAAGATTGGTGCCAATCTAGAGCTCAGTGTGAAACAACGGTTGATTCAGATGCTGCATGACTATGTGGAAATCTTTGCCTGGTCTTACGAAGACATGCCTGGGTTGGATACCGACATTGTGGTTCATCACCTGCCTACCAAGGAAGAATGCCCTCCGGTAAAACAGAAGGTCCGCCGTATGCGTCCAGAAATGTCCGAGAAAATCAAAGCTGAGGTTATGAAACAATTTGATGCCGGGTTTCTAGCAGTGACTTCTTACCCTCAGTGGGTTGCTAATGTGGTTCCAGTGCCGAAGAAAGATGGTAAGGTCAGAATGTGTGTTGATTACAGGGATTTGAACAGGGCCAACCCTAAGGAAGATTTCCCTCTACCTCATATCAATGTTCTGGTTGACAACACTGCTCAGCATAAAGTATTCTCCTTCATGGACGGCTTCTGCGGTTATAATCAAATCAAGATGGCTGCTGAAGACATGGAGAAGACCACTTTTGTCACTCAGTGGGGCACCTTTTTCTACAAGGTCATGCCTTTTGGTTTGAAAAATGTTAAGGCAACCTACCAACGTGCCATGGTTGCTTTGTTCCATGACATGATCCATCACGAGATAGAAGTATACGTCGACGATATGATTGCAAGGTCCCAAACTGAGGAGGAACACCTTGACCATCTACAGAAGCTGTTTGACCGTCTGAAGTTGTACAAGCTGAGGTTGAACCTAAACAAGTGCACCTTTGGCGTGAGATATGGAAAATTGCTAGGCTTCTTCGTAAGCGACAAAGGCATTCAAGTGGACCCTGCCAAAGTGAAAGCCATACAAGAGATGCCAACTCCCAAGACAGAGAAAGAAGTCAGAGGCTTTCTAGGACGGTTGAACTACATTGCCCGATTCATCTCGCATCTAACTGCTACCTGTGAACCAATCTTCAAGATGCTGAAGAAAGATCAAGTAGTACGTTGGAACGATGAATGTCAGGCCGCTTTCGAAAGAATCAAAGAGTATCTCCAAGAACCACTCATTCTTATGCCGCTGGTTGAAGGGAGACCTCTAATCTTATACTTGACCGTACTGGACAACTCAATGGGGTGTGTGCTGGGGCAGCATGACGAGTCTGGCCGAAAAGAACACGCCATTTATTACCTTAGCAAAAAGTTTACCGACTGTGAGACCCGATACTCACTGCTCGAGAAAACTTGTTACGCTTTGGTATGGGCTGCTCGCCGGCTGAGACAGTATATGTTGACTCACACTACTCTGTTGATTTCAAAAATGGATCCAATCAAGTACATATTCGAAAAGCCTGCCTTGTCCGGAAGAATAGCAAGATGGCAGATGATCTTGACGGAATACGACATCAAGTACACGACTCAGAAAGCAATCAAGGGAAGTGTATTGGCAGACCATTTGGCACACCAGGCAGTGGACGATTACCAGTCGATGAACTTTGAATTTCCAGACGAGGATATCATGGTAGTGACTGATTGTGAAGTACCTGGACCAGATGAAGGACCTGAGGAAGGATCCCGATGGTCTATGCACTTTGACGGAGCCTCGAACGCTTTGGGTAATGGTATCGGCGCTGTGATCATATCCCCTAAAGGCACTCATACTCCACTTACTGCCCGGCTATGTTTCAACTGCACCAACAACATGGCAGAGTATGAGGCATGTATCATGGGTCTTCAAGCTGCAATCGACTTAAGGATCAAGTTTCTGAGTGTCTTCGTAGATTCCGCTCTCGTGATCAATCAGATCAAAGGTGAGTGGGATACGAAACACCCAAACCTTATTCCTTACAAAGAGTATGTGTTGACGTTGATTCCCCACTTCGAAGAGATAACCTTTGAACACTTCCCAAAAGAGGAGAATCAGTTAGCGGACGCGTTGGCTACGATGTCTTCTATGTTCAAAGTCAAATGGGATAACGAAGCTCTTCGGATCATCATTTGGAAGTTGGATGAACCTGCACATTGTTGCGATCTCGAGACCGAAGAGGTAATAGAAAAAACCTGGTATCATGAAGTGAAGAGGTACCTTGAAGCTCAAGAATACCCCGAAGGCGCATCTGTTAATGACAAGAAGTTCCTGAGAAGGTTTGCGGAAAAGTTCTTCCTCAGCAATGGCATTCTCTACAAGCGAAACCATGATTCAACCTTACTGCGTTGTGTGGATAAGACTGAAGCAGAAAGGATCATGGCAGGGCTACATGAAGATACCTTTGGAACACATTCCAGTGGACATACCATGGCAAAGAAAATCCTTCGGGCAGGATATTTCTGGTCCACAATGGAAGCCGACTGTTATCATCATTCTCGAACTTGTCATAAATGCCAGATCTATGCTGATAAGGTGCACATTCCTCCGGTTCCTCTGAACGTCTTGACAGCACCTTGGCCTTTTGCAATGTGGGGCATTAATATGATCGGCGAAATCAGACCTACGGCATCCAATGGGCATCGCTTCATCTTAGTAGCGATTGATTACTTCACAAAGTGGGTTGAAGCAGCTTCCTATGCTACCGTAACCAAGAATGTCGTGGCACGGTTCATTCGGCATAACCTGATCTGTCGATACGGTGTACCTGAGAGGATCATTACGGATAATGGTACCAATCTTAACAACAAAATGATCACTGAGCTCTATGAGCAATTCAAGATACAGCACCATAACTCTTCTCCCTATCGACTGAAGATGAATGGGGCTGTAGAAGCAGCGAATAAGAACATCAAGAAGATTGTGCAGAAGATGACAGTGACCTACAAAGATTGGCATGAAATGTTGCTGTTTGCTCTTCATGGGTACCGTACCTCAGCACGGACATCAACAGGGGCAACTCCCTTTTCCTTGGTCTATGGCATGGAGGCAGTCTTGCCTATTGAAGTCCAGATACCCTCTCTCCGGATAATGAAGGATGCAGGTTTGAGAGAAGATGACTGGATCCAGACTCGGCTTGATCAATTAAACCTAATTGACGAAAAGAGACTCACTGCTATTTGTCATGGTCAGACGTACCAAAAACGGATGATCAAGGCATTTAACAAGAAGGTCAGACGACAAGAGTATCAAGTCGGAGACCTGGTAATCAAGCGCATCATTCTTCCTCAAAGTGATCCCAGGGGCAAATGGATCCCTACGTACGAAGGGCCATTTGTGGTTAAACATATCTTCTCAGGAGGAGCTATGATTCTAACCACCATGGATGGTGACGACCTTCCTCACCCCGCCAATGCAGACATAGTAAAAAGATACTACGCATGAACTAAAGACCCGCTAGGTTGACACACCTAGGAAAAAATAAGGGCTTCCCGGCGAACCAAAACGGTTCGGGAAAAAATAAGGGATGAAATGAAAAAAATCTGTACACCCGGCAAGTCGAAAACCTGAAAAGGCGGCTTGGGCAAAAATGGGTATCCCGGTGGACTGAAAACCCGAAAGGGAGGTCCAGGCAAAAGTTAGGGATAAAGAGTAATACTATGTCTCATTGGATCATCTTGCATCCAGAATTCGGCATCAACTATCAGGTTCAGACATCGCCAATCAATCAGCTTCATCTTCAACTAAGCAGCAGAGTGATGAGACGCTTGAAGACATAAAGGCGATAGCAGAGTTGGAACCCAGTGGGATTATTTTTCACATAGCTGTTTTGTTTTCTTTTTCACAAAATTGTATAAACTCTATTTTGCTCGGCGGCATTCTCTTACTAGGACGTCAGCCTCCTGTACATAAAGCGCCTATTTACGGGCAAATTTCAAAATCAATACAAGCTCAATTTTTCAGACAAATTACCCATCGTTTTTCCTTTTTCTGTTTTGTTTTGCAAAGAACGTCCAATGTTCATTTTTCATATATGCATTTGACATTAATTGCTAATCATGAATATTTGCATGTGAAATAAGGGACTAATTACAGATGACATCAGAAACAGGGATAGTAAAGAATTGTCTAAGCGATCTAGTTGCTTTGTCCACCAAGGTACTAAGGTAGGTTCGGCTGAAGAACGTAGCTAGGATACCTTCACTCCCCGTTGAGTAAGACAAGATTCAACAATACTCTCCCCAGGCAGAGTTGGTCTCCCATCAGCCCTAAAAAGGCACAGTATCTCCAGCAAGTCAGCGATATTCTCCCCAAGCAGAGTTAGTCTGCTGTCAGCCTTAAGGAAGTTGGGTATCCCCAGAAGATCTCAACATTCCCCAGCGGAGTATAGACATTCCTCAGCAAGCATCCCCGGTAGTCTTAATATAAGATTGTTCCCCGGTGGAATACCAGACACCCCAGTGGAACCCTTTCCCCAGTACAGTCTAAAAAGTTTCCCTAGGAAAGTTTGAATCATCCTCCCCAGTAGATTCTGGAAGCTTATCCCTTGCAGAGTACGAACGCATCTCCCCGGCTTCATTCAAAGGTTATTTCCCCCAGAGCTTATAACTGGGTTATCCTCAGCTAATTACCACGGAAAGATCGTCCTCGGCGAAGTTCTTCCTATCCCCAGCGGAGTTCATCAAGTTCCCTAACATAACTTATCAGTGGAATCCCCAACGGAGCCCTCATCAAAACCTCAACGAAGTATCTCTTCCCACAGAGTAATTCCCCGCAGCGTAATCTCTCCAACAAGTTTATTCCCCAACGGAGTCATCTTCTCCTACTGGTTTACTCTTGCAACCATTATCCCCAGCGGAAGCGAAGAACTCTACTCTTCAACATCAGCCCAGGATTCCACAAATTTCCGGCAGTCGTCAAAGATTTATTTTCCTAGACAAAAATACATTCATCACATTTTTATACACCATGACGCATGCATATACGCATCATATCACACAATCTCATTTATTTTTGAGAACATCATGACATCATGCATCTCATACATCATGACATTGCATACAACTAATCTCATTTATTTTTGAGAACATCATGACATCATGCATCTCATACATCTCATACAGATTCCAAAGATGATTACTATCAACTGTCACAATTCCAGATTCGATTCCTGTATCTAGCCAGGGCATATCTGTGAGTGATTGATTGTAGATTCGATACCTGTATCCAGCCAGGGCATATCTGCATGAAAAGTTTAGAGATTCGATACCTGTATCCAGCCAGGGCATATCTGTAGACGACAAATTCCAGATTCGATACCTGTATCCAGCCAGGGCATATCTGTAGACGACAAATTCCAGATTCGATACCTGTATCCAGCCAGGGCATATCTGTAGACGACAAATTCCAGATTCGATACCTGTATCTAGCCAGGGCATATCTGTAGACGACAAATTCCAGATTCGAAACCTGTATCGAGCCAGGGCATATCTGCATGAATAGTTTAGAGATTCGATACCTGTATCCAGCCAGGGCACGTCTGTAAGCAACCTTTTGAAGTTCCGGATTTGATTCCTGTATCTAGCCAGGGCATATCTATGAGCGTTTGATCGTAGATTCGATACTTGTATCTAGCCAGGGCATATCCGCATGAAGAGACTAAAGATCAACACTTGTAGCAAGCCAGGAAACCATCTTTCTTTCTCAGGTACGCAAGTTCTCGCTAAGGAATCTCTTACGCGATCGACACCTCCAAATGGCATCTATAAGCCCATTCCCGACAAGGTTCTGTCACGTCCCCAGATGGCATCTATAAGCCCATCCTCCTATCCACCATCTCTCCAAATGGCATCTATAAGCCCATTCCCGCCATCACATTGCTGATACTCCACTATGCGAGTGCAAATTTCTGGGCACTCTAGTGTTCAATAATCTTCCACCTTCAGATCACGAAAGGCACGCAAGCCAATCTACATCCTCAGGTCTAAGAAGATTGAACAGGGGCAACTGTTGTACCCCAAAATTTTCCCTCCCATTTCATCAATATTTTCTCACCACAAGACCCTTGGAGCTCAAGATCAAGTTAGGGTTTGCTCTGCTTAAGACTCCTCCTTGCACTGTTGACCCAAATTAGGGTTTGAGTTTGCACAAACATGTTTTCATCTAAAAGGCCCAAAGTGACATTCATGCTTCATGTTGGACTCACAAGTTTATCCATACCAAGTTTCAAGCCTTGATTCCAATCTT
Organism: Vicia faba; assembly: GCA_948472305.1. Classification (NCBI taxonomy): domain Eukaryota; kingdom Viridiplantae; phylum Streptophyta; class Magnoliopsida; order Fabales; family Fabaceae; genus Vicia; species Vicia faba. The sequence goes on from OX451736.1 coordinate 942,441,009, forward strand.
TGCCCAGTCAATTGGACAGTTGACCTAGAAATCAGCTGTATTGGGGAAAAAGTCAACTGTGGTCAATTGACAGTCAAACCTCATGATTTTTGATCCACATCAACATTATGAACCCATATGGACCATTTGATCAAGGTTGGATCACAATTCCACAAGAAATTTGATCAGATCACCAAAAGGGCAAATTGATCATTTTTAGGGTTTTGACTGCACAAAGGCAATTTTTTACTGTTTGACCTGGCCAATGGCAAACCAAGCTCACATTTGGACTCAAGTACTCAATGGCATGGTCTTGACACATTCAACAAATTCAAAAGATCTCAAATGCACAAGATTGACAGATGAATTTTCCAGTCAACTGATCAAAATTTGACTGTATACTGAAAAGTCAAACTTTGACTTTTTGGTCAAAATCAAGTGTCAAGATTCATTTTTCATCAAGACATGTCAAATTATGAAACTTGTTCATCAAGAAACCAAAAATTACAAATTAGGGTTTGAAATGAAGAAATTTCATAACTTAGAAAATTTCTAAGTTATGTAATTTCCTTATTTTTTCCTAACTTTGTCCCATTTTTTCATCAAGATACATTTGGATTAAAACAAAACTCAAAACATGAAAGTTGTAGTCCATTGCAAAATCTACAACTTTGATTCACAAAGTTTTCTCAAAAGAAGCTTGTAGCTCAAGTTATAATTTTTGGAACAAGGGTGCAAAACATTCTTAACTTAGAAATATTTTGACCTATTCTAGGCAGGATTTTTGCCCAACTTCATGGACACTTTTCACATGCTTCCACTTGGAATTTCAACTTTCATTACAAAGATGGATTTAAGTACACACTCCAAGATTTCCAAATTATCCAAGAACTTCTCAAACACCCTTGTGGTTAGGGAGAATCGAATTTGCAAAGTTGGGCAAAATCCACTTTTGTTCTTGACCAAGGCATGTTCATACACTTTGCATTTTCAAACTCAGCATGGTTCAAGCTAGATTACAGGCCTCTAATCCTATTCACACTCAATAATTAAATGCCAATCCATTGTGTTCTAGCATTATTTTGTTCATATAGTCATTACACAAAGAATTAACCTTTAAATGGAAAAAAGCAAGTTTGCCATTTTGAAAAAGCAATGCTTTATGTCAAAGTCCATATCTTGGAAGTACAAGTAGATCTTTGAGGCACAAGTTTGTGGACAAATCCCACTGATCAAGAAGAGGAAATGCAGCATGCTTGAGGGACCTGCCTTGGCCTATAACCCAACTTGACTATCTTTCCTTATCTTAGAAGTAAACTGGCATATTGAACCATAACTCACATTCCTGCAAGAACCAACTAAAACCAACTTTGTGAACACACTTCATACTCCCTAACAGACCTAAAACACGAGCCTACCATATCCCAAACCTCATCATTCATCAAAACACCATTTTGCTGCACAAAACAGGGCATCCCTGCAGGTTGAGTTGCACAACTCAGTTTGCTCGTGCATTTTGGCCAAAGCTTGTTCAAACACACTCCCTACCATCCATTGAAGCTATCCCAAGCCTTAGATACAGACTGTAACACCCCTAACCAAGTTTGCCATTTTCACTTTTCTGTTTTGCAGGTTGACTTCTATAGCTCGATTCAATTAGTTTCAAAGCAAGCTAGAGGTTGGAAGAGCATCCTTGGACCTCAAGCAAGCTGTACAAGTCCTCACACTGCATTGAAAGTGCCTCCATTGTTGTACACGATTCAAGCTGAACAGGTAAAAGTTTGAACTTCTATCTCTCTATCCAGGCATATCTAGGCTTAGGTTTGTGAAGAAGTTATGTCCTACTCATAGCCCTGAAGCTACCCATGTCATTACTTTTCATTTATGTTGTGTGTACTAAGAGAATTTTGAACCTGAACATTGAAAAAAAGTTAGGTCAGGAATTGGGGGAGGAGAAATTCTCTCTCATTTCTGAGAGTTAGAACAACTTTTTTATATATTTGAAATCGTGGCTTCAAGCTCTACAAGTTTCATGTTTTAAGATTTGTCAAAGGATCAAAGAATCAGAAGTTAGTGTGATGAACAAGAAGGCGCGCGTTTTTTTGAAACAGAGCTGGAGGTTGAAGACAAGCCCCTTGGGCTGGGCCTGACTTGTTTTTTCTGTTTGCACCACATTTTTTCACCTACACCCCCCTGGCCCATTGTGTGATATATTTGTCATTTTTGATTTTTTTCTTTTTGATTCTGATTTTATATTTTTATTCAAGCATGAAAAAACACTAAAAATATTTTTCTCACATTTTTTGCATTTTATTTGATATTTATTTGTTTCATTTAGTTCTATATAAATAAATATAATACTATTTGTTTAAAACATTAAAAATAATAATACAAAATATATTTTTTAGTTATTATTTTTTTATTTACATTTTGGAAACATTTTTTCTAAAAAAATATACTTTTTTTTGTAAATAATTAACATTTTTTTATTTTTGTACATATTTAATATATTTAGTAAATAATATAAATACTTATCTATCTTTTATTAAATATTTAGGATAAATATAAAAATAATACATTTTTATTTTTATTAATATTTGACCTCAAAAATCACTTTTTTACAATATACTTCCTTTTTATTTATTTTTTGTATATAGTTAATAAATATTGTATATAATAAATAATAAATACTTTTTATTTAGCAAATTAGGGTTTTGCCCTAAACCATGAAAATACCCAAAGATTAACCTTTTTTTTATTTTTGTTTATATGTCACATGAAAAATACTTTTACATACACATAAAAATCATTTTTTGCATCTTGCATATTTATTGTATTTTATTTAATTATTGTACAATTAGATAACTTGTATATTCAATTTAGATTGTAATAGTTTAGATTTAAATTTCTTGCTAAATATCCCAATTTGAACATTTGTACCCCCCATCCCATAATTATGTTGTAATAATTTAGGACTTTAAATTCCGCATTTTAAAGCTTTATAATTATACCATGATAGACTTAGGGTTTTGTATGCAAAAATCAACCAAACAAATAGCTTGACTAAACAAAAGACAAAAAGCATGAAAATGGACAACACCAATCACACTTGCACCCCTTAGGGTTACTCCACTTGTTGCCTTCAATAATGGGCCATGTTGCATGTTGGGTGTTTTTGGCAAAACAAAACAATTCAAATGATCATAGTCCCTCGATGACGCTTTCGAAAGTTGCCTAAAAATGATCAAGTCCCTTAAAGGAAAAATTGCCAAAGACACTTGGCACTATTGCAATCATGGTCTAAACGATGACCCGCGCCTGTCCCGTTAACATCCTAACACAATATTGTCCACCAAATACAATGGTGGAATAATACTGTTAAAAGGGTTAAAACATAGGAAAGATCTTTGAGAAATTTAGGATAGATAGCTCTTGGTTACTTGACCAAACTTGCAAAAACACTTGCCTATTTTTCAAAACACACATCACAACACACTTTCAAAACAACTTTCAAAAACATTGAAAACTTTTCAAAAGATACACACCTTTGTATACATTCAAACATGGATCATTACAAAGGTTGCCACAACAATGGCCTCTTTTTAAAACATTTTCAAACCTACACACAAAGCACCATTTCAAACAATTGAAAACACAAGGCAAGTGATCTAAGCAAGTAACTAAGAGCCCATGGATAACCATGGATAGAAAGGGTGCTAATACCTTCCCTTTCTATAATCTACTCCCCGAACCCAAGAAAACATCTCAAAGGTTTTTGCTGTGCTTTTTAACCTTTCCTTAGGATAAAATAAAAAGTCGGTGGCGACTCTTGCTCAACCGAAACATTTGCGAAAACAAACGTAAAACCCAAGTCAGTTCTCCCACCGTATCACACTATGCCACACGTGGAGAGACCCCTTGGATGAATGCTCAAAAGTGGTTGTGAGCATTAATGAGCTTTAAATGGTGATGAGACTTGTCAAAAATCAGAAATCTTGTAATAAGGGATTTTGCATCATTACCTAAAACCTGAGCCAGCAGTTCTGTTTCACCAGAAAACAACGCAAACCAAGCTCTGACCTTGGCCTCTTGCTGCCTCAGAAAATTCTGAGGGCTTTCCAGACTTTCTAGCATGCTCCTTTGATCTGCCTTTGAAAACTCTGGACTTAGATATTCTGCTTCAGTATTACACCCAATCTGCTGATCCCATTACCTTCTGATCCCAATATGTTCTGAAGGAGTTTCAGGCTTTATTTCCTTCTTTGCATTTCTCTAACAAACTCTGGCTGAACTTGCGTAACTGTTGAAAGAGCCATGTTTTGTTTAAAGATTACGTGCTGAACCACGTTTACAACCTCTAATTGAGTTGGTGTAGCTGCTGAAGAGCCATCTTCTGACTGAATGTTATGTGCAGAGCCAAGTTTGCAACTTCTGACCGTTTCTGCCTGGAGGTTGGTTCAGAAGTTCTGAAGTGCCATTTTTCTTAAACACTTTTATAAAAATTCTAAGTATTTAGATTTTAACTTTTTCAAGGTAAAAATTTGACATTTGAGGTTGCAAATGACCACTTTGCTCTTGTAAATGGTTTACTTGGAAAGGAATGATAATTCAGGGCTTGGATTTGTTTAAGAGAAACTCTGAGAATCCAGGATGATTTCCTGAAGAACGAGAGAGCAAATTTTGGGGTACAACAGCTGCCCCTGTTCAATCTTCTTGAACCTGAAGAGTTAGATTGGCGAGTTTTTCCGTTCGTGACTCGAAGGTAAAAGATGATTGGACACTAGAGTTCCCATAAATTTGCACTCGATAAAGTGTAGTTGAGGGAATGAGCTTAAAGATGCCATTTGAAGAGGTGATAGAATCTTGTTGGAGATGGACTTGTATATGCCATCCAAGAATGTTTGTTGAATTGTAAGTTGTATGTCAGGAGAATAAGTATCAGAATGGTGTCAGCGTCTAGAACGTATCTGAGCTGTATCTGGAGACTTAAAATCTGAACAAGGGCCAGAATGGCGTCTGTGTCTGGAGCATATCTGAACTTGAAATCTGAATGAGTATCAAGATGGAATTTGTATCTGGAGTGTATCTGAACTGTATCTAAATGTTGAAATCTGAATGAGTAACAGAGTGACTTCCATGTCTGGAGTGTATCTGTATTGTAATCTGAAGGTGAATTTGAATAAGCGACATAAAGGCATCCATATCTGGAGCGTATCCGTACTGTATCTGAAAGATGAAACTGAATGAGTAATAGAATAACATCCGTATCTGATGCGTATCTGAACTGTATCAAAAGGAATCTGGAATAAGTATCAGAATGTCATCCATATCTGGAGCGTATCTGAACTATCTCTAGAAGGAAATCTGGAATAAGTATCAGAATGTCACCCGTATCTGGTGCGTATCTGAACTATCTCTAGAAGGAAATCTGGAATAAGTATCAGAATGTCATCCGTATCTGGAGCGTATCTGAACTGTCTCTAGAAGGAAATCTGGAATAAGTATCAGAATGTCATCCATATCTGGAGCGTATCTGAACTATCTCTAGAAGGAAATCTGGAATAAGTATCAGAGTGTCATCCGTATCTGGAGCGTATCTGAACTATCTCTAGAAGGAAATATGGAATAAGTATCAGAATGTCATCCGTGTCTGGTGCGTATCTGAACTATCTCTAGAAGGAAATCTGGATTAAGTATCAGAATATGATCCGTATCTAGAGCGTATCTGAACTATCTCTAGAAGGAAATCTGGAATAAGTATCAGAATGTCATCCATATATGGTGCGTATTTGAACTATCTCTAGAAGGAAATATGGAATAAGTATCATAATGTCATCCATATCTGAAGCGTATCTGAACTATCTCTAGAAGGAAATATGGAATAAGTATAAGAATGTCATTCGTATCTGGTGCGTATCTGAACTAGCTCTAGAAGGAAATCTAGAATAAGTATCAGAATGTCATCCGTATCTGGTGTGTATCTGAACTATCTCTAGAAGGAAATCTTGAATAAGTATCAGAATTTCATCTGTATCTGGTGCGTATATGAACTATCTCTAGAAGGAAATCTGGAATAAGTATCAAAATGTCATCCGTATCTGGTGTGTATCTAAACTATCTCTAGAAGGAAATCATGACTAAGTATCAAAATGTCATCCGTATCTGGTGTGTATCTGAACTATCTCTAGAAGGAAATCTGGAATAAGTATCAGAATGTGATCCGTATCTAGTGTGTATCTGAACTATCTCTAGAAGGAAATCTTGAACAAGTATCAGAATGTCATCCGTATCTGGTGCATATCTGAACTATCTCTAGAAGGAAATCTGGAATAAGTATCAGAATTTCATCCGTATCTGGTGTGTATCTGAACTATCTCTAGAAGGAAATCTTGAATAAGTATCAGAATGTCATCCGTATCTGGTGCGTATCTGAACTATCTCTAGAAGGAAATCTGGAATAAGTATCAGAATGTCATCCATATCTGGTGTGTATCTGAACTATCTCTAGAAGGAAATCTGGAATAAGTATCAGAATGTCATCCATATCTGGTGCGTATCTGAACTATCTCTAGAATTTTTGAACATTGTTATTAGTAGTTGTTGATCTTATCTTGAAAAGGGTAAAATGTTATCTGAAACAGAAAGTTATGTCGCCTGAAATGTATGATGCAACAAAATGTGCCTTATCAATGTTTATGATTTATGGATGTAGTGTGTGCGCATGTAAGCTGATCAACTGTTTTGCTGAGGAAAATAAATCCTTGACTGCTGCCGGAGAAGATAAATCCTTTATTGCTGAGGATAAGAATCCTTGGCGACTTCACTGGGGACATAGGGATTCTTCATGTCTTGAAATTGGAGTGTTGACAAAAATTCAGTTGTGAGAGTAATGCCATGTACCGCTTGAGAAATCTGCTTGGAGAATCCAGAGAACTTTGATGACTTCTGCTGGGAATTAAGAATGAGAATCTTCATTCTGTTGGGGAACAATGAAAACTCTGTGGGGAAAAGCTCATTCCTGTTTGGAAAAAGTTCAGGATTTTGGGTCGTCTGCGACTCTACTGGGGAGTTATCCTAGGTTGGGGAGAAACAAAAGTTAACTGTTATCTGGTTGCTTTTCAGACTTCAAGACAACTTGCTGGGGAATTTGGAGAAACTGGATGGTTTCCACTGGGGATTAATGATGGGAGTCTTTTGTTCTGTCGGGGAGTAACAAAAACTCTATGAGTAGTCTGTAGGGGATTGTAGAGTAGTCTACAGGGGAAAAGGAGTTGTAGTCCTTTGATTTGTAGTAGTCAGAGAGACAAAACTCAAGTTGGGGAGAGGTTTTCAAAGGTTAAACTCTTGCTGGGAAATCATCCTATGAGAAGGACTTTGGAGAGGTTTGTCATTGCCCCTAGTAGCGAGTGTTTGCGGCTTTGCCAGGAAATGTTTGACTATACATAAAACTTTGCCGAAATTGGCGTTTAATATCCCAAGTATTGGAGATGGAGACCTGCCCCTGGTTACTCTTCAATTCTCGAGAGATTTCTTGGAATCTTGACTGGACTGTCCCAGGTGTGCTGGATAATGACATGTCATGTCCCTCTGTTGATAGGAGGAGTGTCATCCTTCTTAAATTGATTTTGTTCACTGAGGGAGTTTCATTCACTGAACATTCATTGTGTGAATTTCTCCGTTGTCAAACAAATAGCCATATGCAAAAAGTGATATTCAAGTAATGCAAAGTTTATGCTTGTCTTGAATTTTTGAAAAATGCGTTTTTAGCAAGTAAATAAGTTTTGTACGAAAAAAAAATCAACTCAGGATTTTGAGTAAAGCCCTACAGGAGTCAGGATACCTTTTATAATAGTATGCTTTTGAACTAACCCATGCTTCAATTAGGAATTTTGAAGAGTTGTAACGTGGCTTGGTTCACGGTTTAAGAAACAAAGGATAAAGGCTCAAAGAGTATTTGTACCCACCCGCTCTTCGCGATGTTCTTCAATCCTAAGCTCAGTTAATTGTACGTTTGAACTCCAATTGAGTCTGAAATGACGTTTTGGTGATGGCTCAGACAAGTTAAATTTGTCGAAAGGCAGTCATTTTTTGCAACATTTTTTTTATGTTGTTGAGGATTTGCAGTGAACTCTTTTTATTATCCCTGACTTTTGCCTGATTGTTCTCGTTTTAAGACTACGGTCAATGGGATGCCCCAATTTTCTTAAGTCTCCTTTATAGGTTTCGACTTAGTGGGTTTTTCTTTTTGAAAGATTATGACTGCCTATGTGATAGGGAACCATCACCATCTTTTGATTTCAGAGGAATATTTTTGATGTCATTCATTGTATTACGAGATGAGAGTTTGCGGCTTAACATGCGTTTGAATTAACTGAGAGACTACCCTCCCCCGGGTTTTGATTAAAGGTTTCAATTTGTGTTAAAACAGAAAATTTATGCTTCTTTGGCTCGAAGGGGTTGACTAGGGATTATCTTCCTTATAACTCTAGTGTTTAGGATTTGAAAGAACGCTTGTACATCGTCAGCGAGGTCTGTTCAAAAGCATACTGTATGATATTATGGCATTGTTTTCGTCATCCTCCCTCTAAAGGCTTGTAACTTTTAGCAAGAGTTGAATGTCATAAAGTGAGTAAAAAACATAGTTTAAATGTAATGAAAATGAAATAATTCAAGTCAAATATACGCAATGCATTAATGAAACAAAGTTTGACATTAACAGATAATTGTTTAAGTAACAACAGAGAAATTACAACTCGAAAATTCAAATGAAGAGAAGCTTCTTCGTCTGAACTTGTCACTTTAGGTGGTGAGCCCGTGAAGGACACCAGAAAAATTCAGTCTGGACATCTTGTATGACCTCTAGCATTCCCCCGTTGACCAGGTTTTGAATTTTGTATTTCAACGCCCAACAATTGTTTATATCATGTCCAGGACTATCAGAATGATAGGCGCACCTGGCATCCGGATTGCAGCTGGGAGAAGAAGTTTTGGGTTTTGGAGTAGGTCTTATTGGTGTAATCAGATTCATCCTCAGTATGTGTTGCAAAGCTTGGGACAGTGGTATGTTGATGCTGGTAAACTGTCTTTTGGGCTCGCTTTTCCTTTGGTGATTTTTCGGTTGATGTTGACGAAGTCGTTATTGGGCTCGCGACTTGGAAGCAAATTGGGAAGGTTTTCTCTCCTTTAAACTGGCTTCTTGTCCCATGGGAGGCTGAATGATGACTTGATCTCCAACTCTAGATTTATACCCCATTTGGTTACATCCGTCTTGACGAAGCTTGTTGATGAGGACCCTTAACTCTTCTTGTCCCTGATCCAGGTTTTGAATAAGAGCCATCTGGCCCACCAGTTTCCCATCATCTGGACTTTCATTGTTGCCATTTCAATTTGTAGCCTTTCCAACTGATCATCCTTGGTGCCCTCTGGATTCCCCATGATCATGCCCCTTGTGAGGAGAGCCTTCACTTCTTCTTGCCCCTTGGATAGGTTCAAGAACATCTCTTGAAGTTGAGCGTTTTGAGCCTAGATATCCTTGATAGTCTATTCTAAAGCCATCTCTTGTTGAAATAAACAGTAGGAAGATAAGGGGACTTGTTGCAAAGACTTGTTTATGTTTTATGATGAATGATATGTATTCATGCACTGTTTTCAAGGATTTGAAAATTCAAATTTGTTTCAAACAAAAAGAAACACACGTTATATAAAAAGGTAGAATTTGAGTACATCAATGCCCCTAGGGAAAAATAATACAAAATTCTAAGATAAAAAGACGTTGCGCATCCTCTTTGGTGTAATGTAGGTGTTAAGAGTCTGCTCTTCATGATGTAACCGAGTGAGTTCCAAAACCTTCTTCTCGCTTGCGTAGAATTGGGCTTCGAAAGTATCGCGCTCTCCCTTGAGTTGTATCCAACTCCTTTGTAGGTCTTCGAGTGATGTTGGCATGTCAGGATGTAGGATGGTGTATGGAACCTCTCCTTCCTTGACAGGCTCTATAATCACTGGGAGAATGGAGGGATAAGGCATCGTAAGACTTTAGGCGCGGGTTCGTACCCACTTGAGGTAAGGCTCAAGAGGGATGTAATTCTTGTGTCCCAGAGTCTTGCTATTCAACTTGTTGGGCATTCTCCAAGCTCGGATGAATCTTTGACAGAGTCCTTGGTCGTCGTTGTCGTAGTCGAAAACCAATCCTTGAATCAACATGTCATGTGGGCCATCCCTTCGGGCATAACCAAACTGTCTTAGAGATAAGCAAGGGTTGTAGGGGATGCCTCCCCTAATGCCAAGTAGAGGGACATTAGGGAATTCCCCACAACGGTCAATGATGATAACATTCTCTTTGGGTCGAGAACACTGTTGTACCCCAAAATTTTCCCTCCCATATTCTTCAAAGATTTGCCAAAGATCAAGGTTCAAAGGCCACTCAAGGGTTGCATAGTCCAGTGGCCTCCGAACAGTCAAAATTAGGGTTTTGGTTCTGACAAAGAAGTTGAGGTTTCCAAGGGTCCAAACAAGTCCCACAGGCCTATAAACATTGTCAAGCATCCAGATGCAAGGTTTCAAGACTCACAGCACCAAGTTGCACTGTCAAAAACCCTAATTGCTCCACAGTCAACTGCAGGTGCAAAATGGTCATTTGACAGTCAAAAGTCAAAAATTTTAGTCAACATCTTATTTTGAAGCCACAAACATCATTTGATCAATTCTTGATCATGATTCTCAAAGCATGGCTCAAAAAGTCTCAAGATGCAAAAGTTTCTATTTTTGGACAGCTGAAAAAGTCAACTGCAAATTGACCAAGGCATAACTTCCACATGGTTTATCAGAAAAATTCCATCCAAAGCTCATTTTGAAGAGAATGACATTTCCTACAACTCATCTTCACACTCCAAGTCCAAGAAATGCTCTCACAAAAAGTTATCAATTTCAACATTATAGGTCATTTTCAAAAGTCAACAAAAAGGGACTTTAGGTCAAAGACCATAACTTGAGATTGGTAAATCAAAATGACATGGGACCAAAGGCATTGGTTAGAGTACTTCAATACCTTTCCAAAATATCAAAGAACATGATCAAAGCTTAAAAATTGAGCAAGATATGCCTTGTGGAAGTTGGGAAATTTTTGGGAATTTTGAAAAGTCAACTTTACTTCAAATACCTCAAAATTGCTAATGGGCCTCAATTTCTTCCAAGAATCATCACCCAAAAGCTATGCACGACCCATTGACCCAAAGGGGAGTTATTTTCTTATTTTTTATTAATTATTTGAATTTTTAATGTTATTAATTCACTTAATTAAAATTAAATATGAAAAAATACTAAAGCATGTATTTTAAATCTTTTTATGCAGCTAATAGGTCCATTAAAGCCTCAATATTTCGTGCATCACAAAAAGGGAAAGATTCTATGCAATTATCAATGGTTTCATGGAAAAATATTGGATTTTTATATCATTGAAGACCAAATATTTGAATCATGAATGCAAAGGATTATGGACTTGGATTTCTACCCTAATTCATTCCATATACATACACAAACCAAAACCTAATCACAAGGACAAGAGAGTTGTGCCCAAGAACACAAACAAAACTTGCATTTTTTCATAAAAAAGTGGAAATTGTTTTCATAGTTGCAGGTCGTTTCAAAGCAAAAGAATTGTTCCATTGCACTCCTGATACATCCAGGAGTCTTTCCCAATCAAAACCGCAACCTCTAACCTCAAGAATCGGTAGAATGAAGCCGCCATGTTCTTGATAATTTGCATATTTGTATTTTGATTTACACGCATTATCCATGCATTTTTCTTGTTGATTTGTACTAACATGACTGCTCTGAAGCTAATGGTACCGCCCAATTGAAGAATGGCCGCATGTACCATAATCCTCCATGAACGCACGCTAGGGTTCCAGAAACCTTGATTTAGGGTTTTTTACATAAAGGAAAATTGGACCATCAAATTAATACAGGCAAATTTGTCAGAACAAGACGAATCAGTTGATCACATCGCGCTCCATTTATATTACGTGATGCTCTATTCGCTATTTTTGTAGATATCACTTAGTGGGGGTTTAAAACCTCCGCTATCTAATGCGTTTTTTTTACAGGAAAGTGAAGACGAAGCTTAGGTGTTCACATGTGGTTGGCTGATTCAAAGTTTGGCGCGCGATTTTTTGCTTTATACCACTTGCTCTTACTTCTTATTATATTAATTGTTTTCCATTATAATAACAAAGTTGCTAAATAGCTCAGTTGGTGGAAAGTGATGTTTGCAAGCCTTGGGACCTGGGTTCGATTCCCAGATCCCCCACTTATTCAATATATTTTGCCTTAACACGCTTCTATGCAGTGCTTCATCAAGGGTTTACCATACATCCTCATCATTCGGCTTGCCACGCGTCCAACAACCTCAATCCAAAGGTCAGAATTTGCAGATCACCATGGATGCTAGTCAAACATGCCATACACGCGCTGTAAAAAGTCAATGGGTCCTGAATCAATGGGCCAAAAATGCTTCCAGTATACCTCCAATTGGGCAAGAAACCCCCCCCCCCCTGTTTGCATATTTATTTTCTTTCTAATTTTCCTCTTTAATTTTAATTCTTTTTAATTTGTTTTAAATTCACAAAAATAATTCTTTATAACATAAAAAACCAGAAAATCATAAAACAATAAAAAAATATGCTTTGTTAATATTAATTAATATCATTTTGTAAATAAGTTTTAATAGCTAAATTAGTTTAATTTTAGGCTTAATTTTAATATTTTTCTTAATAACTAATAAAAACATAAAAATTAGGGTTTCTAGCATTTTTACTCTTTTTTTTTCAATAATTAAAATTTCTTCTTATTATTATTAATTCTTAATTATTTTTGTAAATAACCTATAATTAATTAATTAGGGTTAAATTAGGTTAAAACTTAAACATTTTTTTAATAATTAAAAACAAACTAGAATTAGGGTTTTTATTTTAATTTCTAATTTCAATTAATCTTCTTTTTTTTTTCATAAAAATGCAAAAAACTCCAAAAATAACTTCTTTTTCCTTTATTTAATTTAATAATTTCAAGTTAATTTCTTTAAAGGGTCCAACGCCCTCGCACTTTTGATTCCAATTTCCTTTCCCGCGTTTTGTCTTTATTTTTGGTTTTAAATTTATGTAATTGCCCCAAAGCTTTGTAATAGATAATTAGGACTTTTATCTTCCGTACTTTTATTCAAATCGGGTCTTGGTTTAATTTGGCGATGTAGACCCGCGCCTTGTAATAGCGTAAGACCTTTATTTTCCGCATTTTAATTCCCACACCTTTTAACTGTTAATAATCACATGAAAGAATGTATGCCCAAAAATAAAAACAATGCGTAGAACACTCAATGCATGATCAAGACAAAAATAAACTGAAAATGACACACAATTCACACACCACTCCTAGGGTACGCCTCACTGTTGCCTTGCCCCTCGAAACGTGGTCGTCGAGTAGAGGACGTTTTAGTAAGTCCTCATGTCCATGAACATGGCATGGGGGTAGCTTCTAAGGTGTCTTCCTATTGCTCTGGTGACCACACTGTCCCTACAAACGAATTGACCCGAACACCTCCAACGGTGGTGCTACCTACCTCTCAATGGTGGGATGGCACTATCTTAAGGACATTTACACAGCCTAATTCCTTAGGGTAGGTAGATGACTCGTAGATACTTGCTCTAATTCAAAACAAATCAAAAACTTCTTTTCACACCGACACTTTGCAAAAAGCTTTCAAAAACAACTTTTCAAACACTCTTGAGGACTGATACAAGAGTCGAACTGAAATTTTAAACGAAACTTTTTCAAACCCATCACCTTGAAAAGCAAACAAACATTTTGAAAACACAAATGAGCAAGTATCTAAGAGACCATGGATAACCATGGATAGAAAGGGTGCTAACACCTTCCCTTTCTATAAATCTACCTCCCGAACCGAGAGCTAATCTCAATAAGGAATTTTTCTGTGCTTTTGTCCTTTCCATATTGGAGAAAATAAAAGACGGTGGCGACTCTTGCTTCCGCGACATTTCGCGAACCAGCATTAAACAGTCAGTTCCAGATCCACCGATCACAGAACTGGCGACTCTGTTGGGGAGTAATTAAAATTGGGGTGTACCTTAGGACTAAGATCACTGTGTTTTCAATTGCTTTGACTTGTTTGCTTTAAATTGTGGGACTGTCTTGGGAGTTCTATAGATCCTAACCCGGATCTGGGGATACCTTCTTAGAAAGTAGCAACAAGGCTGTGAGGGAACTGTGCGGGGTATACCGACATGGTTGAAGCAGTCTGCTACGTTGATGTGGCACTTTGGTGTGTACCGGTAACCCTTGAGTTCAGTCAAGGAGAGTACGGGGCCTCCGCGTGGTTTCGTGAAGCATCAACTGACCTTAGGAACCTTAATTGAACCATCTTGGCCTCTTTAGGGTAGTGAGATAACTGACTTTGGTGCAGTCCGAGGTTGGTTGATACTCGATACTACACTCAATTGAGGGTTGCTTTCCTGGAATATTTCGGTCGCCAGTTCAGTGGCTAAATCGAAACGATGAACAATGAAAGCAATCCAGTGATATTGGGACCCTTAGAACCCGGTTACTTCTAATAGGACAGGTTGAGCCCACAAACTTCAAGAGGGTAATACCCAGACCCCATGCTGGCCTTAAACTCTAAGGGCTTGTCTTGTGTGACTTGTGTGCCTTATCATGTTTGCCTTTGTAAACATTTGTGGTGTGCTTAATCATAGCATCATAACATCATACAGCATCATATGCATTGGCTAACCATTTCAGGGGTTCGAATCTTCATCTTTGTTCTTGTTTTGTAGGACATGGAAACTATTCGCAGGAAGACAATTCAGATTAGCCTTGTAAGGATCCCTCCTCAGCTTAAGGAGCTTATATCTAGGATTCCGGAGAGCTCTTCATTCAGTGAAAGGCATGGAAGACTCATCAGCGTGGTCAACACCAACATTGAGGAAGATATGATAAAGGTCTTGTTCCAGTTCTTTGACCCTCTGCATCACTGTTTCACTTTCCTGGATTATCAACTGGTACCTACATTGGAAGAGTTCTCCCGGCTTCTGAAGATCCCTATCCTTGATCAACTACCCTACAACGGTACGGAAAAGGAACCCAAGCTTGAAGAGATTGCTAAAGCCTTACACCTACAACCATCTGACCTCAAAGGACATTGGGAAGTTAGAAGTGGTATCAAAGGGTTCTTAGCCAGGTTTCTGTTTGAAAAGGCCCAGGAATGTTGGAACTCCCTTGACTTACAAGCTTTTGAAGAAGTTGTGGCTCTCATTTTCTATGGTTTGGTGTTGTTCCCTAACCCAGATCAGCTTATAGATATCAGTGTTGTCCAGATCTTCATGTCCAGGAACCCTATACCTACGTTGTTGGGGGACATCCTTCACTCATGCTACACTCAAACCATGAGAAAAAGAGGTGTCCTTATGTGCTGCACTCCTCTCCTGGGAAGGTGGTTTATTTCGCACCTTCCATAATCAGTTTTGAAGAATGAGCGGGGTTTGAGATGGTCACAACGGTTGATGACTCCTACACATGCATATATACATTGGTGCCCTCGGTCCAGAGAGGATGTCACTATCATTGATCGTTGCGAGGAGTACCCTAATGTTCCTTTACTTGGAATCAGAGGAGGTATTACTTACAACCCATGCCTGGCTTGGAGACAGTTTGGTTATGCTCGGAGGGACGACCCTCATGACATGTTAATTCCTGACATAGTTTTTGACTTCGACAACGATGCACAAGGACTTCGCCAGAGATTTGTCAGAGCTTGGAGGATGCCAAGTAGGATAGACAGCAAGACCCTGGGGCACAGGAATTCCATCCCATTGGAACCTTATCTCAAGTGGGTACGAGCCCGCTCCCAGAAGTTAGTAATGCCTTATCCTCATGTTCTCCCTGTGATCAAAGAGCCAGTCCTGGAGGGAGAGGTGTCCTACACCATTCAACATCCTGACATGCCCACGTCCTGGGAAGAGATGCAGAAGAGTTGGATCCAGCTTAAGGAAGAATGGAATTCTCTTGAGACCAGTCTACATGCTAGTGAAAAGAAGGTCTTGGAGCTCACCCGCCTATTGCACGAGGAGAGGAATCTCAACACCTACATAGCTCCAAAGAGGATGCGTAGTGTCTTTTGGGATTGATTTTGCTTTGTAATATGTGCCCACGAGGCTTTGATGTACTGATCAATTATTTCCTTAATGATAATGTGTGTTCCTTTTTTGTCTACAACAAGTTTGAACTTTCGAACCCTTGAATGCATTGCATAAACACATATCATTCATCATGTGCATAGCAGGTTTTCTTCTTTTCAGGTTGCTTACTGTTCTTCGCTGTTTATTTCAGCATCATGAACCCTGAATCATCAACCGAGATGTCTATCAAGGCCCTTCAGGCGCAGAACGCACAATTTCAAGAGCTGATCATGGGTTTGGCTCAAGGCCAAGAAGAGCTGAAGGCTTTGCTCCTGAAGAAGGAGAATAAGAAGAAGAGAAATGTTCTTTTCAACTCGGGCCGGAGGTTTGGTAATACTCTGCAGAATGAGGAGGCTGGTTCTTCTGTAGGCAAAGACAGTCCCCACGGGGGAAAGGCTCCAAGTCCAGTAGTCTCTGACAACGAGACTGACTTTAATGAGGAACAGTATCCTCCTGCTGAAGACCGGTACAAGCAGTTAGAAGACAGACTGAATGCCATGGAGATCCAACAAGTGCCTGGGCTGGATTTCGGAGATTTGGGCTTATCTACTGGTGTGATCATTCCTCACAAGTTTAAGGCACCATCTTTCACCAAGTATGACGGGGCGTCTTGCCCCAAGCTACACCTCAGATCTTATGTGCGGAAGATTCAACCGTACATAGTGGACAAGAACTTGTGGATCCACTTCTTCCAGGAGAGTCTTTCAGGGACTCATCTCGAATGGTTCTATCAGCTGGATGGAACCAAGGTTCATAACTGGGAGGAGTTGGCTAC
Organism: Vicia faba; assembly: GCA_948472305.1. Classification (NCBI taxonomy): domain Eukaryota; kingdom Viridiplantae; phylum Streptophyta; class Magnoliopsida; order Fabales; family Fabaceae; genus Vicia; species Vicia faba. Next base: position 942,458,007 of record OX451736.1, read on the forward strand.
TGCTTTTTACAAGCAGTATCAATATAATGCCGACCTTGCTCCTACACGTACCCAACTCCAGGGTATGTCGCTAGGATCAAGCGAAGGTTTTAAAGAGTATGCACAGAAGTGGAGGGATCTGGCTGGCAGGGTGCAGCCTCCGTTAACTGACCGTGAGCTGGTAGATATGTTCTTGGGGACCCTCTCCGGGCCATTCTTCAATCATCTTATCGTTAACTCGTCTGCAGGGTTTACTGACCTTATTCTGACTGGGGAGAGGATAGAGGCTGGAATGAAGTCCGGTAAAATTCAGAAGGGTGCATCTCCAAGTGCTGAGAAGAAACCTTTTAAGAAGGAGGCCAGTGTTGTGTATGGGCCTAAAAGGCATGATAAACCAGAACACCGCCAATCTGTCAACACGGTGATGATTGCTAAACCTGCTGCTACTCCTCGGCAAACCAATCCACCAAGGGCTGAAAGACCCAGAAGAGAGTTTACCCGGCTGAGTATGACCCTATCACAAATCTTGCCGCAGTTGTTATCCACCAACTTAGTGACTGTCAGGGAGGTCCCGAAGGTTGTGAATACTGCCTCTCCGAAGTATAATCCAAATTCCCGATGTGCTTATCATTCCGATAGCCCGGGGCACTCTACTGATGACTGTTGGGCCCTGAGAAACAAGGTGCAAGACCTTATTGATGCAAAGGAGATACAATTTGAGGCGCCTGAGAGGCCAAATGTGGTGACTGCTCCTATGCCCCAGCATGGAGTGAATGCCGTTGATGAAGATGTGTATGCCGTTTCTGTAAATGATGTAGCTACTCCTCTGATGACTATTAAGAGGAACCTACTGCTGGCCGGTTTATTTCCGGGTTGTAGAGAAGGTTGCCTTTTCTGTGCTGTTTCCCGTTCTGGTTGTCCTTTGCTAAAGTTGGGCATCCAAAGCTTGATGGACAGCAAAGAGATTTTGTTCAAGAAGACCGCTGTTCCGTTTGTTCCTATGGAAGAAGTATCTGTCGTTACAATTTTCAATAATCCAATCAAGGCTCCCCTGAGGAAGCCAGTTAAAATCATGACTGTCGCACCCATTGTTATTACTGTTCCGGGGCCTCTCCCCTATGAATCTGATAAGGCTGTCCCATGGCACTATGGGGCAGATGTATATGTACATGGTATAAAGCAAGAGTTCAACACTGGCACCAGTATCAGCAATATCACTGGTCCAGCCAAAGTTACCCGCAGTGGCAGGCTCTTCTCGCCTGACATTGCACCACCAGCTATTCGAAGACCTCTCATTATAACACCTGCAAGTGCACCTGTTCCTATTTCTGATCAAGTTGCTTCCCCTATGGCCGAGTCATCTAATGCTCGGGGCAAAGGGATTGAAGATGAGCCAGCCCGGACAGAGGCGCCAAAATCTGTGAATGTTGAAGCCTCCCAGCAAGAGATGGAGGAAATTCTTAAAATAATCAAGAAGAGCGACTTCAATGTCGTTGAGCAGCTGGGGCATACCCCCTCCAAGATCTTTATGCTCTCCTTACTGCTGTGCTCAGAGGCCCATGCTAAGGCCCTAATCTCATTTCTAAAGACGGCCCATGTGCCACAGGAGACATCTGCAGACCAGTTTACTGATTGCGTAGCCAATTTGACAGTTGACAATGGTTTGGGTTTCTCGGATGTTGACCTTACTGCTAAGGGAAAGAACCACAATGATGCCCTGCATGTCTCTATTGAATGCAGGGGCACTACTCTTACGCACGTACTGGTGGACACCGGTTCTTCCCTGAATGTGCTACCCAAAAAGGCCTTAGACCGGTTGGATTGTGAGGGCCTGGAGCTGAAACCTAGCAACATCATTGTCAGAGCCTTTGACGGTTCTAAGAGGATGGTTCATGGAGAGGTAGACATTCCTATTCGTGTGGGTTCTCAAGTTTTCGACTCAACTTTCTATGTGATGGATATTCGTCCATCTTATTCTTGTTTACTGGGTCGACCTTGGATTCACAAAGCTGGGGCAGTGACCTCTACCCTACACCAGAAGCTCAAGTACCCCGTCAGAGGGAAGATTGTCACTGTGCAGGGAGAGGAGGAGTATATGGTTAGTCACTTGAATTCCTTCCGATATATTGAGATGGACGGGGAGTTTATTGAAACCCCCTTTCAGCATTTTGAAGAGGTACCTCCAATATTGGCAGCGGCAGAAGCAGTAACTGAAGAAAGCTCTCCTTTGAAGATGGTCTCCTTGAAGGACGCCCAGGCTGTAATCAAGAAAGGTGAATGTGCTAACTGGGGAAGGCTCCCTGATTTTACACCAAAAACTGACAAGTTTGGACTGGGTTTTACTGCAGAGGCTCAGAAGGCTGTGCACAAAGCTAGAACCAGAAGACCTCCTGTGCTCATCACCAATCCAGGAGTGAATGCCATTGGGGATGAAAATGAAGTGGAAGAGTCAGAGTTTGATAGCTGGATCTACCCGACGACTGATGGTGGATTGACCAATTGGACTGCTAAAGACCATACTCCTGTTACTTTTGTTACGCAGTAATAAACTCCTTTGTTTTTGTTATTTGTAATAAACAATGAATTGAAACTCTATGGCCCGGTGTCTTACCCGGGGCACCGTGGCTTCATTTGTAAGGGCATATTAATTGTCATTTCATATATCATGAATAAAGACCTTGGACGTTTTCTCGCATTTCAAATCTTATGCTCCTTTTTCTTTCTTTCCTTTCTTTATATATTGCAAAACAGCTGTATTTACACACACTCACTCATACAGGTTTCAATCCACTCTGGATCTCACTGGTAACGACTCTGCTACTGCCAGTTATGACTTCGAAAATCCGATCAACTTAGCCGAAGACGAAGGTGAAGATGATTGCGAAGTGCCTGGCGAGCTTGCAAGACTGTTACAACAAGAAGAGAGGGCAATTCAACCACACGAAGAGCCGGTGGAAACAATAAATCTGGGTACTAAGGAAGACAGAAAAGAAGTCAAGATTGGTGCCAACCTAGAGCTCAGCGTGAAGCAACGGTTGACTCAGATGTTGCATGACTACATGGAAATCTTTGCCTGGTCCTACGAAGACATGCCCGGGTTGGATACCGACATCGTGGTCCATCACTTGCCTACCAAGGAAGACTGCCCTCCGGTTAAGCAAAAGGTTCGCCGTATGCGTCCAGAGATGTCTGAGAAGATCAAAGCTGAGGTTATGAAGCAGTTTGATGCCGGGTTTCTTGCAGTGACTTCTTATCCTCAGTGGGTTGCTAATGTGGTGCCGGTACCAAAGAAGGATGGTAAAGTCAGAATGTGTGTCGACTACAGGGATCTGAACAGGGCCAGCCCCAAAGATGACTTCCCTCTACCTCACATTGATGTTCTGGTTGACAATACTGCTCAGTACAAGGTGTTCTCTTTCATGGATGGTTTTTCAGGGTATAATCAGATCAAGATGGCTCTGGTAGACATGGAAAAGACTACCTTTGTTACTCAGTGGGGCACCTTCTGCTACAAGGTCATGCCTTTTGGACTGAATAATGCTGGGGCAACCTACCAACGTGCCATGGTTGCTTTATTTCATGACATGATCCATCATGAGATAGAAGTGTATGTGGACGACATGATCGCAAGGTCCCAAACTGAGGAAGAACACCTTGATCATCTGCAGAAATTGTTTGACCGTCTGAAGTTGTACAAGCTGAGGTTGAACTCGAACAAGTGCACCTTCGGGGTTAGATCTGGAAAGTTGCTAGGCTTTGTTGTAAGTGATAAGGGTATTCAAGTGGACCCTGCCAAGGTTAAAGCCATTCAAGAGATGCCAGTTTCTAAGACAGAGAAAGAAGTCAGAGGCTTTTTAGGACGCCTGAATTACATTGCTCGATTCATCTCGCACCTAACCGCTACCTGTGAACCAATCTTTAAGCTGTTGAAGAAAGATCAGGTAGTACGTTGGAACGATGAATGTCAGGCCGCTTTTGACAGAATCAAGGAGTATCTCCAAGAACCATCCATTCTTATGCCACCGGTTGAAGGGAGACCTCTGATACTATACCTGACAGTACTTGACAATTCAATGGGGTGTGTGCTGGGGCAGCATGACGAGTCTGGCCGAAAAGAGCATGCCATTTATTACCTTAGCAAAAAGTTTACCAACTGTGAGACCCGATACTCACTGCTTGAGAAAACTTGTTGCGCTTTGGTATGGGCTGCTCGCCGGCTGAGACAGTATATGCTGTCTCACACTACCTTGTTGATTTCAAAGATGGATCCTATAAAGTATATATTTGAAAAGCCTGCTCTGTCTGGGAGAATAGCAAGATGGCAGATGATATTGACGGAATACGACATCCAGTACACGACCCAGAAAGCTATCAAAGGGAGTGTATTGGCAGACCACTTGGCACATCAGGCAGTAGACGACTATCAGTCAATGAATTTTGAATTCCCAAACGAGAGTATCATGATAGTGACTGATTGTGAAGTACCTGGACCGGATGAAGGACCTGAGGAAGGATCCCGATGGTTTATGCACTTTGACGGAGCCTCCAATGCTTTGGGTAACGGTATCGGCGCTGTGATCATATCTCCTCAAGGCACTCATACTCCACTCACTGCCCGTCTATAATTTAACTGCACCAACAACATGGCGAAGTATGAGGCATGCATCATGGGTCTCCAAGCTGCGATCGACTTAAGGATCAAGTTTCTGAGCGTCTTCGGAGATTCCGCTCTCGTGATCAATCAGATCAAAGGGGAGTGGGATACGAAACATCTGAATCTTATTCCTTACAGAGAATGTGTGTTGACATTGATCCCCCACTTCACAGAGATAACCTTTGAACATTTCCCGAGAGAGGAGAATCAGTTGGCGGACGCGTTAGCTACGATGTCTTCCATGTTCAAAGTCAAATGGGACAACAAGGCTCCCCGGATCATTATCTGGAAACTGGACGAATCGGCATACTGTTGTGATCTTGAAACTGAGTTGGTGACTGAGAAGCCTTGGTACCATGAGGTGAAGAGATATTTGGAAGTTCAGGAATACCCTAAAGGTGCATCTGTCAATGATAAGAAGTTTCTGAGAAGGTTCGCAGCGAAGTTCTTTCTCAGCAACGGCATTCTGTACAAGCGAAATCATGATTCGACCTTACTGCGTTGTGTGGATAAGACTGAAGCAGAAAGGATCATGGCAGAGCTACATGAGGGTACCTTCGGAACACATTCCAGTGGACACACTATGGCAAAGAAAATCCTTCGGGCAGGGTATTTCTGGTCCACAATGGAAGCCGACTGCTACCAACACTCTCGGACATGCCATAAATGCCAGATTTACGCAGACAAGGTGCATGTTCCTCCAGTTCCTCTAAATGTCCTGACTGCACCTTGGCCTTTTGCAATGTGGGGCATAGATATGATCGGTGAGATTAAACCTACAGCATCCAACGGGCATCGCTTCATCCTGGTAGCGATTGATTATTTTACAAAGTGGGTTGAAGCAGCTTCTTATGACACTGTAACCAAGAGTGTTGTGGCACGGTTCATTCAGCACAACCTGATCTGTCGATACGGCGTCCCTGAAAGAATCATTACAGACAACGGTACCAATCTCAATAATAAGATGATCACTGAGCTCTGCGAGCAGTTTAAGATACAGCACCACAACTCTTCTCCCTACCGGTCGAAGATGAATGGGGCTATAGAAGCAGCGAATAAGAACATCAAGAAAATTGTGCAGAAGATGACAGTGACTTATAAAGATTGGCACGAGATGTTACCATTCGCTCTACATGGGTACCGTACCTCAGCCAGGACGTCAACCGGGGCAACTCCTTTCTCCTTGGTCTATGGTATGGAGGCGGTCTTACCGATCGAAGTGCAGATACCCTCTCTCCAGATAATGAAGGATACAGATCTGAACGAAGATGATTGGATCCAGACACGACTTGATCAGCTAAACTTAATCGACGAAAAGAGACTTGCTGCTATTTGTCACGGTCAGACGTACCAAAAACGAATGATCAGGGCATTTAACAAGAAGGTCAGACCACAAGAATATCAAGTTGGGGATCTGGTAATCAAGCGCATCATTCTTCCTCAGAGTGATCCAAGGGGAAAATGGACCCCTACATACGAAGGGCCATTTATGGTTAAACATGTGTTCTCAGGAGGAGCCATGATCCTAACCACCATGGATGGTGACGACCTTCCTCACCCCGCCAATGCAGACATAGTAAAAAGATACTACGCATGAAAAAGACCCGCTAGGTTGACATACCTAGGCAAAAATTAGGGCTTCCCGGTGAACCAAAAGGGTTCGGGCAAAATGAAGGGATGAAATGAAAAAATATGTACACCCGGCAAGTCGAAAACCTGAAAAGGCGGCTTGGGCAAAAATGGGTATCCCGGTGGACTGAAAACCCGAAAGGGCGGTCCAGGCAAAAGTTAGGGATAAAGCGTAATACTATGTCTCATTGGATCACCTTGCATCCAGAATCCGGTATCAATATCAAGTTCTAACGGCATCAATCAATCAGCTTCATCCTCGACTAGGTCATCAAGTGATGAGACGCTCGAAGATATAAAGGCGATAGCAGAGTTGGAACCCAGTGGGATTATTCTTTTCACACAGCTGTTTTGTTTTCCCTTTGTACAAATTGTATAAACTCTTTTATTCAGCGGCGTTCTCTTACTAGGACGTCAGCCTCTTGTACATAAACGCCTATTTTTCAGGCAAAATTCAAAAATCAATACAAAGATACTTTTCAGTTGAAATTGCCAATTGTTTTTCCTTTTTCTGTTTTGTTTTGCAAAGAACGTCCAAGGTTCAATTTGTGATATATGCATTTGACACTAGTTGCTAACTCATAAATATTTGCATACGAAACAAAGGATTAATTACAGGTAACATTAGAAACAGGGGCAATAATGAGTGGTCTAAGCAATCTAATTGTTCCGTCCACCAAGGTACCAAGGTAAGTTCAGCCGAAGAACATAACCAATATACCTTAATTCCCCAGAGAGTGAGTCAGCAAGTCAATACACTCTCCCCAAGCAAAGCTATACAATCAGCCTTAAGGAAGTTGGGTATCCCCCACAGATCTTAACATTCCCCAGCACAATATACAAAAATTCTTAACAAACATCCCCGGCAGTCTTAATTTAAGATTGTTCCCCGGCGGTATACTAGACATTCAGTGGAGTCACTCCCAGTACATCTCAAAATTTCCCCAGGAGAGTCCAATCCAGATTTCCCCAGGAAGGTTTGAATCATCTCCCCAGCAGAAAGCTTATCCCCAGTAGATTCTGGAAGCTCCCCCCCTACAGAGCACGAACGCGTTCCCCGGCTTTATTCAAAGGTTATTTCCCTACCAGGACATAACTGGGTTATCCTCAGCCAAAAGCCACGGAAAGATCGTCCCCGACGAAGTCTTCCTATCCCCAACAGAGTCTATTAACACTTCCAACATATTAATGGTATCCCCAACGAAGTTACCATCAACATCCCAGCAAAGTACCTCTCTCCCCACAGAGTATTATTCCCCAGCAAGGTCGCTAGAGTAGTTATTCCCCGCAGAGTAATCTCTTCATCAAGTTTATCCCCCAACGGAGTTATCTTCTCCTACCGGTATCCTTGTAACTAGCATCCCCAGAGGAAACAACAAAGTGTTATTCTCCAACATCAGCCCAGGATGTGACGTCCCAGCACCCGTTAAGGATTTACTTTCCTAGACAAAAACATACACTCATAAACATCGCATTTCTATACATTATAGCATGCATATATGCATCATGAACATACGATCTCATTTATGTTGAGAACATCATGGCTTGATCCATATCATGCATTGCATGTGACTGACCTTTACCTTTCAGGAAGGATCCGGTTAAGTTCTCAGCTTTATTCTAAGACTTTAGTCTGGTTCAGTTAAATCGACTCCTAAAGATTTCCTTGATTCTTATCCAGTCAAAGGCCTTCTCTGGTTCAGTCAGATCGACCCTAAGATCTCCCTGATTCTTATCCAGTTGAAGATTTCAAGACCTTGTCTGGTTCAGTTAAATCGACTCCTAAAGATTTCCCTGATTCTTATCCAGTCAAAGGCCTTCTCTGGTTCAGTCAGATCGACCCTAAGATCTCCCTGATTCTTATCAAGTGGAAGATTTCAAGACCTTGTCCAGTTCAGTTAAATCGACTCCTAAAGATTTTCCTGATTCTTATCCAGTCAAAGGCCTTCTCTGGTTCAGTCAGATCGACCCTAAGATCTCCCTGATTCTTATCCAGTTGAAGATTCCAAGACCTTGCCTGGTTCAGTTAAATCGACTCCCAAAGATTTTTCTGATTCTTATCCCGTCAAAGGCCTTCTCTGGTTCAGTCAGATCGACCCTAAGATCTTCCTGATTCTTATCCAGTTGAAGTTATCCCAAGACCTTGCTTGGTTCAGTTAAATCGATTCCTAAAGATTTTTCTGATTCTTATCCAGTCAAAGGCCTTCTCTAGTCCAGTTAAATCGATTCCTAAAGATTTTCCTAATGAAGACTCAGTAGAAGACATCCAAGATTCTCTCATCGTTACTGTTGAGGTAGTAATCGCTCCAGATTCTCTCATCGTTACTGGTGAGGTAGTAATCGCCCCGGATTCTCTCATCGTTACTGTTGAGGTAGTAATCGCTCCATATTCTCTCATCGTTACTGGTGAGGTAGTAATCGCCCCGGATTCTCTCATCGTTACTGTTGAGGTAGTAATCGCCCCAGGTTCTCTCATCGTTACTGTTGAGGTAGTAATCGCCCCAGGTTCTCTCATCATCTCGTGAGGTAGTAACCATCCTTGATTCATTCATCACCTTCTGAAGCTCCAGACTCAATTCCTGTATCTCACCAAGGCACGTCTGAAGAGGTTGAAGATTCGATTCTTGTAACCAACCAGGGAGCGTCTACACAAAGAGTTTGAAGACCAGCTCTTGTAACAGGCCAGGTACTCATTTTCTTTTTCAGGTACGCAAGTTCTCGCTAAGGAATCTCTTATGCGATCGACACCCCATCAGATGGCATCTATAAGCCCATCCACCTATCCATTCTCCAAATGTCATCTGTAAGCCCATTCCCACCATCACACTACTATGTGAGCGCAAATTTCTGGGCACTCTAGTGTTCAATCATCTTCTACCTTCGGACTACGAAAGGCACGACAGCCAATCTACATCCTCAGGTCTAAGAAGATTGAACAGGGGCAACTGTTGTACCCCAAAATTTTCCCTCCCATATTCTTCAAAGATTTGCCAAAGATCAAGGTTCAAAGGCCACTCAAGGGTTGCACAGTCCAGTGGCCTCCTAACAGTCAAAATTAGGGTTTTGGTTCTGACAAAGAAGTTGAGGTTTCCAAGGGTCCAAACAAGTCCCACAGGCCTATAAACATTTTCAAGCATCCAGATGCAAGGTTTCAAGACTCACAACACCAAGTTGCACTGTCAAAAACCCTAATTGCTCCACAGTCAACTGTAGGGGCAAAATGGTCATTTGACAGTCAAAAGTCAAAATTTTTGGTCAACATCTTATTTTGAAGCCACAAACATCATTTGATCAATTCTTGATCATGATTCTCAAAGCATGGCTCAGAAAGTCTCAAGATGCAAAAGTTTCTATTTTTGGACAGCTGAAAAAGTCAACTGCAAATTGACCAAGGCATAACTTCCACATGGTTTATCAGAAAAATTCCATCCAAAGCTCATTTTGAAGAGAATGACATTTACTACAACTCATCTTCACACTCCAAGTCCAAGAAATGCTCTCACAAAAAGTTATCAATTTCAACATTATAGGTCATTTTCAAAAGTCAACAAAAAGGGACTTTAGGTCAAAGACCATAACTTGAGATTGGTAAATTAAAATGACATGGGACCAAAGGAATTGGTTAGAGGACTTCAAGACCTTTCCAAAATGTCCAAGAACATGATCAAAGCTTAAAAATTGAGCAAGATATGCCTTGTGGAAGTTGGGAAATTTTTGGGAATTTTGAAAAGTCAACTTTACTTCAAATACCTCAAAATTGCTAATGGGCCTCAATTTCTTCCAAGAATCATCACCCAAAAGCTATGCACGACCCATTGACCCAAAGGGGAGTTATTTTCTTATTTTTTATTAATTATTTGAATTTTTAATGTTATTAATTCACTTAATTAAAATTAAATATGAAAAAATACTAAAGCATGTATTTTAAATCTTTTTATGCAGCTAATAGGTCCATTAAAGCCTCAATATTTCGTGCATCACAAAAAGGGAAAGATTCTATGTAATTATCAATGGTTTCATGGCAAAAGATTGGATTTTTATATCATTGAAAACCAAATATTTGAATCATGAATGCAAAGGATTATGGACTTGGATTTCTACCCTAATTCATTCCATATACATACACAAACCAAAACCTAATCACAAGGACAAGAGAGCTGCGCCCAAGAACACAAACAAAACTTGCATTTTTTCATAAAAAAGTGGAAACTATTTTTATAGTTGCAGGTCGTTTCAAAGCAAAAGAATTGTTCCATTGCACTCCTGACACATCCAGGAGTCTTTCCCAATCAAAACCGCAACCTATAACCTCAAGAATCGGTAGAATGAAGCCTCCCTGTTCTTGATAATTTGCATATTTGTATTTTGATTTACACGCATTATCCATGCATTTTTCTTGTTGATTTGTACTAACATGACTGCTCTGAAGCTAATGGTACCGCCCAATTGAAGAATGGCCGCCTGTACCATAATCCACCATGAACGCACGCTAGGGTTCTAGAAACCTTGATTTAGGGTTTTTCACATAAAGGAAAATTGGACCATCAAATTAATACAGGCAAATTCGTCAGAACAAGACGAATCAGTTGATCACATCGTGCTCCATTTATATTACGTGATGCTCTATTCGCTATTTTTGTAGATATCACTTAGTGGGGGTTTAAAACCCCCGCTATCTAATGCGTTTTTTTTACAGGAAAGTGAAGACGAAGCTTAGGTGTTCACATGTGGTTGGCTGATTCAAAGTTTGGCGCGCGATTTTTTGCTTTATACCACTTGCTCTTACTTCTTATTATATTAATTGTTTTCCATTATAATAACAAAGTTGCTAAATAGCTCAGTTGGTGGAAAGTGATGTTTGCAAGCCTTGGGACCTGGGTTCGATTCCCAGGTCCCTCACTTATTCAATATATTTTGCCTTAACACGCTTCTATGCAGTGCTTCATCAAGGGTTTACCATACAGCCTCATCATCCGGCTTGCCACGCGTCCAACAACCTCAATCCAAAGGTCAGAATTTGCATATCACCATGGATGCTAGTCAAACATGCCATACACGCGCTGTAAAAAGTCAATGGGTCCTGAATCAATGGGCCAAAAATGCTTCCAGTATACCTCCAATTGGGCCAGAAAACCCCCCCTGTTTGCATATTTATTTTCTTTCTAATTTTCCTCTTTAATTTTAATTCTTTTTAATTTGTTTTAAATTCACAAAAATAATTCTTTATAACATAAAAAACCAGAAAATCATAAAACAATAAAAAAATATGCTTTGTTAATATTAATTAATATCATTTTGTAAATAAGTTTTAATAGCTAAATTAGTTTAATTTTAGGCTTAATTTTAATATTTTTCTTAATAACTAATAAAAACATAAAAATTAGGGTTTCTAGCATTTTTACTCTTTTTTTTTCAATAATTAAAATTTCTTCTTATTATTATTAATTCTTAATTATTTTTGTAAATAACCTATAATTAATTAATTAGGGTTAAATTAGGTTAAAACTTAAACATTTTTTTTAATAATTAAAAACAAACTAGAATTAGGGTTTTTATTTTAATTTCTAATTTCAATTAATCTTCTTTTTTTTCATAAAAATGCAAAAAACTCCAAAAATAACTTCTTTTTCCTTTATTTAATTTAATTAATTTAATAATTTTAAGTTAATTTCTTTAAAGGGTCCAACGCCCTCGCACTTTCGATTCCAATTTCCTTTCGCGCGTTTTGTCTTTATTTTTGGTTTTAAATTTATGTAATTGCCCCAAAGCTTTGTAATAGATAATTAGGACTTTTATCTTCCGTACTTTTATTCAAATCGGGTCTTGGTTTAATTTGGCGATGTAGACCCGCGCCTTGTAGTAGCGTAGGACCTTTATTTTCCGCATTTTAATTCCCACACCTTTTAACTGTTAATAATCACATGAAAGAATGTATGCCCAAAAATAAAAACGATGCGTAGAACACTCAATGCATGATCAAGACAAAAATAAACTGAACATGACACACAATTCACACACCACTCCTAGGGTACGCCTCACTGTTGCCTTGCCCCTCGAAACGTGGTCGTCGAGTAGAGGAAGTTTTAGTAAGTCCTCATGTCCATGAACATGGCATGGGGGTAGCTTCTAAGGTGTCTTCCTATTGCTCTGGTGACCACATTGTCCCTACAAACGAATTGACCCGAACACCTCCAACGGTGGTGCTACCTACCTCTCAATGGTGGGATGGCACTATCTTAAGGACATTTACACAGCCTAATTCCTTAGTGTAGGTAGATGACTCGTAGATACTTGCTCTAATTCAAAACAAATCAAAAACTTCTTTTCACACCGACACTTTGCAAAAAGCTTTCAAAAACAACTTTTCAAACACTCTTGAGGACTGATACAAGAGTCGAACTGAAATTTTAAACGAAAATTTTTCAAACCCACTCAACTTGAAAAGCAAACAAACATTTTGAAAACACAAATGAGCAAGTATCTAAGAGCCCATGGATAACCATGGATAGAAAGGGTGCTAACACCTTCCCTTTCTATAAATCTACCTCCCGAACCGAGAGCTAATCTCAATAAGGAATTTTTCTGTGCTTTTGTCCTTTCCATATTGGAGAAAATAAAAGACGGTGACGACTCTTGCTTCTGCGACATTTCGCGAACCAGCGTTAAACAGTCAGTTCCAGATCCACCGATCACAAACACCAATGAATATCTAAATGGTTAAGTGTCATTAACCTTTGTGACCACCTCAAACCTTGCTCATTCCTCAAGACTGATTGGGGAAGATGAGAAATAAACCATCTTTCCAAGAGAGGAGTGCAACACATGAGAACACCTATTTTCCTAATTGTACGAGTGTGAAAAGAGTGGAGGATATTCCCAAGCAATGTAGGCACCAGGTTGCGAGTCATGAAAATTTTGACAATGCTCACATATATACGTTGGTCAGGATTAGGGAACAAGACCATCCCATAGATGAAAGAGCTACAATCTCCTCAAAAGCTTGCAAGTCTAGAGAATTCTAACAGCTTTGGGCCTTCTCAAACAGAAACTTTGACAAGAAGCCTTTGACACCACTTCTAGTATCCCAATGTGTTGTGACATCAGATGAGTGCAAGTGCAGAGCTTGAGCAATCTCTTCTGGATTTGGATCTCTTTCCGTACCTTCGGAGGGTAGTTGATTGAGAATAGGAATCCTCAAGAGTTGAGAGAATTCTTCCAAAGTGGGCACAAGTTGGTAGTCAGGAAATGTGAAGCAATGATGCAAAGGGTCAAAGAACTGGAAGAGAACTTTCATCATATCCTCCTCTGTGTTGGAAGTGACCAAGTTGAGTAGACGACCATGTCTATCGGTGAATGGAGGATTCTCAGGAATCCTTGAAGATAGCTCCTTGAGTTATGGAGGAATTCTCACAAGGTTGATTTGGACAGTTTTCCTGCGAAGTGAATCCATAACCTACAAAACAAGAACAAAGATGAATCTCAAAAATCCTTGAAATGGTTAGTGGATGCACATGATGTTCATGATGTCCATGATGTTATGCACAAGTATATATGTACAAACAAATCACACAAGTTCCTAGTTTAGACTTGCACGGGGTTTCATAGGTAAGTACCCTCTTGAAGTTTAGTTGGCTCAACCTGTCCTAGAAATAGTAACCAGGTTCTAAGGAGCTCAATATCACTGGATTGTTTCCTTGTTCATTGTTTTAATTCAGCCTCTTTACTGGCGACCGAAATATTCCAAGGAACCAACCCTCAATGAGTGTAGTATCGAGTATCTACCAACTTCGGACTGCACCAAAGCCGGTCATCTCACTACATCCTAAAAGGCCAAGTTGGTCAAGTAAAGGTTCTAAAAGTCCATTAGTGCTTCATGACATCACTCAGCAGCCCCGTATTCTCTTTGATTGACTCAAAGGCTATCGGTACCCACAAATATGTTGCACTAATATAGCTATTGCTTAGACCATGTCGGTATACCCCGCACAGTTTCCACAATGTATTGTTATTTACCTATGATGTTTCCCAAATCCAGGTAGAGGATTCAAACCCAAACAATAGGACCAAAATGTAAAGAAAACAAGTTAAACAATTGTAAGTAAATAAAGGTGATCTAAACCCTAAGGTAACCCCACTTTTAGAAAGGATTTCTAGATCCCCAGCAGAGTCTCCAGTTCTGTGATGCGGTGGGAGAACTGACTTGAGGTTTTGCGTTTGTGTTCGCAAATGTTGCGGTTAGCAAGAGTCGCCACCGACTTTTCTTTTATCCAAAAGGAAAGGTAAAAAAGCACAGGAAAGACCTTTAAGATTGTTTGAGTTCGGGGGGTAGATTATTAAAAGGGAAGGTTCTAGCACCCTTTTCATCCATGGTTTTCCATGGGCTCTTAGTTACTTGTTTAGATCACTTGCTTTGCTTTGAAATTGTTTGAAATGGTGTTTGTGTGGTTTTGAAAATATTTTGAAAAGAGGCCACTCGTTTAGGCAATCTTTGTAATGATTCTCGTTCGTAAGAATGTATACAATGATGTTTGTCTTTTGAAAAATGTTTCAATGTTTTGAAAGATGTTTGGAAATGTTTTTGAAATGTGTATGTGTTTGTTTTTGAAAATAGCAAGGATTGTTTTGAAGTTGATCAAGTAACTAGAAGCATTCTACCTACTCAAAAGTCTTTCTTGTGCATTTTTATTCCTTTGACATTGTTGATTTACCATTGATTTGGTAAACAACCCTATCTTTGGATGTTAAACGGGACGGGTGTGGGTCATCGTATGACCATGATAGCAATGTTGCCAAGTATCTTAGCAATTTTTAGGGACCAAGATCATTTGTTTAGGCAACCTTTTGATAGCGTCATCGAGGGACTATGATCTTATTTGTTTTGTTTTGCCAAGATACTTCGCATGCGTAACATGGCAATTTTTATTTAGGCAACCAAGTGGGTGAAACCCTAAGGGTGCTTGTGTGCAAGTGTGTTTTATTGCATGCATTTTTATCTTGAATTAGGATTTTCTATTTCATTGATTTTATCTTGCCATACATATCCTAATTGCTAGCATTTACATTTGAAAACAATAAAAATGCGGAAATGTAAAATCCTACGCTATTACAATATTTAGGGGGTGGGGGATACACACTTATAAATGGGGAATCCAGCAAGAAAAATAAAGGAAAATAACAAGGGGAAGAAAAAGAGAAAGAGAGAGAGAGGGCTAGCGCGCTGCTGAGAGGAAGTTAGAAGTTCTGACCCAGGCCTGCTGCAGGATATCAACCTGTTAGTGAAAATGTATGAGTCAGAACTTCTGACTCTGGTGCGCTGCAAAACAGAAACCTGTTAGTGGGAAGGTCAGAAGTTGACTCCCATGCACTGCAAAACAAAAAATTGTTAGTGGGGAAGTCAGAAGTTCTGATCCTGCTGGGAACACAAAAAATTTCAGAAGTTCTGATATCATTGATAACAAAACAGGTCTCAGAAGTGTTGGCGTCAAAGTCAGAACTTGGTTTCCCACTGTGCTAGTCAGAACATCTACAATTTGGTTATTTCTCCCCAAAACAGAAAACATGCCTAAGGCACTTTCAGCAGGTATCATGGCGCCTCATAAGTAAAGAGAAACAGAAACAAAAAATCATAGGCAAGTATGACTTTGCTAATTCTAACTCTGAGTTTTAGTTTCTTCAAGACAATTTTGAGCTGATTCATTCTCCACTTAAGCATGCAGAGGCGTAAAAATCTCAGAGCGTAAACAACATCAGAAGCATGATATTTATATTGTGTTTATTGAGAATGCAAATCTGATGATGCTTAGAAACATGGTGAGAGTCAGCAGGTGCTTACCTTGCTGTTAGAAGAAAAATCTGTGAATTGGAGCTAGCTTTAGCTCTGATGGTGTTCTGGACAAATTCTTTTTGAATGGGTGGATGGAGAGTATATATATATATAGGGTCAGAAACT
This sequence comes from Vicia faba, assembly GCA_948472305.1. Taxonomy (NCBI): domain Eukaryota; kingdom Viridiplantae; phylum Streptophyta; class Magnoliopsida; order Fabales; family Fabaceae; genus Vicia; species Vicia faba. Next base: position 942,474,218 of record OX451736.1, read on the forward strand.
GTATGGGCGTTTTCTAGTCAAGAAGAAAATTAGGTACAAATGAAGTTTGGAGGCAGGAGGTTCAAAGTTATGTTCAAGGCTCTTGAAACACTAGGAATTTTGGCATAGTTTCACAATGTTTTCTAGCTAGAATTTTCTGTTTCTCTTCTAGCAATTTTTCTGGGTTTTTTTGACCGAGTTTTTCAGTGGACAATGGTGCTCTATTTATAGGCGAGGCTTTGTGAAATTTTTTTTTTAACTTTTAAGTGGCGCCAATACCATGCAATAGGTGTTGACTTGCTCTTGAAGGAAGTTTATGAAAAGTTGTGATGATGGACAGCTTTTTAGCTTATGCTGGAACAGTAAGCGAGGATTAAGGAAAAGTGACACCCATAGGCGAGAAGTGGCGCATAGATTGATGCCTAAAACTGCACGAGGGTGTTACTATGCCACACGTGGAGAGACCCCTTGGATGAATGCTCAAAAGTGGTTGTGAGCATTAATCAGCATTAAATGGTGATGAGACTTGTCAAAAATCAGAAATCTTGTAATAGGGGATTTTGCATCATTACCTAAAACCTGAGCCAGCAGTTCTGCTTCACCATAAAACAACACTGTTGTACCCCAAAATTTTCCCTCCCATATTTCTCAAAACATTGCAAGGAAAATCTCCAAGTGGCTCAAGGTAGCTCAAGAGTTGGTCAGACAAGCCCTCTCCTAAGGCAGTCAATCCTAAATTAGGGTTTCACATTGCATCAAGATCCTTGAGTCCAAATGACCTCAAGTTCTCCCTAATGTCCTAAAATATTCTCAAGATCATCCATGTCCAATTTCAAGCCTTGCATAGGAAGTTTGCTCAGTCAATTGCCCAAAGGTCCAAAAATCGACTGTGTTAGGGCAAAAGTCAACTGTGACATACATACTGTCAAACTTCAAGATTTTTTGTCAACATTCTAACTTTGAAGGATATTTCATCATTTGATCAAGGGTTGATCATTATTCATCAAGGATTGCTCAAAATTCATCAAGATTCAAAAGTTGCTAAATTAGGGTTTTGTAGGAAAAGTCAACTCAACTTTGACCAAGCATACCTTTCTCATAATTTATGATAAATGACCCATCCAAAGCTAATTTTGAATAGGATGCAATTCCCTACAATCCATATTCATACCCCAAGATCAAAATATGCACTCACAAGAAGTTATGAATTTGGACATTATAGGTCATTTTGAAAAGTCAACAAAAACACCTTTTTTGCCAAAGCTTCTAACTTGAGAATGGAATATCAAAATGAAATGATACCAAAAGTATTGGTTAGATGACATCTCAAGCTTTCTAAAAAGTCAAATAACACCTCCAAAAGTTCAAAATTGAAAAGGTTATGCATTGTTGAAGTTGGACTTTTTTGCAAAATTGCCAAAAGTCAACTATCCCCAAAACTTCAAATTTTGCCAAATGGGCCCATTCTTTTTCACTTTATTTGAGTTTTCATTATTTCCCACGTGCTCTATCCTTGGCCATGTGTCCATATCTCATTTTTATTATTTAATTTGATTTTTATTTGAATTAATTCATTTTAAATCAAATAAAATCACATAAAATCCAAGGCATTGATAACAAATGATTTTCTGGTTGTTTTAGGCTCCAAATACAGCTATCATTGCAATCAAATTCATATCAAAGGCATTGGGTACAAAAAGATGTGATTTAGGCCAAGTTTGGAAAGCTTTTATTGAAGAATCAAATCAAATATGCAATCATCAATGTGGGAAGATTTGAACAACAAATGTTACCCTAATCCAATGCACAATACATAAGCAAGCAAGAGGCACAAAAATAAGGGTTGGAAATAACTAGTAGAGGCAGAACAAAAATTTGAAAATCACAAAAAAGTTAGAGATCAAAATCAAGGTTAGAGACGTTTTCAGGGCTCGAGACTTGTCCCAATCGATTCCTGGCAACACACACAAGCTATCCCAATCCAAACCAAGCATTCTCAGGCCCTCATACGCACTGTAAGTTCTACGCGAGTTACCCCTGTTCTTGATTTCGTATCTCTGAAATTATACATTGTTTTCATGAACTAATTGCATAGTTGTAATCCTCGCATCATTTACAAGCTTTTGGCATCATTTAGATTCATTTATCTGACCGGTATCAAGATCTAGCATAGCTAGGGTTCTTTGTTCGTTTTTAGGACTTTCTTTTTCAGGTGAAATTGGCCTTAATGGTGGTTATGGTTGTGATCAGAGAGATGAGACGAGGCTAACCATGGTCTTGGATTCCATTTATATGGACAGGAGCAAGTTTTAGAACGAACCTGTGTTTTTAGCTGCGGATAGAAATCCACAGGTAAAGTTACAGTGTTTGGAGGACAGGGATGAACTCGTGTCATCCATCCATTGGGCCATTCAAATATTTTGCGCGTTTTTTTTTAATTTCAGGCCATATACTTTTTTTCTATATATTATATTATTTTATTATTATTATAACAAACAAAGTAACATGATGTAGTGGTTGCCACTTAAGTCCTAAGGCGTTCCAAAGCTGGAGGTCAGGGGTTCGATCCCTGCCTCCAGCATTTTGTGTTTTCTCATTTATTTTCAGGTATTCCAGTGCATATGCTAGTTTGTAACCCACCATACTCCCTCATCAATCCAAGCACCAGATAGCCTAAGGGCCAGATCTGGTGGTCAATGTTGGAAGCCCACCATAAGCCAGGTCAATGCACGCACACTGAATCAGGAAAAGTCCACATGGCTCAACATCAATTGGGCCAACGAATTGCTTTCCACACCCTCCAATCAGGCCCAATTCTTCTTCTTTTTTATTTTGTTTATTTAATTTAATTGTTTTTATTTTATTTAACTAATTTTCTAACCAATAAAAAAATTCCTTTTTATCAAATAAAATCACAAAAATACTTTTTGTATCCAATCAAATTTTAAAACTTTTATTTTTATTAATAAACTTATTAATTAATTAGGGTATTAATTAGGAAACTTTAATTCATTTTTGTAAATATTTAAAATTAATTAGAAATCATTAGATTTTAATTCATTTAATTATTTTTATTTTCTTTCTTAAAATGATAAATATACTCAAAAATAAGTCATAAATTATTTTTTCATTAATTAACTTATTAATCTAATTTAGTTATTTAATTAAGTTATTTAATTTAGGATTAATTTCTTTTCTTAAATAAAAACAACAAAAAAAAGCATTTTCTTTAATCCAAAGGGTCAAAACCCTAAACTCGCATTCGATTTAATTTCCCGCGCGTTTTATTTATTTTTGTCATATTAATGTATTTGCTCCCGGTTTGTAATAGATAATTAGGAAATTTTATTTATTTTACCGCTTTATTTTATTTTCAAAGGGTTGCTTTTGGCGATGTAAATACCCGACGCCTTGTAATTTAATTTCCGCACTTTAATTTCTGCTAATTACAACTGCTAGATGTTTGATAATAGGATTCACATGACAAGACTGAATGTTTAATCTTAAAATCAAATTAGATCGCCCTTAACATGTGTAAAGATAAAAAATAACTGAAAACAACACACTCGCACATGCGCACTCTTAGGGTACACCCCACTTGGTTGCCTTCGTACACGATTATTGAGTATAGGTCGTTTTAGAGGTCGTACTCTTGTCTAAAAGATCATAGTTGCCTCGAAACGGTTGCCTCGGATATGTTGCCTCAAACAAATGATCTAAAACATTAGGGTTACCGCTAAGACGTCCTAACATTGCTTTGGTGACCGTAGGTCCCTCATTCGAATTGACCCTCAAACTCCAACGACGATGCTACCAACTCATCAATAGTAGGATAGCATTGTATAAAGGAAATTAGAATAGAACGATTCCTTTTTCGAGTAGGTAGATAGTTCTTAGATACTTGCTCATCCAAAAACAGACTTTTTCTCACACTTACACTCCTTTTCAAACAAAGTTTTCAAAACACTTCATTACACTCTTGAGGACAGAAGTAAGAGTTAAATCGAAGTTTAAAAACTTTTCAAAACCCACAAGCACAAAGAAAACATTTTGAAAATGATGAGCAAGTACCTAAGAGCCCGTAGATAACTACGGATAGAAAGGGTGCTAATACCTTCCCTTTCTATAATCTACCCCCCGTACTCAGAAATATCTCGAAAAAGGAATTTTTCTGTGCTTTTTTCCTTTCCTTGTTGGATAAAATAAAAGTCGGTGGCGACTCTTGCTTACCACGACATTTTGCAAAAAGAAACGCAAAATGCAAACCAGCATTTCCAAAAAAAATAGTTAGTTCTTCCCACCGTATCACAGAACTGACGACTCTGCTGGGGACGCTTATAAGTGGGGTGTACCTTAGGAATAGTTCATAATGTTTTCAATTTCTTGACTTGTATGCTTTATCTTTGTGGGTTTGAATCGGAGTTACTATAGAACCTAACCCGAATCTGGGGGATACCATTTAGGTAAGTAGCAATAAACTGTAAGGGAACTGTACAGCGTAGACCGATATGGTTGAAGCAGTAGCTACGTTGGTGTGGCACTTTAGTTTATACTAATATCCCTTGTGGCGCAACGAGGAGAATATGGGTCTTCTAAGAGGCCATTAAGCACCAACTGACCTTAGCACCTATAATTGACCAACTTGGCCATAGAACAGTAGCAGTATGCTACACTCATTGAGACCAAACTCTTGCGATGATTCCGGCCGCAAGAAAAGGTTGCCAAACTGGAATTATGACCGATCGATGGTGGTCAGTGATATTGAGATCCTCTAGAACCCGGATACTATTACTAGGACAGGTTTGAACCAACTAAACTGAAAGAGGGTAATACCTAAACTCCTTGCCAGCCTGAAATCTAAGGGCTATCTGTATGACTTGTTTTCCCTTACCATGCTTGCTATCTGTGAATACTTGTGGTGTGTTTTCTATCATGACATCATGCATCATGACATTACATGCATCTTGCATCAGACTAACCCATTTCAAAGGCAGAGGGGATTCATCTTTATTCTATTTTGTAGGTCATGGCACCTATGCGTAGAAACACTATTCGGATCAGCTTTGTCCAGGTTCCCCCTCAGTTTAAAGATTTGGTTGCAAAGGTTCCCGATACTACCTCCTTTATCATAAGACATGGGCACCTCCTTGGTCTGGTCACTTCCAAATTAGACGAGCAAATGATAAGTGTTATGTGCCAGTTCTTTGATCCATTATACCACTGCTTCACATTCCCGGACTATCAGTTAGTCCCTACTCTGGAGGAGTTCTCTGATCTACTTGGTATCTCCATTTTAGGGCAGACCCCGTTTACAGTTTGGGAGAAAGTCCTTAGGCCGGAAGAGATTGCTTCAGCCCTCCATCTGACAAAGGCTGAGGTAATGTCTAATTGGGAGACTCGAAGTGGGACAAAAGGCTTCTTGGATAAATTCTTGGTTGATCGGGCTAATCAGTTCTGGGACAGTCTAGACTTTCAGGCATTTGAAGACATTATGGCTCTTCTCATATATGGTTTGGTGTTGTTTCCTAACTCAGATTCCTTTGTTGACGTGAATGCGGTGAAGATCTTCATTTCCCGTAATCCGGTACCCACTCTCTTGGGTGACATTTTGCACTCTCTTTATGCCCGTACTGCTTGGAAACGGGGAACCCTTATGAGTTGTGCACCATTGCTGGCGAGGTGGTTTATTTCTCACCTCCCCAAATCAGTTTTGAAGAACAAGGAAGGCATGGGTTGGGCCTATAGGATTATGTCTCTCTCTCACAATGACATCATCTAGAGTACTAAGGACATGGAACAAGTGGATATTATTGATCGCTGTGGGGAATACCCCAATGTTCCACTACTTGGAGTTCGAGGAGGGATCACCTATAATCCTTTTCTGGCCTTACGTCAGTTTGGGCGTGCTAGGAGGGAAGGACCTCATGATTTGCTAATGCCTAGCATTGTCTTTGATTTCCAAAGGGATAGTAACGAGCATCGTCGCAGGTTCATACGAGCTTGGGATAGGGTACACAGATCTGATCCACACGAGTTAGGGATGAACACCTCTCTTCCGATGGAACCATATCTCTGATGGGTTCGAATCCGTGCCCAAAAGCTGGGAATGCCGTACGAAGTTGTCTTGCCTGTGATTGTTGAAGTTGTTGATGAAGAAGGGGTTCCACCTACCATCCTCCACCCATACATGCCTACTGACATTGGGGCATTAAAGAGGTCTTGGATGTAGCTAAGAGAAGAGCGGGATACTTACAGAAAAAAGTATCACGAGCAGGAACGGAAGATTCTAAGGCTTACAAGACAGCTGGAGAATGAGAAGGTCCTCAACGACTATGTCAGCACCAAAGGGAAATGACCATGGGAGTGCTGATGTCTTTTGATTATTTCTAGTTTTGATTTACTTTTCAGTGTTTCTTTCTTGTAACGCCTTAAGGACATTTGTAAAACATTGTTTCAGATTTATCTAATAAAAGTGTGTTTCATTTTGGTTTATGAATTTGAATCTCTCGACATCTTTGAAATCATATCATACGCATTTCATTCCATGTACCTCATCACAGGTACCCTTACAGGTTTTCTCATCTTCTTCGCTGTTTATTTCAGCACATCATGTCTGCTGAAACATCAACTGATCAAGCTATCAAGGCTCTACAAGCTCAAAACGCTCAATTCCAGGAAATGTTTATGAATTTGGCCAAGGGTCAGCAAGATCTGAAGACTCTTATCTTGAAGGATAAGAAGAAGAAGAAGAAGAAGAAGAAGAAGAAGACGGTCCTACTGAATATGGGTCGCAGATTCGGAAACAATTTGTGAGAAGAGGTTGATTTGACTCACTCATATGGAGGGGGAGAAAACCAAGAAGAAAGGAGGGCTCCTAGCCCTGTGGTATCTGACAACGAGACTGACTTTGACGAAGACCAGTATCCTCTGGCTGAGGATATGTATAAACAGTTTGAAGACTGGTTAAGTGTGATGGAGATTCAGAAGGTCCCTGGGTTGGAATTTGGTGATCTAGGTTTGTCATCTGGGGTGGTGATCCCCCACAATTTTAAAGCACCAATCTTTGCTAAATACGACGGGGTTTCTTGTCCAAAGCTGCACCTCCGTTCGTATGTTAGAAAGATCCAGCCATACACTACTGATAAGAACCTCTGGATCCACTTCTTTCAAGATAGTCTCTCAGGGACTCAACTTGAATGGTTTTACCAGCTGGAAGGAGCTAGTATCTGTAATTGGGAAGATCTTCCTACTGCTTTTTACAAGCAGTACCAATACAATGCCGACCTCGCCCCCACGCGTACCCAACTTCAGGGTATGTTTATGGGTGCGAGCGAAGGTTTCAAAGACTACGCTCAGAAATGGAGGGACCTTGCTGGAAGAGTACAACCCCTGCTGGATGACAGGGAGTTAGTAGATATGTTTCTGGGGACCTTGTCTGGTCCGTATTTCAACCATCTGATTGGAAGTTCATCGTTCGGGTTTACTGAGCTGATTATAACCGGAGAAAGAATCGAAGCTGGTATCAAAAGCAGTAAGATACAGAAGGGTGCTTCGTCAAGTACCGAAAAGAAGCCTTTTAAGAAGGAGTCCAGCGCTGTTTATAGCGCAAAGAGCCATAATAGACCTGAACGCCACCAAGTTGTTAATGCGGTTGTTATATCAAGACCTGTTGTTGCCACAGAATGCAACAATCATCCAAGAGCCGAGAGGCTGCGAAGACAATTCACTCAGCTTCATATGACCCTGTCTTAGATTCTGCCGCAATTATTAAAGACCAACTTGGTGATTCTAAAGGAGGCCCCGAAGAATCCTAATCCAACATCACCGATGTACAACCCGAACGCCCGCTGTGCTTTCCATTCTGATAGCCCGGGGCATGATACGAATGATTGTTGGGTTTTAAAGAATAAGGTAGAGGACTTGATTAATGCTAAATAGATTGAGTTCGAAGCGCTTGAGAGGCATAATGTTGTGACTGGTCCTATGCCCAAGCATGGAGTGAATGCTGTAGAGGAAGACTCGTTTGTGGTTTCTGTGAAAGATATTGCTACTCCATTGATGACTGTGAAGAAGAACCTTCTGTTGGCCGGTTTATTTCTGGGTTGTGGTGAAGGTTGCCGTCTATGTTCCGTCCTACCTACCAGTTGCCATCTTTTGAAGTCAGGTGTCCAACGCCTGATGGATAATAAAGAAATTCTGTTTGAGAAGACTTTTGTTCCTTTGGTTCCTACTGAAGAAGTTGCTATAATCACCATTTTCGACAATTCTTCCAAGGCTTCCTCGAGAAAGCCTGTTAGAATTACATCTGTTCCAAGAATCGCTCCCTTGATCATCACTGTTCCTGGGCCTATCCCCTATACATCAGATAAAGTTGTCCCATGGCACTACGGGGCTGACGTATATTATCACGGAGTTAAGCAAGACTTGAGTGCTGAAGAGGCTGATACTGACATCAGCAATATTGTTGGACCTTCCAAAGTCACCCGTAGCGGAAGGCTTTTCTCCCCTGAGATCTCTCCACCAGTTGTTCGAAAGCCCGTTGTTATTACACCTGCCAGTACACCTGCTACTGTCCTTGTTCAAGTTCCAATTCTTACCCTGTTGCCGAGTCATCTAACACTCGGGCCAAAGGGACCACTGGTGAGCCTGCCTGGACGGAGGCACCAAAGAAGATTACTGTTGAGGCCTCTAGACAAGGGATAGAGGAAATTTTAAAGATCATCAAGAAAAGCGACTACAATGTAGTCGAACATCTGGGGGAAACCCCGTCAAAGATCTCCATGTTGTCCTTATTGTTGTGTTCAGAGGCCCATGCTAAGGGTCTGATTGCATTCCTGAAGACTACGCACGTGCCGCAGGAGACATCAGCTGATCATTTTAAAGATTGCGTGGCTAGTCTGACTGCTGATAACGGGTTGGGTTTCTCCGATGCCGACTTAACTGCTAAGGGGAAGAACCATAATGACGCCCTGCATGTCTCCATTGAATGCAGGGGCACTTTTCTAGCTCATGTAATGGTAGATACTGGATCCTCGTTGAACGTTTTATCCAAGAAAGCTCTAGATCGGTTGGACTGTGAAGGTTTAGAGTTGAAGCCAAGTAACATTGTTGTTAGGGCCTTTGACGGATCCAAGAGAATGGTACATGGAGAACTGGATATTCGAGTGAAGGTTGGTTCTTAGATTTTCGGGTCTACATTCTATGTGATGGACATTCGGCCATCTTATTCTTGTTTGTTGGGTCGCCCATAGATCCACAAAGCTGGGGCAGTCACCTCTACGCTTTACCAGATGCTGAAATTAAAGATGTGAAAAACACAAGAAGGGGGGTTGAATTGTAAATCTTAAAACAAAAGATTAAACAACACGGTATTTTTATCCTGGTTCGTTTGATCTCAAACTACTCCAGTCCACCCGTCAAGGTGATTTCGCCTCTCTCCAACGAGGTTTAATCCACTATAATCAACTTATTACACAACTACTTTAACAACTGTTAAAGCCTTCTTGAGTATAACCACATACCGGTTTATCTCAAGGAAATTCTCTTTCAGATAATTGAACGAAATGTGTGTTAATGTTTTCTAACAAAACTATATATCACAACTGTGATAATACAAATTATTAAGCTTAGAATGAAAACTGGATTTGCTAGAGCGATAGAGTAGGCGTGGTTGGAAAGCTTAGCAAATTGTATGAGTGCGTGCGTTTTTGTATGTGTGTATATGCGTGCATATTTTCTCACACAGTCTTGTATATATAGCCAAGGCAAAGATACCTTGTTGTCCATAAATCACTTTCAATGATAATAATGTTCTTTCCTTTTTGAGAAGATCTTGTCTTGGAATAAAGTCGTTGGTAATTAATCTGTCTTGAATGCTTAGTAATGCTTCAGAGTGTTCTCTGCTTATGGTAATTAGAGTGTTCTTGGCTTTAACTTATTCTGACTCTTCTGAGTGATGATGACTTGGTAAGGATCTTGATCAGAGTAAGAGTATTTTATGTGCAGATTCAGGTCATCAGGCTTCAGCGTATGATCTGGTAATTTCAGCGTGTAGCACATGTTATTGATCTTCTGATGCTGACATATCTTCTGATGCTGATGTTGATACTGATCTTCTGATGCTGATTCCATCAGAGTTTCTGTAAATATAAAATATAATTTTAAGTAGCATATATGTCTTATATATAAATCTTACAATTTATTTATTCTTGTATTTTGTTATCATCAAAACTCTAATTGAGGATTGTAGATTCAAACTATGTTCTAACAATCTCTCCCTTTTTGATGATGACAAAAACCATATTTTTTTTCAATTAAAAATATAGAATAAAAGGTATCAGAGATTAAAGATAAGGAATAAAAGGTATCAGAGCTAAGAAGAGAAAACTCCCCCTGAGTTGATTACTTCCCTTTAATTCCATGTTGAGCATCAGAACTTTACTGTATCAGAGTTCATCAGGTTCATCAGAGTTTTGTACCTGTAAGCTTTTCAGAAGAAAGAAATTCAAATATATCAGAATGTTAGAATGTTTGAGACTTATGTCTCAGTAATTCATTATTGAAAAATATCATTCTTTCTCCCCCTTTTTGTCAGTTATCAAAAAGCACAAATAATCAGAGTTAAAATGATCAGAGCTTTAAATGCGTTTATATTAAAAACAGAAGCAATGATAAGTTCAGAACATGTAAAAATATTACAGATAAACAAGTTATAAAAACAACAAGGAAATTCTAAGAAGGAGGAGGAAGTCGTGTGAACAGAGCTTCCAACATGCTCTTGATTTGGGTGCTGGTTTCCTGTTGCTGAGATAACATGTTAGCTATTGCATCAATTTTGATGTCCTGCTTATCCATTCTTTCATTCATCAGCATATCAGATCTTTTCAAGTCCTCTAGGGTCTGCTTGTCAAGGGAGGAAGCTTGAGGGTCTTCTGAAACATGATGCTTCTCAGAGCTTTCAGTAATACCTTCTTCTTGACTCAAGTCTTCAGCTGGAATCATTTGTTCTTCTGACTCTGGTTGACGATGTTCATACCAAGGAGCATTGTCCAGCGGGAGAACTTCTTCCTTAAGTAGTTTGCTCAGAACGGGACCTTCAATATCTTTCAGCAGATTGCTGAAGTTCTGTTGAGCTTGTCCATAGCTCTGTTCTTGCAACTTAAAGGTTTCAGAGCATACCCATCTTCTGAACTTTGTCCATAGATAGTCTGATGCAGCAGGATCAACCAGTTCCAGACTTGCTTGTTTCAGAGAAGTGATCCACTTCTGTACTTCTGTTTCAAAGTTCAATATGCTAGAACCAACATCTGGATGTTTAGGTTTTGGGATAGCAGTTTTGTTGGTTATTGCAGCAAGGCGTTCAAGGACTATTAAGTCAATGACAGTCTTGCTATGGTCATCTGAATTGTTCCTAGGTGAGGGAGTGGGAGAGTCAGGAATTATGATTGGACTTGATGGGGAATTTGGTGGAGTTATTTCTGGTGAAGAGGGAAGTTGAGGAATATTCACAATGGTGCCAGAGGGCAATTGAATGGCCGGAGGTTGTGGTTCAGGGGATGCAGAGGGTTGAGCCACAGAGGTTTGAATCTCAGGTTGTGGATATTGTTCAGGTTGAGGAGAGGGTGGATTAATTTCTGGTTGAGGAGATGAGGGTAGTGGGATTTCTGGTTCTGGAGAGAGTGGAATTTCTGGTATTGGTGAGAGGGGAGTTTCTGGTTTTGCTTCTGTGTGGGTTTCAGGATTTGGATTATCTGGTATGGGAGCAGAAGTGTGTTGGTCTATATCAGAAAGAACTTTTTCAAGTTCTTGTTCTGGTATGGCTTCAGTATTTGGATTTTGTGGTTGGGAGCGAGATCTTCTGAGGGTTAAGGATTCAGAGGGGTCAAAATCAAAGTCAAAATCATCAAAAGTTTGAGGTGTTGGGTTTTCAGATGGAGTGGGTATTGGGATAGATGTTGATACAGCAGTTGAATCTAAAACAGTTACAGAAGAAGGATTACCTCTCTTCTTAGGAGTCTGCTTAGATGATCTTTCTGCTGTAGCTTTTCTTTTCTTTGTCTTCTTCAGAATAACCTCTGGAGCCTTCTGCTGAAGGTCTTGAATATTAAGATTTGGTGTTGTACCATCAGCCTTGCAAGCATCCAGATATCTGAGTATGATTTCAGGTTTAGAGTCAATTTCTGAGAACAGTGGGAAGTCATCCAGAGGGACTCTTCTGCTGGAGATTGCAGAAAATGAGTGACGCTGGGCTCCTTCTTGATGTTCTATATCAACTTCATTTTCTTCAGATTTTTGGCATTCAACTGTTTGCCAACAGTAGCTTCCAGAGTGCTGATTTCTTGAGCCTTTGTCAGATGATCAATCAGCTTATTCTCTGTCAGAATATCTGATATCAGTCTTCCTAAGGGTATCCAATCCCTTTTTGTATGTTCCTCTTCCCTTGTTTCTGTAACACTTGTTTTGAGATGGTTAAACAGAAGATGAGCCAGATTTATCTTGACCTTCTGAGAGATAAAATAGATCAGAAACTGCTGATCAATATTAATGTAATCAGGAGAGCTGGTAGGCTTCCTGTGGTTGAAGCAGCCCAGAATGATCTTGGCCCAAATTCTGTGTTTATCCTTTAAATCTCTTATCTTGCTGGAGGGAAGCCCTAGAGTGAAGATTTCCCTTGCAATTAGGGCAGCATCAGCACACCTTTCTGTCATATCAATGCAACGAACACCGCCACCATTGTAGCCTATTAAGCGAGCAATGAGGTCTTCAGTAATAACAATCTTCTTCCCCATGATGTAAGATGTAACTTGATGGTTTGAAGAAGAAGTGTGAATCCAAAATTCCTTTACCAGAATAGGAAATGTTGGACCCACCAGTCTGTCAAAATACTTTTCCCAACCTTGAGTTTTAACCTCTTCAGATATATCAAACCCATTTTCTTGGAGACTGTTGAAATCCACGATTAATTCTGACAGAACCTCTAGGTTTTTGATTGGTGTTAGAAGCGTTCTGTAAGGTTCTTCATATTGTTCAGATGAAACAGCTTTCTGGGAACCTGAAGAAGGAATGCTGGAAGAAGCCATGTTTGTTAGAACAAAGTTTGAATCTACTACCCTAAGTTTAAGTTTTGATGATAACAAAATGCAAAGATATATAAATTGTATGATTCATGTAAGACAAATATGCTATCTAAAAATTACATTCTATTTTACAGAAACACTGATGGATATCAGCAAGAGAACATCATCATCAGCATCAGAAGATGAAATATCAGATACCAGAATCAGAAGATCAACTTGTGCTTACGCTGAAGCTTGATGAACAGATCTGCGCATAACAATCTGAACTCTGATCAAGAAAACAACAACTTCATCAGCACCTAAGCAGCGTCAGAATAAGCCAAAGCCAGAACACATTTTAGTGGAAATGGTACTGTGCATTCAAGACTATTTATTATCAACGGCATTATTCCAGACAAAAGATCTGCTTAATAAGGAAAGAATGTTATTGGCATTGAAACGGAATTACTACTCCAACGTACCATTTTCCAATGCTATATAAACAAGTCAGTGAAGATTGAATTGGCTAATGCTCTACAACACTCTACACGCCTAAAGCTATTCATCATCTTCCTCACTCTCAGTTTGCTAAAAGCTCTCAATTCTTTACTCAATTATTTTAGCACTCTAGTTCTCATAAGCTTAAATTGTGTAGTATCACAGTTGTGATAAACAGTTTTTGTAGAAAACATTCACACACCTAGATTTCAATTCTTTGTAAGAAAGTGTTTCCTTGAGAAACCGGTTTGTGGTTTGACTCAAGAAGGCTTTAGCACTTGTTAAAGCAGTTGTAATATTCAGTTGAATATAGTGGATTAAGACCTCGTTGGAGAGAGGCGAAATCACCTTGACGGGTGGACTGGAGTAGTTTGAGATCAAACGAACCAGGATAAAAATATTGTGTTGACTGCAATTGATTTCAAGTTTTTACAATTCAACCCCCCTTCTTGTGTTTTTCACTTCTTCAATGTTCACACGAGGTTTTTGTGAAAAAGATTGAAAGGGTTTTTGAGAAAGTAAGAACACTGAAAGCAGTATGTTTGAGAGAAAATGAAAGTGAAGGTAAAACGTGTAAATAGTGTGAAGTGTGTTTAAATAGATTTCTAAAAAGGTTTTGAAAACATAAACGTTAAGAGAGAGAAATTAATAATGATTATTAGCATTTAATGATAGCTGATTTTAGGGGATTCAGAAAGATATTTGGAACGGTTACCCATGACATGTGTCTCAATGCATCCAATCAGCGCTTTTGCCTTTTTAGAAACGTGAACGCGTGTTCAGCCTCAGAAAATAGCTGATGACTGGATGACACTTGTTTGCTTGAGTGAACAACACATTTCTATCCTTGAAATGAAGCGCTCAGATCTTCATGGATAGATTCTGATACAATCTGCACTTCTAAAATTCTGAAAGAAGATTGATCAGTAGTTCACAGAAAAATAAACAAAGTTCTGAAGGTTAAGATATGGAATCATAACAATTTTATTCTTGGCAGAGCTTCATGCTGAGATGTTTCATAATGAAGTTGAACTTATCTTCAGAAAGAGGTTTTGTAAAAATATCAGCTCATTGATGGTCTGTGTTAATAAATTTTAAATTTTAAATCCCTTTCTGAATATAGTCCCTAATAAAATGATGTTTTATTTCTATATGCTTAGCCCTAGAATGTAAAATTGGATTTTTGCTGAGACAAATAGCAGAAGTATTGTCACAGAGGATAGGAATGTTACTCTCAAATATCTTGAAGTCCTCAAGTTGACTTTTCATCCAGAGCATTTGTGTGCTGCATCCAGCTGCTGCTATGTATTCAGCTTCTGCTGTTGATAGAGCAATTGTGGATTGTCTTTTGCTGGACCATGATATTAGATTTTCTCCCAGAAACTGGCAGCTTCCAGAAGTACTTTTACATTCTACTCTGTCTCCAGCAAAATCAGCATCACAGTATCCTACTAAGCTGTAATCACTTGATTTTCTATAAAACAAACCCAGATTAGTAGTACCTTTCAGATACTTGAAAATTCTCTTAACTGCTGTTAAGTGAGATTTTTTAGGATCTGATTGGAATCTAGCACAAATGCATACACTGAATAAAATGTCAGGCCTTGAAGCCGTCAGATAGAGAAGAGAACCAATCATACCTCTGTAGACCTTATGTTCTACCTTTTTACTTACCTCTTCTCTTTCCAGAATGCACGTGGGATGCATTGAAATCTTTGATGGCTTACATTCTGAGAGATCAAATTTCTTCAGAAGTTCTCTGACATATTTTCTCTGATGAATGTAAGTTCCTTCTGGGGTTTGATTGATCTGGATGCCCAGAAAGAATTTTAGTTCCCCCATGAGGCTCATCTCAAATTATGCCTGCATACACTTAGCAAACTTTCTTCCTAGAGAAGGTTTAGTAGATCCAAATATGATGTCATCAACATAAATCTGACATACTAAAATGACATTCTTAACTGTCTTATAGAATAAGGTTGTGTCCACTTTCCCTCTGGTGAATTCCTTTTCTAATAGCAAGTTACTTAGTCTTTCATACCAAGCTCTGGGAGCTTGTTTCAGACCATACAGTGACTTCTTTAGTTTGAAAACATATTCTGGATTTTTGGAACTTTCAAAACTAGGGGGTTGGTGCACATATACCTCTTCTTCTATATAGCCATTTAAGAATGCACTCTTAACATCCATCTGATACAAAGTGATGCCTTTATTAACAACAAATGAGATTAAGAGTCTGATAGATTTTAACCTGGCGACTGGAGCAAAGGTTTCTGTATAGTCTATCCCCTCTTGCTGACTATAACCTTGTGCTACCAATCGTGCTTTGTTTCTGATGACTTCACCTTGTTCGTTCAGTTTGTTTTTGAACACCCATTTTGTTCCAATGACGTTGAATCCTTTTGGTTTGGGAACTAGATCCCATACGTCATTTCTTGTGAATTGATTTAGCTCTTCTTGCATTGCTAGAATCCAGTCATTTTCCAGAAGTGCTTCATCAATTGTTGATGGTCCAATTAGAGAAACAAGTCCCACGAGGAATTCTTCAGAGTTTCTGAAGCTAGATCTTGTTCTGATTGGATCTTCCTTTCTTCCTAGGATTGTTTCTTCTGGGTGATCCATGCTGCTTCTGGATAGTCTTTTCTGAAGTTGATCAACAGAAGGTGTTGGATTGCTTGCAGTGCCTCTTTCTGATGTTGAGGGAGTGTCTTTGTTAAGAGCTTCTGATGACTTGTCTTCAGTACCTGTGAATTCAACTTACATACCTGCAAGGAATTCATTCTGCAGTTTTAGAGCCAATGATCTTTCCTCTCTGATTGCCTCCAAAACCTACGTGGCCTCCAGGCTTAAGTTCCAGGCTTTGGAACATATGCCTTCTTCCCGTCATGTGTCGTGAGCAGCCAGATTCCAGGTACCATGATTGGTGTTTCTACTTTGCTGCTAAAGATATCTGCCACATGTATTATTTTATCCTTAGGTACCCATATTTTCTTGGGTCCTGATTTGTTAGTTTTACCAAAACTCTGGTTAAATTTTGGTTTAACAGAATAATTACTACTTGTATATTTGATGTCATGTGTGTGCCCATATATAATGTGTGAATCAAGTGGAGTACGTTTTATAACTAAATCCATGGCATTCTTTGGTGTAGGTACCTTACCTTGATATCCTATCCCTTTTCTGCCATTTCTGCTAACTCCATAGATCATTGAAGCCATTTTTCTTCTATCTATGTTTTTAGCTAGAAACTTCTGAAAGTTGTGATCATACTCCTTGATGATCTCATCAGCACTACTGGGAGTTTCACGGATTGTTTCCTTCTGAGAGTTTTGCAATAGATTTTCTAATTTTGAAATTTTATCTTTTAACTCAGAATTCTCCAATTTGAGACTCTCAGTCTTATCAAAGTCAGAAGCAAGATTCCTTTTCAGGTTTCTGAATTTGACTCTGATCTGCTGATATCTTTCCAGAATTTCATTAAGGCTTTCAGCTAGTTCAGCCTTAGTAAAGTTTATAGCAAAGTCAGGGAATACCTCTTCTGTATCTGATTCAGAGTCTGACTCAGAAGCTTCACTGTCTTCTGTTATGTTTGCCATGAGAGCTATGTTTGCTCTTTCATCATCTGATTCTGAGTTAGCTTCATATGCGTCAGAATCATCCCATGTAGCCATGAGACTTTTCTTCTTTTCCTTGTCAAACTTCTTTTTGGGCTTTTCCTTCTGAAGCTTTGGGCAATCACTTTTGTAGTGTCCTTGCTTGTTACATTCATAGCAGATGATGTCTTTGTTGTTTGGCTTTCTGCTTCCTGAAGAGCCTTCAGATCTTCTGTGTCCAAAGGAGGATTCTGACCTTCTGTATCTGGAGAAAGATTCATTCTGATTTTCTAATCTTCTGGGATTCCTGAACTTCCTTTTCCTCTGCTTCCATAATTGGTTCACCCTTCTGGAGAGGAGAGATAGTTCATCTTCTTATGATGAGGACCCATCAGAGGTTTCTTCAACAACCTGTAAAACTTTGGAGTCAGATTTTTTGTTAGATTTTAAAGCTAATGGCTTACCTTGCTTTTGAGGTTCATCTGCTTCAAGCTTTATCTCGTGACTTCTGAGGGAGATGACAAGTTCCTCCAGAGAGATTTTGTTGAGATCCTTGGCTAGCTTAAGCGCTGTGACCATTGGCCTCCACTGTTTTGGAAAGCTTCTGATGATCTTCTTAACATGATCAGCAGTGGAATACCCTTTGTCAAGAACTTTCAGACCAGCAACAAGAATTTGAAATCTTGAAAACATAGTCTCTATTGATTCACTCTCTTCCATCTTGAATGCCTCATACTTCTGAATGAGTGCAAGGGCTTTGGTTTCTTTGACTTGAATGTTGCCTTCATGCGTCATTCTCAGAGAGTCAAACATATTCTTTGCAGTGTCTATGTTTGATATCTTTTCATATTCTGAGTAAGAGATGGCGCTGAGAAGAATTATTATGGCCTTATGATGATTTCTGAAATCACGCTTTTGATGATCAGACATTGCTTTCCTGTCAATCTTCTGACCACTTCCATCCACTGGGTGCGTCTATCCATCAGTCACCATGTCCCACAGATCAGCATCATGGGCCAAAAAGAAGCTTTCAATTTTATCTTTCCAGTAGTCAAAGTTCTCTCCATCAAAGACTGGAGGTTTGCCACTGAATTTGTCTCTTTCTTCATTGTTGTCATTGTTGATGTTTTGATGTGGTTCTGCCATTGTGTTTTTCTGACGCTGGATCTTGTACTGAAACGGTTAAGTGTTATAAACTCAGAACAGGCGCTCTGATTCCAATTGAAGATATGAAAAACACAAGAAGGGGGGTTGAATTGTAAATCTTAAAACAAAAGATTAAACAACACGATATTTTTATCCTGGTTCGTTTGATCTCAAACTACTCCAGTCCACCCGTCAAGGTGATTTCGCCTCTCTCCAACGAGGTCTTAATCCACTATAATCAACTGATTACACAACTACTTTAACAACTGTTAAAGCCTTCTTGAGTATAACCACAAACCGGTTTATCTCAAGGAAATTCTCTTTCAGATGATTGAACAAAATGTGTGTTAATGTTTTCTAACAAAACTATATATCACAACTGTGATAATACACAATATTAAGCTTAGAATGAAAACTGGATTTGCTAGAGCGATAGAGTAGGCGTGGTTGGAAAGCTTAGCAAATTGTATGAGTGCGTGCGTTTTTGTAGGCGTGTATATGCGTGCATCTTTTCTCACACAGTCTTGTATATATAGCCAAGGCAAAGATACGTTGTTGTCCATAAATCACTTTCAATGATAGTAACGTTCTTTCCTTTTTGAGAAGATCTTGTCTTGGAATAAAGCCGTTGGTAATTAATCTGTCTTGAATGCTTAGTAACGCTTCAGAGTGTTCTCTACTTATGGTAATCAGAGTGTTCTTGGCTTTAACTTATTCTGACGCTTCTGAGTGCTGATGACTTGGTAAGGATCTTGATCAAAGTCAGAGTATTTTATGCGCAGATTTAGGTCATCAGGCTTCAGCATATGATCTGGTAATTTCAGCGTGTAGCACATGTTATTGATCTTCTGATGCTGACATATCTTCTGATGCTGATGTTGATACTGATCTTCTGATGCTGATTCCATCAGAGTTTCTGTAAATACAAAACATAATTTTAAGTAGCATATATGTCTTATATATAAATCTTACAATTTATATATTCTTGTATTTTGTTATCATCAAAACTCTAATTGAGGGTTGTAGAATCAAACTATGTTCTAACAGAAATACCCAGTCAAGAGGAAAATTGTTACGATACGAGGAGAGGAGGAGTACATGGTGAGCCACCTCAACTCTTTCCGGTATGTGGAGATGGATGGGGAGTTCATTGAGACCCCGTTTCAACATTTTGAAGAGGTTCCCCAGACACTGGCATCAGCTGAAACTGTTACTGAAGATCCTCCAATGAAGATGGCTTCCCTCAAGGATGCTCGGGCTGTTGTTGAGAAAGGTGGGTGTGAAAATTGGGGCAAACTCCATGCTTTTGCACATAAGACTAACAAGTTTGGTTTGGGTTTCACTGCAGAAGCTCAAAGGGCTGTTCGGAGTGCACGGATCGGAAGACCTCCCCTATTTATCAGCAATTCAAGAGAACATGCCATTGAAGACGATGTTGAAGGATCTGAGTTCGACAGTTGGATCTATCCTACTACTGATGGTGGACTGAGAAATTGGACAGCAAAAGACTTCATCCCAATTTCTTTTATTACCCAGTAATGAGACTTTTGTTTTGTATTTGTAACAGACAATGTTTTAAACTTTACGGCCCAGTGCCTTACCCGGGGCACCATGGCTTTGTTTGTGAGGGATTTATGTGTGTCATTTCCATATATCATTAATAAAAGCATTAGACGTTTTCTTGCATTTCAAATTTTGCGCTCCTTGTCTTTCTTTTGTTATGTATTGCAAAACAGCTATTTTACACACACTCACATATACAGGTCTACATCCACTCTGGATCCCACTGATAACGACTCTGCTACTGCCGGTTATGACTTCGAAAGTCCGATCAACTTAGCCGAAGACGAAGGTGAAGATGATTGCGAAGTGCCTGGTGAACTTGCTAGACTCTTACTTCAGGAACAGAGGGCTATACAGCCGCACGAAGAGCAAGTGGAAACAGTGAATCTGGGTACAGAGGTAGACAAGAAAGAGGTCAAGATCGATGCAAATCTAGAAGCTAGTGTTAAGCAACGGTTGATTCAGATGCTGCGAGACTACGTTGAGATCTTTGCCTGGTCTTATGAAGATATGCCAGGGTTGGATACTGATATTGTGGTTCACGGATTGCCTACCAAGGAAGACTGTCCTCCAGTGAAACAGAAAGTCCGCCGAATGCGCCCAGAGATGTCTGAGAAAATTAAGGCTGAAGTGATGAAACAGTTTAACGCCAGTTTTCTAGCAGTTACTTCTTACCCACATGGGTGGCCAACATGGTTCCTGTGCCGAAGAAGGATGGTAAAGTTCGAATGTGTGTTGACTATAGGGATCTGAACAGAGCAAGTCCCAAGGATGACTTCCCTCTACCTCATATCGACGTTCTAATTGACAACACTGCACAGCATAAGGTCTTCTCCTTTATGGATGGTTTCTCCGGTTATAATCAGATTAAAATGGCTCCCGAAGACATGGATAAGACAATCTTTGTTACTCAATGGGGTACCTTCTGCTATAAAGTCATGCCTTTCGGATTGAACAATGCTGGGGCAACGTATCAGCGCGCCATGGTCGCTTTGTTCCATGACATGATCCATCATGAGATTGAGGTATACGTTGACGACATGATTGTAAGATCCCAGATTAAGGAAGAACATTTGGACCATCTTCAAAAGCTGTTTGACAGGTTGAAGTTGTACAAGCTGAGGTTAAACCCGAACAAGTGCACCTTCGGGGTGAGATCTCGTAAGCTGCTGGGTTTCGTCGTAAGTGATAAAGGTATTCAAGTGGATCCTGAAAAGGTGAAGGCTATACAGGAAATGCCAGCTCCCCGAACAGAAAAAGAAGTCATAGGCTTTCTGGGACGTCTGAACTACATTGCCCGATTCATCTCACACCTGACTGCTACTTGTGAGCCAATCTTCAAGTTACTGAAGAAAGATCAAGTGGTAAGATGGAATGATGAATGGCAGACCGCTTTTGAAAGAATCAAAGAATATCTCCAAGAGCCACCCATTCTGATGCCGCCAGTTGAAAGGAGACCTTTGATCTTATACTTAACAGTACTCGATAATTCAATGGGGTGCGTGTTGGGGCAGCATAACGAGTCTGGCCGAAAAGAGCATGCTATTTACTACCTTAGCAAAATGTTTACCGACTGCGAGACCCGATACTCGTTGCTTGAGAAAACTTGCTGCACTTTGGCATGGGCTGCTCGCCGACTGAGACAGTATATGCTGACTCACACTACTCTATTGATATCAAAGATGGATCCAATCAAGTATATCTTCGAAAAACCTGCCTTGTCCGGAAGAATAGAAAGATCGCAGATGATCTTGACTGAGTATGACATCCAATATACGACCCAAAAGGCAATTAAGGGAAGTGTGTTAGCAGATCATCTGGCGCATCAGGCAGTGGACGATTATCAGTCTATGAACTTTGAATTCCCGGATGAGAACATCATGATAGTAACTGACTGTGAGACACCTGGACCGGATGAAGGACCTAAGGAAGGATCCTGATGGTCTATGTACTTTGATTGGGCTTCAAACGCTTTGGGTAATGGAATTGGCGCCGTGATCATATCTCCTGAAGGCTCTCATACTCCGTTCACCGCCCGACTATGTTTCAACGGCACCAACAACATGGCAGTGTATGAAGCGTGCATTATGGGTCTTCGAGCAGCTATTGACCTAAGGATTAAGTTCTTAAGTGTTTTGGGAGATTCTGCTCTCGTGATCAGTCAGATCAAAGGCGAGTGGGATACGAAACACCCAAATCTTATTCCTTACAAAGAATATGTGTTGACATTTCTTCCGCATTTCGAGGAGATAACTTTTGAACACTTCCCTAGAGAGGAGAATCAGTTAGCAGACGCGATGGCTACGATGTCTTCTATGTTCAAAGTCAGTTGGGACAATGAGTATCCCCGGATTACCATTGAAAGGTTGGACGAACCTGCACATTGCTGTGATATTGAGACTGAAAAGGCAATGGATAAACACTGGTTTCATGAAAAAGGTATCTTGAGGCTCAGGAATACCCCGAGGGTGCATCTGTTAATGATAAGAAGTTCCGAGAAGGTTCACAGTGAAGTTCTTCATCAGCAATGCATTCTTTACAAGCGTAACTATGATTCGACCTTACTGCGTTGTGTGGATAAGAATGAAGCAGAAAGGATTATGGCAGAGTTACATGAAGGTACTTTCGGAACTCATTCTAGTGGAGACACCATGGCAAAGAAATTCCTTCGGGCATGATATTTTTGGTCCACCATGGAAGCCGACTGTTATCAGCATTCTCGGACCTGTCACAAGTGCCAAGTTTATGCTGATAAGGTGCACATACCTCCAGTTCCTCTGAACGTCTTGACAGCTCCTTGGCCTTTTGCAATGTGGGGCATCGACATGATCGGCGAGATCATACCTACGGCATCTAACGGGCATCGTTTCATTCTGGTAGCAATTGATTACTTTACGAAGTGGGTTGAAGCGGCTTCCTTTGCTACTGTAACCAAGAACGTCGTGGCACGATTCATTCGGCATAATTTGATCTGTCGATATGGTGTACCAGAGAGGATCATTACGAACAATGGTACAAATCTCAACAATAAGATGATCACCGAGCTCTGCAAACAGTTCAAGATACAGCATCACAACTCTTCTCCTTACCGACCGAAGATGAATGGGGCTGTAGAAGCGGCTAATAAGAACATTAAGAAGATTGTGCAGAAGATGACAGTGACATACAAAGATTGGCACGAGATGTTACCATTTGCTCTTCATGAGTACCGTACCTCAACGCGGACGTCAACAGGGGCATCACCCTATTCCTTGGTATATAGAATGGAAGTCGTCTTTCCCATCGAAGTTCAGATATCCTCTCTTCGGATTATGAAGGATGCAGGTTTGAGCGAAGATGACTGGATTCATACCCGGCTTGATCAGATGAACTTAATAGACGAAAAGAGACTTACTGCTATTTGTCATGGTCAGACGTATCAAAAGCGGATGATCAAGGCATTTAATAAGAAAGTTAGACGACAAGAGTATCAAGTTGGGGACTTGGTTATCAAGCGCATCATTCTACCTCAAGGTGATCCCAGGGGCAAATGAACCCCTACCTACGAAGGGCCATTTGTGGTTAAGAACATTTTTTCAGGAGGAGCGATGATTCTAACCACCATGGATGGTGACGACCTTCCTCACCCCGTCAATGCAGACATAGTGAAAAAATACTATGCATAATCAAAGACCCGCTAGGTCGACTGACCTAGGAAAAAATAAGGGCTTCCCGGCGAACCAAAAGGCTTCAGGCAAAAATAAGGGATGAAAATGAAAAAATATGTACACCCGGCAAGTCGAAAACCTGAAAAGGTGGCTTGGGCAAAAAAGGATATCCCGGTGGATTGAAAACCCGAAAGGGCGGTCCAGGCACAAATTAGGGATCAAAGCGTAACACAATGTCTCATTGGATTACCTTGCAACCAGACTTTGGTATCGACTATCAAGCTCGGACGACACTAATCAATCTGATCTACCTTCAACCAAGTGGCAAAGTGATGAGATGCTCGAGGACATAAGGGAAATAACAGAGTTGGAACCCAGTGGGATTGTTCACATAGCTATTTTTCTTTGTTTTTCACAAATCGTATAAATTCTATTTATTCAGCGGCATTCTCTTACTAGGACGTCAGCCTCTTGTATAAAAACGCCTATTTACAGGCCCAACTTCAAAATCAATACAATTCATTTTCAGAGAAATTTCAAAGTGCTTTTCCTTTTTCTGTTTTGTTTTACATAGAACGTCCAATGTTCATTTTTGATATATGCATTTGACATTAATTGCTGCTCATGAATATTTACGTGCGAAACAAAAGACGATTACTTGTAATATCAGAAACAGGGGAAAATAAGAATTGTCCAAACTGTACAGTTGCTTTGTCCACCAGGTACAAGGTAAATTCAGATGAAGAATATGACCAAAGTGCATTCACTCCCCGTAGAGTAAGAAAAGGAAGTAATGTTAGCTCTCCCCAGCTGAGACTTGCAACTATGAATGAATCGGTAATATTCTCCCCAAGCAGAGTTTATCTACCATCAGCACCTAAAAGTCTTATTATCCCCGGCGGAGTACAAAATATCCCCAGTGGATTTTGAAATTTTCCCCAGCGCAGTCTGAAAAGGCTTCCCCAGTGGAGTTTGGAGAATCGTCCCCAGTAGACTCTAGCAGATTGTCCCCAGTAGAGCCTAAAAGGTTATCCCCAGTGAAGTCGCAACTGAAGATCATCCCCAGCGGAGTTCATTCCTTTCACAAACAGGAATTCAATCCCCAACAGGATTCACTATCACCAGCAACGGTAATTTTTATCCCCAGCCGAACTTATTAGTGGAATCCTCTACAGAGCATCTCTTCCCCATAGAGTAATCTTCTCCTCAGTTTATTCCCCAACGGAGTTATCCTCTCCTGCAGGTTTATTCTCACAAATATCTTCATTCGCTATCTCCAGCGGAAACGAAGAATTCAACTCTTTTCTCCAACAACTATCCGAGATTTATTTTCCCCAGCTAAAACATTACATTTCCATACATCATGACACATGCATATACGCATCATACAACACAATCTCATTTATTTTGAGAACATCATTTCCTGATACATATCATGCATCACATACAACTAACCTTTACCTCCAAAATTCAAAGCTATGAAGCTTTTATCTCCAGTCGAATTACTGACCAGTTCTTAAATCTCAACAGAGTTTCTCTCAGTTGAATTACAGGCAAGGTACTAAATCTCGACAAAGTTCCTCCGTCGAATTATAGAAAGTTCCTAAATCTCAGCAGAGTTTCCTCAGTTGAATTACGGGAGAGTTCTTAAATCTCGATGAAGATGTTTCCTAAAGTCGAATTACTGACTAGTTCTTAAATCTCAACAGAGTTTCTCTCAGTTGAATTACAGGCAAGGTCCTAAATCTCGACAAAGTTCCTCCGTCGAATTACAGACAGTTCCTAAATCTCAGCAGAGTTTCCTCAGTTGAATTACGAGCGAGTTCTTAAATCTCGATGAAGATGTTTCCCAAAGTAGAATTACTGACAAGTTCTTAAAACTCAACAGAGATGTTGAAGTACAAACAAGGTCCTAAATCTCGACAAAGTTCCTCCGTTGAATTACAGACGAGTTCCTAAATCTCAGCAGAGTTTTCTCAGTTGAATTACGGGCGAGTTCTTAAATCTCGACGAAGATGTTTCCCCAAGTCGAATTACTGACAAGTTCTTAAATCTCAGCAGAGATGTTTTTCTCAGTTGAATTACAGACAAGGTCCTAAATCTCGACAAAATTCCTCTGTTGAATTAGAGACAGGTTCTTAAATCTCAGCAGAGAAGTTTCCTCAGTTGAATTACGGGCGAGTTCTTAAATCTCGATGAAGATGTTTCCCTCAAAAGTCGAATTACTGACAAGTTCTTAAATCTCAACAGAGTTTTCATAGTTGAATTACAGACAAGGTCCTAAATCTCTACGAAGTTCCTCCATTGAATTACAGACAGTTCCTAAATCTCAGCAGAGAAGTTTTCTCAGTTGAATTACGGGCGAGTTCTTAAATCTTGATGAAGATGTTTCCCCCTCAAGTGAATTAAGGACAAGTTCTTAAAACTTAGCAGAGATGTTCTCTCAGTTGAAGTACAGGCAAGTTCCTAAATCTCAACAAATATCAGACTTCCCCGGCGGAATTATTTACAACAACAGGTATACAAGCTATCGCCAAGGAATCTCTTATGCGATCGACACCCCTTCAGATGGCATCTTTAAGTCCATCCTCCCGTCAGCAATTTCCAAATGGCATCTGTAAGCCCATTCCCGACATCCCAAGGATGATTACCACTTCATGCGAGTGCAAATTTTTGGGCACTCTAGTGTTCAATCCTCTTCCACCTTCGGATCACGAAAGGCTCTGAATCCAATCTACATCCTCAGGTTTAAGAAGATTGAACAGGGGCATCTGTTGTACCCCAAAATTTGCCCTCCCATATTTCTCAAAACATTGCAAGGAAAATCTCCAAGTGGCTCAAGGTAGCTCAAGAGTTGGTCAGACAAGCCCTCTCCTAAGGCAGTCTATCCCAAATTAGGGTTTCACATTGCATCAAGATACTTGAGTCCAAATGACCTCAAGTGCTCCCTAATGTCCTAAAATGTTCTCAAGACCATCCATGTCCAATTTCAAGCCTTGCAGAGGAAGTTTGCTCAGTCAATTGCCCAAAGGTCCAAAAATCGACTATGCTAGGGCAAAAGTCAACTGTGACCTACATACAGTCAAACTTCAAGATTTTTTGTCAACATTCTCACTTTGAAGGATGTTTCATCATTTGATCAATGTTTGATCATGATTCATCAAGGATTGCTCAAAATTCATCAAGATTCAAAAGTTGCTAAATTAGGGTTTTGTAGGAAAAGTCAACTCAACTTTGACCAAGCATAACTTTCTCATACTTTATAAGAAATGACCCATCCAAATATCATTTTGAATAGGATGCAATTACCTATAATCCATCTTCATACCCAAAGATCAAAATATGCACTAACAAGAAGTTATGAATTTGGACATTATAGGTCATTTTGAAAAGTCAACAAAAACACCTTTTTTTCCAAAGCTTCTAACTTGAGAATGGAATATCAAAATGAAATGAGACCAAAAGGGTTGGTTATAGGACATCTCAAGATTTCTAAAAAGTCAAAGAACACCTCCAAAAGTTCAAAATTGAAGAAGTTATGCATTGTTGAAGATGGACTTTTTTGCAAAATTACCAAAAGTCAACTATCCCCAAAACCTCAAATTTTGCCAAATAGGCCCATACTTTTTCACTTGATTTGAGTTTGCATTATTTCCCACGTGCTCTAGCCTTGGCCATGTGTCCATATCTCATTTTTATTATTTAATTTGATTTTTATTTGAATTAATTCATTTTAAATCAAATAAAATCACATAAAATCCAAGGCATTGATAACAAATGATTTTCTGGTTATTTTAGGCTCCAAATACAGCTATCATTGCAATCAAATTCGTATCAAAGGCATTGGGTACAAAAAGATGTGATTTAGGCCAAGTTTGGAAAGCTTTTATGGAAGAATCAAATCAAATATGCAATCATCAATGTGGGAAGATTTGAACAACAAATGTTACCCTAATCCAATGCACAATACATAAGCAAGCAAGAGGCACAAAAATAAGGGTTGGAAATAACTAGTAGAGGCAGAACAAAAATTTGAAAATCACAAAAAAGTTAGAGATCAAAATCAAGGTTAGAGACGTTTTCAGGGCTCGAAACTTGTCCCAATCAATTCCTGGCAACACACACAAGCTATCCCAATCCAAACCAAGCATTCTCAAGCCCTCATACGCACTATATGTCCCACGCGAGTTACCCATGTTCTTGATTTCGTATCTCTGAAATTAGACATCGATTTCATGAACTAATTGGATAGTTGTAATCCTCGCATCATTTATAAGTTTTTGGCATCATTTGATTTCATTTATATGACTGGTATCAAGATCTACCATAGCTAGGGTTCTTTGTTTGTTTTTAGGGCTTTCTTTTTTAGGTGAAATTGGCCTTAATGGTGGTTATGGCTGTGATCAGAGAGATGAGACGAGGCTAACCATGGTCTTGGATTCCATTTATATGGCCTGGAGCATGTTTTAGAACGAACCTGCGTTTTTAGCTGCAGATAGATATCCGCAGGTAAAGTTACAGTGTTGGGAGGACATAGATGAACTCGTTTCATCCATCCATTGGGCCATTCAAATATTTTGTGCATTTTTTTAATTTCAGCCCATATACTTTTTTTTCTATATATTTTATTATGTTATTATTATTATAACAAACAAAGTAACATGATGCAGTGGTAGCCACTTAAGTCCTAAGGCGTTCCAAGGCTGGAGGTCAGGGGTTCGATCCCTGCCTCCAGCAATTTGTGTTTTCTCATTTATTTTCAAGTATTCCAGTGTATATACTAGTTTGCAACCCACCATACTCCCTCATCAATCCAAGCGCCAGATGACCTAAGGGCCATATCTGGTGGTCAATGTTGGAAGCCCACCATAAGCCAGGTCAATGCACGCACACTGGATCAGGAAAAGTCAACATGGGTCAGCATCAATTGGGCCAACAAATTACTTTCCACACCCTTCAATCAGGCCTAATTCTTCTTCTTTTTTAACTTGTTTATTTAATTTAATTGTTTTTATTTTATTTAACTAATTTTCTAACCAATAACAAAATTCCTTTTTATCAAATAAAATCACAAAAATACTTTTTTTATCCAATCAAATTTTAAAACTTTTATTTTTATTAATAAACGTATTAATTAATTAGGATATTAATTAGGAAAGTTTAATTCATTTTTGTAAATATTTAAAATTAATTAGAAATCATTAGGTTTTAATTCATTTAATTATTTTTATTTTCTTTCTTAAAATAATAAAAAAAACTCAAAAATATGTCATAAATTATTTTTTCATTAATTAACTTATTAATTTAATTTTGTTATTTAATTTAGGATTAATTTCTTTTCTTAAATAAAAACAACAAAAAAAGCATTTTCTATAATCCAAAGGGTCAAAACCCTAAACTCGCATTCGATTTAATTTCTCGCGCGCTTTATTTAGGAAATTTTATTTATTTTACCGCTTTATTTTATTTTCAAAGGGTTGCTTTTGGCGATGTAAATACCCGACGCCTTGTAATTTAATTTCCGCACTTTAATTTCTCCTAATTACAACTGCTAGATGTTTGATAATAGGATTTGCATGACAAGACTGGATGCTTAATATTAAAATCAAATTAGATCGCCCTTAACATGTGCAAAGATAAAAAATTAACTGAAAACAACACACTCGCACATGTGCACTCTTAGGGTACACCCCACTTGGTCATTGAGTATAGGTCATTTTAGAGGTTGTTCTCTTGTCTAAAAGATCATAGTTGCCTCGAAACGGTTTCCTCAGATATGTTGCCTCAAACAAATGATCTAAGACATTAGGGTTACCGCTAAGACGTCCTAACATTGCTTTGGTGACCGTAGGTCCCTCATTTGAATTGACCCTCAAACTCCAACGACGATGCTACCTACTCATCAATAGTAGGATAGCATTGTCTAAAGGAAATTAGCATAGAATGATTCCTTTTTCGAGTAGGTAGATAGTTCTTAGATACTTGCTCATCCAAAAACAGACTTTTTCTCACACTTACAGTCCTTTTCAAACAAAGTTTTCAAAACACTTCATTAACCTTTTGAGGACAGAAGCAAGAGTTAAATCGAAGTTTAAAAACTTTTCAAAACCCACAAGCACAAAGAAAACATTTTGAAAATGATGAGCAAGTACCTAAGAGCCCGTAGATAACTACCGATAGAAAGGGTGATAATACTTTCCCTTTCTATAATCTACCCCCCGTACTCAGAAATATCTCGAAAAAGGAAATTTTCTGTGCTTTTTTCCTTTCCTTGTTGGATAAAATAAAAGTTGGTGGAGACTCTTGCTTACCACGACATTTTGCGAAAACAAACGCAAAACTCAAACCAGCATTTCCAAAAAAAACAGTCAGTTCTTCCCACCGTATCACAAACGTAAACCAAGCTCTGACCTTGGCCTCTTGTTGCCTCAGCAAATTCTGAGGGCTTTCCAGACTTTCTAGCATGCTCCTTTGATCTGCCTCTGAAAACTCTGGACTTAGAGATTCTGCTTTAGTATTACACCCAATCTGCTGATCCCATTACCTTCTGATCCCAGTATGTTCTGAAGGAGTTTCACGCTTTGTTGCCTTCTTTGCATTTCTCTAACAAACTCTGGCTGAACTTGTGTAACTGCTGAAAGAGCCATGTTCTGTTTAAAGATTACGTGCTGAACCACGTTTGCAACCTCTAACTGAGTTGGTGTAGCTGCTGAAGAGCCATCTTCTGACTGAATGTTATGTGTTGAGCCAAGTTTGCAACTTCTGACCGTTTCTTCCTGGAGGTTGGTTCAGAAGTTCTGAAGTGCCATTTTTCTTAAACACTTTTAAAAAAATTCTAAGTATTTAGATTTTAACTTTTTCAAGGTGAAAATTTGACTTTTGAGGTTGCAAATGACCACTTTGCTCTTGTAAATGGTTTACTTGGAAAGGAATGATAATTCAGGGCTTGGATTTGTTTAAGAGAAACTCTGAGAATCCAGGATGATTTCTTGAAGAACGAGAGGGAAAATTTTGGGGTAAAACAGTCGCCCTCCTGTCTAAACAAAGATCAAATGTCCCATTCGGAAATGTAACCTCGGAAAGGTTGCCTCGGAAATATTCCCTCGAATATGATCTTAAGACATTAGGGTTATTACTAAGACGTCTTAACATTGCTTTAGTGATCGTACGTCCCTTTCGAATTGACCCTTACAACTCCAATGACGGTGCTACCTACTCTTTAATAGTTGGATAGCGCTGTCTAAAGGAAACAAGAACAGAAACATTCTTTTTTCGAGTAGGTAGATGCTAGTAGGTACTTGCTCAAAATCAAACTTTTTTCACACCTACACTTTTCCAAACAAAGTTTTCAAAAACAACTTCGTAACACTCTTGAGGACTGATACAAGGGATAAAACAAAGTACAACAAAACTTTTCGAAACAAACACACACAAGCAATTTTAAAAGATGAGCAAGTACCTAAGAGCCCGTAGATAACTACGGATAGAAAGGGTGCTAACACCTTCCCTTTCTATAATCTACCCCCCGTACTCAAAATCTCGAAAAAGGAATTTTTCTGTGCTTTTTTCCTTTCCAATTGGATAAAATAAAAGACGGTGGCGACTCTTGCTTACCGCGACATTTTGCGAACACAAATGCAAAACGCAAACCAACATTTTCCAAAACAGTCCGGTTCTGCCACCGTATTACAGAACTGGCGACTCTGCTGGGGATTAATAAGTGGGGTATACCTTAGGATTCTAGGTCATCATAATTTGCTTCTCTTTGTTTGTTTTGGTTGCTTTACTTTTAAGGGTTTTTGTATTGGGAGTTACTATAGATCCTAACCCGGATCTGGGGACACCTTTTAGGTAAGTAGCTATAAACTGTGAGGGAACTGTACGACATAGACCGATACGGTTGAAGCAGTAGCTACGTTGATGTGGCGCATTAGTTGGTACTGGTATCCCTTGTGGAGAAACGAGGAGAATACGGGGCTGCTATGTGTATCGTTAAGCATCAACTGACCTAAGAACCCTTAATAGACCAACTTGGCCATTAGGAAGTAGTGAGATAGCCGGTCTCGGTGTAAATCTGGGAACTAGTTGATACTCGACGCTACACTCATTGGGACCATACTCTCGAGATAGTTTCGGCCGCAAGAAAAGATTTCGTGAGCTGAAACCATGACTGATGGAGGATGGTCAGTGATATTGAGAACCTCTAGAACCCGGTTACTATTGCTAGGACAAGTTGAAACCAACTGAACTTCAAGAGGGTAATACCTTTGACCTCATGCATGCCTTAAACTTACGGGTTTTTGTGTGACTTGTTTGCCTTTACCATGTCTGTTATCTACTATACTTGTTGTTTGTTTTATCATGACATCATGCATCATAACATAGCATGCATACTTCATTATACTAACCATTTCAAAGATTGAGGGGATTTATCTTTGTCTTATTTTGCAGGTTATGGCTTCCGTGTGCAGAAACACCATCCGAGTTAACTTTGTGCAAATACCTGCTCAACTCAAGGAGTTAGCCTTAAAAGTTTCTGAGACTTCTTCATTCATTAAGAGACATGGTCAGCTTCTTAGTTTGGTTACCTCAAAGTTTGATGAGTAGATGATGAGTGTGCTTTTCCAGTTCTTCGATCCTGTGCATCATTGTTTCACTTTCCCATATTATCAGCTAGTTCCCACTTTGGAAGAGTTTTCTCACTTATTGGGCATATTTGTCCTTGAGCAGGTGCCCTTCACAGGTTTAGAAGAGACTCCTAGACCAGAAGACATTGCCTCAGCTCTGCATCTAAAATGGACTGATGTAGTATCCAATTGGGAAACACGAAGCGGGGTTGAAGGTTTCTTAGCCAAGTTTCTGATAGATCAAGCTCAGCTGTTCTGGGATAACTTGGATTTCCAGGCTTTCGAAGATATCTTGGCTCTCCTTATCTACAGTTTGGTTCTCTTCCCGAATCCAGATTCTTTTGTGGATGTGAATGCGGTTAAGATCTTCCTGTCTCGCAATCATGTGCCTACTCTATTGGGTGGTATCTTGCATGCCCTCTACACTCGTACTGTGCGAAGAAGAGTGACTCTCATGTGTTGCATGCCGCTGCTGGAGAGGTGGTTTATTTCGCACCTCCCCAAGTCCGTGTTGAAAAATGAAGAAGGTTTAGGATGGTCTTACAGGATAGTGTCCCTTGCCCATACAGACATTCTTTGGAGTTCCAAGGCTATGGAAAACACTGTTGTTATTGATCGTTGTGGGGGATACCCTAATGTCCCGCTGCTTGGGATCATAGGGGGTATAACCTACAATCCCTGCCTAGCTTTACGACAATTCGGTCATGCTCGGAGAGACGGTCCTCATGAGTTGCTTCTTACAGATATTGCATTTGACTACAAGGAGGATGTTGACGAGCACCGTCGGAGGTTCATACGAGCTCGGGGCATGGTGAACAGATCTGACCCCCAAGAGATAGGACCAAGGACTTCTCTCCCTATGCAACCTTATCTCCAGTGGGTTCGAGATCGATCCCAGAAGCTTGGGATGCCCTATGAAGCTGTATTGCCAGTGATTATGGAGCCTACCAATGAAGAGGGAATTCCTTATACAGTCCTTTATCCCTACATGCCCACTGATCTTGGGGCATTGAAGAGGTCTTGGATTCAGCTGAAAGAGGAGAGGGATACCTACCGGGAGAAGTACCATGATCAAGAAAGGAAGATCTAGAAGCTCAGCAGGAAACTCGAGAATGAAAGAACGATCAATGACTACGTCAGCACAAAGGGGAAGCGTCTATGGGATTTCTGATTTTGATGTTTCTAGTTTAGTTTTGTTTTCCATTTATTTCTTTGTAACGCATCAAAGGCATGATTGAACCTTGTTACCAGTTAATCTAATAAAGTTTGTTTATTTTTGGTTTGCAAATTTAAATCTCCCAAAGTCTTTGAAATCATTACATACGCATCCCATTATCATGC
Source organism: Vicia faba (assembly GCA_948472305.1). NCBI lineage: Eukaryota > Viridiplantae > Streptophyta > Magnoliopsida > Fabales > Fabaceae > Vicia > Vicia faba. The sequence goes on from OX451736.1 coordinate 942,507,667, forward strand.
ACGCCATTACAGGTACCATCACAGGTTTCTCATCTTCTTCGCTGTTTATTTCAGCAGAAATGTCTTCCGATTAAGCTATCAAAGATCTTCAGACACAAAATGCCCAATTCCAAGAGATGTTCTTGAGCTTGGCTAAAGGGCAGGAGGATTTGAAAGCTCTCATTCTGAAAGAGAAAGAGAAGAAGAAGAAGAAGAAGAAGAAGAAGAAGAAGAAGAAGGTCGTTCTTTTGAGTATGGGTAAAAGGTTTAGGGATAGGTTGAAACAGCAAGTTGATCTGTCCTTTTCATCCAAGGAAGGGGAGAACCAAGAAGAAGAAAAGGGCCCCAGTCCTACAGTTTCTGATAATGATACAAATTATGATGAGGAACAATATCCTCCTGCTGAGGATAGGTACAAGCAGTTAGAAGACCGTCTGAGTGCTATGGAGGTTCAGAAGATCCCTGGTTTGGATTTCCGAGAATTGGGACTGGTATCTGGAGTGGTGATCCCTCATAAGTTCAAAGCTCTAGTTTTTGCTAAATACGACGGGGTATCCTGTCCAAAACTCCATCTTCATTCGTATGTCCGGAAAATTCAACCCCACACTGCTGATAGAAATTTGCGGGTACATTTCTTTCAAGATAGTCTTTCGGGGACTCAGCTTGAATGGTTTTATCAATTGGAAGGAGCTAACATCCGAAACTGGGAAGACCTTGCTGCTGCTTTTTACAAGCAGTATCAGTATAATGCCGACCTTGCTCTCACTCGTACTCAGCTTCAGGGTATGTCTATGGGTGCAAGCGAAGGTTTTAAGGACTATGCTCAAAAGTGGAGAGATTTGGATGGAAGAGTCCAACCCCCTTTGTCCGATAGGGAGTTGGTTGACATGTTTCTGGGGACACTATCTGGTCCGTTTTTCAATCATTTGATCGGCAGTTCATCATCTGGGTTTACTGAGTTGATCTTGACTGGGGAGAGAGTAAAAGCTGGTATCTGAAGTGGTAAGATACAAAAGGATACTTCATCAAGTGCAGTAAAGAAGCCTTTCACCAGTAAGAAAGAAGCTAGTGTAGTCTACGGCTCGAGGAGCCAAAGCAGACGTGAACACCGTCAAACGGTAAATGCGGTAGTGATATCAAGACCCACCGTTGCTCCACAACGCAACAATCAGCAAAGAATGGAGAGACCATAAAGGCAGTACACTCGGCTCAATATGACCTTCTCTCAAATTCTACCACAATTATTAAAGACCAACCTGGTAACTCTGAGGGAAGCCCCGAAGAATCCCAACACCACATCTCCGCTATATAACCTGAATGCCCGCTGCGCCTATCACTCTGATGGCCTAGGTCATGATACAAATAACTGTTGGGCCTTGAAGAATAAGGTGCAAGACTTGATCGAAGCCAAAGAGATTGAGTTTGACGCTCCAGAGAAGCCCAATGTCATAACTTCTCCCATGCCCAAACATGGTCATGGAGTGAATGTTATGGACGATGATTTATTTGTGACCTCCGTGGAAGAAATTTCTACTCCGTTGATGACAGTTAAGAAGAATCTATTGTTGTCCGGTTTATTTCTGGGTTGTGGTGAAGGTTGCCACTTGTGTTCAATTCTGCCTGCTGGTTGCCACTTATTGAAATCAGGTGTTCAGCACCTGATGGATAACAAAGAGATCCTGTTCGAAAAGGCTATGATTCTGTTGGTTCCAATCCAAGATGTTGCCATCATAACCATTTCCTCCAATCCTTACAAGGTTTCCTCGAGAAAACCTGTTAGGATTACATCCGTCCCAAGAGTTGCTCTGTTAATAATTACTGTCCCTGGTCCTATCCCATACACTTCAGATAAGGCTGTCCCTTAGCACTACGGTGCAGATGTGTATTACCATGGAGTTAAGCAATACTTAAAAAGTGAGGAAGTTGACGCTGATGTCAGCAATATTGTCGGAGCTAGCAAGATCACCAGAAGCGGAAGAATCTTTTCTCCCGAGATTTCCCCTTCGACTGTTCACAAACCTGTTGTCATTCCATCTGCCAGTACATCAGCTACCATCCCAGTGCATATTCCAGTTATCACCCCTGTCGCGGAGCCATCTGGCACTCAGGGCAAAGAAATCATAGGTGAGCCTGCCCGGACGGAGGCACCTAAGAAGATCATTGTAGAAACCTCTAAGCAGGAGATAGAGGAAATTCTGAAGATTATCAAGAAGAGTGACTACAACATAGTCGAGCAGCTGGGGCAGACCCCATCAAAAATCTCCATGTTATCCTAGTTGTTGTATTCTGAAGCACATGCAAAGGCTTTAATTTCTTTCCTCAAAACTGCGCATGTGCCGCAGAAAACTTCGGTCGATCAATTCAAAGACTGTGTAGCTAGTTTGACTGCTGACAATGGGTTGGGTTTCTCAGACGCATATCTGACTACTAAAGGAAGAAATCATAATGATGCTCTACACGTCTCGATTGAGTGCAGGGGCACTACTATGGCCCATGTACTGGTGGATACTGGGTCCTCTTTGAATGTTTTGCCAAAGAAAGCATTAGACCGTCTGGATTGTGAAGATTTGATTCTAAAGCCGAGCAATATTATGGTTAGGGCTTTCGAAGGGTCAAAAAGGATGGTGCACGGGGAGGTGGACGTCCCGGTTAAAGTTGGCTCTCAGACTTTTGCATCTACTTTCTATGTGATGGATATCCGGCCATCATATTCTTGCTTGCTGGGTCGCCCTTGGATTCATAAGGTTAGGGCGGTGACTTCTACGCTTCATCAAATGTTGAAATATCCAGTAAAGGGGAATATTGTCATGGTACAAGGAGAAGAGGAGTATATAGTGAGTCATCTTAATACCTTTCTCTATGTGGAGATGGATGGGGAGTTCATCGAAACCCCGTGTCATAACTTTGAAGAAGTCCCTCAGACTTTGGCGTCAACTGAAGTTGTTGCTGACAAACCTTCGATGAAGACGGCTTCCCTCAAGGATGCCAGGGTTGTAATTGAAAAATGGGCTCAAAAGGCTGTTAGGCGCACGCAGATTGGAAGACCTCCTCTGCATATCAGTCATCAGGGAGTTAATGCGATTGAAGATGGTGAAGAAGATTCAGATATCGACAACTGGATCTACCCAACAACCAATGGTGGATTGAACAACTGGATGGCGGAAGACTTCATACCTGTTTCTTTTATTCCACAGTGAAATTCTGGCTGCAGATACTCAATGTCACGTTCAATGTTATGACACCGTATCTGACTTACTATAAGACAGTAAATACAAAAATAGTAAAGAACACAGTCAATTGTTTACCCAGTTCAGTGTGCAACAACACCTACTCTGGGGGCTACCAAGCCAGGGAGGAAATCCACTATAAGAGATATTAATTCAGGAATAAACCAACCAGTTTATCTCCTTCACTTAAGACCTACCCAATGCAACTTCAATCTAAGTACAACTTAAACCTGAGTTCCTACTCACTCCCCCTCAATCACAGCAGTGATACATAAAACAATTTGACTAATGAATTGTTGAAGACACTCTTCAAAACATACACTTGATTATGCTTCACAGCTTTTTAATCAAGCAATACAAACACTCTTGCTTCACAGCTTTGAGTGATACATAACCCTAACTTGACTTTGCTTCACAGCTTTAGTCAAAAGACATACAAACACTCTTGCTTCAAAGCTTTGAGTGTTACACAACCCTTACAATTAAAACCTATTCCAAGTCACTTATCACAATGATAATTGCTTGGATTACAATAGTTAAAACTATACAGTTTATAAATGATCTTCTGTCAACAAGCGATTCATTCCAAGACAGCAGCTCTGTTGAATATATAGCAGCTGCATCTTCAGTTAGGGTTTCCATAAAAAGCTAGGGTTAAATCCGCTTGACCTTAAGACTATGTCACAGGACTAGATCAACCAGGTTGGGGTTGAGCTAGGTTAACCCAAAGAAAATGCAGGATTCTGTTCTGGAAAGACTGAGTCATTTTCCTGAAAAAACTCAGAATTTACCAAACTGCATAACTGTTAGTTCAGAACAGGATGTCTTAAAATTTGTTATGACATCTGAAAACATGTTTACTGATTTTGGTAAATGTGATCATTTTGCAAAATGCTCAGATACACACTCATAAACATCAGTACTTGTATGACAATATTTTTCTGCAAAGGTACCTAATAAATCTGTACCTAATAAACTAGAATGTTATGACATCAGTCATGACATCCGTACACCTGGTTTTACCAAAAATGCATGCCAATACCTAAACAACTACAAACTCCCCCTTTGGCAGATTTTTGGCTAAAGCCCCTAAGCAATCAGAGATAGATAGCAGCAGAATAAATATGACTGCAGAAAAATGGAATGTCAAATAAAGTACCAAAATATATCTCCCCCTCTTTAGCCACAAATGGGCCAAAGATACATGTTCTTAAAATTTATACAGTCATCCAGAAAAAGTGATAAGAGCAGTAACTAAAACTGAACACACTTCCAAACTCTACCAGGGACCAGCATCAGCTCCACCAAACAGCAACTCCACCAACCTTTAAGCACTGTCATCAGACTCAGAGGATTCAGGCTTCTTCCTTTTCTTGTGAGCAATGTCAGCATTCTTCTCTTTGTCTGATGTCTCAACATCCTTAGAGACATCTGGATTTGTTTCAGCATTTGAACTTTCTTGATTTAAAGGAACAGAAATGCCAGGAACTAAGTGGTTCTCGTTCAGAATTCTTGAGACAATTTTAGCTATTGCTTGACGAACATAGGCAGACCCTTCCCTATTTGCAATTTCAGGGGGAACTGAGGAAGAAGGATGAGATGAATTACCAGAGGCAGAAGCTTGGGACCTTCCTGCATGTCTTGTTCTCAGCTCTTTGACCTTGGTGGGGTTAGTTTCCACTTTTCTAAGAGAAGAGATCCCCAGGACTTCAGAGTCCTGACAAGAAGAGATTGTCCTAGAATCTTGATCAGAGGAAGAGGTTGAAATCGTCGTATTGGATGATGATGGTGTTTGAGACATTTTGACAGTCTTAGAGGACCAACAGCAACTGAAGAGAAAATTCTGATTGAGAGACTGGGTTTTGATGAGGTGACAAGAGGGGAAGGAAGAAAAGGAGTGCCTATTCAACTTCTTAAAAGAATTGAAGGAAATGGGAAAATATAATTTTAACCCAATCAGAGCAAGCATAACTCCTTTAACCCTTGTTTTAAGCAAAATTAATTGCTACAATTCCTCATGTTGGCAAATACCCAACTTACCCCTCAAGTTTTCAAATTGATTTGCATCAAGAGCCTTGGTAAAAATGTCAGCCAGCTGTAGCTCAGTGGCAACATGTTCCAATTTGATTGTCTTCTCTTCTACAAGGGCTCTGATAAAGTGATGTCTTATGTCAATATGTTTGGTCCTACTATGCTGAATGGGATTCTTGGAAATGTTGATTGTACTCAGATTGTCACAGTACAATGTCATAACATCTTGTGTGACATTATACTCAGTAAGCATCTGTTTCATCCAGATCATTTGAGAACAACTACTACCAGCTGCAATGTATTCAGCTTAAGCAGTAGAGAGAGACACACAATTCTGTTTCTTGCTGAACCAGGAAACCAGATTATTTCCCAAGAAGAAACATCCTCCAGAGGTGCTTTTTCTATCATCAGCACTTCCAGCCCAATCAGCATCACAGTAGCCAGTCAGAGCTGGTTCACAGCCATGAGAATATAGCAACCCATAGTTGTAAGTTCCACTCACATACTTCAAAATTCTCTTCACTTGATTGATATGACTGACTTTAGGATCAACTTGGTATCTTGCACAGACTCCAACTGCAAAAGCAATATCAGGTCTGCTGGCTGTTAGGTACAACAAGCTTCCTATCATGCTTCTATACAGACTTTGATCCACCTTAACCCCACTTGAATCTTTGGAAAGCTTTAAATGAGTAGGAGCAGGAGTCCTTTTGTGACTGGAATTCTCCATACCAAACTTCTTTACAATGTTCTTAGCATACTTGCTTTGAGATAAGAAGATTGAGTCCTCCATTTGTGAGACTTGCAGTCCAAGAAAATAAGTTAGTTCTCCCATGAGACTCATTTCGAATTCAGCCTGCATCTGTTCAGCAAAATGTTTAACCATAGGTTCTGACATTCCTCCAAACACTATGTCATCAACATATATTTGGGCAACCATCAACTTCCCTCCTTCAGTTTTGACAAAGAGTGTTTTGTCCAAGCCTCCTTTTCTATATCCTTTGTCTGAGAGAAACTTTGTTAACCTGTCATACCATGCTCTAGGAGCTTGTTTCAGGCCATATAGAGCTTTTCTCAATTTGTAGACATGATCAGGGTGATTTGGATCCACAAAGCCTTTAGGCTGTTCCACATAAGCTTCCTCATTCAAGTACCCATTTAGAAAGGCACTTTTCACATCCATCTGAAATAACTTGAACTTCAGAAGACAAGCAATTGACAATAGGAGTCTAATTGATTCCATCCTGGCTACAGGTGCAAAGGTTTCATCAAAATCAACCCCTTCAACCTGAGTGTATCCTTGAGCAACCAGTCTTGCCTTATTCCTGGTGACAACTCCTTCAGCATCTGATTTGTTCTTGAAAATCCATTTTGTGCCAATGATGTTAGTTCCTTCAGGTCTAGGAACCAGTTCCCAAACTTCATGTTGCTTGAATTGGTTCAGTTCATCTTGCATTGCTCCAATCCAGTATTCATCAGTTAAGGCTTCTTTGACATTTCTTGGTTCCATTTTGGACACAAAACAAGAGTTTGAGATGATTTCTCTAGATCTTGTAATGACTCCACTGTTGGGATCTCCTATGATGAGCTCTTTTGGATGATCCTTCTGAATTCTGATGGAAGGGATCTTGCTAGCTTCCTTTGATTCAGATTCTGTTGTGGTGGTGTTGGGTAGATCATTCTGTTGGGTTGAAGTCTCAAAGAATGTCTCAACATTACAAGGGACATCTATTTCTTCATGATAATCATCAATTATAACATTTATTGATTCCATCATGGCTTTGGTCCTGGAATTGAATACTCTATAAGCTCTGCTGTTAGAGGAGTATCCTAGAAATATGCCTTCATCACTTTTAGGGTCCAGTTTTCTTCTTTGTTCCCGATCTGCCAGAATATAGCATTTGCTGCCAAACACATGGAAGTACTTCAAAGTTGGTTTTCTTCCTTTCCAGAGTTCATATATGGTGGATGAGGTTCCCTTTCTCAAGGTGACCCTGTTATGGACATAGCAGGCCGTATTCATAGCTTCAGCCCAAAAATACATAGGAAGTCTTTTGGCATGTATCATTGCTCTGGCAGATTCCTGTATGGTCCTGTTTTTTCTTTCCACAACTCCATTTTGCTGAGGAGTTATAGGAGAAGAAAATTCATGACTAATTCCTTCTGAGGAACAGAAATCATCAAACTTGCTGTTTTCAAATTCCTTGCCATGATCACTTCTGATTCTGACAATACACCCTTCCTTTTCTCTTTGAATTTTTTTGCATAATTCTTTAAAAACTTCAAATACATCAGATTTTTCCCTAATGAAGTTAATCCAGGTGAATCTGGAAAAATCATCCACAACCACATAGGCATATCTTTTCCCACCAAGACTCTCCACTTGCATTGGTCCCATCAGATCCATATGAAGAAGTTCTAGAACCTTAGAGGTGGTCAGATGTCTTGACTTTGGATGTGACATCCTAGTCTGCTTACCAACCTGACATTCACCACAAACTCTTCCTTCATCAATTTGCAGTCTTGGAATCCCTCTGACTGCCTCCATGGAGATAATCCTTTTCATACCTCTTAGATGAAGATGGCAAAGTTTTTGGTGCCACAGTTTCACCTCTTTTTCTTCTTTTGCAATGGAACACACAGAGGAGAAATTAGTGTTCTCAGGCTCCCACAAGTAATAGTTGTCTTTAGATCTGACTCCTTTCATTACAATTTCTTGTTTTTCATTGATTACAAAACATTCAGATTTTGAGAAATTGACCTTGAATCCTAGATCACACAGTTGACTGATACTAATGAGATTAGCAGTCAGCCCTTTTACCAGCAGTACTTCATTCGGACTTGGAACTCCAGGGCAGTCCAAATTACCAACTCCTTTGATTTCACCTTTAGCACCATCTCCAAAGGTCACAAAACTGGTGGTGTGAGGTTTAACATTATTGAGGAGGTTCTTGATTCCAGTCATGTGTCTGGAACACCCACTATCAAAGTACCAGTCTTCCTTTGCAGAGACCCTCAGGGAAGTGTGGGCTATCAGGGCAGTATATTTTTTCTTCCATTTAGGAGCATGTGGTACCTTTTTAGACTTGGGTTTGACACCTGAGTTCTGATTAGGGTATCCATGCAATCTGAAGCAGAAAGGTTTTATGTGGCCATATCTCCCACAATGATGACATCTCCATCTTTGGTACCTTTTCTTCATATGTCTCTGATCCTGATGTTGAGAGTTGTGTTGAGACATCTGTTTTGACATTTTCTTATCAGGCCTGATCTTCTTGACTGTACCAGATTTCTTTGCTTCCATAAATCCTAGTCCAGATTTATTTCCCACATTTTGTCCAACCTGAAGGATCTCTTCCAATTTGTCTGTTCCATTAGTCAGCATCTTGACAGATTTGGTCATTTGATTCAGTTGTGAGTTCAGCAATTGAACATCCCCTTCTAGATGACTTATAGTTTCAAGGTTTGCCCTTTTCTTAGCCTCCATCTTTATGATGAGTTTTGATTGTTTCTCATTCTGCACACAGACTTCAGTACTTCTGATACACAATTTCTTGTAAGTATCAGCCAGTTCTTCAAATGACACCTCTTCATCACTAGTGTCACTTTCAGAGGTACAAACACCAGTTAGAGCAGTAACTAGTTTGGAAGATTCTTCTTCAGAATTACTTTCTGAATCATAGTCAGACCAAGTAACAGTCATTCCTTTCTTTTGTTTCTTAAGAAAGGTTGGACATTCAGCTCGAATATGCCCATATCCTTCACAACCATGGCATTGAATTCCTCTGCCTTGGTTTCCCTTCTCTTCTGACCTTGGTCTTCTGCTGGAACTGTCAATGTCAAAGGGAATGTTATGAACATTAGACCTTGACTTTGGATCTATTCTTTTGATGAGTTTGTTGAACTGTCTTCCAAGCATGGCTATAGCTTCTGAAATATTTTCTTCTTCATCCTCCTTGTTTTCAACATCAGTGTTGGATACAAGTGCTATGCTCTTGTTCTTCTTGTCACCATTTTCAGTGATCCCCATCTCAAAAGTCTGAAGAGACCCAATTAGTTCATCCACTTTCAACTTGCTGATGTCCTGGGCTTCCTCTATGGCAGTTACCTTCATTGCAAATCTTTTAGGCAAGGATCTGAAAATCTTTCTCACCAGTTTTTCTTCTGACATCTTTTCTCCCAGTGCTCCTGAGGTGTTGGCAATTTCCAAGATGTTCATGTGAAACTCATGAATGGTTTCATTTTCCATCATTTTTAGATTCTCAAACTTGGTAGTCAACATCTGAAGCCTTGACATTTTCACTTTGGAAGTGCCCTCATGAGTAGTTTTGAGAGTGTCCCAAACTTCCTTGGCCAATTCATATTGATGTACTAGTCTGAAAATGTTTCTATCAATTCCATTGAACAAGGCATTTAAAGCTTTGGAATTTCCCAGGGCTAACTCATCTTCTTCTTTACTCCAATCTTCCTCAGGCTTCAAACTGATTGTCCCATCTTTCTCAGTTATGGTGGGATGGATCCATCCTTTGTCAGCAGCTCTCCAAGCCTTTTTGTCCAGAGATTTTAAGAAGGCAATCATACGAGGTTTTCAGTAGTCATAATTAGTTCCATCCAGAATGGGTGGTCTATTTCCAAAAACTCCTTCTTTGACCATAGTGCCAGAAAGTGATATCCCTAGATCTCACCCAGTAATACAGGCAGGGTGCCTGCTCTGATGCCAATTAAAATTCTGGCTGCAGATACTCAATGTCACGTTCAATGTTATGACACCGTATCTGACTAACTATAAGACAGTAAATACAAAAACAGTAAAGAACACAGTCAATTGTTTACCCAGTTCAGTGTGCAACAACACCTACTCTGGGGGCTACCAAGCCAGGGAGGAAATCCACTATAAGAGATATTAATTCAGGAATAAACCAACCAGTTTATCTCCTTCACTTAAGACCTACCGAATGCAACTTCAATCTAAGTACAACTTAAACCTGAGTTCCTACTCACTCCCCCTCAATCACAGCAGTGATACATAAAACAATTTGACTAATGAATTGTTGAAGACACTCTTCAAAACATACACTTGATTATGCTTCACAGCTTTTTAATCAAGCAATACAAACACTCTTGCTTCACAGCTTTGAGTGATACATAACCCTAACTTGACTTTGCTTCACAGCTTTAGTCAAGAGACATACAAACACTCTTGCTTCAAAGCTTTGAGTGTTACACAACCCTTACAATTAAAACCTATTCCAAGTCACTTATCACAATGATAATTGCTTGGATTACAATAGTTAAAACTATACAGTTTATAAATGATCTTCTGTCAACAAGGGATTCATTCCAAGACAGCAGCTCTGTTGAATATATAGCAGTTGCATCTTCAGTTAGGGTTTCCACAAAAAGCTAGGGTTAAATCCGTTTGACATTAAGACTGGGTCACAGGACTAGATCAACCAGGTTAGGGTTGAGCTAGGTTAACCCAAAGAAAACGCAGGATTCTGTTCTGGAAAGACTGAGTCATTTTCCTGAAAAAACTCAGAATTTACCAAACTGCATAACTGTTAGTTCAGAACAGGATGTCTTAACATTTGTTATGACATCTGAAAACCTGTTTATTGATTTTGGTAAATGTGATCATTTTGCAAAATGCTCAGATACACACTCATAAACATCAGCACCTGTATGACAATATTTTTCTGCAAAGGTACCTAATAAATCTGTACCTAATAAACTAGAATGTTATGACATCAGTCATGACATTCGTACACCTGGTTTTACCAAAAATGCATGCCAATACCTAAACAACTACACACAGTAATTCACTTTTGTTTTGAAGATTGTAATAAACAGTTTGAAACTTTACGGCCTGGTGCCTTGCCCGAGGCACCATGGCTTTGCTTGTGAGGGCTTATTATTTGTCATTTTCATATATCATTAATAAAACATTGGACGTTTCTTTCATTACAAATTTTTTGCTCCTTGTTTTTCTTTTCTGTCTCTTACTTTATCAAAACAGCTATGCTCTTACACACACTCACGTATAATAATGCAGATCCATATCCACTCTGGATCCCATTGATAACAACTCTGCTACTGCCAGTTATGACTTCGAAAATCCGATCAACCAAGCCGAGGACGAAGGTGAGGATGATTGTGAGGTGCCTGGGGAACTTGCTAGACTGTTACTGTAGGAAGAAAGGGCCATACAACCTCATGAAGAGCCAGTTGAATCAGTGAATTTGGGTACAGGGGAAGACAGGAAAGAGGTCAAGATAGGTGTGAATCTGAAGACTAGTGTCAAACAACGGTTGATACAAATGCTACGTGACTATGTTGAGATCTTTGCCTGGTCCTATGAAGACATGCCTGGTTTGGACACTGACATTGTGGTACACCGCCTGCCAACCAAAGAAGACTGTCCTCCGGTAAAGCAGAAGGTTCCCGTATGCGCCCTGAGATGTCTGAGAAAATCAAAGCTGAGGTCATGAAACAATTCGACGTAGGATTTTTAGCTGTCACTTCTTATCCGCAGTGGCTTGCCAATGTTGTTCCGGTGCCTAAGAAGGATGGTAAGGTACGGATGTGTGTAGACTATAGAGATCTGAACAGGGCGAGCCCCAAAGATGATTTCCCACTTCCTCATATTGATGTTCTGGTTGACAACACCGCGCAGCATAAGGTCTTCTCCTTCATGGATGGTTTTTCTGGTTACAATCAAATTAAGATGGCTCCCGAAGACATGGAGAACACAACCTTCGTTACACAATGGGGCACCTTTTGTTACAAGGTAATTCCTTTCGGGTTGAAGAATGTTGGGGCAACTTATCAGCACGCCATGGTCGCTTTGTTCCATGACATGATTCACCATGAGATTGAGGTTTATGTTGACGACATGATCGCAAGGTCCCAGACTGAGGAAGAACACCTTGACCATCTCCAGAAACTGTTCGACATGTTAAAGACGTATAAGCTAAGATTGAATCCGAACAAGTGTACCTTTAGGGTAAGGTCTGGTAAGCTGATGGGTTTCATCGTCAGCGATAAGGGTATTCAGGTGGACCCTGCAAAGGTAAAGGCTATATAGGAGATGCGGGCTCCCCGCACAGAAAAGTAAGTTAGAGGCTTTTTGGGACGTCTGAACTACATGTCCCGATTCATCTCGCATCTGACTGCTACGTGTGAGCCAATCTTCAAGCTACTGAAGAAAGATCAAGTGATAAAATAGAACGATGAATGTCAGACCGCTTTCAAAAGGATCAAGGAATACCTCCAAGAACCGCCAATTATGATGCCTCAAGTTGAAGAGAGACCTTTGATCTTATACTTGACCGTGCTGGATAATTCAATGGGGTGTGTGCTGGGGAAGCATGACGAGTCTGGCCGAAAAGAGCACGCTATTTACTACCTTAGCAAAAAGTTTACCGACTGTGAGACCCGATACTCACTGCTCGAGAAAACTTGTTGCACTTTGGCATGGGCTGCTCGTAGGCTGAGACAGTATATACTGACTCACACCACCTTATTGATATCAAAGATGGACCCAATCAAGTATATCTTCGAAAAGCCTGCCTTGTCCGAAAAAATAGCAAGATGGCAGACGATCTTAGCTGAGTATGACATACAATGCACAACCCAAAAATCAATCAAAGGGAGTGTGTTGGCAGATCATTTGGCGCATCAGGCCGTGGATGACTACCAATCCATGAATTTCGAGTTCCCGGATGAGAACATCATGTTGGTGACAGACTGCGAAAAAGTTGGACCAGGTGAAGGACCTGAGGAAGGATCCCGATGGTCTATGTATTTCGACGGAGCCTCAAACGCGTTGGGTAATGGAATTGGCGCTATGATTATATCTCTTGAGGGCTGTCATACTCCATTCACCGCCCGATTATATTTTAACTGCACCAACAATATGGCAGAGTATGAAGCATGTATCCTGGGTCTTCGAGCTGCTATTGACCTAAGAATTAAGTTCTTGAGTGTATTCATAGATTCCGCTTTGGTGATCACTCAGATCAAAGGCGACTGGGATACAAAGCACCCAAATCTTATTCCTTACAAAGAGTACGTATTGACGTTGCTCCCGCACTTTGAGGAGATAACCATTGAACACTTCCCAAGAGAGGAGAATCAGTTAGAGGACGCGCTAGCTACCATGTCTTCTATGTTCAAAGTCAGGTGGGACAATGAAGCTCCCCAGATCACCATCGAGAGGTTGGAAAAACCTGCACATTTCCGTGACATCGAGACTGAAGAGGTTGTAGATAAACCCTGGTTCCACGAGATAGAGAGGTATCTTAAGGCTCAAGAATACCCCGAGGGGGCATCTGTTAATGACAAGAAGTTTCTGAGAAGGTTTGCCGCAAAGTTCTTCATCAGCAATGGGGTTCTCTATAAGCGTAACCATGATTCAACCTTACTACGATGTGTGGACAAAAGCGAGGCCGAAAGGATCATGGCAGAGTTACATGAAGGTACCTTCCGAACTTATTCCCGTGGACATACCATGGCAAAGAAAATCCTACGGGCAGGATATTATTGGTCCACTATGGAAGCCGGTTGTTATCAGCATTCTCGAACCTGTCATAAGTGCTAAGTCTATGCTGATAAGGTGCATGTACCTCCAGTTCCTCTGAATGTTTTGACATCCCCTTGGCCTTTTGCAATATGGGGCATCTATATGATCGGCGAGATCAGACCTACTGCGTCTAACGGGCATCGTTTCATTCTGATAGCTATTGACTATTTCACAAAGTGGGTTGAGGCAGCTTCCTTTGCTACAGTAACCAAGAACGTCGTGGCGCGGTTCATTCGACACAATTTGATCTGTCGATATGGTGTACCATAGAGGATCATCACGGACAATGGTACAAATCTCAACAATACAATGATCACCAAGCTCTGCAAACAGTTCAAGATACAGCATCACAACTCTTCTCCCTACCGGCTGAAGATGAATGGGGTTGTCGAAGCGGCTAATAAGAATATCAAGAAGATTGTGCAGAAGATGATGGTGACATACAAAGACTAGCATGAGATGTTACCATTCACTCATCATGGGTACCGTACCTCAGCGCGGACGTCAACAGGGGCAACACCCTATTCTTTGGTATATGGCATGGAGGCGGTCCTACCCATCGAGGTCTAGATACCCTCTCTCCGGATCATGAAGGATGCGGGTTTGAGTGAAGACGACTGGATCCAAACCCGGCTTGATTAGCTGAACTTAATCGATGAAAAGAGGCTTACTGCTATTTGTCATGGTCAGACGTATCAAAGGCGAATGATCAAGGCTTTTAACAAGAAATTCAGACGTCAAGAATATCAAGTCGGGGGTCTGGTGATCAAACGCATCATACTGCCGTAAGGTGATCCCAGGGGCAAATGGACCCCCACATACGAAGGGCCATTTGTGGTTAAGAAAATTTTCTCGGGAGGAGCTATGATTCTAACCACCATGGATGGTGACGACCTTCCTCACCCCGTCAATGCAGACATAGTGAAAAAATACTACGCATAATCAAAGACCCGCTAGGTCGATTGGCCTAGGAAAAAATAAGCGCTTCCTGAAGAACCAAAAGGGTTCGAGCAAAAGTAAGGGAAGAAAATGAAAAAAAATTGTACACCCGGCAAGTCGAAAACCTGAAAAGGAGGCTTGGGCAAAAAAGGGTATCCCGGTGGACTGGAAACCCGAAAGGGCGGTCCAGGAAAAAATTAGGGATCAAAGTGTAACACTATGTCTCATTGGATCATTTTGAAACCAGACTTGGGTATCGACTATCAAGCTCGGACAGCGCCAATCAATCTGATCTATCTTCGACCAAGTAGCAAAGTGATGAGACGCTCGAAGATATAAAGGAAATAGCAGAATTGGAACCCAATGGGATTGTTTCACATAGCTGTTTTTATTTCTTTTTCACAAAATGTATAATTCCCTCGGCGGCGTTCTCTTACTAGGACGTCAGCCTCTTGTATAAAATGCCTATTACAGGCCAACAACTTCAAAATCAATATAATTCATTTTCACAAGAAATTTCGATTTTATTTTCTTTTCCTGTTTTGTTTTACAAGAACGTCCAATGAACCATTTTTTGATATATGCATTTGACAATAATTGTCGCTCATAAATATTTACATGCGAAACAAAGGACAATTACTCATAATTCCAGGAACATGGGCAAACAAGAAGTGTCCAAACCTTACAATTTCTCTATCCACCGGGTACAGGGTTGCAGCCAGCTTAAAAATATAACTGAAGGTGCATACATTCCCCAGAGAGTAGGAAGTATCCGAAGACAGTGGTGTTAATTCTCCCCAAGCAGAGTTTATCTATCACCAACAATAGAAGTTAACCATCAGTGGAGTTTATTTCTTCCACAGGCAGAAATTTAATCCCCTACAAGGTTCATTATCACCGGCAATGGTAATTCATCCCCAACGGAGTTATTTCTCCAAATCAGCAGATCATCCGACGAAGTATCTCTCCACCCCACAGAGTCATTCTCTCTCCAAATTATTTCTCTAGCAGAGTCTCTCCCGACGGTTTATTCTCGAGAAGAATAGACGCAAGTCTCTAGCTAATCATCTTCAGTCTTTATCCCCAGCGAGCGCGAAGAATTCAACTCCTTGTACTCTCCAACAGCAGTCCAGGATTTATTCTCCCCAGATAGAGAATATCACCAGAACATTACATATCCATACATCATGGCATGCACATACGCATTATACAGCACAATCTCATTTATTTTGAGAACATCATTAATCAATACATTTCATACATCATGACATTACGTACAACTAACTCTTTACCTTTCAGGAAAAGATACAATCAAGTTCTCACAAGTTTTCCCTGGTTCAGTCAAATCAAGGCTAAGATTTCTGTTCTAGTTCAAGTTATGAAGCCCGGATTCGACCAGATAATATCTTGATTTCTCCAAAATACCATGAAGCCTGGAAACGACCAGATAGTGGTATATCCCAAATTCAAAGCTATGAAGCCCGGAAATCAACCAGAAAATAGGTGAATCCCCAGCAAGTTACTCTGAAGCCTGGAAAACAACCATATAGCAGTACAAGACACCATGAAGCCTGGAATCGACCATATAGTGGTATATCATAAATACAATCTGTGAAGCCCGGAAATCAACCGGAAAACAGCTTAACCCCTCAACAAGGTATTGTGAAGCCTAGAAATCGACCAGATAGCAATATAAGATACCATGAAGCCTGGGCTCGACCAGATAATGGTATAAGACACCACGAAGCCTGGATCACGACCAGATAGAGGCAAAGGATACTGAAGCCTGGATCACGACCAGATAACAATATAAGGTACCGAGAAGCTCGGAATTTGACCAAATAACAGTTTACCCGACTAATTACTAAGAAGCCCAAAATCGACCGGAAATTAGTATGCCTTAAATTCAAGTTGAAGCCCAGATGCGACCAGATAACAACTTAATTCCTTCCGAATCCTGGAGCACGACCAGATAAGAAGTGAGAAATTGCGAAGCCTGGATAACGACCAGATAGCAAGTTTAATCTCATCCCCCAGTAAGTCGCTGTGAAGCCTGGAGCACGACCAGATAGCAGTCGGTCTTATTTTCCTCAGCAAATCACTGTGAAGCCTGGAGCACGACCAGATAGCAGTTCATTTTCACCTCCTCGACCAAGAGATGATTCCCTAGTAGAATAACGGACAACTGAGTTCCTAAAATTCTATTTCTCCCAAGACAGAGATCAACATTCCCCAGCGTAGTCCTCCTCGACAGCGGGTATGCAGGCTCTCGCAAAGGAATCTCTTGTGCGATCGACACTTCTTCTAATGGAATCTTTAAGCCCATCTATCGACATCAATCTCCAAATGGCATCTATAATCCCATTCCCGACATCTCCAGACGAGTACCACTTCATGCGAGTGCAAATTTCTAGGCACTCTAGTGTTCAATCATATTCCACCTTCGGATCATGAAAGGCAGACAAGCCAATCTACATCCTCGTGTTTAAGAAGATTGAACAGGGGCAGCTGTTGTACCCCAAAATTTCCCCTCATGTGTTTCTCAATACATTTCAAGTGAGGTCTTCAAATTGCCCAAGGAAGACCAAGGGTAGACCAGACAAACTCTCTCCTAAGGCAGTCTACCTCAAATTAGGGTTTTAGTTTGCATCAAGATGTTTGAGTCCAAAGGATCCCAAATGCTCACCATTGTCCTAATATATTCTCAAGATCACCCATGTAAAGTTTCAAGCCTTGCAGAGGAAGTTTGATCAGTCAATTGCTCAAAAGCCTAAAAATCGAATGTGATAGGGCAAAAGTCAAATGTGTCCTACATACAGTCAAACTTCAAGATTTTTGGTCAACATCCTCATTTTGAAGTATTATTCATAATTTTATCAAGGGTTGATCATGATTCCTCAAGGATTGCTCACAATTCATCAAAACCCAAAAGTTGCTAAATTAGGGTTTTGTAGGAAAAGTCAACTCAACTTTGACCAAGCATAACTTTCTCATACTTTATCACAAATGACCCATCCAAAGCTCATTTTAAAGAGGATTCAATTCCCTATAATCCATATTCATCTCCAAAGTTCAAAATATTCACTCACAAAAAGTTATGAATTTGGACATTATAGGTCATTTTGAAAAGTCAACAAAAACACCTTTTTTCTCAAAGCTTCATACATGAACATGGAAGACTCAATTGAGAAGAGAACAAACGGGTTGCTTATAGGACATCTTAAGCTTTATAAAAAGTCCAATAACACATATCTAGAGTCAAAATTGAGGGAGTTATGCATTGGTAAAGTTGACCCTTTTTGCAAAATTGCCAAAAGTCAAATGTGGCCAAAATTGCAATTTTTGTCAAATGGGCCCAACTTTTTATGCTTGCATTGAGCTTGTAACATGACCCACGACCCATGATCCTTCCCATTTGTCATTATTTTATTTTTGTCATTTATTTGGATTTTATTTCAATTAAATCAAATAAAATCATGAAAATATCAAAAACTAATCAAAGCTTGAGATTTTGTGCATGTTTAGGTCTACTATACAGCTGGAAGGGAGATCAAATCATGCAAGGTTAATTTGGACACAAAAAGATTGCATTTTGCTTGATTTAGAAAGATTTGCATAAGGATTAAATCATGATTCAATCATCATAATTGGAGAAGATTTGATACAAGTTTGCAACCCTAATTCATTCTAGGGTACATATAGAACAATTGCATATCAAAAATAGAGAGAGCAGAGGCGTAAAGGACAGAAAGAAAACTTGTGAAAATTCAGCAAAAGTTGCGAATCAATTTCCAGGTTTCAGACCAATTCAAAGCATTCTAGTCATCCCAATCACTTACTGGACATCCAAGGATCAAGATTCAATCATTAGCAAGCTTCTTCAAGCCTCGAAACGCACTGTAAGAGTCACGTGGTTCCTCTCTTTTTTTGAATTCGCATATTATAATTCAGGCACATTTAGCATGATTCAGTGATATATTCTTGAACCTTATGATGTTTGAAAGCTAATGGTCATATTTAATTGTGTTTTCATTAACTATACAACAAGTTGCCATGGCTAGGGTTCATGGTTCGTTTTAGGGATTTTCATACAGGAACAATTGGCCCTAAGGGAGGAGACTGTTGTGATCAGCGGGTCAAACCCAGTTGATCCATGGTCTTGAATCTTATTTATATTGCTTGTATTCAGTTTCTGAAATACACAGGGTTATAGCCACAGCGCCATGTTTGTAGGTAAAGGTTCAGAGTTTTAAACGACAGATCCAGGGAAGAAGACGATGGCGTGTCACAATTTTACTGGCCGGTTTAAATGCTGGCGCGTTTATTCTGGCCAGAAGCCTGTAGTTCTGATCTATTTGTTTGTTTCTATTGTATTGATAAACTAACACCCAACGCGGTTGGTAAGAAGAAGGAAGTCAGAAGTTCATGATTCTGGATTCGATCCCAGGCGTGAGCTTTTGGCATGTTTCCCCTTTGTATTCACCAGATCCAGCGCCTGCACTTTCTGAGGATCATCTTCTGGACCCATCAACCAGGACCAGATCAAGCATCCTCTGGTCATGATCTGCTGGATCCACCAGCCAGGAGCAGGCCCAATACCATCATCCTCTGATCACCATCCTCTGACCATCATCCTATGGACCATCATCCTTTGGACCATCATCCTTTGGACCATCATCCTCTGATCACCATCCTATGGACCATCATCCTCTGATCAGAACCGCTGACAGCAGGCCCTTGGGTTATTTCTTATTTTTCTCTAATTTACCTTTCTTTAGTTATTCTGCTTTTCTTTACCAACACCAAAATTACCTTTTTTTTACCCACAAAAAATCATAAAATCAATTTCACCAATTTAGAACTTAGGTTTTATTTTATTTTATCAAATTTAATTTAATATTAGTTAAATTTAATTTTAGGGTAATTCTAACTTTTGTAAATAATTAAAATCAATTAAAAAATTAGGGTTAGCATGTGATTTAATTTTTTATTTCTTTTCTCAATAAAACAAAAATACAAAAATAGGTTAATTCTGATTATTTTTATTAATGTAAATTAATTAGTAATTAGGTTTTTATTTATTCAATTAAAATCTTATTTTCTCAAAGTAATAAAAAAACAACAAAAAATGATTTTTCTTCTTAAGTTTCAATTAGGTTTAAATGGGGTCAAAACCCTAATCCCTTCTCATTTAATTCATCGCGCGCTTCTTATTTTTACGATATCAATGTAACTGCTCACAGTATGTAATAGTTTAATTAGGATTTTCTTTATTTATCGTTTTTACGGGTTTTTGGCTATGTAATTAATCCCCCTCCCCGAAGCCTTGTAATAGCGTAGTTTTATTTCTCGCATTTTAATTTTCGTAAATATTAAGTGTTAGATGTATGTTAATAGGATTGTATGGCAAGATTACATGATAATTTAAAATGGCTAGCAAACCCTAAATGTTCAAAGATAATAACTTGAAATTAAATCACTCGCACATGCGCACTCTTAGGGTATACTCTCACTTCGGTTGCCTTCGGTAAACGATCATAAGTATAGGGTGTTTTAGTGGTCGCCCTCCAGTCTAAACAAAGATCAAATGTCCCGTTCGGAATTATTGCCTCAGAAATGTTGCCTCGAATATGATCTTAAGACATTAGGGTTATTACTAAGACGTCTTAACATTGCTTTAGTGATCATACGTCCCTTTTGAATTGACCCTTGCAACTCCAACGGCGGTGCTACCTACTCTTTAATAGTGGGATAGCGCTGTCTAAAGGAAACAAGAACAGAAACATTCTTTTTTCGAGTAGGTAGATGCTAGTAGGTACTTGTTCAAAATCAAACTTTTTTCACACCTACACTTTTCCAAACAAAGTTTTCAAAAACAACTTCGTAACACTCTTGAGGACTGATACAAGGGTTAAAACGAAGTACAACAAAACTTTTCGAAACAAACACACACAAGCAATTTTAAAATATGAGCAAGTACCTAAGAGCCCGTAGATAACTATGGATAGAAAGGGTGATAACACCTTCCCTTTCTATAATCTACCCCCCGTACTCAAAATCTCGAAAAAGGAATTTTTCTGTGCTTTTTTCCTTTCCAGTTGTATAAAATAAAAGTCGGTGGCGACTCTTGCTTACTGCAACATTTTGCAAACACAAATGCAAAACGCAAACCAGCATTTTCCAAAACAGTCTGGTCCTGCCACCGTATCACACTTACCTTTTCATAATCTACCCCCCAAACTCAAGAAACAATCTCAAAGGTCTTTCCTGTGCTTTTTCACCTTTCCTTTTGGATAAAAGAAAAGTTGGTGGCGACTCTTGCTAACCGCAACATTTGTGATCAAACGCAAAACCTTCAAGTCAGTTCTCCCACCGTATCACAGAACTGGCGACTCTACGGGGAGAATTCTAAAAGTGGGGTTACCTTAGGGCTAGATCACATTTACTTTCTAACATTGTTTGACTTGTATGCTTTACATTATGGTTCTTTGTTTGGGTTTGAATCCTCTACCCGGATTTGGGATACATTATAGGTAAGTAGCAATACATTGTGCAAACTGTGCGGGGTATACCGACATGGTCTAAGCAATATCTATGTTAGTGTGACATATTTGTGGATACCGGTAGCCTTTGAGTTAATAAAAAATAATACGGGGCCACTGAGTGATGTCATGAAGCACTCATGAACTTTTAGAACCTTTACTTGACCAACTTGGCCTTTAGGATGTAGTGAGATGACCAGCTTTGGTGCAGTCCGAAGTTGGTAGATACTCGATACTACACTCATTGAGGTTTGGTTTCTTGGGATATTGCGGTCGCCATTAAAGAGGCTTGTGCTGAAACAATAACCAAGGAAACAAACCAGTGACATTGAGCTCCTTAGAACCCGGCTACTATTACTAGGACAGGTTGAGCCAACTAAACTTCAAGAGGATACTTACCTATAAAACTCCATGCAAGCCTAAACCTAGGGACTTATTTGTTTTGTTTGTATATACATGCTTGTACATAACATCATGAACATAATAACATCATACACATTCACTAACCATTTCAAGGATTTTGGGATTCATCTTTGTTCTTGTTTTGTAGGATATGGATTCTCTTCGCAGGAAAACTATTCAGGTTAACCTTTTAAGGATCCCTCCACAACTTAAAGAGCTAGCTTCAAGGATTCCTAAAAACTCTCCATTCACCGAGTGACATGGTCTCCTACTCAACTTGGTCACCTCCAACACAGATGAGGACATGATGAAGGTGCTCTTTCAGTTCTTGGATCCTTTGCACCATTGCTTCATATTTCCGACTATCAACTTGTGCCTACTTTAGAAGAATTATCCCGACTCTTGAGAATTACCATTCTCAATCCACTACCTTTCAACAGTACGGAAAGAGACCCAAATCCAGAAGAGATTGCTCAAGCTCTACACTTGCACTCATCTGATGTCACAACTCATTGGGAAACAAGGAGTGGTGTCAAGGTTTCCTAGCAAAGTTCTTGTTTGAGAAAGCCCAAAACTGTTGGAATTCATTGGATTTGCAAGCCTTTGAGGAAATTGTGGCTCTTCTTATCTATGGGATGGTTTTGTCTCCAAATCCTGACCAACTCATAGATGTGAACGCCGTCAAAATCTTCATATCCCGCAACCCGGTATCTACATTGCTAGGGGATATCCTACACTCTTTTCACACTCTCACAATGAGGAAAAGAGGTGTTCTTATGTGTTGCACTCCTATCTTGGCAAGATGGTTTATTTCACATCTTCCCCAATCTATATTAAAGAATGAGCAAGGTTCAAGGTGGTCACAAAGGTTGATGACGCTCAAACCTTCAGACATTCATTGGTGCTCCCGATCCATAGAGAATGTTACTATTATCGACCGTTGTGGAGAATTTCCTAATGTCCCTTTACTTGGCATTAGGGGAAGTATCAACTATAACCCTTGTTTAGCCTTAAGACAGTTTGGTTACGCCCGAAGGGATGGCCCACATGAGATGCTGATTCAAGGTTTGGTATTTAACTACGAGAACGACGATCAAGGTCTTCGCCAGAGATTTATCTGAGCTTGGAGGATGTTGAACAAGGTAGATATCAAGACATTAGGGCACAAGAATTCCATCCCTCTTGAGCCTTACCTCAAATGGGTACGAACTCGTGCTCAGAGTCTTATGATGCCTTACCCCTCCATTCTCCCGGTAATCATTGATCCTGTCATGGAAGGAAATGTTCCATACACTATCCCACATCCTGACATACCCACCTCTCTTGAAGACCTACAAATGGATTGGGTACAAATAAAGGGGGAGCGAGATACTTTCGAAGCCCAATTCTACACAAGCGAGAAGAAGGTTTTGGAACTCACTAGGCAACTTCATGAGGAGTAGACTCTGAATTCCTACATTGCACCAAAGAGGATGTGAACTACCTTTTTATCTTAGAGTTTCTTATATTTGTTTTGCCCAAGAAGGCATTGATGTACTCAAGCTTTAATCTATTAATATAACGTGTGTTTCCTTTTTGTCTAAAACAAATTTGAATCTTAAGATCCTTGAAATCATTGCATGCGCATTTATCATTCATCATAACATAAATAGGTTTCTTGCAACAAGTCTCCTCATCTCTCTACTGTTTATTTCAGTAAGATGGATCTTGAGCAAACGGTGAAAGACCTTCAAGCTCAGAATGCACAGTTTCAACAGTTGTTCTTAACTCTCGCCAAAGGACAAGAAGAGTTAAAGACCTTGCTGGTGGAAGAGAAGAAAAATAAGACGAAGAAGATAACCGAAATTCTAAACATGGGAAGAAGATTCTAAGGGCAGACAAGAAGGGCCTTAGACTTTGAAACGACATCCGGTGAGAAAGACAACCAAGATGGGAAGGGTAAGGAAATAGTTGCTCAGTCTGATTCAGAAGAGGAAGAGGAAGAAGAAGACTATTCTGAAGAACAATACCCTCCAGCCAACGACAAGTATAAGCATCTAGAAGAGCGGTTGAGCGTAATGGAAATCCAAAAAGTGCCTAGTTTGGACTTTGAGTAGTTGGGCTTAGTGTCAGGAATTGTCATTCCTCCAAAATTCAAAGCACCTGCATTCGCCAATTATGACGGAGTCTCATGCCCTAAAATGAATCTTCGGTCCTATGTGAGGAAAATCCAACCCCATACCACTGACAAAGATTTATGGGTACATTTCTTCCATGACAGTCTGTCTGGAACTCAACTTGACTGGTTTTATCAGCTAGAAAGAGCCAATGTTCACAACTGGGAAGATCTTGCTGCATCCTTTTACAAACAATACCAATACTATGTTGATCTTGCTCCTACCCGTACTCAACTCCAGAGTATGGCCATGGTTTCAAATGAAGGCTTCAAGGACTATGCACAAAAATGGAGAGACTTGGCCAGAAGAGTTCAACCTCCTCTATCTGAAAGAGAGTTGGTAGACATGTTTTTGGGCACCTTGTCTGGTCCATTTTTCAATCACTTAATTGGGAGTTCATCGGCGATTTTTACTGAATTGATATTGATCGGAGAAAGGGTAGAAGTCATGATAAAGAATGGAAAGATTCAAAAAGATGCATCCTCTGCTGCTGTAAGGAAGCCATTCATCAGAAAGAAGGAAGTTGTTGTTGTTTATCCTCAGAGAAATCAAGATAGGGCCAAATGCCGTCCAATGGTGGGGGCTGTTATGATTCCTAAACCTGCGCCTGATCAGCAAAGAAACAACCAACCAAGGATGGAAAGACCAGTCAGACAATTCACTAGAATTAACATGACCCTATCTCAAGTATTACCACATCTATTAAGATCCAACCTATTGACTTTAAAAGAAGCTCCAAAGAACCCTAACACAACCTCTCCTCACTATCATCCTAATGCCCGCTGTGCATAACACTCTGAGAGTCCCGACCATGACACTAACAACTATTGGGCTTTAAAGAACAAAGTACAAGACCTCCTTGAAGCCAAAGAGATTGAATTCGATGCTCCAGAAAAGCCCAATGTCATTTCTTCCCTTATGCCCAAACATGGCCATAATGCCAACGCCATTGAAGAAGATATGTTTGTTACTTCAGTTGATGAACTTATTACCCCACTCCTAATTATCAAGAAGAACTTATTGAATTCCAGTGTTTTCCCGGGATGTGATGAAAGTTGTCATTCCTGTTTGTCCTCACCCACCAGTTGTCCTTTGTTGAAAGCAGGCGTTCAGTGCCTAATAGATAACAAGGAAATTTTGTTCGAAAAGACTTTTGTTCCACCTGTTTCTTATAATGATGTTTCCATTGTGACCATTTTCGATAATTATTCCAGGGTCTCCACCAAAAGACCTGTTAGAATTACATCAGTCCCAAAAGTAGCTCATTTGATAATTACAATGGCTGGACCAGTCCCGTATTTGTCAGACAAAACCGTACCATGGAATTATGGAGGGGATGTCTACTACCACGGTATTAAGCAAGATTGGCCAGCTGCCGAAGATTCAAGTTCTGAGAAAGATATCTCCGATATCAGTAACATTGTCAGGACTAGCAAGATTACCCGAAGCGGAAGGATATTCTCTCCAGAAATTGCTTCCCCAAAAGCAGTTTCTGGACCCATAATCATTCCTATTGTTGTTGCTCCCAGTCCCACAATCATCTCCACCAATGCTCCAACTGACAAAGCTGTTACAATCCCTGCTATCACTCCTACTGACATTCCTACTGCCGAGTCAACCGAGACTCGAGGTAAAGGTATTTTGATTGAGCCTGTCCAGACGAAGGCGCAATCATTGGCTATCCCTGAGACCTCCTGGAAAGAGATGGAGGAAATTCTAAAGATCATAAAAAGAAGTGACTACGACGTAGTTGAACAATTGGGGTAAACTCCATCCAAAATTTCCATGCTGGCTTTACTACTATGTTTCGAGGCGCATGCAAAGGCCTTGGTAAAATTCCTGAAAACTGCCCATGTACCCCAAGAAACATCTGCCGATCAGTTCCAAGACTGTGTAGCTAGCTTGACTACAGATAATGGTCTAGGTTTTTCAGATGCTGATTTAACGCCAAGAGGAAGGAAGCATAATGAGGCATTGCACGTCTCAGTGGAATTCAGGGGCACAACCTTGGCTCATGTTTTGGTGGACACCGGCTCATCTTTGAATGTATTGCCTAAAAAGGCTCTTGATAGGCTTGACTGTGAGGGATTGACATTTAAGCCAAGTAACATAGTAGTGAGGGCCTTCGACGGCTCAAAAAGGATGGTGCATGGGGAAGTGGATATCCCCATAAAGGTTGGAACCCAAACATTTCATTCAACTTTTTATTTAATGGATATCCGCCCTTCATATTCCTGCTTGCTAGGCAGACCGTGAATTCACAATGCTGGCGCTGTTACTTCTATGTTGCACCAAATGCTGAAGTATCCAATTCAAGGGAAGATTATCATTGTTCATGGAGAAGAGGAATATATGATCAACCATCTCAATTCCTTTAGATATGTGGAGTTAGATGGTGAATTTATTGAAAATCCATTCCAACACTTTGAAAAAGTCCCGCAAGATATGCAGTAACTATGGCTGTTCCCAAGATCACAAGGCCTCCACTCAAGATGTCGTCTTTGAAGGATGCAAAAGCAGTAATAGAAGAAGGTGGGTGCACTATCTGGGGACAACTCCTAGATATCCCATACAAATCTGACAAGTTTGGCCTAGGTTTCACTTCAAGTGCTCAGAAGGCTGTACGCCGCGCTCGTGATGGAGGACCACCCCTGAAGATCAGCAACCGTGAGGTCAACACGGTAGAGGATGATGAAGATGGCTGCAACCTGGAGGATTGGATCTTCCCAACTGTCAGTGGATGGCTAAGCAATTGGGAGGCTAGAGATTTTGTCCCGATCACTTTTATCCCACAGTAATTTGTCTTTACATTTTGTTGGATCTGTAATATTAATACAATTCAGACTCTTAAAACCTTGTGTCTTACCCGAGGAACAACAATCCATTTGTAAGGGTTATTATCTCATCTCCATATGACATCAATAAATCATGGACGTTTTGCATATAAACTTTGTGCTCATTGTTTTTCCTTTTTACATTTTCATTTCTTTTAAAGACAGCTATACCCTTAACACACTCACACTCACAATACAGGTCTACATCCATTCGGGATCCCATGGGTAACGGTTCTGCTATGTCCTTTTGTGACTCTGCAAATCTAATCTACCAAGCCGAAGACGAAGGTGAGGAAGATTGTGAAGTACCAGGGGAACTTGCCAGATTTCTACAATAAGAAGAGAGAACCATTCAGACCCACGAGGAACCTGTGGATACAATCAACCTAGGTACCGAAGAAGACAAAAGAGAAGTCAAGGTGGGTGCCAATCTGAAACCCAGTGTCAAGGAGCGTCTGATTCAGTTGTTATACGAGTATGTTGAGGTCTTTTCCTGGTCGTATGAAGACATGCCAGGACTTGATGCAGATATCATAGTACATCGTCTACCTACAAAAGAGGAGTATCCTCCGGCAAAGCAAAAGGTCCTCCGCATGCGACTAGACATGTCAAAGAAGATCAAAGCAGAAGTCATGAAACAATTCAATGTCGAATTCTTGGCTGTCACCTCCTATCCATAATGGGTTGCCAATGTTGTCCCCGTGCCCAAAAAGGACGGCAAGGTACGAATGTGTATGGACTACAGATATTTGAATAGCGCAAGCCCTAAGGATGATTTCCCACTTCCCCACATTGACATCCTAGTTGACAATACTGCACAACACAAAGTGTTTTCCTTCATGGACGGATTCTCAGGTTACAACCAAATCAAAATGGCGCCAGAGGACATGTAGAAAATAACCTTTGTCACACAGTGGGGCACATTCTGCTACAAGGTTATGTCATTCAGACTGAAGAATATTGGGGAAACCTATCAACGTGCAATGGTAGCTCTATTTCCCGACATGATACATCACGAAATAGAAGTCTATATGGATGACATGATAGCTAGATCTTAAACAGAAGAAGAGCATCTTGACCATTTACAGAAACTCTTTGAGAAGCTAAAGAAATACAAGCTGAGGTTGAACCCAAATAAATGCACGTTTGGAGTGAGGTCTGGTAAACTTCTAGGCTTTGTTGTCAGCAATAAAGGAATTGAAGTAGATCCTGCCAAGGTGAAAGTGATATAAGAGATGCCTGCTCCTCGTACTGAGAAGGAAGTCAGAGGATTCTTGGGACGGTTAAACTACATTGCCAGATTTATCTCTCACCTAACAGCTACTTGTGACCCAATCTTCAAATTACTGAAGAAAGATCAAGTAGTCAAATGGAATGATGAGTGCCAAACTGCTTTCGACAAGATCAAAGATACCTACAAGAGCCTCCTGTTTTAATGCTACCAGTCGAGGGAAGACTATTGATCATGTATCTAACGGTTTTGGAAAATTCAATGGGGTGTGTGCTAGGGCAGCATGACGAGTCTGGCTGAAAAGAGCATTCTATTTATTACCTGAGCAAAAAGTTTAACGACTGTGAAACAAGATATTCACTGCTCGAGAAAACTTGTTGCACTCTGGCATGGGCTACTCGCTGGCTAAGACAGTATATGCTGACCCATACTACCTTATTGATATCTAAAATGGATCCAATAAAATACATCTTCAAGAAACCTTCCCTCTCTGGGAGAATAGTAAGATGGCAGATGATCCTAACAGAATATGACATACAATATACTACCTAAAAAGAAATAAAGGGCAGTGTACTAGCTGATCACCTTGCTCACCAAGCTGTGGAAGACTACCAGTCCATGAAGTTCGAATTCCCAAATGAAGACATCATGATGGTAAATGACTATGAAGAATTCAGACCATATGACAGACCTGAATAAGGATCCCGATGGACCCTGGTTTTTGATGGGGCGTCCAATGCACTCAGAAATGGTATAGGTGTTGTACTCATATCTGCTGAAGGATGTCATACTCCCTTTATGACAAGACTCTGCTTCAATTGTACAAATAACATGGCAGAATACGAAGCATGCATTTTTGGTCTCAAAGCTGCCATAGATTTGGGGATCAAATCCTTAAATGTATTCGGATATTCAGCTTTGGTTATCATCTAGATCAAAGGGGAATGGAACACTAAACACCCTAACCTTATCCCCTACAAAGAACATGTGTTGACATTGCTCCCACATTTTGAGAAGATCACCTTCGAGCATTTCCCGCGAGAAGAAAATCAGCTAGCAGATGCATTAGCCATAATGACATCCATGTTTAAACTTAAATGGGATAACGAGGCTCCCCAGATCACCATTGAATGAATGGACGAACCAGCTCACTGTCACGAGATTAATACTGAAGAAGTAGTGGACCAGCCCTGGTTTCATGAAGTCGAGACGTATCTCGAGGCTCAAGAATATCCAGAAGGAGCTTCAGTCAATGATAAGAAGTTCTTAAGGAGATTCTCTGCTAAACTCTTCCTTAGTAATGGCATTCTCTACGAACGCAACCATGACTCAGTGTTACTTCGGTGCATAGACAAGGTTGAAGCGGAAAAGATCATGGTTGAGTTACATGAAGGCACTTTTGGCAACCATTCCAGTGGACATACGATGGCAAAGAAAATCCTACGGGCATGCTATCACTGGTCTACCATGGAAGCAGACTGTTATCAACACTCTCGAACCTACCACAAGTGTCAAATTTATGCTGACAAGGTGCACGTACCTCCGGTTGCTCTGAATGTCTTGACGGCTCCTTGGCCCTTTGTTATGTGGGGCATCGATATGATTGGGGAAATCAAGCCAACAGCCTCTAATGGACACCTCTTCATCTTAGTGGCCATTTACTATTTTACAAAGTGGGTTGAGGCAGCTTTCTTCGCTTCCGCCACCAAGAATGTTGTCGCTAGGTTCATCAAGTAGAATCTCATCTATCGTTACGGTATCCCGGAGAAGAACATTACAGACAATGGTACGAATCTAAACAATACTATGATCACCACCCTGTGCGAGCAATTCAAGATCCAGCATCACAATTTTTCCCCTTACCAGCCGAAGATGAATGGTGTTGTCGAAGCCACAAATAAGAACATCAAAAAGATCATACAGAAAATGACAGTCACATACAAATACTGGCATGAGATGCTACCATTAGCTCTCCGCGGATATCGTACCACAGCGCGCACATCAACCGAGAAAACACCCTACTCTCTGGTATACGACATGGAGGCTATCTTGCCATGAGGTCCAGATCCCCTCTCTAAGAATTATGAAGGATGCAGGGCTGAATGAAGAAGATTGGATCCAGACTTGACTTGATCAACTGAACTTGATTGATGAGAAAAGGCTTACTGCTATTTGTCGTGGTAAAATGTATAAAAACGGATGATTAAGGATTTCAACAAAAAGGTCAGACGCTAAGTATATCAAGTAGGGGATTTGGTGATCAAACGTATCATACTGCCGCTAGGCGATCCCAGGGGCAAATGGACTCCAACATGCGAAGGACCATTTGTAATCAAAAGCATATTCTCTGGTGGAGCAATGATCTTGACCACCATGGATGGCGACGACCTGCCACACTCAGCGAATGCAGACATAGTCAAAAGATACTACGCATAAGAGACCCGCTAGATTGACACACCTAGGCAAAACAAGGGCATCCCGGCGAACCAAAGAGCTTCAGGAAAAAATTAAGAATAAAACAAAAAAATATGTACAACCGACAAGTTGAAAATCTGAAAGGGCGGCTTGGGAAAAAAGGGTATCCCGGTGGACTGAAAACCCGAAAGGGCGGTCCAGGAAAAAGTTAGGGAATTAAAGCGTATGATTATGTCTTATTGGATCACCTTACGGACAACCTGACAAACTCAGAGGTTCTAATGAATCCAATCAGCTTCGGATAAGGAAACAAATAGACAAGATGCTCATAGACATGAAGGCTATAGCCGAATGGGAACCCATGGGATTATTGCACATAACGGTCTTTTCTTTGTATCAAAATTTTAATTTTTTACGAAGAAATTCTCTTACTAGAATGTTTGTCTCATTGTACAAAAATACTTACTCAAAGTCAATACAAAGATATCCCTTTGAAAGTGCAAAACTACATGTTTTTCTTTACTCTTGTGTTTTGTTTACAAAAATGTCCAATGATTTATTTTTGAACATATACATTTGAACATAATTACTGTTTACAAATAAACAAAATAGAAAGACAATCACTAATGGCTTTAAGAGATAGGGAAATCTCTCTAAGTTATTTCCATGAAATCCCCCGCAGTGTGCAGTTTAATCCCCAGTGGAAAAGAGCTTCCAGTTATCAATCCTTAGTAGAAGTCGTCCAATTTCTCAGGATTCCCCAACAGGATTTCACAAGCAGCACACGGGGTTTCCATTACAACAGAGTTTATTTCCCTAAGCGGAAAGTCATCAACACCTCAACTTCACAACATGAAGAATTACACTCCATGTCCTCAGCAGTAGTTAGGGATTTAATTTTCCCCAATCCAACCGCAGTGCAGCAGATTAGCTCACAAACGCATACATCGCATCCATATATCATAAACATTGATAACACGAATAAATTACGCTATGCATTTCATACAACATGACATTGCATATTAACTAACATTTTACCCTTTTTCAGAATAAGTTTAATTAACAACTACCATTAACAATGTTCAGAGGTTTCTCAGATATAGTTCAGACACGCTCCAGACACTGATGTCATTCTGATACTCATTCAGAATCTCTTTCAGATACAGTTCAGATACGCTCCAAACACAGATGCCATTCTGATACTCATTCAGAATCTCTTTCAGATACAGTTCAGATATGCTCCAGACACGGACGGCATTCTGATACTCATTCAGAATCAACCTTTCAGATACGCTCCAAACATGGACGCCATTCTGATACTCATTCAGAATCAACCTTTCAGATACAGTTTAAATAAGCTCCAGACACAGATGTCATTCTGATACTCATTCAGACTCAACTTTTAATACAATTCAGATACGCTCCAGACACGGACGCCATTCTGGTACTCATTCAGTTTCAGTTTACAGATATGGTTCATCAATTATTTTTGGATGGCATATGCAAGCCCATCTTCGACAAACTTTCCATCATCCTTACAAATGGCATATTTAAGCCCATTCCCTATACCATCAACCTTCACATCACCGAGTGCAAATTTCTGGGCACTCTAGTGTCCAATCATCTTCCACCTTCAAGTCACGAATGGCAAAACTCGCCAATCTAACTCTTCAGGTTTAAGAAGATTGAACAGGGGCAGCTGTTGTACCCCAAAATTCTCCCTCTCACTTATCAATAATTTGCTCACAAGATCTCCTTCGGCTCAAGACTGCACTAGGGTTGATCAGCTCAAGACACCTCCTTAAGCACTAATGACCAAAATTAGGGTTTAAGATTGCACAAGGATATTTGAACTTTCAATGCTTAATATGACTTTCATGGATCATTATGGACCCCCAAGATTACTCATGTCAAGTTTCAAGTCTTGGATCACACTTTTACTCAGTCAATTGAGCAGTTAACCTAAAAATCAGTTGTATTGGGGGAAAAGTCAACTATGGCCAATTCACAGTCAAACTTCATAATTTTTTATCCAAGTCAAAATTTCAAAATCATATGTATCATTTGATCAATTTTGGACCATAATTCCTCAAGAAATTTGATCAAATCATCAAAAGGGCAAAATGGTCAAAATTAGGGTTTTGACTGGGAAAGGGAAATTTCTGATTTTTGACCTAGCAAATGATCAATTGGTTTAAGGCATGATCTCAAGAGTCCAATTGCATCATTTTGACCTAATTACATGGCTCAAAACATTACAAGTCCAATAGATTGACAGATGAATTTTTCAGTCAACTGATCAAAAGTCAACTGTATACTGAAAAAGTCAAAATTTGACTTTTTGGTCAAATTCAAATGCCAAAAATCACAATTCATAAAATCATGACAAAATATGAAACTTATTCATCAAGAAATAAATAATTCAAGATTTCATTTTTGAAAAGTTAAAATTTCTAAACTTAGAAATTTTTCTAAGTGTTGGAAATTTCTTATTTTTTCATAATTTTGAGCAAAATTTTCACCATGATGCAAAGTGATTCAAGAGAAACTTCCAACATGAAAGTTGTATATATCCCTGAAATCTACAAATTTGATTCACACAACTTCTTCCAAAAGTGCTTGTATCTGAAGTTATAATTTTAAGAACATGTGGTCATGAAACAAAACACTTAGTGGAATTTTGCCCTAGTTTGGTCAGGATTTTGACCCAACTTCATGGCACTTTTTCATATAGTTCCAAGGGGAATCTTCAAAAGCAATTCAAAGATGGGTTTTATAGAACATTGCAAGATTTCCAAAATGTCAGAGAACTCATTGAGATCATTTTTGAGTAGGGAGAATCGAAGAGATGAAGTTAGGGTTTTATCACTTGAATTACAAGTCATTTTGTGATGAACCAAATTCAAAATTCAAACTATGCTGCATAAACTCAACTTTGAAGGCCTCAAACTTGTTAGGCACTCGATAATTAATGGCTTGCATAGCTGTTAGAGGTCTCATTTCAAGCATTCAATGCATGGACATGCTTTATATCCATTTTTGGAAGAAAGTGTAGATTGTCATTTTGATAAAGTGCTTTTTTGCACAAAACTTGTTCTTAAGCCTTGAAATTGTTCTCTTCTGATCATACAGTTACTATAACTCATAAGAAATGGTTTAGACACTTACAATCACTCAGCCCATGCTTGTACTACACATTGAAACTTGGTTTCCCTCTTTTCTTGAAAATCAAGTAACCTATCCAAAAGCTTGTAACTTGTACTTCTGACATGCCAATGCACTCCATTCCTTTTGCTTATAGATACACAAACTATTTGCATCAAGGACACGAAGGCTTAAGCCCTGAAAACACCTAGAGATCAGAATCACATCTCATACCTCCATTTTCACATAAACTGACAAAAAACTTGAAACTCATAACTCCCTTGTGCGTTTTCAAGCCTTTTGGTTCCTAAAGCTTCTAAATATCATTTAGAATCGATCTCACACCCTATTACAGAAATATAACACCATTAACACCATCCTCCATTTTCAAAAACAGAGCTTTGCACTTGGACTTCTCCAGAACTCCTCAGGTACTTTCAGCCCAAGCTAAGCATCCCATTAGCTTCCTGGGAACTTGAGGAAGCTAACCCAACCATTGGAACTTCATGAAAGCTGCTCAAACTCCAAACCCGACACCCTCTTGCAAGGTAAGTTTTCTAACTTTGGAACTTTCCATACAGGAATCATCAATGATTTATTTGTGAATGAAACATGTAGACATCATTGCCCTAAAGCTAACCATGTCCATAGTTTCCATTAATTTTTCCTGAGCTTAGAGAATTTTAAGATTGAATTTTCAGAGATTTTTAGGGTTCAGATTAGGGCCAATGAAATTCATGCTTATCTTTGATCTATAGTTTTAATGTTTTACATTTCTGAAACCGTGGGGGAATTTGCTACAAGTTTCATGTTTACAGTTTTCATTTTTATTGAGAAATGAACAAGTTACAGTTGGTCTGGCTGGAGGTTGAAGATGAAGTGTAAATCAGGGCGCGTTTTGTATCATATATTTATTGTTTTGCTTATGTTAACGGATGTATAGCCATCCCAGTGGTAGAAGCGCGCGTTTGTAACGTTTGGGACCTGGGTTCGTGCCCCAGTGATACCCTTTTGGTTTTTTTTTAATAATTTTTGCAATTCCGACTTCTTCTTTTTTGCAGGCGTTCGGCCTCTTTGGGCCTTTGCTGTTTTTGTTTTTGCTTGCTAACCCCCCTGTTTCATTTACACGCCCTTGACCCAATTTTATTTTATTTTCTTATTTTCTTTTTATTTGTTTTCTTAATTATTTTTCTAATACTAAAAAAATCATAAAAAATACAAAAATAGTAGATTTATATTTTAACTTAGTTTATTTATTTTTCTCACAAAAAATATTTTATTTAAACACACTTTATTTATTTTACTAATTATTCTTGTAAATTTAATTAAAACAAGGATTTTTTTATACCAATTAAAATATATTATTTTAATATAAAAAAGGCCAAAAATATTTTATAATACTATAAACTATTTTCAAGACAAAAATACAAAAATACTTTTCTTAAACTTAATTTCCTTTTAATCAATTAATAGACTTAGGGTTTTATTTAAAATCTTTTCTTATTAAGTTAGGTTTACTTTTATTATTTTAATTAATTATTTTCTTTTAATTAATTAGGTTAAAACAAATTCACTTTTTCCTAAAAAAATCCAAACAAAAATATCCATTTTCTTTATATTTGCATTCTTGCGTATTTATTCATTTTTGTACATTATTTCCATTTAATTTCTTGTACAAATTCAATTTGGTTGTAATAGATTAATTAGGTTTATATTCTTGCAATCCCCATTTACAATTTGTACACCCCCTCCCACAAATATTGTAATAGCGTAGTAACTTTATATTCCACAATTTATCGCTTTATATACAAATGCTAGTAATTAGGGTTTGTATGGAAATACTAAAACCAATGCTTAGAAAATCCTAATTCAAGACAAAATCAAGCATGAAAACAATACACTTGCACACAAGCACCCCCTAGGGTAAACCCACTTGGTTGCGTTATAAAATGGCCATATTATGCATGTGAGGTATCTTAGCAAAAACAAAGCAAAATATAAGATCATAGTCCCTCGATGACGCTATCTAAGTTGCCTTTCAAATGATCTTATCCCTAAAAGAGAATGTTAAGATACCTTGCAGCATTGCTAATCATAGTTATACGACGACCCACGCCCATCCCGTTTACATCCAAAGATAGGGTTACTTATCAAATCAATGGTAAGATAACAATGTCAAAGGAAAAAGGAAATGAAAATGAAAGACTTTTGAGTAGGTAGAACGCTCCTAATTACTTGCTCAACTCAAAACATCCTTGCTATTTTCAAAAACAAACACCTACACTTTCAAAACCTTTTCAAACTTGAAAACATTTTTCAAAAGATCAACATCTTTGTATACATTCTTACGAACGAGAATCATTACAAAGTTTTCCTAAACAATGGCCTCTTTACAAAATACTTTCAAAAACCACACAAAGCATAATTTCAAACAAAATCAAGTGATCTAGCAAGTAACTAAGAGCCCATGGAAAACCATGGATGAAAAGGGTGCTAATACCTTCCCTTTTCATAATCTACCCCCCTAACTCAAGAAATAATCTCAAAGGTCTTTCCTGTGCTTTTTAACCTTTCCTTTTGGATAAAAGAAAAGTCGGTGACGACTCTTGCTAACCGCAAAATTTGCGATCAAACGCAAAATCTTCAAGTCAGTTCTTCCACCGTATCACAATAAAGATGAGCGACTACATAATCGTAGATCAGTTGTTGTATACTCCGTCAAAAATATCTATTCTGGCCTTGCTTATGAACTCCTCTGCTCACAAAGAATCTTTGATGAGGGTATTGGACCAAGCTTTCGTGGAAAGTGATATGCCCGTAGACCAATTCAGCAGAGTGGTAGGTAATATTACATCATGTAATAACTGAGTTTCTACAATGATGAACTGCCCGATGAAGGAAGGAATCATAATCTGGCTCTCCACATCTCTATGAACTGCAAGAATGATTCATTATCCAATGTGCCGATTGATATGGATCCGCATCGAATGTCATACCAAGGAGTACGCTTATGAAGTTGAAATATCAAGCAACGCCCATGCGCCCGATGGGCATAATTGTGAAAGTGTTTGATGGATCAAGGAAATCTGTTATTGGTGAAGTGGACTTGCCTATTCATATATGCTCACATTTGTTTCAGATTACTTTCCAGGTCATGGATATCATACCCGCTGTGATCGGTGGATCTGGAACTGACTGTTTTAAAGCTGGTTCGCGAAATGTCGCGGAAGCAAGAGTCGCCACCGTCTTTTATTTTCTCCAAATGGAAAGGACAAAAGCACAGAAAAATTCCTTAAAGAGATCGCTCTCGGTTCGGGAGGTAGGTTATAGAAAGGGAAGGTGTTAGCACCCTTTCTATCCATGGTTATCCATGGGCTCTTAGATACTTGCTCAATGTGTTTTCAAAATGTTTGCTTGCTTTTCCATGTGGGTTTTAAAAAGTTTCCTTGAAAAATTTCAGTTCGACTCGTACGTCAGAGTGTTTGAAAAGTTTGTTTTGAAAGCTTTTGAAAATGTGTTGGTGTGAAAAGATTTTGATTTGTTTTTGAAAAGAGCAAGTATCCATGAGTCGTCTACCTACCCTAAGGAATTCGTCTGTGTAAATGTCCTTTTAAAGTAGTGCCATCCCACTATTGAGAGGTAGGTAGCACCACCGTTGGAGGTGTTCGGGTCAATTCGAGGTTCGGGACATGGTGATCACCAGAGCAATAGGAAGACACCTTAGAAGCTACCCTCATGCCAAGTTCCCGGATCATGAGGACTTACTAAGACGTCCTCTACTCGACGATCACCTTTCGAGGCAAGGCAACAGTGAGGCGTACCCTAGGGGTGGTGTGTGCGATTTGTGTGTCGTTTTCATTGATATTTGTCTTGTCATGTTCATTGTGATCTACGCTTGATTTTATTTAAGTCCATACATTCTTTCATGCTTTTGTTAACTGTTAAAAAAAAATTTGCGGGAACATAAATCTAAACTATTACAAATGGCGCGGGTCCACATCGCCAAAATTAAACCGGACCCGATTTGACGGAAAGTAAATAAAGCGAAAGAAATAAAAGTGCGAGAAGTTTAAGTTACAACGCTTTGAGAGAGATACATAATTATTTAAGCGAAATAAAGTAAATACGCGAAATTAAATAAAATTAAGAACATGGGCGTTGGACCCTCAAAATATTAAATTACAAGAATTAATTAATTAGAATTAATGAGAAATAAAAAAAATTAAAAATTAAAAAGGAATGTTTTTTGGTATTTTTTGTGTTTTTTAGATTTAATAGAAAAAGAGAATTGATTAAAATTAAAATGAAATGTCAAACCCTAATTCTAATTATTATTTTTTTTTTTTAGTTATTAAGTAAATGTTGAAAATTTTTAACTAAATGAAACCCTAATTTTTATATACAATTTAATTATGAAAATAAATAAATAAATAATGATAAAAAGGAAAAAATTAAAAGGAATAAAAATCATCAATTAAACCTAATTCTACTTTTTTTTGTATTTTTATTATGAAAAGAATTTAAGTTAAACCTAATTTAAAACTAAATTTATTATATACAATTTAATTACAAGAAAATGTGAAAATTAAATATTTTATTATGTTTTTTTGGTCTTTTCTGATTTTTAGGAAGTTTTTGTATTTTTGTAAAAAAAATAATTAATTAAATTAATAAAGGAAATAAAATCATAATTGAAAATAAAAAATAAAAAAAAATATAGAGAAGCAAACCAGGGGGGGTTCAGGCCCCAATTGTGAGGTGTTGGCCTTAGAATTCTGGCCCATTTGCCTTTGAAATTCGCTGACTTTTCCAAGCATTTTATGGCACATTGACTAGGGTTGAGGGTGTCCATCAATTCTCCACCCTTGGATTGCTGAAGATAACCACGTGGCCAGCTAGATTTGGTGAGTGTATGGTGGACCACATCCCTGAGCCTGCACATGAACGCTTAATTGGGAAAAATAAATGGAAAGAACGGAGACCTGGGATCGAACCCAGGTCTTGTGCATTGCCCATACGTTCGCTTGCCATCTGTGCCACTTAACCAATTTGTTATATAATAAGCAAAGAAATATTATAAAAGAAAAACAAGATTAGTGCTGGAAAACGCGCGCATTTTTAAACCAACGAATCATAGCTTGCCACGCTTCATCGTCTTCATCGCCCCTGTAAACAAAACACAAAGGCAACGTTTTTCATGCGTTTCATTAGGTGGGCTACTGGAAAATAGCGATTAGGTCCTCATTGAATATAAATTAGGCGCGACAATTGGTTCTTCTTCGTTTCCATACGCTGAATCCAACCATGGTACTGTGGTGATCTAATTTCACTTGGTCTGAAAACCCCTAATTTAAAAACCTGCAAACCCTAGAAAGCTAACATGGTGAAATCGCGTGTATGGCATAAAAATGCAATTAAAGGCATTGGTTAGCATCAGAACATTA
Organism: Vicia faba; assembly: GCA_948472305.1. Lineage (NCBI taxonomy): Eukaryota > Viridiplantae > Streptophyta > Magnoliopsida > Fabales > Fabaceae > Vicia > Vicia faba. The sequence goes on from OX451736.1 coordinate 942,546,592, forward strand.
TGAGGAACAAGAATCCATGAATCAAATGTTAAAAAAATGCTTAAAATATGAAACACGATGATCAATTTTTTCCTATACAGTTCATGTTTATTCTACCAATTCTTGGCGTGGTGATGGATGGTTCTGGTTGGAATTTGTTCAGTAAGCCTTGAGGATGCTATTGGAAAAGGAATTAGGCCTTGAGTCCCCCTCTAGCAATGATTTCAGAATTGAGTTTTTAAGTGAAAATTCCAAGTTTTCAATGAGCTTTTGAGCGCAGCATTCAGTGTGTGGGCATTAGGTTTTGACTCAGCACTTATGAGGGAAGGGAATTAGGTCATTAGCTGGCCTTGATCCATGCCCATGAGAGAACTAGTCCTAGGTTTTTCACCATTAACCAACTTTCCCTTTTTTAAGCAAAACCAAGACTTGGTGTACAATCTAACCCTAGCATGAGTTTGTGAGATGGCACATGATATATGGAAGCTATTCCAATTCAAATGACACTATTCCATTGACTTTTAAATTTTATTTGAATTTTTAAAGATTTAAAATGAATTAAATTATCAAAAATTAAATAAAATAGAAAAATCAATGTTTGATCTTGAAATTAATCATGGGACACGTGTGTGGCATGACAAGGCTGAGTCAAGTGGAAGAAAGTGGGCCCTTTTGTCAAAAATTGAAGTTTCAAGGATAGTTGACTTTTGCCATTTCACAAAAATTTCCCAACTTCTCTAATGCATAACTTGCTCAATTTTTAAGCTTTTCTCATGTTCTTGGACATTTTGGAAAGGTCTTTGAGTCCTTTAACCAATGCCTTTGGTCCCATGTCATTTTGATTTTCCAATCTCAAGTTATGGCCTTTGACTTAAAGTCCCTTTTTGTTGACTTTTGAAAATGACCTATAATGTTGAAATTGATAACTTTTTGTGAGAGCATTTCTTGGACTTGAAGTATGAAGATGAGTTGTAGGAAATGTCTTTCTCTTCAAAATGAGCTTTGGATGGAATTTTTCTGATAATCCATGTGAAAGTTATGCCCTGGTCAATTTCAGTTGACTTTTTCAACTGTCCAAATAAGGAAACTTTTGCATCTTGATGATTTTCTGAGCCAAATTTTGAGAATCATGATCAAGCATTGATCAAATGATGTTTGTGGCTTCAAAATGATATGTTGACCAAAAATTTGAACTTTTGACTGTCAAATGACCATTTTGCCCCTACAGTTGACTGTAGTGCAATTTAGGGTTTTGACTGTGCAATTTTGAGCTGAATGCTTTGAAACTTGATATGAGGATGCTTGACCATGTTTGTAAGCATATGAGACTTGATTAGGCCTTTGAACACTTCCTTTTCTTGATCAGACTCAAAACCCTAATTTTGACTGTATAGGAGACAGTTGGACTGTGCAACCCTTGGGGAATTTTGTGACTTGGCTTGGCAATTTCTTGAAGAATATGGGAGGGAAAATTTTGGGGTACAACAGTTGCCCCTGTTCAATCTTCTTAGACCTGAGGATGCAGATTGGCTGACGTGCCTTTCGTAATCCGAGGGTAGAAGATGATTGGACACTAGAGTGCCCAGAAATTTGTGCTCACATATTGGCAGTGATGGTGGAATGGGCTTATAGATGCCATCTGGATGTTTGATTGCGTAAGAGATTCCTTGGCGAGAACCTGTATACCTGCAAAACAGAAAATGAGTACCTGACACGTTGCAGGAGCTGATTTTTAGATGCCTGGTATAGATGTGTCCTGACTGGTTACAGGAGCTGAGTCTGGAGCTTCAAACGGCGATGAAAGAACCAGGGATGGTTACTACCTTAGCATGAATGGTAAGAAAACCTTGGGCGACTTTAATTTCAACAACGCTCATTGAGAAAAAATCTTGGGTGACTTTAACTTCAACAACGCTCGTTGAGAAAAAATTTGGATGTCTTCTACTGGGATAAGAATCAGGGAGATCTTAGGGTCGATCTGACTGAACCAGAGAGGCCTTTGACTGGATAAGCATCAGGAAAATCTTAGGGTCGATTTAACTGAACCGGACAAGGTCTTGGAATATCTTCAACTGGATAAGCATCAGGGAGATCTTAGGGTCGATCTGACTGAACCAGAGAAGGCCTTTGACTGGATAAGCATCAGGAAAATCTTAGCGTCGATTTAACTGAACCGGACAAGGTCTTGAAATATCTTCAACTGGATAAGCCTCAGGGAGATCTTAGGGTCGATCTGTCTGAACCAGAGAAGGCCTTTGAATGGATAAGCATCAGGAAAATCTTAGGGTCGATTTAACTGAACCGGACAAGGTCTTGAAATATCTTCAACTGGATAAGCATCAGGGAGATCTTAGGGTCGATCTGACTGAACCAGAGAAGGCCTTTGACTGGATAAGCATCAGGAAAATCTTAGGGTCGATTTAACTGAACCGGACAAGGTCTTGAAATATCTTCAACTGGATAAGCATCAGGGAGATCTTAGGGTCGATCTGACTGAACCAGAGAAGGCCTTTGACTGGATAAGCATCAGGAAAATCTTAGGGTCGATTTAACTGAACCGGACAAGGTCTTGAAATATCTTCAACTGGATAAGCATCAGGGAGATCTTAGGGTCGATCTGAATGAACCAGAGAAGGCCTTTGACTGGATAAGCATCAGGAAAATCTTAGGGTCGATTTAACTGAACCGGTCTAGGTCTTGAAATGTAGCTTGAGAACTTTAACTGGATCTTTCCTGAAATGTAAAAGTCAGCCATATGCAATGCATGATATGGATCAAGTAATGATGTTCTCAACATAAATGAGATTCGTAGGATATGATGCGTCTATGCATGCTATAATGATGTATGTGATGTTTTATGTATGTTTTTGTCTAGGAAAGTGAATCCTTGACGGGTGCCGGGAAGTCGTATCCTGGGCTGATGTCGAAGAATAGATTTTGCTTCCGCTGGGGATGATGACTGCAAGAATACCGGTAGGAGAAGATAACTCCGTTGCGGAGTAAACTTGGCAAATGGAGGATTCTGCGGGGAGAAAAGATACTCTAGCGACCATGCTGGGAAGCAATACTCTGTGGGAAGAGGGATGCCTTGCTGAGTGTTGATAATAGTTTGCTGGGGATATGAAGACTTTGTCGACGACACTCTTTCCGTGGCTTTTGGCTGAGGATAACCCAGTTATATCCTGTTAAGGAAATAACTCTTTAAATCAAGCCGGACGACGCGTTCGTACTCTGCGAAGGATAAGCTTCCAGAATTTACTGGGGATAAGCTTACTGCTTGGGGGGATATGAATTCCAACTTTCCTGGGGAAACTAATTGGACTCTCATGGGGAGTTTTGACATGCTGGGGAAGTGATTCCCTTGAAAGTTGATGTATGCCGCCGGGGAACAATCTTTAGACCAAGACTGCCGGGGATGCTTGTTAAGAATATATGCTGCTGGGGAATGTTGAGATCTGCGGGAGGACACCCAACTTCCTTAAGGTTGATAATTGTTTTGCTTGAGGAGAGTATACTGCTTGCTGTCCCACTCTCTGGGGAATTTAAGACGCCTGGTTATGTTCTTTAGCTGAACCTACCTTGGTACTTTGGAGGATAGAACAATTAGATTGCCTAGACAACTCCTTATTGCCCCTGTTTCTAATGTCCCCTGTAATTAATTCTTTGTTTCGTATGCAAACATTTATGAGCTAGCAAATTATTGTCAATGCATATATCACAAATTGAACCTTGGACGTTCTTCGCAAAACAAAACAGAAAAGGAAAAAACAAAAGGCACATTTTAACTGAAAAGTATATTTGTATTGATTTTTTGAGTGGCCTGTGAATAGGCATTTGGTATACAAGAGGCTGACGTCCTAATAAGAGAACGCCACCAAGCAAAAAGGGTTTATACAAATTTTGTACAAAAGAAAATAAAACAGCTGTGTGAAATGAATGATCCACTGGGTTTCAACTCTGCTACTGCCTTTATAACTCCGAGCGTCTCATCACTTGATGACCTTGGTTGAAGGTGAAGCTGACTGATCAATGCCATCTGATCTTGATGTAGATACCGGATTCTGGATGCAAAGTGATCAATGAGACATAGCATTACGCTTTTATCCCTAATTTTTGCCTGGACCGCCCTTTCGGGTTTTCAGTCCACCGGGATATCCATTTTTGCCCAAGCCGCCCTTTCAGGTTTTCGACTTGCCGGGTGTACAGATTTTTCCATTTTCATCCCTTCATTTTGCCCGAACCCTTTTGGTTCGACGGGAAGCCCTGATTTTTGCCTAGGCATGTCAGCCTAGCGGGTCTTTTATGCGTAATATTTTTTTACTATGTCTGCATTGGCGGGGTGAGGAAGGTCGTCACCATCCATATTGGTTAATATCATTGCTCCTCCTGAGAACACATGCTTAACCACAAATGGCCCTTCGTACGTAGGGGTCCATTTGCCCCTTGGATCACTCTGAGGAAGGATGATTCGCTTGATTACCAGATCCCCGACTCGATATTCTTGTGGTCTGACCTTTTTGTTAAATGCCCTGATCATCCGTTTCTGATACGTCTGACCATGACAGATAGCAGCAAGTCTCTTTTCATCAATAAGGTTGAGCTGATCAAGTCGTGTCTGGATCCAATCATCTTCGTTCAGATTTGCATCCTTCATTATCCGGAGAGAGGGTATTTGCACTTCGATTGGCAAGACTGCCTCCATACCATAAACCAAAGAGAAAGGAGTTGCCCCGGTTGACGTCCTAGCTGAGGTACGGTACCCATGTAGAGCGAATGGTAACATCTCATGCCAATCTTTATAAGTCACTGTCATTTTCTGCACGATTTTCTTGATGTTCTTATTTGCTGCTTCTACAGCCCCATTCATCTTCGGTCTATAAGGAGAAGAGTTGTGGTGCTGTATCTTGAACTGTTCGCAGAGCTCAGCGATCATCTTATTGTTTAGATTGGTACCGTTGTCTGTAATAATTCTCTCAGGGACGCCGTACCGACAGATCAGGTTATGCCGAATGAACCGTGCTACAACAGTCTTGGTTACCGTAGCATAGGATGTTTCCTCAACCCACTTCGTGAAGTAATCAATTGCCACTAGGATGAAGCGATGTCCATTAGATGCAGTAGGTTTAATCTCGCCGATCATGTCTATGCCCCACATTGCAAACGGCCAAGGCGCAGTCAGAACATTCAGGGGGACCGGAGGAACATGCACCTTGTCTGCATAAATCTGGCACTTGTGGCATGTCCTGGAATGTTGGTAACAGTCAGCTTCCATTGTGGACCAATAGTATCCTACCCGTAGGATTTTCTTAGCCATAGTGTGTCCACTGGAATGTGTACCAAAGGTCCCTTCATGTAGCTCTTCCATGATTCTTTCTGCTTCAGTTTTATCCACACAACGCAGTAAGGTTGAATCATGGTTTCGCTTGTACAAGATGTTGTTGCTAAGGAAGAATTTGGTTGCGAATCTTCTCAGGAATTTCTTATCGTTGATAGATGCGCCTTCAGGGTATTCCTGAGTTTCCAGATATCTCTTCACTTCGTGGTACCAAGGCTTCTCAGTCACCAATTCAGTTTCGAGATCACAACAGTATGCCGGCTCGTCCAGTTTCCAGATGATGATCCGGGGAGCCTCATTATCCCATTTGACCTTGAACATTGAAGACATTGTAGCTAACGCGTCCGCCAACTGATTCTCTTCTCTTGGAAAGTGCTCAAATGTTATCTCTGTGAAGTGGGGGATTAGGGTCAACACACATTCTCTGTAAGGAATCAAGTTTGGATGTTTCGTATCCCACTCTCCTTTGATCTGATTGATCACAAGAGCGGAATCTCCGAAGACACTCAGAAATTTGATCCTCAGGTCGATCGCAGCTTGAAGACCCATGATACACGCCTCATACTCCGCCATGTTGTTGGTACAGTTGAAACACAGTCGGGCGGTGAGTGGAGTATGAGTACCTTGTGGAGATACGATGATGGCGCCAATACCATTTCCCAAAGCGTTGGATGCTCCGTCAAAATGCATAGACCATCGGGATCCTGGTTCAGGTCCTTCATCCGGTCCAGGTACTTCACAGTCAGTTACTATCATAATGCTTTCATCCGGAAACTCGAAGTTCATTGATTGGTAGTCATCTACAGCTTGATATGCTAAGTGGTCTGCCAATACACTTCCCTTGATGGCTTTTTGGGTCGTGTACTGAATGTCGTATTCCGTCAAGATCATCTGCCATCTTGCAATTCTCCCAGACAGAGCAGGCTTTTCGAATATGTACTTTATAGGATCCATTTTTGAGATCAACAAGGTAGTGTGAGTCAGCATATACTGTCTCAACCGGCGAGCAGCCCATACCAAAGCGCAGCAAGTTTTCTCAAGCAGTGAGTATCGGGTCTCACAGTCGGTAAACTTTTTGCTAAGGTAATAAATGGCATGCTCTTTTCGGCCAGACTCGTCATGCTGCCCCAGCACACACCCCATTGAATTATCAAGCACTGTCAGGTAAAGTATCAAAGGTCTCCCTTCAACTGGTGGCATAAGGATGGGTGGTTCTTGGAGATATTCTTTGATTCTGTCAAAAGCAGCCTGACATTCATCATTCCAACGTACTACCTGATCTTTCTTCAGCAGCTTGAAGATTGGTTCACAGGTAGCAGTTAGGTGTGAGATGAACCGAGCAATGTAATTCAGACGTCCTAGAAAGCCTCTGACTTCCTTCTCTGTCTTAGGAACTGGCATCTCTTGAATGGCTTTGACCTTAGCAGGGTCCACTTGAATTCCCTTGTCACTTACCACGAAGCCTAGCAACTTTCCAGATCTTACCCCGAAGGTGCACTTGTTCGGGTTCAACCTCAGCTTGTACAGTTTCAAACGGTCAAACAGTTTCTGCAGATGATCAAGGTGTTCTTCCTCAGTCTGGGACCTAGCGATCATGTCGTCAACATACACTTCTATCTCATGATGGATCATGTCATGAAATAAAGCAACCATGGCACGTTGGTAGGTTGCCCCAGCGTTCTTTAGTCCAAAAGGCATGACTTTGTAGCAGAAGGTGCCCCACTGAGTAACAAATGTAGTCTTTTCCATGTCTTCAGGAGCCATCTTGATCTGATTGTAGCCTGAAAAACCATCCATAAAAGAGAACACTTTATGTTGAGCTGTATTATCAACAAGGACATCAATGTGAGGTAGAGGGAAGTCATCCTTGGGGCTGGCCCTGTTCAGATCCCTGTAATCGACACACATTCTGACCTTGCCATCCTTCTTAGGTACCGGCACCACATTAGCAACCCACTGAGGGTAAGAAGTCACTGCAAGAAACCCGGCATCAAACTGCTTCATAACCTCGGCTTTAATCTTCTCAGACATCTCTGGACGCATACGGCGGACCTTTTGCTTAACCGGAGAGCAATCTTCTTTAGTTGGTAAGTGATGGACCACAATGTCGGTATCTAATCCGGGCATATCTTCATAGGACCAGGCAAAGATCTCCATATAGTCATGCAGCATCCGAGTCAACCGTTGCTTCACGCTGAGCTCTAGGTTGGCACAAATCTTTACCCCTTTCTTGTCTTCTTCAGTACCCAAGTTTATTATTTCCACTGGCTCTTCATGGGGTTGAATTGCCCTCTCTTCCTGTTGTAACAGTCTTGCAAGTTCACCAAGCACTTCGCAATCATCTTCACCTTCGTCTTCGGCTAAGTTGATCAGATTTTCGAAGTCATAACTGGCAGTAGCAGAGTCGTTACCAGTGAGATCCAGAGTGGATTGAAACCTGTATGAGTGAGTGTGTGTGTAAATACAGCTGTTTTGCAATATGTAAAGAAAGGAAAGAAAAGGGGCGCAAAATTTGAAATGTGAAAAACGTCCAATGCTTTTATTTATGATATATGACAGTGACAAACAAAAGCCCTCATAAACAAAACCACGGTGCCCCGGGTAAGACACTGGGCCATATAGTTTCAAATTATTGTTTATTACAAATCCAAAACAAAGAAGTTCATTACTGGGGAACAAAAGTTATGGGTGTAAAGTCTTTAGCAGTCCAATTGGTCAATCCACCGTCGGTCGTCGGGTAGATCCAGCTATCGAACTCTGACTCTTCCACTTCGTCTTCCTCTCCAATAGCATTCACTTCTGAGTGGGTGATGAGCACAGGAGGTCTTCCAATTCTCGCCTTGCGCACTACTTTCTGAGCTTCTGTGGTGAAACCCAGCCCAAACTTGTTAGTCTTAGGAGTAAGATCAGGGAGCTTGCCCCAGTTTGCACATTCACCTCTTTTGATCATAGCCCGGGCGTCCTTTAAGGAGGCCATCTTCAAAGGAGAAACCTCTTCATCCACTGCTTCTGCTGCTGCCAAGGTTTGTGGCACTTCCTCAAAATGTTGAAAGGGGGTTTCAATGAACTCCCCATCCATTTCTACGTATCTGAAGGAGTTGAGGTGGCTGACCATGTACTCCTCTTCCCCTTGCACCGTTACGATCTTCCCCCTGACCGGGTACTTGAGCTTCTGATGCAACGTGGAGGTCACAGCTCCAGCCTTGTGGATCCACGGGCGACCCAGCAAACAAGAATAGGACGGATGGATGTCCATCACATAGAATTTTGAATCAAATACCTGTGACCCAACCCTGATTGGGATGTCCACTTCACCATGTACCATTCTTTTGGACCCGTCAAAGGCCCGGACAACAATGTTACTTGGTTTGAGCTCTAGACCCTCACCATCCAGCCTATCCAGAGCCTTCTTGGGCAGCACATTTAATGAAGAACCTGTGTCAACCAGCACATGAGCAAGAGTAGTGCCCCTGCATTCAATGGAGACATGCAGGGCGTCATTATGGTTCTTCCCCTTTGCTGTCAGATCGGCATCAGAGAAACCCAGGCCATTATCAGCGGTTAGGTTGGCCACACAGTCGGTGAACTGGTCAGCAGACGTCTCTTGGGGTACGTGGGCTGTCTTTAAGAAAGCAATCAGAGCCTTGGCGTGGGCCTCTGAACACAGCAGCAGTGACAACATGGAGATTTTAGAGGGGGTGTGCCCCAGCTGTTCTACAACGTTGAAATCACTTTTCTTTATTATCTTGAGGATTTCTTCCATTTCCTGCCTGGAAGCCTCAACAATGGTCTTTGGTGCCTCCGTCCTGGCAGGCACATCAGCAGCAATCCCCTTGCCCCGAGTATCAGATGACTCGGTAGCAGGGGTGGATACTTGGTCAGGGGGAGAAACAGGCACCCTGGCAGGTGTGAAGACCAAAGGCCTATGAATTACCGGAGGAGCAATGTCTGGCGAGAACAGTCTTCCACTACGAGTGACCTTAGCAGGCCCAGTGATGTTGGAGACACCAGCATCAATGTTGAACTCTTGTTTCACACCCAGAACATAAACATCCGCCCCATAGTGCCATGGGACAGCCTTATCAGATTTGTAGGGGATAGGCCCCGGAACAGTAATGGTGATGGGAGCAATCTTGTGAACCGGCAAAATTTGGACAGGCTTCTTTGAAGGAGCCTTGGAAGGGTTGTTGAAGATGGTAACGATCGACACTTCTTCAACAGGAGCAGCAGGAACAACAGTCTTTCTGAACAAAATCTCTCTACTATCCATCAGGTTTTGGACGCCTGACTTCAGCAGAGAACAACCAGTAGAGAAAGCAACACATAGAGGGCAACCTTCGCTACATCCCGGAAATAAACCGGCTAGCAACAGGTTCCTCTTGACCGTCAGCAGCGGAGTAGCAACATCATCCACCGAAACTACATACAAATCCTCCTCAACAGTATTCACTCCATGCTGGGGCATGGGAGCGGTTACAACATTCGGCCTCTCGGGCGCCTCAAACTGTATTTCCTTTGCATCAATGAGGTCTTGAACCTTATTCTTTAGGGCCCAACAGTCATCTGTGTTATGCCCCGGGCTATCAGAGTGGTAAGCACAGCGAGCATTTGGATTAAACTTGGGGGATGCAGTATTGGGAAACTTTGGAGCCTCCCTGACAGTCACTAAATTGGTGGATAGCAACTGTGGCAGGATCTGTGATAAGGTCATGCTTAACCGGGTAAACTCTCTCCGGGGTCTTTCAAACTTTTGAGGATTATTTGGCCGAGGAGCGGCAGCAGGTTTGGCAATCATTACCGCACTGACAGATTGGCGGCGTTCAGGTTGCTCTGGTCTCCGGGAGCTATATACAGCACTAGCCTCCTTTTTGAAGGGTTTCTTTTCAGTACTGGAGGAGGCAACCTTCTGTATCTTCCCCGATTTTATACCGGCCTCGATCCTTTCACCAGTCAGGATCAGATCAGTAAACCCAGCAGAGGAATTACCAATGAGATGATTGAAAAATGGACCAGATAGGGTCCCTAAAAACATATCTACCAGCTCCCGGTCCGTCAATGGTGGCTGCACCCTGCCAGCCAGGTCTCTCCATTTCTGGGCGTACTCCTTAAAACCTTCACCCGACCCTAGCGACATACCCTGGAGCTAGGTACGCGTAGGAGCGAGGTCGGAATTATATTGATACTGCTTGTAAAAAGCAGTGGCCAGATCCTCCCAGTTACGAATGCTGGTTCCATCCAGCTGATAGAACCATTCGAGGTGAGTCCCTGAAAGACTCTCCTGGAAGAAGTGGATCCAAAGGTTCTTGTCTGCTGTGTAAGGCTGGATCTTCCTTACATAAGAACGGAGGTGCATCTTGGGACAGGAAGCCCCGTCATACTTCACAAAGGCAGGTGCCTTGAACTTGTGTGGAATCACCACCCCAGTAGATAACCCCAAGTCTCCGAAATCCAGTCCAGGCACCTGCTGAACTTCCATAGCCTTTAATCTGTCTTCCAGCTGCTTGTACCGGTCTTCAGCAGGAGGGTACTGTTCGTCATTGAAGTCTGTTTCAGTATCAGAGCCCACAGGAGTAGGGACCTCCCTTTCTTGGTGACTACCTTCCCCCACAGATGGAGTAGTCCTTTCAGCCTCAACCTGTAAGGTGTTCCCGAGTCTGCGCCCAGTGTTAAATAGCACAGTCCTCCTCTTCTTCTTAGTCTTCTTCAGAAGCATGGTCTTCAACTCTTGTTGACCCTGAGCCAAGCCCTTGATCAGCTCCTGAAATTGGGCGTTCTGCGCCTGAAGAGCCTTGATAGATGCCTCGGTTGATGATTCAGGGTTCATGATGCTGAAATAAACAGCGAAGAACAGTAAACAACCTGAAAAGAAGAGTACCTGTGATGCACATGATGAATGATATGTGTTTATGCAATGCATTCAAGAGTTCGAAAATTCAGATTTGTTGTAGACCAAAAGGAACACACGTTATTATTAAGAAAATCATTGTTTAATACATCAAAGCCTCATGGGCAAAAGTACAAAAAATCAAATCAATCCCAAAATATGCTGCGCATCCTCTTTGGAGCTATGTAAGTGTTGAGGTTCCTCTCCTCATGCAACAGGCGGGTGAGCTCCAAGACCTTCTTTTCACTGGCACGCAGACTAGTCTCAAGAGAATTCCGCTCTTCCTTAAGCTGGATCCAGCTCTTCTGCATCTCTTCCCAGGATGTGGGCATATCAGGGTGCTGAATAACGTGAGACACTTCTCCTTCCAAGGCAGGCTCTTTGATTACTGGAAGCATGTGAGGATAAGGCATTACTAACTTCTGAGAGCGGGCTCGTACCCACTTGAGGTAAGGCTCCAAAGGGATGGAGTTCTTGTGCCCCAGTGTCTTGCTGTCTATCCTACTAGGCATCCTCCAGGCTCTGATAAATCTCTGGCGAAGTCCTTGAGTATCGTTGTCGAAGTCAAAAACTATGTCAGGAATTAACATGTCATGAGGACCATCCCTCCGAGCATAACCAAACTGTCTCCAAGCCAGGCATGGGTTATAAGTAATACCTCCTCTGATTCCAAGTAAAGGAACATTAGGATACTCCCCGCAACGATCAATGATAGTGACATCTTCTCTGGACCTAGGGCACCAATGTATATCTGCATGTGTAAGAGTCATCAACCGTTGTGACCATCTCAAACCCCGCTCATTCTTCAGGACTGATTGTGGAAGGTGCGAAATAAACCACCTTCCCAGGAGAGGAGTGCAACACATAAGGACACCTCTTTTTCTCATGGTTCGAGTGTAACATGAGTGAAGGATGTCCCCCAGCAACGTAGGTATAGGATTCCTGGACATAAAGATATGGACAGCACTGATATCAATGAGCTGATCTGGGTTAGGGAACAACACCAAGCCATAAACAAGGAGGGCCACAACCTCTTCAAAAGCTTGCAAGTCAAGGGAGTTCCAACATTCATGGGCCTTTTCAAACAGAAACCTGGCTAAGAACCCTTTGATACCACTTCTAACTTCCCAATGTCCCTTGAGGTCAGATGACTGTAGGTGCAAGGCTTTAGCAATCTCTTCAAGCTTAGGTTCCTTTTCTGTACCGTTGAAGGGTAGCTGATCAAGGATGGGGATCTTTAGGAGTCGGGAGAACTCCTCCAATGTAGGTACCAACTGATAATCCAAGAAGGTAAAACAGTGATGCAGAGGGTCAAAGAACTGGAACAAGACCTTTATCATATCTTCCTCAATGTTGGTGTTGACCAAGCTGATGAGGCTTCCATGCCTTTCACTGAATGAAGAGTTCTCGGGAATCCTGGATATAAGCTCCTTAAGCTGAGGAGGTACCCTTACAAGACTGATTTGAATTGTCTTTCTACGAACAGTTTCCATGTCCTACAAAACAAGGACAAAGATGAAAATTCGAACCCCTGAAATGGTTAGTTAATGCATATGATGCTGGATGATGTCATGATGCTATGATTAAACACACCACAGATATGTACAAAGACAAACATGTAAGGCACACAAGGCACACAAGACAAGCCCTTAAGGTTTAAGGCCAGCATGGGGTCTGGGTAGTACCCTCTTGAAGTTGGTGAGTTCAACCTGTCCTAATCAAAGTAACCGGGTTCTAAGGTTCCCAATATCACGGGATTGCTTTCATTGTTCATCGTTTCGATTTAGCCACTGAACTGGCGACCGAAATATTCCAGGAAAGCAACCCTCAATTGAGTGTAGTATCGAGTATCAACCAACCTCGGACTGCACCAAAGTCAGTTATCTCACTACCCTAAAGAGGCCAAGATAGTTCAATTAGGGTTCCTAAGGTCCGTTGATGCTTCATGACACCACATGGAGGCCCCGTACTCTCCTTGACTGAACTCAAGGGTTACCGATACACACCAAAGTGCCACATCAACGTAGCAGACTGCTTCAACCATGTCGGTATACCCCGCACAGTTCCCTCACAGCCTTGTTGCTACTTTCTAAGAAGGTATCCCCAGATTCGGGTTTAGGATCTATAGAACTCCCAAGCAAGTCCCACAATAATAAAGCAAGCAAAGAAAACAATTGAAAACACAGTTATGAACTATCCCTAAGGTACACCTCACTTTATAAAGAATCCCCAGCCGAGTCGCCAGTTCTGTGATCGGTGGATCTGGAACTGACTGTTTTAAAGCTGGTTCGCGAAATGTCGCGGAAGCAAGAGTCGCCACCGTCTTTTATTTTCTCCAAATGGAAAGGACAAAAGCACAGAAAAATTCCTTAAAGAGATCGCTCTCGGTTCGGGAGGTAGGTTATAGAAAGGGAAGGTGTTAGCACCCTTTCTATCCATGGTTATCCATGGGCTCTTAGATACTTGCTCAATGTGTTTTCAAAATGTTTGCTTGCTTTTCCATGTGGGTTTTAAAAATTTTCCTTGAAAAATTTCAGTTCGACTCGTACGTCAGAGTGTTTGAAAAGTTTGTTTTGAAAGCTTTTGAAAATGTGTTGGTGTGAAAAGATTTTGATTTGTTTTTGAAAAGAGCAAGTATCCATGAGTTGTCTACCTACCCTAAGGAATTCGTCTGTGTAAATGTCCTTTTAAAGTAGTGCCATCCCACTATTGAGAGGTAGGTAGCACCACCGTTGGAGGTGTTCGGGTCAATTCGAGGTTCGGGACATGGTGATCACCAGAGCAATAGGAAGACACCTTAGAAGCTACCCTCATGCCAAGTTCCCGGATCATGAGGACTTACTAAGACGTCCTCTACTCGACGATCACCTTTCGAGGCATAGCAACAGTGAGGCGTACCCTAGGGGTGGTGTGTGCGATTTGTGTGTCGTTTTCATTGATATTTGTCTTGTCATGTTCATTGTGATCTACGCTTGATTTTATTTAAGTCCATACATTCTTTCATGCTTTTGTTAACAGTTAAAAAAATATTTGCGGGAACATAAATCTAAACTATTACAAATGGCGCGGGTCCACATCGCCAAAATTAAACCGGACCCGATTTGACGGAAAGTAAATAAAGCGAAAGAAATAAAAGTGCGAGAAGTTTAAGTTACAACGCTTTGGGAGAGATACATAATTATTTAAGCGAAATAAAGTAAATACGCGAAATTAAATAAAATTAAGAACATGGGCGTTGGACCCTCAAAATATTAAATTACAAGAATTAATTAATTAGAATTAATGAGAAATAAAAAAAATTAAAAATTAAAAAGGAATGTTTTTTGGTATTTTTTGTGTTTTTTAGATTTAATAGAAAAAGAGAATTGATTAAAATTAAAATGAAATGTCAAACCCTAATTCTAATTATTATTATTTTTTTTTAGTTATTAAGTAAATGTTGAAATTTTTTAACTAAATGAAACCCTAATTTTTATATACAATTTAATTATGAAAATAAATAAATAATGATAAAAAGGAAAAAATTAAAAGGAATAAAAATCATCAATTAAACCTAATTCTACTTTTTTTTGTATTTTTATTATGAAAAGAATTTAAGTTAAACCTAATTTAAAACTAAATTTATTATATACAATTTAATTACAAGAAAATGTGAAAATTAAATATTTTATTATGTTTTTTTGGTCTTTTCTGATTTTTAGGAAGTTTTTGTATTTTTGTAAAAAAAATAATTAATTAAATTAATAAAGGAAATAAAATCATAATTGAAAATAAAAAATAAAAAAAATATAGAGAAGCAAACCAGGGGGGGTTCAGGCCCCAATTGTGAGGTGTTGGCCTTAGAATTCTGGCCCATTTGCCTTTGAAATTCGCTGACTTTTCCAAGCATTTTATGGCACATTGACTAGGGTTGAGGGTGTCCATCAATTCTCCACCCTTGGATTGCTGAAGATAACCACGTGGCCAGCTAGATTTGGTGAGTGTATGGTGGACCACATCCCTGAGCCTGCACATGAACGCTTAATTGGGAAAAATAAATGGAAAGAACGGAGACCTGAGATCGAACCCAGGTCTTGTGCATTGCCCATACGTTCGCTTGCCATCTGTGCCACTTAACCAATTTGTTATATAATAAGCAAAGAAATATTATAAAAGAAAAACAAGATTAGTGCTGGAAAACGCGCGCATTTTTAAACCAACGAATCATAGCTTGCCACGCTTCATCGTCTTCATCGCCCCTGTAAACAAAACACAAAGGCAACGTTTTTCATGCGTTTCATTAGGTGGGCTACTGGAAAATAGCGATTAGGTCCTCATTGAATATAAATTAGGCGCGACAATTGGTTCTTCTTCGTTTCCATACGCTGAATCCAACCATGGTACTGTGGTGATCTAATTTCACTTGGTCTGAAAACCCCTAATTTAAAAACCTGCAAACCCTAGAAAGCTAACATGGTGAAATCGCGTGTATGGCATAAAAATGCAATTAAAGGCATTGGTTAGCATCAGAACATTATGAGGAACAAGAATCCATGAATCAAATGTTAAAAAAATGCTTAAAATATGAAACACGATGATCAATTTTTTCCTATACAGTTCATGTTTATTCTACCAATTCTTGGCGTGGTGATGGATGGTTCTGGTTGGAATTTGTTCAGTAAGCCTTGAGGATGCTATTGGAAAAGGAATTAGGCCTTGAGTCCCCCTCTAGCAATGATTTCAGAATTGAGTTTTTAAGTGAAAATTCCAAGTTTTCAATGAGCTTTTGAGCGCAGCATTCAGTGTGTGGGCATTAGGTTTTGACTCAGCACTTATGAGGGAAGGGAATTAGGTCATTAGCTGGCCTTGATCCATGCCCATGAGAGAACTAGTCCTAGGTTTTTCACCATTAACCAACTTTCCCTTTTTTAAGCAAAACCAAGACTTGGTGTACAATCTAACCCTAGCATGAGTTTGTGAGATGGCACATGATATATGGAAGCTATTCCAATTCAAATGACACTATTCCATTGACTTTTAAATTTTATTTGAATTTTTAAAGATTTAAAATGAATTAAATTATCAAAAATTAAATAAAATAGAAAAATCAATGTTTGATCTTGAAATTAATCATGGGACACGTGTGTGGCATGACAAGGCTGAGTCAAGTGGAAGAAAGTGGGCCCTTTTGTCAAAAATTGAAGTTTCAAGGATAGTTGACTTTTGCCATTTCACAAAAATTTCCCAACTTCTCCAATGCATAACTTGCTCAATTTTTAAGCTTTTCTCATGTTCTTGGACATTTTGGAAAGGTCTTTGAGTCCTTTAACCAATGCCTTTGGTCCCATGTCATTTTGATTTTCCAATCTCAAGTTATGGCCTTTGCCTTAAAGTCCCTTTTTGTTGACTTTTGAAAATGACCTATAATGTTGAAATTGATAACTTTTTGTGAGAGCATTTCTTGGACTTGAAGTATGAAGATGAGTTGTAGGAAATGTCTTTCTCTTCAAAATGAGCTTTGGATGGAATTTTTCTGATAATCCATGTGAAAGTTATGCCCTGGTCAATTTCAGTTGACTTTTTCAACTGTCCAAATAAGGAAACTTTTGCATCTTGATGATTTTCTGAGCCAAATTTTGAGAATCATGATCAAGCATTGATCAAATGATGTTTGTGGCTTCAAAATGATATGTTGACCAAAAATTTGAACTTTTGACTGTCAAATGACCATTTTGCCCCTACAGTTGACTGTAGTGCAATTTAGGGTTTTGACTGTGCAATTTTGAGCTGAATGCCTTGAAACTTGATATGAGGATGCTTGACCATGTTTGTAAGCATATGAGACTTGATTAGGCCTTTGAACACTTCCTTTTCTTGATCAGACTCAAAACCCTAATTTTGACTGTATAGGAGACAGTTGGACTGTGCAACCCTTGGGGAATTTTGTGACTTGGCTTGGCAATTTCTTGAAGAATATGGGAGGGCAAATTTTGGGGTACAACACCCGCTTACAGCTATTTTTTGGGACGGCAGTTGATACATGAGGCAGAGGCTATCACTTTGACTTTACACCAAAAGTTGAAGTTTGCGCATGAAGGAAAAGTGGTCATCATAAACAAAGAACAAAGATTATTGATGTCTCATTTGTCCTCTTTCAGTATTATGGAAGCGGATGAAGTTGTTGTTGGAACCCAGTTCCAGACTTTATCCATTGATAATATAAGAGGAAATGAGAATTCTATAGCTTCGTTTAAGGATGCTCAGTAGGTTGTGCGTAATGGCCATAGTGAAGTATGGGGACAAATTGTTGACCCACCTGTAAACAAGAATTGAGTTGGCTTGGGATTCTATGAATATTGATAAAGGTAAGAACATGAAGCTGAAGTCTACTGCAGGCAAGTACTAGGATATCTTTCGTAGCGGGGGTTATCTTCATCCAACTGTTTCTGGGATTAATGCCATTGTGGAAGATGAAGCAGAGCCAAAAATACAAAATTATGTGACGCACAGAGTTAGAGTTCAGAACTGGACCATCATTGATGTTCCCTCTTGCATACATGTCTCAAAGTAATTTGTTTTTGTTAATATTTTCTAAAAGCTTTCACTCTGCCCAAGGTGAAAGTATTGACATTGTATGGGCTTATCTGTTTTCTTTGATCTTTAAAATCAATAATAAAAGTTGTCTTTGTTTCCTAAATTGTGTTTTTTATTTTCTGTTTTTTCTTGGAAAATGGTAATCAGAAAAAGAAAAAAAACCTTTCAAAATAAATAATAACTGTAATTGAATCTTCATAATCACTTGTTATATGAGTCAGTTTCTAAAAACAATCATAAATCATATGTGCAGATTAATTAAAAAACCCATTGAATACAATGACACTGCACCCTCTCCCAACTTTAAATGTCCTTTGTATGGGACCTAAGAAGAAGACTATGATGAGATTCTAGAAGAGGTCTCATAGTTGCTTGAGCGCGAGGAGAATGCCATTTATCAATATAAAGAGCCATTGGAAGTAATCAATTTGGGTTCAGAAGAAGATCCAAAGGAAGTCAAGATTGGAGCATTGCTACATCCTGATGTGAAGAGCGGGTTGATTGAGATGTTGAAAAAGTATGTGGATATATTTGCTTGGCCTTATTAATATATTCCTAGTCTAGATACAAATATTATAAAACACCATTTGCCGTTGGAGCCAGAGTGCCCTCCAATCAAATAGAAGTTGTGAAGAACTCACCCAGATATGGCGGTAAAAATCAAAGAAGAATTTCTAAAGCAGATTAATGCCGGTTTTCTTGTGACATCAGTGTACCCTCACTGGATTGCCAATATTTTCCCAGTACCTAAGAAAGACGGAAAAGTTTGCATGTGTGTAGATTACAGAGATCTCAATAAAGCTAGTCCAAAAGATGACATTCCATTACCACACATTGATATGTTAGTGGATAGCATAGCAAAATTCAAAGTTTTCTCGTTCATGGACGGATTTTCAGGATATAATCAAATAAGGATGGCTCCTAAGGACATGGAAAAAACAATGTTTATCACACAATGGGGAACATTCTGTTACAGAATGATGCCCTTCGAGTTGAAGAATGCTGGTGCAATGTACCAGAGGGCTATGACAACCCTATTCCAGGATCTGATGCACAAGGAAATTGAGGTATATGTTGATCATATGATTGCTAAATCCTATACTAAAGAAGGACGTGTAGAAGATTTGTTGAAATTGTTTCAGCGTTTGAGGAAGTATCGTCTCCGCTTGAATCCAAATAAATGTACCTTCGGTGTTCGATCAGGTAAATTATTGGGTTTCATTATCAGCCAAAGAGGGATTGAGGTTGACCCTGATAAAGTCTAAGAAATTCAAGAAATGTCAGCGCCGAGAACTAAAAAGCAAGTTAGAGGTTTCTTAGGGCGTTTGAATTGCATCTCCATATTCATTTCCCACATGACTGCAACGTGTGAACCGATCTTTAAGTTGTTAAAGAAAGATCAAGGATGTGTGTGGATAGATGACTACCAAAGGACATTTGAAAGTATTAAGGAATATCTACTGGAACCTCATATCTTGCTCCCTCCTGTTGAAGGGAGGTCATTGATTATGTATCTGACAGTGTTAGATAATTTCATGGGCTGTATTCTGGGACAACAAGATGAAATGGAGAAGAAAGAGTATGCCATTATCTCAGTAAAAATTTTACTGACTGCGAGTTGCAGTATTCTATGCTGGAAAAGACATGTTGTGCTCTGGCCTGGGCGGCAAAATGTTTGCGGCAGTATATGTTGAATCACACCACTTGGTTGATCTCCAAAATGGACCCAATCAAGTACATTTTTTAAAAGCCTGCTCTTACTGGGAGAATTTCCCGTTGGCAGATGTTGTTATCTAAATATGACATTGAATACCACACTCAAAAAGCTATTAAAAGTAACGTGTTGGCAGATTATCTTGCTCACCAACCAGTTGATGGTTATCAGTCTGTCAAGTATTATTTCCCCGATGAGGATGTGATGTTTTTGAAAGTGAAAGATTGTGATGAACCATTACCTGAGGAAGGTCCTGATCCCGTGTCTCGTTGGAGCATGATATTTGATAGAGTTGTGAATGCTTATGGTAAAGGAATTAGTGCTGTGATTGTCACTCCTCATGGATCACATATACCTTTTACTACAAGGTTGACATTCGATTGCACCAATAATATGGCAGAGTATGAGGCTTGCATCATGGGTCTCAAAGAAGCTATTGATCTCAGAATTAAAATTTTAGATGTGTATAGCGATTCAGCTTTGGTAGTAAATCAGATTAAAGGAGAATGGGATACTCGTCACTCCGGCTTGATCCCTTACAAAGATTATGCTAGAAGATTGTTACCCTTCTTTAATAAAGTTTGAATTCCATCACATCCCCAGAGATGAAAATCAAATGGCGAATGCTTTGGAAACTCTGGCTTCTATGTATCAAGTGAATACTTGGAATGATATACCTTGAATTATAGTTCGGTGACTGGATAGGTCCGCTCATGTGTTTACAACAGAGGAAGTAGTAAATGAGAAAACTTGGTATCATGATATCAAACATTTTCTCCAGACTCGGGAATATCCGATTGGTGCATCGAATAAAGATAGAAAGACATTGAGAAGATTGGTTGGCAGCTTTTTCCTTACTGGAAATGTGTTGTACAAGAGAAATTATGACATGGTCTTGTTAAGATGCGTGGATAGACACGAAACAGACATGTTGATGCATGAGATTCGTGAAGGTTCCTTTGGCACTCATGCCAATGGATATTCGATGGCTAAGAAGATGCTAAGGGCAGGTTATTATTGGCTGACAATGGAATCTGACTGTTACAAATTTGCAAAGAAGTGCCATAAATGCCAGATTTATACGGACAAAATTCATGTGCCTCTGACACTTCTTAATGTTATTTCTTCCATGTGGCCTTTCTCTATTTGGGGTATTGACATGATTGAACCCAAAGTTTTGAATGAACACCGTTTTATCTTGGTAGAAATTGATTACTTCACCAAATGGTTGGAGGTTGCTTTATATGCTAACGTTACCAAGCAGGTGGTAGTGCGCTTCATTAAGAAAAATCTCATATGTCGGTATGGTGTGCCGAGCAGAATTATCACCGACAATGGCTCGAATCTGAATAACAAGACGATGAAAGAACTTTGTGAAGAATTCAAGATTGTATATCACAATTCATCTATGTACAAGACAAAGATGAATGGGGCTGTTGAAGCTACTAATAAGAATATCAAGAAGATCATTCAGAAGATGATTGTTACTTATAAAGATTGGCATGAAATACTGCCTTTTGCTTTACATGGGTATCAGACATCTTTCCGCACTTCAACAGGAGCAACCCCGTTCTCTCTTATGTATGGTATGGAAGCAGTGCTCCCAATCGAGGTTGAGATTCCCTCTTTACGTGTGATAATGGAAACCAAGTTGTCAGAGGCTAAATGGGTCCAGAACAGTTTTGACCAATTGAATTTGATTGAAGAGAAGAGAATGACGAATTTGTATCATGGACAGTTATATCAGAAGAGAATGAAGAAAGAATTTGATAAGAAGTTCAAACCTCGGGAATTCAGATAAGGCGACCTCGTGCTCAAGAAGATCATGTCTTTCAACACTGATTCTAGGGGAAAGTGGACTCCCAATTTTGAAGGCCCATATGTTGTCAAGAAAACCTTCTCTGGCGGTGCATTAATTCTTGAAACTATGGATGGCGAGGAGTTCCCACGTCCCATGAATGTTGATGCAGTCAAGAAATACTTCGCCTAAAGAAATAAAAGAACAACTCGCTAAGTCGAAAACTCGAAAGGGCGACTTAGGCAATAAGGAGCATCTCGGTAGGCCGAAAACCCAAAAGGGAGGTCTAGGCAAAAATTAGAGACATAAACAGAATAAATTTTCCCGCTAAGTTGAAAACCCGCAAGGGCAACTTAGGAAAAAGTTAGGGACTATCTTGGCTAGTAACTACATCGGACAAGACTTGATCATTGAAGCAACATTCTTCTCGGATCCTCACCATACTTCAACAGAAGTTGTTGCTCAGTATTTCAAAGTTGTTAGAGAGAATAGTGGTCATTGCATTTCAATGTATCTTTTCCATTATATATTACCATTTTCTGAACTTTGTAATCATCTGTGGAGTCTCTCCATTTGCAGACTACCATTCTATTAATAAAGTTTGAGCTTTTATCCAATTCTTTGTAATTCTTATTTTATTCTGCTTACAAAGACTCCATTTATTATTGATAGTAATTTTCAAAGCAAACAAATTAAATAACAAAGTTGTTTCTCGAAAATAATTTACAAATTATTTTTTCTTTAGATTTTATGATTCAAGAGGAAAACAAAAGTAGTGATCCCAAGAATGGACAAACTCCAGTAATTTTGGGAAGTTTTGTTTCCCCCAGGAAGTTTCTCTCAGGTCGTTTTTGCTGGTATGCGCATGATTTTTGTATGTTTCTCAGATAGTTGGAGATGATACCAATTGATGTAAGGTGCGGTATTGAGCTTGTGATCCCATTGTCCCCAGTCAAGTCTTGGTTCATTTTTTATTTTGGGTTTGCATGATCTGAGGCCTCTATCCCAGGTTCCCCAAGTCAAGTGTTGGTTCATTTTTTATTGTGGGTTTGCATGGTTTGAAGCCTCTATCCCAGATTCCCCAGTGAAGTCTTCCCTCATATGATGAAAGTTCTTGTTCCCTTGGTGTGCTGAGATGGAAGTATTTGCAAAATGTCTCTCTTTTTGTAATGTTAGCATTATTGTTGGCATTTATTTCCCAGGAAACTAGGCCAGAGCAATATCTTTTCTAAGAAGTGTTGAGACAGTTGTCAACTTTTTGGGTTTTCACCCTCCAAGTGTTGGGTTTGATTTAAAATCCCCATAAGTGTGATTTCTTGTTGTAATGTTTGACTTCTTAACTCCCCAAATTCTTATCCCCATGAGGTTTCATACTTTCTCGCCAGAGAAGTGGGTGCAATACTCGCTCTCAATATTGAAGAATGTATCTTGGTGTCCCCTCGACGATGTGGTATTGTCCTCCCCAATGAAGTCGGCGTGAGGTCTCCAGTTGATATCTCGATGATGAGGCACTATCTCCTATAGTAAATTTTGTATGATATTTCCCCAATGGAGTCAGCACGAGATCCTCAGTTGATGTTTTAATGATATGGTTTTCATCTGTATTATTTGAAATCAGTATTGCAATTCCCCGTAGAAGTACAGACTGTAAAACATTTATTTTCCCCTGTGATACAGTGGAAGAATTGACTGTTATACTGGTTTTGCTAATGTGTTCGCAAATGTTGTAGTAAGGAAGAGTCGCTATTGACTTTTCTTTTATCCAACAAAGGAAAGGGTGAAAAGAACAGAAAAAGACCTTTCGAGATTATTTCTGGGTAAGGGGGGTAGATTTTAGAAAGGGAAGGTGTTAACACCCTTTCCATCTGTAGTTATCTACGGGCTCTTATATGCTTAACTCATTTGAAAAATACCTTGTGCCTTATGTGTTTTGAAAAGTATTTTTAAAAATGCCTTAGTGTGGCGATTCACTTTATGATAACTCTTGTATCAGTCCTCTAGAGTGTTGATAAAGCGTTTGAAAATGTTTTTGAAAATTGTTTTGGGTAAGTGTGAAAATTTATTTTTGAGAAAGCATCTAACAACTATCTACTTTTACTCGAAAGGTTTGTTCTTTTCCTCCTTTCCTTTAGATAGCGCTATCCTACTATTAGTGAATATGTAGCTATATCGTTGGATGTTTGAGGGACATTCAAATGGACGATTTTATAGTTACAAAGGCAACCGGGCAAGAAGTTTTAGCAACTACCATAGGGTTCTAAGATCATATTTTTACTGAGGCAACATCGAAAGGGTCATCGAGGGACTTATGATCTTTTGAACCGGAGGGTAGCCACTAAAATCTCTCATGTTTCGAGAGTTGTGACTATTTCCGAAGGCAACCGAAGTGGGAATACCCTAGAGGTGTATATGTGCAAGTGTGTTTGTTTCAGTTATGTTTCTTTTGTGTTAAGTTTGCTAGCGTTTGATTATTAGTCTTATCATGCAATCCTATTAACATACATCTAACATTTAATATGTACAGAGATAAAAAATGCGGGAATTGTAAATCCTACGCTATTACAAAGCTTTGGGGAGGGAAATTATTACAAGTCCAAAACTTGAGGAAAAAAGCAATAAAGTAAAATCCTAAATTAAGCTATTACAGACCGTGAACAGTTACAATAATTTGAAAAAATAAAATAAAGGAAACAATAACGCGTGCGAATCGAAAGGAACGTCTAAAACCCTAAAAATTTCTAAGTAAAATAAGAAAATCTTTTTGTTGTTTTTGTTTATTTGGGAAGATATTAAATTAAATTAAATCTCAATTAATTAAAATATAAAAAAAAAATTGTTAATCAAAATTAAATCTAAACAAACCTAACATTTTTTTGGCATTTTTGTTTGAGAAAAATTTGAATTAAAATGAACCTAGTTCTAATTATTTTTAAATGATAAAATAAGGTCAAAATAATTAACTTAATTAATTTAAAAAATTAAAATTAATTATAAAAATCCTAAATTCTATCATTATTAATTTTTCTGATTTTTAATTAAATAAAAATGATTTTTAAATAAGACAAGAAATAATTAAAATAGAGTAAAGAAAAGAAATTAAATGGGCCTGGTGCTAAAGTGAACAGGGGGTGGAATTTGAAATTGCTAGGCCCAGAAAAATGATAAGCCCAAGCGCTGCAAAAAGAAAAAAAAACAAGGGGTGAAAAAATTGAAAATGCTTAGGCCCAAATCAGGGAGCCCAAAGCTGCATTTGATCCTATGTCACTGGTTCTTGAGGCTGCATGGTGAGGAACGCATCTGAGGCCTTTAAATCTGGATTAGATGGTGGTGATCTGATGGTACATGGTAGGCGCAAGGGGCTTGAGAGCACTGGATCTGTAATATAAACATTAGAAAAAATAAAAATCCAGACCTGGATATCGAACCCAGGTCTCTTCCCAGTATACACGCTTGCCTCACCACTCAACCAACCTGTTCATTCATTGACACAAACAACTAAAAAATAATATATTAGAAACATAAAAAATTTTGAGGTGTCAAACGTGCGCGCTCCAGTGGGGTCCTTGTATTTTAAATGAACCAATCATTTTGATGGGTTTTGACACGCCAGCTCCGGGGGGTCAAACCACCATCCACGGTGGTTAACCACCTTTTTCTCCGACCAATTCAAAAAACCTATCCTGCAAAAAAAAAAGAGATTTGAAACCCCAGATCGTGTCTACCCCCCTAAATCACATGTTACGAATCCAACCGTGGCCTTGGTTTGGAATGAAAGTACCTGTATAGGGAGGTACGAAGCTTGGCTGAAGCTTTTCCCTAACAATGGCAAAGCTTCATCCCTGCGTTAAATTGCTCATGTGATGGCTCTAAACATACACAATCATCAATATAAACATGAATATAAACATATAAATCATTTATATCACAAAATAAAAGGTTTTGAATTCAAGCAAGTATACTAAAATGGTGACACACGATCCGGCCGTTTAAGGGTGCTACAAGCTTGGAAAATAGTTGGGATAGGTTCCTGGTGTCTTCAGGAACGTGATGGGTCTTCAGATTGGATCAAAGGAAGTTGGAGCTATGTTTTTGGATTTTACAATTTTGGAGATTTTTTGTGAAAACATGGTATGGATTGCTTGGACTACTTGCACATATCTTGGTGGCTTGATATTGTTGTGTATGTATAGTGGAGTATGAGGATCAGAAAACATGGCAAGAATCAATGCCATAAACCATTCTTTCATATCAAAATCAAACAAATTAAAAAGTTTCAAAAACTTGAAAAACATGCCATTTCCATGCTTGCATGCACCTGGACACTTGTGCATGAATTCTTGGGCCTCAAGATAGGTCAAAACACTAGCCCAAAGGCCAAGGCCCATCTCTTAATATTTTGTATAATTTATTTTATATTTATTTGAAATAAATCAAAATAAATATGAACAAAATAGATAAAAATTGTAAGGCAATGTAAAAATGAGATTATAGGTCCCCTATAAGGTCATGAGAATGTTTGAACCTCAAAAAGTTAGGCCATTGACCCAAAAGTTCAAATTTGCTCAACACAACCTCTTTGAATTTTCTCAAAATTTCCCAACTTGGGAAACCCATAACTTACTCAAGTTTTATCTCATGATGATGATATTGGACTTTTTGTAAAGGCCAAGATGTTTACTCCAATCCCTATTTTCATCAATTTTGCATTTGAAGACTTTATCTTGATGTAAATGGTCTTGACAAAAAATGTCTTTTGTTGACTTTCTGAAAATGACCTGTAATGTATGAGCTTGTATTTTTCAAATTGTGCATTTCTTGGACTTTAGGGAAAAAGAGAAGTTGTAGGGAATTGGATTCTCTTAAAAATTAGCTTTGGTTAGGGAAAATGGATGAAGTATGTGAAAGTTATGCCTAGTCAAAGTTCAATTGAATTTTCCTATAGAAACCCTAACTTAGCAATTCTTGACTTTTGATAAATTAGAAGCATTTCTTGAGGAATCGTGATCAACCCTTTATCACATGATGTATATCACTTAAAAATATTATTATTTACCAAGAACCTTGAATTTTTACTATATATTGGCCACAATTGACTTTTGACCTAGTACAATTGATTTTCAAACATTTAAGCAACTAACTGAGCAAACTTGTAGTGTAAGGTATGAAATTTGTCAAGGAAATTATTGGAGACATATTAGGGACCATGGAAATCACTTGAGGCCTTTGGAGCTCACCCATCTTGGTGAAAAGTGAAACCCTAATTATAGGTTCATTGCTTAGGAGGAGAATTTGTCTGGTCAATTATTGGTCATCCTTGAGCAATTGAAGACCTCAATGAGCATGTCTTGAAAAAAATGGGAGGGAAAATTTTGGGGTACAACGTCCCCATTAAAGTCTGTGTGATATTCCCCGGTGAAGTCTGGAGGAGGATGTTATATCCCCGTATCTGTAGTGATTTGTTGCTATGATTTGATTATTTACGGATTATGTTCCTTCCCAATGAAGTTAAGTCGTGAAGTAGGAATCTGTTACTCAGTTGGTGCTTACTTTTTTTTATGGAATTTTCATCTTGGATATGATTTAGCCGAGTATTGATTGTACCCATGTTGGTTTTGTCTGGTTATTCCCAGAGTTATACGTCTGTTTTGTCAGCATATACATGATAACACCCATACATTCATACATACATCATGCATATTTGAATTTAGAAAATTATTGCTCATTGGTATTCATTAATTTTTTGTTAGCATATTACCCTGTGTTACAAAGTTATGTTGTCCTCTCCCCAATAGAGTGTCAACCTTAAGCATAAAGTGTATATCCTTTCAATTTCCCCACTAAGTTATCCCTCGTGGAAGATTTTTGCTTTAGCCTTCCTGTACAGCTCTTTGTTTGGATAGATTAGGTTTCCCTCTTGAGTTTATTTCAAAAAGGATTTATTTTGGTTGACTGATTCATTCCAGTTTATTTCTGGTTTGAATCTTTGGTTCCCAACAATATTACTACTTTGGATTTATGCAAGCTTCGAGCCTTGGTTTGAGAATGTGCATTTATTTTGGCACGAGAAGACTTTTGCCTCCTCAACAGGAGTATGTTGGAATTTCCCCAAGAAGGCATATTTCTTTCCTCGGGAAGCCATATTTTTGTCCCCATGAAGTCATCTTTGCAATCCTTCCCATAAAAGAAAGTCGCATGTCTCTTTATTTGAGCAACTTGTACTTTCCCGTAAATGTCGATGTTACTTTTTTTCTATCTTCCCTATGAGTGGATAGTTTGAAGTTTGTTGTCAAATTACTCCAATGGATGGAAAGTCTTTTCAATATGACAGAGATAGTTCGTTGTGAAATATTTACAAGTGGCAGTCTCTTTATTTGAGACAGCTTATATATTACCCTTGCCAGGAAGAATACCTTGGTTAAAGAAGAAGTTGAGATCCGTTCTGGATGAAACACCATAATTTTGGGAAACTTGTTATTGTCAATATGTTCTTTTCTATCTACCTTCATTAAATGTTGGTATTTCACCTTCAGTGAATGTTGGTTTTATTATTTTCTCTCTACCTTCAGTGAACGTTGGTAGTTTCACCTTCAGTGAATGTTGGTGTCATCTTTCCTCTCTACCTTCAATGAATGTTGGTAGTTCACCTTTAGTGAACATTGGTGTTATTATTTTATCTCTACCTTCAGTGAACGTTGGTAGTTCACCTTCAGTGAACATTGGTAGTTCACCTTCAGTGAACGTTGGTGTTATTCTTTTATCTCTACCTTCAGTGAATGTTGGTAGGTCCCCTTCAGTGAATGTTGGTGTCATTCTTTTCTCTCTACCTTCAGTGAATGTTGGTAGATCACCTTCAGTGAATATTGGTGTTTTCTTTTCTCTTTACCTTCAGTGAACGTTGGTAGTTCACCTTCAGTGAATGTTGGTGTTATCTTTTCTTTCTACCTTCAGTGAACTTTGGTAGTTCACCTTCAGTGAACGTTGATGTCATCTTTTCTCTCTACCTTCAGTGAATGTTGGTAGTTCACCTTCAGTGAACGTTGGTGTCATCTTTTCTTTCTAACTTCAGTGAATGTTAGTAGTTCACCTTCAGTGAACGTTGGTGTTATTCTCTTCTCTCTACCTTCAATAAACATCGGTAGTTTTACCTTCAATGAACGTTGGTGTTATTCTTTTCTCTCTACCTTCAGTGAATGTTGGTAGTTCACCTTCAGTGAACATTGGTTTCATATTCTCTCTACCTTCAGTGAATGTTAGTAGTTCACCTTCAGTGAACGTTGGTGTTATTCTCTTCTCTCTACCTTCAGTAAACGTCGGTAGTTTCACCTTCAATGAACGTTGGTGTTATTCTTTTCTCTCTACCTTCAGTGAATGTTGGTAGTTCACCTTCAGGGAACGTTGGTGTTATTGTTCCCTCTCTCTACCTTCAATGAATATTGGTAGTTAACCTTCAGTGAATGTTGGTGTTATTATTTTCTTTCTACCTTCAGTGAACGTCGGTAGTTTCACCTTCAGTGAACGTTGGTAGTTCACCTTCAACGAAAGTTGGTGTATCCTTTGATCTTCTACCTTTAACTATTGAGTTGGTAGTTCACCGTCATCTGTGAGTTGGTATCTTTTTTATCTTCTACCTTCAACCATTGAGTTGGTAGTTCACATTTATCTGTCGATCACTTTTGTCCTTTATTGTCTCTCCTTAATCTCTGAGTTAATGCTACTTTATCCCCTCTTTGGGCTCTTCCCCAATAGAGTCAGGTCTTTTGTTCACCTGTGATTTATTTTCCTGGTCAGGTTTTTTTTTTTTTTATCCTTGTTTCTTTTCCGACATCACTAGTGGTGTCTTGCGTCCTTTTGAATTTGTTCATATGCATTCATAATCATAAGAATTTCATGGCATCTTAGGACTAAAAATATGGTTTGTTTTATATTTAAGTATCTTCAATCACGTCGACACGAAGATTTTAACCTTTCGTATCTCCGGATAGAAGACACTTAAATAAGGGCAGTTGTTGTACCCTAATTTTTGCCCCTAAGATTCTTCTATCATCTCATACCATCACAATGCAACCAGATCACAAACTAGGGTTTGAGGTTTTTCTCCTACTGCATCATGTCTATATGTTTTCCTATGGGAATCACCAAGCACTTTGAAGCACCTTGAATTGTGTATCTTGTACATATATGCTTTTAACTAACCTCAAAATGTGTATATTTTGTCTTTTGGAATATCATATTGTAGGTAATGGCACAATTGTTTTCATCTCACCATCTCCTAGCACAGAAGATCAAAACTAGGGTTTGGATTTTAATCAGGAGATCTTTGGATTTTTTAGCAATACTTGATCTCATACTTCTCTACATGATCATGAGTATCTATAATTGGAAGTTTGATCATCAACTTTGGCTTGAAAAGGTTCAATTGACAAAAAGGGGGTAAAATGGTCATTTTGTCAGGAGATAGCTGAAATCAACAGTTGACCAAGTGAACTTTTGGTCATCTATAAATTAAATATCCTTGTTCTCTTATTTAATGGTCAATAGTGGCAAAAATATCAAGAGGAAGTGTGAATTGGAGATAACTTGTCAAGGAAGTTATTTGAAGTTTTGGAAATTTTCTAAGTATTCATAGGGCTGAATTTTGATTGGCCACAACTTTCTCAATTTTTATTGAAAATATGCAAACTTTATATGCATAGAAAGAGGATGAAAAATTCTCCAACTTTGTAGGAGAGGTCACAAGTCGAAAAAATGGAAGGAAAAAAGTAATGAAGCTTGGAAGTTTTGGACACTTAGTGAAATTTTGGATAAAAATGCAAAAATCTGACTCCTTCATCTCCATTTTTGAAAGACCATTTGGACTCAAATCAAAAAGTTGGCAATATGAAAGTTGAAGATTGAAGTTTTTTCTTCATTTTTAATTCAAGAATCATTTAAAATGGTTAAGTGTAGAGAAAGATATGGTGATTAGGATTTTGAAGCTTCAAATGTCATTTTGCCCAGCACAAGGCAAGTCACGCGCACGCTAGGCCAGGAATTTCATCAAACATGTTGTGAGATTGCATTCATCATCACTTTTCTATGTGAAATATTCATTATTTTCGAAAATATCCAACATCAAAGATCAAGCCTTAAATGTGAGGAACAACTTTGCTTCATAAAGTTTTCCAAAATTCTCCCTACATTTTGAGATAAAATTGTAAGAATAAGCCACCATGCAAGCGGAACTTTTGCCCAACACAAGGCCTCACGCGCATGCAGAATACCTAGCCAGGCCTGACATTTCATCAAGCAGTTTGTGAGCATGTGTTCATAGCCAATTATCTCATTTATTCAAGCTTCATTTTGAAAATTTTTGAACATGAAAGTTGGAGTATGAAGTGTCCTTTCCATTTTTGATTCAAACCTTGTCATGTTTCATGAACCATAGAGAGAGATATAAGGAAGCAAAGATATGTTCATGTAATGGAAATATTTGCATGGACATGCATAGGAATATTGTGCCAATAAAGCCCCAGCTGCCAGCTCACGTCCCAACTTGCCTCACTTAACCAAAATGCATGCATTGCACCCTCAAAACAACACAAAATGCAGCACACCTCATTTTTCTCATTTCCATCACTTTCTTTATTCTCCTCACTCTCTTATTTCCTCACTCTATATAAATCATATGCCTTAAACAAGAAAATGGGTTGGAAGAAGAAAATCAGAAGCTCATATCTCTCTCTCACACGAAGCAAAGTTCTCTTCTCTCTCTCTCACACGAAGCAAAGTTCTCTTCTCTCTCTCTTTAAATTTCAAACTTCCACCATTGTCAAGCAAATTTTCTCCATATCCAAGCTTCTTATTTGCATCTCTCTCTCTCTCTACTCTTCATCTCTGAACATTCAAGCAAGCTTCTCTCCATTAATTTCTCTTTATTTGAGCTCAAACATCATCAAATTAATTTCAAGGTATATGATCCATAATTTTTCCCTCTTTTATGCAGCCTTACATTTCATTTAATCCATGAGTTTTTTTTAAGATCCAATAGCATATTCATGTTCATGGCATTTTTGTGATCAATTTTGGTCTTTGGATCGAGTGATTTGATGGAGAATTGAAGGAGAAAACTAAATCATAAATCTGTTTGTTAAATTGCTCAAGTGAAACCGTGTTCATGTATCCATATTCGCGCGCATTTTTCTCAATCATCAAGGCATCATTTCATGAAGTTTTTGATCCCAGAATGTTCTACTAATTTCCATCTTGAACTTTGGTGTTGGAATTTTCGATTTTCATCAAGAAATGTGCAAGTTACCATGACCTGAAAATGGTGTTTCAAAACTGAAAAATTGGAAAAAAATATGGTTGTTGGAAGGGACGATGACGTGTCCCTGTTTGATTGAACATGGTTTCACTTTCTTTTACAATGCATTTTCTAAACAACAGGTGTAAATAGCATTTGCATATTAATTTTCTTTGTTTTTCTCCAATTTTCTTTTAATATTTTCTTCACTTCACAAATTATCATAAAAATATCTTAGACCACTTGTTCAATATATTTTCATATTTTGATTTTTTTTTAAATCATATTTCTTGATTAAATAAATTCATGTAGATAATTAGGGTTTCTAATATTATTTTAAATCTTGAATTTTATTTTCCTATTTCTATTAAATCAAAAAATCACTAAAAAATAATTTTGGGCTCCTCTCTGAGTATATTACTTGAAAATATTTGTTTTCTTATTTTATAAAACTTTTGGATCACAAATTAAATCATTTGTTGGACATATCATATTTTCTTTATTTCCTTGAGTGAATTATATAAATAATTTCCATTTCTTTTTTCCTTTTAAGATAAAATCAAAGAAAAATATGCTTGTTGATCCTTAGAATTTTCTTGACATTTAGGTTATTTTACATCAAATTTATTTGAACTTTAGATCTAATTGATTAATTTTGAACTTGATTTCCCTTTTTTAGGGTTTTTGTTTGATCATGCACATTAATTGATTAAAAGTTCTAACTTCCCATGCCTATAAAATCAGAGATGAAGTTGTTTAGAGTGCTTGAACAAGTTGAGTCCATACATATCATTTTTATGGAATTTTAAAATGTGATTTCATATTCTTCACAAATTATTTCCTAAAACTATCTAGTTTAAGTCTTTTACTTGCTAGTTTGCATGTTTGCATGTTTGCATTTCTAAAGCAAATTTCCACCTCAATCCAGGAACTCTAAATTTTAATTTTGACTTTTTTGGAACTTTAGGAAGTTAGGGTTTTAATTTCATAATTTTTAAAGTTATTTTCCTATTTTAAAACTAATTTTTTACTTAGATTTGCATTTAGGGTTTTATCTTTGATCAATGCTTGTAATTGAAAACTTTTGTGCATGGTTCTTGTTTAATTCTTGAAATAGCATGTGATACTGACTTGAGGCATATTGTGAGACAAATTCTTCAATCTCATTGGGTCTTGGGTGTTGATAGGTTGGTAAACCAAATCCATAAAATGGACGAATGATGTTGATGATATTTGAAACTCTAATATTTTCCCTCTTCATCTTATTCCCATTTCTTATTGTACTACATGTTAAGGGATAATGATCTCTATATCATTTATCCAAACATGAATTACATAGATTACTATTTACCAGCCTCAAAATATGTGTAACTTCTGCATAAGTCCACTTACGATTGTTTAACATAGCGCAAAATTTTGTCCCGATTTGAGAAAATGATCATTCGTGGCCCAGACCTATGTTTGCAAGCCCAAGTATGTTAATTTGAACCCTTTGATCCAAAAACATTGAGATTCATTGTTAGGAGGCTTTGGTTCTACCAATCCTCCAATGGATATTCATCAATTTTGGTCAACACGGATCACTTAAACATCATTGATCATTAAATGTTGCCTTGAGGATTATTAAATGGATTATATACTTGACAAAAAGCAAATGTAACTTTTTGTTGAGAGGCTTTGGTTCTACCAATCCTCTAATAAATCCCAAATGCAAGTTTTAATATGGTCATCCAACTAACCATTAACTTCTAACAATTGACTTTATTTTATGCTTTTACTTTTATGCTTTAACTTTATGTACAATTTACTTTAGCATTTACATTTCATGTTATTTTCATCTTTGCTCACTTGAGCATTTACTATTATGTCATTTTTATTTTTGCTCACTTGAGCTTTTCTTTTCCTTTTAAAGATACTTAATAACCAACATGAACCATAAAAAACATTAGTGATACTTAGACTATTTGGTTACTATCCTTGGAATTATGGAGTATTAGACTTCTTGGACTTAGGATTAGAGACCTTGATCATATGTTGGAGACCTTGTGACCTTAATTGATATTTTGTATGAATTTATTGAGGTTTACCTCAACACATTGGGTTATTTGTTTGTTTTGTGTGCAGGTTATTGTGATTACATACTTTGTCTATAATCTGGAATTCATCTGTATACAGTCGTTACTCTGTCCAATTTTTGTGAAGACTTAATACACTTGAAGTTTAGTTTTCTCAAGAGGTCTAGTATCTTTGCTTTCTTGATTTCAATCCAATAAATGAGAATTATATCTTGACTCATAATGTCAAGTGTTGGCTTCTTGTTGGTTAGATGGTTCTTCTCCTTAGATTTTACCTTATGCTTTAGGATAGTCTCTTCATCTCCTCTCATCTTCTTTAATTTCAAAAATCTTCTCCCTCCTTTTGAAAACTCTTCTTGTTTCTACTTGAACCACTTTCATAATAAACTTGGATTCAAATCCATGCATTTTCAAAACATTTTTATAAATAAACTTCAATCAACTTAATAATACCTTGACATTTTTGTGAGAAGACTAAAATTCAATCAATCTCATTCAAACCATTTTTCCACTTTAGCTTTTTTACCCTTTAAAATAATTTCTCAAAAGATTGGACTCTTATTAATCCTTGTAGTGGTGTAAACAACTATACTTCTACAATATGTAGTGAAGTGAGATATTTTCCACTTGGATGTTGAGTGAGGCATTTTTGATTTTAAAATCCAAGTCATATCCTCCACTTTGAGATGATGCAAATTCTCCTTTCTCATGATTGTGGGTAGTAAGTATGTTTTCTACACGGACAATGGTAATGATGTCTTATCTCATAAAATTAACCAACACACTTGTGTTTTAAAATTTTTAAAGGTGAACTACGTGTACCCTGATCCCCCTATTGCATGAAAGGTGGTACGTAGGTGTGATACAGTGGGAAGAACTGACTGTTTTTTGGAATGCTGGTTTGCGTTTTGCGTTTGTTTTCGCAAAATGTCGCGGTAAGCAAGAGTCACCACCGACTTTTATTTTATCCAACAAGGAAAGGAAAAAAGCACAGAAAAATTCCTTTTTTGAGATTATTTCTCGGGTTCGGGGGGTAGATTATAGAAAGGGAAGGTATTAGCACCCTTTCTATCCGTGGTTATCCACGGGCTCTTAGGTACTTGCTCAATTGTTTTCAAAATTGCTTTCTTTGTGCTTGTGGGTTTGAAAAAAAGTTTTTGTTTGAAACATCGATTTAACTCTTGCTTCTGTCCTCAAGAGTGTATGAAGTGTTTTTTGAAAACATTGTTCGAAAGGTGTAAGTATGAAAAGTTTTGGTTTTTTGAAAGAGAGCAAGTATCTAAGAACCATCTACCTACTCGAAAAAGGAATCGTTCTATGCTATCTTCCTTTAGACAATGTTATCCTACTATTGATGAGTAGGTAGCACCGTCGTTGGAGTTTAAGGGTCAATTCGAATGCGGGACTTACGGTCACCAAAGCAATGTTAGGACGCCTTAGTGGTAACCCTAATGTCTTAGATGATTTGTTTGAGTCAATCATATCCGAGGAAACCATTTCGAGGCGACTATGATCTTTAGACAAGAGGACGACCTCTAAAACGACCTATACTAAATGACCGCATACGAAGGCAATCAAGTGGGATGTACCCTAAGAGTGCGCATGTGCGATGTGTCTTTTTCAGTTATTTTTGTCTTTGTACATGTTAAGGGTGATCTAAGTTGATTTTAGGTTAAACATTCAGTCTTGTCATGTCATCCTATTATCAAACATCTAATAGTTATATTTTGCAGAAATAAAATGCAGAATTTAAATTACAAGGCGTCGGGTATTTACATCGCCAAAGACAAACCCTTTAAAAATAAATAAAGCGATAAATAAATAAAATTCCTTTTAGGCTATTACAATCCGGAATCAGATACATAAATGGATAAAAGAAAATAAATCGCGTGCGGGAAATTAAGTCGAGTGTAAATTCTAGGGTTTTGACCCTTTTGGCTTAAAGGAAACATCTTTTTTTGTTGTTTTTGAATTAAGAAATTACCTAAGTTAATTACTAAATTGAATTAAAATAAATTAATTAATAAAAAAATAAATTATTTTTGGTCTTTTTGTTATTTTAAGAAAGAAAAATAAAATTAATTGAATTAGTAAAAAACTAATTAAATCTAATTTAATTTTAATTATTTACAAAAATATGTTAAAGTTATTCTAATTAAAACCTAAGTTAATTCAATTAATGCTTATTAATAAAATTAAAATTAAAATTTGATTTGATAAAGAACATATTTTTGTGATTTTATTTTATAAAGAAAAGAATTTTTTAATTGGTTAGTAAATTAAATAAAACAATAAAAACAATTAATAAAACTAAATAACTAAAATAGAAAAGAAAGGGGTTTGGGCCTGATTCCATGGTGTAGAAAGCAATTCTGAGGCCCAATTATGTTGGCCCTTCGTTGACTTTGCAGATTTGGTGTGCACGCGCTGACTTGGCTCCATGGTGGACCTTCAGATCCTGGCCATCAGATTTGGCCTTTGGCCATCTGGCCATTGGATAGATGATAGTGTATGGTACACTGCAAGCCTGGAAATGCACATGATCACCTAAAGAAGAAAAATATCAAAGAAGTTGAGGACCTGGGATTCGAACCCAAGTCCTGATGGATCTTACCAATGCGCGCTCGCCACTAGGCCACTTGTCCTTGTTTTTTAATATAATACAAAGAAAATATAATAAAACAAAACAATGATTAATGGTCAGAACAAAAAAAATATGCGCGCGTGATTTGAATGGACGTATGGGAGAACGATAACTCATCGTCTCCTACCTCCAGAATTTGTAAATATTACCTGCGGATTTAGATCCGCAGCTAAATGCGCAAGCCCGTTCTAAAATCTTCCCTAGGCCACATAAATCAATTCCAAAAACATGGTTGAGTTCGTCTTGGCTTCCTGATTAACACCATGCCCTTCTTTAGTCCCAATTTTTCCTGAAAAAGAAAACCCTAAAAACAAAAACGCAACCCTAGCTATGGTGTTTTGGGGTTACAACGCCTATAAACCAAATTGATTATTGCCAAAGGTTTGTAAATGACACGAGGGTTATGAATATGCAATTATTTCATGCAAATAATGCCAGAATAGACCAAATCGAATCCAAGAACAAAGCTAGGTAACGAGGGACTTACAGCGTGTTAGGTGGTCTGAGAATGCTTGTTCTTGATCCAGGTAGACTGAGTGAACACCCAGGAAGCGTTCGGGACCGGTCTCAGCTTCTGAAAATGTCTCTAGCTATGGATTCGATTTCAAGCTTTTGGTCACTTTTTTCAAACTTTATATTGCCTCTTTCTGCAGCCTCTAGCCCCTTGTTTCGAAGGCTTTCGCCTCCTTATGTATTGCATAGTGTGTTAGGGTAAGAATTATGGCTTAATTCTTCTCCCATCAATGCTTTGGGATTTGATTTGATTCACTCTTTACCACTTGCCAAATTTATCAAAAATCAATCTTTTTGCACATGATATTGTATGATTCGAGTTTGATGATGATAATGGTGATAATTATAACCTGAAACAGCCAAAAAATCTCATGCAATCAAAGCTTTGGATTTTATATGATTTAATTTGATTAAAAATGAATAAAATCAATAAAAAAAATCAAATAAAATGATAAAAATGAAATATGGGTTCATGGATGAAGCTAGGACACGTGGACAATGATGCAAGCTCAAATCAAGTGGAAAAGAATGGGCCCATTTGACAAAATTTGAAGTTTTGGGGATAGTTGACTTTTGGCAATTTTGCAAAAATGTCCAACTTCAACAATGCATAACTTCTTCAATTTTGAACTTTTGATAGTGTTATTGGACTTTTTAGAAAGCTTG
The DNA here is from genome assembly GCA_948472305.1 of Vicia faba. Taxonomy (NCBI): domain Eukaryota; kingdom Viridiplantae; phylum Streptophyta; class Magnoliopsida; order Fabales; family Fabaceae; genus Vicia; species Vicia faba. Next base: position 942,584,055 of record OX451736.1, read on the forward strand.
AGATGTCCTATAACCAACCGTTTTGGTCTCATATCATTTTGATATTCCATGCTCAAGTTATAAGCTTTGGAAAAAAAAGGTGTTTTTGTTGACTTTCAAAAATGACCTATAATGTCCAAATCTATAACTTCTTGTGAGTGCATTTTTTGATCTTGGGGTATGAATATGGATTGTAGGAAATTTCGTCCTCTTATAAATGAGATTTGTATGGGTCATTTCTCATACAGTATGAGAAAGTTATGCTTGGTCAAAGTTGAGTTGACTTTTCCTACAAAACCCTAATTTAGCAACTTTTGAGTCTTGATGAATTTTGAGCAATCCTTGATGAATCATGATCAACCCTTGATCAAATGATGAAATATCCTTCAAAATGAGAATGTTGACAAAAAATCTTGAACTTTGACTGTTTATAGGTCACAGTTGACTTTTGCCCTAACACGGTCGATTTTTGGACCTTTTGAGCAATTGACTGAGCAAAATTCCTCTGCAAGGCTTGAAATTTGACATCGATGATCTTGAGAACATATTATGACATTGAGGAACATTTGAGGTCATTTGTATTCAATGATCTTGATGCAACACAAAACCCTAATTTGGGGTTGACTGCCTTAGGAGATAGCTTGACTGTCCAACTCTTGAACAATCTTGAGCCACTTTGAGATTTTCTTGCAATGTCTTGAGAAATATGAGAGGGAAAATTTTGGGGTACAACAGCTTCCCCTGTTCAATATTCTTAAACCTGAGGATGTAGATTGGCTTTCATGCCTTTCGTGATCCGAAGGTGGAAGATGATTGAACACTAGAGTGCCCAGAAATTTGCACTCGCATGAAGTGGTATCAGCCTTGTGATGTCGGGAATAAGCTTACAGATGCCATTTGGAGACTGATGGCGGGAGGATGGGCTTAAAGATGCCATCTGCAGGAGTGTCGATCGCATAAGAGATTCCTTAGCGAGAACTTGCATACCTGTTGTTGTAGAAGATTCCGCTGGGGAAGTCTGATCTTTGTTGAGATTTAGGAACTTGCATGTACTTCAACTGAGAGAACATCTCTGTTGAGTTTTAAGAACTTGTCTGTAATTCAACTGGGGGAACTCTGTCGAGATTTAGGACCTTATCTGTAATTCAACCGAGACTAATTCAGTTGAGATTTAAGAATCGGTCAGTACTTCGATTGAGGGAAACATCTTCATCGAGATCTAAGAACTGTCTGTACTTCGACGGAGAATAATTCTGTTGAGATTTAAGAACTCGTCCACACTACGACGGAGGAAAATTGTCGAGATTTATAACCTTATCTGTAATTCAACCGAGACTAACTCAGTTGAGATTTAAGAACCGGTCAGTACTTCGACTGAGGAGGAACATCTTCATCGAGATCTAGGAACTGTCTGTACTTCAACGGAGAATAATTCGGTTGAGATTTAAGAACTCGTCCACACTACGACGGAGGAAAATTGTCGAGATTTAGAACCTTATCTGTAATTCAACCGAGACTAATTCAGTTGAGATTTAAGAACCAGTCAGTACTTCGACTGAGGGAAACATCTTCATCGAGATCTATAAACTATTTGTACTTTAACAAAGAATAATTCTGTTGAGATTTAAGAACTCGTCCACACTACGACGGAGGAAAATTGTCGAGATTTAGAACCTTATCTGTAATTCAACCGAGACTAATTCAGTTGAGATTTAAGAATCGGTCAGTACTTCGACTGAGGGAAACATCTTCATCGAGATTTAGGAACTGTCTGTAATTCAACCGAGGATAATTCTGTTGAGATTTAAGAACTCGTCCACACTTTGACGGAGGAAAATTGTCGAGATTTAGAACCTTATCTGTAATTCAACCGAGGATAATTCAGTTGAGATTTAAGAATCGGTCAGTACTTCGACTGGTGAAACATCTTCATCGAGATCTAGGAACTGTCTGTACTTCAACAGAGAATAATTCTGTTGAGATTTAAGAACTCGTCCACACTACGACGGAGGAAAATTGTCGAGATTTAGAACCTTATCTGTAATTCAACCGATACTAATTCAGTTGAGATTTAAGAACCGGTCAGTAGTTCGACATAGCTGAGAACTTAACTACATCCTTCCTGAAAGGTAAAGGTCAGTCGTATGCAATGCATGATATATATCAAGCAATGATGTTCTCAAAATAAATGAGATTGTGTTGTATGATGTGCATGTGCATGTGTCATGATGTATGGAAATGTAATGCTTTTAGCTGGGAAAATAAATCCCGGATAGCTGCTGGAGAAAAGAGTTGCATTCTTCGTTTCCGCTAGGGATGGCGAACAGAGATGATTGCGAGAATAAACCTGCAGGAGAGGATAACTCCGTTGGGGAATAAACTGATGAGGAGATTACTCTGTGGGGAAGAGAGGTTCTGCTGGGGATTCCACTGATAAATTCCGCTGAGGATGAATTACCATTGCTGGTGATACTGAATCCTATTGGGGATTGAATTTCTTGTTTGTGAAGGGAAAGAACTCCGCTGGGAATGCCCTTTCAGTTGTGACTTCACTGGGGATAATCTTTTAGACTCTTATGGGGATAATCCTTTGAGCTCTGCTGGGGACAATCTTCCAAAGTTTACTGGTGATAACTCTCCAAACTCCACTGGGGAAGCTTTTTCAGACTGCACTGGGAAAAGTTTTAAACTCCACTGGGGATATCTTGTATTCTCTCGGGGAATATTCTTATACTCCTTTGGGGAATATTAAGACTGTCGGGGATATTAAACCTTTTCGATGTTAATGGTAGATAAACTTTGCTTGGGGAGAATAATACTATTCATTCACAGTTGCAAGTCTCAGCTGGGGAGAGTTGTCATTACTGTCTTACTCTGCGGGGAGTGAATGCATCTCAACCATATTCTTCAGCTGAATTTACCTTGTACCTGGTGGACAGAGCAACTGTACAGTTTGGACACTTCTTATTTGCCCCTGTTTCTGATATTACCAGTAATCGTCTTTTGTTTCGCATGTAAACATTCATGAGCAGCAATTAATGTCAAATGCATATATCAAAAATGAATATTGGACGTTCTTCGCAAAACAAAACAGAAAAAGGAAAAACAGTTTGAAATTTCTTTGAACATGAATTGTCTTGATTTGAAGTTTGGCCTGTAAATAGGCGTTTTTGTACAAGAGGATGACGTCCTAGTAAGAGAACACCGCCAAACAATAGAATTTACACAATTTGTGAAAAGTTAAACAAAACAGCTATGTGAATAATCCCACTGGGTTCCAACTCTGCTATTGCCCTTATGTCCTCGAGCATCTCATCACTTTGCTACTTGGTTGAAGGTAGATCAGATTGATTAGTGTCGTCCGAGCTGGATAGTCGATACCGAAGTCTGGATGCAAGGTGATCCAATGACACATAGTGTTACGCTTTGATCCCTAATTTTTTCCTGGACTGCCCTTTCGGGTTTTCAGTCCACCGGGATACCCTTTTTTGCCCAAGCTGCCTTTTCAGGTTTTCGACTTGCCGGGTGTACAGATTTTTTCATTTTCATCCCTTATTTTTGCCCGAACCCTTTTGGTTCGCCGGGAAGCCCTTATTTTTGCCTAGGCCAATCAACCTAGCGGGTCTTTGATTATGCGTAGTATTTTTTCACTATGTCCGCATTGACGGGGTGAGGAAGGTCATCACCATCCATGGTGGTTAGAATCATAGCTCCTCCTGAGAAAATGTTCTTAATACTCTTGTCCATGAGGTAATATGATGCGCTTGATGACCAGGTCCCCAACTTGATACTCTTGTCATCTAACTTTCTTGTTAAATGCCTTGGTCATCCTCTTTTGATATGTCTGACCATGACAAATAGCAGTAAGTCTCTTTTCGTCGATGAAATTCAACTGATCAAGCCGGGTCTGAATCCAGTCATCTTCGTTCAAACTTGCATCCTTCATAATCCGAAGAGAGGGTATCTGAACTTCAATGGGCAAGACTTCCTCCATGCCATAAACCAAGGAATAGGGTGTTGCCCCTGTTGACGTCCGTGCTGAGGTACGGTACCCATGAAGAGCAAATGGTAACATCTCGTGCCAATCTTTGTATGTCACCGTCATCTTCTGCACAATCTTCTTGATGTTTTTATTAGCCGCTTCTACAGCCCCATTCATCTTCGGCCGGTAAGGAGAAGAGTTATGATGTTTTATCTTGAACTGCTTGCAGAGCTCAGTGATCATCTTGTTATTGAGATTTGTACCATTGTCCGTAATGATCCTCTCTGGTACACCATATCGACAAATCAGATTATGCCGAATGAACCGTGCCACGACATTCTTGGTTACAGTAGCAAAGGAAGATGCTTCAACCCACTTTGTAAAGTAATCAATGGCTACCAGGATGAAACGATGCCGGTTGGATGTTGTGGGCATGATCTCGCCGATCATGTCAATCCCCCACATTGTGAAAGGCCACGGAGCTGTCACCATGTTCGCATCTTTGATATCAATAGGGTAGCGTGGGCCAGCATATACTGTCTCGACCGGCGAACAGCCCATGCCAAAGTGTAGCAAGTCCTCTCGAGCAGCGAGTATTGGATCTCACCATCGGTGAACTCTTTGCTAAAGCATTCAATAGCATGCCCTTTTCGGCCAGACTCGTCATGCTGCCCCAGCACATACCTTATTGAATTGTCGAGTACTGTCAAGTATAAGATCGAGGGTTTCCCTCAACTGGAGGCATCATAATAGGTGGCTCTTGCAAGTTGTATGGCTCTTTCTTCCTGTGGTAACAATCTAGTAAGCTCCTCAGGTACTTCACAATCGTCCTCACCTTCATCCTTGGCTTGGTTGATCGGACTTTCGAAGTCATAACTGGCAGTAGCATAATTGTTATCAGTGGGATCCAGAGTGGATGTGGATCATGATATATGAGTGTGTGTAAAATAGCTGTTTTGCAATATATAATAAAAGAAAGACAAGGAGCACAAAATTTGAAATGCAAGAAACGTCCAATGCTTTTATTAATGATATATGGAGAGGACAAACATAAAGCCCTCACAAATGAAGCCACGGTGCCCCGGGTAAGACACCGGGCCGTAAAGTTTAAAACACTGTCTGTTACAAATACAAAACAAAAGTCTCATTACTAGGTAACAAAAGAAATTGGGACGAAGTACTTTGCTGTCCAGTTGCTTAGTCCACAATCAGTAGTTGGGTAGATCCAACTGTCGAACTCAGATTCTTCAACGTCGTCTTCAATGGCATTTACTCCTGAATTGCTGATAAACAAGGCATATATGTGAGTGATTGATTGTAGATTAGATACCTGTATCTAGTCAGGGCATATCTGTGAGCAATTGATTGTAGATTTGATACCTGTATCTAGCCAGGGCATATCTGCATGAAGAGTTTGAAGATCAACCCCTGTAACAGGCCAGGAAATTATCTTTCTTTCTCAGGTACGCAAGTTCTCGCTAAGGAATCTCTTACGCGATCGACACCCCGGATGGCATCTTTAAGCCCATCTCCACAACTATCCATTACACTTCCAAATGGCATCTATAAGCCCATTCCCGACAAGGTTCTGTCACATCTCCAGATGGAATCTATAAGCCCATCCTCCTATCCATCATCTCTCCAAATGGCATCTATAAGCCCATTCCCGACATCACATTGCTGATACTCCACTATGCGAGTGCAAATTTCTGGGCACTCTAGTGTTCAATCATCTTCCACCTTCGGATCACGAAAGGCACGCAATCCAATCTACATCCTCAGGTCTAAGAAGATTGAACAGGGGAAACTGTTGTACCCCAAAATTTGCCCTCCCATATTCTCCAAGATTTGTCAAGAATCAGTCAAATAGAATTTTTCTTGTCAGTCTAGCCAAATTAGGGTTTTCATGGACTTTTGATACAGTTCAAACAAATTATTAGGGTTTGTTTGATTTTGGCTCAGGTTTTGATCAGGCGGACGCTTCTTTGACATTTAACCAAGAATCAAGGTTTTTGTGCGCGCATTCTCAGAAAGAATTAATTCTACAGTTCTTTTCAGTTTACTCTGAGATTTGGATTGAGGCATTTGAATCGAGAACTTGCAGTGTTTTATTTAATCAGTAAAGGCAAAGGCATAAGGATGTTTGTTAGATTCGACTGTGCAATGCGTGTGGCTATTTGAAGCGCCGGGTTTATTATTGATTGATGCTAAGACCACAGTGTTTATTATAATTTAAGAATTTATAAGTAATTAAATAGACAGCTGAAAAAAGAATTAACTGATCAAAAGTAGATTTTATTCATATTTAATTATTTGTTACAATTATTACTTGTACACTGTAAATTTATTTACAGATGTTTACATTAATAATGTTACAATGATTAAAAGTGAAATAAAGATACATCCTAAAAAAATTCCTAAGTCTTCATATTCTATTCTGCTACTCCTCTTTTGCTCCATTGATTTTTATCTGCAAAACGAAGAAAAAGAAAAAGTCAAAAGCAGATGAAATGAAATTAAGAGCAGACAGTTAATTCAAAAGTCATCATTAAAAGCGACTGGCCGAAATCAGTTGTTCCCCTCTCTGCAAATCACGAGATTACTCTCGGTTCACAAAGAGGGATAAAAATGCTTGCAATGAAACATGAAATGCACAAAGTTATATTTTTGCACAAATTCAAATTGTCAACCAACTGCACAGCTTCAAAACAAACAGCATGTACAAGTATAAAGTCCAAACTGAACTGCCTAACCAAATCAAAAAGGAAAACTGAAAGTTACATTTTCAAACTATCCAAAGCTGTCAAAAAACTGTCCAAAGATATAGAAGGATATCAAGATATCAACAAGTACAAAATGTTGTCAACAATGTGCAGAAAAGCAGGAAATATGCAGAGTAAGGGAACTAATGCAAGCAATGTTCAATCATCATTTTCCAAGGCCTGTCACTTTTTCAGAAAAAGACAAACTTAAGCAATAAAATGCTTTTTTTTAATCTGTCAAGAGAGAGAGAAAAGAGAGAAAGAAGAAAGGCTTACAGGGCTTAGGCTTAAGAATATAAAACAAATTGTCATAGAACAGTAAGGGGGGGGGGGGGCAGAAAATACCAAGAACCATCACAAAAAAGATAGAACTTCACAAACTGTCAAAAGATTCAAAGACTGCCTCATACTGTAACTTGCTTCAAACCAGCCCCAAAGCTCTAAACCTGTAACCAAAAGCCTCAAACAGAAGCCAAGCCTCAAAGCTCTTAACCTGTAAACAAAAGCCTAAAACCATACAAGCCTGTACCAAACAAATATACTAAACAGCAAGCCAAAGCCCCACGCCTGCATAAAAGCTTCAAAGCCATAACATGTTTCATCATTTTAAACCACATCAAACCTTTCAAGGCCATACAAACTGAAGCCTCAAGCCTGTGACATGTTTCCCAACACAAGTCACACAAGCCTCATACCTGCATCAAGCCTGAAACCAGCATAAACAAACAGAAGCCTGTAACTCCAACACAGGACCAAGCCTAACCTGTTCCAATTCTAAAACCAGCAATTTCCAACCAAAGCTGAAAAGCCAAAGCCCTTAGAGTAATCTCATCATTGGGCCAGTAACCAACATATCCAACAAAAACGGGGACTCAGAATATCCAACAAGCATCTCAGCATCCAAGCAGTGGAAGAAGAAAAGAAGCAAAATATCCAACATCCAGACACAGGCCCTCAGAGATAACCTCATCATAGGGTTATCAATATCATAAACATACAGAGCAAGCAGACATATCATCATCAAATAATCTCAGCAAGCAATCAGAGAAAAAGAAAGCGAATAGGAAAAGGTTCTCAGACATCATCATCATAAAACCTAAAAGGAGCGAAGTACAAAGATACCAGTTTTTCCAAGCAAGCTAGCATCATGCGCCCTCACCCTTGGCCGCCTAGGCGCCTCCAGATCCGCCTCCCCTCCTCTCCAAGTAACGATCTACAAAGGTAGTATTTTTCTACTCCTTCTTCTCATACCTCATGCAAACAACAAAAACACAAATAATCAGGATTTGTCAAGATCAAAAACATGCAAAGCGTAAAACGTAAAGCATCAAATCAAACCTTTTTTCGAAATATCGCCGTGCCTGACTGTGGAGGAAGGAGAGAGGGATGATGGTGCTGGTTTCCATAGACGGAGAGGCTTATTCAGAAGCTTGGCATGAGAAGATGAAGACGAAGAAAGAAGAAGATGCACGGCGCCGTTCTCTGCAACTCGTTGTAACCCTAATTCCAAATGGAGCAAACACACGAAAACCCTTACAAAAATATTTGTGAAACCATTTTGGGCCTTGCCCCGTTACAAAGCCTAAGCCCAATGATTCAATGCGCCTGACCCCTCCAATCTGGACGCACCCCCCCCCCCCCCCCCCCCCCTTCATGACTTCTGTTCAAATTCTGATTGGGCCCGAAAACCCCCTCAAGCCCATTCAGTCTTTCTTTCTTTATTTTATTCTCTTTTTCAGCATAAACTAACATCCTTTTTTACTTATCTTTTTATTCTTTTTACAATTTAAACTAACATAGTCTATTTTTGTTTATAAATTAAATAAATACCTTAACTTTCTTATATACAAAACTTTCTTTTATTTACATGAATATTAGGTTTAATTAGATTAACAGACTTTTATCTTAAATTTCTTTTTTTCATAAATCTTCTTTGTACATAAAAACAATAAAATATATAAAAATATAATTAAACTTAAAGACATTTCCTTTTCTTTTCTTACAACCTTTTATTTGTACATATTTAACAAAAAGACAAAAAGATAATAATACTAAATAAACAAAATACGTTAAATACATTAAGTTAACAATACTTAATAAATACACTTTCTCAACTTGTAAATAATCATACACTTACACAAATACATTGATACATTCACATTTCTTTATTCTTGTACATTGCTATACATTACATTTACATTGCGATTGATTCGATTTGGTTGTAAATATTTGGACACTACTCTCCTAATAAGTCTCATCCCCATTTGTAAATATTTGTACCCCCACTCCCGGATACTTATTTGTAATAGCGTAGACTTTAAATTCCCGCCATTTATCGCTTTCAAATATACCATGGTTAGACCTAGGGTTTGTATGTAAATAAAATCAAACGCTAGATAACCTAATACAAGACAAATACATGACAATCAATACACAATTCACACTTGCACCCCCTAGGGTAATCCCGCTTGTTGCCTTCCAAAATGGGCCATGCTCGCACGTTGAGTTTCTTTGGCAAAACAAAACAAATTCAAATGATCATAGTCCCTCGATGACGCTTTTGAAAGTTGCCTAATCAAACTGATCAAGTCCCTTCAAGCAAATTGCCAAAGACACTTGGAACCATTGCATTCATGGTCCATACGATGACCCGCGCCCGTCCCGTTAACATCCTAACACAAGATTGTCCACCAAATACAATGGTGGAACAAAATTGTTAAAAGGGTTAATACATAGGAAAAATCTTTGAGTAAATTTAGGGGTAGACAACTCTTAGTTACTTGATCAAACTTGCAAAAACACTTGCTTACTTTTCAAAACCCACTTCACAATATACTTTCAAAAACAACTTCCAAAAACATTTGAAATATATTTTCAAAAAGACAAACACCTTTGCATATACTCAAACAAGAGTCATTTCAATGGTTGCCTAGACAAGGCATCTTTTTCAAAACGTTTTCAAAAAACACACACACACACACCATTTCAAGCAATTGAAAATCAAGGCAAGTGATTTAAACCAAGTAACTAAGAGCCCATGGATAACCATGGATGAAAAGGGTGCTAATACCTTCCCTTTTCATAATCCACCCCCCGAACCCACGAAACATCTCAAAAGGTTTTTCCTGTGCTTTTTAACCTTTCCTTTAGGATAAAATAAAAAGTCAGTGGCGACTCTTGCTAAACCGAACAAGTGCGAATACAAACGCAAACCTCAAGTCAGTTCTCCCACTGTATCACATACGTCATCCCCATAATTCCACGAGACAGCTTTATTGGATGTGTAGGGGATAGGCCCAGGAACTGTGATGATCAATGGTGCGATTCTTGGAACAAATGTAATTCTAACAGGCTTTCTCGAGGAAGCCTTGGAAGAATTGTCGAAAATGGTGATTATAGAAACTTTTTCAGTAGGAACCAAAGGAACAAGAGTCTTCTCAAACAGAATTTCTTTATTATCCATCAGGCGTTGGACACTTGACTTCAAAAGATGGCAACCGGTAGGTAGGACGGCACACAGACGACAATCTTCACCGCAGCCCGGAAATAAACCGGCTAACAGAAGGTTCTTCTTCATAGTCATCAAGGGAGTAACAATGTCATTCACAGAAACCACAAACGAGTCTTCATCTATAGCATTCACTCCATGCTTGGGCATAGGAGCAGTCACAGTGTTAGGTCTCTCAGGTGCTTCGAACTCAATCTCCTTCGCATCAATCAAGTCCTGTACTTTATTCTTTAAGACCCAACAGTTATTCGTGTCATGTCCCGGGCTACCAGAGTGAAAAGCACAACGGGCATTCGGATCATATATGGGTGATGCAGTGTTGGGAGTCTTCGGTGCCTCCTTCAGAATCACCAAATTGGTTTTCAGTAATTGTGGCAATATTTGGGATAAAGTCATGTTGAGCTGAGTAAATTATCTTTGTGGCCTCTCGGCCCTTGGCTGATTGTTGCGCTGAGGAGCACCAGCAGGTCTTGATATGACCACTGTATTAACAGCTTGGCGGCGTTCAAGTCTATTATGGCTCTTTGAACTGTAAACAGCACTAGACTCTTTCTTAAAAGGTTTCTTCTAGGCACTAGACGAAACACACTTCTGTATTTTACCAGACTTGATACCAGCCTCAATTCTTTCCCCGGTCATAATCAGCTCTGTAAACCCGGGCGATGAACTTCCAATCAGATGGTTGAAATACAGACCAGACAATGTCCCCAGAAACATATCCGCTAGCTCCCTATCAGCCAAGGGTGGTTTCACTCTGCCAGCAAGGTCCATCCACTTCTGAGTTGGGTACGCGCCCATAGACATACCCTGGAGTTGGGTACGCGTGAGAGCGAGGTCGGCATTGTATTGGTACTGCTTGTAGAAAGTCGTGGCCAAATCTTCCCAATTACGGATACTAGCTCCTTCCAGCTGGTAAAACCATTCAAGTTGAGTCCCTAAGAGACTGTCTTGAAAGAAGTGGATCTATAGGTTCTTGTCAGCGGTGTTCGGCTGAATTTTCCTCAAATATGAACAGAGGTGCAGCTTTGGGCAAGAAACCCCCGTCGTATTTAGCAAAGGCTGGTGCTTTGAATTTGTGGGGAATCACCACCCCAGATGACAGACCCAGATCACCAAAGTCCAGACCAGGCACTTTCTGAACTTCCATTGCGCTCAACCGGTCTTCCAGTTGCTTGTATCTATCCTCAGCCGGAGGATACTGGTCTTCATCGAAGTCGGTCTCGTTGTTAGAAACCACAGGGCTAGGAGCCTTCTTTTCTTCCTGATTATCTTTCCCTCCAGATGAGGGGGTCAAATCAACCTTTTCTCACAAATCATTTCCGAATCTGCGACCCATATTAAATAAGACCGTCTTCTTCTTCTTCTTCTTCTTCTTCTTCTCTTTCAGGATAAGGGTCTTCAGATCTTGCTTACCCTTAGCCAAACTCATGAACAATTCTTGGACCTGGGCGTTTTGAGCCTGTAGAGCCTTGATTACTTGTTCAGTTGATGGTTCAGAAGACATGATGCTGAAATAAACAGCGAAGAAGATGAGAAAACCTGTAAGGGTACCTGTTATGAGGTGCATGGGAATGAAATGCGTATGATATGATTTCAAAGACGTTAAGAGATTCAAATTCGTAAACAAAAAATGAAACACACTTTTATTAGATAAACTTGAAATTCAATTGTTCAACAGATGCCTTTAAGGCGTGACAAAAAAGGGAAATACTGAAAAGTAAATCAAAACTATAAATAATCAAAAGACATCAGCGCTCCCACGGTCGTTTGCCTTTGGTGTTGACATAGTCGTTGAGGATCTGCTCGTTCTCCAGCTGCCTTGTCAACTTCTGAATCTTTCGCTCTTGCTCGTGATACTTTTCTCTGTAAGTATCCCGCTCTTCCCTTAGCTGCATCCATGATCTCTTTAAAGCCCCAATGTCAGTAGGCATGTAAGGGTGTAGGATGGTAGGAGGAACCCCTTCCTCATCAGCAACTTCAAGAGTTATAGGCAAGACAACTTCGTAGGGCATTCCCAGCTTTTGGGCACAGATACGAACCCATCGGAGATATGGTTCCATTGGTAGAGAAGTCTTTGCACCCAGCTCGTGCGAATCAGACCTGTATACTCTATCCCAAGCTCTTATGAATCTGCGGCGTTGCTCGTCACTGTCCCCTTGGAAATCAAAGACAATGCTTGGCATTAGTAGCTCATGAGGTCCTTCCCTCCTAGCTCGCCCGAACTAACATAGAGCCAAACATGGATTATAGGTGATCCCTCCATGGGTTCCTATCAGTGGAACATTGGGGTATTCCCCACAGCGATCAATAATAGCCACATCTTCCATGCCCTTAATAGTCCAAATGATGTCATTATGAGAGAGAGAGAGAGAGACATAACCCTGTAGGCCCAACCTATGCCTTCCTTGTTCTTCAGAATTAATTTGGGGAGGTGAGAAATAAACCACCTCGCTAACAATGGTGCACAGCTCATAAGGGTTCCCCGCTTCCGAGCAGTACGGGCATAAAGAGAGTGAAGAATATCACCCAAGAGAGTGGGCACAGGATTACCGGAGATGAAGATCTTTACCGTATTAACGTCAAAAAAAGTATCTGAGTTTGGAAACAGAACCAGACCATAAATAAGAAGAGCCAGGATGTCCTCGAACGCCTGAAAGTCTAAACTGTCCCAGAACTGATTAGCTTTACCAACCAAGAATTTAGTCAAGAAGCCCTTTGCTCTACTACGAGTTTCCCAGTTATACATTACCTCAACCTTTGTCAGATGAAGGGCTAAAGCAATCTCTTCTGGCTTAAGGATCTTCTCCCAACCTGTAAATGGGGTCTGCTCAAGAATAGAGATACCAAGTAGATCGGAGAACTCTTCCAAGGTAGGGACCAACTGGTAGTCCGGAAAAGTAAAGCAACGGTACAGTGGATTAAAGAACTGGACTAAGACACTCATCATCTATTCATCCATTTTGGAGGTAACTAAACCAAGAAGGTGCCCATGTCTTTTGACGAAGGAGGTAGTATCTGGCATCTTTGCAACCAATTCTTTAAGCAGAGTGGGAACCTGGACAAAGTTGATCCGGATGGTGTTTCTACGCATGGGTTCTATGACCTACAAAACAGAACAAAGATGAATCCCTCCTGTCTTTGAAATAGGTTAGTCCAATGCAAGATGTATGTAATGTCATGATGTCATGATAGAAAACACACCACAAGTATCCACAAATAGCAAACATGGTAAGGGCAAGCAAGTCACATGGATAGCCCTTAGATCTCAGGCTGGCAAGGAGCTTAGGTACTACCCTCTTTCAGTTCAGTTGGTTCAAACCTGTCCTAAAAATAGTAACCGGGTTCTAGAAGATCTCAATATCACTGACCACCCTCAATCGGTCATAATTCCAGTTTAGCAACCTTTTCTTGCAGCCGGAATCATCACGAGAGTTTGGTCTCAATGAGTGTAGCATACTACTACTGTTCTATAGCCAAGTTGGTCAATTTAAAGGTTCTAAGGTCAGTTGGTGCTTAATGACCCCTTAGAAGACCCATATTCTCCTCGTTGCGCCGCAAGGGATATCGGTACATACTAAAGTGCCACACCAACATACTTCAACCGTATCGGTCTACGCCGTACAGTTCCCTCACAGTTTATTTCTACTTACCTAAAGGGTATCCCCCAGATCCGGGTTAGGATCTATAGTAACTCCGATTCAACCCACAAAGATAAAGCATACAAGTCAAGCAATTGAAAACATTATGAACTACTCCTAAGGTACACCCCACTTAAAATCGTCCCCAGCAGAGTCGCCAGTTCTGTGATACAGTGGGAAGAACTGACTGTTTTTTGGAATGCTGGTTTGCATTTTGTGTTTGTTTTCGCAAAATGTCGCGGTAAGCAAGAGTCGCCACTGACTTTTATTTTATCCAACAAGGAAAGGAAAAAAGCACAAAAAAATTCCTTTTTCGAGATTATTTCTCGGGTTCGGGGGGTAGATTATAGAAAGGGAAGGTATTAGCACCCTTTCTATCTGTGGTTATCCACGGGCTCTTAGGTACTTGCTCAATTGTTTTAAAAATTGCTTTCTTTGTGCTTGTGGGTTTGAAAAAAAGTTTTTGTTTGAAACTTCGATTTAACTCTTGCTTCTATCCTCAAGAGTGTATGAAGTGTTTTTTGAAAACTTTGTTCGAAAGGTGTAAGTGTGAAAAGTTTTGGTTTTTTGAAAGAGAGCAAGTATCTAAGAACCATCTACCTACTCGAAAAAGGAATCGTTCTATGCTATCTTCCTTTAGACAATGCTATCCTACTATTGATGAGTAGGTAGCACCGTCGTTGGAGTTTAAGGGTCAATTCGAATGCGGGACTTACGGTCACCAAAGCAATGTTAGGACGCCTTAGTGGTAACCTAATGTCTTAGATCATTTGTTTGAGGAAATCATATCTGAGGAAACCATTTCGAAGCCACTATGATCTTTAGACAAGAGGACGACCTCTAAAACGACTTATACTCAATGACCGCGTACGAAGACAACCAAGTGGGGTGTACCCTAAGAGCGCGTATGTGCGAGTGTGTCCTTTTCAGTTATTTTTGTCTTTGTACATGTTAAGGGTGATATAAGTTGATTTTAGGTTAAACATTCAGTCTTGTCATGTCATCCTATTATCAAACATATGATAGTTATATTTTGCGGAAATAAAATGCGGAATTTAAATTACAAGGCGTCGGGTATTTACATCGCCAAAGACAAACCCTTTAAAAATAAATAAAGCGATAAATAAATAAAAGTCCTTTTAGGCTATTAAAATCCGGAATCAGATACATAAATGGATAAAAGAAAATAAATCGAGTGCGAGAAATTAAGTCGAGCGCAAATTCTAGGGTTTTGACCCTTTTGGCTTAAAGGAAACATCTTTTTTTGTTGTTTTTGAATTAAGAAAGAAATTACCTAAGTTAATTACTAAATTGAATTAAAATAAAGGGTTAATACCTATTTTCACCCCTGACATATGGGGTGTATTTGAAAAACCCCCCTGCCAAAAAAAAAGTTCCAATTGTTACCTTGACAAATTTTAAAAGTTTCAGTTTTTACCTTGAGGATGCCATATCACCTAAAAAGTTCCAATTGTTACCTTGACAAATTTTAAAAGTTTCAGTTTTTACCTTGACAAATTTTAAAAGTTTCAGTTTTTACCTTGAGGATGCCACAAAAATATAAGCCACATCAGCCTTTTAGGTGATGTGGCATCCTCAAGGTAAAAACTGAAACTTTTAAAATTTGTCAAGGTAACAATTGGAACTTTTTTTTTGGCAGGGGGGTTTTTCAAATACACCCCATATGTCAGGGGTGAAAATAGGTATTAACCCTAAAATAAATTAATTAATAAAAAAATAAATTATTTTTGGTCTTTTTGTTATTTTAAGAAAGAAAAATAAAATTAATTGAATTAGTAAAAACCTAATTAAATCTAATTTAATTTTAATTATTTACAAAAATATGTTAAAGTTATTCTAATTAAAACCTAAGTTAATTTAATTAATGTTTATTAATAAAATAAAAATTAAAATTTGATTTGATAAAGAACATATTTTTGTGATTTTATTTTATAAAGAAAAGAATTTTTTAATTGGTTAGTAAATTAAATAAAACAATAAAACAATTAATAAAACTAAATAAATAAAATAGAAAAGAAATGGGTTTGGGCCTGATTCCATGGTGTAGAAAGCAATTTTGAGGCCCAATTGTGTTGGCCCTTCGTTGACTTTGCAGATTTGGTGTGCACGCGCTGACTTGGCTCCATCGTGGACCTTCAGATCCTGGCCATCAGATTTGGCCTTTGACCATCTGGCCATTGGATAGATGATAGTGTATGGTACACTGCAAGCCTGGAAATGCACATGATTACCTTAAAAAGAAAAATATCAAAGAAGTGGAGGACCTGGGATTCGAACCCAGGTCCTGATGGATCTTACCAATGCGTGCTCGCCACTAGGCCACTTGTCCTTGTTTGTTAATATAATACAAAGAAAATATAATAAAACAAAACAATGATTATTGGTCCGAATAAAAAAATATGCGCGCGTGATTTGAATGGACGTATGGGAGAACGACAACTCATCATCTCCTACCTCCAGAATCTGCAAATATTACTTGCGGATTTGGATCCGCAGCTAAATGCGCAAGCCCGTTCTAAAATCTTCCCTAGGCCACATAAATCAATTCCAAAAACATGGCTGAGTTCGTCTTGGCTTTCTGATTAACACCATGCCCTTCTTTAGTCCCAATTTTTCTTGAAAAAGAAAACCCTAAAAACAAAAACGCAACCCTAGCTATGGTGTTTTGGGGTTACAGCGCCTATAAACCAAATTGATTATTGCCAAAGGTTTGCAAATGACACGAGGGTTATGAATATGCAATTATTTCATGCAAATAATGCCAGAATAGGCGAAATCGAATCCAAGAACAGAGCTAGGTGTGATACGGTGGGAGAACTGACTTGAGATTTTGCGTTTGTGTTTGCAAATGTTTCGGTTTAGCAAGAGTCGCCACCGACTTTTTATTTTATCCTAAGGAAAGGTCAAAAAGCACAGGAAAGACCTTTGAGATGTTTTCTTGGGTTCGGGGATTAGATTATGAGAAGGGAAGGTGCAAGCACCCTTTTCATCCATGGTTATCCATGGGCTCTTAGTTACTTGTTTAGATCACTTGCTTTTGATTTTCATTTGTTTGAAATGGTTCTTTGTGTGTGGTTTTGAAAGATTTTTTGAAAAGAGGCCATCGTTGTGGCAACCTTTGTAATGATTCTTATTTGAATGTATACAAAGGTATTTTGTCTTTTGAAAATATTTCAATGTTTAATAGTTTGATTTGGGAAATGTTTTGAAATTATTTTGTAAAGTGTGTTTGAAAATAGCAAGGATGTTTTTGCAAGTTTTGATCAAGTAACTAAGATTTATCTACCCTATTTTACTCAAAGATCTTTTCCTAATGTTTTTAACCCTTTTTACAGTGTTATTTCACCATTGCATTTGGTGAACAACCTTGTATTAGGATGTTAAACGGGACTGGCGCGGGTCATCGTATATACCATGATAGCAATTGTGTTAAGTATTTTTGGAAAATTTTTGAGGGACTTGATCATTTTGTTTTAGGCAGCCAAGATAGCGTCATCGAGGGACTATGATCTTTTGTTTTGTTTTTATTTTGCCAAAGTACCCAACATGCATAACATGGCCCATTTTTAAAGCAACAAGTGGATTGTAACCCTAGGGATGCTAGTGTGCATTGTGTTTGATTTTCATGCATTTTTGTCTTTGATTAGGTCAAGCTACTTGTTGGTTTTGGATTTTTGCATACAAACCCTAATCTCTAATCATGGCATAATTGAAAACATAAAATGTGAGAATTAAAAATCTAAGCTATTACAACATGATTATGGGGATGGGGGTACAATCTTTGAATGGGGGTGTATTTGACAAGAAATATAAACCCTAGTTTACTATTACATCCAAATTGAATTCCAAGGCATAAATATTAAATAGACAATATTTAAATGAACAAAATAAATATATCAAATGAAATGAATTATGCACAAAAGATTTTTGTTTATTTATGTATGTAAAAATATTTGATGTAAAAAAGAAATAAATAAAAGATTAATTTTTATTAGGTTAAGGGTAAAACCCTAATTTTCTTTAAGAAAATAAATACATTAATTATTTTATTTGTATACAATAAAAATAAAATAGTATGTGTAAAAAATAAAATATGTTTAGAAAAAGTACTTATTAAGTATATTTAATAATAATAAAAATAAAAGTGTAGTATTTTATATTTTTTTATTCTAAAATATCTAATAAAATAAGAGTATATATATATTTTTTAAGTGTGATAAAATAAAGTAAAATGTATACAAAAATAAAATATATTTACAAAAATAAAATGTATTAATTTTATTAAATATGATAAAATAAAGTAAAATGTATACAAAAATAAAATATATTTAGAAAAATATTTTAAGTGTGAATATAAATAAAGAATAAAAATAAAAGTATGATTTATATATATATTTCAAGTTTTGAATAAATAAGATAAAAGGAATTAAATGCTTTTTATGATAGAAAAATAAAAATGCAAAATAAATATGAAAAAATTATAAAAATATTTTTGAGTATTTTTTATATTTGGGAATAAATAAATAAAGTCAGAAATGAAAATAAAAATTCAAAAATATAAAATAACAAGAAATTGGGCCAGGGGGTGCAAAAAGGAAAAGGGAGGTGCCAATAGTGATTCAGGCCAAGCCCAACCCACCACTTCATCTTCAACCTTTAGATGTTTGAAAATGCGCGCGCACCCTATACCACCACCAGATCCTGTATACGAGCTCTATTTCAAAAACACATAACATCAAACTTGTAGAGCATTGCAAGACGATTCCAACCATATAAACAACTTGTCTTAACTCTCAAAGACCAGAGAGAATTTCTCTGGCCCTAAAATCTGACCTAGTTTTTTTAGTATGTTCATGGATGAAATTCTCTTAGCATGCTTAATATAAATGAAAACTGAGCATATGTACAACTTCATGGAAATGAATACTACATTTCTTATTCACAAACCTAAGGCTAAATGTTCCTAAATAGAGAGATAGGAAGTGGACAAAAACCTGTTTCAGCTGACTTCGTGTAGGGAAATGTAGAGCTTTTCAACAAGGCTTGAGATGTCTGGGAGCTTGCTTTCACTTCACTTGACCTTCTCCAATAGCCTGCTTGCCTTGAATGTACTTGAATCAGCCTATAGAACTTAACCTGCACAAGCTCAAAATGAAAATGGAAAACTCTGTAAATGGAGTTACAGTTGGTGTTTGAGGTTTGGGATAGCTTGGATGAGTTGAATGGAAGGTGTTTGAAGCAACTTGGGGAAAACGCACGAGCCAATTGAGCTATGGAACTCAAGTTGCAGATTCTGCCCTATTTTGCCAATGGAATGTGATTTCTGGCTATGGGGTGTTTAGAGGCTCAAGCAATCGTGTTTCTGGCTCAAAGGGGTGTGAGAAAGATGTTCAAAATGTTTGCATCAGTTTATCTTGGCTGGTGTTCAAGTTCTAAGGTTTTGGACAAGTTTCTTGTTTTTGAAGCAAAATGTGGAAGTGATATGTAACATGCTTGTACAAGCTATCCTTATGCTTGCATACATTGCCCTTGGCCCCTCCAACTTGTGGATTTGATTAGCTGCATAAGATATGGACCAATGCTCAAGAAATCAGTTTTGACATAAAGCATGATTTAAGCAAAAATGGAAATTTGCCTTTTTCTACTTAGGGCTTAATTTTGTGTACAATGTCCAAATGACCAAAACAATGGCTTAGACTGATGGATTTGCATTTAATTATTGAGTGTGAAGTGGTTTAGAGGCCTGTAATCTAGTGCAAAGCATGCTGACTTGAAATTGCAACTTGGATGAACATGAATATGCCATGGATGAAAAAAGAGTTTTTTCCAACTTCAAGCCTTCGATTCTCTCTAACCACAAATGTGTTTGAGGAGTTCTTGAACATTTTGAAAAGCTTGCAACATTATCTAAAATCCATATTTGAAATGAAACTTGAGATTCCAAGTGGAACTATGTGAAAAATGGCCATGAAGATAGGTCAAAATCCTGCCTAAACTAGGGCAAAATTTCACTAAGTTAAAAGTTTTAGGGACCCTTGTTCCAAAAATCATAACTTGAGATCCAGGCTTCTTTTGAGAAAACTTTGTGAATCAAAGTTGTAGAATTTGTGGAGGACTACAACTTTCATGTTAGAAGTTTTGTTTGAATCCAATTTCATCATGGTGAAAATGTTGGGCAAAGTTAGGAAAAATTAAGAAAATTTCATAACTTAGAAAAATTCTAAGTTATGAAATTTTTCAACTTTAAACCCTAATTTGCAATTTTGGGTTTCTTGATGAAAAAGTTTCATGTTTTGACATATCTTGATGAAAAATGACCCTTGGCACTTGATTTTGACCAAAAAGTCAAAGTTTGACTTTTCAGTGTACAGTCAAATTTTGATCAGTTGACTGGAAAATTCATCTGTCAATCCAATGCAATTGAGGTCTTTTGAACTTGTTGAATATGTCAAGATGATGCCATTGAGTCCTTGAGTCCATGGTTGAGCTCAATTTTCCATTGGCTAGGTCAAAAAGTCAGAAATTTCCTTTGTATAGTCAAAACCCTAAGAATGACCATTTTGCCCTTTTGGTGATCTGATCAAATTTCTTTTGGAGTTGTGGTCCAAACTTGATCAAATGGTTCATATGAGTTGATAATGTTGATGTGGGTCAAAATTCATGAGGTTTGACTGTAAATTGGCCACGATTGACTTTTTCCCCAATACAGCTGATTTCTAGGTTAACTGTCCAATTGACTGGGCAAAAATTTGATTCAAGGCTTGAAACTTGGTATGGACAAACTTATGAGTCCAACATGAAGTATGAAAGTCATTTTAAGCATTGGAGGTCCAAAAATCCTTGTGCAAACTCAAACCCTAATTTGGGTCATCAATGCAAGGAGATGTCTTGAGCAATGCAAAACCCTAATCCTGTCTGGAGTTCAAAGAGTCTTGTGAGGGGAAATCTTGATAAAATGAGAGGGAAAATTTTGGGGTACAACAGTTTCCCCTGTTCAATCTTCTTGAACCTGAAGAGTTAGATTGGCAAGTTTGCCTTTCGTGACTAGAAGGTAAAAGAGGATTGGACACTAGAGTGCCCGTAAATTTGCACTCGTCAAAAATATTGCTGAGGGAATGGGCTTAAAGATGCCATTTGGAGATGATATAATCTTGCTGGAGATGGGCTTAAAGATGCCATCCAAGATTTGTTTGTTGAAAATCAGTAGAATGAACATCAGAATGGTATCAGTATCTGGAACGTATCTGAGTTGTATCTGGAGATTGGATTCGTATGAGCAAAGGAATGGCATCCGTGTCTGGAGCGTATCCAAGCCGTAACTGTATTTGATTCTTGAATGAATATCAGAATGACTTCCGTGTCTGGAGTGTATTTGTATTGTATCCGAAATCTGAAATTTGAATAAGCAACAGAACGACATCCGCATCTGGAGTATCTCTGGGCTGGGGAATAGGTTTGAATGAGTGACAGAATGGCAACCGTGTCTGGTGTGTATCTGGAATGTATATTGATTTTGAGATCTGTATGAGTAGCAGAATGACTTTCGTGTCTGGAGTGTATCTGTACTGTAACTGGGATCTGAAAAAGGCAACAGAATGGCTTCCATGTCTTAGAGTGTATCTGAGCTTATAGTTGATATTTGAATCTGAATGAGAAGTAGAATGGCTTCCGTGTCTGGAGCGTATCTAATCTGTATCTGATTGCTGAAGTCAGAATGAGTAGTAGAATGACCTCCGTGTTTGGGGTGTATCCATATTGTATCTTAACTTAAAATTCTGAATGAGTAATAGAATGACCGCCGTGTTTGGGGTGTATCCATATTGTATCTGAAATAAGAGATCTGAATGAATAGCAGAATGACTTCCATGTCTTGGAGTGTATCTGTACCGTATCTGAAATCTTTGAATGGTTGTTAATGATAACTTTTTAATCTTATCTTGAAAAGGGTAAAATGTTATCCAAAACACAAAATTATATTGCATGATATGTATGATGCAATAAAATGTGTTCTATCAATGTCTATGATATATGAATGTAATGTATGCGCATGTAAGCTTATTAGCTGTCTTGCTGAGGAAAATAAATCCTTGGTAGCTGGAGATAATGAAATCTTTGACTGCTGCCGGGGAAAATAAATCCTTGATCGATGCTGGGGATTCCAAAAATCTTTGATTGCTGAAGATGAGAAATCCTTGCTGACTACTGTTGGGGATAGAAAATCCTTGGCAACCTGCGGGGATTATCAAAAACTTTGACAACCTCTGTGGGGATGTGAGAATCCTTCATGACTTTCTGGGGAAAATGAGGACAACTCTGACGATCTCTAATGGGGAATTAAAACCTGGGAGGCTCCAGCTGGAGAAATGAGAACCAGAATCTTCGTTCTGCTGGGAAATAACTCTGTAGGGGAAATGTTTATCCTGTTGGAGAACTCTCAAGAGCTTGGGTTGCATGCCAATCTACTGGGGTTTTAAGATAAAAGTTAATTGTTATATGATTGATTTTCAGGTTTTAAGATAACTTGTTGGGGAATTTTGGAGAAACCGGATGATTTCCACTGTGGTGTAAAGGTTGGAGTCTTGGACTCCATTGGGGAAGAAAGCTTCACCTTCACTGGGGATTTGTAGTTCAAAGTTTTCTGGCTCCACTAGGGATTGGGAGTTTTAGAACCTTAGTCCTGATGGCGATGTGTATTTAACTCCGCTGGGGATCTGGAACCTTAACTCTGTTGGGGATATTAGATCCGAATGACATATTGCAGGGGATTTCTTCTGGAATAGCCTAAAGACGTTTTCCTATACTTTCAACCTATCAGTAATTATCCCTTCTCATTTTGTTTTATTTGTAAGCAGTGATTATATTCAAATGCATATGCTCATTTAACAAATCATTGGATGTTTTCAAATAAAACATAAGTGTAAACAGAAAAGGCAAGCGAATTTTTGCACTTTGAAGTATCTTTGTATTAACTTTGTGTAAGTATTTTGTAGACAGGAGACAGACACCCTAGTAAGAGAATGTTGTCATAAAATTGAGAAACATTTTATACAAAGAAATATGGATATGTGTAATAATTCAACGGGGTTCCCATTCTGCTATAGCCTTCACAACTCTGAGTATCTTGTCCATTCGTTGCTTCGTCCGTAGATGATTGGATAGATCAGAAGCTTGGAGCTTGTCTGTGAAGAGATTGTCCTTAAAGTGATCCGACGAGACATAGTCATACGCTTTAATTCCCTAACTTTTGCCTGGACCGCCCTTTCGGGTTTTTGATCCACCGAGAAACCCTTTTTTGCCCAAGTCGCCCTTTCGGGTTTTCAACTTGCCGGGTGTATAGATTTTTTTGTTTTATCCCTAATTTTTGCCTGAACCGCCCTTTCGGGCTTTCGATTCATCGGGATGCCCATTTTTGCCCAAGTTGCCCTTTCGGGTTTTCAACTTGTCGGGTCGTTTTATGCGTAGTATCTTCTGACTATGTCTGCGTTCGCAGGGTACAGCAGGTCATCACCGTCCATGGTGGTCAGAATCATTGCCCCACCAGAAAAGATGTTTTTGATCACAAATGGTCCTTCGTAAGTAGGAGTCCATTTTCCCCTGGGATCACTTTGCGTCAAGATGATTCGCTTGATTACAAGGTCCCCGACTTGATATACTTGCCTCTTGACTTTCTTATTGAAGGCCTTGATCATACGTTTTTGATACGCCTGACCATGGCAAATAGCAGTAAGTCACTTTTCGTCAATCAAGTTAAGTTGATCAAGTCGGGTCGGAATCCAATCGTCTTCACTCAAACCAGCATCTTTCATGATTCTCAAGGAGGGAATCTGAACCTCGATAGGTAAAACAGCCTCCATGCTGTATACCAAAGAAAAGGGGGTTGCCCCAGTTGAAGTGCGTGCCATGGTACGATACCCGTGCAGAGCAAACGGTAACATCTCATGCCAGTCTTTGTAGGCGACTGTCATCTTTTGAATGATCTTCTTGATATTTTTATTCGCAGCTTCGACAGCACCATTCATCTTTGGCTGATAGGGATATGAATTATGATATTGAATCTTGAAATGCTCGCACAGAGCGGTGATCATATTATTGTTCAAATTTGTACCGTTGTCTGTGATGATCCTGTCGGGGATACCATACCAGCATATGAGGTTCTGCTTGATGAAGCGGGCAACCACATTCTTTGTAACGGAGGAAAAGGAAGCTGCTTCGACCCACTTGGTAAAGTAATCAATGGCCACCAGGATGAAACGATGTCCATTAGATGTTGTGGGCTTGATCTATCCAATCACGTCGATTCCCCACATCGCGAATGGCCAAGAAGCTGTTAAGACATTGAGAGGAACTGGGGGAATATGTACCTTGTCAGCATAGATTTGGCAATTGTGACAAGTACGAGAATGTTGATGATAATCAGCTTCCATGGTAGACCAGTAGTAGGCTGCCCGTAGAATCTTCTTAGCCATCGTATGACCGCTTGAGTGGGTGCCAAAGGTGCCATTGTGTAGTTCAGCCATGATCTGCTCAGCTTCAACCTTGTCCACACAATGGAGTAGGACACAATCAAGATTGCGCTTATATAGGATACCATTGCTCAGAAAGAACTTGGTTGCGAACCTTCTTAAGAACTTTTTGTCACTGACTGAAGCTCCTTCAGGGTATTCTTGTGCTTCGAGATACTTTTTAACGTCATGAAACCAAGGTCGGTCCACCACTTCTTCGGTATTAATCTCGTGACAATGTGCAGGTTCGTCCATTCGCTCAATGGTGATTTGAGGTGCCTCGTTATCCCAGTTAAGTTTAAACATGGATGACATTGTAGCTAGCGCATCTGCTAGCTTATTCTCTTCTCGCGGGAAGTGCTCGAAGGTAATCTGCTCGAAATGTGGTAACAATGTCAGGACATGTTCTTTGTAAGGGATGAGGTTAGGGTGTTTAGTATCCCACTCTCCTTTGATTTGACTGATAACCAAAGCTGAGTCCCCAAATACAACCAGAGATTTGATTCCCAAGTCAATAGCAGCCTTGAGACCAAAGATACAAGCTTCATACTCGGCCATGTTGTTGGTGCAGTTGAAGCAGAGTCTAGCAGTGAAAGGTGTGTGGTAACCTTCTAGAGAGATAAGTACCACGCCGATACCGTTTCCAAGTGCATTTGAAGCACCATCAAAGTACAGGGTCCATCGGGATCCTTGTTCAGGTCTGTCATATGGTATGTTACCTTTAATGTTGTCCAATGTCATAATATTCTCATCAGGGAAGTCGAACCTCATAGATTGATAATCTTTGACGGCTTGATGAGCTATATGGTCAGCTAGTACACTCCCTTTTATAGCTTTTTGGGTTGTGTACTGGATATCATACTCAGTCAGGATCATCTGCCATCTAGCGATTCTTCCGGATAAAGCAGGCTTCTCAAAAATGTACTTGATCGGATCCATTTTGGAAATAAGCAAAGTGGCATGTGTCAACATATACTGCCTTAGCCGGCGAGCAGCCCATACCAAAGCGCAGCAAGTTTTCTCGAGCAGTGAGTAGCGAGTCTCACAGTCGGTAAACTTTTTGCTAAGGTAATAAATGGCATGCTCTTTTCGGCTAGACTCGTCATGTTGGCCCAATACGCACCCCATTGAATTATCCAAAACAGTCAGATACATGATTAAAGGTCTTCCTTCGACGGGTGGCATCAAGATATGAGGCTCCAGCAAACACTCCTTGATCTTATCAAAACAAACTTGACAATCATTATTCCATTCAACCACCTGATCTTTCTTCAATAGCTTGAAGATTGGCTCACAGGTAGATGTTAGGTGAGAGATGAACCTCGCAATGTAGTTTAAGCGTCCCGAAACCTCTAACCTCCTTTTCAGTGCGGGGGCAGGCATTTCTTGTATAGCTTTGACTTTGGCAGGATCAACTTCGATGCCTTTGTTACTGACGATAAATCCCAAAATTTTACCGGACCTGACTCTGAAAGTGCACTTGCTAGGATTCAGTCTGAGCTTATACTCCTTTAATCTGACAAACAGCTTTTGCAGATGGTCGAGGTGTTCTTCTTCTGTTTGTGAACGTGCTATCATGTCGTCTACATAGACTTCAATCTCATGATGTATCATGTCATGAAACAAAGCTACCATGGCTCGCTGATAAGTTTCCCCGGCATTCTTCAGTCCGAATGGCATCACTTTATAGAAGAAGGTACCCCACTGCGTAACAAAAGTAGTCTTCTCCATGTCTTCGGGGGCCATTTTGATCTGGTTGTATCCCTAGAATCCATCCATGAAGGAAAATACCTTGTGTTGAGTTGTGTTGTCAACCAAGATGTCAATGTATGGTAGTGGAAAATCATCTTTAGGGCTAGCCCTGTTTAAATCTCTGTAGTCCACACACATTCTGACTTTACCGTCCTTCTTAGGCACGGGCACTATGTTAGCAACCCATTGTGGATAGGAAGTAACAGCCAGAAAGCCAGCATTAAACTGCTTCATCACCTCAACTTTGATCTTTTCGGACATGTCAGGCCTCATTCGAAGAACTTTCTGTTTGATTGGTGGACACTCTTCTCTTGTAGGGAGACGGTGAACCACAATATATGTATCCAGCCCCAGCATGTCTTTATAGGACCAGGCGAAGATCTCAACATATTCGTCCAACAGCTGAACTAAGCGCTCTTTGACACTTGGCTCCAGGTTGGCACCCACTTTAACCTCTTTTCTGTCTTCGGCGGTACCAAAATTGATAGTCTCTAACAACTCTTCATGGAGCAGAATAGCCCTTTCTTCTTGTTGCAAAAGTCTAGCTAACTCTCCAGGCACTTCACAGTCTTCATCACCTTCGTACTCGGCATGATTGACCAAATCTTCAGAGTCACTGAAGGCCAAAGTAGAATAGTCACCCATGGAATCCGGAGTGGATGGGTACCTGCATTTTGTGAGTGTGGGTGTGTGTAAGGGATAGCCATCCTTAAACAAAAGAAAATGTAAAAGGAAAGAAAATGAACACAAAAAGTTTATAGATGAAAACGTCCATGATTCATTAAAAATGGCATATGAAAATGAAGAATCAAAACCCTTACAAATGGACCTATATGCCCCGGGTAAGGCATAAGGCGAAAAGAGTGTATGAATTGTTTAAAAGTTATTACAGACCAACATAAATGTTCAAAAGATAAATTACTGATTGATGAAAGTAATGGGAATGAAGTCTTTCGCCTCCCAGTTGTTCAGTCCCCCTTCAATGGTTGGAAAGATCCAATCTTCAAAGTTGCCTTCTTCATCATCATCTTCTAAGGCATGAACTCCATGGTGAGTGATTTTTAAGGGTGGTCCTCTAGCCCGGGAGCGACGCACAGCTTTCTAGCCAGCAGCAGTGAAACCCAATCCGAACTTATCTGTCTTGTGAGAAAAATCAGGCAGTTGACCCCACACCGTACTTCCTCCTTCCTTGACTACAGCCTCTGCATCTTTAAGGGATGACATCTGGGACACAGGCTTGGTAATGATAGGCACATCAGTCATTGTATTTGCTACCGCGACTTCAGGAGAAACCTCTTCAAAGTGTTGGAAAGGTGTTTCTATGAATTCACCATCTAACTCCACGTAGCGGAAAGAGTTAAGGTGGCTTATCATATACTCCTCCTCACCATGAACTGTTATAATCTTACCCTGAACTGGGTACTTGAGCATCTGGTGTAGAGAAGAAGTGACTGCCCCAGCATTGTGGATCCATGGCCTTCCCAACAAGCATGAATATGAAGGACGAATGTCCATCACATAAAATGTAGATTTGAAAATCTCTGTACCCACTTTGATTGGAATGTCCACTTCTCCGTGAACCATTCGCTTAGAACCGTCGAAGGCTCTAACAATAATATTACTGGGCTTTAGGGTCAAACCCTCACAGTCCAATCTGTCCAATGCTTTCTTTGGTAGGACATTTAAAGATGAACCGGTATCAACCAGAACATGAGCAAGTGTGGTCCCTCTGCACTCTACCGAGACATGCAGCGCATCGTTATGCTTTCTTCCCTTAGACGTCAAATCAGCATCAGAAAAGCCAAGACCATTATCGGCTGTAAGGCTAGCCACGCACTCTTGAAACTGGTCCGCAGAAGTTTCTTGAGGTACGTGTGCCATCTTTAAAAATTTGATCAAGGCTTTGGCATGAGCCTCGGAGCAGAGCAATAGAGCCAGCATAGAAATTTTTTAAGGGGTTTGCCCCAGCTGCTCTACGACATCGTAGCCTCTCTTCTTAATTATCTTTAAAATTTCCTCCATCTCCTTTTGGGTGGTCTCGGGGATAACCAAAGTCTGAGCCTTCATCCTGACAGGCGCTTCTTGGATCCCCTTACCTTTATCAGCAGAGGGTATAGCTTCGGGAGCATCAATTTCTTCAATTACTGGACTTTGCACAGGTATCTTGACAGGCACAGAAGCACTTGAGGGTCCGAAGACTGCCCGTGTAGGAGCAATCTCCGGAGAGAAGATTCTTCTGCTACGAGTGATCTTACTCGTCCCTGCAATATTCCCTATGTCAGGAGTTTCTTCATCGGAATTCTCTTCGATTGATTCGATCTGCTTGACACCATGGTAGAAGATTTCTCCTCCATAATTCCATGGTATCGTCTTGTTGGACTTATATGGGATAGGCCCCGAAAATGGTAATCTTCAGCGGTACAAACTTAGGATCATGCGTAATCTTAACAGGCCTTTTGCAGGTCTTGGAAAGATTGTCGGAAATGGTGATTATAGCAATGTCATTGATTGGAGTAACAAAGGTAACAGGAGTAACATGAGTGATAGTAGCAACAGGAGTTTTCTGAAAGAGGATTTCTTGAGTATCCATCAGGCGTTGGATGCCTGATTTCAACAGTGGGCAGTCGGATTGCAAGGTTGAACAAAAGTAACAATCTTTTTCACAGCCTGGGAATATCTCGGCTTTCAACAGATTTACTTTAATTATTGGCAACAGAGTCAATAGGTCATCAACAGTGGTAACATGAAGATCTTCCACAATTGCATGGACATTATGACCATGTTTTGGAATAGGAGCGGATATCACATTAGGTTTTTCGGGGGCATCAAACTCTACCTCCTTGGCATCTATCAAATCTTGGATCTTGTTTTTAAGAGCCCAACAGTTGTTGGTATCATGCCTTACACTGTCCGAGTGGTATGCACATTTTGCATTTGAATGATAATAGGGAGAAGAGGTTTTTCGGTTTTTCGGCGCTTCTTTCAAGTTGGTAAGGTTTAGCTTTAACAGGTGAGGGAGGACTTGAGCCGGTGTCATATTGATCTGGGTAAACTTCCGTTGTGGCCTTTCTACCCTTTGCTGGTTAGTTCTTGGTTGATTGCTACGAGGTTAATCGGCTGAGGAATTCTGGATCATCACAGCCCCCACCGCGGGTCGGCGCTCCAATCTTCCTTGACTTCTCTGGGTATGAATAGCAGAAACTTCCTTCTTGGCTGGGAAGGTCTTCTTGATAGTAGTGGAAGCGGAGGCATCCTTCTGAATTTTACCACTCTTAATGCCAGCTTCGACCCTTTCACCGGTCAAGATTAATTCGGTGAACCCTGCAGATGAGCTCCCGATCAAGTGATTGAAGAATGGACCTGACAGAGTCCCTAAAAACATGTCAACCAGCTCTCTATCCTACAATGGTGGCTGCACCCTTTCAGCCAAATCCCGCCACTTCTGGGCATACTCCTTAAATCCCTCATTAGAGGCTATACCCATACTCTGTAGTTGAGTATGAGTAGGCACTAAATCTGCGTTGTATTGGTATTATCGGTAGAAAGCAGCAGCCAAATATTCCCAGTTATGAACATCAGATCTCTCAAGTTGATAGAACCAGTCCAATTGCATACTTGACAAACTATCTTGAAAAAAGTGGACCCACAGATCCTTATCAGAAGAGTGAGGTTGGATCTTTCTGACGTAGGACCTCAGATGCATCTTTGGACAGGACAAACCGTCGTATTTAGCAAATGTAGGTACTTTGAACTTGGGAGGAATGATGATCCCAGCAACCAACCCTAGTTCTTCGAAATCTAGCTCAGGTACCCTTTGCAACTCCATGGCTGCCAACCGATCCTCAAGATTTTTATACTTATCATCCACCGGAGGGTATTGTTGTTCGGAGTAATCTTCATCCTCTTCCTCTTCTTCTTCTTTAGCTTCAGATTCGGAGGGCATTACAACTCTCTTTCCTTTACCAACCCCTTCGTCAGACGTCGAGGGGAACTCCAGAACTCTCCTAGCCTGATGCTCAAATCTCCTTCCCATAGTGGCCACACCAATTCTTTTCTTTTTCTTCTTTTCTGGTTCCTTCTCTTTCTCTAACAGTGCTTTAAGATCCTCTTGACCCTTTGCTAAGGTCATGAGGAGTTGTTGGAATTGTGAATTTTGTGCTTGCAGATCTTTAACCATCTGTTCTATATCCATCTTGCTGAAATAAACAGCAGAAAGATAAGGAAACCTGGTGTGAAGACCTGTTTATGCATATGATGAATGATATGTTATTCATGTAATGCATTCAAGGATTCATAAATTCAAATTTGTTATAAACAAAAAGAACACACGTCATATTAATAAGAAGAAATTTGTTAGTACATAAGTGCCCCATGGGAAAAATATTACAAAATTCTTAATGTAAAAAGACATTGTGCATCCTCTTTGGTGCGATGTAAGTGTTGAGAGTCTCCTCTTGGTGAAGTCGGAGGGTAAGCTCCAAAACCTTCTTCTCACTGGCATAGAAGTTGGCTTCAAAAGTATTCCATTCTTCCTTGAGTTGTATCCAACTCTTTTGTAATTCTTCCAATTATGTTGGCATGTCAGAATGTAGGAGGGTGTATGGAACCTCTCCTTCCATAACAGGCTCTTTGATCATAGGGAGAATGTAGGGGTAAGACATCATAAGACTCTGGGCGCGGGTTCGTACCCACTTGAGATAAGGCTTAAGGGGGATGGAATTCTTGTGTCCCGGTGTCTTACTATCCACTTTGTTGGGCATTCTCCAAGCTCGGATAAACCTTTGTTGAAGTCCTTGCGCATCGTTGTCTAAGTCAAAAACCAAGCCAGGAATCAGCATATCATGAGGGCCATCCCTTCGGGCATACCCAAATTGTCTCAGAGCTAAACAGGGATTGTAGGTAATGCCTCCCCTAATGCCAAGTAATGGGACATTAGGGAATTCTCCACAACGATCAATGATTATGACCTTTTCTCTGGACCGAGAACACCAATGAACATCAGAATACGTGAGGGTCATCAACCGTTGTGACCACCTTAAACCCTACTCATTCTTCAAAATTGTTTGGGGAAGGTGAGAAATAAACCTCCTTGCCAGGAGAGGAGTACAACACATGAGAACACCTATTTTCCTCATTGTTCGTGTGTGAAATGAGTGTAGGATGTCCCCAAGCAATGTAGGCACAGGATTTCGAGATATGAAAATCTTGACAGCATTCACATCTATAAGCTGATCAGGGTTTGGAACAAGACCAACCCATAGATGAGAAGTGCTACAATCTCCTCAAAGGCTTGTAGATCTAGAAAATTCCAGCAGTCTTGTGCCTTCTCAAACAGAAACTTTGCCAAGAAACCCTTGACACCACTTCTGGTTTCCCAATGCCCTTTGATATCAGATGGTTGCAAGTGTAGTGCTTGAGCAACATCTTCAGGCTTTGGTTCTCTTTCTGTACCGTTGTAGGGTAGTTGATGGAGAATAGGAATACTCAGGAGTTGAGAAAATTCCTCCAAAGTAGGTACTAGTTGGTAATTAGGGAATGTGAAACAGTGGTGTAGGGGGTCAAAGAACTGGAAGAGAACTTTCACCATGTCTTCTTCAATGCTGGAGTTGACCAAGTTGAGAAGTCTACCATGTCTTTCACTGAAGAGAGAATTCTCTGGAATCTTGGAAGTGAGCTCCTTGAGTTGAGGAGGGATCCTCACAAGGTTGACTTGAATTGTTTTCCTGCGAAGAAATTCCATGACCTACAAAACAAGAACAAAGATGAAGATCCAAACCCTTGAAATGGTTAGTGGATGCATATGATGCTTTATGATGTTCATGATGTATGCACAAGCATATGTACAAACAAGTCACACAAGTTCCTAGTTTCAGGCTTGCATGGGGTTTCATAGGTAAGTACCCTTTTAAAGTTAGTTGGCTCAACCTGTCCTATAAATAGTAACCGGGTTCTAAGGAGCTCAATATCACTGGATTATTTTGTGTTCATTGTTTCAGTTTAGCCACTTAACTGGCAACCAAAATATTCCAAGAAAACAACCCTCAATGAGTGTAGTATCGAGTATCTACCAACTTCGGACTGCACCAAATCCGGTCATCTCACTACCCCTAACAAGGCCAAGATAGTCAAGTAAGGTTCTAAGAGTTCATTAGTGCTTCATGACATCACTCAGCGGCCCCGTATTCTCTTTGATTGACTCAAAGGCTATCGGTACTCACAAATATGTCGCACTAATATAGCTATTGCTTCAACCATGTTAGTATACCCCAAAAATCCGGGTGGAGGATTCAAACCCAAATAAGAGAACCAAATGTAAAGCAATCAAAGCAAACAAGATAAGCATGCAAATGTGATCTAAACCCTAAGGTTACTCCACTTTTAGTTAGAATCCCCAGCAGAGTCGCCAGTTCTGGCGATACGGTGGGAGAACTGACTTGAGATTTTGCGTTTGTGTTCGCAAATGTTTCGGTTTAGCAAGATTCGCCACCAACTTTTTATTTTATCCTAAGGAAAGGTCAAAAAGCACAGGAAAGACCTTTGAGATGTTTTCTTGGGTTCGGGGAGTAGATTATGAAAAGGGAAGGTTCAAGCACCCTTTTCATCCATGGTTATTCATAGGCTCTTAGTTACTTATTTAGATCACTTGCTTTTGCTTTTCAATTGTTTGAAATGGTGCTTTGTGTGTGGTTTTGAAAGATGTTTTAAAAAGAGGCCATCGTTGTGGCAACCTTTGTAATGATTCTTGTTTGAATGTATACTGTTGTACCCCAATTTTTGACCTAAGATCCCATCTTTATTTTTTTTGCATTTTTAGATAAGTCAAGGTCACGAAATACGGTCGGTTTTAACGCCTCACTTTCGAGCTTTGACTATGCGAAGAAAGATCAAGTTTGCAAGTTGATTCAAAGCACTTCTACCAAAATTCAACTTTTTGCAAGATCAAGTTCAAACGATCATAACTTCTTCATCATTCCATATTTTTGAGTGGTTCTTTTTGCGTATGACTCTCCTTGATGTCATCTCCCACTCCTCTTTACAAGTCAAGAGTTGATTGTATGTGGAGGATCATCTAAAATTCGAATACTTTGGAGGTCTTTTTGCAAATTTAACCTAATCACAAGAAACTCTTGTCAAGATTTCGAGGTTCATAACTTCTTCAATTCTCAACGTCCCGAGGCAATTCTTTTTGTGAAGTGTCACAAATAGCATTGTCTATGAGATTACTTCAAAGGTCGAGGTCAATTTGTGCTTGGTTCAATTTATGCCACAAACGTTTTCTCAAAGGACGTTTGATTCTTATGTTAAGATAATTCATCAAATAAGTTGTTGAGTTTGAAGATTCATTGATCATCTATTGCTCGTAATTCAAGTCACTTGTGTTTGAGCGTTAATGATTAATGGAGCGAAGTTGGATTTTGATTAAATTTCTGAAGGCATTTGTTTGTTCATTAAGATTCGATTCATTAAAGTTTTAACATTTACCTTTCTTTCAATTCATACAAATTCCTTTTGATTTAAGGTCATTATGCCAAGATTCAAACATTCATTATTTTAAGTTGCACACCATTCAACTTTCAAGACAATGTTCAAAATTCAAATGTCAAGTTCAAATGCCATTCAAAGTTGCAAATGTTTTTCAAGAGAGGTTCGAATACAAGGGACAAAAGTTCCATCCAATTTATAATGCTTACAATTTGGAATTATGGAAATTTTGAATTCAAATATAACAAGTTACAAAGTCTAAACCATGTTTCACCAAAAGTTGTCATTTCACTCAAACACTCAATGTCATAATAAAAGTTACAAATTCAATCATCAAATGATCAAATACATCAATTCAAAACTACCAAGTCCTATTTATAAATGACATCAAGCTCCCAAAACTC
Source organism: Vicia faba (assembly GCA_948472305.1). NCBI lineage: Eukaryota > Viridiplantae > Streptophyta > Magnoliopsida > Fabales > Fabaceae > Vicia > Vicia faba. The sequence continues at coordinate 942,618,085 of OX451736.1, forward strand.
ATCCAAACCTTGCTTCAATTTTCATCCAAATCTGTCCACCAAAACAACAAAATATATGAAAACAAAATCAGTCCAATTTCAAAAGAAAAAGAGAGGGAAGATACATGTATTCTTACATGGTAAAATCATAAAAATACAAAATAGAAAGGGACCTTTCCAATGATACTACACTCCAAATTCTGCTACTGCAATATGCCCAAAATCATCCATGCTGCAATGCTGCAAAAAACTACATAATAATGCCAAAAGCTCCTGTCAAACCTGTGTCAAAACAGACTGCAAAATCTACACATAACCAGGCCACGTCAATCCAAACCTGCACCATGTCAGTTTAGTATTTGCACAAGTTTAGCAAAACAAAATTTGCATAAATAAAAACAATGAAACAGGATATTGCTTGTGTTCAAGTTTCCCTCCCAATTTCACTCCACTTTCCTATATAAGAGAGATTACTGATATGAAGGAGGGGGAGGACAGAAATATAAAATCTGTTTAATCCATGGAGGACAAAAATAGTGAAAACAACATTACAGAAGAAAAAAGACAGAAATAAAAAACATTAGGGGAGGAAGAATAAAAAAAGAGAACAACAACCGACTTCCTCCACGATTCTACCGCGCACCCTGTTTACGCCCCTTCTCAACCACTTCAGCCACAGATCTGTGGAGCTCCATCCCCTGCCTGCTACAACCTCCCTCGTCGAAACAACAACATAACTTCACAACTACAATTCCAACCTCGTCCGACGAAACGGTCGCTCAGCACCCTCCATCTTTGATTCCATCCGCCGCGAGCAGATCTACTACCACTAGTGGCAACCAACAGCTCCGCTGCGAGATTTTGACATTAACAGTTATCTTTACCCAGCCTTGTGATGGCTCTGTTGCGGGTTGCCCCATGCCATCATCAACAACCCCACGAGCAGCCTTCGAGAACCCATGTGGGTAACTACTCCTTTTATGTTGCTAAATTTGATTGTTTTTCTTTGAATCCATGGATGTTTTAAGAGAGAAACATGAGGATGAAGATGATGATAATCCGTGAGAGAGAGAGAGGAATGTTTTAACATTTTTTCTTTTAATTGTTTTTATTGGAAATAACAATATTATTTAATCTGATTTTTTTCTTCCCAATAACAAATGCAACGGCTGCTTAAGTCCTTATAGGTTTTTTTTTCATTCTTAGGATAAATTCAATTGGACTGGAGTATGGGCCTGACCCGTTTCCTTTCAAAAGCCACAAACCCCACTCTATGGTTTTGTTAAATAAATAAATAAAAAGATGTTGGACTTTAGTTTCAGTAGCCCATACGAATTTCTTACTATACCCCTTATACTCTGCTTGCACCCCTTTGTTAAAAATTTGTTTTTTAGTTTAATTTTAATTTCTTAACTTATTTGTTTTAGTTATTTAGTTTAGTTAGTAAAAATTATTTAGTAATCGCATTGTTTTAGTTAAGTAATTTAACCATGGAATCAATTTAGAATTATTTAATAATCTTAGAATTTTTAGTTAGTTTAGAATTATTTTGATAACCTTTGAATTTTTAGTTAGCTTAGATTTATTTTAGTAACTTTAGAAATTTAAGTTAGTTTAGATTTAATTTAACAACTTTAGAATTTTAATTTTATAACTTAGTGATTTTATAATTAACTTAGTTTATATTTAAATTAGTTTAGATATAATTTAGTAATTTTAGAGCTTTAATAACTTTAGAATTTTTATTTGATTTAGATTTTAACTTGATAACTTTAGAATTTTTTTTAAAATTTAATTTAGTAACTTTAGAATTTTATTTGGTTTAGGTTTAATTTGATTTAGGTTTTAATTTAATAATTTTAGAGTTTTCATTTAGATTTAATTTAATGCCTTTATAATTTTGATTTAATTTAAATGTAATTTACTAATTTTAAAATTTTAATTTAGTTTAGATCTAATTTAGTAATTTTAGAATTATTTTTTTTTATAGCCTTAGAATTTGTAGTTAGTTTAGAATTATTTTAACAAGTAATCTTAATTTTTTCAATTTAGTTCAAATAACTTTTTTAGATGATTAGTTATATTTATTTGTTTTATTTCCTTGTGGATTTTCGAATATTTGTAATTTGATGTTTATCTTATTTCGCTTGTTTGCTCAATTCCAAGGAAAAAGTTTTTAACTTTGTTGACTTTATATCATCAAATATATTTGTTACAATTGTGCGAATCCCTTCATTCATTTTTGTTTTATTATTATTGTTAACTTTAAGTTAATTTTCCTAAAAAAACTGAATTTTACAACTCACACCTTTTAAGTCAAAACTTCGACACTAGGTCGTCGTATCTTCAAAATCTCGTCCACACCCATTTTGATTAAACAAACAATTTTAACCAAAAAACAGATATTTCAAAAGGTTCCTGCGGAGTACCGCAGATGCATTGTGTGTTAATACCTTCCCATTGTATAACCAACCCCCGAACTCTCGATCTCTTTCAAAAAACGCATTGTATTTTTTATTACTTTTAAGTATTATTTTACATTGCATATTTTAGGGTTTTATTTCGCTCTTTTCCCTTTTCCCTTGGAAATAATAAAGCGCGGTGGCGACTCTTGCTTTTGTGAGTCAAGTTAATTAATAGCTTGATCTCCGATTTTCACCGCTACAGAATTGGCGACTCTGCTGGGGAAAGATTGACCTCTTGCTGGTCCATCCCTAAGTGGGTTAAGCCTAATTTGTTTTATCTGTTTTATCATTATTTGATTGTTTGATTATATGTATATATTATGATTATTTGGGTGTTGATGATATTTACAAAGGATAAGTCCTATACCCGGACTAAGTTACACTTAGGAATAGGACGGGCGGTATAGTCATGTTAACTTTGAGGGAGTAATCCCGAAGAAGAAGGCATGAGATCCCCCACTCAGTGGAAGGCCCTTTTGAATGTAATATTTGTTTATCGAGTAATCGGGAAGACATTATTATTTTCGACCTGGGAGCCAAAGAAGCTGAGAACCGTAGAACCCTTAACCCACCTTGGCCTTTTAGGTGTAGCGCGGAGATTATAACGGAGTAATCCGGAAGTAATTGTTACGCGATGCTACGCTCGGATGAGTTTCTCTTGAGAATATTGTTGATTATTGAGTAATCAAGACGTTGGTAATATCCGAAGGAGGAATGTAGACTCCGGGAACTCTTAGAACCTTGTTCTACAGGTATGATTAAACCGTTAGTACATACCTTGGGGTATTCCTTACCTTGACTCCATGCTCGTGACGTTGAACCTTTCGACTTTATTTGTGACCTTGCTTGTGGTTGTTGCATAGCCATGCATTCATGCATCCATAAAACCCTTTTCACTTGACTTTGAAGGAATCTGGAGGTCTTTCTTTGTAAACATCACAAGTTTCGTCAAGCTCAATGGATCTTGGGTGTTGATAAGGCGAAAACCCTAATCCACCAAAATGGATTATTGGTCTTGATGATAACTTGATCAATGTTTGGAGCCAATTTAAAATTCATCTTCTATCTTCATACTTTGATGTTTACAACTTAATATCTTGAGCTCCTTGAAAATCAAATAAAAACTCTCTTTTGCATATCATACATCATTCTACATTTTTTGTTTCACTGTCAAAGGTCTTTTTCCGAGTCTTATTTTTCCTTTGGTCTCACCAGTACAACACTCGCGCTAAGAAAACAAGGGAGAATATCAAGCAAGAGGTTTCTGAACTCCGTAGAGAGATGACTATTTTGAAAGCTGGTATGGACCACTCGACTGTTTCGGGTTGAAATTTTGGTTACCGCCCAAGTCAATCCTTCTAGGATGGAGGAAGCGATGATAAAAGTCTTCACTGAAACTCTAAAATCATTCTCTCATGAGAAGATGATAATTAATGCGCCTAGTGACTTTCCTGACAAGGTGAATGTGGGAGTGCGTCTAGAAGAAGATGTCTGAAAGGGATGTTTATATGAAGATGGTAGCTCAGTTAATGTTGTGAAGAAGTTTGATAATGACTTTTCCAAGAAGAGAACCAGAGGAAGAAATAATCATCATCAGAATCATCATGTTTCTCCCATTTATCAATAGAATCAGCAAGTTCCTAATCAGAGGAAAACTCAATTTGATCCAATTCCAATTACCTATACAGAGTTGTTCCCTATCCTGATGCAGAGGAATTTGGTTCAGACCCGACCTCCATCGAAGGTTCCTGAGGAGATACATTGGTACTACAAAGCTGATTTGACTTGTACCTTTCATCAAGGTATTCCTGGGCATGACTTGGAGGGTTGCTTTGCTTTGAAGATTGAGGTTCAGAAGTGGTATCTTGTCATTCAAGGACGTTGGTTTTGAAGTTCAAATCAAGCATGTACCAAAGAGTAAACACGATTGATAGTCACTTTGATTTTTAAAGGATGTTTTCGGTAATTCAAGTCCAGATGGAAAGCCTTCCTAGATCATTAACTTATTTCTGCTTTTTGTAATTTTTCTTGTTTATCAAAACATTGTTTGCATGTAAGAACTTGTTTGCATCTGAATGATTATCTTAATACAATGGGTATGTTTGTCTTGAAGAAATTCATTCGTTTCACTCATATTTGTTTTCAAATTTTAAATTTCTTTTTGCATTATGATACCAACTTGTTGCCCATTCTCTTGCCTAGGCAGAGATTGAAGGGAGGATGATGATCTAAAGAACACAAAATCTCTGGTTGCATGCTTTTGGATAAAATCTTGCTGATGATGTACAGGCATTGTTTCAAATCCCTAAACACTGGAGATATAAGGAAGATAATCCATTGCTAACCTCTTTTGAGCCTTGAAGTAGGAGTTTCTTTTCTATACGAAAAAACCTTGAATTTTAACCTGGGGCAGGGTAATTTTTAGTTAATCTGACTGAGTGTTCAAAATTCATAAGGAAGATGTTTTTTGAAGAGAAACTACGAGGGCTATCCTTCATGTATAATGAATCTAGAGGTTGGAACCACAATGTTATCCCTCATTCATCAAGAAACGAGGCAGTCACAATCCTCTCAACCAGTAAAGACAAGCTAATGTCACACATTTTGTTCAAAAAGTCAAAAATCGAGAAAAAAGAAAAGCCTGCTAAGTCAAAAAACATGAAAACGTGTGACTTAGGCAAAATTAAGGCATCCCGCTGGACTATCAATTCAAAAGAATTAGTTCAGGCAAAAGTTAGGGAAAATAAAAATTGCAAAGAAAAGGACTGCAAAGAAAAGTCCTCAGCAAAGAACAAATTGGTGACTGCAAACACGAAGACATGACGGTGGTTTCTACTCCGAAAGCCTCGTCGTTTCCTCGACCGTCATAAAATCCTTTTGAGAGATGAACACTCATGTTTGAATTAACTGAACATAGGGTTGGAGAACATCATGAAGAATGGGTGGGAACCAAATATTTTGAGCCTTAAATCTTTTTTTTCTAAAACCTTGAACCAGACCACGTTACAACCTTCAAAAGTCCTAATTGAAGCAAGGTTATTTTGAAAGCATACTTCAATGAGATAGTGTTCCTGACTCCCATGAATGTTCTAAATAGTTATGTTGGTATCATATGTTTTTCCTATACAAAAATAAATGGTGCTTTAGCTCGCAAAATTTGTGCGATATCTTTCAAAATCTTCGAGACTTAATAACTGTTGCATTAGAATTTTCATTCTCATTGTAAACTTTTTCTAACTGCAAAACATTTGTTTGATATCAAGGAAGCTCACATAAGCACCAGTGATGAGTTTATTCTTTTAAGGCCTGAAACTATGTTGAGTAATTGACGGATCACGTCAAGAAAAAATCATATCCATGGGCATGTCACCTGAAGACCTTAAGCACAGACATGTTGCTTCTCCTAATTAATGCTTTTCCCAACTTGTTTACTCTTTTGGGGTAAAATTTTAAAACTTTGTTGTGCCAACTACAGTCAATCAGGGGCAATCACGTCGAGATTTGATGAATTCCTCTAAGAGTTTGAAGACACCAGAGCATGGTGAATGCCAGGTCTTTTGTAAAATCCTCTTGAGACGATTTCTCCTCATCAACCATATAGCTTGGGGCATTTTAGAAGTGAAGTTATTCGCAAGAATCGTCGTGCATCATGCAGCTTATCAGCAGTAAACTTGGGGCATCCAAAATTAGTCCCAGGGGCAATCCAGATTTGTCAAGATATGTTTTGCACACATTATCAGAGGGTGGTGTTCCTAGTATCTCCAGCTAAGCGTGACTTTTTCCAGCTGAAACTTTGTTTGTGTTGTTATCCTTTCAATGGATTGTTTGCAATAGAAGACTGGACTTTGGGTTTTCTACCTGAAAATATCTTCCTCTCCAGAGATATTTAAGCCTTGTAAAAGGACCTTGCTCCAATGATGGCATGTGTTCTATATCCAGTAATGTTCCCATCTTGTTGAGATTAGCTGAGTGTTGGGTTGTGCTATGATGTCTTACCATCTCCAGTTTATCTTGTCTATTTGTTTTGTCAACACATACATGGCACTCATTTATTCATTCACACTTGCATCATGCACGCACAGTTGTATTTGTTGATGTCATTGAGTTTGTATACCTTGGTTATGTCTATTCAAATAGAGTATTTGATCTTCCCAAATAGAGTGTCAACTTAAGCAGAAAGTGCGCCTCTTTTCTAATTCCCCCACTGAGTTAACTCTCGTGGAAGAATCTTGCTTTAGCTTTCCTTTTTCATCTCTGGATAGGATAAATCCCCATTTGAGTTGTTTCCTTATTGGGTGGAGTCTTGTTTGACTATTTTCTCTCCAGTTTATTCCTGGATTGAGCTTTGTCTCTTGTGAACGATACCCTGTGGATCTCTCTAGGCTGTGAAACCTAGATGGAGAGTGAATTTATTTCGCAACGTAAATGCTTGGTCTCCTCAAGAAGGATGTATTCATGGTTCCCCATTGAAGATGAACTTTATTCCCCAGCAGTGTTATCACAACCTTCTTCTGGAACATCGACATGACAACAAGCGACTGACTCTTTATTTGAGCAGTTTGATTATTTCTGATTTCTCTACGACAAATGGCGGTCTCTTCATGAGCAGTTTGTCCATCCTCGATGAAATTATTGATTCTCACCTCCAGCAATATCTTCATGATATTTTATGGGTATCTTTGAGAAAACAGCAAGCGGCAGTCTCTTCATGAGGCAACTTGTGTGTTATGGATACTCTTGACAAACAGCAAGCAGCAGTCTCTTCATGAGGAAACTTGTGTGTTATGGATACTCTTGACAAACAGCAAGCGGCAGTCTCTTCATGAGGCAACTTGTGTGTTATGGATACTCTTGAAAAACAGCGAGTGGCAGTCTCTTCATGAGGCAACTTGTGTGTTATGGATACTCTTGACAAACAGCAAGCGGCAGTCTTTTCCCGAGGCAACTTGTATATTATTGACACCTCGAAAAAACGGCAAGTGGCAGTCCTTTCATGGGCAGCTTGTACGTTATGTTTCTTTGGAAAACGGAAAGTGGCAGCTCTTCATGAGCAGCTAGTACGAAAAATGGCAAGTGGCAGCTCTTCATGAGCAGCTTGTGGGTTATAAGCAACAAGTGGCGGACTTTTCATGAGTAGCTTGGGTGCTTTAATATGCTTTGAAGATGGCAAGTGGCAGCTCTTCACGAGCAGCTTGTGGTTTATTGGCAACAAGTGGCGGACTCTTCATGAGTAGCTTGTGTGTTTTAATATTCTTTGAAGACGGCAAGTGGCAGCTCTTCATGAGCAGCTTGTGGGTTATAAGCAACAAGTGGCAGCTCTTCATGAGCAGCTTGTGTATTTTAATATTCTTTGAAGACAGCAAGTGGCAGCTTCTTTATTTAAGCAACTTGTATGTCATAGCACTTTTTTTGAAGACAGCAAATGGCAGCTTCTTTATTTGAGCAGCTTGTGTATCCCCAACAATAATGTCTACTCAGCAAATGGCATCCCTTTCGGAAAAGTCCCGTGAGGAAATTTGTTATTTTATCCTTTTCAAGCGATATCTTGGTTAAAGAAGAAATGTGTTACCGTTCTTGGTAAAATTCAGAAATCAGAGATGTTTATCTCCAGCCACAGTGCTGGTGTCAATCATTTTGTTTTCCAGCCACAGTGCTGGTGTTAATCATTTTGTTTTCCAGCCACAGTGCTGATGTCAATCATTTTGTTTTCCAGCCACAGTGCTGATGTCGATCATTTTGTTTTCCAGCCACAGTGCTGGTGTCAATCATTTTGTTTTCCAGCCACAGTGCTGATGTCAATCATTTTGTTTTCCAGCCACAGTGCTGATGTCAATCATTTTGTTTTCCAGCCACAGTGCTGATGTCAATCATTTTGTTTTCCCGCCACAGTGCTGATGTCAATCATTTTATTTTCCAGTCACAGTACTGATGTCAATCATATGCTTTTCCAGTTACAGTACTGATGTAAATCATTACCTTTTCCAGTCTCAATACTGATGTAAATCATTTAAGAGTCTCTCATTTGAAGTCTATGACTTTATTTCCCCAGTGGTGTTATAATTTGTTCCCCTGTAGGATTACTATAATATGCTTGGTTTCTCCAGCATAGTTTGTCTCATATGGCGTCATTCCCCATAAAATTAAAAACATCACATTCATATCATATCATAAACATAATTGCGGTATCTTAAGGCCAAAAATTGTGTATTCTATATTTAAGTCCCTTCAATATCGTCGAAATGAAGATCCCAATCTTCATATCTCCAAATAGAAGAAACTTAAATAGGGGCAGCTGTTGTACCCCAATTTTTGACCTAAGATCCCATCTTTATTTTTTTTGCATTTTTAGATAAGTCAAGGTCACGAAATACGGTCGGTTTTAACGCCTCACTTTCGAGCTTTGACTATGCGAAGAAAGATCAAGTTTGCAAGTTGATTCAAAGCACTTCGACCAAAATTCAACTTTTTGCAAGATCATGTTCAAACGATCATAACTTCTTCATCATTCCATATTTTTGAGTGGTTCTTTTTGCGTATGACTCTCCTTGATGTCATCTCTCACTCCTCTTTACAAGTCAAGAGTTGATTGTATGTGGAGGATCATCTAAAATTCGAATACTTTGGAGGTCTTTTTTCAAATTTAACCTAATCACAAGAAAATCTTGTCCAGATTTCGAGGTTCATAACTTCTTCAATTCTCAACGTCCCGAGGCAATTCTTTTTATGAAGTGTCACAAATAGCATTGCCTATGAGATTACTTCAAAGGTCGAGGTCAATTTGTGCTTGGTTCAATTTATGCCACAAACGTTTTCTCAAAGGACGTTTGATTCTTATGTTAAGATAATTCATCAAATAAGTTATTGAGTTTGAAGATTCATTGATCATCTATTGCTCGTAATTCAAGTCACTTGTGTTTGAGCGTTAATGATTAATGGAGCGAAGTTGGATTTTGATTAAATTTCTTAAGGCATTTGTTTGTTCATTAAGATTCGATTCATTAAAGTTTTAACATTTACCTTTCTTTCAATTCATACAAATTCCTTTTGATTTAAGGTCATTATGCCAAGATTCAAACATTCATTATTTTAAGTTGCACACCATTCAACTTTCAAGACAATGTTCAAAATTCAAATGTCAAGTTCAAATTCCATTCAAAGTTGCAAATGTTTTTCAAGAGAGGTTCGAATACAAGGGACAAAAGTTCCATCCAATTTATAATGCTTACAATTTGGAATTATGGAAATTTTGAATTCAAATATAACAAGTTACAAAGTCTAAACCATGTTTCACCAAAAGTTGTCATTTCACTCAAACACTCAATGTCATAATAAAAGTTACAAATTCAATCATCAAATGATCAAATACATCAATTCAAAACTACCAAGTCCTATTTATAAATGACATCAAGCTCCCAAAACTCATCCAAACCTTGCTTCAATTTTCATCCAAATCTGTCCACCAAAACAACAAAATATATGAAAACAAAATCAGTCCAATTTCAAAAGAAAAAGAGAGGGAAGATACATGTATTCTTACATGGTAAAATCATAAAAATACAAAATAGAAAGGGACCTTTCCAATGATACTACACTCCAAATTCTGCTACTGCAATATGCCCAAAATCATCCATGCTGCAATGCTGCAAAAAACTGCATAATAATGCCAAAAGCTCCTGTCAAACCTGTGTCAAAACAGACTGCAAAATCTACACATAACCAGGCCACGTCAATCCAAACCTGCACCATGTCAGTTTAGTATTTGCACAAGTTTAGCAAAACAAAATTTGCATAAATAAAAACAATGAAACAGGATATTGCTTGTGTTCAAGTTTCCCTCCCAATTTCACTCCACTTTCCTATATAAGAGAGATTACTGATATGAAGGAGGGGGAGGACAGAAATATAAAATCTGTTTAATCCATGGAGGACAAAAATAGTGAAAACAACATTACAGAAGAAAAAAGACAGAAATAAAAAACATTAGGGGAGGAAGAATAAAAAAAGAGAACAACAACCGACTTCCTCCACGATTCTGCCGCGCACCCTGTTTACGCCCCTTCTCAAACACTTCAGCCACAGATCTGTGGAGCTCCATCCCCTGCCTGCTACAACCTCCCTCGTCGAAACAACAACATAACTTCACAACTACAATTCCAACCTCGTTCGACGAAACAGTCGCTCAGCACCCTCCATCTTTGATTCCATCCGCCGCGAGCAGATCTACTACCACTAGTGGCAACCAACAGCTCCGCTGCGAGATTTTGACATTAACAATTATCTCTACCCAGCCTTGTGATGGCTCTGCTGCGGGTTGCCCCATGCCATCATCAACAACCCCACGAGCGGCCTTCGAGAACCCATGTGGGTAACTACTCCTTTTATGTTGCTAAATTTGATTGTTTTTCTTTGAATCCATGGATGTTTTAAGAGAGAGAAACATGAGGATGAAGATGATGATAATCCGTGAGAGAGAGAGAGAGGAATGTTTTATCGTTTTTTCTTTTAATTGTTTTTATTGGAAATAACAATATTATTTAATCTGATTTTTTTCTTCCCAATAACAAATGCAACGGCTGCTTAAGTCCTTATAGGTTTTTTTTTTCATTCTTAGGATAGATTCAATTGGACTGGAGTATGGGCCTGACCCGTTTCCTTTCAAAAGCCACAAACCCCACTCTATGGTTTTGTTAAATAAATAAATAAAAAGCTGTTGGACTTTAGTTTCAGTAGCCCATACGAATTTCTTACTATACCCCTTATACTCTGCTTGCACCCCTTTGTTAAAAATTTGTTTTTTAGTTTAATTTTAATTTCTTAACTTATTTGTTTTAGTTATTTAGTTTAGTTAGTAAAAATTATTTAGTAATCGCATTGTTTTAGTTAAGTAATTTAACCATGGAATCAATTTAGAATTATTTAATAATCTTAGAATTTTTAGTTAGTTTAGAATTATTTTGATAACCTTTGAATTTTTAGTTAGCTTAGATTTATTTTAGTAACTTTAGAAATTTAAGTTAGTTTAGATTTAATTTAACAACTTTAGAATTTTAATTTTATAACTTAGTGATTTTATAATTAACTTAGTTTATATTTAAATTAGTTTAGATATAATTTAGTAATTTTAGAGCTTTAATAACTTTAGAATTTTTATTTGATTTAGATTTTAACTTGATAACTTTAGAATTTTTTTTTAAATTTAATTTAGTAACTTTAGAATTTTATTTGGTTTAGGTTTAATTTGATTTAGGTTTTAATTTAATAATTTTAGAGTTTTCATTTAGATTTAATTTAATGCCTTTATAATCTCGATTTAATTTAAATGTAATTTACTAATTTTAAAATTTTAATTTAGTTTAGATCTAATTTAGTAATTTTAGAATTATTTTTTTTTATAGCCTTAGAATTTGTAGTTAGTTTAGAATTATTTTAACAAGTAATCTTAATTTTTTCAATTTAGTTCAAATAACTTTTTTAGATGATTAGTTACATTTATTTGTTTTATTTCCTTGTGGATTTTCGAATATTTGTAATTTGATGTTTATCTTATTTCGCTTGTTTGCTCAATTCCAAGGAAAAAGTTTTTAACTTTGTTGAGTTCATGTCATCAAATATATTTGTTACAATTGTGCGAATCCCTTCATTCATTTTTGTTTTATTATTATTGTTAACTTTAAGTTAATTTTCCTAAAAAAACTGAATTTTACAACTCACACCTTTTAAGTCAAAACTTCGACACTAGGTCGTCGTATCTTCAAAATCTCCTCCACACCCATTTTGATTAAACAAACAATTTTAACCAAAAAATAGATATTTCAAAAGGTTCCTGCGGAGTACCGCAGATGCATTGGGTGCTAATACCTTCCCATTGTATAACCAACCCCCGAACTCTCGATCTCTTTCAAAAAACGCATTGTATTTTTTATTACTTTTAAGTATTATTTTACATTGCATATTTTAGGGTTTTATTTCGCTCTTTTCCCTTTTCCCTTGGAAATAATAAAGCGCGGTGGCGACTCTTGCTTTTGTGAGTCAAGTTAATTAATAGCTTGATCTCCGATTTTCACCGCTACATATACAAAGGTATTTTGTCTTTTGAAAAGATTTCAATGTTTGAAAGTTTGATTTGGGAAATGTTTTGAAATTATGTTGTGAAGTGTGTTTGAAAATAGCAAAGATGTTTTTGCAAGTTTTGATCAAGTAACTAAGAGTTATCTACCCTATTTTACTCAAAGATCTTTTCCTAATGTTTTAACCCTTTTGACAGTGTTATTTCACCATTGCATTTGGTGAACAACCTTGTATTAGGATGTTAAACGGGACTGGCGCGGGTCATCGTATAGACCATGATAGCAATTATGTTAAGTATTTTTGGAAAATTTTTGAGGGACTTGATCATTTTGTTTTAGGCAACCAAGATAGCGTCATCGAGGGACTATGATCTTTTGTTTTGTTTTTGTTTTGCCAAAGTACCCAACATGCATAATATGGCCCATTTTTAAAGCAACAAGTGGATTGTAACCCTAGGGGTGCTAGTGTGCATTGTGTTTGATTTTCATGCATTTTTGTCTTTGATTAGGTCAAGCTACTTGTTGATTTTGGATTTTTGCATACAAACTCTAATCTCTAATCATGGCATAATTGAAAACATAAAATGCGAGAATTAAAAATTTAAGCTATTACAACATGATTATGGGGATTAGGGTACAATCTTTGAATGGGGGTGTATTTGACAAGAAATATAAACCCTAGTTTACTATTACATCCAAATTGAATTCCAAGGCATAAATATTAAATGAACAATATTTAAATGAACAAAATAAATATATCAAATGAAATGAATTATGCACAAAAGGTTTTTTGTTTATTTATGTATGTAAAAATATTTGATGTAAAAAAAAAAAAAAAAAAGATTAATTTTTATTAGGTTAAGGGTAAAACCTTAATTTTCTTTAAGAAAATAAATACATTAATTATTTTATTTGTAGACAAAAAAAATAAAATAGTATGTGTAAAAAATAAAATATGTTTAAAAAAAGTACTTATTAAGTATATTTAATAATAATAAAAATAAAAGTGTAGTATTTTATATTTTTTTATTCTAAAATATCTAATAAAATAAGAGTATATATATATATATATATATATATATATATATATATATATATATATATATATATATATATATATATATATATATATATATATATATATATATATATATATATATATATATATATATATATATATATATATATATATATATATATATATATATATATATATATATATATATATATATATATATATATATATATATATATATATATATATATATATATATATATATATATATTAATTTTATTAAATATGATAAAATAAAGTAAAATGTATACAAAAATAAAATATATTTAGAAAAATATTTTAAGTGTGAATATAAATAAAGAATAAAAGTAAAAGTATGATTTATATATATATTTCAAGTTTTGAATAAATAAGATAAAAGGAATTAAATGCTTTTTATGTTAGAAAAATAAAAATAAAAATGCAAAATAAATGTGAAAAAATTATAAAAATATTTTTGAGTATTTTTTATATTTGGGAATAAATAAATAAATTCAGAAATGAAAATAAAAATTCAAAAATATAAAATAACAAGAAATTGGGCCAGGGGGTGCAAAAAGAAAAAGGAGGTGCCAATAGTGAGCCAGGCCAAGCCCAGCCCACCACTTCATCTTCAACCTTCAGATGTTTGAAAACGCGCGCGCACCCTGTACCACCACCTGATCCTGTATACGAGCTCTATTGCAAAAACATATAACATCAAACTTGTAGAGCATTGCAAGACGATTCCAACCATATAAATAACTTGTCTTAACTCTCAAAGACCAGAGAGAATTTCTCTGGCCCTAAAATCTGACCTAGTTTTTTCAGTATGTTCATGGATGAAATTCTCTTAGCATGCTTAATATAAATGAAAACTGAGCATATGTACAACTTCATGGCAATGAATACTACATTTCTTATTCACAAACCTAAGGCTAAATGTTCCTAAATAGAGAGATAGGAAGTGGATAAAAACCTGTTTCAGCTGACTTCGTGTAGGGCAATGTAGAGCTTTTCAACAAGGCTTGAGATTTCTGGGAGCTTGCTTGAACTTCACTTGACCTTCTCCAATAGTCTGCTTGCCTTGAATGTACTTGAATCAGCCTATAGAACTTAACCTGCACAAGCTCAAAATCAAAATGGAAAACTCTATAAATGGAGTTACAGTTGTTGTTTGAGGTTTGGGATAGCTTGGATGAGTAGAATGGAAGGTGTTTGAAGCAACTTGGGGCAAAACGCACGAGCCAATTGAGCTATGGAACTCAAGTTGCAGATTCTGCCCTGTTTTGCCAATGGAATGTGATTTCTGGCTATGGGGTGTTTAGAGGCTCAAGCAATCGTGTTTCTGGCTCAAAGGGGTGTGAGAAGGATGTTCAAAATGTTTGCATCAATTTATCTTGGTTGGTGTTCAAGTTCTAAGGTTTTGGACAAGTTTCTTGTTTTTGAAGCAAAATGTTGAAGTGATATGTAACAGGCCTGTACAGGCTATCCTTATGCTTGCATACATTGCCCTTGGCCCCTCCAACTTGTAGATTTGATTAGCTGCATAAGATATGGATCAATGCTCAAGAAATCAGTTTTGACATAAAGCATGATTTAAGCAAAAATGGAGATTTGCCTTTTTCTACTTAGGGCTTAATTTTGTGTACAATGTCCAAATGACCAAAACAATGGCTTAGACTGATGTATTTGCATTTAATTATTGAGTGTGAAGTGGTTTAGAGGCTTGTAATCTAGTGCAAAGCATGCTGACTTGAAATTGCAACTTGGATGAACATGAATATGCCATGGATGAAAAGTGAGTTTTTGCCAACTTCAAGCCTTCGATTCTCTCTAACCACAAATGTGTTTAAGGAGTTCTTAGACATTTTGGAAAGCTTGTAACATGATCTACAATACATCTTTGAAATTCAACTTGAGATTCCAAGTTGAACTATGTGAAAAATGTCCATGAAGATAGGTCAAAATCCTGCCTAAACTAGGGCAAAATTTCACTAAGTTAAAAGTTTTAGGGACCCTTGTTCCAAAAATCATAACTTAAGATCCAAGCTTATTTTGAGAAAACTTTATGAATCAAAGTTGTAGACTTTGTGGAGGACTAAAACTTTCATGTTGGAAGTTTTGTTTGAATCCAATTGCATCATGGTGAAAATGATGGGCAAAGTTAGGAAAAATTAAGAAAATTTCATAACTTAGAAAAATTCTAAGTTATGAAAATTTTCAACTTTAAACCCTAATTTGCAATTTTGGGTTTCTTGATGAAAAAGTTTCATGTTTTGACATATCTTGATGAAAAATGACCCTTGGCACTTGATTTTGACCAAAAAGTCAAAGTTTGACTTTTCAGTGTACAGTCAAATTTTGATCAGTTGACTGAAAAATTCATCTGTCAACCCAATGCAATTGAGGTCTTTTAAACTTGTTGAATAGGTCAAGATGATTCCATTGAGTCCTTGATTCCATGGTTGAGCCCAATTTGCCATTGGCTAGGTCAAAAAGTCAGAAATTGCCTTTGTACAATCAAAACCCTAAAAATGACCATTTTGCCCTTTTGGTGATCTGATCAAATTTCTTGTGGAGTTGTGGTCCAAACTTGTTCAAATGTTTCATATGAGTTGATAATGTTGATGTGGGTCAAAATTCATGAGGTTTGACTGTAAATTAGCCACAGTTGACTTTTTCCCCAATACAGCTGATTTCTAGGTTAACTGTCCAATTGACTGGGCAAAAATTTGATTCAAGGCTTGAAACTTGGTATGGATAAACTTATGAGTCCAACATGAAGTATGAAAGTCATTTTAAGCATTGGAGGTCCAAAAATCCTTGGCAAACTCAAACCTTAATTTGGGTCATCAATGCAAGGAGATGTCTTGAGCAGTGCAAAACCATAATCCTGTCTAGAGTTCAAAGAGTCTTGTGAGGGGAAATCTTGATAAAATGAGAGGGAAAATTTTGGGGTACAACACTAGGTAATGAGGGACTTACAACGTGTTAGGTGGTCTGAGAATGCTTGTTCTTGATCCAGGTAGACTGAGTGAACACCCAGGAAGCTTTTGGGACCGGTCTCAGCTTTTGAAAATGTCTCTAGCTATGGATTTGTTTTCAAGCTTTTGGTCACTTTTTTCAAACTTTGTATGGCCTCTTTCTGCAGCCTCTAGCCCCTTGTTTCGATTGCTTTCGCCTCCTTATGTATTGCATAGTGTGTTAGGGTAAGAATTATGGCTTGAATCTTCTCCCATCAATGCTTTGGGATTTGATTTGATTCACTCTTTACCACTTGCCAAATTTATCAAAAATCAATCTTTTTGCACATGATATTGTATGATTCGAGTTTGATGATGATAATGGTGATAATTACAACCTGAAACAGCCAAAAAATCTCATGCAATCAAAGCTCTGGATTTTATATGATTTAATTTGATTAAAAATGAATAAAATCAATTAAAAAAATCAAATAAAACGATAAAAATGAAATATGGGTTCATGGCTGAAGCTAGGACACGTGGACAATTATGCAAGCTTAAATAAAGTGGAAAAGAATGGGCCCATTTGACAAAATTTTAAGTTTTGGGGATAGTTGACTTTTGGCAATTTTGCAAAAATGTCCAACTTCAACAATGCATAACTTCTTCAATTTTTAACTTTTGGAAGTGTTCTTTGACTTTTTAGAAATATTAAGATGTCCTATAACCAACCATTTTGGTCTCATATCATTTTGATATTCCATGCTCAAGTTATAAGCTTTGGCAAAAAAGGTGTTTTTGTTGACTTTCAAAAATGACCTATAATGTCCAAATCTATAACTTCTTGTGAGTGCATTTTTTGATCTTGGGGTATGAAGATGGATTGTAGGAAATTTCATCCTATTCAAAATGATCTTTTGATGGGTCATTTCTCATAAAGTATGAGAAAGTTATGCTTGGTCAAAGTTGAGTTGACTTTTCCTGCAAAACTCTAATTTAGCAACTTTTGAGTCTTGATGAATTTTGAGCAATCCTTGATGAATCATGATCAACCCTTGATAAAATGATGAAATATCCTTCAAAATGATAATGTTGACAAAAAATCTTAAACTTTGACTGTTTATAGGTCACAGTTGACTTTTGCCCTAGCACAGTCGATTTTTGGACCTTTTGAGCAATTGACTGAGCAAAATTCCTCTGCAAGGCTTGAAATTTGACATGGATGATATTGAGAACATATTAGGACATTGAGGAACATTTGATGTCATTTGGATTCAAGGATGTTGATGCAACAAAAAACCCTAATTTGGGGTTGACTGCCTTAGGAGATAGCTTGACTGTCCAACTCTTGAGCAATCTTGAGCCACTTTGAGATTTTCTGGCAATGTCTTGAGAAATATGAGAGGGAAAATTTTGGGGTACAACAGTAGGAACTAAAGGTTCACAACTGCGGCGGTGCAAAAATCATAAAAAATATTTCTTTTCTCACCTCCACAATCTATTTTTTTACATATAACATTTTATAGCCAAAATATACAGATTTTACAAAGAGGTTCCTATGGAGTACCATAGATATTTAGGATGCTAACACTTTCCCTTTTCATAACCAACCTCCTTACCTTGAATCTTTCCCCCTCTTTTGGGTTATTCACTCTTTTCCCATTCTTTTGGAAATAATAAAGCGTGGTGACAATTTTTATTTTGATATGTACAAGTCTAGTCAATACAATGGCTTAGTCTTAAACATTTCTACTGCTACACTACCAACCCTTTCAATGGTAATACAGGGCTCCATTACGACGTCCTCTTTGTTACTGGTGGAAGAAATCTGCTTATCAAATCGAAGTTTGTAAATGTCATTGTCATCAATCATGGTGTGGTTGTAGCTTAGGACCTCTTGATCAATGAAGGATCAAGTTATCTCCATCACGATTTCCACATAACCCGGTGATGAAGATTTTGAATCAGTTTCCCTACAAGATGAAAAAAATCGTCGTAAACTTCCTTAATACTTTCCCTAGATGTCCTTCACATTTTCTCGTGCATGAATCCCATAGTTCTTTTCTTTCTTGGGCATTTTGGGGAATCAGTATATTTCCCAGATCATCGCACTCACGTATTATAACCATGACAAAATAATTAAGTAGAAAGTGAGTAATGTAAAAAGTAATACATGAAATTTGTATGTGCAAGCAACCGGTAGAAAGTGTAAAACTTTGAGAGCAGGCTTGAAGAAATAGATAAAGGGTCGGGAATAATGAGCAAAGAAATAAGAATGTTGAGGCTTTATTAAAGACCAAGATTTTGAAATAGTTAGGAAAACACTATCGAACTAGGGTCATATTGGCATTGACTTTCCCATAAAAAGTCATCATGATAAGGAGAGAGAAGAAATCTAATAAGATATCTGCAATCATTATTCTTAAAAACTCACGGTCACGCGTCATTAGGCCATGAGGTGACCTCTGGATTGATCCAAACCACAAAGGAGTGTAATTCACATAAGCAGAGAGAATTCAAGGACTCTCTGTATGAACATTTCACCCAGTTGGGACTCATGGTCGGAGGGATTATGTACACCCCAGAATTCTCAAAGTCGAGTTGTATATCAATGAAGCCAAGAGGGAAGAATTGGATATGTTGGGTACTTCTAAAGCAACAAGAGCCGAGTTGTTGCTTATGTATCAGAGACGAATAAGATCCCAGATTGACATAAAGGGTCATACATATAGTTCTCAGAGACACACTCATGGACGGTGTTTATACAGAGATCATCAGAGTTGAAAACCCAGTGTAACAGATTTGGAGAAGTTCCATGGTCGCATGAGAGTTACGAAATTGATGGAGATGACATTACATGATATAAATCATGACAATGATGATGACGAACATTATTGTAATCATTCAATCATGAGACTCAAAGGGGCGGTTCTTAATGGATCTATGAGATGAGATAGGGGGTATAAAAAGGCTCCTCATTGAGGGAAAAAGGTATAAAAAAAACCAGAGGACACAACAAAAGAAGCAAGCAAGTAGCACGTAATTTCCATTTCGTTTATCGTCTTTCATGTTCGGCTTCAAGGAGATTATCCAAAATGTGTTTATCTAGATATATATATATATATATATATATATATATATATATATATATATATATATATATATATATATATATATATATATATATATATATATATATATATATATATATATATATATATATATATATATATATATATATATATATATATATATATATATATATATATATATATATATATATATATATATATATATATATATATATATATATATATAATATCACCTTTTGCATTATATGTATATATTTTATCAGATATAGTTTGTTAAAAATGTAAAAAAAAACATTATTTATTTCTAAATATCTCAAATATCTATCGGATTTTTCAAAATAATTTAGAAATTTTGATTTGTACCAGATTTTTCAAAATATCAGATAAGTCTTTTAGTTTAATCATATTTTTCAAAATATTCGATATAACTGCATCAAATTTTTCAAATATCTGATTGATATATATATATATTGATCTTACCTGATCAGACTTGGACCGTCACGGCTGGCTCGGGTAGAAATTTGAGTGAGATGGGGGGGTACCTACAAGACACTCTGATGCTAAAATGAGTGACGGAATGCGCAGGCAAAAAGCGTATGTATGCGTAAGAGATGAATACCTGACCCTCTAGGAACAGAGGGTATTTATAGCCCCCATCGCGGGGCCAAGGTCCCCTCATTGGATCGACCAGAACTGGCCCAATAAAGGAACTGCCAGGTTCTACGTGTGTAGTGGGGACCCGCACGTGGTCTCCTTCCTGGTGATGCTCTACGAGAAATGAGGAGGGACGAAGACGCGGTCTTTCCGGAGTTCAGGTGATTTGGTAACGGTCAGAAACTGCCCTACGAGGAGGGTGCTCGAGCTGGGCTCGAGCTGGAGTTCCCGTGGTCGGGGATACCATGTGTCGCGGGCAACGGTGGACACGGCTGCAGTCTGTGGTCGGGCGCGCTGGCGAGAATCCGCGGGCGTGCTCTCCTCGAGGAGCTTCTTGGATTGGGCCTTCGTTCTTGCTTTTGGGCCAGGGCGGGCCTAGTCCAGAACAGGAGCCCCCCAAGTCGTGGCTCCTGGAGCAGGAGTTATGACTTGACCTCAACTCACCTTTGCCACAGGGTCTGATGCTCGGCCCAGGATATCTGTTTCCCCGTGATTGCTCGAGAAGTTTCTCATGAGTTACATTCATGGCGTAATCCTTGTCAATGCGTGCTCGGGGGATCCCTCGCGGGCTGTGTTCGTTGGGTACATGAGGCAATCCTTGGGAATCGTAACGCCACCCTAGCGAAAGTAGGGCCATCATTGCCTAGGGGAGTAGACGTCGAGGAGGGGAAGTTCGTGTTTCCCCGGGGCGACAATTCGTATTCCACGTCATCCCTATAAATAGGATCCTTGGGTCCCATAATTTGTTTTTCCTCTTCGCACTTCTCCTTCTTCCTCTGCCTTTGCCACCGCTGTTTTTCTACAACTTCGCAAGGTTATTGTACCTTCCTCCGTCGATTTTCTTCACTGTTGCCGTACATTCTTCTTAACTTCCAAGTAAGTGTTTATCCCTCCTATTTTTCTTCGTTGTAGGTAATTTTTATGTTATTTGGATGTTAGAAACCCACATCTGGGATTGGCGCCCGGTACATTCATGTTTGTGCCCGGTATATTCATGTTGGTGCCCGGTAAACGCATAGCTTTAGGTATGTGATTCTCGATGCTGCCCGGGACCTTCGTGGTTTGGACGCATAATCTATGATAATTCCCGGTAAATCCATAGTTCTAGGTTTAGGATTCATGATATTGCTCGTCAAATTCATAGTTTAGGTCGGCGCACCCATGGCTGGTCGGGATGTTGGCCCATTTTAGGAAGTATGTAGGACAACTCGTCATGGCATCTTAGCATCGGGGAGGCGAAACCGGGATCTTGTTCGAGTCCTCAAAGTTTTAAGGCGCGCGGAGTGTGTCTTGGCTTATCGTGCACTACTTCCCGTCAGTTATGGCGAGCATATGGATTTGCTCTCGAATTTCACCAGTTTCCCGTGCTTTGCAGGTAAATGGATGACGAACTGGAGTCTTCGGGGCGTAATAAGGTCGAGGACCAGAGTGCCGAGGAGAATGTAACTCTAGTTGATACCGTTGATGATCCTTCGCTGGATTGGGTGGGCACCGAGCCCCGAGGGATTGCCTCGGCATATATTCAGCGTAGTCGGAGCGCATACATTATCGTCGAACACGGCAGTAGTCAGCCGGGCTTCCAGAAGAACTTTGTTGTCACAAGGCCGTCCCTCGACGCGCGGATCTGCTCGGAGTTCTCTGAGTATGGATTTCCGATGTATGAAATCGCGTTCAAGGACCTCGGCCTCAAGCTCCCTTTCAATGATTTCCAGGTCGAGGTATTCCGCCATCTGGACTTGGCCCCCTCGCAGCTTCACCCTAATTCGATCGCCTTTCTTCGGGCGTTCGAGCTGACATGTCACTTCTTAAGGATCGGGGCGACCATTCCTCTCTTCTTTAGAGTTTTTCACTTGCAACGCCAGTCTCGAGGAGGCAGGCACAGATAGGTTTCCCTGAAACAGTCGAAGAGGCTGTTCAGGATGTACATGGATTTGGTCCGGGGTTTCAAGGACAAATGGTACGTCCTGCGGCCGGTTACCCAGACTGCTTTGGATTCTATGTATGAAGAGGAAACCACAGTGGCCGACAAGAACGGGGAGCCTCTTATGGACGATGAGGGTTGCCCGGTGGTAGGGCGTGTGTCCAAGTTCCCGTTGCATTGGTGCTCGCGCCATTACGAGCATGGTACCCGGGCACTACCATACGCCCGCGGGAGGGATGAGTGCCGAGGATGAGGAAGCCTATGGTACCCTTTGCAAGTATGTCGACAGCTTCTTCCCTGCCCGGTGGGTCACGAGGGAGGGGGAAGATATTCTTGACGAGGAAGGTTACCCGACATTCAAGGCCCGTCCTATTGATACCAAGGCGCTTGTCGAGTGTCAATTCTACGGGCAGGTCGTAGATCTACTAGGTTGCTTTTTGTCTTATAGTTTTGTTCTAATTTCTTTGTCTTGTTATTTGCTCGTAACTAACCCGAGCTTTTCTTCTTTGCAGGCAATATGGCCAAACGAAGGGAGAGGCTTTTAAAGCTGTCTCAGGACAAGAGAGTAAATAGAAGGTTGGTGTGAGCTCCATAGGCCACGAGGATGGGCCCTCCGACCAGTTCGGGCGATGCTTCTAGCGGGTCCCAGGGTTCCCCTAACGTCGAGCAGCCCACTCAGCTGATAACGAGAAAGAGAAGTCGGGAAGAGAACCAGCCAGAAGTCGGCGAGGAATCTGTCGCGGTGAGGGCCTTTGGCTTACCCCCTGTTTTAAAGAGGAAGGTTTCTTCGAGGGGTTTCCCTTGACAGTGAGTGCCGAGGAGGCTGAGACTATCAGGCGGCTCAACCAAGAGAGTCGGAGAAAACATCTGGCTGCCAATATGGTCGGGATGGTTAAGATGGTCGAGATGGTCGTTGTCCTTGCTGAGGAGGGGTCGGACTCCTATGACCACGTCAGGGAACTGGAGTTGGAGAAAGTTGCCCTTGCCACCGGCTCTCGTAAGTTAAAGGCTGCTCTGGAGCGATCTGAGGAGATGTTCCGCGAGCAAGCTGAGCTGCTGGCCGTGGAGAAGGAAAACTCGGGGAAGGTTGTTGAGGAGAGGGACTACTTTCGACTGGACCAGGAACGCTTGGAGGCCGATAACGAGCGTCCGTCTAAGGAAGTCGAGGAGCTGAAGGCAGCCATGCTTCCTGCTGAAGACGATTCGGAGGAGACATCCCCCTTGCGGAGTCGTTCGGATCTGGTCGCGCGCATCCATCTCCTTGAAACGGACTGTGTTGGTGCCTTAGCAGATGGTTTTGAGGCCGCGGTTAGCCAGCTCACTTTATTGAATCCGGGCATGAATACCGAGGGAGTGGATTTCATGTCCCAAATCATCGACGGCTAGGTCGTGCCTCCTCCCGAGTCTCCTGTCGTGGATGCTGGTAGCCCCGGGGAAGTCTAGCCGTGGAATTCTAGTCGGGCCTGCGCGCCTGTTTATTGGTAGTTGTTTTTTGGGGCATGCGTGCCCGTGCATATTTTTGGGGCCTGCGTGCCCGTTCAAATTTCTTTCGGCCATAGCCTGTAATTTCTGAACATCGCTGGCCTTCTTGGTCGGTTTATTTTTATTTGTTTTTTGCTTACGAGCCTTTAAATGGGTGTTTATTTTGACCTTTAATATTTGCTCGTGTCTAAGTTTTTATATTTGTGATGAAATTTGCCTAAGTTATGTCCCCGAGTCACGCCTGTGCTCGGCTGTTACTTTGTGGCGAAATTTGCCTAAGTTATTTCCTTGGGGCATGCTTGTGCTCGACTCGTTATTTTGTGGCAAATTTTGCCTAAGTTGCGTCCTCGAGTGGAGATTCTTTTCGACCCATTTTAGTGGTCCGACGTACTTCGAAATGTGCCGATTGTGCGGAGCAAAGCCCGCTTGCTCGGGCATATGGCCCAGATCGGGGTCATGTGCCCGTGGTGTGAACTTCCCATCGCGAGCTGGGTGTTCTGCCATGTGGGTACTTTGACAGTGAGGCTCGACTGAGGTGTCCCTGTCGGGCACCGTCGTTCGTCCTCGTTTGGCCGAACGGTGTCATGTCGTTTGGGCGTAGATTGGGCTCGTACCTTGGCCTATCTACGTGGTCGAGACATTTCTCTCTGTTGGTTAGATGTCAACGAGCGTCCTTAGTGTCTAAGGGTTTTTTAACTATAGTACTGCTTTAGTTTAGCAGCGTTCCAGGGTCGTGGCAATGGTTCTCCGTCTAGTTGCTCGAGGTAGTATGCCCCGGTACCTGTGGTGCCGTGGACGCGGTAAGGCCCTTCCCAGTTCACGGCCAATTTCCCTTCGCGGGAGTCTTTCTGGTTTCTTCGTAATATCAGGATTCTGATCTTGAACTCGCGTTTAATGACCTTGTCGTTGTGACGCAGGGCCACTCGTTGTTTTAGGGTGGCCTCGCGCAGGGCTGCCCCCGATCGAATTTCCTCGACTAAGTCGAGTTTGTCCCTGAGTGCTTCGTCGTTCATTTCTTCGTCGAGGGGAGTCTTTGTCCTCCTGGAGGGTTCCTTGATTTCTACTGGGATGAAGGCTTTGGTGCCGTATGTTAGTCGAAAGGGGGTCTCGCCCGTCGTCGAATGGGGTGTGGTGCGATATGCCCACAAGACACTGTGCAGCTCCTCGACCCAGCCTCTTTTAGCTTCACCGAGTCGGCGTTTGAGTCCTCAGAGGATGACTCTGTTAGCGGCCTCGGATTGCCCATTGGTTTGAGGGTGCTCGACCGAGGTGAAGTGTTGTTTGGTCCCTAGTTTGGTGACGAAGTTTTGGAATCCATGGTCGGTGAATTGGGTGTCGTTGTTGGTGACCAGTGTTCTCGGGATCCCGAATCTGACGAGGATGTTTCTTTTGTAGAAATGGAGGATGTTGTGCGAGGTGATCTTCGCGAGAGCCTCGGCCTCTATCCATTTCGTGAAGTAATCCACGGCCACAATGAGGAACTTTTTTTGATAAGTTCCTTGCACGAAAGGTACGAGGATATCCATCCCCCACCACGCAAACGACCATGGGGATGATAGTATGCTCAACTCGTGGGGCGGAGCGAGGTGCATGTCGCCGTGTCTACGGCACTTGTCACACTTCTTGACGTGTTCCTTGGTGTTCTGCTGCATCGTCGGCCAATAGTACCCCGCTCGAAGGGCTTTCCTTGCCAGGGACTTACCGCCCATGTGCTGGGCGTTAATCCCTTTGTGTATCTCCCGTAATACCTCGGGGACTGTGGATTCGTCGATGTATTTCAGGAGGGGAATGGAGAATCACCTGCGGTATAGTTTGTGCTCGAGTACCACGTAGGAGCATGTTCGTCGTTTTGTGGTGGTTGCTTCTGTCTGGTCCGAGGGGAGTTCGCCCTTTGTCAGGAAATTGTACACCGGGGTCATCCAGGACGAGGCGTCTCCTATGGCGTGTACCTCGACTAGTGTCGAGGACCTCTCGATGCTCGGGCGTGACAAGGATTCTTGTATGATGGATTTGTTCCCGCCCTTCTTTCTCGTGCTTGCGAGTTTGGACAATATGTCTGCCCTCGTGTTTTGCTCGCGCGGGACATGTGATATTTCTGCTCGGTCAAACTTCGTCATGTGTTTTTTGACTAAGTTTAAGTATTCGACGAGGCTGTCTTTTTTATCTTGGTAACTCCCTTGGACTTGGGAAGCAACGAGTTGTGAGTCCGTGAAGATTTGAATCTCGCGGGCTCCCAGGTCCTCGGCTAGCCTTAGTCCTGCGAGCAGGGCCTCGTACTCTACTTGGTTGTTTGACGTCGGGAAGGAGAGGGTTAACGAATGTTCGATCACTACGCCTTCCTCATTTTTCAGAAGGATCCCCGCGCCGCTTTCGGACGAGCTGGAGGCTCCATCGACGAAGATGGTCCATTTGTGCTCTTTCCCTGCGGGCGGGTCGTGAGCGGTCATTTCCGCAACGAAGTCGGCCAGGGCTTGTGCTTTTAGAGCTTTCCTGCTCTCGTACTAGATGTCGAATTCAGAGAGCTCTAAGGACCATTTCAACATTCGGTCTGCCATGTCTGGTCGACCTAAGAGTTGTTTCACCGATTGGTCGGTTCGTACAATGACCGTGTGGGCCAGAAAATAGTGTCTGAGTCTCCTTGCTGCATTGACGAGGGCTATAGCTACTTTTTCTATCTGTTGGTACCTGCTCTCGGGTCCTTGTAGGGCTTTGCTCGTGAAGTAAACGAGTTTCTGCCCGTCGGGGGTCTCGCAGATGAGAGTCGTGCTGATGGCTTCGTTCGAGACGGCCAAGTATATGAATAATGGCTCCCCGTCGATTGGTCGAGATAGAACAGGTGGTTGGGATAAACTTTGTTTTAGGTGGCGCAGTGCCCGTTCACATTCCTCGGTCCATTCGAAGACTACTTCTTTGCGAAGGAGTCTGAAGAAGGGGAGGGCGTGCTGAGTGGATCTTGCAATGAAGCGGGACAGTGACGTGAGCATACCATTCATGACTTGTATTGATTTCTTCTACGTAGGAGTCGAGAGGTCGTAGAATGCTCGACATTTGTCGGGATTGGCTTCAATTCCTCGTTCCGTCAGGTAGAACCCGAGGAATTTCCTCTTATCTACTCCGGGTTTGGCAGGAGCAGGTCGGGGGCGTTTGACGCCGCCGTCTTTAAAGTCAGTGTTGGCACACTCCGCCAAAATGCGCTCGCGGGAAGCTGTGAGCGGAGTGTATTCGGTAAAACGCCCCGAGGGTCCTCTTTGCTCTCGGACTTCTCGGGGTCTGTCCTCTTTTCTTTTCTCCCCGGCTCGTCGAGGAGGGGCGGCTTCCTGGCGCGGGTTGCTACTGGATCCGCGAGTTCTGGGGTCCCGGGCTCTGTTGGCCGCCTCTCTTTCCTCGTAATCCATATATTCCTTGGCCTTCTCGAGGAGGGCATCGCATGTTCGGGGAGGCTCGATGCCTAATGCCTTTCTGACTTCTGTGCCGGGGAGGAGTCCACTCTCCAGCAAGTACCTCTTCATGTGGTCCGCGCAGGGGACCTGTATGGCTTCGCGATTGAAGCGATTAATAAATTCTCTCAAGGTTTCATCCTGTCTCTGGATGATGGCCTCGAGTGCTGCCTCGGTTTTTGGGTGTCGCCGAGACGCAGTGAACGAACTTACGAATTGGTTCTTCAGGTTTCTCCACGAGGTGATTGATCCCGGAGCGAGGCCTTTATACCAATCCATCGCTGCCTTTCTGAGGGTCGTGGGGAACAGTCGGTATTTGATGGGTCCCCCGACGTTGTGGTAGTGCAGCATGGCCTCGAACCCGTCTATGTGGTTGACTGGGTTCGCGACTCTATCGTATTCCTTCAGATGTGGAGGCTTCTCCATGCCCGGAGGGATGGGCGCCTCCATGATGGCTTGTGACAGGGGACCGCAGGGGTCGTCCTCATCACTTTGCTCCGGGGACAGGGATGGGGACCTGAAATATTGTCGTGCCCGGCGGTCCTGGTCGTGCTGGGTATCCCTCGAGTGTGGTGCTCGTTGGTCAATTCTTCCGTGTATGTCCCTGGAGTGTCTTCTTTCTTGCCGTACGGGGCCATGGTTGCGCCCTTCGGCCTCAATGATGGGTTGCCTCTCCAACGGGGGTCGTCTCCCCGAGGGTCGGGGCGACGGGCCTCGAGAGGTGTTTCGATATTGCCTTCGCGGGGGAGACGGGAGATGTACCTCTGTTACTCGAGGAGGTGGAGTCTGGGGCCTCCTGTGCCTCCTCGCGGGTCTTATATCGTCTTCTAGCGCCCTCAGTCTTTCCCCCTGGGCAAAGATGAGGTAATTCGTCTGGTTGATAGCCGCGAATAGTGCGCGGGTTGTGGCATCTGCCCCGGTGGGGACGGGGACTTCCTGAAATTGGGCAGCTCGATGGTTTGTGGGAGCCGCCTTGTCTTCTTCGAGCGGCGGAGGGACTGAAGAAGATGAGGCAGTAACTCCATCGCGGTGGACTGAGGGCCCGGGGTTGGTGCCCCCCGGGGAGTGTGTTATGATCGGGGTTACCGGTGTTGTCGGGGAGTCCATTTTTATCTGCGAGGCCGTTGTTGGTGTCGACGACGCAGATGTTTTGGTCATCACGAACTTGGTCAGCCATGACGGTAGGGGGTGATTTTGAGCTTTGGTCTTCGAGGTTTTGCAAGACGGGGAAGCTAGATTCCCACAGACGGCGCCACTGATCTTACCTGATCAGACTTGGACCGTCACGGCTGGCTCGGGCAGAAATTTGAGTGAGATGAGGGGGTACCTGCAAGACACTCCGATGCTAAAATGAGTGACGGAATGCGCAGGCAAAAAGCGTATGTATGCGTAAGAGATGAATACCTGACCCTCTAGGAACAGAGGGTATTTATAGCCCCCAACGCGGGGCCAAGGTCCCCTCATTGGACCGACCAGAACTGGCCCAATAAAGGAACTGCCAGGTTCTACGTGTGTAGTGGAGACCCACACGTGGTCTCCTTCCTGGTGATGCTCTACGAGAAATGAGAAGGAACGAAGACGCGATCTTTCCAGAGTTCAGGTGATTTGGTAACGGTCAGAAACTGCCCTACGAGGAGGGTGCTTGAGTTGGGCTCGAGCTGGAGTTCCCGTGGTCGGGGACACCATGTGTCACGGGCAACGGCGGGCACGGCTACAGTCAGTGGTCGGGCGCGCTGGCGGAAATCCACGGACGCGCTCTCCTCGAGGAGCTGCTTGGATTGGGCCTTCGTTCTTGCTTTTGGACCAGGACAGACTCAATCCAGAACATATATATATATATATATATATATATATATATATATATATATATATATATATATATATATATATATATATATATATATATATATATATATATATATATGATATATATATATATATATATATATATATATATATATATATATATATATATATATATATATATATATATATATATATATATATATATATATATATATATATCATATATATATATATATATATATATATATATATATATATATATATATATATATATATATATATATATATATATATATATATTATATATATATATATATATATATATATATATATATATATATATATATAATATATCATATTTTTCAAATATTCGGTATTTCTTCAATAATTTTTTAGAATTTCATGAATTTTTATATTTTTGTAAATATCCTATATTTTTTCATGATGGAAAAAAATCTAATACTTCAACGAAAAATGCAGTAACTGCGTATATTTTTGAATTTTTCTAATTAAAAAATAAGTGTAATTGCATCCTCATGTGGAGTGCCTAGTCAAGGTTGAGTAGCACGTTAAAGGTTTCAGACGAAAGACATTAATTAGACATGCTTTGAATTGCAACTTGCAAGGATATGTATGGGCTAACGTAACAATGGTGTGGGGGTGGCGTTTGGCAGCAACAGTTGCACAGAGCTCTAATTTGTTTAAAGGTCAAAGAACAAACACCCTGGCTCTGATTGTTTTGCCTATAAAATAGGAGGAATTTATCATGTCCTCCATTCCATACACGTAAAGTACCCAACCCTACATGGCTTGGTTTTTAAGAAAACGCGTAAGGGGTACAAGTATCATCCAATAAAAAATGAAAATATATAACTTCCATTTTTATATTAAGGATTTTGCTAACATGGGTTCTAAGAAAACGCGTAAGGGGTACAAGTATCATCTAATAAAAAAGGAAAATATATAAGTTACATTTTTATATTAAAGATTAGATCACATGTTAAAGATATTATAATTATAAAATTTAAATATAATAAAATTATATTTTATTTTTTAATATATTAAATATATGCGTTATTGTTAATGTATAAAAAGTAATGATGAACAAATAATGAATTTAAAAGAGTAAAGAAAGTGACCGTTGTAAAAGCTATAAGAGGAATAAAAATAGTTGTTGTTATTGTTTACGATTAGTCTATATATACCAAAAAAAAAAAGGAATGTCATATAAGCCATAATAGAATAGACTTAATGACTAAGTTATCAAAATATTTTAAAAATACTAAAATACTCTTTAATACCATCCCTTAATTTAGAATTTTTAATTAAAACTAACTACACCAATTTCATTCCTTAAGCGAAGAAATTGATTTGTCTTGATTGCCTTTGTCATGATATTTGTCAGCAGCTTCTGGGTGCTACAGTGTACAACTTCTAGTACTCCGTCCTGGACTTGACTTTTGAGAAAATGATATTGTCTCAATATGCTTGCTTCTCCCATGTAGTACGGGGTTCTTGGCAAGATTGATTGCAGACTTGTTATCAATCATCAGTTTCAGAAGCTTATATATCTATGTTGATCTTCAGATCCTACAGTAAATTCAGAAGCCACACAGCTTGACATGCAGCTATAGCACCTGCAATGTACTCAGCTTCACACGTTGATAGAGCAACAACAAATTACCTCTTGGAACACCAAGAAATAGAACCTCCCAGAAACTTAAACAAGTATCCAGAAGTACTTCTTCTATCAACTCTATCTTCACACCAAGAATCAGAGTAACTCATCAACTATGAATTTGTCTTTCTTCCAGAAGGGAATAATACTCAAAACTTCAGAGTCCCCTTGATATATCTCAGAATCCTGACAGCAGCTTGGTAATGGAACCACTTAGGTTTACTCATGAACCTTCTAACCAATCCAACTGTATAACAAATGAAAGGTCTGATATTACACAGATACCTCAGAGAACCTACCAACTGTTTGAACATTGTAACATCTACGTCTTCACCCTCAGAGTAAGAATCTAATTTATGTTTGATTTCTGACGGTGTAACAACGGTCTTACAATTCTCCAACTTGAATTTCTTCATAAGCTCAAGTTCATATTTTAGCTGATACAAAATTATACCTTGTTGAGAGTACAATACCTTCATCCCTAAAAATAAACCAGCTTTCCTAGGTCAGTCATCTCAAATTCATTCATCAGAGTCTTCTTGAACTTGATAACTTCTTCAGAATAGCTTCCCGTCAGTAATATGTCATCAACATAAAGATATACCAGAGTCATATTGCTTTCAGAATGCTGAACATACACGCCATACTCCATCTCACACTTCTAAAAACATTGTTTCTTGAAAAATAAATCAATCTTCAAATTTCAAGCTTTGGACGCTTGCTTCAATCTATACAAAACTTTATATAATTTGTACACCATCCATTCCTGATTCTTTTTCATAAATCTAGGAGGTTGTGACACATATACTTCTTCTTGTAATGGACCGTTCAGAAATGCAGACTTCACATCCAAATGCATCAAAGGCCAATTTCTATTTACAGCTAAAGCAATCACCAGTCTGATTGTTTCATGTCTAGCTACAGACGTAAATACCTCAAAGTAATCTAGCCCAGGTTTCTGAAGAAAAAATCTAGTCACTAGCCTTGCTTTGTACTTGCCAATTGATCCATCTGGCTTAAACTTCACCTTGAAAACCATCTGACGTTGATGGTTTTCTTCTTATCTAGAAGTTTAGTCAACTTGCAGGTCTTGTTTCTTTCTATAGCCGCAAGTTCTTCTTTCATGGAATTCATCCAGACTTTTTTCTTAAGAGCTTCTTCAACAATCACAGGTTCATAATCTATTAACATGACAC
The DNA here is from genome assembly GCA_948472305.1 of Vicia faba. NCBI lineage: Eukaryota > Viridiplantae > Streptophyta > Magnoliopsida > Fabales > Fabaceae > Vicia > Vicia faba. The sequence goes on from OX451736.1 coordinate 942,649,861, forward strand.
ATTGAACAATTTCTCCTTCTGACTCTACTTCAATGTCTTGCAACATACCAAACTCTTAAAACTTTCTTGGTATTCGTCTGATTTTTTTGTGACCTCTGAACTTGTTCAAAAAATCTTCCAATTCTGGAACCGTATCAGATACTTGACCATCTTCAGAAGTTGGATCACCTTCAGAACCTCTACTTTCTGAAGTTCCACCTCCAGAATCATGATCTTCACCAGAAACATGATCATCTTCAGAAGCTTGTCCTCTAAAACCTACGTCTTCAGAGTTTTCCCTTCCAAAAGCATGACCACCAACAGATTCTAGATCATCGTCTAAATCTGGATCAGAATTAGATTAACCATTTAAACCATCTTCAGAGTTTCCAGAATCATCATCTGACTCTGACTCTTCTTCAGAACTATCAAGTTTTGGCTATCTTTAGAAATTTATTGAGACTTGCTCCAATCCCATACTTCTGATTCTTTTACAATGACGTCTCCGCTGACTTCAACTTTATTCATTTCTGGATAATAAAGCTTGTATAAACATGTACTGTGGTACCCCACTAGAATCATTACTTTACTTTTGTCATCAAACTTCTTCCTTTCAGCTTTTGGAACATGTTTGTAAGATACATAACCAAACACCTTCAGATGGCTAATCAGATTGCTCTTAATTCTAGGAACATACCAAACATCCTTGATCAGAACGATCTTTCCACTCTTCACTTTAACTTTAAAATTTACCATACCTTATGCATTAAGGTACTTATCATCGACACATCTGATTTTCCCCCTCCTTCTAGAGTTAAAATCTATCAGCCATTGTCTGTTTCAAATCAAGTGATTTGAACAGTCAGTGTCCATATACCACCAGCCTGCCAAACACTTTCCATCAGACTCAGCAGTCATCAATAGAACAAGTTCATCATCAGAATCTCCTCTGGCTATATTTGCTTCTTCTGATCTCCTTCCCTTATTTGACCAACAACCTTTAGCAAAATGGCCAAACTGCTTACAACAATAACATTGAACCTTCTTCTTGTCAAACTTCTCCTTACCCTTCTAAGATTTCTTCTCATCAGAAGTAGAAGTTTCTGACTTCTGAAATCTTTCAACACATCTATTATTGGTTTCTGGCCAAGAATTCTTCTGGTCCTTCTTGACAAAAGAATCCTTTAGAGTCTGCTCAACTGCCCTCTCAGAAGTTCTTTCAGTCAGACGCAACTCATGCGCCTCTAAACTGCTTTGTAACTCTTTTATTCTCATGGTTTCTAGATTTTTAGAATGTTCCATTGCTACAACAATGTAATTAAATTAAGGAATAAGTGACCTCAATATCTTCTCAATGATTACTTGTTCAGAAAGAGTTTCTCTATAAGCCTTCATCTCATAGTGATCAAAATCACTCTAGAGATGTACTCAGAAACCTTCTCATTGTTCTTAATGTTGGCATTCTCATATTGCTTTCGTAAAGACCGAAGCTTCACCTTTTTCACTGATGCGTCACCACCATAACATTTGACCAGTATATCCCACACGTTCTTTGACATCGTCGAATCTGGAATTTCTCAAACACATTCTCATCCACACTGATGGATGAAGAACAACGCCTTCTGATCTTTCTTCCTCTTGTCTCTCTGTGCGTTTCTCTGCTCTTCCGTTGCATTTTCTGCAACTGGAACATAACCTTCCGTAA